>OW971886.1:2500-10002500 GCA_943193645.1 Acentria ephemerella | reverse complement strand
TTTTTGCCTTAAGTTCGTGTAAGGCACTAGTGTCGCCTTTTTATGACCGGAAAGCGCTTTCATGACGTCACGAGCTTGATCCCGTCGCGACAATGCCACTATAGCTGAAGTATCGTCCAAAAATTGTACTATTATGGGGCCTAGTGAAAGGAAATATATTGTATTGATTAGTATATAATATAAAATATATAAGAGCCGTTAGGGAAATAAGTTTTTATCCTTAATAACTGTGATGTCGGCAATCTTACCAAAAGGACTGAAGAGGTGGTTGATGTCACTCCTCTGCCATTCCATAGGAAATGTCATGTAGAAAATATGGTCTCTTGGTGGAGTGGCTGAAAGAAAGAAGCTTTATATATTATATTATAATATTAAAATTGCCCCGGTGAAGTATGGAAAAAATATATCAAACATGGTTGCATGGAATATACATTCCTTTGCTTTACCTTAGTAAATAATATTTTTAAAGTTCACGTGAAAGACGTGGGTCTTGTCATCAGAATTCTTGAAAATATTTTCAACCATTTCGTTGTATGAACACCGGTTTTCAACCGATTTTTTAAATTATTATTGAGAAGTTAACTTTCTAGTTTTAAACCATACGACACAATGGTGGAATCAGACGGAATAGTAATTTCTAATGACACCACTGATTGTATAGTTCGGATGGTATAAATTGTCAGGAACAAGGAAATATTCAGATTATTCCCTTTCACTGTAAAACGACTTTGTTTACTCACGATCAGATCCCGTGAGGTTCATATACGGGGAGTCTTGGTGCGCTGTTTTGGCCAGGAAAAGCTTGTTGAGAAAAGGTTTCAGTACGGGGCAATTAGAGTCAGCTAATCTTGGGTTGTTCTCGCCTCGCATATGCGATAGATGAGAATACATCGAAAGGAAGCAAAGTCCAGTGACGTAAGCGTCATATCCCGCTTCGTGGTGCTTGTCATCTGTGCGACTATATCCTCGGCCTTCTAACGAATCTGAAAACAAAATAATAAACTAAAATCAACAGTAATATGAACATTAACTCTTACAACTGTAGAAATATTTATATATATAATAGACACACATCCTATAGTAAATATATGTATCACTACTACGACAGCAGTGGACAAAATTAATAAGCTACCCATAATAGACATTTTTTTTATATAAAGCGCAGCAAATGACTCGACACCACCTGATGGTAAGCAGTAGAGGAGTCCATATGTGAAGATAGCTAGTGAAGCATGCAACATACTACCCTAGCCACCCTCACCTTGCCGGCCAAAAAAGTGCCTTGCGTACACTTTATGCAGATATTGTGACGAAACATCAATTTCAAATAAAATATATAATTGAATATTTAATTTTATTTCAAAGCCAGCATATTGTGAAATATAATGGGTACCCTCGTGGAGTCACATTATAAAAGGACTAAATTTTTTTCATCTAGACTAGATTTTTATACTGATCACTAATATTCGATTTTTATACAGGTTATAGGTTAATATACTAACCAGCTTTAATCAAAGAGAACGGTTTGTCCGATAGAGTTGTAAACAAATGCTGGAGAACACTCGATGTTATTTTTTCTTTAAATGGCGGCAGGCTCGACATATATTTAGTATCCAGCAATCTGAATTCAAAGAGAGTTGTTAATTAGTTAACATTTAAATAATAGAAACTTACTTTTATTTTCTGACCGTTATAAAAGTTATATTCACACTTGCCTAGGAAACATACAATGTGTAAACTCTTTAAAAGAGTCATAATCATCGGGCAACGGCTGGAAGAAATGGTTCAGAGTATGGAATACATCCAATAACATGTTGTGACCTATGATCAATTTTTCCTGAAAAATTATAATAAATAAAGTACATTGTACGTACACAGATTAAAAAATAATACAAAAACACAGACAAAATTTGACAAGCCAAAATACAAATCAACTATTAAATTATGAAAGGCCGTTTTTAATATTCTATCTACTAAGCTTATTAAAGTTTTGTTGCCTAACATTCTATTAGTTACTAAACTGCAGTAGGTGTTAATATCATCTCTCTCTCTAGAGTTTCTCTATCTCTAGAATATTGAAACCAGACATAACAGATGTAGAAGAGGACATTGGCACACAACAATAATTTATGTACACTGTTGTAGTCGAAATTAAGTTTGTTGATGTAGTATCTAACAATATGTACATATTATAAAATTGTTTCACTGACGTACTTTGCGATGGAAATCAATGTGGCATACAATCGCTCAACGCTTTTAAGCCCTAGTAACCTTACATCCATAGGGAAATAATCTTATGGATGTAAGGTTACTAGGTGTACTTGTGCAATAATCACTTGACTTTGTCTTTTCAGTGTTTTTTGATATTATTATTTGTTAAATACTTCATAAAACATTATTATAATTTTAATATATCATATGATTAATATTATAATAATTCAAGTTCTGATGAGAATTGTGAGTGACCATAAGCAACATTGGTTAAAACTTACAGACTGACTGATCATACGAGCCACTTTAGAGAAGCCCACAGCATCCTCCAACTCCTCCCATTCTCTCTCCTTCTTCTGACTGTCTCGGTTTTTACTATCATTTCCTTTTGTTAGACGAGTCACTTTAAGTACTCTGAAATATAAATTTTAACAAAAATAAATGAATAGAAATTCATGCATGCAACTTATTCTATACTTTAAAGCAACCATGTTACAGGAGGGTTGCAACACTACAACTGAAATTAAGCAACTGAACATTCTGCATGTTTTAAAATTCTGTACTTTTAACAATGTATATGCATTTTGGTGAGCCTAAGAAGGAAATTATATAGTATCATGCATTTTAAGCATGTCACTAATCTTGACATTGATTTAACAAAATTTTTGATAAGACCAATCATAAGCTGGTGAAAAGTCACATTCACTCATCACTTCAAAATATTATACCTGCTCTGATTTTCTAAAATCTTTGTCTCTACAAAAGCCTCATCCTTGAATTGAGCAAGCTCTTGAAACAGTAATCTTCTTATAAAGCTGTTACATTGGTTGATTTCCATTTCATTAGAATCTTTATCATCCAAAAATGCACGCACCCTTTTGCTAAAAATGCATTTAAAAATTATGATAAAATGTAAACTTCATGTCATTTTAAAACTATTATGAAGGTGATTCAGCATTCCAATGAGAGAAGCATTATCAACTAACAAACAGCTAATCATTTCTATATAAAATATGAAGAAGAAGATCAGAAGACAACTCAAAAACAGCTTATTCATCATTATTCATCATTATTCATCGGTTATGAATAATTTTATCTTGTTTTATTTACTTTATTACAGGGGTGATTTAAAAATAAAAATGGGTCATTGGAGGAAATAGGTACAACCAGGAAATAAAAGACTAGCTAGTATCTGGACTAGTGGTTACAGATAGGTTACACATTGAGATTGTATTTAATGATTTTTGCACATGGACAAAAGAAACAATAATCTCCACTTTGTTGACAATTTCTGGTGAAAGCATAAGAATATCTAGCCCACTCAATAATATTGTCAGAATTTAATTTCTAAAATAGAAATAGTCTGGATCAATAATTCCCATTTGATTACTTAAAATTAATAAAATTTTCAAATTAGTGGTGAAACTTCAAATTGGTGGCAAGCTTGTAAAGATTCTAAAATTTACTACATAAATAATGTGAGAGTCAAAACATGTTAATATTGTCTACTATCATAAATTTTAAAGATTTTTGTTTCATCAATTTAATGAAAAATCTTACCAAATATCTGAAATTTGCTGTTTGTGCTGTTCTGGTATTGTTATAACATCTTTTTCAATGGAATAGTTCTTCTGCCTTTCAGTCAGGACTTCTCGCAGTCTGGTCTCTGTTGGTTCACTCATGTATGAAATTCCTAGAAAAATAATAATAGTATGAGCATAAGAATAAATATCATTATTTTTAATCAACTATAGCCACAATAATATAAAAAGCATTGATTTTGTTCCTAAGATTAAAAATATTAGATACCGTTTAATTTAGTATAATTTTTATTAATTTATTCTGTTGACTGAGGATTACATGCTGTTTCTAAAGATAACCAAAGATATATTGATTGAAATGGTAGTTATATTTATGGTAAAACAAGTTAACAAACAGTTGGGGAGGCACAAAAATCCTGAATAATCGAAGTATACTGTGACTTGTACATTGCTGAAGGTTTTTTTAATCTTCTTTTTATTTTAGGGACTTTAGCTCAAAGCCATGTCAGTTCTATAGTAACTAAACTTTTGTAACAAAATCAATTCCAAATTATGACTAGCTATATAAAAAAACTAAGTTAGCAATAATTATTGCTGTTCTATCATATGACAAGTATGTTTAGATATTTTTGTGTACAACAAATTTTGAGAAATTTTAACATAATGTAAAACTAAAATAACATTCATCCTATAAATAACAAAAGACGTAGGTTAAAACTTGCCTTCTTTTATCAACTTATTAAAATCGAAACCCTGTGCTGCCAAAAAATCTAAGCTTGAACTTTGGCACAAAAACATTTTTTCTGGTCCTGGTCTTCGCGGGAAAAGATAAAAGTTATAGGAATCATTCATGTACTGCTTCTTTTCTTTATCCCAGAAAAAACAACATAGACCAAATTGAATCAACAAAAACTCGCCCGCGCCGTTGTATAGCCGATAATAATAATCTGAAGGAGAGTCGAAAATCGACACATCTCTGCCATTCATTAAACCGGTAAACTCTGTATCTATAGTTAAAAAATCAGCCTTCTTAATAGATTCGTTTATAAGAGGCAAAGTCTCTCGAAAATCTGAAAAAATTAAGCATTTATTAGGACACTCGAGTACGCTAGTTAGTTAATTAAATGCCATATGTTTAATGCCGCTCACTTTTCCGTGTCACTTCCATTGTGAAAAATTTATAACATAATAAAACTGTAAATAGTAATCGTTTAAATATGGAGTTTATTTTAAAATTGATTTATTTTATATAAAATCCAAACACAAAGACACGCGCGTTTGCTATACGATCGATCTGTCACTGTCATGAACACAGATTAGAAAGAGTATGTCTAAAGTCATGAATGTCAATTTTAAAAGGACAGGCAATAGGGACAGGCAATAGCATTGCGTTTTACAGCCAAATCTTGTTTTGTATTTTTCCAGTGTCAATTAGTAAGACAAGTGCCAATTCTGCTATTCAAATTTAAAAATGGCGACTAATTTCATTAATGAATTACGAGAAATAATTTTGAAAACAAAATTCAATGTTAGTGATTACGATAAAACGATAAGAATATAGAATGTTATGTTAATGATTACGATGAAATGATACCCAAAAGAAAATGTAATTAGTTAACACCTTTATCACATTTTATTGTATCATAGCAATGTGGCCATATAGATGAAGGAATGGAAATCGAACACTGAATAATCTTACGTAAGTCAGTAATGAACGCTGAATGATGTATTTTATATATTGCAACGATATTACTATCGTTATTGGCATGAAACTACACTAATTTCATAATAATGTCTCACCACAAAACACAACACATGCTGGAATAGGCATTCTATATTGCAAGATAAAAGTACACCACATTCACATCAAAATTACAGCATGACACATTATACAAAATACAACAATTAACCTACGACGCCATGGAATACTGAAAAATTTTACCGAAATACATCAATCTAATACTGGGTCATAACCCTTACAATACAATATATTGCACAATATCTTTATCATGAAACTACACTATTTGTACATCATAAACACACATGAAATAAATTACAGAGCAAGTGAAAAGAAACACGCCAAAAAATCTTTTTTACAGAATTTTGATACAGCTTATATAGCTAAATATTCCGGTATAACATATTCCAATGGCAGGTATTTTAAAGACAATCAGTTAGTGGTCGATCTTATCCATGACTGTTATAAGAAATATAATTAAAACGAATAAATGTAATGAGCTCCACCTACAAATAACCGAAAGAAAAAAGGACACTAAAAATATCACTGAAAGACCTTTATCAAAAGAAATTCCCACCACACAACCTAAATACTTTCCAAACCAACTTCAACCTAAACATGTTCGTGTTTTCGTGGCGAACACACTTTTAATGTCATAGTGAGTATTGACTGGCATTGAAATTTAAATAAAACAACTATACACATTCTACCATTCTTGTATTAAAACAAAACAAAACACTAACTTAAAGGCACTTCATTATATCATATAATATTTATGCATTCATTATAATACTTATAATATTTATGAAATAAGAAAACGTTAAGGTTTGACTAGTTTTTCAGCGTGACTCGAGAGGCGCTCATACGCTGACTTGTTCCTGTATAGATGTATGTTCGCCTTCACCTTTTTTAACATTAACACTGGGTCTATGTCACAAAGCAGCAGAAGGGCATCTGTAAAAACGATAGTAAATAATTAATTATTGTACTGTACTGCATGCTCGTGTATGTATATATTTCTATATATATTTCTTAGATATATATTTCTTATAAAAGAACATTTCCTCAAACTCTAATTTACGTTCTTATTTTCTTCACACGTATAATAAAATAATTTCGTAACTGAGCAACCGTACGTACAATTATAAACAAGGAGGTACATATTAAGCCGACACCTAGCGATGTTAACATAATCATATAAATACTATGATATTAAAACTGCAATTTTTTTAAAATGGCTCCATACCAATACTTTGATTAATAAAATAAAAAGTATGGAAATTTCAAAATAAATTTACAATTCGATTGATATTACAATAGTAATTATATGACTATTTTAACATGAGTAGGTTTCTACTTGATAGGGTATTTACCTGATATTCTGTATACACAATGTATATTTATTTATGTATGTAAAATAATATGTCATGTAATAGGTTCTCTCTGATTTTTTCACATTTATCACTATGAAAAGATCCCTTTTTAGTCAAATTGTATTTGTTTTATCTGCGTGTTATATTTGTTTATAATTAAACTATTTGCAATAGTTAGATGATTAACTATCCGAAAATAAACCGTTAAATTGGAAACAGTTTTTGTGTTCACATTATTTCTAGTTTATAATCTCGCGAGTTAGATTATAAACTAACGGTGTTAACCATATTACGGTGGCATATATACATAATTATATAGGAAAACATAAATTGGTAACATTTAAAACAGAAAAAGCACAGTATTTTTACACAGTTTAAATATCACCTTAAAAGTGTTCTTTGCTTTCATGGGTACTATCACAATTATGGCACCGAATATTGGGAATACAACTTTGTTGCACATACATCATACATCACAGTAAATAAATATATTTAATCCAATATTACAAGGAAGATAAAGGCAAATAGTTATACTTGCCTAACATCTCCTTCCTGAAAGATTCCTCCGTGTCATCCAAGTGTATCAACATAGCGCTGTACAGTGCGTCGATGTGAGCACCAAACAAAACAGTATCGTAAGGATCAGGTCTGTTCTTGAATAGAGTACAGAGTGTCTGTACAGCATAGGAACGGACTTTGTCGCTGCTGTCGTCAAGACGTTTTATTACCACTGCAAAAAATAAAGACCATTTAGAAGTTAATACAGAAAATTATTATACCCACATTTGTAACTCTCAAACCTAACCAAAAGATGCTCAAAACGTGAGCCTCGATTTTAATGATTCATTATTACGATTTAATCAATATATGTAGCTGTGTTTAGTAAACTGGTTATAGATCAAACACTGAATCAAAACCAAATAAAAGAAGTTTATAAATTTGACCTAACAAAGGAATGTGAATATTATATTACTTCGCACATCAATGTTTAAATCTATAGCGGGCATCTTAAACTAAGTCAGGTATGATTGGTAAAAAGTGGGAATGATTGGCAGAAGCTGGACAAGAGTGGCAAGGGCCAAGATAGAGTGGAGAATATGATGAGATATCCTAGCATAGTGTTCCTTTAGAACACAGAAAAATTATATAATGATTACCCTAGATGTAATAAATAATTTTTGTCTTAATAAAGTCTTATTTATGACTAGTTGACTCAGTAAGCTTTGCATCACCTACAAAGTACCACTAACGCCAATCAAAAGAAACCCAAAATACTAATGGGAGAAATGGCAGTTTCAATGTTTAACATGGCGAATGTAAGAGAAATTACAACTGAAAATTGTTCGTTTACTTTAGGATTTTCCCAGATATTTTTATTTTTAAAACACCCCTAAATAAAACCGAATAACCACTATTAAAAAAAATTATTAGGTCAAGACGTTCTGGAGTTTAAGCGAGATTAACGAACAACAATTAATTACTAAATATAACAAGAAGAAGAAGATAGATTAGTATTGAAGGAATTGTATTTCGAGGCCAAATACATGTCACATTCTTACTTTCCTTAAATTCACGACCGCTAACTATAGATAACTCGGTCATAAATTTTTACAAATTGCTTTGTAATTTGTATTTTCAGACCTGACTCAATTTAAATGTACTCACCAAAGTAAATTTTATGCAGAATCTCAGCAGTGAAGCAGTTGCGTTGCTTAGTGAGCGTGGTAAGGTAGCAAATAGCACGCAGCGTGTGTTGCCGCGTCAACGTAGAGTTGTCGTCTGCCAGGCCAACCAGTAGAGGAACCATTTTTTCCATGAAAGGTTCCAATGATTCTTTGGAAGGGAATAGATTAACAACCTGAAAACGCATACAAAAATATTCAATGGAAAATGTAGCTTATTTACAATCTACTATGAATCAATCTATCCGATTTTAATAAACGGAGTAGTAAAATACATGACACAAAACTACAATGGAGTTTGTATCGTTTTTTTTGTATGTTAAAAATTCGAAAGGTAAACGAAAAGGCTTTTCTATTAAAAACTAATAAAGTAACAAAACAGGCTAACAGACAATTTAGTTCCAAAACCTTCTTGGTTAATATACTTGCCTCGTTCTCAAAGTTTTCACTTACTTTTTCATCCTTATCTCCGTCGCCACCTTTCTCAAGTGTCAGAGCATCCCCCTCCTGCGGGGCCTCTTGCAGCGCGGAGCAGAGGCACGCCACGGCCGCTGTACGTATGGCCTCCGCAGTGCGCCCCGCCGACCATACAAGGTTCGGCATTATTACATCTATTTTAAGTGATAACAATATTACAGAATGAGCATAGCTAACGCTCAAAACCTTTTCCCATAATCCAGTGTCAATAACATCTCTCATACAGTATACAGTATATAAAAATATCAAATATCTATACTTAAAAACATAAACTACTTCTTCTATGTGTAATTATATTGCCGACCTCTTTTCGTAACTTGCTTATCTAATTATATATGGTTTTTAGTATTTGTGTAACAATTCAATGAAGCATTTTGATATCATATATTTATTATGATGCTGAGCACACTTTTAAGTGGATTATTGTCTTGTTTATTATTATTTACATTAGGTTTGTATATCCTTATACCGTAAATATTATTTGTATTGATCAATATCTGTCTGTGTGCCTATATAAAAATAAATAATTAATAAAAAAGCAACTACACAGTTTACAATGAAATGCGGTTATACCGGCATCTATAATAATAAATATCTTATCCAAACAAATACGTCCAGTATTTTTTCCAAATCATGGAGAGTTTAAGAGAATGGTCTAACTTTGTATCAAATGTTTTAAAAATTAATTATTCAGAATTTATAATATAAGTAAAATTATTTTTGTGATACATTTTAAACACCTTATTGGATCTTAGAGGGTCGCATAGGGGTTTCATCAAATACTGTTAATCTTTGAAAATATGTTTTAGCTTTCTACAATTGCCTTTATCAGTATTTCATTTTCATCATACACTTTCCTCTTTCAAACAGCTTTTTTGGTTTTTTGGTCCTTCGAGTCTTTATCCAAAATATCAGAGATAGCAAGAGAAAGAACTGAGTTGAGGAAGACTTAATGCAGAAGAATAAATTAAATTATAAAAATAATTCAAACAAAAAGGAGTTTGTCTTCGACATCCAGATTCATAAAAATTAATGTACTTTTCACCTTCAATTATGATTTTGAGGAAGGCTTCCAACTTCTCCGTCTCACATTTGCAGAAATTTGTCTGCCTCTTCAGTAGCACATTGGACAGCGTAGTGAAAACCTTCAGCTTCACCTCTGGATCCACTTTGGGTGTTGCCAGGCATTCTTTTAGAAGTGGCGCTATAAGATGCAACTGAGCACCCATTGCTGATCCTAGAATTTGCATCAATTTTTGTTAATTGACAGTTCCAATCCTTTTCCTTTGCGCGTTGAGAGAAAGTAATGAAACATGAACACAGACTTATATTCAGAGTTGGTTGATCCTTCGGAATAAGCTCAAAGCTTACTTAATTTAAACCAGAAACAAACGAACATTGTGTTTTTAGAACGTTGTAAACGCCATTTTAGTCAAATGTTTATACATTTGGAATACCAGATGATATGATTCACGTCATGTATTCGTAAAAAATATAATCACACCTACCAGAATGCACAAGTACACATTCTAACAGACAGCGGTCGGGGGTGAGCAGAGTCCAAGTGAGAGCGTCGCTGGTAATGTTCGTCAACACGCGTCGGATATGCTTATCGTAGAGACTTATTAGTGACCGCCCACACTTTTCTATAGAGCGAAGTTTGTCTAAATTTGCTAGAGAAATAGGAAGAGAAAAATTATTTTGAATTCACATTTTGATGACAGTGCCTATTGTTGTCAACTAGATTCAATTCATTCAACATAAACTAGATTTAAGGTAAGCCCTTGCACTCAATGGTTATTTGTGACTGTTATTTAAAATTATGAAGTGCGATACGTACATGGTACCATGTTTCAAATAAACTAATTGTATTTTTGTGTCCTATTGTAAGAGTATATTTTATCAGTTTTGTCAATGTTTATTTCGGAACGGACTACGATCACTGTTTAATACGCCACGAAATTTGTTCAGTGTTCGGTCGCCTAAGTTATTGTAAATCGCCTTATTGTAAAAAGGACCAAATTGTTGTCACAATCTTCAAGATATTATAATTATATTATTAGTATTCTAGAGTGATTAAATGTTTTCAACAATTATTTTTATAGTAGATACAATTTTGAAAACGCCACTTACATAGAGCCATGAACTGTATTTGGTCGTCGACAGGCATTGCGTACACCGTGTAGCTGATGATGAATAGGTCCTCCGCGACTTGGAGGCAGTCTTCTTTGCAGAGGTCCATCAGAGCTTCCGTCACGAGTAGTAAATTCGTTTGGTATTTAGGCTGAATAGTAAATATAATTAACAAAAGCCAAATAATGAAAATTGATGACCGTAACCTGTTCGCAAATATTTTGCATATTGCAACTATGTTAATGTATTATACTGGCTTAAACGTGGTTTACGTTTTGTAGTTAGAAAGAATGGTGGAGGACGATAATTCTTATTAACTGCAAATCCCAATTCAAATCTTGTGAATACTGATGTGCTACTATGAAAAGACTGAATCTAAGACATCGGTGAGGAAGGAAATAGTGAAATTTAAATCACGAAACTTGTTTCCTTTCATTTGGACTAATATAGAACATCCATGTGGCAAAAAATAATGTTTTTCCCCAATATATAGCATAATATCATGAAAAACGCCTCATTTTGGCTCTAATCAACGAAAAGCTTTACAGGCCGGGCGCTGTTTTCAAACTTACCTTCCTGACACAGCGCCGATCAGGATCTGCCAATTCCCTGCACAGTTCCACTAAAACCTTTTCCTTAATCAGCTCAGCGCGGGATCCCTTGATAATATTGGCTAACACTAGGAGAGCTCCCCAAGAATCTACCTCTGCTTCCAACAAGGGCCACCAAGTGTTAGGCGTTATGAAATAACCGAAGAGCTCGGATGCACGTTTAACCTGGTGAAAATGTATATTCTAGGTTATTTAATTTTTTTAATTGCTATTACATAGTTTTATTAATAAAACAATGTTTTAACATGAGACAAAACTTAAGACAAAAATTTTAATCGACAGTTTTTTTTATATATTTCGCAACAAATATGTTTTGACATTTTCGAATTTTTACAGCTGTTTTAAGCGCTGTTGAAGCGCCGCAGAAACACAGTTCATTTAAAAAATAGCCGCGCCCATACCAAAACCGTAAATTTTATCGTATAATTAATAGTGGATGAAAAATTACTCATGTATAATTTACCTCTAACGTAACTCTGGGGTCATCATCACTGGCACCCCGGTGCAAAGTCCTCACTATAGTATTGGCATGCTGCGTGGAGCCCTCTTCTGCACACAGCACTAACCAGCACAGTAGCTGTGACACTCGAAGACGAGCGTCAGCTTGCCAACCCTCCATTTCTGTAATAAAATACACCGTTATTTTATAGAAAAATTTATCTATAAAGTGTATTAAAGTCTACAAGGTGTGAGACATTTGTAGGCAATTATTAATACAGCAACTTATTTGCAAACTCATTTTAAGTCTTAATGATTACTGCATCATTTACAAATCTTAATCAATCGCAAATGTAGCTCCATTGTGACGTCATGTCTTATAAACATTACAATAAAAATCATAATTTTCTGCTGACGAAGTGTTAAGTTTTGTTAAATTGTTGACGTACATACTTTGTCAATACTCAACGCTTAATAAGCAAACCATCAGTTGGTAGCCTATTATTATAAAACGTACCATTAGACTGCTCAAACAAACAAGGTGAACTAAGAATATAATTTATATATAGTTTAGAGGACATACCTCTCCAAATAGCTGGAACAATTTTTCCAATATTGGTCTGGACCAGATATCTGCAGCCTAAGTTCGGGCGCTTCACGTCAGGATAGTGCGTGGGCACGTCCTTTAGAAAGTCAGTCTTCTTCTTCAGGTCCTCTTCATTTTCCTCCATGTATTGCAAGCCAATGTCGGTCCAGAGCTTGGTAGCCGTTTCTCTTACGTCCGCCATCACATCGCTTAGACTAAAATAATTGAAACGAATGTTTTATTTTGGCAAATTTGATTTCATTCATCATAGTATTTATATGACTATGCTAACATGGGTAGGTTTCCGCTTGATACGGTATGTCCAAACTTACTGCATAGTATGTAAATATTAGAAAAATCCTAAATTATCATACAAAGCTCACACATATTCGTTTTTATCATAAAAGTACTATCTACCGGGATACAAACCGCTGACTAAGTAAATTGGGATACTGACCACTCGGTTCCTAAAAAATTCTTAATAGCTTAAATTCTTTCTTACAATTCCACCAACAGTCAGGAACCGGCCTAATGTGGACGGCACTATTTATCATAATGAAGTTAGTAATGTATAGTTTACAAAAAATACAATAAAATGCACCTAGTTAACAACAGCGGTATCAAGCGGTGCCAAAAAGAATATCTGTCCTTGTAACGCAACATCCAGTTGCCGACCTCCATCGTGACCTGAAGACGCACTTGACTGTTTTCGTCAAACAGCTTCTCAGCCATTGGAGTGATTGACAACTCAATGCATTTTACGTTACCCGCCATGACTATTGCCCCTGTAAATAAAATCATTTTTGAGGAAAAAAGTCAACAAATGATCACACAAAAAAAAGATTATTTTTAATAAATTATATTATTATTTCATTAAGAAAGATTATTAGACCCCAATGCTATAAAATGAAACGTATTATTCTAATTCCTTAATTAAACGGCAGATTTTCTTCTTGACAAAACTTACTTGACTTTGTCTTTCTAACTTTTACATGTATAATTAATTTGAAATCTGATGTACGTTACTTGGGTGGTGATTCTCAGACACGGAAACTTTTAAATAATGCTCCAGCATCATGTAGTCTGCGTGATAGCCAAGCCCTCAGTAACTTACAGCAAATTGAGCGTCATATAAACCTTTATAAAGATCTACTAAAGATCTTATAAAGATCTATAAAGAATACCGTATGAGAAGCCATACGAGATCAAAGTAGTAAAGACAGCAAGCAAG
Source organism: Acentria ephemerella (assembly GCA_943193645.1). NCBI lineage: Eukaryota > Metazoa > Arthropoda > Insecta > Lepidoptera > Crambidae > Acentria > Acentria ephemerella. The sequence continues at coordinate 9,988,479 of OW971886.1, read as the reverse complement.
GACAAAGAAATAAAGTGCAATCGTCACGATCGTAAAAGATAAACCAAAACCGCCAGCGCGTCCCCCACCTTCCTAGCCCGGAAGCCCGTGGGTTACAAAAAGCAAATGTACACCGCTATATAAGCTAAGGCCCCAAATAATAAGAATTATATTCGCGCACCATAATAATTTCTACATTCAATTACTTCCTAGTTAGCTGTAGTTTTCTTACTTATAATGTGGGTTTTTTTACCACGCTTATATTAACACACTCATTATGTTGTATGTGCACCAGATTTTGTAATCGATTTTTATCAATTTTGCTAAAATTATGCATACAAATTAGGTTCAGGAGACAATACAATATTTTGATGTTTATTATACTTAATAACAAGTAATTTAATTAAAATTAAAAAATTATTTAAAAATATCTTTTTAAAACCACTCTTATATTATTATTAAAAAGGAGAAAATATACTTTTTTCCCAGTTTACCGAAATTTGGGCACTCCAGACTTAGAATTAATTATTTAAATTGATTCTGAGAATTTTGGTTGCCAGGAAAAAAAATTCTACTTTTTAGTGCATTTAAATATAAGCGTGGTTTTCAAAAAGTTTTTTTGAATTGATTTTTCTAAATTAAATTATGTTTAATTTTCAATGCGTGACTACTGTCTGATATGTGGTCATTGCCCCTATCTACTTAATCAAAGATCTATGGTTCGAATCCTGATAGTGGCAGATATTTCTATGAATTGTAAATAATTATAATATTAACAGAAATATTTCTTCACAAGTTATCAATGTGAATATGTTCCTTTAGTATAGTACTTATGTAATAATTTGGTAAGTCCTTGTAAAAGAGTATAGTAAATATTTTCATGGATGTCAAATATCAGGAATGTCCTCGGATATTAATTAAATTTATTGTGGTTGAAAATCCAAAGCACAAATTAATGGCATTCAAATTGAACTTTTGACTATTTATATGAAATACTCCCTGGGACTTTGATCTATCAAATTTTATTAAAAGTTTTATTATTATTATAATTAAGCTTTTATAACAGCTCCTTTATAATAATACATAAGCTGTTAATTATAGTTATTCTTACCAATAGCTTTTATGGCAGCAACTCTTACTCTGAAGTGCTGATGACAAAAATTTGACAAAACAGGCTTGACATAGCTCTCAGACTGAAAATGGAAATCTCTTTCGAGGACCTTTGTCAACATAATAATACATTCACATGCTTCAAGTTTCACTTTTGGAAATGGATCAGAAGCAGTTTTAGTCAATATATTAGTGAAATCGTTTATAAATGGGCTGAGTAAGTGAGTCACTTTATACTTTTCAATTATTTTGTGTAAAAGTTCTATTAGTACCAAGCGTATTTCTTCGGATTCTTCAATTATCTCTGGACAGCCTATACGGCGGACTAACACAGGCAAAATGTAAGTTAGGTAATAGTCATTGAGAGGCAAATGCTCGATAAAATTAGATATAATAAATGCTGAAGTTTCGCGACATGCCTCAGATTCATCAGAGAAACTTTTCAAAATATAAGCGTAAATTTCAGGAAATACAGCGGTTAGGTCACAATTTGTATTCTCTTCGTTATCAAAAATTTCTTTATTGATATTCATTAAAGCTTGTTTTCTAGTCATTTTTGACTCACTTTGGAGAGCAGTTATGTGCTGCTCCAAAGCTGCTCTGGTGTTATCTTGTAACTTTAACTTAATATCAGACATTATTTTCATCAATATACTTTGAAATTATGAAAGAAAATGTATGGATAAAACTAATCGTATCGGAAAAAAACGATCAATTCTTAAAAATTGATTGTAAACAAGTCTTGTCTCCATGACAACCATAATTATTTAATTATTTTTTTGTTAAATTTCACCCTTTTAAAGGGAAGGCAAAGGGAGCTGAAGCCCATACGACATTGCAAGACTGAAAATCTCATATAGTTACTAATCAATGCTGAATTATGTATTCCATATATTGCATGATAAAACGATCCTTTTGGCATAAAACTACACCAATTTATGACAAAAAATTACACCACAACACCAATATATGAAAAAATATACAGCACACAACCTACCCCGCCAAAGGTTCCTCATGATTTATTTTTGTTAAGATCTTCCCTATACAGGAAAGTCAAAGAAAACTTAAACCCTCATAGCCATATCTCATATATCTTTTCCCCATAGAGATTTCAACGACTAATGATTATTTTAAAGTAATTTTCAAAAGATGTGTTTTGTAAGGATGTTAAAGGGTAGGCTTGAGACCCACGCTGGGGAAGTATATGAGCCGCTAATGATGATATTTATCGAGATTCGACAAAACCGCGTTGAAATTTAGGATAGTAATGAACGCATCAATTTAGAATATTCAAAGAACAAGCCAAAGCAACGTGCACCAATCACAATTCGCCAAGTAAAAATGTCAACGTCTCCGTCATTTCGAGGGACGAGATTCTTCTTTACTTTCATTTCGCTTTAAAATTTTTGTCTATACTCGACATAGTGACTAAGTGCAGGTTCCCGTAGTTATTTTTAGATTAATTGCACACAGACTTTTATTAAAAATGTGTAAATTAAGTACTTTTCATTTATTATTCTTGGCGACTTTAATGCAGGTCGCTCTGGCACTGAAAGAAGGCGAGTGCGAAGTTTGTGTAAAAACTGTTGATAAATTTGCAGCCTCGCTATCAGATGATGTTAAAAAAGAGCCCAAGAAAATAGAGGCTGAGTTTAAAAAGTTTTGTAAAGGCTCTAAAAATAAAGAGAACAGATTTTGTTACTATTTAGGGGGCTTAGAGGAATCGGCTACCGGCATTCTAGGAGAACTCTCGAAACCACTTAGTTGGTCAATGCCTTCCGATAAAATCTGTGAGAAACTAAGGAAAAAGGACGCTCAAATCTGTGACTTAAGGTTTGATAGACAGATTGACCTCAATACCGTCGATCTAAAAAAACTTAAGGTTCGTGACCTGAAGAAAATCTTGAATGATTGGGACGAAATCTGTGACGGTTGCATCGAGAAAACAGATTACATCAAGAGAATAGAAGAACTAAAACCTAAACATATGGGCAGATCTGACTTGTAAATAGTACAATAAAATAGGTAAGAAATTTTTGCTTCTTCAAAATAGTATAAGTATGTTCTTGAACACATTTTTAAGAAGTAAAATTAGTTTGGATTGGATATTTTTTTTTAATTATTTGATGGTCTGTCTTTGGCATGAAGAAAACTGACAGAACAGATTCTGATGATATTTGTGCTAATTCAAAATATAACATTTTAATCTATAACACATCTCAACTTAGTTGCCTATAATCATGATTTAAAAGACAGTGTATGTAGCAGGATGCAAATTCTAACAAATTTTGAATAAAATTTTGTCATTATAACATTTAGGCACAGCATGCATAGAGGGACTAGAGAAAGAATTTGTGTGCATTGAAATGTCATTCACCAGTTTGAATTCAATACATAAATACCATTTCAATATAGACAAAACCTTTTTTTTCATTATTTTTACACTAGGCACTAAAACTTTAAGTGACTGCTATCCTTGATTTTTTTAATAATACCTATATATTTTATTTCAGAGTGGCCATGGACCTGGGCCCATGCATCATGCAGCTCAGTTACCATCACAATGTGACTGTCCAATCAAGTGTTATGGTCATTGTGTTATAATTAATTCCAATTGAACTGTTTGCAGTGTACTTCTGGGTTATGCATGTGTACACAGATAAATAAATTATTGTTGTATTTAAGTAAATATTTTTAAAAACAAATAATGAAATTTTTATTCCATTCTACTTTTTTAATTAACTATTAAAAAGCAGTGCTTTGTTCCTTTCCTCTTTTGACCTCGTTTATAAGATAAAATAAATTTTATTGTGATTCTGTGTACAATAAATAGATCTTACAATTTCATGCATAAGTTACAACAGATTGCCATTTACGGGCGTAAAATATATCCATACTACTCACAAACTGTAGTTCTAAATTACACTATTATAATAAATAAATAAATCCTCTATCTAATGCTAGAGGATATATATTATTTTTTATTAATATAATTGTTTTATTTATTTATTAGGTTTCTTAATTATTTTTAATTTTTTAATTATAAAATAATAATCCTGCATACACTGGACACGTAAAATTGAAGTATATGATTCTTTGTATAATTGAATAAAATGTGTTGTAAACAATAATAAAAAGTATTGCATTATATAAAATATATCTTCTTGTATTCTTGAGCTAAATACATAAAAATACTTCAAATAGTTTAGTTTTTACTAAGGTCATATAAGCGTAACTGGCTAAACAGAATCTTAATACTATCTTTATTTGCCAAATTATAAACGAAAATTGTTTTGGTTATACTGTGTCCAACTGGGTACACAATATTGAACCTACTGAATTATATGTAATCGATTTTTCAGTTAAAATATAGATTTTGGGAGCTGTTCCATATGTATTTACACATTGATTGCCATCTGGTATAGTAGCCAATACATTTTATTAGTATCTCTACATATCGAACAAGGTCGAATGGTTCGAAACCCAAAAGACGTGTATGTATGGAATTTTCGTTTACAATTGATGAGTGGATAACCACACAGATATAACTTTTAAAATCTGATAAACAAGGATTAAGTGTGATTGTTGTACTAGCAACGTAATTTATCTCTAATTATTTAGTTGAATGGTTGATTGTTAATCATATTTCCCATCTTCTATTTCAACAACAAAATAACAATAGTACAAGTACTTACTTGTACTATTGTTATTATATATTCTGTGTTCAATAATTATGGCCTTGTAATTCATGGTGATGAAGTAATTAATATGAATAATAAATGTTAAATGAATAAATAATGAACAAATAACTGATTTTAGACTATAATTTATTTGCAGCTGTTATAACATGAGAGAACTAGTACATTAAACAAATTGCTGTGCAGACATTCCAAACATAAATACATGATTTAAATATTGGACTATAGCCTGGGTCTTCCTTTTAGTGGTACTTGTAGTTCCTGTGGTGCTCTGTGAAATAGAAAAATAAACAATTTATATAATTACTTACTATCACACAAAGCAAAATTGCTAGTTTATTACGTGAATAGAAATCACGTATATAATCACAGAAATAGCAATAGGCCTCATTTGAAATGTCGTGTCCATTATGACGATATTACATTGTGTAAAGTTCTAAGAAGTAAAGCACATATCGCCATGTCTTAAGAAATTATTTTCCTTTTTTTCTGAAACCAGAGGGCCTAGATGCATTTCGACAATCAAATCGCTGTTTGATAAATGTATGGGATTTGACAATCATTGCTAAGCAACAGCATATGGCAAATCCCATATATTTTTCACTCAGTTATTGTGTTAGCGATAATCGAAATGCATGTTGTGTGGCCTAGATTCAGAATACCAGTGTAGTGTATCCTCTTTTCAAAATAATATATTTTTTTACTTTGCACTTGAATTATAATTAATCATAGTGACATTTTTATAAGGCAGCCATTGGTTTACAATAAACTTCAGATGATGAAGCTATGTTATATTTGAATAAGAATATTCTATCCATTAATATTCCCAAATAATTCTGAAATTGTATTCTAAAAGGTAGTTTCCACTTACTCATCTTTCCATAATTGATCACATAGAATACGGCCATTGAACCAACAAGAAGCTGGAAGAATGGAGCCATGCCAACTTTTTTGGGCTGTACATATTTGTGTTGCCACCTCCACCAAGCTGGAATCAAATGTATAAAATAATGTTTTTGTTGGGTATTTTTTTGGAGGGTTCTGAATATTTTAGGGCTGAACAAAAAAGAATTAAAATTTTAGGTAGACTTAAAAATTATAGGTAATGTCAAGGTCAAAACTGTATATTGACAAACATCAAATTCTGCTCACATTCATCCTTTCATTCATTTATAAATAGACCATAAAATTTAACAGTAGTTTGTCCCAAAACCATAATCAACAACAACAAAAAGACATAAATGAGCCTTTAAAAATAGTGTAAGAAGTTAAATAAATGTTATCAAGTTCATTTAGTAAGTAATAATTATTATTATTATAATGATCAATACCACTCATAGTTCAGAGGGAAAATTATAAATTGAATGCAATAATAAACAAAAAAACATTACACATTAAAGTGTTTTAATATATATTTTTATTTATTGCCTCACAATAGGTAATTCAATTTTTTTGTGAACCATTATGTTCAATTTAATAAGATTGTATTGTATTGTATTGACTGATTCTTCCAGAATGCTTGTGAGCAGATGCCGCATACAGGTTCCAGTTATTTCCAAATTATTCGAAAGTTTTCTTTAAATATTACCCATAATCTAATGTAAAATTTCATATTAAACAACAAACAGTATAAAATAAAATAATTTAATTACTGACTGCGAAATTCACCTTTTTATAATATATGTTATTGAATTGGTTATTTATATTCTATTATAACATATTTTAATATTGACTTTCATATGAGTATTTATTGTACTTAGAAATTAATGTTAACTTTGTGTAATAAAAACATTTATTTATAATAAAATGACCATCATAAAATATGTATTTACATCTCAATAAATGCACAGAAAATCAAAATTTCTAGTTAATGTTATTACGATAAATTATTCTTACTTCTTCTATATTTTTACGACTTCAATTAAGTCAATATCCATACAAAAAATAACCTCAAATGAAGATAGTATTTTTACCTCTACTGAAAGCACCAGCAACAGCCGACGGAGTCTTATTTCTTCGGCTAAACCACGCACCCAATTCACTTATTTTAACTTGGCCAAATGGGGTATCAGCTGAAAACACCAAAAATAAAATTACATAATCAAAATTACATTGTACGACGACATGTTTATAATTACATACGTTTTCCATAAAATCGAGCAGGATCGTATGGCCCGTGTGCAGACGGGTTGTATTCCTTGGGGTAATCACCGAATCCCATGATTGAAATCGTTAATTACAAGAAATTTCAGTATGCTAAAGTTGAACGAATAGGAGCCCTGCCTCTCCTGTCAGTTCAATGTCAAAGTGTAAGTAGATTATGTGTTCTATGGTAAGTAGTCGGTGGTCTGTACCCAAGTATATTTATATATGTAGAGTAAATTCATTCTTATTTACTTATCATTTTATCGTAATCAATATCGTAACATTCTATTTTTATATTATTTTATCATAATCTCTTACATAGCATTTTCAAAACATTTCCCGTAAGTTAAGCTAAGCCGCCAAATACTTAATGGGGCAAAGAACTACATTGCACCAGTATCGTGGAGCCATAAATAAAGATAAAAACTACTTAATGTATATAAATTAGCTTTCTTTTTTATTCTCTTCATCGCAGAATTATCACAGGAAAACTTTTCGAAATACGAAATGACATCTGTTCCAGTGTATTATTATACTCAATATGTTTATTTACAGTAACAGTACCTTTTTAACATTTTTCTTAAAAACGGTTAAAATATTTGAAGCAGCAAATTATGTTATGGAGCGTTTTTCAAATAGTGAACAGCACACCCTACGTGTTAAGTCATAGGTCAACTCTAGATAGCGCTCTTGCAATACGGTTTACTAAGTGAATTATTTAAATGTCTAATCTAGGCACAAGAATAGCAGCTTTTATGGTTCCAATGGATGTCCAAATGCGAAAGATATGAAATAATGCTATGAAGAAGGTAGATTAAATTGGATCTAAATATTTTTTTTATTGAGAACATCATTATTTGTTAATATCTATTAAGATTACCTTTACCTTCCTACAGGGAAAAAAATATTGTCAGAATATTTTCTAATCTGTGAATATTTTAGTCTATGATTATACAGCAAATTTCAACTTTACCAATTTCAATTTGTGCAATTGTAGATCCTTTGTAATTTTTAAAAGAAATATATAAGCACAATGGTCCTGGAAAGTACTATGATTTGTGTCGATAATAGTGATTATATGAGGAACGGGGACTTTATACCAACAAGACTTCAAGCACAACAAGAGGCCGTAAGTCTAGTATGCCATTCCAAAACTCGATCGAATCCAGAAAATAATGTTGGTTTGTTGACTCTAGCAAATGTAGAAGTACTAGCTACTTTAACTAGCGATGTTGGTCGCATATTAACTAAACTACATCGTGTTCAGCCGAACGGAGATATCAATTTCCTAACTGGTATTAGAATTGCCCACTTGGCACTCAAACATCGGCAAGGAAAGAACCATAAAATGCGTATTGTTGTATTCGTGGGGTCACCAATCATTACTGATGAAAAAGAGATGGTAAAACTTGCTAAGAGATTAAAGAAAGAGAAAGTGACTTGTGATATCGTGTCTTTTGGAGAAGACACAGATAACAACCCATTATTGACATCTTTCATCAACACCTTGAATGGTAGGGATACTTCTGGTGGCAGTCACCTTGTGTCGGTTCCAGCTGGTGGGTGTGTTGTGCTTTCTGAAGCATTGATTTCAAGCCCCCTTATTGGAGGTGATGGGGCTGGACCTTCAGGCTCAGGTCTATCACCATTTGAGTTTGGTGTTGATCCTAATGAAGATCCAGAGCTAGCACTCGCTCTTCGTGTCTCTATGGAAGAGCAGAGACAACGCCAAGAAGAGGAGTCACGGCGTCAACAAGCCAATACAGAAGGAGAAGCTACAAAGCCAGGAGAGCCACAAAACACTGGAATGGAAAGAGCGCTTGCTATGTCACTAGGCCGAGAAGCTATGGAGCTATCTGAGGAAGAACAGATAGCACTTGCTATGCAGATGAGTATGCAGCAAGAAGCCCCTGCTGCAGAAGAGAACATGGATGTAGCAGAGGAATATGCAGAGGTAATGAATGACCCTGCATTTCTACAAAGTGTGCTAGAGAATCTTCCTGGTGTGGACCCTCAAAGCGAGGCCATTAGAAATGCTATGTCTACCATCAAGAAAGACAAAGATGATAAAGATGACAAAGACCAAAACAAGGATAGTAAGGGTTCCAGTTCTAAAGAAAACTAAAGTTATTTTTCAATTTTTTTAATTGATCCTTTATGCTCGTAAACTTTAACATAAGACACCACTGCAGTGTTTAACTATCACTATAAATTTATAAATACAAATGATTTAAATTAAGTTTGCGGTTTATTTCCATGAGATCCAGTTCAGTCCCTCAATTTTGTCATACTCTGTAACAATATTTTTTTCTAATAAGATTGATGTTTTAATACTAGAATTACACTAGCAAAAGCCATCTTTTTAGGAAATACAGTCTATGCTGTAAACGGTTTTCCTCTATAGGGAGGCTGTTTTACTAACTTGAATTATTCCAAAAATGTTTACTCTTGAATTTCTTTTTAACTTCAAGCAATTGCTGCCTTCTGTATTCATCACTAAATTTTTGTTTACCCTCGGCTTCCATCATATTATGTTTCTCTAGAACAATAAAATAATGTTTCATTTATTAAACCAATGTTTTGAAAATCTTTTAGTGGTTTGTCTAACCTAAGTTATTTCATTAATAGCATAGGTTCTTATTGTGGTTTTGATTACTTTCATTACTTTTCTTAATACTTCAGCAGATGCAGTCCAGTCACTAAAACAATAGAAATTTATAATTTCACACAATTTTTAAAGTCAATTTGAAGTCTCAATTTATAAATTACCTCTATCTGTAATACTTCTTTTTTGTTCCTGTGTTTTGTTCAATAGCATATAAGAACTTTTTATGTCTTCTAACTGTGGCTTAAAAGTTCTACTATAGATGCCAGCTGAAAAACAAATTGGATTTTGGTAATATAATATATTTCATAGCAAAATTGCACACAGATCTACAGTGAAACTGAGTCAGTTACTGCTTAGCTTAGCCACCAATACCACAAATTCTGAAGGATCTGATTTAGTTACTTTGTGACAAGATTCTTCTGTTGTTTTAATGCACTTACAACTAGGTCTGCCTATGACAGATATTGGGACATCCTTATTAAATTGCTGTTTCAGCTTTTCATTTATTATATTTTGCAATGGTTCTGAGAATTGTTTTTCATTTTTTCTCCTAATATTCGGCGTGCGGCTACCTGAAGTAGACCGTGGTGACCTCTGTCCACTGAGTTCTTTTTTATCAAATTTCACTGTATCTGTAAAATAAGAATGATATATATCTTCATCATGAATTGATTGATCAAAAAAGAAAATCAAACAAAATTGTTGTCGCCATGGTGCCATGGTAAGAAATTGTAATCCTTCAATTAAATTTCAGATAACCTTGTGAAGAAGAAAAAATCATAGTGTGTATTATGTTCAAATTATATTGAATTAATATTGTTAGAGTGTGTATATTTATCGACGATGACCTTATAGATTTGTTTAACTATCTATTTTTACTTACCTATGGAGAGTTTATTTATATTTGTTACTGAAAACTGGCTTCTATTCGAGGGTTTTGTAACAGATAGATTAAAATCTGAAATGAGTAAGACATTGTAATGAGCCGTATCTACGACAAATTATTTTTGGGCTTTATATCAGAAAAACTAATTAAATTTACCTGGTCTCAAACTCATGTCTTTTTGAAACGGAGGTTTAATAGATTTATTTTTATTATAACTTGATACACCTGTAAAATAAATACGCTTCAAATATATAATAGTCACCTGTTTATACTTTTTAATATGTACATATTTATGAAATACCTTGCTTTTCAAATTTCTCCGATCGGGTAGGGCTTGTGCTATATTTACTGATCGCGGGTGAGCTCCTCATTTCTGTAACACGGAGGCAAAATTATAATTAAGTGTAAATGGTCCTTCGACACGGATACACACATTCATTTATATGATCACAAAGAAAATAAAAATATGTCATAGGATGGGGTGCGAATTACGAACATTGGCAATCCGAGTGACTGCTGCCCTAACCATTAGATCCTTTCAGGGCACGGCTGCTTCGAAAGGTACCTGTGAAAGATCGCGAGGAGGGAACGGACTCTAATGAGCCATCAGTGCGAGGGAGGAGAAGATAGAGTGCTAAACACCGTGCAGCTATGCGTAGACTAGAGAAAGAGCCGATTTAATGACAATCATAGGAGTCAATCTGTCCTTGTCCTCGCTGGTCAAGGCAATGGTCGGTGGAGGAGAGGTCTCGCAGAAGGCCTTTTACACTTGCGAGGCGGTTATCGCCGGGAAGGAAACCGAGGAGACGTCCCGAGAGGAGGACCGAGGATCAGGCAAAGAAGAGTGGGTCGGCGGCGCAGCACACGCCATGCATTCTCCCATTGAGCATCTACGAGCTTGTGTAGGTGGGAAAACTTGATTACACCCCATACTTTGCTCCAGGTGGTAGCGCTGTCACTTGGTTGCTCCGGGTGGCGCCGCGGAGTAGAAATGTAACTACGATAAGATGAGTCTCAATGGGCAAGGGAAAGCAGAAATTTTGGAAAAGGGAGACTCACCAGGGTTTTCTGTTTTTGCTGGAGCAAGGAGCAACGGGATCAGGGTTATTGTTGAACTCGATTTAGCGAGGGGGCGATGTAGCGAGCTTACCCAGAAAGTGTATAATACTTACGATTACATTGTACGGAGTTCTTTTGCATCTTATCTTCCGGTTTGATTTTAGAAACTATGTTAGTAGTTTTAATTTTGTTTCCCGAAGACCCCTTAACAGCTGTCCAAAACAAAACACCAACAGCAATTATTGTGAAAAGTAAGAGCCATTGCGTCGGGCACAGGCACGAGGCGATGTGCGCGACTCTCCAAAAGATTAAGTGGAATAGAACGCTGGTCACGACCTCTAATCTAGGGTTCATTACTGAAATAGAACATTGACGGACTCTATTTGTAACCGCCCTTGTAAAATAATTATAATACATAACAAGATTTTATAATAATAAATTATTGAGTGGCAATCAACATCCGGGAGGCTCGAGACAATTAAAAAACAATTATATCGGGATTGTATGGCTTGACGGGTTAAGCAGCTATATCAACCCCATTCAACTTTTTATGTGGAGGAAATCTCTTACGGTGTGCGTGGCTCGACTAGCCCCTGTTCATAACGGCCGGCACTGGGAATACTAACTAAACCTCCATGGTAACTGCACCTCCTTTTGCGGGGGTGACCTGGGTTGTATATAAGCAATTCACCAGGCTACACATATATACCAACCCAACCTAGCTAAGAGAAAATCTTAATAAACAACAAAAATAATAATTTGGCCAGTAACAGATCAAGACAAATCAACAATTTGCAGGCAAAGTAATATTATGGTCCCCATTTAATTGTTCTTAATATAAATATATATGGCCTTCGATTATAACATATGATCCCAGCAAAGTTAGTTACATGGCATTTTTGGCGATGAAAATAAAATCTACAAAAAATCTGTAATTACATCGCGGCCAGAAAATATAAGTTTGCAGTACCTCATTTAGTGAGCCCCGTATTGTTGCTAAAGAAATCACATTCAAAAATAGTATATCAGTCCGATAAATGATTCCGCGTTTGAGACCTTTTTTAGAGAAATACTTTTAAAGCTGCGCTCAAAAAAATTTACAAAGTACGAATATTCTAGGCATATAAACAAGCTTTCACAAAAATATACTCACGAGATTTAGATTTGCCTGAGTCCACCTTTCTTCCAGCCACTGAAGAAACGGATATTTTGTTGTCTACTAAAATATATAAAACGTTGGTTAATTCAAAAACACGTGATCGTAAACAGACATTTTGGTATCGTCGTCTACAGTCAATTGCTATCATATGACCCATACTAAAAGTGTTGATATTATACAGATAACTTTCCCTTCATACGGAAACAGCGAACGGTTTGTGGCCAATAGAGAAAAGATGCCACTTGATCATCAATCCCTTTCGTTCATCCTGGCCACAGGCTTTTGAAAGGGACGCATTAGGAGTTTTTGGTTATAACCCCACAACGGTGGTCTAGTACAGGCTAGTGTGTAATTAGGGTTGCAGCTCCTACCGGACGAAAGGTTTATCTTGCAACCCAAAAGCACTGAGGTACTAACTCGAAATTTTAAATTTTTACTAAACATCCGATATAAACTATGGCGGACTTGTGCTAACCACTACCCTAGTGGAGTGGTGGTGGAGAATTAGCTAGCTTATAGAAATGTAAATTATCAAATCATCAACTCACTTCGCCATGGTGGACGAATAGGCGATTTAACCCTGTTGCTAATAGTAGATCTGGAACCTTTAACTTCTGTAAAGGAAATTGAACAAGGACAATAAGGCTATATTCATACTGGGATGGCACCGGCCAGCAGAGTACTCACAGCATAAATTTTTTTTAAGCTAACAACAGGCTTCCAATCGGTTTTTGAGAATTACCGTAACAATTTAAGACTGATTTAAATCCGGAACTATGTTAGAAAGCTTACTTAATTTTGATATGTATTAAGAATATTGACACGTAATGGTATAAAAAAACTGTAAATGTCATTAGGAATATTTAAAAGCTTAGGATAATTTGCGCCGCTTCAAAGCCAAAGCCGCGCCAAAGCTAAAGTATATGCGCGAAACTACAGTTTAATTTTTGACGATTTAAAAGAACTAAGTAATTGAATCCATTTAAATAAAAAGCTTTATTGATTAGATCCTAGCGCGTGGGAGCCACGCGATCTTTTATAACTTTTCATACTGTTCGTGACCGATCGCAGCGAAGCGAATTGCCTCTGTTCGCTCTGTGCCAAACTTACGACTAATGAATACTTAAAGCAATTCATATTGTTCTGACCTGATGGTAAATCTTTCATTATAATCAGTTTCTTATTTACAGATGTCACCAATGGCTTTCCATAACCATTGGCAGTAACTGAAAAATAAGCAATCATAACTAATTTTGACAGTTAAGTAATAGCCAGAGTTATTCACAAGTCTACTGCTACTTAACTATAGCGACCTTATGATAGTAGCCTTGTAACATAGAAATTAATAGGCAATTAGCATGGTAGATACTACTGTATTGTCTTGTGTGTGTGCAATACGTTATATATTTATATTTATATGGTTTTGAAGTGGAAGGGTGATTTGAATTAATTTGACTAAGAATCTATTAAATATAACGAAATAAAAATTGCAGTTTTGTCGGATTTTAACAAGTGCGTGTATTATTAAAACAAAAGGTTTTTACAAAACCAAAGGGAAGGGGTACAAACGACCAGTACAGTTGCGCGACGTCACACCATGATTTGTAAGACGAATCCGATTGGATATAATGGTCTTCTTTGTTCATCGTCTTCGCTAGAGATCGCAATAGTAGTTCCGAACAACTACTTTAGTTGTCATATAGACTGGCGTTATTAAAATTAAAAGGCAATATTAACAGAATTTCCGTGAGATCCATAGAAGAACTACTTTTCAAAAACTTTTTAATTACACCAGAATAAGAGAGACGAACTAATTTAACTTTAAGATATCAAACGTGCTATGCGGCGAACAGTTAGACTTAAAAAATTAAATTAATTGAAACAAAACTACCAATTTCCTTAAAATAGTTTTAAACAAAACTGACCTGCGAGAGAGGGAGCGATAATATTCGAATGAGACGGTGATTTCCGGTGTGTATGTTCTTTTAACGTGTCATCGCTAGTTGGTTGTCGCGTGGCTGTATTCAGGGTTTTGGAGCGGGCTTGAAACAAGATAAATATCAACATAAACGTATTAGATGGTTTCTTTAATCTTGAATGGTTAATTGGTTAATCTGATATGTTAAAGTCCAGTCAACTGAAAACTTAACAATCCTGACCTATTTCGGCCATTTAATATGCCTAGTGCTATTTTTATAATAATTGCTTCAAGGAAAGATGAAGTTGATAGGCCTTTTAAAAGAACTTGAAAATATAATATTGTGAAATTTATTTGAAAAGTTTCAACTTTGTTTTTCCATTGCAAATAACTTATTGTCATCACTTTGGTTGTCAACCAAAGTCACGTCACCTCTGAAAAGATGCAGCACCCGCATTTTCAAAATAAGTATAAATGGGCTCTATAGCAGTAGTATAAGATATAGTATAAATATTTTTGAAGTCTTAAATGTACACGTCCTTTCGACGCAACCGTACGAGTGAGACTGAAATTTATCTTTCTTGAGGGGCCATCATCTCTATTATAATTGTGGCAACAAAGGGATTTGTTATGGAAAGCCTGCTAACGCCTATCAACGCCAGTCAAATAATCAGTGACGTCGAAAAAAGATAAGACTCACTCGTTCATTCGATTCAAGATGATAGCTTAGTCGATTCATGTATATACTTTTGACTTACTTTAATCGCATGTTTTGCGATGCGCGATAAAATAAGGCAAATAAGTTTAAAAGTAGCTATTAAATGTCAAATGATCTCCCCGCTCGTCTGTCTTCTTAATGAATGAGTATTAGTAGGTAATTATATTTGAGTCTTTGTATACATTAGCTAAGTAGCTTATGTAAAACAATAAAACAGCAACGTGTATGTTTAAATATAACTCACTGTCAACAACGTATCCGGACGATGGGTTTGAAAGAAACGAACGGATCCGGTCTTGAGTATCCTTGCTTGTATTGGACGTTTCGCTCATAGACCGAGCTGCGAATAAACTTTAACATCAGTCATACAATGTGTCTCAATCAATATAAAGTCCACTTCATTACCTACTATTATTTTGAGATGTAAGGTGTGAGGTACACACATATATGTTATTAATTATTTAAAAGTCTTAAATTAACCAAGCAACAAACTAAGAAAGCCGGCGCAGTTGTCTGTTCAGGGTGAGTTATACCTATTTTACACATTGCAATCTCAGTAGCTCAGTACCCCTAGTGTGAGTTTCAATCGTATCGAGACGTTTGCAATTATTTGACAGCAGAGGACAAACATGATCGTGACGTTTCAATTCGATTGAAACTCACAAAGGGGTACAAAATAATTATTTACGTATAGCGATAAGATCTATTGTTTTATCCGTTGCCTCTTGAAGAGTTTTCTTATTAGACGCATGGCTGTTTTGTAGTCCTTAAACAAAAGAAATTAATTAATACTACTAAATTAGAACTACTAACAATAGGCTTCTATAGTTTATATTGTATTTGATTTATTTGACACTAGCGGCCCGCCCTAGTTACGCAAGGGTAATTTAAAAAAAAAATTTAGCACATATACTAAAGGATACTAAAAAAATACAATAAAAAAATTTTTTAGATATTGTCTGTTGCATATTTTAACATGAAAACTTGTTATTGTGACATAACTATATCAGACATGGTATTTTTTGTAGATAATGAAGTAGTATATAAAACTTTAGTACATCACATGGTTCTATAGTAAATATAGTTATGCAGTGTATGCGATATAAAATTTTTTGAATTCAAAAAATTAAAATTATCCAAATTTTAATAGTGATCCCTAATGTAGGCGACACACACGCATACATGCACTTTTTTTAAACCAAGTTATGTCCCCTCCTACAGGCATTATTCTATCTCTTTCACCTAACTTTTTGTAAATATTCTATAGCCTATGTTCTTCAAGAATAAGGTAGGATACTAGTTGAAAAAATAAAATTCAAATCGGTCCAGTATTTTCAGAGCCTATTCAATGCAAACAAACAAAAAATCAAATCTCTCCTGTTTATAATATTAGTATAGATATTGTTGAGGATATTGCGAATTCGCGATTCTATCATAGTTTAATTTTTGGTAGTTTATTTTTATAAAAAGCTCAGCAGATTTGCACTTTCCTCAAAGATATATAAAAATTTGTTAATTAATAACAATCCACCACCAAGGATAGATTATTGAAACCCGGCATGTAACAATGTCCACTGAACCGCAATGGGCCAGTGTCGAGGTGTTATGGCCCAAACTCTGAGTTTCTCGCATATTGGAAGACTATGAACGGCTTATATACGTCGGACGTATGTAACCTGTTGATGATGATGAAACAATAATTACCTGATACGGTTGCTGCAGTAAACATCAATATTTACGTAGGTAAATGCATAAATTTTAAAATAATAGGTACTAGGTACGATCAATATTAAAATAACACATTTTAAATTACAAAATACTCCACAAAGAGCAGCATTGTATTTTGGAATTTCTATTTATGGCTTTTTTGAATCATAAATAGAATAAGACTCGAGTGTCAAACTCTAAGTTTAATTATTAATAATACTTACGCGAGTTAATGAGCTCTGACAGCATTGAACACTCGCGAGACTTCGGCGTAGCAATCTCGCTGTTCTGCTCTTTTAACACGAAACAAACAATTTCATTTAAGGTTATCTCCACAAAAACATATTTTTAAGAATACAATCTCATAGATGCTCCTCGGTGGAGGCTATTTAAACCAAATTTTGCAAAAACGCTGTAAGATATCTTCACTGTCCGTAGGAATAATATTTTGGTAGAGTTTTGCGATTTAAAATCAATAAAATGGTTTCAGTGGATCTGATTCTAAAAAACGCGTTTTAAAATTGACAACAAAGGCGTGTTCAATTTCAGAAATTAATGAACGTGATAAATGTAGGTTTTCACGCATCTCCCTTGATGATTTCTATAACTGTCAATGTTTTGTTTACAACTATCTAAAAAGTTATTTGACATTTCATATTGCCATCCTTGTTCTATACATGATGAGCGAATGGGATATATTGAAAATTTAGATTAGGTTGCCGTCAAGTGTGGGTAGAAAAGGAAAACGAAATGTTGACATACGTACTGGGTGTGTTCGGTTTTGTGTGTGGTTTGCTAGGCGATGATTTGCTTCGAGCTCCGTGCTTAATGATTCCAGTGATCGCCATGCCTTTTATTTCTTGTCTTAATCCTGTAATGAAAAATTTCAAATTGGCTTGAATGAATCTATTACGGTGGTAAAATTCTTCTTTTTCTGGTAAAATCATTACCGCTCCATTGAAATCTGTTGATTAGATCGCATATGTTAGAGCACCTCGAAATTGCCATTAGAGAACAAACTAGGCTAACAATCGTCCGTTGTTTTCTATTTTTTGTCGGGTTGTTGTGTCAAAACGATTTGTTTATTGTAGTTGTATTTAAGTCGATTAGTGTTGAAATAGTGAAATCTTTCAATATGAAGTAAAAGGAACTTACTGGATGCATTGCTTTCTCTATAATTGGCGCGCGGTGGTGGGGCCGAAGGGGACAAAAGGCAGCCGGGAGACAACTTGCGAGAACGACTGCCTGAACGAGTGTTAGTGTCTTTTTCTGTAATCGTGGTGACATTAAGGGCAGGTAAATAGATACATAACGAAACGGCAATCACTTTATAGAGGTAAAGTTCTGTACAGCAAGAAAACAGCATAAAAAACGAATCTTTATTATTTTTTAATAATAAATTTCTTCCTGGTTTAATCAACACGATCAAGCGTTAACTTTAATAACATAACACTTCTGTCCGGCTCGAAGGACCATTATAAACTAATATGCCTACAGTCTCATATCACTCTTAATACTTCTAAATTCAGACCGGGCAAGATAAGATTTATTATCACGTAATGAATTTTGAAATAAATCAAGTATGCTATATTTTCTACCACGTTAATCAAACGAGGTATCTTTTTTCTGTTGGCACCAATTATGGAAAAGGATATTTAGAAAATAATGATACTATAATTGTAATTAATTTTCGACTTGAAATTATTGAAAAAATAAATGAATAATGAAAAAATTCTAATAAATGTCTAGCTAATTAATAAATACATAAAAAATATTTAACTAAACGACATTCTTACATAACTAAATGGGTTCTAAATAAAAACATAATACACTCAACATAACCAATTACTTTATTTTCACAAGTAATACAACAATCAAATTTTTTACAGCTTTATGAAGTAAAATATATATTTATACATAACTAATTATGGTCAAGCCAAAATACATAGACCTTAAATAACAATAACAAAAAATACACTACAAATCTACAATTTGTTGAAAATATGACTTAGCCCTATCTAAAAACTTCCTATGCTAGCCAGTCGAATTTATAAATACAACATTGAAATTATGAAATCTTAATTTTGATATTAAAATATTGATATTATATTATTTTTGTTATTAAAATAAGGTTCAGCTTTCATTGAAAATAAAATAAAAACATAGCATTGTTAATTTCCAAAAATGTCTAACAACTTGGCGTTTTAAGCCTTCTAGATTTATAAATATGATAAATCTTCAACTCGGGACAAAATTAATCGAAAGGTAAATAACGCTAGCTCTTATTGTCTATGGCCATATCTGAGCTAGAATTTTGTTTCAAATTAATATCTGCAGTAGTTTGATGTCTATGCTTTTCATTGTCTATACCCTGTTCTTGTATACCGGTCTCATTGTCTACGGCTTGCGTGGAATATTGTCGAACAGTACCGGGGATGGTAGGCGAAGAGGTGCGTCGTTCTTTCTGTCGAGCTCGATTCGCTGCCTTCAGCTCCATCTCGACGCAATGCTCAGCAAACATTAGCTGGAGAGGTGCGTACATATGGGGCAGAAGTTCTAAGTCGCTCATTGTTATCTGTAAAGGAACAGTTTGTATTTCATTTTAAAAACAAGAAAAAAATATCAAGTAAATTGAAAAATAATAATAAAAAAATATTGTTTTACACTCTCACTCTTTAGTTACATTGCCCAAAATGATCATTATTAGGAGCTTGTGTAATGGATACTGGATTACGGGAACACATTTGAATATTATATATGTTTTTTCTTAGAATATGGGGAGTAGTGATTATTGGTGTAGTAAGTAGTACTAGCGCTCTGGTTTCGATTATGAAAACAAAGTAAAGCTAAGTGCACTTAGCTCGAGATAAAAAGCACTTGGCCTATTTCCTTTGCCTTCCCTTATAAAGCGTGAATTTTTAAAAACCACAAATATCTTATCATAGTAATAGCATGATTAATTACCTGCATGTTATCAAAAGCGATGCCAACGCTGTGGTTATCGTTCAGTATATGCGGGCTCAGTCGTGGCAGACGAGCGTATCTCTGGCTGAAGTGCGTTAGCACAGTGTACTGCGCGCGCATCTCCTTGCCCATTTCGATGGCCTGACTGGTCGTGGAATGCATCTTCATACGAGCCTCTTCTGCTAATTCATCCTCCATTGTAGCTTCGTGGATTAGTAAGGTAGAGTTTTCGCCTAAAAAAGGGTATGTGATTAGGATTATTATAATAGTAACTTAATAGCTACTCCAGTTCTGAATTTCATTCAATTAAACTTATTAGATTTTAATTTGGGTATAACATCTGCTCTTTACATCGAAGGTAGTTGTGAAACAACTTGACAAAAACTGTTGTGTCGATTTTTTATGTCTTATTATGCCGATCAATAAAAATAATTCTCGCAAGGCCTCCGAGCATGTACCCCAGGATAAGCTAAAATTCATAGGACGCGTATGATATGTGTCAATTTATGTGTTTGTCATTCAATACATCTATGTTCACATGGCTGCCTCCGAGCATGAATATCTTGATGAGCGAAATTTGGTGTAGTAGTTTGACAAATCGCGAATTACGATGACAAACGTTTAAGAGAAACCGCCAGTTCGAGTTTTTATGACAAATTTTGTCGACCGACATCTATTTTATCGATAAATGTCGCGAATATTTATATCTCTGAGCTGTGGATTTAAAAAATCCTACAAATACTCAAGCAGACTACAATGATTATTCTCATATTAAACATACTCACCAATCTTAACAAGTTCTTCACAAGGGATCGTATCACCAGAATATGTGATCTTGTGCGTTCTGTCAATGTTAAAAGCGACACCGAAGGCATTAGGGCAGTGAGACACAAGACAAGTGCGGATGTCTTGTACGCCGATGTTGGCGAGCACTGCCGACGTCATGTCGGAGTTGCCGTCCACTGTGTCTGGTAACTGTCGAGAGAAATGACTACTTTAGACAGAAATGGTCAGAGGCGCTATGAAATAAGTATAACAACAATACTATGTCACGATAACTACTATCTATCTATACATATGGACTCCTCTACTGCTTATCATCAGGTGGTGTCGAGTCATTTGCTGAGCTTTTTATAAAAAAAACAATAAGTAGTTTTATGACTTTAAAAGCCCTTTCTAAGTCTAACTGCAGATAGAAGAAAGCTTTTTAAAGGTTTGTTGACTAAATTTCTTTATTAATGTACTAAAAATATCAGATATTGATTGTGCGGTGACTGTGGTAGACATATCATTTGAACGGTTAACAACAACCGGGACTAGCGGCTTAACGTGTTTTATGAAGCACGGAGGAACTCGACATAACCAATTATGATTGACCCATCCAGGGAACAACCATGGCAAAATGTGCTTTGTTTTTGTAATCGAAACCAGAGTCCTCACTCGAATCTTGTTGTAGTATGTATATGCCACTATTATCCTTTTATCATAACTGCTTAGGTCTTGGTTATTGTAAGGCCCATTCACGTATTTTAAGACCTTGAAATAGGACCTACCCCGGGTTAAATAATCAATTATTTTGCACTTACGTAAGTGCAAGCGATGGATGGAGTTATGTGTTTACCTGGTTTAGCTTATTCGACTTATTTTTTAACGCCGCAAATAGTGTAAGCGAACTTTACCGTATTATAATAATTTGTAGTGATATCGTTATGACACCGTAAATAAATATAGACATTTTTAATGAAATGCCCTTGCAATTAGCAGTCTTTGATTGAATATATTTAAAAATATGGTTCTACAAAAAAAATGCTTTCAAGAATATGAAAAGTGTACTAAGCCTGTTTTTAATGCACCGCCAATAATCTCAGTTTGTCGTCATAGTTGAGACCACGACCTTTTCTATTTTTGTTTCAGTGTGATGACACCGAAACACATCACTATTACCTTACCATTGGGTATTTATCATACCTTATCATTAGGATTTTTTATTTTATTTATAAGACATGCCAACGTTTGTTTACATTATTACATGCAGAAATAACATGGATATACTAATAAATCATAAAATTAAACGTATCATACAATTACAGGCAAATACAACTTGCACAAAAACATGTTCAGAATTTAGCAGTAAAATATAACAATAATATGCGAATAAAATATAATTATACTCATTAACATTACCTGTCTGTGAATAGAGTTATAATACGTTTGGGAATCATGTTCAACGAGTCCAAACGAACATGAATGACGTCACAATATTAATTTTAAGTTTTACAAAACCTAGATATCGGGGAATTGATATCGAAAACAGTCATTCGAATGTAAGCCCGATTGTATTTTGGGAGCGGCCTATTAACAGGTATATAAGTATGTGTGACATAGCTTACCAAAGACTGGTTGGGTATAAGCGTAAAATCTCCTCGTATCCGCTCGAACTGCTGGTCGTATATGGACAACCATGTGTAGATCTGTCCCGGAGCGAGGAGGTACAACGGATCCGGCAATACTTCTGCATTTACTTCAGCGAAGGCTCGTCGTCTTGCTAGTATAACGCCTATAAGACCTAAACACGAAGAAAATTATTGTCAAGTATTAATTGATATTTATGTGACAATTCATTGACGTCGACGGTCTAGTAGTTCGAGGACTCTAGTTTCGATTAAGAAAAAAAAGGATTGTGTCAAGACGACGTGATATTAATGTTTAAGAATTTTAACTTTGAAAAGACATTTAATTCAACAATGATAAGTCCAGTGAATATTTTATAATTAGTTGCAATAATTGATTTTTATTAATTTATTCAATATTAATATAAGTAATTATTTAATCCTTATATAAAAAAATTGTATGATAAAAATCCTTACCAATATGATGATCTGCATGTAAATGTGACACATAAACTGCTTTAAGTGTCCTCAGAAAAGCGTTCACTCTCTTCGACCCATAGAAGCGGACAAGCTGACCGAAAGTGCCTTCACCACAGTCTAGAAGAATTGACCGGTTTTCACTGCAAAAAAAATATGATCATAATAAAATGAGGTATCATAATTATTATGTGCGTGACATGTGTAGTAGGAGCACGTGTGCGCTCGTAATCGGATTGTTTTCTCCCTCCTGTTCACAGTACGTACAAACCTCAGAATAGCTTTATCTCATATTGAATAAGGGTCTGTTTACTTTGTAGTTTCCTGTCAAAGCTATAATCAGTGCACCCATGTTGCTTCTGCTGAGCTTTATCAGCTCTTCAGTGCGTTTGCCACAGTAGCCTTACATTAGTCTTTGAGTGTATCAAACCAGCGTCCTTAGGAACTGTTCGAGGGACTTTTGTATGAGTTTATTTTTGAGAAGGTGCATGGTCTGGTTCTTTGGGATACCGCAGGATGGATCTAGGTCTGTCTGTTGTTCCTGATGGTGGGTGGTGGTAAATAAGGTAATCTTTAAGCTTTATGTTAAAGTAGTATATGTGGGTAGACGATAGAACTTTTTTATTTTAAAGCTGAAAAAGTTTTTATATATTATAGCTAACTAGCTATAAAATGTTAATGTTCTTTAAATAGGCAATTTATTACGTCATCATAATTCAAAATTGAGCTTTTAGATTAAACTTTTGCCATAACTATTGATTTACGCCATTTTAAATTTTTTTATAGCTGTAAGTAATGTTTACTCGCAATAAAGTAGATGTATTCGTCAGCTTGTATAAGAATAAAACAAAAATACAATACTTACTCCACATGCAGCACAATAGCGCTGGTGTTCCTCGTCTTGCTGGGTATACAGGACCCGGTGCCCAAGAATACAACCTTGGGGTACTCCTTGAAGTCAGCCTTCCGATAGCGCATGTTATCCACCTGCCGCCTGAAGTGCTCCAAGCTGCCAACAAAGCCGTCTACGTCCATTGTCTCCTGGATGTAGTCCTGTACGTGGAGCTTTGGCTCTGCTGACCTGAAATTATATTTTACTTTCTTTTCACAACAAAACTATAAAGGCAATCTGAAATCAATGTTAATTTTACCCAGTAAAATTCTATAACAGATAAAATTTCTTTTATTTGTAACCTCATTTATTTTTACAGACTTTACATGCACTTAAATGTGAATCTAAGGTTTACAGACGTAGACGGCCGTACTTTATGCGTACAAGTCAATTGAAAAATAACTCTAATTACACTTCAGTAAGGTATTAACAAAGGTCAAAGTTTTACTCTTGATCTAAAGTTGTCTGCACAAATAATAGTGTAATAACAGACTTTTATATGTATAGAGAAAGAGCATCCTCACCTATCCAGCTGCTTCTTTGGCCTCAAATGGAACATGGTTAGCGTCCTACCAGCAATCAGTTCTAGCTTGTTCTGGCCCTCATCTAGCCGCGATCCTTGGCTTTGCCCACCATCACCATTACAAGACCCCTCCATGTTTATTATGTTCTGGAACTGCGCAAGCGCGATCTAAAACGACGGTTGGATTTTGGACCACCTCCACCAGATTATCTAACTACTTTTTACTTAATAATGAACAGCTACATGTGAATCATTTGTAAAGTAACATTAATTCTTCTATAAATAGACTTAACAGTTTTTAAATTTGTTTTCACAAACAGCAATAAAGCACTTAAAGCTAGCAAAAAAAACACAGTACTACAGTGAGGTGTATCATAGACCCTTAATTCCATTATGTTTGATGAACGGTTATTTTTTGCTATAGATTATAGCTATAGGTTAGAAAAATACTAATCTTTTAAGGAAGTTATGTAAAGTTAAGATATAAGCATCAATATTAAAAGAAAATCATTTAACACTTGGATGCTGCCCTGCTTGACATATCATTGTGAGATCTTAATGAGAAAAATTTGCAGAAGTCAACCATCAATGGAGAGTATATTGTGAATAAAACTTAGTGACAGAATTAAAAACTTAGAAATAAAACCAAAGTTTTGCGACACACTAACCCATATAGAACATCAAGGTGCAGCTGGAAAGGATACATTTTCCGCTGTAAAAGTATCAAGTGAAGCAAGCAAGTCACTCTATGGTACCCCGAGACCGCAACAGAAAACAGGAACACCCAATGTGTAAAGCTTTGTGCTAAGTCCTAATTTGTACCAAATGATGGATGCATAATTTGGGCAAGAGTAGATGTGAATGTAAATGAAAATTAAGACTCAATAGACTGAATACCTTTTGGAATTATGAGGAATTTAAGTTTGGTATAATAAATGACAGGAAACCTGACCTATCTTACATACCTTAAAATATTTTTATTATTGTTCAAAGCATAAGGAAACTAATTATTGCGTAATAGGCTAACAAGCTGACCTTATTAACTGACTTTGTAACTTCTATATATATAGATGTTTTTCTAAAGTAAACAAAATACATAATCTATCACAAGTGTTGTTCATCATAATACAAAATAAACTCCAAATAGAAAATTTTGAATATAAAAATACATGTTTGATTGTTAAAGAAGATTATCCTGTAAGAAAACACTTGAATCTGTTTTTAGGAATTTGTTTGTGCTCATATTTTCTTACCTTATTCTTTAGATCTTCAAGCCCTTTCAATCTAATGGGGCTATTGGTCTTCGGGTCAGGCGGATGTGCATTCCACACAGCTGGCACACTTGCATCCCTTAAGAGAGGGAATATATCTGGATCGAGAAGGTGGAGTTTGTGCTGCGTGCGATGAACCGCCTCAGAACCCAAGCAAAAGTTCTGCGAGTTCAGGATCAGGTGCCGGGTCGTAGGACCAAACAGAGATATGAATGAGCGGTATCTGGGGGGACAGATTTAAGTAAAGATATACCACTTTATAACCAAACATGGTTTAAAGTGAGTTACTTACAAATATAACATCAGCTAAATGTAAATTACCTGTTAGGTAGAACGAGTCATGGTACCAATATAGCAAATAAAAAGATTTTTCATTCGTTGTCGGGAGTTACTAAAGTCGAATCCGAAACAGGAATGTTCAATCTACTATACGAGCAATCGATCTTAATTTTGTTACCTATCAATTTTTAAACTCACGTAGGATGATGGAAAACCTCCGGCGGCGAGTAATGCACGATAAGTGTTGGGATATTCTCCGGAGGATTCGTGCCATTGTTGAAGTGAGCAGAGAACTCAGACTCCTTGAGATAGGACACGTCCGGTACATCCAACACTGAAAGAAAAATATATATATTAAGAAACAACGTGACCTTCTATACAAACGAAGTCTGAGTAAAATAACTTCTAATTGCAGTAACTGAATACGTAACAACTTTTCTCAGTTAAGCAAGCACATAATGATGATTGCAATCAAAATAATAATAATATTTCTCAATAAGGCTTAATAATGTACTTTTGCTATGGATACTAGATAAGTACATATGTAAATATATAAAAATGAATTGATGTTCATTAGCTCAAAAGCAGCTGAACCAAGTTAAATTATTTTTATTGTGTTTTATTAGCTTAAATTCAGGAGTAGTTTAAAAATAAATATAACTGGGAAAATCCTAAAAAAAGAACTTAAAAATATACAAATGAAAATCCTTGTTTTAGTATGGAAAATAGCCTAACTGACATGCTAAAGATTAAAACTGTCATTTCTCCCATCACTACTTTGTGTTTCTTTTAATATATTGTGTTAGTTGTAGTTTATAGGCGATATAAATATCAGAGATATACTTAATAAACATTCCAACATCCATGATTTGTGAACAAATATTCGTAGTACTTATACGAACTTTTGCCTACCGTAATTCGAAACCGGATATCCGGCTGAGTAGACCACTTAACAAAACCACTGTCATAAATAAGGTGAGACTATACCATAGATATAAGGTGTAACTGTTAAAAAATATATTGCATATTTTCATTAACTAGTATTTGTATGACACTAGATGAATTATAATACTATATGAAGGCTTTCAGGAGTCACAAGAGAATGAATTCTTTTGATTTCAAAAGCATTTTGTCAATGTGGGGAGTGCTTCAGTACTTACCAATGAATACAGGGCCTGGGTCATCAGGAGTCTTAACATCCTTAGATAGAACCAAGGTTCCATCCGGTAGAACTACGTCGTGACCACTCTTTAACTGCCCCAACATTGGACCTGGCTTCACACCGAATTCAACGCACTTAGCGAGGTCTAGAGTACCAAGACGTTTCTGAAATTAAGAAGCTTTATATAATAACGAAATGGTTTAACTCAACTTTTAAAACATCATCCTGAAGGAGGCCGCATTTTCGTGGCTGACATTTAACGACCTAAAATGTTTCATAAAAAGCACAATGAAAAATCCGCCCTAGGGGAAGAGGTAGTAAGTAGGAGTAAATATATCTAGGCAAATGGTAAAATACAAGCTCACTTCTTAATATGAGTGCTCACAGGGGAGTATTATGATCTCACTCAGTTTAATGACTAGTTATTTTTTACTACATCATGAACTCTATGATGTTGGTAATAAAGTTTATCAAACTTATTGGAAATAAAAATGGTTAGTACCAGGATCATTAAGAAATTATGTTTTTTTCAGATTTGAGGGATAACATAATCTTTTAACTAAAAACCTGATTGGCAGTTATAATTATTGCAAAATATTTATTATATATATTGGTTTTAATCATGATATAAATTTATTTGTAACCAACCTTTAGAGTACAAATGTATGCCACACTACAATTACTCTTCCTTTGCAAATCATGTAACACTTTTTCTGTCTTCTTCTTCATTGGATCTGCTATTAATAAATAAAATTGATAATATCATGTGAGGTCATCTTATTTATCTAATTTGATTAGAATAAAAGAGGGCAGTTAAATTTCATTTAAAGGTTAACACACTGTGTGACCAATTAGGATGTGGTAGATTTGATTTGATAACATGTCAATGATATGGTTATTGTCTCTACATGGTATGTTGGGTGTGATAGTCATTTATTTACTATGCTTGATATGTTTATATCATCAATAGAAATGCAATTCTTGCTATGCATTACTATTGATGTTTAGTTCTAAAAAATGGTAGTTACATAAACTCCTCTAGTTATATAAATTATTAAGCAAACTAAATAATTGACTGACCTTTTTCAAAAACATTTTTCCCTTTTGATTTTTCCTTTAAAGTTTTGTTATTCTTACTGTCTGAGTTCTGCAATTCTACCTTATAATAATCTGTGTCATCATGAATAAACTCTTCATATTCTTTATATACATTTGATTCTAGTTTGGGCTTCTTTGCAGCTGGTTTTAGATCTTTTCCAACTAATAAATCATCATGAGGACCACTGGAATAATACATAGCAATACTGATATACTTCATTTAAGTAATGAAGAATTTTAAATGTTATAGTAAAAATTATTTTGTGTCTCAATGAGAGTTATATTGACTTTGATTGTCTAGTTAACAGACCAAAATTAAATTGAAGCCATCAACCAGGGACATCATGTTGTCAAAATGGCGATTTTATTAGCTTTATTTTGAAGCATAAACCAAATGTCAATTAAAATAAGTCTAACTTGTCTCATTCTATCATAGCAGTCAATATCTTATTTTAAATTATCTTAATTTTAATTTAAGTGATCTTAGCAGAATCACAACCAATGTTAACTATTATACTCAATTCTTAATTAATCTGTGTAGTATCCACAAATTTTAAATTTTTTGTTTGATTTCTATTTTAATGATCATCAGTGTCTTAATTTGACATTTTTGAACCATGTCTCTAATACTTAATGTTTTGTTTACTTACAGTAGTACATATTTCACACTCATTGTATTATCTTCAAAATCTTCACTAGGACTACACTTTGCCATAGTCACATTCATATCCTTCATTA
This sequence comes from Acentria ephemerella, assembly GCA_943193645.1. NCBI lineage: Eukaryota > Metazoa > Arthropoda > Insecta > Lepidoptera > Crambidae > Acentria > Acentria ephemerella. The sequence goes on along the minus strand of OW971886.1, from coordinate 9,959,698 downwards.
TGACAAACCTCCTTGTTGCATTATATAATTCATCCTAAAAATTATATTAAATTATCTTGAATTCTCAAGCTTAGTATAAATTACAGACAGCCTCAAGTTAAGCAATACAACATTTTCCAAACTTATGTGGTGGAGTAGTACAGTACTAGCAGCTTGTCATGTGTGAGTCAGGTAGAAATTTGACAAAGTGGTGAGATCAGTGTGGCTCAACCTGAGGCTGTCTGTGAGGCTGTTTGTGAATTTCTATGTAACTCAAAATATACAAGACCTTTTAGTTTTTTAAATCATTCTCATTTTAATTAAACTCACCAGTCCTTCAGGTCCATGTAAAGTGATATTTGGTACACCAACATCCTGCAATGTCAGTGACAAACCTGGTAGTCCTCCAATATTCTTCCAAGTCTTGCTTGTGATGAAAATATGATCCAGACGTGAAAGTTTCACTTTGTGTTCATGAGCGAGACGCTGTGTACATTCTCCACAGTTAAATAAGTACCTACAAAAATAGACATATGTATCAATGGTATAAGATGAAGTCTTAATTTAGTTATGGGCGAATTATTTTAGAAAAATGTATATTTTAGCAACCTGGTGAATTTGATGTCTAAATTAACAAGAATATATTTACGACAAAAATAGTTATAAATTAAAAACAAGTGTAATTTTCCAGAATATACAAAATTGCTTACCGTTTTTGATCAGTAAAAAGATAAAGAGTGTTAGGTGCTCCCTTCGCTCCTGAACCTAATACTTGCAAATAAACAGTACTTGGACCATATTTCTCAGACTTTTTAGATATCTGTTGTCTCTGACGCTGTGCCTCAGCTATTCTAGCAGAATTTGCTTTCGGCATATCGGCTAGAAATTCCAACAGTTTCTTAGTACTGCTATGCTTGTAAAAACGAACACTACATGTGCTAACTACTCGACATCTAAACAATACACTTTTACCGTACATGTGTTATGAGGTTACTAGTATTTTGATTCAAAGTTTACGAGCATTAGTCTGGTATTTTATGGAGAACAAATATTTTTAGCATAAAACATAATTATTTACATAATGGTTATGGACCATTGACACATTTTTAGATTTAGAACAACTTTAAGTTTTTCTCCGATATAACTCAATCACACTATTTTGACAGTGACAGATACAAACAGTTCAGCAGTCAGTTATATCCTTTCTGTAATCGATTAAAATACATAAATTGTATAAATATAGTGGATGCCCCACTAGTATAAAAGGGATTCTATTGATGATAGTGTACGGGATTTGAATATTACGAACCTAAGCTAGAGCAATTATTAGATCCCATATATTTTTTACATTTATCAACTTGATTGCTATTATCAATTTCATTTTATCTAGTACCTATGGTTTATTTTCCTATTAAATACTATAGCATCACTTTTCAGTGTTGCTCATATGTAAAAATACAATAATTTGTATTTTCATATATACAACACTGGCATCTGGCAAGTTAAAATCAAAAATGGCGTTCTTTACAGCTGAGGGTTGCGCAATTTTATTGTAATGGTCAAGATATTTATAGGAAGAATTGAGATTAATGTGAAAGTACCGATTCAGACTATGGACATGTTAAACATATTAAATTTTTAGAGTAAATATTCCATAGTGTATTTGTTTAATCAATAGAGTGTAAATCAGTCGTGGACCGTGTATTTTTTGTGTTATGGTGATGTATGAGAATAATAAATAATGAAACGGAAAATAATGCGGCTGTGCAAATAATGCATGCATAATGAGTATGTTATGGGGAGTGTTTTTCGTGGCCTTGACCGGCTCACATTCTGGATATGGATTACCAATTGGATCAACGCCGCAAACCTACCTACCTTACGGTGAGTCACTTCAATAACAAAAATATAATGTTTTTCAGTAAATAAACATTCGTGTTATTTCTTTCAACTTGTTAGCATATGTTAAAATAAAATAATGTTTTAAAAAACCTTAAATTTTTAAGATTTTGTTGCTGCTTAAAAGATATTAAGTTTTGAGGGTAGTTTTATCAATTCTTATTAGATCATTTTCAACTATCATCCGTATTACAAACCACTGCTTCAAGTAGAAAAGGTGGGTCGGTTGCTTGGTGTCGTCTAATCATATATAATTTCATCTGTATAGTAGATACCTACTTACATAATATCTGACAATAGATTTTCTATTTAGTATGATTACCGGTGGGCTGGCAAAGTATGAAAGTTTAATATAAATTATAAGATTGGTATTCTGAATGTTACATATAATGCATTGTATTTCTTAACACATTAAGGACTGCAAAGAAATTTTGCGTTTGTGCATTTATACAGTTTTTCGTAGCTTCATCTGTTCGGATTCCACCAATGGGATTGTCTAGTCACCAGACTTGGAGATAGTAGGATACAATGTATGAAAGTAAGTCCATCCGTAACAGACGGAACGTGAAACACGAGAAAACTCGTGAGCGGTCCGTAACAGATGAGACGCAAAACACGAGAAAACTCGTGAGAGGTCCTTAATGTGTTAATAAAAAAAAGGCAAAAGCAAATTATTTATTTATATAATGGGTAAAATGAAATAATTTTATTACAAGAAATAAATGTAATAAAAAAATTCAATAAGACACCAATAAATTTAATTATATATATATATATATATATATCAAAAGACCAACTATAGGTCTGCAACAATGGTAAATATGTTTCTAATCTTATCAAACACTATTTTTAAGTTTATAATTTTTTTTAAGTATATAAAGGTTGAATAGATGATGGCATTGCTAATTATTAATCAGGAGATGACATGTTCTCTATTTTGTTTAACTTCATAAACAAGTGATGCTGCAAATTGCATGTTATTCAATTTGATACATCACAAGTTTTATTGTTAGTATCTTATGTTTGAAAACAATTGATAGTTTGTGGGGATGGTTACAAGGAAAGATTTCTTACCTCCTTACTGTTCCATTTCAAAATACATTGTTAAGATTTTTAGTAGTCAGAAAGTTTTTACCTTAACTATTTTAATAGTTATAAATAATCTTCATTCTCATACACTTTACTTTAAAATGTACTGAACGATAAGCTAAATTACCTCAAAATAACAATTATTATATCCATACAACAAAAAACAAGTACATTAATAGAAGTTGTGAAATGACACATATTGATTTAATAAAGTTTATACTTTAAGACTATCATTGGTCTTTATCAAAAAACATTTATTTTGGTAACTGTAAAATATATTTTCTATTGCCAATTTGAATAAATAATAAATATCTTACTTCTAAAAATATAGTATCTTACTTCTTTTGTTCAAAAGCCTCCTCCAACCTATGTCATTGAACTCTAGATTATTGAATATACAATGTGGAGTCAATGATACTACATTAAATTAGAACATTAGATCATGTTCTGTTATTATCATTGAGATCAATTTGATAATTTCAAAAATTTTCAATGAAGTATATAGCCAATGTTTAAATTTAATGTTTTATTGTCTTTTTCACTGTATATTTAAAAAAGTATAATGTTTTCTACTATTGTAATACATTCCAGATGCCAGCAGAGCAGCGGAGGATACTTGGGGATCCCAGAGTATTTATGTGGCAGGGCCAGCTCTGGCAATGCTTATAACGGCTGTAGGGTTTCTTCTTGGGTGTACATGGTGTTACAGGCATAAGGATTGCAAGGTAAAATAGACTTAATTATAAATAAATATGCTATTTATTATACTTCATGATTGCCCTCATGCATAAAATCTAAAAAAACATTTAATCTGATATTCAGATTATACTTTAAAGTTATAACAAATATTATAACAAAAATATATTTAGTTAAACTAAAAGAATGTGTAAAATACAACTAGTACATTATAAAAACTATAGTTGTGGATATCATAATTAACTACAACTTATGAGTTGTAGTTTGTCTTTTTCAACATTTTAATCCTCAATAATTGGTATAAATGTCAATAACTTGGAAATGTACAATAATAGTAATTGAATTTATTTTTAAGGCATAAATGAAAATAAAGATTTAAGATTTTATTCATACCAATGTAAACTATTGCAAATTACCTACCATTGGTTGATTTAATAACATAGCTAATGGTTCGCGAAACCCATTTAATTAAAGTGATGTAGACGTAGGTCAGTGTACATTATAATTTTCTGTACTTAGTTGATACACAATTCATAATCTTTATTTGAAAAACTTGAATTTAAAGGGAACACTTTGTTTATAATCTGATTATCTGCAGTAAATGAAATAACAATCTATGGTCATAATTAAATGTGTATTCATAGATGCAGAATGAGCTATGTGTTATATGATATGAATGAAATAGTGGGAATTAATTTAAATGGTAATATTTTTCTTTGCGTTATTATCTGTTGTGTTCCATTCTTCGGCTTTGCAGAGCACTTCCCCACTGCGAAAAGACTTCTCAATTGCATACAGTTACATTTGCTGGTAGAAGTTGTCAAAGACCATAGATCACTTTAGTCTCTTATTGTGTGTCCGGTCGTTCTTTGTATTCTTCAGTAAATAATTTTATCTATTGTTAAATTTTGCATTATTTGTTTAATATCAATGTTGGAGCTGCTTGCAGTTACCCAAAGTTCTATACCATAATGTCCATATTGGTTTCTATACCATATCATATTGTAATTTAATTAAATTATATTTCATGTAATATGAAAATCAACCAGTTTTATTATAGTAGTGCTGCATACTTTGTAGGTGTAGGTATCATCCGTTGACAGTCGCCAGTCATAATCTCTTTCCCATGTGTTAGCTAATAAAACTTGCACTTGTGTATCTAATCATCGAGTGTTAGGGTCGTTAAACTCCGCAAACTTTTACGCTTAGAGAAAAATGACCTAGTATGCGCAAAGATTTTACGCTCAATGACTTGTGGTAAGAAAATTAATCCAACTTACAACTTTCTGTATTTTTTTATTGATAATATTCTAATACAATCCTCAAAAAACAACAGAAAGTTCGGATTAATATTGGTTTATCAACTTATGTTGTTTAACTCTTACTTATGTATGCTCGTCTTTTTTATTATTTTAAATCTTCCATTACGTCTTAATCGACTCGCTTCAATTATTATTATAAAATATATTTGTATCAATTAATATTTCTAAATTCTTGACAAAATACATAAAGTACTTTTCTCTGCGCGCGTAGTTGTTTAATGTAGCTTTATATTATGTAATTACTTTTACCTTTTAAGATCATTCTTAATAGGTCATTCATATAATAATTAATTCATAAAAACACATGAAAATATTTATGTTAATTCTTATCGTAAATGTCGTATTATAAACCATGCATTACAATTGTTTGTATAAAATAATACATTCACTTGTTAACAATAACAAGAATGAATCGAATTGTAGCTCGCTGGTCAGCATTCGCATAATAGTCCAGACACTCGCATCTCCAATTCCACAATCCACACCCACTGGAGGAAATTATTCCTGATCAACATGAGCTGACTCATGTGGGGCCGGGATGTTTATACTGCAGATTACTATATTTATCAAGTATAACTAGAAGCCGCATGCTTTTAATGATTCTATTTTTTATTTCATTTTAGAAGTATATTGTTTTGGTGAGGAATATATTTTATTTTATTTCTTACATGAGACAAATCTGCTCACACCCTGCGTTTTCATTAAGACGGTATTTATTATCATTTACGAATAACTAAAAAAATTAAATGGTAAAAATTTAATTCTAATTCATTTATGGTATTAGTTAACAAATTACTTAACTGTGTTTTTAACATGTCACGGGCGAAAAACGGTTGCATTAACAATAATTAATAGTAATATTTAATATTTACACTGACCCAAACGTGTAACACTCTTATTCTAATATTTTTATTGATTCAATATATGATACTTAATCATCAATAGCCTATATTCATCCCACTGCTGGGAAAAAACCTTATTACTTTTTTGAAAAAAAATAGGAGTGATTCCTAAAATCTGTTATGAATTGTGTTGCTCCATAAACACCATTATTAAGTTAAAAGAGATTAAAGTAAATGGCAATCTTTTTCTTATCTCCATAAGGAGATACGAAAAATTTATGAAAAATGCAAGTTAATGCGATTAGAAAAGTTTTATTTCAAAACAACAGAAAATAAATGATTGTAATCTTGATATTGATCTCTATCTTTTTATTTTTATCATTAATCGTAAGTTATCATTTTTGTAATAAAATCATGTTGAATTGCGATTTCTTACTCTCAATAGAAATACGTTAATTTATTGATCAAAGTACGGATTATGGAGTACTCAAAATGCTCTATAGTTATTTAGGAGCGATTTTGTATTATACTCTTTTCAATAGTGTTCCAAGGGCGACAGACTCACCCACATCTATTGTGGTTAATTACTCCAGATGCACAACGAAGCGTTGCATGAGTCACGCGGGAAGACGGGACAGCCCGCAACCAGTAACTCACCACGTCACGATGTCTGATATTTGGCAGTTGGCACCATTGTGCTGTTCTATTCTTTGCGCTGATGTGTTTACTATATGTATAACTCCCAGACGCATGTGCATAGCTTTAAACACGATAACATGTTTCTCATTCAATAACAAGTATATTTGTAGTTTTTATTTTCAATATAACATAATTTCACATTGAGGTTCGCCAAGTTAATGCGAAACGAGCACTGAGGTCATCCCAACAATATCTATTTTATTTAGATACTTAGTCTTATTGACTGCGGTGGTATTTTGTTTGCATCATTTGCCATTTACCATAATCCTGAAACCGGAAAACCTTGTGTAATCTTTAAAAGGTACATATCAATAACATACCAGTTTAAAAAATTTTGTGTAAGACTCCACACAAACAAAATTAGTAAAAACAGTAATATGTTTGTCTAAAGCGAGTTATTATGTACCCTCGATCAAAGATTAAATATTTAGCTAATATGATATCACTTGACCTGGCCCAATTGTTCTCAGGATGGTATAAAAAGCCGTAAAACTGCTTCACAACTTCTTCTCACAACTTAATGAAATTTTGATTTGATGAAATTTTATTATTGGTGACCGATATAACAGTAAATATTCATAATAAGACAAAATAATAACTTTGTCATTCCTTTTGTTTACAGTCCTTTGACTAATATATCAGTCTTGAAACCATAACGATTACCGAAACGATTACTAAACACACTAAATGATTGTAGCTTGCTGGTAAACTTTTCATTAGTACATAAAATACCTACATTGAGATATTATAACAAAATGTTTGCATTAGTTTTGAATGCGATCAATGCAAGCAGCGTCCTTTTCTTCACTTTTAACGCAAATTCTGAAGAAAGTTTTTTAAATAATCAAATATATCAAACAATTCTGCGCGTTTTCTTTTCACAATGGATTTGATGCTTTAGGTTAAAAACCCTAGACTACGCGCGAGAGATTCACATTCACACGACAACAATTAAAAATTTTCTTGTTAAAAATGGAATGTGTACTTTATTTGCTACAAGATTATGATTAGTATTCGAATTCTATTTGCTCATGGATTTTGGCGGCGGACAATGCAGTGGCGCTTGTAGTTGGCATAAAGCCCGGGGCTGGCACACCCTAGTGCCGCGCCTCTCCCACAATGTCATCGCTTTACACTTCCCTCATTGCTACTGTTACTCATACGCTTATGTTAAAAAGAGCTATTATCGCAGCAATGTATATCAAATAGTTATCAATTATTTGTGTATATTCAATGTGCCAGAAAGTATTTATTTTGTTTACAATGAAGCCAACTCCTTTTAGGTTTACTTTAGGTAACCTAAATTGATAGTTATACGCAATGATTTTTAATGAACACACGCTTGACAGTTTTATTCCCTAAATAAAAAACTAATGTTATATTAGTTGATGTATGTACAATAAAACAATATTCTGTTCTGTTCCTTATCCATCTAACATTTATGCGTATGCCAGGCACGAATTCATTCAGAGGTTCTAAGAAGCTGTTTTATTTATTCTTTGACCTTTAATTAGTCCCACGACAAAACCTTTGTTTGTATTCTGCAATGTCGAGATAAAGCACGGTGGCACAGGGTTACCTGCCAAGTACTCATTTATCTAGCACAGTCACTTAATGTTTTGTAGTTTGATATGAAACTTAACTAAAAGTGAGCTTTCAATTATTAATAACTTACTAAGAAATTAATACTTCGAATGTTTTTTGCCTTTTGAATAGTATAGGAGCCGCCTACAATATAAAACTTGAAATGGTTGATAACCCTTGTAAACACGGTATGCGTCCGCGCATCGCCGCTGCCGTTGACTCACCGGCCGCTAATTACGATGTTCGGACCACGTGTTCGCCTTGAAACTGACTACGTATTGATAACTTTAATCAATGGATGTCTCTTGTACGTGATGTGAAACGAACCTTTCTCTGGGATACGCTTAATACCTTATGACTAATTAATGGTTTTTTTTTAAGTTTTTAAGTTTCTGCTCTAGAAACGTTAATATCACATACTGACTTTTTAGATTCTTGACACTTTTTAAAAAAGGTTAGATGGTTTAAACATTAACTGTATAAAAGTTGTTAATAATTCCTGGAAATATGTTTAAGGGAGTAATAAATTGAATTTATTAAACTAGATGAAATCATTTTCAAACTCAAAGAATGTCAGTCAACGTCCACGTTGCTATTTTAATTATTTTGTCAAAACTGCGTCATTTATTTAACGTTTATTTTTGTTTTTAATCTACATATCCACAAACAAGCGAAAATGCGTGGAGTTTAAACACCAATTAATTTAAACAGAAATTTAACTTTGTCATTCTGAGTTAAAGAATATGCAAACTGTAGGTAATCAAATGGCAAAATATTCAAGATCTTGTGATTCATGTTTTATAATAGTTAATATGACAATTTTGTATGTAAAATGGAAATTTTGGAATCAAATTATTAAGTAAACGAGATTTACTGAAATTCAATTTAGATTTAAAGATATGTACTTCAGAATCAGAAGCATTTTTAAAATTATGTTATTTCCCCATTAATTTATTTAAAAAATGGATACATAGACTGGAAAAATATATCTCTCTACAGTGACTGACAAACCAGCGACAAAAATAAAATATTGATTGCAAAATGCGTAATACCGTACCGACAAGAGTATTTAAAAAAATACTCTGCAAGGTGTATGACTAGTAAATGTATATGACATTCCAGAATGCCAAGCAGCCGTACACAAAAGAGCGCTAATCATTCTCTAGCTATTTTGCTAGCCCCTGCGGTTATAGCAACTCTTTGTTTATAATTAGCAGAGCTCAATTAATTTCAACTAGAATGTAAAATAGTCTCAGTTTTCCTATATCTCCTAGCTCGTTGTAAAAATAGTTGTTTACACCTGTTGACTCAACCGTAACTGGTGGCAATAATTCATCCCGCGTCATCGATTCACACGTTTTGCAATTTGCTATTTAGTATCTTATTTACATTATTCGTGCGCATTGCATTATTTGTCTGTGTGCACAGTTGGTAACAACCTCTCTATCATATTCCTCGTAAATGTACAATCGATCAAATACATCTTCCTCGAAACGTGAGACGTAAATTTTATAACTTCATCGTTGTCAAGCGACTTCGCCAAGTCAATAAGTAAGTTGGTTGTGCGTTTTGTTGTAATGTAACAGATTGTCACATGTTCATATTTGAAGCTCTCGGCGTTGTCACCCATTGTTGACACGATGGCAAAAGTATACTTTTTACGAGGTTTTGTTGAATGATTGTATAACTGCAATTTCCGCGAGGTCATGGATGTTGTATATGAGGTATTGTGTTAAAATCTTGTATGATATATGAAATATTAAATAACACCGTTATAAAAAAATTTAATAGTCCAATCTCCTCTGTATATATAGAATATATTTTTATTGTACATCAACCAATTCAAAAAGGCTTAAGGCCAAAGCTTATCTCTATTGACCTTTCATACAGTGACTATTTACTGTTTTTTGGACATTACTCTTGAAATATCTACTACGCACTAGTACAAAAAGGAGTATGCTTATGTTTGGCATAGTCTTATTTTATTTTTAGTGCATATATATACAGAAAGATACATCTACTAAGTGTGTTCTGCCTGGCTGTTCAGTTTTACCTAAGTTATTACGGTCCGTAGATCGTCTAACTGACCTCATATCAACCCTCTTTAACAATTTTATGGGCGGGGACTTCGTTGTCATAACATAGAAAAAATATTTGTGTACAAAAACACAAGCATAATGAGTGTCGTTGATACTATGTAGTAGAAATTGTTTTTCCCGGATCATTAAGACAGCTTTTAATGTGAGCAACTCATTGATTGCATTCATAGCTAACGCTTTTGTCTGTGAAGTATACAAAATGCAACTCACCCCTAAAGTATATGGGTGCACGTGTAACGAAGGCAAAGAACCAACGGAACGTCTTTTATGTGATTGAACCAAATGAGTCTCCCGAAAGTGGCATATCCAAAGCCAAAACTTACAGGTTCATTTCTTGTAATATAATTGCAGATATATTTTGGATCGATGAAGTGTAAAATTAGGAGTGATATAAAATTCCGGAACGTTGATATTTAAATAATATTTCACTTAATTTGTGAGACAGTCATCATTAAGTATTCGTTCTAGTTAAAAAATAAATATTTTTAAACGTTATACCGGCTGTGGGGTGTTACGGCGGGTGCCCCCGTTCGCACGGTTGCGTGCCGTTGAACGGTGACGACAGCCATCGGGAGAGGCGCGGTTTTAGTTTACAGTAACTCGAACTGATCGCGCGAAAGTATGCACTCTTACGTCATTGACTATAACAATAATTACTAATATACTCGTAAACTCGTTAAATGTTTAGTTTTCCATGGCAATATTTGATGAATAAAGTCTGACGAATTGGCGCGTGCCTCAGAATCGCATTATTAAGAGTCTGAAAATCTTATTGCGCTCCAAGAATACCAGGTTTTTCCTCCATTAACAATCGGTGGGCATGAGTGGTGCTAGCTCAGCGCCTCATAGCGCCAGTGTGATAATACCCACCAAAAAACACCGCCATATACATATACGCCATATAGTCACTGAGCAATCTAGTACTTAGGAGAACTCCTCGGTAGAAATAAATAATTTATAAAATTATTTAACTTATGTTTGAAAGATTTTATAAATACGAAAAATTAACATTTTTGATAGAAAAAATTAAATGTCATATTGTTTCTGATACATAATTTTATAAGTGAATTAGACTGTGCTCCAAGAAAAGAGTTTTAACGTTAATAAAATATTGAGTGAGGAGAAAATAGCTAGAGGGACATTTTGCGGTCGGAGAAAAAGTCTTTTCGCATATAGTATGTATAAACTTGTAATAAAATATCTTTGGCTGTACTATTTGTATCTGGCTGGTTTTTATGACATTAAAAAGGTGAAATTTCAAAAAAGAATCAAAATAGGAAAATTTTGATTCCCACAATTTTATACTAATAAATATTATCTTATACCTTTTTATTTTGTCGGAGAGGTCGAATGCATTTACGCGTCTTAGGTGGGTAGTCCAACGTGAAAGTAAGGCACCAGGATCTAGCATTACCAAGGCCGTGCTTCCCCTCTTGACACCACCAAAGGCGACTAACGTCACAGCCAGTCGTGGACCATATTATCTTAGATATCTAAATTTTTCCAAGATTTTTTAACTTCTTCAGGAAAAAGTTCTTTTTTTTCTTTTTCTTTATGAGAAGTATTTAACCGTGATTGGAGCCACTGCTCCTATTATGTGATTTGAAGATGTGTATCCTCAATCTGTCCACGAGAAATCGGAGGTTTTCATAGAAGGAAAAGATTAAGCAATATATGTCTTGCTTGATGATCAATTAAGCTGCGAAGCACAAGTTGGGAGACTTCTGTGTAATTGACTTTAGTTAACATGTATAAATTACCAATATAATAAACCAACTCATATGCGTTTTTCTCTTGTCTCCAGCCAAACCAAGGAGCTGATAATCAGGTAGTTTTCTTGAAATATATAGTTATGTGTGTACGTCCTACTTGTGGTGTCCTTTTAGTTATATACATTTTATAATCATTTGTTTTTAAAACCTATCTGATTTGTTAATTTTATTCAAAGATTTGATTGATTATAGTACGTACCTATATAAAATATACATACGTACAAATAAAAATACGTAAAATATACGTATCTACGTACCTATATACCTATATGTAATATATTATTATTGGAGTATTGAATTTATTTGATAATAATTCTTATTGAAATTTGGCCTTTCTAATAAACGATTACTAAACCTACTTGAGTTGACAATAAAAATAAGCGTTTTTAAGTATGGCCAATTATGTTAATTTAAACTTAATAAAAATACGTAAGTATTATTTGCTGAATTCCTAGGTTTGTGTATCCGGAGTTAAGATTGAGATATAGGTGAAATACATAATGAAGCTTGTAATAGTTATTTGAAATATGAATATGATCATAGAGAATTACACGATACAGTTGCCTTCCTTTAGTTTTTCACCTATAGTATGTTTTATGTTTTGTTTCGTGTATGCATGTATAATATAAATTGTGTAATGTAATTGACAGTATTTTAAAACGTGCGTGACATATAAGGACTAACATTAAACTGCTCGCTATTGTCGTAACATTGACGCCGAAATGTAATTACTCCAGTCATATTAGACCTAACCCCACTAAGTTGATTACTTCGTTTATCGTTTTTCTTTATCGAAATTCTGTTTTTATAAATATATTTTTTTAAATACACGGTCTTGCAGGGTTCCTTTATAGTCTTATAATTCCTATTTTTCGTTGCAGTATTTGGGACAGCCGTTTATTTTCGCTGTTAATGCTACAATATAATATACAGCCATTATTTTTGCCTTATGGCAACATACTTATAGAGAAAAAAACATTTATATGCGAACGATTCGAATGTCTGTATTGATAACTATTACGTATATAAATGTATAGTTTGATGTGGAGCTTGAGATTTATTATTATAAGTTGTTGGGTCTGCACGCCCAATACGAAGTAGCCTAGGAATTAATGAATGGTGGACGTTTCAATTTTGATACCTCATCAATCTCATTAGGTCAAACCTCTAGAGTTCAGCTTCCTATGCAAAGACATTTTAAGAGAATTGATCCATATCCTCAATTGTGTAAAGCAGCCGAGAACCTAATACAATATGAATTCGTTTCTACAGTTATTTGCGGCGAGTGCCTCACATCTACACGATGTCAGTCGCTCCAACCCGACAGACTCTGGCTTCTCCGAGCCTGCCAACAACAACATCAGCGAGGACAACAACAATGGCCCTATATCCCTGCGTGAGATGCAGAACATCGCCAACAATAATGCTGTTGCTTATATCGTTAGTGAAAACGAAGAGAGGAATAGAGTCAGTCGAGAGTCTGTTGTGGAATTTGAACCGTTACCTACTGGTATTAGAGTAGCAGATCCTTTGGAGAACCATACTAATTGGTTTGGTGAGTGTTGAAAATGTAAACTCGTTATCTATATGGGTTGGATTAAATATTTTTTTTGACAAAGTAAACATTGTATATTGGCAAACCGATACATAGAGATGAAAAAACAAAACAATGGAGACATAATTACATTTTGATTAAGTGAAAATATCATGAGCGTGTTTTTAATTCGAGCTTTCCTAATTATATTCATGATATTTGGTCATCTCAGACTTACGAATATGTTTTTATTAATGGACGCTAATGTGATGACTACAACCATTGTAACGAAAAACAGAATTAGCATATCATTCATAACGTTGTATAACTTTAGGGTCAAGGACAGTTCAATACACTACAGTCCAAGCAAAATAAAAATGTGTGTTAAATCTGCATAGATATATTTTGAATTAGATGCGGCGTAATTATTGCTTAACTAATCGGAACTCGTTTCCCTTCACCTGTATGTTCGTAAATTATCAATGTCACGTCACTGAATTCCGAATATGTATTTATTTTGTCGTTTTATAGATTATTGAACAGTGAAATTGTATCTTTTTCAGGTGATGAGGATTTCCCAAGGAATCAATTACAGTATCTTCGAGAAATCGGAAGAGGATGGTTCGGGAGAGTAAGTTCTTTATACGACAATATTTTATATATATTTTCATATAGGCTCTATTTCAAGGCAGTCTACTTTCTTTTCATCTTGTCTTGTTAAAGTATAAAGACATTGCTATTTTGCTTTCGCAGGTAGTGGAAGGTGAGATAGAAGACGGTGGCACTACTAGCACAGTAGCGGTGAAGATTCTCAACCAAAATGCGTCCTTGGAACACAAAGCCAGATTTTTAGCCGAGGGAAGAATATATCGAGATGTTAGACACGAGAATATTTTGCCATTTATTGCTAAATGTCTAAACGAAGACCCCTGGATTTTGATTTATGAGCTTTGTCCTATGGTAAGCCATCTTAGGAAATTTTTCCTCTTTTGCAAACAAGATCTTAAATTAATATAGAGATCCGATTTCATCCTTTACCAAGTCTTTAAGTGGGTACTTAATAGATTAATTTGTAATCGTTTGAATATAGGATCTCCAACAGTACCTGATAGCAAACAGAAACAAGATGGCATCTTTGAATGAAAGTGGTGTGCCGCTGAGGCTAATGTGTGACGTCACCACAGCACTCTCACACCTGCATTCTAGGGGGTTTTTATACGGGTAAGTAGTGGAAGTAAAGTGATAGCAACTTTGTACGAACAGTCATCAATTAAGATTCAAAATTTTACCGAAGGCCTACATGCACTCTGGGTCGAGGTATAGGGACTGAAGCATAGTAGAATCGTCAATCTTAAAATTTATATGTTATATTGAACCCTATCTCTACAATGCGATGCACAAATTTTCATATATTATAGTTGTAAGTTCGCAACACGGACAGTCCGATGGATACGCGCTTCTTTTCGCGTTGAGGATTCTTATTTTACGTCTGATAGACTAACTTTTACAATTGTGTACGGATTTACACTATCACATGTGAGAATGTGTAACCATTCGAATATAGATTGTTGAAACCCAGCAGCATTAGATTGTTTTTAAACATGTCTTATTTATCTATAGTAACGTTTGGACGGGATCAGTGCTAGTTCGAGGTGCGAGCGAACAAGCACGAGCCGTGCTGGGCAGCTACACCAATAGGGAGCCGCCATCAGACGTCGTCGCACCAGAGAGCAGGCTCGATCCCACACTGCATACGGTAAGCGAACAGATTACTTTCAGTAGGCCCAAATAAAAAATGACATTCCAAATCTAAGGCCCGATTTATAGAATACAACTCAAACAGTGTTCAAACTAGATCTTGGTCAACTAGTCACAGTCAATCACAGTGATAAATAGTTTTTTTCAAAATATTTTTAAATATTTATCAGGTTTAAGTATTAACTCCGCACACTAATTTCTTTAATATCATACCTATTATGTGATATTAGAAGAATTCTGAAATATTTTATGTTTAAAGCCATGATTTTTATTTTATTTATAGCCGTTATTTCAAAAACACGTAATCAGTATATATAACCATTTCGACGCAAGGAAAATTGATGAAAGGAATGGTTTATATTAATATTAATCACAATTTCAAAAAAGGCCAATCCTGAAATACGACGCTCGACAAATGTAAACTCACTAGTTCCATAAACCCCGTTTTTAATTCCTGTTCGTACAATTGGTCAATCAGCGCCAACGAAATAGACAACCGAAAGGATACCAAAGACGTATTGTTTAATACACCGTCACACTGGGCCGGCGGTGGTCTAATTCTAAAAACATACTATGTAATATTGATTTTTTCATCATTTTATAATAGCTACAGATATAGAACCCAGCCAATTCTATACTACACATGAAATGCAACATTTTAATATCGAAGTAAAGTTTGGTTTCTTTAAAAATTTTTTGCGTTATTTAACAATATGGTACAATTTTATAAAGTATTCTCTCCCAATCTGCAAGTTCTTTGATTCATTTTTGCAAATAATTCCTTCGATCATACTTTAATATTAAACTACAGTACTTCGATAGACATGAGGTCTACAAGGAAATGCGATATTGTTCGCGTCAAAAGTAATCCCGCTTACGAGTTCGTGCTAGTTTAAGCAAAATCATCGGTAGTCAGGATATTGAAATCCAGCATAAGACATGCGTTGAGCACTTGAAAGGTTCAAAATGTGTGTTCTCTTACTAGGCTAGCAGCGACGTGTTCGGCGTGGGCGGGCTGGCGTGGCAGGTGTGCGCGTGGGGGCAGGATGCGCCGCCCGCCACGCCGCCGCCCCCGCCGCCGCCTCTGCCTTGCCCCTATCGAAGTCACATGTAAGATCACACTAAAAACATTCATATGGTCCATTATAGCCGCTACTAGCCAATATACGACTATTGTAACATTAATATGTTGTAAATTGTTATTTCATTATTCATTTAGATGCTCTATTTTTGAAATTATTTTTGTAACTTATTTGTAAGTTTGAGTTTTCATTATAGTTTAACGAGTAATTCAACTTCAACGATTGCTCTATTTCAAAAAAATTATAGAAAAGGTTACAAATGTATTTTATTAAATTTTGTTTTATATCTTTCGCTGAAAAATTAGATGACTTCAACATATCTTTTTCAATGATCCTCTTGATGATTGGTTATAGATATCAAGTTATGCAGCTGTGCTGGAACCCGAACCCTGTAGCACGACCCACGTCGGCTCAAGTTCACGCACTCTTCAACCATTTGTACTCCAACCACTCGCAGGCCAATGATAATACGGATGATGGTTACGGAAGCAGTGATTTTGAGGAACGTTGGCAAAGACTTAAGCCAAACTCCATCCCCATTATAGATGAACATGTTGCTTTAGTTCACGCACCATCAACCTCCATGGCCTCCCATTTCACCGGTTCAGACCAGGACTTCGATAACCGCACTGTCCAAGACTCTCTCAGCGTCGATATGGATACTGCTGTCTCTCGATCCAGCAGTGTTATGTCCGACAAAGACCCCCTCTCCGTACAAATCAAATCTGAAAGCTTAACGAATCTACACGGCTCATTAGAAGATGTCCGGAACATCTACCTCACACACAATGAGTTGGCCGTCCTAGAATGCCACCAGGGCAACATTGGTCTCGATGACGACAGAGATAAAGAACACGACCGCTCTGACAGTTCCATGGATCCCTGGCTTAAAGATATTATTGCTGGTAGTCAAGATGATGTCAGCTACTACAAAGATGTCAGTGATGTCATTAAAAACCTTGACAATATTTTAAATTCAGAGAAAACGTCTAGCTCCGAATCTAGCCATCAAGCAAGTCCATCTCGAGACAATCTCAGTTTAGACTGCAAAAAAGATTTTCCTTTGCAATCATGTATGGTCAAGTCTCCAGGTATAAATAATTTCCAGAACATTCTACAATCTGGTTTAGATTCGAAGTCTCTTGAGAATGAAATATATGAGGAAGATGACGTTGATCGTGAGACTGTTGGCACACTGAGTCACTCATTCGAACGTCATAGCGATACTTTAAGCCAACAAACACTAGAAAATATAACTCCTGAAACACCAGTTAAAGGTTTTGATATAGTCTGTGAGATTGTATGTGAAGATGAAAATGTACTGAAAGAAATAGACAACAAAGGCAATAAAGATACTCAATTAGAAGGCGACAATTCAAAATTGCCAGAGAAGAATGAATTGCCAAAAGCAGTTAAATTAGTTAGTAGTTATAGTCAAATACCCAAATTAATGGAATTATGCGTAGCGTCAATACCTAGTGTAAGTGATGAAAAACTTGATGTAATGAAAGTAACTGAAGACTGCAAGAGATCGTGTGATAATAATTTAACACATATAAGGACTGATCATAATGAAATTGAACCTAAGTCAATAGATGATGTAATAAATTGTAAGAGCCAAATAGATGAAGTTACACAATTTGATGCATTACAAAACATTGATAGTACAGAAATAGACAATCCAGAGGTTATCTTGCCAAAAATAATGAATGAAAGTAACTTCCAAGTAATTATAAATTCTGTCACCGCAATATCTGAAGCTTCCGTACCTGAAAAATTAAACAACATTGCTAACGATACCACAGAAATACCGAAAGCAGTAATAACATATAGTGATCTCATTTTAGACAACATATATAATGATTCTTTTGAAAAACGTGAATCAAACATTCTACTTACAACTAATATCAATTCGACTGAAACTGAACATAGATCTGAATTGCAAGCACCTGAGTCAGTACAAAATAATATCCATAGTGATCAAACTCTCTCAAAATTACCCATTGAATTAGAAAATAAATTAACGGAATCTATACCTGATAACAGTTTAGCATCGTCACCGGAAATAATACAAAGTGTTAACAATGATTGTAAAACTAGTGAAATTAAACAAATTGAAAAAGACCTTCAATTACAATATGTTACTGAAGACATAGTAACAGTCCCACAGTATCAAATAATTGCAACAGAAAATACAAATGATAGCACTGTTTATATGGATCTCAGTAATGTTACAAACAGTAAAATAATTAAAGAACAACATATAGATGAAAATATGAAAGAAATAATAAAGTCCTGTTTAAACTCATCCGAATCAGAAAATACTTGCACTTTATTAAAAAATGAATCTACCGTATACATGGATCTGCCAAGCATAGTTAAAGAAACTGATTTCTTTTTGCATTCCGAAAGAATTGTGAGCAGTAATAATACTGATTTCAAAGATATTTGCTCCAGCACTCCTTTAGGCAGCGATAAGTCAATTGACGCAACTCTCGAAATAGCTGTTAAAAATATCGATGGTAAGTTACCTGAAAGAAAAGTACCAGATGATGACTTACCATCTGAAACTAATGGGACCGGAGTGGTAACTAAGTTAGAGCAGAGATATGTTTCCGAGAATATGAGCCCTTTTGAGTCACCGACGAAAAGTCACCATACCGATACTTATGATGAAAACAGTTCTGTAGTCCTGGGGCCTTTTGAAAATTTCACGCTAGAGTCATTCAAAGGTGTGAAATCTGGTGAGTTAGTCGACTTGCCTAAAGAAGAATTGCTAGCGTTTTCTTCAAACTTCAGTGACATAAACCTCGAAACTCCGTCACCCCTCCGTGATGGTAGATTTCTGCACGAAGTACCAGATATAAACCAGGATGATATTCAATTTGATGATATCGTATCAATCAATGAGATTAAAATCGACCAGTATGAACCTCCGACAGAAAGCAACTCTAACGAATCGGAATGCCACTCGGGAACTGAGAAGCGCGTATCTCCTTTAACACCTCCAAATTCGCCTGGTACTTTTCTAGTTTCAACTTCTCAGCAGAATTACATTGTAGATATCGACTTAGACCCGCCTGCTGGACCTTCGCACGGCGATTCTCTTCCATTTGAAGTCGACTCCGGCTCCATAATGCACAAAGAAGTTGATTTAAATCAAATTGAGTTGCAAATAACTACAAAATTAGCAATGGCAGAGAATGAGAACAATTTAAACATAGAGTACTCTGGGCCTTTAAGTATTGAAGGTGTTACGGAGATTTCAATTTTAATACCAGATGTGGTGCCTGAAGACTCTGTTATAGCCGGAAATGGCGGTAATTCTCCTCGGACAACAGTTGACTTGGACGAAGAGTGTGTAAAAGCTTTACGGGACGAATTGGAATTGAAGCTACCTTTAGCGCAGGTGGGTTATGATATTTTATATTTCAACATCATAATTACGCGATTTGATTAGATTGAGTTATGTGATATATATTTTATTCACACATGACAAAGTTTTCTACCGTCAAAATATCGTCATTAAATATCAATTCGTATAATCAATAAATAGTTAGAACATTAAATAATATTATTTGTTTATATTCAAGAGAGGTAGGGCAGTTATATTTAGCACTTGAGTGTTAGTTTGAGCCCCCAAAATTCGAAGTTTAATATCACTGTTTCGTAATGTGTTCCTACTAGGGCCCTATAGGGTACGGCTGCTGCTTACTATCGGAGAGCTATATTTGCTACTATCATTTATATTTTTATATTGAATTATTATTGTAGGTAGCCAATATTGAGCCAGCCTGCCCCGCCGAGTGGAGCGGCTCTCTCCCTCCGCCCCCCGAACTAATACTGAGTTATCCTGGAGCGTTGAGTCCCATTGCCGAGGAGACTCGTCAGCAGTTATCCGCATACGAAAACGACATCAATTGTGAGTAGACGCACACAGAAGGCACACTTTTTTAAATCATTTTATAATAAAATATTCAAAACTAAACAATATTAATTGATTGCTCTAGAAATAAAGACCCTTGAAAATTATCTCAATAATATATATATATATATATATATATATATATAAGATTAAATTGTGAGTATGTACATGAATTGCTTAATAAATCAATAATTAAGTATCTATCTCAAATATTTCAAGAAAATTCATTCGAAGATTTAAAATATACGGATACTGAAACTACGAAAGTTGTGAGAAATATATATCAATATCCAAATCTGAAATGGCCATTTAAAGAATATTATTATTTAATTACTAATATTACATTTATTTACTATTAAATGTAGACTTTTAAACGCTTTGGTGCAAAAATACAAATTAAAGTATGCATTAAAAATTATGTAGTATGGCAAGGCAAGAGAGGACTTATCTCTAATAGAAATCAATTAAACAATTGTTCGAGGATAATTGATGTCAGGCAAAATTTACAAAAATATATTTCCACGTATAGGGAGCGCGGCATCTTGTACTGCGTCTTCTGAATCATACCCAGAGCCCTGTGCCGATGATACTGCACCTCCTTCCTGCGCCTCGCCTGATAAAACCTTCACCTTACGACGGGACACATCTTCAGCACAACAGTTAGTATTCCTTTATAGTATTAATATTAGTTTGTAATAAAATGACTGATTTGCGGTATCTTAAGGATCCTCTTTTTATATAAGAGGTAACAAAATAATTACTTTTTACTTTTTTGTATTACATTGTGTAGCTTCAAAAGTCTTGATTAATATTTATCACTTATTCACGTACAGTAATTAATACTTCTATTTATCCAACACAGGGTCACAATGAGTGCCGACAGCTTAAATACCAGTCCGTTCAAGAAGTCTATACCCGATTTTGTAATAGACGATCGAACATATACTAAAGAAGACGATGACAAATTCTCGAACTGTGAGAGGATTTCGCAAGTGTCGCCGTTAATACTCAGCCCTACTACCGAGTCTTCTGCTCCTGAAAATTCTGATTTCGTCGACAACGGAATCGGAGTATCGACGCTGTCCAAAACCACAGTCCCCACTGACGCCAAATCATCGAAACCGTCAGAGACCCAATGCCTTTCAAAGGCAACCAGCATAGACTCGTGGTGCTCCAATGATACTCTCTACAACGTTGAGGAGAACTTCGACGATCTTGCAATGGATCCCGACATCCCTATCGACTTCGAACAAAAAGAAGACGATCACAGCGAAAGTAGTTCCACTCTTACTCACAATGATGACAAAGAATTAAGTCATTGCTCCACATACATTATACACGATAGCAAATCGGAAGCATGTGATACTTTTTCTCCTGATTCTATTACAGCTAACGATAATTACACTTATACGAAAGCGAAAACTGACGCAGCTGAATCCACCCCGTCAATGATTACTAAGTCTGAATTAGACACTACCAAGAATACTCAAACTAAAGATTTGGCTTATGGTACCTTAATGTCTGGGTTGCCATCTTATTCTAACTGCACAAGCGAAGCCGCATCAGGTTTTGATCACGTTTGGAAATTTCAACAACCTGAACTCATCCGACGATCACCAGTATTTGATGAAATAAACATTTCGCCGCCTAAAAATTTAGAACAGAAAGACATTATAATTAATGACAGTCCTCAAATAACTTTACAGCATTCTTTAAATAAAATGGATAGTGTTGAAATATCTTGCCTTCATGATAATTTTGTGGATATTCAAGATAAGTTTAGTACTGAAAAACAAATCTGTTTACCGGAAGTAAGAGAAAATGCAAGTCCTAGCACTCAATACAAAAATATGACACCTTCTGTTACAAGCACACCATTGAATGAAATAATTCAAGAAAATAATGACATTGAACCAATTTTCATGGAGTTGCCTAATAGTTCTAGTAATTCTGAATTTATTGTTAATAGCATACCTAATTTTCAAACATTCTCCCAGTCGGCGGAAGTTCGACCTCAGGATATATCACCGAGAAATGATGGTACTGAACAAGATACGGAAATATTGTTAGAGGGAGATAGCACATTAAGCAAGAATAGCAATCGCAACAGCCTCGCTGTAAATGATCGAACGCCAAACTATGTTGATTTTGAATTGTCAGCTATATCGAAACCTCAAGATTTACATTCGAGGGATAAGTCTAGTCAAAGCATGGAGAGTGGAATGAACTCTGAGGAATTTCGGAATTTCGAAAACTCCGTGAAGCAATGTCCCCAAGATCTATCCTCTGTGATCGATGCCAGTTCGCTTCTATTGAATAGCGAGAGAAGGTATAGTGAGTTAGCGAATATAGACTTGGATCAGTCTAGTCAATCTGGGAGCCAGGTGAATAATAACGACCTGATAATATCTTTAGATGTAAGTCCCCTTAATGTTACGAATTTAATAGAATCTCAAGTTGTTGATATGATTGGAACGCCAAAAGTAGATGAAGAAGAAACCGAACAGCCTCATTCAATCATTATTACAGAAAATGATGTACTTATCAAAGAGAGTCCGAATAAGACTTTTGACTCTCACAATGAAACAATAGAATATAATCGCACTTATGATTCTCATGAAAGTAGACGTTATCAAGATGGAAAGACTTCAACAGAAAATCTTGATTCAGATACAATACACTCAATTGTTAATGGCGTTACAAATAACGATGGTGTTACAGAAGCAGAAAATCTATCCCCTAAAGTAGAAGAGCTAGTTGCTTTGATTGATTCAAAATCCGAAGAAGAAAAAGTTTGTGATAACCTTATTAAAGTTCCTCAACCGTGTCAACATACAAATACAACTAAAGACGCGGCAAAAAAATCGGATAGTGAACTTATTGTAAATATTGAAGAAATTAAATGTAACGGGAATAGCGAAAAGTATGCTACTGTTCAATTTCTAAATGAATCATTTGAAGAGTTGGTAGAGAGTAACGTCGATGATGGCGATAACAAAGACTTACCCAACGATATTAGTAAAACTAGTCAACAAAATACTCCAGAAGACACGGAATCATTAAGTAGCCCTGCGATAGATATCCATGACAATTCTAAGGAAAATATAATAATTGCCGCGGGAGAATTAGATGATGACACCAAAGAAATTAAAATTAATGGTGTACACGAGTCAGGAGATGAGAAATTATCCACTGTTACTGAGAGTTTCTTGCGAAATGAGAAGGACTTCTGTCAGCTTAATACGTTTTTTCCCTTGCTCGGTGACATCAGATTTACTGGTAAGTGGTGATTTATTTTTATGTTAAATATACCATAAAGACATAACGATGAATGTTTTTTTTTCAACAGAGTAATAAAGAAGTAATATTTAAACAAATGGTTCTTTATCTAGTTATATTAATGAGCTAACCTTTTTTTAATTATAATTAGTCTGCAAAAGTTCATCATAGAAATAAAATATTATTTCTCCAAGTAAGTTTTCTGCTTACTGCAGCTTGTTTTTGCTTGTTAAATTTATTTATCATTCATAAGGTCCGGCATCAGAAATAATGAGCACATCATTTACACAAGACTCACCCACTGAATCAACTTCACCCGAGAATCAAGAGAACTGCAAACCCAACGTCGCCGCCGACATACTGAAAGATTGGGACAGCGATAGTGATTCACATTCTTCTAACTCTTCTAGTGGAGAGTTTATTTGGAAGGTGAGTAACTTAAGCTACATAGCGGGGTGTAAATATTATAATAACCAGGTTGTTTTTTAAAATGTATATTTTTGTTTTGGTTTAATCTTCAAACTTGTTGGTAATCCACTTCTAGCTTTTATGGACTATTAATTTTTAACCTTAAGCTTATGAGGTGTAATATTTTTAGGATTTGATGTTACTTCTCTTTTATGTTGTTTGGGCTTAAATTATGTGTAAAATACTCTGTGTAAAACTTTACAATACTTTAGGAGATATTGCCAAAGTTATGTGGTAATTTTGTAAAGCCTTAGCTAGTGGACTTAATAGTAACTCTTCCCAGTTATGCTTATTAAGATGTCTTACTTAGTGAACAAACTTAGCTAAATAAGTCAGCTTAATCGGCTCTTTTACATTTTAAGTAACAGTAATTTCCCTCGCTTTTTATATATCAGTATAATTATTTATGTATTTATAAATATGTGCAGTCTTTATACAAATAAATGAATTCTGGTCTGTCTGATACTCGGAATTATAAAATGTCTTTTTGAAAATGAAGTACTAGTACTCTATCTAGAATATGCTGTTGATTAAATGCTCAATTGATTACTTAAGTTGACAATCATCACTATAGTGTGGATATTTTTAGAAACGTAAATACAACGAAGATTCCCCAATCCCGTGTTACTTAACTCAATGTAGTATCGAAGTATTGACTACTGTTGAACATACTGCCCTGAACATCAACAAGACAATGTAGCAACGTGTTTATTGGTAGTCTCCCTTGTATCTATTTTTGCCTGTACTACCTTAGAAAAACCTTGTCTGTTCAGAAAAACAAAACTAGTCTAAAATTTAAACTTACAGTGGTCAAGGTTCAACAGTTTTTAATTCTGAGTACCGGAATGTTTTCTACATACGATAATGTTTGACTGTACATGTATATAAATGTGTGTCGTCGGTGTCGGTGTGCTTGCATGACGTTATGTGTGTGGGCTAGGACGGCGATGGCCGCGAGACCGCGCTAGTGCCCACCACGCACTTCGAACACGTAAGTCCTTTCCTCCATATTATCTGGTCATATTGACAAATATTCGAATTACATACTTCGTATACCTGTCTTTATTCCGATACAATTAAAATGAGATACCAGTGCTCGTTTTTAGATGAAAACTTTATCGTAAATTTGTATTATATGGGTGCATTAATACATTAATGGGATGGAAAATGCTTGGCGTTACGTCAAAATACATGTATTTAATGTGTGTGTAATGTTTTGTATAAATACTGATCTAACGTTCTAGTAATATAATTTCATTTAATATAACGGTCACTCTTAGGGGTAGGACAGACCAGACGTGGTGTCGGTTTTGTAATGTGTTTTTTGTAGACTTCTATAGAACAAAATTATCGAAAACACAACGTATTATATTTGTAAGAATATATTTTTACGTCATTATAGGAAGTGTATTTAGACTATGTAGAATGATATCTAATTAACGTTATACCCATTGAAATTAGTTGTAAATAATAATAATAATAAAACCCTGTTTTACACCATTACATAAATAATCAAAAGGTTGATAATCTTCGTACATTTAAAATTCCTTGTTTATAAAGATAAATTATTATAGAAATCATTAGAGTATTCATTTCATTTATTAAATAAATTATTATTACTAAAATTTTCATTCATGACCATTTTATCACATGAAAATGGTTCTCTGAATTTTTCATATATAATCTAAATAAGTTTCAATTTACATTTAAAAATTGGAATCAAAAGTTTTTGTAAGCTTTCATATACACGTCAGTAAACAAAACAAAGAACTTACATTACATCATATTTTTGTGTTGCTTTCTTTATTCATTCGCTTTTATCAATTATTTGCATCTCCATGATAGATTAATTTTAAATTTAACTTTTGTCATATCAACTTTCGATGTAATCCAGATGGCTATCATTCTTGAACAATATCTCTCACTGTACTGTTGCATGCATTCACTTTAGAAAAAAACCTATTTTAGAGCTAATTATTTGTCATATCAAATGCGTATCGACAATTAATATTAGATAGGAAAATTGATTAAAAAATTCATCTATAATTCAAGTAATAATAAATTATTATCAATAATAAAATTCATAATAAGCCTTAGAAAACGGCGAATTATTTATTTATGATAGTTGATACACCACATATACCTAGTGAAAATATTGACTCCAGTAAGTAGTACAGATACAGTTGGCATTGTACCACTGATAAAACACCAATATAATTTATTTTTAAATACAGCCACTAGGTAACCGATTGAACCGTGTGATGTGTGTGAATAATGTGTGTGTATATAAATGTCTCACAACACACACACACATTTATGATGGTTACTATCAATTATATAATAAGTTATATTTAATTCTTCAACAATATGTAGCTTTTGTCAGGAGTTAAGCGCGTGCTGTTTTTTTACCTTTTCAATTAAAATGATTATGTTCACAACTGTACATGCCATATATAAAAGATCAAAGCAATTATGAGACAATAAATTAATTACTCATAGCAAGATTCAGGGCTGTTAATGTGGTACAAAACATTTAAAATTTTACATTATTCCTACTATTAGGAATAGCGGAAACCGAACAGGACGTGCTGAATAGTTTATCTGAGATCTAGCGATACCTGAGTTAGCTACCGAATTTACTTTAGTCATGCACTTTGCACTCCTTTACGCTCAACACACTAAAGTGTATTTACTGGTGAAGCAACGCGACAAAAGCGAGGGAGGCACGAACGGGGCGGAACAAGCCGACTGCGCCGCAGGGGCGGCGTCCGAAGGCTCCGGTGACTCGGGCTCGGGCTCTGGGTCCGAAGGCGACGAGGTGGAGTTCGTGCCATCTTCGTGGGACTGCCGCGCCGCGCCCGCCAAGTCCTCGCTAAGGAGCCTCCAGCAAGCTACACCGGTATGCTATAGCTAACCTAACTGAATTTATTTGCATTGGCATTTGCACATCAGATAAATACGGTATCGGAACAAAAGTCGAAGAAGATAGATAGTATTGAGACCGTTATGTGTATTTGTCCTATAAAAAGTATTTTTTATGCATACAAAGCTTTCTTTCAAGAATTATTTTTATGTTGATACTGATTGTAAGAAATTTATCACGACATGTCACTCTCTTTCTTCAAATAAATTTCATAAGATGATACGGACAAATTTTATGTTCATAACGCTTATTTGCCACTGCAAATCTCTACAAATCAAGGACAAAAACATTCAATTATTACCATCCTACTTGTATTATGGGTATTAAATTGTTGTATGGTTTAAATAAAAATATTATTTCTTATTATAGTGCGACGGTTTTGAAGAGAAAACCTGAAGTGAAGTTTCATGTCTGTGCCTTCCCTAATGCTAACAACTTCATCCTAATGTTATTCTGACCAAAGTGAAAATTGTATGCTTTCGCAGGATAGCAAGAAGCGCGTAGTGTTCAAACGGCAGAAATACCACTGCGTATACGAGTATCCGCGCGAGGCGGCCGACGTGGACGCGCACTCGCCCGCCTACGCGCCCGACCTCTCCACGTACTCAGGTCAGTTTCTGGTTATTTACCAATGTATCATGAGCTAATATTTATTTCAGTTAAATCAATTTTACATTTTTGGATTACATTTACGTAAATTGATTTTCAATATAATATACTATTATTGTATTAGAAACTTTAATGATGTAAAACTTGACCATAAAAATAAAATGCCTACTCTAGAGGCGCCAGATTATAGAAACTAAATAAAAAAATAATTTCATAAAGATTTAATTCTGAACACTCATTATATAAACCTTTAACCTTTTATATTAATAAAATATTATTATATATATGTGCTACCTAGTGATAGACTTGAAGAATAACCGCAGATTATAAGTTAACCACAGATATGTTTCTTTGCCGCCATTATTGAGTAAAAAATGTACATGAAACACACACATCAAGTTCTACAATGTGACGGGCCTTGTTTTTGTTAAGCCTTTTTTTATTCTTTCCAGATTGGGATCCGACAAGCGCTGAAGAGGCAGAGCTGGGTTATGGCCAGCTGTTCGGTTCTCCTAATCCTCTAAACATGTATCAACTACGATCTGGCATCACTTTCGGTACGGATAATTTTATGTATCATCTCTGTACACTATGCGGTAGTCATTCGGATTATGACATTTAGTAGATGTCTTATATTTAGATATAGATGTTTTATTTAACATGAAGCAGTTTCGTGTGTCATGAAAGTGAAAATTAGCCAGTGTTACCATTAGTAACACACTTACCATTAGTCAAACAAACACAAAAAATGTCAATATACACATATTATAGAAAAAAAAAGTACCTACTTCCGTGAAAGTGACAGACCGGATATGTATATAGTTCTCTCCTGTAGTTTGAATGCTAGTATTAATTACTATTGTTTATGGTTACCAATTCAAAGACGATAAAAAGAAACCTTTTAATCAAACTGCAGTATATACCATTTTTGTTCAAAATACACCTCAATCTCACAGTAAAGTTATTGATTCAGATTATGACGAAGACTTCTTCATATCGTCGTCGGCGCGACCGTTCGAGAGCCTCGGCATCATGTCTACGACGAGCCAGTTCTTCCCCGGCATGCATGTGAAGGCTGGGCTATTGCCGCGCGATCTACCGGACGACGCCGAAGACTTCCCACCGCCGCCGTCGCCGCTGCCCTCGCCGCTGGCCGCCGCCACACTCATACAAACCAGGACGCCTTCTTTAGACTTCACAACGCCCGACTCAGGCGTCGAGGACATCACGCCCGGCTCCACCACCACCGAAGAAGACTTCAAAGCAAAGAAACTGCCAGAGGAGATAACCTCCTGTTGGCGACCGGTCGACAGCGGTAGCTCCAGCGAGTCCGTCAGTCCGAGCTCTCCGGGTGGTGAAGCATTAGGGGGCTTGAGACACACCAGGGACAAACTTAAGCTGGATCTACCCCCCAGTCCGCATATACCTTCTCCTAGACACAACAGGGTATTCAACTTCGTCCTTGACAAGCCCAAAAGGCACAGAATAACGGAGGAAAAAGTGGTCGAAATCGGTACCACTCCCCTCGTAATGTCGGACGAGACCCCGATAGTGGCCAGCGCGCTGCCGCTTCTAAAGGACTGCGAGGACTTACCGCTACCCGAACCGACTTTCTCGACGTTCGGGAAGAGCACACAGAAGTTAGAACCTGAACAAAAAAGTATAATACTCACGGACGAAACGCAGGAAAGTGAGGGTAGTGAAGTGAAAGTGGAGAGCCCTAAAGTAGTGGAAGCGGTGAAGGGCGAAGGCACCGTGCTGGACAGCGGCGACGAGGACTCCGGCATCGAGAGCAGCTCCAAGGCCACGTTAGAACGTAAGACCACCCCCAATGTTTCTTAGAACAAAAGTTAGCTGTAGATTTGTTACTATATAGATCTATCCATGATATTAAGGCATCACTACCCAGCTAGACTAACAACAACGTAATTGTGAGGAGATTTGACGCGAGTCTAGTTTCCTATTACTTGCAAAATGAACTTTGTTTTATAGAAATAAAGTGTCATATTGCATATTCGGGTGGTGAAACAGTTGGCGGCGTTAGTCGTGTAGATTCCGCCGGCTCAGTGTTATTAATTAAATACCATTACAGTAGCCTACTTATAGTATTACCAACAGTGTCGTATTAATAACATACTTTTAAGTTCTCGCATATTAAAGTCACGTTTTTGATATACATATCGGAACAAATCAATTTTAAAACTCATTTGTAAACCGAATCTACTTGTTAATATTGTATATTTAAGTGTGTTGATTTTAATGTGATATGGCCAGTTCAGCAATAAACTTTATTCACATGATTGCCTTTTCTTACCAGTAAGGCAACTAACCGTAATCTTTTCAACGATTATTCAATATGGTACAAATAGCCAGAGGAACATTATATATTAAGCTGTGAAAGTATTTACATAATAAATAAGGTCGCTTATTACCGCCATATTATAACTACAGGCTAAGTGCTTTGATACCTTTTACAATATTGAAAAACGCAGTCCGTTAAATATATTAGTTACTTCGTTAATATTTATTATAATATGCTGTCAGTTGGTGATACTGTGTACCATGGCCTACCTGTTGTGCCACAATGACCGCCCAATATTTTATGCTAAACATTTTCTTACGATAATTTTTTACTCTTATTTCATAACGTCGTAGTGATTTAGATATATATTCATAAGCTCGCATACATTTTCGATCCACCGTTTTTGTCGTGATAAATATCTATTTGGTGTTGAATAAATGCGATATTCGAAACATGTAATCGAATGCAAGAAATTTCGATGTGTTATAAATTATGTAACAATAAATATAGCTCTACGCACAAACGAGTATGCATCTTCCATCTTTTGAACCTCGATATAAAATACGATGAAATGTTTCGGTCTTTAAACATTTGAGAATAAAAAGCCAATTCTTAGTTAAGTCAAAGTTTATATTAGTTAAGTGTAGCGTTAGATGTATCGAGATGTGGTGACATTCTACATTGCGTATTTATCGTACACTCGGCAACAGTACAATTCCTCTAAAGTGTATATCATCGAAGACATTTTGCAACGATTGTTACTGTTCTCGTCTGTACTAAGTGCCACTAAAATAACGTCATCAATATAGTATGCAATACGTCCAAGTGTGAACCTAATGTGCAATTCTTCTCATTTCCATATCATTGCGTTTTAGTTGTTTAGTTACTGCTGTAAATATAATTTAATGTTATTAAAGATTTTTTTAAATAATAAAATCTATTGATTGTATTAATTACTACATGTTTATTGTTCTGAACATTATTTTTACAATTATAGAAAGTTTTCGTTAATGTACAGTTGTAAATAGGTGATATATGTTCATTTTGTTATAACGTAGGAGGAACACCTCATGTATTGTTCGCTTAGTTCATTCTATCGCGCTGAGGCATTTGCCGGCGTGACTATATCATTGTGGAGCAATTTGAGTCTCATAGTAGCATCAAATTTATTAAGATATTCATTATCCATGCATGAAATAATGGTCTCAAGAGTTACGTATGAATTATTTTTAAAGAAATTAGTTTTCGATTTTTAAAATTATTGCCTTTTTACAGGTTCGTTTTATATTTACAAAAACTATGGAAGTAATGCAATGTCCAAGAATTATTTTATTGTTTGTAAGTTGTTATTGATTTGTATGAGCTGTCAGAAGTATTTAGTGAATGTGAACGTATTGGAAGTCATTTCATATTGTGACTGTCGAGTCTTTTAAAAGTATTTCTATGAAAAAAAATATAATAAATAAATATTATGACTTCTAAATGATTTTTATTTAAATCAATTTTAAAAATACCTTACTGTAGCTTAAATTTAATGAAATTAGGTTAATAATTGTTATTGATCGTTTGTGGGTCAACTCCTGCGCCAGATGATGACGAGACCAGAGACGTCGCTGGTGGCCAGTAGACTTTCATCGTAGCTGAAGCTGACGCCCAGCACGGGGGAGGCGTGGCCTAAAATCATAAACAGGCGAAATATATTGTACAATATTAATATACTATAATTGGAAGAATATATCATCATGTAAAAACATAAAATGTATAATGTTACAGTTAAAAAAAATAGAAAACATTTGATTGGTATTGGCTTCCAACTATCGATTTTGAAGCTATGATGGTTTTAAAGTAGGTTCGAAATGGAGATACAAAAATTATCTTTAATTAAGTAATTAATGTCTTTAAAATACATATATTATAAATAAATACGTGTAAAACAGAATAAATAATAATAGTAATCGTAATCGAAATTGGCCTACAAAATTTAATTGTTGACATGATTTTGTACTGTGTACTATTTCCAACAATTAAATGAATGATTCCAATGAAAAGTCAGAATTTCCGGAAAAATTATAATAACGAAGATATTGTTTTATGAGTGGAATAATTACATGACATTTTTTATTTAACCTCTGGTCTTACTTTCTAGAACTCTACTATCAATATTGCTATTCTAAAAACCATATTCTAATTTATCGTATCATTCTGAGAATCCGAGTTTCCTCAATCAGATGATTGTTGCTTGATATATCTCGTTTGTTCCATCCAATTAGGTAAGTACTCATAGTTATAAGAATACCAGATAAGTATTTTTTTTGAGATTTTACACGAATTTGTTTTCCAAACTGTCAAATCATGGTTTATTGCCTGATTTGATTTGAAAATACTACCTCAATTCTTAGAATTCATGGAAATATATAAATATTTTATTATTCTTTATTATTCTTATTATTTAAAATCATCCTTTCGTATATTGATTAAAACGCGAACAGATAATGGAATTTTGTTATATTGAGAAAAAATGTAGTTACAATTTGGACCATACTGATGTCTTTCTATCATTAAAGTGGCAACGCTTAATGCGACATCTTTGAAAAATCTTACGATTCGATTAATATTGTTGTTTATTCCAATTTGACTGTGTTTTTATAAGAGTTTAATATTGTAACAGCAAAACAATATTTCTTTGTTACCCTGAAGCTTATTGACGACAGGCTGGTCAGCGTGGCCTTCTATATCCAAGAAGTAGACGCAGGCGTCCTCGCCGCCGCTGACGACGCACACGCCGCGCCGGAACGACATGATCGGACAGAAAGTAGACTTGACGCTATGCTCGCAATGCTGCGTCGTGAAACGCTTCTTAAGCGATAAACTGCCTTCACGGTCTGCTATCCTGTGATGACAATTTATTTTAGGTTAAGAACGCAATTTGGCCGCTCTGGCTTCATAATTGGAGCCATTTTCTGAAAACAATTAATTGATTGAACTCCATCAAATATCCAACATTTGCCAACTGCAACAATTTGCCCTGGAAAGACGTGAGCAACGACGGAGTAAAGCAAATTTCCATTCAGTTTCTGATGGACCATATATTACTTGCAATAGCGATGGCTTTGATTTAAAATCGAGTAGTTTATTTAATTTGCTACGCAAATACTAAATAAGCAAGCATATAAGTATTCCACGTTGCTGTTAAAAAGGGATACGGTCCCAAAATGAGTGATCCACTTTTCATCATCAACCTCTTGAAAAACGGTTCGGACTCATTAAGTCTCAATGAAGAATTGCAAAACCGAAATATCGAGCTTTTTTCAAATGGGTCAACTGTTTTGTCGTCAATTCCCAGTTATTTAGCTATGTCGTAACTGCTGATATCTCGATCTTGCTCCACTTTTTCAAATAGCATCCATTTTATCCGTAAGAGGGCGACCAGAATGTGGTGCATCTTTGTGTGTGTGGTCCATTAAAAAAGGCTTAAACCAACTTTGTGCTACTCTTACTATTTCTTCATTCGATTCGCTCATTTTGACAGAAAGAAAAACAAATGAAAAGTAGTGGGAAACAATTTTTTGTTTAATTTGATTCTGTTTTTGAAATGTCACTTTTTTAATGTCATGAAAACCAGCCTGATTCAAATAGTACAGCCAAAGATATTTTATTACAAGTCTATATAAACTATATGCGAAAAGACTTTTTCTACGACCTAGTATGTCAAACTACATCATTAAGGCTTAGTAACTTGCCTGAACAGATAGAGCGTGTTGTCTGCGGCGCTGACCAACAAGGCGGGATGCCGCGCCAGCCAGGGGCTCCAGCTGAGGCAGGACACGGCGCCGCTCACGCAGCAACGCCGCAACTTGTTCACTCCGCCGGCGCCTTCGATGCGGTAACTGATTATCACACCCTTTAACCACCAATTTAAAAATTTTGTGACTCATATTTGAACTTTAATAAATAGTTTTACGGGAAAGGCAAGGGGATCCAGTCCATACAGCGATCTTAAATATTAATATTTCTGCGGTTATTGTATTTGCATCTTTTGAGAGTCCCGACAAATATGTATTTACAGTCTCCATGATACCACCTTTCATGAGGTGAATAACCACTAAAATTTTCAACTTATTCACACCAGGTATATCATATGATATTATTCTTAGTCAAATTGTTCTCCGTATCATTAATTACCGTCAAAAACTCTATGTCATTGGTGGATTTTCCTATACATATTTTATTATAATTAATACATAATATTTTTCTTCTTATTTGCGAAAAAAAGTTATATATTTTATAACTTCTTTGGATTGCAGGAAACATACTGTGCTTATTTTGATCTCCGATAATAAGTGATATGACCTTTAATAAATCAAGAGGGAATGAGGTTTTGCAACTAACAATCTCAGCTCTGAATGCAAATTGATAAAAACAACAATATTATTATATTTCTCATTAAAATCCATGAGTAATTTTATCGTTAAACTTATTAAAAACAACATAATTATTTTATCTAACAAAGACTTTGATAAATTCCTATAATTGTGGAAATTCTCTCACAAGTGTTATCGGTTCGGTAATTATAACGATTCGTCTACACTAGGAGCCGCCTAAATACATATGGATATATGATATAGGGTCCTATGAACTTCGAATTTTAAAATAGATAAAAGTAATCTTAAAATCAATAAATTATCAAGTTTATCAACCACACAGCGGAGATTGAATATTGACTATCATTTTTCAAAGAACTATACAGTTGCTATTATTTAGTTTTAGAATAAACCAGCCGAATTTATTCTGAGGGAAACATTAAACTAGCAACAATATTTTGTACCCCTAGATGTGATGTGTGCTTTCGCGGTACTTTTAATTTGAAATTCATTCAAATATATACGCAGTCATAATCTTATTATTACACTCCTATTATCATCTAGCTCGAATAAAGCATAATTAGAGCTTAAAGAACTGAGAAATATTAATAATTATGTTTATAAATATATGAAACTATCATATAAATAAAAACTTATTTTATATTTGCGGGGATACAATACGTATTGTGTCCGCGCCTTGTGAACTAGCGAAGAAATATTCTTGGAACAGATACGCACCTTATCATTGGCCGCCCAGAACATCCTGCCGCTAGACTCGCATGCGATCGAAAGCACGCGCCCGCCCAGGATACTGCTACCACCTGCCAATGAACATATAATATATTAGTATTTTAACATGTTATTTCATTACCATCATATCTTTTGGAAGACACTCATTACTGGTTATAGGCTTCCCCCAGAGGATCTCCACACCGATTGGTCTTGCGCTGACCCCTTCCAATGACTTCCTTCCTTTACTAGAACATCAGTCTACCTGTGGAAGGCCTACCAAGGCTGCCACTTTACGCCCAACGGCCGTTAGATCTCCTTGCAATGCGCCCTGCCCACTGCCACTACATGATCGCAATTCTTTATTCTCGGCCCATCTTCCGCAGTGTCTCAAGACGAGTCTCCAATACGTGTGTATTTCCAGTGATGATGATGTATGGAACCTAGACGTGGCCACTTACAATGGTCCTCATAAGAAGGCTCAAATCACCCAAACGGCAATGGAGAAGGCTTGGAGTTTCTCCGCGTGATAGAATCAGATATGATAAGATACTAAAAGAGAACTAGGGTCGCCGATGTAGTCCAAAGAATTGTGAAAAAAGATATGATGAGGCGCTACATGGCCCAACTAAGATACCTTAAGGTTTCCTACATGGTTACATAATTCCACATTTAAATGTGTTAACCTTATAATAAACTGCCTATCCATTCATTACTACGTTACACGGCACATGACGCCGCAAGGTAAAAGTTATGTTGTAACATAATTATATCCTCACCTCTAGGATATATTCCGGTAGAGACATTGAGCACCTCCACCATGCCTTTCGCGTTACCAGCCTTATCGATGTCTAAGTTAAGGATTCTTTATTTAAGACGTACTGTTCCTGAAATACAGATATATATCGTCTTCTATCGCACAGCTTTAAACTATTCACGGAGATGGATTCAGGAACCAAATAAGCGTAGCACTGATAAATAGTGGTACGCTTAATTGAATCCTTTCCTAAATTGAAATCCGTAGTAAGACGATATGACTGATTGTGTACTTAGATATATATATATTATAGTACCTAAATAATTTTATAAATAATTGTCTGCCTTCGTCGATTTTTGTACTGTATGACTGTATTTTCCTAACACGAGCACATAGCGGCGTAAAACGGAAGGTCCAACTACTTATTTATTTGACCTATGTTCTGAAATATATAATATTTATATTATTTTTGCATTTAAATTTAAAAGTTCGTTCTTGTTGCCACACACCGATTTTACTTAACAAGCTGTAGTGTATATGTCAGGCAATGAGTCCGAGGTAAAAAGGATACAATGACCATGTTGTTGTTGGCTGGCTGGAAGACGCAGCAAAGTAGTGGCGCGGCCAACTGGTCGGGCACCGCGCGCAGCCGCCGCCGCCTCGTCATGTCCCATAGGCACAGCACACCGTCCAGACCACACGTCACTAGCAGCTCGTTGGACGCAGACCAGTCACAACCTATTACATTTCGATGTAGGTTAAACCTCTTTTCAGCGGGCTTTTTTTGCTAAGTCGCTTTGACAATTTAAGCGAAACCACTGATCAAATAATTAATTTATTTCAGTGTTACAAGGCGAGTATCACTATGAGATAGCAAGAGAGCAATAAACGAGCAAATAACTTGGTTATCTTTTATCTGTCAAAATGAGTTAGCAAAAAGGATAGTTCCTTTCGCGTTGTAGCAAGCACGCGTGCTGAATGACATACTGGTGGGCCTTTTTTTTATAAAAAGTTCAGCAAATGACTCGACACCACCTGATGATAAGCAGTAGAGGATTCCATATGTGAAGATAATTAGTGCAGCATACAACAAACTGCCCTAGCCACCTCTACCTTACCGGCCCAAAAAGTGTTTTTTCACTCCTCTTTTAAAGGAACCCATGTTGTATAAAGGAGGGAATATGTGTGCCGGTATTCCACGCTCTATCTGTGCGACAGAGAAAGGAGTCACGAAATCTCTGTGCGTAAAGTAGACGTGGCGACAGTAAGAGTGACTTCGTAGACCAGCACGCGTACTCCCGAGTAGAAAAGGAGAGGGAGGGATAAGGTCAAATAACACTTCTTTGAATAAACTTTTAACATCTGTCGGAAAACATTTGAACACCGGAAATTCCGCCGCTGCGCTGCCGTTTTTAATTGCGCTGCTTCAAAGCGAGGCCTAAAATCTAATCTGTGATATAAAGTGCAATAAAATTTTATCTAATTACAAGTGTATATTTAATGTGGATGTAATGTAACATTATTAGCTCATTAGGAATTTTTATTTTCAATCAACTAGTAGTTTGATTGATGCTACTCAAGATCATATGTATATTGTATTAACAATACATGAAGTATTTCTTGCAAGACTTGCTTAAATATAAACATACCTGTAACAGGTTTGGTATGGCCTTCAAGAATAAAGCTAACTTTTGGTGGTGATGCTGTGACATCACAAATAGAGACCGTCCCATCATCTGAAGCACAGCACAGTTTAGATCTGTCATTATTTGCAAACTTCACCACACTGACTTGTTCTGTATGCTGAAATATTAAATAACAAACATATTATACCAATCAAAATGCAATTGATTTATATGTGTAGATGTCCACATTAAATTTTTATTGATCACCTACAGCATGGTGAAACTTTATTTGTTTTCCTTATTGAAACAAGAGCACATAAATTTAACAATAAAATTCTACCTTTCAACAAAAAAAAACATAGACAACTGAGGTGAAACATCACATTATTTTAACATTATATTTACTTATCACTAGCTTTTAAACTGTCATGGTGCATAATATAAAATTATAAAGATGGCTGCTGAGAGTGTGCACCACTGAGGCAGTAAACCTGTAAGTACGGCAAGACTAACCTAGTTGAAACATCAGGCTATTAAAAGGTATAAAATTATCTACTGTGCTCATTAAGTCCCATCTTTATTATTTTGTATTATATTAAAAAAAGACTTTGCAAATAACTATGAAATATAGAAATTTACAAATAATTTGATCAAAGACCCACACAAAATTCAAATTGCCTTACCTGATCAAATATGTGGTGGACACCAGAAAAAGCATAATTCTCTGATATGGTCAACTCATTCTTTTTTTTATTAGTGTTTAAAGATTCTTCATCAAGAGCTAAGCTAGCCTAAAAAATATGAAATATAATATAGCTTAATCCATTACTTTTCTATCAATCTTCTCTTATAAATTAAAAGTAGTGGATTTACTTAAGTATTTCAAAAAATCCAGTATAGATATCAATAATAAAATATATTAAAGAGCTAACAAACCTTACTACAGGATCTAGCTCTGGAGGAAGCAGAGCTAATAGATATATTGTCCTGCACTCCATACCGTCGTTGAAGAAGTTGACTTCTTATATGTATGTATTTTTTTATAGTGTCTATATCCTAAAAAACACTTGATAATTAATTGACCGCTATGGCTAATTTATTTTAATTTTAATAAGAAATACCTTGAATTTTGAATTTTCTCTCAGTAACTGACTTCTTCGTCGTATGTAGAGTGTTTCTAAAAGTAAACAAATGTTTTATGTGCAATGTTTAGCATTTTCTAATTCTTTACTGAGTTTTATAAAAAATATAATTGTTATATTTTAACATACTTACTGAAATTGGGATTATTTGGGGCTCTGTAAGCATTAAAGCGAGCATCAAGTGCGAAAATCTGTTGTTGAAATGCTGCAGCCATTTCTAAATTTATATAGTACTTTAAAACTAATACATAAACCACTTTAATCCATAATTATATATTTATAAGTAAACATTAGTAAATTAATAAGTTTTGACGTAAAGTTTGGCAGCACAGATTAGAAAGATCTAAATATTTGGCAGTGGCAGTAATATTTTTAAAATTTCTATTTTATAAGAAACACATAGGAAGATGCTGCTCATTCAGCCTTTTTATCCTGAGTGATTCTTTAACAAGGAAGGAATTATGTCCCCAACGGCGAAAATTTATTTAAATTATTTATTGAGAATAGTTATGCAGTTTTTGTATAAGTTATCTATATATATATATATATAGGCACTATTTTGTAGATGATTCGCGGAAAAAATGGATAAAAATAAAATGATAAAAAGGACATAAATTATATTGTATATCGATATTCTGATGCTGAACTATGTACTCCATAATGAACCGGATTATATTGTGTACGGACATAATAAAATTTAGATTAAGGACTAGGTAATTATTCATTACAATCTGACTATAATGACCGACGACCCACAAATGTCGCAAGTGTATGGATCGTCCATTTTTTTTTTTTCGTTGGGAAATCCTTTATGGATACCCATGCAGCGATTGGGAAAAATATTGTTCAAACACTTGAACAATATTTTTTAACTTGACTGAGCTTGCCATATGTAGACGGAAAAAGTGTTCCACAGTAAAACAGCTTGTACCGAGAAAGATTTGTTGTTAAATTTAATAAAATGTGATGTTCGAACCTTAAGTTCTCTAGGTATATCTACTTTAGCGATCTAGCTAAAACTTTAACTTTCAGTATTCATTATAAGGCAATTATTACTCCAAAGATAACTAAAGAATAGAATACTGATGAGCGATAGAAAGTTCAAAAAAAAAAACTAAATAAATTAATAACAATTCTTAAAGTTTATAATTACCATCATTATAAAACGGGTGATAACAACTACCTACTGTAAAACATGATAACACCAATTACTTAGAACCTTTTTTACCCGCATTATCTACCACAAGTGTCTTTAGTATATATTGTAATGAACCTTATTTTATTGATCATTATCTTTAATCTGCTTCGTTTCCCTTGATATATTGAGATTCAATCACAATTTTGGGTTTTAAATGGGCAAGTGAACTACACAGTCAACAGGTCAAAAGTCTATACAGGTATTCTGTTTTTATATCCCTAATATTTGCGTAATTATGTAATATTTGCACCCCCAAATAACAGCTAAATGGCCAGGCAGTCAAAAAACTTCAAGACTTACAGGACATGTGTATAAATACTATTATTTAATGGGCTTACGAGCATTAAGGTGTTAATAATGGTATTAAAATACACAGGGTTTGTAACTTAAATGTTACGTGTCTACAGAGTTACTAGCACTATACTAGTAATGTTAACGTATGGATGTTTTATAGGATTTTGATTTGATTCGTATGTATTTTTCTAGTCATGTTTTGCATTTTATTGCGAGTAAGTTTTAACGCCCGCCACTTAAAAGATTCTTTGGAAACAAAGATCGTTAATATGGAACGGTCAAAACTACGGAGTGGAATATAATGTCTATTTAGTTTTACATAAGGTAAACTTGAAACAAATTAAAAAAATATAAACAAGTACAATATCCCCATTTAAGTTACCACTCAACAACACAAACTAATTTGTAAAATGATAAATAATAATCATACTAAAGTGGTGTTGGGACCTTAAAGAAGGTACATACTCAAATTATTAAACTCCTACAATAAACTAAACCAAAGCTGAGTTTATTGTAGTAGGCTACAATCGACATCATTCGAGGTTGTTGACAAGTAGGCGATTAAAAATCGTGGCGGAGTGCGGATGAGGGGGGGAGAGGGGCGGAGAGCGGGCAAGCTATGCCCGCTCGCCGCTCGTCCCCGCGCCGAGGCCAGCGATTTCCCGGAATCCCTGTTTCCGATTCCGAAATACCCGACTTGGTGATACCGAGAAATCTCGGCAGGCGTTATTCTGGGGCAATGCCGTGTAAAACCCGAAACACGTCGCTTTCTAGCGAGGTGCCTCTGCCGTTATAAATAATCAGAATGCGTAAACACAAGTCGGTGACCCTCAATTACCGACATTATTTGTTTACCGAGAAACACTTTCGGCTTCTCTAAAGTTGATTATGCGTTTTAGATGGATCCTTTTAAGCGTGTTCCTTGCGTGGTGTGCAGTGAATAAAAACAAGCTAATATTTCAAATGAATTATATTTATTGACATTCCATACATAATAACATTTCAAATTTATTCTGATCTTAAAGTTAAAACATATAAAAGGCGTTATAAATTCGCCGCCGTAATCAGGCATCGGCGAGAACGCTACAGTCGTTCCGCATTACGAATAGGTACATCAATTATTTTAGTCTTTACAATGAATAGACGGATTAGCGCAATATCCAAAACTTGATCAAGTGAAAAACGTTAAAAACTATCAAAAACGTACAGCTATACTATAAGGAGCTCATAAACTGTTTGACGCGAATAAATAATTGATTCTTATATTAAAACAGGTATCAACCACAGTTAACACTAATCCATCTTAAAAAATAGTTGACTAATATTTGTTGTACCTAATTAGCTTTAAAACTTCATTACATTAAAAATGCATGGAGTGTATAATAATCTAGTTACAATCATATATTCATAACACATAAAGCGATCAGTCAAAACTTAATGTAAAACTATAAAGGCAAGTATATTTCTAACGGCCGGTTCCAATTTTGTATCTACAGATGGATTAAGTGAATTTACTGGATTAAGTAAGTTTCGTAGCCTAGCATTCATTATTAATTTACATAGTAAGGCCTGCCGCTATCTGTAGCTAGATTATTGGAACCGGCTGCAAGTGTAATATTACACTAACTTTCTATACACATACACTATATCCAATGTTGTATAGCTATATACATGGTTTGTTAAAATAATATTAATAATATCAACAGTTGAAAATTGATTAGCAGATTTGTAGTAAAATTAATGGATGGTCAACTTACATCTATAAACTTTAGATTCAACTCAAAATGCTTGTCTTAAAGCGAAAAACTTATCTTTTATAATATTAGACTAAACGATGGCTTTATAATACATTTACTATATATAACACGGCAGCTGCAACATCTATAATCTCTAGCGTAACTGTGCAAGTATGGCGATTTTTTCCACGCAGTGAAAAGTAATTTCCGCCTATTCAACTCAACAAAACCAATATGGTTGTTAGGTATACTTTATGAATATTCATTCAGTCACGTCATTAATCATAGGGTATGCAACACGTTAATAAAAGACCCTTATCATTAAAACATAATTGACTATCAAAATTGATGCTATACTTTATATAGAAAAAAGTACGGAATCATTGTAATTTGTTGTTTTATAGTGATCGTT
Organism: Acentria ephemerella; assembly: GCA_943193645.1. Classification (NCBI taxonomy): domain Eukaryota; kingdom Metazoa; phylum Arthropoda; class Insecta; order Lepidoptera; family Crambidae; genus Acentria; species Acentria ephemerella. The sequence continues at coordinate 9,917,583 of OW971886.1, read as the reverse complement.
CATATAGGTAAAATGAGGGTGTCGGTGTTGCTTAAATAATCAAAATAAACTAAATTACATTCCAAGAACTGAAGGTCGACTGTGGGTTACAGTTACGTGGAACAAAAGTACCTATGTGTATTAAACGTTGAGTCATTTTAAATTGGACTCCGTAAATAAATCTCAGTGTTGACTTGAGGTCCCATATAAGTTACAAAGGCAAGACCCGGCTATTTATCTGCGTACCCGCGTGACTAATTCACTAAGGTCTGGTTTATTATAAATTTTCATGTAGAACTGTGCCATAAGTGACTTTACTACAAACTATACGCTCAGTCGATTTTCTGTGAAATTCAACTCCGTAGAATCAGCTTTTTCTTTCCTGATGGCTACGTAAAATAACATGATTCTATTTAGATGTAAGATAATATTAGCTTGAGACAACAAATGCGAATCATATGCCCACGATATAACTACTTTTGCTACTATGATTTCACAGTTTGAGATGTGATTAAATTATATTCACTTTACTGTTTTACATTTAACCCTGACTCCCTTATCATTTCTTACAAATGTTATATAGTTAATTATACAAAACAAACTTTACTAAATACAAGCGATCAGGCTTAGGGCATAACATAACGTTCATCGTACTGAACAGTGAACTCACAGCTATTTTCATAGGAACTAACTGTGGAGTGGATAGGCCCGACACGCGGCATACAAATGTGAACGAAATAAAGAAGTTGCCGCATCAATTTACCTAATACGCCCATACGGGAACCCTGTCACGTTGCACCTTTAGAGTAACATGTAAGACGGTGAGTCTAATCCCTGTCAACCCCACCGGCTAATAGAGTAATGAGCATGCAAACTCATGTGCTCATAAACGACCATTCGAAATAATCAACTCTACGCCATCCGCTTTCATAAACTACATCTTAGAACAATTTTCTTGAATTAGAAAACCTCTAAGAAATGTTGTATACAATAAAATTTATACAAAATAATGATTTAAAATGTACTCTTATATTCTTAATCTTGTCGTGTTAATCGATTAGTTAAGTTATTTCATGATTGGTTGCAAAAGACATATTTTATCTACAAGTTTTAAACAGTGTAAAAGCTTGTAATAGATTGCAATACATAAATAGATTTACTATCTCCTTAAAGCAGTATAAGATATAAATTTTCGCGCTGTATTATAATTATTTACACACTCGTTTATACGGGTAGATAATTGTCGCCTAAGTGTTAAATCATTACAAACTAACATTTTATTAAAAGTATTATAGAATATATAACTTTATATTGAATAGCTAATATATATTCAACACTAAAATATTAGAATTTTAATTAAATACAATAAGAAAATTTTATGAACCTTTATCAAAACAAATCAGCAATATAAAATACTTCCCATATTGCTGAATACTCTTATTATCATATCACAATCGCAGCCAAACAAGCAGAAGCATATTATAATTTATACAGATAATTTTGAATTAGGTGCACGTTATTATGCCCAATATATTAGCTCCTTCTAAACTGCGGCACCACACATCACAATGCAATATCCCATACTATCTGCTATCAACTTAATTAAAACATCAAAACATCTATTTTCTTAATCAAACTATTACAAAATCCATATTGTCTTATATGTAAGTACTTCAAAGATACAGGTGAATTTTGAGATAAGAAAGTAAAGTAAACTATTTCTGTTGTTACACGATATTGCTTTTATAATTTTGATAGCAATAGAAATAAAAAATGTTTGGTTAAAAATTGTGCTTAATGTAACATTAATAGAACTCAAAATACTTGACCATTAAGGCATTTTGGTTTAGAATCTGGTAATAACAAAGGTATAATAAGGTTTAACAAAAATATAATCTAACTTCGATTACCAAAAGTTCTATGTATTATAATAAGACAGAAGCGGGCGCTGTTCGTAAACGCCGTATTTTTTTATTATCTCTAATCAGATCTCGGAACATCATAAAATTCGTAGAAAATATTCAAAGGGGAAGTGTCATTATACGTTATTATAGAACAAAAATGAAACGTAATAATAAAATAATTATCAAACTAAAATGTCATAGAATTAGCGACTTCCGCGTAAGTGGGCAGAGACGATTAAGCGCTTCTATCTGTTTCTTGATTCTGGAAATCGGGTGATTAGCTGAACCAGTTGATAGTTTGCGGGGAACGCTTAATGCGCCCGCGCACCTTCTCGGAAACGAAAGCAAGATAGCCACTAGTGGGAAATGCGATTATCGTAATAACCTCTCGGAAAGAGGCCCTTTCCGATCTCTTTGTAAATACTTGCCAGTATGAATACTTATTATCATAGTGTTGAAGTGCTTTCAAGCTCTCCACGCACACTGTCTTATCGTGGGTGCAATGTGAACTCTAACAATATTAACTAATCGGCTTCGTGGTTATCACGGTTATCTGTATATTAGTGATAGGGACAATAGTAATACCTGAGAATATTATTGTTATCATTCTAAAATCGGAAGAAGGAAAATAATTATCTATCAACAGAGGTATGGTAATTGATGATTCTAAGAAAAACTAACAATAAAATTATAAATTATTCCATATAGGCTATTAACATTTTATGTCTTGCAAGATGATGGCCACTATTATGTTGGCATTCTCTGAATGAAAAATTATGTATGTCTCTCTTTGATTCTTCTTCAATCAAAAAGGGATAGAATAACTTTAAGATGTCAAGTTAGTTTACATACACTTTTAACTTATGAGGCATAATTGCGTTGCACTCGCCATTTTAGAAACGTCAAATGAACTGAACGTTCATTCAATTTTAGTGCACAGCAGAATTCCAGCCATTGGAAAAGTAACAACGGTACATACGAGGAAATGTTAATATTATTACTATTGTAAGATTTACAATTTTCTCGGAGTGAACTTATAACAGAAACACGGCACAGAAATAGTCGCCCATTCAATAGATGTTATTTGCGCGTGATAAAGGCGGTCAAGCAGTACGTCGCTTACATAATAAAGAAACAAGGACACACACAACTACGTTTCATTTTTCTTACTCTCAGATATTACTACAGATAAAGAAAAACGAGGCGGACAAGTTTGTCCTAGGTTATATTTCTTTTTTTCTAATAATGACTAAAACTTTAATTGCAGTGCCCTACAGTGAAACGTATATAGGTTGTAGAAGATTAAATAAGTATATATATTTTAGAGAATTTATTTTACTCCTAAAAAATGTTAAATGTAAAAATATTTTAAAAAAGAGTTGTTGACAAAACTACTTTTTAAAACTTTAATGAATTGTAAGAATCAATTATACATATAAATGTTATCAATTATACATTGTGCGATAGATATTGAAATAAAACGGATTTGCATACACAATGTTGATATTAATGTAGTGCATACGTGAGCGATGTTCTGAGTTTCAAGTGTTGCTTACTCCCAGTCGCTGTCGTTAGAGGAATGGTGCGGCGAGGAGGTGTCGCCGGGCTCGGGGATGACGCTGGCGAGCGTGTGCAGCACGGAGCCGGCCGCGCGCTCGGTGCCCGAGATGCCGCGCCGGCGCATCGACAGCTTGGCATGCAGGTCCGCCATCAGGTCTCCACCCGGAGATTTCTTTTCTGCCTATTGGACAAAAGTAAAAACAGCTCAACTCAATGTTCACTTAGATGGGCAATTAAAAAAATATTTTGACCAAATATTTAATATAAATATAAGTATTATTATTGATATTTTATTTCAGTTTGAAAAAAGGGTAACTTTTCCGTTTAAATTATTGATTGAAATTTTAATCATTCATGACGGTTTATAGTCCTAGAGATAATCATAAATACGATATCGTTGGTCTTAAAGAATTGCGTTTTTAAATATGTATTTAAATGGTAATGGCAATAACAATATGCCCACGTGGTTTTTATATACAACGTGAGCATGCTAAATAGTAGTGAAATGGAGAATATCTAAAAAACTAGAAATGCTATTTTTACGAATCTTCGCCTTCGCAGTATCTGAAATTGAATAACTGCTAATGATAAAATGAATAGAACAAACTCTTAGTACTTATCACGTTGATAAATAATAACACAATTAACCGATAAGTAAAAAATAAATATTTGAATTAGCTCGTCATTAGCTCGCTCTCAATCATTGACCTTTTGATTCTGATAAGCGCTGTGCTTATCAGAAACAAAAGGTCAATGGCAAGTGAAAGATATATCTGTCCGAGGAGGAACACAAATAGCCGGCAAGCGATAGGCGCGCGCGCAGAAGCAAGCGCGGGCGGGGAGCTTTGTAGGCTAGAGGAGCGGAGCGGCTGGACAGGTTTCTAAACATGTTACGGTCTTCGAAACATTGTCACTTCAATGCTAAATTTTACATACGATGCACCGATCACTAATAAATAAACGGGGGGTTTATTATTAAGCTTAATGACTGGTTATTTTTTTACAACGTCATGTACTCTAGGCCTTTTCAATAAATAAAATGGAAATAGGAGTTTAACAATCAGTCCTGGAGGTCCAGGACGGTACATTTTATTGGTCTTACTAAAAAAACATCCCCATTAACAATATAACATTATTCACAGACTATTTTAATTATGAGAATTGTGGTAAACCTAGATATTATTATGACGCTAGTTTACAGTTCAATTGCTCGATAACAATGCACTAATTATTTCTTCCATTGAGAACAATCCCTGGAAAGACGCAATTAATTCGTGTCTTTAAAAAGTAGTTTACTTAAATTTAATTGTGTTGTTTTACTTTAACATTTACTAGGATTCGAGTCAGAAAAGGAGATGTCATTTTTGACTAGCAGCTGTAACATCATATTTCATGCTAGGAATTAATACTACGAATTGAGGAACAATGCTATTTATGAATTTAGATCTACCAACTTGGACTCGGCAATTAATGAATAAGAGGAAACCAGCGCCTCGTTATGAAAAAAAATGCACTCTGCATTCAGTAACAACTCAATTGTAATAGTAAACGAGTGACGACTATAAATCAAAGTTAAAAATATAATGTATATGAAAATCAAATAACAAATTTCATCGTATTTATTGAAATCAGAGTGGAGTAGATACTAATTTAATAAAAATACAATAAACAAGTCATTATTTTATCGCACTATCATACAAGTTTTTCATGTAATCTAGAATTACTACGCTGTGATATTTATACATAATTGTAAAGCAATAGATTTTCTCGTTTATATAAAGTTTCAATAATCCGTAAAACTATAAACACTTTATAGTTTTAAAGTTAAAATAAACAAACTTATTTTGAAGAACAACCGAAAACCGATTACCAATTGGTATTTTATTTTTAACAATGATTAAAATCGAATGAAAGCGACCTCTTTTGTCCGGTACACTTGAATGAGGCCCGTCACTAATGCGAACAAAGAGCCAAGTCGATTCTCGAGGAACTTTACAATTTGGTACCAATACAAACGTCACGTATTCAAAGCAATTTGCAACAAACCTGTTTTAGGATTTCTTAGTTTTATTTCCTTTCTTCGCATAAATACATATTATGTATAACCCCATGTTTATAAACCATTCGCAAAATTTTCAGATAGGTTCGAGTTACACGAGTAATCGGTTGTATACATTATTGGTTATACAAACATTCTCAAAACGCATTCATTTATTTATAGAACTATACATTTATTTCCTTTTAATAGCAATAAAATATTATACCGCCTTAATATTACACCTTCCTTTAATTAATTAAAACCAACATATATGTAGATTCATATATGTTGTGTTAAAAGCAATTTTTAACTAATATATATACTCATATATACATATAATTGGTTCATGAAATATCCTTATTATGATAAAAACTACATAGACATACGATAATATATGATATGATCTGGCTGCAGTCTGATTCTCATACGTAAGTAATATATCGAATCATGAGGCGTTGCTACGGATTTGATAAAAGTCCATGCCGTGAATATTCTGTTTACTGGAAACGTGCAAACAAACGTTCGATCGCGAGAAATGCCACCGTCGACAGATTCCTCAGAACAGCGAGCCATTCAAGTAATGAGTTACATTGTTAGTGCTTCTGATTCAAGCAATTGTATAATACAACTAACAGTAAAAACTGATTTAGGCCTTTAACTAAGCTAGCACAACAGGTTTTTCTGAACAGCCTCGTTGTATCAAAGCAATGCGGTAATAAGATGACTCATGAAATACGTAAAATACTCAAAGATGTAACGAGCAAAATTAGCAATAAAAAGGAGACGCAAAACTATGACATCGAGCAATTCAGAAAAAGTGGTTTCCAGATAATCCGACTACGCCGTAAAATGTACAATTCCAATATGATACGCTTTGAAACAAACGTTTGTTTGTGTCGATCAGTAGCAGCAAATGTAAACACTGATACCATTATCATTTTTTATCCCGGAATACTGTAATAGCCTTTCTTTGAAACGAAATTAGCTAGTGTGCATGGACAATTATCGTTACTTCCTTGAAACGCCAACTCTGGGCGTAATTACGTGAACAATCTGAAAAGGTTAATGTGATTCGACTAAGGCTATTAGAATTATCCTGGCCATACATCAAGATAAGGCTGTATAAAATTAAATACTACAATGATAAGTTACCTTATCGCGTGACGTCTCCTGTGTACGATACTCTGTTTTGGTTGCACTGACTAAATGCAATAACTAACGTATTTATCTGTTGTGTATGCATGATTATGAAATTGATAACTTTATGAAATCGTCTCAATATTAGGCTCATCATTATATTTTAGGTAGGTTATTACAATATCCGCCATCTTAAACAGAATCTAAACTGTTGATGATATGATAGTTTATTTTGAATATAATAAAATAATCATGTTTTTCTGAAGTTACTATCTAATAAAAGAATGCTTTAAAAATACTGGAATTTAAAATTCCAGTCTCGTTTCTTTGCCAAGCAAAGTAGATTTTTTATATAAAGTATAATATATTATGATTGGGACAAAACGGCACAATTATACTTTCCGAGAATCAAACGACTATAAAATTCTGATAATCTCAGTCGAACGGTGTCGTTTTAATTAAATCGGCGGAAACTATAAAATTTAAATTATTCGCATATTTTGATTTATCTTTCGGATGAAAAGATAAGTTTGTGAAAACACAGCAATTATAAAGATATTCGAAATTTATTAATTGGAAATAAAGGGTATCCAATTTGAAAATCGTTTTGTAAGTTTATTGTTTAACTCGATAAAATAAAAGTAGTAAATGATTTTTACTAAAATTAGTTCAAAATAATATGATACTAATATTTGATAGTATTCAAGTTGAAACTGATAAGGATCCTTTGTGGCCTGAACTGCAACTTCTATTTTATTGGTCATCTCAGCTATGTTATATTGCTATATAAGAGTATAGGAACTACTCTTAGATAGTTTTTTAAAATTGTTATTTTTGCACGAAGGACCAGTTCGTTGCTTCAGTCATTATATTAGTAGGTATCAATTCTTTTACTTCCGACAGGGAATGGCTAACTGACTCAATCATAAAAATTGTGTTCAATGATATATTCGCTTTACAGTGATATAGATTTAGGCATGCGCACTATCCAAAGGCGTATATCACTAATACACACATGTATAAACTTTAAAGTTTGCATGTTTGATACTAATTAACCGAATTTGATGTTTGGGGCACACGTGTTTGTTTTGGTCACAAACATTTGAGATTTCGTATAGCCCTTCTCTTACATACAACGACACATACGCATGCTTAGATGCCACCCTTGTTTTGTTGTAAAAAAAAAAGGTCTGAACAAAACTACGTCCAATTAACTGCTATTTATTTATTTATAATTTAAATTTTGGTATCAAAGTCAAGTCAAAGTCAAAAATAACTTTATTTAAATAGACTTATTTACTAAGCTCTTTTAAATCGTCACAACAGGGAATATGTATGATAAAACAAATAAATATAATTATAAAGGCAATAGTCATAATTTTACTGGGTATCAACCGGACATTTACTAATTGTCCCAGTTATAGTATTTAAATATGGACTAAATAAATTGTTAGTTTTAATTTTAAAATAATACTTATTTTAAAATTAAAAATATTTTCATTTCAAATTATCCACGTAAATTGAACAAAATATTTTCATGTGACTATAGACTGAGTTGCTGGGTGCCTGGAAATTCGTCTGATTTATGTATCGCAGTGAAGGTTGTTATATTAACATAATACACACATGGCAGTCTGTTTGTGAATATATACATAATTTGGTATTCGGCTGGAAAATGTTACAAAAAAGGTAACTGGATCTTACCTTGATTGTTGGTTCGGTGGTAGATTTGAGCTTGGCTCTGCCGGCGCCACCGGCTTTCCGAATGGCCGCCATCAGGCTGGCGTGAGCGTCGCCTGAAGCCGGCGGGGAAGGGCTGGTTGAAGACGTCTCTTCACTGCTAACCAAAAGATTATACATTTTTAACCAAAAAATATATAAAATACAGATTTTCAGAAAATTTTATATACATGAGATCGTGTTATAAATTTTGAATCCTTTTATGACATAGTGTGGTTGCATTGTGTATATGCATATTGTTGTCAAATCGTCATTTTAGTTTCTTTAATATTTAGAATACTGTCAACACTACAATCTAGGTATTATTATCTCCTAAAAATAACGTTACGCAGTATATTTCTCAAATCGTATTCCATAATTCATGAACGTCCACGCTGCATAGAAGCATTTGTTAATTGTATGTCATGTCATCAATACAAAAGCACTCCCCATTTAGCTACTAATTGAAGTTAGTGTTGGATTGAATTAGCATATGACCTTTAAACGGCGCGGCATATCGATTCGCAGACCCATTTGGATACGGTGCCAATTGTGTATGAGACACAATTAATACGTCACACTGCTGGGCAAATCTTTTCCTACATGAGAGAAAAAAATGAGGAGTTTTGGGCATAACACCACTACGCTGATCCAATGCGGTTTGTTAGGTTAAAGCGGTTGCCGTAACAACCGTGTCCAATGGCTATAAGTGCCTTCTGAAGCGAGAAACTTCCACTTTCGTGATAACTAACATAAAATATAGAATTTTAAACGAGATATTTACCATGTTGTTTTATTTTTATGTTTCCGACATGGAACACATGGATTACATGGCGAATATCCCGTTTATAATCCAAAATTTTTGTATACAATACACAAGAAACATCTAGACTTTCCTCATATTAAATATACTGCAACAGTCCTGTACCTTGATCGGAACAGTACTGCGACCTTGATCGGAACAAGCTATCGCGAAAACATTATATCTAGTTACGTACGTTATAAATATTCCATAAAACACATAAACAAATAATTTTATGCGTTTACACGTTTTATTATTAGGCGGATTGAATGTCACAAAGAATAAATCAACTTCATTTTGTTTCCTTTCACAATATGCCGTTCATGCACATAAATCTGTAATGATTCTGTGAATTACAACTTACAACCAAACCACTTTATCACTTTTCATTCTCGTTTCATGTCGAAACGATTGCTGCAATGTTTTATTGTCATTAAGTACAACTTTATTGAATTTTTGAATTTATCTACACATTCTAAACTCGAAGATTTTTAAAATAAAAAGACGACCTTCTTGGTTAATACCCATGTTTACTTAGCAATAGGTCTCTGTTTCGAATCCCGGTAGGGTACCAGATATTTGTACGATAGGTACGAAAATTAGATGACGATTCATTGATGTTGGAATGTCTAATTAGTATATTTCTGCTTTTAATATACAAATTACTATCGATATTTCTCCGTTATCAAGTATCCATAACAAAAGTTCTTAATTATGGTTAATTTGGGCCTTATAATAAGTTGTATTTTATTACTGGTAAAACTACAAACATTGGTCAAAACCATCCCTTGGCGATTTCGGACGAGAACGATCTTTAACGTTTCCTTTAAAACTTGAATGATAGAACGAACTTTATAGGTGAGCCGTTCCGCGAAAGGCCGCTAATTAAGACTGCCAATGTTTCTTTTCTCTTAAACCAGCTTCATAAATTGCCAACCTTGACTAATGTTTGTAAACTAGCCTCCTTGTGTCGTGTTGCGTATGTGTAGGTATCTACTAACATTTACACAATGTTTATATACACTCTGACGTTGGACTTTTCAGAAATATTTAAGAGGCGGCTCCCTAAATAAGTGTTGGTTTATTAGAGGTGAACTTAATCATGCACACAAGATACTAGTAAAATATGAGTATATGTTATTTGACTGAAATATGTCAATATAATATAAAAGTAGTATAACACGTCAATATTATTCAAAAATATTCAAACCGTTACAATCGTAAGCAAATTACTAAGATATATTGTATTTGTTACTGGGGCTTCTGAGCCACCTTTTCCTTTTCCTTTTTCGTTCAGGGCGGGGCATAGAAATACCGAGTAATAAGGTCACTTCTCAACTGAGAAACCTTTCATTACAATTAATAATTAGAATTTTAATACTATATTTATTACCTAAATTATAAACCAATATTATTTTTGGGACTTCTTCTTTGCTATATTGTGATGTAGCGAGGTACGGGATATTGAACCTTGAATCTGGATGATAGACTTCTACTGATAGTCGCAGTTTTATTGGTGATTTAGCACAGTTAAATATGTGTATACGTTGTATTCAGGGATATCATCGACAAACACCGCCTCTTAATAAGTGATTTTTCAGTAAATCAGATATTATGTTTTAAGTATGCTCTTATATTATGAACTTGTCTTATTTATAACACCTAAAATATCATAACAATTTAGTTTTGACACTTTTATCAAAATGACTATGAAAGATATACATTTTTAAAGACTTTAGTATATAAATAGACAAGTAAATAATTGTTTGATATAACACAATTATGAGAAAATGCGCAACGTTTTTCTCATCACAAACGGTATCATCAATGAAGGTGATCATAATTAATGATCATCGTGAAAGCTCATCGCAGTCTTTAAAATTTACAATATATAACAAACGCGATGGTGAATTACAATATGACGGAATACCGTTTCGCAGAATTATGGAACTCAAATGTTGAAGTATGAGCGATGAAACAAACAGTTTTTTTGAAAGATTCCTGTTTGTTTCACCACACGTTCGAAAACATTGTTCGCGTAAATAAAGTCAAATACCCACCTATACTACTTATACACGTGTATTAATATAATTATATTCTAACAGCTAATAATAAATTAATAAATTTAATCAGATCGAGGAGGTACACTTAAGTAACATTCAATCTTATTGACACATTCAATAATGCAATTCATCATATTTACGAATAACCTCAAAACTTGTTTAGAATTAGATTAATTAATCAGCAAAGATTATATAAATTCATATTAATAATAATAAGACATTTAATGTAATTATCGATACGTTAGAATATTATTTATTATTATTGAAGGAAAAATACAGCATAAAATGCTTACACATAAAATCTATGAGCAGTCATTTCTAAATAATTGCTCAGCTAACTGTATGATCTAATACTTCTGCTTCGAGGAATTAGCATCCGGTTAACAATTTTATCAGCCTTTTCTATAATACCCAATATCCAATAGCTAAGATGGAGTAAAAAATAAAAATCGATAAATAAACATTTTTCGGATTCGATTTCAATAACTCAATTTTTTTCCAGACTGGATAATTTACTAAAAATCTTTGGAACAATGAATTAAAAGACAAAATAAAAATTATCAAACTAATTAACATTATTAAAAATCAGTTCATACGCTATTAACATATCTTATATATCTTATCTAAATGATGAGTTGCCCCCTATTCGGTGGCCACCACTAAGTAATTGAGATAGTCTGTTTGTAATAAGAATAAAGCAATGTAACGTGTTACATACACTTAATATGTGGTCAATGCACATATCACTCACATTGTCTGAATAAGTGAAAATCCTTTAAACATACAACTGTTTCAAATTAGAAACTTCCAAAATACTTTTTCTTATATCAATCAATCAATGGATAAGTAATATGGATAAGTAATCATACAAGATTACCCTTCAAACATTTTTATTGTAGCCAATAGGATAGGTTTTCATCATAATTATAATTCGATTCATATATTTCGAATAAGAAACTATCGGTAGCAAGCCGCCAATATTTCTTACTAATGGCTTTTTTATATGAAATACATAAAAATCTGTTCGTTAGTCTTGCTAAAAGTCAAAATCACCGGATTAAGTCCAGAAAATTTATTATTATATGTAAACTGTCGAAAAATTGTTAATCGTAACATACTGTTTACAATTTAACGCATTATGTTTCGGTAAATTATAATCTATCGAAGTGAAACCGTTAAACTGTGAAATGGTATGCGAAGCTCGCGAGTTGATTGGTTGAACGTCATATGTTCCGCTCCGCCATATTTGTTTGTCAATTAGTTTATTGTCGAATGTAAACAAACAATACAATTTCGAGTTGCAAATAACTCAAACATTAGAACTACTTATATCAAATTACTGTGGAAGTAAAATTAATATGTAATTAACCAAAGAAGTGCATTTTGAATGATAAATCTTACGTCATAGAACGTAGCCTACATTACATACATTTTCCGCGTGTTAATATTTTTTATGCGTGAACCTATGCGGGTCGATATCCACCACTTTGGAAATAACTAGACTGAAAAAACTTAATTTGAATTGAAAAATTATTTAAAGTTTTGCTGATTTAATTTTATGTTGAATTTTTATGTCCAAGAAACCAAACAAACAGATAGCGCAGTAAATGTCAAGTAGTAATAACCATTAACTATAGACGCCAACAATCTTGATGGCAGCAATATTAAGTAATTTATTCATATTCTTTGGATTAGTATGTTTATAGTCTGTTTATGTACTAATGCAAATATGAAAATAAATAGGTATAAATATAAAAGGTAGATGTATTTATAGGTAAAAAAAAACATTTTTTTTTATTTTATGATGTTGCTTTAATAAAGTGCTAAATAAATAAATAGGTATTGTGCAAATAGTATATATATGTAGTTTTCCTTATTATGGCAAGTGTGAGTCAAGCAGGCGACTAATAAAGCTTTATCATACTTTGGTTCTACGATATATTCAAAGTACGATATAGTAATTATAATACATTACTAGAGCTATGACCACTTTTATGCTGGCTGCTTTAACCGTATAATACTTAATGTGCTCGTCAACTAGTAACGTACGACACGAAACCTTACTTACAGAAAAGAAATAATTGTATATAAGGGAGTATAGGTATTTCTTTAGCGTTCTCCCAAATATTTATTAGGCACATGAGTCATATATTTTGTCCCACGCGTATTTGGTCAAGCAAACGTTTTATTTGAATACAATAGCGAATCTATTAATGTTATAGTCTTCTCGTTCATTTATTCTGTAAACAAATGAGAGTTATTATTTATGAGACGATGCTAAACTGCTCCCGAATGAGCTAGCATTGTTTCATTGAATTTGCAAGTTTATATTATAGTACCCCGTAGAGTTAATGAGATCATTTGTATATTTTAAAGGCTTAAGCTCTGATTTTGTGGCGCTCTGGAGAAGTTCATTCATACTTTTTTTTATCCCACAAGAAAAGGATAAATTGATGGCAAGTGTAAGGAAAAGCGGCTTCGTCATTGAATTTTAAAGCTAAGTTTGTACTAATTTTAGGCTTCTTTGAATCTTTAATGTTGAATTTCCAAAATGTATCCAATGGATGCACTAGGTCAATTTCAACTAAGTGAAGTCCCTTTACACATCGTTTTAGATACAATAACATGATCTATATGACAGACAGTGTAAAATTAAATACTGCTTACAATTTTACGCATTATTTTCGGCAGATTATAATCTATTGAAGTAAACCAAAGGCGGTTAAAAAGTAAAAATTAAGAAATATATTATCGATAGCGACTTATGAAAACGCTATGTATCAAAGCCGACATGGAATATTAACAAATATGACGTATAAAATATATAAAAACTTAAAACGTTGCCATGGACTTCGAGGAGTAAGCAACACAGCGTCTATAATATACTTTCTTTTATTTAGTTAACCACGTCTCAAGGCGATAAAATGATTACATGGAAACAGTAATGGATTTCGTGATAATCTCAGGATAGATCATGGGTTAAAAGTCTAGTCTCAGATAAAGTCAGGTGTAAGAGATCCATTAAATGAATGTTTCACATCTAAAATTGATTTGAATTTGATAAGATGGCGAGACCAAGGCTTATATTTATTAAATAATCTTTGTAGTAAATCAAAATCTGTCGCGAGTAAAATTTTCAGCTGTCCGACGGCTGTCCCTGAATGGTGTTTGATAATATTTACAATATACTGTAAGACCGTTTAAGCGATCGATATCGACCCCTTACGGTCAAAAGAGATTTTCGTTGCAATTTTGAGATTGGTATGTATTTTGTATCAATAGGAAAATACAAAAGATAAGAATAGAGAATTTAAAAGTAATTTTGTTATGAGAGTCTGCGGTACCATTTCTTTTTCGTAAAGTGGTCTTGTTGAAAGAGGTTTTATAGAATATCTATTGTCCGTAGAGGAAAATTATTGTGACAGTAGGATGAAGTAAGTTTTTGTTTTATATTTTGGTAAAATACAGTTTTATGATTTTAAAGTGAATAATAGCGTTTGATTATTTCTCCCACGAGAGCACAGGTCTCTTGCCCAAAATATTTAGGAAATCGGTTTCGATCTTTTGCAGATACTATGTTTCTGTTCTATCCTTAAATGTATCTCTAGTCGACTAGTTTTCTCAAGTAGTAGCTAAGGTAGGTATTATTAACAGTAGCAAATAAACATAAGATTTGTTTTTTCTCTCTTGTTTTTGAGCACATCAGTTAAAAAAATGATTCCATTATATAATTTTTCCTCATCAAATAACTGTATACCTTATCTATTATAACGATCTAACGCGTTCAGTTAAAAGAGGATATGAAGGATAATATATTTTACCTTTACACAAAATTCGAACTGAACTTCTTCACGGCCGAACAAGGAATAGGCGGTAGTACCACCCAGGGCACTCTGCCAACCCTGTAAGCTAGCGGGAGTACTCCTATTAAATATACTATACTATAAACATAAAGACTAATAAAGCTGAATTTATGACGCATCCCCCTGAAATTTTTAGGGGTTTGTTCACGTTTATCTAGTGGAATAACATTCCGTTCGTATTTTTTGTTGCCGTTGCAAAACAGTTTTCGAATAGTTACGAACGCCCCATAATATAGATAAGAAAAATAATCATAAAAAGTATTCAAAGAACTGATTAAGTTATCTTAAATTTTCAAAAAACAATTAGAATAACAACAGGCAACCAGTGATTTTACTTTCAATTGTAAATACACACAATAATAAAATAATACCAAAGCTCAAAAAAGCTTCTTTGAACAATTTTAATTACTTTTTTCACATGTCAATAGGTAGGAGTCTATTAGCACTAACACATTATTTTTCAAAATAACGAGTGGCCAATTCGAGTTTAAAAATAAGTTCTTTAAAAAAGTTAAATCATTTTTATCTTAAATATCATACAAACGTAGGCCAGACATTAGTCTTCGTGAGAATCCCGTAAAATAAAAAGGTAATTAAAATAATCAATAGAGAATAATTAACTTGGAACTGAATGCATAATGAGTAAATTAGTTTCAAAACAACGTGGTTGAATATAAACCATACTAAGCCTGAATTATTATTTGACACAAAAACTAAACGGAGGTGGTCAAGCCACGAAATTTAATGTACAAATAATTTTTGACTTTTTAGTTAAAAGGAACGTGTAGGAAATGTTATTTTACGATTATCACAATTGGTTTGAAAAGCTGCTTTTATATTAAAATTTGTTACAATATTAATATTAAATTGCCTCATCTATTATTAGCATCTTCATAATCGTATAAGATTGAAAAGGAAACATCGTTTCCGTATTATACGTAATTCATGTTCCGTATTGTTTGAATAGAATATTAATAAATTGATGTTTTAATGAAGCATAAATATTAAAATTTCTTATATAGTACATACATAAAAATACATCATACTTCATATATATCGTTGTTAATGGTGCAAAATAATTGCACGTTGAAGTTTATTTTTTTATAGAACGATTTGGCTCTTAGTTGTTCCCATTAATTAAGATAAGATAAATATATTTCTGTATAAAACTATTTCTATTTCCATTAATCTATATATAAGTATATCTTTTATTAAAATATTGGTTACACGTAAACAAAACTATTCTTTACTTAATATTTTGTATACATGTAACTAATGTACCTACCCTATACGTAATTAATAGTTTACATAGGCTGGTGGTTCACCAACATTTATATTTTTATTTTAAACAAGCCACTATTATTTAACCGTCAGTTCTTGACATTTCTTCCTTACGTTACCGTAAGTAACTAATAATAATAGTGAAGGAAGAGAAGATTGAATTCAATAAAATAATAATAATAATCGACTGTTTATGTATTGGTGAACACCAACTATAAATCTTGTTTCTAGCTAACGTGCTATAGGCGGCATCGGAATCTTGAACGGTCCTGTTCCTCTATAACTAAATCTTTTAATGAGCTACGTTAATTAATGATGGCATTCTGTATAATCATTAATCAATAAGTAATTAAGTTTACCACTGATTAAGAGAAATAGATGAAACAACAGATTCATGAATAATTGACGAAGACGTTTGGTATGAAAACCTAGACAGATTGATAGAAATCTTAATGTAATCCACGAGCGTAAGTAAAAATATTTCTATACTGTAAAGTAACAAAAAAAACAAGACAACTTTTGTATTTTGCCCTGTCAAAAAGTACAGTCCGTAAATAGTATGAAGAATTTTAATAAGAATAGCGAGTTTATTCTACTTTCAAGAATAATGCCTAATCAAGCAAGCAAGCTATTATCATTAACACTAAAAGATCGACACGAGAGAGCCTAAGAACGACTCAGTTAACGTGAATGCGGTAGTGAGCGTGCACGGTTGCGTGTTTACGTGACAGCTGTGTATCCCACAATATTGAGATTGATAATTTCGAGCCTTCCACATCATTTCAACCTTAAGACTATTGAACAAAAACCTTCGATGGTGATGGATTCTTCCAAATTATAACTTGTGGATCTTGGTTGTGATTCGAAAACTCACATCCTGTCTCGTCCTTGATTTCCATTAGTTGAACATTTGCCGAAACTTGTAAATAATGATGCCTATCCATCTAATGAGATGCCACAGCGACCATTTTAAGACTATTACACTTTTGCAGCTGTTCTATAAATCCTATGAGATATGTAAGTGAGGTTAGCTGTCCGCTTTTTTTAAAATTTCTCATTGCTCCTTATAGAGAAATGCACAACATGCTTGCAATATAGATAGTTTATAAACATGAGCAGACCACTTAGTGAGCGATGGTGTTTCACGGTCATATCATCACTTCACCTCTTTGACTTTCATCTTGAAGCACTATTTACCATGTCGCAAGTATAGTGAGTCTTTTATAAGACAATACATTTATTATACCCAACCCATTAACTCATCTCAAACATAACCCAGATCATTGTTACTTGTTTATTTGCCTCTCCACAATGGCCGGTCTCAAAACAATTAACACGAGTATAAAAATAACTACATTATCTAATATTTAATGGATAACGCCGATTTTCTTGTAGAATAGTCAATTTTTAATAACATTAATAATAAATAATAATATCCTTAATATAATTTATAAGTCACATACAATGTTAATGATGTTAGCAAATAGTCAAGTTAAATACGAAGTTCTTTTGACAATTCTGGGAGTTCAACGAAATAACTATATTCAATTATTGTGATTATTCTGACATGAAAACCGCCAGCAGTAGGACTTAAGTACGTACGGTACTCAATGCGTAGTAATCAATTTGTTTACTAAACTTAATAGCGACTTTGTAACTACAGCCATATTGTTGTACAGAAAAGAGAGGGATCTTTTCTAATACAGGTTTTTTAAACTTAAAAGAAGAGACCCACGCATTCAAAAAACTACGTGTAGTAAATAAAGTTATTTTTGATATGATTTTGATTTTGTCTGGCATATCTTAATATAGATTCTCAAAGGAAAAAATATAAAGTAAACAGTAACTATTTGGAAGATTAATTCTTATGATAGGCCTGAATTACATTTTATTGTTGCTTTGTGGTTGTTTTATCATTATAGTTACCGATTGACTGTAATTATTATTAAACTAAAGTGAATTGTTTCTGTGATTACAATTAATGAAATTGTTTCACCTTCGCGTTTGTTATTGATTTATGTCAATTTCTTATTTAAGTCCTTTGTTAATTTTAAGTGTATTTATGATGTAAATAAATTTTATATCTATCTATTTCAGGAATCAACGCTCAGATAAGTGCCTATTATATTATTATGGATGAATTCGTTGATAATTTATAGTATACATAATATTATAGATCAGAAAAACGCTACCTATCTCTACGACTACTCGTTACCTACTCGGGAACAGTTTGCAAAACTGAAAATCCAGTTTAAAAAGAAAACAATAAAATATTTCAAGGGATACAATAATAAGTTTTTTGCGTTGCTTGCTCTCTATAATATGACTTTTATGAAATTGTTTAGTTTATTTAACGCAAATAAAAATAATCTTCGTATACTGTTAAAAGTTAGTTGAATCCTGTGTGTTGGAAATGTTGATAATCTAACCATATGGCAAATATTCACAAAAAAAGGGTCAGGTAAAGAAATAAGATCACACAAATGCAAGTAGTGGTTCATCATACTGATAAAAAAAATGTAAACACATGTTTAAGAAATACAGTAAAAAACAAGATAGCTCTGTTTCTTAATGTCAGATCTACAAAATTGTGAGAAACTGACCTAAAATATACGAAAAAGGTTCTAGAACATACCTACCATTGCCTTGTTATAATTTGGGTGCACAGAAAATACGAGTCATCAGAATTCAAATAGAAAACTGTATAGACGTCCTTCTTGAAATAACGGTAGCAGGAAAATGTTTAGGAAATCTATGGAGTGATATAATTTAAAACTTGTCTTCAAATAAACCTTAAAGAGGTAAAGATTACTCACCATTTAATAGCAGATAGTGTGACAGTCTCCAGTAGAGGTGGTGGTGGCGGTGGCGGCGGAGGTGGCGGCGGCGGCATTGCTGCAGCGACAGGCGCCGCCGCAGTGGGAGGTGGTGGCGCATCAGGCATATCCGGCATACTTGCTTCAGGTAGCCCAACATTTACCAGTTCTTTTATATCGGGTAACTCTGACTGAGGTAAATCCACTGTTTGTGCCACTGGTGATGTTACCACTGACGGAGCTATAGACCCATCCGTTGCAATGGAAAACTGAACGTCACCAGCAATACCAGGTAGATGCGGCAGATCTAAGGGCATTTCTAGCTCCGGAACCTATGAACAAACAACTGAGTATCATAAATAAAATTATTATACATGTAATAATAACAATACAATAAAGAATCACTAAAGCTGAAAAAACGTGTCAAACATTTGAATAAAATCTTACCATTCCCATTCCAGGTGCATACATGTACTCATCAAGTTCTCTTTTTAGTATATCTCTTTTCATTATAGAAGAAGGAGCATCTTCTAATAGACTTCTATTATCAACATCAGGAGCTTTCGGTGTGTATGTAGGCGCTTTGTTAGGAACACCCAAGTAAGGACTTTCATTAGTATTGAACACTAAAAGTTCACCTACTGTTACATTTTCTATAACAGCGCTCAAATTAAAGTCATGCTTGGGTTTATTATTTCTTGGTGATGCTACTTTAACATGGTAAAAGTGAAGTTTTTCCTAAAATAAAATGCAGTTATTAAATTTTATCGACCTACCTCACTCAATCAAATTTTATTTATATACCTATTAAATTTTAAATGAAAACTAAGTATATAAAAGGTATATCAAAATTTTATAGAAGTTAAGAATGTTACCTGTATTCCTTTTTCACTGAGTTGCCCTTGAGTCTTCCCACTCAAAGTAACCTTTTGTGGATTATGTTGATATCCATTTAAATCGAAAACAGATTGATAATGTTCATGAGTAATTGTTGTTGGATACTTAGCACTCGAAAACACTTTGATTGCTTTTTGCATCCCAGTAAGTCTTTCAACCTTCTTTTTAGAAACTTGGATTCTCTCTTTCAAATTATTTGTTTTCTCTGTATTCTGGCTGATTCTACCAAGCAGTCGGGAAAATATATCATCGATTACACCACTTAAATTGTCAAGAGTGTCAGCTATTTGCAATATAGTCTCTTCAGTACTCAAGTCGGTTGGTACCAGATTTATTTTATAAATACCCTCCATACTAATTTTTTGTGAATACTATCTGCAACAAATATCAACCATTAAATTTTAAAGCTTTATGATAGGTATTAAAGTAATTAACTCTGGCTGTGACAGGTAATACATATATAGGTATGTATGTTATTGGTTGCTTAACTTATTTCTTAATAAAAAAATTATAATAAAAATCATCTATTTGATTTTGGGCTAACATACTGTCACAAAAATAATAGAAAGCTTCACTGAATTCAAAGCTAATTTTGAAATAGACATATTCTTACCTACAAAATCCTGAATATCACCTAAAATAAATTAATAAGGCACAAGAACTATCACTATTTTAACACATTCATATTCTTGTGTATAAACATTGTCCAATGATTCTATAGCACTTTATAAAGCTTCTAAATTTACTAATCAGTCCACTTATTATATTTATATCAGTACCAAGTCACTAATAATTGTACACAGTAATTTAATTGTTCGAAGAATAAAATGAATTTAAATTATCCTTTGCAGGGTCTGTACTCCATGAGAACCGACAATATGCATCAGGGGACATTGTTGGGTCTAGAATAGCAGATTCTTCTACTGGCTGACCTGCTGTCATTAGATTTATGTGTTTGTTGAGGATTGGGTCATTAGAACTAACATAACCATTATTGGGTTGTGGTTTCAATGGCACTGTATTGTTTACAGTAGACTTAAGACTAGGCATAGCATTCAAAGATTGTAACTGTATGTAACTGCTATCTGTGCTATGTTTAGTTGGCTGTGGCAAGGTGGGCATTGCAGGCAAGCTTTCTGGGCCAAGTGTTTTGGTTGGCGAGAGGCCTAAATTTGGCAGATTCATTAATGACTTAATTTGAGCGTCGTCGTGGCGAACATATCCCGATGAGGTAGGTGGGTGGTTCACATTAGGCGGCATAATACCAGTGGTAAATATAGATGGCGATAGACTGGCCATGACATAACTGGAGCCTGCTGGTTGTGCTGTTGGCTTAGAAAGTGGATTCTTAATAGATGGTGGCACAGACTGCACATATCCTGTAGCAGGGTTTACAACTGGAGCAGAATCTTTATTGAAGTTTCCACTAAAATAGGGTGAACTCTCCCTTAAGCTGTCTAGATCTGAGTTGTCCAAAGAACAACCATCTTGATAAGGATTATTATCATCAACCTTGACAGTTTCAACTTCAGAGTTTAAAGATGCATTTGAACTGTCATCGGAGGTTGAAGCCTGTCTCTCAACAGCACCACGTGAAATATCCGAAAGTACAGTACTGTCTGTATGATCACTAGAGCCACAATTACTATTATCTTTTTGTTTTACTTCAGGTGAAGGAATAACGCCTTTTGAATTGGGCAGTAGGAGTACCTCATCTGCAGATGGCTTTTCATCCTTATTGGCTGGATTCCAGCCTCCATATGAATACTTCATATCTTTCTCAGGAATACTCAATCCATCAGGCAATACTGGTTTAATATCACCCATTTTTCTATATATTTTGTACAATTTTATAGTTCCAAAACCCAAAACTATTAAAGCCAATATAGTCAAACATATTAAAGTTGTAGTCACATCACTCTCACTTCTACAAGTCACAGTACTTTTCTCACTCCATTCACCATGGTTTTTAATTTTCTCATGCTTTGTTTCAGGTAAAGTTACATATTTATCATCAGCAATGACACCACTTTTTTCATCAAAATCAAAGTTCACAGCTCTTACCTCATATGTTTCTCTTTCTTTGACTCCCTCGCATAATTTTAATGGATAAGATAAATTACTAGTATTGAATATATCTGGTTGGTTATCATCTATAACTTTCCTTACTTCATAGACATCCACAGTACCTCCATATATTTCAGGGGGTTCCCATATAAGAAGATTATTTTCAACCATAGGTACTTTCAATCTACTTGGAGCTCCAATTTTTGTTCTGACAAAAATTCCTTCTTTTGGTACACTTATACTACATCTGTTAATACCTGTATTACAAGCTGCTATACTTAAAGAATAATTTCTGAAGCTTATTAAATTTGTCAGTGTAATATTTCTTCTCACAACATCTTTACTATCTTCATCAACTTTGACAGTAGTCATTTCATTTCCATGATCATAAATAACATAATTCCCTATGATACCATTTCTTGGGTATGGTGGGTCCCATGACATTACCATAGAAGTACTTTGAACATCTGTGATAGCTACATTTCGGGGACTAGTTGGTGTATCTTCTGTGGTGGTTATAGCTCTTGAAGCATTCACAGTTTTTAACCCATATGTAGTATTCAGATCTAGAGTAAAAAGGTAAGTTTTATGTGGAAATAAACCAGTAATATTTACATCCATTTGTTCTGGATTTGGTATATACTTTGTTTTCTTTTCAAACATTGGATCACAAGAATTACTTGTATTCACAACAACACAATATTTTAATAGATAACCTGTTATTATTCTTTCTTGTAGTGTACATGTCATTGTCCAAGTAACTTTAACAAATGATTTTCCAGGAGCATCATTTTTCACTGTAACTGGGAAACCATACATTGGGATAGAATCTTTTGATATGGCACAAGTAGCCCAAACAATACCACTGGTATTTGTACCATTATTAGCAGATATAGCAAATTGGTATCTATGATCTTTAGGTAAATTTATTTCATAGCTATTCTTAGTAGCATCTAAAACTGTGAAATTCATACGGCCTGCACATATCAGTGTAACATTATATTGACACCAAAACAAAGTGTAATTGTCAATTTTTTCTTTACCAACCCAAGAAAGTTTATATGTGCCACCCTCATAAGCTAGTTGTGTGAAGGTTGTAACTCTCAAGCTACTGTCAGTTTTAGGTGGAATATATAAATGACTACTATTTTCTGATGATCCTATTTCATTGTGAGACCAAACAGTGACTTCCATTGGTTCCCAAGGTGAAGTGAGTTCAACATAGCTCAAGCTCTTATTCTTGTCAGGATACAAAATCTGTGCTTTAGTTCCTTGTTGAATTAAGACTTTGTATGTAAAATTAGCACCAGCCTCCTCATACTCCTCAAGTTGCTTCCAATAAATCCAAATCATTTTTTGTTCATGAAATTGAGCTTCACTGAAAGCACCAGCTATTAGTTCTGGGGGTCTCCTTGGTTTTTCACTAGCAGTATAAAACACTTTATAGGTAAAGTCTGACCAAAATTCTTCCTTCACAGCTTTTTTGGATTTGATATATATTCTTACTTCATATTGCATAAAAGCATAAGGCAGGTTTTTTAATAAGAATTTATATGTTTTATTATTTGGTGGTAGTCTTGTTGCATTAACACTATGAAAATATGTCCTATTATCAATTTTAGCAATCTGGTACTCTATTCTATGATCAACACCACAGGTCAAGAGGTCAGCCATGGTATTTGGAATGTTCCATTTCAATAAGATACTATGAGGGTTCACTGTTATCAATTTTAAATTACTAGGTGGATCTGGTTTCACTATAGAAAAGTGATCAACAGTAAAGTTTTGATTGTTTTCTCCAAATTTGTTAGAAGCCTTTAGAATAAAGAAGTATTCATCTTCTTGCTGTCTGTACCTGGGCTCACTGCTAGTATGCCATGTACAGTGGAGTAAATGATTAATTGTTTTTTCAGGTTTGCATGGTGTCACAATATTTCCATTGACAAGGAATGTCAATGAATAGTTTATAGTTGCACCACTAGGTGGAGAAGTCCAAGAGCAGTTTAGCACTTCGAGGTTTTTTGAAACACACTTAAAGTCCGTAACATTCATAGGCGGTGAATCAACTAGTACCCTGCTAGGACATTTCTTGTTGGTTTTCTTATTCCAGCAATAATAAGCACTAATCTGCTTCTCAGGTCGTTCAATATACAATTTGATTGTAGTATCGTTGAGAATTGTTGAAGGTACGGGTCGTCCACTAAATGTAAATTCGAGATCATCGGATGTGTAATTTGTTCTTTCATTATTCTCAACTATACAAAATATTTCTAAAGGATCGCCGTATCTGACTGAAACTACTCCTTCGGGCTGAATACGAACAGACAGATCCACTCCGAGACATGTCGAAAATATACAAGGTAAACTGATAAAACACTTTATCAGTGTGCACCAAATCCATAATCCATATTGCGGTCCTCTTTTCAAGCCACTACACTTGGTTCTTTTGTAGTTACAATGATATGCCATAACTACGATACAATAAATAATTATCACTCCATAATTAATAAAATCACTTGCTGTCCTAACCACACTGAGCAAGGGGTTTAACACATTCCATATTTTTTTATATTGTGAGGTAAACTACAATGGCGCACTGTAGTCCAAACTCGCTGACATATACCGACTGACTAGGATCACCTCGGTACATTAACTCTAATTTATTGTTTTGATACTGATACACAGTTAAAAATTCAACACTACACGCAAACCGGACTACGTAAAATACTATTGTGATATTTTATTACGCCTATGCCTTACGTACTTACATAAAATAGAATAAAAAAACTCACACTAATTCTGATTCTTGTAATCGCCAACTTCACATTGATATAGTGATGTACGAATGTTATATTAATACCATTACGTCATTTGTATATTAGAAAAACGTATAATTAATAATACTTTAAAGATTCTCCGAAATTTTATATGAACTTGAATAAAGATAAGTTTGCTTGATATTTAGCCACCGTACAAAATTATGCTATTTTTACTCACTATTAAAAATAAAATATTTTTAGTTTTAAAACATACCATACATAATTTTAAAGACTGCTTTCATTTCGTCTCTGTTTCATTTTGAGCAAAACAATAATACTCTTTGTAAAACATATTATCGGAGTTTTTAAACGGATAATCATTCCTGTATTTAAGAGTATGATAAGCAGACTATACAGTAGTATTATACAAATTGGTATTGCACGTAGATTGATGTGTTGTTGATAGGCTGGTAGCATTTTCATCGTGCAGAAATACCTAAATAACATTAATTTGTAATATTTTGTTACTGCAGTAAAAGAGACCATAAGAGCTGCTTTAGTGGTATTACATAATTATAATTATAAGTGAACTAGAAGTGACTAAAATTCTGTATACAAAAACACTTAAATGGAATAAAATTAATCAAACAAAGAATTAAAATCATTTTGTAATTCTTTTTTATATAATAAAGTACATGTGACTACATCACTAAACATCTACGGACTGAAGCTAGCTACGAATAAATAGAACTTGTGATTTTTTTAAATAATTTCTGTTTAGTATCTATGACTTTTAAGCCACATCTTCTTTCTTGAAATCGGCTTCGGGATACCGCTGTTAAATATCATTTCATTACGTCAAGTTTTAACGACAAACGGTAAGCATTATTGTGCCTTAGAATATCGGGAGAAAATGTAATGAATGATAATGATTTATATTATTAATTATGACGAAATGAACTTATTTATTTTTTGGTAAACATACAGTTATTATAACACTTATACTACAAATTAATGAACGAAAACAGAATGATAAAAATCGTATCGCATGTCACCAAACTGAGGCTGGAGCTGATTGGATAAGATTAGTTAATTTTAATACATTACCGTTTAAAACAATCATTACATTCTATTACACTATTTTTGTATAAATGTGTTTTCTCTTAAGTCACCTACAAAGCGGCGAAGGAAGGGCAATTGAGAGAATATATAATTTTAATTTCGTGTATTGTGTCTAACTGTAAGTTTTGATGTGAAGATGATTAGGTACATGTCAAAAGGATCGTTACACCGTTTAATATAATATGGATGAATACATAAATCAGTATTAATTAGTGACTTTCAATCTTCATTCATCAATTTTTATTTTTTGAATTTTCATTCATTAATTTTTTAATATTACTTTATTATTTCACTATAATCATTAATATTACAATTAATTTTAATTTTTTTTCTCGTTTGCCATTAACAAAATAGCAGGCCTAGTCAGGAAAAACTTCATGGGGCAAAGGGATACGTTACACCGGTATCCAGAAGGAATACCCCGGTAAAAAATAACTACATACTGTATGGTTTCACTTCGCTTTGCCGCTTCGATTCTATCGTCAGGGAAAGCCTTTAATCGAGATTATTTTACAAAAAAAAAAACAAAAAAAATGTTCTGTCAGTGTCGTATATGTCATATGTCCGACAAAAAAAAAATGTTCTTTTATCAACATTAACTTCAGTTTGTTCTGTAATTTTGATAATTTGGTGTAGATTGTTTTGTATTAAGTCTCATGATGAATTAAAACTAAGATATTATTTTATTGAAAATGGATGAATGTCCTCAAAGCATATTGGGATTTACGACAGAAAATGCATTAAGAAAATTACGTGATGATATCGGCAGTCTAGTAAATGAATACCAACAGAAAAATTCATCGAGGTAAATTGTAGCTCTGATTTTATATTACATAACATAACAAATTAATTTGATATCCCAATGAATTTATTTAATGTTACATACATTTTTATATAAATATACATATATATCAACAATAACAAGTTATTTTCCGTAGAGATTTTTACTTGTTCTGTTTAAATTAGGAGTTTACTTAGTATTTATTTTGTTTTCAGATATGGACTGTTAAAAAATATCATATCATTTTCATCAGAAAAGGTGTTGTTGTCAGGAGTGGCATATACAATAACATTAATATACATTGTTTGTCTCATCCTTACATATTTACTAGGAGAATCTGTGCAAGCACATGCTTACTTACTATGGGAAGCTTTCTTTTTGTTTGTAATATTAGTTGTTAACTTTCTAGTTGCATTCAACGAGCAATATTTATATAAAAATGAAATTCCACACAGAGTTAGAAAAGTTCTGGGTAAATTAATCTCTTATATTTAAATTCTATATCAGGGTAATGTTGAAGCGTATTAATACTTATAAAAATAAATTGACTGTAAATTTGGACATTTTGCAAATGTAAATACATCTATCAATTTTGACACATTACATTTAGTTAATCAAGTGATTGTTGATTTTGTTGTCATTCTCAAGAATACTCGTTATAGCAGGCATGCTATTATTAAATATAAAAAATTGTCATTTTAAAAACATGATATTGTCTATCATATTATAATGTAGTAATGTTGAAATTTAGAGGGTGTATAACAAAATCAGGGCATATGTTAATTATCTTATTTATGAATTGAACCAATCTGTTTAAATCAATACTAAAATTAGAATATGATTGTGAGTGAATTTAAAATGTAATTGTAAGATATTTTATAGATTATCTAGATGAAGCTATTGAAGAAGCGAAATGGAATGAGAACCATTATCCTCACTTATGTGCTCCATTTTCACCTTGTGTGATACTTCAATGGACTTACAGAGATGGTATTTATTTAGGATTATACAGTTTGAATCAAATTAACCATTGCCAGCAACAGTTATTGTCAGGAATACTGAAAATCTGAAAATATACTATAAGTGAAGTCTGCCTTCCTGTACTAGATCTACCCTTGCAACCAAAAGTTTTAATTTAGTCACTTTTTTTATTCCAATGATAGTTATGAGGATTTTCAATAACCCTGATAATATATATTTTTGACACTGCATTGAATCATGGCTTTTAAATATTTTGCCAAATTATGTATTTAAATTATACTAAACTAGCTATTCTCTATTTAAATTCCAGCAACTATTGTAAATTTACCATGGGCACTCTTAGTAGAAGGAGACATCATAGTATTAAGGCCTGGGCAGGAGGTGCCAGGCCATTGTAAAGGTTTGCAGCCTGAAGATCCAGAATTATTCTTTGGACAAATTTTTCAGCCAACTTCACAGGTATATTTTTTCTCCATAAAAAACTTAACTCATATCCACAAAATGTGTCATGTGAAGTGAGACATTAAAATTAAACATTCCTATAAACTACAGCGAAATGGGCTGTTCAAATTTATAGGATTTTTTTTGCTTCTAGCAAATAAGTCATATTGATATTATATAAATTTTTTATATCATTTATAAAATAATACAGAGCCAATGTTATAATGTAATGTCATATTATAATTGCCACAATGTATAAGCAGTTCAACAGTGAAAACTTGGACAATTATGATCATGAGTTTATAAAAATGCTGTAATGGAATTCTTTAAAGATCAAAAACTTTATGGTCACGTGATCTAGTGAAACATAGTCTTTGTTACATGATTTAGTGAAATAGGATTTAATAACTATGAATTAATATTGTGTTGTTTATTTATTGTAAAATATACTATATTACTTAATAGTAAGAATCCAAATAGATTTTTTTTTGTTACAGGTAAAAGAAAACTTTAGTACAGCACGCATACGAACACCTCATCAAAACAAAGCATACAGGATGTGTGAGACACCATGTTTAAAAAATCTGAAATTGGCTCTAGGACAAGCTACCAATAGACCTGTAACAGCTTTTGAAAAGCAAAGATATTTGGTAAGTATATATTTAATAAAATAATATTACAAAAAGTGATATTTAATAAATCTAATTGCACAATTATGAGTCAAACTCATAATATTTTTTAATTATTTTCCACTAACAAATAAGTATATGTATTTGTGTTTATATTTAAACTAAAATACGTTAAAAACGCATACATATCACTCTCCACTATGCATGCTAATGAGTTCTCTTTGTGGTATAGCAGTGCCAGGTATCTTTAGTACAGGGGTGTGAGGCATACACGGACACAGTCCCATAAGGGCTATGAGACCTCTCCGAGATACTGCGCACGTGATTTTGATAGCTAACTTTAAATAAATCAGTCATATTGTCTACTGTACACAATAGCTTTTATTACGTGTGAATGTCTCTGGTCTGTGTTAAGGTTTTAGTTTATAAATTCCGACCGCGAGTTCACTGAGAAAATATTGCTTGCTAAAATCATTCATGACAGCACTAACTGCACTTTATTTTGATCGTGTGGTGATTAGAGGCCGCCAAGCCATAAAATGAATTGCACCTAGATGGTTAGTGGTATAGATTTGGCGCTGCAGTACCATGTTTAAAATCTAAAAGCGTTACCACTATATTCAAAGAACGTCCTCTTCCGGTTAATGTTATTATTACTTTATTTATTTAAATATGTATTTTGCTTTGTCTATTGTTAATTAAACAATGCTCTGATGTATGATTTTCTATAAAAATTGTTTTAGTGTACAGTAAAGTTAATGGAAGGAATCGTACTTCCACTGGTGATAGCCTTAGTGGTGGTCGCCAGTTTCGTCCGCCACGTATACCACCTGCCCGGCGCAACGCACTGGACCGAAATATACTTTTTACAGACCATTGCGGCTTCTTTGCCGTTGATACAAATTATTTTCCCCGTTGCTTGGGTCACGCTCAATTGCTACGGACTGACGAGGTCAGTAAAATTCAGTTTCAGAAACTTTAAGGTTTTCAGTCTCAAGACAATGACGTAGGCCAACAAATACATTAATACTAGAGATTATACATTAATACTAGAGAACCTAACAGAATTCGTTACTTTACACCTATACAAAGTTTTTTATTGGACCAAAACGTAGCAGTAATGTAGCAAAAACTAACTGTATTGTAATTTAATGAGGCAATCTGTAATACAAGTTGGGGTTTGAACAGTGGGGTAAATGCTTTAAAAGCACATTTGCCTTTTTTGAAGTAACTTCTTATTCTTGTTATGCCACAATATCGGGTTAATGTGTTGTTATATTCTGACAGGTTTAAAATACTTTCCGAGACACGTCATAAGTATATCCGTCCAAAATCGTGTTCGATATCGGAAGAAGCAAGCGATCCCCTTTTACAAGCACTGAGCGAATCCAACCTAAATCCCGAGAGTCTTAAATCGTTAGCTAAGACCTTTTTTAACATTTTCACTGGAAGAGAGGATATGGTCTCGAGAACATCCAACATTGTTCATGTATTGGGATCCTTATCGGTAGGTTATTTTATTATACCTATGTTGTTTGATGGATAAGGTTTCAATTGCTGTTAATTTTACTTGATGTTTTGGGGATTTTCAAGGTAAGTTAATTAAAGAAAAAATCTAAGAACATTTCCAGGTAAACCTAGTTTTACAATTGTAGTTAAATGCTTGTCTATTTACAATTTTTTTTAAATTAGACTATTTGTTATCTGCTCAGCTAGACGGTGATGAATTACCCTATCTACCTAACAAAAGTCCCGTTGAGGGCAGGTAAAGGTTTATAACAGTATACACTCTTTAATCTAATTTTAAATGCTGTGCATCTCTTTCTGTCCATATATATGATCGCAAAAAGGACAGCTGTCATGTCACGTGACACTTAGAAAGGTGAGTTTCATTTATACCTTAAAAAACATTACATAATTTAGGTTTACACACGTAGAGTGAATGTTATGTGCTTAATTTAATTTTAGATTTTAAGAATGCATACTTGGCATATACTATTATATAATTTCTTATGACATATGTATCTTTTTAGGCACTGTGCTGTGTTGACAAAAAAGGAATATTATCGTGGCCCAATCCAACAGCAGAAAAAGTATTCTTCCTTCGGAATTCGAGTCCTTCATCGAATAGTTCGAGTAAAACCAGTCTAGTTGGTTCCATGGGCCATCAGAGCGAAACCACTCTGGAACAACTCGCTGGGGACGGACGACTGAACTCTGAACCGTCCACTATCGCTGAGGTAAGTTTAGTACACTCACTCCTGTTTATTTATTATCTAGTCCAAAAGTTAGCATCATTTAGAGCTTGTATTATGGATATTAGGTAACGGAACACAATTTAATATTATAGATATTTTATTTTAGAGTATAAGAAATATATATACTTAAACATATTCAACCATGACTTGAAAACGAATATTCGCATCAATCACACAAACATCCGTTCAGGTCGGGACTTGAACTCGGGACCCTGGACCGAATAGCCCGTAGCTTGGGATACTGACCACTCAGTCAGCCGGTGGTCAACATCGGTAATTTAGTGAATACTGTATTGCTTTTATTTTGTGATTTCCATTTATCCCTTCTGGAGACAAGAGATGTTAATGCCGTCATGCGCTATTACACTACCTACCTTTTCCTTCATATCGAATCAGCGCAATCTTCTTTACGGCCGAAATAGGAAAGGCTGAAAAACTACCTCCATTTTTCATTATAACTTATTAATATTTATTTTCGAGCTCGATCTGAAGTGCAAACGAAGTATAAGGCCCTATCCATGTGCTAGCGGTCAAGACACAGTCGCCGTGCCGTGTTACCGTGCTAGACCTTTCACATGTATATGGCTTAGGCATGGGCGGCTGAACAACGGTGTCGACTGTGGTCGCAATATTATCGATGAAGACGTCGGTTTTGTTATCAAATGGTACTATAAATTATATAGTTTTATAACTATTCGTTCTACTTTAAAATTGGCGGTGGAATTTCTCTCATTTGCCGTGCTGTGTTGTGCTCTTGTTCACATGAACACGTCTATACAAGACCATTCATTACTGATAAAATCGTTGCCACGTGAAAAGGACCTAAGATTATTAAGTAATCAAACATTATTTAACCATCTCGTGCTCTTAAGATCAGCTGATCATACCACGCGACATTTAGAAAGGTGTGTTCAATTTTCGACCTTAATGAACGTAGGGAATATTAAATGCAGGGTTTAGAAATCATCTTCTTACAAGCCGTCGCTAATAGTTTGTGGCTCAATTTATTTTGGGGAGCTCAGTGTATTTACTTTCCTTTTCTTAAATATGATAAGAGAATAGGATGTATGTTTTCTTCAGAATCCGACCAATTGTTCTTTAAATTGTACTTCAATCAAATTTTTATAACAATAGCTTACATTTCTATATAAAATATATGAGGACAATAATCAGGTTCTGGATTTAACTCACGACCAAAATGCACCGTTCTGCGTGGAGTTTGACGACCAGCGCTGGCGCCATCACTTAGCTCGCCTCAAGCCTTTAGGCCTCGCAGCCTTGTTGAATACCTGCGCGCCTTCACCGAGACATACATATGCGCATTTCTGTGCGCACCTCACTTGCGAGGCACAACTCAGGTAAGGACGTGATTTTTAACTATCATAATCTAGCATTATATGTTGCTCGATAAATTAGTAGCTGTTACATACTTGATTCATTGCTTTTTCGTGCCTGGTATTGATTTTGATTCTGACACACTTATAGGCCCTTCTTCTTTACTTTTGACTGTTGTTGAACTTTGTATAGTAAATAAAAAAATTGTTCATTCCAGCGAGGACCTTGTGCCAGTAACGAATCGTAGATGTCTCTGTGAACTCGCGAAGCAGATTGGTTTCACTGATTCTGTAGCGGATTCTTACACGGTCCAAGAATGTTTAGCAGTCTTCAGGCATCTGGTACATTAGTTATATTTTCAATTAATGTGCATTTTACTATTGCAAACTTTTTATTATAGTACGTTTATCTGGTTGTCTGTGTTTTACGGCTTCTAAAAGTTCTTCAACATTATTATTTGTTTATTTTGTCATTATTTTGTTTACTTACAGCAAGCAGACACTATTCGGCGGGAGACGAGGTTCGTTCGACAGTTGCATCTGAGTACTCGCGTCAAGGTGCCGCTGCCGCATATGCTGGCCGTGCTCGTCAAGGATCAAGTCAACCAGCTGCAGATGCTCACACAGGTTACTTAAATTAATTCATCGCTAGACCAAGGGTATTTACTATCGGAAACTGTATTTTTTGTAGTCAATAATAGGTGGAGTTGAGATATAATTAAAAACACACCTTATCATGTTCTGGGTGCAAAATAGTAAGTCGAGAAGTTCCAACTGTCTGTAGTGCTTTATTTAAGTTCTTGTTGTACTGTACATACATTCTTCAGCCTCAATCTTCGAGTCTGTTGGTTTTAACTTCATATTGAAGTATTTTAAATTAATTTAAAATAAATAATTTTTACAGGGCACTGCTGACATAATCTTGGACTCGTGTGTTGATTACTGGAACGGTCGTGACCTTACTCCCATCTCGCCTTCAGATCGAAAGAAGATCATTGACTTCTACCAGCGAAACTCCCTCACTGCATACTGCACTGCGTTTGCTTACAAGTACGTATCATATCGATAAACTAGCTACACATTTATTACACTATTCCCCTTAAAGGTAAACAAGTAATTTTGGTCATTCCTTTTTCAATATTTATTTCATTACGTAAGTAGATAGATTTTTAATGTATATGGTGTTTTGTATGTTACATCTAGGCCATTGACCCGCGGTATTTCACCGTCTCTAGTGCACACGTACTTAGAGCTGCCTGCGGACAGCAGACAGCTCTACGCTCCTCACTGCCAGCAATGGGCGGATGCACCAGCCCTACATTTTCATTCCACTGGTTAGTTTTAACAATAACACTACTCGTAACTATAATATATTAAGTCCATATACTTTTCACATGTACTTTGAAATATTTCAGATTCATTATTATTCAACGAAGTAACTGATGAAGATGTGAATGATGCAGAAGGATACTTTGATATGCAGTGTAATCAGGTTTGTTGTTCAATTATTCTATTTTAAATTACATAAGCAAATCCGTCAACTGCTATATGCATATACGAAGAATTTATATAGTCGAAATTTAAATACTGTAGTCTATTAATTATTAATGTTATGTTTAAATATTTGTATAAAATTAGATTAATAACATTAAATAGGAATGTAAAGATTTTTAGAGAATCTTAATTTGAATCTGAAATAAAATTCTTTTGTTTAGGGAGGCAAAGCTTTGTTATTTTGTGTTTAGTTTGTTATTTAGTGTCTATTAAATTTAATTTGGATAACTTCTTACGTTAAATATATGCTTTTTTTTAGTTTTTTGAGTGTTTCTTTCTAAGGTAATAGTTAAGATGAATGACCGTCAGTATTATCGACTTGACTGTCCGTTTGTCTTTTGTTAAAAATACTCGAATAGCTTCAGAAAAACATATCGAATACTTGCCAATAAAATTTAAAGGTTGCCTCCTATAGTCGAGTTCAGATCTTCCTCCTTTTTTGAAGTTGGTTGAAAACTATCCATCTATTTCTAAGACAGTTTCCCTGTATCTCCTATGAATTCAGTTTTCGTCATGCTGTCACTGAACACATTGTGAATGCATTTAAATTTTATAGGTGTTCATAGGAATGGTGACCATGCAGTATCAAGCTCAAAGCGACATGGTAGAGTTAATCGAAAGATTAGAGCGAGCATGTATTCGTTTCGTGCACTTCAGCAAAGAGAACGAATTGCGCTCGCGGGTATTTAGCGAGAAAATGGGCCTAGAGTCCGGATGGAACTGCCACATATCACTTATGAGTGATGATAATGTCAGGTAAGTAACTTGAATATGTCAATATACTAATAAAATTGATGATCCTTCCCATAAAAGCATCACATAGTTACATAAAGATGGAAGATTCAAGATCCATTGTTGAAAGTGGTTCAAATCCCGCATCTCCGCATACCAGTATTTGGGCATCATCATAAAATAGCCAGATTGTGACTATTACGTTATTGAATTCTTATGAGATTATGAGATTATTAACACTGTAACATTTTTGCTGTTCTGGTATTGGCATTAACCAATCATCGAGTTAATTAATCACAACACAGTCAACATTTATTCCATTAAAATTTAACCCTATTATTAATGCTCTTTGGGTAAAAAGATGATCTTTCAGTAACGTGATTAGGGTGTAACACATGACACTTGTTTACATCCAGACCAAACACTCGACAATATTAGTTTACTTTTTCTATTACATCAGAGTTTCTGTGTTTTAAGTGTTTGAATAGATCGGTGTTAATATAATATTACCTGATTCCACATTGAGTGTAACACTCGGCATTCCTTCCTGTAAATGAGGCATGAGATTTTTCTACACGAATAAGTTCATCGGTGGAATCAGATAGTAAATATAGATGTTATTAACTCTTGGTTTTTTAAGCTAAATGCAGGCAATTTTACACTTACAATGAATTGGCTTGTAATTAAAAAAAAGTTATTGACTGAAATTTCTGGCACTACCCATCGGCGAATTAATTTGTCAATTAAAGCGATATCTTCAAATTTCTATATCTTACCGGTAAGATACAGACCCCGCCTTGTACAGCACCGCTATCACCAACATTCTAAACAATTCCAAAACTTTCTGACAGCAACACATATTTTCCTGAAAGTGTTTTCAATAAAAATAAAGTTTTTATGAATTATAATTTTAACTTACAAAAATTTAAAAATATTTTACAAAAAAATTTTAAAACGTCATCGCCAATGAAATTGTTCAACACGACCTCTTCGTGTTAGTCATACAAGGGCTACGATTCTGCTGACATTCTCTTTGCCTTCTTTAAATAGAATGGGGTAGAATGACTTTACTAAGAGTCAAATTTGGACGTTCCATTCACTTTTGACTTATTTTAATCGGTGCATTTTTATATGTGCGGTAAATTAAGGCTTAAAGAGTAGCTCTGATCTTTAAGAACAACAACAAAAAGGAGCAACAACAGAATCTTGGTTAACGACAAGGGTAGAAATTATTATAATTATAATGATTTGTCAGTTGTTTATGGGGGATGTTGTCGACAGCAAGAGCGGGTCGCCACTGTCGTCGCAAACCTTGCCGCGCGCGAGGGAGCGTAACATCGCCTCGCAACTCACTAGGGCCATCGAAACGTATGACGCGGCCGCGCTCGGCTTTTACTATAGGTTTGTCTCACCGCTACCGCACGCTAACGCCTCTTGTCTTTCGCCTTTGTGTTAAAGTAACCGCAATATTGTAATTTATGTATTTACGTATGAATAGTGCTTCACCGTGATGTTATACTGTCAACAAACATCTAGCTACCTGCGCTTGTCGGTGTTACACGAAAATTTCCAATCTTATTCAATAGGATAACCATTTCTTTCTCAGTACATAATTTGTTAGTTCGTCTTATATATAGTTTAGCCAGGTTTGAGTGAAAGAGTTCTAAGCGTGTCTATTAAGAATCATTAAACATTATGTAGCTTATTCACATCCTTATGCCACTACCGCGCCTAAGGCAAAATCCGTATACCCGTTTCATAGTTTTGTAGTGCTCTACCTAGATTATATAAAAGTCAAAGTTGACATCAGTTTTCTATTTTAATCGCATCGTAAGGTCGTATCACAGACGAAATCGACTGGCATACAATGACGGAAGACCTATTAGTTGGAATGCTTAGTATCTAAATATGGACTGGGAATAAAACTGTAAGCTTAATGTACTCCTATTGTAAAATCATTGCACTATTCTTCGTACATTACCAACGAGCGCCGGTAGAACAATGAGTGTTGCCACCACAATCACAAATATCTAATATTTTAAATAATTTTTTCAGTTGTTATCAATAAAATATGTCACAGAAATCAATTTTTATCCTTGCTTGAATTTTGTTAGACAATATATTATTATTTTAGTCGTAGACCGCTTTTTAGATGGCAGATCCTGGCATAAACTATAACCAAATAATTATAGTAGATCTCTGTAGATTGCGCGATTTAAAAACTTTGATATCGATGCTTTTGCTTATATATGTCACGGCTTTCGGTGGATGTTTTTTTCCAAGTATAAGGTAAGTAACAGATCTGCATCATTTCCATAATGAAAAAAGCACTTATATATAATCATTTTTGATTTAAACATATATCGTAATCTTAGAAATGATTTTAAGTTCATAGTCATTATTGGCATGTCGTAGTTGTTAAATGATTTCTGCACTAGTGGTATATTTTTATTTTTAATAAACAAAATTTAATCAAATTATGGAATTGTATATTTTGACAGAAATCATTTAGTTCATTTTCATATGCAATCTCTATCTCTATCTTTATTGCCTTTCTTCACACACTAACATGCATTAACTCAACATGAAATTCATTTGTTGATTTAACGTACAAAGTTGTATGAGTGGTTGTTTTGATACAGCAATAATATGACGTCGTCGAAAGCGCTGTCTTTGTCGGCACCGGGCGCGATCAATCTGGAACACACAACTGTCAAATTTGACAATGAAATCAAGAAGGCCAGACATTCTATCACTACACACAGCGGAATTAAGGTATGGTTTGGAAGGAATTCCTTATACATATAATGCTTTTAAATTGTGCTGTCATAGTTTGTCAGGCATGCACTAATTATAAATTATGTTTGAAAATGCAGGCCTTTATCATAAACTTTAAATTCATAAAAATGCAAAACAACATCATATTGTTAAAAGTATGAATTCGTAATTTATTATCAATTCGAGAATTATTGTAGCATCAATAAAAATAAAAAATTCGCTATATTGACATCCAGTGTGACGTCATTGATACTGTAAACAAATCGTTCTTCAATGTCTATGTTTACTGTAAATATGACGTCATAAACCTCAGGAACATGTAACTATTGCTTACTTGACACTTTCCTGATGAATATTGTAGACATTTTACAAGCGAAGACTAAATTGAAATGATTTAAAATGTTAATACTATATTATTTGTGATAGACCCACTTACAGGTTCGTCTAAATAGATATACTGAGTTCCTATTTCCGCCTTGGCACAGTTCGTTATGATTTCGGGGTTAAACGAAAGGTAGCCCGAGTGATTACGGACCATTAACGTCTTTTGTCTTCAAAGTTCTTTTGTTTTCAAGTTTATTTTTTGTTTGTTTTTGAAGTACCAGGCATACAAAGTGGAATAGTAGAATATTCCGCTTTGAATGCTTTAAATTCAATTTAAATTTAATTCAATATTTTGATGATACCAAACTCTTAAAGGAGACGTCGATTCTGCGTTGAATGTGTCGGCAGTTATTCAATATGGAGACCACAATAGGATATTAGTTCATTAACATTTTATGAAATTATAAATGAAAAAGATTTATTGAAAACTCAAACATATTTTTTTGAACTTTTATAGCCAATGTTATATTTTAATGACGAAATGGTCCAGGATTAGATAGATAAGCGGTGTTGTACCGTTGTAGCGCGGCAGTATACCGGCGTCGCAGCCGTCGGCGGACTCGCTGCTAGAGGGCGAGGCGGAGGGCGCGGAGACCCCGCCTGACGCCTGCCGCTCGCTCTCCTGCCTCACCGACTCCACCGACCACTCCGCGCCAGTCAACTTCGACATGAGCAACAGGGTGATTACTAGCTGCCACCTTTTAAACATAATATAACGCGCACTCTTATGATTCACATTCTTAATTACTAAATTGATTTTTTTTACACCTCATTGTATTAAAGCTTAATAAAAACACAATACATATGCATATCAAACCTAACGCAATACCAGTTTATTGTCATATTAAATATTGAAGTAATTAGAAATATACATACATAAATTTGTATGGTAACTTTGTGATCTGCAACTCGATCAATCCACTATAAAATAAAATTTACTTTTTGTCATTATGATTTTTTTTCAATGAAAGGAAAAGTATGCATATGTACGCATATTGTTTTGTTCAAGGCAACTATAGTTTTCTATACACACTTACACTACTTGAAGTGTAATATAATAATTTATTATATGTAATAAT
Source organism: Acentria ephemerella (assembly GCA_943193645.1). Taxonomy (NCBI): domain Eukaryota; kingdom Metazoa; phylum Arthropoda; class Insecta; order Lepidoptera; family Crambidae; genus Acentria; species Acentria ephemerella. Next base: position 9,878,625 of record OW971886.1, on the reverse strand, counting down.
TCATTATAGCGCGCGAATATAAATCTCAAAGACTTAAGGTACTTTTGCAATGCACTCACATAAACGGACGTAGTTAACAAAAGGCTAGACGGTCGTAATAAAACCCTTAAGTTAAACCTGAGATAGAAAATTCGTGCTTGAGTAAACCGGCACTAATTAATTTAAATCAGAAATACAATCTCATCCTACTATTTAGGATTGGCAGCTGCCGTTGTCATGTGTCGCTCTTGACAAGTTTGGAAGCACAGGCCATGATATCGTAGTTTTTCTACAGGCGAAACTTCCGCGCGGCATCGAGAACATTCGACCGCACATTGAGAAGGTGGACAATGTTCCGCTGTTGGTGTCGCTGTTTACCGACTGTACGCCGCGCTCAGTCCACCTCATGATACAGATAATGCAGGCAAGTCGTACATCACTATAGTTCGTAATGTAACGTCATAAAAAAGTACCGCAACCACTGGCTAACTTCACTCGAAAAAACAATACAAATGTACATAATTTCATTGGCGATAACTTTATTTGTATTTATGAATAGTAAAACATTTTCATGATTTCAATATCAAAATAGTTTTTTTTTTAAATTAAGTTTTAAGTTTCCAGCAAGACATACGCAAAATCACTGAAGTGAACATATATACATATTTTATAAATACATTACCTCTTCTCTAAAATTTAAACTAATATTTAAGTTACTTTTTACCCTTTAATCTGTGGCATTGCTATGTTGATTTCTTTACAATTGTTTTAAGTATAGTAGTCCAGAATTACTATGATCATTATATTTATATTGATCATATATTTCATTAGGTGTCAAAATTTTACATGTAAAAACAGTATATTTCCAAATTTTTAATATATGCAACCAAATGAAACATTATTTAATCACAAACTTCATTAAAAGATGTTCAATGGAAGAAAAAAGTTTACATAAGAACCTACTTATATACTTTTGCTCACTTATCAATAATATAGTAAGCTTAGTCATAACATTGCAGATTGATTCATATATTTGATTAGCAGCTTAAAATTATAATGTTATTTTTGTGTTAGTTCCGTATGTAGTATTTGCCACTCTACTTATGAAACAAATTTTGCTGGAAACGGCTATGTTTGCCATCTAAAAAATATGTACTATCTATTTCATTTCATTTTGCTTTTACTTTTTTTTAGAATGTAACTTTCTATATTTTGCAGGATTACGGTGAAGTGGTTTGCGTGATGGGGTCTGCCGCAAACTGCCTCAACATGGAAATATTTATGCAGGCTGATGCCAGGTAAAATATGTCTCGAGGTAAAATACGTTTAATTTTATTGTCACTTTTTTGCTAACCTTACTCCCGTTAAATTGAAGGTAGTTTCATTTCAATGTTCGTTGCATAGAAGATATTATGATATTCTCAATGGGAGGGCCTGTGCCATGTAGTAGGACGTATGTGCTGTCGATAATAAAAAGTCCTTTTGAATGAAAATTTAATTTGCAGTATAGCTGTAGAACCGCTATATCCGGTCCTATGCCAAAAGATGCCCCCTTACCAAGTACCTGAAAAATGTTTAGGACCAGTTGATTTAGCGAGATCGATCAACTCTGTGCCTTGCTCATTATCGGTAAGTCTATTAAATAAGTAAGTATAATACAAACATTGAATTTAAATGGCCTGACCACAATATATATTATATTTTTTAATATACAGATCGTTTTCTTAAATATTTCTAATAATTATTCTAAATTGTTATTTCCATGCCGCTCAGTTACAAAATAAATGGCAAAATCAGCCGTTTACTAACTACTGCAGTAAAGAGGTAAGGATCTCCGGGAATGTTTCGTGAAATGAACAATAGACGTACGAACTTAAAATGCGCGGTTTTAAAGTTCGCAAATTCACTTGGCTCGAAGTTAGGGCACTCGTTAAGCTTGCTCGCACCGTATCGCGATGTCATTGCCAGAGGAAGCTTTGGGTAATTTCATATAACATTTAACAAATAAAAAGTACGCGTCTCGCGGCAATGGCAAACACACGAGCCAAGGAGGGTTATGAGCAAAAATCTAAAAGGTTGAACCTCTAATAAAGTTACTACGCGTGCGCGAACAATTGCGAAAAATGTCGTGGAGCAACAGATTCACGCATTTACACCCATTTACAATAACCCCCCTTTTATTCAACATGAGTCGCAATCTCTCGATACATTTAGTATATAACTATCGCTGGCCTAGATAAGACTATGGTGATATTTCTTGCAACAGCGATTTATGTCAAACTGAGTGATATAGAGTTGCAGAATCATCTCTTTGCTCATGCTAGTTTCTTACAGAGTTATTAGTCTTTAATCTTTTCAGCATTATTTAATGGTAAATTCAGACCAAAACGTATTTGGAAAACACACAATAGTCAAACATCTTTTTTTAAAAATAATTTTGCCTCATATTTTAAGTTGCTATTTAGAATGTTGCCAAACTGGACACACGAATTATTTAACACCATACCACCACACTAAGTGCGGTTGTGACACTTTGTTAATATTTTGAGCGCTATTGTTTTAATGGCACGTGCATTACAATGAATTATTTATTCAAAATATAATTCAGTCTTAATATCGAACGGCAACATTTCCACAGTGGTCACAGGTAACAGGTCACAGGTGGCTCCAATACCATCCAACTATGTACTTAAAAATGCGGCTCATTATTTAAATTCCTTTTGCCCATTTTAATGTATATAGCTCGCGAAATTAAGTAGAAGGAAGACATCATCCAAAAAATTTTACAAAATTTTCTGTTTTAGACAAATTATATTCAAATATACAAAGAAACAGATACTTGAAATTTACATGTATAGATTAGATTGTGTACACTTCTTTATAGATTGTGTAAACTTGTATTTAGAAAACATATCATCGTGTTATTTTTAAAGAATTGTCAAATATGAGAACAAAGAATCCGAATCCTGAATATCAAACTTATTCTCGTCTTAGATGACGCGCGACGCGGACGTGTCGCTGTTCACGCTAATCACGATGTCTCGCCACTTCATGATGTGTCTGTGGAACAGTACGCAGTTCTGGATGTGCAGTGTCTGTTTTATCGCGTTGTTGCAGGTCAGTATTGTTGAATTATTGTATTATATTACTAATTTTTTTCTTCTTAGATCAAAAAGTAGAAAGGTGTATCTAAATGTTATTTTTACACAAGCCAACGGGGTTGTATGATAATAATTATTTATTTATTTGATCCTATCTATTTGAAAAGCGCTGATTGGTGTTTGCACATAAGTCCGAGCAAAATAGGTAAAAAGAATTTTGTAGCAGGCATTGATAAGATTTGAATTTGGAACATACTGTCTCATTATACAGGCCGAATCACGGGAAAGCAGCTCCATGCTCGGGGCTCTTTCCACAGTCTGAATATCGTGTGGTGTGATAAGGCTCTTAAAATGATAAGACGGGGACGGTGTCAGGTGGGGTCGCTGTGCGGGTTGTTGCCGCTGGCGCTGAGCGTGGGCGGCAGCGTGTGGGCGGGCGCGGCGTGCGTGCCGCTGCTGGCGGCGCCGCTGGCGTGCGCGCCCGCCGCCCGCGCCGCCGCCGTCATGCAGCGCGCCGCCACGCGCCCGCATCTCACCCTCTCCGCGCAGGTATAACACTACAGTTTTTCAAACATGTTTGAGAATTTGAGCATTAATTCGACAAGCTTCTGCGAGATAAATCGAAATTGCTCTATTGACCAAATACATGCTAACAGCGGTCGGCAAAAAATGGTTGAAAATCCATGTCTGTCGTGTTTTAGCAGCGGAATAAATTGCTATGTAAACTCATATCTCCTGTATAACTAAAAAATTGAAAGATTTTATATCAAAACCATCTCCGCAACCAAGAAGCTAATAAATCTAAGGTTTTATTTAAATTTTGAACATGCAGGAAGAAAAAAAAACGATATTATTCAATTCGGTCAAGTGCTCAGTTTTTGCGATACTACTACCTAAAGGCGATTTGTTTCTATATATGTTTCTAGATGGCACTGTTCGTGTTCTGGTGCTACGCATGCAAGTTCCTCCCGGCGGCTATCTCTATCCTGGCGCTGTATGGGTTTACTCTCCGCGCGTTCTGCGAGCAGATAGCGGCCGCGACCAACGCAACCGCTTGCTGGATCGTGTATCCAGTCAACGTGGGCAACTACTCCGCGGACCAAAACCTCGCCTTTAAAAGCTGGCATGGGTGGGGTGACGATTTTTACGATGGATTCTATCTGGCGCAGCATATCACACTAGCGCTTATCACCTTGCATTTAAGTAAGTTTTAATTTCTATCTGAATACACTGCAAATATGTTTATTCTCTCATAAAATACAATATAGTGGTATGTAAATATACAACTAAAATATGGGGGAGGCAGGAGAACAAAGTAAACTCAGAGTCATCTACATCCCCTCACACAGTGAGGTTTGTTTATGGGAATAAATGTAAGGCATGCAGAAAAAGAAGCTTGTCTTTAATTATTTAAAGTTTCAGCCATCATGAGCGTGTGGAAACTAAAAAAAATCAGAGTAAAGTAACAACACTATGTAAAAAAGAGTTTTAATACAAAGGATTTTCATTTCGAATATTTTTTTGAGTATACGCGCCTGATATACTACCGGAAACTTCGAGACAGTAAAAATTTAACTGTGTTTTAATTGTACGGTTTTCCAGTTTAATTAGTTCTTCGATCGGAATAAACTGTATGTCCCATACTGTAAACTCTGTCATTTCTGCTACATCATGAGCTACCTACATCTAGATGTAGGTGCTTACCTAACCTAAACTCTCTGGCTTTTCTGTAACAAATTTAATTTATTATTGTTTTTATTTTTCAGTTATTATATCGACTTCTTTCGTACATAGACAATCTTCCATTTGGCAGAGATGTTTTTGGACAAATAGAGTATGGACGGGGAGTGTATTAGTATTGTAAGTGTTATGTTAACATACCCATTGAAATAATTATTAATTTATATGTATCGGTGCACAACAAAATCATTACCATGTTTACATGTAAGGGAGAAAGAAGAAAATGTTTAATTTATAATATAACGCCATCAAACAAGTTTTACAAATATAATTGACAATGTACGTAATATTCTTAATTTGTAGCTGTGTCAATGATAAAAGTTTGATTGAATAGTTCCCCACTCAGCTATTTTAGGGCCCTAACTGGTACGACAACCCTGATCTTTACACACTAAAAGCACACTAAAGGTAAAATAAAATCATATAATACGTCATAGCATGAGGCCACATGCGTGAGAGTATTATTATTAGTATTATTGTTATTATCATTCTAGTTACTTTTGGGCCTTATCACTACAGCCCACTTGGACCCGTATTGATCTTTTGCGTGAGAGTAACAAGTGTGTGTGACTTTGTAGAGTGATAGTGCAGAGCGTGTTCAGCGCGGTGATGCTGAGCGGCCGGTACGGGTACTGCGAGCGCTGGCGGCTCTGCTCGCTGCGGTACCGCGTGCCCTGGCCGCTCGCCGCCGCCTACCTCGCCTCGCCTGCCCTAGTCTTTGCCGTCAATGAGTTCATCAAGTGGCAGGAGATCAAGTTAGTCATAGTTTAATGCCTATACAAACATATACCTACTTATTGAAAAAAGTCCCTGTAGCTCATTACAAAAACGTTGTCAAAATACATTTCCAATTCAAAATCAATAACATTAACTGCAATAACGGTGTCCAAGTATCGTATGTAGATTTTTAGACTATTCACATTTGATTTCGATTCTCTGAAGTAACAATATTTCGATGTTTTAAAACATAGCTATTTAAACCATATACAATAAATAAGTGTTTGTGCTACGAATAGGTACTAGATAACGGAAAGACGTGATTAAAATATTTTTATAATAAAATATAAGAATTATACATAATTAAATGTATAAACAACCACGACTTGAGAACACATATTCACGTTTATCACTCAAGCAACCGCCCCGGCCGGGACTCGAACCCGTGACCCCTGACCGAGTGGATGGCAACTAAGGGTACAGACTATATCATATTCAATGTTAAGTCCGTACATATGAAATTAGTGTTTTTTCGTATCACTTTCGTGCCACTTTAATTTGAAATATCTCTGGTTACGAATTCCAAATTCAAATTTAATAAATCTTAATTAATAAATGTGATTTAAAATTAAAAGATGTGATGTAATTAAATGATTTTTAAAAATTAAACATAAAGCTGGTTCATGAACGTACGATGAAGGTAAGATGGTGCTGAGTTTCGAAAACAGTCATTTATTTGTTTTTTCCTGATTAATTTTTCTTTGATGTCGTTCATATTGGAAATTAGAAAACATAAAATATCGATATATTTACAAGTACGAGTTGTTCTGTGGCACCAGTTCTGCAGAACAAGGTAACAGCTCGAAGGATTAACGATGTGTTTAACGGTGGTGTCACAAGAGAAAACACAGTAAGTTTTTGGTGAACAAGCCCCGTGGACGGCTGTAGGACAAAGTTAATAAAAAGATAATCAAGAATATACGGCTATTGTGGAAGCTTATCTATCTCAAACTATTAACTGGCTTATGTGTGAGTGATAAAACTTTTTCGATCCACTTGGAGCAAATGAGTGAATTAAAGTATCAAACACGCTTTGACTGCTGCGTTACATTGCTCAGTTTACCTGCACAGTAATGAAGAGGTTGTAACAGGTGATTAAAAAGTAGACCTGTACGGTAATCGGAAGTGCTCGTCCTAATGACTATATCTTGGAGAACTAGAAAAATCCCACCCCCAAGGGAAAATTTACTCAAAAAAAATTAATTATGAGTTTTCGGTGGACTTGTGTTTGGTGCTGGTTTCCTTGGCTTTCCAAAATCTAGCTGAACGCTTACGGCAGATATCTATTGTCAGCCACTTAGAACCACGATGGAAGAACTAGTTGCTAAACAACCTAGACTGGTCAAACGCTTTAGAACACTGCTGCTTCAGGTCAACATTAGACCACACAACAGACGGCCGCTAAACACGCTGCTATTGGACTATCTGCGACATCCATCGTACTCTCCGGAACTTTTTCCAACATATTACCAGTTTTTGTAATTTGGATAAATTCTTACAAGAGAAAAAAATCAACTCCGGAATGACGGTGTGCATCAATAAACTCTCTGATCCACCTTCAGAGTTTATTGATTCACGCCCCCATTTTTGGTAAAATCAATAAAGTACCTATGAAATTTCAAAAGTACATACTTTTATTAATTAAATATTTTTTGTAAAAAATCTACCTTATATTCTTCTCATACAAAACGTCATACAATTTCATATGTAAAGACTTAAAGACAAATCTTGCTGAAATAATTTGCTCCACCTTATATGGAAATTCTGAGTGTTAATTTATAAATATGAAAAATGTTAAGATACATATTTCAAATGTGATATTTTTAAATGAATAGAACAACTTAAAGGCATATTATTGGAAACTTACTTTTGTCCATCGTAACATAACATGCCACTCAAACGTGTTGCAGTCTAATTATCCGGAGAGAAAATCTATTCTTCCGATTTTAAACTATTTTTTTTATTATTTACAGAGCAGATGGCAGAAACCAAAGACGTGCTAGATTAGACTTCGGAACAAAACTGGGAATGAATTCACCATTTTGATCGGAACATTAATACCTCTAGTCATATACGCTTTAGTAATTTTTTAATAATTTTAAGAGACAAAATGGAACCCACAACAGCCAATGGTATTATTTTAAAGTGAAGATTAGACATTGTACTTAAAAGGTACGTTATACTATTTTGTACTTACTTTTTATGACTGTGTTTTAAACATAAAATATTTCAAATAAATCTTATAAAAATACATCTTTTCTTTTTTTTCATACTGAAATTAAAAACTATTTGAAAACAAATTATTTTTATTCATTCTAATTAATTTGTGATGTATATTACAGACAGTCATTTAAAAATCCTTTCTGGTTAAAGTCCATTATAACAGTAATTGTTTCAATTATTTGATACATTCAGAATACATGCAGTATGCTTTTACTAATGTATCAATCAACTGGACACATATTCAGGCAAGTAGTAATTTATTCTATACACAATGTGTAAATATAATAAAACATACATAAAGTATGTGACTTATATTTAAAACTGAACCATTTACTATACAAAATATTAATGCACCAATCTGATTAATATTCATAAAATTTAATTATTATGATAACTTTATACTTTGAAAGATAAAATTATAGATTTCCCTTATTACAAAAAAAACCTGTTACAGTAAGATATTTTCCACGTTTTCATAGTAAGTTTATATACATAATAATAGGACAGACAATATTTAAATGCTAAGACTAAACATTTTGATAGTTTGAATTCATTTATTATTATTAGATTAATATTAGGTTAAATTTGCAAAGAAGTGGTACTTACATATGTCCTTTTTACACAAAAATGAAATAGTTTAAGAAAATAATTTAAGAGTTTAATCGCACACTTCACACTGAACAAGAATAATTGTGAAAATTGGATAAAGAAAGTAAAAAATACCCATTAATGCTAAAATAACTGTTTTGATCAATAATGGTCTAACTGGATAGAAATAAATATTTATTAGATAAATATAACTTGACTGGTAGTTTCAATTTATGGTTTTTTCATAATTTAGGCCGTCTACTGAATTAAGAGGGCTAAACGCGCGGAAGGCCGTACAACGTGCCTGTTGCCTGAAAATTCTTATAGTAGTGCTGCCTGACGCGGATCGCTCGTTGAACGTGGCGCAGGTTATTGTCTACGTCGTCTTTTCATTTGACTAGGCAGTCATTCAAGAAATAATCCATCCACATATAGGACTATACACCCGCGGAATCAAAATCACAAGTAAGGGCAACGAGGCGTGGAAGATCCGACAGATATATTTGTACGCGACGTGCGGATCCCATTCTACACTGCGAACAGCCTTAGATATTTTATGTATATATTGATAAGTTTAGTCAGCAATGTACAATAACACTAATTTATAAATACATATTATAATAAATATTTTGGAGTCAAATCAAAATCAAAAAAGAATATAAATGAAGACATTTGGTACACTGATAGATTCAATGATAAATTATAAACCTTTATACATATATAAGTTAAACATTAGTTAACTTCTTTTAATAAATTCTTTCATTTACAATTTATAGTTATTGTTAGTAGTCTCTAAACACTACTACAGTGGCACCTAAAATGAAATATGGTTTCCTGTTACTAAGAATCATCAGGTAAATCTAGTATTTCTTGTACATAGGAAGCTACATCAGTCTCCTTGTGCTCCTGGCAGAATTGAAGCTCCAATAGTGCATCATAATTAGGTCTCAGTTTGTAATCTTTCTCCAAACATCTCACTATCATGTCTTCAAACTCTGGAGAGAACTGTCCACCAGGCAATCTTGGGGGATCATCTTTTACTACCTGTTTTAACTGTTCAAAAGGAGTTCCCCAAGAGCTATAAGGAAATTTACCTGTTGCAAGTTCTATCATTGATATACCCAGAGACCACACATCACTACGTATATCATATTGCCCTGGATTACCTGAAGGGTCAATTCTTTCAGGCGCCATATATGGTTTGCAGCCAGCATCAATTGTTTTTGCTACAGAGTCTACTAAGTATCCAGAAATACCAAAATCACACATCTTCACTTCTCCTTTTCTGTTAATTAAAATATTAGATGGTTTTACATCTCTATGTATTACTTTAAGTTGTGAATGCAAATAGTGAAGAGCGCTTACAACAGAAAATGCAATTTTTCCAAGAATGTTTTCTGGTATAGTGCGATTATTCTTATAGACCTTGGTGTAAAATTTGTCGAGGCTCATATCCATAACTTCCATGCAAATCCAGACATCTCCTTCTCTGAACATAGCACCATAAAAATGCACTGTGTAAGGGCATGCACTTGCTCTCATAGAGACATCCAAGTCCATCAACAAACGTTTCACTTCCATTGATTGGTTGTTGAATGTGATTCTCTGCAATAAGAATTACAAGACATCATTAAAAAAAATTAAAATTAAAAAGAGAGGTTGATTTGGTTAAAAGCAAAAATTGAAAGCATTGTAAACTAAAGAATTTGTTTAAATAAATATGATATAATGAAATAATTTCAAATAATATACCAAAGTCAACCAATTAACTATGATAGTGGTACACATATAAGTAGTAACTATAACATAAATAATGCATTAATTACCTTGACTGCCATTATGGTGTTACTTGGTCTGTGGTGCATCTTTTCAACTACACCATAAGCACCACGTCCAAGGTCACATAATTTTACTAAATCATCAGCATGTACCGTAAATGTGTTATCATCTATAGTTATTGTAGTCTGCTTGTCCAAGTTCCTTGGTGGAGTACTAATATAGAAAATATAAAAAAATACTAATGAATTATTTTTTTATTATTATTATTTAATTTGGTAATGAAAAAGAAGTTGAATGTTGAACAGAATGAGAGCAAGTGTACATTAAAGTGATGGTTCTTATACAACTCGCTTAGAAAATTCTTATTATCAGGTCAGAATGACCAGTAGTTTAATGTCTTAAATTAAGGAATCTAAACTTACACGGCAACAGGTTGTTCTTGAGGCTTGAAGTTAAAGCCTGGCGGAGGAGCTTTTCTCCTTCTCTCGGACATTATGATAGTAATTACTTTCAAACTCAACAATTATTTTCAACCCTTTGATAGTCCCAGAGTTTCAAACGTTTTGACTCTCCGAGTTTCACAATGCCCACTAGTTTATTCAATAAATATCATTTCGTTGTACGATACCAGTGAGCTTTTTATGAAATGAGATCGATATATAATAACAAGTTATTTTACAAAATTCTATCCATATTAAAAACAGTTGACAGAAAAGCAGCAAAAATAGTAAAAGGAAGCTTATTCTAATCTGTGACTCTGTGAGCTTATTTTGGTTTTGCAATCACCGCTGTCATGAATTTTTTCTGCTTCTTCTTATCTATAACAGGGAAGGCAAAGGAAACGATTGCCCATATAACTATATGTTAAGTTGGTGTTTTTCTTTATTTCTGGCTCAGACCTTTCACGTATGAAGTTTTTGGTGACGCTTTTTTGTCACTGACTTACATTTTTGTAAGTCAGTGACAAAACATTTATAAACATGAACATTATAAACATGAACATTTATAAACATGAAATGAAAAACTGCAAATGAATTAATGAAAATTAAACGCTCATACATCTCTTGAAAGTCACCAATTGATGCTTAATTAGGTATTCTATATCCATCATGTAACGATCTATACAGTCGACCGTCTGTTTGAGTGGTTGGTACCCGTGTCTACTTAGCCATATGTCTCGCGTTCGAATCCCTGTTGAGTCAATGTATGTACTTGTTTACCTATTTATATATTTATATCTCAATGTAGCTTTTTTCTCATAAAAATGTTGTCAAATAAATACAAAATTCTCCATAATTTCTTCTACCACCTAAATAAGATTACAATATTTTTTGTTTAAAAAAAACTGCTTCATGATCAAGCAAATCTGGAGTAAAAAGGGTAAAATTATGTTGTTTGAGTCGGACACATTTTACAATATATTACATGTTGTCTAAAATTAGCTTGACACTTCTAATTTTAGTGATATTTTGATATAAAACTTGTACAATAGAATAGGGAAAGTTGAATAAATAAAATAACTTTAATCCTGTCAGATTAAAATTAAGTTAAGTCCTGTTATTTTTAGTCTAGTTTGTTAAATTTAGTCTAGTTTGTGCCAACGGAATCGATACCATATTCTTTCTAATCTGTATATAAGCGTTGAGTACTGGTCTATTGTTTATTTTTGAAGTCATCCCAATGAGTTTTTGGCGCGTAATGGCGGCTGGTGGTTGAATGCTGTATATATTATTTCGTATATTATGTTGTAGTGTTGTTTTTGTCATAAAAGTTTTGTAGTTTTATGACAAAAAGGATCGTTAAATCGTGCAATATATGGAATACATCATTCAGCGTTGATTAGTGACTTACGTGAGATTTTTCAGTGTTTCATTTAAATTAACTCATTTGAAGACTAAGTACATTTATTATTTTTTAATTTCATAATTTCATTCTCATTTACTTATCATTTCATCGTAATCATAATTATAACATTCCATTTTCGTTTCATTTTATCATAATCGCTTACATTCCATTTTCAAAAATTATAGCTACTATTAGTCTCTAAAAACTCCATGGGGCAAAAGGCTACATTGCACTAGTATCCTGGAGTCATAAATAAAGATTAAAACGACATTAATGAAGATATGGCTTAAAGGTCTTAGATACCAGGCCAAATAATTGAAAAAAAGTCATGCCAAATAATAACTTAAAATTGTTATTATTTACTCTTAGGCTCCTCGTAGAGGAGTATTATATTCTTTGCTCTTAGGTTTCTTCTTGCCTTGCCTAATTCAAGAACTTACCTAGGCTCCATAAGCATATATATTTACTAGCTCTAAAATCTTAATTTTCACCTGTCATCGAATTTTTATTATTATGGTAGATATAAATAAATATCTCGAAACACAGTTGGCCCTTGCTAAACAGAAAATTGAAAATAATAAAACTAACACCAGCGTGTCTGTGAAAAGTAAAATTGCAGCCAATTTGATATCAAAAAAGGAAGAAAAGCAGTTTTCAAAAAATAAGAGTAAAACAGTGACTAGAGAAAACATCACATTAAATACAGACAAAAGAAAGGCATCAGATTGTTATGAAACCGATGACGGCAGTGAATATCTTCCGTCATGCGACGAAGATGCAGATTCCACAATCTACCATCATCAGTCCATTTCCCGCAAGAAAAATATCCTAAACAAGATAATAGATGATGGTGACAAAAAACTTTATGATAAACGAATTCAGGATTGGAGAGAAAAATTAACAGCTGCTCATTTGGGGAACCTTACAGAGGGCTCTTATTCTGCAGACATACAGTATATACTTAATGGTAATAAAGATACTGAAAAAAAACATGAACTTCAAAATGGTTTGTGTATACCAAACTATATTTGGAAACAACTTTATAAATATCAAAGAACAGGTGTTAAATGGTTATGGGAATTGCATCAAGTTGAATCTGGTGGCTTACTTGGTGATGAAATGGGCTTAGGAAAGACTGTGCAAATCATTGCTTTTCTTGCTGGTCTGTCTAATACTGACACTGGCAAATGGGGTGGTTTAGGTCCATCAATTATTGTAGCTCCAGCCACTGTCATTTATCAATGGGTGTCACACTTTCATTATTGGTACCCAAGTTTAAGGGTAGCTGTCTTACATAAATCTGGGTCACATGTTGGAAACTATACCAAACTTATATGTGAGCTTCATGAGTCTCATGGCATCTTGCTTATAACATATGCAGGAGCAGTTAAGTATTCAAAAGTCTTACAGGCTCGTAAATGGCATTATATCATATTAGATGAAGGTCACAAAATCAGAAATCCTGAAACTCAAGTCAGTAAACATATAAAAAAATTTCAAACGCCACATAAATTATTAATCACTGGTTCACCCATGCAAAACAGCCTGCAAGAACTGTGGTCATTATTTGATTTTATGAGACCAGGATTATTAGGTACCTACAATACATTTATGGAATATTTTGCACATCCTATAACACAAGGAGGATATGCGAATGCTACTGAACTTCAAGAAACAACAGCTTTAGAAATAGCTAAAACCTTAAAAGAAATTATCACACCTTATATGTTAAGAAGAACAAAGTCTGAAGTCCAAGAGTATATAAAATTACCTGAAAAGAATGAACAAGTTCTATTCTGTTCTTTAACTCAAGAACAAAGAGACTTGTATATGGGATATCTTATGGGCAGCACAGTGAGAAGTATTCTCGATAAAGATAGTAGGTATGGAGATCCTCTACGTGCTCGTGTTTTAGTTGCTCTATCAACTTTAAGAAAAATATGTAACCATCCTGACTTATATCTATATGAAATTCAAGAAGATGATGAAGTATTACATGAAAAATTTGGTCTTTGGAAAAGAAGTGGTAAGATGACTGTAGTAAATTCTTTGCTTAAAATATGGCAAAAACAAGGACACAGGGCATTAATTTTTTCTCAGTCCAGGGTGATGCTCTGTTTATTAGAACAATATTTACAAAACCAAGAATTCAAATATTTAAAATTGGATGGAGGAGTGACTATTGGCCAGAGACAAAACATGATTAAAACTTTTAATGGAAATCCCGATTATTTAGTATTTCTTTCTACAACAAGAATTGGTGGGCTAGGTGTAAATCTAACTGGTGCCGACAGAGTAATTATATATGACCCAGACTGGAATCCAGCAACTGATAATCAAGCTAAAGAGAGAGCTTGGAGAATAGGTCAAGAAAGAAATGTTACTGTATATAGATTAATATCAGCAGGTACTATTGAAGAGAAAATATATCAGAGACAAATTTTTAAACACTTTCTTAGCAATAAAATCCTTGTAGATCCAAATCAAAAAAATGTTCTCACCACAAGTACATTGCAAGGTTTATTCACCTTGGAAGAACTAAATAAAGAAGGAAATACAGAAACTGCTTCACTTTTTAAGCATACTAAGGTGTATGGAAATAGTAAAAAACAGAAATATTGTGATAAAAATGTTGCTTCTCCATTTACAAACAAAAAACTTCAAGCAATGAAACAAATGGCTCATGAAATTAGTAAAAAACTTTCAAAAAATAATCTTGAACAAGAAATATCAATTATTTTAGAAGACCCTAGAGAAAAATATAAAAGGAAAAGGGAATTGTTGTTAAATCCTCAAAAAGTAGAAGAATCTCAGATAAATACTATTGATGATCAAGTTACAAATGTTCCTTTTGAAAGTGTTATTTCTGAATTAGACATCATTAATATGCATAAAAAGGAAGATTATGAGAAAAAGTTTATTAACGAAGTTCTAAATAATGATATCAATAATACAAAGCCTGAGACTGCTGAAACCAAATCAAACAATAGCAATGAAAAAACCACCACTAAGAATTCTGTAAATGAGTTAATTTTATGTAAGCCATCTTCATCAAATTCTATTGTTCCATCAATTGCAGATGTATCTCAGAAAAAATCAAACAAAAGAATAATATCTGCTTTTGAACCACTAATTGATGATTTAGTAGTTACAGAAAAAGTGAAGAAAAAACGAAAAAAAGAAAAAGCACCACAGTACAATGACGATGATTATGTCCTTAATAAACTTTTTGCCAAAGCGTCTGTAAAGATTGCATTACAACACGATGCTGTTGTAGGATTAGCAGAAAAAGAAAAAAAATATAGAATGAAAGAAGAGGCTACAAAAAAAGCAAAGAATGCATTGCGAGCTATAAAATTTTCAAGTAAGTAAATCAAAATTAGCTCACATATGTTTTTGTTATCAGTAATAAATATTGTTGATACAAAATATATTTTTCTTTAAAGTAATTAGAGCGTTTTTACTGAAACAAGCTGGGGTGCGTTCGTATATGTTCATAAATGTATCGATTTGGTCATAAAACTTTTCTACCACTTCTGGTGTAAACAGAACCGTTTGTATCAGTCTGCAATGATGATGAAGATGAATCAAGATATGTTGGAACAGATGACGATGTTGATGGTATGGATGATTGGCGATCTGAATTTGGTGCCTTCATAAGTGCTGCCCGTTTCGCCGAAAGAAACTATCTGAAGTTTCTACAATAAACGATCTTGGTTCTTAACATTTCAGTCCTATGACCCCTGGTGACCAACTACTAAGTTTAGACTTTTTAATCATCATCTTTTCTCCTTCATTTAAATTGGGTAGTACCTTTGTTACCCTGTCATAATATTCCTTTATTTTATTAATATTTTTCCGTTTGTTTTGACAATGTTCTTCAAACTTAACAACACTTGGTTTGAGGTTTTTGTAACTGTTGACAATTGTATTCTCAACGATCTAGACATCGACAGTTGTGAAGGCGAGGCTAAATTTCCCCTTGAAGTTTAGCCTCACCTTCACAATAGGACAAATCTGCAATGTAGGACTATATTGCAGATTTGTCCTATAATGCCAGATATCCATACCAGATTATTTGCATTTAGAAAGAATACGGTTCGCAATCTTAACTCCTGACTCTGTTCTACCATTAGATCGAGGCAAATATGGACTAGAAGTTGTGTGTTCAATACCCCATTCAAATGTGAAATTCTTAAACTCTATACTATTAAACAGTGGTCCATTGTCACTTACTAATTCAACTGGTATTCCATGTCTACTAAAAAATGCTGTTCAATACAGGTCTCACTACAGCCGCTGAAATTGTACTAATACTTACTAGCTCAATATAATTAGAATAATAATCAATAGCAACGACGTATTTCTTTTTCAAAAATATCGGATCCTACCTTTTGCCCTGGTAATTTAGGTATCTCATGAAGAATCATTGGTTCACATTTATTTGCACTTCTATGTGATAAATACGTATGACAGGATTGAACCAAATTTTTTATGTGATCGGACATAAATCGGAAATAAAATATTCTTCTAAAATCTTCATACTTTCATTATTATTAGTCGCTTCTTGTAGCCAATGAAGTCGTTCATTGGCTACAAGAAGCCGAATGGATATCTCAAAAATCTATATTTGCTGAAAGGTGTGTTGAAAATAGTTGAGAATTAACTATCAATATCTAGCTTTAACATCCAGACTCCACTACAAGCATATAACGTTGAGAAATATTTGACACCTGCAAGCTTTGATCGAACCATGACTACCGTAGGAATAGAAGAATATTCTCGATAGACTGACTTATGTTTCGTGGATCTAGACAAATGCGTAATTTCCCATTTTTCTTTTCAACTACAACTAATGAACTTACCCATTTAGTTGGTTCTGTAATTTTTGTGATTACTTTTATGTCTTTCCATATCACCGAGTTCTTTTTTCAATCTATTATGGAGTGAAAATGGTAATTTGCAAGGTGGATCTACTTTAGGTGAAATAGCTTTATCAATAGAAATGGAAATGTCAAATGATAAGCAGCCTAAGCCTACGAAATCTTGTTTATGAGTATTAATTATTGTGTCCCAATTCCATACAAGATATACGACCAATTACAGTTGGTGATTTAAGATCTGCAATGATAAAATTTAATTTTGCTTTAAAATTACGAAAATGAACATATCTGCTTCACCGATGGTATCTTATTGCCATTATATGCCGTAACATTATGATGATAATCATGTAATAAGGACTTCACTTGAAGAGTTTAAAACACGATCCATGACATCACATTTCTATCGCTCCTGTATCAAGAATGCAATCAACGTGTTTTATATTAATTATGACAGGAATTGAAAAATCATTTGACGAAGATGATCCCTGAATGCTTCCAACGAAAAAAATTTGTGAAACATCTGATTCATTCTCGTCATTGATATTTCTAACATTATTAGTTGTCGTACAGAATTTATCAGTGATTTCTTTGAAATTTGCTTGAATTTGCTTTAAAATTAAATATGTTTGTATCCCATTTCTGACACCATGTTATATAATTAATAAAAATAATTCATCGAATTCGAAATATAAATATATTTTAACTGACAAGCCATTGACAAGACCTTGGAGAACATCTTTTTAGAAGAAATAAATAAGTAAAAAGTATTATTACTACACATATGTCTACTAATACAATATCAATTACATGTCTCAAGACTACAAAAAAGGTTTCATAGCAAAAAGGATCTTTATGTCGTGCAATATAATTAATTTATAATTCATTGAGCATTTATTAGTGACTTACGTTTTCCATGTTTAATTTCTATTCATTCATTTGTAGGCCATGTTGCTGACTGATTTTGATAACGTCATTTTTTGATACTTTTTGTCACTATTTTTGAATTTTATATATTTTGATATGTGTATTGGTTTTTACATTTCTGTCTGTAAATGTGAGGAATTGTGGATAAATGGTCTAAAAAATATTATTTTAGTTTTTAGGACAATGGTACACAGTTGTTCGTCTTGAGAGTAAGTTCATTTACTTAACAACATTCTATCATTTCAATTTAATCATCATCTTTTTCAGTATCATATTATCATAATCGTTTACATTGCATTCCATTTTCAAAAATTGTTCTCGTAAGTTTTTAACAAAATAGCGGAGCCTATCGTAAATCACTGCATGGGGCAAAGCGATACGTTGCACCGGTATCCCAGAGCTATAAGTTATGGAAAAAAAGACTTCATCTTCATCTTTTTTAGATTTCATTCTTTATATTTTAGACTTCAATTCTCTTTGCCTTCCCTATAATAGGGATACAATTAACAAATAAAACTTTCCAATCTGTCGCTGTCAGTGTCATTCCACACGTGTTTGGGAAGATATAATTTACCAAATCTCACTCATTAATTTCAATAATTGCTGTATGATTATTAACGGTAAATATACCTTAGTACAATTAATTGTTCATTGACTAAGTGGTAATTCTTAAATTTTGTCTATAACCTAAATTTCCAATAATCCTTCAGGTTGTCTTATCAATAGTATTGTGATTAGTACCAAATAAATAAGTATTCTATTCTATTCAATAAAAACCAATTATGTCGGATAAATACTAGATGATTGTTTAAGATTCCAACTGAAATTAATTTTTTTTTAAAGTAACAGTACATGTAGCTAAAATGTGATACCATTTTAAATATTACAGTTATATTATGTGGTGTTTATTTTCTTTATACTTAAATATCATCTTTAAATTTTAGAAAATAATGCAGAAAGTTAAAAGAAAATCTGAGGACAGTGAGATATCTTTACCAAACAAAAAAATTAAACATTCAAAATCCCGAAATGAAAATACAAAAAATTTCATAAAAAAGCAATTCAATAACAATGTCAAAGGGGATAAAACCAAAGATTTCAAATTTAAAAAACATGCCAACATAAAAGACAAATTGAATATTTCTAAGGATGCCAAGTTCTCAAAAGGTATTGATGAGAAACCTAAGTGGTCAGAAATGAAGCACGAAAAAAAACAACTAAGGCTTACTAGAAGAAAAGCTAAAGCCTCAGCCGAAGTATTTGAAATATCCCACAAAGCAAAATTACTGGCTTCTCAAATTCAAAGGTTTAAAAATTTATATACAGTGATTATTTCCAATTACTTTAACATAATTCTATTTATCTATTGAAATATCTAGTGTAAATGGTTTTTGTTCTTCTCTAATTTTTACTGTAATTTTTCAGAAAAGTAGTTAAACAAGAATTCCGACTCAGCTCATGTATTGAACTACATAATCTAATGAAAGGACAATATAAATCAATAGCATTGACACATGATTTGAGTCGTGTGATACAAGTTCTTTTGAAGTATGGCCAAGAAGATGTGAAGAAAGAGATCACAGCAGAACTTCTCGACATAATGGTCCCAATGGTTCAGTCAAAGTATGCCCATCATGCTGTGAAAAGAATTCTAAAATATGGCACTGATTTAATTCGCCATGAAGTTATTAAGAAGTTCTGTGGACACATTGTAACTCTTGCAGCTCACACAATAAGTGCTCCAGTTTTAGATTATGCCTATGGTGAATTTGCAACTATTAAGGAGAAACTACACATGCAGCAGGAGTTTTATGGAGAAATATACAAAAATGTATGATTTTATTATAACTATGTTAACTTGTCATTTTAAAATTAATTTAGATAATAGTCATCTGATCTGTAATCAGTGAGTTACTATAAGTGGATCTGTTGCAAGATGGAATTTGAGAGATGGTATCTTCATTAAGAGACATTCTCATAGAGAAAAGAACATTTAGGTTGTGGAATGAAGGCTGCCAATGTGATATCTCTTTAGTCTATACTTGAGCTGTCATGAGAATTGCTGCCAGTTAATTTAATTTGATTGATGAGATTCTATTTTTTAGTGATGTTACACATTATTTATTTCCTGTTTAATATTTTTCATCTCCACATATTCATGTATTTCATTACATTTTGTAAACTACAGAGCATTTCGTATGGTATACAGTACTGAGTTTTGAAATCACTGCAATATCTCAAGACAAGAATTACTTGCTGTAATGCCAAGCTCAATACCATATGTCCAGACTGGTTTTAGGATGCTTTTATAAATAAGCAGCTTATTATTTAGCTTTAATTTAGAGTACCTGCTCAGAAACCATGAAAACCTTATATACATCTCTTTTCTTTTGGAAATGTCTCTTCCATGTTTGTCTTCTATCCATGTAAGCTTGAATATCTTGCTACATCATTATGGGGAAATATCTCATTTTCAATGTGAACCAGCTAGCAATTTTTGGTGTTCAAGATAATATAAGTGCCTCTCAGTCCACTCATGTCATATGAGTGGGCTTAGAGGCCTCGAGAGGCACTGGCCTCCATCTTCCATTTTCATAGTCAGTTATATATCCCGTACTATTAAACCCTTTTCTTCTACTCTTATAATGCCATCATTTCCTCAAACTGCTATTTTCCAAAATCTTTTCTATGATTTTAGCATGAACATCATAGCATATTTGTTTTTTTTGTTTCATGTTTGCTGGCTCAGTGAATTTTCTATTATTTAGGTTAGTCAAGTATATACTTGCATCCTCTATATCATTAACAGTTTTTAAAGACTGATGATGAGCTCACTGATTGCTGATGGTCTTAAAATATTATATTGCACTTAATTTATGCTTAACTTTACAATTATTAAAATTTGTTCTTATTGTTTTTCAATAGACTTCACACAAGTAATACACATACTAATTCTTATTAAACAAGTTAGGATAATTATAATCTTAATGATTGCAGACAAAGGATGACAAAGTCAAGAACCTCAATGATACCTATAAAGACAGTCCTGAAATGAAATCTGCTATACTGCAGTCATGTAAAGCGAACATACACCGTATTTTGGATAAGAATTTGCATGATGGCGAGTAAGTGACCAATTATAGAGTATAAGAATATCATTTCGACTGACCATTTATTTATCTAGCCAATAAACATAATTACTAAATAAATATAACACTCACCTGGTTGCGTGATTAGCACCCCTGTCTGTTAAACCAGAGGTCCCAGGCTAGATTTCTGGTACAGGCAGACATATGTATACTAAGATATGTCTACATAGTAGATAGTATGTCTGCATATGTTCATTGGCGTAAATAAATGTTTACTTAGGTATATTTCTACAGTCTTATTAATAAAAATGAATTAATTAATCTTATACAAGATCACAAAAGGGATAAAACAAAGTGTAACTGTACTGGTCAACTGGCAGAGGTTACCAAATTTTATAAATAAAGGTTGACTGAATAATATAAAAGAACAACTATATTGTATTTATGCTACAAAATTTTCCTAAAATAACTCGATACACAATTCCAGACGTTCAATCAATCATAAAAAATCAAAGGCAGTAAGCAAAAATGCAAAATGCAATTCCATCATTTTTATTGTCTTTATTTAATTCCGCTGCCTCGATAAACCCTTTCTAGCAAATGTACTTATGCAATAAAGAATAAGTCTTAATAACTTATATTATTAATTCATTTACAGTATAAAAATATGATTACATAAAACACAAATATAAAATTAATCATCATCATTTGTTTCAGATTACTTCATTCAGTTTTGTATGACTATATCCGCGAGTGTAGTGCAGATGACAGAGTTGAACTGATATCTACATTGAGTCCCCTCATTGTGCCATTAAGTAATTCATTGCCTGGCGTTAATGCAGCCAGCTTATGTGTTTGGCAGGGGACAAATAAGGACAAAAAGGTATGAATTAGTATTAGTTTGTTTTGCATATTTAAAATAAATATTTCAAATAGATATAAAGCTTTATGCTAAAATTCATTACTGCACTCTAATGGCCTGACATTTACCTTTAAGTTTTCTGTATTGACACACAATTTAATGGATAAGCAGTACATAGCAAAATTGACAATCAGTGCTCTTTATGTAGTTCTTATAACATCATGTCGACATTTAGTGATTGCCACTAAAACAGCTCATTGCCCTGGTCTTGAAGATATTTCTAAATTTCATATTGTATAACAGCACTCCTTTATGAGTCACACTCCACTCGAATTTAGAGGTATTTTCAAGTATTTTACCATCTCATGGTCGTTTTATTTTGTGTTCCTTTAAAAGATGCGTGAATAAGCACTTTTTGGGCCGGCAAGGTGAGGGTAGCTAGGGCAGTATGTCGCCAGCCTGAGGGTGGACTGGTGAATTGCTGTGACAGAACCCAGTTCACCCTCGCGAGAGGCAATGGAGCTACCGGGGAGTTTTAGTGGGTATTCCCAGTGCTCAGGTACTGGGCGATCCCCACACACGTCCACCACATAGCCACCGGTGGATAGGTCCGTAAACGGATTCCTCCTCGATAAAAAGAAAGGGCAGTATGTCGCCTGCTTCACTAGCTATCTTCATATATGGTCTCCTCTACTGCTTATCTTCAGGTGGTGTCGAGTCATTTGCTGAGCTTAATATAAAAACAAATAGGATATCAACCAAACCAGTTAAGATAAATTTTTACAAGCTTTCAATCAATCATATGAGCTCAGATAGTGTTGTCCATTGACACGCCCACTCCCTATTGTTTATCCACAAGTGCGGGTAGTCAAGTAATACAACACTCTTAGCATTCGTATCTTAGATATGACGATTAACCAGACGTATAGATTAGAGATGACGAGATACTTAATATATAAATTATAATTATTTTACTGTTGTATAGATGTTAGTCAATTGTTATTGTTATATTACAGACAATACTGAAAGTAGTGAAGGAGCATGCAGTTGCATTAAGCAAACATAAGACTGGTTACCGCTTATTGTTAGCTATATTTGACTCTGTTGATGACACGGTACTAGTGAGGAAAGCGATTGTCTCAACATTGGCGACAAATTTGAAAGATATTGTTAAAGATCACTGGGGAATAATGGTAAGGTATTTTTAAGTATTAAAAGTAAAAACCATTTTTGCAAAAACCTTTCACTTGTAATGAATGGTAGTTAACATTAATTTATATTACAATTTTTTTAATTAACCCAACTTAAAATTTGTAGACTGTACATTGGCTTGTAAAGCCAAAAGATTCTGCCACATTCCACCCCACACTAATAAAATTTTTGGAAGAAGGAAATAAAAGTGGTACGTCAAAAAAGGATGCAGATATTCGCGTTTCAGAACTGCGGGAAGCAATACTTCCAGTGTTGAAGAACGATATCCAAAATGACCCTGAATTCTGGCTCAGTGGAAAAACGATAATGCTATTGACCGTAGCTGTTTTGTCAATTGGTAAATATAACTATTCTCACAAGAAATTACATATTTTCGAGATATTTCAGTAAATAATAGGGGCAAATACAATTACAAAATAATCAGTATTGAGGGTTTTTTTTTTAAATCCTGATTAATTGTAAATTAGCAACAAGATTGACAAGATTTTAGGGATTAAAACCGCCAAGGGAACTCAGATGCCATTAAAATTTTAGGTTCTGTAGTTGTTTTCTTTTGATAGCCATAAGTAAGAATTAAACATTAATTCCTAAATATTTTTGTTTTCAGATTGCTCACAAGAAATACTAAATGTTCTAGCTAAAGTTATATGCAAACCCAATTGGCAAATAAATGCCAATGATAAGCAGATACTAGCAGTAGAAGATGCCGGGATCCATATGTGTCTTAAAAAGCTAGCAGCTCTTGACAAGGATAAAAATGATACTACCTTGGGTGAAGCTATCTCTGAACATTTGGATGCAGAAACAGTAAGCTTTATTTATAAATTTGTGTATTTTTGTAAGGTGCATGTGTCTGTTCAGCTTATGCATTTATTTCTATTTACTAGTTTTTCTACGTCTTCGTAATCTAATTAAGAGTATTAGATATAATTAGTTTGATAATACGACATTTCAGGCAATAATTATTAACAACAAGAAACTACAGAGTGTTTATATCAAAATTATAATCAAAGACGTGTTTAACTATCATGTCTTTGATTATATTATTATTTTGATATAATAACAATTTACAAGATCCAAAATACCTCGAATATACTTAAATAAACCAATAATGTACTTAGGTTATTATATTAATATAAAACCGATTATTTATTACAGATAAAAGTATGGTTGCATACAAACAGAGGTTGCTTCTTCATGTTGAAATTGGTTGAGAATAATAATGTTGCTGTTGCCAGTAAGTTATTAAAGAAATTACAACTGCACTCTAACGTCTTGAAGGAACAATCCTCAGAGGGAGCTAAACTGTTATTAAAGAATTTGCAAAAAAAATAAATTACTTTCATAACCTTTGTTTTTTATTTTCATATCATATCATATTTAAATTACTTTAATTTAATACTATATAGAATAAGTAGCTAAAGACCCTGAGGGCCTGGACAAGATGTATTTGGATAATCGCAAACGGATCACTAAATGAAAAATGGATGTACGTGATTTGAGAATTATATTCGAAAGCTAAGCTAGGGCTTATGACAAATCCCATACATTTTTAAATATGATTCGATTACGATTTTCGAAATGCGTAGTTGCCCTCTGATTCTGTTGATCACGGGATTATAATTAAAATTAATTTTAGTGCTATTGTGCAATCTAACCCGAAAAAGGACACGATAAGATAATGCGTCATACTACATATCTAAAATGGCGACATATTTTTGACTTATTGAAAATATACAGAAATATATAGAAAAAAAGTGAAGTGTATGGCTTGTCAAGTGCTTATTAACTTGACGTTTCGAAAAGTTCTATTCCTTTCTTTTTGAAGGAGATAATGTTGATTACCGTTTGATTTTAAGGCATAACAGTCGGTTTTATCTGAAAATATAGCTGCTTTAGAAGTCAAAGACAAGTGATGCAAATGTACAGCTTGCCTATTAGAAAACTGCTATCGTTAGCCTATAAACGTTTGTACAAAAGTAATGGTTGACTGGCAGATGTTTGTTCTCGACCAAGATCGAGAATACAATAAAACCTCTGCAGAGATCGAGATACTGGTAAATCAATCGTGGCAAAGAAAGGAAAATGTTTAACGTTTGGGACATCGACCAATCACAATCGATATGTACACACCGCTGCCTACGTTTCCATTTAACAGCTAGGTATTCAAGTTCATATTCATACTCTTCGCTGTGCGAGTGCGGATTAGGGGAGGCAGATGCTAACTAACATAATAATTTTATAAAACTAGTTAAGCGTTAATATACCTCGCTTACCAGTATTGAAGTTCTTCTTTCTGCATAAAGTAGACTCATCCTCCATAAATTTAGATACTTCTTTTGTTAATAGAAATGATATAAATATTTATGGTTACTACCATGTATCTTCCGTGTTATATTTTCTTCGGTTGTCCATGTGTTATTGGAGTTATATTTTTTATTTTATTTTGATATAAATTTATATTGATATAAATAAGCTGACATGACGCTGGTAAAATGTTTTATAAAAACCTTTGCCATAACAACATACTTACTCGATCTGTACAACGTGGGACCGAGACAGTTATAGGTGTAATAGTTGCATATATTCTGAATATAAGACTAGTTGGCCATGTATTAAAGAAAATCATTAATTTTTATAAATTTGCTTTATTTTGAATTCTTTGTACAAAATAATTACCTACTTTATTTATTATTATATTAATATAGTGCACTTAATTTTTGTGTCAAACATTAAACAGCCAAGTGTTTAACATATTTACAAAAGTCCAATTACGAGAAGTGAGTCGCCAAATACACAACAGTGTAATCATAATCACATTTTGTGGTGTTGGTCCTTAATACATCTGTCCATAACAGTTATTATACTTATTACTATCCTCGGATCGAAAAACTGGATATGTTCGAAACTTTGACGTTTTATTAATGTTAATATTTTGAAGTAGAGCACGGACGATGGTCTTGTGATCAATTCAAAGTAGTAATCATTTCAAATTCCATAAATGAATACGTCCAATATTGTCGAAACGCTTTTAGCAAAGTGAAGTTAGTTTCATATCTATAACATTACAATAGCTCCATCTCTTATTTGATCGCAGAACAGACACTGCTTATCAGTTAAGATAATCTTGCCGACGCCTAGACGCCGATTATAATAGTTTAACAGTGATTATAAATAGTTATTTATGTATACTTGATAGTTGGTGCAACATGGTTCTAAAGTGAACATCGACTTCTGAGGTCTGTTAACGTATGAGATTAGGAAAATATATATTTTGAATATATCCAGTTTCTTATGATAGAGACACATTTAAAAATTTAATTAAATTTAAATAATCGCGGTTATTTTGTTTAATACGTAATTAAAAAATTAATATCTAGATATAATAATTATAATTTATTAGTAGTGTTTTAAACGTTACATTAACGTTTAGTCGTATTACTTATCGTATAAAACATAAAATTTTATCGGTATTCGAGTTTACGGTTTTTCACGAAAAACTGTCAATTTTATTAACGAATTTATAATAAAATAAGTTTTGGACATAGAATATAAAATAAAGATCAATGATATTCGAACTTATTATACTTAAGATCTTTCTATTACTATAGACTCCACAACGGAATTGATAGTAGCAATAACAGTTGTATTTTTAATAATAATAAAGGATAGTTTGGCTTAGATCTTGCTTGATGTTTTTATTCGTTTGTTTTAGTGAATTATTCTAAGCTTGCGTCTATTTTATATAGAAACTTGTACACAGTTTATCTTCAGCTAAAAAATTCAGAATTTTACCGATAAATACATTACCGTTGCCGAATAAAAGTACAAACCATTCAAATTAGAAGGTACTTTCTTCTAATTACTAAAATTATCTCTATCAAAAACAAGCTTCAGAGAAAAAATTACACCACCTACATAGAAAAATAATTAGCAGCCTCGATCACGGGTTTAGTTTCCAAAATTTACGTCCCGCCTTGCTTCGGTGCACCGTAATAAAATGTATAAATTATTATGTAAATATTTTGACATTCAAATGCAGATGAGTACACTGACCATAAGCTCTTACATTATTGAATTCATCTTTGTCTTCGAAAAGTTGTCCTTACATGGCAAACTTGGTGGATTTTCCAATGAACCACATTTGAAGTAAGATCAATTAACAATGTCTTACTGATGAGAAACGCGAATTTCAAATGTTTAAATTTAATTAATAAAAGCACATAAACGTGGCCGAAGTCCTATTGCGACGTTCGTAAAATTAGTAACATCGCGTCTGCGACAGCTGTCACATATAGGTGAAATTGTATGTTATTTTAATGTGGAATTAACATATATGAATGTGGTAGTTACGTTCAAGATACAGCTCTTCAATGAGCACGTTACCGCTCTTAAACTAATGATTTAAACTAGTTTAGTGGATATATTTATCCTAGAGTCCATGTTTCCGCAAGTTAAATTGAAGGTTCTACCCAAACCTTTCCTATTGGTTTGCTTCCAATATTGTCCACAACATTCAATGATTTTTCTAGTAATTCCTCCTCAATTTTTTCTATAGACCTAGAAAATAATTAAAATTAATTAATTTCATTGTCCACAAATCACACAACAACACTTTGTTACGATCATGCACATATAATATAATGCAAGAAAATTTGTTTTTTTATATACCAAAACTTAAAAAACATCATAGTTTTTAGTGTTCTTGTCTTCCTCTTCCTCTAAGTCATTGTCTAGTATTCTATTTCTTTTTAGAAAAAACATGCATGTATTCTAAACAATAATCATAAAATGATATTGTATAACCTGTTTGCATCCAGTACCTCCCAGCTATCATCTTTTAACTTGTGATACATATCTGCAACATTCTTTTGAAACGATACCACTTCATATCTGAAATTGAAATAATAATATTAACTTTTATAAGCAATATGATAAAAAGAACTTTTTACAATAATGATGTTAAATAACAAACCTTTCCTCTCCATATCCTTTTCTTTGCTGGATGTTGCTGAAAGGCATAGTCAAGAAAAATACCTTGTCAGGTTTAGGTAAACCCACATCAGGGGCTTTACACCAATCCAAGCTTAAACCTTGATTGAAACAGAATTTTGTATATTATAAATATATGTATATAAAAAACTTTGGTCTTGATGATAATAACCATATTATTATGGTTATTATTACAAACAATAAATAAATAATAATAAAAGATAATAGGTGTGAATATCTTAGCTAGAATCAATTATTTAAGCACCATTGAGATGTATCCATAAGGATGTATTTTTTAATTTTAATTATAAATGATTGATTTATATTTTAAAATGAAAATATATTAAATAATATGTACTTACAAATAGTATTGAATTGAATTATTAATATTTTAATTTAAAACAGTATTTTATATACACAAGCTTTTTTGACTTGATAATTTTGGACTAGATAATGTCTGAATATAGAATATATATTTTTTAATATAAATATATTGGGAATCCTGGTTATTCATCCTGAAGCTAGAGGTAATAATCACTTGTTTATTCTCAATGTAATCAATTAAATTATTATATAAGATTGATAATTGAATATTTTTATTTTGCTAGAATAGAAAAAATAAGTCAGCTAATATTAATAAAATCAGGTAACACCTGCATTTATGTACACTCATGTTTTTACAAATAAAAATATTTTTTTCTTTTAGAGTCCATTTTTTATTTATTTATTTGGGATAATTAACAGCATTCACAATATATCTTATGATCTAAGTGTAGAATATAAACAATTTAAAATAATATAACAATCAATAATTGCAAAGCCCACACCATTATCCTCATCTTAAAATTTGTTACTCATTGTTTATTTTTGAAATTTCACACTGAATCAAGTGAAAAATAAATAAGAGCTAGTTCATTTTACATACCTTTAGCAGCAGAAAATGCAACTCCTGAATAACAATACCGGTCAACAATTACACTGACTCCTTTCTCTAAGGTTTTAATAATTTCATTAGCTTTCTCCCAGCGATTAGCTGAGAAAAGGAGATGTATGGTTTCATCTGACAATTCATTCTACAACAAACATTTAAATAATATTATAGATAATCAAACAACTAGTAGAGTGGCCACATCTTTAATTACATATCTCCTATTACCAAATACGCAACTCCATTGCCGTTGGCTATATTAAATTTATTTAATCCTAAAGCATAATAATAAGTACACCCACATTAATGTTGTCTTATTATGTATTATTATTTTTGTTCATTCTTTATTATATGTGAAATTCATTTTGCTGTATCCATAATTACAAATATTTCTTCGTGATTTTTAACATTTATTTACTCATAAGAGTAATTATTCATTGGTGCTTTATTATTCGTTTTCTAATTGATGATAGAATTTAATAAGAAATGAAAATTGATTGAAATCACCAATATAAAATTAAGAAAGTAGTTTTATAAAAAAAATTGTGTTTCTACAGTTTTTTTATAATTAATATACATGTCAAGCAGCCCAGACACTATTAAAATTTTTACCATCTCTAGGTTTCCAGAAATGTCCCTGCTTAATAAATTAAATAAAGTTTTCTTTTTTGTTTTAAAAGTATTAAGTTTTGAACTGTTAAAGTAACTCTATCAAAACTTAAAATTATTTTACTTAATACTAATAATCTTACCTCTGATTTTAAGTAACTGTCAATAACTTTACCAATTTCTGTACTTCTTGCTGGAAAGTTAATGTACTCTGCTTTGACTAGTTTTTTGTTTAAATTGTTGACTGCAATAGAGAAAAAATATATTTTACTTCTATGATAACAATAGATTTTTGTATGTGTATTTTCTACACACATTACTATCAATATTTCTTAGTCATCTCAAACACAGGACATATGTTCTAACATGCATAATTTGGGTTATACAACAGGTACAAGTGTGAGAATTATTCTCAATAAAATAATAATCTACAACAAAGACTTGATTGGATGGTTATCTACATGATTTATATTTAGATCCGTTTGGTAATTGTATGGTTTTGTGCAGGAATATTTTGTTTTGGAAATTGTTAAGACCTGCAAAACTAATATTTATAAGGATTAGATTTATTATAATAATAGTAGGTATATTATAGATTATTTTAAATACGTTCAATAAAAAATTCATTTTATTCTTTTTTCTATCATCAAATAACTATAATTGTAGTACAAAAATATAATCTATAGAGTAATCAATTCGTACCTAAATATTTGCATTGCGTTGATTTCCCCGTTCTGTCTAAACCTTCCACCACTATAAGGGCTCCTCGACTAATTTTCATGTTAATTATTTGTTTAATGTTATAATTTCTGTAAAGTTTGGAACGAAGAAAGCATAAAACTGTAAATTTATGGAAATATGTCACTGAAATATTAAGATAAAACACAAAAAAACGATAAACAACGCACAAATGAATCACAAAAATAATTTAAAAATACCAATAATATAAATGTTTTGATGCAAATCAAACAAAACGAGGAAATTAATACACATTTTCAGATGTATTGACATTAATAAAGGCGCGCGAAGTATTTTTTAAGGAAGGAACTTTTTTTAAACTTTACTGGCCTGGATGCAAGTTCTTTAGGCCATAGGAAGGGAACTGAAGCTTTAACATTCATGTGAGATATCGGTGTTGCTTCTCCCATTACTCTTTTTACATGAAAATTATAAAGAAGTGATATGATAATGTAAAAAAAATTAACTAAATTGTCGTAATCATTATATTTATATTCCATTTGAACACTTAGTTCCCTGCTCCTTCCCTATATATAATAAGGAGAATTTACCAACAATAAACGTTTTTTAAACATCACTGTATAATTTGATTCTCATATTCTTATCATTGCATCGCAAAAGTTAGGTTGTATTTTTTCTCGTTCGTAATTTAAAAAATTGAAAAATCTCTCATCAACAAAAACTATATAGGGCAAAGAAATACGTGACACCTGTAAAAACCGTAGCCTTTGCATTTTAATTGTTATGTATGTTTAGCGGTTTACTAGTTTTATGTTGTTGTATGGGACATGAATGTTAAGTAAAAATGACATCTATCATTTCATTCTCATTTGGGTCTCATTTAATCGTAATCAGTAATATAACATTCCATTTTCGTAGCATCATATTTATTGTAATCAATAACGTTGCATTCCATATTCATAAATTTTTGCCGTGTCATTAACAAAATATACTTCTTGGGGCAAAGGGATACATTACACCGGTATCCCGGAGCCAGAAATAATTAAATAATCACATAAGATATGGCTGTATGAGCTTTAGTCTCTTTGTCTTCTCTAATTATAGGAAGACTTAAACAAAAAACAATAAAAGTACTCTTTCTAATCTGTGGTGCTTATTGTGCACAGAGTACTTTGTCTCGTGTGTGTATATCGGCTTACAATCGAAAGTTTTGATTATTTGAATGGGCGCACTGTGGCGTATTAAGTTTTTAAATTTAATATTGTTTAGATTATTTCTTAAACGTATCCTCCCATAATGAAGAAGGGCTACAAAGTTACAGATGTAAAACGGGAAAAAAAAATTGGGGTCGCGGCTGATAAATTAGATGAACTCATACAGAAATCGTGTAAAAAGTTAGGAGTGAGTTGTGTTAATGTAAAGTTCTTGTAGTGTTTTTCATGAACATTACTGGGTCCTCTATAATATTTGTGTTTTAATTCATCTTTTTGATTTTATGACTAGGTCGGATATGTGTCGAGGTATAGCCTTGACACATATTTATTCGCCTTGAGCCCTTGACCTAATTTTTCAGTTCAATGTCGCGGATACGGAGTGCAGGCTTTTTGTGGCCGAGGATGGAACGCGCGTCGATGATGACGACTATCTATCTACACTGCCACCTCAGACACTTTTCATATTATTGAAAAACAAAGAATCTATGGTAACTGGTATGTTGTTTCTTTATATATAATTACGATTACAAAGTTATTGCCTACTTGCCACAAATTAAAATTAAAAAACCTCCTAAATATGTACAATATATTTAAAAAATGTAGGATTGCACTACCAATATATTTTAAACAAAATTAGTTATCAAGTTTCTTTTATTGAAAAAAATAACTAAAATAAAGAATAAGTTTAATTTAGGAACTACTATTTGTCAAACCACTTTGCTGATAAATCTGTGTAACTATTGTTATTTTGATATCATACTACAGGAAGGGGATTGTGTAGGAGATAATGTTTTAAAATTATCCTGCTTTCAGTATCTTTTCCCCAACTTCAGTCATCATTTTTTTTCATAATACAAAATATAGATTGTTTTTGTAAGAATTTTATCTGCAATCAGTTCAGGATCGACATTATACAGATAAGTTGTATTAGCAATGAGGATAAACAGACATCACTATTTCTTCTCTTACATGACCAGGTGTTTTTATAGCCTCATCATCCTATTTGTCATATATAGAAGAGTCACAGCAAGGCAATTTAGATGTTCTGGTAAACTATGGGTATGTTTTAATTTCGAGTTTTGTAGTTCTTGTACTTGTAGTAATATGCCATTTTGGACTCATGTATAGGTAAGGTCTAGTTGATTCAAAAGTTTAGCATTTGTAACATACACCCTTAACCCTGCAAATGCAGGTTTCCGGTCACTTGCTAGGAGTACCATATTGTTTGCATTAACTCATCACATAAATCAGAGGTAAAAATATCAGGTACGTAATGATTCCAAAAAGTGAGTGTAGTTGCCCTTCTTTTACTTAACAGAGGTAGTTCTCGTGCCACACGCAGTCTAATGCTGTTTTACGTCGAGAAACGCGGCTGAGCAATATTTTCTTCCTTTCAGACTTTGTCTGGCTCACACCCTATAGGTTTGTTCAGCAGTAAAGTCACATTCTTTAAAACTGAAAAAATCGAGAAGATGAAAATTACTAGTGCCTGACATATCAGTCCTTGAATCAAACCATTAAATGGTTAATCAAAAATATTTAAAGCACCAAAATTAATGAATAAGAGAGCTCATCGTTACTCTTTACCAATATTATAAAGCTGAAGAGTGTTTTTGTTAGTTTGGTTGAACACACTAATATAAGGAACTACTGATTCATCCTGAGAAGTTCTTTTTGTGTTGGATATTCCATTTATCGAGAAAGGCTAAAGGCTATATATAGATAACATCACGCTACGATCAATCAAAAATGGGAAACAAAATATTATTTTTCACAGTTTTCGTTGCGTGCGCTGCTAGAACGATTTAAGTTACGCAAAATTCTTGTCAGCCGGAATTGATATCTTTTAAATGTTCTAAAAAAATTCCGCGCCAGCATATATAGTTTGAATATTAATAAATATAATTTAAAATCTTAACAAAATAAAGACTCCAATAAAAACATCTAAACTACCCACCTACGTACGACATGGTATTTTTCGACATCTACGCGAAGTCGCGTTAGTATTTTATAACACAAATATGAAAACTTATTATTCCGAGTAAAGTCGATCACATTTAATGTACTTTTAGATAGTTAATATTTTTTAGGTTTTTCTTTTTGATTTATTTTATTTAAAATTCTCATGCCTCGCTTGTATATGACGACATCTCAATGCCATACATCCAAATTGAATTTCTCTTCACTGTCTCTAAACAATGAATTGCTGAACTTATTGTTTATAGACAGTGATTGTTGGGCTAGAAGTATTATTTCATTTCTTTTCTTATATATATCATAAGTCTAAATACGAAGTTGGTCTAAATTAATTTATTTATCCCATCTCGGTGCCAAGTTTCATATTCGGATATTCGCCTTTAGGGAGACTAAAAGTTATATGTTTAGATTTTGTGGCACTAGCCTTTATACTCCACTTTTGTAGCCATCTTTAGAAGGTTTTAACTTTTGTAGCCATCTTTAGAAGGTTTTATATGTAGGTTTAGTTACTGCACTGCTGCTACATGAGTGGAAAGCCGTAGCATCAGCGGTCAATGAATATCGAAAAGTATAAGAATAAGGTATATAGGAAGGTCAAGTGAAAAATATTATTTAATAAAGGCCCAAGAACCCTTTTGGCACTCCAGCCATGCATTAGTAAAATGCTTATTTTGAGTAACCTGCCTAACGGTAGAATTTTTTTAATTTTACACAACATGCCTCTGTATCTAACTCGTTCAAAAGCCGAAAAATAAAATCGGCAATATCCAATCACTTAGATGAACAGATTTGTTTGTAACTGAAGAAGAACTGGAGTGTTAATTATTTGTTATGATTAAAATTCTTGAAAATTGATTTTTTTTGTTATTCAATTTAACTGGTTTGTTATTAAGTACTATTTATTATAAAACTCATTAATAGAAACAAATATATTTTGTTTATTATTATTAGCTGACTTTCACTGATAAAACCTACTGGAATATATATAAAAAATCGATTAAAATCAAATAAATCTGATTTTCCTTTTTATAAATCAACAATACCATTCAACCAATATAATTAGTTTAGGCATAGATACATACTTAGTCTGCCAGTATTTCCCAGCTCTCCTTTCACAGGTCTACTGGAAGAGATGTATTTGGAACTTATTCCCTTGTACAGTCTCTTCATTTACTATGTATCCATTAAATTGTGTGTAAGATAAATTGTTACAAAAATATTTCAGATTTTGACTACTACTATAACATGATTCGTTCTACGAAGAAAGACTACATGGATACTGGAGCAGCAGCCAAAGAGTTCCTCAACACAAATATTCAGGAAAAATTCAAGGTATTCCAGAGGTATATTGCGGCGGCGAGCGACGCCCGCACCATGCTAAGCGAGCGCACACTCGATCCAACTTGGTTTGAAGGTAATCATAATTGCTAGCTAGTTAAATAGGTACTTTTAATAAATAGCCATTTTCGTACGTTTTACTCTCAACTGTACTCAAAACTTTTCGTAATTTCAATCGATGGAGACATCTACACTAATCTATGTTTAAAAACAATTTAATATGTATAATAGGTCTCCTTAACCTTCAGTCACTTCGTGGTAGTTCTGGAGCTAGCTCAATCAAACATTTTTCATTTTAATGTAACCATACAAAATTTCCTCCCAATAGCTGAACTTGCTCGACCTCATCATACACAAAGAATAACTTTGTAATCACCAAATTTTCCATTGCTACTTAGAATCAGTAACTCAACCCATCTATGATTAAATAATGTATATTTTATTTGTCATAATAATATTTGCTGTCCCACGAAAACATCTTACGCCTGAATACTATAATTTCATTCAAGAAAGTACGGTTCTTCAATTACATTTAAGTTTAATGTAATTGGTTATTATGGCGCGTGGATATACCTACGCCTTATTTTAACGACGTAAGGTATATTTTCAAAACATGGACGGGTCGGGATAAAAAAAAAGCCAGCATAACTACACAAAGAGCTGCGCGGGTGGCTTATCTCCGCGTATTAAACCGCGACAATTAAATTGAAACGTTTGTACACTTCTTAAGGTCTTTAATCCTGGTATGACTTTGATTTCTTGGGAATGATTAAGAGCCTCGCATTGTATATTTATTGAGTTATTTATCATTTCGTTGCAAATGTAATACAAATATTTTTCAAGATAATAAATAATTACGCTTTGGTCGATATTTTTAACAAAACCTTATTTTCCTTAAGTCCTACGAGACCTACCTTCTCTATTTATATTGTTTTTATGGATTTAAAAATGTCTCTATTCATAGCACATCTGTTTTGGTAAACAAATTGCGTTTGTTTCTTTCATCTGATATTAAAAACAAGTCACAATTTCAAAGGAAACAATTTTGATTGTGCTCACTATTTTTAGGATTAGAACCATCAGAGAAAACCAAGGAACAGTCCATGTCTAAACGAGTCAAAGAAAGAATGAAGGGCTACTACTATAAGACGAAGAGCGCTCTGCAGGCCTCCGAACTTTACGTACACTCGAAGAATGGACGAGGTAAGAAACTTATAGATCAGTTCCTCGCTGATTTGCGGAAACTGCTGGAGTCAAATAAATACAACGCAGACTATTTTAATCGGAAAGCAAAAGACAGTGAACGCTTATGCAATGAGAACGGACTATTTGAATGTGGGGGCCTCTGGAGCATCAAAGTGTGCACTTACCAGGGTGAACATATTATAAACCCTTATAGGAGCCGCGAGGAAAGGATTATATTCCAAACTTGGAATTTAGACCATAAAATCGAACTGTCAAGGTCGATTATTCCAAAAATCTTAGAAGCTATTGAGGGGCTCAAGAATGGAAATGTAAAATGTGTTTCTTGCGAGAATGACTTTAAGCAAGGTGCGATTGAAACTGATAGATATTATATACAGATATTTACTCGCAACAACTTGAAGCTTGTTCATATTGTTTGCCATCACAAAGGCAGGCATGATGTGGCGTCGGATGTTTACACCCTGTGCAGAACTTGTCACGTCAACCAGAGTATCGAGTACAATAATAATTGAAATGCGGAAAAGAATAAAAGATACCTGTACGGAAAACCGTACAGGTATCTTTTATACTAACCTATTTATTTGCTATAATTAGACAGACTATCTTTACTATCGAGTAAAAAATATTTAATATTTTTTTATGATTCTTCAAAATTTTGAAATACTATTTTTGCCATTGCATTATCTTGTATTTACCGCCACAGAGTAAAATATATACAAGTAGTAGTAATTATTTACATATACTATTGTTAATGAATTTTATTTAGAAAACAATGACATTTCTATTCTTTGATTGATCTCCAATGCCGTGAAAATTTTAGATATACGAAAATGAACTCTATTAATTAAGTATACTACGTAATATGAAGCATATTTATTTTTACATGAACTTTTTATACTAATTGTATTATTTATTTAAGTACTCCAAAACTAAACAGAGGTTTAATCACCTTTAATTTCTATTTTTATATAAAAACTATTTACATCTTTTTAATGAGATATCTTTAAAGGGGTATTTTGTTTGAAATTGCGTATGTGGTAAAACGTGCTCAGTTCATATTGTTCTTTTAATTAATTAATCTGCCCATAGACATGAGGTCAGCCTTTTATTATCTCATATCATAAATTAGTTTCTAGGTAAATTAAAGCGAAGCAAAATGCCGATCATTATAGGTTGATGATTCTGACAGATGTCAAACTTCTCTTATAAGAGATGTGAATAAGAACGTAAATTTATAGATGACGTCTATTTAAAGCAACAAAAATTATCGTATTATTTATTTACTAATAAGTAAATAGGTCGAGATGCTATTGTAAAAAAGAAAAAATGATTAAATTATTGTTTACTTTTTGTCTGTCTATGAGTATTTGTCGTCATTTCACTTTGTTTTATTGTCAACTAAACTTCTTTTTATAATATAGACATGTACCACTATCGACTAGTGCTAGTTTTTTTAAATTAAGGTAATTACGAGATGAGAAAGCTTTTAGAGGGAGATATGTTAAATTTATTTGAAATTATAAAGCCCGGAGCACAAAGACGATCATACATAAAAACGGATATTTTAAAGGTACGGCTATTTCTTTATTTTGATGATCACTATGTCATGCACGATGACGTCACATGAGAAGTAATAAGATAATAAAGTAATATTAAATTATTATTGATATAAATAAAAAAGGGAAAATATAATTATTTTAGAGTAACATAATTTTATTATCCATTCGGTATTTTAATAACCCCGATGTATCATTGCTATTAAGTCTTTGAAAAAATATGTTCTTATATTTTTTTATTACTATTTATGGTATGCTCAACGTAATGGGCAGACCTTTTTAAAATTAACGAGTTCACAGACGTAGTGTGTATCTGTGATCGCGTTATATTTATTTGAAGTATTATTTAAAAAGATAAAAGACAAATAATAAAAGGCTGCTCCAAATTTAATTTAAAGTACCTTCTATATAATTTATGGCTTGCCAATACATTTGAAAAAATTATTTTTACATACCGATTATTATTATTTGTGTTTTAGGGCTATGCAGTCTTGCTTAAAGATCTACTGTCTTACCACCTTCCTAATCACGTTAAATAAAACTTCAACCTCAAACCTTACCCTGATTAATTTCATTTGGGTTGTTTATGTGTCTCTCCATATGAAGATCAGAGAAAATAAAAACCTATATTTTTTATAAGGTACTAAAAATTTTAAAAGCTTTTCAGTAATCAGCAGTTATTCAAGTGGTCTTGTATCCTTTGTTTATATAACATGATGATACTGTTGTATACGACCTACTCAACATAAACATAAGAACAAATTTTCTTAATGCCTCAAATTTTACGTACCAAAGTTTATAATAAGGTATTTAAAAGGCGACTAAAATTCTTAAAAAGAAGAAACTTAATATTCTTTTAGGAATTTTGGTCGCCTTTTTGAATTGTAAAGTTATAAAAGTGCTCCTAAACTCACACTTGGTTGTAAGACATAATCCAAATTGACGCGAAGTAAAATATATATTTATAGTATCTATAAATCAGAAATCCTATTTTGTGAAATTTATATTATGATGTTCAGCAGAGATTGAAAGCAATATTTGTGTAATAAATAAATTAGGAATGTAATATTAGCTGTTTTCATTATAGCTAATATACATATACGTACACACTTATATTCTTATAAAATTTGTTTATTTTATCTTTGAACTATGATATCGAAAATAAATGTATAGATTATTGTTTTTTACATTTCCAATCAAGCCGGCATATCCTACTTTACCCATAGCCAACCGTTACACTAGGAAAGATTTCCATCCTTATGGATGGAAATATTAAAATTTCAAAAACCTTTTGCATAGATAATATTTATTTTTAGAAGTATTTATCTAAACTCAAAATCAAATTATTCAGACGGTTTCAATAGCTGGCTATGGAAGTAGTAAGTATATGTTTACTCAAAGATCGCAGTGCAGTAGAGTTCTGCTAATGCGGATCTTCTCAAAGCGTATGGAAATCATCTCAATTTAAGAGTTTTGAACAATAATGTTTACTCTAGATAGAATGTCGTAGTACGACAAGCAAGTTATTAAGTTCATTTTATATGAAGAGAACCCTTCCGCTCGTAGTCAACGCTTCTGTAAAAACCCGTACGAACTTCATAATAATACTTAGATCAAAATGTGAATTTTGTTTGTAACAAAATTCAATATGATATTTTTGGCCTAGGCAATAGAATGTTATCCAAAAAATTAACTATGATCTATTTGAAAATTTAACTATATATTTAGATGAATAGCATGCATGAATTAGAAATGCTAGGTATGAATATACCCTTTTTCAAGAGTGAAAAAAAAAATCCTAAATAATACGCCGAGAAGGTTATTTTAAAATATTTCTAACGTTGTCTGTCGAATCTTAGGCAAGTTTTTGTTATATACATTTGTAAATAAAATAAAAGTAATTGTAAGAAGTATTGCAATAAATATAATAGAAGATTTAATAATGTAATAGTACTTGCAAAGGAATTTTATAGCTACGTTTATGTAGATAAGTAGCAGTTCTGGTAGTCGTGTAACCGTTATACTGTATTACACCTTTTCCTCTTGGGGTAGATGTCTTGTTTTAATTATGTATTATGTATAGACAAGCAATATAATCATTATTATAAGTAGATGATAAATGGACGAGTGTCCCGATTCATGTGTAATAAATAATAATAAGTATTTATGTCAGAGGATGATTTCCTCTGCCAAATGCCAACTGTTGTATTAGAATTTAAGAGTGAAAAAGTCTTCTTCTAGAATTTTATGATATAGGTACTTGAGTTTACTTATTTTCCCGCGTGTGTGAAATTTATACAATACAACAGAAAGCGCCACTTGTCCATTTGACAGCTGCAGGAACAGTAACATCTTGCAGTATCTATTGCGAGTTGTAGGTCAAACGTACTAAGTCAAAATAATAACACTCCATGAAGAAAAACCTACCAAAAATTGGCGTAATAAAGGTACATATTGATGAACAATGTTTGATATTGT
Organism: Acentria ephemerella; assembly: GCA_943193645.1. Taxonomy (NCBI): domain Eukaryota; kingdom Metazoa; phylum Arthropoda; class Insecta; order Lepidoptera; family Crambidae; genus Acentria; species Acentria ephemerella. The sequence continues at coordinate 9,838,626 of OW971886.1, read as the reverse complement.
TTACCTAGATGTAAACACTTACATAAGCCGTATTTTGTTATGGTATCAAAATAAGAATACAATGGAGTCCACAGCATATTGTTACGTCGAAGACGTGAAACTAATTCCACTCACTGACAGAATGGTATGCAAAAAATTGAATACTCAATAGTATGAATTAAATCGGTTTGTATTAGTAGTTTCCGTTAACTGAGATTTTCTAATGTTTTTTTTACAGAATAATGAAACATTTTGCACTTTGCTTCTTAGCATATAATAATGTATGTAATGGTAAAGTGAGCCATCTTTAGAAAAATATTGATACATATTTTTGAGGTTCCATTATGTAATTGTTGCATGTTGCTTAGACTTATACAAGAGTAGTCCAAAATATATTATTTTTATTAAAGATGTTTTTTATTTTACAATAAGCCCATTGCATAGTTAAGAGAATGGTTTCACAGAAATTGCTTAACCAATTAAATTATCCATGATGAGCAAGTCACTTTTTAAAAATTTATATGACATATCACATGAATTTTATCTGCTTACTTACACCTATTATCTTACCCAAAGTACCATTGAGAGCTTGTGTATGGGTTTATAGACAAAAATAATATGGTGGTAAAATAGACCGTAGTTGGAGGAAATATACCCTAAATATCACCTGAGCACCCAACAGAGCCATACACAGTACAGGTTACAGGTTAAATATGAAAAGTACTTCCTGTATTTTTTGATACCAACTAAAGGAGTCATTCATAAGAATCTATTTCTTTTAAACAACATAGTATCTTAAATTAAAGGACAAAAAAATATTATTTGGAAATCTTACTATCTAAAGAAAATAGCTTAACATGAAGTTATTTTGCCATCATCAATATTAAACATACTTTTCCTCCACCATCGCCTTTTTCCACCTGGTATATAAACATATCTACCAATGTGAACAAATGTTCATACTCATCATAATCACTCCCTAGTAAACATTACACTAATTTAATTTACAATTCAGCAAATTTATTATTTGTTAAAGTTTGTGACTTTAATTGTTTACTTGCATTAGCAAAGCACCGGGCTTGGTAGTAGTCTACTATGAAATAAATATACTTTTGTCAAATAATATACTTACACTTTATTTTATTAAAAATCATCAATGATAAGCACTTTTACACATTAGTAAGGATATTATCTCCTCTTCCTGCCAGGATTCTTTTTACTAGGATTCCTTTGACCTTTTCCACCTTTTGGTTTCTTGGCTGTGAAATTAGTAACATTGCCCTTGCCTTTCCTTTGTTTGCCTTTAGAAGGTTTCAAATTATGTTTTTCTTTTGATCTCCTTAAAAAAAATGTTTAATTAAAAATTGTTATACTAATTGAAACAAATTTTTGAGTAAATTAATCATGCTGCAATATTAGTGACCTGTTGATAGCATTCTAACTAAATATAAATTGCTGCTTGTAGTTTCAAAAACATTATAACTTTAAAATTTATTAGATTAATTTTTATTTTGTTTTGAACCCTTTAATTATTATTTAGTTTCTTTTGGGCCCCATAGGCCACTTCGACCAGTGTTGATCTTTTGTGGCAGCCCTTTAGATATCACTGGCTAGCCCCGCTGATTCCAGGAATTTTCAGATTCTTTGGAATTCTGTGATATATTGCACCTCCTCGGGGTGCACTATGTGCTTCCCTAGGTAAATGCTTCGTATATGCATTATAGGTTCGCAGGAGCAGAGAACGTGAATTGCGGTTTTGTCTGACTCCTAACAGAACCTACATACCGCGTCATTTGAAACAAGTGTTTGTTTAATTTACAATGCCCTGTAAGGATTCTTGTTACTGAGCAGGTTTTGTGTCTTTTGAGTTTTAGTAACTCTTTAGACAACTTACTGTTGAATCCTTTTATTAGGGCTTTCGAATGTTTAGCTTTCTTTTGCACTTGCAGGTGGAGTGGAGTTAGATCCAGCAGTGCATCCAAGGCTGCTTCTGATGTTGAGCATAGGGCTCCTGTAGCTGTGAGAAGGCCATATGCTGTAAGCTGTTTAGAGTTTTTGGACGACTGTCTTTAGGTTGGCATTATCACACCAGACTGCAGAGGCATAACATATGATAGGCCTAGCAACTGCTGAGTAAAGCCACAAAGTGATGTCAACTCTGATACCCCGACATTCACATGCCATTCGACAGCTTGTTTATTGAATAGTGTTATTCAAATGTACATTTCAAGTCATCTTTTTATATAGAAGTAGTTTAAAAGAAAAAAACAAAGAAAACTCAAATTAAAAATAATTGAAAATATGTTCAGTCACTACTTCGATTTACTTTTGATAGATAATGTTAGGTACAGACAACCTTTTTTTCTACATTTTAACAAGGCTTCAATACACTAACAGTGACTATGGCAGCCACATAAGGAGACTAAATTACTAAGGATGATACACCAAAATTTAAGTATCACAAAGTTCACCAAGTCAGCTGTTATATTCAATACAATTAAACTTAAAATATTTGTTGACCACTTACTGTACTTGCTCATCATTTATATGTTTTGATACAGCTTTATCAATGTCTAATTTAGGTCTCTTCTTGAGAATGCTGTCTATCAAGTTAAGGTTACTTTCACGTTCTGCTTTAGGGGTTGGAATGGGTGCCTTACGCTTCCTTTCTTTCCCTGGGATAAGCTCATGTATTCCTTTGCCCCGTGCGTCTTTTTCCTTGGGCAATTTATCTTGGAATTTTCCTAGGGAAGCTGTAGAAGATTTCGCAACTGTTGCAGCTGTTGCTAACTGGAAAATCAATTAGGATATAAATACATATTAATATTTATTTATACATATTTCACAAAAACATATTCATTTCAACTCAAGAGCATAAACTATTTTGGTAAAGGTATGAGTTTATGAATAATGTTGTTTACTTTCCAGTTTACAATTTATTCTATAAAATTAACACCTGTGTAGATGAAGCCTTATCAGATGTGACAGGTAATCCAACTCTTGGTATTTTAACTTTTCTTGCTCTTGCAATATTTTTCAGCCTTTGTAGTTCATTTTTAGCTACTTTCTCTGATTTCTCAGATGCCTTTTTCTCATACATATCCACCATAGGATTCACATTTTGAGGTACTTCAATCAACCAGTTCTTTTCTTTTTCAGCTGCTGCTTTTCGGAAACTAAAAGTGATAATAAATAATGTTTAAGTTAGAAAACATAGTTATGTTACATTACTGTAATGATAAAAGTATTCAATTTTTTCATTATATAAACATCGTTTAATATTAAAAATTACAATATAAAAAAGAGACAATAGCGCATACAGAAAGTATTGAAAAAATTAGTAACAACACCATTTTAGACTTCAATATCATAATATGAATGACATTTATATCATATACCTTTTTATAAACTATAGTACAGGTATAATGAAAGGTCAGGAACTGAATAACAATGAAATGAAGACTAAATGTTATCATAAGTTACAGACTTTAAATATATGTAAACTAATATAATTAAACTCTATGCTATATTTTGGTTTGATGCTCTTTCAAACAAACAGACAATAGACAGACAGACAAATGACAAACAAACAAAAATTATAAAATGACAGAAATGTGTTTTGTGACTTATTTTAAACTTTTTTTATTATATGTATAGATTAAAATTGTATGAAGGGTGAGTAGCAAGAGAAAAATTTCTTAGTAATAGTATTTATACTATTTAAATAAAATGACTGGCTAAAGAAAAGTGATGTAGGATGAATTAAATATTTAGTTTAGTTAAGTTCGGCAATTACGATTTGGTTAAGATAGAATCATATATTCATACCAAGCTACTGTCATACAAATTTATAACTTAATCAGGTAGACAGACATACAAAAACTTCCAAAATTGTTGATTTGTCATCATATCAATAGTTATGTGGAACCCAGTAAGTTACTCCCTACAAACATAAAAGTAACTAAAACTAGCTTAATACTATATGGTCAAAGAATGGAAGAAGCTGGAAGAACCCTATATGTCACAGGATACCCTAATAATTTTAAAAAAATTACAATAATTTCATCAATAAAGGCTTAATAATAATACAAAAAATAGTTTTCTTTCTAGGTGGACTTTTCTAAATTTACATACCCATATAATGGCACCCATTTCTGTAACTGCTCATCCCATTCCAGCTTGTCCTTCTTCTTTTTCGTTATTCCTTTAGTTTTAGCAAATTCTTGCCATTTTGTCAGAGGCTTAGGCTTTGGAACTGGTTTAGCTCGAGGGAGCACGGTGGTTGGTGTAGGAAGACGCACTACAATCGCCTCCTCTATTCTTTCTGTAGGCAGCTCCCATACTTTATTAAGCAGCAACTGAGTATTGTCGCGCGATAGTGATAGCAAATATTTATCTTTGTTTGAGCTAAAAACAACATTGATTTAGATTTATAAATAGATCCGATGATCACATTGTAGGGTTAATTATAAATAATTATGTATGAAAAACTTGTTCTCACTTCAACAATTTTGGGTTCAAATCATTGGTGTCGAATGCCACTAAGCTACCCACATCATATTCTACGTCTAAGTGCTTTTCAACAGCAATTGACTTATACTTTTCAGCTTTTTTCTGTTCACGTTCCAATATTTCGTTTACAATATCCATTTTTGTGTGCTATATTTAAATACCAGTTTATACGAAACTTATTCACATAAAGCTACACGTGCTTGTTGACACATGATTGCACAGATTAGAAAGAGTATGTCTAAAGATTGTCACTGACAAAGGCACATGAATTTATATTGTTGATAAATTTGCTTAAATAGAAAGCAAAGAAAACTGCTGCCCATACAGCCATGTCTTACATAGGTTTTTCCTTTATTTATGGCCCAACCATTTTAATAATGACTAATGAGAAAAAATTTTGTAAACGGAATGCTATGTTAATAATTACGATAAATTGATACTAGAAAATAATGTTAATGGTTACGATGGAATGGTACACAAATTAATATGGAATGATGATAAATAAATGAACTTACCCTATTACGCCGTTATACGCCAAAAACTTTTTTTTTGTAAAATTATGACTATTATACCATAGTAGTAATAATACATAATTTATAGTTTAAAACTATACCGTTTTAAACTATAAATTTCACTTTAGAATAAAATAAAAAGTAAAATATACAGCACCACAAAACCTTAATTTTTTTGTTGTATTCTCTCTGTTAAAAGGAAGAAAAAGGAGAGATTACTTATATCACCCCAGATTTACTGATGACTAATGAGTCATCGACAACTCTGGGGTAAAGAGAAACGTTACATCGGTAACTCGACGCCTGTTATTATACAAGAAATAACTTCATAAGGTATGACTGTAAAGACTTCCATTTCCTTAGCTTTCCCTCTACTAATGTTACACAAACTCGAAAATACCAAGCTAGGTTTATTGGAAGGCGTCACAGAGTACTTTGAATATATGGAAGGCGTAAAGTAATCTGTGCGAGTAAACTTCTCACTGAGCATATCTAGAATTCTAAAGTAAATTAAATACCTTAAAATCTATAAAAGTACAAAGAAAGAAAACCCTAAAACTTTTTAAATAAATAATGAATGTTGAGTTAGAGAAAAGCTATTGTTTTAAAAAAGAAAATAAGTTTCTTGTGAAAAGTGGCTGCAAGAAGCGTATGTGGAGGTCTTTAAAACAAATATTGACGGCCGAAAGAGTATTACCTTGGCATAACGATGCAGTTTTGTGTAAGTGTTTGGCCTATGGTTGTGCTCTGGTTTGCATCATTTTAATGTAATAATATAAAATATGTCCTTTTGTGATTGTTTCAGATTTTTCAATAAACGCTCCACCTACGTTTAAGCCTACTAAAAAGTATTCCGATATATCTGGTTTACCAGCCTCCTATATGGACAGACATTCCAAGCTGTATTATAGTAATGTTGAAGAGTTTGCTACAGTACGAAGTTTGCCAATGGATATAACTGCTGGATACTTGCAACTAAGAGGGGCTAATACTATTGTCGGGTGAAAATTAAAAAAATAATTATAGCATAAAAACTTGCTGTATTGGCTTATTTTGAGTAAACCTTCTTTGCTGGCAACAGTTTCCTTAGGACTGCTCTACAAAGGAATTAAAAAATATTTATTGTATATGGTTTCAGTTTAAGCACACATTAATGTTAATATACAACATTCAGATAACAGCACATTCAGTTTGATTTGAGCTTTTAAAGAAGACTTCGTCAGAATTTATTAGGACCTGACTTAAACTTCATAGCTTTTTTCTTCATAGCTTTTTTCTAATTTTTTAACTCTATTTTGGATGTGAATTATATATGAGGGATATAATTATTATATTAAGGAGGATATAATATAATCTGACTGGTCAGTTAATATCATAATTCCAACAGTTTCGGAAATCAAATTCATTTGAAGAAAATTGTAAGATATCACTACTGTTTTATTAAAATGTCATTATTAACTTTTTACAAATTAATGATTCACAATATACTACAGTTAGAGCTATATAGTAATTTGGCAGGTTCAGTCATAGGATATGGTCCTGTTTGGTTTGTGGTTTTAAATTGCTGCAATATAAGTAAGGTACTGACTAATTCCATACAGTGTGGAGGCAATACAACATTAAATTAAATATTTAAAGACTATGTTTATAGAAATGGTATAACAGAATCCAATCACTATCATATTTTATCATTTCTCTGTACTTTGTCAGGGAATGTTCCAACTTAATGTTGCATTGAGCATAAATTATTCCCTTATCACACTCTAAATTTAAAGTGAAGTTTAGTATATCCAACTCATTATCTTATATGAGAGGTAAATAAATAATTAAAAACCAATAATCTAATTTAAGCACCCATAAAATACTTCCCAAAAACCAGCATTTTAGAATTTTACTGTTCATATTGGTGGTTTCCACAGATCGGTATCAAATGCGCCTTCAAAATTCTGTATCGGAGGGTGTGTTCTGATTCATTCCAGCCATCCCAGCTTCTACAGAAAATCACCCAGCTTTGTGGCTTTTATCCAGTGGAGAGTAAAAGAATTTAATGTTCCTAACATTTTAAGGCCCAGATACTAATTGCTAAAATTTAGGATTTAGTAGTGCTAGAATTTAAGGTTGGTTTCTCAATCTTTAGATAAGTGAGTTAAATGATATGTATATGTATGCTTAATTAGTATATTCTGTATAGTGATTTTAACAAGTAGGTTGTTTGATGACCTAGGTAAGGTGGATTTTGATAATTGCAAACGAATCGCTAAATGAAAAACTTATGGGACTTGAATATTACGGTCGATTGCTAAGCGAGGCGCGATATTTATCAATTTTTTTTGTAACAATTGTTTTGTATTCCCATTTTATAGTGTAGGTATGGGAATAAAATTGTGAGGCAGAGTAAAATTGTTAAATTAACAGATTTAATTGACTCCTGATGGTTGATTTTTTCCATATCAATAATTGTCTGTACCTATTTGAGATCAGAACGCAATTGCAAATTTGACTTGAAAAAAGGTCAAGATATGACTGTAAAGGCTTAGTTTCCTTTGCCTTCCCTTTCACAGAGTGAATGTAGTATACTAATCTATATATAGCGTAGACGGTTTTTGGCGAATAATAGAGGGTCGGTTAGCACCAAATATATTGTGTTGTAGTGATTGATTTAGTTTCATGCCGAAAAGTTATATCATGCAATATATGGAATATATGATTCAGCATTGCTTACCAGCTTTCGTGAGATTTTTCACAGTTACACATAGGGTAATTTCATTTATTTGGCATCATTGTATTGTTTTCTCTCGTTTGCGTATCATTACATCATAATCATTATCATTCGATTATTATAAAAAAAAATTCATAAGTTTTAAACAAAATGGCAAAATGACGGGATGCGTTATACTAGAGTCTCGGAGCCAGAAATAAAGAAATAACATAAGATATGGTTGTACGGGCTTCCGTTTCTTTTGTTTTCCCTGTAAAACCAGAGACGTAATATCGTGTTGAACGTCTTGTGACACGAAAAAAAGTCATAATAAACATTACTTTAAAATAACTTTGAGTCGTATTAATATCAGACGGAAAGAAAGTGAAGCATTCAATAATAGTGTTTATTCAATCCAATTCAAGCTTTCAGAATTAATACATTTTCATCATAACGACGCCTATATTTGCAATAATGTCACTGCATTTCTGTCAGCTGTATGAGCAATAAATGGCTAATTGGCTTAGCACTTATATCCCTGTGGGAGCTCTTAAGCGTGTTTCGGAATGTGCCCATTGATCTGATCTGTCAAGTGTCAGTATGTCAAAATACTACCATGTGCGACAATTTCGTTTGCAGAATGTTGGACGAAAAACTTTGAATTAAATTCTAGATTTCCAGACTTACACAAATTGTTTTAGAAGAAATGTCATCCTCTTTCTTTTTAAAAGGTAAATCTAGACAAGTCCATGGCAGGAAAGGGGAAAAAGTTAAGAAAAGGAAATTTAATAAACAGAGTGCTGATAACCTAAAAAATGGAACCGAATCTTCAGAAAGTGATCTAGATATCCGAAAGTTTTCTGACGTAGACGAATCGGAAAGTGATCATGAAAATGCAGAAGAAAAGAAACTACGCTTAGCCAAAAAATACCTAGAGGAAATCGAAAAAGAAGAGGCCAAACGAGTTGAACTAAATGATCTTGACAATGCAGTTGATAAACGTTTACAGAAAGATTATCTTGAACTTAAAGGTAAATTAAAAGTCGAAGTGGCGGATAAGTACAAACTCCCTACTGAGAAAGACTTAAGGCTGATACGGGTTCGTGAACATCGTCTATCACTCACATGTGTCTGTATCAGTAATGATATAGAGTTCGCGTTTTCAGGAAGTAAATGTAGTACTATTGTTAAGTGGAGCTTAAAAGAGAAACGGAAACTTGGATCGCTAACATACAAAACTCATTCTAATCTGTTAAAGGGTAGTATCACTTCTATTGCCTTATCAACTGATATGAAATTTCTGGTTAGTTCAGATCAGTCTCCTAATATACAGGTTTGGGATCCTCATAATCTTAAACATATCTACACCTTTAATGGGCATAAATCTTCGATCACAGGAGTGGTGTTTAGAAAAAATAGTCATGTTTTGTATTCTGCTAGTAAAGATAGGTCTGTGAAAATCTGGTCTTTAGATGAAATGGCTTATGTAGAGACATTATTTGGACATCAGTCACCTATAATGTCAATTGATGCATTGACAAGAGAGAGAGCAATTACTGCTGGGGGCAGAGACACTTCAGTGCGTATCTGGAAAATAGTTGAAGAATCACAGTTAATTTTTAATGGCCCAGTGGGAAGTATAGATGAAGTAAAACTGTTAGATGAAGAACATTTTGTGTCTGGTAGTGATAATGGCTCATTATGTATATGGAGTGTTTTGAAGAAAAAACCATTGTGTATTGTTCCTGAGGCTCATGGCTCTGAAAATGAAGTGCCTCGGTGGATTACAAGTATAGCCACTTTATTCAATTCAGATATTTTTGCATCAGGTTCTTATGACAAAAGTATCAGACTGTGGAAAGTCAGTGATGCATATAGAAAAGTTGTGCCTTTGTTTTGTATAGAAATTAGTGGTTTTGTTAATTGTTTGCAATTCACTAGTGATGGAAAACACTTGTATGGAGCTATTGGGCAGGAACATAAATCTGGCAGATGGTTCAAATTAGAAACTGCTAAGAATGGATTGTTAATTGTTAATTTTAATGTTTAGGCATAATAAATACTATCAAATAATAATATTTATTAATTTATTACACAAAAGCAACATTTTTTATATTTTTTGTAAAATAATAATACCTTGTTATTTTCTACTTCATTAGTTAGGGATCTACTTTTTTCTATTCTATTAATTTCACTATTTGCCAACAGAAAATAAGAAGTGGTGTGATAAGTCTAGTAAAGATCTATTAAACGCTAAGATTGCACAACTTCATAGACTACTAAGGTGCCTCGCTGGCCGCCACACATAAGTGTAAACCCTTTCTACTTAAATACTTCTCAACAACTCAATTAATAATGACTGACTTCATTTTACAAAACTTATGTTCATTTTTTTTTTCAAACAAAAAGTCAAGTCAAGGATCATTCTACAAAAAGTGAAAATGCTTCCTTTTTTTTAAATATGTGGAATTTTCATGAAAGATCTATAAAACTTATCCTAAAATAGTAAGTTTTTAGGCGAGTTTAGTGCTCCTGATTACCATACCATAGTAACAGGAACAAGTAGGTTGTCCTCTTACAATGTTATAAGTGCACCTAAATTTATCTGTGCTAAAATTGCGCCAGACGCGAATGCGCACTTTTTTTCCAAGTATTGTTAAGTTGAAGAACAACGTAGAGTAGTTAGATGCTTTTACAAGTCCTTGTGGAGCCCGGTGGTAGCCATGCGCACGAAGCGGTTTTGGATAGCCTGTAATGAGGTAACGCCACGCTAGCGTAGTCATGATAGAAGCTTTACACACATACAATTTTCTTTTTAGCGTTAGTAGAACTTTCAGGATTAATTATCTCGCCCGGCTATGAATCGATAATGAAAATACCTATAATAAATGGGATGTCGATTCTACATTTTTTTATAAAACAAAAACGGTAATTTTTAAAAATATTTTTGTACCTTATATGCTAACGGCAGGCTTGACATAGGTAACACCCTTCAAAAACAGTCTCGGAGAAACACGCTTCACCTACCTACGTTAGTCTTGCTTACCATCGTTAACCCGCACAAGTCCAACTAGTAAACTAAATCGTCAGATTAATATACTTTAATTCATGACTGTAGATTTATTAGTTTTTTTTAGCTAATAGCCTAGTAAATGCACTTAAAAACTATGCTTGTTGTAATGATAGGATTGAAATTATGATCTACTTATTTTCCGGACTATTCGTAGAAATGGGACAATGTGTGTAAATTTTCAACCGACACAAAAAACTCTAAATAATTATCTTACTCATTATGCCAAAAGAGTCCATGCACGCTTATCTAATATGGTACTGTGCGAAAATATTTAAAAAAGATTAGTAATAGACTTACCTCAAAATCTTCATCTGATGGACTCTTGCTTTCAACAAGTCAGTCAAAATTTAAAATGACTTATTTACTAAGTTCTTTTAAATCATCATAACAGGGAATGTGTATCAGAAAAATAAATAAATATAATTAAAAGTGATATCTAAGTGGTTATTAACCGGGTATTTGCAAGTTATCCCAGTTATAGAATTTAATTGTGTTTTAAATAGATTATTTTAAAATTAAAACTAACACTCATATGCATATTCCCCATTAACCCTACCACCGCTTCGACGAATTAGTAGTTGCAGAGAGGAAGCGGCGCAAGAAACTCTCAGCCTTTAGTATTTGTGTTAGGTTCAAATCCTTTGAATGCTCCGCCTTCCCATTCCTACCCTGCCTATTCTATCTTGTATCCGCTTACAATGTCATCCGTGAATCAACACGAAAAATCACCAAAAAATAAACCGAACTTCAAGGCAGAATCCCGCAGCCACCACCATCTAGCCCGCGGCGGCATCATCATAGAACCAGCGCAAGGTACAGTGTTTCCATCCTTTCAGTTCCCGGTTTCATGTTTTCCAATTTGTAATGACATTTGCAAATTACCCATGTCATTATGTATTAGTATTTCAAACATATTTTATACATCGGTACGTAACGTCATTTCTGGTATGATTTAGTTTGATTACAGCTTAAGTTTATTTAAGTTGCATTTTTAAATAGTCCATGCATTCTTATCACCTAAATATTCCTGAACTATGTAGTGGCCTTTTTAATTAAATTTTGTTTTAGCCTTTAAATTTGTGTATACAGTTCAGTTATATTTGGCGGGAATGTGTTATGTTTATTGTTGCCCCATAAGTGACTTGTTTTATGAAGTGTAATATCTTTTAGTTTTGTGTATTAAGGTTCGAATTTCCCGCATTCCCAAGAATACTCTCTCAAAAACTCCCTGCCACAAATCCTAACATTTTCTATGCACGGTTCTATGAAACTAGTAAGTTTCATAGAACTAAGGTGAAGTATCACCATCTATTACAATCAAGCACCTTGATGTGCTTATGTTCATGACGTCACAGGGTGTCTTCTATTGATTTTTATGGCGCACGAGGCCCTTATATCTATTCGTTTTGTAGCGACGTGATCAATATAGATAAATTTATGGTCATTGCAATTTTGAAAATGTAAATGAAAGTGTATGGCAATAGTATTTGTTTCTGTATTTCTATTTTAAAAAATTAAAACAAATTTCTTACTATGTATTTATTAATATTACACATTAAAACACAAACTACGCAGAATCCAGCGCCAGTTGACCCCTCAGAAGATTCTTCTTTCTTGATGATGCTTTAAATCTGGTTAAAATCCTAATTCTAAAATATTAAGTAAAACCTTATCTATCAAACTAAGGGAAACTAAGAATGTACTTTTTATCTCTCGTTCTGTGAATAGGGGAGGCCAGGGAGGGCGTAGGTGTTTTTGCTTCAAGGTCGTTACCGATAAACCTAGACGCGCGTTATCTGCAAATCACAGGAATCAGCACTGGAAACTGCCACAGCAAACAGGCCAGCGAGCAGCACCGGCCTGCCAACACAAATACTAGTATTAGTTGTAAATCTGCTTGTCAGCTGGCTGCTATCTACTTCATATTTCGAGAGCTAACAGACTCTTTGTGTGCATTAAATTTTATAATTATTCCTAAACGTTTTATGAATGATAGGGAATATATTTCATTATGTCAATGAGAAATTGTATATAACGCTAGTGAAAATTTAATTGAATCACGATTTCATCTGTATAATGATGAAGCTAGATTAGAAGTTTCGCGAGTCTCTTCTTGATATAACGGAACTATGCGTGTCTTGGTTTGTCAATAAGTATAAAATTTTACTCATAACTTATGAACGGCAACAACAGCAAAACAGCAGTTGTCAGCAAACAGCAAACCCCCCCTCCCCGCAAACCGCTTCGCTCCCCGCGTACTCCACGCCCTGAGCATACCAACATTTCAGTTAATTTAACAGAATTAATTTTTTGAACAAGTTTGTAACAAATTTACAAAATTGAACACCTGCTACTATGGCCCTTGAATGTAATTTTACAAGTTAGTTATACAGGTTTATTTGTTATCAATGCAAGGGCCATAAAATATGATAGGTTCTACTACCTGTGACTTAAAATTATACAATTTTAAAGTAATATGAAAGAGTCCATAACTTCAGTCAGAAATTCATTTGAAGCTATTTACCACATCGTGAAGCTGTCACTTAAAATGCCCAATTTAGCCCAATTGTCTCTTGTTGTACATGATCTGGAATTTGTATATTTAAACCTGAAACGACATCTTACAACCATCATGGTTTCATATCCAAATGTCTGATTAATCATGATATACATAATAATAACACAAACAAATTTATATAATACTACTTTTCATTAATGTTAACTAGTAGTTGTTGACAGCTGAGTACTAAATTTCATTAAAATAATGTGTAATGGAATCAAATTGATGTATTTGACAAGAAAAATGAATAATAAGATTCCTCACATTTTAAAAAGAAAAAAAATCAATAATTTGATAATTCTTTACATTATTATAACCTAAGAAACTTAATGACTAATTTGTTACATGAAGTATTTGTCACTATGTTGATCATAGTTAGGTCTTGAATGGCTAAAGTAACAGATGAGTCTTAGTACCTTGGCCGAAGGCTGTGCGGGCACTTGTTGTACAGCACTTCAGCTTAACATCAGTACCATCAACCTGCAATTGGAATAATATTACATTACTATTTAATTTATCTATATTAATTAATTAATGGTAATAATTATAAACAGTTCAATAAATAATTAAAATTTTAAATGATGTCTAACTTTGCCACAAAATCAGTGGGAAGTGAATCAATTATAACACATTGAAGAGGCTTCTCCCTTAAGCATTAATTAAAAAGATGTGTGCTAAATCCCACATGTCCACACGTAATCAAGGCTATAAAACATCATGATTAATTTAACTTCATAAGTGCCTCATTGTTTAGTTCTTAACCAAATGAATTGAAACCTGCATAAGTATTTGACTCGCATTTCCTTTATACCATTTCTAAAATAATCCTTGAGCAGCAATTATCAATTTTAATGTAATTCATAAAGGTAAAGTTTATCAAGGAATGTCTTTTTTTTTTAAAATAAATAAAGAAAGAGGGAATAAAAGTTAAGACTTGTGCAAAGACTTAAATGTAGGAATTCTGAGATCAACCGACAAAAGATCCTTATAAATGTAGTAAGTATATTTCACAACTATTGGTAGTAAAGCTTTCCTTACCTACCTACCCTGATATATAATAGCATTCTCTACTATTAACGAAGTAAATCTCGATATTTCTATATATTTTAAAAGAAATGAGTAGTATAACAAATATAGTTTGGTTTACCCAGCCATTCAGTGTCTGGAGCGGGAACGGGATCGGCTGCGGCTACGAGACCGGCCACGCGAACTCTTGGAGTCGGAGCGTGACCTCGAATGCGAGCGAGAGCGGCTGCGTGTGTATGAGCGCCGCCTCGATCGTGAACGGGACCTGGATCGACGACGTGAACGAGAACGGGAATGGCTAAAAAAGATACCGTCATATTGCGTCTATGAATATTGTTTTTTAAGTAAGGTAGCAGTTGTTAGCTGTTCAGGATGGTGTCCCCGGCACAGGCTCCTTTGCGAATTAAATCAATATTATTAAGTCTTAAATAACATATTTAAAGTTTAAGTTGTCAAACCCATGAAATGAAAGTAACAAACTTACGCAAACCCATAGCCAATTCTACATTGTTAAGTTAAGAAAACTATTTACCTTCTGCGACGATCATAACGGCTTCTATACGGTGATGATGGCCGTCCGTATCTAGCCATCTGAACTCTTAGCTCCCTCCCGTCTAACATTCGTCCATCAAGAGAATCCAGAGCTTCTTCGGCATCACGTCGATCGTAGAATCTAAAATATAATGAACATGTCTTAGATTAGGCATATGTGGTATTTTTGTACCGGTTTACTTCAAATGACATCATTAGATAAAAAGCTGCACCTGACAAAAGCAAATCCTCTGCTTTCACGTGTGTAACGATCTCGTGGTATATAAATGTCCCCAACCTCCCCGCACCTCTCAAATACGCGACGTAAATCTTCAGGTGTAGTACGATAAGTCAGATTATCCACTTTCAACGATACCATGCCGTCGATACGGGGCGGCGGCCTACCGTAACTCATTTTGATGCTGTTTTAACTTTTCTTTGTATGGAAAACACTTGTAATACGTACACTACAACTACAACTATTAACAGTTCAGATTGGTTACGAGGAACAATAAATACTAATTGTTCGATGTTACAATCCAAGCTTCTCGAAGCAATATGGCGGAGAAAGAATGAATGCTACGCCGCAAAGCTTGAAAAGGACGCAGGAAACGGATGGTTTGTTTAATCAACGCTACCAACATAAACACTTAGTGATTTTGGTTTATATAAAGTAAAAGGCAAAAGAATGTAAGCCATACAACCACAATTTGAATTTTTTATTCATTCAGTTACCCTATTATAATACTAAGGGTCTAGACAAGATACATTGCATTAACTTTATTCTAACCGCTTAATGAAAATTGTATAGGTTTTGACAATTGTACTCAATTATTAAGCAAAGGCTTGCAATCAAATCCCATACATTTTTACATTAAGCATTTTAATTGCGATTATCAAAATACATTTTGTCTAGGAGGTCTAGTGTATATCACAATTTACAATACATCTTGGGTGTACATTATATATATAAATATTATATTATGAGATGGATAACAGTAATTAAGTGGATATCTAATTTAACAAAATTATTCTTATTATATCAAAGTTTTGCAATAATTGTAAAATAAAAAAATATTTGATATTCGGTACTAAATGTTATGTAGTTACATTAATTTAAGAAGTAATCTTTGTGACAAAGCAAAGGAATGTGGTTCTACTAAAGTAAGTATACGTATTATAATAATTAATGTTGTAATTAGCCCAGAAGCAGTGCGGGTATTATTATTCATATTCTATACATCTTGAGAGAATTTGGCACCTAATATATTGAATACTTTTGAGGACTGTCCTCGTAGAGGAGTATTATATTCTGTGGTGCCTACGATAAACATCATAATCACTACAAGATACGGCTTTTACACCACGTAAACAAATATAACAATGATGTTCTGAGGGCCTAGATAAAATGCGTTTCTATAATTATCAAGTCAATAAATGGTGCTATTTTGTTAAAACATGATTTAGTTAGGCTGAATTTATTATTGTCTTAAGAACCAGTTGGAGGCATTTTAATGTAGAATCAATCATGTCTTTTTCTCGAAAGCAAGTGGTGTCTTAATAAAATATGTTGAATGGGGTTTCTGGGTAAAAGAAAAATAAATAGTTTCAATCTATAATTTACCTCAGATTCACATGACAGAATGAATATAAAACTTGAAACAAAAATGTAAATAATAATAAATATATTGATTGAAGTAATATACTCATATTGGCTCTGATTCCGTAGTGTACGAACTAAATTAAATTAAGGTTCAGCTTTCTACTCTTTCAATATAATACAACCAAAAAAGACAGAAGGCCAATGACATCATTTGACGGCTCTAAAATAGCGACATTAAGCTTTTTTGCCTTATTTAATGCGCATCATGCCGATTAAAATAAGACAAAGTATATATTTGCTCAGCTTAATTTTGCCATCCATGTGGATAGCCAAATATCAATTACGTTGACAACTTAACGTTCCATAAAGTGATTCCATCCATTCTTAATGAATTGGAATGAAAGAGATGTGAATAACTTAAATTTAATTTAGTCCGTGTACAACGGAATTGGGGATATTATGTCTATTAACATTATAGCAATTTCTTTTCTATTATTTTGGTGAAATGTATAGGCAGGTCGCCAGTATCCTCTATGAAAAATTTGATCTACAGGAGTATTATTCAACCATCTGGAGGAAGCAACAGCTGCTTGAATACACGGAGTACTGTCAATGTCTGCTTCTTTTAAATCAATTTTTACCCAACTTAAATCCGAAAAACGATCTAAATTAAAATTATTATGACATTTTAATAGGCGCCATCCTGATTGTCTCTATATGCTATAGATTCTGTTTTGGAACTGAATTGGGGCCAAATTAAAATAGAACTGCCACTCAATTTGAAGAATCAATATTTAAGTGTTTAATCGTGGACTCTGCGGCCCGAGCATAAAAGTAATAATAATGCTTCTCTCTTAGATATTTGAAATAAAGAGTTATGAGTAGGCAAATTATTAGATAGAAAGTTAGTCAATATATTAACATCCCAAACAGGTAACGATTTCTTATGTGGTTTGTCTAACGTCATATCTTTTAAGGTTTGACAAACACTAATATGAGAACTAATAGGACTCTGGTAGGCTTACAGTAAGTTGAAATTACCGAGTAATGCATGGCTATTGAAATGTATGATAGGTTTAATTTTAAATTCAGGTCTACTAAAAATCTGGCTACATGTTCTGGCGAGGGAGAAAGTATATATTTATTGTTAATGAACAATTTATGCCATCTTCCTCGAGCAGGTTTATAAGTAGATAAAGTTGATTTTCGCTAACTTTCTATGACCTTATCCTGGTCGACTTCGTGATGACGTAAGTGTAGTGTTACGTCATGCCAAGACGTTGATAAGACTCTGGCCTAATATATAAGCGACTGCATTAGCAGTAGCGGGTTTTGGTCGCCACACATTTAACCTTTGATCAGCAATTATCGAGACGCAGACCTTAGACTCACATTTGATCAGCATTTTTTAAAGCTCAAGTTTCATATAAAATATTAAATTAAGTTTTTTTCAAGATATAGCAAATATCTACAGATTCCTAAAAGAACAAAATCTATATTACCAATAATTTCGTAAAACAGAACTCCAAGCATTACGTTTTGAACTTCTCCGTGGTTACGTTTAAACTTAAAATTAAAAACATAAAAATAAACAACAAATTACTATGCCTACCGTAACTATGGGAACAATGGTTTAATTATATTTTTAGGGCGTAACGTAAGGGTTATTTAGGCTAAAAATATTAAATTTGAGTTAATTTTTTTAACATCGGTTGCAAACTTCAAATTTCAGTACAATTTATATAGGAACATGTCTGAAATTGTACAAGTAAGAAATAAAAAACTACTTCCAGATTTAAGAAAAGAAGGTAAACTTACAAAAGAAATAGTTCTTTCTACTAATGAAAAACATAGTGCTCCCACGGGATCTAGGCTGTTTTCCCATCACACTTTAGCAAGTATCAGAAAACTGAGCTTCTTTCATCCCTTCTTGTAAGTATAATATTTATGGATAGAAAGCAAACCTAAATTAAGTTTATATACTTATCTATCCACTTATATAAGTTTGCTTTTTCTCATTACGAATTATCTATATGCTAGGTAACTGTCACCAAAAGTATAGTGAGTTTTTAATTTCGGAAATAGTAATGGGCTTGTTGATTTTGTTAAATTATTTGCCTGCGCGACACTTTACGCACAAAAAAATGGTATGTTGTAATGTTATAATAATTACCGGAGATCAGATCACAGAACATTTAATCTTGACTGCTGGTAAAGTTATCAAAGTCAGAAAACAGAAGTCAAAAAGCGTCCACTCCTATTTTACTTCGGTAGGTACCGGGTATAGTTGGAGAGACGGATGTATATACCTAATTACCTACGTAGGTACATTCTCTTCGGCGGTCTTTACTTATCGCTGTCTGTCACTCATATTTTAAAATAAAAAATTAATAATAATATAAAAGAAGACCTCTAACACAGTAAGTGACTAATTTCTAAATAATAAGTAAGTATTATATTTAAATGACTGCTTTGATGCGTAATAAATGATTCTTTCTTTATAAGAAGCGCCATAAATTAACGCTGTTTAATAGGTTCCAATGGTGATCCACAACATTTTTCAACTTGGCAGGAAACAAAATGTGTTTCTATTCTAGGAGCTAATATGGCGCCATGGAATTAATGTTACTTTCAAACAAATGGTGCATTGGACACGGAGTAACTTCTTCTGCAACCAGAAGGGGACGGCACCTAGTGATGATAAACCTCTGTTTAGCCTGAGAAATAAAAAGTGATAGTAAAATGCTAAACCAAGTAAAATACGGTGTCCTTTTCTTAGAGGGCATCCTTATGTCGTTTTCTTTCCGTGGTTAGCCCACAAACGTTGTATATGCTTCCTCGATATATAGGATCTTTCCTTACATATATAACAATAAAACTTGTGTATTCCCTTAGCTTGCCAGACGACAGCCTAGACTTGATACTCGCGGCGACATACAACCATTCCACAGAGCGTTTCGCAGACAAGGAAGATTTATATCTGCAACCGGAGACGTTAGGATGCGAAACTTGGCGAAGATTAAGGAATACCTTAGACAGGCGTCCAGATACTGTTATTCCTATGGTATGGTTAAAGAAATAATAATATTAAAAATTTACTCTATCACTATCACTATCTAAAGAGTATTTTTAGTAAGTATTTTTTATGTAAAAGGGGAGCAAATAAACATGATAGTCAAAGTCAAAGTACAAATATCTTTATTTATATATACTCATTTACCAAGTTCTTTTAAATAGTCATAACAGAGAATATGAAAAAAATAAATCTAATTAAAGATATGGAACTAGTAATAGTGATAACTTTAAGTAGTTAGTAACCGGGTATTTGCAAATTGTCCCTGTTTTAAAACAAATCAACCGAGCATATCGACTGATTTTGACAATTAAGGTGATCATCACTGAGCAATGTTTAATTTTCCAATACTACGACCAATTAACTGCCTTACGAGGCAAACCTAATGGTCTGGTAATCACTCAGATTGATCAGGTTGTCCTTTTTGCAATCATATTTAGAGAACTGGATGCACTGCACATACTTTTATAATTAGAGTTGTATCCCTAGAATGGTTGCCTATTAAGTATAAAATTCATTTAAGAGTTATCGATAGATATCTTAAGTGTGACCGTGAACTAATAGTTGGTGTTACTGGTACTTCTGTGTATTCGACTATCCCTATTTTTTAGGGAAGTCTTTAATATTTATGCATTTTATAGTTGATACCTACGAACGTGATTCAAAGACAATTTGTATTGAAGATTGGGATATACAATATGTACACTTCATCAACAGCCTATATAAATTCCACTGATAGGTACAAACCTTTTAAATAGGAGAAACTCGAGAAGTTTTTGGGCTTTAACCACACCGCAACGTAAACGGTTGCCATAATAACACAAAGGGCCTTTCGAAGCATGGAGGAGTTTGGAATTACACATTTTGATTATTGATCCAAGGACCAACCATGCGCATATTTATTTATTTTCGTAATCGAACCAGCAAGTTCCTCAAATATATTTACACTTATTGAACGTCAATTCACAGGGTCACCCAATGAAACGCGGCGGTGTAAATGAGCGCAAATCTCCGTTCAGCGTCAAGCTTATGAACTCTGGTGTGCACTCCTCGCAGACCAACCCTGGGTACAGCAGGCAGCCTGCTGGCGGAGCTATTTTCTTCTACTAATACATTAGTCTATTTAATTTTGGTACTCCACCTGCGTGATATTACAGCCTTTTTTGACGGCAAATTTAAAAATCATGATAATTATTGTTGAGCTGTTATTATGTCTGTTTATTTTCTTTCTTATTGATGCATGAATTGATAAACACGAAAAATTAATGGTTGGCAATCCGATAGGTATAATGAAACCAGAAAGAAGAACCAGCTAGAACCATAAAAATATAAAAATAATATTAAGAAAGCTTTTTAGATTTTGTAACACAATTTAAAATCACACAGATGTACTATTTTATGAGTTGTAAAATTACGGTTGATTTAATGCTGGCTTTATAGATTTTTATAAAAATAAGGCAGACTGTTGATCAGTAACATTTCTGTAATAACTAGGTAGGGTCACTTTTCATATTTTTTATAAACATCCCACTGGGATGAAGAGAGTGAGATATTGTGATGAATATAGTCTATTATGTCATTGCAGGTAGCAGGCACGGGTTTAGGTTTTGCTTTTATCTTTTGAGTATGTCCTTTCAGGCACATATTTTTTAAATAATTGATGTGTTCTATTTTAGTTAATTTGAAGCTGTTCACGTTTCTGTATAGTCATTTCAGTTGTTGTGTGCTGTTCCTACAATGTATTTAAATAAAAGTTTTGCAAACCATTCACTACTTTATTTATATTTTTTGTAAGTTCCCCAGACTCCCCAACCAACCCAAAATAATTCTTAACGTACTCATTATACGCTATATTATTCTCTCTGACTAATTCTTTAAAAATATAGCAAAAACTTTAATGTTCTTTGTTTTAGTGATCGGCCCAGGTAGAAACTGAAACTTATATGGACACGTTAATAAACATTATTTAAAAGCAACCCAATGTTTTGTTGTGGATTGTTCCTTCTAAATATATCTCTCTCCTAAATTGATCGTCGGCTCTTTGAGGCGCTAAATAGCTGTCCTAAGCACGAAAAAACAACTTAAGAGAAAAAACACTTTTTAATATTATAATGGAAAAATAACAATCAAAATTGACAAATCAAAATAGAAATATGAAAAAGTAAAAGAAAACATTTGTAGCAAAAAGGTTGGTTTCGGCAACAGTTTAACGAATTAAGGACTGTATTTCAGGGGACCAAAACATGAAGTAACATTTGGTCTTTTTTTAATGCTTTAAAATTTTTAACGGGAATAACCGTCAGTTTTGAAAAATCGGGCTTCAAATGTGGAGAATATAGGTCAGCCAGTAATATAAACCAGGGGGTTTATATACAGACTAACACTTAAGAATAGAATTAATTAAGAAAGGGATCTTAATCAAGTGTTAGTCTAACATCTCCAAGTCTAGTCATTTGAATTCAATTCATAGAACAAGAACTGAAGCTTTTTCCTGTTTGTTTCTAGCTGAAATTAGGAACAATCAACCTCTCTCCGTCTGTAAAAAAAACCTCTGAAGGAATGACTTTATAAAAGGTATTCTTTAAAGGACTGGCAGTGTGTTGTCAAAAATTATGAGTCAATGTGAAATAATCCGCGGCTGTCAAATAATTTAAATAGAAAATATTTTTGGTAAACAATAGGGTCAAAAAGTTCTCAGAAGTATATATTTAAAAATTCTTTTCCTACTTTTTTAAGCTGAATTATGTAAAGTCATTAATATTCTTCAATTAAAAAATAGTAAACTAGCTAATATTATCATATCACAAGAAAAACTATTTTGAATGGATTTTTTGGATTCTATTGGTATGAATGAGCTATAGTTCAGTTTTTCAACTTATTGATTTTGTTATACTTATTCATATTGTAATTGTTTTTAGATTCGAAATTTAAAGATAATAAGGCACGACGCGTTCGTTCCTGGTACTTGTATGAACAATACAAATCCCTAGAGAGGAATCAGTTGGACGCTGCTCAAAAGTTAAGGGATAAATCTTGTCAAGATAAAATCTTGCGCCAGGAACTGCACGAGAGAAGAGTTAGAAGAAATCTTTACGATCAATCTGACCAGTCTTGTAACAGTGATATTCATATAAATAAAACTTTAAGTGAAGAAAAATCACTGTGTTCAAGTTCTGACGATTTTTTCGAAAGCTTCTGCGAGTTGCAAGACGATAAATCTAGTCGAGGCAGTGACAATGTTTCTGATACAGACGAAACATATAGCCAAGATGATTCGCGCCGCTGTCAGAAATACCTACACAAGTTCAAGAGTCTAGATAAAATAGGAGATGATGAAAGTTACGCAGAGAGTGTCAATAGCGTTATAGATAATTACAAATCAAGCGAAGATTTAGCTGCAGACATTCAAGATAAACTTTCACTTGTTGAGAAGAACATTACAGAAGAAATCAACCATCAGCTTGAAATTGTTAAAGAAAATATCGAATGTCTAGAGAAGTATACTAAAATATGTAACGATGATAGAATATCTGAGTGCGAAAGTTTGGTTTCTATAGTAGAGCACGAATTGAAAAAGATTTCTGCCAGTCATAAGGGTCGTGAAAGCGATATTACGCTATATAATGTATGGTCTAAATTAGTGTCATTTGCATATCAAGTTATACAATTAAATCATGGTGAGGAATAGTTCAAATGTCATCTTTAAAATGGTAGAGTTTAACTTATTAGATTAATCACTTGTCATTATTCTTGAGCTTATTATTAACTTAATACTAAATGCTATATGGTGTAAACATGAAAAATTAATGAGTAGTACATTACAATGACTCGTTATCTGAACTGTTTAGAATATAAGTGTGGTAACTATCTGCTGTTTTGTAGATTGCGTGCAATATAGTCCGTCATCTAACATTAATAATAAAGTCAATTTTTTCACAGGCAACTGCTACTATGATTACGGGTCACAGTTTTTAACAGCAGTTCTAGCCTGTGATGTTTTAAGAAGAGGAGTGTGTAGAATGTGTAAGTAATGCCAATTTATTTCATTAGAAGAAACATTACCCAAATAGTAGTTTTACAGTGAATCGGAAAAGTAAAATAAAACAAAAATGTAATTGTCAACGAGCGACGGTGCACCCATAGCATATCTGCCTTTTTGGATTTGAAATTATTTCATGCCATCAATTTAATTTTACTTAGGTCATATTTTGCAGCCTTACGTTTCTCCAATAAAGTATACTACTGATGAATCTGATAACTCTATGGCTACCAACAAATGTAAAAGAAAGCTGACATCGAAAAAATCAAGAAATTCTAAGGTTTTTAAGAATGTTATAATTGAAAATACACTGCTTATCGCGGTTAAAAGTGCAGACTGTGCAGACACCTAAATGTTTTCCGAACCGTACCATGAAACGTTTTCCGAAGTTTGGAAACAATATTAAGTTAAATTATATAGATGTTTCGTGACATAATGGATGTTTATTAGGAACGTGTATTTTTCGTTTACCCCATGAATGATTTTTACTATTACAAATGAAAGGTAAAAAAACAAAAATGCTTCAAGGTAAATATGTTCATGTTCAGTAAGTTCTATGTCAATTAACCTTTCGTTCGGATCAAAAACTCCGCTCTGTTACGATGCTTGACTTGAGCGTCGGATTCTTGTAATAATTTTACCATAACTATTAAATGGTACAAAATTGATTGTCCTTAACTTCTCTAAATATTTCTCAATATTTATATTTGGGGTGCCTTCACGTGCACCTCGTTATAGTGTTTTTCTCTCTCACACCAAATAGAGATAGAATAGTTTTATGATTAGAGTTGGCAATTTGTTTAAAGGTCTCTTTGTTAATTAAGACATACTATGATAGTATCTATAGTTTTGTGAATGTTGACTATCTTGTTTTTGTTTTAAGTATTTACTATAGTAAGTGTTTCGTATATATTTTGTTTTTGTTTATAT
The DNA here is from genome assembly GCA_943193645.1 of Acentria ephemerella. Taxonomy (NCBI): domain Eukaryota; kingdom Metazoa; phylum Arthropoda; class Insecta; order Lepidoptera; family Crambidae; genus Acentria; species Acentria ephemerella. The sequence continues at coordinate 9,814,090 of OW971886.1, read as the reverse complement.
TGAGTATATTTATCTTAATTGGAAGGTTAGTGATAACTTGGTTAACCTAATAAAATAAAATAACTCTACAGGTGCAATCAAGTAACCAAAGAAAATTACCAAAAATAACACGTTTATCAAGAAGGCATTATTCTGAAGATTATTGGGGTAAATTATCGAAGTACACACAGGGCTACAAAAATAAAAGACAGTACATAAACAGCGAACCGTGTCGCAGTATAAATAAACTTTCAACTTACCACAGCGGACAGAACGAGAAGGCAGAAGTCTTGCTAGAAAGCAGTTTGTGGCCTTCTTTTTCAAGAGATTCTTCCGGTTTCGTAGATTGCAAATGTTCGTGTCACTCAAAAATTACGAATCCTATGTTAAAACTTGGTCAGTATATTGATAGATTGATCAATAATATAGATGATTGCCGACCAGAGTGAAAATTAAATAGTTTTCAATAAATGTGATATCAATCAAACATTGCTTTTTATATTTATAAATTCGTGCCAATAGTAAAATGTATTTTTTATGACGAAATGCTCGGTTATTATCACAAAAAAAGATAAAGCAAATAAAGTAAGTATATTCGATATTTTCATCATAAAAACATGTTATCACGGTCATCCCTTCATTCTCAAAGAACACATAATGCAAATGGGTCAAGATGTGTCATGGGTTCTTGATGTCACTATGATGAATCAAAAGATTTTGTATACTTACATTTATGCGTTCCAAAAAAGTGTTTTAGAACGGAACATACCTTTGTAGGGAATTAGAGAATTAGTGTCAATTTTAAAATAAAAATAAATGTAACAAATATGTAATACTTTAATACACATGTCGTTGAACAACAGCGAATTTAAGTTTGGTACATTATTTATTATTTTTAATTTTTTTTTCACGTAAATACAGTAACGATTGTTTCATATGAATGTATCCCTTCACCGTACGATAACTTCGTGTTCACTACCAATAAATATGTCACTTCACATTATTTACTTGTTATTACACTGATGCCTGTTTTAAGCACTGGTCTCATAGGCTAGGCGATATTTATTGACAATTATCTCTTTTTCTTTAAATGGATAGAGATGACTGCCACTACTACAGCCTAGACTTAAGAATAGTTGGTAAAAACAGGCATTCGAATAGGTTTTTATATGCGGAGGAAAACACTTATTAGAATCTAAATGTCATTATTCTAATTTATCAAAATGAACACATCAATATCAAAGCCAATACACATACTACTATAGATTTTTGTCTTGTTGCGATGTGCTGAAAAGAGGGGATGCAATGAATCAAATTTTCACGAATTACTTGTAGATTATAGTGTATTCCGTAGCGAATTTTGACGAAGTTATACAAATATGGACATGTATTGGTAACGATTACATAACAAACATGAGACAATTGGGGTAACGTTTATTAACTCAGCTATATAGTTCACTCAGCTATAAGTTTGCGATAATATTCAAATATACAATTTCTAATAAAATATTTAAGTTGGTGACAATAACAATAATAGACGTTCAGTTTTTTGAACGATGATCAATGATCAACTTAATCAGCTAACAAACATTATTTAACACCGTACCTAGTAATGGACATTGGGTATGCTGACATTAATTAGATTTAAAATGTTTGTACCAGTCACCGGGTCCAACTGATTATTTCACCTACCAATCCGCATTGAGCCAAGAACTGAGGAAATTAGGCCATCATTATCATTTTCAGCCTATAAACGTTGGGCACAGGACTTCCTACATGAGAAGTTTGGGCTACAACACTGAAAGTGGCTGCTGTAACAAGCGGGTCCAAGGACTTAACGTTACGAAGCACGGAGGAGCTCGTAGCAAATTTTATTGACAAGTCCAGGGATCAACCATGACGTAAGTTGCTTTGTTTAGCACCCCTACGCATACGAGCTCCTCACTACGCCAACTTGTTTATATAAGCCATAATACTATGATATGGCTCAATTCTCAGGTATTTGTCCTTGTAGGACGGCCTGTGCCTGGAAGTGGGAAGTAAATATACACCGGTTCGATAACAGCGTGTGATCTAAAAATAGACATTGGTAGAAAGCCCTCGATAATTATTAATTAACGTCAAAAAGTCCAATACCAGCGGAGTCACGTTATTAGGGGAATGTATTATGAATTGTTAATTCAATGTGATTAATGCCTATTTATTATTTGCTAAATCATGAGCCTTATGATTATGCTAATAACTTTCATTGTTCAGAAAATTGGGCCTCACTATTCTTCAAATCACAATAGTTTAAAATGTGATTTATTAAAAAACTGACCCTGATTTAATAATAAAATCAATGTATAGACGATTTTTCGATAAAAAGTTTTAGTGTGATATGACTTTAACCAAGCTATAAGAATTATTGATTAATATTTATATTTTCACTGTACAAATTAGTTTTGCCCATTGTACGCGAATACGGAAGTGAACAACATTTCCTATTATATTATAAACTTATACACCAACTTAAATAGAGTACCAATCATTTTTAACAATTCTATAGTTATAAATAATATTAAAAAATCATGCAAGAGTAAGCATTTTTGGATTATTTATGAATCCACCGCAAATAATTTATTGTGATAAGAGCAGGGTTTTCTGTGGACAGAGTTAAGCATTAATGATAAATTATTCCAATTCAATCAGTTCATAGATTGAAAAAGAGATCGAAGTTAAAATTATTCAGAAGTAACCATTAACTACATTATTATGTAATTGCAGGAGTAAAGCCATTTTACTGAAAATCAAATGATTCGTGTTAAATTTAGTTTAATACTATCCAGATTTTAGATTACAGTTTAATGTTGTAGTTATTGTTAACACGATCAAAACATTTTTGATAATATTTAAAAATTTATCGTGACATCTCGGTATCAGATTATATTTCAATGTGCCTACTCTCACGACCTGGGCCAGCCAGTATTTTATTTTCTGCCTGCTTGTTACGATTTTATTTACAGTAAATTCATTGAAAATCAATTTAAAAAAATCCTAACTAAGACGGAAATATACATACTATCACTGTCGCTGTTGATTTCCGGTATAATATCAACAAACATATTTTATAAAAATTTAAACTAATTTTACCCATCGATAACTTCTATGTGTATACATTTATTGAGATTGAAGGATACACTTTATATCAGAGAAAACCTAAACTACGTGACAAGTAATAATTGACTTTCAAGTAGTCATTGTTTCCGTTACTTCTCATTGTTTTATATCTTAATCTTTATTTTATTTAAAATTATGCTATCTTTGTTAGTTCAAAATCATTTTTATGTGTGCGACTGACGACTAGTGCAGTAAATGATTTTAATTTATACAAAAAAATAAATTAATGTTTTTATTTGTAAAACATCAGTTTAGCAATAGATATGGTTGAAATATACTATTTTAGACCGTGAGGTTATGACTATAAATGATTACAGAATTGTTTTAATATAGATACGGTATTTAGTCTACATATCATTATGTTTTTGCTTTTCTTGTCATGACCACTAGACACACAAGAAATTTACCGATGAGTGGCATAATTTGAGCTAGGTCTGCGATGATCAGTTGTCGGGCGGATTGTCGAAGTAGTCTATCTTAGGCGCCGGCGCGGGCGCGGCCGGAGGCGCGGGCGCAGCAGTCGGCTTGGGCTGGCTGCGCGCCGCCCACGCATTCGTTGACGTTAGCGTCGCCCAGCCGGATCTGACCACGAAAAACAATTATCAATTACCACATTATGCGAATATCCAAGTACACTATTCTGGACCTTATCAACAAATTATCGAGAAATATACGTGTCAGCATAACACCTAGAACTATATTTAAATTATTAAAAAATGAAATGCATAACAAATTTGAGCACACTTTCGTAGATGGATAGATATTTATGACGGTCATGTGGCGTGCGTGCCATGTGCAAATAAAAGTTGTTACCAAGACGAGTTATGATGTAAGGGAAAGCTTATCCTTAGTTTTTAAAGCCATATCACCATAAAATGGCGGCAAAAACTTGTGGATATTTGCAGAATTGTTGCTATAAAAGTGATATATCTCATAGTTCTTTGTATTCTCATTTAATGTTTTCTTTTTTGTATTTGTTGAATATTATATTTCATAATATTAAGGGATCGCTTTTAGTGATAAAGTCGTCCTTTGAACAAAATTAGTTAAATTTTCCATATGTATTTCTCTTTCTGAATTGGCTGATGGACAATAAAGATATATTTTAATATGTGTATGATATATATTAAGCGTTGTTCCTAATTTCCCTGCATTGTTTAAGTACTACCTTTTTTTTAATAAACTTACGAGAAAAATGGAATGCAACGTAATCGCTAAATGAGAACGAAATGATACACAAATGAGAATTAAATGATATAATAATGTTATATAAATAAACCTGCAAATGAATGAATGGAAATAGAAAAAAGTCACTATTCAACGCTGAATAATATATTGCACGATATAACGTTAACTATATAACCTTTTTGTCATAAAACGTACCAGAAACTACATTAACGTTGTCGGTATTAGTAAAATGTGCGGCTGCTTACTTGGCGGTGGCTGGAGCGGCGGCGGACGCGGAAGTGGCGGCGGCGGCGGCGGGCGGCGCACGCAGCACGGGGCCCGGCACGCGGCGTTTGCCCGCCTCGCGCGCTGACACTTCGAGCACACTCATGGCCGGCAACCACGACTGCGAATTCACGTTACAATAGGATCATCGAGAGGCTTTGAAAGGGGTTGCCAAATATTTAAAATAAGGTCTAGTTAATATGTAGGAACGACTTATTCTTAATTATTTTTAATCATGATATTTTCTAGAAGATAACGCAAGGCGCTTAATAATTCATAAGATATCAAACCCGCACGGGGGGCAAGCCAGCAATGATCTTACCAAGCGTATAATTAATAATAAATGACTTGTCAATAGATAAAAATACAATAGCAATAGATTGTAGGTAAAATGTATCTTTGAAAAGCTGTAACAAGTCATTGAAAAGCACTTCATACAGTGTGTACCCAAATCCCTGCAAGCAAACCCTGATCTGAGCTTATAACTTGTTGAAAAAAATTAAATAATATATAAATATAATTCGTTAGTGGCTTTATCATATTAAAATATTTATTACAACAGATTTTGAAATTTGATTCTTTAAGACGGGTGTCTTAAAGAATCAAATTTCAAAATTAATTTGGGAAGGTGTGGCATGGAGCATGAATGATTTTTACATTTACCACTATTATGTGTTATAGTTAACTAAGTAGTTACTTAGTGTTATCTATGCACAGGTTGAATATTTCACACCTATGTTCATTAATTTTTTTACTCTCAAATATATTACACATTATCTCACTGCATTGTAACCCATGTTTAAATCAAGAAAAATATATAATAGATGGCTTGTGTACAAGAAATGAGTGTAGTATAGTCTAATTATGATTTGTAAACATAGTTAATCTATAGGTGATTGATTTAACGGTCGTTTCTAATAATCTACAGATAGCGAAAGGCCCACCACAGTTTATTTTCCAAGTTACATATGTCATTTTAAGTAAATTAATAAATAATGCTAAATCCTTTGGTAAACTTACTTCTACCTCAATCAATTAGAACCCGCCGCTTAACTAAAAGAACTAAAAAAAAATCTTTACACGTTTTATTTATATCGATTTAAACATGGTTTGCCACTTTTTATTTTACTCAATGAGTAAAATAAATAAAATGAATTCTGAGACGGCGACATCAACATTTAACATCGTTAGAACTTTTAAGTATAATGATGTGTCTTGCAAACTTCGCAAAGCGTGATTTACTATGTACTATGATGTTTCTAAATCGTGTCTTGGCTGTGTTCCGGTTAATCGATACCTATTTGTAATGTAGAGCTATTATGTAGTCTGGCCGTCATATATTCCTTATTATTATATATAGTGTAAAAAATAATAAAGGTGTACCTTTTCCTTGTCGGCAGTAGCGACAACGTTCCTGTTGGGTTCCGCATCGTAGGCCACACTCTCGCACCCGAAGTGCTCACACAGCTCGTGGATGAACTGACGCTTTTGCCAGTTCATCGATGGGAATGAGTGCGAACGGGTCTTCTGCTTCGACTGAGAACATTTCATTTTGACCAAATATTTATTGATATGTAAGAGATTTATAGGCTTGCCACGACATGCATTATGATAGCTTGATAATAATAATAAAAAGATAAAATCATAAAAAAATATAAAAATAAAACTAGATATAAAGTAGGTGGTTGATTATTAGCTTTGCTAGCATTCTTAAATTCAACGTATTACAAAATTTTGATCATTGATATACTGAGCTAATTGTTATGTCTATACGGAAATGTTTTTGCAGACAAAATTAAATAACTAGTTTTCGTCGTTTGGACGTATAATTACATAATTTACATTGAGAGGATAGAATTATCAAACATATTTGGAAATGCAAGCATTATTATGGATAAACTTCCTGTATTGGTTAAATAGGATGCGAGTATCAGGCGACAATTTTAGTATGTTGTTCTGCATCTGTCGTTAATTTCCGGACATAATTTACTTCACAGCCTGGCATTGATGGACTTACGTATGTTTACGTATTCGGCCGTTCGTTCAGCCATCGATCGCGAGTAATGTACTGTAATATGGTGGTCGCGGTCACCTTCTTGGCCAGATGCACCAGCTCGGTGAGCTTGTCGTGCACCAGTTGCGCGAAGGCGGGCTCCCTGGCGGCGGTAGCTCGCAGTGTATCGCTGTAGCGAGGCGCCAGCTTAGAAGACACGTCGGGGTTGCGGATCTGTAGCGCCAGCGCCATCTGCCGGGTGCGCGCCTCCACGCGGCACTCGTCGTCGCACTCCAACCTACGCATTTAGGAATATACTTCAATAAAGAGGCTCTCGGCCGGTTTTTGAATTTAGAATTTGAAGCTAAGCACGTCTCAATCTATACTAAATGATTATATTTCATACAAAATATGATAAGAAGTCTAGTTTTTTTTACAATAAATAGCTCGGCAAATAACTAGACCACATGATGATAAGTAGTAGAGGAGTTCATATGTGCAGATAGCTAGTGCAGCATGTGTCACAATGCCCTAGCCACCCTTACCTTGCCAGCCCAAAGTGCTTTTTCAGTTTAAAACGTGCATAGCTTCAAATCTCAACTCAGAAACCAGTCTTTATGAGAAACAAAGGTTTCTTGTATGTAAATTTAATTATTTTTTTCGAAAGACTAACACTTATTTTACTATTACTAAATCTTTAGGAATCGCAAAAATATTCGAAAAAAATAGCAATATCTCCTATTCTTTTATTATCATTTCAAGTTTATCTTGCTTCATTTTTATTTTTGAATTCAAATTTAATGTCTTTTATTTTTCGTTGATGCGTTTACGCCACTTACGTCTTTAACATATTAGATGGGCGTTGGACATCTGATATATCGACGGTGCCACTCTCTTGTATTTTCGTAGCAGCAAGAGCACTCATCATTCTGTGAAATAAATTAATTTTAATGAGCAGTCCTCGATAATAGTAAACGTAACACTATAGTTACAATAAATTTAAATAATACGTTAATAAATAGTTTTCTCATTAGACGCAATTAGATATATGCTAATGCTCACTATCAATTACTATCCCCAAGCTTTAAACGCTTCGTAAGAGAAGGAAAGGAAGTGAATCTTACCTTTTCTGTGTCTATTTGTACATGATAATAATCTTCTCTTGTATATAAAAATAAATGGCTGTTCGTTATTCTCGCTAGAACTCAAAACCGACATGACCGATTTGGATAAGTCATTTTGTTCAGTTTTTTTTCTGTTCAGTATAATGTAGGGGGGTAGTTAAAAATATAAAAAACAGGGGAAATCCAAAGAAAAGATAAAAATATTAAATGGGTAAACTGTCATTTTGTAGTAAAACTGTCGTATGTAGTTCTCATTTAATTACTATTCTCAACTTAATAATTCCAACACCTTCTACTATTCCTTTTCTGTTCATTTTGCCGTACCCTTACGGAACGCTATATTAGCGGACATCAGTGATTCTCCTAATATTGTCATCTTCAAATGAAGAGTAAAGAAGTACTATTTATCTTCATGTTATTGATATATATTTGTATTATTGCATGTATAATAAGATATATATTATATTTCTATTTTTTTTTTTCGTGTACACACCATCTGCTATTCTCAACTTATTTTCTTTTGTGGGGTCTGTTGGAAGTTTCGTTGCGAAATATGCAAATAATTTGTGTTTACTGTCCATTATTTTCTTGTATGTTTATTTAGTCATGTGTACACATATAAATAAAGAGGGGTTTAAATGTACAATGGATGTGTGGAGTAGTGTGTGGGGGGGGGAGTACTGACCGGTCGTAGTCGCGCGCGTTGTCGCAGCAGGTGCGCTCGAGCGCGCGGCGGCCGCAGGGGCAGGTGGCCCGCACTGGGCGGCGGCACGGCGCGGCGCTGGGGCACGGCGCGCCGGAGCCCGCGTGGCACGGCGCCGCGCACGCGTGCCCGCAGCCGGCGCGCCGCTCCGCGCACGCCTGCACGCATCTGACACACGCACCCCAGCGTCAACGCTATACGTCTACACGGACTACTAGTTATCGTAGTCATGTTAATGCAGGATAACTCACCCAGTAACAGTATATGTATAAACGCTTACACTATGCTATCAAAATAATGTGTGCTTAGGCTAGCTAGACGAGCGTCAAACAAAAACAAAGTAGAACGGCGTTTTCCCATGACTAGTGTCACTCATAAAGTGCATGAAAACAGTAAACAAGTCATATTATTGACGTAAATCTAAACTTAAATATGCAGTATTTTCTTTATCCAAGATAAAGATTATGTCTCGAAACGGCGTTTTCCCATGACTAGTGTCATTCATAAAGTGCATGAAAACAGTAAACATCATTATCTTAGATAAATTAGATTATTAGATACAATATACCACCATACTTTAAACACGGCGAAATCATGTTGCCTAAATTATGCAGCGCCTCTGAAAAGTGCTTAAGCCTCTATAGCTATATGCGAGTCGAACACTATACTTGCATTGAAGATAAAGTCGTTAGCTAATAGAAATTAAGTTGGTATTTGCCAAACAGTTATTGGTCAATACAGACTAATTATATTAATATTTATATGCCATAAAGTGTGTGTTAAGATACTTACTTGCCAGTATCACAAGGTCCCTTGTGGCATATCTTAATGCAAGTATGCTTGCCGCAGGGCAGCGGCTTACCGCACGGAAGGCCGCAGGAGAACTCTTCTTGGGAACAGGGAATTGTTTTTCGTTCCTGCAACAATTGAGATTTTATGAAATAATGCTTTAAAAATAATCAGTTTCTGCAATTAATTCTTCGCCGCTTTGTAATGAGCATTTCACAGGTGGGGGTATACCTCGTGGCCGCCGTGGCAGCGCTTGGTGGTGAGCACGACGCAGGGCGGGCAGTCGCCGGTGTGGCACGAGTGGTGCGGGGGGTGCTGGCAGGGCCGGGGGCGGCGGCAGGGCGCGTCGCAGGCGGGGGGCCGCGCCCCGCACCGCACGGGGGGCAGCAACACTTGCGCGCCGCATGTGCAGCGGAGCTCTTCAAATCCTACGAACACGCATCAATCTTACTAATGGCGGTTTTCAATAATATATCTTCGGATGGTTTTTTTACCAGCGGAATCTTTCTTCGAATTATATTTAATTATATCACATGAATGTATTATGCTAGAATCCGTATGTAAATATATAATTAACACCAGTACCAAAACAGTTCCAATAATTTAAATTAATACTATAAAATCCAAACGTAAAAGTTTTGAATGTTTACAATACAGCTAGATTATTAGATTATTTTAGGGATATTTAATCAGAAAATGCAAATTTTGGGAAAATTGACCACCAAATATGAGTTTATCATCTGTCGCATCAAAGGTCATTCCTGTAGAATGAGGAACTCGAGAGATGAGGTTTAATCTACATCAAAAGGTCAGTTTTCTAGAGTTGAGATTTCAACTCCTATGCATATGAATGTAAATAAATGATCTCGTGGGTGATGCACTCGCGGTGTGATACCTAGACGGGGGCAGGGTGCGCAGTGGCCGGTGTGGCAGAACTCCTCGCAGCGGTGCAGCTGGCAGGAGAGCGCGCGGCCGCACACCACGGCGCAGCGGTGCGCGCCCGACGCGCAGCACGCGCTGCGGCAGCGGTGGCGCCCGCACGACAACTTCTGCGCACACAACGTTAACCACATATTATTGAAATTCATTTGGTTCGGTTTTTTTATTCATTCATTGGTTTTAATTTTTTCAAATACGTCCCACCACAGGGCACAGGACTTCCTGCATTAGAACAACAAACTAGAAGTTTGAGCCATCACACAACCACTAAAAAAGCAGAGAGTAGGTTTCCTTATTTGGGAATCACAAAACAGGAAGCCATCAAAGAGTAGGCTTCCTGTTTTAATTGAGGCTTGATGATTTGGAAAAATACAAAGCAATCAAACTGAAGCCCGCAAAAGGCTACTTGTTTGAAATGGGTATGAACCAGATGCATTATGCAGGTTCTGTCAAGTGTCAGATGAAACCGCACATTCTCTGCTCCTGCGGTCTTTAAGGCATAAGTAGATAGTGCGGAATGAGCAACGACTGGTAGCCGCAAACCGGTACAGCAGCGTTGATAGGCCTCGCACAAGGTGGACCGACATGGTAAAGGTCGCGAAAACTATCTTATAATAAAATAAAATAAATACAAAATATTTTGTCCCCTGATTCCAGAGCAAATTGATATTTTGGTTAACGTAGGTTACATTATAATTAATCACAAAAGTTCGAATCTGCTATATGCGCTATAGCAGATTCGAACTTTTGAGTTTGAATGCACGTTTTGTTTGGTTTTTTTTAAATATTTGCACTAGTTCCATAAAAAATCAGTTAAACATGTATACAATCTTATCTGGAGGGATCTTGGTGGAAGGAGTTTTATCAGATTTTCTAGGACTGCAAAGAATTATTACATTATTTTTACGTGTTGTAAGTGAATGTGTTACACTGTGACATATTGGATTTTTAAGAACTATGATTATGACAACATCTATCTTTCAATAATTTATTTGTGTTCTGTGGACAAATTTCATTGACTTAATTTTTAGTCAAATACTTATCATTACATTTACCTTATTACATTTTTTCTGGCAAAATACGTTGTTATACATCTGCGGTAAATCAGAGCACGGTACTTCGCGACTGGAGTGCCCGCAGCGGCACTGTAGCAGAGTCTTTTCGGGACACACTGGGCACTCTCCTGTTATGCAGTAAGTAAGCGAGATTAGTCAATATATGGAAATCTTACCATGATCTATTTTAAATACGTAATTCACCGTACTTCTAGATTTTAATTGTTAGGTAAATTGATAATTTACCTAACAATATATATATATATAATATATTAACAATATATATATATATATATATATATATATATATATATATATATATATATATATATATATATATATATAATATATAATATATATTTTTTTATTTTTTTTATAAACTGATTTTTACACTTTGTACTTAATAAATATTTATGTTTAAACTTTACAAAACGGTGATATTAACCAAGTTACCTTCATGACAGTCCAGCTTGCAGAAGTGCTTGTCGCCAGCTGGCCCGCAGGATAGTGGCTTGGCGCATATGTTGCCGCATAGCGGGATGGGGTCCGCGCACGATTGGCGAGACCCTTCCGGTAGCCTAAAATAATTTAAGATAATGATTGTTACGATCTTACAACATATTAGATGCATCAAAGTTGTTCGCATTCGTGTATTCGATACGCACCGGTTTTAAATGCCTGCTTGTATTCTAGTCGTCTCAACTCTAGTATAAAAAGGGAAATCCTTTTGTGATAAGTTTTGAGGTGGAAACATGATGTCGTACCTGGTCTTGCCGCAGGGGCAGGCAGTGACGGCGGCGGGCAGCAGCCGGCAGGGCGCGCAGGGCGGCGGGTGGCAGGGCGCGCGGCACACGTGGCGGCCGCACGCCAGCACGCGCGAGCACGGCGCGCCGCACGACCACTGCGTCGTGCGGCCCGTCTCACGAGAGCACGGCACCGATCGCTTCTGGCCCGCAGGGCAGTAGCACACTGAACACAACATTTAACTAATTTCTCAACCTACTGATTCATTATCATCAACAGCTTATATACGCTCCATACTAGGCACAGACCTTTCTACACGGTAGAAACACATGAGGAGATTGGGCCATAATCATGGCGAAAATCGCTATATTTTCGTTATCAAAACCAGTGCGTTCGAGCCACTACCCTCCTCTTGCTTAGTTCCTTCACTTCAAATTGAAGATTGCTTTTGTTTTGAAAACGTTGCTGAGCCCATGTCTTTAATAGGCAAGAATAACTATTATACGTTTTATCAAGGTATTTCTTAGTTTCTTGTGTCCAGTTCTCATCGACCAAAATCACAATAGTTCAATCGCCGAACCTCTTATGGCGTTACCGGCACCAGGAGAATTCCGGGAGTGGGAAGTTTTTAAGTTACTGTGGACCGTGTCTCATTGAAACCGACTGTGGTACCCCTGCCGCCCGCTGGTGTAAATGTAATATGGTGCATAATAAACCATTCGAAATCGTTTCTGCTACTGTTCAGAACTTTAGATCCAATATCATAGGTTCTATTAAGGGAATTTTCACACACACACAAGGGCAGAAATCGCAGTGAAACACAAATTATGTCAAAACAGGTAAGGAGGTGATTACTTCATAACAGACACATTAAACAGAGCTTGAACTTAAACTGAAACCATACACAAATTTCTAATCGAGATCACCAGTATTTTTACTTGGGAAAAACGGTTACCAAGTAACTATAACGATAATTGATTGGGGCAAAATTTATAACCTAATAAGCTTTTTAAAAGTGGCTTGGGGTGTTATTATGATATATATTACCTTGAGTGACTGTCTCGGTGCAGTCACCGCAGGCGTCCTCATGACACTCGCGCTTGCAAATGTGCACGCCGCAGTCCAGTGTGTGGGTACAGATGCGTCCGCACACTTGAGGCAACTTGCTGCTGCACAGGATAGATCTTGTCTCCACACCACAGCCACATTGCCTAATAAAATAAAAACTTTTAGGAAGATACTATTATATAGGATTGGATATAATAGATTTGACTTTAAATTTTATGTGTCGGTTTTCACAAGAGAATAAGGATGCTGATAACAATATTATGTAAATTTTCAAAAGATAACATTTTCAATATGTAACTAACACTATTCTGCATTACCAACAGTTTTTGAATTATGTTTTAGGCACAGAGAGAGTTATAAAATTTTGATACTTCATACTTTTTTATAGTGGCTTGGCATGGTGGGCACGGTCCAGGGTGGCACAACAAAGTGCATGGGTGAGGGCAAGACCTGGGTCTTCTGCATGACTTGCCACAGGTATGAGCACCACTGCTTCCTCGTTGATATTCAGGTGACCTAACTGCACCGCACATGCAGCGGTACTCACTAGGTATCTCTTCACTGGTGTTTTGACAGGCTGGGCATCGCCATTTTCCTTCTAAAATGTAATAAGTTATCATATTGTTTTTTATTGTTTCATCAAAATTCTTTTATGAATGCAAATCGAATACTAGATAACCATAATTCCTTTCCTATAAATAGGCAGAAATTGAGGAAAGTAGTCAATATACAAGGCAAAGCTATGTTATATTTAACACACACACACACACTCACACGCTTAATACACATCACAACATTAATAGCATGTGAGAAAAGAAACTTCACAGATATTATTTAAAAATATTAAGATAATTTCAATACAAAAAAGTTATATCCAACTTACCCACAACACTACTAATGGCCCATTTTTTTATACAGCGTAAATGTAAAACATGATAGCAGTTACTGCAAGACCACACTTGGTCAATTTGTTTCACTCGCTCGCAGCACACTAGACATTCTAGTGTGCCTCTGTCTAGTTGCTCACTCAGTCTTTCACGCTGGGTCATTTCAGTGTGAACTGCAAGAGATAATAACTAATAATGAACTTATATATAACTTAGTATTTCAATTGATAAAAGATTTTTGAAGAGTACATGAATTCTTTATTATTATTATTTTACACTTCATTATCAATAAAAATAAGTTGAAATATTATTCTTATATCCACTATTCTTAATAGTGACTAAATGCAACACAAATACTTCGATCGCCCAGTATTATAAATACCTGTTTCTGTATTTTTTCCTCTTAACTTTGGACTAGCAGTATAATCTTGTCTAGGATTTCTCTCTGCACGTTCATCACGGTACTGCATATAGCTACTTGCATATTGCTCGTCTTCAGAATAATTCCTTTCACTTGCTCTCAATCTTTGGCTGCCTGCCCAGTTCCGGTTTCTTCCAGAGCCTTCTCCTTTGCCATTTTTATAGTCCACATTATTTTTATCTATTGTACTATTATAAAATGTACGAGCATCTGAATCTTTACTTTTAAACTTTGATTTTGATTGGTTTCTATTATTTCTACCATTCGATTCATAGTGACTAGTATCACTGTAACGACCCTTTGATTCCCTATTTCTGTTACTGTTTTCTGCTGATTGTCTATAATTATCATGACAGCGAGTATTTGTTTCTTGTTTTGGCTGATCATCATTTTGATAAGAAGTATGGGGTCTTTCTCTCCAGTTAGTGTCAGATGAGCTGCCTCTTGATTTTTTGTGTTCAGTAATATTGTTAGCACTACTTCCATTACTATGGGAAGACTCAACAAGATTTTGTGTGTTAGGCTGAACTGAAGAATTTTTTGGCACAAATTCATTTGCTGTTGGAGTTAAGGTAGACTTTTGTATTATATTATTTGTGTATAATTTTCGATCATTTGATTCTTGTGCTTCATTATTATATTCGTTTTGAGCATAAGAGGTTGCTGGATCATTATTGCAATTATTTGTTCTATAACATCTGTCTAGTTGTACACTTTGAGAGGTGGTTGGCATGTGTGGATAGTTGAATTGACTATAATTTTGATACTGTGCACTGTTAACATTGTTAGAACTATTTTGTGGTACACCATTGTTCTGTAGTTGAGATAAGAACTCATTAAAACTGACATACTGTTGGCTGGTAGGTTCATATTGTTGGTTAGGATAATAAGCCTGATTTGTGTACTGGCTATTTAGATCTCCATTCCACGTTTCAGAACTCTGATATGGGTTATTGGATACGTATGAATTGTTCCACTGGGACATCTTGACAAAATGTTGTGAAATTCTTTTTTTCGTTATTTTTGGTATTAGGTGTTTAAGCACCTACAGGCCTAGGCCTGAGGCCTTATACGTGGTTTGTTAGATCTTCTGTAATCAGTAAAATATGCAGACATATGAATAGATATTTTTGAGAAAAGTTGGCATGAGAAATATGTTAGTTGTGAAGGTTGGGATATACATAACTTACCCAATGCTTTCTTAGATTTGTGACTTTGTCCTATTTATAAATTAAAGGAAATAAACCAAAAACAAATGAAAATAACTTAGGAAATTAGAAAAATTCAGGAACTAATGATGTGACGAGATGATTTGGAATCATTTTTTTGTTATATTCTTCCTATTACATGGAAGGCAAAGGGAACTGAAGCCCATACAGCCATGTCTTATGTAGCTATTCTTTTGTCCCTGAAACCGGTGTAACATATTCCTTTGCCCAATAGAGTTTTTGACGACTAATGTCAGACACCGCCAATTGTTAATGACTTACGAGATTTTTTTTTAAATGGAATGAATAGTGTACGACGAAATCATACAAAAATAATTATTTTGATAGCAACGATGACATGATACGAAAATGAAAATGAAATGATACGATGATATTAAAAAAAACCCTATAAATAAATAATTGGCTATGAAACACTGAAAAATCTCACAAAAGCTGAGAGTAACACAGTATCTCACATAAGATGTTGTTGAATTCCTTTTGTTATCACTTTTCCCAGATGTGGGACTGCTGGAAGAGATTTCTTATAGAAATAAGCAGTATCTTTGTAAAATTCTCTGTTATTCTGTTGTATTCTTTTTAATTATCTTTGTGTGTATATTAATTGTTAAATTTATAAATAAGTCACTATTCAATGCTGAATTGCGTATTCCTTTTGTTGCTTGAAGCAATGACCCTTTTTGTTATGCACTCAACTGACCCCATCATTTCGCGCCAATAACTCTTTATGTTTTATTTGTTTCTTCCTATTAAAGGGAAGGCGAAAGGAACTGAAGCCCATACAGATACATCTTATGAAGTTATTACTTTATTTCTGGCTTCGGGATATCGGTGTTAAGTATCCCTTTACCCCATGGAGTTTTTGACGACTAATGGTACTCACCACCATTTTATTAATGATTTATGATATTTTTTTATGCTATGATTGCGATGAAGTGATATGATAATGTTAAAATAATTTACTTACCCTAGAATTTAAATCAAAGAATTTAAAATCTCACGTAGGTCACTAATCAACTGAATTTTATATTACACACATTGCACGATACAAAGGTCCACACTAAATTCACAGCAAAAATTGTGCAAGAACACGATATACGGATTAAAATATACAGCACTCAACAGTCTCATAATGAATCCCAAAAACTTATTGTTTTTGATAAATTCTCCCTATTACTGGGAAGGCCAAAGTAACTGAAGCCCATACAGCCATGTCCTATGTAGTTATTTCGATTTATGCCTCCGGGATTAAAGAAAATTTATTAGTTCGAAGAAAAGTATATAATTGATGAGGATGTTAGAAAAAATGCAGGTTCGCCTTTGTTTTTCGTCTAAAATAGAAATCCATAAATTCCTTTCATTTTTATCAATTAACAGCCTATATACGTCGATCGGATCTGGGTGGAGTGGGCTGGATGAGAGTCACCGCAGATCGGGAACAGTGGCGTGCATTAGGGGAGACCGATGTCCAGCAGTGGACGATCATAAAATAGGTTGATGATAATGATGATGATGATATGTTCCACTACTGGGCACAGGTCTTCCTATATAGGGAAAAACACGAGGAGCCACAAAACCACTACGCTGGCCCAATGCAGCTTGGTAGGTAACATCAGTTGCTGTAACAACCGGAACCGACGAATAACTAGAAGCATGCGGCCGGGCGTATAAAAGATAGAAGGTTAATGAATTTTGATTAAACAAATTAAATAATGGATAATAAGTTGTAATAAATAGATAACTATTTATTCAGCCCAAGTTTTATCCAAGGGTAAATTATAAACTTGAATACAAACAATACTAGAAGTATGTGGCTAAATATATATATGGTCTAGCGTTATCGTGAGGAAAGACCACACCCTTTATTTTGATTAATTTCAGCCGCTTTCTCTCAACTCCTTGCTTTAATCTCATCAGTTGTCGGTAGTAGAAATCCGACTCGATGGTTCTGCCAGGCGGCAAACCTCATAATGAACAATGCCCCTCTTCCTATCCCACCATAGACACAGCATCACCTTATTGCCAGTTAGCCCAGGTTTTGCCACGGTCTGTGAAGCCTGTCCGACCTTTGACCACGATCTTTTTCGAATGTTCTTGTCATACGTGATCCACTTTTCATCGCGAGTTATCAATTTTTCAAAAACGATTCGGTTTCATTACATCTCAATAAAGAATAGCCAATGAGTACACGGTTCATTAGATTTCTTTTAGTGAGCTCGTGGGAAACAAAATTTTCCTAATTTAATTATTTTTTTGGAATGTCACCCTTTTTAATGTCATGAAAACGAGCCGGATACAAATAAGTATAGCCAAAGATATTTTATTACAAGTTTATACATATTATATGCGAAAAGACTAATATTCGAACATTTTGTTGCGAGGAAGGTTTTTTTTATTAGGCCATCATTTGTTGTTAACATTGACCATATTTCTCATTATGCTAGCAGTATTGCAGGTCTTCATGCAGGGTATATATGATTTAATGATCGTGGCCAATTATGTTGTGGCACAACATGCATGCAAATTACATGTTGTATCACGACATAATCGCATACAAAAAATAATTGGATATGACATGGTGGTTAATGATGTAATTACTTTTTGTCATACTTTATGTATAGCTCATTTTATGTTACTTACTTTCTAATTTTTCTTGTTATTCATATACCCTTAGAAGAACAACGCATTTTCTTTATGTTAACCAAATAAAACGGCAACCATTGTAATCAAAGCCGCCGTTTCGTTTGCAACGCTGTGGTGACCTTAGGAAAGCCTATACTAGGAAAATAATATAATAGAAGCATTGAAAATAAAATGATTCATTTTTGCAGAGCGATAAATTTTTCCGCCAATTTATTCGAAACAGCGATACAGGCGAAGGAAATAGCTCCGGTGAAAAACAAGTTCATGATACTTACAGATTGCACTAAAGAATTATTACGAAGTGAATCCAAAATTCAGGACATATGGACCGAAGTCGAGGACTTTGATGAAGAAACGTTCCAGGAAGAACATGACAAGGCTCTCACATATAAGGAATGATGGGCATAACTTTGGACAATCATCAATTACTTTAGCACAGATTAATGAATAATTACAACAAACAAAACGATGATAACGGTGATGCTTCCTTAGTGTCTACTAAGTCAAATTACAAGTCTAAAGATTACAAAGTAAGGGTGCATGTACTCAGAGATAGATAACTGCGATAAATTCCAATATCTGCTACAAAACATGGATGCAAACACTAATGCAAGATAGCTTGTTGGAAGTTATCCACCCTGTGGTGAGAATAATAAAAAAGACGAGTTTCGGACAGTTTTATTCCCCAAGGCGGTGTCAGCTCTGTCAGATGAGGTCCTAAGGGTGTTACACCGAGTTAAAGCCGATGGAAGTGATCTTACAAAGCTTTTGGATTTCTTCAGAGAGGAAGTAGAAGCGGAAGAACGAACTGTACTGGCTCGGCAAAGTGGAATTCTGTTGCGAAGATGCCTAATTTTCTAATTTTTATTGTTATTCATATACCCTTTAAAGAACAACGCATTTTCTGTATGTTAACCAAATAAAATGGAATCCGTTGTAATCTAAGCCACCGTTTCGTTTGCAACAGACATAAAGCCTATATTATTTAAGTAGAATGTTAATAACTAATAGTATTATTTAATAGCTTTTATTACCTAAAAGTAAAATTTAAAATCTATATTTCATCTTTTTTATTTCCAAAGACTATAACGCTATGAAGATATAGGCTTGTAAGAACGTACGAATGAGGTCGCCTATGTACGAGACGTTTTGCGTATAATGAATATATATTAGGTTAAATTAAAAAAGAAATTATATAAGCATAGAATATATATTAAATATATAAATATCATAGAAATGTAGAAATGTATTGTGGATGGCCGGGCATAGGAAGGGGGGGGGGGGGGGGGGAATTGCTTCTTTTTCTTCTGCTTGCTATTTCTCATATTGAAATATTGTAACATAAATTTTGATTTCCAAACTCAAAAATATAGGATGGACTTTTATTTTTATATGTGCATACATTTAACTATATCTCTAGCACAAAAATAGGCTTGCACGATTATACAGTATCGTGTTTTGGAAGACGTTGGCGATTAATTATATATATATTGTTCATACAAATTTTTAAATTAAGCAAGACTAATATTGTTAAAAATACATACATAGGTAAACCGTCTGCGATGTGAGGTACTTAATAAAATCAATCATTATAATTATTGATTGATTTTATTAAGTACCTCACTAATAACTCAAAATCATCACTTTAGTACATCCATGTACAACTATCAATATGGTAAAGTAATCGAGCTACATTGCGGTACCGCCTCGTATTGCTTGCACGTATTGTCTAACAGAATAGGTATCTTTGAATCTGCTGACTAAGCCCTACGTATTTACCAAAACTATTAGTGTTAGCCTTGACTCACTTACATCCTTTATTTGCGAAAGTATTTACTAAGAATCACAGTAGATATCCTTCAGTTGGGGGTTGCGAAAGTTGCAATGCTGCTGTTAGACCGAAATAGATACATTTAGTAAGTCTTATTAGTGAAGTGGTTTATACAAAATAAATCTGTATTTTTGTGGGAGCTTTGTAATAAATGGGCTGCATGGCGAGCTCGCAGCGAATTAAAGCATCAACATCTTCTGTAAGTGTATTGAAGAGTGTTTTTAGTCTCTTTTAATTTTAAACATACAGGATAGACATCATGCGTCTAGTTATCATCATCATCTATCTGTACATATCCATACATACTCAAGCATTTTACACATCGTTCAAACGGATTTAGAATGTGCCATTAAAAGTAGGACAATTGCGTGTCAAATATACATTCCATGTATAAAAGAGAACGATAAGCCATGTAATCATATATCTTGCTTTGAAAATACGGTGACGAATATAAATTGACTACAATTATAAAGACCTCTCATATATCTCCTCCTTCTATATAGATTATTCGGAATGTATTTAAGTGTAACAGCGTGAGCGAAGTGAACAATAGATAGATAGATTTAATATGCTTTATTATTTACGATTTTTTTCTATGTGTGCAATTCATTACTGTCATTCCAAACAGTCCACGTGGCCTGATGCCGTAGTAAAGGGAGAGACAGTGGTAGCGGCTCTTGTACGATTGGACAGTGAAATTGCTAAGAGCGAGAAGGCCCACCCAGAGGCTAGGTTGGGCGTTGTCACCGCCGAGATGGAGATTATACTGCAGGTGATAAATACCTATTCGTGATTAGAACTACTCCACTAAAATGAAAACTAATTTAGAAGTTATTTTGTTTATTATAATAACACATTTTTTCTCAGGAAATCAAAACCTTTGAAGAATCAACTAATACTTCTTCAATCAGTAAGGAAGCTTACGCCAAAACGTTACACCAAGCAAGTATTATAAATTTAGTAGTAGAAATATTCATAGAAAATAATTCAAAGCAGAAAATTCTAAAAAAACTGTCGATTATCATCTTTTTAAGTCACAAATAAGAATAACAAAGGCCTAAATGAAGCTTTTGAAAATGCAAAAACGTATAATATCTATATATAATATCTATATATCTCCCATAGGAATCGAATCACCTATCTATCATCATCCCATCCAAAATAAAGGCTTACGTTTTGACTGCGTGTTGTAAAATAGCGACAGTAATATGTGGATAGGAAGCTAAGTAAAGTACAATTTTTTTATTTACTATCAAGTTCTGTATATGTTTCGTATAGAAAGGATAGTTTTTTTTTTATTTAAAAAGTGCTTTTTTATTAAGTGATCCGATTTTTCCGCTACTACAGTAAGATTTAATTATACCTACTTACGATTTGGTTTACTTTTTTTAGTGATCTAATATAATGAGTCAATATGTGTACACTTATCATTACTTTATATTTTGGTACATGTATATGAGAGATAAATAATTAATAATTATCATTTTCTGTTTCAGCTATTTGTTAGCTTAGACATTTACAGGCGACCAATGTTAGCTTCAGAAAATGAAGATTTTATTGCAAATATTAATCGTAAGGTAAGACGCAACCTATCGTCGAGGAATTTTTAACGATGGTCCGATTTAAAGAATAAAATAAAATAAATACACTATTTATTTTATTTTAAATGAAATAGGATAAGTTCTTAAAATAACTCTTAAAATTGTAATAAAATTATTTTATAGTACTAATTAAATAGAAAATCTATTTATTGTACACAGAATCACAATAAAAATGTATCTTATCTTTTGAACTACCATAATTTTCCAAACATTTTTGGCGGATTTGATATGAACATTGCTTTTTGTAGGAAATGCGAAGATTAGAGTTGAACTGGTTGCGCACGCGCTACACTGAGCTGCAGAGCGAGCGGCGCACTCTTCATGCACAGATTTTGCGTATTCGCTCGCTTTACGCACAACTCCAACAGTTGATTGGTATAACCTATACTTATTATATCAATAATTATAAAGGATATCTTTGATTTCTTAGCTTAAGTATATACTACTATTTTTCTAACTTTTATTTTTCTTTATATATCATTTCACGAATGCAACTTTCTCATATTATCTCATATTGATATCAATTTAGAAAGTCTTTGGGGGGATAGTTCGCGGCCTGCTACTCCATTAGAAGGGGCTTTATCTCGTGCTCGTGCACTGCGTGATGCGCTGGCTGCAGTCGGTGCGCGCTTGCGAGCCGCAGTGGAATATGCGCACGCGGCTGTGCGCTTGCTCGACGACGCGCTACCGGCGTGGAAGCTTACTAATGTGGGAAAGTGAGTAAATAGTTCAGTAACACCTTTTTTAAAAATATATAAATTATAATTATTGAGACTATAAATAAATTCAAAAAACAGTAACTGCAATTACCTACCTGCTTAAATTCTTTACTGTATCTTCAGAATCATTCATATTTTATGTGCAGATATTTTGACCTCAGCTAGTGGACTAATTTTCCAAATATATTTTATATATTAAATATTCTCATATTTTGTTGGTTATTAAAAAATCCCAGGAATGGTTGGGAGCGTACGCTGGCCTGCGCGGATGCTTGTAAGCTGCTCGTGCAAGCGCGGTGCTTAGAGCGGGGTGCCCGGCGCGTTCTGTCTGCGTCTGCGGCTCCTCGCGCCGCTCGCACCTTGCGCCTAGCCCTCGACTACGCATTTACTGACATTGTACATGATCGCAAGTGCGTCAAATTTTGAATAAGAAACACAATGCTAGCGACTCCACCTAAGATCGGATTTCAGTATATAATATTTGTTATTATTAAAGGTTTGGCCTTTGGAAATGTCTCATATTAACTAGTAGTCGCGTGTAGACGAAATATTTTAGTAGTAAGCGTATTAGTTTTTATATCCGTTTATGTATAGTGACAGAACTGATTATCACTATAGACCTATCTATAGTTCTCACCGTGTCTTATAAGTACTATTAAAATAAAACTTCAAAATTAACCATATGGTTCAATTTGTTGTTCACTATGTGAAATCGGAAGTAAGTATGCACAGTTTACGTATTTATTAACTAGTACATAAATTACTAGTATCAGTTCTTTATAGTTACCTATTGCTTAGGTTACGTTAGTTTGTGGTTGTGGTTTATCTTGATATTTACTATAGTTTGGTCTTTTAAGCTTTTACCTCCGGGCAGAACCATTGATTCGGATATCTACTACCAACAACTGATGAGGTTAAAGCAAGAAGTTGAAAGCGGACGTAATTTATTAATAGAAAGGGTGTGGTCAACAACGCTAGACCACATACGTTTTCAGCCACTCAGTAAAAATTAATAGAGTTTGGCTGGCAGGTGTTAATGCATCCGCCATATACCCTGACCTTGCACCTTTAGTTTTCCACCTGTTTCGGTCTCTTCTCACAATTCTTTAGGCAGTGTCAGGTTAATATCAAAAGAGGGTTGCTAAAACTACGTTGCGTTTTTTGATCAGAAGTCCTAAAATTTCTAAAGCAATGGAATCATGTCTCTACCTACAAGATGGCAGAAAAGTCTACGAACAAAATGGCAAATATATACTGTAATTAAATGCAAATTAACTTTGAAAAAAATGTCTTGAATTTCATATAAAATGCGAAGAATCTTTTTCCCCAACCAATTTTGTTTTTATATTAATGATCGACACTATGAATTTATATTTTTTGTTATTATGGCTGCACTTAAATAAATAAATAATTTTATTTCAGATATCAGAGAGCAACAGAAACATTTTTGCAGTTTAAAGAAGCTTTAATTCAACTTATTAATTCTATACATCAGGTAATAATTATAATAGTTTTATATACAAGCGTGGCAAACTATCTAAGGGCCGTGTGGCCTTGAAGTCATACGGATACCACAGCCTATAGATGTTCGAAATAGTCATGTGTTTACATTGCTGGTAGACAGGTCGACCTGCTTACATTACAAGTCTTATTCGGTACATTTTGGAAGTCTAATTTAACGCAATAACAGAACACTTCAAAGTATTAAAGCTTTCTTCTTATTTTTACAAGGTCGACAAAACTAAAGTACCCGTGGTGATATGAGCATCTATACGCTACGGATAACGTTTAACATTAGTATCTTTAATGTAAGTTGCAATCGAATTAAACCGTCTGAATTGTGTTTTTTGTTAGCTGCACAGAACATGGATATGTTAGCTGTCAAATTGTATGAAAATAAAAGCAGCGTGTCGGTTGTGAAGCTTTGGAAACATCTTTTTTAATGCATTTGTCAGCTGAATGCAACTAACAACCCGCAATTAATTAATTAACACTGCGTATTAGCACCCAACACGCCTTGTAGCATCGCTTTTGCTACGTGCTACTTGTTTACACGGGCGTTAGGAGTTCTATGCTACGGCTCACTACGCAATAAATACTATTTCGCTAATAATTGGGACTTGTTTTAAATAATATAAATGAAGGCTAAATGACACAATGTCAAACCAAGGATCTGTCTCTATGAATCCCCTTGAATATTTTTGTAAACAATGTTTAGATTTGTTGTAAAACTTATAAGAAACAATCGTAATATATTACAACGCATACAAAGCAGCACTGCACAACCTCAAGAGGTCGAGATATTTATTAATGGAAAATCGGTTACAGTTCCCAAATACTTTACTATTCTTCAAGCTTTACGAAGGGAAAAAGTAACTATCCCTACCTTTTGTTATCATGAACGTCTCACGATAGCTGGAAATTGTAGAATGTGTCTAGTTCAAATAGAAGGAATGCCTAAACCTCAAATTGCTTGCGCAATGCCTGTTGGAAAAGGTATGAAAATAAGAACAAACTCAACAGTTGCTATGAAAGCTCAGGAGAGCGTTTTAGAGTTTTTACTAATCAATCACCCTCTTGATTGTCCTATTTGTGATCAAGGTGGAGAATGTGATCTTCAAGATTTATCGATGAAATTCGGCAACGATCGGTCAAGATTTACTGATGTCCATTTCATGGGTAAACGTGCAGTAGAAGACAAAAATTTAGGTCCTCTAGTACGAACTGAAATGACACGATGCATTCATTGTACTAGGTGTATAAGATTTGGAATGCAAGTATGCGGAATACACGTATTGGGAACTACTGGTCGTGGCACTGATATGCTTGTAGGAACTTATGTCGACAAGATGTTTCTGTCAGAGTTATCGGGCAACATTATCGACCTGTGTCCCGTTGGCGCCCTGACGGCTATGCCTTATATGTTTAAGGCTAGGCCTTGGGAATTGAAGAGAACAAATTCCATTGATGTTACAGATGCGACTGGAACAAACATAGTGTTGAACTACAGATATAATAGGTTGCTTCGAGTACTTCCACGTGAACACGAAGAAATCAACCAAGAATGGCTATCGGATAAAGCTCGTTGGGCCATTGATTCATTAGAAATGCAGCGACTAGTAACTCCTATGTATAGATATCAGGGATCTTTGTGTAGTACAGATTGGAATACCATATTGTGTATGATTGCCAAAGTCATTTGTTCTACGAAATCTGAAAAACTTATGGCTGTAGCGGGACCACACACAAATGTAGAAACTTTAGTCACTTGTAAAGATTTCTTAAATATATTAGGTTCAGAGCATACATATATTGAACGCGGCTTATATCATACAAATACAGGTGCTGATATAAGGGCTGCATATTCTCTAAATATCAATATGAAAGATATAATTCATGCAGATAAAATTTTATTGATTGGCACAAATCCAAGATTTGAAGCTCCCGTTTTAAACGCAAGAATACGACAAGCATATGTTTCCAATGAATGTGATATATATGTAGTTGGTCCGCATTGTGATTATAATTATCATGTAAATTATTTAGGTTGTGATGTTAATTCTATTTTAAAAGCTAAGGATGTAATGAAAGATGCCAAAAACCCACTAATATTTATTGGAATAGCACAATTGGAGACTGCAGCTGCAGGTATTATTATGCAAAAACTATCATCCTTATTAAGTGAATTAAAGGCTTCAAGTAAATCTAACCCTGTGCATTTTATAACAAGAGAAGCTAGTTTCGCAGGAGCTCTCGAAGCCGGTTGGAAAAGCGGTGGGTTGGAGGCGATGCAGTCACTGTGCCCAAATGTTTTGATTTCTTTGGGAGCCGATGAGATTTTTTATGATTTTGAACTACCACCGACTTGCACCATCATTTATATAGGATTTCAAGGTGACAGATGTTCTGAAGTGGCTACTATGATTCTGCCCGGTAGTGCATATACAGAAGCTGGTGGCTTATTCTTAAATATGGAAGGTCGTGCTCAGTATGCAATGCCCGCTGTGACTCCACCCGGGAACGCTCGTCATGACTGGAAGATAATTCGGGCGCTAGCTGAATACTGTGGGGTCAATTTGTGTTATACCGATCATAGTTCTCTTTGTTATCGGCTCGGGGAGGTCAGCCCGAATTTCACTAATTTAGGACCGTATCAAGATAAATTATTTTTTGATTTAGTTTCCAGTCTCCCAAACGTCTCTAGTTGTGATATTAAACCGTTGGACGTACATATGAAGACCTTAAAGGATTACTATTGCTCAGACGTGTTCAGCTATAATTCTCCAACAATGATCAAAGCACAGAAAGCTGCCATAAATTTTGCAACTTCAAGTTATGCTGCTAATTAAACTATATCAGTAACTCAAAACAAACGCGTTTGAAGTGATTGTTACACATTACACCATTAATTTACTTCTAATTGTTTTTATAAGATTTTTTTTGGGTACTGAGGTAGAATAATTTTTAAATAGAATCCTATTTTGGTATGTTACACAAAAACGCAAGTATAATTATAAAGATTCAATTTAAATGTATTATTACATGTAAGAACATAATACCACATGACTTTTATCTTGGGGCCATAAAAACATCATAGTGCATTATATTCTTTGGGATTTGTATGACTCTTTTTTATCTCTCTGTGTCCAGAATATACGACGTGAGTTCAATAAGGTGCCATTTTTATTCATAAAAAAATTATAAGTGAGCTTAAGTATTGAGGGCTACTATTTAAAATAAAAATTTAGTAAAATATGATAATGATAGATAGATTTGAGATGTAAGCACCCCTTTTAAGGGACACTAGTTAACTTTCCAGTTTTATTTATTTATTTTATAGTCGCCGTGATTTTATTTTACAATTTCTCTACGTTTACTGTATTTTGATGTTAAGATTTTCCCGATTTTCAATAGTGGCCGGTAATCTATATGGACCCTAATAATAAAGCTAATGAATTAATCGAAATAATGTTGGGTATGTCTTTGAAGGTACTTCTAAACAACATGGAGAACTTAACTCTAGCAGAAGAGGATGTCTCCAAGTGCCGACAGGACTTGCGTGCGGCGAGGGTGAACGATATTGTGCAGCGGGGGTTGGCCGACCTTGCTTACAAACCTGACGCTTTGATCAGCTTGAAGTCACAAATAAAATAGACTGTAGATTTGTTGTTTTTATTGTTATGTTATTGTTATGTTGTTTTATAAGAAAAATGTCGTTATCATGCTGTTGCGTTCAGGCGCTTATGTCGCCTGAACAGTTTAATAAAACAAGGGATATATAAAACACAATCAAATTTTATTAAATATCAAATATTGTATTGTCTAACACGATTCCTTAACTATCATGTTTCACATCAATATCTTGTAATGGCATATGATGTATAGTTACAAATACATCGTTGAGACGAAAGTAAACACAGACGCAAGTATGAGATAGATATGGCATAATTAATGTTACTTACAGCAATATTAGATAATGATTATGATTATATTGTCAAGAAGGAACAAGAAGTATTCAAACAACATTATTTATTAAACAGTAACAGATAAGTAACAAACATACACTTTGGTAATATAGAAAACATAATATTAATGGGAAAGAGATAGATAATTTTTTGATAAACGATTAAAGAGATTATTGGAAGCGATGATCCAAGAAAGAAAAGTATCGAAGGAAGTTAAAGAGACGTAGAACACATTCACATTATACATATAATATACAATTGTCACAATACATGGGCTTAAATGCAAAATCTACAAAAAGTGTTATACACGATTATTTTCTCAAAACTGTTATTGATCAGTTTATAATAAGTCTTACAAACTATTCGTAAAGTAGGATTGTGCGCCAAAGCTCTACTTGGATGATACATAAAGCGCTCGGGGACTCCCAATGGATGCTGTTGCACCCATAACATCTGTCTATGTTATATTATGTCTGATATGTGGCATGATGTGTCACGTCTTACTTGGTCGCCAGAGCGCAAGCTCTACTCGAATTTCGAAGCTAGGCAGTTCCTTCCTATGTCCATCGTAATGAAAGATTAATTTCTACATAAACGATGACATATCGCTCTCCCAGTTATTACGCTAAATAATAATAATATTTAATTATAATTTGTAATAAATGGAATACTTGTTGACCTTTGGTTTACAAATACACTTTATTGTTGTTAACGTTTTTCAATCATCGTTCTGGTAAAGTTGTCATTTTCTTAATTTCGTATATCGATACGAGTCATTCCATTGACTAGTTCCAAATATACATTAGAAGACCTAGATTTCTCATATTTTAAGTAAGCAGTATAGAGTTACTTTTTGAATCAGAGAAAAAGATAAAGGATGGTTAAACTAAGTACAATATTGATATGTTCTTATGTACATAAAGTTATGTTCAAAGATCTTAGTCAAGTAGAGAAATTTATAATTCTGATTTTAGGAAAACTGCATTTAAAAGAACTATTGATTATCTTGATATTAATGTTTAAATATATTATATTATGTTTACATACCTACTTATATTTAAATATGACTTTTACCATGGTTATCAATTTCGATACGGCTTATAATTAGTTATTACAAAAGATGGCGTAGCTCATGTCTCCTAAGACTCGTAACCAAATGGCCTAAGAGCGCCTAGTACATATTGTCATATCATAAACCCACTAAATCTTATCCTTCAGCTTTGAAATGTTGTTAAAACGGTCTAAATTAGACTTTACTTTATACGTATTAAAACATGGAAGCACTCCTGCGGACAGTTTGCTAACTATGAAAATGCCACTAAATAATAGAAAAATGCCAGTTTGAAGTAAACTATTGATATAACATCTATGTGTGTCGATTAATTCTTTATTCTAGGCCATACATACCAGTTATTATATCTACTAATAGAAGATAATTATAGCTCCTGAACCGAAAGTAAAAGAAGAATCCTTTTCCAATTGTTAAATCTGAGGTTATTTATTCAAGTATGTAGTTATGTTGGCAGATCTATTAGTCTAATATTCACGCAACAAGCAGGGCGGATGACACTGATCGTGATATTGAAGTCATTGTTTTTTTTTAATTTCACTTCCATGGCTAATCTAGACTTCATCTAAACATATCAATACAACACCAAGTACAAAAGCGTTTTAGGAAATGTCAGGAGAAAAGGTGAATAGCTTCAGATATTTATGAAAGTTTAGTATATCTTTCAAGTTTTTTTTAATGTAAGTAATAAATATACAAGGATATGTAGTTCCTACCAGTTAATACCAGACTTCGCCAGCGAACACTGAACTGAACACTGTTACGTTACTTCGTTACTTCAAATCCTCTGCACAATATTAGCCAGTTGAGATTCGGCCGTAACGTTGAGTTCAAATTTTTTGATAGAAAAAATTTAAATTAATAGAATATAATCTTTGGTATTCCTATAAAATCAACAATTTTAGTAACTTCAAACTCAACCGGTGAAAGGTCATTATATAAATAAACAACGAAAATCGGATGTTCTATCAATCGTGAGAGGACGAGGTGCCGACCCTCAGCACACGAGTTCCGCTACAATCTCAAAGATGTCCAGTATCGCTTACACCTTTGTGATGCTCTTCATTCTCCTGCTTCTGATACAACTGTAAAAATAAATATAAATCTGCTTATGCTGGTTTTTCGTATGGTTTTGCTTACGAGGTGTTGAATTTTACGATAGTCCTCATGTCAAAATTTATGCGTCGTTAATAAAATTATTACTTTGCTTTCATTTGGCACACACACTTGGCTTTCATACCAATTGCGAGAAAATAAGTACTAATTTACAAGAATGTCATAAAATAATAATGTATAATGTTACTTTAACTCGTATCGTCATATAGAATTTTCTATTTTAAAACAAATTACATAGGAAACTGGGCTGTATGCAGTTTTAATATCTTCATAGATATTAAAAATAAAAAAAATGAAAATTTGAAGAAAAGGAGTTTTATATCTTGGATAAGCTTGAATCCCTCTCAGCAATCAGGACTCTACTTTTAAATCCTTTGTTACGCCCGGGACTTAATTATTGAACCTAAAATTATTTTACCAAGGGTACATTCGGGAGTTAACCACAGAGTGCTTCGTTGCGCTCATGTTTCAAGTCTGTATACCCGTGTACCCGTGACATAGGACACTGTTTTATTTTTATTACCTTTTCCAAAAATTTGATGGCTATTGAGGTCATGTATCTTTGTTTTCTCTTTTATAATAAATTTTATATAAAAATATAAAGTACCCTGCTATGGTTAGAGATCCAGCAAACAGATTAGACAAGATTATATGAAAAAGACATAGGAGCACATTATATGAAAAAGACATAGGAACAGCCAGAGTCTTTCTTTGAGGTTAATGAAAAACTAATGAAATCGGCCCTGTTTTGGATTAAGAAACAAAATATTAAAGCCAAACCTTGTTTCTGTAAACTTTTCGTAGATATTTTCGGTACTTGTACGACTTGACACTATCGCGCTCAATTCATCGGTAGTCATATTTGAGATACAGCGCGATAGCAATGGATTTTATAAATACCTATTATTACATTCTCTTGACCTAGGTATTATTCTAAACCGTACAATTTTGCAGTTTTAAAATTATATTCTTCTATACATCTCAAAAGTTAAAGGAAAATCTTATTCCGACTAAGAGAAGCATGTCTTTTCTATCTATTATTATTTAAAAAGTGAATATGAAATACTATTAAATTTCATGGCCAACTGTTAAGACTATTTTCTTGGGTTCATAAATAATACTAGAAGCCTCACCACCAAAATCCTCTATAGCACAAGTACGCCCCATAGAAGCATATAATAATGACCGCTGTCCAAACTGATCCCATAATAGAGTCCATGGATTCTAAAAATAATTAACAGATTTTAATACATACAGAATAAAGGAACTAATGACATGATTAAGATAGAGTATTTCAAAGAAACTAGATTAGAAAGAATGATTGGAGCTAATTTGTGGGTAAAGTGCTGCCATCCCAACTTAGTGTTGGAATCAAATATAAGTTTTTGAAAAAAAAATGTTCTTCCTACATATTATCATTTAACCGTCTCAGGGTTCAATTCCCAGTGGAGCAAAATTTTCTGCTTGTTTTGGTTTACCATGCTCCAAATTATCACCCAAATTTTATGAATATAAATAAATCTTTATTACATTAAAAAAAAACATTACATACCTTAGTTATTAAAATACTTTGATTTTAACTTGCATTAATACCCAATAAATTTATTAAAATAGAAAAATATTTAATTTTCGTTCGATACAGGTCAGTAATAATATATTAATTAATGATTTCGTAGGATGTGTGGACTCACTATTAGAAGTGGAGGGGTAGTAGCCGCTACCGTCCAACCACTCGCGCGTCTTGACCTCTGGATCCAGCGCCGTCAGGTCGGGCACCTCGTCTACCTCGCCGGTACAGTTCGCCCACTCAATCGTCACGTATCTAGATAGCAAGCATTCGGTTGGGTTAAACATTAGAAATAAAACAATACAGATTTTTACTATAAGATAAGAAGATAAGATAAGCTTAGCTTGCAGCCAATCTTCTGCTTGACTGACTGCTGACTTGGCGTTTGTTTCTTGGTTGGAGCATGTGGCGCGTGTTACGCGAGTGTCACTTTACCTGGAAGGAGTCCTGCAGGCGGTGCGCGCGGGCACGAGCAGCTGACGCGTGCGCGAGCGGGCGCCGGCACGGCACGGGCCCCACGCGCCCCACGGGCCCGGCGAGCCCTCCGCCGAGCGGCAGCCGCACTCCACCTCGCAGCTTTCCTCCTCCTGCAGGGAACCGTAACTTCGTACACCCAGGCTCTACATTTTTGGCACTGATCGCCTGAACAATTACTTTTCCCAAACAACGTTTAATAGCTATTCCCTTATTTAACAATTTCATCTCCTCGGATATACGAAATACAACGGAAGTAGACGGATATATTAAAACCAATCAGTTGTCGAACAAGCTTAGACAAAAAAGGGAAGAATGGTAAGAAGCCACTCAGGGTATAGCTCTGGATATGGCGATAATAATGGTTAGAAACTGTCCTAATCCCCGGATTATAATTGGTGGGCAGAAGTCGTGGAAATTACGAATAGAATGAAATTAATTTCTTTTCTTATCAAAAAAATAACAGCCCTAGAAACGTGTCATTTCTAATATTTACTGTGTTTATAGAATTCAATGTACACATTTATAGTTTGCCTCTCATAGGTGTCGCTGCATATTGCTACAGTAGAAAATTGCGACGCTTTACTCCCTAAGTAGATGAGTATTACTAACGGTTTGCTATTTATAGTCTCACCATATAATATGCTCAAGTAAACCTAATTAAGTGAAACACGAATAATCAAAAGATCTTCGATGATGATCAGCTACATTAATAAATATCTCAA
Organism: Acentria ephemerella; assembly: GCA_943193645.1. Classification (NCBI taxonomy): domain Eukaryota; kingdom Metazoa; phylum Arthropoda; class Insecta; order Lepidoptera; family Crambidae; genus Acentria; species Acentria ephemerella. The sequence continues at coordinate 9,781,341 of OW971886.1, read as the reverse complement.
GTACTTGGTAATGCATGGGTGGTGCTACGATGCGGCCGGGCAGCGCGGGAGCACAACGCCACGGCTGCAGAGCTGCCGGAGGACCATCCGCGGGGAGCTCACATCGTGCCTGTGATACACGGACACCCCACCCGCAAGCGCCTTGTGCTTCCTCGCCGGTTGACTTCTGTTCATTGATGAAATGACAAGACTTTGTATTTACTTTATAATAAAAACCAATGGTGGGTTCCTACAATGCCTTCCTACATGTTTGGGTCATTACATCACCATGCAAATAGAGTATAGCATTATGATTAATACAGAGCATTACAAGTAGAGTTGGTAAATATTTATACCTACAAAATAGTATTATTTATTATTTTGTGGCTCGAAGGATCAAATGATGTTTAGCGGCTATTAGACGGCGTCGTCAGATGCCTATATCTACCACACATTGACATGCATAATAATTTAATTTATAAATAATGTCAATACTAAAAAAATGTTTTAGAAGGAACAATAAATCTGCAAGTAATAGTTTTATAAATAAAACGATATTTTGGACTTATTACAAATCGCCCAAAAAAAAATGATATTCATATCTGTTTATATAATTTATTCGTTAACATAAAAAGTTAACATAGTAAAATCCGTTTTATTTGTTTTCTATCCTGTTATTTGTGGTTATATAAGTTTTGTAAATTTCTACACCTCAGAACTTCGGAAACATGAACAAACTGTAAAGATTATCTAATTTAGAATATCTCATAATTTAACTAAAAATCCCTATATTTACTCTTGATAGCGTTACCTGGACGTGACAGCCGAGGGAGGGCCGCGCCACCAGCCTCATACAAGGCAGCCGGGGACAGGGCGCGCGCTGCTCGGTGGGCGGGCACGCGCGGCCCGGCCACACCGCGCCCGTCAGGTGCTGCCTGTATCACACAGTTCCACTTACATCGGTACCCTTTGCCTCTTCTGACATAATATTCTACATTAAAAGACGATAAAACCCGGCTTTCGGCGACTTATTTTGAAAAAACTTAGGTAACGTAAATAATTAAATAAATTATGTTTTTGTTTAAGTAATAAAATTCAAGATTTCACCAACTCATAGATCAAGATAGGCACCTACCTAGATTTGAAAAGAGCGAACAAAAAACACAGGCCAATTAGATTTGGCTCATCAAGAATGATTTTTTGACAAAATAATAATAATTTAGTTACTAACAGTAGTTGAATAACACGTGAAACTTCACTTGTTTTTTCTGGTCTTCGAAGCATCTTGCATCACAAATAAGTAAATATTCATCTCTCTGACCTGGTCCTTCGCATATGCATCGTTGTAGAGGCATCTCCACAGGAACAAGCCGAAGTGTCCCAAGGTCCCCAGGAGCCCAGCTCACAGTCCACGCCACACGGCACGTAGCACCATGACTCGCGGGCTTCAGACGCTGTCGTATTCTAGAGGATAAATTGTACAATTTGCAACAATATTGAGTGAAGTTACAATTTTTTTCTGGTACACAATAATACTTACAGGGCAGTAAGAGTCATTAACAAAGACTCCATCGCTTCGTAAGCATTTCACGGCTCTCTTTTTCGTTCCCTCCCCACAAGGTGATCCACCTGTTACGGAAGAAAAATATTTTCACCTGTAATTTTTAATTTAACTTTAATTTTATCTAGGTATCTTAACCCGCTAGCTAATGAACGTCTTTAACATCAATGGTACTACTCATGATTTGCTTACCGTGCAATAATCAGTAATAATCAAGAGGATAATAAACTTTGTTTACCGCAAAAAACGATAAGTCCCCTGCTCCCAACACATCGCAACACTTATGCAGAAGTGTTGCGATGTAATGGCTTCGAATGGAATATATCACTATGCTATATTTCACTCACTATAATCACTGGTTGTTTTGCTGTGTCCTCAAATGGATTATTTTATTCATGTGTATATTCGAAAACCAGCACAAGCAAATACAGAACTGGCTACCTACTTCGATGAAACCGTCATTTGATATATGGATTTATATGTAATTTTATATATACTTTTTATAACGATTATTTTATGTATATATTATTAATCTGCAATCTGCGTACATCACGTACTTAATGGTACTTCATTAAAAATTAAGCCCATTCTCCTTCTTCCCATTTGAGGAACAGTAAGCGTTTCCTAGATGGGGAGAAGGTCTAAAAACGTGTAAATTGTGTATGCCTATATAATGTACCCAGTGGTTGGCAGTCTGCCCAGGGCGCCACGTGCCAGGAGTAGGCGTGCGGCGCGCACGGCTCGGCGGCCACTAGGTGCGGGCACGCGGCGCCGCCCTCCGCCGCTGGACGCAGCACCACGCGCGTGCGGTCACGCCGCCCGCCCCATTTAGTCTGTATACGATTTACGATAACGTCTCATTATGCCTAGACGCCTTGGTTGGAACACAGTCTCTAATACAGGGCTACTACGGTAAATGAATTGAAGAGCTGATAAGCTCAACAGGAGTAAGATGAGTGCAATGATTAGAGCTTTGACGGGACTCAACTTGCAAACTAGATACTTATACAATATAAAATCATATAAGTGATTCTGATGTTTGTGGTCAGAAGCGCGAAACCCCAAACCACTTTCAATGTCATAATCGACCTTTAATCACAAACCAAGCCTTCATCTGTTAAATAAAACCAAAAATATTTCTGATAAATTTCCAAAGTCAAAGCTTCAAAAAAGCAAGCATCATCAAACTGTAAGTCAATGTTTGCAATTTTATTATCGCTATGTTATAAGACGGGAAATGAAAAGAAGCGGAATTTTTCGATCTTCAAATATCGTCAACAAATCGCGTTTCATACCCATAATAAATATACAGACAGTTTAATTTTTTATTTTAAGTATATTTATTTGTTGTAACCTGTTCACATGGGCTCCACTCCGACCAGGTGCTGACGACGCAGTCGGCCGGGCACGGGGCGCGGCACGTGGCCTCGCGCGCTGGCGTCGCGCCCGCGCCGTTTGACTCACACTCCGCGTCCGAAAGCCAGTTCCCATTCGAGTCCACACAACTATAAAATTAGGAAAAATTATTTAAACTTCATATTTTATGAGATTATTATTAAAAAGCAAATACATTTCTATGTATTTCCTTTTTAATGATAATCTCATAAAATAAAAGTCTGAAAATTTACATGCTGGTAATTTTTTGAGGTTTAAGAAGATTATTATTTATTTATTTATTATTTATTTAGTTATAAGTTTTCACGGTAGGGATATTTCTCATGGCGCGATTCAAAACAAGCGACATCACATTGATACTAGCGACTGCCCTTGAGCAATTCCGTTCAAAATCTTCTAACTAATTTCAACATCCTTTCAAGCCTCATAGTATGTAAATATTTTAAGTTTTTTCAAGTATTGGATTGGCAATACTTGAGAAGGTAAAATATTTAAATAAATGAACTTTAAATAGATTATAAAATTTTACTTTTAAGATGATATGATATCGCTTATATCGCATTGATACGAGCATATCAAAAGTTTCGAAGAACCTCATTGCAAATCCTTAACCTTGACCTTGGCCTTAACTTCTTAACTTTCTGAAGTTAAGGCCAATACTTTAACACTTCCACGCCGCCTCAATGCGTCTTGATAGTGAAACTATCGGGGCCAACGGCCGAAGTACAGCAATAAATTTGATTTATACCTGTTTTTCACTTGTTGTGATTTAAATGTTTCCCTATACTTGTAAAACTAAGTAAGCGGATAAGCCAGTGAGTGGTTTAGATTGAGGGTGACTCACGTGACGGTGCGGTTGATGACGGCGTGGCCGCAGAGCGCGCGGTGCGGCGCGCACACGGCCCACTCGCCGAGCGCCCAGCGCGCCGCCACCACCTCGCACGTGGCGCGCTGCAACGTCGCGCCGCACTCGCGACCTCCGCCTGAACCTTCCTCCACCACCTCTCTACACATATTGCGTGAAAATATTAAGGCCGTTCTCACACCATAAACTACTTAGAAAAGACAATACAGATGCAATATTTTTATACAGCATTTACTAAAATATCTCAATTAAAAAGAATAAACAGTTGCTTTACACAAGTATCAGTCATATTAATTCGCGACTAATAGACGGAAAAGTATCTTTATAGCAGATAATAATACCTAGAATTGTATTAATTTGCTGGAGATACGGGTAAATAACTATTGCACCCTTAAATATTTTATATAACTTCAAATAAATGCAGCCCAGTCGACATTGCTTTACCTAGTCCTGAATCGGAAAGCCGCTCTAGATCCTGGCTCTGCAGCGCAAGGGCCCCACTCGCCCCAGGGTCCGGCTGCACAGTCGCGCGCGCACCGTACGGTGCATGGACCCCGCAACAGCGTAGTGAACTCCTCGTCATACGTGTACCCGTCCGTTGACGCCTCCCGGACTCGGCTTGGTCCTGGAGTAGTGTAGACAATAACATATATTTAAGACAAAAAATGCTGATGGTAAGTGTAACATAGTAAACATTACATATAATCAGTTATATGAAGGGAATCACTAAGTATTGTTGGTACATTGACATTCTGGAAACAAGAGTTGTAAATGCCTTCTATGCCCGGTAATTAGGCACTCTAGTGGTTCCCTTCACAGCCATCTGCTACACTGGCGAAATTGGAAAGGTGACTAGCAGACATATATGTAAATAGAACAGTATCGAATAGAATAGAAATGAATAAACAATCAAATCTATCGAAATAAGTAATTTCAAAGAATAACGTATAAGTTACATAACACTAACCCGTTAGTGGATGGTATTTCTTGCAAACGTCCATCGGCACATCGCGACCATCAACAATACACCGTGCTGCTCTCAGTGCTCTGCCCTCTCCACATTCAAGTCTGTAATGCAATTAAAGCCATGACCGTGCTATACCTTTAAAGAAAATATTGAAGCTGATTTATATTTTAGTATTTTATACCCAGGCGGAAGAATGCAGTCGGAGTCAGCGGGAAGCATCTCCAAAGATACGTTCTTGCAAACACAATTCGGAATGTCGGGATCTGATGCATCTAAGTATCTAAAAATTGAACAAAATACATACACCACCAGTACAACAAAATAATATGATTATAATAATTTGTAAAATATGATAATATTGTTCATTCAAGACATTCTCTTAAGAATAATGTAACAGTTTGTAATTAAAAATACAGGCATTAAGAGCTTCCAAGTTGTTAGTGCGACGATATATAACGAGGAATTAACACGATCAGACACATGATCTGCTAAAACCATTCGATGTGCTCTAGTCATGTTAGTTTTTAGGGGTTGGTTAGGCCTGTTCGCTGATATATACTTTGTTTTGTGATCTGCATTACCGAACATTTAGTTAGCTTATAAATCTTTTACCATAAGGACCACAATAAAAAATTTCCAATATGTTCCAAGAGGTACATCCTGAAGCTATTCTAGTTGTAACTAATCTAAGTCGTGTGTAGAGTTTGATTTATGGCTCGAACATTTTAAATCTGCCTTGTTGAGTTATTTCATTGATTACATATTTAGGAGATTAGATACAGACTTAGGAGAAGTTTTGGGAGGTATTGCCACTAATTTTACAATGACATCTTTCACGAAAAAGTAGTAGTAATATTGATAAAATGTTTAATAATTACAAACCACGGTATTTAATTCACTAATTATAGACACATGTTACGTCAACAATACTCTTCCGTTGTCAAGCTCATAAATATTTATTTTACTTGTCACAACTCTGACCTAACCTCACCAATTTTATTAAGTGACATAATATGATTTACAGGAACACTTATCCTAATTGGTCAGAATGAAAAATAATAATTTAAAAGGTGTTACGATTTCGGCATGGCGATTTTACTCTAACCGTAAAAGTCGCTCGTGGTGTCGTATGATAGGGTATAGTTACAGCAGTGGGTCCGCGCAGACGGCGTCACAGGCGAGGGGCGGCGCGTGGTCGCAGGCGAGGCGGCACGCGGCCACGGCGCGCGGCACCGGCTGCCCCGCACACGCGCCCGCCTCCACGCGGTGTGCCTCCGACCCACACCACTGGCCTTATGGCAAATTATTACAACTTATCTTTTATTGTAGCTTTCAATGTGCACTTGGACTCAATCGTAGATACACAACAATTATTCACTCCAAAGGAGCCAAATCTAAAATCCAAAGGTTATTAGTCTTGTTCTGGAACTAGTGTGACGTTTTTGGTAGGCGAGGACAGCCCATACATTTTTTACATGGTTCATTTATCTGTGACTTACTCTCATATCAGTCATATCATTACTAAGTATGTCCAAAGTCTTCAAGAATTTCGATTTCACGCTTTATTTCAAGTTTCTAAAGTTTCTATATGGCGAAAAAGTGTAGTCTGGAGATAAGCTTAATCAATTATAATAGTAAGCTTTGAGTTTTTTGCCGTAAATCTAAAATATTTGCAGTATTTTGAATACATTGAGTTTGGAAATCAATATAGTAGATTCGTTGCACAAGAATGTCGTATTAGAACATTCCTAGAAGATCATAGGACCACTATGCCAATACGAGCGCCTAGGGAACAAATTCACAGTCCGTTCGCTCGAAGAAAGCATCGATGGTGAGAGTAGATACCCACAATTTATGTGAGACTTGAGCTCAGAGTAGTTTGAAATAGATTATTTTATACTGACTTCTGACTCTGAACCCGGAGCCGCAGCGCTGTGCGGGCGGCAAGCGACAGGTGGTCCACTCGCCGGCGACCCACGCAGCATCCCGCGGTCGGCACGAGCGCGCCACCGGACACTCGCGGCTCTCCTGCCGCGGCCCACAGTTGGGGCCGCCGTGGACGGTGCGGACGCGCACTTGTTTGCCTGGCTCTGGAACATATCCCGCGTCGCCTTGGTTATGTTTTTTTATGTTTATTGTTATACTAGTTTTATTATCTACAACAGCTAAGAAATAGAATGTAAACCAATAATACCCATAAATATATGGACTTCACTTAGTACTGGATTTCTTTTGAAACTATTACAAACACTCTTGGTAAATAAAAATGAGAGAGGGTACTCATTTATATAAAAGAGACTTAGCATTTAAACTGTTACCGCAAGTATTAGGGCATGGTGACCACGGCATCCAAGCTTCAACTCTGCAGCCTCGTCGGCACCGTACAGTGCACGCTCGTCGCGACACTGGACGATGTAGTGGGGCGCAACTGGGTAACGAAATTATAAAATATCAATCTTATTGTAACTGTCAAAACAACAGCGTGTAAAGCAGCTTTGGCGAAAGATTCTTTGTTTTCAATATATCGAAACCAGAGTGTTCGAACCACTAAGCCAACGAGATCCTCCTTCCATTGTATATGTAGGTACGTATAACATGGCGAAGTTGAAAGCATACGTTTTTAAATTGTTTTGAATTATTCACGATTTACCGACGATTTATAAGATTTTAATTTTACCGTCGTTTACACGTTTTTTAATGTCAAAACATTTTCATGCACTAGATGTGATTTTGTAATCAATCAATATAATTAAAAACACTCACAGCGCTTCTCTAACGACATCGGCGTTGTTTTGAACGCACATAACGTCTCGGGTCATTTCTCCTTCTTCTACACATGGTTCTTCTTCATCGCTTTCGTTCAAAGTTTCGCCATCCTGAATAACATTTAATATGTTGTCGAAAACAACTTTACTCCTATACATTTAGTTGAATATATTATTTTATCGCTTACCGATAAGTCTGTATAGTTGGTGATGGGCATGAAGTCTTGTCGCCTCCTCTCACAAGGTCCCCATGGCGTTGCAAGCCAAGAGTAGGTGGCGCATGCATGAGTATTGCATGATTCATTCTGGACTAATTGATCTTCTGATGGACAAGGCCAGCCGTCTGGATCAGGAAGAGATTAGAAATTATTAGGTTTTGCCGCTACGAGGTCTTTCAAATAAGTATATGTGAATCGAAACACCTCGGATCGCTGAATATTAAAATGAGAATCTTATTGATATTAGATAAAGTACATTATAAAACGATCATCACACCACACATGTATTGTTTATGGTCTTTAGCTCAGACAATTTTTATTTCTGGTATATTTTCCATCAAATGTCTTTTGTTTGTGCCACTCAATATTACTTACACGAACTTGATTTAACCATAAGTTTCTTCACTGCTTCTTAATATTGTAGGTAAGTTTGGGTTTAACGTCTCCCTCTTAACTCATTTGTGAGATTTAAACAAATCAAAACTTTTAAAATTTCTAATCTTATACCCCTAATGCGTGCGATAAGCTAAAAGGAAAAATGTTTTCCTTCGGGGTCTATGCATTTGAAAACATTTGCAGGCTTTATATAGGTGGTGACAAGTTATTACAATTCTATATGAGAGGGCTATCCCTTTTATAGACCTTAATGACCTATAGAAACATTAAATAGTTGATACTAAGACGAGTTATACATTAGTTATACATTTGCTTATACATGCGCGTTAAAATAAAGCAAATATGCATAAAAGATGCTATATAAGAAAAGTCTAATAACGTCACCAGTCGTCTAAATGTTTCTGGTCGAATTGTAATAGAAAAAAAGTACTCAGCTTAAATTTAACTAACATAATACCGCCTAATAAATTATTACAAATTTCAAGTTAGACCTAGAACCATAACTGCACCTAGCTCAAAACTGCATTAAATTCCTTGAAGAAGTTTACATACAGACAAACAACAAAAAAGTTGTTTTGACTCCTGTTGCTCTAATATCATAAGTTTCCTCGTAAGTTTAAGTTAAAAGTAAGTTGCTTCATAAGTTTTTTTCAATATATCTAATGTACAGATATTGGCCTTTTACAATTATATAATTATACAATTATATAAGCGTAACTCACCCGGAGAAGCATGTGCCAATATGTGCCGCCGGCGGGCCCTGGTGGGGCGCGGATGAGCGGGCGAGCTACAGGTGGCGGAGCAGGGCGACCACTGGCCCCACGACGACACCACGCAGTCTCCGGCGCACGCGATTCGGCATCTCTCAGTGCGGGCGGGCGCGCCACTACCACTGCACCATGCACGTTGGGCCTCCTTCTGTTTATACACATATCCCTTATACTTCATCTTCATCTTTATCAATATTTTTATGTCAAAGAAACAAAACAAAGTCAATAATTTTAAAAATCGTTTGTTTTCCCCTAATCTTCTTTTGTAGCCCCATAACTAATTTCACACACTAAGGCGACACGAGAATTCAAAAGTTTTATTAGTATAGATTTAGTACCTTCCATTCCCGATTTATTGTTCTAAATTTCTATAGTAGGATATACTAAACAAAATTTTTCAAATTTTTCATTTTTTGTGTCTCACCCCATCATGTCCGACACATCTCAGTTCTCTTGACCTCTTCCCAGGCCCGCAAGTAGAGTGTGGTTGATAAAGGACGCAAGGTCCCCAAGGTAGGGCTTTCCAGGAGGCGCATCGTGGTGTGGAGCAAGTCCGCTTCTCCTCCAGCGGAGGACAGGGTGCTCCGCCCCCAGAGGCTGCCGATATAACTCGACGTCTGCGCACGCTATAACCTAGTAGAAAAAAGATAACCGTTTATTATTTAGACTTTGGTGAATCAATTCAAGTTAATTTAAAACAAGTCAATTTCAAATTATATGGAAATATACTTGGAAAATGTAGTTAATATATATTAATTAACTACATTTTCCAAGATAAAATTAGAGCAATAAACACAAATTTTTAATTTAGTGATTGTTAGTGATAATCAACAGTGATAATGATATTGAAAGTGATTGAATGTGCTTGCTGACAGCTGTCAAATCGTATGTAATAGACCACAGCGTCTCTGTTGTGAAGAATTGGATTGAATACTTCACATAAAAGCAACTATGATCAAAACTACTTACACATGGGATGCGAACTAAAATGTAATCAATTTTACCAGTTGTAGTCAGTTGCTGTACAGGAAACAATGGGCAGCCATCTGTAGGTTGGCATGCACCCCAGTCACCCCATTCTCCTACTTCGCAGTCTCTTGGGCAAGGGACCTGCATCAGATAAATTATTTAACATGTTTACTTAAATATCAGTTCGCACATTATATAGCTACATTATTATTATTATTTCTAAAATTTCAGCAGTTGTATGTATTTAATATTGGACTTCTATATAGTACCAATTACTAAAAGTGCAAAATATTATTTTGTACCCACGAACTGCTTTGCTAAAATCTTAAATAGATTGGCCAGATAGCCAAAACAATATAGAACGGATCATTGTCGATTCTTAATACCCTGAAGCTAGAAGTAGCCCGATGAGTTGGAATGATCAAATCAGCATCGCATATAAATTATCTTACGGAGGTTCATAGTTAAATATCTAACATTGTCTATGTAAGATGTGGTCTATTCGAGCTACCAGCCGAACAGCCAGTACCATAATAATGCATAAGGGATAAAATGATATTGAAGCCTGTGAAAATCAAATAATTATTTGCAGCCCACTTTATATCTACTAACTTCTATCGATTAGATAAACTTTAACCAACCGATAGGTAGTTGCCGATTACATTGCTTTTAGTATTAATACCTCGCACGGCTGCACCAGTGTCGGTACCGGCGCGTGCGCACACTGCGCAGGGTGCAGCGGCCGCCCGTCCGCGCGCACGCACGTGGCCTCACGCCGCTGTACGCCGCCGCCACAGCTTGCTTCCGGAGCTTCCTTGTCATCTTGGTCAGCCTCCTCATCATCTTCGTCGTAGATATCGTCCACGTCGTCATTATCATCGTCATTTGAGACTTTATTAAAAGAAATGCGGTGGTTAATTCTTTACATTCATTTTGTGTATCTAGCTCTACATTAATATAATAATAAACTTTACGTTAAAGATATTGAAAAATACTAATATGGTGGGTCTTTATGAGTACCAAAAGAAAACAACAGTTTTTAAGATTTTTTGCTTTTCTGTATGTTATGTATGTTTGTATGCTAGAGATTTAACTTAAATTATTGGTTTCGTTTTCCTACAGAAAATATCTACACTGATACTTGATTCTAAATTCCACGTGTACTAAGTCGCAAGTAAAAGCTAGTTTGATAAAATAACTTTAAATATGCCAGTGCAATAAAAATTGTTTTATCCTGATTCTGCTATCTGCATTTAGGAGTAAAACCACAAATACTTTAATCACTCATTCAACATATATTTTCGTACAATGGAAATTATAAATATGACCCCGTCAGCTTTTTGAATTTTTAATTAACCTCCAACAATGTAACGACTCCCGAAGACCAATGGTATCTTGAAGAGACTCTCACCAGGTAACACGGTAGCTGTCTGTTCGACTGCTACTTTACACGATCCCCACGTGCCAGGTATCCAGTGTGCGCTAGCTTCTAAGGCCGCGGGCTTCACTTCCTCCACCACATCACATTCTTTACCACCACCTATCGAATAAAATGACAAAGATACTTAGGTCCCTATTTATTAATATATTTCCGACATAAATACATGAAAATAGTATTCATTTATATGACGTGTTCATTTTCAAAAACTCCAAAAATTTATACATTAAGAGTTTACTCATAAAGACCAGGGCTTGCGTCTCAAAACTATGAGTACTTAAAAAGACAATGATACGATCATAACCTGAGCCTCCGCGAAAATTTTTACGATTAATGATTTCAACAAAGGGTGGAGACATAATAAACTTTGCAACACTTACCTTGCGGTAGTTTCCTTATACGGCGCGTGCGTACCAGAGCACCATCAGATCGCGGTCTCCATGGCAGCCATTCACCCAACGAACAGTCTTCCTTGATAACGCACACGCGTAGAGTGCCGACTTTAGCCAGAGCTGAGCCACAATACCTAATGATACCAAAGTTAAAATACTTCTTTGAACAAACATATTAAATTCGGTCTTCTTAAGTTATGCATAACATATAGGCTTCGAACGTACATAAAAATACATACGTAAGTTATAAGGTACAACCTTTTTTTATGTATAAAAGAAAAATGTAAAACGTGCGATGATGGAAGATATTCTTTTAAAGATTAAGAACCTACTATTCAGTCGTTAAAATTTATGATCTCTAAAGCTATAGCGCATATTTCACAATTTATCTCGTAAAGCTTAAGTCGTCATTAGAGGAATATTTCCCGCAAGCGGACCCACTTACAAGTCGGAAAGATTTACAAAGCGAATTTAAAGTAGATGGCTTTTGTATAGTAATGTATATACGAGTAAAGGTACTTTTAACTTTAAACTCGTGCAATACCGTCATCCTAGGTTCCTAAATATAATGTAATGTAACCTGTGTGTTAACTACATTTCCTACTCATAATTAATTAATTGTCTTTAATATTAGAAATACGACTAAGTGAATTAAGTTGCTATAACTATAGTTCCCGTGGAATGTTATTTGGAATTTTTTAAATACCTTTGTGAAAATACCCTTAGTTAATATGTTTAATGTTTCTCAAATGACAACATCCTTAATGTATGTTTTTGATCTGTAGAAGATTTCACCTATTAATTATAGCACAAAGCTCGCATGTTGTACAGCCATAGCCACAAGTTGCTAAATGTTGCCATTCTCTAGCCGCTTTATTGTCGCGGTGAGGGCTCCCGCGCTGTTGCCTAACGACGCCGTAATTACGGCCGGATGTCTGCTGTGTAATATAAAAATACCTTTTCTGCTTTTCTTTGACGTTAGCTGCATGAACAAAAGCCCCTTTTGTTAATACACCTACAGTCACGAACTTTAATTGTTGTAACAATTATATACATAACAACTATATACAGTCCTTTCGCACACAGTATTAATTTTAAGTTTAAATTACACTCCCTCAGTTTGATAAAATATATGTTACGAAGGACTTAAATTTTATTGAACGAATAGTTAAGGTGAAGTAAATTTGAATATTTAAAACGTTGAAAATTAGGTAGCTTATATTTCGGTATTTTAAACTTTGTGGCACTGAAAAAAATACAGAAATATTATGTAATTGGATGCATTACTAATAAATTCGTGTTACATTCGATATAGCTTAAATTATGTAGGTACAGTCAAACTAACGTATAGCTTTTGAAGGTACTTGATTCCGTCATAATAGGATATATGGCGATACTTGCTTACACTGATCGAATGTATCATATTTGTGATTCCTTATAAATCTTCTTTTTAGATTGTCAGTGTTTTTAAGTTTTGCTAATTTGAAAATATACTGTTGCTCATTTGTTTTGGCGCTTATTGATTTATTTTTAAGGAAGCTTTTTGATTAAGAAAGTATCTAAAATTCATTATATATTTTTGTTACTACGTTTTGATATAAATGAGGTGAATTATGGACTTAAGTCCATAAAACACGAAGGTTTTTTTGGTGGGATCGTGTCCGATCTGTAAATTTCAATCTCCACGAATTTCGAGATCGTGCTGGTTAATAGCTCCTTGAGAATTAGTATAATGATTACTGAAGATGTGTTTGATCAAAAGAAGAAATAGAGAGAGATAAATAAAACTAGCTCGTAAAGGCATGTCAAACAAGCATGTAATACACATTTAACCGAATCCTATTATAATAAAATGAATGTTTATGTTGCAGGTATTTGATCTGTAGCCTTTATAGAGCTACACAGTATATAACTATTCAAATTTGTATAATCGATTCAAACCAGCGACTGTAAGGCTTAGCACCCGAGGTTTCTATCTTATCCATACGTGAATAACATTATTTCGTAATAGTCTAATATAATGCATGAAGTTTACCTAGTTCGAGCGATACTTGTGGTTGTAACGTAGTGACCAATACCTCAAAAGTTAGGATATATCTACTCACATATTTTCCACAAATCGGCCATCTTTACTACGACACTGAACTTGTCTCCTCTGTAGGCCCAGCCGCGGTGTATGCACCAGCGAGTCTGACTCGACCCGTAGATTATATCTGCAAAGACGTACTTTTATAGTAAAGAACAAGTGTATATACTGAGAAACTTTTTTCTTTACGGAAAATCTCATTTTTCTATTTTAGACTAGATTAAACTGATAAAAAAATGGTTGCTATATACTTTTATGATATAGCATATTCTATATTATTTTTTGTCTATCCAGACAGAATGTCTGGATAGACAAAAATCGCTTGAATAAACATTGTCCGGTAGCAGGTTGGTTATTAGTACTTTGGTAAGCAGCACATTTTTATTTCTCGGAGCTAAGAATTACAAAGGAAAATAATTTAAAAATTGCGGGTTTAACCAATCAGGTAAAGGTACTTGCAGGTACAGGGCAGGGATATAGCGAAAACATTCAAGCGCAAGCGAAAAATATGAATTTGAAATTTAAATCAAAATTAATCGCAAAATAATTGCTTGAAGTGTATAAAGCTTTTAAATTTTAATATTAGCTTTGTTTGCATATGATATAACGAAGTCCTTTGTTTTTTTGCTATTAAGATAAAGAGACAATGAATCGTTGAGATTAAAATGCGTTATGGAAACCAAGCGTCTTGGGACTATGTGTATATTTTATAAATTATGTGTTTGTATAATTCGTTTTTGATTAGTTAGTCCACTTGACCTTAGCCATTTGCATAAGACTTCTAAACGAAGTCACTTTGTTTATTCAACTCAAAGGGAGTAAATTCTAATTTGATAATTAATATAATCACTGTTTTGTATATAACGTAGCAATACCAACGCATTTTACACTGTTTTCAAGTTTTATCACTATAATATCATTTCGTTGAGTTTAATATTAATATTTTTAATACTTATTTATTTTTCAGAATTATAAAGACTAAAATGTCAATAAAACGTGCAACTATAATAAACCACGACTCCTTCGAACCGTTCGTGATATCGTAAAATGACATCCGTTTTCCTGTAGTGGCACATTCTACTATTTTCGTATAGGAAATGTATTTTCTTTATAGGATCCCCCATGTCTAGCTGACATCAGACGTAAGAACATTTTATATCAAATATGAAATACATTTACTTCAAGACCAGTGAGAGGATGTTACTTAAGTTTTAGAATTTATAATTGTATTATTTAGTTTGTTTACTTATAAAAAGTTTACTAAATTTATAAATCACGCAATTAAAATTTTCCATGACTTCGATAAGATACTGTGAAAAAAAAACATTTTAAATGTAATTCTATGAAATTACTGATTCTTACTTTAAGTACAGACAGTCTGGAAAGGTCTTTTCAAGAATTATATATATTTTATTACTATTCAAAACTAAAGCTATGTCTCTAGGTATTAGGTGGTACTATATATTAACTGCCGCTGAAAAGTTATTCAGTAAAATACTAAAAAACCACATAATAGAAATACTTAAAGGAATCACCAGCGGGTTAGTAAACGATAAATAATGATAGAAAAAAATGTTGAACCTTATTAGAAATTCAATATTACATACACGCGTATCCCTTTACCATTTGGGAGTATGTAACATAATGCCCCGTCAAATTTTATTATTCATCACAAATGCTTACCTTTCTATGGTACGGGCATGCTCGTCCCCCAAGAGACCGCATTCAGTCCATCGACCGACATACACCGAATATTCTGTGCTCGAACCCGGCCCTGTAACAAACAAAGAATCTAGGTCAGAATAACGTCCAAAATTTGTCATCGATATTTTATGCTAATTTTCTTACGGATTATTAAAATTTAATCTATGACCGTTTAATGTATAAACTTCGATATTAAAACTTTTAGGAACTTTAAAACTTTTAAGAATCTAAAACGACAACAGTGTCGTTTTTTTAACGCAGACACGATGTTAGACTTTTATATATCACACAATTGCGATTGTCTCGGCTCTTTTAATAAACGTCATATCAAAGACAGTTACCTAAAGACAATTTGATTATTATATATGTAATAATAAATGTATATACAACGGAAAGTATGAATTCAAATACTCAAATTACTCTTATCACAAATTAAATTAAACGCAAAAGAATTTGCGTATTTTAAATGAGGCCTAATTAAGTTTGGATTGTTATAATACAATCAGCAATGGTAAGATTATTGGAGGCAACCACCTGAGGACAAAGAACAGACCAACTAAGCAGTTTTCATTGTAATTAATTGAGTTCACTGCGATAAAATGAGCTTACGGGAGCTATTCTCTTTGTGAGAAATTGGATGAGTAGAAGAACAAATTTTCACACCGATTTGTTAAGGTTCTTTCACACGTTGGTTTGGATTGAAACAACGTTTGTTATGTTAGCACCAACGACTAGACCACTCCATTACCATTATAGATTCTATTTAATAAAAAAATAGATGTGTCCACTATATGTTATACGCGTACTCTGTAGAATCGATTTATTTTATACTAAAGAACCAAATGAAAAAGCTTTCGTTTTTAATGAACTGTTAGTGAACAATACAATTATGTATAATTATCGCTTCAATTTATTTCAATTATATTTTTTTCTGATCATCTTATTCATTTTGATTATTAGAATACTTAGGTATCTGACACCCACCTACCTTTAATAAAATATGTTACATTTCGATCTCTATAGGCGTGTGGGCAGCCTAAAGCTATTGTTATTGACACAATGAAAATCGTGTTTTCATTCAACTTATCTGTTAAGGCACGTGTAGCATTAAATTTTCACTTAAAGTACACAGTAAAAAATACGCTAATACAATAAATAAAGTGCTGTACAGTACATTTTTTTACACACAAACAGTAAACTAATGAACTCATATAATAGGAAGAAATATGGGAAGGGTTTATTTCAGATAAAACCTTTTTTCACGGATATTACGTAGCATTTTACAAAGAAAGGCTTATTCCATTTCAGATAGTCTTTATTTATGATGAACAAAAATAAATATATTCATTAAGGATTGTAAGAATTCGTAAAAGTTTTTAACCGCCTAGTGGTTGAGAACATTGCTCTGATTTGTTGGTAGTGTAGGGCTTTTTCTAAGTCCACCTGGCTAGCTACCACCATCTTACCTAGTCTGTCGTCATAACAATATTGTTATCAGTATTTATTAGGTTGTGATTGTGATGACCTGGTGAAATGCTCCGCAGAACCCAGGTTACCCCCGTGAAGGGCAATGGAGTTACCGGGGAGTTTTAGTGGGTATTCTCAGTGCCGCTCTATGAGGCACTGAGTGAGCCCCACACACGCCCGTCGCTTAGCCAGTGGCGGGTAGGTCCGTAAATGGATTCCTCCTCGTAAAACAAAAAAAAAGGTTGTGATTGTGATATTGGAGATAAAGTGCAGTTGTCTTTCATCTTCTGCCTTATCTTTACTTGCCATCAAGTGACATAAAAGCAAACAGCTTCAAGAGCATTCCGTTATGAATAAAAAACACTTTCATTAATTAATCAAAGTCTATTTTAGAAAATAATACAAAATGTTCTGTATTCTCATAACTTCTCATCGAATTTTTTGTAGCTTAATGTAATTTTATGTGATCCCAGAGAGATTCCCTGTCAATTTCTTTTCATTGATGTGATTCAATTTTCATTATTAACAGAAAATATTAAATTACCAAAGGCCCGCTGCTACCAGAAGTTGAAAGACAAATCGATCATGAACGTTTTGTTTACGAAAACAAAAATCATTCAACACAAACATTTTTGTTGTATCTGGACTGTAAAGATGACTGTATCTGGTTCCTTCCTTCTAATATTATCTATACTTGAACAAAAATGTCTACCGACATGTGTGCTACTTCATTAGGACCATTATTTGATACAGGGATACAGTCTTGTTTACCTTAACTACAAAAATGAGAGCTTAATTTTGAATTTCAACTAGTTTAAGTAATCTTTTCTGTTACACTAAGCATAGATATGTATTGCGTAGCCAGTTTCGAGATATCATTCAAATTTGATGTTGCACTGAATTTAATTTCCAAACCAATAATTTAATAAAAATCCTATAAATACGTTGATGGAAAAATCCGATAAATATGTATAGATGGTAGATGCATGCAACCATCGTGCTAGCTATTTTCACAGATGGACTCCTCTACTGCTTATCATCAGGTGATCTTGATAATTCTATGCTGATTAAAAGGCACAACATATTTTTTTCCACAAGCATACTACTTATGTTGGTAAGCGGTCATTGTAGCCTATTCGGTCATTTTATCAATACTATTATTGACTTTCACAATATAGGGGGTAAGTCAGCCCTCTCAACTCCAGAGGACTAGTGAGGTAAAAGAATTGTATATTGATCATGAATTATTACAGTACAAATTACAATTAGTACAGTGCAAAGCAACTAATATTGTTTCGCTTTCGCTATCATTTTTAAATGCTTCTCTTTAAAAAAAACTAGGAGCAAACAAAGGATAATTCACAGAAAGCTTCCAAAGCTGGGACCTTGTTAACGTTATCGTGAGTCAAAAGACTTGTTTAGGCGGCTTGTTACCGTTTATGGGACCGAGAAGATGTAGGGCTTGTTTGTTTAGCCTCGTTCTTATTATATTATTACTCGCAGAAGGAAGATATTTTCATCATTAAGGAATCTATTTACTGAGACGAAGGGAAATAATTTCGGGTTGGTTTATTACATACATTATTAAATACACATATTTATGGCATAACATATAGGTTTATTTTAAATTCCACTTACTATATAAATTATGTTTAATGTGTTTTTATCTTTAATATTCAAAGTAGAAATGAAAAAGGTAACAATAGTAAATAAAATAATAATAATTATGTGTAACTATTTAACTAAAATATGTTACCAGACGTTTTAGTTTTCAAATATTTTATGTAAAGGTATCATTATGATTTATCAACAAACAGGATTCAAATTTTATTTCAAAATTTCTTAAAAATATTAAGTAGGTACTTCAATAATTATTTAATATTTACAATATATATAACAAATATTAACTAGTTTAAAACTATTAGGTCAGGGAAAAGTCTTTTCGCATATTGTATGTATAAACTTGTAATGAAATATTGTACTCTTTGTATTTGGTTGATTTTCATGACATTAATACATAGGTAATATTTCAAAAAAAGAATCAAGTTAGGATAGTTTTGTTGCTCATTATATTTTCATTTGTTTTTCTTTCTGTCAAAATGAGCAAATCGAATGAAGAAATTAGAAACATTTTAAAATTCTATTAAAAAAAAGACTGCAACGCAAGCCACGAAAAAAAAATGTGATGTTAATGGACTTAACGCTGTGTGAGTAAGAGTAGCACATAGTTGGTTTAAGCGTTTTCAATTCTGGAATTTTGATCAGCTCAGCAATTACAACATATCTCAAGAACTGGGAATTTACGACAAAACTGTTTTGAGACATTTTTTTTTGGTGCTGGGTACATAAAAAAGCTCGATATTTGGGTGCCACACAAGCCTACTGAAAGAAATCTAATGAACCGTCTACTCATTTGCGATTCTTTATTGAGACGTAATAAAACCGAACCGTTTTTGAAGAGATTGATAACTGGTGATGAAAGTAGATCACGTATGACAAGAACGTGCGAAAAAGGTCGCGGTCAAAGGTTGATCAGGCGTCACTGACTGTGCAAAACCTGGCTTAATTCACAATAAGGTGACGGTGTGTGTGGTCAGCATATTATATAAATAAAAGCATATCAATCATATTACAAAAGAAATAAAAATAACGTGCCTTAACTTAGTAAGGAAAGTGTAGAAAGTTTAAAAGTGTAAGGAAAGTGTAGTATAATCTTATTGTTTTACATTGGGTAATATGCGAGTGCGAATGCATAGTATGAATAATACAGTAGAATTGCTGTATGACATGTTATTGATATTTCAATATAACAAGTTTTAGTCAATAACACTTCTTATCAAAGAGTATATGAAAAGGGAATAAGATGAACACTTTACTGAATGGCAGAAATCCGATTTATTCAGATCCGTTGAATAGCGATGTTGACTACAAGTAAAAATTTAGGTTATTCGCATTTATTTCGAAATATGAGATATTATAAATGAAATGTGCTTTGCAAAGTATATTTCTTTCGGTACTATTATGATGGTAGTTCCTTTTCTTCATTTTTTTTCATCAGTTTTGTTATAAATTAGCTGAACTGAACTGGAAGCGATTGTATGAAATTGAACCAAACAAAGAGAAAACAACAACGGACCTCCAGTCCGCTCCCGTGATTAGATGTGTATATAGGCGCCTTTATCTCATTCCCAAGTTAAAATTAAATTGTTCGTAACTCGGTTCGCTCATTGTGATTCCTGTAGCCGCCTCTATCTTCGGATAAATTGAAAATTGTTCCAGATTTTCTTGACGCCCTGCAGATGACGGATTTCAAATAATATTGTGTGCTCATGAACTCGAAGTTGGTGATGATGATTAGATTTTACTTGTGACCTTTATTCTTTCTTGTAATAAAAAAATGGTTAGTAAATTTTGGCATTATTTCTTTTCATTGCTAAGCTTACCTGGAAGAGATCGCTTTTAGAGATAAGATCGCCTATCGTTATGTATTTCTTTTTTTGTATTAGCTGATGTACAATAAAGATATATTCAATTCTATTCTAGAATAATTGGTAACAATAAGTTCCTTGTTGCTCATCGCCTTTACAGAGCAATATAAAATATAACTATTCTGTGTCAAGTTTCGGGTATATTTTGTAGCTAAGGCAATATTATCGGCTCAAACAAAGCATTATTTCATTATATTCAAATCTTTTTTGTGTCTTTTCTAATTATTAAAAAAAAAAACAAATAAAACAAGACAGCAATATGACAATGGCTTTCTCGCAGTAGAGATTGTATATATCTATAGAATATTTCCTTTTCTTTCACGTAAAAAAATAATAAGCAGAATTGTTTACCATATTTCGGGTGAAATAAATTTCTTGCTTTGCTTCTTTTCAAACGTTGATTGTTTGAGTTATTATAGTTTAGCCTTAAGTGACAAAATTGTGGTACTATGGCACTGAAATATCTATCACATCAAAGATGACGTCAACAATAAGCTGATATCGGCATTTCTGTAGCACTAATTGATTTAACCTTTTAATACTTATTATTTAAGGCCTTATTTATGCTAAGGCACGGCGAGTGTCTTCAGATTTTACTTTAAGCATGATTGAGTTAGATATTGTACAATTTTTAATTAAGGAAAGCTTGGGGACATCTTTAGACAAAGCGAGTTAAAAGGCTGCCCAAGAAGAAATTAACTCCAGTCGGCTGTCTTCCTTTGATCTGCTTTATCGCTTTTTGTAGGTAGTTATATAAGTTAATATAATATTTACTTTGTAATTTTAGGATTACCGAATGGTATTGCATCCAAATTTAAATTTCTATGTCTTGTCATTATTGTAACTAAACAGCACAGAGTAGTTTCAATGTACTGTAAGCTAAATTACTAATAGTTATAGATAACTGATAGCTAAAATTGACGGCCATAAGACACATAATGATATCCAAGAAACATTTAATCCAGAAGTAATTTATTTATGTAGACTTTGATATAAACTTTAATCATAATGTAAATGTGACATTGTGATTGAAACTAAGAAAGTAAAATGATACGACTCTATAATAAGAATCTGGATTTAAAAAAAGCATTATATTATAAGATAGTGAGTGTATTTTAACAGCACTCATAAAATTCTCTACTTTTAAAGTTGTAAAAGATGTAGTAAAATCCTTTACTTAGTATGCATTAAATACGTTAGATAAATTGAAGCTCTGTCTGGACTGTGATAAGGGTTGTTATCGCGTAACATAATATTTTCAAACACGATCACAACACTTATCAAGTGGACGAGCGAAAATACACTTTGCTACGCCAAGCATAAGGTTATAAACGAGTATATGTTTCTGTGTATATATAATATCTTTCCTGATACACACCTATCAAGGAGACTCATTTACATACTGATATTCAGTCTACAAAAGAGAACTGACTCCGAATTTCAAGCCTAGAACCAGTTGACGCCGAATATCCAAGATATATAACAACATACATTTGTTCGCGTCTGCAATAGTCTGACATTAATATTGCGAACTATTAACTGCAACGATTACACATCACTGTACCTAACATAATGTAATAGGTTTTGGGGAGAAAAGTTTTTTCGCATTTTATATGAAAATTCAAGACTTTAAGATACTTTTTTTTAGATTTAATTACAGTACATATGTGCCATTTTGTTCGTAGACTTTCTGCCATCTTGTAGGTGAAGACATGATCCCGTTTCTGTAGAAATTTTGGGACTCCTAGTAGTTTTGGCAGTCCTCTCTTGAGGTTAACCTGACACTGCCTAAAGAATTCTGAAGAGACCAAAACAGATGGAAATCTGAAGATGCAAGGTTAGGGCTATATGGCGGATTCATTAATACCTCCCAGCCAAACTCTCTTAATTTTTGCTGAATGGCTAAATATGTTTGTGCCTGCGAGTTAACCTGCAGAGCGAGGTGCATCTTTGACATCAAAATTCCTGGCCGAGTAGCTTATAGCTAGGTGTACTAAGCTCTCAGCGAGCCAGGTGCCGGTGACAAATATAACTAGAAAAGTATCAACTCAGATGGCCCCCAAGTCCGTCTTCCCTACTACAGTTCTTATTCTTAGTTAGAATGACGTAAAATTATTAATGCTATAGAATCAACCGTTCAACCGTTCCTAGACTATTTGAGTCTACATACAAACGCGTTAGAATTCACTCAAGTGTACAAGAGATATCTATACACCATTCACAATCAGTTGAGCGAACAAGGGGACAAAGAATCTGCGTGATCGAAAACGTGATACTGCAAGCACACCCTCATTCATCGCGCCAGCAATGGCATCTTTTTATAAAGTTTTTAGCAAACTTTATAAATGGTAAAAATATAGTAAAAGACTGGTTCTTTTGCCCTGGTGGGTTGCTTGATTTGGGAATATCTGGGTATATCTATGCAATGATATACGCATATCATAGCATAGATAAGACTGTATGAGTGATACCAGGATCAGAAACGTATAAATAATTGATACCTTTACTTTTACAACTGTTCATGTATAACGATTGGAGCATCAGAACCCCTAGTCTAATTTTCAGTCGAATTCAATTCTCTTAATGTTACACAAAAGTTAAATATATTATATTGTATCGAATTACATATTAGATATCATAAAAAATATATATATTCATCCTCATCAATAACAATATATTCATTCTTATAAAAAATAGCTAGGAAATTGTGGCCCAAAATGTAGTAGTAAACTAGTGTAGTCGTTCACATAATCAATAACCATATTTCCATATATAAATAACGCACCAAAAAAAAACAAAAATATCCACAAATAGAAGTTAAATGATTAACAATGCTCATGTAAGCAAATTATGCAGGTTATTGTTTCTGTAGGTAACGTTACCTAAATACTACTGTTTTTATTTTAGCTATATTTAAAAGTATTGTTTTCCTCTTTTACGCGTTTCAAAGTCGTTTTATTATTCATAAATGGACAGAGCAGTAAAACAGAATAATTAAACGTAATCGGCGGAAGCATTAAGAGCTTAGTGGTAACATCGATCATTAATAGGACGTCCCATTTGGTGTCCGTTCGTACCTAATGGCTGTTACTATAGCATTCGATTAGTATATGAACAGGTAAGTACCTTTTAGACTAAATAATGCAAAATTGATACAGAAGTATGAACTTTATAACCAGTTGAAATGGTTTAGATTACACGTAGGTGCATTAACAGGAAAAGCGTGCTACTGGGCGATATGGTATACAATTGCATTTTATTTATGAAAATGATCGAAATTGTTGTCTAAACACAATTAGTAGGGTACATAGAAGGAAGAATAATATGAAAATTTATATTCTTCATGCTTCACGCGTGGGAGAGAATAATAAACTCATTTTATTATCACCAAGGGATTCAGAAATAGCCAACTATTACTTTATATAACGTACCTTTCAACAAATGTTCGTGAAAGGGAACGATTATATGGAGTAATAAAAATAAAGTAAAAGATTAGACTGTCGGGATTGCTCCTGGTATTGAACATATATGTGATACCATCGGCAATTTAAAATATAAAACCTTATACAGTGGTAATAAGAACTATTTTTTAGAGAAACTCTATACCCCGGTATGTTATAGATTGTTCTTTAAATTCTACCGTTGGTAAATGGTGTTAAGGTACCTAACCTAATATGTTGACGTTTCAAGACTCCTGACCATTGGAATATCTCTCTACTCTTATCTGTCGTCTCTAAAAAAACGTAAATATAATGAGCTGCTGATGCTTCAAGCTGTGCGATTTACCGTTCTCATGGATAGTGGTCTAAATGTAAGCTGGCAATGAGCGGCAAGTGGGCATTTAAAATAACGTTACGTGGACAATGAGACCTGGCTGTAGAATAAAAATTAGATTTATTTCAATAATAGAAAGGGTTGAAAATATACCAGTAATTTCTAAAGAATAATTTGTAATATATACTCGTATGATAAGCTCGCTACATCGTCGACCCCGACTTAAACTCTCTGAGAGCTAAAGTGGGATCAAAACACAGCCTATTAAATAAAAATAAATTTATAAAACGTTGGTTGAGAAGTTTTAATGGGTTGAAATCGATCATTACCATATTTTATGAGAAAAAACGACGCCTCGTTAGCTTTGTTTTCCGTATGGACACGATATCAGCTATAAAAATGCTAATGCTTTAAATATGACAGTATAAGGCCAATTCAGGAAATCGGATTACAGAGGGAGGGTAACGTTGTCCGATCACCGGGAACAATATACAGGTTGAATTAAATCAAGCGTAATCTGGATTCGATTTAAGATTTACACATTAAAAATTTACAACGATTTTAAATCCTTATTGTACTTTTATTGGAAATGGAAAAATATCTTTTGTTATGTTAATAGTTGAAATTTTTAAAATGAAATTAATCAAGCTTTACACGGCGCATGTAGATTGTTAAATAAATACTTAAGTTATAATAATTATTAATTAAGTGGTTATGCCTTATTTTTGTACGCCTGCTATATTTTGGCAAACAATCAAACTAATTATATAAATGTTATCATAATTCCTTATTATTATACTTATCTTATTATACTTTGAGAGAAATTTGTTTTAGCATTGTACGTCTAACATATACAAAATTCAATCGGATATACATTTCGCCGCAAGAGTTTACAGGTATAAGTTTACAATTGACTCATCGCCTCAATCTTGTACCTACTTGAAATCCCATGATCTATATGTAGGAACTTATTTACTATAGGTATTCGTTAGTGTGAACCAACGAATTGAAAAAGCTAGTTGTGAACTGTTATTCCTGTTTTTGTTTTTTTCTCCATCTTTTTAGTTATGTTCTTGTTTAATAGAATTATCATTTATTTAAATATGTATATGTACCTTTAAAAAAATATATGTTTCTTTTATTGGCTTATGTTTGAGTATTTTTTTTATATTCTGTATTTATACAAAATGCTGTTGAAACAATGTTTAATAAAATAAAATAAATATTTACGGTGACATTCCGGATGGCGTGTCCAGCCCGCCAGGAATGCATCAGTCCATCCTGCTTGCCGTCACCTTTAACACGAATATTATTCAACTTTCTCACTTTTCAGTTGAACCTACTACTCTGTACCTAGAATTGCACTGCTATAAAACTTGATAATAGACTGTGCCTTAGAATCAGCTCCCCTATTACGTAACTAGAATAATAATGCAATGGATTTTATCTAAGGCTTATTGTAATTCCACTGTTGGTTCATTAAGACGTCATTACAATAATTAGCTTTATTACGTAGCAATAGATAGGCAAAAAATTTCATATGAAGCTTATTACCATTATCTTTGGAATAACGTAATATGTTAGCAGGCCCATTGAATGTGAACAATTGCGTTCAAAGCATTATAAGCGTACAACAATGTTTGAAAACGTCAACTTTTTGACCATTTTTCCTGGAATAACTTACATAATAATATAGAATCGAATAGAAAATATCTTTATTGTACATCAGAATTCAAAAGAAAAAAGAAATACATAGGGACCATAACATAATGTGTAAATAATCTATAATATATTTTATCAAAAAAATCTTCGAAAGATATTTAGTTAGTTTGGTTATCACATCTGATTTAGGTATAAACATTTCTGGAACATGATATTTTTTACATTTACGATTTTATTTAATTTCTCTCATAATGACATTTCGACCAATGTTATGAGAAATTGAAAACCCAATTATATTAAGTTGTATTTAATTATAAATCCTTATTCCAAAATACGTATGTTTTATGTAGTAATAGTTTTAATTACTTTTAATGCCTATTTACTCGTAAATTTAGTTTATCGCACGAAGATGTTTAGGTGTAAGCATATGCTCAATATTATTTTTACTGATGATATCTACCGGTGAATGGGAACGCTTGTTTCGCACGAACCCTCTATGTTTACTTTTTGCTCACGATTTACGATACATATATGTTTTTTCCGTGTAATCCATGTAAATAAAAATAAACAGGAGACATATTTCATATCGTCAAAAATCCGGAACATCGCTAAGGGCCATTTGTTTTCGATACAGAGGTTACACGAG
This sequence comes from Acentria ephemerella, assembly GCA_943193645.1. Classification (NCBI taxonomy): domain Eukaryota; kingdom Metazoa; phylum Arthropoda; class Insecta; order Lepidoptera; family Crambidae; genus Acentria; species Acentria ephemerella. The sequence continues at coordinate 9,754,799 of OW971886.1, read as the reverse complement.
GTAAAAACTTTTCCAATTTGAGTCCCGGCAAATAACCTGTATTTGGGGTGAGGTCAACGGACTCGGAAAATGGGATTTTATTCAGTGCGAAGCTTTAAGGCTCAGATTTATCAAGGGAACGTGTGAGCCGGACGCTAAACTTGCGGGGTCAATTAACTTTGCCCTACGAAACACTTAAGTTTGTGTCTTAGGTATATTCAGTGCAAGTTTGGAAATTCTGAATTCATTAAAATTAAAGATAGATTGCAACAGGGATGTTTTTTGGTGAAGTCAATTTTAGGTATAGTTGGTTTTATTTAGGCGAACTACGGGTGGTAGTTAAACAGATTTTGTATTGCGCAACGTTGAGCGTTGGGCAGCAGGATAGCTGATATAAGTTTTTTTTTTGTTAAAAACGTAGTTTATGGAAAAATAAAAAGTAGAATGAAAAAAATTAAAATGTTGTAATAAGTTTCTTTGTAAGATGTGGAAATGGAGCCCTACATAGAGGCGATCAAAACTTGTTGGATCGCATTTATGTAGGGCCTGTGGGGAACACACCGAACAAATGGATCACATCCTATGTAACTATGATCTTGCTAGGAAAAGAATGGGTCTCTTTGGACTGGGCTATCCCAGTCCTGAAGATATTAAGGCTGCTGTCTCTGGGTGTACTTAGTAAGTACATCTTGGAGGTATTCCAGGACAGCGGTCATTAGGATTGGAGAAGCACAAAAGATCCCATTTGGTCGACGTGCTCCAGGAGTAATCCTGGCCCTACATCAAGATAAGATAAGATAGGAGGTGGAAATTAATGAGACATGAACCATGAACATGATATTTCATGTTTTAAGTCTAGTAATTTAAAATATATTACTAAATTGGTACAATAAACAATTATGTTTTCTATAACTTTTAGTGAAAATTAATGATTTTATCCAAACTTTTTAACTTTTATCTTTTTAACTCTTAAAGGTAATAAGATAAACTATTTATTTGCTCGATCACATAAAAACCTACAACTACTACTAATAACACAAATATAATTACATATCTGTCAATAAACTACTTACATTTATAACGTAAGTAATTTCAACAATGTTCAAGCACAGGTGTGGCTATGTTATGAAATTTAATCGATTCTAATGAAATTTAAGTTTATTACACCACTTCGCGAATGGCAAATCCATTTACAGTTTCTACATTGTTATAAAGTTTGAGTATCAATATCATTTAAAATGTTTAGGAGTTGGGAGTTCCAAAATAAGTATTACGAGTTTACGTTGTATGAGTACAAGGATAACATATTCTGTCTTAACCGTCGAAATATTTGTCCCTTCCGAAATTAGAACTCGCTTATCTGATAAACTTTGGTCTAAGATTTAATTTACCAGCCGTTCGCTATTCAACTGCAAAATTACTTTCATTTTATAACTAGTAAAAAGAGTCGAATATATAATAACACATTTTTAAATATTTTTTATTTGCTGCACAAAACAGAGTTATAATATACAATAAGTGTGGGACGCGGCTACGTAGGTTACAGCTGTAGGCTGGAACTCCACTTAAATGTGTAAACAGCATGCCTAAATATTTAAGGCAGTATAATTAATGGACACCAGATGACAGTATATAAAATAACACTAACAAATATACAATGTTGGAAAAATTACGTTAATGATGAATTTTTAAATTAGTTTGCATAGGAAATCACATTTGTAAAGAAATTTATTGTAATTAATAATTAATGTGTTTGAGCAGACTTTTGGTTTTAGATTTTGTGATAATTACTTTCACGGAGATATAATCGTTGAGAGTATAATAATAGTAAAAACTTTTACCTTTATGACAAAAATGTATCTGGAAATATTTATGTTGATTAGAAAAGAAATCGCGCGACCTTATCGTATTGCTTATTTGCAATCCTCTCGAGTTCCTCCTTAATATAATCTTTTATACTTTACACCTCTCCCCCTTTTATCCTTTTGTTAAATATCAGCTTTCCGGAACTGTCACTATCGAAAATCCTGATATGTATGTACCTATACTTTGCAAATAACAAAAGAATTACAATAACAAAAAAAGAATAAGGTTTTTTACTTTTATAGTTATATTTTCTCAGTTAAAATCGTAATTTATGTTTCGACCCGTGGCAATACTTTCCATTTGTTATCCGGCCTGTCGTGATCCTTGCGCTTCCTCGTTCCTACTAATATTTTACACGAAATTCTGCCATTTAATGCAACGATCATATTTCCCGTTCTCGGAAGCGTTGCCAGTGTATGGTTATGAATAATGAATTGAATAAAACTCAGTTGGAAATACAGCGTCTTTCCTTCTATCAAAGTTCTTTGTTCGCTGAAAGAAGCGCGGTTGCGAATGAAATGGTAAGTTTTCTCTCGCAAATATATAAAAGCCTTGAATGATTGCTATACTTATAATAGAGTAGTTTTACATAAAACTTATTTATAAGTTTGTTTTTTGTTGAATTCTCTATGAGAATGGAGGAAAAGAGTACAGAATACAGCCCATAAATTCATATCTTATTTAAACCTTTTTCTTACTTTAGTATGGTTTTAGGACACCGGTGTAAAGTATGTACCAAATCCCACCAAATCTCCATTCCGGTTTCTTTAAAAAGAATTTATGGATTTATCTTTTGAGCACCCACATCTACCTACGACATTGTTTGTGTGTATGACTTCTGTATGCGTCTGTATCAGCGTCGGTGGGCTGTTATATGTTATATTAATATTCTTGAAATTATTATGACATTATGGTTATATTTTTAATAGAATGACATTTATTATTAAATTTTTAAATTTTCTTTAAGTTATAAAATTTTTAAATAAAATCGATTTGGAAGGAAATAAAATTAAAACATGATAGTTGTTGCAAAACGAATGTTATTCAATAAAATAAAACAATTGGCTAAGATGGAACGAGGTCAAAATTGGGTTGAGGAGATGAGCATAGGTTATCCGCTCAAATGCAGATTAACAAGTAAGCGGGCAAAGAGAATTTAACACTACGTTTACAGATGTCAAGAAGAAAACTCATTTTATTTATAGGAAAAATTAATTATTTATTTTAAGACATTTACATTAACGTTTTCACGTTGTAATAATATTGATTTGCTTTATATTCCATTTTTCTTTACCAACTACAAACATTGTTAACTTTGAGTCCTATTCATCATAAGAACCGATCAATTCATGACTTTGTAGTGAGTCCTTGTTATTTTTACAATAATAATGTGTCTGTTTGATTAAAGACTAATTTATTGCCCCCTTGTCATCAAAGTTAGCTAGGAATGGCTTTGAAATGTAAAGAAAGTAAAACAAAAGACATCTAACTAAAGAGACTTATTGTCAAATATACCGACGAATAGCACCGGAATAACAAGCTCTGAGATGAACAGTGGAATCCTTTTTAAGGAGGCTTATTTTGTCACGGTGACACGTTTTAAGGTCTTACGAAAAAACATTTCAAAAAACATGGAAACTATTGACTTCTGAAAAAGATTGTTGCAAAAGAGTTTTTAGTCATGTAAAAATAAATCAACTTGCTTGACTTTTTTCAACTTTTTTTTAAAAAGGGAAGTTATTGGGTGTTTGGAACTTTTTTTATAAATAAAGACTATTATGAGAAATGACTTTGAAGCAATTATGTCTTTGTGTCTTTAGCTTTGTAATTCTATCTCTATTGTCGCTTTAATGATAAAAGTGTAACCGAATCTTCAGAGACGACCAAAACAACGAAATACAACAAGTCACCCTGAAGATTCTCCGAATTCGAAACCTTTCGATAGTAACAACACACTGAAATATGAAAGATCGTTGATTCAGTTTCAAATAATCTGTATAATAGTTAACTTTAGTTACATATTATTAGATGAGTAGACATTCTACTTCTGAGTCTTTGTGTTATGCAAAGATTTCACATAAAGTGAAACAGTTGAATTCCCAAAACCATCCTTATTACAAACGGAGTAAGGTAGAACAAATATATGACGGATGAAATGAATATATGAATATATGTAGTATGACGGTCAATGTGCTGTCCTCTGTTCATATATATCCATTCCTAGGAATTATAAGCCGTTAGTTGTACTACTCAAAGAGTGCTATTCTTAAGAACGCACTCGGGGACATAAGTGGAAAATACAGTCGTATCCTGTCGCCGTGAGATTACAGCCATAAATCAGGACTCCCGTCCTGATAAAATCGCACTCATACATATATATCAGCATGACCCGACGTGGCCGGGGTAGCTCATGGTAGTACTGTGGTGTTGTTTGGTGATTGAAAGTTAACTAGATCTGATTGCAGTGGTGATTTTAAAATGAACTTTGTAATCTTTATTTAATGATAGTTGATAATTATTAAATATTATCATAACAGCTTTTGAAAAGGGATTAGGATCCCCAATGTGGTTTGTATTGATCCCTTAGGGTCGACATCTGTTTCCCAGGGGTCTATATAAACCAAAACTGATTAAGTTTTTAAATTGGTAAGGATTCTGTATCAATAGGAAAAAACTTAGGCCTAGGCTATCAATTTATTTTTAGAAAGGAAGAAATAATTTGGGAATCCCTGCTGTAGCCAATAAACACTTGTAGCACCTGAGGCGCCACTTTGTCTTGCAACCGCTTGGGTGGTTTGTTATACTAGAATCTATTTCGATGAAATGTCGAGTACTGTTGTAATTGGGATTTAACTATGTAAATGTTTAGTTTGAGTTTTAACTATGAATATTTATTAGTTCATTTTGATGTCTTAGTTATTGACTTGTTTGTACCCATAAAATTAATTCCTTATGTCTGATTTGAGTTAACGTTATCACTAGGTTTAACTGTGATTTAATTGGTTTGAAGGTGATCTTGCAAAAAGCCTATTGTAATCCCAAGGTTTGTACCTTCCTTTTTTAGGTTAGTCCAAATCACTATACCTTATGTTAAAACAGTATGTTTTACTGAGACCAAAGATAATAATTAACATTTGTATATACACGATGATATGATGAAAAATTTTGAAATTATTTATTTACAAATTTGAATAAAAAGTTTTTAATTTTGAAAATGTGACCATTTTAATATTGCATTCTATTTGACTTGAATAACAATAAGTATATCTAATGAATGAAGATAATGAAATAAAGTTGCTTTGGATTTTCAAGCATCGCTTGATTTAGTTAGATAATCTTATTTGATACTTTGTAGTGTGGATTTGTGGGAAATAATTTTAATTTAAGAATTATTTTATGTGTTATAAAGTAATATTTCAAGATGCTACGGGTAGGTTATACCTAAACATTAAGTGAAAAGTGAAATTGTGTAATTTAAAAATAGATCTTAATTTGAATAATTATTTTGACAGTTTAAATGCTTAGTGTTTAAGGAACTTTAACTTTAAACAAAAATATACGAGTGAATGAGTAAAATTCTGTCCGTATTCCAACAATTCTTTCTCTTTCCTTTGATCTTATCTCCGCCGCCAACTCTTTGTCTTTGGATTAAATTCATTCCTTAAGAGCTTCTTATTTGAATGAATATAAAAAGAAGTTTCGACGAGGTAACAACGATTAATTTTAAAAGTGAAGGGATCACTTCAGGAAAGAGAAAGAATATATACCAACAGATATAGAATACGAAAAGAATTTTACTCCTTCACTCGTATATTTCAAAAAATATAAAGTTTAGATATTGGAAGACAACCCCGAAGGAAACAAAAGGTTTTCATATTTAATCTAATTAAAAATAAAAATGCAAATCAAATAATTTTAAATTCGTCTTGAAATCGGGTACTTTTGTGCATGAAATAAAATTAAATATTTTATATATTCATAAGAATTCAGTACTAATATTTCTTTATAATCCAATCAGGAAAAGATATACAACCGGCTACATAATTTGATGTTTTTGAAATGGCCACTTTTAAGCATATTTGCCTATTAAAAGCACATCATAAAATAAGTCAAAACTTTATAGTTTGCATAAATGTCGACTTTACATTTCTAAAAGTCATTATATCCCTTTCAAATTGAATTCAAATAAAAAAGTGGGAAATGAGTTAAATTTAATTTAAGAAAACTCTAGTAGAAACATCATCAATATTGTTATCAAGACATTTTAAAATATTCAAATCGTATTGCAAGAAACTTAGCCTTCAGCCGGTAATTGACATTTTGTAAGAAAAGCATTATTTCAAATTTTCAATGCAAAAACTAGTTGTTATTATTTAAAAATTCTAATTACTAACTACTAATTATATTTACTAAAATAATAACTGTGGCACATCCCATTCACGTTATATGAGTTCTTTTATAATTTTGTAAGTCTAACCTCTCATATAAGAAAAATCTTACAAAAGTGTAAATACTTACTTTGGCAAAGAACCTTACAATCGTGAAACCCATTGCAAATACGTTAAATGAAAAAATAAAAGCAAATGCTATCGCTATCAAATAATATCAGGAGACTGTTAAATATGATAATTTACTTTTGGCAAACCATTATATTGATTTGAGAAAATGTTAATAACTTTTGGACTATGATAGATTAACCTAGTCGTCGCGACATCTTTTTATATACGTTGTCGCGGACTGGCTCGTTTTTGTATAATTTCATATTTGTATTTTTATATTTTTTTTTGTTTTTGAAAAATACATTTTGTTTTTCTATCAGTTTAAAACATATACGCTCACGAAGCAGACTGAGAGTTTCATTCTCAACATAGGTGTAGGTATTATTAAATAAGTTAATTTATCAAGTATAATATAGAAAACTTCAAGGAGAAAACAAGCCATATAAAACCAATATCATTATTAAGAGGATTATTGAAATTACGTTGCTGACAAATTTTATATAACTATTAATCACTGTAAAAACTAACTTACGATATGATGCCGTATATTTTCATAAATATTTTTATTTTTCCTTACTCGTTCATATAAACGGTGAATAAGGCTTTACTGATGATTACAATTAATCATGTCTGCACTGCTTAGTTCAGGCATCAATTTTTATCAGCTAAAATTCATTTATTTCGCCGGTAAAGTATCGTCTCGTCAGCCTTTTTATTGTGCCTCTTTTTCTTCTTAAAATTGAGATATATGTGCATTAGAACTATGTGCATTTTCCTCCGAACAAAAATTACATTATTTTTTTGCTGTTAATTGATAATACTTTTGTATCTCTGAATCATTTTAGTTTACCATATTTAATATTTTCTCAACACATAGTGAATACTATACCTTCAGATGACAGAACAGGTCAGTTGAAAAATGTATAGTATTTAAATAGTGTATGCTTCTTAAAAATATTACAACGTTACAAATTTTGTACGTAGTTTGTACAAAACAAATTTAAAAATAGACTGAAAACATTAAAAAGGCAAATATAATGTTATTTAAGAAGTTAAAAATATTTTTTTTAAGTTGCAGCTTGGCCTTCTATTGTTTCTGGAAACAACTTAGCGCCAACTCCAAAACATAATTTCCAATTGGGTAACTTGTTGAATTTAATATGTGATTTTTTAATAATGTCTTAAAATTTAATATGTGATTAATTATTTAGTTGTCTTTTAATAGATAATAAATAGAATTAATTCAACAAGATAATCATCATCTATTCAAGAATTCGTCACATAAGTTGATCTTTGTCAACTCCCCGTTTCGGGTTGCCATCACTCGCATACCAAGCATAATTAATTATCTTACATCATCCCATAAGATATAAACTAATTATTAGTTAAGACAAATGATGCTTGTTTAAATAGATTTTATTTCATATAAAAGTTAATAAGTAGTTAGTCCTCCCCTCCATACTACTGTATATGTATATGTATATATGTGAATGTATTTTTATTGATGCAACAAACTATTCATATATATGTTAAGTGAAAACAGTAAAAAGTCGCTTTTTAATATATACCACCCATCTCATGTCAACTTCCAGCAGATATATTTATGGCTAATACAATTTTACGAAATAGCTTATGTTATATTTTCTTAATTATCTGCTTTAATTGTTGAAATTAAAAATACTATGCAATATCCTAGACGGAAGTGGTACTTTCCCACCCATTTAGGTTATTTTACTTAACGTTGATTAACGATTTTGACTTGACAGAAACAAGAAAAATAAGTCTAGTCAGACAACTTTTTCAAGCAGAAACCAATTTATATATTAGGGCTTTTCCTATTATTAATATCGGCCCTCTATTATGAATAGTATTACTATTTATTTACTTCCGTAATAGTGATTAAGGAAGTATTAGGTACGATTTGAATGGCTGCCCTACATCAAGCAGGATCCGCGCTGATCCCATAAAGGAACTATGTACCTTCAGGCACTCGCAAATATCTAAATTGAAATGTTTCCATGGAGTGAATCCAACCTTAGGCAGTTTCCGACATAGCCGATCGATGATGGGGTGAGAAGGCGTGGGGTAAATATCCCGGCAAGGGAAGGGGAGGTATTATATCTGGCGTTTTACAGGCGTAAGCGACGAACGAAGCGATAAACCAGCCATCGTTCACAGTTGTAAATATGTGAAACCTTTTCAGATTTAATATGGCATCAGAGAACATCAGGGCGAGGTCGCGCTAATGGATTTGTATTTATTATTAAAAATTTTGGTTAATATTTATTATTTTGTAAACATTAAATTTAAATATTATTCATATCATTTTAGGAGTAATTTTTGAAACATCTATACTTAAACTAGGAACTAAATTATATAATCTAAAAGTAGAGCTGTTTTTACTAACGTAGACAAGTATTTATAGCCTTAATCAAATTATGCGAATCTTTTAAATATTTAAAGTAATATAAAAATGGTCTGTTGATTGAAGTAACAAGGTATACGCGATCTCCTTAACGTATACCATTAAGTGTATAGATATGTATCAACTTATTATTTAACATTTATGAGGATCATTAGCATTCTTAGTATTTTGAAGCATATTGTCTTATTATTTGATCATAAATATTGTATTGCAACTACCATTGTTACAAATTTAATGTTATAAAACAAATTACCATAACATCATATTGTAGGTAATATTCTTACAAATAAGTCTTGATTCTTAAATTATCTCTGTAATTAACGGACTAATGTTCAATAATTCGTAAGACTGACAGATTAGATCTTATAGATCTAACGTATTCGTATATGCATCCTATTACGTAATTTTAAAATGCAATAATAAGTATGACTATAATCTACTTATAATAGGTAAACCAAGGAGGTAGATAGTCTTTTGTACAGTGTTAACATCATTAAATTAAAAGCCACACGGAGTAGCGGATGTGGAAAATGCTTACTCAGAACATGCATTTCTTGAAAAGTATTAAATTGTAACCAGTTTGAAATAAAGTTTGGAGTAGAAAGCTCTTAGTATACAAATTTGTATACAAATCCCTCGTTACCTTGTTCGTTAGTCAAGACGCAGCATTGTTTATATCCTGGCTCAGTGGCTCTATTGAGACGGACTCTTAAAAAAACCCAACGTTCGAACTTCAAGAAAGTTTGTTCGATATAACAAGCTAGGGAAAATAATGATTTCAACTTCGTGTCTTTTATAAGGTTTGACGTTAAACTTCACAAGAGCAAAATAGGTGGAGAAAACTAACAAATATCAAGTTAAATCCAGCATTGGTATTTAATTTCTAGTAAAAAAACGATGGATGAGATATACGCATACCTTCCATTTATATATTTAAAAAAACATACATTTCCTAAAGGTATTGACCTAAATACTTCTTTGATATGACTTGTAACGCATATGGTTCTAGGAGTTAATTAATAAGTAAAGTTTAATAGTATTACAAGGAAGTTTTGTAACGAAACTTACATTTTTATGCAAAAATTGTAGGCTAACCCATATACATGGTAACAAATTAGAAAATTAATTAAATTTTCTATATTGGGTATAGCAAAAAATTCTCCAATATCTAATGATAAGCGGTAAGATGAGTTCATATGCCTAGACAAGTGACTCAACTTTACCCATTCATAAGGTTTCACGCCTCTATTGAATGACCCCAGTTATATGAAGGAGGAAATACATTATTATTTCCTCCTTCATATACAATTATATCATAAACATTTGCTTAATACCTTATAATACCTATATTTAACCGTAAAAATAATATAAAAAATCGATACTCTGCGTGTGATTCACTGTCTTCTTAGTAAGAGCTCCGTCACGATCAAATCTCCGACTGAATAATGACTCGACGTCGTGGCCTGTTGGGACACCATCATAAATCTTACAGCTGTACTCCCTTTTTATAATGCCACTATGTCAAATTGATATCCCTCGGCTGGAAATGATATAGAAAATATTGTATATGTAAGATTTTTTGTTTTAATTTTTAAAGCCTCGCTTGTTTATTAGCTAAGCTTATAGAGGCCCTAGACTGGTCTTACTTGAAAGATTAATATAATAATTAAATCCAAATTGGCTGTACAATTTTATTTACTCTAACAACAATAAATAAATAGATAGAAAAGTGACTTTAAAGCAATACTTATATTTAAGAATCCTTAACAAATTTTTAAGCTTTGGCTATAAGGATGTAAGCTATAATTTCAAACCCGCAGTGTTATTATCTTTTTGTTAGCAAATTATTACTATAAAATATCTAATAATAAAAAATAAGGGTTAAAGAGGCTTTCGTAAATTTAGATTGATTCTTTATTAAAAAGTAACCGCTTTTACAAATGGATAGCCAAATAATTTTTCCATTCAGAACTGTTTAAACTATGTATTACTTATTACAGTTATTAACAGTAATAAGGGTTAAAATTGTTGCCTTTTTCAATGGTGAGATAATGGGCAGCTATACGATACAAGTATTACTGGCTAGTTTGTCCTGTTACTTCCCTGTCAGCGACAGAAATCTTTTATCCGCTCCGATGAATACTAACATTAGTTATGTTCAATGATGTAAGATTTCCAATTATTTTGGTAGTGTAAAGAGTAGTGTAATTGTCTATAATACTTATAAGTAGTGTAATATTTACAGCACTTAAGAATCCGCTATAGAATTTGGCTATACTTACAAGGAAAATTATATCTGTGGTTGATTAATTACATTCCTACAATTCGTTACATACTTTCGAATTTATTATTTAGAAATTCGAAAGTATGTAACGAATTTATTATTAGAGATTATCGGAACAGTAAAATATCAGTGTTATATTGAAAAGAGGATGATACGAAAGATGAAGTTAATTTGAAAAAATCCTAGAATTAAAAAAAATATAAAATTCTACAATACATATTAATGATTCGTTTTTGTATGATGCAGCAAAGTGCACGACCCTTAGTTGTGAGTTGTAACTATTACAGACTGATATAAGACTAATCTGTACCTACATTCACAATTGCACATGCCTTCCTATAAAACGAATCTTTTAACTTATTTTATTTTAAAATTTTCCGTTGGTGTTTGAAGGAAGTAAAATTGAAAATATTCAATCATCTTTGGTCAGACATTTGCAGAATCCAATTGAAATCAACAGTCAATGAAATTGTTTTCATAATTTGTATGTTACAAATATTCGTGTTGAGGATTACTTCTGTGACGTTAAAATTATGCCAACATACCTTTCATTTTATTTATTGGTCAAGTGATATCACGTACCATAATATTTATCTTTTTAACTCGATTTTTACGTAAGTGCATTGCGAATATGATGCAATTAGACACACGCACTTACGGAAAAGAACTTATAATTTCCACGTAGTAAAATACTAGACGTTCTAGGATTTAATGACCTAGTTAATTCTAGTCATTGATATCGAATTACGTATAATTTATTATGTTTATTTAATTATTTGGTTGTTTAGTAAAAAAGCACAAATTCAATTGTTACATAATTTATCAATTATGTTAATGTACGAAAAATATATTTATAACGTTATTCGAATCAAATTTCATCATACCAAAATACATTGGTTAACTGATTCATACCCTAAAAGCGTCGCCTCTTTATCCAAAAGTATAAACAAACTTTAAAGTGTAGTTTAACGAATGAGAGTAAATAATGTTTTCTATGTAAGTGGACTCTTGCCTTTGTCGTCATTTTCTAGCTCGCTCGTGCCTGACAATAGCCACGAAAACCCCGGTTCACTTCAAATTAATTCTTTTCATATTTTTTATTCTTCTTTCGTTTTACGGCTGTTATTTTCAATGTGCTTTATTGTTTGGTGGAATGCTAAAAGTATTTTTGTATCAAAGAGAAAATGTGAGAATTTCAAATGGTAATTTCATAAAAGCAAAAAAATAATAATTTAAAATTATACAAATAATAACATATATATAAATTTGTACAGGTAGAATAAAATTATGAAAAAAAATATTACGATTATTATTCTGATAATACGAAAAAATTAATGCATCTGTATTTATTTATTATTCATTATTTCCCAGCACATGGATTACTACCTGTTGAGTAGTGATAGATAACTTTATTATTACTTGTTGTGGTTCACCTTAGATACACTTTTTTATAGAACAGGCAGAGAAAGATAAAGAGAGTGTTGTAGTTGTATTAAATATAATATTGACATTCCAACAATACTTACACAAGCACAATCTCAACCTGTAATTAACTGAAATATTAAGAAAATACAAAACAATAACCAGAAAAGAGAACTGACTAATATATATATTTATGATATTGCTGTAAAACTTTTGCAGCATATCTTTCATTTAAAAATCGTAACAACATTACGGATTCATTATTACTTTAGTACATTCACAAGCTATGCTTGCAAAACTAAAAACCCCAATATACTACAATTTTACTGTTGAGTTGGTTTCCAAACTCAATAGTGAAATAATATTTGAATGCGCCATTTTGCTATGCTAACTTTGGTTCATATTTCCCTCGGAGGAATAAATGTTATATGTAAAACTACAAACAATTCTGAGAACCGGTGGTAGAGTTTGATTAATCAAACTTCGCGTGAATAAAATATATAACGATGTGAAATTGAGGTTGAAAGAAGTACAATGAACTTATGAAAATGAGGATTGTTCAAATAGAATATGACTGTATATTTGTATCTTATATCAGGGCATGAGGGTATTTCCTCACCTGCTTAATAATCCTATCAAGTAATTTTATTGATGGTTTTATAATAATACCTCTTAATATATTAATAAATTTACTCTTTCTATATTAAAACTAGTTCAAATACTATTAGTATCCACTTGGCCTAATAGTTGACTGGTAGAAAACGAGTAAAACGATATTAATCGTTTTTTACGATATGATTTAACGATATTTATCGTTTTACTCGTATTTTGTTTGGGCACTTAAGTAAAAACTCAAAAACGGCTCAATTTTTATTGTCTATTTTAATTCAGGGGTGTTAAAAAATAAAAATAATGAGGGAAATCCTAAAGAAAAACTCAAATATATAATAACACTTTTAATTGTAATTTTACTTATAATAATAATTTTAAATTCTTATTGATTATGGAAAATCGTATAATTGACATGCTATTTAAAACTTACTTTGATTCTATCGCTACATCGGATTATTTCTAATAGATGTCTCGGATATAATAAATATGGGTGATGATTTTGTCATAAAAAATTACAATACGTAAGGTTGTTATTAGGCGATTAAGGTAAGACTGAAATTAATTTTCATTTTACATGTGACGAAAGTATTTGGCGATTCCTGAATCGAACTGCTAGCACTTTAATTTGGGACATCTACGTATCTTTCACAAATGATTAGACAGTCAACACTTACGCGGTTCATTCACACCAATAAAAACAAATTAGGGTAGGTTGTCACGAAACCATCCACGATACATTTAGGGGGGTGTAACGCAAAACACGCCAAATTGCTTCCATTAACACGAGGGCGCTACAAGCACGCTTGCCTGAGATGGATCCTAATTGTAAGAAATAAAAATATTTATGCTTAAATCATCCACGGGTAAAAGCAAGAATTCTCACATTCACACCAAGTACTAGTTCAAATTAAGTATCATTTAAATGTCGAAGTAAGAAATAAGTAAGTATGAAAATTAGTAATTTAGAAGCAAAATAATAATAGCTCTAAGTATATGTGCTGTCTGTTGCTCCACATCAATAGCATCAGGAGAGACTTATACAACGTATAAATCTAGTAAATACACATGTGCGAATGGTAGTATAATTTACTGAATCGAGGAACCGTGCCAATATTCTGTTAACGTATCCCATATCCAATCTTGTGGCCGTAACGCAATAAACGGCACACGTGTTATCTGATTGGCGCTTGGGTCTGGCCAGTCACCTGTCAGTCCACGTGACAACTGCACGCAACAATTAGCAAGAAGATATTGAAATAAAATATATAATTTTATTAGACTACAATTTTTACTTTAGATGTTTTAGATGTTAAAGTGGTTACGAAAATCTTACTTATCACACAAATAATTATTTATATTATGTGATAGAAAATTTTACAAATGTGAAAGTCAGGGACATAAATGAGTTCCGTGTTCGGTCAGTGTTTTAATGAATTAATTAAAGATATTCTAAAATTTTCCTTTTCTAATATGTATAGGTTTACTTAAATTAAATTAAAGCTGTATAATACAAATATAAATTACAGTATATAGCTTACTGCTACCTTCGATGTACATTTCATTTTTGTGAATTTTATTACAGACTCACCAATCACTGTAAGCAATCACCCATTTGTAGCCGTTTTGATGGTTCTAATATATACATAAGTACAGTATATGAATAAAAGTAGACCATCCCCTATGATCTATACCTCAAAAATGTCTGATATTAATATAATTAATATTTTATATTAGAGTTTCACACAGACTTGTACTAAATTTAATGTATAATGAGGTTATTGGAAAGATTTCTTCAAATGCTTGCTAAAACAGATTAGAAATATAGGATTTTCAATAATTAGCTATGTTTATATTGTGGAAAATTATAGGTACGATGAACCTTAAGAAAGTTATAAAATATCTTGTTTTTACCAAGCAAAAAATTTCACGTTACTTATTATCAATAAGAAACCAGCGGTTTGTCATATTTAATTCATAGAAAACAACAAAGGAACGGTTGCCTACCAAACTTTCTTCGAACGAGGCGAGAATTTTTTTCGTTCAACAAACTCCGCAGAGATGCCAGTAAAGAGGAAATACTTGGAATGTTTCTTTAATATTTAATTCCGTTTGAAGTATTTTTTAATTAACCTCCAACCACATCGTGTAGGGGAAGTAGCTTTGAAACAAAATTAAAATGGCCACGCAACTAACTTCATAATTTCGTGGGAATTTTTAAAACTTCGCGCGAAATTTTAGTTATTATAAAGGAACGAATATATGAAATACAGTGGGACAACATGGATTACTTTCTTTTTATTCTTTTTATTTATTATTTTTGTGGTTTTCAGTATACTTAGTTTTCAAAATTCTGAAGTTACCAAAACTTATTTTACGCATTCAACGCACCCCATTTTCTACGGTATAAAATAATATACTACCCATAAATTAAATAATTTATTCAATGGCTTAAGACATTAAAAACTGCTATATCTTGTGCCACTTATAGCTAGTATAAGATTCACACGTCGTCAAAAGTATTTCTTTTCTAAGTCAATTTGATTAAATTGTCAAAGGTCCATAAATATCTTCACAGGCAGTCTAGTTAACCGTTCTAGACGAAATTACTTTTAACGACACCATATAAGTTCATAGGCTAGCAGTACAAATACCAAAACACGACTAAAGCAATGCGAACTTAATAAAGGAATCGCCCACATCCCACTCTTTTGCAGTACATTAGTTCGGGAAAGTTTTCCAATTACGAGGCAACTCGGCAAGTCGAAACACCGACACATAAATATAATTAGTGTCTTCCAACCGTGAGTAACATTGGAGGTGGTGGTGATGAAAGTGTTCATGCTTTAACTCAATTAAGTAAACTTAGGTACGTTTGAGGTACTCTGAGTAATGATAAAAAATTAGTATTACAAATCACGGTGATTTTTCTCAAATTGACACATTTTTCTCAAAACAATATATCAGACAATAGAACATCCAAGTTATTCAAAGTGAAGAAATTTAATATGCAAATATTATTTCTTAAGTTTTGCAAACAGAGCTATTTTAGTATTATCCGAAATACTACTATAATCAGGTTATATAATACAGAAGCCTATTTAACTGGTTTCGTGTTGAAAGCATATTTGCGTTCAGCCATAAGCAAGCCTGCACGATGTATAATTTGTGCCTCAATGGTTGTGTTAGCACGATGCGTCGGCTTATCAGACTGACACACTCGTTCTTATTTACTGTTTATATGTAGAGAAGGCGGAATTGAAATATTATCATTATCCGTTTACATCAGCCTTGACTTGATTTGTTAGAAAATGTTTAAGTTGAGTTTATGGTAATCTTATACACGTGGTTACTTGCTTTACATCATCATTTTAAAAATAATAAATATACTTGTATCGCTGTTACATTGTCAAAAGTGTTATTTTAGGAGCTGTTATGGAAGCCTGGCGCTAATACGCGACAAGACAATTTATTCAAATATTTGCGTCGTTATCTTAAAATGGATCAAGTAAAAAAATCACATTTATTAATGTCACACGTTTAATTACCTGAGAAAATCAATTTTTCTTACTTGGTAAGTCTATGTTCTGAAAGCTGTCATTATATAATATATTCTATTATATATTCTGCAATATCTCAAGATGAAAGTCGTTAATAGTCTTTTTTTAAGTCTTTAGTGTTATCAGTAATGATGTATGGAACCGAGATGTGGCCTCTTACAATGTGCCCCATAAGAAGGCTTAAAGTCATCCAAAGGGCAAAAGAGAGGGCTATGCTCGGGTTGGAGTGATCGAATCAGAAATAATGAGATCCGCAAGAGAACCAGGGTCACCGACGTAGCCCATATGATTGGGAGCTTGATGCTACCGTCACAGTCAGGACACTGAGAGATGGCTCTGTAGCGACTCTATTGTTTCGTTTCGTTTTGTTTCAGGAGAGAAAGAAATTAAGCCCAATCTTTTAAAAAAGAAATAAATATGTTATGTTATCTATAAAATAATTAAATTGCAATAATTCTTTTTCTTCATTTTAAACAATACAGTAGTTCAAACGAAAAACATAAATATTTTACAAAACCGATAACAACTGAGTTCATTTTGATAACTATGTAATAATTTACCGTTGATGTTTAAAAGTGCTATTTTGGTACAAACTACACAAAACTCGAGCTATTAGTTAGATTAATAAAAATCTGTATTGTTAAATTTCGAATGTCCTATTGGTTGTTCTATCGACTCTTTTGTTTACAGGCGTATGAAGTAGGCAGTCGCTTAACTTTTTGATCTGCAAGCCGCGCTTAATTAGAAAATGCGTCAACGTCGTCATCCCTCGAAATTTTACCTCGAAACTTTCCTAAAATCCCAGTCATTTCCTTTGTTACACTTAATAGCTGTTTTTGTACTTACATTGACATTTTAATAGAAATTAAAGTTGGATAACAGTACTACTTTTACAATTAGAAGCTTTAATAAATGTAATGCTTAATGTACTTTGATGGCAACATTATCTTTTCGAAAATATGAAACATGTTAATTATTGGAAAAAATCTAGATAAGTTTTATTCTGATTAAATATTTATTTTTTTAAATTATTAAATTTCATTATAAGGTAATTAAGTTATTAAGTTTCTACCAAATCTGGAATATTTAAAAGCCTCTTAACGAATTACATATCTAGATTTATTTTACATAAGTCGTATTTCAGTAGATGGCGCACACGATGTAAAGTACAAGTACAAGTTAAATATAAGAGTATATACACCAGTAAATTATCTGTGAAGTACCCGCAACAAAATGTGGATACTTGAGATAGGCTACTAAGGCCAGAATTCTGTCTTTGACATGAATTAAACAGCTTGGGGAAGAATTAGGGTACTAGAAATGTCAAACATCTAAACATTGCTTACTACGATTTTCTCTTTTTGTCTCAAATAGTATAGGAAAGTCTCTCTTAAGCCTTAACTTTTAAAGTGGTTGCCTTACTGACAGTACTCAAATTTTCACTCTGTCAATATATTTTCCTTAAGTCAATCAAATAATATAATTTATTTATGTAAGAGTGCCGACATGAAAGTAAGGGACAAAAGCTAGCTTTAGAATTGCAGCTTTTCTCTTTTGTGTATTTAACATTCTAATTAATATATAATAACAATGTTACAATGTACAAGTATGACGTGTGCAAACCATTGGTAGTCAAAAGGCAACTATTTCAGTAAACAGAATGTCTGTTTACTGAAATAGTTGTGCATACTCTATATGCTTTCTCGAGTGGGCGCAGATGGTTTCGTGTTTACGTTACGTTACAGGGTTGTGTTTGCTCGCTTAAATAATATAAGATTAATGTTAAATTTATGGTTATTACATATACTCATATACACAGACACACTTTATGGTGTACTTTACGGCTAGACAAAAATATTGGGCCTTAAAGCAATTAATTAAGCTTTTTCACTTAAAGCATATAATTGTTTTACACTCTATATACAAATAATATTAAGTTCACTCAATATGTTACTTGTCTTTAAAGCACAGCAAATGCTTGATCACCGCATTATGGTAAGAAGAAGAGGAGTACATATTAACGTCAAAGTATTAAAACATAAAAACTTTGACGTATATATATATATATATATATATATATATATATATATATATATATTTATATATATATATATATATATATATATATATATATATTTATATATATAAACTTATGAAGCGTCAAACTATGTCATCGGTTTGTAAATTTATCAGGAGGTTTTAACCTGGGAAGAACAAGTAAATGCGAAGTTAGCTAGTGCATGCAGTATGCGACATACTGTCATAGTCACTTCCATCTTGCTAGGTCAAAAGCAAAATGAAAACAAAAAGGATGACCTCATATAACCATTTAACATTTGGTTACTAAATTCTTCCTTTACAAAATCTTTTCATAAAGTATAACCGTTTTAAACTAAGCTTGTGGAATTAAAAAGTACCCAATTGCGTTTGCATTATGTTTCTTTGTTACAAATGAGCTCAATGTCAAAGTAATTGACATTAAACGACAATTTTTCAAGAGATATATAAGTCCAAATTTTTCCCGTAACGGTGTCACAGTCTTTAATAATTCCCTGGGGAACGAAGCACGTAATCGTATGATCGGGGGCGGGTGTAAAGCCATACTTCCGGGTACGTTGCGCTGGAGACAGAAGTGTCATGTTTATTTTATCATAGCCTCAGTATGTATGAAGGAGACAAAGATAAAGCGCCTTTAGACATAACAAAGTACAATTGGTATTCGCGTTTAAATATGCGTTTAATTTTAATATTGATTACTAGTATATTATTATTTTATTTCTTTCCATGGCCTGGATACAAGTCCTTTGGCCGAATACATTTTACTTGTACAAAATTATAATTTATTATCTATTATAATAGTAATACCTTGGTTTATAATAATAATGTTACTAGTTATGAACATTAAATTCAGTACAGTTTTACATAATACATATTTTATACTTGGCAATTGATACAATAATGTTAAAATCGCTTATAAATAAGCAAAGTAAACTAAAATCTAAGATCCTTGAGCTTATGTTTTCTTTAAATAACCTTAAAGTCACGTACGTGCAAACCTTTCTAAACATTTAATATAAAACATACCTGTAGAAGTAATGGCGCCTTCAACGCTTATAGAAATTTATACTATATTGTCAGTGCGTGCTTCGGATAAACTGATGATTCGATTCTCCGCAACAAACTCGCATAGAATATTTGAGAGTGGAATTCGCAAGTGAGATAAAATGAGAGTTAGATTGTCAGAAATATATCTATATATAAACTGAACGTAAATTTTAATGTACGTTCAATGTATATATAGATATATTGGGATTCTTATGGCTTTCAATGAATATTATACATGTATAATATATTAAAATACAACGCCTGGTAAGCAACAAAGTCTGAAGATAGATTATTGAAACCTAGCTTTGAAGTTAAAACTAATAAGAACTATTTCATTACCAAAGTACGCCACCATAACAATAATGTTAATAGCATTTTTGTGTTCCAGCAGTTGGAGGTAAAATAGCCTGATCCTCTGTGTGAGGAAAAATTGTAAACAACTAAAGATCTAATAAAAATATTTGATTTATACATTTGTAATCTGGTACAGGTACATCAGCAGCCTCTTTTGTTATTGAAAAGAATTGTTATAAGTATTCGGAGTAAATTTCTCCAATGTTCTTTGTTATATATCAAATAAATAATTGAACGGTTCGCAATGAGAGCTCTTGTATGTAAATAAGAACTCTCGACATAATTATGCGAGAATAGGAAAGCTTTTTAGTGATATTTTTCATGTTATGTTTTATACGTTCGTCATATCAAACGTATCTTTCTCGAATAAAACCACAGGCGGTTGTGGGTCCGTCTGGCCTGTGATATGAGCACTGGGAATATCCACTAAAACACCTTGGTAACTCCAGTGCCCTTCGCAGGGGTGACTTGGGTTCTGCCGAAGCAATCATCAGACTTTGGTAACACGGCCTTACGGCTGGTCTTCGCGACGTACAGTTGGAGATACTAGCCAATCTCAGACGTGGCAGCACGTACAATACGTGCGTGGGAACAATCAGCACACGCGGCTGGATTAAGCTATCATAATACCTACGAATTTATTATCCAAAATGAAGGAACATTATTACCTATCCTGTTTCATTTTGAAAACAAACTGGACTACTTAAACTGTTAAAATGTAGATTTATGCGGACGGTGATGCAAATGTGTCTGGATTTACTTCCCCTTATAAAGGTAACTTTGACTCCGTTGGATTACCGTCATCTAAATTTCATCAATAAACATTCACGATATGCATATCTGTGAACCTGTATACATGAATGCCTTTGTAATTTATTTTGAATTAAAACTCTATCAGCTAAACCAAAGAAAATAATGGGTGGTCAGTGCTAGTCGGTAATATAAATATTAATCACGGTAGGCGGATCCACATTCATTATAGGAATAATAAATGGTTAATCTAACAAATGGTTTTTATAAAACTTTTTAAACACTGTGTATATCCTGTTAAAAAAAACTTTGAAATGAAATTTTGTACTATTACAATGAGCGGATAATAATAAAATAGGATATAAATTATAATTTATTATTTATTTCCTTTTTCACAGGTATATCTGTAACTTACTGTAAATACTTAGAGTGGCAAGTATGGCAAACAATATTGGACAACTCGCACGCTTCTGACACTTTCGTGCGAATAAAATTTATAATTTTTAGATCTTAAGCAGTTATAGTAGTACAAGTATAAGTAGCTGTTTCTGAGGTGTAATGGAAACAAGCAATGATACAATTAATAATGGTTTCTGTTCCGCGCATTAGTGCTACGGTCTATAATCGTAGACGGTGCTACGGTTTATGGCGGTAATAAGTCCGGGACATCGTTTATTTTTGTGGCCAGTTAATATTTTAGTGTTAATTTATAGCCGTTTTTATTGCTTCTGGTGTATTAATAAAACATTTTTTGGTATCACAGTATTGCCTAAAATAAGATTTTGTATATAGTATATATTATATATACTATTTATAGTATATCGATTTGAGAATTGTAATTTGAAAAATATAAAATGACATATATATTTTTTAAACAAAAACTAGACACATAGCCATACACTGAACAATAGTCAACCTCAAAATTGATAATAGCTTTTTTAAAAAGATATAATCTCAAAGTTTGTGACTATTTCTAGAAATTTTAAATATTGTACTGTATTTTACATTGTTCCTTATTGCAAGTGTATTCTTGCTCAAAAATAGTTTCTTACAAAGGTAAAGAGTTTTAAATCTACTTTGTTTTCAATAACAACGCTAGATTATATAAAAAAAACACAACTAGCTAGAAAATACAATTTTAAAACTACAATACTCACCAGGCGCTTGCTCCAACAAGCCTCCATGGTCGGAGAGCTCGTCAGCGGCTGCAGCCACCGCCAGGGCCACAAACACCCAGCACAGGCGACTCATCAGTCCTGGCAACAAATACACTTGTGATCCGCAGAACTTTGTATCACCTACAACTACAATAAGCCACCAACGCCATCTATTAAAAGTTATCCAAAGTGGGGTAAAGAATGTCAAATAGTAGAATAAATCAAAATTATCTATTTAGATTTATTAAAATAATTTTGATCTACTCTTGTGTTTACACCAAAATACCGATTTGAATTATATAATTTGAAATTTGATTTGATTTGGCTAATGAACCAGAATTAATTTTTATTATATCTAGAAGATTATGATACAGAAATATAGAAGATTATACATTTGTTAAGGGAGAAAGGAGGAGGGTGGTTGTAGACAAAGTCATTGACTAGTTTTACTCAAGCGTTCGCATTTGTTCAATTCACATCTCACCTTTCATAGTACAGATTTACAATATTTATATTAATATAATTTTTAATATCAAAGAATACCAAGCAACAAGATGTATATAGCACACCTGATTGTATATAGCACAATCATTTATCTAGAATATCTGAAGAAATGAATCACAGTACCAGTACTTCAATAGAGCGCACTGAGGATACCCACTAAAACTCCCCGGTAACTCCATTGCCATTCACGGGGGTAACCTGGGTTCTGCACGAGCAATTCACCAGGTCGTGCTGTCAAAAACTACCATTATGTCAAATTTAGCGGAGAGATGCATCATAATTTGTTTGTTGCTTTGGAATGTATTTTGCATGGTCTAGGTTTCACTGATACATGTATTTCAAAAAAGACCATTCCCCCCTGTGAGCATTAAAATCATAATATTTTCGGATTTTTTATGTCGAGTGGTCCATGCTTGAAATACTCAAGTAATATAAATAATATATTATTTTTATTTTACAACAAAAATATGTTATAATTAAAAGACGATAATAACTTTATGTATTTATATAGAATCCAAGAATTTAAAATATCAAAGAATATTACCAATACAAATACAACAAATCAAAATGATTTTTTAAAATTAAAACGCGACCATATGAAAAACTTTATCAATATTACATTTTATTCGCTAAACTTAGGTAAGACGAAAAAAGTATAACTGGAATCATTTCCTGAGCCGTCTTGAAAGCGAGGTCACCGTCTATGCAGCGAGACGAAGATTTTTTTAACCGGATGCGTTTGAAACAGTCGGATGAGCTTGACGTGGAAATATATGAAATGTCGAGGTGACAACGGGAAACTGCAACTACTTCTAAATATTACAGCTCTTATATGGAACACGTTTAAATTTTTTGATTTCTTTAATATGTTAGTTTCTTTGAAATTTGAAAGATTCCAACGTGTTATATGTTTATGATGAGACTTTAAAATATGATTATGATGATATATTTATATTATATTTATGTATTTCGTCTTAAATTCTAAAAACAAAGCTTTCAAAAATTATTATGTATAGTATAAATCACTATTCAAATTAATGATAATACACGGCAACTCAAAGCCTTAAGTAGTTTCGTTTTAACAGGGTCATGAAGAGGGCTGGGTTAATAAAGTAATCTGATATGATACGAGTATTACGAAGCTCTTTAGCTAATAAGAGTAATTAAATACTTCGTGTAGTGGTGTGCGTACTGAAAGACCACTTGTGATATTAAATTCTGTATACATAGAAATAAGAAGGTTATATGTTGCAAAAAACATTGAAAGAAAAATAGCTTATTATTCGTTTGTTTATAAAACAACAAACGAATTAATTCAAAAGAACTTTTTTTTAATAGTCGTTGTCTTAACATTTTGACATTAATAATTCAAAATGGCTTTGGTATACAGGTTAAGAAATTTCGTCGAACAAAGCAGCTGGAGGATAAAAATACTTGAGCGATTTGCTTTGATATAGTTTACCCTCGGCTCCCGACCTAATTCGAGAATACGCCTTCAGAGGTTACTTTTATTGCACCAGTAAGTGAAAACTTTTGGTAAAATAATGTAAAATTTATAATTCCCTAGACACGCATTATAATAATCCGCAGTTGAAATGCTACTTAGTAACATATTTTCATATTTTTATCGTTCAATTACAATTAATGGATAACTAAATACGTGTTTCTAAGAATATTTGTTTATGTCGTTATTAACGGCTAATATATTAAGTCGTACTGACATGCGATATATGGTATATACTTTTACATGAAGTAGATAGTTTAATTACGATAGGGATATGGATAGGACAACAGAATATAATCGTCCTCCTTGTAGAAATGTGGTGAGTATACTCATAGAACAATAAAGGTGGTTTCAATTTAATTTAGTATTACTTAGTAGGTGTGTTAGTGGGTGAAAGCAGTTGGCGTGGCGGTTCTAAAGCAGGACCAAATTTGGTGAAAGGAAAACACTAGACGAGCTAAAAAGTAATTGAAAGTAATGATTTCTATTGAAAGCAAAATAAATAATACATATTGAAACTCGTTCAAATTTAATATT
The DNA here is from genome assembly GCA_943193645.1 of Acentria ephemerella. Classification (NCBI taxonomy): domain Eukaryota; kingdom Metazoa; phylum Arthropoda; class Insecta; order Lepidoptera; family Crambidae; genus Acentria; species Acentria ephemerella. The sequence goes on along the minus strand of OW971886.1, from coordinate 9,730,244 downwards.
TTCGCAAATGGCAATATCTAGCGGAATGCCAGCATTCTATACTATTTACCCTGTAATGATGTGGCCTCCTTCGGTCCATCGATTTATAATGGCTGGCAGTTTTGATTAGACAAACAATTAAAAAATTAAAAATTGTTGACAATCAACTAAAATTTGTACATTTCAAACGTCTGTGAAGTTACCATTTTTATTAATATTTTAATTTTCGTTGTGAAGCTCTTTCAAATTTTATTTATCGCTACACATATTATATTGGAACCCACTGGCATGCCAGCCTCAAGCGCAAATCAAACTTGGTTAGAATACATTGTTTGCGTAGTTTTGGCTTCATTTTACGGCCGGTGCCAATTATCGACATTTTGACGAGGGTTCAAGGTAGTAAGTTAGGTTTCGTCTAATTACTTATCTGTGGTGATTAATCTCAGTTCTTGTTTAAAGGGTTGTTAAAGGAATGGGCACTTGCGGAGAACCTATATGAGCTATGGAAATTAAGAAGTAAGATCTTATTTATCAAATTAATAAAAATAGTTGCATTATCTCGGTGAAAGGGGAGGCTGATTGGTTGAACGAAATATATGTCAGTTTTACTATCACATAGAGTTTCAAACAACCGTGCTGCAATGCCTCTACAAAAGTTGGTGTGCTACTGTACAAAGGTAAGGTCCAAATGCATCATTCCCTAATGGCACAAATTTTGCCTCACTTATTAGATTCATCAAAAGTGATCCTGGCAGTGAGACAAGACTAAAGTATAGCCGCAAATAGCGTCCCACAGCAAAGACCTACCCATCCTCCAAAGCATAAAAGTAATGCCTTCATGCTCTTGTCATCATTACACACTAAACCATCTGGCTCCAGAGCAGCAGGTGTCCCGGAAATAGCAAATGCACGACGAGTGAAATCATTGGTGCATATTTTGAAACGACCACCACGTCTGACACCGTGTTGACCTAGATCATCAACTATACAACCGAAACGGCAACGGTGAGGAACATTGCTAACAGTACTTAAACGGCAGCAGTACGAAATGCAGAACGCCCTAGAAATGTACCTAAATTAACCATGCCATGTATTACGTTAATCCTTTTTTTAGTCGTCCGATTAATAAGAGAATAATAAGCGATAAGTCCGATCAATAAGCGCATTTCTACTAGGCATATAAGAGCAAATAAATCATCACCAAAAGGTATACGGAGGTGTAACTGTATGTATATTTCTCTTCGAGCCCCACCTTGCAACCGCGGTCCAGCAATAATTTGGCACGCTATCAAGTTATCACATTCCGAACTAGTTTAATTAAACTGCCATTAGACAGTCCCCGAGATTGTCGTGTTTTGCTATTTCGGATATTATTAAGCCACGATACAGTGCCTATGATAACAATCTTGAAGTTATATTAATTTTACAGTTCAGTGAGTAGAGTCTGCTTCGGATTAAAATAGGTAGTGCTGAAGCATAACCAGTTTAGTTACAGACAGTAAATAATATTTAATATTCATTTTGTTTTTTTTTTAATTTTAAATACAGTGTGAAGAAATATACAAACCGTTGTCAAGGAAAAAAAATAGATGGATTGCTATCGAAAAAAGCGCTCTGGTAACGTCGGAACAAGATGTTTCTTGGGAAGTGGGGTGTACAACGTATACTTTGATAGGTAGCAAAAACATGATGGTAGATCGTTTGGAACCTCTGGGCTCTTTAAATACTATTAGGGAATATTGGTTGTAAAAACAACCAACCTAATTTAGTCGACATAAGGCATATATTAGGTTTGTCAGTGAAATTACATAGACATCTACTCACGGTTCGTTTACTGACATGTGAAGCATCGAACGCCTGTAATTACCCTGTCGTTTATTGCCTTCCGGATCGTACAGGCTTATACATACATTATGTATATATTGTGTAGAGATCCGTCCTAATAAATAAAAGAATGTTCACGTCCCAAGAGTTTGAATCTACCATCATCATGAAGTATGAATCATTTAATGGCTCACAGTTTAAAATTCAGTAGACCAACACTAGGATTATCTAGGTTCATTTAATTCTTAAACAAATGTTTAGCTGTATTGAAAATATTTTTTTAAATAAATTTACTGTTAACAGATAATATATTTCAATTAAATATAAATAAGAGATGCTTTTAGCAGTGAAGAATGTAAATATAACATATAACCAAATTTGGCCAATGTTGCGTCGGCAAGCGGGCGTATTTTAGTACAGGCCAGGACTTTATCGAAGGGAACTTTCTAACCCTTTAATTAAAATAGTGTCCTAAATTAAAAAGTCATTTCGTCACTATGAAGTACGCCTGTTCGACCAATTTTGCTCGCAGTTCTAAAGGAACCATTCGCCTCTTTGCAAATAGATGGAATGCCAAATCTATTGTACACTATATTTTTGAATTTTATATTTTAAAATGTATTATTTATTTAATTTAGCAATTACATCTCTGTTTTTCTCCAATTAAATTCAAAATCACTTTATTAGCAGGAATTTTTGTTGATCACATATACTTATAATTAAATACAAGGTAAGCTCATGCTTATATTAAAGCTATTGACCTTAAGCATGAGCTGAACAAGGAACGGTCATCAGACATTTAATTTTTAATTTAAGTAAAAAAAACAATTCTCTATATTATTATAAGGGGCTGTACTGAAAATAGAGAACTATTTTTCATATAGTTACAAATTAGTTCACTAACTACATACTTATTTAGTAATAATTAAATAACCATAACCAAAATAAATTATCGTTTTAGTACGGTTCGCCTACTCCAATTCTCAAGTACCGATAAAATTACTCCCCCAAATATGTATATCAACACTCGATATTGGATTTCGATGTTTCGGAGACGCTTGGAGAGAGTTCTCGAGTGGGGCCGCACTCCGTGTAATCTAATGAGCTTGGGCCCTCAACCACGATACAATGGACGGCTAAGGCAACAATTTACCATTATATTAGCTAAAATATAAAATAAACTTGTGCAGGCATTTATTATTGTAGGACTCGCAGTTTTTAGTTCATAAACTGATATTTTCAAATACGATAACTTTGAATGAACTCATCATCAACTGCCTTGAAAGATATAGAGAATTAAAGAATTAAAAAGAAAAAATCTCATAATAATAGTAAATTAAGTCGTGTGCTAAACTAATACGGAGTACAACTCATGTGGATTTAAATTGCGCATATAAAAAAATATGACTGATTTAGTTCACTCACTCAACTTATTTATTTTGATAAACAAATTTATTAGAACAAAAAAATATTTTATGATAGTAATCAATAAAATTATTAATAAGAAAAATTTTACATTTTTACTTCAATATTATGAAATCATCAATCCTATGCAATGACATGAAAAGATGACTTGAAACTGAACTAAAAGCTACACTAGGATATTATTTTTAGGGTTAGGATTTTAACGAATAGTTAGTACGAATAGGCATGATCGATCACCAAACACTTATAAATTTCTATAATTCGTCCAACTGCTGGCTGGTGGGTGAAAGAGGATGCAGTTGCAACTGTGGTCAAAGTACTTTAATGTTAAGGTAAGTAGTAATCATCGCATTGACACTTATAATTCTATTGTAAAAGTAACGATTTTAGATACAGTGCAACATCATGCTCAAAGTTAGATAGGGATGGTTTTACACTTGAAGACATACAGATTTATTGAGATGAAAACTCCGTACTTCGGTTCCTAAGCCTGAGTGCGCGTCTGTTGTTTGCACTAGATCGTGAGCTCTTGAAACTGTTGAAACCCATTCAGAATTTCGATATAACTGTTTATTATTTACTTAGCAGATGGGGAGTAGAATTAAATAATGAGTATTTCTAGTTTGCTTCACAAAATACTTATTTGTCTAGGCTCTTATTCCAATTTCTCAAAGCTACTCCTGAAATATGCCAAACAATTTAGCTAAGAATTAATAAATGTACTTCGTTATTAATAGACGTAATACCTTCTTGTAAATTAAATCTTGACCTCGTTTAAGCACTTATATCGCTGAAAGTACCTATTTACTTGTATATAAATAATTTTACAGCAGCGCGGAAAACATTTAAGTTCATTTTCATTTAAGGAGGTCGATATTTATTTAATATATTAATATTAGAATATCATAGAACAATTTAAACTATAATTTATTATTTCCCCGCAAGATGCTATCTTATTTCTGCACGTTGATGTTTATACAAAAATGTAACTAGATAATTCTCATATATTTGGCTTATATTATAAAACTATTATTAACTTTGCATCTAATTTCATGATAGAATAGAAGGGGTGTTGATATTTTACCATTTTCTGTATTTATTACTTTCATACTAAGAATTCACTTAAAATTTATAAAGTGGGACTAAGTTCATAGGACTGAATTAAAATCTGCCGTACAAAATTTAACAATTAACCAGGATTTTAAAGGCCGTTTTCATGTATGTACAACAAAAGACGTCCTTGTACATATATACAATACGCAACATTATTACATAAGGTAGGATGAATCGTTTTTCCTATATCGGCTTTAAAGCTGTCACCGTGTTGGGATGTAAAGAAAAAGCCTGATCTAGGATATGATTTGAAACATGATGTTATTATCTTGATATAGCACCTGTCATATTCGATTGTCACCACTTTCAATCAGGTGGATCATTGTTTGACATTTTTCGATATTTTATCTAAATAATGATGACGGATCATTTTCTTAAGTATAAGTTTAACAGTATAAGTTTTTAAATGTTTTACAATAATGTTCTTATAATGTAAGAAAATTAAAAACATAAAACTGAGTATTTTAATTAACAGAAATAGTTGAACGAAAATCCAATAACCTTATCTTTTGTTTGTGTTTTGTTTCGTGTTTTTTCTTATGATATTTTATTGAATTGGTTTTGTAAATTATGTTATTTTTATATGTAGAAGAAACTAAATATGTGTATATGTAATTTAAATCTCAATAGACACAATTATTTTAATAGGATATAACCAAACATGCTTAAAGCAGTTGAAATACTTGCATGGCTGTAATTTTAACTTACACATTAACACACTAATTTAAAAGTCATCGAAGCAAAAAATACTTTATTTTTACTCAGTCATCAGCTAGAACGTTCATCTGTATCACACTGTTTTTAAGCTGAGCCAAGGATAATGCTACATTTGCAGCGAGCTCGTAGATTAAGCGGTTAGCACACGCTAGACGACACGACGGCGACACCGTGACTGATGATCGCGCTTGCTCACCACACAAACTGAAACGCATTTGATTTAGGGCTGCGTTCTATTAAATTCGTGTAGTTTACTGGTGTCAACAGCAAATTAGTCATTATTATTACAGGTATTACCAGGATTTATCCTAGTATCTAACAAATAAACGCACTACAATATAAACCGATTCCTTAAAAGAGCTGGTAAATATTTGAACTAAGTTTACTGCTAAAAGAAGTTAAGTGTTACTACACGAAACTGATAACGCTAGTTACACATTCCATAATGTATTGAGAACATGCGGAATATATAAAACGGAATACAAGAGTGTTCCGTATAAGTCCGTAAGAATAAGGCCCTAAATTAAGAAATTTAGGGCCTTATTCTTGATTTCAATAAGTTTTATTAAAGGATTATAGATACTTTTTAAATGCGATTCATTACATAACAGTAATGTTATTAAAGTGAAAGGCTGAAAATAAATAATAGTAACTAAAAAGAAACATAGTAACATATGAATTATAGACAAACGTTAAATTGAGCGATTTAAAAAACGTTTGAAAAAAATAAACATTAATTTTAAATTTAAGAGATTCTTGAGTACTATATGACTACTTGAGTACTATAAGATGTTGACAGCCCTATTTAAACAATAAAGTAGCATTTTGTATGCTAAATCTAACTACCATGATATAATAGCGTCTATTCCCTCGAATTACAGTTGAAATTCGTAACAAAAACTAGTTGGAGACTAACAAAACATTTTACTGTTTTCAGTAACGCTTTGTTAGTATTGTTACAGCCGGTTCAGTTATCTTCCATCTATTCAAATATTCATGGGAATTATGCGATTTTTTAAAAAGAGTGTCTTTTAATACTGGTAAGGGTACTTACTATACTTTTAAAACTGGTAGTATTATCAGTCCAATTTTATCGGGATAAATTTGATGAGTGGACTAAATACCATTTTGAAATGAATAATAGTTATTTAAGACCTTTTATATCATTTTATAATTCTCCACTAGAAAATATTGCTTTATTACACTGACGCCTTAGGTCTTTCAACTACAACTTTATATTGATAGTCTGTCTTAACTTCATTGAAAGACTGTTTTCGTCGGTTGCTTAAGCCATTAACTTAAGGTCAGTGTACACGAACACTATATAAAACAAATATTCTAAATTATAAAAATACAATAGCACTACAAGAAAACTTATACAAGTAATAGGTAGCCTATTGCTAATGGGAAATCACTTCCAGGCAAAATTGGGTGAGAGTAATTAAATAAGTAAATAAAAATAGATTCGGTGCAAGAATTCGGAGGGCAAGAAAGCTGCATATAATATTACACGTAGGATACAAATAATTATATAAATGTTTAAATATATAAAAACTACTTATAAATAACTAGGGACAGAGGTGAAGATAGTGATGCAAAGCCCAGCTTTTAAAGGACTCCTGACTAGGAAGCCTCCTGATCTATTCAGACAAGTCAGTTCAGAGATCAGAGTACAATAGCCACACCGCGTGTGCATAAAAGGAATATAAAACTAAGACGTAAGTACGAGGTGGAACTTGAAAAAAGAGAGATAGGTAAACTAACGTTAGGTAAGGTAATGGGCGGAAGTATTGAAATAAAAAATGTTTTTTAGATATACAGATGAGGTTGGAAGGAAAAGAACATTCCACCGTATTTATTAAATTATCGATTACTATTTATTTCTTTTATATATTCGTTTTATATTATGTATTAAGTCATTTTTGCTACTTATGTAATTATATATTTCATGTGTAGTAATTACATTTTATGTATTTAGGTTTTATATAATTATGTAGATGTTGTTGTTGATTGTGTTGTAAGTGTTGATGTAATCGTGTATATGATTAATTGATGATACATTATTTTCTTACCTTACAATCGCTATGAATGCATTTTTCTATTGTTTCTAGTTGACTGGGAGAATATCTTAGTCATTAATTCCAAAAATTGTGTTTATGCACATATACTCAATTAAATGAAGAAAAAAAAAATATAGGAACGCCAAGCACGTGTAAGACCCTGCGCTGGTGATTACGGATCCAATTCAATTTATTACGAAATTACAGCACGTGTACATATTTACGGAGTTCCTCCGTTAGGTCGTAGTAGCAAAAATCAGCATAATTGATAAGTGAGATCAAAAGAGACTGTGAAAGTAATTTTGCTAGAGTTCGGTAAAAAGTTACTAAGACGCCTAAGCGGATCGTATCTAGCAAAAACCCTTTTTCCGGCCTTCCTCTACCTGACTCTGCCACTTAAAATCCTCGCCTAGATTTTAAGCGGTCTTAGAATACGAAATGCGCGTTCCATTTAGAATAAATGCAGGGATAGGTTCAAAATCGATCCATGAAATATCATAATAGCTATTATCATCATAGCTACCAATGATGATGGCTTCCTGCAAGTACGAGATGATTCTAAGATCGCTATTTATTATGATATAAAACACGGTAAATTAAAAATAGCTGTTTGCGTGTATATCTGTAGATAATCAGGGTAGGCAGTGATAGGAACTTGAAATCGAGTGCTAGTATTCAGGAAAATAGCAAAAAGTTGAAGAGATAAACGAGACTTGAAAATAATTATTGCAGATGTGCTGTTGTCATATACGGAGTAGTGAATAATCTATAGACTTGACATTCTGATCATTGCTTTATATTAAAAAGAAGAGATCGCAGATTAGAACTGTGAGGTACAACCCGTAAAAATGTAAAATTTGTAAGCTACAATTGTACACGCAATATAAAAAGATCTATTGGCTAAATATATTTTTTCCCAAAATAAAGTAATAACCCTGAAGAGTTATAAACAGGAATTTTTTGAACTAAAACACTTTGTAAGACTTTATTAAAAGATTTGCTGGAATTTGGACTATAAATTACGGAACACCCGAGAATAAAATATAAGATTTGTTATATTCGCGAAATGGTTTTCTTTTATCTCCAGTAATATGCATCAAATTTGGTTAAATTAATTTTATCTTATGAAAATACTTCTTACACCATTTGTGACAATTAACTTGACCAATTATAGGAATGTGATGATGCGTTACCTTAAAATTAAAACAAATCAAGTTATTCATGCCATCTACGACTGTTACTCTCAGCGGAAAATGTTTCTTTTTTTAGGTTAAGTATAAGGCGAAACACATTTCACTTTTTCTTTCTACTATTCAGACAGTGATCTCTAGAGAAATTTGTACAATTCCTTTTATCTTTTTTATTTATTTCAAGATAATTATACCTTTCTAGTTTCGCTACACAAAAAAGCTGTCATAGATTCTTTATTCTTTCTTTGATTCGTTCAACACTGGCTTTTAGAAAATTAGAAAAATGTTATAGTATTATATACTTGGCGCTCCGATTGAGAGCACTTCGTTTTCTCTTATCAGGCTTGTGACACACGGTCGAGGGTCGCCAGTTAAATATAAAACAACAATAAGAAATAATTAGTTAATTGTAACTAAATATAAAATTCAGAAAATCTGGTAGCAGAGCTTTAAAACCAACATTACTAGTTTGAAACATTTAAAAAACACAGTTCCTAAAAAAATAAGGCTCTTCCTTATCTTTAAGAGTAAGGTAAATCCGAACGCGGGTTTACTCCATTCGAAGTAATTAGCTTACCTTATAAAGTCCTACATCATAATCTTTTTGGTAGCTGAGAGTATGTTGAATGTGGAATTCATGTTTGTAATAAAACTTTTTTTTCATTACTACATCTTATGAACTTCATAGGATTTTGAAATTTTGTTTGATATCGGTATTATTTATAATTGAATGGATCGAACGAACAGGATATGAACTTTTGATTCATAGTGTGTAATCTATTTATTTTGTGACAAAAAATACTATTTCACATTAGGTACATCGAGCGTGTGGCATTTTTATTTTGAGGTGCCTTTTCTTTATTACAAAAATATATACTAAAAATAAAATAGATAATATACAAAATATAAAATCTTTTTACACATACTATATTTATAACATACTAATTAGAATTTATTTTGTGACTGTCCAAACCTCAAGGAAAAATGAACCCTTATAAGATCACTTTTTCTGTCTTATTGTCTGTGTGAATGTAATCATCACGTTGAAATTAATATTAAATACTGTATACAACCCCTTGAAGCATTGAAACAAATTTGCATCTTAACGCAATCAAAAGTTATAATCGTCGAAATAGAATTTAATACAATTATCATCAAATATATGAAATTTGTTAAGAAACCAAGTAAAAGCAGAATACGAAAACCGTAAATTAGTTAATTAATCTTATCGCAAAAAACAAGGACGAACTACGAACTATTTTCAAACCTACTAGTTTGTACGAAGCCCTTGGTGAGCAAGTAAGAAGTATGTAAGAGTAAGTAAGCACTTGGCTATTATTTAAAATAAAGCTCTGTTTGCTTGCTACTTGGTTTACATCTTTCACTAAATAATAATACTAAAATGTGTAATTTTATCGAACCTATTACTCTATTAAAACTGTAGAAATACTGGTCTCACAACACTGTCAAAAAATTCTGTATCACCAAACTCAGCTCTTTCTAATATAGAATAGAATAGAATAGAATATATCTTTATTGTACATCAACCAATTCCAAAAGAGAAACACTCAAAAAAAATCTTTTAACTATATAACAACAATTACTTATTTTACTTTATATGGTAATGAAAGGCGTAGGGGAAAGACAAATAAAAGTGATAATAAAGTTTAAAGGACATTAGATTTCTATATCACTACCAATTAGTTTTGATAACATTTTTGATTGATTAAATATTATTAAAGAGCTTACATGCAAATTAATTATCCTTATAGTAAAAGTTAGGTAATAATCTATGTCCGGACTGTCTTTATCATCACTCCATCCTCTCTCGCACTACCGACAATGTTTGCTGATATAATATATATAGATGTGTACCCTACACCGTCTGTCTGTGGACCACAGGTCGATACTAAACAGGCGTGTCGATGTGCAAGATGATAATCTATTACTTTTCATTGATTTTTATTGAATTATTATATCTAAGTATGCTGGTACCAAACTAACACTGATTCTTTGAATTAAGCTATAAAATAGAAAAATTTAGTTATTACGAAAAAATAAATATTAATCGTTCACTTCGTTACAGCCCATATTAAGATAGACTTAGAACATTTCAAATTATATCTAGTTGTGAGAATTCATAAATAGATAATGATAAGAATTGCTATTATTATCTAGAGATATTTTGAATTTCATAAGCTTTAATTCAAAACTTTAATTCAACCCACTGTGGGATAGCTGCACGCGATGCCAATACTTACACTCTTAGGATAACTGGGACGCTAAATGGTAAATAGTATCACGCATGATACAGTACTCAATTCTCTTTCAACACGTAAATGCTCACCGTGTGTGGGCTGTCAAGAGCCTTAATTGGTTGGTTTAAAAGGGCAGAAGGGAAATAAATGGCTCACAGTTGGATGTTTGCGGCCTTTTTTATACATTTATGGTTGTGCTGTGTGTCGTTATGTGGCCTCCTCTAAAGCATTGTTCTATCTATCCTTCGTCAAAATTTAATATAACAAATCAACAGATAAAACATTTTTTGTCGTACTAAAACATTTAAATTCGATTTATTTAATGTCGATCTTTATCGCAGGAGTGTGCTACTCACAAACAATTTCTCCTGACTGGCTACAATTATGCCGCGTTTGGATAAGCTAATATAGCTCTTGAAATACAACAAAGAAAACTGGAGTATACAAATATTACAGACAGATTTTTTGTGTGTGAACGCCAAAAGGTAAAAAATAATGAAAGGTGTGATGATGATACAATTCGCAGCAATGAAAAAGATATTCACAGAAAATTAACATGGCTGTAGATTTATTTGTCATCAATGTCGGCTCAGATACATTTCATATACAGCATTATTTATTTCATCCTATTGATGATTCTAACTCGTAAAAATGTAGGTATCATAAGACTTCAATCAAAAATCATTAAAGAAAACAGATTTATCATCAATAATTTCGCAATGAATTTTCTTGACATCTCAAAATTTTTATTTTATTTTGAACATGATAAAAACCAAACTGTCCATAAAGGCCGGCAGTAACTGGCGCCCAACATGACAACGCACGAGTGCTCTCTTGCTCTCCATGCAAGCCGTCCTTTGGTTCGTCACATGACATCAAGTGTCCGCTAACAAGGGCCTTAATTGGTTTTCAAAAACTGAATGTTTTGGATATTAAGGTTGATCATCGTTATTCAGCTCAAAATACCAGTGACTATACCGAGTTAAGGTGGTTCCCTTACCCCAACTAGCGCCACGGTAGATGTAATTTTATTTTTTCTATTTAAGTAAAATATTTTAATTATACTAAACGTATATTATGTAAGACACATAGTTCAATATGGAGCCAGTTTTGCTGGATTATCCGTCATAAATGTATTTCTCTTCGAAAGTGTGTTGTAAATATGTATAATACGTGTTACCATTTGGTTAGTATTCTCTCAGCAATAAAATGTTATCATATCTATTTTATGTTAACCAAATTATCATCGGTCTTAAACTTGGGTTGAAATCCAGCCCCGGGTGGAATAGCTCACCTGTATGCTAATGTGCTCCTGTACTAATTTTAGGCTTTGTATTTTGGTAAGATTATGAAGTAAATAAAAGTACACGACCCAGAGTGACCCAGAGCACCCTGTGCGAACAATAATGTTATATTATTATGAAAAAGTTAAACGTACATATCGTTTGAAGTAAATTTGGAGATTTTCTTTTATTACATATTAGTTTCTCGTAGGTATATCCATTCATCCTTGTGAATAAAAATAGAATGTCGAGTAATATATCATCTTTGATGTAGTGCACGTGATAATGGACAATGGAGTCCTAATATAGATAAAAACCAAGTATTCAAAAGGTTCGTATTCTAATACGGGCACAACAAAGTATAAGGAAAGATGTATCTCGGTAGCGTACCACACTGATCGATATCCAGGAACGGGACAGAATTAATGAGATTCCGCCGATAGAGAGAAATTTTGTCCATTCATCTTTTCTGGCTTTTAAACTCCTCAGACTATGTAATAGGGGTACATTTTTTATTCATTTTACACCTTTTGTTAAATTCAAAAAGTTTTTATGATTATGAATCGAGATCAATAACTGAATATTTTTAGTTTTACACCTAAAGTACTAAGTGGGGGTGTTAAATCGTCATAACAGGGAATATGTATGAGAAAAAATAAATAAATGTAATTAAAGGTAATAGTGATTACTTTAAGTGTTTATTGACTGGGTATTTACAAATTGTCCCAGTTATAGAATTTAATTATGTATTAAATAAATTATTTTAAAATTAAAACTAACATGCATATTCCCAATAAACCCTCCTACAGCTTCGACGAATTAGTAGCTGCAGAGAAGAAGCGGCGCAAGAAACTCTCAGACTAGTATTTATAATGACATTAACAAATTATGTCATTATGTATTAGTATTACATATTTTTTTGTTTTACAGTGCAATATTTTATACATCGATACGTATCGTCATTTCTGGTTTGATTTCAATTCAGTTTGATTACAGCTTAAATTTATAAATCGTCTAAATATTCCTGAAGTTCGTAGTAGCCTTTTTCATTAAATTTTGTTGTTTTTATTAAAATATTTTGTTCAGTTACATTTGGCGAAATTTTGTTATAAATGTGTATACATTGACCCATAAATGAGTGACTTGTTTTATGAAGTCCAAATATGGGAAAAGCAAGTTTATTTCTATATCTAGCATTTAAGCAGTGAGAATCACTACGTTTTGAAAAGGTTTGTAAATATTGTGGACATACAAGATATATATATATTGAGAGGCTACAGTCAATATATAAATTTCTTTAAATAAATCCCTAAGTGATTCAAGTGGCTTGTAAATGGCGCGCACAGCCCTTTTTTGTAAAATAAAAATTTTCACTGTCCGTAGCCGTAAAAGGTAAAAATCGCCTGTAGACAGATGCAATATCAAGAAATTACTTGATATTGGAAATGCGTCGACGTTCTAGAGACAAATGATGTTAAGAGAGGATTAGTACAGAAATATCTTTATTTATTTCTATTTTATTGATAGCTCAAAAATGGAATAGAATGATAGAGTATGTTTTATCGTCCATCATAAATTTTAATACATAAAATATACAGATGCTACATTAAACAAGGGCAGTCTTATAGACAACCTATGGAGGGACAGGATAAATTAATTATACGAAAATATCAATTAATTATACGTCAAGGATGAAGATTATCGACTACCTTGATGATCATTTTTATATCAACGACAAAAAGACAGGCAATACTGACAACAATACTGACGGTTACTTAAATCTGTACAAAAAGTTTTAAGCAATACATAAAACCGACTCTAACACACTAAAAAGGTAATAATAATTCAGTTCGAATTTATCATATTCAAATATATTTTTATGAATTGGTTTCTTTTGACTGACTAATGCTGTTGGCCGGTGATAGCCTTTACAGCGTTACCGAGGTTTTAAGGAAGAAAGAACCTTGGAGAGTCCTCAAGCCTTGAAGCGAATCGCCCCTTAAGCCTTAAGGGGCGATTCGCTTCAAGACTTTCGATCTTCTAATCGATAGTGTTTCCAGAGCACTCGAGCCGTGAGGAAGTTCTAAAAGACTTCGGTTCAGGCGAGTCGTGTCGTGGAGGAGTGAAGTGCCCAGGTATACCCAGCGTACCTGTACCTGGTGTAGCCTGTCGTATGTAGACCAGGTCTTCGCACCTTTGCTCGACGATTTCATTGTATTACAAAAGTATTCCTAGTGCTTGAAGGGTGTGAGTGTGGAACATTTGCGCTTGTGATCGGATTGTCCGGGCCATTGAGTGAGTGGTTTGGGTAAGAGTGTCGAGGCGTTAGGGTTTTGAAGTTGGTGCTATGTGGTTTCCAGAAACAATAGGAAGTGAAGATCGGATTCCAAATAATACTTTTGTAACAGCTGATTCGATAGCCTTAATTGCAATTTTTATGTTTGCCTTCCATCATAATCTTGCACGCTTGCGCGGAAGGGGCAATGCGAAGTTTATTTAAAAAATTTGCCTTTTTAGTGTTCTGTAGGTTTTAGTTTTATTTTAAAGCTTTTTTATCTATTTAATTTGGATTTGGATGGAATTTCTATAAGTGAAATATAAAAATAGAAAAAATATCTACGCATTGGTTTACCTTCCACCTTTCACAATATAAAAGGTATTCGTTTAGATGTTCAAAGAGTAAAAAAGGTGTAACGTGGGCGTTTTAGCACGACATAAATACTAAGAAATATACTCAGTTCAATTTCAGATATGAAACTAATCCTTCATAAATGTCAAGTAGCTACCACGAATGTCAGCATAAAACCACGATGTATTGTTTTTGGTATGCGATAATAAATACCAGTTTTTCCTTTCTGTCATAGATGTTAACATTTTGTAGGTATGCGAGTAAAAGAAACTGGACAGTGAGAGTCAATAATTTTTTATAAATAAAAATCAATGTTTGGATGCTTGTGAATGATTTTTTTGTTTTAAATAAATGAGTGTTCTTTTTTAAACCCAAATTTATTTATCTAAGATAGAAGACAGAAAACTAAACATAATTCTTCCCGTTTCCCGTCGAAACATAAAACGACAACGTTCACATATTTGGCAGAATTTTACACAATGTTCGCGGCAGACATCGTATAAAAAATGCTTTTTAATAAATTTTGTCCGGTCACGGTGGGCCAGAAAGGACTGCTATCGGTGGACCTCTATAATTCAATTATACCGACCCCTAACTAGACAACCTCGTTATGTTCGTGTCGCGAGCAAACTTCGAATATATACGATTTATGATGTGGCTGGGAACTTTTAGGTTATGATATAAATCGTGGAATTCATAATTAAAGGTTAATTTTACAATAATTTCAAACATCAAAGTTTGAACTTATTGACCGTTTGAAATTATGTGAACACAATATGGTACAGTTTGGCTTTACAATAAGAACGGAAAAAGGATAGGTAATTAGGAACGAGTTAATAGCATAACGAACAGAGACTACCTTTCTAATGCACACCACATTGTGTTATAATTTAGTACTCGACTGCAACCATGGCAAAACGCTAATCCATTTTTCGTTCGTCGCAATGTCCGTCTGTCTTAATTTATCTTGATGGCTTATATCCTGAAAAGCGTCCAGTAAAATAAAATAATGAAGATACCGTAACAATCAGTTATTAATGTGATAGAAATATTTTGTCTCATCTTCATGATATAATTTATTTCATTATGTGTTTTTGAAATTCACTAATAATACTAATATCCGATCTTAATGTAACTTGTAATGCTTTTTACTGAAATTCTTATCCAAAAAAATTAACGAGAGTTCTGAGTTATCAAATAATTTTAGTCATCAGATTTTTTTCAGTTTTACAATAAAATATTTCGTTCAGCAACTAACTCAGAATATAAAAACCTTTATATACAAACGATTCTCATTACTGCTCTTAATTTGTCAGTGAGGTCAAGAGGCTGAACAACTGAAGTTCGGAATGAAAAAGGCCTGAGAGCATGGAGGGCTAGCGAGGGTCGCTCAGCTCGAGGGCACTCCTGACTCGTTCACTTCGTATGCACTCCGATGGAGACGAAATTTGTGGTGAAACTACCGTCGGAAAATTGCGGGAAATGGTAAATAGTAAGCGCGTTGGGCTTTTGTTTTGATGTTCGATTGGAAATTTCTGAGCCCGAGCTTTTACCAGAGTAAATATAAAATAAATTAAGAGTTCCGTACCAATACCACACAAAACCAACTTTGGGAAAACCGCTGTAACGTGATACACCTTTACGTTATATTTAAAGTTTTCATTACAATGGAACGCAAAGAATAGAATTGAAAAAGCATTTTTATTTCGACCATACCTATAAATTGATAATCTTAACACCATAAGTGTTATCGTGCAAGAAATAAACCGATTAATTGTCTTTCCTTTAAGATAGTTTTTCAATAAAAAGAAATAGAACAGTCAAAAATATTAAGATGCATGTCTAACAGTTTAAGGGAGTTTAATTGGCATATATTAATATGTAGTGTCTTAAAACAACGAGTGTTAATATTTTATGAATATCATATAACATTAGCAGTATTCACTTGAGAATTATTATTATTTATTTCCTGATAAAGTAGTTCAGCTCTCATTTACTTTCTCTCTCAGCACTTTTTATAAAATTTTATACTGAACTAAACTATTGATTAAGTTTAACAATCATTTCACTATAACCTTATATTGTGTTACCAGGTGTTGTTTCAGTTCCTCCATACTTCAAAGGCTCATTTGCCTTTCGTCCCTTTAGTTCGCCGGCGTTCTAATACAAAAGAAAACAAAATATGTCTGATATGTGGAAATTTGATAGATTATACTGTTGGCTCCACCGATCCACATTGAACCCAATCATGGTGGTAGACGGACTCAACTTCTAATGTGACGACCTATGCATGTGTAAAACAGTAGAGAAATCACTCGTTTAATTAATTTATTTATTTAGTTAACCAGTAGTTCATTTATTGATTTATGTATATATACATACAATGTAATTTATAAGTTAGAGCTACATGTAAAACGTTTAAACACTGCATGTATATTTTAATAAGTAAGCGGTATCAATGATATTTAGTTTTAAATTTCATATGATATGTGCCGAGCATCAATTTATTGAATAAATAAACACTTCTTAATTAGTATATTTATGTTTAGACATACCTGTGGCTAGTTCGTTAAGTAAAGCTCTTAAAGGATATTCACAAAGAAGTCCATAAGTGATGAATCCCGTGTACATCATATTTAAACTTCATTCTGCTGGAAGCCATCTCCCACTCTACCCTAATAAGACGGAGTAGTCGCGTCGGATCCATAATTCAGTTACGCTCTAATGCCCATTGCCTTAGCCACTGTATAAACATCGTTTACGTGAGCAAGAATTTGTTCTATAAAATGTAGAGAGTGGATGTATACTGAAAACCGTGCATAACACACTAAAGTACAAAATAGCTTACATAAAAATTAATAAGTGTTAAGATCAACTATTTAAAATCGGGAAGGTGCTGCCATTAGCTAACATAACTAAACTAATTGATGCAAAGGTAATAGTTATAATATAGAATACAAATGTTTAACGTTTATTATAATACAACATTATAACTGAGGATAAGCATAGCCCTATAGCAGAGCTGGTGAGGCACCTCCTCCTTTCAATTGGGCTTACAAAACTGATTACATTTACACAAATATTTAGAATAATTATATTGATTTATATTGCTGCCTCCTAGATGTAGTCAGAGCATTTACTTAAGCTTTGTTTTATCTCCGATAGTGTCTATTATTTATTTAATTTCTTGCCGAAGGTTGCCTATTGTTTATATACATTTTCTTGAAGTTTGTGTTTTTCGAATTTTTGAGCAATAAAGGATTTATTTATGAATTTTAAAAAATTTAGTAATAAGTAGCAGTATTACAAAACGTATTTACAAAATTTTATAGTATATATTCTATTCCTTATTTGCTTACAAAAATGTGAGGAAATTAGATAATAATACAGATAGTTATTTTATAAGCATGATTGTAAATGTATAAAGTATACTAAATAATAATAGAAAAGTTATATCATTATTTAGTAGACTTTATATGTTAGTAGTATATGTAAAGTCGCCGACAAACTTTGAATTTAAACCGTAAATGTAAATAAATTAAAATATTCCTCATACTGTATCAACCTTACAGAACATCGTAGCAAAATGACGCTGTAGTCTTTATGCGGTTTCTTTCTGCTGAGGAGAAATTGCAAAAACTCATTGAAAGAAACAATGTATAGGAATCAAGGGGACTTGTCGTGATATCAGCATAACTATTCCTTTTGGACTTTACAGTACGGGTAGCTAGACAACCTGTGACTGAAACATTGGTTCTGTTGTTATTGGTCAGGTTTTGTTAACAACTTCCCATAAGACCACAGAGGTCTTTGCGCATAAGACGGGCCATATTGTTTTTTTAAACCTAAATTACTTAAATATTCGTTACAACCCTGGCAGTGTTGAATAGACCAACCCATAATGAGTATCACAATATTTATGACAAAATACTCGCTGATAGCAAAATTGACTCGCTACTAATTGTTGCTTGCGCCATGGCGCCACGCTAATTTAGTTACTCCCTAATGACTGTTGCCTTGGCTTGGTCCCGATGTCTTGCTTTGATACTGAATATTAAATTAACCTCCGTTATCTTGTGAGGCATGTTCCTTTAGATAAAATTAAGTACTTCTATACAATTTATCACTGAAACAATTAAATTGAAGAAATATGAATTCTAAAATAGACTTGGTTTGACTTTGTTATCGAATCTAAACTTATTTGAATAATTGAACAGAATTAATAAATCAAAACCGTCACAAGATACAGGTTATTTTAATTATATCGAATGCAATTGAGCAAGGCTTTGTTTGCTTGAAGACTAAGAATGTTTTATTCACATTTCACCTGTTTGATTCCCGGCTCAAGAAGGTAAATTTAAAAAATCAGTAAAGTCATTATTAATTATTTTTGAAAATAACTGAATGTTTTCGTTTAATAAAATTTTCCATTATCGATATTAAGGGTAGTTTTCCACCAACCATTATTTTTTTCACACCCGGTATGTATAAATGGAAATTATCTAAGTAAACAACAAACTTCAAAGAACGTAAACAAATGTTCGTCAATATCGATTATCCAGCATTTAAAGTCAGTGCACCGTGCGTAGGTATGCTGACTTGGCTATGCAGTTCAAACGATGTTACGGTGGCATGAGACGCCCGAAGATCGTCCTAAGTCGCCCCGTCCTAGGGCGACGGATGCCGGAGATGGTAGCTGCTTCCCGCACTCCCTCCACATCCTCTTTCTCCCCCATTACGGCCTCACAAAAGGTGAGGACGGCTTGTAATGACCTGTCGCTCTCAACCGTCCTCGTCATGATGGTTGAGAAGATGAGGACATCCCCCACAGTAGAAGTTAGTGCCCGCCTCTCATACGCCCATGCTGGGCACTCCGCGAGCGTATGCTGCGTTACCTCATCAGTTCCATAAGACAGCGTTTAAGTATAAAGTTATGGAATCCTTAAAAATTATGCAGATTTGGAAATTGTTTTACTCCAGACTATATACAGATTTATTCGCAAAATGACAACAAGCTCCTGTTTTTGTGGAAAACCAAACAAAGCGACTTAAATATACTTGGAATTTTCACAGAAGAGGTGAAATAAGCAGTCATATTACTAAGATTAAACTTCATGTACAACATCACGTTCTTCGTTCTTAATTGTTGTGCTAACAAGAATGACAGCGGTTACAAGAATATAATCGAAAATTATTATTTTATCTAATACTTGAGTCACTATGAGTGAGTATAAATAAGTAACTTAATGGTGGCCATATTATTATTTTTCTGGAATCAGGCTATTATTTGGGATTAATAATCAGTTAAACACTACTATTGTTTGTTCTTTATAGTCCAAACTAATCAATTTTTAATTTGCTGAAAATTTATACTAAATTACTTACTGTTGGAGATGACAATACGACATTTAATTAGAACATGGCGGTTTTAGTTCATACAAATGTTTTCAAACTATTGTATCAATCTCAGATATTGGATAATTTTAAAACATTTTTATAAACTACTAATTGAAGCGATGAACTTTGTATAACCTACACATACAACTAACGCCATCTCTCAAACGTAATCTAAAATAACAGTAAGAAAAATAATAGTTTTGAAAAACGCATCAATCATGCCAAACTATACTATCAATAAACTATACTACAAATAAACTTATTATTATTATTACATATAATAACTAAATTACAAATTTTCAATTTCAGGGAAAACCCTATATTTCTTTGGAACTTGCCATATTATTCTTGTTTTTAAAGATATCCTGAATTATAGCAAACATAATTAAAGCAAAACCCTGAATGAAATAAATGTTTAATGTGTTTAGTTCATTCATTCCACAAAATTTATTTTTAAAAACCTTTGTTCTAATTTGATGTGGCAGAGATGATGATGAAACCAGTGAATATTATTATATAATCTTTTACTTTTAATTTTAAGTGATCATAAAAATAAAATATTATATATAAGTAATAATATAGTAATTTATATATATATATATATATATATATATATATATATATATAAATTACTAGTTTTCCTATTTAACTTGGTAGCTAGTATCGCGGTGTAAGTTCAAGGTTTTTTTTAAAAAAAATTGAAACGGAAAACAACATGAACATCTTCATTTTCCAATATTTGATATAATTCCTTGGGTTTCCGGTTTTCCCTGCAGGAATCACAACTTAAAGAAACTGTTAAGAATTCTTGATTAAAAGTCTATCAATGTCAAAATTCTGTGAACCGTAATTGAACTGACAATATAATCATCTACCTTTACCGTGACAACTAATTCTAAATAGACTTACAAAGTTTATCTTTCTCCGACTATTTGATATTATTATACATTCAGAAATAATAGCCAGCAAGAAGGGGGGTGAATAAATCCCTCCTCTGCCGCCAAAGCATTGATTGTAAATTGATGGGAAAACTTGAGAGGCGTCATAATTGGATTTGGTCTTAATGAGCCGTGGCCTCGTAGCTAACGTTTACAAAGATTATCGATTTTCTTTTGAACCATCTTTTTGCAAACATTGTTAATTGATTTCTGGTTTCAAAAATATACCAAAAGTTAAAAATACAGTGAAATACTAAATGTTTTTCAAAGTTTTTTAATACTTAATAAAGTGATAAAGTAAATTTTAAATACTAAAGTTATTATTATTAAGTACTTTAATATGCCCTAATATATTCCGGAAACCTCGAGACAATTATATATTAATTGTTTCTGGATTAATGGCTCAATTATTTTAAGAGACAGTCACAGAGAGAATGCTATCCTAAATTTTCAGATTATCAGTATGATATTTGTAAAATCAAAATTCCTTTAACGTGATTGGCAGTCGAATGATTGACAGCGTTTGTGAGCCAATCACAGCCATTGTTACGTGATATGGCAATAGAATAAATCAATTTAAAAGGTATTCAAAAACTGGCACTTCTCTGAAAATGAAATAATCTGAAAAGGGCTGATTTCATAAAAAAAGTAGTTTAGCAATTATGACAATGGATATAAAAAATCTAGCTTGCTTGTATTACTCATCATTTTAATCTGTACGTAAATTTATCAGTAGACATACGTACTAGCCAATGAACAGAAATATATTACGATTATAATAATAATATTAACTTTACAATAATATTAACTTAATTTTGAGATAAATAAGGAAAAATATTAAGTAATATAAGTTACTGGGAAGGTTTAAATGGTAATTGAATTTAGATAAGAGATATACTAACCTACATACATATATGTATGTTTTTAAAGTATATCATATTAATGTAATCGCCATCATTACTCATCATCACTTCATTAAAAAAGCATATGATATTGTTTATAAAATTGTAATTGACTTTATATTAATTAATGTTAATTTTCATTCCAATAAATGTCTATTAGTTTCAAATACAAATAACCTCAACAAAACTATTTATGTTGTATTCAATTTGGAAACACAATATTATTTATATGTAACACATAATCCAGATTGCGATTTTATCGCCCATTAAAAATAAACATGTTTTACTTACCTTTTATTTACGCTCGCTAACCTAACCGGACCACATTACTAGTAGTTATATAAGATCAACTATAGCCTGGTTGAAAATTCAATTTCAACGCCTAAACAACTTGCATTAATTAAAGAATGGACAGTTGTATAAAATGTACAGGCGATAGTAATTTTGGTGCAAGATTGCGTCGGTACACAAGCAGGCAGTATGTGTCGCGGCGCGCGGGGCACTGGCGGAGCTTGCCTGCGCCGCGCCGCCCTTCGCTACATACACTTCGTGAAACCTAAATGAGAGTTAACTGCAGAGGGGTGGAAAGGCAGAATACAAATAAACGCAATTCTCTACAAAAGACGGCTTCTATTTTAGTTTTTCAGATACTTTATAGTAGAACTCGTTCATTTGAAATGACCCGCGTCCATTACTCAATATATGTTTTATTCTTAAGGGGGTTGACCCCCCTGACTATCACCACCCAAATAAAACCCTACCACCAATCAAATCGAGCTGGGTAACTCATCTCAAATGCTCGTTCATAACACGTTCTCTACAGGGTAGACAATACTCAAATAGTTACAAGTCACAATACCTAGCATTCATTGGGCAATTCTACTAACAATTAACGTAAATATAAACAAAATTGCAACTAAACGATTACTAACTAAAAATTATTGGCTGACTGACTCTATTACATATTTGTATATATCATTTATGAGATGTTGGTTTTCCAAATAAGAGCTTTAATTGTAATACCAAGTATAGACTAATCCAATTTAAGACAATCCCTATTATTTATTATCAAGTTTTTTTAAATAAAAGTCACTCATTTGACCGGCAAGGTGGAGGTGCCTAGGGCAGTATGCAGTTGCATGCTGCACTAGCTCTTACTGCTTATCGTCAGGCGGTGTCGAGTCACTTGCAGTGCTTTTATAAAAATAAATTGTAATTGTATCAATAGAAATAATTCTCTTAGAGTTACTTAAAATAGCTGTAGTTTAATGGCGATTATTTTTAGTAGTGGAAATATTCGGATCCTACGCTTCTGTGTATATGTGATATTCATCCAGAAGTCTAATAATGCTTGTGCTACGTATTGAAAATGATCCCTGAAGGGATAGTTTTTAGGTATTTGACAATAAATAATGAAATTTTGTCGAGTCTACGCCATTATCTGGTGTTTGGTACGTTCCGTTGGCGGCTGTATTCGATACCGGACTGGAGCTCGGAAGCTCGCTCGCCCTTTGCAGACCTTTGTTTTAAACCGCCATTAAATTAGCTTTGTCATTATATTATCTATGGCAAAAAACAAGAACATCGCACTTATCATTTTAGTTTAAATGAAAAGAAAGAAGTAACGAAAAATTACGCACTACATATAATGCAAGACATAATAATTAAGACATTTTAAAACCATTTATCAAATAAATATTATCTTTTCAATTCGTTAGCGATCAAAACCATCGTACCATTGATTTTCCAGTGCTTAAAGGAAAAAGAAAAGTGTAAGCACACAGAAACCTTAAATCCAGAAAATAAAATCAGGACATTATAGCGAAAGCGGAAATTCACAAATTTCATATCTTGTCGAAATGCTACGTAATAAACCCTTGTTACGTCTCGTAGCGACGGTGCTACAAAAGATGCTACGATAAAGCAGTCGTAGTCCATTATCGTAGCAGAGCATTTATTAAAACTCAAATGCGACGGTGTAGCAGTATCTTTTTTTATACAACAGGGGTAGAAGAAACGTAAACCCTGCCTGATGGTAAGATTGGTAAGTAGTTATCTTACTCCATCGACGATTGTAAAAACAGTTTTAATTTAATAATCTCATACTCGCATTAAGTATTATATAAAAAATAATATTTATTATTTTCAATAACACTATATTGAACAAACATTACCATATCGCACAAAAATGAAAACAGTTATGACATAGTAAACCAATGTGTGTCAATGGGTGGCCTTATCACTAAAAGTGATCTCTTCCAAGCAACCGTAGGATGGATTGGAAATACAAAAAGAGATAAAGAAGGATTTTGGCGATGTAGTGTGATATTTAAACAAAAGTACATAATCAACTTTCTGCCTCCAATCACTATTGGATGTGTCGAGTCGCAAAGCATTTTCAACATTTCTCCTGAATATGTTAAAAATATCATAAATTAATGAAAATAATTACAAAGTTGTAAAATGTATGTGACAAAGGTTCGATAAGAAACACTACCCACGCATTGTTGGTCCTAAAAATCCGAGACAAAGCTTAACTATTACAGAATAAGAGTCAATTTAAGTCGGGACTAGCTCAGTGGCGTAATGGTTCGAGCGCTCTGATAATGATTACCAAAACAAAACAGTTTTCGCGATGTTTAGTCCCGAATGGTAAATAACTTTGCCATGTATACGTCCAAGTTCCAAGGCACGTTAGGACGTGGTCTTGGTTGTTTAAGTTAATATTTTCACCCACCAACCTACATTAGTCGTGTTATGACTCAAACTCGTCATGTGTTTCTGCCACGTAGGCAGTGCACAGCAATGAAACGTAGAAAAAATGTTGGATGATGAGCATGACGGTATCCTCCTGTTTCTTCTAGGAAAACGATATATAATAAAATAAATAAATATTTTACACTTACCATGTTGAGCACTCGAAATGGAATGAAAAGTATCACTTGAGACAGTTTTTCTTTTACCTACTTTTTAAGAACGATTACTAAAAGAAATTGATAGAGTCAGTTACTTATTTATACATAAAGAAATGAAGTCATTACCTCTATCTTTAAACTCCTATATCAATTATAAAATCTAAGCTATTGTGTATGCCTACGATATTCACAGGTTGTTATTATTATACTTCAACATTGGTTGGTTAAAATTAGACCTTATTGCCATGACGTAAAGGTTAAATAGATCATCTGCTATTAGTAATTAAACGGCGGTACAGGAACAAAGCACAAATGGGCAACAAAGGGACCCAAACAATGGTTCAAACCGTCCTCCAGAGACCAGATAGTTCTATTCCCACTGAGTTATCTGGAAAGAGTAAGGTAAGCAATGTAATTACTAATTTCATTTTGAAATAGCTCATTCTAAAGTAACATTTGTCATAAAATTTAAGTTTTATGGTTAATAATCTTGAATTATACACTTTTAACAGAACTGAAAACGTTTGTGATAGGATCTAATTTTAAGATAAATCATACTTTTCAGTTTTTAAATTAAGATCAAATAATAGTAAAAAAATTGTTTTTTTATAGTTAGTCATTATAATATATTAGGGGTGAAATTACATAAACCCCTTTCTTAGTGAATACCTACAATTCATATAGAGCATATTTTGTAAATTTCATAACTTTAGAATCAGCTTATGCTGTGCATTGATTTAAAGTCAGGGACTTTGTACTATATAAAAAAAGATAAAAGAGTATGCTCTGTGCCATCTGTAGATTTTGACCACATGACAGGTAAATATAATCAAAGTCTGTAAATAGAATATTGAAATCAGCTGTAAAACAACTTTTAAGAAACTATAGACAATTTTTGAAGGCATTGCGGGAGGTTCATAAAACCTAAATTTTATCATAGTTTTTTTATCCTTTACTCTTTCATATAAAAGATAATGAGATGTAATTCACTGAAATTTAGATTCAAATACTTCAGAATATGTGGCAGTCAAAGATTTTCCTTGCGAACGGTACTGAAGCCTAATAATAGAGGTTCTCACCTTTAAATCATTCTATAAATAACACAACAACTTATGGACAATGAGCCGCTTACATTGTTTTCTCACTCTCTGGTGGAGTGGTCAGTACCCCTACTAGTACCAGTCTACTTAGCCGGGTTTTAATCCCGTAAGGAGCAATATTTTTATATGATGAGTACAAATATTTTTTTCGAGTCATGGATATTTGTATGTTTATTTAGTATATTTCTGATATTTATATAAATATCAGAAATGTTATGGAATACAAAAATGATGTAACAGAAGGTGTTAATGATGCTTAATTACGACTAGATGGTAGGTGTGAGGGTAAATAAAGATTCTACCTACAAGATTAACTACGAACAGACTAAACTAAGAAATTGATTACAAACATTTATTCAACGGTACTATTGAGTCATAGGTATTTATAGTGTATTCAAACTAGTTAAAAAGTAACCGTAAAGCAAGTAACAACTACATTTATAGTTTCATAAGGGGAATACGATCATCGCTTAACTAATGAATTCTGAAAATAATAAGAACCAATTTTAATATCCTTCACAAACAGAACTTCGGTCTGCCAGTACAGCTTTGGGCTTGAGTGGCTGGCTTCCTGCATGAGCGCTGTCTCTGACGGATGCAGTTCGCAGTTCATGACAGTGAATAGTGGTGTTCCCCAGGGCTACGTTTTATCCCCTACACTCTTTCTGCTGCATATCAATGATAAGATTCCTCTTGAGAACATTCATTGCTATGCTGACGATAGCACAGTGTATGCGGGATATTTTGGACACGCTGGAGCTGGACGGGCGGAAACAGAAGAGGTGCGGGAGAATATTGTCATTGAGCTCAACCGGGCACTGGATCTCATCTGAGTTCAATATCACCATGCTCGGTATGGCGGTACGCTGCGACCTTAATCCAAAGCAGCCTCATGGAAACTCAGCATCCACAAGGTGCGGTGCAAATAATTGAGCTAAGTAGTGTTAGATATTTATCTATTAGTTTCTCCTCCTTTGCACGATAAAACTTTTTCTCTTAATACTCTAACAATTCTAATCACACATCAAATCAGTAATGCCTTGTCTCGTAAATGTTAATTTAGAGCTTCAACCGTTTCTTAGTAGAGCAAGTTAAATGGAATACAAGCAAAGTGTGTGTGTGTGTGAGTCAATTGGCAGAGTGCTGGTTTTCACAGATACTCGAAGTATGTGAATTTATAGCAAAGCTAACATGAAACGAATGCACGGCATCGATACCTCGGAAAATATAAATCGGTTCGTAATCCGCATTTAATTGGAAAGGCATATTGGAGAATTATACTTGTTTCAATAAAAAATGATTGATAGCGAATCAGCTATAACTAATTATTTGTACCTGATCACTAAAAACTGTAATGCTTTTTACAGTTGTTTCTTGTGACATTAGACAATTGAATGTTATCGTTATCAAAATAGCGATAAATAACAACCCAATAGCGAGAACCTCCATGAATCAGACCAATCCGAACAGGAAACTATTGCTTGAATTGCCAAACCCAAACCCGTAAGAAACACGAAGAATGGCTTAGAAGTGGTTACAATATAAGTTTTCAAGATTGCCTTCAGTTATTAAAGGTTTTATTTCAATTACAAATAACACCCAATTAATCTTTGTGATAAGATAATGGATGATCATTTTAACAGTCTTATTTACACAATGTAAAGATAACTTCAGCATCATATCTAAATTGTGCCTTAAGTAACTAAAATATAACGAAAATATGATAAACCGATTTTTTCTTAGAGAAAGATGTGTAAAGTAAATAGATGTATCAAATCATAGGAGATATGATATACAAACTCAAAAAGAAATATAAGCAGCCTAATTTTGACTTTTTGAATTTATTGTTATTTTTCGATAATAGTTTTACCGCCAATAAATTCAAATGTTTGGATTTTCAAGCAAATAATAATGGAAAGTGGTTATTGGCATAGACAAAGGTTATATCGAAGCTATCCAGACGGGGTTAAAAAAGCGCTGCCGCCAATCAAACCGAATTATGTAATTACCCCCAATCTCTAGATAAAAAAGGTAGAGGGTCTCATTCAACCTCTAAACCACAAAGACGAATATGTTGCTAGGGGTATAGAAAATCTAACATTTATTTTAAGGGGAGCTCGCAGTAAGTCAGCTGTAAACCAATTTATGTGAGGCTGTAAGTGAAAAAGTGCAACGGAAGTTAAGTGCTCTCATGACGTCACCGGTCATCTTTGTGTTGATACTGAAAGAGTGGTACTGAACTTATATTCAATTTAGTTCGTGCACAACAGAATCGGGGCCTTTACTAACTTTGTCATATGTTGTATAAGGATACGGTAAATAAAATCAAAACTTTTAAACTTTTTAGTATAAAATTACTTGAAACAGGTGTAACTAAATAAGTAGGTGTACCTAACTACTTAATATAAGATCAAAAATGCAACCAATAATACACATCCATTTTATTTCGTTTGTAAATAGCTGTACTACAATTTACATCACTTAAGTAATTAATTTGAATTTCATTATTACCTGGAAGACCAGTTATTATAATAGTTTAATTTAATAACGGATTTTTCTTACCCATCATTGTATTATAAAGCATTACTATGCTAGGACATGTCTACACCACAAATCCAGTCAACCACACTTGCCACAGTTCAGCAACCAAGCCGTCTGAAATTTGGGTTTTATGATATATTTAAAGAAAATTAATAAATAAATTGCTACACTACTTCATAACACCTCCTTAGACTACAGAACATTAACTAAATTGTAAACATAAGATAAATAAACAGACGTCAGTAAGATCACCCGAGCAAAACATTGTTTTACACAATTATTATTTTTTTACTTTTTAACAAAGGTTTAACCCTTTTTGGCATAAAATATTGATTAGTCTGATTAATCTTTCTGGATTACGGTATTATCATCTTTTTGTGATTAATCTTTACTAGCATGATCAAAGAGAGCAACTCGCGTTTCTTCAGAGAACTTATACCTTACGGTTATTTACGAATGCATTTGGAAGTGAATAATTTTACTCTGGCTCTTATTACAACGGATTAAGATACCAAAAATGTCTGTGTTCAACTTGATATCCATCCGTTTATACATTGCAAAAGCACGGCCTGTGATACGAGCCGAGTTGAGTGTTTTGGGCGTACACGTTGCTTCTATTCTGGCCCTCGCAATCAGATGGTGAAATTGGATGCATGGACAGTGATGCACTGACCACTACTATTGTAGCTCGAGAGTTGGATTTTGATTAGATGCTGTTCTTGCTTAGGTTGTCCTCTTAGGAAGAATAACCACTCAATCAATTGCCCTGAAATATGTTTTGTAAACCAAACGACGGACGTTAAATTTATGCAGGCATACACAGGAAAGTACACATTACATGTGTTAGTAAATTAAGCAAATTTTCAAAAATAACGATCAAAGAAGATCAATATTAGTTACAAAAAATACAATGGCTTATAGTTTGTTTGTAGTCCCGTAGTAGGAGATCCCACTGGAAACGTCCGCGATTGCCTTTAAAAGTGGCTTTGCCGGGTATGTCTCCTTTGACAGAAAATAAATTGCTATCTTAACGTATATGTTGTTTGCTTAAACAAAAAATATAGTTGCTCGTTTTTATTCGTTTATTATTTATTGCTATAAACGTCACTTGTAAAATTCTAAATATTTGAATTGAATAGAAATTTTTCGATATTATAAAAAAGAGGCACTATATTTATTTAACAATAGAAGCAAAACAAATAAGTCCAATAAAAACATTTGTTTATATATGACAGTACTTTTTATAATAGGTGTATGATGAGTAGGTACATTGAACTTTAATAAAGATTAGTAAATTTATACTCTCCTATCGACCCGTATCCAATGTTCACACGAAGCGCGTCATTTATTGCGATATTAAAAAAGTGACCCGCGAACGAGGATTGATTAACTGTCTGATGACAGCCGGGTGAGGCCATACAACGAGCTGGGACATGCGCTTAATTAAAACTGTATTGAATCGCACGTTTCTCTTTTTAATTTCCTGTCATGCGGAATTAATATCTTCAAATGTCAACTCTTATAATGAGTGTAATTAAAAGGGAAGTATTTTAAAAAGAGAGATAACACAAAATTAAAATATCCTATTTAAGTGTGGTTTCTGAATTAACTTCCAAAAAATCAACTCCATTTTTGTAGAAATAGCTAGTTCTCTTGTAATAATTAAAATGGTTTAAACCATTTAAAATACCTATAATTAAAAAAACTTAAGGTAGCTCTTCTAATGAATGCACATTGACATTGTTTTGAGGACATTTTAGCTAACGAGCTCGTACGAGGGAAAACCCAAATAATCCGTCTCAGCTATCCTGTTTATAAAAACCGGAGAATTCTGGATAATAATTCCTCCAACGTGAAAAAATTACCCTCGCAGGCTTGAAAGTAATTTGTATCCATAAAGAGGTAAAGCGTTTAGTTTCAGTACATTTGGTGATTTTTCACTTTATTAAAGATATTTATAAAGTAACAATATTTAGATAATTCTTGGACGTTCTTCTTATATTTATTTTTATATGCTCCGGAACAATTATCTTCAATGTTTTACGTTGTAATTAAAATATATAATAACATTTTTCAAACAATCTATATTAACTCTTGTAAGGAGTTTGCAAGCAAACTTTGCTAAGTTTCTTTTCGGTTCTTCTCAGAAAGGCTTTGAATTGAGGTTCATTATGTGTTATATTTCAATTGTTTAAGACCTAAGAAAAACCTCCTTAACTCATATATCTTTGCGCCTTGCAGCCTTCTGCCCCGGAAAAGATGTTCAAGTTAAAAGAAAGTTCTCTTGGAAAAGAAAAATTGAAATAAATTCCATTTCCATTCCATTTGTTTGCTTACTTTTGTGAAGTTACGCTATCGTTTTCAATGCTTTTAAAGTAATATAAATTAGAAAAAGAAAATTATTATGTTTGGAATTAATATTACTAAAAGCTATTTATTTATAACATAAATAAAAATATAAATACTATAATTTTTAAATAATGCTATTTAAGTAAATATATTTTTTGGGTCTGATAAGAAGTCAAATGAAAATGTATATTATTTCTCTTAGCGAAATCAAATAATCAATCCGCTAAGCGTAACCATTTTATCGTACTTGCTTTTCTCTCAGAGTTCAATCAAGCTTCTGTTACAAAGGTTTGTGTAATTGAACGATTTCTTTGTTCAACCCACAAAGGTAGTTGCAGGGCTTGACTCATTGTTGGCCTGACTGTTCGCGGAAGGGGTGGCAGGAGGCAGATGAGGTCACAGTGACTCAACAAAGCACCTATTACTACGATGAATCCGCCTGATAACGTCTTCAGGTAATGTACCAACTTTTTCAATCGTGCTTAAAAATATTGAACTTCAGCGTTTTGTGATGAAACGGAGTATTACATGGAATAACTTAGTTTTTAAACAAAGAACAGGATCTACCACGTACTGGATTCACGAGTCTTTTGTACAAAATATGCAATTTCTTTTAAGATGTAAAAGTCTGTACAACCATAATTTTAAATTTTTTTTTACAAAACTAAAAACCGACTTCAAAACACTAAAAAGGCAAAAATAATTCAATTTAATAATTTATACTATTCAATAGTATTTTCTATTGTTTATGAAAACAACTTATGCAACTTATTATAACAACGCATCAACTCCATAAAAAATTTAAACTGCATAACTTATTTATATGAATAATTTTTACCTTGTTTTTGTTGTTGTTTTGTTACAAAGGTAAAAGTTAGATGGGTGACCGTCAGTGTTGTCGATTTGCCTGTCCGTTTTCCGATGGTTAGAATACTCCAATGTGGTTAGAAAAAAATATGGAACACATAATAAGTTTCCATAAAATTTTAAGGTTGCACTCGATTTCCCTAGGCTCCCATCATCATACCTTGACTTGGTGTCAAAAGGACCACTTGAGGAGTATAGTCTATCAAAAAAAATATTATTTCATAATCTATTCACAAATAGACAGATGAATATACAAAAAAAATCTATACAGTGGACCTTAGAAGTTCCTTATGAAAATATCATAAAATTCTCAACTCGATATTTAAGGACACTCAATAAAAGAAAGAAAATAAGGAATTTTTAGAGGAGGAGCTCGTAGATGTAGTATTTCTAGCGCTTTGGTTTTGATAACGAAAACAAAGCAAATGACACCTTGGTTGGTCTCCGTGGTTTGCAGGGCACGTTAAGCTGTTGGTCCCGGTTGTTACGACAATCGATTTCATTGGGCCAGCGTGGTGGTGTAATGCTCAATCAAATTATGTCTTATACCGTAGGAAGTTCTGTGCCCAGCCGTGGGAAGCGTAATAGTTGAACATGACGAACAAATCTCCA
The DNA here is from genome assembly GCA_943193645.1 of Acentria ephemerella. Classification (NCBI taxonomy): domain Eukaryota; kingdom Metazoa; phylum Arthropoda; class Insecta; order Lepidoptera; family Crambidae; genus Acentria; species Acentria ephemerella. Next base: position 9,698,145 of record OW971886.1, on the reverse strand, counting down.
CATTAAATTACATGCAGCTTTACCTATATGACATTCAATCCGAAACAGAATACACAATATTACGTTCATATGTCCGTGTGTCATATAAATCATAATATAAGCGTCAACAAGCTTCACGCTGCGGAACTATCATTTCCTTTAAGCCTGATTGGAATATACAGGTTAATGAGTGAGTTCAAACAAACAATATCTAACAAACTATATTAAATATTAATATTCATAATAAATAATATATATAATATTGTGTTGTATGTTGTATATACGATATTTTATTCTCGAAAAAATCTGATCAGGATCTCTTATAGACATTTCATTGAACACCATTATTGCATTGTTCGACTAAATAATGTCAGTAGCAACATCAGTAGCCATAATAATAATCAACAAGGAAGAACAACGACTTAACATACTAACCGAAGCACGGAGGAGTTCAAGATAACAAATTGATTGACCCATCCTTCGACCAACCATGGCGAAAGTTGCATTGTTTTCTTAATCCACGAAAACAATCGCCCAAGTAAAATGCTTAATTATTAAAACAATTTTTATCTACACAATTTCAATTGACAAATTAGAGACAACAAAATATGTAAAAATTACGTCAATTAAATATTCCATAGAAATGTTCTCGAATTTTTCACGCCTACGACTCTTGACCCAGAGGTCGACAACCTGTGTGTTACCCTTGCCAATGTCAGAGGACACCGGCAGCGAATCAATAATCCACAGGCAGAATAAAAAATCAGTCTAACAAAGAAATCCGGGACATTTATTACCTAAATGTGTACGTGTGTTTCTTAATTGTACGAACATAGGCCTTCGTACAATTAAGAAACACAGACAGTTAAGAAAAACAGTCCAGTAGTGGGACATATAAATGCAGTTGCAATTAAAACGTGTCACAAACGAGACGAATAACCTCATATTTTAACATTAATCTATCCGTTACGAGGAATAAAGTATTCACTTACATTTGCTGATGACTATCGTACACTTCTCTAATAAACGTCAATTTAATAATACATGCAACGTGCTTCTCTTAATGTACTGTATGTTAAAGACATCCTATTGTAAAAAATGTGAAAATTGATAAATTCTGAAAATTGGCCCCCAAACTGGGGCAATCCAATTTTTTTTCTTTTTTTTTCTTTTATAAAAGTTAAAGTACGTTTAGTAAAAAGAACATTTAAATAATATGACACTTTTTCTTTCATTGTTAAATACTATTACTATCTCGACAAAAAAAATATATTCGTTTCTATTTCTAACTGTTCATATTTCGACCAACGACAATTAACTTCTGAACCATGTATTATTTCCAATTATGCTGAATTTTTACAATTACTAAGCCAAAAGGATGCTTTAGCAGACGTGGACTAAAATCTTAAGCTCGCCGCCCTTGAAGTTTTTTACAGTGTGCATTGAAGACTGCTCCATAGAAAACTTTTATTAGCCTCGGAAATAGGTATAATACAAAGTTACATTTCTTATTTAGCTGCTATATACACATATTTTTGAAGGGCTTAGTGTTAAGGTTATTTAAGGAGAAGAATATGCGTACTATAAATGCGAATGTGATTGGATTATCTTGTAATCAAATATTTCAATTTTCAAAAATTTTCATCATTAGGTTAATTAATATCAGTTTTATATACCTAATGTACAATCTTTTGTGATCCTGCTTTCTATTTTATAGTCATAAATAGAAATAAGATTGATTCGGAAGTTCATACAAATTTTCCAACATTTCGGACCAATAAAATTATTTCATTGAAGTCTTCTGACAAGACTATCTTCAGTGAAACTAAAATAACACAGAACTCTTTTCGTAGATTTTACAATTTGAAATTCAGGTCTCCAAAATATCAAACCTTTATAAGCTAAAGAAATCTAAAATGTAAAGGCAATTTAATTTCATTTTTTTATGAGTAAATATTAATATATGTAGACTAAAGAAAGTAGGTATTTTATACTTATTATTGTATGGTAGTAGAAGATTTAAAATTCGCTCATTTCTGATAGCAAAATGTTTAATATTCCTCCCTAGTCGCTGGCAAAGGTGACGAGAGGGGGTGCTTTCCATTAAACTTTCGAGACAAAAATAGATTGAGTCCTCAAGTTAATTAAGCATTTAATGCTAAATAAACTTGAGAACTTAAGCTAACGCAGAAAAAGGAATGCCATCCATGACCACTAAACGCGCTCCTACACACATCACACACTACCAAAACAAGGGTGCGAAGACCCGGTTTACACTCGTCTCGCTATGCCAGGTACAGGTACACCTGGGTGCTACTCTCCTCCACGGCACGACTAATCTGAGCCGAGGTCCGAGCCTAGACTCACCCTAAGGTTTGTCGCTCCCTCATGGCTCGCGTGCCCTGGAGACTCTAAAAGACAACGGGAGATGACGCCTGTCGATTAGAAATCATCTATAGGCGAATCGCCCTTTAAGGTTTCAGGACTGTCCAAAATTCTTGTCTCCCCAAAACTCCGGTAACGCTGTAAAGGCCATAAACAATAACGCTTTCGAACTCTTAAGATAGAAGCATAGGTACAGAAATAGCGGATATAACTCTACTACTTCAATGCCAATACCTGTGGGTTATCCACAAAAGCTTATTATGTCTGTCTGTTGTGTACGATGCAAGATGCGCTGCCGGCAATCGATGGAAGTTGCCATGGCGACGCCCGCCATCCATGACGAAGGCCTCTTTACACTGTCCTACTTAATTACATTTTCACACATATTGACTACTGAAATCGTACTTAATACTCTAAATAGATACGTGAATTAGTTATCTATCCTATTTTGGTATTATAATTTTATAACTCCTAAAAACCAGAGCCTGAAGAGCTAATAAAGCTAGGGCGCGTTACCAATTTCCAAATAAGCAAATCAAGTTAGAAAGTGGGTTTGGGAAAGTCAAGGCAGGTTATACCAGGATGCAGGGCGGATGCGGACGTCTGCGATGAGCTCCCCGGTTCCGTTCTCGTATGCAGCCTACTGGAGAAGCTATGGTTTTTAGTGGGTAGGGCCACTAAAAACCATAGCTTCTAGGGCCACTCTGGGGGAGGAGTCCCACATAACCCCGGCATGCCCACAAGCACCGGGGTATGCGTAACGCATTTTCCTTCGTTAAAAAAAAGGTTATGCCAGGAGAGTGGCATTGTCATTGTTAGGTTAGGGCTGCCAAAATTATAAATCCGGCAGTGTTTAGGTAGTAGTCATTTTTATGTTGTCATCGTTGTGTATGTTTTTTGTGTTACTCATAATGTTTTTATTGAAGAAAAATATTCAAAAGATTATCTTTTTAAGTTACTCTTTTTAATAAAAAAAATAATACGTGATTTTCAAAAATAAATGCCCCAAACTATCAGCACCCGGGTATGAAAATCGACAAGTGTAAGTGGACGTTCACGTAGAATTTGACCATCCCTCGTCGCAAATGAAGGAAACAATCGCTATTTAATAATTTCATCTAAATGACTTTTTTATCGATATGACACAACATTGACGAGTAAAGTATGAAATTAAAGTGATATTTCTCTGAGTGCAGGTAATATTCGGAAAAACAGAATAATTTGGAATAGTAATATTGGTTGCACTTACACCAAAAAATAATGTCACTTTTTTATACAGCAGTTTGCAGTTGCGTGCATTTTCAATAATTTTTGTCGTCTTAAAATATGACTTCAAAATCCTGATGTGATCATAAGCGTATTTAAATTTTTTCAATCGCTATCAGTAAAAAGAAATTTTAAGAGAATTGTCAAGCCTTCCAATATGTTTTTCTAATATTAAAACTCTATTCACAAAACAACCAATAAAATAATTCAAATTAACATGCCGGGTCAATCTAAAATCGTTATTCGTTATCATGAATGTAATGCAGATTATACGAGCCGTCTATAAGTCCGTCCTACTTGAACACTATTCGATCGAATGAATTTGCATGCCTGCTTCAATATTAACAACGGCACGAAGGGTAGCCCGCGTAACGAAAACGACGAAGGTAGCAGCATGTACCGACCTTGTATACATTAACCTAGATATTAAAATATTCCTAACGATCAATATAGTGTGAAATTTGCAGTAGCATTCCTCAAACAAAATTCCAGTAAGCTAGCAATTATGACCTCATAATCAACAGCATATATAGATACGTCCTAGTGCAGGATCCATGCTTCTCTACATGGGAGAAACATGAGAGGTTTGGGCCATAACACCACCATGATGGGCCAATGCGGATTAAGATTAAAACGGTTGCCGTAACAGCCAAGACCAACCATGGCGAAAGCATTTGTTTTCGTAGACGAATTCAGAGCGCTCGAACCAGCTCCTCACTCAATAGTAGATTATCACCTTGTAGTCAACTGGAAACTTTATTTACTTGTGTAGTACCATTGTCATTATAGTTACCATTATATCAAGAAATTTAGAGAAATTGACAATGTAAAAGTGTATCGCTCGTAAACTATACCTGTCAAACAAGATCTATCACTATGCTGAAATGCAGGTTACCGCTCAGATTGCATTAACGCAACACGCCAATTTATTATTGAGTCTAAATCTACATATTATCGTCGTTTGTCTTTTTTTCATCCATATCATGCTTTAGTGTCAGAATCTTCCTCAGCTGAGCTCCAGGACTGTTCATCAAATCTTCTTGAACATCTTCTGTTGCATCATCCTTGGAGCTATCCGATTCAATTCTGCCACAAATCAGGTAAAAATATCAAAACAGATTTTATTTTATTTCAAATTCAAAAACAATCATATAATTATGTATATTAAAATTTTTGTGTATACAAAAAATATAAGAATGCTTTAAGAGCTCACAGTCAAGGTGAGGATTCAGCGCCAGATCTCACGGCCGGTTATCCTAACTAAATTTTTAGCAGATAGGGCCTCTTTTCATATCGTAGAAATTCCACATAAGCCCTAGACCACCCACGATGAGAGGATAGATATTATTTTCCAAGGGTCATTGACGGCGTAGGTTCTTCTTCTGTTAATAAGTAATTCATGGGTAAAACAAAATCTAAATCAAATAAGCTTCGTAAATTCAAACGCGACGCTTTATTGATATCGCTACGGAGTCTTATAACATCTCCACTTCTCTATCCTTAAATCATGATAGACGTCATCCAGGCAAATTAAAAGGAAAATTAGCAAAATCGCATTTTTTTTTCTATTTTGTACGCCTAAATCATAATACACCCTTTTACGATACACTTCACCAAAAAAGATTGCGATGAACTCTCCGTTACTGCATCACGGTAATGGCAACGGGCTTCATCTGAATTTTCAAAAAACCATTTAATCTTTACTATCATCTCGCTATATCTTGCCTAGTAACACAGCAATGCATACGCAATAAACTTCAAATAAAGCTCATTATCTCCCCTTTCATTACAACACGTGGTGGTTAGGATACCCCTAAGCGAAAGTATAGAAAAAGATCCTGAAGCCAGGAGATTGCATATTTCTTTTACCGTTATTTGTACCTAAACAAATAGTTAAAAAAAATACCTTATTTCACAGACACACCGTTTGTACATAAAGTATATATGTAAAAAAATAATATTTAAACCACTTTGCAACTCACCTCAATAACTGTGTCACCTGTAAAAATATATCTTAACAATAATGTTAGTTTTAAAAACTTAACCATTTCTCCGAAATCTAAATGAACCTTTGTTTTATAAACCACACGAAAAAACTAAAATAGCGTCTCCTAGACTAAAGATATCAAAATCTTTCCGAATTTAGTATAAATTTCTTTTGTCGACGAATAATAAAATTACAGTGCTAATTTACCTTTATCTTCTTCTTCAATAATATTAAAGTCTAAGTCGAATTCAAAATATCTTTATTCACTAAGTTACTTTTAATTTATATTTTAATCAAAACTATAATTTTAAAATATATTATTTTTGAAAATTTCTATTATAGGCGGGATATTAAATATGACCATAAAAATGAAGACAACATAATGGAAAGTTTTTTTTTAAGCTTTACTGGCCTGGTTGCAAGTCCTTTAGGCTATTAGTGGAACTTTTAAAAAAATATTCGTTCAGAAATCCATAATACAAAAACAAAACATTTTATTGTCGCTATATGCAACATTTAATTGAGTAAGATAATCTAATATTATATTTAGTGTTTTAATTATATAATATAAAGTTTAAGTTCTTTTTCATTCTTGATCTTGCCCTGGTACAGTTTTTTTAAGTGTTCTAACTATTTCACACTGTAAAGACATTTCTGAACGTTTTGAATTAAAAGTTGCCATTGCTTAAAATGTCCCCATTCGTCCGGTAGCTACACTTTTGAAACAGAAAATTAAAAAGTTTGTTTTTTTAATAACTTACGGTGACCCATTAATTCTATTCATTTCGCACACCCAGGATACTGACTCCAGGCGATATGTTATTGGATATTTTGTATCATATCATATGTATATATTAACATCCTCATATTAATACCCATATCTAACATGATTAAGAACTTCGAAATATTTTAATGGCTCTCATGTTCATTGCAGACAAAAATAATTACAAATTGTCCTTTCGGAATTAGACCTATTATTATTACTGATGGATATTTACATGCTTCAGATATTATACAACAAAAAATCCGTCAGGTTTTTTATGAATCAGAGAGTCTTAAATATCTTAAGACATCTTTACAAAAAGAATTTTTATGAATGATAGTAAAGAAACTATATAGATAGGATGGAATAGGGAAATAGTAATCTATTTATGGCAACACCTTTTGTTAGTCACGTCACGTCACAAACGACTTTAGTGTGGGTTTGCGTGCGTGCGTTCGGCTTTGTGAGTGAATTTTTCATGTTTGTGTGTATTTCCGACGCCGTTTTTGTGTATTGTCTATTATCTTATTATCCTTTACTTTCGGAATTCGTCACTGAAACTCTTCAAACTGTCTTTCCAAGGTTTGTAACGTGAATTTTAGTAATAAAATTCACACTTGTGTAGTTAAGCAAACGATTTGCTTGGATACCATGGTAATGTTTTTAGAATCCTGTTCAGGCGTTGTCTTTTCACAGGCAGATTACCTTTTAGATATCTACAGCGTTATCTGTAACTCGGTTATCTTGTAATTTAAAGAAAAAGTGGTGTTTTTATCTGGGTGCGTGGGCTGTCGTCGGTAACACGATGCATTGAGTGTTCAGTACTAGTAACTCAGTCGGCTTTTTGGAGCCGGTCGGTATACTTGTGATCACGCGTTCTCTAAGCATGATAATATAATGGTGGGCCTGTGTTTTCTGTTTGTTTATTCTTAGTGTCTGTGAATTGTGCTAAGTGATTGTTTTGTTGCAGGCTGGAAGAATGCTAAAATTTATTCGTGGCAAGGGCCAGCAACCTTCTGCTGAAAGGCAGAAACTCCAAAATGAACTGTTTGCATTTCGCAAGGTGAGTGTTTTTATAAGTTGCATATGTTTCTTAACTTTAAAGTTGAATGAACTTGAAGAAGTTATGAGTTGTTTTTTAACAAAGATTAGTTTGTACAATAATGTTTCAAATTATTTGTTAGACTTACAGCTTATTCATTTATACACTTATTAATAACCTGGTTGTGTTTGTCACACATATGTAAAATGAACAACCAAACTGGATTGGTTAAGCTACAATTGCATTCAAGTCACACACAATTAAAGACCAATTGTATAGATATGAATGTGGATGATTAAAGAATAACTAAAATTTGGCAAATAATACATAAACCTACATCAAATACAAAAAATATTCTATTATGAGTGATTAGCAAAGTACAAAAGCTAATTAATATAATAACCGAAGTAACAATATCAAAAAGTATCATCTTTTTTATCTAGAATATTTATACCAATCACTTGGGTTATATAAACATTTTGAAATTTATATATGGCTGGACTACAGGAATTTGTTAAGACTGGCTGACTGAGTGGGCAGTACTCATAACTAAAGTCTACACAGCCAGACTAAACAGATGTTTGTGTCATTGTTGTTTTTATATTTATATACACATTATTAATAATATATAAATATTAAATATATTTTTCTGTTATCTTGTATCCATAAAGAAAATTCTGAAGGAATCTTACTAGATAATATAGCTGGTTGGTTTAACATAGAGTCCACTTTTATTTAACTTATTTTTGGTTTTAAATTTTAATTTTCAAATTTACTTTGCGTCTGGTGCATGCTGTTGTCAACTATAATTAAGTTTATGTTTAGCATACTACATAATTTATAAATTGATTCGTGTAAAGTTGTGGTGATGTTTTAAATAAATATTATTAGAAATTAATTTTATTAGAAATTTTGTGGAAAAATTAAGTTTGGTAGTTGTTTATTTGAGCTGCTAACCTCAATTTCATAATGTTTGCTTTAGACAATCTTATCTGGTCCTGCCCAAATTTATTTACTTCAAGATTAATTTTAAAGCTGTTTTTCAATTTATGTCATGGCCATAGAACATAAGATTCTACATCATAAAAACTACCTACTTGATTCATTATAGTTAAATTTAGAACCACTGTAATTATGGGTTTATTGGTAAGGAAACTTGAATAACACTAGTAATCTCACAGCCTCAATGGATGATTCATTATTGCAGTAATTCATGCAAATTATTTACTTCATTTACTCACTAATTATTATACATACTAAAATATGGTTTACTTTTATAGCCAATTGTAAAAATATAAGTAAGCTTTTGAAACAAGATACTGATCAAGTTTCTCTGTTAGACAAAACGTAGTGAAGATACTTGGACATATGTTTGATTAGTGGAATTGCACTGTCCCTGATGAAATCTTTTATAGATTACAATTAATAAAATTAAAAATAATAATTTGCCTTTGTGTACAACAAAATTTTAAGGAAGTTGGTAGATGTTGGTGGCACAATAATAGCAGGGATCGACCCCTCAATTAAGACAGTCTTTTGTTATTTCTGATGTATTAGCCAAGTTTTGTTGCTGATGGTACCTATACAAACACACATTTTACTTATTATAACTAAATAAAAATTTAGTATATATAAATAAATGTTAAACATTAAATAATAACTACCATTATTTATAACTAAACTGCTACATGATAATATGTTTCTGTACTATTACATCATAATGGTCTTTTGGTACTTTTTATTTGTGGGACTTATTTTTGAGTGCACTTAAAACTTAATTTTATATCTGTGCTTCTCACTTAATCCAATCTAACAATAAAATAATCGATGATGATCCATCCATTGATTCTTATAAAATGAAAATGACATTTAAAATACCCAAGATGACAAAATTCAACATCACAATCAAAACTGTTCCAAAACATATTTTGGTTTGAAACCCAGCATTACTGAATAGGATTTAAAAACTGATTTTACAAAAGAGAGAAACACTTTTATTAAAAAAATCAGTGCATTTTATTCAATGACATTAGAAACATCAGCCTACCTATTGCCACTGTATGTAAAAACCATATCAAACTGTTATTAGTGCCAATTACAACTAGCAATTGATAGAGGGAACCAAGAGGCCATAATACAAAATAGATTGGTTCAAGAGCAAGCAGTCTTTAATGCACAGAAATCTCTTACATAATTATACATACCCATTGTAACAGGTTTTGTTGAGGTAAATGAACCACAAACTCATGTGTTAATTTACAAAGCAATTAGTATGATTGATTTTTCACTATGTGCTGGAATATTTTAAAAGAATTTCTATGTCATAATCAATTTGGACAATTCCATACAAACTCTATAAAATAGATATTTTTTTATAAAATATATTTTATTGTACATCAACCAATTCCAAAAGAAATACACAGGGAATAATTTACCAATTTTGTTCAAATAGAGAACCTATCGCTAAAAGTGATCTATTCAAGTTAAACCTAGGATAGACAGGGTTTAAAATAAAGTACTTTAATGGAAGTACGTGAAATATAAGGTATATAATGGCAAATAATATTACACACAAATACTAAATATATACATGTATAGGTACTTATTAAATTAGCATATATATACTACATAATACATAATTATATATCTACAAAAATACGTGCAATCACAGACTACCAAATAGTCATAAATAATTCAAGAATCAAACTGACAAAGCGCTCAAATACTAGCTTTTCAAAACTGTTAAGTGACAGGGCCTTATTTGGACTGGTAAAGAGATCCACAGTAAATCAGCTTGTATCCAGAAAGATTTGTAGACTTTGTACACTATGTAGATATTGATGTAAGAATTATCTATTTGTTCTTGCAATATAAATATCCCAAATATACTTACCTAATAAAAAACATTTTTTTTCCATATTTTCGTAAATTCATATTATAATAAAAACGTCCTTGAATGTTAATCTATTATGAAATTTTTAATTATATATACTTATATCATGGGCTATTAAATAAGCGATGAGCCCAATATAATACAGACGGTGTACCGACTATTATTTCGGTTTTATGTTTAACGAACCGCGAACCGGTTGAGACTAGTGCCTATGGCGAATAATTTGCTGATAAATTAATAAAGAAAAACGACATCGTTATTGCCGGAGAGTTCGCTAAAGATTATCTTCTTGCAGTATTATCTTCTCTTGTTATTGCGATAGTTTAATTATATACGTGAGATATTAATAGAGTTTATATCTAGCTTTCTAAGGACACTAACATACCGAAAAGATGACACGGATTACTATTTTTACACGCGCTTATAAATTAAACGTAAACATCACAACCGATACCGATTAAAAACCGTTTTCTCATTCGAAAAATATTCACCTTTATTTATATCCCGAATTGTTACTTTATCTATATTCCGCATTCGTTTATTGTTTATAAGCATTCCGGTTAACTACTGCTTTTATTTTGATAAAGTAATGTATTTGATTTGGCTTGAGAAATTATCAAAAGAAAAATATTTTGTTTTTCTCTAAAATTCATAAAGCTAATTTAACTACATACCTATAGAACTTTTATATATATAGTACTGTCGGTTTGTTGTTATCGCCGACTTCCGATAAGAATAGATAACGATAATATTCAATCGATATCTCAGTAAACATCATGAACCATTCTCCTTTAGTATTAGACTTAGTCTTTTGTTTTATTTCTATATATAATGAATAATAATATGAAATAAGTACCTACTTCCCAACGAATTTTTGACAAGTCAAATTAGCTACAAACTTTTACTATTTATTAAATTTAGTACATTATAACGTATTTAATTACTTCTTATGTTTCTTATTTACTTAATGTTGATCAAATAAAGCTGTATTCTCCAAGCTAGCCGTACTTACCTACAAGGTAAATAAGCTTACTATAAAATGAATATTAATATATAATTAATAAAAACTACCTAATACCCCAATAATTTTTTTCCACAATACCATGTGTAACAAGTTAAAAATCCAATTCCTACCTTCTTGAATCTCAACTATTTTATTTGAAATTTTACTAGCTATTTTTATGACCTTTGTAGTTCTGTACCACTTCCTCAATATTAGGTAATTTTATATGTCAATGCGACTGCGCGTATTATCATCATCGTTCACCAATTTATTTATCATCAGGAGGTATTGTATTATAAGTATCTCGTGCAAACAATTTTCTTGCACATACAGAGCAATAAAGACCACACCCTGCCTCGCCTGTGCTGTTAGTTTTATCAATATCCTGCTGATATTAAGGCGTTTAGCAGATAGCTGAGTATTGCATTGAACAGTGGATTTCAAAAGTAATTCATTTGTTCAATTTAAAATTTTCAGATAGTGTACGCATTCGTGTTATAACGGTCAAATTGATATGGTATCTGAAATTTTAATTTAGTATATCTCAAAATACGACTTGAACTGTACAACAGCAAAGTAGGAACGTAGTAAAAAAATTCAAACGTCTTTACTGTTTCAAACTCATTGACTTGCTTCATATAAACTAATATGCTACTTGTGTTAAATTAACAACATCTAATTTATCACCGATCTATAAAAAATCTGAATATAAATTCGTGCTCTACTTCATAGATTTTCTCATGCCAATCGCTTCTATTTAAAAATATGAGAATTAAGTCTGCTTTGTTCTTAATTTATCGCTCTTATCTCACTTAATCGTATCACAATATTATTTTTCTTGAAAACTGATCGACTTGGTTACCTGCCATTTTTGTGCAGCCTAATATTAAGTCTTAACAAGACCCCATTGTTCCAAAACTCTTGATTCTCGGCCCGAATGAAAAGTAAATTACAATACAATATAAAAAAAACCAAACTCGAAGACTATCTTAATAGAATGTAAGTTTAAACACGATACAAAACTGGAAACAAGTTAGTTATCTAGAAACAAGTGATAGTTAAACTAGATATATTCATATCAGCCGCGGGCCGCCCACTGCTGGACATAGGCAACCCCCAAGGGTCTCCAAACCGATCAGTCCTGTGCTTCCCGCAACCCTAACCGAATCACCGGTCTGCTTTGTATAAGGCCTTCCAATTCTGCGAGGAGATCTGACGGCCGGTGGGGCGGACTGGAACCCGAGTGATGGCTATATATTATATAGGTTGCGAGACGGCAATTTTTATTCAAGGGAATGATGAAACTCATCAATTTAATGGCTCACTTTATAATCTGTGAAGTACTTACCCAGAACCATCCAACCATCCAATATCAGATAGTTTATGGTTCATTAAGCTTACAAAACAAATTTCTACTTAAGAAAATGTCCGTACGTAATTCCTAAATATTACTTGTGTCTATAGGCGATAGTGAAACAGATCGTGGTTACCAATTCCCAATTACCTAGATTATTACATAAAAAACGTTACATTTTAATTGATTTAACAATAACGTTAATATCTTGACATGAGTCATGACGATTCAACTGTTTTATTTCTAATTTATTAAATTAATTTATTTAATAAATTAGAAATAAAACATTGATGGTAAATAATGTACTTATTAACGTGTTAATCTTATTTTTTCATGCCAACCCATTTTCTATCTACGATAAATGAAGTCAAATTTGACAGAGTACGACAGATTATGAGTCACAAATCGACAGCCATGCGTAACACTAACGAATTACATCCAAATATTTTATCCCTTTATTCAACAGGTAACGAGTACAAGTAGAGTGTATGCAGGTAGCGTGTTGAACTTTTGACTCATTTTCTCTCAATATTCTAGTTCATAGCAAAAACCTTCTTACGTAACAAACAAGACTGACGGGGAGTTGGAACTAGATCGCATGTAATAATAAAGTATATAGGCGTAATTGTATTAATACCTTGTAAATCGTACTAAATACGATACAAACTTGGAATAGTTTGAATAAGTTATTACCATCTTCAAAGCCTTCTAATCTATAATACACAAAGACGGATAACAGCATGTCAGACGTATTGAATATTATTTATCTATATGTAATATAGACTATTAGGTTTCGTAATTACAGGATTATCACGCAAAAGCTTTACTATACTTATTTTCTGTAAAACACTTAAAGGAAAAATATTTTTTATTGCTATCACTCATATGACAAATGAATAGACCAGTTATTTTTAATTATTACTTATAATTTTATTCCAAATTAAAGGATATAATTTAGACGTGTAAATTACCCAAAAATAAATACGAATGGTGATGTTATGTACAATATACATCATAGTATTAATAATAATAAAAAGATGTAAACCATTAGTGTGACTGTGGCCTAAATATGTAGCCAATTAACACCGAAGGCTATAAGGAGGGGAGCGTTTGTTGCGTGCGAAATCTAGTCTCCCATGGTGTGACCTGACCACTATGACCGGGCAACGGACCACTCCTTGGGAAACAGGGCGGTGCGGTGTCTGAACTATACTAATTTTGTAACTTGCTTGCTAAATAAATAGTATATAGTAATAATTGTGTTACATCGGTACATCTAAAATGTAATATAATATGTTTTAAGTACAAGTCATAAATGTTGTTTAGGTAAAAAAACATTCAACTTATTAAAATTAATTTTTATAGCTCATTTAGTTATTCATTAACTTTCAGTTTCTATCAGTTTCTTAATTTTGATATCAGTTTCTCATAATGTGCATCGAATGTGATTAGTTTTTTGAATTTAGTAATAAATATCAGTATGTGTTATAGGAAAAGTAAGTAGTGAAACATTAATCTCTGTGTTGTATTTCTCCGAATATTACTATATTCGTGCTACGTACTATAGCACTTGCTAAATATTTGCATCAATTATAAATATATATAGTTTGATAACTTAGAATTGATAATTCTTATTATTATAGTGCTTGCTTGTTATATTTTAGAGTCTCTATTAACTAAGTCGTCCGGGCCCCTCTAACGGCCAACTACTCAAACAAGTGGTGGTAGTGGTTCGCCAGTGAAATACAATGGCACATCGCACATCCACCGTTTTTCCATACCACCGATAGCTCATTACGACTTTTTTCTTCATATTTATTTAATAATTTATCTGTATAAGTTATATAGTATTTTAGATAACTTGTTGCATACAAACTTGTATCAGAACACAACAGTAATTCTTTTAGTTTAAAATCTTTAAAACTAGAGTTTATGTATATATACTTATAATTATATGATTAATATTAGTTTAACTTCTTTTTCAAATAAATCACAGAAACGTATGAATTGGATGCTCTGGCTTTGAGATAAGTTAGCCCTGTCCTATAGTAGCACTGCCATCTTTTGTCGGTTTCGAAACAATTATACAATCATGTCTTATTTAGTCGATTGAAGATTCAAATTATAGTCGTAATTTACCATTTATCGTCAGGTGGACGAGTTTCTTGACTGACAATTCTTTGATTTTATTAAAATTAAATGACAATACCTAACCTAAGTCATAACGAACTCTTTACAGTGAACAAAATTTTTTAATATATTTTCAAATTACTTACATATAAAACAGCAATCAAATATAACTAAGCTATAATAAATAAGTGAACTAAGAGAATAAAAACTACGAGATTTTGTTCTAAATTTTCATTTCTATCAAATTATTGCAGCGTAGATTGTTAATAAACGCAATGCATTCTAATAGTCGCGGTGTATCAATTGAGCCCGGCCGTCGAGACCGCATTCCACGTGCCAACACCGCTTCGTCTTTCTCGTTTTGTACCGGCCGGTTACGAAATATGTATATTGTTGTGGCCACGACCCCTCTTTACACTAGTCTTTTTAAATATCACTCTCTCGTGGTAATTTGACAAGCAGTTTCACCGTAGGACCTTAACTCTCATAACACACAAGACTACCTATTTTAGAAATGGTATCATAATACGATGTCACATACGACGTCTAACTACTTGGGCCTCAGTATAATAATAAGGAATGTTGACCCATATTTAATTACACCACACTGCACCAAGGACCAATGTGCTACTAGGGGGTGAAATTGGTTGCAGTAAAAAATTATACAAGTCTCCAAAAATTCTTCATACCCGAAAAAAGACTAGGTAACACGATGCGAACGGTACTACTGAGTTACTGAGCTACTAAGCGAACTTGGAAAACCCCTTTAAAACTAATAAAAACACTAATTGTAATAATAAAATAAATATCTAATTTTACTACCACTAATTTTTTTTGCCCATCCAGTTATTTTGTTGAAATATACCATATAAAATTAAAATATAAAGCTCGGAAATGCAAAACGCGATGAGTTATGGGTATATACCATATGGAATAGATTTATCTCATCCATCGATAGAATCATCAAAAAAATTAATAGCCAATATTGTGAGTCAAAGTAAACTCAATACGTATATGACTATTATATTCATAACAAAAAATAACTTATTATTTTCGCCTTAAACACCTAAAGTTGAATTTTAAATTCAAGGTTGCTTGCTGATTGATTAGACTCACCAGTGGTTCATAAGTCAAAGCTGTTTAACAATGGGTGACAAATTCATCTACTCTCAATCAATAGGCGAGAAATGATTGCGCGAACGAAATGCAAGTGTCAATCGGGCTATCAACCATTTAGTCAATAATCAACCATCACAGTTTGTGTTGAAAACCACGAAATATTGCTTTGATTGATATTGTATACGTTACGGCTTTATAGCTGAGACAGGTCTGATACAGAACAGACGCCTACTTGATTATAGCTATCGGTATTTTAATTTGATAGTATAAAAAATAGAACCGAGATTCGGTTCTAGTACCAGACATCTTTATATCTTCAATATTTAGATGATCAAAACGTTTTTGCTACAAATGTCCATTGGCATTACAACATACATTAGCTTAGACTTTTTATTTATGAATAATAAGAGTAAATTCATAAATAAAAAACTCAAAACCCCATTCCTCGTCTTTCATGCTGAAGTAAATCATCTAATTTTACTGTATGACATAGTTGCGTCAAACATGGCGTGAGGCTCGTTACCGGGGGCACACATCTTAACCTCCATTAGGCCGCGTCATTGTCTGAATGAAACAACAGAACCTCCCACGGTTTCCTGCTCTAGACATCTAATTCAGCGCTACTATTTGGATACATATTACGTCCAATTCGCGAGGGTGGCATTTCCTATTTCGGGAACGTGGTTAAATTGTTAATCAGTCTTCTCTTGACCTTTCGTAGTCGCAGATCTTAATATTATGAAGGAGAGTTTGTTGTGATTGTGAGCATGATTTTAGATATTTAGTTTCTCATAAGAAAATTTATTTACAACCTGGAGACATATTTTATATTTGTATTGGAGGTAATTTCCGCAACACGACAAGGCGTTATACGATAAGCTCTGATATAAGGTCACTCACACCGGCATTGTTGTCATGAAACTTTGGGATGGTCCTTTTGAATATTTTATATTATTATTAACAATTTTGTACTTATCACCTTTAGTACAAAATTAAAACTTCTTAATAAATTTCTAGGTTTTTTTTTCATTGTGCAATATCTATACATTTAAACCACTGAACTAATCTTGTATATTTCTTCCATTGCAGAAACATTGAATCCAAATGTATGCTAGATGCTTTATCACGACAAACGTGTTGTTTGTTACCAAGTTTATTGTGAAACACCCTTAGCACATTCGTTACAAATCTATTATATGAGTCACGTTCATTATTATTAGCATAATCTGCATTATGGAATGCATTACATTCATGTTTTTGTATTATTATAGCACTGGTTCTTGTGAGCAATTTTCGGAATACTTTTTTTATTTCCCTTGACGTTACTCCATAGACTTAAAGGATCGTGATTTTTGAAAAAAATTATTTGCCCCCTTTTCATTACATTTCATATAAAGGGATAAATTTATTGTACAGACTTCCAGTTGTTATTTAACCGTTCTATAGACCTTTGACTTAATCATCATCGACTCTTCTATTTCGAGCGCACTAAATTTAAATTAGTTTTAGTTCTAGGACCTATTCCAAACATTTCATATCAATTCGACACAAAAAATCACAGTTCAATTTAAGAAAAAAAAACAACGACAATATATCTTTTTACCGGTCTCTATTATACGTATGATTAATAGATAGAGTAGATACAGTGGTAGATCGCACTCTCTTTGTTAAGGGACAATCACCTTTGGAAGGTCGCACTTGAAGCTTTGATATGCCATTAGTTTTGTATCTTACTTTAACAAAAATTTCTCGTTAAATGTTCATTCCTTATGATATTTTGAGCTCTTTTTTTATAAATACCGTTCTAATGTTTATTTCAATTAGTAAACATGCATTATGCATGTAACATTGAACGTACGTCGAACCTTCTCTGCAGTGCGTAAGGCTTCTAAACCCGGAATAGTGGCGGGTGATTTTTGATATCCCATCACGTTCTAAGGCTTCCTGCACTTGTTACCTTCATATGCAATTTGTTTTTCAAACGAAAGCTTTCGATACTTCCTTTGTTCTGGTTATATAGAAACTCTTATATAAAAGCCATGTTTAAACTTTTAAAGTTAAATGTTCCTTTACGTACTACACGTCACGTACATCACGTCTAGACCAGAAGGTAATTGCTTTTTGAGTTGTCTTCCAACTGATAAACGCTGTGCGGTACTTGACGGTTACATTACTTACTCGCTGGAGTAAGTTTTACTATTGGTCGCTTTTGTTTGCGGGTACAAAAAGAACACCTTTAGCTATAGCATGTCCGCGATGGATCAGATCTTGTTGTGGCGTTGTTCCCGGTTATGATTGGTACTGCAAACTACCGACTATAAATAAACTAGTCCCCGTATAGAACTAGTTTAAGTTTATTTTGTTGGGCCGTCCCAAACTCTTCGTGTTTTTATACGCGTGACGGAATAAACAGATGATATTACGATACTATTACGACATTATCAAGATGTATAGTATTGCCATTTTAGTTTTGATGTTTAATTTATCATTAAAGCCTAAGCAAAAGATTTTATTGTATAGCAACATTAAGAACCACACCAATAACTGATTGGCAACGAGAATTCGTAATTACCCAAAGCTAATAATTAACTGCTACAATTCCAATCTGTTTATTTACTACATTATTTGTTTTAATGGAAAATTAGAGTTACTGGTAAGCATCAGGATCTAAAAGAGTGCTGTATATTAGACTGATAATCACCGTAACCTACCCTAACCAACGGAAAAATTAATTAAGTAGCAAAAGTATCAAATGGATCTCCAAAAATCTTCGGTTATCAGACTAACATTTTCTTATATTAATGTCTTAATAACTTTCCTTCTTAAATGTCTCGTCCATTTTTGGTTACTCTACTATTCAAATATTAAGAGCGTCTTATGTGAATACCGATTTTTTCGTTCGACAATATCCCGTCCCACTCCCGAAGAATCATTCTCTCGCAAATAAATCATAAAGATTAAACGTTCCCCACGATACTGTCTAATAGGCTGTTTCATTGTATATTGCATTATGTGTAACTTATAACTTCGAGTTGTTGATGTTCCAAATTTACGGCTGACGTAAGTACATTAATAAAATGACCTCCACAATTGTCCGTTTGGTACAATTGTCTACATTTAAATCTTAGCATACAAGGATTGGACGAATTGTATTAGGACAAAATGTAAATAAATGACTAAATTTAGGTTGAATTTTGACGTTATTCATGTGAAATATGTCAAAATCAATCACCTCGTGAGCAAAACCTTCTCTAGATAGATAATTTAAACCCAGCATAAGATATTATTGAATTATATTTGTGTATGTGAAGATTATCTATATTTTATCTTTTCAAAATAATTATAAACATTACCTATATCAAGTTAGTACTTTTTGAAATAGATAACGATAAAATCGTCTTACCATAAGTATTGCATTTTATATGTATAGAAAGAAGTTATATGTATATTTCTTAGTATTGATGATGAATGTTTCAATAGAAATGAAGATTAATCTTTTACTAGAATTTATTAAACCTAGCTTCATGAAAGTAGGTATATTTACAATATTCATTTGATTTGTTGAAAATTCTTTGATTATATTGTCGAGATTGTTAATATTCCATTTACTTAGTAATAAATTATTCAAAATGGCCTATTCCAATATTACATTAAAACGTTTTATGAGTGTTAATTTAAGTAATATTCACTGATTTGTCATAATAAACATTAATTTATACTATGGGAAAATACATTAAATAGGTGAGGTAGGTCCTTCTCAGTCTTTATTTTTATCTATTACTAATGTAGTGTTGCATTTCTCCCATAACCGTTAATTTGCATCTCATACATTCATAGTTCGAATACTATCTTCAATCGAGTTGTAATCAGCTTGAGCTGAAAATATCGAGTTCTGATTTCCAGCCCATCGGACTGGCGTTATCACATACTAAATATGCATTGGACAGCGTTAACGTGATTTAATTCTCACTCTTTTCGGTTCGTCAGTGTTTAATTCACCATAATCTACATTCAATTAACTCTTTCGCGAAATTGTGGATAAATTGTATATACTCATACCCGGACGTTATACACGGTCGAGTTTAAATTTCACGTCGGGCGCCGGTATCTTATCAGATCGATATCACACCAAACTTGGACGTTTATCACTCACTCACTCACTCTGGTATCACCACATTATTTACAAATTTATAGTTTTTCACCATACCGAAGAGTTAACATTCTAATATTTCATATGCATATGAATGATTCCTCTACATAATGATTTTGAACTCACTTATTGGCAATGCTCCTTCATTCATTCGTTTTGATTATTCTTATATATATATATATATATATAGTAAGACAATTGGACTCTCAAATCATTCTGGCAACGTCTATGAATTCTAGAATCATCTATCATATTTTGAACTAGATTCCAGTATTCATAAATCCGGTTTTATTTGCCTACGCTAACGGACTTTAGGTAGGTGACTGTTCAAACACGTAGTAATCTGCCTACTCTGTTTGCATTTTATTTTAGATTATGTTCCAAACTTATCACCACATTAAATATATAAAAAATATTTGTTTTGATACTGTCGAAGTCTATCTCGAAAATAAGAGCAATTACTTTTTTGTGACCTAAAGAGTTTATCTAACACGCTGAATAATTTGTTCTAACGTGCTTGACGTCAATCGCACCGTTCACTATCGAGAATATACTGTGTGCTTCGTTTCCTATCGTTTGTATAATTCATCGTTTCATTGATACAGGAATCGATTTTCACTTTCGTACTCATGAAAAACATAAGTCAATGCATTTGAATCAATGCTTTGATGACCCATATTTGAAACACGCGCGTAGATATCTGAAAGTGAAACAAGCTAGTATCAGTAGTTCCTCCTCCTTTTCAAACCCCCAATCGAAATCTTAACGATTGAGCAATCGGGTTTTGTTTTTTAGGCATACAAAATGAGTAGTCAGTTAAACTGACAGTATTAAAAAGGGTTTATTGGACGCTTTTTAATTTTTCAAAGTGTAAAAGTCCCTGGTTTAAATTGAAGCGAATGTTTTCTTCATTATTAGTACTAAAACCGATAATTAACTTAATTACGAAAATGCAAAATACACCGCTTACTTTATTTACCGTCCTTGTAAACGTTTTACGGTAAATACATATATACACGTCAACAATTAATAATATCTGAAAATTGAGAAATCATCCCTAGATAGCATTCGCCAGATTTACTTTATTTTGTTTACTGTATAATATCAGGAAACTCTTACATGAGAACAGAGGTCAGGTAAAATGAAGTTATAGATGAATTGTACATATCGCTAGTTATCGGTAATCCACCTCCTTAAATCGACCTCGGACCTCGCTGCATTCTGCCGAAACCGCTTTAGGAAAGATGGCAATTCCTATTTTAATTGTCTACAACTGAATTAAATCTTTATTATTTGGGAATCCATATCTCAACATTTTCTTGTAAACATTTGAAATCTTTTATAATAGCCTCTGTTTTGTTTTCTGCTGGTATTTACGAACTGTTACACTAAACTACCGTTTGGAGACAAAAGACCACGCGTCATCCCACAATTTGTAAGAAATTAAGCGTAATCCAACTGAAATGGGTGCGAGACAATCATCAGTGAGATTTTATAGCAGTTGAGGGTAACGAGAAGAACCCTCCTAAAAAGGACGTATCAGATTTTATGGGGTCATAATCACACGGAGCTATTTTTAGGAAATAAAAAGCTGTTTACTCCTTATATTTGGCGATTGACCTATAACGAAACTTTTATGAATTGTGGTGGTATCAGTAACCGTAGCTAACGATACGTGAACATTTGGAAGCATTGGAGATTCCGTGCTTTACACTGAGAGCAAGGAATCTCCAAAAACTTTCTCGACGAGTATAATTTTTTTAGATTTGTTAGATAAGTCCCATAACTTTTTACAGATATCTTTTTCATACAAACCTGCGGTTCAAGCTATTGTCTTAGTCTAACCGTTCGTAGTTAGAATGTCAATGGTTTCGCGACGAAGAGTGACTCACTACATGCTACCGCAATCGTCTGCATGCTTCACTATAGCTCCAAGCTAGCCTTATCTGTGACATGACGTTTGAATACGGCCGCTTACATCGATTGCCCTATTCAAACATGAAGGAAAACACCACGTTGTCAATACGACGTCTACAGCAAATGTTTACTTTGTAACGTTTTCGACGATTACTTAATAACTACAACATCGTGGCTCATGCGAGAGGTTGATTCATAATGTTTGGTCATTCGATAGCGGGATTTTTTCGTTCAACAGGTTATCCAAGGTAACATGTAAATTGTTTAAATAAATAGGCATATTTTACACTGCATTGATATTTTGTTTCGTCAAATATGTTCTTTGTAGGTACTTAACCAAATCGAAATCATCCTTTCTGTTAGTCATACATTATATGAGTTATGAGATATATATAATTCATAAGTTTATATGCAATTTAATTTATTTCGTGTTTTGATAAAGGTGATTCCAAGTTAAGTTTATTGTGTTTTAATATTGAATAAACAATAAGAAAGAAGTCATCATTTTCTAAAATTTTACTTTAAATTAAAATTAATTAATAAGTATTGAATAATTTATATAATATGAATATCGAACAAACAATGCATTTTGTTCTGACAGCTTCTCATGAAACAACACGTTATTTATCTGATAAAATACATAGTGACTCCTATTTGTTTCTTTGTTAGGCATTTCACAAACATTATTCACCTACATGTATGCAAGGTGACTAATATGTTTTAAAGAGTGGTTTAAAATAAAATATTATCGATATAGTCTCTATCTCTATCGACCTTTTTAATTGCGTTATATAGGACATCTTTTTGTTTTTTTAAGTATACATGCCGATTCTGTGAACTCTCCTCTCAGCTATAGATAGTCTCAAACACAACTTTTGATAATATTAATAATATATATTAATAATAATTCCTAAACAACCAAAATCAACACACTGATAAGATCAGGATCAATAGGCTTTCTGGTTCATTTACTGTATAAAAAAACAATTTTTAATGTAACATTAATGATCGGTAATACAGACAAGTGTGTAATTCACGTAATTGATCGAAGTAATCCAACGTTCAAAGCAGCTGTGATTGCACGCTTTATATGGTGGTAGGTACTTCCTCCATTCCAAGCCATTAATGCAGTGGCGCTAACATTGAATCGATTACTCATTCATACCAGTAATAGAGTCGCCTTTAATTGACTACATTGATGAGCATACTAAACTCTTTTAAGGATGTAGATCTAATTACAAATGGTACAGATATATCTCTGTTCATTTCAACTTCTTTAAATAAACAGTCAACTGAATCTTGCTATGCCTACAAAAACGTATCTACTGAAAACATTAGTAAAAACACTAAATAATTTGGCATGTGGAGTGCTTGTTTGTATGTTTCTGAATACTATATCTAATTGGAGATATGTGAGTGGATTTTGGATGATAAGGAATGATTAATATACTATTTAAAGTTTTGTTTGAAGATATTGTTGAAAGCACGAAAATCAATCAGCTGGTAATCGATGGTAAATTATTTAGGTCACAAAAAATAAAATTCTACATTAATTCATGTTTTGAAAATACTTAAAAACAAAGAGATTTCCTATATACGCGGCACCCTTGAAAAATATTTTCTTTCTGCTGTATTCATTTAGTTGAAACAATGGTCTTTCCCTGGTCAACAAACATCCAGAAATAACTCTTATTGCGATGAGTTACCAAACATGCACACGCGTGGTTATTTTAGAAAATGTAAAATCCGACGACGTCATCCTTGATAAAATTATCTTATTCCTTTATCATGAATCCAGATAAAAACTAACAGGAACATTACAATGACCTGCACTAGGATAAATCTTTTTTCCGTAGTCATTTTATTAATTTTTCCCAATCATCTTGTCTTCTACACTTTAAGGACATTAATCATTGACAGGCTACCTCTAACGATGATCATAATTACGTGCCGCTATTTGCACATAAACAAAATTGTGGCCCTCTCAACAACCATTCATATTCACGCATCGCACACAATGGGCTGCGTGCGCGCATTGTCGCCCGGAAGCCACACAGGAAACTAACATGTGTTACCATCATGATTACGATGGGTCGAAAAAGTCTAGTAAAGAAGAGCCTATGCCTATTTGTAAATAATTAATAAAATTTTTTTCATCCAAGTATAAGCCAAGTGGGCCAAAAATGAAAATAGGCTCGAAAACTTTTGGAGATAACATTATAATATTTCTCTCACTCACACCTAGTACCTAGCACGAAGTAAGCATCATTAAGAGCTTATGTTATGGATACTAAACAACGTAGAAATATTAATAGTAATATGTATATAAGGATCAGAAATAAAACGGGTTAGTCTTAATGTCTGAATGTGCACATCATACGCTTTTCAACGTTTTTCTTACCATAATACTTAGTGTTGCTTACAAACAGCCTTTAGTTACAAAGGGACAATGTACTCGGCGGAACCCAAAATACACTTTTCTTAATAGAGCTTTCATTTAATTACTCAATCTCAAGACTAACCAATTTCAAAACAAAGTTAACTGTTTACAACTTCAAATCACATACACCATTCACCCCTCGCGCATTGATATGCAGGGCTTCCCTCACCCCACTGGGTACTTTCCAGAAACCATAGCACAGTCCTGCTTAGTTTTGCGGTACATTCACGCACCTCAATTACAACTGTACTGTTTCCTGGTTGTTCTAGTGGAATCAATTTACTTGTTATTCGAGATGACTGCTAATATGGTACGTGGTATTATTCTGTAGTCTCTGCAAGACATGACAAAAAATTGTTAGTATATAATGCTGTAATTGTTCACATTAGTGTACATATATAATAGATAGAGACCTATATGTTTCTTTACATAATTCAAATTCACTGATGCTTTATCTTCTATGTTGAGTTTTACACTAAAACCCATCGTAGACACTGTAGCAATATCTATAATGTAAATTGTGTATTATGGCTTCATAAAATTATTAGAATACGTTTTACCATAAGACCTTTCTGGAAACTTCACTAAACCTATAATGTATCACTACTGTCCTGGGTTGTAATAGATAATACAGTATCATTGTAGCTGGCATGGGTAAAATTAAGCTAGGATTATACCGATAGAAACATTTTGAAATGCTTCCGAAATCCAAGACACAATTATATTTTTAAACTCCCATCAATTCATTTGATGATAATGGCAAACGTTCTAAATCACTTAAAAAAACCGGATCAAAATCATCACAGAGCATCCAACATTGTTGCCAATTGTCGACGTTCGGACGGATTGTCCTCATAAAATGACGTCACTTGGCATCAAAAGTGAAGCAGTGTAGTTGTGACGTCATTAATTTGGTGCCGTTGTATACGGAGGAGTATAATAGTCGTTTTATACCAGGAATGTTTGTTACACATTCTAATATGTGTAAAATATAAGTATGATATCATAGGGACATGAAACAATATATTTAAAATAAATCAGTAAAACACAGTTAAATTTCAAGGTGGTCCAAATATTATTTTATTATAATACAATACATTTAAATCGATAATTTCCAGGTATTAAGCCTGTCCACATGGCATATAATATGTTGACATAGATATTAAATACTTTATTCTATACACATCACAAAAATAACTAAATTATCATTTTAAATGAAGAAATATTCATTAATATAACAGTTTTAATTTTATTACGCCCAAGTGAAATTGATTTGACATGTGATAGACAAGTCGCCAAATTCTATCATATCTGCTTATGGTATTTATATAATCATCACAACCTATGATATTCCGTAACGGTCTCATAAACCGGTTTAGTGGGAGACAGGACGTGTTATAAGCGTCGCGCCGGTTGGTCGCCTAGTGCGGGTGCACTCACTTATATAGATTGTATGATATCGGAAATGTTATTTCCAAAGTCACGCCGATAAAATGGATTCAAAGTTGCCGATACCTGTAAGTCATCAATGCTATCATGCAACTATTAAAAACAACTGATTTGATGGATTAAGTTAGAAAATAGAAATAAGGTGTTGCAATAATAATACATAATATGTTATATATATTATGTTTTATATATATAAATAATACGTATATACTACATAATATGTTCTTAATACCTAATGTTCTTACATTACACTAATTTACAGTGTATCTGTTGCCGGGAAATTTAAGTTTCACATATCTATGTTCAAATGAACAAACACATCTACAAAGAAAACACTAAATTAAACATTAAATTTTAAAAAATCTTATTTTTAAAGCGCTATCGTTATAAGTAGACTGGAAAATGATGTATCAGGGACAAGAAATAATCAGACTTCTTATTTGTATCCCAAAAACCTTGATAGTGTTCTTCAATGACGCGTAAATCTTGAAGGTCATCCTCCTCCGCACTCATATCTCTTAGATTTTCAAGAAGCCTGTCCATATGAGTATGTACAGAATTTGTTTACATATTTTTTTAATAGAAAAAGAGATCTTCTGTGAGTTCAACATTAAGCTATTCATAGATTTTATAACTGAGTGGTATTCGTAAGATGTCATATTTGAGGACCTCGGAATATACCAGCTATAATCTTTTCCATAGTGAGCCGAGGAAAATTTTGACAAATGTAGGAAAATAATTTTACTACCCCCAGTTTTACATGTAATAGTGTAAACAACATAAACCACAAATTTCACGTTTGCCGTGAACTTTGTGGTTTATGGACAAAAATTTAGATTTCGTAAAGTAATTTTTTGCATGACACATTATTGCTTTTATGTTTTGATATGATTAATTAATAAAATAGTTATATTTAAAAAAATTGAAATAATGTGTCAAGCACCCAAATTCTACTTTTGCAGTGCCAATCGCTTTGAATTATCTTACTTAAACAATCAAATGAATTATTTTAAACATAAGTATAAGGACTCACAGGTATCGCCAACATTGAATCTATTGTACCTGTCTCTACTGAAATGTCACAAGATATCGAATGACCCACTGACAAAAACTAATAAATTGAATGCAGGTATTTCTTGGTGCCTATACATTGTTCAAAGTCTTAACAAAATAGAAAAACATATGCTTGGGTTAGAGGAGATAGAAACTCCTACAAGATGATGCTTGATGTCAATGTTTAAAGCTCTGTTTACAACGAAATTCTTTGATGTGTCTATGACGTTTTCAGTAGAGTGAATCTTAAATTTTTATAAAGTTAATAAGTATCTCCAAAGATATTAAAATTGCCATACCATCGTATAATCTAATATTAAAAGTATTTTGTATCGAAATCTTGTAAAATTTTGCACGTGAAAATAATTTAAAAAACAAAAACTAAGTCTTATTGACATTAAATGAAAATGGGTCACTAGTCACGCGAATCACCACGCGGAATGCAAGTTTAATTCGCTGGACCGTAAACATAATGTAACTTATTGCGTAACTATTACTTCGTATGGGATGTCATACAATATTAGATACATACGATCAGCTTAAGACCGCAATAAGGATATTAAAATATAAGTAGTATATAATTACGGAATTGTTTTGTTTCTTGATACAAGTTTAAGACTTTTTGATCTCATGGATGTTTATTCAATAAAACTATTGTATACACAACAGCTTTCTTGTAGACCCATTATTATGTCTGTCATTATATCATAATTATATGATAATGTAATTTCAAAGATATAATTAATATAGTTGTAAGGTGTAATTGATACATTAGATACAATACAGTCTAGGCGGCACCTAAGTATTTCTTAACAATTGTTTTTTTGTCTGTTTTCGTCACCGATCATTTGCCGATAATATTAGACAGAAGACCTCTACTTGAGTAGAGGTGGCCTATAGAGTCTACTAAATTTATTAGAATAACGTATAGTTGGTAACCTGGAAAATCTTACAATCCAAATATAATTAAATTTTTATTGTTTTGAGGTTGGTGTTTTCCCATTTCAAATTGAGCAGAGCACTCGCCAGGGAAGAAACCTCCACCTTACTTGAGCTTACAATGCAGAAAATTGCAACCAAATAAAATATATTTGTAGTTTTGATTCTATGGGGAGTAAGGTCGCGAGGATGTTTTTACGAAGATAATTATGACTTGATGGGCGAAACTATTGTTTCCAGCCGTGTAGCACAAAATTAGGTATCATATCTGCATTATGTAAAAAGATTTCATTCATACAAGATTTTTGTATTACATAACATAAACATAATATATATTAAGAATATTACGACAAATGACAAATCATCGTTCGCAGAATAGCGATGAAGGCTAGTTTTATAATAAGCCACAGAAGTTTACTTACACAAAACATTGTTAGGACAATTTCCCACGTTTCTGAGACCGGCTCACAATAGATTGTAAACCTTTTAACTATGCATACTTTGTTGAACGTAGCTTAACCTCGAGGCAGCTATGACTTCTGTTGTCTACTTTTTAAAAGTATACTGTAAGTATTTATTTATTTACACATAAATGGTTTTAAAAAACTGACATACAACAATTGAGTACAAAGGTACTGCTTATTTCTAACGAAATATCTACCAGCAGACCTGTAGTAGTTAAAGTTTAACGTATGTAACGTAGAACATCGTTATGATAAAAAATATCCACTTAATTATATCAGTCACAGTTTTTCATGATAATGTAAATAATAAACTTTCTCGTTATGTTGATCATAGGTCGAAAATTGTAAAACCAACAAATGTAACTATGTGAAACTCCGTGCAAATTAACATAAGTTATTCTCGCCTGACATTATTGTAAACAACTAAAGGCCAAGTAATAAAAGTATATCACAAGATCATTTTAGTCTAAAATCTCTATTTTACTTTATAGAAAATATACTGAGTCATATTCAAAAGCAAATACACAAAAAATACTAAGAATAATAAATATTGGTCGTAGATTAAGAATGAATCATTGCACGGACCGTGTTCTCAGGTAAATAATACCAGTACCAACTCCTGTATTTCTCATGACCAAGACCATTCTATTGTGCTGACGAAGGTGTCAAATAGACGGCAAAAACTTTCTTTACCGGTAATTACTTGCTTATTCGCATTTTTATTGGAATTTAAATTACAATCTACGATTGTATTCGTGACTCAAACAATATAATAATTAAAATTCCATTATCTTTGAGCACTGAAATTCGCCTGGTTCATTGGAACTAAAAACTATTGCACTGTTCTCATTTAGCTCAGGTAGTTATCTGCCTATTGAGAGGTTGCCAATTGTATCCGCATATTTTCTGTGATTTCAAACTTCCGACACGATTTAAGGTTCGATGATTTAATTAAAGACAGGATTTGGTAACTAGTCGTACGAATTTTTATTAGTAATACGAAAGTAAAACAAAATCGTGTTCAATTTGTTTTTAAATAAAATTAGTCTCCTTTGGTGTGAAAGTGTGCAATGTAGGTATTATAAGATCAAAATAACAGACCGCACCGCTCCAATGTCTAACAAACGTTCAATGAATACGTAAGTATTAGCGGTAACGCTCAGAACAATAAATAAACTTGTTCTGAGACTTACTGTTTTTGTATTATGAAAAATAGAATATGTTTTTACTATATTTTTGGTATACTATACGTAGTCTCTGAATTGAAGTTAGTTTACGTATGTAGCTGACAACTACACCCTATTGCGCTACCTATTCCTACTATAACCGCGTAGGTAATTTCATACTTAACACTATCTCAGCGTTGCAAAAACCTGATAATACTGGCTATAATTATACTAACTGAATGTCTCTCGTTGTCCACAGACAGTCCAGCACGGCTTCCCTCACAGAGCGTCAGCGTTAGCCTGGGACCCACTCTTGAGGTTGGCGGCGCTAGGCACAGCCACTGGCGCCATCAAGGTGTACGGTCGCCCTGGCGTCGAGCTCTACGGACAACACACAAACCCAGACTCCCCTGTCACGCAGATACACTTCATAGCAGGTGAGACCACTCCCTCATGGATCGAGTGTCCTAGAGATACAAATCCCCTGGCGGTGGTGCCTGCCGATTAAGAATTATTCGTGTTCTTTAGGGTTTTATGGCGCTTTCTTAGTAGATTCCGCCAGTACAAAAAATAATAATTAAAAATTATAAAGACCTTCTGCGGCTTACTTCATTTGTTAGTCAGATGTCTGGTCAATATTATAAACATGGAGCACTTAGTCCTGAATGTGATTTACTTAAGAAAGAGAGAGAAGAAGAAGTGATCGTAATAAGATTACTTTGTACAACATTAGTTAAATGTTCCGTATAGTTCCTAGAATCATTTGTTACATTGACTACTAATCAAGTACTTTTCCAATCAGTCATCTCAGACTTATTTGAAATACCCTTATCGAAATACGAAACTATATATTTACCTTATCTATTAAAATCATGTAATTACTTTATCCATAGTAATACTAGGTTCTTGACTAGATTGTTTTTAAAAATGTACTTTTGTTTTTTTACTCAAAAAGTACATTTTCTTGTTATAGGTACTGGCCGTTTAATATCGCTTTGCGAAGACAACAGCCTACATTTATGGGAAATAACCGAAAAGTCCCTTGTTGAATTAAAAACACTCACATTTGAGGGCAAAAACAAAAAGATCTCGGCATTATGCGTCGAGTCGTCTGGGAAGAACCTGTTACTTGGCACAGAAGGTGGGAACATTTACTCGCTCGACCTGGTCGCCTTCACAGTCCACGAGGATGTAATATACCAGGATGTGGTTATGCAAAAGTAAGTTCTCGCTGTGTATAATTTTTCCCATCAATTATTAATTGTCCTAGAGTGTTTGATATTCAATGATCAGGAATTTTTAAGATTACCTGCAGATCGCTAGGGCAGTAATCTAATGTTATAAT
The DNA here is from genome assembly GCA_943193645.1 of Acentria ephemerella. Taxonomy (NCBI): domain Eukaryota; kingdom Metazoa; phylum Arthropoda; class Insecta; order Lepidoptera; family Crambidae; genus Acentria; species Acentria ephemerella. Next base: position 9,667,301 of record OW971886.1, on the reverse strand, counting down.
TTCTAATATTTTCAGCTGTCCAGAAGACTTCAAAGTAAACCCAGGTGCAGTGGAAAGTATGTGCGAACACCCTAAAGTACCAACGCGTCTGCTGATTGGCTACAACCGAGGATTAGTGGTACTATGGGAGAGAGCTACCGCCACGCCTACACACACCTTCGTATCAAACCAGCAAGTGGAAAGCCTGTGTTGGAACGATGATGGTAGCTTAATATTATATTGGTTTTTAGTTTCTTGAACTGTGTTGTTCTATGAAGATGTGTTGAATTAAATAAATAACTAAATGTGCTTCAATAAAAGCTTATTTATGTCCCAGGCGAGCATTTCACTTCATCCCACAATGATGGTTCATACGTCACGTGGGAGGTAGCAGGAGCGGCCAGTGATCGGCCGCTCAAGGAACCAGTCACTCCATATGGACCTTACCCCTGCAAAGCAATCTCCAAGATTCTTACAAGGACCAGTGTGGACGGCGAAGAGGTTCTTATATACGCTGGTGAGTTGGCTCTCGCACATTTAATAGCATGAAATCTGAAAATCAAAAGATGCAAGTAATATATACGTGTTTAAAATGCATAGGATATCTTAAGTTCTGAATTACTGTTAATATTCATAGAATTAGCTGTTTAATGAAACATATTGTATTATTTTCCAGGTGGCATGCCAAGAGCGTCATACTCCGACAAATACACTGTAACAGTTCATCAAGGAGAGAAACATGTAGCATTTGATTTTACCAGTCGCGTATGTCATATTTTACCTTTCTCCTTTGATGTGTTTTATTCCATTCGCATATATATTAAAATTACGTTGTTTTTTGTTTAATTTCAGGTAATAGATTTTTTCACAACAACGCCAGTGCCACCAGATGGCGTTCCTTTGCAAGAGGAACGTCCCGATACTCCTGTGCAGCTCCAACTACAGACAGTTAATCAAGTCGCAGCATCTTTGGTTCGTTGTAATAACAAATTTATTTATGTATTTATCGAATTAAGATTTCTAAGCAAGGCTAAGAAATAGAAAACATATATATATATTTGTATCTTTTATTAATTTAATATCAAAGTCAGTGAAAACAATCACAAAAATTGTAAAATAGATTTTCATTTAAGGTAGTTTTCCCACCAAAAGTACAACCGCGTCAGAGAATATTTTATTTATGGAAAATTTAATCAAACTTACAAATAAAAATCTTAATTTTTATTTTATATAAAATATTTAAAAAAAATATTTTCTTGCAATGAAAACGGTAAAAATTATGTATTTATTTATATTTTCAGGTGGTGTTAGCCGAAGAAGAGTTAGTAGTACTAGACCTGACAGACTCCCGCTGGCGACCTCTGCGGCTGCCCTACTTGGTATCAGTACACGCTTCCGCCGTCACCACAGCGCAGTTAGTGGACGGAGTGGCCGCCACTGTTTACGATGCTATACTCGCTGCCGGTAATGATCTAGAATGAAACATACAAATACGGCCTTATTTGTTATTTGTTAACTAATTTTGACAAATATGATAATCATTGAGCAAATTACTGCGTTATCCATTATTTGTTACTGCTTTACAAGATATTAGTAGATCTACAAATATATTACAGTGTTTACTTCAGCTGTAAAAATGTGTTGCGAATAATCTAACTGATGGTGTATTGTCTTATTCGATTCAGTTCATATCATGAACTTTATGATTAAGCTATTAGAGTTCATTATTTGGTAATATTAGAAGTAGGCGATTAACTAAATGGATATGACAATTATAATAACTTACTATTGGTTAAAACCTGCACCCGTTTCTGTCTCACAAAAGACAAAACGAGACTACCTTAGTTTATCTTTAGGTGTTTGACACAAATGTAAGACAAAATGGGCAGTATATAAAAAATATTTATATTTGTACTGACAACCATTGTATAGACAGTTCCATATTGATATTCTGATGTTCGATAAAGATTGAGAATCAAGCTTTTATTATCTTACAATATACATCAACTTGTAATTTCATTTGAAATTTTGAACATACTAGCACGCTCAACTCCTTACAATAATGTTAATTTTCACTAACCTAATTTCGACAATATGCATCGATGATATCGTAAATACTATATTTGTATTAAAATAATTGTTTAATACAAAAACTTGCATGAACTACCAAAGTAGTGTCATAGTCTAGTATCCACTCCCATCTATTGGCTACACAACTCTTCAGATATTAAATTGTCACAGGTCAACAGCAAACCGAAAACATGTACTCTGAAAGTGCATGGCCAATCTCCGGGGGTCAAATTGAAGGCGCCGGTGAAGTGACAGAGAAGCAAGTATTTCTTACTGGACACGAAGATGGTTCCATAAGGTTTTGGGACGTCTCATCAGTTGCCATGACTGCTCTCTACAAGTACACCACTGCTCACCTTTTCAGGTAACTACGAATATACATACTTAAATTAGTTCGTTGTATGATTACTAGGTAAATTTTAATAAACGAGTATATGGAATCTGATGAAATTGATATACAAATATGTCTTATAATCATTTATGTATAAATAACTAACTTAATAACGTAAATTTTGATTAATCTGACTGAATATAATAACTCAATTATTATAAAGATTTTTTATAACTTTTATTTTAATAATAAAGAATATTGCAGAAGCAACATTATATCTCAAAATGTTTCTAAGAAACGCTAACCTTAATGTTGAAAGCCTAATAGTAAAAATGTTTTAACGAATTGTTTAATATTTATTTCGTTATAATTTTTTGTTAATTTCTATACCACATAATGTCGAAATCATTTGAAAGAAATAAAATAAACCCAAATGTAAGTGCAATGCATCTTGTCCCCTCTATATGAATGGAGCTATCATATATAATCAATGGCGAAACTATAAAGTTGTTCTGTAACTGTACACGCATATATATAACATTGTTCACGATAAATCAAGTCCTAGCCTATCTTACATTAATGTGTTACATACTACACAAACAAGTTTATATAATTGTGATGATTAACATGTGGATTTGATATATTTCATCTCGAAATTCGAGTTCTGCGGCATTTTATCACCGTTGTTTCCTAAAAAAACCATTTTGTCAATTATTGCTTAGCTACTTAATATTCCTTTGTAATATATTTAAAAAAATGTATGTGTGTGTGTGATCCATCACAATAAATTTAAGCTTGCTCCTAACATCGCTAATTTTTAATCTTCTGCTTGTCGCTTGCTACCTTATGAAGCGGGCTGAAAAGATCTACGACGAGGTAAAGTGGCGTCATGGGATTTATATCGATACGTTTTTATCTATTTGGTTTTAATTGGTTATAACATGAGTAGTTAGTAGAAGCTTATATTTATTGTACGTATATAATGTTTTGCGTGTATTAAAATAGATATCTCAAATAAGTGTTATTGCTTTATATTCTATTTTACTTTGTATATAATATGAACCTTATATATATCACAATATTTATTATTTTAGCTACATGTATTTCTGGCCTTAGGTTTAGGATATTATGAACAGTGATAGCATAATTCCCGTATATGACTAAAACTACAACATAAATTTTCTGAAATGAATGAAATTGAACATTGCTTTATTTTTGTCTTTGGCTGAAAAGACTGTCTATGCAAAAATTATGCTAATTTTATTAAGACTAAATTGTAACTTAACTCGGTTTCAATTAAGTTTAGATGTTATAACAATACCGAAAATTTCACTACGGGAATTTCGCATCTGTTCTTTAAGCAAATTTAAATTCTCTTGTCACACTTGAAAGTAAGTTGCTAAGCTATAAGGGTTAGTAATATAAACTATTATTATGTGACAGCGGTGAAGAAATAGGCGAGCACAACGACAGCCAAAACGAAGAGGAAGAATGGCCTCCGTTCAGACGCGTCGGCACCTTTGATCCCTACAGCGACGATCCTCGGCTTGCGGTTAAGAGAGTACGTAATAAGAGCTTTACAGAATTAAAATAAAATAATCTAGACAAAATGCTTAATAAAACTTTTTCTTTTCTTATTTTACAGGTAATACTTTGCCCTCTATCCGGAATGTTGACGATCGGTGGTGCCGCAGGCCACATTGTTATTGCTACGTTAAAGAATTCACCCAACACAAACGAAGTTAAAGTATGTATTTAAATTTAGTATTTAATTATACAGTAACTTTGAGTAATTTCGAAAATTTCGAATAAACTGTATTCCTTTCAATGTTTTATATTAAAAGTTATACAAAAATGGATGTAATTTTTATTCGTGACAATCGACTATTGAGTTGTTATAGTTCAAAATTTTTATACCTTATCTATTTTATAAAATCTGTGTTATTTACAACTGAATAAAAAGCTCAAATATTTTTTAATGTTGTATGTAGACGGTGTCTGTGAACATCGTATCAGATCGCGATGGCTTCGTTTGGAAAGGTCACGACCAACTGACGCTACGATCTGGCGCGCTCACATTTCCGCAAGGATACCAAGTAAGAATATTCATATGATTTATATTTATTTTAGTGATATTTATTTATCTATTGTAGGGTTACATATGAAATATTAGGAAAAATATAGTTCTATTAATATACTCATTTCTGTTTATTTTCAAGTTTTAATAGTGTATTTTTACTACTACTTTTCAAAAGAAAGTATAAATGATAATTTATAAATATAAATTACCTATGCTTCTAAAATCATGCTATATATTAATTGCTATTAATGTTTCGAATTCACCGAACAAAAAATTGTCATCATGCATATTATAGTCCATGTCTAAAATTTGTAGAGTTAATCAAATAGTGCCCAGTGGTGCAAGCGTCCTCTACCACACAGTTAGTTATAACGATTTGTTTGTTGCAGGCGACGTCAGTGGTGCAGTTGTCACCGCCAGCAGCTGTGACGTCACTGGCAGCCCAGTGGGAATGGGGTGTGGTATGCGCTGGCACCGCTCACGGCCTCGCGTTACTGGACGCCATCTGCGCCGCGCCCTTACTGCACAAGTGTACGCTCAACCCACACGGTGAGTAAGGGGTGATGCCTGTGGCTGAACTACTACAGGACATCAGACACTGTCTCTTATAGGAACAATCATCTACCTGTTGTACAGCCTTTAATTTGGAATCCAGTATCAGTTTGTTTTATAGTTTCATAGAGGTGTTGATGTGCTTATTCAATTCAAACTAAGAAAATTATTCGCTTTATATTATATTAGGTTGTCCCATAAGTTTTTTCTCTTTTTTTGATGCGAAATGAATACACGATATTTGTTGTTTGAGGTTGATTTATTGTGTTATATATGAACCGTTCTGTTCTATAACCTTCTTCCATCTCTCAGGAAGCCTCATTATGCCCTCTTTCCAAAATTGTTGAGGCTTACTTGCAAAATATTCATCTGTGTGCGTTTTTATTTCGCTTATGGATTTGAAAGATTTACCACGGAGAGAATTTTTTAAGGAGAGGAACAAGTAATAATCGGAAGGAGCAAGGTCTGGAGAGTACGGAGGATGAGGTAGAACGTCCCAATCGAACTGTAATAATTTTTGTCTCACGACCATTGTAACATGCGGTCTTGCGTTGTCGTGATGGAAAACCACTCCTCGTCAGTTCGCCAGTTCTGGCCGTTTCTCTGCTATGGCGGCTTTCAGTTGATCAAGTTGATTACAATATTTGTCAGCATTGATCGTTTCACCTTGAGGAAGGAGCTCGTAGTACAGTACACCTTTCCAGTCCCACCAAATGGATAAAAGAACCTTCTTCGGATGAAGTCCAGGCTTGGCAACAGTTGAAGGCCTATTTTCCTTGGACCAAGTGCGTTTTCGAGACACATTTTGATACAAAATCCAAGTCTCGTCTCCAGTGACAAGACTCTTTAAGAAAGGATTTCTTTCATGTCGCTGAAGAAGCAAATCGCACGTAGAGACGCGGTTCATAAGGCCGGTCTCCGTCAATAGGTGTGGAACCCAAACTTCATACCGATTTGCATATCCCATCTTGATCAAATGCTTATGTACCGTTGTCTTGGGAATGTTAGTGACATCCACTATCTCGCGCACACTATATCGCGGATTTTCAGTGAGCACAGTCTTGATAAGGTCCGCATCCGTCGTTACTGGGCGGCCGCTGCGGTCTTCATCTTGCAAATCGAAATTGCCGGCTCTAAATTTCTTAAACCAATTGCGGACGGTCCTAATGGTCGTAGTACCACTCCCGTAAACGGTGCAAATCTCGTCTGCAGTGTCCTTTGCACTATTGCCTTTTTTAAAGCAATGAAGCATAACATGCCGTAAATGCTTCTTTTGGTTCTCCATATTGAACGGGGCAGAAAAAATTTTAAAAGAGACTTTGTCACCAACGAAACGTACTTTGAAAGAGCTCCGGGGCGACTGAAACCGATGCCATAAACGGCTAAGAGATAAGCCTGCATGTTTATATAAATATAGCCAGTCAAACTCATTCATAGCGTGGCGCGGAAGAAACTTATGGGACACCCTTATATTTAAAGGGATTATTCCCTTTAAATATAAAGCGAATAATTTTCTTATATACTATTGTATCAAAATATTAACGGAATTCATTACGATGGCCGGTACAGACTACAAGCGGAAATATTCTTGGTCGTGTAACTTACAAATGAAAGTCGACTTTAGGGTGGTAAACTAATTTCTTGACTAACCGTACAACAAGCAAATAGGAAGCGGTCAGCAGTGACCGATACTTCTTCTGGCGGTAAACGTTTAGCTATCCTTTTTTGCCTTTATTTCATACTAGCTTCCACTCGCAGCTGCGCCCGCATGGAGTTTGGTCTCTCACAAGCCTCATAACCTTCCCCAATAAATGGACTATCCAATTTAAAAAGAAATTTTCAATTACAACCAGTAGTTCCAGAAATTACCCCCTACAACCTCACAAACCTTACCTCATAATATTAGTATAGATATAGATTAAAGATGATCTAGGTGACCCGTACGTTCATTGCTTAACCGATCATACTGTCCCTTAATTGAAAAAAAAACTATTATACTCGTCCCTTTCAGATCACTCTGGTGCAGGTGATACGCCAATATCCAGAAGAAAATCTTTCAAAAAATCTTTAAGAGAATCGTTCAGAAGACTACGTAAAGGCAGATCGCAACGGCGTCAAACGACAACCTCGAGTCCTACATCACCGCCTGCAGCACAAGTAAGTTAAATATTATAAGGTTATATGCGTGGATTAGTTGGTGGTAGAGCTATTTCTCAGACCGCCTGGCTAGCTAGCACCATCTTATCTATGCTTGTTGCCATAATAATTGTCTTGTTACCGTTGCTGGAGGTAAGAAAGCCAGTTCCAGTATGAGTAACTAAGTACCTACCTTGTAAAGAATAAAAAAAACATTCCGATTAAAAGATGGAATAGAATAATAGAGAACTTAGCTTTAGTAATCTATAAAGTTTGATTAATTAGGGTAGAATTTTCAACAAATAACCTTTCAACAGTTCACTTGTGTCAATAAAAATGTGGTTTTAATATATAGCCGGCGGCAAAGAAATCTGACAAGACTCCGGTGGAAGCAGACGTGGAAGTGAAGCCAGTGGAGCGCGCTGTAGAAGCCCGCTCGACAGACGACGCGTTCGGCTCCATGGTGCGCTGTCTATACTTCGCTCGCACCTACCTCATTAACAGTGAGTAAATGTTATTTTATTAGAGAGTAAAGTAGCTTAAGCTTTTTTAGTTCTTCAAAAAAGAAGGATGGAAAGAAGATTTAAAATTAAATTAATCTTTGTTTTGATTTACTTGGTTTTAGATTTTGAGCTATTAATTAGGCAACATAAATCTCCTTCAAATATTGAATTTTAGAAAATTAAAAAAAATGTTTATGTAAATCACAATACATGCGAATAAATATCACATAGGCCTATATCACTAAAAAATATGCGTTATGCGAGGGGCGCTTCAAATACATTAACAACTAAGGGTGAATGCAACGAGGTTGAACTTTTGCAGTGTCATATAGATTTCATATGTAGCCTTATTGTGCTTTTCACATATTATCAACCGCCACGATGTTATCCGTAAATATGAAGCGGAATATTAAGTCTTAACTTGTGTCCAAACAAGTAACAAGAGTTTCCCTCGCAGCACAAACAACAACGCCCACGTTATGGGCGGGCACCAACAACGGCACAGTGTTCGCGTTCACGATACACGTTCCCAGCGCTGCCAAGAGGAAAGAAGAAAAGGTAAAAAGTAGTTTTTTTTAATTTGCTGGCATTGTAGACATTTATTAATCATCTTGTTGTTTGAAAACGGTCAAAATGTAAGATGATAACATGTTTATGTTATGTAAATGGTTGCATAAAGTTTTGATAAAATTTTATAGAAATGGTGAGAGTCATTTTGTAAACATGGGAGTAGTTCATATTGGCATAATGAAATTTTTCAATTTTTTTTATACAAACTATCCGTTATCTCTGAACTACCCACATATCACACACATACATTATGTGTGAGTGCTTGCGAGCTGGTAAGGTTCAAAAGATTAACAACAAAATATATTTAAAGTATCTTATATTTGTAAGATTATATAAGTATTTTTCCTAATTCATAAAATTTGTTTTCAGTTAACATGTCAACTAGCAAAAGAAATACAATTGAAACACAGGGCGCCTGTAATAGGCATCACAGTACTGGATGGAGCGTCTGTGCCACTACCAGATCCTCTAGAGGTGAGATTTGAGTGGGCTATAGATAAAAATGAAAAAATTAATTTCTTTTCATAACGAAAAATAAATATTTTTGGCTGCTTCTGCTTTTAGATAATTTTAAAGAGTAATATTGTATTGTTGGCGCTTAAGAACCTAAAATTATTTTCTATGTTTTTTTAAGCAACCCATTGTCACACAATACGTAAATACTTTCCATAGAAACTTTTTACATTGTATTACTCTATTGATCATGTTAGGTATGCCAACCACATGTATTTGCTGTTTTCAACCAATAGTGTATAGTTGCCCCTTCATCTATACCTTGTACGTTTCATTCTCTATCTTTTCTTTTCATCTCGCATTGCTCTGTATAGGTCTCCCTTCATTGAAGAGATATGAGGAATTTTGATCCATAATCATCTTGGCCCATAGTAGGTTGGTATATGAAAACCGTTAATATCCTTTCTAACGTAAACCGAAGTGTTTCAACTGTTACGCCATTGCGTTCCTCGTACGTTTTATACATGCATAAACTAAATCAAATATCTCTGTAGATAATTGTTTACGGGATGTATACTACGTACTTTACGGTTTTGAGCTCTCGATATTTCGGCACTGTTGCAAGCGCCATGCTCGATTTTACGGGTGAGATGTTCAGAAATATCGATCTACCCTCTTTAGAAATCTTTTTATTGCGGTTAACGCCGGTACAACTGTCTCTAAACTCACTATTCACACGCACTTGTTCACGACACAATACTGAAAGTATATGATCTCAAAACGACTTTTTTTATTTTTCTTCCAGTTTTTGCACAAACAATATATCAAATATCTCAGTTCAATGTTAGTTTTAGGGGTTCCATACCAAAAGAAATCCTATTTCTAAGCCTCCGCTGTACGTCCGATTATCATTGGGCTGTATCTCAGACAATTGTTCATAGATTACGTACTTTTTTACAGATATATGACCAAAATTAAATAAAGAAAACAAACGTTCAAAAATAAAATAAAGCAATCAATTTTGATACGAATCACTTTGCATGCGAGTCTGATTTAAAATTTGATAATAGGTGGAACGAGGGGTATCTCCGTTACCAGAGACAGGCACCCAACGCGTAGTAATCACTTCTGAGGAGCAGTTCAAGGTGTTCACGTTACCAGCGCTCAAGCCGCACCACAAGTACAAGCTGACAGCGCACGAAGGCGCCAGGGTGTGTAAACATGACTAACAGAATACATATTGAACAAATTCTGATATAATTATTTAATTTTAAGAATATGTGCATATACTAGTGATTATTGAGTATACTTATCTAAAAATGTTGAAGCAAAATACCAATATATTCTTTCAACATCCTCAATATTGCACTCAAAAAGATAAATTTCTATTCAATATATATTTTTATCTCAATAAATATGAAAAACTTCAATTTTATTAACTATTAGGAGTTTTGTAAAGTTTCCAAACTTGCCTTTAATCATATTGATTATGCGAGTGTTACTAAGTTTTTCTGTTTTGCTTGCAAATTATTTTTTTATTTAAATATTAGGTCTATCTGTATATAGCGTGGCTACAATTATAATAGTAAAACTTTAATAATTTTAAAACTTTTAAAATTATGCAGGTTCGTCGCACGGCTTTCGCGTACTTTGAATGCGGGGCGGCGGGTGAGCGGCACCGCGAATGGTGCTTGCTCTGTCTGACCAACCTCGGCGACTGCCTCGTGCTCAGCCCCGAGCTCCGCCGACAGCTCAACGCCGCTGCCGTGCGCAAGGAGGACATCAAGTACGTATCGCGCTACTCGCATCATCCTACACTACACATATTCGTTACTAGTGTACAATATTTTCGTGTAGACTAAAGACTTAAATTATTTTTACAGCGGCATTTCAAGTCTGTGCTTCTCGAAGCGTGGCGAAGCTCTCTATTTACACTCTTCGTCAGAATTACAGAGGATCACGCTTTCCGCGACAAAGGTAAAATATGAGAATATTTTGTTTCGTAGGATAAGCTACGTAATTCATTGAAATGTAACTAATATTGGATATTTTACACTTCCGAAATATCAGGTGACGATCGCACAGTGTCACGTGATTCTGTCACCGTGGGCGGCTAGTCTTCGAGGCCCTGACGAAGCACCCCTAACGAACGGCGATCACAGAGTGAGTACAGTATAAGTAAAACTGATAACATCCTTTTGCCCCTTACTAGTCCAGCGGTGCTTATGTAGATTATACTGACTAAAATTGAGTTTTATTCGTTTTCATCACAATCGGGCCATAAAGCAGTTAGTGAAGTATTTTGACTTTCTTCTAAAATAACAATAACAAATTATAATTTATTTTTAATTTTCTTTTAACATCTAAGAATAACATCTACTTTGTAATTTTCAAATCTCTCTCTTTAAAAATGTAGAAATTATTCATTGCTGTAAGTGGATTAAAAATTTGGTCAATTGTTTTAGAGATAATAATAGTAATTGCTATGGTATTCGTTCTTAAATGATAATTACGAACGGTGAATATTTCTTAATACTATGTTCATAAAGTTTTTGTGTTCAGCCTGAAGAGACAGCCGAAGCCGTTCACGATGTAACAGCAGCTTCAGCGGACATCACGGTAGACTCAGTACGAGACCACACTAACGCCCCCGCGGATCCAGCTGAACTAAACATCAACTTACAGGTAAGGAAACATTTACTCTTAATGCTGGTATTCAATAAGTTATCAACAAATGGTTTGCCTACGAGACGTTAAATTATGACATTTTTCTACATAATATGACCAAACCTTCTATTGTTAGTTAAAGAATTTTACTAAAAAATAAAATTACTTAACAAAGTTTAAAAAAAAATCAAATATATTCTTATGAAAACCAAATAATACGGGCGTACCCTACCTAATATTTAAATAAATAATTATGAATCAAAGGAAGCTTCATAATAGTTTCACACTTAGTATGATGTACGTCATTGTAATTTTATCAATAAAGCTATATATTATTATTTTATAAAAGCCAATTTACTATTCAAAAACTATTTTTTTTATGTGTATGTACAATAGCGTTAAATAATAATAATAATCCTGCTGGAAGGACCGATTATAGAATTTCTCCTCTCTTCCCCCATAAAATAGTTCATACTATGTACAAATCAGCTAAATATAAATTAAGAAAATTAAGAGCAAAGCCCTCAAACCACTTACCATTGGGATCCTTAAAAGTTATAATGCTTACTATCCCATCAGAACTCACAAGTGAACACAAGCTCCATGGTAGTAAAAACGACAACGCGCACAACAATCAACGAAAACAACACCGACGGCGCCGCCACTACCACGACGACGACCACTACCACGAACTCCGTCGCCGAGAACAGTGAGTAGAGTAACAAACTCAAACAAAAAATGTACAAACACAGATGTAAAGGTAATGCTACTTACTAATACACATAAATGTAGAGAAGAATCACGCGTTTTCTTACATAGATGGATATTTATGCATCGTGGCTCAAACAAGTAAAAAAATATTTTTTTATATAGTGAAAATATATTATTTGTTGCATATTAAAAGATAACTTGTTGATTTACAAATCAAATTAGCTCAGTTACATTCAGATCTATTCAATAATTATTCAGGGAGTAAAAAATGAGGATTCATTGGATTATAAAAATTTTCGTAAACATATTTATTTTTTTATTGACACAAAAATAAGTTTAAAATTTATGTACTGATAATAGAAATGAATGTCACAATCACAGGTCCGTCTGCTGAGCCACTCATTATTATATGGCGGGACGGAATTGTGTGTGCTGTCTCCAAACCACAGCATTTATTACTTAAACTATAACTACGCCAATGCATTAAACACCTTACAGTACTGTCTGAGTAGTGTTTTTCATAACATTCTTTCCTAATGTTCTTTAATACATAATGAGAAATTTCATGCAAATACGTTAAATTTAAATTTCGTAGTTATATAACTGTATTTAAAATTTTTGTTTTCACAAGCCGATGCTAAACCATCCCGTTCGCAATATTTAAAACTATGAAGACTATTAACAAGGGAGTAAATTATAAAGATTCGAAATATTCTAGTAAATTAAAACATTAACATCAACTCTTGCATGAAAGCAATAATTTGCTTTAAACAGGCTTGTTATATTATCTGCGGTAATTAGGGGCCTTACTGATGACAATTGTATAGGTTTTTTATAATTACAGTCTTTTGTCACCTTTGTTCGAACGATATTTTATATTCAAAAGATGAGAGAAGATCATTCTATGCCTTCATCATATCAGCTGAGTCACGCCCACTGCTAAAAACAGGTCTCCTCAAGGATTTCTTATTCGATAGCTCGATAGCGACAGATCATCGGGTATAAGATTTATTATAATATAATAGTTATTAGTACGGCCCTTAGTTTTTTAATGATATTTCTAAGACTCTGATAACTGTCATTATATAATTATAAAACAATTCTGTTTCCATTACACTAGTGAGAGGACTTTTTGTCGCTTCAAATCCTAAAATTGTTTAAAATAATAATATTATTGTGTTTAATCAGTATGGCCAACAGAAATATCGATAGTATAACTGAAATATTCGCTTCATATCTACCATATTATGTTTGTTTAAATGTTTGTTCGTTTCTATGTTTGACGGGCGCTTTGTGTTTTTGTTTGTAGTCCTAGAGCACAGTCGCGAGGAAGGAGTCATCACCCGCATCGAGGTACCCCACACTTTGCTTTAATATTATATAACTTATGTAATATAATTAAAGCGTAAACTTGCATGCTATATTTGCCAATAAATTTATCAATTATCTATAACTTTGTATTTGCTTGCTTACCTATAAAATAGCGAGCCCTTTAAGCATTCCCAGATTGTTTTTTATTATATTAACATTTTAAAATTGTATGTTAATAATTAATAACTGACTTTAAATATAAGTAACTGCGCAATGTTGTGGCGTCCGCTCGTGTATACGTTGTCTCATCCATTCATATGCGTGTCGATCTTAGAATTGTGTAAATACTGGAACTGGAAATAATTACTTGAATTACCTAATAAAGGCAGCAAAATACCAGTAGCTGGTTATTGAATCTAAATTTAAGCGTGTTTCACTTTGCTCTCTTTATATGTATTCAATTAGATAGTTACTATAACTTGTCATTCGAAATATGTTCTTAGGAAGTAGAACCCCATATGCCATCTTAAATTACCTATGGGTTCTATAAAGTTGTCGAAACTTTTTTCACAGTTCCAATTTTCGCCATCCTTGTTCTATACGTAACAAGAGAAAATGATGGCCTGAACCTAAATTTAGTTTTAGCGTATCTTCAGAATCGGGCCCAGATTGATGAAAACGATAATAGAAACATATGCGGCCGCCACTCATTGTTGCAGAAAAGAACGTAACATGGTACTCATAAGCCGCATGGTGCCCACAGACGGGCACAGTGACGGTGCCGGCGGGCACTGACCCCAAGCTGATCCTCGAGATGTTTGACCGGCAGCGCTCGCCCCTCAGCGTACCCGTCCCGCCGCCCCCCGCGCCCACCGAAACACACTAACCAACAAAAACGATCACAATACATATTAACATACAGCCGGGAAATTTAATTTCTTAGAAAATAAAGTTTTTTTTATTTTTCGAATTACAAAGACAAATGAGACAACAAATATTGTTCTTTCAGGCAAGGAACTTAAACAGCTTCATAAATGTTCACAGGTTAACTCTTCATATAGATTTCATTTACTTCGATTTTTTACAGATGTAATAAATTAATTTCTTTGTTTGCTGTAAAGATTTTGAATTTTTTATTATTATTACTATTATTATTCTCTTTGGTTATCTCTCTAAAAGTAAAGCAACCATTCGTAAATCATAGACTTTCGTCAAAGTTCGTGTGTGGCTTTTATATGACTAAATGCAAATATTCATCAACCTGCTAAACAATTAAATTGCCTGACTGTACATTTCAAAGAATACTTCAATCACAACAATGGTCTTGTATTGTATCCGATTGAAAAAGACAATCATTATAATATAAAAAGGTATTACTTATATTGACAGCTAATCTTACTGCCATGTAGATTGACTACAATTTTTTTTCGTGCATATCATATAAATATCAGTTTTCAACTTTTACCATTAGTTCAACACTTTGACTATTCAAACGTTTTAAGTTATATTAATTGTATATTTTTATCAATAACTATTGCTCGTTTGTAAGTTTATTGCATTTTATAAAATTTTAAGTTATATTTTCTATCAATTAGTGTGCATGTTTTTTGTCGAACAATTTCTTGGGTGTAATTTTTATTGCGTAAAATTGTGTGCCTGTCGATTTGAGACTTTACAAAGGATAATATTCTTAATAGATCATAGATGTACTTAAAAATGTCAACAAACAAAGTTCTATCAGTTAATGGTCTATATCATTTGATGTTTATTTGAGTACAAAACCAGAAAGCCATAGCAACTTTTGTTGTACTGACAATACTACAATATAATTGTGGATTGTTTTTAAAGTATTTATAATTAAGAACACTGTGAAATTAATGTACCAATATAGCTTAAGTTACACTTTCAGACATTCGGGAGTGAATGTGATGTGCCTATTTATTTCTTTTGTAATGAAGAATTTAGGTAATTGAATAGTAATAGAACATTTTGACAATTAATTACGAGTAGAGTATATTTTAGTACGATAGCTTTTAGATTCCGATGGCGCGTTAATATCACCTTTTATGTAATTTTTTAAAATAATATATAAACTATGTTGTACTTCTTCAGTTTTTTCCATCTATTGAATGTATATTCAGTAAATATTAATATTAATTTAAATAAATTATAATAAGGAATGAAAGAAAAGAGTTATGCAATATTTTCTTAGCTTTTAAATAGAGATTTTAGTTTTATGTTACTGGTTAAGCTGTTTTGTTTGAGACTTTATTTTTAAAGCGCATTAAACTCGTCTAGAATTTTTTTCTTCTTTTAAACACTTAAATATGACACATTTGAACAGTTAAAGGTTTTAAATATATTTTATTTAATTAATAATGGCAGCTATCACGGATACAATGTTGTACATATAGGAATAAAATAAATGTCTATAAATATTAACTGATAATATTATAGTGACATATTTTGCAGTACATATTTCAGTATTACTTTAAAAACTTGCATTTTATTAAAACTGATTCAAACCAGGAGTAATTTTGTTATAAAATGAAACTTATTACCACGACCATAGTGTTCATGATGAAGTGAATATCACAGACATTTCACCGAATGGAAATAAGAATTCAATATAGACCCTGGTAACTATAATAGTTACAATAAAATACCATGTGTTTTTATTGTAATTCAGAGTTATCAAAGATGTTCGTTACTTTAAAAATCTATGTATGTACTTATGTTTAAACAACATAATTATTATCGATTGGTACTTATACACCTTCTATATATAGCTACAGCTGCATCACAATTTATAGTGAATGATTTGAATTTGTTTTAGTTTTATATTTTCATTTTAGTTATAAGTTGAATTTGCCTAATTCTTTTAAGGGACAACTTTTCAATCACAACAAGAATAATGTTATACTATAGAAGTAATGTTGGTTCTCGAATGATGACTACATGCTTCGATTTTTACTATTGAACCATTTTCTCTATCTATTACGGCATTTTAAAATATTTGATACGGAACTTATATATGTATCTAACAATCTTACACAAAAATAAAAGCTAATATTAAATTTATAAAAATTGTTTGATTTCATTCCTCTACTCCTAACTGACGCTTAATTGCCAATTTCAACTATACGATTGAAAAGTCGCAAAAGCGTTTGCGTAAGGCCTTTTAAGCTTAAGTAACCTGTATTAAACCACAGGTTGGCTCAGAAATAAATAATCTAAAATAGTGGGTCTGATTCTAAAATACACAATGCATCTGGTTCTAAATAAGACGCATTTCGATAATCGCAATCGCATCGCTAAAAAATATTTAGGATTGACAATTACATTGATTGCTAAGTAAGATCAAGATCAAATTCCATACATTTTGATACTAAGCTTTTCGAATTAATTGGATCACGAAATTATTAATGTATGAAATTTGACACAATTTTTGCTGTAAACAAGAGCTTACTTGAAGTAACTGAATCCCATACATTTTTCACTTAGTGATTCAAAGTCAAATTCTAAGGTATAAGAAAATATATTTACTTAAATAGACCCATTTACTTATTTAATTCTTTTAAGTTCTTTTAAATCTTTCAAATCCATTACTTTGAGATTATGTAAATGCATTTTGTCTAGACTCTCTGTAGGATTAATGCTTTTAGATGGTATATGACGGTCAAGATTATGCCGTGGTTAGAAAATCTAAAATCACAACATCAACAGCAGCAGGCTATCATTGTATTATTTTAAAGTAATACGATATATTCACTTTAATAATGAATATAAATCATTAAATTAATAGTATTTGTTTCCGTTATTGGCGGTCTCGTAGATTTCGTATTCTCCTTTCATATTCTCATAGAATCCAGTTTTTATTTCTGTATTATAATATTATTGAATCTAGTAAGAGCTGTCAAAAAAGTCATTTGTCAATTTCAATTGCAATCACAGCTTTGTAGTACGATTGTCATTTGACATTTACGTATAAACGACATGTCGACAAGCAATCCCAAAGATTGTTATATTTGTAGCCTTGATATGTAGTTAAATTAATAACATTATTATGTATAATATAAGTGTTATATGAACTTATGTTTTTAGTGTCATTAAATTTTCCTCATAAACTTTTTTTCAATCTGTAGTATCATTGATAAGTTTAAGAGTTTCCTAGCATTTAAAGTAAATAAAGCAATGGATTCTACACTTGTTTGTAGAACTTGTCTCGGGAAAAGAGCTAATAAAAACATATCGGAACTTAAGTCCCACAATAGTCAGTGCAGTGATATCATGTTGTTTTGTTTAGATATAAAGGTAACAATATTAGTGTAAACTTTGTTTAGTATTCCAGTTATGTATATAATGTGTCGCAAATTCATATAATTCTGATACATTAATGTATTAATCTTTTCTAGATTCAAAAAAGTCCTAAAGTGAGCAGTAAGCTATGTCTGAAATGTTTTAGGAAAATTGTGTCTTTCTATGAATTCAAAATACTTGCATTAAAAAATGATGCATATTTAAGAAATCAAATTTCGGTAAAAGAAGAAGATACATCTTGTGACAGTGATCATTTGGATGTTGTAGAAGCATGTGAAGATGACGGGTATCAGAATGAAGACAAAGTTTTCATTCAAAACAGTATAAATGATCTACAGTCTAAAGATGTTTTGTCTTGTGATAGCAATATTTTGAAACTGGATGAAATTAAAATTGAGTTGAAACATGAAGATATAGTCGATAACAGCCACTCTGATGATGAACTGTTGAGTGTAATAAAGAAAATTAAAGATGAATACAACCCAGTCAATATTGATGACACTAAAGAAAATGGTGAGTGCATCTTATAAAATAGTAGAAATTTGGGACACTTAGGTAAAGTTTATTAATAATATATGACAATAAATTAAAACATTGGCTGCATTATTTCTTTGAAATGGTATGAAATTTTCAAATCAATAGGATTAGTTTAATAGTTGCCCAAGATGCTTATGAAATTGATCAGACAACTTGACAGTACCTTTTAGGTTACAGAAATGTTTTATTTTAAAGGTTTATTTATTAAAATTAATATTGTGTGTGGTATAAACACTGTATATTATATTTTGATGGTTTTTGTCTAATGTATTTAATCTATGTCATGCATCTATTACACATTGCATTTGGGGTTAATTATTAAGTTCATACTTAGATTTTCTATTTTTAAATTCAAATTGTTCACTTTAAAAAGTTGTTGGATTCTCCTCCTTACATTCTAGAAACCAAATTGAAGTTATTTTTCAAAATGAAAGGTTTCATTGATACACAATAATTATAGAATGACACTACTATACACTTGTGCCTTATTTTAATTTGCATGTTTTAAAATGCATAACAATTACCCAAATGTGCTTAAAAGGCACCATTAAAGAAATGGTTAATGGTTGTCGTTTTCAAGACTACCATTAACCATTTCTTTTATTTTATCAGATTGTAATGAAATATTAGCACTTAACTGTAATTTAATACTACTACTACTACTTACTGTAAATTAAAATTTAGCAACATGTATCTGAAATTACTCAGACATCTCAGTGCTATAACAGCTTCGTCCATTGCATGCTCTTTGCTAGCCACATAATGTGTTATTTACACACAGCCACAGTTGGGCACAGAGAGGTTGGCAAAAATATTTTGAAAAATGGAAGCCTAAAACATGTTCTATTTCTTTTGTAAAGGAGAGATTTACTTAACATTTAAGCACATTATTTCTCTTTACAGAGTATCTAAATATATATATTTGTGTTAATATGTTATATTTGTATTTATATTTTAGGGTAAATTATATAATATTTTCTTGTATAAGCAGTACCTTTGTACAATTCTCAAATATTCTGTTGTGTCCTTTTAATTGTTTTTGTGTGTACATAAATTGTTAAATAAATAAATAAATTATTTCTGGTAGCCTTGTAAGATTTTATTTGCTAAGATGTTAATAGATTACATTGCCACTTATGTTTTCAGTCGGTTGTTATTTATGTTAAACTTTATATTATCAATATTTAGAAAAACTTTATATTGTTAAAATAATACTTTTTGTATTATTAATATACAGAAATGGTAAAAAAGAAAAAGGGCAGAAAAAAGACAAAGACTACTGTACAAAAAAGCACTGGTCAGGTGTGTGAAGAATGTGGCAAGACAGTGCGCAATCTGAAGGAGCACTCCAACCTACACTTGCCACCTGGCAGCAGAAAACGGATCCCATGCAAACTATGTGACAAAACATTTGCAACGCACAGTGCGAAATACAAACACAATAAAATTAAACACCTAGGTGATAAAAAATGTTGTCCTATCTGTAAAAAATGTAAGTATTTTTAGAAATAATCTATGATGTTTCAACACAACAATTTCAAGATTCAAAACTTATTACACCTTATGGAGGTGGTGCCTTATTCCGCCCTGTTACAAAAGTTAGGTTTAACTTTCTATCTTCATCAGCCCATGGACACTGCATAGTTAAAACTGTATTTTCTGTCATGTGAGTACTTATGTCTTTTCAATAGTTCCAAGCATTCAGCTGATAATAAAAGTAATTATACTTCCTACTTAATAAATGTACATTTTAAATATGACTTTAAATTCATACTCAGATTAATTCCCAATGTAATGTGGTAAATCTATGTAGTATGCTGGATAAAAAATGTATTGTCCTTAATTTCAAATTTACCTTTAGTAGTATGTTAATTCTTTGAGTTTAAGTAAATGAATTAAAATCTGGTTCTCAGATGTAGTAAATATACGGCAGCACAGATTGGTGATGCACGAGGCGTCCGACTTGCCAATCGGTTGTACGATTTGTGACCGTCGCTTCATCAGCAAGTCTGCGTTGGAAGCGCACCGCTACATCCACACAAGCGACCGTCCCTTTGAATGCAATCTTTGTGACAAGAAGTTTCGCACCAAGATACTCATGTTGCAGCACAAGTAAGAACTATTACATCATCAACAGTCAATGTACATCCACCACTTGGTAGAGGCCTTCCTACATGGCAGATACACATGAGGAGCTTAGTTCATAGCACTATCAATCTCTACTAATGCGGTTTAGTAGGTGAAAACCGGTTGCCGTCACAACCGGAACTAACAGCTTAACGAGTCAGCCGAAGCACGGAGTCGCTTGAGACAGCAAATTTTTATCGACTCACCTATGAGGAAAATTTATTTATTTTCATAATTGAAACCAGAGCAGTTGTGCCACCAATTATAACATACTGATGTTGAAATAGAAGAAAGAAATGTTTGAAATAAAATAAATACTAATAATTTTTTTTAAATCGCTGCCTCTTGTCTATTTGGTTAGTTTTAACATAAAGAATTTCTTAATAAGAATCTTTCTATTATATAGGATAGTGGGTGAAAAGTGGTCCCACAACAACAAGTTTCGAAAACGGGATGACTTATTCCAAAAATATCATCCAATAAAATAACATAAATAGGAATAATATCATAAAGATATAAATCTTTTGTAAAAATCTAAATTTCAATAACCAAATTAGAAAGGAATGTCCCTTAACATATTTTTTATTACTTACTTGTGGAGCTTAAACCATGTACCTTTTTGTTTTTGAGTTCAAGTTTTGCAAGCGCCATGGTCACGGAGATAATTAACGATTTTGCGGGTGAGATGTTATGGACATAAATATCCATCTAACCATCCATCATCTCTTTTGAAGTCTGTACTCCGATTGACGCCGTTTTTATTAAAAGGTACATGGTATAAATCCTGTACATGACATTTTGTTTATGGCCATGATTCTGTTGTGCACATATTTAAATACAATTTAAGACCAGTATACCATTTGGGTAAGTTTCAGTCGTTTCGATTCGTTTCGATCGTTAAGCTGTCAAATTGTATCAAAACCACAGCAGCGCCTCTGTTGTGAAATATTGGAAACTAATTTTTATTTCTATTTCTTTTATATATTTTTTCTTTACTTTTTTGACCTAAAAAAACGATCCTAGCTGGACGTCTCGATACGCTTGAAACTTACGCTAAGCTTATAACCTAACAGCACTACTATTTAATAATCAATTCTGATCAGAAAAAGATGACGTCAGACATGATGTGACGTCTCTAGACGTTTCTCAAATAGCAATGTTTAAGCATATTTGCATTATTTTAACGTGCATCGACATGCCGATTCAAATGATACAAATGTGTACAGATTCCGTGTAAACTAAGTTGACGTTCTTAAAACTCCATTCTATCCTTTAATATCGAATTGGAATGAAGCAAATTACTCAATTTTAGTTGAAGAGAATGCCAACAGAATCGAAACCATTGAATAGTGTTTATTAAGGGTCTATAACTAAATTAATAATAATTTGAACCTATTGTTACAGACGTTCTGTTCATGATAAAGAAAAAACACACTTATGCCAATATTGCTCTAAGAGTTTTTTCAAGAAATATCATCTGCAAATGCATATAAGGTAACGTAATGATAAAGATTGTACTTTTCTACTAACAAATTCCTAATTTTTGTATATAGTGTCATAAACAAACAAGGTCTTCCTGGTGGAGCGACTGCCATAGCATATAAAGGTTTTTAGAATAAATGTACATGCGCGTTGTAATAAAAAATATTGTAAACAAGAAAAATTCGAGTGCGTGAAAAATCATAGTTGTTTTGTTGCGACAGCGAAAGTGGAAAAAAAATTAAATTTAATGTGGTTGTGAACACCGCCGACCGTCATTGTCGCTCCTCATGCTTGAACTTTAGAATTAAAAAAATAAAATAATTACTTTTTGAAATTGTTTCTTTTTCAGTCAGCCGGCCTCAGTATTTCTTATTGTTTTCAATGATAAAATGAAATATTTTAACAATTAAGTATAATATTGCTTTTGGCAAATTATACGCAAATTCACTGTAGTGACGTTAGTTTCATGTCTATGGCGCCACAATTGCGGATAACTCCATTCTATAGAATCTTTAGAAATTGAGACGAGTCCTCTCAAGCTAAAACCCGTTGAGGCGACAGCTGTTTGCAAATTCTGTCTGTCTTTTCATTTTTCTCTCTGCTAGTCCAAATGCTGACCAAGTAACAAACTCTTAATGATGCTTTTGTTGGGCTGGATTTGTGCAATATTTAAATAGTAATTATGAACAATCAAGAATAAATAAATCTTCTGTATGACCGTGCAGGTCTCACACCAAAGAGAAGCCATACGAGTGCCCGCAGTGCAACAAGTGCTTCGCGACCGCGAACATCTTGAGGAACCACAGACTGATCCACAGTGACATCAAGGCGTTTGCTTGTACGCTATGCGACATGACCTTCGTTAGATTAGGGTGAGTTTGCATTTATTACTAGATAACCTTAGTTTGACCGGAGGGAAAGTAAATACGCGACTAATGTCAATACGCGCCAAAAATTTTTTATCCTTTAATTCGACGCTACTCACACTAATATTCGCTTTGTACCAACGTGCACTTAATACGAACACGCCATGAATTCAGTTCAAATAGCAGATATCTTATATTTGAAAGTAGAATAAAACTAGATATCGATAATATTTATCATTTTGCTATGAAATATCTTCATCTTAAGCTGCATCAAATGGTAAGAAATTGTTAAAATTCTATATTATGCAATAGCAAGCAGCCTCGGCTTGTACAAAGAAGCACGTCCTCGTCGACGTCGAATACAAACTTAGTTGCATTTAAAAAGCGCCCGCATGTAAAGGCAGCCTAGACGTCATATGGAATACATACGAATTGACATTGAAAATTCTCTCGTGAATACTCTAATTTTGATGCTTTATCTAAGTGGTGAACTTGAACCTAAAACACTTTTTATTTTTAATTGAAGGTACTTACGAGCACACATGATCAGCCATACCAAAGAAAAGCGGTACCCTTGCAAATACTGTGGCTTTAAGTTCGGCCGCTCCGACCACCGCAAGCGACACGAGTCGACAGCACACGAGCGATACTTGCTCAGCATGACTGCCCTAAACACCTTTGGTTCACCTGTCAACTCATAGGCCATTGACACTATATTAGTATAAATGTGATTCAAATTTGATGAAGTAAAATGAAACCTAAGTTAGTCCAAATGCAGTTTATTAACAATCAGAATGTTTTTGTGAATATAAATAAGATTAAAGGATATTTTTGGTGTACAAATTTTAATATAAAATAAATAATTTATTTTAATACGAATTTCTCTACATTACGACCATATAGTCGTGTTCAATAAATAATACCTATGTGAAATAAATAATGCGTAGTAAGTTTAATAATACATTAAATAAAAAAATTCGAGGTTTCAGTAAGACGTATTGTTTAAACTTTTATGTTGGATTTTATTATGAAAATGTTGTATTTAATGGTGAAGAAAGTTGTTTTTACAAATAAATTATGACTGTTTTTTAAACATTTGTTTATATTTATTATTCTTCATAGAGTAGCACCCGTAGGTGCTCTATGGGTCTAACCTAGAGTAACCTAGAGTTAAGAATCTCTGCCAGGGTAGATGTTTGTGTGATAAACGCCAATATTTTATTCTCGGGTGATGGTTGTAAATATATATATATATATTAAATTCTATATTTACATATTGTGATAACGATTTAAATCTTTTACACGTTAAACACAATTATGAAAATACAAAATTAATGCCTAATTGATATATGTCCAAAACAATCGCTGCATTTTGCAATGTACAAAATAGATATATAATTTACCATTAGTTTGGTGATTATAAGTGAGATTATTAATTGTTTAATTTTCATTCGTTCATTTGTGAAAAATAGAATTTGTCTATTACAATATAATTTTTCAATTTTACCTTTCTTATTTTTACCTCACGGTTGTATGGGTTAAGATTCCTTTGCTTTCCTTTTGGCCTTGATATTTTAACTAATTTAAATTTTAATACATACATTACAATTTCATTTTTTTTATTACTATTCATAAAAATTGAATGTTTGAATCTGAAATAACTAATACACGATACTACTACTACTGCTAGATAGAGCACTATCTTTCAAATTTATAATTAGTATTTATATATTATTTGCATGTATGATTTATGTATTACATAATTATTTTTGTAATATATATATTATTATTAAGAGTAAACCTATTATAGTGCCAAGGACTTTGAGAAATCGCGACTAATGTGAACTATAACTTAAGTAATTCTATTCACTATATCGATTCTGATAAATATTACGTACAAAGAAACTTGGCTTGCATATTTAATATAAATTTAAATATTTTTGGATAAACAAAAAATTACGAAGACTGTGTCGAGACCAGCATTGAAATTCGGGTCTATGTGATGAATAAAATAAATGTTTTATTAAATGTTTTTAGCAAATTTTTATTAAATAAACCTACTACACTCGCATATCTAGTACACTCGTCAAAAAAGGAATAACACGCCAAAAAAAAGAAGCATAATAAATAAGTGTCCAGCAGTAAGTACACTTTTTAAATAAACCTTATGTATATGGACATAGTTTCTCTGGAATATCATGAACAGGCGAATCTTCTACAATGGCCGACAGTTCTGTGTGTGAACAAACTCCACCCTCCTCCGTCAATCTCGGAGACCCTCCTGGCGAATGTATGTTGAGGGTGTTCGTGATAATTTCGAATTTGTCGTTGATGTAGGGGTATTCTTTACTGAGAGCCTGGACGATGAAGAGCAGGCGGTCGTTGAGAGAACGCGCCTGGTTATACTCTGTCAGGACCGTGGACTTGGGCTTCCTGACGCGAACAGACTGGCGCTTGACGGCCGTCGCCAGCTCGTTGCCGAGACGCTGGCTTCGGACCACACGCTCCAGCAGCTGAATATGGTAACTTTTTCGTTAAACAAGTAAGCCTAACAAGTGGTTACAATTCTACAAGTATCTTCATCATAATTTACTTTATTCATTAGAATTTCAGATTTCCAGTATGTAATATTTATAAATAGGGCCCCGATGCTGATGTCTCTAAGTATGAAAAATCAAGAACTATCAAACACCTTAAATTAGATAACTTCAAAAAAACAAAGAAAACTTTAGTTGGCAACTAAGGAGATGCATCCTAAAACCAACGTGTCAATACGTTCATTTAAGTCAAAAATTGAATACTTTTCTAATTGTCTGGTAATATGACAGCAGTCTTGTTGACAAATATATATAATAGGAGATGCACTGAACTTAAATTTACATATAGAGTGTGTAATGAAGAATCAGGCCCAGTATTGGCAAATATTCAACCACAACTAATCATCGTGTTTATCTAGATAGAGTACGTTTAAAAACACTAATGAGCGCTCTTGAAGTCCACCCGCTTCGAACTTTTTTTATTTATATGTAATAGGCATACAGTTGAGTAAACTGTAGTGTACATGTTTAACTAGAAAGTGTCTTATATATAATCACTTCCTATTCAATCGTGGTCTTTTGGTGCTTACAAAAACTGCTATGAAGTAATTGATACGAAACTAACATTTCTCAATTTTTTGTCGGATAACATAATATTCCGGATGTTCTCTTCCGTGTCCTTTTAAAACATTTATAGATAAAATATATGTATAATTTGATGTTTTTTGAGTGCACTCGATAAAACTTTATAATCATCTCGATTGTGACTTCCGTGCCGGTAAATCACCACGAGCAATGGGAGTTCGAAACAGCTACGCCAATTAGATATATGGTGCCTATTCACTGAGTCAAAATTGTATCATAAAAACGAACACATTTGCTGTAGCGTATTCAAAATTTAGATAAAAAAATGCACTTATGTTGAGACAAACTTACCCACTGTTTCTGCTGCTCAGCAGCCCGGCACTGGTGCAGCATGGTGGCGATGTTCTCTTCGAGGCGCGCGTTAGCTGCGTACGTCTCAGACAGTTCGCCCTCTAAGCGGACATGTTCTTGCTGCAACTGCTCTAAGTGGGCATTTGCTTCTGCCAAATCCTGGAAACAAATTTGTATTTTTTATGATTTGCTCTTTGAATTATACCTGCATATTTAAGATAACTTTTATTATCAATCTTGTCCCCAAGAGACAGCCAATCAAAGTGCCTCGGTTAGCTATATTTAGCTACTGCGAGCCACTCTGAACTGATCGATTTTTCACTAAATTGAGGAATTCCATTTTAGTCACGTTAATTTATCTATGATTAATCTTCAACCCTACAGTGGCTTTTACCCGAATACTGAAAAAAAGGAGTTTAAAGGATTTGACTAGGCGCTCAGTTTATTTTAGAATATTTACTGAAGGCTTGATCTATGCAATAACTCAAAATATTGAATGCTATAATTCAATATAGTTCGTCGAATTCTAACTACTTTGCACCCTGACTCTCATACATACAATCGCGTCAGTAGATTCTACCTTGGTGACTCTAGCGACATCAGCCTTAGCCAACCTCAGCTTGTGATGGTAGGTGGACTGTGAGGTATGCCCGGAGGAACCGTGAGCCTTCTCCACTGCAGCCGCTGCTCTGCTCTTCTCCATTGCAGTCTCGCGCCGGGTAACATACAGTGCTAAGTCTTCTGCTAGCTTCTCGCTAGTGCGCCGGAGTTGTTCACGTCGAACCTATATTAAAATATTATGTTCAATTTATGAAAGAGACATTAAGCATCATTGGTTCAGCTGATTTAATCGTGATGTAACAAAAAAGTCTTTAGGTTAATTTTTATAAGAATAATAAAGGGTAAAGGGTAATTAAGTTTTCAACTTGTCTGTATGTTACTCGTTTTAAATGCATGCTTTATATACATGGACTGGCTCCTAAACAGATTTCTATAAAATCTAAATGAGAGCAATTTGGTAGTAGATATATATGACCTATATCCATAAAATACGCATTATCGAACTACTGAAATATCACGTAACCACGTTATAGTTTGAGAAAAATGATAAGACGGTTGAAAAGGAAGAAATCGGATCATAAAACTAGTTTAGACAAAGGTACTTACTTCCATTTTGTGAATTTCATTTCGCATTTGTCCAATTTCACCAGCAGCTGACTTAGCATTTTGGATATTTTTCTTTAATTCTACGGCTAGAATTCCCTATAAAATAAATTTAATAAGTCTTATGTCATCTTTCGTATGCACCCGTCTATGTAATGTTTCTACAAACCTTTCTCTGCCAAATCAGAGCTTCTCTCTGAACGCGATCTAATTCTTGTGTGAGATTCATTTTTTCTTTATCCATCTCTTCGATGTCTTCTTCTAATTGAAATATTTCTCCTTCAGAATCCTGTTAAATAGGAATTGTATAAATATGTGAATAAATATTCGCTGAAGACTACAATAAAACTGATGCTAGACGTAAGGGGAATTCAACTCAGTGGTATTCGTCCTTCTCCAAAATGATGGGAAAGGATTTATCTTGATTGAAAGCGGCATTAAGGCAATGGTGACTATTGCATCGGCTCAAATCGCTTTAAATAGTAAGCAACATTTCAAATACTTCGGTTTATCACTCACCTTAATCTGTAGAACAGAGCTAAACTAGCTAAAAATAAAATATTGATATATTAATCTTTTGTGAGCGCCGAGATGATTCACGAAGGTTTCAATCAAGTTCACTTAAAAACAAGAATAAATGAAAATAAGGCAACTTATTCCTTTGTAAAGGTCGGGCAGCGAAGTTCTTGCCGTTGCAGAGTGCTTCCCCAAAAACGAAAGAACGGTCCATCGGAGACTCCATCAGTATTCTTTACCACTAGGCTAGGTGTCAATAAGCTATCTACGGATGGTGTTATTACGAAGCATCGCTTCACTCATTTGACATGTAGAAAAATAAAAGCAGAACCGTGTGGAGATGAATAATTGAAACCCAGTTTTTATTCTTAGAAACTGGGCTTAAATTTTGTCTCACCTTTAGATTGGCCCCGTATTCGTGTGTGATGGCCTGAATGGCTCGGTGAGCGCAGTCGTTTCTGTCGGCGGCGTCCTTGCGTGACCGCTCCAGCACCTCCAGGCGCCCACGCAGCGACCGCAGCGATCGATCCACTTTTCCATGCTCTTGGAGGATGTTCTCGCTGTCAGCTTGGATGCGCATTGTCTTTTGCTCGCAAATTTGGATCTCTGGGTATGGAGCAAAGTAGATATCATTATGTTTATTACATTAAGAATCGTTTTAATTAAACTAAAGTTTTGGAAGTTATTTCACTATGTAATTATTCAAATGAATATAAATGATTAATACGGTTAGGTTACTTAACCGCCTCATATAATTTTAATAACTGCTGTAATAACAAGGACTACTCAATTAGACGTATGCGATACATATTTACCTCAAATTTAAGAAACACCAAGGTATAAGTATCTCATAAAAGTTGTAGTGCGTCGTCACGTCGAAGGTATTGTGGAAGTATTAAGAAATCATTGATTTCTGTATTGTTTTTATCTTACATTAAACATTCAAATTCTACATCGGATATTATATAGCATAAGCTTTCGTCGAGAGTTGATGTACCTATATATTATATACTCACGCTTGTTGATAAGGTTGATATCGGCGATAACCTTGTGGTGTTGTGCTGTGAGCTTGACCACGTGGCCCTGCAGCCGCAACCACTCATGCTGAGACTCCTCTGTGCGCTCGCGCAACGCTTTTATTTGTTGCTCGAGCTCTTCAATACGACGCTCTTGAGGAGACCGCATCTAAATGGAAATTACATATTTTTATATTTCCCGGATATTTTGCCTTAAAAACATATTATCTAAGTTATCTATTACTTGTTATTACTTGAAGTCAAAAGTTTATAATTATTATACTACTACTTAGTATTTTATAATACTCACATCGAAAATTTCTTTTAATGCGGTGAACTTCTTCGTGATAATATCCAATTCCCGCTGTTTTCTGAGCAACTGTAGCGATTTCTGGTCATACTTTTCCTGAAGCCTGTCAATTTCACGCTCGCGCGCCTTCACTACCGCGAGATTCTCTTCTAAAATTTGATTGTTTCTCGCTTGCCGGCTACGACACACTTCAATATCCAGCATCATCTTAGCGTGCTGGTTCTCCGTAGTCATCAAAGATAATTCCTAAATAAAAGAAAATTGATCATTAATTGGAAAATAATTATAAAACTTTGTCTAGTAATTATTAGTTAATATTACCTGTTTCCTAGACATCTCTCGCATCTTTTTGATACCATTAGCCATGGACTCAACAGCCTTGTCATTAAGCAAGCACTCTTGCAAGTTGCTTAAGATTTCGTTCTCCAGTTTCAGTTTTTGCTCAGATCTGCGATCTATTTCTTTTTCTGTACTCTTGTATATGTTCAGCATTGTTTGATTTTCCTAAAAAATGGACAGTGTGATAAATACCAAAGTACTAAATATTTACTGATTTGAAAAATAATATGAAACGTACACTCTTGATCATTTCTTGGTCTCTTTCACTCATTTCAATGGACTCCGTTAGTTCATTAATTTGTGACTCTAAGTTCAATCTTTTTAAATCTTCTGTGTCGTCTGTAAGCAAAAATATAGCAGTTGTGTAAATATGCTTACTTACACCTCGTCCTTGTATTAGTTACCTAACATTTAGTGAAAATATACTTAAGGCGCCACATCTATGCACTGCTATTATAATAAAGACACTTTTTTAGAACTTACATTGTTTGGTGGCGTGTTCAATGTCGTGGACGAGCTTGTCTCGGTTCATGGTAAGTTCTTTACTTCTGTTCATCTCATCCATTACAATTTTCTTCGTAATTTCCAAATTATTCAGTAAAGTGCGGTAATTATCTTGGAGTGCTCTGTACATAAGGGTTGTGCTTGAAGTTATAATATACAACTTGTACCTTCATATTATATTTTTTAAATATTAATAACCTCACCTGTAATCATCCCTAACGGAGTCGTAGACTTTGTCTCTCTGCTGGATATTGACGAGTACAGAATTCCAAAGGCTTACCAGACGCCGCTTGTCCAACTCAAGGTCTTCCAATTCTGCAGCGTATGCCGTAACCTGGAGGAAAAAGGATCGGAATATTATGAAGTCATTCAATAAGTCTGTAATTCTTTTACAGCTTAGTAAAAATACAATTTATTACGACGTACAGACCTGCCTTACTCTGTTTAAAATGATATGCTGTTGTATATATATAGTATTTTATGAATCAAATTTGAAAAGATAAAGTATTGATTAAAAATTATTTTCACCTTATCATTGACTTTCTCCATTTCATCATTCTTGATTTCGAGTTGTTTCTGGAATAGTTCAAGTTTGGATTCCAGCTTCCAAACTTCGTTTCCGAGTCCGTAGATTATCATGTCCTGGAAAATAATCATATTATATATAAGTTATAATTCAAATTTTTTACTGTCATCGTGTTAGCTAGGTATTAGTTTGCGATTCGATTACGTAATAAAGCAACATAGGTCATGCTTGATCTCTTGATGAGTTAATCAAAATTTGTTATCATGGTCTCCACCGTGCTTTGGATATTTTCAGGTTAGTCCTGGTTGTTACGCAACCACTTAAATACGCATAAGGCCATTGAGGTGGTTTTATGGTTTAAACTCCTCATATCTGTGTCCCCTGAAGGTAGGCCAACAATATCGGCAAATTGATTAACATGCCTTCAACAAAGTTTTGTTTGATCCTTCAAGGGACCATCCGAGGTGAAATTTGTTCAATTTTCGTAATCGAAACTAGAGCCCTCGAAATCCTACTTTAGCAGATTGCAAACAAAACTTAGTGGTTTTTCAAAATATAGTATCATTCTTACAGTGTTGCAAACTACTCCCAAAGTTGTAATTACAAAATATCACTTCCATCAACTTTTACACCACCGGAGGAACATATTACTACAAAATAATTAAGTTATTTGGCTGCGAAGTTTAATGAGGTGGAGATACTTCCCTAGTCACGGACGCCCTAAACTCTTCAATACTTTTTTAAAGCATGCTCTCAAATTTTTTGGTAAATTAAATTTAGTTGTTTTTAATTTTTAGGTAGGTCTATCTTACTAGTTGGCGTTTCTCGTCGGCGAGCGCTCGTTTCTCGGCTCGCATCTTGTCGGACATGCGCTGGCTGACTGTTAGGTCAGACTCAGTCTCCTCGCGCCAAGTCTCCAGCTGGCGGCACAGAGCCGTCAGCGCTTCCAGCTCTTCGGTAGCTTCACGCTCTAAGTGTTTATTAAAAAGGACATTAAGAAAGGGTGTTTTGCCTCATATCATGGGGTAACCTTAACACATTCAATGCCCAATAAAAATGCTCATATTTGCCCTGTTTATTAAATATTTTTTTCAATAAAACAACTATTTCGCAACATTGAAGTACCGACTGTGACTACCTGTGTGTTCATAAACATCAAATTATAATCTATTTAAGAACATTTCCAACAGCGCTACCTATATTTTGTAAGTTAGTAAACCCTTCATTATAGGGTGAACACGGGAGCCGTGTCGTGTGGGTGGAGTGTGTTAAACGAGAGCTGCTCAACATTACATTGTGATGAGTGTTATTGAATTTAAAAAATATTTCAACTACTACGACGGTTCGCTTCTCTCTCTTCTCGCATATTGAAAAAACATGATTCTTGCGATAATAAAAAAAGCCATTTTTGTAGCTCCACAGTCCTTGGTAATAATTAGATATTATAACAGTTAAACGAATAGAAAAAGGTCCAGAAATGTGTTATTGTTCTTATGATTCTTTTATTTTTGATAATGAATTATTTCATTATAAGTTCGATACAAAAAACATTTTTTTTAAATTATTAAGTATCTATTATATTACCAGCAACGATGTCTTGTTCCAGCTTGTCCTTTGCTCTCTTGTACCTGTCGTTGTACTCTTTAGCGCGCTCGTCTGCAGATTGTCGCTCCGAGGTCCTCTGAGCAAGAGTGGACTCGTATTCCTCTATCAATACCTACAATGAATTAATTCATCTTTATAATTATTTTAATGATTGCCTTCATCAAGACTATTGCTTCAGTTTTAAATTTTGTGTGAAAATAGCTAGTCAGCGATATAACTGGACACCATTTTAAGCGCTAATAATAACTATATAAAACAATTTAGAGCTTTAAAGAAATTTAAAAAATAATTCACGAGAAAATTGAGCAGTTTTCATATTCTGAGGGATCAATTGTAAGTAAGTAATATTATATAAATTATTAGTATATGGATGGATATAGGCATGGGCGGCTTCTTATAAAGATTTGTTTTATTGATATCAAGTATTAAACAGAGCCTTATATCAAGCTGTTTATATGTTTTAGTACACTACAGGTTTTGTATTCAATAACTAATTGTAATTGTATTTAAAGACGTCGACCATATTTGTTTTGATCGTCTGTTGTCTAGTTGTTAAATATGTCCATAAACAAGTAGTGGAAACTCATAATGTTGCTAAAGTCTTACAACTTTTTAAATCTGGGTGTAATAAAAAATGTCTCCTGAATAAAAAAAAGAATATAAATTTAAAAAACAAACCCTCTGCGCATTGGTGTCATGGTCGTCGCGGTAAATAGTTTCTAAATCTTTCTCATAACTCAGCTTGCTTAACCTTAGTTCTTCGCGCTGTAAAAAATATTATTTAAACTATTTCATTATACTTTGTATAGTTTAATAGCAAGTGATTTTATCACAGACAAGAACATTACAGTGCTTTTAACTTGGTCCTAATGCTGATGTATTAGGTCGGTATAAACTTGTAATTAAAATATCTTTGGCTGTACTATATCTGGCCTGTTTCATTACAATAAAAAGGTGACATTTCAAAAAAGAATCAAATAAGGATTTTGTTTCCTACTATTTTTCATTTGTTTTCTTTCTGTGAAAATGAGCGAATCGAGTGAAAAATTAGATACATTTTAAAATTCTATTATAAAAAAGGAAAATTGGTTCGTCTTATCGTGGTCAACACACCTCTATGAAAGTATTGTATTTTTTATTATTCTAATTCTGATACATTTGATATTTTCTTTATTGACACTGTCTATTAGTTTTATTCAAATCACAGAAAAGAAATCATCTTTTATTTCTCCAATACCAAGAATAAATTTCGAGTTTATCACACGGAACATCTGTTCTGGCTGGGACAGGAATCCGTGACCTCTGGCCCGTAGCCTGAGTTAGGAATAACATACCACTTGGCCAGCCGGTGGTAGAAGTACTAAAAACTTACAAGTTAAAACTTACCAAATTTAGAATTTCCTCCTCGGCAATAGCGTTCTCCTTCTCGAGGAAATGCTTGAGCGTCTGCTGGAACCGCTGCATCAAAGGGTGTGTGGATTCCAGCACCGCAGGCATGGCGCCTATGTCACGATTGCTGCGCCATCTATAAATACAATTTTCTATGAAAATCTACAGGGGTTTTGATCTCAGAAGAATTGGCTAGAAATGAGTTTGAAAGGAAAAAGGACAAACTAATGAGTTAGTTTGTCCTTTCCATGTCAACGTTGAGTAAGACCACCATTATAAACTACTATAAGTAAAAAATATAAATAAAAGTAAACCGATCACTTCATTCGGGTTTTTACTATTTTCCATCACAATAGTTTGAAATCTTGGAATTAACATACATTTTAAATATATTATTGGTAACTAACCTGTATTAACCTATCGTTATCTGTTGATAAAATAATGGAACCGGATGGTATTCACAATTGTTAAAACAGGATTTCGATTCGAAAACTTACATCCGTCTCGCTTTTACGCACCGAAATAAACATGAATGGAGTTTTCCGACGTTGGTGAGTATTCTGGCCCCTTCACTATCGTTTTCATTTTGATGTACGCCTCATTTCCATTACCGCTAAACTGTTTATCATTGTGACGTTTCACTTTAGTACATAGTAATCATTTTAAAGACAAAATCCCGAAAGATATGAAGTTATATAAGGTCTAGTCTAAAATATTTTCGTCTTTGGCCACATTTATTAATATAAAGTCTATCTTCTAGCGGGATGCCCAACTTAATGTTTTTTGAGGCGCAAGGTTTCATCACAGTCCTTATCCAAAGGTGTATTGATAAAATTCTCATAATTTCTAGACTCACTCATCAAATGCTTCCCGGCCCGCTTTCTTGCACCGGCACTGGTCGACCAGGCAAGCGCAACACGTGCATATGCCATTTTCATATCGAGGTGAATTGCATTCACAAGTTTCAGGCTTCTGCAGTAAACAAATCATGAAAAATTATTTTAAACATAAACAACACCCTAATGCCATATGAATTTACTAAAAATTATTCAAATAAAACCTGTTTACCCAACAAGGAAAAAGAAAAAGAAATGATACACATACGTGAGGAAAGATAATCTTCTCATTCTTGTATAACAGACAAGTCTCCTCGTGTATAATTATCTCGTGCTCATCCCTCGGGCAGACACAGTTCGGACTGAGCGGAGGAGAAGTGGAAGACGACGAATCGGTGCAGGGGCAATGATGAGAGGTCTCCGATTTAGTAGACTCCGACATGTCTACAGCTTTTTATTCTCTTCTTATTGAAAATAAAGATTTTTAGAACAAAAAAGAGTAACGTTGTCCAATAATGCAACAAACATTAGAATTTTTTGTTGCTTAGCAACCCTTTATTACGTTGTTTCTTCATTACCATTCATAAAAAGTTTTGATCAAACAGATTTTAGAATATATATAATATAACCTATTGTATTAACCTATCCGTTGCAGGCGGAGTTTCCATAGTAACGCATAAGTGTCAACAAAGGCGCCAAATATCATACACTGGAACTAGATTAATTTTGTAACCAAATAAACCATGGTAAGTTAATCTATAAAACTAATTAACGTGCTGATAAACGTTTAAAAAATTCAATGTTAGTTTTAGTTCCATTATGTACTGATACTTATTTACCCGCCGAATCAAAAGTGGTCAAATAATTCCAAGTCTCATGACTTTCATGAATGTAAAAAGGATAACATTTGTCATTAAGGGCTATTTTAATTTTTCTGTTCAAAGATTCTATCTAGGTCGAAGCCAGCCACGGACAGCCGTGGAAGCGGCAACTCTTCAGCCAAAAAAAGCTTCCCTGAACTGGAAGATTTCATAATGAAAAGGGATTATGTTGGTGCTCTAACGATGCTTGAAGTGAGTGGAGTATTGGAGATATTTCATAGTTTATTATTGTAAAATTAGTCAATGCTTGACGGGATCAACAAAATTTATAGTAATCTTTGGAGGATAAGAAAATAACTAAGAAAATAATTTCTTAGAAATATATTATTACAATACTTATTACAAAAAAATGAAAATGAATAAATAGAAAGATGTTAAAAAACAACAAGTCCTCATTGCAGTGGCTAGAGTATTCCGGAATTGGAAAGATCACCAATTCGCAACTTGTCCCAGGATTTTTCGAAATATCTTCCAAACATTAATATTTTTATGTAATAAGTATTTATTAGCATAATGTTCTCTAGTTCCTTCGGAACGAAGGAAACAATGAGGTATGGTCCGAAGCGTGGGCGGCGTGGTGCTGGTTCCACCTGGGCGAGTATCGTCGCGCTCTCGACGCTTACCTACGTGTGCGCAGTCGGGAAAACCTCGACGACCGCGTCGCGGATAACCTTGCTATGGATATGGCTGTCTGTTACTTTTATTTAGGTAAGTAATTTTAGTAGTGCAAAATGCAAAATAAAAATAAAAGTGTACGAAAAATAACACAGAAAATGAGTGAATTTTGGGAGTAGCACCACTAATTTTCCAACATCAACACTCCATTTGTGGAATAGGTGCCCGTTTGTTGACTATTTAATTACCTCGAACAATTTCATAATTACAGGTATGTACAAGGAATCTGAAGAAGCTGTAGAAAATGCACCAAAATGTGCACTAAAGGTTCATAACTTTTTCTTACAGTTATTTGCACTAAAATTATCTTATTTTTTCATTCACATGATACACTAACAGTTAGTAATGTAGTTAATAATGTCTTAGATATTCCAATTACATAGCAATTTATGTATGACTTCTTATGCATAAAATGCAAGCATGCATTGAGTTACGAACAAAACACTATTCTAAATATATGCCCAAATAAATACTTGTTAAGTGGCTAGTTATCTAAGTATCGCGGGAGGGTCACGTAATCACAAATTCGTCATGTGATGCCTATGCCCAGAAGCGGGATGTATTTGTATATGCTATTGTTGACTCCAAAGTATATTATTTAATGTCGTATGTTGTTTATATTTACGACAGACTCGACTGACTTTCCACCTGGCTCACAAGCTTGGTGATGAAGAGTCTCTGATGCGCGCGCACACCTCTCTCCGCGATGTCCCAGAGGATCAGTTGTGCTTAGCTTCTGTACATTACTTGCGCGCGCATTACCAGGAAGCCATTGATGTGTACAAGAAATTACTTTTGGACAGACGGTGAGTGTATGTACACTTTAAATCCCAAGAGAGTTCATAGAAAAGTGACATATTCATTTTGCTCTTTTTTAAGATACATTCTCAGTTCTGTAATTGATTAATATAACTTTTATACGGTGCAAATCTAATAATTAGTAACTCCCTAAATGTTTTCACAAGATACATGTACTGGGTGTTTCGCCTAAATTACAACCTTGTGCGTGTGACAGGTCCTTACTTTGATATTATATTAAACAATAAGAAATACCTTAATAAGATAATAAACTATAAAATTAACGCGCACTTGTGTATTACACACCTTACCGACCGAACTAGGTTTAATTTCAATTACGATACATTTTTGAAATAGATTTCGGATAATAATAAATGGATAGACGGAAACAGCCTATAGACGTGTCTTTGGCTCGCTATGAGCTTAACTACTTTCTCATCTTTAATTTTCTTAGACTATGTAAAATTTCAGATACCAAAGATATGCTGCAGATAACACTGATTGGATCAAAATTTTATCAAATACATCTGGGTAAATCCATAACAAGTAATAAGCTGTAGCTAAAATGTAGCTACCGTAGAAACATAAAATTGTGACAATAGATAATATATAAATTTGAGATTTATTTAGTACTTAATTATACGAATTATATTATACGAATTTATACGAAAATAGAACTGAAAATGCGGTTAAAGTAGACAATTAATTTCAGTTTACCATAAACTGGGTGGAAAAAAGACCATGGTTGGTGGAAAACTACCCTCATTATTGATGAAGGCAATTTTTACTGAAAGGAAACATTCCATTATTTTCAAAAATAATTAAAACTGTATTTAAAGATTTTGAAAAATCAACTGCTTGAGCCGGGTATCGAGTATGTTAATTAAATAAAGACCAAAAAAAACTTTTGTAAAGCTTACGTACATACTAAAGTTTTCGTACCTTTAACGGATCATAAAATACAAAATATATTTTTTTTCATTTCACCGGTTTCATTCACGACTCAAGTAGGCGTTTTTTAAAAATCTTTAAATGCAATTATAATTGCTCTTCAAAATAATGGGATGTTTCTTTTCAGTAAAATTTTCCATCACCAATATTAAGGGTACTTTTCCTCCAATCACGGTCTTTTTTCCCACCCGATATATTCATAATAGATTTTAGATTAGCATGTTCGTGAGTACTTTCTTGATAAGGTAAATATATTTCTCTTATTTGTCTCAATAGGAATCACATGGCTTTGAACGTGTATGTAGCATTGTGCTACTACAAGTTGGACTATTATGACGTGTCGCAGGAAGTTTTAAGCGTATACCTCGCACACCACCCCACTTCTACCATCGCTAGTAACCTGAAGGCTTGCAATTTATTCAGGTATCAACACTCAATGTATAATACTCAATGTTAACTTATTTTGGATAACTGTTATATTTGATACTGTAGAGTTTACAGACAGAATCATGAATGATACGTAATAATAAGTTATAACTGAATCATGTAGCACTCCAGAATCGAATTAACAGTAACAAAAATCACTTAATGACATTTATTTCGTTCTTTTGATACTTTCTTTGCACTATGGATTTCGGATTTTGAATAAATGTTTGATTTCCTAAGTGTATAGTTTATTCATTCCAATCACAAAGAAAGTTATGAAGGAAATTTTGTTCTGATTGTTCTGATTTTAAGTTACTCGTCCACACGGACAGGTTTTCACCAAGAATTACTAACAAAGCAAGATCTTTAAAGTTCGTCATAAATTCTAGTTAAAATAGTAGATATTTCGCTGTCTTCAACTTGCTACATTGATTTGTTAGGTCAAAATCATATGTAAAAGGTTAAAGACAGCAAATGTGGTACTTACTTTCGTTTTACTATGAAATAAAAAGAAAATATTCTGTGTTGCAGGCTATATAACGGCAAGGCAGCAGAAACTGAATTAAAACAGATATCGTCAGAACAGCACACTTTTGGTCAGGACCTCGTCAAACACAATCTAGTTGTTTTTAGAAATGGAGAAGGAGCATTGAAGGTAACAAATGAAGGAGTCATAATATTTTAACAATGGAAGTAAGGAACTAGTACCTAAACATTTAGGAGAACGTAATAGTAATAAAATTGACTTGTTAAGATTTTTTTTTTATTTTTCTTTGACTGAAAAATTAGCTCTCTCGATACTCAATAATTTAACTAGTCTCTCATTAACCAAGGTACTGCCAGAGTTAGTTGACGTAGTACCAGAGGCAAGGCTTAATCTGGCTGGACATAGACTTCGTGGTGGAGAACCTCTGGAGGCAAGAGCACTCTTGGAGCCTCTGCAGCCCACGGCACCACTCCACTACATACTTCGGGCCGTTGTCGCAGTTAGGCTCTACAATGATACCGGTGATGTGAGTACGCTTCATGCCGAGTAATGATTTTTCTTATATTCTATCGATGGTGATGGATTGAATCGTATATCCAACGTTGCTTTTGGCCCAACCCTTGTAGTAAGTCTGGCTTTACCTTCAATATGGCTGAAAAAACCATAGCTTGCATTTCAATTAAACTACTAAAAATTTAGGTTCATTACCACTAACTATCATAGAACAAGTTCTATCATTCTTGCTATACTACAAGCACATACTTCTAAACATTGGTGTTTTAATTGAAATTATAAAGCTTGTTAAGTAAATTTTAATTTAAAGTATATAATACACAGGAGGAACAAATGAAACTGGCTCAGCAAAGCTTCCAACTCGTAGGCAGCTCGCCTTCAGAGTGTGACACGATCCCGGGCCGCCAGTGCATGGCTTCCTCTTACTTCTTGGCCGGCCAACACGAGGAGGTGCTAGTCTACCTCAACTCTATCAAGAGCTTCTTTGTCAACGACGATACATTCAACTTTAACTACGCTCAGGCATGTTTGATGTTTAAGATTTTGTAGGATCAAAATAGTCATAATATGATCGGGTCATAACATAATATAAGGGTCACTGGTATTTGATTAGTAAATGTAACAATAACGATAAGATAAATTGATAACATATTAACAATAATTTATTGTCCAGGCTAAAGTAGCTACCGGGTTCTATCGCGAAGCCGAGGAGGCCCTTTTGGGCATTCAAGATGAGAGTATTCGCAGTTCATTTACCTACCTCGCCTGTCTATGTCGGTGCCACGTCATGAATAGGGACGCCCACCTCGCTTGGGAAATATGCGTAAAGGTAATGCAAAACTCATACTTTTGTGACAAATTAGTAGCATCGATAGAATATAAGTAATAATGTGACATGTTTAGTCGGCAGGCACGCCAGATAATTTCCCCTTGCTGCAGTTGGTAGCCAACGACAGCTACCGCATGGGTCAGTTCCTTGTGGCTGCTAAAGCTTTTCATATGCTTGACAGGTATATTTCCGTATTATTATGGTTTAAAATAACATATATTGATTATTGTGTGCACAGTATGGCAACAAACATTACAACTTTGCACTGTTCCATATTTCATTCTCGTAATAAAATAATAAATCGGCTGAGTACAACCAAGTGTTTATAGTACATTACTGCAGCGGTCAGCAAAAGGGGCATTGATGGACGAACGTGTAAGAAGTCCATCAATGCCTCGTTGTAGCCAAGACGTGTATAGCACTTTTATCAAATAAGGCTCGGAAATAAACTAAGTAGTACCTAGGCACAACATTTTCAAAATCAATGACGAAGAACGAACAACAATAATGTTTTTTAAGAACCCTTTATATTTTTTTCTTTAAACGGCTTTTTATTTGCAAGCCAGGTCGAAATTTAAATAAATAAAACCATTGATTAATTACCTCCTTGGTTGCCATATTTCGGAGAAGAATAATATGTTGAAATTAGATTAACTTACTCGACCGATGTAAGTTTACATAGAAATTTTTATAAAAATTGTGCCGGTCGCTGCTCGCATTTGGTCAATACAGCAATTTCGATTTATCTCGAATAAAGTTGTTAAAAATACTTTTTAGAAAAAACGATTAACAACAACAAATCTCAATAGATAGCTAAATAGAGCTGTTCAAGGAGTTACAATGTTTTAACTTGTCTTAAGGCTGCGGTGGTTACTAAACTTACACTACCACCGCTATCTTATTTCGTTCGTGAACCAGTTCGTTGTCGCAGCGTGAAGCCCTATAATATTGCAGATGTCTAGTTTATCCAAAAAAATATTACATTTTCCATTCTAAAATCACAACAAGTAAACGTTTTGCTCGTCCTGTGTGTTTCTCCCACCCAGGACGCATATAAGCTGTTGAATGATAGATTGTTAAAAAGTTTAGTTATCGCATGTGACATCACAATGGAAACAACCAACCCAGTAAAAGCCAAGAAAAATGGGCGATTATTTCAAATATTATGTTAATATTTTTCACACTCACCCTTATCTAGCGTAAATTAAGCATCATAGAGCTTGTGTTATAGATACTATATAACGGAGAAATGTAGAGAGTGATATTTATATTAATATGAGAAATATACTAAATAACAAACATCCACGACTCTTAAACAAATATTCGTACTCATCATACAATTTTCTGCCCCTACCGGAATTAGGACCCGAGACCTCTGGTTAACTAGACAGGGGTACTGACTACTCTATCAGACGGCCGTCATAGTAATTTTGCGTAAAAAATAAGTTTTATATGTATGTATCGAGTATGACCTTTAATGATCAGACTGGACGGCGGGCCGGAGATGTGGGAGGGGCTGCGCGGCGCCGTGTGCGGGTGCGCGCAGGCCGCCGCCGCCGGCCGCGCGCGTGCACAACACGAGCTAAGGGATGCGCTTGCCCTACTTCGCGGTGAGACAACTTTTGAGGCGGCTCCCTAAATACTGTTGTTTAAATAAGTGGACTCAATCCCGCACATACATAAGTCAAATTAAAGTATACGGTTATTAGTATTTTTGACAAAAACTTGTTTAAAAACATAATATGTAAGAAAGTCAAATGTAAGTAATACATTGGATTATGTACGATAGTTTCATTGTTCATTTTATTTGAGATTATGACGTATTTCTTTCTACTTTATCGAACTATATTAATAAAAATACTTGTAATTTTAAGAAAAATAGTAACTGGCTTAGAGGAGTTTTCATACACAGTATTAAAATAAGTATAGTTACTAATTTTCTTACACATTCAACGGTGTATAGGTAAAGCTGGATTGTATATTGGGAGACGCCTCTTAATATGTAGATTAAATAGACCAAGACAGTGGTAGGTCTTCGTCTCCGTATTAATCATTCTTGCTTACCTATTGCCACAGGTGTACAAACATTTTGTTTAGTATACTTAACAGATATTGATATAATTTTCCCCTTATAAGCAATATTGGAGGGCTTGTCCAATCACTTTTATGTATTATTTTTTCTATTTATGGGCAGGTCCCCGCGCTCACTCCAGGGCTGACCATATCCTGAAGCCTATTACGAAGTGGGCGCAGCAGAACCGCATCCCAGTCTGATTAAGATACCTGGTATAGCGTAGCTGTTAAATATTGCTAACTTGAAGGATTGTTTTTGTACAGTGTCATGAGTGAACATAAATAAATTGATATATAGTAAGTAATACATTATTTTTACACGAGAGTTTTTGTATAGCCAAAATATCTTCAGTTCCCAAAATTTGTGTCTAGAAAATATAAAACTTGGTAAAGTAATTAACACGCTGTATAGATAGATTTACTCAATATATCACTTAAAATCATCAAGTTGCATGGCATCGTTGCTAAATTAGAAATAACCGCATCGGACACTCGATACATTGTATAAACATAGTTATACTAATTTTTTCTATACATTTTCAAGAATGTAGTAATATCAAACAGTCGTATTCGAAGTGTGTCAGGTGTATTTAGCACTAGTCAGTGGCTTAATTGCTTCTGAACAGTAATTTTTCTGACATTTAATGTATGTGCTATTAGATAAATCGTACCAATATAATTCAAAGTAGATACAAATTCTAGAATGAATTAGCAAATAAACGTCTAAGATGATCCTGAGACTCATAAATCAAAAGCAACGCCAGCTTTTCAAAAGTGGAATGAAAAAGCTTATTGGCTAATAATATAACATTTCAAAAATAGAATTTCTATATTTCTACTTTAGTTAGTTTTAAACTACATTAAAGTCTGGCAACTCTGATTTCAGTCTAATTCAATATGGAAGTAGGTAATAAAATTTTCCAGATTCTGAAAGCGGATGAAAATGAATCATTCAAAAACCTTGTAAATATAATGTAAACATCAATGGTTCTTCTTAGATTCATAAAGATTCGTAATTGTAATGATATCAACTATTTTCTTAAATTTTGTTTGTTCATGGTAATAATATTACATTTTTAAAATACATTAAGTAAATAACTAATCGAAGGAACTAAAAATAATTATTTCGGGGCGGGATGCAATACATCCGGGGGATTAAATTGTGGGTCAATGTTAAATATTCTTTAAAAAGTCCTGTAGGCCCTATTGTCACCAAGTCAGTAATGGGATCCCCAAAAAGTCGAAGGAAAGGAATGTCAGTCTTTTTATATATATGTTTTAATTGTTTTGTTCAAAAAAGGATTAGTTAATACGAAACCTTTTTGAAGTGGGTCTTTTTTGAACGGTAACTTTATACTCAAAGTTAGGAGCTTACGTTGTTTGCGATCCACTTAAAAAAAAAGTATACTCTGCCGGATGTTACCCAATGGCCCTACATCTACTAAATCGTAATCTAATAGACATCTAGTATTTCCTTCCATGTCTATTTACGAACTGAATCAGCAATCAGAACACATAACATGTTGATGAATATTTATAATGTCCCAAATTGATACGTCGGTTTGTAAAGACAAGGTGTAAAATTACTTGGCAACGCAATGTAGATCGTTATGAGGCTGTTACCTACTTGGCCTGTATAGGATAATCGGGTTAAGGTAATTAATTGACGATTACGACGACGATGAAAAGAAAACAGTTATTTGAGAAAAATCATAATGCACTTGACGGATGCTAGTATTTGTGTTATTAATTAGTGGTAGATACTCAAGAGTTTGTTAATAGCTTGAGCGCTCTGGGTTCGATAACGAAAACGAAGCAACTTTTGCCAAGGTTGGTTTGGTTGATGGGTCAACCAAAAAGCTCCTGCTTTTTCGGAAAGCACGTTAAATCGTTGATTCCAGTTGTCAAGGCAACCTTTTACCCATTGACCCGCTTTGAGCCAGTGGTGTTAAGGCTCTACCTCCCAAGAAGGTGCCCCATGTCCAGCAGTGGGGCGTATATAGGATGAACAAAGAAAAAGAAGAAGTGTTGATGGGTGTTTAACGTTTGATAAAAGTAGTAATGATATAAAGTACAATTAAGAATAATTTCATTTGATATAACGATAGTATAAGACTTAATAAAATAACAATTAA
This sequence comes from Acentria ephemerella, assembly GCA_943193645.1. Lineage (NCBI taxonomy): Eukaryota > Metazoa > Arthropoda > Insecta > Lepidoptera > Crambidae > Acentria > Acentria ephemerella. Next base: position 9,623,160 of record OW971886.1, on the reverse strand, counting down.
TATAATTTTAGTTTCTATAATATACATTCGTTATAAGTTGTATATATCAAACGTGGCTTCGTTACTGCCACGGCTTCGGCGCTGCGGGGCTCCGGCCGTCCCACGCGAGCTTATCATCGCACATAGTCTTCGCTCACCACCGCAACTTTGGCTTGCTACAGCCGCAGCCGCAGCGGCGAGCGTAAAATCACTTGCTTCTTAGTTTATTGGCTGCCTCGCCTTTCTACGCCTACGCGGGCTTAAATAGCGCTTAAGGTGCACGACGGACAAGACTACGTGCAGTCGCTTTTGTAGTGATTCGCTTCTGCCACTGACTTCTGCAGCACAATATTACCAAAACCACAGTATATTAATTTTGTAAGAGAATATTTGAAATCAATTCAGATTTAAATGTTTTGTTTATAATTAAAATACATAATCTTACTTAATAATAGAAATGAAATGAAATTTGACAGCTTTAAAGAAAAAGCTTTATAGAACACGAGTATTATATCAAATGCGTAATGTTATAGGCATGTCTACATGTATATAGACTAATCAAAACTTATATCAAATGAACATTATATCCGTTGAAATTAGTCATTTGTTATTAATAAAATGAAATGCACTTTTTTTTAATCCGTTTTAATTTGAATCCTGATAGAGAATGTTGAATTTCTTCAACAAAAATAATGCAGCTATGTGAGCAACAGCAAGATCTAAGGAGATATGTTAAACCATAATTAGGGTATCAAAATCTTTATTTTATTTATGTTTGATTGCCGTATTATCATTCGATATTGATTATTCTTAAATAGTACATTTCATAAGGTATTAAAAATGTGATTTAGTCTCAATTTTATTGGTCTGTTCGTTTTATGTATTTCAGTAATTATTTATGATGGCGTTTTATCCTAAAACGTAGTTTTATTCTAAAACACCTTCTAAAATAATTAATAATTAAGAAAATTTTAATTCTTAACTTACTCTGTAATCGTGAAAAATTATCAGGTGTCATGTAATAAGCATAGAATTTCCCCTAAATACAGAAACATGGTCTTAAAGACATATTAAAAAAATCCCTATAGATATATTTCCAGGCGAAAGTAAAAATAAAAATGATAACCATATATAACGCAACGACATTGCATTTATTATGTTTTTAAACTATATTTACATTACAAACGTAGTAGTAATACAACGCGACAAGATCAAATCCATAGGCAACAGTCAATGCAGTACAAGATAAATAAACAATAATGATTTAATAATTATTGCGGTCCGCGGGCGAGGTCAGGTCGGCACCGTGTTCAGACGAGACAACCGATCTACCTTATCACACATAAATTCAAGCATAATTTCCCCTAACAAACTAATTTAAAAGCATTCAATGCCAACATCGAGTTAATATTCTATTACAATACTGACAAACATGGAACATACCAAATTAAAAATGAATCTGGAAAGTCCATAGTGTAAATCTCTCTTTCCTTCGGTTGCAAGCGTCTGATACATATCGGCTTTACGTAAAAAGAAACGAAATCTACGTTCGCAGTCGATTACACTTAATATTTATTACTTCGAACACAGGTTTCGTTACATTTTACGGATTGGTCATCGTAGTCAATCGTTTAGCCCCATGGTGCGGCGGCAACGGGCAGTGTGTACTTTGCGACGGGCGCGGCTACAGCCACCGGCGCAGGCGCAAACACTTTGGCAACAGGTGCTGCCACTGCTATGGGTGCTGCCACCTGCCGGATAAGAAGACAAAAATAATGTGTATCTCTATTGACTTTTATGGAATGCGTGTCACATTTTTTATCTAGATCTCCAGTAGTTTTTCTTATGACACCAACCTTTGTGTAGTTCAACTTGCAGTATGATCTACGATGTACGTTAAAAAAATTACGACGATCTAGATGTTTATATTATTAAAATTACCTATGTCATGCACATCCATTCGTCGTGGTATAAAATGTCTATAGATCCTATACACTATTATTCAACAAGTCTCTTTGTTAAAAAAGTCCATATTCAGCTCACGAACAGGTCTTTCTATACGAGAAACACAAGGAAATGGGGCTACTTGGTCGTGGAAGCTCCTCGAGTTTTCAAAATTACATAGTGATAAATTGTTAAAAGGCTTGAAAGATATGGTTCATACCGGATGAGCAGCCCCAGTCCTCTCCACGACCGCGTTGAAGCCGTTGACATTGTCAGCAGTGTAGGTGACCCGCCTGACCTGACCGTCGGGCTCCACCAGGCTGTACGAGCCCTGTACCACGCCGTTCTGCAGCGTCTCGGCTGCGTCCTTCTGGTCCCCGGTATGAGGGTCTGATACGCCATATGAGAAGCTGTACGATGGGTTTGGATCGACGGGCTCAGCTCGGACTACCTGCAACCAATATTGTAAAGATTGCATTAGGAAACTTTGTTTCAGCCATATTTTTGTAGTTGTCTTAATGAAATACTTCAATTAAAAATCTAAATGTAAGTATCTAACTAAAGGTATAATAACGTAGCCTATAAACTTTATTGAGGTTCAGTCTTATTGTTAAATGCTATTTTGAAACTAAGGGCGTTTTGTGACAATACAAAATTTTTTTTTGTATTTTCTGGATATTCTATTTCAGACTATAATCTTTACTGTGCCAAATATCATTTAGATTGTTCATGCCGTTCTGGCATAATTGAGTAACAATCATCAATACACAATATCTCATTGAAATATTTTTAAGATCACTCAATTAAGACTAATAAAAATAATAATTACAGTTTCACTGGAAAGTAATAATTATGATGACAATGTTAGAATTTCACATAATGAACATAAGTGAGGCAATAATAATATTTTCCACACTCATGCCTATTATCTATTTAAGATCCTATTATCTTATAAAGAACTGATGTTGTGGATACTAGATTATTATCTAGTAAAGAAATAATAAGAGAAATAACCTCCATGACACGCAATAAATAATGCATGATGCAACAACATCGCCTTAGGAGACATATTTATAATAAAAAAGAGTACTAACCGGAGCGACGGTCTTAATGACCGGCGCTGCGATGGCATGAGCAACAGGCGCAGCGTAAGCGTGAGCGGCGAAGGCGGGCGCGGCGTATGCTGGAGCGGCGAGAGCCGGCGCTGCGTACCCAATGCCGCCGTAGACAACCGGTGCCGCACTCGCCACCGCGCATGCGCAACATACCAATAATACCTAAGAAACACACGTATATCACTGTTTTAAAATAGTATATTAAGAACAAGAATGAAATTTCGCTTGCAGCTTATATTTTGTCCCACAGTTTAGCTTATAATTCAAAAACTCTTTAAAGCCTCTCCACCAGCATGGTACCTAAGCTACTAGTGAGATCATAAACCTTATCACAATATCACACGATCAAAAGTAACAACGATTAAAAATTTTACTCAAATTAATTATAATAAACAAACTATAAGCACTGTGCGTGCTTATAGTTTGGTTATGAGCACGCACAGTAATTTCATAGTTTCAGCTCGTTTTAAACAAATTTTCAGTTTGAACACTATTTATTAAAGCGTACAAAGTGATAAATTTTGGAATTATGTAATCGGTAATAAATAAATTACGTCAATTTTGATTATTTAATTGTTACATTTTATAAAGTATATAACCAATTTTATTATTTAAATTCTTTTTAAAATCATCATGAGCATTGCAAAAAAAAATCTTAAATGACAAATCAAAAGATTTCCAGTATTTCAATAGTTGCTAGCTAGGAAGGTATTTCAATAATGATCATTTAAGTAGGTCTAGATATTTTTCCCAGTAGGTAGTAGTTAGGCGAGCCGTTAATAGAAATATGTAATATGCAGACGAAAACATATTAATTTAGGGAAAACGCCTTCTTCCATCATCATCAATAGTTCATACACGACCACAGCGAGGGGTTCGAGCCTACCCTAAATTAAGGGGTAATCAACCTTAATTTAGTCAACCACGCTGGCCAAGTGCGGGTTGGTTGACTTCACACACCAGAATTTCTTCACAGGGGTCTGCAGAGTTCCTCATCATGTTTTCCTTTACCGTAAAAGCGTCGAATAAATGTACACATGTATTAAAAATTTGAAAGCACATTAGTACGTGGCGGGATTCGAACCACTACCTCCCGCATGGTAGACAATGACCTTACGCACTAAGCCACCGACGCTTCATTATACCAAAGACATTTACAAGAAATATATTTTCTGAATCTAATAAATTACTTATTAAATAAAAGTTGATAGTTTTCATGACTTACCTTAGCGAGCATGATGTGTTCGTTCGCTCGTGTCTACTGGGCCACGTGTGACAAGTGTTCCGCGCGCACCGTATATAAAGGAACCGCGTGAGTGGACATGACCACGATATTGCGTAATCAAGGATACGTGGACAGTGCGTTAGGATAAAGTTATTTAAAAGGGTTGTAAGCTTTGCAATGGTCTATGAGTCCAAAATCAAATCTTCTTATGATATTTGCCGTTCACCTACTTTCTTCACCATTTGAAGGATGAACAATAAAGTTGAGGACTTCAACGACACAAAAGACTCAAAAATGTACATTTCTTTAATAGGGTTAATTAGATAACAAAGCTTATATGAGATATTATAGCTAAGATGCCCTATGAAGAAATCTGATGGTGGTATAAAGATTTTAAAGTGATTATTAATACATAAATAGCTATAAAAGGTAATTTAAATAATATCGTGCAATGTTTTATCTTCATATTAATATATAAAGATATTGTGTTTGTTATCGAACTCCTCCGTAACGGCTTGGTTGATTTTATAAACTTTTTAGTTTCTTAGAATACGTTATAGACTTATATATTCCTAGGTAATAAGGGTAAATCTCCAGAATCTCTCCAGAATTTTTATTTGATAAAGTTTGCTGGGTTAGCTAGTAAAACTATAGTCGATTGTTTTAATAGGTATTTAAAATTATTAATTTCATTAATGTATTAAGAAACATGTTAAGACGTGGGATGGGTTATAAAAGAGAGCAGATATACATCATGTTCCTATATGAACTTAATTCACAAAGAGTGGATACCTAACCCTTGAAGTCTTAATTTTAACTTAAATAGGGTCAGCTACAATCAGATCAGGGTCGAGAGTAAAACATTTGAATTAAAAAACAAAACTCCGTCTATTTTCCCAAGGAAAACAAACTGTTTAAAGAAATATCAAAATGTCATTAATTATCCAAGTTGAACACAAAAACGGGGGATAAATTAATATTTCTATATTTTAATCACCATTTTCCCTTTTTTGATTTAATAACAGATTTTTATTATTTTCTTTTAATTAATTATTTTTTTTATAAAAGTACAGTATTACATTTTTTATATCTGACAATATCTTAATTAATAGAAATAGTTGATAAAAATTAATGTCATAAATAAATTACATATATTATTATATCCTTATATCTATTATATCCTTATAAATATCCACAATAGAAACGTAAAATAATCTACTACTTTACAAAGTAGTAGTTATTTTTTTGTAAAATTACCTTTATATGATTTTGAAAAATTGTATAGTATAAGTTTTCAAGTAATGAACTGAAAACTTATACCAGAAACAATTCGTAGTAGTAACTATTCTTTAAAAGTACTTATACTATTAGTTTACCCAATTTCAACGAAACAAGTTTTATTAAATCGAGTATCCATTTAACATAAATTACAAAGATATAATTATTTTTCCCATACATATAGGTAGCCACTTTTCTAAGGAACCTTTTTGATCAAATTGTATCATCTCCTCAAACTTATCGACATATCTCAGAAAAATATTAATTTTACTTTATTATATACTTTATATATGAAAATATTATTTATTTCATTTATATTATTAATTAACGAAATAAATAATGTTTTCAAATTTCCTATTACAAAGTTAGTGAATTTGTATTAACAAAAGACATCAACGCATGCGCCACAGCCTTATATTCTAATAAGACATCACTTCTATATCATGTCCGTGTTCATTTAAAAGAAATAGCTTGTCGGCCGTATTATAACAATAATATTTCTTATAGTTATACCAAGTCACCCAAAGGGCAATGGAAAGGGCTATGCTCGGTGTTTCTCTACTTTATTGAATCAGAAATGATAAGATCCGCAAGAGAACTAGGGTCGCCAACATTGCAAAAAGAATTCAGCCCTGAATTGGGCCGTCAGTTCTCCTTGCAATAACAAGTAGGACTGATAAAAGTTAGGGTAGAAACGTCCTCCTCTGGCAGTGGAATGTTGGTAGCACCCATCGTTGGTTGGCAAGGTGGCCCGACAATCGGTTAAAGGTCGCGGGAAGCCGCTGGATGTAGACAGCGTAGGACCGAGCGCTTTAGAGATCCGTGGGATAGGTCTATATTTAGCAATAGACGACTCTCAGCTGATGTGATGATGATGATACTACCAAGTTAATAATAATGAAATACTCCCAAATTTTGCATCATTAGAAACTTGTACTATGCATATTAGATATTAGAGAAATATAGATAGAGTCGGTATGCATATAAAATATAAGAAATAAACTAAAAACATACGAACATTCACCCATGAAAAAAGTACTCAACATACTAACATTTGCTACCTACTGGGATACGAACCAGGGAGTTCAGGTTTAAGATTCAATATACAAGTTTCGACAGGTTTCCTCTTAAACCAAAATCAAGGCATTTGCCTCTTTTTCATTCAAATTTCTATTGAAATTAAAAGAACGAAAGAAAGACTTAGGAACGTCAAGTTAAACACTTAGACGTTTCATACTTCTGACTTATTTTGATTGGCAGTTTTATGATTCGCGTTAAAGTAAGGCAAATATGCTTATAAGTCGCCATTTTCAAGGGCTTACTGAATTAGTAAAGGCATCTGTGCAGCGCAGGTTTATTGACGTGATATAGCATTCCTGACTCGCACAGTCACTATCTAAAAAGACGTTTCCATTTAAGGGATACAAATATTTAAAGAACAATTATTATAATATTACCAATGAAATAGTCTCTTTTTACTTGTTTTGATGATGTGAGTGTAAACATATTTTCAGATGTCACTGTACACATAAGATGTCATACCACGTAGAGGAAAAGTACAACTTTCAATATTGATTATTAGAAATTTAACTTTTTCTTTTAAATTTAAGATTAAAATATATTTTTAGCGTTCTGTGAAGTCCGTAGTAGATCTGTAGTCAGAGCACTCACTTGAGTTGTTACAGGTTCGGGTTCTATTTCCACGATTCGATTCCATTCGTGGGAATAGAACCGGACGATTTTCTTTTTTCCAGTCTAAATATATAACGTAATATGTGAAGCCTACATATCTGGATCCCTGGTGGAGTCGCAGGCATTTATAAATCAATTATTTCTGGATTGTGCGTCTCTACTAATAATTGCTAAGAAATCAATTTGCATTATGTCGAATCTGAAGTCAGCATTTAGGCAGTATTGAAATATTTTATTTGATAACGAAACTTAAGCAAACTTCACCACCAAAATTTAATTTAAAGATATTGGTATAGAAAATCTGACTTTCAATTGAACGGAGGCAGTTCTATTTCGTAGAGAACAGAGTGCATGATTTTTTAAATACTTTTAATTTTTTATTTAATCAGTAAAAAACCCCGATAAAAATTATTTAAGTATAATGTATTAATAGTGTAGTTGTGTGTATTTATTAATAGACTCGACTTAACAAATTTGGCTGGCTGTTATTATGTTTTTGAAAGTTCAGTGAAGTGTAAAAGTGTGAAAACACATCGCACACATTCAATTCATGCGCGCATCAAGTGTCGAGAGTCGTTTGGTCTCCTTTTTTATTGGACTAACTACACCAGCAATTAAAACTGGCAGAAATCAAGTCTACAAGTTAGTAGGCCGTTATACTATATTATAGCCTACATGTAATAGCACAAAAATATACACTTACAATTACAATCATCAATACTTCTGTCTTTTTTAATAGAGTAAAATTCCATTCCACCATTTTCTGTCGACTTAGGTAGGTATGACAAGTGAAGTCGTTTTAATAAGGGTAACTCTTCACATCCTTATAAACATGACTTCTAATAAGTGCTGTATAGAGGAGCTCTTTCCCAATCAAATATCTCACGAAATTTTATTGTTTAATGATGTTTTTGCAGTTGCAATTTATAATCAAAATAATCAAAGTTAAATCTATTCTAGCATTCTTCGCTAACAAGCAGCCGCAGAAAAGTATCACACGTGTGAAATTAGGTTGAAAAGTAGTTTGATTGATTTATTCCAGTTAACTAGAATTTTAAATAGCAACAGATATATACTCATAGTCGCATTAAGAACGCAAAAACTTAAATTGCCGTTTGAACACGTCTGCGTCGATACGATAGTTCAATTTATGAACTGTTTGAAAAGATTTTCTTCGTTAATTTATTATCGTAAAAATGGTTAGTTTAGCTTAAAATTGTGACAAGCTAGTGAGATAAAAAGTATGGCAATTGTGACAATGTGGAAGTAAAGTCGCAATGCCGTTTGTCGCAGTTTCGACGAGATTTATTATGAACTCCTTGTTTGTAATTTATAATTAATACTGAAAATACATAAAATGAAATTAAGTATCTCTAGGCATTCATCAGTATCCGGCCAATGGCCCCTTCTGTTCAGGTCGTGGTCTTTGCGACCGATTTGGCGTATCAACTTATAGGTTTTCATAGAAAAAAATCATTTAGGACTAAACACGATTAGACTAAGTAACGTTTAATTTTTTTTAACCATATTTGTTAAAACAAAAAAAAAGCTATAACGATATTTATTGAAATAAGAGTTTTCTCAAAAACTAATCACGATTCACGACTCTGCTACTTTTTAGCTAGCGGTTAATAAAAAAATGCTTAATTTTGAAACTTTTTACACGTAAATAGTTGAGAGTAAGCATGTATGTATTGTGCAAACGTTTGTATAGTTGAAATTATAATTATTACAAATTAATTGGCGATATCTAGAAACAACATTGGCGGGAAACACAGTTGCGGCTTTTGTAAGCGAACACTGTGCTAAATGCCGTCCGCTACGCCCGCCGCGCCCGCACCACTAAGATGCGGTTAGTATGATAGCGACATCTAATTAAACTATTTTATGAGCATTTAATTAAGTATATAATTTTTATTAAGTAGGTAAATAGTTATATGTATTGTTGTGGTCAAGTCATATGTAAATTATCTGTATTTTCATAACCTTTAGACATAATAAATATACTACGATAGAGTATCATGACAAGTATACTGCATACCATAATTAGTGCTTTGCAATGTAATGTATACTTAAGTAGAAAAAATATGAAGAATTAATTGCTCATGACTTACTTAAAGTCATAAGCAATTAAGTACTTTTAATTTATTGCCTAATTATATTTATTTCGGAATTACGTTGTCTATTACAATAATACATTAACAATGTTGTCAAACCGCGACTAAAAAGACCGCAGCTTATCTATAACATAGTATTATACCTAGCTCGCGCAGTGGCCGTATTTCGGCTCAATGTGGGTCACATTAGCGCTGTTATTCCGGTACCTACAAGGGCCCACCTACCTAACTGGCAGCTGACTTAAAATTCATATCGGACGGCCGCACCCACTCATGTGTGCTAGACACATAATTCGAGAACGTGGTGCACTAAGCACCCTTCGCTTTAATTATTTAATGATTACAAGCGCAGAATGAGAGAATTTCACAGGAGAAATGGATAAATTTAACATTTAATTTTATAGTATATATTTAGTAACTGGGCCGTCCGGCGCACGGCGGCGACGATGTGCAGACACAATTACATACAGTTGACAAATAATTGGTAGTACCAGATCACAAAAACTTGAAAGTTCGTATGACTAATATTTATTATCAAAATTAAAAACTTAATCAGCACTGAATAAGACATCTATATATTTATAGCAATAATTATTTCTTATTAAGGTCGGCTCTATTTTTGTTAATAATATTACTTTTTCGCTGCTAGTTCGCAAAGACTATGCAGCAGGACGATCGAACGAATGTTCCCTTGTTGCTTGCGGGATCCTCAGTAATTACTCACATATGTATTAATGTTATATGCATAGCGAATATAGCTGTTTCTATAATGTATGAGTAAATAAGAGAAAAGATAAATAACGAAAATTTTTTCAAGGAGAATCTCTAGTTCATTAGCTTTATTATACATTGATCCCTTGTCCAATATACGATAATCTAAATTCAAAAAGTAGGAGATAGTACCAATTATATTGTTGTAATTAAAATTTTTCATTACAGGTGGGTACAATAATTAACACCTATGCATTCGGTCAAATCAATTTCACATTGGTAACCTATAATGTAAAATCTCATAATCTCATGTGCATTGAATTCCTACTATGTATTACGATGATAAAAATGTTTTAATATCAATTACTCAAATAAATCTATGGTTCGATATGGTGTACGCAGAGCTTTATATGCACGTATGTTGCAAGGACATGTTTAGCTATTGCAATTTAAGATAACCGGCCTACTATAAGAATTATTTAAGTCGACCTGCAGAAAAATAGGGCCACTCATAAATAACGAACAGATGTTTATTAGTAAGTTGTTATAGATAAATATTTACTTAATGAGCAAACAAACAAACATTTTGATGAGCTTTTCATTCAATCAACAAAAATGCATAATTGTATAACGTTACTACATACAACTTAAAAATAACTAAAACTAAATTTTCACTTGAAAGTCTTCCTAAACATACCTACATTTAATAATACGTTTCCTCTTCAAGCCACTTTGAGATATTTTTTCGCATCAAGTAACGTCTTAATTCGTCGACGAAAATCATTAGAAACACAAAAGGTACGGCTAGGAAGAAATGGTACCACTCTAACGGTTCTGTACCAAATACTTCATTACATAGAGGTAAATATGTGACAATCAATGCAGCAATTAAATCCACGACTATACTTGCATTTAACACGTGATTCCTCATACCCTTCTTTAGAAGCGAAATTCTTCTTGTTTTGCATATAATTACATCCGATATTTGCGACCAGCACACTGCCACGAAGTACGCGGTCTGAGCTCTTCGTTCTACCTCTTTTCTATCAGCGAACTCCCAAGGTCTCCCTAACGTATCATTGATGACACCAGGCTTGTCCCACAAACTTCTAATAAAAAAAAGACTGGAAGGATAGAAGCCTTCTTGAGCGAATACTACGAAGTAAGCATACATGCCCCCAAAAAACTGAATCAAACCCACTTGAAAATAAGCCATATAAATTAACACTCTATTTACGAGATGATCAGTGGGTTTTCTGGGAGGAATACACATTATATCGTCTTCTGAATCTTCATACGCTAAACTCATTGCGGGCAACAAATCTGTTCCGACGTTAATGACAAGAATCAGAATAAGTGTAATAGGTAAAGGCAAGCCGAGACAAGCATATAATACAAACGGTAACATTTCAGGAGTATTAGACGTAAGCGTATAAGCAATTGTTTTTTTCAAATTATCAAATATCCTTCTACCTTCCTGAACGCCCAAGACAATTGATGCAAAATTGTCATCTAATAGAATCATATCAGCAGCTTGCTTAGAGACCTCGGTACCAGTGATACCCATAGCTATGCCTATATCTGCTCGCTTCAGGGCTGGTGAATCGTTTACGCCGTCGCCGGTTACTGCAACAACGTGTTTCAAAGATTGATAAGTTTCTACAATAAATAACTTTTGTTGTGGACTTGTGCGAGCAAATGTTATTTCATTATATTTCATTTGTGCTGCCTTTAAATCATTAACACTCATTTTACGTAGTTCCTCACCAGTTATAACTGCTGCACGGAATTGATTCTTAATGTGTGGTGGTACATCATGAATATCGATATGATGTTCAAAAGCGTAATCATAAGCTGTCGGTTGAGTAATAGTACCACAATTCCGCGATATGGCTAATGCAGTAACTGGATGGTCTCCTGTAACCATTATCACTTGAATACCAGCTTTCCTACAAAGCGCTATAGATTTATCAATATTGGCTCTAGGCGGATCAATCATCGATATAGCACCGACAAACGTCAAATCCTCTACAGGAAAATTTTTTTTTTGCGTATCAAAATTGTATCCTAATGGATACGCGCTTAAAGGTAGATTAAAATCGCAATAACCGATTACACGTTCACCCATATCGGCTAGTTTTATAAAATTCGCTTTTAATTCTTTCTTCAATTGCGGTGTAAGAGGTTGTTCGCCTTCGTCTGTGTGTACTCTAGTACAATTTTCTAAAACAATTTCAGGAGCACCTTTCATAATCAAATAGTAGCTCTGGGTAGTATGCATTAAATGTATAGTAACTTGATATTTATACACTGAACTGAAAGGAATTTCTGCTTGTTTTGGATTGTCCTCCCGTGTTTGACTAGCAGAGCGATTAATTTCCATGTACCGCAATATTGCAGACTCTGATGCATCTCCCAATATTTTCCTTTTTTCTATCGGTTGGTTCATACTATCATGAGCAAATACAGCTTTTAAATTAAGTGAACCAGCCATACATAATTTTGAATAAGTAGAATCTGAAACATGTGTATGGTCGTTTTTATCATATATCATAAAATTACAGAACAGATGGGACACGTTCATTTGATTTTCTGTTAAAGTCCCGGTCTTATCCGAACATATACATGATGTCGAACCCAACGTTTCCACTGCCTGCAAAGTTTTGGCTAAACAATTCTTTTTCTTTAGTTGTTTAGCTGATAATGTCATACAAACCGTTAAAGTGACTATCAAACCCTCTGGGACATTCGCCAGAATAATGCCCAACATATATTGCAATGCTGACAACCAACTCCCCTGTATAAAAAATACCATCAAGAAAAATATAATTCCAAAAGCAAATGCGACGCCACAAATTAACTTTATAAAGTGAGTTATTTCTTTAGCTATTGGTGTCTGTTCTTTTTCTAAACCAGTAACCAAACCAGCAATCTTCCCGATTTGTGTCATTTCTCCTGTCGCGACGACAACGCCTTTTGCAGAACCTTCAACTATCGGGCAACTGAAATATGCCATATTTTTAGATTCTAATGCGTTAGCGTTAGTGCATTCTGGTCGATGATTCACAGGTTGAGATTCTCCTGTTAATGAAGCCATGTCGGTTTTAAAGTTGGAGCAACTCAATATTCGAACATCAGCCGGAACTATTTCACCTCCAGTCATTTCTACTATGTCTCCTATAACTATATCACAATTAGGAATAATTTTCTTGACGCCATCTCGAATGACTGTTGCATTGGGCGGTACCATCTTTTCAAACCCGCTCATGATAGCCACATTTTTCGCTTCTTGGTAAAAACCAAAAAGACCAGTTCCGATAATGGTAGCCGTGATGACACAGCCCAAATAGAGATAATCTTTTTCGGAGTGTCCGCCCTCAGATCCAGTGTCTATTTTGCTAGCACAAAAGTACGCGACAAAGTTAAGAAGCGCTCCAACCCAAAGTACGCACTGAAACCATCCGAATAAATTGTGTCTAAATATCTTCCAATAGCTGTTTCCTCGTAGTTCTTTTAGTTGGTTGGGACCGTTTTTTTTTAACAGTTCGGCGGCGTAGTTATCACTGTGGCCTGTTTGGACGTTGGTACAGTAAACGTTTTCGAGTTGTGAGGGCGTGAGAAAGTGGTCGCCGGTGTGTGTTTCCTCCTTAAGGATGTTTAGCTCAGAGGTGATATCTGAGGCATTGTGCGCCACCAGGCTAGGCCGCCGCGCGCCCACCAGCGACGTATTGGAGTGATGCCCATGTCGACCCGTGTGCGGCATCACAAGAACATTAGAAACTCAATTTCCAAATAAACAGTAGGTATACACTTTCCAATAGTTTCTGATTCTTCTGTCAAAGCAAATGTCATGTAGTTTTTATAAATCTTAATAAAGATCATGGTATAATTATTTCTCGAATTTAATTAATCCTAAAATTTCCACCCCGACCCAATTTAATATGTAATTTAAAAATGGGATACTAACAAAAAATAACTGTAAACAAATAACGTATTCACAGTTTGTCTATTTTTACATTAATCCTCCTAAAAAAAACCAAAGCTTCTTCGTATTTGCGGAAGCTTTACCTCACCATATAGATAATTTCAAAAGGCATGTGGGGTGTACCTAAAACCGACTTTCAAAGGTCGTAAACTGAATGTCACGCGATTTGATAGCTGCTGTTTTCGCAATCATATTGAGAATACGATATGCATTTCAGTGTACACTTCAAAATAAGCTTAGGTTTATGTGAGTACACATCTGTTTAAAGAACACGGCTACTATCACCGATTCCTTGAATGTTGTAAGTCCTCTCATAATAACATAAATCTCAAGCCTTATGAGCACTACTATAGCGAAAGTGACAAAACAACAAAAAATAATTTCATAAAATAATTTTATTGCAAAAAATATCTTTACTCAAATAATATATCATTTACAATTATAATTTAACAGGTTAATTCATATAATGAAAGCAAGATACATATCAATTAGTCTTGAATATCGAGTAAAAACATTTTGACGGCCTCCTTGTATCTAATAACGTAATACATGCATTAATATTTTTTAAGACCATAGTATTAAAAATATTGCACAAAAATTTGCGAGTGTATAGAATTCGAGCCGCTTTCGAGTTTCATTCGGATAATAATACATTATATAAAAAAATAAAACAGATAAAAATTAAAAAAGAATCAATAAATCATGCTCAAAGTATAAATAATTTGTAAAATACACTGCAGTCATCTGATTGGCCAACAACATCGTGGTTTGTTTTTGTTATTCTATTGCCTATAAAAATAACTAAAGCTGATTGTGGTAATTATTGTTTAAATATTTAATATTTTATTACTAACAAATTGGTACTAAAATACTTTTTCATTTGTTCTTAGTGATATAATTAAAATATAAAAGAGAATTCTTGTTTTAAGGCTCATTACATTATCCAATAAGTAGGGTATTGATTTTATCAAGGCAAAAGGGGAATAAAAAATAAAATTATGGGAAGAGAACGCGCGGCGTAAGTTTGCTGGCATTCAAAATCAATAGTTCATCACCGGCCCCTGGGGCCAATCTTAATTGATCGGTATTCGAAGCAAAGCATCAGTAACGCTTTATGTGTTCTCTAGTGTACGTTTAACAACAAATCAAATTTGGATGTATGATGAACTAGAACCTGCCTGTTGGCTTGAAATCTTAGACCAAAAGCATTCATCGTTAGTCGGTAAAGTCAGCAAAGAGTCCAATTTGACATGAAATAGCATAAGACTCACAGATTACATAAGAATCCCATCCAAAACTAATTATTGTATTGCATAATAAGCCTTGGTAAATACATATTTAAGTTAAGTTTTGGTAACAATAATTTGTACTTCAATAATAATAAAAAAAAAGAATTACTTACACAACTTAACAGATGCTTATGAATTGTGGAATTTTAATTTAAAATAATCTATCAAGTGTAACTAAAAAAGCTTAGAAATAAGTACAATTACAAAATAATATTATGCTGTAATTAAATACATAAAATAGGAATGTATTTCCAATTACCCTTATTTTTAATACCTTATGACAAAATTATTTATTTGGTGTTTAAATACAAAAACGCGTAACAAATAAGACTTGGGAATTCATTCTACATCACATTTTACTTAAAACCTAAATAATATCACAAAAACAAAAAGTAGTAAAAGTTCACAGGTTGTGCCAATATCAAGTAATAACTTTTAAAAAACCCGATGAGATCGAACAAGGTTCTTCTTTACAAATTTAGATTTTCATATCATATTTAACTTACTTTATTTATAAATTCATTTTTTCCTTTTCTTGCAATTGAGAAAATTTATTGAGTACTTAAAGTTCTTAAAATTGGTTGCACATTACTAAAATACTGAAAACAGGTGTCCACTTCTTAATCTTCGGAATAATTTATAGGTGAGGACATAATGATTACTTTATTTATTCATTAAATAAATTATTCCCGAGGAGAAGTAAATTAATACGTATAACTGATGAGATACATTTATTGCCAAACCTACCTTAGTGCAACATAACTTAGATAGTAATTTTCACACAAAAGCTCACGAAGAATAATATCATACTCATTAATCTTCTGATAGCGCTTCTAATTAATGTTGCTTCGTTGACCGACATGACACTGACCTGACACATTAAAATAAATTAACAAGCGAAAACTTGACGGCTCTGCAAATGCGAATTATTTCGTATAAATTAACATCTACATGATACTAACTAAATCCAAAATTAACAACATGCAGACAGATCATATAAAATCTGAGAAAAGTCGGAAAACATGAAATGAGTTACTAATAATTCAAATTCAGAATAGGACCTTACCACTGACTATCTTCACATGTATAGCTAAAACATTCAATTTTAAATTTGTAGCTACGTTATTGGGAAACTAAACTACGCAAAGTCACTGATGTGAAGTTCATTCTATTGTTAATTTGACTTCACAGTGCAGCGTACACTTATCATGGTTAATAAGGTCGAAAATTGAACACAATATTCTAAATGTTAAGTCATTTGGCCGTATTTGGTTTAAATTTCAATTTAGTCAGTGTAATTCAGAAACGGATCAAGTAAAGTTTAACACAGCAAGCTGACAGTGCCATTATCGCTCCCTAGCAACAAGAGTCGGTTTAGGGGAAGTACCGACATACAAGTTAAGACGCCTTTGAATGTATCAGAACGCAACTTGGTGCTCGAGAACGAAGCCTCTTGGTCCAGGGAGGTGTGGACCCCGATACGGTTGTTGGTGGTCCCGGAGATCAGCTCCTTATAGTACACGGACAAGCAGTGGACGGGTTCCGTGCTGCCTCTGATGAAGAAATTTTTAATTAGTCAGCCTGTTCCAATGTATAATTTATAGTATAAGGTATATAGTATAACGTTACATAATTTTAATAAATTCCATAAAATTGCTACAATTTACACGCACATACTTATAAGACATTTATATCCGAAACATGCTTGGTCTCAAGTTCACATTAAAAGAATTAATTGAAAGTTTTCTCTTTATTTTTATATAAAGAACATTAATATGTCATTATCCTATTATAAACTTATTCTAAGATATACCTTATTCTTAATTAGTTGATCAGAAGAAAGTCGCGGAAGACATATAAACCTTTTCAACATTTTGGCTCCTTCCGACAGTTATGAAGTATTTGCTTGTATTGCAAAAAATCGCTATTATTGGCAGGCTATACCTATTCCTATTCAAAACGAATCTTAAACGTTACCCAGTCACATTTTCCTTTCACTAGATTTGATGAGGGTTTTCATGCATGCATTAGAGTTAGTTATACTATAATAAAGTACAAACTTGAGATGCGCGATCAGCTCGCCGTCGTCGGGCCGCCACAAAGCTGTCACTTGGTCCAGCCCTGAGCTTAGTACACGATGTTCATCCACTACCGCCAGCCGGAGAACCTATATGCACAAATATTATTGGCTATTATTTGAAGATTTCTGAACTCAAAAAAGAAATTTTGCTGTTAAAACTGTGGGCACTCTCTTAAACTTAAATTAAATTAAAAAAAATGGCTATATATATAGAATAACTTTTAGTAACTTTGAGTTACTTGGCGCTTAAATCAATCTATATTACTTATTTAAATCTCTTTACTTTAACTTTTTCTTTTTTTAGTTAGTTATACGCACGCCATAGATCTGGCATGTTGCAAATCAGCTCAAATGTGCCATAGTATTAGCAACGGTTCTCACCAATAGGTCAACCGGAAATTTTTAAAAAATATAAGTCGAAAATGTATTCTATTCTATTTGGTACATATAAGTGAAGTTGTTTGTTGAAAACTGTAAATTATTGCTATTTGATATCGATCGTTTCAAATTCTCTGCGTTCGTTTCCGGCTATTGGAAATATCAGAACCGCGCTATTTCGCTTCTCAGCGCTGACTGCCTATACAATTTTTCGTTCTCTTTGGTAGTAATGAATTTGCTTTTAGCAAATATCATTGCAATAACGAGTAGCATTTTACCACATAAAAATTAGCATGATTTCCATGTATAGTACTTGCCTCTCCGTCGTGCGCTTTCCAGTGCGTCAGCGGCAGTCCAGTCCTCAAGTCAAGCACGACCACGTGCCCGCTGGCCAGCCCGCACGCCACCCAGCAGCCCTCCGAGCAGACGCTCATGCAGCGCACGAACGTCGTTGTACTCATGGGCAGCTGTAGATAATAATATCCCACAACCGTTAAGAGGCAGCTCACTCACAAATCTTCTGGGATATTTCAATAGAGTAATGTCCCTCAATGAATAAACCAGTGACTCACCTTGAGATCATGGGTGTAGTTGCATGCGCGCGCGTCGATTAGTTTGAGCGTGGCGTCAGTAGTGGCTGCCAGTACAGCGGCCGACGCGCTGCCTATTGAACGCACTATACTCACGGGCGCCTTTATGTTATCCAGCTGTTGAATCAATCAATTATTATTAGGTGGATATTAAGCTGAAAAATTACTTTAATTTCGCTTGCTCATTTGCCTTGGCACTACTAATTTACGGTCAAATATGAGAATGCAATTGTCACCAGATCTATGTTCACTGCGTTAGGTTTTCCAAAAATGTTACAATAAAATTATTAATTTTTATATAGTAAAATTATTTCTTTTTTAAACTTTGAAGCAAGCTAACAAATACAAATAATAAATATTAAGTACCTAAGTTATCACTTTTTGGTGACATTATTTTGCGGAATGAAGTTACTGAGTGTACGGTACTATTTTTATATTGAGGAAGTTTGTTTATTCAAATCTGTATCTCTAAAAAGTTCAAGTACCTCGATCGTACTATTGGTGATAACACAGCAAATACGTTTGCTGGTTTTATCAATACAAAAATAGTATTTTGTTCAATATATTATACAATGGAATTTGGTACTAATTTTATCGTAGCTTTTTACATTAAAATTAATACCATATTCCATTGCGATAAAAGCCATAATAACCTGAGACACGACGCTCTCCATGAAGGGATCCCAGATATGTACAACAGAGTCGCTGGATACTGCGAGTCGTAGGGAGTCGATGAATGAGAGAGACAATACGCCTTTCTTATGCCCTGAATATGTCCAGTTGCATTGCGTTGTTGCGTTACCGTCGCCCTGGCAAGAGATAAATTATCATCTATCTGAATACACCCCACAATGTCCTACAAAGGACTATGAGTTTAACTAGTGTTATATTCTCCACTCAAATACAAGATTTCTCAAGAGGGCGGACCATGTATGTTTTATGGGGCCATACCAAATTAAATAGTGTCACCATTGGATATAATTTAACAATTTATATTTAATTGTTGCATTTTATATTGATAATAAATAAATATTTACATCTTTTGATTTACATAGTAATTTTAAATTACTTCTTATGCTAAAATACTACGTCTGTTAGAGACTGGCGTCTGTACTGAGCCTGTTTGACAGATTACTAGTCTTCTTGAACCTACTTTGGAATTTACAATGCCTATTAATTAGTAGGCATCAGTAAAGATGCTTAGATTGCATCAGATAATTAGTAGGTGTCAGTAAAGATGTCACGTCTGTGAGTATTTGTGTGTGCGTATGTACTCACACACTCGTGTGCGCGCGCCAGTGTGTGTATGTGAGAGAGAAAGCGTTTGTAAATTTGCGGATACGCTTTAGAATTTATTATTATTTAAATGTACTATATCTGTTGTTGATACAACTATCACGATTTGAATCAATTAGTAGATCATTATTTTCATAAACTTGCAATATAACCAAAGTACCTTCTTGAGAAATTTATACTATATTCATTGTATTAAAAAATACTAATGGCTAATTAAAAGATACTAATTCGCTCATTGGCGAAGTGATTCAAGCGTTCTGGTTTCATTAACGAAAACAAAACAAATTCAGCATAGTTCATCTCTGGATGAGTCAATCAAAGTTTATTATTTCGAGATCCTAAGAACACCCATGTAAGAAGGCCAGTGCCCAGCAGTATAATTTACAAGTTGTTGATGATTTACATAAGGTAACCAAAAAAGTTCGTGTGGTTTTTCATAATTCCTATTTCTAAAATAAGTATTAAGGTAACTGGTTGTGGGTAGGGAGATAACTTTCTATGTAAATTGAAACTTGTTTCAAGGAGAATCAATCAGTGTGTTTCATAAGTTTTATTAGTGCGATTTAAATTTAAAATTCTTAAGTTGAGTATGGCTGTGTCAAATGCGATAATTCGCGCCTGTTTACTTTATGAGTATCATTGGTTAGCCAGTAGCGACCAGCCAGTAACCACGTGTTCACCAACAAAAGGTTTTACCGTGTGTATGGTGGACTACAGCAGGTATCGTTGACTATGAGTTGCTACCAAGTGGACAAACCATTAATGCTGAGATATACTCAGCCCAATTGGACAGAGTTTCGGTTGCTATTCACCAAAAACAAGTAGCTTTGGCGAACAGAAAAGGTAGTGTATTCCACCAGGACAACACCAGACCGCACACCGCAAAAATCACGCGGGAAACTCTAGCACGTTTACAATGGGAGATTCTACCTCACCCTCCGTATTCACCAGACCTTGTCCCAAGCGACTATCACCTTTTTTTGGCCCTGGACAATCATATGAAGAATTGACAGTTTCTAAATAGAGAAGATCTCGAAAATGAGTTAATTCAATTTTTCAGCTCCCAAACTCAAGATTTTTATAAAAATGGAATATTCAACTATTTTTCAGAATAAACTTTACTAAAATCGTTTTTTTGTGTATTTATTTATGTACCTGCAAAACCGCACGAACTTTTTTGGTTGCCTGATATTTTGCCCTAATACTGGCTCATCATATTGTGGAGTTATTGTTAGCTCTATAAATAGAGTTTTAGACATTGTTAAATTTATTATTTGTTGAAATCTTTAAGATGCTTAAAGGATCTATAAAAATATTGTACCTGATTCCGCAAAGACCACAAACGAACAGTCTTGTCCTTGGAGCCTGTCATGAAGCTGTGCTCATTGTCGAGGCAGTGGATGGACTTGACTGACTGGCTGTGGCCTACAAAAGTCTGTAGCTTGATCTGCTTCAAGTTGAACCTGTTGTCTTTATCGGGTCTACCGATCTCGTGCTCCCAGTATATAAGCCAATCCCCACGGAGGTGCCTTGAAATGATATTTCGTGTTGCAATAAGCCAATTCCGAAGTTCCACTTTAAATCTTTATGTTCAATACAAACCATTTCCTCATTACATAAGGGTAAAGATAACAAAATTTAGTACTATCTAATAATTTATATTTGGACAGCTTCAAGCCATACTCAATTTATACGACATAAAGCGCGATGCTTCCTTAAACCTGCATTTTAATAAGCTCAATAACATCGGAAAAAGAACCCACATTTCTAGGCTACATGCTAAAATAGCTGTCTCTTTTGCAATCTTATTGAGAGAATGAGATAGATGCACTGGAATCAAAATTTAGAGCCTGGACTTGAATCATGTGGATTATATGGATTTATGGCATCTATTTAAAGCATCTATGGTCTTTCAAATATAAAATCATATAAGAACAAATTCTGACACGTCATTTAAACTTCAAATTCCATTTTGATGACTGCATAAATATGCCATTATAATTATGTCAGAATTTAAAAAGAAAAAATATCAGTGTAAGTTTTATACAAAGTCTAGAAATTAATTTTAATTTCTATACTGTTTCGGTTAGATGTGGTGTTTATTATTATACTAACCTGTTACTCTTAACTCCGTTGTCAATCTTACAAGCGACAACGTCCAATCCCCTGGCGCGTAGCCCGCCTTCTTCCACCACGTCAATCCTATTGCCTACAAGCGTGACGTTGGAGCCGAAGCTGTTGGAGCTGGCCACATGGTCGCCCACTAGGTCTGGCTTCACGGGCGTGATATCTATGCTCTTGCGGCTTGTTGGCTCATCTCCCAGAGATGTCTGCAGTCGATTTTCGGGCGTATTAGAAAGTGGACTCCTGGAACAATTTACGAATTAAGATCTCCACCCACTAGATCGTATTATACTAGAACCGTCATCATGCAAAAAAATTATCACTATATGAATACTGTAAAGTGGCAGCCTACTACACCGTCACGTGTCAAAACCGGGCCGCTTAGACATAGCACTATCATGTTCCGGCAGTTGGATGTAAGATACCCTGTTACTGTTTGTCGTTGCGAAATCTGAATGTAGCTAGCATTCATTTTCAGCTTTATTTTTAATAACCATTAAATTAAATGGAAGGCCAAAGCTACCCAATTAAAAGCTCATTAATTGTGAATAATACAATATATTTAAGATTTTAAAATTGTTAGTTTTCATGCTCTAACCGTGTTTTGATTTTATTTACAAAAAAACAGAGTTAATGACCCGTCACTTCATCTGTACCACTATGTTGCTTATTAAAATTCTACAGAATAAAATTTTAGTTTCATTTGCAATCTTCATGTGTTGATTTAATGTACTCAATTTGGTCTAACTCGGTCGTAAAAGTTTAGTTATTATTTAATTTTTAGGTGTTTTATATCAAGTTTTATTTTAATCAATATATATGCAAAACCACTGAAAATAATGATAATAGCTGTCTAATAGAGTCCTTAGTCTATAAACAGAATCAAATATAACTAAACATAATTATATAGCTATCTCATAATTAAATATAGCTAACCTGATAGAGTTTGCCTGCTCGTAGCTCCGACATAGCGCATGTATCGTGTCCGAGTTCTTGAGGACGCGTTCCAGGGACTCCGCGCCAACAAACTCACTGAAGGTAGTGTACGCTTTGTAAGCGAGTTCAGCGTCAAACACCCGCAACAGTTCCTCTTGGGCCTGGATAATTCAGTAATGTAATCTGTCCGGCCGTACAATACACAATTTAAATTTTATTGACTCCTTTTCTGATCGCATTGTAATGAACAATGAAAGAAAAGGACAGATGAACATAACGTCATTTGAGGTTACACCACGAGCATTCTGCTTAAGGCTCGTGTCCAAGCTTTTTGCGTAATATTACACATTCAGAGATACTGCTATTGTTTTCATACGATCTGACAACTGACGACACTAGGAATAAACTTACTTGAAATAAGAGTCCATAATAGGGCTGTATAATTTAATTTTCAATGTCTGGCTATTGATTTCTACATTATTGCATCGCTAATAAAGATCATTGTAAAGCAGAATATGATTTAATCCTTAAACTATATGGCAAGAGTTCATAATAACTCCCAGATATGTGGATGCAGCATTCGAGATGACTTACGGTGAGCGCCGCGGGATCGGGTGCACGGTCGATAGGCGCAGGCGCAGGTGGCGTGCACGCGAGGTCCGGTAGGTCGGCGCGGAACACCCGACCCTCCTGCATCCTCCACTCGCATGTAGAACCGTCTCGGCATAACTCTACAATGCCATCCGCTGGGTTTTCCGCGATGTCGTCCGTACCCTCAAAAATTTTTTTAATTTTATTAAACTAATCATTCTTATCGTAGTAATAAAAAGGAATGTAGGTTCAATTAGTAGGTTACAATTTTGAAGACATAATAAAATAACTGTTGGATCTTAAGCCAGCACTTTATGGGCCAAGAGCAATCTATAGTTACATTGGCCAATTTGTGAAATGTATGCGGATACATGTTTGGCTGTGGCTTACTATCAATAAGACTATAGTTTACAAGTATTACAATAAATAGACGAACAAGAAAAATGTTTGAGCACCTTATCAGTTTCGTCCTGTTTAGGCCAATTTTCTGTTTTTCCAGTTGCTTTATCGAATGCTAAGAAAAATCTGTAATTAAATTATAACTCTTTAGTTTTACAAAACAACATTTTCAAATAGCAGTCATTAATACTCTTATAAGTATATGAGGAATAATTATAGCAAGAAAGATAATTCTTACCTCTGTAACGAATAAACGCATAGATGTTTCCGGGTCATCTCAGGCCCGATTCTCAACGCCAACACGTGTAGAGCCTCCAGCAACTTGCGAGCTAGAGCTGCCCTCGCCACAACCCCGCTGGGATAAGCGCAGCGACTAGTAGACGCTAGGCGTAGAGCTGGCTGGAGAATGCTCTTCAGGAATGTGTCCTAATAAATAAGCAATAAATAGATTTAAGATTGAAGACATTTTTCAAAGTTATGTCTGGGTTGAAAAGCTCTTATTAAGTTTTTATTCATCGATTGATACTCACTAACAACTGCTCCATAACCTTGACGTCCGACATGTAAGGCAGTAGGTATTTGACAAGCTGCAAGCAGGCAACCACACCGCCCTCTAGTGGAGCAGAAAGCCGTCGTCGGCACGACGCGATTAAGTCACCCATGTGTGGCAAGTATTGGAATATGATAAGTTGCTCACCGTACATAGCTGTCAAGGGAAATATTTATTATGAATATTTCTAAATTAATTTCAAAGAAACAATCTAACTGAAATCTTTGAAATACTCACCAACAATTGAAGTTAGGCCTTTAATTACTTTCATTGCATTCCTATCCCCTACTACGCGACTGTTAACAATAGATATCAGATCAAATTCATCGCTTTCTTCTCCGTCATACTGTGTTAAATTCTCTTTACCAATGTAGCACAAAGTTAACATCTTCAGCAAATTCCTGGTTATGTATCTACAAGTAAGTACTGGTCCTAGCTTGTGAGCCAACCAAATTAAACTTTCCAGACTCATATCTGATATTTTACCAGGCATTGAATCTCCCAAGTCATCGCTGTAATTATTAAAAGCATTCGGTTGATGTAGCTCCAAGTTTTTTACGATCTCGGGACTTTTGATTTCACGACCATGTGATTCTTCCTGTACCTCAATATCCTCAGGTTTAGAATCTTCTTCAGCGAAGTGCAAGTAGCTGGTAAACATGGGCTTTGTTGGAATGTTCATTGTAGGTGACATGAGTTGAGTAGTTGCCTTTTGAACTGAATTATTTGCAGGATTATTGACTTTAATAGTGACGTTATTCTGATCCATTTGGGGAGTGAAATATTTTGATGTGCCTGGGGATAATAAATCTGCTGATGGTGATATCGATTGATTTAACGCATCGTGTGGAGTATTAGAGTGGTAGGAGCCAATAGACTCAGCGGGTGATTTACTTCTGCTACTACGACTAGGCAATCTATCTTTATCGCTTTCGAAATGAAACAAGTCTTGGTCACTTTTAATATCACTATCCTTATCTTTTAATTTTTCCTGGAAATCTATCACTGTTTTTTCTATATTTGGAGTGGTAACGTGTTCTGATCCGTATGACGTATCTGGAGAAAATATATCCATGGTTGTAGACAAAGCAGTTTTAACATTATCGTCTGAATATCTAGGTTTTTTATTGGATGATAATTTACTATGACTCAAATGTCCTGGTGTTCCAGCTCCAATCGGATGTTCGTCTTTATAGCCTCCAACAGCTTCCACTAAATGTTGTGTAAAATTGTCCAAGAAACACTGCAGACCAAGTCTAACCATTAATTGAAGAAGAAACATGTTGTGATACAATTTTACAAACTTTTGCCTGTTAGACAAACTTCTTGTTTCACTGGACGAATCGACTTCCGATATCGGATGCCACTCTTGTTTTTCACCCACTATCGCTTCATCTTCATAAAGATTCAATATGTGTTTAAGAAGTTTTTTCCTAGTTGCATCCGTCCCAAGAGCTTTGCTGACTGTATCAAATAAATACCAAGCAGCTAATACAGAAGTTTTATTATTCTTTAAAAGCTCAATGTAATGTAGGAGAAAGATGTCCAAAACATCAATTTGGTTATAACAATTTAATTGACTTAGAAGAAGGTCCAGATGTAAAGCACATGCTTCAATCTTACCCTCAGCAATTCTTTGGTTGAAATGTAGCTTGGTTTTTTCAATATTTTGGTATTTCTCACAATGAACTCCATCACATTCATACGTGTATAAAATATTTAACTCATTGCTTGTCAGTTCGTACTCGTGGAGAGTGCTGATGAGTTTATATAAAGTGTTAAAGCTGCGTGGAAATGGTATCATATGTTGCATCAATAGAGGTTGCAATAATTGTGAGGGCGACGGTGGAGGTAAGCCTTTATCAGTCACTACAATCTTCTTGAAAGGCTCGTCCTTTAAGGTAAGCTCATTTTTGAAAGTCAAACTTGGAGGATGGACGTTTAACAATAATGATGTAATGTAACTGACACATTTTGGTAAAACATTGAAATTGTATTTCAGAACTGTTCTACAGTTATTGTACCGCTCTATAAAGTTGTCACTGGTACTTCGTAATGGACGCAAGTACTGATGTAAAAATATTTCAACAATAAGGCACCCAATCACCAACATGTCCTGACGACGGCTCTGCGTCACGAACTGCTTATACACAGATGCATCTGTAGTGTACCTTGAACTAAGACTTCTATTTTTCTTCTCTTTTAAAACTGTTTCTAAATGAGCATCTTGACTAAATTTCTTTAGGAACGTTTGATCATACGATGCAAGGAACATGTGATTGATAAAAGCTGTGTCCCCGCTTTCTTGGAACATACTAGAAGCGCCTGGATTTTTTACTTCTTGCATCGGAAAATGGTTTAATGCCGTGACAGTATCTTTTGTTTTGTCTTCGGCTTTACTAAAGAAGCATTTTGTTTTAAAATTTTCAAGAGCTTCTAAGGCTTGTATTGAGGAGACGGGGTTAAATTCTTTGGGAAGGTAGATAACCCCTTTACCTAGTTCGGAACGTTGAACACGGTAATGCCGGGAGTGTGATGATGCTCTCTCAGAAACTACGTGTGTGATTTCTTCATGTCCTTGACTCTTGGACAACGAACGTGCTCTACTGCTACTTTTATGTCGCGAGCGAGTCCTTTGTGGGGGCACGCTTAAGCGAGATATGTGTTGTGGAAGGCTACTAGACTCTTCTTCTTCATCAGATATTTCATCCGAACTGTCATGTTTAGTACACTTCTCTGTTATATGAAAAAATAATATGTATTAATTCGGTTTCAAAGAAGTAAACAAAGATTGTGGAGTGACATTTTTTATTATGATATATGTACATTACTGGTAATTTATTTCTTTATCATTGGAACATTTAAGTTAAAAAAAACGTATATATTTTCGGTATATTTGGCCTCAGAAGTAGATTAATATTTTAGTACAACTGTACACCGACCATTAACTACGCAGTTACGGTTGTTACAACACCAGAAAACGCAATAGTTAGTGTGATATAGTACTGAGGCCGACCATATATAAACATTTATTAAAATTTTTCTAAAAAGTCTAAATAATTTATTTCTGTAGTGTTATGTTCAGCGATCAGGCAAAGATATTGCTTATATGCGAAAAATACCCAAATAACTAATTTCCATGGTACCCGCTTTTCTACCTCCGTACCTCCGGTTTAATTATTTACCACTAATTACTGCCCAAAAAATTATGTTTTGTTTTATCCTTTAAACTACCCTATCAGAAATGTTTTATCTTTACTTTACACATACGTGAAAAGTTTAAGTTTCAAATAAAAAACAATTTTCGATTTTTATAGCATGTAACTTCTATAAAACAAAAGTGGCATCCAAAATGTAAGGGATACTAACTTGCGTCCCTAGGCGCGGTCCAGTGCAGCCGCGGCGGCTGCGGCGGCAGCGGTCGTGAGGTCCTGGGGGGGTGCGGCGCAGTCAACAGCTGCACCATGGCACCGCGCCTGGGCTCTGTGTGTCCGTCCACCAGCGAGAGGCACACATTCTTAGCCTTCACGGAAGCAGAACCCGATAGTTTATAGCCGAATGTTATATCAATCCAGTGATGCAAATTTTCGGATACGTGTGTGCTTTCCAACGCTTCTCGGTGTTTTGTTATAAAGTCTTCTGCGCAGGTTGCCCATGATGGTATTCCAAGATCCTAAGCATATGATATTATTACATTCATTGTCAAATTGCACTCTTCTTCACTTCTAGCTTTTCTCTAAGGACACGATACCTTATTCCCAGATATGTTCATTGATGTGACTGATTTAACTAACCAGGGCAAAACTTCTATTTACACCCAGTCATAGTCATGATATTTTTTGGTAAAAATTTAATTAAAAGAAGACGATGTGGCTAGTTCCAAATTGCCTATAATTACTCAAACAATAATATGGAAGCTAGAAGCACAATTAAATCTGAATATATTAAAAGCCACTATCATATCAAGTTATCTTTATTTAATTACCGGCAAGTCCTCGTGTATGCTCTTAAAGACAGTAGGGTCAGTGTAGAATTCTGGTATACACTCGTCTGGTGTCCACTCCTGGACGCGTTGAATAGAAGCCGGGTACTCTGCCGGAACCCACTTATTACGGACATATTTGCACAACACTTCTTTTGGTGTCCTACATAAAGAAAATTAATGTTACTTGAAGTTTTTCATTTCAATAGTTAAGTAATAAGAGATGGGTAACTTCAATGGTAAGTAAGGAAGACCGTTACCATGGAAAGGCGATAAAATGTATATGAATTTTTTGGAAAAATATATTTAACTTCTAACCATTGCTGCATAACTACAAAACAGAAATCAGAGTAGCATAATAAGAAAGCTGGTATATAACGAAATATACCTTTGAATTACAGATTCATATAACTTTTTAGATCACTAAAATGTTTATAAATTTTACAGTAAATTCTTGCGTATTTTACATGTCTTTATCAGTCCTTTTTTAAATAATCAGGATTATAAGGTTCGTAAGGAAGAACCTGGAATCTTATTGTGTAACTTCATATTGATGGCGATAGCTTTCGTCTTCAAAACCAAGTTTTTTTTATTATATTGGTACTATAAGGTACTTTAACATATTAGGTTTAACATATTGATAATATAAGGTACTTAAAAGACTTTTAAAATTTACAATAACAAACCTCCGAGCTAAATACACAAAGCATGTGATGTCTGATAGTGCATCAGAGATATGATGAGGTATTTGGTCCGAACAGTTGCTGACATCATATGTCATATCCAATTGCCTGTCACCTTTATTTAATCTGTACTTCGACTTACTGAGATCACGCCAATTCCGACCTGCAATTAATATTTCTCAAATAAGATAAAAAATAAGTCTTTTATATATTCTTCAACTCTGTGGAAACCTCTAATTCCTCAAATTCATAGATTGTAATTAAACTTGATTGCTATAATATTATCAATTCGAATTATTTAAAATTAATCACAACAAGAGGGTAGGTTAGCATAAAAAATATTAACTAAACTAACACAATTTTTTTGTTCAACAACATAGAAGACACTATGGGTTGTTAATTATTTTTCACCATGCGCTATTTGAGGGTAATTTTATATTACAATTAATTGTTAGATTTGAAATCTAAAATATGTTGATTAGCATCAATAACAAAATTTTGAATCATAATAAGATATATTAATAAACTTATAATAATATTATAAAACCAGTAATTTTCAAGAAGAGTTGAAACATTACAAGAAGTAGAAATAAAATAGGGGTAGATGATATTTCAGCTAATTCTGGTCCATTCTTGCTTAGCTTTGTTATTTCTATTCATTATTATATTGACTTACTTTGTTATGTTTTATTTGACTAGAATTTTATTTGATTTGACCATCTTTAAAAATATTTATAAATTATTTACTGTTATTTTTATAATTTACTATTAAATTATTAATTTAAACTAACAGATAAATGAATACTTACCACATCTAGATGCAAAATCCGTAACCCATGGTACCATAAAATGTATCTGCGGATCATTAGCACTTCTCCCTGCAAGAGTGTTGAGATGAAGCAAATAATCAAGGTTTGATATTCTGCCTCTCACCCACAGCATACATAACTTCTCCAGTTGAACAGCATCATTTCTCCAACACCACTCTTCACCTTTCTTTGATGGACTTTGGCTATTAGAACTAACTATTGAAGTGCTCTGCCTACTCTTACTAGGCTCATATATCAAAGAAGCATCTAAACAGTGCACATTATTTGTAACAGTAGGCAATATCTGCAGCCATAAATTCTCAGACAAGTAAATATCTTGTAGTGTAAGCTTGCCTAAACTCAACCCTCTATCACTAATAGCTTTGAAAATATGTAACAATTGGTATATGAGGAACAGACCACGTCCATAATTCATATCAATTAAATGTGGGCTAAAATTAAGGCAATCTAGCAGAGTGTGTTCACAGTACCCTCCATATATTATAAAATAGTTATTGTCAGTCTCTAGAACAAACAAAGCTGATAGCAAATTGACATGGGGTTCATAAAATTTTGATACATATTTATTAGGTATAACCTCTTTGTACTCTACTTGTTTTCCTGACAAGTCATGCTTAATTCTAATTATATTACAGCCATACAATCGGAGTATTACTTCAGATAGCAACTGATCATGTTCTAATAAATTAACAATGGAGCCCTCTTTACTGCAATCATGATTTTGACAATATTTTTTATATGACTCTTTCCATAAGTTTCTCTGATTGTTTTGTGAAACATATTGAAGTAGTTGTGAGAATGTTAGTGGAAATTCTGAACAGGGCTCATTTAATTTGTATCGTGGCAGTGGTAGGACTTTCGAGAAATTTTTGTTTAATACCTAAAAACCAAGAATGATTAAAGTTAAATTTTATAAAGAAATAAAACCGTTTTAAAAAATATTGACATACCCTCATAAATATTTTTCTATATGGGTAGGGTACACTTTCACCAGGTTGTAAAGTGAAATCTACATTGTTCACGGAGTTATCGACTTCCAAGTTCTTTAACCACTGTTTTAACCATCTATTATGAACAACTACGGAACAAAGGTTTGGTGAAGCAGTTGGAAAAATATTTTTACTGTTTATTCCTAAATATTTTGTAATAAAGTCCATTTCTAAATCTTTTGTTTTGTTTTACTTGATAAGATCACAGATGATATATCTGACATTGACATATTTTTGTTTTTACTTTTTTTTGTTCGTTTGTTTTTGTACGGAAAAGCAAAGGAAACAAAAGCCAATACAGCCAAATACACAAATATTTCTTCATTTCTGTCTCCGGGATACCGATGTTATACATCCCCTTGGTTATTTGACGACCAAGGTGATTTGACGACTAATGCTAGGCGCCGCCATTTTGTTAATGACTTAGGAGAAAAAATTTTGAAGATGGAATGTAATGTTAGTGATTACGATAAAATGATACGAAAACAGAATATTATGTTAATAATTGCGATGAAATGATACCCAAATGAAAATGGAATGCGATGATTAAAATTAAATGAACTTACCGTATAAATTAATAAATGAAAATGAAACGCTGAATAATCTCACGTAAGTCACTAAATAACGCTGAATGATGTATATATATCATATATTGCACGATATAACGATTGTTCTTGCAATGAAACTACACCAATTTCATTAAAAAAATTTCACTACATCATATTCGAAATAAAATATACAGCACCGAACCATCCCCGCCATTACGCGCCAAAAGTCGTTGTTTTTGTTAGTTCTTATAGCTGTGAGCGTGTGTTCCGAAAGCTGTTTCGGCCATGCTCACAGCTATATTAATATACAGCGTTATTTTTGGCTCCGGGATACCGATATACTTATACCTTTGCCTCATGGAGTTTGGACGTCTAATTGTAGGCCCAGTCAATTTGGAAATGACTAGAAACAAAATTCGAAAATAGAATGCAATGTTATCTATTGCGATATTGCAATGAAATGACACGAAAATAGAATTTATTAAAGGTTACGATGAAATGAAATGATACGATGTTAAATAAATGAACTTACCCTACATCTTGCACGATACAATGATCCTTTTTGTCATGAAACTACATCAATTTCACAACAAAACCGTCACTCAAAAACAATATACGAAATAATATATACAGCACCCAACCGACCCCGCCATTAAGCGCCAAAAACCTTTTTTTGTTTAATTGTCCCTATTCCTGTAATAAGGGTGTCTCAGTAACAGATATATCGGATGAACAAAGTATATAGGTAGTATAGTAGTAAATTGAGGTTTTCTTGAAAACATGTATGTTTTCGTAATAATTAGATGATAATTTGCATATTTTTGGTTGGAGTTAAAATATAGAATGCAACTTGGGAGACCCACGTATCTTTTAGTCGTCGTCGGAAAACGAATCTTGAGCAAGACAGAAGAGTAGTGCAATTAGCTATCAGTGATCGTTTTGTAAAGGCTACTGAATTCGATTTATCTGTAAGCATAGGAGTCAACGGTTTCATGATCATGCTCTACATCAAAAATACCTACTAAAAAGTGACACTTACACCACGGCACAAAGTGCAATGTTGTAAACGTATTAGTACGAAATTTTTTAAATTACAATTTTGTTTATAAGACAACAAAAAAAAATTTTTTTTTGTCTACTGGTAGTCGCCTTCATTATGGACTATTAACAACACCAGGTATAACAATATATATAGGAATATAATAGCTACAAAAACAGTAGAGGAGGGGTGGGGAGCTACAAAGCAGAATCTTTTGCTTTGTAGCTCCCCACCAGGTGGACAGCTCATGACGTCACACGTTAGAAGGGAATATTCACGCTATAGCACACTTGCTAGTGGAAATCAAGTTCACTACTCTCAAATATGTTTCTGGTTAGGTTCAAATACAAAGCTTAATATCTTAGTTGGTAAATCCGGTATGAAAATTTTTCTGAAAATAAATAGTGTATTAATGGGGGACGAATGCATAGCACCGCAAATAATTCTTAATGCCCGAGAATGCTGTCTGCTGGCTGCTGCCAAAAGCCTTTGGTAACCGGTTCGAAGAGCGTAATTTTACATGCAACGAATGGTAGAATTATACATTAGTTTCAAATAAAAAGGATAGACTCAAATAACAAAAAATGGAGAACAAAGGCAAGTTTGGAGTATAATTTATAATAATGTATTAAAAATAAGTTCATTTATGGAAATCAGTGCGTTATGATATCATACATTTACAATCATATTTATATTATACAAATTATTACACAACATTTAAGAAAATGCATTTTACAAAAACAAATAATAAATAAGTTTTTAACTTTTCAATTATATATCAGGGAAGGTTGGATCAAGAAAGGTTGTGCACATTGAATGGAGAATTGAGACTGCATGTGGTACCTAATTAATGACGCTTAACTCAATTAACATCCTGCGAACTATTCAAATGTCAATAATTATCATCAAATTATCTGTCCAACTTACATTACATTTACAATATGTGGTCACAATTTAACACTCTGCTGATAGTTAATTTTGTATGCATTGTGTCAACACATTTCCACATCATCTTGCTAACCATAGGAGATATGTAAAATTACTTTATTTTTCCCTCATGGTGCCTTCATTTCTTAATGGATCTAGAGTAATACCTTAATGGAATGACCTTAGCTTGTCAAGGATAGTTTGCCAGTTGCTTAGAAGGTCCTCAGAAACTACCGGAATTTAGCTGTCCTTCCATGGCAGGGGTGCTGTTTATAAATTACATGGGGACCACCTTAAATCATCAATTAGATTTGTTTGATAAAGTGTATGATTAGTTTAGCTCTCAAGTCTTTCTTGAGAGCAGGATTGATTCCTTATGGTGGTAAATAATTATCAACTATTACCACAAGTATTAGCACCATTATATTGTTTTGAGGTATCACAGGATGATTGATCCATAATATGTAAAACTAATTATTAATTTGATATCTTTCTTATTTTATTACAAGTCTGTAAATAGATATTACCAAAACAGCTCTTTTATAAAATAAAACTAGAATTCATGTTATTACCCTTAGCATTAAACAAAAGAGATATTTATTCTACTTTTCCAGATACTCTTTTCAAATAATTCTTCCAAAGAACATCTTTGTAAACAACTGCTTGAGTTTCCGGACTCTTTGCAGCAATTATACCTCTTCCAACAACAACCACATCAGCTCCCTTTTCTAGTATCACTTTCTCTGGTGTATTATATACTTGCCCAAGTGCATCTTTAGATGTTTCTAGCTGTACTCCAGGTGTGAGCTGAATGAGACCAGGATCTTTGAAAGTTTCTTTATTCTGACAGACAAAACCTGTGATTAAATTTGGATATTTCAAAGACATTTTTACTGTTTCACTTGTGTAATCTGGAGTTATTAAGTTGCCCTGAAAAATAAATAAAATTGATAAATTACTTCAAGATGGATCCTTTTCCAGAAAGTCACAGCTAAATACTTCATTTGTATTGTTGTGTTCATATGGAGAGCACAGTGCTCAAGAAGTTTGTTGGAACTAGTCATACACTTTTTTGTTATGTTCCAACAATGTAAAAAAACATTGAATGATTTTACTGTGTTAGTAAGTTTGGGTAAATTCGAACAATCAGTTTGCAGACTGTTTGTGTGCCACTCACTTATACCATGATAAAACAGTATTTTGTATACAGTAAGGTGTTTCAATGAAACTGTGAAAGTTGTCTCTTTTGCATATGAAGTTAGGTAATAAAAAGTAGATAGATGCAAGGTAATTCAGACAAAGCCAAGTGGTCAATACATTTATAGAATATATTTTTAATACTGATGGCACTAGCAATAAATGACACAGTGGAATGATAATACTAATTCTTAACAAGCATAAATACATGTGATACATTATAATTCTACATTGGGACTATTGACTAGTACAAATATGTCAGTAACCTACTTCTAAATAAGCAATAAGAATTATGAAAGATATTTCAACTTGCCACACCCCCTACTTAAGTCATTACAACAGTTGTACATTCAAACAATAATTACCTCACTACTCATTTCAGCTAATAAAAATACTCCTCTATTATTAGCAATATCATTTCCAGAACTATTAATTGCTTTTAAAATGCCATCTCCTGGTAAAGAATGGACAGTGACACAGTCGGCCCATTCAGCTATTTTGTATACACCTTTTAAATATTGCAATGCTACAGTGTTTCCTATATCAGCATATTTCCGATCTTCTAAAATTAAAAAATTAAATCTCTTTGCTAAGCTTTTTAGTCTCACTATAAAATCAGCATTGAAATCTTCAATTATATCTATATGTGTTTTTACCATACACACATGTTCACCAACTTTTTCTAAGATATCTAGAATTGTAACTGTCGATGTTAAGTCAACAGATAAACACAGATTGGTCTTTTTAGTTGCCATGATATTAAAAAGCAATTTACTAATGGCATTCTTAGCAAATCCAGATCTTCTTTCAAAAGTGAGCAATGTACGGTCTTCTGTATGTGCTGTTAAAAAAAATTATATCTATAGCCCAGGTCAAACCAATCAAGTTCAATTTCACTTAAAGACATATAGAATGATAATTTATAAACACAATAACAATCAAAGTGAGCAAAAGTCTACTTTATAATAATTTACCTGTTAAAGAAGCCTGAGTTTGCTTCAAATATGAATCCACTTTCGAGGCCACCACATCATCTATCTTTCCATTTCTCACTAGTATGTCCATTAACTCTGTTAATGTGAATAATGATTTTACCTGAACATTATTCACTGCTAGATTTTGGCGGCCACCTTGCTCTCGATCAAGAATAACTATAGCTTCGTCAGCTATCAATCCTTCTTTACGTAAATCATTAACAGTTTCTAGTACACTAGAACCAGATGTGATTACATCTTCAATAATCAGACATTTCTCACCAGATTTGTAATGCCCTTCAATCATTTTCTTCGTGCCATAAGCTTTAGCTTCTTTACGTCTCATAAGCATTGGTTTTCTAGCTTGCACACTTAATAATGTGGCTATTGGCAAGGCTGTATAGGGCACGCCACATATATGATCACAGACATTTTCTTTCAGAGCAAAATCATATATGAGGTTTGATATTAATTCCTAAAATAAAATTATTATTAAAGAAAGGCTTATCAAAGACGTGTTTTTTCTTAACTATTCCTTACCGTTAACGTTTAAATTTCCATAATACTCACCATTACATCTGGATAACTAACAATAACCCTCAGGTCGAAATAAACCGGCGTTTTCAAACCAATTTTAGTAGTAAAATCTCCAAATTTAACCGCATTTATTTGGTATAACCGGGTAGCAAGTTCTTCACGACATTTTTGAGAATTCATTATTATTTATGATTTGTTTGTAATTATTATTAAATTATAAAACCACGTGAAGATGAGTTTTTCAGGTTATGTTATTTCTTATACAATAATATTTCTTTCTTTAATACCGGGTTTACACATTCATTCGTGACCGTCCTGCGAGCGACGCGAACTACTATTTATGCCGCGGTTACACATTCACATAACCAAATCTGTTTATCGATCGATAAATATGTCAATTGTTAAGTTCCATGCTCGCACTGCAGGAATGCCGAAACGCTAAATGAAAAATTCCTAAGAAAGAGCTTAAAACACTTTTTACACCGAAACATTTTTACCCTCAGGGAGCCTAGACAAAAATAATTCACTTTAGAATTGAAGTAGCCTTCTATTCTAAAGTGAATTATTTTTGTCGTTTTAAAATATTTTTTTGATGATAGTTTATGATTTAAAAAATATTTTAGGTACTTCTTTTCATCGTAAATATATAATAAGCAAAAATTTCTTGTTAAAGGCTGGTTTATTATATTTATTCTATGTGACTATTGTTGTTGACTATATTAGTAATATACTAAATAAATAAATAGACAATGCAACTAATCATACAATTTTGCCCCTACAGGAATTCGCACCAGCTGGTAGAATCAACCGAACCAAGTTACCTTTATTAGTGGATGACAGCTGTCATGGTACTACATGCTTTATGTAAAATATTTTTATTAAAGTATAGTCATTTGTGATTCAAACCCGGGCACAGATTAGAAAGAGTATGTCTTAAGAACCCGGGACCGCTGGTTTAAAATATAGAAGTACAGAAGACCTTTTTTAAAATTTTCCTTATGACTTCTATGTTAGAGCCTTCTAACATAGAAGGAAAATATCCTTCCTTTGCCTTCTAACATTGAAGGTTATATAATGTTATATAACATTGCTTTCTATGGAAGAAGGAATGGTCCATACAGCCATGTCTTATGTAGTTATCTCTTTATATAAATATAGGGCCCGGGATACCGGTGTAACGTATCCCTTTGCCCCAAGTAGTCTATGGCGACTAAAGGCCTACCATTAGTCGCATCTAAAACTCAAATAGAAGGGCCTACCCTTTCATTTTGTAAATTATTTATGAGAAAATGTATGTAAATGAAATGCAATATAGGCCATATAGCACGTATACACTTGTAATAAAATATCGTTGATGACATTAAAAAGGTGACATTTAAAAAACAAATAAAAATAGTGAAAAATTTTCTAATTTTATTATTGAAATTAGAAAAATGTTGTTTTTCTGACTTTTACATTCTGACAAAATGAGCGAATCGGATGAAAAATTAGAGACATTTTTAAATTTTATTACAAAAAAGGAAAAAATACAACGCAAGTCACGATTTTTTTTGATATTTAAGGACCTAATACAGTGCCAGTAAGAGTAGCACAAAGTTGGTTGAAGCTCTGGTCCTGTTACTGATAAAATGGACACAATTTTTAAAAAAGAGGAACATGATCGGCATATCAGCAGTTACAACAGAGCTAAAGAACTGGGAACCGACCACAAAAGAGTTTTGACCCATTTGAAAAAGCTGAGTACACAAAAAAAGCTAAATATATGTCTGCCACACGGACTCACTGAAAGAAACCTAATGAACCATTAACTCATTTGCAATACTTTATTGAGATGTAATGATACAGTAATGAAACCGAATGAAGAGAATGATAACAAGTGATGAAAAGTGGATCAGCAGTGCGAGCATGGAACTTGACAATCGACATACTTACCGATCGATAAACGGATTTCGTTTATCGAGCTATATCGATAACCGCTAGCATGGAAGTTGACTTGATAACTTTAACGAGACGATAAAATTTACCGAATTATATCGATCATTCGGTCATCATTCATTCTTATATTTTTAATAAAATGAAGCAAACGGACCTTGACCCAGAAGTTTCATAAATTTGCAAATATAAATACGAAAATTTATTGAAAATATTTTATTCTGTGTGTGACAGCGAGCGAATTTCTCATTGCAACACAATTATTTTTATGCCTTGTGTAAATTAAGTAAGTAGGTATACATATTTCATAGAACAATAACTTTTGAGATTGAAGACATTGATAGATCACCCATTGCTTTGGTATTGATTTTTAAAAAAAATTACCAGTGTGTCTTACTGAGACACTAAATTTAGCTGTGCCAACCAATTAGCTATGAATTTTAGTATGTTTTGGATTTTTTCTTAATAAATGTTACTACCATCAACTAGCATATTTCAAACCATCTTGAATTTAGAAATTCAATAGAAAAGGAGCGAAATAAAATCCTTCAAGAGATAATTATATTTTTATTTATTATAT
Organism: Acentria ephemerella; assembly: GCA_943193645.1. Classification (NCBI taxonomy): domain Eukaryota; kingdom Metazoa; phylum Arthropoda; class Insecta; order Lepidoptera; family Crambidae; genus Acentria; species Acentria ephemerella. The sequence continues at coordinate 9,584,663 of OW971886.1, read as the reverse complement.
TAATAAAAAAAGTTTACTTGATTTTATCACATAATATTTTAATTTATAACATTTGAAGTTAATTACCATCATGTTATAACTAGATTATTATCTAATACAACAAGAGTTTGATTAGCTAAACATTAACTGTTCAAACATTTGTATGTTTCTTATATGTATACATATTTGTATTAATCACCTGTAGTAATGCATCATATTATAAATAGTGCAGCAAGGATACTATTATCTCGAATAATTCAACAGGCTAAAAATGCAAAACCTGTCTTTGCACATTCACCTAAAGACCGCCTTTATAATACCATTGGTCTTCTGGGTTATTGTAGGGGGTCACGATTGCAATATGTGTGCAATCTATGCAGCCTAAGCAATCTGGTAATTTGTGCTTAGACTGGAAACCATTTCCAAATCCTTTCCTATATTGCTTTAGACACTACTGCCACTATCTTGCTGACGGTCATCCTTTGCGCCAAAGCGATTAAATTATATAAATATTATAATTAAATTCTTGGCCAATGCACCTTTGATAACTACTTACGGCAAAATATCGTACAGCAGTGAGAATCTGCAATGTAAAAGATTTTAAATAAATTTCGAGTATTTTGTTGGTATAGACAAAAAAGGCAATATAGAACTGCACGCATCGGGTTTATAAATAATTAAATGTACTTACAATTACATGCACGGGTAGCACATTTGACCGAACTCTCCTTTAATCTCATTGTAAATTCCTTGATTGATTGTAAATTCTTTATTATTACGGAAGAGGTTATGAAAGCACAAATCTTCCAGTTCAAATGGATTATTGGAATCCCTTATATGTCTTCTAGATAATAGGACAGATCGTCGCCTACAAGGTCTATTTTCATGATCAATCAAGAGAATAAAGCCGAAATCCATCTTGAAAACCCTTTAACTTTGTCGACAAAACTTTATCGATGACAATGAAGGACACAATAAACAATCAACAAAATAATTGATATTTATCTATCAAATATGTCAAAAAAAAGTTCCATGCTAAGTTTGTCGAGGTTTATCGATTAAGACGATAAAATTTGTCGACTTTATCGTTTAATTGATAAAAAAAGTTCCATGCTGCCGACATCGATTAATTGTCGAATAATGTCAATTATATCGAGTTTAATTGTCAAATTTGGTTTATCAATAGTTCCATGCTCGCACTGCAGGTATGACAAGAACGTGCGAATAAGGTTGTGGTCAAAGGTCGGTAAATTTAACTTCGCAGACCGTGACAAAACCTGTTAACTCGGAATAAGGTAATGCAATGTTTATTATGGGATTGGAAGGGAATTGTTCATTATGAGCTTTTACCGTCGGGTAGAACCATCGATTCGGATCTCTACTACTAGCAACTGATGAGATTAAAGCAAGAAGTTGAGACAAAGCGGCCGGAATTGATTAATAGCTTCCTATGGTTTTTCATCACGATAACGCTAGATAACATACATTTTTAACCACTCAGCAAAAATTAAGAGATTTTGGCTGGTACGTGTTAATGCATCCGCCATACAGTTACGTTTTTTTGATCAGAAGTCACAAAATTTCTGCAGCAACGGGATTATGTCTCTACCTACAACATGGCAGAAAGTCTATGGACAAAATGGCACATATATATTGTAATTAAAAGTAAATTTACTTTGAAAAAAAAAATGTCTTGAATTTTCATATAAAATGCGAAGAAACTTTTCCCCCAATCTATTATAATATATATATATATACATTTCATTAACTTTAAAATCATCATACTAACAAGTTGTGTGTTATCAAGATAAGTGAATCAATAAAGTTTATATGTATCAACAAGGATTTCTCATTTATCAAGATTTATCGGGTTGTGAGACTGTGCCAAGAAGTCCCACAACAATTATTATTATTAAAAATTCCTATTTTATCACATATTTTGCTGAAAAATCAATTAAAATTTTATTAAATCAATGTTCTTTGAGAAAGATTTGAAAACTTAACCGATTTTACATTTTTATAATGCTCCCAAAATATTGACGTATTTATTCATGGTAGCAATATTGCATTAGTTTGTAGACATATAATGCAAAGTACTCTGTGAATCTTTGCCGATCACCACTGAGCATATAAACACGTTTTATTGCCGATGATTGGATACGTGTGAGCGACTGGCGGGAGTAAAACAAATTAAACCGTCCAAAATATTTTTTGCTGAATTAAAATTATAATAGAAGTTATTCTTTGATATAAATGAGGACTGATTTAATAAATAATAAATGAAACAATAAAATTGTTTTTTTGTTTCGTGCTACAGAAACTCAGGTACCTATTCTAGTCATAATTTGGAGTCAATGTTGGGGTAAGGTAAAACCCACCCTTCAACGGTCGGTCGGGCGGGTCAGTCGGTAGTGGGGTCCCCTCCCCTCCTTATGGGAATGTCGGGGCAGCCACACAAAGGGTAGTAGTAACCCTTAGCAGAGGGGAATCAACTGTGCCGAGCTTTGGCCTCGGGCGGCATTCACTGTTTTGGTAGGAAGGGGTACGGGACATATATTTAGCAGTCAGCAGTCTATAAAGCGCCAGAAAACTGAAGCTTGTTTCGTTTTTGAGTTGTTTTTATTTATATATAAAAAGTGTTTATTACATCTGGAAATGGAAGTCAATATTGAAGGTACCTATTTCTTTTTTTAAGGTCACGTAATGTTTTTTTTTATCTTTATTCATTTGCTTTCTCTCATTCATAAAGAGTATTATTAAATTTGAAATTCTTGTTATTAGTAGCTAAAAGAAAAGTAATCTTCCAGAATCAGATCCTAACTTCATGGAATATGCGCTAAAAAAAAGCCTTATATCTAGGAACAAATTAGCTATCATTCTAAAAGGGTCTAACAATGAGATACAGTATTGTTGTGTAGAATGTCCAGCAAGGTATGAGGAAAAAGAAAAATTAGAATTCCACTTGTGTATGCATAATAAGGAATATAGATTTCTATGTGGTATTTGTGGTACTGGGTAAGTGGTTATTTTGTAAATTTGACAGATGAAAGATTTTTTTTGCTACTGTGAGTATTTATATTCATAGGCTATAGAAAACACTTGTAATCATACTGGCTGTGTGCTTGTCACTTTATAAATTAATATAAAATTAAATCATTTAATAATCAAATTTTAGTACATAAAAATTACATAATTGTAAAGTAACTGAAGTTATAAACAACTAAACAAGGTTACTTATTTGCTGTTTTAGGTTGAAACGTAAAGAACATCTAGATAGACATACTATGGAACACCAACAAGTGAGGCCACATGTTTGTCAGGTCTGTAGTAAGGCCTTTAAGCGAAAAGAGCATTTGAACATCCACCAAACTATTCATTATGGGGACAAGTCACAAGTCTGCACTTTGTGCAATAGATGTATGTATGATAGATTAATTAACATTACTTTTCTTACATAGGCAGTCTATAAATTTCAAAATCATTTATTTAATACAGACTTTTAAACATGCTTGTTGTTATCATCAATAATTAGTAACTAACATGTAACTTGTAGCCTATAAAAACTTTATTATTATTATTTTCATCTTTACTGTGGCTTTGGAAATGTGCTGACTTTACTGAAAAGAGCCAAAAACCCACTTAAGTCATTAAAATAAAATGTTACTACATTAATTGAGTAACAGTAAGTCTCTGGAAACAGTTGTGTAAAATTGTCAAAGTATATCAAATCTTAAAAAATCTTCAATTTTCGCAAACAAAACTCTGTTGCAAATTACTTAAAATTATCATTTGCATGAACTTGATTTTTAACATATCACAATACTAACAACATGTTCTTTTATATCAGAAAGTTGTAGGACATGTCACATATTTTAGTTTACCCTATAATAACATGTTCATTACCAAAGCACTATCCTTGTATAAAAATGCTTCTGTCCGTGGGTGCCCATTAACCCATGTGGAGTTTTGTCTATCACAAATCTACTGTAGCTTATAATCTTCCCAGATAAATGGACTATACAATAACACAAAAATCTTTTTTTTATTTTAACCAGTAGTTCCAGAGATACCCCCAACAAACCCTTCAAACTTTACCTCTTAATAATATAATAAAAGACTTTTTTGGTTGTTTAGGATAGTTTGCCAAACAGTTAATACATACCTTAAATAATCGTATTTGCTTCATTCTTGTTTTGTTCTTTAAACAAGAAATAAATTAGTATAGAACATTTTCAGCTTTCAACCGAAAAGATCATCTCCAAAAGCACCTACAGACACACAGCAAACTATTCCTAGAGCAGAATTTATACACTGTCAGTGATGACTTAATTGAGATCAAGAATGAAATATTTGATGATGAGGTGAAACAAGAAATTAGCAGTGACATGGATTGTGACACCGAAATTGATGTGAGATGACATTATTTAATTATTAATTAGTTTGTAAACCAATCTTCCATACCTGGCTGCACAATAATATGTATTAGTGTTTCTAATATGTGGCTACCTCACAAATTATGTCTATATAAATTATATGTCAAGTTATATGTCTTCATCTATGGTGAGTATAATAACCATAAAAAACAGAAATATTATGAAAGCTGTCTGGTTGAGTGGTAGGTTACCCTGTTTTTAAAACTAGATGTTCTGGGTTCGAATCTCGGTACAAACATTTGTCCTAAAGTAATAATAAAGGCATAATTATCTTTATTTTTCCTTCTTTTTATATTAGGGCTAGATAATAGGTCTAGTATAAGAATATATATAAGAAATATTGGAAAGTTTTGTATATTATAAACTTAAGAACAATAATTTTGCATGCCAGTTTCAGATGGAAAATGTGAATAAAAATATTTTTTTTAACATCGAAACGTAAACCATATTTCAAGCGAAATACATAAATTTTTATCGTTAATTAGGGAGTAGAGTCACTCGACAACACCGACTGCAACGGCGTCTCTCAAGACATTGCAGAGGTCCGGACTCCCCATGTCAGTGAGCGACCTTTCGTGTGCGAAATATGCTTTAAATCATACAAGAGGAAAGATCACCTGAAGATCCACAGTTGGACTCACATGAAAAAGGATAAGGTGTGCACAGAATGCGGGAAAGGTGAGTGCGAAATGTGACAATACAATCATACTCTGGATAGACTCAAGTATAAGTTAATGTTTATTTTATTTTTCGTTGAGTTTATGTGTAGCATCAACATAATTCCATTCACAAAGGTTACTGAAAGGTTTGAAGAAAAATGTATACCCTACACTGATCTTCTGATAAAACCGCTGTTTAACTATTGTAATAGTTGATTACAAAGATATCTTGCTCTATGAAACATATGACAATAAATAAAGAAACATAACAACATGAAAAACATAACAAAACATATAATAATAAATAATAAGTTGTGTATGGAAGGTGCAGTAAATTTTTCATTTTATCAACTAGTTTTACATAGGTATAGGTAATGTTATGTGGTGCAATCTTTGAAAATTTGGAAGTAAATCCATAATCACGCTGAGGGTATAGTTAGACACCCATTGGAGTAATACAGTAAAATCGACATCTTACTTTATTGATTCAATTCAGGGTCAGTTATGTTTTATTTAATAGAACTGACCAAAAAACATCATTGGCCAAAGCAAAATTTTGTGATCCCTTACGAACATTTAAATATAAATTCTTTAAACCTAGTGTGAGACTATAAGTTCTGTTTGCTGTTAACAGCGTTACTGGGTTTCAAGGAGGTAAGAACCTTGGTGAGTTCTCAAATCTTAGTGGTCTAGCACTCCAGGGGAGGTATCTGGCTGATAATGAGGATAAAAAACCAATGCTTATATTGTATGTGACTATGTTACTTCCCTCTCGATTTAATGTGAATTTAATGATTATACTATAATCGGAAAATTTTAAAAAAATGTTCTTGTTATCCTTCCGTACCTTCCTATCTTTCTAGCTGTTTAAAAACGGTACAACCGTTTAGAAAAAATTTAATCATTAACATAAATATCAAATATCAAAATAAATTATTATCTGAACCACCCGCCACCACTGCTTATTACATCAAAAAATATAGATTAACATAAGATTTCATTTCTTTAGAGATAGAAAGAACATAATTTAAAATATTCTGACATTCTCGACGCGACGCTAACTTACCCTCTAACCAAAAAATAAATTAGATATCTGGTCGTCCCCCATTTAGAGTCCCCTGAAACATAAGCCAGCCCCTCGCCCCCTTAGCGTTGCCCATGGGGGAACGATCCAAGGGTCTGGGAAGGTCGCTCCTTAGGACACGGGTAAGCTGAGCTCGGACGTTATATCGATTCGGTGCGCAATATTATTATATCATAGTTAGGAAAAGTAGTGGCGCTTAAATATTATGTCCTTGTTCGTTATTTTATTGCCTTTGTGAATGTTAAATTATCATTGGTTTAACCAAAATTTACATAATATAAACAAACTCCTCGTAGTTTAAGTAAAGGTAACTAAAAACAAGCAATGGTGGGATAAACAAACTGATAATTATAGTACTTCGTACATTATCCGTACTTTCATAATTGAAATCGATTTATTTTAATCAGTGCTTATATAGTATGTATTATAAACAGGTAAAGTTATCACAAATTATGAGTTTATTTTGCGTAAACCCGCCAGCTACTATAGCTCATTCGATAAAAAGCATAGGAAAGAAGGTACCTATAATGGCACTTGTTCTGAATTACAATGAGAAGTTTTATTACAACAAGTTTCATTACTAATGTACCCGCCGAAAAGTTGAAATCGTCATACCCTATTGTTAATATAGATTTAGGTGTTATAATTTGTTATTACGAAACCTGTAGGGTATGTATTTGAAACGCCAGGCAGACTGATTAATGTTTAATAATAATATTATTTTTGTTAAAAATTTATTTTTTTATAATGCAATTTATGTTTAAAACTAAATTCAATTACCTACTAGTTTCATAGATCATTTAGATATTTATTATATATAGTAGTGCAAAATTCTATTTCATTAATGCAGTAAGTACGCAATTTGCTTTTGCTATTGGTATTTTTATACATGTATATCGGATATAAAATAATTAAGGCCATCCCCAATCACTAGGAGAGATTTGTCATTAACCCCCACGCATCGATGATGCGGGCGGGTATGGCGTTCTTAAATAGTGCCCCACGTTGTATAAAGGGCAGCCATTTGTAATTTTGCTAATCCTCTACTATCTTTTTATGATACGTCTATATAATTACTTTGATAGGCACTTTCCAGCAGGACTATAATCTTTCAATAAAGTTGTCAAATTTTATATATTATAGAATCCCGGCTATTTTGTATGAATTCCATAAGAAACCATAATTTATACTTTAAATTACTTCATAATTCATTTTGCTCACAATCAACTATGTCTTTATGCTAAACATGTGAAAATTATTTCGTCATCATTTAAAGAGGTATATTAAGAACCTTCCAACGAAAATGTTCCAATCTTTTACGAGAAAATACTCATTTAAATTAAAACAACCTTAGGGCCCTTATGGACCTTAATGCTTTATTTTATCGTTAAATCCGTCGAGAAATAGAATAGGTCGTAACTTCGCTTAGCATACAGTGGGAATAATTTAAATAGAAAATGGTTGTGTGAGGATTGGGAGGGTTCCCCTTATATGACGGGTCATGGTAGAATATTCGTAGGTCGATCGATATTACTAATTGGGCATCACGTTACATAAACTATAACATATTATATAATCTACTTTATGTTTTGTGTAAACCTTAATCAAGAATTTAAAACATGTCTCTGATTTGCAAACTCAAAACTCTAATGATGAAACATCAGATAAGAATAAAACAGTTTAAAACATTGATAAGGTATATCTTTGTTACTTCAATCTATATACAAAACTTCAAACTTTCCCCAAGATATAAATACCGCAAATAAAGTGTAACGCAACTTAGCTTTTATAGCAAAGTATTTATCATACATTGCTTTCATAGTTCTCATATACCAGTTCATTCAGTATAAAGTAGATGTGCGACAATGTATGTATAAAAATTTAAAAATACGTTTTCCATTTTTTTGTAACTTGGAACCCCTCTACCCTAGGTACCGGTTTTTATATATGGGGTGCGAACTATAGTCGCATTTGGTTGCTGTAAAAAATGGAAGGAGGGTGGGTTCCCAGAAAAGATGTGTAAAGGACGCCACAGTGGCACGCCAGTAGAATTACGATTTTATTTTTAGATTTTGAAACGGAGAGACATGTTCATTTACACTAAAATTGAGTTCTCTTGTTAGTTTTGTTCTTTGAGTGCTCAAAGCAGACATATAAACTTCAAATATTTAATTTACTATCAAACCTTCCTCATTAAACTTTTTACTAAGATTGCTTTAATTTACATTGCCTGACAATATAATAATTCCATGATTTGAATGGGGATGAATGTTTTAAGCGTTTAAGAACCAATCAATATTGATCAATTAGTGACACAATTAGTTTGAACACTGTTAAAAGTTGTCATCTTGCATTTGTGTGATAGAATCAACTTATATCTACTTATCCATTATAAACTACTTTTATTGTTGTAATTTATTTAAAATATGTTTTATAATATTCTACTGTGCAGGCCAAAGGCGTTGTATCTCTTTTTAAGTGTAATATCATTGGTGCAGGCATATAAGTATTTGTACAACTTACTCTTCGTCTAGAAAAATATAAAGTTCTTAATCAAAATAAAATTTATTGTAAAATTTATTTATTAGTAGCGATAGTGAATATAGATTGGATCAGAAAATTCATGACTGATTTTTACACACTCAATTACCTGCTACAATAAAAAAACTTGGTAGGGTTTGAAGTGGGTTTTACAGAGGGGAACGGCTACCTGCCGCTTTATTTGGGAGGCAGCGATCGACCCTGGCTCTGCGAATGATTTTTTGTACCCGTTTTGTTGTACTCTGTAGCCCCGAGAGAGAATAGACTTTCTCGAAAGCTATTATTTCGTCTGCGTAAACTGCCAAAGGCTCTGGTATAATAAATGTTGTTTATTTTAGTTTAGTAATATTAAGCAATTTATTTAATTTATGTAACTATTTAGTGTAACTTAAGATATACGTGGGTTGGTGTATTTATTGGCACATGCAATTACAATTCTTATCAAGTTCTGTAATAGTCGACATCTCAAAGAAGCGGTGTTCGTTTGCGTCGAATGCATTTTTAATGCCTTGTTTGGGCATGTGTCCCGTTCAAATTTCTCATTGTCATTCTTTTTGGCACAGGTATGAACCTATGTATATTGGACCTGTATACCATAAATTATTAATACGAAAAAGATATTTTCTTTTGTTCCTTATTACAATGATACACTATATATTTCTATATCTAATTAAAGCACAAATAAATAAAATAAGAGCAGTTACTTTCTATATATTCGTGTCTTTTTTCATATTCAGATAGCTAAATATAGTTACCAATTTTATTAATATTACGATTCTGAAAATTTTAAACGCAGTGTTGGTAAAATCATAGTAAGTATATCTCTATAATACTTCAAAACTTTCGAGCTGAATTGTAAAGAAGAGAACTTGATGAATTAACACCACGTTTTATTATAGCGAGTTACACACGAGCTACACGTTACCATAAAGTGGGCGCTAAAATGTAACCCGTATAAACTGATATTGTAACTGTAAATGAATAGTGTAAAAGGGGGGGCCCTTTTAGTCGTGTTCCGACCCTCGTGGCGGCGGTCCCATCTACGCAGGTTTATGCAATTCAAACAAGTACGTTTTCTGGAGTTGTTATATTGTGTTTAAATTTTCAAGTTTTCATTATAACGGTGAACACTTTAATCAATTATTTATTTTAAAGTTTTGGTTAAATATTTTATTCATACACTTGCGACGATAGATAACCGAAAACATTTTTTAGGTTTTCGATTATCTATCACACTAACATGATATCGGAAAATCTGTTCACTGAATCTTGGATTTATTATGAATTAAATTAAATAAAAAGTCATTTTCCACTTTTAGTAATTTTAAGTATGCTTTCTAAGATTTCCACTTTCATTAAAACGTGGTATCTATCCAAGTGCCAACGTAAGGATGACCGACCTTCTTACTCTAAAGGTTACGCTCATTACCGACATTTCTAAACTATTAATATATTATCATCTTCGGCCTATATAAGTCCCACTACAGGACCTACCTACATGGGAGAAATACATGGGATTTTGGGGCGTAATACCACACTGGCTCAATGCGGCATGGTGGGTGAAAGCGGATACCGTATATACTTGGGAACGGCTTAATGTGCCTTCCGAAGCATGGAGGAGCTCGGGAGCGAGCTCTATTAATTTTGATTAACCCATCCAGGGACCAATCAGTAAAAATCGCTTTGTTTTTGTTATCAAAACAAAACGGTTTGAACCACTACGCCAACAAGCTCCACATCATAGTCAGTATTTTATTTCAATATTGTCCTATAATACTGAGCTACCGTCACCTTTATAATATTGTATATTACATATAGACTTGATCTGGCTAAAGATGATTATTTCTTTTTTCCAGGGTTCCATAAGGAGGAGCAGCTATTTGCTCACAAGAGGGTGTGCATTCAAGTACACTTAAAGCAGTTCAAATCAGATCCGGCAGCAGAGGATGATCAGCAACAGGATTCCTCTGAAGACTATACTAGTGCAGTAAGTAACTTATATATATATAAACTGCAAAACAACATGCACAGCCCATATTTATATCCCACTGCTGGGCACGGGCAGAAACATATGGGAGAACATCGCTTCTGAATGTTGGAACAATATCCCCTCGCCAAACAGGAGTTCATCCAGTGTTCAGGGATTTAAAGATAAATAGAAAAATATTTACTTACTGCGAAAAGTCGAGATAGCTTTGTTTGGTTTGAGTGAATTGTTTGTATTCTTAAATTATTTCATTATATTATTTTGGATGTAATGATACTACTCTGATAATGGACAGTATGTGTGTGAGTCTATATATATATTGAGTTTTGTTTGCGTGGTGTCGGCCATCAGATTCTTGAAGGCTTCCGCAGAATACCAGCTTCGTGACAGTCCCTGCCGCGACAATATGTTGAGCGGAATCCTATTTGGCACAGTTTCATATTATTTATTGTTAGGTTAGTTTCATTGTTAATATTATTTAAGACAGTTTTTATATTGCATTAAAATATATTTTATTCCATTCTATTTATATTAGAAGTTTGGACAAAAACACCACGATGCTGACCCAATTCTTGTTGGTGGATGAAAACAGGAGAAAGTAATTTAAAAATATATATTTTTTTGTTTTATTTATTTATATTCATAAGTATTTGAATAGATCAGTATTTAGTCATAAAACGCGTCAGAGCCATCTGTTGGTCAAGATGGAAATAATTATCACAGTTATTTTCGATCATTAATAAATTGGTAGGTAGGTATTCTGCTTGTATCAAAAAAAAAGTCTGTGGTTCAAGAAATCAATTTTCAAATATGAACTTTTTCTTAGTTTATATTTGAAATTGATTTCTCAAAATCATAGCTATAAATTTGTAATATTCATGTATCTTAGTACTCATACATGAATAAAGGTGTGTGTGTGTACGTTCGTTTATAATATAGAAAAAAAAATTAAAACATTTTTCCATTCTTCAGTCAGATAACGGTCTGCTGGTGGAGCGAGTGAAGGTGGAGTCCGACAGTCGGCCGCACGTGTGCGTGGTGTGCAAGCGACGGTTCAAGCGGAAGCAGCATCTGAAGGTCCACGCCAACGTGCATCTCAAGCAGGCTCCTAATATATGGTGCTCTCTATGCAACGAAGGTAATCACGATCGTGGACCATAATTAACCCTGTTAATGCTTTAACTTTAATTGAAAACTAGGTATATCCAAATATCCAATTCAATACTTTTTGAATGCACTTCTTCTTATTGAAATAAATTATGAGTGTTTGTTTGAGATAAAATTACCTTTAGGGAATATCGTTATTCAAAAAGTACAACTATATATGAATCGTATAGTAAAAGAAAAGAACATATTTTACTCGTTATTTTTGAGTACAATACAAACATTATTTTATTTCCTTGCAATTCAGGTTTCCATTCAAACACCCAATTCGAAAGCCATCAATGTCCGCCACAAAGTGATACAGGAGAACCCATTGAAGACGAGCACGCACAAAATATTCCCCAAGAGGCTAAGAAAGAGAATAACAACCCGACTCAATTTTTAGAACAAGAGGTTAGTTGTGTAATTATAGTATAAGTTGAAGCAAATGGTGTATGTACCTCTTGACATGTGGCACCATACTCTAATGTTCAATTTCACAATTTATGCCCTTTTCAAACGGGCAAAAGGAGTACTTCGCAATTGTGCACAAATAGACATCTAAGCATCGCTCTACTCGTGCACACAGTTAAATACGTCACTTTTGAAGTTTTATGATCCTGTGGTCAGTAAGATCGTCAAAGCTAGCCTAGGATGTTTTGCGGTAGGAGCCTGGGAGCTTATTGTGTAACTTAAATATAGTGTCGTACCTCAAAATGAAAGCGATAGGAGCGATAGATATAGATTCAGAGTCAGATAATAAGAGCTGTCATAGTCTCCTTGATACCTTTAATATGAGAGCTCAATTTTACTTGTCATACTGGATCTTAATCTGACAGATTGGTTACTGTTAGTAGAAGTCTCATAATAAAGTATTAATTTATTACTATCGATAATGTGCAGGGTTAGGAACTATCTAGAGAAATATTATCGTACATAATTATAACGATGAAAAGCTCGATGGCGTAGTGGCGCAAGTATTGTGATTTAGATTATGAAAACAAAACAAATTACATTATGGTTGCGTTAATTAAAATTTGTAATGCCGTTGGTTCCGATTGTTACGTCAACCGCTTGTACCCACCATCCCGCATTGGGCCAGCTGGACTGTGCTATGACCCAAATTTCTCATTAGTCTACCATGTAGAAAAGCTTGTGCCCATCATTTGGATGTGTACAGACTGTTGATGATGATGAATTATCATGATCTCCCATTTATCCTTTACGGTAACGTTTTGTAGAAGACCGTCTCTTTGTGCACTATAAATAAATAATAAAATTAATAATTTATAAGTACTGTACTTAGATAAAATTAAATTCGAATAAGTTGAATACCTTTTTTAATCTTGCGTAATAGTATTAGGTTTTTTATACCGTATTTTGTTTTTTTCTGCTAACCACACGCCACAAACTCGACGTATAGAGATTTATTTTACAAAAAATTATCAATATTTAAAAGTGTTATTGCTCCTTTTACAGATGCTAGAATTAGAACCCAACTCGGACGCGCCTTCATTCGTAATGGTTCAGGATGAACAAAACATTCCAGTGCCGCAGAGAGTGTTTGTATGCAAATACTGCTCCAAGCCCTTCAGACGCAAGGACCACTACAAGATACATCTGCACATACATACCGGAGTGAAGTCCTTCTTTTGTGTCGACTGTGGAAAAGGTAGCGTTACTAAAAATACCATTTTATTACATAATTTTTATAATAAAATACTAACACGTATAGCCACTAACATGAAGCCATACAAAAGCTATTATTAATAAGTATTTACTTCTTAGGTTATTAAAATTTAATTTTTTTATAACATCAAGCTCAAAGGGCCTTTTTTGTAGCACTTGCAAGAAGTACCTCCTTACACTACTTTGTAGTGTTCTTTAAGAAAGCTTTATGTTGGAAACAGAGTCAGTCAACATGACTTTTTTTGTGGAGTAGTGATGAAGTGTTATGGTTATCGTTTAAAAATACTTTTTAAAATTCCTATAATAAATTAGATTATTTTCAACTTTTCCAGGTTTCTACCGTAAGGACCATTTGCAGAAGCATTCACAGGTACACGCCAAGCCGAAGCAGAAGCCCAAGTGTAAGAAACAGCTTCCGGACCTGCTGCCTATCAGCCTGCTCACTAAGAAAGAAGTTCAAGACGGAGGAAGAAGAAAGCCCGAAATCACTATACATGTAAGTCTTTTAATTCCATTTTTTTCAATGGTGACCAAGTTTATGTGAATATAATAATGTTATTTATATATATATTATTAGTATAATCAGGGATAATATTAATATTAACTAAATAAACTCATATAATTAAACTCATATAAATATATGAGATATTAAAGATATTTTACATACATCTTTGATTGAACAAATGTTTGTACTCATCGCATTATACAAATGTCTAGAATACCTTACCAGGATATAGATTAAGGCTTTTAGTTTAGATACTGATTTACTGACCACCAGCCGTAATATTGTGTGCTCATATTGGACCTAGTTCTGATGTACACACACTAAATTTAAGTGCAATGAATAATGTTACCTCGCCTCTTTCGTAGGCGACCACAGTCGTTCTCTCCGCACGATTGCAAAAAATATATTAAATATCACATTATATTCGAAAGGCGTGTTAGTTTAGAACGGATTAGCTTGGAACGGTCATGTAAAAACGGTTTTTGTGCCATAAAACAACCATGCTGGCCCAATTTGCTTTGATTAGTTAGAGTGGTTTCGGTAACAAATAAAGGCCTAACGTGCTTTCTGAGGCACGAAGCTGGTGATAAGAAATCCTGATTAACCTACTCAGTGACCAACCATGAAGTTACTTTATTTTCGTAATCGAAACCATAGCACTCGACCAAGTACGTCTACAAAGTAATGTCTACCTTAATGAACGTTATGTCGTAGATGCCATTATCCGGTCAAGACTACTAAGACAGCTTTAAAGTAACCCACAAACAAACATTTTAGATGACACATAAAGAGATACATCCCGAAACCAACATTAAAGTTTTGGTATGTATCTCGCTACATGTCATCTAACAATATATATAGTTTAAAGCTGTCTAAATATTACTTGTATTGATTGGATAATGGCATATACTTCTTAAAGATAGATTAAGTATGTCGTCATATTCAAGGCCATCATTATGTACCTTTTTCTCTTTTCAGGCCCCATCCAACACAAAATTGCGGGTGCCTCTGCAGATCAAGGTTCCTTACCAGATGGTGACGTCGAGCGACGACGGACAACAGCAAACTGTCACCATCGACCCTCAGGACACCAGTCAACATGAAGTGTTTGCGTAAGCCACCCAATAATGAAACATGAATGAATACTTTCTCCAAACTTAAAGTTACTATTCCGTGTTATTAGTATGGTTACGTTTCTCTTATTAGTGCACAAATATTTATTATGTTTGAGAGGATAAAAAATAACAGATTTCTCTATGGATCAACTCTGAAGTCCGGAAAAAAATCACCTATGTTAACACTAGAGGATCTATTAAGAACAACTACATTTGTGCACTCACAAAAAATACCCCATTTATGATACGTTTTTTCTTTCAAAATCTACTACAATATGAGAAGAATGGCCACAGATATCAATAACATGATTGACAAGAGTTTTAATTTTTCGGTTTTAAACATGGTAAAGACAAAATATATTTCATACCTGTCTTTAAATTTGTCTGCAATTTCTAAATGTCATGAGCTTCTAAAGGTAAATAATTTCACATTATAGAGTTCAATATTCACATATCTGACACGAGATTTTGTATTTTGCGTGAGCCTGCTGGCGGCCTCGGAGCGGACGGAAGTCTTGACGGACTATATAAAATACTTTATATAGTCCCATCAAAACATACTAGGGAAAAAGAGTTTTAGTTTACTAGAACTTTTGTTTAGTTTAGAGTTTATCAATTAATTGAATACTTGGACGATTATTATTCGTTTACTAACTTATATTGTACCGATTTTCATAGTGATAGGTGACAGTATTTTCCTTTATTTATTGATATCAGCTTAGATAAAGCAGACTAAATTTGGGACGTTTGAAATATAAAGGGATTGATTATTAATATGGTTATATATTATGTTTTATTAATATCTTCATTAATGGATTATAATAATAATACTATAATCTATCTATATATTAAATATAAAGTTAATACAAGTAAAGTACAAAATTATGCCTTGTGCTTGAAGTAACTTGATGATTTACTTATGTACAGATTTTCTACAGTTCAATCCTAATTACATAATCAGATCAATATGTACACTACACTATTATTTTTGATAAATAACTTTTATACTACTTAATTCTAGTATCTTATAGGTCTAGTATCTTATATAATATTTTGGTGTTTATTGCTAATATGAAAAAAGTGGAAGATATTTTACTTGTTTATTGTACTCTAATGTCTTTGATCCAGGAACATATAAGGCATTTAATTGTATACTATTACTGTGTAGTCAGAAAATTAGTACATTCATTAAAAGTAATATTTATTTTCTGAAAAACGTCGAGATTTTTTTTCCGTTAGAGATTGCCTCATGATGACATTTGTATGACTACATTTTTATATAGGAACCTGAAAAGAATTATATAGGCATCGCCGAATGGACTTTACTATGGTCCATAGAATTAAAAAGTAAGTTTAGTTAGTGTATGATCGTGAAGTGAATCGGGTGCTGGGTGTACTGTGCAATATCCTGCAACATAATGAGCACAAACTGACTTTGCATATATTAAAAAAATATATAATGTACATCCCACATAGTAGAAGTTCGAAGTATATGATTATAAATTTTAATGAGAACATTACTTCAATTGATTTCTTGCATTATTTAACAACAAGAATAATGATGCAACTGTGTTTTAGTAATATAATTACTTATCTATTATTACATTAATAGTATTATTAACATTCCTTTGATAACTATTTTTTTTATATAAATAAAAGTACTGACGATTATTTTATTTGTAATTTTTACTTACCATTAAAGCTTTATACTTTGGTGAGTTGACAGGTTTCAACATTCTATCCTTATAATGAAATTAGCTTACTAAATTTAGTGGATTTAGCATAGATTGCTAAAAGTAATAGTCTATTTTAGTTACTTATCTACAAATAGGGAATAGCCTACTAAACTGTGGTAGGCTATTCTCTACTTGTAGATATAAGTTTAAAATCGGCCATTATAATGCAATATTTGAAATTGTACTGATTATATCTGCTTAATTTGAACAGTAATACTTAATATAATAAATTATCTGTTTACTAACAATATTTCAAACATTTCCGTCCGTAAATTAAATAATTTTAATTTAATACAACCTTTGTTCTGCAGAATTTCTGTATAACTGCTGACTATCGTATAATTATGTATGGTTTTTTACTATATGGAAATATAGTACATACTCTTATGAAAACTCGTAAACACTAATATTAAAATATCAGTTCTTTGTAATAACCTTAGAGCCATTCAAATTCCTCATGTTTTACAAAGCATAAGAAACTGACATGTTAAATGATAATTATGTTCTGTGGCATAAACACAATATTTAATTACATTCTATTTTTGATGTTACATTTTTTGATATAGTAAATACTATGCATTAATTGTTATATCTAGTATGTACTCACTATTGTAGGAGGGAATGAAGATCGGTATTCACTTTTCTACTGGGGTCCAAACGTAATATCGTATAATGTTATCAGAAATGTACAAAAATGATCTCAAACGATGTCATTGTCTTTTTGAGATGTATGTGCATATTTTCCTAGTGTAAGATTAAATAATATCAATATTTGTAATGTTTTAGGATATTTTAAAAGTTACACTTTTTATAACTGTGTAATATCTATAAAAAAGAAGTGCGATATGAGTCGTGCCATGTACACCAAAAATTTATATTATTGTAATTATGGATTTTATTATAAAGTTCCTCTATCTTTAAATGGAATATGTTGTGATTTAATTGTAAATGTACGATTTTATGATAAGAATGTTTTCAATTTAATAAAGATTTTGCACTAAATATTTTATGTATTATTAATTTTTTTTAAAGTTCCGTTATAAATTGTCTATGGTTTCTTTTTAGCTCTCTCCAGTTAGGTTCATGCCTTTGCATTAAAAGAGATGCTTCGAACCTATTATCATATAACGTATGCTGTTATAGTGATTAGGATAGAGGACACACTAACCAAACTCACAAAGTTGGCGTTAGACATTGGCCTCAATTCCGTAGTACACGAACTTAATTAAATTTAAGTTCAGTATTACTCCTTCAGTACAATACAACCAATAAAGACACATGACCAGTGACGTCATTTTTGCATGCAAGCATTTTTGCCTTATTTTAATGCACATCATAAAAAAAACGTCGATTATAATATGCCAAAAGTGTATGTATCGTCTAAGTGTGAACTAACTTGACATTCCTTAAAGTCATTCTATCCCTAATTAATGAATTGGTTTCAAAGAGATGTGAATAACTTAAATTTATATATAGAGTATATTAATGAGATTTTAAAGTAACTTTTAGTTCAGTAATATAATTATAAGTTTAACCCTTGGCATGGCTGTATAAACTTTTTTAATTTGCCTATAAAAATAAATGAGACATTTAAAAACTATGAAAAATAAAAATGGCGCTTATGTCACTGACATATCAATGTTTTCTAATTGGTTTTCTTTGATAATTATTTAAAATCTTATTTACTTTAAATGCAATATATTATTTCATATGTTTTACTATGTCTACAAATAATTTGTCTTCGGTGATGAAGTCATGTTCGGAGAGTGAGCTTATTAATGAAGTCACTGATGTTAATATGACACCAAAGCAGGTGGAAGGAACCCGATTGAAACGTACTTTTACACTGCCTCGCAACCCATTTGGAACCACAAAACCTACCTCGAGTAAGAATAAACCTCATGATAGTGAAAGTAAGCTAAGCAGCGCCAGTTCTGTGCAGAGTGACACACAAAAAGAGGAAGGCAGTATAGAAAGGAAGGTGTTTAGAAGGCCTTCATGGAAAAGATTTTTGAATAAGATAGCACAGCACATGAGTTCTGTTAATGCTCCTGGAGTAAGTAGTTTCTCAATTTTATGTTAGCAGTCCTTAGTTTCATAAATGTTATGACCTCGACATAACATGTCCTTTTTATAGAATTCAAGGTCTTTAATTATCATTTCCGACTTTTAATGTAAGGAAACATCATGCATTCTTTGTAATCATGTTATGTGATACTTGGGGTTTCAGGTTAAGTCTTCAACTCCAATTTTGAATGGTGATAGAGTGCTCTCTAATGGGGATCCGCCATGGCCTCCTGGTGCAACTCCAGCTGCGACAGGCATAAAAAACCATGGGAACACTTGCTATATGAATGCTGTACTACAGTGCCTTTCACATACAGATGTTATTGCAGAGTATTTTATATTAGACCATTATAAGGTAAGGGGATGACTTCTATTGCATAATTAAAGATTATTTGTTTATGAATTATCAAAATAATTAAGAATAGCATGATCAACTATTAGTGTTGTTATGTTTTATGTAACTGAAGAGACATTTCTTCATTTTTTGAGTACTGTGTATGAAACAGTCAAAATCAAAAATTGGCATCATTATTGTCAACTTTAAATTAGGCTGAAGTTCACCAACATCACATATAAAGGGCTAGTTTTGACGTTAACTGTAGTGAAGAAATATCAATGACTGACAGTTCATTATAATTGCTTGTTTGATTTTAAATTTAACTTATGGTTAAATAATAATTGCCTATTAGATAGGTGACCTAGCATAAATCTGTTTTGCATCCATACATCAAATATATATATAAGTTGGTGCTGCTTGATGAGAATTAATGGTTTGTGGGTTTTTATAAATAAATTTAAAAAAAAATCTGTTTGAAATATTCACAATTTAAAATAAAATATATCACTATAGTTAAATGTATGAATCCTAAGGGTCAAATTTAATCACAGACATAATAAATAAAATTAAAACCAATTTCATTTACAGGTTGATCTCCAAAAACGAAATAAAATAAATTCAAAGAAGTATGGCACTCGTGGGGAAGTGACAGAACAATTGGCTGCTTTGCTCAAATCACTTTGGGCATGTCATTACACATCAGACATGAGTACTATGTTTAAGGTTAGTGATAAAATGACTTAAAATGTCCAATGTTTAATTTCATGTGCATGAACTTGCATAACCATCCATGATGAAAATATGCTCATATCAATGTATGAAAAAAACATTTGTAACTTTTTTTCGAATATTGCTATAAGTAAAACTGAAATGAAGAAAACTAATAGCAGCAATTTTCATAAAAGCAGTATGCTCTATTCAGTATAGGTAGGTACTCATCATGGAGCAATAATGGTGATGATTGATTGATGAGTCGGGACTGTTTCGTTGCGAGTTTTGTTTGAAACTGTTATGAATGAAAAAATGGAGTGTCCATCAAACAGACATTATCACTTTTTGTAGGGCATATTTGCGGCAAATGACCTAGAGTTAGCCATTGCGTAGTTCGTTTACGATTATTCTAGAATAATGGAAATAAAAAAAATAATGGATTCTCTAGAGAATTCATTTTTCGTTACACGTCACAATCCTTTTTAAATCCCTTCATTCGCTTTTTTAAAATAACTGTAAATTATAATTTACAACTTGGGTCAAATTTTTATTATATTTTTGATACTCTTTGTGTGTATGTATTTTTTTATTATTATTCTTGTTTGCTGTCTAGTTTATAGGTAAATTTCAATGCGCACTTTTCTTTGCGGTTCAGTTAAATCACGTAGCAAGCACTTTCATGTTTTTTTATATTACCAATTTGGTGCTAATGGGTCAGTATTGTGGATAAGCTAATGTCAATCAAAGCGGCTAATTCCTTGGTAGTTTAATTTCTTTTGGTTTGTCATTTTAACCATCCATTTTTAAATTTAAATGTTTTCATTCTGTGAAAAATATTTTGTTTTGAAATATCACACCATGTAGGTTTAATTTAAATTCGAAATAATAAATTATTTCATGGTTTTAATTAATGATTCTATTGCTGACAGGGAGCTGTGGATAGACACGGTAACCAGTACAGAGGCAACAGTCAGCATGACGCACAAGAGTTCTTATTTTGGTTACTTGATAAGGTTCACGAAGATTTGAATACAGCAACTAAGAAGAAGTACAAGACTATAAAGGTATTTTATGATTCATTTAGTTTGATATTATAGAAATAGAATTTTTTTCTTGGTAATTTTCATTCTCATTTTCAGAACACTGGTGGTAAATCAGATGAAGTGGTGGCAGCAGAAACGTTAGCGAACCATGCTCGTAGAAACAGTTCGTTTGTGCAAGCAGTTTTCCAAGCACAATACAGGTAAATATAAATCTTAGCTTACAACACTAACATGAATAGTTTTAAATAAGTTCACCTCTTTGTGAATGAATAATAATCTTAAGGCTCAATATGTTGATCTGACTCACTTGGTGACCTATTACAATAGTTGTTATTGTAGTAGGTACCTACAATTTACAGTTACTGTAGACTTACAGTCAGCTAGACTGGTTTTTATTCACTCGATTAAGAATTTTTCCCCTTTTGACTTTTTGTTTTTTTTTTAAATTACAGATCGGCATTAACGTGCGCAAAGTGTGAGCGCACATCCTGTACATTCGACCCTTTTCACTGTGTCAGTGTACAGCTGCCTTCGAGATTAGCGACGGCTCAGCCATCACCTCTTCCTGTTAATGTTAGCATTTTGTTGAATACTTTGAAGATTTATGTATAATTTTTTTTTATATATATATAAATCACTCCAAATGACTCGACACCACCTGATGATAAGCAGTAGACAAGTCCATATGTGAAGATTGCTAGTGAAGCATGTGACATACTGCCCTAGCCACCCTCACCTTGCCGGCCCAAAAAGCGCTTTTTCACGCCTCTTTTAAAGGAACCCATATTATAAGAAGGAGGAAATACGTGTGCTGGTAAGGAATTCCATGCTCTAGTTGTGCGATAGAGAAAGGAGTCACTAAATCTCTTAGTACGTAAAGTAGACGTGGCTACAGTAAAGGAGTGATTCCGTAGACCAGCACGCGTACTCCTTAGTAGGAAAGGAGAGGGAGGGATAAAGTCGAAGAGCTCTTCAGAGCACTCTCCATGGTACAAACGATAAAAGGCACTAAGCGACGCTATGTCGCGACGCAGTTGCAGAGGCTCAAGGGTATTCGTTACCTCCGCATCGCCTATGATACGTATAGCGCGACGCTGCAATCTATCCAGAGCATCGAGGAGGTACTGAGCGGAGCCATCCCAAAGGTGCGAGCAATACTCCACACAAGACCGGACCTGTTATTTCAATAACAAATCCCAGTTTTTAAGTGCCACTTAGTCTCTGTCTATTCAACACTAGATATACCAGCGATTTGAATATATGTCAACAACAAAAATTATATTTGTTACTAATGTATATAAAATAACATGAAGTTTATGAAACGTACTCTCTAATTATAGCAGCGACAAAAGTCATAACATCATTTCTGAAAAAAAAAATGTGTAATATAGTAAAAATTTTGAATTGAAATTGCACGACCAGTCTAAATGACTGGTCTGGTAAATCTAGTGTTAAAGCAGGATGAAAAAGTATGTACAAGTGTGTATGGCTGTGTGTGCTGGAGCACAGACATTAGACATACAAATACACATTTTTATATAAATTGATATTGAGTTTGTTTCTGGTGAATCAAGCTCAATGTGTCCTATCGAATGCCAAATGGGTCTATTTTCGTTACTAGTAAAAGTTTTTAACACTTTTAAGCAGGCAACATGTGACTACCCCCAAAATATGGTAGTTATATTCCATTTTTATTATTTTAGACTTAATTACGGATTACAATAATAGGCATGATAACAATATTTTGATTGGTGTGTTATTGAAAGACAACGTAATTATAGAAGCATAGGATTGTTTCAACGGATATTAAAATTTGAACGGCATATTAATGATATGGCAATGATAATGGTTTTTAAAAGTGTTTAACTTTTTTTAAATTGACTTGCCAAGTGAACTTGAATGACTATGAAACCAATTACGCGAAAGTTGTCAAAGTAATTGTTGTGTCATATTTTATTTAAATTTGTATTTTGTTATGATCATAAATAATTATTACAATCCGACAACCTTGTCAACATCACTATTGTAACATACCTACATACCTATTGTAACTACATAGTACCTAAGCCTGTTTAATAAATTGGTGATAAAAGAAGAAAAAAAATCTAAGACCTATATCACAAATACGTCATATAAAATTTAAGGTGGTGTATGTGAACCAGCAACCTCGCCAAGTGCGTATCGGTATAGAGTTATCGCCTAACGCCACTATGGACGATCTTCGCACTACACTGCATACCGACACGGGCATTGACAAGGATCACATCATATTGGCTGAAATCAATGAGACAGGTATTTTATTCTGTATAAATAATGATTAAATAAAAATATCCTTTGTTCTGTGCTGTACAGGAATAATCAACTATATGATATATGTTTAGATGTCAGGGATTAGTAATTTTTATTTTTGTAAAATAAATATTTCTAATTACTGACATCGGCCTCTAGTTTGTAGGACAGTTTCCTATACCAACTAACGTGGATCTCGCATTTACCTTTACAAATACAGCTACTTCAAAAATAATGTAGCATCTGTAAAATTATTTTTATTTGTAATTTCTGGTGTGTATGGTGGTGTAAGTTTTTAAGCATATTCTATCTACTTATCTATTACTAAAGTACCTTTATTATTTTCATAGAAACCTCTTTTTTCAATTACTACTTTAAATTTGAAATTATTTGTCAGCTATCTTATTTTTTCTCATATTGATGGAACGAGACGCATTGCTCTAAATATATATATTTTTATTTAAATAATAAATTGTTGTAGGTTGGTGCAGTGCACGTGCAGGTTGGGAAGTGGCTGGATTGGATTTCGGAGCTTTATATTGTATAGAGGCGCCGCCATTGCTGCAAACGCCTACAACTCCTTATTTACTCATCCTGTGGGTTAATCTACTAGATGGAGAACGATTCGGTAAATAGTTTTGATGTAATCTAGAGTATAGGCGCGTGTGTAAGAAATGTAATAACAATGGGGGTATTTGTAAGTTTTATTTATTTCATAAACACCCGTAGAAGCACCTGTATGTCTGCAGGCAATATTTTCTGAGATATGTATTGTTATATATCAGAAACATAGATAACAAAAAAAATATAAACATATTGATGTTTGAGATGCTGTTACCAGTCACTCGAATAAGTTACACGTCACACGTAAGGAAGTTTCTACAAAAATGTATATGCGCATGGATAAAATAAACAAAATGTTTGTAATATGTCAAATTTTTTTAATAAATGAAAAAATATTAATTGAATAATCTCTAAATTAAATGTTATTTGAACTCATCAAGCATAATATGATGATTGTGTATGTTCGCCAAGGTTCCCCCTACGCGATGCAAGTGCCCCGTGAGATCCCTTACGAGGATCTACAGAAGTTGATGCTGAAAGAGATGTGCCAGGTGGTGGCAGAGCGCGTGCTGGAGACAACGCAGGGTTCCGACATTTTCCGTGCGCGAATCGCCGAGTCTCAGCGGCCCCGGGACCCCGCATACCTGCAGCCGGAGGTGAGCTCACATGCCGTTAGATTCAGTAGGGTATACTGATCGATATTTTAAATTTGTATAACCTGTCTATAGTTGAGAATTATTTCAGAGAAAACAATATATAAGGCGACATGGTCGCCCTTTGTACATAATTAGTTAAATGTTCCCTATGTATTTCTTTTTTTGAATTGGTTGATTTACAATAAGATATATTCTATTCTTTTCAATTCTATCTGCGCCCAATACTTTCATAGTTTTAGCGATATGTTACTGTTATAAGTTGTGAACAACGCTCCTTATAAATACATATAGTTACAGCAATACCGCATGCACAATGTTAATGATATTTTTATAATATATCCATTTACATGCATTATATATGCCTTAATATGCAATAGTACCAGTATATTTAAAGAATGATATTAAACATGTTTCCATAGCTAAAATGTCCAAAGTTGTATGTAAAAAAAGGAGATTTGTCATATTCTTCTGTCGTTTTTTCTTACTTGTATGAGAATTTTTGTATAGTTTCATCGTATCCCTCACGTTTCTCAAGAGTCTATTTTAGTCCGATTATCAAGTCTAAATTGAGCATCATTGAGTATATCTGTAGTGTACTAAATAAACATCCAAACATCCATGACTCGTGAACAAGTATACTTAAGAATATTTAGCCAGAGCTAAGTAGACAGTGCCGCTGACCAATCGACTAGATGGTCGTCGAAAATATTATTTCCAATGAGCCTATTTTCAGTGTAGAATTTTAATTCTAAAACCTTTCACAAGGTCGGGTTATAAAATCAGTAACAGCGGCTATAATCAATTATGATCGCTTGTTGAACAAATATTTTTATGTCAACAATGTTATCCACCAGCTACCGCATCCGCTGTTTGCTTTGGATGTGGAGCAAGCCCTTTGTGCACACGACAAACACCCCCACCTTCGTTTGGAGCTTCTTTGGGATCCCGCGCACAGAGACAGGTATTTTAATAGTCTACTTGTTCATAATATTTTATTACATTTTGAAATTTATACTATAAAATTATGTAACAAAGACTTAGAAAGGGTGGTACTTTTTTTGTTTAAGTTGACAAAACTAATAATCTTAAAACTAATAATCTTTCAAAACTAATACTCATGTATCCATAGTCACAAAATAGATTGTAATTTTCTTCATGTGAACATGGTAAGTAATAAACCAAATAAAAAATATTAACTTACAGTCTTGTGTTAAACCAACTTCTAATAGTAGTGAGCTGTAGACCTGGGTTTGATCGCATTTACAGAATACGTTAGAATATAGTTGTAAGTTAGAATATGCAGCATATAGCATAGCATATGCAGCAGGTTATAGCATATTCTAACTTACAACTATTACTAGCCAAAAGTAAGTGAAGAGCTAATGAAACATGATAAAAGAAATCAAATTTTATACTATACATTCTCTCGGCCAGCCGGCCTTTCTTTGTGGTAGTTTTGTTTATATACGTAACGTAAGTTGTTTCCGTGAGTTCACCTTGTCTTATGTTATTTTGTACGCAGCATAATTCGCGAAGCGGGTGAGGCTTGCGAGGTCCACGTGTCAGCGGCGGGCGCCGCGCCCCTGACGCTGCACGCGTGCCTCGCGCACTACACGCGCGCCGAGCACCTTGCGCAGGAGGACGCTTGGAGGTAGGCATTAGGGCGGGTTCACAGATCAGGAAGAAGAGATAAAAGATTTATATATTTATTTTTCTTAACGGGGTCACTCTTGGCCTCACCTGATGGTGAGTGAAAATAAGGCTGTAGATGGAAGCGAGCTACACTCTAATTTCTCAACCACAAAGGCACTGGCTATCTTACCTACAACTGCACATAGAACACAGTCAGGTGGACTAAGAAAAGCCCTAACACCAACCAAACCTAGCAGTAAATTTCTGCCCCACTAGGAATTACACCATGGACTTTCAGATCTGAAATGGTGGTCTCTGCTACTTTGGCTTTCTTAAGTTCAATAAAAGATCCAATAGAAAGATTATTTCTAGTTTTTCTAGGCGAATATTGTATACCTCTCACCTTCAAAGTTTAACTACTGAAAAAATGGTGTCCTGTGTATTTAAGTAGAATGAAACATAAGACAAATTCTCTGAACCCAACATTATTGGGTAAAGCTTAAAACAAGGTTTGCTCTAATCAGTTGGTTTGTTCCAGATGTCCACAATGCCAGAGGTACATGCCTGTAGTAAAAACATTGGGACTGTGGTCACTACCAGATATTTTAGTAATACATTTGAAAAGATTCCGACAGTGAGTATGCGTTCATTATAACAATGCATTCAGGGGGTTAATGGGATTGCCTCTACCCTACAGTGCTTCAGAGATGCTAGCAGTCGCTGAAGTCGATGAATGATGAATTTGTAATGAAAGCCTCTCAGCTATCATTAGAAAGTACATCGCGTCCCTGATGCATCGGGCGTGGGGCAGTTCTAATAGCTTTTTACTGGACTCGAGTCCATCTTGTCAAAGATGGAAGAAGAAAATTAATTTTAAACCCAATTTTGCTAATTACTGACTTAAAATTATGAACTTAATGAACATAAAATTTAGTTAATTATTGTTAATAACACTATGGACTCAGTCTGCAAATAAACGCTTTATTTATTTTTTATTTTATTTTATTATACAATAAATAAATAAATCTTCTTTTTTTTTGTTATAGTTGTATTTTATCTCCAATTGTTATTGTTTTAGGCAAGCCAAAGGTCGCACGAGTACAAAATTAACAACAATGGTCGAATTTCCTTTGAATGACTTTGATATGACCCCTCATCTTGTTAGAAGAAACTTAGAAGTGGCTGAATCGCCAGGTCATTCGCGGTCACCACGGCGGAGGCATTCAAAAACACATGCTAACTCTCCACAAGAAAACATGTACGATTTGTACGCTATATGCTATCACCACGGAGAAGACATAGAAACCGGTCACTACACGGCAGCTTGTAAAAACCCTTACGATGGTCACTGGTATAAATTCGACGACTCAAGAGTAACCCCAGTCGATGACGAGAACGCGTACAGTGAACTCGTAAACAATACTGCGTACATGTTGTTCTACAAGCGTAAAAAACCTAAAGTGACTCATTCATTTTTGACTGACGACCACAACGGGCATTGGGCGCTTCGAATGCCAAAATTCGTGAAACAAAAAACTGAAGTCATAAACGAGCTTACCAATGTGAAAGAGGAAACTGTCGATGAAAATAAACCTGAAGAACAGAACAACGAACCGGAATCAGAATCTGATATTACGGCGCCTACCAACAGTTCTTTGACTAGGAGTATTGAGAGTCTTCCGGACGATCATGCTGATGAAGTGTCGCCTGTTATAAAGGAAACTGCTTCTATGATTCACAGTACTTCGATAATACAGTCGCCGACGCTCCAGCGGCCTTTGTTAGTAGAAGTGAACGGGAATAGTAAGAACGAGGATCCGAATGAAAACGAAATGAGCGTGTCAAATGACCCGTACATACATAAAGATGTCCATATTAACCCCAAAATGACCCCGGTGGACTCCAGAAGACCCCGGTCTGTGGACTACCCAGCGAGGTCTAACGTGACTTCGTCGGGATCGGGAGGGGATACGAACAGGAACTATGAAAGCTCACCATTAGTGGCTAGCATTAATGGCGTGGAATATCACCCCACTACAGAGGAATTGATGCTGTCCATGTTTCAAGAATCCAAATATATTGTTCCAAGGCATGGAAGTCACATTACCGGGGAATCTCATAGAACTGGTAAGTCTAGTATTTTTGTATGGTGGGCAAAAATTGGTATACCGCCCTAAGGTTGAATGTCAGTTGCATGTTTCTAAGGAAGCAAATTTCGTTATCAAGTTAAAAATCAGATTAAATCGCAAATAAACAGTTAGATTTTAATGACATCCCAGATCGTTCAGTCGAAAAAAACAGTGGGCGGGTGCAAAATGTGTACATTGTTTTAATTAGTACTACGTGAATGTTCACATGTATAAAATACAATTGACCTAAACCGATGTATGCTTTAAAATCAGACATCAATATGCTGATAGAGTAACTTAGCTAAGATATGTTTTTTTTTTATATTCATAGGCGAAAAGTCATCTGTCTGGAAGACCCGAATATCTACGTGAGGGCAGCTGCGACAACACGACCGTCGACCGAACTCATTCTCTTCTGTCATATTTTTATTCTAATTTAGATCTGGTTGATTGGAGTTGACATAAATTTGTAAAAATAAAGAGGAAATGTGTATCAAGTTCTATCATATGAAATGACTGAACAGAGGCTTCTAGAATTATCTATAGTTTAGTTTAACCATGCGCTACTTAACTTCCCCAATAAGATTTAAGCAGGTTTTTAAGAAAAGAAATATTTCTTAATTTTATTATTATAATTACCCAGTTAAGTATTTGTGTATACATATAAAATATTATGTGTATAACCACCAATCCAGACTAAAACGTCATACTCCATGCTATAGCCGCTTTAATTATGTCTTCTCTTCAGGTGAAATCTTCTTATCTTGGATGATCTTATCATCCGTTAAATTACATTTCTCTACCTCTAACCCAGTGGGTGACCCTTTAGATGAGAACATGTCCTTGTGAAAAAAATAACAACTTTTTGAATCACCAGTTGATCCGAGATCACCAGATTTTTTTTTATCACAAATATAAATAGAGTTGTACATATTATATAATATATTAATTACCAAAGATTGGCTGGATATTGCGATACTCAAAACGAGGAAGTATACGGTACAAAAGGAAATATGAGACAGTCGTTATGATAGTGAATGACCAAACTGTAGTAGCGATATTCTTTCAAATTCTGCGTGTTGAAGTCGTCAATATCGGCGTCCTGGTATTCTTCGTCGGCATAATAATTACTAACAAATTTGATAACAGTTTGTGACTATATTGTATGAATGTATATACGTATTTGATAGGTCCCACATAAGCTGGTGTAACGATTTGTATTGATGTATTTATTTTATACATATTGATGAATGTGTATGTAAACTGTAGATAATAATAACACACATACATAACTTGTATATGAGTAGCTAGTGGGCTTAAAAACGAATTTCATAATAAAAAACACAATTGTGCCTTGGCCCTTTGTTAGGAATGTTGTGATTAAAATAATCAATTGCTGACATCACGGATTGATCTTTATTAACACAATTTGTTTATTTAAACAATGATTATTCTTGTGATATTTTAAAACTTAAGTAATATTTTTTTATATTATTTATCATCTAAATTGTAATAGGGACCGCTTCAGCTGCTATAAGTTCGTGTAATGGAACGATAAGACCATGTGATTTTTTTATTGCGATTACTTGTATATTTACTGTATATATTGGTCTTTGTGTAATAATTTGTAGATATTTATTTTGTTCGAAACCTTTTATGTAATTATTTAAGAGTGATGTTTTTTATTTTATCAAACATGAGAACTATGTTCATTTCTTTGGACCAAGACAATTTTCGGGTTAATTATATGTGTGTACTGAAGTTTCATTTAAAAAAATTGAAAAGGTAAAGGAAAGTTATGTATAAAAGAAGTTGTGAGACTTTTGTATTAAAAATCCAACTGGTACAATTTTAGGATTTTTTTTATCAAAATCGATATTATTTGGCATACATGTATGTATGATTTCAGTACACAGAGTTATGTTTTGTGTATGTGGCCTAAAATGGTATTATATTTCAACGGGAAAATATAATATTATAGTAAAAACTGAGAACAATCTTATGTTATATATGTACTCATTTAATCACATAGACGCTCGTTCATTTGTTAAAACTAATTATGTTCAGTGATATTTCGCCGCGATCCGGTAAGTATATTACGGTATGCTATTATATTTAATATATTTTGTACTTTAAGGGTAAATGGATTGCTCTCAATTTTAATTATTAAATCCTTATTATAATCTACGTCGCTGGTTACCTGAAGAACTTTTTCCACCTTTTTCGACGTTTGTTTATAGGAAGTTTTATTTTACATGTCAGACGAATTATCAACGACTATGAAAAA
This sequence comes from Acentria ephemerella, assembly GCA_943193645.1. NCBI lineage: Eukaryota > Metazoa > Arthropoda > Insecta > Lepidoptera > Crambidae > Acentria > Acentria ephemerella. The sequence goes on along the minus strand of OW971886.1, from coordinate 9,554,077 downwards.
ATGATGTGCACTGATAAAAATACCGAGGTTTATACCTATGTTCAGTATAAGAGAAAAACGGTCGATGATACTTCGTTCTTGTATTATTATTACGTTCGTTGTTTTAATTTAAAGATGTTTATTATAATTTCACCACGTTATGTTAAAATATATGTGTTGTACACGATAAATTGGTTTTACTCAAATTCTTATATAATTCCAGAAACCAAAAACTGAAATCTAATTTCAATTAAACCAAACCAAATGAAACCAAACTGACAAAAGATTTTATTGTGTCATGGTTGTAATAAAGTTTTTTTCTGCTACTAAAATACTAAAATGTTATTGAAATGCTTGTAATAATAAGGTACTTAAATTAAATTTAAATTTGTGAATCGGGGCTATCGGGTACTATTAATATTACACGATACACTACACGTTACACTTATCTGGACGTTGGTTTATCTCTTATTTAATTACTGTTGGAGGTGGGCTCTTGATTAATCTTTTTTAAGCAGTTTTGGTAGTCACATTTGAGACTCTACAGTATAAGTAATATTACTAATACGAACATTAAGCTGCACAGATGAAACTTTTGGCCGTGGTGATTTACGGACAGTTTCTGAATAGAGAATTTCAAGAGAGGCACGTGTCAATCTATATATCTAATCATTCAATATAATTTATAAAGTATAGTTTGAGAAGTGCAAATCTCAACGCGGAAACCGGAAGTTAGGCTCATATAAATTGTACTTTTACTAGTAAGACGGCTCTTGCGCATTCTAATCTTCCATCTGGTGTGCTTTACACGGACTGCGTGCCTAGCAACGATGTCAATATCGTAACATCTCACGTTTTGAACGAAATACCCCAAATGTAAATTTCATATGTAACGAGACGTTGTATAAAATAAATTCGATAAAAAGTAAATAAAATATAATAAATATAATAAAAAACATAGAAATATAATAAAATAGATAAAAAGTAAATTCTTACACTTGGGACGACAGGCTGCTATCGTTCTTATATGTTTTAACAGCTGATGACACACGATCGACACGATTTGATTCGATTAAAATTTACACTAGGGTTACGGCTAGTTTACAATACCCTGCGATTTGAATCGCAGCCCGTTCTAAAGAACGGCTACGTCTTTCTATGGTCCATTGATGCTCCAGTTCTTACATCAAAAACATATATTTCATACCTGAATGTAGTCAATTTCTTTACTCTATGCATAGGCCATAACTTTTTAGTTTATATCTTTACTTAATCTAATCATTTTGATCTTTATTACGAGATGCATTAGTTAGCCTTTGTGTCCACGATTCTCTTTATTATAGTACCTAGGTATTGTTACCAGTTTCATTATAAGCCAATCATTAAATAGCTCGTGATGAAGCAATTATATGCAAAAAGTATTAAATAGTAATTACTGAGACTTAGCCCACGTATTGTTTTAGGCGTGGTCTTAAAACCGCGTTGCGTAAGGAACCTTACCACCGATCAATCAATGCTATTAATGTTAGTAACCTATTGCCGTTAATTGTAAAAGTAAGGATTTTCTTTGTTTCTAGTTTCTTAATTTAGTATAGCGGGCGATTATTTAAGAATGCTCGTTACCTAGTTGACCATATTTAGATGCTGTTTTTGAAGGAACACCAACCTGTCGCCATCAGTTATATTGTAAAGGACAAGATGGCCGAATGACACAGGTACAGACAAATAACAAGATGTTGATAATAAGACAAGTTGTTTTTATATAGTTATTTTATTTTTATTCAGAAGTAGCCACGAATAGACATCAACGTCGTCTCACACATAACCATGCATCGTCGTCCATGAAGAGTTGTTAGCAATTGTGAATAGTATTCGTCTACAATTTTGTTCAATGTTATTAGTGAAATGTGTTTTTAACCATTGCAGGTAATTTAAGCAGATTTCAATAAAAAGTAACTACCTAATATGAAAATTCGAGAAAATAGGAAATCGGGACAGTACATAGCGGATATTACGAACACCCAATACCAGGGCTAGTTCGCCTAGTTCGTCATGTAGCTACATCCATGTAGCAGCATAGCTATGCTGCTATCTGAAATCCAGGTACTAAATCGAAACCCTGATCAAGACAGCCTGAAGAAGGCTTGAAGAAGTTTCGTAGGTTTTGAAGTCTTACCCACGCATGCTTGTTATATAATATCCAGGTCCGGTTTTGAGTGGAATATTACTCGCAACTTTGGGATGGCTATACTCAATACCTCCTCAATGCTCTGGAAAGATATTGACGGTATGCTGGAGTTAATAGAAGCTTTCTAGGTAAGCACGTAACACTGTAGACAAAAATATACTTTAGTTGTGTGCAAGCGCTGTTGCGCTGATAATAATATAATAATTAAAATATATGTTTGTATATGTAAATATATGTATGTGTATGGTGTAATTCTCAAACTCACCTATTATCTCACTTGATTTTTCTTTGGGTTAGATAATAGGTATGAATATGTATTTTTGATTGTTATTAATAGAGTGCAATTTATTGTGTGCGATTATTATTACTAGGTAATGGAGAAACATAGATACTAATATGTATATAAATATCAGAAATATACTAAATAAACAAAGAAACATCAATTTCTTGTGAAAAAATATTCGTACTCATCATACAAATATTTGCCCCTACCGAAACGCGGACGTTTGGATAAGTCAGGGGTACTGACTACTCAGACGATTGTCTAATGAACTGTTAAGAAATAGGTATATGATTTTCAAATATTGAACGTTCTCTTCTCCTATACTTTTGATTTTGTGAACGCGTGAGTACATACCTAACATGTTTATAGGTAGTATATATAAAATATTATTGAAAGCCTAGGCTATAGTATTGTATTGTGATATATCTGTGTGCACTGTATTGTCTAAAGATGAATTAATGTCTGACTATGACTACTGTAAATGTTTACCATACTAACTATTTTGTCATATTATGCATCGTAATAAATAAAATTATTATTGTTTTTTTTTATATAAAGCTCAGCAAATGACTCGACACCACCTGATGATAATCAGTAGAGGACTCCATATGTGATGTTTATTTCTCTTCGATACAATAGCTTAGTACCGACAATCGGACTAAAAATTAATTAAATACTATGATTTTGGGTCTATTGGGACTATGACTCAGAGAAGGAGACTCATTGCCTCTGTTACGTTACTTTACCATAGGTAGGTTGTCAAAAGTTAATGCATGAAATAGTTTTACCATTATTTAATATGCAAACTATTATCATCAATGAATTATCAATTATCATCCAAAATATTACGTTATCCTAACACTGTTAAAAAAATTATAAAGAACAGGGATTTTAAGGTTAATAGTACTAGTTATAGAATCTAAATTCGTTTATTCGGGCAGTAAAAGAGTTCTAAAAAACAATTTGCGCAATGTAGTCTACTTATCAGATTAATATGCAATTCTTGTTCGTGTAGGTCAGTGTTCAAAACTAGTTTAGACAATGTCAGTTAGGTATTTCGTAAAAGTAAAAGGAGAGTTTTAGGGTTCCTAGATCATATTAATCTATTTTGAAACTTCAACTGTTTTTAAAAACCACAGCCATGAAATCTTATACTTCCCAGTCTTCATTAAAGTTTTTTTAAAGAATCCGTCGTCGCGGGCATATTAAACTTGAACATAAATACCATGTATCTACACATTGGTAAAAAATAATATTTTGTTGACCGCCTCTGTGGTTCAATTGCCAGTGGGGGCAGAAATTTTCTGCTCGATTTGGTTGTTGGTAGGTTGCTATTTCTAGTCCGCCTGGATAGCTACAACCAACTAACTTATGTTTTCCGCCATAACAATAATTTTAACAGCATTGTTGTATACCGGCAGTTGTAGGTAAGATAAGTAAGATGGTAGATTTCGTCTGTTACTAAACCATGCTTGTATATAAATCTGTGCTTGTGTTGTTCACAAATTCTTACACAAATGTACACAAAAGCACATATTTATATAAAAATGCCTTAACTAGGCCTTTATTATGTGATGTTAGTTACATACGAAGATCGCATTACGTTCAAACATAGAAAATGCGGTGAAATTTTGTGAAATCTCTCATTTGTATTATTCTCTCGTTTTGTTGAGCGGAATGTGACGTAACTTGAATATAAAGTTTAGAATTTGCGGAATATATTGTAAGTAGGTGGGTAACACAACCTATAGGTATTATACAGGATCAGCAATCGAACGAATAATAACTTCTTTGTTATCTATAAATGTTTGTAATTTTTTACCTTTTAGTATAAAAAATAATAATAATATTACACATTATTTATATTATGGGTAACAATATTAATTTGCCAATCAAGGATATTAGTATGTTTATGTAATATATTTCTGATGTTTATATGCTAACATATTAATATCCACATTTGTCTGTTATCAAATATGCATAATACAAGCTCTTGATGACGCTAAATTTGGGCTAGAAAATTGGGGTGAGCGTCAGAAATATGATTATTATTGTTATATAAATAAAGCGGTGCAAAATGTTCGCTTTCATTGTTAACAATTCTTAAGCACTGGGTGAAAAGGTGATTGATTCTTTCAAAAGCTGGTCAGGTGATAGATATGAAAATATTGTATTCTTTTGACAATGTATTTAGTGATTACCGATTCTCAAGGCTGAACCGTAAAAAAATGGTTTTATTAATGCAGCGCCTGCTGTTACAAAATACTAATTGGTTATTATATAAAAGGAGGAAGTCGAATGCACTGCTTGATCTATATTGAAATTAAAAACTGTGTATCATATTATACAGTATGATTGATAATGGTGAATAGACTGACTTATTTAAATAATATAAAATAAATTTGCTTATTAAAACTTATTTTAATTGTAAAAGACCATTTAAAGTAATTAACAAAAGAAAAATAACAATATATTAAGAAAAACTAAAAATAAATGAAATGATATTTTGTTGTAGTGTTTATTATATGAATACTATGAAGTGTTGTTATTGCGTTAAAAATTATTGAATTATTTTATTTAACAGTAATATTTAAAGAAATTGGGTGCAAAAGGTGAGGTAGTATATTCGACTGAGATTTTGAGTAATAATGCCATCATGTGTACAATTATCGGACTCTACCCGTGATTTAAACCCGGTATCTAAGGCTGAGTAGATAGGGGTGCTGATCAGTCATCCGTCGAGTTACCATTATAGGTACGCATGAGTCTAAGATACCTATGGTTTTAGGGTCGTTACCGAAAGATAAGGTAATGAAAATCTCATATTTTAAGCAGGATTTCTATAAAGTAGATATTATGTTTATATGAGTTAGTTCTGGTAAAAAATAAATACGGCCATTATATATTTTTTACATTCGAGATCTTGTCAATTAATTATTCACTAGGTATAGTCTCGATAAGTGCAATTATTTATGCAGTTACTTTGTAATAAGTGCCGGAGGCTAGTAAGTCAATACGTTATTATAAGGATTTGACAGGTGACATTGAGGTCATTTCTAAACCTAGTCTATAGAACTGGAATGATTTATTTTAAAGATAAATATAGTATAGATATTTTCCGTCTATTGTTATAAAGCAAAAATTTAAATTCAACTGTAATAGTTCAATGGGATTGTATCTTTGATATTAAGCCAGAATAGAGTTCTTAACACAGTATCAGAGAAATCGTGTCTTATTATTGTGGGTATATTAGGGATTTGTTTACATATATATTTATAATTTTAATTTATAATTTCATCCACATAGTCGTGATATATATTTGTAAGCCATTTATTTATCAATAAAACCATTTTCTAGATCTACGGAGTAAGTTAAAACATTATAAATAGAATCATTAATAAATTATAATAGTTCTTTTATTTTGTGCAATTACGGTAAAGTCCGGTAATATGGATAGTCAGGGCAAGAAGTTAAATATTTGTTATAATATCTATTCGAATTACACTGATGTTTACTGGCGACGTGGTTGTGACATAATTATGACTATAATAAGACTCCTCCTGTCCGTATTTGTGGACTGCCTAGTCTAGAGGTCAGTACCTCTGTCTACTTAGCCAGAGGTCAAGCACAAAAGATCCCATGGGGTCGACGTGCACCGGGAGTAATAATCCTGGCCCTACATCAAGATAAGATAGCCAGAGGTCGCCGGTTCGAACACGGTAGGGGTAGATATTTGTATGATAAGTAATATTTTTGTACGAGTCATGTATGTTTGTAATGTTTTTAATAATTATATTTAATTACAATAAATATCTTTATTAATAGAAATATGAATATTATATTTCTGATATTAATATACAAATAACTTTATTTATTATATCTAGTATCCATTATCCAGTATCCAGCACTTAATGATGTTTAACTTGGGCTGGATAAGGTGTGAGTGTGACAAATATTATTTTTATAGAAGTTGCTTCTTCGTACCCTATATTTAATTAAGAAAAAAATTTCAATTATGTCAAGTATTTTAGAAATTGTAAAATTTATCATGTAAGTCATACAATACATTCAGTATCAATAAAGAGAAGGGTTTCAGTTTTAATTGTATATATTTCATTTATGATTGACATTATCGAAGTTGCTATTATATAGCAACAGGAAGTGTTATAAACTTGAAATTTAATTCTATTTGTTGCACAAAAGTATCTCGATTACACAATAAAAGTTTCGAAATATCAGATATATGAGCTCTCTATGTAAATCGATATAATCCGAAATCGGTTTCGCTCCAATTATCTGAGAACTAACTGTTGAGGGTTGGGCTTGTGTTTCCTTCTACTGTTATTTGTATCATTATATAGGTTGTTCACAAAAAGATTCAATTATGTGCATGGGAATTGTAGGTGAAGCACAAGTGGTACAGTCACAAGTATAATGAATGCATGGTGAATTATTCAGTTAGCGCATACAAAGGTAATAAGCACGCTTAAAAGTTAAATTGTTTATATTAGTTTGGAAACATTTCTTTAAAAGCGTAGTTTTGTGTGAACACTTTAAACGCATGCTTGCTAGACTAATCGTTAATATTGTATGGTATTGCAGAATAAAACAACTTTTCTATTTTGTTCCGTTTGGATGGAGGCCGATAAGTTGTTATCCGTGTTTGCAAGTTTTGTGATCCGAACAATTTTATTGTTACATCGTTAATAACCTTCGTATGCACAATTAAGGATTTATTTAACTGTATATTCGAAGGTTGACATATTTTTTTAAGATTTACTTTGACTAATGATTTTTGTATTTAACCCATCCAGCGCGACTCTCCCTGCGATTGTGCCAGCGACATGACAAATTCTGAAATCGCCAAAACCGAAATCATTGCTGTTTTAAATTAAACTAATACTAAGATGAATTGTATGAAAATGATAATTTCGTCAGCCATAAACTCCACTTAACTATTAACTATGTCTTATGCTTAGGTAATCTGTCAAAAGATTTCCAGGAGTGGAACCATTCTAGCCAAGAGTTGTTGTGATCAAAATTTAAACACTAACTACCGGTTCCAATATTCTATCTACTGTTAGCGATAGGCCTGCCATATATAATTTACCAAGTAACCTCTAATATTCTTATTTATTTTATTCAACATAGAATATTGACCAAAGGAGAAAAACGTGGAAAATAATTAGTTAGTTGCTTTTATAGTTTAGCATTTAAAAGAATAATAGGCTCAAAACAAGTAAGTTAATATCTAACTGTACATAAAATATTAGACCGGCCCTTGGGCACACACAATTCCTTCGAAAATAGTTGTGATGGCGAGCGCATAGGTGGGATCTTTGACTCTGCCTCGTCTTGATATTTATCGAATTCCTTTTAATTTTTTTTATACACTCATACCTATTTTTCAGCCTAATGGAAAAACATATTTTAAATTCAAATATATTTTAATATTTAATAAAATAAGTTTACTCATTATTATAATAAAATAAGAAAAATAAAATATATGAAAATCACGTGTCACAGTGTTTGCTATCTCGGAGCTTAGTACAGTCCGAGCTTGCCCTTTAACTGTTAAATCAACGTATGTGAGATGACAGAAACATAATTTATATCAAACCCAAACATTAATTTTCGTACACTAAACATAATCTAGAGCCGAATATCAATAATCAATAATCGAGATAGTATACGCTATCTCGATTATTGCAAGCTACTAAAGCTTTAAAGACTTTTTTATTGTTTTTTTACACAATTTCAATTATCAAACAATTAATCCGTGTCGTTATAGACATAGATTATAAGAAATAATTGTTTATACAAGGGTAGTAATGGCGACCTTGACATTTCCGCAGTTGAAAACAAAACGTGAAACATATCACGACAGCAATCACGCACCTTGCCTATAAAGGCTTTAATAATCTTCAGCATAACACTGACACCAAGTCACGGCTCTCTTAGCAACCACGCCTTCGGGATAGACCACTTTTACTTTTAGGTCGCTGTGCGTAGAGGGGGCGGGTAATGAGTAAATTCGGCGCGTGCGCACCTTTAGTAGATACTGGGATCGTGCGCCTCGCACGCGTATCGATCCGTCTTTCGCGACTTCAATCACGTGTCCAGTGCAGTTTGCCGCTAGTCTTTTAGTCCATTACAGGTACTTAATTAAGTTTAAAAATTTGTCAGTGACTGAAAAAGCGTAAATTTAAAAAACAAAGTACTAATATTTTAGACACATTAGATTTTATGTTGTGTGTGAATGTGGACGGGCTGGTAAGGAACGACTGTATTAAGTAGTGATGGATATATTTCGTTTTATTATATTGATAGTGTTGGAGTATTCGGTTCGATTCCCTGTTATATTATTAATATTATTTAGGGAGCATTTTCAGACTCTTTTGACATTTTTATGTACTCAAATTGTACCGTGGTAGTCCGTCATTATAATGTCAAAATATTAATAAAAAAAACAACCTTCTTAGTCACTATAATGTTATTGTAATGTTTATATTTGTACAATTCTTGGGTTTTTTAAGACTGTGGACTCACCTGGCACAGATAATTATATATAATTGACAGTTATTTACTAAGTTGCATATTATTCACTATTAATATATTGTTTACTAATCATTTTCAATTTATTATTAATAATAAAATAAAATAAAAGAAATACTTCTAATACGTAACGTACCTAATATAAAACTTCATTTCCATTTTTATTGAAAAGTTTTATCAAATATTATTTACACCTGTCTGGTTATTTTCACAATCTTGCCAAATGTCGTCAAATGTCTCCGTACTAACGTAGCTTTTATCGTACTTATATTAAATCTATATTATAATAATACTGTAAAAGCACATTATTTTAAAAAAATTGGGGTGGTTATTGCTATCCGTACAGATTGCAATATATTTTTTTTCTGACAATCTGAACGCTCATTACATAAAAAGTACTGGACAAATATACTACATATGCATGAAGTCGAGACGTTAATTATACATAATTGGCTGATGTACAATAAAGATATATTCTATTCTATTCTATATATCAACCTGCATAAATAACGAAAACATTTACACCATTTTTATTTATCTATTCTAGAGACATAAAGGTAATCTTATTTCAACTATTTTCGAAAATTTTATCATACACGCATTAAAATTATGAAAGCATTTAAGGTATGTACAACAATGAAGGTCATCGACTTACAGTAATACTAAATAAATATAAATCAACATTTTATCAAGAAAATCATATAAATTTCCATTTTAAAAACAAAAAATATTTTTTTTAAATGCGTAAATATGAAAAAATTTGCTATACACATAGATACTAATTAAGGAGTAATAGACACTTCACTTGATACTTCAAATAAAAATACAAAAAATCGCGAACCATTGTTCTTTACATTTGCCGAATGATAACATATATAAAGAATTTAATATTACAGAATAAGCCTTTGGTCTACCATTAACAAAACCTAAAATTTCGATACTCATAATATTACTCTGATTAAACGGATACCATACAAAACTTCAAGGTATAGTTAAAACCTTCTATGCATATTCAGATTTAAATTATTTCTAGCTTAAAATAAATATTAACGCTTTAAATGGAGGATAATTATTAAAGGGATTCATCTTCTTCAAGTCACGCAACTGCAACCGTGCGTACGTGCATTAATTATTAATTGATTTATTCAGTTTTTAAGTTTCAATTAAAAGTTAATAAAACTAACTTAACTTAATTAAACTAAAATTAAAAATAACATTCTTAATTTTTTTACTATTATTTTTAAAAGAGTACACAATAAATTATGAAAACTATACTAAATAATAAATATATAAAATTAAACTAAAGCATGGTTTGCTCATTAGTTACTCGATTCGTACATGTCTCGCACAATCTGGGCAATAGCTAGATCAAGATCAAGTTTCATTTTAGAGTTACAGCAAAAGTAACGATCATAACATAAGAAAGAAGTTTAGTATGTAGATAAATTAAATTATTATTTCCAGAATCTTAGGTAACGTTTATTCATACGTTACACTTTATATTAAATGAGAAACATTGCATAAAGCCGTTTACCATTCCAAATATTAGGGTAACAATTAATTATAAACAATATTTTTTGATTTCCATTTATTTTGTGGTATCCGACAAATGATTTCATCCGTAAATTATAAAATCGAGGCGATTAAGTTTAAAAATGTTGAAATGTAGTTATGTAACATAAACATGTAAGTACGAGATCGAAACAACTCTCCACGTTTGTTCGTTTAAGTAGTAAGAAAAAGATTTCACAGCCTGTTTAACACTTTTGTATGAAAAAATCACCCAATCTTCTGTACCGGCAATCAACTAAGTTAATTCATGTACAAGTAGGAATAAATAATCATTTGACATTGTGACATAAGCATATTTTTAACGTTTTAGCAATTGGTGTTCTAAAGTCAACTAAATAACAATATGTTTATTGTTAACATTTTTTGTTAATTTTCGCGACTGGGGAAGTTCCTTAAGTTCACACATACCAAACAAGATGCTTGTGTGTTGTTACTCCCGTGAGTAAGGTCTCTAGAACTTATCGTAAAAGCGTCGTAGTCTAAATCTGTCAAGCCATATTATGCAAATTATGAAACAATAAGTTTTTAATTATTTAGATCTTAGACCATTCTAAAGCGACAAAACGATTATTGGCATGACGTCAAACATATAGCTTTCAAAAGCTTCATTAAATCTGATTATGGCTCTTAAGCCGATTACTGGTAAAAAGGGAACACTAAAGGTTTCCGAGAGCTAATGCGGCGCTACGAATTAAAAGCTTATCAGGCTTCAAAGTTTATTATACTTCAACTATAAAAATTAAGTTACCATTATCTTTATATATTGAAATAAACAAATATATTATATTAATGGCTTTATGGAAGCATTCTGAATGATTTAAAAATTCTCTAGTTTATTTGAATTTCTAAGAATAAAAGATTTTTAATTCCAATCGGTCTTATTTTCTATACCAAATAAACAGCATATAAGTGAATAATTTTTTGGTTTACACTGTTATTACGTATCCTCATTAGTCCTCTCCCAGCGGTAGGTGAATTAAGATAAATACGAAATCGTTTTTTTGTAAAAAGGTAAAATCATTTATAACATATTCATATTCCAAATTCTAATATCAAACCTATGTAAAGTTGATTAATTATGTGTAGGTAGTAATGGGGTACAAAGCAACTTGTTTTTAAATACTTACATTAAAGCTACACATTTAAGGTCACATTCCTTAAAAGTGCATCACGTCATGAAGGCGTGTGCACGGAATGCGTCTGAAAGCTTCGACTTCTATACTTTGTAAAATTTTGTTGTCATATAGGTATATGTCACAGAGTTTTGGCTTCCCCTACAATGTTGGCTGCCAAAAAGCTTTACAACATTGTAAATACTGCAATTAGGCGCAGATAAATACTTGCTGTAGTTAAGTTTGCTTGTAATGAAGTCTATATTTGTAAGATATGAGAAGCTATGAAGGCAAAAGTCTCCAAATAATATTGAATAAAAAAATACATAAAATTAAACTACGTATTTTGTGTACGTGAAGTGCAAAAGAGTCGCATGTAAATAATAATGTAATTAAATTTTCTATTAAATATTTTTCACAACAAATGTGTAGAAAGCAAATGTTATTCGATTATCAAGATGTGATAGAAAATAATAAAAAATTTACAACACAAATGAAATATAATATAAACGTATGCTATCTACGAATGTATAATATCACAACATTTTATAAAACGACTTTACATTCGTAATATTCGGAATATGTCTACAACAAAGATTTACATAAATTTTTTAGCATTTTATCTGAGAATATTTTATAAGAATCTAGTTATATTATTGGTAAACATGAAATATTTGCTGTATTGAGCAATACCTATCATCAGAGTTAAACAATAGTTCATTGTGTGGTAAATTGTACCGCTGCGTGTTTACAAACAGTCAAACAATGACCAGGCTAACAAGGGAGGAAGTTATTCATAGATCACCTCCTAGCTGATTAATAACGTTTCTATTTCTATTAGCTAATAATAATATTTGCTTAAAGATATACCTATGTTTAGAAGGATTGTTGATTACGTAACAAGAACATAATAGAGTATCGAAATATACATAGAGAATAATTTACCAATTTTGTACAAAGTGCGACCATATCGCTCAAAGCGATCAGACAACCTTAGGATCCACATTATTATAAAATAAAGTACTCGAGGTAAGAGGGTGACGTATAACGAATAGATACTACTTACTCTTAATCTTTGTAACAATTGTTTTATTTCCATTTTCAAATTTCAATTATAAAAACCCAAAAAAGTACAAAATTGGCCTTTCATAATATAAAACTATTAAATAACAATTTATTTAGGAATTTCCAGTTATAATAAAATAGTGCAAATATAAATTAATACTCTGATTTTCTAACAAAAAATTAGTAATATTTAAAATTGATCTGTAAATTAAAAGCGTTAAACTAGTCTTTTGATTTGGGAATATTTTAGAAGTGAAAACTTCTTTAGGTACGGTGTGCGATTAACAAACCGATTAATCCTTTTTACGATTTAACTATTGAAAGTATTATTTAAGTTAATGTTTAAATCTATAATTAAAAGCAGATAAGATCATGACACCTACCATCGTTGTATTTTTTTTTAATTTGCTCTTTCGTCTGGTCGATCGTTGTAAACCATAAAGCAAATTCACCTTAGTCTTCTTTTGTCCGATCTCGACTTACTTCTCCATTTTCTGAGTGTCGTACTATGTATCATAAGTGAACAGACAGCTTGTTGTTATGAGCCTATGCTGATCAACAATCGAATAAGTTTCATATTGTTATAAGGAGTGAATTTTAGTAAAGTCGAATATATAATAACTTGATTTTAAATAACATACTTACTAAATTTTTGTTAACTGAGATGTATTTTTGTATAATCTAGTGTATTGATTATTCAAGGTTCTAGTAAAAAAATATCTAAGTATTTTTATCATTGTATTTTTATTACATTATGCTAAAGCCACTTAAGCGATATCTAACTCTTAATGGGCAAGTGGAGTTTACCTCATAAGTCCACTGCCCACGTAGTCTCTTTGTACGCAAATATTTATAAACGCCTTTGATTGGGTAAATACCGATTCCAGTAGTCCCAGTAAGTAAGCCTCTAATTCCTTACGATGACATAGAAAAGAAATATACTATCGTTCCACTGAAATCAGTCAACAATGTCTTTATATTATAATCAGTGTCTAGTCTTTTTTTTAACTTTTTTTTACATTTTTACTGTTATAATTACATAATTTAATTTTATAATTATTCCGAATATATTCATATGCGGTTAAATGTCATAAATTAGTATTTTTTCATCAAAAGGTAAACGAGAATTTAAATAATCGACTATACTTGTGTAATTAGTGCCGTACGATATCACGTTCAGCGATCCAAAGTTCCGTTTGTTGCAATTAATATTTCCCATAGTCTTGAGACATTGTTCCACATACTACATAGATAGGCCATTGTGTATGGCCATAAACACTGATACGAGAAGTGTGAACAAAAAGTTCCACAATCCTATTGATTGACGTTACAACTTTATTGTTACAATATTTCCTCAGTATTACTATTTTTCCTTAGCATTGCTCGATAAAATACATAAGTAATACTTAGGAATTTTATATATTTTATCGAGCTTTATTTTACGATTGCACACAAACGTGTTGTACCAATTTTATTTCCATGATACAATGCATTACCGAAAGAGCTACCTAATCAATTTAAACAAAAAATCACTTCTTTTACATAATAATCAGACATAACGTCTGCCGGTCGGCCATATCGATGTACAGATGAAAATAATATAATGTACACTGACTTACAAAAGAGATTTAACCAAAAAGAGTTTTGTGGAAATCTTTGACTGTGTTTAAGCCTCGGATTGTAGATTCCACGATTTACTAGTTGCTTTATGAATTTAAATATATTGACTGACATTTTGAATAATTCTTTAAAATATCAAATATTATATAATTGTTTTATAAGCATATATACTGATAGTATTTTTATCTGTCTGACTTTTAAATTAGGCCATATGATTACAATTTTTTTTAAAGAACGAGAATAAAAAATAGCTTTACCGATCTAATCTTTTCGACATAGATAATCGATATAATATTTTAAAGTGGCCTAATGAGCTTGGAAACATGTGTTAACTGTCAAATGTTGACATATTGTTGTAGAACAATAATGTAGATACTACATTTACTCAGTAGCCAAATTATGATGTATGGGCTTAAAGTGAACTATAGGTGTTGATTTCTATTGTTTTGACAGATATCATTTGTTTTTAATTAAAAAGAGATTATTGTTATCATTAATTTTTCAAAAGTTTAAGTGCCTAATGTGCGAGCAATTATTTATATTTCATTTTTAATTAAATGCGGGATTCATCGATTTCTTAAAAAGTTTTTCGGTCTTCTCTTGTTTTTTATCTGATGTATTGTTTTCTTTTCCTACGAGTGACAATCTTTATTATAAATTAATTGTTTACACTGAATAGATACCCAGTTAAAGTTATGACTATTGCCTTTAATTATATTTATTTGTTTTTCTCATATATATTCCCTGTTGTGACGATTTAAAAGAACTTAGTAAATGAGTCTATTTAAATAAAGTTATTTTTTGACTTTTGACTTTGACTTTGACTTTGACGAGACATCGACATATATCTTATTCCAGGTTCGATTCCCGGCGTGAATGTGGGTAATACTGCCCCAATATAAGTATCACTGCCGGTTTATGTCAATGTAAGTTATATCTTCTTTCAGTGTGAATTCTGATTAAGGTTATTCATAGTCAAAGTCAAAATATCTTTATTTAAATAGACTCATTTACTAAGTTCTTTTAAATTGCCATAACAGGGAATATGTATGAGAAAAAATTAACAAATGTAATTAAAGGTGGTAAAACTTTAAGTGGGTATTAACCGGGCATTTACAAATTGTCCCAGTTATAGAATTTAAAGATGTATTAACTAAATTGTTACCACACGAATAGTTGAAAACGTTTTTTGAAAACCACATGAGATAATTCTTTGGTCTCAAATAAAATAAATTACAAGTGACACCAATTTTTACCTTGTTTCGTAGCTATTCCCAAAGTCGAATTAACAACCATCTTTTCGGTTATGAAGAGTTGTTTTCCTTGTGTAATAAGAATGTCAACATTTTTTTTATGGAGTTAATCAAGGTCTTTTAATTTAAACATTTTGCGGATTAATTGTAAAAAGGTCTCATTAACCCGAAAAACACTTAAATCAATCACTATAAGCCTAGAAATATTATATTTTTTAAAGGGAGAGAGAGCACGATCATGGAAATATATAAAAATAATTTATCGTAACTTTTCTACAATGTATCGTGTTTTTTCTTAAATTTGTCGATACTGTTCAAAACCAGTTTAAATTTTCAATTGACCTTGCTTTCTGGTTTCAATTTTAAAATAAGACAATATTATGAATTGTTGCGTCTTTCTGCTTTATATAATAGTTCCGTAAACACGTAAAGATGAGTGTACGTGAGCACTTTCGAAACTGGTTTTCTTGAGTTAGGTTAGTAATATCGCAGATCGAAGAGCGCAGAGGTCGGCCAAGAGCCATTTATTTATTGAAACAAAACAAGTAACTACTAAGGTACAATTATTTTTTTAACAAGTTTCTCTCTTCTTATTTTGGAAACTAAACGGTCACGGTACAGAAAATAATAATATAGCTCATTTAAAGGAGGTTTATAATTTTTAACACATTGACAGAGGTTGAATTTAAATTTAATTCTATAGCAGTTATGACAGTTTGTAATTTTCAGCCGATTTATCTTAGGATCTGACTTTCATTGGCGTCCTTGGACTTCTGCGTTAGATGTAACCAATGGAAATTATTTTTAAAGATAAATAACCAAGAAACAAAATGAATCTTTTTACATATTATTTATCCTAAGGTGGGATACGAACCTACGTGATAAGCCAGCCACAAAACTTGGGACAACTTGGATTATTCAGAAAAAAATTGTATATTAATTAATAACCGCATATTTGAATATTCATAACATTCAAATCATATAAAAACGGGATTGTAGGATTCCCTTTCTGGGTTCGTTTTTAGTGGCACTTCGTGTTTAGAGTTATTGAGAATGAAAATTAGTCTATAGTGTCGATCCTTTTAGCTTTCTCTTGAGAAACAAAGCTTAAAATAAAGCTGTCTGCCCTGGTTTCATTCTATTTCAATATAATAGGGATAGAAAGATCCTTAACAATAAAATAACTCAGTGTATCGATACACTGAGTTATTGATAGTTATTTTATTATTGTGTACAGTCGTGCACAAGCCAATCAGATTTAATCCTTTTGCAACATACTCCTAATTGCGCCTCGATTATTAATATATCATTTCAGATTTTTTGTCTGAACCAGGATGTGACGTTGCATTATTCCAAACAGGGTTTTCGAGTACTATTGTCATGATCTAAAAGAACTAGCATGATTTTTATGAATAAATTTTGGTTTGAAAATTTGTTAAATATTTAAAACAATTCGAAGTCGCAGGCTTCGATTAGATCGCAATCCGCATTTATATTCACACTGTCAGAAAACGGTTTCGATTCGGGTTTCGAATAGGCATAGATGTTCGGTTGGCCGATCCAATTCTATTCAATTTTTGTTTTGTGCCCTCTGTCACAATGGACAATTTCGTAGAGATCCAATTTTGGAAAGTAAATATGGCAAAATAATATATATTAAATTATAATTATAAGATAAGATTTGAACAAGTATTAAATTGCATGTCAAAGTACAAATAATACGTTTGTTTATGTTAGCATGTTTAAAAATTAATAAAATTAAGTAAAAAGGATGTTAAACAAAGACGTTTATCATTATTAGACACGTATAAATATTACTATAGAATATATAACAAAATATATAACTTTGTCTGCAATAAAGTTTTAAGGTGTATGTCAATAATAACGGCCGCAATTTAAGTGTCAGTTAATTCTAAATGCATTATTTTGCATTTCATATAACCGATACTTCACGTAATCATAACCGCTGTAACCTGTATTTCTAGTTCAGTGTTAGGTTTTATTGAATACATCCTACCTATCCATTAAATTCATATCCTACTTTTAATTTTAATTGTGTAATTATTGTGTTATCATTACTGCCCCCACTCTTTTTATTTTACTCACATTAAAGATTTAATTTACTTTTCTAAGTTATTCAACCGAGAGGTTTTGTGCTACAGTTCAAACTTCCCTAAGCTAGTGAATGTTAACCGACCTTCAAGCTATAATAGGTACAACTAGTCGTTGATGAAGCCTTGATATATGTCTGTCACCTTAATATTGACTCTTAATACAAAGGAATAAGGCAAACTAAAAGTGTAATAGTGTTTCGGTGTATCTTTATCTCCTTGTACTACGCCAACTATGCAATGAAATACGCAATAATGACGATCATAATATTTAAAAGATTTGTAACAGAATATATTGGAAAGCCATAGGTTCCGGGATTAAATCTAATACACGGAAAGTTTGCGTGATGATAACGTACATTTTTTTCACGACTTACAAGTGTTTAATGTATTCTAGATTTCAATTTCAATTGTCTTTTCACGCTTCAGAGTTTATCGCTGGTTTCTTCGATATACATTTGTACCAAGTATAACACAAATAACATACAGTTTTGGAAACTGTTCTGTTAGTTCTTATTTTTGTTGATATTTTGGAAGTACAGTCCATCACATAAATATGTAACCAAAACTAATAGTTTAAGGGAGCGTATTGTAATAATATAAAATTACAAAGGCTTTTATAGACTGATTAAGTTCACAATAGTATTATTCAAATATAAATGTCAATAGCTCCTTTCAATATGTACTAATTTTTATAAAAATATTACTATGATAGTAAATATATTTGATTTCTCATATCTTCTTTTGATTATTGTAAAATATCTGGGTTACTATTACTAATAATTAATATCAATACCTATTTAATACGACTTTTTATAGCGTTAATTATGATCAATGCCAATGTTTGAAATATATGAACATGTCGAATGTACAGAGATACTTAATTAAATGAATAATAATACTTACGTATACCAATTCCGGATTATTTTGGTCGTTATGTCTTGAGCAATTGAATTAATCAAAATATAATAGTCAAGGTCTATTTCTTGTTAAGGCATTACGTGAGAGTAATTAGAATGTTAGATTTTAAATATTAAATTCATGACGCCTGACACATACGTTGTTAGTAGGTATTAAAATAAAGGGTCTTTGATATTGTTTTGTTAACATTAAGCAAAAAGCAAATAAAGCAGCATAGTTTCTTAATGTAATGATACGGCTTGTCCTATGGATTCATTCATATTTTCTTTTAAATTGGAGAAATAACTTGATTTGAATTCAAATCATTTATTGCAACATGTGTTGTAGTTGTTATTATGAATTATGAGCTTATAATAAGTGACGCCTTGTACGGATATAGCAATATTATAGGACGGTAGCTAATTTATTGAATTACGTATGCCAATGATTATTGTGTAATATTAATTTTAACAAATGAGTATCTATAATTACTTAAAATTAAATATATTACCATAAATATATAATTAATTTAAAGTACTTGAGACACTTTTTATTGTAAATATTTTTCGAATTGGTCTGTATAGGAATTTTCAAACGTTTTGTAAATGTTTAATTGGTTTCTATACTTTTAAAGTAACTGGGAAGGTAATGATAATTTTCAATTTAGAAAATGGTAAAATTAGTAATTTTGTCTGCAGGAGGTGAATTAGGAGAAATAAGTAGCGGTGGCACATCTAGGCCCATCTGAAATCATTGATGCCATTATTTGCGGCATTTATCGATTACGGCGTCGTGAGCTGGGAATGTTCGTGATTAATTATAACGATAGTTATTTCATATAAGATTAATAAATAACATAAAAGTTAACTAATATTTAACTTAGCTATTAATCTGTTTATTTGTTAAATGTAACAATAAATAGCGTTACTCAATAACTCAGTCATAGAATAATAGCGCCTTGAAGGACAGATTTATATCCAAAGAGCTGTCAAATACTTAGCCCCACTGATTCATATCGGTGTACAGTTCGTGTGTATACGTGGCATGTCACACACAGAAGTGGTAATTGTAATGTCATGGTGATCTTGAGTGCTGGTAGAGCAGGAAAAGTTGGTAGCACCAATCAACAGGCCGCATCTCGCATAATTCCGACCGGAATTATGCGAGATGCAAAAACCACTCCCGAATTAAGTTTTCGTTAGTAAATCTGCCCGTTGTCTTTTCTCTGTAGATACCAGACGGGGAACTAAGTAAAGTTTCTCTAACAATATATACACCATAAAATCTATAAAAGTTGTTTGGAATTGTGACAATAAGATCCAGATAAACAGTTAAAATTGATCATTTGTGCTTACTTTCTCTTTTATTATTGTTCGTTTTATTCATGTGTGCATAAATCATTTCAATAAGTATAGGAAGCACTATATTTTAAGATTCGTGAAAAACATTACGTTTTACAGTAACAGTAACCAAAATATCAAAAAAAGGAAACCCTCAAAATACTAAACTGAACAAAATGAACTGGATTCCCATAAGTAAACTTAGTCGACATAGGATAGAAAAGAACCCTACCGTAAATAAGCTTTTTAAATTATAAAAAGGACGAGTTTAACATATTTTCTTGGCAGCTATGGTGAATAACATAGCTAGAGAGACTATAAAGTAAATTTTAATTTATTAGTGTAATATAGTCTCAATTATTTTACAAAACTGTCCGTCAAAGACGCTTTTAACTTGCTACGAGTTGATTAAATTTGGGATGTCCGAATTATTTAATATCATAGCCATTAAACAGACTAAAGTAATGAAAACTCCCCAGAAGAAAGATATAAAAATATTCATTCAGTTCTACGTCCAGATGCATACAATTCTAAAGAAACGACCTTGAACTAAAGACTGAATAAAATTGGCCCATGCAACGGTTTCAAGCAGGTCAATGTCACTTTACGGTTACATCAGTCGCATCATTTCTCCATTATAAACTCGTCTCGACGAAACCACAGCTAATATTTTGACCAATGTAAAAATGCATTTCCATCTTTTTTTAAATTCAAAGTATTAAAAGGAATTTTCAATTTATTAATATAGTATAGTTTGCGCGTGAGTAAAGAATGGGGCAAGCAAAGAGTTCACTCAAAAAGGACTGATTTTTGTCGACCTGACTTAAATTTAATTATTGAAAAATATTCTTACAGCTAATGTAATATTTATATATTTTTTTCCTTTTCAGGATTCGTAATGGAGACGCGAACGATAATATTTTGCGCGTGCTTGTCACTGGCAAGCGCCACTCTTGAGGTGGTGAACCAATGGAACCTTCTCCAGTTTGATTTCCCACCGGACCCTGTGCTTCTTGAGAAATTCCAGCCAGAGAATACAGTCCCCACAGGCTTAGAGATCGGTTGGGATAAATTGTATTTGGGGATTCCCCGACTGCGAGCCGGAGTGCCTGCCACCTTAGCTTGGGTGCCTCGAAGCTTGCCTTCAGGCGTCAGTCCAGTATTGCAAGTAAGTTGTAAGATATTTCAGTCCCTAAGTATGCTATTTTTCTCCTTCCCACGATGTTCCCACAAAAAGGTTTAAAAAGCGTTGGCATTAATGCAAGGGGCAAAGCATATCGTATCAGTGTTAAACTTTTTTGTGTTTTATAGAGTCGTAGTGCTTTGAGCGCTCTGGTTTTGATTACCAAAAGAAAGCAACTTACGCCATGGTTTGTCCCAAGTTGGGTCAATCAAATTGTTATCTTGAGTTCCTACGTGCTTCGGAAAACACGTCAACCTCCTCATGTGTTTCTCGCACGTAGGACGGCCTGCGCCTATCTTTGGGACGTTAATAGGCTCTCTGATGATGATAATAGCCATTATCGTTTACTTTTTTATGTATGCCTATTTTTGCTCCAATAAATAAATAAATAAATAAATGATGATGGTCTTTAAAAATATGCATTTTGGTACATATGTTTCTTAAACTTTAATAGTATTTCTATTCATAGAATTATTTTTGATATAAATAATAAATTACTACAAAATTGTTAAATTAATAAATTCAAAAAAGAGTATTCATTGTATACTTCAATGAGGCAAAACTTTGAATAGTGGTGATTCTGCTGCATTCTCTTAAATTAAAACTAAGTTACTCGTCTCTCTCTCTCTCATTTGCATTGTGAATGTGAGTGATAGAATGACTTTAAGTAATGTCAAGTTACTTGTCACTTAAACTCCTACTTTTTATACTCGGAGTGTAATGGAAGAGTAGTACTGAACTTTAAGTTTGTCGGAACAGAATAATTCAGGTCAATGTAATTCATCTGCAAACGAACTTTAAACACAGGAGTAGTGTTCCATTTAAAGACAAAGAAAGGTCAAAAATATTAATGGTTGTGATGCCTAGCGTGATCATTATTCTTTACTTCTATACCTTTTTTCTTTTGTTATTGTTACTGCAATTGCCTTCAAACCATAACCATTAGTCTGGTACCTTGTTAGGTAATAAATTACGAGTTATACAGTTTTTTAAAATATTTTTAGCGCTGGACTAGTTCTAGACAAGGTGGTTTGAAGAAAAATTATAGCATATTTGTCACGGTACTATATGATGTATTTAGTGTGTATTGGAATACTTATAAGATATTCCCTCATTTAACACAATTTATAATACGGGGTGATAAATTGTCAAGCTTGACAAAAAACTATAAAACCACTCGTAGTGCCTTCCTTGGGTATTACTCATTAATCCACCCTAAAGAGAGAAACCAAGAAATCAAGAGCGATATGTTGACGAGAGACGAATCGCCAAACATTACGATTAGTCTATATTTTTATTTAATTAAACGTCTCTAACCTAAGTGTATTTTCGATGGTCTAAACATAACCAAAGATGCTGGTGGAATTACTAAATAAATAGCTATATTTTAGGATAAGAAGTCTCTTTTATTAGTAATCAGCATTCTATTTTGATAATTACTATAAAATAATAATAAAAATAAAAATAATATATACATAATAATATTTTTCACACACACACACACACTTGTTATCTAACCTTAATTAAGCTTAAGAGCTTGTGTTATGGATACTAGATAAAGGAGAAATATAGATAGATCCAAATGCCGAATGCTTCTTTCTGTATACAATCCAACTTATATCGTATTGCGTGTACCAGATAGAGCTTGCATATAGTAAATAATAATTCTATAATCTTTCGGAATTAATCTAGATTAGATAGAGAGATTTATTAGATTTGTTATTGTTATTTACATTTGTTTCGTATTATAAGGGTACAGGAAAGGAAATAATTTTAAGGAAAATTCTAGAAGTAATGAAAAGGCAAACAATCCTGTAAGACACTGAGATTATACTGCGCTTCAAGATAATTAGAGGGAAGGCCTTGTACAAGTACAATAATAATCAATTCATGTTTATTAATTTTATTCAGTATAAACCTGTTTATGTTTTGGAATCTATGACTCTGATAATCCATTTAATATCCACTCTGATAATAATTATGTAAGCTAATTTGTACCGGCTGCCACAGCCTAGCAGCGTCCTAGACAAGCCGGCGATATGAAGAAATAACTTTATATTGCAGGTGTGTTCACATTCTGGTGACTAAAGATGTCGGAAATAAGCAACCAAAGTGTATATAAATAAAGTTCATAATGTGTACTAACGCACTCCCAGGACAAAACCAGACAAGACCTAAACGGTCTAATTATAATTATAAGCGCTTCCTCTTGGTGGTCAACCAGTTGAAAAAGGTGCTTTGAATCAATTACGATATCCATCTGCAAGGACAGAAAAGACACGATTAAAACGCGCTGTTTGCAAAACTAATTTTCTTTTGTTTAATTTTGTTAGGGAATTCACGAAGTCTTAATACGGACGAAGATCAAATTTAAGATACAGATTAACTAGAAACAAAGATGTTACTAACTCTTAATTTTTATGATTATTGTAATAATAAATTTTCTTAACCGATTAATTTTTTAATTATCTAAAAATAAAAAATTATAATATCCCTTTTTTAAAAGGGAAAATATTTATACGCTCCTCTTTATTTACAAAAATGCTCAAACAAGCAAAAAAAAAAACAAACAAACTTAATCGAAGTAATTAACTAATGTGCTAAATTCAGAGGTTAAAGTGATTAAATATATTTTTTGTGCGTGCTGGCTGCGTGATATCTAAGTTACTTTACCTAATAATGTTAATATTGTGCAGCATTACTAAGTTAAGGCAGTATTTATCAGAATATTATCATAAATCATTGTTCATGTTTTTATTTTTAATTAACTATAATACTATACAGTAGGTATAACTAATATGCGCTTTATTATTACAGTTGATTTTAGACTTAATATGCTAACTAAGTAACAATCTTTTATAGTAGTGGATTATCACTAAGCATTTATACTTACTGGTAGTTATAATATATAGATACTGATAAAATATAAATTGAAAAATAATAATTATATCAAGAATAAAGAAAGATGAATGAAACTGAAATATTTTTTGCATTGCTATGGACGAAATATGTTCTTTGCGATAGTTTTCGCTATTCACGAGCATCTTTTTAATGAAATGACTATTGAGTTGAGTGAGTGCCGTTACGTCTTGCGTATGCTCAGCGAACTGTACGTAGGTATAAGCATATTGTGCCTTGGAAAGCGTGAAGGGCAGGCATATAACTGGTGACTACCGGCCTTGGATTGTATTTCGAGCGTACTTTGGCATTTGCCCAGAACCTTTTGTCTATATATTTTGTGTTATTACCATTTTAGGTCTAATGATAGTTTTAAGAAAAGCTTTCGATCATTATTTATAACTAACACGTAAAATAAGTAAATAACGTTGAAAAATTTTTTCGGAAAACAATTATCATATTGTTAATAATTATGGCAGACTAACTAACATTTCAAAGGATATGAATATAGATAGCAATGTGACCTACGGGATTTTTTAGTATACATAAACAGAAACTATAAATAATTAATATAGGTACTTAAGTTCATTCACATGGTTCTCATGTGAATACAGCTCACGAGGTGTCACAGAACAAGAAAAATTGCCTTTGTTTTAGTTCGTTTGTATGCAACATTCGGCAAAAATGCAGTTTCCGATTTGCAGTCACGCTTGTGTGAACTCAAATGTACTGCGATAGAATATTAATTTGATGCTATTTACAGCGTTACGAATATATTATTCATTATAAATTATATGTACTTAATAGATTATATTAAATTCTTTTTATGGTTTACCACTTGTAATTAGGGTTCGATACCAGGAAGAAAAATTAACCCATGTGTAGCAAAAAATTTGAAATCTATTATATATTTTTAATTAAATTATATCATATCAAAATGGAATATTTAAATAAATAATAATAAATAAAAGTACTAAAATTGACGCAGTTAAGCATAGTTTATGCACAGTTATTTCCTTTGAATTATTTGCATGTTAAAGGACACTTAATTATAGGTCTTTAAGATTAAGAAAACCGTTTGTGCATTTCAATGTGGCGGTGACGTCATAAATCCATAGTAATACATTGTTTCATAGTGTTGCTATCATAAAAGTTATTCGGGTTAGCTTGGTTTAATTAGTAGCACCAAATAATTTTTCAGGTATAAGTCATAGATATACAATTCTTATGTATTGTAGATGTATAAAATTATTTTATATATGATTTGACTAATCGTTCGGGGATATAAGAAAGAACTTGTGTACATTTTTTTTTCTGTTTTAATTATTTAATCAAAGTCTAATTATAGTATTTTATAGCAATAATCGTGGTTGTTAACTAATCCTTAAATTAAGCATGTTACGATATCACACTTGCTTAATGCATAATGCTCTTACGTCACTACCGGTTGCTTCTCATTGAGCATGTGTAATAACCATATTATTAATTTACATTTTCGTAAATGTTGATCGCTAGTTCAAATTAGTTCAAATAAAGACAAATTTTATCATAATGTTTTAAGGTTATAATTTATTTATTTAGTTAAAAGGCAGTATTTAACAATATTGAAAACTGTTGATTATTTCTTGTATAATGTTCTAAATGTATTTTTTTTATAAAAAGTCAATATTGAATTTAACAAATTTGAAGATTATTTGAAATATCGACTATACTGTCATGAATACATATTATTTTTTTAAAGTCAACAACTTAACAAATTACATTATCAGAACAAACGTATAAATAGTAACATAATACACAGAAATAACTTTTATACACATAATATACAGGCTGGAGCACAGAATTTATTTATCTTTTCGTGGGATAGCTATATAGTACTCTTCCCATCTCTGCCACCTGGCGAAAAAGTTGCCTTTTCACACCCATTTTATGTTAAGAAGGGAACGTTTCCTAGCAGAATACCTCTTTCTCATTCATTATGTATTAAAATGATTGTTTTAAACAGGCATACCCTGACTGGTCTTGGCACACGGCTGGACGAGGTGACATCAACTGTACCGGGCTTATATCCGTGTACCGGGTGCGTGCTGACCGCTGCAACCGACTATGGGTTCTGGACGCGGGAGTTATCACCAGCATCGACGATTTCCGTCGCGTCTGCCCTCCGAAGATACTCATCTTTGATATGGTGACTGATAGATTGGTAAGTTTATAGAGTTTTGCCTCTATAGCTAGTGTAACTATGTCTTTATTGCACGGCTGATGAAATTTACGTATGTTTTATTATTATTCGATATGTACATAAATGAAGTTGTCATTGACGTTACACTGCAGCATAAGTGTCCATTTTGTAGTGATTTAGCAGCAAGGTATGCTCAAAAGTCATAGATCTCTCATAAGTAAACCCATCCGTTGATAGATTTTTAAAACAATAAAGACAAGAACTATAGAAGCTTATGTTCTTAGAAAACAACTCCTTCAGTTCTTGTCATTAAATTAAAACCCGGCATATATGACAAAATTTAACATATAAAATACATTATAAAACCTTTATACGGTCAGCGAAAACACAATTTATTTAATAAATCAATTTTCTTTTGTTTTTCTACAAGTTCTTACGAAAGGTTACAATGTCTCTCAAGAGCGATTCCTTTTAGTTGAGAACAAACCGTACGTTCATATCTCCGTGTGCTTATGCCTTTTACCATTTGTTATATAGACCCAGCCTACTTACTGTAACTATTTTTTACCACAGTCCTTCATCATTGTTCAAGATCAATCTGCGATCTTAAAGTTATCACGGCCAACAATTGGGTGTGTTCCGTGACGTGACGTTACCACAATTGTCCATTCATAAATGGGATTTGATTACGATGACACAATATTTATTTCGTTCACGTTACAAGACACTTTATAAACTTTACGCTTCAGTTACAAAATAGCTTTTGGGTTCTGCAATCTTCCGCTTTATCGATTATTTTTTAAATGCTCTTAACTTTATACATGAAAGGACTACGAATTGTGATGTTATTAATTACTTGTCTTTTATTTATACGTTATGGTATTGCAAGCCGGTACTTTACCAAGGTACACTTAAAAGGAATTGAAGCGTCACAGGGTTGTCAAGTATTTAATTTATAAAATTAAATGTACTTAAAGGCGTAATAAAAAAGTAGAGAGTTATTTATATTTAAATTCATGCATAATATAACCTCAGATTAATTTTATTTCCACGGGTTTCCAATAAATGCAAATAAGAAATTGGCTGGCCGTTATCGGACAAATAAAAACTTATTACAAAGATTAATTCCATTAGTGTACATTTTGGCTGTTTATTATTTTGGCATTGGCTAGTTTTCATGAACTTAGAATAAATGAGTAAAATATTACTATGACCTCAGTAAGTATATTTAAATTGACTTGAAAAAAGGGGTTATGAAGATAATCTATTCGTATGTTTTTATATGTTAATTTATTTATCTTTAATCCTGATTGAATAAAAAAATCTTTATAATATCTTTTAGTGATTCAAAAGTGGTCCCATATCAATATTTAAAAAATTTTCGCACCTTAATATTTCTGATTTATTTTACCTAATAACTATGCTATAGGAATGTGGGTGCTCATTCCAGATAAATTAAATTAAGTGCTGTATTATCAAATCTATGATGGTAATGAAACAGCAAACCCTTGCTCTAAGCTTTCTTGTTCTCGTAGTGAAAGGCTTGGCGGTTAAATTCCTGTAGAGCCCACCAATAAATTGTTTACTTGAGAGCGAAAGGAGCGGGCTTGTAACAGGAAATGAAATATACGTTGATATTAGCTACTACCAGAGATAGAAAGGACACCGTTTTATAATTATTTTGGTATTTTTATGAACGTGCCGCCCGCATCACTTTCTGTCTGAATGGTAGTGTAATTGTTATGAAACTGCTCTTGTGAAAGTAACGTTTTAGACTGTCATACAATTATGAGTTATGCGTGAACAACGAGAACACAAAAGAGGATTTCTTCATTTTGTGCAACAAAAACAAGGACGCATAGATACTTAACTATTATTTTTAAGAAGGGTTCAATCTTCTAAAAGGATTTATTCTACTTAATTGACCATAAGTTACGGTTAGGAACATAAAAACCGCATCAAAATCGAGTCAGCTATCGGCGAGCTAATCGCGGACTAACATAGAGATGAAACTGAGAACTTCATTTTATAAGTCGGTTAAGACTAGAAACTCCGTAATTTGTAACAGAGCTCAAATGAGTCTATGTTTTGTAGTTATTTATCAATTAACCTTGTTAAATAATTAACTGCAATCATTAATTGTTTTAGATTCTATGACATAATTGTTTATTAGATATATTTGTATTAAAATTAGTAATAATATCAATGAAAAAGTATGTGTCAGCTTATTACTTAATGCAATTAGTTGAGATCAGGCACATTAAATCTGGCTTAGCACATCTCTTTTTTGTGGCCCAGTGGGTTTTTTGTGAATTCTCAATTATTACATTCAATTTATAATTAATAAATTCAATCGTAATATTGTACATTATTTGTACAAACCTTAGTTTAGAAAACGGGAATACTTATTACGGGGTACTACTACTACTATTGACATAGGATTCAATTCTCTTTGACTGAAATAAATGCAGATAAAATTGATTTAGATCGATAAGATAAGAAATTCAAATCTATATTTTTAGTGCTTAAAAATATCATGTCAATTATAGTAATATATAATACTTCATGTAGTCACGCGTATTTTATGTGATTGACGGTCGTTCAATTACTTGACTGTTTGAGCAAGGTCGTTTTCTATTATGTGAAAGGGTGTGGTCGGCGGAGTTGCTGCAATTGTTGGACTCCAATAGCATGATTATTGGGTGCTCTATATAATTATTGTATCACAGATTGAACCCACTATTAAACCCACAGTCGAAAAGTTTTAAATATTCTAAACGTAACATTTTATGGAAAATCTTGATGAAAAACTCGCTATTTTATGAGAAATTTTATTAGATGCTAAAATTATAGTTAGAATTTTTGGCACCGTTTGGTCTGCATTAATAAATCAAAACCACCAAACGAACCACTGCCACCACCAAATTAAATAGTATCGATAGTACAATGTTTTCTTAGATGTTTTTTTTTAATTTTGTAGGATAGTAGTATGTGTGGGTTACAAATGATACAATATTGGGATCAATAAAATAATATTGATTTATAGTTCATTTATCAAAGATAAACAATCCGTCACCAAATCTCTGAATAGGTCATGTAGCCCAACAGTGGGACGTAAATAGCCTATAGATGATGATGATGATGAGTACAATATAAATGACGACTATAGTAGGTAGAATAAGCCATAATCGAGGAACACAAAATCAGTCATCAGTGCGTCAAAGATTTTTTATTTAACTTGTTAATAACTCACGAACCAGACCATAGATTTCATTTTTGATGACCCGCCATCGAGCTGGTCAGAGACAAGAGGAATTTGAATTGATTTGCGCCTCTGTTTAAAGTGAAGGCATTAAAATGACTGAACTGTGTCTGAGTAGTATACGTTACTCGTGTTCTATATCAGCGTTTAATCCAAACTATTTCCGTGATATACAGTTCCGTGAAACTTAAATGGGTCTTGGCTTATAAGTGGCCTTGTTCGTCAATGTAAGACGAAGAAATAGTTTTCACTTCACTAGTTCTTTTTGCTCAATTTCAATTTCCTTATGAGACCCTGATTTAGCTGATAAAAATAGAATCATAGTAGTACAAAAATAAAATGATTTTTTGTAATTAAACCGAATGAAATACAATTAAAATTATTCAAATAGGTCATCTATTTGAATAAAAATTTTTTTAGCCTTTTTGAGTTTTAGCAAGACTAACGAACATCATTTCATTTATATATATATCTTCTCTTATATGTAGAAGATGAATTAAAAAAGAAAAAGATACAAAACTGCTTGTTTTTTGCAAACAGAGCCCTACGTCTATGCCTTCATATATACATGGTAGTTTTTGATTGAAGAAACATTCAGCATAATGACGCTTAATTAATATTTTCAAAATATGGACGGAGACTAACCCTTTTGGATTCCGTGTAAAATATTACAATTATCGTAAATACTGTCCTATCATTTGCAATTACTTAGATTAAACAGCACAAACCAACGTTTTTCAGTTATCATACAAGCTCTTCATTAAGAGTACTAACACTGGATATCAGTAAAAATTTAGATCAGTAGGTATATAATATACTGTATATAATCGCCAATACTCCTTTTAGAACAAAAAATTATAAGCAATATTTAAAACAAGGCTACATTATAGTTCTCTGTAATATTAAACTAATTGGGATGAGAGTAGTACTGTTTCAGCAAGATTGAAAGCGTGCGGGAAAAGATCTATTTAGGAAGGTGGGGTGTTGATTGGGGTAGTGGTAACAAGATTAAATTAAAGGCCATATGTTTTATTATTATAGGTAAGAAGCGTGTACTTCCCGCGGGAGCTACTGCGGCCCGCCTCACTCCTGACGAACCTTGTCCTGGATGACACCAGGACGCACACTAGTCGTCTCTCCGCCACCTGTGACAACATATTCGCATATATCACCGATACTGTTGCTCCTGGTATGTTTATGATATCACTAATTTTAAACCCAACTCGTGCAGTTCCTCATCAAATTTTGCCATGGGCTCTTTCAGAAAGGGTGAAAAATCCTTTTGAAAATTTTTGACTCACTAGGTGGAGTTAACTACTCTTAGTGCTTACCATCAGGTCGAGTAGACATTTACTGTGCAAAACTGTGCTTTAACTGTATTGGGTAATTATTTACGAGAATCTGATAAATGTTTTTGTCAACTTAAAAGTTCAGAATGAAAAGATTCATTCTACAAAGTTAGCTTACCAAGTATTTGCTTGGTAATGCCAACTCTAACTAAATAATTGGTAAATAATAACACTCAATAATCAGTATCGTAGCAGGGAAATGCGTGCGTCAAATTTTTTGACTTTATACCTACACATGTTCGCTTACAGTTACTCAACATGCGCCACTGATCAGATTCTCACTGTGAGAACGATGATCAATCACTGTGTATAAAATGTGTTTATAGGCCTTACATACTCGTAGATATTAAGCCGATTGATCATTAGACTAGTGATGCAATATTGCTTTGTCAATTTATATCGAGGCAAGAGTGTTGCTGCTCAATTGTGAATGATAACTTATTATGACCAAGTCACGAAATTCAGAACAAGGTCAATAGGAAACGAAGCAAGATTTGATTTGACTGTGCGATAATAGCTGACTTTATCAAGTAGAAAGTTACTTTAGTGCGGACAATAGTACATAAGGCGTAACATTTAAAAATATAACTATTCCCGGCATAAGATGCTATTACTAAGGGTATTTACTCATGACCCTATTCAGAACGAGCAATATCGCATTGATACTGTCAACGCATTAAAAGAAATGGTTTAAGATTCATTAAGTTAGCATTAATGTTACACGTTAACTAGTATTTGAATAAGTCTATGTTAAATAAATTGTTGTATAATAATGAGAATTAGTATAATTATTTTGTAGAGAATGGTTGTTTCAAGGTAGAACGGTTATACCTTTGATGTGCAGTCAACACTAGCAATGCGATATAGCTTGTTTCTAAACGCTTCATGTAGCTTAGGGTATTTACCCTAAGAAAATAACTATTTCGGGCGTATGTAGATCAATTTATGAAGTTTTAATCATAATCAATAATACAATAAATACTTATTGCCTAAAATTTGCACATTAATCGCTTTATCTGCAACTTTGTGTAGAAGGAAAATACCCTTATATTGTTTTAAAGAATCAATAGAGATAAAATAAAATACTTAATTTAAGTTTTACTATTATCATTGGGTCGTTTAGATTCCATTTAATTAATAGGCGTACATAGCATTTTGTCTCTCAAAGAATAGAACATTCTTTCATACCTATAAAAAGAGTGTGACAAATTGGCGAGTTATAACATTGACAGAGCATAGTTTCGTTCGAAATGATCGGCAGAGTGAATCGCTTCCTCCTTAAATATGACGTAATGTATGATATTGCATGTCAAAATATGTAAAACGCAACTAAAAATTGAAAATAAAAAATACAGATTTGCTTAAAAAATCGAAACGACTGAATGGAACATTGAGCGAAGACTAATATTATACGAAATTAATTAACGTCTTTGTAAGCATATGTAACAACGATTTATAACGGTTCAACATTTACAAAAAGTAATAAATAGGTAATTACCACATAAATCTAACGAATCATTGTAAACCAATCATTGTAAATCTGCAATCCATTTTTCAAACATACTGATATATTATTATGTAAATTTATCGTGCTATAAACAAATAAGTCAATTTTGGATTTATGACTCTTATACACGAAGAAAATTTTTAAACTGAACTATTGATAGCGTGACTCTCGTTACAGAGTAGAAAATATTAAATAGTGATATCGAATGAAGCATATAGAAGTAAATAAATGTTCATCTCTACGGCTTTCTTCATTAACAAGGAACACCTCCCAACCACCCGTCGCCGATCTATATGTATATGGTATCATTTTAAAGGTCTTGGTGAACTGAATACAAATATATAAAAATCTCGTGCCAGTTTTGGGTTTTTCGACCAGAATTTTTTTTCACTATGATCAGGAACATTGGACAGTTAACGTGTTAAGTAAGTTAGCGTAAAAGTCAACTTTAAAGCCCAGCTAGCTCTTTCTGTGTTCACAAATGTCGGATTACGGATTCGATTCGA
Source organism: Acentria ephemerella (assembly GCA_943193645.1). NCBI lineage: Eukaryota > Metazoa > Arthropoda > Insecta > Lepidoptera > Crambidae > Acentria > Acentria ephemerella. The sequence continues at coordinate 9,521,212 of OW971886.1, read as the reverse complement.
AGAACAAAGTATGAAAGCAATATAACGGATATTAACATATTTATCTACATTATTTGTGAGTTTAAATTTTCTGGTAGAGTTTCGTTATTCCGTGCTATGCTGGTGACATCTAAGCGGCTGCAAATTCCTAAAGAAAAATTCCAATGAGATATATATCGCTGAATGTCTTATTTCAGGTATCATAGTGTACGATGGGCGGCGCGACAACGCGTGGCGTGTGACCCATGCGTCCATGTACCCTGATCCCGACATGGGCGAGTACGACATCGGTGGAGAGAAGTTCACTTTGATGGATGGTATCGTCGGCCTGACACACTCACCCACACAAGGCCTCCTCTACTACCAGCCTTTGGCTACTGACAGGTTAATATTATTTGTTAATAACTTTTAAATACCTGTCAGCACAAAATTGATGATGTATTTTTATGTTCCATCAAAATTAATAAAAGTAAAATCTACTTTATAGTAAGTAAAATTTTAGGCTCTAAAACATTTTTTTTACTTAAATACAAAATCTTGGAATTAACTTTTGTAATTTAAACAATCCTTACTATGATTTTACAAAATTATGAATTTTCTTTGATTTATCTAATTACTAAGTTTTTTTTTCTTTTTAAAAAGAAAATGAATGAATATTTTCTAATCATCATAATGTTCAGAAGTATTTAATTAGAAGCTAGAGCAGACATTGCTAAAATAATTTTTGTTATCGTACGTGGATTTCGGAACGATGCCGCTACTATAAAACTACCTACGTAGTTTATTTAATTCACCCATTTAGTAAGTTGGCTACTGAAAATTATTAAAGTAATCATATCTTTCATGTATTTTGTATAGTTGCCTTCTGCATGCTATATTATTTTGCTGTATAAAAAGGTATAGTTACTTTATTATTTAGAGAACTACTAAGCTTAAGTACTACGTAACAAAACCGCTACAATATTAATTTTCGGGAGAAAATAGACTTTAATACATAACCGGTTTTACAACTGGCTTTTGAAAATGTCGAAAACGACTTGAAGTATTTTAAATTTATTGCGTATATTATGGCCGTATAATAAATAGGTATTGGTTACAGATGTTTAATTTTTAGAATGGTGATAGATTTAAATGACAGAATTATTGTTACATAATTTATATTTTCCACTTGTAACTAATGTACATTAGAAAGGAATAGATACTAAAACAGAAAATCATTATGTATTGTACCTGTTCATAATAGTATACACTTCACATTTACGGCATGTTACCAAATAGAAGGTGGCGAGTACTTCTATTTTAAACAATGACGCTGAAGTATACTTAAGGTTTATTCAAGATAGAACAGTACCTACGTCTGAGAGTCGTTATATTAAAGTTACAGTTGGTAGAGGATAAATAACAACAGAGATATGCATTAACTTTTCTTCCATTAGCCGGCTAGACTGCTGGAAATCACATACAACAGAAAATCAATTCACTACTGTACGAGTCTGTATGTGTAATTCACAGATAGTGAAACTATTCCTTGAGCCAGTTTCCTCAAAAATCTAATAAAAATATAGTTTGTTTGATTTGTAACCAAAACAAGTCTTACTCATTAACGACTTTAATTTCATAAGTACCTGTCGCAGCTTTACATATCGAAATGAAATTTAAAATTTTTTTGTATACATAAAATAAATTTATGGTTGTTAATTACTTAAGTACTGATAGTTTAATGCCTAGTTATACTTTAGAAAAATAATATTACAGAGGTAGATATTTACGTTGTGTAATCTACTTATATTCATGTTACGATTTACGAAACGTTGATCAGTTTGTCTTATTACTCAAGCTCTTAACATACCCATTAAACAGACGTGCCATTTTTGGCATCCGACTGACAAATTTCAAGCCAAAAATGGTACTAAATCGCATAATTTTACATATAATTTTCAAACGCATTATTACAGATAACATTATGCATTCATTATATTGTTGAAAGATTAGAGAAATATTTGTTCTTTTATAGATGAGTGAATAATTTAATATTTCTCGTTAAGTGGTAGCGATTTATTTAGATTTTAAAGGTTAGTTTTTTATTTAACTGTTATAAAGCGTGTCTAGAGTAATATATTCTGGTTGTCAATGATCTGCTAAATGAAACTCAAGTTATTAAAAGGGTACCGATACCTCTTGAATCGAGTGTACTTGAGACCAGGATGACAGAGGAATCTCTTAGCTAAACGCGGTAGCGCTGAACTTCATTATTGAGTCTTAAAATTGATATTTATTTACTATTGCCATAAAAAATTCGATTCCAGAATATTCAGCGTATCTACAGCAGTGTTAACAGCTGGCCCCCCGGCGGAAGGCATGGACCTGCCTGTCAACTTAGTCGGCCGCAAATCTTCCCAGGGTCTTGGCATCGCCGTGGACCCCAGAGATGACACTATCATATTTAGCCCTATCACGGAAACTGCCATTGCAGCATGGAACCCTATCACAAACTCTCACAAGTAAGAAAAATTACAAATAAATATAAATACCTGCAGATAGCTAATCTGTATCATCAGACAGACATGTGTCCACGAGTAATTTAGATTTTCTATCTTTCTATCTATCTTACGAGTTCTTCGTTATCTATTATCCATTATATAATCTTTTAATGATACTTAAGATTAATAAGGCGCTTAATTTGGACTGGAAGGGATCAGTCTTTATTACAATAGTAGGTAATTATGACGATATAACTAAATTTTATTTTATTTAATTCACATCATAAGTAAAATTTAGTTTTATAAACGGTTCTCTTAAATGCACATATACCATTAAATTATAGTGCACATTTAGTAAAATTAGCTTTTATTAAAGAAAAGACGCTCGCTGTGTTTTTTTCCTAATCCTACGTAACAAGGAAATCTTTTAATAATGAAATCCTTGTTTAACGTGTTTTTATGTTACTAAAATAAATCGTTGGTCACCTTAAATTTTGTAATATTAAATTGCTTTACGTTAGTATCGCTGAAATAGTACCAAATACTACGTTTGTCTGCCGAAAACAACATCTATTAAAAGGTATTCGCAGTACCTTAGTAGGTGGTTTGATAGCACGTCACTTAGACCATTTTTAGCTTTTCTTTGATTTATTAACGAGAATTAAAATAAAAATTTAAATTCCGTCATGCTGCAAATGAATTTAGGGGAAACCAAGATGAAGGTTTGCATAACATGACTGTGAAAATAGTTAAACCTGAATGTTTTAACCAGGCAACACATAATTGAAATTGATGGTATGGACAAACAGAGTATTGACTATTCTTTATTCTAAGGGACTTTGAACCTAAAAAGTATCAATATAATGACATGTTGAATGACGTAAGAGGAAAAAATTGACTATCCTGATAATTATCCTCTTTCATGTTTTGCTTTGCATATTGGTTTTGTACAAATTTACAAACTTTACGTCACAATGTATATACTCACCAGGTAAAATATACGCCGGAATCAAAGGATTATTTAGGAAATTCTGTAATGGAAGGGAAACATCAATGTCGTAAATTTTTTTGGGAATTTGAACTATCAAAATATTCATTATTGTATGTCGAGTATTCAGTATGTGATTTTATTACGTTAAATCAAAGTTTACTTAAGAAACTACCAGTTTACTGAAGAGATGTTTGGTTTTCACGTTCCATATTTTTATTTGTTTTATTTAGACAGGCCAGGAACTTCATAATATCAAGAAAAAAAATACATAATTACGGTTTGGTTTATTTTTAGGAATTTCAGTGTCCAAACTACAAATAAATATTGCAATGCCTAATATTTATTGAATACATAATATTATGGTTTTATTTAACAAAAACCTATAAACCGATGAGTCAACTGAATGAGGTGCTGAACAATATTTACGAAAAGATACGTAGATTAACGTTAATTTGTATTTGATAGTTTTGTTTGTAGATATGTAGCAAAAATGTTTTCGTTAGTCACAAACACATCAACAATTATGTGAATCGAATCTGTGTATGATATACTCATATAAATATAATGCACAAAGGCACACAAAGAAAGTACGCGTATGAAGATATTAAAATGAATGTATGTAAAATGGAAAGTAAGGTAGGTATTGTGTAGAAAATTGTCTGAAATCATTAGCGTATTATTTAATAATAATCATATGAAGGGAAAATATGAAAATTATTTAAGAAATATTCATATTTACTCAATAATTCGCGTATAAAAATTAATAATGTTTTAAAGAAAATTGTAATGTTATTTAATATCTATCACACGCACAAAGAAAAGGATTTTTTTGTGGCGTATTGCTCGAGCGTTCTTGTTTCGTTCTTGGTCCCTGAAAAATTTGTGATGTTAAGATTGCAATCACTTTCTCCCATTAATTCACATTGACCCCAATGTGGAAGTTTCAACTATCATACGCATAGAGAAAAGAATGATCTTTATGTGTTGGTCCCTTGCAAGAAGACTTGTGGCCAACAGTAGGAAGTATTTAGGCTTCTGATGATACGATGCATAAAAGACATGTTCTGTTCGTACAGGCTTTTGGCTATCGACCCAGAAAAGCTGCAGTTCTGCGCTGAAGTCCGGTGGGCGGAGCGTGACAACGGAGCCATCTGGGCGCTCTCCACGCGCTTCCACAAGTTCTTCCGTCGCTCTGTCTCCAAACACGAGGTATCACAAGCTGTTTTGCCTGGTAGCTGATTCAGCTTCCTATTAACCTCATTTTAATGTACTCTACTTAGCCAACTCCGGTGATGTGGAAAATACGGAAAGTTTTATCATCCCACCAAAACTTTCTTCATTTACCATAAAAAAAGGGCGATAGAATAGAATAAAAGATATTTATTAATTCAAAAGCTAATTTTAACAACAGAACAATGAATTATGATGATGATTTATACATTAATATTTCATTATTTTTTACCGACCATTATTATATTATTAAAAAGCACTCGGGTTGTAGCGATATGAACAAAATCAGTCAGTGTGTTGCGACCCTTTTACACTTCTGCAGCGCACACAAAGTAGTTTGATATTATCTATTTTAAAATGTTTGTTTTTTACCCAATGTATTTTTTAGATCTATTTTTGTGTGTGATGTAGAAATGAAAATAAAGTCTTTATCTATCTAAAAATAAAATACGCATATAAATAAGCATAAATGCTATCCAATAATATTTTTCTTTCCATCTTCATCGTATTCTGGGCAATGGGTGTATTATTACCAATATTAAAAATAAATGTAACATGTGAATATTATTAAAGCAACAAGGTTCAAAATTATAATATAAATTTATCTGTTCAATGAGTAGGGATCAGAAATTTTTTTCTTATAATAATATTTCCAAAAATAAGTACATAATAATACGTATAAATTTGACAATATTATGATTTCAGATCAACGTTCGCGTGTTGCGTATCCCCGAGAATGGATTTGTTTCTCTGAAATCGCATGTACTGCGCCGCGCAACGCGGCAGTCAAACTTCACTCTTCACTGAAACGGATAACATGATAAAAATATTCCAGAACACGCTGTATAACGACACCTTGTAACCTTTATAGCACTGCTACGAAACTAGTCGCTCTATTCAAAGTTGCAGCGTGGACACCTATCATTTATTAATCGTTCATCATTTGTCATTTGCATTACAACAAATATATATTTTTAATAATTATATTTATTTTAGAAAGTCGAAAATGTATAAGCAACTTAATTTTTCTGAACTCCGCGTAAAGTAACTGAAAAGACGATATCAATAAAATTACCCTTTGCCGTTGAATGAATCGGTATTCCTTAATTTGTATAAAATATGTACCTATTATCTGTACAAATTATATATACTTAAGAGAAGAAGAAGGAGATATAACTCCGGAAAGTTTGATCAAGTCACCGACAGCCTTTAAATTCAAAATATGGCTCGAGATAATGTATATGTAAAATAAATAATTTGAGTGTTGTCACTGTCGATTTAAATAGGCTATTAATCTTTTTTGCTTAACTGTACCTTGTAAAATAGGAGTACAAAATTATACAATTAGCAGGTAAAATGGGGCATTATGAGCAATTATTAAAAATGTAAAATTATTTCAATAGTTTTTAAGCAGCACAAATATTACTTACCTCTATAATATACCGTTATTATATTGATTTTTATATAATGAATATACCATTTAGTAAATAAGCGAAAAGTGCAGTCAGCAGCAAAAATGATCTAATAGCATTATTTAAAATATTTCGTCGATATGAAAGAAAGTCGTTAAGTGGCAGAAGCACTTTCACTTGTTTTCCAAAATGTATATAAAATTGTTTTGTCGTCTATGTTGTCAATTTTATAAAACTAAACTTACATTATCTTATTTATTAATTCCAATTCCATAAGAAAAGGATTTAGATCAACTGCCGACTTTTGGCTTTAATTGGCGCATTTTCTAAATTTTTCTCACCCGGATTAAAATAATTCATTTTAGACTTAACTAAGCCAGACGGCTAACTCTTTGAAAAACTTTTCCGGGCGTCAATTTTCTTGTCCGATTGTTAGGAAATAGTGTCGTAATAAATTTCAATTTAGTTTTAGTGGATGACGAACATGGACGTGGAGACCTTTAATTTTGTTAGAAAATGAAATAAAGTAGGGCATAAAATCTAAAACAAAATAAAGAGCGCCATTCATTTTGCAACATGATGACCTAACCAACTCATATGGCCATAATCAGCTCTATCAGCACGACTATAGAGTCAAGTAAGACAAAGCAACACGATAAGATGACTAAACAGATTGAAAACAGCGGTTCACTGAGCATATATTTTTATGGTTAACAGGTACATTTAGCCAATATTTTAAATAGCACATAAAATGATGCAAGTTAACCACTTGTAAGGAATTCGCTTGCCATAATTCTTGTGTATTTATTTACTCAGCGCTATATTTGTACCTACTTGCGGAAAGTATAAAGTATTCATTCTACACACACACACACTTCGTATTTAAGCCATTCTTAATTTTTTTAAAGATTTTCATGTAGTTTTTCTATACTGAGTTCAGTTAATGGGAACAACTTCTCTATGATACAATAAGATAGTATAATTTAATATTGCTGTCATTAATGACATTATTTGGTAATTTGTAAAACACTTTTTATCTTTTTTGTGCTAAAAGCATGTCAAAAACATTTGCAGATTTAACTATAATTTTATATAATTAGTAGACATATACAAAGTATTGAAATTCCGATTTACGGAAATACATTTTCCATTTAAATGAATATAATTGAATTATAATTGAACTATATTATAACATGAAATATTTTATGATGAATATAAGTAAATATTTGAATAGAAAAATGCACTAAGTATGTAATAATGAGTATATCGTTTTTATGTACATTGGAGGCGATTCTGCTACTAGTTCTAACGTAAATTAAGTTTCTTGTCCCTCTTTTATTCCAATTCAATTGAAATGAATGGAATTATTTTTAGACATGTCAAGGTTGATGGCATTTCGAAGACATGTACTTTGACTTATTTTAAGCAGCATTTTTTTTGATGCGCGTGAATATAAGGCAAATATGCTAGAGTCGCCATTTTTATTTTATGTAATGACTTCACCGGTCATGTTTTTTATATTGGTTTGTAATGAGAAAATATTTAAAAATTTTATCCGAGCACAACAGAATCGTGTTTAATGTTACTTAATTAATATATGTGACATGTACGTACATATATGTCACAAAGATGAAACGTGAAAGTTACCATGTTGCCATTACTGTATTTTGAATTGTAGCACTATACTTTATTTATTTTATATTTGATTATCATATTTATAATTAAATTATAGTTTGTGGTAAACCTGGTTAATGTACCTGTAATGTTCGAAATGAAATATTAAGGCATAATAGGCAGGCATTGGTATCTTTTATCCAAAAAATTAATTAATTTCATTTTTAAATAAAATATTTACTAGGTACTTCTCATCATTTGGTTAGTCATTAAAATTAAAAGCTGGATATTTAAAATGATTTCAACAGCAGTGAAAATAAAGACATCGTAATTAAACCATATTTAAAAGGTACCACAATCTTATGTCTTAATGTTGAAAATGATTACATTTATTTTATACTAATAGGTACAACGTAAGATTGTGTAAATACTACTACTTGTTGTGTACTTTAGGTATGTTTTTTCAATTAATATATTAAAAATACGACATAAATATCTTACATAACATAAACAAGTAAATTACTAAGTGTATATACTTCTAATCTTAATTATTATATTAGTGTAAGTATCTAATTGATGTTTAAAATAATTTTCGTTTCGTTTCGTAAGTTTTTCGATTTGTTACTAACGAAACATGTACGTAATACTGCCGCCAATATTTTGTATCTTTATACACACAATAAACATTTAAATTATTTATGATCTGTTTGGATTATTTTCTATAAATTTTCTAGGGAGACGACCCCGAGGTTAGTCCAGGTGGGAAATAATTCTTTCTTATCTCGCTCGTGAAGGCTATAATTGTTCGGCCGTGGTTGAACAAAGCGATTATGCGTCATTCCTGTGAACAGGTGCCCGCTAACAGTTACTGGTCCACTCATATCTATAAATTTCTCTCAAACAAAATAATAATTGTTCTAACAACAGTCGATACTGGTAACACATGCCTACATATATCGAGTGCTGTATGGAACAGTACCTATCAATCAAAATGAATTTTATAATTGGCTGTAATAGATTAATATTTTTTTGCATATTACGTATCTATCAAAACGCTTCTTATTTGACCTCTAAAGTACAGATAACGGGAAGTTTTGGAATATTTATTAAATTATATTCTATTTAACTTATCAAAACTATGTTAATGATTACAATCTTCAACCTTGACATTCGTAAAAATATTTATGTATAATATGTATGTATGTATAAGTATACATATTCTACATAATATGTAAGAATATATATACACCTATTATCTAGCCCAAATTAAGCAAATTTCTTAATTTGCTTAATTTGGGAAATGTAATAATAGAATAATTGGGTTTAGAAAAATCTATCCATTATCTCTTGATATCTATTTCTTTTGTTTTCCGGGTCTGCTGGAAGAAATTTTGTTCCGAATTTTGCTTACTGTCCACTGTTTACAATTGTATGTTCTTAGTAATGTGTGCATAAATAAATAAAAATAAATATCATAAATGTACTAAATAAACATGCAAACATTTATGACACACAAATGTTCGTACTTATCATACAAAAATGTGCCCTTACCGGGATTCGAATCCGGGACCTTACTACCGGGACTAAGGAGACAGGGGTACTAACCATTTGACCTGATGGTTGTGTAAAGAAACAGCTAATATGCAGCATTTTATGAGTGAATCTGCAAACTGCATAAGTAAGACGAGTAAGTATCGCTGCAATAAGTTGGTAGTTTTTTTAATGGAATGAAATTTCGTATTTTTGTTAACAAAAAGAGGTGTAAGATAAAGCAAGCTAAAACTAGAACTGCCTGTTCAATCTCATAATCAAAAACCGCGAGTTATAAGTGAGAATCATTTGGATCGTCACAATACGGGAATACGGTTCATGGATTTGTGTTAATTGGTCCAATACGTATATTATTTCCTGTATTTCTTAAATGTGCCTTTTATGGTGCCATGAAGAGTGCCTTGAGGAGCTCTTTGACCTTATCCTTCCCTCTCCTTTCCTACTCAGGAGTACGCGTTCTGGTCTACGGAGTCACTCTTTTACTGTCGCCACGTTTACTTTGTGCACAAAGAGATTTCGTGACTCATTTTTCTGTCGCATAGAGCGTGGAATTCCTTACCGGCACACGTATCCTCCTTCATACAACAAGGGTTCCTTTAAAAGAAGGTGGTGTTGAGTCACTTGCTGAGCTTCTTGTAAAAAAAGATCTGTGTATAAGTATTTTTTTGGTAAATACATATATACGTTTTTGTTTACTTTTTACAAACTTGAGATTTATGTATATCTTCTTTATACTTTTCTTTTTTATCAGGTCTTAAGTCTTTATCTGGCAAGCAGAGAGTGCCTAGTCATAACTGTTCAGTTCATTTCTAAGTTTACATGAATATATAATTATATGTAGGTACTGATAAGTATTGATGTCGCAGTTTTAGTTAGAATCTAAAACATTTAACTACTCGGTATTGGTTTTATATAACGTATACAGTATAATTTAATCGTAGGGAATTTTTCTACGACGTCCCATCTGAATCATCTATACCATATTGCAAATGCAAAATGCATAATTAGTAATCGATGGTTGATAATTCACGATTTCATTTCAACTTTACGTCAACAATGTATTGAACTGGTGTATTACACTAGGACTTCCATCCATTCAAGATAGTAAGGATAATTTTATTTGCATTAATACACGAACCTTGTTTTAATGAAAAAAAAATAACGAAGCCTTTTATTAAATCATGGTATCAATCCGATTATCTATCCAGTTATATTGTCTATATGAAAAGTGTAGGTACACCTTTCACATAGATAATCTGACTGGTATAATACCTACTAGTGGTGTACCTACATTGTCAGGTTGGAAGTGTAGCTTTTGCAATTCAATATACAATCGAACAATTGATGTAACAAATTAAACAAAAAAATCTATTTAATATTTCAAAATCTTGAAGTCTCTGTGTTATCAACTTGAAGAGATGTAAGATGTGACTGCTATTGAAGTTTTTTAAAATTTAAAAGACATTTTTGTATTTTTTTGTCTTAAGAATCAAATACCTCCTTCATATAATGTCCACTCTTTTGAAAGAGACTTGAATAAGGCACCTTGTGCCGACACAGTTAGAGCAGTTTGTCACATGCTGCACTAGTTATATTCGCTAATAATGGTCGATAATACGTTATTTTAGAAAGCTTTTTTCTAACATTTTGTTGAATTGAACTTAAATTAATTATTGAAAATTATTTCAAAACAGTCTTGGTGGCAACCCTAGTGCTCCGTGACTGGCGTATGTCATTACCCCAGATTTGAAGCGAGGGGAAATACGCATACGTGCGACGATGATGTTCCTACGCTGCTGAAAAATTGGTTATTAGAAAAGAAACATTACACTGGTAAAGGTATTAATGAAACTGGAAAACCCTGAGATGAATAATTAGTGTTAACTACGGACTATTGCACGAGCTTGATTTAATCAAGTTAAACTTAGAAAAAACTACTCGGCACCAAGAGTTTTTACCTCAGAACTGATTTTTAATTTTGTAAAATATTTGAAACTCAGTCATGTAGTAAAAAGCCTGCACCGTGGTGTCCGTGCAGCTGGACCCGGCTTTTGGGAAAGCAGGGTTGGTTGCTGCTGAGACCTGGGTAACCTCCGCATTGAGTTCCTTTTGGCCCGGAAGTTAAATCCTCATTTCGTGAGCACCGTAAGGTGGTACGTGTGGTCCAGACGAGTGTGCAGCGTTTTGTCTGTGGCGGTGTCCGATGGGACTTTGTATGGTGGCCTCTAAGTTTGTGCACCGCTTCATGCGGCTTTATGGGAGCCTTCATGGCTAGTGGACCCAAAAACGGCGAGCCGCTTCTTGCGGCCGTTTATCGGCGATGGTATTGTGGGCTCCAGGCGGGCTCATAAGTCCGTTGTGGGGAACAACGGCAAAGCCTGAGCCCGTGGGGACGAAGAATTCTGTATTGGCCACACCCAAATGGTCCTTTTCAGGACCAGCGGACTTTCCCTCTTGGGGATTCCTAATAATGAATATGTACACACATTAAATAATTTTAAAGTTCTACAATAAAAATAATTGCTATAAACATGCGTTTGGTGAAGTACTTACATATTATACTGGCTAAAATGTAACAATTTTGTATTCATCATCAACAATACATTTACGTCTCATTGCTGAGAAGAAGCCTTAATACATGGTATAAACACTTAAGGATCTTGCTATTACCGTAACAACCGGGATCAACTGCTTTACAAGCCTTCCAAGTACGGAAGTTAGAGTTTAAAACTTAACATATTTTGATTGACCCATTCAAGGATTGAACATTGCGAAGGTTGCTTTATTTTCGTAATTTAAAGAGCGACAACACCAACGCGCGTCAAAAAAAAATGTATTTACAGGTTTATGAATAAATTCAATCAATATAAATTAGATGCAATTTATTAGTCGGGTTCGTAGTTTCATCTGCTAGATCATGTTACTCGCCTTGACATCTAATAGCCTGTTTCATTACTATTGACGGAAAATGTGATTGTTTTTAAATTGAAAACACCTACTTATTTCATTACTTATTTTTCATTCCACAAATGCACTATAATGCTCAGTGCATTAATAATGTAACAAAACAACATGTAACAAAAGAAAATAAAAATGTCTACCTTTTTATAATGTGAGAGGCCTATGTTTGGTCTTTCATCTTGGTCGCAAATAACGTTGAGTCAGTGGTTTGAATATAAAAAAACAAATACTTTAAAATAATGCATTCTATACAAAAATATTATATATTGAATATAAAAATCTTCAATACAATTGGACAGTAATCGTCATTGCCATCCGTTGATGATGCACAGGGCTCATCATCGACGTATCATCAGTACGGAACATCAGGGGATGTGGTTGGTTTCAGGCATGGAACGAAACATGGAAAAAACAATCCGAGAGGTTACCCAGAAAACCAACTTGTTGCATGGCGTAATGCGAGTGAAAGCAGGACCAATGGATTAACGTGCATGACGTAGCACGGAAGAACTTGACACTACAAACTGTATATTGATCCACGTGCTACCATAAAATACCCATGCTTTATACTTCAGAGACGAACGAAATAAAGAGAAATACAAACCACGAAGTTAAAATTAAGTTTCAATAAGATCGTTGTGTTTGTAGCTTTTAAATATTAAATTGGATTTTGCAAAAAATAATATCTATGTACGACTTTGTATCTTATAATAAAACGTAAAATGAAATACTTAACAAATTCGAAATACAATTATTTAGTTTGTTTGGTATGTTCATCCATTGAACCTTTTGTGACAAAAAACGCTTAATTTTTTTCTTAAACATCGGAAAATCGAGATCATGGTAGGCCTTTAGAGCCAGCACTCTTAATCCGTTAAGGCAACGGCCTTACAATCTTACTGGTTTAGAGGAAAAGAGCGCTTATATCATACTAATAGTATTTACAGAACAAAAGAAAGAAAGAAAACAAATTATATTAAAATACTCCAATATAATAAGAAACACTTAGACTTTACAAATAAGCTTAAAGTAATAACATTTGTTGCTATGTGTGATTTGATTTTACTTTTTGTCTTTGTAAATACAAAGTATGTAAATAAAACACATATTGGTGCTGGCAACAAGGTCACAGCATAAAACTTCTGCGATATTCAAGATGCCGCGTAAGCGTTGTTCTCATGAATAAAAGTAATACTTAATGCATAAAATACTTAAATATACGAATATATTATATTTCATTTATTAAATATAATATTTTTTAAAAGTTTTATATACTAGTTGAAATAAATTATTTGATAAAAATAGGAAAAAAGTGAAGGTTATTCTTTTAAAAATGAAATTACTCTTGCATGAAGTCTTAAAAAAGTAAAACAGTATGCCCTCATAAATAAAGTAAATAACAAACGTTTTATTTTATGTAGGCAAATTTGAAACTTTGATATTTTATCTGCCAAAATTTTTATTTCAACGAGCACTACTAGTATCGTTAATTTTTCGCCATTTAAAACTGCAATTTTCACTCAATCAAATGCTAATTTATGTAAACCCACATATAAACAAGTCCAAGTTCATTTACGTATGTTATCGATTTGATGTTTTATGTATTATGGTAATGATTATGTCTCGTTAAACTAGACCTTATTTTTTTACTAAAATTGAAGCCTTTAGTGTTTATTTTATTAAATAGAACGTTTTTCTTTTAATGTAATGGACTTGGTTATCTGATCTTCGTAAATCTGATATCCCAATAGAATAATAAGTATAGAATAATTATAAATTTATCTACATGCCTAACTACTCAGTTGGCATTTTCAAAAAATATTATAAAGGTACCTGTATGATATGCATTCTGAACTTATAATTTCCGAGTGCTATTTAACGGTTACTAAGAGGTTATTTATCCTTGAAAATATAATTTATGATTTGACATTTTTATTTTATTGACATGATGAATGTATATGTAAATTTAGGATTAATCTTTTGTTGATATTGACGTGGATTCAGATATGAAAGTCGATTCAAGTGTAATGATATAAAAATGAAAATAACTGTAAATTGTGGCAAGATGCTCATAAATAATACTATTTTCTTTTCAACTAACTATGCTTTAAGCAAAGAAAGGATTTTCTGCGACACACGCTTCCCGGGGGAATATTTAATTTTGACGTTAATGAATGTATCTCATGTTTCTATAATATATGGTTATGTATAAAAGTAGTTGTTTGAACTTAAGTATTGCTTTTAAAATTGTAATGTCAATTTGAATTTGGAATTGAAAAATTCAAATTAGCTAGTGAAAAACTTTCAGTCAGGAACAGTAATTATGTATTATCAACTTCGCATATAGAAGAAGAGTTAAAGAAAGGATCCATATTCTTTTGATAGTACGCATTTTGTGTTTAAGGAAAAATTCTGTGTTAAGGACTTGGAGGCGTCTAGGACAGTATATCGTATACTGCACTCTTTACATATAGCTTCGCTCTACTGCTTGCCATTAGGCATTGTCGAGTAATTTGCGAGTATAATATCATAGATAAGGCCCTAACATCACAACCTTTATGCATTTTTTATCTGTGTAGGCTCATGTGTATTATGTCACGCTCATAATTCTCTTTTGTAATTACATCTATGGTATGTCGAACTCATACACCAATAAATCTACACCGTATCTGTAATAGTTCACGTAAAAGCTCAATATGCTCATGACCCCAATATAAGATAAGAAAAATTAGAGGCTCATATTATTACTTGTTTATTGTGACTTCTTAAAACTATCTGGTTTTGTTAGTTTTTGTTTATTTTTACGGCTTATCTCGTTGGGGTCAGATATTTGTATGATGAGTACGAATATTTGTTCACGAGTCGTCGATGTTTATATATTTATTTTGTTTCTTTCTGATGTTTATATACATAGTGCATTCTATATACTATTTCTCCGTTATCAAGTATTCATAGCACACGCTCTTAATGATGATTACTTTGGGCTAGATAATAGGAGTGAGTGTGAGAAATATTATTAATATTATTATATAGCATCAATAAAAAAACATTTCATTTACACTTTTTCTCAAGCTTAAAATAAAATTGAAACTTATTTTATAGATATTGGATCACGAAAAAACATAGAATAGAATAAAAGAAACATGCAACCTCAGTTCAAATAATCGTATTTAACATAACAATTCTGGCATTTTTGGAGTCGAAATAATGAACACTCAGCCAACCATTTGTTAGATAATATTCAAGGAGTAATTATACTAAATAAATCGAGTCCATTTTAAACAATAGGTGCATAAAATTTAAAGGCTCTCCAAAGTCCTCGGTACCCCAGTGATAAGAATCGTCATTCGATTGTGATTACTGTGATTGTCATATCATGAATACTGGTGACCTTACTTACCACAGAAATACAATTCTATAAAATCTGCAGTTTGGGCTGTAATTTTCGTAAGCCGCTCTCACTTTGAGTTGGAATACCATATTTATGATCTAATAGAACAATTTAATCAAATGTAACTCTAATAATTTTAAAATTTTATTCTCGATTTTAAACTATCGTGTTCCATAATACAATTTAAAAGCAATGCAATTAAAAGTATGTTTTTATCATATTATATTGGATTGCTAATTGCAATTAGAATTCCTAAATATTATGTCAGTCAATATTAGGTCAGTATCAAATCAGTAAATTTAATTTAAAATTCTATTAATCTTTCTTTGGGAACACACGAACGAAGGATCGTACAATGCTTAGTAAATTGTTCAGATATTGAGGTAACCTGAAAAGATTTTTGTGACATTTCAAGGAAACACTAATTACGAAAAGGAAGGAAATAAAATCAAATAAGCAAGTTTCACGTTTTGGTTCGCCCTCAGACGTCAATTTAGGCGAGTGATATTTGGTCAAAGTATTCTTCGAAATGATTTTACAGTTTGTTAATACGAGTGTTTGTCTGTCACGTGCATGAACACCATCCGGTCATTGTTTGCTTCTGCGCGGCTAATCCACATTCATTATGGGATAACCCCACATGCTTCCAAACAAGTTTTGTGCATACGATATTTGTATTATCTAATAACTTAAAATGTGCTTAGCTTTTTATTATTTTACAAAAACTTATACCTATCTTATAAGTGCCAATCATTATTTTTATGTTCAGGTATATAATTGAAGACTTCTCATTACTTTTTACTCTTTTTTCTCCTTACTCCTTTTTACGTTTTTTTTGTGGGAACCCATGGAAGGTAGGACAGAACACAAACTTAAAAGTTCCGGTCAAATATTCTAATTTTGAATTTAAGTATTTAAGGAATCTTTTACGAGTTTTGCGTTTTATTTTATCATTTACTTTATCAAAACTGTGGCTTAAAAAATAGACGGTGATAAAATAATGAATAATAGATGATATCAATGTAAGTAAAATTTAGTAATGCGCATTACCATATGGGCATTCTAATGATGTTATAACAAAATCTTAACAGTACATATATTAATATTTCTTAATAAAAACGACTATGATAGAAAAAAGTTTTGGCTGAATGAGAGTATTTACACATAAAATAAATTAGAAACTTATTGTTTGATGCACATACATACATATACATCTTGGTGTTCGGCTTTAAGAGTAGTTTAAATTTAAGAATAGTTTATGTTTCCATTTTAACACATCCATTTTTTGCTATTTTAAAAAATGTGTTAATCTGCAAACATCTGCTAAATAAGCTTTAGTAATCGCTTAATCTAATTCTATCTAATATAGACTATAAAGAATTAATTTATGACTATTCATGTAAGTAAGAGGATAAAGTATTAAAAGATCTGAAGGAATTACCACAGTTAAATTTATTATACATATTTATAGATATTTACGATAGTCATTTTACACTAAAGCAACACTGTACAACGTATTGAGGATGTTACGGGCAAGGGTGTGTATCCGGTAATTACCGATCAACGCGTCACTATTTGTTTACATCTCAATTAATATAAAACGTTACCGGTAAACTTATCTCCAGTAATAGTCTCGGTTTCACTATAGCACGCGCTTCTCGTGGCATTTGAAGAGCGAACGTGACTTGAATAGTTTCGGAAGTTTTTGACAGTGATAAAATATGTAAGTATTTTTTAAGTTTTATTTTCTAAGCCTTTTGACTATTTGATAGTATAATAGATAGACTAGATAATAACTTAGTGTATATAATAAAATGTTTTCTCATCTTCAAGTTTGTGATTTTACGGTTTTTATGAATAATTAATATGAAATACTGTATTAAAGTTTATTATAGTAAGTACTATATACATATTAATAACACGAACATAAATAATTTTATATTACAATGAGGTGTTACTTTTGTATATTTTACGGCTTGTTGGACCAGTTATGTTGCTAACAAAGCCCCGGATTCGAGAATCGTTTAGGGCAGAAACACAAACATCTCGTCCCAAGTAATTGTAATCATTATGCGTATTTAGTATGATAAATTAACTCAGAAAACAAAAGTAGAAATAATCATATTAGTATTAATATTTAATCATAATTTTTATATTATATTATCAATAAAATAAATTGGTACGAGACGGGTGAAAGAACATTATAATTATCAAACTTTCTAGAGTTCCGTAGTTAATATATCAAATTGTATTTCTATCATAGTTTGTGTAACATATATAAAAAAAAAATGCTTGAAGAAACCGATAACAGTGTTTTGTTTAAAGTGACATATTGACATCGGGTATCTAATATTACATACATAACTTTACCTTCGACACATAACCTTCTATTTATGATTTATTATTTAAATTATATACAACCATTAAAAAAAACGTATTCCAAGTTTCCCGTAGTATATCTAATTGACCGCGACTATGTTCTATCATACAACAACTGGTTTAATATCGCTTTAAATAACCATAAATGGATTTATCGCTTAAATTATACAAAAAACAACCAGTTTTTTCTAGCCTGTGGATAAATCGCTTATTAATTAGTTGGAATGATTAGAAAAAAATCATGCAAGTTATCTAGCTGTCATGTTGTGGTTAATATTTTTTGTGTAGCATATTTTGCAGCAAAATTAGTATCTACATCTATTTATATGTGAGTTATGTCCTTTTTTATGTTACGTCAGTGTCAGTGGTCAATGTAACATTGTTGGACATACCTGATAATTAAAAGAGACGGCTCCCTAAATACGAGTTTGTTAAAAGAAGTGTAGGTACTCAATGCCCCACACTATATGTGACAAATTTAAGAAAATAGTTTTAAGTTATTGAGTAAAATTTGCCTAAAACAAAAACATAATTTATTATATCTACAATTTTTTTACATACAACTATTATACAATTTTTATTCAATACATATATTATACAATTTATTTCAAAATGGTGCTTTTTTGTGAGAGTAATCAGATTTCCCAATACTTTACTCAAGCTGTATGCATAAAAATCCATCCAAAAGAATTTTAAAATAATTAATTAGTAACTGACTTAGCAGAACTTTAATGCTGTATTTATAAAAAAAACGAAAAATATTTTCAAAAAATAATAAATATTTCCAAATTGTAAAAGAAAAATATACATCTGATTTACATCCATCAATTCTATGTTATATTTTATTGAATCGAGGTACGCCATTATGAACCTTATTAAGATCGATACGCTTACTTATAAAGATCACCATGGAAGTTGTAGTCTAATTTCATAGAAGTTTGTGAAAAATACGGCTCTTCTTCTGTATCTCAGTGGTTAGAATTTGCAGCCACTGCTATGGGGTTATAAAAGATTCCCGATTTGCATCTCATCCTGTCTTTACTTTACTTAGTTTTTCAATATTCATTGCACAATAGCACAAATGTCGCACTAAGTTGAACATTTCATGAACAAAACGATAAACCCTTTGATTTTGATATTTTAAACTTTTTCAGAATTACCTGTTTTGATCAGATATAGCGAATATAATAAATCATTAGTGTAAATACAGTCGCCGCATTACACCTCAGTGAGTTTTGAGATTTTCCATCTCATTTCGTATTAACGGCTATTTAGAGCATTGATTGGAAGCGAAATTGGATACCTAAAAACGTTAAATAAGGTAGCTGTATTTTTTTTAGAAAGCCCTCCACGGTTTGCGGTAAAAGTCATTGTAATGGTCTGTTTTCTGTTTTTTTTTAAATTAATTTGTTACGCGAATAGATCTCATTTCCACTGAATAAAAAAGGATTTTTTCACTGTGAATTAAATAATTAAATATTTTTTTTTTATTGAATTCCCAGTGTAAAAATCCTTTTTATGTACGTTGACTTTCATCGCGTCATCATTGTTCTATTTTTGAATAAACATTGTAATAAAATCAAAGTGAAAAAATGTATTTGCTTGATACATTTACAATTACAATTTATATAATTACATTCAGTGTTTTCTGTGTCAGTAGAGGACACCTTCTCTATCAGAGGTTTGAAGACCATCAAAATTAAGAATTTTATGGCTCATATTTTTTATAGAAAGTTGGTCATTGTTATGGTTCAACTTGATGATTGAACTGAGAAATAAAATTGCTTTGCTAATTGCTATAAAATAGAAAGAAATTATAAATAGATTGTCTGGGTTTCAATTGCAGCCTGATGAGTTAGTCAAATGAAATCATTCAAACGAAGACAGACAAACTCTAGTTTAATTAGAGTTTAAATTTTAAAATAAATGTTTTTTAAAATCTAAACTAACAATTTATTTAGTACATTTTTAAATTCTATAATTGGGACAATTTGTAAATGCCCGGTTGATACCCACTTAAAGTTATCACTATTGCCTTTAATTACATTTCTTTGTTTTTCTCATACATATCCCTGTTATGACGATTTAAAAGAACTTTGTAAATGAGTCTATTTAAATAAAGTTATTTTGACTTTGACTTTGACTAGACTTATTACGATAAAAGTAATAAGTCTTTTATATTTCAATTTCAAAGTCAAAAGGATATATCTATGTGTAAGTAAAGAATACATATGTTTCTTATGACTGCGTCCTGCGTCCATTCATAAAAGTAGATTCCTTTTGTCTTATAAATTTAAATATATGACAACATAATAAAATAACTTAAATGAATTTATAAAATAGTAATACAAGATAATTAACATTTCCTCAAAAGCATTGAAAGAATATTTCGACACACTTGCATCTTATTGACATTCTACCACAAAGATTGACGAAATAGTTAAATAATATTTTGTCGTAGAACAATATAAAATTATCTGATACAAAAAAATTTCTTGGTGGTGACAGCACCACCTTACATTTTAGATATTCGGATATACACACACACACACACACATATATATATATATAGTTATCTCATAATGCAAGAGTTTGGCGTGCAGTTACGTCACATGAGTACCTATCCTTCAAGTTTGCTTGAGGTAATAATCCAAAGGGGTTAATACCCATGCGACTTTACCTTGAATCCTACTTAACTATGACGACAATTAAGCTATATAATAGGTAAATAGTTATGAAATAAGCTAATTATACAGTGCGTGACTTTGACCAAGCTTCGTGTTGAGGGCATTGTTTATAAAAAATATTATCTAGAGTTTCCTGGTTCTTATGATTCCAATAATTAGCCAAAGTTATTTTTGATGAAGTAATAATACATCTAAATAAAAAAACTTTATTATTTTCTTAAACGATTATGAAATTATTCTATTACTATTTATCACCTTACATTAAAATTACGCTTTCAATGATAAAACTCTTCGTTATTTTACTGAAAGCAAAAAATATAATATATATAATATTAATAGTATTTGTATAGGATTGTATACGATATTAATAGTATTTGTATTTTAAAACATTATACATTCAGAACTTTGTTAAATATTTCTTGGAAAAATATAACAATTATATTGTAGTTGTTAATAAATTAGTGATAAATTAAATTTTATTTCATCAATATAAGGTTGTACCCAGCAAATAATTGAAAAGAAATACAAAATTCGACTCTACTTCGTTAAGCGTCATTTGTATCATGATCATTTGATAATGTTTAATGTCCAAGTAAATATATATCATACAATTTTGATTCATATATATGTATACTAATTGAACGTCAATCTAAGTTATATCAAGAAATTATCTCAGTAAGACTTATGCTGACTCCGATTGTAGTAAAATGTCAGTAGTCGAAATATTCATTAATGGTCGTTTATCAAGTTTTCTAATATTTAATGAAAAGAGGCTGTAGAAACATATATAGTCTATACACACACAAAATTGCTTTTAGAATTGATATTTTACGAAGTGAATTATTTATACAACTAAGGATTTGGAAAAGTTGATGTAAGCACGAGATATCAACGGTAAGCATTATAGAACTGGAATCTAATTCCAGTTTTGATGTAAATGAAGTTTATGTGTACTCATTTATGTCGTATTAATTTGAGAGTAGTCGGAGCTAGTGGTATTTTCCACCCTTTAATTTTATTTAAAATTCATATTTTTTTACTATTCCATACTATTCTATTCTGTTCGTAATCTAAAGTTAGCGGTTAAGCGGTGATTTGTGTAGAAGGTAACGCCAGTTTCACCTCTGCCGTTTTGACTTCGTGTGCACATTACTTACTTCCCTCGTAAAATTTAAGTTAATTTGTTGTGGCGCTAAATTATCGGAGTATTTTTGGGGGCGTTGCAACTATTAGGATACTAGTCACCATAATCTAGTGAGTATATTTTATCACTACGACTTGAAAGATCTATTGAGCTATAAACAGGTAAAAATATTTAGATTTTTATTTGGGCACATAACAACCGGTTGGCCTAGTGGACAGCACCCTTAACTTTTTTTTATATTAGCTCAGCAAATGACTCGACCCCACCTGATGATAAGCAGTATAGGAGTCCACATGTGAAGACAGCTAGTGAAGAATGCGACATACTGCCCTAGCCGTCCTCACCTTGAAGCACTTATTCACGCCTCTTTTAAAGGAATCCATGTAATATGAAGGAAGAATACGTGTGCTGGCATGGAATTCCACGCTGAGAGACAGAGAAAGGAGTCACAAAATCTGTTAGTGCGCAAAGTAGACGTGGGGACAGTGAAGGGGTGACTCCGTTGACCAGCAGGCGTACTCCTGAGTAGGAAAGGAGAGGGAGGGATAAGGTCAAAGAACTCTTCAGAGAGCTCTTCAGAGCTATATACTATAGACTAAACATCAATTATATTAGATCTAGTCAACTTCAAGTAACATAATTTCATTTGGGTCAATTATCTCTTGCTACAATCAGAATTTTCTATAAACTTTCCTAGTAGCCAGAAATAGTAGGGTCAAAATTGATTTTACAACATATCGTGGTAACTTTCGATCGTAACCTTATAACTATAGTATATAACATAAAAATCTTCATTACTCTATGTACTTTTATTTCGAAATAAAACAGGTGAGTGTGGTTTTTAGGTTTAAAGTTTCAGAATATGCAAAATATAATAAAGAAACATCTCTTATCACTCTATATACAAAGTTAATGAACTGTACTCTTACTATTATCAGTCGAACAAACGAAACATTTAAACATAGGTTATTCTACATCTATCATTTTTTATTGTCTGGAACAATATAAATGTATTTCAACCAGCGACCAACAGACAGTAAAGACGACAACGGTCACCCAACTAATTTTACCCTTTAACACTTCAAGGTTAAAATTATATGGGTGACCGTTATCATCTTTACTAAAAATGGTAAAATATCTAAATATCTTCAAATACCTAAAAATGGAATAATAATTCGTATATTGTAATTTAAACATTTTTTTTTGGAGTTATATTCTTTACAGAAACAATAGAAAGTGAGGAAGAGACTTAAAAAATTCTTTTAAAATAAACAAGAACTAAATCGAATAATTTTTTCATCAGTAGTGTTTTGAAGTCAGTTTTTAGTTTAGTTTTGCGGCCTATTGTCATTACGGTAAAAAAGAGTGTCTAAAAGCGTTGAATTTGTCACACTGTGATGCCGTTTTGGTATTCGTCTAAGTATATACGAACAAAATATACCTGTAGTTTAATAAGGTTCAAAATCGCATCTTAAAATACAGGCATTTTAAGAAGCGATTTTGAGCTTTATTTGTGGTCCGAATCGTAATTTATAAGAAAAGTACTAGGCCTGTTCATATCCTAAACATAATAACAAAATTGTAGGGCATTCACACTGCGGTGGTGCCAAACATGCCATTCAAAAAGTATTAAGTGCTAACACCACGTTGTACAAAACACCACACACAGGCTTTAATATTAATACTCAATGATTATTATTTACAATAAATATATCATAGTTTAACAGTTTTAAATACATAAAACTTTAAATAGTTTCTTTATAATTGTAAAATAGCATTGTGTTAATTTTAAGTACTAATTATATTACGGAAAATTTATTGTGAAGAAATATTCATTTGTATAGTATAAGATACTTTAGCAATGCCATCGTTATACTTATAAATATTCACAATGTCTAAATATCTCCATAAGTGTGAGTGAGAAGCGGCTCTTCCAAGTAATAACTAAACAGTTTAAATTTCCGAGTAAAAGAAATGAAATGCGGGCTGCGATTTGTAATTGAAAATAAAACTAGTTAGGTATATACAAAAGCCTAAAAATTAATTGATCAGTAACTAACGAAAGAAAAATCTTTCGGATATTCACATTACAAATTAGAATACAACTAGGTAGGTAAAATATGCACATTTTAAAATCATTTTTCCCCAAGTATTCATTTGTGATAATGATCATTATTGATCATAATTGTTATTTCATTGACAAAATCATGATAGTTAGTGCAAACAAACAGTAAATTACTAATAGTAAACCATTAAAGTGATGGACAAAATTAATATCCAATAATGTAAATTATAAAATAAATGAAAATAAAGTTTGATTTGATTTGTTTATTGGCTTGATAACATAATAATTACAAAAATATCTACCATCTCCAAAGTTGTTATTGTTTTAATATGTTTTATATGTTTAAATCTCAATATTTAATGGATACACCACATTCTGTGTTTTTAGAGTAAAAGTACTTATATAATAACAGAAAGATGTATAACTATTTAAAAAAAATTGTACTCAAAGTCAAAATATATTATTTCACTTTGTTACATATACATTCCGCAAATTTACTATGTACAATTATTGAACGTCGATAACAACTAATCTATCTGTTCGTAAATCTACCTAGAAGTCTTGTCGAGGGAACAAAAGGCAAAAAACTAAGTAAGAGTTTTTCCTACTTTTACACGCCATTGAGAATGGTTTGAAAAAAAATATAATCCACAGTCATTATAAACCAGGACCACTGGTTTACCATACAACGGGAACTGAACACTCGCCCAGACAAATAATGAAAATTTGCCAATGTTCCCACATAATTGTAGGCACTACTTAGCATAATGTAGGTGACAATAAATAATGTCAAAGTAAAATGTATCTTGTAGAGAAATCATTCATTGTTGTATAAATACCGAAAGAGTGCGTGGCCATTGTTACGAAATAGTTGGCGACGACGCGCGATCAGTATTCAATAAAAAATTGCACAGGTTACGCGCTTAATTTGGACGGACTTAAATAAAATATTTAAATAAAGAAATCATTGTAATTTACAATCAATAAATTCTAGTTATTAATTCGGATCGCTATATATCTAAAATGTGTAAATCTAATAAAAGTGTGTTTTAAATTCAAATACAATCGGTGTTTACTTTTAAATTTGAGACGGCCCATTCTTAAAGCATTTTAAATCTTGACCGTTATGAAAACTACATAAAAATGTAACCGTATTTGTGCGTGTTCTAAATGTTACGACTTCTTTTGGTATACCTACGCCCTCCGTCGATATATAGCAAGAAACGAAGATATTGTGGCATTGTCGTGCAAACTACTTACAAGATTAACGTGTAAACCTTAAAATTTAGCAAACTTTACGTCTTAGAGTGATGTTTAGGTAAATAGTTTTAGTGATGTTATAAGACTGACGGTGTTATTTTTGTGAATTTATGTGCCATTAAATAAGTAAAAAATGTATTACTATCCGCCGGAAACGTGTGATTCACTACTGAAGCAGTACGGTAATAAAATAACATAATTACCTAGTTAATAAATAATTAAGTTATTTAAGTTTTAAGTTTTTTAAATAAAATATATTAGATTTGAAATAAATCTTTTATCCTATTAATACATGCACAAAATTTGTTTCCCAGATTTAATTTTTAACATACTTATTTTTCACACCGTACGTTGTAGTACCTTCATACCTTCGACGATTGTGCTAGTAAAAAATTCATTACTTAGGATACATATTTATTGATTAAGAAAAAATATCACTGTAATAATTCTTATATCACTTTTTATAAATCGGTAGAAAATACCCCCTAAATATATTAATCTTCCTTTAATCTATTTTTTATCTTGGAATATTTATTAAACAAATAAAAGTTTTGAGATAAAAAGACATTCATGACATAGAAATAGCTGAGTAATAAAAACAAACTTGCAATTTAATAAGGTCATCAAAAGTCAACAAAAACAAAAACGTTTTTATTAGAAATTAAAATCTATTTCATTCGGTAAACTTGATTTCACTAAAAGCTTCTAAAATAATAATACTCTAAATACTTAACCTAAAATATGCATCATTAAGTGCTTATGTCATGAATACTAGATAACAATAACGTAATATTTTATTTACCAGTATAAAACGTTTGAAGAAATTTTAGAGTACTAGATTTTCTATATGATAAATATTTCATATCCTCAGGTTTTCAATGACAAATATAGCAATATACCGATATAGCAAGAACTATTTATAACCGTTATCTAACTGTGAACGAGCTAAACTAAATAAAAATAGGTTTATTAACCTTTACGACAGAAGAGACAAACCTCAAATTTTCAATTGGATGTTTGTCCATAGAAATCTATGACTAACTATATTAACAAAGTGTAAGAGAGTTGCAAAAAGAAGCTTTTGAATTAAATTGAATTTAACTTCGACGAACTATCATCGGAACCGACTCTTATGACTGAATTAGATAATATGCTGTACTACGATTAGCAATTTTTTCAAATCAAAATAAAAAAATATTTAACACGAATCCTTTAAGATGATTTCGAGTATTCGACTCTTAGTAGTATTTTACCTTCAAAAGAAGGAAAACAGTCTGAAGATCCAGAACTCCATTTGGGATATAGAAACTGGAATTCATGAAAATATTAGTTTAGTTTTATTATGCGTTCTCTCTTGTTGTTCTCTCTCGTTGTGGTTGTTCGTAGTGTAATGGTGATAGATCATACAAATTATTACAACACACAAGTGGTGTCGTGTATAACTTTTTTTATCTGCATTAACCTGCCAGTGCCGTCAGGCCCGTATATAAGAGTAGAAAGGTTAAAAAAATATTTCAGTGTTTGACATATGGGAATTTCATATTATATTATATATTATATAAAATGTGTTGAAAGTAGAACTTTATAACATTATTTTGAACACAATACCTTCTCGTCGCTTCATTAGTTTCTGTGTCCTTCATTTCATTCAGTTACGTTTGTCAATGCATTACGAATTGATGCGGCGACAACTAACTTTCATTTGTACATATCCTGTCCACACAGCAAAAAAACATTTTTATTTATGTATTTTGTTTTTAGTTAATTACGATATCTAACCTTGTTTAATCACTTTTTTAGTAGAATTAACTGCTAGCAGGTAATTGTATTAAATTATTTCTAAGTTTTAATTACCTTTTCCATTTTTTTGCAGATCCTTACCTGCTTAATCAATTCAAAGCCGAAATGGCTTACGGCTTCGAACGATTTTTCTTGCTGTCATATTGCCTGGCATGCTGCTGGCCCGGCTTTGGGACTGCCCAGCAACTGCGCGTCGTCAGACAATGGGCTGAGATGGAGTTCAACTTCCCTGATGCAGATATTCAGCGCCATGCCGTGGATCAAAGATTTTATGTGCCAGGGAACTCCGTTCCCATTGACGTCGATGTACAACATAGACAAGGTAAATAAATGTATATATGGTATATTATTAAACTTTTAAACTAAGGGTTTCATTCGCGCACAGATCTTCATACATATCTGTTTATATTTGATGAAAAAAAGAGTTCACCTAACAGTAATGATTGTGTACAACATGAAATTTTATAAGACCTGACCAGAAAGAAATTCATTTGTTAAATTATCAAAGAATAATCTGAAATATGTGGGTATAGTTCAGACCAGTATTTATACTCCGACTAATCATACAGCCTAAATGTTGTGTACTTTAGTTAATTACTTTAAATAAATATAGAATTAGCTTTAATGGGATCGACATGTTAAATTAACATAATTAACAAAATCCCGAAATAAATAAAGATGAAAAATATATTTCTGTTACTAAAACATTTTTAATACAATTCAGTGTAGTGTATTTTTAAAAAGGTCAAGGTTATTACATATATAATAATTCGAAGTTTTACAGAGCAAAATTTAACATATTATCTGAATAAATTTAAGAAATTTTGAATTTCATCTTATTTAATTTATAAGTGAATTTTAATATTAAATATTAAAAGTATGATTAATCATTAAAGATGAACGGCGGACTCCTGAATAATATACGCATGCAGCAATATGTAAAATATCAACCTTAAAATTTAATCATAAAAATTATGAGTGAAAAGTATTATTATTCGTTTACACTAAACACATATACTAATAAAACCATTGATATTAACAGATAAAACTTCTTTTATGCACATTTATATGTCTATAGTCTTGTCAGTATACAATGGATGGATGGATGTTATTCACAGAAAAACGACTATAAAAACATATAGGAAGTTATTAAACGAACCGTAAATATATCCCATTGTAGTAGGCTTAAATTATCTGTTTAGAATAATTATCATGTAAATTTAGGTACTATGTATTAACATTAGTGGCTCTCGTACCAACCTAACTATAAAAAACCGTCATCTACATAGTATTTGATATCTTTGGTAGTGTAACATAAGTCAACAACCACCTTAGTTATATAAGGTCATTATACAAAAATCACGTTTAAATATTTTGAATCCCCACTTAAGCTATAAAGGTGCAATTAAGCAGAATTGTTAATTGATAATTACACTATAACCGACAGAGAATTACGTTTTGTTCCCTTAGCGTTTAAAATGAAATTTAATTGTAAAAAAATAAGCTAGAGCCCTCATACTATTTTAATAGTACTTGATACTATCTTGCTCCCTTGGGAGCAAATATAATTTTTAACTTTTTCTTTAGTGAAAGCGCTTTATTTTTCAGAACACGGTTTAAACTAATACTATTACATACTAAAAAAAAACTATCGATTAGATTATCTTACTTAGTTTACAATTCATTTCACTTCATTATTCTTTGGGCTAGATAATTAGGTATGAGTGTGCCAAAAAATATTATTATTAATATTGTTTGTGTGAAAAAAAAACACTTGTATTTAACAGTTTCTGAAATCAACTTTATATTATTAATTTTAAAAAATAATGCAATGTCATATTTTTTACACACACAGGTAAACAAGGTTCCCGAATATTTGTGACACTCCCCCGGTTCGACGAGGGCCGGCCAGTGACCCTAGGCACGGTGGATGACCAAGGGCGCATCTCCGCGTATCCCGACTACTCCTGGCACGACAACCAGGGCTATAACTGCCGTGGAATGACCTCTGTGTTTAGAACTGCTGTGAGTATTATAATTCATTTACGACCTTTCTAATATAGTGTGTTTTATATTTTTTTTAATACAAAATGCATTTCAACAGACGTGATAAATCAATTTGCGATTATCAAGTCTTTTAAAAAGTGTATCGACTCCCTACAAAGCCTTCGTTTGAGTGATTTGCCGAAATTTCTCCAAAGTTAAAAAAATAAAGCCTTATTAGCATTATTTGCCCATGAAATTTAAATTGACAAGGCAGCAAATAAAATAAAATTATACTACTATTATACTTGTTAGATTAATTCAAAACCTTATTTGAGTAGTAAGTGTCAATCACAACGCGAGAAAGATGAGGTTTAGCCAAATATTAATTTGTTAATAATGTGCAAAAGATTCAGAACTGTCCATCAGCAAAAACATGCTTATTTAAATGAAAACTATAAAAGCTGTATGCACAAATAAAGAGGAAGAACAATGATTATCGATTGTAATATAAACTTTTCAGTAGATCTTATTTGCTTTCCCCTTTTTGTCCAGATGGACCGAAAGAAATATAAAAAATATCCGGTTTTGACTACATAAACATAGATGGCCGTCTGGTCTCGTGTTGTCAATCCCCTGTCTATTTTTACAGGTCTGTGGTTCAAATTCTATTTAAGAACTTTTTATTCGCGAGTCATAGATGTTTTTTTTAAATAAATATTCTTATATATATTATTTTCAGTTGTTATATATTATTTTCAGCATCTACTATCTAGGTGTGTGTTTAAAAAACTTCCAATTTCTAATAATAAATAGTGAGCATTTAGTGAAGCATTTTTATTTTATTTTTACTAAGCATTTTTATTTTATTTCCTGTTTTCTTTCCAGATTGACAAATGCAATCGACTGTGGGTTATGGACGCGGGTAAGATAGGAGAGCGTCAGTTCTGTCCACCTCAGCTTTTGGCGTTTGACCTGGACACCGACACGCTTGTGTTTAGACACATCGTCAACGCCACCAACTATTTAGCCACTTCACTGTTCATTACACCGGTGAGCATAAGATCTTTATAATTAGTAGGCTTGTCGGAAGGAAAAAGTACAATCCACAATAATTGTAGAAACGAATCACAAAAGCATCGCCATCTAAAAGGTTTTCATAACACGCAAACTCATTTTGACAATTAAAGTGAAAATTATCGTTCAATTTTCTGAACAATTGCTGCATTACAAAAAAAGTATCACAAATAAATAAATGAAAAGTAACAATGGACATGGAACACGCTAAAAATAGAAAAAAAAATTAATAAATTTTAAAATATTATTTATTTATATTTACATATTCAGGTTATAGACATTGGCAGCGGCTCCGGTCCTACGGACTGCGCGCACGCCTTTGTGTACGTTGCTGACGTATCAGGCTTCAGCATCCTTGTTGTGGACGTTGAGCACAACCGCTCATGGCGTGTTGCACACCGTCTTATGTTCCCCTACCCTCAGCATGGCACTTTCACAATTGATGGTAAATTTTTCAAATAAAATTTATATTGTGTAAAGTCTTTTTGAAAAGTTAATTTAGTTCAAACTTATTCGAAAAATTTCACTTTGATTTATTTATTAGATACGCGTTAAATTACGAGAAAATTACTTTTAAGTCACCATTTTAGAAATGTGTGATAACGTCACCAGATTGTAATGAAAGAGTAACAAGCACTTAAATTTATATTTAGGCCGCGCATAGCGGTTTTTAAATGCCATTTTGGAACAAGACTTTTAATTATTAAACACGTTTTAAAATAAATAATTTTATGTTTGACGTTTATCCACAGAGATTCTTTTTACATTCAAACGAGTTTTCAGTGTACTTACATCCTACCTCGTTTATTATTCAGGCGAAAGCTTCGATCTGATGGATGGCGTGCTGGGCATGGCTCTCTCACCATACAAGAAGAGGAATGAGCGCTACCTGTACTTCCACTCGCTTGCCTCCAACACTGAGAATGTGGTCCGGACTAGCGTGTTGCGCAATGACTCCTTCATCACAGACCCCAACGCTAGACCTGATTCTATCAACGTTAGTAAAAATTTCTATAGTCTAAGTTGTTCAAGCTTGTTCATATTTTTAAGGATAAGCTTCAATTCAGCTCTCTTGTGTTACTTTGAATTACTAACTAACGTGATTTAGCGCACACAGACAGTCCACCAGTTCCGCGATTTATATTGTAATAAATACAATGATTCTAAGACGTTGCGCAATAATTAAGATTATGACTATATAAATATGATTAAGTGTTTAAATGAGCTTTATCGTCTTTTGTTTTTTGCAAATCACGGAATATTGTACAATAATTAAATATATTGCCAACATAATCCCAGTATACCAGTATACTCAAACATTACTAAATTTAATCTAAAAAGCGTCATAATTATTTAGCTAGTTACAGATGTAATTTGCTGATACTTTTCCAATTATCTATTTTTAAGCGCTCTTATTTTTTCAAGTAGCGCAGGTGAGAATGAAGTTAAATTATTCCGTAGATAAATAAATTTTTTCAATGATTTTTAAGTATCCTATTAGATTATTGTATTTCGGTTAAGATACTTAATTTAAAATTTTCTCAGGTTTTCCCAGGGGAACGGCCGAACCAGTCGGCAGCTGAAGCGATGGATAACAACGGCATCCTTTACTTTGGTCTTATGGAGCCACCGAGCATCTGGTGCTGGAATTCAGCCACCGAATTTACACCTGACAATTTCCATAAAGTCGCCGAAAACCGCGAAACCCTCCAATTTGCCAGCGGAATGAAAGTTATAAACAATCGAAAAGGGGAACAAGAACTTTGGGTGTTAACATCAAGTTTCCAGAGAGTAATGACCGGGTCCCTCAATAGTAATAGGACTAACTTCAGAATACACGCAGAGAAGATTCCGACTTTATTACTAAATTCACCTTGCCTTCAATCCCCAAAGGATCGGGACTTCGGTCACCATGCAAATCGTATTATTCCGCCCGGTGGTTATCGGCATACGACGCTAAGGTATGGCGCTGTCGCCTCTCTTTAGAGCTTCGCGCGATTTCTGACCACGTATTCAACTCACGTACGTGGTACCACTGGCCATATAGATTGCATTATTATTAAAATTTTGCGTATTTATTATTTAAAGATGACCATGTTTTCTATTCGTGAATTATATTTTTAATTGTGACTTCTGTCGTAATGTGTGTGTTTTGTTAAGTACAAATGATTGTAATAATATGTAATGTTAAACATGTAGTTTACTACCTCCTGTGAATAGTAATAATGCCTATATTATTGAGCTGAATATATCAACTGATAATTCAAGAAACCAAGCATCTGGCGGGCAATCCAAGTGCTATATTATACTCTTGAAAGAACCACAAATATTAGCAGCGTTAATAATGATTTAATTATTGTTAAATCTGTATATTTTGTTGCAAATGAAATAAAATACGTTTATTTTACAACAAGGAATGAAGTGTTTTTAATTTGTCCGATACTTTGAGCCAATATCAAACGTATAACATTACAAATATTTAATAACAGTAATAAGTTACAGGGATTGTTTCAAGATATCAGTATACATCTGTATCTTTTTAGAAATACTCATATCGATATGTTTGTCTTCTATACCCACGATCATGCCTCCTATGATTGAGGGATCTATTTTTTCGGTAAGTTGGATTTTCTTTCCTCCTTTAACAAACTTCTGCAGGGCATCCATTAGGGAACTTCGGGCCCCGTCATCGAGTGGCTTAGCTGTGATGACCTCACAGAGCGCTTCGTTTCGGTGAGCCACCATGACAGCGAGAAACATGTTTATCATACGCCTCAACAATTTCAATCGACCATTTTCGGCAACAACAGTCAAAAAGTTTACTGCTGCAGATGGCATTCCTATTTAAAAAAATATTATTTGATTAATTAGATCAGTAAATAATTAAATAGTTCAGTATGAACAAAATTTGCTTAATTTATCTTCATTAGTTTTTCTCTCATAAAGTAAGTCTAGCAAGACTAAGGACGTATACATCGTGTTTCTATAGCCTGTTGATTCAGATGAAACATCTATATTTACCTACCTAATATGATTTAATTTGATAGGCAGTACATATAATGTTATAAGAATAATAATATATGAATTAAGAAGATACATTTTTTTATTCTGAAACGATAATGGTGGTAATTATAATGAAGATAAGGCCAAAGCTTCTATAGTCACAAATGTACTACAACAAATGCTGCTAACACTATTGTTAACCACCCAACCTAACCGAGTAGAAATGCTTCTACAGTAATTTCAACCCTGGACTTTACATGAGTAAAAAGAGATGAGAGTTAAAAGTTTCTTTCCATTAAACTGTGCCATGCCCTAAATAAATATCTGAGACAATTAGGTAAGTTTGTCTTTTTTGTATATTGTTTTGTATAACTCCTTGGACAACTTCCGGCTGCGAGCGGGTTATTTGATTTGAAGATTGGTCTTGAAGATCTGAAAAATTATCATATGAAATAAAACAGCACTCGATTTTACCAGCTTGTGTGCCAACTTCTCCCATGAGTTTTGCTTTAGCTGCTGAATTTATCATACTCGTCTCTATGAAGTCGACTATCTTAGGCTTAAGCAGTTCCTTCTGCAAAGATCGGAGGTGTTTCTCTACGTCATCTATTTGGTTCATTTGAAGAGCTGCACTGTATAATGCTGACACATAGCGACCTTCAACTCCTAAATAAATGAATACATAATATTAATACATGTAGGGTAAATATAATAACGGTATAATTCACTCGAATATGAGACCACCTTGTAATAGATTTCAGTTAGTAACGTAACAGTAATAGCGGTAAGCGACCAAATTAAGGAGTGCGAGTTCTTGATTTTCACATTGTAGATAATGTATTATAATGTCGTTTATAAGACTGGTGCTTGCGGGACGCTTTCAATCCTTGCTAGGCCGCTGGAGCTGCTCAGATACCGCAATGGAAAATCTATTACGTTGGTATTTCTTTAGCAATGGGTAAGCACAGATTACATACATAACCTCTTATTGTCGATGTATGATATAAACTTTGCTTCTTAGATTTTTCAAAATATTTTTTCTTTCATATTGTTCCGTTTTTAATTATATACATAAATAGTTATATATATATATATATATATATATATATAATACTCCGTACATTAGATAGGTAAATATTGACTTTTTCAGAACAACTTACCGAATACAGATATTGGTGGTTTGGTCGATTTAGCCGATTGCGATTGACATCTTATCAATATTTTATTGAAACCACTTACATAGTAGGTAAGTTTGGTGCGTAAAATACTCATTTTAAATCACAAAATTTTAATTGACATTGTAATTATCATAAAATGTCTTGATTTTAATCATAGAATTCTTAGATTTGAAGTAAAGAGTTTTAAATGTAGATTATAAAAGTCAAAATAAAAAAGGTTCATCAAAAAAGTTTTTATTGTCTTAAAAAGTTTTTAAAGCGTCGTTTTGGAAGTATCATTCTCTAAGATTACTCTAGAACGTCGTATTGAAACGCCTGATCTGTTTCCAATAGCGCTCTAACGTAGACAGCTAATGAACCAAGTGCCATTGCAGATGTTAAGGAGTTGCATGTCCCTCCCTCTGAGGTAGCTGCTTTCTTCACTCGATACTCTTCCTGTAAAACGTAAATTGATAAAAATAATTATGTAATTTGAAATTTAATTTTAAAAAAATTGATTTTCAAAAATTCAAAATTTGCTAGAACATTATATTAAGTTTTACGTAAGTTATAATGATTGTACCTCTCTATCTTTCGGTGGCGAAGTTACTGCAGGGCCAACAAAACCAGTCAATCGCAGAAACGGTTGACGATCATCTGCGTAACAACCTTTGGGTTCTTGCCAAGACATAATCTTATTCATCCAACGAGGTTTTATAAATTCTCCGTACCCTTGCGAAGCACAAAAGAAAACTGGAGAAAAAATAAAATAAGCACGTTTATTGGAATTATATAGATGGTCAATCGACGGTATTATTTTAGTAGTATAAATAGATCTGCAATTTTAAATAATAAATAACTTTATATTAAAGATGTACACTTATAAAAAGAGTCTTTTTTGTAACAGTCGGCGAGTAATGGAAGTAAACATTCTTGATCTTTATAAGCAATGGTTTGTTTTTTTTATTCCATGAGTATATTACTATAGTATATTTTCCAAAGATTAAAAAAGAATAAGAAAAAAAAAGTTCTCTGATATTGTGTTCAATCCTTTTAATTGTATTTGTGTGTACATAAATTGTTAAATAAATAAATAAAAATCTTTAAAAGGAAAAAAGCTAAATAAGAATTGTTTAAAAAGGAAATGGGGTATAATCAATTGCAATAACATTATTATTTTTACAATTTTTTTATAGTATTACATTGATTTTATTTTGTCGATATATTGGTATAGGATTTTTGTTAATAAATCATACTGAAATTTCTTAATATTTTATATCGCTTCATGACTGGTAATATAATTAGTACATTGTTCAAAACTTACTCTGTTGCATAAATAATGTTCTAGTACCAGCTGGATGGTCCCAAGCTTCCAGAGACTTGGTTTCTTTATAAATCTGGATACATAACTTATAAATATAAGCAGATAAGTCTGTGCCTTCCATACAGTCGAAGAGCTTAGCCAAATTAGCAGCACGAAATCTGCTGGTTTGTTGAAAAGCCAAACCGGATCCTTGCATAAGCTGGGTCCTGCATTCTGGCGTCATTTCACATGTTTCGTCTTTTTCTGTCGTCTGCGTTTCCATGGCTGATATCAATAGCTGCATCGTACACGCGTCTGCGAAGTAACTCGAATTATATACCTTTTTAAAATTTATTTTTAAATCTAAAAATGGCTTGAAAATTAAATATTTGTTTTACACAAATTATCGTGCGGAATGCAGCAAAAACAGCCATCATATATATCACGTAGGTTCAACTTATGCTATCTTAAAAATACAAATGTAAAGACACCTTTTGGGCAAGGTAGATGTATATGTAGGCAGCTCAATACAATGACGGTTGCCTCCTCACTGGTTTATTTGTCCTAGCAGGCACTGAGATGTGAAAATTAATTAAATATTTAATGTACATAGGTACGATTATGCTCATAGACAATAAGTTTTTTCAATATTAAGTTCATAAATGACTCGACCCCACCTGATGATAAGCAGTATAGGCGTCAATATGTGAAGATAACTAGTGAAGCATGCGACATACTGTCCTAGCCACCCTCACCTTGCCGACCCTAAAAGTGCTTTTTCACGCCTCTTTTAAAGGAATCCATGTTGTTTTACTTGTATAAAGAAATTGTTGGGTTGCCAATAGTGGCTAGGGCATTATGTCTTATGCTGCATGCTGCACTGACTATTTTGCTTCGTATATAAACTCCTCCTACTACTAAAAATCACGCGCAGTCAAGTAATTTGCTTTTGTTTTTGTGAGAGAAAAAGCAACCTCATTTTAAGAATGCTTTGGTAAAAATATTTACCTATAAAATCTAATTTCCCAATTTTTTACCAAGTAAAATGCCCCAAAAAAATTGTGTTGAGAGCGTCGAGTCTCTCACCTCAATTACTTGGAAAACTGATTGCAAACAGCGCCGCTCTGTGGTCAATAGAGGAACTAAAAAAACGTGGCCTTCCTAAAAGTATGTCAGGGTTTTATTTAAGAAAACTAAGTTTTTTTATTACTACGTAGGCAAATATTCGGCGCCAATTTCACTTACTTAAGTACCTACCTATGACAGTTTCAGATTTCACAGTACCGTTAGATTAGAACGCAGTGTATAAATAGAGTAAATTTTAATGTGTGACTAAATGAATAAATAAATGAATGAATAAATCCGAACCTTAGTGAATAGTAGTTTTTTTTTGCTAAAAATGAACTTCCTTCTTTAGCTTTTGTTTTCCTACTTCGCTGACTTTACCAATACTCAAGATCAAATCCTACTGTTTTTAAGTTATCCGTTAATTTTATTTTAAAACACGTATCGGTTTCTAGGCTAATAAAAAAAAAGGAAAAATATATTTCTTATTTCTTTTGAATGTGTTGAACAAAAATGAATTCATTAACAGCAGAGAAAACAAGTGGACAAGGTTAAAGTGTCACGTTATTTTAATAGTCATTGCATCTTAGGTAAGTTTGATTGTTTAATAAATAGATACATTGACATTGAATCACACATACAACAACTAAACGTTATTTTTCGAAATGAATAAAATTATGATTGATACCTAAAGAATATTTTTATGAATTGCTCAAGACAAAATAAACATTGATTTCACAATTGAACCCTGGATTCCTTTGAATTATCCATATTTATTTTAATTTTCGATTACAGTGGACTAGCCTCTATAAGAGATCTCTTAGAGATGGTCCCAATATCGAATCAAATTCTATCTAGTGATTTTTATCAGCTGAGGCTCTCTTTTGGAAGCCTATCAAAGACCTAGATAACTAGGCAACAATTCTTCTTTGTTCTTTAATAACAGAATAATCTGTTATTTTACAATAAATAACAGCAGTTACTAGGTAACTTTACCTAAAATGGCCTATCTCTAACTGCACATAGAACATTGATATCACCCGTTAAAGACAATTAATTAATAATAAGATTAAGAGACAAATACTCTATACGCAAATACGTGAAATGGAGTAATAACAGTGAACTAAAATGTTTTAAAATTACGTAATGTAATCCTATAAAAACAGAAATAGAAATGATTGGTTGGTTGATCATGACATAAAACCAAAAGTTTTCAATATAATTATGATAGTATTAAGTTGATATTTCATTAATTTTCATTTTTAAATATATGATTTTTATATGTAAATTATAATTATTAATAAGGTAGCTGTAACACGGCATCAGTGCATATGAACTCCTCCTATTGCTTACCATCAGGCGGTAGCGAGTCAATTGCTTTGCTTTTTACTTCTTGTAAAAAAAGCATTGATTAATATTTTATAAACAAAACATAGGTAATATTACCTGCAGCTTTCCTTGTAGGCATTTTAGTTCTTGCCTCTTGCACGTATTGCTCGAAGTTGAATCGGTACGGCTTTTGAGTCCCCATTGTACCAAGGGTCAGGGGCTCCAGAACAAAGGAAAGTACTTCCAAATTCTCAAAAATAGCTTTAGATACTATATGGAAAATTAAATTGAAAACCGATTAGCAATATACTTGATAAAATTTAATAAAATTTTCAATTAATTTCAATAAAAAAATAGTAAAAATATAAATAAACGATATGAAAACGATCATTCAATGATAAGGTATTTTTATGTCGTTTAATAATTAAATGTATTAATAGTTATATGTTAAAAATAAATAAATAAAAACACAATTACGGAAATTGGAGAAATATAACATTACGACACTATTATATAATCCATTTTGTGTAGAGAATCCGTGGTCCCATTCGACTAAACGGATCGAGATTATATTTATTATAGTACCCCTGTTTAGCTAGAGATCCCGGGTTTGAACACCGATATTTGTATGTATGAATTATTGTTCAGGAGTCATAAATGTTTGTATGTTTATTTTGATATATTTCTGAAATTTCTATACCTATATATAACTATCTATATTTCTTCGTTATCTGGTATAATGTCAGCAATAAATGATTTTTAATTTGGGCGAAACAATAGGTGTGAGTGTTAGAATTATTATTATTATATTGAGACACCCAGGTTAGTGTTTCGGATAATCTTTAATAGGAACTCAAAATGGCGTTTGGTAGGTACTTCTTTGGCCACCTGTATGTAGAGAGACAGTTTAGTTCTTTTTACCTCAAACACAGAATACCTAACAAAACAATGCCAATCGATCACTTAAGTTAAG
The DNA here is from genome assembly GCA_943193645.1 of Acentria ephemerella. Taxonomy (NCBI): domain Eukaryota; kingdom Metazoa; phylum Arthropoda; class Insecta; order Lepidoptera; family Crambidae; genus Acentria; species Acentria ephemerella. The sequence goes on along the minus strand of OW971886.1, from coordinate 9,482,378 downwards.
TATTATAATTTGACCCATTGTCGTATTTACCAGTGTGAGTATATTGTTAGATTCCTAATTATGTAATATGAAAGTCACGATTACGTTGTAGGTAGTCATTGCTTGTTATAGTGGAAATAATAAGATCTATCATAAATCATAAACGGTAATGCAAGAGGTGTCTCTCTGTTATATACTAGTTAAAGAAAAAAGACCTTGCTTTCTTTTAACGGTGCGTAAATATTAATTCAGCTTTTATATTAAATACAAATGTATTGTAATTAAAACTAGAACTTATTATTATAGACCATATTTTACAATGTAAGGTTTAAATACTCAAGTGAGTATCTATGTGATACATCATTATGTACACCGAAGCTTACTCAAAATTAACCTTTATCTAATATAATAATTAAGAGAAAATTACTATTTTCTAAATCAATTTGTTACAATGTTATTGATCGTTTTGCTTTTCAAATGCTTTTTAAATAACTGTTCTATTAGTTTTAGAAAGCTGAGTACAGAAATATCGCTACAACAAATTTCCCAGTGAATCAATGGAATTTAACCATAATGGATTTGACTCCAAGACTTCTTGTAAAATAAATTGTACCGTCGCTTTCTCTCTAGAGTAGACAAATTTACTGAAAAATTTAGATTATTGACATGGGATGGCTAATTCTTGATTTCATACAGATTTTACTATTTAAACAAATAATCAATGCTAATCCATTAAGCGTCTGACCCTGTAACTAACGGTTATTCCTATACATCATGGCGAATTTTATTTCAGTCTAGGTTTAGCCTTTCATAGAAAACAGACTATTGATTTGTATGTATGTAGTACAATATAGTACACGCTGTGTTTGTCTATAATAAATTGGGCAATTAGTTTAAAGCTAACTAGTGTTAGATCTTTTGTGATGTTTGTTGAAAAACCTAACAAATAAATTCTCATAAAGTTTTAGCTTCAAACGTTTCGGACTTATCACATATTAAACTAAGACTGCATTTCAAAAACGGGGTCCAAGGATTTTTGAAAGTACGTTTCGTGTGATTTGGCAACAAATGTAGATCGTCCAATAAAACTATCATGTAGACGGAATTAACATCACAATTGAATACTGAACAAGTAAGGAATTTCAATTTACCTCCTTTTACTTCTAGGAGCTAGTAAACTAAACGATAGTAGTGATTTGATACTCATTACATTTCGAAAATATTGAAACAAAAAAGTTCTTCATCAAACGATTAGATAGCCAGGTGAACCTTACAAACAATCATCTATATATTGGAGATAATATAAAGAAGAGTGAGAAGGCGATATTCAAAATGGTGATGGATATATGACAGTTTTGTCAGTTGACGATTTTCCATTCTACATTATTAATTTGAATTTTTACTTATTTGATTTTTATTTAGTATTTTCCAAAGAACTAACTGATAAATTAATCAAATTATTTAAGCCGTAATTGTGTTTTTGCGAATCAAAATATAATTTTTATATACATCGATAATTACAGTTTGTTCGTTAAAATCATATTCATTATTTATTGTTTTCATTTATTGAAAGTTATAAAAGAAAAATAATTATGAAACAAGATGGAGTACTTACTGTATTCATAATCTTTGCTTCTGTATACTAAATTAGCGGAATCAGTTTTGTTACGTATTCGGTCCATGCGTCTCGTGATGTTCGATAAGTTTTCTTTCAATTTTGCGGGGACTGACTTGTCTAATTCATTCAAAGTGTATTCTAGGTGCCCTGCATTATTTGAGAGAATATAAGAATAACTATAAAAAATTAAAAAGATATAAACCTTATGTGATTGGTATTACGATCGTTGACTACATCATTAAGTTATTGTTCGATAGCCTCCAGTCTAGATAAATCATTGACAGGCATTTAATAGCACGTGGTTTTACCTTGGAGCTTTCTAATCTCAAAGCTTTCGACTCACCTCTTGCCAATCCTAGAGCGATGTACCATTCTGGATCTTTGGACGGCTTCTTTTCATAATGCTCTAATAATTTGTCCAAAGTAATGGATATTCTAAATACTTTCGGAACATTGTAAATAAAGTCCTGTGTATCGAAGTAAGGATATATTGCTACAGTTATGCCGAATATATACGCTGAAAACACGAATAGTTTTACGTCCATTTTGTATAGAAGTGCTAGACTTCAGGCCGATTAGCGAAAAATAACACTGCCATAAAACAGTGTAAGCCACACGGTGAATATTGATTGGGTAGACCTAAATAAATTTATTACCTTTATTTTCTAATTAACGGTGTGTAGGTCAACGTTTGCAGTACACGTTGTACAATTGTATCGGAAAATATTGTTACCCTTTAATTAATTTAAACTTCGCTACGAATATAGTGCACATAAAATATGATTTCAATCTAGTATCAGGAACAGAAGCTTGTAAAAATGGCTGTTGTTATAAAGCAGCTTAGCTTATATCAGTGAAATGTTAAATACAATACTTCATTTTGTATTGATTCGTTATTGTACATTTTAGAAATGCTTACGAAAACTGGAATTCAATGCACATATAAAAAAGTTGTTAGCATATATGAGCATAGAAGTCACCACATAATTCATAATACTGTTTATTAAGTATAAAAAATAAGCTTTGTAATAATTATAATATTCTTGCATTTATACTGATACTTAGCCCAAAAGTGCATCACAAAGAACTTGTATTCTAGATCTTAGATAAAGGAGAAACATAATAACATATTTTATTAGAAATATACTATTATAATATGGAAATAATGACCTGAAATTTGTTATCGCACTATCATCAGTCCGGATATGGACTTGAATTCAAGATCAGGCCAAATAGACTGTAGGATCACTAGGCCAGTCAATGAATATAACCATTTTAAATTCACTAATTAGTCTTTATACTTTCAATGTAAATAAAATAACAAGTATAAAAATACACAAAACTATATTCAGTAGTTTCAGTATGTTTCCTCAGAGTAGAGCATAGTCTTGATACTTGTACTTTTATTTATTTTATTGATACTTATCTTCTTTACAAACTGATATACTACATTTCTTTCATTATTTTTCTATTCAACACCGCTAGCTGCTCAGTAAGGGATCATAGGGAACCACTTGATACACAAGAGACAATATTTTGTTTTGAAGTACTGCTTTCGTTACGTCGCAGCATTCGTTTTAACAATTACAGAGAAATCAGTCTTTTATTGAATTGATACTTTATTGTTTCTAATTACTTACCTACTATCCAATGACGTAATTATAACTTATTTCAATAATTATTTTTGATTGAAGGCGACGTATCCTATAGAATATTAGTAATTCATATAAAGACATATAAAGAATGTTAATAAAACTCTACGCTGTAACGACCTCCTAAAGTAATTAATGTTAAATGTACTTTCAAATTATTGTTAGTATAATATACTGATCAAAGGCAATTGCAAAAGTACTAAGACTTGCGATACATATAAGTGAGAAGATGTATTCATTGCCGGAGAGGTCGAGCGCCCGTTGGAAGGGCAGCCACCAACAGACAAACGCTGCCCCCGCGCATGTATAAACGCGTTTTTTGCGATGCTGATTTATAATAAAAAGTTTTTATACAAGCAACTCATTCCTATAGGTTATAAAAGCAAGTGTAGTGAACCAAGATGTATTTTTAACATTGTCAATTCTGGTAAATAATCATGGCTTTGACGCATCAGTGGTTTATACAGTGGTCATCTCCTGGAAGTTTGTTTTCGGATATAAACAGTCAATACAAAAGTGTCGATAACTGGAATAGTGCTACTCCAAGTTGGCTCTGGGAAGTGCCTTCACGAAATGATAAAGAATCTTTTGTATTACAAAAGAATCATTATTACGAAAAGACTAATGACTTTGTAAGACGAAGCAAACCGAAAGTTAAGGGTGAGTTTTTTTATTTACTAAATATTTAAAGTTAAAATTCGTTTGTGTTTGTCTAGATACTACACATACCATACTATATTACGACACTATACTGCATTTATTTATTTTTATAAAAAAATAGAAATTAATCGTTTATATCGTAATTTATCAGAATCTTGTATTATCTTTAAGTTTTCTCAAGAAATCATGCTAATATGATTTCAAAACATGAATTTTGCGACACTAAATAGTGAAAAATATTATATTTAATATTAATCTATCAATATAGGATAATCCAATTGAAAATTCACAATTGTTTTAATACCATATCCTAGTTTTATATAAGGCAGCTGCCATGCGAGGGTTTTGTAATGATAGAGTGAAAGTTTAGCCACTTTACGGAACAAAACTCTAACATTATGCCTGTCAAAAACCGCCTTCATTAAACAGTCTTATGTAACAGTAGAAAAAATATTGGTTAAAAAAAGTCTCATAAGAATTTTTGTTTAAACATTTTCATCCTATAGAACAAAAAACCTGAAAAACCAAAACCTGAAATAAAATAATAGGCAGTATACTCTATGACCATTGTTATGTCAATTTAATATCTTTGCCTATTTATATTTTCTATTATTCATGCACGGGTTGTCTGTAACAAACTTCGTTGCAGAATGTGCAGATCTTTTGTGCGTACTTTCCATCCTATTTATTATATTTTTTTGTCATGTGTGAATTAATAAGTTGTATCAAGTAGCATCAAATTAGCTCTTTGACAATGAAGCAGTTCTCATATATTAAATTCATTATAAGAATTGGAGTATTCGCCGTAATGCTTATCGAGTTGGCACCACAGGTTAATTTAATAAGAGATAGGTGATATGATGCTCACTCCGTAAAAGCAGCGAACTAAAACGCGTGCAACTCTGCTTTGTGAGCTTTGTCTTCTATCTAACTTGCAAAAAAAATTCAAATAAATTATGTGTAATGTAATGTGTTTTCAACATTATAGTAGTGTAGATAATAAAAATGTTAACAATCATTCAAGTAAGCCAAATTTATTTCATCAATTAGCTTTGCGTTTCGCAAGTCGGTTCAATGATTACCACTTTCCGCGACGACTGTACTCTTCTAACTCTTTTCGTCATTTTTCGTTTTCTCGGAAAAGTAATTATATTCAATGAACAGTAGGCACTGTTACAGACAAAACAATGAATTGTTGTACGGTTCCGTAGCCATAATAGCTAGTCAATGTGAGAGAAAATGTACCTACCACCTATTTTATGTGCTCAAATTAAGAATGGCGGATTAACAAACAATAAATTAATACTAACTTTTTTTGTAAAATGAAAAGGATTTTACATTATACAGTAAATTATAGCCTATTCGTTCCGACATCTTGTCATCCGCCGAGTCCAAATCTTGCATGCATAGACAACAAACTCGTACCGAGATACAAAGAGATAATATAACAATAATTGAAACATCATCAACATTCATTACCTTAATTAAACCATTTGAAGCATTCAAGCATGCAATAAGTAAATTTAAAATTTTAAGCATTTAAGTACCTCAGCCAAATAACATTGCTTATAATAAACGTTATTTTGGAAGCAGAGCTCTTGTTCCCTCCATAGTCAAAATAAGGAATATTTCCGATATTTCGTACTTTATATGAAAGTGTCAAGAAAAAATTATTTTTTAAACACAACTGGAACAACAAAACACTTGCAATACACACAGAATTTTTAAAGTAATTTGGCTATGGTTGACATTTATTTTGGAACACCGGTCTCTTCCCCAAAATTCTTTAGGAATAATAAGTGTCAAGTACTAAGGAAATGTTACTGCTATTCCGATACGTTCTTTTTCGGTTTTTTTGACACTGGCTTACTTACGACAGAAAACATTAGGGTAAAACCACCTGACCGACGTTAATCAATGACTGGAAGTAGTCGTTTTGGATGATCAACGACGTATGTTACTCGTTAAACAATTGACGATCGAGTTACTTAACTTATTCGTTTAACCAACATAAACTGGCCAAGTGCGAGTTGGACTCGAGAACTGATGGTTCTGTACAACGTTCATGTTATATTGTAATATTATTAGATATTATTGGACTTTTTATTTTCCCTATATCCTATAAAATACTTCATTATCCTCCGTAACTTCACTGCTCTTCGACAGAGCGACCTGGGCTAGGGACCGCTAAGTATTTTATGATGTTACCTACTCGTGTGTAGGTCAGTGCCAAAATATAAAAAAAGTATTTTTGCAATTATTATTTGTTACATTAAGCTGGTATTTTAATTTGCAAGATGCAATCAAATTTTTGAATTCAACGAATTTTCTTCTGATAATATTTAATCATTCTGAAATGTCTAACACATTCATACTTTTATATCAACAGTCAAAATTACACATACATCCCCAAAAATACCATATAAGTGCTATCATCTCGTCATTTAATTTAAAAATATTTTTTTTTATAGTTGCTTAACACACAGGCCAGAAGAGTTATTGGTATAAATGCTTTATTTCTATTATGTAGGTTAGAAAATTTACCATTATAAGAATGTACAGCTAACGACAATCTTATGGCTATTTTTATGTGTTCCCATTCACGGTAACCTCAATTTGTGAGAATTGCATTATCTTTATGACTAAAAAATCTGAAAGAGTAGTGAGTTAAGTTTTTTCTTGTTTGATGGCGCTATTCATGTTCATCTGCTACCTTTATGTTTAGGTTAACTAAACATATTTTTGTATACATTTATAAATTATTTTAGTTAATTCTTTATGACCTATGTTGTCTTTACATGGTCCCGTAGCGCTTTTGTTATTTAAAAGTATTCTAATTTAGTTTTGCAAGATCATATCAAATTTTCTTGCGTTCAGCAGAATTATCTCTCTTAAACTCTGATTGAGTTGATAATTCTGCTGTATGCAAGAAAATTTACTACGATAAAAGTAAAATATAAAAATATAAAGTATATTAAAATTTGCAACACATGTTCAATTCGAAAAGGCTTCCTTGTTCGCTTCTCGTTTACCTTTGATTTCTAAACAATGATTGGCGTCTCGCGTTGTTTATTTTCAGAGTTAATTTTGTAGTAAATAAAACTCGAAAAGTATTAATATCCAAAAGAATTACGGTAAAGTACTTTAAATTTATCATTCTAAAAATAGTAGCGCGTTTATTTGTTTGTTATCCTTGTTGTGTGAGTAATAAAAATATATACGATATCAGTAAAGTTCCAGTTTTATTTTACTATATGCAAGACACCCTAAAATGATTATAACTGGGCGTGTATCGAAAAAACTTAAATCTAAAATAATATTGTCAAGAACTGCAAAAGAATAACAATTGATCGCTTATATTAAACTTGGTGTTAAAACAATAAAAATGGTTAGTATACGGCTCGTGCTATAATTTAAACAGAGTTTAATAATATCATCAGAGACTTAAACACATTAGTTGAATTGACGATTCAGTAGAACGTGGTGAAGTGATGAAAAATGTCTTCTTCGTTTTACACTTCAATTATCAGTAAGTTTGATAAATACTCATACTTATATTATAAAAAAGAAAGAAATAGTGAAGCAAAAATCAATAGGGTATTTGGAAATATTTCAATGTCAATTATAAAGAAATATTCCCGAAGAAATCTGCGATACATAATTTTTGAGATATATCGATATATGTTTGGAGAGCTGTTACAAATTAATAGAATGTTAAATAAATAAAGTTGCCATAATATTTCTTACGTTTAGTATAAATGTTTTATGGGACTTTATAATATTTATATGGCCATTATTGGTAAACAATTTAAAATCATAATTTACTTTACATCAAGCTTATATAATTTAGAATATATCATATTTTGAAATAGTTGCGAAAAAACTAATTTTACTTGTAGTCATAATCCATTTTATCTACGATGGGCCAACAAAAGGTTTAGGTATAAGCAATAGTTCTACTTTCCTAGACGATAGATCTACTACGAAATAGGAAATAAAAAGAAACAATAGACCCCAGCAATTGTCCGAATGAAATGTCATTTCCTATTTCAGCCATGAAACAATTAGTTGTAGTTTAGTGTTAGGGAAAAGTGACACTGACTATATCAGTGTTATAATAAGCAATGAAATACATTAACATAATCTACCTTTATTAATAACTGATAGACTATTAAATAGTACATGATTATTTAAAAATAATTAACGGAGATTTTGAACTCGAATTGAACTCAACCTTCAGAATGCATTATTATTAATTTTGTCTTAACAATGTAACTTTGTCAAAATCGCACTTTTCATCTCGCATAGATGCACTAGATATCTATGCAATTGTACACTGTTTCTGTTTATTATTTACCGTGCTCTCTATAAAGAGAAAAGATGGCGAGTCAATTATGTTCAACTAAGATTCATTATCACTAATATATTTTGTTCAAAAATATCAGTACTTTATGCCTGTATGATCATTTTTGTTCAAATCCAATTATTATTAAAAACTGTTCAGTGTCATAATAAATACACATCAAGAGAGTGATTCTCTTAATATTGCAGCTTTTGCTGGCGATGGTAAATATATTATAGATGTTTGACATTAAAGGCATTGTAAACACTAACTTAACACACTAAGCCAAATCAAAGTGACTTCGATTGATTTTTATAATAACATGAAGAGACACTTATTCACTGTCACCACGAATTTGTAGGTAAGTCGTAGTTATGTAGCAGAATAGTAATTTTTGATGATACAATGTTACGCTTCCGTGTGCACATAGCACTTCCTCTTGCATCAATTATAATTAATTATCCATGTCTAATTATTTATGTAACATGTATTTCTAGCAGTTATTAATAAGTTTTATAAACTCTCAATAAGAGTAGCATATGGGCCATGAAAGCGCTACGTAATAATATAAAGTGACATGGCATTTAAAGTCTAGTCCATAATATCATTTAAACAGTTGTATCATCGTTACAGGCACGTCTGTAGAGACGGCAATACGCCATAAATTATTAGCTGCAGTAAATTTTAGAAATATTAAGATATATAAATATTTCATGAAGATATATTAACTCAATTTTTTAATAGACAAATTATTTCCGTCTCCATAATTGCATTATGTAGTAACTATATTCACGACATTTTTTTAATTTTGTTCTTATAATTATTATCGGATAAATTTATTGATGGTTTTCTGTTTCAATTATTGTTTTATAATTACTGCTTTGTTATATAATGTATTCGATTGTTTATATAATGAAGTTCTTTTAACCTATCATGCATATATGTTATTATTATTTTATCATTATATATTTATATTAATATAATATATTTCATAGAGGTAGGTGGGAAGAAATTTCTGATAGAAATAAGCCAAACCTTTTGTGATCTTTTTCTTGTTTTCATTCTTATGTTAATGTTTATAAATTATTAAATTAAAAAAATATTCGAGACAACAAATCTTATTTCAGGTCTCTTCGTACCTATTGTTAATTTGAGAATTGTATAGTAGAACAAAATGCTTTGCTTTTAATAATACATAAACTTTTCTATCCGGAGTCTTTGTACCTCTAAAGGGAATTGATTCTTACGATTTACCTTAGTAGTAAGTAGTTAGTTTACTTTCACTGATATCTCCGCACTATTGCACTTGATCGTAAATACTATCACAGCAATCTATAGAAGTCATGCTGATGGGCATTGGTACTTTACGTCACTCTTTAGGGTTCCGTATCTCAATAGGGAAAAAAGAGTTAGTTGTCCGTTCGTTTATGTATATATAATAAACCGTAATTTATTTTATCCTTTATCCTTTTCCTACACTCAGTGATCAAAAATGTGTTGGCACTGTTCTAAAATTTCATTTAATCGAATGGTTCCACAATTTTACTTCTCAACATCATCGTCATCGACCCACTATACGGTCTACTGTACACATATACAATACATTAGGGGAGACCTATGTCCAGCAGTGGACTGCTACTGCTGCCCATTTTCGGCAACTCTCATCCAACCCACTCCAGCCAGACCACGAATATCGCTATCCCATCTTGTCGCAGGACGTCCCACACTACGTTCTCTTCACCGCGTCGTCGTAAACTTTACTATTTCAGCGGATGTAATCTTTTAGATATATTCCGAGTACAGCCCTTTCCATAGCTCGCTCGCTCATAACTGTTTCTGTTTCTGCCTCATTGCAGCGCTTGCCTTAGGTAGACATATTCCTGCAAAACTTCGAGAGATACTCCATTTACTGTGGTCGGTTTTGGACGTAATAGTGTTTTTAGAGAGATCGAATTGTTTAGAGACTATCATCCCGACGATGTGACAGTCAGATCGGTCCGCTGCCTCTACTTAGGTCTAACGAAATAAGATGTGATTACGGAAGAAAATTTAATTCTCTTATCAAATATAACTGTAAATCCTTGTGTTTGAATAGTGAAATCTAAATGAGTTGAAATTTAACTTAGCATACCAAATTAGGCAGAAACCTAAATAGGCGCTTAGGCTTTAATTATCTACACCAAGGATTGGCCAATCCAATTTAAATCTTCAAACTTTCTAATAGCATATATCATAATTTTATTAATTGACGTTTAACGGAATATCTATTCCAAATATGTCTAGATTTACCCAGTGGCTAATGCCTATTTATTTTTGGACTAGTCAAGCGACTTCGTTTATAAATTACAACATATCTCATGTAGGTAGGTTACATGATTTTTGCTTGAGTATTTATTTGATGAAGGATTTAAATCATGCTAATAAAAAATTCGATAACAAAAAAAGTTTTTAGTGAGTCAACCTTTAAAGTTAGACATATGCTGCCGAGGAGTTTTTAAGAACTTTTAAAGGAGATTAATTTCGGCATAGATTATTTTTGGGGAACTTTAACCGATTAGTTAGCGCACGCAGCGAAAGCTCTGACAAAGAATATTTATTTCCCGCAATATTATTCATTGATGCTCAACTCTTATTGGTCGTAGCGTGATGTTATATCATCAGCCTTCCTCAATAAATGGACTATTAAGATATGATAATGTTTATGCAACACAAAAATCAATTTTTAAATTTTAATCAGTAGTTCCTGAGACTACAGCGTATAACCCAACAAACAAACTCTTCATCTTTATAATATTAGTATAGATAATGATATCTTAAGAGTACCTTCTAGGCCTCTATTTATGTTTATATTAAAATAATTTAATTTTAGTAGCGTACACTATATTCACTTCTAGAACTTGTTTTATTATATAAGTTAAAAGATATGTCTATTATTATAAAGGTATATTTAATTTTGATCACATAGGTGGTATATGTGTAACCTTGGTGTGTGATTAAAAATATGATGTGATAACTTTAAAGCATAGATGAAGTAGTGTAAAGTGATAACAAATTTAATTTTTACAGAAGTCGCCCCTTCTGCGGGATTAACACTATGGCTAACAATGCTAGGAATTGCGCGCGCGCAGACAGTCCCAGCAGACGTAGACACGCCGCCGTTTAATACACTTTATAAATGGAAATACATAGATTTCGAGTTCCCCACGCAGAACCACCGTACGCAAGCTCTCTCCACTGGGTAAGAAAATGTTTACATATCTACTAATTTACTCCAGAGAGTCTTTAGTTATAAGATTCTGACAGGCACTTATTTTTTATAATTATTCGTATTTGATTAGTACACAAACGTGTAGGTAACTTTTCCACCTTCATCGTGTAATCAATTAGGGAGGATGCAAGTCTTATTTTTTCTAATATAAAAATATTCTAAACCTTTCTCACAAACTAGAATTCTTGTGTTCCATTTGAGATAAGGATGATGTTAAATTCTATGTAACATAGTTTGTGCTAACGTAGCCTGCACTAACATAGTCTGTGCTATAGTGACCAACTTACCTATATAGTATTAACATCCCGCCCCGCCCGTGGTATGTATTGGTATATGCCTAAAACGTTCTCATGAAAAGAAGCGCATGAAAATCCGTACAGAAGTTTTGAGTTTATTGCAAACAGACATACGCGGCGGGGGACTTATTTTTATAATGTCTACTGATGTTCCATAAACATAAATTATAAGTATATATTATCTTGTAGATGTGATGCCGGGTGAGAAACAAAACTAAACTTACAACTAAATGCACCCTGTGTATACTAAAAGTAAATTTACTAAAAGTTTAAATTGTATATTGGTCTAAAGATTTTCATTGATTTCAGGAAATACGTCCCTGAAAATGTTCTGCCCCTTGGTCTAGAAGTTTGGGGGTCCAGAGTTTGGGTGACGTTTCCAAGCTGGCGTCGAGGCGTGCCAGCCACACTCGCCACGGTGCCCAGGGAGGGAGGCATGGCGTCACCAGCATTGAAACCATATCCAAACTGGAACTACCACAGAGCATTTAGTACGTATCAAACTATAATAATGTAACTCATACTATTATTATAGTAAAGTTTCGCGCTGTATACGTACTATATTACAGTTCTGCTTGAAACATTCCAATACGTGTAAAGTTATAAAACAAAATTCTCAAATTATCTTTAAATATTGCTTCAGTTTCAATCGCTTACTGTTTTTCATTCATATACCTTTACATTAACTTTTACCAAATATTTATAAGCATTGAACACATTATAGATCACTCGATAATTTATTATAAATATAACTTCCATTGTTTTGTTATTTCAGACGAAGGAAACGACTGCTCTATTCTCACATCGGTATTCCGCGTTAATGCTGATCCTTGTGGCCGGCTGTGGGTAGTGGACTCCGGCCAGATTGATTCACAGGATAATCCCAAACAAATATGCCCACCCAGTATCGTAGTATTCGATCTTAGAACAGATAAATTAATAAACCGCTATATAATACCTAGTAAATATGTCTTACAAGATTCTTTATATTCGAATATAATTGTTGACACTAGAACAGACGATTGTTCTGATTTACATCTGTATATAGCTGATACATGGCGTTTTGGTCTCTTAGTATTTCGGGAAGCTGATGCAAGTTTTTGGCGGTTTTCTCACCATTTATTCTACCCAGACCCATTAGCTTCTAATTACACAGTTCACGGAATTAACTTCCAATGGGCTGACGGTATTTTTGGACTATCGTTGAGTCCTATCAATAATTACGAGGAAAGAGTATTATTTTTCCATTCGTTGTCCAGTTATAGAGAATTCTATGTATCTACCAGTATACTGCGCGAGTCTTCGAGAACGAATGACAGCGCTACTGAATTTCACTTAGTTGGAGAAAGCAGGGGTTTATACGGGCAGTCCTCAGCATCAGCTATTGATAGACGAGGTGTCATGTTTTTTGGTTTAGTCTCACAGGACAGTGTAGCTTGTTGGTATACCAGAACACCACACAGGAAAGAAAAAATCGGATTGATTGCTAGAGATACAGAGACGCTAATATTTCCGAACGATCTAAAGGTTGACCAGGATGAACAACAAAGCGTGTGGGTGATAAGCAATAAACTACCGTTATTCCAAGCGAATCGTATTGATCCAAATCAATATAACTATCGAATTTTGTACGCGGATACTACGGAAGCAGTCCGAGGAAGTATTTGTGAACCTACAATACGTACATTATACTAAAATTGCTGCCATAATCATACTAGATTTAAATATATCATAACTCCCAAACTGTGTTTCATTCTTAGAGGTAAAAGTTTGTAATAAACGCCTACAAAGACTAATATACCAAAATCATAAATGAGAAACATAACTCATCTAAAACTAGTAGGGGCTTGATTCTCATGCTTTAGAAAATGGATACGTAATAAATACACTTAAAAATTACAGAAAACAAAACAAAGCCTTTTAGTAAGCTATAAAAGTGAAAAAATTATATATAATTACTTTTATTTTCTCTATGTCGGAGAGTGTAGTTCAAAAAAGAAAGAAGATTTTGAACGTGAATTTACTTTATCTTGATGTAATAAGGTTAATAATTATATTATATTAGGTTTATAATTGAGATTTTAGGCTCTAGTTATACACTCATAATAGACATGTTTGTCATAATAGATATAATAGACATTGATTAACTAAAATTTGTTTACATAAATCCAAAAGCTAAAAAATACAATTTAGTCATCAATCTGTGTAACAAACAGTGGTAAATACTATAAGCTCCGGTTAAACCACTTTGGATTAATATGTACTAAGTAAACATAAATATTTGGACCTCCCAGTTCTGAGGTTTATTACAAATAACATACTGGTATTATTTACTGATACGTGTACTTAATAACAATAATATCTTTATTAGAAGGTTGTAAAAATAATATAATTGAAAGTGTTCCAAAATCATTGGCGTCAAGGCGATATTAGCCTTGAAAAGTTCAAAACCTGTTTTTAAAACTGTTTGTTTTTGTAGATTAATTTAAAAGTAATATTTTACCTGTAATGTACAGTGTTGTCCTCAATTCAATATAGTGGAGGTGGTGAATAAATTACAATCGTATCTGTTTCGCTTACCGATCATTAACTCTAGAGTTAGCTAACTAAATACTAGACTATTTATGTAATACAGAATACAACCAAGTATCTTAGAATTCTGCATACTGTTATCGACCCTCCATATAATAAAACGTTCACTTAAGTGAAGTGATGTGACGTATTTCAAAAATTAAGAGCCATATCTAACCAAGCCAAAGGTAAGTTAATGTCGTATTTACATATTTCAAAATAAATAATGGTTCACATTTATTTTTAGTAATGTATATATTTTAGGCGTATCAGATATTTGTCCAAGGACCGCCTACTCTTTCAGCATTTTTATATATTGTTTCAAAATAATAAATTAAGAATACTGTAAGGATATTATGTGCTTTTTCTGAAAGTAATTAAATATTTTAAAAAGAAAAATATATAAAATTTTGCCTGACAAACTATTTTGTTTTTTTATATAATATATATTTAATTATTATTCATCAATTTGAACACCGAGAACTATTGACAACAAAACGTTACCACTATGGTAAGGCTCGAACTTGTGAATTTTGGTCCATTTTAAAGTTTCAATAATTGTCCATTTTAAATTCCTGAAAAAAGTTACCGTATTATAATATATTATCAGTTAAGGAAAATTATAGAAAATATCTAAGTGGCTAGCATGCGTATTTAGGATATCTAACAGATAATTGAAACGGTCTCTCTACAAAACTATATAATTAATGTAAAATATATTTATTTAAATGATAGTCTTTATAATAACTTATTTATTACGATACATTGTAAAGTGAATTTTTTACAACCAACCTTAGTGGATGCTCTTCTATCTAATCTTACTAGAACCTTCAAAGTTGAGCCGACCCTAAGTCCAGATTGTCACTTGATAATTTAAAGCTAAGCAGGTCTCATTTATTCCTTTTATAATACACATATTATTTTACATATAGCTGTCTTACCAAGTTGAATATTCCAAACAGAGTAGATTTAACATCACAAATGTAATTAACTATGAAGAGAGACGTTTCAAAATCTCTATCTAGAAACCCTGGTTAAACAATCAAAGCAGAAACCAGTAGATAAATTTTCAATGTCTGACTCCTTCGAATCTAATAACATCAATATTCTCAGAAATATGTCATATTTTTGTCTTTTATGTTGACAGAAATAATATTAATTTAAACTAGTTAATATTACAAACATTATTAGTGAGTTACAAAACGTTATCGCGTTCAATAAGTCTTAGAGTTCCTACCTTTAAAATATTTATACTGAATAGAAATACTTTAAAACTGAACCACGCCCTCAAAATTATGCAGAGCTTGTTACATACTACTAGTTGACCTCTAGTGTAGTCAAATTTCGTTAACCAACAGCAACATAGTGAACGAATCAAGCGTATCATGACATCGTAAGTGGAAAGTATACACTCAAAAATTGACGAAAGACTTTTTTGAGTCTGTTACAGTTTTTAAATTAAAATGCTTACGTTTTATGAATATAGAAAGACATAGTCTTTAATCTTAGATACAAATCAATCATACTTGCCTTTTTATCGTATAATACCTAAGCATTGTATAAACGTCAAAGGTATACTAACATATTTTTACAGTTATGAAAAAATATACACAAAACTAAGAAAGCTAATCTTTTATTTCATTCTATTTTTATTACAGATGGCATCGCTAAAGTGCCTGATCATTTTATATTTGACATTGCACATATCTGCAGATAACTATGTAGACAAAGCAATGGGGACTCTTTATAGATGGAAGCAAATAGATTACCAATATCCGTCGTCTGATGAACGGCAAGCAGCTATTGATAATGGGTATATAAAAAACTATTCTTTAAAATTTCCATGAACTAAATTTTCTGTATGTGACGCAGATAAGAATTTACTTTTATTTCTAGTGACTTTATCCAACTGAACGTGATCCCTCTTGGCGTGGAGCGTTGGAAAGACCGTGTATTCGTGAGCACACCGCGCTGGAAGAGGGGAGTCCCTGCTACGCTCTCATCTCTGCCCACAATTGTTGAGTCTGAATCTGCTCCTCTTCAACCATATCCAAGCTGGGATTGGCATACAGCAGGTTGAACATCTCCATTTTATGGCGAACATGACATGACATACATATTATTCAAAATTATTAAATTGAAAGTACCTATTTTGAGCTTTTATCCAAACATGGATAGTCAAAGTTGAAATATAATTTACCGACTTCAAAAATCACAATGCTGAGCTGATGATGGAAGGATGCTTGAGTTTTAAGAGTTAGGGCTTAGTTCGTTAAAATAATATGCGTATATCGGTGAAAAGTACAACCATCAAACTTTGACCTTAAAAACTTACCATTCAAAAGTTTTAAACAAAACTAAAAACCTACTTCAAAACACTAAAGATGCAAAAATAATTCAACTTTAAAAAGTTTTTAAAGTTACCCAATTTATAATTATTTTTTGGAGTTAGTACTAAGTTATTTCTATAAATAATTGTACGATAATAAATTGTTGGTGATCTTTCTAATTTTTTTAGTTAGACTTACTTTTCAATTTCAGATAACTGTACTGGATTTACGTCTGTTTTCCGGATGAATATCGACCATTGTGGAGTGATGTGGGTCCTCGACTCGGGACAAGTTGAAGCGTTCGAGACTCCACGCCAACTTTGCCCGCCGACTTTGTTCGCTATTGATTTAGAGACAAATACTGTTTTAGGTCGATACACTATACCTGCTGAATACGTCCTACAGAACTCTTTGATTACAAATATTGTTGTTGATTCCAGAGAAGCACTTTGTAGAGACCTCCATGTTTACATTGCTGATGCCTGGCGCTTCGGACTCATCGTATTCCGAATTGTTGATGGGAAATTTTGGCGATTCAACCACTACTCTTTCTATCCTGAGCCTCTACTATCAAATTATACATTACATGGTTTGAATTTCCAATGGTCAGACGGTTTATTTGGAATGTCTTTAGGAAAATATCACAAAGGCGACCGCCCCTTATATTATCATGCGATGTCTAGTTCTCTTGAGTTTGTAGTCAATACATCAGTAATAAGAAATCAAACGCGCGTTTCTGATTCAGTGAGTGAATTTAAGCTTCTAGGTGATTCTCGTGGCGCCAATGGACAAGTTTCAGCCGCAGCCGTTGACCGCAACGGTGTTATGTTCTTTAACCTCATTTCACAGGACAGTATTGGTTGTTGGAACACGCGTAGACCATACTCAAACCAGAACTTGTGTGTCGTTGCACAAAATAGCAGGACACTTGTATTCCCCAATGATCTACGCATAGATCACGAAGTTCCACAAATGGTGTGGATAATCACCAATAGGCTTCCTATGTATCAATTCAATTTGATAGATCCAAACGAATTTAATTATAGAGTTATGTTTTTGGACCCAGTAAAAGCTGTAAAAGGTAATTATTGTGAACTTTACTGAAAAGTGTACTCAAGTTCGTTATAAGATGTAGATATTAAATTCTATGTAAGATGGGAAACATTTTATTTAACACGTATATAAAATAAAACTTTAAAATATTCAAAATTGTTTGAAATACTATTGTATTGCGGTCTCTTATTATAATAAAAATTGTTATTACTATTAAACCATTTTCTTTGAATCAACAAAAATACACTGTATCTACAACAAGGTTTTGTTGTCAATTTACTGTAAAATATACAGTTCATTTTTATTTATTTTTATATTTATTTTTTCTTATTGTTGTTTTCGTCAATTTTTTTCTTCGGAGTCTGTGTTGACGAAGCTTTGTTTACTGTGTTACTAACTTGATTTTCTTCTAAAGAAGTATGAGATGAAATTTCTAAATGTAATTCATTTAAATTTTGACTTAAAGCAGTGTTCTCTTTGGTTTTATTTATAATTTTATCTGTTTTCAGAGACCCTTCAGTTGATCGTCGCTTATTTATTTCATCAACTAAAGGTTGCAAACTATCTTGAGAGCTTGAAAGGTCATTATGATTTAATTTAATTTTTTTAGACTCAGACAAGTTTTCCGTTGTGTTTCTCGCATTTGATTCAGAAGAATCTATGTTTTTATTTTGTGTAAAGGTTACATTTTTTTCACTTGATTTATTCTGTAACATTTTTTCTTCCACACTTGTATTTTTTGAAAGCATTGGAGTTTCTGCATCAAGAGCTATTGATGCGTTTGATGATAAAGAATGCGATCCTTTGTGACATACTTTAAAATCATTTTCTTCTTTACTTGTTGTATTTAATTGTGATTGATGACCAATACTACTATCATGTCTGAGAGGTAAGGTAATATCTGGTTTTTTCATAAATATATGTGGATAGTCCCGCAAATAAGAAGCCGTCCTTGCGTTACTATTACCTACAAGAGGTGGAGTGTCAGTATTGTCTGGAGGCATTGCCGTACAATTTAATGTGTTCTGTCTCAGTTCGGTAAATTCAGGATGGGATAACATCGGAGTATTATTTATATTTATTCCCTCTTTTGTTATATATGCGCTTATTTGAAGCATCATTATACCAAATTGTTCTAGAATGCGATCAGTATCTCGTGGTACTACCACTTCAGGGCCTAACCAGTCCTCATAGCAAATGGGGATTTCTGATATAATGCGATTAGAATGATTAGACATAGGCTGTAAACCATTTAGATCCTCCGTCACATCTTCATTACGTGTGTCGGTAGCATGTGACATTCGAGAGGAAAAATCTGGTTTGGGGCGAAGGATGTCAGGATTCGTTATTGGGAGGTTGTTGTAGCTGTGAATAAATGTTAAAAATGTTACACGTTAGTACTATATTACTATATATTTATACTATGTTGCACTAGATCTCTGCGTATACCGTCATCAGGCGGCGTCGAGTCATTTGCTATGCTTTTTATAAACAAAAGTAAAAATTATTTATTAATAAGTAGAGACACTTACCAATTTGAAATTAGTCTCCTACGCAATTGTTCCTCTCCAAGCAAAGATTTCGCTCGTCTTCTCCTGACAGCCAGTTCGAGTCCATAGTCAAGTTCACTGGGAGGTAAGCCCGCAGAAAAAGTTTTGAATACTGAAGCCACTTTCAATGCATTGTAGTAGCTAAAAAAAACTTAGATTAATCTTAATATTTTAGAATGTTATTTGTATAGTAAAAAAGTGAGATCAAATCTACCTGTAAAGAAGCATCCACGTGTAAAAATTAGGCATTATGGAAATTACTTTCATGACGAGAAATTTGATGCAAGGGGGCCGAGCGGGTCCGAGGAGGACGCAGATACCGAGCCCGAGCGCCAAACTGGTGAGTTCACACAGCAGTTTTCTTATAGCTGCTAATAAAAGCCAAGGCAAAACCAAAGTTGGCCGCTCCTCCTATAAACAAATGCAAATATTTAAGAACTAAAGTTTTTACTATTAGCGTTACTTAATAAATATAAGTATTTTTGGGAAGATCAACTTTAAAAAATTAATATATTACTAAGTAAGCCTAACTTATTGAGTTCTTTAACATAGACACTGACATTAAGAGTAAAATATACATTCCATTTACTTTTGAATATCATAGCGCGTATTTATAGAGTCAATGTTAAGAGAAAACTTCATGTAAGATACATTGGAAGTTAGTATTATCCTATTTAACGATAAAAATATTTACATAAGTTAATGTTGAATAAAAATTTTAAATTTAGTTAAAAGTGGACTACAAAATAAAGTTTGTAGTTGTACCAAAAACACTGGGTAGAGAAGGACTATGTAGGACGCGAGGTACACGTAAACTGTGAAGCACTGCACCAGCATGATACCGGAGAATATTGTCCTGAGGCCACGTTGAACCGACAGGGAAAGTTCTTCCGGCATACTCATTTGCCATACCTTAAAAGAATTGTACAAATTGTATCATAGTTCATTTATATGAACTATGATAACGAGGAAGTGAGAGGAGAGTGAAACTAGAGGATTATTTCATAGTCACTGAATGTAATATTGTTTATTCCGCTTATTTCCTAAAGCACAAAAAAAAGCTTAATAAAAAAAGCGCAGATAATAGCAAACAAAATTTAGACGGCCGTCTGGACCAGTAGTCAATAACCGTGTCTACTAAGCTCCAGAGTTAAGAGGTCCAGGGTTAAAATCCCGATAGGGGCAGATATTTATTTGATTGCTATTGTTACTGCAATCTGTTAATCTATATTTCTACGTTACTGGTACTCATAACACAATTTCGTAATGATGCTTAATTTGAGCTAGTGTGAGCATGAGAAATATCGTAAAGAAACTACAAGTTTTTAAGATGAAGATGCGTTATCCACCTGTTTTAAATTTGCATTCACTTTGAAGAGAGTCGCGTCAAAGATAGTCCTTACCAATCCCAGGAGTGTCCACAGACACACCTCGGACTGCAGGTTCATCCCTAAATACGACAAGATGTTTATCATGTTTATTAATTTTCCTGAACTTATACCCTGTATTTCATTGATAAATTATTTTCGAGATTCTTCATTACGATGTTAATTGTTTATTTAAATCACATGTTAAAATAATAAATTGGGATTTTTTTGGATTAGTTTGTAATATATTTTTTGAAAGCTAAAGTCGTTTTGAAGTTACGATTATTATAAGATCATAAGACAAAGGGATTAGTTGTCATACAGCTAAGGACGTTGTGACGAAGTACTGATTGAGAAAGTAATATATTAAATTGTAACCGTAGACTTCATAGAGTTGGTCAAGTTGGTCTGGAAGAGACGCTATTTAGCGAAAAGACCACCCCTGTACGATGAAGTTTCTATATATTGTTTGAATTTTAAATTTAAGAGTTACTTTAAAGCATAATGTATCTATAATATATATCTATCTATGAAAGAACATTTATTTACTAAA
The DNA here is from genome assembly GCA_943193645.1 of Acentria ephemerella. NCBI lineage: Eukaryota > Metazoa > Arthropoda > Insecta > Lepidoptera > Crambidae > Acentria > Acentria ephemerella. The sequence continues at coordinate 9,461,139 of OW971886.1, read as the reverse complement.
GAAAAATATACAGTAAAAAATTTACAAAAAAAATATGTAATTTTAAAATTACATATTCTATTTTTGTATATAATAGGTTGGGGAAAAAGTTTTTTATGAAAATTCAAGACATATTTTTTCAAAGTTAATTTACTTTTAATTATTGTATATATGTGCCATTTTGTTCGTAGACTTCCTACCGTCTTGTAGGTAGAGACATGATCCAGATGCTATTGAAATTTTGGGACCTCTGATCAAAAAAACGCAACAAGTAGTTTTGGCAGTCCTCTCTTGATGTTAACCCGACACTGCCTAAAGAATTCTGAAGAGACTGGAACAGGTGGAAATCTGAAGGTGCAAGGTTAGGAATATATGGCGGATGCATTAACACCTCCCAGCCAAACTCATTTTGACACAAAGAAAATATAAATAAAAATGAGAATTAGTGGGAAACAAAATTTATATCACCTCTATTACCTCCAAATACATTACCTCCAGTATAGCCAAGGATATTTTATCACAAATTTATACATACTATATGCGAAAAGACTTTTAAAATTGTAGTTGATCACGATAGTCTTTATTGTCTTTCTTTGTAATCTCTGGAGGTGTCAGCATTGATTACTTGTTAAATACTTTTATAAATATTTTTGACTTTATTTAAGTTAAAATAACAGTAACGATAGCTGTCAACAACGATACCAATGTGGTTCTATTAATTTTTAACAAAGACCTACTCAATACCTTGCAAAAATTAAAACTGGTTTTATTATGAATGAGTATCTATATCACTTTACCCTAATTTTAAAAAGCTTATGAGGACTTATTTTACTTATTGGATCGTAATAATATATTCGGTTGAATTTGTGAATAGAGAAGTTATTACAATAAAATTCAATTTTCAAGAGAAGATAGATATAGAAAACAAACGGCGTTATACGTCACTGGGACTCAGCCGCGAGACCGCAACATGTCGCCTTGTATATTACAGGCGAGTCAATCTTGAACGACGGACGCGTGTGTAGAGCGCTCGTTCTAATTAACCACGGTATAATCGCAGTGACGTTCGAATTTTAAACTTGTTTTTTTAAGTGGTAGCAAGAAGTTTTGTGCTTGATAGTGTTACAAATTGTGTTTCAGAGGTAACTAAACATTTTTTTGGTTTATTTGTATTTACAGCCGTATAGATTAATTAATATATCGTTGCTATAGTATCATCTTAGGATTTCGGAAACCTTGATTTGGTTTTAAAATAATATGTATATTTAGATTGCGTCTTTACCTTGAGCGGCATGAGTCGCGGTTTATTTTTAATAATTCTCTAAAGACTTTCGATCTCACCTTGCTTATCGGAAAATGTTGAAGAAACACATGTCTTGTAAATGTATACTTAAATGAATTACGGAAGTATTTTGGTTTTAAATATTCATTTAAATTGAGTAAACTTTTTTTTATTTATAAAAAATATAGAATGTGCACTATGTATGATATGCCTACAGAATTACTTTGAATACAAGGGCAACTGGCTACAAAGAAAAGAGTGATGTCATTCGCGCTATGCAACTCTGATTTTATTGCTTACAGCGGGACAGAGGTTGCCGGCACTATTTTTATTTAAAGTCATTCATAATCTGATCTGCTAAGCGAGCATTTCTAAAAATTTAATATATTCACAATAGTGATGTAATAGTACAATATGTTAATAGATACATACTTAATGTTAAAGATAAGTAATAAATATTTATTAATTAAGTTTTATATCGAATATTGCAAAATAGTCAGTTCCGAAGTGATTTACCAAAGATTCTTATGTACTTAAAATTTATCTTATACTGTCATGTTAAATGAAATAAGGTTTCTACAACTCATTCATCCCAAATTTGACTGGACCTGGATTTTATATTCCACAGACTGATTCCCGCCAAATTGATTGTTTAGCTTGTTAGCCATACAACGATAAAAAAGATATTAGATTTATAATGATGAATAAAATAAATTAATGCGTATAAATTTAGAAACAGACACCCGTATCATAATAATAACAGTGAATATATGAGTCAAATGGAATGTTACGGTTATTTGTATTTTTAAAAACTTAACACCCGAGCCCTAGCAGATAGAGATTTGAACTGTCATTACAATTTAAGCTATAATACATTAAAATAAAATATCTAAGATTTTGTCAGCCAAGGTTGTATATTGGAACCAAATTGGTACAATGTGTGTGGGTACCCCGTGGGCCGTGGTCCCAGCGGGCGAGCGTGCGTGTGCGCTTATGCGTTACGCATTACAAATCCACATTTCTGTTATCCAATCAGATCTTTCTATACAAACCTAACCAAATTGAAAGTTTCCTATTGAGATAACATCAGCTATTCCACCACTTGATTGTTAAATAGAAACTTTTAGGTTAGGTACCGTTAAGATTCACCGTCAGTCCGTTAGAAACGTCTTTTAATATCAAGAAAAACAGTTGTACGTTTTAATTACAGAAACGATTGTAATCAAGAATATATATTTTCAACCGGTGCTAGATTTATCCAAAATACGAAATTACTTTTGTAATTACCTTCGCAGTTCCTATCTACTTCTTAGTGTTGGTACCCTTACAATATTAAATCTATGTCCCTGTTAATCATCACTAGGATTTGATAGGTTATCTATATATTGTGCGATAACCAAGATTTCTCACTCTTCTAACAATTAAATCAGAAACTTTAGAAAATCATTGCCGCATTAGACTAATCTTTCATAAGCAATAGCCTTGAAAATTTATTGTATACGTACAACCAAAATCATTAATTTAAATTTGGAAGTTAACTACTTATTTAGAAAAATATTTAAATATTATTATATAAAATAACTATTTTTATTAAAAAAGTACTAAAGGCTACCACAATTTTGTTAGTCTTAAGTACGATACTTAAGACTGAACAAATTTATCAGCAAAGATAATATGCATTTTTTTAGAAAGTATAACTAAGAAACAAGCATAAACATTAATATACTAAAGCTCTAATAATAACTTTTTGCTAAACAATTTAAAAACAAAATGTGCAAGTATTTACATTAGAAGCGGAGACAGTCTTTATAAATGTTATGTTTTTGATAAAATAAAACATGACGGAAACACGTGTAATAACAGAAGCGATGCGGAATTCCGATCCAATGATAATTTAGCTTTAGTTTTACACTAGGGCTGGCATATCGAAAGAAACATACTCTACCATGACAGTATTTAAGTTTGAAAATTCTACTATTAGCTCTAAGCTAGACTCAAGTGAAGGCAGTACAAATGTGTTTTTTAAATAAAAAGTAATTCAGCATCTAGTATTAAAAACTAAGGAAATATCTTGCAGCTTCCTATTTTAGTAGTAAACAAGGATAATTTTATTTATTAATTTTATTATTATAAACACTTAAAAAAATAATTCTCATTCGTTTTCAAATAATTTATGTCCTTACAATGAACAAACCCTATGTATAAACAGCTTGATTTATAACTGTTTTGATGCTTACCATTCAGTACACATTACTTGTCTATCAAGTTTTCATTAAACGCGCCTAGTTCTGGTAGAAAACGGTGGTGTCCACCGCTGTTATCTACGTACGTGAGAGCACGCTGGGCCCAAACATGGCGTGGCTACATATGGGCCCACATGCCTCGCTCAGACCGTTAAATTATCTCTACCTTCTGAGCTTTCTACTCTTAAGTAGATTCTAATTTTCCGCTAATTTTTAAGTTACATTTTCCTATAACTTTGGTTTATTTTTACTGTTAACTTTGCATTAATAAAATCGAATAATACTTTATTGTATTAATCACCAGATGAGCAAACTTTATTTAAGTCATTGCGACATATGATTCGCGTAAATTATATTAAGCTCAAAGTAAACATTTCTATTTTTTTACTGAAGATTATGAATTACGTACTATTATTTAATTAATTTATTTTAATTTAAATTTTTCTTTTTTGGTTAATTGAAATACTCTACAAACAACAAGTAGGTCGCCTGAGGCTACCCGACGCTTCTCTAATTACCGTTTTCATTAAAATTGTTAGAGTTCTATATGGAACGTATATTGTTCTTCATTCGGAGTCTTTGTACCCATTAGTAGGGCCAATTATACTAATACTTAACACTTAAGTGTTATGGGATTACAATTGTAACTAAAGCTTGCCACAACTCATAGATAGATAAACTATTAGAATATGCTTTATGGTACACCATAAATTACAAATTAATTACATTGTATAAGGGCGGTCTTATTGTTTATTACCGATCTCCTCCAGACCTTAGGATGGACAGGAAACACAAGAATACAGTATAAGAGAGAAGTCATCGATGTTTCATTAAATTCTATTAAATAATTGATAATGAATAAGTCAAAAATACTACTATATATACTTAATGATTAGTATACATACATACAAACATGTAAATTTAGCTTTAAAACTAAAGATTTACCATCAAGAAATACTACTTAAAGCTGTAGGACAGTTGCGATTTAGTTACGAGTTAAACGCATATTTGAGTTGAATTAGCCCCTGAAATAGGACCACACATGGGCTCATAACTCATTCTAACTTTCATCGTTTTACAACACTTAAAATCATCTATAAACTAATTTTGACTGTGATAATTTTAGGGACGCTTTTCCGATTAACTTTAAAGTAAAGAACTTTTAAGTGATCATGGTAAAGGCGCATAGTACTAATGAATAGTGAACTTGTTAAGGCATGCACTCCGTTACTCATATCATAATTTTACAGTATTAAATAACTCATTGGATTGTATTCTATGTTGAAAGCTAAGACCCGCGTTAATAAAGATTCGCGTGAGTCAGTCTGCGCACTCAAAATATGAGTCAATGTGCATTGCATTACGCATCACAATTACGACTTTGGTTAGTGCGAATACTCATAGTGTAAATATTCATCGTCTATGTAATTTGATAATAACATACATATACATACATACATACCTATAAAGGTATTGGTAAAATAATACAGTAAAAATGTAATAATTACGTGCATGGCGAAATAAATCTACACCGAGACAGATTCAGACATATTTAGAAAGAAAGAAAGATTAGATTTCCACTATCATGTGATAAATTTTAGTACACAGGATTTATGAATATAAATGTCTTAAATAAAAATAAATCTTTCTGAATCTGCAGTAAAACATTTTGTGTAAAGCAAGTCAAATCGAATTGTAAATACAAAATTCGGCAACTCTTCGATGTAGATGATTCCTTTAAAATGTTTAAACATGAAAAATTGCATGAAGAAAGACCGATTGGAATTTTACGATAGAAAATAGTTTAACTTTGCCTAATTAGCTATAGTAACGAAAAAACTTATTTTAAATTATTTTATTACGCAAAAGTTCGATCGGTCTTTCTTGATAACGTCCAACAAGTCTTCCATAAAAATCTACAATCAAAATAAACCTTTAATCGCTTTAAAACATGTCCGTCTCGAATATTAATAGCGGTTAACCTTGGTTCTCCAGTAAGGTCCATGACCATATTTAGTTTTTGCTTTATCTTACTCGTTACTGAGAATCTGTGGCATTGACATTGCGGTTTCTGTGAGAAGCAGCTGTCATATCAAATGACGTCATCTTGTTTAAGACAACTCATTGTTTTAAGAATAATTAGAACAGATTTTAATTATTGGCTGATGTGTCAATCGAGAACTATAGGTTTCTAAATTCAAGGGCAAATACTGTTATTGAATGAGCTATAAATTATGTCACTGATGACAGTATTAAAATATAAATATCTACATATTAATATTTTAATACTGTCATTTAATACTGTCTATTCATTTTATTCATTACTTACCTACGTAAGTAATGAATAAAATGTAATGTATGTTTCAATGTAGTGAATAAATGTCTACAGAATCATTGCTTAAGGATGAGTTTATTAAATAGTTAAAGGAAATATTAAATAATAGTTATAATATAACGTACGATAATAGGACGATAAATTATTCCATTTTATTAGAATTAAGTAAATTATATACCATCTCCCGTTATTTTATCAAGTGGTTATGGTTTTTTCAATACAACATGTATTTTTGTACATTTTTTAAAATCTTGTAAAAGTTAGCTACTCTAATTTTACTAAAACTGTTTTAATTTCCCCACATTGAAAAATTAATGAATAATGAATGAATGAATTTATGAATTTAATGCATTAGCAAGCATTTCATGTTCAAATTTTATACTCTATTCAATATTTAAACACGATAAGAAGATTGACGAACCACAGATATTACGCATATAAAATTTTGTAAATATACACAGGGTAAGTTCATATGATTTTCACATAAACACTTTCTTTGAGAACAAAATATCAAAAAATAAACAAAGAAAGCTATAAAAAGACTCTTCGGATTTGCTTTAAAAAGTAGTTTAATCTTTTCTAAGTTTGGAATAGTACTTTGTTTACAATATCCATACTGTTAATGTTGTTGTGCGCGCAGAGTCGGTGACGTAACCTTTATAGCGCGCGTGTGTTGATCGTCGCTCGCCCAGCTTCCACGGCCTTCTTGGAATGTCGTGGGTGATTCCTACTGATGATCTAATTACTCTAGAATACCTTTAAGAATATTATAAATGTAAAGCTGCAATGCAAGCATAAATGTATCAATTGATATTGTAACTCGACTAATTGTGTTGGTCAAATAAACCATTCATCACTGCGCATGGCCGCATGTTTATATTTTAGTCTCAAATACGTACAAGGCCCACAGTTAATTAGTTAATGACAATGACTTTGGCCCGGCGCACCGCTCTACAGCCAACCTTGAGATGTATATAAAAAATATTATCATAAGGTCTAATGCTCTCTAATTACATATATATTTATATGCATTAATAATTAATAAAATTAATGCTTGCCTTTTTATAGATACTTTTACCATTATTCAGAGTACTGACCACTCAACCAGATGGATCGATTCATATTACGAATTCCCGGTAAAGCGTAACGAAAATCTGTTACGCTTTACCGGGAATTCATTAATAACAAACAAATATTTTTGTTTTTATTAATTTTCACTCTCCAACGTATTCTGTTGCACACATCTTTATAAATACACTTAATAAAAATACCCAAATATCAACGAATCGTGTATAAATGTTCGTAATCATCAGACTCGTATTTGCTCCTACCGGGTATTGAAGCTGGACTTTCTAGCTTAGTAGCCAGGGTTTTGTAGCTTGAGCAATCGACTTGATAGCCGTCAAATTCGATTGAAAGAAAATGAACTCCAAAATAAGGACAGTGTTTTTATTTTGTGTGTTGTGTTTACATTATTTTCTTGTTGATTAGTTTTATTAGCTAGCAGACTTACGCGTCGAGTCGATAACATGTGAGAACGTTCGTGGGTGCACGCCGGATTACCCGGATCAATTGCAAACAGATTCGATGCACTTAGCTCGAGCTACTGAGCGTTGCACTGAATTCTTTCAACGCGTAACAGATTGTATCAGTTACACTTTAAGATGATTAAGAAAGGGTAGTATCTTTTAACGGCATCTTCATGACTCTTTAATAAGCAGCTAAATTATTCGGCTTGTAACAGAGCAGAACTGTTGATAGACCAATATATGGCAAAATGGAGAAATGGCGAATAGAATCGATTTAAAAATTTTAATCGATAAGATTATAAATTCTTGTAAACTAAGAGATGCCTTAAATTTTACGGTTACGACTTCACATATCTGTAAAAATCGTAGTGAATTGAAACACAACACTGCAAGATGTGGGTGCAATTGCAATTGCTTCCCCAGTCTGGTTTGGTCCGCTGATCTAATTTCTAATGGATAAATTCACTAAAATCTGTCTTGATAATCATTACCTAGTATACAATACTGACCTTCATTTATTTTACGATGGAAGGAGGGCTCGTTGCCAAGCGAGCTCGTTGAGCTCGTTCATTGACAAAATTATAAATAAAATGATCTTGAAATAAAACTTTCCAATTCGTTTGTGCTACTCAAATGATCGCAGTTTTATTACTGGGACCCAATTCGGCTTATTCCCAGCCACGTAGGATTTTGCTTGTTTATACAAATTATATAGAAGGTAAATTTGTTCCAATTCCCATTAAAATTTTGTGCTTAGACAAAAATATTTTATTAAATTTTGCACTTGTACGTATTGAATCGTCAATACTATGCCATTAATATGTCTGAGGAGTTTTAATAATACATATATCTTTATAACATACATGCATATATCTATATCGAATAACTGTAAAGCGATTGATAGCCAAGCCTTATTCTTATAAACGAAATTAATAGTGTTGTATGTGAGTCTCTTTTTACCTTTTTTTTCATGTATTCAAAGTTTATATGTGAAAGTTTGTACAAAATTGTAAATTTTGACAAAGAAACTTTCCTAATTACATATATAAAGCTAATCTAGGTAAAATTTGGTTTTACTTATCAGTCAAAATACATTTATATATTGCTGTTGTCGTTAAGACAACGACCACTTAATCTATTACCAAGTAATTAAAAAGGTTAACAACCTCAGTGTCGATTTGTTTCCAAACAACGCGGTGCATGAGAACACACGCACAAACTATGTAATCAAACGCACTCCGTCGCATCAACCACAATAGAAATGCCTCTGTGATCAATATCACTGGTGTGTGGCGCATCTGTTATGAATATTGTAGAGAATATGTATTAACTTTTTACTGACCCGACAGATGTTCTGTCAAAACTATTGGATGTAACAAATATTTTTGCAATGTATCTCACGATCTTTAAAGAAAATATTAGCCGAATCACTACATCTTTGCTCAAGATTTGGGCACTATAAGTAATCAATATAGATACAATATCATACGGAAATTACTGTTTTTTATAGTGATAATTAATATTAAAATTATAATAAAATATTATTTTACACGTGAATAATAAAAATTAATAATAAAAATAATTGTTCATGTAAGTTAAAAGAATTTACAAAATGTATAATTTTTCAAAATGATTCTAATAAAACTATTAGTTACATAGTAAATATACAATATATATTATTGTATATTTATAATAAATACTACAGTATTACATAGTGCAATATACACATTTTATTTTAATCCTCTCATTCTGTCAGTGACAAAAGTAGTAATAAAGAGTATGCTTTGTATGTAAAAAATGTTCAAGTACAAATTACGAATATTATTTTTACAATTATTTAATTATATTTACCTATAATAAGATATAAGTGGAATACACTATTACTTTTCAGTAAAATATGATGAAAAATAAAGTATTCGTTAATGCATCAAAATATGATTTATATACCCGTAGAAGTAAGGCGTAGTATAAGTAGAAACGTAAACATTGACATTACTGTAGCGGTCACACGACGCTTACTATCTAATACTGTAATGACATCTGCTACAGTTTTCAACAAGTGTTGCGTAATGCATAATAGTTCCACAGAGGCAGCGCACACACAATCACGATTATGTTACACCCTATTCAAATGGCTATGAATAACAAACTCTATGTCACTGACAATAAGAACGGAAGTTTTCTGTAAAATCTTAATTACGCCGCACGCGCTGGGAACAACGCTCTCTGATTTACTAGTCGTGCCTTTGTATTTGGTTAGCCATCTAAGACTAAAATCTGTTGTAATCAAAAAACGGTTTGCTACGAATCAAATGAACCTTTTGTATACAGACATAGGGATGTGTTTTATTTATTACAAAAGCTTTTGACAAAGGTAAATGTAGAAGGAAGTCAAGGACCACAAAAGGTTGGGAGAAAAAATGTGTTCGTGTTTAAATAGTTAGATAGATAGGTAGAATATGCTTTATTGTACACCATAAATTTGAATACTAACAATTTACAGATGCTACATTGTACAAGGGTGGTCCTACCGTTCCAGACAACAGAGACTGTTTAATAAATCGAAATATATGAGCCAACGTTTTTAATTGCAATTTCAGACAATAGGTAAATAAAAAAGGATGTATTTGTATCCTTTGTACGCAGTTTGTAGCTCAAAGTCCAGGATCATAAAATTTCATATTAGAATTCGGAACTATACACCCGACGTATATTGATTAATTTATTTATTGTTTTATTTTTACTTGACGGTCGTGGTCATCGGTAAAATCTTCGCGCTGACAAATTTCGTCATTTTGATCAATTTTCGGGAATGTGGACAGCGTCGTGAAGGTTAATTCCAAGAGTGGTTCTACTCAGGCCCGTCCAATCCTTCGTAATATATTCTAAACCTGTGTCAAGAAAATTTTTATGTCAAGAAATGTGTTTGACTCTATTACCTTTCTTAATAATTTCCTCCTAATGTTTTAATAGTATATTTGTAATGCGCCTAAACGTTCCTGCTGGAATAATGTAATTTCTCGGATCTGAGTGTGACGATAAATGGTTCAAACATTGTCGTAACTACCAATATTATCAAGAAATGGTCATGATAAAGAAATGATCATGTTGATATTTATACGAGATGGGAGTGACAGCAATTTGTATATTTAGAAGGACGCAATTTATACGCACCGTGTAAATTGAGATCGCTTCTGCGCTACCCTGATTTGTCTAATGGCGCGCGGCTCGGCTTGACAGGTAAAAGCTTTTCAGGGTTGGTCTATAATACCACCAACATATTCATAAATTTATACATCCATTTTCATGTTTCCAATATACCTACTCGAAGCTACAGTAGCGTTGTTACACTACAGATAATATTTACACCCCAAAAATCATCAAAACTCCCTAAAATATTGTTGTATTTGCTATCAGAAAGGCTATTGCCATTCAGCTTTGAATATAAAATAATCACACATTGTCATGTCAAAGCATATGTAACGATTTATATCTTAGCGACTAGTGTGGTATCAACCGTACGATCCACTAGCGGTTACCGCATTCTATAGACGTAGCACCTTTCGCAGTATTCGCGCGTTTATCCTGTACTGTAAAAGAAAACGCTATGTTGCGTTTAATATCGTGGACTATCCCTCCTCCCGTCCATCATCCATTCTAATGTCCACTTAATTCATAACAAGAACACCAAATACCAAGTGTTATTTAGATGCGATCTTTTGAAAATTAAAGGTGCCCGATATATTATCTTACATCTTTTAAGAATGACCTAAACTTGAACCTGAACTAAGAAATACGACAGAATAAAATGAATTGAATAATAGTCATTATTGTATTAACAAGTCAAATAAAACAACTTCGGCTTTATTTTTGTTTTTAGAATGATCGGTGCACTAGGCGTACAAAGAAGTTTAGACATTATCTTAACATTTAATTTTTTTGTTAACAAGTGTCCACGTGATAGACTGCTATTGTCGTGCTACAGCTCTGGCACGTTATAGTGTACACATTTGAAACATGTGGATTTATGTTAAGGGCTTATGTAAAAATTTAAATCTTTGCTAGTCCTATAAATTATTTATGAAAGATGGTTGATCCACAATACAAAGCTGCCCGGATGTATATGGGTTATAAAATAGCGCTTTTCTAAGACTCGCGGGATAAGTCCCGTTGTGTTGAATGACCCCATTAGAAGTAAGCTTCTAATGGGGTCATATACCACAAACTAATAGAAGTAGAACGAACTAGGTCAGGCCAATGTCAGGTGATAATAGAGGGTTATCATCGCCCCAGTCCCGGTTTGCTGATTGTACTGCGATGCGGATAAACACTCCCGTAACCTTGTGCCTAATAAAAAGACCCTCCACCATAACTACTTTCAAATTTAATCTTGCAAAATATAACAATATAGATATTAAATTTTCAATGCGAGCTCTTACTAACATGATGAGTAGTTGAATTATTTTTACTATAATCAGGAAATTACGGTATTATGCTAGGCGTTTTCGACTGTTCTATTTAATATAATTAAATAATAATTATAATATTTCTCAAACTTAGACCTAGTCTTATAGATACTACTAGATAACGGAAAATATAGTTATCTTCCCCTCCCGGTATTCGAACCCGGGACCTCTGGCTCAGAAGACAAGTATACTAAGCATTTGACCAGATGGCCGTCAAAAATGTATAAAATACAAAGTAATAACATAGAAATATGGTCTTTAGTGAGCTTTTTTACATTAAACACATATAACGAGCAGCAATTAATAATATACACCTTTATTACTGCAAAAATTTGTCTGGGGAAAAGTCAAATTTACAATCCTTATATTTTTATCAGTTCTTGAATTTTAAGTGACATATGAGTATCCCTATTGGAAATAATTTAAAAACACTGTAACTAACTCTCTAACAGTCTCTTATATACAGATATGTTATACAGATACTTATATTGCCTTACACAGATTTGTTTTATTTGAATGACTTTTACATAACATTTTCTACTTACTTAAATATTTCAATAGGTTCTTTAATAAATACATTGGTATTTATTTACTAACATCAACTACGTTGCATAGGTTTCATAATGTATCAGTTTCCTTTGTAAAAATAAACGCAGACTAATAGCTACAGTAAAAAGGGCAGCTATAACCCACAATCGGTTCAGTATTAGCTAATACAGTTAATTCTGGACGATTACTCACGCATTCGATCATCTGGATTGCTATTGCGAAAATACAAACTTACCGAGAGAGTAAAAGTCTTTATAAACATTTGGAATGAAGAAAATATGTTTTGAACGGATTGAAAGCAATACATTTCAGTTCTAGGGAGTATGGTTTACAACTGACCGCTGTCAAATTGAAAAAACAAGTATTAACTAAAGAATACATATTTTTTTATTACTTTATTATAATTTAGTTTCAGTTATTAGGTTCAATGTGGTTTCCTTTCACACATACTATCACAAATTTAATCTAACCTTTAAGATGTATGATTGACTACATGTTAAAGGTTACATTACATTTGTTAAGTAATTTTTGAGAGAGAGCTTAACTCTCTTTTTTAAGTTAAATAAAGTCTTTTACTTGTGAGACATATTTACGGAACTCACAATTTTATAATGTATCCAAGGGTTTTCCAGTCAGAAATTAAATTTTGAATAGTCTGCTATTTGGGCAGCTCCAAATTTTGAATAAAACATCTTTTAATATTTGACACCTTACAACTACGCCTTTACTAAACATGGAACGATACACGTTTCAACCATCTAATTTAGTTGTTAGATTTCACCGAAAAAATACTCGTACTACTAATTAAAATAATAAACAAACCCGGAGCTAATGCTTTTGCCGAGCAAAAAATGCTGGCTTTGTTTGTTTAGTTTTCCATACATCTCTATTCAAACCTTTCTCTTTCCCTTTAAGACATACTAGTTTATTAAAATTTCAACTTATGAAAAGTAAGTACGTAAGTAGATACTAAACATTGTTGAACAAAGTTTCTCTGTAATAGCTATAATGAATTTATTTTATATTAATATTTAATGAATTTATTTTTATATTTTATCTACAGTTAGCGATAGGCTTATCACAATTTTGATACCAAGCATTATCTATTTAAGAAAATTATACACCTTGGTTAACTTTGATTTGTAGAATTTTACAAGCACTACAAATCTAAAACAACTTGTATACCACTATTTATTAATAATAGTTGTCAAGAAACATATATGAAGGTATTAGATATACATTAAGTGCAAGCTTTGTGTGATCTATAGTTTCATAAAATTAGGTCAGCCTTCCAGGCTAACGGCACTGAATTGTTAGCTTCCTCGAAACAATAGCATCATTAATCCAGCTCAGACGACTTATACTTATTGTATATTAAAGTCTTTCTATGAACGCCTTAAGTGAAATATGCATGCATGTTGTTATATTAACTGTTATTTAAAACAGTATCTTTAATATGCGCTAATGAAATAATAATGCATGTTGCTATCCTAACCTTAAAGAGCGATATATGTCAATGACCTCATCAAATAAGAATTGTGCAAGCACGACTCAGATAAACAAGTGTAACTTTTTGAAGATCAGAAGGATTCTTTATGTTAGATACAAATCACTATTATTATTAAAAACTTTTAATCTTTACAAGGCCCTGTTATTTTAATGATCGTTCTAACTATAAAGCGATGGTGTTGACACAGATGTTTCTTCAACAGGTAGATAATAATAAAAACTTCCTCGTGGGCTGCCGTAATATTCTGTCGCCATGGCGCGGCAAAAATAGCCCACCGTCAGTATAGGAAGACACCTTGCAGTTTGTTGCGTGAACGGATGTTAGTTATATTTTTGTAGTGTCTATAAAAAAAAATAATGTGCTCTGATTTTTAAAAGCAAGCTTTTGTTTACCTTATTGTTCTTTGTTTGTAACCTATGATTTGCCTGCGTTTTCTGATTGATTACGTATTCAAATTTACATCTATAATTGGAAATTTATTACAGATGGTAGAGTTGCAAATTAAAAAACATGCTTGAGAGTGGTAAACGTAAAATAGAGACTTGTTTACTCATAACATATTGCAAGCAAACCGGAAAAGTAAACAAGTCTTAAAAGTGTGTCCAACAATCGTTCACACGGACAACGTGTGAACAGTAAACGAATAAAATTGTCTAAAACATAACGGAAACGAATCCAATCCGCCCACAGGTTACTATGACCATAGGAACCCGATAGGTTGATGTAGGAACGATGAGAAACTGTAGTTTTGGAACTATTTCTATGTAAAACACTGAGAATGTAATGGTATAAATTCAGATTCACAACACAGATTTCGCTAATTGTGCCATATATGTGTACAAAAGAATAAATAAATAACAAATGACCTTTTCACCTTCTTTAGAAGTAGGTACGTAATATATAGATAATTATCAACGGGATTTATACCATGTGCCTTTTTGTTTTTGAATTCCCGATATTAAATGCCAAAATATCGGAAACTCGAAAATAAAAAGTTACATGGTATAAATACCGTTAAAAACTACCTATTCTATCTATTTGTTAATGACCATGAAAGTTTAAAACAATAGTTATGTAATATATTACACACTTTGATAGCCTAACTCCTTGTTTCTAATGTAACATATGAATCGAGTAATATTAGGTATCACCTACTTAAATGAAAGTGTATATTAAAATTACGCTACACTTTTCTTTCTTAATGAATGTTCTTTACCATTTAATCTCCATACGCATACATAAAAAGGTATTTTTACGCTTCCTTACGGTTGACTAAATGATGATAAAATATGATTTATAATAAAAGAAATTGGAAAAGCGGCAGTGAATAAAGGATCAGAGGAGATAAAGAAATAAAAAGCTCGTTGACTCGTCGTCGAGTTCAAACGAACGACTGAGTATCGATTGAACTGGTTACAATTACGAAATAGAGCATCATTCGCATGATAAACCCTGGATGTGAAAATCTAAATTTGTTCAGGTTTTCCGTGCTTCGGAAGGAACGTTATGCAGGTTTAGTCCCGGTTGTTACGTAATGCTTTCACCCACCAACGCATTGGACTAGCGTGGTAGAGTTATAGCTCAAACCTCTCGTGTGTTTCTTTCATGTAGAAAGTCATGGGCCCAACAGCGGGCCGTATTGGGGTTATTGATGATAATGTTGATCATGATAATACAAAACAAATCATTTGTTTCAGAAGATATGAAGCGGTGAATCATAATATAGAAACAACATCTATTATTTATCCGGCGGCAGATACATATCATCATGAAGCGCCTACAAAAATGTTGTTGCTGTGCGTCAACCCGCACCGGCACCCTAATCACTGCAGTGCTGGGCGTCGTGCTGTCCATAGCCACCATCATCACAGTCTGGGTCGTTGAGAGACACACCGTCTCTTTCAAAACTTTCATATTTGGAGAAGACTTTGACAAGAAGCTCTTAGCTTTAGACAGTAAGTATACCAGTCTGGATAGCCATATCCTAACACAATTGGTTTTTTATTATCTTGAGGTTCCCTGGAGTATCTTACTGGTTAATATATTAATCTTTGTGTCAACTATTATAAATTTTTCTTGTTATTGTAAAGACGAAAGATTAAGTTGTAAACGATCTTTTTCACCTTAGTCTTTAAAAAAAAAATTGAAAATAAAAACTCATTTTCATTTGATTATTTTCGTGGAATTCGATGCATTTTTATTTACTTTAATACTCTTATCGGTAAATTCATCAGTATTATTATACGCAATGGTGTGATGCAAACTACAGTACATTTTTATATTAAAGATGTTCTTAATGAAGTAGTTTTTCAATGTATTAAAAATAATAATTATAAAACGAACTTGAAAACGTACGCATGTGCATAATGTAAAATAATAACCTCCGATCCCAAAGCCATAATATTATTATTATATTTAAACTTTAAAAGATTGTAGGGAACAGCCTTAACATTTAGTACGTACCTATAAATAATTATTAATATTTGTGTTTAAATGTGAGCTATAATTAGTTTTTTATTAAATAATAAAGCACTTATTCATTTCTGATATTTTTAAGCTTCGAACAAAAATTTAACAATTATAAACGTTGATTCTCATTTTTTTCAGTTCCAAGAATCATACTCACTGTAAACTTATGTTTTACAATATTGATATGCATCCTCCTCATCGTCGCTGTACAGAAGGTAAATATTACATTAATTTACTGCCAATTATACTAGTGAAGCTTATATTAAACTTACTGGATCTAACATTTAAGAACTAATTTTAGTTAAAATATTTTATGAATGGTTTATCTTTTTCAATTTACATATGAATAATACTAACAAAACCAGAGATGCAACTTAATTTAATGGCTTGTTTAAAACGCATAACTAATTGTATACTTACTTATTTTTATTAGATACAAAATGTTTTTGGAAGGATGTTTTGAACTATTTAAATTCCCTCTCAAGTCACATTTTGTATACAAACCCAATAGTTTCAAATAAAACCTTTTATTATTTGCTAATATTTACTGTTGAAAACCAACTTTACAAGTCGTATTTTGTATTATATTGTATTAACATATGGTTGAATTATTTTGCTTGTTTTTTGGAAAGACTAATGTATCAATAAGATGTGTCAACGACAGGAAACTTTGGAACAACTTCTTTTATTCATATCTGTCTCTGCGTCTTATATTTATATTACTAAAATGACAATAAGTAGACCCAAAAGCATTTTCATTCTTTATTACAGTACCCCTAGTGTGAGTTTCAATCGTATCGAAACAGCTGACGACAAAAACAATTGAGAGGGCTGAATTCAATTTAAAACTATTTTGTAATTGGCATTTGAAATAGTAAATCAAATGTACGATTACATATCGTAATCTAATACTTTCGTAAAACACTTTCGACATCTCTGTCACTTTCACTCATACTAGAGGTCTTGTTATATTTAATCGTATCGAGACGTTTCGGTCATAGTTGCGTTTAGCTTGATTATCGATACATAAAAAATCTTTTCCAATACTTCATAACAGAAACGCTGCTGTTGTTTGCATATAATAAACAGCTGACGACAAACACGATCGAGACCGCTCGCTTCGATTGACACTAGGAATACTAAGCTAAACATAGTTTTACATTGTTTGAACTAATGAAAAAGTATATATAAGTAAATTCGCCTTTGAGTTTATAAAACTTTGTGTAAATGTGTACTTTTTACTCACCTAAATAATAATATATTACGCCTTTCTTTAATTCACTATTATTATTTTCCTTATGCTATACCAGACTTCGTATTCGGTAAGTTAATCATCATATTACGTAATAATGTTTCTTAACAAAAAAATTGACGTGTCATATTTATTGCACTTGTAGATAACATATATACTGTAATCAGAATTTCATTGATTCCTTGACATTCATCTCGATATGTACATAAACTACTTTAATACCTAAATGCAGTACCTACATGTTATCATTAAAATTATAATTTCATTGTAATGTATCAATTATATTATATCATGTTAATATTTTATATCCAAGAAAATAGTATAGTTAAAATAAATAGCAATTATATTCAAACATTATATTAAAAGGCTTTTCAACGAGTCAGTCATAACTTTTAATACAAAATTCGCCTTATTGCTTTAGTTTCAAAGAACAGACGATGAAGAAAACTATAGGTTATAGATACATTACATATACGATCTGCACTGATCGTTATTGAATAAACCTTACTGTAAACACACCACAAGTATGAAAACAATCAATACAGGCTATATGTATTAATGTAAATAATCTAAAAAATAATAATCTAATCTATATGTGTAAATAATCTATATGTATTTCAAATAAATACACAATTATTTTAAATTAATTGATTATGTTCTGATAACAAACCTAATATTTGTTTAAATTTACAGAGAAGATCCTGGCTGATGCTGCCCTGGGTGGTACTGGGCATCGTTCTAGCTATAGGTCTGCTTATTAGCGTACTACACACCTCCATCTCATTCTACATCTATGATACCAAAGACGAAGAAGAAAAATACAATTATAACATACTGGCAACACTTATTCTTGTAGGAGGCATTATTTATCTGTGTAAGTAAAACTTTATTACATCCTAGTTGAATAAAGTCGAATATTAAATGTAATGTTGGAAAGAGTGGCGTCAGTCCTCCCTTGTGCAAATATATGTTAATATACCAATTAAAATATACTCCCAATTGTTCCAATTTAAGGTACTAAATTATTCATAATTTAAAACAGTAATAATTTCAAAAGTATGTTTGTTATACAATGACATAGGTAATTTGTAATTGTTCTTATAAATACTAAAGGCTGAGAGTTTCTTGCGCCGCTTCTTCTCTGCAGCTACTAACACGTCGAAGCGGTGGTAGAGTTCATTGGCAATATGCATATTAGTTATTTAATACATAATTAAATTCTAAAAGTGATACAATTTGCAAATACCCGTTTAATAACCATTTAAAGTTATCAATATTACCTTTAATTACATTAATTATTTTTATTCTGATACATATTCCCTGTTAAGACGATTTAAAAGAACTTAGTAAATGAGTCTTTAATATTTGTATTTTACTTTAACTTTGACTTTTAAGTATAACTACTTTTACAGTTACACCAATAATTTGCTTAATTACATTTTCAGGTATCTACCTGTACTTGTGGGCGGTGGTCTTCAGTCACTACTTAGATGTTCGTGATGAAGAGGAGCGAGGAAGATATAGGAAGGCGCCCTACAGACGATAGAAAAGCCAATTCGAAAACTAAACTCAGACAAAATGTCTATAAAAAAATTAACGCAACACATTTTATTAATAAAAAGAAAACAGTAGAAGTTTAAAAAAATCAGCAACTGTCGATAAACTAAAAATGGAATTAAACTGCCTTATTTGTGAATAATAAATTTAACGTATAATAATATTAAGAATATAGATACTCTGAAAAGAGAAATTTTGCATGTTGTTAGGAAGATAAACCAGTTCAAAATATAATTATATATTTAATTTCTTAAATAAAAAGGTAGGGTTTTTGTTTGTAATACATTAATATTGTGAAAAGTAATACAGTGGACTTATAAGTACAAATTGTGTAAAAATGTGCCTTATTTACCTACCAGTGGAGGAGAGGAGTTTCATGATTACCCAAGCGAATATGTCAACGTTGTATCTGCAAATATGACAAACGTAATAAAGCACATTTTATTTTTGTTAAATTGTAAACGCAATCTCAAATAGAATATTTAGGACCTTGTAATTACATTATGTATAATGGATAAGCACAATAGGGTATAACATTTAACGTTACGTTATATTTAATTTATATAATTGTTATTAACTTATTTTTTTACTTAGTGTTGAATGGAGGTAAATAAATATTTCTTTATAACCCTATTACTTGTTATTTAATACTATAAGTATCAAAAGCACAAGTTGTGTAAGACAATAAAAAATGCGTTTTATTAAAACTATTCTTGTCATGCTGTGCCCGAACCAATAAAGACTTATTGGACTGGACTAAGTTTGTATGGAAAATTGTCCAATAACTAATTTGCAAAAATTTTGTCTTATACTTTATCCACGCATCTTCAATTTGAGAGGTTTTAGTAGTGCATACAGATAATATAATTTAACATTCCTTAAAAATTTGTCGCGAACAAAGGAGTACAATAACTATTGGAACTGACCGATTGAACCGAGCATTCATTCTCGCGATAAAGCCTAGGGGTTGTCTTACTAGTAGTATAGGTAGAAAATATAACTTAATTAAATAAATAAAAATTTGGAAGAAATTAATACCAACTTATAAAAGTATTCATGGATTGAAGAATTACTGGGATTAAAGAACATTTTTAATTTAGCCGTCAAACTTAATTAGAGAATCCTATTGGTTGGTTGTATTATTCTGCAGGTGGGCAATCAGTTAGTCTCACTAGTTCTACTCTCACAAGGGTCTATATTTAATTGAACTACTAGTTTTATTAGCTGTAGAAGTGGGAAGGATTCACTGAAACGTTAGGCTATCAGGCGTTTTTGTTTTGCGATGGGTCAAGATTTTTATTCGAGTATGTAAGGAACTTGGATAGTTCGGAATTCTTATCGCCTTAAGTACAACTCGCTTCTGGAAGAATTCTATTCGACAGGCTTCAACTCCAGAGATACCCACTGTCTCTTAGTCTCCAGAGCGTTCGAGCTATGGGGGAATAAAGCATAATAGCCAATTTGTTAAAAAGAGTTAGTGAACGCAGGTAGTTCTATCTTGAGACGTGGTTTTGTATATAAGCCTTAAAAAATAGGAACTTTACTTTAAAGTTTTAACTTTTAAATCCAAGTTATATACTAAGATGGAAAATGGTACCAATGCCTCAAGTTAAAATATAGGTTAACTTGTGATAATTATTCTAAATTTGTATGGATCACCTGTGACTCAAACAGTAAGAGCAACCAAAGGATCTGATTTCAGTCCCTTCTCGCAAAATTTAATGTGCGAAAAGTCGATTGGTTCGGCATTGCGTGCAACTCGAAATATAGATTGGTCTGAAATAATTATAATATGCATGAAAAATTTATAATACTCGTAGGTATTGGAAAAAGATGTTTTTTCTGATGTAAGACACAGTATCAAAAAAAATAAATTTAATATTGAAAAACATTAACATTGACTACCCCATCTTTAATTTTAAAAAAGAAAGTAACGCATGAATAACTTCAGTTCGCATTAGTTTTTCTTTTTTTCAAAACATAAGCTTATACATTTTTTAGTTTTAGTCATAAAAATTTATCATTAACATTTTTTTCACCATTTTTAACTTATTTACATTGTTGACAGTAACATTATTCATATTATTCACATTGTCGACATTATGATGTTATTATTCGAAAAAATATAAATATAAACGACCGAACAAACGAACTAACGATGTTAGATTGTCTTGAATCTGTAAAAAAAGTAGGTGCCATATATTTTCTAATAAAAATGCTTTTCTTTAGTCGTTTGCGTATCTACCTGGATCGTCTAAATCTTCTGAAGTCAATGTAACTTAATCCGTTTTCAAATGCTTTATAGGAAAATTTTCCCCTTCGTACTGGTGCCATCTCAGCCACAATAAATTAATTTGAAATAATTTTAGCAACACTGTGTACAAGAGTGCCTCTTGTCACAAAATAATAGCTATATACAACTTTATACAGTATCTAAGTAATACAACTTTAAATGTTATACAACCCTAGAAATCAACGGAGTGATTTAACACACTGGGCATAAAGAAATGTCAATTACACGTTTAATAAGTAGATACACGGTTTCAATCAATTATGAGCACACTGCGGTAAGGGTCCCTAATATAATCTTTAGCGGAGGTTATTTCGATTCCATTATACATTTAGTGTTTGCGATAGTGATATCAAAAGGTATTCAAGGGGGCAGCAGAGCGTTTAGACATCATACCTTTCAAAGCCCATACATTTTTTATATAGTAACACGATTGCAATTATCGAAATGCATTTCGTCTTGCCCTCTGAACGCGTCCAATCTGTCACTATCAGCGTGTCAGCTGTCATTGTCACGAGATGTTTTATTATTTGTAGACGTATCTTTGGTTTAAGCTTGATAATTTTATTACTTTTGTATTAAAATTTTTATTTTATAATAGAATAAAACGAAATATATAGTTACGAACAGAATGGAAATCTCATTTAAAGGGAAGAGAATTTTGGTCACCGGTGCTGGACAAGGTTATCTCTATAATTCTCTATTCACCAAAGCAACCTGTAGTATTTATGCATAATTAATTAAATTTATTGGACTAATTCTGTCAATGCTACTAATTTCTAACAGTCTGCTACATTTCTATATACAGGCTAGAGTTATACGCAATTCTATTATAATACACGCCAACGACTGCCGAATGACCTCGTAAATTTTATAACTAGACTTATATTATTATTATACTACCGTGGCTAAAAACTTGCTTTTTTCAAGACTCTTCTTTTTATATAAAATATAATTTTAAAAAATTGCATATTATTTTTGAATTTCTTAAGTTCAAATTCATTACATCAGTAACAATATAATTATTTATTTACTTAGGTATTGGCCGTGGAATAGCTATAGAATTATGGCGTGCTGGAGCAAACATAGTAGCATTATCTCGAACTAGATCTCATTTAGAAAGCCTTCAGAGTGAATATCCGTCTATTGAAATTGTGAGTGTTGATATTGGCGATTGGGAAAAAACTAGAACTGTAGTAGAATCTTTAGGGCACTTTGATGCCCTTGTAAATAATGCTGCAGTAGCCTGCTGTGAACCTTTTCTGGAATCTTCACCATCTAATTTTGATAGGTAAATTATGTTAACTTTGAATTTTTGATACCTGTTTAAAGTCGGTATTCTATAGTCATACATTTAACTTATATGTATTGTTCATTTAAAGTAATATTTAAAATGGTTAATTTTCAGGACATTTGATATTAATGTTAAAGCAGTACTCAATATAAGCCAAGTTGTTGCTAGAAAAATGGTGGATAGCAAAATACATGGTGCCATAGTTAATATCTCTTCACAAGCTGCAAAGGTATGTATGTATGGGATACCTTTGAAATACAATGAAATTATTCTTTTTTCATAAAAACATTGCTTTGCACTCAGAACATTTTAATACTATATTTTATTTTATAGGCTGCACTACAAGACCATGCCATTTACAGTGCCTCAAAAGCTGCACTTGATGCTCTTACTCGGGCCATGGCTCTGGAACTAGGGCCCCATGGCATCAGGGTGAACTCAGTGAACCCCACTGTTATAATGACGGAGATGGCGAAGGTTGGATGGTCAGATCCTGTTAAAGCAAATGACATGTTATCTAAAATACCACTCAGAAGGTTTGCAACTTGTTACTAATTGCATCAATAGCATGGAAAGTAGGACAACCAGTTTAATACCAGCATGAGACAATGAGTAATTGTTTCCTAAGTTTCCAAATTTTCAGAAATTTCAATGTTTATTATAAATGTACTTATTACTTATTACTATTCTAATAATATTGCAATAATTTGAATCAGATGCAAATTTGAATCAATTTGAAATATATTTTTTCAGGTTTGGTGAAGTGTCTGAAGTTGTAAATGCGGTAGTTTTTCTTTTGAGTGAGAAGTCTAGTCTGATCAATGGAGTTGAACTTCCTATAGATGGTGGATTCTTAGCTACATAATTTTCTCATATCAAATTCTATCTCTGGGTTTGAATGAGCTATTTTAATATTAATGTTATGTATTGTTCCATGAAATATTGAATACCAAAGAAAAATATAGGTCTGCCAATAAATATTTCTAACTTGCTAATCTTTTTGAGTTTGTAATGCTGTGCTGAAAGTGCCATGATGGGCTTTTTAACAATAATAATATATATGAATGTACAAATATGTATGACTACTTTTATTGTATTGAATATATGTTTATATCAATAAAACTGATTTTATTTTATTCAGTAGATATAAGTAGCGCTTTGAAATTAAGAAAAGAGAATTATATAACAAAACATTAAGTTTAATGATCATTTACTAACTCTTTAAACAAAAACAAGATTAAAAAGAACTATTCTTATCAACAAAAAATAATTATAGTATAACATTTAACTCTGCTTATCAGTGAGTACAAGCATATACAATAAACTGCGTGATAACTGTTATCCATAACTTATAAATCAATCCTAGTATTATACATATATATAGATATATCAGAGTGCAAAGAGAATGGACAATTATTTTAAAGGTAAAAGGATACTGGTGACAGGAGGATGCCAAGGTAGATCTTAATTTTATAAATATTGGTGCTCGTTAAAATAGGTAGTTATTTTTAAATCTCTTATTCTTTAGGTATTTTTAAAGTACATTTATTTGCTTGTTAACAATTCTGTCTGGTTCACTGTGCAAAGACATCAGTTTTCTTATATAAAATTGATATCTTTGCTGTTTAATCATTGCAGGTATTGGAAGAGGAATAGTCATAGAACTGTGGAGGCAAGGTGCAAATGTAGTTACCCTATCTAATCAACCTGAAAATCTAGTACAACTTAAAAAGCAATATCCATCAATTGATGTGGTCTCGTTAAACCTACGCGATTGGGAAAAAACAACTGAAGTTGTGGAATCCCTGGGAGTGTTCGATGGATTGGTAAACAATGCTGGTGTGGCCATTATAGAACCATTTCTGGAATGCAAGCCTAGCAGTTTTGATGAGTAATTATTTTTTATCTAAAGATGATAACTGTTCTTTGCTTATCTTTAGATCACATCATGATAATCTTTATCTACAGCCTATATACGCTACACTGCTGCTGCACAGGCTTTCCTACATGGGACACACATCAGGAGCCCATATTACCATCACACTGGCTCAATGCAGGTTGGTAGGTGAAAGTGGCTGCCGAAACCACCGGTACTACCGTTTTAACCTACCTTCCGAAGGACGGATCTGCTCGATAACTAATCGGACTGACTCATCTAGAAAGCCAGAGCGTTCGAGCCACTACGAGAACGAGTACCTCAACGAGATCTAGAAGACTACTAAGCTTTATTATTAGTTAATATTATGTCTAAAAGAAAATTGAACAAGCTACAATAATCCCAGTTATTTTTCATTAATACCAATATTATTAAGGCTATCTATTATTAATGAAATTTCTTTATAGGACCATGTCTGTGAATGTTAAAGCAATTTTGGCAGTAAGTCAAGTAATTGCAAAGAAGATGATTGATAATCAAATAAAAGGTTCCATTGTAAATGTATCATCACAAGCTTCAAAGGTAAATATCATAATTAAAAAGCAAAGATTTATAATTTTACAGTGCAAACTCTTCCTATAATCTTTACATAAATAACTTACACTTCTGTAAAAATAATTTTAGGCTGCACTCAAAGATCACGTTATATATTGTGCATCCAAAAGTGCCGTGGATTCAGTGACTCGTGTGATGGCGTTAGAACTTGGTCCCTATGGCATTCGCGTCAACGCCGTTAATCCAACTGTGATTATGACCGACATGGGTCGTAAAGTTTGGTCCGACCCAGCTAAATCAGGACCAATGCTGTCAAAGATACCGCTAGGAAGGTAATTATAAATGCATCGGATAAAATAATTTCAGTTTATTGCATAGACACTGGTTTTTTTGTGATTTTTGAGACACTATGCCTTAGTACATTATCATTTTACAGATTCGGAGATGTTGATGAAGTAGTGAATGCTGTCCTATTCTTATTGAGCGATAATGCTAGTATGATATCAGGAGTTCAATTACCAGTCGACGGAGGTTTCCTTGCTACATAGATATGATAGAAATACGAATAAATACCTACATTTATTTTATTTTACTCAGTTTATTGTGCCAAAGGAATTAATACATACTGGACATAGGAAACAATGCAAGCATAACAATTTATATATAATGCATATTATGCTAAGATAGGCTAGCATAGATGTATGTTAAAAGAGAAAATATACCACAATAAGGTAAACTAAATATAACACAGTGATATCTCTAGAACAATAAAATTATTTCCACAATCTAAACACAGTTTACTCATTTGGAGGGAACAAATACATTTAACTTAATTTAGAATTAACGACATCCAATAGAAGCCAACGACCGTTTACTTAAATCCGTATTCGCTCTACTACTACTTCAATGTTTTCATTCCCTCCGCCACAACAAGTAAAACGACCATGTCAGAAAGTGACATCTCCATCTGAATTTTTAAGCTGAAATATCAATTGGTATGCGACACGTAGCTACACAAGACTCGAATCAATAAAAAGGTAGGCGTAGTATAACAGCAAATAATCTGAATGACATTAACTCTACAACAGTTATGTTATTATTTTAATTACTTAGAATATTGTAAAAAACAGTGTGTCTGCTTATCTAAGTACCTTATAATTATTATATACAAAATTAAGTCCATAAAGTCTTTCGTCGATTAGAGCATACATACACTTAACTTTAGGAGCAAGCCACGACCACTCCACGCTAGAAGCGTTGTAACACATTTGAGACGCTGCACGCCAGCCAGGACAGGAGCCAGGAGCCAGCGACCAGCGGCCATACATCCAATATTACACTTCCAAACTATTGGACACCAATTCACTACTACAACTTAACTAAATCAAATTTCATAAGAATTAGTAATACAATTAAATATGTTGATATTAACTTTTTTGGATATTATTGTTATAGGTAAAAAACTAAAATAGTAATCGTTCTGTTATGCCAATACCATATGATTTACAAACCTATACTTGACCAACTCAGAAAAGACAATGGATTATCAACTTCTCGGCGACTGCATCAAAATGCTATAAAATACCCTGTTAACTATACAAATTAATGATTCATTAAAACTAATACAATGCAGTCAAAAGATAAAAAATTAAACAGGACAAATTATTAAATATTATGAAAAATATAATTATGATTATATTTTTAATTTGATGTGTATGATTCTAAATGAATAACTAATCGAGAATATTTAAAAATAAACTACAGCTTTCATTAATTATCGTGAAAACAAGGCGTTTTTACGCGTTACAACACTTAAAAAAATATTTATACGTAATTGAACCTATTCTCAGTCATATTAAGAGATGAGTGGTCCATTTTTATTTATTAGATGAAACATTTTTTAATAATAGTTGTAATATTATTTACAAACATATAAGTTACATTAAATACGTGTTTCATAGAGTAAAAAAAAGGAATAATAGATGTTGGCATTTATTATAAGTAACCCTTGAATTAAGTGGGATATATGCATATGGTAACCAATAATATTGTTAAAATTCAGCTAGTCATAATAAATTTACAAAATTGTAAATTTGGTAAATAATACGAGATCACAGTCAGCATACAGAGGATAGTATTGGAGAATAGAGCTAACGGGAATGCGTCATATACAAAAAAAAAACCAAACATGTTACATGAACATACAAACTATGTATTCCACTGAATATGTTACATTCCCACTTCCATTTTTACCAAGCATGTCATGCTCAGGATTTTATACAGAAAATTTCTAATTATCATCTTTCGAATTTAGTAGGTACCAAACTTACCTAGTTAAAACTATGGCAGTGGCTAGACATGAAAATTTTTAACTGATTGGCAATAAAATAACAAGTCTGAATGATTTTGAAATTTCGAATGACGACACTAAAGGTAAATAAAATGGAAGACTTTAATAATTATGCACAAGAAAAAGAAACAAAATCATCATATTGCACACAACATATTAAAACTATAATTCAGATAATGACACTTAACCATCATCAGTTGTCACAGTCAAGTATATGATGATGGGTAAAATGGCAAAGAAATGCAATTAGCAAAGTTAAAGACCGTCCATACTGTAATTAGAAATTGTTCCCGGAATAACATGACTTCCAAATTCAGCTAACTACTAAATGATTTACAGTTTCATGTAAAATTCAGTAAAACTCTACTCAGACAAAACAAAAAAAAATTTGCATTGTCCAAGGAACAATTGCTACAAACATTACACTTCGTCAGAATGATTCACATTCTAATTCTAAATATAACTGAGCATAAAGTACAATGGATGCATGGGAGGCCTACCAGCTACGTTTGAACATGAGAATGTCACTCGCTGCCCACTCGCGACCACTTACATTAAAATTAAATAATTTACAATACATGAACGTTAACGTGAATGCATACAAAAATGTTGTCTTAATTACATAATTCCCGGAAGGGCCGTGGGCGCTCGTGTTAGTGGCGGAGGCGGCTGTCAGGGTGGGGGAGGCGGAGGCAGATGGCGAGCTCCCTCACCGCCACTCCGATATGGCCGCCAGCGTCGTGCTAGGCTGGCCCGCGCCACCCGCTGTTGCTGTCGCTGTCGCTGCTGCCGCTGCAACACCAACACACAAAATAATTCTATTATTTAATTGTAAAGAAATACAATACAGTACAGTGCATTTTCTGTTTTAAAATGAGCGTAGTTTCATATCAGCTGGATCGCTACAGCATGCAATATATAGAACATTTTTTATGTCGGAATCTTTCTCAATAAGAAGAATTATGTCTTAGGTACTTTATGATGAGAATTTTATATTTGTATCTATTATTATAAATATTTATATAATGTTTGGGTTACAATGTATTTATTTTGTGTAATGAGTACAGTATCTCCATATCCATATCATAAAATGTATATTACTTTAATTATGTTAAAACTAGTCCTGCTACTATAAGCCACTGCTAGGCCGAATGGTTGACTTAAGTTTAAAACTAAATACTTAAATATCAAACTGAGAATACTATAAAATTATATTAGGCTGCTCAGTTTGATATTTATGTATTCTATTTTTAACCTAGAGATACAAAATAATATGAAAAGGAAATATGTATTTTTTACACATTTGTTTGCAGGACAATGTTTTTCTAATATTTATAAATAATAAATTTATAATAATCTATGAACAATTAAGTCATTAAGGACAAAATCATTAAATCTGCTATTTTTATACATAAATTGTCTGTACTCACAAATGCTGGGTTACAATAATGTACAAACAGATGGTTAAGCTTACTAGGTATTGAATTTTAGCATGTTCCCACTGGGCTGCTATATAGTGGAAATGAGAGTTATGATGGAGACAACAATGTCTATTAATGGGCTACAGCCTCTAATTTATGAAAGATTTTAAAAAATACATAATTCCATGTATTCCATTCCTAAACAGGCTTAAATAAAAATTCGCTTACTATTTTCTTGTTCCTGATTTTGTTCATGGCGCCTGAGCGTGCGGTCGTTACCCCCAGATTGGTAGTTTCCTCTTTGTCCTGCAATCAAAAAAGGCACTAGAATCAAGGAAGAACTACATAAGCAATATGATAATAGATAATAGATTTATTTTATTTAGTACTAAACATTGTATTTAGTCGTTGTCATAATAAGTATCAGTATCAACATAATAATGCGCTATCACTTGTTCCAAATCGCGTCATGAGAAAATGGATAATCAGGTATTTAACAACATATATCAATAAAGTTTCGAGATGGAATTAAAATCCTCCAGTCTCTATTTCCAATTGAACAGAGTTCATGCTAGAACACTTTCTCAGACGTAGCTAATATTATTAAGCGTTAAATCATAGATAGTCTTACCAAACTTAAGCATATTCCAGTCAAAGACATAGTCATAAGTGAACCCTTGTCGGTGGAAGAGTGTGCGGAACAACTGGCGAAGGTGGCTGTAGTCAGGGCGCTCTTCAAAGCGCAACCGTCGGCAGTACTTCAGATATAGTTGGAATTCAATCGGATGGTTCTGGAAACCAGTATAAGAAGTCATTAGCAATGAATAAAAATAATTCTTATTAATTTAGAGTAGTACTTTAGGTACGTTAACATTATTGCTGTAGGAACATAGGAACATTAAAGATGATGACTATCAATCAGTGCCTATACTATCAGTTTAACAGAAAAATATGATTTTCACTTTTACTTGTTAAAAGGTATATATTGAGGTAAGTCTATGATGTTTCATATTGCATATCACACTTATTTTAATTTGTGGAATAGCTCACAATAAATCAACAGTTATATAATAAACAAAATTATATTGTACCTAGGTGGTGAGTCTATAAATTATTGTCATCAATAAATGTTTAATCTCACTTACTTTACAAAGTTCATCAAAAGGAGTAGATAATTTTTTTTCAGATATTCTCTCATATTTTTGGCGTTTGGTGACAGCTTTTAGACCCTGCCATGGTAGACTTCCACGGTTAAAATACATCAGAACATAGCCCAAAGACTCGAGATCGTCGCGCCGAGACTGCTCAATACCTAAATGAGTATTTACTGATGCATATCTTGCAGTACCTGAAATTATATTATAATCAGGCTGTTATTATACTCAAATAAAGCTATGAAGAATCATAAAACTTATAATTAATTAAGCAATAGGAGTGATGTTTGGGCACTAAATGAATTATAAAAATAAATGAATTAGTCACCTCTCAAACAACACACAACCACAAAATACAGCATTATTTACCTTACAAAATATATTCATGCATAAGGAAAATAATTGAAAGCAGGTTAAATATCTAAACTACATAGGATCTTTAAAATAACTGCCACTAACATACATTATTCTTACTTAAATGACCAATAATATTAAAACGTAACTAATCAATTAAGTATTGTATTTGTAAAAATATTGTAAAAAAATTACCTGTCAAATTTTTGTTTTCTCTGTATGGAATATGTTGCAATGTGCGAGGGTCTTTGTACCTCTTTGCTAAGCCAAAGTCTATAATATATACTAAGTTTCCTTTTTTACCTAAACCCATAAGAAAGTTATCTGGTTTGATATCTCTGTAAATGTAAAATTTATTGATTAGGATTTTATTTTAATACTAAGTTTCATACAGATCTAACTGACAACTAGATTAACAATCTGCATTGATAAATTGATAGATAAAATTGTAAACTATCCAAATGGTTTTTTTGATGACCTTACAACCTGCATTATCATAAATATTAATATTAAATATAGAAAAGTAACATGCCTATGGATAAAGCTTCTGTAATGTATGTCCTCGATTCTTGTAATGAGTTGATCAGCCAAGAGTAGTACTGTTTTGAGAGAGAAGCGGCGTGAGCAGAAGTTAAATAAGTCCTCCAAGGATGGACCAAGCAGTTCCATAACCATTACATTGTAATCCCCTTCTGATCCACACCATTTAATTGCAGGAATACCCACTGTTGAAAAATTATTATTATTACATCAAGGAGAATGCTCAAATTGCCTAGAGAGCTCTTGTTTGGATTACTTAAAAAGAGAAACTTTTGCTCTATGGTTGGCACTGGATGGATCTAACATGGATGGATATCTCAAGCACCATTTGCTGACAAATCCGCATTGGGGCAATGTGGAAGTGTTTCTCCCATGTAGAAAGGCCTGTGATTTTTTGTTAATTTTTTACAACCAAGCCTGTTGTCATAATTTTAAAACTATAAAAGAAATATTTTTGACATTTCCTTTTGCAATTTCTTAAGCTATCATTATACTCTTGGGTACCTCAAGACAATTGAAATTTATTTGTGTCTAGATTGTACCACTTGAGAGGTTAATAAAAAACTTTACAATAAGTATTGTAATTATTTATACTTACCACCACCTTGCATAATTTTATAAAATTTACTCTCTATGTGTAATTGTGGGTGCCTTGTTTTTATACATTCTAATTTGATAGCTACCTCCTCCCTGGATACAATATTGGTTCCTGAAATCAACAAGAACGACATTTTAGTATAATTGGTACGTCAAATTTCTGAAAGAATGTTTTGTACATATTTTCGAGGTTAATGTGTGAACTAATTAAAGGGAAAAATTTCTTCTAATCCTAAATAGTATTGTTTTTTTTATTAATGTCACTTTTGAGGTGATTCGCATACTTAAATATATATTGGAAGCAAATGAAACACCTTTTTAAATACAAAGCCAATAGGAGAATGATATTTTGGAAACAAAAAGTCGCAGCTGGCCTACAATAACCATCTTTCTTTGTTTACAATCGTTTCTGGTCATACTCACCAAGATAAATATCCCCAAATGATCCCGAGCCAATTTTACGGCCCAGTCGGTATTTATTACCGACGCGAAGTTCCATTTCGATATTTTCTAGGAGATGAAATCACAATAATATCACTGACCACCGAATCATTACAGGACGGCCATATTGCGATAGACGCAGATCTCTACTTGGGCGAACTCCGTAATTTTGGGTGGAACTCGTTTTATTGTATGTAGCTATGGAACGTTTATGATCTTTGTAATCATAAATTGTTACTGAAATACACATAAACTTCTTTTGTTACCTAAAACGATGAAGAAACAAATAGTCAATCTAACTACACACGCACATGAGAAATTCTTTTCAGAGATCGTTCAATCGTAATCGGAATACTTCTATCTACAATAGCAACACCAACAATTGTCAATTTGTTACTTAAATTTATTGTTAGTTGAAATAAATTAATTTCTTTTCTAATATTTTTCTTATAATAGCAGCTGTTTCAAATAGTTTTAAAATTAATTTGGATCTCCCGTATTATATAGTAAAATTTGATTTGGACTTTTTTTGTAATAAAGGTAATGAACACATATTGAATTATTTTTTTAAGTAGCAACATTAGTAACTCAATAAGGCTCAGAGAAAAAAGTCACCTTGCCACAGATAAAACGACCTATCTATGGCGCAATGGTTTATATTGCGGTTGACTACCAGTATATATCAGCAATCTATGGGAGGAGTTTTATATTCTTTGCTATGCGGGTTGACAAGTGGTGATACGTTACTTTTTTTCCAAAATAAATCACCAAAGTATTTAGTTTATTTCTTTAAATTAATTATTGTTATAGAATTAGCACAAAAATTTGCATAGTAGAGATCTGACCATCAAAAATATATGAAAAACGACTACTATAATAATTAATAAGTTACCAAGGGCTCATTTTGATGAAAACTATCGTTATATTAGTTTGACGAGTTTTAGGTTAATAAACTAAAAACCAATGTATTGTGCATATTGATTTGGTAAAATGTAACAAACATATCTTTCTATGCAATTGTGAGTACGTAAATGAGGCAAAATAATACTTTTCTATCACACATAATATTTCTTGAAGTAAAGAATATAATGAAAGAGAAATAAATTTTGAGCTGTGTTCAATTTCAAAACTGTAGATAAACTATTTCGCTTTTATTTCCCTTCGGTGACGCATCCGCTTTTAATTTTTCTTTAAACAGAGGTACTGGCCTTGATTAATAATAATTTTCCATTACTTGTTCTCTATGTAGTCGGTGTTTTCCATCCATATTGAAGATGAATTTCTTGATTTTATAAAAAGTAAATTGATTATGGCAATATTAATGAAAAAAATATATATTTTGCTCTTTTTGTTTCCAAACGATTGCCATTTAGGAACAATCTGAATAGTAGTAGTATACATTAGCTTTGCATTGCCAACCCCATTAGCTAACAATTTTTGATTACTAGACTTTTCAATCGGCTATGTCACTTTCATGCAATTACAAACAATAACGACAAACAAGCAAATTAATAATAAAGCTAACAAAAACACACACCTATTATTTTGATGAAAACACTAGTTTCAATCCAGGTGTATTTTTAATATGAAAATTTGTAGCTAAAGTACACAAGTACACAATTGTCAAAAAGGTCATTGAATCGTGCAATAATCAAATATAAGCTATTTATTTTGGTGATTTTCAATCCGATGAATCTAATCTTAATTAAAAATACAATTTGCCTTTTTTTAACATGCCATTTGATAATCGCTCATATCTAAATAAAAATGTATAATATTTGACATTGCCACCGTGTGCCTTCTTGGCTTGAAGTTGAGTGTGGGTTCAATGTTGTGACGACGTTATAAACGCGTTTTGTAGGATGGAAATGTAATAATAAGATGGAAATTTTAAATTATCAATAATATTATAATAATCTTTATTACAATGACAATTTTCACATTCAATATCTCCTTATTGCAATATATAATATAATTTGACTCTTGGTAAATGAATAACGTTTGGTATCTTATAGGACTTTAAGAACAGCCCTATGTGCCCTCTGCGACGTGGTAATATTAGTAGTGTTAGCATCACTCCATGCAGTAATTTAGCATATCAGGATTGAATGCTATGTAGCGTAATCTGTCATCTTTAGCGTTTCAAAGTTAGCTGCACCTCTTACTTTCTTAAACATAGTCATTATCTTACGCACTCGAGGTATTAGTTCGTTTATTATGGCTGTTCCAGATAAGCATGCTATCTACTTGTACTCCTAGGTATTTGGTTCGATCCAAAACAATGCAATCGCAGCCAACATCCAATAATCCATATTTGTGTGATTTTATATGAAATAAAACTTTTTGCCTCACTATGGCTGCTAGAAGAAAATGCAATGTATTTAGTTTTCAAAAGTTTTGCGTTATGTGTTGTGAATACCTGTTAGGTGAGTCCGATAGGACTGAGATGTCTTTGTAAAATAAAAGTCCTAATAAGCAAAAAAAGAAAAAAATAGTTTTGCGTGAGAAGACTCCTAGGAACTTCATTACCATTCCTAGTGCATTCTCAGCACGGCCACAAGTCTACTCCCAACAATGGGAGAGCCGTTATGAGTAGCGCTGTAATATCAGCGTAGGTAATTTGAGGTAGGTTACTAGTCAGAGGATACTTATATAAATTAGTAATAGGGGCTTAGAACTCTATTCTCAACAGGCGCATATACTTATATAAATCGGCAACAGGGGCCCAGCACACTTCCCTGGTGTACTCCAAACTGAACGGGTAAACCATCACTCGTTTCAAATGTGATCTTCAGTATTTGAGATTTCTTTGAGATTTGTCCGCTGATATAATAATCTTTAATTTTGTTTAACACAATACCTCTTACGACTATTGATTCAAGTATTTCCACAAGAATGGGAATTAAAACGGTGTCCAATGCTTTGGTCAAGTCAAGGTATATGTCGATTAGTTTATTTTTTCAATTTATCAATATTATGAATAATATGGTCAGAGAGCTGGCATAAAGCATCTTCCGTTGACTTGCCACTTCTGAAACCATATTGATTTCTATAATGTTGTTTTCATTTATTTATTTATTTAATTAAACGTTGTTTCTACAGCATTTTTTATACATACAGAATATAACGGAATTATGCCAATTAAAGAAATACATTATATTTTTTAATAAGGTATTAGTTACTTATGAAGGTAGCTGCTCAAAATATATCAATAAATATTTAAATAAATGATAATTCTAGCAATAACTAAAAAGAGAGAGTGAAAAAATAATAATAAAAAAGTCAGTTACCGCATGTCTATAACTGGTGAGATGAGGTCCTTTAAAACTGCTAAAGAACGCGCGTGTCCTTAAAGTCAAATGAAAAAAAATAGGAAAGTTGCAACAATACAGTTATATGCTTATGATGGTTTGGTATGTTGTTGTACATTTTAGTGTCTCCTCTACCTATGGCGTATCTTAAATTAAAAATTCATGTTGAGATGCAACCATTTTGGATATGATAAGTTAATATGAACCTATTAATGTAAATAAATACAAGAGTATATCTGGTTTCCACATTTATTTCAACATTTATTTTTTTTATAACAGGAACAAACATCAAGATTTCATTTAATAGAATTATTAGTAACTTATACTTACATACTTGTAGTAGGTAGGAAGGTATAAGGTCATATATAAGTACGTACATAATCCCCGAATCCGTGAATCAGCCTACTATATCAATTCGAATAATTCAAATAAGTAATTATAATCCATATAAATATTGACGCACTTTAAATGAATAAGGTAGGTACCTAAACGCAAGTTTATTTGCTAGCAACTTTTAAAGGTTTTCTTATATTATATTACAAAATCATGACTGAAAGCTTCATCTTGTTATAAATAATCACCTTTAAAGCGGCATGTCCATTGCTTATTTACATACAATGGGCGTGTTAAGAACTTATAGGGACAGTGAGGGATCGCACCTGTGGCGATTGTGTGCATATACATATATAATATTTTATTACGTCCTTACGGCATGGTATGACATATGTAGTGGCCAGTAACATTTCAACTTTTATAGAACTATCATTCAAATTAAGTATTTATACTAAACTAAATCACAATTTTTGTATTATCTGTCTAACTATAAGTTAAAAAGAAAAGTCGCTTTATGTTGGTGCTATTTAAGTAAAATAACAACTTTGATTTCAGATAATAATTGACATTTTCGTTTCACATACATACGATTATGTAATAAAAATTTTCGTTTCATTTGATAATGTAATAAAAACTTCAATAAATATATGTAGATTAACTTACAACCAATGTTATTACAACAAAAAATTAAGTACAAGTAGTTTAGGAAATTCTATAGAAAATCACCTTTTGTCCGTTGTTACAATGAATTTGCTTCTTTTTGTATATATTATGTAACTTTTCTTCTTACGCGAGCACCACACATTAGATATACTTAAATTCATTTTAAAAATATAGTCTTCGATACAGGGATTATTTCTTGCGTTCAATTTAATGTTATCCACATTATTTCAAACCTGCACCAACGAATTAAAACCTTTGACGTAAACGAAGTTTTCCATAAAATAATGCAATGTTATTATTACTCAAGAGATAATACCTGGAAGATAGAGATAGTATCTACAAGAAAAGTCTTGTAGATACTACCAGACTACCTTAATGTAACATGTACTTAATCTTATAAAATTCAACCTTGGGATGGTGAACAAACCAATATTTTCTAAGCATATCGTTATATTTAGTAGGTATATTATACTAGGTACTGAATATTTCTTTCTTTTGAATAGACTTTGGATCGGTAAATATCAAAAGTAATAAAATATAATAAAATAATTAGTAGAAAATTTGTTAGCTGTAAATTTTCCTTTTGGATGGACTTTTATACCCTGTCGAATATCATATCTATGGTCCATCGCTTTCTACTTTTCTCTTTAAAAATATTTTTATAGGTAGATATATTATGAAGGAAGCTAAAAATAATAATTAAACGATAAATTGATATGGCTAATTCCTTAATTTCCAAATGTATTAAGTAAGTACTTTAGACTTGGCCGCAAAATACGCAAAACTGGCAATTAAATAGCTAAGTGACCTAGTGGCATTTCGGCGTCACAATTTTACCATAGATACTGCTTTATTGTGACTTTTGTGAATGACTCGCAAAAGTATGTCTTGAATAAATTTCTATTCGTCTGATATAAAGTCCTTTATAATTTCACATTTATAATATCATCTTTATAACTTACTTAGGTACTAAGTAATTTAAATGGTAACTTTAATGTACATATTTTTTAAAAAACAATGTAAATACTACTAAAAAATTACTTCCACTACTTCTTCCATCAACTTTCAATTCTCTTACGAATATTTAGAATTTTTTAAATTGCCCCATGCCGACTTGAATTGTTATATTATTAGAAAATTTGTTCAAAATTTCGTTTTCATATATGTACAACATATCGCCGTCATATGTTTTACTTCTCTAATCTTTATTAGTGGTAATAAATGCTTGATAATTAAATTATCTACCTCCTATTAATAACATGGGATAATAGTTTGATAACTAAAATAACAATTATTTCGATTAAGTTTAGTGTTTTGTTTTTATTAAATCAAAATTTTTGAAGTACTTTATCCAATTAAAATCATACATGTACTTAATATTTGGCATCAACAGGTATTTTGGCACCATTGAGTAAAATAAATTCGTACATTCTAATACTTTCCTGGATTTCTCGAGGATAGTATATACTAGTATTATACTTATTTATTATATTTAGCTAAATAATAGCTATTAAATACAAAAATCTCTAATTGATGTCAATAATGATTTTTTTTATATTATACATTAGTCCATACCTAGTATCTAACTACAACTCGTACTACTACATTGAAGCTTATATGTATAAACCATTGGGATGCAAATTGTATAGAAATGTAGTTTTTTCATTAAGCAAAATTCACTTGAGTTATTACTGTTGAAAATAAGTCTGAGGCAAAAGGACTACGTAAGTACATCATAAGTTCGAAGTTTACATACGAGACTAATAACCATTATACATTCATGAATAACTAAGCCGCAGAATTATACTTAATTTTACTTTAATATTATATTGACATTTAAACATGTATGTGTATTGTAAGGAATAATTTTTTACTAGTTACTCGTACATTTCATTACGTCGCCACTTGTGCTGAATTGGGTACGTTTATTTCTACGAATAATAATTTACTACGGCTACGATAACTATATGTACCTACAACCATTATATGTTTATTTAAATTTTAAATACAGAAGTCAAAAAGGAATGTAGAAGCACAAGGTATAAGGTTAATATTTTAACTTATTCCCTTAAAAATCTGGATAGCAAATCAATATTGCATAATATGAGATCCGCCGAAAATCCTCCGTTTAAATTTTGCATTAGTTTTTAAGCTCGAATAATTAGGTCGTCTCGGCTCTTCTTTTTCGGTCTAGTAATAAATAAAATTTCCAATGCATTCGAAAAACATTCGTACACAGGAAATATTTCAAAAGGTCAACAATTTTCCCAACTTTTCCGGTCAATTGTGTTTGCCAATGTTTGCCGATTAGTAATCATTGTCAATTAGACTATTACAAATGAATGTGATATTCTACATTTTACTGTATCTTAATATCTACGAACCAGAGACTACTTAGTTTAGGTACTTATTTCAATGACTATTTCTTGAGTAAACCTAAAAATATTGTTAAAAAACCTTATTTAAATAAGTAAAAGTTTTTTTAACATAGGTATTTTATTTTACGTAATATTTGAACTTTTGGAGAACTAAAAATTTTTTTTAAAATTTTGAACGATGGGTAATATTCATTAGTTATCACAACCTATATGTTGACTGTCAAACCCTTTAGGTCCTATAGGTATCATTCATTTGTATTGGCCATTGTTACGTCCGATCTAATGGCGTCGTCGTCGGCGGTCTATTCCGCGTACGTAGCATGCTGCGCAGGAGGCTCTCTGCGCCAGCCGCGCACTACGCCGTCAGAAGCAGTCAGTGGCAGTCACCGGCAGAGTCTCCCGGTCCACATCTGAGGCGGAATTGTTGTTTTGTTCAGATTGCTCCTGTTCCCTGTTCAACATGAACGCTGGCTCCACGTCATCGTCCTCGTTGGTAAATCTGCAAAATTAATTATTGTCGGGTTTCATTAACCTATCTACTTTTGGTATTATTTACGAAGTGTTGAATTTTGACATATTTCACATTTACGATATATTAAAATTCAACGCTTAGCAATACGTATCTTAAGCAGATTATTATTATTAGAACTAAATAAGGTCGTGTGCTCACACAAGATGCACACAAGTTTAGCTTACAACAAAAGGGAAAAAAGTTATAAACAGATAACTTGTTTTTACTCACTGATATCGGGGCATCTCTCCTCGCATACTACAAATCGCATTAGTGAGAGCTTTCACATAGTTCTTAGCCAATGTCAAAGTTTCTATTTTTGATAAACTTCTATTATCTTTCTTCACATGCGGTATCACCCTTCTCAAGTCCTGAAATAAACATACTTCTGTTTTCAGTGGGCCTATCTTCATAAAAATCTATAAACGACTAATTTAAGGATGGCCTTAATACCATGTCACACTATTGCGTTTACCTAGTATGGTTGAAACTATAATTGCTTACTAAATAGTTGGAGTGACACAGTAATAATACCAAACCGTTAGACTAAATCTTATACAAATGTTTTTATACAAATAGATAGATTTGAACAAGAATGAAATAACTTTTGAGATCATACATAATTTTTAATTGCTTCGTAAAGCGTATTGCTTTGTTGAAATGATAAAGAATATATCTAAGAACAATATATCTATCCATAGTTACGTGGTTATATCTGATCTAACTACTTTCTCCGAAAGTTTATCATAACCTTATACTACAACAGGTAATGTACAGAAGAAGCGAAAGCTGTTGCTGCACCATTGGATTCATTCAAACACCAGTCTTGGTTATACTAGCACGTAGTGCATCGTGGATATAATTAATTTTGCATTCACGGCGCATGTGGAATTATGCTAATTTAACGATTCTTTCATGCTGTTGTCTTAAGAATTGCGCAAATTCTAGATATTTTATGTCTTTTCAACATAACTGTACTTTGCTATACTTAGTAATATTTAGCTATATTTGGTATAAACGTATATTTCTTAAACATACATAAAAATTCTATTGCATTGACATGTTTTATTAATAAGAATAATTTAAAGTCATAAGTGACAACTCCACAGTAAAGAAAAACCCTTTAGGGAAAAATCTCTTTGTTCAATTGAATACCATGTTCCAATTGCTTGTAGCTAGCCTTAATATTAGAATAGGAAGTACGTTTTTTTTTTGGAAAATTAGGCTTAGTTTTCTAATATTAACAAAACAAATAATAGTACTTATTATAGAGACTAAGATATTTATTAAAGTAAAGAATTTTCACCTCAAATGCACGGTTAAGTGAGTGCATCCTCATTCGTTCACGTTCATTGCTCTCAAGCCGACGAATGTTCCTCTCTCTAGCGGATACGGCACAGCGCCTCCGCCGGCCCGGGCCGGAGCCGTTCACGGCGGCAGCCGGTGGGGAGCTGGCCGTGCGACGGGGCCTCACCGCGCGGCGGGGCTGCTCGTCCGTCCCGCTGCTACCGCTTGCACTGTCGTAGAAATCTGCAATTTAAAATTTGAAATAGGTAAGAAAACTTATGAATTTACATATATATCTAGATTGTCTAGACCATTGGTGCGATGGTCTGATGATATTAATGATGTAATGATGGTCTAATAATATTAAATAGCTGACGACACTGCACTAAATGACGCTTTCAGAGAAAAGTGATTGCCGAGGTTTATACCCAGCAATGGGTAACGGACGCATAAACTCAAATTTAGCATCATGAAGAGCTTGTGTTATGAATGAATGCTTATTATGAATCATTTCATCTGCCAAACGGCATAGAACAAGGTGCTGTCATGGTCCAAACCTCTCGTGTATTTCTGTCATTTAGGAAGGCCTGTTCCGTGTATTGGAAGGTTTTAGTAGGATAATGACCCAAACGATACATTGCCTATATCACTATTTCATTTAACAAAAATATGTATTCAATAGCCTTTTACACTTGCTCGTCACATAGTTGGGTAGGTTAAAATTACGTTAACAATTTTTACATACTAAAGTCAGGAGAAAGCAATTTTATTGAATATGAGAAAATAACACTTAAGCAAATGTTGAATATAATTTTGAGATTGAGAATTCCTCAGTAGCTTAATGGTTAGAATCATTACGGATTGTGACAGTTCCAGATATATTTCAAGCCAGACACAGACACACCTGGTTTATAACTATCTCAATTTAATTCCCCCGGGAAATACTTTTGTCTGGAAAACTTATTGATTAATCATCACAACGACAGAATACACAACAAACTTATATGTGAACAGCCAAATTCGTAAATTACTTATGCTTCGCTCGACGTAAGGTTACATAGTTAAGATAGAGCTTGAGACCAATGCAAGGATGTCTCTGTATAGACTGACCATATCCGGTGGATGTACAACTGCACCCAGCACTCGGCACACTAAGTTTGAGGAAGATAGGGAATTGGACATGATGACGAGCATGAACTGTGACAAAATGCAGTTGGTGCACGTTTTCAATAAATTCTTCAGGGTACAGATACCAACACGCCAGGAATGGAAACGAGGACTGAACCCCCCGAACCAAGACTGTATTGTGTGGTATACTGATGGCTCTAAAATGGACACTGGCACCGGAGCTGGTGTTCATGGTAGGGACTACGAGCTTAGTCAAAGCATGGGAAGATGGGCAACCGTATTCCAGGCGGAAGCATTTGCCATCATCGCTTGTGCGCAGGAGAATGTGGATAGGAATATCAGAGATAAAACTATCTACATCCTCAGTGACAGCCAAGCTGTGTTGAAAGCTCTAACCTCGCACAGGGTGGACTTGAGGCTGATCCTGAATGCTATACAAACGCTGAACAGGCTCGGTAAGCATAACAGGGTAAGCCTCATTTGGGTGCCTGGACACACCGGTGTCCCAGGCAATGAAAGAGCTGACGAGCTTGCAAGGAAGGGGTCCGGAGAAAACATCGTTGGGCCCGAGCCCTGCGTTGGAATCTCGTACAGTACGGTGCGAATGGCATTTAGGAAGTATGCAGAGAGGATGCAATCAGAAGAATGGGATAAGATTGCCTCTCTCGCACACTCCAAGCGATTTATGTATCCACTCGGAGGTCCGAAGAAGGCGATATGGAACTTACAACGTAACAGACTACGGGGCTTAAGTGGCGCTATTACTGGCCACTTTGGTACCAATAGCATGTTGTTCAAGATGAAACTTGTTGGATCGCCTCTATGTAGGGTCTGTGGGGAGCACACCGAATAAATGGAACACATCCTATGTAATTGTGATGCTCTTGCTAGGAAGAGAATGGGTCTCTTTGGACTGGGCTATCCCAGTCCTGAAGATATAAGGCTGCTGTCTCCGAGTGTACTTAGTAAGTACATCTTGGAGGTATTCCAGGACAGCAGTCAGTAGGATTAGGGAAGCACAAAAGATCCCATTGGGTCGACGTGCACCGGGAGTAATAATCCTGGCCCTACATCAAGATAAGATAAGATAGAGCTGTTGAGTATTAACCTACGTAACTCAAGTCTGTAATAATTATTTCAAGAGCAGCGAACATCGCCGAGACTGCAGCGTCTTCGTCACGAGGTTTGTGCAACAATGAGCACGACGCTAACTTACTTACGTTTAATTTTGTGCAACCCAACCACTTCGAAACTCTGTTACGTGACGCACGCTTGATAAAGTGTTTTGCGTAAGCGCAAGTGCAGACTAATTGATTTGAACGCGCTGCTACGGGCGATTTTCGTATTTCGCTTATCTGCTCTGTGCTATTGGCAATTGTATAAAATAACATTAATTTTATTATTGCAGTGCGAATTGTTTCTAGGCGTGAGACAGGAATGTTAGTTTTCATTTGATCCGTTTTTAACGTAGTACGTAAAAGTGTAATTAAATATGTTTTTAGCCTTTGATATGCAATGATTGAGAATAAGTCTATTTGGATAATGTTATAAGTATTATGTTTGACAGTCGAGTGGTCAGTATTATGTTTGACAGTAGAGTGGTCCTGTCATTAAAATGATTATACAGTAAAATTTGTGGTAACAATTACCTTCTTCAATAAAGGACCGACTCGCTTTAAATTTGAAGTGAAATGAAAAACGTTGGTGGCTTTGTTTTTAAAAAATAAATAGACTTTGCTATTTGTAAACTTCTTTAGGAATGGCTGCACTTACCGACAGATTGTTCTATTTTGATTTCGGACTTGGTTTGATAAAACTCCGGCGTTTCGTCGTAACAGAACATGGTCTCGTCCGGCGACTCAGCTTTTGGACCCTCGCCACTGGGCCACTGTGGCATTGCAGATTCTATAAAATAAGAAAAAAAAATTTTTGCAACATACGTTTGTAAATCTGATAGGCTTAATGGCTCAAGCGCTCAGGTTTTGGTTTCTTATGGCTTTAAGTCCTTATGAGTTCCGCACTGGTAGGAACGCTTGTGCTGGAGTGGGACGTATACATTATTAATTTTTATTTTAGTTATTCAAACATATTCTTGCAGGCTTACAGATAGATATTATATACAAATCGAATTAACGATTAATAATTATGAATAATTATCTGAATCATTTTAAATTTGCTTATGATTAATTATTCTTAAACAAATTTATTGACGATGCAAACGGAAATAGTTGATCTAATTCGTGAAAAATCGGAAATTCGGAATTTATTTCGTTATATTAGTGGGTAATGATAATATAGTAGTTTAATAGTATTATGTTAAAAAGCACTTGTCACTTCAAATTAGATACCAATTGACACGCATACACTCATGATGGGGTGACTGGAAGAAATCTCTATTAGAGAAAAGTCCTCCCTTACATACTATTGTACAGCATAGACACCAGCAATATCAAAGAAATACTTTAAACGCGATACTTAATGCGTCGACTCTTCGGACACATATTAATGCCTCCTAATTAGAAGTAACCATCGTAATTTACTCGGATTTTATCATCTATCTTTATTATATACACACCGGCACAATTAGCGGAACAGAAAAAAAAAGTGAGACTATGAGATAATAACGCATATATTTGACGAAAATGTAATTAGACACAAAATAACAAATTGATTAACATCTTTTAACAACGACTTTGAAAAGTCTTCGTTATTTTTTATTGAAAAATAAAGAAATTTGAAATAAGTGAAATTTTTAGATGATTATGAACCATCACAAAAAATAAAAAAAAGTAAGCATTAAATGATTTAACAATAAAATTAATGTAAAATTAATAACGAGTGTTTCCCCCTCTTGCTCTGATTACGGTTTCCATTCGTCTGGGCATGCTACAGATTATGTTATCGATGATTTCTTGAGGCAACCGCTCCCACTCCTCAAGTAATGCGTTTCCAAGTTCATTCAGATTGTTGGGGGGTGGAATTCTGGATTGAACCCTTCTTTTTAGCAAGTCCCAGACATGCTCTATCGGATTCATATCGGGGGAATTTGCTGGCCACTGCATCACCGGTATACCTACGTGGCTCAGATATGCCTGTACCGATTGT
Source organism: Acentria ephemerella (assembly GCA_943193645.1). Classification (NCBI taxonomy): domain Eukaryota; kingdom Metazoa; phylum Arthropoda; class Insecta; order Lepidoptera; family Crambidae; genus Acentria; species Acentria ephemerella. The sequence goes on along the minus strand of OW971886.1, from coordinate 9,416,380 downwards.
GCACTATGAGCACGAGCATTATCTTGCATTTGAATAAAGTCGTCACCAATAAATGGGGCAAATGGTACTACATGTTCTTCTAAAATGTCTCTGATGTATCGATCTGCTGTCATGGTCCCTCCTGTGACTATCACTAACTCCGTGCGAGCTCCCAAACATATCCCTCCCCAAACCATAATCGAGCCGCCACACTGTGTATTCAAAATTAGACTGTATGTGGCATTCTCCTTTGCGTCTCCATATTCGCTGTCTCCCATCGATCTATTTTAAAAGAACTCTGCACTCATCAGTAAAGAGAACCTGCTGCCATTCGTTCAAATTCCAATGACGATGTTCTCGCGCATAGCTTAATCGGTTTACGCGGTGACTTCTCTCAAGTTTTGGGCCTTTGGCAGGTATATACGACCCTAAACCAATTTTTTCAAATCTCCTGCAAACTGTACGCTCACTTACTCGTACTCCTCGAACGTCTTCCAGTTGATTTCGAGCTTGTACAGCCGTTAATCGCGTATTCCTACGAACTACAAGTTGTAAAAAACTGTCATCTCGCCTCGATTTGCAGTGGCCAGCAAATTCCCCCGATATGAATCCGATAGAGCATGTCTGGGACTTGCTAAAAAGAAGGATTAAATCCAGAATGCCAGCCCCCAACAATCTGAATGAACTTGGATACGCATTACTTGAGGAGTGGGAGCGGTTGCTTCAAGAAATCATCGATAACATAATCTGTAGCATGCCCAGACGAATGGAAACCGTAATCAGAGCAAGAGGGGGAAACACTCGTTATTAATTTTGCATTAATTTTATTGTTAAATCATTTAATGCTTACTTTTTTTTATTTTTTGTGATGGTTCATAATCATCTAAAAATTCACTTATTTCAACTTTCTTTATTTTTCAATAAAAAATAACGAAGACTTTTCAAAGTCGTTGTTAAAAGATGTTAATCAATTTGTTATTTTGTGTCTAATTACATTTTCGTCAAATATATGCGTTACTATCTCATAGTCTCACTTTTTTTTCTGTTCCGCTAATTGTGCCGGTGTGTATATTAAAACATTGATGCAACATATATAAAATTATAGTCTGAACTAGATAATATTTTTTTATAATAAGATATTAAATATTTTATTTTCGTCTCCAGACTGTATAGGCATAAAAACCGTACCAACTATACTAAGAAACTAACAATACTTCCAAAAATATATCTAGTATTTTGAACGAACAATAAATATTTTTTCTCGCAATTTCTCAGATTTCAACACTTAAGTATCTATGATAAGAAATGGAACAATACGAAAAGACGTATCGATTAAGGCTTCCTGCACCTTGAAAACGGCTTAAAAGAAAATGTACAAACAGTAAAAATAACAAATATAATTTTGTAAGAAAGCAAATTTCAGTTTACATGGCAACTAATCCTCTTTCAACAGTCTACGTTTCCAACTATACACGGTTGGAATATTTATTTAGCTCTTTTTATATGATATTTGTGTCCCTATACAAGAGCTTATTGTGTTTCTTTCAGTAAAATTCATGAATACCCGATGGGAAATACTTTAATAGAGATTTTTTTTTAATACCTATTGGGCTATTTAACAACTTTACCAACTTGGTAAGTCTAATATCCAGAAAGAGCTCAATCTGATCCAATTCGGTTAGTCGTCGGAAATATATATATCCTCGGCCCATCTGCCGCAGTTTCTCAAATAAGTTGCCAGTTGTGAATGATCTCTGGTCGCTTACAATAGGCCTAATAAGAAGGCTAAAAGTCACTCTGACGCCATAGTGAGGGCTATGGTCGGCGTATCTCTGCGTGATCAATTCAGCAATGATGAGATCCGCAAGAGTCTAGTTGATCACTGTCGTAAACTAAAGAATTGCGAGCCTGCCTACAGGGCAAGGCATAGTTCCAAGAGAACTGACGGCCGGTGGGGCGCAATATTTCTCAGCTGTGTATCGGGATACATAGCAACAATCCGGTTAAGTCCTTGGGGAGGCTCGTATATAACAATGGACGTCACTTCGCTGGATGATTATGATGAAATAACTGTACCACAACATCTGACCGAAATCCGGAATCCAGACCTCTGATTCTGTAGACAAGACAGATGACAACCAGACGTTTTTTTGACGTTTTGAATGACAGCAAAAATATATGCAAAATGGGCGTTAGGACATCTTGACATAGGCGGGTTCGTCGGGCGCCAAGAGGTCGGTTCGCGGCGCCCACGTGTCGTAGCACTGCTAACGACGGTATAAAAGCAACTTTCCACTGCAAAAATGTAGCGAGAAGAAAAACGTTTTACAAAATTGTCTTCAGCTACAACTTTCAAGCATACTGTATAGCTACAGCCGTAGCTGAACCCGCCTTCACAAAGCAATACTCACTTAGCATACTAACCATGGTGATATACCTATACTCATTGACAGGTAAAATTAGTAAAATGTCTTACAAAATTCTGTTTAGGACAGTATAGCTATAGGCACGTAGAAAAAGTATTATATTCCTCACAAGCGTAACAGAGTTCACGCCATCGTGATTTGCTTATCCAATGCCAGATGAAATTACTATCAGCGATAACATTTGTGAGTTTGGTTCTCAAGTTTATTTTATTTATCAAATAGTTCCATAAAACTGCGAAAGGATTTAGCGCATATGTGCGGAGAAAATACCACAGGCAAAAAGAGAATCTCCTCGCTAATTACACTTCATCTTTCATTCTTTCATTTTCTGTTCGTCATTCTTTTAGTCGTTCTTTACATGTATTGTTAATATATTTATTAATCAAATTGACAAGGGATTTCTATTTGAATGTTATTTATTACGACACAACTTTGGAATATGTAAACGGAGTTAAATGGAAAAGTCAGCAAAACATTTAATAAAAAAAAATTACGTATAGCATAATGTGCGCTCCGATCCGAGCCATTTCGCGGTCGTGGTCAGTGGACAATCAGCTTTACGTGGGCGTTCACACCCCCAGACTTATTATTAAAACTGTGATCAATGATAACACTATACTGTCATGGAATTAACATATTGATTTAACATTAACTTTTACTTTTCTTTATTGCCAACTGCAACGAGTATTTATAATGTGAGAAACCTAATGAGATCAAGTACAAAATTTACTTGTATAAATATAGTAAGATATGAAACTTATGTTTTTTTAGAAAGATAAATTAAAAAAAAATATATATTCTATTGTATCATATCAAAAATAATATAATAAAAGTATATAATACCCACTCTGAAATATGGTGTTTTTTATGTGTTATATCGAGAAATCCAAATTATCTAAAAATATGTTGAAATTTACTATTTTTTTTTGTTTGAAACAATGTCTACGACACGTCACCATCTTCGTAGCACTGATACTGACTACGATATTGCTACGAAATGTCATAAACCATTTTCTATAATATCAAACATAAATTTTTCTTAATTAATACAATTTACATAATAATTTGTTATTGTGTTATCAATTCTATGTTCCTGATATGTGCGAGTTTTCTTAGTAGACTTGTCTTAAACTAAACATCAATCAATAACTTTTTGGGTTAGTAGACCAGAGCTTGAAAAATGTTAAAAATATAAATATTTTAATTTTTAGCAAATTCACAATTGATTTTCGACAAAAAAATTGACTACTTTACTAAAAATACTCTGGCTTGATATACCATACCGCTCCCTTGAATATGTAACGGCTCAAGTCTAAGTTTATGTTAAGTGTAATTTGAAATGCGAAAGGCAAAAAATGAAATGCTCTACCGGTTATAGTATAGTAATTAAAGAACAATTCTACTTAATTTTACATTTATTGCTAAAATAAGAAGCATTTTTTTCAAAATAAAAGCTGGAATATTGTATTTTGCCCTAATATTTTAAGGATGCGATACATTACAAATATTTAGTCATACTTTGGTTACAGCTTTGTTTGCAGCTGTAACCAAAGTATGTATACTTTCAAATAAGGATATTTTCATTCGTGTATATTAACAAAATCGCGTGCAGTTTACTGAAGCATTCAATGTATTGAAATATTTAATATATTATGGTGTTCTTAAACAACATTGAAATTATATTAGCTACCTATGTTTCAGATAGAAAATGTGTCACTCGGTTCGCTGGAGTGCCTGTATTGGAGTGGAGTGTAATTTTGGAGTGCCTTCTTACGTTCTACGTTATTATTAATTTACCAGATCACCTGGTTTTTATAACATAAGCATGTCAATTTCACCAAACATGTTGATTATGGTAAAATATAGCAACTCAAAAGTAAACCACTAAAATATATTCCTTTCTCAAAAAAAATCTCCACCTGAATCTTTGTAAAAGGATTGTTATTAGTAGATACGAATTCTTATTACTTAAGTATATTCAAGTGGACGCCAAACAAAAGAGCAAAGGTATTGTCACTCAAATCAATCATTGCGCCATTAGCCTTGTTCAAACATTTCTTAACTAACTCAAATAAAACCTAAAGTAATTAATTAAAATATTCTGTTGTTTGCAATCTATAGTTGAGCTAATTATTAGTGATATATAGAGAACTTTAGATTATTTAACTGCGTAGTAAATAAACAAAGCTTATCCTTGGTTTGGCGTTGTTTATTTCTAGGGTTCCGTACCTTAAAAGGAATAAATAGAACCCCCGTTGGATTACGTTGATATCCGGCAATCCGTGTATCGGGAACGCACGGAGTATTTTGGCATATTGCACATCGAGTTGAAAGTAAAATTATATAATAAAATTATATGCAGTTATATGTCTATAGTCCCTTGAATCTGAAAAAGTTAAAACTTCTTAGTTAACGTCCGATTATGCTGAAAAATCCGTTTATCTACACACCTACACTCTCAAGTCCATCAAAATTTATAGGGTATTTACCGTTTTAGTTTCAATTTTAAGAAAGCACTACTATCCGGAGCTCATCTCAAACAATACATTTGTATTGAAATTGTAAAAAATAAAGTGTAACTGAATTTCGAGAAAAACTGCGAGACTTGTTTTCTGAATTGTTTACAATATGTACCTACAAATTTGTACGAAACTCTAGGAGTCTGATTCGGCCTGGTTCAGCTTTTAATTTAAGTGAAGGAAAAGTAAGGATATCTTTTTACAAATAGGGCAACAATGAAATACAAGTAGGCAATTTCCGTATCAGCTGTTTGGCACTAATCACGCACAGAGCCTGTTTTACTTATATGTTAATTAAGCTAGAGCTTAGGGCGTAACGCTCGAGGGGACGCTTACAGACGAACAAATAAAACAACTAAAATGTACATAATATACTTAATAAGTGAGATCGGGTAGCTAAGGGCAAATTAAGTGAGGGAAAGAGAAGTGCATTTTCTTTGTTATTCTAGGACTGTCGAACTGTAATTCTTGCATAAACGTTTTTTGTCGAAGAGATCTAACAGTACGCACTGTAAGGGTATGTGGGACTCGAGGTAGAGGAATTCCCTACTACCCATTAAACATCCTCTCCGAGCTGACCACCATAGCGCATGTCGGCAACGACTCGAAAAAACCGGGTCTACCGTGTACCGTTTAAAATCTGTCCGTCATCGACAACGGTCTTGAAGACAGGCTTCCATCGAGCGCAATGCTCCGCTGGCCCTAAAAAGGGCCTTTCCTCACAGGCCCTCCCGGGCAGTGGCAAAAACGGCTAGGATAGAACTCTGCGCAAAAATTAAGCCTACATGACTACGCTTCCATCAAAGGCCTAAGCCATCCGGACACTCCGCAAACCCCACCTCTTAGGTGTGTACCCTAACGTGAACGTAAGGGCACCAGAATTTTGACACCACCAAAAGCGACTAGGTAGGTGGTCCTAGGAGGTCCACAAACCCCTACCACAAAGGGCCCACTGGCCTTAAGGTCATATATATATATATATATATATAATAATTATGTTGTAATTTAATCATTAGGATCTGTCAGTAAGTAATAACTTACAACTTAACGTTGAATATTTTTTACTACTATACATATATACAAACATACACACACACACACATTTTTGTGTGTGTGTGTCTGACAGATCCTAATGATTAACATACAACGTAATTAACGACGTCCTTCAAAATGATATCACCCATAGGTATTTGTAACTTTACATATCTTCTATGTCATTTTTGAATAGGTATTTAATGGCCGTAAATTTATTACAATAATTATTTTAATCCAAACATATGGAGGTATATGTTTGCGTTTATTGATTTACGTCAGTTACAAAGTTACACCTGTAACAATATTGTATTGAGTGAATAGGTATGTTTGAACATTCTGTTATTCTTTACTTCAACATATTATAGAAAATTGTTTGATGTATACATATATAAGTAATTATACAACTACACTTTGTAAAATAAAGAATGAGGCTGCACAATGACGGCACTCTGGGTGTATGTTTTACTCAAAATAACGATATCCAACAATAATTATTAATAGTGACAGGTAAGTATTTATAATAATTTGATAAAATAGTAATTACCAATAGTGTAAGAAACGTAAGAGTCAATGGGGAGAGAAACATTATGTCAAGGAGTATATCTATAATAAAATCGTGGCCATAACAAAAATTCCTGGATACTGGTCCATGAAGGCGCTGTTGAGGAGGGACCTTGTCATCTCCATGAAACGAAAACTAATTAATATGTGTATCCTGTACGTCCTGATATACGGTGCGCAGACCAGGGACTTTATTATATCTATCGCGATAGCTTTCGTCTTAAAAATTATTACTACATACTAAAGCGAAAATAAACAGTTGAGCGGCAATAGAAATATGGAGTATGTCAAAAAGAAAACGTTACCGATAGATTCAGAGTTAGACCATAAGGGAGCTGGCCACTCACAGAAGTCCAGAAGTCTCGAATTCGAGTTTTTTCAATGAGGAATGGAGCGCAGCCTACTGGGAATTAAAAAAACAGTTACAGTACGTAACAGCATACTGCGCTAAAAACTGACGTGGGAAGCAAAGCTGCCAGCCTCAAATTGGGTTGGGTGAGTCCCCATAGCCGAATCCATTAGGACGCCGAAGCCGAGACGCTCCAGAAGGACTACTTGGAGCAATGTAGACGCAAACAAGATGATTAGTTTGAGGAGGCGAAGGAAAGAATGCTTTGGAAAGAGATAACCCAGCAGGGGAACAGCATAGAAAAGATAAATAAATAATATAGTATATTTCACACTTGCAATCATCTAGCATACGTCTACTAAATATACATGCAAATGCTAGCGAACAGTTTTCGTAGTCATTATACAAACATCTGCCCCTGTCAGCATTTGAACCGGGGACCTCCGGTATAGCAAACAGTGTTATAATAACAGTACTGACTAAGAGAAAAATAAAAACTGGCTTATGAAACATGCCGTAACAAATATTATATCAGCAACAGAAAAAAATTATGCAAAATATAGTATAGTGATGAGTTTGTTTCCGTAGCACTTATAGGCGGAAGCCTCCTTTTGGAGATATCAAGATACCTATTTATTCTTTTGATTCCTATTAAAAACATCAATTTTATTGCTGTGTGTACGAAGGTTGTATACCCAACTAGTGTTAGTAATTTAGGGTGCTGTATTGTGACAAATGTATATAACTTGTACAGTAGTGACATTGGACACCATCAACAGGTTTACAATCTCGATCGCTCGACATTTGCGTGACATTTTGAATCATAATGTCAGTCACTGCAATGTCACGCGGTAGGCTTGCGTACACGCATATCTCCGTTATACGAACATGCATGCATATCTATTTAGAATACTCATTCTCGTATTCACTAACTGGGTAACGTGATGTGACCTTTACACACAATATAACTATTATACTTAAATATGTTTTTTTCAAAATAAAATAGGAAAATAAAATATATTTCTAAGATTATCTTTTAATTTGTTATTTATAGACATGAATTAAATTCGGGGATGTCTTAGAAGATAGAATTCTTCATAGCTCAGTTCCAAATAAACTATTTTTAAAAGTTCATTTTTAAATAAATACAGAATCCGTTTTTAAGAGGAGGAATCTGTTTAAGGACCTTCCCGCCACTGGCTAAGCAGCGGGCGTGATAGGGGCTCGCCCAGTGCCTGAGTACATCGGCTTGGGAAATACCCACTAAATATATCCGGTAACTCAATTACCCTTCGCGGGGGATACATAAGATTTGGTTAGGTAGGACTATTTAGCAAATGGCAACCCTAACCAAGTACTATGAGGTCAGATATTGGGTAAAACTATGAATACGATGGTGTTTTCCGCAAATTATAACGTCATGGACATGACTCTATATACACTTCAATGACTTTGCATATGATTTGTCAAACCGTAGTAACAAAAGTAATAGTTTAAAAAATATCTTGACCAGCTTGAATTATTTTTACTATTTATAATACAAATAGAGTAAGAATTAATTGAATGTTTGTTGATCCGTTGTGGAGTTTAGTTCGTCAGTGTGCGTCAATATTCTTATTTTGACCCCATAGTAATAGTTATTAGTAATTCCCTGTTTTATTTTTATTAAGAGGATGGATCACTGTTGAAGCAAAGCTGCCAGTGAGAGGCCTCTGAGCAGCGTCCGGCCTTCGGGCTCGGTCACTTTCACCTGTGTTAGCCTACTTAAGCTTATCGCTTCATTGTTGCTCTAGAAATGTTGCATAACTCCACAAATCCCTTGCTAATGCCAACGTGTCTAGTTCACGTCATGAGCTCGGGTTTTGACCATCGTTTGTGTATTGTCGGCAGTAACGGACGTACAGTCGACCTCAGAATACATTAACCACGCACGAAGCAAATTTGTACTAGCAATCATATTATATACAATATAATATATTATATACAATTACATACAATTACATTACAATTTTTTATATATTATATACAACGCAGCAGTTGGTGTAATATGGTACTAAACTATTAATCTTCTGAGCCCAATCGTACGTATACATCAAAGGCTCATGTATGAAAGTGGTACTGACAGAGACAATCTTACATTAATATGTGTATTGTATGTACAGAAGCCGAATCACAGACATCTATTTGAATACTGTCACCGTACTATCATATCTATGGACACGTGACCTCCAATTAGCATCGCAGGGTCACAGGATAATCGAAAAGAATTATACATTAATTTATTTTTATAAATAACATTTGTCTGCTACGACCGCCGTTTATTAAAATTAATCCGAATTAGCGATGAAAGAAACGATGTTTTAGCCTTCCAAATATTTTATTATTTTTCATTTCAAGCAACATATATTAAATTATTCATATCGGTGAAGCCGTTTTTGAGTTTTAATTTTTTATATGAAGGAGAAGAAATGTGGAATAGTTATGCTGTAGTTGTGATAATCTTCTGATAATTAAGAATCTGTAAATCATCCTCATTTTCAGTCAAACACAATTCAAAAACAATTGTTTGACTCATTGTTAGACCCAGAAGGAGCTCGATGATGAAATTTCTACTGTTTTTAGACTGTATTTTAAAACAAATTGAGAAACTGCTCAATTTGAACCGGCATTACTTGTAAATGATTGCACGCCATCGGATGTAAATTTATCGAATGAAACTGGGTTCTACTGCTTATGAAGTAAAGTCAATTAGGGAGGTGACGATTGAAGCTACTGTCAAACTATTTTTTTTTACAATTTATTCAAAAAAAGTAAAGCACCACAAAACGACGCAAAGAACACGCGAATATAGCGATCATCATGACGGATGTATATAGAAAAAAGTGTATATATATGTAGAGACTATGAAGGTGATACTTCAACAATAATAAAATTACAGCTTCCATAAAAAATAACTTGTACAACTTACAATTTTTAACAAAAATGTACAACTTACCAAAATTGGTTACATTAAATATAAAAAAATTAAGTTCACAATAAAAAAAGTACTCCAATTTATGTTAAAATATTTTTTCAAAAAATTTGGAGGAAATTTCCGGGCGACCCACTTGGAGATGTAATTTATCTCAATGGCAAATATTTCATCTAAATCTTATTAGCGATTTAGTATGCAGACGGAAACAGTATTTCTAAGTTAATACATAAAGAGTACAATATTTCAATGTTAACACAGAAGCAGATCATTATCATTATAAACTTCAGAGTGGTCGAAAGAGTATCTACTAATTCTGAAATCCTGGAAACGTATCTTGCAAGTACGTCATTAGAATAAAATGAAATTGAAAATTTGTTAAACTTTTTTAACAAAACGAACTAATGAGTGTACGTGTGTAAATGAAGGTAGAGTCGTATCAGTTTTTTTTATTTAAGCTCACGCAAGCTGTTTTGAATGTCGCCCACAACACAGACGAATCAGCTGATTAAATACGAGACAATACGACTGATTATATTCATAATAATGTTAGTCTCGAGGTTTCCCGTGATGTTTGTAATTATTTTGAAGTATATAATAATATTTTTAATTGTATTGTAGCGTTATCATTATGTATCGGTAGGAGGAAAAAACTAACCTCCAAATTTAATGAAATATTCGTAAATAACAACTGAAAACTATTATTTAAAATTGTCATTCATTATATTATATAGATAGTAAGCGAATACATTATATTATTATTGTATATTTATACTAAGAATCTTATAACAATTATATACTTTAAAAAACGTATGTAACGTCAAAAATAATATGAAATTACAAAGTATGTTCACTTCTGTTTTACCTACTTTTTCATATTTGTCACACTCATCGGTTGATTGGAAGAGATCTATCCACCATTGCTCATAATTGTGATTTTTATATTTAAAAATATTGTTACGGGTACGATAAAGAGTATAAATTGTGGTTGTTTATAGAACGGTCACGACTTAAAATAAATATACATTAAATTAAGGCTTAACAAATACGTAAGAATGCCAACACCTACTGTACAATGTTAACTTTTGTTAACATAGAAGACAAATCAATTTTTGTATAGAAGATGAATCTTACTACCCATTTATGACAGGCATTATATGGTTTTTGTGAACACTAATTAGATTAATTAGAACTGAACAGTAATCTAGACTACCGAGAAATTTAGCTAGAAAATAAGTTATTTATATCAAAAATCAATATAAATGTAACAACAAAGTAATTATTTTACAAACCTTAAATACGGTTATGATATAGCAACATCATCAAAGTTATTTAGTGTCACAGTTCCGGGCAGGTGGTATTTGCAATGCAGTATTGAACCGAATTCTAGGAATTGGTAAAGCTGTGCGCACGTCCGCGCCCTACCACCCTAGGCATTACAAGGCGAGCCTGGCACCAGGCTATTTATAACAACCTCCCTCCGTTTTCACGATTTTAGTACACGAAAGCAATGAATATTATTTCAATGCATATTCAATTTGTTGAGCTGCAACATACTCTTGGTAAACTTTTAGTGGTAGATTCTTAATGCTAATTATTTAAACAAAACTGTATATTACGATCTTTTTTATGAACTAAGGATCTAATTAATGGTACAGCTAAGTGTAATAATCTTAGGTCGGTGATAGAATAATGCCACGTAATTATCCATAATAAACAGTACGTGTAACTCGGCGATTCGGGATTCGAATCTCGGTCTCGGCAGATGTTTGTGTGATTCCTTGATCATGATTCTTTATATAATTAATATTTTCTATATTCTATTATAAAATATATATAATAATAAATGTGCTGCTAGTTTTGTATATATATTTCTGTTGATTAGTCAGTGAAAATATAACAGAAGCGCTGAAATTCAAATATCTATTAATTTGTTTAATATTTTAATACTGGTGAAACATTCAATAAAATAATAAAGACATTGATCGAAGGTCTAATTTTGGTTTTTTCCTAAATACACGTGGTTCCTAAGTGGTGTACCCTATTTCCAACATTTAGTATTTATTCAACTGCCTTCTGCCTTAGTACCTAAACAAAAAGGTGTAATTTTAGAGGAGAAAGATACAGACAGCTAAGATTAAGAACAAAGTATTTTAAACAATTATCGGTCCCTCGTATAAAAATTCTTTAAACCTATCTAAATTAAAAACAAAGTCAGGTTAGTTACACCATTTATAGCTCAAGAACTGCATATATTTTAATGAATTCGTCGCCACTTCACATATCAGAATAGCTAACAAACTGTCCGAGAAGTTTGAGGGAGAAATTATGCTTTAACATTTTTTACTTTACTACGCAATTGCCAGCTAAAGTCACGTCATACATATTTTAGACAGGGTACATATACAATATCGCTTAATGCTTATTTGTAATAATTTATTATGTGGTACAAAATTCGCGAAGTCCACTACTTTTATATGAAACACTACTACACTGGTTTGTATTAAGAATTAAATCAGCTTTACCACTGTCATTGAACAATGATATTAAAACGCCTTCATTGTAAAATCGTTCCTTTACCTATAATGTTTCATCAAACCAAAAAAAACTAGTAGAATTACGAGAAAGTTCTAAACCATTCTAGATAGAATAACAATAAATGTATCCCTTTCTTTTTGATGCGGATGAAAAAGAGAGTAAATCTGATTTAAATTCAGAGTTGCACGACCGTTACATTCGCCTGGAAAATATAGGAAAATACAAATAAAGCAGTAATCATTTGTATAAAGAAAATCTAAATTTATTATTAGGAAATTAGTATGAATAACGACATAAAAAATCATAATTAACTCTAAAAATTCTATTTAATACATACATCAATACTTTTATAGCATTTCATGACAAAGAAATTATTTAGAATGTAAGTAATTACGAAGTCGTGAGGTACTTACATTTATACACAATTGTCGCATACGTAAAAGATTCATATTTTGATTAGTAGATATAAAGAAAAAATTGTATTTATACGAGTTTATACTTTCGCGTTGCATTATAATGATTAATTAAAAGTTTAAAACGGGTCTAACGTGACTGTCATTATACATTTCAACAAACCACGGTACCGCGGGTGATGTGCGCAACTCTTTGGAGAATGCTATTTCTGACTTTGTTTTTATATTGATTTTATCAGTTGTTGTTTTCCTTAGTTACGGTAGTTGTTGCTTTTTCTCTGGAATATTAATATTACATTTTATCCATTTATCCGCTTTCTCATTTCTGTAAAATAGCCACTAGATCACCAATTCATCCTTCCACCGCAGTTTTTGTCTTTGAAACAAATTCCTGTTAGAGTAGTTTTACTCGGATAGTAAAAAATTGTATGTGGATGAAGAACCGTTTTTAGCTTTTAATAAACGTTTTTTGCATTTATGGCTTCTTATTTTTTTTGTCCTGTCCATATTTGACAGATTAAGGAAACTACATATATTATTTGAGTAATATGTTAACTAGTATTTAAACATTGTTCTCGCGGGTTGTAGGATTAGCAATCGTTGAAAGTGAAGGTTAGTTATACTTTCGCTTGCATTCTCTTGACAAACCAGTGTTTCCTTTTTACGATATTTCGATACAAGAAAACTTTCTATACGATATAAGTGCTTGCGTCTATCCGTATGTAATCGTTTTGTCATAAATTAAATGTTTTCATTTTCATTATTTTCTACTACGCTTTCCTTACATTTTTGTTGTCAGTTGCGTTAAGATTTAATTATTGGACTGTTTCTTATTGTTCTGTACTATGATCAAGTTTGAAGGATATCAGTTTTTAAAAGATAAATCCTGTTTTTGTTAAATTCGGTATTTTAGCGTACAATTTATTTAGATTTAAAACAAGTAAAGATTTTTTGTATAGTTCGACATGCTCCTTATAACTGATGACAAATCTATGATGTGGGAGTCCCAGTTATACATGCTAGAAGTTGTAGATAATATAAATAATTAATTGTAGTGTAAAATGTATATTATGTTAGGTAGCTCCTGAGGCAAAATAATAGCTGTTTTAAATGGAAGTACTTTTGTAAGTTTGGCGTAAACTGACAAAAGTCAATTCACAAAGGACGGAGAAGTTTCTTAGTGAATCAAATATTTAAAAACTTATATACTTACCCTCAACTAAAACTACTTACTTTTAAAGGATTTAAATATTGCATATAATTTATTGTATTTTGATCTCTGCTATTAAAAAAGCGTAAATGTTACCTAAAACTAAATAACAAAATATTTTTTACAAGAGTAAAAATAGCCAAACTAATAAAGGTTTTGGTATAAAAGGACAGATAGTACGATGAGATATGAAGTAAGGGCCACTTACAATCTTGGTCCAAGCATTGAGCTACCGACCTGACGTTTTTACAGAATCCTACAAATCTTTTCTAAACGTATAATATTGCACAAATCTCTGAAATATTTATTTATTTATCCACCTGTATAAAATGTCAGGTAAGTACACAACTTAAATTCTTTGTTCTTTGACGTAAATTGTTATTAATCCATATAAATATATTACTTATAACTTGCTTAGTCTGTGGAAAGTTTCATATAAGCACAAAACTTAACTTATCTCATTAAAATATATATTTTGACAGGTTAAAAGATTTTACAAGAATATTTAGTAAGTAAAAACTATTCTCGTCGATACTATATGTATATGTAGGATGTGTCATTACACAAACAATTAAATAAATAATGCGTTACGAAGCTTATGAAAATAAATTTAGCAACTAATATATAAACAGGGTCTCTATTAATAAATTATCACTAACTTTCATTCATTATTTAATCCCCCAGTTTATGTAAACATTATCTATTGAATACTTCATATTTTTATGGCCTTATCAAGGAAACTTGATAATTTAAAGTAATCATAAGACACTAATAAAATTCAATGTCAAAAATATTTAGTTATTTAGAATATTTTATGTTTCGATAAATGTAACAAACATTTCTTCATATAATTTGAAATTCGAGCAATATTGGAGTTAGTCAAATATTACCTTTAATTGTTACAAAGGTCGTTATTATGAACTAAAGTTATGTAGTTAAAAATAAGGTTAAATTATGAAAAAGTGGCTTAGAAACAGTAACAATGAAAATGTAGCTAACGTAAGTATCTATTAAAGCGAGATCGTTATCTATTGGCCACCGGTCTGGTGTCCTGAGAACACTACACTACAACTCTGGCCCTGTGTGTCCTGAGAACACACAGGGCCAGAGTTGTAGTGTAATGTTGTGCGTAGTCGGCGCCACAACACTACACTGCAACTCTGGCCCAAAACAAGTTGGCAGGCGAAGATGGTTACCTTTCCAGCGTGAAGGATGTCGAAACTAAATTATCATGTTAGCTCATCCATCCGAGCTCATTCCAATAAACGTTGCTTTTTTCATAATCCTAATCAACTCCTGTTTTAGTTCAAGAATTTAATTCACTATTTTCCTAGGTTTAGATACATCATTAGCATTTTCATGTCACTTGAGAATTGTGTTAAAGGCATAAATCTTAATACCTATTTTTACTTTATAAATAAGAAAACTGAGCTAAGGCATTAACATAAGAATATTGCTGATATTAACTTAACAACATTCCATTGAATGAACCCGCTCTAATGATTTATGGCAATAATTAATATGTGGATAACAATAGCTATCGCACAGATATATCCGTGACTTTCGATGAAAAACATATAAATATTAGTATAAAAGCAAACAATATGTCCAATATATTTTGACGGTATTTGAAACAGTTCCATTTTATTGGAAACTTTGCGGTTATATTGCAACAGTTATCTAATTAAAACTGAGTGTGGAATAAAAATTTACTGTGTGTAAATACATTTTTAAATTTCAAATGTTCTAGTTAGCAGTTTCAAGGATCTACGTACTAGTTAATAAAGAGAATGTAGGTCAACCTTAAAATTATTGCAATAATGAACTGTCTCTATATATTGACACGACACAAGTGAGCTATCATTCTGTTAAATTTATATGACAAAGTATTTGCCTTTCACTAAGCAAATTGGAACTGACACGTAGACTTAAATTTGATTCTGATTGTTTCAAAACTTACCTTGCTTCATGTAATGCTGTTGAAGAAAGCCAAAGAGTGCACAACAAATTTCACAGTGTTATCATGGTAGTTAGAACTGGATTGCGGATCTAGAGCGAAAGTGACAGTTTCCGTGTCTCGCGAGCAAATTAGTTGTAAGTAAAAGTGTTTGTCTGGTTTAGCACGCGACGCATGCACTCGCGGCGACTACTCGACCCGAAGTGGAGGCTGCTTGGCGCGAGAGTACAGCTGGGCGCAGCGCAGCGATAACTTACAGCTTCAATTTTCATTACATGGAGTTTTTTCTTTGTTTGACTGAAAATATATCAGTTTTTAAAGACACTCTTTAATTCAACTATATATAGATTCCATTGCGTATCGTTCGAATGTAGATACGACGTTTATGATCAACATTTTATTCCTTTACATTGATTTTTAATACAAAATCCTTCCATTTTCATATAAAGACTGACGTAGAGTAATAACGTCATAGTTGACCTATATTTCCAAACAGGCAGATGTAACTTAGGTATCCTTCGCGAGATAGCTTGTAGGGAAATGTAATTTGTTTTTAACTCAAACTTGTGATAGAACGGATAGACATATAGGTATTATTACATTAGCAATTATTTTTATTCCCTTGGGTGTGATATTTATTAACTCTTATATACAAAAACAATAACTAATTTCATTTATTTGTATTATACCTGAACACAATCTGAGTGCTCTGTAGTTCTGTTTGTACCTTATTCCCTCTCCTTTTGTACTCAGGAGCATGAGTGCTGGTCAACGGAGTCACTCTTTCACTGTCTCCACGTCTACTTTACGCATAAAGAAATTTCGTGACTCCTTTCTTTGACGCACAGCTAGAGCGTGGAATTCCTTGCTGGCACATGTATTCCCTTCTTTGTATAAATTGGATTCCTCCAAAAGAGGCGTGAAATGCCACTTTTTGGGCTGGCATGGTGAAGGTGGCTAGTGCAGTATGTCGCATGCTGCACTAGGTTTCTTCACATATGGACTCCACCTACTTAACATCAGGCGGTGTGGAGTCATTTGCTATGCATTTTTTTTAAAAAAACTTAAGTTTTTAATTAAAAACTCCATACACTTTTATACCCATGTTACTAAGTTTTGTTGGTTAACATTTTTTCCAGGGACTCATTATTATATAGCAAGTGTTTAACGTATTATAGTTTATTATCGAGTTTCTTATTTATATTTTATTTAATTAATATGGCTATGTTATTAAACATTAAACCATTTTTCTCGCTGAGAGCTCCATGAGTCCATTCTCCATATCTGGTGATGATAAGGAATTTACTAAACGCTTCAGCAATGCAGCTTCCTTCCTGCTATTACTGACACTGTGGCAAATTTTAGGCATTACCGCACTTCTGACTCAAAACGAGTGGAGTAACTATGAATGATGCTGTTAAGGTATATTGTGAACAAATAATGATAGTTATAATATGTTTAGTTATAATATAGGGCATATTATTTATTTATTTATTTATTTTACTAAGTAGCAAATACTTCCGAAATCCTGAACACAATCATAAGTTATTATTTAAATTTAAATGTCTGAATTATCATGTTGAGGTGGCTACAACATACAAGTGTTAGCAATATAAAATCTAATGTCTGATATGTGTCCTTCACAGGATAATAAATATTACAGGCCATCAGCCAAGTCAGAACAGTTATTATTATGAATGATATTGGTACTAGCCAATACGGGATGTTATTAAATCTGTATAAATAAACATGTTTTATTGTGAATTGTCATAATTAAAAAATCAATTGAAAAAAATTAATCATGTCTATATTTTTCGTTATATTATTAATAATGTGTTTCTAAAACTATGAGATTTTCTTTACCTACCCAACTGTCACAAAAGATCAATACTGGTCGAAGTGGTATATTAGGCCCAAAAGTAACTAGAATAATAATAATACCTACCCAAATACAGTTCTCATAAGAGCAAATTCATTGTTGATCCATTCAGGTGGTGTCCTTATGAACTCGAGTAGTATGAAAATCAAAGAAATTTGATTTTCATGACTTTTTAAAATAAATATTTTAGTAGTATTCCATCCCAAAAGAATTCCATTCCTTCCTTGGAATATTGCCTGAATATGCGCCCAACCCATTTGAAAGCAACAAGTAAATCCCGCCCGCCCAAACCGGCGGCACCATCGCTTAGTCTTGGCTAGGACGAGTGAGACGTTCATATAATCTGTCAACATAATCGAGTAAAACACATAGTGTGTTTTAAATAAGTTTCTAAAATGTATATCTTAATTATTATTAGTAATATTAAGCTAATAACTTAATATTTTTCAGTATTTTAACTATATTCTTCAATTTTGACTTCATAAGAGTATGTAATGAACCTAGACCGAATAAATGTATTTTGACTTTGATGTAGATTATTTTAATAATTTAAAATAGTAAAATTAATGTGTAAATTATTTTTTAATTTTGCTCCTACTATATGCTTTAGTTACTTTTAATTATTATTAATATTTTTTTGTTGAACACGCACTGTGTTTACGCAGCTTTATATAGTTTTCAATTGCATTATGTACAATTAACTGATATATTACTCACTGTAGTCTTCACATACTACATGGAATAATTTATCAGTTACATTAGATTGCCATTGCTATATATATTTGTGAATAAATGTACTTTTATTATTTTAACATGAAGAGATAGAAATTACTGTAATAGTTCGTTTATTAAAAAAAATACTCAAATATTTTATTGCTAGATCAACAAAGCTTATGGACCCTTTCGATACATTCAGGTAATGAATGAATTCGATAGGTGCAGCACAGCAAAAAATGTAAATTACAAGGATCAATTTAAATAACGACCGACTTATTTGTATTTTTATGTATTTAATTATGTTCAAAACACGAGTCCCAAGTTAAATTTTCTTATTAACATTCATGTGCTTATCGTGTATTAATGATTGAATACTAAGTATTGTAATTACCCATCAACATTTTGCATATTTTCACGTCATTGGAGTAAAAACGTGTTCAATCGTTGTTATTGTATTATTGAAATCTGTTCAATAACGATGTTCTAAGTTATTATTAAAAGAAAATAATATTATATCATTGTTTTGTTAAGTATACTGCCTTATAAGCTTTTCTTCAAGGACCCCATGATGTAGCTTTTTAAGAAAACAAGGAAAATCTCGCAAATATTGAGAAATATGTTATTATTATAATTATATATGTAATACTTACTTTTGATATCTACACGCTCATTAGTCTTAAAAACATACATTACTTTGATTTCGTGCTTATTTTGTTGTTGCCTACTTTGAAAGTCTGTTTTATTTTTTAGTTCCAAGCTTTTGGATTGCTTTGGGAAATTCAAGGGATTAATTTAAAATAATTATGAATTATAACAGTTCGCACAGAAAGTTTCTAACATTCGGTATGTATTTACTTTACATAATAAGTGTCACTAAGGCAACAAGTAACTGGTCAGCAAACCAGTGTTGTAAAAAATACTTTTAAGAGCAAAGTTGTTTTGTTAAATTAACAATACCTAGCGTAAGAATGGAACATTTATCTGTCGTCGATCGGCAGCGTATAATCTAGACACCCTCTCCCTCCAGTAATAAATCAATAATCGATGCTATCGTTACAGACTGACTACACTATTTTAAGATGTGTTATTTGTAAATAACTATAAGAATAGGTAAGTGTTGATGTAATATTGCTGTTTTTTATTAATTTTCACTCTCATTGATGCTATAAGATTTCACATATGAAATTTCACAGGCAATTATTTTTATTTTGTAGTTCCTACTGTTTGCTACTAGTATTGATGTATGATGTATGATAAATGAATTAGAATTTTCTATCTAGATTACATATAACATGATATTATTCGTTTTATAACCCCCGCCCACTAATTATTTATTGTAAGTCATTTTAAGAGACTGGAAGGTAAATAATTATAATTAATAAGATATAAATGAACAGGGAAGCCAATAGATTGTTCATTTATCATCATCTATATGATTAGACAGAACGAGCTATTAGGCGCCTGTTGTTATAATGAAGTGTTACAATTTTATAGGCCCTTGACCCTTTTAATAAACTTTGGATTTGTACCTATGGTTTTTTCATTATATAATCATTATTAAATAATACATGCAATAAAGGTTTTAGTAGTATTTTATAAGGTTAACTTTTAAGAAAAAAGGTATAAAGGTTGTTTTTTTCATTATATATTATGTCGTAACATAAATACCTACCGAATTGGTACTGTTTCAATGGCTTCAACGGAACTTCTTGTTAAACAGTTAAAGAAATTGTATTAAATATTGATATAATAATTACAACTGGTGTCGAATAAATATTGTGAACGTAAATTATAACCCTAATATTTTATCATTTATTGACATTTAATGTTTTAATGTTTAATGTTTTCTCTCAAGCTTTGTTAACTTAATTCAGACTGAGGAGGTGAGGAATCTTTTCATTATAATATTTTTTAAATAGCCTTAGTATCTTTGATGTTCGCTGATGTTTGCAATTTAAATTCTTTATTGCATGATTATTTTATCTTAATAGGGTATTTATTGGCCTTTTCCACCTGAACCACAGAGGAACTAGTTATCTTACCTCCAACTGCCGGAACACAATAATGCTGTTTACATTATTATTATAGCGACAAACAGGTAAGATGGTGATAGCCAGGCGTACTTAGTAAAAGCCTAGCCCTACCAAACCAATCATAACATTTCTGCTCTCTGTGGGAATTAAACCCCGAACCTCTAGATCTGTAGGTGGACTCAGTCACTAGACAACAGAGAAGTATAAAACAGACATACAGTATGTGCTATGGAGGATTTGAAACGCTCTTAAGCCAGATGTCTTGGAAAAAGCGATCATCTCTAAATGCCTTAACGATGACCAACCATTTGCTTCTACATAATATGAAAATACTTTTTTTTTGATATATAATTTAATGTTCGTTAACCTATATGAAGCCTGGCGTTATAATGTAGCAATAACATGCTACATTGAACAATTTTACATCTAAACTTTATGAGTAACCGCAGGCGTAAAGATGTGTGCTACTGTCCCTTTAAAATAACTTTTCATAGACAGTTAGACGATAAAGTAAGTTGGTGAAGAAGGATCATTTAGCAAGGACTAATTTTCTGGAGACATTCAAAATGAGCGAGTCAATCGATCTATGATAAAACAAAATAGACTTACTTCTTTTAACATGGATAATTAAATCTCATTCATAGATAAGTACCCACGTTATCTACTATAAAATAGCAAACAATGAAGTAAAATTAATAAGTTTTTATAGCGCACAAATAAATAAAAAATATTAGGCTTAAAATTAATTTTTGACTTTTTTGAAATACTTTCAAAACACTAAAAAGTAAAACCTTTCAAGTATTTTATTTAACTTTTTTGTAAATTTTGATTGGTAATTTTCTAAAGTTAAGGTGACATGGGCGAACGTCTGTATTGGCTACTTTCCTGTTTGTATTTCATCGGTTTAAAATACTTGAATAGTTTTCAAATACAAATTGAAACAATCGAAGGTATCCGGTTTCACTGGGATCCTATCATCGGATCCTGATTTGGTGACAATCGATCATGGTTAATGTCAACTAGTTAATGGCTGTTCAATAACGTAAAGGTATCAAAAATGCATAAGAACACATCTACAACTGTAAAATCTATAATCGATGGCGCAATCTCGTTGCAAAACGTTTACTTAAATATTTTTATCCTTACCAGTCCGTCATTAATTGAATAACGATATTTAAATTGCGTATTCCATTTTAATAAGGTGTTATAATTTAATAGATCGGAATAATATTATATTCAAAAAAGAAAAAAAAAAAATAAATTTTATAATTGTCTGTCTTAGATATATTGTTGATTAAAATTCTTTATATAATCAATCCACTACGAAATAGAACTATTATCGACGATCCCTGTAAATCCATATGAAACATGTAAAGTGACTTTGTACAATAATTATTGTGAAAAATATACTTTTGTTGAAGTCTCGTAAATGGAATGGATATAATTCAAACAACATTCTCCCTGTATTATCTTCAATTTTTAAATTTAACACCTGTTTGGATTTTTTCTATGATTTTTTTATTTAAATTAAGTGATATTAAAACAAAATACGCCGTTACAAAGCTATGTTTCGTTTAGAATGACATCTGTCAAAATCCCCAAGCTATAACTTATAGTCAGTAAAGACATAGTTTAAACGCGATATTTTTTATAATTTAATTTAAATTTTTAAAGATTATTTAAGTTTGGGATTAGCTAGTAGAAAAACAAATGATACCATCGTAGGTAACGTTAGGTTAGAACTGTGCCCAAAAGTCCCATGGTTTAAATAACATTAACATTTACCTACATAAGTTGAGTTGTAGCCTATGTAAGTTTTATATAGATACTAAGGTACTTATGTATAAGTATTTAGTTAATATGTGTTAGACCAAACCGTTTGTGACGTATTTTTTGTGTAATAATATTGTATTCTATTATTATGTCACATCTTTTTGGCTTGTCGAATTATACACTGCAATCTCTACTTTTGGAATTTCATTCCTTATTTTTAGAAGGTTATGTACACTGGAGAGCTGCTAAACGGGTACTCAGGTACCTTAAGGCAACTAAAACCAAAGAGCTGAAATACACAAAGTCGACAAGCGATATTGTGGGATATGCTGATGCAGACTATGGGTCTAACCTCTTAGACCGCAGATTCTACACTGGCTTTGAGTTTATGCTCAGCCATATCCTGGGAATCACGTAAGCCACGCACTGTCGCACTTTCTACCACCGAAGCAGAATATATGGCACTCAGTGAAGCTTGCAAAGAGGCCATATATCTGAAACATTTGGTAAAGGATATTTTCCAATACAGAAAACCAATCACGCTGTACTGCGACAATCAAAGCGCACTTCAACTCACCAAAAACAACACTCATCATTCGCGCACCAAACACATTGACGTTAGCATCATTTCATTCGAATGCACTTTATTTGCAGTAACGAGTACTAGCCCCTATCATATATTAGCGTTATCCACAAATTTATAAACATATTATACACATTATAAACATTAACGAATTTATCTAATGGATATTGATATTAAGCAATTTTACGAAAATAAGAGCAACTTCTGCTATAGATGATCAGTTGTTGTATGGTTGAAGCTCAGATGATATTTTTTTAAGTGTGGGTTACATAAAATAATTTACATTCATCGAGGAAATCTGTGTCCAACAATAGGATGTATTTTATAATCATAGGTATCAATCACTAAGCCAATAAGAATTATAATTTTCGCTATCGTTCTTAATTAAAAATATTAAATAGATTAGTTGTGATATCGCACAGTACGTCTACAAAATAATGATTATTTATACTTTTGTCGAATAATCAAGTGTTAACACAACCGGGCTTAAATTAACACGTATTTTTTATTACAAGAAAATTGAATATGGAACCTTTTCTAATTATAATTGGTATATCTTTGACAGTCAACCTTATATTCGTTATTAGTTCTATTATATATACCATTGTCACAAATAAAGATAAGGTAAGTGGCTAATTTTACCCGAGTTCTGCTAAGCAAGAGTTACTGTTTTCCGATTAACAACTTGTGAGAAAAACGTTTGTTTTTGATGTCAAAATCACCAAAAAGTAAAATTTTGCAGAAAACTAATTTTTAACCAATTTTAATATTAGAACCTATTAAAAATAGTATAAAATAGATTTTAGAGTGTTTTGTCAAATAATTACAAATCCAGTAATATTAGGGATTGTTGCGGTGGTGAAAATGGTGAAAAAATTTAATTTAATTCCTGCCAATGGCGATAAATGCGATTAAACTCTATTTGCTTTTTAGACATAGTTAAGGTGTACACTAAAATTCCATTTCTTGATTTTCACACACAATCAAATCATAGATAGATTTTTGTTTAGCAAACATAAGCAATTGCTTATGTTCGCTTGCTTATAATTGAAGCAAGAGATTAAACAAACACAATTTGAAAAAAGTCGGGTTTAACGCTAGGAGCGATCTCTACCAGGCAATAATAGTAATAGTTGCGATATAATACGAGGAAAACTATAAAATATATAACATTACTATTTCATAATATTATTATATATTTTATATTTGAAAGCAAATTATGGGATGAAGCGATTGAAATTAGAAAAAATTCCGGTTTGAGATAATGTTCCTTTACAAGAAGTGTAAAAAATATATAGTTTGAGCAAGGTCAAGAAGAAAATGGAGACAAAAAATCTTCATTAATACAATTCCTGCTTTTTCTTTTCATTTTGATATAAATGATGTAGGCTATAACTGACGTAATTAAACTGCTTCATCTATGCCTCCGTCATCAAACACACACACACACACACGCACACACACACACGCACACACACACACGCACACACACACACACGCACACACACACACACACGCACACACACACACGCACACACACACGCACACACACGCACACACACACACACACACACACACACACACACACACACATACACACATACACACACACACACACTTAACCTGTGTGTCTAGCTTTCGCCATTATTAATAGTTTCGGATATAGATCTTTTTAAATATAAACTGAATTCAGTACAAAATTTCAAGACATTTTACGTCGCCTTTGGAGAGTGTTTTGAGAGAGAGAGAGAGAGTTTTGAGATAATTTCAATAAATAGTAATGATACAGTTATAGTGGCGAAATAACAACTTTTATAATTATATTTTTTTCTAAATCTAAAATAACAAAATACCGTATATACAGCTTTATGCAGCTGATAAAAATACAATAATATATTTAAGTTCTACGCTATACTCCAAAAACAATGTACTTTAAAATACTTTCAACATTACCATCTTGTTCCTTCTTTAGCGAGAAGAACTCCACAATGTCTCCACTTCCTTCATCATCACCGCTCTTTGGTGCATCATACGGTCTCTGTTCGCCGAGCCTGAACTGCAATATTCGTCCCTCTATCTGATTAAAGCTTTACAATAGGTTTAAATATTCCGTCCCTTACTCAGTGCTATAGTAGGTACTAAGTCTGTAGACATTTTCAAAAATAATATTCTACACTTATTCAGTGCTAATTTCTTTGTTTATAGGAAATCCCCAACATGGCTCCCAGAGTATCCATGGCACCTTCAGTATTGTCCTGGGAAGAAGCCACCCGTCGGCACAGCAGCCATCCTCAAGTGGTGTTATACCACAATCTCGTCCGCAACAGTATCTCTAGTACCTCTCATAACAATAATAGCAAACCACTATGGCAGAGATTCAAGTGTTTTAAAAAGCAAAAGCAATAGAGACTTCGTACACAAGACTACAATTTCCTGTTTCTTTACGGAACGGGAAATTCACTGTTCGACCGTCAAATTACAACCCTGTTGCCTTCTATTATGCCTTTCGAGTAAGAACAAGACGAGAAGTTAATAAATTTTAAAATCAAAGCAGAAAAAAATAAATGTAATTGTCATCAGTTATTGTAAATTCTTCGATTCTACATTTAATAATCTAATCTTTTTTATTCTATTTAATGATTTTGGCAAAAAGGTTATGCTTTTACGAATTAAAATTTCAAAATTACAAATATTCGATGACTTTTTCGATTTTAAATTTCAAGACTCTTAGAATGGGGCTGATTTTTTAATTCTTAGATACCTTTTTTCAACGAATTATTTTAATTATTCCACCTTTTTTAATGTTATTTTAGAAAAAATTTACTTCGTATTGAAAACTCAGACTATTATAGAACTTGTTTTTACTATGAAATATAATTTCCTACCATAGTCTTTAAAACTATGTATAACCTTATATACCCTGTGATAATAAGAACAAGAGCAGACAAACTGAATGGTTTTTTTACTTCGAACGATTTATATTTACTTTTATTTTACAATAAAATCATTTGAGTAATTGTATTTAATTTCTACCTTGCTAAGTGCAATACAGGATTAAATAATGTGTCACGAAGATAAGCCAATTATAATCTTCGTCGCTTATGTTATCTTAGCACGCACAGATCGCTAATATCTTTATTTTTTATTTTGAATTATTATTCATCTTAAATCAACTCAAATAGGTAACATTTTGCTTCAAACATTAAAGAACCAATCCACAGGTTATCTATAGCATGGCTATGTTAGGTCGACGGAAAATTATTTTCGCATATAGGTGTATAAACTTGTAATAAAATATCTTTAGCTGTACTATTTGAATGATGCTGGTTTTTATGACAATAAAAAGGTGACATTTCAAATAAACAATCAAAATTTCTGTCAAAATGAGTGAATCGAATTAAGAAACTAGTGAGATTTTAGAATTTTATTACAAAAAAAAAGGAAAAAGCGCATCGCAAGCCGTGAAATAAATTGTGACGTTTATTGACCTAATGCAGTATCAGTATGAGTAGCACAAAGTTTGTTTAAGCGTTTTCAATCCGGAAATTTACATGTCAGATGCACCCCGTTCTGGTCGCCCTTTTACGGATAAAATGTACGCTATTTTTGAAAAATTGGCGCAAGATCGGCGTATCCGATACGAACAAAATGACGCATATTAAATGTAAAAGTAAATTAAGTTTGACATAAATGTCTTGAATTTTCATATAAAATGCGTAGAAACTTTTCCCCAACCTATTATGTGTGTATTTCCTATTTCAACTAAGAATTCATAGGAGTAAGTTTCATAAAATATTCCGTATTTGCTGTTTGTTATATCGGCGGAAAGAAACAATAGTAAGCTCTAATAACAGGTTAACTAAAAAGAAGTTGAATAAAAAACTAGACTGTTAACGTACTCTGGAGCGTACGTGTCTTTTTATTTTCAATATTTATTAATATTGTTACTCGCTTTTATATAAAATTCTAATTTCCGTTTTCACTTTATGACGATATCTTGTCATTACTTTAGTTTTTCTATTACATTACAAGAAAATTATAATATTTTTAACTAAAATTAGGTTTTGTCGAAGAAACTACTGGAATCTGTTAATATTTATATTACAACGGGTATTTTTATAAATCCCTTGTTTTCAGGTTTATCCGGATGTTGCTGATGAAAAGAAGAATATACATAATTTTTATATAATATAAGAAAAAATTTTTTTTAATGATGAACGCACATACTAAGAACATGGACATGTCACGTTACTAATATTCGACATAGAACGTCACTGATAATGATAACTCTGTAATGTTTTGATTTATGATACTCATTGATAAGATAACTTATCTTAAGATTTCTAAGTTTCTCTGATTTGTAATGCATTATCACATTAAAACAAATATCGGACGATAGTAAATAAGTCATATTATTAACGTATTTTTAAGGTCGAAAGTTTTTTATACCTATAAAAACTAATTATTGGTTGGTAATTTAGTTATTGGTTTAAAAAACTTAATTAAAAAGTATACATAATTTTTAAAATTTAAAGAAAAAGCGGGATTAAGTGGGACACTTTGGTCAAAGATGGAAGTGACCGTGATTATTCACTAATATGACTCCCATGATCCTTCGGCTTTATAGGCTGAGGCTTACTGTTGCCTTCCATTGGTAAAAATGAAGTTCCTTTAAAATTGAATTTGTTTAATAATCACTTTCTCATATTTTACACACTAATACACAGATATTGTTAATGTAGATTATTAATGATGTTACGAAAATTGATATGTAATATGATAGTAGAAACATGTTTATAATATACTAGCTACCGCCCGCG
The DNA here is from genome assembly GCA_943193645.1 of Acentria ephemerella. Taxonomy (NCBI): domain Eukaryota; kingdom Metazoa; phylum Arthropoda; class Insecta; order Lepidoptera; family Crambidae; genus Acentria; species Acentria ephemerella. The sequence goes on along the minus strand of OW971886.1, from coordinate 9,388,617 downwards.
GCTGCGCCCGCGTACAGTTCGGCCTGTCACAAAATATATAGCTTATATATAACCTTTCCCAATAAATGGACTATCTAACGAAAAATAATTTTTAAAATTGGTTCTGTAGATCCAGAGATTACCCCCGAAAACTTCCCAACCTTCACCTCTTTATAATATTTACTAAATTTATTAATATGTTTATATTATGTATAGCATATTTCTTTAATGCAAATAAATAATGTAATCTTTCTCACTGACTCAGCTCGCTGGGTGACCGGCAGAGAATGCTTAGGAACATTAGGACAGCCAATTTTAGGTTTTTATGCGCAATAAAGTAATAACTAAAATAATGGTAACGAGAGACCATTTGTATAGAATCCTATTGTATTATATTCCCAATTGTCTTAGTTTAAAATAGAATGAGCGCACAGTTTGAATAATTTAATTACTTACCAATGTTTTAATTTAAAAAATGTGGGTCTTTGTTTTTCTACATCTTTTCTAGTCCATAAAAGAATCGAAAAAACGTAATAGTTTTCAATGCTCAGAGTGTAGGCCAAATAAACTATTTTAAGATGTTTTAAAATACTTTATTTGGTCTATATAGGCAATACAATAAATTTACTTTGAAAATTCTTTCATGTCTATTAATAAAGATAGATGCATACAAATAGACTGCCCGTTGACTCTTGTTTTGACTTCTGCTTCTCTGATATGTATGTACTTATTTTTAATTGGTTGATGTATAATAAATATATATTGTATTCTATTGTAAAGATCCAAAAATGTGATTTTTTCAATATGTATAATGCATAGACTTTGATATGTTACAGGTTATCAAACGTATAGATATAATAACAATAATATTTCTCACAGTCACACCGATTAGTCCATAATAAGAATCATCATGTATGCCCATCTAGCTGCTACCATCGTACTTAAGTCTGCCTTTATAACAATAACGCTTTGAATCGACCTTTTAGTACACGCGTTAGCCAGTGTGGTGGTGACAGGCTGTAACCCAAACTCAATGTGTTTCTAGCTTGTACCTAGAAGTTGGATGTATACAATACAGCCGTTAAAATTTTATAAGGTTATATGGTTTCCTCAAACCTCCACACGACGATACGTAGCTGAATACTAATTTCCGCTTAAAGGGAAGAGACAATAATGTTTGGACTGAATAATGTTTGACGAGGGAAAATACTAATAATTTTAGAATGTATAATTCTAAAATTCATTGATCAGATTTTGAAAGTTATACTTTTAACCTTGCGTATGAGTTACGTGAGACGCACTGGCACAGAATGGCTAAGTATAAATGACTAAAAAATAATGACTAAAAATGAATATAATTTAGCTTGTGGTTGTTTGCTTTATTTTAACCCAATCCTACCAAACTACTAAAGAAAATAAGGATTACCTATTTAAGACAATAATTGATTATAATTACTACAAAACTCTAAAGGTTATAGATAGATAGATAGTAATACTTTACGTAAAATAGTTTACATAGATGTCGAAAATGATAAGTGTCGTGATATTTAAATTGTGTTCAAAACACGAGTCCAATTATCTGATGTACGTCAGGTATAAAAACTAAAATTACAATAAGTAAGCGTCATTATATGGCCACAAATCGTTTCAAGTGGGAAAATTGTCAAGAACTTTAAATATTTTTTAAGACAAGGAATAAATGCAAGCTATGGATAAAAAATAAGTAATACTGAACCTTGTGTATTTGAATTTAAAACTTTCACCAATTTCAATTAATCGTTTTCTTTTATATTTACGAGTAATAAAATAAATTTATAGAAACAAATTTCACTTCAAAATATTCAACTGTATTTCCACGTTAACTAGGATGAAACTACCCGCTTTTGTTGGTAGTTAACACGTTGCACACGACCATCAACAAACGTAAGCTCAAGTACCTCAACACCGGAGTTGAACGATACATTAGAGCTTCCATCCCTACAGGAGAAGCCATCACCGCATTATTTAGAAATCCGCAAAAGTAACAGACTTTAAGGTGTTAGTGTCTGATAGTCCCTTATCTTTACACTATGGCAATACTGAACATGTCTCTTAGAGAAGCTTAAAAAATGTTATTTTCTAGAGATATCAAGTCTGTTTCCATCGATCAGTTGAACTCTAAAAGCAGCCGTTCATAAATTAGTATTAATCTTCGTCATTTCGTCTTTTACTATTTGAAAAATAAAAATCAATTGAATAGCTTATATTTGATACGATCAGTTTGTAGCCACCACGAATATTTATGTAAATGTACAGTGGATCATTACAATACAATTTTTTTTAAATTAACAAAACAAATACTTGCTTAGATACTCACAAACTAAATGAAGAATGCATTAATTTTGATATTAATGTCAGGCATAAATAGGTTGACTTGATTTTACCTATTATTAATCGACAATTTAATAACAAATTATATTTTGAGCAGAGATTTTACTGATAAAGTGCCGTAATATTTCAACGTCCTAATGTAAGCACTCATAGGAACCTCTAAATAAGCAATAATTTATCTATCTTCATAACAATAATCAAAGCTATTATAAATCATAGCGTAACATTGTCTAGTGGTCTCTATACAATAATAACTAACCAATAAACTAACTAATGATTAACTTATCCGGAGCAAGAAAGAAGGGGACAACTCTACACTTTTATAAGTCTATGCAACGTAACGTCAAAGTTTCAATGGAAAAAATAAACAAAAGTCAACTCGGGCCGGACGATGTCGCAAAGTGGCAGCCTAGCAGTTTTGTTTGGGAATTGAATCGAGACGCAGCGTAGTGTTTAGTTCGTTGTAAAAATTTAAGCGAGTCAAATTAAGATGACTTACGCATTCATTATTGTTGTGTCTGTTGCTATCACATTCAAACTGTTGTTTTTGAGTTTCTCCATATATTTTACTGTCAAGAACAAAGAATCTCCGGCGTTACAGGTGAGTGGTTGGTTCGTAATTGTATTTCGAAACAATACTACGCGTGTTGGTTGGAAATGACTGACTTGATTCAGCTGGAGGGAGAATAGAGAAACAATTTATTATAAGTAATAACTAATAACTGTTCATTTGGCCCGAAGGACGATGTAATTTTGAGGATACTTTATTTATTCATGTATTTATTTTTATCCATCGACATACAGACAATTTTATCAACATAACTGACGGTTACCCATCTAAGTTTGACCTTAGAAACTGACTACTAAAAGTTTAAAAAAGTTTTAAACAAATCTAAATACCGACTTCAAAACACTTTCTTATCAACTGTTTAATTTTTGTTATTTCAGAAAACAACTAAGCACCAACTCCAAAAAAATATTTCAAATGTGATAACTACTCAAATTGAATTAATGTTGTCTTTGTTGTGTTTTGTTTAGGATGACATTAAATATTTTACAGAAGTTAAAATACAATGTGAAACGTAACTAGAAGAAAAATTTTTACGTGGTTTTCTTATTTCATAAATATATTTAGTACTTTTCCTAATACTAAATCTGATTTTAAAAAATATCTATAAAATTCTGTTAAAATGGCCATCTTTTGGAGGAGATCAGAGATAACGTACTGATAGGCGATAACAGTTATCCTTAGACATGTCATACTAAGTAGTCGAGTAATACATATATATTTTAAATGTGATATTGATTACAAGTTTAACTGTCGAATATTTATTTAATATGATAATAATTACTTATCAAACAAAAAGGTCTATTAGGGCGTTTTCATTTAAGACGAACCTGCCTAAGCATATTTTTCTGTTTATGATTAAAATAATGACATGCTTAACATTTTCATTGTCAAAATTGTGGTTGATACTATCTAATCATCTAGTTAAATACTTTTAACTATACTGCTTCTGTACATAATTAGGGAGGTAAGTACTTATTTAATATGACGATAATGACGTTGTTTTAAAACTATTCTCTAATTAAGTATTCCGCAAAATAAAGAGGTTTACCCAAGTGTAGAGTTAATATAACAATGAAATAGTAGCGTAGATAATTTCTGAGTTATTTGGTATACTTATTACAAAATTAAATTAAAAAATGTAGTCGAATGAAAACAATCTTTACATTGAAACCCTTGATCAATAATAAATTTCAATATTGGCAATTAGATGATTTGCTAGGCCAGAGTTCAAGTCACCAGTGCAATACAGTTTTATTTGATTTTCAACAAGTAGTTAAGTATACCTCGTGTGCATATTTGTAGGTAGCCCTTTACCACCACGTCGATACCTAAAATGCACAAGAATAATACCATTATCTACCTACTATCACATTAGTATAGAACAAAGTCCGCGCTAATTAAATAGAATGCCGTATGTTAACCTCCTTAGTATTTATTTATTATACTCGAACTAGGTTAAGACGAGATATTTTGTCACGAATGGAATAATCACAACTCTCTGAAAAGAGAGAGAAACTATTAGTTTTGTGCACACTGAGATATCCGAAATCCGGCCCAACTCCCAAATCTTGATATCTTAAGAAAAATCCTAAGACTTAACCTTAAGTAAAAAGTCCTACTTGTTTTTGATACAACCAATTATTCATAATAAAAACATTTGTCGACAATACGACTATTGAAGGTCTTATCGTTCAACTTTCACCGCTGTGTCAACATAATAAATACCTACTTACCAATATACCGAGGAAACATAATTAGAATTTAACTTTTTGATGATCATCAAATTCCTACCGACTGCTGACATCCTCATAACCGTACTTATCAAATCATGCAACCGTGAATTAGATGATAGATATCTGTGGATAATGCCTGGGTTAGATGAGATAACCAGGGTAGTGTAGAGATGACTCACGCAAGTAGGAAACAGAATGTTAGCAATCGTTACGTCTCCAAATAATAGTTTATATGATAAATACGTAATATAAAACATTCAAGGATAGCCCTCAAAGTTTTTATATAACATGAATGACGCGAAAATATTAGTTTTTGCTAAAATTTTTATTCAGGCGTAGCGTGAGCGTGACGGTCACATTAAACGTAAGGTTAGTAAGGACAGCGAAATGACCATAAGGCAGAGTTAAATAACAGCAATAAACTATCTATATACAAATGTCTCAGTTAAATAAACAGAAATTTAGTTCAGTTTTCTGAACGCGAAGTTAAATGATTTTCCTGTTCCAGTTTTTTCTGGATACAATGTCCCGTTGGTTCCAAAAGGCTGTGAATGTATTGATATGGTGTGTGTGTAGGTAGGTTCGATATGATAGACTTCGAGATTTGCTAACCGTCAAGTGAGCATTTTTTTTACATTATGGAACTTAACGACTAGACGATGCTCCATCAGCCAATCTTGAAATCATATTTATCCATTTTATAGTGTTAGACATAAAATTAAACTAGCTGTACTAAATATACCGCTGGTGGCTGGTATTTCATAAAATTTAGGGTAGGACGTATTTACCTATAATGAAGAATAAACAGCATTTTGTGTTGTTACAGAATCAAACCCAAACACAGAACAAAAAGAAGTCATTGCCAATATTATGGAGACAAATTCAGCAAATTTTTCTACGTAATACATTGCTCTACGAGGTGAATAACCAAAACAAGATTTGACAACCGGACAAAGATAATTAGTAATCTAACTTATGTAGACTAAGTAGTTAATAAAATAGTAATATTATTAATATATACCTTATTGGTACAATGTAATGAGTGAAAAAAGGTTCCGGTGTTGACGAGCTAGGTTATATATACCCAGGCCTGCCTAAAATGTAAATTGATGTAACTTACGTATGTCAAGACTTGAACACTAGCAAGTATATTAATGTTTAAGTAGCCAAGTACATAATTATCACACATTTTTACAAGCATCTTTCTTATTTAACCTTTCGATTAGAGGTTTTACATTGGAATTAAATTTTAAATAAGTATCCAGTAGTCTTAGAATGAAACAACAATCTCGATCGAATGAAAAGAAATAATCTCATGAGATATTACTTTTATTTCAAAATTGATGTTTTTCTGACCACCAGTAGGGTTACCTAGTTACCTGTAGCCAGAGCGTAGTTATGTATATAACTTTTATTAGGGGGAATACGTTTATAGCTATTCTTGCCACTGGCTAAGCAGCAGGCTGATCTCATCCAAGTTTTGATCGTAGATTTGTTCAGCTGATTATCGCACATATGTAAAAAATAGTTTCCAATATTTCACAACAGAGGCGCTGTCGTAGCTTCCATACAATTTGACAGCTGACGACAAACACAATCGAAAAGGTTCACAATGATCGAAACTCACACTAGGGGTACTGCTCTATAATATATCTAATCTATGCTCTGATATATTGTCTATAGGCACCTAAATATCATTTGTATGATTAAGGGAGACTATTATGTCAAGAGAATTACCCAATTTAAATGTTTTCCTGTCGAAATTATAGCACTCGGCTTGGTACCAACCTAAAGTTCATCTAAGAAGCAGCAAGTTAAACATTATATATATTCCTACCTTTATAAACGTTAGATCTCTAGTAACAAAGTGAACACTGCATTCAATTTTATGCAGCAGTTTTTGCAAGACGCGTGTCAAATAAGACAGAAAAACATTTTTAAAAAAGTGTTTTTTCAGCTTTAATACCCTCATACTCCCATAATGTTTTTTTTTCAATATCTATAATGTTACTGAATAATGTGAATGTAAAATAATGTGAATAATACTATAATGTGACTTGGACTTATTACAGTTAAATTATATAAATGGATATCATGAGCTGGTATTCATTGCTGAAGAAAAGCCTAAAGCGGTAATTCTAATAGAAATATAAACAATAAAATTCAAATATATATGAATATTATTTTAATAAATTGTATAAGTTACTATTTACAAAATATATTAACATTTGTATATATCTTAATATATAATTTACTTCATTATTTTTGGTTTAAATCTTCTACAGATAGATAATTCATATCTCTTATATAAGTAGCCCATTTCACTGTTTTCTTTCGTAAATTTAATTTCAAGTTTCTATTTTTGTATTCAAGGGCTAACTTTATGACCAGTCTATTCAATGCATGAACATGTGGATGATTGACATATTCATTTATATCCATCCATTGACACTCATTAACTTCTGATTGGGAAAGTGTTATTTTATCATCAATAGCTTTCATCATAAGAAGTACGTAGATATCTGAATTACCAAACATCATATTATGAGTGTGCCTAAATGTAATCAAAGATTGGAAGACTGCTTCCACACCCGTTTCTTCCTTTACCTCCCGTGCTGCAGCATCTATAATATCTTCACCTGTAATTTAGAAAAAATTGTATAAGACACATAAATACTGACTAAATGTCGCCCCAAGTTGTGCTGTTTAGAAAATCTAACATAAGTGTTGTGGTGCATTACATACTGCCAAAGGATGTAAGCACAAGAGGTATAATAGTTTCAAAATAAACATGTTACAATACACAATATGTTTTAAAAAAAAGGAACTATTTTTTTACCATATGGATACACTTTTGAATAAAGGTTTCCAATGGTCAGGGATGGCACAATTATCATTTTAATTAAATATTTCAAATAAAATATTTATTTACGGTTAAAATGAATTTATTTCACCATCTTTAGATGTAACTTACAAATGCACTAAATCCAGTATGGTCAGTCTTGATTTCGGAATAAGGATAAGCAGCAAATTATATATTAATTTAGACAGCTTATTGAAAACTTTAATTATTTTATCATTGGGCATACCCGAATAAGTGTTTAGTAGTATGATTTGAACTATTACTGCATACAGCAATAGTTCAAATCATACTACTTAACACTTTATTTGAGAGTAAAGCTGTTGGCTTGTTTTAAATAGGTGAAAACCCCATGGTTTTAAGCCCTCTAAAGCTTGAGATACCATAGGGTGTGGTGGCAAATAACCTATGGCAGTTTTCTAATCAACAGGTTTTACATCGACGAAGAGGTTCTGCTGTCTCTTAGTCTCCAGGGTACTCAAACCATGCAGGAGAGTAAACACAATACTAGTGTTTATCTACTGCTGAGGCTGATCATATTATCAAATGTAGATTTATATTCTGCCTATTTCCAACTCATACCCACTAGGTATATAATGACTAGAAATTTACCTTTTTCTACATATCCACCAGGAAGTTTCCAGTGAGGGTACTCATAGTGCTTCTCTGATATAGCTAAAAGTTGTTCCTTGTGATTGAAGACCATTGCTCCAACACCCAAAGTAGTATGGCATGCTGGTGGTAAGTTTGGTTTGGAGTCCTTTGGAAGCCATTTGAACATCATCACCGAATCATCTCTGGCATGGTGAAAATTGAAACCTTGCTAACAATATTAATACTTTAATTAAGAAATACAGGTGCACTATTTGTATCATTATTTGATTAGAATTAAGATATTTCAAGGAAGAATTTCAATTACTTACTTGTGCCAGGACAGGAATGTATGTCGAATGCTGTATATTAATTTTAAACCAAATGCATCTCTTGCCTTCTTTGCTCCATTTTAAAAGAGATTCTGAAAAATCCTATCATAAAAAGTTTGTGAAAAATAAATTAACTATTTGAAAATTTTAAGGAATACCTACCATTCAGCTTAAGGCCAAAGTTTTCATCGAATGATTCTTGAGTTGAGTCCACAGTTACTCCATTATATCTATCATTAGCACCTTTAAAAATTCTAGTATGCATTTTTGCAGAATAAGTTTTATGCAAATATCTGAAAATTTTACCAATATAAAAATCTTGTTAAATGCTAAGAAATACTAGAACTGGCGTAATTTTATGAGGAAGCACAGATTACTTATATATTCACAAGGACTTTATAAAATTAAACTAACCTTCTTTGACTAGATATTAAATAATTTAATAAATTATATCGGGAATTAATTTGCTGGCAGTAAAACATTTTTCAACTCGAACTTTCAATACGTAAGTCAGACCTATGCACAGATTAGAGAGCAAAGAATATAATACTCCTCTACGAGGATAGAGAGCAAAGAATATAATACTCCTCTACGAGGAGAAGAATGGTAACTCCATAGATATTTTTAGCAACCATACACATACACATATACGTGATACTAGCGCCATTGCGTAATAGCAACAAATTTAAATTACGGGCGGGAATTTTGAAATAGATTTTAATAATTTTGAAAAATTTTTAAGGTTACAAAGAAAACGAGTTAGAAACAAAAACCTACAATATTGGAGTTTCTAGATAATAATTACTTTTATTTATTAATTAAAGAAACTTAAATCTAGCTCCAATATATTGAGGTTATTGTTACAGACTCATTTTCTTCCAAATGTAATTGTACTTTGAAGAAAACAGCAGATTTAAATGTTTTATTTATTCAATTTTCGTTAAAAAGATTTTAGTTGTTCTTCTTCCTCCAATTCATGGTTTTTAAGTATATTATACCTTTTAATACAAATGAAAAATTATCAGTTTTATTTGTTTCTATAATCTCATTTCTGCAAATATAATATAATTTGATCTCTCTTTCCGTTAGTTCTTTTAATTTCAATGTATTAATTGCTTTTAAGATGGTAAAAGGTTTCTTCAATTTTTTCTGCACACCAGTTGCAATTGCACATGTTGCTGGACTATTTTGAGCAGACACTTGCTAAAATTGATCAAAAGAAATATTAAGTTAATTATAAAAATAAAACAAGATCATAACAACTACGTATATTTTATAACCCCTTAACATTAATTACAACAGATTATCTCTTGGATTTTAATTCAGAAAGAAACTGAAATTGTAAGCAAGACAAAACCACATTTGATTGGCCAATCAAAAGCAAGCACACTAACTTGTATATACCCTTTATGACTAAATTCATTCATCTTGCCAATATAAAATATCACTATCTACCTATTTATTATTGTGTATCATGAGAGAAAAGCACTAGTCATCTATCTCATAAAATCATAGAAATTAGAAAGCCAAAATATTACCTTTTCATTTTTTGAAAGATTTTCTCTCAGTATCTATGTTAATTTTATTTGTACACTGCAAACTACTAGTTGATGGTTCAACTGTAATATTATTAATTTGCATTACTGGTTTTCTCTACAGCATATTCTCTCATACTTGGTTGTTCTCGTTGGACTTGACTTGATAACCTCTGCAATTAAAGGAGTAAATTAAAATATAACACAATTACATTAATTGAATTTGAAATTTAAAAAATATTTATGTAGACAAAAAAGTGCTATAAACAATAATCATAAATAAACAATACATAATGGTATTGTTTCAAAATGATCCAGCTCCATAAAAAACAAATTTGACAAGCTTTATATTTATAGAATATATGGTTTTATTTGCACTTACTTTTTTATATTATTCTTTCCATGGTTGGGAAACCTATGGAAGGTAACCATTGGATCTTGAGCTTGTATTCTACGACACTTACTGCATTTTCTGTGATCGTTAACAGACATTTTTTCCCAAACTTAATACAATCGCTACTTAACCTTAATAGTCCAAATATAACTTATAGAATATGACAACTAAATGGATACGCGTTTTGCCATGTGAAAACTATTATATTAAGCTACACAATTAAAGTATGCAACTAATCACACTCAAAATAGCCACCTTTATTGATAACAACTTATTACGCATTAAAACTCGATCAACACAAATAACAACAATGGAGGCCATTTGCCCGTGTTGTCAGTATTAAAATTTGTTAAATTTGAAAGCAATTATTTTTTGCTCTGGTATATATTATCAACAACTACAGTGATATAGTTTTATGCATGTGTGCCATAACATACCAAATCTCATTTAGTAAGACGAACGCCGGTGATAGAGAGTATGTAACCTATGTAATTATTTATCAAAAAGAACATAAATAGCATTTTTTTAATTATTTGGCGTAGTATCTAAGACGTTTAAGCCAAACATATATATATATATATATATATGGAATGGTGTTCTTCAGTTTCTTCAGTGGTGTTTTATGCCATGATTTATATATTTGTTTCTGGCTCCAGGATACCGATGTAACTAAACCTTTTACCCTGTAAAATACTGGCGGTAGTCATAGTAACCAAAAACATAAAATAAATAAAGGTCTGAAAAATTATAGTGAAATGATCGTTCTTATTTCTTAACATCCCCAATGGAAATGTTTGACTTATAGTAGGCCCCGTCATTTTGTTAACGACTTACGAGAAAATTCATTGAAAATACAATACAATGTTGTAAAATAAATGAATGGAAATGAAAAAATGAATAATCTCACATACGACGCTGTATGATACATTCCATATATTACATGACATAACGATCCTTTTGAAACTACACCTCAATACTAGAGATTTTTCAGTATTTCATTTATATTCACTCATCTGTATTAATTTCATTTTTTTGTAACTTTATTTATTTAAAATCATTGTATTATTAAATTCTTCTTTGGTATCCCAGAGTCATAAACAAAAAAATTACTAAATAAGATATGGCTGTATGCACTTCAGTTTCATTTGCCTTCGCTGTAATAGGGAGAATTCAACCAAAAAATAAAGTAATCTGTGATACAAAATTTAAATAAATGTTAATGATTTTAATATTTTCAATTACCATGAAGAAGCGGTGAAAACTTGTATTGTATATACATTCGGTTCTACTTAGTTATTCACTGTCAAACGTAGAGTTAGCTTTAGCCAAATAGCCAGCAACAACACCAGGAAAATACTTTATTTCCCCAACACTTGTTCAGCAATATTCGCTTTTTGAATAAATGGATTAATTAAAACTTGAACAAAGTCAATGTCTTCCTCAACTCCTTAAATTAGATAATAAGTATAAATAGTTGACTCGCCTCCTTATCAATTTATTCTTAAATCAAGGCTATATTCAAGGAAAACATAATCACTATAATCAATCGCTGTATATTTATTGTTGATAAGAAAGGGCAACAAGACACATATTCATGCAGCGCAATTTCTTATTCAATCTATACTGATTTTATTATGGATTCTAAAACATTTATGGGCATTGTTGATAGATACGGTGGTATAACGGTGGAGTCGAAAAATGAACCTTGTGAATCAAACCAGTTTTCAGTAAAGTTATGTGGTAAGAAATATGTACAATAAGCTTTATAATTTTATTTATAACCTAATTGCTGTTTTACATACCTCATCTGAATTTCTAATGAAAATATTCATTACAGAGTCTCTCAATAAATGGGCTGAACAGAAAAGAAGATGTATTTGGTTTAAAGTACTAATAAACGAAGCATCTTGGGTACCAGTATTAGCTGATGTAACAAAATATATTATTTAGATACTGTGTGAATTTCAGTAAAATCTCGTATTATATCTTGTTGAATATTACAGAATGGTTTCAATTTTCATCATGCAAGAGATAATTTTGTAATGATGTATAAGTGGCTGCCTACTAATAGCTCAGCTAACTTGCCGCCTACATCTCATACTAACCTTGGAGTTGGAGGACTTGTTGTTAATGAAAAAAATCAAATATTAGTAGTAGTAGAGAAACATACAGAAATTCCTCATTGGAAGCTGCCAGGGGGTTATGTGGAAAGAGGTATCCAATATAACATTTTAAGATTCTAATAATTTCTTAAACAGCAAGCAAGAATTTTGACATTTAAGGATAAACTAAAAAATCTCTAAAAATTGAAACAATAAATGATCAGTAACATAATATTTTCCATATGGGTTTTCATGCTCAATGGTTTAGTGAGCCTAATATAATACTGGTGTATAATAATAATATAAAAAATTTAACTGCAAAAATCTTGTCCTCAATTTTTAGTTTAAATAAACTACTTACGTTTCAAGCACAATGGCCACTAATAGGTGATTGAAAACTAACATTATGTCAATCTCACTCACTCACTAGTACTCAGGAGACCTTTATAAGCCAAGCTTTATATCACTATCTTCACATCTGTCTCTAGTTCTTTACAAGAATATGGACATTGGAAGGTACATATTCAGTAGTGTGTACCTTTCTGTCTGTATCCTTGCACCCAATCTATCTTTACTTATTTAATTAATCTCATCCAAGCTTGGCTGGAAAAGACTGCATATGAAACATGTATGTTTTCTTGTAGTGTTGTTATTTTAGTAATTTGTGTGCAAAAAAGATTGTTTGAATTACATATGTTGTGATATGTATGCACCTGCAAACAGATCAAGAAACATGTATAAACTAGTTTATTATATCAATAGTTAGTAGTTACTTGATTAGCAAACATTAACTTTATTTAAAGATAAGTAGTTTATTGCCTCAATAAGACTGGATCAACATAGAGAACTATGGAAAGTGTTGGAGGAGGCCTTTGCCATGGGGTGCTTTAAATAAATATTGCATTGTGTTCTAATACCTATATGATTATAATTATAAATAAAATATTTTTAGGTGAAGATATAAAAGATGCAGTGGTGAGAGAAATAAAAGAAGAGACTGGAATTGATGCTGTATTTGAGTCTGTTGTGACTTTCAGACATACTCACAATGCTATGTTTGGCAATTCAGACCTTTATTTTGTACTAATGCTTAAAGCTGCTTCTGATAAAATATATAAGTCAGAAATAGAAATAAAAGAATGTCAGTGGATGGATATAGATGAGTTTTTGAATCATTCTAATGCACATGAATTTAATAAGTTTATAGTCAGGCAAGCTTTGGATTTAAAACAAAGAAAGTTGAAATTTAATCTTGATAAAAGTACTTTGACTATTGGAAAATTATCTAGAGCTATAACATCACTAGTTTTAGAAGATTGACAATTTGATTATTTTGTAATATAATAAATTATCGATGTATTCATATCTAAGATTATATAAAATGAATAATTTTATTGTTATTGATATAAAATAAATAGGCCCAATTCCGAAGTTACTTTGAAAATTTACCTGTCGAGAAAATGTACAGAATCAGATACTAAAAACAATTTAAGTGAAGACAGTAAAGTGCTATTTAGTAATTTTTAATAAAATTATGGTTGTAAATTTGACTGAAAGCTGATTATCAAGCTGGTAAGTGTTAAAAGTCTCTAATTTAATTTGAAATACAAATAAAACTATTTTAATTATAACAAGCTTTTAATGACTTACACTGACAAATATTTTCATATTTACCTAAGTATCAGTACAATGAGTAGTAATGAATTTTTAAAACGTATATATTGCTGACCAAGAGTTGTTTTGCATATTGTTATAGTTTGCTCAATACTAAGTTAATGTTAAATCCACATATCAAATTAGTAATTTATATACCCATAGAAGATTTCAAAACTAGATTTATGAAAATAGGCTGTGATACTGGTTAATTATATATTTTGATCAACAAATTATGTTCTTGGCATATTCATTTTACTACAATTTTTTTTCCAGGTAATTAATTATTTACTTCATCCCAATAAAAAAATTTAAATATTTTTTGTTATGTTTTTAGATACTGTAAAAAAATTATTATATCAAATGGTTTAAGATTTGTATTAAAAAATTAACTAGTTACTTTTTAGAATTCATTACACCTTCACACTACTTTAAGAAATTAACGTAGGTTTGGAAATGTACACAATAAGTTTTAAAATAAAAAATAACAATGGGACTGTAATGTACAACACTCACAAACATTTATAAAGTTAGTAAATGTATCATTTTATAAAATTACTAATAACTATTCCGGTTATTTTTATCTTTATTACATTTTTTTCTTCCTGTAATTTTCTTAGTATAACAGATATAAGAGTAATTATACACTACGAATTTTATTCATTGCGTTTTTAAAAGAATTGTGTTTGCTCTTTGTTTACAAAACTTGGGATATTTTTCCGCGGCGAGTTTAATCGTGTGCACACTTAGCTTTAAATTCATAATACCTTCTCAATTTGCAACTAAGAATTATCATAAAAAATGCATTATTATACTTTTTATCAATAAATAAAAAATAAATGTAATTATATTTTAAGTAGGTTTTCCAAAAAACTTTTTTATTAACTTTACACAACATAGGCCTGGCATGCGTAAAAGTGAATAGGTTAATTCGCGAAAATTTTAGATTTATTTTGAAGTGTTTATTATCAACGCAATAACACCCACCATCAAACGTTAGGTACCACAACCTGTGCACAGTTCAAGCGAAACACTTGGACGTTATAGGTACCTTAATCTGTTGTCGTAAGAGCTATTTCACTAAAGCTTTACGCTTGTGGTCGTCTGAATCTGCAGGTATGGTATTAAAATTGCAGTTTGACACGATCGTGACTTAGAAATAAGTACTTATATCAGTTTTAAAAGATCATGTACATGATATTCATATAATTATAATATAAAAGATATCAAATAAAAAATAATTAATCAAGTAACCAAAATAACAGATACGTGATCACAATGATTCGCCCAAAATAGAATAAGGCATTAAAGTTTTGGTGGGTTAGGCTAGTGTCACTCAGTTTGATACACGCCTAAAAATAACCACCCAATGAAAGATAGGCAATATACAGAATACACATAAATTTAATCAGTGAGAAACAGCCTAATCAACGTTTGTGCCGATACATAGATAGTGTACTCTTTGCCTTAATATACTTTTTTTTACATATATGTAACCAATCTGGGCGATAATATTTTAACTAGTATTTTTGGGAAACTGTAAACATCTAATGGTATGCCCTTTACCATGACGTCTTTGTCATAGTAAACATCAGTAATCGATTATTGTAGAACACGTAATATATAAGAAAGAGCATACCAGTTGTCGTTAGTAAAACGCCCACAAACACTGAACTTATGAAAGACGCTATGTTCAATAATATTATACAATTTTGAGCCTTTTCATATTTGTGGGTACTTTAATCTATTGTAATAAGAGTTTAATTTAAAGAGATGATTTATACTTTATGTGCAGTTGACTATCCGATTTTTTTATTCCAGTCTCACACTTACAGTAGGTAGTTGAATGGAAGATTTGTTATAAGTGATACTTGAATTATCGCATATTGTGAGGGTAGTTCTAATCTGAGAATCTATTATATGTAAAGTCTACATATTGACACATATCTAGTCTGAATGGGAAAGGTTATAACTTGATGAGTTCTTTATTTTGATGGCAATGATTTAAATATTAATTAATTATGGAATTATCCAATGCTAGTTATGCAGATTTTTACTATTCCAAACAATATGGAGTTTTTTGAATAAGGTATTTTATAAGCATATTCATAGCATATTTGGTAAAATATGTATACAAAATACATTATTTTAGATAACAAATTATAACTATCTCAAATCTACCATTTTATGAATTATTTACACTAGATCACTTTTCAGGATACCAAGCCCATATTAAACACTTCAAAATTATTGCTTAAAAGAAAATTTCATATTTTATTACTACCACTACCATTGCCATTTTCATTTAGTTATTCGTCAATGATCAAATTTACAAAACACCCAAAAAGGAAATCTCATTTCATTACTAGAATAATATCTATTTAATAAAAGCAAAATGATATTAATAAATTTAAAGTAGTCACTTTTGAAAATATGTTTAAAAAGAACCAAGATAAATTATAGATACAATTACAGAATCTTATATGCAGCTTTAGCTGATATGTCATTTGAATTAAATGTGTTAATTTACAAAATTAAAAGTATCATAATCCATATTTTAATCTAAATCAGGAGCAGAGGTACTACGTCCTGGATAGTCACCATCTTCTTCAGAACTATCTACATCACCTATGATTGATTTTAAGAGACCACCAAACATTGTGTTCCGGTTCTTGTTATCTCTTGGAATTTCTATACCAAACCATATACGTCCAATGTTGTCTAAATACACAGAGTAGTTTGGATCTCGCTTTATACTTATTGCATACCAATTCCTTAAAATTTTGAATTGGTTTGCATGTCTCCTGTAAACAAAATGATGATCTAGCTTAATATAATAGTTAAGAATCTAATCAACAGTAAAGTAAAATTTTAAAAACTTACTGTTCAATGGCTTTTAATAAAAACCAAAGAAAATTGAGTAGCGGAAATAAATATGGAGGTCCTTTATCATTTTTGATTGTAGGATGGGCACCTGTGTATTCATTAAAAGTTTCAGTAGCCATCTGTATATTTCTAAGGCAAAGGAATTGTAGAACTGCTTGTGCAATAAACAAGTCTATTTCTGATTTGAGTCCTTTAGTTGTGTGCAGTTCTATTAGCATGCTTGCATAAACTGAACCATCACAAGAATGCAAGAAATGTTTGTGAGCCGCAGTGTATTTCTTCTCTTTCCAATAGACTTGTGCTATTTTCTGAAATATTTATAAAATACGTTCAGGGATAGTTTCCACATATAAGAGGTAGATTTACCCTTTTCCCCTAAGAAACTAAAATACATTATGAATTATTACAATAGAACACACCACATCAGAATCTATATGGGATTCTGTTATAGTCGATATATTTACTAAAATCAAACCTTGTGAAGGAGAGGATGTCCTTTTTTGTTACTGTCCATAGACCATTTCACAGCATTTGTAAGATAAGATTCACGTTCTGGTATACTAGAATTCATGCCTTCAAATAACTTAGCTATCTTATCAATCCATTCGTCACAAGGCTTAGTTTCTGATTTTGTAAGCGCATCAATAAGAAGTATTGCCAGATCGGCTCCACTGCCTTGCTGTTCATGTTGTAACAAAACAGTTGATCCCTTATATAGCAAATTTAATAATTCTGCATACTTTTTCTGGCTCAAATACCTGGAATATCACAATAGTAATGACACACTTATTATTTAGAATGTACCGAATCCAATTTTTAGGCATTTTTTTTACCTGAAATAAAGAGTTCTGTACATTTGGTGTGCCTCATAATATTGACCTGAATTTACAGAGGCTTCTAATTTATCTAAAACTCTCATAACACCTCTTTCACTCCGTGCAGCCATCGTTTATTTTCTTCTAGAAGATAAAATCCACGACAATTTACGCCATAATCAGAAATGTGTCACAAATGTCAAATCTAACATTTGACTTTTTTTTAAAGCAAAGGGATCTATCCCATACAACATTGTGTTATCGTTCTTAAGTATAACATGTAATATACAATATTTATTGAAACTTAATGCCGCAAGTTCTTGACTTTGGGAATAATTAAATGACACACTGAATATAGTAAAATATAAGTTATTTACCTTATTATCATGAATCCTACATAAAGGGCCATAAAACACTTTATTCATACAAAAAAGTCTGTCATGTTGCTGAATATATCATCTCTTATTTAAAAAAAACACTTTTGGTTGAAACTCTTAATATACTTACAATTTGTTAAACAATTAAATTAAACAAAGTCGAAATCGTTTTCTCATAATTATAAATAATGTTTGCGTTCTGGCCTGCACTTCTTCTTTGTCGTTAAGCTCGTGGTAGAGCAGTCGTGACCGTCTTATGTTGAGTGATGCACTTCACTGCCCTGTGGCATTTCTCTCTCACGGTAACCCGTCTAGTGCTATCATAGAGCGCGTAGTCTGTTGCTAACTTGATTTGGTCGACCAATCTTATAAATGACGAGACCTAGTACCCTTCACTCTGCCCTGAGGGCCTAGACAAGATGTATTTTAATAATCGCTAAAGGTACAAATGTATAGGATCTGACTCGCTTAAAAATCGAGCGTAATTGACAAATCTAATACATTTTTAATTTAGCGATTCGATTGCGATTATCGAAATAAATCTTGTCTAGGACCTCTCCACCACCAAGCGCCGAATTCCGAAGAATTCAAGGATGCGTTTTTAGATTATGGAGAAGAAGTCGTCGTGAATCTTTAACTTTTAGTCTCGTTTGATCTAAATTATTTCCACCATGCATCACCACATCTCAAGTGAGTTGATTTTTATCCTTCCACTTGGCCTAACAGTATAAAAAGCATAGATGTCTATAAAGCATAGATAGAGGAACACTTGGAACACTAATAATCGAGCAACCCGTATTTGTGGTCTTTGGAATATTGCCGATCTTACATGTTTTTTGGAGTTTGTATAACCACCTCGCCTCCGTTATTTGATATAAGGAAGCTAATGTAAATATATGTCTGGACGACCGACGTGACTGTTCGAAATACGTGTTGTGTGTCTTACAGGGAGTTGTAACTTGGTCGATCGTCGGTTATGACTTAATCTCAAAAATTGTCAAGATTTTAAATAAAAATAGATTTTTTACTATAAAATAAATTCTGTTGTAACATTTTAACAAACTTATTAGCAATATAATCATCGTTGGAGTATTCTCTATTCTATTCTTACTAATAAATAAGTATCTACCGGAGTATACTGACAATAAGTTTGTGAGCATAGCGTAAGACCTAGGATTTGTAAATAAGTGTAAAGAAAAGACAATGCTCTAGGATTATGCCCCGGGAGATGGCTTTGTTTTATTTACGGACAGAAGTTCGGAATCCTGACTATGCCCCATGTATGAACGTGAGGTGATTGACTAAACTTTGAAACAAGTTAAGCAAACGAGAAAAAAGAAAACAAGCGAAACACTAATAGTTCTATCAAAAATTAGTGACTATGGAAGCTTTTGTAATATAAATATTTGAAAAAGGTTTAGTTTATAAGTAAAGTAAAGCTTTAATTTATAAGTATCAATAATAAAATGTACATGAGTTTCAAGCCGAATTTGACGTATACCATGAAAATATTCACCATGAAAAAAAATATCGACAGGGAGCGACATTGTTAAAAGAATGCGAATTTGTCACTATCATTATTGGTTGGCGATTAAGCTAGCAGTGTGTTGTAGAAGCGATGCGTAAAATGCTATATAAGTATAAGAACCATATGTGTGATAAGAAACAAGATATAAATAATAAACGTAATATCATGTATATTCATGGTCTTGTAGATTCAAGCTTTAAAGAGTAATAAGTGGTGTAGCTGACATAAAACTATATTACAGATACTGATATAATTTAAACCATATTACCAACCATAAGATTTATCGTTTCTTCCAATTCTTAAGATACAGAGCGCCTTAGTTTCTATTATTTCCATATTGGTTTTTGAATAAATCACTTGGCTCCATCACTGTCTGGATTTGCCTTTGCATCGCATTGGAATGCCGCCAATTGATCCAGTAAGAGAATGTTTGGTCATTTTATACACCTTAAAAATGTATATGATTAATAACGTCAAATTATTTTAATTTTGTTCTAAAAGGTAAATCCTGTAATTCCTGAAGGTTTACTGTATTATCTTAATCATGTATTTTTTTTACAGGTTTTAATTATATTTCAAATGAAAAGTAAGTATTTGTTGGAATAATTGCATAGCTTTATTTAAAGTAGGTGCCTTTTTAGATAGCACCTAGCATATTGTTGATGAACTCGATTCCGTTAATTTTCAGTTCAGTTTTAATCGATGTATTACTAGAGGTGTAACTGGTCACAGTAAAATATTTATATACTAGTTGATTTTATTTATCAAGCGTAGGAGGTCCCGTGCAATAGCTAGTGTTTAAATAAATAATTGCTGACAATTAGATGATCCATTCTCACTTGACTTATTTGAATCGACATGTTTTAGGATGCGCAGTAAAATAAGATTTTAAGCTTTTGACATTACTATTTAAAATCACGAAACCAGTAATAGTTTTTTGGTAGGATTATAATGAAAGGGTTAATATTTAATTAGTTTAAAAGCGATATTTTTACTCAGATTTTGTAGGCAAAATTATCTAGTAGAAGTTCACAATATTTTATTATTTATAGCACATGATTGCACGGAAATTTTTAGATGCTCAAATTGGCTGGCTCTTATGAGTGCAATATAGTGCAAAGCAATTGTATTTGTGGGTGATGAGTTAGAAATTGCGTTTGTATCGGAACTTTTCAATTTTCCCAATGCGGGCAGGCTGCCAGATAAAATGGCACCAACTCTACAAAACTTTTTTTGTTTCAACGACGAACGAAGGACTAATACTCTACCGCGGCAAGGGAACTGACTGGAAATCCGAACGACCTGAATAGTCGTTTGACAAATTTATTGAAAAGGAACCTTATATTGGATACTAACTCTGCCATTCATTAAAGTACTTACTTATATAAATTATTTATGAAAGATATATTGGATGGGACTTGTAGCAAAGAACACTTAACTTCATCATATTAGGTTTTTTTGCCTTTCAAAGTTATTTTAGCTTAGTGGATGCTTAATAGCTTAAAAGAAATCAATTTCATTTCATGTACAGTTGAAATTTATAGTGCTATAATAACATCTTATTTTTTTGTTAATTTCTCCCATTTACATAGAAGGTTAGCTAAAGTATATACAACCATTTCTTATATACTTAATTCTAAATTTTTTACTACCGAATACCGGTGTAACGTATCCCACTGCTTTTCGTGGAGTTTTGACTACTAATGATAGGCTCCGCTTTTGTGTCGATGACTTGATAAGAAAATGAGAGTGGAATGATAAAAAATTAAGAAAGGTAAATAGAAAGTAACGGATGATAACCGTCATGAATATGTAAGCATGATATTAGAAGTAAATTCTTAATCCGTAACAAAATTTAAGTCCTTAATTAATTCCGGATCTACTATGAATAACTCAACAATATTTTTGTACAATTATTATGTAGAACCAAATCTGGTAAGAAGTTTAAGATTATTTATCTCCTGATTATTAAAAACAACAATGAAGAAATATTGTACTTGGTTTATATAACCCTCATTTTCAAATTCTGACTCAATTACGTTCGGATATTTTCAAGGTAATTTTACCTACGTTTCAATAATCATTTTCCATACATTGAGCTATAAAAGATATAAAGAGCTATGGTTTCGATTACGACAACAAAGTCACTATCTCTATGAATGGTCCTTAGATGGATCGATAAAAAAATTATTATCTCGAGCTCTTACGTCCCTCGAAAGGCACGTTAAACCGTTGGTCCCTGTTGCTATGGTAGCCTTTCACTCACCTAGCCGCATTATGACAGCATGGTAATGTTATGGCCAAAAGTCCTTATGTGTTTCTCCTATATAGGAAACCCAGTGCCCAGCATTAGGACATTAATATAGGCTGTTGATAATGATGAACGGTACTTATACTTGAAAATAAAGAATGAACCAAAAAGACCCAAAAGTATTTTTTAAACAATAATTTATTTATTCTTAATTTATTCCAACTTTACATAATTATATAAGACAACATCAATTATTGTATCTATAACTATATCTATTATTATAACTTCAAAGTGAACCATTTCAATTTTAAACGTAGTAAATTATAATTTACATCAAAACTTACATATCTACAATTATCTTGAATTCAACTAAAGTACTACAATTTCATCAGAAATTATTATTTAAAGTCATTTTACTGTCGAAGTAAGTCGAATAAGATAATGAAAAAGTAATTATTTAACACAAACACTTGATGTATCGTCAATATTCCTGGTGCTGTCAACGCACCTAGAGAGTTAATGTCTCCCATACCATGTAATTATTTAGTTCATAATATCACTAGTATGACATAGATCCTAATATTATTTCAGACTTGAATGTAAAACGAGTATGAATGCAAAAAGCAACGAGTATAAGATAAATCAAATTTCTTCCACCGTGTATGAAGTGCAGACGCTACATCGCCACATTAATTCAGCTGCATACAAAGTAATTACTGCGGTTCTCCGCAATTAGAAAAATGACAGAGGGAGGAATAAAAGTGTAGAAGCAGACGGAAGACACGAATTGCCTTTAAAAACTAGGAAGGCAAGCTGTTTACGACGTTTAGCGATAAGCTCTTTTTTCATTAGGGGGCGGCAAACGACCATAAAATGTGAGCCTGAAACGGCGGCACCATGTTTATAATACCGATTACCTTCGCTTCATTAGATACGATATCTATACTTTACCCAGATATTATGACGTGTTCTAATACTGAACAGTATAAACCTTATGTTATGTTTTGTATGTTCATCTGAGGTTAATGGTGTAATGTAAGTATTAAGAATATGTTTTATAGGAGCGTTAAAAGCGGCATCATGAAAAGATTGAGCTAGGTAATTGGTAACTTAGTGGGGCGTTGTTGTAAAAAAAAATTGTCATCAGTTAACGAAATTGTTGATGACCATAAAAATGCATAGATATAAACTAAGAAAATATTCATATTAATGATATGTTCCTTTACTGTAATACTTTAAAAACTCCAGATCTCATTGAAAATACCGCCTGAATGATAATAGTTTGGGAAAGATCCCTTGCCAGATATAAGATTATTAGGAAATGTGCAAAACATTGGCCACGCGTTAGTACAACGATAAGGTATTATTATTTAAGGTTTTTGCCACACTGGGATGTACTCAAGATTAATGTCACTCGGCCTCCCAAACACGAAAGGGTTTAAATAAGTATGCTTTTTTATACTTATTTAAACCCGTTCGACAAACGTTCTAAACAAGTTACAAAGTACATATATGGTTCTTTGTATATTTGATTTATCTAAAACAAAAACAGAATTTATTGAATTATGTAAGATACTTTGATTTTTTCAAAATGGTGCGTTTAAGTAAGTGTATTAAGTTCTTATTCTCACTTAATCAATATTGTACCATAAAACTAGATAATTAGAGTTCTATAAATAGTCCGAGTTTTTAGGGTGTTCGTTAACACCGTTAGATACCCGGACTGGGTGCCGCCTTCTAATTATATAAATTGGTCTGGTGTGTGGCTGCATCCTAAGGCTGGTTAAAATATTTTATCTACAGGTACCTATAAGTCTACTGCTATTTAGCTACAAATACTGACTACGTTATTGTTAGTAAATTAATACAGAATACCTTGCAACAAAACTTTACTAAGCTTCTATCTATATATAGAATATTCGAATCGAATGCTGAATAGATGCATTCGTCATGGTATTATTCATTTCATTTGGTAAGAGCTCTTGCAAAATATTTTTAAGAAATAGCCGTGTA
The DNA here is from genome assembly GCA_943193645.1 of Acentria ephemerella. Lineage (NCBI taxonomy): Eukaryota > Metazoa > Arthropoda > Insecta > Lepidoptera > Crambidae > Acentria > Acentria ephemerella. The sequence continues at coordinate 9,364,627 of OW971886.1, read as the reverse complement.
GCGTTCCCATTATATGAGGTACTTCTTTATAATCTTTAACGACTCAATACACATTGGATTTGATTGCCTGTCCATTGGGGCGTATACGAGTGAGCGAGCTTTCTTGAATAGCAGGTATGCCATTGATTTACAAATTTGTTTAAGAATAAATATTTAGGTTTTTAATAAGTTAGACTGGCCTTTGTCGCTACTTCACGATAATTCTAAAATTATGTAGGTATAAGTTACACATAATGTAAGGTCGTAATTAGTCATTCTATGAATATGTAGTTGAGAGGGAATATAATTGAATAATAATTCCTCTCGATTTCATTTACTTTCCTTTAATTCGAAGAATATCCAATTATCAATGTAAAATGATAAAGTTAGATATTTATCTACGCGCATGAAGGGCGTGATTATTCGCATAATCGGAGATCTTTAGCTCAATTGGATTATATTTGTTCAATATTAATTATGATGATTTCGAAGTCAGTCACGATATAGAATTGAACTAGAACTCATTTATAAGGAACACACGTTTTAAAAAGATATCTATAAACTTATGATGAAGGTAAAGCTCTTTGTAAGAAAACACGTGTAGAGCATGAACTTTATCCAATTTAGTATATGAATTGAAATCCAATATTTATTTATTTTAATTACAGGCATAGTTAAAGATTGCAAATCATACTTATTTAGCCACCAACTTAAAAATGTACAATAGTTTGTGTGAAATTATATAGTTTTGTAGTGTATAGATTTTGACGTGCGAAATATTTCCAGACGGTTTTGCTCTACGCTTGGGTATATTATTTATAATTAGAAACTCAAGCTAAATTCATTTTTTTCAATATAATGTTGGATTAGATCTTTGTAAGTATTTATTTTAAATTCACAAAACAGAATAATGATATCTAGAATATCTAAGGTTTATACATTATTTATCAATTGAGAGAAGATAGAACTTATATTTACAAATAATAACCCTTAACGCATAAATGTAATAAACTTAACACTACCTTTGTTATGATTTAAGCGTATTATATTTTCAGTGAAATTGGCCTCTAAGATATCTGAACAAAGGCTGTGTTTGGTGGGCCGTAATAACCGCGACGTGGCTCTATATAGATGGACCTATATATAAACCTCGTTGTCTATTGTTAACAGATTCTAGAGGATGGTTAATAGACGGACAGGCTATCAATTAATATTGGAAAATTATGATAGAATTTTATTATTGTTTGTGCACTCGAATAGTTTAAAATAGGAATGATATACAATTAACTTTTAATGGATCTATTAGGATTGAAATTATTCCTGGTTAAAAGGTAATTAGATCTGATACGTAATGCGAAACCAAAATGTTGCATACTTTACGGTCTTACTCTTACACGGCAACTATCGTATTTTGATGTTACAGTTACATACGAAACTTCCTATAACAGCGTTTTGTAAAACAGTTTAATGTAAAAAAAAATAAGCTTGGTTTGTATCTACCTGGAGGACTTTTTGTTAAATACTGGTACTGAATTCAAAGCGTAATCTTTCTGTAATTATCATGTTGTACTGATAACAGAATGTAATATTATACGTGAAAAGAAATTAATTTCATTGTGATGGTTCTTTTTTATAGTGTCATCAAAATAGTTCTAAGTAATCTCACCAAGCTACTTTTTGTAAAATAGAAATATGGTAGGTACTTACGATTTAAGTGTATTTTAGATTAAGTTTTTATGCCAAAATTTACCTTAGGTAGGTAAGATAAATATATATAATCGTTTCTAGCCTCAAAATATTTCTCAATAAATATGCCTACGTGACACATTAAATTCTGATAAGAAGTAAAGTAAACAAGGACATGATTTAATAAGGATTTGAATGGAACCAACGACCGACGCCGAAATCTTTCGTGTGAAAAAGAAAATACGAGCTTATTGTTGAAAATTTCTCTCGATTGTATTGTTGAGAATTTTGCCGTCGATAATGTCGGTCATGTCTACAGGAAAATACAAATAATATTCATCGTCCATGTTTGTTATAGTGTCATAATCATAATGCGAAATAGGCTTTTATTAGCGAAGAAAAAGCGATTATGATTTTCTTTTTATAAGTCATTACGTATCAAAAGAAAATCTTATTCACTTTTTAAGTTTTAAAATAAGCAGACAAAGTTATAAGCGAACGCTACTCGTATCAATATCAATCAATGTAATCAATCTGTATCTTTTCAATCATTGCGAGTTTGAGTGACTAACGTACACCCCTAACATTTTGAACCATTGTACTCGACTAATTTAATTGGACCCCTACCACGTGTGATATATTTAATAAAATAAATGTTTGTGTTCAGCCGTTCTTGTTTGATTACACGGGTTTCTAAAGCCACATTTCTTTGTAAAGGTATGTTAATTCCAAAACAACAGCTTGGAAAGTCCCATTAGAAAAGCGTTTGTTACGGATATATATATAAAATATATAATATTAAATTTTCAGTTTTATATCATTTAATAAAGTTAGAGAAGCAATGCATATAATTTTATATTTAAGTACTATCAACGACAAATAGTGTACTTTTTCAATTCAACACCGGTTTGTTAATGCCAAATTGAATTTTCACTGTGCGGAAATGTTGTGAGTAATTTTCACTCTCAGAACAACTTCTCGTTGGGTTGCCAACTGGCAATGGCATACCCCCAGGTGCTATGCACTAAACACTGGAAATTTACGTACCTTGTAACAGTGGCAGTTTAATATAGTTATAGAATAGAGTGAGTGCCGTAAAGATGTAGCTGCCAAAGTTTTTGAAATATACCGTATATATCAAGGAAACTTTATATATAGAAATATATATATTACTTTATAAATTCTATATAAACCTGTCAACCTATAATCACCCATTAGTTTTTATGTTTCGATACACTAAGGTGCTTATTGTCGCTCCATAATTAAAGTGATAAGTACTAGCGAGTACAATAAAATAGTGTTTAGAGACGTGGATATAGTGGAGCTTGTTGCATAATAAAAACAATAAAAAATACGTTGGAATTTTTTAAGAAATTTTTATGATTTGATGAATTTTGTCGTGGTATGACAGACATTATTATTTTAAGTAAAACTGGGTTTGTTGTGAACTGACTTTTACTAATATAGGTATGGACTCGTTTATAATTAAAATTTCCTATGTAACGATTCTTATTTTGAAACGTATTTGTAACTATAATGGTTAATATATAAAGTTTTGTCTGTACTTAATTTGATCATCTAACTTTTTCTAGTGTAAAGTGGCTAACTTCTAAGTTAAACTAAACTTAAAAAATTAAACTTTAAAAATTTTGGTAACATTTACAGTTTAAATGTAAACCAATATATATTCTCTTGGAAAACATTTGTTTTTATATCTAGATTTCTAGTCCAAGGTTATTGTCAGATTTATTTCTACCAAGGGGCATATCGAAATGTTGCCCAAAGCTTATGCAAAATAATGCCTGCTATAGAATACTTTTAATATACTTTTATTATTTTCTTGTAAAAAAATAAAATGTGAAAACTAAAATATTAACACAAGTTCATTCCTTATATCTCTCCCCTTTTAGGCGATTAAAAATTCAATCATCGCACAAATTGCCCTAATTATTGGTTGTTACTTAATGCTGCTTGTGATGTAAACATGTTGCGGACGCGTCATTATGTTAAACGGAGACATTTCAATATATATTCAGTGGGCGCATTAGTGTTGTGCGATAATTTTGGCACGTTACGCTCGATAAGTCGGTAAATATAGTTAAGATATTTATAGATATTTCGCAATCATTTAAATGTTATACTTAGATCTATAATTTTATTCACAGAAGTTACTTCTCTTAATTAAATAATGATTAATTAATTAATGAATAATGATAAATGAAAATTCACTGCCTCACGTATTAAGTTTATTAATTTTGTGTCAGGAGATTGCTCATAATGCGTCATTTTGCTAATTGCATCCAGGGAAGCATTAGTTCACCACAATGCTTGACGGTCCGCTCATTGACGCACAACATCGCATCGTGTCTCGTAACGGCATCATTGCGGTCAGATTCTCATCACTTTATGAGCCTTTCACATAATATTTAAAACTTTACGAGATTTATTCACGTACTTAATTGTATTATGTGACATAGAAATAGCATAATGTAAGAATGTGAGATTGTATTTTATGGTTACAATAAAGACTAAGCATATGTTCATTTTATATAGCTTATCAATCATCTCTAAGTTATATACTTAGCGATAATTATGTAACATATTAACTATTTAATTAATACGTATCATTTGTATTTTGATACAGTTTTATTGAGTAATGTTTGATAAGCATATACCAAGACCAAAGTTAAACAAGACAGCCAGTGTATAACAGATAATAAATGAAGCTTTATTTAACCACAACTTGAAAAGACGGATCGAGGAGAAGTTCTTAATCCATCATTTGCTACCGTGATTACCTTTCTTACTTTAAGTTCTTCGGTTAAAACTTTTATTGACAAGATTGCGAAGTATTTAAGTAAACATTGTTACTGTTCACGTTCCGTCCCCAGAAAGCATGGAATGTGGCCCCTTTAATGCAAACGAATGGTTTCTGTAAATCATACGCTCAACATTTTTTCGCTCCGCTAATCTCACGGCAATTTTGTTTCATAACGATATCATTTCATTAGTTAGAAAGGTCAGAGGTAAACAAACTCAATAACGTGTATTAAATTACCATAAAATCGTATAGGCGTATTAATTTGATCCCGTCATTAATTTGAACTCGTGGGTCATTAAATATGAATCAACATAATTTGAATCGAGAGCAACCCTCAAATATAATAGTAAAAACAATTAATTTGAATTTAACAAGTGACTAACAGACAGACATATTGACAATACAGACGATCACATATTGAACTTGTTAGGATTGAAAAAAAATTTAAATGAAAAACACTCTCCTTAATAACTGTTCTTTCTATTATATTTTTCTCTCTATCTCAGGTGTTGGTTCCACTGTGATTCTTTGCAAGAAAAATTATGTTATTACCTCTTTTTTGGATTTACATTATAAGAAAGAGATACATTGACTTTTCTGAATGAAAAGCTAGATGACTCACATAAAGTTCGTGCAGTCCTGTTTTGTTTTGTCGTAGTTTTCATATCGTTAAATTAATTGACTTTAAAATTTGACATTTAATAAATTCTGAAATGATCTTATTTTTGTAGAAATATGACTTGAGCGTGGAATTCCTTGCCGGCAAACGACGAACTCTCTTTCATAATATATTAGTTCCTTTAAAAAAAGCGTGAAAAGCACTTTTTGGGCCTGCAAGATGAGGGTGGCTAGGGCAATATGTCACATGTTTCATATATGGACTACTCTACTGCTTATTATCAAGTGGTGTCGAGTCATTTGCTGAGCTTTTTATTTAAAAATAAAATTATTTGTATGCCCTAAGAGTATAATAAAGTGATAAACAAATTTCATACCTAGAAACATTGCAAATAGGTAGGATTTGGAAGTGTGATTCTATCAGAAAGTGCGCGAAGAAGAAATTCTCCAAAAGAAAATAGCTATCATGACAACTAATAAACAGCGAGTGCTAGACATCTTCTTTATACTGATCCTGTCATGCATTGTCTAAAAATAAATTTGAATTTACTCAATACTTTAATTTAAAAAGCAATACTTAGAATGTATCTACACTATATCTATTTTGGTAACTCGTATCATTGTTATCATTGATTATTTTATGGATTAGACATTGCTGGCATTATCTTTTCACTAAACTCCTCTTGGTTATACACAAAACAATTTTTTTTTGTCAATTATTAGACGAAACTTTTTGTTCTTTCGGTTATCCGTCAATTAAGAAGTGACAGGCATATTCAGCTCCACATACAATTTATTGGGAGAAGTGTATAAGTTTATAAGAAAAAAGCTTTAAGTCTGTCGTACTTTCAAAGTATGGAACTATATTTTCCACCTTACGATATCGGTTGATTTATACGAGGATTGAAGAAACATCTTACCGGTTTCCGGGGACCCATATCACAGTATGCTATACTAGACTGGATGGTATTTTCCGCCTTACATCAGGTGGGTGACTCATTTATCTTACGATATAAAACGAATATTTTTTAAAATAAAATTTACAATATAATATAACAGATACTAGATGACCAAATATCATAGAACTAACGTAATTTAAGTGAAGGGAAGGAAACACCGAGTTTTTTCGTTGCTGTACTTAGATCAAACCCACAATAGATTTACGAACGGAAGGTATAAAATTAACGATTAAAAAGTGTACATATATAGAAAAATTATTTTATAATTAAGCATTATGTACAGTACGTCGCATAATTACGAAAGTAGTATGTAGGGCACCAAATTTTATGATTATTCTTCATTCATCAACAGCTGATATTTGTCCCCACAGAGAGGCTCAAGTCTACCCTAAATTGGGACGATTAGGCCTTAAGCAAACACACTGGCTAAGTGCGGGTTGGTCGACTTCACACACAACCTATGAATTTCTTCACAGGTGTAGGCAGATGTAGGTCTCCTCACGATATTTTCCTTCACCGTGAAAGCGACGAGTAAACGTACATATAAATTTAAAATTGAAAACATATTGGTATGTGCCAGGTTTCGAACCGCTGCCTCCCGCAATATATATACACATATATCCCATATATCCCGCAACATATATACATGAAAATATTTTTATGCAAGTTTTTATTATTTTGAATAATGATACTGAGTAGAATATGACAGATATTAAAAAAAGCTGTAGTTGTATTATGAAATATACCTTATTATATTCATACTTCTTGTCTATAATATATTTCGATTCAGGAACATAATAAAGTGTTTTAACTTTAAGTATGTCTAAATATATAATATTTCTTTCTTATTAGAAAACGTTCATATTCCTATTGCGTTCATATTCTCCAATTCCAAGTGATTTATTATTTCGCACTCAAAACTGCAGTTCAAGAGAAACACAGAAAGTTTTAGTGACTTTTATCAGTTATAATAAGAGCCAATTTTAACAAACATGTTACGTTATTCATGCACTCGTCTCTACATTAAAAAATGAACCTTAGTTACCCCGCGACATACAGAATACATAATATATAGATACCAGCAAACAAATTGATAATTAAATGATGAGGACGGTAATCAAGCATAGCAGACTCTCATAGCTGAACGACGGGATCACGTTCTCCACATCACTAATGAGAAATTCATTGAGTGTCCGTAGCAATCGTAGCTTCGTAGCTGGTAGCACGCGTGCTACGATTGACGTTGAGAGCTATACTGCCAATGAAATAGGTAGCCTATTGCTTTTATCCCTGACAAGATTCGATTAGTTTCAATTTTATTTTGTTTCCAATAGATAAGGTATAAGCGGTATATTAGATTCACTTTAAAATTAAACGACATTTTAAAGTGAATCTAAATTCGATATTTATACTAACGCTGCGTTTAAATCTATTTAGGGAAGATTACGCAACACGTTGACATATTTCACATGCATAATAATTATGTCAAAATTCAAAGCCTCGTATAACGAATCGCAATATGTTGGAAACGTATTGTGAATACTAAAATGGCTTCCCCGTTGCACTGTTAGGTATGATTGGCAGAAAATAAGATGGGATTTGGCCGCCACTTGGCTCTCGCACAAAACATACACGAATAAACACGCTAATTACATATACATTACATATTTTACGATGGTTCTGTATCGAGCCATATTATATTACGGTTTCGAAAACATACAGAAAATATCCATACTACAAAAGTAACGAGCGTTGGGCACAAAATTAACATTAAATAAGTGAAAAATAAATATGTACTTAAAATCTGTTCTAAATTAGATTGGATTAGAAACCTTTGTATCTACTATGCTCCATCAGTCTTTTATCTCGCTTATATTAAGTATGTCTATCAAAGTGTAATCATGGAATTAAGGTAGAAAGCTTAATGCAGCTAATAGTAAAATTAAATGTTTGATTTAATATTTTTCTGAACTTCTACTGTATAGTAAAATGCTTTAATTTGATTTAATATGTATATCCTGTTACTTGCTGTGCCTAATACAATCTAAATCGATTAACAAAGCTATTAACAAACATTGTTGTACACAAATTTATTAAATATTACAATTTAACTAACGATACAGGTAAGTTATATAAGTATTCATATTACAAATCTAAAACGAAAAACCATTCGCTTTTTATCTGCCACAATGTTCGTAATATCTTAATCTCGACACAATGTATATTTCGTGCTCGGGCACCATACACGCTTTATGGACCATAACAACCTGAACGAGAGTTTTAAAGACATTTCATTTTAGCACAAAAAAAATAAGACAAATTTTCAATTTTTAGTTATTTATTTTGCATTTGCTTCCAATTTTCAATGTTTATATTCTTTCAATTTGTTTACTATGTTAAAAAAACAATGTTTTTAGTTTTTCTGGTCTGTAGCTGTAACCTTGGTAATACTAATAAAAAACACTCACAAAATCTATTAAAATTATATGTATAATTATTCATAGACGCCACCCTAGGTCTTTTTCTAAAGATAGACATTACCCTGCTAAGTTATTACGACAGTCAAGAGTATTGATCTTTTCGTCGCCGTGTCTTCGTGTCTGGCATTGTGGTCGTTCAATTAGTCATTAATCAGTCACAATCTCCAGACCCCTGTCAATGACTCCTAGTATCCTGACTTCTTATAATATTTCAATTAAGCTACAGTAAAGTTTTTCGTTTTCATTAAACGTTTTTGTTTTCTTATCAAATCGTGTACATCAAATCTTTCTCTAATCTTGTTTTTTATGACAAGCACAAAAAATCACTGTTATTGCAGCATGCAATATACCGCTCTAACCACCTTTTCTTTGCCGACCCATAATATATTAAGATGAATATGTTAACAAAGTCAAGCCTAAGGTAAGATTATTTAGAACAGTCGGATCCCCGATTCGTCTTGTCACGTTGGATCTAGCTTTGTTGCACCGATATTCTTCTCTATTATATTTTTTGTTTATGGTCTTTGTCAGTTCTGTCAGTGTTGTGTTACGAGAAGACACAATGCTTGGTGCTTTTGAAAGAAGAATATTTAAAAAAGTATGTGAGCTAAGCTATTACGAAAACAAAGTACGACTACATTTTTTATAAAAGAAATAGGTAAAGAGATAACGATATTCGATTGTTTTCGATGACGTGACTAGTGCGACAGATCGAAATAAAATTAACAAAAAATTAAATTTATTTTATTTAATAATTCTTATATAACTGTAGTTATTTCGTTTAAGCGGTTTTCAATTAAATAATTTTATAATAATGCATTGATATTAAAATGTAAATAAGTTAATTTAGTTTTTGACTAGTAGGTATATTGAACATAGTTAAATATTAATGTGATAATGTAGTAGTGATATATAATGTTCTTCTCACTCCTAATTTTTATTGGTTCCCTGTACCCGATGTTCATAGTAGTTTGGGATTTGCAAACTATGGAAAAGAGATCCCTATTCCAAAATGAGCGGTTACCTGAGACTTTGGGAATCTCTGGTCTAATTATTGTAATCTAAAATCATTGTTACATTATTTACAAGACACAAAAAGAAGAGTTATAAGTGTAGTTTAACACTACCCTTAACCATAATAGTGAAGTAAAATAATGGTAAAGTTCTCATTTTTAATTATACACCATTGTCCACCTTTGCAACATAGAAATGGTTAACACGATATTAGTGTATACAAAGTAGCTATATAGTAATTACTAAACTGTTTTAAACAGTATGTTGGACCGTTAATTAATACTTACCCTGGGTGAGACTTGGTACGTACGAATGTAACTCCGTAACAGGTCCGTGAGTTACACTAACGAGATACTGGAATCAGGAGAAACTTTGCGGCTCGTGGTTGTTTCACGTCTTCATTACAATTGATGGTAATACTTGCCCCTCTAATGCTCACTTAGTAAGATTTATAGAAAAAGTTAATTCATAAAATCAAATTTATTTTTCATTTGTCTAGAATTTAATGATCTCACTTGTAATGAAACTTACATCATCTAACTAGAAACCACTTTTACTAAATTAAAAAATTACAATGTATTCTTTGTGTAATGTAATGTATTCAGTGAAAAGAACAAATAATTGAAATTGGGATTAGATGACAATTAGTTGAAGAAGGTATTGATAAAGATACATACCAATTAGGAGTAAGGAAAGTAAGTAAAAGATTAATAACTATTTACTTTAAGTTTGATGAACTCGCACAAATCTCATAAGGGGCGTATTACTATATGATGGGTGTATTTACGTTGAATTTTGTAGCTAATGGGATGCTTCTAAAAGCGGGCGCCGCGGGGCATCTAACTGAGATATAAATTTAGTCATCTTTATTACTAAAGGAGGATCTAATGAGAATTCAAGATAAAAAATTAAATCCATTTACTGTTCTTAAATAGGTTTTCTAAAAGCTTGATAGTATCAGTCAATTATGTATTTTGTTTGTTAGTAGATTTCGTCAGATGCTTTATATGCTATAAATGCAGGCTTTACTGAATCGATTTGTTTTTTAGAGTGACCCTCGACATTTCCAGTCACGCATCAAAATTTGAGAGTTAGTAGTAAGTAGTAGTCGTATTATCTTAATACGGTTAACAAAAGTTAATAAATTAAATACACGGGCCCGTCCACACGGTTCTCACGTCTTGTGGACCAAACAGTTACATTAAATAATATAATAGACATTAAATAATATAATAGACTAATGCACCACACCCACTACTGCACACCCACTAATGTGCCACCAGTTTTTATAAAAATTTATGAAAGGCATTTTGTTGACATGACAGGCTCTTTGTTCTCGGTGTTGTTTACGCTGTAATTGCCTGGCTCCTTTTTGACTTAGTATTGACTATATTATTAACAGTCCATAAATCTGAAGGAAATAAGTGTAAATAATATAAAATATAACCAATCCAATTTGTTCTAGCTCATTTATAGATTTAGTTTATTGACTCGGTTACCTACTGTGAGAAATCATTCACCAAAATAGCCGCAATAGATATAAAATATCTGAAACAGTTCATTTTCAACAGTTTACTTGAACATTTACTGAAATGAAATTATCTCTAATTTATTAACGCAACCAGTTACTCAAACAACCACCAATTTATAGTTTTGCTCTATTACAGTTCACACTGCTATTTTGTGAAATAGGCATCCAACAATAATTCACACAGTCCTTCTATTTAACTCTTCAAAACTAATTTAAAGTACACTTTCTAGCACTCTCATCATTACTGTTTTCTCTTTTCTACAATATTTATTAATATAAGAATTATTTTGTATAGTTCGTGGATTTATGTTAGTAATTTAGTTTATGTATTAAGAAATATAAAAACATATATGTTATATATTTAAGTATGACTGTATTTATATATGTAGGTATCGTAAATTTGGAATTTTGATATAGAGAAAGTATATTATGAAACAAAGTGTGTGACTCCCAGTGTGTCTGTCTATTTGCGATAAACTTAAAAACTACTCCACGGATTTAATACGCTTTTCATTAATAAATAGAGTGGTTTATGAGGAAGACTTAGGCGCAAGCGGGCTGGCCGCTAGTGGTAAATAAAACTCAAACACCCATCACGAGCTGACGGGGAGAGATATCTAAAACAGATCTGTCTTACGTAATTAAAATAAAAGTTTAATTTAATTTTCTTTGAAGAAATTATGAGTTTACTTTTAATTGTACACGACCAGTTCTATTTACAAGTTATTGAATTTAAATTAATTAAAAACAAATTAAAAAATTAAAAAAGTTTAAGCTATTGAAGAGTCAAAAGTGCGATTTGCTTTAAACCGGTAGCTCAAAGGTTTGGCAGTGATCCAGTGTTGCAGTGAGCAATAAAGCGGTTGGAGATTTCACGGTTTACTTTATAACATGTTCCATTGATTAATCTATAAACCATATGAGTACTGGAGAGACCGTGATTTTTTGAATTTATCGCGGTTTTAACTTGCAAACGTGAAACTTTTTAAAGAGATTGATAACTGGTGATGAAAAGTGGATCAACGTATGACAAGAACGTGCGAAACTGGTCGATCAGGCTTCACAGACTGTAGCAAAACCTGGGTTAACTGGCAATAAGATGATGCTGTGTCAGTGGTGGGATTGGAAGGGCATTGTTCATTATGAGCTTTTACCGCCGGGCAGATCCATCGATTCGGATCTCTACTGCCAACAACTGATGAGATTAAAGCAAAAAGTTGTGAGAAAGTGGCTGGAATTGATTAATAGAAAGGGTGTGGTCTTTCATCACGATACGCTAGATCACACACATCTTTAGCCATTCAGCAAAAATTAAGAGTTTGATTGGAGGTGTTAATGCATCTGCCATATAGCCCTGACCTTGTACCTTCAGATTTCCACCAGTTTTGGTCTCTTCAGAATTCTTTAAGCTGTGTCAGGTTAACATTAATAAAGAGCTGCCGAATCTACTTGTTGCATTTTTTAAATCAGAAGATCCAAAATGTCTACAACAAAGGGATCATGTTTTTGCCTACAAAATGGCAGAAATTCTACGAACAAACTGGACATATCTTATTAAAGGTAAATTAACTTTGAAAAAAATTGTCTTGAGTTTTCTAATAAAATGCGAAGAAACTTTTTCCCCGACCTATTATGTATTTACCACAACATGCATTATATATCTCAGACCTATATTTCAATAAATTTTTTACAAAAGTATTCTTCTAAATCCTAAAGCTTGTAAACCTTTGTGACGATTACGTTAATATCCCTTGTATATATTTGTAGATTCTCATATTTTTGTTAAGTACCTAACATTTTAATCAGAAAATTATTATTTACCTACTTATTGTGTGTTCCCTCAACTTTTTATCCAGTTTTTAATGAATCCTTGGAAACAAAAAACAACCAAAACATAAAAAAAGTTCTTATAATGTTAAATAACTGACTAATTAGTAGATCCATATACCCGCTCGTAGCTTAATTAAATTTTCAAAAGCACATGTTGCCTTATACTTAATTAAAACTCTGTGACGAATTGACGTATCGCTGGTGAAATTTCTCTCCGCGGGAAAACCATTTTGTGTTTTCCTGGAAAGCACAGTCTGATACCACACCATGCGTGTGTGAACCTTGACGTGCACCTCAATTACATAACTCCAATGGTAATGGAAATGGACTACGTTTGCTCTTTATTGTTAATCTGCTGCATGTTTTATTAAAATGTCATTCACTTGGTCACGCAGCAAGGCAATAAACTTCAGATGAAATTCATTGCCATTGCTATTATACTTACGTAATAAGTCAACTAGGAGACCCAGGAAAAATTTTCCTTTTGTATACATTTTTAAAAAATTCGCCTTTGCTGTTCATAATAAATTTGCGATTCAAGTGAGACTTAATCAGATATATTGGATAGTTTATTTATTAATATGCACATTCTTACAATTACTATTGCAGTATTAAATCTAAAACTTACAAGTCTCATTTTTCAAAACTTACAAGTCAATTTTAATTAATTGTCATACAAATAGATAAACAAAAGAAACAAATACTTATTTTAATAACTATTATGGTGTTTGATATATATAGACTATTCAAGGATCAACTTGAAAATATATCTGTTTTAGTCTGGTTTAATTTTCCTTCACACCTAGGCAAAGCTTTCATTCTAGACTTTAATCTAGTTCAATAAGATAGTTGTTAGCTACATCGAAGATAAAATATACTAAACCTAAATATTAATTATGTCTCGTAAACGTGCATAAAGCTGCATTCGATTAAATCTATTCTCGCTACTAACAATTTACATCCGCAGTAACGATGCACCTGCTTACTTATTGATAGCTTAATAGCTCTTTTATGTATTATTTAATACTAATTTTAATTTCAATATGTATTAAAATATAAATGTAATATGTATTTGTATTTCAATATGTATATAATTTGTACTTAACTAGACCAAGATTTTCTGTTGAATTTAACAGAGACTAGAAAGGGAATGACAGATTAAGGTTGTAAAATAATATATGGTCCATCTTATACCAAGAGGTTACCGAAACATTTCTCAGTGTACGTGTACCTAACTATTGTAAACTATTGATATGGATTTCTTTATTTACCTGACTGATGTGACGACATGAGTGAGACATTTGGTAGGATCGCACTCGATACTGACGTTGTCCGTTTTTTATGAATTTAATTTTAATTCAAATATAGCCTGTATCATATTTAATCCGTATATCTTTAGACAATATACATTTAAACATTACTTAGGTATCGTATATAAGCAACACATGAGTGATTCAAGCGTTTCTTGATATCATGTGAAAGTTAAATGGAAATTATATTCTGGAGGAATCTCTGGACACAATCCAAAAAATTCGTTTTGAGCTCTGGTCACCTTTGGGTGGGTATTCGCCACAGAAACATAACACTACAAAGCAGTAATACCTGGCTCCAATTAAGCATCATTAAGAGCTTGTGTATACTAGATAACGTAATAATGTACTTAATAAACATAAAAATAACAAACATTCACGACTTGGGGACAAGTACTCCTACTCATCTTATAAATATATGGGTCTACCGTCTGTTAGGATCTTGCAAAAGGGTAAATTATAGTATTTATTGTAAGCTGTAGATATTTAGAATATTCAATGTGTAAATTCATTGAATATTACAGAAAAGCACAAATCTTCGCGGGTGTATTCGTTGCGGCGAATGTATTCCACCTAGAACAATACCGAAATGGCTCTACACATCTGGCTCTACATAAGCACGCAAGTTGCCTCCCTTGAGATATTTAGGTAACTTCATTAACGCATCAGGTGTCAGTTAAACGCCAGCGTAAATATATATAACTAACGAAATCCATTACCTGACATTAAACTATTCAGAATTTATGTGATTAAATGTAGTTTTTCAGAACGATTATTTATTAAATTTGTATGGTCAAACACCTTATTTCCGTAGGGATGTGGATGTTTGTATTTTTTATTTACAAATATTTATCTAGTAGTTACATTTTATTGTTAAATTTATTCTCCGTTGCCCAGTACCTAGAGCCAAAGCTCTTATGATGTATTATTTATTATTAATAATACTTCAAAATCCATAATATATAAACTGACATGTGTTTTTGCAAAGATAGCAGACTCAGCAATAGGTCGTAATTTAGTTGGAGTTGATTTTGATTGAATCGTTATATGATTATAAATTGGGTTGCATGTCTCTACATGTTTATTAACAAGTTGGAGATAATAGCTCTTAGTCATCTAAGCTTCTTACTACTTCTTCGTGTTGATACAGTTTACAAGCCATTTCAGTTAACTTCTGTGGTTTTGATAGTATTTACTTAATTAAGAAAACGTTACCAGATAAGGATTTTCTATTTTTAAACAGAGATCCAGAATCTCAGCTCGTTTATATAGCAATTTCTCAGCCTCACGTGTGCCTTATCAAGCGTCTACCATTTAAAATGGTTCTCGTAGATAACATAATGTTTTAATTGGGTTTATTAATTCTGGGAGGTGTGCAGACAGAGTGTAAGAGTGCAAGGGTGCAATGGTAGTGGGCCCGGAGGGGGTGGGGAGAAGGTGGTGTGCAGTGTGCACCTGGGCGGCGGCTGGCGCCCGGCGCCCGGCGCGGCGCGGTCCACGTGCCGCGTGCCCGGGTGGGCTCAGTCGCTGCCGAGCCGCCGCCGTGACGTCGCGTTGCCCGATTCCGCCCAGGCGCCGCCGGACCCGCCTGCGCTCTCCGCTCGACCCGCGCCTCCTACGCCCGGCAAATTTCATGTTCACCACGATAAATCACTGTGACGTGTCTCGATAGCGGGAAAATGAGTATCACCAGTTGATCCTAGTGCTCCTCCGGATTGTATCATGCTGACGTCCGATTTTGGATTTTGAACCACAAGTCGTTGTGACACTGTAAGTGTACATATAGTTTATAGTAATAATAGACAAAATGTAAAAAAAAACTCTATATTGTTTTAAAGTTGTAATCCATACTATATTTAATCAGAACAAGAGCAAGAATTTGTATATAATTTATTTGATAGTAAATAATGAATTTACTCATTGCAAATGATTTTACGGTTTTCACTCCTTGTGCTCATGAACAGTAAGTTTATTTTCTAGGTGACTATTTATTTTAAGGGCAGGTGTATCTGTGATAAAAAGCGCACGTCTATTCTACCGTTCTCACCTAAGATTGTCATTGCTACCTAAGTAAAAGACACGTTAAGTTAAAAAATTATAGTTTTAAATATTAAACAACTCATTTTATCTTGTATCATACTTAGGTTGATTGTAACCAAATGAGCTTTATCCTCCAAACACGCTGATAAATTTTTATGTCTTTCATTTAATACAAATTAACTGTTACTTTCGTTTCTTCTTACATTTCTTTATTTTTCTATTACATACTTATGCATATGCGATGCTTTCACACATTTACGGTCATGACATTATGGACTTCAAGATTCTCATCTATAAAACCAATTTATTGAACAGCCGTCAGAGTTCTCCGCAGTTAAGTTCAGCTCGATACATAGACATCAAATTCATATATAATTAATTGTTCAAAAGGAGACATACTAAAAACATATATACCAAAATAAAAACAAAGCAATAGGCTGCCTAATTGCTTAGCAGCAACCTTTTCCAGGGCAGGTTCCCAGGGTGAATGAAATAATACAGAAGGGCAAAATAAGAGTGAACGCAATGGTAATAAACGAAATAAAATAATAGTAAGAATACAGTGACATGAAGATATCGTTTAGCTATTACATTGATTTATTATAATCAACCTTAAGGGTTTATGGACACTAGATTGGAACCCGGGATCTTTGGCTAAGAAGGGGTTACTGACCATTCGACCGACGGCTGTTATTTGGTTCACATTTGTCTTAGGTATTATAGACCTTATATCAATTATCCCTTTAAAGATCACAATTATGATAAGAACATTTTAGGGCATTGAATTCATGATTATTATTATAATTTACCGAATTTCGCGTGCCGGTTGATAGAATGAGCGATTGAGCTGAATGAGCGAAATGAGCTAGATATTATTCATCCTGTTATATAGGTTGTATGGGTAAAGATAAATAGTTTTAAAGGAGAGGTTAGACCGATTTTTATGATTTTTTTGTTAATGTTGGTAGGCTATTTTTTAGATGTATAAAAAATTGATAAAAGTTAAAAAATATATTTTTAGCAAAACAAAGCTTGCTGGGTCAGCTAGTAGCTTTATAAATCCCTAACAATAAAGAAATGTTAGTAATAAATGAACCCTTAATTTATTCGGCAAAAATAATTATGCATTATTATTATGCATCTCTCTTCATCTCGTTGTGAATAAATTTGCTATAAATTGTACTGATTAGTTGTGACAGAACTTCGTACTGGTAAAAGGTACGTGACATAAAGGTATTTACTTGGAAAGTATAAGTATGCTTGATAAAATAATGATGATTGGATTTATACCTATACAAATATGGAAAACTTATTTTACAGATTACATTGATGTAATTTTTGACTTTTAAGGTTGTAAATACGTGTTTAAATGAGATTAGAAGACAGAAAGTCTAGTTTGAAATTTTTTATCGGTTTATTAAGCGGCTTAGCATCGGAATAATTGTGATAATATAATCACTAGTGCCTTATAAGTATTTCAGTTAACCTGATTGGGCTGAAATGATTATTCGGCAGCCAACATTTTAACGTTATCTAGTAGAAGCTGATAAAGGCGAAATTGGTTATGGGCTCGCTTTTGAATTACTTGACAATATAATCAGAGATCATAGACTCGATTTAGAAATTACCAACTCCGCTCTTATCGGTATATCAAATAGTTCCAATTCAATTGAATCTTATCTATGTTCAAAATTATATAATAGCTTTGATTTTTTCTCTTGTTATAAAAGTGATATTGTTGAAATTTGATTGTTTTCTTTGAAAAAGTAAATTAAAACATA
Organism: Acentria ephemerella; assembly: GCA_943193645.1. NCBI lineage: Eukaryota > Metazoa > Arthropoda > Insecta > Lepidoptera > Crambidae > Acentria > Acentria ephemerella. Next base: position 9,346,578 of record OW971886.1, on the reverse strand, counting down.
AGCTTACTACAATTGATTATCACCAGTCCAACTTTATACTCGTGATTCTTACTTGTACTATGCAAAATGATTTTATACTGTGCTCCTATAGAATTATTTTATAAAAATATCTATGAGTAATGATATAAAATTTTACGTAATGTGCTTACCCGTAACTAGATTTATTTTCCCAGTAATTAGTGGAACTGAAATAAACTTTTGAAGAAATTTTAGTCTTATGCAATTCCATTTGATAAAACTGACTTACAGTTTCCGGAGTATATTTTGATATTTTGCAAGTAAAAAACAAATTTTGTATTGACAAGCTAACGTATCCTATACAGTATAAATAAAACTTTTATTTCTTATTTATTTTAATAAGGTTTACTCTTGACCCCAGTCTTGTTTTGGTTAAGAAAGGTTCTCTGAATAGAGCCAGCTTACCCAAAAGGGCAACTGAAAGAGCTTTTTCGCGATATTTCTCTTTCAGTTTTTATTTCATTATATACAGATTTCCTTTGTTTGTTATATTTTACTTACCTACGTAGGTACTATCAGCTTCAGAAGTTGATCAAAAATTTAGAGCCATGTCTCACCATGTTTGTATATTTTTAGAACTATTACAGTACACTAAATAGTTGGTATGACATGGTATAGAACAGTTAAGTTACTACTTCGATGTCTGTACAAATAAATTAGTTAAACAAAATAATTTTTATTTATTTTTTTGTATTAAGTAATAAAACATTTTTTTTATTATAGCTGCAAGTATACAGCTGCAAGTAAAATTTTAATAAAAAAATTATGTTATCGTGATGAAATATCAAAATTTTCCTGATAGATAAATCCTCACAACACAGATATAATATTTTTGCAAATGATTTAAAGCTGTTATTTTCATTTATTACACCTTAATTTTTGCTTATTTTGAGAACAAACCGTTTATTTTAATTTACAACTTATCTACTTAAATGTAAAAAAAAATCACAAACTGAAAATAAAACAACCAATCAATTAAATTTTAATTATTATAATTTTGCTCATTCATTAAAAAAAAATCAATCCTGACTCACTGTATTTATGTCAAATTGTTAATTTTAATTTACGATTCCTCAGGCTACAAAAGTACAAACAATTCATAACAAACATTGTACATTCACGTGATGTTGAAAACTTTTACCTTTATAATATATCCTTAACTTTGTATCCCACTGGAATTCAAGCCATGTAAATGAATATATAAATGTCATATGACTGGGAGTACAGACCTCGTGTAATACACTGTATAGGTAGGAATGAGATTTTGTAATAATTGAATATTTTATATTTAGAGAATTTAAAACCGCCAAAAGTAAATAAACACAAAAACTACAAAAGCAAATGTAAAATATTCAAAAACATGGAAGGAAAGAAAGACCCCAAAGTACATACTAAGAAGTAATTTAATATTGTAGAGTATGAGGGGTCTGCTTGACTTAGTGCAGGCCCTCTCCGGTCAAGGATCTTTAAAGATATGAACCTGTGCAATGTTGCGTCATAAAAGTAAACCCCAGTGTGCCATCAGTGTGATAAGAAAACACCGCATCACATACCTTGAAATCAGCAACAGGTGGACTCTACAAACAGCTGCATAAGTCTCGGCATTCGGCACGAATTTTTTTTCCTGCAGTCGTATGGGCGATGGTGTAGAATCAGAAATATTGGAAGGCTTTTTAATTTTTTGGTGTCAATGATTTGTTGAAAAATACAGAGAAGCGTTCCTTAGAGGATGACCCCACAGCTGAATTTATCAGATGGCGTAGAACAAATGCCGATGCCTCATAAATAATCTCCCATCAATAGTGAAATAAGAGACTTCACATGAGCGCACCTATGTGATATTTAGAATAATAAAAGTGAGTCCTATCAGAACAAACACATGCCGGAACATACCGGACAAGGTCTGGCAGCTACCGTAGTTCTTTTCATGTGTGAGGATTGTGTATAGGGGGTTATTTTAGTGAGTGGACTATATCATTGGGCAGACACCGAAAAACAAGGAGTGCGTGCGTAAATGCATTTTTTTCACCATAAAAGGCTTTGATGCTCATGGTCTAAAATGATATTTGACGTATGATTGAGAAGGCTGAAAACAATCGAGTGCCTTAGTTTGAATAATGATATCGATGTATTGATTAATTCTGAATTGTTAATTAATTAGAAAAATGATAATTAATGAAAAATAATTGATAATTACAATAATAGTTTGTTTTTCATGCCTTAGGGTAACGATATGATTTTGAGCTATTACGAATAAGAAAAAATTTGGTTTTTATTAATTAAATTCGTAATAACTGGTAGAATCTTGATGTAGAGAAGTTTTAAAATAGAATTAAGCTTTACTTTCAATCCCACGTAACAAGTTCCATTTCTTTCAAAGATTTTAAAGGCGATATTTTCTTTAACACTCTACGAACTGCCAAATGCATTTATTGGATTATTCCCGAGGTAGAACCTGAGTCGGTCGCATAGCAAAGCGAAAGATATTGTGAAAAACGATAATTTCACTGTTAAAGTTCGTACTTCTGCCACCTACCGTTCGGTTTGATTTTAAAAATAGTTTTTGATTTCTTCTTGTGTGCTTTAGGTCCCTTATTGTAGTATTCTTGTGAACAAGTATTAAAATTATTTATTTTTCCTTTAAGCATTTATTCGATCTTGTTAACATTTTTGTATTTTATTAAATAAAATAAAATTCTATGCATCTTATAACTGGTTTCAGTTTTCTTTATAAAGTAAACATTTTTTGGTGCTTTAGTGATTTCATTATACAATCTACAACATTAGTTTAATTTGAAACAATTTCTTCTTAATTAAGATTTTAAAATTATGTATTTAGAATCAATACGAAACTATACAAAATTGGTTTTTATTTTATGCCTATTATTACTATAGTTAAGTAATACCGGGTGGTATTACTCGAGAGTTTCGCGGAATTTTGGGTCAATGAAAATTATATTATAAGTTACTTATAATATTATCTTCTTACTTGCTTTCATTACGTTGAGCCATAATGATCACGAAATTAAATATTTCTTCAATTGATGGATTGAAGAGATTTCTAATAGAAATATTCGGTACGTTTGTACAATTTTCTGTAATTATATCGTGTTCTTTTTAATAATCTTTGCGTGAACATAACTTTTTAAATAAATGAATAATAGCTTAAATATAAATATTTGTATCTCAAGAAATCATATGTCTATATATGAATCTATTTTGCATGAATTCGAAATTAGGTGTCATTTATAATTCACAAAATATAACATTTAAAACGTCTTAATTATTTCATGCTCTATAAATCTCCAGCTTTATAAAGTAAGTCATTACTAAATTAAAAACATTGTTAATTAAAATCACGTTATTTAATCAAGAATTATGACACTTTCCGATAGTAATTACACGTTATCAGTCTCTTCGACTAATGCGTCACACATTATTACGGTCTCATGTAGAGACACAGTTATCTGACTCTACAATCATGACCTATATAATTGTCAGATGTGTAATCTTTATTGTCTTTTGATTATATATAATACATTGAATAAACAACTATAGTTCCTATGCTTATATTATAAAATATAATAAGTTATCTAAAAAATACTTACCGGAATCCCAGTAACTCTACGCTCTTTTCTTTAATTGAAATGAGTTAATATACAAAAGTAGTGCATATTCCACATTTTTGACTCTAATTTGTCCCCAATTTCTGACCGTTCATTTGTCCGTTTTTCACATAATGTAATAATCAAAGCTAGTTGGTTTTTCAATAATACTACAACATTTTCATCTCTACTCGCTAGAAGAAGATATTAAATAAATTGCATATTCAGGGTCATATACATATGAAAACGATTTTAATTTTGTCAGAGTCGTGGACCAAATATAGTATTTTATAGCTTTTGTGATCAATATTCTTTATAAAATCAAATCATTGAAAACTCTTTCGATAACTAACCATTTGTTTGTACTTAAAATCTTGTTACACAACATTCACGGAATAGTCATAACTTCAAATAAACATTGAATTCATATTTACGTTATCACATTAAAGGAGTTCAGACCATTTGAAAGTTCATGAATAGTAATGAATGTTTTACAGAGCGCAGTGGAATGGGTGCCCGTATCGCCCCACTTGTGCTTGCTTGTATGTTCTCATATCCAAGAAACGGCCCCATAACTTTATTTTATTATTGACTTGATGTTTTCCTTTCATTATTCACGTCTCATCATGCTGTTGTTGGTACGGGTGTTATTGAATAAACCTTATTTAACCTGAAACCTTATTCAAACCGGAATAAACCTTATTTTCTATGACATACCGCCTACAGTTATGTCATCACTAGTTAGATTGATAACATCAAAACAGGCACGTAAAAGTGTCGTCTGTGATTTAGTGTAAACACTTAGCTAAATTATGGTTTTTCCTACGTTACCAAGGCATCAAATTCATTTTTTGTTTGTTATTTCCGCCACAAGTCAACACTCGTTGTGATGAATGATACATTGAACATGAATAACTGAATACTGTAGTATTTTATTTAATAAAATATAATAAACGTAATCCTCTGATATTCAAAAGATCAAACTTTTAAAATAAGCGTGACGTCCTGTTCTGAATATTTCATCAAGAAGGGTCGCTCGAGCAAGGTACAAGGATATATCAAAGTAAAAAGAAATACAACCATAACTCTATTCATTATCACATCCAACTAATCCAAGAGGAGCGAAGACAGGTCAGATTTGTCACTGCAGTATTATTTGAATATTAAGATAGTACATATTTGTAGCGTAACTAAGATTAATGACAGCGACCAACTATATAAAGCTCTCTGGAAGGGCGAGAAAACATCGTCCATAAATTGGAGTCGATGGTTATGAGGTCGCAAGTGCGTGACATCTATTGTAGCGGTCCGCCCCTTCGTCATTCATCATAGTGTCGAGAATTTTATACGACCTTGTTTTTTTTTCTTTTTCCAGAGAACAATGGAAGAATCTTTCACTTTACTTACTTGATGATACCTGCGAAGCTTTGTGAGATATTTACCAAGACGGTTTTTATTTATAATAAAGGTTTTAATGAAATATGTTTAATACTATTATTAGATAGATGGACAAAAATAATAAACAATACATAAAAGAGTGCCTATATATTTAGAAGCTTATATATGCCTTACCGTGGTATTAAGGTTCTGTTGCTTGAAAGAAACACATAAGGAGACTTAGTCTACATCACCGCACACGGGCCCAATGTAGGTTGATATGTGATTGTAACTATCAGGAAGAACAACTCCAAAATAGGCATGGAAATGATTGCAGTTGCTTTTTTCGTTGTGAAAACCAGTATGTGCACTAAAATCACGCCTTCAGAAATAGAGTGCGAGTTTCAATTGAATTGAACCTTCTCATATTAGTTGTCAGCTGTCTAATTGTATTCAAGACAGCAGCGCCTCTGTTATGAAGTACTGTCAATAGAATGCAACTACCATTAGAAAGTTTAGATACGGTTGAAGCTTACTCAAGGGGCACAAGATTGATGATTGTCCGAGCAAGGATATTATTTTCCTTTTCGAACAAACTTATTATTAGGCTTATTTTTCTTGCGTATTAATATTTATGAGAAACGTCATAAATTATTTCATTTGACAGATTGTATATATAGTTCTTCATGAAATATATTTAAACAAAAAAACTTCGATTTACTAACACTATCCAATGTACCAAAATACGTCGAGTCCCACGCATTATCATGGAACCCATGTTTGCAAAGTAATTAAATCTTCTTTACCAGAATACCGGGATATTATTTGAGCCGGAATTTTGGCAAGCATGACCTGTGTCACAGTCCCGGGTGGGAGTGTTTCGTCCTGTAGGGTTGACAATTATTTGAACACATTACTCTGTATCGTAATTAATTGAACAACATCTCATAATTTTGAATATATTCGTATATTGATATTTCTTTTTAGTATAGTTCTAAAAAATAATGTTTAATACATTATTTGCTATGTTCTTTACATAATCCCATTTACTTTTTTATTTATAATTGTGTAATAACTCCAATATGCGTGATAAATAAAATCAACTTCCAGATATTTTTGCTTTCAGTGATTGCCAGCCCATTTTAAGTTAAATATTCCTTATCATCAAACAAACTTCAATTTTCTGGTCAGGCCCACAGATGACAACCCTGCCTGTACCCCTCTTCGAAATTTCAGCGACAGCCACATCTCTCAGACACAGACAAATTAATTGTAGCCTAGCAATAACCATTAAATATGAACCACCTGTAGACCACCCTTACTTCAAGCGTGGTTTGGCCCAGCCCTAGCGGAGTTCGAATACGTGAAGTTATAAGAGGCTTATTGGATATGTATTTCCTGTATCAGTGGTTTATCGAAATAGTTTTTCTAAATATGTTTACTTATAACCGTAAACAAGCTAGCTCTACAAAAATATTAGGTAATATAACCTGTTAATCATTATATACTAGGAGGCTGGTGGTTCTGATACTTGCCGTAAAATGTTATTGTTTTCCTGCAGAAATAATGACCACTTCATTTAATTTATATCCGCACTCGCTTAAGTTTAAGTAAAGAGTAATTTGACATCACAATTTATATTTGAAAGATATTCAATTTGTCAATATCTAAAAAATAATACATAATAAGATAAAAACGACAAAGCTCATAACTCAAAATGATTAGGACTAGAATCAGTCTATGTACGGTGATTTGGTTTGGTTGGTTGAATTTTTCCATATTTAGAATAATTTTAGTACAAACAAATTGCTATCAATTTGTTTTCATCCACAGTATAGTACAATTACAGGTACAAAAGTGTACAGTTACTGAAAAGATAATCTTCTGCATTGATAGAGCGTCATGAAAAGTTATAAAATATAAAATTTAACTGTAATTTTCTGTGCACAAATGTGTAATTAAATAAAGTACCAAAATAAATATTTTAATAACATTATAAAATAGTTTCGTGCAGGCTAGTTTATAGATCTTGTATAAGCTGTCATCGTGATATGTTTTGACTTTAATTCATACAAAATATTAATATTAAGGGTTTCGTAAAACATAAATAATAATAATAAAGGCCTCTGAGGTTACATAAATAACTGCATAAAGCAAAAGCTCTTGTTCCCTAACAAATCATATCCTTTGAGCCCGAGTTGGGTCAAAGCAAATTTAAGCGGAAGTTAGTCATATTATCTCCCTACTTAAGTTACATATCAAAGTCCTTCATTGTCATCAGTAATAGAGATAAGAGTCTCTATATAAACTGACTGTTTACGACGTTCTTACTACTTACCTATTTATTAATTGAATGCACTTAATTCGGTATTGCTTCATGCCCTATTTTTTTGCTTTTAGTATTATAAATTAATCAACTGATATTTGGTACACACCTTTAGAACTGTTTACAATAAAAATTGATATATTATTAGAAATCAAAGAAGCCGCGGTATCATAATGAAGGTTTACATAATTTATCAAAATCCTTTGACTTGACTAGTAAAATTTAATGCACTATGAAAAAATCCAAAATTAAAATGGACACCGTAACAGAAAAACGAATTTGACTATGGTAAATAGGTATCAAATAAAATGGCTTCATAGTAGAATACAGTGCCAATGTGAATTGAGACATATTGACGAATTAAAAACTTAAAAACAGAATAAATAAAAATATTAAAAGGCTAAAAGCTAAAGCGCATAGCTTTATATGGGCATATAAAATTTCAAAAATCTGTACATTGGTGCAAAATAATATTTGATTGTTAAAATATTAAATGATGTTATTAGAAAGTTTTTTTTAATCGTTTGTAATACTGTTTAAGGGAACAAAAGAAAAAGTAGCATTGACTAATTTTAAAATTTTATAATTCGTTACTTTTATATATTTTTTATATTTTTGGCTCGTTTATTCTTTACAGTAATGGGATTTTTAAATATTATCAATCAAGAGTTAACCTGTCAAGCCGACAATGGGACAATTTATATTAACATTGTCACAAATTGGCGCAATAAATCGTTCACAAGAGCAATATTTATTTCTTTACGATTTGAAATTTTAAACGTTGCCTGTTAATACTTGCTCGTACCATTAGCTCTTCACAACGTAAATTAGGCAAACTTTGTTCTCAATTTAGTAAGTGAGCTTAGTCAAGTAAAATCCACGATCATTTTTATGGCCTCCTAGTTGCTGTAGGCTTTTAAGTAATAGTTGAGTTGTCCTTTAGCTCACAGGCTTTTGGTTATTTAGCGACGAATGTTTATACCTAATCTCAAAACTTTAAAGAATTAGAACCTCCATTACCTTGGGCACTTGTGAGTTAAACTCATTAAAAAGTTTGAATCATGAAAGTTATAATATTACAAATTTATTAAGAAAAACGCCGCCCAGGAAATATGACTTTCATTATTATTTTATTATACTTTAAATGACGGTATTAATTATTTATTAAAATCCACAGAGGGGGGGGTTTGTGAAGTCATTGTAGCGTTGACCCTTTCAGGCAAGTATAAGCTCAGCTGAAGTTATACAATATTTACTTAATCTATGTTGTACATTTAAAGGTACAATTGGCAGACTTAATGCTATTCGACATTGTCTACTAGTTTATAAATGATATTCATATGAATTTTAAAATATCCGTGTATATTTCAGGCGCATTCATTAAAACATTTTTTTACTGAATGCGCCTGAAAAGTATCTTGCTGTCTCCGCATATGGTCTCTTACAACTAATCAGGTGGGGTGAAGTCATTTGATGTCATAAAAAAAACCTTAGTTTTATTATTCCATCATTATCAACAACTCATATATGGTGATCCACGAAAAGCTCGAGCCTACCCTATATTAGGACGAATAGGCTTTATTCAATCACACTGGCCAAGGGTTGGTGTATAAGGCACACTATTTTTAAATTATGTCTACAGCTCACTTTCTCACACACATTTATCAAAAATTTTCATACATGCTAGCATATGCCTTATTGCTCGCAGTTGGCCTACTCAACCATTTATGGGTTGACATAAAGTGATATATAAAGTGCTAATTCTAACATATACTTACTTATAGGTTAGTATGAAGAGAAATTTTGATAAAAATGCACACTCATGCTAGCTATGCATAATTGCCTACAGTTCACCTTCTCTCTCACTCATTTATGTGTTGGCATGAAGAGAAATGCTTATAACCTTTTTCTACTGTTGATATCACTTATTGTTGCTTATGAATGCTTTTCATATGCATGAACTAAAACGATAAAGCCACTAACAAATATGCCAACCTTTGTTCATTTAAAAAACCATGGTGTACTGTTTATGCTGCTCGAGAGTTTTGATAAAAAGTGTTTGCCCGGTTACGCTTGGTTATATCTACGAGTGTCACGTCAGTGTTAGTCTTGTTTTAAGCAGCGTTTATTTTTGTCAGCAGTATTTTGCTTAGTAGGGTATACCAAATACCTGTACCTATTATTATATTCTTTACATACTACTGAACACAACATGTTACGCAGCATACTTATTATTTTTATATATTACACTGGAAAAAGGATTAATTAAGAAGTTTTAGAAGTCCTTTGCAAAGATTTTGAAATATATATCTAATGCAAAAAATGTCTTTTTTTCTATTCCTGTTTTTGTATTCCTGTCCTAGAGGATTTTTTGTGTTGAGAGAAGAAGCGCTAATGTTCAATGTTGCCTATTAAAGAACCGGAGTTTTGGATTAATTTAAAAAACGCGACTTACAAATTAAATATACAACTAATTTACAAAACACTAAATATTTCTCATATTATAACGATGGGCATTGTGACAATAATGAAAAGAAGAAGAGGACGTCAAGAGCTAATAGTGTGAAATTTTGAAAAAAGAACAATTATATAATCTTAGAATGCACATAGTTTTTATAAAGGAAATCTAACGTAAACACTGACACTTTTCTATTGATTTTTATAGATCATTTGTATTACAAAACATTACCCTGTAAAAAGTGCCACCGTAGCCAATTAACTTATTATAATTATCTACGGCAATCTTTTATCGTAATGCGGTCGTATACTTACTTGAATGTCAGTAACATAATTGATCGACTGCTACCTCGAGTTTAAAGCGATATTTACATATATTTTTGCTGTTTGTTTCGCCTAGATCACACTAGCCGTGGTCACAAATGGACTGAGCGTCAGTGAGGTACATTTGTGCAGTATTCACATCCATTAATAGTCAGAAGTTTTTTCTTGTTGAATCGCGGCGGCCTGGTACGGAAGGTTAATAAACTTAAATAGCTTTGATAAGCATATAATATTTCTCATATAACAGAATTGTTTCTCATCGTGATTTCAGTTTTTCAGTCACAGTATTGTCAGTATACATTTTCATTGTTCAATTAAATGAAAAGTCCTTCATAAATTTTTTTAAATTTTTGGCAAGAATTTACAAATGTTAAAAATAGAATTAATGATTACAGCGAATGGGACCAAATAACAGTTCAAAAATAACATCAAATAAATTAAATAATAAGGACCTCTCAATTCAGTTTGAACTGATGAACTGCGTGACTTGAAATTAATCCACCTTACCAGATCCAAGTATGTACAGTCTGCTAAGAAAAGTATACGCATTTTTTTCCAGTATTTTTATAATTATGGTCATAACAATGGTTGAGATTTGTACTTAAAAAGAAGTACGTAATCGTTTTAAATGAAATAATTTCTTTGAACTAAAAATCTCTCCAAGAGATTATAACCATTGTTATGTTGTACTTGAGCTTATGTTACGTGGGGAAATGTAAAAGTCAACTGATATCCTGAAAAAATATAAAGCAAAATACCAATCACAAAACATATAACAACATCAGAATTTAAAAGTAAATAAAGATACTTGGACATTTTGTTTAACCTTGTAACATCGAGTAAAATCAATCGACTGTATCTTTATCTACTTCACTCTTTGGGTGGCGCTAACACCCGGCACATTTTTGATCTTCTTAAGTGACATCCACTCCCCTCTCTCCATATTCAATTGATCACTGTTCAGTATCGTGACCCCTCCTTCTTTAGGATATATATACCACGATACTTGATTTTTCGATAATTTTTTTCCCACCCACAAAGTTTCACTGCTTTCTGCCAATCACAAATTAATACCACCCAAAACAAAGTAATACCAATAATAATAAGTACATGGTGAAAAATTACCAATTTAATGGTCGTGATAACAGACCAAAGTAAATGAATATCCTTTTATACTTAGTTATACCTAGCTGTGTTTAATCATGACTATTTATGTCCTAAGGCTTATATTATTATTACTTACTAAGTACTTAATTATTGTCAGTATTTGTGTGCATATCAATCATGCATACCTTGTCACAATTACAAGACAATTCATAATACCAACGCCTATCATAGACAAATATCAGTAGCAGCAGTGTGAAGGTTACATGTTTGTGTCATTTAATATCATGTTTCTATTCTCAAATTGAGTACCCATACTACAGGCTATTTACTGACTGAGTAACCTGTAGTATGTGTACTCAATAATCGCCTATTTGGTCGTCATGTTTTATAATTAACATCGGAATCCGACGTCTAAACTTTTGTAAGTCTGCATATTGTGTGCAAAACCCCGTAAGCCCCCCTCGGTCTAACGGGCGTGTTACACCGGTGACGCGGAAAAATCCGAGCATTTGTATTACAAAACCGCTGTCATGTGTGAGTTAGTCGTTATAATCTTTGGGGTTTACGAAGTCATCCTTTTATGAATAAAAATTGGAAATAATGAATGTTTTATAATGTATTTAATAATCGGTTTGTAAGTATAGTATATTAATGTAAAAAAAGCATAGAACGTTTAAGTATAGTAGCGTTTTTTTATATAGTTCTGTTTTGCTCTCGCATAGAAAGTGATGCACTAATTCTTATTTTGATTTTGATCCTTTTTTATTTAGACTAGTGCATCTGACGAAAAGTTATGATGAAATTGAATCACTTATTTGACTTATTTTTTGTGTATGCAAATTATTGTGGATCCAAAGTTTTTCCAATCCAAGACAATTTACATAAATAATAGAGACACGCAATCACACAATAGTTACTATACATACTTACACAGAAGCATATCCACACAACTATACGCGACCATAATCACACTCATATACACCTAAGTCTGTTTTTACACGGTCTTTTTGTACACGGTTTTGATATAACACGGTTTGAAAATTGAATATTTTTAATTTTTTTACACGATTTTATTCCATTTAGCACGATTTGAAATTTTATGTACTTTTTTTTTTTGTCAAATTTAACTTTTGCGAAGTATGTTCATATCACAAAAAAGTATTTATGAAATAAAAAAGTCTGAAACCATCGATAGTTTGCGAACAAAAAATTGAATAACCTATTCTTTTCGTTCACAACATAGTTTTTTAGTTCCTGAACTTGCCATACATTTAATTTATATTACTTTTAAGATTAGAGTGCATATCTTTTTTATCATTAATTACTATGCTTGTGAAAATAAGCATTATATATTTGATTTAATAAAATAAACATGAATTCTTGTTTTTCACTAATTTTAATAAGTTTTAGAGATTAGGAACAAATCACCCATTTTTGTATAAGATCAATGTCTTTTTTTACACGGTTTTTTTTTACACGGCTTCTTCTGGGACCAATCTACCGTGTAAAAACAGACTTAGGTGTACTTAAAACCTCAATTACAAGGTTTCATGAATTTTCACCTTGAAAGACAATATTAAAACATGTAAGCCACAGGAGCAGCTGTCAGCAAACTGTTATACAGTTTGGCTGAGTGTAGAAATGCGAATATGTTTGTATTAAATAAATTAAAGAAAAAACTGGCACACAGTTACACACTCAATTATAAACATATATCCTTTTTGACTAGGGTAAATTCTTATTAAAACTTAAGTGTAAATGCTTGTTGTACCTAAATGTCAACTACATATTATTATTTATTTATATTCGGAATTGTTTTCGTTTCTGTTATCGCGTTACTTACTAGTTTTGTTGTAATCTTGCTGTGGAAGATCGGTGCACACGAGTGGTATTATTTGCTTAAAAGGAAGGGCCAACTATTTATAAGTATTTTAGACTAAGTTACCGAAACAAACTATTTGATTCGATCTTTGCAGTAATTTGAGTTTATTATGTTTGTGGCAGGTGGCGGTGAATACAGGGCTCGCGGCCGTGTCGCGGATGTCGCGGCGATGACGCGGCGGGTGACGTACGACATGCCTTGCTGACATGGCACGCAGCCGCTCCGCCCTCCTTTCGCTGGCAGCTCTCGCAGCACTCGCCGGTATCATTGTTGTTGTTTGTACCTGTTGCGTTATTTGTCTACGTCCAATGTTTATGAAAAGATAATCCCGATATAAATGCTATTCTCTTCTTAAAAGATTTTAATCGAGATGTGTTTGGCTGTTGTAAAGAAAACTGGCTACAGATGTATTAATTAATAACACTTTTGTTGTGTGCCACTAGTGAATAGCAATCATCCAAACTTACACATTTATAAAAGTATAAAATTTTTTAGTAATAAGACTTGAACAAACTCAATCTTCAGCAATACGAGTCAAGTGATGTTGGAATTTTTTTTAAATTAAGCTACTGATATTTTGCAAAATTATCCTGAACCCGAAACCAGCACTTTTCGAAAAAAATACTTAGAAATTTGTCAGAAAAATAAGACTATTTTTAAGCGTCTGCTTAATGCACGTTTTGGAAGACGACGAAATTTAATACCACTTCATGCTTGTTTACCAATCCCCACGTTAAGGAACTCTTACTAAATGGGCGACAAAACAAATACCAAATATAAATAGTATATAAATAGTATTCGTATACAAATATGATCTCGCGAAAAGTATTAAAAAAGTTTGTACCTATTTTGGATACAACAAAGCGGAAAAAATATTTTTTAATATTATAAATACATAAAACGATATACATAAATATAAAAAAAAAACTAAAACCCAAAACACGTATTCATTATTATTTTTTCTATACACATCTGCCCTAGCCTTGTCTCGGATCCTGAATCATTTGAGGAATAGCCTGTAAACAAGGGCATAAAATACTCAGCCAGTTGGTGGTCCAACTTCAACCTTATTAAAATAAAAAATAAAGTGTAAAATTTAAAAAATAATAAATAAAGGTAAATTCCCTTGCATTAAAAAATCATTCAATGTATCGGGCTGTTTCACCGCGGGGCGTAATCCTATTCCAATTAGCGCTCTGGCACCCAAACCGTTGTCAGTTAAACCATCTTTAATTTGATCGCTATATCTATACAATACATATAATGAAATTATAACTGGACTATATATATAATAAGGGTCATAGATAAATACTTATCAGTTTTTTTTTTCAATATCTTTATTATTTCTATTTCTGTATCTTTATTAGAGCAATGGAAGCCATAGATAAACAAAAAATTTTCAAAATGTTTATCTGTCTATACTTGCTTCACGCAAAAACTACTGCATACCATATAATGCAATTTTCACCAATGTATGAAACCTATATTATAAGTTAATCTGGATTAACATATAATATAGTGTAAGAAAATATCTTATCATATATCATATGAATAGACGATGTAACACTGTATACCTATCCTTTACAAGTCCATTTTATTGTAATTTAATTATCAACTGTCTCTGCAAAAACTATATTAATTGAAATTAAATATATTTATATAAGGTGGTTCGTTTTTCAAATCAACGAAAATGAAATTGTATCTATTTAAAATACATAGTCAGTGTCAACCTGTGCGCAATTCATACAATAATAAAAATATTTGCACATTTTCATACGTCAACCATATTAAAAATTAAACCCTCTGTAAATAATCTTAAATTCTGTACAAAGGATAAGGCTTCAGAATGACACTTCTGTTTGACATATAATCGTGTCGATTCAGCCGCTTAATTGAATGAATAATTAATGTTTATGTCCTTATTGACATTTTGTGTATATGCAGCTTAAGAAATTTATTAACTGTTAGCTGCGAAGCCAGCAAGTGAGAGATTATTTATTTTTTTCGACAATAGAGATAAAGTGATAAGTTATAGAGTAGGGATACGAAGTAAGTATGGTGTCATAATTACTATTACAGAATTTAAAATATATTCTACAAAGATACTTACGTAAGTTAAAGTCATTTGAACAAACATTTTTGGACGAGTTTTATTAAAAAAATTATTATATTATTCGGTTAATCCCAAACTTATTTATTTGTTTAATAATGTGCCGTATAAAAGTAGTATTATTGTTAGGTTTCCCTAATAGAAATATAGTATACGCGATGTCTTTTGTTATCGTCATACAATAACAACGTTATTATTGGATACCCAGTTCAACAATAATCTACACTAATATGAGTTTACTTACTTCGTATTTCTACGAATATTAGTTTTCTTATTATTTTTAATATATTGTGATCAGCCTAACGAACTACAAATACACATATTACATATACTTATTATTATGTCACATATTGTAATTCTCACAACACACACATTAGTTTCATCCATTATTATAGATACTTGGTATTCGATTTATCAAATAGGTATAATTTACAATGAACATTGATTTTTTGGTTTGTGGTTCGCTGCAGTGTTGGGAACATTTTAATTGGAAAAACAACTAAAAATTGCCAATTAATTAATTGCGATTACTTCACTAATGAATTGTTACTTATGTTACTTCAAAAATTAATTAATTAATGCACAACACTGGTGGGCAGACAAGCATGCAGTCTGCTTGGTGACAGGCAGCACTTAGACCGACCCCTAGCCCATAGACGCTTGCAACACTTACGTGACGTGACACTTGTGCGCTGCCAACCATTGGAGCTGCTCAAAATTCGAGTTTCTAGTCTGCTTACCTCTATATAAATTATTGATCTCATCGACACTTTGATATCTGTGCAAGTACAAATATCAGTGTCGATGAGATCAATAATTTATATATAATTATATTGTTCTTCAAGGGAATATTTAAAACGAATGAATTCTTTTTTGGTGCATTTATAAGAATCAAATGACATAGTTCATTTTATAAAGGAACAGAAAATAAGTAACTTCAGTTTTTTTCATTACAATTGAAAAAATACAAAAAATGTGTAACAGCGTATAAACATAAGCGGTGACAAAAGTTCCAATACTTTGACAAACGCGAACAAATAGAAATGGCATACCGTTCTTCTGTTTGCGCAAAAGCGGTCTCCAAATTGAATTTCAATGAAGCCTGTACAATGTAGCTTCACAGAAGGGTAAATTTCAGATGTCAGCTCCCCTTCAGCAACGATTCACCGGCCGTTAATTTGTGGAAGCGAAAATGAAAGGCAGATACTATCGCACCCTCATCACGGCCGACACAAACCTTACGCAAGAAGTCTGCGACATGACTGGTGACGTTGATCCTTCCACTCGATCCTCCTGGAAATATTTATCATCATCCAAAATTCTTAGGATTATTCATCAGGAATTATTCTGAATTACTTACTTCTAATTATAATACCTACTAGTTGTAACTTGTAATTTTGAAGACCAATTTTTACAATAATGTAATTATTCCACTAGCATAGAAAACAGTATATGCAGACGATAAATAACAACAATGAATATTAAAATAGACTCTCTACCATGTTAGGAACGGAAGACCGCTCAAATAAATAAACGACCGCAATTAAGATAGAATCGGCTGGTTTTATTTATTGGACGCAACTCTTGGCTATTTTGTTTATTTTGGTTCCGTAAACGGTCGCAGTAAAAATCTGTCAATTCTACTCTAATAGGTGTCCATTTCTACCTAGAATGCTTTATTCAGCCTCGCTGATCGATTCTCATTTGTACACAAATAAAAATACATTTTATCGAACGATCAATATCCAAAAGCTGTTTGTTCAATAAATGTTTTATCCAACGACAATATACACGTATACATTTACAATGAAAAAAGCACCTTGAAAGCACTTTTCTGTGGCACATCACTTTATTTAGTTTAGCTTTATTAGTGTAGCTAATTCTGTGTCATTTTATACTTGGGTTTGATCTGGAATATCACGTTAGAAATCCAGATCGACTTTTGTAAAACTACAAGAAAAGTATAGGACGTTTCAACTTTACACTCTTCTTGAATGAATGAATGAATATTTTTATTTTCAACTAAATAAAAATATCGTAACTCTCTATAACAAATACCCATCAAATTATCAATTATAATATTATTAGACATTTTCTATATAATTTCATGGAAGAAAATTATTGCTTTTAGTGTAAATGTTATATACAGTATAAATTTATTTCTAGCTCGCATATATTTTAATGTTTGTTTTAATCCATTACTTTTAAACTGTTAATATGTCACTAATCAATAAAACCTTCATGTGACAAATGTTTGTCTTTGTTTGCCTACACATTATAAATTTTTAAATTAACGCATCGAAAGTAAGCAAAAAATATTTTTAAAACTGTACAATACTTAGATCGTAGCACGTTACTCCGTAGCGAAATCACACATTCGTAGTACGCTATAACTTACGCTACGCTACGGTTTCTACTTGCTACGGAAAAATAGGAATGCTTCGAACACCTTTAGTGCTGCTCCCACTTCCACCTTCCACCTTTGTACTCAATATTGACTTCCGATTGACCTTATTGTTTTCAGTTACAACTAGTAGGTATTATCTAATTATAATACCTACTAGTTGTAACTTGTAATTTTGAAGACCAATTTTTACAATAATGTAATTATTCCACTAGCATAGAAAACAGTATATGCAGACGATAAATAACAACAATGAATATTAAAATAGACTCTCTACCATGTTAGGAACGGAAGACCGCTCAAATAAATAAACGACCGCAATTAAGATAGAATCGGCTGGTTTTATTTATTGGACGCAACTCTTGGCTATTTTGTTTATTTTGGTTCCGTAAACGGTCGCAGTAAAAATCTGTCAATTCTACTCTAATAGGTGTCCATTTCTACCTAGAATGCTTTATTCAGCCTCGCTGATCGATTCTCATTTGTACACAAATAAAAATACATTTTATCGAACGATCAATATCCAAAAGCTGTTTGTTCAATAAATGTTTTATCCAACGACAATATACACGTATACATTTACAATGAAAAAAGCACCTTGAAAGCACTTTTCTGTGGCACATCACTTTATTTAGTTTAGCTTTATTAGTGTAGCTAATTCTGTGTCATTTTATACTTGGGTTTGATCTGGAATATCACGTTAGAAATCCAGATCGACTTTTGTAAAACTACAAGAAAAGTATAGGACGTTTCAACTTTACACTCTTCTTGAATGAATGAATGAATATTTTTATTTTCAACTAAATAAAAATATCGTAACTCTCTATAACAAATACCCATCAAATTATCAATTATAATATTATTAGACATTTTCTATATAATTTCATGGAAGAAAATTATTGCTTTTAGTGTAAATGTTATATACAGTATAAATTTATTTCTAGCTCGCATATATTTTAATGTTTGTTTTAATCCATTACTTTTAAACTGTTAATATGTCACTAATCAATAAAACCTTCATGTGACAAATGTTTGTCTTTGTTTGCCTACACATTATAAATTTTTAAATTAACGCATCGAAAGTAAGCAAAAAATATTTTTAAAACTGTACAATACTTAGATCGTAGCACGTTACTCCGTAGCGAAATCACACATTCGTAGTACGCTATAACTTACGCTACGCTACGGTTTCTACTTGCTACGGAAAAATAGGAATGCTTCGAACACCTTTAGTGCTGCTCCCACTTCCACCTTCCACCTTTGTACTCAATATTGACTTCCGATTGACCTTATTGTTTTCAGTTCTAAGTAAGACGCTGTCTCTAAGAGATTATTGTTACTTTTATATTTCGACTGCTGATATTTTCCACCTTTGTTTATTTTATAATTTAGATAATGATCCGCGTTTTGTTTCTTTCTTATACCAGTTTATAAATAATGATAAAATTATTATAATTTTTACTTTTGTTCCGTTTTTCTTTTTTTTGTTTATTTTATTTTGTTTATTGTTATCTATAAACCTTACATATGGAAATTAAAATAAACGTCATTAGATAAAACTTTTTTAAGCTACAAATGATTTAAAATACAGTCCGAATTTAACCATGAAACTAACGGAACTTAACCTATGGACAGATCAAATAGATTTGCACATATAGTAAAATTCACAAACGTTGACCCTGATTGATTGTGATTAAGCTTGTAATTAGTTAACAGAGTTAAAATACTCTAGGTTTCCGCACACGGCTCCGGTAGCGTCAATTTTGATTTAACACAAAAAGTTCCTAACATTTATTATTGTAAGCTAAAAAGTACTTATTACTTATATACATCATGTAATATATCTTTACGCCTAATTTCATCCAGGTTTCAGGGTTGGCGCTATAGGCGTGAAGGCTTAAGAAACTCATAATCAGATTTTATTCGAGATAAGTCTACCCTTGCTAACTTCCTGTTACAAGTATTGAAGTTTTATGACTAAAGTGAAATAAAGAGTATATTCACATTAATATGCGTCTTCCTAAATCAAATCAAATTAGAACTCAATCTCAGTAGCTTCAAAGTTTTAAACCGCGTACCTTACTGTAATACTTTATACTGGAGATTAAATGACGTCGTAAGTCACTAACCTATTGTCGTTATATATATATAAAGGAAAGGAAAGTAAAAAGAAATATACTTTTATTATCAGAAATAATCCGAGCAATATAACATTTGTCGCATTAGTAACTGTTACACATGGAATTTTTATAGCTCATTTCTTGAGGTATATTGCGTAAACATCTCGACATGTGGAGATAAATTTTATCCCAAAGTTAGCCCTGTTTATATAAATGTATACCATTTCCAATACCTTTCGTTCCCCGTTTTCGGTTAGTGAGTAATAACGATATGAAGAAGTTCGAAATTATGATTTGCAGGGTTTCTTTTTGCATGCCATGATAGGGAAACGTGTTTATTGTTGTGTACAATGAAAACATCGAATAAATTCACACAAACACACACAGTCTTTCCTATAAAGTTAAAACCTCAAGCTCCTTACACAAGCGGAATCTTCGAGCGCTTAGATCAGGACAAAAATGGATGTATCTCCTGGTGTTCTACACAAAACCGATATTCAGAACCTATTACGTATGAGTCGTTCATACGTAATAGGTTCTGACTAGCCGGTTATTAAGAGTTTCAATAAACTAACAAGGAATGGTTTTATTTATGAGACGTTAATTTTTGAGATATTGTACATACATAATATATATGCACGGCCAGAGGGTCACGAGTTTGTGTGTTCATTATATATTATATAAATATAAAAATATATAGGGTGTTGCGTGTGCGCGCCGCAAGGCAGCGTGCAGGGCGGCGTGCAGGGTGGTGCGCAGGTCCCGCCGGGCGTCCCACACTCCACCGCGCCGCCCGCGGGCGTCGGCGGCATCCGCAGGTACGCAATGCACGAGTCCATTACATCCCAGCCTGCACAACCATAGATAAGAATATCTTAAGAATTATTCGAGAAAATACAACTGGAAAAATTTATTTCCAAGCTCAAAAATCTATAAGATCTTAATACACCAACAAGTTGTTGTTGGGAAATATTTACATGTGAGGGAGTTTTATGGCATCATAAATTTCAAATTACAGATATGTATCTTACACTTACCTTATTTTAAATCATATACATATACTTATATTTTTATTCATATCAATTAGAAGTTACTAAAATATCAAGTCATAAATATAATTGTCAGTTCAAATCATATACTCACTTGCAATAGAAGGGTTTTGGAACTGTGTATCGCAGTTTTGGCAGTTGCAACAAATGTGAAATACAACTGGCCGGGTGATATATTTCAGCATTACACGTCTTTATTCATATATGTTACTGCTAAACTTTAGCAAAGTATAGTATTAAATGCAATTAACTAGACAGGGAATCAAATTGTTTGTATTTTCACTATGCAAAGGATAATGTTGTTCTTATCTCATTATTTAAACTTACGGGTCAACTAACAATGCGGCTCATACCTTAATGTGGAATTTAATAAATCTTAAACAGGACTAAAGATCTTTTGATATGGAAAATCAGCACAATCCGTTTGACGGCGAAGACTACAATTACAATTTAGGCACTTAACAAAGCCACACGGTTCCTGATACAAGTTGAATTGGATTGGACGGACGTGCCATATCGAAACTTTTATATACTTAACAACAATCATCGAAGTTTGAGCTGAAACTTGCTCGAGAACGCCTTGAGGAAATACTATATATATAAGAGGAAATACTAAGGTCGGGAGAATCGAAACATATAGAACTTAGTATGGTATTTATAAAGTTTATCGCTGTCCCGCTATGCCCAAACAATTGGATTATCGAGCGTGATAAGGACAACTACAGCTCAGACCGAAAATCATATAAAATTAACTTTTTTAGGCTTATGTTTCCTCCTCCAAAACTGGACCGATTTCATTCCAACTCTCATTAAAAATTAAGGAAAGGCTTTGGCTGTGCTCCTATATTTTTTCATATAATCTCGATATTTGCTGATTACAGCAGAATTTTTTAAGATTTTTTACTATTCATAACTTTATAATAATGGATTCATAAAAAAGGGGAAACATAAGGTCACAACAATAGCGGTCATTTCCATATTTTTGGAAAATCATTGATTTTCCAAAAATTGTATTGTCATTGCTCGAGAGGATACAGGGCATAATATACTAAAACATGCACTCGTATTTACTCAGTAAGAATTTTGCATTTTCGTAATATCGCTAAATAATTAGCGCAATAATCTAAAATATCGGTAGCTATCACTGAAAATAATTATAAACATGGTTAGCCGAAAAAATGAACAGCCAAAAATAATATTTAATATTGATATTTATAAAAATAAAATAAAAATCATTTTTTTTTCTTTTCTCAAGACATCTAAGGTCTATTATAAGTGGAATACAATTTTTTCAAAGTGGAAAAAGTTATAAATTAGGTTAGGTTATGTAAATGTATTACATAACCTAATTATTACTTATCATTATTGCGCGTAAATCAGATAAATATTGTGGTATTTATAACTTTCCAGACTGACATGCCTTACTGGAGATGTGAATTGTCCGTATTTCTAATTTTATGGTGTTATTTCAATTTATTGTAGGTAAGTGTGTACTTACAAAAATTGGCTAATATTTTAATATTATTAAAAGCTAGAGACATCTGACAGATACATTAAAAGCTTAAATTGACATTATTAAACGGCCTGTGTAAAATTATTCTTTATTTAAAAATGTTTTATAGCCAATTTGTACAATTGATGACAGTTTATGATTGTCGTAAATGCGAAATGTTTCCCGTATTTCAATATTGATTGTTTCATCGCGACTACGAATATTTTTCATTTGGTTTTTGATATTTACGTTAACATTTTAACATAGCTTTGGCGGGCTACAATTATGTTTCGGTTCACCTACTATGTAATTAACCCATGATATTTATGACAGTAACTAGTTTTGTAAGTAGTATCTACAAATACGAAATTACTGAAGCGCTCTATTGAACCAATCATTAACGACTGTCTTATGCGTGATAAATGAATATACATGAGTGATAAGCAACTTATAAAGATACGCTCTAATCACACGTAATATATTAATAAAACAAATCATCCCTTTTATAATTTATGTGAGCATAATTAAGATGATTACCTGTAGTATACTGCTATCAAGATGAAATATATGTTTATGTAAAGTGCACTAAGCTCAATACGTTACAATGACATTACCAATATTGGAGTACCAGGATTTTCATTAGAGGACACCTGGACGCAGCAATGCACCTATCGATAGAGGTCTGTTTACTTCATTAGGCAACCACTTCGTCTTATCAATGAAAGTTGTATGCAGCTCTTTGAATTAGTCAGAGAATCTGATCTAATGTTTATAATATCAGCCATGTTATCATTTGCCATTATGATTATTTATTTTATAAATGTAGAAAAAGTTTCCCTCTTTTGTTCAGCGTAATGAAGCCACCTTAATCTTTGAGATTTTAAATTACTTCAAGAAAATGAAAACTAAGTTGTACGTGTGGGCTGGGATGCGGGCGTTTCTTTGTGTTTTTCAACCTAGAGTCACAGAGAATGGAGATGAAAACGAGATTCTAGTAAGTAGGCGTTTCGCTATGAAAAATTCAAGGAAATTGTTATTTGCCAAAGGCTAATTTACGCCACTAGAAATGAAGACAAGATCGGTATCACATATACACAATGCCATAATTAAATATTGATAATAACTTCAATCGCACAAAGAATACAATATATCATTTTGTAGAAATATAAATATCTTAAAGCATAAACTTTGATAAATTTACATTAATATTTATTGCACGGTTATAATATAATAAAAACAGTAAGAATTCTTTTACACAGACAAGCTAAATAACGCCTGCGATCGCGAGAATTTTACATTTTGCGCAGGTGCGGTTAACCGTCAGCCTGCATACGATATTATTTTGGATATTGCGTCACATGTACTGCAAAACGGTTAGTACTTTAATAAATTAAAATAAACAATGTAATTATACTGTGTGGTTATCATCAAAAACATTTAATATAAACCGATTAACTATTTAAAAAAACATCTGTTAAATCTTTTAATGTAGAGATTAATAACTAAAAATACTGGGTTGTTTTGCTTGGAGAAGTGGTTATTTGTTTCCAGTAACAATTGAAAGTTAAGCTCCGACTCCAAAAAAATATTTTAAATTGATATTTTTAGCTTTGTTTAAAACTTTTTTCTTTCAATTATTTATTCTTAAATATTAAAAGTTTACAGTTATGACCATACAGTATAATTATAGTACTAGTATTGCAGTAGATACATGTAACGCAAGGTTTTGATAATATTCATAAAAACGAACGAACTTTTCGAGAAAATATTTAAGGATTGTAAAAATTTCCAATGTATACCTACAGATCAGTCAAATGGAGGTTGTGTCACTCGCTAGTAACACAATCATTCGAGAATACGTGTTATATACCTATGTACCCTTCTGTTTCAATCACGTTTCTACAATATGCTCTAATATAAATGTCGCTTAAATTTGTAATATTTTATTATACGCAACAAAATGGCTGCGACGAGTCTACGTAAGTAATTTATTGCTAGAAAAAGTATTGAAGTTTTATTTATCTTAGGCGCCAAAAGCAACTGTCTATTCCCGTAAACCATCGATTATTTCCGATGATTGAAATAATGTTTTGATATTCTCGCTGCATGACAAAGACTTGAGGTTATTTGCACGTATCAATCAGTTGTAGTGTAATTGTAGGATTTTTCAGGTTATGTGACCGAAATAATATATATTGAAATTCATGAAAAACAGGAAATTTATAAATTCTTTAGGATCTAACAAATTCAATTTTATTACTACAAAATTTATAGGATTAATTTTAATTTTACTAAGAAATAATTGTTCAGTCAATTATTTCATTAATATTTATAGTTGCGAAATTGAATTGTTTTTTTAAAGATTAATCATAAAAATGTAAATTCACCGAATAGATCCTTTGGAATGGCCACATCCACCTGTAAATCTGAATTTTACCAATGTTTGAAAGCTGTACCGTTTTTGATCTGCTTTGATATTTGTCACGGTAGTTACAATTGCATTCGCATGAACACTTATTTAGCCATACTATGCACGAGTCGTAATCGAAATATACTATGGGCGGAAACTGGTAACAATTCAATTTCGCTTTTTTGCTGTCATTATTGTGAGTTCTTTTTATGTGGACAGTAAGCTTCGCCACTGGAAGTTTGGCTTCACGCCAGTTTTGTGATCAAAGCACCTTCAGCGATTTCGCTGTTATTACGTGCGATGGTGTTTTTTGTTGTAGTATATATATCGAGTAGAGTGAGACGAGCTATCGCTGGCTGTATAATTGTAACATTTATGCCCATGCTATAGAACGTAGGTTTAATGTAAAATGATGCGTGTTTGCACACAGATTCAGTCAGTATTCCAGAGGGCGAGGTTATCGAGACTGGCGCACTCGCGGGGACCCCACGCTCATCAATTCGCTCTGGCGCAGCCGTCAGCCACTTGGTATTCGGAAGCAGCTAGGTAAGATAAATAAATAAATAATTACATGACAATAATTTCAGAAAAGTTGAAAACTGACATTATCTGAAGCCTCTGATCTAAACAGAAATTTCTATTTGCGTTGTGCCACAATTAAGATATCAACAAATTATAGCAACACATACGATCTGGTTGAAAATAAGTGTTGCTAGTATACTTCCCGTCGGTTTACGGTATCTGTGGGTTTTAAGTTTCTGTTACATACTAGTATGTAGCATCAATAGTTCAAAACTAGCTAAGAATAATACAGTCAGCGTACGCAGCCCATACAAGGACCGACGCTTTTTTATAACGACCATATACTATTTCATAATCCAAAATGTTTACTTTGGTAAGTTTTAAATGAAATACAGTCATAAATATTGATAAACATAACAGGGAACGCCGAGGTATATATAGTACTGGCGCTGCTGATTGGATTCGTGACTGTGGTGGTGGGGTGCTGGCTGTCGGACAACTGTTGGTCGCCGGAGCCGGAGGACGTGCTGGCTGGAGGCTGACCCGTGTCGGCGGGCGCGTGCACGCACGTGTAGCGCCCGCCGTCCGCGCCCGACCGGGAGAGCCCTTCGGGCGCGGGCTCGCTGTCGCCCGTTTTACCCCCGCCGCCTCGCGCGCCCGCTCTGCTCCACCTCTGCCGCGGTGCCTGTCTCCGTCTGCCCTGCGAACAAAGACACCGACCGCCGGTTTTTTGACCTGAACTCTCACAGGGCTCTTGCCGTCTGCACGAAAAAACAAACGGAAACCATATTCCTACTATCGCGAACGGTGACGTGTGCGATAACGACCTGAACATCGTTTAACTACGGACCAGGCCATTAGTGAGTGTGGAGAGTGTTCTAAAGAATAGTGAAATGGTGATACAGTGCAGGTAATCGATGTAATGAACAGTGCCCTAAGGGTACCGTAAGAGCTTCGACTAAAGTTTTTATGTATTCAATATATAATGTATATATTATGTGAACGTCTGTAACTGTTATAAAGGTAAATACGTGATGTATCTCCACGGAGCGCTCGGGATTAGAAATTAGAACGTTCACTATACTATTATCGGATCTCTCATCGTAGGATACGCTTTTAGCGGTCTAATTTGATTCATCTGATGTAACCTTACCTGACACGTGGTGCAACTATACTTTCACTTTGTACCACTTTACTATTATTTCTAAATATATGTGCCTTGTAACGCTTTCCTCGACTTGACTAGTAGTTTAGAGCGTGTTTTGAACCATTTAGAAGAAATTTCTTCTCTCTGTCTGTATGGACAAGTAATCCCATAAGTGCAATACACATCATGACCGTGCCTTTACCGTTCTATAGACTTTGAGAGGGACGTAATTAACAATAGGTTTTTAAATACGCTTTCCTTGAAGAAGGATTACGTACCAACCATTACTTTTGTATTTTTGTAAAAGGTGCAGCTTCGTTTGTTCTGTTGTATGATATTTACGGCGCATTTGTTAGTAATAGAGGAAAGTGATGTAGGACCAAAAAGTCTTTCATTTAAAGCGCGTCAATTTGATCTACTCGAAATCACCATCACAATAGGTTAAGGCTCAACTAGAACGACAACGACATGCATGCTGTACTCGTCATAATGTAGTTTTTGATAAATTTATTTGGCATTTTTGTAAAACATAATCATGGATTTGCGTTTCGCATTTCACTCAATATCCATTAATTAGCTTAATAAGCGATAACTTTGGTCCATTCCACTTATATCATAGAAATAATAAAAACCAGCTAGATAGATAAATAAAGACCCAATACTAAGTAATTATACGGTGCCAAGTAAGAAGAAATTATGAAGGGGTAACAAAATATGCGAATTTTTCATTTTTAGAATCTCTCTCACTCTTAAACTCATGACAATCTAACTATCGTAGAAGTTGATTTAATCCAATTCTTCATATTCTAGGATTCTAGTTTTACTATTAATAAGTTGCCACACGTGCAGAATTAGCATTTTCATTTTATAATGTAACTTTTTAACAATTTGCTACGTTTTATTTTGCTGTTATGTACCATCGTAAGGAAGCGAGTAGTTTTGTGAGTTTTGGAGCGACTCATAGAGAAAAGCTTTGTGTTTAAATTCACTGCAGTTGTCGTTAGCTTTAAACGTAACTAGGTAAAGTGAAGATACGCCTAATGAAGCGTTTGAAGACTCCTTTTTGATAACTAAATACTTTCGAAGTAACATAGCGTAAGAAAATGTTCCGACTACCATTTTTCAATTAATACAACAGTTTGTAATTAGTGACTATTTTTAATAAATCTTGGGTTAGTCTGTTCAAATTTGTATTTTTGTAGACGTTATGTGCAGTATACTTAATACATTTCGAGTTATATGATATTCATTATCTCCTGAGTTTAAGTTATTACTCCTGTTGAACAGACTGAACCAAGATCCTCATGCAAGTCAAGATAACAAACGAGATAAAAATGGAGTGTACCTACCTACTAGTAATTGATGGAACTTTTTCAGGTTAATAGGTAGTTGAAGCATATAGTCGTAATTGTCATGCAGGCTCTTAATTGTGTAGGTGTAAGCGAAACAGGTACATTAGTTGTCGAGAGATCTACTTATAGGTTATACATGTATTGCACTTTGATAGGTATGTTTGTACGCTATGCGTTGAATTTGTAAAACCCATGTTATAATATTTGTGATAGTATTAAGGAACCCGACTGAATAGTCAAATATTTTAAGCATCGTATAAATTGTCGGTAGAATGTAGTCGATCGTAGGTGAACATTTTACTTGGCAAGCTTGCGGTGTGGTATAGACTAAGGGCCAAACCTCCTATTTGTAATAAGGTTGCAATTGCAACCATCTATCCACTTTCCTTGAGGTTACAACACTTGAAACATTAAAATGTTAAAAATTAATTTTATAAATATGATGGCTCTTGGTCTAAGTAATTAAGCGTGCACCTAGTTATTTATATTATTTAAAAAAGTCAAAAAGATATTCATAAATTATTGTGCTTTATAAATTAATTTTAAGCACTAAACTGTCAATGCCAGTGTCAAAAATATATTTATAATAAATCTTTTAATATATAGTTCGGAGTTACGTAGTTAGATACAATTAATTCTAAATGTAGATAGTTATGAATTAAAATTTAATACCTTTACCCTTTTTGTATACAATATAATATATCAGTATATTATTAAATTATCTGTGTGTGAATAAATAAACCAATTCCTTTGTTTACTGGAACGCAGAAAGTTGACACTGGCCCTTTTGCTTTCAATAGCAACAGCAAGCAAAACTTTACATTGTAACTGTAAAATTACTCTTATTGCGAATGCATTAGATGACATCGTATAAAGTTTTGTTTGCGTTGTACAAGTGAATTATTATACTCAATTTATCTATATTTGTCAAGTTTCACTTCTATTGTCAAGTATACATTAACTTTGGGTAAAATAAACGTCTTCTTAGATAAATTGTTGTATTTTATTGACGTGTATTCTTATATTGGCTGTTTACATTTTATGATTGTAATCGCGGTATGAAGTCTGTTTATTGTAAATATTTGATAAGCACTTACGAATGTTTGTTCACGTTGAGGAAATTGATTGGCTTGGCTGATTTAGGAATTGAGAGAACTCATAAGCTCAAAATAATACTTAGCGATTGCATAGGTATACATATTATATGTCATTATTTGTCACGAATAAATTCGAATAAATGTAAAAACATAATGTTTGTGTTTTCATTATCGGCACTTCAAGAACGGTAACTATGCTTGACGTTTGCTCGTGGAATTGCAATCATTCCATTTTTTTTTCATTCTAATCTGTACGAGACTGGCAGTATTTTTATCATCAATATTTTTTTTAATATTGTAGTAAGTAATGGAATAATTAAACAGTTCAAATATTTATCCAATATTTAATTTCAAGTTTTAAAATTCCAAGAAGATTCTAAAGTGTTTATTTTAAGACGCATTTAAGGAAATAGACAATATAACCAGCCACCGTAAAGGATGTTTTAGTGAGCAAACTGTTTCAATAGAAAATATAGGGCACCACGACGCTCCCGCTCCGCTATAGCCTAACACAAAAAGGCTTTCTAGTTCATCTTACATGTAGACAACTATACTAGTCATCTACGTTATTAAAAGAACTCTCACTGTAGAGCAATTGACGTGAGACTCTTGTTTAAAGAGGTGATGAGAGGCACTTCCTGTTTAGTCTTTGTATCTCTGTAAGACGTCGGGTTTCACTGACTCTTATAGCTTAAAACAATATTTTTCTAAATTATTAGCCGTAAAAAGAGTTTAGTGTTGCTTACAGTTTAAAATTCCCGAGGAAATCCGGAAATCCCAATACGTAAACGAGGTATGAAAAAACAGCTAAAATCCGTTATTCCTCTGAACTCAGGCACATACATTTTTAAATTTTGACGTAATGATATTATAGAAATATATTACCCGACATGAAGACGATTTAAAAGTTAAAAATATTCATGCTTTTATAGGGTACTGTTGTTGTATTCGCCTGATGCTGAAACAGCAAGATTTGTATACTTTAGCTATTTCCACAGTGTAATGTCATATGGCTTGATATTGTGTGGCGAGGCTGTTAACATTAAAGATATATTTATTTTACAAAAAAGGGCTGTGCGTGCCATTTACAGATTCAAACCACGTGAATTACTCAGGGATTTATTGAAAGATATTAATATTTTGACTTCAGCTTCTCAATATGTATATGATAATATCTTGTATGTCCACAAATATTTACATTGCTTAAAAACTTTCTTTAGTCTTCTTAAAACAAGTCACTCATTTATAG
Organism: Acentria ephemerella; assembly: GCA_943193645.1. Classification (NCBI taxonomy): domain Eukaryota; kingdom Metazoa; phylum Arthropoda; class Insecta; order Lepidoptera; family Crambidae; genus Acentria; species Acentria ephemerella. Next base: position 9,316,530 of record OW971886.1, on the reverse strand, counting down.
GGCAATGTATACACTTTTGAAAAAAAATCCCGCCAAATATAACTGCAGTTCAGTTATATTTGGTACAAAACACACAAATTTAAAGACTATATCAAATAAAATTTAACGAAAAAAGGCTACTGCAAAGTTCAGAAATATTTAGGTGATAAGATTGCGTGGACAATTTAAACACTCAATTTAAATAAACTCGGGCTGTAATCAAACTGAATTGAAACTTAATCAATTCAAAAATAACGATACAAGCCGATTGTATAGAAAATCGCACTGTAAAGCAAAATATGTATGGTAATACTAATACATAATGAAATAGTAAATTTGTAATTGTCATTACAAATACTAATGGCTGAGAGTTTCTTGCGCCTTCTTCTCTGCAGCTACGAATACGTGGCAGCGCTGGTAGGGTTTATTAGGAATATGCATATTAGTGTAAGTTTCAATTATAAAATATTTAATTTAATACTTAATTAAATTTTAAAACTGGGACAATTTGCAAATACCCGTCTAATGACCTCTTAAAGTTATCACTATTAATAGCGCTATAATATCTTTAATATCTTTAACTTATTTTAATAGGTTGGGGAAAAGTTTCTTTGCATTTAATATGTTTTTTTTAAACATGTTCATGTCATACGTTATCCACTTTTCATCACCAGTTATCAATCTCTTCACAAACTATTTGGTTTCATTACGTCTAAATAAAAAGATTTAAAAAATTGTACAACCATGTACTCAACACGGTTCATTAGGTTTCTTTCAGTGAGCTCGTGTGGCACCCAAATATCGAGCTTTTTTGTGTACTGTTTTGTGGTCATATCCCAGGTCTTCAACTATGGTGTAACTGCTGATATGCCATGTTGCGCCACTTATTCAAAAATGGCATACAATTTATCCATAACAGGGCGACTAGACCGAGTAGCATCTTTGACATCAAAATTCCCGTATTATAATAAAAACGCTTAAACCAACATTGTGTTACTCTTACTGACACTACATTAGGTCCATAAACGCCATAAATTTTATTCGCGGCATTTTTTCCTTTTTGGTAATAAAAATTCTTTTTTTGAAATGTCAACTTTTTTATTTCAAGAAAACCAGCCAGATACAAATAATACAGATAAAAATAAATAATTACAAGTTTATACATTCTATATGCGACGACTTATTCCCCGACCTAATATATATTGGTATTTTTTCCAATAAGTAAATTCACTTTATCGTATACAAGTTTTATTTGGATTTAATGAAGATATTTGGAGATAGAAAATGGAACTTAGCTTTAAAACAATAAAATAGGATTTAGTTCTAGATCAGTTCCAAAAACAATACAATGGAAAGCTCCAACCTCAAAAATAAGATTAACTTATGTGAGTACTTAATTTCATATTTGTCACTTTTTTGTTTAGTTTTATATTTAGACACGAATGTTTTTCACTGTGAATAAAACAGCAAACATAAGAGCAAATATACTGAACTCACTACTAAGTGTGAATTAAATGTACAATTTAAGTAACCAAATATAAAAACGCTACCGAGCTTCACTTGTTTGGTGCGTGCCAAAGTGACGCTTGCACAGATGCTGAAAATATCCATGCCGCCATGCACCACTTAAAGTAATGTTGATTCAACCTGTTTATACAAGAAACTAAAATAATAAGAATTAAATATAACATTAACTTATTCCTTTATTCAACTAAATTTTTCTTTTACGTTACTAACTCTTAACAAACTTTTACGTTAGTATCTATTATTTAAGGATAATGATTAATTATTACAAGAATAAGAAATACGCAATAAATAAACATTATCCTTAAGTACGAGGTACTAATATTAAAGTTAGTCAAAAGTGAGAAAGTTGTGTAAAATATACAAACATTAGGTAATTATTACTTATACTTCACTTTCGCATATATTAATAGCAAAATATATATAATATTAGTAAAATGTATGATACTCATTATTTAGAAATAAGCAGAATACATTTCTAGATGCTAAAAACATTTAATATAATATGATGGTTTCACAAAAACCGACCTTATTCTAGTAGTGATAAAGTTTTAGTTTTTTGTCTCATAATTTTGTCATATTTTTCCTGTTATACCCATTTCAAACTTATTCTCGATCTGTTATAGTTTGAATGGCATTAAGTCCCCTAAGACTACCACATAAATGTAGACGATTTAGATCAATACCACTTTCATATTATGAACCAGACGTTGCCGTTGCTGCCGGTTGTTACAGCCACCGCTTTAACCCACCAAACCGTAATGGGCCAATGTGGTTGTGCTATGATCTAAACTCCTCTTCTGTTTCATGTAGGACAGCCTGTGCTCAGTAGAGCGATGTATATATGCTGTTGGTGATGATAATTATATGAACCAGATACAAGGTGATAAATGTTAAACAAAAAGTGATATATCAAAAATATTTTATTTGGCTTGTTATGCTTTGGATGACAGCCGTGAACCATCCAAATCTGTGAGTTTGTTTATTTTTATTTACTAGCACATCTATCTTTGGTCGCGCTGTCTGTTGGTGTAACATTCACAGTGGCAACAACCACAGAGTATAAAATATACACATGGAGAGGTATTTTAGATTTATTAAAGTTTTTGTTCAGCTGAACAGTTGTGACACATGTTCCGCTAAAATGAATCAACCGCACGGCACTATTTTCCCGCAATACAAGTTTATTTTAAAAGCAAATAATTGGCACATTATTAATTAACTGGAGTGAAACAACAATGAAACAAAAACATTCTTAATGTTTATAAATTGCTACCAGAACACGAAAATATTTTTATCACTACCTTTGAGTAGAGTCACGAGCTCTCGAGTCGATTGCACTGTTGGTTAGCGAGTAAGAGTTGTTAAACAAACACAACACAAAGCTGCCGCCCTCGTTACGAGCCACTTTATTCGTTAACAAAAACAAGCCGCCCTTCAAACCCATTTCAGAATGTTTAAATAATCTTGACAGTAGTTTCAGTGCTAAAAGATTGAAAATTGGGTACCTTTCAATCTTTGTACATAATGATAGAGAGGTTATTATAAAATCAAAAGCAAACATGGTGGTTATTTCCATCTCATTCATTCCAATTCAACAAAATGGTGTATAATGGCTTTTAGGAACGTCAAGTGACGTCACAGGTCATCTGTCTTTTCTGATTGCATTATACTGAAAGAGTAGTGCTAAACTTATATTTAGTTCATGCACGACGGAATCGGAACCAGTAACAGGCATATACAACAATAAAAAAATAGAGGATCAAAATTTTAAGAAAAAAAACTTAATTTACAGCTACATCTCATAAATTTAGTGTAAGAGGAAAATCTTGCACACGTATGTATATCTACGATCAACAAAGTTGTACATAGTAGAGACACACATAGATGTATAAACTCCCAACTACAAAGAAAATGACCAACTGATGCTGACTTATGAAATATAAGAGCATAGTTTCAATACAGCATCATCGATCAATACGGTTTACTAAGAAAGACCTATCCTGCCTCATACCAGTAGGTCGGTTTCAGGGGATAATTTATCTAAATATTATACCAATACCATCAATTGTTTGTATATAAAATTTTTGTAAAGGTCTAGTAGTAACGGCCTACCGTTAGAATGTAGCAAAAGCAATGATCTTAGTTTTAGGTTGGTAATGTAAGACTGAAATAAAAGTTTTTCTAATTCCGCCCGTTCCGCGTCTCACCTTAGAAATTTTAGATTATGGCCGGTTTTATCGAATATATAAAAATCTATTTAAGGAAATGGCCTCGCGTTTGAAAGGTGATACCAGGAGTAAGTGTCACTCTTAGAACAAAAGCCAATTAATTGGCTTAGATATTAATACACCCGCTACCATAAATAAATCTGGGAACAGGGTTATATTTATAATATGCATGGTAGAATTACAGGTCACCCTAGCATGACAAGCTTCACTCAATGGTGTATGTTAAAGGGGTGTTATTTTTAATTACACTATGGATGAACGGCACGACCAACATTAAAATACTACTCTGTCTCGCTCTGGGATTTTGCTTGTGAATGAGTTTCTAGAATATGTAAGTTTTCTCGTATTATTGCTACTATCCAATAGAAAGATATAAGAAAATTAATATTTCTTCACAAAACTTCTTGTCGAAAATTCAAATGCTACCAGTACCGTAACGCAAAAGAAATACAAAAAATATTTTCAAAACAATAAACATTAAAAAATATATAATGATGATAAAATCTATTAATCTATGGAATCTAATGTTTGGTACAACAAATTGGACTCGCATCAAACCTTTTTCCAATTCGCTCATCTCTTATCGTCGTGCGTGACGTGAGCTGTCAATCGCAAACGCTGGCTCATTTCTAAGCCTAACCTAAACTACTTATATTAAAAAACACTTTCTATTAAAAAACACTTTCTATTAAAAAACACTTTAAATGGCAACAGAAAAAATGAAAGTTTAAATATTTATCATGTCAAATAGGCGATTTGTATATTTCCCAGATTTGTGTATTTTTAAAATACCCCTAAATTCTTAGCTTTGGCGAGACTTATTTATAAACTATCTTTAACGCCATCTTTTGAAAGAAACCTAAAATAACAATGGAAGAAATGACAGTTTTAATGTTTAGCATGTTATGTTTTAAAGCACCCCTAAATTAAAGTAAATAAAACCCAACAAAAATTATTCAAATAGTTCAAGCCCTTTTTAAGTTTTAACAGGACTAATAAAAAGCTTTTCATGTTTAAATATAAGAGAAGAAGAAGAAAGAAGTAGAAGATTTGGAACTAAACCAACAAATAAGACTAAAAATCGGTCCTGTCGTTCTTGAGTTAAAAATGGTACACCATAGATTTAGCAGACTTCGTTTATTATGTATGGGGATAGCTTTCCAATCCTTTTAATTGAAGGCTACAGAACGGGCGCTATGGCTCAGGGCTACGGGCTCCTTTCGTATTAATATCTTTCTACATTATAAATTTTTGAGAGATTCTCTTTATTATTAAGAACTATATGCATGAATTTCTCCTCCCGGGTATCATAAAAGTCTTTAGTCAATGTCCATAGGTTTTTTATATATAAATTCGATCGACCATTACTAATTGGGGTAATGGCCAACATGAGGTGACTCCGAAAATCTTTTTCTGCTGTCTAAATATTTTTCATTTTCTGTTATAATTTATTATGTATACGGTCTCATTTAGAGCTACCCCGTCATTATGTTACTTCTCCTGCTAAATCTTTTTAAACATTAATGAGTCAACATCAACCTGAGAATGCATGATAATTAGTTAGTTAAATGGAAATTTAAACATTAAAAATTTAATTACTCAATATAAAACTAAATAATTATAATATCTATAACTATTGCCTAAACACCGGGTTTCTATCGTCAGTAAATAGGTGGTCCTTTATTTTGAAAAATCTATATATTACGTATTTATTATTTTTCCTTCATTATTTAAGGACTACCTTTTAATTTTTCGGACTCAACTAAAAATAACAAGAAATATAAGAATATATTTGTTGAAACGTATGTCTATTTTCAATGCTACTAGTCTCAATATTTTCTATATAAGTGAAGTCCATTAAATATTGTTTCGGGTTAAAACCTATTTTCAATACTAGTAAATAAATACTTGCCTTTTAGAGTCGCGAATGTGGATGTAAATAATCATTGATCAAAATATAACAGTTGATGTCGGATGAAATTCACCGCATTGTAAAAATATTCAATTTTATTCGTTACTACATTCGTTAGCCAACGAAAATTGAAGCAATTTGTCACTGCAGTATCATCGAGTTATAGTTTACTAGAGCAGACACCCAGTGTCTGAAGACCACACTATATCTAAATTTAAGTTCAGTATATCTTCTTCTTCTTATATATAAAAATGAAATTAATGTTCATTAGTCTAATTACACTCAAGAACTATTTGACCGATTAATATCATTTTTATTATTTTTTGTTCCATTTAACTTACATACATTTCTAATTTGGATAATTTATACATGGCGATAGTAGTTATTATAAATTAAAAAAAAATACGTTTAAGATTGTAGATCGACCACACCCTTATAATTTTCACGTGAAATAAGAAGAATTTGAAGCGCTGAACTAAAATTTAAATGCATAGTGGGTACTTCATAATCAAGTTCATTGTCAAATAAAATCTGAGCGTGATATGATTGACATTAATGTAACAAATACAGGCTATGTTACATGAAAGTCTTAAATACAGGTATTAGAAAGCAATCTAAATGAAATTTATTTGACGGTTCAATATGTTTTGTTTTTCTTTTCATATAAATAAAGTCAATCTAAAATTTATGATCTGTGTATACAAAATATAAATTTTAGATTTAGACTGCTTTCAGATCAAACCCAATGCCTGCTGTTAGTTCTTTAAAATGGCAAATGCTGTTGCGAAAGACGATGCTGCCGCGCCGCGCAATGACGCATTACGAATTAAAATGAAAATTGTTATTATTAGATATTTAAGGTACAGCGTATTAAGTACACGAATCTCAAGTGCCAGACTTAGGAAACTCCTTGCAGATGTTGGGGATGTTGTAGCAGATGAATTACGGTATTTTAAATTAAGGGATATTTGGGAAATTTTTAGTGTACTTCTGAATCTGATCCATGCTATTGATATATATCCATTATAATTTTTATTTGAACCATTTGATTGATATATTCTTATTGACATTTTTTATATTAATCTGTTCTTGATCACTCTTTTAGTCATGATGAAAATATCTAAGCTATCTTGACGTCCATGACTATGACTATAGAAGCTAAAGTTCTTTAAAAAGACCTCATGCAGTAATAAACACGGGAAGTCCCTTGGTATTTTGTTCGTCTCAATTTACAGCTTCATAAAACTTAAAGAACCTTATTTTTCTTTGACGCCGCTATAACAATATATGAAAAATTTTAAATGTGATACTATAAAGCTTTTTCTTTGTTCTTTCATTTTTAACTTTAAATCTTTTAATTTAATTAGAACAAATAGGAGTCCTTAAACTCCGGCAAGGGATTTTTATCTTAACTAACTGATCTTGTTTTAAAGCTTTACTTTTTTTAATACTTTAAGTGTACCCGTAGAGTTTTGACAGATTATAAAAGTCATCTGTTTTAATAGGTAACGTGGCAACGATTAATCAATATATATCTACGGCCTAAAATAGAAAATTATTCAAAACATATTATAAGTCTGACTTATATCAAGGAAGTTAATTCATTGGTGTATTATATAAAGTTTAATACAATTTTGTATGTATAAAAAGGCCATAGACTACCATAAACCAGAGCATGTAAACGAAATTTTCCTTCGGGTTGAGGGATTAAAATTACAGGGGATAGACAGGCAAGACTCACGAATTTTTAATGAACAAACGCTGCAAATAATTTACGCTTCGAATACCCGTGTGCGGTACTATTTTCGTTCTACTTAGATAAAAGAAGAAGCATGAAAAGCCCAAATTTTCTGTTATCTTTTTATATAACATAAAACTGAAAATTAAATACCAACTTTTAGTTAATTCATAATATTTTAATAATAATATCAACACTAAGTGATGTACCTTTAAATATATGGAGACAACATGGTGCAAAATACAGCTTATGTTGTAATTAATATCTTGACTACTAGCACTATAATAAGGAGAAATTAAAACAAATTTATGATGTTTTTTGACTTCAAAAACCATAGTTTTAAAACAAAAAGGTTTAGAGTAGGTTGTATTGCTTAACACAACAAGCTAGCTGCTTGTAGTAAAGTACATTACATACTGCACTATCTTCGCATATGAAATCTTTCTACTGTTTTCCATCAGGCGGTTGTACTTTTTATGTTAAAAAAATAAATCATTCAAAAACGGACACTAAACCATGCGTACGGAAGTAAAGATTAGGGCCTCAGTGATACCTACAATTTTGGCGTTAATGGAAAACTATACAATTTGTATTTGATATTTATAATACTTCATTTGTTTAAAATATTATATAAATATTAACTAATATTTTGATTTAAAAATAAAGGTTTTTCAAAACGAGTCCTTTTCAATTATTTTACTGCCTTTGTGTTCAAAATACACAATTTTCCAACTGTCAAATATTCAATCGTTACTATAACTATGATAAAACATAAGAACTTTAAATCCTAAAGCGCGTTCACAAATTGTAATTTTTTCTAGTACAGGCACCAGCCTCTCACACAAGCTTAAAATGTTTTAGGTTCACATTAAATTTGTAATCTCCACCAATACTATGTCAGACAAAGAAATAAACATTTCTTATAGAAATAAACAGTTTCTTTGTACAATTCTCTAATATTCTGTTGTGTCCTTTTGTATGTACATAAATTGTTAAATAATAAATAAACATATTATTATTATTATCTTTCTTTAGATTACCATTGTCTACAATAAGTATCTGTATAATAAGAAAGTCATCTCATAATATTCCATTACTTTTTATTTATAGGCCATTGATACTTCATAACGCTTCTCGCTCTACTTTTCGTGAAACTTCTTCGACACCCAGCGAATAAATACGTAACAAGATATCTCTGAAAGTAAAGCCACTTATCTCATCAAAATGAGTAATGAAAGAAGGGTCTATGTTATTCTATGTCACTTAATATATTTTACGCCTACACTAGCAAAAGTTACTTTGTTATTAATTAGAAATTGGCTTACTTATACCGGGTTTCAATGAACTGTTTTTGTGGTAGATTAGTTGGGTGGCTCTGTCTACTAGGCGTTGCAATTTGACATAAACATATGAATAAGTCAAAATTCAGACAGCCTTAGCTTTAAGCCGCAGTTAACGTATGTGCATGTTTGTAATAAGGCGGCTAGGGTCTGACTAAAAACTACGTGTATAATTAATTACACAGTGTTTTGACATGTGTCATTCGAATGGCATTTGAAATTAGAACAAAATATATAAAATAGTGATTCCATTTACTTATACAATAATAAGATTATAAGATTATAAAAACTAACGTACATACACACAATTTTCACTGAAATTGATTGCTGATTTTTCTTTCAACTTTTTTGATTTTGTGGCCTATACTAGCAAGTCTGCGCACACACAAGAGATGCCGTAGCATGCCTGTTCAATGGTTTCATCTACAAAATACAATCGACTCTGTGCCCGAGGGATTTACTTATTTTTGTAGGATGTATAAGTTTCAATATTACATGTTTATGTTCATGTTTTAGATCTATGTTGACAAACAATTGGTACCGTATCTTTGGCGTAGACACCTAACATCAGAGCTAGATTTATTTTCCCTGCCTTTACTCTAATGACCAGATATTTGAAACCTTTTACAAATCTTGAACAATTTATTTAAATTGTGATAAGAAAAAGCGGGTTCCTCATCAAGGATTCAGAACCGTCAATATTCCCCGAACTGTCTACATTTTCCAAATGATCTGTAATCAATCAGAGTAGCTGCTTAAAGAGAACACTTAGTGGAAAATTGGGAGCTCTTTTTCAGTGTTATATTTATGAAAAGAAGACGGAAAACCTCGCCAACGTTAAGGACAGTACGCGGCTTGGTTAAATTAATTCATTATTCAACGGAATTGCGCGTGAAACTCCACCTCTGGGTGCGTGCAACTCTATTATCTACGAACGAACATTAGCGACTTCCACGGTTGATATATGGCTGCATTGAAATGATTGCAGTTTGCTCTTAACGTGCTATAGTGATAGATATTACAATTTATCAATACCAAGACCACTTCGCACGCTTTATTAGATACATAATTCGCGCTATAATAACTTTATCCTTATATCCTAAAACTGACCAAGGAAAATATATCCGCGAATATAAGAAATTGTGTATTTAAAACAAATGAAAAATATTTTAGAAACAAAGTATATACATAAAGAAGAAGTACCTTATCTATTGATACAGGTATCCTGAAGGTATTTAACTCGCAAGGACTAACTCTTTAGAATTTCTGCGAACAGCTTTGACAGTGCAGTAAAATAAATGATACCAAATTATAAAATAAAACTAATAAACGCAAATTACACATGTGAACCACTGAACTCAGACAAACTGTTTGTAGTAAAATCTCCATATGCAAAGCATTCTCCAGTCACAAGTCTAGTAACGCACGATCACAGTTGGTTACATGCTAATAAAAATGGCCTCAGTAGCTATGGCCGAACTTATAAATCATATCTTGACCAGACTAATAATTAAAATTTTAACATACTTTAACTTATTTTGATTTTTTAGTAGTTTTAAAGAAATTCTAAAAATAGTAAAGGTAAAGTTATTTTAGTAAAGTTTCTTTAAAAAGAAAAGTAAAGAATATTTTTTTATGAGTCTTTTCAAAATTCCAATTGAGCATAATGTATACACTCAAGACATTTTCTGGTTATCGTCTTTATCAGCCACACGCAAATAACGCGTACGGCGAGCGAACAACTTACATTATACTTCGAATCATCAATAATTTTCCACTTGAATTAATAAATAGTGTCACGCAAAAAATATTTAATTTAAGCTGAAGCAATAACGTTATACTCTTTGTAATTTAAGTAATTAAGTTAATTTTTAATATTTACTCACTTATAACATGTATATAAAATGTATTGTTTGATTATGCATACGCACAAAATGGAAATGAATAATGTTTAGTTTATAATCAATAATGTCTGTTACGCTAGCCTGTGGACTGTATTCTCGGAGAGAAGTGGGAAAAAACAAAACCACGTCTTGAATCATCACCGATATATCGACAGCTTGAAAACATACATAAAAACAATCTAGTATCAAAAGAAGAAGAAAACAAACTTTATATTAAACTAGACCAATAACAATATCAACTCCCGATGATTTCATACGTTATTGTAATTAAGCACTTTTTATAAATATTTGTTTATATGTTAAATAATAATATAAAAAAGTGTACAAAATAAAAGTCCTTTAGAAACACTTTATGAAAAACGAATGAAGATGTCAAACTATTATTTTATATTCTGATCACGTAAGCGAAAACGATAAATAAAGTCTCGTCCGTGAAAGTTAGGCTAGACGATGCTTGTTTTCGTTCGAAATCTACGTATGAGTGCCCGAGTGAACAAGGAGTTTACTCCGGTTAACAAGAAAATTTTCAAACTCGAGATATTTGTCACTCAAACTTCAGTAAACTTAGTTAAAAATAATCTCGCAGTAGCTTACAACGAACGTAGCGTTACAACGGATAAATTTTAGTAATTTATCTTTCCTTCAAAAACAACAATAAGATTTTGTGCTTTGAATCGAGATAGCAATAAAGTTATAAACCGTCTACTTTGCTGAACCTCACGGGTCGCCTTTAATGGAAAAACTTTAGCATAGGTTCCTAATTACTCCTCTTTGAACGCGTTAAACGTTAATAGATATTTCGCCTTTGCCGTAAGAGCTTGACACGAAGGGCTTCAGGCGAAGACGACCTGAGCGGCGGGGAAGTTGCGCCTTTTATTAATTTTCAATGAAAACGTTTAAGCCATCAAATTTAAAAGACTGACATCAATATAACTTGAAAGGAAGGTACTTACGCGAATGCTTTATTAAATGCTTTTCTTTTGACGAGAATTCTGCAGGGATGCAACTAAAAGTGAACTTTGAAGCATTCAACATACAAAAAATGAAAACTTATTCATTTCCATCGAAAAGATGTCTGAAAATGTCATATTACGTGCTTATGCTTGTATTAACATAATTAATTAATTAGCCTAACTTATAACAAGCGCAAGTCGACATATTCTTTTTGCAGCTTGTGATGACAAAATGCTGACATCTAGAGTAGATTGAACTTAAAATCTCTAACAAACGATTCTCTTTTATTCTTGTTCCTGACATAATCCATCAGCAAATGCTGGACATGTTCTATCTTATCAAATACCAGAAGCCTATCAGTATGAGGTTTTTCATACTACAAGCAAATTTTGAAAATGGATAATGTCCTGAACGAATTCGTTATGTTCATTCATCAACTTCATATAATTCCTGCTTAGATTATTTTCGTCAAACCAACGGATTCGAAGAGGTTCACTTTATATCCTTAATATTTAATTTTGTAAACTTTACTCGAAGTTCAAATATTGGCCAAGGCCTGGGATTCATGTGATTATGTGGCAAAGTATTCTTTTTATAAACTGTACATATTATATAATTTCGTAATAAAACTTCATGGTATCGCTTAAATATTTATATACGACAACCACGCCTGCCTATCTGTTTGAAATATTGCAGACATCAAATAAATTAGCACAGCATAAGTATTGGCATAGGCTCAAATGGATATTATAAGAGATAGTATAAAGGAAACATTTATTTAGCTCTGTCCTAAATGGTCGATATAGTCTTATGTCCGAATAAATATATACAGACATCAATAAGCAAATATTTTACTGAACGTAAGCGAAAAATATATCTTACTTATTATCAGGTTAATATGTAGGTTATATTTTTAGCTAGTCTTATAAATAAAATATTGCTGATATATTTGGACTTATTGAAAGATGTCTTAGACTGCTTATCTACACATTATTGTAATTTACAAATATGCTTGAAACGAAACAAAATCGCATCGCAACAATAGCTCTTATTAGACTTAAGGAAACAACTTTACTATAAAATAACCTTATTTTTATAAATAATAAAAATAAGGTAGTTTATATAGATTTGTTGAAAATATAAATGAGTTGGAAACCGTCAAATACAGTGTAAATAAAACTTATCGCTATTCACTAATAGTAGATTGGCCTTTTATGAATGCGGCATATTTATGCCTACTTAGTTTAGTTGAGTTTTTTTTCTGACCTCTAAGGCATTGGTAAAGTAATAAATAAAATTAACCATTTTGAAAACCTTTTCACAACCATATGGATGTAAAACCCGCCATATGGATATTATATGGATGTAAAACATACCATATGGATGTGATTTTAAAATACAGAGTGCTATTCTGCATGTGCAAACTGAAACAATAATTTATAAGCTTCAATATCTAGACCAAGCTAATTTTACACAATGATAAACACAAACTGATACCACAGGGGTATAGTTGGAATCCGTTGAATTGATACTTCGACTAATAACTGCATGTGAGATTCATCTATCTTTATATTAGAAGCAGTAGTTTGGTAAAATAAAACTCGTATTTTTCGATTTCAAGCAGTTGCCTTCTATTAATTATTAAGGTGGAGTTTGGAACTTATATTTTTGATTCGAAACAACATTCGACAAGTTAAAACCGGTGTAGGCTAATAAAAGATTGAGTAATATGGAGCTTGTCTGTGCTTCAGAAAGAACGCTATGCTATAACTTGGTCTTGACTGTTACTTTTATTGCTTTATCCACAAAACCGTATTTTACTAACGTGATAGTGGTAAGGCCTATTCTAAACAATAACAGCTCCTTTAAGGAGCAGTTATTTTTATCCGCAATAAAATCGCTTTATCTTCTATATAAGAAATTATAGATACACTATTAAATAAAACACTCTTTATTTGTTTCACTTACTCAGTTACATTGTATTTTAATACTTCTTTAAAAGACTCTTTTAGTTGCAACGTGATGGCCGAGATAGTGAACGTAAACTGTTAAGTAACTCGTTCTTTTATATTAAACTGTATTGCGGTCCATCAGGCCTTCGAGCAGAATTATAAGACACAGGGAATAAATAATCATTATTATTGCATTAGTTCTACATTTCAAGTAGAAATGAAATTAAATATTATATTTATAGCACTACATTTGTATATGACACATAAAATTGTTTATTTACAAAAATATCAGCTATCTCTTCACTAACTGGACTGCCGTCATGTAGACCCTCTACCAGGCAAAATAAAAAAGAATATTTTGCCAGGACCAGTGGTCGTAAATACACGATTTTATATGCAAATAAATAATTTCTCCCTTGTTTACCGGGCAACGGTGGGGAATAGTTCACGTTCACCAAATGCCACTTCGCTTGTACGCCGAAGATTGCATAAATTCAACACTTTACACCAACTAAGCGGTTTAATGTTTTCATTACGTCGTGCTTTATATTTAACACGGACTAAGCAAATAAAATTTAACTAGGAATTGCGACGGTGGTTAGATAAATTTATTTAACTACTGATTTGCATGTAAAAATAATTTCCAGTTAAAAAGAGCAAGTACTTATTAATGTTGGAAACATCTTTCTGGCACTACAGCAACACTTAAAGATTGTATTTAATTTATTATAAAGGTAATAAAGTGATCAAAACAAACCGCTAATCTTCTAAACTATGTTAATAAATGTCTTTTATTCTTTTTATATACACTTAGTGTATTAGAAATCCTTAGACTAGTACTTAAGTAACAATGCTAACCGGCCTAACTATGAATTTGACATGAAACAGAAAAATAAGCTTTAATGTTAGAACATGTAAACATATACACATATACGTACACACTTTATGTTGGTATGTCATCATATTTCAACGCTAAGAAAATAAAATAACAAGGATAAGCCTCGAAGTTTTATATATCGGTTGTAAATTGGATTTCGTCCCCGATACAGCATCAAACTTCACCCAGACAAGTAGTTCGAAAGTAGTTAACTTGAAGCCAAACTCTTAGCGGTCCCGCCGTAGATAAATTGTCTGGTTTTATTGCTTACTATCCTAAATTTATATATAATTTTATAAGGCACAAAACAGGTCACAGTTTTTTACATAATACTTAAAGTAATTTAGAATTCTATGCCAAACTACAACACTAGAGCATGCATGTTTAGAAAAATGGAGTTGAATACCGTGTTACTTCAAATAACATATACTTAAAAATATATACAAATGTAATTTCAGTTAAAACAGTACAAAAACACTAAATTTTTTTACAATGGAATCTGTAATGTATCTGTATCAAGCTTGCGTATGTATATGTTAGAAATATACAAAGTAAAACAACCACTATGATAATAAGTAAATGTAACACCGAGTATCCTAGCTAAACCTAAAATCTATAGTAAATATGTATTGATTTATAATAAGTTTTTCTTCTCTAGACCAAAATTCAATACAAACAAATTTAACGCTCCTTCTAACACCTCGTGATGATTAATGGTCACGGATATTTATTTTTTGAGAAAACCTTTTTCTTTTTTTGTTGATAATAAATAGGTTTCTGGTTCATGGCTATTTATGAATCACTGCTATTAACCACGATCATTTACCTAATGGTTTTTAGTACTTCATTTTTATCAATTTTGACAAATCAAAAAGTTCTTTGTACTAAATAGACATGCAAAAGTACTGTCAGCAAAAAAAATTGATTAAGTTTAAGATGAAATTATTTCGGACCATGGATTTAAGACATGGAAGGACAAATCTTCTCGAGTGTCTTGCCTGTTCTGTTCAGGTATAAAGTGGTTTAAATTGACGTAGAATCATCATTATCATCAACAGCTTATATAAGACCCCATCTAGGGACCCAAGCCTACCCTAAATATGGGTAATCTGGCCCCAGTTAACCACGCTCGACAATTGCTAATTGATGATGTTGAATAAGTATACATAATAATTATTTATTAATGTTGATTACAATATTTGACAATTTTGATCTTTTCTATATTGTTTGGTATTTATCTTCTTCTTCTTAAATATAACAATATATAGCTGTTCTTTAGTCTCTCCAAAACACAAAAAAGCATTGACCGATTTTAGTATTATTTTTTGTGTTTTAATAGGTTTAATTCGGTGGTTAAAAAATAAATAAGGGAAATTTCCAAAGAGTTTTTCTTTTATAGTGGTATATTGCAATACGACCAATTAACTTTGTAGTAAATATTACATGCATAAGTAGACTCTGTGGCCGTTTTAATTTTAATTTAGTTTTGTTCTCACATCGACTGCGGCTAGCTCAAACGTATCTCCATGTATTACTAGATAACGGAATACATTTGAAAAGCACTGTTTACTTCACAAAATGAAATTGGCTTATTAATCCAAAATTAATTACAGCATAAAATGTTTTAATGTCTAATCAATATACAACAATGCTAAGAGCAACTTTTATGTCATGTGGTAAGTACACAATATCGCCAGTGACTGTGAAATTTTGGCACGAATCTCGTTATTGAAATTTTATAATTGCCATCTTAAATTACAGAAATATACTTAGTCAAGCTATTTATCTATTAGATATACTTAAACAGTGTTTTCTAAAGCAAACATAAGCTAAAAATTTTTGGTAGGTTAATGATATTCTATCTCACACGCCGGAACCGTAATGGATATTTAGTAAGCTCAGGAAGTATACTACATAAGTAAGCTCTTGGTTGTAGACTCGAGCTCAATTA
The DNA here is from genome assembly GCA_943193645.1 of Acentria ephemerella. Classification (NCBI taxonomy): domain Eukaryota; kingdom Metazoa; phylum Arthropoda; class Insecta; order Lepidoptera; family Crambidae; genus Acentria; species Acentria ephemerella. The sequence continues at coordinate 9,300,168 of OW971886.1, read as the reverse complement.
AATATAACTGGCACACAAAGGCGAGCTACATTGTGTGTGTGTGTGTATTGCTAGGTAATGTACATCTCATAAATATTCAAAAACGCAAGGCAACAACCCCTAGTACATGACTGCACGCATCGCACAGACTAATAGCTTTACTGTATAGCTGCAAAGTCGACACTACACTTGAGTGTACTATTGAATTATTTAAACCTCCTTCCTTTACTTAATTTTTACAATATTCAATTTATGGCAGCATGAAATTTATGTATGTACTATATAAATGTAAATTTTTATAGAACGAAATGAGTACGTGAAATGATACTTTAATTATTTTTATAAATAAGTAGAAGTCGTCTTCCAGGATAATAAATCAAGCCTACCGAATGAATAAAAGTAAAAATATGTTAACGATTGAAAGGTATACGTTTCCTCGTATGGCGAATCCAAGGGGTGTCCCACGGATACGCCAAACGTATCCAAACAAAACGAAAATCTAACGATCAGTTTAATATAAAAGTAGAAAATTATACTTTTATATTGCTATATTCATTTATTTATTTATGTACACTTAAATTGTCATAATGAAACTGACATAATACAATATCGTGTTAATAATCATTTTAAATTAAACTGATCCTTTTGTGTGCCGAACAACAAACATAAACTGATTGTGTGCATTAAAGAATATTTGTATTGTATTGTATAAAATTATTTGACCAGACATTTATCCAATCATAATATAATTTTTATGCAAATTTAAACAGACAATAATTAAGCAGTCATGAGCAATTATTAGTAAAATATACTAAATCAAATATCAATAAGAAGTTCTTGTTAACTAGATTACTTTAAAAGTTACTAATAATGTAAACTAATTCATAATTTACAAACTTTTGAAATGTAATATCAAAAGTTTTGGCAGACACATATTCTGGTAGCATATTTGGAGAAAAGTAAGAAACTTTTCAGCTCTGACAAATGGCTCCAACCTTTTTTATCGGAGTTAGGTTCACCCTTAATACGTTCCTTATCTCCTAATGACCCTAGTTACTCGTACATTCAAGCTACTAGAACCATAGGCATTTGGCCACTTAGTGCATAAATGACTCCTGTGATATGAATGTAGATAAAGCTTTTTATAAGAAACCATAGTGATATGTTTCGCTTAAATGTAAGACAGAAAAGTTGACCTATAAAACTTATGTATATATTGAATAGCTCAATAACTCGGCTGCTCGCTTTGTCTAAAATTTAATCAAGGTTTTTTCAAGGTACGTTATTGCTTGCATATAATAAATATTTATATGGATAAATAGTGTAACAATGATCCAATGAATATAAATAATGTTATGATAAATTTTATAAAAAAATATGGGTTTTCCTTAGTGTTATTGGAATTCAAATTTCTTTTACACAATCTCTCACTATTTTTCACAATGTCATATAATTGCACTGATGTATGTGTTTACGAAGCAGAAAGTCATTGCAGGATTTACATATCTCTAAAAAACTTAATAGAGTTTATCAATCTCTAAAAATATTTTGATATAGTTTCAACATTAAACAATAATTATAATAGGATCAGACGGTGATCCGATCTATCTCTCTATTTTATCTGCTTCCTATTTTAGACGGCCTTCTAGTTGTCAAGTTATCAAGCACAACGTTTGTCTGCCACGAACGTCATCTATAAAAAAATAATCCAAAGAAGCGTTCAAAGAAATGACAGCAAGTTAGTTAAATACATAACACTTATGTATCACAATTTTCAATTATTACTATAAATTTCACTTTCTGTTATTACAAAATGATTTTCGTTTTAATTTTTAAACAACCTTTGTATTAAGCAATTTAACAACTCCGAAAACAATTATTTAAATCAAAGTCATTTATAAGTTTCAGCGAGGACTTAGCGAGTTAAGTTAAACTGAAACCTACTTATGTTAACATAGTCATATAAATACTATTTGTGATTTCAACAATTCCAAATTAGCAAATTCATTTTAAATGCCTCCATACAAATATGTATAGGAAATTTTAAAATTAATATTACCTTTTTATTTTATTTTTACATCACCATTGTATTTGTGTGACTATATTGACATGGGTAGATTACGGGTTGGTAGGGTATGTACTAAACACCCTGAGTTTTATTCCCTAGATTTCTATAATCACAAGCTCTTAATATGTTACTAGATGAAAATTGTGGCTGTGAGAAATATTATCAATTTATCACTTAGTAAAAGTACAAAGAAAATCACCTACGGCTTGTTATTAATACGACCTAACAAAATTGTTATAAACACTTTAGTTGATGGGCTTTTAACATAAAAGCGGCAGGCAGTCGGTATAATGGGCGAATTATGAAGAGTGGTATTTTTCGTCGCATGAATAATGAATAGGAATGTAAATAACAATTATTTAATACAAAGGACTCAAAGTAAAATGGTACTCACTGACAGCAGAAAGTGTTTAGAGTAATAAACACAATAAGGAAACATTTTTACAGTTTGATTGATTAGTAATATATCCAGAGGTCTTCGCGGAAGCTTTCTCGTGATAACAGACTTATTTGGAATTGTAACACAACTACAATGTAAGTAAATCTTTATTACTTTGAATGACGTAATAGAAAGAGTGCCCAGAAGTGAGATGTATGTATTATATGTAGAAGGCTGTTGCTGAAATAATAGTTCATGTTACGGCAGTAAAACAAATTCTAAAGACTGAAGCTTTTTATAATTATTTGTAATTTTCATGTGTTTATATACTGTTATCTACTTATTAAAAATATCTTATTGTGACCATTACCTTAGGATTTAAATAAAAGAAGTATATATCTTACCTATAAGTAAGTGGATTTTATTCCCATATTGTAAAGTTTAATCGCATTATTATTTATGTGTTAGTTAGTACATTGATGTTTGTTTCAATTACATGAATAAATGGAAAGAAATTAAGCCTCTTTAATTTTCTTACATAGAAATGCCACCAATTAGCGTGGATATAACAAAGAGGTTTTAATTATTTTTGGGAAAACAAATTAACTTTTAGTAAAATTTTTAAAGTAACCTGATTCATGAATATTCTTTTATCTTAATGGAAAGTGGTTAATTTCGTTCAAAATTAACGAATTAGCAGTATAGCAGTTCGGCGAACATTACCCGGTCTCGAATAATCTCCGCCCGCACGCAATATTGACATTCCTTTTTGTACTTTCGCCAAAATATAATAGGATATTCTCATCAGCTACTTTTTTGCTCGTAATGCTGACCATTTGTTACCTAAAAAACCCTGTATGAGATAAAATATTGAATCCACTTAGATGATTTACAGTATTAAACACATATAGATTACAAGATATAAGCCATGGCGATATTTTCCGCTGAAATATGAAGCCTTCATTTTATTACCATACAGATGTTAACTGTACGTTACTGATGGTTACTGTTGTTATTCAAAGATCATTTGCAATGTCAAGGGTGTATTATTTTATGTATATATACGCCAAGTTCAAAGAATTGCGGTCTGCGAAGGTCTGATGGCTAGGGATTCAACTTTTTTAGCCCCCAGTCCCCACAAGGTATACCAACAATCTGGAAAAGGTCATGGACGCCGCTACATGCAGGCAGCGCAAGACCCATTGGCTTGGAGATCTTTAATAGAGGTAATCGTGAACAAAGTACACTGTCGATAAACTACGATAACTCACTAATAAGATCTATGCTTATTAGCCATCCTAATAGCATTAATAAATTGAATACTTTTAACATTGAAATAAACCTCTTAGATTCTGTATCGGTAACAAGTTTTCCGAAGTTTTGGCAAAAATACGCGTGTTTGAGCCGCGAGTAATTTTATTAGAGGAGGCCCAATTCTTTACTATTAAGTAACATTTGTATGTTCTCTATTTGTCCAAATGAATGGTTCAGAATCTAAACAAACTTTTGTGTTTGTTGGCTTCGTGTTTCTCATTTTCTTTGGTCTTTGAAGACTTTAAAAGTAATTTTTGCTTTGGTAGGTTTAATTCTGAAAATTGATTTTTCTGGTGATATAAAAAAGTACGAATCTGCGAGCTGAGGACTTTTGTACTGACAAACCCTATGGATATATGTATTTTACTCTTTACTTCATACTATCAGTGTGTTTATTAATACAATGCAAACCTAAAGATCACTGGTTCAACATTCATCCGGATTATAATGGATAGGGTAGTCTATCCCAACCTAACGTGATAAGGTCCGGTTGTAAAGTACTTGTTAGAAAAGAAACAAAAATAGAAAATTAAAAAACAATATGTAGTAAAAATAACATAATTAATTTAAAAAAAAAACAAAAATATTTTGAAATAATAGTGTAGTGACATTATTTACATATAGCAATACTTGTAATAAATAATATCACTACCACATTAAAAAAGCATTATTTTGGAAGCGGGGGATTCAATTTATATGCTGGCAATATTAGTATGGTTTATATTAGTTATGGGATAGGCAAAGAGAGATTAGTGCCTAAACCGTTACGAGATCTTAATGCTTCGTTAACCACTTATCATCAGAGAAGCCATACGTTTCTTTGCCACCATTGTCGTTTTTGAGACGGTATGTAGACAACCTTCCTAATAAATCAATTAATATAGTCTAAAACAGTCCCCTTTTTGAAGTAGAAGATGAAAAATATTTAAATAGTATATCAACATCAACAGCCTATATTCGTCAAACTGCAGGGCACGTGCCCTTAATGGAAGTAATACAGATTAATAAGGAATTCAGGTCATAACATCCCCACGCTGATCAAATACGACTTGGTCGGTGAAACCGGTTGCTATAACAACCGGGATGTTCCGGACGGCTGAACTCTAGATAACAATTTTGATTGACCCAACCAGGGAACAACCATAGTGAATGTTGCTTTGTTTTCGTTATTGAAACCCGAGCGTTCGGCCCACTACGTCTGGAGGCTCGTCAATTCTCAAATAGTATATATATATATGAATAACTTTTATATTATTTATATATAAATCGACTTAATCTTTAGTTCCATCGCTGCAATTTTATTAATTGGTCTGGCGATTCTCTTCACTTAATGCATTGGGTGACAGAATATTAATTGAACTTTATAAATGGTTGGTTAAACACACCCACATTCTCACACACCTAATAAAATTTCTTTTTAACGCTGCAATTGATTTCTAATGACATATTTCGAGCGAAAAACGAACGTAACGGGCGACCAATATCTTAAATATTTACGTACGAACATAGTCCGATTGTTAAATATGTAGACTAGGTAAAATTTAAATGCGTTGAAGGCTATACGAACTTGCTTATACAGCGAGATTACCCCAGTTCCGCAGAGGGAGCCCCGCACTCAGGTTTGCATGTTGCATGAGAACCATTGTTTGGATCACAATACCAGAATAACTGTAAAAAATCAATAGAAGATCCACCTAGTATAGTGACTTTTTTTAATTAACGGGGTACTCTTTGTGTTGATTTCACCAGATGGTAAGTGAAGATAAGTCTGAAGATAGAAGCGAACTACACCCGGAATCCTCAACCACTGGCAATCTTACCTCCCAACTGCCGGAACACAACAATGCTGTTAACATGCCCCCATTGGGAATTGAACCGTGGACCTCCAGTTCTGAAGTAGGTTTTATATATTTAAAAACTTGTATTGGTTTTTGATTTTTATACATATGCTTAGATTATTTAAGTTTACCGATGTAAGTTTTTAACCAAAATAAATAAAGATAAGACGCAAAGCGTGAAGAGTTGTAAGTCTGTAATCTTGAGCGCCATACTTTGGTAGCTGTTCCAAATTACAGAAGGTCTCACCAGAGGTCATACAGAAAATCGTTATGTTGGATTGAGCCTAGAAGGACTTCTACTAGGGTTTGAAAGGACGTCTCCTCTGCTGTTTCCCGTCATTACAAGGTAGATAATACTTAAGAAATATTGGTGTTAGAAGCATCTATACTCACTGTTCTATCTTTCAATGTAAAACGTAAATGTACAGTACAATAAATATTTGACAATGCGCGAGAAAATTTAACTGAATTCAATTTAATTTCAATAGTCAGTTGAAATGAAAACGTATTGTTTTCATTTCTACTAAATACTTTTGGGTAAATCGTAGAGGGAGAGAGTAAATAATCAATAAACTAAGCCCATACCTAATGCCTGACATATACGACCAAAGTAAATAAGTATCCTCCGTTTGGGGATATATCAATATCTTATAAATGTAATTGATACATGGTAATTGAAGACATAATAAATTTAAATTAACAGCTTGGGCATTCTATAAAAATTGTTTACGCGGAGAGATTAGTTCAAAATTTAAAAATATGTACTGCTTATTTTATTCAACAAGCAAAGGTATAAAACTGTTCACTAGACTTAGCTTTCAATTGACGCTTTGTTCTTACACATATCCAAGGAATCGAATATGCAATTTCGCTTGCAGATTTCACTCCTCAAACTCTAAGATCCCATTACAGTTAAATTCACACTGACAGCAACGCTCTGCCGTATTTAGAACTTCTGTTACAATTACATCCAGTTTTGGAATATAAGCTATTCTTGGTGAAAATACTGATATTTCTACAGTCATAGTTATTATTATTTATATTGTTTATTACAACAATGAATTAAAAACAAATTTTACATCTTTAATTCATCCTTTTTATCTTATCAACATATCGATAATGACTATAGAATTCCCATGTACAAATATAAAGATGTGTGTATAATTTTCTTGACTATTGACATATTTTTCTATATGAATTGATTAGTGTTATTAATTGCGCAATTTGGTTAAACATCATAAAATATAGTACGTATTTTTATTGTGATTGTTGCGATGATTCGCTGGATACCAGTTTAATAAAATAGACAAAGTCGATTACCTCCTTATTTGTGCGGGAATGTAAACAGTAACAGAGTGGAGAGGGAATGAAAACAGTAACTAATATTCTAAACAATAATAGTCCCCGTTTGCCGGTCGCAGCTGCCCATTAGTCTTGTGCGTGTAATCCGAAGATAACCCTCATTAGTTCTGTATATCGATACGTATAGTGAACCTACACTAATGCACCGCTAATCATGAAAATTTTGGACCTTACTGTTTATTATTGGCTTATTGGCATTGATCAATACTATAGGGACTTAGGTAGGCTACAATTATTATCGATTATACTAATTTGTCTATTGGGTCTGATTTACTATGAATGTGGGGAATGAATGTATGTCCCAGGTGGAGGTTCAGAAGTTGATCCACCCTTAGCATATTGGTATTGATACTACTGGTGGCATGTTTGCCAATGTACTTCTAGCTATGCTTATCTGCTCCATCATAAGGAGAATTCATTATCAACAAATCTGGATACTTAGAATGCCGATACATTCATGTACTAATTGAATTGAATAAATTATTATTAATTTTTTTTTGATCGTCTAATCACAATATCAGATGACAAAAAGTAAATTAATAAAAATAATTTATTTAAACTGTAATTAGATTCGTTAATGTCAACAATGGATGTTTGTGGTAAATATACAGAAAAATAAAAATCATCCAACACCTCACCAGTTGACACATTGATATTCTAAATCCAGGAGATGTGAAGTCTCCTCTGTATTGTTATTACACTGAAACCCTTTCGCTTCACACCGAAACACGGCGAACTGTTTCATGACTGAAATAGAAAACCCAGACGTGTTACTTAATGTTTCGTACATTAAATATTTTAGAAGCACGAGAAGTTAAATAGCCTTCTATTACCTTTTTTTGATGATTAGCTGCTTTCCTATTACACTGAAATATTTACTTATCGCATGATATTCCTTACTACATTCTGTGTCAATTTGTAGTCTCGAGCTTCTTCGTAAAGTTCGTTAAGACGTCGGTTACCTAATTGAGATGATTAATCATGATAAGATACTTGAAATGGTTATTTACACATGACCAACCTTTGAGGTTCTTACATATTTTGAGAGAAGTGAACATTATGATATTTTCTTCCAAATTTTGAGCTGCGACTGAGATAATTTCTCCATCTAACAGTGGTGATCCTACTTCATGTCAGAGATCTTTTCAGCAGTGCAACATACATTACGAAAACCGTTGTTAATTTGGAAATATAAATATTAAATGTGGTAGCAGCGCGTTTACTAGCGCCTCGACCTTAAAATATAACTTCTCCATGCTCCTTATTTACATGTGGGATTTGCATAGATACAGGATCGGGTGACAATAAAGTCCAGGAAGTTATACCGGTGATCGGCGAACTTCACGCCGCAGTTTTACAATGACCCTATTTACACTTCGCTGTCGATGTCATACTTTATTGGTGTGAAGTGCTTTGTCAGTAGGTTTTTATTGTTATATTCCTATTACTAGATTTCCTTCTAGTATCACCATATAATACGTACGTTACTTCTAAATAGAATATAACTTTACATAAACTTTAAATGAACATTGTTTTTTGGAAATCTTAATATTTTTAAATTGATTCATGTAAATTAAAATTGATATTGTGTACAAAGAATTTTATTTTTCTTCTTGGGAAAAAAATAAATGTTGAATTTCATATAATTTAAAGTATACAAATAAAGTATATAAATATTATTACAGCGTAACTTATTTTAACTGATGGCACATAAGCATGCGATCCAAGTAGAACTTGATTAATTAACCTAAATGGAAGTTTAAATAAAGGTTCATTAGGGTCTAAATAAAAACTTTTCTAAATAAAGGGACCTTTGTTTAGCCTGAATTTGATTTGTTTGTTACAGACATAAATTTAAATTATAAAACGGGAAATTAAGGTTTCACCGATCTTTAATTCTGATATGTATTATAATTTTCAATTTGATTATGTTTGTAATTTGCCTTGATATTTTTAATTCTTTTTGTTCTGTTTCATAAAAAATAATGAAAAAAAAATATAAGTTAATTATTTCATTTATCTACAAATTATTTTATTAAGATTGCAACTGAACCATATAGAACACATAAATCATTTTATACATAGTCTAGAATTTCTTTATACAAAATTAAGTTAGTGAACGTGAATCCAGTGCAAGCGACAGCTGTATGACTTATAAAATATAAGAATTTACCTCCCTACAGACTAGTCACAAGCACTTTTCTACTTGCAACATTGAATATAACCGCAATGAAGATAAGTATAAAATTTTAATCAAGTTTGTAGTATAAAGAAACAAATTTTCTATTTAGTATGTACCTACATGGAACATAAAACTATCTATCCATCAAAGATAAAAAATTAAAATTTTTAATGGAAAGAGTTTTGCTTGTGCGTGTTTACTTTACAGGAAAAGTTAAAGTTTTAATGTTTTTCCAAGTCCTATGTATCTTATCTTATCTTGATGTAGGGCCAGGATTATTCCTGGAGCACGTCGACCCAATGGGATCTTTTGTGCTTCCCTAAACCTAATGTCTGCTGTCCTGAAATACCTCCAAAATGTACTTACTAAGTACACCCGAAGTCAGCAGCCTTATCTGCAGGGCTGGGATAGCCCAGTCCAAAGAGACCCATTCTTTTCCTGGCAAGAGCACACAGTTACATAGGATGTGTTCTGTTTGTTCAGTGTGCTACACACAGACCCTACACAGAGGCGACTCAACCAGTTTCACTCTATGTGGCTATAGTAATTTTTAGGATAGTGTGAGTTCCAGACAATGTCTCTTATTGAAGTTTGCATTAAAACTAAAATATTGACATGAGTTTAATTTAAGGACAATAATACATTACACCTTAAGGTTATTTTTATCAATGACAACATTTTCTCTTAATTACCATTAACTCTTCTGGCATTTTTATATTCACGTTACTACAAAATTTAAGAGAAGATTAAGATATCAATTTTACATATATCACATCACATCAATCGTAACAGAACTTTGTTCGTAATGGATGTTACTTTACTCGTAAACATAAAAAGCAGCCCTTAATACAATTTAGCTATCTATAGAACTCTATCTTGCTCTTGTTATATCGTATGTGCCGAGAGAGGATCCATATTTTCACGCAATTATACAGTTACGTCACGCACTGTACAGAATGACGCTACGCAGTGTACAGTGTTAGAGAAACGCTCCTTTTATACATTTTAAAAAGTAACTGGCCTGTCGTGTATTAGCGAATCCTTAGCAACGTCGCACACTTAACGAAGTTATGATATGGTGTGAGTGCTTATAGTTATTTATACATGCATATTTATACATTTTTGGATCTTTGTCGAAAAGGTTCATAGAACATGGGTTCCGTCAAACAGGCGTGTAAAACTACTTTTTGAGCCGGCAAGGTGGAGGTGGCTAGGGCAGTATGTCGCATGCTGCACTAGCTTTCTTCACATATGGTCTCCTCTACTGCTCATCATCAGGTGGTGACGACTCATTTGCTGAGGTTTTTATTTAAAAAAATACAGCATACCATATCAATTCATCGTACTCTAAACAAACTAATATCTATATGTATCTATATTAATCTTTTGACAGCGCTTGCCGCAGCAAAAAGATCACTATCTTTAATTGTCAATTGAGATTCATTGGATATATTGTTATTTCGATTTTTAATTTAGTTAACACTTTACCCACTCTGCTTTTTCCATATTATATACTAATGAATCGATATAATACCATAAATTGTATTTATTGTTATTTAAGTTAAGAGAGTAAATATTCTAAAATCTAACTGGGGCTACACTCTAGCCTTTATAGCACTACTACGCTAACTAGGCAGTATACTTATGAACTTTGCAGGGAAGTTATAACTGATTTTATTTGAAAATTATCAACTTCTGTTAAAAATTAATCTAAGCCAGTTTCAGCTCGAGATTGTTTCTCGACAATAAGAATTTAGACGTTTACTCAAAACTCCCCCCTAAAGCACTTAAGCGGGCACGCGCGGAACCTGTGTGGGATTTAAATAAAACAACTGTATTGCATGTGCTATACATTATTCGTATAATACTGCGTACGTTCGGAACAATTAATATCTGTAAATTTTACGTGAATAAGTTTTGTAATTCTTTGTCATATACATAACTAGCAATGCCAGCGACTACGATCGCGTGGATGCCATACGTGGGTGAGTAGGTTACATGATGCTTATAACAAATTTCACTACCAAAAATTGGACATTGGACATTTTTTTATAGAAAGGTCAAACAAATGACCCCATTCCAACTGACGGTAAGCAAAAGTGGAAATCCAAATAAAAAGGTGGCTAGTGCAAGTGAAACTGAACACTGCACTAGCCATTTTAATCTTGCCGACCTGTAAGATTCACGCCTCTTTTGAAGGACTCAGGATTGTAGGAAGGAGGGAAAACCTGTGCTGGCAAATAATTCTATTTCTTGATTGTGCGACAAAGAAATGAGTTACCTAATTTCTTTGTTCGCTTTGGAATGGTCATCACAGTTTGACGTACATATGCTGCCGTAGACATTTTTTTAGAACAATTCTGGCATACATGATTTTTGCGTAACTTTAACAATATACATTGTTTTTACAACATGTTTCATTGATGCTCAGCTCCTATTGATCGTATTGTGATGTTATATAGCCTATAGCCTTCCTTGAAATTTAGAATCAAACACAGATTTTTTCGATTGAACCTATAGTTACTGAGATTTGCATGTTCAACCAATAAAACAAACAAACTCTTCAGTTTTATAATATTATTATGAGCGTAAATGACTATGATACATTCCCCACATGTTTTCGACTATGATTTCCAGAAAAGATCCCTAATATTGTTACTAATTTGAATATACTGAATCTAATAAATATGTTTTCCAAAGAACAAGCTACAAGTTTTAATTTAGGGAGCGTTATTATTTCAAGCACGGACTAGTGTTTTACGCTTGGTTTCTTTTCACAACGCACAGCGTATACAACTCATATGTACTTTTAATCTTAAAGCATATCAAGCCGAAGATCCTAATGCCGTCTGACATGACACACTAGAAGTAATTTCAAAAAATGTGTTACAGGTGTTGAATGAGAATTGCAGGTGTAATACGTGTTGAAGTTCGGCCACATATCTATAAGTTAGAAAGTAAAAAAATCAAAATGCCACCAATACCAATGCAACCACGAGTACAACAAGTGAAAACTTTTCGCAGATAAATACTAATACTAAAGCAATAAACAAAACAAAATATACTATTCCCATTTTATTTACTAAAATATTTTGTTTCTAACCCATTTCTAACTAGCTATAGATTTTGATGTGACGCCTAGTTATTACACTGCTAGTTAAAATTACAGATTTCCTTTCAGAATTTCAAATTATATTAGAACTAAAAAATCTTCTCTTCTCTTTTATAAATTACATATAATTCTTGGACAAAAAATAGGACTCAGGCAAATAAAAACGAAATTAAACCCTCATCACTGATTCATTATGTACGTTTGATGTGTGCGTACAGAGACATCAAACGAAGCAACGAATAATATGCAAAATGAGATGTCCAACCAAAAGCAAAACATGTGAACCTTAATGATATCACTTTATCATCAACTATACTATACTATTTTTAACTGAAAATAGCAGTATAATAGTGGTCTTCATATATTAAGCCTATAATGCATAAACATATGAAAAGCACCATATTATCGAAACGAATTTCTCCCCTCCACTCTTCCCCTCCTCCTCTTCTTTCTTTCTCTCTCGTAATGTATTATTTAAATACCCTACGTTTACGAGACGATGCACGTTTATTTTATTTTATATTTATATCTGTATAAAATACGTTATAAGACCAAAAATTTACCATGTTTTACAGTTATAACATGACTCAATTTAATTCTAAGGTAAACTTTAGGTAGACAAGAAATTTTGTAGATTGCTAGATCCATGCTCTCTAACTGAACTAGTTAATAAATAAAAATATGAAGACTAAAAACTATACATTGATTGTTAAAAAGGATACTTTTTGATTTATTTTTATAAATATGTTTATAAATGTTAAAATTTGTACAAGTAAGAAAAATACTTAAACGAATCTATAATTTGCGTTTTGATTTTAATATAGGGAATGCAATTTAAATCAGATATTTTATTTGCATAAATATAGTCTGATAAATAAAACTAATATTTTATAAACAAAATTTCTTATTACAAAATGTCCTTATTTTCAGAGCATTTTTCAAACAACATGTAAACCTTCCTTTTTGATTACTACTATACACACAGTTACACAGTATAATAATCACGAACACGTACACATACAATTTAAACAATTTCTCGGCGACTCCTTCCTACTAATTACCTACGTATTATATTGTAATATATGCTACATTACATTGCTTAATTTCTCTTGCAAAATATTGTGTAATATAAAACAGTCTTGTCTTGTATATATTCTACCCCTATAATAATAAAGTAACATAATGGTTGTATGTTATTTATAATTTACGAAAAATGCTGTATTTATGCTGTTGAATTCAGTAAATAAAGAAATAAAATAAAATAAAATGATAACTTTTGTACATATTCTATATTTATGAAGAATAAAACAACACTAATATTACAAAGTTTAGGTTTTAAGCAAAATTTAATTGTACTTCACAACTCTGCTGAAACTTGAACCAGCCATAATGGATTTACCCAGAACTTAGTTGCCGTCTCAAATGAAACTGGTTAAGCCTATGTGTAAATCTGCAGACAACAGAGGCGTTCGAACTTTCTAGACGATAGACAAACAATCCTTTGAAAACTCTGAAATGTTATTACTGTCTGCTTGCCCCTTTCGAGTGGATATTAAACGCTTTTCCGTATTCGTGCATCCATTACTCCAGAACATATGAGTAATATCGAACAAAGTTTATATTGCATAGCAATGGAACGTACCATAATTAATACTAGGGCAAGTTTCAGGAAGACTATTGGTATTAGACCTGTAACTAGTACAACATATTGTAATGACGATATTACGAAGGTGTTATTTGGCTGTTGTGTTAATAATAATAAATCGTAGAAGTGGACGGAAAATGAATTCCATATAGTTTTATCAAAGTGGACAGTATAACTTTAGTGTATTTTTATAAGTATATAAGTGTAGTAAATTATAGAACTAGGCGTACCAAAAGCTATGACCGAGAATACACCAATATTACATCTCCGTTTTTTGTTTCAATGCTTGCAATATGACAGCACGTTTCAATGTCAAAGCCCAGACATTGTTTGGCATCGTAAAGTGGACTTAAGGCTAAGAATGGTAGTAGAATAATGGTATTATGGCTTATGTAAGTCAACTATTTATAAAAATATGAAAGTTGTTTTTATATAATAGAAAGAGTAGCGAAATTATCGCTACCACAGGTGGTACGTAGTAGGAGTCTATATGCGAAAATAGCTAGCATACGACAAACTGCCTTAGGGACATCCATCTTACTGACCTAAAGTTGCTTTTGCACAGCCCTTTATAGGGGCTCATCCCTCATATATGAGGGAGGGTATAACTTATACCCATAAGTTTCACAATACCTCCTTGTAAGTAATATCAGGCATATACCATTTTTCATGATCAACACCAGTTTTCGTTATTAAGTTGTTAACTGGTAAAAAACATAACACTTAACAAGTTTTACTAATATAAAACATAAAAGTACATACATACGTTTCATAAGTCCTATAGGCATAAGTGAGGCGCCGTCCGCCGCACAGAGAGAATAATTAATCTGTCACGACTCACAAGCCATCCCAACTTGTCCAGAGCCGGGCCACTAAACACCAACAAATCACCTTACAAAGGAAACCAAATATAAGCTTTACAAAAGCACTAAGCACGTTAATTGCGACTAATTGAAAATTCCGTTTGATGTGACGTTATAATAATAGATGATCAGAATGTGGCAGTAACGGCGTATCACAATATTTATTCAGGTCCCGACCCTTAAATGTAGTGTCAAATTCTCTTTAGCATTAATATAATTAATCAAATTACTATTACTAATTTTAACCCCGTCCCAAAAAGAAAGGTGTTACAAGTTGGAAGCGTATTTAACAGGGATACTTATGTATCTGTATGCTTCTTATGAAAGTCTTTTACCATACGTGGATAATCAGTTTTATTTCACCGAATTATATTTAATTCTTTAGCATTTTAGTCAGTTTTGATGAGAACTAAATAACATTATAAACGACGATAATTGAATAATCGACCAGAACGAAGCGTTATAATAAATATATAGACTGTAATGCGTTTAATCTCATCATCGGCCTGCTCTCGTTAATGAGGTATGTCAAGCACGCCTCTCCACAAACCAGACAGTGAATACATGCATAATCGCATACATTATGTCTATGCAAATTGTTTACTAGCTACGATGTACTATTCTGATACAAAGTATTGTAATGTACTGCAAAAAGGT
The DNA here is from genome assembly GCA_943193645.1 of Acentria ephemerella. Classification (NCBI taxonomy): domain Eukaryota; kingdom Metazoa; phylum Arthropoda; class Insecta; order Lepidoptera; family Crambidae; genus Acentria; species Acentria ephemerella. The sequence continues at coordinate 9,284,769 of OW971886.1, read as the reverse complement.
TTTTTTTTACAAATTCATTTCATGCATGTCGAATCGGTGAACAGTCGATAGAATAATTACCGTAATAATTTGTCCTTAAACCATTAGTTCTCTGTTAATCTATATAATACATACATTATATAAATAGTCCACAAGCGGAGATTATTTTTGTACACTTTTTTTAAAGTCTGACTAGTAACTTGTAACATTTGGCATGACCACAATATCAGTTTTATGCCAAGCGGTTTAGTTGTTTGATTATGGAATTTAACTGGCTGATTAGGTCATTTCTGCGCATACATTTAGCATTTCTCTCATTAAATTTAGAAAACAAAAATTTTTTAGTAGTAAATATCTTAGTTTTTATTTAAAACCACTTTTGCAATGAAAAGAGTTGCTAGAGTGAGGAAGCGTAGTTTACTACACACCACATACTATTGAACTGTAATGTATACTTTTATCTATATTAGTAATTAGTGACCGCACATTCAGGTTAAATTGTGTTGTTGCTGAATGTTTTTGAAGTCAGAAATATCGTTAATATTTTTACATTAAAGTACTATTAAAAATATATTATCTGCTATCTATCCATTATTTTTATTCTTAAATATAACGAGAGTCACTGCTTGTTGCAAAGGTAAAGAAGAAAATAAACTATTAAAGAGACTTTCTTGTGCATACTCACTAATAAGTTACGAGGTCGTAGATTTAGTTTGGTAATTCTTTGCCGCGCACTGTCACGGCTCCTATCTCTGAGAAATTATGGAAAAACTTATCTTTTGTATTTTTTAATTTCTGACTGTAAATTAGTCTTAATAAGATTATTTTTGACAGAAGGTAGACAGACATCGGAGATGCCAGAAAACCTTATAGGTTACCATAACATCAAAAATAATGTTTTAACATATTTACAACTAAATTGACGATTTAAGTTCGAACCTTTATTTGAATTAAACATGTTCAAAAATACAGTGTGTTGCAAAAGTAGGAAATAAAACTGGTGTGGTGAGGTGTGGTTGTGTTTCTTGTTGTGAATCTATGAAAGTTTGACACCTCGTAGGCGTCGTCGTAATAAAAACATTGTATCAAACCTGCTAGTGACAACTTTAAAAAAACTATTGTATCACGTCTTATATAACTATTTTAGCAACAGAAGAACTATATAAATTCTTTAGAGTCCTTCAAACCCACAATCGCTTAATTGTTGAAAGTTAGCGACGAAATGTTTTCGGGCGTCATCCCACACGTCACCAGAAACCCGTCAGGTAGTGCGTCGCTGTGGGTGAGAGCCCCACACAGTCCCTGTTACCTTCCCCGAGTAAAAGGGAGCGTCTGGAAGACATTTCCCACAGCAACAAAAAAGATACAAAAAGTCATGTTTAAAAGACATGGTTTTTCATTCAACCTTAAGTTGCTATAAATGACATGAGCTGGCTGCCTTACCTCCAAATGCCGGAACACAACAATTTTGTTGGATTGTTATGGAAATAGACTCCGACAGAACCGGACAGAGACAAGACCTCAGCTAGGCGGTCTCAACCACCAGACCACAGTGGCAGTTAAACACTATTTACAAAATTTAACCTTTACCTGATGAGAAAAAACGGCTTCTCATCGTTGTTAAAAAAATCATTGATTCGAGTCCTATACATAATATTAAGTCGGTAGAAGTCAACACACGGGAGGAAATTCAAATAAAGGTATCCTATACACATTGTAGTTTAAGGTAAATTTAAACAACATTACTGTGGGTGTACTGTTCGTACCTCAACAAGTTTTCGTATGCGCAATCAGGAAATTAAATAAAGTTCTCAACACAACATCTAAGTACCCAGTGGGGTCACTGGAAGAATTAAGAAGGAAATTGTTTATGGTTTACTTAAGCATCCTAGGGTTTGCCGGCAGCTGGTCCCTACACATTACAATTTACAACTTCATAAAGATATTCGATAAGTTAGACTAACCCACCTTTATTAAGATATCTAGAGCGCTATGAAAGAATATTCGCTCTTTATATTTTATAGACACATTTTAGAACTACGTAAGGAGGTAGATATTAAAGTATCAACAGCTTTTAGTAGTTGCAATATAATACTTATTATTAGCACATAAGATACCATCATATAAAGTTTACCTCTAGTTGTGGATTACTAAAAACTTATCAGAAAAATGCACGTGTACAGCGTGACATCAGCGCATTAGGGGGATTGTTTTCCATTTAGTTTTACTACATACAGTTCCACTTAAATCTTATTTTGCCTTTTAAAAGATAATGTGTGAGATGTGCACTTAACGGGTAGTGGCGAGCAGGCAAAGTGGCGGTGGATGGTAGGATTACACTGCTTTTCAGCAAAATTCATAACTCTTAGTAAAAAATCCTTTAGCCCTTGTTTATCTGAACGCTGCAGTTTTTCCCATTTACCTTGATTTCCTTCACAGGGAATGCCTCTTATTTTGTTTACCATACCTACACCTTAGTTCCGTGAAAACTCATTAATAATGCATTCTATGTTCTCTCGTAGCCGCTGAAAGACATTTTTTCATGGTACGTAGTATTTTCTCGGCAAACGGAGTGATTACCTTGTCCTTAATAATTTATTTGAGCTTCTACCGAATAACACAAAGGCCAGTCTTATCTCTTGAATAAAACATTGTCCCTCTAGAACTGGGAGCAATAGATTTTCTTTACGCTTTCAGTTGAACAGAATCTTTCATGCACTTCAAAGTATTTTAAATGCACATTAAATTATAGAGTTCATTTAAAAAAAATGAACTCTATAATAATAAACAATTTAAAAAAATAAAAAATTTAATTTTATGAAATTAAATAAGATGTAGAATAAAAATCGATTAGAAAAAAGGTTTCATAATAAGCATATTGACTACGAGTAAAAGTTAGGGTAGTATGTTATTATTTCCACAATATTGAATATTTTTATGAAATCTCAGTGTATTTCCTTTGTAGAATTCCAAAATTAATCTGTGTAAAAATTTTATAAATTTGCCTTTGAAAGAACGAAACTTACGTTACAGTACATATGTTAATATTTATACATAGTGCAATTTTATCGATATACTCATGGTAGCTTCATCAGTATTTTATACCGAGCGTTTTAGTCGATCTGTAACAAAACAAACAAACATATCGATATATATCAGAAAATATTGATTACAGATATGCGATTGCTTATGTAATATTTCTTTATTTTTGCTATACTATTTATGTATGAAATAAACCCTATTTTTACGATCGAAGGAGTTTGATAGCATACAATTTCCATTGCAAAAGTGATACCGGAATTCGATGTTGTATTATGATTCTAATAACAATAAGTACAGATATACATTATCGCAAATATTTTTATATAAATATAATAAAACAACAATTGAGAAATTGTTCTTTTTAAGTAAAAGAAAAACTATAGTTCTTAAGGTATATATAATTAAAATTATATTTATTGAAACGTTTATTCATTTATTATTATTATTTCACACGTTATCAAAAACATCTGTATTTAATGCTAAAAGATTTTATAGTAAATTAAACTCTTGTATGTATTAGAATGATCAGATGCAAATATAGTCTCAATTTATTTATTCTGTTTATTCCTAGACTCATCATCATCAACCTATTTTATGATCTTCCGCTGGAAACAGGTCTCCCCTAATGCACGCCTCTACTCCTGAATCCGGCGACTCTCATACAGCCGATTCCAGCCAGCTTCCCAATGTCGTTATCCCATCTTGTCGCCGGGCGTCCTACAGTTTCCCGAGTCACGATCTCTGAAGAACTATAAGACTCTAACGGTCGTCACTTCTAATTACATTTCCAAGTCCCATAATAATAATCGTCATTTTAATAGTGGTTAAGGAAGATTAATGTTTTTATTTTAATATATATAAAAATGAAAAGGTCAATTTTACTGTTGACAATTAATTAATTACTTATTTTGATTAATAAATCGTGAGCCATAGAAATTTTAAAACTTTTTACAACAACCATAAAATATGACGGTAACATTGGCAATAAATCTTGTTACAGCAAATGTTAGCGCAGGTAAAAAAGGGGAAATAAGTTGAAACCACGTCCTGGAGCGTTCTAATTTATAGCCAATCTATCTACGTCAACCTCTCCGAGATAAGTCTTTATTTGCTATCCGTCTTACCGCAAGGAGCCTTGTTTGAAGTCAACTTTTTGCTAGAAATAGTACCTAAGTTCAGTAAGAACTCTACAACCAAGCCCCCCGATCGCAAACCTACTAAGAGGCCATGTTTTGAGAAGAAATTTGGCAGCTTTGTTTTCCCTTTACGGCCGGATTAAATATTCTATCCTCAGCTAGAAGTTAATAAGTGTACTAAATTTGAATTGCCTAGCTTATTATTAATTTACTTATAGAAACGAAAAATGCATCTATGTTCAAATATTAATAAAGTCCAAATATATTTCATTACCAAATCTGATTAAGCTTAATTTTATAAATATAAATTTACATAAATAATACTTAGTATTGATATAAAATATTAAAGTTCTCCTCCAGCGTCTTAGGCCTCACTTCTCTCGCTTACTCTCTCTATTTATAAGAATTGATTTCAAAAACTTTTTAAATTTGTCTGATAAGCAAACTTTACCTGTCAATAACGAATATAACAAAAACCAAATTATCCAATTTGGTACAGTCGTTCGGAAATGATAAATATACATATCTACATTTTGGAGATTCATTTCTATTTATATAGGTGATTGTTGGTACTCGTATGGAAATGAGACTCCCTAATTTACTAAGTAAACTTATGTAGTATGTATCTTTAAGATTTCAATGTACAACTAATACCAGCAAAGCTATCTTAATCTGTTCCAGTACAATGTAGCCGGTTTTGAATAACCCTTAATGAAGACACGTTTTTTGAAGTATTCGTTAAATTTGGACTATTAATATAACCCAGTTAATAACACTTTGTTTGAACAAAAGTTTCTTATTAACTTTCTTACAAAAATTATTTATTGATAATATTATAATAATTAGTATCCAATTTAATAATAGTCTGCTTAAACTGGAAATATTTCTGTGTGATAAATCTCGAATAGAGAGCACCGGATAGACAGCCAATACAATAGTTTGTAAGTTGGAACAGAGCACATGGAGCAAAGCCGATTTGAGGGTTTAATGCCTACAACCCCATCACAATAAACACTACCAAAGACTTAAGTTTTTCGACAACCCACATAATATAGTTTCTAAACTTACTTACGCAATGAGACATAAGACAGTAACGGTAGCATAATGATTGGACAATATACATTTAATATGTACAAAGGTCTCTCCAGCCTATGCCACGCCAAACACAACTGTATTTGATATTTACTTAAGTCCCGCATCCGTTTGATGTCGTAACATAAAAGAGCTGTGGTGTAGTCCCTATGAGGCAAATAAATAACAAACATCGAACAAATAAGTAAATACAGAGAATGGAAGCTTATTGTTGAGATGTAATTAATTTGCACGGCCTTTCTTTACTTCCTAATTTTTAAAACTGAAACGACTGACTTTAAAAGCATGTGATTCCCCTGAGGGTCCTAAAGATCTCTCGTGTTGTAAACTCAATTCACATCGAACTTAAGCCGACTATAGAACGCCCCAGTCCGAGGTCTGAGGTGACATTTACGACCAGTGGGGAACGTGGGACGAAATAAAGTATTAATATATGAGACGAAGGTGAGAGAACAAACGGTCACGTATAGAACGACATTTATTATAGGCACGATCAGCAAATCTGTAGAAGATGCGAGTTATTAAATATAATATTTATTGACAATTTCTAAAATAAATATAAGTGAGTCTGTTTAAACTAAAGTAAGTAAGCTAGGCTTATGAACTATCTTATGAAGATTGCAAATGAACCCACTTTGAGCATTAAACCCTCTAATTCTATTTATTATCTTATTATTATTAACATTAACTTATTAAACATGTATAAATTTAATTTATATTAACATTCAACCTTTAACGACTTCTTCACTGCTATTGCTGATATAGGAACATATTTTAAGTAATTGATTTTAGTTACTATAGAAAAAAAGTATTATAGAAACTAAGACAGCTACTTGTACAATGTTCAGTTAATTTAGCAATATTAAAATTATTAGTCCAGTTTTTTGGAGTATTATATGAATGGTCACATTTGGAAATTTAGCAAATAAATCAAACTAAATATATGTCATTTTATTTAATGAGTTTGCAAGTATAGACCAAACATACAAGAAATTTTTGACCAAACAAACAAAAACAAACCTATATTGATAATTATAATTATACCTAATGAAATATAACAACTTATAGTTCATTAGAAAACCAGATTATAAAACTTTATTATGAGTATTTCAAATTATTATTATTTGTGACCGAGGGTTTTAGGTGTAGGTAGTATTTCCAAGTTGTAGTTTTAGCAATAAATATGAATACTGAATCAAAAGGTAGGTAGGTACATATTTCATCCGATTTTAATATTGCCATGTCAAATAAACACGGCTAGATGCATCGATAATACCCATTTCAATTAAGAGCATTAATTACAATATACGGGTGTTATATCAGAAATCACAATCACTTAATGAAGTAAGCTTAAACTTTCACATGTTATCAGACTTCATTTGCACGGACATCGACACGAATCTTAATAACAGTTAGGTAAATTTAAAAGAATATATTATGTTGTTAAGCTGATTTTATTTTCCCTTAGCGACTGTAAATATAATACTCGTGTGGAAGATTAATATGGAGCTCTGTAAACCTGTACACTTAGTTTCATTACATGGCAATACCAGTTATTTTAATCTTGACTATTTTGAAGTATATATATAAATAAATACTTTAAAATATTCAAGATCACTAAGTTCTAATTTCAATGGGTGATTTTTTTTCGTTTAAATAGCGAATGTATAACTTCCGAAGTACCATACATCTTATGCCATTAGGCATAACCGCGGGAAAAACCATGATATTTATAATCTGTTAATATGATAATCTGTTAAATATTGCATGGAAACTTAGTAAAACACGCAAAATAACAACTGAAACTAATTTGTTTAAATGAAAACCGTTTATACAGATAAAAACTACGTAAATAAAATAACAGTATCTGCATATAGGTAATATTGTTTTACATGATTAGCACTTGCCAGTAACACTTTTAGAGGCTGCAGAGAAATCTTCATAAAAAGATACGGATCCTCTTTGAAATTGTTCATGAATCAAAATATACAGGCCTTTTAACGAATGATGGTCGTAGGGAGTCTAGTATGAATTGATAATGAGCTGTAACTTGGTTACATTACGAATTAGCGAGTTTTAGACAGGGTACTTAGTACTGATACTGATTATACTGATAGTACTGATTATACAAATTATTGTTATCTATATTGTTTATACTTATTAATAGGACACATTATCAACACTTAGATATTCAACTGTGAAACTATTTTTACCAAAGAGAAAATGCAGTCAATGAAGACAATGAACTTGGCAAGTAGCCAGAGAGATATACCTACAAAGTTGGAATGTACTAATTGACTTCTTCATTATTAATGAATACTTCATCCTTAAGCGGAATAATTTGAGAAAATTATTTAAAGTATGGAAAATTGAACAAAAATATGGTGTAAGAGTGAGTAAAGCACTTCACGCCAGGCTTACAATGGAATGTGCTGTTTGAATAGAAATAAAACTTTTTAAAATGAGTTAAGAATACGGAAATTGATTTGATGTTTCGCACAAAATATTATTTTAATTATTTCAAGTTCACCCAGTGAACTTTTTATTACGTTAATACTTAGATGTTCCATGTTTTATGTTCTAACTAATGAATATGATTATTACTATTTGTCCCGTTAAAATTGGTAGATAGGTTCAGCAAATGGATCGCATGAACTATCATCGAATTAGAGGTTAATGAAGTGACAGTTTTGGTTAGCCCGTCAGTTAAAAGATTTTCAATACGAAATTACTCATTTTAATTAGTATAAGTCATGTTTTTCTTTAGGATAACCCCTATTTTTTAAATTTTAAATCCCTTCTGTATTAAACCTAACAAAACACAATAAAGAGTAATCAAATCGGTCAAGCCGATATTAAAGAAAAAATACTGGACTAGGGTTTGAGTTCCTTGTGCTTAAAAACTTTACAAAAAATTAAGTTTTGGTAGCGTAACGGTAGGGATATTAAGGTGCTGTATATTTTATTTACTATGTATTTTCATATAAATTTAGATATGAAAATGTAGTTTCATGTCAAACATGATCGTTTTATCGTGCACATTATATGTAACACGTTATTCGGTACTAATTGGAGACTAACGTGAGATATTTCAGTTTTAATTCCATTCATTCATTTAATTATTTTACCATAGATTTATTATTTTATTTGTAGGTAAGTTCCTTTTTTACATTATCGAATCATTCTCATTTTATCAGAATAACATTAACCCAACCGCACATAAACACACACTGTTATGGAATCTGCGATGCAGAAGGCATAGAATACTAGGAACGCTTAGGAAAACTATTTTATTTGCTGGAAACTTGTATTGAAAATTTTAATAGAAATTGACATGACATTTTTTTCAAACCGTTAATTAGCCAAAAAACCATAAATTCTAAAAGTAGCGAAGAAGGTTATAGGACACAACATTTAGTAAATGTTTTACTAGAAAATTAGGTATTAGTTTTTTGCCACTAATTACCATTAGTCGCCAAAATTCCACGGAACAAAGGGATATGTTACACCCGTATCGCGGAGCCGTAAGTAAAGAAATAATTACATAAGATGCAACTTTATGGGCTTCAGTTTCCTTTGCTTTCCAATACAAAAAAAGGTTACTGTCACTGTCAGTTTACGACGTCTACAATCCACTGCGTATCTTTGGACATAGTCTTTCTAATCTGTATCCATAGGATCCACAGAATATTATCTACGATGTCATGTGGATTACCCATAACCTCGAAAAAGCTATAGGCACTGAGCATATAAGCACTACGAAAAATTTTGATAGTTTTTGTTTCTCAACTTTCTGGTATAATTTATTTAATTCCAGCAATTTGGAGCTGAAAACAAAGAACTAATTGTAGCACAATGGTGTCCTCTAATTTGGGTCGTCTCAAGAAGGGTGCGAAACCTATTATTAAGAAAAATATCACTGAAACAAAAATCAAAAAATCAAACAAAATGAGCGTTGTAGAACATCCTCACAGACGAAAAGATGAAAGCAAACAGAAATCAGAAGCTATGAAAAAAGTAATAAAAGACGAAAATATCGTTATTAAAACTAAGAAGGTTAAATTAACTATGCCATATAAATATGTAACTGATAGCATCGTTGAATCTTGTTTAAATGCTTTAGAGCAAGTTGGTGAATGCACTAAGAAAAAAAATGCCATATTTGATGACGAACAACAAATATTTGCAGAAATAAATTGCATCAAAATTCAGACATCCAGAGGAAACATGAAATTGTAAGTTGATTGATAAGAAACACTGAATTGGCTATAATTACAATAAATTTTTCATTATTTCCATTACTAAATATCTTAATTTCTCATTACTATTTATAAGTTTGTTATTGATACTAAATTGAATCACTTGTATTTTCAAATATTATCTTAAGTATGATGTAAATTTTTAATATTGAATGGATATAAATCACCATAGATTTTAAAGAAGACAACAACGCAAACACGAACAAATTTGGGCCAAGCTGGAAAACTAGCCAATTATTATCTCTATTAATGATAATATTTTATAAGAGTGAATTAATTATTTAGCCCTTACCTTCTGGTTTTAGTGTCTTCCCTCATAGTACTGCAGCTTCAACTGGTGAAATATGTTTGATCACACCAGATTTGAAAAAAGGCCGAAAAATTGATCATGAACCAACCATAGAATACTGGGAAGAAATTCTTAGAAAGGCTAATGTGACTACAGTAAGTCATTTTTTCTTCAAAATTTTGTACAAATTAGTGCCACCTGGTCTTACATAGTTTTACCATCACGGTGAGGCTGTTCAGTTGTTTTGAGTTCATATATTCGATTGGTTCACATTCCTAATAATATTAAATATAATTAAATGTTTATTTTCCAGGTTAAAACTGTTCTTCCGATCAGACAACTTAAAGTGGAATATGATCAATTTGAATTGAAACGTAGATTATTAACCCAACATGACTTCATAATGGTTGATACAAGAGTTCTAAGCCATGTTTCACACTTACTGGGAAAGATGTTTTTCAAGAAACATAATATGTTAATTCCAGTGAGACTGAACGAAAAAGAAAAAGATGTCAAAAAATGTATTAACATTGGATTGCGTACCTCGATGTTACGTCTTAGTGAAGGACCAACGTCAGTTATCGTTGTTGGACACACAGGAATGTCAAGAACACATATAAAAGAAAATATTTTATCTTTAATTGATCAACTTCGTCTCAAATATCCTGGAGGAGAGGCAAACATTCGATCAATTGCAATTAAATTACCATTATCATTGCCTTTACCTATATATATGACTTTAAGTATGTTTTCAATATGTGCCTATCTAATTAATGTGTGTATGTATATAATGTTTTCAATGTTTTCCTTACATGATAACAAATTTATACTTACAAATTTACAGGGTCATCAAATACTGTTGCTAATGCACCAAAAATCATAAAAAACAAACCCAAAAATTTCAGAGATGTTGAAGATGAGTTGTCCACAATTCCAGATAGTAAAGTTACAGTGGCACCAGATGGAACTGTTCATCTAAAGAAAGAAAAAACCAGGTACTCTCAAACTGCTTTAGTAAATTATGTTTTATATAAAAAGAACAATAAATGACTACATCACCTGATAGCTGGAGGACAAGTCCTAGAAGAAGATACCTAGTGCAGAATGCGACATACTACCCTAGCCCCTAACCCTGCCAACCTAAGTGCCTTTGCACACCACTTTTGTAGGAACCCATGTATGAAGCAGGGAATATTAGTCTTTATTAATATTTTTATTGACTTTTTTAAATATTTTAAAAATGCATATTTAATTCCATATTATATAAACATTTTATAACCAGAACAGAATATGATGACTACTATTTATTATATTAACTATTATTACATCCAACATATTTAAAAGAATATTAATTACCTAAACAATTTTTTTTGGAAATGTGCCTTTTTAGGTACAATAGGAAATTTAAGTAGCAAAAATGACAGTGCAAAAACCTAGTATGATAAAAGACTGGTAAAAAAATTTAAGTATTTGGAATTGGTACATAAACCTACCATAAATGACTAGCTAGACTTGTTTCTCTTAAAACATTTTGCTGAGATAATATAATATCAACTTAATTTTCTAATATAAATTGTCTTCACAGTGTTATTAAAAATGAAGCTGAACATGAAGAGGAGCAAGAAGAAGTTTCAGAAAATGATGAGTCTAATAATAGTGATTAACCTGAAGTGATCATCAACAGTAAAAATTCCTCTTCTACAAGTTCACATTGGTATGAGTAAAAAATGATCTTGTAAATTTGTTTTTTATTTAAAGAATCGATCTTATTCTAAATCATTTTGTAATATACAATTATGAAGAAACTTTTTCGCTACTTTTATCTGGATTTATCTTACTATTAAAGCTCATAGATGACCTAGGAGTGATAGTAACCTGCATTTTCACTGGCCAAACTTTCTTAAACTTCTTGAAATTTTTTACAGTAATGTTTTGTTCCTCAACTTCCACTGATTCTTTTTTTACAATCAATTCCTTTTTTATTGTCACAACAGTTAAACCCAAACTGAGTATATTTATTTTCTCATCCAATTCTTCCTTTATTTCACACCTGCTCAAAAGCTTTTCATTATGTTTCATCAATTCCTCGAGTTTTGCTCCTCTTAATGACACCAAATCAACATTATTATTAATTACACTTCTATTACTGATATTTTTGCATTCTGTTTCTATTTCCATATTTAGACTTTTTCCTTTACTAATATCAAAAACAGATTTGGAAGTACAAGGTATCTTAGATTTTTCATGGATAAATTGAAATAATTCATCTTCATTGTCATCAGTATCATCTACTTTCCGTTTCTGTGGTTTAATTAAATTCAGTCTCTTTGTGGAAGACTCTGCTTTATTATCACTATTTTCATTACCTCCTTTACTTACAAAATGGAAAGCTTCTTGACTGTCATTTGACCCAACATCTGTTGCTAGTTTTTTTGAAGGATTTGAAAGAAAATCATTGTTTTCTTCACTAACTTTTCTCTTGATACAATTATTAGTAGGAACATCGCCAACAAAGGCCATCTTTTTATTTGGATTATTCAAATCTTTTACATCTTGTGAAACATCATAATTGTCATCACCCATTTTTCTTTTGGAACTTGGTTTATCATTAGTAATGCTTGATGATAGACTTTCATCTATGACAATGTTATCTTTTATATTTGGTCTACTTTGTTCTTGTGACTCTTGAGCTAGAACTTTGCTTGGCTTAGTATTCTGATCAGTTTGCTTAACAACTTCAGAGGGGAAGTTAAAATCTGGATTGCAGTATTTTTCAGTTGAACAGTATAATACAGCCAATCCAATCTCAACATCTGTTACTAACCTTTTACCTTTGTTCTTTAGATAACTAACAATATCCTGAATCATGTTTCGTTGATTTTGACTCTCTTGAGACGTAGATGTCATATTATACTGTATAACAATTACATCTTTTTCACAAAGAGCTGATTTAGACATTTTACACTCACTCAAAAGTAAAGCATTTGCTGATGCTTTTGATAGTACAATTTTATACATTTCAAACTGTCTTTTGGAAAAGAATACAATTTTTTTCCCAAAAAATAATGACTGTCTATGATTATTAGGTAAAAATGACACACTTTCCTTATTAAGTGTTGATTCAATAATATGTGGGATAAAGTTTTTAGGATCAGGTAACTGTCTTTGTTTAGTAACAGCATCAAAACATTTATTCCAATAATCAACTGTTACAATATAAGCTCCTTGTACTAACGCCAATACAACTTTCATTGTCAAAGTCAGAGCTGGCATAGTTAAGAAATTACAGCTATCATCCCATTCATTTTTCAGTATACCGGACAGGTTACATAAGCACTGTCTTAAATTTTGTAAATTCTCACCTTTAAGTGTGGAAGTACAAGTAACTAGTGATTTCATATTGACTTTCCATGCACTCCCCATTTTTCCAAATGTAACAACATCTTGGTCACTTAATTGCACTATAGCATTGGGCTCCATTTTTTCTTCAATCTCATTATGGAATGTACCGTAGCGTGAACCCAAATCTTTCAAATATAACTCATTATTGGAAATACTAAACAGAGCATGCTTTCTACTGATAGAAGGATCATCAGGAATTACAAAACTAAATGTTTCGGGATCAGCATTACGTCCTATTAATACTTCTTTATTTTGACCAACAATGTATATCACTCTGTCATCTTTTTTTGAGTTCAAACACCACATTTTTCAGATGATATATTTGAGCTCAGCTTTTTGGTATACAAAATATAAACACCATATAAATGAGCCCAACTTTTTCTAAGCACCTATAAAAAATGGCTTTATTATTTTTAATTTAGTCTATTACAGGGAAAACAAAGGAACTAAAGATCATACAGCCATGTCTTAGTTATTTTTGGCCCTGGTAGACTGAAGTAATCCTGGTTATCCGATTAATTGTTTAATCCCCCATTTTGTTAATAACTTATGAGAAAAGTTTTTGTAAATAAATTGAGTATAATATAATACTTCTCACACATAAGTTTATCTAGATCAAATTAAACATCATTAAGAAATTGTATTATGGATACTAGTTAATGGAGAAATATAGATAGTAATATGTATATAAATATCAGAAATAAACAAAGAAACATCCATGAATCTTAAACAAATATTTGAACTCATCATACAAATACCGGGATTCGAACCCGAGACCACTGGCCAAGTAGACAAGGGTATTGACAATTCGACCAGACTGTTGTCAAACTGGAATGTTAAGTTAATAATAATGAATGCAATGATGCCATAGTGTTAAGTTAATGAACTTACACTAAAAATTAAATACAAAAAATCGACGCCGCCATTACAAATCAAAGACTCAGGCAATTATTTTTTAAAGGTATAGAGGTCCTAGAAAAAATGTATCTCTATAATCGCAATTAAATCGCTTATTTATTATATATTAATATAAATATTAAGGGTATAATAATATAAATCTAAGAAAAAATATTACTGTATAGCCTAGGCCTCTTTGCTATCTTTGTAGACATTATATCTGTTTCTATGGTAACAACGAATGACAACAAACAAAGAAGCTTAATTTATGTTTGTTAAACAAAAAGAAAGAAATATATAAATAGGCATAAAACTCTGACTTTAAAACGTTAAGTGTTTATAATAAGAATTAAAATGACTCTCTACATCGATACTAAGCTAAACTTTAGTGATGTAAATATGATTTCAACAGTTAGTTCCTGGCATCCTTCATTACCTCTTCTAGCTGTTGGTTCATACAATCAAGATAAAGGTGGTTTTGTGACAATTTTCCAAGAAAATGTAAGATTATTGATTGAAAATAATAGTAACGTCATCTTTATCTTTCTTTAAAATATTTATCTTTTTTTCCTTTTTAAGGGCCTCATTTTAGAAGGTTGTGAATGGCCAGTTCTTCTCTCAAATCAAGTGACTGCAATAGCATGGCACCCGACCAGAAAGCTATTAGTTGTTGGTTGGGATGGTGGTGAATTATATATTTGGCTAGAATATTCCTGGGCACGATTGGAAGCTCCTCATAATGCTGCATTGACTACTATTGCATTTAGTCATGGCGGAGGAAGGTTGCTTGCATCTGATGCTGCTGGTTCCTTGTCTGGCTGGCAATCTGGATCAGGAGCACCATTAACATCTTTCCATCATCAACTGGGAGATGTTATAACACATGTTACATATTGTTCACCACAACCAAGTAGTGAAACAGCTATAAGAGGTCTGGCACGAGCAGCCGTCGCTGGAGATGAGAATGCTTTAGATGCCTTAGCAGCATGGCGTCCCCGCACAACAGCCAGAATGAGAGAAGGCTCACAGCCTGACAACCATTCTTGTTACGCAGCTCAAGACAATGGTGTTATCCTATATATTGATCATACAGGTGCATGCTCAGAAGTTCTTAATGCCCAAGGAAATATAGTATTTCTGGGCATAATCAGTAACATATTTTTACTGGTTGCATGGGAATCTGGTGGTGCTCTTAGTTTAACTAGATTTTTAACTGCTGATGATGGTTCCCTAACAATAGATACACATGTTAGAATGGCAGCTAGGAATGGACAAAGCATTGTTTTAGCTGGAAATTTTTATGTAGCTGTTATAACTGGTGATAATTTGATTCGTATTTGGGACAGTGAGACAGGGGATAATGATGTATTACCGAATGAAAAGGAAGCTATAACTGAAGGTGATATTTTCACTAGTATAAGTTACTGTAATTTAAGTGATACACTTTGTTGTGGTACTGCACAAGGTAACTTGTATCTCTGGCGTAGAGACCACCGGAATCACTGGAAAATAATAAGCAGTACAGCAGTTAAAGGAACTGTAAAAGAAGTCAGTTGGGGCTCAGAAGGATTGATGAATCCTTTACTGCATGTTAACTGTATAACAAGTGCATTCATTCTTCGTGAACATCCAGTCTGCTGGGGCTATTCCTCTGATGTAATGATGGTTCAGAAGTCTGCAATTGAATTTTCTATTACAAATAAAAATAACTTAACTTCAAGTATAAGCACCACAATTACTATTCGAGCTTTTGCATTCAAAGATAATTATGTTGCATTGGGAGACGGGAAGGAAGTCCAAGTAAGTTTTCTTAAATTAAATTATCTTTAATAATATACTTTTATTTTAATACCTACTTTTGGTTTATTTACCAGATTAACTTAATTAAATACCATTTATCCTATCATAGCATCAACTTTAAGTTATTTATAAGCTTAAAATCATAATAAGACATATTAATTTATAGACTTATTTTCAGATTTGGATGTGTAATAAGGACAACAACATAAAATTTTCTCTGATCCGCACTTTTCCATGGAAAACTGATGTTCTTATTTTGTACAATGATGTTCTTGTTGGAGTTGTTAATTCTCACATAGAATGTTACTCAATAACTGGTAATAACCTGGGACTTATTGCAAGTACTGAAGGAGAAGGGGAACCTATTGGTGTGACAAACACTAACAAATTCATTGTTATTGCAACAATGGATGGCACTCTGAAAGTAGTAGAGATAACTAAAAAAGGTCTCAGAATGCCTTATCCGCCAAAAAATTGTTATCAAATGATTGAAGATTTTGGAGAAGTTATGAGAGCTTCAGTAAACTGTAGTGGGCGCTATATATGTTTAAGTGTTGCTAATTCAGGATTGGCCCCTGATCCCAGAATATATCTCTGGGATGTCGCTAATGATATCATAACTAATATGCATTTTGATGAGACTTCTACTCCACCATATCAAAGTGTGCCAATAGCCATTTTATGGGACCATTATGACCCAAGAATAGTTTCAGTACATATGAGATCAGCTGATGTAGACCGGATACATTTATTTTTTTGCCATGATGGACAACTTTTTGAGTATAAAAATTGGTCGTCAGTTTCAGAGCAGTATTTCCAAACTGATTTCATACTATGTTCATTGTGTACTCCTTACATTATTATCCTAGCGCAACAAAATCTTAAAAGGATTTTAATGCGCGAATTTGTAGATTACAATGAATTCGATCCAGCTGGTACACGCCAAATGCTAGATTTTCTATATTACATGACAACAGGAAATTTAGAAAAAGCTGTTGTTGTGGGAACTACAATTTCGGGAGGTAAAAATATAGTAATTTGGGATAGTCTGGCAAAAATATGCGTATTCCTAAGGCGACCTGAAGTCGGTGCTGTATGCTTAGGAAAAATAGGAAATATTAAAGGGGCACTCATGATGCGTAAAGTAATGAATGATAAAAATATGGATGATTTATGCAAAGTAGCAATACTTGCTGTAAATCTTGGTATGACTGAAGAAGCAGAGAAACTATTTCGTGAGGCTCAAAGGCCTGATTTAATCACCCGACTAATATCAGCGAAAGAAGGTGGTCTAAATGAAATCAGTCATGGTAGTAATGAAGGCGAAAATATTTTATTAGTGAAAAGCGCTCAACATAAACTTGCCAAGGTTTTGTGGGCGAATGGGGAAAATAGTGCATCTTTGAAACTATTCGAAAGTGCTGGTACACTTGTGCCACATGTTCCTAGGCTGCTTATAGCACAAGGACAAAGTGCGGTACTAGCGCAATATGTCACTACCTCAAACGACCCAAACCTTATAACCTGGTGGGGGCATTATTTAGAAAGCATAGGTGACATGGAAAGTGCTTTAGACGCTTATGCTCGGGCTAATGATTATGGAGAGCAAACTAGATTGTTATGTCACATGGATAGAATTGAGGAAGCCGAAAAACTGTGTCTAAAGAATCCCTCTTCGATGTATCAAATGGCGCGATATTTGGAAATGCAACCTAACAAAACTGAAGGGGCTGTGAAGGCGAGTTTTTCATGAGACTTTTCCATTAAGTAGTTCTTAAATCAAATCCCTCACCATCAATGTTTTCTTGTTATTTTAATTTCTATTTATAGATGTACATAAAATGTGGTGCAGTGTCTTCAGCTATTCGTGTTGCAGCAGAAGCGAGTGCTTGGAATCTAGTTTGGCGTGCTGGCTCTGCGTCGGCTACTCATGCACTACACGCTGCTTCCATATTAGAGAACGCAGGGCAACATGAACAAGCCATTGCTTTATATCAAAAAGCGGGTAACCCATTATAACCTTATTAGTAAAACTAATACCTTCTCGAAAGACTGTCCTTGTAACAAGTGCGTAACTTGATACGAAAACATGTATTCCAATACTTTACTTTGAGATAACACTTTTAAAAATTAATGTATATATTTTCCCCATTACAGGCAAACCACACTTGGCTCTTAAACTGGCGCTAGTGTGTGGGGATACAAATGCAATGATAGCTGCAGTCGAGTCCCTCGGTGATCGCGTGGATCCTGAACTAGCGCATACGCTAGCGGCGCACCTGAGGAAGGTGGATCACCACTCGCATGCTGCTGCGTTACTTGCCACTGCAGGACAGGTTACACGTAATCAAATATTTAGTTATATAATTTACCGTGGAGACCTATTATAAATTTGTATGATTCATGAGCTGTAATTAAAATGAAATAAGATACATTTTCAAATGATTTGTAACACTCGATGTATCGCCATTTTAGCCATCGTATATCAGTGCAGAAGACGTCATTATAATTAATATATTATAATGACGTCTTCTAAACTGATCGAGATATATTGCAATAATCGATTGATATTATACACACACACTAATGTAATAGTTATGAGCAAGCATGTTTAAAATAACTTAATAAAAGGTTAACGTGAAATAACCGAAAATCATGACCTAAAAGTAATATGCAAGGATTGCCTACTAATCCAGAGATTCTGGTTCCGGAATATTCGAATCTAGGCAATATCTATCTTGTATCTCAGTAAATATCTAAGTAGTCTTAGGCTAGCAATTTATGCTGTTGTGTTTTAATAATTTACAGTACGAAGAAGCTCTTGATTTAGTGGAGCAATCATCAGCTCCATTATCTGAGGAATTAAGTGAAAGATTAGCGGCTCCTGTGGGAACAAGTGGGCGAGACGTGCTCCTGAAACGTCTGGCGGACGTGCTCGGCGGCCGTGGCTTGTACCATCAGGCTGCTAAACGGCTGGCTCATGCTGGAGATAAAGTACTTACGTATTTATAATTTATTTTATATTCGGAAATTTGATGGAAATCCTTCAATCAATCCTCGTTTTGGGGCTCGAGCCTAACTTGATTTAGGGCAATTATGCCTTAGTCAACCACGCTGACCGTGTGCGGGTTGATCTTGGATCAATACTTGCTTGGAAAATGTTTGCTATTAGGTTAAAAAGTCTACAGTGAGTTAACCATAGAAGTGTTGTTTTCATCCTTACATTATTACGTTTTATTATTCAACCTATGGTGAGTTCTTACACGCAACGTTGATCGTAGCAGTGTATTAACCGCCTATGAGTATAGGCGGTTAATAGACACGGCCGCGGCAGAGTCTGCCGCGGTCGTGTCGCGCTCTTGTTAGCCAAATAGTAATATTTGGCAAAACAATAATGTTATGAACCAGTCAAGTAAATGGCTAATTTGACATTGTTTGCGCATCTTCCAAATACTGGGATTCAATAATCAACCAACGGTTTAGCTTACGAGACGTTGAATTTCGACACATCATACCTGTGAAATTAATCAAAATTCACCGCCTCTTAAGTCCATTTGGCAAAACACTTTGTTACAAAGGATTTTCTCAGTGGTTCGCTCCTTTATGTAGGCTGGAGCAATGCGTTGGTTAATGCGATCCGGCGACGCCGACCGCATCGCAACGTTCGCGGCGGCGACGCGCGACCGCAGCGCCCAACTAATGGCCGCAGACTATCTGCGCAGACGCGCGGACTGGCGCTCCCGACCCGACTTGACCCGACACATCCTTCACTTCTATACCAGAGCGAAGGCTTATGGGAAACTCGCTGCCTTTTATGCGGAATGTGCCAAAGTTGAAGTTGATGAGTATGATGTAAGTATCAGGACTGTTTCACACAACATAATGCATATGCACTAGACCAAAATCGCCATAGTGTTGTTAAAAAATACCCCATTAGACAGTCACATCAGTAATCACATTTAAATGTCAATTCGGAAACTATGCAACAGTAACTCTTTTGCATTACGTCTCAAGTGAAAGCAAAACATTGTCAAATATATGCAACTAGTTGAATACCTAGATACGTACCTAAAGTTTAAGTCACACATAACGAGCTCTCGCGGGCGCTCTAGACTACGTGCTTGCTATAGATTAGTCAACCAAAACAGACAAAAGTCAAGAAATCACTATTTAATTTCTTTCTTGAATGTGTATATAAAATATGAGGAGGTATTGCCATAAAATGTCATATTTTTTTGAATTCGACGTTCTCGTACAGATCTAATATCGCGTAATAATTCTGATGGCGGGATAGGCAGTGATATCTCGCTGCGAGTGTATCTGTCTGTGTCGAACAGGGAATGAATTCTTGCAGCGAGTACTATTTGCAGCGAATGCACTTGCCGCAAGAGCTCGCTGTATGTCACCGAAGCTTAACACAGTCATATATTATTTATGAACACATGCATAATCAATAGCTTAACTGGCAAATGATAACATAATTAAAATTAAAACAAAGAAGTATAAATAATTAACCCTGTTGAGAATTTTAAAAAATGTTTTCAGTATCTAGTAACAGCCTTACTTTGTTCTACTGTATGTACGGTACTAATACTACTGTTTTCTATGGCAATAAGATAGCATGAATTTATTGTTGTTTTTATGTTTGTACTTTAAAATAAAATAAATAAAAATTATAACGATATTTCAGAATTACGAAAAAGCATTAGAAGCATTGAAAGAAGCAGCACGATGTCTCGCCAAATCTTCAGATTCTGAATCAGGTATTGTATCGATTCTTAATTTATGTGCTCTATTTCAGACGCACAGACTAAAACAATTTTGGTTTTAGGGGCTCAAACTATGGCACTTCAAGAACAGAGCGCGTTAGTTAAACGTTTCATTGATGTTAAGAAAACTTTAGAGGCTGGTGAAACAAATACAGGTAAATTAATTTAACAATAAATTTAATTTTTTTGCAATCATATTGAGAATGAGATGTTTGATGATGATTTCGAGTGTGTATTGAGTACAAAATCCATTTCTCAAAACACTCGCTTAATTTGGTTTTCGAAACTTTTCAAATCGTTTCATTTTATCACAAACCGGGAGTTTTGGATCCCAATACCGCCCAGGCTGTAGTCAAACTGAAGCGAAACGGAATTCGGAGAGTCGAGTGAGCACTCTCTTCTGTAGAGAAGAAGTGAGACGCATGACCTTACAGTGGATTCACCTAAGTTTGGCTGCAGCTTAATGATTTTCTTTAAGTTCATGTTTAATCACAATAAAACCGTTATTAATTTGAATAGGAGTGACAAGTGGACAGCAATTACTACGATCAGTGAGTGGACGTCCCGGTTTGATTACAGAAGAAAAGGTTCTTAAACTCATATTACAGTTTGCGCAGGAACATCCCGAAGCTCCTAGTAAGATTTTATATATATTAACACCTTTAATTTATATTTTGTATTATATTTTATATTCACAGGCACGTAATCTTAGCTTATATTGGATAGTATCGTTTTGCCATAGCAGTAAAGTTGCTAAACTACTTTTTATGTGTTAAAATGTGTTAACAATAATGGCTGAATTATTCTTGCTTTTTCAGGTTTCGACCAGCAACTGAAATATTTACAAAAAAAAACAGATGATGACAATGAAACCACTGATTCTCCTGACCAGAGCATTGAAGAAGTTATATAGATATTAAATATTTAAAAAAAAACAGGAACCAGTGCAGCACTAAAAATTTTAATTCAAAGTACAGTGCAGTAACAGTTTTTCATAGATACATCTCCCAAAAATATTTTTATTTCAAAATGTCATTCCAATGCACACGACTGTATACTGTTATCTGATAGCGATTGTGAAGAAAGTATAGATAAACTTTCCAAACAATAAGAAATTATAATATACGCAAAGAAATGCAGTAATATTTTACGTTAGTGAATCAATGTTAAGTATTTAATAAGTTACCAATTAAGTTGAATCTATTTATATACAAATTTAAACCGTCCATATTTAATAAACTGTACAATTAATAAACATAATATTAGTTGTCGTTTGTGTTTTCGTTTTTCATAATTAGCTAGGAAATAGTATTACCTGTAATACTACTTTTTTTTTAAACACTACAACTTTGAGATTAATTATTTCGTCGTCATTAACATAAAGTAATCGTCAATTGTAATCATTAATATAACATTCTATTTTCGTATCATTTTATTGTAATAATTAACATTGCATTCTATTTTCAAAAATGTTTTCTCCTAAGTCATTACAATGGCGGCCCTACCATAAGACGCCAAAAACTACGTGCAGCTAAGTAAAACGTAAAATTATTATGAAGACAGAACTAAAGTTATAATCGCTTAAGATATGGATGTATGAGCTTAAGTTTCTCTTGCCTTCTTTGTAATAGAGAGAATTAATAAAAGAACCACTGTCAAAATCAGCTGAGTGGAAAAAAATCTGCTATATTTAAAATATAACCTAAAATAGAAATATTATTGGATATAAATTACTGACAAGTTTTTACCAACCGAAAATTTCGGAAATTTTTAAAAAATGGTTCGCATCGTACACAGTATATCACTTTTTAAAAATATTTATTCATTCAGCCACAGTCGGTATTTTCAAAGGTAAGGTAAGGTACACAGTTTTATGTTAACATCATAAATATCATAATGAAAGACTTATTACTCGGTGATTTCTAGATCAATACTAAGACGAATAAACAGTTCCAATGATGATAAAATTATAGATAAACAAAAACTCCGAAATTTTAGTATAGTTGCTCATGTAGATCATGGTAAAAGTACTCTGGCCGACAGATTACTTGAAATAACCGGTGTTATTAAACCAGGATCTGAACAAGCTCAAGTACTTGATCAACTACAGGTATGTGATTTATTATTGTAATAACTGCATATAGTTAGCAACTAATTATTTATAGAGGTAATAGTTCAAAAAGTTTTAGCTTTATTGTATGTAAAAAAATTATTATACTTTTGAATTCAGTATCTTGTAAATTGTTATATTAGCTGTATCTTTTATTAGCTGTATCTTTTTCTTCTTTTTGTATTTTTTATTGGTTACTAAATTGGTACTATACCTAAGTGATTTTTTATTATATATAAATTAGAAGACTAACTAACAGTTGTTTATTGTCAAATAATTATGTCATTATATTTCATGTAATTATATTTCGTTTAGGTGGAAAGAGAAAGAGGCATCACAGTGAAAGCAGTCACAGCATCATTAAATTACAAACATGAAAATGTTTGTTACTTATTAAATTTAATTGATACACCAGGTCATGTGGATTTTTCTAATGAGGTATGTTTATATCATTTTTATCTTTTTTGTATGAAGTACATTAACTGATATCTTTTTAGAAAGTGTATTATATATCTAGGTAAAAACTTGTTTTTGTTTATTTTTCCAGGTTGTTCGTAGCGTAACTGCATGTCAAGGTGTAATATTATTAGTTGATGCAAATGAGGGAGTACAAGCACAAACAGTAGCTGTGCATAATTTAGCAAAAAAGAATAACTTGGTTATAATACCCACCCTGAACAAGGTGGATTTACCTAGAGCAGACCCTGATAAAGTTAAAATGCAATTGAAATCACTGTTCAATATTGATCCTGAGACTGTACTAAGTATTTCAGCTAAGAAAGGTTGGGGTGTGAAAGAATTATTAGAAGCTGTAATAAAAAGAATTCCACCACCACCTGTGAGCAATGAGGGTCATTTCAAAGCACATGTCATAGACACTTGGCATGATAAATACAGAGGAATTTTGTGTTTAGCTTACATACATTCAGGGAAAATACAGATCGGCCAATCGGTGAGATGGAGGTCAGAATCTAAACATCACACTATAAAATTTTTGGCATTGTTGAAACCAAAAGAGGAGCCTATAGAAGAAGCATCTGCTGGTCAAGTTATTATGGTAGGTAAGTGTTGCCAAAGAATTATAAATAGACCACCCACAAGATTTATACACACAGCAACTTATACATGTGGCCATACATATTCTCCAATACATAAAAAAGTTTATGCATTGTATTCTGGTAATCCCCTGTGGTGTATGGTGTACCATTATATTGTTAAATTGTATTTATATGTTTTCAAATGTTCAAAAAATCTGTGTAATATATGTATTAAAATTTAAAATCTACTCATTCCCATGGATATTCTCCAATTGAACTAAATTTCATTCATTTCAATATTTTAGGTTGTGGTCCAAAAGGTGGGGGAAGTGTTGGGGACCAGCTTCTATCAGTAGATTATCCATTAACAAGGAATGAAATTGATGTTGCTCCTGTGAGACACATGGTGTATGCGGGTATCTTCCCTGCTGATCAATCACAACACTCCCTGCTCTCTGATTCGATTAAAAAACTAGCATTGAATGATTCAGCTGTATCAGTTATTGCAGACTCCAGGTTAATAATGAATATTTTTTTTGGTAATTGAGTATTTAAGCTTTAAAAACTAATATAAGTAAATTTTTACAAAAGCTTGAGTCCTTTCTGTAAGACCTTAAAAATTGAGTCCAGAGCTTTAAAAAAATTTATAGCTTTCTAGTTAGACTATGGAATATCTGTCTCAAATTTTTTGTTGCATGTTTTTATAATAATAAATAAGAAACTAACATACAAGTGTCTGTTTCGATGTTACCATTTGTAGGTAACATAGGAGATCCTGTATGTTCTTTATTAAGTTTTTTATAGATACAAAACTAAAATAATATTTAATTCGTAGTCCAGCATTAGGACAAGGATGGCGAGTCGGGTTTTTGGGTCTGTTACATCTTGATGTGTTCACCCAACGCTTGCTCCAAGAGTACAAAGCAGAAGCTATACTGACTGCCCCTTCAGTTCCTTATAAAATCAAGTAAGTACAACAAAAATCTCCGCATATAATGCATGTTATAATTCTGACTTTAAAAAAATGTGTATTTGTATTAATCATTTGCATGTATTCGTAACACAATAAGTTGTTTTGTTTAGTTTCCATGTACCTGATCCCCGAAGCACTGAGAAGCTAGAGATAACAAATTTTAACTGACCAATCTGGGACCAATAATAGCGAAAGTTGCTTTGTTTTTTCATAAACGTAAGCGTTTAGTCGATTACGCCAGCCCGCTTTACATATAAAAATTAACATTTTGAAAGTTAACGTTAAATATGTATTTTCAAAATATTATTATATTGTTTCAGAGTAAAAGGTGCCAAAGTCATCAAACAGTATAAAGGAGAAGAAGTTATTATCACAAATCCCTTACAGTTGCCTGATGCTTCAAATATCAGTGAATATTTCGAACCTTTTGTAATAGGTGGGTATGGATAATTTAGATGACATTTAGGGAGTTTCTTCATAAAACTTGCTTTTTATTACGATCAGTAGGGACGACAATTGAAGTTTTTTTGCTAATAGATAACGAGATATACTAAGGGAACGAGATGCATATAAATTTTAATTAATAGCGTATAAATTAAAATGTTTACATTTACTGTAGGCCACGCGTTGTTCATCTTCCTCATTACCGAGACGTCATCTGACGGTTCATCAAATCTCGGTGACGTCACCGAAGACCCAGGCGGTGAATAAATGCTGTTTCCGTCACTTTTCAATACTCTATCTAGGGATGGTTCTGATAATAAGGCGATTAATTTCGACATTATGTGTGAAATATGTCAAATTCAAGGACTTGTTAGCAAAAAGATCCATAGATAACATTAGTGAGAATGGCTGGTGTGTATTCTGCGTAAGCGCTTTGCAAATAGTTCCCGCCGATAGTTATGTCGGGATCTTTATAAGGCGCCTGGTTTAAGATTAAACTGTATTACTTGTTTATTAATGAGGCAGTTGCACATTTTTTCCTGTAATTAGTAATTTAAGTTTATCATTAGTTTATGTATTATATCTATAATTATCCCGAAACAGGTACAATAATAACGCCCGTGGAATACATCGGTGCAGTAACAACGCTATGTGTAGATCGAAGAGGTACTCCCCTTCCAGCCAGCGTTGTAGACGACAAAAATACAATGCTACAATTTATACTGCCACTTTCAGAAGTCGTTATAGACTTTCATGACACACTCAAAAGTATAACATCGGGATTCGCCAGCTTCGATTATCAGGATTACGGATTTCATTCCAGTGCTTTGGTGAGGGTAAGTATTTATATGCAACGTTTAAAAATGTTGTATATTTAAATTTAAGATTTCATTATCTGAACACAGAACTAAAGTTATAATCGCTTAAGATATGGATGTATGAGCTTAAGTTTCTCTTGCCTTCTCTGTAATAGAGTTTAAAAATATATAGTTTAAAAATGTTGTATATTTAAATTTAAGATTTCATTATCTTTAATAACAGAGTGGTTTCTTAACTATTTAATTGTACTGACGGCGCCTATCGCACCATGTAAGTATATGCTTATTACTTTAAATAACTAATTCAATTACGCATTCCCGCATTAAAATTTCAATTGGGGGATTCCCCACACTTAAACGAGACCGGGGGAATTCCCGACTGGGGGATTACCTCCACTTCACAGTAGAGGATGATGAGGTTCTACACAAGATGCATTTCGATAATCGCGATCGCATTGCTTAATATAAAATGTATGTGATTTGATAATTAGGCTCGGTAATCGAGGGCTTATATCGAATCATATATATTTTTTACATTAAGAGATTCGATTGCTATTATGGAAAAGCATCTTGTAGTCAAAAAGACTTTTGATAATAACAATCTGGTTTCGATTACGAAAACAAAGCAACAGTCACTATAGATAATACTGCAGTGAAAACTGTATTTAATTCCCTGCCTCATGCGTGTAAAAACATACATAGAAACAGTCAAGTTTCTGCTGCTGCTCCAATAGACCCATTTTTCTATATCTATAAAATACCGACAACAGCCTGTTGTAATTTTATTATATGCCCTTATAGAAAGATACGGCCACGTAAAATGTTTATATATAACAACTTATTTAAAGTTACATTTTATTTGACTTACAGATGGATATATTATTAAACGGTACGTTAGTAGAGGAATTATCAACAATAATACATGTCAGTCGCTTAGAGTACACTGCGAGAAGACTGGCGGAAAAGCTGAAAGAAATGATACCACGACAAATGGTGCAGGTAATTATTATATATTACTTAAATTCGAATACTGCCTTTTTACTCCTTATATACGGAAAAATAAGAAGAAATTCAATAAGACATGTAATTTCTTTCTTTAATTCGACTTTGGCATATCAGTATCCCTTTTTTGAGTACCAACAGTAGGCGCCCGTTTTACAATTTCTTACGGGATAAATTTTGAAAATGCAAAAAAATATTAATCATAATGGTTAAATTAGAGGATAGTGAAATGAAACGATAGTATTAAAAAATGTACTTATCCTATAACCGAACGAATAAAAAAAGAACACCGAAAAATCTCAAAAATAATGCTGGACGTATGCCATATATTAAATGATGCAGTAAACTTTTTTGATATTAAAAAACACCAATGATAAAGTATATACCATTCTTACATCAATAAATACACCTCGACATGAGTTACGAAATTAAATGTACAGCACACAATTGACACCCACCTATCCCGCCAAAAGCGATTTTATTTTTATGTAAAATACTTCCTGTAAAAGAGAAAGCAAAGGAATTTTAACAGCTAATTAATTTTATTATGTCATTAAATGTGTCCAGGTTGTAATGTTGTTGTAAAAATATTACTCGTTTTAGGCACCTCTTTAAGTGCCACTGGTAATAATGCTAAACCATAACACAATCGACATTTTATTTTAGCTTGGTTAGGCAAGAGCCAGTTGTTTAGTAACGGTTTCACATTTCAGGTCGCCATTCAAGCCGTAGTATCAGGAAAAGTGTATGCCAGGGAAACTATCAAAGCTTACAGGAAGGATGTCACAGCCAAGTTGGTATGTTACCATATTTTTTTGTTAACAAATCCAAAAATTTATAACAATGTTAAGTTACCAATACCTATAGTCTATTGACGGCGAAAGATATAATTGGCCAAGAAAGTGGTATACCATTTAAAAGTTGAATTTGAAATATATTGTGATATAAAATTTCTTATTATTATGATCCAGGAAACTAACTGTGGGTTTCGATAAGCTCAACGGGTGATTTTGCGTTTAAACTATCCGCATATAATAGCAACTATCCGAAATTTAACTTATGGCCCACCTATTTAGTCGGTACCGGGAGCGTTGTGGGAGCAGGATTTTTTGTAATATTAGTTACTTTGTGATATGGTCTATTTAGGTCGTTAAGGTTAAATATCGCAAAGAGCAAACTTCATACTTCCAACCTTGTTTATTTTAAGTGTTGTCAGTACATTTCATCGAAAATTACTTTCTCTGTATCTGTCTAGTATGTCTACCTAGTCTGTACGTGCGTACATCTGTTATCTGAGTTGGGGCCTTAATAATTTTATTAGACAACTTCTACGTTTGTAATTATTTACTGTTTTCCAGTATGGTGGCGATGTTACAAGAAGAAAAAAGCTTTTAAAACAACAAGCAGAAGGGAAGAAGAAGATGCGAAGTGTAGCTAACATCAAAATACCAAGAAATACATTCATTGACGTTTTAAAAAGATAAAGAATAAATATTTATTAATTTCTTCAATTTATAATTATAACTCCCCAGCTGTATGTACACGAGTTTTTATATCTTACTTGCAATAATTAAATTTCAAAATTTTTTTCTTTGAAAACCTTCCTATGAAGAGAGTATTAAAATTTATTTTTCAATTAAACAGATTTTATAAAGTAAGACTAATTTATTAATGCACTTCATTGTGTAAAGTTCTCTGTTTAATATGGATTTCATTTGATGTAGATCTGCACTCGTCTGGTTGACTTTTTAAGAAAAAACATTGACTTGATACAGAATTTAAGCAGATAATTTTGGCGTCGAATGGGTGCTGTGTATATCTTATTTCGTATATAGTGTCGAAGTGTTTTTACGATGTCAAAAATGTTTTAGTTTAATGTCATAAAGATTCGTATGTCGTGCAATATATGGAATATATATTCCAGCATGTTTCATAAATTGCGTCACCATTAGTATCCCGAAACCATTAATAAAGAAGACATCACTATTTTGGAATAGACTTGGTTTATTTGAAAATTTGATTATTTTTAGAATTCCTGTATGCTTAATATCACAAGAACTATTACAAAAACCAAACATTGCATAATAATTTTCTTAATAAAAACAATCTAAATCTATAATAGGGAATGGTATTCTCCAAATTCATAAAATACATTCAAAATATTAACTACAACAATTAATCATTAAATTATGATATAAAAAATATACACAGGATTATAAACTAGTAAAATTACATGGTCTGTTATTGAGACTAAAATATAAGAACTTAAAATGTTATATTCAAACATTCCTTGTAAGAAATATGTTGCTGCTAATTCCCATGTCTTCATTACCTTATTCACTAATCGAACTCAACCACGCCGATTCAAATTGAACTAGAATACATCCTTTTTCAATGATAAAAATTAAAGGACAGGGCTGGGGAAAAAGAATACCTGCTGAAAGTAAGACGCATTTAGTTTGCAAATATTTTACGCAATCATTCAGGCCTGGACTATACAGTCCCCTAAAAACATGCCTGTTGATAATCTCAATCTAATCGCTAAATAAAAATTATCACAAAATGAAACAATCACGCTCTATGTATACGCTAAAGGCATGTCTAAACCCCTGTTTTGCTGAACAATTTAGTCTTAACGATTACCTATATACTGTTAAAAAAGTCAACTGCAGCGCAACATTCATTATTCTGTTTACGAATACTTATCGTAACGTATTCTGGCTACGAAGACATGTGAATTAATACCAAGTATGAATTTCCATTCCACGCTGCGAAACCCATTCAACTGGTCCTTAATTCGTAAAAATGCAGATGAAACCACAAAAGAACTAAAGTATAACGGATCGACTGTTAATGTTAATTTTAACCTCAGACCGCCATTGAGTAATCAATGAAGTAGCGAAGCTTGCTGTGCTTCCTTCGAGCTTTACATACGATGTCGATGCTTCAAAAATGGAAAATCGAATTGTTCAAAAAGCAATATTTCACTCATCGTGGAGCATGCTCATGTCTGTACACGTATCTTGTTAATGAGATTGGAATAATGCAATAAAGATGGTTTTCAATAGTATGTTTACCTATATTCGTACAAAAAAAAACAAATTAAAATAGAAATTTGTATCTATGCGAAGTTGTGTCTAGTCTTTTATAAATCTAAGAGAACAAGCATTTATTAAGTTGTGTAATATAGCAGGCATTAACTTTACTGTAGCTGATATCGGCCGCCATTACTAACGGTACTCCCGCTCAGATAGAACGAACAATTCTTCAGTTATCTCTTGAGACGTCACAGAGACCACCTTTGTTACTCGTGGACTTAAAAAGTTTAAATTTGATGAGAGAAGTCTGAGATAGTGCGGTGAGCAAACAGAATTTTCATTGATATGTAAGAAAAAGGGGGAACTTCCGTTTTCACACATATTTTACCTTTTTACATATTAAATTTTTTGCAATACGATTCTAAATGTAAATAATACTAGGTAATCTAAATTGAACACTGAAAAAGAAACTGCTAAACAAGAAGAACATTATAAGCATGAAGGTTTGTTGATTTCTTACATCTGTATAATGTTATTATAAAAATTAACAAAAATGTAAATCATACTTTGGTCGCAGATACTCTTTCTCATGTACTATCGTAAATGTCTGAAATAATATTAGAACCATTTTCCAAAATTTACAATCAATTCAATCGAATTGATTAGTAATATTTTACATCACACAATGAAATAAATCTAAAGTTTTATGATATAAGCATACAATAACAGCTAAGATAATAATATTGACAAAGGCTGATCATCTATTTTGGCCAATTTAGGTCTAATATTCAACTATTTTTAAACAAGTACTTAGTCTATAATAATATATTTTCAGTAATTTATCATATTAGTAACGTCCCATTAATTCTATAAAGAAATAACTGGGAATTTATTAAAATGGTTTATCACTTCTTTGGCAAACTAAAGTGGTTGTCCTCACTTAACACACGACATTAACGGTTTCTAAATATAACAATATAAGGCAATTTACAAAAATATACCATAAGAATTCATTTTTACTTAACATTACAAAAAATATATATTATAGCCTCAAGTAATAATTAAAGTATTATTATTTTTCAATAAAGTATCCAAACATAATTTCATATTTACTTTGTGACTTTTTGCAGCACATGTGGTGTTGTAATATTTCATATAAATTCTAACTTTGTTTTTTTACTAAACCAACTTTAACATATGATAAATTCATTATTATTATTTATACCTAATTCAGTTCCACTGATAAAACATTAATTTATTAAGCAGCTCCTAGGACATTAACAAGAGTTGATTATGATTATTTCTGTCAACTAAACTTTTGGGATAATTTACAACAATCAATTTTCAATATAAAGTTATAAAATTTCTTTCATCACATCAATCTATAATATGATAATTAATTTTAGAGTACCTGTAGCCTGCATTTATATACTACAAACAAAATTGGTCTTTATTAGTAAATCATTCATATTAATGAGAAAATTTATATATGGATTGCTATTCCACAATAATTTGTCCATTAGATAAATCAACATAAAAGACAATGCAGCATTGAAAAACTTGATATCGTTTTACATGATTAAAATGAAGGAGACAGGTACTTTTTAATTCTCTGTTCCCACCCTAAATACAGCTTCAGTCATATGGACATTAAGATAATAGTCATTATAGGTACCAATGGTGTCAATAAATTTAATTTCGTAAAATCTGTAGAATAGTAATTAGGGCGAGAACACATAATTCAGTACTCGAAAGTCTAGTACTGAAAGTCAAATAGAAATTAGCAGATAAATCGAAATGGTTTATTAACTAATCTCCTTGCAATATCATCCTCGGACTAGGCACTGCCATATTTATCTATCTTCAGAAGTCTCCAAAAACTGAGCATAAACATCTCTGGTGCACTCACCCTTATCATTGAACTTGTATTTGTAATAAGAGCCATCAGCACAAATGACTGGAAAGAAAAAGAATATAATTTACCTTGAAGAAATTCTTTATAAATTACAGCCTGTTCAAAGAAATGATTCACTAAAATCAGTTCCAATGACTGGTCAATTATTTTTGTTAATAACAGTAGTTTATAACATGAGTCAGTAAAATAAACAATTTAGATGTATTTAAAGTTAATTAAAAACTATGCAACATTCACTTACCAATAATAGAGCTTTTATCCACGCCAAAAGCGCAGATACAAGGAGGCCCATTGGGTATAGTAAACTTACAGAAACTCCAGTTACTTGAAAAATATTTTGGTAAAAAATTTACAGTAGCCAAGCTAGATTGCTTATTTAATTTTTCATCTTCAAGGCTAAAAACATGTACAGTTCCATGATCCGATGTAACACATAAGTTAGTACTTGTGTGGTTGAAGTTGATGCAATAAATGGTTGCCTAAAAATTTTCAAAAAACTAATAAGTTATTTCTAGTTCTAATTAATTTCATACTTTTGTAAAATACTTTTTCTTTCATTAAATACTTCTTCCCATAACAGTCATTAAACAAAATATTCTAGTTTGTTAGTACATTTATTTAAAACTACCTGATATCACACAATTAAAACTTGTTTCCAATGTTGACCCTTTAAGTATCAATGGTGAACATACCTAAAATTATAAAGCTACCCACATTTGCTGCAGTCCCTGATTTATACTTTGATTTTATAACAAATTATGCAAAATTATATTTAAAACTTTAAATATAATTTTTCATAATTTGTTTAACTTCGGTTTTTTACTAATCACACACTAATATTATAGAAACAAATGCAGTTAATTCAAAACATCTGCTTATTATTAAAAAAACATTGAGTAGCTAGTGGGTCTAGTGGTTCATGTGCTCTGATTTTCATTATGATAGGTTTCCTACATTGGAAGGAATATTAAGTCAATGGATTTAAACCACATGTTTTAACAAAATAAATCTTACTTGATGGGCACCTCTTCTTAGTTCAGCCAGTTTCTGACCAGTGGCTGTGTCAAATACTCTAATTAGAGTACCTTTAGTTGAAGCTGTGGCAAGACGAGTACCTCCCACATTTAAAGCAAGACAACCCAGAGGTGCTTCATGAGCAGTTATGAGATGTCCTTCAGGAGCAGTGCTAGTAGCAGCATGGCTGGTCAGTTCAATCAACTAAGAAATAAAAAAATTATTAACTTCTTTACAACTTTTATGAGAAGTGTAGAATTTATAGATTCTAAAACCAACTTACCTGCACATGTCCAGCTTTACGGCTAGGGTATGCAAGTAAAGCATTATTGCTATTTGGGCAAACTACACATAAACCACGAGAATTTTGACAAGTCTCAAAGACATGTAGCAATTGTGGTTGAGCAGTGAATGTGTAGACTTTTATCAAATTTTCTGAAACAGTAAAACATTCCACAAAGAAAATTATAAATAAGGCATCAAACTATTAGTTACTATATAAATACTGATGTGATAAATTGTTACCCAAAACTACAACAATCCTGTCTCTTCGCAGTTTAACAGCTTTTACTGGGCTATTGAAATCCAGAGATATAGCAGAATCCTTTTTTAAATCATCCCAAATTATTACCCTGTTGGGGGGGTAAACTGGAGTTTTGCCACCCCCAACTAATGCCATGTAGTTACATCTAAATAACATCTCAACGTAAGACAATCCTCCTTCGGCGAAATTTTGCCTTTCTTTCTCTTTCAGGGGATCACTATTAAAAACTCGAAATCCATTCTCTGTACCACAAGCAAAACAGCCTAAAAATTCATAACGATTTATTGATAAATAATAATAAATTATTTTTTGCAAAAAAATCTGTCTGCGTATTATTTTTACCTTGATCTTGGTTAAATCCAACGTACAAGAGACCATTCCCAAAACTGTTATCGTCTGATAAATTCATTGTTAGTAATTATCATTAAATTAGCCCAGATACTTTGTCAATTATAAAACAAAACATGGAATTTTATACTTGTAAAGTCAACTTTTGTTGCGGCAATTTGACAAGCAAAATGACAATCAATCGCAATGTTGATAGTCTCAATATAGACAAAATATTATCAGTGATGGGGCTGTATGGGCTGTCGTTCCCCTTGCTTTTTCTTCCTGTTTTTATGTAGTTTGATACTAAAACTATCAATCGACAACACTACGCTATACCTCGTAGAAATCACCAAAAACTGAGACTTCTCGTACTCTGTGACATCTCAACTATTGAGGGCCTAGACAGTATATCTTTCGTTAATAATCGAATCTCTTCATTCAAAATGTTTGGGATTTGACAATCACGCTTTATAGCTAAGTCAGAGCTTATGGCTAATGAAATTTCTTTAATTTAGCGATTCCTGTATTATTATCGAAATGTCTGGTTTAGTTTTATGATCAAATATTGTCATTCGGCCCTTTATTAAGCTTAGATAAATGCATCTTGTCTAGGCCCTCTGTAGATTTTAGTCGTAACCACTAGACCATAGAGGTGATTAAAATAATATAGCGAATAGGCTGGCTAATGGATACTAAATTCATGGAGAAAAGGAACCAGTTTCAATATAAGTACAAAATTCCTTATTTAGGCAATCGAAATGCATCATATCTAGCATTTCGATAATCGCACTTGCTATCAAGCGTTATTTTCAAATCCCATGAATTTTTCATTTAGCGATTCGAATGCAATAATCGAAATTCATCTTGTCTAGGCCCTCGGGTCAATTCCCAGTGGGAAATTCCCAAATGTTCTACTAGGTTTGTATATTGATAGGACTTTTTCTAAATCTGCTTGGCTTGCTACTTCCATCTTACGTAAATCTACCGCCATAACAATGTCAACAGGATTGTTGTGTTCCGGTAGTTAAATGTAAGATAGACAGATCAGCCACTGTGGTTGAGGAATCCACATTAAGTTCTCTTCCATCTAAGGACTTATCTTCACATATCATCATCTGATATATCAGCAATCGTTTTATTTGTATCAGAGTAAGCTGTGACATCAGCTTACCCTGTTAAGAATTTAAAAAAGCAATTGAAGTGGCACATAGAAAACAGATGAAACAAAAGTACATTTGAATTTATGGCTACCACTTTAGCTGTCAAAATCAATATTATTTTTGAATAGGCTACAGGTAGGTAATCTGTTTGTTTGACATAAAAAATACATTTTACATAGGTATTGTTACTCAAATAATACTAAAATTGTTAAGTTCAGTCTATAATAAGGCTAAAAGATTTCAGAATTTCTACACTATAAATTAGAAGTGAATAATTTTTTTAGTAAGGAATAGATTAAGGTATTGTTGACTGCACATAAAGTAATAATTAACCATAAAAGTTTTAATTTGAGACTGCCTTAAATACGAAAAACATGCTGTAACAATGTACAAAACAATAGAAAAAACTTGTTTAATGATCAGTTAGGTATTTATCATAATATTTTAATTAATGAACAATAAATAAGAAACATTTAAGAACTAGCGACTTGTTTTAATGGTCCTTCTAAATATTGGGCTATTGCATTAATTTTTTCTTTCAAAATTCCAAATCCTACAGTTTCTTTGGCATAGAGACATAATA
The DNA here is from genome assembly GCA_943193645.1 of Acentria ephemerella. NCBI lineage: Eukaryota > Metazoa > Arthropoda > Insecta > Lepidoptera > Crambidae > Acentria > Acentria ephemerella. The sequence continues at coordinate 9,249,136 of OW971886.1, read as the reverse complement.
ACAAATTTGCAACCTGTGTGACTGCAATTTTGCCATTCATGCAATCCACCAATATCAAATGTAATTTATCTTCTTTAAATACATTTCTGCCATGTTTCTCATATGCAGCCCATACATTGCTGGCTATTGCAGCAGTGACTCTTGCATCTTTGTCGTTATATCCAGAGTAAGCTAATAGTGCACCTTGATGATTTAGCAATCTGAAAAATTATTTAAACTTATTTATTTAAACTAACTTCACAGAAGGAAGTGAATTTTGTTGAAATCTAATAATTTTATTAGAATTCCCTTTATAGCATAGAAAATCTTATACATTTGTATAAGATTTTCTATGCTATAAAGGGAATTCACAACTAAAAGACAATTATAATATGTTTGCCCATTAATTATATATGTAAACGCAAAAGAAGCAGCCTATGAATATTTTTCACTCATTCCACTATCTTATTTGTTATCAGGAGGCTTATTTTCACCCCCTTTTTTTAAACAAATTATAGTCAATTTTCTTGAGGGATTTGTTTTGTGATGCCATGGATAGGCAATTTAATCAGAGATAACCACTCAAATTGAGAAACCAAAAGACATCAAAAACCGGATTCTACCTTAGAGTCCATACATACAGGTAATAAATAATATAATAAACACAAATTTTTGATTATTACCAACCCACCAGAGCCCATACATAACAGATATTTTGGTGACTTCCACAACTTCACAACTAAACATTAAGTAACTTTGGCTATCTTTAGTGGTAGGTAGCAGTTTAAATATACATATAGTCAAGTATACCTTTAACTTCAAAGCAAATAGTCTTAATTTCAATAAATGAGGACTCGTACGAAAGTATGCAAAAGTTTAAGAGTACGAACAAAGAATAAAATATATTACAGAGTATTTTCGACTCCACCAGTGTTTGCTTGGCTAAGTACTTGCGTTAAAGCTTTTGGCTTCAACATTATAGTAATAATTATGAATAAACAAAAGTATTTTAATAAATAAATCTCACTATTTTACTATTTTCAACAAGTGTCAATCACAGACATTAGTGTAATTATTTGGTTGAATTGTACCTATTAAGGGGAAGGCAAAGGAAACCAAAGCCCACACAGCCGTATCTTATGTGATTATTTCTCTATTTCTAGCTCTGGAATATCGGTGTAATGTATCTCTTTGGCCTAAGGAATTTTTGGCGACTAATGATAGGCTCAGCCATTTTATTTTTATTTATTTTATTTAACAATTTATGTACACCTAAAGACAATGAAAAAGACACAACAATGTCTTACGAGAATTTTTTTTGAAAAAGCAATGTAAAACTAGTGATTACGATGAAATGATAAATAAAAGACTTACCCTATAAATGAAGGAATGGAAATTAAAAATGTAATAATAATCTAATGTCGTAAGTTACTAATAAACGCTGAATTTGTTGTTGTATTTAAAGAGTAGTACTAAACTAAATAACTAACTTAAATTAATTTAGTTCCTGCAAAACGGACAATCGTTTAGTCTGGTATCAATTCGATTGCGAATTGCCAAATGAAAAATGTGTGGGATTTGTCAATAATGATAGCCAGGCGAAAGATTATTATAAATCATTACAAATCAAAATCCAATCGCTCAGGATTTTGATTCATTATTAGCATTATCATTATATCAGATCAGATGTCCACTGCTGAACATCATAAGTGTGTTTGTCTTATTTAAATGCGCATCATAGTTTTATGATGCGCATTTTAATAAAGCCACTTTTGACTTATTTTATTCACCTTATGCTGAATAAAATAAGTCAAAAGTGTATAGATTGTCTAAGTGTCAACTAACTTAATGTCAAGTTAGTTTGTACCAATTCATGAATTGTTTTTGAAAGAAAAGAGTTGTGAATTTACATTTAATTTAGTCTGTCTACAACGGAATTGGGGCTAAAGGTGGTGTATTGTAATCTGTGCTCAATGGTCATTCTAAGCACAGATTAAAAAGATCCTTTGAGGTTATCAAATTAAAAGAATTGCATGGATTATATTTTAGTAGTGTGTATATGGATTGGAGGTTATGTTTCAAGAATCACGAGTATAGTTTATATTTGTGGTCTTATACAAACTAAGTTCAGTTAAAAGAAATTTTTATGCTGGTATCTTCCAATAACTTTTCGAAACATTGGAAAAAGTGCGTGAAGTCCGAATAGCTCAAAATGGTACGACATAATAACCAGTTACCTAATAATTTGACTCAGTTGCAAAATTTAATAAAACGGGATCCAGCATCTTACAAGGAAGAATTTCATCAACAGCTTGCTCACTTTGAAACCACTTTAGAGATTTTTAATTTGAACCCTACTCAATACAATAAAAAACTAGATGAACAGGCAATGTTTCTTGCACAAGTTGCAAAGTGCTATCTTCTTGAAATGAAATTATTTCCTCAAAAAATTGTAGATATTTTGAAAAGTCATAATACAGTGTTACACAATGATATGCGACTGGCTCTCTGTAAGTGCCTTATAATGCTGCGTAACAAAAATTTTATTACACCATTTGATTTGTTAGAATTATTCTTTCAACTGCTCAAATGTCAAGATAAGTATTTAAGAGATTTTTTGAAAACTCATATTATTACTGATATTAAAAACATTAACATGAAACACAAGGATATGAAATTTAATTCAACTTTACAAAATTTCATATTTTCGATGCTCCGAGACACAGATGCCAGAGCATCAAAATTGTCTATAGATATTTTGATTGAATTATACCAGAAGAATATTTGGAATGACAACAAAACTGTGAACATTATTGCTGATATTGGATGTTTCTCCAAAGTCACCAAAGTTATGGTTGCTTCTCTTAAGTTCTTTCTAGGTAAAGATGAAGAGGAAAAAGAAGATTCAGACAGTGACAATGAAATTGACCCCAAAGATACAATGATATCAAATAAATTTAATAAAAAAACTAGGAAAAGAGAAAAAATGGTGGAAAAAGTTAAGAAAATTGCAAAGAAAATGAAAAAAAAGAAACAGAAAGCACCATCATTTAATTTTTCAGCATTGCATTTAATTAATAACCCACAAGGATTTGCTGAAAAATTATTCAAACAGATGGAATCATCAAATGAACGATTTGAAGTGAAGTTAATGTCTTTGGATGTAATATCTAGATTAATTGGTCTACACAATTTGTTCTTGTTCAACTACTATCCTTTTATTGCACGGTTATTGATGCCCCATCAGAGAGAAGTTACACGTATACTCCAGTTTGCTGCTCAAGCTTCTCATGAACTAGTGCCGCCAGAAATAATAGAACCAGTAATGAAGGCCATTGCAAACAACTTTATTACTGAAAGGAATTCTACTGATGTAATGGCTGTAGGACTGAATGCAGTTAGAGAAATCTGCTCTCGGTGTCCACTTGCTATTGGTGAAGATCTATTAAAGGATTTAGTACAATATAAATCTTACAAAGAAAAATCTGTAATGATGGCAGCAAGATCTCTTATCCAATTATACAGGCAGGCAATGCCAAATTTATTACATAAGAAGGACAGAGGTCGACCTACTGAAGCATCTGTGGAGTTAAAAACTAAAAAGTATGGTGAGATGGAAATTAAAAATTATATTCCTGGTTCAGAAGTACTCTTAGAAAAAGAACCAATTAAAAATAAACAAATCAAAACAGGAATGAAAAAATCCAATAAATGCAATGATTCTGATAGTGATGACTGGGTGGATGTAGAATCTTCAGATTCTGAAATAGATATACCAACTGATAGTGAAGAAGACGATGAAAAAGAAGAAGAGGTGGATGAAATTGAAGAAGAATCTGAATGTGAGAGTGAAATAGAAAGTGGTAAAGAAGATACTAATTCAACCAAAGATGACACAAGCAATTGCATAAGTACTAGAAAATGTTTAAAAGGCAAGCTTAAAGTAAAGAGTCAAAATCTTGAAGAAAAAATAAATACAGCAAGGGACATAGCCATGGAAAAAATATTTACTGATGAAGATTTTAAACGTATTGAAGCAGCTCAGATAAAAAAATACGTCAGTGGTGTTAAAAGAAAGAAAAGTGCAATAGATGAAGAATCTAATGAATCAGGAGAGCTGGTAAAACTATCTGATATTGAAAACATTCACAAGAAAAGGAAACATGATAAAAATGCCAGACTAGAAACTGTAATGAAAGGAAGAGAGGAAAGAGACAAATTTGGATATAAAGACAGAAGAAAAAATATTCATTGTTCAAAAACTAACAGGGAAAAGAGAAAGACTAAAAATTTCCAGATGGTCAAGCACAAAGTTAAAGGAAAGATCAAGAGGTCATTCAAGGATAAACAAATTGCTTTTAGGAATTATCTGATCAAACAGAAGAAGATGAAATAAATACCAATCATTAAATATGTAATAGTTCTTTATTACTAAATTATACAGAATATTTTAAAAATAAATGGAGATAATATTTTGATTACACCAATACCTTTTTTTCCGTTGGAAAAGCTTTTATATGTGAGACTCCGGGGCATACTCACTATACCAACGTGTTCCGCTTTGATCGAGGCTTCGACGCACGACAGGGTACTGATTACAACAATACCTAGTACTAAAGGTGTTACTGCAATTTTTATTCCAATTATTTGGCCTGGTTACTAAGACCTTTAAGCTATATCTTCATTAATGTAATTTTTATCTTTATTTATTGGTGCGATGTACCTGGTACCCTTTGCGCCATGGAGTTTTTGGCAACTAATGGTAGGCCCTATTTTGTTAACGACTTACGAAAAAATTTTTGAAAATGGAATGCAGTGTAAGCTATTATGATAAAATGATACGAAAATGGAATGTTATGATAATAATTACGATGAAGTGATAAGTAAATGAGAATAAAATGTTGGTAAATAAATGTAAGTCACTAATAAATACAGGTGATGTATTCCATATATTGCACGATTTAACGATCTTTTTGTCATAAAACTACATCAATTTCATGATAAAAACAACACAATATATGAAATAAAATATACAGCACCCAACCGACCCCGCCATTACGCGCCAAAAACTCGTGTAACTGCAATTTTTGTGTGCCAGCAGCATTTGCAAAAATTTTTGACTGGTAAAATTGGTATGGCATTGCAGGTACCGGAAAAGCTTACACTTAAAATGTTAGCGTTTTTTAAAAAAAACCTTTAAAAAGGTAGGCTTTTCATAAACTTGCCACTTACTGAAAAATCATATAAGGTTTACCTTTAAGAATGTGATTAAAGCATTGTATTCCTTATGCGTAGCGCATACGCCATACTTTTCGGGTAAGCTAGATTAGAGTTATGGTTAAGAATTTTTTAGTTCTTCTAAATGGTGTTCAGTTTGGTTTGATAAAACTTCCAATTTAATAAATGCAATCAGAGAACAGTTGTAGTTTTGCCAAGAATAAATATTAAAAATTACAACATAATAACACCGTTCCGTCGAGTACCTGAACTGAATACTAGGTTAAACTGGATAGAAAGTACTAGATATTTTTTATTTATAAATAAGCACAGCAAATGACTCGACACCACCTGATGATAAGCAGTAGACGAGTCCACATGTGAAGATAGCTAGTGAAGCATGTGATATACTGCCCTAGCCACCCTCACTTTGCCGGCCCAAAAAGTGCTTTTTCACGCCTATTTTAAAGGAACCCATGTTATAAGAAGGAGGGAATACGTGTTAGGAACGGGGATACGGGGATTTAGGCGAACATCAAATCAATATTGTAACACATCTTAAATTAAGCAGTATAACCTTATATAAAAGCTGACAAAAACTATAAGGTAACACATACCATTTTTTTTGTGACGCTGAGGAGAAGCTCTACCAGCCGATCCCTTAACCTCTGCGGAGGAGGAAGAGGGGGGTGTGTGGGGCTCTCACCCACTAAACTCCTCAGCGACGCACCTACCTAGCCGCGTACCATCGACAACACGGGATAGCCCGAAGACATTTCGCCGTAGTATCGATGGAGCGGCCTGACCATGGTTTGGTCCCATCTCGTAGTACTTGCGGGGGATAAGAAAAAGCCCCCCAAACCATCCGGTGTTTAAAGTCGGCGTACCGTGCGCAGGTACGCCGACTGGGCTGTGCAGTCCAGGTAACGGCCCCCAGCCGTGCCCGAAGCCCAACAGGTGTTACGGCGGCATAAGACGCCCAAAGGTCGTCCTACGGCGACGAATACCAGATGGCGGCTGCTTCCCGCACTCTCTCTGCATCGTCCTTCGCCCCCATTACGGCCTCACAAAAGGTGAGAAACGCCTGCCATGACCTGTCGCTCTCAACCATCCTAGTGATGACGGTTGAGAGGGAGAGGTCGTCCCCCAGAGCAGCAGTAAGTGCCCGCCGCTCCTCCACCCATGCCGTGCACTCCGCAAGCGTATGCTGTGCTCCCTCATCAGGGCAGCCGTCACAGTGGTGGCAGGTGGTAGTTGGTTCCCTTCCAGCGATTCGACACAGGTATCCTCCAAAACATCCATGTTCCGTGAGGACCTGTGTCATGTGGAACGTTAGGACACCGTGCTCCCACATTCGTACGTGTGAGCCTCCGCGCCCACACCTCTATTGCTGCATCCCGTAGCCCCTCGCGTCGGTCTACCATCACATGTGATCTTGTCCCCTGGAGCGTGCCTCCTCGCGCCAATAATACAAGGTAACACATACCATAGGGTAACCAATATTAATTGGGTAACTTTTTCATAAAGCATTCCTTGATTTTAAAAAGTGGTTTTCTTGTCCGCTGCTGCTTTAATATGCTGGCATGTCTCATTGTAGGCTCTGGATATGATTCCACCAATGGTGGTTAATTGGAGCTCTCATTTAAATGGAGACTTAAACGGGTACTCCAAAATGCTATGCTAACGCGTCCTCCGAGCATTAGAAAACTGGCCCACTCACCAGAGGTCAGTTTTCTGTCAAACTATGTCAACGATGTCAAAAGTTGCTTTATTTTCGTAATTGAAACTAGAGAGCTAGATCGACTACGTCAGGGAGCTACTCAAATGGCAATAGCCTCACCTTTCTTTTTAAAGCAAGCTATTAGAGTACCAAAAAATGTATTAGGTGGAATAGGTAAAAAAATTGTAATAGGTGGAGTAATTGTATTGTATATCTTTAAAGTAAGTAATTCTTAATGGCAAAGGTCATAAAAAATGAAACCAAGTCTGTTATGCGTAGTAACTTCTAAATAAAAGGATAGATTGCCTCCGACTGCTTCCTTAATTTAGGTACTCTAACCAGATATCCCTGTAGTAGAAGTACTTAAGTCCACCTCTTCGAAACGCGCTAACTACTCGATGCCTAGGTTTTGTAAAACATTAAATGAATATTATGAAATCATTGATGTTTATCTTGATTCGCTGAACATGATCCGCAAATCTATTATAACTTCACTGTATATGAACTTATGTGTGGAGTTGATTACCTCTAAGATTAAGCATTAAGAATGCGGACCGCGCGATCCCCGCGCGCTTATATATAGGTCGCATATTTATAGGTCGCGAGGCCCGAGCATGCCGTCTCGCTCGCACCACCCAACGCTGCGATTGGATAATAATGTGTGCACTTTCATTCGAAAGTAAATTGTCTTAGAAGTAAGTTTTTAAATGTGTGATTTTCTATTCGTTGTTAATTTCCGTTAGTCGTAAGTTTCTGTAAATAATAGTTTTAAGAAATTCAATTGGCAGAAATTGGTAACTTGCGATAGGTGCGTTGAGCTGGCCATTCCGGACTACCATTTAATTTTGTATAAATAGTTCGTAAGGAAAATAAATCATTCATTCAACTGAAATCTACTATTGATTCTGTACGAATCCAACATATGTATATTATTTATTCTGTACATTATTTACTTATTACTTATGTTCATACAAGTAGAATTTTATTTTATACGCACTATGTTTTAAAATTTTACTGATAATTATTTCACTTATTTTGTTTAACTGTTATGCGCAGTTTGTATTTGCCTGCAACAATTTGATACTTGCAATTTTGGGGTTTAATATCTATTCATTTCTTAATGTAATAATGTAATCAAAAGTTGCCAAGTCTTATAATTAAATAAAATAGTAAAGTAACTGTGGACCCGCAAATAATATTGTGGCTATCCACTTTAGCTGTCAAAATATGTTAGCGAATCGGTTAACATGTAAATTTTATTAGAACCCTATTGAGTACGTAATATACCTGCTAAGTCAGAATTAAATGCCCCTTGTTATTTTGTGTAGGTCAGTAAGTAGCCATTACCATGTTTCAGCTCAGGTAGTAGTCGAATTAATGGAAAACGGCTAGGTCAAATTAATTCGTAAAATATTAAAATACAATTGACACGTATATAGCACAGTTGCGTTCAAATCGATTAATGCCACGCTGCTATGCCCTCACTCGACCGTCGCGTATCGCATGTGTTTCTCGCGTTCGTCACTAGGTGGTGCGAACATACCGCCGGCCTTGGAAGCTCCAAACGTAGCTTTCGAAATATGAGTACTCGTCTATTATATCTTCTTCATTGTAGAATTGGGCGATGAGTGAAGTGCAGTCTGACTATCTTTAATCGACGAAGGCAACGGGCAGATTTTTGAAAATGCTCGTCGTACGGTCCCTGTTGTTGTGCTAACTTCGGCGACTCGTGATACTCCATCCTTTCCTGGGAAAACCTGGACGATTCTTCCCATACGCCATTTGAGGGGTTGTTGTTGTTGATCATCCTTCAGTAAGACTAGACTATCGACTTGTATATCACTTTTGTTCGTTTTCCATTTACTTCTGACTTGTAGTTCTGATACATATTCCGATGCACAGCGCTTCCAAAAATGATGACGAAGTTGTTCCACGCATTGATAACGTGTCAGGCGATAAGTCTGCACCTCGGTGATATCAGCGAATGCTGGAGCAGTCAAAGGTCGGCCAATTAGGAAGTGGGCTGGAGTTAATGGTAAGAAGTCGGAGGGGTCTGTGGATAAGGAAGATAGAGGACGGGAATTCAAGACGGCTTCAATTTGTACTAATAATGTACTGAATTTCTTATAAGTTAATCTAGCATTATCTAATATGCGTTTAAGGTGATATTTTCACGATTTCACCCCTGCTTTCCAAAGATATTTGGCTACCATTGACATTTGTATGAAAAGTTCGGTAACTTGTTCGGGAGTCCTGAATCTTTGTTTATTTAGTAAATATTGAAATAATTAATAAAACTTATTATTATTATGTACGTATATAAGGTAACTGACTAACGTTAAACAATGTTTTATTAGTAGTACCCTTACATACATTCTCTTTATTTACTATGTATCATAGTAAATAGTGTGTTGAAGGTACATAAATTGTTAAGAAGATAAATAAATGTTTAATGTGTGTGTGTTTCAATTATAAAGAGCTCATTGTTTAAACGTGGTGCTGGCAGTATAATCCTCATAATCAAGTGTGTGCAATTGGATGGCCTTTATATGATGACAAATTCCTAATAAAAGTAAAGAAAAGAAGTCGATATGGACTTTTCTCTCTATTCCAAAGTATAGTAAAAATTACAAAAAATAATAATCATTCCGTCATTTAATGTAATGTGCCTGAACGAGTCTTAATATACAGAAAACATTTAATTTTACTGGCAGCACCGCAATTTTGTGTCATTCAGCCACGTCATTTTTGCTTTTGAATGAAAGCAGGTGTACGCGGCGTTAAATAAAATATAGAATAAGCAGCGTTGTAGAAGCAATCATGAATTTATTTCGTTTACTCGGTGATTTATCTCACCTTCTAGCTATAATTATATTATTACTCAAAATTTGGAAAACAAGATCATGTGCAGGTAATGAATTTTTGGGATACCTTGCCGGCGTGTTCTATGTTGAAGTTATTGACTGTAAGCTTTGTTTGATTGTTAAACATGTTGTCAATTTTCAGGCATATCGGGAAAGTCGCAAATACTGTTTTCCATTGTATACACTACTCGATATCTAGATTTGTTGACGACATACATTTCTGCGTATAATACCGTGATGAAAATGGTGTTCATCGTGGCATCGTATGCCACTGTTTACCTGATGTATGTGAAGTTCAAAGCTACTTACGATCACAATCATGATACCTTCCGGATTGAATTTCTTTTGATTCCAGCAGTGATATTGGCTTTGTTGATCAACCATGAGTTCACAGTACTAGAGGTCAGTACTGTTTCATTTTTATGTTTGTCAACAATAATTATCGATATGAAATAAAGTATTAAATAAGATGCAATAGAATATATTGCTCAGCTAAAGATATTAAAAACACTTAAAATTTTAGGTATTATGGACCTTTTCAATTTACTTGGAATCTGTTGCTATCTTACCACAACTGTTCCTTGTGTCAAAAACTGGCGAAGCTGAAAGCATTACATCCCATTATTTATTTGCTCTGGGATCGTACAGAGCCCTCTATCTATTGAACTGGGTAAGGTTTCATTTTAAAATAACATTAGTTTTATGGTTGAATAAGTTAGGCTATAATTAGATATAACATTGCCCTACAATACTGACATAGTATACAGCTAACTTATTCTGTTGGTCTCTAAAAGTTTGAGGCTAATATTATTTACTAAATTGTCATATTACATTAAATCCAAAAACATGTATTACTTCTTTATCATTTATGATAATACAAATGTGTGTGATGTAAGATTGTTAGTTACTGTTCCAATTTAGATTTGAGGTTGATGACATCATTAAATTAATAGAGTTGTGAATAATGAATGTCTTTTGTACTACACATCTGTACTTTTGATTAGTGATTGGTCAAAAACAGTTTTGAGTGGACTGTTTTCTGGTTGTTGTTGAAACATCCTAATATGGATAATTCTATGTAAAATCTGGAAAATTAATTTTATGAAAACATGAAACAAATACTTATGATTTGTTTTAATGAGAACCTGAAAATATCTTATAAGACCAATAAGATAAATGATTATGTTATATAATTATATGGATATATTAAGTTTAAAGTAATAGTTGGGAAACTATCATGAAATTAATATGTTTTTACATATTAATTTCATAATAGTTTCCCAACCTTTAATAATTTTGCCTAATTACCTTAAATATTTTTACTTAGCTGCAACAGTTAGTTATCATATTTTTTTGATGTCCTGATTAACATTCCACCTCCACTGTAAATCATAATTATCTTTATTCTTTTGGTGTCCAATCATAATTGAGTATCTGCTTCATGTTAATATAAAGTGTGATTCTTACACTCAATGTTAATAATAATAGTATTTTCACACTCATTCCTATTCTCTAGCCCAAGTAAGAATCATTAAGAGCTAGTGTTATTTAGTGTTTAGATAACTAAGAAATATAGATAGTAATATGTATATAATTATCAAAACTACTTAATAGATATATAACTGTCTATGACTCATGAACAAATATACAAATATAAATATACTCTTCATTTAAATATATGCCCATCTGGTTAAGTAGACAGGGGTATTGACCACACAACATGTTGTCCTGTCAAATTATTAATAGTATCTAATTTAACAAAGAATTATTTTGTTGTTTACAGGTATACCGCTATGCTATTGAGGACCACTATGAATGGATTGCAATTGTGGCTGGTGTTGTGCAGACTGTTCTTTATTGTGACTTCTTTTACTTGTATATTACAAAAGGTATATGTCAAATGTTTTTATAATATATTTTCAATGTTTTTAAAACATTTTCAAACAACTTCAATATTCTTAATATTGTGTGGTACTTAAGCCATCTCATATTGATTTTATGGACCAAACTTTAGGTTAGTTGATGAAGGCAATCCTATATTAAATGTTGAACAAGAATAATATATAATTAATTTAATTTTTTTGTAATGTTTCAGTTCTCAAGGGGAAAAAGCTGCAGTTGCCCGCATAAGCATCCTGTGTTAGGGATAAAGTAAAAATTAATTTGACTATAAAAGTCTGTAAAGATGTTTTCAATAAGCCCATTATTTACCTAAGAACTAATTGTACAACCATAGTATGTACAGTTATTAAATATTGAACTTTGAAGGCAATTAAAGTGTGATGAAATTTGAACTAAATTGTATACTGTATTTATTTTGCTGTGCAATCTACTTGTGTGACTCCAAATGACAACATTGGATTTTAATTACAATTGAATATTATGTAGACTATTGCAAAAATATTAGAAACAACCATAATTTTCTCCAGTAGAAGTTATGTGTTTCCATATAAATATAAAATGCAATATTAATATTTTAATAGCAGTTAAAATATAAACCAAACTTAGTTATTTTACTAGTATTTATGGTAAATGTATGTTTATAATGTCAACATGAGGCATTGTTATACAATGTATGGGATGTTGTGTAACTTTATGCACCTTCCATACATTGTCATACAGTTTATGTTAATATATTTATCTCAATTAAGAAATATAGTTTTTCATTTGAATAGCCTATCTAGATGATTAAATTATTATACATTTCAGCAAACTTATGCCTTTAAGTATTCCTACTGTATTTTGTGACTATGTCTTATGCATATGAGTGAATTGTTATGTTGCTGATGGATTTATTTAGTAAAAATATGTTGGGTGACTTCCATTAAAATTAAAGATTGTATTTGGAACTAAAAGTGAATCACATTTATTTAAAACTGGTTTGTAACAGTTCCAGATAATTATCATTTTTAGAAAAATATTGTAGATCAAACAATCATTGATTTTTACATTTAGTTTTAAGACCTTACTGTAATAACTTGCAATTTGAATTCAAGTAAATAAAATTTGTAAGTGAAATTGATTTTATTAATTTACATGAAATTTAATTATGATTTAAACAGATATTTCGCATATGTATCAAAGTCTGCCACATGAATTTGTTCCTGAAATGAATATATAATAGTTAATTAAAAATACAATTAAATGATTGTGGATTATACTAATAGGTAATTATGAAGTAGCTGGTTATCACCTTCAACAGAGTACTGCTATTTAACAAATTTAAAATTCCATTTGATAGTGTGTTTTCACAAAGCACAGCTGTGTAGGCCACACCCAACTGTAGGTTTTCTTTAAGCTGTAAATAAAATATATTGTTTAATGTTTTTACAGCTGTTTCGTGATGTAAGTAATTAGATTACAAAATTGTATTTATCAATGTCATTACTTGTTCTTCCACTGAAAGCGTGAAGTTTGGCAAAAAAGACGATATGTCGTTTTTCTTTAACTTGTGGTGCATTAGCATTGCCAGTTCACTAATTGCGTTTATATTCGCGATATCTGGAATATATAATTTGGAAAGTATCGAAATCTGATTATTCAAAACATCACAAATTTTAAAGCATGCTATTTACAAAATTAATTGCTTGTACAGAAGATGAAGATGAAAGGGACGAGTACGCAAACAGATTTAAAGGCGTCCTGCGTGTGGACTTCTCAGCACTTCGGTAGCATCATTACAAAAGCAATAATTGCGGTGCAAAAATCTTTTAGACGCTATGCAGCATAAAATTAATCGTGCCTTTTGGTAAATTTGATTTGTATCAAACATATAAATTTTCATTTATTTTTTTATTACTTAATGTTTTTATATATAAATAGCATTTATACCAAATATATTACACCGACTGTATATAATATCAAATGTATGTTATATCGCAGGACATTATACTATCTAGAATTATATTAAGTGTTCATAATTAATATCAGTCGTAATGAAATAAAATGGAATTTTATTATATTTGAACGTTAGATCATAAGTATTTATATAAAACATTACACACCCTTCTATAAAGCATCGATTATAGTAAATATCTGGCAAAATAGCGGTAATATCTGGCAATATCAGAAGGCTCAGTACTTCGCGTAGTATCGTTTTTTGACCGATTTTTAATAAATTTACTTCAAAAACTGTCCAATTCAATTTGTTCGTTGTAGTTGGATTTCGTAGAAGACCGGGGTATAATTGCTTTACTCTGTGGCTCTCAGATTCAAGGCACGTTTCTATAAGGTCGATCTCAATAATCAAAATGTATTCAACTACAAATTTGAAGTAATCGATTAAGCAAAGGTAGTTTTACCTAAATATGAGCGCAACCATTACTATTTAACCTGATATGATTGATGACATAGTGACGAGTAAGTATCTAACGTTTAGGGTTCCGTATAACCGGGGTTTCGACGTTTTTATGGTTTTCTATGTTTACGACTGCAATGAAGCCTAGATGACTGCATTTATGACAATTCTGACAGGTATGTTGACATGTAGTCGAAAAAATGATTATTCTCAGATCCAGGAGCCATACTATGACGAATCTAATGTTAATGTGAATTTTAAATGCTCAATTTTCACTAATTTCTCATGTGAATTTCACTTAAATCATGTAGGAGAGTCAAAAGGTTGTTTCACAGCATTTTATTTTCCATTTGGACTATAACTAAGATACATCGCTACCAAACAAATAAGCTGGATCCATTGCGCTTCGCTGGCCGCTGCTACGATCCGCTCGCTGCGGTCGCGCCTATTTTGTGTATTATGATTATAGCTATGAGTATACGTTTTTTAAACTCTTCCAGTTTCATCAGAATGAATAGAAAATATATATTTATCTATACGACTTGATCACTAAGATCAAAAGGTCAAAACTTAATGAAGTAGTTGTGTGTTTAGCAATTTGTTTTGGAGACTGCTGAGTTTTTAATTATCTGACTAGACCATATAATCATGAATGTGGCTAGCAAGTAGATACTATCTTATTTCCCGAATATTATTTCTGAACATATATACAATAGGTGAATTTTCTCATGTTAAGATCCAAATCCAGATTCCATAACTGCAAAACTGCCTCCAGTTCATCATGCTATACAGTGTAAAGAAATATGAGAATTATACCTTTATGGTTTATTGCAAATGAGATTTTGTAGGGTGTCATATTTCTATGTAGCCTTAGATATTCTTCGTTATTGTTATTATGCATTCCATCCAATAGTAACGTAAATAAAGCACACTCTAAAGACATGGAGCATGAAAGATGTGTCATATTTTGATTCTGAAAAAATTACTAAAAGTTATACTATTATTTTACTTCTATAGATGTTTGAAAAATAGGTTCACCCAAGGTTTAGTTCGTTCTAGTTGTGGGTAACTTAATGGTAAGAGCAATAATCAGATAGTGAGTAGTTAATCCAGATAGTGCGAGGTTATAAGGTTCAAATCCACTTTCAGGAATGGAAAAACTCTGACTACGGCTTTAGCTAATGGCAAATAACATTATGAAAGAAACAAAAAAAACTTTCATAATACGAATTTCTTTTTTAATCTTAAAAAGTATGTTATCATGGTTTAAGTAAATACAAAAAAATATTCTAGTTAAATTCAAATCAGAAGATTGAGCTTAATTATTGAGCATAATAACTTACTGTAACTTAATAAGTTGATTATAAATCAAAACCACTTTTATTTATTATGTTACTTTAACAGAGAAATATAACTTTAAAGAATTTCTTTAATATTACGGGGAGAAACAATGAAAGTTTTAATCTGGTCTCATGTTTAAAATATGAGGACAATGAATGCAGAAGTGAAATAAAGTTTGAGTTGTCCTCTCATCAATAACAGGGTGTCTCTTGACTATGTCATTAAATTAGCTAATGTTCTAATTAAGTCATATTTAGCCTACATTGTATACATGTGAATCAAGAAATAAAATGAAAATATATTTATCATTATCAATTAAGAGTATACTCAACAGTAGAATATTTAGAATAATTGTGTCTGGGTATTTCACAGATGACAAAAGCTCAAAAAACATCACAACTCAAGTCTATACTATGTTCAAAATACAAACCTTCATATTGTTGTTTAATATCGGAATTGTATCCTTTGAATTCACTTCAATGGTTTCTACTGTATGTGGTCCCCATGGAAAATTAGCTACAATGGTTGCATCAGCTGTTTCACTTTCATAGTTTATTTCATTTACAGTGAACAAGCTAGGTGTGGTTGTAATCTAAAAAATAAATAAATAGTATCATTTGGGTTATATACCCTTTATGATTAAATATAATAACATCCCCTTCATGAAATAAGGGGGATAAGATAATACAACACCATTATAATAATTACATAAACAAATATCTGAGTTATCAATACTATTTGTCTTTAAAGGCATGACATCTAATTTCCTTTCCTCTGAACGCTATTGACAACTCTTTCTAGTTTCTTATTTTTATATAACCCCGTGAGGTTATTTTAAAAAAATAATACAAAAATATTTTAAATTTGATCAGTATTTTGACAAATTATTAAGAGGCAGCTTCTTAAATACAAGTTGAATTATAAGAACTGTACTTGATCTTAACACTACAAACTCTATACATGTTAAATTTAAGTTTATATTGTTTGTATACTTGATCGAAATTTATCTATGACTAAAACGTTTTCAAAAAACAACATTTGACAAAATTGTTTATAAATGGTGCTTTTTTAGAATTTTATGTATGTCTCATTACTTTCTCAATCTGTATGGTAAAAACACTTCTAACAGATGATTATTATAGTTAATATGTACCTGGCTCAGCTGAATTTTTAACCCATTCAACTATAATAGAGTTCTAGCAGATTTTTTTAGGGAGTTTGATTATGGGATTGAATTTTCTATTTTGGTAGCTGCCTCTTATTTACACAAACATTTTCAATGTGATGTAATAAGATCAACATTTTCAACCAAAACAGCTTGCAGCATTCATTGACCTTTTATTTCGTTTGTGGTTCCTTATATAATAGTATTCATACTTACAGAACTCCACCAATATTTCCTGTATCGTTGCCACTGTATAAAGTATTGCATGCTATCTTGTTTTGGTACATATATACTTAGTTTTAGATCACTTTTATTTTTTGGTATTATATCATCAACATGCTTAGTTATCAAGGTTGATTCCTGATATTTAATTACATTATTATCAAGATATCCAAATATTTTAGATGGTTTCCTATTAACTCCAATATATTTTTGATGTGTGTATAGAGTCATATTTTTATGTGTTTTTACTAAAATGGATTGAAGCCAGCTAAAGTAAACATTATTCATTACTAACATACTAGGCATTTTTATATTATATTGTACAATATTATCTTCAGATTTGAGTATTGTAAAAAAATTATTCATAGTGAGTACACTATGCAGTTTAAGTCTCATTATGAATTATGCTTTGTTTTTCAATTCATCACTTTCAATTTCATGTAAAGGAATATTTCCTGGTGGGGCAACAAAGTAATCATCTTCTTTTACAGATGCATTCCTAAGAATATCTTTTTGACAATTTCCTTGTGTAACTGTGTCTGAACGTAAAGATAGATTCCTGTCAAAGAAAGAAACTAATTGTTAAAATGTTTAACAAAGTTAAAGGCGAACAAATTAAATTTACACTTACTGATTTTCCAATACTGAATATAATGGCAGAATGTTATCAGTATTAATTTGAAGAATTTTATTAGCAAATGCAATCGAATCTTCAAGTACTTTCACACCTTCAGCAGTATCAAACTTAACTAATGAAAGTCTTTCTAGAAGGGCTATTGTATTTTTGTCAACATGCACTACTTCCTCGAGAGGCTTTTCGAGAGGTTTAACTGGCAGGGCGGGTACTTTTGAACTAAAATTCCTTACCACCAATTGAATGAAACGAAATTTACTAAAACTAATGAGGCCATAAGAATATTTCATAGTGAAAAAATCAATAAAGTAACTTATATTTTATGGGTGATGTTAAGGTAAATAAAGAAGGTAAAAGGCCGGAGTGATAGAGTTCCGAGACCCCGTAAAGCAAAACAGTGTTTCATAAAGTAAATTAATATATTAAACCCAATAACTAATCACTTAATGAATCGTATAAAAGATAGAACTAATAAACCAAAGGAGTTATATTATAAGCAAGTAAATTAATTTTAATATAGCTACAAAGCATATAACTCTACGTAACCTCAAACTGTTTTAGGTTTTTTTGTTAAATTTCTCCCTATTTAAAAGGAAGGCAAAGGGAACTGAAGCCCATACAACCAAGTATTACGTAGTATTTTTTCTTTATTTATTCTTTTAGGAAAGTTAATTTAGCTGTCACCTGATTGAGCTATATACATTTTATAGATTTATATAAATCAGAATGTTAAATTAACGAAAAGCTGGCTTAAACGCCGTCATTTAAGAATCATTGGCGCGTCATTGCGCTCTTAAATTTTAAAAATAGGTCTGCTATTTTTATCTTTAGCAATCATAACTTAAAATTGTCAACTAGACTTTGGTGGTTCGAAATGGTGAGACTGGTGATGTGTAATTCAGTGACAATAATATTTTACGTGATTAAGGAATGGCAATTCACTACGTGTACAAAAGAATCAGCTCTATTGTCAACTGAAGAAACGTTAAAATAAGAAATGTCATTCAAATTATAACCTCACAATTTCTTTGTTTTGGTTGCTATATGCTCAGTGTTTGGTTGATTATATAAAAATTAATTGAAAATTTGGCAAAAATTTAAATTTGGTAAGATATATATTAGGTATAAATTAGCTGCTTATATTTAATTATTGGAACGCTGTTTTATAATATTTTATTTATTTTCTCTGTAGAAAATATGAAGAAGTACGCCCGTAACCAGTTATATGACAAATTACACCGAGGCGGTGTATTAGTTTGTATTGGTTTGACAATATATGGTTCCGTTCTTTTGGGTGACCATTTTTACAAGTACTTTAAATACGTCAAACCTCAGATACAGGCAGCCAAAGAAGCCGCGGAACGAGAACTATTAGCGGAAGGATCATCGGAAAAAATACTTCTAAAAGATTAATGTGCATAATTTTAAGACTAGCTTTTAATATATAGTTTATGTTGCAATTATTAAATTAAATTATAAATCACTAAGAAAATTTTAAGATGTGTTAATTATGTGCATGCACAAGTCTCATATCAAACTTAAGTATTTTATTTATTTTAATTTTAATATCAGAACAATGTTCTACTAATGATAAAAATCAGTCTTTACCAATCAACCATTAGGCGAAGAGTCTGCTTAAGCTTTTACAGTAGAGTTACTAGTTGCTGTTTTGTGTCCCTAGTTCTCCCCTGGGTGTTCTCAAGTTTTCACCTCAAAGTTTGTATTGAGTCAATCCTGACTCCATTGCTCACTCTGGCACAGTTCAGCACCATACTTTTTCCAGTCTAAATTCAGGATAGCAGTTGAATTACTTTGTATTGAATATTAGTGGTATATGTAACTTGTGTATAAATTAATGAAACTTGTAATTATGGTGTGGTATGGCTTCATTACAGGTATTTATAGATTTGTTCCACCATAGAATAATATAGAAAGCACAAAAGCTATAGACAATGAGACATAGCCATCATACCATGGCTGACGAAACATGAAATTATTCAAGGTAGACTTTCAAAGTCTCATTCTAGCATGTCAAGACCACCAGCAACCATCAACTATCTAGTGGCATAATGTAAACACTTTCAAGGGCCCAATGTGGTGGGAGAGAACAAATTACTTAAATAATCATTTTAATTAATACATATTAGGTTATAAAGAACTGTTTTGCCTGTAGTTTGGCAACTTCCTGTCAAGATCTGGGCAATGCTTCAGTCACAAAAGGTGCCAAATAGTATACTATATATATAATACCAACAAACTAGTCTGTGTTCAGTGAATGAATACCTAATCATTCATTCACTGAACACAGACAGAAAACATTCTACATCAGTTCACAGCTACATCGGAGGATTTTTGGGCTTAAGAGAATTTATCACCAACATTAACGGTGAGTATATGACCTACCTTCATTTTGCTGATGATATCGTTGTCATGTGTGTGACCCATGAAGATCTGGGCAGAATGCTCGGCGACCTCAGAAGAGTTTCTTAGCAAGTGGTTAATCTGAATTTGGACAGGACGAAAATTATGTCGAATTCCCGTGTCATACCCACTACTGTGAAGGTTGGAAACTACACTGGAGGAAGTTGTCGACGAGTATACTTATCTGGGACAAATAGTCCAACTTAATAAGTCCAATTGCCATAAAAAGGTCCATCGACAAATTCACCTCCGCTGGGTAGCGTTCGGCAAGTTTCGCAGTATATTCTCGGCCGATCCCATTCTAGGCGGAAAGTCTTCTATACATATGTGTTGCCAGTGATAACGTACGAAACCAAGACCTAGACCTTACAATGGGCTTCAACGGGGCCCAAAAGGCAACGGAGAGGGCTATGTTCGGGAATTCGACATATTTCTCTGCCTGATCGCATCAGAAATAATGAGAACCAGGGTCGCCGGTCGCAGTTCTTTGAGCTAAAAGAACTGCGACACTGAAGTTGTAGTCGGCAGGGCACATTGAAATGATTGACCGCCGAGATGGGTGGATGGCCGTGTATCGGGAGACGCAGCGTTGTATGTCTCCCACAAGGTGGATGGTTTAGAGAATGGTTTAAACCATGGGCTGAGAGCTAAACAAGGAGCTCCTTGGGGAGCCCTATGTCCATCAGTGGACAACTTTCGGCTGATATGATAATGATGTTGAGGGTATAGTGTTTTAAACGCTCTAATATGTACAATTATGTACAATTATAATCATGATTATTTGTGAAAGAAGGTAAAAAATAAAACAAAAAAATATTTCGGACATCATGCTGTCATCTTTTTTTTCTTTATCAAAAAAATAAACATCCATTGCCTTTACAATATTATGGATTGTTTTATATCTGTTTTTAGGTTTCTAAACGTCAAAAGAGAACCTATTTAAGATCATTTAGCTTACTGTCTGCCTGTCAAGACTTAATTTCAGGGACATGTAGGGATAAAATGTAGAAATTTATATCAAATATATCTAGAGGTGAGGATGTGGCCGCATATTTTTACTTTCGTAAGGGAATCAAAATCCTTAGGGTACTTTCCCGTTGACCTGGATACATGAAATTTGGTAAAGGTTTTATGTCACTGCAAGTATATGGAAAAATCTGAAAACCGTATTTTTTAGTTACATCGCATAAGAATGAACTATTTACATACCTACCTTTTTTTTCGAGGAGGAATCCATTTACGGGCCTACCCGCCACTTGCTAAGCGACGGGCGTGAGTGGGGCTCACTCAGTACCTTAATAGAGCGGTACTGAGAATACCCACTAAAACTCCCCGGTAACTCCATTGCACGGGGGTAACCTAGGTTCTGCCGAGCAATTCAGCAGGTCATTTGCATACCTAACTACAAGTTTGTGAGCAGTCCTAGGTGTTCGAGGCTGACTTCCACTTAACATCGGCCTATATACATCCCACTGCGGGGCACAGACTTTCCTACACGAGATAATCATATTAAGAATTTTGTTCCATAAGACCTGCACGCTGGCTTAATGAAGCATGGTGGGTGAGACCGGTTACCGTAACATCTGGGACCAAGGCTACGTGGCTATGTGGCTACGGAAACACGCTATGGAACTCGCGTCAACTCATTTTGATTAACCCATCCAGGAACCAACTATGGCGAAAGGTGCTTAGTTATGTTATCGTTAGCAATTTTAATGTCAAGTGCCTGGCCATATTTACAAGATTGTGAATTAAATTAAAAACAATGGGCTAACAATAATCTGGATCGCTTGTTTATAACAATAACAGATCTGGCTCTGGTTGGCTGATCTCTAATGGTAGGTAGAATAGAATAGAATATACCTTTATTGTACAGCAACCAATAAAAAAAAGACAGGGAACTGTTAACTAATTTTGTACAAAGGGCGACCTAAGTTATCAACGGATTTAATTTTCATCTGAAATTTATTGTTTCTATTGAAGCTTTATTATTATGTCATTGTGTTTGGTTACCGTATAATGTACTTAACGACTTTAACATTTGATATAAGGAAACCTAACCATAATCATTGTTAAGGAAGGTATTTCTGGTCGACAAAATGTTTTAAAGACTATAAACCACATGTTAATAAGGCGGTAAATGTTTAATTTGCTATAACCCTACAAAATAAATGTTTAAGCTGTTGTTTCGGCGTAAATGCCTCTATTAGAAGAGATTCCATTGAAAAATTAAAAATAGTTTTTGGCAGTGAACATTTAACAGTATTTTTTTTCTTATGTACGTATTCTACATGAAATAGTTAATCTTTATTAACCAACCACCAGGCATAAATAAGAAAAAGATCGCATCAATGACTCACTTCACTTTCAACAAACATAAATAATACCGTATTAATATTTAATCTACAAATCTTCGACAAATGTTCATTAAGAACAAAGCGTTATCGCTAAACAAATTAATGACCTTTGTAAAAAAACGGTACTTATTTCTTGAAAATCCATGATGATGTGTGAGAGCTTTTTGACATGTTATCCAACTATTAATGCATATAATGAAGATTAATCTTGATATTTTTAGGTCAACATGTTATTAAAACAACCATTGGCACCCGATTTCACTACTAATTTTACAATGTAACCAGCACCCGAGTGGAAATGACTTGGACGTCACATCCCATGATAGCTAGTCTGATATTTATTAATTAATTGGATTACCAACATAGAGTACAATAGTTTTAAAGTATTTTAACATTCTTTTAGGTATGAAAATTCTTGATAACTGTTTTTATATGAACTTGTAACTACAGCATGCGTACAGTGTTAAAAGGGAATAATTAAATGATATTGGTTTTCATTTTTTTATAAACCAAATCTAATTGGTATAGTGATTCACTTAAGTAATAACATCTTAAAATGTCTGCTCAAATCTACCACTATTGTACAGTTATTTTATTTTAATAATTCTTTTGTGGACCTTCCTCGCTACCATTACCTACCTATACGCTATTCACTAGTTCTTTTATATTGTTTGGAATAGCTAGGGAGTGGAACTCGATGTATTCCGATGTTTTCCCCAAGCGATACAACTTGTAACTATTAAAGCTATACAGAGTGAGACTTTCCAGATAAGGCATTTAACATCGTGGTTGAGTAGAAGACTAAAAAGGTTTTTTATTCTAAAATTCTATTCAGTGCCGGAGCTTTAATGTTTTAAAATATAAATTTAAATTTAAGTATTTTATTGTATTGTGTAAAGACGTAGGCAAACAAACCTCTCTTAGGAAGTTACCAAAGGAAGTTTCACGTACTTGTATTTATTGTATTTTGTGTAGCTACGTAGGTGCCTGTAGGTGTAGGTGTATTAGGGATAAGCTTTGTACGCTAACCTATATACTTACAACACTACAGGTAACAAGGGAATTGGAGTCTACTAAATATGTTTATTTCTTTCTTTACCTACAGGAAAACCTTTTTGTAACCTCAAAGTTATGGAATACACATTACAGAACGGATTTAGCGGTTTCTTCGTAAGATCTCAGATTGGAATATCTGAACTTATATCTCATACATTGGCTCGGCTTACAATGTAAGTTTTGATAAGCTCACCTTATATCCGAACAAAAGTAGCAAGTGAAGTGGGGCAAGGAATAGAGGGAATATAAAATAATTTTTGATGCAATTTACAGCTACATATATTTATTGTAATATGAGCATCGAAAATCTAAGAGTATTGTTGATGTTATGAACGCTTATCCTTCCTTTAAAAGTTAAATTATTGTTAGCCTTTAAACGTTTTTACGTCGGAGATATTGCAAATCCGTGAATGTAGCACAGGTAAAGGGCACGTATACTATTCGAGTTTCACAGGAGAAGATTATAACTACATATAACGTATAACATTACATATACATATACATATAACGTTGTTTCTTATATTATCATCTTTTGGGCCTATTTTTACAACTGGCTACACTTTGTCAGATGCTTATAATTGTCCAATGCTAGTTGTACGAACCGGACGTGTCTACCAATAAAACTACTGAGAGAGTAACTATTATCTAGCTGTAGTTCAATCCTTTTCGTGTCAGTTGTCGAATTTCATCTAATTTTAAGGTTCTGTCAGTCACGCCAAGTCCAAATTTATTTCTGTTTTTTGCAAAGAGGCTAGGCGCGACACTAGTAAAACTGATTCTCACCATATCCGATGATATGTGTTTCCTTATTTTCTATACCTAGATAAAAAAGTAACAGAAACAATTTTGTACATAAAATGATTGTAATCAGTGCAAAATCACAAAGGTTGATCAATATTCTTGTATCTATCGTCTGATAGTGTCAAGAATAATCATCAAATTCTGGGAAGTAACTACTTACGGAAAACTGAAAGATATTTGATTTCTAACAAAACTAATCAAGGCTTGAAAATTTAAGATTTAATACAATTGTGACCGTATATAGTTAGTAGATACTTCGCATAAACAACCTGAATTTGGCAGCAAATGTTCATTGAAATTTTACCACCAAGAACATTTTCTTCATTTTCAGTCCGATTTCAGTGAGGCATTGAGGGAGGGAACGACATGTCCGATGCTAAATGGGAACTGCGCTATTCAAACGTGGATTCGGTTCGGTATTTGGACAACGACGTTGAAACTACACGGATCAAATAACGGAAAACGTTTTCAGAAAAAAATAAACATTATAGGATGATATCATCTAAATTAATATTATCATACATTTTTTTTGTAATGAATTTAAGGAATAATTATAATGGAGTCATGAATTAATTAATTGTGTGACTTTCGCGTGGATTACATTTATGATAAATTAATTTTAGTTAAGTTAATTCTTTATTCGGGTTTTGCGTAAAGTTGCACGCTTTGAAATTTTTAAAATATTAGGTATTAAACCTCTGTTTAACTACAACTCTCGACTACTATATCAATTCAGTATGTCTGACGATGTGAATATTTAATGATGTAATTTTATCGTAATGAAATAACTAGAAGTAAAATAACGAACGTAGTAAAATAACTACAAGTATTTAATGTATAAGGTGATAACACCATATAACAACGTATATACATTAAATATTTATGAACAATAAATGAATCATTATTATTACTCTAGTTTCGTTAAATAAAATTGGGGTGTGTTTATTGGGTTGTGCTTTTTATGTCCCTATATATCTATCAACTTTCTTTTCGCTAACTAAAATTTACTTTTGTTTGATTGAAAAAATGAAACACCACAATTATTTAATCAGTTGTTTTTATGTTTTTATTGACTGTGGATTTAACATTACTCTAACAATCCTTAATGATTTGTTAAGGGACGGACAGGTCTTGTTTTATTTCTTGCCTGTTCCCCTCAGGTCAAAACAACCCTGTAGATTTACAGACAATGGCATAAAATTGACGTTCAGTAAATTTTAGTACGTTTATGTACAAAAGCAACAAAACTTTACTTTGTCTTTGTGATAACTTTTCAATATTGTCTGGGAAAATGCAAACTCAAAGTATTTTAACTGTCACATTGATTTCATTATACTTTAGTACACCTAGCTATTTTTATATACGCACTTTAGGTCACTGTTAATGCCACTCTTTATTATGATCGTATAATAATATATAAGCGATAATGTGTTTCCATATTACATACATAAAACTATCAGAGATAAAGTCATATATTTTAGTTTAGATGATGTATGTCTAGCTGAATTAACTCCAGTATAATTGATACTGAAGGTTATTAATTTTCCGCCTTTGTCTATCTTGTAGACGTGCTCTCCTAATATCGCTTCAAAAACTATGATTTGGTTGTGATTTTCTATAAAATCTTTCTTTTTTCTATTAATTAAACAATAAAATATAGGTTAAAATAGATAAAAATTATAGATATGAAGATATATGCTTGTCTATTTTGACGTATCTATTTTGTAGAGACTAAATAGCCTGCCATTTTTGGCATAGCCTGGCAAATTTTACCGACGACTATCGATTTGACGGTATACCTAGTTGAGTGCTTCCAATTGGGTCAAAGCTAATAAATGTGATCCATAAGAGCTACTTCCAAGCTATGAATCGAAATGGAACCAATAGTAATGTCGAAAATAAAATCGCTTGTAATAAAAATACTCAGGTTATTCGGTAGGAAACGAGTATTATATTTTATTCAGGCTTCATTTTACGATTCATGCAACATTTTAAAGGGACTTTTAAATGAAAATGAAATATGATTTAATATATTGTTGGATGAAATTATTTCTAAATAGGCAATATGTGGTAAGTATTTGTAACCCAGTGGTTTCAAATACTTACCACGGAATATTATATAATAATTTATGAGAAAGTAATAAAAATTAACCGTGCAGATTTTTTTATTACATGAAACTTGCTAAAACTATTAGTACCTGCTTACACTAATTATTCATAATTATCATTCTCAACAACTCACTGCCTTATCTCTAATGGGCCAATCCTGACGCTTTTGTTCCAGCCTCAACAACTCCCGCCACCCCTATAGGTAATGTAATTTATACTAACTATACAAAATGCAACTTACCTTATACTTACTTATACTGAAACCCGTTGAAATTATTCCTTGTTTGTATATTTAATATTTATTAATTTTATTTAATAATTTATTCTGCACACATAAACATCAACATGAGAAATGAAAACGAAAGAGATCACAAAAGGTGTGGCTTATTAATATATACTTATGAACTTAACACAGACAGTAGTTGTCATAGGTAGGTATACTAATATGCTAGTACTAAAATAAGGCTGAAGATGGAAGAGAGCTAGGCACACCCGCTAAACCACAGATGAATTGACGTTCTTACCTCCAAGTGCCAAGTATTTTAGACATAAATTTCTTATCAATTAATATAACAATCAATTACAATGTTTAAGGATAGCACATTCACATTTATGAAACTTAACCCCTCCTGATTAAAATTGTTAAGAATCTTAGAAGCCTTATTGATTCCATAATAACTTCTTAGTTACGAAGTTATTATGGAATCGATAATATTTTCATAACTTTACTTTATTCCAGTTTGCATTAAAGAATGAAGGATTAAAATGTTGTGAATGAAAGTAATACTTGAATTCTGGATGTCACAACTAAGAAATATTACATTTTACTATAGAGGATATACTTAAACAGGAGCTCTATGCCACATCTACAATGGCCTAATGCAAGTTGGAGGATGAAAACGGTTGCCAAGGGTGACTAACAGGAAATTATGTCAAATCAAATTTCGGGTTTGTTTTTACTCGATTCTGTAGTTTCTTTTTTAGCTGAAAAAGCTTATAAATACAACGAGTAACCGTAGGCATTCTTAAATAAACTCCCTTTATCAGAAAACTTTCTACTAAGAGTATATTACTTAAATTGGTCATATTATAATTGTAAAATCAATAAGTTATAGGTTTCATACCTTATAAGCTTTAAACCTACCTATAATCTTATGAATACACTTATACATATATATTATTATATTATATATATATACCTATGAACAGTTTCCGTATAATTTGATTATCTCCATGTTATAATTGACCAGCCGAACTGACTGTCAATCCCCAAGGAATTCCTCGTAGCGTTTGCAACTACACAGTTCACGGTTCAATGTAAAGTAATATTGTAAATTGATCTTTATGGGATTGGATAGAATAATATTATTAAGTGGGTTATGAAACTTATTGTTAAATTTGAATAATAATATATGATGAAATTCTACGTTCAAAACAGGCCTTTACGATTTACTTTCCTAAGTATAAAGAGTGGTTAGGTCTGAGAAAATCCAAATGTTTTCTTGCAAGCGCTAATGCTTTTCTGTTGAACGGACCGACGTATCTCGCTCCAAAGTTTGTTGGATACTCTTAAGTTATTCCGACAGCATAGTCTTTTAACATAATGAGCCTAATTTAGGGCGGTAAATTCTAAAATAGCTCAATTTATTGCATATGGGTCAACCAGCGTTGTCAATTACATTAAACTTAACATTACATTTACAAATTGTATGAATTATTAAATCTTACTATTTTTCAAAGTGTTTATTATTGGCACAAAGTATAAAAAAATTATTAACATAACACCCGGCTCGTACAAATTGTATCAAAATAATATATATAAAAACAGTGTCTCTTTGTATATATTCTACCATGTCTTTAAAAGTATACCCACTGCTGCCTATTTACATCTACGAATACTTTAATTAGTAGGATCATTACGTTCGTTTAGGAGGTATCTCAATATGCCGACATAGAAAGTTAACACATACACTCCAACGCCCTGTTTTGGTGCTGTGCACGAAAGCACATATATATATATAAAAATCAAAAAGTAAAGAAAATATGTAAAAAGTTTTTATGTGCTTTCGTGCACAGGTGCTTTTCAGGGAATATTTTAATATATAAATTAATTGTCTCTTAAAGCCCCTTTTTTGATCCACTTCTTTTCTTTCTAAACATACCTTTTCTGGCACTAGTAAGATACATCTGAAGATACCTTATTTCATTTGTCCAAATACATTTATTCTCTTCTCAAAATATAAAAGTATGTGTATATAATATATAAACATTACCTTACCTTTGGACTTTGCAGTAGTTTTGTATAAACTCACAAGTAAGTACTATGTTTTAGCACAGAGATAGATCTTTTTATACTGTGATATCCGAGTCTGTTGTCCATTGTTCCATGTTTTGCATCGATACAAAGCTGAAACATTTGATAAGTCTATAATTAGGCCACATACTGTTATCCATTTTATACCATAAGTATATTTATTTACAAGTCTGTCTAGATTAAGGACTTGTAAATAAATAAAACTTTTGGCAAACTGTCATAAATCTATTATTGGTAGCTGTAGTGTCAAGAAATGAAAGTGTTTAACCAAATTATTTTTTTTTTGTGTATGCACTATGCAACATAAGTCCTAAGGAAATTAAAAAAATTTAGCAAAGAATACAACCTTTTTACATAATTGCATTTGAGAAAAAAAAGGTTGTTCGTGACATATTCTTTTAGATGATTATTAATCCAATATAAATGAATAAACTTTGAAACCAATACTAACTAACATAACTTAGGTTATAGTTTGGAAAAGTAATAACTATCGATTTGTTTATTATTTACTCTATACACAGCTTTATAGTGTATGCTTTAGTCTAATCTACCCAATTCGAGACATTCATCTATTAAGCGTTGCACACTTGTAAAGTTTCACTTTTTTAGTAAGTTGTCTAATTTATTTTTCTTATTGTCTGTCGTAGCTTGTTTATGTAATTTTAAGTTTCTCCTGGAAAGGATGGCTGTGTTAATTTTTTGCCATCTAAATTCACAAATAGATGCAATCCTTAAAGCGGTAGTGGTACGCATTTTTTGTTCGCGTTTTATCTCTACAACGAGTTAATTCAAATTAAAAAACTCTATACCTTTATAGGTATTATGGGTAACACATAGGATCCCGTTGTATTGAAGATTCGAAAGGTGTCGGAAGGCAATGTAAGGTATACCGGGTACCGACCCGCAAGAGGCGAGTAATATCCGGCTGAACGCCATTCTGTGCGTGAGTTTCCGTTGCCACTTTTCCATTAAGCCCTGTCTCTGTTTGCCAAATCCTAACAGAATTGAGACTTTGATGGCTATGCGCTACTGATAAGACCTTCAATGTTAGTTTCTACGCTTTTTACCAGACTCTAGAAAAGTAATTAACAAAAAAGTAATTGCAAAGCACTAAACAAAGTTTCGAGGACAAATTCTACAAAAAAAGATAAAATATTTCTTTCTTGCGAGTTACTTATCTAGTTATGTTAAACTAACAACATCTTGTCTTTTTGGATCAACACAGGATTACAAAGCTGTAGGTACCAAATAACAAAGGGTATAAAGCAAAACATCAATTACTTTCTATTCAATTCCTAATATTATGAGTTTTTTTCATTTAACATTGATTCCACTTCAGCTCCTTTTTATTTTAATTATCTAAAACAAAGGTAATCTCTCAGTTTTGTAGCATGATGGAACCAAAGCTCTTTCAATTTATATTTTATTTGAATACAAAATGTTGTAAGTGTTTTTGTTTCGGAGAAAGGAATTTAAGTTTGATCTTGATTTGGGTATTTTTGTCTTTCCAAGCCTGGAGTTATTATCCTTGGAATCAGCAAATCCATTTTGATAATAGGCTATCCTATTACACATTTTGTCTGACATCCAAACGGAGAAACTTGAAAAGAAATGTAATTTTGCAAATGGTACATTACAGCGCCCTCTCCTCAGGGGTGCTTTAATTTAGGAGCACTTACATATAATTTTTATTCAGTTTAAT
The DNA here is from genome assembly GCA_943193645.1 of Acentria ephemerella. Taxonomy (NCBI): domain Eukaryota; kingdom Metazoa; phylum Arthropoda; class Insecta; order Lepidoptera; family Crambidae; genus Acentria; species Acentria ephemerella. The sequence goes on along the minus strand of OW971886.1, from coordinate 9,218,937 downwards.
TTATCTACATGATACAAATTGTTACAAAGATTTTGAAATATTTTCAGCATCGTTCGTAAACCTCTTTCGTTAAGAGTGAACTATGTTAAGTAAGTTTTAATTAAAGCTTATAAATTCCGGAAACACGAGAGAGCGGACGTCGTCGATGGATTCGATTTATTTGTAAGTAGTATTTATTTATTAAAAGAACAGTAAACAAATATTAATAATTAACATTGAAACTGCTCGCGTCTATTTTGTATACACTTCTTAATGGAAACGATCTCCCTTGCTAAACAAGCACTGGATTTTTTAATATAATATTCTGTGAAAATAAATAAAATTGTACCTATAGCATGTAAGTTTAAGTTTCGTTATGGACCGATAGATGGCGTTGTCAAATTATTATAATTTGTTTTATTTTACCAATAAATCAGCCTTGAAGTGAATTTTCAGAGCAACTTTGAGTGGGAACCTGGTTTTTTTGATATTATCCCCAATCCCCAGTTGATAAACCTCCGACGTTCTTAAAATGTTTAACACAAAAGGAAACATAATTAAGTATGAATTTAATGAAGTTCAATTTTTTTACAATAATTTAATTTTATTAATACAATCTATTATTTTAATATGAATAGAGTGTGTTACGGAGTTTGTAACAGAGTGAATCGTGATAAATATTGTACAAACTTACTATAAAGTACGTTATCAGCTAATTTATTACGCAGCTAGAACGTGCTCTTATAGTTTTAGTACTAAAGATGGTCCATATTTTTCGATTCCCCTAAAAATGTCATAAAGTTTCCCTTCGAAGGTGATAAGAAAATTATATGAATGGTGGGACCCTTGCCGGCGCATCTAACTCTCGCTATCTGTCACGGGTAATTGCAGCACTTTCTTCAGTGTTCGCAAGCAGCATAAACGGAACGAGGAGCACGTGACCAGTCCTATCTGGCGTTTATAGCGGGCTCACCTGGTCCCTTTTAAAAATATTATCTCCTTGCGTTGTTGCCTCCGTAATATACTTTGTACTGGAAACATGCTTGTAATTGAATATAATATCGTGACAAGACTGTTTTTATGCGTATTTTTATATTATTATTTACCCTTATCAGTTTCAATTTCACCCGTACACTTTGAAAACAATACGGATGCAAACGTATGTTATTTTATTCATGTGTATATTATTAAAGTGAGCAATATTAATAGGAATGGAAAATACAAATGTTGAACGTAATTGCTGTGTTTTTTTCTTTGACGTATTCTAATCAAAACTTTTTCAAGAATAATCTAAATTTGCTGATTTCTTTAATAAGTATCTTTTGTTGTATAGAAAGGAATATACCTGAAAATAGTATGGGTCCTCTCCTGGTCTTAACCGGAATTATGAATAAACAATAGAATTAGAATGGCAAAAGGATGTAATTGTGTTGACGATTATCTATATCTACTTGGTACACTTTACTGTGAATGTAAATTATATTGTTCAGTCCACTCTCAAACAATGGCGTTAATCTAGCGTGCTTTGTAGTGGTCAGACTAGTAAGGGCGCCCAGTTTGGGCTCTCGATAGGCCGGCACGATTATAAATTCACCGCTCCATTATTCACAATTGGCTTCCATAGCGGTTCTGACAGCTGGCCCGATAATTCGTTAAGTCCTAACAGCGACCGCTGCGTGCACCAGATAACGCTCAATAGGACTTAACAATCGGTGATTATGCGACGCGTGATTATATGTGCTGCTGATTATTTGTTCATCGTCATGCTACTTAAGGTGTTTGCGTAAGCGTCTGTATCAGGTTAACTGAACGAGATTTATATCATTTATCTAGATATTTATGACACGAATAATTTAAGAAAATGTGATATACAAACGGACTTTTCTCATGCAGCGTCTCGTTAGTGAATTCGGTTACTGTCTCGTTTAAAGTTTGTATGCTTTCGCCTCCATCTGACGAATGTCCAACATTCTGATTTTCAGTACAGCGGAATTTCCATTTTTACGTTTGAAATTTGGATGTTGACAGTATGAAGGAAATGGACTTAAAATCACAGTAAGTGGATTGCTGTATGAGTGGATAACAATTTAACATGATTAATTTATTAAAAGGTTCTTTATTATAAAGAAAATGAATAAGTTACAATCAAATAGCCAGAGATGGACAGTTGGAGGACTGTGGCAATTACGGGTGATGGATCGTTGAACTTTCCCCGAAATGAAATGATCAGACGCTTTAATATCGCCTTGTTTCTTTCTTACGACCCTTTGGTATATTGTCGCTAAGGAGTTTTCTTTCAAAAAATAAAAGAAAAATGTTTTATTTTTCTCACATTTGATAACATTGTATTATATCTTACGGTTTCCATTTGGGGCTTTAGTTTTCTACACGTACTTTCATATGGATTCGTAATTATTACCTATAGCACAATTCATTGGTATATATAAATGTCACAATGTAATTCAATATACTGTGCGGTTTCGGAGAAACTTTGTCCCGCTTACACTAAAGTTGGTTAATAAGCTCTCTGCGGAGGTTTTTCAAATACAGCATGGGGTTTTTCAAAATACTTTGAATATTTTTTTATGAGGGTTGACAATTAGGTCATACCCCTATAAGGTCCATAGCTTGATTGCCATTTTAGTAACATAAAAATAAAAATAAAAATGATACGTACACAGGTATTATTAAAGTAAATAGAGCTGAGTAATTTAATAAATTTTGACTTTTACATTGCCGAATAACTTTTACGTGACATGTTATTTGTGACGAAGGTTGGATTAATTGTGTCATATCAAGCGTACCCGCTTATAAAGCTTAACCCACAAAACTTTCACATTGGGAAATAATAAATGTAAAGGAGATGTTCTGAATTTATATGGATGCTGGTAGTCGCACATAGCAAGGCAAGTTCTATGAGATGAAAGAGTATATTTCTAAAATACCCTAGGGCCCTAATACCCTACTTTAATTTAAAATCACCACATTTAACAAAAACAGCATTTTGTTGTTGTTCGAAAAATCGTTATCTTAACTCAAAATACCACAGTTGACGACAATACGTCAATATCGTTCCTTATTTTGCCAAAATATTGTTTTATAACTAGGCTTTCAATTTGGTTCAGGCTACGAGTGTATGTTATAACTATAAACAAATGTTTAACGGTTGGCGCTCATCGGGCCTTGACGAATGTAAATCATCAGAGTGTGCGCCAGAATAAGGACCAAGGGATTAGCTAGCCCAATGACATTTTATCTTTTTATTATAAGCGTTAGACAGTCGGCCAGAATGAAATGAAATTTGAAATGAACTGAAATTTTATTTTAGACATCTTACTTAGGACTAAGATCTGTTGCTGAACTAGGCTGAAGCCTGTATTTCAGAATGATGGAACTATAAGCCTATTACACTCATGCAACGAGTTGTGGGCACAATATTAAAAGGCAATTTTGGTATCTACAATAACGGTCGATAAGTTGTGTCATTTATCTTGCTTCAGCCGGCGGATTACCTGAATCGAATCAACCGCACTTGATTAACGAGCGCTCCCCCGTTCTCATAAGCGAATGATGTGTGAATAACTTTTTAAGGATATTAGGTACTCAATTTAATCAAATTATTGATATCTATTACGTAAAACGAATTGAAATGAATATGATACGAATAGAAATTCTTCTACTGTTGAATTAAAATGATTAATCATTGATGTGTGATTTCAATCGAATCGAGACGTTTCAATCGTATTTGTGTACAGTTTAAAAGTTTTAAACAAAACTAAAAACTGATTTCAAAACACTAAAAAGGTTAAAATAATGTAATTTTAATATAGTTTTTAAAGTTTTTAATTATTTATTGGAGTTGGTGCTGGTGTTTAGTGAAACAAAAGAAAGTGAAGCTCCGACTCAAAAAAAAAATTAAATTGGATGACTTTTTACATTGGATAATTTTTGCTTTTATAGTGTTTTGTAGCGGATTTATAGTTTTGTTTAAAACTTTGTACGTTAAGTTCCTAAGTTAACCTGTCTGTTAATTAATAAAACTTAGAAACACGTGTCTTTAAATTTGAAGGATCCCATCATCAGATCCTGTCTAGTTGACAATGAGACCATCTCAGAATCACAAACATACAATTTTAGTACTTTTTTTTAATTGATTAAAAATACTTATATAGAATAGTTTCCCATATTTCATTTAAAAGGCGCTGCTGTTGTTTTCATACTATTTAATCTGAACTAGGTTTTACTTGTTCCAATGAAAACCAGCGCTAAAATATTTTTACATAATTGTCATAAAGTTGAGTTGCATCCATTTTGGTTACATATCGTATTGCTATTTTTTATCTTTACATTTAATCAAAAATCTGTAGCTGCTTAAATTGTAATCTAAGATATGTCCAAATATATTATTTTCTTTATGTTTTCTTCTAATATCTGTAATGTTCATTAAATTTAAAAATTAATGATTCATTGGTGTATATCACAGAGGGGTAAGTTGTGAGTGTGACGCGTCATCTATCTTGTGTCGAGGCGGATTACCTGAGTCGAATCAACCGCACGTGATTAACGGGCGCGCTCATGCCCTCATAAGTCGACCGATGACCGTGTAAGGTCCTGTAGATATCGACGCAAATTTTCCAGCGGAAATCACAGCGCATCTATTAGACGGAAGCTTGAAATATTGCTTGGATTAAATGAATAATTTTATATAAAATATTTTTCATGGTATAAATATATTATACATTTTTGACTAGCCTCGTTTGAATCACTTATTATATAGATATTTTACTGCAATAAAATGCAGTCATATTTTAAGATTGACTTGTAGCAATACACCGATGCAGCTGAAACTGCAATTTCATGCAGTAGTTTTATTCGTGATGCGTGTACAAACATGCAGATATACAAAAATGTTTTAAACTGTTATTTTGGCTTCTAAACCACTAGTAAAGAGAAGATATTCGTTTTTCAAACATCTGTAATGTACTGATAACGGTCTGTTATAATTTTATTAAATGTATGGTATATAACACTCTTGGCACTGTTGGAACTATACGTTAATAAGTTAATTTTCTTTTGTCTATCTGAGGAATGGTAAATGTTAAATATCACAACAGTAATACATATGAAGTTGAAGAAATATCTAGACAGTAAAAATCTAATCTAAAAAGTAAATAAATATAATAGATCAGTAAATTTAGTAAAATTAAGTAATTTATCATTAATAAATACTAGCTCGTGGGAAATAAAGAGTATTCTCTCTCTCTAGCTTATTTATGTATATTGGTTTTCAAAGCAAATATTTTTAATATCAAGTTGACATATTGACCAAAGTATTATGGATAAATCTAGTCAGTACGTATATAATAAAGAGTAGATAATTATGATTTCAACTTTAGATACTTATGTATACATTTGTGATTGAACGGATAACATCGGAAACTATCAATCATACAAGATGATTGTTATGAATTATTGAACCATTTTTTTATGGATGCGTTGCCCATTGTATTCGCTTTGTAAAGAATTTCGGGAAATGAGAGTGTAAAGAAGTATTTGCACGAGTACTGAATATTTATTATCAATAATCAATGTGTGTAAGGTGTATTGTACCTGCAATATCAATTTAATGGAAAAACATGAAGTTATTAATTAATTATGGAACAGGAATCAACGTACAAAACCATGTAGTTTCGTTGCAAATTTATTTCTGGTCTTAGTGATTTTTTAATTATTTTGTTTTTTAAAGTATATGAAAAGAAAGCAAAGGAACGGAAAAGCTGTATATCCAAACACTTATTTCATTATAAAAATCTGTACACATTGAATAATGCAATACAAAAGAAAAAACTCAAAGAGTTCAGTACTCCGAGTATAGTCAATCGAATCCAACCTTTCGAACGTGTTTGTCGTTAGCTGTCGAATCTTATCAAAATAGCTCGTCTGTTGTGAACTATTAGTAACGACTTTTTATGCATTTCTCAGCTATATTCCTAGTGTGAATTTCAATCGTATCGAGACATTTCGATTGTAGTTTAGCTGATAATTGTAAATTAAAAAAATATTTCTAATACTTCACAGCTGAGGCCCTGCTATTTTTTCTTATAATTTGACAGCCGAAGTCAAACACGATTGAGATGGTTCAATTCCATTGAAACAATTAGGATCGTAGCGTCTCGATACGCTACGAAAGTCATACACTAGGGGTACTGGCCCCTTAAACAACATTGTTTTTGATAATCACAATCGAATAGTTAAATGAAAGATTAATAATAATGACTCTCGATATGTCAAATCCCTCGATCTTTTATGACAAATAACATACATTTTTCTCTGCGCGATTGCGCAAATAGCTATGGAAAGGCATGTTGTCTAGGCCTTCAATCGATCACAACCTTTCGCATAAAAAAGTGATTCTTAAAAGTGTTATTTGAAGAACTACTAATTTGGGAGAATAGAGATTTAATTTGTAAGGTGATGACGTCTTGGAAAAGTGTGGCCGAAACTTAAAGATTTATAAGGATGTTGTGAGCCTTAACCGGGCGACGTGACAAGCGACTAATTCTAACTCTTGGGCTTCTAAACTGTTAAAAGAGTAAGGTAATTAAGTATGATGGATATTCGGAGTTTATCGCGGGTGGCAGCGACGGCAACGACCCACTCACAACTTTCTTATCGCCCTGGGAGGCAACTTTACGAAGACTTTGCGAACATCCTAAATATTGTGCGTAAGTTACATCCGTGTATGTTGTATATATACGTTTTTTGTTGTAAGTATACATGCTATAGATAATTGAGTATATTAGGTATATACTTGTGAATGTTACAATAGTTATTTTTCCTTGTTGGTTACTTTACTGTCAAAGCATCCTCTGCTTTATAGGGTCATTCGCATGGTTTGTAATTTTCAAAAAATCTCAGACAAAATAACATATTTGAAGTAGACTATAAAAATTAAATAAGGTTTTTAGATAAGTAGGTACTTAATATAATGTATTATAAAACAATTTTTTTAAATAATGTACCGGTGAAAATACAACATTTCCCTTTTTCCTTTTATGTTATTTGATCAACTGAAGGGGAGGATCGGGTTTGATTTTCCATGTTCTAATAATTTAAGATGTAGTAGGTATGAAGTGGTATATAAAGGAACCTTTATTTTTATAAGTATTAGGTCGAGGAAAAAGTCTTTTCGCATATAGATAATTTGTTACAAGATATTTTATTACAAGTTTATACATATTATATGAGGAAAGACTTTTACCCGGCCTAATATATAATTAAAAATAGATTATTTGGTATGGAAAATTGTCTAAAAAAATTATATGTTATACAGAATTGTTTTTTCTTCAACCAACTTCAGATTACTTTTAATAGATGGCGTTAGTGGTAGTTTGACGGCGATAGAAAGTTTACCGGAAAAACTTGTATTAAATATAATCCAGGTATAAATTACATAATATTATAAGTTCATATTGCGCTCGTCTTTAATGTTTTCAAACCTACTAAAGTACTAAGGCATTCGTATGATCTCCTTGCTCGGCCGTAATCCCACGTAGCGACGCCTCTTATGTACTTAGCAGGCTTAAGCAGTACATTGTCCTCATAATGAAATTACTACCTCTAGGCTCTTTAATAAATTATCTTCTGTCAACTGACCCAGCGTGCTTAATACATACTGCAGTTCCGATGGATTAATGTTATGGATGGACTATTTATAGCGACCAACACTTACCAAGGCAAACGTTATATATTTTAGTAACCTGCCAGATAAATCGGTCATCGATTACTATCAGCTTAAAAATTCTTACAGAGAAATTCAATATTAAAACACACATACCTACAAAAATTGTAAACTGAAAAACCTTTCGGAGGAAATTTTAATTTTTGGAAAGGTTAGTCACTAACGTTGGCTTGTAGCACCAAATATTGAAATAAAATAAAAAACAATATTAAGAATCTTCAAAACATAGTCCCGATTTGCTGGGTCGTGTAACCTTATTTGTTCAAGACTTATTTTTCATCGCCTTGATATTATATAATGAGCACCATGGAAAAGTTCCACATTTATGCACTTTATTAATATTTTTCTTGAAAAAAGATTCGTTTCTATAGCTATACAGTATAGAACCAAGACACATACATAGTATTTAAAATTATTGACAAGGTAAAGTATAACTTTTTTACTCTTTACATTAATCAGCATTATAAAGTTCACTTTAAGAACTGATTGGTTCTAAGAGTTTATTGATATTAAAGTCGATAATTGATATTTTGACATTTTAAATTAAATACCCTAATAATAATTAAATAGAACCCTACAGGAATAAACGAATTCTAGAAACCGGAATTATTAATAGAAATAGTGTTATAGATTTTAGACAATGATTTATACAACACAAACATCATTTCCAAATTTCTCAACGATTCTCAGACATTGATATTATACGAGACCTCAATTCCGTGCCTATGGCTTGAAAAAGCTGAGAGTTAATTAATCATTTTCCTACAAAAGGTGCGTTTTTGGATTGTATTGTAAAGGTTTTTTTCAGTCTAATATTGTTGTGAAATTTTTTATTGTATTTTTTAAATTTAAAGTAAGAGTACAAACGAGTTTAATTGAAATGTCAATTTGGCTGGCACAACTTAATCTTTTTCACGGTTCTGTATAATAAGTTAAAAACTGCTTAAACGTAACGAGTGGTCGCAGGTGTCGCTAAGGACTGCTTCCTGACCACAATGGGCCATCAGGGGCTGTCGTGCCCTTCCCCTCGTTTAGGTACCTGTTAATTAGACACTCGCTGCCCGTATTAACAGGCCCGTACATTTTTTAAATTAATTAAACACTCATTTTACATTTAAACTTTTCACCTTTTCGCTTGATTATGTTAATTAAGAAGGTCTTTGAAAAATATTGTTATGGTACTTTCATAATATTTTGGTAAGGAGAGTGGTGAGCTTGATTGTGTTATTATTCACTATACAAAATGATAATTTATTTTAATAATTTTTATATTTGTGTAACAATTTTGAGTAGATCTGTTTCTATGGCAAATAACCCCAATTGGTTACACGAAATCGAACATAAAAGGTCGTAAGACGAAACATTAGTTAAATACCTGTAAATAAAAAGGTCTTGTTGTTATACATTCATACTTATCACCTTTAAAATGCTGAGTGGAATTAAGCTTATATTTTGCACACACATAGATTGTCATCAACTTTAACTCGTAAGGTATTCTTTGGTTTAATTCAGAAGTCTACGTTTTATTACGTATCTTAATAGACAAAATCTAGTTTGTGAACATTTTTAAAGCCAGAATAATCAGCGTTAAATATCATAAATTTAAACAATATTCCATTATTCAGCGCTAATCACTGGACATAAATATTATTAAGCATGAGATGAATTGAAACTTTTCATTAGCAAATATTATAGTATATTTTATTCAAATTGGTGAATCAACGTCAATTATCGCAGACCGAAACCCTTTTTTGCCAACATACAAGTCAAAAAATAACATAAGTTGACGTTTTCTGTACCCTTTACAACTACTACTTTTAATGAACATCAAAAATTCATGGCAATCGTATTCAAAATGTAATTGTAATCGTGATTATTGTATAATTTAAGATTTGTTATTCTGTTCTATTTCCCTCATTTCGACGACTTCTGGAAAAACTAGAGGACCCTCGTCAAGACGGATTTGCGAACTGAAAGATGTATAATTTTGCATTTTTTGTTACATCACCTAATCAAAATACACATCTCTTAATAAAAACTGCCTGGATCCTTAACGCTGTGGTGTTTTCGAACCCCAAGCATTATTATAATGTTTTTGTACATACGTGTAAACATTTTCTTTGTGTACATTGTGAAATATGATCCAGTTTCATTTTTCTTTCATCTTTTATTAAGACTACGAATATTTTTAGTAACTGGTATAGGCTTCCTTTTACGTGGATATAAAAGGAAAGTATGAACACGAAAATAAATATTCGTACTGTGTAAATTTTTAACATTGGTAAATGCATAAACTTGAAAGCATTTGAATGGATTGTGATTACATAATAGAAATGGTTGGCGGAATGATTTTTCACATTGTTTTCGAAAGTATGGGATATTCTAAATCAATTAAGCTATAAGTAAAGAATGTTTCTCTTGTTTTCGCATTGAAATTATATGGTATAGAAATATTCCCTTAATTGCGAAATAAAATTAAGCAAATTATATAAGAAACAAATGCGTTATCAGTTTAGTCTCACTTCGGTAAATGTAACTAATTTTATTTTGTACACTGCACCTAAACGCATGCGTGATAACAATATTATTAACTTTATCAATGATGCAAGGAGCATTTTCTTTGGAGTGATTTTAAATGCCCTATAACAGTTCCTCAATCATTACAAATAAGTAGTACCCTTGTACATTTCCCTATGTATAATATACTATATTAAAATGTGTGTATGTACATAAATTATTTAATAAATAGATAGATATAACCTTGTATATCAATGAAAATATTGATTATAGACTTTATTATTAACCAAATATTTATTTATGAAATAAAAAAGTCAAATAATGGTATTTGTGTGAGCATATTACGAGTGCCCAAATGAAATTCTTTGTAAATTCATCCATTTGTAGACCTTATATGGAGAGATACAAGGAGTACAACTAGATGAATTTTCCTATATTTATATACCCTTTCATGGTAACTTAACAACAGGTAAACTTTTCGTATTTTTAGCAGTTCTTTGTCATTGCCGAAAATATTACCAAAACCTCGAACTAAAAGGCTTGTGTTTGCACTTAATTCTATTTTTTTATATGAAAGAATGAAAATGAGGCAGGTTGTCCATATAAAGTAAATGGTATCGCGCATCACCTGACAGCTGCAATATCAGAGATAAAGATAAAAAAATTTTTACTTCTATTATTTGCAATAATTCATCATAAAAGCCCCATTTAAATTCTGCCACAATAGATCTCTTAAATCACAAGGTATACACTACGCAGCTTACACGAATTTATTAATTTAAAAGGAATAGGCAGACATCTTTAATTTTGCTGTAATTATATCAAAATAATTACTTTACAGTAATTATGTAATTGCTTTAGCTACACGATGCGATACAGAACACAAAACCATAATTAGCTTTCAAAATCTAATTTACTATCCCAAATTATATTTACCTATATTATCTTTTGGTTTAGGATTACATTATTATTTAACGTTGTAACACTAACATTTTGTTTACAAGTTGTGGATATGATTATATTATTTAATTTAAGATTTTATGAAGTCTTTTTATCTTTGTGTTTCTCGTCTGTTCTCACATCACCAAGTAAGAAGCAGAAAAAGAGCAGGAAGGCATAGATAAGGTAAAGAAACTTACTTTAGTTGATGAAAAAAACATCGCCAAAATATAATTTCAAATTGGATACATTCTTACAATGAATTATTCTTGGTTTTTTGGTTTTGGTTAAAAAAATTGAGACTGTGTGTGTTAAGTTTCTAAGCTCAAAGTGGTCAAGGTGGACCGTCATTCAGTCACTTGATGAAATGGAACAATCACGGGAGTATATGCACCTCACGCGCTGATTGGTTGGACGTCATATTTTCAATTATGTCATTTCACAATCTAATGGTTTTACTTAGATAGTTTATAATATACAGAAAAATAATGCGTTAAATTGTAAGCACTGTCTTACCATTCACAATTGTCGGCAGTTTACAATCTCGCGAGATAGATTATAATCTAATGATATTTCCATTTTCGGAGACCTTATCATGTCAATGTAATTTTTTCTCTGGTGCACAGAATTTCAAGACTTAATTAAATGACATTTTGATGCAAACTTAAGGCCGATCCCAATATTCGAGCCGCAGATAGTAAGAAACCTATCGGAGATTTGATTCCTAGTAATTTGAACCAACAAAAAGTGAACCAACCCAGTCGTTTCGTAAATTGTTTTTAGATACTTAACCTTCCTCACGGAAAAATATAGCGGTTGCTAAGTTAGAATTGCAATCTAGCTGTCGATAATATTTTTAAGTTTATGCTAATTTTCTAAATATTATATTTTAATCTCGATTATAGTCTTGTTATCGCAAGGAATTAGTTTTATTTCGCAACATTGGTATAATAGTAGATAAAAAAATTTTGGACCCAAAATTGTACAGATCTTTAGAAACGTGAAAATACTTTTTGGCCTTTGCGTACTTTTTAATGTGATTGTTAGGATATTAATAAATTTATCATATTTTGTTTAACCACATTTTTACTGGTATGCTGATAATAATATAGGCTATGAATACAGCTATAATTTATAAGGGTATAAATAAATAATATTAAATGGCAGCTATATATTATAGCTCACAGCCATTAATTGTATGACCTGTGTTCATAGTTTCCATTATAGATTAATTTCATTGTTTATGTACTAAAGTTTCAAATATAAGTGGATACGATGACATCACAATGTTTTAAGGCGTTAGGACTTCGAGTGTGAATTTCCACTTTGCTTCTGCTCCACTGTCTTGGCCATTATATGAAATTGGAAGCAACGTCTCTCTTTTATTTATTCAGCATCAAGTCTCACAGCGCATCAGTTAGAAAGAATAAAAAACCAATTTTTCCTTGTTCATTCAATTTACTTCGTAATTACGTTTGACATAAAACTCACATTTAGGGTCACATGTAACTCGCGTTCGAACGAGCTCAATGTGTGGATGATTCGATTTTATGTTATGAATTAATTAAGTAAGTAGCATTACTTCTATAAACACAATTTCATTTATCGGCCTAAGTAATTTGTTAACGATGGCTAATGGTAGTCATTGGTATTTTTATCTTTGTTCATTGGAATAATAATTAAGTAGTAGTATGGTTTTCAATTCGAAAAAGGACTTTATTTATGTATCAATAGAACCGTTGTAGGTATTAAGTAATATTTGTTGACCATTAAAATTTTTTGAGTGGTTTTTCACGTAGGTAAGATTGTGCTCCGAAAGGGGATATATATAAGTTGCTGATAAAAGTCAAAAGTTTTAAAATATAATAATAAAATGTAAATGTGCACAAAAACTAGTTCTAATAATGATCAAGCGTTATTTATTGAAATGTAAAATTTAATAAAATGGAAAGCGTTAGATACTAATTCCACTTCCAACTGTGAAATCTTTTTATATAGTCTATCTTATAAAAAAATTGTTTGGCACTTCCTTAAGTTAAAATTTACGCCACATTTTAAAAATACAATCCTGTTCATTGTCTACGTAGATTTACGAAATCTTGAGCGAATCGGGAAGAAAATCTCTCATTATCTTTTATTGCAAAATATTCTTTAAACTTAAATTCAATCTCATGGCAATACGCCAACTCAGGATTTTCTATTTTCAGACAATTTAAGAAACTGTACGGTTATTGCTAGCTTAATTTATATAAGTTTTCAATTATCTATCAAACGTTGTTACCTTTTACGATATTTGATATGAATGTATCATTATTATTATTATCAAGCCTCTATTGTTGAAAATATTGGTATTTTTTGCACCATCAGCGTATCCAGTGACACTCTTTCAGCTTCTTCCATTTCTCTTTATCTCTCGCATTCCTTGACCATATACCAACAATTTCCGATTGTTTTTATATCGCCTTCCTGTCTTTTAATCTGTCTCTTTTCTTTTCTCTCTTTCTTTTCTCATTCCGTTGTTGCTTTTCTGTGAGTATTTTTGACCATTTGACGAATGTATTATACTTAAAAGTATACTTATATTACACTTAAATATTATTTTACTTATATTATACTTAAAAGTACTAGTAAAAATATTGTTACTTTATTTTGTGCGAAGTTAAATTAACGCAATTGTTACTGTTATTTTACAAATAAATAATCTTTTATTTTATTCCATAATTGTAAACGTAATTTTTGCGTGTTCGTAAGCGTCATTTTCACGTTTGTGAAATATCTTCGAAGAAGTAAAAGGGCATTTGCGATTTCTGTGAAGGTGCCCATGAAATACCCTTTGACAAATTTCAACAATTTAGATATTGATTTATTATTAAGTACAAATCTTTCCTGCCTTCAATTATGTAATCAAGGAAACCGGCGACTTGGTCCACGTAACTAACATTCCTTCCAAAGTAAGCATTCAACGTAATTAATGGTTCTATTAACTACTTTCAGACACGAACAAGTCATATGCCGAATTTAGTAACGTTTATTAAGTTGGAAGAAAGAATCTAGCTTACAATTTGTATAGTAATATGGCCAAGATTTAAGCATAAAAATGTTGTTAGACTATCAGAATATCTATGCCACGAGGAAGAACAGTTCTTTTGACGTTGTTTTTTAACGCTATGGTTTTGATATCGAAGGTAGAGAAACTTTCGCCGTGGTTAGTCCGTGGATGGGTAAATCTAATTTGTTATCTCCAGCTTCTTCTTGCTTCAAAAGGCACGTTAAGCCATTGGTTACGTTTGTTAATTCAACAGCTTAAGCCCACAAACCCGCAATAGGCCAGTGTTGTTTTATGGACTCAAACTCTTTCAAAATCAAAATTCTCTTTCAATTAGGAAGACCTGTGCCCAATAGGACTAATAAACTCTTAATGATGATGAGGAAGATGATGGATGATGGCACATATAAAAATAGTGTCACAACTTAAATATTTATATATCTTAAATTCTCGCTATTAAAATACCAAAAATTTTGCATAGTAGGCTTGTTTAAACTAATGCTCAAAAGGATTAATTGAAATAGCTACTGTATGTAGCTTAATCATCGTATTAGGGGCCGCATTTACTACCTAAGGGAAAAGCAACGGGGTGCAGAGCAGTCCGATATTACGGCGGGGTTCTAACTTTTAGTTTATTGTCACCACAAAATTCAACACTCTCACTACGATGCTTTGTGCTATGCGCCATGGGTCCAAAACTTTTTACATCCCATAATTATAATTACTATGATATTCAAAGTTACAATTCTGGATAGTACCAAGATCAAATAGGCGCCCTAAAGCATATACCATGTAATTCCCAGCTACATCCAAAGTTTTGTATCACGTCACAACAAGACATCTCACTTGATAATCCCTACAAAGAATTTCATATTTCACCGGCGAATAAGCAGCGTATTATCTGTTGTCAGACAGGTGTCGCTTGCGTCAGCCACCTAAATTCGTCTCTGGCCGCAGGTGCACGCAAACGACGCGACTAATCCGGCCCTGACGTCTACCGCTATCAACTGTTCTGAATACACGGTCTTAGAAATATCGCAGAGGAGGAAAACTACGCATCGTCGAGATACTTATTCATCAACGCTATTTTATTTGCGTTACCGTATCGCTTGTATGCTTACTTGAATTGAATCTGAAATTGTTGATTTAATACTCATAATTATATAATCATTAAAAAAATATTTTCTATATTACAGTCGAGGCAATTGTAACATAAGCAATATAAAACATATAAGCCCCATTGCGACACCTATATAAATTAAAAAATTAATAATTCTTTATTTCTCGTTGTAACAGGTACATTACATGAGACAAGTCATAAACTAGTTTACATAATAACTTAAACAACTATAATTAAAAATGTTGTTATTAAAATTAATTAAGTTGAAATAAAATATTATAATCTAATTATGTCTACAAAATTAAATTTGACTGTCAATTACTCAAAAAATCACGCAAAGCCAGTCATAATTAAAACAGTCAGCAACTGAATAACTTTAAACGATAGAAAATGAAAAATATTATTTTATGTAATAAATACATGTGGCAGTAAGATAGAGAACTATCTCTGGTTTACTGCCGCATGACGTTATTACAATGTATCATAAAGAAGAAATCGTTATTTTATTGACATAGGTAAAGCCAATAAAATAGCAATGTACGTACAAAAAAGGTATTTCTAGCTTAATTTGTCCCTTCACACGTACCTATCTATAATGTTATAAAAGACTTACATATACATGTGACAGTAAAAGCGACAGTGGTCCCGTTATCAATTACGCTAACGAATTTTGCTCTCTAGCAGCCGATTCATTAGAAAGCCATTCATCTCGGACGCTACCGGCTGACACACCTACGTATAGGACCATTCGCAGGTACACTATTCGTAATTGAGATCGAACACACGACAGGAGGTGAATATTTTGGGGGAAGTTTTAGCTGTAATGATGTTTAATGCAAATACCAGCAACTATTTGAGGAACTGCTGGTCGAGTAGTCAGTAGTCAGTTCGATTACCGGTAGGGGCAGATATTTGTATGAGTACGAATATTTGCTCACAATTCATGGATGTTTCTATGTTTATACTTTCTGTTATCTAGTATCTGTAACACAAATTCTTAGCGATGCTTAATTTGGGCTAGATAATTAAGATAAGAGGTTTCTGTGTAATAGATCAGTATCTTCAAGACTAAACTAACAAAGAATATTTCAAACGAAATCCAATATAACTAACTGAAGTTGGTTCTAAATAGTTATCACACCAAATATCCAGCAGCAAACGGTAGCCGTTGCAATAGGAAATTTACGCGACAGCAGGTAGTTAGTGTGGTGGAAAGTTTCTAACTTGACAAATGTAAAGCCAGACATCGCACAAACGGCCGTATGCATTTAGTTGAACGCAAACTTTTCTCTTTGTAAGGAAAGTATGCAGTTTAAACCTTGCGCTCGTCTATTCGATATCGTGAGGGAGTGAGCGCCGCGTGTGTATTCAAGCGGCTCGCGATTGTAGCCTGCTCACTCGCCCGAGCAGCGATAACACAACAGCTTATTGTGCACAACTTTTCTTTCTCGCACAACGAACGTAAGTATTAAAGATAAATATTATTCAATTTCCGCGCACAAAGTTTTATTGACATAATTTTAACATCGCCCCTACTGAAAACACGCAACTCCCCGATGAGCTGGAGTTGGCTCGTTAAGTTGTAGTGTATACGCGAGGCGGTGTTTGCGCGCCGCCCTCAAAACCAGCAAACAATCTCAAGTTACACCCTCGCAATCTCCGAAATAAACATGCGTTGAGGCCACTACCGCTAACAACCTTAGCAACTTGCGCGAGCACTGTGCTAACTCTTGAGGATTAGTCTTAAGCGAGATTCCCTTCAGCGAGAGTAACTAAGTTTAATTACGATCAAATATTAAGAAGTTTTCAACTCTCCCTGCGTACACATAGCGTCTATCAATTTTAGATGACCGTCCTTTACCTGCAGGAATAGAGCTTTTTAGCTCTGGGAATTACTTTTGAAATTAGTTCATAGCTTTCTTACTTTTTTGCGACCGTATAATGAAATTAATTTATGCAAAATTGAGGACTTTTAATATTTTAAGCACGTGTTTCGAAGTAAAAATTAAAAGTTCATGTGCTATTCAAAAATAGTCTTTATTATGTTTTTCTTAAAATATCTTTAACTTTAATTAAAAATTTCTTTGCTGAAACAGTTAGACGCTGAGCTGACGCTGGACATTTTGTGTTCGTGACAGAAATTACCGCTTGAGCTCTTGGTTGCTTTCGCCTGCACGCGGTGACGTTCGCCGAGGACTCGACAAAGGAAATTGGTAAGGTGAACGTCAGCGTTCATTACGCGCACGTAGTGGGCTATACTGTTTTAACATGTACAGAATCACTTTGCAAGTACTTACCAAATATTCTGGAGAATTATTAATATATAGCGAAAGTTATTAGTTATAACTAAATCGATCGAAACTTTCCATTTCTCGATATAATTTTATATCATAGAAAAGTGTGCACGCTGTCTACAAGAAAACTACGTTGACAAATGAAATAAAATGTAGTATAAGTTACTGTAAATTTTTATACCGTGAAAATAGAAGGCTTATTTTTATTACGTTAGCTATATATGCAACAAAGGGTTGACCGTCGCGGCGGCGTTATACCATGAGCGGAAAACAAAAACTACGCAAACGACAACTCCATCACGACGAAACTGAACCGTATGCTTACTCCGTAAGGTCCTTGCTAACCAGCAACTCGTTTCCCGTTCGTCTTTGATTTCCTCAAAATGATTGAGCGCCTCCCGTCGTATATTCATTGAATTATTTCAAGAAATTTTGAAGAAGATTTTACTTGGAAAGTATTGATATTAAAAATATTTCAGATAAAGTAATTATGTACGTTATTTAGTAGTAATTTAATCTTCAAGGTACTCTGTATAATCTAGTTGGTTTTATTCTAATGCCGGTGCAGTTTTGTCTGGCGGAATATTTGCCAGATGTATGCATTATTGCAAAGGATTTCAGGCGTTCTTTCAAGCTGGACAAAGTACGCAAGCCTGCGCAATCATTTGTTTATTCAGAACATAAAAACTTCGTTCCTGTTATTTCATTTCATTCTAACTTATTAGTCGAATCCCTATGGACTACCCACGTGTAGCATAAGCTTAATTAAAACCTCAATAATTGTTTTTTGTTTTGTACAAGAATAATTTGTTTCCATCATAAGTGATCGAATAATTTTAGTGTCAGTTTCATAGTCAAAATACATTTAATTAGTATAAGTACATTACATATACTTAAAGATAAAGAAAAAATAAATTTATTGTTCACATAACACATAAATTTTTGCGGCCTGTTGTAATATTGAAACTGAGTTACACATTTCAGTGACTTCCCCAAATAATGCTTCACAGTCAGACAGACATTGATAATAAACTAAGCAGTTAATTCAGTTTTAATTAAATATACCTATAAATAAATTATTTTAAGGATGGACGAGGTTTATAATAATTTTACTATCAGTTGGTTGGTACATAGCTTTCTTGGTCAGTGTTATTCTAAAATTAATTGTTTTTATTTATTTATTTGTATTAGCGTGATTATTATATAATTACTTTTGCTGTTCTGATTGTGTTATTAATAGGGCTGCATTTTAAATTTAAACATTAAATTAAAAAGGGTTCTAATTTTCAAGTAAAAAAAAGCGGAATAAAATGCAATATTTTCTGAAGGGAAAGGGACTACGTGACTTGTTAATATCCAAAAGCGACGTAACGCTACGCGTAATAGGGTATCGAAATCGTTATAAAGACGTATATGACAATAAATCCCGGGATCTGTATTCATATATTCTTTACCAACCTTCCAACAGACAGCAGTTTTAATTTTGGTAAGTGAAAACGCTGAGGTGTTATAAAGAATTTGTTACAAGTCGAGCTTGAAAGACCTGGGGGCTAATTACATTGTTACATGACAAAACTTTTGGGTCGGGCGAAGTTTCTTTGCGCTCCTTACACAGGATTTTGCTCTTCAGAGACCAATAAAATCACCTCTGCATCAGAGAACATACAACGTTATTCGAAAGCCTTACAATTGTTATATGTTAAAAGTTTTATTAATTTCAGCTTTGAAATGCAAGAACTACTATTACTTTTTGGTAGATCTTTTTATCACTAGATTAGATCCATAAGCATATTTCAATAAAAAATGGGTTAAGGATTTCAATCAGGAAAAAATAGTATTGCTAATTTATACAAAAAGTACATAGCGATTTGTTAACTGTTTTAAGAAAGTTATTTTCTTGTCTAAACTATTTTTATGTCTCTGTATCTCTGGCACATACTCACATTACTTGAGTATAAATACAATACGTCATTGCTAAGTATTTTTCATATAAACCAATAAACATAATGTAACTGTATAGGATTTTATATAGGCGATATTAAATAAATTTTTATGAACTATATAGAATGAAAAGCTTTGAAGTTAGATGAGGTTGCTCCAACTGAGATAGACTCATCATACTTTATCAACCATTTTCCTTCTTTCCAATAGTATTTGTAACAAATATAAGTTGCTATACCGTATAATGAAGTAGCTGGCAGAATAAAAAATAGCAATAAATATTTATTAAAAATATACATATAAAAACACAACAGAAAAGGCTAAAAAAATATAGTGTAATTTTAAAAGATAGTATCTATTAACTTCAGTACATTTATGGTCCTGTCAAAGGGATTTATTTTTAGGTACATAGATACACCTAATATATAATAAATTGCAATTATTGTAAATGAATCGCATTAAATATTTCCGACATTACACATTGATAGATAAAAAATTACATATGGTAGTTGAAACTTCCGACTGATTAAATCACAACCAAATTGCATGTGGTTTAGATTTAATCAGGGTTTTATAATTAATTATAGTATGAGAATGATTTTATGAACACCCTTGAAATATTTGTAACAATATAGGAACCTTGAATTATGTTAAGGAAATGTTACGAAAACCATTTATTATGTTATTTAATTTGCTGCATTGGCAGACAGAAACTTGCTAATGGCCTCGTTCAAGTCGACAGGGCGAAACCGTCATGAAATGGGCGATTAGTTACTAACTATATTTTTCTCCGGTTTACCCAACATTCGGCAATTATATACTATAGATATAAAAGAAGTCTTTTTAATATTTATTAATATTATAAAATTAATCTTCACATTAAGATAATTCTGGTTAATAACAAAAAATTGTAGATATAACTACAACGAAACATGCCCATTACCGGTGGACATGTGAATTATTTATTGTTTCATTACAAAGTTCAGTTCGTACTCGAATATTCTATAATTACGTAGCCTCTCAGAGGTACGTAAGTAAAAGAATCGAGAACTGTTTTTCCCCCTCACTTGTCCTTGTTCGGAGATACTTATCAATCGTACCTCAATATTCTTGGGTGTAAGTATGGCGTTGCTCAAAAGATCTTTGAATAAAATGAATAAAAACTTGTGTGATGCGAAACTGTCGGACGGCTGAATGTACGTACGTTAATTTGCATTTCCGAATCAAATGTTATCGTAATTATGTCGGGTCAGATAGCCACGGATAGGGCTACGCCGGTGTCGTTAGATTCGAATCGGGTCCCAAAACTCCCGGGTTACTAGTTTACGCGCGAACCTAATTTTCCCCAAAATTTCATTCCATAATGTTATTTCAAAAGTTTTATTACAGTACATAACAATAATAGCATTTAATTTGTTATTACTTTTCACTAGAAATCACGAATTCCATGGAATTATAAGCTTACGAATTGAATATTTACTTTATAAATGGTTCCAATTACTAATTATAAAAGAGGGATTTTATACATCTTTCGTTGAATTGAAATATTGTAAAAAATATTTGGCATTGCTTATGCTGCCTAATAGTTTATTATTACTTATTATTTACTACTAAATGATTAACATTTTTTTAGATTTAATTTTATAAGCACAGCTGTTTGGGTTACTACTAAAACGTATAAGTAGATATTTTATTTTCGTTTGAGAATTTTTTATTAAGGATTGAGTCGTAATTTATCGTGTAAATATTAACCTATCAAAACATTTCAAGACCATGACAATGGTTCCAATGGTCTTGATGTTACCTTTGTCGCTTGATGCGTGACATTACAAAGGGCTGGCATAAATAGACTGACCGCCTGTTTACTGAACACGGAAATTTCTAGTTGTGTTTAGAATTTGAAATAATTATCCAAACATAGAACCTTGTGACTGAGGGGCTCGTTGGCGTACTGACTCAAGCGCTCTGGTCGATTACGAAAACAAAACAACTTTTACCTTGGTTGGTCTCTGCATCTCCAATCAAAATTTTTCATTTCTCCGTGCTTCGGAAAATACGTCAAGCCGTTGGTCTAGTTTCTTACAACAACCGTTTCCATAAATCCACTGGTGTTATAGCTCAAACACTTCATTTGTTTCTTCCATCAAGGCATAAGCCTAAGTGCTTTCAAATGGGACTTCTTGGGTTGCTTATGAATACAAACATAGGAATAAACGTTAACAAAAGGAAAATTTTATAAGTCTTGTACTGGGGCAGTAATAGTAAGTTATATTGATTAAACTTGACCGGGAATGGGATGAAGCAGTAGAAATGGAATATTCATGTGTATACATATAACAGAATAAACACAAAAGTCTCATATTGGTACTACATTAGGATCCTCAAAAATAAATAGTAAAATTTTTGAGTCGATCATTCGCTATGTTAAATTAGACCATTATCGGTAATATTAATCAAATCAGTTCAGTTCTTAAGCCCCAAACAGGGTATGAAAACAATATTTTTAAGTTCATAACAAAATCACTATTTATACGAAATAAACGCGTATTAAAAAGGAGCAATACATGAAAATTCTAAAAGGAAGAAAAGATTTTCACCATAAAACTAAATTCACAAAGAGCTTTTAGTTTTGCTACCAATATATTATACAGAACAAATGACCTCTATTCAAGATTGACCGATCTAGGTTACGTGTGTTCCCTTTCAACCTTGTCTGGAGTCAATTGTGTCCTAAGGGATGGCCGTTACGTTAAATGTAGTTCAGATGTCACCAAAATGTCAGCCTCACCTGGCCTGTTAACCCAACTAACGAAACAGGCATTGACGACGGTATACGAATGTTCAATGAATTAAATTGATTATTGTGTTTATTTCAATTTTATTTTGCTATTAAATTAATGCAATTGTAGGCACATGTAAATTGTAGTTCAGAAATTGTTATTAGTTACTAATATATGCAAAACAAAAACTTTCTTCTTTTGTTTCAACATGAGTAAAATATGTTGACCTATTTTGACACTGATTTAAAAGTTTGATGGCGCATGTTATATATTCGTGCATATTGTAACTTAGCAGAAGTTATCGGTAGCGAATCAGAATGATAACGAAAACAAATTCGTAAAATGATTTCGTAATTGTTTGTTCTACTTCACCTGATAATATATGATTTCCAAATTGGGCGTGTGTGGAATTCGTATCAGGATTACAAAGGGATCTCACATATCGAAACAAGTTCAAAATATTCTTTGAGCTGTTGAAGTTTATCGTAAAATGATAATCTAAATTTACATGCAAGGATTACATAGAATATGGAAATTCTCTTTACATGTCCAACTTCGGGAAACTCGTTATGCGTCATATTCTGGTTGTAAAGGGAATAACATCTCGTCCCGAATGCTGTTACCGAAGGACTGAAGAAATCATGATCTGAATAAACGTCATACTATTGTAGACTATTTCATCAATAAATAAATAACAATAAATCATCCAGAATTCAACATGGAGTAGGTAATTAATAAATACATCTCTCAAAATGCAAAAAGAAAATACTAAGTATGAGTGTTTAACAGTCACCGACCAGACGCTAATGAAACGAGTGATTTAAATATTCAAACCTTCAAACTACGATGTTATACGTAACTCGGCTGCGACACAAACTTTACCTACATAGGAAAAGTAGTCACTTATAAATGGATACGATATTACCGTTAATATCTATATCAAGTGGGACTTTATTATTTATTCACAAATAAATTATAGGACTAGACCATAAATTCTTTGATCCCGACTTTAATAGGAAATAATCTTTAAATATTCAATTTTAGGCAATGTTTGTTCATAATAAATGTTAGTTTACTAACTAGTTTACTAATAAGGGCGAGTGCTTTTTGCGTGAGAGTAATTTTAAGTATCACTGTGTAAAATAGTAAATTCCTTTACAGAGCACTAATTACCTGAACGAATGTTGCAAACAAATTTCCCGAGAGACTCCATGCTCACCAGGTGATAGTGCGCCAGACATTAAGCAACCTCATTTACGCTTCAATAACAAAGCTTTCGTTTTTGTACCATATGTAAATATGCACGGTGAATGTAACTTGGCTGTATGTAAACCTTATTTAATTTTACATACTCACAATTTACATTTTATTCATTTTCGTGCAGCGTTAACTTCTACTTTTCTCCGGTGCTTCGCTGTACGCAATACGTAAAATAAAACTAATTACAGCAATCGTCGAAGAAAACGGGTAACGGAAACGCTTTATTAAACTAAACAGAGGGTAAGGTTCATGCTGGTCTTTATTTCGGCGTTTCATTATAATAAAGCTATAAATTTTATTCACCTTGAAAAGATCTGTGAAACGTTGTGAACCCAAAGGGCGAAAAGTCGGAATCAAAATTTAATAGTCGGCTAATTTATCGCGGTGGGACGATCGGGAAGGCCTTATCCATTACCAAGGCCTGATTTGTCACGGTAGCTGATTCATTAGACGCGCATTAATCTTCTAGGTGTGAGGGTTTCTGGGGCCGGAGGCCGGGTGGAGGGCGAGATACGAGCCAACTAGCGCGGTGATAAGACTTTACTTTGTTCGAGAAACCGTGACTAGCTCCTCAAGCTCCAAAGCCGACAGAGGAATTTAATTAACCCAAATTTGTCCTTTTGTCTTACAGTATCGAGGGGTGACCTTTCTGGAAATATTTGTCAATACCCGGTGGGTTGTATGACGAATTTAGGTGTGGTTAGTTCAATAGTAGTTTCCAGTTTTGCTGCCTGTGTATTTATGTTTAACGCTCATTAGTGCAAATGACAGTCAGAAAATACACTGTACCAAACAATTAACTGAACGAGTTTATGCAGAAACTCTTTCCATGTGTTTAATTTTGCTCGTAATAATTTGCTTGCAATGAAGAATATTTGTATTGATTGTAAATTTTTTAGATTAAATTAGTTTTACATTTATTTGACAAATAAGGTATCGTTTTACGATGACTATTCTAATTCATCCAAAAAGGCGAAAAGTGGAAATCTGAAGGAGCACTGTCAAGGTTTTATAAGTATTGGATTGCCTCTTTAATATTTTGGTGAGCAAGTGAAATTCTCTAGTGAAATTTTGCATCATTAATTTCTGTTTGTTCGGCTTGTGTCGAAATTACTCCTTTTTCAAAATAAAATTCGAAAAGATGAATTTTGTTTTATTTTTTTTCTCAAAAAGCCTACCTGCATCTTATAGACGCCTTTACATTTTAGGATATGAGCCAAAACACTTTTTAAATTAACATTTTTTTATACAACTGAAAAGTTGAACATGTTAGTTATTTTATCATAATTGTTATTCACAAACTTAGCTCTTCAAAGCCGTATGTTTTAGACACGTGAGGAGGTTCTGTCATGTCGCGGAGCAATATAGAACGGGGTGACAAGTAAATGTATACGCTAAGGTCTTTATGTACGTATATTCATGAAATTTCTTAATGAAATACGTTCAGCATTTGATGAATTATTATGTAAAATACTTAAATAAGCAAGTAAAACACATATGTGCATAGTTTACATCAAATAGGTGAAATTGTATACAAAACATTTTTATGTAATTAATTTGTTTACCGCAAACCTGCTAAAGGGAAAAAGTTGTGAAAGATTAATCATACTAAATATAAGTGTAAAGTTTATTTGATAATTTTTGTGCAAACTCGAAACTAGAAATCTGAGTTAATTATTTTTGAAAAATTAAACATCGAACAAGGAAATAGCGTGGTTTAAGAATGAGTGAATCAGTTAATTTCAAAACTCATTTTAGTAGTACGGGAACAGTTTGAAATTAGAATAATGTGTCTAAAAATAATTTTTATATATTTTAAATGAAGTATGGATTGTATAAAGGAATAATAAAATAGGGAGTCTATTTGAGCATTTCCGTGACTTACATCGTTGACATCGCAATGCGGAGGCGGGAGGCGCAAAGTGGCATCATTATAATTATGTTCGGCTACTGCGAGCAGAATATAATAGAATAGAATATATCTTTACTGTACATCAATGAATTCAACCAGAAATCGTCAGAACTGACAAAAATTCTCTCAAATCGATGAAAAGCTAAATTTAAGAATTAAGTGTAATATTCTCTGCACGCACAAATAACGTACTAGTATAAAACCAGAATTATCCAGTATTCTCCAGACAAAGCTTTTTGCTGATATCAATCAAAAAATGATATCAATAAATGTATCGTTGACATCAAGAAAAAGCTAGGCATCAAATATAATTTGGATATAGTTAAAATTCTGTACACATATGGCAAGCCTAAGGCCCGGTGGTAAGCTGATAATGTAGTCCATATACGATCGTAGCACTTTGGGACTTAGTGTATATGATTTTGAATTCCAAAATGCTGTAGGGCTTTCTAAGGTGACTAAATAATACGAATATGGAGACAGTAGTAGTCCAATCAATGTTTCTTTAATTTATTGAGCAGCGTTAATCACTCGAAATTCTTAAGACAATTAAATCACAGCTGTATCCGAAAAATATTAAAGCTCTAGTTGTTCTACAAATAAAATTGACCTCGTAACTACGTACCTATATGTTAACGATCGTGACCACTTGAAAATATTTACTCTGCGCGAATATGAATTTTCAACGACTGAACTATTAAATAGGATAATCTAGTTAATTACTGTACTAGCAAAACTAACTTTTGTTGAACTGTAAAGTAAATATGAAATGTAATCGGGATTTGCATATTATACAGATATGCGCTTGAAATTTTAAACATATTTGATAACCTTATTGTTTTATTAGTGCTATTAATCGAATTCGACTAGGAGAAGGTTCTCAATTTGTTTGGTATATATATTTCTTAACAAAAAATAATTGTATATATTGTTCGGAATAGTTGCCATTTGTTCCCATTAAAATTTCATACAATTTGGTACAGTACTTTTTATTTCATGAGCATTTTTGTTAACTTAGATGGCGTAATTTTCACGATACACTTTCAGAACCTATTAGAGTAACTTTATCCAACGATAGACAGGTAAGTCGACGATAATGCGTTTACCTTAGAATCTGACCAGTTAAATTTGTAAAAAAAATTTTAAACAAACTAAAACAACTTAAACAATAGAAAGTGAAGCACCGACTCCAATAATAGTTTTAAATAATATAGAATGAAATATTTTTGCCTTTTTATTGTTTTGAAGTCGGTTTTTTTAGTTCTCTTTAGAAGGTAATTTTCAAATAGGTACTTTAAAATATTAGTACCTTCCATAAACTATATACTGTATAAGGTAAAATATAGAGAAGGCAAACATTAAGTTGTGCTATCTCAAAATAAATGGTTATGAGAATATGTTTGAAGCGTAAAATAAATAAAATATAGTTATTGTAAATGCATTCCAGTGTTATGTGCTCTGCAATAGCAAAGTATTTAACTTTTTTATAATTCTGAAAATATGTGACTGAAAAATTTTCGAAGAGTTACAAAATTCTATGTATACATTTCTATCTATCCACTTATATTTATAAATTAGGTCCTTATTATATGATATTGACATTTTGCATAACAAGATACTTTGATCTGCAATTTCTCATTTTTTAATAAGAACTCCAAATTCAAATTTATTAATCCATTTCAACTGGTAAATTTGAGTTTCGAAAACAGTCGTTCATTGGTTTTTTCTTTGGCGTCGTTTATATCCCACAATGGAAAACATGAAATATCGCTAAATTTACGAGTACAAGTTCTACTGTGGCACAACTGCTGCAGAAACTGCTTGAAGGATTAAGGATGTGTATGGCGCTGGTGTCGCAAAAGAAAACATAGTACCTGTTTGATTCTAACTTTTTCGTTCTGTAAATTCAGAAAATGGATAGTAAAAATTAAGGACCTAAGTTGAAAACGACTTTGAATGTAAATGCATACATTATAATTTCGATAATCTGCATCATATGGAGTGTTTTTGAATAACTTGTAATAGATCCTCAAACATATACTATGGTTTCTGCAATGATTCTGTACTATAAACTGGCTATTAATATTATATAAAATTAAAAACAAAAGTTGTCCCTAAACTGCAAGAAACTTTATTTTTTGTTAGTTGATGATATACCACTATATCATTATATATTACGTTAAATGAATAGGCATTGGTGCTTTTATTTCGTTTCCTATTTCAATAAGTACCGTTATTAGTGGATATTTTGTATCTGGAGAATAACGTGGCAAGTTGACAGTTAATCGGTACAATCTGTCAAACTATATGGAAAAATCGACCCTTATAATAAATTAGGCAAAAGCACATAGCAATAGAAAATTAATGATTTCGAAACCTTGATCGAAAGTAGTTTGTGTATTGAGTAGCCGTATAAGGACGCGGGAATTTGATTTTATGTTAAAGTCAATGGCAATTTACTACACTTACATACAGTCCGCTATAAATATATAATATTACTATATACTGTTTATACCCCAAAAAGGAGTGTGTATTCTTACTAAAAATACACACTCCTTTTTGGGGTATCGAAATTGGAAGATCGTTACTAGCACTTCCACCCCAGTTGCGAGACTCGCGACGCACTCCGAATATAATGCAATTACGTGAGACGGATTGCCTGAGACCGGCGGCTTCTACGACTTCCTTATCTTTGTCGGGTATTCCACTTTTACGGCGTTTTTGTAAAAAAGAAATAACGGATATCAGTATCTTTGCTTGCCTGCGAATATTTGCCTTCAACTCTTTGTAGATGGCTTAAGGAAGTTAAACAAAATCTTATAGTTCTTATTTTAAATATTTTTTTTATGGTTTTTCCATTTCTCTTATGTCTGCTCTTTCTTTTGTTAGGTTTCTCATTTCAGGCACTTAGTGGAACTCTGTCAATGTAAATGTTTCTACTGCTGTAAAGTTGGAGCGCTTGAATACTGATGAAGGTCGTTTCGAACGCTACTTTAATAGTTACTAATATTGATACTTATCGAAATAGGAAACAAATAACACCCACTGAAGCCATTTAATGTATCTTGATATGAGTGTTTTTTGTATACTCACTGAATCAATTCACAAGTACATTATTCAAATATTTACATGATCCGGTAAATCATCGACTAACACAATACAGAGTTTTTGCATATCTTCATAAAGAAAAATAACTTCAATCAATCAAAATATACATTTTTTATTGAATGTTTATAACTAGCAGATATTGTTCATATATTTTAGATAAGATAGATTGTCTCAGAAGCACGACACCGCTTCCTTATCTTTGATAAGTACCTACCCGACTTTTACAGAGTTTTTTTTAATAAAAGGCAATAACGGATATGAGCAGTACCGCCTTCCTGCAGGGAATCGAAAAGCCGCACACGTTGTAGCCGTCTCAAGATAGCTTATCTCTCGACCATACTTCAAACTCGTTAGAAATCTCATTTCGATATTTTTCACATCTACATTTCCCGTGTATTCTATCTAGCCAGAGATTAGTATATAGCGTATAAAATAATGTTATTCTATAAATTGAATGAGTTTGTAAGATTTTCAAAATTATAAGACGTAGGTTTTCAAACGAAAACTATTTGAAATCCAATAGAATAAATTAATTTGCTAAAAATGTAGGTGTACAAAATGTTGAAATGTAAATGTTAAAGATACTTTAAGGAATAATTTAAAAAGTACGTTATAGTTTATTATTACTTTGAATGACTTAATATATTTTATTTTTTTATGTTTAATTTTTTTTTATTATTAATTTTTGTTCATTTTTTTTCAATTGCAATGCAATATTTTAACCACTGCTTCCTTAAACCATTAATGGAATAGAATATATGTTTATTGTACATCAGCTAATTCAAGAAGAGAAATACACTTAAAACATTAAACTAATTTTGTACAAAGGGCGACCTTATCGCTAAAAACGATCTCTTCCAGGTTGCCTTAGGATGGACAGGACATTAATGAGCATTTTCTTTTACAAACAAGAGAGAGAGAGAGGAAAATTAACTTATTGTTTTTTAAATAGGCCTACAGTTGCCAGTTACTTTAGTATGGACCATTGTGTTATGGACAATTCAGTGCGTATAGTTCCAAAAACTTTATTCTTTTAAGTCCTTTCTCTGTGGTATACTTTTTTTTTCTATAAGATATAAACTATTCGATAGAATAAAAGTAATGACTTTTAACCACTGTCTGTTCTTCTACCGAATGTTCACAAATTTTAATGCTGTTTCTACGGTGGAGATCAACAGATGTTTGCTTTTGTTGTCAGCAGGAATTGAGCAGGAAAGAGGTACTTGCGTTTTAATGAATAGCAATTATTGTATGTGATATGTACGCTTTTTGCGGCTATATTTTAAAATGGTTTAGATAATGCGTACTGTTTAGCAAAGTCCCTGAACTCAAAGCTTCGAAGATTTTGATACCATAAATTCATAATAAAAAACGTTTATACACATAAAATCTTGTCATACATTACCACACATGACGATATAAATATGCTTTACTGACTGTACCTATTTATTATTTATTTGTCTGTTAACTGCAACACTTATTACATTTTAAAATGTAAGTGAAGATAATACTTTGTACAACATTTTAATTTTAATCATATTGTACGGCATGTTACGCGCAGTGAGCAGTTACGTTGGAGATAACATAAGACGGAGAAGAGTTGTCAAATAAAATGAATGTAATCATATTTTAATTTACCTTAATAATAATTTAGTAGGGAAGGAGAATTTTTATGTATAAATTAAGATATACAATTTTATTACTTTTAGAAGTAGTTTTGTCAAATGAATTACTTATCCTTTTTCTTTTTTAATATCAAATAAATATCAATTCATACCACTTATATATCTATACATTTTATTAGTTCCGGCTGCTCCTTTGCTAGATTCTTGGAATATATTCCAGAAAAGAGCACAATATTAATGTATTTTATCACTGAACAGTTGCTAGCGAGCTGGTAGTAGTGTTATAAATTATGAATAAGCTCAAAAATGGTGAATCCTTTATTGAAATGTTAATAAGCTCAAATATGGAAAAAATATTTATATCATGAAAGTTATTTATTCAAAAAACTATATTTTCAATGTTTTTTGATAATTGAAAGACAATAAATGTTTTAAATCATTTATTATAAAAAATAATAATATAATATATAATATAAGCCCTTGCCATAGTTGGCGGTGAAGATGACCGCTACCTAGCGAGGTATATAATCTCCAATACCCAATGAAAAAATATTTTTTAAGGATAGTTCTGTGTTTATGAGTTGTATTCTAAATGCTAGTAGGTAGGTTAGCTCCAGTAATATCAGCGTCCATATAGTCGCAATATTCTATTTGGTATTACCATATGGACATACCATAACCACGGCGGCCACTAAATGAACCTGCCACCGTTTTTAAAGAAAATATTGCTAACGCCATTGCGATTATATAAACGAAAAAAAGATGAATAAACTTATCTTGAATGTGAGCTAATATTGAAAATAAGTATTTTAGTGTAGACAGTAGATTTTGTTATTTAGATAATAGACGTTGCAAAATCACAGGAAAAGTCACATCAATAAATGCTTAAGTACGAATATATAGTACACATTGCAATTTACAACTTCAATTTTAAGTAAATATGAACACTAACAAAACATTCACAAAAGACGAAAAACCGTAGGACAACAAGGACTTGAAGTTAGTACGATTTCGAATAAACGGTAGTAAGATATTATACAAAAAGTATGATAAATCATTGATCTCAAGTTACGAATTCTCCTTTAGGCTACATAATTGGTATTATGTGTTAGAATATTATTTTCTTTGCAAAGCTCACAAAAGAAAAGACCTTTTTCATATTTGTAACAATAATATGTACTAAATGTAATAGAAGAAACGTGAATCCGGACTGGAGGCCAACGGTGGATCGCAGGATCTCGTTACACATTTGCGATTGAAATATTTCCATTTCAGCAGACACGTATCTCTATTTGTATACTTACTTCAATAAAAGAGTCACGCTTTTCGGAAGGATAAGGTTCCTATCGTATTCTCTGGAGGGCGCACACTATCATAAGGTTCAAATTTCACATCGGACTATTCGTCTGTATCGCAACGCAAACTTCAATTGGTCGCTATTTATGATAACGCTTAGTAACTAGTATTATTCTCTATAACCACACTAACCGCTTTCAAAATTGTAACATTATTTAGTTCAAAAGCTGTACAAATATCGACTGCAGTTATCAGTTATATCGTATGCTATACTGAATCACA
This sequence comes from Acentria ephemerella, assembly GCA_943193645.1. Taxonomy (NCBI): domain Eukaryota; kingdom Metazoa; phylum Arthropoda; class Insecta; order Lepidoptera; family Crambidae; genus Acentria; species Acentria ephemerella. The sequence continues at coordinate 9,187,097 of OW971886.1, read as the reverse complement.
GCAACAAATTATGGGCGATATTGCTACGTTAAAATATCTTGACTACTTTCAGTAATATTCCTAGTTAGATCTAATTTAATTTAATTTGCATCAATTTGTGATTAAGCTCACACCAATATTGTATTCAATATAAGATAAAGGCTTATAGTGGTTACTATTTAAAATATTGTTATTAAGGAATAATACTAAGACTGAAAATTTGGATTATTAAATGCAAATTCTTTATTAGCAAGTATTACCCCTTTATCGTACCTCGATAATGTAAACATTTTTGAATTTTACACATTACATGTTATTATGACTCTATATAAAAAAGTTTAGTAACAGGGATAATGTTGATGATGAAATAAACATTTTCTTTGGATTATTGCTAGGAGTTTTATTTACTATTAAGCACTAAGTATAAAGATAGTGTTACCAAGAAACATAGTACAGTTTTGCATATTGGAAACTAGAAAATGATGTGGACAGATGTCAAACCGGGTAAGAATTTCTGAATTGAATTTCATTTGACATCAAAATTCACTCAGGATTTATAACATATAATATATATATGGAAAATAGAAGTTCGAACAGCATTTCTAATGCTTTTTCTAGCTTATTTTTACGGACGTTACATATCTATGCAAAAACAGATAATATTCGGGTTGTCCGTAACATAAATAATAATAAATAGAGACGGCTCCTTTTAGATCGGTAAGGTTAGGGTGGCTTGGGCTGTATGTCGCATACACTCTGACACTCACAGACTCTTCCTACTGCGAACTATTTACTTTTTATAAAAAAACTCTAGAATAGTAAAATGTAGCACAACGTACATTGACGTAAATTATCCATCCAGAATAAAAATTAAAGGCTACAATTACGCGTTTCAATAAACCTTAAGTTTGCTTTTCAACTTGTAGGGAACTTTAGTTTCATTTAAACACCCATCTCAAAAACAATCCTTTTAAATTATGTATAGTCATAATTACATGGATAGGAAATCTGTCATGGACAAGCTCTTTGGCACAATGGTTCTGGCGTTCTGGCTACAAATGTCAAAATTAATCAACTATTGCTATGGTTAGTTCCCGGCTGAGTCAATGAAGATTTTTTGACTTGATGATTGATAACTGCTGACTGATGTTGACGATGACTGATGTCTGATGTATATTACCTATGTAACATATAGACCGTGTTTATATAACATATAGTGCATCTCTATGTAACATATAGTGCGTCGCTATGTAACAAATAAGTCACCCCTATGTAAAAAATAAAGCATCCCTATGTAATATAGAGTGTCCCTATGTAACATATAGTACATCTCTATGTAAAATATAGTGCGTCGCTATGTAACAAATAAGTCGTTCCTTAGTAAGATATAAAGCGTCACTATGTAACATATAAGGCTTCCCTATGTAACATATGGAGCGTCCCTATGTAACCATTTGTCATATGATTATTGATGACTGACGACTGATGATGATGACGTAACGATGAATTGATGATTGATAATGACGATGACTGATGATGGTAATGACTTGATGATAACAGAAAAAGCACTATGATTCTCTATATTGGAAATTGTTAATATTTAACAAGCATGCTATGATTTCCTAACAAATTAGTAAGTAAAATGATTCGTAATATTATATTCCTTTCATACAAATTCGGAATACATCTAATTATCAGTTGTTACACGCATTGTTACTCTGTATAGACGACGCTAGGTATTATTATTATAATGTAACAGTAAACATATATAATGTGTAGATCTATTTTCTTGTCATACTTGTTAATATGGGGGTTGGATGCTATTCATATTTTCACTAATTGGGAGTTTATTAAACAATTGACGAACCCAACAATACCCTCCAAACAAAATGAAGGTTCGTAATACCATTAGGGTTACAAACTATACCACGAGCGATATTTGAGTGATGGCAACATTGTTACATGATCAACCAGATGTAGCAGCTATTGTGTATAGAAACAAAACACTATGTTTAAACAATATTTCGAAATAAGGTACAGTATTTTCCTACGTGTATCAAATGGTTTTAAACACATGATTTAAACAAATGTTTAAGACTGGTCTCAATATGTAATCTCTCTTTATTTTGAAATTGAAGGATAATTAATTATGAATTATCTAGGATAATTATTATAATTTGATTTTAGATGATTTCTGACGTATATAGGTAATAAATTTTCGCTTACTCTCTAATTATTAAGCTTCAAATTAAAAGAATATCATCTGCAGATGGAGAAAGAGAGAGAGAGAGAAAAGAGAAAATAGAAGAATCTCTTCCTTCTTAAGTAAAACCTCCTTTTTGGAAAAGATATTTATCGAGGTAAGATATCACAATTACGCATAATAGAATTGTAATGAAGCACAGACGAAGCCTATCGGAGTTGCCATTACAATAGCGACTATACTTTTATACTTTTTCAGATGTCCAGAGGATCCAGACATTGCGGTAAGCTTGGTGTCTCGATTGTTTTGGTCTCGACACTTATTGATTTGTACTTAGCAGTCTTAACAACTAAGTCGCATGTCACATATCAATAGATCGTAGCTTGGGCTACGTACGTCAATATTTTTTCGACCATGGCCCATTTGTATTAGAAGAATTCTTATCTGAAGAATTTTTTGGGATTAATGCAGTGCGGTCTAGTGTAGTCTTTTCTGGTTGTTTGTACGACATGTGGCTTTTCAGATTTTTATTATTTTTATTTTTTATATCACGTATCATTTAGTTGAGCTGACGAAAGCTGTAAAAATTTAGATGTAGATGTATGCTCAGTTTAATAAATAACAATAAGAATAGTCTTTTCGTCAACGCGGTGTCTACGTGGTTTCAATGCTTCGTGTGGTTTACCAATTCGGCACCACCTTATATACTTTCTAATTAAGATTGATTTTATACTACCATTCTATAACACAATAAATACCATAAATGTCACGCCAAAGTCTTTTGGGCTGAAAAGAAATCACCGCTTTTAAAGATTAAAATTAAAATTTTGACAGTATTTAAATCCCATTGATATAAATAATTATGTTGTCATATATCCCGTCAATCACAACTCACGTTGACTAGTAGCAAATGCTCCATATTCGGTTAGATAACATTATAACGATGCTCAGTCTTAATTGAGTATGATTTGTGTATACCAAATAGTAAGTTGCCTTCAAGGCATTAGCATTCCGTTTTCGTTACAGTATATACAAATCATTACAGTGCCATCCCTTCTCAATGGCTGCAATATTCACATAGCATTAACACATTATCGCGTCGCATGTCAATGAGGTCACGGAACAAAACCATTGGGAAATTATATACAATGTTCATGGTAACTTAGTACGTGCAGTCAATTTGAATCTGTTTGTTTGTAGTGTTTGTATGGATACTTGTTTAGTTGTAGCAGTCATGATTTTGACCTGTGTGTTGATGTGAAATAAAGTAGTAAAAGTTAGTTGCTGATTTTTGTGCAAACAATAACGAACATATTGTTTAGACAGTTTCCTGGAAAGCTTGCACAAATTTATTTTCTAACCATACTTTTGCGACCTAAAAGTGAGACATAAAACTCACACCTATTAGTAACTTTGATTAAAACGACCTCGAGTTACTGAGCAGTGGTAACTACCCTATAATTCAAACTCGCCGCGTCTTAATATTTAAATTTTTTTTCTCAGTTCTAACTAAACGTGTCCTTTTAAATCATAAAAGGTCACTAAATAAAATTGAGTTAGGTTAGACCTTTGATCAGTGAAGTAAAAAAGTTTGATGAGTTTGGTGAGTGAGAGAGTTAGAAATTAAATCCTTTGTCGAATTGGGCAAGTAAAAAGCTAACTCAATTTTAAAGCTGATACTTTAATATAGGCCAGCACTATCAAACTATAAAAAAGTTTACATGAAATAAAGCGACATATTGTTATTTTGATTGGAAACAGCATCTCGATTTCCATAGGTATTTGGGGAAATCCCTGAAAATTTTTGTCATCATATTTTACATTTGTACTGCAGTGGAATTATAAAATAGTTCACAAAAACCGTAGTTGGGCCGGCACCTGTTCTCGACCGCAACCGCCAGCCACTGCTCGGCGCCGAGTAAATGATTAGGCTGCCCAATAAAAAGAAAACGTTCATTGGCCACGTACCTATTTGTGCTATTTTACGCGAGTTGCGCTAAAGTTCTGCATTTTTTCTGAAATACCTAATACCTATTTATATTTATATAACTGACGCAAATACAGGGTTGCTACAAGTTTGACGCCTAATATAAAAAGGAACAAAAGTTTATTTAAATTATATTATAGAGTCTAAACAGAATCGACATGCGAGAAAGAGTCATTAAAATTATATAGTAAACTGTAAGTATAAGTAAACAGCTGGAACATCTAGGAAATCCTGTATATGTACAGGATAACATAACATATACTATTAAAAATTCTTATTCTACCAGTTACAAATATAATAAAGTTATTAATAATACAGCAATTTTCGAAAAGCAGCACCAATATAATTAAAATTTCCATGTACCTACATCAGCCTTATTAGCATAATATATTGGATATAAATCACTATTGAAATATTCACAAGTATATACCATTGAAATATATCACGGTTCTTTTAGTACAACACAAAATCTAAAACTGAATGCTCCCAAATTTGTAGGCACGTGTTACGTTTAGACATGACTTAAATTAGTTAGGATAAGTATGATTTTAAGTAAACGGGCGAGACTATATAATAATATATAACAGTTTGATTGAATATTTTCTACTAATAGTTTAAGAATACAAATAAAGTGATTTGGATGTTATTTTTGGAGAAATTTCAAAGGTTATGATAATAACGATACTACATAATGTAATCATAATTATAAAAGGATTAAAACAAGCAAAAACAGAAAAACTCAATGGGTATGGTAAGCTATTTATAAATAATAGTTAAGTTTAATCATGAGATTATTACAGTCTGCAAACAAAAAAATACTGTCATCTAAAACATCTGTTACAATCAAAATTAGAAAGACGAGAACTCAGAGAAAACATCTAATAATTACTTTCCTGAAATAAATATTTCTGTGAATAATCCCGATTATTTTCCTTGTTCTAATACTCTTTCTTGTGTAATATTTGCTATGTATACTATACATTTATATCTATTAATAACTTTTAATAATATATAGTTTTTATTTATTTATTATACTTACTTTACTATATTTACGTACGCATGTTTATAACATATTAGGTTCTTACATATGAAATTGGTGTTTTGTATGGGAGGAGAAATATTTTTTGTAAAATATAATTAATCATTAAGCCATCTCATAGATAGTTCATTGATACTAAATTAACAATGGGGGCGAGAATCAATAAATTATTTGAAGACGGTTTGGACTGCCACATCGGAGCTGTTTTTTTACCTCGTCAGAAGTTATTCAAGTTACGGACAAAATGGTAATTTGTTCGATCAAGTTCCGGGGAGTACGGTGGAAGTCGCCTGACATTCCAATTGCAGCTCTTCTAGTAAGCGGCCGCCAGTTGTGCAGTGTGTGGTCTAGCTTAAGAAGCAGGGGCCTGGAGCGATTGACTAGCCTCGGTTGTTTAGCAGATAGATCTTCAACCATGGTTTACAGTTGCTGATAATTGATATATGTTGTAAGAAAGCTGACTACAGCTTAAACTTTAATGCTGGTGGCGTTCACTAGTCACGGCATTCAAACGTAACCAGCATTATATCCTCCAAACACCCACAATTAACTTTTGCTGAGTCTTTTTTGAGAGTTTTGCTTGCGCGAGGTGAAGGCTCTCCAGGACCCAACTATTGCGAAGAGCATTTCTGATTATCGTACAGGATTCACTTTTTATTAAAGGTTAACGTAAAACTGTAAAGGTAACGATTGACTAATGTAACGCAGCCGTGGACGCGTGTTTGTTGGTTTGATTTACTCCTTTCAAGTGTTCCAAGTGGATTAAAATAGATTCATCATTGATAGCAAAGTTGCAGGCCTCGAAGTGGTTTGCGAAGCATCTGCTTCCACAAAAGCCTTTAATTCTCCATCATCCACTTTGGTTTCTGGTCTCCCACGGGCTTGTTCTGAAGCTCGAAATTTCCAGAACGAAAACGTTGTTACCAAAAACGAACCGTGTTTTCATTTGCAACACCAGCACCATGCAAGTTCTTTTGAACTGAGTCTGCAGAGTGCTGCACCACGGTGCCACGGTTGAATTTGTACTCGTAAATATAGCGATGATTCATATTATCCATTGTGCGATATGAACGAAACCAAAAAAAAACAAATAAAAAAAACAAATGACACGTAATGGTGTTTTCGAAACTCACATGTACCAGTTAAGTGGATTTTTATTTTTGAATTTAGAATTTTTTACCAAAGAGAAGATATTTCGGATCATAATGGCTAGTACAACAAAACGCCGATTTCATATGTTAGGACTTACTCATAATTAAAAACATATTTATACTTAATGTTTTAGGTTTTGACAAAGACAAATATTTGTCCTTTTCTCATCACATTTAAATCAACTTATTTCAGATAAATTAAAAAAATTAATACCATATTAATTTCAAAATAATCGATCCGAAACAAGTTACTGAGTCACAACTACAAAATTTTACAAGAATATGGGGATGTAGTAAATCTTTTATTTAATTTGATTTCAGTACTATAAGAACGACGATATTACATTTGAGCGTATCGTGTACATTCATTTTGAAGACAGAATTCACCGTCAGAGTATTAACGAGGGGGTGAAACGGCACTATGGCCACGTTAATGAGAACGTAATAGGTGTTCCAAGTAACGTTGCGATTTGGAACTCTCCCTTTCCCTGCCTCTATTAGCAGTATTAGCACACTTTAAATGCGGACCGGCAAATACGTTCTGGATTACATTTGGTTTTGGGTAATTTTAAAGTTATGTGTTTCATATTTATGGACGAGGGTAAATCTATGGCAGGGACGGCCATTTTGATGGCCTTTAAATATTATTCGGGCGCAAGTTTCACTTGATGGTAAGCCAGGCTGCTACAATTTTATGTAGCTAGATTTAGTTCAAATGTGCGGAATATAGTGTTTACAAAATTTTAATATTTGCTCATTTAATACAATAAGCCTTTTGTGTAAATGTCATAACATTTGAAAATCAAACGATACCCAGTGTTTTATTACATACAATTATTATTTATGTTTTAGGGCTAAACAGTATTGCTAAACTGTTTTATCACTGTGGCCTGAAAGATTTGTAATTACTTGCCACCAATAAGTTAGAGTCCTTGATTCAGATTCTTCCTTCCCAACCTTCCCAAAACTATTCCCTTAGTTCCCGCGAATTTTTATGTCATCTAGTTGTTTTTTATCATACTTACATATTTCGACTTTTCTGATATAGGAAGGCATCAAACACACTGTATATAACACTCGCTAATAACAGCCTCCTATAGACCAGTCCTCCATTATGTTTCGTGTAGAAAGATCTCAGTAGTGGGCATAGGCTCTTAATGACTATTACAAAAAAATATTTTATAATGTAAAATAACGATGGTTTATAAGTTTTCATTTAGTATTGACGTAAGTGACAAAAAATCGGTTTTAGTACGTGTGGGAAGGTATCATCACCGCATTTACTATTTCAGCAGTTAAGTATTATGTGTTATGGGTTCAGTGTATAGGGAAAGGGATATTTCCCTGTAATTACAGCGTGTTGGAGGTTCTTTTGGCTATATAATAACAACGTATTATTATAAAATGGTTTACATCATATTGACACCATCGAACTCGTATATAATTTTAAATTTTCCACTTGCTATTAAGTGGGCCAACTTACATGTGACCTATATCGTAAGTATTATTACTCTGTATTATTGGTACTCATCTGGGAAGTATTTTGACCGAAATATATCGGCGGCTAGTGCAGTTCTCATTTTGTTTTGCGGTATATTATATTAATAAGCTTAGAAAAATATATAATTAAAAGAAGAAAATATCGTTCAAAAGTTACGCGATTAAATTTTTATATCTACGCATAACATTTCACTACGATACAAAGCTAAAAGCAGTTGACAGTTGAAGGTGGTATTAATTAATTCTATAGGTAGGTACTGGGTTGCCGTTCCTGGGTTCGTCTATGGAATTAGTTTTGAATGACAGCGTTGTGAAGAACTTGTATCTTTATGTAACCTAGACCTTAATCTTCTGTTGGAAACTACAGATTAAGATTTACATTTTGTAAGGTTCTTATGACCCACGTTCGCTCACTGCTAACATATTATAAGGGTCCTATTATTAAAAATTCGTGTTGGAGTCATATAAGACGTCATCATTGCATCCTTTTACAGATAACTACTGGTTGTTGCGGTACTTTGATCTGCTTTTCTCCTCTGGTCCTGCCACATTCTTCAGGTCATCGGACTAGAAATGGAACACGCTATCTCTTCTTGAGAACTTTCTTACTCCACCGCTCATCTATTCGGCAATAAATTTTGCCGGCTGACTACCACTCATCCTTTAAAGATTACGAGGAATTGATAACCTCCTAATTTTTTGTTAGGGGCATACCGTAGTCAGTTGTAATACAGATTATATTACTCATAATAATTTTTACTTGTTTTTGTACATCATAAAATTATACATCGTAGCATACCATAGGTATAGTGAGTATCGATAAATCGCATAGTATAGAGTATTTCCTCATCTAGTCAGTATATGGTGAGTCGGCCGTAAATCGGCCAATGTGTGCGTTGAGTCAGTGTGGTAGTATTTTTACTAACCAACATTATTCGATATACAACTACAATATTTGAGATAATAGATGTTTAATTTTTTTTGTAGAAAGATCGAGTAAATGTCTCCATTTTTTGAAGTACCCAAAATTGTTAGGAGAGAAAACGTGTGATATATAAACGTGGGAAATATTAAAAAGTAGCTTTTATATCTGTATTTGATACAAATGCTGTTATCCTGTTTCAATAGGCAATTCCTCGACGCAAGCTGCCGTGCCGCTTGTTCATTTCGCCCTGTTTCGTTCTATTTTTGACACAGCCTGGAATAACGGGCTTAACAATCATCAATTTGCTGTGCACACATTTTGTCATTGCTGTATTATGGAAATGGTAAACGAATGTACCTACAATCCCATTCGTTAATACTGATAAAAGTTTGACGATTTGACTTTGCTTTCCGTCCGGTTCAATTAGCAATTAATTGGGGTATAAAATTTTACAAGAATACTTTATCGTATTAATGACACTTTAGTAGAGATAAGGTGGCATCAAGAAGGTAACAAAAGAAAATATCTTTCACAGTTGTTCTTTAATATTCTGGGAGGAGTTTTATTTAAATCTTTTTTTGAAGAAGTATTTCACTAAATCTTACATAAAATTGGTATAGTAGATATAGAATTTTATGTAAAGTTAAAGGTCAATTTCACTGAGTAGCTGTATAGGTTGTCATCCATCATCGAATCATTTTTTGACGAAAGTTGATTGATAACGATCCTATTGACAACGACAAACGAGGTCATGACGTGATACTCACTGTTATGTTCCTATAAAGGTTTCAGTATTTTGTCAGATATTTTCACAGCTTACAATACAGACGTTTGTAATAACCATGACGAAGAGATACTTATCTGTATCTGGGTGTCTAGAGTTTTAAATATGTTATATTTATTGGTTATTGAACCGAAATATATTTATTGGATTTTGAATCAAAATTCATCAATTCAAAAGAAAGACTGTCATTTGTAATGGAGGATTTTGTTTATGACTTTTATTTTTTTCAACTTATTTTCTAATACATACAAATGAATAGCTGTTCGTTAGTCTCTCTAAAACGGAAAAACGTCTAGATCTATATGGTTAAATTTTATTTTTATTTATTCATGATACAGTGGCTTAAAATACAAAAATATTACAGGAAATACGAAAGAAGAGTTAAAATACAATAATTTAAAAGTAGTTCGTAAAAAAATTAATAAACCTCTCATTGATAGCGGGGCACAAAGATCCTTCATGATGTCACAACCTTTTTTACAACTTTTAGAATTTATGGTTTTTTTGACTAATCAACGTTTTTGAATAAAGATGTCATGTCAATTTCTATTGTAAGTGAAGAATGTAAATTTCCAGCAAATAAAATAGTTTTCCTAAGCGTTTCTAGTTTTCTGTGCTTTCTGCATCGCTGATTCCATAACATTGTGGCGACCGTGACATATAAGGTCAGTAAATAATTTTGCCTTCTGAACCTGAAAATTATAAAATATGGAAACTCAAAAAAGAAGAAGAAAACAAAATCGTAAAGAATTTACGATAGCAGCAAATGAATTGCAGAAATGTATAGATGAGAAAAAAGAATTCGAAGAAATAGACATACATTTCGCAAATTTCATGGAAACTGCTGACTCGTTGTTTAAAACAGAGGAAATGCTCCGTAATATTTGGCTGGAAGAAGAAGATTTTGACGAGACTGCCTATGAAGAAGACCAAGATAAGTATAGTTCATATAGAAAAAGGTGGGTCACGTTAAAAACTTATTACGAAAAAATAAAAAGAGACATCGATTGTAAATCTTCATCGTCTTTTGATACCAGAAAGATATTTAATAAAAAAGAATCAGGCAATGAAGATGAAGTTGACAAAAAAAGGCGATTTATGTTACCGAAATTAGAGTTACCGAAATTTGACGGAAATTTAAAAAATTGGCTTCAGTTTTGGGGTCAATTTAGAAAGATACACGAGGACAACTCGATCGACAATGATGATAAATTTCAGTATCTTCTTCAGTCAATGTGTCATGACTCCAACGCTAGACAATTAGTTGAAAGTTATCCGCCGTGTGGTGACAATTACCACAAAGCTGTAGATTCATTGAAAAATAGATTTGCGCGAGATGAATTACTAATTGAATGTTATGTAAGAGGGCTACAAAATCTTGTCCTCACACAAGCTAGAGGTCAAAATTTAGATATACGGACACTCTATGATCGGTTACAAACCCACTTGCAGGCTTTAGAGACACTCGGCGTAACAAAAGATAAATACGCAGCAATGTTGTTTCCCATGGTAGAGTCAGCACTATCCGAAGAATTGTTGAGAGCTTGGAACAGAAATCGCTCTACTATAGACAATACGTCAACTGATGAACTTAGTAGGCTTTTATTTTTTCTGAGAAAAGAAGTAGAGTCGGAAGAGAGAATTGAGATAGCTCGAAGTGGTATGATCGACATGGGCATAAATATTAAAGAAGCAAGACCACCGACAATGGCGTTTATAGCAACAGATGTATCCACACCAAGTACAAACGCCAGCAGTTATAAGACTGAGAAGGCTAGTGGAAAATGTATTTGGTGTGATAAATTAACACATCCTAGTTCGGAATGTCATTTTGCTACAAAATTGTCAATGGAGGAAAGAATCAATATGGTAAAAAAGAAAAAAGGATGTTTAATTTGTTTAAAGAATGGTCACTGGTCAAAACAATGTAGAAGTTTCCCAAAATGTCTATACTGTAAAAAAAGACATGTGACATTAATGTGTACAAAACTGTCAAAGGATTCAGAAGAGAACGTGACCGCAGGAACGTCTAAAAGGGAAGAAGTATTAATTTGTAACAGAGAAAATGAAACGTTACTTCAAACGCTTCTTGTGGAATTGTTTAATGGAGAAAATAAAGTAACTGTTAGAGCTCTCATTGATAGCGGGGCACAAAGATCCTTCATAAAAAAGGAAACGGTAAACAAGCTAGGTTTACAACCAATCAGTAAAGAAGAAATGTGTCACGGTGTTTTTGGTGGAGTAAAAACTCAAAGAAAAGAGCATTTTCTTTATGCTGCAAATATAAGAAGTATAGATAAAAAGTTTAGTTCACAAATAACGGTGATCGAGGAGGATAATATCTGTGGCTATATACCAAAAGCACACAAAGTATTAACGTCAATTCTAAAACAAAAAGGTATAGTACTGACCGAACTGACTGACAACGACCCTAAGGACATTTCTTTACTAATAGGTGCAGATTATTACGGTTTTTTACTGACAGGTGACATTATACATTTAGACAACAACCTCACAGCTATAAACACTAAATTAGGTTGGACTGTGCAAGGGGTGACTAGAGGTTCAGGTTGTAGTATTAATACACTATTTTGTACTTCTAAAGTTGAAATTCAAGATCTATGGAGCTTAGAGACAATGGGAATATTAGATCCAGTAGAGCAACAGAAAATTAAAGAATTAAAGAATGATGAACACATCTGGGAATCCTTCAAAAGAAATATAAATATAAACGAAGAAGGACGATATGAGGTAAGTCTACCTTGGAGAGATATTCCTCGCCCACAAACAAATTATGATTTAGCCCGTAAGCGTTTAGATTGCACAACCAAACGCTTACAGCAATTTAATAAAATAGAAGCGTACGATGCAGTCTTTAAAGAATGGCTCGATATGAATATAATAGAGGTATCAGAAACAGCAAATACCTCAGGCCATTATTTGCCACACCACGCCGTCATTAAAGAGAGCATCAGTTGATTACATCGAGCTAGAAACAATTTTATGCGATGTAGAAGCGGTTATAAATATCAGACCGCTAACATATGTTACAGGAGATGGTGAAAATTTGAAACCTCTTACTCCAGCTATGTTTATCCAACCCTTACCAACAAACGATGTGACGGATTTGAATCATATTGACAGCAAGGGGTTAAACATAAGGCTGAAATATCTTCATAAGCTCAGGGAAGATTTACAACGTTTTCGGACTGAATACTTGGCAACATTAATACAAAGGAATCAGCCTTCTTCAAGAGAGTTATGTGTTGGGGACGTTGTACTGGTTGAAGGCGAAGGAAAACGAATAAATTGGCTCTTGGGGCTTATAATGGAAGTGTATCCAGGAGCTGATGGAATTAGTAGAGTAGCTAAAGTTAAGACCATTAACGGAATTAAGGTAAAACCGGCAAAAAAATTATTTCCACTTGAGCTTAGGGCATCATCACTGACGGACAAACTCGATTTTGATACTAACTCTGACAGGACTTCTATACCGACTGCACAAGTAACTCGTTCAGGGCGTATCGTGATACCCAAGAGATTCTTTAATGAATAATATTGCGATTACAATGTATCGCAACGGCCCGGACGATGTCACAACCTTTTTTACAACTTTTAGAATTTATGGTTTTTTTGACTAATCAACGTTTTTGAATAAAGATGTCATGTCAATTTCTATTGTAAGTGATGAATGTAAATTTCCAGCAAATAAAATAGTTTTCCTAAGCGTTTCTAGTTTTCTGTGCTTTCTGCATCGCTGATTCCATAACAGTAGTTATTTAGTGTAGAACATCGTGTAACTAACTTGTTATATTGAGATTCGATGGCGTTAGTAGCTTGTTGTAGGTAATACGAAGTCCACCTGGTAAATTAGCACATATATAAGAATTAAGCACTAAATAAAGTTCTTGAAACACTTACTTCTAAGTATAGTTCAGAATAACTTGTAATAATTATCAATTTTAAGACACGGTAAGTACTAAGTTTTTAAGGCCAGGGTTTTTTATATTATTTGATCTATTTTAACATTCTTGATGCATTGCTTACTAAAAACAAATTGATTAACAATAAACCTAAAAACAAAAATATTCAACTCGTAACGATACAGTTGTATCGTAAAAGTAATGAGATTTAATTCATAAAAGAAGCCGTAAACGGTTTTTTGTATATTAAAAGGAAAAGCAAGTTTTCATTAATGGTTGTATCAGGCTTTGGAGACCTTATGAGGAACTTTTCACCTGTACTCTATCTAACATGATACTAATGAGAACTAGGATCTTTAAGACTGATAGTTTACTGATTACTTTCTATCTTGAATGACGTACTGTAAAATGTATAGAATTAGTTTCCATTTTTATCAACATAAGTAATATGGACCATGGTTTTAATTGCGTTTTTGGATTATGGATATCATAATTTTGATATTGTTGTAGTAAATATAAACACGAAGATGAAATTTATTTACAAATTTATATATTGCTGGTACTAAAATGAGATTATACTTAAATAATAACTCTGAGTTTGTATTTAGTACAATTAATTTGTATTTCCATTTCTATGTATATTCCATACTAAAACCTCGTTATAACTACTAAACCAATAATTCACTAATATATCACAAACAGCGAAGCAATCGTAATATCCTTTCACTGTGTCACATATTTGAGAAATAAAACAGTTATTTACCCATTCGTTCTTACTGTCAAACACAAACGGAAACTCCTCAAAAACTACCTAATCATCCGTCTGTCACGTTCTCAAACAATTTTCGCTTCAATTTCCTTTCCACGTCAAGAGACTATACAGATTCAGGAGTAGAATATTTGAACAATATCGATAAGGTCTATTTAGGTTCTGATAGCCTGTCAAGTACAGAGCTTCAATCTGTTGAGATATTGCTGCGCTGCTATCTAGCTCAATAGATAATTACAACTCGCTTTAGAAGTCTGTGGCGAGGACGCGGACAACGTGCTCTCAGGGCTGTTGTTCACAAATTACAAAAAGTTTCAACGCAAGATTTGCTTTAAGACTTTAATGACTTTGAGAATTTAATAATATAAAAACGTCGGATAAAGTTAAAATTTAGTCCACGACGTGATACAATTTTTTGGAGTTTGTCAAAATAATTTATATAAACTCATTAGGCTTTAGAGTGATTATTGCACCCGCAGTCAAAGTTTTCAATTATGTTCTAATTTAAAAGAAAACTTGTAAGATACATAAATCAATAGATAGAATATGATTCATTGTACACTAAAAATTTATACTAATATAGAAAAGAGGTATAGTTTGTAAGTGTGTATGGGTATATTCTCTGGAACTACTGGTTGGTATTCATAAAATATTTTTGTGTTTCGTTAGGTAGTAATAGGCTATAACATGTGAGAGACTGAAGACACGCGGGTGCAGCCACGAGCGGAAGCTTTTAGTTTTTAAACATTTATTTTTGTACTCAATATTGATGTTCCATATAAATATAGGTATCTATTGAACATCGGTATTTAGTAGAAAAATATTAAATAATGTATTTTAAAAGGTATCATATTTATTTTTAATGATTCAAAATAATTAATAATATTTTTAGGCGTATTTAATTTACAGAGTCCAAGTAATAATATGATTCTTATATTATTTCATATTTTTTCGGTCCGCCTATTATCATTGTGTTTCAAACTTCTCGCTTCTCAACGTATTTCTTTTCATGAACGGAACAGGGTATTATACATTTATAAATTTTTTTTGTAAATTGTATTTTTGTTACCTAATCGTTCCCTTTAAGTATAAAGTGTAATTTTATGTAGTTATAGCTGTTGTTTATGTATTTATATTGAGCAGCGAGATCATTATAATGATCTATATTCACAGACATGATACAATAGATTAAACTAGAAGAAATACATAGGGAATAATTTACTAATTTTGTACAAAGGGCGACCTTAATTTATTACAATAATATAATTACAAATTATTGTTATGATGTGTACAATAGATTCTACACACAGTAATTACTGTCAACAGATTGCCATTTTCGTGCGTACAATATTATTAAAGGTAAAACACATTGGTGCAATGAAATATATGATATTAGGTGTATGCTATAATTAAAATTAACCATTACAAAATTAATTATTACAATTATTATTGTGATTTATGTTCCTTCTAATTACTTAGTTACTTCGGTGAATGTATCAAAATTGAAATCCAATGACATAGACGTTTTTAGTATGTAGCTTGACGATTTCATTACAGAAAGGAAATTGAAAGAAACTAATAGGTTTTGAATTTACGTGATATAGGTAAAAAAATATTCGAAAGAGACTTTTAATGATTTATGGTGAATAAATTTTAGAGAATTGAAATTATTTTAAGAAAACTCTACTTAGGGAGTAGAGTTTTCTTAAAAAACTTTAAGTCCTTTTTATAATTAAATAATAAAATTACAAAACAGTTATATAAAAAATACAGTGCTTGAAAATTATAGAATGATAGCTCCGTAATATTTCAGATAATAAGTATGAAGCTCAAGTAAGAAAATACGGGAAAATAGCATTTTCCTCTGCTGTAATTCGTTTCCAACACGCCATTTTTCCATTATCCAATATCAATATTGTTTTGTCTTCATCGTTCAGAAAACGGTGCAGTGCGTCTACGCTAATGGTAGCATCGCATGATCTTTAGAAAACTTGAATCGGCATGTGTTTCTTTTCTAGAAACTATCTCAGTAATTTGTTGAATTCAAGTTACACTTCGTAATATTGTTCTTTATAAAAATATATCATATATAAGGATTTAACTTCAGGCGGGAATTGGACGTTGGCATAGTTCTTCGAACACTATCGATGGGACAATCAAAATTTATTATTTCGAGCTTTTGAAGGCGTGTAAAATCGTTGGTTCTTTTTATTAACTCACTAATTCACATGTGATTTCACATGTGAATTAGTGAGTTAATATGTGTGTAATGAAAACCGAACTTTTTCCGAACCATACGAATATATGATTTTTTCCTAACCAAATGAATATATATAACGATATCTTGTAAACACGCGCGCACGCATCACTGTGCGAAATTTTGCAATACTAACCAACTAAAAAAAACTCATAAATTTCAATTGTACTTGAATCATATGAAAATTATATATCACAAAACAATTCATTGAATTAAATCAAATAAACGTTTTTTTAAGTTGGCAAAGGGTAGGCAAAAGGGTAAGTATTCTTCGTATATTTGTTAGAATTTACTTATCTTATCTTTACTTGTATCTATATAAAATAGTATGAAGTACATTTAGCTAACACAGGGCAAATCTCCATGGGACCAGTCAAGAGCGCTCCTAGTTTTCCGGGGTCCTTAAGCTGGCTTTTAAAAGGGTTCACTTCCACAAAATCCTATAGTATTGCAGCCGAAGAAATTTGCTGAAATTTATAAGGGTTTCTTAGAGTTTTTTTAAACGGTAATATATTACAAACAAGGCCCCAATACGACAGAATGAAGGTAGTTGAAGGGAAAAGAATGCATTCGATTTAGGAGACTTATACGATTGACTCTTTAGCGTACCTTTTTGTGTTACTTTTATGAGTTACAAATACATATTAATCCTAAAATAGTTCAAGGTTCCATGTCAATAGAGAACAATGTTGGTAAAGGTTCTATGTTGACAGTCTTTAAAACACGATATTGACATATATTAACAAATGAATTTAAATTATAAATTTGATATAATTGTTAGATTCCTTATAAATGTTAATTCATATAACATACTTTGCCTATTATTGTGTTATTTAATAAATATATAATTTTAGTTAGACACATGTTTATAATATTAATATATGTAGTTATATGTGAGTTTCTATCTTATTTCGTAGACATTTATTTAAGCTCTATTACCTATTTAATCAGTCTGAACTCAACTCTGCATGTCTGGCAAAGAATGCTACACTTCATTACGGACCTACCTAGCGACGGGTGTGTGTGGGGCTCAACTAGTGCCTAACCAAAGTGGTACTGGTAATACCCACTAAAACCATTGCCGTTCGCAGGGGTGACCTGGGTTCAACCGAAGCAATACACCAGATCTTCCCCAGGCAGACCCGTCTTACGGCTGGGCTTCGAATTAATGGAGATTGCCTAGAGTCCAGAATCCTAATATTTAAATTTTTGGTTTATACAATATTCAGTAAAATTCACAGTGGAAAACTTACATACTTAAAGAGTGTGTGCTGGATTGAGTTCTTAATTCAAACCAGATCGTATTTAAGGACCCGCCTCTTATTGTAATAAATATATTTGGATATCCAATTCCGTTAGTAACTTAGTTGCATAATTTCTCATAATAACGCCTGGCATAATAAACTTAAGTAGAGCTTTACCATGTTAACCGCGTCCAAGATTAATGTTCGGCTAATGAGTCAGCGGCGACAAATCAGGCCTTCATAATGGATAGGCTTTGTTCAGGCCTAGCTAAATAAGTACCTAGATATTATACTAAAAGTCCAGCCTATTTCTTTATATATACTAACCAATATATCGTTATTTGCCTTGTAATATCAGCATAATAGCTTATTTTCTAAACTAAGTTAGTACTGTTTTCAATTACTTCCATCTCCACGCCATGTAAAATTACAAAATACCCATTTTTTCAATGATATGTAATATGCCCGTCTAACTTAAAATTGATAATTCATGTTTATTTATTCCTATTAAAAATTATAAAAAGGTGATATGTTTTGTGGGTTTAGACTTCTAAATGGTAGGTGCCTTATTACCAAAATAATATGACAAATTATAGATATGGAATGAAGTATTTGGAGAATAACAATACAATAGAACTAATATTATTAATTGGTAATTAATAATTATTTAAACAGAGGCGTTTCTAAAATGCCCACTCGCGTAATTAATATTATGGCATGCGTCGATGCTGATATTCAGTGGGAACAATGAGGTAATTTATAATTATTATTTAGATTACAAACATGGAAACACATTCAGATAAGCTTATAATTTGAACGTGTGTATGTTTTGATCCCATGTTAGTTAAAAGATAAAAAATAATATAGACAGTAATGAGATAAACAGAACAAAAGCTGAACGACTTCTCAAGAGCCAGATTTTTTGTGGTAAAATAGTATTTAATGCTCGACTTTAGAGGCGAACAACTGAAACCAAAACTATTCACCTGAATTAAGTCCATTCGGTTTTCGTCGAAGCTAAGTTCGACGAAAAATTTTAAACCTGGGCCTTGATCCAAACAGACATAAAAATAAACGCCATCTTATAGGAAATAATATAGTAAATGCGAATGAAAATGGTCTCATTAAGTTATTGTTATTTACAACATTATACAGTAATTACCAAATAAACGAAGGTGATAAAGACGACAGCGTTGTAATGGTTTTTTGTAATGAATGAACATCGAGAAGCCAGAGGTATAATAGCAATCTTTGTTCGTGCACAGCCTATTAACTTTCAAAGAAAACCTCTCCATTTTCAGATAAGTTTTTTGTGTCACAGATTTTGGACAGTCTCAGTAACGATCACTTAAGTATTAAAGTGACATTAAATAATGACGTTTTTATCTCTGATCATTTAACATCAATTAATCATGAAGAATCATTAAAAAAAGTAAAAGGATTTTTGTCTGTCGGCCTAGTTTAGTCTATAAAATTTTTGGAAGATAAGTATTTGGAAAACTAAACACATTATAAATATTTGTTAACAAGAAAGTTGCGGTTAAATAAATATTAACTTTGGAATATTTATAATATTTATTTAAGAGTGATTTATTGTGATTATTCACTCGTTATCGTAGCAGAAGCTTTAATAACTATTATTTTTGATCTAGATAAGTCTTGTGAGTGGGAATTATAATAATTGTTGCTTAAATATTTTTCTAAAGCTTTCGTATGGTTTGTTTACAAGTTGCGTTGAATATTAAAAGGAAAACCTTTGGTTTGTCATAAAGATATAAAGAAAAATGAAATATTAAGTACGTCTATCGAATCAGTTAGCGTTTGCCGTCAGCAGCGGGAATATTAAACAACTATCACTTTACTGTGAATCTGTGAACATTCGCGCTTAGTTACGACAATTTATTACCGAAATAACTTCGCTCACAAACGTTGCAAAATAAATCACGTCAAGCAGACAGTATCATATTACCTACATTCCATTGTAAACACTGAGTCCCGTCGCGTGCCGCCCGCATACTGTAAGATTTGAGCCCGCGCGGACGAGGCGCGGGCTCTTTGTTCATTATACAAGTTTCTATAACAACACTATTGGTCATCAAACATATAACTTTAATAAATAAAAAAAAAACAATTTTTTAGTTCCGCTAAAATTTTTGCATGCCATCAGTTTAACGGTCACCTTCAAAATGCGACGAAGTAGAGAGGTGATAATTATGAACAACGATGTTCGAACCAATCTCAAGAGACTTCAGGAATTTTCAAACTTTGACCCGATTTTCATTTTCCACAAAGTAAACTATGAATAAAGCATCTTTTAGCGTCCCTTATCACTGTATTGTAATGACTTCTGGCATGAATATACATAGTTTGATTCTGATCAGTAGGATCAAATATACTTTGTTTTTTTTTCTTAGACATCAGCTAACGAATATCTTCAGTTAACCAAGTTACTGGCAAATATTTAACTTTGACCGGCTAAAAAGGCAATAGAAAGAAATACATTGGTCTTTTTTAATTGCTATCTACATCATATTATCGGTAACTCATACAAGGTGTATGTAGAGGTTAAGGTGTAAGCGATTGTCTAAGTTGACTAAAATGTGAATGCGTGATAATAAAAAATGCAGTAGCGAGGAAACCTTTTTCTAGTGGATTTTTGATATATTTCACTAGGTATCTAATAAATTTCGTAGGAGAATATGCGTGCTCAACATTAAGTATGATTTAAAAGCGGCCATAATTCTAGTACGACGTATAATCGATGGTATAAAGCTACAGACGAGGAGAGTTTAAGAACCCTTCGCTTTGCATGAGCAATTAAGTTTGGGAAATATCCAAAATTTGCACAGGCTGCTATAAACTTAAATTTTTATATAAATCCGAAAAGGTGGAGGTTTTTAGTTAGATGCTCATGTTGGGTTGTTACTGAATAAAACTTCAAATGTCCATGAAACCTAAATCGATTTTTTATGAAACGTACAAAGTTCATCGCATTCAACTTACCTTTTTATAAATATTTTATTGTATTCGGTTCTTTTCATAATTATTTCGGTAGCTTAATATAAATTTTATAGACATTGGAAATATAGTTAAAGACTATATTTATATTTATTTGGTAAAGGCAGTCTAAGTCTGCCTGCCTCACAAGGTGAACTTTGGGAGTTACATCTTGGCGCATTGAGTGTTTCTAAAATGTAAATGCATAAAGATTATATAATCCTTTTGAACAATTAGATTTTCTTTAGGCTAGAACCTTTTTACTTAATATATTGTAAGTTTTTTTTACATTGTAAAAATCATAAATGCGTCTAAGCTGTCACCCCACAGAATTATCCCGAAAGTGAGCCATGAAAATTAATATCTTAGTTGTTTAAGCGAAATGAAAATGAATATTTATATTATTTCACGTATGTTTAAATTATCGTGACTAGTTGTTAGTAGTGGGATGTCATCTGTAAATGAAGCACAATGTTGTAGTTAAGTAAAAAAGGGGCACCCGACAACGCTGCTCCGGGGAATATATGCACTCGTACCACTAGTAACTCTATTCTCAGAATGGATAATTTTTATTTATTTGTTTTTGTATTTGTTGGCAACATGAAAGTATTTTATTTCAGTATATTGTTCTCGGTGACTCAGTAATGATTTGAAACCATATAAATTTTAAGTCATACCTGGTATTCTTGTACCGTCTGTAATTTGTTTAGCAGTATTTCATACTGAACGTTATTATACGGTTCGACTTATCTTATAGTTTTTCAATAGCATATTTGTGTCGTCAAAAATTTTCTACAATCACTTGATTATAGCACTATATTCTCTGCTACTTACTACATTTGAATATAAATGAATCCAAGAAAAATTTTATATCGCTGTTAACGAGAGTCTTCATCTAAACCTGTCCCATTTATAACCAAGTCACCAAATTCTCGATGATTTTGTTGAAAAAATTGACAAATATATTTAGAATGACATATTTTGAAGGATAATATATACATTTCACCTTATAAAATTATACTAGCGAAGAGAAAGCAAATTAGAAGTGTCCCGGTGTGGAGGTGCCTCGAGCTCAGACATAATATATTACATATACGATGTGGGTACATTATTTGTTTTTAATCCAGGAACTCATCACACCTGCGGTTTTTTACGATATCTTCAGCGATTTCTATTCGTGTTATAAATAACTAAAAACGTTTATAAAGATACTCTCTAATAGAAAAATGCTACTTTGTCAAAGTACAAAATACAAATACTTAAATGACCGTTGTACTTTTTACTGACTCGCGCACAAGAAACAAAATCGATTCATATTAATAATATATTACAATGAAATAATAAACCAAATAAATTTCGTTTGCTACTCCAATAAATTATCTGCTTATTCTGTCGTCAATGACAGCATGCAAATATTAAAATGTGATACATTAATTTACATATTTGTATTTACTATCCAATGTGAAATAAATTTTGTCCAATCGAATACTGAATACTCATGTCGAAACATAAAATTAATTAACAGTTATTTCCAAAGTTAATATAAGGGTCTAGATAATAAATTGAAAAAATGGCCAATATGAAACCTTTTACATCATAATATTCTTTATGAATGACAAACAATTGATATTAGTATTTTATTTATATCCTAAAATTTTTTAAAACTTTGTAGTTTTAATATGCATTTTTTTAAATATTTTAATAATTATATAATAGTTATTACTGCGTTAGGTTTCAGTTTATGGAATCGCATTTATAATTTTTTCTATTTTCTGCATCCATAAGGGTATTTTAATTTATTTATTTTTAAAGGCTTAAAACATACAATTTTGCATATAAAACATATAGTTAGAAGACTGAAATCAAATACTTATTCATGTCCAATTATAATTCCGTACAACAATAACATTATTATCATTTTTAAATAGCATATAAGTAAATTAGTATGGATGTGAGTAAACTATGTACATCAATGACCTGAACAACGTTACCAGAAAACACAAAAGCAAAAGTAGTACAGTTAAGCACACGAAGATCAGAACATTTACCTATTATCCAGATGAAATTAGCCATCATTTGGAGCTAGTGTCATGGACAGGAGAAAAATTGACAAGACGACTCTTTTGTGGAAACTATTGCCTATTTATGCATTTATATCATGATATTACTTCAAATTTCACTTCGTTGAAATTTGAAGTAATTTAACATTCTGTAGATAGGAGATAATATTGAATTCTATGACCTAATTACACTGGTTAATTTTCTCTACACACCGAAACACAGCAACCTATTTCAGGGCCGAAATATGAAAGGCACTGTTATCAATCAACAAGCAGATCTACCGCCTTTGGATAAAGAATTACCAAAGTATATGAAATTAAGTATAAGTAGAATTAAATGAAAATTCCCGATTAAATAAATAAATAACACTAAAAAGGAATTTAGGCTGACTTTACATGGAAATATTTTTTGGGGAAACAAAATTGTCCAAATAAAGAAATACCGGTCTTTTCTGACCTGGGCTGATCATAATCGATTCTCCTCAAAATTACGATTGGCCTGAGAAGTATTAATATACATATATTTTCCAATTTATCATATCATAAATACAAAAAGGAGTAATGTTTCAAAATTAAATTCTAAAGTTTTTACTGACATGTTGATTATTTTTGTAAAAATAATAAGATCACGTAAAACGAAAGTTCAATATTTGCATAGTCGCAGGTTGTAAACGTGTACGCGTGTTTTACTAAGTAAATAAATGTGTAAAAAGTCTGTTACAACTAAGTTCGGGCTTTAATAGTGGTTGGCTTGAAATAATATGAAACTAGATAGTGCACACTAGTGAGTGTATGAAGGTAAACACAGAGCTGTGTCATTATTCATATTTCCCTTTGACGCTGTATTCACGAAGTTCGCAACACCGTGTGAGGGGGATTAAGTGCCACCCATCTCCAGCTGCGTCCTGTTGGATAAACATAATGTACTAACGACGGCTGCCAACACTAACTTAATAATGTCACAAATTACGCCTACCAAGTAATTGTATCAGGGGTCTTCGCCTGACATAAACAAGCAATCTCGGAGGATGGCTGCCGAGAAAAGGATTGTTTTCCCCAATTATTATAACGGACAGGTACGTTTACGCTCCGTCCGTCGGATTCCATCGTGTCCGAAAGTACGAGGTAAGCACAAGTCTTGTCCTGAGGAGATTTATATCCGTACAGTGGACTAATACGCTGACGATGGGATTGCGAAGGACACCTGCTGCTCACCAAATGGAAACTGTTTTTCGGACTCGAGTATTTTTTGTGACCTGAAAGTAAAACCGGTTTCACGTAGCTTTGGTTGCTGACAACAACACAGTTCGTGTAAGAACAATAGATTAAGTGGTACCTTGAGGTATGACAATATTAATGAAATTTTTTTGTTATGACCCTTTTAACGATTATTCTATTTGCAATTTCTTGTAAAAAACTCGATTTATGATCACTTTTATAGATGGCTAACAATTTAACTGCTCATCTATAATTTACTTATATGAGTCCCCAGAAATAAGTTTCTGTTAAATTTTGTAAATTACAAACTTTAAATTAATGCTAATTCATTATGTTGTTTTAATTGTTTGTATAATGCGATGTGTTAATTTGTTTTGTAATATTATAACGAAATTGAAAGGTGCACGGAAATATTTATTTAAAATAGCTTATATCAGTGCCATTACCAGTGTTTTGTCTACTGTACGATGTACGCTGGCGTTAATAATGGTTTTGCTAACACCCAAAGCCACGATCAAGCGTTTGCTTGATTAATTATTATAACGTACATACTAATTCAAAATTCCACAAGCCAAATCCATAAAGTGACTTATCGTGGTTGGTAGTAGTTAAGGTGTAATTCCAGTTAAATTGTTTGTGCTCTGGCTTGTTGAGATACATATACGAAATAGTAGTTCTAAAACTATGAATGGTATTTTCACTGCAGGAAAATTGTACACGAAAAATCTTTTATAAGTGCATTTTTTCTAGTACGAAGTCGAGTAAACTCGTCATTGTTAAAGGTTTTGTTTATTATAACTATATTTACTGACAAGTTCACTTCGTTCATTATAAAAATGAACTTATAGATGAGTTGTCATGATAAGTTACTGTAATCAAAAAGCAAATCAATTTTCTCACTTAAAATATCAGCTACTTTATACGTTTTTTACGATATTGTAATATATATATAACTACAACTTTATAACGACTATTTTGCCACTTATTATACAATTATGGTATACATAAGGTATCGTGGATATTCATGTTCTGTGGTATATATTACCATTGACATACAGACATGAAAAACTGTCAAAACTCCGTTTTTAATGTTTCGTAAATGTGATCCTGAAATCATTAAAACATCAATTAGAACTTGTTTTCACTTACAACTGTATAATTACAATTCATTAAATAGTTAAGAAAAAATAGAGAATCTGTGAAAAAATGTGAACTATTCTTTTATTCTACATCAAAGCGATCTGTTTTTCATTTCGATTAAATCAGATACGTAAGATAGATAACGACAGGGACTCTCGGCAGAGAAAGTCATGTACTAAACAGAATATATCCATTAGCTCTTTAAAAAATTGGACAAGTTTTGAAGCTAATTCTGAAATATCTATTATTTTTGTATATTTAAAATCTTTACTCAATTTATAATATTCATATTGTTTCTTTAACCATTTAAAAGATAATAACAATCTGTCTCAATTAATTCATAAGAAACATCTCCTTGTTGTGTTTGGATAATACAGCTATTTTTATAAAGACCGAAATAATTTATCCGTCCATTTATCTTATTCAAATTTTAAAACGATCAAAACCTTTTAAAAATAGTGATTAATAATTAATAAATATTCAAAAGTTATTTGTATATTTTGCAATTAAGTTTTTATGTTATATATACGTAATTATAAGTCAATGACTATAGAAATAAAATATTCGTAGTTTCGCGAGAATTAAATTTCAATAATGCTTCGTACTTAGTGACATCGAGTACTTTAGCATGATTCTGCGTTTTATAAGAGTCCATTAAAGAAGGGTCAAGTCCAGCCTGTCTTTAGAAATGCTTGTTAAATTATGATCTATAAGTTACTCCTTATAGTAACTTATACCTACTGGTAAAGGTAAAAATAAGTTTGTTTAACAAATTTTAAATTATGGAGTAAACTACTGTAAATTTATAACTCTCTAATATCAATTTTATTTCTATACTAGTATGTCACGTTTTTAAAATATAAAAGTGATTGACTACTTATCACGTTTTTTTTATAGCACCGAACTTTTGTAAATTCTGATTCGTTAATCGACTCTCATTAGCGTTACTTATCTTACTTGTATTATTATTGCTTTTAAGAAAAGTTTGGGTACTTGATAACCAAAAACTATAAATACTCGCTGATCAGCAGGGTTTTGTAGGTCAAAGGCCATAAAAGGTCAAATTACGATTAGGTTCACCTGAAGCAGGATTTATTCAAATTCTCAGAAGTATAGAATATTCGCTAACAGTAACGAAAATTGATATGGTTATAAAAGAATTTCATTATTTTAGACCGTTCCTGGTAAATGAGTAGAAGTTTTATTAACAATATCATCCTGGTGTAGCTTAATAACTTAGTCACTTCCTATATATGGTCAATTATTTTAAAAATATACTTAATGAAGTTTAGATACAATATAAGAATTTTCTTTCACAAAGTAATTAAAAAAATTAATTAATACAAGTTGTAATATAGACCATCAGAATAGTTTTTTCAAAATAAACTGGTACAAACGAGACCTTACCGGTCTTATCTTGATGAAGCGCCCTCATGAACAGGAATTAGAGTGAAACGATTTAATAAATTTTGGATGACAAAGACACGTACTTATTCAACATGGAACGTTTTACTATAAACAGCTAGGAAATTACAATTTATCGACTGCTTTAACAGATAAATTAATAAACCCCACAGCATTAAGATACCATTAAGGTATAAAATTGAATGGCGTAAAGTGACTACCTCCAAAGTAAACAGTTTCTAATAAATTGTTTAAGCCCTTTTAGCGTTTAAAACTCTTAATCCCTTACAGTAGTCGTTAAGCATTAAGTTGATTGGTTTGAGAGTTGTAAGGCAGCTAACAACCAGAAACTTTTCAATTTATGATGTTAGTTACGATAAAACTGTAACGATTACTAAGTGGCAAGAAAAAGACACTATGATTATAATTTATATGGTTATTGTGGTACCTAATAAAATTAATTAATTAAATAATTAATAAATATTATTTAGAATAATTAAGATGGCAGATGGGCCACGTTAATTATCTAATTATTCTCTCTCTCCACTTAACTTAAATTGTATTTTGTGTTGATATTAAGTAATTCCATTTACTGAATAGTAAATAGGCGCCTAAAATTTTAATAAACCACGTGAAATTTCTCAAAGAAGTCTTCTAAGAAGATAATCCCATGCATGCACACACGAAAACGCGTGCACATAGACAGACATACTTAACTTCCTTATCACTTAAACTTGACAAATAACCTTGACATGCAATGAGCTACGATTGACTTGAAAACGAATATACAAAACACAAAAAAGCCAAAAATTATTCAATAAGAAAAAAAAACATAAGAAAAAAAAAACAATTTCAATTAATATTTTGGAGTTGGTGCTACAACTTCTATTGTTTCTAGAAAAACTAAGCATTAGTGCCATCTTAGAAATAATAATTTGAAAATAGATAATTTCTCAAAAGTCTTTTTTTGTGTTTAAGTGGATTATTAGTTTTGTTTAAAACTAAAAATTAAGTGGTTTGTTTCTAAGGTCCAACTTAGACGGTTGACCGTCAGTATTGTCTACTTGCCGGTATGTTTGTTGTTCGTTAAAAACTCCCGAATAGTTTTAGAAAAATGTATTACACACGTAATGAAAGTCATTAAAATTTAAAGGTTGCCTTCGATTTCCCTTGGATCCCATCATCAGATTCTGACTTGATGACAATGCGACCACTTCATCTATTGAATAAAAAAAGAATATCGAAAATCGATTTACAACTGACTAAGAAATTGGTGAATATAATATATACAAAAAAAAATACATACAGCAAAACATAACCTCCTCCTTTTTTGTAGTCGGTTAACATAAGAATACACGAACGACTTTTCTTCTTTATATAATTTTTTAATAGAAGGTATGTCTAATTACTTTTACATTTGTCTAAACTGTCCGATTGCTTGGCGAAGGCTTTGCTTCAGTAAATTAGTATTATTTAGTAATTTATGTGTACAATAAACATTAATGCTACGAAAGTTTAAGTAAAGAACTTTTATTATACTTTCATTCCACTCGCAAAAAGTTGATGAAACAGGCGTTGAATAGGCCTAAGTTTACGTTATTGCCTTAGGGCCTGTTTAATGATCATTAGCATTAAATTAATTCCACTAATGGGTAAGAAAACAAACCGCGGTCCATTTTAAGTCGGTTTCAATCTCTTTTAAATCTCGGTAAGCTCTGTGCATACAAACTTTATGAGCAATTTATTTGATTTGCAGTTGCGTACATATTTACACACATTACAGAATAAGTGCTATAACTTTTGATGTCCAGTATATACCAGCAATACATGGTTCTAAACCAGAAATAGTAGAATTTTATCGGGTCCTACATGTCCTATATAGAGCAGAGATAAGAGTAGTCACCAGGACTGTGTAAGGTTGCGTGGTTCGCGTAACGCCATTGGACATAACTTATTCTTATCTAGAAATTGTTCTACCTCAAAAACTATTCATGATCTATAAACTTATAATAAATTCTCTGAACATAAAGATTTACTTTTAAAGTAACTGTCAAGCAGACTTTATACGCTTTTCACGTAAATGAGATATTTCGATACAACCCAAATTAATCCACGGTCGTGTCTGTCGTGACAATAAAAAGTCCATTTAAAGAAAATGAACCCATTTCGGACCATCAATGAAATTGAGGGGAGTGTATCTTTAAGCGTCAATGGATAGATGAAAGCTGTGCCTTATTACACTGCTTCTCTGCTTTCTTTCAAGAATAAAATAATATAGCGACTATTTCTCGTTTATATACAATATTTTGGTTGCTGATTGTGTGGTCTATGTTTTATCAAGATATGTTACAATGACAAGGGAATAAAAATGTTGGAAAGTATTAAAAATATTTTCAAACATATTTTGTTTAAGTGGATTCAATTTACGTCTTTGACGACCGGCTGGGCGGTTACTTGGCTGCGGGTCTTGAATTTGCGTAGCAGCCGGCGTTGCTTGCATGTATTATATTTATGTATTATTATCATAACCAAAACATAAACATATGCACGCAATACTTATTGGTTTTTTAATATTAAGTTGAGGTGCTTGTGGTTAGAATGCTCAAAACAAGTTCTTAATCATGCTAACTTGGCTTGATAATATATGTCAGTAAAGAATTTAATATTAATCCTCTTCTTGTTTTATAAATAAAAATGAATTAATGTTCGTTAGTCTCGCTAAAAGTAAGGAATGGCTTAACCAATTCTAATAATTTTTAGTGATTTTTCGGTTCAATTCAGGGGAGGTTTAAAAATAAAATCAACTACGAACTACTTCTAACTTCCTACAGAAGAGCTAGAAAATAGTAATCGAAAATTTTCTAGTATGGAAAATCGTTTAACTGAGGTGCTAAACATTAAAACTCATTTCTTCCATCGCTAGTTTGGGTTTTTGTACGATGTTAGTGGTAGTTTGTCGGTGAAACAAAGTTTAGCGGGTTAAACATAATACAAGTGAAACATAGAAAAGAGTGAACCTGAAAATCAAATTTTTAATGCAACGACATGTTATTCTGACCTCATGGGATTAACACAGGTAAAATTAATAAATCTGAGTACTTCCGCTCGCTGTTAGAGTGAACTCTGTGAGTGCTCTGAATATTAATACTCGGGTCAGAACGAAATTAATTTATACGAACCTTACAACCTCTGTTCTACAGGAATTTTCTATTTCAAAATTCCTTTCGCGTTGATGTCCGAAATCACGACCGATGTATATTTCTAATAGTAAGAGGACTCCTCGATCTGAATGCGACGTACATTCTACTGGAGTAAATGAAATAAATGAACGAGTTTTTAACTGTGAGAAACCTTAGTTTGTATTTTTACAGCATTGGTGAAACTTATTTCTTTGTTCACTTTGCAATCGGATACAGCAATAAAGGCGAAGTGTATTTTTTATCTATTTTATTTCTGCATTAAAAATTTACTCTCCGATGCATGTTTAAAATTATTGGTTGTTTTTGAGAATAGCTTCATATAGAGACGTCAATAAGGTTCAGATGATAAAAAATTAATGTTCTTATTTACTGCAACTAAGTCATAAATCCCCGGTCCAACCAAAATAATCAGCACACAACAAAAGGTAGTTGTTCAAAATAAATCCGATGCATCTCTAGATGGACCATGAGGGTAAATATCAAATGTCCCTAGCGCGTGTAAATAACATCGCCTTTGATAGGCTGTTTTATTATGCGAAATTGAAAACATAAATTTCTATAAGTTATATCAGAAACCGTTTCTCATTCAATATTTAGCTCAGAGCATTCAATATAAACTGATAATAAAAATATCTTCTCTTGCCTCGCGATAAGTTTTTTGAAAACGTAATTGTTTAACTCGCCAACAGCGGCGAAAGTGTAAAAATTGAATTTAACTAATAACAATTTAATAATGCTCTCATAATTTAATAAATTACACATTTAGGGCCGAACTTTCTATCATGATATAATTTTGTACGTGATGCAATTTGACAGATAGTTTAGAGAAAAAAAAAAAATTTTTTATATCATCTGTCAAATTGCGTAGAATTTTGATGATTAATTAAATTAAGATGATTTACCTTTTTTATTTTTTTATTTTGATGATTAATTTTGATGATTTATTTAAAGTAAGTACGTAAAAAAGTAAGTAAGTAGTTTTATGTGTATAAATAGTTAGAGGGGGCTCACTCTATGGCTTAGTAGTTGGGACCTATTTGAGATCTAAAGGTTTAAAAAATCCATGGTTTAACTATCTTCTGCTGGGTTTTTTGGTAGTAGGCTGTCTATCGCCAACTTACATAGGTTTGCGCTGTCACAACTTTGTCAACAGAATTTGTTTTTGGAAGTAAGACAGTTTCTCTGTGTTCGAAGAATTCAGGTGTATCATACTCTCCTTTCATACCTTTGGGCTTATTATCACCAGGTGAGATGAAGTCCAATAGTTGGGGCAGCTATTAATGGAAGGAATTAAAATTGAATAAAAAAAAGTTTGACGTTTGAAAATCGGCCTTTATGTGTAATGACTACCCTCCTTCTGTTTGGTTTTGACACAGATTATTATATCATATAGTATACTAACATTGGAAGAATACGTATAAACAAACGAACCGCAATTTTAAAAAGGTTTTAGTAGCTTAAGTTTAGTTTAGTTTAGTTAGATTTTAATATATACTTTATTTTAACCAAAAAAGTTAAAACTTGAAATGTATGCTCACCATTACTAAAATCTGCCTATGAACATCTCTTCTGCGCCTCAGTAACTTTATCTCCAGAAATTTCCAACAGCAAAATTATTGTAATAAAACCTTTTGTTGTTACAAATCTTTCGTAATCCGGTCACAGACATGCCTTCTTTTCGGATATAATTTATGCCAAGAAAAGGTCGTTTTATTAAGGGTCCATAGTTCAATGTCGTCTGTATGTATGTTACCACTCACATGGTCACTCGCGAAGTGGCATAATAGGTACCTAATACATATAGTATTCGGTACCTATTATGCCACTTATTTTTTGTGTAGTAAGCGTTTATTTTGTGTTGTGTGTAGTAAAAGTACAAAAGGTGAACAGCCGTATCGGTTATGCTCGATAACGCCAGGTTTGTCCGCCGATTCCTCTCTCTGTCGTCCTGACCCTCGGCTGTTTAGCCTCCTGGGCCGTCGACGGCCGTTAGCTTCGGAGGGAAGAGTTGTAAATTGATTTTACAATAATAAAAATAGTTCTCACTCATCACAGCTATCACTTACCCCAAATTAAGCATCGTTAAGAGTCAGGAGAGTTTATGGAGAAATAAAAATAGTAATATGTATTTAAATATCAGAAATATACTAAATAAACATAGAAACATCCATGGCTAGTGAGAAAATTCTACTCATCATACAAATATACCTACTAGGATTCGAACCCGGGCTTCTAGTTAATTAGACAGGGGTACTGACCACTCGTCGTCGTCATAACAGCAGTGACTACATTTGGACATGGGCTTCCCTAAGAGACCCTAGTATGGTTTACAGAATTCAAAGCATGTGAAAATATTTTTTTCAGTTTAGTTATATAATGCGAAAATTTTGTAAATATTGATACTGAATTTATGTAATAGATAAAGCTCTTACTCAGATTAAAGGTAAAATTCTAATAAATTCCGCTTGGCTGCTCGTGGTTGCGCTGTGCAGGAGTTCCTAAGTCCTCTGACTCTGTTACGACAACTGTGACAAGTGTCTCATAACTTTAAATAAAGAGTATTTGTAATAATTTTTGAGTTTATCGACCCAAGCATAATCACAATAAATTCAACTACTTATTTCACCCTTCTAAGGGGAGAATAACAAAAAACCCTTTCTTAGATAATACCTGTTACTTACACTTCATATAAAGCACAACCTTCAAGTTTCATGTCTCTTGGACTAACGTTTAAGATTTAGCGTTGTTTTATTAGTCAGTACTTTCAATTCCATTTAATTCGACGATACACAGATAGCCATCTAGATATTTTACAAGGAAAAACTTCTAAATCAGTGTATGTAATATATCTGTGCAAAATAATAACCTATTGCATAATTTTATATAAATATTGCAAACAACATTGGTTATCGGTGAATGCCATCATTAACACATTTTGCTTTTAAATGTACCTGCGTCCATATCGATGTACCTATTTCAGATTTAGACATTACTGTATTCTTTTTGTCATAATTAAGACGTTTTAGCGTCTCATTCTCTGCAAATGTACTATTTACGTAAAACAACTATTTTAAAAATTCAAACCAAATCGCGATGTGCAAAATCTCGATTTTCGTATTATATGTATAGATAAAGAAAAAATCGACAAAAAGCCTTAAGAAAAGTGTTGTTGTACTTGTTGTGTATATTTAAGTTTGAACACGATTTTCAAGATTTGTTTCCTGATTTTCCTTTGTACTTCGTTAAGACGTACTCGGTATAATAGATATTTTATTTTAGAGGTGGCACCTGCAGTAAAAACGGATCAAACCTTTATTGCTGCTGCTACCATTTTCAAAGTAATATTTTGGGTATAAAGACACTTATTCAGTTGGCTTATGTAATGGGGATATACGGCGTTATTCGATCATCAATCTTAGGATCGACGGCGGTGGATTGGACTTAGACGACACGAGACGTGGGCCATTATGCCATCTTCCAGTCATGGAACAAATATGGCGAGCTATGTGCTAATGACATCTTCACAGACTACATTAAGTAGTCGCATATAGCGATGCCATTAAGAGTTAATGAGGTTATTTACCAATGGTGACGAATGATTGATCAACATGACATAGGTAAATATAAATTGTCTTTAAATATAAACATTTATCAACAACTCACATACGTCCACCGCCGAGGCACACGAGCATACCCTAAATTAGGGCATTTAGGCTTTAGTCCACCATGCTGGCGAAGTGTGAATTCGACAACTTCACATACTATCTTTCTTCACAGGCTTGTGCAGGTTGTAGGGGTAAAAATATTTGGAATCAAAATGTTTTCAAATTCAAAATATAAATATTGGTGGTTTGATAGCGGTCAAAACCCGCCATGTGTCAATGAAATATATAAATTTAAAAGTTAAAATAACAGTATTAAATTAAAATTTTGTAAAAATAACAATATTGTCAGTCACATTTTATTAAATGCCTTTCATGCCACAACATACGAAAACAGGGCTCATTAAGTAATGTGTCTAAATAGTTGCTACAGCATCAATCGTTAGACAACAAAAGACAAAATGTTTTTGACACTTTAATCCAGTTTTTAATCAATATGATATTCTAAGGAAAACTTAGATACATTTTCGTATAGGAAAAACACGCTTTCATGTCTTCCGCACTCACATATAACGGTCAGGCTAACGCAATTAAAGTCGCACTTGCAATGAGTTCGCATTCGAACCATTTCATAATGCAATAACTTTTGAAGTATCAAGTGCGCAGGTGAATTCTCGAACTCTCAGGAGAGCCGAGGTCCGGTAATTGACAGTGGTTGTATCAGCGCTGCAAACTTTTTATGACGTCATAAACACGAGATGAAATTATATCCTAACGACCCAATAAACGGGAAAAACTCCTCTCAGCTACCCGTTATTACACGAACGGAAAGGTTCTCCGTATTTGCCTTCTAGTACCCTTGTTTATGTTATAACCTAAAAGACATCACAGGTCCTTTTAATAAAACCAGCAAGTATACTAAAAATCAACTAATTGTGACTCTCAGACGCCAGTCACTCAGACGCCAGTCAGTGGCAGTGGTCTGGCGGAGTATGTCAAGTATAATAGTAATAGGACACATGAGTCAGTAATCCATTGGCGTTCTCACTTTTTATAACTTAAATTCGTTAATATTTTTAGTCAAGAATAGTTTTTAAAATTTCCTTCGAATGCTAAAATACCTTCACAGAAATTATTAACTGTGGCTTTGTAAAATGACTGTGTAAAATGAAAATGAAAGTTTGTAAGATTGGTTTACCACCAATCTTACAACTTTCGTTTTCATTTTCGAACAGATTGAATAGCAATATTGATAGTATGGAGAAAGGCATTTAATAATAGCAAATATTTTTTTACACATAATATAGATGCAATCAAGTTACGGAGAACTACTATATTGTACTGTGCTACGCGTCGTAGTTGATTTTGCTACATTACATATTTTTCTGTATTGTGAGGTTCAACATTCCGGAAATTATTTTATTTTGCAGATATCATACGAATTATGATATCAAATTACAAATAAATTTTCTTAGTTTCAAGGTACTTATGTGCACATACATTATGGCGCTTCTGTAAAGTCCAGAATAATTCAAATATATTATTATCACTTGCGGGGCCATGTAATTATAATGTAGTTCAAGTCGTAATGATTAACAGTAATGTCTTTAATTTCGAAATTCAATACTAATTGATAAAGTGACCAAATTAAATTTTATAGATAACATTATTATTCTTATTCTACTTTGCTGTCGTAATGATATATCATGGCAACTGAAAAATATCTATAACTTATCCGGCTTAATTAAATTTTATAATCCGTTTCATTTTATCTGGGCAGTCTAATTTATACGTAAAGGCCAGTTGATAATACTTTAAATCCAATTTACGTAGCATCCGTAAATCTGGTCGGTGTCGCGACCAGTCGGCACAATCGGAACCGTCTCGCTGAATCTCCAATTAGCATTTAATTTAGTTTTTATCCCTCATTTCATTTCGATGCTGAATAACACGAACCCTCATCACGAAAGGCTTTCACGGAAAATAAGGGGAGCTTTGTTTATTTTCTTTATCTTTTTCCGAGCGGGTTGCAGCCACAGTGGCAACTATTATTCGCGGTAAATTTAAACTGTTACTAAAATGTATCTGGTTTGTTTGTTTTCCGTGAACTCCGGCGCAACGCTGGAAGAAAGTTTAATCTTTTTAATGCCTTTAATATAAATATGCAAATGTTCTCTGTGGCTTCTGCAGCAGTTTAAAGTTAGGTGTATCTGATCTTCGTTACTATTTAGAACGTCTCGAAGTGAATGTAAAAAATATATATATAATGAACACATATTGAAATTCACTGGAAAGAAAAAGGTACAATACCTTAAGAAACATCAATGTTTCCTTTTAGTATTTAGAGCATTCAGGTAAGGTTGTTGGTAATTCTTTAAAGCATTGAATATTTTTAACAAAAATATGACTTATATGTTAGTATGATGATTAAATCTATAAAATACTTCTACCGTCACTATTTTTAATCTATATTTTAGGTTATAAATATTAAAATACATTAATTCGCTAAGTTAAAAGTTTATACATTCTTAAAGTGTATGAACTTACAGCATTTGAAATCAGGACAGTTTCATTGTGCTCAACAAACAGTGAGTCTTGAAGAGCACAAGCGGCGTTACATCTGGAGTAGGGCGTCACGCCGGCACTCCGCGCGCCGCGCTGCATGATGCAACGCCACGGATAAACTTTGTTGGAGTTTGCTGACTCTTTAAATGAGCAACGTCTTGTTCCAGATTCATAGGGCTGGGAACATCTAGTATATCGGAACACCGTGTTTTTATAACATTTTGGAGGTATTTTTTTGGTGTTTCATAACAAATTCAACAACTTCTGCTTTGGTCCCTGGTGCTTAAGAAGGCACGGTAAGCTGTTAGTCTCGGCTTTCACCCGCAAAATTGGGCCAGATTGGGCCAGCGTGGTGGTGTTTTAGCTCAAATGCTTTATTTGTTCCTCTGAGGATTTTAGACAGCAGTGAGTCGTATTAGGCTGTATGTATGAGCGCATGATTAAGGTAGTACAGTACTGTAACGTGATCGTGATATCAGGCACAATGTGACAAACCAGTCAGACACATTTCGGGTCTCAATTTGACTTAAGATTTAAGGTTATTTATTGTTGGCTGTCGTTGAATATGCTACTCTTTGCACTTTTTTAAGTACCTTTGAAATTGCGGAATTTGAGTTTATCCGAGTGGTCAAATAAAAACTACATAATAAGCAGTACCTTTGTACTCAATTGTTGTCAAGTTTTGTAACCATCTATGTTTACATAAATAAATAAATATATACCACAATAATGAATGAATAATATATTATCATCTTATCGAGACCCCTTATTATGTTTATAATAAGTTTTAATTTATAATATTAAATATCCCAGATTTATATTGTTTTTTGATTACCCTTTGGCGGTACCTGAAACACATGACGTATTTCGGTTTTTTATTTCCAATTTCACTTTAGTAACAAAAATATATTGTATTACCTCAAACCTACATTATACAACTTTTAAGGGTTAGTTGTCTTGTAAAATAACTAAAATATTCGCGAACAGTGCTCAATTACCACAACTGTAGCTCGTATCTAGATGCTACGTGAACAGTCTAAGCATATAGCTTACAACTAGAGGCTGCATGCTTGTTTATCTCAATAATAAGAAAATAATATAAAAACAGTCACATTATTCTTCATTATATAGTTTGTATTCTTCACACGAAATGTTAACGATTGTTCGTTTTCTGATTAACTCATATTGCGTACCTAAAAAAGGCGGTATAGTGACATAACTTTTTCAAGATTACCGTAGCCGAAATGAAAAAAAAAAAAATCTTTTGTATTCACATCTATTCAAAAAGAGACATTAACAAGACTTCGAGGAGCTTGTTGTCGTAGTAGCTCTAGCGAGATAAAGAAAACAACGCAAATTTCGCCATAGTTGGTGCCTAGATGGGCAATCAAATTAGTTATATCTCCTTTCGTTTTTTGTCCTCCATGTTTTGGAAGGCACGTTAAGCCGTTTGTTACCGACCCAGTTAATTAGTGCGTGGGCAAGCATTGGGTTGTTATTGCCCAGCAGTGGGATATCTATAAGCTGTTGACGACGATGGCGACTTAAACTTCAAAGCAATGTAAAGTAGGTTGTTATACATGTACATTGTCTACTAAAGAGTATCTACGGTTGACATCCTTAGATCCTAGAAATTATTTGAATAATCGTATAGTTGATTAATGCACGCTGAAAATGTCCATAGCATAGTTAGTGTTTTTCAATATGATAATGAGTCGAAAGTTAAACATTTTCGTGCTACGAGCATAGTTACATATTGATTTTACGTTCTGTATTCAAAGATAATCGAAAGTGTCAAAGATAATCGTTAATAATTATAAAATTGTGACAGCGGTAACCCTTAAACACAAAGTTTACTGTATTTACTTACCAATGCTTTAGACGTTTCAAACTCAACCATATCAAATCAAATTTTCTTACATACTTACAAAGCCGTTTCGTTCGTTTAATATCTCACTGGTACATTCGCACGGAACACCCATTTATAAGTGTAATAGCATAAATCAATTCTTAACCGTGGTAAGCGACTCAGCGTGAATACGAAATCATAAACGACAGCTTTATTAAAATTCATGTCCATTATACAATTCAGCTTACATAAAAATGTAGACTATTATTATGAATAGCAAAAGTACTCTACAACCATTCATAAGGAATCAATACTTTAGGGACATAATATAAATACATATTAGAGCCTTTGCTGAAAATAGATTTGTTCGATCGACTTGATTTGACTTTGACTTTGAAAAATAAAGTTATTTTGTAGTATAACCTTCCTACGCCATTTAATCAAAGCCTATTAGAATCTTTCATGGATCTTCCTATTACTTTAGAGGAAAAGAAGATCCAAAATTTCAGAATCAGTTATAGTATAGATAGATAATGACATTGGCATTGCTTTCCAGACCTCAAAATATCTGGTCCATTTTTTTTTGTTAATTTCTCCCTATTTCTGGGAAGACAAAGAGAACCTGTACAGCCATGTCTTATAAATAACTATTTTTTATTGGCTTCAACAACGTTTTTTATATCAAAAATTCATTTACTATAAATAACAATACAATATGAGAATTAAAATATACAGGCACAACCGATGATTTGAAATTTCGAATTGTATTCGAAAATTTTCTCGATTCCAAATTTAAAAATATATATTGGTGTGTTTTAGAAGCATTATTAAAAATGCATCACTTATAAATCTTATTTAACAGTATATACATGTCTTTCTATAAAATAAAAAAAGTAACACAGGTTAATCAAAAATACTATTTAATCTTAAGTAACCGATTTTGTCACGATCGTTATATGGCACCCTTGGGGTCACATTAAATGTATTGCTTAATTGATACCTAACGGCAAAAATTACAAATATAATAGTCGCTTTCTGAACCTGCACAGCAACTGCAACTCGTGCACTGTATTCATTGCTTTCCAGGCCTGTTATGGAAAAATTTGGTTTCGCAGAACACGCAGGGCTCATTTTTATTTTCAGGAACTCTATTCGGATGTGAGTCCTCATTATCAGTGTTGGTATTTACTTTCACCGTGAGAGCTAGTACTGGATGTAGAGTCTCTCTAGCGCTAAACAGCATTGCTACCAGTGCCTCCTCCACCGTGATTTTGCCTGGTACCGTGTTGACGTCTATGCCCTCGTCCATGATTCTCATGCTCTTCTAAACGCTAATTCGTTCAATTTGGCTAATTGAAATCAATTCACATCACCATACATAAATAAGTATGGTGATGGTGTGATCACGTTTGCTTTTCGTTAACGATAAGAAGTCCCTTGAAGTATCTAGACTCCATAAGCAAAATATATGTCACTACCTTTTGGACGAGGTCAGAGGGAAGTATAAGTTTTGTATCTAGTGGTTTATGTATAAATAGCTCTAAATTATGTAGGATCCTTTACTAACCGTTTCATTGTAGATCTAGGCAAAGAAAATATTTTTGCACCCTTTTTATATCCCAT
Organism: Acentria ephemerella; assembly: GCA_943193645.1. Taxonomy (NCBI): domain Eukaryota; kingdom Metazoa; phylum Arthropoda; class Insecta; order Lepidoptera; family Crambidae; genus Acentria; species Acentria ephemerella. Next base: position 9,147,678 of record OW971886.1, on the reverse strand, counting down.
GACCTTATATCCGACCGTGTCTAATTGCTGGTTTCCATATTTGTTTGTTCCTTGAAGATGGACATAATACATTTGTCTAGCTATCTGCAATCAGAAAATAAATATACAAACATGATGAATCAAACTTACATGTTATATGGCCCCTGGTGTCATAATACAACCAATGCGAGAGGCCTGAATTACTCATTGTTTATTTCGGAATTAACTTTCAAATCTTGTAACAGACCGTTCAACGAATACAATATCCAAACTCACGATTTTTTTAGAAATATTGGAAAAATAACACTTGTTTGAAAGTTTTGCCAATAACATGTTTCGATTTATCCGAATACCGAGCAAACGAAACGGTCTTTGACGGATTTGTTTGGTACAAAATTCTTGTTGTTGTGTGAGGGTCTCGTTACATCAAAATATATTAGATGGCGTTATTCAAACATATTAACATTAAAGAGGACCTATTAACGCCTCTTCTTTTATCAATTTGGTTTAGTAAAAAAGGCTATTTAACTACACGCTGTTTAAACTCATATTTTTTTTTAAATATTGCAGCTAGATCTTCCAACAAAATTGAAGCCGCAATTAATTGGTTACAGACCACCAATCAGATTAAAATATTTTATCGTCACGAAAAGCAATTTACAGAGTTCACCACAGCACAATGCGCGTCAGAAACAGCTTGGTTCTGCAATATCTGGCCGATGTGGAACGCTGCACATTTCGCCTCGGAAATAATTCTGACACTGCATTTTTATCCACGAAATTGGTATTCGTCACAAACTTTCAGATTTACTTTCGTTTGTATAACGCCATAATATTATTTCGTAGTTCACGAACTCGATTAAACTTTTTACGTACGCGTTAGAACTAACGTCGTTAAACTAAATAATATATAAGCTTAAGGAGTTGACACCATTAAATATGACTTATCTTTTTGTATACGTCTTTCTATAAATATTAAAGAAAAGTAGATGTCATTTTTATTTATATACTTACTGACAATAAATCTATTTCGGAGCCTGAATCACAAATTGGAAAATAAACATTATAATAGATCCTACATACGTCAAACGAAAAGCCGAAGCTCGACAATGACATATAAAGCCGATCACAAATATAAAAGAAACCACAGTGGCATGGATGGAAAGGATTTATATTAATTTTATATCCTATGTAACAAAAATGTTATGTTGCAAAAATCTTAAAATGTCTATAAAGTCGTAGAAGCTTGTACTATCAACGGGTACGACCTATGTTTGTCGAAGAGGTCAACACCAGGAACAGACAAGTCGCTAATTTGCATACATAGTCTTATAAATTGATTCATTTGTAGACAAGACTATTCTCTTCTTTAACCCTATTACGAATCGAAGAGATTTTCAAACAGCGCAGTCGGGGTGAATGGCGCGAGAAGCGACGCTTCTATTTATCTCGATTTAGATAATTCCCAACAAACTGACGGGGATGAGGGTAAACATCTTGACGTGATTAATAGTAATCCTCAGTAGTTTAATAGTGTAGGATTTGGTTGTTTGAATAATATTATCTGAAATAGCGGGGGTGATAATTTACGAGGCGTGACGCGGCCGGCAGTCAATCTGACCGACGACGTTTGGCTTTTTAGGGCGTTAACTACTTAAAATGTTCAATATTGTTTTGGCTTTAACAGGAAACCGCAATAACGGCGCCGTGCAAAAAATGTGCATTCCCGTTTTGAGTGTTAGAAAATCCGTGTTATTATAATAAATATTTGCTAACAAAAGCGGCGAGCGAGCACCTGTGACGCTGCATTAACGGGACCGTTAGCGTCCCGTAGTTAAGCATAAATATATCTGTATCCAAAACAAGAATCCAAAAATCTGTAACTGTATCCAAAAAGAGGCATGAAAAAGCACTTTTGGGCCGGCATGGTCGAGTAGGCTAGGGTAGTTTGTCGCTTGCTGCACCAGCTATCTTCACAGATGGACTCTACTGCTTATCATCAGGTGGTGTCGAGAGATTTACTTGTTTGGCCGTTTAAAGAACTACTTTTTACTAAAATTTTCAATTGGACAAACATGGCAGATATATTATTTTTTACCATTGCTACGTTATGCAAATAAAATTAATATTTTACTTAATGTTTTCGCATACAATCAGTCGATCCCTATGCTTATTTTTTAAAAGTGTTTGAAAAAGTTATCACTTAAAGTAATCGTGATAATTCCTGACAACTAAATTTACTTGAATCGTTATAGTTCAACGCAAATTAGTCAACATTTGAAGCTTCCGTAGTGACAACTGAACACGCACAATACACATTAAACTCGATCTACAGCGATTATATTAGACAGAGATTTCTGTTTCAGCCTTTCAACAATAACTCAACAGATCATTAGGGAGTTGTTTTTAAAAGCAAACAGTTTGTTTACTAAATATTATAACGAGATACACCGAATTGATAGCCATTACAACAATAAAAATTAAACGAAATAACTTGTTGTATTCCAACAAGTTGTTCAATAAATAATCCCACTACACTTAGTCGTGTACATAAATTGCGTAAGGCACTCATATTTAATATTATGGCGTTTGTATACCAAATTTTTTATTAATGTAATTATATGTAGTGTAAATTATAAAAAAAAATTAATTTTTGGGAATTATTTGATTTTTAACCAATTTACATTGTCACATTTACGTTCAAATGAATGTAAAAATATGCATAAAAATTAGCATAGTATTTACTTGTACTCATGAAAATAAACCTGAAATAAAAATAAAGTAATAGGAATAGTTAAAAATACATGTATAAGAAATCCCCGGAACAGAGAACAGAGAATCCTCAGAGATCAGGTGGTTTCAATATCTTGCCAGAACGAGAATATTTAGGATTATTATTTACATTAATATTTATTGGTTCGGAGTGTGGATTACAGTTTGGCGATTTTTTAAATGAAGTGATACAAGTCTATGGAGTTTAGGCATTAAAAAACTGGTGTGCTTGGAATACTGCGCAATTTTGTAATATATAATAACTTTGCAGGCGATGGCAATTCGTTATTTACAAGCGTATTTAAATACTCTAGTAGCCCCAGGCTAAAATCGGATCCCTGAAAATAAGTTTTCTTCATCATGTATTTTATTGTGTGAACAACTCGTTCTACTGGACCGTTTGACTGGGGGTATGTTGGTGTTGATGTAGTATGTGTAAAATTCCAAGTTTGTTTAAATCCGACAAATAAACTGGAATTAAATTCTGGTCCATTGTCTGATATTATTATCTGTGGTATTCCGTTACGTCTAAATATATATTACATTTGTCCGATTACTTCTTGCGATGTGGTTGACTTCAATTCCACCACTTCAATGAATTTGCTAAAATAATCGACCACATGCAGGTGGAGTGGAGGTAGATCCATCAGTGTATCCAAGGCTGCTCCTGGTGTTGAGAATAGGCCTCCTGTAGCTGTGAGACAGTCCATACTCTGTAAGGTGTTTAGCTTTCGGTTGACTGTCTTTAGGTTGACCTTATCACAAAAGACGGCGGAGACATAACATATGATAGGCCTAGCTACTGATGTGTAAAGCCATATAGCGATGTCGGGTTTTATACACCATCTAGCTCCCGCCATTCGACAGCTTCTCCACATAGCTATTTTTACTTTTTGAATAGTGTTATTCAAATGTGAATTCCAAGTGCTTTAGCTAAGGTGTGTTTATTATATTTATCAAGGGCTGGTAATCCGTGTCTACTGTCTCGTTAGTCGTTACACAGGCATATAGTTCCTTTTTTATTTGAGCATAATTCTGATCGGTTTTACGAGTAAGTTGTCTTGCATCAAGCATGCATCTAACCCATTTTTACTTGCGTCAACAGTTATGATGATAAGTTTTTCGAGACTATAATATTTTAACTCAGGAGGACTAACAAATTGTTTTTTTTATATTTTCAAAGCATTGCTCTTGTCGTTGATCCCACGTTACGCGACATTTTTCTTTAATAATTCACGCAGTATAGACGTTTTTTTCTGAAAAGTTCGGAATGAAACGATATACATAAGTAACAATACCTAAAAATCGTTTAATGTCTTTTATATTTTTTGGCTTTGATATGTTTTTTATTGCAGAAACGTGAATGTCGTCAGGGCCAATACCCTCCTTGGTAATTTTATGCCTTAAATGTATGATTTCATTTAAACCGATTTTACATTTTTCTTTGTTTTCATTTGACTACACATTTTAATGATACACGAAGTTTTTTAAAATGCAGTTATTTTTATTTTCTGCGAATATTAACAAATCGTCTACGAACAAAATTACCCCTTCCATGTTGTCAAAGTGGTCATATAAGCGTTTGTGGAATATTTCTGATGACGATGAGATGCCGTAAGGCATGCGCAAGAATTTATACCCTCCAAACGTTATATTACGCGTACAAAGGTCCATACTGCTTGGGTCTAACTTAAAATGCTTAAAACCCTGTTTAGCGTCTAGTGTACTAAAATATTTGGCGCCAGATAAGTTAGCTGTTATTTCCTCAAACGTTGGTAATTAAAAATGCTCTCCTTTAATTACTTTATTTATATCTCGGGGATCTAAACAAATTCGGAGATCGCCGTCAGGCTTCTTCACTACCGTTAAGCTGTTTACCCAATCGGTAGGTCCTTCTACCTTCGATATTTTACCATATCTCTGCATTGATTAGCAATTTTCTTTAACCTGTTCTCGAATAGCTATGGGTAATTTACGCGGGACATGTGACAACTGATGATGGAAAATTATATTTTTTATTTTTATGTGAAACATAAGCATGCACTTAGGAAAGTAGCATCTATCTATTACTTAAATAAAAGTACCCTAATAACCATGTAATTTCAATGTACTTTTAGTTAGATTTTCTTATATTATATTAATTTTACTAAACCATTTTCTAGGCAAAACTTTTATATCGGCTCCCGTGTCTAATTTCAATTTTGTACAGATCTTTTCAAACTATATATATACTGTCCACACATTGTTAGAAAAGTAATTATTCTCATAAATTACTTGATTGCTGGAGTCTTCATGAACTTCGTATACATGACAATTTAGAATTATTTTTAGTTATTGTAATCGCAAATTGAAAATTCTATCCTACAGACGACGCCATGTTATGTTTGTGGGAAACGGCATATCAAGCAAACACCATGTTCTAGATTCAACTGTCTTTATTTCATCTTCTACATACATTTTATATTTTGCACACTGACAAATTAATAGATACATACACTTTTGTTAATCTAGCGGGTAGTTTTGACTTCACTTGGTTAATTTATTACGAGTTTATGAATTGTTAAAATAAATCGATATTACCAGATGACCACTGTAAGTTCAGACCGCGAAAGCCAAATTTATACACAAATGGTGTAAGGCCATCAGGCTGACGATGATCTCTAGGGTAGGAATACAACCCTTAATAATATAGGATACAATAAGATAAGAGTGACCCTTATAGTATACACCTATGTAATATTACTTTGCCAAATTACAAAACTTGAATATGACTCAAGAGTGTTCAGTCTACTGAATCCTGTCTGCAAACTATAGTCTTGTGTTTTGTATATTAAGTTATTATATATAAATCTAATAGATGTTCCTATTAGGATTAGATCATAAGTGTAAAAAATATAAAGCTTACAACTGACCTATTTTAAACATTCCTCGAAAAACAAAACTCGCCTCGAACCAAAAAATCTAATGTTAAATCAAATGTTATATTATGGCAAAATGCTTATCAGTGACTGTTTTTAGACATTGCTAGTGTGATGGGTAGGATATACAGCTTGGTCCATTGAAGGTTAATATCAGACATTAGATCATCCAAACTTACGAACAATATATACATTATACATGTGTAGAGAATATTTCAACATTTTCCTCAGGACAATCGGCAGCATCAAGGGACATCCAAAATGAAATTTTGATCCGATCTGTTTGAAATGGAATAAGTTTAATATAATCAGGGACTGTATAATGAACTCTTATAGCCATTCAATTGAATGACCGATTATTGTATGTTTTAATGAACTCTATGGCCTGTTAATAGAGTTAATTGTATATGTAAATTGTAATTTTTTCATTTTTGGGAATATTAATTAATTTTAGTAATGAAAAAGAATTTGGAATAAAAAGTACTTCACATTAATACTAATGAAAATTTTTTCGAATTTTTTAATGGCGCTGATACTACCGCACTCACATTATATCAGAAACAATGTGGCGCTCGGCTGAATAATATTTACTTCTTTGTTATCAAACGCAAGCTTTTACAGAAGACATTTCCACTAAAATATTAATTTGACCTCGACAGACAGAAATGAAATTAAGTTTTAGTCCTACTCTACAATCCGACCCATACATTTTTACATAGGCAGTATCATTCACTTAACTCACATTTCAAAAAGATAGTCTCAGCATATTTTTCTAATATTATTTTGTTGTGTAAATTCAAGATGGTTGAGATGAAATCAATACTGTAAGTTAGTTGTACCATCGGAGCGAGAAATGTGTTTGTTTGTTCTTTTAGCTCCGTGAAATTGCGTTACTCTGTGTAATCAATCAAGAGACCAATTGAATTAGCCACAAGCCATCCACCCTACGTCCTGCCTTCTAATTTAGGCATGTCACTCACTAACGGAATATATTTTAAAAAGTAGACTTTTTTTTGTGAGTGTTATAATATCTATGAAATGTATGTAAATTTGACAGTAATATTTTTTCATAATTGAATATGAAATATATAAAAATTAGGACAGACCTATGTCCAGCAGTGGATTAATGTAAAATAGTTCATGATGGTTATATGAAATAAGCATGTGGTGGTATTATATCGTATTATTTAGTCAAGAACACGTACCTACGATGATTGACGTGCACCTTTCTGAAGATCGCATCCAAATGTTTTACTTATTAATAAAATGTTAGGAAAACTGAATACAAAACGTATAAAAACCGTTTCTACCTATAGATACTATGTACATATAGAGCAAAGCATATGTAAAAATAATAATATAACATGATCCACATTCGTTTAGTAACATTGACTTTTAAAATAATTAAATTGAGGTACATATTTCTTTCACAAATATATTAATGATATAAAAATAAAGTAACTTAAATAAACAACCAAAAAATAAAATAATGAAATATTATATAACAGTTGGATGGTAACATTTCGTAAACAAGCAAGCCAACAAAATGAAAATTTGTAGCGTTTTCATTCATAACGTTCGAGAAAATTAATTAGATTAGCGTTGAGTTTGTATCATATGTCTTCCGAGCTTTTGCAGCAATAAAGGCATATATTATTTGACGGATATATAACATTGACTGTATAATTACAGACTAAGAGTTATACTTTTTACATAGTATTCGTAATAATTTGATTACAGTTTGAAATTAAGTAAATCAATATGACATAGTTTTTGGATTAGGCACAATTCACTAAAAAGATTTTTCATTAAGAATCAATTTATCAAAAAAAATTGATCAACGTTTTGGTAGTAGTACTAAGACTCTATTTTGTTAGAAATAGGGACACTCTGTATGTAGGTACTTTGATTAGATTTTCTAAGTGATTACCAGTCCTTCAAGCAAAATCAGATTATTCCTTTATAATAATTATAATTATCTCTCAGAGAAAACTGTCTTACCGTATTGGCTATGGAGCAATGAAGTCTTGGATGTAATTTATTTAAACAAATTACAGTCACAGTAAATTAGCTTGTTAAAATGCCTCCAGCTCTCCATGATAAACGGCTTGATACAGGCTTCAAAGATATTAAACAATTAAATATGACAAGAGATAATTATTTTGCTCACAGTAAAGAAAAATAAATTGTGATAAGTAAAAGCAGAAAACCTTGACAATTAATAAAGTGTCTCAATTAAAATTGGGTGAATGAAATGAATGGATATAGTTATAAAGATATTATATTTCCAAATATTGCAGAATCAAATTTAGCAACATTTGTCCACTTAGGGTATTATCAGCATTAAAATTGAATCAAAGTCAAAGTTAAAGTCAAATTGTTTTTATTTAAATAGACTCATTTACTAAGATCTTTTAAATCGTCATAACAGGGAATATGTATTAGAAAAATAAATAAATGTGGTTAAAGGTAATAGGGAAAACTTTAAATAGTTATTAACCAGTTATTTGCAAATTGTTATAAAATTTAATTACGTATTAGATAAATTATTTTATAATTAAAACTAACACTAATATGCATATTCCCAATTAACCCTACCACTGCTTCGACGAATTAGTAGCTGCAAAGAATAAGTGGCGCAAGAAACTCTCAGCTTTTAGTAATTGTAACCACCGTGTACCATGTATTGTAAGTTTTCCTAAAAAACAGCAAGAAAATATTATAAACCAACTTTTTGTATCAAAAGACAAAATAATAATAAAAACTAAACGAGAACTCAAAAGCTAGCTAGCGTTCAGAATTATACCACTCTTACAATGCTATGACATTTATTAAGAGTTTTATATAGCTATATTATTTTAGTTCAACATGTTAACAAAGACCTATCAATACCCGTTGACAGTAAGAAGTTTCGGTATATATACATAAATACAGCGTTCCCGATCTTAATAGGATTTAGCACCCTCACGCACCGCTACCACAAGGTTTGACGTAGGTGACCTACCAACATTTGATAAAACACTTCAATAATCAGTGTAATTTTGATTACATTTTCGCAAATTTAATTTAATTTTTTCCGACTGAATTTGAACGGAATAAATTTAATAAATTGCAAGACTAAAATATCCGATGACTACTTTTTAAATAAAAAATCAATACTTTTCAGTATTGATTTTTTATTCAAAAAATCCCACAAACCGAAATCCTTACGATAGTGTCATCATGACATCTTAAAAAGTCATAAAATTATTTTTTGTGCAATTATCCAACAGAGAAACGCAAGGAATATTACAATATATTAAAAGCAAAAATACACAAAAATAAACCGCTTTATTTATCTAAATACAAAAAAATACATATCGCAAGAAAAGGGTCTACCGACCGATAATTGAGGACGGGGAACAAACATCCCATTTTGTTTTTCGTCTCCGCAAGGAAAAAACTTGATAAAGCTGATTTAAAATGCGACGAGCGCAAGTGATAAGACTAGTGGAAACAAACAACTTTTGTTTTATTTTATTTTAACTCGGCTCGCCAATTTTGATTTCCTCCTTTTTTTGTGGAAAACACGTTCGTCTTTTGAAGACAAGAAAGTTACAAATAGTTTTCGACGTCATTATGTTTTTATTACATATGTTACCCGCAAGATCTTACCCGTATTTTATAATTATTTTATAAGGCATGAAAAAGTTAAATCTGGAATTAAACACGGTGTATATTTATATTAAATTATAACGAAAAAATGTATGTTTAATTCACACATACGTATCAATTCAGTTTTTCGAATCAATGTTTATGAAGATGTATTGGTATATTTTTAACTCGCCTCATAATCTTGATTCTACGATCACCACCATTGATATTTTGAGAAGGGGTAGATTAGTAGCATGAGAAACCAGAACTTATTTGATTGGCCCAGATACAAAGTAAAACTAAATCACGGAATATTACTTAATTTGTAGATTAAATAATAATGACGATATAATGATGATGATGACGATAAATGTGGATTTAATTCAAAATGAAATGCTGTTTGTAAGTTTCTATTAAATGGTTGACCACTTTGATTATTATTTTTGGCTTTTTTCGCTTTATGTGTAAGGCTTTTCAGCTTAAAAATATTAGCACATTTAAAAAAGGCTTAAATAAATAATTGAATGTGCTGACAATTTCAAATTGTTACACTGTTTTTTGTTAAATGACGTTCGTGGCAGAATAAAATAGTGTTTATTATTATGAATTCTCATTGAAAGTGATACAAAGGTTACCATACGCAGCGAAGTGCAACATTTAAATCCTTCATTATATATTGTATTTTTGGTTAAAGCATATGTAGACACAATTTTTGCCTAGCAATGATGTTTTGAGATTCCCCTTCTTACATAAAATAACCCTTTTTTTGGTTAAATATGTAAATTTTTGTAATTCTTTTGTTTTTAGATTCGATGTAATCCTATTTAAAAAACAACAAGCGAATGTTAAGCTAGGGATCGGGAACGGGGAAAATTAATTTCATATCAAATCCCCAGTTTGATTGTAAGCTTCAGCCCAGTATAGTCATCATTAAAGTATGTAATCAATCAGTTATGATAGCTTTATGTATGAAATGAAATTCTTGTTATAGTACCTTTATATATTATATTTACCACAGTTTATTAGAAATACATCTTAATAACGATAAGACTATTGGAAGAAATGTAGGTAGGAACATATGATAAACCTTTTTTAGCTAACCAGCCTGCTCCTTACACAATATGAAACAAGATATGAGAGAATAAATAATTATTAATCTGATTATTAATTTCCGAATGCAAAAGTTTACAAAGAAAACAAGTAATGTTGAAATGTATAATAACACAAACACATACATATGAAACATTCACACCTCAATCACAATATTGTGTTGCAACAAATACATATTTCTGAGGTTCAAATCTAAATATCAAATAATATTGGAAGTATAATGACGTAATACGACCCTATTAGAACGCCGTAGCAATGTAGTAGTTTGAATACAGTCTGAGAACATTCATTATTATCTATTCCAATACTCACCTTCAGTCCAAAGATGAGACTTTTCAAAGACAGCTATGAATAATTTTCAAGTAATTGCTTATAGAAAACTTAATATAGCGCTTTGACCACTTCAGCCTACAAACTTTCTTTAGACCTCTATCCAAAAGTTTTAAGGCTAATTCAAACCGTCAAGTCGTATAATCCAGACACAATTGAATTTAAATTATCTCAAGAGCCCCGGGAGTATATTGCGAGTTAAATACAGAACATGGATTTCGCGTGAGCATCAAAATCCTTGTTCGTCCTTTAATTGATTATGCTAATGTTTGTTTTTCCAAAGCTAACCAAAATTTAATTAGCAGATTGGATCATCATGTTTTATTTCTGGTTTTAATTTATTTTCGGGGTCCATAAATTTAAACATGTAGCCTCTTGTCATAAGCAAAGATATTGGTTTTTCTCTTGGAATGTGGGATTAGGGCATTTAGTAGTAATTGAAAGCTTTAAGCGTATAGTCTATTAGATCCTCGCTCTATTAAATACTAGACTTTGGCTTTTCTTCATCTAATTGACTAGTTTACACGAGAATAGTTGGTCAGTAGGCAATTTGCTATGTCAACCAAATTCAATCGTGTAAAAAAGCAATTTAGTAGGTCAGTCTTTAAATCGCGAATTTCTGAGTAAATTGGTAACTTGTAATAAATGCGATTACATTTATTTTTCACTGCGAAGTGGTCAGCGCTCGCGTGAACAGTCAATGCGAAATTTAGCAAAGACAAAACAGTTCATTTTGTCATGGCAGAAACAATACAAGGCTGCGAAACTTTAAGCTACCGAGATTCAAAATTAATTTTAATTCACTGCCTTGCGTAGTGCTCATTATAATTATATGTATTAGTGAAAATCTTGCTTGAAAAATTTTTATCGATTACATTTATATTCACCCATAATATTTTTTAAGTCAAAAGATAATGTGTAAAAGATTTTTTCATCAAATCAAATACTGAATTCACTCATGTAACATGTATTTTCGAAAATGTAAAAATTAGAATACAACGTGTTTGGAATACAACAATAAATATTATGATGTAAAATTGTAAAATTTATTTCTAATTTGTCTTTACAAATAATATTGTGAGAAAAAAATATTTGAGAAATTTTAAAATTAATGTGATTCATTTTAAGATGACATATTATTTGTATTGCTAAGTTAAAGGGTAGCTTTTGTTTGATAAGCTGTACATGAAATAAACCCCTAGAAACCTTAACAACCCTTTTACAACTTTCTTATACAATTGAGTTACAGAGTATTATTGAGTTACAATTGAGAATGTTAAATGTTTATCAATCACTTAGCATAATTTGTTTAAAATAACAATTTAAATCGTTAGATTTGTCCTCACACCTCAAAAGTGTGTTATCATTATTTTATAGAGTAATTAGGAAAGTAAAAACTCCAACATGCGGCTTATTTTCTGATGAAGAATCTGATCCAGTTAGTCAAACCACACGCGAGAACGCCACTTGGACTCAACAACTTAACAACCCCCTTGCCATCTTGCCCCGCGTGCGAATGCCACTACCCAAGGTAATAAAAAAATAATGGTGTTAATAACTTGCCAACTAACCAATTATCCCAGTGTTAACCAGCCATAAGTGGTAGCTCTGTCTTTCTTACTTTGAATAATCGCTATCATTATCGTTAAGCGGAAAAGATACGAGACTTGATATATTAAGTAATCAATAAATTTTCGATGATGCAATCTTTCCTAGGAAATAGGGTTCGGTTTGATACTATTATATTTTTGAGTTCAAATTTCCCTAAGAATTATATTAGTTATTATATGTTAGTATCATTAATTATCATCTTTTTGTACGTTTCATCATTAATAAGAATTTTTATGATTTTTATGTGGGGTTGGTGGAAGAGATTTCTTATACCTTTAATAAGCAGTACCTTTGTACAATTTACTGTTATTCTGTTGTCCTTTTTAATCATATTTGTGTGTACATAAATTGTTAAATAAATAAGTATTATCATCATTTCTCTCTCGATTCACTTCCTTTTGATTCGATTTTCTTTATAATAAATCCGATTCAGTGCATTAATTTATTATTATGAATGTAGGTGTTGTGCAAAAACAAACCTTTAATAAAACATTTAACATAGTTGTAAAAAATGGTGTTGTCTTGCTTGGCAGCTCAGCAGATTTCGTTGAACGAAATTCTAAGGTTTCTCAACGAAACACTAAATTATGGTTCTCAAACGTATTTCGTAGTTCTCAGGTTGCCAACCTGATGGAAAGTGGTTAACAAAGCCCGTGAATGCTTGTATTATAATATTAATTTATAATTATTAGTATAATACTAGGGTTATCACTTGACCATGTATTAATAATAAAACTTCGGATTTGATTTAGCGTTGTTTTTTTTTCTAAGAAAAATGAAATGTTTAAGGAAGTCTGCAGAATGAGTTGTGCTTAAAAATACTGACTAATTGACTAACCGTATAGTCCTGACTTGTAACAATAAGTTTTACGATTACAACAATAACGTTTGAAACATTTATCGCAATACTTGTAAATCTTTGTAGTTTTTGTTCCATTTCGATATTTGTTTGAAACTTTCAAAGTTGTAAGATCACTTCTCAATGTGCAAAACACGATCTGTGCTTTAATAAAAACACTTGTAAAAATTATTTTAATATTTTTTCTTTTCAGGTTTGATTTCGATTACGGAAACAAAGTAACTTTCGCAATGAATAATCCAGTACGCGTAGCATTACGAATTTGAGACGGTCTTCTTTACATCGAAGTGCCGTTTTCAGAAGTATAATATAATTGAATTTGTAATTAAAATGTTTGAAAATAATTTGCAGAATGTTTGAGTACTTATTTAATCAAATTCAGGTACACCAGTGTGTGATTTAATAAAAAAGAAATTGTTTTTAGTTTTGAAGTAACTCTTAGATAAATTTAAATTCCAATTAAGAATATATCCGCAAAGCACTTGAGCTGATTAAGTATTTAAGTACTAGGATTATCTAAAATTATACAAAACCTTTTAAAACATTGTTAGAATGGTAAATTTAGTATAACCTTTTTACAATAAACTTGTGGATGGGAAACGACTTCATTTTGCGTCTGTTTTTCAGAAGCTTAGTAAATCAAAGACAAAACAAATTGATCCTTTAGAATTACCCCATCAAATACGACTCAGCAACAATAGGCTTTCTGATGAATAATTATTATCAATTTTCTCTTTGTCACCCACCAAACAAAAGTAGCGATGATAGTACCTGGGGAGCGTGTTATCTTGGCAGAGATGTATGACTATTATTTGTTCAAGTATATATAATAGGATATGGATAAGTGCATACGTGTGTAGTATCAATCAATCGGGCACGACATTCAAAGATACTTTTGCCCGTCGAACGAGAAAATTTTCGTTTATCAAAAAGCAACGTCTCGGAAAGCCTTTCAAAGTCAATTCGTTTATTATGTTAATCCATCTAAAAAATTTACTCTTGCACGAACGATGTCTTCTTCTATTTTGCTGCAACACGTTTATAAGACGAGTGTTTGTTACTGAGTAATTTGGTAGGAAGTACATACATTAAATACTTTGTAAACACAATTTTTGCTTTCTATAGTCAACAATGTATCGTTACTTACATTAAAGTCTTTATCTGTATCTCACCAGACGTACAGCCTCATTAAAACTTTATGGGAAATACGGAAAAATTAAACGTTCGCTGTTGGTGTCGGGGATATTTGAAATTTAAATTTTTTTATGAAGCGAAGTAATTATAAGGGCTTTGGCAACAATGTTAATGAAACAGGGACGTCCACATATATTACATAATATTTCATCATTTATACTAAATGCAACTAAAACACAACCTCGGAACACTGCGAGACATACAAATACTATAACGGGGACCTTTCTGTCCCGACGGTCAGTTCTCTTTAAAATACGCCCTGATCACTGTCATTTCATGCTTGCAGTTACGGTGACCCTAGTTCTCGTGCGAATCTAATCATTCTTGATTCTATCACGCAGAGAAACTCCGGGTCTATCCCTCTCCATTATCTTTTGTGTGACTTAGAACCTTCATAAGAGGTCTATTGTAAGCGGCCTTCACCTGGGTTTCGTAGCTTCACTGGATACACACACGTATTGAAGACTTCGTCGTATTCGTCTTGACACTACTGTAGAGAAGCCAAGAATCTTCTATGAACACTGATCAACCGAAATTAATTATTTGCTTGATCTCTTTCTGTGACTTACCAAGTCAGACTCGCATCTTGTTATATACGGTAGACATAGAGGTCTTTTTGTACAGTGATTGCAATACTTGGCTAAACAGAGACATGTATAAGCCAAACTATAAAGAGTTGTTTAGTTCATTCCATAGTCTCCATTTCATTTTATAATTTAAAAAATAATGTAAAATACCACTAGGTACGTCCCTCCGTCAACAATTATTAATGATATGATATAGTTCAATTAAGCAATAAACTTAATTATTTTCCTTTGAATGATTTCTTTTTGTGACAAATACTGTTTGAGTTTATTTATTTTGTTGAATTTAATTATCGCGACTGAATCTTCAACGCTACAAGAACAAATCTATTTCAGTTTTAAATTAATTTCTGCGTCGCAGTTGTTTTGTGGATAATTTAATTTACTTAATTATGAGATTTAATTTCAAGTAACCTTGATATTAATTAATATTTAATAATAAATATTATTAAATCTGTGGTTCATTTGTCGTATTGGGAATTATTATCAGTTTCATACCTATAGGACTGAGTCTATAATGTTCTTAATGAAATGTTTTTTGTCGAATGTAGAGCAGGCAGATGGTAAATGTCACGTTAAACCTAACACGAAATAATTTGATATTGAATATGTCGTTCCTTCCACTTTAAACCACCATAATTAAATATCCAGTGGTCACATATGGAATGGCTATTCCGTTTAATACTAGCTCAGTGATGTTGCCATATTTATAACTTGAAATTAAATTAATCAATATTATTGAAATCAAATTATTATTAGATATAAATGTAGTAATAAACGCACAGAAAGTGATATTATGTTTTATAATTCTGTTTGTGGATTTTTATATTTCTCTCAAAACATGATTCCTTTCAAAAATGACTTTCCCTTTCTTAAGAGTCACAGTAATGTGCCTAATATATTTTTGCATCACAAAATTATTCTCAACTAAAACCAACACATTGCTCACACGATTTCCATTATTTATAATTTCAAAAGAATGAATCAGGAAAATATCAATTAGCTTAAAAAGTTTGGTAAAAGAGACTTATTTTTTCCTTGAAGTATTCTATAGAACGAGCCCCGTGTGAAAATAGCAGGTGTTGACTGAATTGACAATAACTACAACCACAGTTCGTAATGTAAGTCCAATGAACATTAGCTGTGAAGAAATCGTGGGTTATACCGCCGCGCTTTAATGTTTTCAAAGCGAAAACACCATTAAGATTCCCTGGTCACAAAAAACATATTCCTTTTTATTGGTTATGCGGATTGTGTTATCTGAACGACGTGAAAGCCGTTAGCACCTTGTTTATTAAACAAACGAAGCCACCGTGCCAGGATGTGCCAGTCTTTAGATATTTGATTAGACGAGGTTTGTTTACAGCAAATTCGATCTCTTTGTAATTGAGAATAAAGTTTTTATTTCATTCTTTCCTTAACGAACTTGATTTAATGCGCAAATAGTTTGTTAGAACCAGTCACTATGAATATAGAGCGACGTGTCTGTGAACAAATACTGAATACTTACCTTGTTTAATATTATCTAAAGGTAAGGAAGAGTCGGTGGCTTAATACGTAAGGTCATTGTCTTCCATGCACGAGGAAACGTTTTGAGCCCCACCACGTTCCAATATGTTTTCAAATTTTGAGTTGTTGTGCGTTTATTTGACGCTTTTTTGGTGAAAGAAAACATCTCGAGGAAACCTTCACACACCTGTGAAGAAATTTTTAGGTTGTGTGAGAAGTCGACCCATCCGAACTTAGCCAGCGAGGTTGACTAAGGTCTGATCGCTCTAATTTAGGGTAGGTTGGAGCTCGGTGGGGACTTAGATGAGCTGTTGATGATGATGAAGGGTAAGAAAGATACTAGTTTACAAACAAATCATAATCATGAGCATAAATTGACTTATTGCCATTTCCAAGCAGGTCTGTCGGAGTGATATTTTCATATCAAACAACATATTCAGTTTGAGGATACATATAATTACAGAGTAAACAGTTGCTAGAACCCAAGTTTGTAAATAAAATATTTAGAACGCCTGTTAAATGGAATCTTATCCAATTAGAATAAAATAAATAAGTCCTTTATCTCCTGAAATAGTAATATTATAAATCCAGTCAACACCAAATTACATTAAATATGTAACGTTATAACGTTCAATAATGTATCTCTTTGATTATAATGTTTAAACGTTACGAACCGCAAATTCCAAATTATTGTAGGTTGACTGTTATTAGGAAATATCATTTACATATAACATGCGGAGACAAGCCGCTACCTCAAAGGTGGTTTGTGGAGTTCGGGACAGAGTTTCAGTCTGCATTACTGACGATTACTTAGATCTAATTTTGTGACATGGTGGCGTTTACCTTCAATATGCCTCTAGTAAATAGCTCGTAAAATTTTGGTCTGTGGCATTAAGAACCGCAAGTTACGAATGGAAATTCGAAAAGAGGTTAACATATAATAAGATAAATAAGGATGTTAATAATAATTTAATATGTACCGTATTTACTCAATCATTAAGTCTAAAAAGTAATTTCCAATAAAATGAGAGTGTATAATCATGATAAATATATTTTGAAACTACGTCTTCAATAAATCTTTTGAAGTTTAACAATGAGAAAAGAAGACAAGGGTATTCATTCAGTTATACAGCTTTCTTATAACTCGTATCTCTGCACAACAAAGAGTCTGTAATCAATCACCACCTACGGCCGCACACTGCCACAAACATTTCTTAAAGATGTTTTGTTATTTTTGTTTTCACTAATTGGATTAGTCTAATACCAATGAATCAGATTGCTGTGACAAACGAGTCCGGAGATAAAAGGGAGGACGCGCTTAGATCTTGTTACAAACAATTCTTATTGATTAAAGTATACAACGCCATGTTCCTGCGCAATTAATTTGAAGGGATTTTATAGAACAGATAATACGTGACGAAAGCCATTATTTTCGGGACTCTAATTGGATATTAGGTGTCTGTTCGCCGGCGTTGTTTGTCTAGTGCTTCCGGACCGCCCGCTATCCGCCCTAAACTAACAAAGTAATAGCACATTCCACTCTCTGACGCACCTTGATCCTCACTACGAATGTCCTTATTTGATTCCGACTCTGTTTAGTGAACGAAATATTTGCTAAAAACATTTCCACAATATCTACTCGGCCATCAAATTAAAAGAGTCGTAAAGTTATCCATTTTATTCTACATTAACAGATATTTTTGAATTTCCACGGAGAGCAATTGGATGAAGGCGCACAAAAGGGTTACTCTTAATATTATAAATGCATGAATGATTCTGTCTGTTTCAAATTTTATTTATTCACGCCCATATTATAGATCCTTTCCATATGAAAACGTATAGGATGGAATGTTATTGTAACATGAATTCCGATGTTACCTTCTCAATTACAAATTTTTTATTGTAAAAGGCGAAAAGTTACAGAATTGTTAACATTACTTATAAAGTTAATTATTTAAAGAGTCAATAACGTTGCGAAGGATAACTCTAGTTGTGTACCAAACAAATTAATTAGGCCGCTAGTAACATATTAAACTTGTTCAATTTTATTGTCACCGAAGTAAGGAAGATAGTTCTATTATTTATAGTGTCCCTTTCTCTATCTAAAGGTTTTTATTACTCCTACATAACTATATTACTGTCGATATAACGAGAAAAAATAAAAGAAAAGATGCCTTCGGATCAGGTAGCGGCTCAAGTGGCTTCGTATTTTCCTCTTCAACAATAATAAGAATTAGAGAAAGCAAAAGTCATTGGTCGTTCATTTCGCTCAGTTTCCGCGTCATCAGCTTTTACTGGAAGCGAAAGAAGTAGCTATTATGTAGCTGATAGTTCGCTGAACTACCTAATTGTTTGTGTTCCTATAGCTCTCAGCTTCTATATTGATTGATGAGAGAGATTCGGTGTTGCAGCCAGCCGTCTGTAAGTAAACGTAACTGACTTGATCCTCAGTTTACGAAAAAGCTTTTGTGGTACAGTAGGCAGCACAGAAAGATTAACTCTTCAAATTTACCTATTGAGTTGATAATATGCCTTCGACTAAACATACAATGCTTATAAAACACATTGATATACGAAGTCACGTGTAAAAATACAGAACAATAACATTGAGTGGAATATACTAGTATGTTCTATGGATGGCTCTATACAAGTGAATAGATATAGATGACATAAAAATATTTTAATTTCGGTGGATTGAACGATAACGATTTTGTTTTATCATAGATTGATCTGACATTGGCTTTCGTTGCTGGTTTGTGGTAACGTATTTTTGATGACACGAACTTGATAGCTTTAATGTCTATAAATATTAATACATTAATGTTTTTATAAATTAAATGTGAACTATGTGAATCTAATCCAAAATCTGTGTTATAGTAGACAGTGCTACTGACGATACAAATCAAAGAACTCTGTAGTCAGTGAATCTATAAAAATGTTTTTATACCTTATACTCTTATAAATAAACTTCTTTATAACTTGTAAGTGGAATAAATTTTCGTTAAAATATCTAATACACGTAAAAATGAAATATTAATACATTAAACCTTTATTAAGGATTGAAAAAGCAGTGTGGTTAGTGAAATGTAAAGATAATTAATACTGAAGAGTAGATTATTACTCACGTATAATCTTAAAGGATTTGTTAATTAATTAATAAAATTCATTTGTATTGTACGATAACCTATAAATTAAGAAACTTGGTATTTCAAAGACGCTTTTATTATAGAAGAGAAAGTTTGAGCAATATATTTTCAATTTTGCTACGATAAAGCGCAATGAAGCGGTCAAAGAGTAAAAGAGTGAACCTTCTTTTGAATTAGAATGAACAGAAGTTTTTGAATTATTCTTTTGGAACTAATTAATGTGGGTGATATAATGCTTCAAGATATAAAACCTAATAAATCTTAAACTAAAAAAGCTGTAGAAGATGATGAGGAAAATATTCACACTTTAGTTCTATCATGTGATTTTACGTGATCTTTGTTAGAAGCAATCATTGAAATAATCTCAATAAAAACTATTTTAGTTATTAATAATAATAATCACGTTTATTTATTCTCTCGTCATCTTAAGCTTAACAAATACATTGACATCATATACATGTGACACAGGTGCATAAGATAGTGGGACACTGGTAAACGTAGTGTGTTTCCTTCAATTCCATGATGTGAGAGAAACAATGCATGTTACACTGAATTACTAACAAAACATTTTTTTTTAATTCATAGACAGAAATATCCTTTATTAAATAACGCTTTACAGATTCCGAGAATATTTTTGTTGCTTTTTGCCTGAAGTTGTCTATGTAGCGTAGTTTTCGAAAACACAATATCAAACAGGCCCGATGAATAATCAGAATTGGTTTTACCTTAATAATGAAGTTACTAATTGTGAACTCTGATACAAACTGTGCGAGAGCCTCATAGCTATCAAGTTGTACAACTTGGACCATTAATTCAGGCTTACTAAATGAGCTTCTGTAATAATTAAGTTTGTGTACACTAATGTTTGAATAGTAACAAGAACCTAATCACTCATCCATTGCTCATTATATGTGGTAGATAAATATTTTTTAGTATTATGTATACAAGTTTGTATATGGGCTAGCTCTTAATCCGAATCTACGTCTAGGAGAGTTTAAAGTTTTTCGACCTGTTAGAGCTTATTTACGTTTAAATATTTGAAATATTTTTATTATTATTGAATACCATAAAAATATTAAATATTAAATAACCAATATTTATTATTAAATATTATATATTAAGCATTTCTACATCGCAGTATTGTTTTTACCCCTCTCATTTATGTAGATTATAATTATGTAATTAATAAATCCTACTACAGCATTTACAATTGAATTTTTGTACTGGTCGACAGGGAATGACTGCTGGGGAGATTCGGAGGACATTACAGGTAATTCCTTGACCTTCCATAGTTATCATCGCCATGAGAGATGATAACATGAATAGAAGAGTAACGCGCATTGCGAATTAAGTAGTACGAAAGTAAATTGTCTTACCTACAGAGATTCAATATTAAAGTTCTATTTATCCTTGTGTTTAATTCAATTTCTTTTGGTTTCAACACAGTATAGTATAACATAGTATAGTTCATATAGTTCTAGAAATTTTCAAAGCGAAGCAGATTAAGTATCAAGCAACTTTTAATTCGCAAATCTTACATACCCCATTTGCGGCAATAACTTTATTTCAATCGCTATTCCTTCTATGCTCAAGTGGTATTAAGTGGTATTTCCTATAATGCATCGCAACAGCTTATAATCTCAAGTTATGTACTAAGAAAAGTATAACAATATATTGTGATACTCAAAAGCGAATAGGTAAGGACGCTCCATCCTTTCTTATTATTATTTCTTCCCCTAAAAGCGATCGTAAAATTCAGTTGTCTGAGAATCGTACAGACCTTAGGGCAAAAAGCAATAGAAATCGTTGGCTCCGAGTACGGACAATTACATTCTGACTCGATTCTTTGTTAGATTATTAATCTGGAAACTTGGCTATTTTGAAGATGTGCTTACCTTTGTATATGTGCCTATAATTCCTTTAATATAAGGTAAGTGAATAGAAATGAAATTGATGAATCGAATTGATGTTAAGGTAAAATGAGATTTTCTTTTACGCCGAAAACGTTATTAGGTACCTTATTATTGAATTTTGTTGTTTCTGATATTAGAAACGTTTTTATAGAAAAAAGAATGTTAATTAGGATCAACGTATCTAATCAAAGTGGGCTTATTATATAACCGCTAAACCACTGTTTCTAAAATATATAAAATTGACAATAAGTGTAAATCCATCTCTAGTCAAGTCTAGATTGTGGAAGATAATATACTTATTGTAGCAATAATGAATATCAAATTAAAAGTCATTTTTGTTGCTCTTATAGTAAGACAATAGAGGTGCTATTTTCAGTATTAATTTGTGGCTTCACTTTGCTCTGGTTGCGTCTCTCAAACCTTTCACATACTTTGTGATGTTGATAAAAAAAGATAGTGATATCGGATTCCTGTCACTATTCTGACCAAAGAATTTTATAAACACGACATTCATGACATATTTCATGAAGCAGACGATTCATGAAAGTAGTTTAGTAGTTTTAGTCGTGTATGGCATTTCGCGTCACGACCACTTTATTTCTGATGTTGTGTCTTTATTGATGTAGTAATTATCTACCGCTCTTTTTCTATCAATATTAATAAAAATAACGGTTGCTTTGTAAACATTATATTTTATCACAACCTTAAAGCTATTCTTTTTTTAATTTCTTGTGACAGAAAGAATACTTGAATTTTACAGTTATATTTACATTTATTAAGTGTAACAGCGCATCGGACTTTTTTAAAAGTAACAACTAGAAATGTATATGAAGCCATTATTCGGCTTATAACGAATTCCCACAGTGTTACTATTGTACATGTTCAGTATCTATTTTGTTGAATATTGACGAGCGCAGTATACCTCCATCATTCGTGTAACGCGTTTTTGCGCGTGTGTGTTCACGTGTTCAAGCTACTCCCAGTGGAGGTGCCTGGCAGGCTTCAATTACATTCCACATACGTTTTCTGAATCAGCAACAAAGGTACTTACTTCCACTGTCATTCAATTTAACGCTTATATTAGACAAAGTGGCAGTATTCTCAATGTTACTATTTAGTTCGCTTCATTTATTTGGATTATAAACAGTTTTTTGTGCCACTTTGACGTTTATAATTATAATTATGATATATAATTCGATTATATATCATAATTATAATTATAAACGTTAGATTCGTCGTAAACTTAACTACTTATGAAAAAGTTGAAACATGGATCATTTTCGTCAAATGGCTTACTACAGCAAACTTTATAACGCAAAATTTTCGTGATGAAATTAACCAACTTGTTTGAAAGTTTTCGTTTTAAAGCAAGTAGTGAGTGAGTGGGACATCTTAACAAATTTTTAAGAGCCGAGAACTTTCGAAACTTTGGGACATAATCTACTTTACTGCAGTCAAGAGTAGATGGCGCCATACAATGTTGTTGTAAATAATTATTTATTAGTCTTCTCTTAACTATATATTTTATAAATTACGTTATTTTTATCTCATTTTGAATCAAAGTAGAGCCGTAGATTAAGTCCTAAGTTATACAGCCTTTGATATTTATTGTAAGTGTCTAGATGACACTATCGTAAATAGGTATCGTTTACACAGGTATGAAAATAATTGATCTAACTACGGATTCGATATTGGCGAAACAGAGTAATGAGGCTTATTAACGAAAAAGAATAAAGTTATCCTAAATTTTTGCGTTAATCAAATTAATATCGCTTTTAATTTTTAATTTTTGTTATGTCATTACTTAGCTTGGATAGTAATTAAATATATGAAAGATATACCTAAGAAGTTTCGTAAGTATACCTTTATTATATTCACTTTTTACTGTGTGTTATCACAAAATTATGATCGTGATAAAAACTTATATTTTATGTCAACTTATTGCTCTAAAAGTATACGTAAAAGATTTTATGTGTGGTTCAGTGAGAAAGGTTATTACGTCGAATAAACACTACGTATCACATTTACAATAGACAATGTGAACTCACATTTATATAGCTTTATTACATTGTGATATTACAAATGGCTCTCTTGTTGTTGCTGTCTAATGCAGTCGTAAAAGATTGCACTTTTATGGCAGTATTGAACTTTAACCACAGATTAAACAACAATATAGATAAGATGATAGAATATTTAACATTAAAAAGAATATAGTTTAATAGGTCTGAATGTATTACCTTAACAACAACTTTTAGGGTGGAGTGGATAATAAGAGGCGTAGGCGCATGAATCTAAAGTTTTGAATGTTATTCTGCTTCGCCTTTTGTTGTAACAAAGTTTCATAAATGTTAATTACAATGCTACCGATTTGTAATGGTATTTAGTCATCTATCAGAATACTTAATTGCTATAATTGTTTTATGGATAAAAATATAGTATTTTTCTTAAAAAATATTTTTTTTACAATTATCAGATTTTATTATATTTTTTCTATTATTCATTATTAGAAGCATCTTGGTCGGCAAGATCAAGATGGCTAGTGCAGTGCATAGTTTCACTTGCACTAGCCACTTTTTTATTTGGACTCTACTTCTCCGATGGTAAGATCTAAGATGGTAGCATCACGTAGAATGGACTCATTTGTTTGATCTTTATATTAACAAAAAACTGACTGATAATACTATAATTATACTACCCCACGAGTGCGACCTGTACTATGGATGGCAACCATAGATCCAATATACATCTGTGTGTGTGATAACAAAATGCGCAGGTAGCTTGAATTGTAATTAGAACACGTATTATTCATGCAAACTGTCATCTGGGTATATTTAGAGGGCATACAGTTTATTGTTGCTGCATAAATAAATACTTTTTCGTCATAATTTTATTATCTTGATTTTTTTTATTTTAGAAAATACAATAACCACTTATAACAATAATCCAATCTATGATGTCAACTAGACGGATATAATTTTGTAAGTTTTCAATAATACAAAAATGCCAAAAATACAAAAGGTTTTATAATGTAAATATATCGTAAAATTGTTTTGAATCAAAAGAAACAGATATTACTAACACATCTAGAATTTATAAAAATTTTAAGAGCTAATAGCGGAAATAAAATTCCAAGCGTGGAAGAGTTATTTTTGGTCGTCGAAGGCGCCTTAGTTCGGAGTTGAATATCGTGTTGGCTATAAATTACTATCGCAAGCCAGACGCGATACTCTAGACATAAAATATTCAATGTTTGTAAGTTACTGTTATTTTTATAAGTTATTAAGAAATTAAATCGATAAGTTTCGAAATATAGTTTTCGTTTTCAAGGATGAAGTATCACATTGCTTGATTCAATAGTTGTGTCATAGAATAATCATTTTATACGTATTTATAACAAGCCTTAAATTGATATTAGTATAATACCTATTAACAGATATCCAATAAAATAAAAATCACAATAAAAGAATGATTATCAGAATAATGCAACAGCCTTGTAAAGCTTGAGACCATTTAAATTAAGACTCGTTTCACTGTCGAATGTTACAGAGAGTGGAATTCCGTACGGGCATATGTTTTCTCTCCTTCATTGAATATTGGCTCCTTAAAAAGAGGCGTGTAAAGGCATTTTTGGGCCGACATGATGAAGGGAGATAAGGCGGTATATCGCATACTGCACAAGCTATATTAACTTCCTCCTAATATTTACCGTAAGACGGTGTTGAGGCATTACACATCTTTTTTTCGTCTAGATACAAACGTAAAATTCATTCAGTGATGACGTGGACAGCCGAGTTGACAATACTGACGGTCAGTAATCTAACTTTGACCTTTGTAACTTATAAAATATTAAACAGGCAAAAATAATTCAACCTTGACATAAGAAGTTGTCTAATTTAAAATTATTTTTTCCTGAAATAATAGAAAGTCCGACTCCAAAATATTATTTTAAATTGGATAACTTCTAAAATTGAATTTTTTGAATTTTTAGTGTTTCAAAGTCGGTTTTAGTTTTATTTCGAATTTGTTATTTATGACTAAGGCATTTTCATTACAACGACACGAACGGTAAACGTGCCTTGATGGAGGCCTGATCCTAGACAAGATGCATTTCGGTAATCGCAATTAAATGGCTGAATAAAAAAAATGTATGAAATTTTATATAAAGCCCGGCTATCGAGCGTAATTGGCAAGTCCCAAACATTTTTCATTTACCGATTCGATTGCGATTGTATCTGCAATTCGATAGTCCAGGCCTTAATATAAGCTAGGCAAGATATAAGTGACACTACCTTGTTATCCTGTTACTCACTGGTAAGAAAAAAAAACGATGTATCTAATTTTATTTCGTGCACAGTTCTAAGAAAATACAATCAACTGAAAAGTTTTTCTTAACAAGGAAAAAATAAGAATTATTGGGTGCTTAATATATTTTGGAAAAAAATCCAATAAATTTATGGAAAAATAAGATATTTTCCGATTATATCGTTCGTAAAATTGTAATCTGCCAATTAGGATTGGTCAGTTAACGTGACATAATATGACTTTCAAACAATCAGCGCTTAAGGTGCGTATTGTCGGATGCCAGTTTAATACGAGAACATAATTAAATGGTTGAAATAATTATATTATATAGATATTATAGGAAAAT
Source organism: Acentria ephemerella (assembly GCA_943193645.1). Lineage (NCBI taxonomy): Eukaryota > Metazoa > Arthropoda > Insecta > Lepidoptera > Crambidae > Acentria > Acentria ephemerella. Next base: position 9,121,472 of record OW971886.1, on the reverse strand, counting down.
TATTCGTAAAATTTTAAACGGTACTGTATTTCAATTATATATTATCCCGCACGTTAGATTATACAATAACGGTGACATATATCCATAGTTAACTTAAAATAAAATAAATACATAAATGCATACTTATTATTCAAAATTATTACCACCGAAATGTTATATATTCCTTACATCAAAAACGTTTAAAAATGTTTTCCTGGAAGTTTACTTCTGATCCATTCTTAATTTAGTGAATGGGCTAGCAATGTTTGGAACCTGTCATGTAGTATTCTGCGCTTACCAGGAAGCGGTAAAAGCGTCTGAAATAGGTTTTTCCTGTAGCACCGTTTTGAGTTCTGAATTGATAATAATTAATTCTACGAAATTACTTTATTAATACAGTTGTCAAGTCTATGGTTAGTGGTTTTAAAATTTATTTCTAATAATTTAATTTAAAAACTTATATCAGATTATACCATAGGCTACTACAAATTTCAGGAATATTTAGGCGATAAGAATCCGTAAACTATTTAAAAATAAACTTAAGGATTGAAATTTACTGTACATAATGATGTATAAAATATTGAATTGTAAAATGAATAATTATGTTTGTACTACTAACACATAATGTAATGCTAATAAATACTAAAGGCTGGGAGTTTCTTGCGCCCCTTCTTCTCTGCAGCTACTAATTCGTCGATGCGGTGGTAGGGCTAATTGTGTATATGCATATTAGTGATAGTTTTAATTTTTGAATAATAAATTTAATACTTAATTAAATTTTAAGGACATTTGCTAATACCTTGTTAATAACTACTTAAAGCTTTCACTATTACTACGGTCTAACCTAAAATTTTGTTGTGCCCGACAAGGTCCATAGTGTCATTAATAGTCTTAAGATTCATATTATGTAACTATGGAACGCAAAATAAAGAATTGAATTTAATTCCCGGAGCACTTCTACCCAATAGGATCTTTTGTGCTTTAGTTATTGTCAAAGAGTCATAATCTGTTAGCAGCTTAAAACAGGACAGAGATAGCGAGCTTGAGCTAGCTCGAATTCATGCAGGAATGCGGACTGCGATTTAATCCTGGCGTATTAAGGCAGTGCTGCTGTCACCGGCGAGATATATCACATCTCTAATTGCGAATATTACAGACGTTTGGCTAATGTACGCCATCTGTGTTAGCTGATAGCCCTTTTAACGTAAATCTCTTAATCTTTCTAGTCAGTTATAATATTTCTGTTTGTTATTACATTATCTCGATATTGTAAGGTCGGAGTTAGCTATTCTCACATAATTTAGAAATTATTGAACCAATTCTAGGATAGAACTCTCCCAATTCCTAGGTAGCCTACGGTCACCTCCCACTGCCAACCATGGTATGGACTGTTCTGATGTGGAAGACATCGGAGAGGGAGCGGAATGACACCCTCTAGCTGCCCATCTCTAGTCTAAATGGGTCTTAAGAAGGCATTTGTCGCTCGTCTTCGCAGAAGTATTTATACATTGTGGTTTTACTATTGTATGTGAAAATAGGTGAACTGGTACGGGACAAAAAGTAATTTTCCAATGAAAAATGAGACATTTTTTTAAATTTTTGAATGTTATAATTAACCCTTATCACTCGCATTACAATTCATGAACTGTACCAGACTAGTAGTAATTATTTCTAACGAATATTTTGATTGCAATAACAAAGAAAATGAGAAAACTTAACTTGTAACGTGACTGCTGACTTTGAAAAGGATCGAAGGTTTACGAGCTTTTAGCATGATTATTTTTCATGTCTATTTATTTTTATGATCATAATACGCGACAATACGTCTCCCTATAGGGTAATTGAGGTAAAAGGTAGAACTTTTAATACCTATAGTATATTTTACTTACCATTTTAATAGTACGTGGGTTACGTAAAGTACTTAGTCGGTGCTGTTTTAATTAAGTAAGTAACATGTAAGTACAGATAGAGCTTCTCGGATTCGGGGCGTGACGACGACGAGACGATGTCGGCACGCCCTCTGGTCTAATTGCAAGCACAGTAATGATGATTTATGTTGATCTATTCTGTCACGTGTTGCTTTGGCGAGGTAGTACTGTTGTTAGTAAAAATTTATCCAAGTACAAATTTATATGCATTATAAGATTTTATGAAGACCAAGTCAGATATCCAGTTTACTTTATAGGACTATTAAAATAAAATAAACCCAGAAGTTTGTAATACATTTACCTACCGAATTTATTAAGGACTATTGTTATTATTTCATAAATATAAACGAAATTAATGTGTAATCTATAACCTCTACCGTTTTGCTGAGACTGAAATATTAGCTTTGTGAATTACTTAAACAAATTAAATAATACTTATAATAGTGAGGATTAATTCTTTGTACCAACAAACCACTTTTCTTGTCCAAATCAGACATTACTTATGATCGGTAAGATCCATTAGAATACACACAGATAAAGAATATGCACACATAGCTAAAAATTCAATTTCAACCAAAAATCTTTAAACAGGAAAACAAGATATGAAGTGTAGCACGGCCTGTCCACTTGTCTACGTACAGGACACGGCTGATACGTGTAGTTTAAGAGGCAGCTCTTCGATACATTTCACCTTTCTAAAGGTGTTAACTTCATAGAATTCTATCGTGCAGCTTCAAGGTTCAATATCGTTCAATATAAACTTCTGCTTTTCCAGATAAAAATTTATTATATTAATAATCTTTCTTATAATTTTTATATTAAAAAGTCTTTTCGTGAATGCGTAATGCGTAATTTTGTTACTGAAATTAACTATTTTGCAAAAAAGTATAGGACATAATTCAATTATGTCTCCTACAGATTTAAGTCAAAGACACAAATAACCGTACACTTAAATTTCACTTGTATAGTGTGGGCGTTCTTTTAAGCCGTCTCTTTTTTAGACAACTGCCTGTTAATATTGTCTACAAAACTCACTGTATGTATCATGCCGTTTTAGAGCCTGTTCGTCTCTTTGTAATGCTCGGCACTTCACCGTTTGTTAGTCATTCAGTACCTAGTGAAACATTCAGTTCTAAAATTAGAATTTCTCCAGCTTTTTAGACTTACACAAAATCTACCTTAATAAAATGAGCACTGGAATAGGATATAGAGTAAATCACATCTCGTTTCTAGGTCTTAACTCAAATCCAAGCCTTGAGTTCGCTCTAACCAAATATACAAGCGTTGTTTGAAGACTTGAAAGGTCTCAAGTGAATTGGAATATTGAGACATCTATGTACTGAGAATATTGAAGTGACAGTATCAGATCGGGGAATTTTGTTTCATTGAATTATTAGTAGGTAAGACGTATTGCGTATCAAATCATAATACAGACATGGCAAAACAAACCATAAATTAATTTCGGCACGAGCCAAAAGTAACTGGAACCGATAAAACTAACGAAAGCTACTATACGCTAATATACGATAAAATAAATGCGTTACTATAATTCAGGTAGATGAGAGAAATTGTTTTGTTAGTGTCAAAATTTTCATACTGAACCGGCATGGTTGGAACAAAGTGAAAATTTGCTTTGAGCTCTTTCATAGAGATTAAGCAAGATGCTTCGTACAGCGTCTGCTGCTGAAATCAGAATGCAATTATAGGCACAAAGACTCCTCCAGTCAAGCGATTCTAACGAAATTTATTTTGGCATAATGAAATGTTTCTCCAAAGCATAAGAATACGTGTGTTTCAAAGAAAATCCAACATGATGTTTTGGAAAAATATTTACTTTTGTACATATTTACAAACACAAATAATAAGGTTGTAATTTTAATCATAAAAATTTACTGATTAACAACTGATAAGGATGTCATCATAACATAATTGATACGCTTATGTTATCTAGCTATACAATTAAGTAAAATTATACTAAAATAGTTGGGAATCTGTGAGAAAAAATTAATTGACGGTAACAATTTAAAAGAAATATTAGTACTAATTAGTTTCACAATTTACATTTAATATATATTACATGATAACACGCACCTTAGAGGAGAACTTAAGAAGTAGCCATTATATTCTACTATCTATTTATACACGATAAGTTCATCCTACTATGTCAAATTGTATCGTGTATACAATTATGCTACGTTCAATGATCATACAGCTAAATAAAAGACCTTGTGATTGAAACATATTTACATGTTGAGATTTAGAAATGGGTATCATCTAAGAAAGAGGGTCCAGATGGCGAAAACAAGGGTATAGACCACGTCATTGTAGTTTGGTATAGCGTCGCTGGACAGAGCACTAGCATGGCATTCGGCTTCATCCGCTCTGAGTTGCAACAGGGACACGTGCCGGCCTAGCTGATCCTTGCAAGTAGCGCCACGGACCGCACGCCTCAGTTCCGCACCGGCTTCGTTTTCTTGCAGCCAACGACGAAGCCAAGCACCGAGCCATGCCAGCTCGCACTCGCAGCGGAGAGGATTGCCGGTCAAGATGAGACCACCTACAAATTAACAATTTTCACTACAGCGAATAATTGGTTTATAAGAAAGACGCGGTATACAACATTTTCCATATACGGGTCGGCCGTTACACTATTTCAATCTTGATACAATAAGACACAACCTTTTCTTTATATCCCGTGTTATATTTTACGTTGAGATTAAGTAATAAATCTAAAAGTTTCAAAAGTTATTTTCTTCTTAGGCATGTGTCTAAACTAGGTGAAAAACGGCGATGAGCTCTCTACCTATTACCACGTTTGACTCACAAATCTCACGGTTGGAGCATGCTGGCCAGAATATTAAGCGTGCTCCTTGATAAATGTTGTCTATGACTACCTCGCTGAAAAACTAGGCCATCTATACATTCCTTATTGTATTCCGAGAACATTTTGTTGGAAACTAAAGTACAGGCCGACTTATTCAATAGAAATCATAAGTAGACTTGTGGGCCAGTTACTATTTTTATTGCGATATAGTTTTGCACGATTTATCTGTCGTGGTTAAATTAGTAAATATTAATATTCGAGGTTAAGTTAGATAATTCAGATTAAGTTATAAATGTTATTGTAATACAAATATAATATGTGTAAATATATATTTATTAAATTTGATATTACAAATGTGCAGTTAAATAGTTACTGAGCCAGTACTACAAATATGACAAATATCAGATTAAAAAATATTTTGAGATTATCATTATGAACGGGTTTGATGTAAGTATTATGTATACTTTATTTGTGTTAGTGTAAACCCGATTTATATAGATTGCTTGCTCTATTGTGATCTGAGGCCTATGAAAGTTATTGTTAGCATTTTAAAGGATGTACACAAATCGTGTAGTTAAATTTTAATGTTTTAATTCAAGTTCTATTACAAAAGCTACCACGTTAACACTTCTTCGCCAAGGATAAGTTCCTATTAAGAATTAAAACCCATTATGAAAGAGTCCATAAAGTTTAATAAAGACCCGACCGCCTCTCTTCAATATTCAAAATGTTTCTGTAGATAGTTAGATGGTAATTATGACTCTGCCTCAAGAACGAATTTTGGAAAGGTACAAGGTTTCAACTATAGATTAATCTGAATACCTGTCAGTAAAATACTGTTATCCTCGTACCGCTAACATCAAATGTCCACAATATTGATGAACTTTGGTTGTGTAGCGAACAACAGCATTCAACCTTATTTACCTATTCACTGAAATATTTTGATTGATTAAACCGAGATTAAAGTTCAACATGAAACTGTATTTATCATAATTTACTACTTTAAGCGGTGGTTTCAAATTTATTTTTGTCTTGCAAACATAAATATCGTAAGTAAAACGTTTAAAAACGTCAACATTATTCAGCAGATGTTTTCCTCGTTACTTTAATTAAGTACAAATTATTAAATCTTTGCCAAAGTTTACGTACCTGTTAGCAATTTGGTTGCTACGTGACTCCAGCTCGTGAAATTTGGATAGAAGATGGCAGGATTAAGTGTTGCGAGTTGATTATAACTCAAGTCTACGCCCAACTGCGGAACTTGTCCTAGATGTTTCATAAACTCTGTTGGTAGTTTCGTCAAAGATGTTGCAGTTATCCTGATGAATATTTCTTGGTTACTGGCAAACGATTGGAATGCCTCATTAGTAATTCTCTTCAGGTTTTCGCCCTTAATTTCTAAATATCTTATATTTCTTGCATCGATGCCGTGTAGCTGATCATCCATAATATTATCTGTCCATTGTATTACTAATTTGTATAATGATGGTAAGGAAGAGGTAATGTTACAGATGCGGAACGTGGAGTGGTTTATGGTAGACCACGATTGGAGATGCAAAGATCTTAGGGATATCAAAGGACGGAAGGAATCTTGGTCGACTATATCTAAGTATTTAAGTCCATTCAGATTCAAATGAGACAAATTATTTAACCACTTGAAACTCATCTGTGTAATTCTTACTATGGGATTGAATGAAATATCGAGCACGTTCAAATTAGTCAAGTGTATCCACATTTTTGGCACAATGGAGGTAAGACGATTATGACTTAGGTCTAAGCTACGTAGATTTGCTAATCGCTTTACGTCAGTCTCTTTGAAACTGTTTATGTAATTTGAAGTTAAATTGAGACTAGTTAAGTTTGTCAAAGGTAAATAAGGCACTGCTTTCAAACTTAAATTTGCAAGATTCAAATGCCTCAAATTAGGGAGGTTGTGAAATAGCTCCTTAAAGTTTGCCTTTATAGAGTTGAAGCCCAGGTCCAACGCACGCAACCCACCGAGACTCGAAAATGTATTATCTGATAGAACTGTAAGTAAATTGTGTCCTAAATTTAAATTTAATAGGAATTGTGTGTTACGGAATATGTTACTATCTAAATATTCTATTCGGTTGTGTGACAGTTCTAAGTATCTAAGGGTAAAGCCAATTTGGGACAGGGCTGTCACGGGGAATAGAGATATGTCGTTGTGACTTAGATCTAAGTGTTCTATTATAGTATTTTTAAATACATCTCTCGGTAGTAATTTAATTACATTATGGTCTAACTTTAAATATCTTAATTTATTTAAATTATAAAATTGTTCTACAGATAACTGTGAAATGATATTGTATGATAGATCCAATATTTGCAGTGATGTAAGATCTGAAAACGATTTTCTTTTCACAGTATTTATACTATTCTTATGTAAATCTAATATTTCTAAATAAATTGCTTCGCCAAAAGCTTCGGACGATATATGAGTTATTCTATTATAAGACAAGATGATTTGTCGAATGGAAGATTCTGTAGTCATAAAAAAGTTATTTGGCACGTCGTGGAACTCATTATGTGACCCATCAAATATATTTATCGATATTGTGTATTCACCATCAATAAACCGTAAATGATTTCTGCTAACGTTGAACGTAAACGTTACATCCGGGTGTGATATATTTTTGAAGGCATTTAAAGATAAGTAACTCAAATTATTTCCCTGAAGCTCCAATATTTCCAATTTTGGTAAATTCGCAAAGGCCTCGATTTCCACCGTATCGATTATGTTACCCGCAAGAGATAAATATCTCAAGTTCGGCAAGTTGGTGAAACTGTGCTTAGTTAAGTTATTGATTCGGTTGTAAGATAAATCTAAGTTTCTTAAGTCCTGCATATACGCGAAAGTGCCGCTACGAATAAAACTTAAAAAATTATATGCTATTCTAATATTACTTAGAGGGAGAGAAAAATTTTCATAATCATCAGCCACTACAATATCAACAATTCTATTATAATCCAAGTTAAGATATCTGAGATACGGAAAAGAGGCAATATCAGATAACTTAAGTATGTGAAAATCGTTATTATCGAAAGATAAAATATTAAGATTTTCAAGACCCTCATCTACTTCAAAAGGAAAATAACCACTGAAAAGTGTTGAAGAGCACTCCAAAACTTGCAAGGAGTTTGTAACGTTAGAGAAAGATTGTGGATGCACATAGTACAGGTCGTTAAAGCTGAGATTAATCTCTTTAACTGGCATTGTTGCTGGAAAAACGTTCTTATAAAGCTGCGCAATCCTGTTACCTCTCAAATTGATGGTTCTCAGAGATGTAGACCAGTCCACAAATTCGTTGGGTAACAAATTAGATATTCGGTTGTAACTTAAGTCAAGATAACGAATCGAGCCTGGTTCCAATGTTTGAAGTGTAGCTGGTATTGAAGTTAAAAAGTTGCCTGCAAGCGAGAGGGTTTGAATCCGGCTGGGGAGGGAGGGGGAGTCCTCCAGTTGGTTGTACGCTAAAGATAAATGGCGGAGTCGCGCGACCTGAGCCAGACTGTCCGGCAAGTGAGACAATTTGTTGTGTTCTACTTCCAGATGCTCCAGTGAGTTTCTCAACGATAAAAATACATCTCGATAAATAGAACTCAATTTGTTGTATGAAATTGATAATTTTTCAATTCTGTTGTTTGCGAAAACTGATTTTGGGATAACAGTGAGTTCATTAAGGTCTAAAATAATTTGCCTGATTTGAATATCTCGAAGGATTTGAATCTCGGAAGAGTCATTAATTTTATTATTACTCAAGTCCAACTTTTCAATCTTTTTGTTTCTGTTACTTGAACAAGTAGAATTAACGCTGGAAGTTATAAAATTATGTCTTAAGTGAACGGACTGCAATCTTAGAAGATTAAAAAGTAAATCACAGGAAATTTCATGAAGGAAATTGTTGGACAGTTTGAGGATTGTCAGCGAAGGAGGTAATGAGTCGGGACTTAAACTGCGAAGATGGTTTCCATCCATATCTAGTTGCAACAGGTGATACAAAGACGTCAGCGCATGAGCCTTTAGATGAGTGATTTGGTTGTTACTTAAAGATAGGCTCGTTAATGTCTCTTCCAAATGATGCCATCTAACTTCTGTCCCGACATACGCTATGTTGTTGCTGAAATAAAAACATTAATTACACTTCTTTTGTACAGCAGGTGAAACTTAAATACAATGTAGTCAGAATCCAAAGTCGGGCTTACTTCTGTAGGTTCAACCAGTTCAAAACTTTTAAATCTTTCAGGCCCTGCTGCGGTATTTCAGTAAATTCGTTGTAACCGAGGTCTAGTGAGGCAAGCGTAACAGCCATTGAGCTGAAAATAGATGGATTAGTTTGTACAATTGCTTGTAAGAAATTTAAATTAGATTTTGTTGTAAGCAATTTAGTGTAAATAAATACCTAAATGCATGTAGTTCGATGTGGTGTAATTTGTTAGCTACTAAAACTAGTGTCTGCAACCGTAAACCGTCCAGCGCACTCTCGGGCAATACTTCTAGATTTGACATGCTTATATCCAAATGCTGTAGTTCTATCCGAGGCCATTCTGTAAAAAAAGAATGAATGTAATAAAGATGTAATAAATATGTATCTTATTATTTTAAGCATGTAAAATATATTGTACAAGTATATTTTTTCAGATTTTATTGATATCATAAAGTAAGCACATGATTGCTATACAAACATGTTCCTTTACTCTCAGCTGTTAGGATCAATTTGGTATTCAAGAAGGTGTTCAGCAAATACATATATCCTTACGTCAGTTATACCATCTCTCTGAATTTATTAAGGCCGTTAAGAAATCTCAGATATAAAAAGAAATTTAAGACACGAGTGAAATCAGAGAATCATGGTAGAATTTACGTAACGAAAACTGAATATAACCATGCCATTGGTCAATTATAAGGACTATATCAGTAGTAGTAATATTATTGGGTTGAGTAAAACAATCCAGGGTAAAAACTGTGAATTAAAAGTTAATATAATCATTATAACAGTATATAAAAATTCAGATAAAAAAGTCACAGCTAAAAATAACTATAGTGATTATCTATGTTTAATTTAGTCATAATTTTTCATTGTTATTATTCAGTTAGAAAAGGATGGAATGGGTTTATTCAGATTATAATCTACGTTACGTACGGATGCCTGGGATCTCATTACCAATCTGGTTATGATTGTCCATAAAAGTCACCCGGCGCATTTTCTGTTGTGATAGCGGCTAAATTAATTTTTGTGTTTTAAAAGCGGTAATATTAACTAAACACTCAAAGGAAGTTTATTGTTCATATCAGATAAAACGACTATAACAAGGGTACTATTATCATATGTCATGTAGATACCCGCTTCATCAGCCGCAAAGTCTCGTCTATAAATTTACCTTCCTGGTATTGCCTTGGACGCTCATTAAATTTCAATGAAATTTTGGACAATTTAAATAGATTTTCGCCGTATAAATATTAACTTACGAAATTTAAGTCGACTGGTTTATTAAAAGCGGTTATTGCATTTTCTCTATTTAAATTATTAACAAGGTACATTTGGTTTTTAAAGTAATGTTTTTGTAAGTAACTGTTAAATTAAATGATTAATATAGTTCTGTTTGTTTTATTTCTTTACGTTACTCTAATAGAACCTCTTTCGTTAGGATACTGACGAATAACGTCTGCTGTTCAGAATGATATAACGAGATGAAATAATTTTAAATATCAAGCGTCAATGTTTACAATTATTCACTCTATATACTAAATTAATGTGAAAAAACTGAATAGCAAAAAAAAATTGTCAGAAGCGGCCACCCGCGTTTGAAAATAACCTAACATATATTATTAATTACCTAAGTATAACTATTTCACAATTACAGTGTTAGCATGCACGACAGAGCCTTCGTATCATCCGGTTTGGGTTTTGATTGACATAACACAAAGTCTTAGTGCGCGTGCGCCTAAAAAAGAGCTTTGTTTAGAGCGTTGCATCCGCAGATTTATTCTTTTGTTTTGATAAATTTGTACCTGGAAATCTGTGGAGTGGTACGGCTATGCAAGACATGTGTGCGGTCCTGCATGAGCATAGTGGGCTACCAGCACACGGCTCAAGACGCTGTGGGGCCAGCGCGCCCACCAGCAGGCAAGCCACCAGCGCCGTCTTCTGCAGCGCCCACCGCGCGCATCCATCGCCCAACACCATCACTGCAACAAAGACAATTGATATTATTATAATGTAGGTTCATATTGTGCAATATCTAATAATAAAAACTGTTCCCATGAAAAAACTTTGGCCGACGAAATTAGAAAAAAGGAAGGTTTAAACCGACTTTAAAAAAGGATGCTTTATGATAACTATATATATATATTTATTCAACGTATGGTCACCGATTACTCTGGGTGGCCTTACAAAACTATTTTTTAGATCTATATAGGGTATCACCACGTGATGGTCTTGATAGAAATCGAAGGTAAAGCTCAAATAAGAAAAAAAAGTAAATAACAGAATGTAGTGAGTGTGATATAATGTAATTGTTATCACGTATCTCTTCCCGTGGATATTTCCCAATTATGAAAATAGATTTCAATTTCAATTTGTCACCCGAGTTGATATTTTTTACCTGTGTGGTAGTAAAAAATTAATGTTATCAATTAAATTCGATTTTCTGTGTCAACAGTTTCAAATGGAAGATTTTGAACATGTCGTAAGATGTTTTGATGTCACAACTGAATTGGCATTGTAGACGAAAACTGTCTTAACAATGTAAAACTTAAATGGGTAACGCTGTTATGTTAGTTGAATAGAGTTCCTCGAGACGTTAACAAATGGTGGCTATTTGGAAAGTAAAAACAGTACCTACACGCAAAGTTAAATTATCTTATATCGGAAATATTTTGTTGTATGGGATTCTCAAAATGTTATTTAATAGTTATATTAGCCTTCCACAAAAACAAATATTTTAATGTAAGCACTGAATGTTCTAACGCGTATCCTTAATTGAAATATTTCTTTATTCTCATATAAATGATAAAATACTCCACTGCGCCAAAACGTTACACGAGTTTTGGGATCTTGTATGAAATGGGAATTTAAAATTCTATTGCTTGGAATTGAATTTAAGCTTACTTTTTGGTAGACATATAGGGTCCAGGTGTTGGTAACGACCAACTACTTTACACGCCTGTGGACACCAATTCTTTTTTGGAGTGTGATCTCCTCTATTTTACGCTATGGTATGCGCCTTGCTTGAGTGGATTTATGGGAGAAAGTTTATATATAACATTAGATATATGCTATGGAGTAACTTAAGTAATTTCAATAATTCAGAGTATCTGAAATTCTAGATATGTTTAATATCGAAGTATTTCTGTTATAGTTACATAAGGGCATTAACCAAAATACATTCTTACCCCCGAATTTATGGTTCATCTAAATATTTTTCGGTATTTTAAGAACTCAGCCCTCCAATATTTTTATCACTGTATTTATATGTAAGTATAATATATACGCCTCATGTGAAAATTTGATATTTGGCAATATAAATACATCGTGTATTTATATTGACATGCGGCCGCTTGTACATAATTATATATATATTTGCAAAATAATCTATTTTGATTAACGTTGTCAATTGGTTTTATAAATTCTATTGGCTCATGTGCAAACTCTAAGATTAATTGTTTTATATTTCACATGCAGAGTATAGCTGACTAAGTAAATAATGTGGTCATATTTCTATTTATTAACGTAACGATTATGTCAAAGTGTACGAGAGAAGTTTAAATATACTGCTATTAAACATGTAAGGATGTTTGGTTTATTTGACTGTATATTTTGTTATTTGAGCCTCTTTTTATCTGTTGTTCAATAATATATAGGGAAAATAAAATGAAATACTTATTAGATTTGTTGCGCATTAAATTTATCTCCAGACTTTTTTGATTATACAATGTTTGTATTGTAATTATAAAATATATCGAGTTTTAAAAATATACTTTAGATTTTTATGCTCCGCGCTGGCTTATAAAACCGATTATGAATTGCAGGCCAGTTAAATGCCGTAAACGGAATATAAATGATTCGTGAACGAAATGCGATACTGCTGCGGTAATTGCGTAGCAAGTGTACCCTTTTCTAGTGGCAGAGGTGAAAATATAAAAAAATCCTATTGTCAGTTTTATGTTTAAATATAACTCTAGTAAGAATTTTAAGACACTTCTCTGAATATAATTCAAAATGAATACCATTTTCCTAATAGTAGAATCTCTTTGTCTGTGACTCAGAATTGTCACGAATTTCATCACGGACGATTTAAATATTTAGATATAAATAAAATGGCGTTAATTTTTTCTTAGCTTTTAAATGGTTTAATATTTGTTATCGTTTATTAAAAGGTGCAAAGTAAAAGTAAATATGAATTATGTACGACTAGGTACATGTTTTTAACATTAAAATAACGTTCTAAAGTTAAACACATCAATAAAAGTATTTAGTAACGAATTCGTTTTATTGTATAACGTTTTGGAGTTTTGAACGCAAAGCTACAATAGGCACATTATTCGCATAAGTATGCAATATTACGTAATGTTATCTGGTTGCAAACACTCTGCGTAACGTTATCGAAATGTTGTATTCGCTTTTTCTAAATTAAAAGGAAAGGAAAACGGAAACTATTTACCCGAATTTTATTTTGAATTTTTCAAGTCCCAGAAAAATAAATAATATAGATTGGAAGATACATCGAATTGAAGTTAATACCGAATAATCGGGTCAATTATTCGACATGAAATAAAAATAATAATAATATTTAGTGGATAAAGAATTTGTTCGGTAGCAGTGTTTTCTGTTTGATTTGGTGCTCGGGCTTTTCAACGTAGATCTTGCTAGGTACCACCGTCTTACCTAATCCAGCCGCCATAAAAATAATGTGTTATTAAATGCAGTTCCTCTATGGTTTAGGAAGCATGGTGTAGCTCGCCTCGATCATCACTTACCATCAGACGAGAGGAAGTCCAAGAGCTACCCCATTAAGAATATATTATTTCTGATTCTCATCAAAGTAAAGCTCATTCGAAAGCTTTTGAATTTATCTAGAAGACCCTTAAGCTGTGTTCTTAACTATGTAAATAGTTTTTATTATTAGAACAATACCAAAATTTAATTTTAAATTTAATCTTTTTACTTTCTCATGTTAAAAGGACAAACAAGTTTCATGATTACAATAATTCTAATAAATTGAATTTAAAAAATTAATTAATGTTATTGTCGTCAATAACATTGAACTATAAACTTTTTTTAATTTGGAATTCGAAATATATATATGTATAGAGTATTAGAGATTGGTTAGGCTTAAAAGTGTAATCGGCCTCGGTGTGATTGCATATCGACAGTCAATCACAGTGCGTCCGCAGCCGTTGTATATTTCATCGTGAAATTGCATTACAAATTCAGTTTGCACCCGCATATATAAATTTATTGACTAGCAGTCTCTAAACCTCATTAAAATGTATTTTTTTACGTAACAGTGTAATTACATATATAAAAAGCTAAATTGAGTTCTATCCAGTTTCGAGTTTATCTCTGTAGCAAAAGCTCCATGAACTCTTGTACATAAAACTTCGACTTCAACCCTGTAAAAAGGCCAAAATAATTCAATTTAAGAAGTTAAAATTACTAAACTCTTTTTTGGAGTCGGTACTTCATTTTTTATTGTATCTAAATTACTTAGCACCATCTACAAAAAATAATTTTAATTGGATCCCTTTTTAAATTGAAATATTGCCCTTTTAGTGTTTTGAAGACGGTTTTTAGTTTTGTTTAAAAGTTTTCAATACCTTTCAGTGGTAAGTTTCTAAGGTCATTGGTTATCGTCAGTTGTCGGCCTGCCTGTCTGTTTATCAGTGGCTAAATAGAACAGCTTTAGAAAAAAATTTTAACGATTTTCCTGGGACCACCACAGAAAAGATTTTCATCGAATGAAAATTCTTCTCTTGCATCCAGATCTGAAGTAGATGGTCACAGTCGCTAAACTATACAGGCGGTTAAAATGTATTAATTTAAACCAAAATATTCAGGCTGATAAAATTAATATATACACGAATTGTACTAATTATATATTATACTTATATTTGTTATTAACATCATCAGTCTGTATACAGCCTGCTGGTTCCAGTAGTTGCTATATGGGAAATACACATGTGAATTTTGGCCATAATGTAAATATCTGGGTAAATCCTCAAGAAAAACTTAAAAATTGGCTTTTTAGTATTCTAATTTTCTTTGGTATGGACGTGGTACAAAGTTTACAAGGTCAACTAGTTTTTAAATTAGTTTATTCCCAGTGCAACTATTTAGAAAAATGCATTAGTAAAATTTTATGAGTCGCACTCAGAATGTTTTTGTATTCATAAATCTACCTCAAAATGTAACTAAAATTGACAAATGTTATCAACTCATGTTGTGTGTTACTTTTTATTTTACTAACGAAGCCTTTGCAGCTGGGCAAATATGGTGTGAAGTAAAATAATTAAATAATACTTAAAAAAACTGTGTAAGATTTCTATTGTTAATCTATGTAATTAATTTATAATATATTTTCTGTGAATATATTTGCCTTATTTTGTACTTTGAATATTGTTGAAACAATCAAAAATATTTAGAGTACTGAGTACAGAATTTAAGTTCCGTTAAGTGTTCACGTGACTTTAATCGTTAACTAACGTGAAGTAATTGAAATGTAGGGTGTAAAATATATAGTAATTTATATTATAAAGCTGAAGAGTTTGTTCGTTTGGTTGAACGCGCTAATCTCAAGAACTGCTGATTCAAATTCCAGGAAGACTATAATATAAAATAACGATACAACTAATAGCTCAATCAATATAAAAAATAGAGAATCAGTGATTAATTTTCATAAACAGAAAGAAAATTATCAGACCTTTACTTAGTTTAACTTAAGCAAAAATCATGGGTGCCACAATAGGTCTCATTTAAATATTCTAAACGAAGTCCGGGGCATCACATGTCTATTTTTTAAGGTTGCCTCACTTTGAAATTATTTGGTAATTTAATAAACCTATGGTTAAAATCCTTACCCAAATGAATACTCAAGTAAAGTCCACCCACATACGTAAAACATGTGAGCACAGCTAGTGTTAATAAAAACATCACAGTAAATGGCTGCTTAATCCGTTATACTAATTTTATTTCAAAACTTAAGTGAAAATATTATATTCAACGTTGATTCATATGTATTCCCACTAAATAAGTGTCAATTTTAAGAGCCGTTTGAGTATATTTGACCTTTCAATAGACTAACAAATGTTCTCAAAATATTGAGTGAAAAGTTCAATTGTTTTAATCCAATATAGTATCAGGTACTTGAAGATTATACAAATAATACACCACCTCAACTTGTGAATTATGAACCGGTGGAAATATTTTTCATCGCCAGCGCAAACCATTCTCAAAATATCTTTGGCTGGTTCGAATTTCTTTGAAGTTTCGCGTTCATTCAAATTGCGAAAGAAAGAAATTTAATTTTTTACACACGAAGTCTCAAAGAGAATTTGTTTGATAGCAAAAGTTGTTGGGTTATTTACGCTCTGCAAAGGTGTTTTATGAGGGGCTAAGTTAAGGTTGGAAGAGGGCCAGATTTGAGGCCAACTGTTAGCTGCATCTGATTTTATGCTGACTTACAACATTGCTTTAATGTGCACATTATAGTTTGGGAACTTTAGTAATAAAACTTTAAAACTGTTCTTTTGTTTATATTAAAATTAAATTAGTGGATATGCTGTGAGAACAGCTGGTTACTGATTTGTGCAAGAAAATGTATAAATTTCACATTTTATATACATTGGACACAGGAATATCAGGGATGAGCGCACTACGCCGTTTAACGTGCCTCGCGACATACCAGTTATAATTACAAATTTACATGACCCGTCTCAGAGCAACCTGGTGAATGAAAGAAACAATTTTTTCTTTCTTTTCATAATAGTAACAACTGCGCTAGTGAGTGCTTTTTCGTACATAGTAAAATAAAGGTATCCATTCGATTACGTATAGATAGAGAATAGAGGATTATATTTCCGTTCGAATTTGACCTCTCAAGAGACAGCTCCATTAATACGAGTTGGAAGAAATGTTTACTCCATGCCACACATTCTTTACAGAGGTGAAATTGAAGTAAACGCTTCTTTATATATATTGTATTAAAATCAGTCTTAGGCAAAAACATAATTTATTAGATACTATAGTTTATTTTTCTTCAAAATGATGCGCTTTTGCGTGAACATTAAATATTTAATTAATCGACCTATATATGCATAAAATTATTATAATCGATTTTTGTGATAATTAATAATT
Organism: Acentria ephemerella; assembly: GCA_943193645.1. Lineage (NCBI taxonomy): Eukaryota > Metazoa > Arthropoda > Insecta > Lepidoptera > Crambidae > Acentria > Acentria ephemerella. Next base: position 9,104,364 of record OW971886.1, on the reverse strand, counting down.
TTTTTTATAATAAGTAGTTTATAATGAGTGATATTTGTTATAATGACGTAAGATACAAAACAAAAAAAAAGTAAAAGTAAAAGTGAAAGTAAAAGTAAGTTAGTAATCATAATAATAAAATGTTATTATTATGATTACTAACTTACTTTAAAATGAAAAATAGTTTTGTACCTTACGTCATTATAATAAGGACTCAGTTTTCTAGAAAGTAAGCACTGTTAGATTGGTAAATTGTATTCAAGGCTTTTTAAACTAGTTTAAAATTCGAACAGAGTGAAGTTGCTACTTCTCACCTTATTAAATTTAAAGATTTTTAATATTGTATATGCTATCGCCATAGTTCCAGATATTTCAAAAGCGTAAATTATATCGTTTGACGCCAGAGCTTTAATAACAACAACAACCTACTCACCTAAACTTAGTAACGGTCACTAAACAAAATTCATAACACTTCATTTAAAAGTACAAAGCCGAAGTTATTTATTTATCATTCTTTTTTAATGTAATGATTACTATAGACATGTAATTAGTTTTATTTCGTATATAATTTTGTACATTTCGCATACGTGTAGAATAAAATGCTGGAGCAGTTAAAAATATTATTGTGGGCTACGCTCCCAGGACACTTATTTTCAGAGTGGGTAAAGCATGATTAGTTCTGTTTTATTTCAAGCAACCTGCTCATAGCAATACTTTCTGGACTTTTTTGTGGTGCTTTTGCGTGAAAACACCACCAATTAAATAATTTAACAATTAGAGTTACTATAAGATCGTAACGATATGAAAATTCACGAAATATCCGAAAAATTTCAAAGAAAATCTAGAATACTAGCACATGGGCTGAAATTACTTTTTTAAATTACACGTTTTACTGGAAAGAAATAAGTTACGAGATAAAGAACCCGCTTTGCTTAATTGGAATCAAGCCATTATTACCATTTGAAAAAAAAACCTAACAACTTTGCACGCGAGTCCGCTCTAACCTTCGGTCAATGGTATTTCACCGACTAAATACAAGACAATATAGTTTAATTGCAATTTAATTATTTGAAGCATCTGTGGCGTAGTGCGTTATAAAAGGCAAATAATGCCTTCCATGCGGTAGGCAGCGGCACCGCCACGTAACAATGCTTTTTCAAAAATTGTAAAAAATATGTGCGTTTATTCGATGCTTTTACGGTGAAGGAAAAAATCGTGAGGAAAACTGCGTTAAAAAAATTCTTAGGCTGTGTGTGAAGTCGACCTACCCGCACTTGGCCGGCGTGGTTGACTTAGGTCAACTCTCCTTTTTTATGGTAGCCTAGAGCCGTTGGGGGCTTATATGAGCTGTTAATGATGATATTTTTATTTTTATTTTTTATGTCCAATAATGCTTTGTAAATCAGATGGCCGCCAGTGAAACATAACCATCATTTAAAGACATCAAGAGACAACAAGTATTATTAAAGTATTACTACTAAATGCTAGTGGATTGACTTTTTAGAGACAGGAGTTGGTATTGTCTCCCATGTCACGTGACTCATAACTCAGTTTATAAAAATATACTTCATTTTAGAAACTTGCATAAACAATCTGTTTCATGAGAATTTCAACTTTATTTACATTTCATTTATTTATTAAATACACTACGATACATAGAAACACATGCATTTTACCACATCTTCTTTCAATATATAAATGTTCGTCAAAAAGTGCAAATAACACATATTATTTGCTTTAATCATCATATATCTTAATGAGGTCCGTCTTCCGAAAATAATTTTCACTATATTACTCCATCTTACTTTGGGCTTCATTCTTCGTACTTACTCATCTTAATTGTTATTATATAAAATTTGACAAAGAACAAGACAATATTAGAAAAGTTCCCTTTTAAAATGCCTTTTTATGTGAAAAAGTGGATTTTGACGTTTTTCAAACAATTCTTAATGACGTGTGAAGGGAGGGACAAGTCTTGCTGAGTTTCACGCCCGTTTTTCTCAGACAAAAGTCCCGGGTCGATTTACGATCAAATGGGATAAAATAAAAATACAATAAGTACGAATAATACGAATGCGTAATAAAATGCTTTGACTTTGACCACCCTAAGACGGAGGAGACAAAACAAATGCGGAAGTCATAACAGAATATTTTTATTTATTATTATAATCCCATTTTATCGCAAGAGAGTTAAGTGGGATATGTATTATCCATTTCTATACCCTTTTGTTTGTTCAAATTTTATATATATGTATCGATATCTTTCTGCCCGCAGCTTCCCTGCTCTCTCTCGGGAAAATTTTCACGGGATAAAAATATTCTATATTTTTCGAGACTGAAAGGCTGGCTAACATGTCAGGTATTAAAATTACGGCAAAAGGTGACAGAAAAGTCATGTCTAAGTAAATATACGTAACAGTTTTACCTAACTTAAGGTGTATTTCATAATAATAATTATAGCCTAGGGTAAGATACCTATGAGTCGTTAAATATTAAATTTAAGATATCTAATCAGGTTGTAGGTATGTCTCCTTTTATCCTTTGTACTTTAGCTTAGGATATCAAAAACATCCCTTTGTTCTCCAAAGTTTTGGTACAATAATTCCCTAATTAATGTGAGTTTTAAAAAAAAATATGTACAACATTTTATAATAAGAACAGAGTCAGAATCTTTAAAGAGGTGAAATCAGGCTGAAAACGAAGATAATTCTGATCTTCGGAGAACCTTAGACTGGGAATCTCAACGTATTCCACCAAGTTCTATCCAGTCTTTCGCTGATGGAATGTATTACTGGTTTAAATAGAACCTTGAATTGCAGGATGTTTTCAGAAGGTTAATAAAAATACTTTTTTTGTTGTTTTTATTTTCAAATTGTTTTGTTTCAAAATGTTAAAATAGTATATAATAATAATTGAATATATACTATTTTATGCCTACTTCTTTGGTAAATGTAATTTTTACTCATTTGGTTACCAATTGAGTAAAAATGTTTAATGGTAGTTTGAAGCTTGTGTATTGTTGCTATGACATGTAATAAATTAAGTATTCTTAAAGAATTAAACATATGATGCAAATATTTAGTAACAGGAACGCTAAAAATTTTGTTGAGACAAATATTTCATTCGTTGTTACACGAATTTGTAATAATGATTAAAACTTTAACGATCAGTCTTAAGCCTCTTATGGAATTTACAGTCAAGATTATTCAAGAGTTTTCTTGAGCATTCCTGCAATAAATGAAAGCCTTGCCAAGACAAGAATTACTGACTGATATAAGATTTTTGGGACATAAGTTGAATGCAACTATTCTGAATGTTGCTGTGAATATAACTGACACATTAAGAATGTAATAATTTAAATACACCACGCATTTAATAATCTTCAAAATCAAATTAGAAAGATTTTATTGCAATTTTCACGTTTAAGTGGCATATAAAATAGCTTAATATTTACCTAAAAAGCCTGAGTGGTTGCTCTCATTAAATTGCGCACAACAGAATCCCCTCGATACATAGTAATGGATGGTTGGAATTCAAATTTTTGGATTTTCCATATGGAATTGAAATTTGAATAAGCAAACGTGGAAAATTTATTCAATTTAGTCAGTTGGCCGCCCTTCCCCATCGTTATTTTATTCACAACGAAACACAATTTTGTATTTAATTATTTGTCTACTGCATCTCCATTCACCTTTAATTGAAGCCTTACCTGGAGACTGAAATTTAGAAAGCTTAGAAAAACAAAGGAAATAAGACGAATTAAAGAAAAAGGTATCCTAACAAAATTTTCCAAAAAGAGAGATATTATTTTAATACATTTGAAGCAGTAATAATAAGTGACAGAAAAGTTTTTGTGGAAATTTTCACGTTTAATGGTAATCTGGGAAATTTCCAACTGCCAATCGGATTAGCCGTCATCTTCAAATGTATTTGAGAATTCTTTGGATTGTTCACGATGAACATTTTATCTCGTCATTATAATCAAATTTTATGCTGGCTATTTCGGTAAGTGCAGAGTTATAAGATGCAGACGGAATAATCTCTACCATGGCAGCCAGTCTGTTTTGAATTACTTGTATTTCTACGCTAATGTTGAATAATTATTATAATTTGTCCAGGCTGAATTTGGTTCTTATTTGCAATTAGAAATTTAAAAATAGAATTGTCATTGAAAGGATTTGCTTTTTATAGTTCTTCCCACGTGGGAGAAACATATGAGTAGTTGAGTTCATAACATCATCGCGCTTGTCCGATGCTGATTTGTGGATGTAGGTGACGGTTTCCATAGCAATCAGGATCGCCCCCGTGTAGAGCAGTGGAGTTATTGTGTGGAGCAGTTTAAATGGATTTTCCCAGATCCGCTTTGATGAGGCACTGGTTGAATCCACTAGTGGTGGGTAGGTCCATAAACAGATCCGTTTCGTAAAATAAAAGTATAGGTGAGATAACTGTAAAGTTTTACGAGAATTTATGATTGTTCATTTTTTTCTGCTTGAGGATCGTCCTCCCACTCAGTCTCCGAAGCCTTCATCTGTGAGAGAACAATCTAGCAGAAGACAGCGAGTGTGCTCGGCTGTGTGGTTGATGGTGCGGAGGCCAGCAGCTAGGATACCAAGCACCTCATGCCTTTGGTGTAGCGCCTCCATTTACGCTAGGGAATGGATCCACCTCATTTCTTCGAGGCCAGGTCGTGTCAACCGCACTCTTGTTGCAACTCGGTGTTAATGCACTCTAGCAAGAACCAGAGCATCAACCGTCGTACCTGCAATACGCAGGTATCCCCACGGCTTACTGTGTGGTCAGCCCGCACAGCCCTAGTTGAGATGGCCTTCTGTGGTTGCTGCGAGTGGAGATGACAAGAGATATAACAATTGTAACATCCTCATGTGCGTTGGTGGTTCGATGATCTGGGAAGCGAGAATCTTCTCGAAGAACTTATCAGACTCGTCAAGTAGTCCGATCTTGAGATGGCGGGGTAGCCCTCCATCCTGAAGAGACACCGCCGCCTTGCTTCCATCTTCTGGGGAAGTGGCCAGATACTATGTACGTATCTAATAGCGCGCGAAACCGCATCTCCAGGGAGCCCAGGGCTATATCCACTACTTTGGACGGGGCACCATCTGGAAACGGTGCCTTCTTTTTGTGATAAAGCCGATCCCTTTCCATGTATAACTTAATGAGCGATACAGAGAGTCACCACCCCTTATTTCCGAGCAACTTAATGTATGTATAATTTGAATTTTGTTGTAGCAAACATTAACTTAAGCAAAATATTGTTATTCCATATGTAAAGTTAATGGTAAACAGTATAATTTTACAGATTCCTGGGTTTATTTTCGAAAACCGTTTCCTTGTAATTGTTTACACGCGCCTCGTATGGCCTGTACCGCGTAACTCGAACTCAGGACTCGTACCGGACTGTTCCCCCGAAATATAAAAACTTTCCAAAACCCAAAGGACAATTGCTATTCTACCAGTTTCTAACAGAAAATGCTTTGCATAAAATTTCCAATTCCTGTGTGACTCGCTCGTAGGAAGATGGAAATTAGAATTGAGAAATCTTATTGTTTATGTGAATACGTAGTAATTTTATTGTTTAATATTTTTTGTGGCATATATTTTTTATTATTAGAGTTAGGTACATCAAAACGAATAAAAAGAGACCAATATATGATCATTTCGTTGTCCGTCAGTCTGTTTGTCAATATCTATCCTTTTTCTACGGATCATGTAACATTAGTTGATATAAATTTAATTTTTATATTTTATAATAATTCAAATCGAGGTTTGAACCTGCAATCAATTGAAACTAAAAATAATCAAACATCAAAGTTAATTTTATCTAAAAAACGGTTGTTAATACTGCTTATCTGGCGTTGACATGGAAATCGAACTCGACAATGTCAGAATAAAGACGTAATGTCAATAGTATTATATAGAATCCAATAAATTATGTTAAAAACATCATATACTTCAATTAAACTTTTATAGTTTGAATGGGCTTACTTTCACTTTTTATGTACTTACACTTATGTAGAGAGCCGCTTCTTAACCTACAAGATCGTACGAAACCCTCGGTGAGCGTATATACTCTATATACTATATACTCCGCCTCGTATTAACTATTTATTCGAAAAAGATAGCACTTTAGTACAGAACTAACGTTTAATATTTCGCATTTTATTAGGCTCCAATTCCATTTTAAGTACCTAGATTCTATATATGGTACAGGAAACGAGGGCTGGAAGCTCTCTAGCATGAATTTTACATTAACTGCGGTAGAGATATTACACTGATGCTATTTTCACATGTTGTAAAAATACAATAGGTTTATGCACATCACGAATAAATACATATCTTGTTCCATACATTTTAAAAGCAACGTTTGAGTTTTTGCAACCAAACCATTAAATGGATTTTAATGCGGTTTAATGTTAATAGGAAACTCTTCCAGGATTTTTGTATGAAATATTAAACTATGACTAGACAAGTAGCAAAATGAGAATTTTAGTGTAACCTGTTTTGTTTAGCTCGATTTTAATTTCAATGAAGCTTGTTGGCTCGAAATATTGAGTGAATAGTGAATTCGTAAAGCTCATCATTCTGTTTTGACCAAGCAATCCAATAAAACACAATCCGCAACAAGACACAGACAAGAGATTTCATTTTGTGTTCAATTACTATTAATATTTAAAGGTAACCGACCAACGTGACAAAAAGTGGAACACATAGTGGTCTAAAGCGGACCCTTACTGTGACCCAACAGTTTTTTGTAGTACCCTTTAGACTTAGTTCTATGACAGTCTACAGAGATTTTTCATAATGCCTTAGAGGCCATTAAAAAACCTTGGGAACTTCGACAATTCAATCTTCAACCTGATCAAACTATTTTTGCCTTGATTTCGTTCCTCATCGCTGGGATCGTATCTTCACCACAGAGTTCTTTATCTGTAAACTTAGTTTCCTTACTAAAATTTGGTGGACTGTCAATTTATGATAATATTTATTACAAGAAATATAAAAAATATTTGTTTAAATTATATTTAATATATATGAATTTTCCATTAGTAAACAAAATACAAATGCAATTGATGATTTAAAAAAAATGACTTAACATTTATTGTTTGTAACAGGAGTCTGAGAACCTCTTTGGCTTCTTAGTTCGCAGCGCTCTGGTTTTGATAACGAAAACAAAGCACCTTTCGAAATGGTTAGTCCCTAGATGGGTCAAATTTGTTATCTTGAGCTCCTGCATGATTCCAGATGTTACGGCAACCTCTTTCACTCTCCAAGCCATATTGGACCAGTACAATGGTGTTATTTTTCTATCTAGGAAGGCAAGTAAGGATTAAGAAGTAAATATAAAGATATATATATCATCAAATAAAATAAACACGAACGCCCTCCAAAGCGATAACAAAAAGCACGTTATGTTCACAAAAGTGACTAGATTAATCTAGTTTTATGTTTATTTTAATTTTAATACAAAATAAGCGTACAAATGGCGAATAACACATAATAGCATTATCTGCCCGTCAACCAGCGTCTAAACTGTTGTCTCAAAAGGCGGTGAATTATAATGAGGACATCTTAAAATTATCGAACAACATATCCAATAATATACAATAAAAATACACAAAAATATACACAGTATATAAAATATATTTAGGTATAAATAAAAAATTCCACTGTAGCTGTTTTTATTTATTAAAAAGAAATTAAGGAGTTGTAAAAATGGGGAAAATGCTAATGAAAAATTATAATGGAAATTTAGTACTTAAGTGCGGAAAATCTTTTAGCTGACGAGCTATTACAACTGTAATTTCTTTCATTTGTTATTCGAATAACTTGGATAAATAGTGGTATTGAAGGGTTGAACCTATCGTTTAAGCTAAAGTCATCCAAAGTTTACCGGGTCGACTAGTTTTTACCAAAAACTCCGTCTTTCATTTTATTTCTTTATTAAATTATTTTATTCTTGCCCTTCTCAGCACTCTTAACACTTAAGACGGATATTCATCAATATATTTCAAAAAATTCCTTTAATCTTGTAAATTTTCATATAGAAATATTTATTTGAAAACTTAATTTTAAAATAAATTATTCGCTTTTCACTTGCATATTCAATAAAACTCACTTTTCATCTCCACATACTAAATTTATTCAAAATTCATAAACATAATAATATGCAAACCGTATTCATGCCAATTACATATATACCTAGCAATTTGTCTTTTAAGTTAATGAAGCTGCTGGTTCAATTTGCATGTAGATCCTTGTAATAATTTGTTTATTCGATAGGTATATTATTTGTTTCAGGCTTTATTCAAGCTGAATTTAAAGCACTTGCGTCGAACAGTTGAACGGACTAAGTACTCAACCAGCCTTTACTTTGTTTACGTCTATTCTCAAACTGACTAATTACCTTTTGTTCGCGATCGCGTACTAAGCCAAATTTCAACATCTCACCACAATTAATGGTGAAATATTTAGTAACAGAGAGAAGCCGTTTATTTATTCGGACAAGGACAGACAGTATTTAAGCGAAAACAAAAGAGCATTAATTATGAACACTAAAGTACAGGTAGCGTTACATCCAGCATAATACATTAGTTGAGTTTTCACACCATAAGTTCTAACAAATGTTTTTCTCCTTTTCACTCAAATTATGAGAAAGAGACGCAATGTTAGTGTAGCAAAAGCCCTTAAGCCTTACAGTATGAATTCGGCATTAACGAGTTCATCTAATGCTTTAAGCTATAGAAGCTATTTTCGGAATAACAAAGATCTACTGTCAAAGCTGAGAACGAAGTTCGTTATCCAACTCTAATTAGCTATGTCTAGTGTTTCTACAGAAGTTTGCTTCGACTGTGTAGTGGGCTATCTATATAATATTAGCATTTAACACTCAGATTAGACCTCACTGAAAGGCGAGTTTAGCGTTACTAAATTAATTTGCTCCATATCCTTGACAGTAAGTTGGTTGTAATCGGTGATCCAGTAATTTAATTACCAATCATATTTTTTAATTATTAAAACCAATTATAATTATTTTTTATTATTATGTCTTTTGCATCTAATATATTGGTAAATTTGAACTGCTATACATTAAATAATAATAAATAAGTAAAAATTAACTGTATTGTAGTGTTGTTAAAGTTTATTTATATGAATACTGATGGAAACATAGGGTATTTCAAAGAAATCTTTGATTTTATAATTTTATAACACCACTAATAAGAAGTATAACATTTCTACAGCGGCCGGCAGGCGAGTCAGAATAAAGAAATGTGGGTCGAAGCGAAACAGAGGCCCCACGTACGTAAGTCTATCAATAGTTGGGGTTTACGCTTGTATAGTATTTTTCTCAAATCATAGCCGATCTTCATACAATGTAATAGGTTCCTAAATATTTACCTTTTATAGCAGGCAATAAGCTTTCTATTTTCTATATCATGTACCTGCTCATACTGCTTCTTGAGTTTCAGGTGGCATTAAGATATATTCGTAACATGTACTTTAAGATTGAATACATTTTGTTTTCATGCTGCAAAATATTCTGTGTTATTAAAATTAAACAACTTTCTGTTATCATTTATAATTTAAAGAAATCTCAAAGAGGTTGCCAAATAATGCACAGATTTCTTACTAAAAATATACTCACACTTAAGCTTACTTTTTTGATCCTTGAGATATCCTTTATAGCTTTACTGATGCCCTTTTGATTATTACACTAAAGAGTAAAGTCAAGAAAAAGTAACTTGACGCCATGGAAATAAAATCCATTTAAAAATAAAATGTAATAAAAATCGAATGTGTCCAAAACATTAAAAAGAGTAGTCGATAGCCAAAAACATTTAACGTTGGCGACCATCCATTTTCAAGTGAAATAATTTTCTTGTAAGTTCCCGTTCTCACTCTACTCGCTCAAATTGCTGAGTTCTTTAATATTTTTCTTGTTGGATCTGTGCCACAGAATAGGATAAATGAAATTGTTTCAATAAAATAGTTTCTCTATGAAATCTTTTCGTATTTTCAAAATAAGTCAAAATATTTTACACTCGCACATTTGGAAGCGCAGTTAAATTCAAAGTGATGAGGAATTTTTAATTATTTAAAATATTATTTACTTATCATTTCGGTATAAGTAATCACCTAATTAGGGTAAAAGCACCGTATAGAATGAACTTCCCCCAATGTATAAGTAAGTTGTGTGAAGAGACGTGACATGGAAACTTATAAAGTAATGTGGTAATTGAATAATAACATTAATTAAGAAAGTATATATACCTTTGTTCTTCTCCTTAAATTAAAATTATAAGGAGAGACCCAAACTTTACTTAATTTGATAAGTGTGATGTAATATGGAATTTGGAGCTTCAGGAGAATATGTGACAGACAACAGTTACGGAGTAACTTCGAAAACTAAATTGGACAGAATAGCTTAGTAGATATTTGAATGGTTGTACTTCAGCTCCGGGGAGTTTTAACTTAATTTAATTATTAACATTAATGAGTTATTTATATACAATTTCAGTCTACTATAAAAAACATTTCGTTTTCATTGAATACTTGAAAATTCTGTAATTTTCAATATATATCTACAATCCTGAATATTGATTAAAATCCTGAAGTGTAATGACAAGTACCGATATGTAGAATCCTACGACTCTCTTAAGTAAATGAAATTTTGATTTGATTTTTAGTTTTTTTTATTGTATAAATTCCATGTTTGATCTGATCAAACATGGAATTTATAAAATAAAAAAAAATTATTACTTACAAGTCAGCGTTGAACATTATGTAGTAAATGTTTTCGAGTCCTTGTTCAGATTAGCGTAAGTATTTATCGGTCAAGCAGATACGTTAGTATTGCCAATTGACATATAAAGCTGTCGGCTATCCCATCTAAACAGCGGTTGCGACCGCAATTATGATGGTAAGGTTTGGTAAATCATATTCACAAAATCTATTCAAATCATTGAAATTTAAGGTACGCGTAGGCGACGTTTCACTGTTATACTCGTGGCTATATCTCGTTCATATAAATATATAAAACATGTTCACACACGTCGTCCGTCGCTATGGGTTGAACACTAGATGACACTGTCGCCCAACCACAGAAAAGAGGATCGGTAAATGACATTATTCTCTGACTTCTGTTTCGTCGCTTTTCAAATGCTCATTGAAAAGTATTGAATAACTTCTCTATTTTGTTCTGCTTTTCAACATGGAATATGTGTCTTTTTGTCTTTTCACCCTCTATTTATATATGAAAACTGGGATGGGGAGCTGCAGTAAGGTTCTAAACCACATTGCAGTGACATGACGCCACAAGTAGTCGCATTCGAGTTGGTATGAACGACACTAAGAATATTATTAATAAAAAACTAGAAATAGCTTGATCCATAAAAGCGTCAAGCAGAGAGTATAGAAGAACCTCAACTTACAAACCCCCCAGTAAGCTCTGGTGTCCTCACAATAGGAACACAATATTGCATACAATAAAGACATATCATTTGACTACGAGCTTGTCCAGTCAAGGGCTAAACACCCGTTTCGATAAACAATAACGGCGACGTGTCTTCTAACAGCGCATGTTTTTATGTCAACGGTCTTCTCAGCCAGCGCTAGATATAACTTTGACGTATATGTTACATTATCGAACTAACCCCTTGGCTAATATTTGGAATAAACTTACTGGCGTAGTGGTTCGAGTGCTCTTGTTTCGATTAGGAAAAAATTAACAACTTTTACCATGGTTGGTCCTGGTAAACCAAAATATAAACGGCATTAGACCAACAAGGTGGTGTTATTGCCTAGACTACCAGGCCCGTAACCAGCAGTTGGACGAATAAATTCTGTTGATGAAAACGGTGACTTATGATTAATCAGCTTTATCCTCTCCAGCATGACGTGTAGGTACCACCGTCAATCCTATTGCAGTGGTTATTTCGCCGTACTTTAGTGTGAAGCGAAAGCTAATCATAAGAGGTATTAAGATGTCTTGTTTCCAGAATGTTCTGCAATACCAATGGACTTTCTTTATAATGCTGATGTGGACATGCTACTTATTAGCGTGTACTGGCGATTTTAAAAAGAAAAGGTTGGCTGATGGATGGTGGTTACAGCCACGCTCAAATCCGTAGAGCATAGAATCCGTAGCACATAGAATCCGTAGCACAAAGAATCCGTAGCACACACAATCCGTAGCACACAGAATCCGTAGCTCAAAGAATTGGTAGCAGATTTGAACCGTTGATAATTTTAATAATTAATATAAAATTAAAAGGAAGCTATATGTCGACGGTATAGTAGACATGCTACCTTATCATATTATGTGGTCATGATCAAGTCACGATACACTCTGACCCATCAGGATCTGCGCCTTTCCAGCCGTTAACTCTTCCTATATCTTGGCACAGAACAAAACAATACAAAGCGATATTTTTTTATTAAAGTGAGATAAGTTAAGGTTCTATTCTGTGCTAAATTCAAGTGGAAAGTATCTCTATATACTACTGCTATGCTCAACCTCTTTCAAAATTAATAAACCCGAAGATAAAATTTTAAATGCTACATTAAAAAACAATTCAATTTAGACACCAAATTGGATCGCTATTGGGTGGTATGGTAACGTATAGGTACTTAGCTAAATTAAATCTGATGCCGTCATTTACCTTTGTTAACTAAAACGAAACCGGCTCAGTTTTAAGTCAAATCTCAGCTAAAACTAGATTAAGGATGATTCTGAAATACTATTGAGAAATTGCTGGTGGGCTAGTAAGTGAAAAACACGTAAAATTAAACGTTCTATATTATCAACATGTATTATAAAATATTAAAGTAATTAGGTAAATATAAATATTTATTTCTTGTTTGCATAACCTTTTTTGGAATCATAATCAGTTATGATTGTAATTTTAAAAGACTTTTTTGTCCAGTTGAAGCGTTTCACAGAGGAACGCTATTCGTAACAATAAAAACCAGAAAATTGTTATTAACTCTTTTCACGCGAGCACTGCAAAGAGGGTTTACTGCTTTGTACATTTGAAGATAGAAATAGAGTGAACTTTTTACGGTTCGCGATTCACGTTTATAGACTGAAGGAATGTGGCAATCACACTTAACTTATACATACACAATCAGATCAAAGTATACAAGCGAATGACTTAAACTCTATACACATTTCCCGCTACCTATTATTTATTCTGCAACAATTTGTTCGACAGCCAATATTTTATTCTCGTTTGTTGAAATCCCAATCCAATTTCACTCCCCGAAAAAATATTCAAGAATGTGAATCCATCGCTCTTAAAAAGCATAAAAATGGCTTACGATTTATATTTTATCTATTAATTCCATTAATAATTGAGACCTTTATATCTTTATTAAAATTTTAAGCCGTTTACACACATCTCGGTTACATCTAAGCGAGTACCTATAAATATAATAAATTACTGAAGAATAAGTAATTCAGATGAAAAATTTGCATCCCTGGACCTATAAAATACTCTTTTAAAATAACGGTTAAGTTATTAACAGGATATATACCAAGCACCTCTCATATCGGGAACTCAGAAACAAAAATGTAAATGGTATAAATCCAGCTAAATCCAGTTATTATATAATAACTATATATTTTATGGTTTTAATGTTCCATGGTCAATGGAAGATTAAATCCATAGATATCTATAAAGCACATAAAATAATTTGGTAAGTCACAAATATACTTACGAGCTATTAATTACATCGCATAATCACCATAATACCGTAATCCAAAGTTTGCTTAGAACTGCTGTTTTGAATACTTATTGCGTAACTTCATTAGTCACATATCACTGTCAAATGATTTGGTGTGAACATTTTAAAGTTGACGCACTGATCGTGGGAAGCCTTGCGACAGACGGCTGGGCGGCGACCGGCGTTCGCGAAAGCATTCGTCCAACTAAAGTCTGCCCTGCCGCTGGCGGTGGGCGGGCGACACGGCTTTACCTTCCAGGTACCTATGAAGGCTACGCTAGAGCTCCCTCATTTTTTTTCAATCGTAGTAAAATGCGTATCGAAGTTTTTTTTAATCGTAGTAAAATTAAGTTATGTTTTAAAATTTTACAATTTCTTTAATATGATTACTTATAAGGCTTTCGATGACTGTAATGACATGTTTTGTCATTACAAACATCCGAATGTTCAGGAGTGGTGAATAATGATTTACTGACATGGTACTATTAGATGACATACTGAAGTCTAATATCGATTGTGAACCACTCTTAGTCAACACTACATTAAATGTATGATCTCGTATAATCGTCAGTCAGCAATGCTAAGAGTACTCGCGCATCAAACTAGCTATAATAAATAAGCAGTTATGGCCAAAACTATAGGTAACAAAGGGGCAAGATATCATAAATGGTGTATAAGCAATATTGCTAGGATAAAGATATGAATTGTCATTTTTACAATTATAATTAATATCGTCAATATTATTTTAAATATACCTGAATTCATTTTAACAGCCTCTTTGGTCTAGTTGTTGAGACCACCTATTTGGAGGTCTGGGTTTCGATTTACAGTAAAGGAAGAATTTTGTCATAAACATAATGTTAACAGCATTGTTCCAGCAGTTGGATGAAAGATAATCAATTTCTCTGTGGTTTAGGAATCTGGGTGTAGTTCGCTTCCATCTGTCCTTATCTTCACTTACCATCAGGTGAGATGAAGGCAAAAAGCTACAGCGTTAAAAAAAACATTATTATACAATACACGGCCTATTTGCATTACGTTGCTATGGTGTTATACATCATTCATATATCATATTAAAGTATAGGTTAGTAAATTTTATTTAACATATTAAATGTTTATGATGTTAGTTTCCCAAATACCTAAATAATTCAAGAAAAACAGTTGTTGTCTGGCAAACACACTAGCGTACTGTGTCCACTTATTGTAATATAAGGCTTAATTAATAAAATGAAAAAAACTGTATTCTTTCACTTCACAAATCAACAGAGCTTAAAGTAATAAACTAACTTCGTAAATTGTTTGAAGGAGTGACGGCGGAGGTTGTCATTTTGTTTCGGACCACTTTGTAAATAATTATGAAACCTAATTCGTTTAATAATTTCTTTTCCAGCTGACGTTCTACATCAAAGCGCTGGTGTTTTATACTATGTAAATATAATTACGTTCTTTAACCAAAATTTGGAGTACCACACTTGTTTGCATAAATTAATAAAAGCAAGTGACAAAGGACGTGGTGCCATTTCTTAAATATAAACAGCATTCGTATAGAATTTTCCATGTGAAAACACAAAAAAAATAAAAGCATGGCTAATTTATGGTAGTGACACTGTTAAATATTTTTTCAGGACATTTGTTTATATTTCTTATCAATTTACAGTAATCAGTTTGATTGTCAATTGTAAGAACAAGTCAGCTTCACCCTTGTTGGATGTACATCATGTAATACTAGTTCCTCGTTTAAACAAACTTAATTTTATCAATATTCAATTCATGGCAATTATAAGTTTTTTTAACATATATTTTTTTAAGTTTAATTCCTTTACTAAAATAATTATATTAAGTATGATATATATAGTGCGTGTCGTATTTATGACCAACAGCAACTTTAGAATCATCTCTCGCTGGATTCAAAATTTAGGACTCAAAATTAATCCATCAAAAACACAAACTATTAGTAGACCTCATTATATTTCAATGATCGATTTTGAACACATACCTTCAGTAAGTCTTAATTGAATGCGCATTCCATATGATGTTTGCTACTGCGAGCTTACGGAAGAATTTCTTCATGGGCTTGAGCGTTTGCAAAGTATCTGCATTAGATTTATAGATGTATAGTTAATCTGCGTATTTTTAAAATTTATTTATACTAAGTTCAGCATATGACTCGACACCACCTGATGTACAAGTACAGTACAGGAGTCCATATCTGAAGATAGCTAGTGAAGCATGCGTCATACTGCTACCCTCACCTTGCCGGCCCAAAAAGTGATATTTCACGCCTCTTTCAAACGAACCTGAACGAAACAAACGAACGTTGTATGAAGGTAAGGAATTTCACGCTCTAGCTGTGTGACAGAGAAAGGAGTCATTAAATCTCTTAGTGTGCAAAGTAGACGTGGCGACAGTAAAGAAGTGACTCCTTAGACCAGCACGCGTACTCCTAAGTAAAGAGAGTGGGGGAAACGGTCCAATAGCTCTTCAGAGCTCTCTCCATGGTACAAACGATAAAAGGCACTAAACGTCGCTATGTCGCCTCGCAATTGCAGAGGCTCTAGGGTGTTCGTTACCTCCTCATCGCCTGTAATATGCATAACAAGACGGTGCAATCTGTCCAGCACATCGAGGAGGTACTGAGGGGAGCCCTCCCAAAGGTGCGAGCAATACTTCACACAAGACCTGGACACTGGACCTGGGTTTTGTACAGCAGGCATAACATAGGTGGAATGCATATAGGCTTGTGGATATGATCCTGTGTTCCTTTAAAACAAAATTAATCCACAATAGGACTGCACGTACGTAGAAGGAAAAAGAAAGAAATCAGTGGAATAACGCAGTATATAATAATGTTGATCTGCACCGTACTGTAATGTCACTGGTAAAATAAAAAAACCTATTTATTTGTATGGACTCAATGACTAAGTTCATTTAAATTGGCATAATTTTACCCTACCATTTCTTTAACAGTAAATTAGATTTGAAGAACAGGCGGTTTTCAAAACGTTTGTAATGACATATAAAAAATAATTATGACATCAGGTATACATTAGCTTTTGATGAATCGTCATAACGCAACATACTCTCTTGTTTTAGTATCATTAAATAATCGTTTATTATTTAGAAAGCTTTCTTACTTCGCTTTACTTGTTATTTTTAATAATTTACAAATAGGTAACACCTTAAATCAGTTGGAAACTTGTTCGAATACATTTTAACACCTATATCTTGCGTGTATAATACTAGTGCATTCATTACTGGTGCGTCTGTAAAGGCAGGAGTGCGTACGGTTAGTGAGTTTGAATGAGTCCAGACGTCATTGTGTTGAAGCGTTCTTTACGTAAGTCGATTGTGGGTTTCCTGAAATGAGTCGGCTGGCGCATCTTAATTTAAAATATACTTGAATAAAGGTTTGCTATTTTTGTGTTACCAAAACATAAATAATTAGAGAAACTTGAAATTATAATTATCATATAAAGCATAAGTGATATCAACAAAAAGAGTGAGATTTAGAAGCTGCTTTTCAATATTATTGTAATTTAAAAATGATGAATGAATTTTTTAGGAAACATTATTCATATCTGGCACTTATTAACATTATGTGAATTTGATATCTATTTAATGGATAATTGTTTCTTAAATTATAAAAATACAATAAGTTTATAATAGCTGTAATGTAATCAAGCAAAAATTACCATAACGGCCTTAAGCAAATATAGTAATTTTTGCTTAAAACTAAAACAAAATAATGGTTTATTTCTAAGTTTAAGACTTAGAAATAATTTTTATTTCACATTTTAGTATTACCAATGTAAAATATTCGTTTGAAAAAAAATTATCAAACCATTAGACAGCTTTGATGAAGCCAATAATAAGATAAATGAAAAAGACGAATTAAGTGAAATCACAACGTTTAAATTCATTTAACAAGTTTTGATAAGCGTTAACAAGGTAGTTTCAATGTACATTTTATAATAACAAAGTAAATGTAAAGCGTACAGAATAACAGCCATCGATATCTCAACTAATCTCGAGTAATTAATTTCCCACAATCGAAATCTATATAGAGATTTGCGTTTGACATTAATTAAGAGGTATAAAGTTTCACCTTTATATCAATAAGCCTCTCAATTTTTTATTTTACAAAATTCCGTTCAAAGCCTTTTACTAAGCAAACAGCACTTGTGTAGAGTGTATTACCGGTTAACATAAAAAAGGTCAATCGCAGTATTTTTTCAGAAGACTGCTCAAATTGTATCTATCATGTCATTTATATTTTCGTACATTCTTACCCATACATATTAATTGTATGTATAAATATAAACATTTATGTTAAGCCCGTTCATTCAGTATATATTACAGTATTTTAGCGCGCCTGCGGTAAGCTGTCAAATGGTTAGAAAATTGAGCAGAGTTTCTGTTTGGAGACGTTTAAAATAAATTTGGATTTGACTCTATACGATACAGGGCGTAGACATTAAGATTTTATCTAACGGTTTGATGGTATGCAGTTTTACTAGACTGTAACATGTAAGAACTAGCCAACCAGTTTACAAAGCTCGTCAAGGTGTGTAAAATCGAATCGTAACTAATAATCTAATCCATTATTCTCCAGAAACATGCTCTAAAGAGTTTAAGGGTAGAAAAAAAAGAAATATTCACGAATTGCCGCCCTGGAATGTTGATACAATTTTTATAGTCTCGCTATTCCCCTGAATCTGTAGTTGTCTCGTACAGACAATGCGGTACAGTAATTAAAAATTATTTCTACATTAAAATAAAAATAAAAAAATTATTCCTGCATATGATGAAGTCTCAATACTATCAATATCCCTAGTTAAATGCTACTTAGTCAGGGGTCCCGGGTTCGAATCCTAGGCAAGACGAATTTTTGTGTCATAAATGCGAATATTAATACTCGACTCTTGTTATATATATTTATATTTAACTGTACGTTTATTTCTTATAAAAAAATCTTAAAAGTATATTAATAAAATAATGTATTAAATATATTTTTCTGTTTCCTTTTATCTATTATTTAGAATCTTATTTTTTATTTAGAATTTATATTATGCATATTTTTATATTAGAATGTAAGATATGTAGTTACAGAAATATCGAAACAACCATGGCTCGGGAGCGTATTGTCGTGTTTATCACGCCAATGCCCGGCTGGTTTTTGAAACCGGCACTCCTGGTTCTTGTACCCGGGATCCTTAGTTCTTAACGAATATCTGGCTATATCGCTTAATATTATGCTAGAGTTTTTTCACTAGCACAACCATGACCTAAATTTTCGTGACCAATCATTTTTCAAACTCGTTTCGTTTCCGTTTAAAACCTACTTCTTTAGTTAATTTACGATCGTTAAGCTTGAAGTGAAAGTCGGCAATAGAAGATAGTAGGCCTGAGGCCTGCCTGCTATAAATAGAAGCCAACTCGCGGAAAATACCTACAAATTCGCATTTACCTACGTGTCTACATGCTTAGTAATTTACTTTGTTTGTCAAAAGTTTTTACTTGTGAGTTTGTTTCCGTTGTTGTCTGATAAAATGTAGGTAACAGACGTTTCTTACGTTTTGTGTACAAAATGTTTAAAGTTCATCATATTAAAAACATCTGTTTTAAATAAGTTAACTACAGTTTTAGCATCTAACAAAATGTAAAATTAATTTATGAGACCACTTTTTAGTAAAGTTATTCAATTTAGCGATCTGTAAGTGCATTTCAATGAAGAATATTTACAAAGTTCATCTATTTTGAAGACTCTAAACTCATGTACACACACACTAATGTGTGTTACGTCAGTTTTCATTATATTATTGTTTTATAATGATTACATTGCCTTCGTGTTAATTAAAATAATTGTATCAGAAGGCAGATCTGAATTTGTGCCCACTAGCCTTTTAGTGTAAGCTTTAAGTTATCAGTGGATACGTACATTTTAGGTTGTCATATATCATCGCCTTATTCCTTTACTATAGGCAGATTACTCCAATACCCGAAGAGCTTGTTTGACTAACTCTATGCAGATTAAACAAATTGGGGATATTGTTCCTCACAATAGATTCGAAGTCTCTGCTGACTTGACTGCGACAATTTGGTCATATTGTGTTCGTTGTTTGTAATGTCAGGTAAATTTGTTAGTACCTAAACAAATTAATAGTTGGGATATATTATTTGTATATAATTTTGGTTTAATATAAAAAGCTTTAGTGTATGTAACTTTGATTATGTCGGAATAAAAAGGACTTTTAATTAGTCATTTCCTTTAAATTAATGCGGAATCAATATGTTTGTGAATTTTGCCTTTTTAGCACAAAGGTTGAATTCACTATTATATATTTTTTTCTGATATTCAGTAATAGTTACAAAGTATGTTTAAACACTTATCAAATTTTTTAATTGATAAAAAGAAACTTATATTAAATTACTTTAATTATAAATAGATCTAGTTAGTGGACTATAAAATGATGGTAAGGAAACACTAGATGAACGGTTAAAAGTATTTTAAATTAAGATTATAAAACGAACTGTCTCACGTCTACCATGACAATATCCCCATAATATTATATTAATTAAATAATAATATATATCCTTTAAAAAGTTTTGTGGTTGCCAGAATGTCGCTAATAAGGTGCTATAACAAGGTGGTATAATAATTTAAATATTTAAAACGTTACGGGCAGCATGTTTACAGCCGAGCGTAACAAACTTTCTTAATATGACGAAACGATAATAGCCAAACAAATTTGAAATACGTTAATGTTACTGATGGGCAAAACTCTCACAATTATAACAAGTATAATTATTTATACGGTCACACTAAAAAGATAGCGAAGAACTCACAGGCGTCGTTATTTGAGCACCCTTGTTTTGACTACTAAAACATAATTATACCATGGTTCAAGTATGGTAAAGTTTATAGTTTTATATTTTATGTCATGCTATGGTATATTTAGTTTTGTTATTGTATATTATGGTACGATATGGTTCTCGGTAGGTCACTTAAAATTTTGCAGTCTCTTGATACTTTGTACTTTGTAAATTAAGATAAGTTGGAGGTCCTGGTTATTATTGCATTTTTTTTCACTCAATCACTCAACCAGTATTATAATGGCCCATGATTCTCCCGTGTCTAAGGAAAACCATTTCCTGGGGATAGGATTTATATAGCCGTTTTGTAAGAAATTGAATTCATAACTTATAATAATAATATGATCAAAAATAGAAACTTGGCGTAACGGATGCAGCTACTAAAATTAACGTGGTTAACTATATTATGCTTACCGCACGGTTCGGGGCTGGTTAGTGGGAGGTTAATGCCCTGGTTCTGGCTAGCATACATCAACACCGGGTTGTGGCAAGATGACCTATGAATGACGGAATCATCCTTAAAGAAGTTTGGCGGGTCTATACTCTAGCATAGACTCTGCGGGAGACTTATCGATTCGGGAATTCTTCTTTTAAGAATCTAAGTTCGATGAAAGCAGCGACGAGTCCTTTCTCTGAAACCATTTCTGAAAATTAGACAAATTTGTTAATTTATTTTCGTAACGTTTAAACCACCCACATACCTCACTGTTCGCGAATACCAAGAAATTTCAAATTATAATACTTAACTACACTAAAGGACATTAAGTGACAGTGAGGTGTTTTTAGTTTTTATATATTTAACTCCTGCCCAGTGTAGCTTACATCTTCCTTGCAATTGAAGGTGACAGTTGTAAAACTGTATACAAACATGTAACACACTCGTGTGTGTTACATGTTTGTATTGATTTACTAATTTTCTCTTTTATTCGTTTCTATAAACGGTGTGACTTATTAGTAGAAACAAAATATATTGTTTATCTATTTATTTAAAAATTGGACTTAATAAAATAGGTATTTTACAATACATACAATTTATATTATACAAAGTAGGTAAGTAAACATTTTATCGTAGAACAAAGTGCCAGGTGGAACATTATTTTCTTATAGAAAACTTAGCTTTTGAAAGCGAAATGCAAACTTAGCAGTTAACAATCTTCGGCAGTGTACTATCGAATCTTTCGAAAAAATCTTTGTTGTGTAGCCGCTCAGTAGTTAACGAGTAAACTGCAGTTGTAGCGAGTTGTTAGTCCTCCTTATAAAAGCGAACGCTTCTGTTGCGAAAGTTTCTGCGTGTCATGCGTCTTCAAGCGTCTTTTCATCTTTGTTTTTGAAATGAATACATTAAGGCAGTACCAGTATGGTTTAAAAATAATTTTCCCTTTGAAAGTAATGTTGATTTTAACTGTTAGAATATTGTCAACAGTGACTGTTTAGTTGTTGTTGACAATATTTTTATAATTAAAAGAATTGATTATTAATCGTCGAATTATGAAAGAAATCATTGAATGCACTTAGCGAGCTGATTTGTTGAACGTATATATGCATAACGATAATAATGATTTATTATCATACTAAATATAATTAATGTTTTTTAAATCATAAATAAATAATAATAGAAACTAAAAACCACTTAGGTTTGAACCTGTACTATTTCGAGTTCACAGAAGCAGAAATATGTAACATATGTTGCTGGTAACAATATTTCACCATTGTATACTTTTACTGTTTACAATCTTTATAGGCTACGGTGACCGTTTAAGCTTGATACTTGAAATAGCAGTGTATAAAAAAGAGAATATTAATTAGAGCAGCATTTTTCAGTAATACATCACAGTAAATAAGGGAAATACGAGCTTACTAGATACAGAGGCAGAGTACCTTCGAATAAAGTGCACATAATTGTCAAGGTAAGTATAGTGTGGGTATAGTCGCAATTATTTACCGTCGAGACATAGGGGAATGAAGTGGTCTTGAGACCGCGCCAAGCGCGCCTCCGTGCCTGTTAAGAACTGTATCTACTTATAAGTAGATAGTACCTATTTAGGCTTTATTAATGTGACTGCATTTGTTTTAAAGGCGTTCGCCTTAAAATTGGAACATTAAAGAATGCACGTTATATTGCTGACTCAATTCGAGGATACATGTATCAACTTCTGTATTTAAAATTTGAAACAAAGTACATTAATAATGTAAATATGCCGCAAAACTGTGTTGATACGTTTTATTATTTAGCTATTTCAATGTCAAAATAACTGTATTGAACTAAAATTTTCTATTAATGAATAAATACAAAAACTTTTAGGCTTTTGTATTTATTCACTTATTATGGTCTAACTCCCGTTACGGTAAAGGTGAAATATATTTCTAAGAAGATACTTAAAAATGTAAATTTATCCGTAATTTTGTCAATGTAATTGAATAAGACAAAATCGATGAAATAGGTTTCAATTTCATCGACTTTGACACTTCTACATCAAACAAAACAAAAATCAAAATTTAATACTGTATAATTGAACTTCCTACTTTTTAACCAATAATAAGTTTAAATAGTTAAAGCTTTAGTTGCACTGACTAACGCTATATCAATCATGATATTCTGACGCTTCTGCCTAGGTCAGAAAAAGCGATCTAATGGAAAGGACGTAATCTTCTTTGAAGCACAGTATTCTTTTTTATTAAGTACTGTCTGAGAGCTAGGCTTTTACATTCTTTATTGTTATATGTTGTTTGTTGACACTGGGTTAAGTATTGTAGAGTATCGACAACTGTCATCCTAGTGTGTACGACGGTAACGGAAACGTAGACGCGGCAGTTATGTCACTCGGAATTAATTCGCTCAGTCGCAGAAACAAAACACTGTACAGTAGCGGCTATTATTTGGGATCTTCTGGAAAGAGGAGATTATCTGTGCTTAAATAATTAGATTAAAATTATGTATAAATTTTTAAACTCACATCAGATTTGCTCGTGGATGATGTTTAATCAAGTGGTTCTCATGACTAAGAATAATACTTATATAAGTAGCGGATTAGTATTGCGTCAGTTTTATATTTGGAATGCAGCAGTTACTTCACTTCGACACAGCAGGTGCAAAGGCTCACACGCCATATTGCACTTTTTTTCTGAAATAACAAAATTTAAAAAACAAAAAATCTAATATAAGTAAAGTTAAAACAATGGAGAGAAGTAGTCTATTCTTACTTGGACTTTATCATTAGCAGAGGATAAACTGATGACCCTTTGAATTGTAATTATGTCGTACAATTTTATGTAATAGACCCTCCAATCGCGTCCCTAAAGTTTCGATGTCGAAGTTACGAAGATCTAAGTATTTTGCGATAAGCGCTTTGTAGTCTTCTCTGAGTGTAAGCGGTATCTTTGGACTAATCAGCATTAAACACAAGCAAATATTTTAAACGAAAAAATCGTAAGCTTAGAATAAAAAAATAGGATGGACGAGAATTTAAGACGAAAGCATAGAAAAATAAAGCATAGAACATGTACACGCTTCGAATGAGAAAGAGGTGCCACTCCAAATCAAGAAGGATTTTGTTTTCTGTTTTTCGACTAACCTGGACTCAAAATTAAAATTTCTACTGTGTAATACTGTTTATATCTCTGATCATTCTATTCCACAATGCTATTCAATTTACAACAATAGTTGTATCCTTATGACGTGACGCTCTGCGTAAATACATTACTAGTGTACACTTACATGAACAGTTTTGGCTGCACGTTTTACAGTTAAAAAGTAGAGAACTTACCTTGATAGAGGATTTCTATGGGTGAGATCCGTAGAACATTTAGATTCAACTTTAGAGAGAGTCCATAACTATCGCTTTATCCTTGTCTTATTTCATTTGACAACTTATTTTTATGAAATATAAAATGTCATACTTATGAAAACTTTAAATCTAAAGAGTTATTTTTATGTCCCTCGAGATAAATAAACTCAAGTTTAAAGAAGTTTATTCCTCTCTGGTCTTTAATTCAAATGGGCCATTTAACTTGTTTCATCTAAATTTGATGAACTATAAATTAAATTAAAATATTGTTATTTGAAATAATATTAAGCATAGAGATGTCTACCAAAAGAAACTATACTAAAATTTGTACACTATTCTACGATGAATTGATAAAATGTAGAGAAAAAATAAGTTATTAAAAATATTACATTTTACAAACAGTTGCTATCTAAAGGACTTTAAAGTTCATTCCGCTAGCGGGATATTTTAATTCCGCCTCAGGCAAAGCTGTGCTGCGGAAAGATAATGGTTCTTAAAATAAAGCCTTTGTGTCATTATTTTGTGTCGCAGCGTTGTCGTACATGTTAAAATGTTTGTCGGCTGACCTGTGTTGGCGGAGTAGGCTTTGTTGAGTCAGCGTTTGTGCTGAAATATATTTTGACGGAGAGGATATTTAAGTTACCTCATTAGTCTGACTAGTAAGTACACATAAATAAGATACAATAAATATTTCATCGTCACCCATGCCTGAAATCCTATATAAAATATTCTGAAACAATTAGCGTTAGGTTGGTCGAAATGTACCGATATTGAATAGTGTCAATGAGACTTATGTCTTACGAAAATTGTCCTAAATAAGTTAAATACCAGAGCTTATATTATAGCCAAAATAAAATTTGACCCCAAAAGAGTTAACACAAATAGTAAATAATTGCAATTGCTATCATAGTTAGGAAATTCTACGCTAATTTCCACATCCATAGTTTTGGGTCAAGCTCATTATTAATTAAACATTTGGACCCATTAACAGCCGTTATAAAGCTATGCGGAAAATTGTAACCAATTAAAATTCTTTCTATTCGGCTACACTTTGAAGAAACTTTCTGGTCATTAAAGTTACCAACGCTTTCTGTAAATTTAATACTTTTGTAGAGTGGTAAAGTATAGAACTTAACAAAGAATGAGCCAGAATAAAGTAGCAGAGTAAGTAGTTAAAGTGTATTAAAACTATTTCTTCTGTGTCGAGGAAGTATGATTGTGAGCATTTCGCAATTTTTGAAGTACAAAACGTTTTAATATACATAAATTTACTTTAAACTATCCTTTGATAATTCGAATAATATCTATAATTATATAAAACAAGCCCCAAAAAAGTTAAATTTTATTTTATTATTGAGTTGAAATAATAGTCAGGCAATTAACTTTATTTCAGTTTAAGGGAATGCCAACCAAATTGATATCTCCATAGAATAATAATGAAAACAATTTATTAGTTTATTATATGACATTTTTATTGTTGTTTCGTTGCTGTTTGTACTGATCGATGTCCGCCACAGAGTCCTATTTTATTTTATCATAAAATTCAATACTTGACATCATATTACATTTTTTCACTATTAGACTTTCAACTGAATGTAACTAAGATTTTTTTTGTAGAAGGTTTTGATTATTTTTCTATTTTAATTTAATAAGGAGTTAAGAAGGTTGAGATGTTAATAATGAAACAGAATTAATTACTTTATAACTATCACCAGGTGTCATTTATGATAATGATTCGTATCCCAGAAATCACTAGCTGCGCCAATGTTTATAGATTTGATAGATAGCCACTTATCTCGGTGCTCTTTGTACTAAACGCTAAGCCTTGAAGTCCATTACGAAGCATCAAGATATCCTCACTAACAAGAACATTTGCATTACAACTATTAATTGTGTTCTCTTGTGGAACATTGCTTCTTTTGTGAATTAAGACCCGAGGGTTACATGGAATATGCACATGCTAACAATACTCAATTTAAGACCATTAGTTTCAGACAACAAGGTTAAGGTTTCAATGTGCCGTTGTTAAGCTGGTCTAATTAATACATGAGTTTCCGGACACACTGATCCCGACACGTGAGGGATGTTCGTTGAAATATTTACATGTGTAGTGTAGACGGTTAACGACGTTTACACGAAACGATTGTTATTTTTTGTGAAAATTTGATGATCATAATTTTTAAAGTTTTGGTCGGTTTACAATCCGACCTGAAAAGGCCAGATAGTCAGTGATGTAATATAAACTATTAAGGCTTACATTAAAACGCGACTTCCAAAACAAATTCCGGGTAAGATGATTCCGGGTGGATTTCCGGTATAGATGTAATCAGTTCCGAATTAATTATCTAAATAATCTATTATGCGTACGAAATGTAATATACACAACATCACACTGTTTTCAATAAATATTAAATATTTTATACATAATACAAAAACTTATTGATTGTGTGGGAATATTATATTACGTAAATATAAAATTATTTAGACAATAAAGGAGAAAAGAAAAAGAATGTTATACACAAAATAAAAAATCATCCAATAAGTTGTATTTTTGTTTTATACAAATCTTAGTTACATATTAACCATAACTATATACCATAAACTAAACCTTTTTTATTCTTCTTCGTTATCTTGCGAGAGGTCACCGCAAATCGACGACTATTGCGCCTGTTTTGCGTCGGTGGGTGATGAGCTGGGTTATTCGAACCGCCCCTAGGCTGTCCCTGATACCTATATTTAAAAGTGCCTGTTGAAATTTGCAGCGAACAGTTACTGGCCCTGTAATGAGGCACAGGCGTAGTCTGAATTGTCTTTGAGAAGTGAGGGTCAACCTGGGGTAGTGCAATTTTTGCCTGCCTGCATTCCTCTAGGATAAACCAAACGTTCAAAGCTTTAACTTAAATAGGATTTGTATTTAATGCATGCGGGATTGAGTACACGTTTTTTAAATGAATTAGTATTTGATTTAAAGAAATGTAAATAAAAATGTATATTAATTGTCCAGTCGCGTAATCTAGACAATTAATATTTATTATTCGAGGTTCCCGGGAGTACAAAGCGGTCCTAAATTTTACTTCTACGAGATAAAAAGTTCGTTCGTTCGTTTTTCATGATGTAATCTATGTTCATGTCGAATTTTATCCAATTCGTTTCAGCCTTACAGACCAACATACAGAGTTACTTTTGCAATAATACATAATATATTATTGTTTGTGTGCTGTGAGTGTGCTATAATACTTTATTTGCACACTTACAATAACAACACAGACATAGAACAAACACAATATGAGAAAAAAGACGGTATTTTTGCTACGAGCGATCTTATCTTGTCAACTTAACGGTTACCATGTAGTATTAGTACGAGCATATGTGTGTGTTTAGTTAAGTAACATTAAAGGCAATGTGATATATTTTTTCCCTGTTCACACGCAGGCCTTGTGTCACATAATCCAGAGGAGAGCAGGTTGGGGAAGCGGGGAGAAGCAGTCAGCGGACCTCGTCAGAGGGGATAGTCGAACGGTCGCCACTCCGTCTTCGGCTTCACAGCAAACGGTCTATTTAAATACCATATTAACCTTTATATGATTTTAAAATCGTTTTCTGTATAATACACTTGACTTTTATTGACATTGGCTAACACTATCGAGTAACGTTACAGCCCTATCTACATTGTGGTCTTATGATAAATCATGTGACGATGGCATTGCTACAATTTGATATTTAAAAGAGGCGGTAGTAGCTGCTCAATTTGTATGCAGGATATTGATGTAATGAATAAGTAGCGTTTTCCAACTGCTCGCATATTCAACAGTACCAAGTTTCGTGGCCAATGCTTCTCGCGCACAGAGTCAGGCACAGAGGCACGTCGGGCTCTAATGGATGTTGCTCTACGCGATGTGTTGTGGCTCGCACTCTAAAATAGATGTTTGTTTCGAGTTTCACCGTGTATTATTGATGTCTCCGCTTCTCGCTGTTTGTGTGTACAGCGGAAGGAAACCTAAGCCAGTTACATCACGAGAATGGTCTTTATTGCCACTAGGTTGTTGCTATTACTTAATTTGTTGATAGATGGATTTTGTGGCTTTGAAACGAATAATTCCTTTTAGGGGTTTCTTATTCAAAATTGTTTTTTTGTTTACTCATCTCGCATATTCAAAAGAAATAATGTAGGATCTATCGTATATTCTACCGGGCAGTATTGAAAAAAATAATAGAAATACTAAATATATAAGTATTCACGTTCATGGATTCTATCGTCTGTAGACTACAAAAATAATTTGTTGTAGTCTGTCCTTTTGTAGAATAAACTTTGCTTATTATGTTATAAATATTATTAGAACACAAATTATACAATTTAATGTTTAAAATAGATTTGCTAGTACGATTTTCTAGTAGCAATAATAAATTACTTTTAGGTAGGACAATGACTTTTTATTTTAATTAATAATATTCTAGTAAACGTTCTAGTAAATTACGTATAATTCATATTTAGCACTTTAGCACTTTTGGATAGATTCTATTCAGTTGTAATAAGAACGGTTTCTCAAATTCTAAAATCTTTTGCAAAAATCAATTTACATTCATTACCAACATTATTCTGTAATTACTTTTAGCGCTACTTAATTACAATACCCAATAATTATTTTCTTTTTAGAACTTAAGCCGCGTGTGGAAAATATTTGCTCTATTATTTTTAAATATTGTTTTGACAAGTTCATAGGTATTGTGGTTCCGTGATGACCAACCAATATACTAAAAAATCAGAACGTTTGAACCACAAAACCGAGTTCTGTTACTGTTGCTGTAACTTGCCTTTATTTTAATAAAATGGTGTCATAACTGAGTTAAGCTTATTTTCACAAATCAAGTTTTTACAAGGAACTTAGGAACTGTATTTCGTATTATTTCGTACAGATAAGAATTTAAAAGTTAATACAGTGTACAAGCTCTTTAGTTCGTACTTTTGTAGTTTAGAAAATTATTCTGTAAATTCTTTATTAATTTTGCTCCTACTTGTACTACATGCTTATGTTAATTTTATTTACACACAAACATGTTTAAAGGAAACACGTAAAAAAAATTGAATACAAAGGCACGGCTTATGAATTCATTTCTCATTCATTAATAAACATTATCATTTATCAATTATAAGCGTACGATTACTGGGTACGGTTCCTTCTATGGTTTTACGTAAACATATATAGCATACATATATAGCATATCTTACAATATACCTATAAAAGCAAACAATTGAATTTGGTGCAGCAAATAATATTTGGACGAATCAAAGGCGTAGCTAGGCACGTAGAGACTTACGTAAAGGTGTGCAACGAACTGTGACGACGTATAGGCAACGTATGCCAACGCTCGCTCCAATTTATGGTTATATCGCGCTGTACCGGGATTTTATTTGATTGAAAAGACATTTTTATGCTCACTTTGTGTTGGGGGTGTGTCAAGAAAATTAATATGAAAAGCAATTTTCCTTTAAGTACCTCACAAAAGTAGTAGACAAAAGGCTAGTATAAGATATTAGACGATAGGAGTGCATTGAAAAACTGTAAATAGTTTTTTTATTTATTTATTTCAAAGTAGGTTTCAATGCGTATGCCCATATATATTTCATGACTTGTCTAGTAGATGTCATGTAATGTAAGTGACAAATCTGCTGACTTTATGCCCGTTCTTCTTGGAACAACACAAGCCGGAAGATTACGAACAGATGACATAAAGTTGACGTGATAAGTATGCCTGTGCTCGATGCGCTGCCTCAATCACAGAACATAATTAATTAAGATATGTTTAAAAACACAAAGGTTCCTGTGTCACCCTCAATTAAAAATGAGCAACATACTTTTAACCTACTTATTTGACAGCAAAAATAATTTGAAATAAGAATTTAATAAACACATTATATTTAATTTGTTATAAAGTTTAAGTTGATATAAATATACAACACTGATATTAGTAGGTAGGTATAAAAAATAGCATAAAAAGGCACAACCGAAAAATGACAATACTTTCCATAGTTAAATTGTCATTTTATTCAAGATGAATTTGATCTAAAAAGATACGAAATACACTGCCCCAGATATCATTTTTATCTGTTTATAGCAATTGTATCAAAACAAAACCCTGATTTATCATAACTACTCATGATATTGGTTATAACAATAAATTCAGATTATCCCGCACCGCTGCCGCTTCAGGTAAGGTATTTGTAATAAATTATATTACTTTTAATATGATTTCAATTCTACAAACTACATAGTTATTAGTTTCAGCAGAAGAAAATAAACTTGAATTATTTCAATTTGTTGAGCCGCGATATACTCCAAGGAAACTCGAGACAATTAAAATTTAATTTTGTCTGGATCGGATCGGATTATAACCCTGTCATTACTTCTTAAGTAATGACAGGGTTATAATTTATATAAAAAAAACAGTACTCACTCCGATTTCTTACTAAACGTAGTTAGTCGTAGTTCTGATTTACGCTGTATCATTATTGTTGAAAGAGGTATATACAGATGGCATCAGTTTTAAGCCGGGACTGTATTTTGTCTACGTTTTGTAGACAGAATGTATTTTCAAATAAATGTACCCACAGTATGCGGCGTATTACAGTACATGGAAGTTATCATACGTAACTTATTGCTTTACAATATTTAATAGTTTTTTATTAATTATTGTGCATGGAATAAAATTTCAGGAAAATAAGCGTTTGAGAATAAATTGTACAAAGATACTCCTTTTTTATAATAGGAATCTCTTACAGGAGTCCATAGAGATAGGAAAATGTAGAATTGGCGAAATGAAATATGACAAATATAATTGTAGAATTTCTACACTCTAGAAGTGAAAAAAATTAATAGTTTTCGATGATTTTCAATAAAATGCAAGAAAATCGTCCAAAGACTACTAACGCGATAAAAAGCACTGTAAGTATCTTGGTTTGTACGTTGGTCCTTGCAAAATGGCAATAAGTATGCTAGAACGTATGTACAACCATAATTGGTAGAGCTCAAAAAAGATTTTTTTAATGTGGTGTTATATTCAAGCTAACAGTTGTTATGATGACAAGATGACTTCCGTAGTACATGAATTATTAATATTTAAACTAACACAAGGTGTCTATTAATAGCATAGTTAAGGATTGCCAATATAACACAATATCTTATCGGTAGAGTTTGAACAATTGGCTTCGACTACTAAAACAAAGAAACTTTTGCTGTAGTCGTGTATGGGTCAATTAATGTAATCTCGAGCTAATCCGTGCTTTGCTCGTAAAGCTTGGGTCCCGGCAGTTAGTGCAACCGTTTTCACCACCTAACTCACTCTGTATCGGCGGTTGAATAAAATCAAAATCGTTCTAATCTGGTGAATCCAGTGAGTTTTTTATTTTTTTTTCAATTGCAGTCTGTTTTAGAAACAATAACCTTTCGCATTTTCTCATATATGGAAAGTAATTTTTGTTTGTTAAACGGTGGAAAACTTTGCTTCCCACGCTTTGGTTGGAAAGATTTATAGTAATTGTTTCCGTCTCTAGAGCTTTGAATTGAATTTTCAAAACATATCTAAATTTTGGAGTGTAGTCTGCTACCGAAAATTTAAAACAAAAGAAAAATATAGGTAGAAACAAAAACGGTGAAGCAATTTGAGTATATTAGAAAGAATTTCTATAGGTAGCTTGTGGGAATAGAAAAATCGTGGAGTATTAAAAGTATGATAATTTTTAATTTTTAACTGATTGAACCGCTGTAAAATTGTTCAGTATACGACTTGAAAGGATTTTTAGTGCTCCGTATTGATTTATTGATTTTCATATTTTTATCATAGCCGTATAATTTTAAAATTGACAGTAAAATACACTTTTTATTGAATTGACTGAACGACGACATAGCTGTATGGGCTAAGATTCCTTTGTCTTTTCTTATAAAAAGGAAAAGTGTTACCAGCATTTGATTCAATCCATAAACTATTTTAGTTCTTCTTAATACAAATATCTTTTCTATAAGTACTTAAATATTACTTTAATGTTTTTAGTGTAGTGATATTATCAAAAAAGATATGTAAAATTCACTAATAATTTATCATTCTTTTAAATCCGTTTCATGAGGGTTGCGTGCAGAACATTGTGTGCATGTAACTTAACACAATTCTCTTCCGGCTATGGGGAGGCCTAGTCCGCACTTAGACTTTTAAGCCATGAAACATTTAAAACATCCAATAACTTGAAAAACACCTGTAAGAATAATTCTTAACAAAGCGACAGTTGCTTTATTTTTGAAATCGTAAACAGAGCGGCCGTGCCACCACGCGAAGGAACACCTCAAAAGAATGATCAAAATAATAATATATATTGAAATTAACTTTTTGGCATTATTAATGTATAATTTTGTAATCAGTACCTACTTACAAGTACAGGATTCTCGAGTCGGGAATCAGATATCTAATAAATATGAATATTTACTCTCGATACATGGGTGTAGGTATATTTTTTACTAACATAAATGCATTCTATATGTATGAATTATCATACATATGTTTTTCCGTTATCTACAATCCAAAACACAAGCTAATGCTTACTTTAAGTTAAATAAGTATGACTGAAAGGTTTAATTCTGTTAAAAGTGTTCTGGCAGTTGGAGGTAAGATAGCCATTCACATATATTTGAGAAATCCTGGAGTAGTTCGCTTCCATCTTCGGCTTAATTATATTGAAGACCAAGCTCTCACCTGTTAAAAAAAAAAACTTACGTGAATTAACTCAAACGGGCTAATTATATTTTTAAGTTTACGATATACTTGTTAGGAGCCGTGGCCGGAAAACAAGTATATCGTACTCGTAAACTAATATAATTGACCCGTTTTAGTTGTTCACATAAGTTAAGTTATACCGCATTTATTTCGTTTTCCACCATCCACCATATCCACATTATATTTAAAAATATCAAAATTTTCACACAGGACTTCAGATGCTCTCTATTTCCAGGCCAAGTTTCATCAAATATGACCAGAGGTGAAGGTGTGAAAGCGTACCAAAGAAACTAAAAACTAATATACCTATTTATAATATTAAGTTGGGATATGAATAAATAAATACTGAGAAAACTAGTGATGAATAATTTAAGTTACCGAGAGACAAGTGGCTGGGGCAGTATGTCGTATGGCAGCATCGCATATGAACTCATAATAATACTTACCATAAGGAAGTTTTGAGTCGATTGTTATGCTTATTATTTAATTAAAAAATTACCAACTTAGCTACTCAATATGATACTTTCTCTATAAATTATTATGACATTTTATTTTATACACTTTTATATCAATTATTGTAGGCTGGAGTTAGTTACTACTAGCATTCTAGCTACTAATAGCAAGTTTGTGAAACAATCTTTTAGTTTACTAAGCCTAACTATATAATATTCCAATATTCTATATACAGACTCAAGTAAGCTTACTAAAGTTTTGTTGCCTAGCATTAATAAAAATAACGGAGGTTGCTTGGTAAGCAAACTGTAAGCTTAAAGCTAACAGCATATAAAATACTGGAACTAGTCCAATAAATATCTGGGCAATATTGTATCTATTGTATTCCAATAGTCAAAAATATTAAATAATTTAAAATTCTACTGACCGTATTTAGACTTAGATAGTCCTACAGCCTTGTAGGAATGGTTTAGATAAAATAACGCTAGTACGGCAAGTAGTTTGCTGACCGCAACTAATACAATTTCTTAGCCGGTTGATAGCATACACATATTTCTCGTGAAAGGTAAATTCAAAAAGAAGGGGAAAGTATTTAAGCATCTGTTTTCGTTGATGAACTTTTCAATATCATAACAAAATTAAATTTGTCATCACCAGAGAAATATAACTGAAATTCAATATAAGAAGTTACTAAATTAATTCCTGTACTTGAATGTCATTTTTAATTATGCCCATTTATTGAACAAATTAAATGAATGGTAAAATCTATCTTGGTTCATAATTTTGATCAATGAATAATTACTCTTAATTAAAACGATCTTTAGGATATAAAATATCAGTGAACTAATATTTATATCTTTTCCTTGAAATTAAACATTTGAAAGATGGCTTAATCATTCTCTTAGAAGTCCATGTTTGTACTCCAATATTTTTAAGGTAATTTAAGAAGACAAACAAATAACACCAGTTATTTCCATGCTGTTCGCTATGTTTAATCAATTGAGGTGGCTAGGCCAACGTATCGCATGCTGCACAAGCTACCTTCACATATGGACTCCTCTACTGCTTTTCATCAGGTGATATCGAGTCATTTACTGAGTTTTAATAAAAAAATATTCTAATATCTTGGCATCTTAGCAACTAAGTGGAGGTTTTACAACTGCTGGTATGATGAACTCTATTTCATAATACAAAAAAAAATATAATGGTTCTTCAGAAAAAATTTTTAAAAAAAAACTCAGAGTGCCAATACTATTATAATGAAACATCCTGATTTTCTTCCACATACATTATTTATTTATGTCTTATACTCAGTCATATGTTTTAAATGGATTCTTTACGTTTTGATTATTTTATTTAATCATTTGTCGAGAGGCATGAATGTTAAATGAATTTGGGTTGGCTTTGAACACGAAAAGTTTAGATATTGAATTCACAAACATCTGTTGATGAAACAAAATCATTCGTAGAACTTTGTACATTTTGGTTTTAATGAACAAAAACAAACAAAAATGAACAAAGAATTAGTTCACGTTCAATTTATTATTATTTGACTTTAATGGCAATTTTTTTGTAAGTTAATCATCTTTAAATACTAAGCCAGTCTTCCAGAGGACTTTAAATTAAAATAATTAAAAAAAACTTTCAAAAAATTAATTAAATATTCAGTTTTATTTTTTTGAGTATTTTATTAAAGTGAGTATCACATGGCTAACCTTGCAATGAGGTCAAGCATAACTCGCGGCGCGCTCGATGTCGGAGCATTCGTTGTTCTCAAAATAACAGGCAGCGGCTGCGCTATATTTGAAGTGTCTCACTACTTGAATAATTTATAAGTTAAACTCGTATCTGAGCGCTGCATTTCCGTTGCAAAGCTTCAGAATCTCCCTGCGACTTAGACCTTAAGATAACAAGCCAAATTAACGATGCAAGGTTATGCTGAATATTCCAAACACAAGAGTTAGTTGAGAAATTTAAAAAATATGTTTGAATTATACTAACAGCAAATACGTAACTTATTTAATCAGCAACATGTATTTAAAAAAACAAAATGTATACACTGAATGATTTGTGACAGGGTTAGCCAAGCAAGTACAATACCCATAATAAAAGATTTAATTGTGTGTGTAAGACTAGATATGATTATTATTGCCATAAGAAGATTAGTTTTTCGTTTTAATATAGTAAAAATACATAGTTATTTTTATATTTCATTAGTATTTTGTCACATTTGAACTTAGGAAACATCGCAAAGTAAAAAAATAGTTATAACGCTTTTTATATTCGACGTCAATTTTTATTGGTAAATAATCAGACTTTGAAGCTGTGACATTGCTTTTTGGTTATACATGTTGAAACAGGTAACAACATATTACCTGTTTCAACATCCACTTCCAAAGCATGATAAACACATATTTAAGTTAATGTATTGTTAGATCAACATAATAAAATGGCGTCCATGGATACCCCAGGGGAAACGGAGAAACGTATCCGGCGACGGTTTTGAGAGATGAAAACGAAGAAATAAAAATTGTGTCAAATTTTTGAATTTCAATGATTGATTGGTTTTCAATATAATCAGTATCAATAATATTTTATACCAATACCTTCTACCTATTGGTAGAAGGTGTTGCTATAAAATCGCGGTATTATAGCTCCAAGCTACAGTACTATAATTTCAACATGCTTAAAAATCAGGTTGATATTCAGATCAATACATAAATATATAGAATGCAAAAAATTGTTGGAATTTTTGTAAATTCTTATAAAATTAAAACCTTAACACATCATTGCGTGTAAAGTGGGCAGAGATTTTCACAAAAAATCTGTATCTAACAATTCTAATAAAGGACCGTATGATTTTTTCAAATCTCGTCTTCAAATTATGTTTAGCACCCACACATATTATTTACGCTCATTTCTGTTTCACTTACCATTCCTAAAATAATTTTTCTGTTAAATATTTAATGAAGTTAAAAAATATCCTTTGTTTAAGTGAATAAAAATTGTTTTGGATTGTGTTAGCGATAAAAAATTTAATTGTTTAATGTTAACCCTACTTGTTCGTTGTTCATGCACCGTACCGTGAGTGGTTCTTAATTAAACTTACAAAGTGGTTCTTTGTAAGTTCGATTGAGAAAGATAACGGTAAGCTTACATTTTTTCATCTATGGCTCACGAAAAGATTGTTATCAATATACAATAATGTTGATCTTATCCATTATGTTTGTTTAATCAAATATCCGGGGATTTCAACTCCAAACCTCTCTATTTAACAATAAGATTCATAACTCAAACAGTCTGTGGTCTATATACAAAACTAAAGTAGAATAAACGACATTGATACTCATTGGATACCGTATTAATAAATATTTTTGTTTTAGGTAAGGTGGTCGTAGTTAAATAACTTTATTTATTCATAAAGGTTTTCTTGAACGCTTGACATATGTTTGTTTGCCGCTTTTCTAACATAAAGAAACTCATATTTAAACCAAAGTAATAAAGGTAAGGATATAATGGGCGTATGTATAAGCAGATAACAAGTAAATAAGTATAAACCACTAATGTAATCATAGTTGTGTAAATTTTTTTTTGTGTAAGTTGTAGGCTATTTTAATACCTCTAGGTGTTAAGGGTCCAAAATTTTTTAGAAAAAAATTATATGGAACATTTATATTTGCTCAGCTAGTTTATTTAGATTTGCAAAATTGTTAAAGCAAGTCACCTTCCTTCTCTTCAGAGCACCACTATACGTAGCGACCTACAAAGCAGTATAACCTTGCTCGCATGGAACTACGCTGTGATCTAGACCCTAGGGGTTAAATCGAGTCCGTTATCAAGATCACCTAGTGGAAACTCGGAGTCCTAAACAAGGTGCTTAGATATTTCACGCTTGACCAGCTTGCTTGCTGTACAAAACCCAGGTCCGGATTTGTGTGGATTATTGCTCGCACCTTTGGGATGGCTCCGCTTACTACCTCCTCGATCCTCTGGACAGATTATAGCGTCGTGCTATGCGTATTATTGGCGATGCAAAAGTAAGGAACACCCTAGAGATTCTGCAATTGCGTCTACTCTACGCACAGAGAGATTTCGTGACTCCTTTCTCTGTCGCACAGCTAGAGCGCGGTATTACTTACCGGCACATGTATTCTCTATTACATACAACACAGGTTCCTTTAAAACAGTGTTGTTCTGTTTCAGAACTGTGACCAAAAGATACCATAAATTTATAAGTTTATGTACATTTATTTCCAAGCAAAGAATACAAAGTCAGTGAACCAATGAAGAAAAGACATAAAAGCAATACTTCGTTACATATATGAGAAACACAAAAGAATATAATAAAATTCCCCAAAACGATTCAAGCAAACATATTATTGTCACAATTACAAACGAATTGTATTTGTAAATTATTTCTTATTCCATATTCTATCCTGAGTTATCCTTTATTTATTTACAAAAATAGCCTAAGTTATTAAAAGACTTATCTCCAAAATTGGTGTTTACCAACACTAAAACAGGCAATTATTATTTAACCCTACCTTTTAGTGGTTATTATAAATAATATTCACCAATGAATACCACCCAAGGACCTGAGTCCAAGTACACATATAACATCAGATAGATAACCGTTAGTTATAAAAAAAACTTATTTTCAAAATGATAAGTGTAAGGTCGAAGAGTCCCTTATGGGTCCCTTATTTTATTCATCAACCAAAGGGGAACTGGTAGTCTTAAAAAACTAAACTTCAGAATGGTGGCAAACTTAGTTTTGATGGTGGTAGCAAGATAGGCCAACTATGAAAAAGCCCCACCACCAACTAAATCATTTTGAAAATACTTGCGGCCCCCTAATTTATTTAACCCCTAGCTCGCGATTAAATTCTTTATAAGAAAGAAACATTTACAAACTATTTTGATGCAATGAAATATTTTGTTCTTAAAGTTTCTCATCATCATCAAAAACTAAACGAACTATAAGTTTTTGAAAACACATTCAATAAATATGTCAACAGTTTTTAAAATTGAGATGTAGATAACGTTAACTTTTCATATTTTATCTGTAACATTACATTTTGTAAACTAAAAATTCATAATATTGATTTATGTATGATTATAAAATAAACAAAGATAAATTATCAATATTATTTTTTTATAGGCGATTACAGAAAGAAAGACTAGCGTCTTGACGAAAAACAAATGGGTTCCATGTGATTTTTTTTATCAAAATACTTTATCATTTCAGTAAAGCCCCGAGCCCCGAGCAATGAGCTAGCTGATATCAAGCCCAGACCATAGCTACTACGCCGTAGGCAACTACAACGTAGCGTAGTAGCACTGCTACGAAGAGCATTATCTTGTTTTTGGGGTTATATCAAATGGCTGTTCAAGCGCTGTTGAGATAAGACAAGATTTATACGTAGGTACATTGGTGCAATGAAATAAAATATTATTTAATGAAAAAGGACTCATTCTTATCCAAAAAATAGCAAAGGGGGCAAACAAGGATTACCTTTGACACTATTAAGAGATTCACGTGTTATTTGCACGTTATTCATCAACGTGATTGTTTGACTTTAACTTAGATTTAAAATGTATGTTAAAGTCAATGTTACTCTATCAAGCAATTTAACCTTACTAAACTTACTTAAATTATATTTTTTTTGGTTGCTAGATATAATTTTTTTTAAGTATCTATTTGAGCCTATATACCTAAATGCAATTATTATGGAATAAATAAATATTTTTTGTATGATATTTCAAACATTTCTGCATACATAATAAATTGTATACCAACACAATTTTCTGTTATCGAGATACACACGCATCTAACTTATAAAAGTTGCTAAACAATTTTCAATAAATGTAGGAACGCCAAAACTAATACGTAATGTTTAGGGCGACATAATTTGACAATTAACGTAATCCGGCGCGGTCGCATGTGTTCGTTCATATGGCCTTGTAATTGTTGCCGTCACGCAAATGACTAATTATTATTTATACGTGCCACAGACGAGTATGCTAGCGTTTTGGCACGTGATCCTGACATCCTTTTTTAAAATAAAACAAATATATTTCTATATATTTGAACGCATTTTCTAAAATGAAAACTGTAAAACATTTAGTTGTCAGCACACGAAGCGTAGGTATACAGTAGGTATTAGACTAATTGTTCAACGCAGTTCGCCGTATCGTCCCACGGCACAGAGTAATGTTGTAATAATAACATTACTTAACTGGTGAATGGCTTAACTATTTTGGTGAATTCTAGACGTGATTAAAATATTCTGTTATTGCTGAAGACATTAAACTTTAAAGTTATAGGTAATATTTTAGGAATTTACGAATGACGCCAGTAATTGATATAATTAGATTTCGCTGTGGTTTTACTGACTTACTTTCCACCGCCTTTATATTTATGTCTTTTGAATACGACGTGAATATATAATTTTACAAATCAACATTATGTTTATTGAACAGAACTAGATATGAAGTCCTGTGTTACTGTTTCAAAATAGTGTATTTATTAAGTTCACTTTCACTTTCAGGTAAAACATTAATTTAATTTAATTTATTCAAGTTATATTGGAAAAATTTCACTAATAACATGTTGTTACAAATACCTACAAACTAGGCCGTGAGGTTATGGGAATGTTACGAAAAATGGTAACATTTTGCCAATATTAAAAGAGCCAATCACTCATTTACCGTTGGTTTTTGACATTTCTTCTGTGTGGAAGAATTGGAACGAACGGAGTTTTGAATATCGAACACATTATAATCCGAAAAGCAGCTAACAAGCTCCCATTGAAAGGTACATTATATAAAGTCTGACTATGTCTTATAATCATATTTATTACATTATCTATTTGTATTTATTCTCTTAAGTATTATTATATTATATTATATATCATGTCATTATAGTCATATGTATACGTATCTACAAAGCATGGGAAAATGGGCACCATATTCCAGGAAGCCTTTGCTATTATTGTCTGTGGTGCAGGAGAATGTGGATAGGAATACCAGAGACAAAACTATCCGCATCCTCAGTGACAGCCAAGCTGTGTTGAAAGCTCTAACTTGGCATACTCGAGGCTCGTCGGCTCGAGGCTAATCCTGAATGCTATACAAACGCTGAACAGGCTCGGTAAGCATAACAGGGTAAGCCTCATTTGGGTGCCTGCACATACCGGTGTCCCTGGCAACGAAAGTGCTGACGAGCTTGCAAGGAAGGGGTCCGGGGAAAACATTATTGGACCCTGCGTTGGCATCTCGTACAGTACGGTGCTACTAGCATTCAGGAAGTATGCGGAGAGGAAGCAATCAGAAGAATGGGATAGGATTGCCTCTCTCTCACACTGCAAGCGATTCATGTAATCCATTGGAGGTCCAAAGAAGGCGATTTGGAACTTACAACGTAGCTGGCTACATGGCTTAAGAGGTGCTATTACTGCCCACTTTAGCACTAATAGCATGCTGTTTAAGATGAAACTTGTTGAGTCGCCTCTGTTTAGAGCCTGTGGGGATCACACCGAACAAATGGAACACATCCTATGTAACTGTGGTGTTCTTGCCAGGAAAAGAATTTGGACTGGGCTATCCTGGTCCTGAAAATGTAAGGCTGCTGACTCCGGGTGTACTTAGTAAGTACATCTTGGAGGTATTCCAGGATAACGTACATTAGGATTGGGGAAGCACAAAAGATCCAGGAAGCCATTAGATCGACGTGCTCCAGCAATAATCCTGGCCCTACATCAAGATAAGATAAGATATACGTATCTATTATTTA
This sequence comes from Acentria ephemerella, assembly GCA_943193645.1. NCBI lineage: Eukaryota > Metazoa > Arthropoda > Insecta > Lepidoptera > Crambidae > Acentria > Acentria ephemerella. Next base: position 9,062,976 of record OW971886.1, on the reverse strand, counting down.
GTGTTAACGTATCGTATAAACGATCAACAATATTATCTTAAATAATTAAGATAATGTTTTCCGCTCTTATCTTTGATAGAATGCCTCAGGCATTAAGTCCACCAATTGTGTTTTCGTGCAATGTAGAATAAATAAATAAATAAATTGTTACTTTTGTTAGAGATATTTAAGATTCAACGTAACAAGTTTGTAACAAGTTTTTAATCTAAAGCTATTTAAATGTATGCTTCCTTATTTTGAGTTTTCCACATTATTGGGTTTTGGTTAGTTATACGAACGCGTCATCGTCAAGGCCCTGTCATAATAGAGAACACCTCAAAGGTATTCTGCAATAAATTGTGTATACACCTCAATCTGAAACAATGTGTTAATACAGACATACCTATTTGGCCTATACTATACCATAATATATCCAACCGTTCCTTTTTTTTACACCCACTTTATATTATAATACTATCAGCACAACTGTCAAATACTAAAGTGTACCTTACTTACTGTGTTCTCATTCTAACTAAATTGTTACTTCTGTACGGGACCATTCTGAAATCCAGCGCTGGGAGATGTCCAGCAGTTTTCTGAGATTGGTGCCCATTGCCTTTATTAAAGCCGCAACTATACACCTATAGTGTGCTCGTTATTAAATATTTCTTTTCTTCTTCCTGATGATGAATGATGAATCTGATGAAAATCAAAAAACATAAAACTAGAACTTCAGAGTTTAGATCACGCATTCGTGATCTAAACTCTGAAGTTCTAGTTCTAAGATCATTATCTTAGATGTAAATGAAACTCCCGTTATCTGGATAACTACTCTGATTACTGATCTACCTAACACGTTGCTAAGAATATTATTTTATAAAATACATTATAGAATACAGCTACAGAAGCTCAAAATAATATATAAATATATAACAGTTCTAAACGACAAAAACTTGTATCCTTAATTGAACAACATTTTCTGTTTAAAAAAGAATTTATTAAGTAATTGTTGGCCCAAAAAACTAATTTTCAAATTTATCCCGTTAATAAATATACGTTTGTTAAGTAAATAAAGTAACTTTAGTTCACCGTGTATACATTCTCTGTACCGTTTAGCGTATGAAAAACTTGTGACATTGAAATATGTCACAATGTTAAAATTTTTATAGGGTATTCCCCACAAAGGCGCTCTCGTAGTTTATACGACTCGACTTCTTATTACTCATAAGGGCTTCAGGGGACATATTTAAGTCTAAATTTTGTGAAGAATATAAGAGTATATTCGTTATTTAAGTCAGAAACACCAACCATAATTATGGAAGTGATAGCCTCAGATTAACAATGTAAATAATTATATTTATTATCAAGGAGGTCTCTCATTATGCATTCAATGAGGCCAGTGAGCTCTAAGTATGGACTTCCACGCTTTATTTACTTAAAAGCCGGATTACGGTCGCGACACTTCCCTGCTCACTATTTAATTCACGGCGCTATTTAAACGGTTTATGTTTTTAGGAGTTAGTCCTTGTTAAATCCAAATGCTCTATGGGTTTCGTTTAGACTATTTTAATATAAATTTTATCATGAAAGAGGAATATTATATACTCCTGTTAACAGAAGAATATTCTTTGCTTTGAAAGCGAATTTATTAAAGTCGTGTTGCAAGTATTCACATTTGCTATTTGTTTATTGAACATAAACTGTATAAACCGGGCTAGTTCGCGATCTTCATCTCACCTAATGGTAAGTTAAGATAAGGTCGTAGACGGAAGCTAACTTCACCCGGATTTCTCATCCACACAATAGCCTTCAGGGCGGACAAGCCAGACGGACTTAGAAAAACCCTATCACCAATCAAAGTAAGCAGAAAATTTCTGCCCCATGTGCACTTGAACCCTGGAACTCCCGATCTTAAGTTGGTGACTCTACCAATTGAACATAGAGCCGACTAATTTGTTTTACAGCTTAAAATTATCTGGGAATGATAAACTGATTTATGAAAACACACATTTAAACAAGACACATTATGGTTTCTTCAAAGGTACCATCTCAAGATGGTAAGCTATGTCATCCAGCGTAAAAAATATTAATCTATGTTCTTTATACTAAAGCAACTCGCTTAAGGTTATAAAAAAAACAAGTAACCGGCAATTCCCGCTTTGAATTATAAAAGCACTGAGATTAAAATTATATATATAATGCATTATTTATACCGTTAATATGAAATTATCCATTTGTGTTATCTTTTATCGCGTTATTTTGCATAAAGATATCAACGAATTTAAAAGATGAATTTTGAATTAAATTTTAAATGTAAATGTCATCAGACACTAAGCGATTCAAGAAAGCGTCCCAAGGCTTATGTCACGTGAATTTTAAATTCAAACACAACTTTCGTTTCTCGCCAAGCTAAACTGAATCAGAAGTTCATATACTGAATTAAATTGGTTACATTATGACAATGTGATTACGTTAACAATTTTGGCTCAGTTTCTGTAGAAGTGAAGAAAATTTATTATTCCACTAAATGGGTGGTATACCCATTTAGTGGAATATTTCTTAAGTTAAGGTTGTTATAATTTATATTTTTTGAATATTGATTCTAATTCAAAAGAACCTAGGGGCATTTCTCACTCAAATGACGGTGAAAAGATTAGTTATAACCAGAGTTGTGACTTATTTGAAATACTTGTATTTAAAATACAAATATTTTATGAGATATATTTTGTATTTGTAAAATATAAAATACTTTTTAACTTAAAGTACTGCTAAGTTTTGGAATCATTGTCACTTTTCAAGTGAGTGGGTCGCGCTACAACTTTGATAGCTAAGTTTGATAGTTTGTGAACAGTGACAGAGACAGATAAAACAAAATGAACGATTTTGATTATCTATGAAACATGACTGTTATTTGATTTTAATTCGTTTACATTTTCCGTTTTATGCCGTTAATGTTTGTGTTTCATATCAAACATAAAGATTTGGATTTGATGTTTCATTAATCAAAATAAGTCGATCAATAAAGAAAACTAATACCATTTGAAAGTATTATATTTGAATAAAGTATTTTGAAAATACCCATGTAGTAGTTAACAATCGATTAATGTACAATCGAATAAATTACTTGATATAAGATTTTGCGGAAAAATATAAGGTATAACATACGGCTTATTTAAAAACATCCTGGTTCGTAAGCCAGTAGAACCATTGCAAATATTACACTTATATCTACAATTGTTAAAATAATAGAATTTGCAATTGTACAATTCATATTCCAATAGCCTTTTAAAGTCTGTCCTACTGGCTATATTTACTTCAAGACCTTTAGATACAACAAACAGGTTTAATTTGCTTAAATCAAAGCTTTGAGAGTAAACACAAATGTTTTTGTCGTTAGTACTTTGGGGTATCCGTCTCAACATGTTTGTATTTGTCTGTATAGCGTTAAGTGTTTAATATAAAACATACGGGCATAAGTTAATTTGCTTGCATATTTTACTTTAACGTTTGAACTTCGACTTTGACTTCAAACAATAAACTTGTAATAAAATATTTGGTTCTGCCTGGTTTTCGTGACATTAAAAAGGTGACATTTCAAAAAAAGAATTATATTAGGAAAATTTTGTTTCCCACTATTTTTCATTTGTTTTTCTTTCTGTCAAAATGAGCGAATCGAATGAAAAAATTAGATACATTTAAAAATTGTATAACAAAAAAGGAAAATATATTGTGACGTTTATGGACCTACTACACTGTCAGTAAGAGCAGCACAAAGTTGGTTTAAGCATTTCGAATCCAGAAATTTTGATGTCAAAGATGCACCTTGCTCTGGTCGCTCTGTTACGAATAAAATGGACGCAATTTTTTTAAAAGTGGAGCAAGATCGGCATGTCATGACATAGCTGAAGAACTATGAATTGACCACAAAAAAGTTTTGAGTACACAAAAAAAACCTCGATATTTGGGTGTCACCTGATCCATTTTTGAAGAGATTGATAACTGGTGATGAAAAGTGGAACACGTATGACAAGATCGTGCGTAAAAGGTCGTGGTCAAAGGTCGGTCAGGCTTCACAGGCTGTGGTAAAACCTGGGTTAACTCGCAATAAGGTGATGCTGTATCTATGGTGGGATTGGAAGGTCATTGTTCGTTATGAGCTTTTACCGCCGGCTAAAACCATTGATTCGGATCTTTATTGCCAACAACCGATGAGATTAAAGCAAGTACTTAAGAAAAAAATGGCTGGAATTGATTAATAGAAAGGGTATGTTCTTTCATCACGATAACGCTAGGTCACACAGCAAAAATTAAGAGAGTTTGGCTGGGAGGTGTTAATGCATCCGCCATATAGCCCTAACCTTGCACCTTTAGATTTCTATCTGTTTCGGTTAACATAAATAGAGGACTACCCAAACTACTTGTTGGGTTTTTTTATCAGAAATCTCAAAATTTCTACAGCAACGTGATCATGTCTCTACCTACAAGATGGCAGAAAGTCTACGAACAAACTGGCACATATAAGATGTTATCAAAGGTAAATTAAATTTGAAAAAAAAATTACTTGAATTTTCAAATAAAATGCAAAGAAACTTGTTCCAACCTATTATGAAACACCTGGCCGAGTAGTTTGCAAGGAGGACTATTGACCCGATCGGTGAGCCGGTCTTCAGCCATTTAAATAACTAAACTTAATTAAACTGTTATATAATTGTACAAATCAAAAAAGTAATTTATTTTGTAAATGAATTGGAAATAAACTAATTTTAAGCTTAAGGTTGGCACACTTTTAGTCCGTAAAACTTCGTTGTATTACTTTAGAATTTAAGACTTGCGATTGTGATTTCCACAATAGTTCGATATTCTCAAATAGAAATTATATCTACGTTCATTTATGAACAACAGTAAAACAAATATATGCCGAAGCTTACGCCAAATTACTGCTGCTGCGTGAAACTTCAATAAATATTTTAAATTTCTCGCGGTGGCCGTCATATATTTTCACGAACGTCAATGTACAATTTGTACCCATACATCGTAGTAAATATTCTAAATTTATTTCAGTTTCTATAGAAAGCTCACAGCAAAATATCCTATATTACGTTTCCTCAGTTTCAAGTCTTGAGAAAAATCTATTGTAACCGTTTTGTGGGATAAGAATATATACGTATCCAAAAATAACAAATGTTTCCTTTTGCAGAATGTAGATTCCGTTGTATCAAAGACGCGTTCTGAGCTCATGAACCACAAGACTGTGCAAACCTATTTGTTGCGGAGATTATGATGTTACATGGTAATATGTCTTGCTTCTGAGACCACCACCGTAACCCCCACATGAATATACATTGGTTTATATACAATTTGAAATTACATTATATCTAGTTCCAGATAACACAAGTGAAATCTGTAAATAGAAATTGTGTTACAACGTGCACTGTGTATTTAATTCACTTCACTAAAATAGAAGGCAGATTAGGGAAGAATATGTTTTCTAGTAATCTCGTTTCTCGTTCAATTAGCAGAAGCATTTCTTTACACTTAAACAATTTATAATTAAGTGTAGTTTGTATCTAATTTAATTTTCCAGCCATTCCTATTATGTGAGGTTCACGTCATATTAAACATATCTAATGAATTTTCTAATCTGTGCGAGCTACGGACTACTTATGATAAAAAATCAAACTTAAAACACGGAGACATCGCTAAGCATTCACTTAGGAGTATAAAGAACAGTTCCAAGATATACAATTAATTATGATTCAGTTTTGGAAATTTTTAATTTCCTTAATTGATTCGCAAAGTAGGCAATGTAAATAATGCGCCGTGTCCGATTTAAAAATCTTCAAGTTACTTTTACGGTCGTCCCTAGTACCTGGAAGCTTTTTTCGATTTCACCTTTTTACTTAAAAGTTATAAAAACTTTTAACTAATTAAATTAATATTCGTAGACCGTTGATTAAGTAGCCTCGGAATGCTTTTAGCGTCAATGTAGCTCAGTAGAATTTTGAAAAGAGGAAATAATTTCGTCGAATATTTTGGCAAACGTTACTCGCAGTTCTGATTATTGCGGATGTTTGAATAAACTTAACAACCAAAGACCTTTGTTAAATCATTCACAAAGGACCAAAATTCGAACTGTAATTTAGTAATCAACAACTTTATAAATTACTTTTTATTATTGCGACACAGTTTTCTGATTGTTAAATAATAGATTAAGTCACTTGCATTTAAATGATGAAATAAATAGAACTAAAACTGTACTTGTTTTATTTTTTAAACACCATACGTTCTGCATTATAATAATTACAAGTTATACCTATCTCCAAAGAAAAATGAAAAATTATGACAAAGTTTTTATTACTATAATTACAAATAAGCTAGTTTCCCTAAATAAATAAACAGGAACGAACATTCCACGTTTTATTTTTTCGAATAAGTTAGGCTGATTTGAAATTTATGGCTGAACTATTAAGACACATTACAACAATAGTAGTTTAGAATTAACTTACTATTGTACTTTGCTACGTTAAACAGAAACGGCCTCACTAAAATCGTCCTATGTGAAACACGTACGGTACGTGGAGTATTATTACGATGTTTGGCAAGCTCCTCATGCCGTGACTTACCGAGGGGAGTTGACTCAAGCACTTTGCACTTTCCTTACAAAAGAATCTAGTTAAAGGTTCTTTGCACCCTTTTCAAAATTACACTTCGTATTATAAACACCGTACTATTCAAATGTTGAATTATTCAACCCAAATGTGAGGGTTGACTTGATTATTAAAAGCGTTACAGTTAGGTTGAGGACACGTGAAAAAGCCTTTGGTTGCCATGACAACTGGCTGCAGCTTAATTTAAATTTATTATTTTATTCTTAGCTGTATGTAAAAAATAATATGAATTAGTTTAAAAATAAAAACAGCGATCAAGATTATATTATGCAAGATTCTGTATCAGATCTGCAATTTTCATGTAAATTTGTTTTGAATTTTATGAAAACAATTATTGTATATTTCGTCCCTTAATAATTTGCAAGCTATTTCTCAACAAAAGTGACGAGTTTTTAAATGCTTTCCTTAAATTTTTATAGGTAATGGCATCATAACTTTAACCTTACCATAACTTGGATTAATAAGTATTCATAGATTATGAGAAATGTGACAAGAAACTACTCAGCTTTTAAATGATTGTAATGACATTAACAAATAAAATAAATTTTACTTTTACTTGTAAAGTTGTATAGCTATATTAAATTTATTATTTATTTGCTTAGTTTTACTATTGCGTAATTTAAATTTTCAAATATATATTGAGATGGTACAGTTAAAATGTTCATCTTCTTGAACTGTTCTCTGAGTGGAACTTATAGGTCAAGTTGGTATATGGTTCTCGGCAGCATTACCAGAGAAGAATTCCATTAGACGTAATACTATATACGTAATAATAACAACGTTAAGCCGCGGGGTTGTTTTAACTGCATAAGTTGCGGTCTACATCGCATTATTAAATTTAATTTAAACTTTTAGTAAAATAAGTCAGCAAATAATGACATCATAGACATGGAAATAATATAATTTCAGTGATTTTGCATATTTGTCAAAAATGTATTAATAAATTGAAACTAAAGTTTTTTTAGTGAATGCCTTGACAATATTATCAAAAAGAATTTTTAATACCTGTGGTATGGAATTAAGCCCTTTCTTATTTTTAGCGCATAGCTCTGTGATTTATAATTGGTTGTGTATTATTTCTATAAAGTTATCTCAATATAAGTTATTAATATAAGTTGATCTTAAATCTTTTCCACTTTATAATGAGAGAATGGAATATAATGAACTTGAATTTAGGCTCATTCCCCTTTCGTAACAGGCTTTTTGTCTCACTTTGACGCATATTAATAAAAAGTGACAGGTGTAAAGTTTTGTCATTTGAATGTTTCTGAATGAGGGACAAAGCTACTTCCTGCACATTACGGGGCCGGGAACAGGCGGGCGCGCATTAACGCAGCCATTCTAACTTCCTCCGGGACCCCCAGCTCTCTACTTAACAGTCTAATTAGCCGTGAATAACGTTCGGTATTGGGCACTCACCTGACAATACTAGCCTATACTATATTTTTATGCTTCAAAAATATTTATACGTTTAAATATACGTTTGCTTTAATAATGATTTTAGGCTTTTAAGTAAACAACTGTTTACTATCTCAAAACGTATGAAATACTTAATTCAATACGAAGCTCTTGGGTAATAATTTACTATACTAAATCACAAATGTAATATGGTGTAGTTGTGGTCAAATATTTAGCTTTAATTATGAAAGTCCATTTACAAATATAAGTGTAGAGAAACGAATTAATGGCACAATTAACTGTAAAGTGTATGTAAGTAGTTCTGATGTCTGCTTTCGGATCATTTGAAATTGATTCTTATCTATATAAGACGAAAGCAAATAATGATAAAATTTGATCTTGCCTTACTAAGTAATATTATACCTAGTACGAAAATAACTATTGTTGTTGTTGAATCAAATGTTGAATCAAATGACGATAAAATAATATTAAAATATATACCAATCGAATTGAGAACCACCTCCTTTTGAAATTGGTTAAAAACATCTACTGTTTTAAATAAAAGTTATACCATAAGTGATATTACAGAAAAAAATATATTGTGTCAATTTAACTAATCGAATGAGACAATAATCTTGGAAAAGAGTTTTTATGTCCATTTTTAATACTATTAAAAGCTCGTTTGTTGAAGGTTTCATTCATTTTAGAATTTAATACATAATTAATGAAACTCAGGTATTTTTCACTTTCGTTATTAACCTCTGTAGGAAATAAAAATGAATTGTGTTTTAAAGATACTTCACAGTATAGCACGCACTTGTGTATGCCACTATTCACTATGCAGCCTGAGTAGACCCGTATTAAAACGATCATTCTGAGTTCCGTAACTCAGTCCCGTACCCACCGTCATACTTAACAGTCTAATTAGCCGTGAATGATGCTGGAAATTGGCCTCTTGCCCAACAATTAAATTCTCAAATTTAATATTTAATTTTGATATAAATATAGGTTTTCAATGTAAGGAAGGAAATTATTGTGTAGTACTTGCTTAGAGTGCAACAATACTAAAATATTGTCCGATAATTGGTTTTAATGATTTTATTTTGTACACATTGAAATAAAACAAAAATAGTTCTTAATTTCAGTGTGAGGGATTTTGAAGTTCCGATTTTAATATTTAAAGTTATGCTAAGTTAATTGAGTATTTACCGCAAAAAAATTGTCAAGATCAACACTAAGAGATAATCTCTTGTTGCTGAATTACAGGATGCGTTACTATCGATACTAACAGTATTGAGAAGTACTAGATGACAGCTTAACAATTGTATCGTACCATCGTTCTTGTTACTACCTTCTGAGTATCGATAATACTATTTATATTACGGTCGATAGTCATACCATCTCTAGACTATCGTTATTCTATTGTAATTCGAAAGTCAATTAGTTAAACTGTTGTCTCTTAGTTTGTTGACATTTATGTGATTATAAATGGGCAACCGTTACAGAACAAGTAAAGTATGTAATATTGAGATATATTGTAGATAAATATTATACATAAATTATAAAATTTACAAATAAATAAGTTGAAGTGCAGGTGATATATATTTCTTTAACCTGTGAATACAATTGACATAATGCAGTAATAAATGTCTACAAGGCTTATTTTCCACATAATATTTGTGTTTTTTTCCCAATTATTTGGCCTGGTAACTAAGGCCTTTAAGCCATATCTTCATTAATGTAGTTTTTATTTTGTTTTAATTTTTAAACTGGTGCAATGTAGCCCTTTGCCCCATGGAGTTTTTGGTGACTAATGGTTAGGCCCCGCTATTTTGTTAATGACTTACGAGAAATTTTTTGAAAATGGAATGCAATGTGAGCGTTTATGATAAAATGATACGAAAATGGAATGTTATGATAACGATTACGACGAAATGATAAGTAAATGGGAATGAAATGAAACACTGAAAAATCTCACGTAAGTCACTAATCAACGCTGAATGATGTATTCCATATAATGCATGACTTAACGATTCTTTTTGCCATAAAACTACACCAACCTCATGACAAAAACAACACTACAACACAATATATGAAATAAAACACACAGCACCAAACCGCCCCCCGCCATTACGCACCAAAAACTCCTATTTGTGTTTCTGTTAATACAGCATACAGCTTATACGAACTATGGAGAGACAAAGGTATATCCGATGACAAAATTACTTTATTTAAAGTTTTTTACTTTAACGCTCAGTTTTTGATAGTGAAAACAAAGCAATCTTCGCAATAGTTATTCCCAAGATGGGTTTATCAAAATAAGTTCTTAAAAAAATCAAAAAAAATCTCCAGCTCCTCCGAGCTTTGGAAGGCATGTGTTTCACTCTTCATGTTTTTTTCCCGTGTCAGGCGGCTTGTTAACAACGTTGGGAAGTATATATAGGCTAGTGAAGATGATGATGATGAAAGACTTAAGCTACACAACTGAAATACAAGACTAATATTGTCAAGAATGTATTGTATTTACTTAAAATAAAGGAAAGAAAACATTTTAATTTAAAAAAACTGTAAGTCAGAGTGACACGAACACATGACCCGAGTAAACCATTACAGTCATGTAACTAGGACACAGTGAAATTTTGAGAATTATTTTACGTATGTACTTTCTGCATAACTTAGTTTCCTTTTGAAATAACTTTTAAAAATATATTTCATACGATCGTAATTTGCTTGCTATTTAACATTTAACTCATTTTTATTTGATATTTTATTTGTGAGTATAGAGAATTAATCCTTTAAGTTTGAGTTTACCTAATGGTTCGGGTCAAAGAAAGAACAAAGATTTTCTATGTAATCACTCTTACCTATTATTAAGCGATTTTGTTCTGAATTCTAGGTAACGGAGAAATGTACCTAGTAATATGGATATAAATAGGAGCTCTTTGGCGTAGGGATTCGGGCGCTCTGGTTACGATAACAAAAACAAAACAACTTTCACGTTGCTTGGTTTTAAGAAGTTTTTTTTTATATAAAGCTCGACAAATGATTCAACAACACCTGATGTTAATGTCATGTTTCTCTAGTCTTTAAAAGACACGTTAAGTTATTGGTCCCGTGATGGTGTTATGGACGAACTCCTCATGTGGTTCTCCCATATATGAATGCCTGTGGCCAGCAGTGAGACGTTTATAGGTTGTTGATTATGAAATGATCTAAGAATTACGTATACTCAATAAGCAGCCATGACTCACGGAAAAAAATAATATCCTTACAAATCTACAAACTTACGTGCCTGCCAGGATTCTAACCAGGGAGCTCTGGTTAACTCGTATTAACGCTGGTGCTTAAAATTAAAATAGATGGAGTAATATCTTAAGTACAAAGGAAAATGCAAGGAATTACTCGTTTTACTCAACAAATTAAAAATTACTGTGTTGTTAATGTTGTCTAGTTTATTCCTTTGTATATACGTGCAGACATATCTTTTAGCCATATGCACTTGCATACATTTATCTTGTATTTATATTGATATTGTCGATGATATAATAAATATCTTAAGTTAAAAATATCACATACATGAACAAAACAGAAATAAGTGAAAAACAAAAGAGTAGCGCTTTAAGCCGCTTTTGCAGTTTTCAATGTTTATTTCGATTATTTCTGATATTTTTATACATTTATTTTTGCGCTATCTAGAATCCATAACACATGCTTTTAATGATGCTCGATTTGGGATAGAAGATAATGAAACGATATTCTGATTTCTCAAAAAAATCTTGTACTAACAGTTTTAACTCTTTTTAAAATATGATCATGATTAGCTAAGATAACAGAAAAAATCTTTTGGAAATTAAAAAATAGACAAGTAACGTACGTAGGTCGTAGAACATGGGTTCATTCAATAGAGGCCTGAAAAAGCACTTTTTGGGCTGGCAAGATGGAGTTGCCATACCGGCAGTATGTTGCATGCTGCTCTAGTTATCTTCACTTATGCACTCCTCTATTGCTAACCATCAGGTGGCGTAGTTTTTCTGAGCTGACTATTATACTATAATAGTACCGTTTTTTCTCGAGGACGATTCCGTTTTAGACCCACTCGTCATTGGCTAAGCGTGCAGGTGTTTGTAGGGCCGCAATCTTAGCGGCACTGGGAATACCCACTAAAACTCCCTAGTAATTCTACTGCCTTTGGCAAGAATGACGCGGGTTCAGCTTGCAAGCTAGATACAATGGATATGCTATTCCTGTGCAATCGGTCTTGTTAATAAAACAAGGTCAAATACGCAAAAGAAATATGTAGCGATCAAATACTATTGTACCCGTACTTACACAGTAATTCAAAAATTTCTGTAATAAATTTTCGTAACAAAGTTGGAAGTTAACAGTAATAATTACTCTGCTACCGCTGTGGATTCTTTGTCTTGTTCAAACTTGATGATTGTTTGTTTAAGCTCAATTATATTTGTTTAAACATTGTTAATATATATTATAAATCACGAAGATTTTTACTCTATCATTATTTTAAATACTCGTATTTCCACAATAAATTTTGTGTTTGAGTAGAAATGGATTTCATTTGGATTTAAATATAGTTATTAATTGCCATTTTTATGATAATCAGGAAACGTCACCAATTTAATGTTTTACCTATGCTAAGCAAAGGTTTTATTTATTTCTGCAATAGCAACACAACTTTTCCAGTGTATAGGTATGATATTTGTTGAACATAGACAAACATCTTATTATTATTTTTTCTGAATGTGTAAAAGGTTTTTTCAGGATTCTCTGAAACCTGCCTACGTTTCTTCTCTAAATAATTTATTAAGCATTGTTTGATAAATTCATTAAGAATCCATGTAAAATTATATCTCTCTTAGGTACTGACTATCGAAACCACTAATCAAGCATTAGCTGTTACTTCATTGACCGAAAAACCTGATTTAGGGATTGCTTATTTTAACTCCGATTTCCACACCAAGCCTGGCGTAAACAAAACACAAAGGAAATTGTTTTTCTTCGGACAAAAAGAAAGTAAAACGCTTGAAAGTTGAGAGTTAATTTATTTCGAAGTTGTTTGCCAGTAATTTGTTGTGGCTGCGTCCTCGGGGAAGACCGCCAGCGTACTGTTGTTACACAAACTTTTTCGTGTTTCGAAATTTGACTCGACTACTTGTGAAGTCACGTTGGTGGTAGCTTTTTTGGGAGTAGGCGACTCATTAGTGCTACACAAACTGTTTCTAACCTTGTGATCAATACTTTTTGCTAAACCTCTTCAACCTGCTATTTAAATTACTTGTTGAGAGCACGTACTATCTTATTAGAGTTCAACTGTGATGTACTTGCTGGTGACTTTATTTGCTAGTAATAATATTTTTGTTTATTCCAGTTTGAATATACCCATGTAGCAAGACTCTATGTTGATAATAATGAATTCGAACAAGATAGATAGATAGATAGATAAATCATTTATTTCCATCTCTACAACACACACAATCCATCCAGACAGTACATAGATAAAAGAAGAATAAGACAAACATTTTATAATAAGGTAACAACTTGAATAATTGTTGAATTTATTTCACAGGAAAAAGTTGATACATAGAGAAAGCTTTGTTATAAACTCGCTAAAAACATTCCACGTACAACTCGAACAGAGTCACTTCACATATTATTGCTGTTGTTATCAAAGAGAAGCTTTAAGTGCTTGATTTTACATCAGCTAACATAAGTGACATTCGATGGGACCTACAGCAGGTCCGGATAAGCGACGGCGGATAATGATCAAGTTCTGTGATGCAGCTGTTCGGGATGAGGCGTAGTTTTCTAAGACGAAAATTAAAAGTATCCGAGTTACTGCTACGTTCTCGGCATGAGGTATTTTCGGCTGTCCAAAAATGTTGGACCAGGGATGCTTAAGTCCACATAATGGGTTCGGATGGTCACCGAATCGTCGAGTTCATTAAGATGGAACCTGAGCCTGTGAGGACGACAGCTGTGTCCAGAGCAGCGAAGACCAAACTTCTGGCAGGTCCAGGTTTAGTTTCATTTTGTATTTAAATTCAAATAATTTTTGTAGCATATCACTTTCAATTCATAATAGGTACGTACTTTTAATTTGTTAACAGTTATTTTTTTTCACAATTACGTTTTTCAACATTAACTTATTCCTACAGACTAATATTTATTTATAATCTATGTAATAATTGATACTTGTAACATAAATACTTTTTTTATATCAATTGGCAAAAGATTTTAAATTTATATAGGCCAGTCTGTTGTTATATTTTCTAGATTGAAAGTTATCTATTATTAATTTTTATAATTATTATTAATTATTAATTACAAACGAATCTAATTCTATAGTGTAATTAGCTAGGTATAATGTAATTATTAATTTAATGTGTTTTTTTTTATATAAAGCTCAGCAAATGACTCGACACCACCTGTAGATAAGCAGCAGTTCACGCTCCTATTCACGAAGTAAAATTTTATACGCGCACTTGCACCCTGGCTCTTAGATGATTTAAAATGTTTCATTTACAGAAAATCAGCGGCGAAAACATAATATGAACATCGGCCCAATGACACAAACTGGGAGAAATACTCACAATCCGTAATCACTGCAACCCTGTGTATAGGAATGCTCAACGCCATTACTTTTATAGTTCTTTTGAAAACGTAGATGCAGCAAAATTCTGGAAATTTCTTAGATCTGTGGGTATTGGAAAGTTACGCCAAACGGCGATGCCTAGTAGTCGTGACTTAAATTCATTGAATATACACTTCTCTTCGAGCCCTTATTTTGATAGATCTTAAAAGATTCATCATTAAATTATTTACTATCTCTTCCCATTTCCAATTATCTTCCATTCTTTAGTTAGTTCTCGGATTGTGGTGTTAGAAAGAGCGTACTGTACATTACGTCAGCTGCAGAGAGCCGTGATTTCCTAATTCTTAAAATGATAGTTTGTTTCGGCAAGTTCTCTTAGAAGACTTCAAAACCTCCTACCTACTACTACTAAAATTGCTCTTACTCAATTTCTTCTTCTTCCAATCCTCAATTATGCTGACTCAAGTTATCCCAATCTAACCGAAGAACAATTAAATATACATTAACGACACCAAAACTTTTGCATACAGTTTATATTTGGTTTAAGTAAATATGACCACGTTTCCGAATGTCGTGTGAACCTCAAGTGGTTACCCATTCGTCTTCGCCGGAATTCACATATTTTATCCCTCCTTTATTCTACTTCATTCCACCCAAATGCCCCTTTTTATTTAAAAGATCGTTTTAATTTTTTCATCATACTCATTTTCGAGTTTTGCGATCGTCAGAGAACTTAAGGTAGGAAACACCATCACATTTGACTAAATTTTACAACAAATATTTCTTGATATAAGCTGTTTTACTGTGGAACTGTTTATCCTTACTTTCTTTTACCTTATATGGCAAGGTCAGTCACTTAACGGTTTTAAAAAGTTAATGTTGGAATACTATTTGTCAGTTTGATGCTTGAATTATTGATACGTAGATTCTACTTAATATTCTGTGCTTATATGTATTTTCGTAGTTATATATTTATATAATTATTATATGCTATCATTTAATAAGTACCTATGTATGTATATATTTAATACTTGTATGTTAATTATTTATCAAATATGTTTTCGTCAATCGTCGCCAAGTTCCCACGAGTACTTTATTTTTAATTCTGACCTAAGCTTACCTGGGAGAGATCGCTTTTAGCAATAAAGTCACCCATTCTACAAAATTAGTAAACTGATCCCTATGTATTCTTTTTTAATTGGTTGATATATAATAAAGATACATTCTATTGTATTCTATACATTTGAATATTTTGGCTAACTGCGATTTTTAATTTTTTTTTGGTTTACTTAATATATATTTGTACTTTTTAATAACATTACTTAAAGTAAAATATATAATGAAACATATTACAATCCACTCTTAAATTAAATTTTGATTTGAAATAATTCTTCAAAAGTTTTCCTTATTGTATAAAACAACATGATTATTGCAAACAAAACACCCATTTTTCTGTTAATTGCTTTACGATTATTCTCTTTGTGGTTTTAGCTTGAATTGATGCGTGTAATAAGTATTTAACGAACCGAACAAACAAATGCGGGTTTGATCGGAGTGTTTAGTCAATTTAAATAAAGCGAATGCTGAAGCGGCTGTGCGAGTACCAAATTTAAAGACAGGGGTTAAGTTACGGCTCACGTGAATTTCTTTGTGTTACTGCTTTTCATAATTTATTCAGGGGTAGCTTACAAGAGTCGTCTCACACTATTATATGTACTATTCATACCAACCCACTAGGGATCCACCTCACCCAACAAAAGGTAATATCAATTCAAATAACGCCAACCTTTAGACTATAGCATGGGGTCATTCAAGAGGGAAATGAATAAGTTTCTTCTATATGGCCAATGCGATCACTAGGATCTAGTCTTGCAAGAGTCCATACACTGTGGGATCATTCTATCATGCTCGTTTGCTAATAAATATGACGCTATTTATGTAATGATGTGTTTATGCGATTAGTCAGGTGCTTACTCTTGTAAGCAATCATCAATCATAATCACCTGTAAAAATTTGAAAGAAATTTCTTATTTAATTTAATATCTGTTAGAAATAAAAGCTGCCGATTAAATCTTCTAAATTATTTTTATTATAAGATTTGCTTAGTCGTAAGTTTTCATTAAAAGTTATTTTATTTTGAATTAAGAAAACGTGCATGTATTGTATATAATTAGTAGTGTAGATGGTGCGTGTGTAGTACTGTTATAAAATCTATATATCTAATAATTAAACAATGATAATTTGAGCAGCATAACTGTATTTTATATTAAAATCAAATTTATCAAAGGCATCATAAGTGATTTGTAAATATATCAATGAGTAAAATTTGATAAGTTACTTTAATTTTTTCATCTAAATTTTAGTCGTTTTATATGTCACCGTAATATTATCACAATCGTTAGTTTTAAAACTCTATCGCAAGATAATGCTTCATAAATATATACAATTAAACTGAAGAACATTCAACCTGCTTTAATTAAAACATTTTCAAAGTATTTTTTTAATTTAATTCATGCGCATATGTTCAAAAATATTTCGAGATTAATTTCCGTGTGGCAAAGCTAAAGAGTCTAATTCTTCGATAGGAGAAATAATAAAGCATAAAAACAGTGTTTCAGTAGCTGAAACAGCTTAAAAAACTATTGCGCTTACGCTTATGATATGTAAATCCGAACTATAACCCATGTACATTGGTCCTAAAACTTTTATTCTTCAACATAAACTATTTTCAGTTACAACACCTTTTTATACTTTGTCACGTAAATCACCTAACATATCCGCCATAAAAAA
Organism: Acentria ephemerella; assembly: GCA_943193645.1. Classification (NCBI taxonomy): domain Eukaryota; kingdom Metazoa; phylum Arthropoda; class Insecta; order Lepidoptera; family Crambidae; genus Acentria; species Acentria ephemerella. Next base: position 9,045,531 of record OW971886.1, on the reverse strand, counting down.
CAGGAAGGTGTTAGTAGTAATAGCGTGCAGACGTGTGTTCCACGTGTGTTAAGCACCCAGCGATTCCGGATAGCGTTTTTGTCTAATTTACAAAGGGACGATTTATGGTGAGCTGATGGAGGAAATAACGTCACGCAACGCGTCTGCGGCACTATTGGATACGTGCCGTGATACGTCAGCCTCTCCGCAACACGTAACCCGCCAATTTATTTCGAAGGTCCTTCGACGAGAACTCTTCGTTACTTTTGCATCACTTACTTTGAGGTCAATTTTTTAAATTAAAGTTTCACATAAAAAATTAAGAATTTTTACGTTTTGAGATACGGTTGCAGTTAAGTACGATACAATAACAAAACCTTTAATTTTACGAAATATATTTGTTAGTAAATTATTGTTTTAAAAAAAAGAGAATGGTGTAAATAAAAATTTCTAAGTAAATAAAAGTCTTTAAACTACGTTTCACCCATAATAATTCAATATAAATTTTACAGTCTTATTGTCTTAATTTATATTATAAGTACATATTATACGTACATTTACTTTTACTTACATTTTGTATCTTCAATTTATTCTCCGAATAGAGAATATTTTATGATATTTATATAGATAAACCGTGTTTACGGTACTACTAGACACATAGCGTGATATAGCGATAGGGTCTCAGCACGTAGCTTATCCATTTATCACAGAGACGTTGACAAAACCTGGCCACCACTTGTATGTATTAAGAAAATTAACTATGTGTACAAATAAATCTTTTCTTAGTATAATGCTGAGAAATCTTCTCGTTGAAGTTTCCCTGGTCGTTGAAAAAAATATTTTATAAAAAATAAGCTGTATTTAAAATAAAAGCTAATAAAAATCTTGTTCAGCTGCAAAATTATACAGGCTAAACACAGTTATGAAATTAAAGTTAATGAAATTTATTTCACTTCTAAGCCGATTGAAGAAAATGTAACTACAAAATGACAATCTAGCACTCAGTTTTCAGTTGAAACAATAATTTTTCTAGATAATCGACTAAAATTTTCTTAAAACCTGCCAGCTTATCATCACCAATGTAAATTTAAACTGTGAAAACTAAATCAGTAACAGATGTATATAAACAACGTTATTAAATTAGCTTCTCTAAAAAAAATTCACGATGGTAATCTGTGTTTATTGAAAACGTGTTGTGATTTGCGGGCTCTGCGTGACACGTCATTCGCCAATTTATCATTGAGCGCTTGACAAACTCGACTGAGATTACGCAGGGAGAAAAGGATATCACTTGTTTCTAAAATTAAATCTTATTAATAGAAATTTTTATCATTTCTAATTTACGTAATATTTTGTAATGAATTGGGTCTTCATTTCAAAGTGCTTCTAGCATCAATGTAAATTATTATATCATTAAAAATTTTAACCATTGGTAAGTAATTTTATTTAAAAATCAGCTCTTCACTTAGAGGGTGTCATTTCTTGTAAAATACAGTTAAAAAATTAACAGTGAAGTTGATAACGAACAATGAATTCAGTGAACATTTTCTCGTTGATCGCTAGAGTTGGAAAATAAAGCAACTTTGGGAGTGGTTACACACAGATGGGTTAAAGTAAATTTATCATCTTAAGCTCGTCCGTGCTTCAGAGGGCACGTTGTTGCGCAAGCGCTTACACTCTCCAGCCCACATTTTGCCAGCGTGTCAGTACTATGGCCAAAACTTCTTATCGTGTTTCCTTATGAAGGAGGCCTATGAAAACACCCTCACAAGATTGAAAGCAAACGAGACTGTTGAGTTGAAGACTCATTGAAGAAACTTCGTACCATGGACAGGGAAACATTTACCACCAGACAGATTCGACTGAAAGCTTGTATACTTTGAATATAGTATAAAAAGGTATTTTTAACAATTGATATTGTAAATTGAAATATTAACAAAATAATAATTTATAAATATGAATAGATGGCCCTTATTCGAGCTGTTTGTCACCTGTTACAGTATGAACTCCCCTGTTATCATTTTTAAAATGACAAAGTGAAAAATAAAAAAATCACGAATTGACGCTAATTTTAAAGGCGAAGCTTGCTCGGGCGGTCTCCGGCTGAATGAAATGTTGATTTTACGTTTTACAGCTATGACGGCAGATGAAACAAAATATACGTTCATTAGCGCAGACCGGGAAATTATATTACCTACAGTCAGTACTTGATTATGGAATCACCGGGCCGAACAGTACTGCGAGTTTAAGTACTTTCAGTCAAATACTGTAGCGTGAATATTTATCACTTTTTTGGATTTTGACCTATGGAATTACTCGGATCCTACGAATAATACCAATAACCCTACTTTAGTGGGATACAAACACAAAAGGGATACAAGTAGGATACAAAACTAAAAAAAAATATTGTCATTTATTCTAACATGAACTAAATGAGAGTTGCCGGTAATAGGGAGCAGTAGCATGCATTAAGGGAGACCTATATTCAGTAGTAGACGACCATAAAGTAGATCCATGATGATGGTAATATAAACATTTTCGATTAAGTTTTTGGTATTGTGTTTTGCGGCGAATACCTATGTTCTTCAGAGCTCATAGAGGAAGTTTTGCTTAAAAACCAGTATTTGGCTGCGATATTGGTCTCACCTCCTTTTTGATATTAAAGAGTTTTTAACAGAAAATGACAAAAATACTTTTAATAATGGTTGAACTGATTACCAGTATAACATGACATCGGTAATATAGTAAGTATATTATAAAACAAATGTGCATTTTAATAACATTTAAAATCGACATGCTTATTTACAGATTAATATATTATAGAGATAGGTAAAAGTTGATAATTTGATGTTGACAAACTCCATCGACATAATTATCATGTTGAGATAATTATTAAGCTACATTCCACAAAAATAATCATTAAGGTATAATCCAAGTATATTGATGTCAATAAAGTAACGATACACAAAAAATATTGAATTATTGTGCTTATCCTTGAACGAATATAATAACAGGGCTTTACAAGGTATAAAACAACAGCAATTTGTGTTTTAAAGATAATCTTTTTTCCAAAACAAATACCTTATTTATTTTGACGATACTAAAAGCAATATATCTGGGAACATTTATGTGTTTTAAGTTGTCAAACTGGTCTGACGAATTTAATACTGGACTTTAAAGCAACTATGACTTATCTCCTATAACGTTCCAAAGAAGTTTTTTAAATGGAAGAAAGAGACTTTTATTGAATTGAGTTTTTATTTCAATAGAAGAAACAAATGCTAATAAGTTAACCAGTAAAACAAAAACATAGAAATTAATTAGTCATAAAGTCAATGCAATCATGAATCAGTGGGTTCCCCATAATTTCTAAACCTAAGTACACACGGTGATTATATTTTTAAATTACTCGGCAGTTATAACTGGTAGCGGCGCTAAGAGCCAGTGACATGAAACAGAGCTCTGCGATGCATGCCGACTTAATCCCAGGTAATAGGACGCAATAAAATGTAAGAGGCGCGGGTAACGACAGACGTGCGCACGTGACCCGTTATCTTAGCTCTAACGCGACTTAAGAAAACACAAATCCTTGTTTTGGACGCTCGAGAGGATGTATCGTGACTTAATGTAGAAATTACTTTGTTGTTTGAGGACTCGGCCACATTTGGCATCTGAAATTTGAATTTGACTGTTCACGGAAATTGTATTTTAAAATTTGAAAGCATGACACGTCACCCTATTAGTACTGCTTTGATTAAAATGACACTAAATAACGGCTTTCTTTAAAACTTTTAATTAAATTTCTATCTTAAGCATGTGATATTTTTAAAGGAATTATTTGTGTACCTAATTATATCAAAATCCCTTCCAAAATATCCAAATTGCGTAATTGAGAAACATACATACACACATATATATATATATATATATATATATATATATATATATATATATATATATATATATATATATATATATTATAATACAAACTGTATATATATACAGTTTTAGATTATAATATTAAGTACGATGTTACGGACGGAGAACTAATGGACTGTGATGTATCTCCTAAGTAATGAAAATGCGAGCGAACGATAAAGGAAAATATGGGTTTATTGTACAAAACTAAACTACGTAACAACAACAATAATGACAAGACAATAATATGACAAAATCAATAGAAAAACAGAGACACAAGGAAATAGCATTCTGCAAAGAGGTGCGCAACATCCTCCCCTCCGTGCAGCACTGCACCAACTAGCTGGGGGCACTGAAGTCTGGGCCCAAACATAAAAACAAAAATATGGTTCAATTAGTGATCCTAACTAGTTTTCTTAGGGGCCGGCGTAGCACACCTCCTGGAGTGGCAACGTCAACCACCCTGATTACTCCATCCTTGCCAGGGTATGCCTGCATAATACGGCCTCGTGGCCATGAACCCCTTGGTAGTGTGCCATCAACTATTTGCACTACCTCTCCTATTTTAAGATCTTCGCCGCGGTTTCCCCGGGTCTGATTTCGTGGCTGCATCGTTGGTAAAATCTCCTTTACCCACCGACTCCAAAAATGGTCAGCCAACCTAAGCGCCTTTCTCCATTCTACGCGTCGTGAGAGGTCTTGGTCATCTAAAGATGAAGGAAGAATTTGGTCTGAAGAAGATCCGATAAGGAAGTGAAAAGGGGTGAGGGTGGTCGGGTCTTCGGGATCCGTAGACACGTGAGTCAGTGGTCGTGAATTGACAATTGCCTCTGCTTCAGCTAAGATGGTTATTAGAGTTTCTTCTTTTGGTGTTCTTTCTTTAAGCGTTGCCTGTAAAGCTACCTTGACAGAACGCACCAACCTTTCCCAGCACCCCCCGAAATGCGGTGCAGCTGCTGGAATAAAGCTCCAAGTAATCCCTTTGCTGGCAGTGAACTCCTGTATTTCAGTGGAGTAAAACTCTTTTAAAATCCTGTTCGCTCCAACGAAGGCCGTTCCGTTATCGGAGAAAATAGTATTTGGAGTACCTCGTCTGGAGATGAATCTTCTTAAACCCATGATTGCCGAGTCAGAGGACAAGCTGTGCACTAATTCAAGATGGAGGGCTCTTACTGTGAGGCACGTAAAGAGAGCAACATAGCGTTTTTCGTGGCGGCGCCCAATAGTGACAGATATGGGGCCGAAGTAATCAACGCCGGTGAATGTGAAAGGCCGTTGGTGATGCGCTAGTCTTTCAGGTGGTAGATCTCCAGTAACTGGGTTCATTGGTTGCCCTTTCCTCATTTTGCACAACAAGCAGTTCCTAGCAACGCTTCTCACAGTGTCTCTTAGTTTTATTAGCCAGAACCTTTGTCGCAGCTGATTCACCACTGACTCATTGTTTGCGTGACCTGCTCTTCTATGGTAATTCTGTACCAACATTCGTACAACTTTGTGGCCGCCGTGGAGCAAAACGGGAAAACGAGTGTCAGGGTCAATGTCCTCCACAGCTTTGATTCTCCCAGCCAGGCGTAGAAGCTGCTTGTCTCCAAGGATGGGTGATAACTTGATGAGATGACTGGTCGGTGGGATAGGCTTAGAGTTAAGGATGCAATAAAACTCTTCCGAAAAGCACTCAAGTTGCGTTCGCTGCAAGATTTGATTCTCAGCAATCCTAATAAACTTCGCATCTAAAGGAGTTAGAGTGGTTGACGCTGTTTTTTTATAGGTATGAAAAGCTTTGCGACATGTCGGAGAATTTTGATGCGTTGCCAAAAGGGTCTTAAAATTTGCTACAGCTTGGTAAATTCGTGCCGTAGCTCGTAATAAACGCGTCCAATCACTGAACCGGTCAAAATTGGCAGTAACTGGTGCAGGCAAGTTGGTCACGGCAGTAGCTCCCACCGCTTCGTAAGGTTGACTTTTAAGCTCCTCACAAACTAGTGGCACCCCAAGTGGCTCTAAAGGCCAATCTTCCGAAGAATTTAAAAGGAAGGATGGACCGCTGAACCATCGATGAGATAAATCTAAACTAATTGGACGCACTCTTGTCGCGTCATCGGCTACATTTAAGTCCGTCGGTACCCATCGCCAGTCTTTAACGCAAGAATTTTCTGAAATTTCCCCTAGTCGATGGGCAACGAAGGGTTTAAATGTCCGTGAGTCACTGCGCAACCATTGGAGGACAGTCATCGAGTCAGTCCAAAAGAAAGTGTTTACAGGTTTTTTTCGATGACCATTCTTTACGGTTAGCGCAAGACGGGAAGCAATCAAAGCAGCTTGAAGCTCTAAACGTGGAATAGAAATTGGTTTCAAGGGTGCAACTCTAGCTTTGCTGCAGATAAGAGCGAGCTTGACGCTACCATCATGATATACCAAGCGCCAGTAGGCCACACATGCATAAGCGAGCTCGCTTGCATCTGCAAACAAATGTAACTCCCTGTATGATGGTTCACAGTCCTTTGTTCTCGAGTACCAACGAGGAATTTTTAAAGTAGAGACTGTTGAAAGTTCTTGAAACCAAGCAAGCCACTTTGATGCTTCCAAACGTGGAAGTTCTGTATCCCAGCCTAAATTTGACCTCCAGGCTTGCTGAAATAATATTCGACCCTTAATTATCACTGGTCCCAAAAGCCCTAATGGATCATAAACCCTCATAAGGTGTGAAAGAACTTTACGTTTTGTAAGTCCTTCTGGAGTTAATTTTGACAAACCGGTGCGGAACCCTAAAACATCTGTTGTGGGGCTCCAAGCTATTCCTAACGCGCGGATTTGGTCGGAAGAATCTCCGAGATCAATTTCCAATGGCGGAGCGGCACGCAAATGTTCTGGCACGAGCTTTAACGCTGCCGATTCATTGGAAATCCATGCTCGCATTTCCAAACATGCAGCGCTGTGAACAGAAATTATGTCCGCTGCTAACTGAGCTGCCTCATTTACGTTATCTAAGGAGTCTATATAATCATCCATATAGTGGTTAAACAAGATGGCTTCAACGGCTTTAGGGTACTGTTGTGCATGTTCTCGAGCGTTTTTGTTTTTTATAAATTGCGCAATAAAGGGACTGCAACACGCGCCGAATATGACGGCCGTCATTCTGAACTCCTTCAAAGGCTCGTGCTTATTGCTTCTCCATAAATATCTGAGAGCGTCCCTGTCCTGCTCCCTAATCCGAACCTGAGGGAACATTTCTTTAATGTCAGCTAACATGGCAATACAACCCTCCCGAAAACGAAACAAAATTTTCAATAATGACTGGAGCAGGTCGGGCCCGGGAAGCAACAAGCTGTTCAGGCTGACTCCCTCATTCATAGCGGCCGCGTCATGCACAACTCGAAGCTTGCGTTTCTGAGGGTGGAAAACGCCAAAATGCGGAAGATAAAGACGAATCTTATCATGTTTGTTGTCATCTCTATGTTTGGCGAAGAATGTCTCAGAAGCGCATTCTTCTGCATAACCCTTCATAACCATATTAGTCATAAAAATATCGTAGGCTTTATGAAAGTCACTGTTGTTGGCCATGCGCCTTTCTAAAGATAAAAAACGTGACATTGCCTGAGAATAACTATCTGGCACCATAGTGATACCGTCACGCCACGGCATACCAACTTCAAAACGTCCGGATGGTAAACGTTTGGAAGTGTTTTCTAAAATTTCAACTGCACGTTGATCGAGCTGGCAATGTAGTGTTTCTTTCTTGAAAATGCCTAACGAATCCAACTTGTATTGTTCCCTTATTAAAAACTCCAAATCAGTATCTTCAGACATGCTATTAAATGAAGTATGATTTACAAATTCGACTAACTTTGTTTTACTTGATGACGAACCATATAAAGTCCAGCCTAGGGCTGTCAAACAAGCTACAGGCTCATTCTTTCTCCCTATCCGAACGTCCCGGTTGATCGACAGATGCCAGTGTTCAGCTCCAATTAGGACCGTTGGAGTAGCATCTTCATATAGTAACATGTCAGTCAAATCTGTCAGGTGTGAATACGATGATATACTCTCACGTTGGATCGTTTGCGGACGTAATGATAAAGAAACCATTGATTTGGCATTTTTAACTAAAAACGTTTCATGTGTGTACTTGCCTTTGACATGAAAATTTACGTAAGATACCGTAGTTGTGCGCTCAAGACCTCCTATGCCATTCACCGTTATCTTCTGCTGCGGCCCCGACACTCCTATCTGCTCAGCAACACTGGAATCGATTAAGGTCGCAGTACTCCCGTCATCTAGCAGCGCGAAAACGTTGCACGATCCTGTGGGCCCAGAAACAATGATGGGTACTATCTTAAGGTAAGCACGAGGTCGTAGAGCTAAAATTGGTAAACTTGGTTGTTGAACGTCAGTGGAGGTAGTTGACACAACGACTTTTTCTTCGGGAACTTGCAAGGAGTTCGGAGAGGAATGGTAATTTTGTTCCTCAGTTATTGTGTTAATAGAAGATTGTGTATTGTCGTAGTTGTTATACGATTGCGGTGGATTTTGATGAAGCAATGTGTGATGACGAAAGGTGCACCCGTTTAAGCCGCATGGATTTACTTTACACGTTTTCCACTGATGAGATTTACGTTTAAGACACCGATAGCAAATTTTAGCCTCGCGCAGCCATTGCCACCGTTCTTCAATAGACAATGATTTGAACTTACTACACGATTTAATATTGTGGTCTCCCTGACAGAACGAACAATCATGCCCTTTTGAAGGATCGCTTTTTGAAGCCAAAATCAAATTAACATTTTCATTTTTTTGTGACCGAATGGTAACAACGTGTTGTTTCTGAACCGAACTGGATTCAGGTGACAACCCAAATCGAATATGTTGATCTAGTTCACGATTCAAGAAGTCCGATAAAATTTCTAGCTTAGGGCGCCCTGTAGAGTCTAAAACGGCGAAGTCAGTCCACCTTATGTTCATTGTAGGGTTTAACTTCCCTAGAACAGCATGGAATAATTCGGGTGAGTGTAAGTATTCTAACTGGTTTAATAATTTTATGGTAGAAACTGAGTTACGTACCCGATTGCATAAGCAGCCAAGTTCTTTTAAATCGTTACCTAACCGGGGTAAACTCTTCAAAGAAGCGACTTCTTGGAACACGACAAACTCTGGCCGTGCGAAATTTTCCTCGAGGGCTTGCATAACCTCCTCTGGATCTTCTGTCGACAAAAGCAGCGCCGCGACAGCTTCCAGTGCAGGGCCTCGTAGCGCATTTCTTAATCGCGCTAAATTTTCTAAAGGAGAAAAAGCAGTTTTAGTTACATAAAAAATACGCTTAAATTGTAGCCACTGCAAGACATTTCCTGAGAATGGAAATAACTCAAGCTTTAGTTGACTTTTCGTCTGAGATGCTAAAGCTTTCGCTGTGGCAGCTGTATCGGCCACAATATTAAGTAACGCACTGTTGAATGCGTTCTGGTTTGTGTCAAGCATCGTGGAAACATAGGGACAGTTTTCTCCTTCCACGTTTGAAGGCTTAAGGACACAGGGTTGCTGGTGTTGTTGTGCTGTTCGGTCAATAAGAGGCGCAGAGTCCCTAGGGACCGTCGGAGGAATGGCCGAACGGTCGGGTAGCGCAGCAACCTGTCTGCGATCGTCTGCTAAAGAGCTCTTATTGAGTGTTGAAATATGTTGGTCTTGTACCCACCTATCCGTTCTTTCCACGCTTACCCTCGTAGAGTCATGATGACTGCCGGCGTGGCTTTCATATTCTGCGTCAATAGCAGCAAGCTCGGCTTGTAGCTCCGTCTCCTCTACCTGTCGACGTAGCTCGGCTAAATGGCGTTCGCGCTCCTCCTCATGCTCCAGCCGCCGACGCAAAAGCCGTGCATTAGCTGCAGCTTTGCGGGCCAACATTGTGGCAGAAGAATGACGTGAAGTAGCACTGACGCTAGCGATATCGCGGGCCCGTCCCGTGGAAGTCGCTGGAGAAAATGTGCGAGCCTCCGGGATGTCAGGATGACCAGCTTCGATTGCCGATACTATAGGTGCGAGGTTGGATGACATGATTCTAGCTTTACTACGGGTGATCATGGAAATAAGCGTGAAAATAAAATATATGTAAATGTACTTACGGTGAAAATAAAACGTCAAATAAAATATGAAAAATAACTATGAACTGAATATGCTGATTAATAACGGTAGAAGGACCAAATGTTACGGACGGAGAACTAATGGACTGTGATGTATCTCCTAAGTAATGAAAATGCGAGCGAACGATAAAGGAAAATATGGGTTTATTGTACAAAACTAAACTACGTAACAACAACAATAATGACAAGACAATAATATGACAAAATCAATAGAAAAACAGAGACACAAGGAAATAGCATTCTGCAAAGAGGTGCGCAACATACGAGTTACTAAACTATTTTCAATATGACCGCTATTTTTGGGATCTTCATCCCAAAAAAAAAAAAGCCTTTAGCTTAAAAAGAAAGCTTTTTTATTAAGAAAAAGCCACTTTTTAAACAAGATTTAACCAGCAGAAAAACAGCGTCATCTACACGCCAAGTGAAACCGCGCCCTTACAACAGCGTACGTAATACGCAATCTTCATACCGACACATAAGGACTTACTTAGCGAAATATTATACAGCTGCATGCCTAAAACGGTGCTTACTCAGCAAAGAGGGAATTATTAAATAAAAAACTAGATGATATAGGCATTAAAGCCCTCTTCTTCAGAAATACCGTATATACTGATATATATGTTTTAATCGCCTTTGTGGTCTAGTAGCTGAGACCACCTACTTCAGCTCTGGAGGTTCGGGGTTCGATTCTCAGTGAGGGTAAAAATTTTCTGCTCATTTTGTGTAGGGATTTTTCTAAGTCCGCCTCGCTAGCTACCATCATCTTACCTAAGTCAGCTGCTATAACAATTATGTTAACAACATTGTTGTGTTCCGGCAGTTGGAGCTATGTCAGTCAGATCCTCTGTGGTTTGGGAATCCGGGTTTAGCTTGCTTATATCTTCGGCCTTATCATCACTTACCATCAGGTGAGATGACGGCCAAGAGGAACCCTGTAAAGAATAAAAAATTACAATACATTTCTTGTGATGGAAGTGAGTGATCTTTGGAACGCGTCAGTATTACGTGTAAGGTACCAGCTAGAATATGGCCCAGATACCGATGTAAACCAACTAAATTAAAAAGAAGTTCAGTACTACTCTTTCAGTGCAATACAACAAAATGAAGACACAGGACTGGAGACGTCATTTAACGTTTCTTAAAATTAAACGAGGGCCATTTTGTATTTATAAAAATACAATTAAAGCTTTCTGGTATCAACCCGCATTAGATTACCGTAGTGGTGTTATGGCACAAACTCCTCATTTGTTTCTCCCATTTGCCCAGCTGTAGGAAGGCCGTTGTTGATGATGAAATAAAAGTTAATAATTGTTTATATGGTCTGATGTATTGCCTTATGAATTGTCTCTTATCCCAGTTTTAGGATATGGACTAATACATTAACAATCGCAAACCTACAGTACAAAATCTATTGAAAATTATATGAAGTACTTAATTTTCAATTATTTTTAAAACGATGTTCGCTTTGTACTATTGACAGAACAGGGGTCAATTCTTGTGTAATAAGGGGTCTATAGGATAACCTGTTCCATCTTATCATGAAGCAACTCAGTTTAATAAGAAGCGGGAAACACAGACGCCGACAGTGTGTCCTATTCCCTGACTGTGTAGTCAGGGAATATATTAATCAAGTTTAGGCTGATTTTATATATTTAAATGGACTTGTATTTATTGGTGTATTTCTAGGATACGAAATTATATAAAGAATTATAGATATTATACATCAACACTCAGTGACTTAAAAAGTTCATTTTGTCTGTAAAATTTATTTAATAAATTAGGTTTATATAGCAAAGTTTTGAAGACTTGACTACCTACTCACTTATAGTTTATAAACGTTCAATTTGTTCGAGTACAATTATAAGTGTTCTATATATTTCAAAATAACTTTTAGCAGAATTACCTTTACATTGTAGACAAAGATTCTCGAAAAATAATACAAAGCTAAGTCTTGTTTTCTCTCTCTTTGTATTTTTACCAAACTTTTAAGACAAAGTGCTCATTTTTCGGATTCAAAAATAAATATCAATCTTTTAACTACAAGCTTTTTACATTAAATACACTATTATATATTAGATTTTTATTATTATAAGACTATTTTCAAGATTTTTCAATGAAAATCTTATATTAGTAACTTTAAAGACACAAAAAAGACTAATATCAATATAAAAAAGAAAACAGTTTGAAAATGGAGCCACCTTTGACTAATTTGATCCTAAACCAATTTACCACGACAATATAAAAACAAAAACAGTCTATCTCAAGGAAATTCCCAACATGATCAGGCTACAAAAACATTTTTAAATCGCGTTCGATTTTCTTCAAACCCCATCAACTAAATCGATCTCCAAAATGAACCGATCATCGTGCACGTGTAAATATTCTAACTTTTTCTTTATGACGCCGGGTTTTGACAAATTAGCGCGTCAGTAAGCGACGCAGATCGTCCCGGGTGCCCATCAATACCGGAGCGATGACCATTACTCAATATCACTCAAGTGGAACTGCCCAATTTACGGCTACATTTAACTGATTTGATTGAATCCAGCCAGTTGTCGCTTCTCCGTAACATAACAGTGCTAACAATATGCCAATAAAAATAATGTTTTTTTAAATGGCCCATACACTATTATCATTTTTATTTGGAGTATTTATAAGTACTTCGGAAATAACCAGTTTTGAAGACTTATGTAAACAAAAAAATAATCCGTGAATGTAGAATTTGTATTATTCATAGCTCGCCTACTCTGTTATTAAATATTTTATTATTCCTTAATATATGCTGGCCCCATAACCTTTGTGTAGAGAAACTTTTAAAAAGTCCGGAAAAAGAACCATAGAATTTAAGAATAATTAGCTTTATATACGAATTATTCAAAATATCGGTAAATTCTATGGATGCTAAAATGCTTGTATGTATATCCTCATTTTTAAATTCTATATTCTAGAATTTTATTATCAAATACAATTGTTTTTCCAGTATGATTTCTGGTATCCCACTGCCACACGGACGACTCTATCAATATGAAGGAAAATAATTTATCTAAAATAATTTACATTTGTAATTATTGTGAATTTTTAGTTCTTGTGTAATTAAACAAAAGCAAAACTCGTGCTTTCTGGAAGAATATTCTGTGCTTTCTGTGATTAATTTCACTTTGAATAATTATTATATTTAAAATTTTTGTATACTTGGTATATAGTAAACAGAGAAACATCCCACTTCACTAGCAACTTCTATAACGAACAAATTTATAACCGACTATTTCATCTTGGTTTCAAACGTAAAGACGAGTAGTTGCCATTCAAGTTTTGTTAGCTTTCGACTTGAACGTCTGTATTGCACTTAATAGATCGTTTAAATTGCTTGACCTACTTCAGTCAATGAAAAGTAATCTTAAAATACTCTTAACCAAAGATGACAATGTATTTTTACACAAAATATTCTTGATTAAATAAAGTAATTCTTCTTGTAAGGCTATTTATTTTGAACAATCATAAATAATATTTCATTTTAGATATTCATTCGTATTATTTAAGAACGTATAACGAACGAACGTGTAAGTCCATCAAATTTTATAACTTTTCGACACTAATCAGAAAGATTCTTTTACCCAAAATACTTTGATTAATTACTGTCGGATCACGTATTCGATTTGAAAAGTCAAATCTCGTCACGTAGAACAATCAAAAGCTACAGAGTTTTCAATGTTATCCGACGACTATGAATATGAGTAAAGCACTTTCATTCGCAACTATCAAATAAGGGATTCGATCGTAAACTTGTGTTCCGTCTCTCTTTAACCAGTTAAAATGGAAAGGGAGAGCTTTAAAGATTGCGTCGTTGGTGTGTTTTTCGATATTTCTTTTAATGGTACTATATGCACTCGCTACATTTAAATAATAAAGGATCTTTTAAAAGTCGATATGAATTCTAGATAAATATTATATTATTTTACCCGACTAAATTAATTTTAAACTCAATACGAGACTGATTTTCATTAAACGAGTTCCAGTTCCACCAGTTCCCCTTAATAAAGAAAGTGTAATATTAGCCTCATCATTTAATTAAGCTGTAATTAAGCAGCTTTCATGTCGAATTATTACGTGCTCGTTTTCATCAACGGATCATCTTTGATTTTATATTGAAAACGAGCTCCGAATAAATCATTATTTGAAGCTTCTGTATCGTGGAACAGTAATATATATTTACTATTAAATAATGTGATAGATAGGCTGAAATTTTAATAAAGACATATAAAATTAGCAAAGTACAAAACATTTATTTTTATAGGTTGCATATTTTGGTAGATAACGCAGATAAATGGCATTTGAGTTTTAAAAATATTTATATTTAAACAAACACACGTTAAAGTAGTAATAAACTCTTGCAAGGCCTTTAGTTTAAGAATGCATGGCTATGCTCAACTTACGTAGACAATTTCCGTTTGATATGCCACTGTATAAATTTAATTTCTAGTGGTACGGCTTACTCATGGCGAAATATCCGGGCGTCGTATGTCACATAACGAAGCGAGATGTCCATTTGTATGAGAAGGGTTGTAATCTGAAAATTTACCCTCTGTCTACATAAAATAATGAATAATTCCGTCATCATGCGCGGTCTTATAAATAATGTTGATATCTAAAAATGTATGTAGGCAACTATAGTAGAGATGGTACATGTGGTTTAAGATCAAGTTAATTAATGAAATTAGTAATTTATTTGCGTGTTTGACAGTTATTTAGAAACACGTAAAACTAGAAAATTGCACTTTTTAGGTACTCACGATTTTTTTTGAGTCGAGTCGAGGGTATGCAAGAACCCTAAATGAATCTGATATCTTGTAGTCTTCCGGTTTATGCGTTAAAAATTAAGTTCTACTTTCAAAACACTTCGTCTAAATCTTTTACTTATCGACGATTAATAACCTTATTAGGTTTCTTATGTTTACTACTGTTTACTTCACAAAAAATACGCTAGGAAAATGCTCGATGACTCTGAACAAAAGCTATTTTCTAGATAAATTATTAAAACACTAAATTGGGCTAAGACTTGTTCGCATATTTGGGGCAATATAAACATGTCTGGGGAGTGACACACGATACGACGCGACTGTGATGTATCGCCGCGCGTCCACCCTTGAATATTTACGAGGTGGAAGCCAAGGCTCAGTTCCCGTGCGACCGCTGTCACTTTATACGTAAATAAATGCGCTTTCCGACTAAAACATGCGTAATGTAATAACTAAATAAGTTACTCAACCAATTTGTATTAATTATCTACACAATCTGACTGAGATTGTAAAACAATAGTTATTTATTAGTAAATATAATATCTTCATTATCATGGGCCTTAATAAAATCATGGTTTCCTTCAGGTCAAAGTAAGCCAGTCTAACCATTTGTCTTTGTACCGTGATAATACTTAGAATAGAATAGAATATATCTTTAACGTACATCAACCAATTTTGTACAAAGGGCGACCTGAATGGACAGGTTTAAAAATATAGTATTGGAAAGAAGTTGGCGACGTATGACGAATACAAACATGACAAATAATATTACATACAAATACTAAAATATATTCACACATAGGTTCTTACTTAATGATAGCATGTATGCACTAAAATATATATAATCACAGACTACTAAAGTGATACTACTACTATCATAATAATTCAAATATCAAACTGATAAATAGTGTCCAAACACTAACTTTTTGACTGAGCTTGCCATATGTGGACTGGTAAAGAGTTCCACAGTAAAACAGGTTTTACCGAAAAAGATTTGTTGTAAAAGCTGACATATTAATATATCCTGTAGTCTTTATGGCAAAATAGATGTTCTGTTAATTCCTGGCGTTCACCTCATGCCTTACAAAGCTGTGATGGCGAGAATAGTACTTTGTGAAGCATATTGTATGCATGCATTTCTAGAAGCATGTTTTTTTTTTACCCACACATTTATAATCTAGCCCAAAGTAAGTATTAATAAGAGCTTGTGTTATGGATACTAGATAACTGAGATTTTTTTTAATTTAAAGCTCAGCAAATGACTTGATACCGCCTGCCGGTAAGCAGTATAGGGCTCCATATGTGATGATAGCTACTGCAGCATGTGACATAATGCCGTAGAAATCTCCACCTTTCCAGCCTAAAAAAGTGCTTATTCACGCCTCTTTTTAATAACTCGCGTTGTATGAAAGAGGAAATACTAAGTAGTGATAGTGAGATGTATATAAATATCAGAAATATACTAAATAAACATACAAACATCCATGACTTGTCAACAAACATTCGTACAAATATCTGTCCCTACCGGATTTCGAACCCAAGACCTCTCGCTAAGTAGGTAGGGTTAGTGACCACTTTGGATTTTATCAATGGAGTTAATCACTTGGCAAACATGCAATAATTACTAAACACGACATAGTTAAAGTAAACAGCGTGCTATATAGGTTTCATAGGGCTTATTTCAGATTTCTCAGAAACACTCCACTTTGCTTTTCGTCGCCATACAGGGTGGCTGCCTAATGTTGTGTGGTGCGTCTATCTTGAATATTTACTAAGTAAAAGCCAAGGATTACGGACTTCAATTTTGCTTGCATTATTTATACAAAAATGTGCCTTCTTATTAAATAGGTCAAAGTGTTATTCCTAAAAATTATATTTTAAATATATAAATATAAAATATTAAATATATTGATTTGACATGTTGTTCAACATCTTATATTACCATTATCATTCACGCCCCGCTTTCAATGTAATAACCGACGAAAAAATTATTTGGCCCATCATGTTTTAGGGTGTTTTGTAATATTTTTTAAAGAAAGTTAACATTTATATATATAAAGTTATCATAATATTTTTAGTCACATTTTAAGCAGAACTTCAATAGATATTGTATTAAGTTGTTAATGTATTTCTAAGAATTTGCCTTATCGAAACATAATAAAGTAGTCATCTTTTAATGTTTAATTACGCTTATAAAACAACATCTCACTTTTTAACAGAATATGTTATATTTTTTATAAAAAATTATCTAATTTGTAGACTTCTAAGAAATTCTGCTAACGCATAATTAGAAAGTAGGTAATTAAGAAATGAAGGATAAATTTTCAAAGCAAAACCTTTGATTAATTTTAATTAAATAATTTAAGTTGGTATACTCAAGAGGCCTAGTTAAGAGATATTTAAATAATGTCTTATCCTAGTCTTTGAGTGGGATAATTTGGTATTAATAGTGATTTAATCATTTATTTGCTATTAAAAATCAAAATAAAAAAATGACGAATGAATGTTCATTAGAGTTGCCATATAATTATTTAATTTTAATGTTGATATTGAAGGAGCTGGAGGTGAGGGTCCCTTAAGCATATTCGCTCTTAGTTTAATTTTTTTGTTTCGTATTATTTTTCCATTAAACATTGTGACTTTATTAAACAAGATATAACAGTGAACGAAAGTTGAGCATCATTTTTTTTGACTTTTGTGTATTTTTAGGCAGCCATTGTAATTAAAAGATATGAAGGCATTTAATAACTTTATTGTGCCCAGAATATCATCGCACTTGCAATATCAATAGATAACTTCCAGTTTCTATAGACATAGGTTACATTTCTATCAGGGGCCATTGGCTTATTTGGCAATCATTGATATAAAAAAATATAGGTTACCATGTAAATCTCACTTAATTTCGTATTGGTGTGTTTGATTTCAACGTAATTAGGTATAATTTAAAAATTTCACGAAAGCCTCGATGTACTGTTATGAACAGAAAATCCAAAATACTTTTATTACTCAACTAATCAATATTTCAAGAATCGCATATCCACTACACCATCACTAAGTCAAGTCATACTTTTTATTTACTTTTTTAAATCATTTAATAAATTGAAAATATGGTAACGAAACAAAAATAAATATTTCCTCATAATAATAAAATTATGATCACATATTTTCCACGTATCCTATATTCCAATATCTATATCCACTAAATGCTGTATATCAAATCAATAGAACATATCAAAAACTTTCGTCACGACTACAAACAAAATTACACCTTATATTATTCATGGCAGTAATGTATTCGAACCAAAACTATTTACATGTGTAATAGCTACAACCCAACCCTTTTGACTTGGGTAGTTTTGTCTATTATTCGTCGTTTTACTACTTGGGGGTCTTTAACGTGATCCAGAGATGTTGCTATTCTTTCTACTGTATTTTTTCTTTTATTACTAAATTAAACAAAAAAGTCAAAATTAAGAAGCGCTCTCATTTATTGCACAGGAATACAGAAATGAGATATACGTTAATCCTTTCTTATACCTTGATCCATTTAACTACTAATTCACAGTTTTAATAATATATACTTATAACAGAATTATATTCTTGAAAATCATTAATATTTCTATAAACGGAATACGTATTAAGATCACGTATCACTGTTATTAGTGATATTATGATATTAAAACTACAAAGGCTTTTGAAGTTTTAGTAAACTTAATTAGAGCAATGTTTCTGAAAAAGGATATTATTTCATAATTGTGGTACAGTCTGGTTATATTGTTGACTCGTAATAACTGGACGTCGCCGAACAAATATACTCATATAATAAATTTGTTCTCGTGTTAGTGAATTTTATCTTATTTGGAAGATTATGAATCATATAAACAAATTTTAATAGTTGCTGTTAGCCAATAATAGGTCTCTACGGTTCAAACTTAACGAAACATTTGAAGACGTGTGTACTAAATATAAAACCAAACATCTAGTCTATCATAAATTAAAATTACCAATTTGAAAATCTTTAATTCATAATCGACTTGCCGTTCTCATACTTGAGGGGAATACGTCGAACTCATCAGACTTAACAAATCGTTAATGTTCTTGTACACTAGCTACAGGAATAAATTTTGTCGATAATTTGTTGACACCAGTGCTGGAACTTCAATTATGAAGAGTAGTGCCTTAATTATCTCCTAGGAATGCTCCTAGGAGATCATTGACTTATGATGTCATAAGTCAATTTTAGATAAAATCTCAGGAGAAATAATCTCATTTGAAATGATTTTCAACATAAAAACTACATCTGAGATTTTGCGTCGCTTATGTAATGGAAGAAGGAAGGCAGCCTCAGACGATAACCTAAAAGTTTTGTGATTTTTTCCAGGATACGTTTAATTCGATGTATGAATTTGCCATAACGTGGATTTCAGATTTTATACCCATATGCCAGAACATTTCTTATAAAGGCACAATACAAAATTTTCATAGTTTAATTGTCAGTAAAGCATACTGATGTTTTCATTAATAAATCCTTAATCTTGACTTCCAATTGACTTGACGTTTAAAAACCTTTTTGACGACTACGTTAATATGTTCATCGAAAAGGACTTGTACTATTTAAAGATTCCGTATGTACCTTAGTAAGTTTCTACTTATTAAGAATATAAAAGATGTTAAAGCGTGATTGTGAAATTTTTTTACATAAACAACAGATGAACGGAATCAGCGCATTAGTAATTACTTTTTCGAGATAATAGAAGTAATATTCTTAAACTAATAACTAGTATCCAAGTCAACTTGAGCATCGTTAGAGAAAGTATGTTTTTTTAAAAATTTTCATATTATTAATATTATGAAAAACATACTGCATATTTATTTTTATAATTGTGGTCTGTCCGGGCCGCAACTTGAACCCTGTAGTAAGGGCTACTAACCATTTGGCCAATTGGTTGTCAGTATTAAATTGTCTTCCTTTTATCTGATTGCGTGGGATTATTTAGGGTGGGATATCTTTTATTCTACGCACACGATGTCCCCAGTCTATTAGTCATCCATAAATTTTGAAGTCCTTTTTATAACCTACGGAGCGGAATACAATATAAATAGCCTAAAGTAATAAAGTCAACACAGGACGACAGGTACATAGAAATAACCACAATAATAGCACCCAAACGATTACAAAAGAATGTAAATGGGAGACCCTTTAAACGGTACAAAATTGCAAATATTGCAGGAAAATAAACCAGAGGTGAGTTACGGAAACCATAATAATTTCTCCCGTGGACATTTTGTTTCCTTTATTGGTCATATTTATCAATGTGGTGCCCGAGGCGTGAAATATATCGTTTGTTTGTTTATACCAAATCTTATATTTCTTTCTGGTGCTCGCCCAAAAATAAACGTTAAAAATTGTATAATCATCGTCGTTACACAGTTAAGAGCTGCGCGATTGATATAAGCCGCTTTTTTACACTACTAAGTCGGCAATTAAGCATATACTCCATCATTTCCATCAGGTGGCTCGTGGCCTTGGTGTGGTGGCCATAGTCTCTGGACGCCTGCAATACTAGGAGCCTTTCTCGCACGATACCGTTTCTGTAAAAAAAATACACACATTTTCAGGAAGTTCATTGCAAAACTTGAGCGTACTCGCGAGAAAATTTCTCTCAAACCGTACAGTACGCGACCATTTTGGTTACAACCTGTGAGAATGAACTCCCAGCCAGTGTTGGCAACATGTCAGATAACTCCTCAGAATACACCACGTTATACAAACGGTAGAACAAGCATAAGCACACAAGCACGCATAATCTCTTCTTAGACTTATAGTTTCGATATCGCTTGTGAGCTCAGGATCATCGCGATTCTCACGGCGTGTCGCTGAACCTCGCTAAAAGGTTTATACTGATACGTAGATGCCCATAAGATACGTATATGGACGGGCCTCTATATGGGGCCTAACTTGTGCCTTGTCCGGTTTATCTGCTGTCTGCCTTGCATCCAGGCTAGTAAAGTGTCATTTTGTAAATAAACATAGATAGTATCAGCATCACAATAAAGCCAGGGCTAACTTTTACGTGTTGAATAAAACTGTATGTGTGTTAAACTATAATTAGTCCTAATGTTCCAAGGTTTGGGCGAACACAAAGTATGCAGTTATTAGAAATATTTTTTCATCTGGTATTAAAATTCTTAAATATATGTGTGTGTGTGTGTGTGTGTGTGTGTGTGTGTGCGTGTGTGTGTGTGGGTGTGCGTGTGTGTTTTAGTCCATTGTTATCTTTTATATATTTATTTATTGGTCTACCAACAAGTGTATAAGATAGCACTGTTTTGTTTTGTTTTGTTTGATTGCACGATTAAGCTGACTTGCTAATTGCACAATATTCAAAAGTTAAACACAACATAACATACAAAAGTAAAAAAGCGATAGGATAGGATATTGATAAAAGTAATAAATCAAGAGCATGTAAACATCTACAATCTACAAGTAAAGATACAACTAAAGTAAAGAAACATCTTTACTGATGAATTTGAGTCCGGGTGTAGTATAAAATTTGCGAAATACTTAGCTTCACTGTCACTATACCTTTGTGATCTTTACAGCAGAGCTCCAATTTAGGTATGCTAATATACCCAAATCATGAATATTTACTCAATGTTCGTAAAGCATTTTTTCGGATTCGAAAGTAATAATGACAACATCAGTATGCATCTCACGCGCCTCGTTTATTGTTACTGTCGCCAAATCTGATGTCCTAAAAGCATATACTTATTGTGATTGTGAGAATAATTCGTCGTTTAATACTCAGTGACTCACCGATGGTGCAAAGGAGGATGTAACTGCATGCTAGTTCTTCTCCCTTAGTTTTTATTTACATAAAATATTGTAGCTGTAATATTTATAACTTATAATAAAAATGGGAATTTTTAATTTTATTTATTTAAAAATGTATATTTTTAATTATGTATTTTTTTTAAATCAGGAACTAAAATCTGCAAAGAATATTAAAGTGCCATGAAAAGCTATAAAGTCATTAGTAGATATCCTTAATACAAAGTCGAATGCAACCGCTCTTCTACCGTCTAAGGACAGAACTAAATATTATATTGAGATTATCAATGAAAACCTCCCCAACATTGTAATAAAACTAGCTGGTACTATTGATTAGACAACTACTAGCTCTGATGGATTCCTATACGAAAGTTAGGCCACTCTAAATTATATGGTTATATTTGGGAGTCTATTCCGGTAAAATTTCTGAAATAACGTACCTAAAATTAGTAGTCCTAAAAAAATCTCTTATAGATAAGGAGCGACTAACTTATCGAATTATCGTCCTGTCGTCCTAAATCACATAGAATTAATGAGTCAACGTGTTTTTTGAATAAACCTCCTTTTTTAAAATTTTTATGTCTTTCTTAATAGTTATGTTGCAATTTATAAATTATTTATATAAATTTTTTATTTTATATTTTTTAGTGTTAATATATTTTGTTTCTTACTTTTATTATTATATTTTTTTTTATATAAATCTACGTTGCAAGAGTAATAGAGATCTAGATATTTAGAAGGGAATAGAAGTTAATTTTACTGAATAATTTTTAAATATACAACTTCAATTAGAAGAAGTTTTACTAATAGTTACTTTGATATTTTATTATTAAAATACCTTTAATACACCTAAATATAATACCGACACTTAACCTTTGTCCTTTTTTACCACGCATCTATGGCGTAAAATATCTATTAGATTGTATCTGATTATTTGTTACTTCACAAATTTTCCTATCTTTCGCCTAAACGGATCCGCTTACGTAATTTTTATTTTGTCACCGCTGTCCGTCTTAATATATTAGGCCCGTAAACGTTTTGTTACAGTGATAAAAAAAACAAAGTTAATCGTCCTCAGGATGTAATAAACTTACATATGGAAATCAAAACGCTTTGTAATAATCTTTAAAGCAAGTATATTATTTGATTTTAAATGATCATTTAATTCAAACAATGCTAAATATTTCCGATGATATGAACTAATGCTGATTCAATAAGCTATCAACGGATGGTTTTGTTTATCCGAGGCGTTCTATTTTGGCATATTGCCCGTTCATAATATGTCGAATTCAAAGCCTCTTAAACAAATCCATCCTTCACTAAATTATTAAAACGCAGAATAATAAAAACAAATTCCATTTTAATATTTTATAAGAGCTAATGTTATTATTCATATTTGAAAAGAAATAGGTCTCAACAAATATAAATGTAGATGCGTATATTTTGTGCATACGTAGCTTTCATAAAAGTGTAATATTTATCACACATTCCTAATACGATGAAACCTTCCTCACCTGGAATAAAAAATGGTGTAAATCGCTTGGGAAATCAGACAAGACATTCGATAGTGTTTCTTATGAGCTACCCGCAACTTACACTTGGTCGTTACGGGTGCCAAGCCATTAGATTTCAAAAAAAGGAATGTATAATTTTTGTATGGTCGTTGCAAGTTCAAATTGAGCCTTTTTAGTTCAATGTTCAATCCACTAACTAATACTAAAAAATACTCACCGTTGAGTTTATATTTTAAAGGTATTTTTATGTGCCAAACTTTGAATTTGATTTTGCGACTTTACTTATAATCTTTGACTTAATTCGTTTTGCCTCACACATGTCTAACATAAAAATGACCAATACTGTTACTCATAACTAACTAACAATAAAGTGTTCTAACTATAATTAAAATAATTATAGGCTTTTTTAAGTTGTACCGTATTTTATGACTAGGTGACTTTTGTCATTCGTATAATATGGTCGTCACGATTCATACACACGTGACATTCTGAAAACAATCAAAATATCGTGTGCCAAGTTATCGTGTACTAAGTTCTTAAATATTTATAAATCAATGTCGTCTGTACCGAAAAATTGTTTATTAAGTAACATTAAAATACGAAGCCAACAACTCTTAATTTTGTACAATCAACTGTACATCGTACGTTAATATTAGAACGTTTATCAACTTTTTTTCATGATTATAGGTTCTATTTCTACAGTCTTTTTGTTTTACTATATTTTCTGTCGACAGTACATCAGCAACGATACGGGAACGAGATCGAATTATGAGTTAAATTGAGTCTACGCCGAACCCTCACGGTGAGATGAGCCGGTAAATAAGGAATATAAATTTCTCTTTAAATAAATTCGGCGATGACGGATATAATATATATCAGAGAATACTTTTAAGTATCGTTTTATCGTTAATTATTATTTACAATCTGTTTACAGACCTACCCACGTCCAGTGCTTGATCAAAGCCGCGCTTGGAATATCCACTAAAACTGGTAGCTCCATTTCTTTGGTTTCAATATACAGAAATCCGGGTTTACCAAGTAGTGAGATACGTAAGTTCTGTATGTGGAACATCAATTTTCGTCTTCCCTTCTTCAGTTTTTGTGCTGAACAATTTTCATAGTTAAAGTCATGTGAAAGTCATCTTGGCTACGAGTTCTGAAGTGATGAAAGTGCATGGTACTACGAAAGTGAGGCTTCAAGTTTCTTCAGTATTGGGCATCATAAGTAAGGGTTCAGTTATAAACAAGCAGCCTCTTCACTCGTCATTTGATTCCAAGAGTGGTACAATGGCGACCTTGTAGTGATACCATAGACAAAATTAACGGGTCGTTCTGTAAGATACACTGCACCTGACACAGTTGTAGATAAAGTAAAAATTCTCATTTTAGTACCTACTTTGTTCTTTGTCAAATAAAACGTCTACTCTACATGATCAGACTGTTGTCAACATAACATTTCCTTGGTATGATTTTATAATTCAGTAATTAATCTAATTAATACTGTGATTTTTTATTTCGATTTGGAATATAAGTGGGAGAAACCAAACATTGCTTAAAAGTCTTTGGGTGTATGATTTAGCTACAATTTTAAGATATTTAAAAAATATAATATCTTTTAACGTTTTCCCAAAAAAGGAATGTAATCATTTGTGTAAAAATTCTGTAAGCCTGTTTCATCGGTTAGTTGGTGATTCCACTATACTTCCGCTTACGCAGAATACAGTTTGAATCCTTCTCCTGCGCCTACGCAGTTCTCAAAACGTTTTACTGTTTCCATCAAATCAAAAAGTGATGAATTTTTATTGAAATGGCCTGTAAACTTGAACCTATTTTTGGAGATCGTTTCGCTATGCCATGCCATACCGTTTAACCTCGTGATGGGGAAAATAACCATTGTAGGTGTAATGAACATATGAAAGAGTTGTATTATTGTTTGCATTTTAGAAATATTCAGTTTTACGTGAATTGGTTTCGTATCACTGCGACTTGAAAGGTCTAATCTCTCGCTCCAAAAAGGCACTGTACTATTAACTTTAGGATTGATTGTGTTTTGATATACGTTTATAAGAAAGGCCTATCAATAAAATATATATTTATCAAATATATCTTCATCAGCCAATCCAAAAAGAGAAATACACAGAGAACAGTTAGCTAATTTTGTACAAAGGGCGTCGTTTTCACTAAAAGCGATCTCTTCCAGGTAACCTTAGGATGGACAAAATTGATGGGTTAAAAATAAATCACTCGAATACTTATATACATGAATGAATTCCACTAGAACGTGTATAGCTTTGTTGATGAAGATAAAGTACTTATGTCTATTTAGAGTACCACTATACAACTTTAAAAAGTAAAATCTAGTTGCGTAGTGTGTAAAGTTCACTTAGGCTTGAATCAGACTATGGGAATCGAATTTTTCCATATACCGGGATTCGTGTGGAGCATACACAGTGTCCAACGACCATTGCTCATTCCATTACCCCCGTTCGTGGATAAAAGGCTTAAAAATATTGCCTTGTTGATAACTCGATTCAGCTTTGTGACTTCGGTATGATTATAAATTATGTTTAACATTTTATTTTTATTCATTTATTATTTACTACGTATATATTCACTAAATAAAGTTACGTATGTTCCTTACTAAATCATAAATACCACTTCTCATGTGTAATGCTTCGGCTTAATGGTTGTTTCATTATAAGAACCTGGTTCAGAATAGTAAAAAATCTAAAAGCGATATGTAACGACGTTCTATTAAAACCATATTTAATTAAAAACACTTAAGTTTCTAGTAAATAAAAATATAATGCAAAACAGTATTTAAAATTCTGAAAAGAGATTTATTTATTAGGTACTCCTAGAAATGATTACTTAGATTCACATAAATTCATTAAAATAATAACGTTAGGGAGTGAATTAGGTCCTTAAATGATTTATAGTTTCAATTCCGGGTCTCCTTAACTCGGGTCGAACTGGATTAAGACAAACTTCAGCGTGCTTTCAACAGAATAACCAAATACTATAATATACTGGATAGAAACTCCATGAAGGGGATTTCAGCCCATTGTTGGAGCTCGCTGGTATAGTCGTTCGGGCGTTCGTTACAAAGCAAGTTTCGCCATAGTTAATCCCGGGTGCATTAAAAAATATACTGTCTTGAGCTCTTTCATGCTTTGGAAGGCACACTAAGCCGGTGACAATCAATGGGCTAACCCTCATTGAGCTAGCATTGTGTTGTAATTGCCAAAATTCCTCATGTGATTCTTCCATTTAGGAAGTCCTGAGTATTAAACATGAAAGCCACGAAAAAACACCGATCAAGTGCAATTCAGATTCGCGCTCCGAGAGTTCCTTACAAACTTGAACCTTTTTGGTGTGATATAATAACATTTTTCGTAGTTTACTTGTACTGAAAGACATGGATTCTTGACAATTTTTTGATTCTAGATCGGAACTTAAAGGCCCTATATGTTTTAATTCCCTTGCAAGGGTCAAAATATGAGAAACACACGATTGTACGGTAACTTATAAGTTTACGTTAATTGTGAGAAAAAGAGTTGAAAGACAGCAAGACACAATGAAGAGAAGACGAAAAGACAAAAGACTATAAGAGTTTGGTTTTAGCCTTTTGAAATACAGAATCTAATAAGGTACTAAACTGTAAAAAGCTCGAGACATTTGTTTGAGTTTTTGTGACGTCATTTATTCTTGTAATTGAATGGATATTTTGGCATAGTTTTTTTATCGATAAACGTTATTATTATAAGGAAAAAATGTAATAGATACTCGTATAATTGATGAACGAGTCACAAAAGAAATAACGAAGACAAATAGGAAAATAATAAAACATGTTATATACAAAAACATGGATAAAATTTTTGTGAAGGTCTTGTCTTGGGAAAGCGCCCGGCAACATTTCATTTGATTTTTAAAGAAAGATTTTATGTACCCATTACCTTTGATTATAATTATATTACGCTCAAAAACAAAAACGCGTATTGAGAGAATAAAACTGTCTTCAACGGTATGTTGTTACTGTGAGAAAAAAACAAATTCTTGCTATGACAGTTGACCACATATCAAAAGAAAAGGTTTATGATTTATTATAAGCGAATTACATTATTTTCAGTTATCATGTATTGAAATTCTGCGTTGAATAACAGGTTTAAAATTTGAAAAGGTTCAATGTTTTATACGGAACGGTGGATTTACGTTTGAACCGTTTAAGTGATATTGGTCATTTCA
Organism: Acentria ephemerella; assembly: GCA_943193645.1. NCBI lineage: Eukaryota > Metazoa > Arthropoda > Insecta > Lepidoptera > Crambidae > Acentria > Acentria ephemerella. The sequence goes on along the minus strand of OW971886.1, from coordinate 9,018,116 downwards.
AATCGCGTGAAACAACCTTAAAAATACAAACCTTATAAAAACTCTCATGACGCGTTGTGGCAATTAAAGATAGCCCATTTAGAGAAATTTGTTTTGGAGATATTATGTTATATGACTACGACGCATTGTGTCTATGTAGGTATTGATACAGATGTGACTGGATACGATATATCAGCGAAAAGGAATGATCTTCTGAGCTCGTGTTCGCTGGAGGACCGCGGCCCGACTGCATCATGGCGGACCTTGAATTACTGATATGATTTGCGAGTTTTGTAATACATACTTCGTATTACGTATATTATCGTTTAAATGTCGTGTGTCAGTTCATTGCTTTACATTGTGGTACTTTTGGCTGATCTAAAATTTCTCGGCTACTCGATATCAATTTATTTGTGTAGCGCTATGACGTAGCCGTTACATTACGAAGGAAACTCATGAAGCGTTCTTAGCATTAATTATGTGTAAACACATCATAGCAAACATGTTGTTGCTTGTTCGCTCAAGTAGATTAATATATTAAAATATCAGAAGAGTTCACTTCATCAATGTCTTTTATTTTAATGAGACGGTTTTATATTTTATTTAGGTATAAAATACATTATACAACGATTTTAATTTTTACTACAAGAAAGACCATTACGTATATTTTGTGTTTTGTTTTAATATATGACCATAATAATTTTTAAGTAGGACCTACCCATAGTATAACCGATAGTGTAACCGATGAACGGTTTCTATTAACGCGAATTCTTTTTTTTCCATTCGCATCATTTATTTCCTACATTGTATCACAACGCGCGCGGTCGTATTATAGTATAAAAGCCACAACACGAATCACGCTTTGCCACAACGCGCCATGAGCGAAAATAAGAGCCAAAATAAAAATTACCCGGTGTGGATGTTTTAACGTTTACAACAACGCGTTGTGAGCGGTTTTTTCGCTCAATGAGCATTTTGGTCTGAGTGTAATTTTTATATAACACATTAGTTACATACGAATACTAGATACGTCCTGAATTTCATATATATATAGCAAAAATATAATTTCTATCATTATCCTAAATTTCTCAGCATTAGGACTTCCTGAAATACCTTTACCAACCGTTGTACAAATGAAGTTGAGGTTATCTATTCATAGTAACAATGTAATGTATCTGCACTTCCGCATATCGCACGTGATTTATTTGCCCTAAAATTGTAAATTATTCCATACCCTAGAGGTGGAGGGTGTTCAATCGTGATTAAAACTATTCAATATAATGTATGGGTCGGTTCGGTACATTATTGCACAATCAAAATCGATATAATATAATAATAATATAATAATAACATTTATTTATTTTCTCATCATCTTAAGCTTAACAATTACATTGACATCATATGCATGTGGCACAGGTGCATAATTAGTGGGAGACTGGAGTCTGAACTAGGCAAGTATATTGCCTGTATTTCAGTACGCCAGTACTCTCCTAATATAAACGGAAGATATTCATAGGTTTTATAATTATGTTTTGTTATTACAAACATCCATATTATTCACTTCCTTTACATTCTTTTCTTTTTCCTTATTATTTTTTTACTTAAATTGCTAGCAAGGGATTACAACTTAGTAATAAGGATTTTCATTTCTATGTAATTGAAGTGACTTTTTGGAAAATAGAATGTAGTTCTTCATCATCGTCATAGTCAACAGATCATATATTTCCCCACAAAGAGGCTCGAGCTTAGTCAAAGACGCTGGCCAAGTACAAGTTGGTTTCACACACAATCTAATAATATCTTCACAGGTGATTCTAAGTATGGCTTTGTCTCTAAAAACATAGATTAAACAAACTAATATTTCTCTCGAGTGTGACATTTAGCAGTACCTCTAACAAATGACTAAATATTTGCATATTCCAAGATATGTAATACCTACGTAGAAACATTACTCACTTTACCCGCACTCCGCATGCAGATACACAAACGCATGGAGCTGTCAGTTGCGGTGCCATGATGAAACATTATCCCGTCACGGCATGGCCTTAGTAACCATACTACGGCTACCACGAGTTTAATTATCTTCATGACACATATGACAGGAATGAAACTAACGACCGTGAGTAAGCAATATTTATAATATATGATAGCTTTTTGGTTCTTGTCAATTTCGCTATTATATATATTAGCTGTTTGTTATGGTCTTCTGTGGTCTATATGTTCCAGAGGTCAAGAGTTGAATTCCAGCGGTGAAATAAATTATATAAAAAGTTTTTGACTTATTTTCAGTCCAAACAAATATACAAAAAGAAATCATAAAAATCAGTCAAACCGATCCGGTGGATTTCGATAACAAACACTTTGACACGAGATTTTTATATATTAGGTATAGTGCCACTGTCTTAAGTTCACATGTGGCATTAATTAAAGTTACCAAATAATTATCTAAATAATTTGGTACTTTTAGTATTAGAAGAAATGAAAACCACGTGATTTATTGTAAGTTTTGTAATGATGTAATGACTACAAATATCAAAGCTTTGCACTGTAAGAATTTGAGGACGTTTTGTTTACAATTGAACACGAACAATATTTATTTTTACCACTTTTATAAATTCCTACATTATCCCCAGACTATTATTATAATGTTTATTTTAAGCTTATCCAATGAAAGCTTAGGAATAAATAAAAAAAAACAAATTTGCTTAAGAACTTACGAGCTAAGAATAATGAGTAATTTTATTGATGAAAGAACTCTCGAGTTCCCAGCGAGTCGTTCTGTTCGTATTAGTGAAGAAAGAAATACTTGAAGCAAATTGAAATTCTAATGTCTCATGCATAATTGAGGGCTCCACGCGAAACCAACGACATTTTTCACACTGTGAAAATATATGTAATGTTTTCCACTTTCGCGAAGCGAATCATTTTACAATTTTGCTAACTAAGATTTATATGAGTTGAAAATGCTTTGCTATTTTATATAGTAGCTTACGAGTCGAATTTATTAACGTAGTAAATAAAAATAATTTACGAAGAAAAAAGTTTTCTCTAAGGACGTAGCGCCATATTAGGGTTTGATGTTTTCCTTGAAAATAATGAATCATCGTGATGGCATTTTGTATTTTTTATTTATTTTACTACGTGATGATATATTACGTGTAGATAGCTTATAAAGTTTGGTTTAATTATACCTAGTTTAACGACTAGGAAATAACTTGGGAAAATTCTCTAAATTTACAACGATCCATTCGATCGATTATAACACCGCTCCCTCTCAAAGTTAAGATAGAGATTAATGGTTACAGAGGATTCATTTTCTAGTCAAAACATGTTTTGGATGTATGACAAAGTAATAAAACCTTTTTATATGCATTTTTAAACAAAACACTTGAAAATCACTAACAAAAATTGTAGTGATGTAAAACAAGTCTTAACCGTTTTTGCAATTCACAAGAGCTAGTTAATTTGCATGAAAGTATATGTAAATAAACACAGTTTATAATTTTACATAACAACTGTATTAAGTGATAACACGCCAACGCGCGCGGGTTGGGTCGCGGTAAATACGATAAGTGAGCCAACTTAGCTATAATCCCACAATTAAGCAAAGGCTTAAGTTAAGTCGTGTTTCCCAAAACTCGCTGCCCTTCTAACACTATGGTTTACGAATTTATCTAAATACATACTACAGCTTAAAGTAATTATTTATCAAGCATAAACATAGTGAGTTTTATGTTTACCAAAAATAGATATTGTGATTGCGTTAAACCTATGGAGTTGTTACGGGTGCCAGGCATGCAGACGATTCGGCTACATATCAGCTACAATAGATATGTCTCATGCGTTGAATTTCTGCGCATGCCAAATATCCATTGTAGCTATTCCATCTTTTGCATAACGTCACTGCTGCTAATTTTTCATACGTTGCTGTGTTTCTGTTTTTCACCTTACTGGCCCAAAAAGTGCTCATTCATGCCTCTGTTAAAAGAGAGGCATGAATGAGAACCCATGAACCCATGTTGTATGAAGGAGGGAATACGTGTGCCGGTAAGGAATACCGCGCTCTAGCTGTGCGACAGAGAAAGGATTCACGAAATCTCTTTATGCGCAAAGTAAATGTGGCATCAATGAAAAAGTGACTCCGTAGACCAACGTGTACTCCTGAGTAGAAAAGGAGAGGGAGGGATGAAGTCAAAGGGCTTTTCAGAGCACTCTCCATAGTACAAACGATAAAAGGCACCAAGCGAAGGATACAAATATCGTTCTATTTTCAAAACTACACAACATATATAGAGATGCATACATAACATGCAAGCTACTAAATACGAAAGATATGGAGTAACACACAAATATTGCCAGCCGCTAAATACGACATATATGGAATTGCATACAAACATCGCGACCGCTTAAAATACAAATATTGAGTTTCATACGGGCGGGCCGCTTAGTACGATATATAAAAACATTGCCGTCCGAAACTAACATGATATTTAACCGAGCTTTTATTTGGCTAGAAAAAAAAGTATATCACCGTTAAATTTTCTCGAAGAAGGTTTTCAAAATAATACTCTGTTTCCATGCCTTTTTAAATAAATAGATTTAATGCCTCTTTTGATCGTATGTGTGTTGTATAAAAATGATTTTACTAAAATAGTAAGTATGTTGAGCTTGCCCATTACCTATATTTATCCTATAGGAAATAATAAATAACTATACATATTATGTACCCATATACATTATCATTCACTGTATACATCATTTCTTAATTATTGTGTATGTATACTATGTTTATTTACATATGCATAAAATGTTGACATAAGAAAAGTGTATACTAAATTAATATCTGATGTAGATTAAATGTTGTACTCTGCCATGGTTCGGTTGAGTGGTTCCTCCTCGGTTGAGTAATCTATTTTCCGGTTTTGGCCATTTACAGACACCAGTTTTTTTTTACAAAAGTATGAGTATTTTGTGCTATGTGCAATTTTTCCAGTGTACTTACATTTTGCAGTCTATTTGTGTGAGTAAAAAACTATTATTACAGTATAAATCAAAGTTACCTTGTTATTAGTTGTAATTAGTTTGATACCTTGTCTTATAATGTAGTAGTAAATAATTATTACCTATAATAACCATTGTAATTATAATAAGGGAACAGGCGCCATTACTGTTATTAAGAAAAGTATTATTACAGTTAAATGGTTCGATAGTATCACTTAATAATAATATTGCTTTAATTTGGAAAAAAGCTTCTAAATAAACAAATAACTATCATTTTTTGTGGATATCTAATATCCTATTTTACGTAAATAAATATGAAAAAAGTAAAGTAAATTATCACTATTTTAAATATTTGTACTATATTCAACTACATACTTAATTTTTTCTAAAAAACGTTGAAACGTTTAGTATTATAATATTTTTATACGTAAAAGCGTGTCCTTGTACATAAATACTTTAAAGTAGGTTATGTTAGCACATCACTGGCCACACGTAAATAAAAGATTATTCAATTTTGCGCCGCTTTTTTGCTGTGTGTATTCGAAATTTAAAATGTTGGAAAATTCCATTTCAGTGATGGTTAAGTATCTTTTGTATCGAGATGTTTGTGTCAAGTAATTTAAAAATAAAATGGTATAATCATTACTATCAATTGTACAGATTTATACCAATGAAATCTGTTTGTCTCTGTGTAAACATTAAATAGGTATGTACTTACGTATCTTTAATAATCATCATAGTGGCGGGACGGTCACGCCCAGAGGCGACATTTTATAGATAATAAGCGATCAGACGCCATTGTCAGAAGTTGATAGTTTTAAATAAATTAAGTTTTCTAATCTAATGATATAGATGGTAAATGATCAGTGTCTTAAAACTTATTTATAATTAAATCAATGATTTTGAAATTGAATTGAATTTGAAAAATTAGGCGAGATTCCTCCTGATTGTCAAAAACGGCACGTTTTATTTATTATTCATTTGATCTAAGAACTGAAACTCTAAAAAGAAATTGAAACTGTTCATAAGGGTGTTTATGAAGTAAGCTGGCTATATGATATCGCCGGGTTGACACAGCCAAGTGCGGCCCCGTGTTACCGACTAATAGCCATTTTCAACATTAAGGTCACGTTCAGCTAATATTTGAGTCCACTATAGCACAATATTGGAACTGTACCCGTAATCGGATTGGTTGTGATGTGGACGTGCGCGTTTTATATTGAATATATGCATAGATTTATTATCCATGCCATGTTAAAAATCTGCAGGCTTACCGCGAAACGCTTTCGTTCCGTTTCGAAGTAAAACTTATGATATTATAAATTTCTTTAAGAAAATACATTTTTACGTGTATAAAATAAACTATTTAATTATATCTATTTGTTCGAATGAGTTTTACTAAATCAAAACAAGTTTTATAAAAGCATCGTGTTTCGATATTTCGATAATATCAGATAATTTGGATAAATAAAGAATGATTTATTTTATTTCAATTTCGATTGTCGTAAAGCTCTATTACGTATGTTAGTAAGTTATAATTACGGAAATTCACTATCTAAACTATTGAACCGATCGATAAATGTGGCTATGGCGCGCGTAAAGCTATTGTAGGATATTTTAGTAATTTTAGAACTACAAAAAGTCTCTCTTTGTGTATTGAAATCATCTAACATATTTTAAAACTATTCAATCTATGAACATGCAATTTTACTTACCGAACCATTTTCAAACAAATTTAATTTATAAAACGGATAGGTCTAATGTATCAAACAAAGCTCGGTATGTACCGACCGCCGGCGTATAAGCGTACATAAAGAACGAGGGTGGTTAGAGGTCAGGACACAAAAAAGGTTAACTGTACGAAATCCACCCATACATAAGTAGCATAGTGCAGGTTAATAATCAGAGGACAATCTTTGATATTCCATACATTATTTTAAATCAACTTAGGGCCTGTCTAGAACTAAATTTAATTGATAACTGAGAACCTACATATTCCGAAAAAACAAATAACGCTAAAACGAAATATCTCATCTTGATCAAACATAAATATACGCCAACAGTTTTCCAAGCAATTTATATGTCTAAAAAAACCTTATCTTTCGTGTTTTGTTCTACTGGTAGATCTTTTTCGTTGCAGCAGTCTAAATCAATTACTATCCTAAGAGAGTTTTATTTGCTACAAATTATTATTATTATGACAACTAGTTTTAATAACTAGAGAGGGAAAAGCGTAGCAATTTCTTTTGAATTTTGTTATTTTTGGGTTATTTCAATTGAATTCGAGTGTATAAGAGTTATCCTCATAATTGAAGTATGATTTTCTATCTATTTATCATCAATTTTATCTCGCGGGAAACACTAAAAAGATAAATAAAAATGTCATATACATGCATTTAAAATAATTTCTGAGCATCACACTTAACAATACACATGGCAGAGCGGCAAATATGGATGTCTCGATCAAAGAAATTTGACATTAAAATACCCCAAAAACACAATTAACTTTATATCTTTTAAGTAATTATACTCACTGTAGGTTTGTTAATAACAGTTTATTGTCAGATTACGTAGTTAAGGAATAGGTATTTATAACAGATTTGAAAATATATATAAAGTATATTAAGTATATTTTATTTGTTTATTTTGTTATGGTAATCAAGACGCGCAAGCTGTTTATTGCTTGTTAATTTTATTGTTATTCTCTTTAACTCGCAAAGTCATTCAAATTTCTAGCGTGTAAACTTTTCAGGCTCGTAGTACAACAATCTAGAAATAATTTACTTATTACACTTCCACTATGCCTCTACATACATAGAGGTACTGAAAACTGTAACTCGCACTTGCTCTGTGAATACTAGATGGCTGGAGGCTGCGTAAGGTTCAACTTATATTATTTCGTATGCTTCACTATAAGACGATTATATTGACAATAAATTAAAACTCTGTATTTTCAAGTATTTGTAAGAATTCAAATTCTTATAAATTTTGAGTGCTAGATTGTGATCATTGTTGTCGTGTTATTCAAATCAATTATTAGTGATTATACGGTTGGTACCTTCCTGCGATCAGGCCGAAGTGTAGGCTTGTTTTCCACTTTTGTCGTATTATACAACGAACCTATTTAATAGGAAGGATTAATAAATGAGCCTCCCTGTAATATTTTGCTGGAAATCTTCTTCGATGAGCGTGTTTTGAATCCAAGATGTAAAAATAAGGGAAATACCATAAAAAACAATTAGAATATTTTTGGCGTGTCGTAAGTAATATTTTTCTTGGCGTGTTTTACAAAGAATATATCGTAATTATTGAAAGAAATTAGTGGTAAAGTTTTGAACATCGAAATAGAACGAAACTCTTTAAATTATTCAAGTCTATAATAATTGATGGACTACGCTTGACAATGAAATTGATACGATCACAAATCAATAAACATGCCACGTTACTAAATGTTTTGCTTTGCTTGCGTTGTTTGTATTTGGTAAATAGAAGTTTCTAAAAAATAATACTAACATTCGTTGAAAATGTTCCTTTATATTTTACCACATGTTCAACAAATAAATGATTTATAATCTTTTTTTATTTACATTTTAAGTGGATCTTTACTAAGGCTTGCATTTGTAAAGTAATAAGCGTATGCAAAAAATTAAATAGCCTTTAGTAGCCGTTTTAATCAACACATTTGCTCAAAAATGCATTTATGAAGCCTGTATACATTGTTAGAAAGTAAAAAATTGTGCAAAGTAATATGCGGTAAAATATTTACTCTCTCTATTAAGTACCTCTTTTACCACAAACTCCGTGAATAACTTAGTACGTATCCTTTACAGTTTCCTTTTAAATTTCTATAAAAAAAATATTCAAATTCCACCAAGTAGTTTCACATTGCGAGAATATATTTAATAGGCTGAGCAATAGAACCTCGTTGGAAGCGCTTCTGTTCAATGCGTTTGTTTCACTTTAAAAACAACATCATTATGTTTCACAAGATTTTATTAATTGTTTAAATTTAACCGTTTAATTTACAAAGTGTCATCTATATTTTCTTATTTGCTATAATAATAGTCTAACTAGAAGCTTTGTTTTATTAAAGACCTATTATTTCTTTTATATTGTTTTGTCGTAAATGCTTAAAAAAAGTTTTGGTTTGAACACATCTGCAAAAATAAACTTTGGTTTGCCCTTAATTTCATCTAAAACTTACCACTTATCTGTGTACAACTTATTCACTGCAACAGTATCTTAAAATGAACTCTTCAAATTGAAAAATTGTTGCAAAAATGAAATTTAACCTATTACTTGCTCTATGAAATCAATTTTAAAACTGATATTTTTATTATTCATAAAAAATATAAATTGGCAGTAAAGGCAGAATTGTTGTAACAACTTAATAATGGAATAATGCTACTTTATATGTAGTTTGTTAATATAATAGTAGTTCAGCATCGGAAAGCTTGAGAAGTTTCTTGCTCCAATTCTCACAGAAAAGCTATAAGTTGGTTGGTTATTAGTGATGGTATTAACTTATACATAATCAAAGTGCTGTTAAGTATGTATCGATCACCGTAAGACCTTCTTTATTTGATTTATTACAGATAATCTATCAAATCAATGTATTCAAATAATCGAATACGAAACTTAAGTTTAATAATGAAATTCAATTCTTAATTAAGTTACTCTGGAATTAAGGAAACTAAAACGAATGCGCACCGAAATATTAAAATAAATATACAGAGAGCTTCATTAACCAAAGCTTGCTTTAATTTAGCAAAATACATCTGCAGCCACTAGGTGCGAAACCGGAGTCAAACACGAGGTTTCAAGCTAATAGCACATTAGAGCAGCCATCTCGGCGCGCAACTTAAATATTAACGCCGACCCACTCCAGCCCCCACTCAAAAAAGCTTTTTATTTGTGGATAACGAGATCGCCATCCTACTGCATAATGAGATTTCTTATATTCTAGTAATGAGTTTCATATACTTATTTATTAGAGCATTCGTGCGTCCGTAAACCTGGTCAGCGGCCACTTATAACGCAAACTTGTATACGAATTTATATATATACTATGGGCCGTTATGACGCCTCTTAATTATGAATGAACGCTGTGTGCTTATGCGCGTTATGTTCATAAAATAACGAGAAGGGGAATACGGTATCTGTGCAACACAAAAGCCAATTATTATGCTTCGGTGTTTTCGCAAATTGTCATCGACACGTGGCAGGTTCTTTCCAGGGTAATGCGTAATTAAGCGACAAACAAATTTGAGCCGAGCTGTACCTCTGTTTTGGTTGTGCCCCGTTATCCGCCGTCAGATATGCACGAACCTTCGACATGAATATTTATGATTCAATATGTAAACGTCACTCATTAAAGCATTTAATCTGACGCGAGGTTGACTCTGATCCAGTGGGACGACGACCCGTATACAAAATTCATAAGGAAGAACTTATTTCTTACTTAAGGAAGTTCATGTTACAAATAACATTTGGATTTATAATATTTATGACTTTCAATATATTCATCATGCTTCTGGTAGTGGGCTTTGGATTGTATTGGTATAATAGTAAAGTAAAAAAGTACGCGTCCTTTCATTAGCACTTTCATGTACATATAGCACACTGGTACTTGCAGTTTGTACAAACCAAGCCCAATTTTATTACGGCCGCGTTCAATTTATCGTTAAAGAACAATCTCTATTTTTTTAAATAACAAAACTTTAGTAAATATACTTCCATCTGAGGATAGAATATTTTATATTTACATTTTGGATGGTTTAATGCCTAACGAAATATTTTTAATTCAGGTTTTATTGATTGCCTGACCTCGATAAATAATATACCACTAAATCAACAAAGTATACTGATCATAGAAGCAATTACGATCGTTATTAAAAACTTGGTCAAGATTTTAATTTTTCCCGAAACTTTCGTAATATTTCTTTAGGGGTTCGAACCGAATTTACATATTCAGCAGTAAAATTTACGTCACAAACAATGCCCTATTACGCTACAATGGAAATGTCTTTACATTGTTACGTTGTGGCGGGACAAGCTCACACGTCACTGCAGCGACTCAAAGGGCGGTGCTGATTTACTGCGAGGTCTCTAGGAGCTGTGGTCCTGTTTTAATGAAAATTATACACAGGATCCGTGCTATGGGGCGCAACCTTTCCCTCGTAAAGTAACTAATTTATGAACTCGTGATGGTACGGCGGAGGTGCCTTGCCCCGCTCTTGAAATTTTAAACACCGCCCTCCCTGTGCAAAACCTGAATTTTTCAGCGGCGTTACACATCTTGACTTTGGCGGATCAATGACTTTTTAGACAGGATTACGTCAACCTACTTTCGTGGGTGAAATTTTCATATTTAGACTGTTTGCATGAAACTTTTTGTTACTTGATACGAATTGATTAAGATTAAGGTACTACTGATTTATTTAAAACATCAGTATGTAAAATAGATAACATACAAAAAACGTGATCCAATACTTCAATTAGATTTTTTGCGCAGTGATGATCTGCTTATCGATACTTATTATCACATACTTTACACTTTGTAAGGTATACTGCAAAAATGCTTTACTAATTAGGTACCGCTAAACGTTTCTCACTGATATAAAATTTAGATATTAACTAAATGCGAAAAAATACATCTGTGGTATCAATACAAATATCAAAATTAAAACAAGTTTTGAAAAATGACGTTTATGATAATCACTTACAAATAGCCAAGAAGAAATAAGTACTTTTACTATCAACGAGCCTCGAAGATTTTTTACGTCAGGAAAGCCAACAAAATATGGCTTACTTCTTATGAAAAACTCGAACGAAACTAAGTATAATTAAACGTTAAACTGATATAAAAATATAACCAAAAATAATTTAAAATTAAAACCAAATTAATTGGATAGGTCTTGTGGCCTGAAAATATAAAAAGTTTACAGTATAGCATAAACGATAAGTAAAAATTGAGATAGAAAGAACAAACATAAAACGCAATGAGCATTAAAGTTATAGATAAAAAACAGTTTCGATAAATACCTAATGAAAAACCAAATGAAATTTAAATTTCAATTTGAATCTTAGTGAAAAACATTTTTCCGGACCTCGCCGTAAATTAAATTCTAAAAGAATTTCCTTTCTGGACCATACAAATTTATTAAGCACCGAAATTGAAAGACGTTCTCTATAATATCTGTAGAAAGCCGTTTATTTTCGTTTAGTTAACCATTTTACATGGACGTTTCGGCCTTGTACGTGAAGGCTTGTTGACTAGAATCGTAATTTATGCGAAGGTGTTTCGTTCATATGGGCAGCTACCCATTATAGTATACAAACCCCTTACCGTATAGTGCCTGACCCAGAATTTTGATTAGACGCCTAGATTACGGTAACACTGGATTGAGATCGTTTCTTAAACTACTAAACAGTTAATAGTGTTTGCACGAAACTTAGAGTTGGTTATTTGCTCGACACTCGGCATGAGAGTTATGGCACAAGTTTCAAGTTACCTATTTAATCCCAAAGCCCTTACGCTATGCAAATCGTAATACAAATCGTTGTATACCATGTGTACCGGCTAGGTTGTCATACGAAATTGGGCCTTACTCTGAACGCTTATCTCTAAATCTAAATTAAGATGTAGCGCATCTGGCTCCCTCATTTAACGCGGAAAAGTATAAATATTACGTTAATTTGCATCAAAACACGGTAACAATAAATACGCTCATTAAAATATAGATTATAGAAATAAGTTATTTGTACAATACATACAGGCAGAGTGCGTTCTCTTCTTTATGTATTGGCTTCGATTATTAGCAGCTGGTTAAGTATAAGTGCTGCTTTGATACAAAAAGTTCAGTATTTTTTTCTCTAGGAGCTAAATCCTGATTTTTAGCCATCACCTGAAGACAGGTTGGAACGCATTATGACATTTAATACACAGATATTTAAGTACCAAATGGGAAAATTAAATTAAATATTTGTGAACTTTTTTTTGTAATTTTTGTCATTTTTTTTGTCCACCTTCGAAAAAAAAAGTGATATTACAGAGTTTTGGTGTAAATTGTTTGAAGAACTCTCAAAATATGATTCATTTGTGGCTTCCGGATTTTGCAGAAACCTTCAATTATACAGGACAAACTTAAGTTTCTTAAGTTACATTCAATTTTTTAAATTAAGATTATGTACGACGTTACTATAGATACACATGATGATTACTCAGCAATTTCTGAAATGTCCGTCTGTCTGAACGGACGCGCATGACATGATTGATTGGATTTCAAATATCGGTGAAGCTGCTCAATTTACCAAGTCAACATCTTTCTTCCTTTTCTTCCTCTTCTTCGTATAAATAAAAATGAATAGCTGTTAGCATCACTAAAATCATCGTTTTAATTCAAATGTAGTATGGAAAGTCATCTAATTGAGTAATCCGAAGTTAGACAGTTTCAATAACACGTCAGATATTGAAATTGTCATCTTAAATCGTATTACTTTCATAAATTGCGTTTTTGGTACGTTGTGATACAAAGTTCTCCGGATCAATTAGTTTAAGATATAATTTGAAATTAAAAAGTTTTCACGTTTAAAAATCAAATATTGCATAAAGTGGGAAATGTTGGGAAAGAATCACATATTAAGGCATTAGAAGAAAAGTGTTATTTTTTCCAGAACAACTTTTTTATGAATGATGCGTATTTTCAAATAAAAATAGATTCATACAATACAATGGTTTACCATTTTTTTAACGTGTTCTTCGATTTCGGTTCTGTTTCATATGCGGCTTTAATTGATTTGAATGTCCCATTTATTCCTGGAGTAGTCACGAGATGATCTGAATTAACTACAACAGTCTCGTTGAACCATCTTATTTTTACAAAAGGTCATGACACGGTGGAAATTAATAATTAAGTGTAGGTAAGATTTCAAATTTAATTCCCTGAAGAAACTAAGTTAATACTTTTAGTTAATTTGGACAGGTACCCCGCAAATAGTTCACTGGAAATTCAAATACAATAAGTAGGGCTTTACAAAATACCAAAAAGATAACAGTGACTATTAATTATTCTTGTTATTTATTTAAAGACAGTTGAACAATGGTAGGGGAGGCCGGGGTTCAAATTTCCGATATTGGAGTAGGACAAAATATTAATGAAATAGAAAGATTTATAATACATAATTCCAAAATAAATAGATGCGGAATTTGTCTTTAACTTTCGTAAACATGCTTTATTTCTTTTAATTTGTCAAGCGCCCACTTATTAGACCCAATTGTATCCACTCATTATATTCATAGATAAATTATTATCTATACATATAATATAATATTATTATATATTTTTAGATAGTGGGCTACCTGATATATGGTTTGCTGTGTATATATATACACAACAAAATGAAATAAATGAACTATTTAAGAATTAAATGACTTTATATTAAACAAAATCTTTAATCGAAATTTGTTATAATGTAATAGATACTTTATATTGAAGTAAAACAAGGTTTGATCAATTTCAAATAAAACCAGATTTATATTGTTGCTTTTAGACACATAATATTCTTTTGAAATTTGAAATTCATGGTCTTGTTAGTATCACCGAAGCTATAAGTCAGTGGAGAGTCCCTGAATATTAATGGGCCGTTGTAGCAATGTGCCCATCTTAAATGAGCCACAGGGACTTGCTTCAAAACGATTTTACATAATTATGTACCAGAATATGCTGCAATTCATGCAAATAGACAAGTCAAGTGATACAAAGCGTAGTTCAAACGATTTACATCGATCACGCTTAGAATAAAATTTAAGCATTGGAATAAGTTATGTTATCGATGTTAGGCTTTATAGGTGAAATTTCTACTATATGGTTTTTAAAATAAAAAATAACTTTTTACTAATTGACGGCAATTATAATGGAATGAGCTGCATTTGGAGGTTTTGTTGTATAATTACTGCGTAAAAAAGCTCGACATAATAGTAACATTTAACCAAAACAGTATTGGCATTGCAATAAATTAATCAATTATTAAAACTAAATTAAAATTGTACCGCTTTTACCCTAAGGTTTTTACGTTAAATAAAAAAAACGTCAAGACCCTTTATCTCGGGAAGGCTTGGAGGTATAGAGTTGAAATTAAAACCATAAGCTCAGGTCAACAGTGTCGAAACTTTGAAGTTATAGAAAGGCCGCTTATGGTCCAAAAACATATAATTCAAAATTCAAGTGAACAAAATTTATAGCGTAGGTATATTCTGTTGACCTATGTCATTGTTCTATGAAGTTGCACGTAATACCTCTTTATACTACAAGTATAGGTTAAAATCTGAAAACTATACATTTGTAGTTACATCATAAAAATACTCTTTAGTTAAAGAAAGAAGTTGAATTTCCGGGAAAAGATCCGAAAAAACTGCG
Source organism: Acentria ephemerella (assembly GCA_943193645.1). Lineage (NCBI taxonomy): Eukaryota > Metazoa > Arthropoda > Insecta > Lepidoptera > Crambidae > Acentria > Acentria ephemerella. Next base: position 9,002,718 of record OW971886.1, on the reverse strand, counting down.
AAATTCGAACTATTTACCATTTGAACTTACAAATATATACACAGCCCTTGATGGGCGATTGCGACTAGCACTTGTGAAGTTTTATATACACCTTAAAAAGTACTATTTGTAGCCAAATACTTGTTACCTTCTTTGCAGCAAAAAATTAAAGTAAACCTAATTATTCTAGTATTTTGTTTAGTAAGTTTCCTTTATGTTTTAAAAAGGTACATCCATTTGTTATTTTAGCAACCAATTGAGATTTCACTAAGATTGTGTTTCAGCATCAAATTTATGTTAGTAGAGAGAAATGCGGCTGCTGTGGGTCGTAGATCAAACATTTTCATGATATGGTTGCAATTTACGAAGCTGTTACAACCTAATAGTGGTTATCCCGCCGAGATGGGAATATCTACCCTGGACAGTGGTAGACATTAAACTCTGGGGTCGACTACATCTAGTAATCACTTACTCGGGTTATTGCTTTGAGCTAAAACACGATTTTGAGGTAGGTAATATTTTAGGTAATTTACAAAAAAAGATTTTATTAGACCTCATTTTAGTTTAAGAAGGTTTATGTAGTTTAAATAAAATAATTCATCTTAACTATCATGAACAGCCTACATACGCCTTATTGCTAGGTCCAAAGGAGAAAAGAAACAAGTGAGGCATAAATAACACTATGTTGCTCCAGTACGTGTTTGTAATTGAATTGAAAAGTACAAAAACAAATTTCTATATATCCGGACTTTTATATATAATATATAATGTATTCAAAATTTTGAAAAGAAAATATTTTTTAATTTATTATAAATTTCATGTTTAAACAAATGACCATTAAAAAGTCATTTGTTTCTCCTGTTTTCAATTTTTGTCACAAATTTTAATTGTACAGTTTGCCACAGAAGAAAATCAACGCTAAGTACTTTATTTTTACGCATACTATTAAGCAAAATATTCAGAACAAGTGTTATCTATTTCTGATGCTGACCGTGCCTACGAGTTTTGCGTGTTATATAATTCTATTCACCCGAAGGGAGAACAACATAAACTGTACCCAATTACTCCAAGCCACCATATGAAACGGGTAGTTGCTAAGTGAAAACATCTGGGATGAATATAAGTAATATCAATACAGATAATATTAAAGCTACTGTTAATTTTGGATATCGAAGCGCTTCAAGTTTGGAAGAAAGTTTCAAATAACGGGTACCTACCATTTAGATGATAATAACTAAAGATAATAACAATAGATATTTTCACATAACGTTGTATGTCTGGTAATTTAAACCTGTATGTAACGACTATAATTGGTTAGGCTTAGTTGAAGAAATTAATAGGACGGTTTTCGGAGGAAATGGAATGAAAGCGTCTTATAGTGGTACTTTATTATAAGAGGCTTCGTTTAATTTATTACAAAGCTATTCTTTGTAATTTTAGTCGAAGTTACTTTATCACCTGATATTTTTTACAATATTTCTAATCAGGTTTTCTATTACGTCTATATCTTGGTTCTACGTTCGATATTTATTAAATTACATTTCCAAGGGCAGATTAAGGTTCAACAAAAAAGTGATATTTTAATTTCTTTCATCGCCACTTGAGATCAAAAGTAATTTTAATAGCTTGCGTTCATGACAGACGTACGTAGTGTTTTAAACTCCTTTAAAAAGATTTACGAACTGCAAAGCATGAATAAAATGTAGGTCAATCACCGGGTCAACTAGTATTAGAGGTATATAAATTAATAATGTCTATATGTTGGTACTGTCTGTCAAGCTCAGCTCGAGCAAGGGAGCTTTGATTTACTAGTCAAGGTTTACTATCCTGAATACTTGACCAAATGAAATGGAAACGACATCCGATTTTGAAATAAGTAAGAATATGCGGCTTCATTTTAATGTTGTTTTTGTTGTGATATGCATATTAATACGTATAGATAAATTAATTTTTCACTCAGAGCACAATAGAGTATTTCTGATACGACGTCAATAATATAGCACACGCCTGTCCGAGGCTAAATTTTACATTTATTTTATTTAACTTATTAAAGTAATAAAAGAAAATAAATAAATAATAGTTATTAAATTAATAAACACGAAAACTACTTTCATAATGAGAGCTTATCGCTTATCTTCTTCTTTCTTATATATAAACATGAATTGTTTGTCTTGCTAAAACTCAAGAAGGGCTTGACCGATTTCAATATCGTGTTGGCTTTGATTCAGGGGTGGTTATACAACAACAAAAGAAAAGAAAGTCTTCAAACAAGCCGAAAAATAATACATTAAAGTTAATAATTTCGTATGGAATATCATATAACTGGTATGCTAAACATTAAAACTGTCAATTCTTCCATCGCTATTTTGGGTTTCTTTTAATACACGGCGTTTAGTTTATAGGTGATACAAAGTTCACTGGGTCATCTAGTCATATATAAAATTTGTGGTGTATCGTACCATAGTATCAATAGGTTCAAGTTTTCTAACTGTACCTTCATTATTAAACGGAACACGAAAAGCACACCTAAAGCTCTTTTATTTACCTCGTAGTACACGAAAGCACTTACAAACATGACAAAAGTGTCACGGAGAAATTAATTCTCAATTCACGGCCCGCCACAATGCGCGAAATTTACAAAGAATATTTTTATGAAATTTTTAATACTCGCATACATGCGGCGCCTCCTCATAAATCAAGTACTTCCGTGCGCCCTTTGAATGTGCGCACCAATGATATACCGAGTCTATGACAATGCCAGCCCTGGCCTTATTATGTTGCGATTCGATTTATGATATCGGCGAATCAAAATTACGTCAAAACTCAGTAAATTTGTAATAATATTTAAATCATACACGTAATCATTTATGTGACAGTTAGCAGATTGGATTACAAATGAAACGATACGATAAAAAGAAAATGATAATATTGGCAAAACCTCAAGCTAAGATTGGCTAATTGGCCTAGTTTTATTGTGCCATTTACGGAGCCTGTATAAAATCCTTATAGTATGATTGCGGAGGAGATTCTGGCAAAGAGTTAATGTTTAAATCCATTTTACTTTTCCATTGTGTCCATTATTATTTGATTTATTGGATGCCGACAAACAATGAAGCCGAATGAAACCTTTACTAATTAACAATTTATTTGTCATCTGTCTCATTATGAGAAAAATTGACAGTTTCATTTCTTACTGATTGTTTGTAATGTCGAATTGTGATCAATATCAACTTATCTTTGTAGTCTGCCTACAATATATACGAATATTCCTTCTAACGAAAGCGACATTAATTGAACAGGAAAAGAGGATTTCAATTCTTAAGCCCTCATCGCGGATACACATCAGATGGTTGAATAAAGCCAACGTTCCTTCTGAATTATTTTTACAGTAAGTCATTTAATCATTGCAAAAATGGGAATGGAAATACTTTATACTTCTTAAAACTAATTAAGTATTGATCATAAATGTTTAGATGCTATTTAAGTATCAACATGAATAAGCATGAAAATGTGAACCGTTAGCACTATGTGTGAACAACCGCTATGACACGCCCCGCGCTTCCTCCGCTATATCTATACAAACAATACTGTTGAGCACAAACATGGCGTTGGATACACCTCCAGATACGTATACGTTTGTATTGTATGTCTAGACGCAAATTAGCACTGAGAATATTGATAAACGCATTGTCACGCTCCGCAACTCTGAGTTTAAATCATTTATCTTAGTTCTACTTACCCTTGAATATACAGATTCTTAGTTGCCAACACTTTCGTTGAACTCATTCTATGTTAGATCATTGCTTCACAAGCAAATAAAAAAAGACCGTACAGACGACTTCAGAGGTAAATTCAATGTGTTACTGTTTTCCAGGCAATCATACTTATTGGAAGCACTAATGAACGGGACGGGGTTTCTATAAAGCTGCTAAATCCTAGATATAATCATAATATTATGAGACAAACTTAGTATTTTAATGTAATTAATACTGATTATTTTTTCTTATTGCAGTAATTTCCTGTTAAGATCATTCAAATCTTCCTGATAAAACTGTTATTGCCGATTCAATCTTTGTGTTTTTCATTAAAATAGTAAAATTATTATCATACCTTTATCAGAAACATCATGATTTATTATTGTAAGATACAAACGAAGAAAACTGTGCTTAAACCGAAAGGATTTATGAAGAAATCTGCGCGGCATACGTATTTACTAGTATTAGATATAATTTATTCTGCTGGTTTACGTTGGACGCAGAGTGTAGATATATTTCTGTCGGGTCGCGGCCGGTGTACCGGCGCGGGCCGATATTTCGTACTCCCTGGACGACAATAATTTGTTGGTACGTCGTGCCGTGCCGTGTATCGCAAACGATATATCTCCTTCAAGCTTCACGTTCTAATCGAAATCGGTGTTGATGTTGTCACTTTGTTTTTAAAATGTGAAATGTCACCATTTCAACACAGGAAAATTCAATAATGTTATTACATATAGGTCTTATTACTTTGTAGCGTAGTATAATATCGCTTGGCAAGATAGTCTCATATTGATATCTATCATAATTAATTAGTTATTGTGTTTTTTGTATTTTATCTATGACATTCATGTCACCTCAACAAATTTACACATGAATTAATCATAAAAGACGTTATTATTTTCATATCTTCTTATATTTCATTTTAGGCTAGTGGCGAGCCCATATAACTTTTGACATAATATGAGAGACGTGACAAATTACTTCTTGTGTGTCACTTTTATAGGGCAGTCTAGACTGAAATATTGCTTGAAGGAATAATAGAGACAGCCAAACTAAGCGAAATTGGACTGCCGTAAAAGGTTTTTGTTATATAATACTTTTTTATTATGCGTCTTAATTATTTTTACCAAAACAAATTGCGGATTTTTAGCAATGTATCTAAATTGATGGAACTATCTTACTATATCTTATTATACGCCCCTAGACTTTCAGGGTACTTTTCTCTTTTTGCATAGTTGGATGACTCTTTTATTCCTTTCAGAAGTGCTTTAAAGATTAATTATTTTTTAAGATCACAAAAGTTTTTGCTCTCATATGATATTAAATATCATTTCTTTACCTCTAAATTAATTCACGCAAATACTTAGAATCACTGTGAATATACTTTAAAGGAAAAATATAACCTAAACCCTTATTAAAAAAAACATTTAAAAATTAAAGCTTATTTCAAAATTCACAGATTTAATTAGTTAGTTCTTCGTAAGTTAAGCGAGAAAGTTGCTATTTTATATTTGTATTAAATGACATGATATCTCAAATATAAATGGAACAAACAGTTCTTAATTCCTCAACCATTGTAACCCGTGGAATCCAGACGGCTGCATTGCCTTTGATAACAGCAAGCCGCAGTGCTGGACTGAACGAAATCCATCAATTAAATTACTGTTTGTGTATGTCAGAACTTATATGTTTCAAACGTAACTCTTCATGAATAGAAATTTCAGTCTTATTAATATTATAAAGAGTGATCTCAATAACATAAGTAGCCAAAGGGAAGCTTATAAAAATTAGGGTCAACTTTTGATTTGTTACTACCCTCTTGGTTTAAAGAAACAGTAAGACGTTGGAAATGTTTCAAAGATCTAGAGAATATGTTGATTAGTATTAAAAAATAATTTATTATAATACTTAACAATGTGATTTCATTTCAACTTGAATTTAACATAAGGTTTAAATTATATCAACGAGAGCATGCCAAACTATTTTAATTTTGATGTTGATATTTTTATTTTATTATAATAGAGTTTCACCAGTAAATAACACTTAAAATATTAACAGTCGCAAAGTGTAACTAGTTTCATAATATAAGAGTTTATACTCTTATCTTATCTAACTTTCTCCGTATTTTTCTTTAAATACGTCCCTGTGCTTAGGTAAAGCTAACGAATCACATGTACTTAAAAAGCGACTCTCTTTTATACCAATATTTCTTTTTGTGTTTATGGTTTTTTACCTAGTTGTTATTTTTTTTACATGCGTCTTGTGTATTCAGAGTTTCTTGCGAATTGTTCTTTTGCTATTGCTCTAGTTTAATAATAAATTCAGTATATATTGGTATCTTGCGTTTCCATCATCACGATTAGCTGATTTAGTCCGCTCTACAGAAGCTATCAAAAATAATGAAGATTTTTACAGGTTTATATATACGTATATATAAAAACAATGATTGGTGGATATATATGTGTGAGTTTGACAAAGAAAGAGACAAAGAAAGTATGTGTGTAGTTGTTTGGATAATGTAAATTTTAAGGTTTAAATTGTTTAAGAATTTTATATCTCTAACGAAAAATAGTCACTTACATGAAGAATAACTCGAAAATATTGTTTAATTTCTTTGGATTATTAACTTTTTTATGTTTTTTATGTAGTAAAATATGTATATTTTTAAGGACATTATTTGAACATAATAATAAATAGATAAGATTGTACTTAGCAAATAAATATCTTCTTTACTCGAATTTACTAAAAGAACCGAAAGCAATTTTTGTACATATTTGCAAGCTGCCTTTGGTCCAGTAGAACAGTGGTCATAATCTCGTAGACTACAATTAATTTAGATTCACATTGGGACTTTTATCTAGGTCACGTAATGTAATGTACATTAAGTACGGGATACTAATGCAAACAAGTGTCTAATGGAATGGAATTAACTGCTACGGAACACCAGCAAAATAATGTTTATTTGAAAATTCTAATGTGAAAAATGAAATCGCTCTGTCTGAGACATTAGTTTTATAATTGGTGTACTCGACTAAATATTAATGTTAAAAGTATGTTAACGAAGCTTACAGATTTGATCAGCTTTATATTACGTGAATCGCTGATGTCGAATATATAGAATTAAGTAAGATAATCGTAAAAGATATACAAAATATAACACAATTTAGTTTCTTAGTTTTATTACTTAAGTCATAACGTTTATTTAGGCCGTTTACACTGCCAACATGGAGTACTACCATGGCGCACAAGGCATGGGTTAGATCTAATAGAAAATAAACACACATACACATACTGCACCCCTGTTCTCCTTCTTTTTATCTATACAGCTGTATGACGTATCCGACACTGTCTATCTTCACATATGAACTCGTCCCACTTCTTATCATCAGATGGTGTCGAGACATATGCTGTGCTGAAAAATAGAACAATTTTATATTTTAAACGTTAAATTATAATCATAATCTTTAAATATAAGACTATAAAACCTATAAAACTACTTTAGTTACTTTAGTTGTTCAATTACCTGCTTCACCTACTTTTCTTTCAATCAAAAGGTTAATAAGGTTTATAAAGAAGTCAAACTATTTTGAACATGTTTCGATTACAAATTTTTTGTTTATTTTTAATTTACATGAAATAGTTACTGTCAATGTTTTTTTAGGTTAAGTCTTCATTTATTAATATTATAAAAGCAAACTATTTATTTAATAAAATATTTTTTCATGTGGTATTTGCCTATAAATTACAATGTAATCAAACGTAGTATATCATCAAATAAAATTAAAAAGATGCCTCGGGCATTATCTACTTATATACCTCGTAAAAATTTTGTGAAAACGTTACTCTGCTTTGGAAACTAGTCTCTGCTCCTAACAGAATACTTTTCTATAAACTCTAGCGCCTTTTAATGCTTTTTTGATCAGACAGTCAGCTGGCTTAGCTTATATAGTAAATACGAATAATTTTAATCGAAACTTGCTTGTTCATGTACTAATGTATATTTATATTATCTTATATTGTTATTTGAAAATATGTATTATATTAAAATTTGTAATGATATCTTGCTATTATCTAGTATCCATAATTTAAGCTCTTAAATGTGAACTGTGTTCTAGATAGTGTGTGACATATATTCACAGCAAGAACGGAACATAACAGTCACTGTTCTTGGTTCTGCAATTTAATTTAATTATTAAACATATTAAATAAATTAAAATTTTGTACAACCACATATCCTCAGTTTATTAATTAGGGTAACGCAAGAAGGGTGGAATCAATAAATATAATAACACCTCACATCTGGTTACGACACTGCCATATTAAATTAACCCGTCCGAAATTACTGGCAAATTCAAAATTAATAAAGGCGGTATATTTTAATATCAACTTAATTGCGTTGTTATTACATTTTATTCGGTTTCCAGTTAATTAATACAGGGCCACATCGGTTGTTTCTGGAATAAGCCAGTTATTCTGTGCCTTAATCCTCTCATCAAAATATATAGCAAAGTTGTTTGAATGTCTAATGAAAACCTCGTTTGAAAGGCATCGGCAGTGTTGCGGTCAGGAAATTGAAAGGGCCCGGAAAACTTGATTTACAACAAAGTGCCTGAGAAATGGGATGTTTTATTATGAAAATTATCTTGGGACAGAGGGTCGACAGCCGGCTTGCATATACACGTAATTCATTTTAGTGAAAAATATTTCCATTTAGCTAGCTAAAAATATATCTATTGCTGCAAAAAATCATCTCGAAAAGACGAGCGTTTTTATTTATTAATTTAGCTTAATTGAGGAAAATACTCTAGATAAATTTCATAAACAGAATTTTACTTGTACAAAAGCAATCGTAAATTATGAGACAAAGAATGATACATAAAATAAGTCTTATAAAAATGTATCACAATAAAACAAATTTAAGATTAATTTAAAAACAAGCCGGACTGACCGGCTGTAAGGGCGAAAAGGTTCTTGATTGGTCGCTGGTACCGGAATTCGCAGAATTTGCAGATCTCCCAAGATGCACTAACGAAATCCTAAAGTAGGGATGGTATATGTCTAATTCGTAGCTTAACTGATATGATGATGATAACTATTATAATTTTAACAAGCACACAGAGCCAGACAATCTTGTTGTTTTATTATTAATAAGTTAAGTATATTATTAGTATTATTTATAAGTTTCCAAAAATATTTTTTTAAAGTATTTTTGGAATTTAGGTATTAATCTACATTATTTCAAAAACAATATTTAACAGCCTACCAGCACTTGGCGCCAAATAACTCGGACATAGTTTTCTGATTTTAATTATTAAATTGTTTGACGACTAGCACTGAATTCAAAATCTTTAGTAATTGTATAAATAGAGTGAATTAGAACCAGGAATTGATATTTTTCTTGAAAACAGGAATAAAATACGACCAACTTTACTTCGCGGTCGTAAAGTTATCCTAAACTAAGAAGAATCGGCACACGGGAGTTCCACTCATGCATTTACAGTAATAGCTGCTATACATTTCAGTAAAAAGACAAGGATGTGTGATTTTGGCGGAACCGCCAATTTTTCCTGCAGTGGATGAGAAATAGTTCTGTACCTGATTTCCTTTTTTTTTTGAGTCACTAGAACCTCATTAAATGCAATATTCAATATTAGGCGTTTGCGTACACAGACTGCACCTATTTTTGTCCGATTTGCTAAAGTGTTGCGTCACAGAAAAAGTTCTGTGATGGTATTCACCGATGAATAAGTGCAAATAACCAAGTAACAAGGCTCGCAAACGTAATTTAATATTTATCTGATTAGCTCTGACTTACTGTTATGCTTTACAAACTAAGATAATTTAAATTTAGTTCTTGGCAGGTTAAATAATAATAATCTTCCACTCAACCTTTTTACTTTTTTAGCGTTAGGTAATTAAGTCTACAATACCTCGTAAACATGACGCAATTGAGATCAAAGACATGAAGATTTGTATTTTACTATTAAACGTAAGGCCTGTTTATATTTTATTCCAAAATAAACACAGCGCAGGTATATCCTGATTGAATGGAAATAAAGTTTTATAATACTCATACTCCCCTTTATGAACACAACGCGGGACCAACAGCTACTACTTTACGTTAATAAAAACATTGGTCGTGTAGGCTACTCGTGTAGTTTCTAATTTGGTTCCCCGTGTCAACTTGCCCTAGTTTTGTTTTATATCAGTGTGCACTAATTGGAAAGTCTGTGACACACCTGTAATTGGAAACTGCCAGTTTGCACGACACTAGTGTCTCCTAAACGAGTGGGTGTATTTTTCTTCACGAAAGTCTTTAGAAGATTTGAAGCCTTTATTTTATAGAGATAGCACTGGCCAATAAGTTTTTATTGAGATCTTTCTTCTCGATTCGTCTTCATTAGCTCTACTTTTTAAAAACAACTTTCATTCATTCGTTACTCTCAACTTTGTAATTTCGTGTTCTTCAAATTCGATTACAAAACCTACTTTATTATTTCAGAGAAACGATTTTTTACTCGCTTAAGCTTAAGTCTTTTTAGGAAAAACTCAAAATGTTATTGCGTCCGCAACAAATTCATTTAGACTAAAGAAAACAGACACAATAGGAAGTGTTTACTCAAATGTCTGTGAAATGCAAAATAGGGTACAAACAAAAAAAGAAAATGGGTATTAAGAGAGTAGAATACACTATATTTTGACAACAACCAGAGTTATATTTGTAAATTAAATTTCTATAACATGACAACTTTATACGAACGATCCCTGTTAGTGAGCCCCTATAAAATATACTTCCCAAAGAACTAACTTGACCGTGTCAATTTAAGACTGAATTACTGCGTTATACTTATTTAAGAAATTCTATCGCTAATGTAGACTTTGATTGTATTTATTGTAGATAAATAATAATTTACATCATAATAATCATCAATAGCTTATACACAGATCAACGTCTTTTCAAATAATTTATCAGTCATTCTTCGATATATAAAAAACTTGATACTGGCGGATTTCGTAAGGAAATTGTTTTGTTACTCAATATCCTACTCATATCCTGTACATTGTGTGAGATAAGGAAAACCACTTTAATATTATGTCTATCCTGCACACATTATATTCATATTACGTTCCATTCCACACATTCCATTCTACACAACCATTATATTGTCAACTTGTCAAGTATCTCAACTACAGGTAATCGAGTCCATTTTTCCAGGTAATATGCAGTCTTGGAATCTTTACCAAAGTATCTAGAGGTTTGATATTATACGCACTGAGCACACAAGCGCGAGTGGACTATCAAGTGATGCATCAAGAGGATGGCGATCAACACGAGGTTAAGGTCACTGTATAGATGTTTTGAGGTCGAGAGCCCGAAGAAGGTAGGAAGAGATATCTGAGTAGTTGTCTCGTCTTCTACCTTATAAGGTCAAAAATAAATGTTTCGATGATAAGATGGCTTAGTAGCAAGTTATTAAGTACTTAGATATCGCAAAGCCCTTTTTTGAGAGAAGAAATGCACGACGATCTTGTGTGGAGCACACCCAGCGCCTGATCACAGCGGCACAGGAAACACCCACGAAAACTCTCTGGTAATTCTTTTGCCAATCTTGATTATGAGAACATATAAATTGCTAGATAGAGGTAGTGAGGCAGAGCCTCTAAGTAGACTAAATATTTGACACGCGTTTACCAGATAGCAAAATTGGCGTGGAACTGAAACGTATGTAATATATAAAAGGAAGCCAATTTTCAGCCAGAAGCTAGACAAATAGGCATGTAGTTTTTATATCAAATTTTGAACTATTATTACAAAAAACATCTCTCAAGCAAATCAGTAAATATCATAACAAACATGTATAAACCCAATAAGGGCACAATATACTATCGACAAATAGTGACATTTTTATTAGGAAACATAAAAGGGCCTATAGCGCGCGGCGACGACCCATTATGTCCCATTCGGTCCACTGAGTGCTTAATGCAGGATAATGGACTCTCTCACTATTAATTTTGCGGTTTTTGTTTCGGAAAAACTGGAACAAGTGTTTGTTTACTACATCATGACAACATATCGGGTAACTAAAGTGATAATGATAAAGTGTACTGATAATTATTAAAGAGGATTGGAATATAGTGTATTTGACTGTATAATGAAATAACTAGCTCCTATAAGGTTTACTAATTTTGCCTTTCAAGGGATGTAAATGCTAATTATGCTAATATATGTATGTAAAATATGTTAAAATGTAACGTTTCATTAGCAAACCATCCGTTGTAATTTGTTGAAAATCTGAAAAGAATCTTTGAAGAATTGGGGTAAGAGAATTGGACGAGCGTGTCTTTGACTGTCATAAATTTTATTATCTGAAATAAACAAGATTAAATTTAATTAAGTATTCAAGGAACAGTCACGTCTCTTCTTTCCCAGTACGCCACAGTAGAACAATGCTTGCACTAAAAGAAAAAAAAAGCATAAAGCATATATTTACTGAATTAAATATTTTATACTATTCTGACTTACGTCTTTAATGCACGTGGATGCTCTATGTACTTACATACACTGGTAGAGTCGCTTGTTATTTTGCAAAGAGCTCTTGGTTCTATAAACCTATCTGTAATATATAAACCTTTCTCTGTTCAGTTCACCCATATAACGTTGTAATAGAGTATGACATAAGACTTACAACATAGAACCAGTTGTAAGCTGTACATGGTTTGAATTCAATGGATACTCTTTGTGAGCTATAACGATAGCGAAAAGTGTGTTATATTAAACTTGTACTTACTTCGTGTTTATCAACGTGTAACTAACCTATGGAGGGTTAGTTGCACATCTGCCGTTTTTATCGATTTACTGTTAAATGTCAGAACTTCTTAACTTTTCAAGGTGAAAAAAGAATATACTATAAAATATAAAGCAAAAAAAGAATATGACTTTGGTGCGATCGAACAATTGTAAAATTGGATTGCTTGATACGGAATTCATATATAATAATGTTATTTTATAGAATATGTAATGCACTATTCCGTTTCGACTACAATAATGCCCGTCTTTCGCCAATGTCTTCGCCCGCGTGAATTTATTTTGACACAAAGTCATGTCATTTGGAAACGTTTAAACTTACTCTTATAATTCACAATTCGCAAAATCACAATTTTAGTATAGTAAAGTATAATGTAACTCATTTAGGAATTGTAATATTCTCAAGCGTAGATTTATTCAATTTTTGTTGAGTTAATCTTGGCGTTTGGTTCCTTTAAAGTTCTAGTTTTTGTAATATAAGTTTTCAGAGTTTCCCCGCAGTTATTCCACTGTAGACGTTTTCTCGAAAATCCTATTTTCTTGGTAACCACTTATCAGATTCTTGCTGGAGCTAATGAAGATTTATGACAAATGTTTTTAAATGTCTTAATAGTTCTTCAGATTAATAGTGTTATAATGGTTATTACTATATACTAGTAAAGGGTAATAAAAGGTACAGATTTTATTAACTTAAATATTTAGACTAAAAGCTTAGTGTAACTTCTTTTTTGTACAATATTATTAATTGATTGCCTCACAACAAGACATCAAATCATACGTTCGTAATTTGCTTGCTACTGCTCATATACAAAGAAAATATCCGTCATGAAATGACAGCCATCCCTGAGTCAGGTGGACTCATAGACCGAGACGTCATAATTACATATAATTTTACTGTTCGATTAAATGAGTGCCGAGAACGCGAGAGTCTACTTTTAGACGATATTATTTTTAAGAAATAAATCCCCAAAAAAATGTATTTTAATAATTAATAAACATCTATATACGGCTTGTTTTTTTTAATCGATCCACTAAATATAAATGTTTTTTGAGACACCTTGAACAATAGAAAATCAAATATGTCTGTTCAAGACCAACTTTTATACCATGTTTTATACCACGTTTTATATCATATTGTATATATCACAATTGTAAATAGAAAAATATAAAATATATATGTCAGTGCAAAACAAGTGCTTGTATTATTAATAATGTCCATCAATCCATACATTATGTTACATATGCTATGTTAAATAAAACCACAGTGGTACAATAACGTGAGAATTTGTACTTTAAATTATCTGTATTAAAATTTATGATGAAATACAAGTCCTTAGTAACGTGGACTTAACTAAAATACACCACGCTGAGTCACACGTCCCAGTTTCCCCGATATAATTTAAACATAACAAAAGCAATAAAACCCTGAATCCAAACACATTGTATGAAATTTCTCAGTGACGACAATAAAGGATTTTCCAGTATAAAACTGAACCATCGTACTATACAGAAGTCGTAAACTAAAACGCTTCATGTACAAACAGTTCAAATATTGGTGGAACGTGGTCTTGGAGACATCCAAGACGATTTACTTCGGACTGCACATGCGAGTATATTTTACAAACACAAATTTCCGTTTTAATATAAAGTTAATAAATTCCAATGACGTTACCGTTTTATAGGAAAAACTGTCACGCGTTTTTGTATCCGTCTTTAACCTGTCAAGTGGCTTGACGGGTTAAAGACATCTATCTTGTTGTCATGTTGTCTTTTTGTCAACACATGTCTCAGTTCAAATACAAACCAAACTCATTTGTTTTTTTAATTATATCGGGTTTTGACTGCCGGTCAATAAATTTATAACGATATGCAATTGCCACTTTGATGGAAGTTCATCAGTGCATCTGCTGTAGAAGTATTTCTTCCAACAACAAGAATATAAACAAGGATATATTTTTTAAAGACGATTTGACAGCTCCTGATCGTAAGCAGTTAGAGGAGTGCATATTTTTTAATTCTTAACGTGGTATCTCGTAGCCTTCATCTCACCTGATCGTTATTGAAGGTAAGACTGAAGATGGAAGCGAATTACACCCGGAATCTTCAATCATAGAGGAGCTAGCTATTTTAACTCTAACTGCCGGAGCACTACAATGCCGGTAGCATTATGGTTATGGCGGCAGAATTAGGTAAGATGGTGGTAGCCAGGAAAAAGCCCCACCACTAAAACCGACCTGAAGAGCCGAGCTGAAAATTTCTGCCCCACTGGAAATTGAACCCCGTATCTCCAGATCTAGAGTAAGTGATCTCAGCTACTTGACCACAGAGGTGGTTAATAATATATAGCCATATGCGAAGAAGCTAGTGCAGCAAAGGATATACTACCCCAGTTATCTCGGCTGGCCTCAGACCTAAGAACTAACTTCACTTAAGTATTTGTAAAAACAACTATTTGAAAATTTGTTCTCTTAATATTTTCTTGGTCATTAATATATAGAAAAAAAATAAAAAAGAATCAAATCCCGTAAATAACTACTTATCTTTAAAAACGATTTAAACTTTACTGTGAAATAAAATTTAATGCTATGAGAAGTAATACTAATAATTTTATCAGTATTCCTAAGTAAGTATACTATACTAACTACGTGTTATTGAATTCCAATCAAAATTGAATTTATCGATGAGAAACGCTGCTGAGAATAGAATAATACTCGTATATATCACCAGCCACAACTATTACTGCCGACTAGGGAAAACAAAATATGGATAGGCTCGGGACGCGAAGAATTATTACTGCAATGTGTAACTGAAAAGCAATCTTATTTAAAATCGATTGATCAAGAATAATAAACACAATGAATTATTTTCAATTATATCATTAATATAAGGAAGTCAATAAGACAGAACAGGTAATTCAAAATGCTGGATGAATTCAAACGAGGATCGTACCAATATAAGAAAGGCTTACGGGCTTTCAATCCTGATGTTAACGCCTTCAGAGTTTTCAGAAACACTCCACTCTTCCGTGTGATTCACGAGTACTATGTAGAGGCATTTAGGGACATTTCAGATCTGTTATATGAAACTATAATGTTAGTGTATATTTCGCGCAATGAATCAAAGAATTAGTTCTCTTACTGTTTTGCAAGATTTATGTTGTGCTTTTTATTTCAAAGTTAGTTTCTACCATTTTATGAAGTGTCTAAAATATCTCAATCAAATTAAAATTAGAAATAAATTGTAGTTAGGTATTTTAATTTTTAATTAAACACGATCATTTAATTAAAAAGTTATTATTATCATCATAATATTAACCTATGATATCTAATGTTAAACAAAAGCCTTTCGCAACGATTATTAAGCAGCCAGTATCCGTTGGTGCACCGCAACCTATATATTTCGACAAATTGAAATTAAACGAGGAAATTGCTTAACTATTGCTGCGTTACAAGGTCACAATCAACAACACATACATCAATCATATTGTAAATTAGAAACTATCACTTTGTTTGCGATTAGGCCCACAGATCGTGTGTCCATGTTGTGGGAGGCCATCTTTTGCACTATTTGTTACTTCTGTTCTCCTATAGCTTCTTTACTGATTTTATTTCGATACACCTAGTATAACTTATGCTCGTCTTCATATTAGCTGAGAGATACATAGGCTTCCTCAAGGATCCCCAAGCCGATCGGTCCTGCTGCACATGCATCCAGTGACTTCCCGTGAGCTTTACCAGATATTCGGTCTATCTTGTACGACCACCTCAAAGGCCGTCAGCTCTCCTTGCAATGTCCTCTGCTCACTGCCACTTCAGGCTGACAATTCTTTATACGTCCCTAGTTCTCCTAAGGATATGACCACGCAGAGAAACATAGCAAGACTTCTTTGCCCTTTGCGTGATTTTAGTTCATACTCTACGTTTCGTAAGATTTTGTTAAATAATTTAAAGCAATATAAAATATCAGATTATATAATAAATTAGAGTATTGGTGACCTCATTACAATTGAAAGTTGCCCATCCTATATTAATTAAACCACCCTACACTGTCACTCGAAACCACACCACAAACCGTCGTAATCAATATAATCGCTAATCTCATTGTTTGCGCGGGCCTAGACAGTGTACAATTAATCATGCCTCAAATACCTATGTACACTGGGTATATAAAGAGTTTCAATGAAGAGAACAATAAAAACTGGCGCAAAACATAGCTATTATTCTTTGTTATTACAGTTCAGGTGTGCGGGAGTGATATATTGGCAAATGGTATCGTTTTTGTGGTCACCACATAACTCCAGTAGACGTTTAGATAGCACCTACGTGAGTCGTAAATGGTTTGAAGCTTTTTTTGGTCTTGGAGAAGTATATTATTGCTGTTTTCTTTTAGACATTGTTAAAATTGTCATGATCAAGCCAAACATTTTGATATTTTAAGAGACTGTATAGCTTCTCTAAAAGACACTTTGAACTAACTTTGCCTACATTACAATGTGAATACAATTGTTTCTAATTAATCACGTGATAATCCATACTCATCTTGTGATATAATATGTTATCAAATGATTACATTATCATTATTTAAAATGATATTTTCAACTTGATCATGATAACATTTGGAAGCTAAGACGTTAAATACATTATGTTAAGTCGGGGAAAAGTTTTTTCGCATATAGTATGTACAAACTTGTCATAAAATACCTTCCGCTGTGCTATTTGTATCTGGCTGGTTATCATGACATTAAAAAGGTAACATAAAAAAAGAATCAAATTAGGAAATCTTTGTTCGGCATTATTTTTCATTTGTTTTTCTTTCTGTAAAAATGATTGAATCGAACGAAGAAATTAGATACACTTTAAAATTTATTACAAAAAAAAATTGCAACGCAAGCCGCGAATTTTTTTTTAAACAAATATGGACCTAATGCAGTGTCAGTAAGAGAAGCACAAAGTTGGTTTAAGCGTTTTCAATCCGAGGATTTTGATGTCAAAGATTCATCTCGCTCTGATCGCCTTGTTACGAATAAAATAGACGCTATTTTTGAAAAAGGAAGCATATCATTAGTTACAAAATAGCTAAAGAACTGGGAATTGACCACAAAACAGTTTTGAACCATTGGAAAAGAGCTGGGTTTTTATTTGGTGTTCTCATTTGCGATTCTTTATTAAGACGTAAGGAAACCGAACCTTCGGTCAGGTTATGTTAACTTGACCGAAGAGAGGACTGCCAAAATTACTTGTTGCGTATTTTTGATCAGAAGTCCCAAAATTTCTACAGCAACGGGATCATATCTATATATACAAATTGTCAGAAAGTCTACGAACAAAATGGCATATACATACTGTAATTAAATGTTAAGTAACTTTTAAAATTTTTCATTTAAAATGCGGAGAACATTTTTCCCCGACCTATCCGAATTATGATTTCTTATAACATAATCGATTAAAACGATTATTTCTTACCAAAAGCAAGATATAAAACGTAGAAGAAATTACATTGTAATGTCATTTAAGATGTTTTTTTTTCGATTTTATTTTATTTCCGACGGACATACTTGAAATCTATCTCAATTTGAACATTACTATGAGGTTTTAGTTTTGAATACAAGAAAACGAAGAATATACACTAAATAAACATAAAACCCGCGCCGTTAGAGGTATATTTTCGTAATCTTGAATGCCAAATCTCATACATTTTCTACTTTGCTTTTAGTGTTAATGATATTCGAAAGATACTTTGTCTACAAGCTCCGTACAAAGAGAAGTAAAATACTTATTGTTAGAAATATATCACTAGCTACTAGAGTTACAGACACAGCAGTTTGTTTGTTTTTCACTTACAATATTGCTTGTTATAAAATTTAGAATAACACGGGTTAACATTCATGATATGAAAGTCTAAATTGTGGAACAAAATCAGTCGAAAATGAACTTCTTACAGAATTAATATTGTTTCACTGCCTTACAAAACTTTGAGGGATGTTATGCAATAATTTAACTTACCAGCACACGTATTCCCTTCAATCGAGAACAATGGCTTGAGGTGCCTTCCGAAGCATGGAGAAGCTCGAAACATCAAATATAATTGACCCATCCAGGGACCAACCATGACAAGAGTTGCTTTATTTTCACTATCGAAATCTAAACTAAAATGCAAGGAAGTCTTTTTTGTTGTAAAATGAAATGTTAATCAAATGTCATTAATCTAATAAAAATCACCCGATAGTAACTTTGGCCGAAACATTGTCTCTTTGTGGCTAAAACCTGAATAACTCAACTATGTGACAGTGTGTATATCTCGGTAGAAATCGAACTTAAATCTAAGAACATATGTCAAAGAAGTTCACTAACTCCATGCTATAAAAATAGTGCGAGTTTCGTGCTCCCAAAATAAAGGTAATATATTTGTAACTGACTGAAAAAGAAAGGAAAACTCTTTAAACAACTTTGTCCTGTTTCAAACCGCAATGTTAAGTGGCGGAGTTTTGATAAATTGTAGACATTTTCAAAGTGCAAAGCTGCGGAGACGACATTTTTTATGTTTCATACTTATTGCCCTGCCGAGTTACAAGACGGTGTTTTCAACATCACAACTGGAATGTAAACGTAGATGACTTGATAGGCAGGGAAAACACTACGGAAACCAGGTCTTTTATGTAATATTAAAGATGTTATGAAAGTAAATGTTCAGTCGTAAGCGGCGTATAGTATTGTCCTCTTTGTACTTAATCTAATGAACTGTTCCATTTTTTGTTTGTATTAGAAATGAGCGTTTTCTCAATCAGTTTTATATACCGTTGGGGCTACACTTCCAAGAAGCATAACTACGAATTAATTTTTAATAATCGAGCTCCCAGACGCCTAGGCTAACCAAGCACATATGATTAATTTTGTATTTATTTTTATAAGATAAATTAAATTAAATTGGTCCGTCCTCTAACCACAAGGCGTTATAGCATTTTTATTATACTTCAAAATTCAGTTCACCGTCTGTTATTAACATAATTTCTAGTTTAAGCACGGCTTGGTTACTTAACATTCGTAAGACAGTTATTTTAACTGATTCCGTAGCTTATTTGATAGAGTCAATCTGCCACACTTTACGTAAGATAGCGTTACGGCCGTAACACTATGCGATAGTACTCCTTACCCACCGGTTGCCACCAATGACGTTATGTCCTCCTAATCGATAACCCGTGTCATGATGATCGAAGAACGCGAGCGCGACTTCTCTGTTTTCGGTCGTGAACTCAAGTTCAGTTTGTGCCTCGAAGTCTGCCGCACGTCATACGGCTGATGCAAACGCAACGAATTCATATGAATATTTCGAACCATTACAAATCGGCACACAAACTGATGCAGTGCGAAACATCTGTGACACTTATTGGTATGTGTAAGTCTTTATTGCTATGGTGTTTTTCACCTTCAAGCTTTGCCCCTTGATATAAACTTGGTCTGGTCGCACGAACATTACACGCAGCCGGCACCCGACCCTATACAAACAATTTATTGTATTGTTATAGATCTGCGGGCCGTAGTCGGGTACATATTGGGGAGAAAAATGGCCGAGTTAGTAAAGGAGTTTGGTAATAATGATAACATATAACCCTTTTTCCCCTTTTTAAAGTTTCTGATGAGTAATAGTGGAATTAAAATATCGCTAGTCCTTTGCTAGAAATATGAAGGTATGAATAAGTACTATTAAGTAACAAAGTTGAACAAATTTAACTAATTTATATAATTATATAAATAACACTAATACGAAGAATTCTTTGGCGTAGTATTTCAAGCGTATTTCGATAACGAAAATGAAGCAAGTTTCGCTAAGTTTGGTTCCTGGATGGGACAATAAATATTTAGTATCTAGGGCTCCTGCAACCACCTTAATCCACCAGTTAGGCCAGTCGGTGGTGTTATGGCCCAAATTTCTCGTGTTTCTCCCGTGTAGGAAGGTCTGTACCCAACAGTGGGATGTACATAGGCTGATAACCGTGATTTGCCTTTTTCATTGTACATAAAATTTGTTAGATATAAAAACATTTTTTAAAATTTAATGGTATTTTAACGAAAATAGATTTAATTCCTGTGTCTTCCGAGATTTATGTTACCAACTTTTCAAAACAACAACGCTCTGGTCAAAACAACTTTCGCTGTGGTTGGACGTGGATACGTCAATCAAAATTTATTATTCCGAGCTTCTCCATGCTTAGTAATGTAAATTCAAATCAACCACATTTTACCAGAATGGTGGTGTTTGGCCCAAGCTCTTTATGTGATTCTCCAATTAAGAAGGTCTATATCTAGAAGTTGGAAGTATGAAGACTATTGACCATGAAGCTATTAATGTCATGTTTCAAATTTTTGATACGTAAGTGGCATTTGGAGCACTTCGATACCACCATGAGCAAATTTATCTTTCTAAAATTAACTTGAACCTACACAGTATCTAATTTGTGAAATTAGATTCATTATTCATTTTCTTATACGGTATAAAGAGAAATTAATGAATTAATTTCTGACGTCCCACATAAACGTAGATCTAGAAGGAGACCGCCTACCTGCGGTTAAATAATTTCCCACATACAAAAACGTTTTGCTCATTATAGTTAAAAAACACTTAATAAGATTGAAATTGAATATGTTCGCCTTATGTCTTCTTACAGGTGGTTGATAAATACATATATTTCCTGTACCTACAAATCAAACCATATCATATCGCTATCTAACTATTAAAGTTGTAAAAAGCCTTCGGACAGCGACGCCACTTTTTTCAAACAAAGTCCTAATCTTTATCATAATGTCTAATTATTTGAGTATTTAATTTTTAGGAGACATTTAAGATCTAAAACATTCATCATTGCTGAAACTCTATAATGACTACTGCTAGTTGGCTTCCGCTTAATTTTGGTAAACTACATCTCGTATTTTATGTGGATATCCACAAGATGATAAAATACGAGAAATTTAATATTACTAAAGTTAAACCTTATTGAACTTAATCTGGACGGATACTTTGATCTGAGAACCGCATAGAATAGATTAATATTTCTATATATATCTTATATTTATTAGAAAATAAGTTGGTTACTATCTTGGAGGAATGTTTTGATAAACAAAGCATTAGAAAAATGTTTGTATCATTACTGAGTACTACTCTACTTGTATGCACCACTATAGTACTTAAATTATATAAAATCAGTAATTATACTAGAAACTTAATTTTAATGTACTGTTGTTATCCTTTATTGTGTTGTTATCTCTAAATCAACAAAAATTAATGTGTTTTATACTCTATATATTAATGCACAGCTTTACTTCAAATATTTTAAAAACTTTATTTGTTGAGAACCAACCATTTGAAGATATGATATAAATTTTTCACATATAAAAAATATATGAAAAATTTCCATGTAAGAGCTGTATATTTCCATGTTAATTATATATTAAAACTAAAGTGTAAAAAATGAAAATTATTGCTAAAATAAACGTAAAACTTTTTCCTGTTAATTATACTGCTGATATCAAAACTTAATATTTATTAAACTAATTCTTGATAGATAAATGAGAATTTTTCAACTACTTTTGCGACTAGAGGTATTTTATTCTAAATTTCCTTTCAATGTCCGTCAAATACAGTAACACATCGGGTTTTAAAGATTTTATATATCATCAAAATTGGAACATACAGTCACGTCTAAAATTTTGAACTAATTTAACGCCACTGTTGATCAATCAGAATTCAAAATCAAAGCGAGTTATTGGTGTGTACCGGGTCGGGGGAGAGGCCGCATCGTGGATCCTTCCGACAGGCGGAAGGCCGTGATTTATCGCGCCAAATCCGATTAATTTGCGAGCCTTGTAACACAATAATGTTTAAACACATTCCCGTGTAGGCTTTGTGTTCACCTCAAAACATACTTATTAAGCAAGTAACTATTTTAGTACCCTAAATAGACAGCTGATGATTTAATAACGATATTAATAGACAGTAAATACCCAAGTTAACTAAATAATATTTGTTATGCGAGGGTATGTATTTAATAATGAAAGTTATTGAAAGTAAATAATAATTATACTGCTTTATTGACAGATAACTTGTAAATTTTTTTTGATTCCTCTGTATTCCAATACTCATTATGGAATTCAGTGTCCTCTATTTTTGATACATTTCATACATATTAAGGTATAATTTAAACATTATTTTCATGTTTGCCTGTGTATATGCTGATATTATTTTAAGTATATATGGTTTAATTTTTTGACATGCAAGTTCTGCGTCATACATAATAGCATGTATCGTATTTACTCAATGCTTCTTTTATTTTTATACAATTTTAAAGCTACATACCTCTATATTTAGCTCAAATGAAAATACTTCCATTTAAAATTAAGTGAACATAACTTAATATTATGTATTTATTAGTTCGTAAAAAATAATCTCGCTTCCGTAAATCAAACTGTTTAGGATATCAAATAATCAATCAGGAAAATCATTGGTTGATATAGGTACATCACAGCCTCTGTGGCTACATGTTGCAAATTAACGCAAATTACCAGAATATTTTGACCGCTAACGAGCACAGGCATGCGGGTCCATCGGAGTGGCTGCGGACTAAATGCGGTCTACAGAGCCACCATACGGTAACCGTAGTAAAGATACGAGCTTGCTTAACATTCATAAATTCCCTAAAATAGACAAAGATAAAATATATTTGCATAAACTGGCGTAGTATAACATAAATTTCAAGGTGTCAAGATATTTTATTTATCTCGAAAGACATGCAAAATAAAATGAAATTTAAATATAATTTATTCATTTCGCAAAAACTCTTACAATGTATAATAAATAAATATTTATGTCTTATTATATACATTATTTTATAACATATGTCACCGCAGCGATCAACTGTCACAAATTTACTAAAACTAAGGGATAGATCGATTGTAATTAAATTTAAAACAAATAGTTGTTAACTTAAACTTATGTTGATAGAGTACTAAGTGGTTCATCAAACACTTTATATTACTTGAGAAATAGATTACATTAATATGATAATGAGTTTTTCAAGTGGTTTATAAGTTTTAATTACTGACTTGTAAATAATTTAACAAAATGAATGTGAAATGTACGGACTCGCAACTCCATCTGAGGCGCGTTGCACAGACTTATCAAATTAAATAACAATATTCATACTGCATGACTGTTTGCTATATAATTCTTAGAAATAGATTCTTTTAATCAGTGGTAATTATTAAAGATAATAATTTAATTAAATAAATCTTAAATGTACAGCGCTTACTTTTATACCTACCCTTGAATTATTTTCCTATATATTATATATCAATTTAACTAACTAGCCTTAAAATATGGAATTGAATTACAAAAAGCAATGTTTTTGTCGTTTTAATTTCACTTATAAATAATGAGCTTAAGTCCCACTACAGGCTTTCCTTTGAGATAAACAAGTGAAACTTGCTAAATAACACCTCACACTGGCTTATTGCTGATTAATTTGTCAATGTTTAGGAAGTTTGGAAATTTTGTTGAACTTTGAACTTCTGAAAACAATTATTGAATTTGGATTAGCTCCGATTTTTAAAACAATTAAAAATCAGAGCTACTCCAAGTTCAATAAAGTCTTGTTTTCTTCACCTGTATTAATAAGAAGGATAAACCTTAAATTGTCTTTTATTAGGAAGCTAATTTAAGCTTTTGCCAACTCACGTTCGAGTAGTCAACTTAGCAATCCAATTAAATGTCCCAAGCTAGATCATTAGAACAATTATCCGTAGATAAGAACTCCAATTAATTTATTACTTATTTATTTTTAACAGAGACTTTTAACAAATATTAAGAGTCTAATAGATTTACTGGACTGACCCGGATATATCATCAGTATCTACTTTATGAAAGATAAGCAAAATTACACTTTTTGCTATAAACCTTTTGATGCTTCTTTTAAACGACTGTTTGTTTTTATAATGTTCCACATTATCTCTTTGTTAACTCCTAATAAGCACAGCCTGTATGCCCCATATCTTTTGCCCTTGTCCTCCTCCACACATGTACCTTAGTATGAGTTTTAAGGATTCAGTTTCATTAATATTATCTAGTAAAACATTTTCAGCAGAAAAAAAAATATCCAATAAATTGAGTTGGGTTGGGCTTTTCGATACACCTGGTTCACCTAAAACCTTATATTTGTGTTAACAGTTAGACTGATACTTTATTGAATATTAAAAAGAATTTTAAATCATTGGTGGCTTTAATTATATATGCCTAGAGAGAGATAGATCCTTTAAGCCAAAAACCTTATTGTTTCCAATTAAACTTGAACATTTAAACGAAAAATCGATCTACGGAATTGATGATGTGTTATTACATGTAGTAAAGTAATGGGAATAATTTTAATATAATGCCAGCATTCAAACTAGGAGGCAACCATGTGAATTTCGGAACTCGCAGAGACGTAACAGCGTTCCCTTATAACAGCAAAGCAATAGTTTATAAATATTAAGCAGTACAGCAATGACAGATTTGCCAATTGTTTTACATACAAACAGTGTCACAGCTTTCTCCAGAGATAGCCCCTTCTTGGAGAGTTGTAGTGCCATTAACTTGTAGTGTTGTGTTCAAGCGAGTAGGTAACTAAAATTTATTTAGAGAGAAATATTGAAGCGTGACTCGTCTTTTATTTTGACAACGGAACTAACGGTATCTTCTGTTTTTAATAGCATTTTAACAAGAGTTATTTCTAAGTCTAGTTTACAAACTGTTTAACGTTAGGCAGACTACGGCTGTAATAAAAAGTAATGTACCATCGGTCAATTATAATTACAAATTAATAAGGAAAAAACGATATAGGAGTGATCACAGTAATCACAGTGAGGCTAGCGTCAAATGCTATCATTCCACTTTACCAATATGACAAGTGAGACATAGTTTTACTAAAGTATCTATTTGTCTTATAGGTAAAGTGGAATTACTCTGCAGAATAAATAAGAATGAACCGTTAAATCAGAAGCTGTCAATACCGTTTGGTCTAAAATCAATTGAAAGAAAGAGCTCACTTGGAACTAGCGAAGAATAATGAAAACTCATTCGATTCGATGAGCATTCGTACAAAGCATTTCAGTGGTTTACCGATATGTATTAACAAATAGAGACAAAGCGACGACGTCCCTTACCATAATACGTCATTACACTTATGAGATTTGAAAAATTAAATACATGATTAATAATTTCCTGAAAATTTTATTTAAGGTCTATCAATGTATTTATATGTAATAGTGCACGAGTCAATGAGTCTTAATAAATAAAGATAATTCATTTAGAACTGTATCATAATTATTAATCACTAGATCAAAATACCTCTTATTACTGAAATGTAATAGGCTTATGGAATTAGCAAGAATTAACTTTCCTTTACCTGATTATTAATATTACATCTTATCATTGGCCCTATTTATAAACCATTATCTATTATAAAGATCTTCGTATACAAGTAATTGGTGATAATTTAATACAGTGTCATCTGTTATATATCTATTGTTTCCGAAACTGTTTCAGCTTGCTGCTTACGCATATTAGTGGAGTTCCAAGCTACAGCTGTAAGTTATGAAGACACGTCCCACGCTTATTGTATATTATAACTCTGTTTTGTGTAGCAAAAAATAAAAAAATAACCCGTGTGCAACGATTTCGCCTAATATAAACGTTAGAATACAATTGCACTACATTTTTATGTTAATTTTTTTTCACACTAATAAAAAAGAGAAAACGTTAGAGATTCTCTTAGAAAATGTTTTAGTTTTTGTTATATTCCTTTCTTTGCGAAAATTAGTCAGTGCTAATCGCATTGTTTATAAATAAACAAAATAAGATTCCCGTGGTAGAGGTAACTATTGTATTGTTTCGACAATACAAGCGAATATCAAATAATCGCATAATGGCGCTCTTCAACTGGTAATAGTATTTTATCGACGAGTAAATGACAATGTTTGACATGTTCAATTGCATTATCGGGTTGTTAGTTTGGTTTCCTGTTCATCTATTTCAATTGAAGTGTTATTTAATTACATTATTTAACGTGAAATCACACTTCATTTGGCTTTATGATAATTAGTCATTTGTTGCCATAACAGTGTTTTATTTCAGTAGTACCATTGAAAAGTCACAGAAGGCATGATTTTGAGCTTTTTACAATTGGTTGAGGAAAAAGTATCTTCGCATTTTTTCTGAAAACAAATTTTTTTTCAAAGTCAATTTACATTTGATTGCAGTATATATGTGCCATTTAGTTTGTAGACTTTCTGCTATTTTGTAAGTAGAGACATGATCCTCTTTCTGTAGAAATTTTGGGACTTCTGATCAAAAAAACGCAACGAGTAGTTTGGCAGTCCTCTCGATATGTAAACCTGACACTGCCTTGAGAATTCTGAAGATACCAGGTAGAAATTTGAAGGTAGAAATCTGAAGCAACTCCCAACTCTTAATTTTTGCTGATTGTTAAGATTTTTTTGGTTTAGCGTTATCGTGATTAAAGACCACACCCTTTTTATTAATCAATTCCGGCCGCTTTTTCTATACTTCTTACTTTAATCTCATCAGTTTTTCTCAGTAGAGATCAGAATCGATGGTTCTGCCCGGCGGTAAAAGTTCATAATGAACAATGCCCTTCCAATCCCACCATAGACATAGCATCACCTTATTGCGAGTCAACCCAGGTTTTGCCACAGTTTGTGAAGCCTAACCGACCTTTGACAACCTTTTTCGCACGTTCTTGTCATACGTGATCCACTTTTCATCACCAATTAACAATCTTTTCAAAAACCATTCGGTTTCATTACGTCTCAATAAAGAATCGCAAATGAGTACACAATCCATTAGATTTTTTTTAGTGAGTGCCGGTAGCCTCTGAAGATAATAGCCTCTCAGCTATCATTAGAAAGCGCATCGCGTCCCAGCTACATCGGGCGCGGGGCAGTTCCAACAGGATTCTTAAGGATGTTCGCGACGAGACTGGACACGGACTGAGCTATCATGTAACGGTGAACTCGCGTCTAGAATTAATTATAATTTCTATTGAGCTAATCACACACTTTTATTTAATTTTGTAACAGAGTTACCTACATACATAATTAGAGCAACCAACTGCGGCTAGATAACCAAAGCTAGTGTGTATACAAACTACAGTTAATTGTAGTTAGCTTTGGGTGTATACTACTTTTATTATATTGTTCTGTGTATCTATCTCTTAGGTTGTTACTCAAAATAAATTTATTTTCATTTAATTCATTTTATTCTATTAATTTGTATCATTACATACCAAATGACTTAGTAAGTAGGTGAATGATTTTCAGTTCCACTACCAGTAATATCTGCGAGCTGATACGCGAATGAGAAATACAATTAATCATTTGTCAAAGGTAGTTTAGCTAATTACCGAGTTCGTTCGTTAAAAGCGGTGTTCATAGTTTGTGGATTGGATAGGAGATAGATGACCGAGCATTCAATCAATGTTACCTTACGACTAAATATTCTAGCTAATAATAACCTAAACTAATCAAACTATTTTAATAAAGCTTTTTGTGATTTGTGAAAATTAAGAATTAAAATATTAGCAGCATGTTTTTCATATCTGAATAGTAAAGATATATTGCAAAATTAACGATACATCTTAAACTTTCTAAAATATTGAAACATTTAATATATTTTTTGAACAGAGATAATATTTTCGAAATATTCGTGACTACATTTTGACTTATAGGAATTATCCCTATGAAATTCGTTGGATAGAGAACCTGTTGTTTGAAGTTATGTTTAGAGCATTTTTAAATAGGTCTGGTTTTTTATACTAGAATGGTGGTGGTTACCGTATGACTCGTCTGATGGGAAAGAATCACCTTGTAGAAATCTAAAAGCTCTGAATCTTTTTTATACAATTAGTCTCTCACTTTCTACCTACCTTTCCTACCTTTTCATACTGAGAATGAATAAAACATAACCAATGTATTACAATAAGCTTAATGCTTCTCCAAACAAATCCTTCGAGTACAGAAACAGGATTTACTGATTGCAAATTTTGCTTACAGAAGAATATAAATTGAAAGCGAATTTCTTCCAAACTTAATTCACAAACGATGAATGGACCTTAAGTAGACAATTTTGACAAAAATTTCGATGCCCAACCGTTATTAAAATACTCAGCTACATGCGGTAGCTGCGAAAATGAAATTTTAGTGTAGGTTTGTAGAAGGAAACGTAATAATATTTTTATTTCAGCGCCTATCTAAATAATACGAATTGCTCCACGGCTGCTGGGCTATTCGTTACTGGAATTTTTCTCTTATTCCTTGGGTCATAAGAATAAAAATGTTATGTTGAAATAAGCAAAGACAACTTGTTAAGGCAAAATAAACAATGTTTTTAATCTCGAAAGACAGAGGTTTTTCATGCTTGCCGGTTGGTGGGCGAAAATTGATGTCACGCATTTAGGTAATGTTTTTAAAAGCCGATTAGTTACTGTATTATATTATACAGCGATTCATTTTTGTTAACCTTAAAGTAGCTTGTCAAATGTGACAGCTATTAAAAGCTCGAAAGTGGATGAACGTAATTAATAAAATTTATCATTGCTCTCACAGCGTTCCAAATTGTAAGATAGGGTACCTTTCGTTCGTCAAGGGCATTGCTGAGTTTAAATGGGGTTGTGATACTACTTCACATTTATATGAAATATTCTTTTAAAAAAACTCCTTATATCAATATTCTATATATTTTTAAATAAGTAGTGAACTTGAATAGCGATGTGTAAAAAATTAAAATGTAATTGCTCATCACTCAAATATTCGTTATTCAAAGTTTTGCTCACTTGGAGATTTTAATATAGTAAATAGGACTCTTCGATGATGTAATTACCCGCCCGATCAATCTCATCCTTGGCTGGCAAAATACTTTTAAGTGGGACAGGGGTGGACTCAGGGAAATTAATTAATATCGATATTTTTATATATAAAAAGGAATAGTTATTCGTTAATTGCCTTAACAGTCCTTGAGCTAGCATTGTTTTTCTTTTTTCTTAAATCTTAAGTCTTAATACATAGGGCGATTTTAATTAATGATTAGGAAAATCCCAAAGAAAAACTAAATAATCATAATTCTAAACTTCTTATTTCGTAAGTGGTTAGAAAATCTATTCATTGTAATGACTTTTTATAGATGACAGGTATAACTTAAACTTTGACTCTCAGGTTAAATGGTTTTTTTGCTGTAATTTTGAAACAGAAGTTAATAGTAAAGATAATAAATATATTCAAATAGATTGTACAACAATTATAGACAAATTAAATTATTTATTAGAATTTTAATAAATTGCCAATCTGAGGAATAGTTTTTACCTAAGGTACCGTGAGAGTTCCACACACGCCCATTGCTTAGCTAGTGACTACTAGGTACGGTAAAGGATTCCCCCTCGATAAAAGAGTTCTTAGTCATTTATTTTTGTCTCAAAGAACAATCGAGAAGTCATGAATTATAAAAATAAATGTGAATGTGAGGTTGTTTGTTTTTAACGCTGTCACGCCTAAACCGCTCAACCGATTAGGGTTTTTGCCTTGGAGATAGATTATATCCTTTGGAAGGATATTTTATTTTTGTTTTATCGTGGTTTAAATAAAAATTCACCTAAAATACTTACTATATAAAAGCGAAATCCCGTGGGTAGAATATGTTACAAGAGAGACTGGATGTAATTACAAACACTTCGTCCTGTTTTAATTATTTTAAATAATTAAATATTTACATACTTAGTGGTTCAAATTAAATTCAAATAGACTGAACTAATTATCATATTAAAATTGGATAGATTCTGTTTCTTTGTTGCCAAGATATAAAATTAATTAAGACACATTTGATTGACATAATAATGAAATTTAACGGAAGAATTTCAGTCAGAAATTTTGTCGCAAAGCGAATTCAACGCGGTTGGGAGCTAACAGCTTTTCAAAGTATCGTATAGAAAGACTTACCATTGAAAATTGGCCTTGAGGATAGTATTAACAGAAACCAATCGCTGAACTGCCTCCACTACACACTTACACCACTCTATGATCAATCATACCAGCCCAGTGCAGTCGATTGTTGAACATAGGTTTGACAATACTTAATGAAGTATTTTTAAACCTACTATTTGTTATTAATAAGAGATCAATAGTAATATACATTTCAACACTCTTCCAAACTGTATAATTAAGAATCCAATGCAATCTTGAGAAAAAGATTCCGACGCTGCTTTCGATATGTCATTGGTTTGAATGTCAAAAGGACTGTAAGTTTATTTCATGCTTTAACACCTTGTTATACAGTTTTTAATATTATATTGAACTTATGTTAAATTTTTATTAATAAAATATTTAAAAATTGCATATCGGGCACACGTGTCAGACGTAGTTAACGTAATTTTAAGGGCTATTAACACTTTTATAGAAAATTATTTATTTAATTTTATGGATATCGTAAAATACATAATTTATTCTTTACCTAGTTAAGCCAATACGGCCCCTCAAAGTTCTGGCGTTACGCTGTCACTGAATAGAAATATTTTGTTCATTGACGATGGCATCGCTTTGGAGATGGATCTCAAATTGCGAAATGATTACGTTTTCATTATCAAGAATCGCTTCGGAACAAACATAGATTGCTTGTAAGGACGGAAGTGCCATTTTCACGGTGTAATGTTGTTTGGACGAATTTATTTGAAGTGATCGTGGTTATTGTTTAGGCGAGCTCAAAGCACTTACGTACTATTATTGCACAACACTGGAGAATTAACCATAAGTTATTGGTGTGATATGACATTAAAGTGCTAAGTGTGGGTCCGACCGTATATAACAAAAAAACTTAATTACAAATGTGTTTAACTCTACACCATTACAATAGTTTTTTACATATTTTATGTGTGAGCGCGTAAGATTCAAAGTTTCAAGTCCTACAGCCCGACATATACAGTATACCATTATTTAAATGTCCTTCGCTGTTGCCACATACTCAACAAAGCGGTGTTGCAGTTTTGCAACTACAACTTCGCAAACAAAGCAACTTCTTGGAGAAAATACATCGGACATTTCTATTAGCATTAGCTCGTTCATTTTACTTTAATACGAAAGAGATATAGTGATTTTTGAAAAAGTCATGTTAAATTACACCTAGGCAATTCATTTTTGAATTATCCTTATTGCCGTTAAATATTTCAAACTCTTTATTCAACTTTATATATACCGGATCATCAGTAATTTCTAGTGCATTTTCTACAATGATAGCAATAGTAATCCTTTTCAACTTCAGATTCATTGTTGCTACAATTAATGCCACTAATGCAACACACTTTACTTGTGCAGCGATGAATTTATACTTAAAGTCATATTTGGCGGAATGAATAGACATTGGAGTTATTAGTTATATTATACTCGTCGAAATGTAACGAAAAAAGAAAAAAAAATGTAAGACTGATTTCAAGAAATGTAATAACACCATTGTAATAAGTACCGATACTTGTAAGTGTTTTAAAAATTTGAAAACCGGTTACTGAAGCCTAATACTTGCATCAACAGGGGTATTACAAATGTGTTGCCGACCCTGTAATAAATTCTACACGCTCTGCTATTATGATTTACTCAGACAAGTACACTATGGAGTTCTTTAGACCATCAGTATCAAGTGATCCTGTACTAGTCAGCATATAAGTACATGATAATTCAACTTTGCTACCATCAGAAAAGATCGGGACTGAATGAGGCCGCAATGATTGCGAGGCTCCAGAGGGCGGTCTTGCTCGATAATATAATATTTCTCAAATTCACATCTATTTTCTAGCCCAAACTAAGCATCATTATGACCTTGTGAATATTAAGATAACGGATAAATATAGATAGTAATATTAAAAAATTATACTAAATATACACTCATAATACATACATATCTATCTCTACTGGGTTTCTAACCCGGGACCTCTGGCTTAGTAAACAGGTATACTAACTACTCGACCAGACAGCCGTTTACCTAAACCTTGCTAAGTATCTGAACAATCCGTTTAGCGTCTTACAGCTGTTTCCATTTTAATCAAGTATCAGGCGTGTGTTCTTTAAATTATGCAAAATTTCATTAAGGCTCTTCGTTTCTAGGTTCCCCGGGACATCACTCAACCAGGATTATTCCTGTAATACGTCACATGTCTAATCCACAATTTCTTTGTAAAATTACGTGGAAATTTTTACAAAAAGAATCTGAAATGAAGTTCTAATATTCTAAGAGTGTGAGTACCTGTAACATTGTACTCAGGAGTATTTACCAGAAATGGATGGATGAATGGATCGTATTTAAAAATGATTAAAATAAAAAAGTAATCAGAGGTAAAAAAAAATATAAAACAATAATGATTTATAAACGTAAAAGCAATTGCAAACTGTCAAAAACAAATGAATCTGAATAAGAAATTATTTATTAAAAGATTGACGCTTTGAGGAAAAATCCATAAAAGCCGTTATTTTTTACCAATTTAATATTGTGTCGTTGGCTATTGTCGTTTTATTCCCATCAAGTTATTCCTGTTTAATGGATACGGGTATATACTTAAATTATTAGTGTTTCTTGCGTTTAACATAAAACGTTTGCAGAATTGCACGTTTTTATTTAATTTAACCTTTTCAGCTTATTTTAATAAAAAATATTATAATACATCTCACACTCACAGCTATTATCCAGCTAGCTAAATTAAGCCTCGTTAATAGTTTATGTTAAAAATATATAATGGATACAAGATAATGCAGAAAGATGTGTAGAAGTTTCCCAAATATACTTAGTAAGCAAACACGTATCCGTATCTCATAGAGAAATACTCGTACGCATCATACATATATTTGCCCCTACCGGGATTCAAACCCGGGGTGTCTGGCTAAGTAGACTGCTGTAATGAAAATTCAATCATGAGGCACACAAAAAATCCTTTAATAAAACGTGAAAAAAACCCTTTTCTTCTTTTTGTATGATGTTGCTATGTATGTACAAAAAATACATAAATATATCGAATTATATCTCAATTTTGGCCATTATTTATTTTGGCTATTCCTAGACCTAATGAATTACAATCAATTACTCTTTAAAAATGTTCCAAGCGGTCAATGCTACGCACTTACATATTACTTGTGAGTCTATAGTAGCACAGCCTTATTCATTCGAGTGATTATATTTGTAAGCTAACGATGTCATCACAAAATTTATACTTGTTAATGGCTCCACAATACCATAGCTAACGCAAAGGCTAAGAAGTTGACAAGGAAATATAAGTCTCTGGAACTCCCACATTCCAAATGCTTTTGATCAACTTTAGTATCTGCTACACATATTTTTATATGGGATCCATTCGTTTGACTTAGCAGCCTAATCAAACTTCTTTTATAAAAAATATCATAGTCTTGTATTTGTGCGACTAGACTCGATATTTTATAAAAATAAATGCAGACATGACACTAACGTTTGACGCATAATAAAATAAGAACATCACATAATTATGTGTTAATTATGAATTAATATAAAAAGTTCTAGTAGTCGTGTTTTGATAAATAGAAGCAAGATACCAGCTTAGGGTTCGTTGTTCCTAGCCAGATAAAAATCAAGCTTCGTGTAGGTACCTACATAAAATGCATTTACACGATGGTATTTTACTTTAACAACACCATTTTCTGATTGTCTGATAAGAACATAATGGAAATTCAATTTCATGGCATTAAAATCGTATACACTTTAAAATCTTGCTTGCACTTAAATAAATTATCAACAGCTTAATCCAACAGAGTGTATTCATTCAAAAGTAGAAGCGATAATGCGAATGGGACCGTCCATGAATAGAATTGTTATGCGAAATTCGAAAAAGAAAGAAACATGTTTGTTGCGTGTAACCTGTATATTTTTTGTGTAATAATTTTGAACTTACCTACCTAGTGCCCTAGGTCAATTAAGTTATGCGATCATACTAAATACGATTTCCTGCTAAAAAAAGATGTATCAAATCAGGCCCTGAACCTGAGGAATGTTAACATACATTTTATCATGATTTATACAATTCATCATCCAGCTTAATACGCCATCTGTCCACGTGGTTTTTTGACATTTCCCTTACACATAACTTCTGAATCATATATAAGAAATATGCTTTGTAAAGCTAATTTAATTAAGAATATCCCATATTTTTTCAATTAATGTGAATAATCTCAATAATTATATAGCACACTAGCTTCTGCACGCAGCTGGGCCGCATGCAGTTCGGTCCCTCACAAATGTTATATAGCTTATAACCTTATCCGATAAATGGAATTTTCAACACAAAAATAATTTTTCAATTCCAACCAGTGGTTCCAGAGATTACTACAACCTCACAAATTTTACGTCTTTATAAAATTAGTATATCTCATTATAATATTAGCCCCCAAGTAAGAAATTTAAAAGTTTTGAAGTTTGCTTTATAGCTGATTCTATTACAGCATTGATAAGACTGTATTGTAAAAGTTAAAAACGAATACGGAGTTCTTTGATCACTAATAGTGTATCGTGATGTAATCTAAGCAAAGTGGTCAATTATTATACAAAATAGGACGAGCGCTAGTGATCGAACACATTTCTTTTCAGATTCAAACAGACGGGCTTGTAGTCGTCATTATCCCGAAAACGGTTTCTGCGGATCGGTTAGACTGCAGATGCATGTAGTACATAAACAAAGTGTCCCTTCACATTGGCATGCCTGTTTGATGAATAGAAAATGTAACGTAATAGAATGGAATATTAATATATGGTTTTTTATATAAAACTCAGCAAATGAGTCCATATGTGAAGAAGCTAGCATGCGACATATTGCCCTAGCCGGCTAAAAAAATGCTTTTTCACGCCTCTTTTAAAGGAGCCTGTAAAGTTTGTGTTGATAATTTGTTATTTAAAAATATGAAATTAAAATGCTTTAAATTGACATAGTTGTTTTATTGAACTGTTGCTTAGTAACAGTAAGCATAGACATGTTGCGCGGCCGAAATGCACTAACAATAAGTGTGCTGTTAACTGCACTAATAATAACTAAAATTAAAACAAATTATTTACTAAATTAAACATTAAAAATATGGTTACGCCTCAATGGGCAATTTACAAAGTTTGGTCACTGATCGTTTAAATTCAGTGCCGTTTGCTAACTTAACAGTAGCTACCCTACAAGTGTCATCTGGTCCCGCGTGCAGATGAGTAACGCGCGCTAGCGGCCAAACAAATGGCAAAGCATTGTCCTCCTTCAATAAAACTAAATCGTTAATTTTAAGATTAGTACACTGATAACGCCATTTACATCTGGTCTGTAAGCTGTGAAGATAGTCGTTAGACCATCGTTTCCAAAAATGCTGCATGATACTCTGCACACGTAGCCATCGTGATAATCTATTTTCACTAATAGGTGTAAGATCAGGCTCTACCGGTAACAGTAAGGAATCACCAGTTAAAAAGTGAGCAGGTGTAAGAGCACTGAAATCGTTGGGGTCTTCACTGAGCCCCGTAATTGGGCGTGAATTTATACAAGCTTCAATTGTGCATAAAATTGTATACAGTTCTTCAAATACCAGTAATGCGTTAGCAACTACTCGTCGCATATGATACTTGACTGTTTTAACAGCACTTTCCCATAATCCACCGAAGTGTGGGCTATTTGGCGGTATAAAAACAAAGTTTATAGGTTCTGGTAGGAAAGACTTATTAATTTCAGATATATTTTGATCACTAGATAGTAGTTCGTGATATTCTGTGAGCAGGTTATTACAGCCAACAAAATTTGTAGCATTATCGCAGTGCAACTCTAGAATACGACCGCGACGCGAACAAAATCGTTTAAGTGCTCCTACAAATGCGGTTGTTGACAAATCACTCACTAGTTCTAAATGAACTGCTTTTGTGCTCATACAAATGAAAACAGCTATGTAAGACTTAATTACCGTAATTCGTCGGTTCATACTTTGCCTGATATTGATAGGCCCACAAAAGTCAACCCCAGAGATTAAAAATGGTCGATTAGGCCTAACGCGTGACGCCGGTAGCGAACCCATGTATGGGTTGTTATTGTAAGGTTTGACTTTGAAACATCGAATACATTTACGTGTGACTTTACGAACTAATTCTTTACCATTAATGGGCCAGAATTTTCTTCTTATTACGGCGAGAAGCGATTGAGGTCCGATATGACAATAATTAATGTGATAATGAGTTGCGATTAATGTGGAAACATGGTGCCCTTTAGGTAGAAGTATGGGGTGCTGGGTTCCATACGGAAGGGTTGAGTTTTGTAACCTGCCACCAACTCTAATAATGCCGTTTGAATCAAGGAATGCACTAAGTGGTAACAGTTTGCTCTTACAATGTAACGGTTGGTGCTTACTTAAGTTATTATATTCTATAGGAAATGAATATTTTTGTGTTAATTTACAAATCAATAGTTCAGCTTTCTGTATTTCCATTAATTTTAATGAACCCCTTAACTTAATTTTCTTTTGACATATTTGTATAAATCGCAAGACGTATGCTATAACTGCTAGAAGTTTATTCCATGACGAGTATTTACAAATTACGTATTCCAACGTTGAATTATCACTAGAATTATTATTAATTATAGGAGCAGATTCCACAACGGGCTGACAAAGTACGTTATTTTCTATTACAATATTGATTAAAAAATTTGGACTAAACCAGTTCTCATCTAATTTATTAGCATCAATACCGCGAGAAATACAATCGGCTGGATTGTCCGCTGATCTAACGTGTTGCCATGTATAAGAGGAGGTTAATTGTTGAATTTCGCGGACTCTGTTCGCGACAAATATTTTCAACTTTTGAGCTGACCCTGCTACCCAAGACAATGCTATTGTGGAATCCGACCAACAATAAATATGACTAAAGGTGACATTAGTACTTGCTAAGTATTTATTAATGAGTCGCGCCAGAAGTAAAAGACCACATAATTCTAACTTGGGTAATGTAACCTTTTTGATTGGCGCTAATCTAGTTTTTGAACAAAGTAACTGTATTTGTACGTTACCAGACTTATCGTAGCTTCTTACATACAGGACCGCTCCGTATGCGCGCTCGCTGCTGTCTGCGAACCCATGTAGCTCTAGCCTCTCGTACTGCTGTGGTATACTGGGCCTAGATATGGGCAAGGCGTTAAGGCTTTGAAGACCTTTCTGAAAATGAATCCAGCGTTTGAAATATTCAGATGGTATGGGTTTGTCCCAGTCTATTTTATCTATCCACAGGTCTTGAAGTAGAATTTTTGCTGTTGTCATTACTGGTCTAAGGAGCCCCAATGGATCAAATATTCTCGATACGCCAGCAACGACTTCTCTTTTTGTATACACTTGCTTTAATTTTATCTGAAAGTCAAATTTGAAACAATCTGTGCTTGGTTGCCAATACAATCCGAGCGTTTTAACAGCTGTATTGTTGGAGAATAGGAATGTTGTTTCTATGTCATTTTGATCGATTTGTTCTAGAAGCTGTTTTGAGTTACTACACCACTTGCGCAAATGTAAACCTCCAGCTTGTAATATTCGTGTGATGTCTTTTTGTAAAGCCTTTGCATGCTCTATGGTGCTGGCGCCTGTGAGCAGATCATCCATATAAAATCCTTTATTATGGTTTCTGCCGCTTCTGAATCATATTTGTAACCTTCATCCAATGCTATTTGTTGTAAACATTTAGTAGCCAAAAAGCTTGCCGATGATGTTCCATAAGTTATGGTGTTAAGTTGGTACTCTTTAATTTCGTCGCCTGGGTCTGCTCTCCAAATTATGCGTTGTAAATCTCTTTGTTTTGGTGTTACTAAAAACTGTCTGTACATTTTTGTGACGTCTGCTGTCATGACTATAAAGTGAGTTCGGAATCTTAGCAATATGGACATTATGTCATCTTGGACGACTGGACCGGTCATGAGTATGTCATTAAGTGAAATGTTATTAGAGGATGTCATTGATGCGTTAAATACAACACGAACCTTTGTTGTAGTGCTCGTTTCTTTGAAAATGGCATGGTGAGATAAATAGTAGCAATTGCCTTTATGCGATAATAATGACTTAGCTTCTGACATATGGCCTAAGTCAAGATATTCCTTCATGAATTGGGCGTATTCGTAGTGCATTGTTTTGTTCGATAAAAATTGTCGTTCAAGTGCATAAAATCGTTTTAACGCCTTTTTATAGGAGTCTCCGAGAATTGATGGATGTTCACGTAGTGGTAAAGTGACAATATAACGTCCCCTGTCATCTCTACTAATTGTTTCAGCAAATATCCTTTGACATGATGTGTGTTCTTCGGTTAATTTGCCTTCGTTGCTGACATTTTCAATTTCCCAAAATTTGGTTAATTGTTCTTGAATTGTGCAAGTATTAACGAGCAATGTATTTGGTCTTTTCTGTCCATTGTATTTTATTTTTCCGCTGATGAGCCAACCAAATATAGAATTTTGCAGTATTATGTCGTTTATTTCAATTTGTTGTTGTAGAATAATCTTGAAGAATAAGTCTGCGCCGATCAGTATGTCGATTTTTCCGGGCTTGTTGAATGTTGGATCTGCTAAAATGATATTAGACGGTAGGTTAATGGTTTGTTCTATTTGATGTGAAGGAATCTCTTTTGTAATATTTGACATAATTATAGCTTCAGTGTATAGCTTTTGATTGGAAGTGATAGGTGAGACCACAATATTTGTCGAGCCACGGACTTGACATTGTTGTTGATTGATACCGCTTACCGTTATATCTGTGTCGCTTATTCTCAGGTTTAACATTTGTGCGGTAGCGGTAGTTAGGATGGTAACTTCACTTCCACTATCAAGAAGAGCTCGAAGTGTTTTAAACTGTCCGTCATGTCCACAAACCTTTACTAGAGCAGTTGTCAGTAGTACTTTATGTTTTTTGTTAATGTTGCAGGCAAGAGAATCGACGGTACTCACATGACTTGTGTTGTTGTTTGTTGTGGCAGATTCAACGCTGTTATTACTTGTATTACTTATGGTCATCACATTTGAATTGTTAACATGTAGAAGTGTATTATGCTTTTTGTCACATCGCTTGCACTGACTTGATATACATTGATCTGGATTGCATTTGTACTTTAAGCAATTAATGCATCGATTATTTTGTTTGACATATTCAATTCGTTTTTGTACTGACATATTTAAAAATGTTTCGCAATAAAATAGGCGGTGTGAGCCGTTGTTACACAATCTGCAATTTGATTGATATTTGTTTACAAAATTGACATGCCATTGATTCCACTTGTCAAAGTCAACAGTGTCATTGCTATTGATATTATTTTCTTCTGTTGCAGCTATAAATGAAAGAGGCCGTTTTGAAAATGAGTTTGATGTTGACTGTAAATCAGTTTTACAGCCGTCTATGATTTCAAATGCTTGAGCTCTCTGTTCTAGATACATGAATAATTCTGAAAGTTTTGGTACATTGTTATTAGATAATTTTGGGCGATGAAGTTCCCAATCCTTTTTTGTCGATATGTCGAGACATGATACTACGATGTAAATTATGAGTGTATCCCAAGCATCAGTAGGTAGATCTAAGTTCTTGAGAAGGGATAAATTTTGTCGTGTGGTATTGCACAATCTTCGAATACTTGATGCATTACCGCTTATTTTCGCTTGTTCCATAATATTTTTAATGTGTGTATTTATCAAGATTTGCTTGTTTTCGTATCTGTTTTCCAAAGTTTCTAAAGCAATTGTATAATTTTTTTCTGTTATAGCTATAGGTTGTATAAGTTGTAATGGTTCACCTCTAAGAACTGACCGAATATAGTAAAGTTTCTGAACATCATTAAGATCATTGTTGTAGTTTATGCAACTGTAGAAAATTTCTTTAAATGAGTGCCAATCATTGTATTTGCCATCAAATATTGGTAACTGAATTTGAGGTAATTTTGGTTTTGGGCCTGACGAATCGTGCTGCGTATTTGAAGTGTTGCAATTGCTGTTTTTGCTTACATTAGCGGTTGCTTCCGCGTATATTGCTTTGATTTTGAAATATTGGTTGCGACATTCATTGATGGAATCGAATATAGTGTCATCGTCATCTATTTCATCTGGGATATTATTTGAAATTTGGTTCAATGCTTGATATGTATCGTTGATATATTCTATTCTTACCGTGAACTCGTAGTGTGATGGCTGCGTGCCGATGAAATCCAATAAACCTTTGAACTCGCGATTTATTTGTCGTAACTTGCGTAATATTGATTGTTTAGTTTTGGGGTCCATGTTTGAAGGACCAATGTAAAGTTTGTGTTGATAATTTGTTATTTAAAAATATGAAATTAAAATGCTTTAAATTGACATAGTTATTTTATTGAACTGTTGCTTAGTAACAGTAAGCATAGACAGAGCCTATGTTGTATGAGGGAATACTTGTGCCGGTAAGAAATTCCATGCTCTATCTGTACGACAGAGAAAGTAGTCATGAAATTTTTTAAAGAAAGAAGTCACGATGTCTTTCTCTTAAAGTCACGAAATGTTTATTAAGAAATCATTTATTTAGCACCTTTTTACTTAATCTATAAAAAATGTAATCATTAACACAAAAACTCAATTTTAACTACCTTAAAATTGATCTATCTACTTAACTATCGTATTCAAAATATAATTGGGTATATGATTTATAGGAAGATAAATATTTATATTTAATTTTCAGAGATTATTAACACTAGCCATTCGCATAGTATTACACTATTTTTGTCATAAAAGTAATATTTAAAGATCTGTACAGAATTTTACTAACCGTCTCTGGGTTATGTGTATTATTTATCTACGGAGCTAGTCTCCATCCCACAAATAGTCAGTGTTTGCTTTAAATATATAAATACGCATTTAATATTTTAACGTTATATATTTATGAGTGTTTTATTTTAATGAGGAGATCATTAGCACAGTGAGTCAAATGCTTTAGTTTTGACCACGAAATCAAAACAACTTTCGCAATGAATGAATCAATTCAATTTATTTGATGAGCCCTCTGTCTCAGATCTTACGGAGACCGCTTTTAATTACCAAATTGGGCCAGTGTGGTGATTGTATGGCCCTAAAATTCCATGTGATTCTCTCATTTAAGAAGGCCGGCACATAGTAGTGGGGTGTTGAAAAGTCGTGTATGATGATGAGGATCTTTGAGTTCATTAAAACCATAGAAAAAATCAATAACTCTAAACTGAAGGAAAATAAAGTTTCAATAAATGCTCCACGAAAATAATGGGAAAAAACATTTAAATAATATAGGTAGATGATGAGATAGTAAAGTCATTTTGAAAATAATTTACTAAATAATATCTTAATAATAACTTTTTTTATCATCAACAGCTTATCCCACTACTCGGCACAGGGATTCCTGCATAGGTGAAACTCATAAGGAGTATGGGTCGTAATACCACGACGCTGGCCCAACGCGAGTTGATGAGCGAAAATGGTTGCCTTGACAACCGCATAGGAACTTGGGATAGCAAATTCTGATTGACCCATCCAGTGAAAAGCCATGGCGAAATATGCTTTATTTTCTTCAAACCAATCAATTATTAATCTTTTGATGTTTCATCCCCCTTTTCCCACTTCTCCATGTACAAAGAACAAAAACATACAGTAAAACGCTACGCTCTTCTCAAGGGATAAGGCGTATACACAGGTACCATTGATTTCATTTTGAAAATCGGACCATTGTGAAAATAGAGGTGTTAATGCAGTGAAAGTCGAGCGGAACGGCCCAGTCGGGGCGGCGACTGCGCCTTGTTCAATATTCATGAGCCAACTTTGCACATGAAGCCGTAAAATTAGCGTTTGTCTCTGAAACTGAATTGCCTTCTACTTTACATCTTTCGTCGTATGTGGACATATCCATCCTTAATAATGTAAGAAAGCATTTTTTGGCGTTTAAAGGTTTTTTGTTTCTACATTACACCTAATTATTTAAGTTATAAATGTGAAATGCCGTAGAGAGTGGTAGAAAATTTCATCTTTTTAAAACCCTGAATACATAATATTAGATTTGCGCCCTTATATTTAAGGCAGTTATACCTTTTCTACTTTGAAGTTTGAAAATTTGAATTAAATTTAGTTAAACATTTAACTTGTGTCTGGTTTTTACAAACACTGCTCAAAGAGTTTTGATTA
The DNA here is from genome assembly GCA_943193645.1 of Acentria ephemerella. Classification (NCBI taxonomy): domain Eukaryota; kingdom Metazoa; phylum Arthropoda; class Insecta; order Lepidoptera; family Crambidae; genus Acentria; species Acentria ephemerella. Next base: position 8,959,937 of record OW971886.1, on the reverse strand, counting down.
AAAGTACATAAAAATGAATGTCAATAAATTATTAAGAATACGAAGCAATCAAATGGGCTTTAGGAATAGCCCGTAAGTATTAGAAATTACTCCTTATTATGAACTAACTAAGATAGGAACAATATTTACATAAATACTTCATTATATAATTATTATAATATATATATATATATATATATATTCGAATTTATTATGGTGTCCAAAATTGTTGTATAATTTATTGCGGCTGCTCACATTAAATATAAACCCATAAGGATTTTAACCAATTGTAGGATATGCAGGCTGACCTGGTGAACTGCTCGTGCAGAACCCAGGTTACGCCCGTAAAGGGCAATGAAGTTACCGGGGAGTTTTAGTGGGTATTCTCAATGCCGCTACATAGAGGTACTGAGTGAGCCCCACACTCGCCCGTCGCGTCGCTTAGCCAGTGGCTGGTAGGTCCGTAAATGGATTCCTCCACGAAAAAAAAACAATAGGATATGCAGGCTGAAAATTTTATATTACGTAAAAAAAAAATTTGGGTCCCTTTGTATAACAAACTCTGTATTTTATATTGCTACTTAGCTATGCGGTCCCATTTTTATTAATGAACATTTTAAGCACTTCTGCCTTTTATTATTACATGGAAATAATAATAATTTGTTCTGAGAGTTGTCTACACCCCAAGAGCTGGATAAACGTTTTAACTATGTTATTTTAACAGGGCCGCTTTAAGAAGTCAAAAAATATATAAATAATAAATATATTTTACAAAAAAAATTCATGGATTTATATGCCAAGGAGGCTAAATTACACCAACAACAAACCTAATTATAATATAACTTTTTTCACTCTCAGAAGTGAAAACCAAAATCAAGATCAGCAAAGATAACTATATACGATATAAATAACGATATAAATTTAATAAATGAAATTTGATATTTAATATTTATTTATTTTTACCATTGAATTATTCTTATATGTTAAGTAATTCTATGTTCTTATATATTTAGTTTAGGTTTGCTATAGTTATGTTTTAGTATTTATCTACGATATATTAATATAAACATTATTATATATGTATTATTTGTTTCATTTATTTATAAGCCTTTTTGTTTTACCATTTATCGCCATAAATTCCTTTGTTACACTTTCTACTTACTGACTTCTATAGAATTCTGCTTATGTGCAATAAATATCAAATAGAAAAAAATTCAAATGTTATATTTGAATGCAAGAGAAAAACTTTCACTGTTGGTAAATTTAGTGAGAGGCGAGTAATAAGCAAAATACGTCTTGTGTGTAGATTTTTTATTGAAGTAACAGCTAACAGGCAAACATGTAAAAAAGTATAAAAATAAGTTTAATTATCAAAACAATATCGAAAAAAACCGTGTAAATTACTAGTATTATTATAGTAAGAACGCAAGGTTCTTATGATGCTTACATAGGCTTGGGAATAACATGTATGAGTGTTATAAATATTATTATAATAAAAATCAACATAAAGTAGGAAGACACATTACTCTTTCCATTATGATAAACAAAATTAACTTTTAATATATCTGTGCATACATGTACCTACTGTTTCAAAGATGTTTCTTATTTTGTGTTTCTCTATGTCAAATATTATTTATTTGTTTTTGTCATATCACTTTTTATTATGTTCAAGACACGAATGTGAAAATTTCCTTTGATTTTCAATATGTACTAATATTGTATATATTCATTTTGTGATTATTAATTTTAACATTATCATACATTTTAAAATTTGTCGCAGTTCGGCCCTGAAAATTCCCCCAGATTTTGTACACAATCTTACCATGTTCATAACTGGCGCATATAAGAAAATCTTGTAACAATAAAGATGCTTGATAAAGCAGCTCGTTTCGGAGCCACATCCCAAGCACCATTTCGAGGATAAGTCTAGGCATTTAAAACGGTCATTATTATAATGGCATTTGTATGTGTTTGCATAAACATTGCCAGCTACACATGTTAGGATGTAATTGTTGCGGAATTTAATGAGATTTCACGAACTTTCTGGTTGAAATACAAAACTGATGAAATATTGAGACGTAAAAGATAAAGAACGCAACTTTGTTAAATTTACCATTATTTTAATTCTCACATTCACACCCAAAAGAAGCTTCATTAAGAATTTGTGTTATGATCATTTGTACAAAGGTTTAATTTTTCGTAAAATAACAATTAATATCTTTATTTTACGACAAATTAAACCTTTGTATTATAAAATAAATATATATTATTAAACTTTAAAAAGTTGCCTACGAAACAAATATTCGCTAATACTTATGAATATTTCTACCCCCACCGTTAATGGCATTAAACCTGGGGGTTTCTCATTTTGGATACAGGGTATAGTCGAAATACTTGACTAAATGGTACTCGAATAGATATGGCGAAATGTACTCTTCTCAGTGGGCTAAGATAGGTAGTACTGTTTCCTTTTTCCTAGATATACCATTATAAACATTTTCCCCTTTTTCATCTAAATTTGGATTGTATTTGATTGGCTTTTAACATATCACTCCTGGTTGGAATTAAAAAATATAAAAAGAAAGCAAAGTCTTAACAAACTGCAAAGTCAAGTCTAAATGTCTAAGTTAAGTTTTAAAATAAAACTTAACTTAGTTTTTCATTTTCATTTCTGTAATTCCGTACTTTATTGAGCCTGGTACTGTACTCTCAGGAACCTATAAACAATTTAATTTAACCTATAAACTATTAAAAACCAATTGTGTCTTGATTGTACGGATTTATAGGTAATGTATAAATAGGAGAATTTTCATTTTATTATCATTGTTGGACTGATCTTGTTTCAGAAAATACAGACTTGTTTTCGTGGGTAGATTATTAACTTTTATCAGACAAAGGTGGGAGTAGCTTTGCTTCATAATTGTAAAGAGAAATTGAAGAATAAAGAAATAAAAATCTTATACATAAAAATGTAGACTATTTATATTTCATCTTCTAGAATTAAATGCTGCAATGACTACTTCACTGTGAGTCATTTTCTAATCTATCTCTTTCATCCAATAAGACTTCCTTGGTACAATGTACTTTTTTATATTGTATGTTGGCTTTTTGTTAAGTTTTTTACATGGTTAAATTATATAAGTAGCGTCGTATTTGTGGCAATGTTGTGCATTCCAATAATTTAAATACATGCAAAAAACCTTCCAGTGTTAAGTCCTAAAAATATAAATTTCTCGTTTTTAGAACGGCCCTAACACGTTGAATATCTACTTCACCTGAAATTAGAAACTGCTCATCTTTTCCTATTGGTGAAAAGATTCCATTTTTAAAATCATAATACCTACTTTCGGTAGGTAGATATTACGATTTTATGAGTGCCTCTCGCTAATAGTCATGATTGCTCCGGTTATCACTCAATCGTGTAGATTTTTTAAAGTAATTTTTAAATCTTTATATTACAACAATCAAATAGCGAACATCAAATAAATATCACTGAAAATCAATATTGTATTTGTTTGGACAAAATCTAATTTTAATAAGAGTATGGGGAGATTGAAAAACTAATTACATATAAGATAACTTACATCACTGATTTTGCAATTACATTATTGTTCCTGTAGTCTTATTGTTAGAAGTGTTTGTAGTCTAATTAAGCGAATACCTTTGTAAGCATTCAATAATCGAATCGGTTGGAATGTAGATACATCGATTTTTCGTAGGATTTTTTTTCTACAATTAAATTGACCAACAAGTTGTGTAACGGTAGTAACTAGCATAGGCGCATATACTGAAACCACTAGTGTTCACGATTAAATGTGAACTAGACCTGATTTGAGTAAAGAAAAGGAAAAATACAAATATCATGTGCAAAATGCAAATTAAAGTCAGTACAAAGCAAGTGTATTTCAAGTAGGTTAATATAATATGTACCTTCACTTTCTTTGCAGATAATTCAACACTGGTAACATCTGTCCACTGGAAAAGACAATTCTGGAAAAAACCCAGATCATCTTTCGAATTGACCAATTTTACTGACATTAATTCGAATCAAACCTCATCTATTCAGGAATCTTCATAACCCGTCCATCATCAAAAGACGCACAATATCGCACTACCAAGTGTTCCTAAATTTAAGAAACACATGAATCTCACCCGTGTAGTAGTAAATATGGCAAAAACTGCTTTAAAGTATTCTACACAAAGATCAAACCAAACAGAGCTGATTGAAATTATTTTGAGTTTCTTCTTAATATATTCTATTGTTATCGTAAATAATATAAGTACTAAAAGAGCATTTGAACACATGAATGTTTAAGAAATGTACACTTTTCTTTTCACACGTTTTTTATATGCCATAAACGTAATTAAAGTGGAAAAATAGCAAATATCATTATACAAATGTTGGATCCCAGCCGAAATAATTACTTTTGGCAAAAAATTCTTTCTCTGATGCTTAATATCAATTAAGTTTTGTGTACATACCTAATTGGAGAACACTGTATTTTTCATTCTTAATTACATAGTCAAGATGTATTGTAAGAAATCTTTTGTGTATTTTTTAAAATGAATATTTTTTGTCTAATGAGAAGTATATTTAAGTTACTTACCCTCAATTACCTAACATTTTCTTCATAAAAATAACCACAATGGAATCAAATATTATGATAGTAAATTAAACAATATTTTCTTTAAAAAATTAAAACAGCTATTATTTTTTAATTTTATATTAAAATATACGGCTTGTAATAGAAATTATTTTTTTTAGGTACATATTAGAAATTTAAACATGTGAACTCGATAAAGTATTCCAAATATAAATTTGGTACTGCATATTATCCATGTAATAAAGATTCAACTCACTCCGCAAAGAATGATGAAGTTATATTAGTTAATATAATGTAACTAGTTGACCCTGTGAACTTTGATTCACCTATAAACTACCACTAACGCCATTTATTTAAAGAAACCCAAAAGTTTAGCATGTCAGTTACACGATTTTTTATATTAAATAATCAATTTTCAGTTGTATATTTTTAAGCTTTTGGTTCTTAGATATTATTATTTTTAAACCACCCCTTAATCATACCAAATAAAATACAATATAATTTATTTAAATTGCCATGCTTGAGTTTTAGTGAGCCTAAAAACCATCTTTTTTAAAAAGAACAAACTAATTTTTAAAAGAAGATTAAGTCATAACGTATTTGTGTTCTGTATAAATAATAATAAATCATAGACAATTTCAACTAAAATTTCAACAAACAAGACTCCGAAGTGAAGTTAAATAATTTCACTTCCATCCTACTATTCATACCATCACAATTTGCTGACAACTCCATCTTATTCGTATTATGACCACGTGGTATAAAATATATGCTTGATTTTTTGAACAACGCAGTAGCATCTAAAATTAAACTAAATAGATAGAGCTGAAAATGCTATCCGCAGTTTTAACTGAACGACTTCGATTCGCGTTTTGAAGTTCAAAACAGTTCACGTTTGTTTTTCTTTATTCTATTACGAAATCGAATATAAGTTAGTACGGCAAAGTTGCTTGGCTCCGGAAGCCGCATGCAATCCCGAGGGCAATGGAAGGCTTGCAAGTCATTTGGACGCCACCATTTCTCCTTGTCACAGTAACGTACAATTCAATACCAAATAATTAAGAAAATATTTACATACAATTTCAAATAGGTTTAGAGCAGTCTATTATTATTAATAATTTTAATTGTAATTCAAACAGGATTTGGATGCGTAAAATATATAAACAGATATTATCTAATTTGTACTGTTCATAAGATATTTGAATATTATGCGCTCTGTTATACTCATGCAATGTCGACCTTAGTATTAACTATTATCTCAATTATTTCTTAGTCCACAATGTACGGGAATGATATTAATGGCAAGTCAGATCAGTTCGGATTAAACCACAGTGTACGTCGCAGCCACTCCCATAAATCATTCTATTTCCTTCTAAATCCATTAGTTTTTTAAACCTACTATATTTTCTAGATCTTATTTTACTAAAAGTAAAGTAGTTTAGTTCATGGTTTGTATTTTTTTAAAGACTTCTACGATTTACTTATAACAGATCGAAAACAATATAATATAATAATTATCTGATTATCTGTCAAAAAGTTACTGAGTACCTGTCTTAATAAAAATTGCAAGAAATAACTCTCAGAACGAATGAACATAACTTTCACAATTCAATCCCTTGATTCTGATAAAATATTCACTTTAAAATTGACTCGTCTTACATAGAAATAAAGACAAAAGCTCCATACTTAAAATCCTTGCCATCCTTAAACGTATCATGTAAATTATATTTCATTTAATATTACTATTAAGTCAATAGTATTGTTTGATTAAGGTCAAAGGTTTATTGGAAATTGAGTCACTAAACTGCCATTGAAGCGGTGTGCCTTTTAGACGAGATATTTGTTCAAGCGAACTCTTCAAATTTATTGAAGTGAGCCAATGCCGCTTTAATTCACTATGTATTCTTGTTTACTACAAAACAAAACTAATATAGTCACCAATAAGGACAACATCTCCATATTACAGAAAATTAGAACCTACAACATAACTTTGTCATGTTGTGGTACTTCGGAAATCCCCAGTACTCATTGAATGGTTTTGTTGGGAATAGGGAGACATATTTCCTATAATATCAAGAATAGTAAGAATTCGAGGTGAAAGCAATAATTATTTGTAGTTACAGTGAGATCAAAATAACAATAGAGCGTGCGGTCCTGCGATTGTTATTTGGATTTACACTGATTAACTTCACTACAAAGGAAGGTCAACAAAAATCTCTTGCAATAATATAGGTACATTTATATATATATATTTTATAAGTACATTAATTTTATTTTTGTTGTAAGTTTTTTCGCAAACCATACGCAAAGTCATAAAATAAAGTTACAATCAGCTGAAAACTGTAGCATATTCTTGTATTGCACTTGTAGAACTGCAAGTGTCCTTGTTTAAAACAATAATTAATTGGAGGAAACAATGAAAAGAAAAAGAAGAATCTCAAGGTATATTTGATGCTTTTCAGATAATGTGTGTACAGATTGAGGAACAATACCAGGTTATTAAAGGCGGTTAAAAAAAATCAATGTCTGCAATGCAATACTTAAAAGTTTTAAACATCTGAACTGTGGTTACTGTGGTGGTCTAGTACTCGTAAAGTAATACATGAATATTTTGTACAGATGCAATTTTGTGCAGTATTTCCTAGAATTTTGGGCTCAGTAGTATTTGAAGTCAAGAAAATACAATATACCTAAAAGTATTCGTCATAGTGATCATTTAGCAGGTCTTGTGATTGATTTTATTTGACAGTGAAGAAAAATTAAAATGTAAATTGGACTATGAATTATGGTCTCTCGACGACAATTGCAGTAATCGATTTAAACATAATGAACTCATATTGGTGAATTTTACAAGGTTTTTGTAAACATTTCAAATTGAGGGAGCAAGTTCCTGGTGATTTTTTTACTTTAATGAACAATGGTAAAACCAGTTCATAATTAAAAACGCCTGTTACAACAGCCAAAAGAAGATTAACTATATCCAGCTTTCGAGTGAGACCCTGCAACTGTTCAATATTCATGACGCGAAAACGAGGTGGTCGTTAAGCACTACCAGAAATCTTACTAAGCATTCTCGAACATTCAATTATCAATTATTATTGTAATTACACAAGAGAGACTAACTTAGTATTTAGTAATTCTACTTAATCCAATAAAATAAAACTTTGTATCATCTCCAACCTGTCACTAACGTCATGTATAAAGAATTTACCGAAGTATTGATGTAAGGGATTACAGTGCTGTATTGCCATGCCGTAAGATAATTTTTCATACTTACCCAACAATTTTAAAGAATTTTTTTTAGATTTTATTTTGGATTTGCCTTGTTATCATGGTTTTAAAAGCATCGCTACGCTCTATTATAGCAAACAAAACAATTCAAATCGGCCAAGCCATTTTTGATTGTTATGGAAACTAACGAATTACTATTCATTTCTACATATATGGTAAGAAGACAGATGGTTGGCGACTGGCCGCTTACATTTACTTTTTAAATGACTTTAATTACAAATTAAATAATAAACGATTTGACTGACTTAACTTGTTGCTTGTATGTGCAATTTCTTAAGTACATCTTGTAAATTTATTAATGTAAACTATTGTGAAGTCCAAAGCGAACTTTCCTGTATCATAGAATTACAGTCGGTCATTCAATATGAGTAACATGACAACTTCCAGAGCTATATGCACTTTAAGCCAAAAAAACTGTAATACAATACTAAAAGCTATGCAACACATCATTCAAAAACATATCACTCGTAAACAAAAACTCGAGAATAATATGATTAGATAACAATCCAACAAGCTTTATAAAAGCCACATAGAGCCAACTTTATCCAACAAAATGAAATAACAATTATTTTTCTAATATTCAAACCAAAAACAACTTTACAACATTTTCACAGTTCAATAGACTTGATTTTGTTATTTGAAAACCACAAGCGATCATTCCCTTTGTTTCGTTTGATACAAATATAACAATGTACGTATTGGGTACAACTGTTTCAAGAAGATATTTCTACGTGGAAAATTAGCTCGTGGGTTCGGAATGGCTAGTAATGACGAATTGAGTATTATTGATCCGACCCCGAGTGTTCAAGTTTACTGTGTTATTTAGTAAAGTTCCTCCTAACTTTCTTAAATAAGAATAAGTAAGTACTACTGAATAGATTGTGAAGTATGATGCTTTCTTAATGTTCAGTGAACTAAGCTCTATAATTTGTACACATTATTAATGCCAATCTATTATCTGTTGGCTTAGTAACCAATACCTACACTTTGATGTGATTTAGAAAGTGAAGTCTGCATCCAACCACTCTTACAAGGATGTGGATATCAGTAACTTCTAGGTTAAAGCGTACCACCTCATGGTGACATGCGGTGCATTTACAAATGACTAATATCTAATTCTCGTTTGTATGTAAATAATTACATTATTTTAAATTTCTATACAAAAAATAAATCACGAAAGTTAATTTATTGATATTGTTAGAGGTCAGACTTTCAAGTGGAGATGATACTTAACTAGTAAATCAAAGTTCCCAGATACGAATTTAGGAATTACATTTTAACAAACATTTCATGCAAATATCTGCATATGTTAGTATTAATACCGGTGTCTGTGAGAAAGCGTACCGTAGCTTAGGATTTGTTTAGTGCATAGCTTATGATTTGGTGAGGAATCACTTAGAATGTAATGTTGTAATCTGATCCCCACACGAAACAAAGTCTTCTGATGGAGCGAGTGCAAAATATGTTTATTCAGTATTAATATATAAAGCAGTATGAAAATACACATTTTCCATCTAAAATATTGTTCTTTATTCATATTAGGATATTAGATTTACATAGAGTATTCTCATATGCAGTATGAGGTTTTATCTAAGGTAGCTCGGTTTAATTTTGTATATATTTAAGTTAATAAAGAGTAAGTCTTTAGCGTGAAGTTGCTAGATTTGTTTTTGTATACCAGATACATAACTACTCAAGAAACATAACAAAACTCTACGTGGAACAGAGTCGTCAACAAGTGCAGCTGGTAGTGCCACGAGCTTATACACAATTTTTACTGAGTCACGAGAAAGGCTGCGTAACTGATATACTGGATCTATATGGATGCTATCTGAATGATTTCACAAGGATGATAGTGTACTATTACTTTTAATTATTTTACTATCTCGTTGATTTATTTTGAAATTTTGTTGACATGTCTTATTTAATTAGAATTGAAATAATTTCACTATTGCATTACCATTTGTTCGGAAGTCATTGATGTTGGTATGTTTCTTTAGTCACGTAATAATACATTACATACTTACATCTTTATAACTTCGTTATCTTCGTTTATATCTTATATGACACAAGCGCTTGGTGATGCGTAATTAAGTCACAAGAGTGTGAGAAACACGGCTTATATGAATTTTAGAATTGTTTGATAAAAACTAATATATTTATATTCTTAAATCTTAACTTTCACAAGCTTTTGCGAAAGTCTTGATATTAATCTTAGACTATACAGACGAAAATAGACTTTGACTTTAATTACAGATTAATATATTGTATTGAAATCACACTCAGTATAACTAAACTAAAAATAACAATATTGTGGTAAATTTAGTTTGCAAATTGTTTGTAAGTTGTCGTTATTTGTAATTAATTGTATACAATAAAGCATATTCTATCTGTCTATCTATCTATTCAAAATTTCAAAATATAAATGAATCATAACCGTTATTACCGTTAGGGAGTGACATTAAAAAGGTATTATTACAAATTCTGGTAGCTATTCGCTAAATGTTAATTTAAAACATGTACCATGTGTCTACATTATAAACATGTACCTAAACTGTATATATTTAATTTTTATTCAGCGAATATATTTAAACATATTTTTTCTTGTGAAAAAAAAACGTTGGATTAATAATTTTGATGAGATAAAAAACCAAGAAACTTTATGATAACTAGATAAAGAGAGATTTACCTAACCAAAAGTAATTTCCAAGTTATATTCAAGCCAACTTTTAAGCATATTCACAGAACAATTTTCAATACACTCAATTTTATAGTTTCAAAACCACAAGCGTTTCCAAAAAAAATTTTTTTTTAAGTCATTAAACAGTTCTGGGCTGTTCATTCTGCGACAAAACCTGCTGGTAGCTGCTTCTTGATCTTGTTTAACTGCCTTTATAAGCTAAAATTTATTATATACAATTAGTAGTGGTAACGCTCGTTGCGCAGCCGCCAAAATAACAGTTCTTACGTACTTAGTACCTCTCCACAACTGCGATTGCCTGATAATAGCCTCCAACAGCCGGTCGGCCGCCACAGGTGATTTAACTCTCCCTAATGTTTATTCTACTAGGAAATTAATTTTACTGTGTTACCTTAATCCTTGTGCTAAATTGGAGCGCACTGTGGCCAATGGAGAAATTTGACTAACTGTCTTAATAAGATCAGAGGTACTTAAACTTTAACTAATTCGCTTTAGTTATACGTTATTTAGAGCCCCGAGTTTGTTGTAAGTTTAGACTTTTCGGAAATGCTATTATCGAGTCTGTGTTAAGCCGTAAGCTAGTATAACGAGTGTAATTAGTCCCTTTGGCTTTAGGTATTATAAACTATTTTTGTATGAAGCCGATTTAAATATAGATAAGTAAATATAGTTAAATATAGATATTGATAACACTCCGTGTAAACGTAGCTGATAGGTAAACAATCAAATACGAAAATTATATAAATATCCCTATTTATTAAAGCTGTCTTTGATATCTAAGCAAATATTATGTGTTGTTTTTTTTTCCTCTATAATTTAGGTTATTGTGTTTGTTCAAATTTCACAATAAACTTACTTTTTTATTTTTGAAATGTCCTTGAGCCACATCATTTATAATTTATTATTATTATTTATTATTTAACCATTTATGTACATAAAGATAATTAAAATAGACTCAACAGAATAACAGAAAATTGTAGAAAGATGTTAAACGTTTGGTTCTATATAATGTATATTATATTGGTGAAAAGTAAATAGATAGATTATTTTATTAATTAATCAATAAACCTTAATTCTTCAATGAACTCTTGTTATCTGTCTGTCGCCTCCTTTTTCTTAATAAATATAACAGGAAAAAAATTGCCTATTCTGCAACTAAGCCTTAGAAGCTATAGACCTATATTGCAAGGTTTATATTTTAATCGAATAAATACCCGGAGAAAACGGAAAAGATTCACAGATTCTTAAATTATTAATTTAATTTATTTTAGTTTGAATATGAGTCAAAATAAATATATTCAGTCTAGGTACATTACATAGTCATGAAAGTCAAGATTGAAGAATATCATTATAATTAATATTAATAATAATAATTCAAATATACAATTCAAATACTTCCAGTAATTGTGCTTTACTTAGCGGTCAATTATTTAATATAGCATTTTAATAAAAAAAAATATTTATATATAGTTTTACTCAAACTATTATAAAGAAGGACAATTTTATAGCAATTTAGTAGATTTATTTTATTTGATACTATGCCATACAGCAGTCTATATAGATAAAATATAATGTTTAAATATAAGTCTTAATATTCTTATTGAAGATAATAATAGATAAAGAGAACACGAGTGGACCAGAACCCGTTAGCGGCACTTCACAGGCATGACACATGAATCATCCATCGCTTCGTTCAAATATAATAGAGGGAACGTAACGACCCGACTCTCGATCACCACCACAGTGTTCTTTTAGTGAGCATGACACACTCATCAGATACAGGACACAGTTTATGATTAAAGTAGAAAATATCCTGTGTTATGTTATTTAGCAAATAGCGTGTTAAATCCTCGCATTTAAATAATCATTGACAGGATAATATCCTTTACACATAAATGTATATTTGGTATGGGTAATTATATTAAATTGTTAAGAATCTTACTATAGTAGAGTATCTTGGCCAAGAAAAGAACTAATAACTTTATGCAGTTAAAAGACGGTATTTGAAGTTTTTATTTCTCGTATTTAATATATGAATGTCACTGCGTTTAAAAGTTTTTATTCTGTCGTACAAATAGTTTACAGTAATATAATTATTGAGAAGCTACTGTCAATTTGCCGACCTCTTTGAACAAGTCTCTTAGAGATGGTTAGTAATATGAAGGTTCCATTACAACTTAGAATGAATTGACTTGACTTTCGACTTTGACTTTACTTAGTTTCTAAATATCAAAGCTCCTAAATTAAGCCTTAGTCAACGACGCTGGCCAAGAATTTATTCACAGTGTTTTTATTCTCCATAAAAGCGTCGAACAACATGGATTCAAAATTTCAAAACACATTGGTACGTGGCGAGGTGCGACCACTGCCTTCCGCATGAGCGACAATGACCGTACACACTACGCCACCAAAGCTTCCAAAATTTTTACTAACAATACCAAACCCAGATGAAACATTCAATTTATGAATGCAAGTTACCAATTTGAAACCAAATTGCTAACTTATCCAATTCATTTTAATACGGCAAAGGAAAGTCCAGATACTTTTCTGAAACTTGAGGAAACGTGACTCGTTTCATAATTAATCACTTTAAAATTCACACGAAAGACCGCTTTCATTTATTTTAAGTGAAAACGGATTTATTTTTATGAAAAGCAAAATATAATTCATGCGTTTGGCTGTTTCAGCATAGGATTAGGTGGAGCATAATTTTGTAGATCCCGCGGTTCGAGCCGGCGAGCATCAAGCTAACCGCGACCTGCTCTCCACTTAATTAATGTTTGCTTAAATTATAATGAGGTCTGTATATATAAAAAGCAAACTTCGCTCGTAAATGTAATTCATATTTCCACGATGGTTATATTTGACACGTCCTTGGAGAAAGCTAATGCTCGTCACGGAACAAGTTTTCAACGACCAACAAAAAATGAACCCATTAGGTAAGAAAGGCGGAGTAATCGCAAAAAACCTTCCAGTTTCTTCGACTTTTATTCTTACAAGTTGGTTTCTTGAAAGTTAAAACAAATTGAAGAGCTGCACCATCAGCGGAGTTCCCATTGGACGATAGTTGCGCGTCCGTGTAGAGAGCGTAAGAGCACTGCGTGTTAAGCACTTTCAAAATTGCAACCAAACGCTTGTTTCGATAACAATGAATTTCCAATGACTCGGCAGGTAGCTTTTAGCCTTATCGAAATTTCTTAAACAATACTAACTTAAAATTGTAAAGCGTTCTCTCCTCGTTTCACTTGGCCGAGTATTCCAAAGTTATGTTAAAGTTTCTAATTAGGGCAACATGAAGGCATTCTAACTAAATTCACAAGTTGACAAACAAGCTGACACTTGTCGAATTGGTGAATTCATAACGACATCACCGTCGTCTCAGTCGTCTTAATTAAAGTTGAAATGTTTTGAAATTTCGCAAGGAAAATTCTGTATTTCCGAGTTTACACCAAACAGTTTTATTTAACAGAAGAAGCGTGATAAAATACGTGGCTTCTTTTCGTATTAAATTAAAAACATTCTCCGAAAGTCTTCAGCCGTAGGTATACTTTTAATGTGGCCAATAAAAACAGTCAAACATTAATATTGTTCTACCGCTTTACTTTATCCAGTTACGCAGAATTAGGGGCTTATTTTGCAATGGGGAAAAAGAAGGCGCCCGATCGGAACGAACTGGGCCGGATAAACGACTTCCATCGGTATTTCGTTGTGAGCAGCAATTAGTGTTGTATACAATGCGGCCCGAGTAATTACAACTGCGGCGTTGTCGGCCCACGACCAACAACAATTACCGCCCACTTGGACAAGCCAGGAAAAATTACTGAGCTAACTGAATCAGCGTGCCTTTTCCAGTCCGTATTCATGTGTTCCTGTGATTTCGGGATAGTAAAAGACGTCAGAGTTGTTTGACTTTTTCCTTATTTGGATGTAGGTTTTTCCTTTAGATATTTACAGGTACGCGTAATTTCGGATGCAAAATATTTAGAATATTTTGTTTTTCTTATAAAACATGATACTATACTTTTTATGACTCTGAAAATATAGCTCGGTAAATTAAAAATCGTAGAAAAGAATCGTTTATTATCGCCTAATATAGAAATTAAATACATTTTGCAATGCCTGCTAGGTTGGTTACACAATTTTAGTTATTTTAAAAAAGCTCATGACATTCATCCCACCTGACGATAAGTAATGATGAGGCCGAACATAGAAGCGAGCTAAAACTAGATTATTCAACCATATAACAACTTACAAAGACAAGTGAAGGTTAACTATGTTACATCTGTAAGTCACTCTGAAATATAGAAAATTAAAAGTAATTTTAAATACTTCAATAGTAATAATTCAATAGTGTTTGCCGGGTTTGTTTAAATAATTATAAAACAATACGCAACTTAACGTTAGCCCCTGTTTAAATAATCATACGACAATACAATACTTACATTTTTTACGTTCTTTTCCATATATTCCATAATTATTTTAATTGGCACTTATGTTTCTGTTCCTTTTGAAAAACAGTTGAATTTTTTATAACTCTATTATTTTCAAACGAGTCTTATTAATAAGCACGCATTAAATACGACACCTAGGTAAAACTGTAAATCAAAACTACCAAAATTAAATGTCAATATTTGCTTAGGACGGGTTTCACGAAACATTGAAAGTAATAATGAGAAGTTGTTTTAAAAAGCAATTAAATTTTAGCACGAATGCTTATGCCAAAGCTTAAATTTTGGATTACTATTAAATACCATTCACACGCTTTGAAGCAAAACAGAGTGGCAAGATAGTTGCAAAAAAGCAGTTTGTGGTATATTTTTTTATTTTGATTACCACTTAATGACTTGCATATGTAAGGTTTTTTGAGATTATAAAATAAAAGGGCAGCACACTTGGAGAAACGTGGTATTTCCGACTATTCTCCTGACCATAACGCTCTGACGAGTATGGTGTATAGGAACACTTTTCCAATACACCGCACTCGTCTAACAAGGGTGCGAAGACCCGGTCTACACTAGTTACACTATACCAAGTACAGGTACGTACCTCAACGTTTCTTTCCACGACACGACTCGCCTGAGCCGAGGTCAGAGCCTTTAGAAGCACCCTCATAACTCTAGCTACTAGAGATTCTAAGATACAGCGCGAGTCTTCCCCAGGAGGTGATGCCTATCGATAAGAAATACTCCAGAGGCAAATCTCCTCTTAAGGCTTTACAACTCCAGGAGGACTCTCAAAGGTTCTCATCTCTTTAAAACCCCAGTAACGCTGTAAAGGCTATCTCCGGCCAACAGCATGAGGGTCGCATTCTGGCTCGGCACTTGGAACTGAACGGTCGTTTCATTGGTTGTTAATAGTATATTATATACTGGTAGAAAAAGTGTAACTGGTAATTAGGTGTGGATCAAATATAAAATAAGTTTTGAAAGTTAGAAAAGCGATTATTCCGGGTTTCGTATTCGAAGACTATAATTGATAAATAATAATTGATTCTAAATATAGTGAATTAAAGTCATTTTGTCATTAATAATATCCAGTATCTTTGTGCTTTATGTAACATGAAAATAAAAATATTTTTCATTCAGTACAGAAGCTTTGAATAACGTTATTTTACTAAAACAAAATCTTTGATAGCGCCACGTAATACGTAGCCTTTGTAAGTAAAGAAGTCAGTCCCTATTAAATATTAGAATCGTGTTCAAAAGTCCGTAATACCACAGTTGATTGAACGTATTCATTGAGCTTTTAATATTGGGAAATACGAGGACAAAAATGGTCATTGTACTGGCCCAATGGACAAAAATTGCAGCTGCGCTCAGTCCACGGAGTCGACAGAGCGTAAGCGATACACGCGCCTTACAATACAGAATTATACCGCAGAAACGGGCTGCAATAAAATAGTAGGAATTGCTTATGATGAAATTATTAAGAGAAATACATTAATGTAGTATTGAAGGATAGGTGTCAACTCAACGTATGTCAAACTCGACTCTAATTTAAGTTTTTTTTGTTGTCACAGCTCTTAATCTAACCGAATCAATATTTTAACGCAATTTAATTTATTTTAACACAATTGTTAGGTTAGGTCTGAAATCAAACTTTCATGCATTCTCACAGTTTATCTTCAAGCGTCGGCGAGTGATTTTTACTTTTTCAAACTGTTACCTCCGTTTTCCGTTATAGAAGCCTTCATCATTATCATCATATTAGCTGTAAGATGCGTTTTGCTAGCCATAGGCTCACAGATCTCCAAACCGAACGTACTGCTACTCACCACAACTACGATCGTCTCACTCGTACTCTCGTCCAATAAAAATTGTTGTATGGAATATGAAAACCAGAATTCATATTCTTGAATTCTGATATCAATCACAGCAATAGCTTTAAGTTACTAATTCACACTAAAATAAGTAATAGGCATATAAACCAGTCAGCCGTAAATTTATGAATCGGTACAGAAGCAAGAACTTTCCGTTTCGAGCAAATGCTCTCGATAAAAGATATTACTGAAGCCCGATACTTTCAAACCTGCTACACCTTCAGATGCTTACGTGCATTTTAAGCATGAATAAATAGACTGTGCATTGCGACTAACGCGAATGCAAGTTGAAGCCGCTGAATGGTGTTACGAGGTAATTTTGTTGTAGGAAATTTGTTTTGTAATTTTCTTTTGAAATCAAGGCGATTTGAAATGAAAATTACTTAACGGGCAAAGCAAAATTGTCTAGCGATCATCGACATCGAAGGGATCGCTAGATTTTTTTAGTATTGCTACATAACAATATTAAAAAAATTATATAAACTTTGACTAAATAAAATATATGTGCAAAAAAATTAATTTGTGCCATCATTTATTTTTAGTATAATACTCGAAGACACACATATACACAGACACATATATACTGTAAACTGCATTACAAGCAAAAATTACATTAAAGCATGTTTGGAAAAAAGCGCAGAGTCACGTCTAGATGTATTTACAGCTTCAAAATATATAACACCTTCTAGAGTTCATAATATTAACATTTTGAACTTTGTGTAAATACAACTTTTTACACGTGTTTCTACGGAGAAAACCGTAACCAACAAACGATGTTAGCACCTTGGATAACTATATACACGTTGCCTATTTAGTATAGATATACCCTATAAAATCATAAGAAAAGCACGTGATTCACTATGCTCTCAACTTTTATTTTACCTCATAATAAAATTCAACTAATATTAATTCATGAGCTCCCGATACTCCCGATTTCTTGAGACAATTAAAATTGAGTTGTATCTGAAATGGTCGCCTTGACAGGTTAATTAAACCATTGTGAAAATTACTTGGAGTCGTAGGTAATTAATTTAATTGTTTCGAAAGCAATATTCAGCATTGTTAATTTTCTTAAAATATATACATATTTGTATAGTACAGAAAAATATATAGTGCCATAAAAATATCCACTTAAATTAACGGAAGTCGTAGTTTTGATATATTTTATTTAGACATCTCAATAAGTGAGTAAATGACTATTAAAAATATTTTTTACCAGTTCAGAAATTTCCTAGAAGTAGGTAGTGGTGTAAAAATCTAAAGCTATTGCAAACAAAAAATTAATATGTCTCAAAAACCAACACTAAAAAGTTAAGCTGACTGAATTTCAGATGCATGTAATTTTTTTGCGTGCTGTACTTTTGTGCCATCAATGTTAGGAAAATGCACGATCAGTTTCGAGTTAGCAGTTGCCGGTGAGGTGCGATAACGATCCCTTAGGATCTGCTGACGACGGTATGCCTTTCGTTTCACTTAGTAAATCGGAGTATGCGTTGTAATGGAATAGACGAACAGCGTTAACAAAAAGTGTAGCTACTAAACCAACAATAAGTAATTGAAACTGTTAGATAAATAAATAAAATATTTATCTCCAATTAGTTCAATCGCGTTGGTTTCAATAACGAAAACAAAGCAAGTTTCGCCATGGTTGGTTCCTGGATGGGTTAATCAAATTTAATATCTCGAGTTATTCCGTGCTTAGGTGGGCACGCCATTGGTCCTGATTATTACGGCAACCGCTTTCACTCACATTGGGCCAGCGTGGTAATATTATGGCCCAAACTCCTCATGTGTTTCGCCCATGTAGAAAGGTCTGTACCAAGCAGTGGTACGTGGATAAGCTGTAGATGACGATGATGACGTTGATTCCTAAATAAGAAAAATGTGTTAAAAAATAAATGTTACTATTTTGAACTTTGATATCAGTATTGTTGTTATATGACTATGTTAATTTGATATGGTTTCCCCTTCATATGGTAGTACCTAACAGCTTATATATAAAACAGAATCTATGTGCAATATAAAATTAAATTTATTTATTTAATTAATTAATTAAACATTGTTTCAACAGCATCTTTTATACATACATAATATAATGCAATTACCCAGACATAAGCCAATTAAAGACTCACATTATATTTGTTAAAAAGGTATCAGGAAGTCAAGAAGGTATCTGCTCAAAATATATCAATACATATTTAAATAAATGATAACTAACAATTAAATAATTAACAATCAGGAACATAACAAAAAAAAGAGAGAGAAAATAAACAAAAGTCAGTCATCGCATGTGAATGGTGTCTTTAATGTGTGGGTGTATGTGTGTTTATGTGTGTGTGCGTGTACCTACTCAAATATTTATTAAAATTTATAATTTTAATTATTATTATAATATTTATTATGTTTATTTATTTATATATTGTAATTAAATTGTATTAATTCATTTTGTAATTAAAATCTTGAGGGCTTTGCTATCAACCCTTCTTCATAAAGCTATAATGTAATACGAGTAGTAACTACAAGTGTGATTGATGTTACGCTGCGTGTAGTTAAGTAAAAATTCATTCGGTGTTATGTTTACACACATTCTCTTTTATCCAGCATGTGTGTTTAACACAGATTCGAAAGAGTATGTCTAAAGTGTTCAACATTCCAACATAACTGTCACCATCGTTTTGACAAATACCTAATAAATTACTTTTCTGTAGTTACGATGATATGTCTGGAAAAAATAAACAAAAAAGTTTTTACTCTTAGAGATCTTAATTACATATTAAAAATTTAAAACCAATTGAACTTTATGCGAGCACGTCAATGATTAATATAAATTTAATACCTAAATTTGTGATTCTCGCGCTACAGATTTTCAAATAAATTCAAACTGTTTCTCAAAGTGCTGTAACCGTATCTTGCAGTACCTACAAACAGCGATCGAAAAGCGCTGTAAATCTCAACCGACTCCGAATGACGCCAACTCGCCTATGCATGGCTCACCTCGCCCCGATTCTATTTACACAAAACAAGATTTCCGTGTGTCCCGCTATTCCCTGAAGCACCGAGAGCTGTATTTACTTTTTAAGCCATTTAAGCTTTTATTGTTACCTTCTCTTTCGTTACTGTCGCCACTTTTATTTACTTTACTAGCAAAACTTTGTTCTTTTTTAACTTTTTTAATGTATTATTCTTTGCTATCATTACACTTTTCTAATCTAAGTTGAATCATTGTAAAGTTTATTTGAATACGATTGAATGAGCTATATATAAATATAATGAATAAAACTGATTAAGGTAAATCAAATTGCCGTTGAAGGACAAGAACACCTTAGATTTACATTATTTTTACATCTCGGAAAATAATAACTTAAGTACTCGGTAGTATCTAAAAATTGTACTTTTTATATGTATAATTATTACAAATATTATAAATATACGTATTTTCATGTTTTTAATCAATATTGACTTTTATAGTAGTAAGTATTATATAATATAAGAACTTAAACTGATTTTTTTATTTTTCACTATGACTTCACTAGTTATCTGATAGTGTCACTATTTCTGCAAAGGAACCACGTTCATCTAATAAAAGGAAAAAGTTTATTTTTAAAAATTTCATATTACCTATCAAGTACACGTAAAATTATGGTACAATCAATCCTACAAGGACTTTTTGGGTTGTATTATTGTGGTACTATTGTGATATTTGTACTAAGCCGCGCACGAGTTGGTAGTAACGTGGCTGCACCCTAGTCTGCCTTGAATTTGAGTTCCACGAGTAGACTAGACGAGAAAACTGTTAACTTGGAATATGTATGTTTAACTATTATAAAGTTGGAATGAACCATGTATTTTTTACAATAATGCTTAACTACCTATTCTTTCCAAATCAAAACCTTCGCGAATTTACAAATAGATCAGTATCAGGTAATCGTAAAAACTTTTTAAGCATTTTTTTGGTCAAAACTAAATCAGATCTAAATTAATCTTTTGAAATTTGTGTCTTACGAATGTAGGTTTATTTTTAGTTATAATTTATCAAAGCAGGACAAAAATTATGAATATAATGTTGTATTATGTATTGTTTGAATGTTTGACCAATGACCGCAATTCACAAATGACCTCCGTCCGAGGTTTCGTCTCATATCTTAACACAGAGAAGTGAAATCACTAGAGTATCTTCCAGATATTTTTCCCAGTCGTAAGTCCGTTAAGAATTTACTTGTATTTAGTAACATTTTTCTACTGTAAATCTAACAAAGCCAACTAGTGTAATATTTACGTACATATCATATATAAAATACTTAAATATTAATTAGTAGTATTAATTAGTATTTTAAACTTGTGTATATCTTTATTAACTATATTGAGATTGATTTATAAATATATATTATTGATTTATTTATATTATATTTGTATAAATGTAGTACATATATATTTATTATATAATAAGCATAGGATATAAGCAAAGGAACATACTGAGTCTGCACTCTTACAAAGCTCTCGCGGGTCTACTGGAAGATTACTTTAAAAATACGTAATACCCTTCTACATTCTCTCCACTAACTATGCATCCTATTAAATTGTGAAATTTTGTTTTTTTTTTACAAAAAATATTATATATATAAATAGTTTAGTGTTATAGTTTATTATATTTAAAAGATATTACAGACCTCATATTCAAGTCAAAGATCAAAATCTTAAACTATTCCCAAAGATGAAAGACTTTTAATGGGAAAGTCAAAGTTTCAATACGTTTGTCTTTCTATTAAGTTGAATATCTTGGTATGTGCTCGACTAGCAAACATTTGTTGAACGTGATCCAACTTGAAAGGGTGGATTTATGTCGTTCTACTAAAATTAGGATTCAAGTGAACTGAACCTTTACTAGTAACTACATGTCTTTTTTGAGCTTCTAAAAAGAGGGTTCAAACATCTGGATCCCTTAGTTCATCAAGTAATCACATTATTCGAAGTTCTTAGCAAGATTTTAAAATTTCATCTGTGTTCTGAACATTGAACTTTATTTTCAAGTACACACTCTTTATTGCGATATGTATGAAAAAAGGCATCATTTAATATTTTTAAATCTTGACGGGGTAGCTCCTGGCCTTCATCTCGCCTAACAGTAAGTAACGAAAAAAAAGGACCTGGGATTTCTCAATCGGGAACGGACTATCTTTCCTCCAACTAACGTAACTTATTTGTCTAACCGATCTCAGGTTATAGTAAAGGGAGGACTTAAATCCGGATACGTAACTATACCGTTGGCAGTTCCTCAAGGGTCATACCTGGGCCGTCTTTTTATAACTCATACATCTTTGACATAATCAATTGCTTCTATTTTGCTAATCATCTCTTGTACGTCGCTAACAAGAAAATATTCATGCAGATGCGTTCATCTGCTGACTGAATTACTACTAAAAAAACATTCAAAAAAAATTCAGAAGCTTTTTAATTTTTAAGGAAAGCCTGTGCTCAGAAAACATTTGTATGTCACAAACAACACAGTTATTTATTGCATAACAACTGTCGCATGCACATTCTACTTCGGAGCGCCGCGCCGGATTGGAAACTGGACATATTAAGTTCTTTCCTACTCATGAGTACACGTGGTGATCTACGGAGTCACTTCTTTACCGTCGCTATGTCTACTTTGCGCACTAAGAGATTTTGTGACTCCTTTCTCTGTCGCACAGCAAGAGCATGGAATTCCTTACCAGCACATGTGTGTGTTTTTATACGTGGTTATGTGTATATGCAAGTATTATATTTTATTAAACTTCATTCACCTGGTAGGTTACCATAATTTATTATCTATTACAAAGTATGCTTACGTATAATTTTACTTTACGTTTGAGACCTAATGATAGATACGAGTACAAACAATAATTTACATGTCGTCATATATGTCACGTCACGTGTTGTTCACCCAGATTAAATTAATAAAAATGAATTCAAGTTAATCCTTTCGGAATTCGAAATGGTGAAACTGTTCCTAACGGTCAGTCTTAAAAGTAGCTTACTACATACCATATAACATCAAGAATTGCGTTTATTGTGTCACGGCGGCTATTACTGATACTTATTAGTTGCTATGACATGATACTAAACTGTTAATCTACTTATGAGGCTGTCTGTACTAAGAAATTGCATGTTTAGTTGTAACGTTCAGCAACACATCGGGAATATCGCGATTCATGAATTATTATAAATCTTTTATTGCTTTACATGATTGTTCTTACTTAATATATTGTTATGATATTCGCGTTCTATTATTTGAAATAAGTGCATAAAAGCTAATACAAAACGGTTATCCCGTAATGGGCCCTAGATTTAACATAATAAGAATGTGTTGTATGTATTCATAAGTTGATGGCTCTTCTTATCCCAATTAATATGAAATAAATAAAGTAAAAATAAAAAATGATGGTAGTTAGCTACCACAGCTAGACGGTTTTCCAAAAATCCCTATCACTAAACCAACTAGAAATTTTCCGCTCCCACTGGAAATGGAACCCGGATCTCTAGGTCTGACCTAGATATCCGGGGTCAATTTCATTTATTTCCATAAAAAGGTAGCCTCAACCAAGATAAGTTGAATTTTAAAATTTAATGAATATAAATATTATTCATTATTATTATTCTTCCAAAAAATTTTTCTCTAAATGTGTCTAAATTTTGTAATTTAGCAGTCTTAATTCATCTAATTTTACCCACGCTTCAGTTAATTGAAAGCATAGAATATACTAAACTTAAACGAAGGGAGCTTAAAAAAACAATTTTCAGAAAGCGTGTGGGAGGTACATTTTTAAAACTCTTCGTTCTTCTAGTTCCCACCTTTCTAAATAATGAATAAGTTTTCTTAAATTATCTTTCATTATGAATGAATACGACTCACTTCTCAATGGAAGAAAGTTTGCATTGTACCTACCGATGTCAGTGTTTACAGACTGTAAAGTTTAAAATAAAAGTATAATCATTAAAGGCTCGTTCAATATCTTTGAAATATGTATTATTGCTTCTTTAAAGTAAAAAAGCACAGCGTGTAATCTGAATCACATGTTCCATGGATTATTTACATTATATCTTTTCATAAATTATAACTTTAGATTTGAACAATATCGAAAAGAATAAGCTATATACTTTTTCAGGTTTAACGAGACATTTGTAATTGATATGCCTTACTCCGCTACTTATGCCTTTCATCACGAAATTGAGTTAATATTAGGTACTTTTGTACAAAAAGAAATTTGATGCGTATTCCCCTTAATTTGTATTACGGTATATATCATGGAAATGCTCGTATCGATGTGAAAATGGAGTCCCCTTTGAATGTTATTCAATATTCACTGGCGGTATTGATTCCTTTTATATTACGGCCTATAGAGGTGTATTGAGTAAACCAATAATTATTATTTCTATACAGCTGGTAAAAGAGTTCTTAAGATTATTAAGGAAATTATTTTATGAGTAAGGGAGATAAGGTACGCTTATAAAGAACAAGGATTCTTTGATATTTACAAAATCCGGTATTCCACTAGTCACGCTAGGTACTACTACACTACTACACTATTGCTTTTTTTTTTGTTATGAGGAAAAGCAAATGATAACACTCGATTCAAAGCTGACTAATTTATTCAATTAACATGGAGGTCCGTTGTAATTCCCACACTACAAAATTGAGAAGTTTAACAAATACCTATATACATTTACTACATTATATCAAGATATACTGAATCACTGTAGACTTGATAACATACTTATAATCCAGCCTAATTAAATGACATTATAAGCTTGAGTAATGGATACTAGTAAACGAAAAACATAAATAAAGTAGTTATAATACATTAGAAATATAACTAACTAAACCTACAAACAACTTTAGTTAGTTTCGGTATTCATTATTCTTGAAAAAATAAACATAACTCACGATAAAAAACTTTACATGAGCAGTGTCTTATATTCGTAATTTATTCCGTAAAAAGAAAACCTCCTACTTTATACCTGATCACAAACTCTTTTATGAAAACTGCTGAAAAAGGTTTTTACACCTAATTTCCTGCTTTGCCTGTGAACTGCTGTATTTAATTGACTAAAATAATAACTAGAATTAGTTTTAATTAACATTGACATATAATTTGCAATCAAATTTAATGAAATAAGATTTTAACTGTCTTCAAATTGTTTTATACTAACATAATTATACATAGGATAGTTATAACGCTTTAGAAAATACTTGTAATAATGAAGTTGACATATACCTGTTATATAGCCTTAAGTTAAATTGGGTTGGATACGATACGACCCATGACTACGACCAATATGAATTTGTCGTCAAGCGGACGATCGGTTGTTTAATGAATTTTATTAACAGTTTGACATTTTAATGACGAAAAAAATATATAAAACGTTTTCTTAGAAAAATATATGTGGAATATTAATTGAATTAAGAATTGACGTACACGCCCACGCAGTGCATCAAAGGTTTTAATCATTTCTTTTTGTCTCGTTTAATATTGTTACTTGTACAAATTCTGTCATCCAAATCGAAATTTTATAATAGACTTTTTGAATATAACTAGAAAACGGAAAAAACGTTTGAAGTAATATTAAGTAAAAGACATACTACTAATAAGTGCATAAATATATTAATACTAATAAATATATTAAACTAATGTTATCTCACTAATAGTTAACGTATAAGTAAATACTACCTAAATATTGTGAAACAGGAAACGTGCCAATAATACATTCGTATACCTTTTATAATTTGATTAAATTCTTTTAATATATAACTACTCTCTTATTCCACTAAATGTGACTGTGACAATGCGTATGAATGTTACAGATGCCAGTTCCAGAAAACTGTAACTATGTAAATATAACCATCATCGCCATCTTTGCATTTTTATGTATAAACAATATTTCTTACTGACAAGAATAAACAAGTTTACCATACTAACCGATTGTATAACTCGATGTAGCTCCATGCTGTACCATACACGATTTAGTGCAAAAGAATTGTCTTGGGAAAGAGCCGGTCGCTAACGCTTTTTAATATTCGATCTGACACCACTATATTCGTCTTGTGACTCTTGAAAAGAAGACGCTGACTAAAACCACAAAACCGCATTGAATTTTAAAAAGATCACGCACAAAACGAAGTGTTTGTGCAATCAAAATCATTACATATAAAGAACGACTATATACTAGCTTGATTTCTGTTCTTTCAATTTAAAATCGAGAGGCTTTATGTATGATATATATTGATAAGAAAATTAGAAAGCGTCCTCAATGATTTTACGTAACCTTAATCGCTGCAGATAGAACAACTAATGCAGTAAGATATAATCAATGTTATTTTAAATCAAAGAAGCATAACGCGTAAAAAGCCCATTAATTTTATTCGAGATAATAGTTCTTATAAGTAAAATTCTTCTTTAAATTTGAATTCACATTTAATATTTAACATTTGTAACCTAATATTTTATTAATTATAGTTTCTTTAAAATCTAAATAGTCGCGTTTATTTCTCTGTTACATTTTACGTTATGTAAATAAGGTAGGCCATAGACCATTTAACACCCCTTTTTAAGACAGACTACTGGTAAGGTCAATACCCTTAGCTTCAGGCTACTGGGTCAAGTTTCTCTTAAAAAATATTGTATTCCTGCGGCAAGGGCGCCCAAATTTATAGCAATAGATTAACAATGTTGAACAGCTTTCATATAAGGTTACCCTGTGCTCAGGGACAGGCTCCTTATTAAGAACAAAAATCAGAATCTGTGGTAATAATTATTTAATA
This sequence comes from Acentria ephemerella, assembly GCA_943193645.1. NCBI lineage: Eukaryota > Metazoa > Arthropoda > Insecta > Lepidoptera > Crambidae > Acentria > Acentria ephemerella. The sequence goes on along the minus strand of OW971886.1, from coordinate 8,933,241 downwards.
CTACTGTGGACATGAGTTATAACGTGATACCATCGCCTATTTTGTGTGTGTGTGGGGGGGAGGTATTATTAATTTAAAATTTTATAATGGCGGTATTATTTTTTATCTTTCTATTCTTCGCTTAAGCTATCAAGTCCGCTGGTAACCCAGACTGTTATTACATTTGTGGTATCATCATATTAGCAATATTATGTTATAGTCTAAATATTCTACATACCAACATAATTGCCAACATTAGATATTTTAAGACTAATAAATTATCGCACGCGCAGTCGTGATAAACATTTTCCGTTTACATTTTGATTCTCGCGGCAATTAGTTTGTCGACCGCGCCACATATCAGCTCAGGGGTACACCGAGCCCAACATTTATAGCGAGACAGGTCAACATTTGTCCAAATCAACAATGTTCACAGGACAAGACGTGTTTTAAATATCAACCCTTTACTTTACACAGTAATATCAAATATTTCATTTTACCGTTTAATTTACATATTTTTTATTATAATTTTGTCTTTTATCTCGATGAAACTGAAAAACAGCTCGATTGATAATCAGCTTGATAGGAGAAATCCCATAGAAAATTTTAATGTGAGCTTGGTTTTACCAAGGGTTCAGGCTATGGAGACTGTTACGAACTGGCTGAACATTGAGCCTTTAAATTAAATTAAATACTTACTTATTGATTGTTTTAGTTTACATTTTAAGGATCTACGGACGCTATGGAGCTTGGTAATAGGGCCTATTATAATACTTACATTTTCTGTTTCATTATATTTTCTAGCACTTGGAGTTACAAAGCATAGGAGGTGGGTGAAAGCAATTGCAAGAATAATCAAGGTTTTAACGTGCCTTTGAGTCGAACTAGAGATCATAATGTTCGTTTAACCTCTCTTGAATGAACCTTGGCGAAAGATACTTTGGTTTTCTGATTGAAACTAGAGCGTTATGTGATCAATACGTCAGCTAGCTCAATTAACCAGTAAGCTCTCTAACAACTTCCTTGTATTCATACCTGACATCTTTTGAGCCGCGAGTTCCTTTCTTTATCATCTTTATTTGTAAAACTACTTATATATCATCATAATCGCCATCACCAGCTCATATTCGTCCCATCGATAGGGCTAGAACCTACCCTTAATTAGAGCGATTAAGTCTTAGTCACATCAGGCCAGAGTCTTTACTTCACATTTTCAAATCATTTTTTCTAAATTTGCTAAATAGAAAAATCAGAGAAGATATCGTACTTAGCAGCAATTAATTTGAAATTAAGTTATTGTTTCCAAAATAAGTTATGTACCATGTACCTACAACTCTACACTTTGCAAAGTAATTATCAAGACTATCAACAATAAATATGACTAAGTAAAACAATGCCCAGAAATCTTAAGGTTTTAAACAAGAGTGCCGCCGGCGCGACCATCCTCATAATGATGCCAATTAGTCCGTGTCGCACCACTTAATTTATGTCGGAACGAACCAAACAGCCCCTTAACTTTGCTCATAAATAAACCGCTTCAAAAAAGCCAAGCTACAACCATTCATCTCTATGATATCCGACAGCTTCGCCTCGTTACCTATGATATTGTAGATGTTTCTTTGTTGTATCAATTAATTAACATGCTTTAAGTCTCTTGTCTCAAATATTGACGGCCAATATTAGAGGCTACTTAATCCTTCCTGCTAAACTAGAAGTAGGGACGATTATTGTTAAAGAATCTTATACATATAAATATTTTTTAATAAAAAATGTCATTAATTACTTGAACAATATTAAAATTATTTCTTTATCGCTGTACCATACTATTGCACATTGTTTTTATCTATAATAGATTGTGCAATTAAATCTATCTTGGATCTTTTGTGATATTTTATTGTAACAACTGTTGCCCAACCTAATAAATTAATAATCATGCGTGTTTTAAGTTTATGTAATAAATATATTACTAAAAATTATTATAAAAAATATTATTTTTATATTTCTAAAATAACACATCTAAAACACCAACAAATGTACTAATTTTTGATAAGTAGAAGTGATTATTCGGGTGCAGCAACACATGGTATCCTAAAACCGAACAGTCTCTACGCAATAGATTCTAAGCTTAATATTATCATAATTTGCCAAAACTGGCATTGATTTAATGTGAATTTTTTTCTCATTGTAACATTTATTTGTATTATCATACCTTTTACGTATTATCTTTTAGTACTTCTCGCTATTCCTCTTAGACTGTATTTCAATAAGCTCCCTTTCAATAAGGTTATGCTTAGTAGGCGTTGGATTTTATAAAATGTTACGTTCATGAGATATATTAAAATTTAATGCCACGTAAGCATAACTTTCCATTGGGAGCTTATTTAAATGCTTTGGAGCAAGGTGGATATGTCTAGAGCGCTAAACCTAGTATCTATTTAAAGGGAATCCCTTTACTGTAAGGTCACAGCGCTATACAATTATAAGTGATATTCAAATCAGTTAGTAGTAAACAACAAAACTAGTGGCTTGATAAATCAGAATTCATCGGTTTGAAGGTTAGTCTTGTATAATGTAAAAACGCAAAAACATACTACTATATTTTTTATAAAATTGGAGAAGAGCTTTAAATTGTTTTTAATATATAATTTTAGGTTATAAAAACAAAACTATTTTGCAGTTTATTAGTTAAATAAACTAATAAACTGCAAAATAGTATGAATATTTTATTAATATAAACTTAAAATATTACTCGATATTATGTTCATGCAAATATTGATTTAGTTAAAGATGAATTTATTTCCATAAATTATTAATACATATTCAACATGTGAGTTACCCACATGTTGTTACAATATAAAACAGCTATTAAGATTGTGTTTGGATCAATTAGGTGTTCCGTAAGCCTGCGAGCTCAGATAAAAGCTAGAGCATTTTCCTTTATACCCGCGGTTAAAAGAATTCAATTAAATAATGGTAAGAAGATTAAAAAGGCTAACACAACTCCTTTGAGATAACGTGGAAGGAAGCTATTTAATTATGGGATACATTCATCCTTTACAAATATTTCCGATTATTACCTTTTCGCTGGTTTCGCTGCGTATCGGTTCAAACACTTTTGTTTCGAAAACAAAGCGACTTTCACCATGGTTAATGTCAGATGGGTCAATCAAATTTGCTATCTCGAGCTCCTACATGCATCTGAAAGCACGCTAAGCAGTCGATACTGGTTGTTTCGGCAACCACTTTCAAGCACCAAGCCCCATCGTACCAGAGTGGTGGCGCTAGTACGATAGCACAAACTGCTCATGCTCTCAAACAATGTTTAATTAAATAAATAAATAAATGTGTTTCTCCCATGTAGGAAGACTTATGCCCAGTAGTGGGCCTTTATATGCTGCAGATGATGACGATAATGATTTACACAACTACATGATTTAAGAAATGCACATTTTCTAGTAAAATTGGAAATAAATTATTGAGACATGTTTGGAGAAGCACTAAGACATTTAAATATTCATGACTCTTTTCTTAGCCTCATGTACGCAATTTATGGATTATTCCTACTTTGAAAACAGTTTTATCGGCTTTTAGAGTATTTAGTTTAAAATTAATTGTAATAATAACAAAAAATAAATAAACACTAACAATATAACACGAATATTTTTTTATTTATACTTATTTACTTTCTTAAATAAGACTTAAATATATTTGTTTACTTTCATTAAATATTATTTATTTAATATTTTAGACTTTTATTCTATTTTTAAATATTATTTATATTTGTCTAGATAATAGATGTCAGCTTACAAATATTGTTTTATTATCGTCGTTACAAACGTTTGAATATTATTCTAATGTGGAATATTGAAAATGAATTTCTATTTTATTTGTGGTGCTTTTTGAGCGTACAATTGCTTGTGTAAATATTTACGAGAGATCAAAAAGTAAATAACAACGAGATTAACAAAACATTCCAATAATAATAGGTATTCTACTGAAATCTACTAAACATTTTAATAAAACACAAAAGGTAGGGTAAAGTCATCCGTCCAAAAGTCTTTTGTCTTAACAAAAGTACCTACAGAAGGCATATTCCCACTTAATAACAGCTGACCATTTCAAAAGATGTACTTGACTCAGGGACTCGGATAAGGCTTTAATGGAACCTGTCTACTTTACTTTTATTTCAGGTGAAGATTTTCCCTATTGTACAAAGAAATGACTGCCCCTACTACGAAGCCAAGTCCAATATCATTAGGAACGAATTAATTTGGAATACGGCTCAAAGAAAGATTTTGTATTTGTAAAATGAATTCGCAGTGAAATAATAATTAACGGAAAGGAGTATCAAAGATGGACGCTAAACGAAAGCTAACTCAAGACGAAAAATTTAGATCAAAAGTTATGTATAATTCGGTTATATATTAGGTAAAGCACCATTACCACATGAAATAGACATGATCAAAAGTAAATACTCACTTTTGTCAGTATATGGTGCTTATTTCAAAAGCATTACGGATTAAAAGATATAAAAAGTGACTTACACTCACGATGACTGTACGGTAGCGCTCATTCACTTAAGCAATGACAATAAAACAAAGTAATGTCCAGTTTTATGCTACTCTACGACATGAGTAATTGAACAACGAACCTGAAACACTCTAACCAAAACACTTCAGTGTTGCAGAAACGATACAGCAATATTTTCGATCAGAGTTCCCTGTAAATTGCAATTCGTTAATTTTTCCCAGATTGCCTTAATGTACGATTTAACGTAATTATTTCTCTTCTATACTTTTCATATTATTATTATGATAAAATAATTCGTTTGTTCTAACAATAAGACAACTTAAAATCACTTACATTGTACTTGTTACAGGATGGTTGATGGACCTAATGTAAATAATGTTAAAGACTATCAAGTTGTTTTGAAGGGGTTTTGTGAAGTATCATGACACAAAGTGGTAGCAATTAGAATGTTATACAAGTGAGATGCGTCCGGTTCTGTTGTAGGTCACATGGCGAGTCAATCTCTAAAGAAAGAAGTGTAGATTGTGTACAGAACTACAACCAAAGTAGATTAAGTATGTACCGCTGCAACTGCCACTGTTATATTGGTATTAAATGAAATACCCAGTCCTGATGGTATATAATTACAATTTTTTAAGCACAATATTTACTGGCGCTCTCCTAACACAAAGGTGAACATTGCTGAAAAAATCGAATCTCCCTGTCCATATCAAAAGATTTTAGAAAAAATAGTGACTCACTTATGTCAGTCACTATGTTAATCAGGTATGATTTACTTAAGAATATTCCTTAAGAAAAACTTCAGCGTATCTAAAAATCTACTTCGTTAAGTAACATATATGTATGTAATAGTGTTAGTTTAAAAAATCGCCATTTAATGCAGCTAATAAGTAGGTGATATCAGTCACTAGACTGGCTGATATCACCTACTTCAGATCTGGAGATGCGGCTCTCAATTCCCAAACGGGCAAAAATTTTCTGTTCGGTTTGGTTGTTGGTAGGACTTTTACTAAGTTCACCTAGGTAACTACCACCATCTTACCTAAGTCTGCCACCATAATAATAATGTTAACAGCATTGTTGTGTTCAGACAGTTGGGTAGGATAGCCAGTTGGGGAATCTGGGTGTAGTTCTTTTAGAATAAAAAAATAATACAAAGTCCTTCTTTATGAAGAGATATTAATACAGAAAATTTAAATATTCCATTACAAATTCCATCTAGTGTGTCGGCTTTTTATGCGGCTTGTGGATCAGTACTTAATCCTCTTTACTGTGTTCAATAATGTATTGAATTTCCTCTGCGGTAAGGTTCTTTTTCTCGAAAGGGAAATGAGGGTGTGGATACCATTTTGCCGGCGTTCTGAGTCTATAATTAGTATTGAATCCTGACAGTTCTGATACTTCACCAAATGTGAGTGAGAAGTCAAAAATATCGATGTTTTGTTTAATCCGTTCGTTATTCGTGGAACGTGGAATAGCCACTATCTGCCGGTCAACCTAGAAAATAAAGAAAATGATCAGTATTTATTTATTTTGTATTTTATTTTAGATAGATTGAAAATTTCTAGAGGTTTCTATTTCGTTTATGTATGGTAGCTGAACATGACACCACATAACTGATAATTTGAGTTACGAAGATATCAATTGAAGCCTGCCGTTTAAATTAAGTGACACTGAATCTTATAGAACAGAAGGAAAATATTTGAATAATGCCTTTTTAATAAAATACACTACTTTACAATACTTTTTATTAACACTAAAATTAGTAATTTTCAATTAACAATTTTCATACGCTTTTTAATAATCATTTACAACCAAACTAAGCAAACCATTCACAAGTCCACATTATGCGTTGTGCACACCATAGCTGACGGCGCGCCGGCATAGCCCGGCAGCCTATACGAAAACTATCAAGTTGGCAACATGAGCCCGCGCGGCTGACAGTGGTAACAACAATAATAATGAAAAATTATTTACTAATTCAGACACTAAAATATCACACAAAGTCAGTAAAACTCATACATTCGAAATCAAAATTAAAATATAAATCAAAATTTAGATAAAAAAACAAATTGAAATCAAAATTAAAACAAATTCAAAATCATTAACAATATTAAAATACATAATTCCTAATTAATATATTATTAAAAATAAAAACAAATTAAAAATAACAACAATTTAAGCTACAAGAAACAAATAGAACATGAGTTCTATTTGTAGTGTAACTATTAAGTTACACTACACACGGATTCCTCAACCACAGAGGAACTGGCTGTCTTACCTCTAACTGCCGGAATACAACAATGCTGTTAACATTATTGATATGGCGGCAGACTTAGGTAAGATGATAGTAACTTGCCAGGCGAACTTAGTAAGTCCTACCAACAACCGAACTGAGCAGAAAATTTCTGCCCTCTCTGGGAATTGAGACACGCGTCTCCAGAGCTGAAGTAGGTGGTATCAGCCACTAGATCACAATGTTTATTATAGATAATGTTGTAGATGCATGTTCCATTTATAATTTGATCATTTTGTGTCCAATATGTGAACAGGTTCAAAGATTAATAAATAAAAAGGCAATTAAGTTAGGAACTCCTATAATTAATGCTTTGAAACCTTTACTCTTCGGTTGCTAGCTATTAAAAGTTAGACTTCACATGCACACTGATGCGATCGGAACTTTGTTTTATAAGTACTGGTATTAACTCACCACTATTCCGTGATCGTTTATTTTGAATAGTTTTGAAGAAGACTCAATAAAATTTCAACTACTTTTCATAATGCAAGAATACTACTGCCCGTAGGTACCAATGGTGACAAAGCATTGATACTACAAAATAAAAATATCTTTACTCAAATAGACTCATTTACGAAGTTCTTTTAAATCGTCATAGCAGGGAATATGTATGAAAAAAATAAACAAATGTAATCAAAGGTATTAGTGATAACTCCGGCGTACTAGTACCGTAGGCTTTTAATGTCATTCGACACTACACACGCGTTCCTTATCCTGTAAATACAATGTTCATGTACGAGAAATTATGATTATATTAATAGCTAATGATAACTAATAAGAATCATTTTCCTTTATGCTTATGTAGGTTTTAAATATGTTATTCTCGGTAATAGTCTCATTCTGTTAAGCCAATAAATGCTTAAATATAAATATAGAAAGTGACTACCATAGGCTTAAACGTAGCAAACGATTGAGTGAGTTTAGGTTTGTGTTTCCTATCTTTTGTCGTTATTCTTTTGTGTTAGTAAAAAACTATACAAAATCTAATTTTCATAAATAAGTGTGAAAGTTTACTTCCTTCATTCATTTAGTTACATTTTAAATTATTTTTAATTTGAGTATTCAATAGAATAATTCGTGTTGAGCGACGATTAAGCTTAAAGCTTATTTTCCTGCAAGATCTATTCAAATTTCGTATGTAAATGACCAAAATCCGCCATATTTAATGTAAAAATTTCCGTGAAAACGTCATGCTGGCTGCTTTAATACCGGCCACCTTTACGAGAGAAAAGCAGAGCAATATAATTGGTTTAATAATAATATTATTTCGTAATAATAAAATTTTACTTCGTTAAAATTAATGAAATTCGTTACTTATTATTTGTTGGTACGGTATAATGAAAGTCAACCAGTCTTTCAGCCTTGATAACTTAACTGTTCTAGGCTTATCGCTATTTGCATATAGACTTCACTTATACCGTCCTTCAAATAACATAGGTTCCTTCAAATGAGGCGTTAAATGCACCTTTTGGGCCGACAAGTTGAAAGTGTCAGTTTGTAGGCTGTACTTGTTTTACTCGCATATGAACACCTCCTACGTGACGGGTTAGTTGTTGAGTTTTTTATTAAATAATAATTATTATAACACATTAAACAGATATACACATATAATCAGAATCAATAAATACAATTCTGGGATAATTGAATTTAAAAAATCAAGTTTCTTTTTAAAACTACAGATAATATTAAAATGTTGCCATATCGCTAGCGGCCACTCTTCAGTGTTACTTCTTGCCTCAGAAAAGAGGTGGGAACACGGATTGTGATGGGTTGTTAACTTTCATATTAACTAACGTTTTTTAATTATGTTTAAATGTTATTATGTATGACTTCAAAATTTTATGATCTTAAAAAATTTATACATGTAAATTATTTCTGTCCTAAAGTTAATAGAATAGCTTATTCTATTAACTTTAGGACAGCAATGCTTCATAAGTGAATAACTACGAACGTTGCTTAAGTGACACTTTAGTTTTTAAGTAACCTTATATATCATAATACAAGATCCTAATGGGTATGAGGATATCGTAGAAACTGTCCTTATGACCTTATAAAGTATGATAAGTGGACGATAAGGCCTTTCTTAGAATTTAAGCTAACAAAATTATAACCTACTGCCAACCTTCTTTTTAAGAGGGGTAGAGATTAAAGAAGGATTTTATGGTAGTAATCTGGGACAGTTCAAAAAAGACCTTTACTATTATTACAATTAAAACAATTATTATAGAACCAAAGTTGAATAAGAATTTCGGACTTAAGTATGTCCTAAAGTTTCTTTTAGATTTTTTCAGGTGCTTCACCACCAGCCAAGCCACTTCTCAATCATCTATCTTCTTTTTCCAGATAAGTAAACACGAATATTACTCGTAACACCCTCAAATTTATGCACCTATTAACTGAATATGTTCTTGTAAAGTATATCTGAGAACGTAATTAGCAAAAATCAAACATCTCGCCTTCAGGCGATACGAATACAACGAACTATCAAGTCTTGGGGGACAGTAAATGTCCCATTCAGATAGTTGTGTCGCCCAAGGCTGGGAATTCTCAGAATTTGAGTCGTAGAATCTAACCTTTGTAAAGGCGAAAATAAACGAACTTCCACGAGCACGAAATTAAGATACGTTTACACAACTTCTAACAGTGTCATAAGTTAATATGATAGCTGAGGGGAATTAAGTTAATCATGCTTTAATAAGCTCCGTGATGGGATGTGACTAGCTATACGAACAAGGTAGAACTGTTTTCCACAGTCGTCTAAAAGTTACATCAAATAACCCGCCGGGTCAGTGAAAGGATCATTTGACAATAAGTTTTAAGTTTCTTTTCATTAGATGTCCAGGATATTTCATCGTCCTATCGACTGGTCTCAAAAATAAACTAACTCAGGTCTGTGATGTTGAACTGGAGCCGTCCTAGCATTTAACAATTCACTTTTATAATTTTGTTATTCTCTCCTTTATTTGAGGGTCTTTTTCATAATATTTATTTATTTAGGAAATATCTTTGTTTGGTCTCAGGTTTAAGCATATTCAAGATTTCACTTTCAAACATTTGCTGGTCAGTCATATATTTGAAGTGATTAGAGCATAAATGCGTTTTGTACATTCAATTGTTTAATTTAGGAAGTTCTAAGTAATTAGTTTAGTGTGAACATTGATAACGTAAATTTATGGCAAAACAAAATATCTATATGTTTTGTCATAGACTTTTGAATTTTTATTTTTCTCACTTCTAATGTCGGAGAAAATTATTTTTAAACTAGGCTTAAGGTAATATATTTGTTTGATCGTTGAATACTCAGGTTTATGCATTTCACGTTCTTATAGTTGTCAGTCTGTCAAGTACCTGAGGTGATTAGGGCCTTAATGCGACTTTGAAGTGTCACTCTTTCTCAGAGTTCGTGCCCTATGTGATAATATAAATTTAGACAAAAGGATCGCATTGCACTGACCATAACATTATTATAAGCAAAGTATCTATATTGTAGTGTTATAATTTAGAATTATAACTGTCTCGTGGTTCTAATATTAGGGAAGGTATTTTTATACTACAGTTTTAGTGTTAGTATTTTTATAGTAAACACTTACTAAGTATCTAAGCAATATTTGAGCTACAGTCTTATTGTATTTATTAGCTAATCGCTGCAATACAGGATCGTCGATATGTGGCGGAGGCGCGTTCTGTTTTCGTCCTAAAAATAATATGGTACGTTTAATAAAATTAATAAGAAATCTTCTGAAAGTGTATTTGAAAGGAATTAAAAAGCTCATCATCAATTAAGTCACAAAATGTCACTTATAGATATAACCTGAAAAGAAAGTTAATCATATGTTAAATTAAATTAAATTTATCGGTAAGATTTCTAATCTTATCTTGTCATTTAGCTGTAAATGACAAGATATGGTCACATCATCTTATATTAGACTAATTAGTGATGTTTATTTTTTAAACGGGCTTTGATATCATACATATCTTATATTAGTAACCTTTTGCTTACTTATGGTAACCTTAGTAATCTAAATAAGAAAATCGGCCCGATTCCGTTCTAAACGGACTACAATTAAACTCTCGAGAATCGAACGACGTCTCTTGCTTGGCTTGACGCCTTGTTAATAAAAAGAGACAAAGTGAAACAGAACTAGAGCTAATATATTCCTGAATGTTTATTTTTTCTTCGCCAAATAGAAAAGGATTACATAAACCCTTCGGGAATGTTTTCTCTTATACTTAAATTAGGGTACTTTTGCCATCTTGTCTTTATTGGGCTGTCAATTGTAATCGGATTACAATGCGGAGGGTAGTTTTACGATTACAATAAAAATGAAAATCGATGATTTAGACTCAATTTTTACTTTTATAAAGTCGGATTTAGCTTTGTTGACAAACACCGTTTTCATCATGTTGATCTTTATTTTTAATTATAAACTTATTCAATGATACTTTTACTCTGTAGAATGGATTATAAAAGAATTAGTTACAGTTTTAGTGTAATTTAGTGTTGCTAGCTTTTGTATTAATAATAATTTGGAAGTATATTTGTGTTTAAAAAATAATTTAAAAAAAATTATATTAGCTTTCAATAGGTTTTAAACTTTCGAGCTTACCCAGTATGGCACCAAATGGACTGTACCCCATTACAACGACTCCGTGGTCCCGGCACCAGTTCACTAACTCCTCTTGAGATATGGACGGGTTCACCTGGAGTATAAGGTAAATTCTAAAAGTCAGTAAGTATGTTGAATGTAGTTTTCTTTGTTGATTTATCTGTTCTTTGGGCGTCTGTTTTAAACATATAAGTTAGAAATAGTAAAATGTGATCGTTCAATCACTAACCTTAAAATTATGTACATATTAATTTATAAAGACAACTTGCAAAACAAGCAACATATCTAATTACAATACATAATGTATCGTGGTTAATGAAGCTACGGTCTTATTAAAAAAATAAAAGGAAACAAATTAACACGTGAACATATAAACTTCGATTATAATTTTTCGTTTGTAATACTTTACAATTCTCACATAATTTAACCCGAATAATAACAAATTAACAACTTTTTAATATATAAAGTATCAAGATTATTAGATATAAAATATTTGACTATAGTAAAAAGGTTGCTTGTTATTATAATGAAAATTTATTTTATTGCAACACGTTTTGTTTTAAATTAGTTACTTTTTATTTCCTGGCAGTCTTTCCGTGAGAATTCGTTATTCTTCCCGAGAGATTTAAATGACAGCAGTGAAATAAATTTGCCATTCATATTTCTTGTTACATTCGTTACTGTCTAAATGTTTTATTAACAAAAAATCGTGTTCTTAAGATGAACTCGAAAGAAGCTTTCGTTATAAAAATATGAATAACGGAAATGGAATCCTCCGCCTGTGGCCTCGTTGAATCGGTTTTAAAACTATCTCACTTTCTAATAAAGGAATTCAAATACTAGTAGATATAAAAAGAAGGGTTGGATCGACTTCAATTTCGTTTTAATAAAATCTTTTTGAAACTCTACCGTTGCAGAGCAACCTTATTCTTATTGCGCCATTTCACCGTTGAATTCTGTACTGTAATAAACTATCGATAAAAATTTGTTTAAATTTAGAACTATTTTATTTTGTACAACAATGAACATTATTGAATACAACACTTTCATCCTACAAAAATATTCGTAATTCAAAATAGTAATTATTGGTTCTATACGGCTAAGATAAGAAGAGGTTTTCTGAAAATTGTGACGTCATATACACTCCAGTTACTTAGTACTACAAACTATCTACATTCCACTGCTGGGCACAGGCCCTTCTACATAGGAGAAACATAAGAAGTTTGAGTCATTCTCAGCCACCTGAGTTCTGAGCCACCACCACGTTGGCCCAATACGGGTTGGTGGATGAGAGTGGTTGCCATAACAACCGAACCCTTCAAAGCAAGGAGGAACTCGAGATGTCAAATTCGATTGACCCATCCAGGGACCAACCATGGCAAAGGTTGCTTTGTTTTCGTTATCGAAACCAGAGCGTCCAAACCACTACACCAATGAGCTCCTCTTACTTTGCGTATGATATTTTTTATTTCCAAAAATATTTCATTGAAATTTTGAATATATTATTTAATTTTAGAATAATTCAGTAGGCTGGTTCTTTTCTTAGTTTACCCGTAAAGTAATTATATCGTTATTACATTCGCACAGGTAGGATAAAAATATATGTCTTGATAACATAGAAAAAATGTCGCCCTGTTCTCAGAATAACACTTTATCAACTAGCCCCCTTCCGCATAGAAACATAATACTACAAAGTAATATTATTCGTCTCCAATTTTCCAGTCGAAGTTACTCTCACAGTCGGGTACGGAAAATAGCACTGTGCCCCACCTCTCTTAACTTTTATGAATCATAATATTAAATTTCGAATAAATTAAGCCCAGACTTCAATTGAATTTAATTTATCCAAAATGGGAACAAACGTGAAAGTTTTTAGTATGTGAAACTCTCCCACACATCTTTTTATACCGACCTCAATTTGTAACACAGCTGGCTTTATCCTGGAATCGTTCCAAATCCTTTGCATTTGCGTTAGGTTGAAATTAGAAACTCCAATGGATCTTGTGAGATTTAGATCCTTGGCATCCTCCAAGCCACGCCATGTTTCTACGTAGTCCGTCAAACTGATGCTTCCGTCTTGCTGAAAATATATTTATTTATATTTAGCTTAACTACGATCATTGGAGATGTCAATAAATGAATAACATGACACCTTCTTTCAAAACTTTGAAGGTTTTAAAATAGTCAAGACAATTAATTTACTTGATTTTAATCAACTAGTATACTAAGGTATCATCTATAAGTATTTTTTTATTTTAGCATCTGACTGTAGAAGCTCATCTTTTTTACAGATAAGCCTTTGTAAATATAATATTTTAATGAAAAATACATACAAATACACGACGTTAATTAAGCTTACAAAATATTTTATGGAGTAGTATTTTTAAGTGCAATAAATTTCGTGTCGTAACAACAGTCTTATTTCAAAATTTGTTCCCAACAATGTAAGCCCTTCATTTGCCTTTTTGTTCTTAATCACAATGAACGAGAAACACAAATGCTTTAACCTTTTAAACTCTAAGTCAAACTTAGGAAAGTAGTTCGCAAGTCTTAGAATGAGATCGCAGCTCAAAATCTTACAACTTTAGAATACGGGATACTTACTTAGATTTCTTGATACTTTAAAAGAATGTATGAAGCTTCTTTTATAATTTAGCCAAATGTTTCGTTCGACAATAAAAGCAACTAAAAAATAAGCTCTCTGTTCCAGCCGTTGATTTTTTTCTGTCTATAGGCAGATAGATCAAAATAGATCGATCGAAAATTAATGATCTGTAGGCAAAATAGATCGTTAATTTTAGTATTTTCAGGTCACTTAAAACAGTCGATGCTTTTGAGTATTTTATTGTTATTTTTGCATTATAAAATGTGCAATACTTTAAAAGTTGTATGTTATATACTATAATTTTTAATAACTTTAAAAGGTCAATATCGATATTTTTCTACTTTTCTACAACCTACAAGTAGCCAACTCGATTATGAGCGGTACTGTAGATTTCAGAGACTTGTAACACCAATTAAAAGCTTTATTCTGCTGTTAAAGCTTTATTAAGCTTTATTCTGATTGATATGTAGTACTTCGCAGATTTTACTGGTATACCAGTAAAATTTTTGGACCCTTGTTTTCTCAAACTTATCGTATACGATACATCTATTTAATAGCATAATAATTAGAATATGTTAAATTAGCGTGTGAGAAAACAAGGGTCCAAAAATTTTATTCATCGTAAAAAAATTAATTATTCGCCGAACTGAAAAACTATATTCAGCGACAAAATATATTCTGATGAATATAAATCATAAATATTCGAACTTGATTTAATTCGTAAGCATATTCATTTTCAAACAATCAATTATGCATAGCATTTTCGATATTGATATGTGATATAATGGTATTATTAACTGTTCGTGATAAACAATTGATGTGTTTGCAGTTTTGAATAAACATTCTAGATGATTTGTGTGCTTACAATAGCTCTTAATAAGACAAACATTAGATCTTGTGATTATTGTGCCCTAATATTTTTATTTACAGAGTGAAGTTTCCTTTGTGAAAAACTTTTTGTTGATTTAATATCACAAGTCGTAAAAAGTAATTCGGCTGCTTTTTCTCTAAAAAGGGTTACATTTTGTACATCACCTTACAAATTTTTTTTCCAAAATTTAAAAAAGGATACACACACTTACTCACACTTTTTTAAGAAAATCATTTTTCATTCAATATTACTTAGATGTAGGAAAATTTTATGAGGCAGTGTGTGAAGTATTATTTTTTCAACTTTATTTTTTTTCTTTCAATTTTATTCTTTTTAATGCAATCCGATACAAACCTTATACGCCATCGGGTAGTGCATCAGGTACATGTCGACGTAAGTCATCTGCAACAGCTCGAGTGACGTCTTTAATGCAGGTATCACTTCTGCTCTCTCGTGCGCGTTATTCCACAACTTAAAATCGAATAAAACTAATCAATCATAAATTAATGATTAATTGAACACAATTAACAAATTATAGTGATCGTTTTCTGAAATGTTCTTCTAAATTGATTTATATACAAAATCACGTCAATTATATACTTTAAGATTATTTAGATACATATGGAATATGCTTTTTTATACACCATAAATTGCAAATATGGACGAAATACACAAGAAAACGATAATTGAATGAAATAATCGGTGTAACATTTCATTATATTAAAACAATTGATAAATTGATATCATATTGCCATGACAATACATAAAAAAAAATACTAATACATATATTTTGATTTATAATTGTTACAGTACAATCAATAAGTTAATCTTAAAAGTTTTGTTTAGTCTTGTTTCTAATTGTTATTTCAATACGTAGGACATTTATTACACCACTATCTGATAAGCAGCAACGGTAGCTTAATACACTCACAAGCCTTTAATAGCTACCCAAACAAAACTTACTTTGGTAGTGATGTACACGTCCCGGCGATCGGCCTTATTGTCTCTCACGAAGTTTCCGACACCTAAGCCAACTTCATCCTCGACTCTGTACAATGACGCTGTGTCTATGTGTTGGTAGCCTGCCTCCAGGGCCCATTGTATGGCGCGAGCAAGCGAGTGGTTTACTGGTAACACCCTTGTACCCTGGGATACATTTTGGACACTGTATTCTCGATGTTTAAAGGAAGCTTCTATTTATAAATAAACTCAGAATAGTAACCCATAGAAGAAAAGTGACATTATTATGAAATCAATTCAAAGAGAAAACAAAGCAGTACTAACCTAATGCAAAACAGAACAAGAACAAATTTATCT
The DNA here is from genome assembly GCA_943193645.1 of Acentria ephemerella. Classification (NCBI taxonomy): domain Eukaryota; kingdom Metazoa; phylum Arthropoda; class Insecta; order Lepidoptera; family Crambidae; genus Acentria; species Acentria ephemerella. Next base: position 8,917,036 of record OW971886.1, on the reverse strand, counting down.
ATGATCTGGTTTTTTTTCTAAAAAAAATCAATATTCAAACGGCCAATGCGGACAAAACAATTTTACAAACAATAACTTGCAATAGCCTGATACGAAAATAAAAGATGTTGCTGGCTTGAATTATTTAAATTGAAACCGTGAATACCAGTGAGTTTAAATCAAAATAACGTTTCTTAAACGAATATTTTTCCTACTTTCACCAATAAATATTTAGTGAAAAATTTAATTGTATTGTTTAATTTGCATAAAAAACGTTTTATAGCATTTTAACGTTATGCTGTTTTTAAGCTATTTACTATGTTGAGTGAATCCTCAACTCTTTAGTATTACTTTACACATCAATCAATCAGATGTTCTCGGATTTCGAACCTATCTTACTCTGATGTATTCGTTTTCCACGAATCTGCTTCCAAAGCCTCTCACCAAATACGCAATGAATATTTTAATAAGTAGTAGTAATAGTATTAAATAATTTAATTAAAAACATTTGAGAGAATGGTTTTTGTCCATAAAAATAATATTACATTATTTTTCGTTAATTCATTTCAATTTAAAATTTACCTTGAGAAAACAATGAAAGATAAGAGTATATTATATGATTGTTAAACATTTTTGACATTAATCCAATTCAGGTACTTATATTAGATTTTTATTTAATTTTAGATGTAATTGGGACTGTTTATAATCAAAATAAATGAATGTCTACTCTGAAATAACGCGACAAAGTATTTTCATCTTCAAACCACACACGGAAATAGAGAACAGCTTCAAGTATACTGTCAACATTTTCTTTAAGCCAAAGTTCTCTGCAAAACATTTACATTTGCTGAACAAAATATACATGCGAAACTATTTCCACATTTTGCTTTTATGTTATTTATTTGTTTCTGGCACATATGTCATGTCGTAAAACCAGCGTTACTTTGCGAGTTTGCAATGGAGGGGTGCTTGGGTATGATCCCGGGAGGATACAGTACTCACATCAGCTAGATGGCCCAGGCTAGTACCGAGCGCAATGATAGGTATGTCATTGCCATCATTCAATTTGAGAGTACTGTTTGCATCTACCTGCAAAAAAGTATTCGTATTAATTAATTTGTTCATCTCTGCTGGCCTTACTAATAAAATCCGGTAAGACTGTCCTTGTACATTTATGATACACAATAAACCATAATATTCTGTATATCTATCTATTTTACTTGGATAATTCATTGGAGCTGTTATTGTATGTTTTGTCTTATTTTTATTTAAAACTTTCGACATAGATGAGAGCAAGACAACAAGCACGAAACAGCTTTTCTTTTCTAATGGCATTTTTTTAAAAGACCGTGAGTGTCTAATTTCTATGAAAGAAAATACCTTACCCAAAGAAGGCCTTTGATCATTCATTTCGAATAAGCTTCAGCTGAGAATAAACGATAATTGCGTCTTTATCAAATATGAAAATTTTAAATAACAAATTTATTTAAAGAATATATTTTTACCTGGAAGTTATGGAACACAAGGAGTACATTTATGAAGAGATTCATATTGATTTATTGTTCCACAGTGAGCATCCCAAGGAAATTATGGTCATTCAAAGGTATATAAGTCTTGACTTTATTGACATTATAATTTTTCATCAACATCATTAGCAAAGAACATATTAATCAAATTAAAACTATTTATATTTCACCCACACATTATTGCTACTCTGTATGATAAAGAATTCTAATTTAAAATATATTAACAATAGAAATATAATCATATAATATATTTAATAATGATACAAATATTCCTGACTCACACGAGTCGTGGATGTAGTTTGTTTTGTAGTATTTCTGATATTTATAAACATATTGCTAACTTTATTTCACAGTTATCTTATATCCATACGACAAGTTCTCAATGATTCTTAACTAGGTCTAGATAATAATGACTGTGTGAAATATTATTATTAAGTGAAACAATGAGTCTTCGTCCAAAGAAAGTTAGTAAGATAGTTCTGCTCCAAACGCCATCTATTAAAAGTAATCTGAAACCGCAATTCCCACACAAAATTGCCCCTATAGACTTATTTGCTTTTTTTAAGCTTCTCTTTATCTAGTGTGATACAAAAGCTCAAAAAAGAAAAGAAATATTAAACTGAACAAAAAATATATTCAAATATTCGAGATATTATTGAGTTTTTGCGACGCTAACTCATTGCAATAGAATTTAAAGTCAAAGTTCTGACACAAACAGTATAGAATACATAATTTTAGTACTAGTAAATGTTATATAAGCTACGAGAGAAGCAAGATTACATCCAGATATAAGTGTCTAGTTACCGGGAAACCCGATTTAACAGTGGTTCCTGGGGGAGAATCCCGAAAACTTCGCAGGTAATTAATGCACACACTACTAAATAGTTTCATCGAAATTTCTGTTAAGTTTATGCGTATCTAAGTATTATTAATTATGCATAGAATCAAGTGTGCTACTCACACTGCAGGCGGATGGAATATGAAGTTAATGTTGTGTAATACTAGCTGACCTGACAATATCACCATGGAGTATAAAAAGATAGCCTAAGACCTATTCTCATACCTACTCAACCCGATAGCTCGTCGTAAGAGTTCAATAATAAACACAGTAACACAAAATTTGAAAGATAACATAATAGAGAACTGTTTTTATTTATTTTATATGTAGATATATAGGCAGAAACCTTTTCATTCCCAGTTTTACATACACAACAATCACACTAATATTCAAAGTCAGACAAATCAACCAATGGGTATTTATACGTCTCAGGGAATTCTCGCCATTCTTTATTAGTTCATGTAGCCGTTTTAATCTAACCACACTAATTTCAACATTATTTTAAAAACCAACTCTATTGAATCGAAAAATGAAAGTGAAAGAATTTGACACATGGCGAATTTCGCTTAAAAGGCGGCTCCCTCTCTTCTCCATTCATATTTTGAGTTGGCTAAGCAGAAATTCAATTCTCCACCAAATTATAAACGAAAATAATTTTGTGAATTACGTCATTAATTTTTGTAGTATACGTTGCTGAAGCGGGATACGTGATATTGAACCTTAAACCTGCTATTATAGAGTTATATCTATGGCTGGATTGTATTCTGGAAGTAGCTTGTTTATCAAAGGACATCATAAGTCCTTCGGTAAATACCGTAATCATGGATCAACATGTCCAATATTTATACAATTGACTATTTATTAGACGGCGGTGTGTTGGACCCTTGTTTACTTAGCCAGAGGTCTCGGGTTTGAATCTTAGTAGGGACATATATTTGTATAATGAGTATGAATATTGGTACAAGAAACATGGACGTTTTTATATTTATTTCGTATATTTCTGACATTTGTATACAAATAACATATCTGTATTTCTCCGTTATCGAGTATTCATAACTCTTAATGGTGCTTAATTTACTAGAAAAAATCAGATAAGAGGTGTAAATATGAGAAAGAATAACAAATTTCGATAATATTCAAAACGAAAATAATCTTCGTTTTATAGGTCCAAATAAATCGACACGATATTAGGTTCGGCACTCATTTAAACTGAATTACAAAAAGCAAATACAACTATAGAAATAAGCGTTGTTCCACGCAGCGAACTAACTTCTAACTAAATAAACGATATAATCTAGACATTAATCAGATAGAGCATGGAGAGGCGTTTAATTTAAAAAAAAATAAGAAGAAACAAAAGTTATTTTTATCCCCGTACAATGTTTCTCAACACGCACGTTCACTCGCAGACTTTAATTGTTGAGCCATTTTAATTTGTGAAGCATCTAGGGATAACGATATCGAAGCCTTTCAAATTAATAAGTTTAAAAATTAATAAAAAAATTTTAAATTAAATTACAAAATTTTCATAAAACTTTAAAATTCTTAAAGAGGTAAGAAAGTATAAGTACTCAAGTACAAGTTACTCAATAAATTTTGAATGATATGAAAACGTAAGTCATAAGATATATATGTATATATATGCATCTTCTACATACTTAAGACGGGAGTGACGTTTTCGCTAGATTTGAAATTCTTACCGATGCAAGTCCAATGATAAGTAACAATGAAAACAATACACCTCTGTCAATCATATTCAAATTAATTTAACTGGAGAGTACAATTTAATGTTTAGTATTGTATTGTTTAATTAATAGTTTGTGACACTAATAAAAGGGTGAATCGTACTAGCTCGCCTAGGGTTCAGTGCATACTTTTAAGTATGTTTTTATATCTTCTCTAGGTATGATATTCTCTTTTCTTTTGCTTCAAAATATTTCATAATTCCAAGTCAATAAGAGGTACTTAACTATATATAAGTATAAATTCCCTGAAGAGTGTCGAAATATGCATCATGAACCATTTGGAATGAGTAACTATTACAACTGAGAAAAGGGGTCTTAACAGACAGATGGTCAAAGATGCGATGAGATGTCTCCAGCGAAATAAATGACCTATAAGGGGTCATTTATTTCGCTGGAGATACGGAACACTAAACCAAAAGTAGGTATAAATATTAAAACATGGCACATTGTGCTTATCAAATATAGATACGACCTTAGGGATTATATTTCAATCGTGTGCCAGATAAATGGTCTGCTTTGTACGATAAAAAGCAAATTTTTCTAAGGTTTGACCCGGATCGGTTACCAAAATTTATAATATCAGTCTCCCTTAAAATTCTGAAGAGACGCTGATATACACTGACGCTGGGTCCGTACATTTTTTTAACTAATTACTTCGTGCCATCATTATCATTGGTGATGAAGACGTTACAAACAAACTAGAGCCTCTGCAATTTCGTCAAACAAGGCATTGAATGTCTTGACGCAAAGAATAAAATGCTAAAGCCGCTTGTACCCTGCCAGTTCATAGGGTGCTTTTACACGCCTCTCTTGGTATGCGCTGGTAACGAATTGCAAATTTGAATATCAGATAAAGAAGCGAGAAAATAAACTTCTATGTCCGAGATGTTAAGGTTGGAATGCTAAATAGATGACTCCGAATGCTAGCACGCAAGCTTTAAACTATCAAGGGGAGGTATGATATGGTAAAACCTCTTCAGATCACTCTATAGAAAATAGAATAAAAGGAGTTTAGTGATACAATGTTTGAATTGAATTGAATTACATTGCTGCATAAACTGTCTTCACAAATGGAATCTTCATCTTACCACTTACCATCAGGTTACATCGCATCCTTATGCCGGATATCAATAATCTAACTATGGATTTTTTTGCTTAAGAGGGGGTGAATTATGACATATTTTTAACATGTTTAGATATAATAAAATCTAAGAACATTAACTGAACTGACACATTAAATTAAATATTCCTTTTCGTATAGATATGCTTTTAACAGCTTAATATCTTAAAACATGTAACACAAATAACATGCCCAATCCGTTAGCGAACTAGGTACATAACCTGTATTTCGGTATCGAGAGCCTGTATCCTCAGACTCAGAATGGGACTCAAGTATTTCATAACAGTTAATAAAATTATATTCACTCACTACGATACAAATGTCCTGTCCCAAACATCATATCCTCCGCGAAATCTTAATTAAACCTTCCTTCCTTCAATATACATTCGATTCTAATTATGAATAATGCGGAGACAAAGTTTTAAATTGGCAGGATTCAAATTATTAATAGTATCGCTTGATAACAAAGGGCTGACAGAGTTGGCAACTGTTCCGCATTATCTTCTTGTTAGATAGTTATCGAAGTAAGTACATCGCCTATTGAGAAACAAAAAACTAATTTACAAGTTTTAATTAACATCGCCGTTAGAGGTTACTTACCTACGTTTGTCGAGTTCTTTTTGTTTTATAATTGATATATTTTAACCGCCTCTGGGGGTTCAATTTGAAGTGGAGCCAAAAATTGTCTGTTCATTTTGTTTATTGTAAGGCCTTTTTCTAAGTCCACCTGATTAAATACCACCATATGTTCTTAGTCCTTTCGGCTTACTTATAATTTTAACAGCATTTTTGTATTCCAGCTGTTGGAGGCAAGATAGCTAGTTTCTCTGTTGATGAAGAATCCGGGTGTATCTCGACTTTATCTTCGGCGTTGCCATCACTTACCACTGGATGAGATAAATGCCAAGAAGTTCTCGTTAAAGATAAAAGTGAAAATTTTATCATTTGTAGAAGCAAACAGTGCAATGAAAATCTGTGACGAAAGGAGTAAAGTCGTCATCCAAAAATTTCTAGACGACTAATAACAATTCACAATTAAAATAACAAACACAATACACTAATAACAATTACACAAGTGAGAATATCACTCATCTGACATTGTCTTATATCAAACTGTATTGTTGTGAATCCTTTTGTGCAACAAAATTTATTTAATTGATTGATTCATATCATTTAAAAGGCACTTGCTAATTAACATCAACGATAGCCGATATACCCACTGCTGTATCAGTCTTCTACAGGTTTGGGCCATAATATCACTAAGAGGAAGTGACGCTTGAAAAACTCTTTGGTTGACCCATTCAAGGTCCAACCATAGCGAAAGTTGCTTTGTTTTAGTTTCGAAACCAATAGCTCGAACCACTACATCAACGAGCACCTAGTCATCTTTAATTAAATTTATTTTCAAGATAGAAATTATAAGTAGAAAATACTACTTAGATCTTCTGAAACAAGGAGTCTGATGAAGGCTGATTTCTTGAGCAAAATACAGAAATATATTCAAAATAAATGTATTTTCAACATAAGATATTATTACTTATACTTAGGAAAACCTTAGATCTTCCAAAAACCTCATTTTCACGTAAAACTTTGCACGCCGGATGCTCGTAGGTAAAAGCTAGTGGATCCATAACGTGCCTCTAACAAACCAAAAATATTTTAGCGTCAAAACAGATCGTGAAATCGAAAACTACTATTCCCAATGGCTAAATTCGTACTGCAACATTTTCCCCCTATAAATTTATACCGAGTACGAAATTTCTCGAGAGAGAGAAGCTTCCAAATACAGAACCGTTGCGGTGAAACCGTGTATTTGAGAAACACTTTTCACATAAACTTATAGAATTTTCCTCTCGAAATAAAATAATGGAAATACGGATTTTCCACTGCCGGATTTTCCGTAAACTTAAATGAAATCGATGTCAAATGACTTACAGTTTCTAGAAAAAAGAAGTTAAATAGAAAAATTACTCGATAGAATAAAATTTATTATTAACCCTCATGATTTAATCCTACAATATCATATTGACAAATGCCTAGGAGAAGAAGTGCCGCAAGAAACTCCTAACAGTTTTCAAAAGACGTCGATTTCTTAGTGCGCAGTGATTAATTCTCTTTTTAAAGAACTAAAACTAAAACTCTTTTCCTCATTTTAGCTCTATTTCTTTTAGATAAACAGAGATATTTAATATTAATAGAAGACATTAGGTTAGAATATAGTGAAAATAAGCAAAGAAACACCGGGGCCATTCGATTACTTCAAATGTCTTAAGTAATATAGTGATAACAGACATTTCTTCTATATATTTCAGTTTCAGTAACGTATCCGTTAATTGCAGTAAGCACGTTGACATCTGTAATTTTTTTACTGGGAAACGTCAAAATGAATTTGAACTAGGTATTCAGTATTTGACAGTAAATCCATTGTAATAAAACCCAGTTTGGATATTGTCCAACTGCACAACCAAAAATCTTACAACCAAAGCTATCTAGTTGTATTATCATGAAAATGATACATGTTTTCAGGGTTATGTGGTTTCAACATTACAGTTTATAGTATACCCATAATAATATAGATACAGATATAAGTATATAAGACCCATCGTAGCGGTAGATAATAAATTATTTCATGTGGACCCCTCGCGTGGTTAAGCTCCAAGTAGCGCTGTAATGTATCGATGTACGGTAACCAAACTATTTTTTGTTGACCCCTATCAGTGACCGCCTAACTTTGACTAACAGAGCAGATACTGTAAAATGTATTACTCTTCTGGGACCTAAATAATTGGAAAACTTTTCGAGAATTTTATTATTCCTTTTACTCTTCAATGGCAACATGCGAACCACTTGATAGTAAGTATTGAGCGTCCCCAGAGAATTTTTATTCACCACTGTCTTAATCTATATTGATTATGAGTAAAATCAAACACAAAGACGTCGAAAACGGATTAAATTTAGTAAAAAGAAAAATTAACGTTTTTTCATAAGAAGATGACAATCTCTCGACTCGACAAGAACATGGGTTAATATTTAATACTTGCTGACTTTCAAACAAATTCAAAGTATTTTTTAACTGTGTTGAGTTATGGAAAGCATTATTATTCTTGATTATAAGAAAATAAAAGATTATTTTTTACAACGAAAATAATCTTCGTTTTATAGGTCCAAATAAATCGACACGATATTAGGTTCGGCACTCATTTAAACTGAATTACAAAAAGCAAATACAACTATAGAAATAAGCGTTGTTCCACGCAGCGAACTAACTTCTAACTAAATAAACGATATAATCTAGACATTAATCAGATAGAGCATGGAGAGGCGTTTAATTTAAAAAAAAATAAGAAGAAACAAAAGTTATTTTTATCCCCGTACAATGTTTCTCAACACGCACGTTCACTCGCAGACTTTAATTGTTGAGCCATTTTAATTTGTGAAGCATCTAGGGATAACGATATCGAAGCCTTTCAAATTAATAAGTTTAAAAATTAATAAAAAAATTTTAAATTAAATTACAAAATTTTCATAAAACTTTAAAATTCTTAAAGAGGTAAGAAAGTATAAGTACTCAAGTACAAGTTACTCAATAAATTTTGAATGATATGAAAACGTAAGTCATAAGATATATATGTATATATATGCATCTTCTACATACTTAAGACGGGAGTGACGTTTTCGCTAGATTTGAAATTCTTACCGATGCAAGTCCAATGATAAGTAACAATGAAAACAATACACCTCTGTCAATCATATTCAAATTAATTTAACTGGAGAGTACAATTTAATGTTTAGTATTGTATTGTTTAATTAATAGTTTGTGACACTAATAAAAGGGTGAATCGTACTAGCTCGCCTAGGGTTCAGTGCATACTTTTAAGTATGTTTTTATATCTTCTCTAGGTATGATATTCTCTTTTCTTTTGCTTCAAAATATTTCATAATTCCAAGTCAATAAGAGGTACTTAACTATATATAAGTATAAATTCCCTGAAGAGTGTCGAAATATGCATCATGAACCATTTGGAATGAGTAACTATTACAACTGAGAAAAGGGGTCTTAACAGACAGATGGTCAAAGATGCGATGAGATGTCTCCAGCGAAATAAATGACCTATAAGGGGTCATTTATTTCGCTGGAGATACGGAACACTAAACCAAAAGTAGGTATAAATATTAAAACATGGCACATTGTGCTTATCAAATATAGATACGACCTTAGGGATTATATTTCAATCGTGTGCCAGATAAATGGTCTGCTTTGTACGATAAAAAGCAAATTTTTCTAAGGTTTGACCCGGATCGGTTACCAAAATTTATAATATCAGTCTCCCTTAAAATTCTGAAGAGACGCTGATATACACTGACGCTGGGTCCGTACATTTTTTTAACTAATTACTTCGTGCCATCATTATCATTGGTGATGAAGACGTTACAAACAAACTAGAGCCTCTGCAATTTCGTCAAACAAGGCATTGAATGTCTTGACGCAAAGAATAAAATGCTAAAGCCGCTTGTACCCTGCCAGTTCATAGGGTGCTTTTACACGCCTCTCTTGGTATGCGCTGGTAACGAATTGCAAATTTGAATATCAGATAAAGAAGCGAGAAAATAAACTTCTATGTCCGAGATGTTAAGGTTGGAATGCTAAATAGATGACTCCGAATGCTAGCACGCAAGCTTTAAACTATCAAGGGGAGGTATGATATGGTAAAACCTCTTCAGATCACTCTATAGAAAATAGAATAAAAGGAGTTTAGTGATACAATGTTTGAATTGAATTGAATTACATTGCTGCATAAACTGTCTTCACAAATGGAATCTTCATCTTACCACTTACCATCAGGTTACATCGCATCCTTATGCCGGATATCAATAATCTAACTATGGATTTTTTTGCTTAAGAGGGGGTGAATTATGACATATTTTTAACATGTTTAGATATAATAAAATCTAAGAACATTAACTGAACTGACACATTAAATTAAATATTCCTTTTCGTATAGATATGCTTTTAACAGCTTAATATCTTAAAACATGTAACACAAATAACATGCCCAATCCGTTAGCGAACTAGGTACATAACCTGTATTTCGGTATCGAGAGCCTGTATCCTCAGACTCAGAATGGGACTCAAGTATTTCATAACAGTTAATAAAATTATATTCACTCACTACGATACAAATGTCCTGTCCCAAACATCATATCCTCCGCGAAATCTTAATTAAACCTTCCTTCCTTCAATATACATTCGATTCTAATTATGAATAATGCGGAGACAAAGTTTTAAATTGGCAGGATTCAAATTATTAATAGTATCGCTTGATAACAAAGGGCTGACAGAGTTGGCAACTGTTCCGCATTATCTTCTTGTTAGATAGTTATCGAAGTAAGTACATCGCCTATTGAGAAACAAAAAACTAATTTACAAGTTTTAATTAACATCGCCGTTAGAGGTTACTTACCTACGTTTGTCGAGTTCTTTTTGTTTTATAATTGATATATTTTAACCGCCTCTGGGGGTTCAATTTGAAGTGGAGCCAAAAATTGTCTGTTCATTTTGTTTATTGTAAGGCCTTTTTCTAAGTCCACCTGATTAAATACCACCATATGTTCTTAGTCCTTTCGGCTTACTTATAATTTTAACAGCATTTTTGTATTCCAGCTGTTGGAGGCAAGATAGCTAGTTTCTCTGTTGATGAAGAATCCGGGTGTATCTCGACTTTATCTTCGGCGTTGCCATCACTTACCACTGGATGAGATAAATGCCAAGAAGTTCTCGTTAAAGATAAAAGTGAAAATTTTATCATTTGTAGAAGCAAACAGTGCAATGAAAATCTGTGACGAAAGGAGTAAAGTCGTCATCCAAAAATTTCTAGACGACTAATAACAATTCACAATTAAAATAACAAACACAATACACTAATAACAATTACACAAGTGAGAATATCACTCATCTGACATTGTCTTATATCAAACTGTATTGTTGTGAATCCTTTTGTGCAACAAAATTTATTTAATTGATTGATTCATATCATTTAAAAGGCACTTGCTAATTAACATCAACGATAGCCGATATACCCACTGCTGTATCAGTCTTCTACAGGTTTGGGCCATAATATCACTAAGAGGAAGTGACGCTTGAAAAACTCTTTGGTTGACCCATTCAAGGTCCAACCATAGCGAAAGTTGCTTTGTTTTAGTTTCGAAACCAATAGCTCGAACCACTACATCAACGAGCACCTAGTCATCTTTAATTAAATTTATTTTCAAGATAGAAATTATAAGTAGAAAATACTACTTAGATCTTCTGAAACAAGGAGTCTGATGAAGGCTGATTTCTTGAGCAAAATACAGAAATATATTCAAAATAAATGTATTTTCAACATAAGATATTATTACTTATACTTAGGAAAACCTTAGATCTTCCAAAAACCTCATTTTCACGTAAAACTTTGCACGCCGGATGCTCGTAGGTAAAAGCTAGTGGATCCATAACGTGCCTCTAACAAACCAAAAATATTTTAGCGTCAAAACAGATCGTGAAATCGAAAACTACTATTCCCAATGGCTAAATTCGTACTGCAACATTTTCCCCCTATAAATTTATACCGAGTACGAAATTTCTCGAGAGAGAGAAGCTTCCAAATACAGAACCGTTGCGGTGAAACCGTGTATTTGAGAAACACTTTTCACATAAACTTATAGAATTTTCCTCTCGAAATAAAATAATGGAAATACGGATTTTCCACTGCCGGATTTTCCGTAAACTTAAATGAAATCGATGTCAAATGACTTACAGTTTCTAGAAAAAAGAAGTTAAATAGAAAAATTACTCGATAGAATAAAATTTATTATTAACCCTCATGATTTAATCCTACAATATCATATTGACAAATGCCTAGGAGAAGAAGTGCCGCAAGAAACTCCTAACAGTTTTCAAAAGACGTCGATTTCTTAGTGCGCAGTGATTAATTCTCTTTTTAAAGAACTAAAACTAAAACTCTTTTCCTCATTTTAGCTCTATTTCTTTTAGATAAACAGAGATATTTAATATTAATAGAAGACATTAGGTTAGAATATAGTGAAAATAAGCAAAGAAACACCGGGGCCATTCGATTACTTCAAATGTCTTAAGTAATATAGTGATAACAGACATTTCTTCTATATATTTCAGTTTCAGTAACGTATCCGTTAATTGCAGTAAGCACGTTGACATCTGTAATTTTTTTACTGGGAAACGTCAAAATGAATTTGAACTAGGTATTCAGTATTTGACAGTAAATCCATTGTAATAAAACCCAGTTTGGATATTGTCCAACTGCACAACCAAAAATCTTACAACCAAAGCTATCTAGTTGTATTATCATGAAAATGATACATGTTTTCAGGGTTATGTGGTTTCAACATTACAGTTTATAGTATACCCATAATAATATAGATACAGATATAAGTATATAAGACCCATCGTAGCGGTAGATAATAAATTATTTCATGTGGACCCCTCGCGTGGTTAAGCTCCAAGTAGCGCTGTAATGTATCGATGTACGGTAACCAAACTATTTTTTGTTGACCCCTATCAGTGACCGCCTAACTTTGACTAACAGAGCAGATACTGTAAAATGTATTACTCTTCTGGGACCTAAATAATTGGAAAACTTTTCGAGAATTTTATTATTCCTTTTACTCTTCAATGGCAACATGCGAACCACTTGATAGTAAGTATTGAGCGTCCCCAGAGAATTTTTATTCACCACTGTCTTAATCTATATTGATTATGAGTAAAATCAAACACAAAGACGTCGAAAACGGATTAAATTTAGTAAAAAGAAAAATTAACGTTTTTTCATAAGAAGATGACAATCTCTCGACTCGACAAGAACATGGGTTAATATTTAATACTTGCTGACTTTCAAACAAATTCAAAGTATTTTTTAACTGTGTTGAGTTATGGAAAGCATTATTATTCTTGATTATAAGAAAATAAAAGATTATTTTTTACAAAAATTAAATTATCCTTAAACAATCACGTGATTAACTAAGAGTGGAAAGAGTTCAAGACTAAACTAATATTCAAACTAATAATAAAAGAAACCATGTTGTCATGAAGAGTTCTAATCTAGTTATTTAAAATCCCTCAATGAAACTAAAAATGTTTCATTTTTTTACTGAAATATATATTTTAAGAAAACATATAATCTCTAACATAACATGTAATCTCTGCACCAGATAACGCTTTGAAAGGCTGATAAGTAAGGATGTCAAAAATGTAAAAATTACATGGAAATTGACACTTAAACGTAACGTAGGGCTTATAAATAATATACAGAAATAAAATGTGCTTTCTTTTAAATATATCTGTGAATTGCTCACATATCAGTCATAATTGCCTATTAGTTAAGGCTAAGAATGTTTTAGGTGGTATTTTAATCCAACGACAAGTACTTTTGTGATGGAAAATATATTTTTTTAGAATTCATAATATTTTACACTGACTACACAACGCAATGATATTAAATGCCAGTCAATTAACTATCATAAATATACACAAAGCAATAACAGATATATCACAAATGGTTGGCTGCCGAGTTTAATTATTCCTTAGAAATTTGTTTGACCGCGAAAGAGGTTCTCCAAACTGTTCAATGTTTTGAAGACTTGATTATTTTTCAAAAAAATCTGGTTCAAATGAGACAGGAAATTAACAAGTAAGTACATTTCAAAAACACTCACTTATATGTTTATTGATTAATATAACGTATATCTTAACTGAAGTCGTTGCAATTAAATATTCCCTTTTAAAAATTTCTTTGTGTATTAGGTACGAACAAAGTACCTTTTTAAAATGGATACCATTAATAAAAAACTTCCAGAATTGTATATGAGCTGCAAACATTCGAAAGGCGGGAATATACTAACCTATTCTCAAAAAATGGAAATAATGTTAAAATTAAGAGTGTCCTTGCTTTAAATACGATAGCGAACGTAATCACTTTCATTTCACATTTATTATTGTTTTAATAAGTGTCACCATGGCAATGATCTGTACTAGACCTGTGATGGATTTGCATTTATTTTCAAATTTGATAAATCTTGATAGAGGTTCGAGTTACATAATATGACCATTATCCAAAAGTAATCAAAAAAATAGCTCACTTTCTAAGCTAATTTCGTAACTATTTTCCATATAATTACCTATTACTCCTAAAGGCTTCCACATTGATTTCCAAGTATAATAGTACCTTGACCGGTAGTTCTTCCATAGTGACCATATTGTATTGTGTATCGGTCAAGGTCCACCGCATTTTCCCGTACGTGGTCGCCAAGCTAGATTTTTGGTCATAACTTTTTTCGTCAAATTACTGATACTTTCTCAGTATGAAGTTTTCTACATATGTGAACTTTGAGTTATCTTTAAAAAAATTACTTACTGGGAGTAGTTAAAAAATATATATTTCGTTATACCGTATTCTGCTAGCAGAGTAAAAAGTATACTCACCTGTTGTTTATTTTATTATCACTGAGGCATAAATACCTTCTTAGCACTAGAGTGTGCTCTGTAAAGTTTTGTAATACTGTGTGTGTGTGTGTGTGTTTTACTGTAATATTTATTTTCATGTCCTTATTTTTAATGAGTATGTCTGTGCATGACTTTAGATGTTAATAAACGTTATATCTATCTACATTGTAATGCACCAATCTGTTGAAATAAAAATCTTAGTTATTTCTTTTATAGCCTGTTAAAAGCGGACAGGGTGCAAAAAAATGTCCGCTAACAAGATCAGGCTCATTGCAGTTTTAATTTACAGAACTGCCTGGAATTTTTCCACGTTGCGAATTTTCTTCTTTCCCCATTCATCAGAGTACTGCCGCTGTCTCGACAGCAATTACTAATGTCGCAGTTGGCTGGTTGCGAGCAATCGTTGCACACAGCAGAATAGCGACAAGCTCGCTATTGAAATGGCCACAGCATATTTAATGTCAATTACACGCTTGTCTACGCGTACGCGTTTTATTTACCTAAGAAAAGATAATAAGGTAAAGATAGTAAAAAAGCAAAAAACTCTTATTGTGAATTTTCCCTATTTTATTTCAATCATATTAGAATAGTCTTTAAATATCCCTGGACATAATTTATCCATCTAAAACTATTGAAGCCTGAAATAGGTAGGCATAGTGTTTTATCTCTTTTTTTGTATTACAAATGGCATTCGAAAGAACGTGATGAACTAAAATAATCAGGCTAGCAGCCGAATTAACAATAATTCTACATTTACATTTGTATTTCTTAAAATTGTATTAAAATTTTTAGAATACCTCAAATTTAGGTAGCTACTGAATATAAGCCGGATAACCAATGGTTTTTAAAAACTTGAATTAACCAACAAGCGTGTAAAGGAAACATTTTTTATGTTTTTTACTGAATAAAAAAATTTATATGCATCTATATGGCCGTGTAGCGATTCACAAGGAAAACGTAGTGGGTGTAATTACAAGGAGGCATTAATATCACTTGTTCCCACAATGTCAATGCAATTGCAATATCAATACATTGATTATCTTCGTGAAAACTCCAGGTTTTAAATAGTTGAAACGGTTTCCAGACTTCGGTCCAAGTGACCTATTTGACTTCCAACGCTTAACAGATTGTAGATTGGCGAAGTTCTCGATAAACTTGGAACTAGTTTACAATAGCTCCTATTATTAGTAATAGGAGAATTGAATAGATCATTTTAACCAAGTTTAGAAAAGAAATAAAAACTCCTACATTTATCAATCTATTTTGAAATTTATTTTGTGTTACAATAAGATTTCTTTAAGAGTTTTTTCATATAAATATCGTCAGGATATATATAAGATCTTTGGAAACGGAAAGTGAATTCATGAAACAAAGCGATATTAATAATAAAAATCCATGTACTACAATATTACAACCGGACTATCATACTAGTCGACAAAGCAATCGATCAACTAATTGGGTTTAAAAATTATCGACATTATCACTCGCTTTCTTCCTTTAATAAACAGAGATAAATACGAGTAAGTATCACTAAAAGACACTTTAAGCTTAATGGATGGTCAAAACTTACATTAGATAAGGTTTCAGACTATTACACATTAATATAGTGTTATTTACATATGGTTAACATATGGTTTTTCATTACAAGTTGATGCATTAATTTGTGAAATAGCCACAAACTAAATCCATATTTTATGTGTAGTTCATTTTGAACTGTAATATTATTTTAATCACATATCCATATTTCTAATAATTCAAGCCGCCGCCTCGATAAATGTTCAAGAAAACATAATTTCCTTTTGTGCAAAACAAAAAATGCCCTAAAATTTTGATTACTTCATACGAGTACTGATTCATTTAAATACAAGCAATATGACTGTTTTTCAAGCAAATACTGCTATAGTGGTCGCATATCGTGATTGCCGCGGTAATTACCGGCAGGAACACACCACCACTACTTTTATTTACAAACATCAAGTCAAACTTCTACACAGTCTAGTAAAGATAATTGCATAAGTGTATCTACCTTTTCATTACTGTATTGTATATATGCCACTAAGATACTAATTTCCACTCTACCCTCGCTATGGTTTTATAAATTTCTGCAAATCTTTCAGCGCATAGCATTAAAGTCAATAAACATAAACTAATAATATTACATGTAGGTGTTACAATTATAATTTATTAAAGAACTTATCTTCTACAAATTATTTTCATGCCAATAAGATAATAATTTGAACTGAGAGAGTTGAATTAAGAGAGTAATTTGAAATGAACACGTTAAACTGTTCTTCAAACAACCATATTTAACATATCAAACTTATTATAGACGGAACATATAAATACTAATCAATCTATGATGCCCGCTTTTCAATTTAGGCGCATTATGCATTCTATTGTCAAAGAAAATTTGCGAGTTATAGATGTACATTCAGTTACTTTTTTATAAAAAATTAGCTTTCGCCCGCGGCTGCGCCTGCTTGGAGCTCGGTCTCTCACATAGATTATATAACCTATAACCTTCCCCAATAAAAGTACTAAGTAATCTAATACAAAATATTTTTTCAATGCCAACCTATAGTTCCAGAGATACATCGTCCAAAGTTCCAAAGTTTCCTACATCGTCGCAAACTTTATATTAGTATAGAAAATAACAAGTAATCACACATAATAATCTATATAAAAGAAAACAATCAAACAAGTGTATAAAATTAAATTCGTAAAAGCAATACACTTTTTGCAAATGTTATATTATTATGGAC
This sequence comes from Acentria ephemerella, assembly GCA_943193645.1. Taxonomy (NCBI): domain Eukaryota; kingdom Metazoa; phylum Arthropoda; class Insecta; order Lepidoptera; family Crambidae; genus Acentria; species Acentria ephemerella. The sequence continues at coordinate 8,899,549 of OW971886.1, read as the reverse complement.
AAAAAGACTTGCCGGTTGTTATACTTATATTTATTAATTTTTTATCTTGATGAAGATAAAATGTTTGCCTTTAATTCTTTCCCTAAAACCTGGGCGAAATCGTTCTTTATTTATAATGTCAGTTATTAGAAATCCTTACCTTACCTGCTTTTTTTTCTATGTAGATAAGAAAACTAAATAAATTTCATTGGATTAATCAGTACGAAATTTCCCAATTTATAAATTTGTATATTTTCCAGAGCACAAAAAGGTAAGCTTGTGTTTAATAGAAAATACTTCCCTCACGTCTTACGAAAGGAATTTTTCTTGTCGACGGAAAACCCTTACGCACCTGCCTCTTTTATCAGCGCCGACAAAGACGAGCAGCCCTTTCTCAACCTACTTGCTTCCTACCAAAGCTCAATAAAGATAGGTCAAACCAGCATTATGTAAATTAAATATAACACAATATAACTACTGAAAATATGACAATGCACGAGTAAATAATGCGGCTTCTCTTTTGTCACGTCGCACAAAAACTCAGCCCCCATCGAGCTCTCATAACGAGCACCGGGATAACAATATATATTTTTCATAAAAAAATCACTTTGATAAATACGTCATTCAATTTCGCAGAAATAAAAATGAGTCAACGCGTAAAGTCAACAATGCGGAACAAGTGAAATGTTTCAATAACAAAAAAAAGGTGAAACGGATCGGCTGGCCCGATTTTCAATATCGTTTTGCAGGTAAACGAGGGTACTATTCATATGTGTAAAGAGACTTCGCGTACGTGTCTGAGTACTTATGTGTTAGAAATGTCGTTTCTCTGAACTGTCCCCAATTTATCTTAGACTTGTCTGCAGTATTTTCTGCTACGCAAACCAATATTGCAACTATCAGTACTTTATGAAGGAAGCGTATTTCTGCCCTATTTGGTGCCGGGAAACGACGTTCCACTCTCTGTTGACCCGGAGCTGCAGAACTATTTATGCAAAATGTATGGCCATTGGCTACTGACGTTGCAACCTATACAAGTGCTATTCGGGCCCACGCTCTACTCCGATGACAGACGCCAATTCGCAAATTCCGTTCAGAACTTCAAGCGAGGTAGTCTACAAAGGACTTAAGAATTGGAATGTTAAGGATTTAGTGATGAGGGCGCTTTTACTTGAGATTGTAAGCCTTGGTAAGTCCGTGGACAATTTCAACCAGGCATATCGCTACACATTCTAAAGCTTTGTTATGTGTTACACTAACTTAACTCTAAGTGAAACAAACCTCATCTTTTTGTTCAGTATATTTTATTTTTATTCTCGTTTACAGTTTATTTACTTTTTGCACACACAGAGCTTAGCAGGTGAAGAATGGTGAAGCGAATACAACGTGATGTACATATTGTTTCAGCCATTTTTAATACTGCAAATATGGCTATTATATCGTCCTTATTCCCTTGGATTTAAATCATGAGCTTTTACTACTACTACTATTTAAACATTTGCAAAAAAATTTCTTGATAAATTTTTGAGAAGTGAAAAATAAATATTTTTGTTAATATATATATTTATAGTCTTATTTCAATGAATAGCTAGACCTTGATATATATGACTATATGCTAAGGTATTAGAACCTTGTCTGGAGGTGAACATCGCAGCGGACAGCTATATATCGCTTGAAGAAACCGTGAGATTGCCAATAAACCTGTTATTGCCAGGCCAAGTCATATAGTGTCGAACTCGCATGGCACGTGAGTTTGATACTTACTGTACCCAATACTACTATATGCATACACACACATACATTACATTGTTTCCTACACTTCGTTACAACGACGATAGATTGATATTTTGAATGTTTGTTACTTTTTTTAATATAATAAGATATAACATAATTTAAGAGTAGATGTAGGAGGGCTAGTAAAGGACATAAGATTAATGTCATATAAATAGTTAAAGTGTTGGTAGAAATTAGTTAAAATTTAATTAATTCATTAAATTAACCTTTAGTTCAATATACTCAGATAAGGTTTACCCTAGATATTTCGCTCTCATCAGTTAAGATATTATGGTATTTTCCAAATAAAAAACATACATTGGACCTAAAGATATTTTGTACACAAATCACACAATAATCAATTATTTAACTTTAAAGTATGACTACATGTATTTTGCAAGAATAACGGAATAAGCAAACATCAACATATAAATCGTCATATAAACTTCGTACCACGACATTTCATTAAATGATAATGCAAGGATATTAAATCCTAGTTCATTTTCTTGAGTAAACAGGGGTTACTTCTCTAAGTCTACACAGGAAGCATTGTAGCCATGCCTTCAGAGAATAATAATGTTGAAGAACTCGTTTCAAAAATGTAATAGACGTTGGAAGCTTCAATACTGCGCAACTCTGATTCTCACCCGAGGAAACATGCGATTGACAGACAAAATGAGGATGTATTCGACGGGACCACTCTAAATACACCCCTCTACCTGCCGACTGTCGTGAGATATTGAAAACCGAGCCCGGGGCTATTCGTTTGACCTTTTTTATTGGCAACATTTCACTCGTTCCGCATTGTAGAGGGCTCGACAGGAGCGGGTGGCGTTGTCAAATTGCTCAGCTATTTTAGCCTCCACCTGGATTACTCTAATTTCCATATTACATGGGAGTTACCGAAATTAACATGAACCTTCGAAGACCAATTTAAAAAATCTGGAAATTGAATCTAAACGGCTTTAATATAAAACAACCTTAATTCCTTTATTAGTAATATTGTTAATCAACAACAACTTTATACATAACTGTTTTTATTATATAATCAATTCTGTTATGTAAATATAACTTAGTAAAGTATAATAGATAAAATAGTTGTATTTGTGAATAATATCAAACAATAATACAAATCTTTAATTCTTTATACAAAACATAATAGTCTTCATGAAAACTAAAAATTCTATTGTATATGAATCTTTTGTATTGTATTTAACAATAAAACCATTTCAAACCAGTATCCGCCCAAGAAATGCCGTACAAATAGAATTACTGGTAGGTGTGAACTCGTGGACGATTAATACTATTGAATATATATAATACATATTTTTTACTGTGCGTTTGCTTTTCTTTTGTATTCCATTGTATTATGTGAATATTTTCTTTATATTATAATATTTCCACACATCAAATACGTAGAAAAACATAAGTCTCCAAACAATACGTAATCCAAACGTGTATGTACATTTATCTCAGTCTTCTATTAAAAGAAGACTTACACGAATCCTATATAATAGCATCTTTGACAATAAACCACCCCTTGTATATAGATGTATAAAGAATAGAAAATAAACTTAGACCATTACTTAGTCTATCTTATCAATTCTGTACGAAATCAAATTTTATCAGTTCAAAAACTTTCCAGTCTACTGAGTTCGTCGCCCTTTAAGCTCATCGTCAAAACTTCTTTCAAGAATAATCTTATTTACTTCAGTTGATTATATAATTGAGTTTTTTATATTCGACAAGGGCAGTAAATAAGCTCTACGAAGACTATAAATGTTCTTAGCAACTACGTTATTGTAGTGACCTTGCGTCTTTATGGCCAGGCTGAATATTTAAAATATAAAAGTCATTTAAATGATGTTTCAAATATCAAAAGATATTGATTTTTATTTTTAAAGTTGTATTCTGTTTGTCGTGCAGACAAAGTGGTTACAAAACTGTAATAATCTCGCGTTACCTATCCTTTAAAAATCAAGAGACAATGTTTTAAGAGACTGTGCTAGTTAGTCTTAATATTGGATGTGTGCCTACTTATTATTATAAAGAGTTTTATGTTGACATGACGTGATGCATTTAGTAGTAGTAGTTGTTGTTGTTGTAGTTGTAGTAGTTGTTGTTGTAGAAGTAGTAGTAGTAGTAGTCTTTCATTTTGTTGACCTTTTCCATTCATGTATATTCATGAATAGTATTGATTATGACCTCAATTCTGTTTTGCACGAACTAGAATTAAATTTAAGTTCGGTGACTACTCATTTATTTACAACGGCGTCAGAGAGTCTAGACAATGCCTTTCGTTAATCGCTAATGCAATCGCTTAGGAATATATGCATAGGATTTAACATAAGCACTCGCTTATCGATCGATTGTGATTATCAAAACTCACGCATTTAGAAATTTGATTGTGATTGACAAAATGCATCTTATCTAGTCTCTCTGGTCGAATTGTATTTAAAAAATAGTGACGCCATTTGACTTTCCTTAAATGGCAGCTATTAAGCATATTTGCCTTATTTTAACGCGAATCATAAAACATACCGATTATCATAAGACAAAAGTCATCATAGTATCAATTAACTTGAAATTCCTCACAGTCATTTTATCTCTTTTTTTAATGTGAATGAAAGAAAAGGCGACTACTTAATGCACTTAATATTAAGAGAATAGCAAAAGAATCGGCACCTAAAATCTTGTGTTTGAATACGATTTGTTAGTTGATACTTGAATTATACTGATACTACATCTCCTTAGTAGTCTGTGATTATATGTATTTTTGTAGATATATATTTATATAATTATGCATTATGTAGTGTATACATGCTATCATTAAGTAAGTAGCTATGTATGTATATATTTAATATTTGTATGTAATAACTTTTATCATGTATGTATTCGTTATACGTCGCCAACTTCCTTCCGTCTATTCTATTTTTACATCAACTCTATTCTATTTTTATCTTGGGTTGATTTATATTTAATTAAAAGTCTGTTGCGATAAATATGGCACCCGGCATGACCTTTGATGAAAGTTAATAATCATCTTAGTTATTAGTTCTTAGTCATCAATGGGATTATGTATGTGTGCGTGCGAAAATAAGTCTTATAATTATGTCATGTGTAGCTTATCGAATTGGCAACCTAATTGCATGGTTTATTTCTTTACTTCCCATTAAGCATTGTCATATTCTTAACCCCTGGCACGTTGGCAATTAATGAAAGATTAATATTGTTGAAGCTATAACACAGATGAAACGCTTAATACTAAATACCTCCCAAAATTTAAGTAAGGCAGTAGTCATGTCCTCGTTTTAAGTAACAAGCAAGAAAGATGGTTTTCAAGGTAATTTTAAATTGCACCTAGAGAGTAGTTTACCGCGAACCAAAGATAGGTAGTAGCGCCGCGGGGTTGCACCAAGTTGTCCTCAGTAGGATATTACTTTAATCGTGAAAGCCTCCGTTATGGGCGAAGTTGAATAAAACCGCCGCAACGGCCGGTTATTGCTACACTCATTGTTACAATGCCTCCTCGTTATGCCTTATGTGCCAACTTACATTTTTATTCAACAGTGATAATGGTTTGCGTCTGAATATACAGTCTCCTTTGTTTCACCGCGAACTTTCACTGAAAGAAATCGTGACAACTGTGTACGAAAGAAATGAGCAAAGTTGAGTATTGCAGCTGAGGATTAAATTAAATGATTATTTGTAATGTATAACCTAAAATACTTAATTCTAAACTCTTTGTTTAAATAAAGAAGGTTTTTATGTATAAATCACTAAAGAACCGTTTTTAAAAAAAGCTGAATAATCAACCTCATTTTGATGTCATAATACCTACTTTACGAGCACTTTTCTTAAAATAATAACCACATTTATACAATTATATACAAAGAATCATTTAGATATAAATTACGCGACCTAACTCACCACAAAAAACATGACCCTAAAAGCAGTGTAGTGTTTTTGATCCCTTCTGTGATAACCAGCGCCAATTGTTAAAAATTTGAATGCAGATCACCTATAAACAAAATGCACAAACTAATATTTGTTGTATAAAGTAAATTTTTATAAAATTCAAGTTAGTAAGTATTATAATTATAACTTATAGTTAACATTGGCTAGCTGTCTTAAATTAAAAACAGTACTTAATTTAATGTTTATGAGTTATTGTTAAATATTTTTTGTTGGTACATGTTTTTGTTGACTGCCCTTAAAATAAATAAAGAACTAGAACAAAATCATAAAGGGCTTCGCGGCCTTCAAGCAGCAATCTTCAATAACTCTAGATCAAAAATTGAGATTCTATATTAAACTTCATTTTCGTAAATTTTCCTTTGACGAAAATGGTTCTTGAAATTAAGATTACGATGATAATTACACAAAATTATTATTAGTAATAATATACTAATACTCAGAAGTCTGATTACGATTGTTTAAACGTAATCTTAACCTAGTCATTCAAATTTCGATCCCTTTTCAATTAGTATGGCCATATTTAGACACCTAATTAAGTGAGAACTTCTTAGACATCAAATTACGAATAAATTTATCATGTGCCTTGGAGCCTTGGAGATTATATTTAACGTATAATATCATAACGCGCTGGTGATCAACTGAGATTTACAATTACTATTAGGTAACACTTCGCTCTATAGTATATCTTTTCAGGTGTAGAAATTTCCGTGTTGGTTAAATGTTTTTTCTAGGGATGGCCCGATGAATTACTCCAGCAGAGTCCCAGAGCTCTTGTAAAGAGCATCAGAGTTACGGGGGAGTTACAAAGTATAGGTGAGGAAATCCGAACGAGGGGTAACTTCAAACGATATAATATATTAACATGATAGAAAAAGATAGTTTAACAACTATATATACTGACTATTAAGAGCAGTGACTGCAGTGACCTTTAGATCAGTTTTTTAATAAAGACTCTCTTTCAGTATAACCTTTTTGTTGCCGCAATAGGATGTAAATAGTTTATTTTCTCTGCCTTGAAATTAATTCACTGTGAACTTTCCTTAAAACTTCGTAAGTACCTACAAATAATTGTAGTAATACTAAACTAGTTTGTAACTCAAAACTAAGTTTAAATCAAGTCACAGGGACGCTACTTGAAATTACATACAAATTATTTACGCAAACTTTACGAATACCTACTTCTCGACAAGGGATTCGTGATAAGGGGAAGACCTCTGTATTAGGGTCAAAGGGAAGGTACTATTCGAATTAAAATAACAAATATTTGGTAGGTACGTAGGTCACTTCACTGGTATCTTGTATGTTCTACGTATTTTAATTGGATAAGAGTGTAGTCTTTTGTCCGATAATAAACAAGTTAGCTTACCATCAGGTGGGCGTGTGTATGCTTGTTTGGTCTTTTCGTATAAAAATACAGTAGATTCAGTATTTATAATCAGCATAGAAATTATGTGAAGTTGTAATTTTCAAAAATTACGAAATAATTATTAAGCAGTTCGTTAAAAATGTTAGTACTATTTATTAGTTTACCCACATTAAACGTCTAAAATCAAATAATGTCAACTGTGCATACAAAACATGTACAAATATGTCTACTATATGGCAACACTTGAAACCATCGGTGATTACAGAAAATGAAATTGATGTGTAACTTACATCAAAAAGATGTTAAGGATATTTTCATTAACTGGTGTTTTTTAAAATAACGTGATCTTAGTTTTAATCCACCGGCATCTCAAGATGATGCTATACCTCCCGAACCATAAAACTATGATTACATTATTTCCTATTTTCAACTCTAACTCAAATGTAACTGAAATCACAAGAAGTATCACTAACATTAAAACCTTATACTTGGTAAAATTCCATTACCTTGTATATTAGAGTAGCAGTTTATAGTATTGTATTTACAGAACAAGGGCTTTTTAACTGTACATTCGCAAACACAATTTATTATGACGCTTATTACAAAGGTAATAAATGTTTCACCAGCCATTTGCCCACTACAAGATCATCAGCGCACTATTAAAAGCCACAAGCTATTATACTAAATTACACACGTTCAAACTAAAATACAACCATTAATTTTCTGTTTAAAACGACCTCAATTAGCTACCCATGTTTTTAGGAACTGTGAATATGCGTTACAAATTCGTAAAATTCCGTGATGTTTAAGTTAGAAATATCCTTTGGCTAATTATTAGCCTGAACCACTTCAAAGGGAGTTTTGTCTCTATAAGCAAAATTCTGGAATGGGTACTATTCGATAATTGGAGTCAAATTCGCACAAGAAGAGTACAAGATTGTGAAAAGATTAATTTTTTGTGCTCCTTTTATTTTGATTTTATTATTTATATACGATATTTATACTTACTTTGTTAAGAATTTAAATGTCTAACTTATAACATAAAAACCCTTATTAACATCGAGTAAAAATTGAATTAATTGTATGGCATCCTCTCTTAATTTTACTACCTGCCAAGATTCAAACCCGAACTCTGGTTTACGGCCAGTTCTATTCTACAGATAGAAGTTAATCTTACTAAAACTCTGTGGCCTTGTATTCTTAACTAACTAAAATAACAAAGATTAAGTAGTTATTTTTAAGCTATACTATGTTTGTTGATTGAATAATGGAAGCTACCTTTAGGTGGATAGGGTTAGTTATCTGACCATTTGAACAGCAAGAGGCCGAATAACTGAGGTTATATCTAAGTCATGTATTTTTACAGAGAAACCTAAAACACTAACTTAGTTAAGAAGTACTTTAACTTTAAATTAATTAAATTCTGTTGCATATCTCATTACTTATATGTTGAAGCATACCGCGAACTCATAAAAAACAACTCATATCTTAATATATATTATAGAATCTAGACGTTATATGATTCGTAGCGTTACAAAAGAAAATTGTTACAATTAAATTGCTAAGCTTGTGCACTGACTCGAATTAATGTCATGATGAAATATTAATAAAAGAGATTACAATGTAAAAATATTATTATACAGCCTACATGCGTCACTTTTTTATATAGTCCCTAAAACATTATTTTCAGAAATTTGGAATCTTAAATTATTTCGCTCTGTAGAATATTTTTATCATAGACTCACAAAGACTAGTTACGTCACTTAACTTAAATCTGTTGCTTTAAATGTGTCTAAGAAGCCTTAGCCGTTTATAATGACTTGCTTGTAATTGGAATTATTTTTAACTTATATTTAGAATCCCCGTGAAACCTCCAGAGAATAGTGATATCTGTGAAGATCGCTGCGCCACTGAGCTTATCAGTAATAAAAGTTTACGAAGTGTTATGGTTTGAAAATAACTAAATTTTAAAAAATCTATTAAATTAAAATTGGAATTGTCTTAAGATGCCAATCAGATTAGATCAATAGATATAATGTGCTTTATGGTTCACCATAAATTACAAATACAGATAATATTTTAGGTACTACATTGTATAAGGGTAGTCTTATCGCTAACTAACGATCTCTTCGAGACAACGTTAAAACATGATATACAAAAGTATGCTAGATGAGTGAAGTCACCGGTGTACCATTTGATTCTATTAAAATACTTGATAAACTAATATGTCGTGAGAATAAATTACATTAAAATATAAGCGGACAAACTACAGACAAAAATTCTTATACAGATAATACACATTAAATGAAAATTGAATCTGGATTAAACCCAAATTTAAAAACTTTTGTTCAAACTGTTTAGTTCTACTTGTGCGAGAGTAAAACAGTTTTTAATTACTTAAAAACAAATATTAGACCTTAATTACAAATTTTGCCTCTTAAAATTTTAGTATAATTATAGCATAGATCGATGGATTACTGGCTATTGGTCTTCATCTAAATACATTTCTTTATTCAATCGGCCTAATAAAGAGTGAGTATTCAACTTTAATATGCGACATCAAAGTTGAATACACACGTTCGTATGTACCGTATATACGAATCAGTAGAAAATTGAGGATAGAAAATCCAATATTATCTTACATTAACAGCACACCCACGCCGAGCTAACCCTATTCCATTTAACACGTCACCCAACTTAAACAGCAAAAGCATTGCGAAATAAAATATTTGCGTATAATCCAAGTTGGCGAAAAAGTAAACAGGGCGGTAGACTGACCCGATTCTCAGTTAATTGGTCACATTAGTCACACGCGGCCGGCCCCGACACCGACCGTTATCTCGTATGATTTGTGACACGCTGAAATATAAATTAGCCCGACCGTAAATTCGACGGAGCTGAATGTATTAGGTATTAGCGTAACCTTTAGCTAGCCGAAAACTGTCGTTTGTAAATTATTAATGTACACTAATACTGCACAAGAAAATAGGTTAAATTTGGATGAGGTAGGCAATTTTCGAAACTGACAATCTGACTTTAAAACTTCCTTCAACAATTGTTTTTTCATCCACTTTAAACACAAAAAAGATAGTAACTTTTTGGATTGATTAATTCGATTCAGTGCACAAGCTTAGCAATTTAAGTGAAAACTCACGCGGCCAATCCAATCAAGCGTGAGTCTACAATATACAAAGAACGATCAAATGCGGATTTACATAGTGTATATATAATACTATATATATATATATATACATATGTGTGTGTGTGTGTATTTCATCTGTTGTCGTTGTATGAATCAAATTTGGGAAGATGGGAAGATAAACAATTAAACAGATAATAAAGTTATTATTTTTATTTTAAAAAAAGACCTTTTCAACATTCCACAATCAATCGCTTTCTCCTCAAATCAAACACAACTCCATTTCTAAAATAGACATCACAGATAATATATAGACACACAAATCTTTTTGCCTCTAAATAATTATTTTACTGCTTGACTATCAAACGCTGTTTAGCTTCAAACGATAGCGTTTAAACAAATAATATCAAAGTTTATAAATCTGTCACTTTACGTGAGTATCGACAACAACAGCAAATAACAGCATTTATTTCATATTATCAAACCATAAAAACTAAACTTCTTTACAATTCATGTCGATAAGTAAAAAGTTTATAATCAAGGACATCACCAATTAAATTTATGAACGTTATTTCACCGATATAATGGGTGACGATATACCAAACTATATTAAACATTGATTTGGTGAGATTTCAACTATTTCTCTTGATTAGGATATGTTAGTATGATGAACACAAATTTTGTATGTAATGTTATTTTTACTTTATAAAATCATTAAAAAAGCAAATGATTACTATTTTGGTACATAACATATAAATAGTAGGAATTATAAATTGGCCTATAAAATACATTAAGTATGCATTTGAAAGGCTTATCTATACTAATATTATAAGGAGAAAAAGTATGTGAGGATGTAGAGGTAATCTATGGAACTACTGGTTGTTAAATGAAAAAAAAGTGTTGGATAGTCCCTTTATCAGGGAAGGTTATACGCTATATAACATATGTCAGAGACCGAACTCGACGGGAGCTCAGGATGGAATCTTTTATAGAGAAGTAAATAACTAACAATTTGCTATTTAACAACGAAACTTATTTGATATTCTACAGGGTGGTTAAATTGAGACGATTTTAAAGAACATAGATGAATGCATTCACATAGTTTATGATTTTAATACTCTTTACGTATAATTATTAATTTAATTACAAATCCACTGCTATTTTATTAAAATTTGAATGTGATATCTTGCCTTGCGATATTATTGCAGCGACGGTAGTAGACTCAGAGATTTACGTTTGAAGCAGTTTAAATAGGTTCTCGGATAAGCCTGTAAGTGATTTTACAAAATTGTAACGGAATTGTTTAAAAAATGAAAATGATGGGTTTTATAATTTTTGAACCAACATATCGAAAGCATAACATTTTGTTATAATAATATCATGAACTTACTAAACCAAGTAGTAATATATACAATTAGTACTAAGAAGTTGCCAATCTGTACATAATAATATTAATTATATACGTATTTGTCCTTATCAGGTACATTACGTTTGATATTTATTTAACCGTATAATATAAATATATACACAAGCATAGCTTATTTTTAATTATGATCCTAGATATAGCTTAAATTTGCGAAACGTTTTAACAACTTCAATAAAAAGACAAAAAAAACGCACATATAAAGCTTGTTATCGTAAGTTTAGTATGTTATTGTACCCCAAATTTTAAAGGAAATTAATATTCCGCAGAAAGCAATTACTCCAAAAACTATTATGAAACCCGTCATTATGAACTTTCTTCACATAATTTTATACATATAATAATAAAAACATAATAACTTCCTACAGCGATATATATTGGAAATATAGTTACCGTTGTAACCGATACACAACAAAAACTCCAGCTCAGTGCTTCAATTTGACTTTGGAATATAGAACAGAAAATTAAGCAACTTGAAGTTTTACTCTCGTAGGCATATTTTGTAATTTGTATTTTTCATACAAGTGGGAGAGAGACAAAATACTTTATAAGCCTTTCAAAACGTTTTTATGAATACGGACATTTTATTTTACACAATTCTTCCATATTACATGGTTTCGTTTTATGGGCCTACTAATTCCTATAAATGTGACCTTTGAGATTTTTAAATGCATACTTACTTAGGATAAATGTTATACAACACCTAATAAAAAATAATAGTAACAGGTGGACAGATTGCCTGATTATTTTCTATACCCTTACTGTACAGAAAATAATTATGCATTCAAAATAAGAACACGCCATTAAGAACAAGAAGTCAGCGTCGTTTTGTCATGCGACAGACAAAATTATTGCATTATATTGTCTTTGGTTATAGTTTTTGGCGCGTAATGGCGGGGTCGCTTAGGTGCTGTAAATTTTATTTAGTCTATTGTGTCATAATGTAATTTTTGATGTTTTAGTTAACATAGCATTCCATTTTCATAAATATTTTCTAGACATATACAAAATCGAGGTTCCTACTATTAGTAGTCAAAAACCCCATGAGGATTACAACACACCGGTCTCCCGGAGCCAAAAATAAAGAAAAATAACTATTATATTTATGAGCTTTCCTTTCCATTGCCTTCCTTGTGGGAAAACTTAATAACAAAAAATGTCTTTGTTTATGGCTTTCCAAAGTAAATACAACAAATTAATACAACAAAAAAAAAGTTATTTACCAACATACAAAAGTTAAGTCAAAATCGCAGACTTTCTTTAAAAAGCATAAATTTAATTTTTTTAATTATTTTTATTGAACACGTGTTCTCATCTGGCCATTAGACCCATCCTAGTATAATTAAGTTTTAATATTATATCTTTTCGTTTCTCCTATAAAATCAACGTATAATTGAATCTCTAATCTCCTTCCATTTTGAGTGTCACGACATCCCGTACAAAGAACTGAAATATTAAGTTCCACTCGTCAGCAATCGACATTATCCTGGATTCTACTACTACTAATATTACATTTTTAAAAATGGCTTTTAACCATATTTGTTATATTTTAAGCGCGTCACTTACAACATCCCGACTAAATTAGTCAAAAGAGTATGGCTCGTCAAATTATCAATTTGACATTCCTAAAAGTCATTGAATTGAGATAAATTATAGGTATTTAACTTATTTTAGTATAATAGAATGCCAGGAAAATCGCCTTCACTATTGAGAGTATACATTAAGTACTGTGCCAACAGACATTTTCTCACATTATGTTCAGTTAACTCCCTGACATTGCTTTAACAATTTTTTACTAAATCTTCCTCGATTTTTGGTAAAAGCGGTTCACTCAATCCACATGCACGTGTGCATCCGAAATCACTTTTGTTAATAAATATATTAAATATTATTTAGAGCCAATAAAATTTCATAATTTAGCCACAAATGTATTTCATACGTCGTGACATTCTGAGACATTTTGATATGTGTAAAACTATAATTAATTGATAATAATAATAATTTAAATATCCACAAGTTACGAAAATTTATCAATTTCCACTTCTGCGAAACATTATGAGCCACCAACAATACATATTAAAAATTAACGTAAGATTCAATAATTTATTAACCGATAAGATATTCTTATGATATAAAATGACAATAAAATTCCTACAGAGAGTAAATTTGGCCAAATACTTTCTTTTTACAAAAGCATTAACACAAAATATTTTTTTATTAGACCTTATTCTAATGAACATTAAAGCACTTTCTCAAATAGAGAGCGCATTTATTAAAGTCCTCGATTTCTACATAACTAAAATCTTAAACTGGAGTTATATCAAGGATTAAAAAAACAATAAACATATTAAATTAATTTCCAACCAAAAGTTGCAGTAAAAAATCGAATTCAATTAAATACTTACAGCATTCCATAAACAATATTATTAAGAATTTAAAACCTTTATATATCTAATTATTTTTAGATGGCCTGAATAATTTGGCAAGCATAATGCTTAATGACGAGTCACTCAAAATAACAGAAATTTTAAGGTCACTAATATATGGTAGGTCTTATCTTATAAATGAAAACTGTCTGCCATAAACTGTCGCCTCACCACCTCCAAGTAAAGTTTCATAAACAAACTGCCAGTGACAACTACTTGTGCATATACAAATAAAACAAATTCCAGTCATGCTAATTATGATTACTAAACTTTTTAAAGACATGCTTAGTCTCTATCCTATCTGAATTTTTAGCTTCCTAAAGAGGTTTGGTCTTCAATCTTATAAAGAAGGGCTACAAAAAAGGTATTATATGGGAGTGGGACCTTAATGAATAGAATTAATTAAAGTGGAATCATTTAATACTTTACTTGTAGATGGTGAAAAATGCATTAATTCTCTTCAAAAATCGAATATATACATACAGGTAACTGTTAGTTTCGTCAGATTCAAACCACAAAGTAATACAGTCTATTTCACAGCTTTCAATACTTAAAACCTTTTATTATATTTTACAAACTGCTAAACAACATTTCATAGTACAATTAGCTACTGACGATGTGTGCTTTTAAATTTACGATTAAGTACAATATTTACATTGAATTTTATTTACAGACTCCCAGCAAATTTTCTATTTTAATTACAAGTTGTTTTGTGGTTGTTTGCTAACAATAATTTTACAAAATTCAGTTCATTATAACTTCCAATAAAACTTAAAACTAAAAAAACATATTAAAAAGAATTGGCGTAGCGCTATCATAAAGCAACTATTTCCTTTGTAAACTTAGCAAATAAAACATCTTTCGATTTCTAAAAACGGTTTAAATTAGTAATACAAATGACAATTTAAAATGAAATTGTGAATCAAATTTCACTAACGGCCTTACCAATAACCATTGCATAGTGTTTGGTGTTCGTTCGTTACGTTCGTTGTAAATAATAGCATTTCAATGGGTTGGCATCTGTCGAAGTGGCGCTACGTTCCAATAACTAACAAAACAAGGGAGTTTATCTTTTTTTAATTCTTTACTGCTTTAAAATGACTCAACTTTAACTTTAAAACTTTGATATTTACTTAAGAGTAAATTACTGGATTCCGTTAAAGGTAATATGAAATTTCAACATTTTTTAAATTTATTTTTGAGTGTTGATGTTATAGCTTTGGTGCTCTAAAAACTGTTTTTTTAGTAAATCTTACTGTGTAGGGGCTCTTATTTTGATCGAATGCGTCTATTAATCTGAGTGTAGAAGTAGTTAATAATGTAACGTAACTTACGTAAACATGAAACGAGTTTTACAAACAGCTTATATAAATAAATATAAAAACACACAAATATTTATTCTATACATATAGAAGGTTAATTACTTAATATTGTTAAAAAAACCTTTTTTGTTTCCAAACAATCGCCTATTAGGATCCTAACAAACGAACTCAGTACATTAGCTTTGCGTGGTCACACGCAATTCATTTTCGTACATGGCTTAGCAATGGTTATTCGTAAAGCTCTAAAGTAAGTAGGACTCTGAGTTAAGTAGTACGGGAACGTAAACAATGTATGTAGATAATAAAAATATCAGATGCGTGAATTCTTTAATAAAGTAAATAATATATACTTTTCAGCTTCATTGAAGAACCGATCTAGTTATGTCTATTATAAATATGGTTTTACAATGATCCGAACTTTAGAATTACACGATTTTTGACAGAATTTAAATTAGATTTTACAGTGTTAAATTTTATATTTTCTAAGTATATTCCAAAAGTTTACTGCCGTTTGGTGTAATCAGAAGCATACCCGAGGTTACTAATACTGATCGCATTATCGAATTATTGAGCAATGTAACCATGTTCATTTTATCAATAAACACTACAACAAAATGGCACAATACATTTGTCATTAACATTGGTGATTACTAAGTTATGTACAACTATTGTACTTGTGTGTTGTATCTTAAAAATAATTGACTTTATACTTATGTTTAAACAAGTGGATATAATATTTGCCGGGCCTATTAATTTTTATATTGATTTTTATTGTATTCCATACCACCTAATAATAACAAAAAAAACAATGTGATTGAATTATTACATGAATATAAGTTCTGTCAATCAATTCGTGTGGTGGGACGAACAAAGAAAAATGTTGAGAGAACAAATTATAATGAAAAATATTTAAACGAATCATGTCTTAAATAATAACGTAATATTTATCTCCTCTTCGAAATAAAGCAGATGAAGACTATCTCTTTCTAATAAAAACTTTAAAATGTCTTTCATAAAAGAAAAAACATAATCGGAAATGGAACACCTCTAAAAGTATTTTTAATGTTATGTGATTACTTTACCAAATCCATATTAAATAACTCTGCTATTTGGGGCAGTATTACAATGAATTCCTAACAGGCATCCTTATATAACGTACAAAAAACGTGTAGCAAATATTATTTAAAATATGCTCCCTAACTTTAGAAGGACGTCCTTGATGAATACTAAGTTTTAAACTGGATTTCGTTAAAGTTAGTACAAAATTTCAACACGTTATTTAATTGTATTTTTGGCCTTGATGCTTTATTATTGTTTTTCTATTATTTTGACTCAAAGAACGTGTTATGTTAACATGAGTTTCGGTGTAGTTAATAATGTACAGCGGCATCAGAAATAGGTTAACTTTAGTACCAAATAATACCACTTACTAAGTATCAGTAATAGTCGCCACCCTACAGCAAACACACTTCTTGTTCTGACATAATGTTAAACAATTACTGAAGTTTACTGTACTTACGTGAAAAACAAACGAGATTTACAACTATATTCAAATATTGATAGTTCTAAAAAAATATTGCATGCGTTTTTGGACTCCGATTTAGCTTGTTTCGAAGTCTTCGTCCTCACATAAAATTGGTGATAGATACCTAAGATTTGTTACGAGTTAGTTTTGCAACATAAACCAGTTTTATTACAACTAAGTATTAAAAATACTTGTCAAGATTTTACTAATGATACTTTCTCGTTCTAACTTTTTACAAAATCGCCGTCATAACCGACTGTTAGATTATTAACCTACGATATATTAACATTTATTTGGCATTGAATTTAATTTTCTTAATTATTAGCCTCGTCATCTATTTCTATTAATAACACCAATTGCTGTCTTTCTAAATTAAATTTGATTTTTCGTTTGAATATAGATAGATATCCAGTTTCATCAAATTAACCTAAATTAATTTATAAACAGTTCCAAATCTTTAATGATTTTTTTAACGTCTTTATTAAAGAACGAATGAACGATGATCTTTATTTATTTTCCTTTGCCAACTATGCCAAAAATAAGTGATATTTTGTATACGAGTTTAATCTTAATAAAAAAGCAACATTAAATAAAATACATTGGTAGTTATCTAACTACGATACTAGATAATTTCATAATGTGATACGTGATATATCCAACATAATTTTTGGTGGACATTTTTATCTCTATCCTGTAAAAATAATTTATAATTCGGTCTTGAGCTTGTTTGGCAAAGATAACGAAAAAACAAGATGGACGCATATTAGAGAATAACCCTTTTCTGTCCAATTTGTTTATTTTATCGGGCGTTAAGTTTTTATGAAGAACAGATACGAGTATCTTATAAGTATGCTGCCGCTTGAATACATCGAGTAATTCCCATAGTTATTATTTATCCAGAGAATATATTTATTAATTTCATAACCAATTTCTTAAAACACAACATATTTTAAAGATTTTCGTTTGCTCTGAACTCCAAGATCATGTGAAAAATTGTAAGAATATTGATTATAAAATCAAATTTTATACGAAGTTATTCTGCATTTATTAAATAATATAAAGTAGTCGCCATTAACTTTTTAGGTTCTGTTCTTTCGATTTATATTAAGTATTTTTCCCAACTGGTGGAACAAAGTGGAACGTTTACCTTTCGACATCAACTTTGTCTTACACATTGAGTATTAAACTATCGGGAGACGTCGATTTTAAAATATTACTCTACATCTGGACCAGTGGGACAACTTGGTGTGAAAGAATAGAATTGAATTACTCATGCTTTTTTATGAATTGAAAATATTTGAATTTGGCAAGAATAAATCTTTACTTTAATAATTCTGTAATACCGATGTTACACTGGTTGGTTACAGGTATTTAAATCTATATAAATTCTTGAATAAAATGATCTTATCTAAATTATCGATAAAACCTTTTACAACTTGAGTACTTGGTATCTACAGATTCAGACTTAAAGTAATGACTGTTCAAATGTTGATTGTAAGCGATACTTTTTATTAATAAGTAAAATGTATTTCCATTGTTTTCGTATCATATTTTACGCTGGACAGGACGTCGTAAGATGGTTCTTCTCTGATGTAACTCGTTGTGACAACTCCTCTGACCATCTGTGGGCCGTTCGGTCTACTGTAGACGGTACGGTCAGACAGTTCATGCCGCCATACTCGCATGCAATCTAAAACAAATTTCATGCAGTCAATTAAACGTTAAATTTTACCAACCTGAATGTATTTAAAACTGATTTTCAAGTCTTTAGTGTGTCTCTCGGGAATATTTCATTTTTCCAAGATATTAGGTATGTCGTAATTCGGGATCAATTTATTTTCAAATATTACTCAAATCGGTTCAGCTATAAAGTCATCAAAACATCAAAATACTGAAAAATTATGTAAAAAACCAAACTTATGAATTCATAAGTTTGAAATTCCACTCTACACACATATGTGTAAGACCTTTGAACAATTTATCATCATAAACCTGTTTTCCGGAAATGTATTTTGTCACACAAATGATTAAATAAATATAAATAATAAAAACGGGATACTGATCCAAAAATACTAATTAAATACATACATATACAGTTCACGTATACGGAAAAATACCAAATATTTTTTTAATTTTATTTAACTTTATTTTTTCCGTGTATTATTACATTTTTTCTCATGTAAGTTAATTTAATTCTTACGGAAAATAAATTTTCTTTAAGAAAAATAAGTTTTATTTTATCGTGAATAAACTATATTTGTGTCTAAATATTAGACCAGTGATAATGGAATAGCCAATTTATAATATTTTATTTACTTGTGCATTAATAATATTATCATACCTATGAATTTACTAAAACAATATAATACGTTTAACAGATAACTTTGACTAATAACTTGACGTCACATTGTTAAATTTAATTTAATAGTCAAACTAGATTAAACACAAAATTTTTGTAAACGTAAAATTATTTTGAACAGGTGTGTATTTGCAATGGATCGATTGCGTCCAAACAAAATTCCAACTAAAACTACAAACAAAGCTATTCTGGGAACAAGTAAAGGCTTACTCTATAATGATGTAACAACGCTCTCTCCGTGGGTACTCCAGCGGAGGTGGCTCCCGGAGCATGCTCCCACACAAAATGGTTGCCCAGCTCGACGGCGTCGCGCGGGCGTAGCGCGTATTTGCTGCGGTTCTTGAGCGCGTGTGGCGTCGCCCACCTTCGTGTTTTACGCGCTGTCACTAAAGGAGCTGGCGCTTCTACGTCATCCTGTAATTAGATTATCAAATACTTTCAAATTGAGTTCATAGGTATCTATGAACAAGAGCATAGGGTTCCTAACTTTGAAGCCTTCGGGCCATAATGATTTATCAGTTTGTTCCGAGGGCCAAACCAGTTTTAATTTTTCTGCCCTTACTATATTTCTAGACTAGAATAGTCGCAAAGTGCGCGACCTAAGCAAACTACGCTTTTTTTGCATTTCAATCATTAAAAAACTAAACTACAAATTACGGCCCGCCTGCTATAGTTTGGAGATAGCTGAACTAGAGTAGTTGGCTACAATCTTCTCCGTTAAGTCGTCGTCTTTTATAAATCGTAAAACATATACAAACCATCTCGTCTTGTCCTACGTCAATGTCAAATTGTTTTTTCTGTAATGTCTATGTCTCATGTCTTTAGAGTCTATAACCGTCCAGCCTGATCACCGTGAAGGCACAATTTCTAATTTGTCGGTTATCAAATATTCGAATTCAATCAAGAATTTTAGAACGTCATGAATATTATATGTGTAGACTTCAGTAACATCATTTACATTTAGACACCAGTACCAAATTTAAATAGTGATTAGTAAGCACTTATCCAATATAACCTACTCTTTAAAAAATATTAGATAGAGATATTCATAAATCACGAACTATCCACACGTTGAGAGGTGTAAACGCGGCTGGAGATGAACTTCACCACATATCAATTAAGGTTTAATTTTGAAGTGTTAACTGTACGGTACAACGAGGTCTAATAACAAGTACAAAGTATAATACCTCTCAGTGAATAATGTTAGCGTCATTATTATAGTACCGCTAAAATAATTATTTACCAGTGCCAAACTAATGTCAAAAGAATGGCTGCACTTAAAAAATTAAAAGATAATATGTAAGTTCATTCAACTTACTAATAAACTTTATCACTTTTTAATAAATTTACATGTATAAATAAAAATTATAACATCCTTATATCGTCCATTAAAGCTTCATTCAGATCTCGCAGAAAACTAGATGAAAGAATATTTAATGAAAACACTGTGAGTATTTTCATTAAATATTCTACCTACAAGCAACATTGAGAGATTATATAAATATAACATATGTACCTACATAATTATAATAAATGCACTGAACCAGCACATCAACTTCCATGACACGGTAACATTAATGATTATAATCATATAATAAAAGGAGTGACGAGATATGAACCCACAAACATTCACAATATTCGTAAATACTCCAAACACTGAACTGCCGAAGACTCAAGGTTTCCTAGTATTGATAACCAAACCGAACCTTCTTTTTCATTGGATTCGCTCAAGAAAATTCTGTGAATTAAAGAAAGCCGGTATTTTATTCATTAAAAATTATGGAGCTCATGATTCGTCAACAGCCTTCTTGTACTCCTTTTGCATACCACTCTGGTTTACAGCGACTCCTTCACTATGCTTAGAAATAGTGTACCTCCTATACATAAAATATGCTCAAACTGTTAGTCATTTTAAATTTCTAGTAATAGAAACTTTCTCACACTCTGGTCCTCTTTAATCCTCTTAATAACCTCTCTAATAACTTTCCTTATTACTTTGTTGCCTTAAATTCCTATCCAATGTGAATATATATTTACGTATTATTTTATTCTATATGTTTGTTTGTATAATAAATTTTAATTTTTTTTAAATTCTCACATGTTACTATTATTATAATATTATCTTGAAACTTCTTTCCCTATAGTCTGGAGATCACTTGAAGCAATTAGAGCGCCTTTTCCAAAATGTTTTCGCTTTATCTTTGTAACATAATATTTCTCACACCTAGCCCAAATTAAGTATAATTTAGGCTTTATTTATGGATACTCTTTAGTAATTAAGGTTAAATATATTATATATATTATATACCGGAGAAAAATAGACAGTAATAAATATCAATATATAATTAATAAATATGCAAAAGATGACTCGTGAACAAATATAGGTACTTATCATACAAACATCTGCCCCTACCGGATTAATACGTAGGAGCTCTATTACCGTACTGACCAACCATACGGCGGTATAAATGTGCATAATAAAGTATTTCTACTTAAAGTTCAAGATTATTTATTTGTATGCTTATTTATCAAAACATAAATTATTTTTATCTGCCAACCCTACTGACAATTACCAACCTAATTGCTATTGATTTCAACACAGCTAGGTTATATGCTTCAAGTATTACACTACATTAAACATAATACGATAGATTCCGACCTAAATATTTCACAGACGTTTTTCAGTGCAATAAACATTAACAAAAATATTTAAAGCACAAAATCAGTCCCGTTCTAGCTTTATTTTGGAATAGACTAACAGTACTTAATGGATATAATTTTCATCAGTATATATGACCTTGACCTTGTTGATGACCTTTGTGTAATTGATTTATCGTGTAAATTTAACTCCACTTTTATAAACCAGAGTCATAAGGGTAATGGGCTGTCAAATGCAATCACTCAGTTTCTCAGATAGCTATAATTTACATTACAAATTAGTATGAAAAACCATAAATTTATCAACATACCTCCCAACGTAAATAAAAGAAGGCATTTCTGAACAGGAACGCCGCTGGTGCCTTCGAGGGTGGACTGTATGAGGCCCTCAGTGCAGTAAGCAAAGCAGGCAGATTCCGTTCCCGGCGAGGCACCACAATTTCATCCACGTCTATCACTAGTAGCCAGCCCGCTTTTGACATAGACCGGTATAAGCAGTCATTGAAAGCGGCGAACTGGCCTTCGGTCCTAGAAAAAGACAAAGAACTTGTTATTTCACACAATTTGATTGAGCATGAAATTCTTATTAAATCTTATGTCCTCTTGCTGCCTAGGGTCCCCTCCGCGAAGGGCAATGAAGTTACCAGGGAGTTTTAGTACCCAGCGCCGCTTTTATGAGGAACTGGGTGAACCCCATATACGTCCGCCATTTAGCCAGTGGCAAGTAAGTCCATATGCGGATATCGCCTCGAAAAAAAATGTGTCCTAGAATCGTAAAATAGTCCTGTGTTTGGGGTATAATTTATGACCACGTTGCACCAATGTAGATTAGCTGGTGATAGAGGTAGCTGCATACCTACCTAACCTAATGCCATATACATTTATAATCTTCAGATTATCTCCAGCTAGCGTTGTACCAGATTTAATTTTAGACTTTCTAAATATTTGATTTTAAGGAGATCATAAATTAGGTATGTGGCCACAAAAAATCTTTTTGACGTGTTTACTGAGGCTCATAATATCATGTGGATTTCCTTTCATGTACTTCTCAGGTAAGGACGCCCAATAGATTTACGAATTTACTGCAATAACTGAACTTCATTAAGTATACACAATAAGGTGTGTAAGGTACGCCAATGTTAAATGAAATATATTCCTTTTTACTTTAAATTTCAAAAAGTACGCACATAAAATATTTATTTAAAATTAATTAAATTTAAGACTTAAATTAAGGTAAGTTACCTTATTTCAACTTTTGATATGATTGGCAGTTTCCAAGGTAGCAGCGTCACAAGACCTTGCTTGCGGTAGTGTTCGAGTAGGCAACCAACCGGAGCGCTCAAAGACTCATTGTACATGTAGAAATGACTCGCTCCTAGGAGACGGTTCAGCTCAAACCACTCTATGAGCCAGTCATCACGAGCGTATGAGAAGTGGAACGGTTTGACGCAAATGTGAAGTGTTTCCTGGAAAAAAGAGACAGTTAATGTTTACCCAATAAAACAACAACGATCATTCTCACCTTTACTAAAGAGAGTGATCCCGTATTTCTTATGATTAAACATTGAATTTAATTTATGAAGCAAAATTCTATAATTAGTTTGAAAAGATTCTAAACTTTTTATAGATATATCAACCAGAAGAAGCACGAAAAATTGTTTTGACAAATGATTAATATTTCTTACAAAAATTATCCCGAAAACATCTGAACAGGGAATGAAAAATCTATCCGAAACTTCAGAAGAGATGTATTAGTGAAACACGAAATATGAAGTTAGCTAGTTACTTTGCTTTTTCGATATTAAACCACATTGGACAATAGAGAATTTAAAAAATCAAAAAATGATTTCATAAGCAGCAGTTCTATTTACAATCTCAAAATAAAATCAAATACATAATTAATCAGTGAAGCATTTACATAACGGATCCGCCTGTGGGTTAGTGTCACTCAACAAGTTGATTGGTGTATAAATAAAAATATTTATATTAAAATACTTTACTGTAAAATTAAAACAAATCATCACATGATATATTTTAAAACGAATCTAAAATTAGTAAATGTTAAAATAAATACTGGAAAGTAATTAAGACCACACGATTATATTATTTGAAAATTCCACTGGGTTGTGAAAGTCACATACGCACATTTATATATCCAAAACTCGTTAATTATCTTAATTAAACTTTTTGTTAGAATAGCACGTTTGTTTAACATACTTAAATCAGTACGTAAGTCTTAAATCCGCCATTACTTTGAATAAGAACAGAACCTTTGAAGATTCTACACTAGAAGAACTAATAGCTCAAGAATTTGGAAAGGAATTATTTACGCTATCAAATAAGCAAAATAGCACAAACTGATATTAAGTTAGCCAAATCTACGTCCAATTAACTATCGTATATCTACTCATTAAAACTTAAAAGAGCTTACCAATAAAAAAGAAATTACGACAGTAATATCTAGTAATCTTTACTTATTTATGAAGAACCTTCTTCTGTGTTTATGATTCATCATTCGATTTCGACCTGACCACTCAATCAATATGAATGGAATACAATAACAATAGGCTTATGTCTGGGAGGCAATGATATTCCACCACTCCTTGGTATCATTATTTATTGTATTGCACTGTAATCAGTGGCATATTGTCTCTAGAGTTTTTCTAGATTATTCTAGAATTTTTCCCAACGTTTATTAAATGTTATAGTAAACTTAATCGGAATATTTTATAGAAAAACAGTTACAAAAAAAATCTTTTGCCTATTATTAAAATATTTTATTTCTTACAAAATTTTAATTATGTTTAAACATTATCATAGAAATTATGTTAAATTACATTAAATATGACCCCATTGACGCGACATTTGACCGCTAAATCGTAAAAAGGCTATCGGCAATCGTATCACGGTATTGTAGATCTTAAAGCTCGAAAGTACACAACGTCAGGTCTTGTTAAACCAACCAAATTTGTTTCATAGAAAATAGTCTTAAATAATATTAAATTGATTTAAAAGACTGTTTTCCTATGAACCAAATTCTGAAATATGATGAATGTGATCTTTCATCCTTTACAAGCCTGCCCTCACACACAATAGAATATTTATTGTTGTGGACACATCACAGAATAATAAGTACTACCAGAGCTCATGATTTATGTTTTATA
Source organism: Acentria ephemerella (assembly GCA_943193645.1). Taxonomy (NCBI): domain Eukaryota; kingdom Metazoa; phylum Arthropoda; class Insecta; order Lepidoptera; family Crambidae; genus Acentria; species Acentria ephemerella. Next base: position 8,874,437 of record OW971886.1, on the reverse strand, counting down.
TTTTATGTGCTAACCACAGCCAACAGTAATCAGTCATATTAATTAAATGGGTATCGAAGCGTATAACATTTCATACCTTTTTTTGTATTCGGAACTTTATACTCATATTTCAATAGAATTTATATAGTTAATAACATAACCTACCCCACAAGCAATCAGCAACTCGTGAAAATTCTACATTTGAAAAATTATTAATTTAGGCCACATTCTTTTAAGCTTTTGTCTATAATAGGTTGTACAATTAGTTTAAGCTAAGTACGGATCTTTTTTGACGTTTTATTGTTAAATCTCTAAATCTCAAAAGCGGCTTAACCCAATGGAAAAAAAATTATTGAGTTTTATTCGGTTTAGTTCTGGGATGGTTTAAAAATAAAATTACTGGAAAAATCTTAAAGAAAATCTTAACAATATATAACTGAAAATTGGTTATTTACTATGGAAAATCGTCTAACCGACATGCTTATCATTAATGCTGTCATTTCTGCCATCACTAATACCTATTTATTTTAATTTATGGCGTTATTGGTAGAATGTCGATGAAACAAAGTTCATTGAGTCAACTAGTATAATACATATTTTACATTTTAATTAAATAAATTATTTATTCGAAACGGATTGCTTAAGACAGCGTATTACATTTTATTCATCACAGGAGTGTAAATAAAAAATAAAGAAACACTACTAAATATTACCAAGTAATAATACCACGAAGATGCGGTCTTGTGGACACTGCTAATTAATCATTAAACCAAAATAAGACCGGATATATTACCTCGATGCCGCTCTTCGGCTCCGTATCCAGGACGGTGAGAAGGTTAGTGGGCAGGCGGCCGGGGGAGCTCGCCGCTACCACCGATATGGAAGCCCCGACCGTCTGCTGCGGCTTCACCCCCGTGTCGCGCAGAAGGCACAGCACGTATGTCGCGCTGTATTTTAAGTTCCAGTTCTCTCTTATCGCCTAGAAAATGTAAAATAATATCTTTGTAGGTACATACAATATACTTTTTTTTTATAAAAAGCTCAGCAATTGATTCGACACCACCCAATGACAAACAGCAGAGGAGTCCATTTGCGAAGATAGCTAGTGCAGCATGCGATACCACTGCCCTAGCCACCCTCACCGTGCCGACCAAAAAAGTGCTTCACGCCTCTTTTAAAGGAAAGGGAATACGTGGGAAGGATGTGTTAATATACTAATTACTTAAAGTGCGTACATTGGCTCGGTGTTCTGCAGACGTGAAAATAACTCTGTTTAAGACGTTCTGTTAGTCTTTTTATTCGAGTGGGCTGCGTGTCAAGAATAGCAACATCTTAATGATGTTGCTGGGGCTTCCATCGGGCTTAGCGGCTCTGAAATGTTGTATGCATTCGCAGACGGTTTTTATATATTATTCTTAAGCAAGTGCAAAGTAAGTAATATTATCTTAAGCAAGTAATATTATCTAAAAGCGGCTACAGCTTCCTAACGGTGATTGCTGCCTTATCAGATTGCCCCTTTCAATGGCCCTGATAACTACGAAATAATTTTATTTGTTAGTATTAACAAATAATTTAAATTAATTTTTTAGCTCTATCGATCTGTAAAGACTTATTGATAAGTAATCAATAAAAGCTAGCTTCTGACGTCTTGTGTATGATTATGTTGACTTGTTGGTTACAGCAATTCGAACTAATGGATGTAATACGTTCAGACACCTATGTGCGGCTGCGTGTAGGAATACATCCAGAACAAACGTTCTTTCGGCCAAAATGTAGTCTCTGTGAAAAAGTCTTGGGCTGAGAATCGAGAAGTCAAAATATAAACATTAAATTTTAAAAAAAATATTCATTCTATACTCAGATATACCTTGACCCTGGCTTTGAGCGTGAGTGTCCTGTTGTCTGGAAGCCACAGCCGACATACAACTGCGTCCGCGCCACGTGTTTTGGTCGCTGCAATCACGCGCACTGCGGCTACCGTGCGCCTCTCCACGTACGCCGAATAAACGTAGAATCTAAATCTGCAACAATTATAAATAAATTGTAATTTATTAGTAATGTTGTAATTTTTTAAAAATGCTAAGTAAGTGGTAAATATTTATTAAAAAGACTATTGTCCTGAATACATAAAACCGATAAATCCTCTATCTGATATTGGGCAGTTTGAAGGATTACTATTTTCTTTCATTTATGCAGATATCTGCATGTAAATATACTCAGATTTTAAAGGCATATCTATAGGAAAACTAATTTTATCTCGCTCTTATCCCACACAATAGGCTCAAAAAATAGAGACCACAAACATTATGCTTAGTGAAATAAAAGCCAGCTTTATTCGGCTTTTAATAAAACTACATTTTAAGCACCTAATTCTATAGTCTACTTACTGAAAATTACTTTTAAAGCGGTTTTCGTGTATAAAATTGCTGTAATTTAAATTTTCAGTACGATTGCTAACAATTTCAATATAAATTTAATATCTTAATGCCTATAGCGTACACAAGTATAAAATCCATTAGTAAAACAATAACCGTTGAATTACTATTGCCCATAATTTTGCGATCTCCCACCAATGAGGTGTAACCCAACTACATATTACATATTGCATTGCGGTTATTAATATAATACTATTGTTATTACTTACTCATTGGTAATAACAATATTATTGTATACCCGGCAATAAACTTGGACCCATGTACATACGATAACAGTTATAACGAAACACGAGTATATGTATACTATATTTTTATCATTTCCAACTTGATAACAAGACTTGGTTTGAATTCCAAAATTACATATTACGAAATATTAAATATTGCTGTCAAACAGGGTTGCTCCGCGATGCAAACTAAATAATACAGCGGGATTATATACTGCAGTACCCGTTTCTTAGAAGCGTTTTTTGAATGAATAAAAAAGGGGTAATCCAATTGAAATACCACGAAGAGTTCCCCTGTCATCAAAACAATTATTTTACCAATGTTTTTATAACATGCTCTTTCAACAATATACCGTACAAAAAACTACCATGATGCCTAGTACAAGTAAACTAAGCGAGTGAACTGTAAGAAAAGAACGGTTATGTCTAATCTCAATATATTTATATTGCCAATACTGAGCGTTTGTTAATAAGACAGTATATAACGTTAAACAGAGCTCCCCCGAAAAGTTTATCTTTAGATCCTATTTAAACAGACATAAATATATAAACTTCTCCTTCTTCTTCTTCTTCTTCGGCAAGTTTGAGAATACTTTTTTGTGCTTATTAAGACAACGTCAAATAACGTGACGGTGATCTGTTCTCTTCAGGTCGGATTGTAATGAGAGTGTAGCACGAACATAACATTCAAGTTCGTGATACCCATTCATTACATAAGAAAAATAGTTTCAGCACTGATTACTGTACAATAAATAACGAACCGCTAACTACGACACCACACAGTGAAATGTTTACTTAACGGAGGCAACGCGTGCTAGGTTCCGAATTGTCTCATTTGTAAAATTTTGACGTGCGCCAAAGTTTTGCTTAAGATATATAAAGTTATTTTAATATTATTACCGACGATGTGTTCAGGCCATGCAAAACTTAGACTGTTAATAATTCAGTTCATTGAAGGTGACATAAAATAATAGTTAGAAAAGAGAAATACCGCTGTGTTATTGTGTATAACCGTTAATTATTCGTATTTTTCTCAGCAAAAACATTCATTTTAAAAATTAACTTAATTTTTTACTACAATTTCAATTTTTACTTGGTATAAAAATTTTCCACGTCTATAAAAATTTTCATAATATTTCGTCATTCGTTTACTCAGTTTTTAATTATATGGGCTTGGTCTGACAACGCGCCGCAGATAATGAACAGCGAGTCAGGACAGCCTGTGCATCGTTCATTGTTAATTACGAACAAAAACTACCACCATGGATCCTTTCCGCTCTCATTTCGTGCGCATTTATACGTTGGTTTTGCGGTCGCCATATATTAGGGCTTGTCTCTTTCTACTTACCCACAAAGGATAATGAACCTTTTTTCATGTATTTTGGAGTGAATTTTAAACTTTCCCTTCTTCGCAATTAGCTTTATTGGTACAAACAGACCCTCGTAAATTTAACAAAACCTCATTGTCCATTATAACCGCCCAATTCGTTAATTTCCTACAATAATAATGTGCTGCTAGCACTTTATCTGGCCATGTAATCGGAACTTTTAAACAAAAAACTAGACTTGGAATACTAAACTTTCATTAAATATGATTTATTTAAACGTATATCATTGAAAAACGATCGCTCCACGAAACAATGTTAATAGGTACATAATTACCTACTGTGCGCGTTAAGTCCCGTTTTTATTTTGAAACAATGTGACAATGATAAAATCAGTTTTATAAAAAAATAATAGTCAGTGATCTAGTAACTATAAAATTAATATAATGCTGTGAAATAAATGTGAAGATATGATCAGCAGATCATTCAAAGTCATTTGATATAAATCATAAACCAAGGCACGATGTTAAAGTGAGATTAGTTTATATCTCGATTTTCACATCAAAAGTAATATTTGTGAGATAAACAGGAGAGAAGTTTTCTTATAACAAACATAAAATATAACAAAAAATAATAAAGAATGTGTTCATGTTGCATTAGCTGGTTTATAGACTCCTTTAGAGAAAACACTGTGTAGGATAAAATGTTAAACTAATTTTAGAATAGAATAGAACAGAATATATCTTTATTATACCATCAAAAATTCAAAAAAAAATAACTTATGTTGTTTACTTTCTTTTTCCTTTTAAGTTAATGCCGTTCACTGCTGTCAGTAATCAAGCTTAGTCGTGAAGATCGTTGGGGTAATTATACATCAGACGCACGCACGGATATGAAAGGCGTAAGCGGTAGCAAGCGATACAAAATGGGAAATGGAAAACGTTGTTGACAAACAAGGAAATTACCGCATAAAGGGTTTTGAGTGACGTTCGATTTTTAGTAGAAATACTAAATGGACATTATCAAACGAGTATAACCTAACCGGGTACCAAAAAATCTTTACTTACACATCAAAATGTTGATTTTGATTATAGAATAAGCATCACGACATTGGTAACACGTCGGTTGAAAAATGTGTTCTTGTCATAATGTATTATGCTATACCTACAAATGTCTGTCACTGTAAATAGTTCGTGTCAACAACATAGATTTTTAATTTGCAATCATTATTTTTGTAGGTTACTTTAATATTAGTAGTAGTACTTTTTATTAGGTTTAATTTTCAGTTAAATAAAACCCTTAAAGATTTGGTTGACTGTTTGAGTTTCGTTATTGATTGTTAATAATACTGGAGTACGAGCACATACAAAAAAATTGGTTCATAATATTTGAAAACCAACATATATTTGCAACGAATTTCGACATGAAATTTGCCGCTAATATTAATCTAAGTTTGAATTAAACTTATTTCAATAAAATGTTTTCTCAATCCACTATCGGTAAGCCCAATTCAAAAGTTGTCTTACGAAACTTATTAACACTTCTAAAAGAGATCAGTAGGAATGATATTATTAAACTCCAATTCTTCTGTTGGATAAAAGAGCTGGGCCTTATTCAATTTAGCTTGAATACGCTAAACGAGCTCTACGTGACGGATCCATACCTCTACGTGTGCCTTATACACAACTGGCGCTTTTGACCCGAGATTTGCCGAAAGCCATAACGATGGTAAATGGTGTGAACCGTAACGAAATGATATTAGGTGCTATCTATAAAATTGTCGATTTGTATCAAGATCTGTTTCCCTACATGTTAACGCTTCATAAACCTATTTTTTAGTTTAGACAGTTTCCATTATTGTAAATAAAAGTATTTTGCATCGAATATGTTTAACGAAGATTAATAAGTAAGACTTCTGATGCAGTCACAAACATTATTATTTTTTTCATTTTAAGTCGAACAAAATATATGATGTGTCAAAAAACCCCCTAAATTAACCGATCTCTCGTTCTAAGATTTTTTTTCTAAGATTTTAAATTATTAAGTGTTTCCAAGACGGATCTTGTATATGTATTCTATTCATTTTATTATCTTCTCTATTCATTTTATAACTATATTAAACTATTTAAAGCTTATTGATTATTAAGACCCTTAGTGTGCAGATAATGAAACATTCGCAAAGCTTAACGTTCGTGCAAAATTACCCTGATCAATATTTAGCAAGGTTTCGTTTCTTGGAGACAGAATGAAAATTTTATGTCTACCTCGATACTATTTTCCGGGCGATTGCATTCTTTTTATAGTCTTTTAGCCTTATTGCAACACGAACTCTTGCACCGGGCAAGCTTTTTAAACTTCTTCAAGGATGTAATTTATTGAATAATTGTGATATTAAAGTGTTATGATAATTATTGGAAAAATAACGATAGAAAGAATTGTATCCAGGACTTCCCAATCGTCGAAAAAGCTTGCTAGCATAGTGGTCCGAGCGCTCAAGTTTGTTTACGAAAACAAAACAACTTTCGCTGTTTGGTCCCAACCCGGATGGGATCAAGCTCCGTACTTCGCCGTTATCCTAGCAGGTTGTCAGATTACCGCAACGTTTTTCACCCGAGAACCGTGGGTCAGTGTTGTGATCTCCTTTAAGCTGAGGGACGTACATATAGGTTGTAATTGATTATAATGATAATGATAATCACTACAAAATTATCCTTATAGGCCTTAAAAATAGAAACATTGCCACCAAAAATTGTTAAGTTAAAGTTTTTCAAAGGGATTTAGCAGCGTTTTCGATGAAAACTCCCAGCAACTCATATTTTAAACAATTCACACAATATTTTGGCAGTTCATACATCTTTAATAGTTTAAAAGAGATGCAATGCTCTTGTTTACATACAGATTCCCCGACAAAACACCACAAATAAAAACGTCGCATAGCCTTCTGGAAAACACGATTTCATAATCTGCCTTTTGGTATTAAATGGTCAGAAAAACACAACCTTAAACCTACCCATCCCCTACAGACATACGCTGTATAGGGGGACCTCCTAAAATTATGCAGAGTTTTTGTTTGCGGCGTTTTGTCTGCGATGTTTTTTCGTGCTGCGTTTTTTGCGGCGTTTTGTCGGAGTACGTACATACAAAGCCTCCGCTAGACACAATTTTAGGAGGTAACCTACTTCCATTGAAAACAATACTAAAAAAAATTGTGTTTTCTGTCTTTGACATCTAACTACAATATTTTGAAATCTTTACATAATAATTTTTACAAGCTCGTATTGAACTCGTAAATAGACTCTTTATTATTAAAATACAGAGTATAATCTCTAATTCGAAGAACTCAACAATTCCTCTTCACTTAAGTAAAAGCCTCCTATTTAAACTATTGCATTTAAAGCTTAAGTTCTTATACTAAATATTAATAAGGTCGATGTTATCTTTGAATAAAAAATACTTTGTACTATCGGTACCCTATAATAATTATATTTAATTATTTATATTAATATATTTAGTTTAACAACTAAATAATTAGTAAAGAAAGATCACAATTTTGGTGTTTATAAAGATAAAGATATACATGTCATATACCATGATGTCATATTAATCGTTTAGTACTCTTAAGACTAATAAGTAAATATTACCTTATGTCAAATTCACAACTTTTACGTTGTACTAATAGTCTTTCATTTATTTAGTAACGATTCTACATACTATTAAGACTAAGTGATGCTTATAGTTGCAGAATAAATCTTATTACAAAGGCATAAAGCTTTATAGTGTTGAAGTTTGTTTTACTCTCTGACGTTAAACATCGATGACAAATAAAATATTTTTCTCATCCCGCTTATATACTTAGCTTCAAAATATTATTAAAACATTTATCATTTAATATGTGTTACACTCAGTACATGAAACTTTATATAATTTTTAAGCAAACGTCCTTCAAAGTAATATAAGTGTAACACAACATATACAAATATAACTATTGTCCTAAATTAGTTATTACTAACTTGCAGTTTGGTCTCAAATGAGTTCCTCGAGTGCCTGCGTGTGACGTGCCTGGCATTCCCAAAAAGAGACACCCTTTGTGTCCCAAAAATATATATATATCTTATCCATATAAAATGTATTATGATATAAGCATACTTGCCAGGCGTGGATTTAGGTTAAATTTAGGAAAACTTGTTGTTAAAGTTATCTGAAAATATGGTTATGTTATCATCTCATAGGTATGTCAGTCTTGTGGGGAAGCAACTAGTCATCTCAAACGTTTACTCCAGGGATTTCCAAAGTGGTTGATATCGAACAGTTGGGGATCTAATCGTTTTCCCACAGAGTCGTCATAAACAAGAACTGAATAAGTTTATAAATTTGTACTTTGTATCAATAGGAAAAAAACTAGAGAAAGGATTTTTAAAGTAAATTGGCTATGGGGATCTGAGATATCGTTTCCCTTTGGGAGAGGGGTGTCTTGCCCAAAATAGTTTGGAAATTCCTGGTTTACACCTTTATCTTATAATAAATGTATTAATAGTAATTTCAGATATAACAAGACTGCTTATATGAAACCGTATCTTTGTAATTAGTTCATGAATCATAATGTGGAAAATTTGACTTACGAATTGATAAAAATGGTACAACTTTTAGAATTTGATTAATCTGTTAGTATAATAACTGGACACTCCTTAAAGTCGTTCTATCCCTTTCACAAAGAAATCGAATGAAAGAAATGCAAAAACATCGGAATCGGCGCCAATATTTTATCTTTTTTGTGGAAAACCTCGTGAAAATGTTTTATTATTAATCAAATAAACCAAATACAGATTTATTGGTGAGATGGCTTCGTGAAGTATTATATAAATGCCTTAGCAGTGTAAATATGTACTTCAGTGGTGTGGGCCTATTCTGATTTATCCATAGCTAAGAATGGATGGTGATAATACAAGACTATCTACTTACTTACCGAATGCATACAATATTCACAAAAGTTCAATAATTTGACTTTGTTCTTTATCACGAATATTTCATGCCCTTCTCAAGTCTGCTTGTAACAATCACTTTATAGCAAAATTTGATGTAGGCAATACACTGAACGAAAATGGATTTATAATACACCACCTGGTGTCTGTAAAGAAACTTGCGTTTTATAGGGAGGGTTCCGCACTTTAAAAGGAAAAAGAATCCCTTTTTATCTATATGTCCCATATCAAGACCCTTTTTTGCGTGGAAACATCAAGTTGAAATGCAATCCTTGGAGCTGTGAAAAAATAAACCTTTTAAGTCAACGCAATCAAAAGACCTCCCGAGAATTGTGTAATTTGGTAAGAAATAACGCCGAGTGGTCAGCAGAGTCAGGTCCAGAGGGACCTTACCATTGGGCGTTGTTTGAATGCTACAGACATTGCATGCCTCTACAGGGGTAGAGGCAGATATTTTTATGATAAATGCGAATAATAATGCGATAAATGCGAACAAGGCATGGATGTTTGAATGATATTTACATACATATTTATTTATCTGTATTTCACCGTTATCTATTATCCATATCACAATTAAATGATGACTTTGGGCTAGATAATAGGTGTGTCAATCATTTTACAAAGCGTTTACTGACTTTGTAAATGAAGAAAATTCTAAAAATGCAGATTTCTAATTATCTACTCGCAACAAGCATTACCTAAGCCAATTCCTGAATGTATGTCTATAATGGCAAAGGTGTTTATGAAAACATTTTGCCAGCATTACCTGTAGACACTTTAAAGTTTAGTCGGCACATTAACTATACCTTTTTTAGATTTGATCGAATCAAGTCAAAAGAGATAAATCTAAATATTTTATTCAACTTTGGTACCAATAGATACATATCTATCGCTTACTAAATGTCAATTTAAGTCAACTGTTCGTTAATTGGGTATATATATCTAGTTGGTGTATTGGCTTCTCAGATCAATGTTAGAATCCATCGTATAGAGTAACTTTAGTGTGAATAAGTTAAGGAAGTTTTCTCATTGCGCCCATGTAACGCCGACACGCGTCAAACACAATAAGATGGATGTTTGATTTGCCGGAGTCAAACTTCGAGTTTTGGATGGAGTCTCGGGCGGCTCGCGAGACTAGGCTGGTTCGTATTTTACATCAATTTGAAGTTTCAATTCAATTCTGTGTATGTATTGGAGTAGATTAATAACTATAATGAGTATATTAATTAATAAACACTTGTATTGTTTGACCAACATAACCCAGCGTTGGCGGAAAATTGTTAAAGACTTTGTTTTCTATAGACAATTGTAAGTATTGACTTGAACACCTAAGACAAAGCCTCCAGTGGATTAACGAACAGGTGGCTTAAATTGACATTTAATAAGTGGATATGAATATGTATAGTGTATGTGTGTATATAGTGTATATGTGTATGATTTTGTTTATATTTGTCTTTATACCAAATTGAATAAAATATTTTGATTTTTTTGTAAAAGTGCCATACCAAATATTTAAAGTTAATAAATATTACATAAGATTTAGAAATGGCATATTATGAAACTAACATGAAAGTACTATATTTGCTAATATTTTCAGAAACAAGTGAAAATACGCGACATTACATTACATTAGGAGCTAGTGAGCTAAAACATGTAGGGTACAAATAAATCTGATAATATTTATCTACAAATAAGTTTAAGTTACACTATACGAGGCTACTTGTAAGTGGTGAACGGGTGCTTAATGTAATAAATTTCCCACGTACCATACCCTTAGTATACGCAATTACAACAACGCTAATCGTAGCAATTGACCTAATTTCAGGCCGGCAGACCGACTGTCACGACTGTTTAATATTTAAAGCTGCTCATTACACTGTAGTAAAAACATATTTAACTTTAAAAATGATTGACTATTAAAAATATACTATAGGTCCATTACATTATTTAAATACTTATTGGTCAGAGTGGAATAGAAAAGTAGTATACATCTTGCACAAAATCACACCAAAAAACGGCCTTTATATATGTTTGCGGTTAGTTTTTGCAGGGATTAAGGCTGCTGGAGTTCGACATGGGTTGTAATTGGAATAATAAATCACATTTAAACTGAGTCTCATTGATTTTATTAGAAATATGATATTTAATGTGTGAAATCTCTGACTTATTAATAAAAGATATGTTGTACTTTACAACTTTTTAACATACTTACACATATGCTTCTCTGATTAATAGTTACAAAATTATTTTAATCTACAATACGCTCTATCTATTCATTTGTTTCATATTTTGTTCATTTGAACTTTTTGTTTAGTAGCATTTACTCTTAAATAGCTCAGTTTCAGAAAAGCAGTCACCTTTCTACTCTTTTAACCTTCTTTATTACATTTTCATTATTCTTACATAAGGTTTATGTGTCACATTTCATTATCAGTGCTCATTGTATTAATAAATTCGTATGCATATCATCATTTATTCTAAGCGCGTTTTCATGGATTTTCTTTTCCATCATAATTAATTGTTTTCATGACTATCGCGACATCTGTATTCGTTATATATTCATCATATTTTAAGGAGTATATTGACATGACGCTTACGGCCTTCTACCACCGCAACGCTCACCACCGGCAGGGCATTCACATACTCTCGTTGGAACCAAGGTGGTCACGTAACCTACCAATTCAGAGAATCTTTCCCCCGCGTACGCGTCCTTCCTCCAAGTTGTGGGATGAGGAGGTAAATATTTTTTATAAGGTCGGAAACGCGAACGGAAGTTGCTTGATATTGCAAGCTAGGTATTGCTTGGTATAGGCTGTGGTAACCAAGAAGGTTTCATAGTTTAAATAACCTACCTATAATCACTAAATATGACAGATATTTTGATATTCTGTACAGAAAACCTTTTATTACCTCCCATTCCCGTACTTCTTTATCGAAGCATGCTCCGTAGTTGAATTCTAGTTAAGCAAGACATAATGTCAGTCTTGTAACCAGTTTATTTTCCAAATTCCTCTCTATTATTTATTCCCTCTTTTTTGCGCTTCACCCCTTTAATTACAACTTACAAATATTTATAATAAAAAAATTAATGACACTATTATTATTTAGCCTTATTAACACTGGCCACTTAGTTTTTGTATATCGTTTTTATATGCGTCACCATGCTGATTGATTCATGCTGATTGGAACTCTTGTTTTTTCTGTAAATTGATATTAATATTTTTTTTTCTATATGTTAGGTAGCCCTGTTAGGTAGGAATATTAATTTCACATATCAAACTCTTGTTATTATACAATATTAATCCTGTGTCATGAATACCGATGAACGTAACAAAAGCTCAAAGCAATTAGAAGATTCCTGTTCCTAAATTGTCTCGACTGATACTGCATTTTAATTAGAATAGAAGCTTAGAGACATTTTGAAACAATATAACAGCAGTTGTAATAACAGTAAGTAACGCAAACGCCATTTAAAATTAAGAAAACTTAGTGTTTTACATTGGTCGTATTTTTCGTGTAATTGTGTTCAATACATAAATATTAAGATTACATTTTATTTTTACATTTTGTTAATATATCTTATTTATGCCTTCGACAACATTGTGTTTCTTCTCTTCTGGCATTTTTCCGTATGTGCCGCTGCTTTAGGCAGCAACAAATATAAAAGTTTTAATAATTTATCATTGCCTTTTATTTATTGAACAGTTTTTACGGACTTGATATAAAAGTGATAAAATCATAATAAAGTATACATTATGCAAAATACGCAATGTACGTCAAGGCGGTTTTTTTATATTAAGCTCAGCAAATGACCCGACACCACCTAATGATTAGCAATAGAGGAGTACATATGTGAAGATTGCTAGTGACGCATGCAACATACTGCCCTAGCTACCCTCACCTTGCCGGCCCAAAAAGTGCTTTTTCACGCCTCTTTTAAAGGAGTGAATACGTTTAAGTATTGAAAAGAGAATTTCGAAGAGAACAAAGAAATGGTTAAAGCTTACAATTGATATTAGCAGGACCATAATGCTCGTTGCTATAACATCTTAAGGTTAAGAATACACCTTATTGTCATTTAACCCCAGCTTACCGTTACCCTGAGAATAAACGGAAATATAATTACACAAAACAAAACAAACTACAAATCGTATTGATATAGAAATCAAATCAAGATGAGAAGCATCACCGGTGACAAATATATAAATATATTTAGATAACTCATTCGGGATTCAGCTATCAAATCCAATAGAGGTAAATTTGAATTTCACTCTCGAACGCACAAACGGATTGAATGGAACTATGATCAAATAAACCACAAAAATCAATGACCGCGCAAATTCTCATCAAATAAGGTTATTTATGTAACAAGCAAACCTACTCCACTTAAGTTTCAAGTCGTATATCGATCTTAAGTTAATATTATAGAGAACACAATCCCTATTGTACGTTACTGGTTCCAAATAAATACTCTTACACAATATAAATTATCAGCTTTGATTTCCTTTCTATGAAACCAAAGATCAGAGAAATAGACTCTTTTATTTGATTTCATATACATCATTAATGACTATTGACATGTTGTGACATGACTGTTGGTTTCTACACTATTCCAGATGATATTAACTTATTACAGTTTAATAACTAAGTCCTTTTGAAAGAAAGTTCAAAAAGTGTGAAGCAGAACTATGGGGAATGTAAAGGTATGTCTCCTAAATAATGAAAAGACGAGCGAATAATATTAGTAAAATGAGTTATATTCATAAATCAAAAATGGACTATGATACAAAGAGACATTATGACAAGTAACCATGACAGAGTAGAGAAAAAGAATTTAAAAAATAAAAACAGACAATCCCAGTAGTTTAAAGGGTTATAATGGTTCAGTCACAGTCTTTTTAAGGTTGACGCTAGCATCTTACCGGGTATAGACAAACGCTACATGATGTTTATGTTACCAATACTGCTTATGATGCAACTGATACTTTTTCTATTCCAGACGCAAGGTGTAACAGTCGTTGGTTTCCGGAGACCCGCACGATTAAAGAAGAAGAAGAAGAGGAGAAATACAAAGTCCAAGATCGAATAAGTACATAGAACCTACATTTATCTCGAGTATATATAGTATCTCGAGTATACTTTCTCGAGTTCACTACATACCATCCCTACATCAGATGGTGCATGAAAGCAGAAGTGCTTGCTGAGCACTTGCTGATAATGCAATTGATTCTTTTACTGTTCCAGAATCCATTGATATAGTCAAGTAGGAAGCAAAACTCAACCCTGTTCAAAATCATTTTGAACTGAACGTGCATTCTGAACGTGTGGCGCTTTCACTCCTGACACATGAGTATTCTTCAAAAATTGTAGTGACAAAAATTTGCTTCATATTACGTTTTTATTGCAAAAAGGAGTCGGAATCACTTGAGAAATACTAATATTGAAAAAGACAATAATGCAAATATTATTTCTTAGGGAAATTTTCAATCATCTAAAAATGTGCATCACAAAGAAAAATTATACACAAAATTATTTTATTACTCTGGTAATATTCAACTAGCTGGGAATTCGCTGTTTGTGCAAATTATTAATATAATTTATGTAGAAACTTTGGAATACAGCAACCTACGAACGAAATAATCTCACACTTGAGCTAGCTTTACGGTCACCTCCCAAACAGGCGGAGAGAACTGTATGTACACGAATGAAATTCTTACGAAGAAATAAAGTGATATATTTGAACAGCGTTATGTTATTTCTAAGTGAAAAAATATACAAGAACTTACCTGTATTTTATAACCAAGATTAGAAAAAGTTTTTATACCAATATAGAGAGAATAAATTAATTCCAATATGTCATGCATTATTATCAAAATTAATCGCATCTGCGCGCGGGATTATTACTTACGAAAATATAAGAATTAAGTTTATATATTTTTGATAGCACACACGCTATATAGGTCTAGCGCTCGTTAGTCCTTAATGTTGCCTGTTAACAGCAAAAGACGTCGCCGATCTTGCCCTTCCTTGTCTTTGTGCATTACTAGGTCATTACAGAGAAAAATATCACCTTACATGGCTGACAGGTGATTTTACGCCTGACCTATTACACTTATTGTATACAACATAGGTCCAGCCTTGCGTGGAATATTGCTCGCACTTGTGGGATGGCTCCACTCGGTATCTACCTACTCGTTGCTCTAGCTAGACTCTAGACAGATAGCAGCATCGTGCTGTGCGTATAATTGGCGATGCAGAGCTCAGGTACCATTTGAGCGTCTGCAATTATTTCGTAACTGCGTCACTTAACTTGTATGAAATATTCTTCTTTGTCTGCTTGTCATTATATGTATAGTCTTTGCGATGGAATTACACTTATTATCAAACCAGGACTGACTTTATAATAAGTTTTGAACAATCTGGATGTTAAAAAGAGAAATACAAACTTGCGCTACCCAGAATTGACCCTCCGACGCAAAATATGCGCAAAAGTCGTCTATTTGTGAAGTCCACCCGCCCGATTGAAGAAGAAGAGGAAGAAGAGAAATAAAAGTCCAAGATCGAATAAGTATATAGAACCTACATTTATCACGAAGTATACTTTCTCGAGTTCATATTCCTTCCCTGCATACATGGTGAACATTATTCTCATAAACGCAAAAGGGCAAACTACAAAATGATAGGAAAACGAGAAGATATCCTCGGGGAAATCGTTCAGACTTCTATACAAGTTTCTGAGATACGCTTTTGAAACAGATAGAAATGCGATTCCTATCGCAATTATATCAATATTTTCAGTCCACTTTAAAAAGAGTGAGTTTATTAATTCTACTTCCGGTCGTTCGGACCGTTCTAGTTCTAAATAGTCAATCAAATGAAAGCGATTTATATTTTTTTAAATATACACTTTTGTGGAAAGGGGTTTCAATTCGATAAATCCAATATCTTCTATTACCGTCACCCATGCTACCAATAAAACGACTTAAACATTTCTTCCAGGAATTTGCTATCAATTTAACTGCCGTAATATAACAAAGCTTATTTATTATAAAGCCTAAGAATGTTACTTTTATAACTATTACACTAAAAACTAAACCAATCAAAGACTGTCTAAAAGATACCATAATTATTAAACCAGCGGCAATTCCACGATACCTTCTACATTTTTATCACAGGCAACATTAAATTTATCTTTTAATTGCATTTTGTAATAAGATTTACTCATATATTCGAAGTTCTCAAACCACCAGAATCTTATAAAATACACTCCAACACAGCATCAAACATAATTGATATAAATTGTACCTCTGTAAATACGTTTGGAACAACGACAATGCATTTTAATGCATAGTCTTAACTGTCACGTTGAAATGTGACAGTTTAATTTACGAAGTAATTTTAAATGAAAGCTTTAGTGACACGTACAGCGGACGTGCAGTAATTACATACTGTACACAAAAGCCTACAATCCAACAACCGTACAAAATTCCCAACAATGTTAAAATTGTTTACTATCACAGATATCTTAACAAAGTCGCATTCATAATATCGTATTAGCTACATAACACTATGGTGGATACAGTTATCTTTATTAACATTTCATACATATTTAACACAGCAGCACGGATTTATAACAAAAAACTATTGTATATATTATATTTAGAAACTTAACTTTTAGGTCTACGCAAAAGATTTTACATTGTCGTCTGGCACAGAAGGCTGGCAGATGCTGCTAGAAATATTGCCCGCCTAATACACTCAATATTATGAAAAAATAACATATTTTCAGAGTTCAATATAACAAAGGAAGAAAGGCTGCTTCGTGTCTTGCGAGTAATATGTTCGGCGGTTGTGTCATCACAGCAGGAAAAAATAACAATAAAATGCTTTCTGTGTCACATCACATTCATCTGTTTTATTGTATTACGAAATAAGAGTATTATTTTATCACTACCGATCGACTACTCCAAATCTTCTTAAAATTAATGCCACTTTCAATTTATTAAACATTGTCGAAAATTGCCAAGATTGGTATGGAGTAAAACTATATTGACAACCCGTTAACGTTTTTTAAGCAATTTTTCAAATCTTATAGAACAAATCACATCTTAGTTAGGTTCAGTGTTAACCTAACTAAGATTTAATTGCATTGTAGAAATCGCGATTCTATACATTGAATAATAATTGACATGTCATTTTTATATTTTTACCATATGTATATGTAGCTCTGTTATCATCGAGTAAAATTTGAGTCAAGGCGATAAATGAAGAGTAGAAGTTTTTTAAATTCTTTTCCGTCTGTCTATATATACGCAATAATCTCCGAAAGTACTCAACAGTTATTGGTGGTAATTCAGTGGCAGATGCAGCTTTTCCCTGAGCAACATTTAGGCTAAACAACAGGCTATTATTATTATTAATTGGTTTAGTATTTAGTCTATTTATTTTTGATTGTATTTTAACAGTTATGCTATATATATTCTGGTTAAAATCAAAATGCTTTTTCGAGTTTTGCGCTACGAAAAACTATTTGTTAGGACGGAAATTAAAATTTCATATATTATAAAAAAAATATTGCACAAAAGTAATAGTTTCATATCCATAGTACTGCCCAAAGTGAAACCAAATTAGATTCATTTAGGTGTATAGACCAACATGACAATAATTTACAAATCATGTTGCAAGCTTAATAAAAAAGATTTACTCAGATGATTTAACTGGTCAAGACCGAGCGGCAGAGGTATGAGCTGGGTGTGCCCAATTCCATAGTTAGCCTAGAGAACTTTTAATCATCCTGCCGTAGCTACATTTAAAATGAGTCTTAAAAATTTTGGAAATAAGATCCAAACTCTTTCGACCCAGAGACTGCTAGAGATTGCTAGCTATAAAGCCAAATGGTCAAAGTGGACTATAATAACCTTGTCATGGGCTTAAGGGGATACCTCATTTTTTATTAACTACGTAGTAGGTCAGTCTTTATAGAAAGCCACTGTGTTATATGAAAAAAAAATTTACGCACATTTTTAACACCAATGTAACCATTATAACCCTTGTACTGTAATATAGAGAGGAATAGCAAACTCTACCTCACAAATAGAAATAAGCTCCTTGACTAAATTCAATACCCAATCCCGAGACGAATCTCCGTAGAGTATTGGACTAATACTTCGCCCTGCCCCAACGATGTAATCAAGACCTTTCGTTATAATAATATAATTTTGAATGTCAAGCCTTAAAGCAAAATCTTTTCCAAGGTTTAAACGAAATCCAATATTCTAATGCCTTGCAAACAAGGGTAAGGGTGATAATAATGTTATTATTAGTTATTCAATACTTTATGTGTCTTCGTTCTCTTTGATGAAAATAGCCTTCGCAAAGTGCCTTGATACTTGTTTTAAACTTGTCTCAAAAACATCAGTTTCTGCTGATTCGCTTTTGTTTTCTTCATGTGATAACAAACAAATTGGAAGTCAATCAATTAGGAGATTTTGATTAAGGTATCAAATTATTTACTTTATAATTTATTTTTAAATGTGATATTTAAAATTCAATGCGCAATAGCAAGCTGAAACTGAAAGGACTAGACTTTGAGATGTTAATAAAACCTAAATATTAAAGAAACAATATATAGAAGATAATAGGGTTTACCACGTTGTTAGGGAAAAGGGAAATCTTTCACCAAGCTCCGGGATCGCGGTTGGAACTTGTATATATATAGCAACATGCTTCGGCAACTTTGTAATTTTGACTCGGGCTGGCTTGACTTATTGTGGCGTATTTGTGGTTCTACCCAAACCTATGCTTACATTGTGTAACTTTTTAGGCGTTCATATATTTCTCACTTAGTCAATAATATTTGCTCATGTAAAAAATACGGACAAAACGGACGAAATACGGACGGGTGACTATCGCCTGCCTTCTTACACCCACCCGCATACGCTGGAGAGGGACGGCTAGAAGATCGTCGTCCCACACCCTCTCAACTGCTTCCTTCTGCGAGAGAAAAGTTTCGCAGTAGGAGGCAACAGTCTCACATACATTAGTGTTGCCAGCTCAGGCACTCAATAAGGGGGTGCTCTGCCATGTCGTTGGGGGAGTCACAGTGTTGAAACCGTGATTATCTCCTCCTGATGGGCGATATGGTATAGGTAGTGACCGAAGTAACCATGTCCGTTCAGTACCTGTACCATGACGTAGAAGAGACTGCCATGCCGGCGCTCCACTCTTCCAACACCGAGTGGATCGCCCCAATCGTCTTATTGCCGGCTGATTAGTTCGCGAGTACCTCGCACTATTAGACCAAAGCCTCCCTTCCTCTGACCAAAATGGCCCGATCAACACTCGCTTGTTCGCGCCCAACCATCTATGCCGTGGTCGGGTGGATAGAGAATTCTCTTCCCGCTCCTTCTCTGCTTCCTTGTTCTCAGAAAAGTCTCATAAAAGATGATAGTCTCCCATACCTACCCAATATCAACCATAGTCCTAAACCAATGTTGACCATGAGAGATGGTTGCGCTAGTGCCACACGTAGCTCAACGCGTAACGTGACGTCAGCTCAACATTATATACTAATAATAACCTAACATAACTGATTAATCAAACCAAATGCTTATAGAAGCAGTGCGCGATAATCAATTATTTTTTGTTTAACGCCCGTTGGTCTCTCTCTACCATATAATATAGCCTGTTAGTTTTCGGTACGAAAATTACAAACTATTGATTAAACTTCTGACGTCTAGTTGAACAATTAAAGACGATTAATAAAATAAAATTTAGGAATAAGCAAATTAATTTAATAATAAATTACATCCTAATACTTCACAATTTCAGGTGTCAAGTTTATTCAGATTTAATTAAAAAAAATGCAATACTTTTCTATAAATTTTATTTCAATTCATTACAAATAATTTTTCATATAAAATTGTCATTTTCACTCTAGAAGTATATTTATTCTGTACTTTCATAGATTAGTTTAAGCGATTATTATCGATTTTGCTCCTCTCCGTTTTAACGTCAGTAATGTTTTTTATTGTAACGCTGTGGACACATTTAAAAGAAAATGTAAACCATTTGTGCCAAAAGTTTTATGTTTAAGTGAGAAAGTACAAAATTGATATTTCTATTTCTTGACTGACCGTACATGTGGATCAATGACTTAAATATTACACAGCAAAAACGGCTTACACGGCGACTGAATAAAGTCTACATAAAATATTAACGCTTCGTGTGCTGTCAGTCGACCGTATAAGGCTAGCATCAATTTCAGAGTAGGCTACCAAGTGAAGTAACGCAATTTCTCCGTCAGCGGCTAACGTAAGAGGCACCTTCATCAAGAAGTTTAATTCACATTCCAGAGCAGTAATTAAATTCCAGTGAGTTGCCGACGAATCTTTTCATTTTCAACGTTACATAGTTCCCCTGGACTTCTCTTTTGTACAGCTATTTAAGATATAAAGGAGCAACAACTTGTTCTTGAGTTTTCAATTAATCTAAAGAGTAATTGTAAACTACAAACAATCAAGTAAACTACAAAGTTCACTTGATCGTGTTATTGTATTCAAAGATAGCATAGCAAAGCATTTAATACAACTGTTCTAGCATGTTAGTACAAAAACCGAACGGTTAAGTCGCCTAATCGAACTTTGTAGATAATTTAAATTCTCTTTTAAATTATTTCCTTTTATACACTGCAAGAAGTATACTTTTGTAAACGTAGGTTCAACTAACGATATTATAACAATAGGATAATAGTAGTGAATGAAATAATTTGTACACATTTCTCTCATTACAATATAGATATACGATTTGAAATAAGATATCGACAAATCTAGTCAAAATTCATATAAGCATGTTATACCATCGCGGCGCAATATTTGTTTAGTCATAATTTACGACGTAGCTTTCGAGTGAGAAGCAAAACTCTTGTAAAAAATATCCTCCTAGTATCAATAACATGAATGTCATTATTAGCATCTCCATTCTCATACATTTAAAATACAGTGAAAATAATGCTGTCCCAATAACTAGGCTTTTAAGAGAAACCCAAAATAGCAATGGAAGATATGAAAGTTTTGACGTTTAGTATGTCAGATGATTTTCCATGCTAAATAACCAAATTCCAAATTTGGCTTTTTTAAAGTTTTAGCGAGTCTTTTAGCGAGACTATACTATTCGTTAGTCTCCATAACATTTAAAAACAGCTATTCATTTTCTTATACACGGTATCAGATAAAGAAGCCCGTGGTATATTTTGTGAACGCAACATTTATTGTTTTCGAGACATTAGCACTTCGCTATTTTGATTCATTTCCAAAATATTTCAAACCTTTCTTAATTTTCACCTTAACTTTAACAAAAAGAACCCTGATTTATCCGTGGATGCTAGCAATTAAAAAGTCGTCAGATTAAAGAAAATGTTTTAAGACCGGCCATTTTGAAATCGAATTCAATTTAAATTTGGTTTTGTTTACATGGATGGATGGTATTGATTCTTTTTAGGGGCTTTTTTGAAAACAAATATTTTTATTTGTTTTATGGAGCAAGAAAACACTTTCTCTATTAATTGGACCAATAACCTACAAAATTTCGGAGCCCGTTTCAGCGGCAAGAACAAAAAACTGAAGAAGACCCATGGTACCTGTTTAATCTGGAGGTATTTCATACTTTATTTTTATTAAAAATTTGTCAAAATTGCTTTGAATGTACGAGCAAGTTCACGCTGATTTTGTACGAAGGCTGTGTGCTGCATATATTACCGTATTACATGCACTACATACCGTATTCCAACAGTAGCTGGCGGATGCGAGCATTTAAGACATTAGCACACTTATACTAAATATTACAGAAGATGTTCGTAAATTTTCCACTAAACGAAAACCGTAACACGCGCTGGTTTTTTATTTCGCTGTGAGACGTAACGTGAGAATACAGTCGACTTGACGTCGTGGGTTTTGAGCATAACACGAAGGACAAAGTATTTATCTTACGTAAATGATACATGCTTACTAAAAATTGTAGTCGTATTTTTTTAATAGTGGTACAGCAGCACATGACGCTGGTATAACAAGCGAGTTGGTAAGCAAAAAGAGGAGACATACTGCCCTAGCCACCTCCACCTTGCGTGCCTAAAAAGGGCCTTTATTTAGTCTTAATCATAATATTTCCTTATATAGTAACGAAACGAAAAGCTCCAATACACACACTAATTATGTAGCTTAATTATAAGCCGAATTGTATGTGCATGTGTTCAATACACGCTTGGCTTTCTTTATTTCTAATTAACTGTACTCTTTAAGCTAGCAAATTACTGAAATATTAGTACATTGAGTATTTTCCACTTAATAAACACTTTTAGCGGATGGCAATAAAGTAACATTACGATTTTACTATTGTTGAAATTAAAGAATGGCTTTGAATGTATGGCGGCAAGAAAAAGTAATGTCACACTGACATTACAAACTCATATTTTTTATTGATGGCTTTAGACCTATAATATATTAGAATAGAATTGAATAGAATAGAATATATCTTTATTGTACATCAGCCGATTCAACATAATATATTCATTCATATTAGCATCAACATTTACACATCTCTTTTATCGTCGTCTTCTCTGTGAATACTTGACAAATACCCTTTAAGCGCTTTGGCTTTTGATAAGAATCAGACCTAAAAGATTCAAAAAGGGATCCTTAGACAAAAAAAAACAAAAAATTATAACTAAAAGTCTAAGTGAAAAAAATTTAATGAATAATTTTAGTAAATCAGAAGGGTTAAATACGTTATTAAAATAAGACTAGATATTCTAATATCGATATAACTTTTTGATTCGAGATTGCTTCTATAAAACTTGAGATAGTAGATATGAGATGATCGTTAATGTTATGCACGTTAGAATTCATAGAGAAGGGCCCTGGAGCCTCTCCGAGGGTACTCCAGCGTCGAGACGACACTTATTAAGCCTCTCAACTCGTGTCGCTTCTGTATGCTAAGAATAAAAGAAAAAGAATGATATTTTTGCATTTTAAAACACAAAGTCAACTTTGTTACATATATTTGGATATATATTATGTTAGAAAGTGAGATTGTGAAATCTGAATACTTTTATGAATTATCACTGAAAGCCTATTTAGCTTCAATTAGTGCACAGATAAATATGAGAGAAACACATGACGAGTGGGTAGCAATACTGGGATATACTCGTAAGTGGAAAAACGTTTACAGTAACAACCATATTATTTTATAATTTACCTGGAACCATTCGTAGTAAATGTTGTTATCACAAATTACAACGAAACAATATTACGAAATTAATGTTGTAAATAGGTACTGTAAGTCTGGCAATATTGCAGTAACTAAGTAGATTGCAGCATTTCAATTCTTAATTTAAATAAGAGAGGAATCGCAAAATAGTATACATAATTTTGATGGCATGTAGAGAAACCTTTATTCATGTAGTATGTATGATCCCCTTACCGAATCCTTCCAAAAACGTTTATCAACTTCTTTAATGTTGATAATAATAGTTAATCACTTTTCTATCAAAATAAAAATAGAATAGAATCGTCACAGATGTATCCGAAAATATACGATGAAATAAACCCCCAGTTTACAAAAGGAAAATTTCAAATTTATACTTGAATCAATACAAATATTTTTTTGCTGACCTTGCTGTACACAATGAAGTAAGTATCAACTCCATCTTGTTCTATTTTAGAGATATTAGATATTCCCTTCGAGGTTGGGTTAGACCTAAATTCTTTAAGCATAAAACCTAAATAACGTCTTTTGCCTATTACGCTACAAAAATGGTTTTCTGACGTAATAACTCTTTAGACAACGGAAAGTATTATATCGAAATCGGTAGCGATGCTTCAATAAACTTCAATTTTTCGATTTATTTTATAGGGTTGACTTGGCAGAACCTATCGCTTTGGCTTCTAAATTTGACAGCAAAGGCAAACGGGATTGGATTATTTAGACAATTATTTAAAAGGTTACCTGACAACCTACCAAGATTACCTAAAGATTAAGTACTTATATTTAAGTTATTATTATTTAAACGTAGTGTGTCTTTAATAGTTCATGTAAGCATGCGAACAAGCTTAGGTTAAATATTTTAATCTGACAACTAATAATATTACACCATCCTTTCTACTTATTAATTCAGTTCATCGTAATTAAATGTAGGCAATGCAAATAAATTAACTCAAAATTAATTGGACAAGGCTTCCTCATTTATTCGTAGCGACGCGACGGCATAAAAATATTCATGCAAACAAATTTGAGCAATCAAGAGGGTGTCACCTTATTAGACAGAGCTAGAGCACAATTTCCTTTGATGTATGATAAGCCATTTTACAGCAATGCCTAATTAAGGACTGACCTAAAATCAATGCTTGTTACTCATTTTGTTAATAGCTTTATTTTCATTTAATAAGCACAAAGTAGCGTAACTAGTACTGCAACTTATTAATATAAAAGTGTTTTGAATGAAGATTATTACTTATAATGAAAATCCTATAAAAAATTATATAATTCAAGCGAAATCTCACCAAAATCAGCACCTTAACATACTGATATAGAATGGTAGTAAATCTATACTTAAATAAAATAACATATAATTTTGTATAAATCTCTACATACATTATGTATACTATTTAATTTCAATTATATATTTCAAAAGCTAACCAACAAAAAATATTTAACAGAGCATTTTCAAATAGAAATTAATTTATTCAGTTTGGATACATCCCACGCTTTCGGGAAAACCAAGATTAACGAATATGCGAACATTTTCAAAGATTAAAATAGGAATAATAAATTCACAGAAAAAGAAAGATTTATTTGTACAAACCTTCAGTAAAAACGTCTCATTTACCCATGCTTTATTTAAACTTTCATAACTATAAGAAAATGATTACTATATAAAACAATACGGCTAATTCTACAAACAAACAAAGTTATTTCGAACACGGGTGGACGCTTTAAATACAATAGAGAGAAAAGAAGCCGAATATTGAAGCAAGCAGTAATATACTAGTGTGGTTTATCTCCATGAATGCGTATCTCCCTTATTAAGGTCACAGCTTCTCCTCTAACATCTGCATCTAAGATACATAGCTTTGAGACACAGTTGCCTCAAACTAGATTAGACTAGGCTTTAAGTTCCTCGTTTACATTGTCCAAAATTCTGTAATAATTAATAATTAACCTGCAGCCGGTGCGAAGTTGTAATGATTATTTGCAGCAAAATAAAAGGCAAACTTAAAAAAACAAAACCAGTTTGATTTTGTTTTTGAGAAGAAGAGAGAAAGAGGGAAAAAGCACTTAAAACTATATTTCTTAAAAAAAGGCAGTGGAATATAAAAGTTAACTAGAAGAAGGGCGAGCGGCGTACGCGGGATCGCATTTAGACTACCGCCGTAAATTTATAGGTTATAATATAAATTAACTCATGAGCGGCTTCCACCCACGCCACTCGCGTGAAGCATTAGAAATAATACCTTTAATTTTTACACAAATATATTCAGTTTAGTTAAGTTATTAATTATAAGTTAAGTTAGTTTTAGTTATTAATTAATTTTTAATTAAGATGCGTCACATACAGAATCAGACTGAAAGTGGCATGGAGTCGTCGCAAAATCGTGACGTCATTACCTTCACTAACTTCACTCCAGTGATTTTGGTTGGGGTTTGCCAAAAAATACGAGAATATAGGCACATGAAATATTTATATCATTATTATATCGTATTTGTTATATTGTTGTTGTTTGACAACTATCGTGTATACACAAAACATCACTTAATATTGTAATTACGTTGATATTTTGGAGACAAGAGACGTTAATGTCTACCATACCCTGTTGTGACACTTGCAAACTTAATCTCCGACCCAAAACACAGCGAGCTACTTCACCGTTGAAATAGGTGAGACGGTGGTACCTACCCAGATGATTTTGCAGGCGAGTGGCTGTGATAACGGATTAAGTGAATAAACAATTTTTAATTTGCGAAAGTTGCATTGTTTACGTAATCAAATACAGAGCACGAATGCACGGGGTCAGGTAGTCTAGAATAAAAAGTAATTTAACCAACCGACATATAGATTACCAATTACATATTTAATTTCCAAGAAACAAGTGAGTAGCAAGAATTCCTTGGAGACACTATTCGTATTTCATGGTCTTCGAGAGGCTTAAAGCTTCACTGTTAAGATGTAAGTAACGTATGGTTAGCAAATAAAAACGATTTTGAATTCGATATTTTTATTTCATTTCATCTAATGGAAGCTTTAAGTATGTATTTGATATCACGAGTGATTTTCAGACTATTTGTTTGACACATGAGTGAGAGAGACAGAATATGTTTTGATTTATCCAAAATTCATTAAATACGAAACGTTGATAAATACTTGTTCCGAAACAAGTAATATTACTGGAATAGATAAGACCACTCCCATCTGGATGTCTAATTCAATCAAAAGGGTACACATCCTTCGGGTCATACTAATATTTTCACTAACTAGCATCTACCCGCGGCTGCGCCCACGGTCTTTCAAAATGTTATAAAGCCTATATTATGTTATATTATATAACCTTCCCCGATAAATGGCCTATCCCACACAAAAATAATTTTTCAATTCCAACCAGTAGTTCCAGTTACCCCAACAATCTGACAAACTTTACCTGCTTTTAATATTAGTATAGATGTCATCACATTGAAATTATTTCAATTTAACTAAATTGATAAAGAACCGATTAAGAAAATGCATCTTATAAAATTTCTTCTCTCAGTTATTTAATTTTTTTTTAAATAAAATCATGGAATTCTCAAATAACAAATCTATCATAAAACAATACGGAAAGCATCTACTAAAATATTCAGTTAAAACTGAACAGTTACATCATGTACGTCCTTTTAGTAAAAGTTGTTTGTACAAATAGCAGGGTACAATAACACTATTGTATTCGCTACGTTTAGAGTTTAAGCAGAACGTTATTGTTCAAGTATTCATAGGCTTTTTGCTAACTGTACTAATCTAGTAAACTTACCTCGTGCCTGCAACAGGCTGCCAAACCGCGTCGAGGGGGGCATGGGCTGGAGGGGGTGGCTCCCCCCCATCCCCGTTCCCAGTCTCCGTCCTGCCTTCCCAGCCCTTGTAAGAAATAAAAGCCATTAAAATCACAGGACGCACTCATTGATTCGTTTAGTCAAACCAATTAAAACCATTGTGTATCTGGGAATTTTCCAAAAGGGCATAACCTACAAAAGAAATACGAGTGGAAAGGAATGTAAATTACTAAGTGTTAGTTTGTTTGCAACACAAGTTGGATTCAGCATAGAGGTTTATTTGTCTAGCATATATATTTCTTTTGTAAACTCAAAAGTTGTATTATGTACTACTTAGTTAGGCAAACCAACGTGAATTACCATTGCTACTCTACAGCTACTCCTATACCATTATTCATTATATCCATTTAAGACCAAGCTAAACAATTATTTTAAAAATAATTTAACTCAACATTCTAACTCAAAGTACCTAAGTAGAGACATGCTTTCATATTTATTATCATTAAAATATTATTTTTTAAGTTGTAACTTAACATTACTTTATTTGCAACCTCGACACACAAAATATTACACCTTTTCTGTTAAAAATATAAATATATATTTATTATTTGTAGTACATTTATTTTTACCCGAATCCAATCCTCATTCCTAATAAAAGATACTTAATTACTTTATATAAATTTATTTCTAATTCCACTATCATGTGTTAATATATTATAGTACACTTGCTATTTATTTAACACTAGTTATTTAACGATATCTTGTGTTAAGTTGTGTGCATTTTTATTGGCTTCGGCTATTATTATATCAAATAAAATAAAATAAAATGAACCTTATTCTTCATCATCAACAGCCTAAATTCGTCTTACTGTTGCATCCCAGGGCTTAATGTGTCTTCCGTAGCAAGGAGGAGGAAATCTTTATTGACCCATTCAGAGACCAACCAATGCAAGTTGCTTTGTTTTCGTTATCGAAGACAGAGCGTTCGAACCTCTACGCCAAAAAGTTCCTCCTTTTCGTATTTCTTTATAATCTTATCAATTACATAAATGTAGGTATTTAAACATGAAAGCTGTGTTAGTCAAAAACTTGTATATAACTTTTACCTATCAACGGCACCTTTACAAATCATCTATGTATCGCTATTATAACTCATATAATTTAGAAAGCCATTAATATACCATCAAGGAAATATACTTTGAAGAATAAAAGTAAATGGGTTCCTGAGGCCGGACTCCCAACAATACCAGTTGCCAAACTGAACTCTGCCGAGAGGCCTGTTATCGAGGGCTAACTTTTGAACAGCCGACGGCTTAATTTCTGGCACGGAATCATAAAGAAGTCAAGTAGGAGTTTCGAGACAAGACTAAATTTAGAACGCGCTGAGAGAAACCCCGCGGAGAATCCTACATAATTAACGAAGTCACTACCGTTTTAAATCTTAACTCCTACGAAAAACAAGTTCTTTTTTATATTACAGAAGGGAAATGTAATGCAGGTTAGCTAGCGGTAATTGAGTGGTCTATCCACGATGTATCTGAATACACCAAAACTCAAAATCGTCGTGATCAAAAAACGAAATCATGAACTCAAAATCCGAAACAATAAAAATATTTTAATTTCGAACTATATTATATTGAAAATTAAAATCAAAAAGCTCTTCATTTAAATGTACTGAAATGTGAAATTTCAGTTACCCCGTCAAAAATTAAACCCGCACACACCGCTTCGACGAATACTTCAAGTTTTGACAAGAAGCGGAGCAAGAAACTCCTAACCTTTTAAATATTTCGTCACACGTCAATATTCTTTAATATTTATTTATACATTTTTTATTTTAGCTGAATCGTCATCCAACCAATTATCATTAATTCATTATAGTAGCTTTCTTACATAGTTTGGCTTTCCTCGCAGTTTTAAATTTGTTTTTAAGTAATTTCCTGATATCGATGGAAGCTTGATGTATACATCACCCCATTAAAGAATTGTTTATTCTGTGGAGACGAGTAATGTGTCCAACAAGATTATGCTTCTTCCGTATACATTAAAATTACAATATGCTAGTCTCGCGCGATTAGGTTGCAGAAACCTTCGCAGAAGCCTTAAAGTTTAGTATTTTCTTACAGGCAAATGATTAATTAGATTGCAAGGTCATCTGAGTTGGTATCTGTTACATTCGCGCACAGGGACAAGTACAATAGCCGGTGGTTTGTACGGCACATAACATTCATATCTTCTCCTTTTGGGTCGCGAAGCATTTGTTTTGTGAAGTGACATTAGGCTATCGTCTTCAGATAATCAGAGCACCATTGCTCATGTTTATATCGTTTATCTAATTAATACTTTTACATTGACACTCTACAACGCACTCGTCAGCATCAAGTGATATTTCTGATATCCTATAGAGATAGGCAATTGTTATCAGGTTATAGTAACTTAGGATTAATCATCTGTTTCATTGACATAAAGAAAAGTAAATCGTACCAACTCGGAAATACTGATACCAGGTATAATCTTTTCAGAGAAAGCCTAGTCATGCATTGCTAACGTTTTGGTGAGGTGGTATCAAAATTGAATTGGTGTATCCCACAATAGCTTTCACCTTATATAATTCCAAGAATCCTATATTGAACGTGCCTACAGTATTTACTGTTAGAACCAAACATTAAATACAATAGTTGATTTACTTTTACTTTACTTTAAATACTATTTATTTATTTATTAAATAAATAAGCATAACAGTGCTTAGTACTTATCCAACTATAAGCTTTATCAGGCACTAAAAAGTTGTTATAACAATAATTTAAGAGTGTATCCAACCGCAAATTTTAACAAGCAACAACATCAATACTACAACATTTTACAAAGTTTTGCTTGTGAACAAAAACATGCTCCTGGCACGAATGCCGGCAAAGTTTCAACTATAATTGCTTGTAGCCTTGTCAATTGTTGGGTTTCTTAAGATAATCATACGCATAGGGTCAACGTCGCTGACGTTTACAGAAAACGGTTGACGGTACCAACCATCGGTACCACCGATGATGAATGATGGTTCATTTACAAGTAAAATATTCATTCGTAGGTAGGTAAGTAGGTAGCATTATTTTTAGTAGTCACTTACTACAATAGCGTAGGGAGAAACTCGCCATATAACGTCAATTAAATTCGTTCTGGTTGGTTACTGAAGCTGTGTCTAGTAGCTAGTTTCCGTAAAACTCCTATTAAATAGATTTTTTAATACATTTGCTCAAAAAGTAGACTTTTGTCATGTTAAATGTGTTTAATTTCATGAAAGGTATTCTTTCCATACTAATTATATATAATATTTTGCTCCTGCATATAACATCCAAACAAATGAAGGAGGTTTTGTTAATAAAAAAATTCTGTATAAAATTTTTAGATCAAATGACTTTTTTACATTTACGTAAAAACTATTAATACATGGATTAAATTTAAAATAAATGTATATTTTTAATGTACGTTTTTTAATTGCCCGAAAAAGGTTTAATATAACTCTCAACAATTGTTTGAACTGTAATAAAGCCAAGGACTAAATTGTTTATCATTGATTTCTTTCGTTGTTTTATTTTTTTGGTAAATGTATTAAGAAACGTCGTTCGATGGACGTGCGGAATCGTCATTTCTACTTGTACCTCTTGTTGACTAGTGCCTTCGGGTTGGGTCAACAAACAGGGACTCGTGATAAAATAAAATTCTTTCCGCACTTGTATCGAAATGTACTATTTTTTGTATATATAACAACAACTACTACATTTTATTTTATTGACAAAAAAAACTAAACTTACTTTTTTCATTTTAGTTAAGAAAGACTAATGCCTGTTCTTATCAACACCACAATAACCCAAAAGCTTGGTTATGACACTATCTATATTAATTATATCTCTTTTTCTTCTTTTAATAGACCGATGCACTCGTTTATTTACAAGCGAGTAGAATGCATTATATTTAACACTCAACAGTCAACCTTGCAAAAAAAGAAAACAGCAGAATATCCAATATAAGTAATAGCTCTAATGCTTTCATAGAAAATTATTAAATCGATCCACATGACAAACGTCCTTGCAATAAAACTGAAGTGAGCTAGGTTTTAAGCTTGTGTGACGTGCCTCTAATGGAGCGAACAGTTCAACGGATAAAATCTTAATTTCAAACTGTTTGTTTCTGTAATAAAAATATAATAACTATCGCTAACAAATAATGTGGACAACAAAATTTCATTGTAAATGCCATAAATGAATCAAGCATCATTAATGTGCTTCAAAACAGCAATTATATCATGTTTCAAGCATATTGTAACATAATTACATCTCCAATATGTTTGTATATGTTTAAAACATTTCCAATAACATCACCATCATATTACATATACTTAAATAATCATGATCTGAACCAAAAAACGTCCACAGCCGACCATAGGCCTCTGGCAAGGAAACCCAAGCTGACCGGGCCAGTGCTCTCTGCATCTAGCGGGCATCTACAATATTTAAGATAATTTCTCATCATAACTATCTTACCCTGATACCTGCTTAATATTATATATATTTAAAAAACATATCTCAATATCCACTTTCTTATATATGTCAACGTATAGGATATTGATTTAAAGCCTTGATGAAACAGTAATGGCCATATTCATTTTCAATTGAAAACTTCAGGTAAGACCAGTAACCTGGTATAACTAGTAACAAAAAAAATACGCTTGCCTAGTTTTAATGATGGAAAGTACTATTAACTGAAAAATATTTAGATTGTTATCTAACATGAAACATGATAGATCATAACAATTCCAATCCCCAAAACATGTAAATTAGACACGAAATATCCACAATTCGTAAACTAAACAATGGTACCCTTGGATCTCGTAAAAATGAACCCTGTTAAATACTGAGATTCACTGTCCTATGTGGTAAAAGACTTATGGTGAAAAGTGTTTTATTATTGGTCCAATGGTATAGAAGAACTGAGCATACATTTAGTACAAAACACATATCATTTTTAGAATTTAAATCAAGTGTAAAAACATCAATATCAAATATTTAGTATCGAAAAATTTGAACAATATTTTATTCGTAGACTTTCTGCTATCTTTTAGGTAGAGACATGATCCCGTTGATGTAAATATTTTGGGACTTCTGATCAAGAATACGCAACAAGTAGTTTTGGCAGTCCTCTCTTCATGTTAACCTGACACTACCTAAATAATTCTGAAGAGACCAAAACAGGTCGAAATCTTAAGGTTTTTGCTTTAATCTAATCAGTTGTTGGCAATAGAGATCCGAATCGATGGTTCTACCCGACAGTAAAAGCTCATAATGAACAATGCCCTTCCAATCCCACCATAGACACAGCATAACCTTATTGCGAGTTAACCAAGGTTTTGCCACAGTCCATGAAACCTCACCGACCTTTGACCACGACCTTTTTCGGACGTTCTTGTCGTACGTTATCCATTTTTCATCACCAGTAATCAATATCTTCAAAAACGGTTCGATTTCATTACGTCTCAATTAAGAATCGCAAATCAGTATTAGGTTTCTTTCAGTGAGCTCGTGTCGCTCCCAAATATCGAGCTTTTAGGTGTACCCAGCTTTTTTTTTTTAAAGGCCAATACTGTTTTGTGGTTTATTCCCAGTTCTTCAACCATTTTGTAACTGCTGATATACCGATCTTGCTCCACTTTTTCAAAAATAGCGTCTATTTTATCCGTAACACGGCGACCAGAACGAGGTGCATCTTTAACATCAAAATTCCCGAATTGAAAAAAAAATGTACTCGTACGAGTAATGAACAGGAATACTCATTCTCAGGTTATGATCGTCAGTTAGTAATAAACTTCTTTACTCTTTTCTCTTGTTCTGTGTCTATTAACTTATCAATGAACTACATACCAGACAGAAATCAACTTTTAATTATCTGTAACATCTACATGATATAATAAATGCCAGATGGTCCATTTGGATGGATGGACCATCTGGCATGTACCGAAGCGATTATATAAAATAATTACATTTTATTTTATAGCTCATGTGAATAATATCGTAAAACTTTTACTGTTTTTTTAATGCCGTTTCGATATTAAAAACCGTAGTATTTTACGAGGGATTGTTAATTTTAATATCCTATTCCAACAAGCATTGTTCTATATCTACAAATTTATTAAAAGAAAATATCTATTATTACTATGTGCACATAATTTTCTTCCTAGACTTGTACGATATTCTAACTATGAAACCCACCATAACCTATGAAAATAACCTTCTTGATTTGTATAACTTTGTCAGTTTTCATTTTAAAAAATGTACTTTTTATTAATGTTAAATTAAAAGAAACCTCATATTTAAATGAATTCAAA
This sequence comes from Acentria ephemerella, assembly GCA_943193645.1. Classification (NCBI taxonomy): domain Eukaryota; kingdom Metazoa; phylum Arthropoda; class Insecta; order Lepidoptera; family Crambidae; genus Acentria; species Acentria ephemerella. Next base: position 8,841,050 of record OW971886.1, on the reverse strand, counting down.
TGTGTACACTGTACGGGACAACATGACTGATATGTAATACTGCAAAAACAGCTTTAATGATGATTTAACTACTTAAGACTGAATAAAATTACCAATACTAATGTAAACCGCAACCCGTCAGTAAATATATTTTACTATTTCTTAATTTTCTTTATTATTAGATATTCATAATTGTACTGTATTGAACAGTAAATTTATTTACGATTAATTTAATGAAATTATCAAAATAAAATAGATTTTAAGTACCTCGAATTTCAAACAACTTCTGCTAAGTGGTATAAAACCAGTTTAGTATCACGAAAAACGCTCTTGTTAAATTTATTCGTCTCAATAAAAAATCTAATTGTGTTTCTTCTAAATCTCCTCAACTATTAATTGAGTCTTGAATAATATTGTCTTTTGTTACAATGGCTTTGTTTCAATAACAAATATTTTAGTCCTATTTTCACTGTTTATTCCGTAGAGAAAAAAAGGTTTTATTATAATAAGAAAGCGAGGGCGAGGTAAACTCTTTCGTTTGGATCCGGGTGAATTGTTATCTCACTTTACAAATTAGTTTTAAAAGCTTTGTACCTTTTTGTTTGTAGAGAAGTTTTACTTTGGAATTCCATTTTAACGTTTATTTTGTTAAGTTTACAAAATAGAGATAAATTGGAATTCCAAGTATAATATAACAAAAATTTTACTATATAAATAACTTATTGTCAAATTTTATTTCTACATTTCAGTGTTTCATATACTTTAATGATAATGCATTTAACACTTTAATATATCTAATGAAACACTCAACATCATAAGAAACCTAAAAGCACAGAATTAATCATAAAAATATAAAGTGTAGCCGATTAAATGTAACATCAATACATAAAAGAATTATCATTTAAATAAACACACTAACAAATGAAGAGACGAAATATAACTAAACTTTTTAGTTAAAATTGATAACAGAAATATTCGACAAAAAAAATACAAAAGCTATGTAATACTTTGTTGTGTTCTATTCGAATTGAAATCTTCTTCAACAACTTTTTGTGAAATATTCATTAGAGTTTTTAGCTTAATGAAACCTTCATATTATCTGTGAAGCTAAACACATCTTTATGGCTTTATCATTAAGTTTTCAATCAAACTGCAGCAGGGCCTTTCGAAATGTTCCGTGTATTAAACAAGGGTGAAAGCTTAAGGATGTTCAAAGTTTCCCACAAGAATGTCTTCTCTAGAGAGTAGTTCTCTTTCGACCTTGCGAAGCAATAATTTTAGTTGCCACAAATCCCGATAAAGTACGAAGTAGTACTAAGTTAACGGGTTCTGTTAAAATAAACTAAAAATGTTTCGTGAGTAATTTAATTCGTACTATAACTCGATTCTGAAGATAGTCCTTTCATTCCTCAAATATTATCCAGCTCTTTTTAATAGTTTTGTTAGATTTTCCATGAGCTCCCAACTTGTCAAAGATCTCCGGATTGTTTTATGTAAACATATATAAAAGGGTAATATACAGTGCATAAAAACTAAACAGTAATACTTTTAGGGAAAGAAATAGAGTATGAAACCAAACCACTTTCTTTATCATACCAGCACAATAACCGTGAAAACAATTAGTTTTTTTTATTACTTGACCTAAATATATAAAGCAGCTCTTTTTGCAGTTGCGATGTTGATACGATAAAGAAAGTTTTCTGATTCACCCCCTTTAGTATTAATGTTCATTTTGTTTACACTCCATATATGTTTCAATAGGTTGATGAAAAAGTTGTCATATATAAGGTTTGTTAAATCCAGTTCCATTTTATTCATAATGTGATGACATTCATTAAATTCCAAAATTTCTAAACATCAAGTTATTTCATAACTGTTCTTTTCAGACTTATTGTAGAACAATATAGAATATTGGTACTATGTTATTTTACTTTATCGTTAATTGGCTTCATTAACTTAGCCTCATTTACCTACATGGGTACGTCATAATAATATCATGTGTGAATTATCGCAGTCAAACTTTTGCAGGTGTTAAAGGATCAACACATGCTACTTATTTAATATAAAACTATAGTATGTACACAAACTTTTGAAAAACTAATCCAATATTAAAAATTCTTGTAGGTATTTAGTATTTTCGTCATAAAAACCCGACGAATACATTTAAAACTTTAAATAAGTTAATAAGGTTTGAAAAGAAGACTAAAGAAACACCAATAAGGTAGATTCACTTTCAATTCATACAAAGCGCAGTGTAGTGGAAAAAGGTTGGATAAAACGAGGCTTTACCTATCGCAAAAACAATATCGTCATCATCATTGATTGATCATCACTTAAATGTACTTATCAATATTTAACATTCATAAAATATTCTATAATTGTTTTAAAATCATATATTATATTATACATCATTATATTATAATAAATAATGTTCAATATTATTGTAGAAATGAATTAATAATTGTTTAATATTTATATTAATGGCAAAGTTTTTCAATGTTTTTCTTTCGAAAAAGTTGTTGACAGACGTATTCCGCAATAACGGTTTTAACGACAAAGGTCGATGTTACAGGAAATGACTTAATGCGGTAGACAAATACTTTTACTTAATATTGACACCTAATATTTATTTTATTTTCATATTTATATCTTTAGTTAAATAATTTTAATATTTGCACGATACTTTCAAAAAAAAGTAATGAAATTAATCTCGATGCGACGCGTGGTTTCAAACAACTATCTTTCCTTAATGTTTATTGAAATTCCCTATGGCATTATTGTTGTATAATAATTTTAACGCTTCTCCAGCTTAAAATTATTTATTTTATTTATTTATTTAACAATTTATGTACACACAAAGACACAACAGAATATCAGAGAATTGTACAAAGGTATTTCTATAAGAAATTAATTTCGTCTATTTTCATCTATTTTAGTATTCTGTTGCATTTGTGACTAAAATAACCATCGTTGTTCATTGTGAATTCTTACAGCACGGGACGTTTACAAAATTGTGACAATATTTTATTTCCCTCTGGAAGCTACTATCATTGTGTCATGGAATAAAATGGTTTAAACTTAGTTTGAAGCTTATTTTTTAAGAATTAAGTAACATATACAAGAGTTGTAGATGATCAGAATCAGCACTGAAGACTTGCAATAAATGTGTGACAGAAATAGCCGAAGCTAAAATCGTTGGAACAAAAGGTTAATGTATACAAAGTCAGCTATTAGAGCTAATCAGAAGTGCTTTTCTTCGTCTATTCATATGAAAAGTAGTAAAGATAAAACATTGTATGAAAAAGAAAAACTAAAAAGAATAAATGAAAATTTAAAATACAATGAGAAGGGTCGTAAAATTAATTCAAGTTCTTGCGATTTTCAATCATTTTGGAACATCAGATAAACTTCGCATATTTCGAAAAGTTTAGCAAGTTTAGAATCGAAGGTATCCTAAGATACCATTTGAATAATATATAGGTTTTCTTATGGGGTATAAAAGAACTCTACTGCGCGTCTACTGCAAGTATTTAATTAAAAAATAGCAGATTCTGTCCACTGTAATGATTTTAGCTTTTACCGTTATAGTTGCCATATCATTTTTTATTGTTCTTTAAAAAATATCTAGATTTGAGTAGCTAATTTTATGAACACCATCAGCACTCAGCACCATAGAAAAGAAGTTCAATAATCAAAATAAATTCTTAAAAACGAATCTTCCATTAATTATCAACAAAATAGATTTCCTCAAATTGAAATAACTTAGCTAAAATCAAATTATCGCCAAGACAATTGTGTGGCGCTATAAAACTAATACTGCTTTTAGTTTTTGTTGATCTATCGAGTTTGCGAGCATCTTCATAAGTTAAAAGAGTTAAAGGTTATATACATGCTCCGAAAATCGCACGTTCAAACAAGACTAATAATTCAACCTCTGCTGAGTTGACGTTGTTATTCAAAGCATTCGCAGTGACAATGACCGAACATGTCATGGCATTTTTACTCTCTTTTATTAATTTATAACAAGGATTCTTGTGCAGTAAATCCAAAAGGCCAACAAGTCAGTTATGCAATTTTCATGCTAACTATAAATGAAAACACACTCTTAAAAGTTCTAAAACCTATTGAATACTTTCAAACCTACCTCTTACATAAAACCTAAAACATCATTACTCAGCGGATTGCTAAAAATAATAACGTTATATCTAGGATATGAGCTGATTTCCTTGCATGACTAGCCCGCCACTATTACTGGGACTCATTAAAATATGACGCGCATAAATGTTGATTGACAACCATCTTTCATAGGTAATTTATACAGATTTCACCAAAGGTAGATGGATAGGCCGGTAAGGAGAAGGCGACTAGGGCAATAAGTTAATCCACATACGCAGTCTTAACACAATTTTTAATCTTACCGCCTATCTATTATCAAATGTGGTGTGGAATCATTTGATATTTTTTTATATCAGTTTTGAAATTTAGATACAAAAAACTTTGATACGCAGCAATGTTGTGCTACACCGCTAAAACTGTTGTTTTTGTTTACAGTGAGGTTTAGATAATTTCAACGCTTTCGCCAACAAATGCAATTAACGTGGGTGCCTACAAAAGTGGTGTGAGAAGACACCTAATGTATTGGCAATGAGATGGTGCTTCTATGTGTTGGTTGTTTGCCTAAATTTGTGTAAAATAATTATTTTTTTTATTAATTATATAATATGGTATCCCTAAGATTAAAGTCATTCAAGCTAATCACCCTCACAGATTTGTGTTTAGACATTGCGCAAAGAAGTGGATTTATATACCTATATAGTATGTAGTATATTTGATTATCAAAGGGCCTAGGTGTATTTGCACGTACTAAGTAATCGGCAGCACACATTTTAATTATTATATCACACATTTTCTTTTTATTGTTGTTTCTGTAATAATTTCTTCGTGTTTCTTTATCTTATTAACTTAAGGTGTGTGTACGTGTTGTTATAGCTATAATCGATTTTCTATCTACGTATTATGCGAGAAATATTGCTTAACTGTTTTAACTGAAATTGATTTAGGTATTGAGAAATTTTAATAAAATTAAATAGCTTAATGTTGTTATTATAAATATATATATGTGTGGTATATTATACCAAACTTTAATTAATATAATCCCACTGTATTCAAAGTTAACCAAAATGTCAAAAAACTTAAAAAATCTAGTTTCATTATTTTCGTTGGTTTTATATTCAGACATGTTTTACAACAAGAGTTTGCAAATTTCTACACATTCTATTATTATTCTAATTCTTGTATATTACTTATTTTACTGCAAAAAAATAGGTACACAAATGAATCTAATTGTGTAACAAATCCGACACGTTAACTAAATTATAGTCTGCGTGTTACGAATACCGTTTTACAAATAAAAGCATATATGTTAATACAAGTAGGTAGCGTAAGCAACAGAGTGCATTAACCTCACCTCATAAGCTCCATTCAACTTATTCCACTACCGGATTCATTCAATCAATAACAATAATAAAATGACCCCACAATGCTTGTCTGGTAGTGCTATTTATATTTGCGCCACGAAGTCATCAAAAGACTTTCTTGTGATGTTATGATGCCTGCATTAGTGCAGGCAAGGTATCTTAAGGCACGGCTATGTGGTTTGATATTTTTAAAGTTTTTTAGTCGTGGTAAGCCTTAGTTCGTAATTTTATTTGAGCAATCACAAACAAACATAAATAGTTTTTATTTGCGTGTTTATGTAGTTTTTGTAGGCTTCACCCAAACCAGTTTTACAAAATGTTTGCAGACGAATTTCCATGAAAAATTGACTGTTAAATTAGCATTGAGAATTGCTTCAGTGATTTGCATGCAAATAATTAAACTGTACACACAGAGATGATTTTAGATGCAATTTATCGCATTGAAACTATCATAGTTAAGTACACAAACAAAGGATATCATTATTCGTAAACAAGTTACAGTATTTCTAACCTGGAGCTCTTCATTGTAGCGGGAGCGCGAGGAGCCAGTCGCATTAGGCCGCTCGAGGAGCAGCAGCTGTGTGAGGACTATCACGCCAAAGACGGCGAAAAACATGATGAAGATGAAGAAGCTGATGTTGGCACGCTCCTTGGCACGGTAAGGGGCCGCGCGCGCGCGCCACCGCATCGTGCCGGCACCTCTCTCGCATGAGCTCGAGACAGCCCACAGCAGAGCACTCAGCCACCATTCACTAGGGCCGCGCCATTCCCGCGCGCGCTCGCAGGCCCACACGACAGGTCCTCACACTGCCGTAACGCGCAATGGCTCATTGACAGTCGCACACTGGGTTGCAAGTTCAAGGCAATCTTTATTTACACTGCACTGATTCATTGTCACTGTATGATAAGACCTACTAACGTTTACTGTTGAACAATGCAAGGACGCAATCTATTTCTATCTCCTCGTGGCTTAAAATCTTGCAAAATCAAAATGTCAACAATTATTTTGACTAATGAGAGAAACAGATCTATCATTATGACATAAATGACATTAAATGTGGACAGTATCGTCGATATCAGGAGCTGATAAATGTTTTATCAAAAAAAAACAAATCAACGTTCTAAGTTTCCGTACTTTCCACTATGAATACAGTTTTTCTATCGACTGGCAACTTGTAAGGCGGCTGGGCGCATGCGTTCCGCCCGCCCTCCGTTCAATGACTCGATGCTTGCTTAAATTTCTTGTTCTATTTTTGCCATAATCAACTTACTTACTTACTTTCTTGTTCTATCATAGAACACACGTTTTCGCCCTACTCCACAGATCTACTAAAAAGGACGTAAGTACACGAAATAAAAGTACTTAAGATAAAGTCTGGTTTGAATCACATGAAGTTTTCTTCCACACATCTGTTCATCTACAACCAATCAGGCACGAGAACTGGTGTAGCATATACTGTTGTTTTTAATGAATTAATGATCATTGTATAAATAACAGATTAAGCCAGTAGTTAAAGTCAGACACTAAAAATGAGTATTATGAATGAAATATTAATGAGTATTTTAGAAGAATATTTTGTATTTTGTAACTTTTATATGACACTTCAATGTCGTGTTTTTTTTTGCTTAAGTTTTCTGTGTACATTCGTTACAATTAAACGGATAAAACCCTTTGGCATCGAAGTCGTGTTTCAATCACCAAGTTACACCTTATACAGTCCACTCTCCATAGTTATCAAATTTTAATATACATAGTTCGGAAACTTAAAAATATTTCTAGAGCAGGGACATTTACAATTACGGTGCCAGTAGGTAAAAGTATTATTATGCCTACTTCATTTTTGTATTAATAAATACGTTAATAAAGTCATTGGGCATTTAATTTTGTATCATTTCATTGTCTTTTAATCACTTTTATGCCGCGATTAAAAGATTTAGACGCCAATACTAGGTTTGCTCTAGAATTAAACTACTTTTAATGATTCTAAAAGTTATAACAAACTACATAAAAAGCTGTCAGTTTGGGTTGTAGATACGAGAGTAATGTAATTTTATTCTAAAGTATTTTATTGAGATCCACAATACAGCTAGGGTCGCCGATGTAGGCTCGAATGGGAGACTAGAGTAGCTATGGATAGGGCAAGTTACCAGGAGGACTGACATACTTTGGGGCGGAAAGGCCTTCGAGTGGCGGCCGAGTACCAGCAAATGTAGTTGGTAGGTCTGACGATCTAGTAAATGTAGCGGAAAGCCGCTGGATTCGGGCACCGCAGCATCCATCGGTTTGGAGATCCTTAGTGGAGGCCTTTGTCCAGCAGTGTGCGTCTCTCGGCTGATATGATGATGATGATGATGATGATTTGGGTTTAAGGAATAAATGTTCCAAACAGAAAGTTATAATGCAAAAAATTTAAAAAGTTCTTAGTTCTCGTCTGTATAAATTAGTAAATTAATAATTACCATAACAACTGAGAGCGTAGAGCTAAGGTAACACATTTCGATTAACCCATTCGTGAATATCCATAGTGAAGTTACTTTGTTCTCATAAATGAAACCAGAGCAATCGAACCATAAGGCCAGCAAGTCTGTTGAGACCGCTCATCATACAAAAATCAACCAATACCGCGATTGGAACCCGAGATTTCTCGGCTAAGACTGACTAGTCAACCAAGTCTCATAGACATTCTAAGTGTGTGTAAGTTATTTTTATATTTTAAATTCTCTAGAAAACTGACTGATAATACATAAATTAATATGGTATAAGCTCTATATGTTATACTAACTTTTAAATGTTACTAAATCAATAAGAAAAACTGATGCACAAAGAAATTAAAAATTCCAAGCTCATTCGCTAAACAGTGTATAAATACAATTGGCCTTCAAGATGTAAATACTACCACATTACTAAGTTACTTTTGAAATAATCAATCAGTTATGGTATGGAAATGGATTTGCCGTACGCCTGCTGTTGGGACATGCCACCATAACCAGGTTACAGCCTACATACAAAACGATGTATTATCCTTACAAGATAATCGACGCGTCTGTCTATCTGTCTGTTCGCGATAAACTCCAAAACTGCTGCACGGATTTTCATGTAGTTTTCACCAATATATATATATACATATATATATATATATATATATATATATATTATATATAAAACTAGCAGTCCGTTTATACCTAAACCTTCCTTGTGAGTCACATATACATATACTTTTTAGACTGGACCATTGTGTAAGTTTATATAAATAAAGTGTTTATGTGACAAAATATGAATAAAAAATTTACGTTTGTTAAATAGAACCAAATTTTTATAAATTTGATTGAAAATCTATAAAATGCAGTTTTCCCTTATCTGTTAATTTGAGTATAAATAATTAGACGCCTGTACTAAATATTATAGCAAATATGTCTTACTACAAATCTACAGTATCATACTAAATAAAGTAAAACTGATAATTGGTTAACAAAACCAAATTTTTCAAAAAATGAAATTAAACAACCAAACGTTAATATGTATCGAAGCATATGCATGCCTATTGCATTTAAAAGTAATAAAGTCCGAAAGCTGTCATTATAGTAATTTGTGGCTGTCACTGTCAGTGTCATTGATATCATATCCCTAATTAGTCTGTGCATCTGTCTATTATTTTATTTTCAAGTCAAACCACGATTTTTTTTGGATTTTCTAGGTGGTTTTATTCTGTGATTCCTTTCTAAAATGGTGAAGGAAAATGAACCAGACGATAACCTATTTAGGGCGTTTGCGAGTGCTGTATATAACACCATAGATTCACCAGTTACCTGGTTCCGAGGTATATAATCTACGAGTTTACTTTCGTGTTGTTATGTAAGAAAGTGTTGATTGAAATAGAAGTTGTTATGTTGCAGAGAAGGTAGTGGAACCGAATCAGAAAAAGTACCCGTGGTACCACCAGCAGTATCGCAGAGTGCCAACCATCGATCAATGTTACACTGACGACGTCGTCTGTGATTTTGAGGCTAATGCTCAGTTCAAACGCGATAGGTTAGACTGATCCTATTATTATTTAATTTAAGTAACTTTAGCAACGGAGTATATCATGCATATATAATCTGTTGCAAAATTTATAACAGGCAGAAATTATGTGCATTTTCATACTCTAATACATTATAACTCAAGGCTTTAGCCACCTTTAGGGTTTCTAATAGATTCATTCAAATAAAATTGTACTGTAATAAAGTTCCTAAGTGATATCATGGATAATTTCTTTGCATAAATGATCAACTATGTGTATTTTCAGGTCAGTAGATTCTGAAATCTTGAACATCCTGCGTCAGCGCTATGAAGATTGCATGATGTATGAAGCTCCTGATCACCTCACTATCTGCAAACCACTCTGGGAGAGGTATAAAGATGCTGAAGAAGCTTGGTTCATTAAATGTTTGTATAATTTAATAATTGTTTTAATATTAATAAATTAATGTTTGTGAAGTAGCCACTTTTAAATGTAAAAAATATGCCAAGAGAAAGAGACTACAATGACATGACAAATTATTGATATATTTTAGTTTACAAATTTACCCAGTAGACTTTAATTTTATGTTATGTTGTGTTTGAGCACTTGCAGGCTGCTTTTAACATAGTAAAATGGGAAACCAGTAGGTCTATTTAAATAAGTTGGCCATATATTGTGACAAGAACTTTAACTTTTTGAGTGACTACATGAGAAAAAAATGTTTTTTTTATTAATTATGAATACATGAAATACATTTTCTTTTCATTTTTGCAGATGGTGATTTAGGTGCATATGGTGATGCTAAAAAAGCTTACATGAAGCAAAAGCATCGTCTTATCTGGGAAAGACGCTATGGTACTTTGTCTGAACAGACAAAGTAAATTATAGTAATGCTGCAGATTACTACCTTTAATAATACATAAGTAGATATTGTCATATAATGCAATAAAATAAATTAATTGTAATCAACAATCATTAATATTTTATTATAATCCAAGAACACATTGAAATAAACTATAGTTGAAATTACTTACCATAAAGTAGATAAGAAATGTCAAGTGAGCCCTGAACAGTTTGCCAGAATTGAAGTGTACATGCCCTGCATTTGAAAGACGTGGAGTGTTTTAATTGAACTCTATTCTTTTGGTACTGAGTTAAGGTCTTGGTTTAAAAGTACACCAACTTGGTAATTCTAGAAGCTTCAGGGAAAAATAGAAGCAAATAATTAAAAAAATAACATTTATTTTCCAACACTACATCCATTGTTTCCATGCAATACTGACAATATACTACTTTTGCACATACATTGATTCTATAATATAGTTGGAACTACAACAAGAAATTAATAATCACAGAATAATGAAGATGTAGAAAAAAATAATACTACAATCTTACACCTCCTTTTCATGAACTTGGAATACTTATATCTATCTTAACATTATGAATTTAAAACTTTGTTATTGGTCACAAAAGTAAAAAACTGCTTTTTTTCACTAAGTACTTAAATGTATTTGCTAGTCTTAAAAAATCAAATAAATTTCAACTTTTTAAGTTTATTAATTTCATTTTGCAAAATATGGACAGATTTGATAATGAATAATGCAATTACATTTAAGAACTTACATTTAGAATAATTAGTACCGGTCACATGAATAAAAATCCTATTCTTTAAAAACATAACCTTGTTACTGAAAGATCAACAAACTGCGTAACTGTACGTAGCGATATAATTTATAACATTAACGCTATGTACATATATAACATTGGTCTTTCAGTCACAGGTGCAGGTTTGAATCAATAAGTGTTCTACAACTATGTATTGGCCAATATTTTGTAATTGGCCGGATTTTAGGAGCTTTGCACGGTGACGGTTTTTACTGTTACCAGTGCTATATCTTTTAAAAGGCCAGACAGAATATTTTCTTCATAAAACACGCTGAACATTAAAAACTTACATGCAGTTGGCGAAAACTATGCTTATTTTTTTGACTAAACAGAAAGTTCAACCCGCACCGTGCTAAACTTGTTGAACTCCTTACCAAAATGCGGACTGGCAATTTAAATTAAACAATACAAAATCCATAAAATAAATTGCATTTAAACAATACACGTTCACAAATGTAAAAGGTCCCGCCTGAAATTAAATATAACGTAATCACGCGTTGTATTCAAAAGTAATAAAATTTTGTTAAAATCTCGGCGTTCCACATTAACTTTCATTTATGTGCAATGCACTTATGTATGTTTTATTTTGTACCGATTACTTAAATTACTACTGGGTCGTTATGTACAATATATACATAAATAAAATTATATTTAAAATTTATGAGTAGCAAGTTTCATTTCTTAATTCCAATAATTAATTATCAGATCAAAGATAGCATTCTTGGTACACATGTATCACAGTAACAATGCCTCGTTTGTGTCTTCCAGTACTTTAAAAACTAAAAATAATATTATGTTCTTCCAGTATATGACATGACATTGATTATAATGCTAAGCCAGTTTCAAGTTCAGTGGAATCCTTGTAAGATTTATCAAGGGACAGAACGCAATTTATCCTCTCTCGCCATTAATTTTTTATTCACAATTACCACTCTATAATCACCATGTTCCCTTTTTTGTAAAAAAAATTAATAAAGAACATATATCTGGCTACAGAATTTAGACCAATCGCGACGCAAGCTAAAACTAATATTTATTTTTGCTTCAATGGCAATGCCATATTTATAATATATTTAATAAAAAACTATTACTAAAATAATTACACCGAATCAATTTAAAGTAAAGAGATGTGGTATATATTGGTAGCCCTTTTCAACAAATTTCAGACTGACCATATATGCGTACTTCCACAGTTACATATTGCTAATAAAAATTTTACTGTTGTAATAAATAGTTTAAATATTTTACACTCATAAAACTTTTATCAACAAGGATCTTAAATAATACACCTATGATACTAATTAACACAAAGTTTTAAGGAAAATTAAGAGATATCTTTAAGTAGGTGGTTCTTTAAATATAGTCTTGATAAAAAGATCCTTATAAATAGGTTGTATATAATGTTAATTAATTTGGATGTCTTTATTTATCAATGTGGAACTACGAAATTTTATGAAAAAAATACATATATAAAATATTCATTGCACAATCGACACAAGCAATTATAATAAAGCAATAAAATGTACATTCACACTATATTATATTCTCTATAAAACATTTGAACGTCCTATAATTGACTCTATATTGTGATTTAATTTTCTGTTTCATTAAGACCAGTCCCGATATCGGTTTGAAGTACCCAGAATTTTTGATATACATACAATTCGAAACATTTATACAATGTAAATGTTATCTAAAAGTACATAAATTCCAAAGAGATCTAGGGCAGACAAATTAATTCCTCTAGACAATAACAATTACTAAATATATTATTTCTTTTAAATAAAACTGGTAAGCGCAATAGCATGCACGTTAGATCGAGATCATTATATCAAAGGATAAAATTTTTCGACAAAAATCAACATTGATTTATTGTACTTTTAGTTGGCATTCGAAAAATGTTATAAGCGTTTACTAAGATAGTTTTCAACTTATACTAGTCGATTAATAAAAGATGATATGTACATTTTTTCCTCTGAGGAACAATAATAAATCTCTATATATTTAATTATAATTTGATGTAAGATACTTGAATATACCAAACAGCAATATAAAAAGTAATACATATCATTTCTTGACCTATAGTAGAAGTCTATGATCAGTCCTTCTCGTGTTTAAACCTAAGAATAATTAATAAAAAGTCAAAAGATAAAATAACGATTGTTTAAAGTTTATGCTTTAATAATCCATAAATTCTAACCAACCTCAAAATATTAAATTATAACAATTGGTAAAGAAAGACTAGAACATAAAGTAAATTAAGTACTATTCAGGATACATATTTATAAATACGTCAAGTTTGTAAGATACACAAGAGCTGTGTGTGGAGAGAATCTAGCAAATTAGTCATAAGAGTTGTGACAATCGTCAACAACGCTATAACATTTCACGAACGCACTGAACATTTCTTAACCTAAAAAACACACAAAAATATACGCGATCTAAAACATTATTGTTATAGACATCACAATTTCAGGACACTTTATTAGTCTAATTAATAAAATTCGTTTCAACCCTGGCTATACAATCCTTTGACAACTTTATCATGAGAATACATGCAATCTTCACGTGGTAATGTTATAATATTATGAAAGGAATGCATCTTCGCTTTGGTAGCTTTGGTGGGAAGAATTTTAGGGCGAGTCGAAATGCGCAGCCAGGCGGATACGACCTACGACAGAAAAATTATAATACTATCAAAAATGATTCAAAATGTTTTACTTCTACTAGCTACATACCATAGTACAGTACAGTCACAGTTCCACGATGAAATTAAATAACACTAATAGTGGGTGCGAGTATCTGTAAACTGCTTCCTCAGTAGCATGCTCAAATACGCGTGTAAAATACTCCTTAATTAATTTTAGAAATAAATATATAAACTCACGTTTTTCATGAGGAAGGAATGCTGTCGGTGTCGGCAAAGCGCTTGCCGGAGGAGAACACCAAACATTGCCCTTTGGTGATTCGAATACTCTGGACCCCTGGAGAAAAAATACTTTATCAATGAGCACCTGTCTGATTCTGAAGGGTTTCGCGCTTTTTACCCAAAAGGGTTGCAACAAAGTAAATTTAATTATTAGATGTTATTCTATTATGAAAGAAAAAAAAAATGTTTTTTATTTCTTAATGCAAATATGGTAAGTCTTCAATATTTTAAGTTAAATTTTACATGTATTTTTTGTCAAAATTCAATGTGCGAAAGCGAAACCATCCATAGATAAATTGTTGTAGCCCAGCATATCCCAGTATCTCCCAACTAAATCTCATTTTTTAAAACACCTGATAAATTGTTGAAACCCAGAATTAAACTTTTTATTACAGTTTACCTTTTGCCCAGGCGGGGTATCGTGGACCGAGTAATCCTCGTGGGTCACTGAAAAGTCCCGGGAACGGGTCAAGGTGACGCCTTCAGAGAGGCTCCAAAGGCCTTCCTTTTCGGTGAACACTTCGCTGAATTGACGGAGGAAGTCTGCTACGCAATCTATGGCTTTACAAACAAAATTATATTATTAACTCTATTTTTCTTGTGAAGTATTGCAATTTATTTAAGCTAAATGTCATTTAATGATATGTGCATAAAATAATCAATATTTTTACTGTGCCACTTTTTAAGTTAAAGTAATAAGAGTAAAATGTAATTTAATTTAATACTTTAATTTTTTATGTTCATTTATTTCCTATTTTTACACTTACCTAATCCACCTGGGAACATGGTCTCAAATCTTGTCATATATTCCTTGCAGACCTCCGCGGTGGTCAATGGAGTAGCTCTATCTGAAAATATCTGAGCGAGACGCCAAACTACACGCCAAGTTGGTGTCAGACGGATATAGCGTTCTGATATCTCTATAACTCCAGCAGATGTCAAGTTCTTTATATCAGGTTCGAAGCCCCGGAGGCGTTTGAAGGCCGTGATGAAGTAGTCATTTGAGGAACTTCGAGCGATGCTACGATCTGCGCTTAGTACGGAGCAAGCGGCTAATGCTGTTGTTGCCCAGCGAGGGGAATCTCCTGGTGCACGGATTTGGCCTCCTTCGATACAACCACCTGCAGCGTACACTAGGGCTTCGAGAGATGGGGCGTCGAGCATATCCGGCTGCATATAAAAACATTATTTTTTTAAAACAACTGGCAGTATATTGTAGATGTTTCATTTTGAGTAAAGCCCTTGCTAAATGTAAAATGTGATTTGATCATTTAAATATTTTTAGGCTTACATATTTAATAACTTAAAATAAAAGAAGAAATTTTGTTCCCAGAAGTAATTCTTTGAGGATATTAAAATAAGTGGGAAAAAAACTAATCAATTGATTACCAATACAACCTTTTTATTAAAAAGCACTAGAAAACCAAGTTTTAATGCAATTACCACTCTCTTTTTAAACATAAATAGAAAATAAACAACACTTGTCTCCAGAATGCTAATGCTACAATAACAATTTTTTTCTTGATATTGCTTGTATTAACAACAATTACTACTCATGGGAATAATTATCTTATTAAAAATTCTTTGAAATAAAAAAGATAATCCTTCTACTTACTTGTGGCGGTGCCCCAAAATGTGCTGCATACTGTGCAGCTAGAGATGATAGGGGCACATTTCCAATAACTTTCAACCGTTGAGCTACCACCGGCTTCGCCGTCTGCTGAGACAACCGCACGCTTCGTTCACCGCTCGCTTCGATGCCGACGCTTACTGCTTCTGGTATTACTTCGAAGAGCTCCACCAGTTTGACGCAGCCGTAGTGGGCGACGCGTAATTGGCGGCCAAAGTGGGCGTGGTACGCCGGAACGAACCGAGAGAACTCCATGCGGAGGTTCGGAGTGTAGCATAAAAGTTCTACAGCCTGTAACAATACGATACGAATAGAATATAAACTATGTACTATGCGGCAAAATAACAATTGGATGGAGGTGGCAGTAACAAGAATAATAAAATAAAATTCTAATGCTACATTAGATATTTTCATTTTTTAGTCATTTGACGTGATTTTAATAGAATTAAAAAAAACTATTTAAATCACGTCAAATGACTCAAAACCTCCTGATAGTAATGAATAAAAAGAGTATATGTGCGAAAACAGCTAGGCTAGCATTCGACATACTGCCCTAGCCACCTCCACATTGCAAGCCCAATAGGAACATTTGCACGCCTCTTTTAAAAGCTCCTTCAGCTTTTATGAAGAATAAAATACGTGAAGTGGTAAGGAACCCCACATTTCGGTTATACAGCCGAAAAAGCAAAGCACAGCTGCAAATCATTCACAAAGAGATTCTTTGTTACACAATAAAGAATCTCTTTGTGCACGATTTTGAGGTGATGACAGTAAATTTATGACTCCCGTAACATAAACATAAATAAGAAATGATGAGATACACACGAAAGCTAGAATCACCAACACAGTCCAAGTAATTGCGAGCATGAAGGAGCAACGGGCATATTGCAATCAGCCGCGGCTGCGTACCGGAAGACAGCGTTGGTAGGCTCCACCTTTACCGGGTGAAAAAAAACAAAGGTCGCATGCAGACCCTGGATGCGCACAGAGTGGAGATCCTCAGAGGCAGCCAGTGGACGTCTCACGGCTGATATGATGATGGTGTTGACACAGCCAATAGAAGGCAGTAAAAGACTGTCAGAAGTAAACACAAATACAAAGGCTTAAGGGTGTTTTTGATCACTGCATCGTTTTGTAATGTCTTCAAATCGACTCATCAAAGACCGCAAGGCATTAAATGAGATAATTTGTTACACTACGTTTGTATGAATAACTTTTGATTAGCTAATGTGTGTGTGTTTCAAAAATTGCTTGAAAATACAAAAAGTGATTATGTGAATGTTTAAGTTCACGTAGTATTATGTGCAAACTACGTGTACAAACACAGTTAAAATAATAAATATACCTGCAAAGCAAATTGAGCAGTGCGAGCTCTTTCATCAGGCGTAGGAGTGCGTCTCGGCAGTGAAATCGTTCCATCTACACCCATAATTATCGACTGAGGCGTCACTCTCTGCATCAACTCGTCTAGAGTGCAAACTCCATAGTCTACTGGCGAGAAGGGCTTTCCAATATGCGTTTGGTATAGCTGGCTGATGTCATAGGGTAGGATAGACCGGCCAGGTTGGGCTTTTAAGAGTTTCACGAGGTCTGATGTCCATCGACGCCCTTGAGCTGCCGCTGAAATGGTTATGATGCGAGATGATCCTGAGCCGAGAACCTGAAAAAGTTAAATATTATTATAAAAATAATACATGATAACGAATAAATAACCGACCGAAGGTAAGTCAACCCAAAATTTAGAGCTTTTTGTGTCCCCAGCTTTTTTCAAATGGGTCCGAAGAACTGGAAATTGACCAAAAAGTTTGTTTTTGGTCAATTTCCAGTTCTTCGGCTATATCATAACTGCTAATAAGCTGATCTTGCTCCACTTTTTAAAAAGAAGCGTCCATTTTATTGATTTGATTCCATTGATTCATTTTTTGAAATGTCACTTTTGTAATGTTATGAAAACCAAGCAGGTACAAATAGTACAGCCAAACATATTTTATTACAAGTTTATACATACTATATGCGAAAAGATTTTTTCTCCGACTTAATATTTACAAATTGAACGTATTGTATGACAGTTATTTCCAAATCAGAGGCATAAGTTGCTTATACATTTGTTGGGGGTATTCAAAATGTTCATTAAGTATTTTTATATTTTTCGTTATCTAAGTAGTAGGAATATACACAAGCTTTTAATCATGCAAATGATCTTGAACTTAATAACGTTGAAATTATGTCGTATGATAATGAAACAGTTTTTAAAAAATATGATGAAAATATAATCTCTTTATAATTTACCACAATTGTGTTGCTAAGCGCGGCAAGCAAATCAGGAAGCTTCGTAAATCCATAATCTGCCACTCGGCACTGACGACCGAAATGGTGATGGAATGCTGGGATGAGTCTATAAATAGAAAAATAATCAAATTTGGAAAGCTTAAAGTACTTATTACTTTAACCTTTCCAGTATTAAAATTTACTGTGATAACTGTATTATATTTCCCAAAAAAGACAAAGCATAATAATTATAAGAAAGCGAAAAAAAAAGGTTCACATTCTTGTCAATTTTCTTCGACATCTACATTAGAAGAATTTTCTCCCCAATGAGGAAAAATTCTGTAGATAATGATGATGTTGTAAAAAATAGATATATGGTATAAAGTAATAAAATAAAGAAATATTATATAAAATGTTGATAAAAAAAGTTGAAAAAGTGAATTCTTTTTCCTTGCTAGTTATTAAATAAGAAAAAATAAACTTTTCCATTGTTTTTTTCTTAACCAAAAATGAAAAGGAATAAAATATTCTTATTTCATACAATTAAACATAAACCATCCCTTAAAAATACATTATTCATCATTGTCTTTTAAATAGTGCATGCACGCGCATACACAAACAGACGTACTATAAAGTTATTATTATAGATATTTAGATAAAATTTGTACAGATAATGCAGGCATTCTTTACTTAACTGTTCCCATAATTCGCTTTATTCATAACTAATCATAATGGTTTATTGCTCTCCATAAGTATATAAATTATGTAACAAACTTAATTATTAAAAATACTTACTTGCTAAATGGTATAGAACATCTTGGTGCAGTACGTAGTAAGTCTATGAGTTCTCTCTCGAATAAAGCTAACATTGGTTCTAAAGCTGGAGCAGTCCTTGGTCTTTCGCGTTCACTACTTGAGCGCGAGCATTCGCCTTAAAAATTTTGATTACATGTTAAACTTCCAGTTTAGGCTAAATATTGATATCAATGTTAAGATATTCTCCAAGACAGCAATGTTACCTTACTAACATTGAGTCATAATATTAAAAAGACAGTATCATAATTAAAATTTATTTATTTAAATTTCATGTGTTATTGTAAAGTCCATTAACCAAAACTATGTAACAACCTTATAGGAAAAAGGCCAGAAATTAATTACTAATTTGTTTTGCATTTAAAACACCGCTAATATTTCACATCTCTTTTTAATAAACCGATGATTTTAGTAATCTAAGTATAAACAGATTTCTCGAAATTAAAGCTAATAACTGCAAACTAATAAAATTTCTTTGATTTTTACGGATAACTTAAAACGCGTGACTCTAAAATTGATCAAAAAATAGTAATGGGTTACTCACTTTGGTTGACAGAAGGCGCTTCGCTCTCAATACGCCAAGTGAGATGCCTCGAAGGAGTGTCGCGGACCTCCAAGCCAGGCACGCTACGTAGTAGCAGCTCCAGTGCTACGCCGCGGCGAGGGTCGGCTACGAGCGGCGGGAACATTGCTTCGTAGCACTCCACGAAGCTGTGTACAAATTAAAAGTTTACAATATAGTTCCATGAACGAAAATATTTAAGCGTTTCTTTTACACAAGTGTCTTATTGGAATTGACAATTTAATGACATAATTCGTAATTATAAAATTACTATAATAACATAATTAAGTATTAGCCTTTAATTATTAGCTTTAGACCAATAAAACCATGTGTGTGTGATATATATGTATGCAGCATTATAAAATTACTGGTAATATTTGTTATGAAAGTATTTATAATAAACCTTTACCTTAACAAAGGCAGGATCCCGCTATGCTTCACTAAAAGCATTTGAGTATTCTTAGCTAATACTGCGATTTCCATGAATACTGGTTGCAACACTCTACTCCCGTCTTCGTGGCCTGAACTAAGTCCGGCATGTATATGGCACTTCCAAGGTGATTCCTCCACTTCATTATTGGTCACTGGGGTCATATCAAGCAACTGCACTATACGACCGAATCCTTCATGAATTATAACTGTATCCCGGACTTTAGCGATGTCTGACGTAGTTAGAGCGCAACAATACCGGCTTGCGTATGCGTCTCTTAACCTTAGAAGGGGTAGAGTGTATCCTTTCTGGTCTAGGAGGATAGCTCGGAGTCTAGCTCTGAGGACATCTAGGTTTGGTGCTGGAGACGGTCTGCCTAAGGACAGTTCGAGTCTACGTCCTGACCATTGGCTGTCAAGACGCCGCTTGTGGACTCGAGCGATTAGTAAACGTGCGTCCCACTCTGAACGGAGTACTGCCGTAGCTAATGGGCCTTCACCGGCCGCCCATACAGAAACTCGTACCACGAACACATACTGACTGAAGAGTTGAGTCAGCATTTCCTAAACACAAAAACAATATAGTTAATACAGAATTAGGAATAAGGTGTAAAAGTAAATCATAATAATCAAATCTTACTAAGGTTTCAGCTATTGCACAATGTGAAAATGAACTAACACTTCGATCGGCGTTCATCATATATAGAACTAATATCCCATATATGCGTAGATGATCATAATGGAAACCTTATTTAATATTTAGCAAAAATAGATAAATTACTTCAATTTTTCGCGTATCAATATTTATCAAATTGTGAACATTATTTGCGACAATCCTGAACTATATCACCTGTATACATATCGTATATTATGATATAAATAATAAATTTTCATTGCTCAAATTATGAAACATAAAAAATACACTAAACTTCACATAATAAGTACCAGAGAGCCTATAACAGCTACAACTGTCATAGTATAAATAGTGCCACAGCCCTAGGCAGCACCCACACTAGATTTTTAGAATAGGGGATAACGACATCATTAAATATAAGACTACCTTGGCCAGTAAATATTATGTTGAGTTGAAACTTTTTTTCTCCGATTTCATACGAAAGACAATCACAAGCTAAAATAGACCTTATATAATTTACTTAGTATTCCATCACAATAGCAATAATCAATGTCGATTTTTGTTATAAAATTATCTTTAGGTCGAATATCCAATTATGAATTCTAAATAATATCTGCACTATCTAATTATCAAAACCGCACATGTCCAATCAAATAAGATTATTCGTTTATAGTTAGAGGACTTGAACTATTGCAAGATAATTTGTAAAAATTATGAAGCCTATAATATGACCCCCGCATTATCGCTATAACTCTTTATTTAGCACGCAAAACATACGTAGGTCAAACATACATTGTTTCGAGACGATAATCGGGTTAAACTTAAAAGAAAAAATTATCTGTGGGTGCAGAAAAGGAAGTAATATCACATCTAGAATTTAAATTAGGTCGACCTTATTGCGTCTCATTTAAAGTTATTTTTGCATAACAACTTTAAAAGTCGTATTACCTGAATCACCGTTGGCTCATATGGCGGCAGATTAGCCACAGTTAATTCGGCGGGATTCTCGCAGTCTTCGCTGTGCTCACTGAAGGAGGAGTTCCACGGTGATATAGCCCGGCTTTGACTGAGATCTCGCTGGCGGCTATCATCACCACTGTTACTTGATGAACAGCCGGAACGATCGAGGTTTACTGAACCTAAATACATCATATAGAAAATTTCTAAGTAAAAAACAACGATCCTACTCCAAAAACAAATAGTATACATCTGTTTAGTTTTTTATTTTGAGTAGTAAATTGCTGATTGCTGTGAATCCGTATAGGGGTTTTATTTCTAGGGTTGCCAACACTGACCACCATAAAGCAGTGCCTAGTTATTTGCTTAATTTTATGAAAAAAATTCACGGTCCAACAAGATTTGGGACTTGCGACTATCTTCCAACAATTAGAATACGTACCATGTGTGCCCCTAATCTTTCTCGGCATTGGCGCAGGCGGCGGGCAGAATTCAAGCGGCGGCGGAGTAGGCGCCGGTAGCGCTTGCAAAGCTAGAGCCCATTCACTAGCCACTGGTGGAATGCTCTCATTGGGAACTTCGCGTGGAAATGGACACACCTGGTTAAGATGACAAGAAACGGTTAGGAAAGACAACGCAATTTAATACAATCAGGAAGGCTTCTCAAACTGATTTGAAAACTTTGAATCTCTACGAATTTCTCTGTTCTATAAAAACTTTATGAAGTAATTTTGCGTGTAAATGCAAAATATCAACCTCCTCCTTTTTAGCATCTTATATTAAAACTTTGAAGATCAGATTCATAGAGAAGGCTAAGAGAGCGTAATAATAAGAATAAGTGTAGATAAAAGAGAGCGTATTTTCTATTACTACTATTCTCTTCAGTTAAAGAAAACGTTATAAAAACCTACTATATATGAACTAACCTAAACCTATGAAAAATTTTAAATTATTCAGATACTATTTAGCTATTAGCTATAAAAGATCTCCTTAAACAATTATTTTTATTTAGCAATCATCTACGTTTAATTTTTAAAAAAGTATGTAGCTTGCAAAGAACGCAATACAGATTAGCAATAAAAGATTGTATGATTATATATAAAATAGATTTTGACAGATATTTCAGATTTGTTGTATACTCGCCTGAGGCACAGGCACTTCATAGTTTGTCCTTGGTGGTGGCGCAGTGGCAGTCCCGTATCCCTCATCGCTGGAGTACGCTGCCTGGAAGACATTGCGTGCATACCGCGTACTTATTTTCCGGCCAAAAACATCCTCGCCGTCCATACGTTTTAATGCCCTATTTAAACAAAATCGTTTTATTATTTTCCTTACTATGTTTGTTAATTATTTGAAATATTTTTTTTTCACTGTATTCTTTTGTTTCTAGTATAAGCGTTCAAATCAAATTTAAAATCACACACAGATCCCAACTAATTTAATATTACTTAAAAGTAAATAGTGTCACTAAAATTAAAATTAAAAGTTTTATAAAGATCTATCTTAGTATTATATAATTATAATTAATTGGTATTGTTTACTAGAAGATTGATAATGTCATTTAATAACAATCAATTCAAAACTAATAAATTTAAGTAATTATTAATTATTTTTCTATTAATCAATCAATAACGTTAAATACATAATGTTATATTAAGAAAGAACATAAAGTCATATTTATATTACGGTCAAAGGCATGTACAAGAATTTGTCAAAGGCATTTTCAGGGCAGAGTGAATAACATATCTATAACATTTCAAATAAACACCTAAGAATTTGAAAATCAACACTGTTACAAAATAAATAAAAAATAACGCAAACAGATTTCAGTCATATCAGTTATATCAGATGTTATTTTAGTTTTCAACGCGACGAGATAAAACATGTGCCAAACAGGACTTGTCATAAAAGATTCCAAGTTTTATATTCTCCTTTATCTTCTTTTTCATACATAAAAATAAATAGCTGTTCGTTAGTCTCGTTAAAATTCAAAAACGGCTTGACCGATTCGAATTAATTTTATTGTTTTGTTCGTTTTTATGTTTAATGGTATAAAAATAAAAATAAGGGAATTCATAAAAAAATACACTAATTTTAAATGGGTACAATCCTCTAAAATATATTAATTTTCATAGATTAGCCATAGACGTTCTTGGCAAGTTGTAGGTGATACAAAGTTCACAGGGTCAATTAGTATAACTATAAGTCCACTCGAATCAACCAAAATATTAAGATCATAAACCATAGCTTAGTATAAATCAGGGTTGAATGTTTCTTGATAAAAATTATCATTTTTTTAAACGTCATTTTAATCGCGATAAAATCATATGGTTTTTCTTGTAATTGTTGATTTTAATCAATAACCAGCTTGGCACTGACAAGGCTGCAAAATTAGTATTTCTTCTAAAAAACTTAAATGGATAAAGTGAGCATGGTTCTGTTTTGTCCTAGCAAGGGTTTTATATCTATAGTGTTGATTTACTTAATGTTTGGTTTTTGTAATTCTTTCCAACTCAATTGTTTATAACTGAAGAAGAACTGCAGTTTTAATAAAAAAAATTGATTAAAGTTCATCAAAATAAATAAATTCATTTTATTTATTGCAATATACTGACTTTCGTGTGTAAAACCGACTGGAATATGTAATAAATTAAAATAGGATATAATCGAATTAATCCGTTTAATTTTATTTAAAAAACATGAAACTTATCTACCCTCGTTGAAATACTAAAAAAAAATTAAAAACAGTTTGAATCTTTGCCATTAAAACTCAGTATTCATGCGTGATTTTATGCATGAGATTAATGTACACATGATAAAAAATTTAGAAATATCTACATGAAGATAATTTAATTAAAATTAAATTGGTATCGCCACAAATATCGAGTCAAAAACGAAGGCACCTCTATATATATTAGCAGAGAAGGAATATTTTTTTTATTAAATTAGAACTAATTCTAAATACATTTTATGGTCAAGTTTAAAATAAAGGGACAAATCTTTCTCGAGCATATTAAAGAACCTAAATTACCAAAGAAACATGCATTTAAGCATATTGCCAACGCACTAACGGTTTAAGCACTATGCATTATTACGGAAAACTAATAAAATATCTCAAGCGTCAACATTGTATTATTTTTTTATTACAAAATTCAAGAAAGCTCATGAATAGTACATAAATGTAGGTGTCATATAAATTTAAGATCTTAACGGTTTTCTACTTTTGGCGCGAAAGTGACTATTTGCAGTGTCTATGGTAGTTTACAAGAAACAACAGTAATACGTAAATATGTAACTCATTTTAAGTGAGATTCACTTAATTACTAAGCTTAACACTGATTAAATAGCTGATTAACTATAACTAACAGTCAACAATTCATTTCTATAAAAACAAAATTCGTAAAATTTGCACACATTCAAATTAAAAATTACTAAAATTGCTTTTAAATACTAATAATATCTATCATAACAATAGATAAGTCAATAAATAAACTAATTTGAATTTGACGTCTTACATTTCAATATAATGCGAATATTCTTACCCCGAAATCAGCATATTCTAATAATCTTTTAACACCAATCACCATGAATGAATAAAAAAACATAAATTTGTAAATTTAAAAAGTCTGTTACAAAATTTGAAATATAAAATTTTTTGAATAGCTGTTCTAGTTTGTGCCTGGCGATAGAATGACCGATATATTTGAAATGTGATTACTTACAAAATAAAAAATTTAAGAGGGTATATCTAAATTTATTATTCAAACGGACATTGAATGAAATAAATGTTACGTTTAGGAAAGTGATAAGTATTTGTAAACAAACAAAATTATTCGTAACGGTGTAATACAAGTTCTCACAAAAATTTCATTTCCTTTTAATTTTACTTCGATACCTAGCTTCAATCGTCTTTTTATGATATTGTTTACAAAACAATCTATATAATATTTATAAATATTATATCAGAAAGCATGACGTTTATATGAAGGAAGTTTATTAATATCTGAAAAATACAGATTATCGCAATATACTCTCTAATGTTTTAAGACCTCATAGAAAACGAATCGACCAATAAGGCATTGTTATTTTATCTAGCAAAATAATATGGTGGGTTTAAAAGAAAACAAGCTGTTAAATTAATATATAAAAATTTGTACGAAAAAATAAAACTTCTAAAATACATCATATCTATGGCATCGAGCCCGGGTTTACCCGGACCGAAAAAAACCCGGGTTTTCTCGGTTCTGAGGATTACAAAAAAAAACCCGGGTTTGATTTTTAAAACGTTTGTTTTTCGGGTTTTTTTTAATACTTTTGTTTTTGTTATTTATTAAGTTTAAGCCACTTCGAATGCAATAATAAGTAAATGGAATAAAACACGCTTTGATAAATGATACAGCCTCATGAGATTAAATGATTGAGGCCAAGTCGGACGAATATGGGTTATCGATGAGCGACGATGTCATTTGATATACAAATAACATCGTCACTCAAACCACAGACGGTTGCAGTCTAATGGTTGCATTAGGGAAGTCTCTTAAGTCATACCATCAGCTATGCATTGCTCATGCCGTTCAGCTGGCAACTACTACAAAAATGTCTTTTGAAGATATTATTTTTATTAGCTTTTATATACAATAAGTGAATGTTACCAAAATAATTCATTTAATGTTAAAACTAATCTCTGCAAGCCTGTGACTTAAAAAGACTAGATTACTTACTAAGTTTTAAGATATTCTAAAGAAAAATAAATCTTTATCACTTTTTTAAACATTAAAACTGTTTTTGTAATTTGTAAAGTACTGTTTCATTTATTTAAATTCATCCTTTATATTTTGTACTCATTGTAGGAAATCGATATATAAACGCAGATTAGTGTATTTAAAAAAAATACAATAAAAAATCGAAATGGTCGAAAAAACCGGTCTACCCGGGTTTTGATTACTCTTAGACCCGAAAACCCGGGTTTTCAAAATTGAACCGAGTTTCGATGCCCTAATCATACCCTAATACAATCTATCTCACTCGAATAACGTCTTATAGAAAAACGTAGACTGAAATAAGCTTGTCTGTTACCGAATTCGCCGACGTTCAATAAAATGTGTTGCCTTGCTTTTAAAACGTAAACAAAGTGAAATAATACGGGTATTTCATTATTATTTTTTTTTTAAATACTGGAACACAGTTTTCAGTTACATAAACGATAGCTAACTTACAGTTACTTAAGTTTTTTTTCTAAGACTATATAAAGAATATATAAAAGCAATGTGGATACAAGAACACATTTAAATATTGATAGTATGTTAGAAGAAACACTTCGAAATCGTTACTTTTTATTTTTTAAGTTCTTATATTTTTTTTTGATAGCATAGTACATTGTCCTAGTGATTCTCACCTTGAAGCGTGATCTGGTGTTGGAAACCTCAGCACGGCAGTAGATGCAGTCACACGAAGCACCTGGTGAAATATTAAAACTGTAGCTAACGGCTTTTATACAAATAAAAAAGATCTATATTAGCATTTAATTAAAAATGTAAAAAACCAAATCAATGGAGCACGCTTATTGACTCTGATGCTACCGTTTTATCAACTTTTTAATACAAATAAACCAAAAAATTTAAGTCATTATTCATTTGAAGTCTAAATTTGGCAGTTATTTGTGTTTTACATTTATATATTATATAAGCATAGAGAACACAAATATGAACAAATTATACTATGCTTATATAGTGTTAATTTTATTTTTATTAGCAGACGACTAAATGTTTACATTTCCGGCTCCATCTAATGAACATGTTATGTATTTTCGTAAAATGCAATAAACAGTATAATCTTATTAGATATAGCACACTTTAACATACCTTCCCACCACAGTTGTCAGCTAATCTTCGCAATCTTTTCGAAACTCGGTCCGGAGGCTGATCTATTGGTAAATTATCCACCTCCATCTCACATGTTGGCTCTTCTTCCTCCTCTGTCAGGCTGACCTGTTAGTTTAAACAATATTGAGATAATTTATTTAACTTAAAATATGTATACACTTAAGAGAGCTAAATATCAAAACTGTATACATATTTTTACTTTCTGACTATACATTAGTAAATTTGATTCTCACTTAACTCACGAATTTGAAATATAAATTAAATTATGATAACAATAAACTTGTATTGATGTACCTACATGTTAAGAATAATACTTATTTCTTGGGCCAGACAAATTTAAGACCAAAAATACCATTAATGCGAACCCAGTTACATTATTCTTGCGTACTTGCTTAGACGAATACAAATTACGAGCAGTTTCTTATAAGTGCCGAGTTGTATAAAACTTCTACTTTAAACCATTATATTTTTTAGCTTGAGTACAAAAACTCTTACCTAAATTTATACTATTATAAAGGTTATCCAAAACCACATTACAAGTAAGTATTAGTATGGATGGAGAAATATATTTTATTTATTTGTTAAAACGATAGTCTAAGGAATTATTCGTCACGTTATTTTTACACAATTTTATAAGAATTGCCTGCATGTTATTATAACCAAGATAAACAATCATAGTATATGCACCAGTTGTAATCGGTATAGTGAAAATATAGTAATGTTAGATGTAAAGATGTGTTTTTAAAATAAATCGACTTGACATTATTTGTACAAAAATCAAACAGAGCTCATTGTGTACCTTCGGGTTCCTCGGTAGCTGTGCTGTCAATTCATTATAACAGTAATGTGTCGAGGCACACGCTATTAAGGCAGTTGATGTGTTCTGTTTGTGCACCAAAATCACTTCCATATTTTTCCTGATACATAAATTCATGTCATATATAACATGTAATGGTATTATAAAATAAACAAATATATTTATAAAATAAATTTCTATTTACAGAACAATAAATAAATTAATATATATATATAAAATAAATCACTTTAATTA
The DNA here is from genome assembly GCA_943193645.1 of Acentria ephemerella. Taxonomy (NCBI): domain Eukaryota; kingdom Metazoa; phylum Arthropoda; class Insecta; order Lepidoptera; family Crambidae; genus Acentria; species Acentria ephemerella. The sequence continues at coordinate 8,812,773 of OW971886.1, read as the reverse complement.
CAGTTAAACTGATGTTCTTAATTGATTTAATAAAACACACACACACAATTTTAATGTCCTGGTTAACAACATAATGAGAATGAAATGGAATAATCTTATATAGCACATAAAAAACTTCACTTCAAATTAAAATAGAAGCCCAATATTGAAGTATCTCAATACTATTTACTACTGCTAAAATCAGTGATTGTTAAATGGAAATTTAGTTACCTCCTAGAAATTTATATCCTCCAAGTTTATGAAGCTTTTTATCAGCCCTAAAATATTTATGGATAAATTTAAAATACTAACTTCTATAAAAACTTTAAAATTAAACATATATCCATACCTATGTCTAAAATCACTCAAATCTGCAGCAAAATTGATGTCCCCAGAAATCAAAAGTAATGCTGCAGGAGCAAAGTGTAGCTCCCCAAACCTCCTCATACATTGTCTCAACTTTTCATCCGCTGCATTTTTTTGTGTACCACATACATGTATCAGACTTATCTAAAGACAAAAATATAATATGTTATTAGCTGATAACTAGTTCATAATTGACAAATAAATGTATACATAGTTACAACAAAAATTATCAGTATTAAAAATATTTGTAGACTTTTAACCAATTTTCAAAGTGTATACAAATATTTTTGACCTTAATTCTATTCAACTGGAGAGTCAAAGAAGGACATGCATTACACATTATACATATACTGACTGCTGTATGGCAGTGATAAAAAAATTAATATATAATTGTGTATAAAAAATTTCTTTTTAACAATATTATATGTAAGTATCCAACAATTTCAAAACTTCTTATTTGACCATTAATGTTCAATTTGCTAAAACTTTTAGCAATGTTTGATTAAAACTATTGATTATTATATTTATATTATATATTATTATATTTCGTTCAAATCTTCATTCTTGATTTTTATAAGAGTATATCATGTACCTAGACTTTTTAATTAAGTTTTAACTTTGGTTTTATATAAATAAACTTTACTTACTTGAGCATCATTCAATTCCTGAAGCCTATTCGGTGATTCCTTTCGAACATCACATACAACTATGAAATCTGCCTCTCTTCTACCAACTAAGAATTTGTTGCGTATAGCTGCAACAACATCTATAGCTGAGCAGCCTCGAGGTACCTGCACATAATAGGTAAAACTATATGAAACTTAAAATGGTATGCCTATACTCTCGTTTATGCAGTTGTCAACTACTTTAGTTTAATATATAATAGAACAAAGTCAATAATAAAAAAAAATTATTAACATACCAATTAATAATTTTATAAATAAATAATATATTGCCATCAACCTTTAAATGCCTCCTGTTTAATACAATGTTATCTAAATTTCATGAAATCGCACAGTTAAGATTTCTTTATTTTTTATAACATGTATAAATTGTTCTTAATGAAAACAACACAATTTTCAATAAAAGTTATAATTTACCTGGCAATTTTCAATGTCCCAAAAAATTCCAATAGGTACATTTATGATTGGTCTTTGTTTATGGTGGCGGAACCGAGACCTGACACGAGGTCTCTCCACTGGCATAGCTTCATCATCCTTGGTACTACCCAATTCATCATCAGATGATTCACCTTCTACATCTGATATAATAATAATGTTATTAGACTCTTATATATTGATGACTATACAAATTTATGTAGCATCAAATTTATTCTCACTGGGCAGATACATGTTAATAATATTTAGCCAGAATTGACTTGTATTGTAACAAAGTGTATTATCATCTATTATTAAGTGAAATGAAAAACAAAAGTCAAATTATTATGTAAGCCACAATAGATTTCCGATTAATAAATAAGAAAGTTATGTAGGCAACATGGAACTACTTAAATCTTGATGGTCCCAACACTAAATTCATATAGTAATAGTTATTGGTTAACTAAATGTTATTGTTTATTGCTAGTGAAATAAAGTTATTTAAATGTTTAAAATTATTTAAACCTTCAATGAACTGGATGAAGAAAGCAGGAGATAGTATTCCCTTCTTTCAACATTGTATAAAAGATATCATTGATAATAATTGTACAAATAACTAGGGATGATTCACAAAATAACACACATAAATAACTAAATTGATAACATTTTGGATTTTCCTATACATCCATATCCAAATTCTGCAAAGTTTATTTTAACCAAGAAAATTATATATCAGCAGATCTCATCCAGTCACTTCAAAATATTAATTAAACTTTTTAAAATATTAATTATAATTAAAAATATTTGGTTCTTTTTCGATGAAATATTACTTAGTTTATATAATTAGTGTTGTTTTATGTCTTATTTTATGAATTTTTAAAACTTACTTGCCAAATGCTATAGTTATAAAACCATTTTATTATTATTGTGAACTTTGTTAAATGTCTATAAATATTCAATATATAATATATGAGTCCAATAAAATAAATGTATAAAATAACAAAACCTGGTACTTTATAATACAGAGACAAATGATTTCTCTATAATTAAAATAATTAGACGTAAAAATTTATTGTTATTGTGTTTTACCTGCTGTCCTCATTTTTTATCTATTTGAGAGTTAAACAACCTATTTAGTTGAATATAACATGTTGATCCTGAACATTTTAATATAGTAAAAGTTTGTAAATTAGCAATGTTTGTGCATCTATCATCAAAAATGCAATATACTGTGTCATAATTAAGTATCCAAAATTAAAATTTACACTATTAATGAACAAATAAAATAACCACAAAAACTTATCTATTCCTACTATGGTACTAGCCTTATTGAGTTGTTAAATTAACAGATTTAATAACTCAATATGCTTATATGGCCAAAACAAATTTGAGTACAAATAATTTCGGTGAATATTCATTAATACATGAAGCTAACCAGACTTTTGCAGAATAAAATAGGTAATTGTAACATTTTTCCTCATTAGGTAGTGTAGTTATACTCCTACATGAAAATAATTTGGCAATCACGTTTTTACTATAAATCAATATTTATAAAATAAAATTACCTGTGATCCATAAACGAGGAGGCAATGGTATTTTCATAGATGGACTTGAAATAGTACCAGCCAGACCTTGAGCTGAATGACTTCTGGCTGCCTTATTATAACAGCCTAACACAGCTTCGCAATTCAGACTTGAATTCATAATGTTAAACATTATTTATTATTTGAAATATATACAAAACGCAGTCAACATATGTTTCAAAAACAAAGAAAAACTAGGCTACTGAATAGATGAATTTGTAATCGTTACATACAGAACCCAATTATGAAGCTATCCTTAAACTAAAATCTTATATACAAAATTCTTAAATCAGTAGAGATTTGTGTCATTTAAGTAAGTAAACAATTACATTACAAAATGTAAAAATTTAAAATCAATCTACACTTTCTTCTTTCTACGCCATATTTCCCAACACAGAATAAACAGAGATCACAGAATTGATAATAGCAACCATGGCAAGCACAGAGAATGATACTTTTTTTTTGGTTTACTGGCCTTAATGCAAGTCTTTTGAGCCATACAGAACATTTTTCTATCAACGATCACTTTATTCAGATGACCTCAGCAGAGACCGAATAATTATAATCTATTTTTAGTTCTCTCTATGAATTACCAAGTAAGCACATTACATTTTTATTAATATTGACTCCAAGACGTACCGGTGACTAGCAAAGGGCCTAGACAAGGTTAATTTCGATAATCACACTCGAATTGATAATTGTTAAAATGTATGTGACTTGATATAAGTTCTTTCTTAGCAATTGATTGTGATTATCAAATCCCATGCATTATTCATTTAGCAATGCGTTTGGGATTATCGACTGTTGTGGTTAACGACTACTACGTTAAAAACTTCTTTTTTATTTTATAAGGCCTTAAGCCTTATAAAATAAAAGAGAAGAATATGTAATATGAATATGTATATGTAGTATGAATATATGTATATGTATGTTTATTTAAATATTTATTGATATATTTTGAGCAGCATAAATTAAACAATATATGGAAAACATAATGATTGATGATTTACGCTATATTTGTCAGCGTTTCATTATAACTGAATGTTATATGTTAAGGTCATCTGTTAACGTATCATTTCATCGTTACCAATAACATTACGATCCATTTTCATATAATTTCGTCGTTACTAATAGTATATAATGTAAACACAATAGTGTATAATGTAAACACATTGCATTCAATTTTCAAATTTTTTCTTATAAGTAATTATCAAAATGGCAGCTCCTGCTATTAGTTTTCAATAACAAAGTTAACGTTACACCGGTATCCAGATACATCGTGCAATATATGGAACACATAATTAATAGGCGACTTAATTGAAAATTTTTAGTATTTCATTTCTATCCTACAAACGCATGATTGTAGGTTTAGTACACTTTTTTATCATTTTCGTATCATACACATTTTCTTATTATTTTTCGTATTGTTTCAACGTTAACGTTGATATTGTATTTTTTGTATCAGTTTTCTAAATATTTTCTCATAAATCATTTACAAAATGGCGAGGCCTCAATTCGTCAAGAACTCATTATAATAAAGCTGTATGTGCTTGAGTTTCCTTTGCCTTCAATAAAAAAAAGCAAATATTAAAAGTATGGACTGTGTCTGCTTGCCTGTCCCTATTGGACGAATTTTCTACTACTGGACTGTGACATACTCTCTAATCTGTGACTGTGACTGAGAGTGACGTTTGAATAGCATAGTAATTTGTGTCTGTGTGCAAAAGTGAACTTGCATTTTTTGGATCCGCATAGTTTTATTTGAATTTGAAATACTAATTATTAAAATTTTAGGTAAAATATTAATTGAACTATTTTGTTTATTATACAGTTTAATTATAAGATTTGGACCGACTATACTGATAATTTGCATTGTATAAATCACTTCTGAAATGTTTCTGTAAAACTGAGCATCATTATTTTTTGTAGATTTGCGTATTTAAAATGACCACTAACGGTGATATTGGTGGCCTAGATGCCAGCGGAAAAATAATAAAAATGGAGGTAATATTTTAATTGATCTTTTATATTTATAGGTTATATGTGATGATAAACAATTTTTAATATTGTTTTGATAGACATTTTGCCTTGAAATCACACTACTCATTTATTTACTTATGTACTTATCTTTTTTTTGCGTGTATTGGTTACTTGTGTCTACTCAGGTCATTAATGAAATTAAAACTTTCTTAAACTATTTTTATTTTAGGTAGATTATAGTGCCACTTGCGATGAGAAAATACCATTATGGAAGTCATGGGCTTCAAAAGGCAAGGTACAAGAAGCTATAGATCAACTACTCGCTCTTGAAAAGCAGACTAGAACAGTAAGTTTTATTTTTACAAGACATCCAAATCTATTTAATATCAGCAGTACATAGTATTTATTTACAATTAATAAAGTATAATAATATTATTCAAAGCCACTTTCTTTTTGTTTACCAGACTAGGCTTCCCAATTAGAATTTAGAAATTTGTAGTGATATTAAGAATATTAATTTTTTTTCAGGGTGCAGACATGGCATCAACTGCTAGAATTTTAGTAGCAGTTGTGCAGATTTGTTATGAAGCAAAGAACTGGTCAGCTCTAAATGATAATATTGTTCTTCTATCTAAAAGGAGGTAAGTGTACAATAAGAAAATGAAAGCTAAAACTTTTGCTTTTACTTATATTGAAACTAAAGGTAGTATTTTGTGACTCCACTAATTGGTCTACTAAGCATGGTGTTATTTTATTATCGAGATTAACATATCAAATTTGCCATTAGTACTGAAACATTCAAATAATATTTTGTTATGGTTAAATATATCAATTTAATCAAAATAATTCATTTAAATATATTGAGTATTTATTCAAAGCATTGGAGGGTTATGCCAATAGAATTCTGGAGATCTGGTTTCCAAAAAATGTTTACCAAGCAGATAATTGTCCAAATAATAGAAAAAATGGTAGTCTGTCAGAGTCCATGTAGTATGGTTCTCCATATTGTCAGATGATTAAATTCAATGGGCGACTGAACTCATTCCTATTGTCTATTAAAAAGACATTCTTATTTTTAATGTTTGCATATTTATCTTTTAAAGTCGAATATAAAAACCGATTGAAAGTCAAACAAATAATTGTATCTTATATATTCTTATATAGTATGTTATCTTGTAACATGAAAATAGGTTTTATTTTGAAATATCACATCATGCTGGTTTGATTTTAATTCAAAGTACATTAAAATGACAATTTCGTATTAAAACCCATTTTACTTAACGGGTGAATAAAAATGACAAATTTGTGTTTGTTATAGTAATTATAATGTATAGTAGCCATGTAAAAGCTAAAGGTATTTAAGTTATTTTATATTTATTTAATAAAACTCGAAGATAAGTACAGAATGATTACAAGATTCTGTTGGTTATTAATTTAAAAAGTTTTTAAATAAATATAATTGGATAAATAATTGGATTAAATATAAAGAAAATATTTTAAATACCACCATATTTATTTTACCAAATCTTTTATACATAATTTTAGGTCACAACTGAAACAGGCTGTTGTCAAAATGGTCCAAGAATGTTATACTTATGTTGATAAAACCCCAGACAAAGAGACCAAGATAAAGTTAATTGAAACCCTACGATCAATAACAGAAGGAAAAATTTATGTTGAAGTCGAAAGAGCTAGACTCACCCACATTCTGGCCAAAATACGTGAAGAAGAGGGCAATGTCACAGAAGCTGCTAAAATTATTCAAGAGCTACAAGTAGAAACTTATGGCTCAATGGATAAACGTGAAAAAGTTGAGCTTATATTAGAGCAAATGAGGTTATGTTGTAAGATCAATGATTATATTCGCACTCAAATCATATCCAAGAAGATCAACACCAAATTTTTTGAGGAAGAAAACACTCTGGTATTTATTTTTTATCTTGGCATGTTGATACAAAAATGTGTTTAAAGAATTAAGTTATTGAATACTATTTTATTTATTTATTAAAAAGCCTATGTTTTTCGAATATATTGTAAAATAATAATGTAAAAATTTATTTCAAACTATTTTAGCTTCAACTCTTCAATCGCCCTCCCTCTTGAGCCAGCCTTATCTAGGTTTTTCCATCAGAACCCCCAAAAGATGGGATGATGAGTCTCATCCCTCCTATCACTTGAAGGATTTTAATTACTTTTATATTTTGATTTTATTCCCTTTCATCTTTTTCCCTCTTTAGTTTAGCAAGCAAATGGATGGAAAAGGTGGTTCAACAATGGAGCAAGATGGTAATTACCAACTTCCTCCATTTCCTACTACACAGTACACATAGTGGTGGGTCTGATTTTTCGATTTAATATTACCCCACTTCTTTCCTTATAAAAAGCTCAGGAAATGACTCGAAACTGATGCTGAGCAGTATATGCAATTGCACATTTAGTGCTGGGATTTAGTTAGACCAAGTTTGTTATGAATACTGGTATTATAAAGGCCTTTATTAAAAAATTTCCTTTGAAAGAGATTTTTGTCTTCCATTATTTCTTTGTTGGACCAGTATCTTTTCCATCCATATCCTATTATCTCGTTGCTGTATATAATATCTGTAATGATTACTGTATGTGTACACATGTTAACTATATTCTCTTTTATTAGGAACTGAAAGAGAAGTTTTACCGGCTCATGATCATTGTAGATCAGCATAACGCTCAGTATTTATCAGTGTGTAGACACTTCCGAGCGCTTGGGCAGGCTGCTGGAGATGATGCACTGATTGGAAGTGTATTATTCTTGATTCTCGCTCCATATGACAATGAGCAAGCAGATTTGACACATAGGCTTAATGAAGATAAGGACCTGGATAAACTGCCAGAGTACAAGTATGTAATTTTAATTGTGTATCCTTTTGTACAAGTAACTTAAAAAAATACTCTTCAATACAATATTTTGTTTTCAGGCAGCTACTAGGCCTATTCATCAATCCTGAAATCATCCGATGGAATACACTCTGTTCCACTTATGAGAAGACTCTACGAGCCACTCCTTGTTTCAACTCATCAAGTGAGAAAGGACAGAAACGTTGGAATGACTTGAAAAATAGGGTGGTTGAACATGTAAGTTTATATTTTTTTAAGCCCATTATTTTTTATATAACAAGCATGGCTAATGAGTCAAATTGTTTAAAGAAGAGGTTGATAGAGATTCAAAGGCAAATAAATTTTTCATTATAAAGCAATTATTATATTAATTATTTGCCAATTCTCCTATATCTTCTAGAAATTATAGTAATAAAAATAGTAATAAAAATAATAATGATATTTTTCTTACACTCACACCTATTATCTAGAGACCAATTTAGGCATTATTAAGATGGATAATGGCGAAACAAATCGTAATATTTATATAAATGTCAGAAATATACTAAATAAACATACAAACATACATGACTCATGATTTAATCTGCATGTACTCGGATTCGAACACGTAAGCTAAGTAGACAAGATTATTTCGATGTCTGATCGAGATAATATACCGTCAAACTGTGAATTATATATAATATTTAAATTTGTTCCAGAATATTCGCATAATGTCCATGTATTACACTCGCATTTCCCTCAAACGTATGAGTGAACTTCTGGGTCTGAGTGAGACAGAGACAGAGGATGCTCTAAGTCAACTCGTCGTAAGTGCAGTAGTGCGAGCTAAGATCGACCGTCCAGCCGGAGTTGTGCATTTCAGGTATTTTTTTAATTATTAAAAGTGTTAGAGAAAATAGTCATAAAGGTTTCGCCATGGTTGTGTGGTTAATAATTTCCTTTCCTACTCAAAGTAAAAAAAAATTACAATTTATGCATAATGTCTTTTTCAAGGTCAATGTTAAGCTATTCTTCAGTAAATTTACCGGAGTTGAAATCTGAGAAAAACAAGCAGGGAAATCAGCAAAGTTTGTTTAATAATTGTATAAATCCTCAGTTGACATTAAAAATTATTCATGTAAAAACATGAATTTTTTTCAGTGCATAAGTCAGAGTATACTTAGTGTGATGGCAATTTGGATCCGTAAGAATATGTTGATCAAAAAAGTTCGCTAACGTAAAACCATGTCTGGATGTAAGGGCTAGATTCCTCTGATCAAAAACATTTTTTTCTATACTTTAATCTTATTGGTTATGGTATATATCATTAGACCTTTACAGAGAGAGTTATATAGATGTAACAAAATTTAAAAAAATAGTTTTACCTTTAGACTACTAAACTCCTTTCCAAATTGCAGTCGTAACAACTGCATCAGAACTGCAATGTAGCAATGTTGATTTATCATTATATTTATAATTTTTTTAGCCTAAATATGGATTCATCTGATCGTCTGAACGAGTGGTCCAACAACCTCAACACCCTTATGCAACTTGTCAACAAAACAACTCATTTAATCAACAAAGAAGAATGTGTCCATAAACACCTTTTAGCTACTGCTGAGTAACATTTCTTTAATTTAATACCAGATACAGTTCTGTCATAAAACAATTTCTTTTTTCGTTTTTATTTTAAGTATTCTACTGTGTAGAAATTACATAAAGCATTCAATTTTTCAAAGTTTAACCTTTATTAATTCCCTGATATCCCATATTGTTGTGAGCAGATGGTCAAATTTTATATCAATAAAGAAGCTAATACACATAAAATGTAGTTTATTTTGTATACTGATATTATTAATTTAAGAGTAAGTAGAATTTTAAAGGCGAATCTTGCCTTTAAAATTCAGTCTACATACTGACACATGACTAAACATGCCAGTTCCAATATTCTATCTACAATAAAAGTAACCTTACTCAATTTTCGCTATCTAACAATCTTAGTTGATTTATTAAAAGTAAACTTGGTAAACAACTGTGGTACGCCTATTGTTTGTTGTAGATAAGTAGAAAATAACGGACCAGAAAATTTAACACGTTAAATCAACAACAACAGTAACCATATAAGTTTGACTCTCATACCGGTCTTACTCCAATCGTAATAAAGGCGTCTTTTGTGGTAACAGTTATACTACAAATGGTCAATAAGCTAAAAGAGTAAGCGTCGTATCAAGGTCAAACTATTTAATTTTAATATTTTGTCATGATGTTCACTGTACATCACGAAAGTTATTTTTTTAACTGTTACTTACATTCAATAACTTATCCGCGAGATAATTTTAAAAACACTTATCTTGTATACCACTAATTTCTTAAAACTTGATTAAAATATAACCTCGCCTAACTGACTGATAAGATAGATACCTACTAATAGCTATTAATAGTCCATATAAATTTAGTAGTATACCTTTTGCGGAGACGTGTCGCGTTCGTTCGTCTTGTCGGAAGTTGTGATAGTTCCGTTTTTGAAAATGTTAACTCTAATTATTTCTGTGTTTATTCCAGTTAGTTTAATTATGGTGTTTAGATATTTGAATGCAAGACAGAAGCCGCCTATTTTTGGAGTGTACCAAGTAAAAAATAAATCCTACTGGTTCAAATTCTTAATCATTTTTACAATATTGAAAGTCAGACAGGTACGTCAATATAATATTATTAAGTATTTGGTGGAAATATAAATATAGTTCCTTAAGTTTAATCTAGATGGCAATGTTTTGTTGTTGCGGCGCAATCGCACAATATAAACTATTGACAATAGAAATGATATCATTCTTACACACAACAACAAAAACGAGAGGTCACATTAAATTTTGACTTCTGAGAAAATTCAAAAGATCATTAATTTTTTTCATTATATGGCCGTGCAAGTCACACAATATAGTTAAGACCCTTGGGTGTAATTATAAGTAACTCGGCTAAATTGAATAATACGTGCCTAGATATAGCAGGATACAGACAATAAAAACAGCGATGTAGTCATTTCGGAGCACGTTTGATGGGCGATTAATTTTTCTATCAGTTATTTATTTTTAGTTGTTATCGACGACGACTTACTGAAATATCGATATGATGTTTTACATATAATCACGAATAGTAGTAGACTTATTGAGTAAAGGTTTGAGCTGGTTAAGGAAAATAAAATTATAATTTATTTATTTTATTAAAATAAAATTGTGATTTATTTTTATAAGTAATTCTATGATTGATTCAAATAAAAAACGGATTCGGATTCTTACCTACTATATAAAAAGTGTATCTATTTAGTTATTTACCTGTGTAAAAACAAGTTTTTAAGATTTTTTTTGCTAATAAAACAATAAGCAATGTTAATGCACTTAATATCTTCTGACTTCAAAAATTTGGTTTATTTTTTAAATACACGCCATTCCATCACCACCATTGTAATTCCCGATAAAATTTGAAATTCGAACACCCTTCTTCACTCGCAATGGCCGGTAAACATTCCGATCAAGAAAACTATTATAATTTTACAACAATATAACTTCTGTACTTAACTATGTAACTGACTAACTACAATGTAAAAGCATCTGTGAATTAAATATTCTTTTTATATACAATCTTATAACTCAGTACTACTTTATACTCAAATGAAATATTATTATGACTTGTGAGCTTTTGTTATTGCAACAAATAAGTTATTATGCGTTGAAAATAGTACAACGACAATCATACCTGGATAAGTGTTATTGTTGTTATATTATTATCTTAATTTGTTACTCCTGAACTTTTTATTAATAAGTTTGCACGAGGAAAAAATTATAATTTACTCGCACCTAACTAAATATAGCAATATATTACCCTTAAAGGATTCATGTTTGATACCATTAATTATTATAACTACCTATGTAAACCATGATAGCAATAAAAAATATTAAAATTATTAACTTTGTAGCTTTCTGAAAAAAGTATTTGTAGCTCGTTATTATTATTTAAAAAATAAAAAGACTGCAAATAATTTAGTGAATCTCTTCTAAAGCTTGATGTGTGGGTCGGTACCAAATTCATACAAACAAGTAATATTATAGATTGATAATTTTCTTACAGCTAATCAACCATATTAAACAATTGCTGGACGTAGAATATGAACGCAGTGCAGATGGCTTAGAACACATCCACCAAAGAGATCATGACCTAGAACAGAAATACTTTATGGGGGATAATTCTAAGGTCAGTTTCATCGTATTATTTATACTACGTTTCGAGAATACGTTAATAATTAAAAAAGTATACCTATCTAATAACTACCTAATATCTCAAGTCTCTCATTATATGTTAATATAATGCTTCGTGCATTTTGTTCAGCATTCATACCCACGCCCACTTTTGGACATAACCCTCCTTCAAATATGTTAAAATTGATGCTGCGTTGCCCGCATTTAAGGGTAATTTGTCCATACGATAAAATAATTAGGAAACATTACGAATATTATTTGGTGGATGATTATGGCAAAATAAAAGATTGTCTTCTTTTGCCTTTTCCCAGGAAAGTAACAAACTACTTTTATAAAAGACATTTAATTGAATTTTACGAATTCAAATGTTACAAAACCAAATCGTGATTTTACCACAGTAACTATAGGTATCATCTACCTAATTATTGAAACTGTTATAGGCGATTGATGCTGTCTATTTTAATGGAATGCATAACGACGAAGCAGTTATCTGTGGAATAGCGCGAAGAGCAGGACAAATTTGTGACGCCTTTTTATTCTTGAAGGTAATTAACTACTTTTAAAATAGTACTCTTTAAAGACATTAAGTCTTGGATCATCATCATTAACAGCCTAGAAACGTCCCATTGCTGGAAACCGGGACCTAATTGTTAACTACTTATCTATCGATAGGTTTTGTCTTTAAAATCATTACTGCGTAATAAAACGAAAACGTATGTCAAAATGAAGCGATATTGATTGATTAAGAGCTGACAATTAGGGGGTAGGTCATCTTACGTGGGAGAAATACATTGTGCTACAACATCACAGCTTGCCCGATTGAGGTTGGTGGGCGAAAAGTTGTTGTAGCAATCGAGACAAACGGCGTGCTTTCCGAAGCACAGAGGAGTTCAAGATAATTTTTTTTTACACCATTCGGGACCAACCGCGGCGAAAGTTACTTTGTTTTCTATCACAAGTAAAGGCCAGTAAGCTCCCGAATCTTATATTTTATTACATTTCTTGGTGTTAAGTAATTTTAGTACCTAGTTGTCATTCTTCTCCATTTACAGGTATATGGGGAAGAACTAATGCTCTCTCCGAGTTTACCAGACACATACCAAGTACAGAAACCTGAAGAACTGGGAGAATACATGATAAATGGTATTACTATTCGGAACTTTATACCTATGCGAGCATGGAATGTGTCATATAGCGGGGAAATGAAGTGAGTGTCTTTTAGGTATATCTAGAATGTTTTATTGCTCTTAATAATATGATTTGACTTTATTTAATTCTAGGCTGTATCCTATGCATATTTTAATAGCGTGTTTATAATTTATTAGCGTAATATTTTTTATAAAATGTATAAGACATGACTCGACACCGCCTGTAGATGGAGCCCATTATCCGAATATAACTAGTGTAGCAAGCGACATACTGCCTTATCAACCACCAAGGAAAGAAAAAAATGTTGAATGAAGAAAGAAATTCGTGCATATTTGAAATTACTGATACTCTACATCATACTTTCCCATGATTTAAATTGACTGTAAAATGTCACATCGAACGTATGGAGATTAAGCCCACTCCACCTTCAGTTAATTAACGCATTTTCTATGTTATATGTGTTGGCAGTTTTGGTGCTTGATTTACTTAGACTTAAACTATTTTCATTTGCAGGCTCCGTAATGACCCGGACAAAAAAGTGAACGTGGAAATGGATTTAACTTGGAGTTCACACTGGAACCCCTTCAACTATGACACGCACATGTCAGCGCGATGTGTGGCCGACGGTATATCTCGAGAGCAATGGTCACCTGGATTCTTCAATTTATTGAAAAAGTGAGTACAATTTTGTACGAAAGTAAATGATTTTGAATCCTATCAGATTGATATGAGCTTGTTTGTCAGACTACACTTACTATATGTATCTGCCTCAGACTAGGAAAAAGAGGTTTCGTATCCTTAACTTATACTGTAAGCAATCATAAGAAGTAAAGACGGGTAATCAGTGGTATTCCCCGTCTTTACTTCAGTAGCGTTAATTTATTCCTCTCTTTCATACCTATCGAAGCAGAAAAAGATATCTGACGCTGATAAAATACATGATTAAAGAAATATTGCATATATTTTTCAAAAGCTTATCTGTATAGATCTAGAAGAGTGCAACCTCAGCCACTGATAAGTTTTCCATATATCTAGGTTTCACCAATCGCATTACGAGCAAATGGGTCACTTAAAAGGTACAGTGACCATTGACGGAAGAGAACACCACGTCAACATGCCTTGCGTCAGGGACCACAGTTTTGGTACGAGTAATCTTAGTTAATAAAAATTATGTTATTTAATTAAGTAGGAAATATTTATTTGATATAATTTGCTAGCTTGGACGTTTTTAAAGACAAACGTCTTTAACCTCTTTCGGGGCTGAAATATACTCATTGACCCCAAATAATCACAAATAATACACGTATATATTTCAGTAATTATGAGTATATTATTAGCAACGTTTTACGCTGTCATTATGCGACGTATATTTAACTACATTCACTTATATGTCAGATGTATACATATCATACTTTCCAATCAAATGCTCACTTGACAATAACACGTTACTTAAGGTCATATTTTACGTTATTTTGAGTCATACTCACGTAAACATTCGTCGGATGTGACATTAAAATAACATTTTTATGTCCCTTGCTACTCGGGACATTTCTGGTATGATTAGCAAATTGATGGTAAGTGCAATTCACATTGAACACAACGCATATGGCCCTAAGAACGTAAACGTTTTTGTTTGCCTCACCAGTTGTATAACAAATGCAAAAATATTACAATATTGCCATTCTTTTCTAACAGGACCATTTCGAGATTGGCGCACGTTCCACAGATATGTGTATCATTTTATTTTCCTCGAAAACGGTGATTGCATGGCTATCGGCGCTGTATCACAGCCAGCTATTATGTCACAGTAAGTTTATCCACAATTGAAAAACATTTACTGATAAGGTATAGTATGATTCACCGTTTATCGGCTAAAGTATTTGGGACATTCTTTAATTACAGGCTAATCTCATAACAGCAACAATGTTGTTCTATTAAGTTTATTAAATATTATTAGGAATGATTAGTATCTAGTTGTCTGCAGAACATAAACTATTTGGAAGTAACGCAAGACTTTGGAACTCTTATCACGGCTATACCATAGGAAAATGTTTTTAATGTAAATAAAATCTACAAAGAAATTCATAAATACAAATTTAATGAAAAATATTGGCTATGTCCACTTGATGTTCGTTTTTCTTTTTCTGATTGAGGTACCCATCATTAGATGCTAGATAATTACTGGGACTAAATAAAAAATCAGGGCCAGATAGACACAGCCTAGAATCTGGGGTGCAACGCCCGATATGGTGCTGAGATTTATTGAGACAAAATAAAGTAAGCCATAGCAAGCATAGTACACCTACGGTAGCCGGAAATCTAAATTAGGTAGGCATACTTACTGACATAACCCCCATTTATGCCACAAACATAAAATTATAAACTCAATAGAATTATTTTTGATTACAGTATAACAATCGGGTATTATTGTCGGCGTTCGGATCAGAGCGTGCATGCAATAGAATACTCTGACTTCCAACTTTACCAGCACGGAGAGAGTCAGATTCTGCCTAAAGACTATGGATTTGTTTTCAAGACAGGTAACTAACTATAATATTACTAGTAATTGGAACTCACCCAGTATTTAGTTCATATTTTGTCGTCAATTTCGCTGCAGTATTGCGGATGATATAAGTGGCAGTGATTCTTATGACGCGACGACGGTTGTATCTAAAGTAAGGGTTTACGATTTATATTTAGTTAATCTATTGTAATATTTGACGTTATCGAGTATAAGAATTAGTCGAAGTATGTTTAATTAATGGTTTTAATTTGAATCAATAATGTTAAACTAAAGCGAAAACATTTTAACAATACGTAAAAACATTTAACAAACACATTTGGGTTTACTTTTTTACATTTAGTAAAAAGTTTATTTACTTTTACGTTACAACTTTAGTATGCCAACAAGGCATGTGAACGCATTATTACATAGATATCATTAATTTTTCCAGTTCTAGAGGGCCTAGACGAGATAATTGCAATTGAATCGTTAAATGTGAAAATGTATGGGATTTGACGTAAGCCCTCGCGGCCAATCAAGCGTAATTGTCAAACCACATACATATAAACATTTTTAATATAGCGATGCGATTATCGAATGGATGTCCTTAGGTGATGTACCTGGAGCATTTTTGGGGATTAATTTTTTGGTCTCTCAACTCAAGCGTATCGCTTGTGTAGTTATTAGCGAAAATTAATATTTCTAAGAAACTTCTGATTACAGAAATTTTGTGTTGCTTCTGCAATATTTCTTTATTAAACACAGTCTATTTATTTATGTAATACAGTTGTCTAATACCGTATCTGTTATTTTTTCAGATGGCCAGCTATATACCGTCCGCGTACTAGTGAACGATGAAGCGTCATTTTATATCGGTAAAGATAGGGTGTCCAAGTTCTATGAAAGATGGTGCACAGTTGAAGTGGACGATATAAAAGGCTGGGCTTGTGTGGAGTGGCAGTACAACAACCAGCAGGGGCCTAAAGAGTACAAGTAGTACCCTTTCAATACCCGTCACTTGTTATTGTAAAGCACCAGAGTGATGAACTGTAACTCTTTCAGGCGCTTTCATTTTTCCCTTTCGAAAGAGCTACTGATATTAATAAGATAATTTATTAAGATTGCTCGTGTTTTTTGTAAAGACGTGTTAGTGCGATTTATTTTAAGCTTTTATGTTTTTTGAAGATTTATGAATTGCCCACAAATTACTTACGCAATTTTATTGTTGAGGAGCCGCCGGAGGGCTGATTAGAAAGAACAGTTAAAATTGATGTTATACGAAAAATTTGCTTATCACAACACCGTCCATGAATTAAGTCAATAATTAGGAATGTGAGTGAATAAATAAAATTAGTTTCGCATAACAATTGAAAAATACCTAACAATAAAGAGATTGCTATGATATGGAGGTTAGCTACCTTAGTAATAAAATGAACCATTATAAACTAGATCATGCTTATTTTTTGTTTTATTTACATTTTTAGTAAGGAACGTAAGAAAATTGTGACTGACATAATTCGAAATAAAACTCAATTTAGCGAGAAAAGATAGTTATATTTAGGGCAACATTTCTTTAACATGATTAACAACTAACGGTTAAAAACAGCAAATATAGGATATGAATTGTAACAATATATGCAACCTAATTTTATAGTAATAATAACTTTTTTACTAATGGTATGGTATTTGAAATTTTCTAATGCAAAAACATGGAGCATGGAAATAAAACAATGTTTCAACGACACACTGAACCACATTTGGTATTTAATTACAGTACAAAATCTAATTTGGTTTCATTAAACTAGTCAAAACCGAAACGGGACTGATGTAATACATGTTGAATAGCTAGAGTTATTTAAATGTTACTACATACAAAATAATGCAAATTATTTGTTTTTTATAACTGCCAATAAATTATATTTTCATCAAACCATGCCTTCAGTGTTGCTATATAAAGCAGTATTGATTATTTCTTTAGAATAATTTCTTAAAAGCAATTGAAGTTTATTCTCTTTTCATACTAACAAACCAAAACACTACAATTACTTGCATATTTAACGAAGATAGAGCAGTTATTTAGTGAAGTGATTTTTAAAAACGTCAAAATGACATGGTTTGTCCGAAGTCATTATGTCCTTGTCTCATCAATTTAAAATGAAGAATCAATTTCGAATGATGACCTCAAATTTAAGTGCAGAACTAGCAGCGTAAGGTCCACTTTTATTTCCTGTTGCTTTTACCAAGCCGTCATATATTTTTACATTGGTCACTGTTCTATAAATTAATCTTTATTCTTTAATACTGTTCTTCAAAAAACACTAGATTAAACCTTTGGTACTCAATTATCACTATTCTCTATAATATTATACAGTCGAAATTACATTTTCTTATTATAACATAGACAACCGACATGAGTAGTATAATAGAACTGACGGACGAGTTCTTGTATACTCGTTAACTAAAGTTGTAACACCAGCTCTACTCTGTACCAATTTAAAATTTACTAATTTAAAGTTAATTCAGTTCCCACTATTTGTAATTCATAAATAAAAAATCAATTATATAAATATGCACTCAATTGTACTGCTGCTAACAATCTAAATGGAGTGAATCTTAAAAGGAAATTGATAGCAATATTGAAAAACAAAATATCATCGTGTTGACTTAATATATATTAATAAGTTTTCGAATTTGCCTTATGACCACACATTGTAAATACAAGGAGCCTACTCCGAAACGCAAAATCCGCCAATAAAATAACGGAGTATGATAGTTTTTGAGATATTTCCTTGAGAAATGTCAAAATACACATACGTTACAACGTTAGCGCGTTTCCTTGTCCCGGTAGGTCCTCAGTTTTGTTGTACGTGGAATTATTTTAATTGTGAAAGGGGTCCGTGACTGCAAAAGTTTAAGAAACCCTGCTCTGAAGTTTTGTCAAAAATATAGACCTCTAAAGAGAAACTTGTAAGCACGTACGCCATAAATAAAATATTTACATATAAAAGGAAATAACTATTTGTACATTTTAAAACATTATAGAGAAAACTCTTTCTAGAACTAAATTCAAGATTCTCTTAAATTTTACAGTACAGTGAACAACTCGAAGATTCATAGTAAATCGAAAATTCATCTGTGAAAGTGATTCACTATTAAATTTCGTGTTGTTCATTATTTCAAATTACTCATGAATAACGCAACTAACAGACTACAGTAGTTTAGTTATGCGTTAAAAAGTTATGGAAGACAAATTGATATATTCCTCCGTGAATACTAAAATTGCAACTTTATTCTCAACTGTCAGAAAACAGATTGTCACTTTTTTTCTTATTACGGTGTGTTAAAGTGAGACGGGATGTAAGATGTTCTACAGTCCTAAGTAAGGATACTATATACATGTTTTTTTACCCCTATTGACGACGCAATAGTTAGGCGGATTGTCCTTCGAAATTACGTCGCGGTAGATTTGATTTAATAAATCTATTCATAAAGGAAACATATAACACACTTAGAATTTATGAGGCATTCTCTAATTGAGTTATCTAATATGCTACTCTTTCATTCCGATGAACAAGAAAGGTATAGAATGACCTAAAGGAACATCAATTCAGTCGACACTTTAACGATCAATACACTTCTGACTTTATACAAGGTTACTGTGTTACAAGGCAAATATGCTCAGAAATCGTATCAAATAACGTTACTGTAC
The DNA here is from genome assembly GCA_943193645.1 of Acentria ephemerella. Classification (NCBI taxonomy): domain Eukaryota; kingdom Metazoa; phylum Arthropoda; class Insecta; order Lepidoptera; family Crambidae; genus Acentria; species Acentria ephemerella. Next base: position 8,793,307 of record OW971886.1, on the reverse strand, counting down.
GTCTATATTTAAATTTTGTCTATGCACATCAGTTTTAGTTATAATTTTTACTGGTAGTAGTTCTTTAACACTTTATCCTATCCACTAATAAGATAGATCTCACTGACAGATAAAGTGTAATTTTCCTTTCCAATTATTTGGCCTGATAACAAAAACTTTAAGCCATATATTATTTAATGTAGTTTTTATCTTTATTTATGGTTCCAGGATACTGGTGCAATGTAGCCCTTTGCCCCGTGAAGTTTTTGGCGACTAATGGTAGGCCCCGCTATTTTGTTAATGACTTACGAGAAAATTTTTGAAAATGAAATGCAATGTAATGATGAAATGATAAGAAAATGGAATGTTATGCTAATTATTACGATGAAATGATGAGTAAATGAGAATGAAATCATAAAATGTTAAATAAATGAGCTTACCCTACAAATGAATGAATGGAAATGAAACACCGAAAAATCTCACGTAAGTCACTAATCAACGCTGAATGATGTATTCCACATATTGCACGATTGAATAATCCTTGTCATAAAACTACACCAATTTCATTACAAAAACACAACACAATATATGAAATAAAATATACAGCACCCAACTGACCTCGCCATTACGCTTCAAAAACCCACAATAGATAGTGTTATTATTGTAGAATTTTAATATTGATTTGCACCTTCACATCTTCAAAAATAATTAATCAGATAAATTCCTATAAGGAGGTCTTTAAATCTTCTACACTTTAAAGATTAATTATTATTCTTTCCTCATTCACTATTTAATTGTTGAAAATAAGATATATGAAAAATGAAAACTATACGGGCTGTATTTCAAAGGAAATTTGTCTTCTTTTAAACGAGATTTCTCATACTGTTTAAAAACTGTTATTTTGTCGATACCAACAGCTGTGAAATTATTCTATCGTATTAAAACCTTGACTTTTAGAAAGCTATAAGTTAAATAATTGTAGCAATACCTTTTAAAACCCCTAGATTGTGTTTTACAAATTCTACGTTTCCAGTTCTATAAAAATATTTTTGATAAATAAAATCTAGTCGGTGGTAGAACCGTCTTAAATTAATTTATTTAATTTTACCAAAATAGTATTGCTATTAGATTTAATACGTACTTTACAATAAGGCTTATAATGCTCCATTGAAATGAGAAAAATGATAAATTTTTCATTTATTATTACTGTCCACGCGTCAAAACGAATAATCAAAGGAATTCTAATTTTCTAAAATGTTTACTTAAGTAACTAATTCTATTCATCCTACATTTTTATTCATTTGCTACCTACATATAGGTTTTCACACAATCAATCGTAACTTTTATATGGGTTTTAGTCATTAATTGACTATCGTTTACATCAATGTACAATAAATGAAATATACAATTTAGTGTTCCAGACATTAGTGGATACCTTATTCCTTTATAATAAGAGCAGTTTTCAATCATTTAAAAAAACATTGATATAATAATGGTGGCAATTTATATTTCATGTTTCTAAAGGCATTAAGTAAACTTAAGAAAGCAATCATGTCCTGAAAACCCTATACTCAACCATATAGATTTCTAAACTTTCTGATATTGTGTTATGAGATAGCGCCTGCTTCATAATGTCGTCACAATTATATTTCAACATCCGTACGAGAAATAAGGTATGTTTGCAAAAGTTTTACAAGGTAGTTTCACATTCAAAACACCTAAATAAATCAAAACTAGGTCTTTTGTGCACTGGAATGGATGTCAAGACTAGTATCAGTATATAAATCACAGCCCCTAATCAATTGGAAATGTTTTTAACATTTCATTAGACGGCTAAGTTAACACAGTGTTAAGGCAGGAAATATATATACATGTATACTGTATTAAACACATTTTGTTGCTCAAGTAAAATAGGGACTCAAACCAATTGATTCTTATTAAGTCAATTATTTTCAATGCTCAACTATGAAAAGACTATTTACTGGCCTCCTTTCATTAGCTAAAATACGGTTTTCGGTTTTTTAGTTGAGTTACTATTTTACTGTGGCAGCCATTTATGAATACTGTGAAAGTACTTATAGTACACAGTATAAAGCTCGCACTACAAGACTATTTCTACTTTTTAATAAGTAAAATGGTTCATAAGAGTCCTCAATAGTAAGAACCCTTTATACGATTACGATATTTGAGTTTTAATAAAATAATAGTAATTCATATCTTATTAAACAAAACACACTACAACCTAAATGGTTACAAATAAAACAATAGTATTTCTATTTAATATCAACTCATTAACATCTAATACTGAAGTGAAGAGAATTTAAAATAAAAACTAAATATATATTAAATTAATAAAATATCGTAATCGCGATAACAATATCGGAATTTTTATTTTTGGTACAATGTATGTATGTGATAATTATATTATAAATTATTAAGATTGTTGTGTAAGGTGAAAAATATGTTTAAAATAAAATATGACTAATGTGTCTATTTTTGGTAATAGCTACGACAGACAGAAAATATGAAACGAAAAAGATCTTAAATAAAGTATCATTGTACATACATACATCATTGAACTAACATTTTCATATTTAAAATAAAGTTATAATTTACAAACTAAATATAAACAAATAAAATATCACTGACTAGATCTAACTACAAAACGTCTTTTGGGTTCAATAAGTAATTTATATATTAAAATACCGTAAACATTAATTAAAGCCTATAAAAATATTATGAAATTGCACAATGTGACTTAAAGATTTTATAAATAATACAAATAAGACTAAAATTCAATCAAATCAATTTCACATTCTCAATAAAAAATAAAATATAAATTAATAAAAAAATACGCAAAATAAATCAACAATCCTGTGAACTTTAAGTCCACGCTTATCGGAATCAGTCAAAAATATATATAACAATTTATGATGAACTTGTTTTAAATTATTCTAATAATACAATAATTTTAATAACCGCCACTCATGATTTTGCACCAATAAGCATTCCCCTTACAGTGGAGTGTACAATATAGATTTGTAACTATCATGATCCCTATACAAACTATATACTCAATAATACGTTTCGAATTTATGTTACAAAAAAGTATCGAACCATGTGTCTTGTACACTAGAATGTTTAAAGAATGAAACTAGAATAAAAAAATTAGGAGTATGGCATTGGGTTTGAAAATAGTACGTGATTCTCATGCATAAATACTAATGAAAGATCAATCAAAACACTTTTACATATATTTATAACCCGGTAAAAATGTAAGTTTAACTCAACATAAGTAATTAACGATTTTTTCATTCTTTTAAAAAGTGTACAATCACAAGCCCCCAAATTTTCTAATTACAATAGCAATCAGTATAAATATCACTATTCACCTCCGCTGATAGTGATGGCTGTCGATTAAAATTCTTAAATGAATCAAGCCTGTACAACCATGTTGGTTAACTGACAGATTACGATTGCTATTGAAGTTAGATAATCTTGTTTGAAAATAAGTCTACAATTTGAACTCCTTCATAAATTTTGGCATGATTATTTTTTTGTATTTACAAGTGAAACCAATGTTATTGTACGTTACATACGGCTGATGTCCCGGGTGCGTGATCGAGTAATGCTCTTCTTCGTTTAATACCTTCTAAGTAAACCTCTCGGTTGAACAGACCAGCTGCTAAGGGCACTCTGAAAATATTAATAACAAATAAAAACATAAACTTGTCAGATAACAGATATTTTTCTCTATACAATATAGCGCAGGCATATAGAAGAAAATTGAAATAAATAAATTAACTAATGTTTATGTTGATTAAGTAGTTAAAACAAAAAATAATATGTTTTTAAATTCTGATTAACGATAATCGTCATATTGACTTTTGAAGTGTCATTATTAGCAATATAAACAATTAAAGACACTAAGTTCGCAAATGCCAAGTCGATTTTAATACGATGATAACGTCATAAACCTAATGTTGATTTACTTGTATCGCTTTCCCCGTACGAAAATTAAATATTAAATCATTTAAAGATAAATAAATGAGTATGCATTCAATTCTTTACTAACTTTAAAGGACCTTTCAGATGAATTACGGCTGTATATATGCAACGATTACTGTTTAATTTACCGTTATTAGGCGAGACCTACGCAGATCTACAATTCATACAATTAAAAATACCCCCGAAATATCAATATACACGTTTTCTGTAGTTATTGGCATATACCATCAACTTATTCCTGTCTCCCTGAAGGGAACTGAAGAAATTGCTCTTAGTAAGAGGGCGACACATTACGGGAACACTGTTAATTTATTAATTTGTATATTTCTTTATATGTGTGAAACTGCTTTCATCCAGCAACCCGAATTAAGCCAGCTTGGTGGTGGTATATATATTTTAAAGTCCTCGCGTGTTTCTCCCATGTAGGAAGGGCTGTGTGTGTGTATGTACATAAGCTGTGATAATGAAGAAGACGGGGTGACAAGAAAAATAGACCTAATCCTTATAGGAAAAGGTTTACTTTTATTTCATCTTCTATATATTATACATACACATCAGTGCCCGGTCTTAAAGCAGCCGAGAACAGACCCCAAACAGGCTTGTGGTCGCTGGTGCAAACTGATTGGGCAGAGTTATATGCGAGGCACTTGAGGCCAATTACCGCTGGCACAGTACTGATACGACGGAGACCTAAAACAAAAGTTGCTTTGTAAAAGATGGAACTTTGTTATATGAACGTATTAACAATTATGCAGTTTACGCCAAACCTTGAATTTTATTGCAGGTTTATAATCACAAATGCCATAGATTTTATTCCTGCTATCAAAATAGGTGTCTTATAAATACGTGCTTAGTATGATATTTAGTAGTTTAGACGTGAATTATTTCGTATTCATTGTATACTAGAAGTTTGGTGTGACTATATGATGAAATGATAACCGAACATAAAATAAGGCGTGTTTTGTAATATCATAATGTAATATCGCTTTTATTATAAAATTCATTCTGATTTTCTTATAAAATACATTTTCGTGTTACCTGGAAAAGCAGAAGATGAGTTTGAAGCTAATGATTTCGCTTTAAACAGTATTCTGTCAGTGTATGCTGGGGCCCTCTGTTTACTTGATGTATCAAACTGTTGACTGCCAGGATCGTACTGAAAATTAACATATGAAAGAATATACACATGTCAGGGAAGTCTACTGCTGTAAAGCCTTTCTTTATTCATACGTAATGCAATTAGCTACGTTTCGGTGGGAAATTTAGTTGACAAGAATGGGAAGCATTATCATCTCATTTCTAGAATGTTAATGCATCTGAAATATGAATTCTTTAATATTGCAAGTAGATTTTTTGGGTGGTATATCTAACCGTGAGTGAACTTTATAGATATTTGAAATTTTACGACGCGCAGAAACAAATTATTTGAAGACAATTGTCTTTAATATTTTTTACATTAATTTTATTTTGAATTTGGCGCGCTGATTCTTGGGTTATTAGCTTTTATTTTTATTAGAAGTGACATAAATTTGCATAGCATAAAATAACATGTCTTCATCATCATATCTATATTAATCTCACAGCTCAGCACAAGATTTTCTACATGGAAGTCACACGAGTTTACACCCCATTACGATAGCCTAATCCACATTTTATTTTGTTTAATTGTTCTATATGAATACACATTTATGAAATACGAACCTTGTAAGTTGGCGGAAATGTGATTGGTGCTTCCCGAAAGTCTCTAAATGCCGCCCCGTCTTCGAGCACGGCCGTTAGCTGGTCCGCGTGAAGAAGGCCGTGCGGTAGGTGTGCCGGCAAAGGGAACTGTTTGAGGGATAATATAATTTACATCATAATACATTCATATGAAGCCAGTGTTGGGTAAATTTTACTCAACACTGCATTCATATGAGTTACTTAGTACATTATTTTAAAAGTATTTCTAGCTACCTGTAAGGGCGGGTCTAAAAATAAAGCGTATAGTGTATATGAAAAACCTGAGTTTGTTCGATCCACCGCAGGACGGCATTTCGAGGTTCTCCAAGTCTAAAATTTAAGTCACCACACCAAAAGACATAATCGAAATTGCTTGTTACATCTGAAATAAAATGATATCTTAATTAACCTAGGAATACGGCATAAAAACACGCTTTATTCTATCTACTACATGAAAGAAATATGTAACTTTGTTCTGTTGACGTGTTAGTCCCATTTTATACTAAAAGGAAAAGTTTGTATATGTAGGTACAAGTTTTGTATTTATGTATAATTTTTTGACGTCAGAGTAATATAGAATAAAATTGAATATATCTTTATTGTACATCAGCCAATTAAAAACAAAGAAATACATAGGTAACATTTAACTAATTTTATACAAAAGGCGACCTTATCGCCAAAAGCGATAACCTTAGTATGTTAGGCAATATTACTCAGAGCCCGCGCTAATACGAACTAATTACATTCTCTACAAGGCCGACGTATGAGGATCGATTAAACAGAGAAAAGCTTCAGATTTCATTGGTGTTTTCGACCGAATAAACCACAAAGAAGCAGAGCAGATTCCAAAAATTCAATTTACTTACTCACCTTTACTTCTATGTCTGCAAGGCAAATTCTTTGGTAGATCAATAGCTCGTATTATTCTCTTTATGTCTGATACTCGCTCTTTAACTTTTTCCTGGTGTGCGGTTAAATGTGCCGTGACAAAAAGAAACGTTGACCCAAATAACGCGAACGAAATAGCCACGGCTCCTTTCGTTCTGAATGCAGTGCCAGGTCGTACTGATAGACTGGCATCCTCAGGTAAGGAGCAGTACCATATCAGGTCTCTGCGCACGAATACTGTTAGATGTAATGTACCTGTCAACGATGTAAAACTATCTCATACCATGTTGCAGAAAGCAATTGTACTTTCTAAACTCGTATTATTGTAGTCTTTAAAGCTCATCAAAATGATATTGAGTTTGGGGCAGGGGAATTATTCAAGTCACAAATTCATGTGTGTAGGCGTTTAACTGGATAACTACATATTTTACGCCTGAACTGCTAACATTATTAGCATATATTAGATATATATAGAGGACGTTTACCGCTTGCGATAAGATCGACCGTATCTTGTTGTTTATTTTTCTTGCTGATTAAAATCATATAAAGCTGTTGTTGCTAGCCAAGTAGTTAGGGCTACTAACCACTGGGTTAGCAGATGATCAAATTATTTTACAATTTTCAAATATGTTAGGGAAAAATAAACCTTAAGGGTATCTCATAACGAAGAGATTGAATATAATGCAGAACTTATACATACAGTACTGATAGTATATGATAAATGTAAAAATATTGTGACCTATGAATAATTCATTAATATTTTTTCGTTTATGTACATAAAATTTATACTATTGCACAATTTTGCTGATATGTGGATACAAATTAATAACAATACAGTAAGATTTAATAATTACTTTTTTTAAAAAAGCAAACTCCATAATCCTCGAGTCTATTATAATAATATACATTGAAATTTTAATGTTAAGATGTTTGAGAATGAGGAAGTTAGACCATATTAGTACATGCAATGAACTCTGATCAAATAGACCATGCAATCTGGTTTTAATGTTCTTAACTATTTGGATGCTGTAAATTCCATGCCCAAATATACATTAAAGTAATATTACCGTTTTTATATTACTAACAGCTCTCAATAATCGTACGGTTGGGAAAATTGTTATTCAAAATGTCTGGGTTGGGAGTCTTTATCTATAGCAAACAATATTAAAGTAGTGAATCCATTTATGTAGTAAATAAAGTAAATAGGCAATTTATATCCTAACTGCTGTTTAGTCGAGTGGACAGTACCCCTCTCTACTTAGTCAGATGTACCAAGTTCGAATCTCGATAGGGGAAAATATTATATTGATACCGGTACCGGTATTCGGACCCGGGACTCTGGCTCGTCAGTGAACATGTGTAGTGACCACACGACTAGACAGCCATAATAATATATATGAATCATTGGCTCGTAATCATATGTCATGGAAGTATGGCTATAACCAATGAATAAGATAAGCTTACCTAAGTAATAAGAGTGTAAAAGTAAATGTGATGGTCCCAACACCTCTTGTATCGTAATTTCCCATTCAGTTCTTTCTGAGAATGACTCCTGTGTGCCAATAGCAAATATATCTGGTACATGTTTCACTTGGCTTGGAAATATAAAATCGGCTAACTCCCTGTTAATTTTAAATATATATAAAATATGTATGTGCTTTACTTTTATTATTAGTTATTTATTAAATATTATACAGTTGATTCTTCATAAATTTTTTACCACAAGATAATTAATACGATATAAAATTACTAAAAGTTGCAAAATATGAAGGTAAATTAAAATTATTTTAAAATTATAGAAAAACATTAAAATTATTTTAAAATTAGTTATTTGTTTCAAAAAGTCATCAGATTCAATTGTCGCCAGGTTTTACATTGATATTAATTTTTAAAGAAATCTTCATAATTTCTTATCATTTTTCATAGTAAATAACTAAATACAATGAAACAAACATTAAAATGATAAGAAACTTATACAACACACTATTTTTAAGCAATAGGAAATCAAAATTAAAAAATTTAAACATGTTTTCCACTGAGAAAATTAAGCATACTTTTATTTGCATTAATTTTTTAATATGTACACATTATGAAGAATCATACTTTATAATACAGATATATACAGGCTGCAATTTAATTATCTTACAATCATTATACTAAATATTTATATGATGTTTCAACACAATTATTTTCATAAGATTATATAAGAAAGTCAGATTTTTCTTAATGTTCAAATGGAATAGTTAATTTCTAGACACCAAAACAAATATGCAGCAAATTAAATTACCCTGTATAGTAAAATTATATATATAATAGCTTTAATACTATGCAGCCAAAATAAGAATAAGATAGTGCTAACAGAAGATCTAACTTGTTTTTTTCAGTTTTCCTTACCTGTAGGGATACTATGGTAGATGTGAATACCCAGCAGTTTTTAATTGAAAACCTCCAAAATGTTTTTTATTCATAACATAATTCTAATAAATTTCTTGTTGACTGCAGTTGATTGCAGTCTAGTTAGTCAATAGTGTGGTCTTATTCTTATTTTGAAGTCACAGCATTTTATAACATAAATATTGTTAAATTATTAAGTTTATAATAGTTAGATTGAATATTATCATGAAATATGTTAAGTAGATAATAGTTGTACAATATAATACCTTTGTTAGACATGCCAAGGTTTTTAAATTCTATGCACACCACAACTTTATTGCACACATTTACAACTTGAGGTATTGTGTACAGCAAAATGTAAATTTTAAATAACATTGAAATTTTAAAAAAGCCTCTGTTCTATTGCTGGTGAAATGAGTGTTCAACTATGAAGTAAATAAATAATTTGAGCATTAAAAAAACTATTTTATGATATTATTTTTAATGTTGATGATCATAGGTTCTGCATATTTAACAAAATGTTGCCAATTGTACAAGTCAGAGTCGAAAAATCTTTATTGTACATTAATCAATTCAAAAAGTGAAATACATAGGGGACATTCAACTAATCTTGTACAAAGGGTGACTTTATTTCTAAAAGCGATCTCTTCCAGGTAACCTTAGGATGGACAGGATGGAAGTTAACTTGCTATAAAATAAGAAATTGATCAGATATGCAGACGTATTTACGTATGGTATAAAAAGAATGTTTTATAACCGCCTTTTATGAAACACCTTACCTTGGAGGTGGCTGTCCATTCATGTTCCATGTACCAACAAATATTTTAACTTCTCTATCAGGAAAAACATGCTCTAACTCTGCAGCTCCTAATAATGAATGAGAAGCAAGCCTCCCATAAAGGTAGTTTCTGAAATAAATAAAGAAAACTTCAAAATTATTTGAAATTATACAAAAGAGGTAGAATGTTGATGTTTAGAAAAATAGAAATCTAATTAATTATGTTATGCTGCATTTTAATAACATTTGTACATAAAACATATTATTTTAATAATGTGTTTCAATTAGGTATTGAAATGTTAGATTCATTCTCTAAAGTTTAAAGGGATCCAATATATACTATGCTTTTAAACAGACTATAATTTTAAATCAATACTTAACCTTTCTCTGGCTTCTTGTGTAGGTATAAGTCGTAACACTTGTGCAGCTAGCAGAGTATTACGAGCCAAACTGTCGGTACTTCCTGCTCGCGAAGCTGATCTTGTGACAGTGGATTTGGATCTAGTTATTAAGGATAATATGATATTAATTTAAATTAAATATTGGTGACTATATTTAATTCAAATTCTGTGTTTGACTTACCTTCTTTTACGGTCTAAAGAACTACTTCTGTCACTCTCAGGGGATGATGAGCCATAGAGTGGCTTTGATTCACTTGTAATAAGGTGATCAGCTGACAATCGTTTCACAAACAACTTATTCTTTTGTTTAATCCCTTCAAATGAACCTGAGTGTTCAAAGTACTTCTTGCTATCATCTTTAGGAAATTTGACAGTTGCTTTAGGTAATTCTTCAGATTTTGATTGACTTACAGATATTGTATGGTCACTAATACTGTTACTTGAGATATTGACTGGACTACACGGTTTTGAGGTAGCTTCTTCTGTAGATGAAGGCCGCTCCACAAGGCTCCTTGGACGGGACTTTCTGAAGAAAGTTCTACAGCATTTGGAGTTGTTTTCAGCATCATTATGAACGTGATCGTTTTTCTGACTAGAATTGTTACTATGGTTTTCATTTGGCGATAAGCGTTGATTTTCATAATATTCCAGATTTGAATCTGCATTTTGAGCGCTGTGGGCTATAAAAGGATCCGCAGGGGAGATTGGCCGTGATGTAGCCTGGTTGAACTCATCGTTGGAATCTGTATCTACATAACAGCCAACTTTAGGTGATTTCTTCACAAACAGTCGCTTTCGCAGTGATAACTTTTGCTTGGCTCGGGTAGGTGAAGTTGTCATTATTGGTTTTTAACCACAAAAACTACTAATTTATGTTACAAATTACATTTTTACTAAATTAAGACAACATAACCTACTACGTCTCTAAAATGACGTATTTTCGATCCGCTGACTAAACTGTCAAATAGCATTTTTAAAAAGCTTGAGATTCTTATCATTCAGCCAAATTATGTCGTAATAAAACACCGTCTCTTTTTTTAGTATGCTTGACCTTCTATCGTCACTCGCTATTCTTTCCCATAAGAAGTTAATTGCATGCAAAAATATTGTTCGCGTGTTGCATTTTATACGTTACCATGACTACCTACTTACCATAGTTCTTAATAGGTGAAATGGACTGCATGTGAACTGTAAATACTATTGAAATGAGGATCGATACAGTTAATTTTTTTTTATTTGGCAATAATTCTACAACGTTCGTTTCTTTGGCTGGCCATCATGGTCTCAGTTCTTTGCGATTTGCATTCAGTAATTGTATCAACTTCTTTCTTGACACTTCTGCGTTCCAAGACTTTCATAACTCAATGACTGTTTCATACTGGTAATTTCATCGGCCCATCTCCACTTTCAGCACATAATTACAATAACAACATGTATTTTTGCGTCTTTTTGATTTGCACAAATGTAGGAAAAAAATGCTTAAAAATATTTTAAATTATGTCACTTTTACCTGCTGTGTTGTTAGATTATTCGTTTTGTTCAAAACTATTTCTTCACAGTTTTGTAGTGGTTTCTTCACAATTTTCTTGTCTGATTGTCGTTGGTTAAAATACTCGTATCTATACAGCATAGAAACCACAAGTAACACGAACCTAACTTAAACTCCTGAACAATTTAGAAAAAAATAACATTTACGATCTAAAAGATACTTAACGAATTGTTCCTTAACTTTTGGGGAGTTGTACTTTCCACCGCCAGCTCATTGAAACAAATTGAAAGAATACTTCTAAGGATCAATACGTGCCTATTATATAGCTACTAACTCCTAAAACTCAATGATTCTTATATTATTAGCTCAGTTTTGTGGAAAAATCCTTCAGAAAGAAAGAAAGCTTCAGAAAAATCACTAGATGCATTGGATGTGCCTATTGATTTTAATAGTTTCCTTTAATTTCTTAGGACCCCATCATCAAATCCTCAACTAGTCATAATAGGATTACTTGGGAGGTATACCCTTTCGAAAATAAAATATTTTAGTAGTAAATACAATATTTTAGTTGTATTTACAACTTACCTACAATATGCATGTAGTGTTTACCGTTTGTCTATTGTACACTTAGCTATAAGTTATATATTATTTTACATGCATATACATTAATCAGTGGAACAATCACTGGTAAACCAAATAAATAAATAAATGTAAGTATGTATACATTTTTTATATTAACGTGCACATCGATGTACCTTATTTGGTAATAGAAACTAAATTTTTAACCGTTTTCAAAAAAAGGTGTTATAAAGTCGTCGTAATTTTTTTTATGTATATTCCCCGATTACTCGATGACTCCATTTTTTGTTCGAAAGGGTTTATTAATGAAATTGGGTTATAAAATATCTGAACGATATCTAATTGACGAAATTAATATTTGAGCTTGTATATGGATGGACAAAATATGTCTATTTGAGTCTTATATTTGTTGTGAAGCTTACAGAGCCTTGGAACAGGGGAGTTGTAACCTAATACGTTTCTACGGAAAGGAGATAAGAGATCTGGTGGGAACCCTGAAATAAAATTTGGATAAAAGATCAGGACAATTTATATAGCCGCCTAAAACTTTTGACAGAAATAAAAATTCCAAAACCTTTCTTCTGCTATCCAAAGGTTTCATTTTGAAGAAATTGAGACGTGAATCATAATCCTTAATCTTCTTGTCAACGTCTACTGAGTATGCGACATGATATAAAAATCTTTATTGTTCTGTTCTATGTCTGTGTACCGCACAATGAGGAAGCCACACAACAAGCAAACTACGTACCAACGAATTAAATAGAAAACCCTTGGTTTCAGGCTTCCGAAATGTTTTCGTATTTTTGATTACAAATAATTTCTTAATCTGATTTTGACGTTTTTTTGATAACTGAATCAATATGGTGGATGAAAGTTAACTTTTGTTTAATAAAAACTCCTAGGTCTTTAATAACATCAACTTCACTTAGGTGTGAACCATTCATACAATGTTTGTGTGTAATAATTAATTGGTTTTAATTTCCGGGAAATTTGTGAGCATTTCTTTAAATTTAGTTCCATGTGATTGTTTTCACACTAATTAATAATACGATAAACTCTTAAGATTATCAATATTACTTTGAAGCAACAAGGCATCACTCACACTATATATCGTCTGTGCTATCTTCAAATCATCGGAAAACAAGTAGGGCATGGAGTTTCTAAAGCAATCTGGCAAGTCTTTAATAATGACATTAAAGAGAATAGGTCCCAAATGTGACCCTTGAGGTACTCCTGAAGTTATTCGGAAGATATTTGATTTATAACCACTAGCTACTACGTAAAAAGACCTATCAACCAAGTAAGAATAGTAATAAGTAAAGCCGTGTTGACAATCTGATACATATTTTTCGAAATAATTATGAATTTCTGGACTAGATAACGGAGAAAAATAGATAGTAATATGTATCTTAATACCAGAAAAATATTATTTCTACTGTAAAGATTTTAAATTTAGGTGATGGCTTATTATCTTTATTGACTGTTATTAAAATTTCTATAATGTAAAAAGTTATTATAATACACTATACTCACAACATCACGTTATAAATTCATTTGGTTAGTCGGTAATAAAAACCCACTCGGCAGATCACATAAAGTCTCTTTTATATTAAAAATAATTAATTAAACAGGTACATAGATAGTTTGATTTCATTTATCTACATTTATTAATTATAGTTCTGAATTACATCATGTATACTACAGCAAACATTGCGAAAGTAATAACAAAAGTGGCCGGTTTAAATATTGCGCTGTTACCTGTACCAGGAACGAGCAGGTTATTTCCATGGTACACTGGGTAAGGGGACAAACCTCCTCCAACCACAGACTGGATACCATTACCTAAGAAGGAAACCGCCACTGAATTTTCAAAGGACTCTTAGTTCTTCAGTTCAGTAAAAACAACGGAACCAAAACACCATCGAGGCGATTAATACGTACACATGGGGTACAAGTACAGTTATTGTTCATAAATATATAATTAAGGCAGAATAAAAAAAATAATAGCAGACTTTGTAGATGACACTCCAGTGCATATTAAAAATTTTATGGAAGGTCCTCCCCAACCATCCCAATCCGTGAACCAAGAATCATTATTAGTGGCAGATTGCCACTAATAATGCCTGTGAATGTATTTTGCATTTATCCTAAAATCTTTTCTAAAACCTAATGAATCTTCCTCAAATGAAATTTGATTTCATTCGTCAAATTTCGAGCGCCCAAAGGACCACCAGAAAATCATCAGAATTTTATAAAAAATTGTGGTGAAATTTAATAATGGTCTTTTTGAATTAATTTGTGCCAATGACTATTTTTTAATAATATTTTATTGTTACAGCCTAAAGGCTGTAATATTTATAAGTAGGTGGTACTATCCTAGGAATAACTATATACTTATGTAAAGCATTGGAAGGTAACTCCTAGAAATCTTTAACCATAAATCTTTGTTGGTAATATGGTTCTAATCTTCATTTCAGATTTACACTAATATTTTTCATAGAACTAAAATTAACTGCAACTTAGTATTTTATGGAGGGAACCGCCTTAATTAGTATTAATATTTTTATTTACATACCAATATTACAAAAGTCACGGGTGCATGCTCGATAATAAGTACGGAACGTAGGGTCAGTTATATCATGATTCAAATGGTCGGGAGTCTCCTCACAGCCCCGCGTAAAGCTGGCAACTACACCGCGTGGATCCTGGAAAATAAAATATGTGGATATATGTATTTTGTGCCTATTCGAACAGACTGCGGACTAATCACACACTTATTTCGACAGTTAAGTATTTGCAAATTCACTATCACTCTACAATACCGCAATGTATAGGCATTAACATTTTGCTGTAACATTAGCTGTCAAAATAGGTCGGTAAAAAGTATGCAACCTTCATCGATTAATTAATTAATAGGAACATGAGGAAATTAACACTTGTTATAACAGGATTGAAATTCTATAGCCACTTATAATGTGACTCTTATAATATAACTCCTTAAAACATCTGTGGTTAATTTTCATCATCATTTAATGTTTAATTTGCCTTTGGTGTTAACCAACTATGCTAGTAACATCTTTTTACAATGTTCCTGTTGTAACCACAATAAGGATTTCTATAATGTCTACCTTCTCTGTTCTAGGATAAAAACGTATAAAAGTGCTGTGAAATAACATTTATATTGTTGGCTGGCTGTGTTCCCGTGGATGTCGGAAAATAACAATATTTCATACGTAGGTGGGTAAGTGAAACGATTTTACTCGATTATATTATTTGGTTAAGGATTAAAATCATGTTTATAACAAATTTAATTACTAAAAAAATTTATAATGAGTCATCTGTATAAGATAGCAGTCATATGCTGCTATTGATGCTCCTTCCTATTGGTTGTAGCGTGACGTAATATAGTCTATAACCTTCCTCGATAACTCAACTATCCAACAGGAAATGAATTTGTGAAATCGTATCAGTCAGTCAATGAATAATTAAATCAATCTTACTATGTATTCCTGTCGCATAATGGTGCAGTAGGTAAATGGGCAGTTCACTGTGCCTGTACTATTTGTTATTGTCAGGCAAGATCGATCAGAATCTACTGATGAAAATGTGCAGGAGTAGCATCTTAAATTACCTGAAAGAGAATTAAAAATATTATAATTATATAAAGTAGTAAACAATATAAGAAAAAAATTAAAATAGAATAACATATAGTATACAGTTAGGTCTTGAACTGCTTGGTTAGATATCCTGTTTCCGGAATTTTTTACGCACCGGAGGCCTATACGCACGTCACCTAGCCAGCTGTGAGTTAAATTTTGACATATAAATATAAGTAAACTGAGTTAAATACTTAATAAGACTCACCAACTGTTTGTTCTATGATAAAACAAAACAAAAGCAACGCTACTTTCAAATACATCATTTAAGTCTATAATTTTCACTAAGTATCGACTAGTCAAATAGATTGATTCAACGTTATTTATAATACAAAAAGAGTTTGCTAATCGTCTTTTGTTATGAGGACTTTATCTTATCAGATCATAAGGTAGGTAAGATAACGAAAAATCACTTACAAGTAATAAATATATACGTACCTACTAACCATGCAAATTAATTTAATAATAAGTTATGGATCGTGAAATAAAGCTAGATAAATAACTAATTATGACGTCATTACCTTCCTATTTTTTACGTAGATAAGTGGTAACGACAAATCACGGCTTGATTGTAACGTTTATTAACAATTAATCACAATGTAATATGTCATTGTATAACAGGAGTGACAGAATGATACCTAAAAAGCAATGTAAGGACGAATGTCATTCCTATATTCCTGTTTATCGCAGTGTAATTATTGGTACAGGTACGGCATACCATTTATACAAACGGCTAATGCAACCCCTGTTTAACTTAATAAGCATTTCACTCTGCCATCTTAACTGGTCGCTATAGTTGATCGATACTCACATGATTGCTAACTTTTACAATGTGCGATACGATTAATAATAATATGTAATAATTAATAGATACAGGTGACATACTGGTTAAGCGTTATTTCCCGATTTAAGATATAATGTTTAGATTTTTCTTATTTTACAGGGAAACAAACGTATGTGTATCAAAGGTGCGACAAACTCATAAGGAATAACGATAAAGACGTATATGGATCGTGTGATTCTACTACAGGTACAGACTTATATAATAGTTGACTTAGTTGACGTAGTTAGTTGCTGTTTCAACTACTATTCTACACTTAAGTTATTATTCTGAGGTCATAAAACTAGCGAACATCGCCATTCATGCCTTCTGAAAATTTAAAGCTATAAAGCTAAAAATCTATAAGTTTAAAGCTATAGTTATTAAAACAATATCTTCAAGAAACCATAGATACTAGGTATTTAGTATAAAAATACTAAATAGAAAATTTCAAAAGAAAT
Source organism: Acentria ephemerella (assembly GCA_943193645.1). Lineage (NCBI taxonomy): Eukaryota > Metazoa > Arthropoda > Insecta > Lepidoptera > Crambidae > Acentria > Acentria ephemerella. Next base: position 8,776,135 of record OW971886.1, on the reverse strand, counting down.
AAATAAATCTTATTACATTTAGAATATTTTTTGAAATTGTATTCAATGACCCAATTCTTGTTTAAATATTTATTTATGTAGACACAAATGCATTAAGACAACTTACATAAGATGATTGAGGCAGAGGCACTTTACAAAATGAGCTTTTAAATTAATGTGTACTGCCAGACTCATACCGATATAACATCAGTCGAATCGACTCTTGTAAACGAATCTATAACCGGTTTAACTTGGTCGAGGGTGGGCGCGACAGACAGCATGGCTGCGACTGCAGTTTTACTGCGCAATAGAACAAGTTTTAAAGAGCGCGTAACGTTAAAGTAAATTGCTCGTAAAACAGCTTGGTGGCAACATTCCTATTCACTAATGTGATAAACACCATCCGTATATACGGATAAATTATGGTCATATGACCATATATTTTTTTCACTAGACACTTTAATGCAACTACGAATTCTCCAATCAAACGTAAAAACCTACTCGTAACTATTTGATACGGAAAATTGAATACACTATTCTAATGAAAGCATATTATCTAAAAGACTTTTCATCATATTATTAGCGTTTATTAGCGAAAAGACCACCATAGTTTATGAAGCATATTCTTTCTTTATATTAAGTCTTACGATATATAGTCGCCCACCCAACATGAGTTTGATGCCTCTACAACTTGTTCACAAATCAAAATTAGTTTCCAACAAATAATCATGAAGTAATCATTGATAGTAAATCAGTCAACAGACGAAGCAGCTAGAGCGCTTTGGCTTCGATAGCGAAACCCAACCAACTTTCGCCATGATTGGTCTCTGGATGGGTCAATCAAACTTTTTTATTTCGAGCTCCTCCGTACTTCGGCAAGCACGATAAGCAATTGGTACCGGTTGTTAAACAACGCTTTCACTGACCAACCCATTTTGGACCAGTGTGCTGCTGTTATGGCCCAAACTCCTCGTGAGTTCCAGCCATGTGGGAAGGCTGTGCCGAGCAGTAGGACGTATATAGGCTGTTGATGATGATGATAAAGTCAGCAGCAACACGATAGAGTTTGAAGAAGAGATACGCCATTGCGGCATTGTACTTGGCTTTGTCGGAACAATTTATCAGAGAGAAATTTCCCGGAGTTACTTGGGCAATCGCAGATGCGTGCATGGATACTACGTACCTACGCACGCGACTGCATTTAAGGTGTAGGAAGACGAACGATCTCGGCCCGCCTTTTTGTACCCATCTATCTACATGGGAGAGGGGTGGCCAGAGGATCATGAATTAAAAAAAATGTGTCACAGTGAACTGTTTCATGGCCGATACAAAATCATAATTCTAAACTACTTTCACCTTTTGTAATGTATAATATAGGTGGACTAATACTATATTATTATTTTTGTACAACTGTTAATAGATTTTTTAAAGACAAGAGAGAATAAGGGCAAGCAACTATGCATTACAGATAGGTATGTAAAAATAAATCATACGAAACGTCAATCTGGTATTATTTTAATATTGAAGGATTATTTATATTATTAAAACTAGGTTACTATTCACTATATATTGATTCATTTCATAAACTAAGAACAAACTAATGACGACGAACGACTAATCATTTTAAGTAATAAACAAATAAAACCTGATTATTTAGTAAGGTATAGATATAGGTATACTCAGATTAATAATAAATAATAATAAAAATTAATTTACATTTCAGTAACATTTCCCGGAATGCGTTGTATAACTCTTTTTCTGTATATGACGATCTCGATGAACAGAAACAAGAACGCCAGAATGATTCCGTATAAGTACATCAGAAGCACAGGATGGAAGTCTACCATATTGACCGACCCAAAGCTGCCGCCGCGGGCAGTACAGGCAGGTTTACTGGCGTAGATCAAGCGCCTCTCTCGGTCACTTAAGCCGTGTTCTTTTATTCTGAACAGCCTGGAATTACATATTTGAATAATTTTGAGATGAATAAATGAAAAGGATTTATTTATTTTAAAGCGAAGTACAAAAGTATGACAATTATTAAATATTATTATGTATGTGTTATAACCAATATGATCAACATTGTTATTATGCATAGTAGCTTATAACTTATAACTCACTTAAGACTTGACACTTATCACTACTTCATTATAAATACTAAAGGCTGAGAGTTTCTTGCGCCGCTTCTTCTCTGCAGCTACTAATTCGTCGAAGCGGTGGTAGGGTTAATTGGGAATATGCATACTAGTGTTAATTTTACATAGACATAATACTAAATTTAAATAAAATAATAACCTATTGTTAAAATACTCAATTAACAGTAAATATATAATATACACAATTATGGGCAGTTTTTGAAACTATTCAGATCAAGATCTGATAAAATGGTATTCTAGTATTTTGTTTTTCATAGTACGATTACAACCATCATCAATCATCCGAAAAGAAAGAGTAAGTAAGTACAGATAAAATTATAAAGTATTTACCCAATCTTGAAAATTTCTTTGTACGGCGATTGTTTTCGACAAACAATATAGGTTTTGGCATCGTACAAGTAGTCAATCTCCTGAAGTCCACACTTTTCATCCTCGTGAAAATACTTCTCGACTAATCTGTAGCCAATTCCTAAATTCATGTTAAATGCGAACGGTTCCTATAAATAACAGATAGTAGAATTATTTATTCTACTTAATAATATTTACGAATATCCCTATGAAAAAATTACTCTCGTATGTAAAATGATTTGATTATGAACAATATTAAAAGATGCAAGTAAGCTAACAGTCACATCGAAATCTAATATACACTATAAAATGGACTCTAACTTAACTAGCGAGCAAAATTACCGGGTCGCTTAGAAACAGTTTGACTATTCCTAAAGCGTACAAAGTATAGATTTGATATAAAAAGTATGTTTTAATTGATTTTATCACGTATTAGATACAATAAAATTTATGTAAAATTAAATTAAAAAATATAACAAATTATAATTTGTTAGTTTTTTTGTGAAGTATACTTCTCAACATGAAACAAATACAATTTACAACCAGATAGTTGGTTTTTTTGTTTATACTTTTAATACCATCTATTGTCACTGTTTACTCCAAGTTCAACCTGTACAGTCCGGCGAGTCCCTCCTTTTCAGAGGCGTATCTTGTACATGTACATGTAGCGCCCGAGTGAAGTGATTAACTACTTTAATAAGCCCTCTAGTAAGCCATATAATATACACAATATATACGCAATATATAATGCGTATATATTGTGTACATTGAGTTAAAAAGGGTTTAAGTATCCATGTTTTAGTAATATTTTATGTAAATTTATCTTTCTTATAAAAGCATATTTTAAACTTGGAGAACTTTTAGCAAACTATATAACTTACGTTTTGCAATTTCTTGACGCCCTCTTCAAGACTCATGAATTTTGGTTTTGTCCCTTTCGGCGCTATCTTAGTTTCATATATCGCTTTTCTAACTGGTTCTGTTGCAACCTAAATCAAAAACAATGTTATGTACCTGTTTGGTCTAAAGCCCTATATCAAATAAAAAATAAAAAACTTATCTACGTACGTCGAATTATGTAAATTTTCAACAACGGCTTTAACCCGTCGAACTTGGAAAATCATTGGGAAAATTTGGAAGAACACTACATACTAATAAAGTAATATATATACATGTATGTACCGAAAAAAAGAAACGGTTGTAAGGTGTGTCTTGAACTCCTAACTCCAGTTTGGAGTTCAGTAAGTCAGACAGTGTTCGTATCTGGTTAGAAGTTGATTGTAACAGTGCTACGATACTCGCTGAATATGCCGAGTATAGAAGTAAGAACGCAAAAAACAGAAGAAACATCACGATACGACCAAGAGTGCCTGAAAATGGAAACGAATGTTAATGTGTTTTGTTCCCTTCTCTCACATGTGTATTGATAAAGATGAATTATGTTTAATTATTCAATTAGTGTGTAATAATAATAAGATACGGACTACTTCAAGCCTGCAATTCATAAATTTTCATGTTATAAATTCGCTGTAATTCTAAATATATTTTAAAAATAAATAAATACCTGTGGATGCTTCGATAAGTAACGAAATTTTCATCAAAATTATGATAGTTTATTTTGAAAAAGAGTTTTAAAAAAACAAACAAAATTATTCGATGAAAAGAGAAAGTACTACAAAAGTAGTTGTTTATAACGTTAAAAGAAAATTATTTTTTCACTATCTTTCAAGTCTAAACATCTACTGCAATCCTACCTTTCATTTCCATTGAACTTCCTTGTTGTGCAATTGCACTGATTACAAATATTGCAATATCACTCAAATCAGGCTTTAAAGCGGTAGGATCCTTTTCATTCTATAAATATGAAATACAATCCAATTTTAACTCTTATATACATTACTACTTAAATATATCTAGGTGTGATTTTGCTTATGGTGTGCCTACTTTAATATTGAAGTGTAATTGTGCTAGTGATGTACTTATATTATCACTAAAATAGCTCGGTGTGAAATATGCAGGATTAACATGTAATATAAAAATGTCAACAGATTGATTCTAAATATGTGATAAGTAGATAGTTACCGATTCTTTTTGTTGTCGCTTATTATTTTCCCACAAAGTATTGATATAAAGAATCAACGATAATACAAATACAAATGCAGCCACGCAGTACCAAACAGTAGTTTTGAATGGTAGCAAAAATAGGTTGTTTTGATACGACAGCGGTGGTTCGTGAAACACAAACTTTACCGGAATCGGTAAAGGGCATAAAAGAAACTCCACCACTTCCATTCGATCGTGAGTAGCGACCAAAACTGTTCCTAAATGTATAAAAAAAAGTAAAACTACTTTAACGTGAATTCTTAATTTTCTTAATTATCATTTTACCTTATGAAGTCAACAGAGAGGTCTCGCCTTATTCTTGAATCGATTACGGTTACCATATTTTGAACACCTCATTGAATCCAAATTCAGCATAAAACTTCTTCAGTCGTTATAACAGTAAAATTTTACGAGATGCTTATTTTGAGTTAGATAAAAGGATGAATCCAATATTAATTGTAAAAATTTTGATATCTTGAGCGAACGTGATCGTTAACTAAATTATTGTAAATGTTACTGAATTTTAAGTTCTAGGTAATTAAAGTTTATATAAACCTGATAAATCTGCATCACCCACAGTCAGCTCTGCTACCATGCCTCCATAAGTGCCATTTTTATAATATCCCCATGTATCGCAAAAGATTAAATGTTTCGAAGCATTTAAATATCCATATATTGGTTCAGTTGATCGAATACTGCTTTTCGTCACTGTATCAGTTGCAAAATCTCTGTAAAATTCATTTTGATGATTTTGTATCGATTTATTTTCGGTGACCAAGTTGTAAAATTGTTAATACCGTCTTAACTTACTTTAAGTCATAAGGGTCAGCTCTCGTTTTATTGTCTAGAATTACCATAGCCGTTTTTATCGGCTCTCCATTTAAATTTTTCCTTCTCGTCGATATAGATGATTTCGCTAATGTTGACTTTATAATACCAGTTTCCAGTGACCAAAATCCAAAATTTTCTGTTTGGAATGTACGGTTTGCAGTTATTTTATAAACTATAAGGATAAGTAATATTATTATTATGGTCCTCAAGATGCTATATGTTTCCTAGTAGTTCTATAATCTTTACTATTTTAAATTTCATAGGTTATAGCTGATACGAAGAATGACTTTTAAAATTATATTTCAAAACTATTACACTGTGTGCACTATTACACTACAGTGATACTATTTTTAGAATATTGAAATATACATGATTACTGTGCAAGAGCATCCCAAATTTTCTAGAGCTACTATATAAATAATCAACTCTATCTAGAATATCTATGATAAAATCAAATATGAAGTCACAATAATGGACATTAGATACAAAACATCAACACACAAAATATCTAATATCTATTTGTTTGTTATGGTGCCTTTAACCTTCTTTCCTGAAATATTTTTTTCTATCCGATAAAAACATTTACGTGACAATATTACAATCTCATTGTTACTTACTCACGCTACGAAAAATATTCTCTTTATCTACAAGAAAACTATTGCGAACTATGAAGTCAAATGTAAGATTATACTGGCACGCGAAAATAGTTCTTATTGTATATTACGTAAGGTATATTTGCAACACTGTAGTATTGTAGCTATTCAAGTGCTACACACGGAACAACGTGGGCAGTTTCACTCACTCAACCGTGATGATGAAATTGCATCTTATGCACACTTCGTAAGGTTCTTGCTGGCTTTTCAAAGAATTTATGTAATTTATTGATATACTTGTATAATTAAAACTAATTAATTCAATCTAAAGATATGTGCTTACTCATTGTCAAAACATAGGAATCAGTGTCGTTTCTCTGAGCGATGATAACATCAGAATCCGTCAGCATGCTTAACTTAGAAACTTCAGAACTTACAGCGTCACTTTCGTCCACAGGTTTCCCAATTATAAGCCAGCGATATGGGAATTCAAATCTTTTCAATGCATTAGCCTGCAGATACATAATCGACATATCTATGCTTAATGAAATAATTACCTACTTAAAGGTTTCACACAATTTTATTATGTTTAGTAAAATTGTTAGACAATAAGTTGAACCTATTGGAATAGGCGTGTACAAACTTCTATATAATTATTGGTTTAGTTCCAATAACCGGTGGTTGGAAATAAATTATGCTCATAGAAAGAGATGCACTATTAATATTCAATATAATTCTCTCATGACAAAATATCGTAAATATATTATTATAAAAAATACACAAAGTGTCGTAGTAGTTAAGTCTATAGAATACAATCAAGTACAATCGTCAGATCAGTTTCCTACATTCGCCACTTTCGTTAATTCTCCGCCTTACCTGATTCGACAGGAACTCATTTCTGCGGAACTGTATTTCACCAAAAACTACCTAATTAAAAAGAAAATATTGTTATATTTGTTAAAATATAAACAATAGCCTCGAATTATTTCATAGAGATAAAAAGTAGAGTGTCCACCGAGGGAGCAATACTATTTTAAAGCTTGAGTGGCGCACTTTGAATCCCTTGATTTTACTTCTGCTCTGGATTCAAAAACGCTCTCGCCTTTAAATAGTTCTTTGCTTATTAAACAATTTACTAAACTTAACTTTTTGCTTTTCTAAGACCACTATGGTCATTAAATGGCAAGTTACAGATAGATATGAATCAAAATACTTTTGCAAGATATTCTTCAGCTCCAGGGCAGTTCATGTCGGTAATAAAAATAAGTCGTTCTCTTCGCATAGGTTCTATATTAATCCAGTTTGCTTCGACAAAACTAATTGTTTTTGGATTATTTGTGGTCATCATGCTTAACATCAAATTAACTTTTTTGGCTAAAAATAAAATTTAATATTAAAAAAGTACTAAATTTTTTATTTATTTTAACTATCAAATCTGATCTCAAAGCATGATAAAAAATGTAAATATATTCCAGCATAATACGGAAACGAAATACGACATTAGGTTGTATTTTGTATTTTCCTTAGCGGCACACGTATTCCCTCCCTTTATACTAATGTGCTGGCAAGGTAGAGTTGGCTGGGTCAGTATGTTGCATGCTGTCCTAGCTATTTTCACATATGGACTTCTCTACTGCTTACCATCAGGTGGTGTCATTTGCTGAGCATCTTATAAAAAAATATTGACTTTTCATAAAAATATTTAGTAAGTATCAAATGTGACTAATCATCGTATTTAATGTCATATTGTCTCCATAGACTTGACACGGCTTTATTGTAAGCAGTAGGAGACATCAATATACTAAAATAGCTAGTGGCCGCGCCAACTCAAAATAATGCCTCCTTTAAAGGAACCAATGTTGTATGAAAGAGAGAATACCTGAGCCGGTATTGAATTCCACTTTTTTTTTGGACTGACTAATACTGTTGGCCGCAGATGGCCTTTACAGCGTTACCGGGGTTTTAAGGAGGCGAGAAACTTGGAGAGTCCTCAAGCCTTAAGGGTTTAATGTCATATTGTCTCCATAGACTTGACACGGCTTTATTGTAAGCAGTAGGAGAAATCAATATGATAAAATACCTAGTGGCCGTGCCAACTAAAAAAAATGCCTCCTTTAAAGGAACCAATGTTGTATGAAAGAGAGAATACCTGAGCCGGTATTGAATTCCACGATCTGGCTGTGCGACAGACTCCAGATAAATAACGGCCTACTTTACTCGTTTTCATATAAATACAGTGTAGGATGACATGAAATAAAATTCTTGTTTGTTAATCTCTACTCACATGATTTCCAACACACCTGACCTACAACCGAAGTAGCTTTATCTGTAGACTGAATAACATCAGCAATCATTTGTATTTCACTGCGAGCTTCAACTAATACAGACACATAATCATTAAGACCAAAAATGAAAAACAGTATAATATTCATTGCTTATTTTATTTTCATTAATCTAAGACTCTTTACAACTGATTGTTAGCCTAAAGGAAATAGCTTAGTGCTTATATACTTAATAGGTGCCTGCTTTCTGTAGAACAGCCATTTGCTAATGTGAGGGCATAATTACTGGTTACATCAAGCGAATGTATAATTACGTGTTACGTATGCTTCAAGCGACATTAAGCTTTTCTGATAATCATATGGGCGGTTTCTAATAATTATTAGAGCCGTGGAAACTAAATTCTATTATATTCAGTTTCTATATATTTCTTACCATTTTGTTTAAATTAATCACAATCTATTTATGAATCTAATAGCCAATAATTCATCAAATAATTTCAATAAACCTTCTATTAAAAGTAATTCCAACTGCTAATGACTGACAAATAAATAAATTTAATTATTTTTATTTAGACAATGAAAAAAGAGATTTAACCGATTTCAATGATGTCAATAGAAAGAACAATAATGTGTAAATCAAAATAAATTTACAATTAGAATTGTTCTATTCAAAACTGTCCTTTATGTCATTGTCACTTTGGATTACTTTTGATAGATGGCGTTAATAGCAAATATACTTTTAATGTGACTGATGAATAGCAAATCATATTGATAAAATTGGTGATCCAAATCACACCGGAATATTAAATAATATAGAGGCAGACCGGCCAAGGTATTTACGAGGACACGATTCTTTTGATTCTATTCCTGGTGTTGATCTCTATTACATGTAGACATCTTTTCTATGATAGTCTGTCTTTGATGGATAAGACATTCGAAGGCTAAAATGGTAAGCGATAGGAGCGACCCATAAAAAAGTATTAACAATGTGGGGTAGCAATCAACCATGCTTACAGATACGAAATTAGACTCTCTGCCAGAGCATTTAGGACGTTTCTCGTACAATAGATGATTTTCCCTGCTTTGAAGTCCGTGTTCCTGTATTCTTTTCATTCTGTGAAAATACCGTCCATGATCACACACCTTATAACGTAGTCACAGGAAAAGGGACATTTTAGTATTCACAAAATCAAATAAACCTAAATAAACGTATGAAAAAATCAACCTTCTGTAAGTTACTAATCTATGCTCTTTTCTAAAATAAGAATAGGGTTTAAAGAAGTAAATGTACAGACCCAATCTTAAACATTTCTTTGAAGGGTGTATTTTTTCTCACAGCTAGCCAAGGATCTATAACTTGTAGATACTGTATTTCCTGCAGCCCACATTTTTCTCCTTCATTGAAGATTTTTCCAACAAATTTATAACCAACTCCGGTTTCCATGTGGAAAGTGAACAAGCCCTTAAAAATAGATGCAGTTATAAATATGCTATTTACGAGAATCAATACGATTAATAATAGGTAAATCGGAAATTGCATTGAAACACATTCAGGGTATTTGGTTGTTATTTTAAAAGTAATGAGTAAAAATACCTTTCTCATGTTATTAATTCCTTCTTCCATAGTCATAAAACGAGGAGTTGTGCCAGGTGGTGCCACTTTCTTCTCATATATTGCTTTCCTAATTGGTTCAGTGGCTGTCTACAATAAGTCATATTGTAGGTAAGAATGATAGTAGGGAGGGACAAAGATATAAAAAATTCATAGTAATGATTTTATATTTACCGAGAAGTAATATCTATTGAAAACCGTATCGTGTACACCGAACTTGAGTCTTGAATGTAGTAAATCATCTAAATTTCTGATTTTAGATGAACTTGATTGCAATAAAGCTACGATATTAGCCGAATATGAGGTGTAGAGAAACATGAGCGCCAGGAAGAGAATCAACATCACAACTCGTCCTAGTGAACCTAATAATTAAAATATTAAAAAAAGTAACTTAAACATGTTAGTTGGATAGTTTTATCTTACGATTTCATTCACTTCACCTTTAAGTTCTATAGGGCTTCCTTGTTGACAGACTGCTCCAAAAATTAATATAGTAACATCCACAAAATTCGGTCTCAATATTCCTGGATGTTTGTTCCTCTTAAAAGAATAATAGTATTCGTGATCAGAACTGTTGCAAGTACGTTGTTCTATAACAATTATAGGGAATTCTAGACTCAAAAATACTTTACGACCTACCAACTCAAAGTTCCTAGTGTTTTTCTTCCATTCCCACATAGCCACTAATGTCAACGCCAACAGTAATAAAATAATCAGCCCTATGCTACTGTACCACACAGAAGTCCGAAAAGAAAGAAGAAACAAATTGTTCTCATACGATAACTTTGGCTGTTGGAACACGAATTTGGAACGAGTCGGTGTTGGACTTGCTATGTAATCTACAATTGATATCCTTTCAGATGTAAAAAACATTGGTGATCCTGCAAGTTTAAAAAAGTATAAATACTATTAAGAAATGATGTCTTAAGAAATTATGAGATCCCTACAGTACTGTTTCGTTTTCTACTGAAAATTTAACCAGCAGATTTTTAAGACCTCTATCTATTATTACAATAAAAGTATATCTTTTTTCACAAAAAGCACAGCAAATGACTGGACAAATGATGTACTGCCCTTTCCACCTCCACCTTGATGGCCCAAAAGTGCCTTTACAAACTTCTTTTGAAGGAACCCATACAGCATGAAGGAAGATACGTATGCCGTGTATCACATAAGACTGTGATGACAATTATTCCTATTGATGCTAAGCGATTCCCTTACCTCCAATTTCAACTTCTTCTCTAACTAAATATCCTGTCATTCCATTCCAAGTACCGTTAACTTTATATCCCCAAGTTTCTACGAAAATATATTTCCTGGATGCATTCAAAAAATCAAGAAGATGATTTGTTGTTGGAAAATTTACTTTTGTGATGGTATCAACATGGTCATTACTGGAAATTAAAGATGATACTCACTTACTACACGACTACAAGAATTGGTATTGGATTCTTAAATAAATATTAAAGTTTTAAAGGACATACACTTCATCTGTAAGATGATTAATGCTGTCTGAATCAGTAAGAACATAACAAATACTTATTTCAAATCCTTTTAAATTCATTCTGCGTAGCGCTATCGCTTCAGCCTGGCCACTAGATTGTACAAATCTGCTTTTAGGATTCCAAAAACCAAATATTTCTGTTTGCCAACTATCATTTGCACCTATTTTGTAAACTGAAATAATAAATATTTGTTTAAAAAGTTTGCTATGATATTACGATAGTCCTCACTATTAAATTTAAGTAGCTTAACTATAAAAGTTAAACTTACTGGAATATAATTCGAACGACTTTTTTGCAACCTCACGAGCAACTATTACTTCTGAATCGAGTAAAATATCGATATCAGCAATAGAATTTGGTACACTCCCGTCAATAGTATCTGAGGCACCGAGAAGAATCCATCTAAATGGGGAACGGAAATAACTTGCTTCTCGGTTCTGATCTCAAAAATCAAAAAATATTAGTTTATTAGCAGGTTACATGGATAGAATTTAAAATTAAATTTGAATGTTCGTAATAATGATAAGGAATTTCTTGTTCATGCTTTTGTTATATGCAAAAATTCACTTAGTTACATATTTCTATTCATTTATTCTGCTGTAATTCTAATAAGATCTCTATGTATTTACAAACATACCTTTGCAAAAAAACTCGATATGTTTGGACAGTTAAGATCTATTACAAAAACTATATGCTGATCTTGTCCATAATATTCAGATCGTTGGTTCACGTTATCAAATTTTATTGTGAGTTTTATTTTCTTATTTTCGCTGACAGTGGAATAAAACCTCTTTTTTGCGTCTGTAATTAAATAATTGAATATTGGTTTAAAATAAAGAGTTTTATTGTTCCCTGCGATATCAGTAGATTAAAGATCTATGTAAATCGTGTCTCTTTAACCTCGTAGTATTGTTGCAATTGCTTAACAAATTTTCTATAGCAATGTTACTAAATATAGACATTTTTTCTTACAGGTTTCCCAACAGAGCGTGGCGATTACGGTTGATGGTCGGTTCATAGCAGTTATGACGTCACTCACGATAATTGCTTCCAAATTTTCGGCAAAAGAAAAATTAAGGATATTAAATATCGATAATGTACTAAAATATAAAAATTTCATTCTGAAAATTGGCTCAGTGCTGTTACACTTTAAATTTTTTTCGATACTGAATGAGTTTCGGTTAAATTTCCGTATCTTAAAAGCGAAAGATCGATAAAATAAATATGCATTGGTACTTAAATTGCTTAAGAAATCAATGTCATAAAATTTGAACGAAAAAATGACGAATAATGGTTCCAGCGCATGAATTCACAATTTTGTCAATAGCATCTATTCGACAGTCGCAAAATTACTGCAGTTTGATGCAATTTGAAATTTCTAGAGGAATATTTTATTCGTTACGGCAATCTATATATAATATTTTAGTTCATTATTTGTTTTTATATATTTTAATATAGCGACCAGTTTGAAATAACTAAGGTCTAGGTAGCTTAAGAGTAGTCTCCCGGATTGTTATTGTGAAAGGTCTAGGTTATTTTTCATCTATACTAATATAGGGAAAGTTTGTGATGTTGTTGATGGTACTCTCTGGTACTACTGAAATGGTTTTGAAAATTATATTTATGTTGAATAGTCCATTCATTGGGGAAGGTTATAGACTACACAAAATTTATGACAGAAGCAAGTAATTTATATTTTTCATTTATTCAAGTTCCATTCTTTTCGAGTCGCTTCGATCGTATTCGTGTAAATGTATATATAGACTTTCTACGGTTGAAATTTGCACTTTTTATTGAAAACGTTACGAATACTTTTATATTTTGCTATATCTATTTACTTATCCTTAGTGGATAATATTCATAATGAAGAGTATTCTTAAGTTGTACCACGCCTGTATGTTTACATGCGATAACAGTTAACATGAGTATTTTTCCGCTCACATCTCGTTACCAAACTGTTTACATATTAGCGGCCGTTAAAAATTCTAACATTTTAAAATATAATAAATTACTGTCGGTGAGTTCGTTTAAAGTAATTTACGGCTACATTTTATTATAATAAAAATAGCTTGATGAATGATGGGAATCTATTTAATCAGCCAAGAAGGTTTTAGCGTAGAATACCACTGTTGATCCTATACTCTGTCTTTCATTTTTGACATATTTAAAACAAATTAATATGGAAATTTATAAAAGTTTTTATTATGCCTTCAATAGTTATTTATACACTGGTGTTGAATAATGTGGACTATTGAAATATGAGCTGAAGCCGAAGTGTTTTAAGACTTAATTATAAACAGTTTCACACAAGATTATTTGCACCCATGATATTAATCCTCTATAAAAAGGTTCTGAAACCGAAACAGAACGCCTCATGTGTTCTAAGAAGTAAAAATTCAAGGAAAGTTGCATTATTGAGTATATAAAAATAAACTAAGTATAAGGAATAATTATTTATTGTAGTAATAATTTACATTTTGTATAGTGCAATTATGCAATTCATTTGAATATTTTTTTATTACGGCGCTGTGATAGTGTAACGCGCGTGAATAAGAATGTTCTTTTTTTGAAATTCATATATATACCACGCCTTGGCCAGTAAGAATCTGGCTGTCAGATGAGTAAACCTTTTGCGCGGAAGGGATTGTAAAAGCGAAGGAGTAATATTATGAAATGTAATACTACATTATATCATCCGTTTAGATGATATTACGATTACTAGGACATTGGTTGTGTACACGCTGGCTATAAGCTAACTGTTTTAGTATCTTTCATAGATAAATCAAATGATAGAATTGTATTATTCAGTTATATTATTCAATAACAATAATTATTATTACTTTGCTTTGCCTTTCTACCATGAACTAATAAATGAATATCAATAAGGTTCAATTGTGTAAAATAATTTTAAGCAAACTAAATGCGACAGTTTTATGAAAAAACATCTATTTATTGTGCGTCGTTGTGCACCGCTTTCATAGATTTCTGATTAGCCCCTGGTTGACTGGTCGAGAATGCCAATAATGCAATAAAGTGTAATTACGGTTTTTAAGATATTAACTTATAAAAATATGCAACTTAACCTGGCCCGTATTATATATAAATAACTTTTTAAAATACTTTATTTATTATTCAGTGCTGCTTTATTAACACATATAGAAATAGATACTATAAATGATATCTTTACTTATAAATTTATATTGGTAATACTCAAAAATTCAAATAGCAGCACTTAGTATCTAATTAATTAATAGACTTTTGATATTATCTCAATCACTTAGAAAATATACTAAATAAATAATAATTTACGCTTTGCTGGCCGAAAAACAGCTGCCCAATTCAAGGCGTCTTTGGCGCTCGCCGTGCTTTAGCGGAAATTCTAAGAAACTTCCGCTAAAGTAAGACTCGTCTTATACTTATTTAATATTAACCTTAATTTGTAAATTCATACATTTTTAAATTATTACTGTACTAATATACTAATATTTATATTTATTTTTACAACATATAAAAATAAAACAACAATAACAGATTTATTAGTATTTTTGTCTGACTGGATGTACTTGATGTGAAGACAATATTCCATAAACATGCTATTACAGATAAACTATTTGATTATCCTTACAAGTATGAGCATTATTTTTATCGATTAATAGTACTGCACTTCATCAATAATATCGATACTCGTGTATTATCAATACTACCGACACTATGTGGTTTCGATATAGGTATAAAGGATATTCGTCTATCGTACAGCAATAGTCTGCCCTGTAAAAATCAAGAGAAAGTCATATGTTTACTTATAGCATTGGACACGAGTGCCCAGTTCAAATATATTATCAATATAGGTAAATAATAACATTGATATTTCAATAATCACACACCGCATAATATAGAATAACCCCTAACTGCAGTAAGGACAAACATTATCTATCAATTACCGACTACCTACATAGTTTCGTAAAATAACAATATTTTATTGTAACTCAGTTATATTTGTACTCCAGTGATCGTAGGTATTATCATATTTACATTCTTTTACACTTGTGGAATGGAAATCTTACTGAAGTTTTGTCTAGGAATCCCCAATTTAACTGGACCGATTAGTTTTATAGTGAAATGAGTGTTTTAGTTAAAATTATATCTGAGTCGCGTAGGAGTGAGAGAGAAGAACCGTCGGAATATACGCGATTGCTAGGAGCTGAGACTAATCATTTTCAAAGTTGTAAGTTTTTTTTAAAATTCGTTTTACACATACTTATCGACGTATCTGATCCTACAACCTTATACTAATATTTGTCACAGTCACACCTATTATCTAGACCAAATTAAGACCATCATTAAAAGCTTTTGTAATGGATAAAATGAAACATGTCTTAATATATAAGAAATATACTAAATAGACAATATATTTTTTATTTTGCGAGCTCCAGTACGGTCATAAAAGGTGAAATAGGTCCAGTACCTATTTCACCTTTTATGCTTAATGGTCTTTTAAGTCCAACACCTATCACAATCTGCATTTTCCCCTCAATTTCCAATCTACGATAATGACAGATACAGACATTTACAATTTTGTCATTTGTGTTTCATAAATTTTACTTGTAGAGTGCACACATAGAAAATCTACACATGTAATACTTTCGACGAAACAAAACTTTTTTTTTTGTCAAAAGGGTTATTTTATAAGGTTTGTTTTTTATACCAATATTATTTACCGACTTCAAAACACTTTAAATATTATATCAAATAAAAAATAAAAATAATTAGTAAATAATTATTAGTGGGGTAAGTACTTTTTTAAGAAGTATACCCAAAAAACGGTAATTATATTAGAGTATGTAGATGATAATATATATATCAAACAATCTATAGTACAATATTTCAAAAATAACAAACGACCACGAGATACTGTTACTAAACGACTATACACGATTTGCGTCATCTACTTGTAATAATATTCATGGAAAATTATCAAAAATCAAGGTAATTGTTTGTTACCATATAAATACTATATATAGAAACACAAAACATGGAAATATGATTTACTTCACTATTGAAAAATAACTACGTCCCTACTTTATATATTTTGCCGATTATTCTTTGCCAGAGGTTAAGGACTCTCTATGTACTCAGAGAATCTATAAAATAGATAACTTAGAAAAATCTTTTAACGTAATCAACCTTTGTTGTGTCAATGTTACCCATTTTATTATTATTTATTTGGCGATTTCACTGTTATCATTACGCAATTCGCTTTTCAATACTTACCTTGTAACATAATCCTAAATATCTCGTCACATTCCTGTGTTTTCTTAAAACATTCATTCGACCGCATTAAACTGTATTTATTGGCTTCTTTTTATGTATAATTATTTAAATTCAACAACTCTCCTTTTGCAGAAAACGACTAACATGCTATTGGTATTCTAATGTTGAACTTTATGTGTTAATAATAAAGAACATCTAGAAGCATATACAATATTGTATAAGAATTGAATGAAGGGAATTCACATTAAGGTTTTTGCAATACTGTGTTATTAGGCCACAGATATTGTAGCCAGGCTGTCTACTGAGACTGGAACAACGAAAATCAGTTGCTTAAAAATCTAGTTTTATGTTTGGTGATTTGATTTCTACATATATTATTAATATATATAATTTTTAACTATCTTCTAGCTTATCTTACTTTATCCTATACCATTCTTTTTGAGGAGGAATCCATTTACTGACTTACCCGCCACTGACTAAGCGGCGGGCGTGTGTAGGACTCACCTAGTGCCTCATCAAAATGGAACTGGGTATACCCACTAAAACTCCCAGGTGACTCCATTGCCCTTTACGGGGGTGTCCAGGATTCTGCTGGACAATTTTCCTGGCCACCCCCAAGCCCGCCGATGGAGATTGCGCAGAGCTTTGAAAATATATATTTTTTCCCTGTGTTCCTTTCATATTAGCATAGCTGATATCAGAATTTTTTAATTAATTAAATAAAAATACCTTCTAATTATTATTTACTTCTTAAGACTGTGATTATTAACACAAAATTAAAGTCACTTTAGTTTTAGTTCAATGAGTTTGTTCATTCAATAAATTTAAATATATGTAAGTAATAAATATATATAAACTTATCGAACGTCAACCTAAGCCTCTGTTCGTAAAGCTACCGGAGGTATTGTCCTCGCACATTTTCAAGACTGAGCAAAAAACTGCATAATTCTTCGAAAAAACAATTTTCCGTTGTAATATTATAAATTTTGTATAACTATACCTAAGTATAATAGATGGGCCACATGAGTAAATGGGGAAAAACTTTTAAAGTTTGTCTACAGTCAGTGTAAATCCTCATTGTTCTTTCTCTAAACAATTATGCTTTGTATTCAACAGCACATCAACAATAACAGTTTGACAGCTGTATTGTATGGTCAAGTGGTAACATTTGTCCACTAAATCAGTAGTCGCGGGTTCGAAGCATGGAATCCTGAATTTGTTCACGATTCATAGATGTAATTTAATTATCTACTTAATATTCTTTAATCTAGGTCTCTTAATGAATATTAAATAGAATTAAAACAAGAAAAATAATCAAAATGTATCCATAATGGTGCCAACTCAGCTTTATATCATGGCATTGCTAGACACATCATGGTTAACATTTGACACAGCAACGGCTATAATCAAGTAAGATACTAGCAATAAAGAAATTCAGTAAATGCGAAATACAAATTAAAAGCACCAACTAGAGAACCGATATTAATCTACATAATAAAAACTAAACAATACCTTTTAATTATTTATTGCGTTTTACGTTAGAATGCGGTACATTTGATTCAAGTTCAAGACCAGTTTAATTTACTACTGACGTACATATTTCATAAACAGAATTATTAGTTCGATTATTAGGGGACGTCATATTTAGCGTCGCACTTTCAATAACAATAATTGGATAATAATAATCGTCATTTCAAACCATTTTGCAATAATATTATGAAAAATCTCACGGAACGCAGTTAGGAAATACTTTTGATCGTAAACGTACAACTTGAATGGGTATATTGGACACTTACTAAAAGTCAGTTTACGATTAATTGGTACTAGCCTTGTCTCGGTTTTCATCCCGCATACATGTTTTTGAGGTAGTTTTAGGCAGGATGCAGTTACGATTTTTGATTTCGCTAAATATAAGGTTAGGTTTAGGTAAGCGAAACTGGAGAGCTCGAAACACTACATAAACGAGCTACTTATGTGCATCTCCCATGTTAAAAGGCAATTGCCCGGCTGTGGGCCGGATCGTTATCAACATGTATAGCTTATATGCGTCCCACTGTTGGGCAGAGAAGTTTTCACATGGAAGAAACATGTGAGGAGCTGGAACAGAACTATGTTTTTAATATTATTGTTACGGCAGAATAAGGAAAGATTTAGATAGCTAGTCAGAAGGATAATGGGAACCCTGTACCTTCAGATTTGTGGTCGGTGGTATCCACATCACTAGACCGCAGAACACAGTAGCAGTAAAATAAATCCCAAAGAATTTGACTTTGACTCTGTCTGTCAATTACGTTTTCGTGCCTAATCTAATTTTTATCCCTTAAAAATAAAATGTACGAAAGAAGCTAAAAACATTCAGTGTGTAAACAACACACTGTAGATGAAAAACTACTTAGTAATAACTACACAAAAGTGATTTAGTTAAAATAATATTAAAATAATAGAAAAAGCTTGTAAGTTAAAAATGAATTCAATAATTTAATCAGCTATAAATATCAAAAGTAATTCAGAATCGACTTTTCCTTAAGGAAGAAGGAAAAATGTTTTGATAACAAAACAGATTCTAGAGTGCTGTACATTTACGATCTTGCACAACGTAGATAGAGATATAGAGAACTCGAGTTTAAATCATAATTCGGTAGAATCAGCTCAATTTTACAAGACTGTGTAAAATAAGCTAAAATCCTAGTCTCGTGTAGAATTTAGTCATATTACACTCAAGCTCTAAGTTGAGTGTTCATTCTACCGAATGGGACTCAAGTCTTAAGAAAATTTTGAAATAAAACTAAAACTGATTTCAAAGCACTTAAAAGGCAATAATAATTCAATTTAAGAAGATTTTTCAACCGCCTTAAAAAAATAATTGGTTCTCAATTGGACTGTATGCTATTTGAAGTTAGAGCTTCACTTTTAATGATACTGGAAACCACTTAGCAACAAATTCAAAAAATAATTTTAAACTTTTTACATTGAATTATTTTTGCCTTTTTAGTATTTTGAAATCGGTTCATAGTTTTGTTTAAAACTTTTTTTTTCATAATTTTGAGTGATAATTAAGGTTAAAGATAGAAGAGTGACCGTCGGTATTGTAGACTTGTTTGACTGTATGACGTATGTCAAAAATACTCTAATAGCCTTAGAAAAAACACGTGCCTTTAAGTCGAATTAAGAACCCCATTTTTTTTAAAGTCGGTTGAAAAGAACTCTTGAATGCGTGAGTTGGGTTTTCAGTTTTAGTTGTGACAACTCATTTTTGTTATTTTAGTACTATGTTAATTTTTGGGTATTTTTTTGACATGTTTAGAATATTTATTAGTGAAACTTATTTGGTAAATGAATTACTTTATATTATTTTAATCGGGAATTGTACATAACTATTTTTGTTTCCCAAATACATAGTAAATAAATAAATAAGTTTGGCTACAATTTTGAGTATGTTCGAATGTTGTATATAACACATTGATTAGAACAGAAATAATTTCTTCTTATTATTACTATCTCAAATTTTCTATGAAACCTTTCTGTAACAATGTGAAATTTATTCCTCCTTTCCTGATCTGGAAGACTCAAAATGACTTCAGCACAATAAAAGACTCGAGATTCATGATGCGATCAACATCTCACATAAGTAAGTAAGTCCTGCCAGTCTTGGAGTCTGCGAGCCACCTGCGAGTTGTAATGAGTCGACTCGTACGATTGGCCTAAAATTAGAACTCTCCAAATAGTGGGACAACCATATGACTTTTCTCTCGTTTGTCTGTTTCAAATATCTTTTTGTAACGCATACTTTAACAATATCAATTATTTTTTAATATAGAGCGTATATGCAAAAACTTAATTTCATCAAGTTTTAAAACACACAATTCTATTTCACTGAACAAACGTATTTTTGTAGTTATCAACAACACCTCCTTTCTTAGAATTACTACGTAAACCGTTTGTGATAACTAGAAGTATTTCTGGTGTATATTTACTTTTAAAATTTTCATTATTATTTATGTTGTAAATACCAAAGACACATAAGTTCTTATTTTATTACTCATAAGTATAAAAATTGGTTACCATCCATAACTAGTTAATACTCTTCATACAATCATTGCGGCAATATGAACCAGGATATAGAAAAGATGTGAATTTATTTGTCATCTTTTGAGTCAAATATATTTTCTTGTTTGAAATACCCTATTTGTTTATGTAAATAATTTGGTCTTATGTTATTAATAATCGTTGAGTCGCTTTAGCGACATCTAAATGATGGCGGTGCTGTTATGTAAATTTACATTAAAAATAATATCTACTAATTATCTATATTAAAAAAAGGTCAAGAGCATGTAGGACATGCATTAAGTAAAGTTTCTTAGTTATTCCAGACAAACCACTTCAAACTTAGTGTTTGTACATCAATATTTATACAACAGCAATTATACTTCATTGCTTCGTTCTCGAGATTAGTAATTACTTGTAGTAGCGCGTACTGGCTCGCCATTCATCCACTATAGTTTAAGAAGCGTCAATAATTAAAAATAAAATTTTTAAGTTTAAGCTGTGTAAAAAATAAAAATAATTGTAGGGTGGATCTACAAAACTTGCTCCCAACGAATAGACGCGCTTACCTCATTCGCGTTTCTAGTGCCGCGCCGTTCATCACGCGCTCCCAATACAAAAACATTATACATACTTTTTTGTTCCATTCCCTTATATTCTTTTAGCTCAGTGTTATTTTGATAATATGCCAAAAAGAAAACACTCGGTAGATGGAGACAGTGATAAAATAAGGAGAAAAATTAGACGAATGGAGAAAAAAAAAAAATTGTAAAAACACAGGAGGCGATTACGACGTTCTATTTCCATTTCCAGTGAGGATTATGTGTCTTGTAATATAACAGTTCCGTCAACAAACGAAGGTTAGTAACAGAATCATAAAAAAATTGATTTTTGAACTAGTATCTTTAGCAATGTGCATAGCTCGTTACATATTTACGTATGTTAAGTGGTTATTGCCTTGCTTATTTAATGGTTGTGTTCATCTGAATGGATGTTACCTACCAATTTAATAATTACACAGTGTATAGTTCTCTGTGACTATTACCGAGTTATTTTATTGAACTTCTTTACAATATATATGAATGTGCACATCTTAATTGGATGTTGCCTTCAAATATTAACATATAAAAACAATAGGTATCTATCTATATACCTTTTTCTACAAAAGCGAATATTCTTATTTTTCGCTTTGAGACCTTGAAGCTTCATTACCAGTCCACGAATTAACTGATGGTATAGAGGCTGTTGAGGCCGCTGTCACGTCAGCATCAGCACCACAATTACCACCCGACCAGATAAGGTCCAGCCCCGCAACATTGAGGTAGTGCTGACTGTCCCTACTGAATGCATAGCAGTTCCAACTACCTCTAATAACGTTGACAAGCCTTCATATGATGAAAAAAAAAAAAAATGATTCTCTTGATGAAGAAATCCTAGTTTTTTTTTTAGGAAAAGTCCCTAACAAAAAAAAAAAAAAAAAATTGGCTCAAAAATCCAGAACGATGTAGCAAGCAGATAGGAATTCAACATATAGTTGAATAGTTACAGTTAGTCGTTCGTACGTACGTGGTAGCAACATATTCACATCCCATTTGGGCAGGTGGGAGTGCGTTGCTGCGTCAGGTAGATACCTGCTCAAGGATGTACGAATAGACAAAAACAGATATCTGCAGCAGTCTCCTGCATAGGCCAGGCATTAAAACGGGCACTCTCTCAAGACCCTAAGGATTCAGAAATGATTAAACTCTTCATTGAGGCCGGCCGCATAGTTTGTGTTGTGCAACATACGGAATCTACGTTGAGAAGGGGTTTCATTGGTTCCTTCATCAAGAAAGACGTTAAAGACCACATTACTGAATAATAAATTCTTATTCGGCGAGAAACTTTCCGAAACGATGAGAGCGACAAAACCAACTCATAAGCCTGGAATTGAAATTAGAGCTTCTAATGCAATGCAAAGAAGGCCCCGTGACAACGAACAGGCCGTCGTCAGCGGAGAGCCGCCTCGAGGAGGCTACGCCTGCGCCGCAATCACGGGCGCCCCGTCGGCGACCACAAGCGCCGCCACCGCTGCCACTGCCGCCTCCGCGGCGTTCGCAGCAGCAGCAGCGAACGCGCCGCCGATAGATACGGTATGTCGTTCTGGACGCTTACGTTTATCCATTAATCAGTGGCGAACCATCATTAATGACCCAATCATTCTTTCTTGGGCCAAAGGATACAAAATCCCTTTCACTAGACCTGTAAAACAATTACGTATCCCTCTAGAACCTAAGTGCTCAAAATCAGAAATGTTATTATATTGTGATGCAATTTCAGAGCTTTGCGTCTCAGGCGCTGTATCCGAATGCGAGATTTGTGATGCAGAGTATTTCTTTTTTAGAGTAAAAAGAAAAATGGAAATACGAGAATTATATTAAATCTTAAGTCCTTAAATAAATTCATTGATACTCATCATTTTAAATTGAAAGACCTAAGAACCACTATAAAATTAATTTCATGAGATTGTTACATGACTTCTATAGATTAAAGGACGCTTACTTTCTTGTACCTATTTGCGCAGATTATAAAAAGTATTTACACTTCAGATGTCAGTCAAAAATTTACAAATTATTAAATTCGTAAATTTATTCGTTTGTTTACACCAAATTGATGAAACCCGTCATGTCGCATCTTAGGTCACTAGGTTATTCATCTACTGTCTACTTAGATGACAACGCCAATGCAACAGTACATTGGCGAATCTCTCCACACCAAGTCCGTTGTCGAATCGCTAGGTTTTTTAAGTAATGGAGAAAAAAGTTCCCTCATACCTAGCTACGCTTGTCAGTATCGTGTTTTTATAATCTATAGTAAAAATTTCCAAGTG
The DNA here is from genome assembly GCA_943193645.1 of Acentria ephemerella. Lineage (NCBI taxonomy): Eukaryota > Metazoa > Arthropoda > Insecta > Lepidoptera > Crambidae > Acentria > Acentria ephemerella. The sequence goes on along the minus strand of OW971886.1, from coordinate 8,752,542 downwards.
TGCCTCCCGGAAGACAAGAGGATTTTAATAAAATCCGAATTTTTTAAACATAGAACATTCGAAATTTCGCCTGGCTGATAGGGCTTCATATGCTTGCCCCGCAGTACAATACGGAAGGAATCATGTAAAAACACTAGAAAGATACAAGTGTTTAGCCTTATTAAAAAATTATAATTATGACAGTCCATATGGATCTTCTTTGGTGGCTATAAGCCTGTACAAGTTCTGTCAATCCTATAAGAACAGACAATTTTGTCATGGAAATTTTTACTGATGCAAGCAAAACTGGGTGGGGGGTAGCATGCGACCAAGATACTGCCAGTGGTCAGTGGACCGATTCAGAACGCACCCTACACATTAATTGCTTGGATCCTTTAGCAGTAATATTTAGTTTACAGGTTTTTTTGCGGATCAATTAAAAAACTGTCAACATAAACCGTATGTGTGGTATAAGAATTCCTCATCTAAATATAATAGACAAACGCATATGGAATCTTTGTGAAAAGCGTAATTTATACATTTGCTTCTCCAATACAGAATGGATGTTAAGTGACGATGCCTTCACGCTTATTGTTAATGGTGCATTTGGTGCTCCAGAAGTCGATTTATTTGCGTCTAGATTAAATATTAAATGTGATACCTATATATCTTGGAACAAGGATCCATGTGCTTATTTAATTAATGCTTTCACAATATCCTGGAAAGACATAAATTTCTACGCCTTACCAAATTTTCTGTTATTCTAAAAAGTATTAAGAAAAATAGTATCGGATAAAGCAGAGGGCATCGTCGTCCCATTGTAACCTACACAAACTTGGTATCTGCTTAATCAAAAATTTATAATTTCTAAGGCTAACAACATAACATAACATTTCATTCCGGTAATAAAGCTTTAGTTCCATCTTACAGCGACCAGTATTTTCTAAGAGTCGCGCTTATGGCAGCCAGATTTGACAATCTGCCTGCCATAAGCGTGATTCTGAACGCCGTCCTGAGAGGCGGAACGTACCTCTAACCTCTTCAGTCTGTTGAAGTTATCTGTGCATCCTTATCCAATAGCACCTTGCGTCAGTATGAGTGCGTATTCAAGCGGTTGGTTGAGTTTTGTCATAATCGTAAATTTAACCTTTACGATCCGTTAATTGATCACGTCATAGAATTTTTTGACAGAGAGCTTCGTAGGTCTCTGTCGTTATTCTGTATTATCATTAATGGTGCTCAATACGGTAGATTAAACAGCTACCACTAGCCCTATCATTAATTTCAGGTGCAAGATTAGGCTCATCTGATATCCTAACCAGATTATTTAAAAGACCTTATCGACTTCGCCCTCCAACGCCAAAGTACAGTGTTACGTGGGACATATCGATTGTTTTAGATTTATTTTCCAATTTTTACCCAAATTCAGAAATTGATTTAGAGTCATTAATAAAAAGATTAATGACTTTATTAGCAGTTGTCACTGCACATAGCGTACAAACCTTATCCCTTATTCTTACCAATAATATCGACGTAAGCTATAGTAACATCTCTATAATAATTCAAGATATCTTAAAAACATCTAAACCTGGTTCCGAGCAACCAAATCTAGTAATTCCCTTCTATTTGCTAAATTTTACCACAGGGATACAATTAATCATAATGATTCTGAACAGTTTGCTCTTTCGATATTAAATAATAGCAGAATAAACAAAGATTGATTTAATACTTGAACTTAATCTATGATTCAAAGTCAAAGTCAAAGTCAAAAATAACTTTATTTAAATAGACTTATTTACTAAGCTCTTTTAAATCGTCACAACAGGGAATATGTATAAGAAAATAAATAAATATAATTATAAAGGCAATAGTCATAATTTTACTGGGTATCAACCGGGCATTTACTAATTGTCCCAGTTATAGTATTTAAATATGTACTAAATAAATTGTTATTAAAGTAATTGTTTAAAATGGAAGATATTGAAAGAGCTTAGTCCTTTAATTAAAAACACATGATTATAATTACTTTAGACTTACTTATGTTCTTTCCTATTTACCCTACTATAAAATTCAATATTCTACACTGTTTATAGTTGCATTTCAATGGATCGTCTTTTTCTTTCAAAATCTACAAGTAATTACTAATCTCGAGAACGAAGCAATGAAGTATAATTTGTGATTAAACGAACTTACCTGAAGTGAAGTTCTATCATAATTATACGAGTTGCTTCGTTCGAAGAGATTAGTTCCCACCCACCTCCAAGTATCCCAGGACGAACCATTGTTGAATTTTTAATTAAGCTTTTTACTAAATGAGGTAAGCGCGTCTATTCGTTGGGAGCAAGTTTTGTAGATCCACCCTACAATTATTTTTATTTTTTACACAGCTTAAACTTAAAAATTTTATTTTTAATTATTGACGCTTCTTAAACTATAGTGGATGAATGGCGAGCCAGTACGCGCTACTACAAGTAATTACTAATCTCTTCGAACGAAGCAACTCGTATAATTATGATAGAACTTCACTTCAGGTAAGTTCGTTTAATCACAAAAAAATGTTATGGCTTTAAGCATATGCGTAAATAATAAGGATAAATTATTTTTTAATATATTAGTAGAATCTTCACGTATCTTTGCAATGTAAGTCTGGAACCGAGCAGTAAGATATAATATGATTAACTAAAAACTTTCTTCTCGTGAAATTTTCCTGGATTAATTCATATCAAGTTTATCTTATTGAGACATTTCGATCACGTTTAGCTGAGGACTGCATACGTAAAAAGAGGTTTTCATTACATCACAAAAGAGGCGCTGCTCTCATACGATTCGACAGCTGACGACAAACACAATCGATACTGTTCAACGCAGGAAATGATATGACAATACGAAATTATTTTTCTTTGAACTAAAAGAAACTATAATCTTGATTGTTTGAGTGAGTTAGTAGAGTTTATTTCCAATTCAAGGCACGGTTTTTAATTAGTTTTAAGGTTTTTAATTATTTTTAAATTTCTAAAGTTTTCGTTGATAGGAAGGTACCCAATCCTTTTGAAATTGAGAACAGGGTCGCAACTACGCATATAATCTACCTAAGTACATTGTCATACTATGACCGATTTATAAGTTTTTGTGGTGCATAACTGGATTGCGGCGATTATAAATATTTTGCAACGAAACAGTTTCACGACAATAGTCTTGTTTCTCGATTTCCTTTCAACGAAGGTTACGACGTTGACCGTGGATGCAATACATCGATTGCCGCTAAGTTGTATCATCAGGTCAACTCCCACAAAGTGTAGGTATCTAAATAAAAACTTCCTTTATTTCTTGAATACAGAATTAATTGATTATTCATTTGGTGTCTCAAATTCACTAAAGAATAACTATTCTTTGTACTAGGTACGTCTACTCTACGTCATATACGATTATGTTATGCTTATTAGATTGATTTTTTTATTTAATCAATCTACCTACAGATTTTGGCCGCGACTTCATACTCGTGAAATCGAATCCAGTATCGATAAAGATATTTTCCTCCAGTAAAATGCTGCATATTTTAAGTAAGACATCAAAAATATATTATGTGAAAACAACATTCAATTCAGTAGCATTAGTATTCATTGCAGTAGTTTTTGCGTGATGCCCGCACAAACATACAGACACATACAAACTTTAAAGACTGTTATTTTAGCTTCTATTGCTTTTATGAAGACCTCCATATACATTTTTTCAAGTGTTCCATGTTGATAACATGAAACTTTTAGTAATATAATTATTAATTTTGCTTAATTTTTTTTATTGAAATCCTTAAATACATTATTAACCCCATACAAATACGGTAAGTATTAGTTGAATGTAGATGACTTCCCTTTGTGGAGTGAAGTTTTATCAGTGGTGTGATCCTATTCTTATTTTTAGCGTATTAGAGTCGTAAATACTGGATGTTCTGATCTTCTGTTTGATACTGGTGCTTACCTAGATGGGAGAATTTTGAATGTCGTATTCAATAATAATTGAATTCGACATTCAAAATTATATATTCGGCTTTATTCCATTTTTAAAAATTAAATTTAAATTAAAGAACGTTTAGTACAGACTGTTGTTGTCTCCTGTTAAAAATATAAAATAAAATTCCCCTGACGCTGATCAGGAAAAAGGTAACTCATTATGATTCAACTCAAGACAATGAAAACGTAGCAGAAGAAGTTTGTTTTTGTTCGAACAATTTACCGGTAGCATTATGTCATCACGGTAAATTGATACGTCAATTTTTACAACCAGAAATACCCTCAATATTTTAATGAAATCAATCAAAATCGTGTTAATCTAATTTTTACATATTAATCTTTAGTAGATGAAATGCATACAATAATTAATTATTAGACCCATTCTAATCCCAAATCAAGTAAGTTGTCAAACGTGTAGGTAAAACCGATTCCTAAAAGCCTTGGTGTTTACAAATTGTGTATTTTTGCGGTACGTCACGGAAACAACTATAATATTAATTTTCATTGAATTAAACAGCAGGATTTTATTTTGTGATCTGCCGTCTGAAATCTGAAGCCAAAAAAGCTCCAGTTTTTGGTTTTAAATTAGGTGCTTGTAGAATGTAACGTGCCGTGGGCAGCAGGTAGGGGACTTGCCGCTCATCCGTAGATACACTTTAAAGAAACCCTGTAATAATAAATAATTCCTTTTTTTAATGTTCATAAAATTGTAATTTATATTTCTAAATACTTATATGTTCCATCTAGAATTTAACCACAACAGGACGATAAATCTTGAAATATCGATATTTATTCAACAAAAGAGTTTAATATTGAAACAAGCATAACGACGACACATTTCGGCTAAATTTGGGTCCTATCATACAACCTACAAAAACAATTTAACGGGAGCCTATTAAGCTTATTAAAGTTCCTGTAATTTATATATTTAGTACTTGTGTTTTTATTTATTTAGTACTTATGTAGTTACATAAACAGTAGTTTATTATTGCCTTACCCTGAGGCAGGATAGAATTTACGCGTGAACTACCAATAATCTACACCAATAGTCCAAGTGTCTATAAAAATATCGATGATATAACGGAAAAGACCGTATTTTTTTTTATAGAAAGATCGAGTAAATGATTCCATTCCACCTGATGGTAAGCAGAAGTGGAGTCCAAATACAAAGTTGGTTAGTGCAAGTGAAACTATGCACTGCACTAGCAAACTTAATCTTGCCGATCTGCAAGATGTTTCTTCACGTCTACAATTCTTCTATTATGGAAAATTGAATCATAGTTAAATACTTATACTTTTTTCAGTAACGTATGGTACATACATCCGTTATAAACTATAATAATATTTTACTCATAATAAATAGTATTATGAATGACATATATAAATAATTAAGAATTTTGTAATAAATAACTGATCAGCTTCCACTGCCAATTAAAATGAGTTGCAATATTGATGTTAATACACGCATACGGTTGAAAATCAGGTTAGATAGCTTAACACTTAGTGGGCTACGCCTGTGTAAGTACTTGTCCTAATGGAAGTTTTCTACCACAAGCCCACGGAATTTCACTTTACACGAGTCTGCATCTACACTTAAAGGATAATTTATGCTAGACTTAACAGGTTTCGAGTCATGTTGTAGATTTAATGAGGCCGTTTTCTAAGACAGAAATTTTTTAAACACAACTAAAATAAAATTTGATTTATCCTCATACGGCTGTTTTCCTGAAACTTTATTGCGTGTACATCAATTATTGAATAAATAAATAACATCATCAAAAACTGAAAATAATAATTATGTTACTAAATGTATTTTTTGGAATTTCTGTTTACATTCTTTTGCATGTTGTTACGGTAGTTAGCTCGGGGAGCCTGTGGACTGTATTTGGAGAGAAGTGGGAAAAACAAGGAAACCACGTCTTGACTCGTCACCGGTATATTGACAACAACATCAAAACAATCTAGTATCAAAATATATTAAAAAAGTAAACTGACATATAAACAAAACAGGCTTTATACAAACTATCAGTAACACATGTGATTTTGCACCAATAAATGAAAGACGTCATTTTATTATGGGTACACTAATTAAATAGATCATTGAAGCATATGTATATCACTAATAATTAATATCAAGTGCAATTTGCCCTAATTGCGCTTATATTAATCAGTAAAAGGCGGTTTACAGAAGATAGGTCTTTGATTTCTAACGAAAGAATCTTCTTAATAAACTTTCATTAAACCGTATACAGTTACAGCATTTTTATTCACTATTTATCTATTTTTACTAATACACTGGCCTTTAAAACGTACATTCTCTCACACTTTGGAAATTGCAATTAAATAACATGTTAAAAAACTTTTTTCTGAGTTTGACTGTTTTTTTTTTAAAGTTTAGATTTATTTTATATCAATGTCACTAAATTTTTGTTTAAAAATAATTTACCACCCAGCAACAAATACGATAAAATCAAAGTATGAAAACTGTGGGAAAAACTGCGCTTTTTTCTGTTTCTTTTTTCTCGCGCCAAATCTCTTATTTTATAGTAAAAAATGTTTGTGTGACTTAATTAAGAATGTACATATTTATTGCAAAAATTAATTCGCACCAAACCTTTTTATTGTTGCTAAAAATTCTATCTTTCTCTTTTTAAGTGAATATACTATGTTTACTCGCACATACATTACAGTACCTAATTTAACTTTTTACGATAATTCTATTGCGCACTAGTGTCATGTGATTACGCACGTGTGCGTTATAGATCGGTATATGGCCCTAAAAGCGACATAATAAGGCTCAATTTACGAGGAAGTGCGTTGAAAAATTCATAACGGCATCATCTAGTGCACTTATCATGCGATGTGCATTACTTATGAAATATGTTCAAAGAAGCTATACAGTAAAAGCCACACGTGCCTAAAACTTTAGGCAGTGAGCTATGCTATGCAGTCGTTATAAGTGCGCTTTTGCATTGTCTTTTATATATGTTAATTTGTAGATTATATGTTGTCTGCTGTATGAAGGTAGGACACATCTATTAGGGCAAGGGCTGTCGCTTTCTGTTGCTATTTGCATACGTTGTTTTATTCTAACATATTCACATGATCGTAACTAAACGTTCTATTCCAGTGGTTTGTACCCCTGTCTGAGTAAACAGATGACCTGGGTTCGAATCCCAGTACAGTGTATTTGTATGATGAGTACGAATGTTTATTCACGAGTTATGGATATTTGTATGTGAATTTAGTATGGTCCTGACATTTATATACACATTATTATGTATTTATCTCCGTTATCTAGTATCTCCGTTAGATGGAAACACTAGAAATACTCTGGTATCTCTAGTGTCTCCGTTATCTAGTAGCTCTTAATGAGTGTAAGTGACAGAAATACTATTATTATTATTACTAAGTCAAACTGTGTCCGCATACCTGGATTTAGAAGATTATAATATGTCCAATGCAATCATATTTGGAAAAATAATTTTTATTTAGTCTTGAGAATGTTCAAAACTATGCGTAATTGAAAGTACCTAGTCTATTAGCTAATTTGTAAATGCTGAACTTGACCGTTTTGAGTATTACATAAGCGTGAACTGATTTATTGATCTAATGGAACCGGAAGCGGTTATTAGCGGTTAACTTTTACCCTTACTGTTAATTGTAAGTTAGTGGTTAGTTTGCGGGTGCGCGAGTATAAAGAGTCGAAGCTTCTGCGCCCGCGCTTGATTATAGTTCGAGATATTGAGCGGAGAACGCCGTAGGCGTGCGGAACTCACGCGCAGGCGCATGCAACCGCAGCATAGTGCAGTGACACAGTTGTTAAGTAAAATAGAAGATTATATGTAAATTGTGTTTACAATTTTAAGTGTCCTATTGTTAGTTTTTAATGAACTTTAAAAATGTTGTCAGGCTGGCAATTACTTCTTTCGAAATGTAAGTTTTAATATAATTAAGTTTTAGGAATAATAATGGTCATGACAAATTATTGGTTGCAGTGTTAGAACTTTCCGTATTACGAAAGTTTTATGATAGTTTTCAGAAATTTTTATAGCAGCTTGCTGTGTTTCGGGGTGATCCCTTCACCCATAGGTAGGCAGTGTAAATACCAGGAATGGGAACATTAACATCATTCACCTTCAGTATGTCGCTTGATATTGCAAGTGTCTTTAGATGATGTTTACGACATATCATCAGATGGTTTAATTGAATCGTGTTTCTTTCATGTAGGATGGAATGTGTCCAGCAGTAAGAGATATATAGGCTGTTAATGATGATGAGGATGAAACGTCAACAACAACAAAATATTTGATGGGTTTCAAGAAGCTACCAACGGCCGGTTCTGCTTACGAGGCGTTGAATTTTGCCATGTGAAATATTTAACGCCTCGTAAGCAAAACATGATTCTTATGATTATTGAAACCCAGCTTAAGCTCAACGCGTTCGTGGCTAATATTTTCAAACATCTTTTAAGATCATCGTGCGATATTAAATTTCACGAAAAATGTCATTATAAATACAAAAAAGTAGGACGCCAAGCGTTTAAAAATAATTCTTTCATAAAAGCTTTTTCACTATCTCACAATAAGCGGGAAAAATATTTGAAGTATATTATGAGATTTTATTGCGATAAAGTTTATGTACATACATGAAGAACAATAACAAAAATATTCTATCATTTGAATTTTGAATAGTTCAATAAATGAGCATATCAAAATTAAATTACGTATGTCACCTACATACGTAATTTAAGTAGAGAGAATAAGTTATATATTAAGAGAATTAATTAATTAAATTATTCTACCATGTAAATGCGTGATAAGCAGAGAATAAGAATGCTTAATATTTACTAAAATTTTGGCTATTTAATATATTAATTCAGCTATTACACAAGTAAGTATTATTAACTTTATTTTTTTGATTGAATAGGTTAGTTTGGACAGTTCGATACAAGCCGTTGAAAAATGACTTTTTTTAAAAATATCAAATGGTCTCTTAATAGAACTAAAACAGTGGGAAACTCTCCCAAGTTTATTAAAAACCTGTTATGATTTTAAAACACATGCCAATTGGTTAGATTTGGTAAGAATTGTTTATTAATGGTATTGAAAGTTTGATGTACAATTATTTCTTTTAGACATAAGATAACTATAGATTTTTGTATTATTTCTGTAGTAACCGGCTGCAGTTCCGCATGAGTGAATCAGTAGCAACTGTGACTGGAGCACGACAATGAACTTGTTACTAACTCAGTTTTACTGTAATTTATTCAATCACTTTATTTTCATTTGTTTCTAAACGTATTTATTTAAAAAAATGTAGTCGAATGTGTTACTTACTAAATTCATTGATTGCTCAATCTTAATCTAAACTAATATTATAAGGGAGAAGAGTTTCTTTATTGGTTTTAATTAACGCTTAATCTCTCAAACTAGGTTGGAATTGAAAAATATTTTTGTGTTGGATAGTCCTTTTGTGGGTGAAGGTTTTAGGCTATAAAACATGTGGCCGAACTAAACGAAGGCCAAGCCGTGGGCAGAAGCTAGTTTCCTCCGCATATTTTATTAAAATTAAAAAAAAACTCGAGTGCACTGTTTTTATCACACGATTTAGTATATTGTTGTCAAAAATCTTAATCAAAATACGTTATTCGTTAACCAAATATTTCAACACTTTGATTTAATGTTATAAATATCGTATCATAAACAAGCAAACCAGAAGTTGTTTTAAGGCTCTGGTTAATATTGACAATAGTGAACTAATGTTTTATAAAGCTATTTCTACAAAATCAAGTCCTAACATTCTACGATGATAGTGTAAACCAGACTCTACTTTACATTTGTCTTCTGCTCACATTGAATAGAAAATCAAACTGTGTTTTTCTCGAATAGTTTAAAACTTACTTCAAATAATCTAATATAAAAATATAGAAATCATATTACCAATGCACCTTACCTGCACATTTTCAAGAAACATTTTTTTTTGTATTTTATAATATAGAATTTTAAGGGCGGTAATTTTTTTAAACAACTTCTCGTAAAATAAAAATAGTCATGATAAGAAATAGACACTTGTTAGATCTTGTTAATTTTAGTATATACTTACATTTAAAGTTTCCTTCAACAAAAAAATATTTCATCGCATTTTGTATACAAACACTCTACGTATATATTATTGTTTCTAATTCCTCAGCGGATAGTAATTAAAATAAATGACGCGATCCTTTGTGACTATGTAGGACAGTTTAGTATTTTCATTACAATATGCGTAAAATCTAAGTAAAATTATATAAGGTGAAACCCTTAGAAATTTGCATTACATATTATTTCAATACTTACTGCCACAGTTAATGAAAATTGCTAATGTATACTACACTGCAGTTAAATTATACTTACTATATTTTACGATAATAAAATAAAAAGTAACAGAGTTAAACCTTTCAGATTGTTATTCAACGAAACAAAGTAAACAGCTTTATATTATGATAAAAGGATCTTCTAATTAATAAATCTTGTTCAAAGGTCTTATCTATTCTCAATTAAACCTCATTTTTCAAATCAATCGAAAAGAAAGTTTTCATGGCCATTTTTGGTTTGATTATTTTAGGTTGTCATTTACGTCTCTGCAGTATAGCAGGGACGTAAAGGATGTGAAAGATATTAACGTTAATTTTGTTTTATTATTTATGAAAAATAAATAATAACAGGCATTACTTTATCCTTTTGCGAATTGAATTCAAAAGTCCAAGTAAATTTTGTACCACTTAAGATTAGTCTGGTACAAACTTAGGTGGTTTAGTACAACATGCCTTAGTAATTACCTACAGTATATATTGAATTGCTACATTTGTAGATTGTTTAATTATGTTTTTTAGATCAACCTATTATTTGACAGTTCTTCGTAGTATTTCAGTAGCCTTCAAGTATCTAATACGTTCCAGTTCGTTACAGTCTATTCTGAGAAAGGAACTTTGTATTTAATTATACTTCCTTATTCATATTTTGTATTATTTATCTGATTTAAATTATTAAAATTTATATAGGAAGTATTATTAATATGTTTCAATAAAACAACCAAATAATGTTAAATGGTTTTACTGTGCTAAGTAGCAAGACAGAACTGAATTATGTAAACTGACATAGGATATCAACCTACCCACAATACACAATAACAAATACCCACTCTACTACATAGTACTGAATTATTAAAACAACAAATCAGACCTGTACATATTTCATATATGACAATTATATATACGAAAAATGATCAATTTTGATATTATCTATTTAATTATTAACTTACTTTAATTATTTCTTTAAATACAAGTCATATTCTCGTTATTATAGTAAAATGTTCTAGAATTTTTTTAGGTATTACTCGTTTGTAAATCCAAAGTCAAGCTTATATAAAATTACTTCGCCATTACATACGCGTATTTAGATAAGATAATATTTTAACATTTTTGAAACCTCTTGATTGAAAATTTTTAATTTGATAACTTTTATCAAATTTTGAAGATCAAGAAATTTTTCTACAGAAATATCCAACCTGTCAACGTGACGATGTAGATATAATTGCTACCGCGTTGTCGATCTAAGAGTGCATGAGAACGTGACCAGCCTACTCGCACATTATTATTTAACAACCGTAAGTAATACAATGAACAGCCTGAATAAAAAAAGGTTACAAACGAACTTTGTAATATGACCGATATTTCCCAATTCAAATTATTCAAATAAAATATAAATCAACGTGGTTAGTATATTTATTTCGATGATTATCTTAGTTGGTATAAAATGTTGTAAAACCGATAGTCGCAAATGTATCTTGGCTACTTATTTGTAATTACTGCTTCATAAAATACTGATTTATTTATGCATTTGCTGAGCTTAATATATATGTATAATAATATTTTTTTATTAATAATATATTATTATATATATATTAAGCTCAGCAAATGAATACGTGTGTCTATATAATTTCGGGAACGGAAATTACTGTTGGTGTCTCTCTAAAGGCGCATCATTTAAAAACTACCTTTCCATTTACTTTAAATTATCCATGTAAATGTCAGTCACAGTCTTAGATGTACAAACTATACCTTAATAATGTGAAGATCTCGTAGAATAACACGAAAACTGACAATTAGAAAATGTGCAAACATATATATCTAACTAACTATAACTTTTCACTTAACCCTGATGATTATCATTCATTATTTTGTACAATTACATACCTAAATTAAATTATAATACTTTCAGTTGAATCAATATGGAAAGCTTTTCTTATGCCGTAGTATGCCATATATATAAATATACGACATTAGGTAAAAGATAAAACCACAATCTGAAGTTTCTAAGTCAGAGGCCAAGGACTGCAGAGAGTTAAGAAAATTGTCAACCGTCCACTCACACTTTAATAAAATCTGCATCATCTGATTTATAGCTACGCGGTGAAAGGCGCATGCTACCTCAGCTTTCGTACAACGTGCAATAAAACTGACAGAAGTTTGATTCCTGTAAATGAAAATATAAAAGAAAGGAATTTTACTGGCGCAATAGTAAAGGTGACACAGTGGCTGTAAACTCTATGTAACATGTTTGTAGGATATCTCAAATATTCTTTTAGTTGATTCTAAAAACTGACAAAATGTTGGGAAAAGTAACGTGAAAGATTACGAGTAAAAAAAAATTAGTTTAAAAAATATATTTTTAAATACTAATTTTTTAATATTAGTTTAAGTTTAAAATTGCAAACAATAAGAACTCAATACACAATATTGTTTTTTGCACAATTTTAGATCTTATTGGGTACATTTTAATTTAATTAATTTTTTAAAGTGCCATGACTGTCGATTCGTATCACATAACACATATAATCAAATAAAATGTTTTGGTATGATGTATTTGTAACCTTCGTCTTTGTGGTAACCATTTAAATAGAAGATTCTCTAGCTGATCCATCCTCTAGAGAATCGCGGAGAATTGAAGAGTTCAATTCCGTCTATGTTTTGACATCGGTATTTCGAACACTTCTCTTTGAAAACTACGATTCATTACTTTATATGTTAATTATAATGTTACATACAACAAGCGCGTAGCGGTTAATTCTATAATATATAAGACGACGTAGGTAGACAACCGCTGCCAGGCTGTCTGGCGGGTTCCACCAGCCATTGGTAGGGTTGTCAATCTAATATAAAATTAAAAAATCAACTTTTCTACAATCACACCAATTAATCTAACCAATGTTAAGCATAATTAAGAGCTTGTGTTAAGGATTGAAACTAACAATAAATAAACAGGTAATAATTTATTGTGAATATTCTACATATATGCTATATCATGGAAATGCTACTACTTGCCCTGCCACTTGAGACACGAACCTGGAACCTGTTTCAGTGGACAGTGACACTGATTGTCACTGCAGTTTTAATAATAATAATGTATACGATGACTAAATAAAAAACGGTAACATATCTAACTATTAAAATAATTTATTACCAATTGAAATCGTGGCTTCGAAAATCAGTTAAAAGCTGTCTTGCATACATAAATGAAGTAAACTTTCCACTCGACAAAAGAAAATAAAAATTTTCAATTTTCAATACTCTGAAAACTTTTGATTCCAACAATTTAACTAAAGAATATCTGTCATACCTGTATTAATTTATAATCTGAATAATTGTCTGAAAAAAATCTGAATGTAATAAAAATCACACTTTGTACGATTAAATGATAAAACTGTACATCAGTCTCAACGCTACATATCAAAGACTGTTTCTTATTTTCTTTTCACCATAAATGTTTTCAACTAGTTTTTCCATTTCTTATTTAGACATAAAATCGCGCCTTGATAGTTTGTTGATAGGTAACATTCTTTCTTATTTCTCTCTGGGTGTTTCCCACGATTCAAGTGCGTAATTTTTTAAAGAAATTCTTTATAGTTTTAATGAAACTTCTAATTAACTATTTAGATTCCATAAAGCGTATTATAATGGTATTGTGTTTTTCTTGTATCCTTTTGGTCGTTTTATGAATAATGTATGGCTTACGTGTCATGACAATGCATCACATTTTGACATTATGGGTACAATAACGGGCACAGACGGTCGCACGCAGTTTTATATTCTGTGGGTGAAGTCGAAACGGAAACTTCAAGTACAAATGTACGGAGCACTATTTCGCTCCACTTCAAAAAATGGAGGTTCTCGAGTCAAATATATGTTTTATCCTAAGTTAATATTCAAAAAACAAAAACATGTTCAACTTTTTCGCTGGCGTGGACCACCTCGTTCAGCGAGTTCGATACAGAGTAGCATGTTTTGTAAAAAAATTTATTCTACATTTAATTGGTAGATATTGTATTTTATTTATATGAACTGTGTAATGCGATTTCATCCAGTTAATTTTTGATTATTTTATATGAATGACAATAACCATTTATAATATTTTTTAATTATTTTATTTTGTGCAAACTTCAGTAAAGTTCTATCGGCATTTGGTACGATAAAACCTTGTTAATAACATCGAAACTATATAATTAATGCCGTTGGTTAACTAACGGTATGAAATAATGACCGTGACCATGCTGCGTCCCACGCAACTAATTACAGATAGACACATGCTAATTGCAACGCGATTTGGAATACCTTCGCTTGCATTGTATTAAAAAAAACAATAACCAAACAGATTTTAAAAACAGTGTTTAAAAGCGACAAAAATCAAAATAAACATAAGATCTGTTTTTATATAACTATGACAGATATAAGTACGATTCAACGCAAACAAAAATCATAAATTTCAAAACAATAACAAGACGAAGACGAAGAATTCCAAAACAAGACAATAATACAAGTAAAAAGGGAAGTAAATTAAGTTAGTAACGAGTTTTAAAACGAATTTAAAAGTAAACTTAAAACCAATTTTCCTCAAGGATATTTTTATCCTGTTTTCTGTTTCCTAATTATCATAATTGATTATTCGCTGATGAAATGTAAAGGATATTAATTATTAGTAAGAATTATCTTTAACATTAACAAGCAACTACATTATTTATATCATTTAGGTAGAAAGTAGTTATTTGAAAGTGCATTTCAGAGATACTAGATGCGAATTCCAGTCAGGTGTGCGTAAACGAGGCGTGTAAAAGCAATTAACATTTAGTGTGTCAATAGAAACACAGCATTAACACTGCTTGCTAATTACGACCGATTAAAGGGAAGCTCATAGGTAACGTCTAGCACAGACGACTAGGAAAAGAATTTATTAATGACCGCGGCCAGTATCATATAACACAATTGAATAGTTCATAGTGATATAATTTCTATTTCTTTCGATCAAGCAGAAAATCTGCCCCACTGAGAATTGAACTACGGTCTTCTAGATCTGAGATGGGTGGTATTAACCATAATACTACAAAGGCGGTTTAAAAGCTGTTTGATTTATATTATGGTATCATCCTCTGTTGAGTGACATTCCATACACTCCCTAGCGTCATGGCTGGCTGAGTTAACATAACTGCATCAAATGGAATCACACCGATTATACAAACTAACATGCCTTTACACGAGTATCGTCAATGTCGCAGTCGAAACCTCTGACCACACTATTTTTAAAATAAATATAGTTATATAAGTCTGGCGCTTTTGCGCGATGATATATTATTATTCTACGCCACTAACGCCATCTATTAAAGGTTATACGAAGCAATGGAAAAAATGATAATTTGGAAATAGCAAGTCAGTAACAGTTGCATATATAGCAGTTGGATGATTTTTCACATTTTTTTATTTTTACCTTTTTCCCGATTATTTATCTTTGAAAACTACCCCTGAATTTAAGCGAACGAACAAAACAATAAATAAATTATTCAAATAAGTCGTGTCAATTTAAAGTTTTAGCGAGACTAAAGAATAGATATTCATTTTTATATAAAGAACAAAGATTCATTATAAATAAGTGTCGTTCAACCGATTTTGACCTCTACCAGCACGCTATGTATTTTACATAGACCGTGAAGTATACTGCTGTTCTTCGATTACAACGGAACGTATGAGACAGAGTAACTTTTCTTGTTTCCAGAATGTCAACGAATCACTAGTATCAAGCAATTGTTATTGATGGTACCTTAACGCGACAGTTACTTGGTATGTAACCCTTAACCCTCAGTTAATAAATTAGCTTGCTCTGACATTAGAAAAATATATTTAAAATGTCGTAGATCATTTACAGCAAGATTGTGTTTTCAAAAAACATTTGCTATTCTTTTGCTAACTTATTTTTATTAAAATGAAATCAATGAGCCTATAACAATAATAATTTACGAGATTAAGCATCAAACTTTTTTGAAATTTGAAAAAAAAAAAAAACATTTTTTTTAACGTGTTGAAATACGCGTTCTTTTATTTGAGTAGTGCAAAATTCACAAAATATTAATAACTGCCGTAGCTTTAATAATTAATACATTGCCATTCCACAACTAACGGCAAGAGACAAGAAGATACGTGTTTTTAGCTACGAGTTATAACTGTTCGACTGTCTTATATTGTCAATTCTAATTCTAATTGAATTGAACCTTTGCGGTCGTATGTTAAACAACGTCGAAAAATAAATATCACATTAAATAGTATTTACTAGAGTTAACAAAGTTAATCATTTTTAATTAATATTTTGTTGTTTATTTTTAAGTGAAACTTATTCCCGTTTCCGCTTCCAAACAGTTCTTATAATTGAAGTGCCTTGGTGTTGTCGTGCCCGTTGTATGAATGTAAAGAAATTAGCATAATTACGGATGACATGCGTTCCGTTTGAAGATTTGATCAACTTAATGTTCAAGACATGTATATAAAGTGATTGTCAATTCTCACATAACAATCAGACATAGACATTGAATACGAACACTTACAACATCACATTTATTGAAAGCTTATCTTATCTAATAACATCATTGTGGCGCGCTCGAGTCTAATTCTGCATTTAAGTTCGTGATTTGACTCGAATTGTTCTATAAATTACATAACTGGCAACGGTCAAGCCATGAACTCGTCTAAGGATACGGTTGGCGCTATTGAACCTTTTTTTCCATTCAATGGTTGCCGAATAACAATAATATTTAAAAAAAATATTTCAATGAATTAAAATTATTTTATTTTATAGAACAACAGGCCCATATATAAAATATTTTTATAGTGCAAAAGCTCCTTGTTTACTTTCCAAGAAAGATTACAAAATCGAATTTATTAAACAGCACCCACACTAGTCTTCCCTGTGTCGTGAGACCCAGTCTGCCTCCTTGAAATTGAACAAAAATTGTACCTGTGTATTATACGACGCAATTGTAACGGTATATCAATTTATTTCACGTTTCACTGAGATAAACTGTAAGAACTAGATCATGTTTATAATGACAAGGTATGAAGTATGAATATTGAATCAATCAAACCACCAATGAATGTTACTCTTATGAATGCGGATCACGCAATGTCACGACACATCACGAAAATGTGCTAAATTCATATTGAATTTGTTGACTCTTATGACATTAATTAATAAGTACTCGGGGCTCGTTCATAAATATAACGTTAATCAACAACGTCTTTTAAAAGATTTTGTGTTTTACACGCTCGACGTGATCTATCTACGTTTGTAGGCAGGTAGGATATGATGAAATAAATATTTTGTTCTATACAAAATACTTATTTCATCATATCCTATCCATAGACTTATCTCGTAATTATTTGTCTGAATTATATTATACTCTTTGAACAAGAATACAATTTTTTACCCCTTTAAATAGTGCTTTTAAATTATTAATTTTTGTTTCCAGTTTTCATAATACCACAACGATGGGTGATGGCTATCATGGGATTCCTGGCAGTGGCCAATGCATACACGATGCGTGTATGTCTCAACATAGCCATCACACAAATGGTCAGACGGCGACTCCACACTAGCGGCACAGATGATGGCGCTTGCCCAGCTGACGTCGGGGATATGACCACAGATGCGACAGTGAGTAATACTCTTTTCGCAACAGGAAGGTCACTTAGCACGCTGAATGCACGATTGGCGTCTTATCACCTGACAGACTAATTGATTGGGATTTTGGGGAGCCATTAGATGTAGACATGCAAATAAATATTCAGTTTTTGTAATTAATATTAACATTTCAGCTGCGAACACCATAGGCTAATTACGATGAAGTACCTAAGAGATAGGTGGAATACAAAAAAAATATTGAAAAACCTTTGGATAGTTTATCTCTAAATTAACTATTGCACATAAGTAGGTATTTTAATAGGTACTATAATAAGTAAATTACGTTTGCTAAACATTTTTTTCTAGGAAATAAATGGGTTTGAATGGAGCGAAGAGACGCAAGGAATAATTCTCAGCGCATTCTACTACGGGTACATTGTGACACACTTACCTGGTGGAATGTTAGCGGAGAGATTTGGTGGGAAATACTCCTTAGGCTTTGGTGTGCTCAGCACAGCTGTGTTCACGCTGTTTACTCCATGGGCTGTCAATCTTGGCGGTGCTACTGGCCTGATAATACTTAGAGTACTGGAAGGACTCGGTGAAGTGAGTATATTTAGAATAAGTAATGAATTCTTTAATGGACTCCATATTTGCATATAGTCAGTTATTTATGTATGGAATACATCCATTATTCTGGGTGACTGGTGGTGTATATACAGTCCATTTGTAAATACAAATGAGCAAAATAAATATGGAATAAACTTTAGATTGTCTTAAGGCCTAATCGTTTTATCACAATCATTTTCTCGTCATATCAGAAACCTGAGATGCCGAATACATGTATCTTCTGGTACTGTAAAGGTTTGTTAAGGAATGCTTAACAAAACCTACGATTTTATCGTGTTCATAACTCTTTGATTGCTTGACCTTATTTGAGTGTTTGATTAGCGAAATAATTTGATGCTGTTAAATTTAACGTAACCTTGTTATCTTTTTTTCAGGGTACAACCTTCCCAGCCCTAAACGCCTTATTAGCTCGATGGGCTCCAGTGTCGGAGAGAGGACGGATGGGTTCCTTGGTGTTCGGTGGAGCTCAAATCGGCAATATCGCTGGCACATACTTATCAGGACTCGTCATGAAGGAGACTGGAGAATGGCAGTCAGTGTTTTATCTCTTTGGATCCATTGGCATACTGTGGTTCATTTTATGGGTAAGATTTCTTCAGATGACATCGTATTGTGCATTCACAAACATAGGACAATGATTAACATATGTTACGTAGAGTCCTATATATTACCGTAACGTACTGTATACCGTAACGTCTTATATTAAGTAACCAAATAAAAGAGTAGAATAATACTACTGTTCTCTTTAATTTGGTGTTGTATATGGTAAATTTGCGAAATATAATTATAATTATATTCCTTTAATCTACGTTGAAGGATACGCTCTGGTAAGAACGAATTAGTATGTCCCATGATAACAGAACCATAAAATTATTCAATTTACGGTCGTTTACAATATTTTATATACAAATAAAAGTAAGCTTAATGGTTTTGCAGCATTCTTAAATAATTTACCCAAAAAACCAGAGAATATTTAATAATGGAAAGTTTATCACTTTTTGTAAAAAGAATTTTGGAACCAGTCAAGATACTATATATAGAAATTAAATCGCTAGACCTCATGATAAGTGCTCAGTACTATATCTATGGTGAATTTAATTTGCAAAAATTTATTAACTTCAGGCAATTCTTTGCTACAATGATCCAGAATCTCACCCCTTCATTTCGGATAAAGAAAAGAAATATCTAGAAGAGGCACTGGGCAGGAACCGCAGCTCTCAACCATCCTCGATACCCTGGAAAGGCATATTTACGTCCGTTCCACTTTGGGCACTTGTTTGCGCTCAGGTAAGATTTCGAAACACCTAACAAATAAAACGAAAAGAAAATTAAGAAAGTTTTTCTTCATACATAAAACATCAACTGAAAACTTAGACATCAATATACTAAACTAAACAAAAGAGTGAGTTTCTAAATTCTAGATCAAGAGAATAATTTTACAAGTAAATGTATAATGCACCTGGAAAAACTTTTCAAAATGACATATCAATGAAAAATTAAACGAATCGGTTAAAATTTTCTTATTTATTTGAGCATGAAGAGTATATAGATGGTTCTCAGATTTTCATAAAATATTGTTAATTCATTCTCGAATTGAATTTGCAGAAATAACTGTAAAGGGACGTTAATTTGTCAACGGATCAATTTTATTGTAACTAGAGGCGAACAATAACATCCAAAAAATATTTACAGATCGGCCACGATTACGGTTATTTCACAATGGTGACTGATCTGCCGAAATATATGACGGGAGTATTGAAATTCGATATCCATCGTACTGGGACATTGGCAGCGTTGCCTTACGCTGTGATGTGGATCAGCTCAATTGTCTTTGGCTGGATGTGTGACAAGATGGTAAAGAAGAACTGGCTAACCGTCACGAACGCTAGAAAAACTTTTACTTCTATTGGTGAGTTATTCGTTCTGAGAGTGTAACAAGTGTTTAAAAAATCAAAACTTTTCCTATTACTATATACTATTTTATACGGGCATTACCATTGCGAATATAATAGATTCGAGATTAGAATCATAAATACGAAAATGTAAGGAAGTTTAATATAAAATAAATGATTATCTTAATGATATTATAAGTCATTACTTAAAATATCATTAAGATTCATTCATCAAAAATAAGAAAAGTAATGGCATAAATGTTTGTGAGATTTTCAATTGAGTTAATTTTTTAAAGAGTTTTTGCATTTTCATTTCATCTTTAATAGGTTGTTTGATTACAATTTTAATATTTAATTTCAGCATCAGTCGGACCAGGCATCTGTATGATACTTGCTTCATACTCCGGTTGTAACACATACGCCGTAGTAATTCTCTTCACCACTTCCATGGGCCTCATGGGCGCTTTCTACCCTGGCATGAAGGTGAATGCGTTGGATCTAAGCGGGAACTTCGCAGGCACGATAATGGCAATTGTTAATGGAATCGGAGCTATCACAGGGATTATAGCTCCGTATCTAGTCGGGCTGTTAACGCCTGATGTAAGTATACCCTCCTTTTACTTAAAACTAACAAGCATGTGCCGGCAATTTTGTTTGATGACAATCGTACCACGTTACCTAGAAATAGTCTTTTATTAAAAGAAGTTACGTATCATGTTGTGTCGTCCTTGATTAGCAGCATTTATATTACTTGGGTACCTAGAAAGCGCTTATTCATTGTAACCTTGAAGAAATCCAATTTACAATGTCAGGTAACGAATTGAATTCCAACTAAACAATTTCATTTAGTTTCACGGAGTTTAGTTAGGGTTGAGTTACTATATTATTCGTTTTATATAATACCTATAGTTAAAAAGGTACTTTAAAAACATAAAACATTGTTACAAGCGGTCTCGTATTGTGGACACACTTTATGAGTTTATAATTTGTGCTTTATGGTTTATGCTGCAACTACCGTAGATGCAGTGTCCATCACTGACCATGTAAACACTACGTTTTAGTGCGGATAAGACAAAACCTTGCGTATGAGTCAACAATAAATCAATAACTTCTATTTCATTTAATGTTTACAAAGCCTACGATAGTGAAAAACCAAACAATAATATTCAGTAGAGTAGTCTTGTGACATTTTTAATGCTTTTCGTAGTATATTGTATGTGATTTTGTTTGAAAAAGATTAGATATATACTTCAGTTTTCCACCAATGTTTAAATTCATAGTACCATAGCATCTTTTAAAGCTTACTTTATTTATATTAAATACCGAAAAATTGTATTTAATAATAACTACATAAATTTTACATTTAATTTTTATGTAAGGAATATATATTTATATAAATTAATAATAAATAATATAATTTATTAATATTATTATAATCAATTAATTTGATTATCAAAATTAACTTAATCCACGAATGAAATTCGCCAATCGATGATCAATCTAAATTATGAATTCTATATATTGTAATATCTAAAGATCCTTTTTTGGTTCAACCTACAGCATTTTCAAATAAAAAATACACTACGACACAATATAAAAAACAAAATATATAGCACCTAAAAGCCCTCGCCCTTACGTAGCTAAAAACTTTCTTAACTTGATGTTTACGAATTATTATTTTTTACAGAGTACACTAGTACAGTGGAGGCTCGTATTCTGGATAGCACTGGCAGTGTTTATCGTGACTAACTTAGTGTTCGTCGCATGGGCGTCCGGCGACGAACAATGGTGGAACACAACCACGCAAGACCCCAAGAAGCAACAAGAACTAGAATCTGCGAACAACCAATCTGTTAACGCTGAGGTTAAATTGTAGGCCTAACTAATATGAACTTGAAAAGACGCCAGGTTGTAAACCGGCTAAAATTCGTGTGTTAAAGGTCATACAATCGAAACGAATAGTATATTCGCACAAAGCCGAATATCGAATATTCGGCAGTACTCGACGCCATGACGAAATATTGTCCGGTAAATATATGGTTTTACGTTCTCCACCGTAGTCTCCTAAGTCCTTCGGATTTTAGGTTCCCACAAGATTCTTAATATTTTTAATCCAATTATTGACAAATACCTGTAATGTAACCTCTTTCAAGTATTTTTCTTCAGGATCGCGCAATGGAATTGACAAGTCTCAAGGATGTTTGAATCGGTTCTTATTGCATTAAAATATTCACTGATACGATTTTAGCGATGGTCTTCTGTGATCAAATCTATTTACTTACGAGGCGTTGAATTTTGACATTTTTCGTATGTAATGTCAAAATTCAACGCTTCGTAAGCAAAATATCCGTAGATAGATTATAGAAACCCGCCGTATGACACATGAGTTATCCAACGGCCGAATTATATCTTCACATAGTAGTAAGATTCCAAAAGTTTTGATCCTTAGCATTGAAAATAACAGAGGTTGCTTGGTAATTATCTCTATCTGTAGGTATAATATTGAAATCACCAATTTTAGTACCATAACTATACTCCACCAATCTCTTTCCTTAATAATTTATAGGATAATGAAAAGAAAAATGATAAGTGTCGAACTACTAAATTTAGTGATTGTTTCTAAACATACATTTTGTGTGCAATGTTCGACAAACTTAATGAGGTGTAATATTGAATACACTTTGCTTAATTAATTTATATTGACGGGATAGTGCAAATCCGCGAATCTACTATAAGGACCACGTTTCTGCACTAAATCTAGTGTCACAGGCGAACTTATAATTTGTTTTGATTCTAATTTTAGAAACTTTAAAGTTTATTTTTAAAATAGGCAACATTTTGTCAGATACGCGAAATTATTTAATGCTGATTACGCGGAGTTGAACTGTCCCCGGCGATATGCCAGTGTCTTTTTTGTATTCATATTGAGTAAACGAAAATCACTGTTCTTATGTTATATTTAGTGTGTGTACGATAAAAGAAGCGATCAGTTGTTTAGTTTTCCCAGGACAATTTTTTATGACGCATTTACCACTCGGACTGAATACACGTTTCATCATGTTTTCGATAAATGTAGTACAAAAACTAAAAATTATTTCGTTTATGAATTAGGTTAAATTGGCGATTGGCCACAGCCAGTGCTTTGTGATAGTAATATACGAGTAATTAATTCTCATGAATTCTAATTATTTTAAAGTCACTCTTAGTTTGTAATATCAGCGAATACATCATAAAGAATTTCTTTAACGTATTTTAAGATATTTATTTACGTTGATGACTGTATATTTAGGCAAAAATAGACTTAATTAAAAGTAAGTTAGGTTAGGTTAGGTATACGTAGGCTTGTTTAAGAATGTAAACCATATCATTGATAATGGCTTTTGAACCAATGACAATAGGTATGTTTTAAAATAATTCGTCTATAAATATGATGCAATTGCACTGACATCTTATTGGATTTGTTCACGTGATTTTGATGTTAAAATTAAACAAAAGCGGCTGTGAACATTGAAATGTATTTTGTCAAATGATTTTGAGTAACATTTTATTTCAGTGTTATAGTGCCATTTGAAAAATCCGCACCTTTTTACTACATACATTATTATTATGGTATTCATGATATAATTCATCTAAGATATATATATATATATATATATGTATACACAGACAAGTACAATGTATATAATTATGATACAATAGACCAATAAGTTACATCAACAATTTTATACAAAAAACAATACTTTGTTAAATAAAAACTTTTTAAATTAATCAACATATTTTTTTTTAAACAAAACTCCATGTCAATAAAAAACAAGCGTTTAAGTACGTTATATCAAATTCCCAAATTGGCTTAGTTTCTGTACATTCTGGGAGTTGACAATTGGATATTTTAAGGATAAACGTGAATCATGAAACCTTTCTAAGATCGGGAATTGGATATTACGTACGAAAACATAAAAAAAATATGATTATAAATATAAATTAACGTACATCCAATAAATTTTGATTAAACGTACATTGTAGTACCAAGGAGGAGGCTCGCACTGCGACTAGAGCAAAATGTCGATTACTGAAACATTGCTATGTTAGCTGAATGTTATACAAAGTCGTTAGAAATGAGCACTGTTTGTGTTTCTTATTTACAAATAGACTATGTGAGATGTCACACCACTAATACGTCGTATAAAATTAAACGGAATGTTTGTGACTTGTTTTCAACGAAATTAACCAATAAACAGAGAAGTCGATTACCTAATTCGACTGCATGAGGTTGAAATTTGAATAATCTCATATTCGTGACAGTTTAATTTTTTCTGCAATTTTGTATATAGAAAATAGTTTTGTATAAATAAATAGAAATCTATATAATCTAAATAATATAATATGTATAATCTAATCTAATCTACATAATCTATCTATATATTATACTATAATAGAAAATATAATGTAAGAAAAGTGTTTCTTCAAAGTGTGCAAAGGCAT
This sequence comes from Acentria ephemerella, assembly GCA_943193645.1. NCBI lineage: Eukaryota > Metazoa > Arthropoda > Insecta > Lepidoptera > Crambidae > Acentria > Acentria ephemerella. The sequence continues at coordinate 8,727,573 of OW971886.1, read as the reverse complement.
ATACGTTAAGGCAATGCTATGCTTTCTTAGCTTAACCGAAACGTAACATACGTTACATATGAAAATTTAATAACGAAATTGTTAAGGTAGACGTTAACTTCTTACTACAACAGAAACACTAGAACAACGCAAAGCCTCAAGTAACCCCCGGTAATTAAGATCTGAAATTTAACTCGCCTGAATAAGTCAACGTATTTATATTATCCATATTGTATGTACCGTAATCTTCATCTTCTCACAGTCTACTTAGTAAACCAGTATTACCAACACATCCATCACCTTCAAACAGTGCCGAATTCTAAATATCGACTTTTTAAAAGCCTCCTCCTTCGAAACTTCAAAACAATTCCATGACAGATCCCGGAGAAGTAGACTCACTCAGATCCGTGCGTTGATTCAGTATTTGGAGAGCTTCGCCTGGCTGTATGTGTCTAATTCCTTGGTTTGTTAAGTTTTCAGCACCGACCGAGGCTTGTTTGGCAAGAGAAGATCGTAAACGGCGCGCGTCATCGTAATCCATATTTAGTAGTTTACAAGATTCCAAGAGCCTAGAAAATTCATAGAAATTAATGAAATGGGTATTTCACAACTTATACATATTAGACATTTTGGCGTTTTTCACAGGATTTTAAATGAAGTAGATCACTTTATCAACAGAAAAATCAGTTTAATTTGACATTAAACATTATGCAGTCATGAAAATTTTAACAAGAAACTTTTTCTGTTGTATTAAACAAAACAAAACGAAACTTTAATTACAAAAATCCACAATACGACAATAAATTGAAAATTGGTTATATAAGTGCACAGAAATTAAATCAAATTATTCATAGTTATTTGAAAATATAAACACTTTTGTATGAACTTTGACAGTAGTTGTCTCCACACTGAATTACTTGCATTTTATAAATAGCCAAGTTATTTCTAAGAATATTGTAACTATATTTTAATACTAATAGAATGAACAATTTAAGTTTACATAATACTATTTAATTAACAAGTTATTACACTCACTTTGGCAGTTGGTTGACTTGCGAAGCGATTTTGTTTGGCGGCGCAAACGCAGGTACAAGGTTCCTCTTGACGTCATGGGTGAGCTGCATCGTGCCCCCCGTGTTAAACCAACTCTCAAGCACGACCTCCTGACGAGATATTTGATTCATTATTGAATAATATTTTTAATTGAGTTCAGAGGAATTTTAACGAAATATAATAGTTCAAAGACCATTCTTTAATAATTTCTTTTTCAGTTATCGAAAATACGGCTAATAATAATTCCATCTGTATTTATTTAAAATAATGATATTATAACTATTTCGAATTATTGATCCTATTTCAATTACAACTTCTCTATTTTACTTCTCAATTTTAACATATCATCAACAGCTCATATATGTACCATCATATATGTATTGTACCCACTGAGTGGTTCGAGCCTACCCTATATTAGGGCGATTAGGCCTTAGTCGACCTCTCGGGCCAAATGCTGGTTGGTCGATTACATTACACAACCTAAGATCGTCTTCACAGGTTTCGATGTTTTCCTTCACCGTAAAAGCGCCGAATTTGAAAACACATTGGTACGTGGGGGGGTTCGAACCACTGACTCCCGCATGGAAGACAATCACCATGTGGACTAAAACACCGACACATTCATTTTAATATATAATATATACTTGAGCAAAACTAATAATCCTCAATTGTATATAACCTAATTAAGGTTTGATGAGGCTTAATTTATTATACAATCAATTACTGTATGTATATCTCTATCGTCTATTACGCACAAGTATGTATTGTTATTACGTCACATACGTACGTAATAACATTACAAGCACGGTTTATGACCCTAATAGTTATGTAATAAGACTCTCTTTACTAGCAAGTGTTGAAAAAAAAATATTACATACTTCAAATATATACTGGTCCACGTCGTTTGCCAAATGAGCACGAAGCCTGGCAGTAAGCGCAGGCGCAAGTCTCGCGGCAGCGCTCGAGAGACGCGCGCACAGACCCGACAGAGGACGACAGAGGGGCGCCGAAACGCTCAAAGCCATCTCTTCTACCAATAACCAAGCGTGCCACCTAGAAATTTTTTATATTACGTAAAAGTCTTATAAAATCAGCCCCCTAATATTCTCTATTACTAATTGTTTTCAGTTTGACGTCCATTGTTGGTAACAATCTTTTCCGGATGGCCAGCAATAGATTTACACTTATTTTCAATTTTTTTTAAAGACAGCTTTTATAAAAAAATATTGACAAAGATTTTAAAATCATTGAAAGGATAATGCTTCCTAAAACTTTCATGGAAGGTCGCAAATGGAACATAATTTTCTTAATCAAATTAAATGACAGATGTATAGTTTAGCCCAAAATAGTTTTGCCCACTAGATGTGTAAGTAACATGTCGTAAGTAGACGAGTAAGTGAAATGATTTTCCTTTAGCGTTTACAAAATCAAATTTGATTACAAAATAAGGTTTTATCATTTTCTATTGATGCTCAGCTTTTATTCGTATTAGGATGAGGCACGAAACAAGAATCAGCTTACTCACCCAACAATAAAATTTATGAAAAATATATCAATATATATGTTATTGATTTATTTTTCATAAATTTAAGCCCTATGTGGGCTGTATGCTGCTGTATGGATTATGCAAATTTGCTTTCTTGCCACGATATTTCTCTTTCGAAAAGGAACAAAAAATTTAGATTTTCGATATCAACGTACTAGTCGTAATCTGGCAACATTTCTGTATTTCAAGTTGTCATGGTCCTTCGACTTAAAAAAGGCCCAGCTAACGCAAGCGATCTACCTAATCTATCTAAAACAGCAACAATAATAAATGAGCAATGAAAAAAACTCACTTCTGTTTCTTATATTCCCTCAAACCTGCTTTGAATTCTAGCAGTATATGTTCAGCCAACGCAGCGAGCCCAGCGTCTCTAAGGTGAGCTAATAGCGCCGGGGCCTCAGCAAACACTCCAGCTTCTTCTGCGTCAGTATCCCCTGATAGAGGATCTGTTACTGCCAGGTTAGCTATTGGCGATGTCTGTAATTAGAATCATTTTCATTAGTAAAACAAAATTTTGACGTGAATATTGATCCAATAATCAAAAATCAAACAAAAATAAAGAGCAATATTTTTACTTACAATATCATAATTAGACATTTCATTTAATGTCATTGAGTTTTGTCTGGACATGTCATTCAAAGCTAACTTTTTAGCGCGCAATTCGACATCTTTTAGAGACATAGTGTCGTCTGTTTCTCCCTCTGAAAATAAAATGCATCACTTTAGGGCATGTCATTGGCTTGCGGCTAGCCGGTGCTTCGCCAGTATTGTTCATACAACATTTTCTTAAGACCTCTCTGGTCATATCGCTGAATTATATTTTGGTTTTAATACAATCGATTATGTTCCAAATTTAAAATTAATTACTTTACCTCGTAAAGATTCCGATTAATACTCAACATTGACCAAATTCAAAGTTAAGTAGTTATCTGACAGTTTATAACTCCAAGTTAACAGTAAAAAAGTTCCAAGTTACAGTTTAAAGAATAAAAATATCAGTTATGATGTTGAACACTTGTGAACCTACATTAATTGGACATTTTTAACCCAGCCCGCCTAACACAAATATATCTAATATAAAGTTTATTGCATTAGCATCAAGATTAAATCAAGAAGTAATTTTGGGGTCCAAAGCTAACCTTTCCTGCTGGTATCTTCTTCAGTTTCTTCGTCCTCGTTTTCACAAGAGCTGGTGGTAGTGTCTGAGTCATCGTGATGTTGCTGTTGAGTGAAGTGTTGGAACTGACGCCTGTAGTAATGCAGTTGTAGATAATGCTGTAAAATATAAATATTATTGGCTGCTAGGTAGTTTCTGCTATGAATTTCCTTTGACTTTTGTATGCAGATGAAAAGACTAAAACATCCGAAGTGTATTAAAGTACTTACTCTATTATTTCCATTAAGTTTAGGACATACAACTAATTTTGGTTTACAAAGAGCTCTATTTAAGTGGAAGTCATGGAGTTTAATTAATAGAAAAATAATCCGCTATTAAACTGAATGGAAATCATAATACATAATAGACTCCAAGCTTGCATTTAATTAAATAGATTTTGGCTAAATCAAACAGAGCAGGAACATTTTTTTCTCAATTGGTGGCGAGTAAACTCGTCCAGTATTGTAATGGACAAGTTAACACACTATCATTTTATCCAACACAAAAGATAATATTAAAAAAAATGTAGTGAAAATGCGTTACTCAGTAAGACATAATCCTATACAGAGACGGTAAACCCATCTCTGTATAGGACTATGTCGATCGTGAAAAAATGTGCAAGTCTTACCAAGGAATGTGCCCACTGAAGCAATACAGTTCTAGTGTGATGCGCCGCATTGATAACCGCTGTCAAAGGATGCGGGGACGAGTCAGCGACGAGGAATGTTTCTGGTACTAACGTATCTACTGCAGCATTAAGCAATTGGGTTAGGCGCACCCGCCATTCTTCTACCAATTCTAGTTGCAGTTCCAGGAATTGAAGCCTTTATGGAAAAAAAAGGTTTATATGTGACGAAGAAATATTTACTAATAACTATGAATTTTACCATTTGAGTTACGCAACAAACTGTTGATTGAGCTGATTCAAAATTTTAATTTATTTTTAGAAGTCAGTATAGTTAATTGGAAGTATTTTTAAAGGGGTTTTTTCAAGTATTATGAAATTCTTGAAATGAATTTAAAAGTTTGTAAAAACAATTAAATGGCAACTTACCGATGCCCAGGTTGTGGCAACATAGCGTTCCTATCTTCTATAGTCTTTAGTAGCGCAATGAACCAGTCAGCTCCTCTGGGAACCCAAACTACAGACCCAATGGCCGAGCCTAATCCTGCGGCCACTGCTTCACTCCAGTGCTCGCTTCCAAGCGTCTCATCCATTTTCGTTAAAGCATCTATACGGCAATGAGAGAGACACAACAATAATTGTACATTTGTAGATTTTATTAACAGACAAAATCGATAGTCCATATCGATTTTGTACGACTTATCCTATTACAGAAAAAATTTTAAAGTTAATATTATTTAGGGTTAAACTACATCAAATAGCAAGAAATCGAATCGAGCGAAGCTGACAGGGACGATGGTACAAACGTTTTTTTTCGCTTGATGTAGGGAAACTTTTATTAGCACTATATCAGATCATCAGCGACCGATTATTTTCGGCAAGTGAAACATGTAGATTCCAAAACAGGAAAGCACACGTCAGTCAGCTAGTTTTTTTTTTATCAGTGAGGCTAAAATATGTTAAGATGTAAACAGTAGCGGGCGATGGATATGAAGCATCAAATACAATGTTTACAGTATTGGACAACTATATTCAACTTTCTTTTCAAACGTACTTCCAAATATACTCACATTTCTTTTCAACTGCCAACCATCGTACAAATATCTCCGCCTTTGTTAATACTGACAGAACGCTGTTTGACTCCCTTTCAGTAATTGCTACGAGCTCTCTATGGAAACCTAGCGTTTCATCAACGGCGTGAGCAAAAGCCGCATCTACATCGACCACATCCGTCTTTGATCCATGATTTTGATAAAGTGAAAGGACAGTGTGAAGCCTTTCAGCAGCTACAGCTATCAGACCTGCTACAAACTCGTCCTGTAAAAACAAACCGTATTGTCACTGATGTATTCTTCGCTACTTCACCATGAGCCTTTAAATCCTTCTAATTTCATGTCTTTAGATAATTTATCCAATTGAAATATACACCTTATGAACATTACATCATTACTACGATTACGAAAGCGTAAACAGCACATTTTGAACAATAGCTAACACTTGTATGAACACTGTATTAATGTTGTTTGAGTTATATTGGATAATTTTAGAATATGTCTGTGGTATATCATACTCACAACTGTCCTAATCTTCTTTAAGTCAAGCTTATCAGCTACTGGCTGCACATAAGTCTTCACAAATATTTGATGATCCTTAATCCATGTAAGAGTTTGTGTGAGAAACCATTCTGGTCGATCAATCCGTGCAGTCTGCCGAGGTCCGGTAAAGTGGAATGTAAATCTCTTTTTCAATGGACGAAGAAGTATTCGTACTGGGAGGCAAGGCTGTTGTTCTATTAATATAAAAAATTATAGGCATTAAAAATATGAATACATATCATACTCCTATATTGCAATAAAATTTTAAATGTTAGTTTTATTTGTTGTAGTGGCAATATTTAGTTCTCTACTCTAATAAACAATACTACAGAAACTGTTAAATATTTCTTAACATTACCATGTCCAAAATCTTCAGATACAGTATCAGGAGTTAAGTTTTCTGGTTCTTCAATAAGAAATAGATATTTAGTCAAATTGTTAAATTTTACGATGATTTCTTTTGGTGGGGGTGTGTTTCCAGTACCTGTACTAAATGGCCATTTTAGAAGTTTCAAAACATCTTCATAATGCCTGAAAAAAAGTATCTTGATATAATAATAATAATTAATATTAAAAACAGTATATGCCATTATATTAATCTCTGAACTGTTTTAATTTTAATTATAACCTATACTTAATAATAATAATGTTTTTTTAAAATTTTTGTTTTAAATGTTTTCTTAGTATTGAAAATGTAATTCACATTTAATGGTTCACTAAGATGGAAGCTTTATATACAAATAGGAAGTTTCTATGTTTTATTTATACATTGTAAATATCGAATGATACATACTTTGTTATTCTATCTTTAAGAACATTATGCCAGTAGTGTGTATATTCTCTAAGATAGTTTGCACGATGTCCCACATTGTATTGAACACACATATCTTTTAGCTCTCCATACAACAGCACTAATTGTTCATCATCATTGCTTTGTTTCATTTGGCGACTAAAACAAAATGGTAACATAGTACTAATAAAGCAATTCCTAATTTAATCAATACTTTAATGTGTAATGTAAGTATAAATAAACAACACTGCATCAAGTGTAACAGTTAAGCAGACAAAATAAAAATAGGAAGCATTTGTTAGCAAATTATGAAGTCTTAGATATAAAACTGACTTTATATAGGGTTGGCCAAAACCTTTGCAACAAAACCAACACTTCAGAAATCTTTTTTTTTTGTATATTCCAATTATTTTTTTTATCATTTCTTTGGGAGTGAAGTTAATTAGTGGTGCAACCCTTTTTTATTTTGTCTGATTTTTTTTATACAGAGATCAATCCAATGATGTGTCAATTCAATGGTCTAAAACAGGGTCAAAGTTAAACCATATTTCTAAACATGCTATCCATAAATAATATTACCTTAACTCATCAATCTTTTCAAAGGATTTAAGATAAATAAGAACATTTTCTAGCTTATTGATTGCATAAAATCTCTGGTCTAATTCCACTCTTAAATGTTCAGTTTTCTGGAGGAAATCTTCTACTTTATTTTTTAGCACTTGACTTTTACTTTTAAAAGATTCTATTTGCTTGGTATTGAGTTCTGCTTTTTTTATTGATAGTGATAACTTTGTTGGCACTTCATCATTTACAACATTTAGCTAGAAAAAAAAATGTGAGATATGTAGCAAATATTTCAATTTTCATTAACAAGACTACTTACCAGTCAACCCTCAATATTTTAAGGGCTTTCATATTTCATTTTTTCATTGTTTTAGCACATTCATTCAAATTACATTTTAAAATTGAAAGAAACAGATAAATCTTTTAACTATACAAGGCTTATACAATGGTTATTAAAAAGGCTGGAAAAATATATTGAATAATGTATTTGAAGAAACATTAATTATTAAACTGCAGTCTATATTGTGTGTGTCTCAGTGAAATCAATGTTTGTTTCAGTCAAGGCAATAATATTTCTCAGTTATTATCTAGACCAAATTAAGACCTTATGTTATTGATACTAGACAACAGAAAAATATTGATTCGGGAGTACGGGATTCGAACCCTGGGTCTCTGGCTAAGAAGGCAGGGTACTAACCACTCGACCAGATAGCCGTCAACTTTTATTCAATATTTTTTGTCTTTGTTTTGGGAAAACGAAAAAAAGAAATCACTAATAATTGGCTATTATCACTGGTAACTCTTGCATACACAAATGTTTTCCCTAATTTGAATTTGCCAAGAAGGGTTTTTAACGACCGATTACCAAATTTTAAAGCATGTGATCTGCACACTGCCAGAATAAAAGGGTAATAGTTAATAGTAAACCATGGAGGCACGTCTAAGCAAGGGTTATCGCCGAGTTAATTATATATAAGTTTATATTTCTACGCTTACACTGCTTTGGAGCTGGTTTCTTCTAATAATCAAATCATTTTCAAGCTCATAAGCTTGACTTAAATCATTGATATCACCTCCAATTTTAAGGTTGAGGTCTTGTATTATGATCTTTTTCAAATCTTCATTCATGGTTACCGTTTATAAATTAAATCAATAGCTTAAAATTACATTATTATTAGTTATATTTACTCAAAATGAATTATTTGTTCATTAAATTGGTGCTTTGCTTAGTCCAATCTTTGACATACTAACAGTTTAACAATAATTACAGATTAGAAAGAGTATGTCTAAACAATGATGTTGGTTATGTAGTTAAATTTACATTATTAGAGGGAAAGCTAAGGAAACTGAAACCCTTACAGACATGCCGATGCCGCCGTTATGCACCAAAAAGTATAATTTTTTACAGTTTTTGAGGGAAAACCTTTTTGTTAATGACTTACACAATAAATGGAATACAATGTAACCGATTACGATGAAATAATACGAAATTGGAATGTGATATTAATGATTACGATAAACTAATAAGCAAATTCCATTAGGTAAAGGAATACGTTAGTATCCCGGAGCCATAAATAAAGAAATAACTACATAACATATGTTTGTATGGGCTTCAGTTCCCATTGCCTTTCCTTTAATAAGAAGAAATTTGATATTAATAAAAAGTAAATTTTCAAACAAGAAAAACAAAAAAGTCAGTCATTAACAAAATGGTGGAGCCTATCTTCTTCTTCTTCTTCTTTTGTTAATATGGCAACGTCGAACTGTGCGACATTACTGCCAATGTCAAGTGTCAGGGAACACTAAACGGTATGATGTTTCTTTGTTATTTTTATTGGTTGTTTTCAGATCTCACTGAAGTCTCTGGAATAAAGGACAGCACAATATATATGTATACTTATATATTTACTTTAATACACTTATATATTTAATAACAAACATATAATTAGTATAAGGGAAAGGGGTTATTTCAAGTTAGAGTGTAATTTTATTAGGACTATGTGTTTGTACATATAGCTGAACGATCATATTAGTTAGAGCTTAATTTTATTTGAGTGAATAAATTGACCTAAAATTTTAACAATATCCTTTCTAGGAATAAGACATAACATGGAGTTTATATTGGTTGGACGTTGGATATCAGCAGGAAGGATATCATACAGAGAAAATTTTAAATTGCGGCAGTTAAAGAACATGTGGTCAATGGAACCTTCTTCAAGTCCACATTCGCATAAAGAATGATCTCTTACTCTAATTTTAGCTAAGAAAACTGGGGAACAGACATGACCAAGGCGCATCCTGATCAATGTAGATGTAATTGTTTTATTTAAGTTTTTATGCTTAAAATACCAGGGTTTATTAGGGATATCTGACTGAATGATGCCGTAATGTTTCCCTTTAACGGTTTTAGATATTTGCCATAGTTGATTCCACCTATTGTTAAGCTGTGGAACAGCAGTGCAGCGGAGATCCCGAGAGTAGTACACCATGTGTTTTGGATCACCTGTTCTAATGGCTTCTTTCGCGTGAGAGTCAGCTAATTCATTTCCTGAAATACCAGAGTGTCCAGGAATCCAAGCCAGTGCCACGTCAATACTCTTTGTTGAACATTTGAAAAGTAATTCCTTAACTTTAAGAATGACTGGGAAATACGTTTTGGAATGAAAAGGAGATTTAAGAAGATCTTGTAAACAGCTTAGGGAATCGGAAAAGATAATTGTCTTATTAAGGTTATGCGATTCTACGTAGGAAACTGCTTCTAACAGTGCAAGGGCTTCTCCAGTAAAAACTGTGCTACAAGGTGGACATTTATAATTTAGGACAATTTTATATTTAGGTATCCATATTGCGATCCCGACATTGTGGTTTTCAGATAATTTGGAAGCATCAGTAAACATAGTGAGCCAATCTCTCCATTTTTCGTCTAATATAAAGTTGAAAAGAGCGTTCGCATCTCCAGAGAAATCCCTTGATATGCCAATATTAGTATAGACATTTGGCCGGAACATCAATACTTCAAAGGGGAAGTTGTACATAATATTAGTGTTATGTTGAAAGACAGGATATTCTAATCTTATATACTTATGAAAACTGTTTAATAAGTGAGGTATTGTTTTGTGTCGCCAGTAGTCAGATGTGGTAACTAGGTCAGAAAGGTTTTGGAGTATACTAAGGATAGGGTGGACCGGATATTGTACTGCGTTATAAAGAAATCGATCAGCTAGGAATTGTCTTCGTAAATGGTAAGGAGGCTCGCCACATTCCACCTGTAAAGCGTTGATAGGTGACGATTTCATCGCCCCGGCGATGATCCGTAGGCACTTACTCTGGATTTTGTCCAGGGAATAAAGTGCTTGTTTGAGACATGGTTCTAAGATTACACATCCATAGTCTATATGGCTACGGACTATAGCGTTGTAAAGGATTTTTTGACTAAAAGGGTGCGAACCCCACCATGTGCCAGAAAGTGCTCTAAGGACGTTAATGCTTCTCTCGCACTTCTTGATAATGTAATTAACGTGTTGTGTTCCGGACATGCGGGAATCAAAAATAACTCCGAGAAATTTGGCACATTCCACCACTTCTATTTTTTGGTTTTCAATGAATAGTTGGATATCGGGGATTAGTCTTCTTCTTGTAAAAATTACTGCATGGCACTTACTTGCAGCTAGATTTAGTCCATGATCAGATAACCAATCATTGAGGTATCCGAGAGCACAATTAAGCGAGACAGTATCTTCCGAAAAGGAGGTGGAATGAGAATACAGTGCAATGTCGTCAGCATACTGTAGTATGCTGCAGAAGGGATTTACAGATTGTTCTAGGTCGAAGGTATATATATTATATAATAAGGGACTTAATACCGATCCTTGGGGTAGACCCTGAAAAACACTTCTGGCTGGGATAAGTACACCATTACTGCGGAGAGAAATAGACCGATCCATGAAAAGATTGCTAATGAAGTTTGTTAACCTCAGTGGGATACTCAGCTGGAGCATTTTCTGCCTGAGTATTTGAAGCTGAACACTATCATAAGCTGAAGAGATGTCCAAAAAAACTGCTATACAATTCTCATTACGAGTAAGGGCCAAACGGATTTCCGATGAAAAAATACTGAGGCTATCCGTTGTACCCATTCCCTTCCTAAAACCGAACTGTGATTGTGCCAGACTGTTTCGGCTTTCTAAGATCCAAGATAGACGATTTTTGAGCATGTGCTCCATTATTTTGGAAAGGGTAGATGACAGGGCTATTGGTCTGTATGAAGATGCTGTATTTGGGTCTTTGCCGGGTTTTAGAATTGGGATTACCATCTGCTGTTTCCAATGATGTGGAACTATATTTTTTAAGAAAATGAAATTTAAAATATTTAAAAATACTTTTTGGGAGTTCAAGGTTAAATTTTTTATAAAAGAATACGGGATACCATCGACTCCTGGTGATGAGTCTTTCAGTTTATCTAGGACGCAAGATAATTCTTCAAACGAAAATTCGTTATCCATAGGATTATCAGATTGAAGATCCGAATCAAATGAAGGGAGACAATTCTTATGAGGAACAAAAGGAGGAGCTAATATGTCAAAGAAATTATCAAGCCAAATGGACGAGTCGTTAGACGGCAACTGAGATGCGGAAATGGATCTACGAAAAGCTTTAATCTTTTTCCAGACTTTGGAGCATGGTGTACGTGGTGACAGGCTTTCACAGAAGCTCTGCCATCCATTCTTCTTTTTCTGGTTAAATAACCTTTTAGCCTGCGCAGATATCCTTTTTAGGAGAATATGGTTTTGTATATTCATGTTGGAACAAAACGATTGTTCAGCCTTTTTACGTTTCTTAATTATATCTGTGCATTCAGGGTCCCACCAAGGTGGAGAAGGAATATACCTTGAAGAGGATTTTTTAAATGGGATTGATGACTCAGCAGCTTTATACAAAGTATTAACAAAGTTATCGTATAGAGTTAAAAAGTTTTCCTGAGACACTGGGGGAAATGAGTCCGTATCAGTTTGTACTAAGAGGGAGAAATTATTCCAGTCAGCCTTGTGTAATCTATATTTAAGAAGTGGTGTATGTGTTGGATAATTACGAGAGACGGTGCTCGATATGGAGAATAGAATGGGGAAGTGGTCACTGCCATATGTGAGTGGAAGAACCTGCCAGGTAGCTGATAAAGCTAAAATGGGGGAAGTCAGAGTTAAATCAAGGGCACTAGGATTTTGGTTAGGCAAGACTCGGCGGGTTGGTGAACCGTCATTGAGAATACACAGATTACAGTTGTCAAAAAGGTCTAATAGGAGAGATGAAATAGGGTCACTATGATTGGAGCCCCACATTGTATGATGGGAATTGAAATCTCCCATAACAACATAGGGTGAGGGAAGATTTAATATAATTTTTTCCAGCTCAGAGATAATGCTGGTATTTGGATGAGGAATATATATTGAAATAAATGTGATGTTGCAACTTTTCACTGCAACAATATTAAAGTTGAGATTATGATTGGGGATATTAATTTGAGAATATATAAGAGGTCTTTTGATTAAGAGTGCTGAACCACCATAGCCGTCCTCTCTGTCATCACGAAGACATGTATACCCAGGCACTTTGAAATGGGAACCTGGCCTTAGCCACGTCTCTGAGATGGCGAGAATGGATGGTGAATGTTTATTTAAGAGATATATTAAATCAGGCATTCTGGGTCTAAAACTTTTAATATTCCATTGAAGTAGGGATACGTCCATGGGCGCCATTTGTAACAGCTAAATTAGAAGAAGCTAGGTAAATCTGTTGTAAGACATTGTACGGTAGGGTATCACTGTAGTTGTTGATTAAGTCTGATAAAAGGGAAGTTAAGTTTTCGAGAAATGGTTCGTTGGAACAGTTAGTATTATTATTAAGGGCACAACCATTGGGAAGAGAGGATGAAGGAGTATTAACAATGGCATTGTGTGCATGTTTGTCATAAGAGTTATGAGGAGTTTGTTTATGTCTTTGTTGGTATGATGTTACTGTTTTTCTGTAGGATGATGTAGGATGGGTTTTATGTGGGGTGATGGGGGAGAACTCAGGAGAGGTAATAGTTGAACTTGGAGATGAGACTACCGTCCTTGCAGTATCTGCATAGGATCGTTTTGCAGGGAGGAACCGAGCCGAAGCTTCAGAGTATGGTATATTTTCCTGAGACATTATCATTTTTATGTCTTTTTGTCTTTTGTGTTCTGGGCAATTGCGGGATATAGCAGGGTGGTTGCCTGAACAAAGTAAGCATGTAGATTCTGCGTCGGATTTTGAGCAGCTTTCTCCAGTATGGGGTTGAGCACACCGATAACAGCGGGGCTTAGACCTGCATTGGGACTTAACATGACCAAAACGACAGCAACTTAAGCATTGGATTGTTGGCATTTGATAAATATAAACTGGTAATGAAGTATGGAAACAAAAGACCTTTTCTGGGAGTTTTTGGCCTTTAAATGTTACTGCTACCGTTTGGGTAGGGATCCATTGGGCTGTACCATCAACAAAAGTTTTACGATTAAGGCGTCTGGCTTTAATAACTGCACTACCTGTACTTTCAAATTGGAGGGAAGTTACCAGTTCCTCCATGGACCACTCAATTGGTATAGTCTTTATGACTCCTGTGCGAGTAATATGATATGTTGGTATTGACATTGTGTATTTGCTTTGGGTCATAGTTGAGTTGGCTATAAAAGAATTGGCATCCTCAGCTGTTCGAAACTCCACCGATACTCGGTTACGGCCGATGGATTTAATACCATCCCTAGTAATGCCTGATATTTTACTATTAAATAGAAATTGACCGAATTTTAGTGGGCTAATTGTAGTACCTGCTGACGGTTCCGATTCGGTTCGTGAAACGTGTACTAGAAAGGGACCTCTGTCCTCTTTATTATATAAAATTTTTGAACTAGATGAAAATTCAGGGTTAACATAAACATGTTGAATGGAAGCGGCTGGGGAAACGTTTGTTTTATTAGGAACTGGCGATGAATCCGGTTCTGAGGGTCGTTTCCTGCTAATATCCAATTCTGAACAATCCATGACGTCCGAACTTTTGTCCGGTGGTTTATTTTTAATGTCGGGAGGTCTTTTGTCCATTATAACCTATATTAAGATTAGTACTTACAGTTATAGACGTACACAAACACGTAATAACAAACACCACGTTTAGTTAGTTATTGTTATTAATTGTATGACGAGATCTCACTGAAAATCCAGAATTAAATTAAAGATGTAACTATCAAACTAAAAAACACGCGTGTTTCCCAACGACAAAACAGGCAGTCCTCGAGCCTATCTTTAGTAGCCAAAAACTTTATGATGCAAAAGAAAAAAATACGTAAGTATGAGCTTCAGTTTCCTTTGCCTTCCCTTTAATAGGGAGACATTAAAAAAGGGATTTTGGCGCGTAATGGCGAGGTGGCTTGCCACTATATATTTTATTTCGTATTTTGTGTGGAAGTGAAGTTTTTATTATGAAATTGGGGTAGATTCATGCCAAAAACGATTACTATACCGCACAATATGAAATACAGCATTCAGTGTTTCATTTCCATTAATTCATTTTTAGGATTAGTTCATTTATTTATCATCATCTTATTATTCCATTCTGATTTGGGTATCATTTCGTCGAAATAATTAAAAAGCTATTTGGAGCAATGGGTTATATTGCACTGGTATCTGGAGCCTGAACACAAAAGACAACAAAAGACACAAAACAAACAAAACACAAAACAACAAAAGATATGATAACAAAACAACAACAAAAGATATAACTACAAAAGATATGACTGTATAGACTTTAGCTCCCTTTGCTTTCGAAAAGAGAACTTTAAAATTAACTTGTTTTCTATTTAGTTTGTGAATATAGCAAACTATAAAGTATTCTGGATCGGATTTATTGAGTTTTTTGTTCTTTGTGGCTCAAAGATTGTAAATTATGAAAATAAAATACTTTTATCGATCGATTTGATATAAACTATGGATTAATTTTTAGCTGCAATTAGCAAATTAAATAATTTTTAACGTCGACCGGTTCTCAATAATTTCTGTGTCACTTGTCCCGATTACTAAATTACTCTGTAGAAAATAATTATGATAAAAGAATTCCGTAATTTCCAAACAAAGGCTTAAGTATGTGGTCGTTTGTAGAAAAAAATAAAAATGATATCATATATTTATTGCTCCTTCTATTAAGTGTGGCAATAGGGCCATATTATAGGTCAATAAATTCGGTACCAGTCAAGAAATGGACAGGATCAGTTATCGGTCTTATGATTATTGCAATTGTCTCTGGATACAGTGCTATTCACCCCATTCTGTCAGCAGTCCTAGGAATAATATTCATAAAGGTGGCCACAGTAAGGTAAAACACAAGTATAGTTTTATTAATTGCTCTGTTCAGTTTGTACTTAAATAATAAATTAATAAATAATTTTACTCAGACACACCTACTATCTATGCATCATTAACAGCTTTTGTTATGGATACATTATACTAGAGAAGTAGATAGTATTATATCTATAACTTGTGTACAAATATTCATACTTATAATACAAATAATTATTCCTACTGGTATTCAAACCCTGAACACTCAACCAGACAGCTGAACTGAACACTACCAGACAGCAATCAATTTTTTTTGCATTAATAATATTGGTATTAATAACACATTTTTTCACAGATACTGCCACACAGTAACATTCTTTTTTATGTTTGCCTATCTATTCTTCTTCCGATTGGCTGACAAATTTGGGCTACCATTATCATCAGGACAAACAAACCTCATACAAATGATAATAGTTCTAAGAGTTGTTGGAGTGGCTTTTGAAATAAACGGGTCCTGGTTGATGGTCGGAAGTGGCAAAAAGAATGAAGATAATTCAAACATTAAGAAAGACAAAGACAATGACTTTGTTGAGATTATTAATCCAAGCTTTGAGGATTTATTTCATTACTCGTTTAATTACATTGGTTTACTCACAGGTAATTGTTATAAAAATTCTTTGCACTTAGTTTACTTATTTCTTTAAGTTTCAATAATATAAAATAATATATTTTTGCAGGCCCATATTATAGATATAGAACATTTGATGACTTTTTCTATTTGCCGTTCAGCAAACATGTTGATTACATTGGATTCACAATAAATACTCTGAAGACTGTACCAGTGTATGTTTCTTTGTATTTGGCACTATCAAGTATTTGGCCTCTGGATGTAAGTATACATTATTAAGTATATTTTATATTCTATTCAAAATGCAATACCAATGTTTGCAATATCAATTTTATCAGAGATACTCAGAATGTAGTATTTACACCTTGATGTTGACCTTTACACCTGTAAAATTATTTACATACCAATCATCTGCAGAGATACATAAGCAATCCAAATGAAATTAAAACCCTTGAAGCAGGAAAAATCCTGAAGTTTTTGGACAGTGCCCAGGTCAAGGAATTACTTTAACATATTGGTGGCAAGTCACAGTAAATCTTTTAGGTTGCAGTGACAAAGTGGTGTGAAATGACTAAATAGCCCCAACCCACAAATATCCTCACCAGCAATACCAACTGATAAACTTTGACATATTTTAAATAGCTCTGCAAGCAAAAAATTGTATAAACATACATTATTGAAACCCAGTCTAAGTGTTTACACTTAAGGAAAGAGAGAAAGTACAACTAAGCTCCTTTTTTCTTGATCAAACTTTAGCTATATACTTCTTGACCTAATTTAGTTGATAGTTATATTTAGACATAGTCTTATTTTAAACTAAATTATTATTAAATCGTAATTATTAAAATTTTTATTATTCTGCCTTACAGTACATACTAACAGAGGACCACAATAACAGAAACTTTCTCTACAGAATGTTATACCCATGGGCTCTGTTCTCAGCATTCCGTCAACGTATTTATTCAGGCATGACTCTTGCTGAGAGTGTTTGTACAGCAGTGGGCTTAGGAGCTTATCCCATACAAGGTCGTAACAGAACCGGTCATGGACCTACAGTGGGTTATTTAAAATTGAAAGCAATGTAAGATAATGTTTTAGTTACTAATATTTGCATAAATAAATATTGATGAACTACAACCTTTATAATCAGACGTTAAATATGCAGGTCATAGCATGACAGCTTTGTTTACTTACAAAATATCTGTAAATTTAATTTGTGAATAACTTACAAATATACAAATCAAAAATTATATTTTCAATTGTGGTTATTCACCTTTTGTGGTAAAACAAGATAGGTTAAACTTTGTTATTTAAAGCTTGATTTATAAAATCAATTATCTTAAGAAATTTATTCAAAACAAAATTGCATATTAATAACAGTAGGTGAAGGTGCTTCAGAGTGACTTGCTAACGACATTTTCTCTTAGCAAGTAATATACACATGTTAAGAACATATTTCTATACATATCTAGGTTTGTTTTTAACGATTATAAAATAAATGTGAAATATTTGAAAATATTAATTAGTTAAAATATGGGTGGTATTTTATTTTGTTTCACTAAGTTAATTTTAGTTTTGTAATAATATACATAACATGTCGTATAATTATTTAACACAGGTCTGAAGAAGAGGCAAAGGTAGCCCAATATGACTTTAATACTGTAGAATCCATGGATGTATGGGGCTGTGAAACTGTGGTTACTCTGCGTGACTCCATGAAGGTTTGGAATAAAGCTGTGCAATACTGGGTTGCTATGGTGGTATATAAGAGATTCCCCATAAAAACATTGAAGTAAGACAATTTTTTTGTTATTGATAGTTTATTAGAAATATCAGAAAGACTTCCAAATTTCCTATAAGGTACCTTATTTTAATAAAATTTACATTATTTCTTCACCAATCAACCACTTACCAGGGCTCTGTAGAACTTTTGTATCAAATGGTAAAGATTGTGGTAACCTGTAACACCAGACACAAACTACATAATAATTACTTTGTTTTTAGTAGGTACTTAACAAAATTTGAGTTCATTTTGTATTGCGTACATATCACAGTCTTGATGGAGCTGCCTAAAACCTGCATTTTATCATATGAATTAGGCGAAAGTTGAACCTACCATGTCACATGATCTGACAGATATTCTTTTTCTATTCATGTTTATATTAGGAAATGCACTACACTTAATTTAGATATAGAGTCAATTGGAGTGTATGTGTATTTGTATGATGACTGAAATGTAAGATATGAAAAATCTCCTGACAAGCATTTTGAATTATTTCAGAATCCACGCAGCTTTGTTTGTCTCTGTGATCTGGCATGGCATTCATGCTGGATATTTCTTCTGTATTTACTTCTGTCCATTCTATGTGATGGCTGAAGATATTTACTGCAAGCTCTATTATAAGGACGCAACAGGAATGGTAAATAAAAATATTTTCGTTGACCATATTGAGAAGGACAATATATATTTTTAAAATTAGAACACCAAGATAATTTTAAATATTTAAATGGGTCCTAATAGGAGTATATTAGTTTAATTTATTGGATGAAATTTTTATTAATAAAAGTTTATTTTCATTACAGAAAAAGAAGATATTAGGTTTTATCATGTGGTTTCTGAGATCTCATTCGGAATCTTACCAAGCTGCTGCATTTCTTCTGCTAACTTTCGATCGCATTTGGATATATTATTGCTCGATGTACCATTATTGGTATGGTGTATGGCTAGCTTTCTTAGCTGTAGGATTAATATTAAACCAACTGCATAAAGGGAGTAGGCGAAAAATTTATAATAAAGAAGCCAGTGATGTCAAAGTGACGTCATAGACAAAATATCAAGGTAACTGGAATTTAAATTAAGATCTAGGTATGGTAGATGTATAAAATTTTGTCGTTGTTTACTACACATTAAGGCAAACATGGTGTTATATAGCAGCTAGTTTTGATCTGGTTATTAAACAGTCCGCTTACGGAACTACCCGCCACTGGCTAAGCGGCAGGCTGTGCGGGGCTCGCCCAGTGTAACAAACTACCCCAGTAATTCCAGTACCCATTGCGTGGTCGCCAGGGTCCGCTGAAGCAATTTAACAGACCACTCCAAATCATCATACAAACATAACCTAACCAGATATTCATAAAATACATGACATAAATTTTACTACATGGAAGACCTTTGTTATAATACCTTTCCTATTTCGGCTGTGAAATAGTTCGCTAATTCGGTGTGAAGGGTAAGGTATCCCGTGTAGTAACAAGGCATGGATGATAATTTATACAAAAAACATTTGAAAAATATCTATACATATTGTGGGAAAACTTCGTTGTCTGGTTTACGTAAATATCTACGTATGTGTATTAGTTACAATTATATGTGAAGTCCTAAAATTTTTCTTACAATTACACTTGGTAATTATATTTTATAATTATGCAGTTAACGCAGTATTGGAAAAAATATGCAAATAAAATATGCTTTGCCAAGTTTGTCCAATACTGCGTGTTCGGATTTACGATATAGGGGTTGTTACACCGTTCACGAGATAGGGTAAATTATAACTACAGCCTAGATATTTTAAAAATGCTAAGAATCAAATTAATTAATAATAGTAAATTGTAGTATGGAATTTGAGATTTTTACCAATACTTGTGTTTAAAATATTCTCTAGAAAGAAATTTTTTTTTCCCAAATTATGATATAAAATCTATTTTACCAATCTTGTTCAAAGTATTTTATAAATATTTAATATTTTATCCTACTATTCAGTTACAACCAGATGTAACGTTAAATTTATATTGGTTCTGTTTATGAAGTACTGATTAAATCTAAATTTAAGCGCAGTGAGAATGAAATGTCACTCTGTCAATATTATTTCTAAAAGGACAGCTGCTACATTATATCTAAAATGTTCATTTTTTGACTTACATGATAAAATGCGAGCAAGGAAGCATTTCCTTACGTGTTTTCTAAGATTGTCTATAGTATTTTGAAGTTCAAGTTATTAGACAAATCTAATATTTACACGTTAATACGTGAAATTTGATTAAATGATTGTGGCTTTAAATCATTGTATAAATCACTTTGTCACTTTCGTTCCTATGATATTTTCAATTTAAAAAAAAGAATTTGTACTATACCAGGTTTATACAATGGTTAGTAATAAGGTCCTTAGTGTGCCAACACCGAATGCAGTCGACTATGGTAGAATGAATGTTAAATAAGACAATTATCAACACTAGTTTATCTAACAGAAACCGTCCTAAATCCGCTCATAAAACATACCTTTTGTTCATGTTCATAAGGTTTTCATGATAAAATAGTTAGAACTTAGAACAAGGAGGGCATTTTATTGAGATATGCTTCCCGTCCACGGCATTAATTGCCAGTCGTTAAAATTTTTTTTGCGATTGCTCTTCATTCATTTTTTGTTGGTAACCCCATGGTTTTCAAATGAATACAGAAAAAATCGGTATCGTTCTTCTTTTATATGTGTAGCAAATTCATAATGGGAGCGATGCATTATGAATTTGCGCAGACGCTGACCTGAACTGCAGACGTGGACAGCGCAGGAGACACTGGCTCTTATGGTGAGCTGAACTGGCTTTAATCGAGGGCGGTGGGTTATACGATAGGACCCCGTCAATCACCATACGATGTCAATCGTGCCCCGGGGATATCCTACAGAGGAGTAGTGGTCTGAAAGGACCGATTACGATACACTGCGGTACTCTAGGCAGGACTTTCTATAAAAAGTTTCTCCAACATCAAAAGAAAAAGGGTTGAAATAGCTTAGTTTACAGTCTGCAACCCACATAGATATTGTCTTCCAAGATCAAATATGAGCAGCTGTTCTTTTTTATCGTTATCGAAAGGGAAATAGAATCCAGATCACATTAATCAAAAATAGTTCGTTTCATTGACGCGTATGGCTTACTTAAGCCGCCCGTCAATGTAAAAATGTCTGCTTAGGCATAAGATTACTATTAAGATCGGGTTCTAAGAATAAAAACGGGTTTTGTTAAAATAAATTTAATCGTAACGTTACATTCCTCAGCAAATTTTCTTGCAATGATTATTTTGATACAAATATTACTTTACACTTAAGAAATTAATTTTAGTAGGATCTCTAGTCTGTTTATTTTTACAAAATTACATAAGACGAGGAAAAAATAACTGCGTTTAAGTAAAGCACTGCTTGAACTATGTGCGAGATTAAATATATGAGGTAGGGCAAGGAGGGGCACAATGTTCAGTTATACCCAATCGGGTTACTTTAGAGAATATTATATTAATTTTATTGATGTTTGCGTGAAGCTGTTTATAGTGCTTCATCACTATTCATAGGCGTGGTTGTTTGTTTCTCGTCTGTTACTAAAAGTATAATAAATTTTATTTAAAATGCTTTTTTTTTATTTATAACCTAAAAACTAAAATAAGTAGGCTTTTACGTCGATGGGATTCAATTCTGTACAGAGTTCTGAGCGTATCGTTGTATCAGGTACGTCAATATCACTGTTAAACTGAAATAGAAATAATTTTAGGAATGTAAGATGAAGAATGGCACGTTGATCTTATTAAAAAATAAAAAGTTATTTGAGTATTCTTATGTATAATTATAGAGATTTAAATGTAACAAATATATGGCGAAAATAAAATATAAAAATTAAGTGCTTACATTATAATTGCTACAGTAATGAGTAAATAATGAGAACTGATTATGTTACAAAGTCTTCCATAGACATATTAAATGGGATTGTTATAAACATGCAATGTTAATTGGTCGCTACTATACATATTTGGTTCAATATTCACAATAATGTAGTAAATTAATCAATATTATTTACTTTCCAATTCTTTAACCTTTGTTTATTGCATTGTTTAAATTTTTTTTAGTATAACAGGTAAAGAACACATTAATTTCATAGTGATAACCGGTCTTAGTTACAATAAATCCAGTCAACTGTGTACTACTCATGAATGAACCAAATATGAATACAACTTAAATTTCATATTTACATGGTTTCTGACAAAGAATAATTGAATTTCGCAAAAGAGAGAACTGCCACACGAAGCATTGTACATCAAGGTTGGGTATCTATGAATCTTTGATAACTCACGTCCTGCTACAGTTTGAGTTCATACATTCAAACAACAATTACCAGACCAAAAAAGATCTTTATGAATTAACCCCAAAATAACAACTATATAACAATTATGATTATATCTACATTATTTTTTTTGGTTAACACAGTATGAGTATTGATTTGTAAATATATTTACAAGTGGGTTTTTAAATGGATTACCATTTAGGTTCAACCTTCACCATGATTATTCCTTATTTTTTAGGTCATGTACAATTTAGTATCTATTAAAATATTAGTGCAAAGCGAGTTTTGAGTTGTTCATTTTAAATCCGCAGGGAAGCCTGAAAATAAAATTAAATCCGAAACAAAAACGGCAGTGCTTGACATGCCAAGCGAAAGTAAATTAAAATAACCAAAGTGAAGCCACACCAAGAAGTCTCCAGTTAATTTTTCGTTATTTACCCGACATTCCAGCCATAAGTCGCTGGTTTGTGCGTGGTGGCCGCATTATGTTGTGCGTAATTTTTCCCATAAACCTTGTTTTGAGAGGGAGGTTGATTGCTCGGTAGACCTGACGGATAATACTGTGGATTAGAACTGCGCGAATTGGAGCTGTAAGAGGAATAGTTAGGGTTCTCCATGATTGGTCTGGTGTTGAATAAATTGTTCAAACCTCCGTTCTTAGTAAGATCGTTAAGAATGTTGCCGAAGATGTTTGATAGGCCGCCACCGCCCGTGCTTGAACCTGCCGTTCCTCCCGTGGAGCCACCTCCACCGCTCGCGTATTTATTCAGTGTGCTCAAAATGCTATCTAAAGGACTGCCGCCTCCAAAACCGCCTGATGAGCTTCCGCCTTGATTTGACGTACTGCCATAAGGATTTCTTCCTCCATTTGACGATCCTCCGTAAGGAGAATTTCCTCCGTAAGGGGAATTGCCGCCATAAGGTGAGTTGCCGCCGTAAGGTGCGTTACCTCCGTAGGGAGGTTTATTACCGCCGTATGGGGAGTTCCCTCCATAGGGAGAATTGCCACCGTAAGGGGAGTTGCCTCCTGACGATGATTGGCCACCATAAGGCGGGTTGTTGCCATACGGTGAATTGCCGCCATAAGATGAACTGCCTCCATAAGGTGAATTGTTGTTACTCGGTGGTGCTGGGGGTGGGTAGTTGGGAATAGAATCGAAGGTGTGAGCTGGTGTGTATGGTTTTGGTGTCGACACTGCAGGCTTAGGTGGATCTGCGTGTGAGCCTGAAATAATATTTTATTTATTTTATAATATCAGTATAAGCACACGTAGTACGAGGAAAACTTGAGAAAAGTTTTGTTCATATTGAAATGCCATTTTTCGCGGAGTTTCATATTCAAGAAAAATTATAATTATTTCAATTTAGATAAAACTTTCTCGACACCGTCGTGCTTCTAATGGTAATCAATGAGGTTGGCAACGCAAAGCCAATGGTGGCGATAGTTTGAAAACAAAAAGAGCAATTATTTATGTTGTCAAGAAATTCATCTTCAATATGGATGAAATATATTAATGATCACGGTAAGTACTGATTACTATGATCAATAATATAATAAATTAGTCAGTTCATTGAAAAATTCAAAAGCGAGTGCGTCATCGAAGGGAAGAAAATACGAAATAGTTGAATGTTTGAAATGAAACATTTCATTTTCTATCTTTATTTCCTTTACATTATGAAATATATTTTGAATATTTATGATATTTATATAAAACTCGAAAACTTTATAGGTCGATATTCATTTTTATCAAACTGAGCCTACCAATTTACCTATTAATTTCTAACAGTAGTTTTTAATTTCTTTTTGATGGCCAAATTTTTAATAAATTTATTTCCAAATTTTTTGTGCCTGTTATGTATCAGTTGGATCATTTTAGAGCAAAAATTAATTTAAAGAAATAAACTTTATAGTTTTAGTAAGTTAGTTAATAACAAACGTACGCAGCGCCATTTTGACAGTAGCCAACCTCATTTAAACGGTGTTCCATTGCATGTTTTATTTCTAAGCACTGACAAATATGTTCTATCTCACGAAGACTAAAAGCGACTTTTGATAAACCACGATATTTATTTTGTTAAATTCATCATTCAGCCTTAATGGAACAGAATCAATATATATTGATACTGCCATGGATACTGAATTACTAAATCCTCTGAGTATGAACAGAAACATCTAAGACATTTTTAAAAAGGCGTATTTAATTTAATGAACGAATAATATATATAGGTTTAAAGAAGCATCGCCACAAAGAAGGGTTTCCTGTACATATGAGACAGACATAGACAGTGTGCATTCTAAAGTGGATGTATGTTGTCGATGTTTTTTTATTATCGAGGAACAATAACAGTAATGTCATAAAAACTATACATGCAATATGCACTAAATAATCTATTTTCTAGGTAGTCTGCCATGAACATGCCATGATCATATTCATGCTACATCAGATGACTTACCTCAATTTTGAAGATATTTAAAGGATCTCCTTGACCTTCTTTAAAATAAATTAGTATTTGTATAATAGTATAAAAATACTGTTAAAATTAAGGTACCTTACCTACATTCAAAAAGTATTTAACCTGTTTTTTTATTACGATATAATTCTAGTCTATAATAGAAAGCATTTGTCCCAACGGCCGGGAGTAAGCCAATGGCTACCTACAGTTCTTGTGACGCTCTTTTGGCCGTTATATCTTGATTTGAGCGATACCAACGTCAGTCAAAGTGAAAGTAACAAAAAGTCAGCTGACTCAGACCCTTTGAGCGGTAATAAGGTGCTCATGTAGGGATGTGGCTTTTAGTCGGGCAGATCGGCGTAGGCGCGTGGGGTGCAAGCCGTACAGTTAAGGCGACGAGAATAATATGAGTTAATTTCGAATAATAAAATCTGTGATATGTGATGAGAAATAGTTTTGGGGTTTGTTATCATTCACTTTTAAAGTAGTCTCTCTCATTAAAATTCAATATGAAAAGGATAGAAAAATATCGTTAGTTGACACTTAAACGATGAAGACATAACAGTTGCCGTCACCGGTAATGTCTTTTACTGGTCAGATTGTAATGAAAGAGTAGCACTGGAGCTTTAATTTAATGTAGTCCGTACACATCTGACTCAGTGCTATCTAATCTTAAATGTTTCATGACTTTGATTAAAAAAAAACATTTTGAAATTATTGTATATTTGAGCGACAGTTGCCAGTTATCTCGAACATTTTTTCAACCTCTTTCATTGTCTTGTGAATAAACTTTTGCGTGTTTCGTACTTCTACTTACTACATAGTATTACAACTAATTAGGTATTACTTAGTATCTGTCTTCAAGCATATTTCGTTACTCACCCCCACCCGTGGGATCAATGCTTAAGACCGATTTACAAATATGCGAATATATAAATATTTCAGAAATAAGTTTTGAATTTTCATTTATTTCGGTGGTTACTTTGATTTTATATTTTTTAATAATGTTTTTGTTACTTGATTCATACTTCATACCATGTATTAACATTTAAAGCACAAATATTTTTAAATACTGAATTACGTACCTTCAACCTGTGACTTTTTTTTGCAAGTAGGGTAAGTTCCGCAGTTGGAGGCATGTCCAAAAGTGCATGGGTCTTCAGCCAACACGCACACCTCGCTGTTTAGGCATCCTATGTCTTTGCAGGTGCGTCCATATTCTGTTGAAGAATTTTTAAATATCTGGTTATGATTTTTAATAGAGTTTTGTAGGAGAACTGTCTAGTAGAAGATAGAAAGCGCAAACAAAAATCTTGGCAAATCACAGGTTCTCAGTGATATTAGACTTGGAAGGGGTAATTCACAGTAATATTGGATCTTCGACATACACAACGAGGAGGAGGAGCAAATTTGAAAAGCGTAAAATAAATCTTTTTCAAGTTTGGTTCGAGTAGGCTTATTGAATAAAGATGTCCATCTATCATCCGTGATTTGTATGATGTTAAGTCGTAGTCTCGAACTCCAACTGATATATTATTCCCGAGAACCTATTACCCACAGACACCACCCGTTACAATCGTTTTCACGCCCATTTCACTGGAATAACAAAAGGGATTTGCGCAGGTAAAAAACGTGATCGAAAATGGAAAACTCCATAATATCGAATGAATATATTTTATTCCGCTGTATCTTCGGGAATTCTGGCCTTTTATAATCCGGATAGCGTGACCAGACGAAGAATTCTATGAATGGAATAGAGGAAGATTTGCCTATTGAATATTATACTTACAGGCTTGTACCTACAATGCTTTTTAAATATTTTTTTCGATATCCGCACAAGCGGCTAACAGAAATACAGATTTTCCACAGAATAAATTTACTAGTTTTGCGATTTTCATAGTAGATTCTGCAGATTAATTGAAACAACTGTTATACAAAAACCTTTTTTTATATTGAATGAATAAGAGCTAGCTAAATGCAAGAAGATAAAAAAATATAGCAAAAATCAGTGTGCAAATATTGTTAACTTTTTATATATATAACATTACGTTGAACCATGTAACTTAGAGTACCTAAAATTTACTCCTATCACGGCTTATGCTAACGACATTTTATTAGGTGTACCTGATGATTATTATAAAATATGTATAATATGGCAAAGACCCATAATGAATCCTGCAATAATGTAGTCTTTAAAAATTAGGTATACTGATGATAATGGACTCTATTTTGCTCACCGAATAAAGTTGCATTAAGATTTTAAAAGCCTGGTAAAGAACCTTCTATTGTTATAATAATAAAATCTGTTTTGCGACTCGCGAGCGCCATAAAAGAGGCAAATCCACGCCTAATACGTTTTATTCAAAGAGTAGGAGCGAAAAATTCGGGAACGTTACATCTGTGTCTAGCAAGTGAGACTTTAGAGGCAATAAAACTAATAAAAAGAGCATCATAAGCCGGATCATAATTCATTGTTTTGTTGTTATTTTTGAGACGAGAGTAGTTCTCGGTTTATGTGCATTAGGTAATGGATTCGAGCCATATCTTACAACAATCTCGGGGCAGACTACGTGACAAAGACGGCTGCGTCTGACCAAAAACTAATGTCCTTGCATCTGTAAGACTTTACTAAAATGATGGGTCCTTTAAAAGGGGATGCGATGGTCACAAAGACTTCAAAGCATCAGCAGGAGAAAATAGCAATCTTTTAAAGCATTTGTAAATTAAGGAGTGTACGAAGACAGTGAAGTTGAAAAACCTTACTTGAAAATCCATCAGCATAGAGCACCAGAGAGAACGCAATAAAAGCAGCTCTCCAATCCATCTTTGGTCTGAAATAAAATTTATAACCTTTTTAACTGAATTAAATTTTGATTTGTTTACAGCTAAAGTAAAATTATGTACTGGTCTATTTCACACTTCTTACTGAAACAAACTATTAAGGTAATATAAAAATATTGTATAATAGTAGTAGGTATCCTCCTAATTAAATTATCAAACAATTGTCAGCGATTGTTCAATATGTACCTGTAACCTGCAAAAGAGGAATTAGCTACTATAACTCTTATTTCCAATAAAATAAAGTGTCATTGTGTAAAGCTACTATCCGTCTTGATTGTACGTATTATGCCGGGGAAATTATCATAATTAAATTAGAGAGATTTGTAAGTCTCTAATTGGATTTCGTGCATTTGGAAATAATGACAAGTGTGTCAAGACGTTTAAGAGAGTGTAAATTAATTACTGTACTTAATTTGAAGAAAAATTAATTCTAAATATTATTTAGTTACAATATATCAGAGTACAAAATACAAAAGGCATTTAGAGCTACTTTTAAATTTAACGATACATCTTTTTCAAAATCAAATTTACTCTTAAGAACACAATTTATTTTGTTTAAAATACTTAGCAATAACAATGTGGAAAGAGGAACAAAGTTGGTGCTAGATGAAACAGGTCGACACGACACGTGTATTTCAGCACACGTCGGACGGACAGCTCAGCTGAAACTTTATGACGCTGTGCAACATTCCCAGAGCAATTTCCCCCAAACTGTTTCGTATAACCTCGTTAGTAAGTATGCTGGTAAGTAACCGTTCTGGGGATACGGGCATGTGTTGCTCCCCTTTATTGAAAGCTGACGGTTGGAATTTGGTGAAATGTGCGCCATGCAATATAATGGTCTTTGAAAAATTGCTCCATAACACCTGATGCGTTCCACAATGATGAAATTACCAGAGTATGTAACAAACACACACACACACACAATAAAATTGTATTTCTGACACAAACTTTGGGTCTCAAACAGTTTGAGTTTGTTTCATACATTCAAAAGTTAAAGCGAACAAAATATTAAGACTAAAAATGTTCAACACTAACTTGGACGTATATAAAAATCACTAAAAAAACTTCATTTCGTGAAATCAAGCGACTAGAACTGAAAGCATAGCAGGGCGATAGGGGAGCGCCTAATGTTGTAGGTCAATCAAGGGCGGCGGTGGGGGCTGGTTGGTCACGCAATAGTGGGCTTTGGTCTAAGTATTGAATTGAGTTCATTTGCAAGGATGATGAAATTATTAATTTGCGAGAAAATTTGTGAAACTCTGGTACCTACGTACTAGTTTTACAGTAATTTAGAATTTACGGGATGTTAAAATTGTAAGTTTGTTTCGAATTTACAGTGTAGTTCCATGAAAATTATTTCAGAATTTTAAATTTAGTAAATGATTACTTAACATTTTTTTCCAAAAATAATTGAATTTTACCTTCTGGGGAGATTGCATAAAATAAAAATAAAATAATTTGACGATTGAATTATTTAACTTTTTACTTCGGGTATTTGTAAAGGGAATGAACAAAATAATATATATTTCTAGAACATACATGTATTACAATAACTTTCCAGGTGTCTTGACGAAATTAGAATTAACAGCGAAGCGCTGATTAAAAAGGACGATGCTGAAGAAATTAAAAGAATCCCTGGGGGGATATTACATGCCATAGAGCAGAAATTGGATAGCGATACGAGAGATATATTGCCCGACATAAAGCCGCGCTCGGTAACTTTCTACCCATTTCCGGCAGCCCACTTGTGAATCGTATTTCGGGGTCGTTTTTATCTTTTTTGCGGGATGCGGCGGTGGAACTCGATGTGACAGCAGCACGGAGCACTTCGCAGCTCATATATCACTTGCCGCAGCGTGCTAACGGTCTGATGTCACCTACGTTCTTCATTCGTCAACTTTATTGTTTGTCTTAATAACATTTCGTTTGTTATAATTTAACCTGTCTAGCCAATATGCGATCTTTGTTGTTTATCGAGCTGTAACAATGGCTAATGATATATAATGATAACTTAAACTGGCGTAATTAGTTACAAACATCCTACTTTACGGATTTTATCTCCCTGCCTTTAGGCTTTACGAGGAAGTAGATGTAATTATTAAGTTTCCTTACTTTTTCCTCAAAAAGTTTTTTGTTTTACCTCTAAAACAAAAAAAAAACTATTTTGTTACTACAATAACAACGACAAACAGTTTTTTGTATTGTTATTATTTGATAAACACAATTATTATCACAATAAGTAACTACGGAAAACGATTCTAAGCGGGAAAATAGTTATATACCTCAAGTATTTTATAATATATGTTTTTTTATCTTATGTACATAATACTGCATATAATTTAATCGATCTGGCTTGCCCTTTATATGTGGGCTTAGAACGAGAATGTGAGAGCCCCCAAGATTCCAACAGAGCATTTTATCTGGCGTCATCGGCTCCGGCAGCGTGAAGTGTGAACACATCGGAGATTTCCACCGATATAAATCCCGGTGTGTAAAACCTTCGCTTTACAACCGTCGCATCCCCAACAATCCGTGAATTTGTGGACTGGAAGCCGGCAACGATGCATCGAATCCGGAATTTGAACGCGCCAAAACTTGCGACCAACTATATTCGCAGCTCGTCACGTACACTATTCGCATTCGTATCCGTATTGCCGCATTTGTCACCCTTTGTAGATGTCAATTTGGACGCGGAATAGAAAATTTTGTATTTCTAGACGTTAACTCTGAGATACAGTTATCGTTCCATTTTGGATGGATATCCACTTACTGCCTTTATTAGTACTAATAAAGTGCTTTCGAAACTGTTCCCTACGAATTTCTCTATATATTTCGATACACATATACACACACACACACACACATATATATATATATGTGTGTGTGTGTGTGTGCATATATATATATGTGTGTGTGTGCAATATAGCAATTCTTTATTGAGACGTAATGAAATCGAACCGTTTTTGAAGAGATTGATAACTAATGAAAGTGGATCACGTATGACAAGAACGTGCGAAAAAAGTCGTGGTCAGGCTTCACAGACTGTGGCATAACCTGGGTTAACTCGCAATAGTGTGATGCTGTGTCTCAATATATATAATACCTAATGCGCGTCAGTCTAAAAAAATTGTTTGTAAATTTAGCGGTGAGTCTTGTCCTAAGAAGAACAGGCAAGTATCATTAAGATATTAAATTAATTTTTAATAGCAGATCATAATTAATTTAATATTTTTTATCGTAAATACTCGGTTTAAGTGGTAATAATGTCGAAGTTACCAATTCCAATACTGATACGTAGGCAATAATGAAACCGATCCGTGACATGTTTATACTTTACAACGTCTGGATTGATAACAGCGGGTAATTTATAAATGAGATCATACTTATATGATATCATTTATAAATTATAGTAATCAGTCAAAGTGTATACAGTACGTCATTTCATTTCTATGTTACAATATTACTACTGCGCGTAAGATTTGATTTTATAATTTTGTGTAGGGGCTAAGTAATATTTTTTTTCCTTTAGATTTTATAATCAGATTGTTCAATAATAGTAAGGTAATGCTTACTATAAACTTTAATGATTTGGGCCTTGTCAGGCGTCATCGCGCTGGTATGTTATTCAAAGGAATCTGAGGAACTAATAATACAAAACTATTTTCATACCTGTAAACTCAAAACTAAATAATAATGGTTTTACCTTTTTAATTTAAAAAAAAAATAGTTTTATAAGTGGCAAAGTCCATGTATTTTAAATCTTTGATCTCTTGATGATGGAGGCCTATGCAGGTGTATTTTTACTAATAATATAATTTATAGTCGGTGACACAAATATCCATTACTTCCATGTTACTTGCTTAATTTATATCGTTTTCGATAACTTTCGGCCATTCATTACATAGTGTATTGTAGTCATGCCTATTGCTTACTGTACTGGCAGTTATTGTCCAACTTTGGTCCTTTGTAAGGTGAATGATTACTTCAGGAACAAAGCAAAATTGTTGAACAAATACCAAGACATAACTGTACAAGGTCGCCTATAAACTTATATAACTTTTTTGGGAAATTATTTTTTTCCATCAATTAATGATAAGAATATTGTTTAAATTTAAAATGTAGATTTTCAGAACTATGTTTGGAAGTAATTAAAATTTCAGCTTAAATTTATTTCGTATAGAACAATTACAGTAAAGAAGTGGAGGATGGAAATGATTATTGAATTACGTAATAGCTTAGTGTGAAAGAATTCAGTAACAACAAAATATTTCTTAACTGGAATTAGGTTTATGAGTTTGACTTTGGCAGCGATTCTATATCTAACTAGAAGTTATAATTCCATATTATTTTTCTATGGGGCTGTGTATTTTTCTTAATACACTCAATTGGATCACTCTCCAAGTCTTTGGAATGAGTGTCATGAGAGTGTGAGAGATCCAATGACTTTCGGGTTTTGGATTTGTCAATCTTTAGTGACTTAATTTTGGTTGGTTCTAGAATATCATTATGATGTGACAAATGTTAGGATCGCTTTCACGAGTTCACTACTACACGCTGAGCTACTAAACTTGAACCATAGTTAGCGACGTCCTTTCATTTGAGCTACCTAATTTAGAATCCTTTCCTTCATCCATAAACTTATTAGTTCCTTCCCTAAGAGGAACTTAATGTTTTAGTCCGGTATTTTTGACATATATATATATATATATATATATATATATATAGTCTTGTGCATATTTTTAAAACTGTGCGACATAGATTTGAATAAAAATCTCACTGTCTTCATAAGTCTCGCCAATTGTTTTAAGAAAAAACGAAACCTACATATTGAGATAATATTTTATCAACATATATGTATAAGCATAGGAAATCGATTTAATAAATAATGTGTAACGTTAATAATCACTTGGTGAGAAGCCAAAGTGGATAACGCGTGTAAAGTGTAGAGCATAATTCACATTTGCCAATAAAAGTCTTCTTTTTAAAAGTTTTAGACGCAGTTAGTTACAATTCTAAAACAGTTGTCATTTGTCATGAGAAAATGTAGGACTTCCGTGTGGATTTTCAAAAATGTAAAATTGTATAGTTAGTATCAAGCTGGCAAAGTAGAAATTATAAAAAAACTAACGCGTTCAAATAGATGTATATAACGTTCCGAATGAAATAGAACTTTAATAAACGACAGTAATCAATAAATTTCATTCACATCATAACAATAAGCTCTACAACTATAAACAACAATAACCCTTTTCACATAGCACACAATTGAAGGGTCGAATCGACGAATCGTTCTATTGTTAAAAATGCGTTTTTTAAGGATACAATTGGATTTAAGGAATTATAAACAAGAAATAAATTACATTTATGAAGCAGTAATAATATCACGTTTGTAATTTTGCAATAAATGGCAGTTGGGTCGGTTAAATATTACAATTTGCTTCTCTCATTAGAATCTTCGAAAGCATATGAAATTACTACATTACATATTAACATTCGATTCTACTAACGATTGCAATATCCAAAATCCGTTGTAATTCAAAGAGAAACCCAAAAACAACGACCTTTTTCCTCTGATGACTAAGAATGTTAATTAACTAACCGGTAAAATATAATGTTTTTAATTATTTTCCTTTTAGTTACCATAAA
The DNA here is from genome assembly GCA_943193645.1 of Acentria ephemerella. Lineage (NCBI taxonomy): Eukaryota > Metazoa > Arthropoda > Insecta > Lepidoptera > Crambidae > Acentria > Acentria ephemerella. The sequence continues at coordinate 8,694,242 of OW971886.1, read as the reverse complement.
TATAATTTACTCGACCGTGAGGATCAATTGCGTCGTCGTAATATGTAACGAAAATTGTAAGTGAGTCACTACAGATGATAGTTTTAGGGATCAGATTGTTGTTGGGGGCAAATTCTATTTATTATCGTCATCAATATTTTACAAGATAAAGTCCAATCATAGCCCTAAGCCTTCATCTTCAGGCCAGGGAGTTATATAAGAGGAGATTTGAATCATAACACCACCACCCTTGCCCAATATGGGTTGGTCAGTCAAAGTAGTTACAGCTAAAACCAAAACCAAAGCACGGGAAGCTCTAGATTACAAATTTTCATGATCATTGAAAATTGCTATGCCTTTGTAATCAGAACTAGTTTTATAATCGAAAGATTTTACTATTTGTAGTAAATAATAAGAAAAATACCATCCGGCTAACAATCGTGAATACTTCCTTAATAAAAGACTTAAATAAATTCGGCTATCTATAGGACTCTATTGTACCAGTTTCAAGGTTTAACGTCGCGTATCCTAATTTGATACAGAAGTAAATGACATAACTCAAAAACCATTTATCGGTAGCCTATATACTTCCACTGGTGAGCACAGGCCTTTATATGTAGGAGAAACACACATACATGAAAACTACAGTTAGGGGCAAATAAATCGAGCCACCCACTTTCTCCACGTTTCAGGCAGATATTTTGAGTATTAAACGTCATACTACTTTGAAACGTATACCACCAAACTTTAATAAAAAATCATAAGATGATAACAATACACCCTTATTTTAATGGTTACTAAATAACCTTTCAATCGATATTTGTTTTAAACGTATTCTGCACCTAATACTAAAAATAATAATGACGAAACCTAGAAAAAATTGTGCCTCGATTTTTAGCTCTTATGTGTATTATCGTTTTCTTATTAATGTTTTATAGTGTACTAAATATCTTAATAATAGGGGTTTACATATGAAACTGCTGTTTTAACGTGGCGACTACGTTATGACTTACTTTGATTTCAAATATTTCAAAATAAAACTGTTTTAACATGATAAAGAGAACATTCTAAATTTATAAGTTATGACAATCGATTGTTTGACTTTCAATTGTTTTTACATTCGATTTTTAACGAAAAAATGGATACATGTAAAATTAAATGAATCTTGAATACAAATTCCGAAGTGGATCTAATGCAGTTGAAACAGCTGGCAATATCAATTATGTGTTTAGAGAGAATATGGCTCATGAACGCACGATGCATTTTTGATTTAACCCCTTCCGTAACTTCAACTTGAAGAATAAACCACGAGGAACAAATTCCAGTCACAGGTCTGCTGGTAGAAATTTCTCCCACAAAAAAAGAGACTCCTTGATGTAATTCACTCAGATCCGGTGCTTGTCGACTCATGTGACTCATATGCTGAGATTTTTTTATAAAAAAAATTTCTTGAAGTAAAACAGAATGAAATAGTAAAATGTCCAAGTATAAATAAAAATACATACTATACCTAAATTGGTCATAAAAACTCACGTAAGACATAATCTGTTAAGCTTGCAGTGTCCAAACGTAATCATCATTTAGTGCTAGAGCATATGTATTACCTTCGTATAGTCGCATTATTTCTTACACCGTGAGAATACTGAGAAGAAAAAACTGGTTTTTCATTGAATACCGATGAAGTAAATTCGCAATCCTTGAGAGCAGTCATAGGCGAGGCTCAAAATAGGTTTTTATGCACGGTAAACTATTAGCTTAAATAGATACTATAATTATTTTGGTAAAACAGAGGCTATTGTGGACTATAATAATAAACGTGATTCTGATATACCGTCATTAACAGTTGTATAATTTAATAATTGTATAATAGGATATAACATAATATAGTTCTTGCATTCGAGTTAAGTGAAAACTAATTAGCAGATACACGCTAAATGTCTGTATAGTTACCAAATAGGTTAGATACCAAACAAAATTTGTTTTTAATTTATCGATGCAATATGAGAACAATTACATACATATATTATTTACCGAAGCTAAATTTCGATAGTACTATACAGTTCCCTCATTACGTCATAGACTTAGATATATTTAGAACATTTGATCTGTTAACTAAAAGCTTATCTTATGGGGCCAGACAAACCGCGTGTAAAGTGTCATGGCCACAGTTCACGTAAACGTTAACGACAGTAAGCATTCAGAAAATTTCCTATGTTTTTTTACTGAGAAGCTCCCGTAAAAACCGGATAGACTTCATCATCACAAACAATGTATGGATAAACAATAAACATTATTAATACAATCTGAGATTAAGAACTGTATTAGAGAACGTCCTCAACAATGATTGAATATATTATCTTAATTTTCTAGATAGAATTTTAGTAGATTAATTTAACTAGTTTTCAGAATCTTTTCATTAAATAATCAGGTAAATAAGAAGTGGTACTAATTAAGTAACTACTTCACTGTAAGTACTATTAGTATATCTCTTTTATATACCTTTATTAACGTTGAACGTTCAAGTGACGACTAAATAACAATTCTCGTATTCGACTCCAATTTTAATTAAGCTGGAGCCGTTATCAAGTTTATTTACGGAGCTTGTACGAATTTACTGGATACATTACAATCATATTTTGTACGTGTCGAGTGCGAAACGGCCGTAACGTTGCTGCCATAAAGAACAGAACCACAACTGCATCATGGCAAATACGGTAATCTTAGCTAGATTTTGCAATGGCGCACCGGATTCTGAAAGTTTTGGTGAGCGTGACTTATACTCTTTCGTGTTCGCGCTGATATTAGCAGCCTGTCGCGTTGGCATAAAGCCATAATTGTTCGCTTGGGTCCGTCGAGTACTAGGTTTACAGACACTAAAGGAAGTGTTCACTCACGAAACTGGACATTTTTATGAGCCGCAGTACGACATGCGTAAAAATTTTACGATGCGAAGTTTCTATTTTTTGAATTAATAGATTAAAATAGTTTCCAGTTATCATTGAACATCATACATGCTGCACTAGCTATCTTCCATATGGACTCCTCTACTGCTTATCATCAGGTGGTGTGGAGTCAGTTCATAAAATAGAAAGTTACGTAAATAAGGCATCTCTTGCCCGTCTGACGACTGAGCCACTATATAATTAAATAATTTGGCATTCTAAAATGAAATATCTATATTTACTAAGTAAACATCAGATGACTAAACTGATTTTCAGAGCATGTCGCGGTCTAAGACAGAAGTAGGATTAATTTCATTCATTGTAGTTTTAATATTAAATTAGAGAACGATCTCTAATTTAATATTAAACCAAAATGAATAAAAAAAACCATAATCTATATACAGTACAGAATTAAGAAGTATCTAAGGTGAAAAAAATCTCAAACAATTTATAACCAGAAATTGTACTTCTATCGGGAACATGTCATACAGATTGATACTATACATATAGATTGATGTAAACACGGGATGTTTCAATTTATTTCCTCATTGTGATTGTAACATGAAGACATCCTCATACATGATATCAACAATAGACAGAAGGTATGCAGTATAACCATGAACAATCTATACTTATTATTAAAAAATATCAGTGAATACTGAACTAGATATTGTATTTATAAAATATAGATAGTTAATATAGATAGTTAACCTTTAAGGAAATAAATAGGAAAGTATATAAATTTGATTAAGTACTACTATCATAATCGTACATAGGATGACTTGTGTAAGCGGTGATATCATTTACAGAAAACCCAGGAAAAGATAGGAAATGATAGATAAAAAGTACAAGTACTCCTAGAGTTCTTATAAATGTGTAATTATGACACTCTATGATTTATTATATATATAGACTTCACTTTTAATAATATGGTAACCTTTGGACATCTTAGGGAGAAACAATAATACAAACCATATTATTCTACAAGTTAAATAACTCATAACCTACAAGAGAAGTAATCTAAGACTTGTGTTATGAAAACATTTGATAGTTTTGAATATTTAGATTCAAGTTTCTTAATAAATGGCTATCCTTTTGTAAAAAATAATAATTTTGTTTAGAATGCTGGGGATCCATAAAAGTAATAAATATGTACTTAGGCAGTAAATATTTAATTTTAACTAATACAGACTGAAGAATGAAAATCTTAGGAAAGCACAATACTAAAATAATTTATTGGAAAGTTCTAGTATAAACTACATTTTAGAGATTTAGCAATCAATAATATGCTAGCTCTCTCAATAATTTTAGATATTGTTTGTTCTATAATGAAATACAATTAATGTTTACTGATAGAGTATTAAGAAAAAGCAGAAATTGTAAATAAATAACAGACTGACTTTATTTTCAACAATCAAACATAGAATAATTTAATTTGATTAACATTAACATGAAATGTAATTTATCTTTGTTAAGTTTAGCAATAATAATCATTAAAATTTTGTCCAACAGGTTACATAATAATATCTGACTATTTAAGCTTATATATTACTTTATGGTATATACATTAAATTTTTGAGTTTTAGTTTGATTTATTATAGATTGCTTTATTAATTATTTGCTGCAAGTACCAACTGGTCAAACAATTCAAAAGATGCCGAGTACTATATGAGCATATTTACACAATACATTTTTTGACCCCAGTGATCTTTTACAGTTCATTGTTGAAATCATAAACTATATAAGGACACTAGTTGTAGTCTTAAACATGGGAAATATAGCTAGAAGCACATAAACATGATTAAAACATATAGTTGTCTTATTCATTTGATACCACATTGAAATAGATCTTATCCCTTAGTTTACTGGGTTCTATAATTATAATTAGAAGGCGTAAATAGATAAAACATGTGATATATAAATCAAATTGAGAAAGATACGTTAATAAAAGAAAAACATGCATTAGGAACTTCAAACAGAGAATAGCAAAATAATCACTTACGGATTATTATGTTTGTTGTATGGCTTCAAAGAAGAAAATTAACTGAATCAATCTGTGTATACGCCACTAGCATGTCAGGCTTCTTTAGTCCCGCAAGGTCATGAAATATATATTTTTGCGAGATCGACAACAACAGTAAATTGCTGTCAATGTCATAGAGATGTCAAATTTATGTCCTTTTTTTATATTAGGCTAAAGAGTTTACTAAATACAGCCATGATAGGTCTGTTATCTTTAAATTAGTTTTCGAGAGAAGAGTTACCAAGAAGACTTAAAAGTCATTGTTGAGTTAAGTCTTGGAATAAATCTTGGTTCTTCAAACAAACAAATAAGTCTTCTTCTTCTTTCTTCAATCAAGTCTTGGTTCCTTCTGGAACATATCTATTTGACGTTCATTTTCTGGAATCTGGTACCATTGAATATTTGCTCAGACTCTTACAAAGAGGTAAGGGCTTAAGATTCATATTTAGACGTATTTTTATTTAAATTTCAATATTATGCTTGGGTATAATCTCCACTTTACAGAATATCGCAGCTATTTAGTTCTACGTTGTTGATTGTGTATTATTTGGTAAAGTTGTTGGTTCATTTAGCAGTGGGATGCCTTACAGATTTGACAAACCTTACTTACCAGATTTGACAAAACGCCTTGACACGTTTTCCATTCTAGAACCGACTACAACAACAATATTTATTATCAGTAACATAATAAATATTTTTACCTATATTTGTTTATGTATTTAGTCATATTTTCAATTAAATATTTGATAGAGGTATGCTATATGAAGTTACATGAAAAAAGTAGTAACTACCTAAATTCAAAATAAAGAATTAAATTGTTTATCCAAAGAGTCTTGACAGGTTCAAAAAACATAAGTAAGTAAAGAAAATCGGTGGTTAAGTTTTTCGTTGCGTAGTCGTGGCGTAGTCTCTTTTTGTATCCTGTGCCGTCAGTTATGATAGTTTCGAAGTGTACGTGTGTGGAATACTGCTTTAGTTCTGTCTTATTTGTTTGCTCGAGTGTGCCTTACGGGATCGCGAAATTAATACGTTTTGGTGAAATTGAATTTACAGGAAGACCGTAAGTGAGCGTCATTGCTCATTCATTTGATATGGCGCTGTTATTACAGGTAATTGTGTAAATCCTTGTCCTTACTGAATCAGAATTAAAACATAGGTTCTTATCTCTGAATTAATTAACATTATTTATTAATTAACTACAACACGACATATTAAGTGTGAGGTTTAAATCACTTTTGCTGCATTAATAGTTGAATAACGTCGTTGTTCCGTCGTTATTCGCAAGTTGGTACCTATTGAGATTGTAAGGTAATTTTCAATTCTACAGTCATTAACAGTTTGTATATGTACCACAAGTTGGCCCAATGCACTTAAACAAACTTACTTTCGTAATAAGTAATCTTGTGTAGCTAAAACTTAATTTGTAATTTCGACCTCCATAGAGTCCTTTTAATGAAACTGCTTTCAATTACACTCATACTATCTTCCTCATATGTTTATAAGAAAAGAAAACCTGTGCCAAGCAGTGGCATTTATTTAAGGCGTTATTATTATATTTTATTTTAGAATAAATACAGCAAATTCGTCCTTTAAAGTCTCGACGCCTTCCAATGGTAAGCCAAGTTTCTAATGGTAAGGGGAAGCACACATATTAGTGTGAAAATTGATAGTGCAGCATGTGAATGATGGCATAACCACCTCTACCTTGTTGGACCAAAAAGTGCCTTTCAGACCTTTTTCAAAGTTGCTCATATTATATAAAGGAGTGAAAATATGTGCCAGTAAATAATTCCCATGCTTTTGTTGAACGGCAAGGAAACGGTTCACGAAAAATTTCTTTGTGCGTGAAATTGAGGTGAAGCAGTTAGTTGATTGACAATTATCGATAAGAAGTTTGGTATATATAAGTTTTACAGTTATCACTTAAATAGGTACCTATATAATTTATAGATCCAACGATGAGGGTAGGTAAGCATTTAAAAAAAAAAACGCTGGAAAGGTGTCACAAAACATGTAAAAGCTTACTGTCAAAACGTATAGTACTCAGATCATGTTAGCACACTCCGAAATTCATTATAAAGCTCTAATTCCTACAAAACTATGTCGCGATCAAGTCATCGTAATGAACCTTATTGTTTTGCTATAAGCGCGAAAATGCCTTTTAGATCAATATTGTCTATGAGAAACTTGGAAGTCTTTATCGTCATAGAATTAATTGTCCAACTTGTGCTATTCACTTGATCTTTAGGTTCACAAGTTGTCGCTACAACGATAAAGTAATGGAACCATTTAATTTACAGAGAAATTAAAATTATTACTGCTAGTATTGATTTTTATATTTGCTTGTTATTAATTAGATACTTCTGGTTAGATATGAAAGGTTAAATACAACTAAAGAAACAATGGTAACCAAACGACAGAGTTGTACGTTGTGATGTGAACAGCGAATTGCTTGCACTTTGGCATTAACTATGGCAAGTGGCATTACTTACTTGCTTTCTTGTGTAAAAGAATGTCATACAATCAGACGATGTGCTTGCCAGTAAGTGTGAACTATCACTAGCAATATCAAGTAGTCACTTTTTTCAGGCATTGTATATATTCTAACAACACACTAAATTATTCAGGCTTCTTACTTTCTCGACAGTTTCATCATACACACCGAAGTCTGTAGCTAACTCTGAAGTGGTTTGGAATGGATCCGTTTCCGCAATAGCAGATATCAATAAACCAGGTACAATAGTTTAAAATAATTCAAGTTCAAAATTAGTGTTGGCATCACGGATTGCATTTAAATGGCGCTGAGGTCGAGCTAAGGATTGGTCGGTATAAAAAGTACATTCCATATGTTATACAGAAGCGTGCAGTTGGTTAATCCTCTTTCTTTTCCTAACTTCTAAGGAGATTTTGTCAAACATAGTAGGGCTTTTAAAATTATGAAAACCATAAAATGTGTTTTAAAGAGATCTTCACAGAGCTTTCTGGACCTACTTAAGCAGACTTAAGCGGACTTAGCGGACTTGATGCTAGCTCCAGACGCATGGACTCCGTTTCAGTGTCTTCTGACACAGAATATATAATAGTACCTATTACGTCTTTGGACAAGGAAATTGCGCGATAATAGGTAATATAGACAGATAGAAAGTATCTATTTCAATAGAGGTTTTATTTTGTTTTTAAATTAAACTGTAAACACAAGTCAACAGAGAGCGGATAGACAATTTAATACAAAAAAATAATTAAAATTTAAACATCAACGTGTTGAAAATTGAGTAAAAGGGCCGTTCCGGGAGTAAGGTGTCAAGCGAAAGCAAAGCTTTATTCTCTTGAGAAATTAACTGTTCCATTAGTTTTAATTCACTTGTTTCCACCGAGCTTCGTTATTTCCGCTATATTCGGTATAAAAATGAGCTGAAACATAGCCACTGTGCTAAATTGCGAAATAAAACTGAGATACGAACTGAAAAGTGGTAATATTCTTCTGGATATTTTCGAGTGCAGTTTTGATGAAGAGGTTAATTTCATATTATCTGTGTTTCTAATTATTTACTCCTTTTTTCAATTGTTAAATAATTTTATGATGTATTTTTAAAAAGGTACGTTCTTACAACTGTAACTCATGATAATAAGCACTAAATAACTGCAATAGCTTGCAAAGCATGCCTTGTTTTTAATATTGTTATTATATACTATTAGATAAGAATTTTTCAATATCTTTAAATAACAATCTTTATCATGTGTTGCAGCAGTTTCGCAGTTTCTGAATTTGAATTTAAATTACATCACGTAACTCAATTGAACTTTTCCACTATTAAAACATGGTATGAATTTTTACACACTATTTGGGTAAAGTTAAATTTATATTTAAGCCAAAGTGGAACTATAATTTGTGGCATAATTTATGTGGCTTTTTGGAATAATAAGTTTGATAATGTAATATAACCCAGATGATAGGTGGTAGCTCTACTGTAGCCCACAGACATTTATATATTTTGTCATTGATATCTGGGTATAATGTTTGTTTTTATAAACGATAATAACGAAATATGAGTAAATGCTTTATTTTCACTTTTGATTATGCTGACTATGAATTCAGGCGGCCGAGCCTATTAAGGTTTATTTGGCTAAATAAAAGCTTATTCGTTCACGAATGTTTAAAGCACTTGCTATGTGTCATGCCAGTAAACCGAATGAACAGAAAAGATACCTAGTCGGGAACTTTCATTAAACTAATAATTTTTTCTCTAGTCTCATTGTCATTACTCTAGTCCAGTAACTTCTGTAAGCAGCCACCTTAGGCTGGGTTTATGGCCGCCTACAATATTGTGCGTACAAACTTAATGAAAAGGAAACACCCTCCAAATTGCACATAGTGGAAAAAACGTATACTATTTATCGACATGTTACTTATATTAACTTTTGCAACAGGCTCTTTATGTAAAACAAAATTGAAAACATTTACTATAAAGATTTGAATCTTAAAAGAGCAACCTTTAGGACAGTTATATGAATCTTCAAAAAATAAAACATAAAGAGCCATTCGAAGGAATAAACATTATACAAGTATATACATATAACAACTTAGGTACCGTCGTTCAAGTATGCCGTGGGCAGAAAATAATGAGAAAGACCCTTTTCTTTCTTATTTATTGTGTAATTTTTCTTTCGTCAGCCAAAGCAAGTCTTTTATAAAGCAAATAACTTCGATTGCAAATTGAATTACTATCAAATTGTATCAGTAGAATATGAGGCGGCAACGTGAAAAACGTTTTGTGGAAAAGTAAACTGAAATCTCTTCGACGCCAAATCCTTTTATAAAATAAAGTAACTCCAATAATTCAACACTTCGTCGCTCCTTAGAGGGTGAGAGATATAAAATGGAAGAAAAACGCCCCTAATTCAGTTTGGTGCCGTCGAGCGCTGTTGGCAGACACTAAGTTCCTCTCCGTAGAGGTACATATAACATCTATCGATGGACATGACTTCGCCCACAATCGAGTTGTAAAAGACGCCACTTATTCACTCTAGCGTTTGCGATAGCGGTGTGGTGTCGTATTTATCTCGGGTTTTGCTTTTTGTTCTCTGAATGTTTGATGACTCTATTACGTAAAGTTGGAATGAGCACGTGCCTAGGGTAGACTGAAATGGCACATTACATACGAAACAGATCGTATTATGCATGCTGTGAGAGATCTTAACATTCTATTCACGATCGTATCGTGTGAACGCGCAGATATTCTGATATCTATATCCATCTACGTATTACAATATGTTCTAAAATTTTTCATATTTAATTGAAATGAAAATTCCTTACTTGTATTGCTAAAAATTGAAATATTTGTGGAATCACAAAAGTGTATCCAAGACAAACACAAGAGATTATTATAATGAGCTAATAAAATGAAAATCTTTTTCTTGACGGAAATTTAGTGAAAAACGATACAAAGTTACCACGCTAAGGGAGAGTAAAATTGGACGGTAAATAAACAATGGGGGTACACGATAGTTTATTTAAGGCAGTCGAAACCTAGGCAAGCTTAGGTTAAGGTTGAATACAGGACGAATAGAGTATATTGTCTTAAATACATTCCCGGACTAGTAAGCTATACGGAAACTTGCCAGGGTCGTTCTGTGAAAGGAGAAGAGCGCAAAAATGGAGTGATTGAATCATGAGTTGTCGTCTCATATGCAGCTTTAAGAACTGTTTCTTTTTATAGAGAGTTCATCAAAAGACTCGAGGTCACCTGATGGTAAGCAGTTGAGGAGTCCATGTATGAAATTAACTATATAGCTAAATATCTATAAACTAATTCGTTGTGGAAACCTCTGTGTGCACAACGGGAGATAGATGATACCTATGAAAAATATATATTACGGAAAAGATATGATACGGATACTATATTTATTTACTTACTACAATCTTAGACCAATACATAATATTATATCCAACAATGGCGTTCGGGAAAGCATTGGAAAACTTCAAAGGTTTACTTAGTACCTCCCTGTTGTTCACGGAGTGGCTTTTATGCAGCTGGTACGCTATTGGTGATAGAATCAAGCATTATATACTGCGGACAACAACCTAACAACAATAACGTTTATGGACCTGTTTGCGTGTTTGCTTTCATAGAAGCTATATGTCAGAATGAAAAATACCTCATTGACCAATTACGTGTTAAACGCTAAAATCGGAGACGATGAAGAAAAATTGATCTGAGATTAAACTTTTGATTGTGTGTCTTGCTATTCAACAGATGAGATTCTGACGGTTCAACAACTAAATCGCTCTGGATCAGCGTGGTGGGTATATAGTGCAAACTCCCAAAATGAATAAAACAACTTGAAAAGCTGAATCTTCTAAGCTCATCGATCTCCGTATGAACTTGGATAAATCCAAGGTCATGTTCAATGAGCACTTTGATCCGGAACCGACCGCAATAAATAAGTAATGGCGTACCTATCAAAGTTGTGCGGGAAAAAGTCTACCTAAGATAAGCACTCCAACTAGGAAGAAACAGCTTCGAGAGGCAATCCAACAGAAGAGTTTAATTAGGCTAGGTAGCATTTCATGAGCTTCGGCATATCTTCACATCACCCATTCCTCAATGTCTAAAGTCAAAATTCTTCGACTTGTCATGGCATACGGTGTTAAGACGTGAACACTCACGGTTGGGCTAATCCACCAGTTTAAATTCACTCTGCAAGTTTTGAAAAGGGCTATGCTCGGAATATCTCTGAAAGACCGTAACAGCAATGATATAACCCATTTAATTACTAAACTGAAGTGGCAGTGGGCTGGACATTTTAGCCGTAGAACTGTCGACCCTTGGAATCGTAAAGTTTTTGGTGGATACTCCGATTTGTTAATCGTACTGTGGAACGCCCTGCGACAAGATGGGATAACAATATTCGTAGGCTGGCTGGAATGGACTGGGTGGGAGTCGCTGAAAATCGGGAGCAGTGGCGCGCGTTAGGGGAGACCTATGTTCAGCAGTGGACTAGTGTAAAGTATATGGATGATGATGACGATGGTAAAATATTTTTTCCATGGGATAGAAGATCCCATATACTACCCAAATTTGAATAGCTCATTTTTTTCTCCGAAAAACGCTTCCCAGTAACGTGTAATGCTGTTTGATGACACGCCGTGGAATTTTGCATCGCCGAGCACTATGTTTAACAGCTATATAATAATGTTATGTAAATAAATAGTTTCATAGTAAATGTTTTCAGAAATTGTATGGGTTATGCAATGGTATTTGTTTTTTAAAATTTTATTATTTTAAAATGGACTTGCCCACCAAATTTTGAATTTCTATAAAACTAATTTAACATAAGCTGTCAAAGTAACTGTTCTTTTACAGTCTTTTTGTATCTGTATTTTATTATGATAATAAACAATTATAATAATCTGTCAATCCTGTCATCATCTCTATTGTGCGCTTGAGTACCTACGGTATTTTTCTAAGTACACCATGAAAATACATGAAACTTATTGCACGCATTATATTATATATTCAAATGCGAAAGAAATTGCAAATATGAGTTAATTAAAGCGATGAGATTTGAAACTCTTTGATAATTACTAGACCTTTCCTTTCTTGTTTGTGCCCTCTTTATCAAGAGAACAAATATGGATACACTTTTGTTGGGTAAAATTACCTGGAAATGTGGCATTCCATGAAATTCTCCTGTTTATTTTGTAATGTACGAGTAAATACAATTATAAGAAGGTGTAAATATATTTACGGAAAGATTTGTACAGATAAGAATATTTAATCAGAGGGCCCCGATTCTGATGTGCATTAATTAGAATTAAAATTTGTTCTACTTTTTATTACAATCCGGCTAGCTTAGCCGTAAGAAGACCAATAACTGGGACTTAAATCCTTGGTTTCCTAGAAATACATACTTTTCGAACGATTAAGAAAAGAAAAAAAAGATTAGTTAGTCCGGAGGTAATACTGTTTTCTTACAATGACAAACAAAGACGGCTAAACTCGATTCTATACAACCATCGTTAAATTGTTCACGTGTTTCCAGTACCGAAACAGCAGTGAAAATAAAAAACAAAGAAATAACGTTTGGTAAAATCGCGTCGGAGTAGTATCTAAAGTTGGTTCCAGTCAGTTCCATTTAGAGTCGTCCTTACAGTGCTAGTTTGTTCTAGATTGTTCCATGCACACTCGTATCACTCTCAATTGGAATTGTGTAACTTTTGTAAAGGCCGCAATTGTGATCTGGTCCATATCATTTCACGTAGACCGTGGAGATATTCAAAATGTATTTAATTACACTCCAAACTACCAGCTAACAAAACAAAGCGTTTGAACTTTCAGTGAATTATTTAGGCTTATTAAAGGGAAGGGAAAGCAAAATTTTAATGAACAGCCTAAAGCAGCACATTTACAGCAAATATTTATAAACAGATGTGTACCTTGATCAACTCAGAACAGTTAACTCTGAACAGTATACATGAAAATTATCTTTAAAAAAATGTCCCTTACATCACAAATTTTCTAGACATCCTAGAATAGAAAGAGTTCTGCTAAAAAGGCTTTAAACTACCGTGTTTTCCTCAATTTACCATGTGTAACACGACAACAGAAAATTTAAAGATTTTTGTAGATGCCATTTAAATTAGACTTTACTAAAAAAATCAAGGAGGTAACGAATACAAAAAAGTTTTTTGACTATCCTGAAAAATGTGATTTGTTCCTTAACTATGTAATAGTGTCGTATGTTAATGCCTCTGATGACGTGTTATGGTGCCGAACATCATGTAAATATCGAAAGTTTTATACAACTTTAAGTATAGGGAGTTGAAGTCTCAATATGAAAATAAAATAAACATTTGGAAGCAGTCAAAATATTTTTCACATTCTCCTGCAATACTCGTAAGTTCTAGATGTAAAAACCACTGTTTTATCACCGAAGGTAATAAAATAAATAGCCTGCTTTTACTATATGGCATATATTAAAATGAACCGCTTCAGATGTCATTAAATTAACCTTATATTGTATTAAGTGAGTAAATAGTTATATTGTGCAAAATAACAATAGTAAAAGGTGAGCAAAATAATAATAATAACAGGGTAAGCCCTGTGGATGAAAATTGTCACTTAAATTTATTTATAATTTTTGATTCGCGTTATTAAATTAAAATCTTTAATTAAATAATTTCCAATTGTACTTCGTAATTATTACATTCCAATGTCTAATGCATTCATTATGACGGTGTCAAATTTCATCGTCCCGGTTACAAAAGCTAAGTTGTGTATACGAGATTTTTATAATGTTGCCCTGTCTTTGTCTGTTGGGGCCGTTTACAAGAGTCTTAAGACTGCTGTTTTTGTTTTCTTCGTATTTATCAGATCTGTTACAATGTTTACGTGTTTTAAGTGGAAGTTGAAAGAGGGTGAAGTTTTTGCGGAGTTGTTATCTCAGTAAAAAAAAGGTTTTGTCCTTTTATTTTTTAAGTAGATAGTAGATACCCCGAAAACAAGAAAAGACAACTTTCAAATTCGAATTATAATAAGTTATTTAGTTATTTAGAGAGAATATACAAGGTCTTTTATAATTAACTTTCTTAATTTTTGTATAAATGTAAAGTATTAGCTAACTTAGTCTAGCGAAATTTTTCGTGTCATATCGTTAGTAATACGTTACTTTTATATGGATAAAACTCCTTTTATCTGTTCTGTATAAGTAATCTGCCTACCTCTTCTTATGAAATCATTATTTATACTTTATCACTTAAAGACAATAGCTACAAATATATATACAGGTAATGTTCTGGGTAAATATTAGCTTGGAGCGGAAATCACTCGGTTTCCTTTAGAGTTCGCAAGTTCAAGTTGCCTGCATCTCTTTGATGCTCTGTTATTTCAAATCGGGAAACAGTTCGCCACACGTACGTTGCATGTGCTTCTCTGAAACTTTGTGTGTAATTCGAGTGAATATTTGAAATAGAATATTAGATTAAGCTAAGCATATATTATTATTACAAGCCAGTCTTTTGATTAGAAAGCTTGCATGCAAACTGCGGTAAGCATTCTCATATTCTGAATACATATAATATCTGACGTGACCACCACTGGCCGCGTTAAAAGCCGCTAATCCATTTGCCTTTTAGCCAGTACGGAAATGCAGCGAAATGCCGACAAAATGCACGGGAAGAGCTTTGCGTTTTTTTCTTTTTCCTTGTACATACCTGAAATATCATTTTTAATATTGGACAAAATATATATGGAAATTGATTTTTTAATTTCTTATGATGGTGAATCGCAAATGGTTATCAAGTAAGTTGATTTATTCATGTTTATAAAGAGTTGACAATAGTCACCCATAAAAGTTTGAGTGTGCAGTGACCATTTTATAATTCTATTGTCAAATAGGCATTTGAAATTTGACCATTAACACCGTCATTGCATACAAGGAAATGCTAAATCTTTTGACCTCTCCAATACTTATGAACGAGCTCTGAGTCCTACCTCAAAATATCATCCTCATCTATAATCATTCTTTTTCATTATCACTTGATTTCACTTTTTAATTTTAATTTCATTGGGTTGATCTATAATATGCCGTATGTATAATAATGCTTTTGGATTACTTCAATTACTATAAAAGGAAACAAATGTAATAGACACTAAGGACTTACAATAGTTATCATATTGTACATATTTAATAGTTGTTCAACGGAATTTCTACTAAAATTTAAATTTAGAGCAGTATGGCTTTCTATTTGATTAACGTCGTGGTTGCGTTTGACATAAAGCTGGCAGTTAATGCTTTGATTTTAGATGGTAAACTCAATTTATCTTTGGAATATATTTTAAATTTAATAACGTCAAGAAATAGAGTAGTTTGAGATATCCCAAGGAAATATTTCATCGGAAGTGATAGACAATAACTTTTATTGTGCAATTCTATCTGATTCACTAAATAAGTTTATTATAGAATGGCTACCTACATACTCGTAGAATAATATAATACCTATACAAGGCAATGCAGTAACTTTTCATTACATGAACTGCAACTTTCCGCTCCCTCCCAGGAATTTATAGTGAACTCTGTTAAGTATTTTGTTCTTAATTTTTATTTACTCCAACAGGTTTAATTTTCCTGCTTCAGAATACCTGTTATGTTTATGACTAGACTAGACGCCGGGAATTTTCTATTAGTTTTAATAGTTTCATTATTACAAAACAATTTAATTAACATTATTCATAACCAAGAATAGTTGTCATTGCAGAGTTGATTAAAATCTTGAGAGTACAAATATCTCGAAAATAACTTTACGGTTTGCTTTAACTCAACAGTGCAAGGAACTCTATTTAATTAATTTGACTGTATCCTCAAGTGTTTCTCCCTTTTGTTAGTCGAATTTTTATTATCTAATTGAAATTATTTATCGGCACGGAATGTGTTTCCCTCCTTCGTGATAAGGCATCTCATGGATTGGCATGGTGGGAGTGGCCAGGGCAGTATGTATATGGTACAATGAGTAGCTGCCGTCGCGAGTTGGATTCTTACACTACTTATATTACATTAAAAATAACTTCTAATGGATTCAAAAGGAAAAAAATCAATTACTTACTTTTTTGAGGTTCCTTAGCTCGCCGTCTAGAGCTTCGGATTCGGATGTACGTCTATACTAAGTATATTTCAATAAAAATGCATGAAATATTCTAATGTAATAACAAATGCATGCATGCTTCACTGGCTATATTCATATATGGACTCCTCTATTGCTTATCATCAGGTGGTGTCGAGTCATTTGCTTAGCTTTATATAAAAAAAAATTATATTTGTATATGATATATTGCAATGATAGGTAAAAGTCAAAAATTACTCCTAAGTTAAAAGCCGTTTCCGCAAATGTTCTTTTCAATGGCACTGGGTGTTGACAGAAGATATCTCAATGTGACCATGCATGCATCTGCTGCCAATTATCTTTTTTTTAAATTAATTTTTTATATAAAGCACAGCAAATGACTCGACAGCACCTGATGATAAGCAGTAGAGGAGTCCATATGTGAATATAGCTAATGAAGCATGCGACATACTGCCCAAGCCACCCTCACCTTGCCGGCGCAAAAAGTGCTTTTTCACGCCTCATGCATTCTCTTTTGCATCATTGCTTGAGAGTTATTGTTATTGACCTATAAACTTATTTTTCTTTTATCTTCGCAATGTAAACTTAAGTATATCCTCTTGCCTCTTTAGTGGATGTACCTACCTACGATAACAAAAAAATGTTTATTAGGTTGTAACGATCCTTTTTCGTTCGTAAGACTTACTTCATGAATATTACGCTCGATATGGTCATATTATTAACCTATCTAGATAACGATTTGTCGTTTTGATACATTTTCTATAGATAAACTTTCAAGTTATCAAAGTTATAACTTTGATATAATTGACCCTTTTAGCAATAAAGATAAAATATATCTGAAAATTTTCTATAAAAGCTACGCGCTATTTCAAAAGCTGGAGCCAATCGAGGGTCAAATTTTTCTGAAAATTCCAGCATAATTCGAGTGTACGTTACAAATTACGGCTTTTGCACTAATTGGTAACGCCTAATTGGTAGTCGCTACAGAAAAATTGCTTTCATAAACGAGCGAAGAGTTTCATAATTACTGCAATTAGGACCGCTACGGCGTTTTGTTCAGACGAGACCGCCGGAACGGTTGGGACGTGTCGCGTGTACAAATACATCATTTTCCACAAATTCCTACCAACCCGATATTTTTTTTTGTTTTCTCAGGACGAAGTTTCTATTCTAACGGAATTTCATGAGACCTTGACACGGGTAATTGATTTATATTGCCACCTGTTGAGGTTAATACTTGCTCAGATCCATATATCTAACCACTATGAGAGTATGTTAACTAGATAACTGTGTATGTATTGGCAAATGCTATAAAAGCTGTCTAATGTACTCTTGTCTACATTTCATATTTAAATTTATTTCAGTACTCTTTACTTGACTGACCTAGAAGGAGGATAATGTTATTAGTGCGTATTCATGTGGTTTAGTGCGTTTGTTCAATCGTGGCTTCCTATAGCCTAATAGGCTTGACCGGTTATGAAGGGTGAGGTTTCATTAGATTTATATTCTTCACCGACTTGTCATAGGATATATAAATATATAAATATATAATATTATATATATAATGCTAATAAAATATATTCATCGTAGGAAAATTGTTGGGGTTAAAAATTATTCTTCAAAAGCAATCTTCCTCGTTGTTAGGATTTCAGGTGAACTGATTAATAATTCTAGATACTTTGATAAATAGAATATGAACACCCAAATTCTATTAATTTGATTGCTAAGGAAAGCCGCTGCCAATTCAGGTTATATTTCGAAAGGTCTATTCAATATTCTTAATGTTAAAGAACGACTTGAAATGAAGCTATAAGGAAACATGATGTTATGTGACTACCTTCTATATCGATGGGTGGGATCCACCTCACAATTTATGCATAGAAATACTAAATCAATTTAGCGAGACAAGAGATTTTTCTAATTATGTCCCACTTACCACTTACCGACGATCTGGCACGGTCACGGGAAGAAACTGGATGCGAACAGCGTGGGCGATCGGATTGGATATCCCCGGGAGAGACCTATGTACGGCAGTGAACGTCTTTCGGATTTTATATATTTGAAATATACCAGTATAATAATTGTGGGTAAAAGAAGATGCCTTCAAAAGAGATTCCGAGATTCGGTTCTAACTTCATTCTACATATAGTTTGTTCACAGGCTGATGATTTCATCCTTATCTACAATAAGGTAGAGAGCAACATTTTTGGAGTCTCGAAACAAGGGAAACATTGCTCAAATAGAGAATTTAAAGAGGACTTTTAACAAAATATTATTGCGTGTACAATCGTATCGTCAGTATCGTCAAACTCATAATGTGAAACTACCATTTAAATTATTGCAGGTTTTTATGTGAAACAATGTTGGAATTCTTAAAATTAAGGAATTGCCACTCAATTGTGAGTGATATCGATATTATTACGGTAGTTTTCTTGTAACATGCTATATGTTATGTACAGTTGTTTTTTTTATATATAGAAAGCATTAAATGTCTTCTATTTAACTAGTTAAAGAATGCTAAATTAATTGGATCACTAAGTCAATTTTATTTCGTACCTTTTTCACTAAATCACAGAAGCTTTAATGTTTTAGGGTTTTAGTGAATCTGAATTCGAAATTGGAATTTAGTCATGATCACGGGTAAGTCGAAGGATTGCTCTGGACTTCGTTTTATTTGTTTGCGACTAAAAGGTTTTCCACACCCTCACGACGAGCATTAGCGTCAGTTTTTAATTTCTATTTTAGAAGAAAATTCAAATTCCCGATCTATTTTGGTCAAGAGACCCCTTTTTCAAAACGAAGAGTTACTTCAAACGTTTAGGAAGTCACTTTAAAAATCCTATCCTAGTTTTGCACGATTCACTCTTAAAATGCTGTTAATTAATAATTATTGATTTATTTTTACCTTAATTAATTCATTTTATTAATTAAACGGGAAACCGATTTCGACCCCATTTTTCTATACTTGTTTTTCCGTTCCTGTGGTTTAATCCTTTTCTTAGGAACAGAAATATTTATCGTAGATTTTTTCCAAATTAAAGTAATCAATGCCACTGGTCTATTATGTAACTCCAACCGATTCTTACAAAATTAATCTTACATATAATATATATGTGTCAGATTACATTGAATGTCAGATAAGACCCATAGAATCGGATTGGAATTAAACGCCAGTATGTAGTTGGCCTAAAAGTTCAACCTTTTCAATCCTCTGGATTTTCGAAGACGGTTTTTCCGCTTATGTCTCGGTGAATCGCAGCCGCGGGACAAGTAAAAGTTTTATCCCACGTTTTTCCTTTTGGTTTCATTTTAAGTGCTATTTACATGACCTTTGTCAATGTAAAAGGTTCATATTAGCTATTGGTTTTAGTGACAGTCAAATAGAAATTACTTTTTTGTAGTCGTATTCGTAGCTCCAGTGCAATATAAATTGTTGGACATTTGTTTGTTAATTTATATGCATAGGTAAGTACATTAACACTCCAGAGTGATATTATGATTAAACACTAGTTTATTTTTAATGTTTTCATATTTATTATAAAAGTAATTCTGTATGAATGCACTTGATAACTAATATATCATACAATGGAACACAATATGAGTAATAAAAATCGTCTGCTTCTACCTAATTTTGAGAAGTCGAGTAAAAGGTTTGGTCACCGTTGCTACTCTTAATGCTATTGCTTTCGCTATTCCGTAAATTTACCAACCAACCTAGTGGGCTAAATAGATATTTCCATAAACATTTCCAATATCATTATGGTCGAATTCACATTTGAATCAGCCACTAATTTCATTAGTCGAATGGTTATTACAAATTCAAATGATTCACCAAGTTTAAGTTTAAACTGTACATACCAAAAAAGATACTAATTATGTAAAAGAGTTTGCTCTTAAATGAATCTATTGTAGATTGGAATTAAAAAGTGTTCTACAGATTTTTGAATTCGGTAGGTGGTCATCTGGTGGAGTAGTCAGTTGGTACGCCTGTCTCAGTCAAATCAGTAATGGTGGGTTCGTCTATGTTTGTATGATGAGTACGACCGTTTATGTCAAAGACATTTATATTTTATAGTCTTTACCATTGCCATATCTTTCGTCTGTAGCATTTTTTGTAGCAGAATTTGATCACTTAATGGGATCCTCGGAGTTAAAAGTACGCTGTTTTAAATGTGTGATTCTTCTTCTTAGTTACTAATTAAAAAATTCTCATGTTCAGCACGTTCCGACCGCTTGCTTTTGATAAGTTATCAGACTAAACTTTCTATCAGAGTCTGAATCAATTTGTTTCTGTCATTCCTCGTCTTATAAAAATACATAAAATCACAGCTATATAATATGTTTGATAATGAAAATTCTCGGATTAGTTTTGTTTCGTTTCATAAATATAATAGCAGAGAGCATTATGCTATTGCAAATTAGTTATTAAAAATTAATTGTAACTTCATAAAATGATTCTGATGAAGCCCGTATTAAATTTTTTAATAGGGCCTATTTTTGGCGGCACACTAAAATTAGACAAGTTCATATATCTCGCTCTCTCTCATTGTGTCTAGGCAAAGGCAAAAAGCAAGAATTAGAAATGTCAAAATTAAGTTACTTTCATAGACAATTCTAGGAGGCATGGAGCGGCTCTTAAAAGATGTATTTGTGGGATGTTTTAAAATACCTTTCTTAATGTCACGTGATATTCCAGCTCGGTCCAATCTCGTTCTGTCATTATTGATAGAACGAGATTGGTAATTGCATTCCAATAGAATGCACTTAAAATAAGATTGAGACAGTCTACTTCATAGAAAAACTTAGCGTAAGCTAACAATAACTCTCAACATACGCTTAAGAAAAATAAACAACCTTAGGTAGGTTTCAAGGTAACCTACTTAAGGTCTACAAATAAGGATGAATCACACGTTATGCTGTTCCTCACGTTGTGTAATGTAACACATTGCGTTTTGTATGTGGAAGACAGGAGAAAATATATAGACCATAAAGCTTGGAACACATTAGGCGGGATGCGGTGCTATTTAACAGGCGTTGCCAGATTTATATAAATGCTGGTCCTGGATATTATGCGTTAGTTTACATTAATATTGAAGATTGCAGTAGAATCAAAAAAGTTTGTAAATAAAAAATAATTTATACATAATGTAATATACTCACAGTGTTTCCTAAAGCATTAATCCGATTGTGATCAAGTCTTTTTTAATTTGTTCTACATACGCCCGTTTTTTTGGTTCCAATACTAGATCAAATTTAAATTATGAATATATTAGTTCATGATATGTATATACAAAATTTTTCTAATAATTTCGAGAGCAAATATACTAATTTCATGTTGTTCTGTGATCTCCATCCTGTATATATTTAAAAATGTTTTTAGGGCATTGCAACGCTTGCTGGCTACTGTTAGTTTTTATACAAATAATTTTCAAATTCAGTTTCACATATCATTTGCTTTTGCATTGATATATTTGAAACTCTTTTTCTTTTGACTGTACTTATGTGTATCATCATTCACAGAATTTTAGGAATCTGTAACGTCTTGCATAATTTACAGTGGGTCGGTTTAGACTATAATAATCATTTTTATTAGGAGAGGATTACAATTTTATTTAGGGACTATAAAGATTATCAAGTTGGAACTTATAACCTGTATGAATAAAGTTTGTATATATGGTACACGCAATGAATCGCTGAAATGTATGTACGCACGTAACTAGCAATAAAGCTAATTAATAAAACTTCCGAAAGATTGCCCCTAATTGATTATCTAAGAACAAGGTTTTTATAATTTTTTTTAATAGATACACCACTCGTGTTCACGGATTACCTTCCGAGTTACCTTCTTATACATTCTTGAACAAATTTAAGGTTTTCTTCATAACAAGTGCTGATAAATTAGACAACAATTAACTGTTTATTTTGTTAACTTATGTATTGTTCTTTGAATATTCGACTACAACGTAGCGATTTTTGAGAGATACGAATAAACTACCAATTACTTTGCTTCTCTCTCAAGTTTATATAAAACAAATCAGCTACTTTGACTGTCTTTTTGAGTTCTATTTTGACAGAGATATTGCATAACATATAATATTCAACAGATTTTGTTGTATAAATCTGTTAAATTGATAAAATGAAAAATATTTCAATTCAAAATATTTTTCTTAAATAAAAGCCCATATTTTATCAAATAAATATGTACCAGACTTTTGTAATTGGAGTATAAGGGTATTATTTCATTTGACACAAAGAGAAAACAAAGCGTAAGCTGGAAACACATTACTTGACGTGACTAACCGACGACTCACCAACACTTAGCTGGCGGTAAATGGAGAATTATAAGTGGAATTTTCTGCACAATTTTGTTGTTAAAGTAATGAAACCTTGTTAAGGCTGTACCCTCAGGGCCTTTAATGTGACTTAACAATTTTATTAAATGTAAAACAGAACTACGTTCAAAAGATACTTAGCAATCGTATGATAGGTAGTTTTTCAAACAAAATTGAAATGAATTGTCAAAAAGTTATAAACGCTTTGAAATTATATGTAAATAAATAGTTGCGACTTTAGCAGGTTTTATCAACGATGTTAAGAACTAGAACTAGCCAGAACAAGCAGCAAATATTTTTCGTGGTCTTCGTTTCGTCTACGACAGTCGGCCAGGGTGTACTTACGAATTTTTATAGGATACCTTCGTTGTTATTACTGGTAATGTATGGCCTAATTTGTACTCACACATTGTTTAATAAAAATAAAGTAATGTGTAACTTCATATATAAGGTTTGTACAACTATTAATTTAAACTTTTATTGAGACTGTTTGATATAAACGACAAAATAAAAATGTCTGTTATGAACGGGTAGGTTTATTATACATGTCGTGATCATAAAATTAATTACCTATTTTGATGAAACAGTAATATTCATAAAATTGTTACAGTTCTGTGTGACTATCTAACCACCAATAAATTTAGATTATAAGTCGTTTGTCCTCATTAACCTATTAACAAATTTACTATATATATTTTGTGTGTCTTTTTTTTCAGATAATTCAACAGTTCTACATTTAACCTCTCATACACAATTAATATACCTTGTGCAATCATATCACTTTGCCCAAATAGTTTTTATAAAATATATACCTAAGCAGAAAACTAGATACTGGCGGAATCTATTAAGAAAGCGCCATAAAACCCCAAAGAAGAAGAATATTCATAAAATAATAGTTCACGTTCAATACACTTTTGGCTATATCGTTAACTTCACTTGACGTTTCGCTCGTTTATTGCTACCACGCAAATGGGGTTTATTGTGCTTTGCTACTTCATGCCTGATTTAGATACAATCCTAACCTAACGTATCGCTCTATTCAGCTTGCATCTAAGCTCAGTCATAGGTCCTTTCATTTCAATATTCAAATTAGAATCTTATGTACAATATATTTTTGCCGCCATGTTATTACATCACAAAATAAGGTAACATAAGAATCAACATGTTCATCGTCATCAATTATTTACATTAATTACCGGTACCAGTGATTAATATCAATATTTTGCGATATGATCACTTATGTTTGAGTAATCAACGATCATGTCGTTAAACGCTGAGTATTTATTGGTAAGGCTAGATAGTATCATGACGTGGCCAGCATTATTACGACAGATAAATACGTAAATTGATAATATTAATTTGTCGTATTATACACAAAAGAATTTGAAATCAAATTCATTTTTCAATTTTTCTAAGTACCTGCACACCACTACGATAAAAGAAAAAAACTACGAAACGATACTTTTCGCTGACTTACTTAGGTAGCAAAACTATTCTAAAATGATATTTATATTGATTCCAGTTACTTATTTTACCTTATATTCTTAATCAAACTTAAAAATTTATTTCTATCTAGTTTTTTTATATATTTTTATTCGTTCACTTAAATTAGTTTTTGAATCATCAACTTTACTTCGGGGATTTGCCCGTAGTAAATTAGGACATTTTGCGGTTTTTATTCCATTCCGCTCGCTGAGATTGGCTTATTAAGCACCCTAACACTATTAATATTATATAATAACTTTGAAATTTAATACCCTTTTGGCGCTTTTAAATTTTCATTAAAATTATGCTACTATTAAATCGTGATATTTTAATGTGAATATAAATTATCATCAAAAAATTTATGAAGATAGTACGCAGTATGTTAAGTTGTACAACTTAAGTAATTTTGTATTTTTTACTCTTTTATATTTATTAAATAAAATCTGTTAATTAAATTAACAGCTTTTATTTAAAAAATAAGAAAAAAATCATTACCATAATTAGCAGTAACTTAAAGGCCCGATGTTTATTCTAAAAGAAGCTATCGGAGACAGACATTTTAAATTTACCTGACTTATTGACTATGCCGGCATAGTAACGTAACCGCGGATCAAACAAAATTTTTTGAATATAGATATTTCATGATATTCTTATTGAGCTATGTTTGTACACTTTACCAAATATATGTGTTTCTTGAAACTACAATTATTAAATGTTGCAGATATTCCTCACTAGCTCTGCAATAGTTTGCGTTGCCGAGACGCCAAAGTTCTGATTCTCTGTATACCATTATTTATGGTAATGTCTACATCTCACTAAATATACTTACTAAGCAACACACTTAAAAGAGCATTATTTTTGATAATGGTGGCTATTGTTCCGAACAATAACTTATCATTAATATAAATTGAATGCATCTTTTGCTTTCCAATCCATTGAAGCAAGAAAATGATTGTTAAGAAATTGTCAAAGTCGGGGGTTTCCACCTATTGACGTATTTTTTTTTCAGTTTATACTTTTATAAAAAATAAAAAAAAAAATTTAACCTTTAAATATTATATTTTATGAAACTTTAAATGATAGATTCATCTTTGAGATGACATCATGACATCACGCCACGAAGAAAAATGAGATATTATCTTACGAGGAACTATATAACCCACTGAACGTATCCACTACAAATGATGTAGGTTTGTAGTTCAATGGGTATTCTAAATATGTTCGTTAGTCGTGTTAAAGACTAATGAAATGTGAAGATACGATGGATGAAATGACATTTAGATTTCCATAGTAAATTATCAGTAAAATAAAAGTATAAGTTTAAGTATTCAGTTTTGATTGAACTTTTAACATCGTCCAGAGTCAAATTAGTCTACATTTATGTATTTCAGTTCAAAGTTTTATTCTAACATACAAATTTACATAATGAAATGAAAATATATAATTTTAATTTCATTAAAAAAGATTTAGTCATATTCAGAAATGAGATAAATTACAGTATTGTTGCTAGTCAATAGAAAATTCTATAAATTAAATAAGAGTATGGGTCGTATTAATATTAACCTACTTTAGTTACATCACAGGTCCGAGTCAGTATAAACGGGTTTATCTCTATACGAGACGCCATAAGCTTTTAAAGCAAAAAGTAAAAGTAGTGCACCTATCGTAGTTGTTTCAATGAACCTCTGTCTGTTCGTTTCATTATCCCTACGCTTACATACTGCATTATTGAATCAGCCCAATGTTTACCCAAAACGTCACAAACAAATACTTAGTACCTACGATGTTCTGTCTTGATAATGATTACTATTCGTCACATATCTGATGTTTGTAAGACCTTTATGGTCCACCGGGACTCACTCACTGTTGTGCACTTGTTGGGCAGAATTTTGATTCGTAATGCTTGTCTATAAGCCTTCTTCTTAACATTTTTGAGTTATTATGTAAGACACACTTAAATTATAAATGTGAAATTGTACTTTTTTACTATTTTATTCGAAAATGGGTAATCTTATTTAGATATATTTCGCAAACAGGCCACAGCTTAGTTAAGTATATATATTATTTTACCTTTTTTTAAGTTTACGCAGATGATGTTTACGTTATTGAAATAAAGGCATATTAAAATGACATATGCAAACCGAATATATACAGAAATAATAAAAATGATGATGAATTCAATCTAACATCGAAACCAAACTGAAATTACTAAATGACAAAAAATCTTCTGAACCTAATGTAGCGGCCAGTAGTATTATCATCTAAGAGGTTCAATAATATACGAAAACACATATTCGGTGGAATAATATGGTTGATTAAAAAACAATTCAAGAATAAACTTTAAATATCATAATCTTTTGTACACTTCAATACCCATACAAGGCGAGTGTTGTAAATCCCCCTAATAGCGTGAAAGTGCATTTCACAAGATAGAATACGTGACTCAAAAAGATTTATAGCGTTCCCCACTGGCATATAAATTCAACACTGTTCGGACATCTCACGAAATTAATGTAGGTAGTCTGCATCTGGGAAAATCATTTTAACACTTCGCGGGGATTTCCCGGCAGGTGTGTTGTTGATTGTTAGTAGCTCTTAAAATTATTTTGATTGTTTTATCAGAACAGTATAACTTTTAGCTACCTTTAGATTTAATATTTTAAATCTTTGCTCATATAGTAGGTACTTTAATCAAATTCTAATTATTTAGTCTCCAATAGAGTCATTTGTAGGAGTCTGTTATATCGATTGTTATTGGCGACTGGTTGGTATGTCTATTAATTTATTATCTCTTCTCTATCTTATTATATCTCTCTACAAATTATTTATCTGGCTTTATCCGGCTGGGGCAGATAAATTGTGTAACAAATACGAAAACATGGTTTTGGGTCATGGTGGTTTATTTTTATGTATGTATATTTCTAATTATTTGAATCAATAATTAATATATTAGCCCTCAATGATGCTTACTTTGGATCAGATAGGTGTGAGAGAATAATATATTATTAATCATAAATAATATTACATTAATAACGATTAAAAACTTTGAGAATGACTTCATTTAGGATTCCTTGATAACTCTAAAAAGTGCGAGATCGTACTAACTAAGTTAAGTAATATTGATTAAACTATATCTAAAGTTGCCTTTGATGTCGAAACGAAAATGCTGTAATAATTACATAGCCAAGTTCCTTAGGCAAGTATAAGGATAAATTAATTGTTCCAAATCAGAACCCAACAAAAAGCGTAATCTTAAGTCAGTTAGCTGGCTAATTCTCTCGCATCGTCATTGGAATCGCTTTGGTAGTTCCGTTATATTGTAATCAGAACACTTGGGTGTATCCCTTTTTGTCTATATATTATATATTGTCTCCCGCTATTACATTAAACAAACATTTGAATGTATCTATCAATATTAATAGAAGGGACTCATTGAAATAAAAAAGTAGTTCTTTAAGTATATAAGTTATTTGACAAATATAAACTCCTTAAATCCTCTTTAGCACTGCACCTTGAGAATAAACATTTTAATAAGTATTTAAACCTTTTTTCTCAGGATACTAGTAAATTAAAGATATAGCAGGTGGCTTAACTTATAAAGATCATTCCTCAAGGTAGTCGAATTAAAATTCATTTATTTGTAACAAAGGTAAATACAATTCGCCATAATATATTATATTAACAACGAGTAAATTTGTTAACCATAAGGTACACAATGTTGTTTCTTTAGTTTATGATTTAAAATAAATAATGAATTAATAACAATTACCTTTATAAAATACTGTTTATTTTTTCCAATCCATCATTTACCCAATTCTTTTAGATCATCTTAAATATTATTATGTTGAAATAAAAAAAATATAGCTTTCAAGTGATGGTCTTGACGTCAAATATGCTTCCAATCATCAGTTTATCAAGCTATTGTAACTCAAGCTTCCAGCTAAGACTAGTTGTGGCCGCGTCATAGAATATCAAGCCGGTATCGACATCTGCCACATGAATATTCAGAAGCCCACCCAATAATCACGTTTCCGATCGCTCACCAAACAAGCTTGCTGTTGTTCCGACGATTATTGTTTTCTGAGTATCTACAATTCAAACCCTGTTCCACTATTAAGATAATCTTATTTGAACCCTTCTCATCTCATTTGTTTTATCGATTCGGTTTTAAGTGATATTTGTCGACATGATATTGTAACACAGTTCTTTCGACTTGTATTTAAGTGTACATTCATTATTGACGAATATGGTGACCTTCAGAGATAGGGTATATAGAACTTCAACTATAATTTAAACCGTAAACAGCATAGTCAACATTTGCTTATTCTAAGACGTCCTCTTTAAAATAGAATATTACTATTTATTCTTTATAATTTTACTGATTAAAATACTAAAATAAACAATCGAGAGTTGATTTTAAAGATGAAATCGTCGATTATGAAAATTAAAACTAAAACAGTAAATGAACTGGCTTGGAGTTTAGCTCAGCGATTCAAAATTGCAATTTTAAAACATTAAGCTCTTGCAAAGCTTAGGATTAAGCAAGTGTGTCAGAAAAGATATCACAATTAGAAGTCCCGTAATCACCTTAGTTCATTTAGTAAAGTAATAAATTTTAACCGCTCTGTGGTATTCCATTTTGTTTTAGAGGAAGAAGGAGTTTTTAGTGCTTGGCGATGTCTGGACTATTAATGAGCGTCTAACGACTCATTTGGGTAATTTAAAAGAAATTACGCAAGAAAAACAATCGTTTAGGAATATAAATAATGTTGAACTGCGTCTGTTTTGGCCTTAAATTTACTCCAATACCAATTAAGTAATACAATTGATTTAATACATATTACATCGTTTGAACATTATAATTATAATTCCTATAATGGAACAGAAAAAATGCTTGATTAGACACCTTACATATCTCGATCTCAACACACACAAATTTCCAGAACAAAACACACACATATAATATTTCCATTCGCTTTGACGGAGAAATAAATACTTAAACTCTTTATTATTATCCCTACTATTTAATTGCTAATTACTTATTTATTTTATAAAAAATATTGAAATTAATTTCACAATTGTCAGAGAAATCGCGTAACATAAATAAGTAGATCGAATTGTGAACCTTTTATAAATTGGTTGAAAATAATAAAAAAATATGTTTTGAAATAAACAATCTCGAATCATCCTTAAATATTACTATTGCGGTGAAATAATGTTGTATTTAATTTTATGTTCACGTTAAATAAAAAACGTTATTTTTAAAGGTAACTATTTCTATTATAATTTATTTTGTTTAATACTGTACCATACAGCAGCCGATATAAGGTATCTGTAATTTAAATTAACACTTAATTTTTGATTGAGGATTTCATATTGAAAACGGAGTGACATTAGATAGAATTCTTTACACAGATTCGTTTCTTTCAGAGATTTAGACAGAATGGTCGATATATTACGTGGTTTAAAAAATAATTTTAATTACGACGTTTAATTACGACGTGTCCAAATAAGGTTGGATCAGTAAAACGTTGCAAAATGAAAATCTGTAAAAAAATTGTAAAAATTTATATTTGCAATTTTAATGGGCAGACGTCACCATTAATATCTTTTATTATTCCCTCGAACCCACCGTAAAGTCGTTAGGCGTTATAAAATCAGTCATCACACTGTGCTCGCGTCTGTGCTCGGCCAAGTCATTTATCCCGTCGTTTTGATTTGATCACGTATGATTTACACGGAAATTACACTGCCAGCTAGATGTGCCTTGACAGCGGACGTTTCATTTGTGGAGTCAACATTCTGAACGGATAATGTATGGTCGTATTATGCGTGTGGTTGAAACAGATATTACTTGTTTCTACTTTTGAAATAACTGTGGGTAGTCGCAGAAAACTATAATATAATTTTTATATAATTTTTCAAAATTAAGAGGACCACTGCGAAAGTATTCATTTAACTACGCACACCAGGATAATCAATTCTTTCGTTATATAAATTAAGTGAAGCTATTTTAAATACGTCTTGGCGTAAATATATACTTACCTACTCGCCATCCATTTTCAAAGCTGCATGCAAGTCACAATATTCTGAATCGAATCTCGATTCTCAACAGTTCATTGCTTTCACATTATCTGTAGATGACATCGTGAAAGTCCCAGGTTCAGTCCATACGGGCATTATGCACGGCCACAGATGGCACTCGGTTTATGTCCTCGCATTGATGGGACTCTAGGACTTTTATTGGAATACCGTAGTCGTTGGAGAAAGCTTTATTGAAATGCTTGAGAAAACGTTGACGCTGAGTAAAATTTTAATATCAACAGATTCCGTTTTGTATATATCGTGACCTATATAAAAATATAGTTATTTTTATTATTATATATATTTTGTTAATAGAAAATTCTAAATTTGTCTAATGAATATCATATTTTTTCATAAATTTGTAACTATGCTATTTATTACACTTTTACGACTTTTTAAGCATAAAGTGTAGTTTCTTAATTTTTAAGTTTATTATTATATCTTCATTTAGTTTGTAGTAAATTTGAATATCGTAAAAATTCAGTTTTATTTTCATAGACGATAGGCATTTGCGTTAAAAAAATGTGTAATTTTAGTAATTTAATCTCATAAAATAATAGTAGAAATTTATATTTTATAATGGCCAGATCTAATATTACATCCACAAATAGATGCTTACTAAAGTTTTGTTTCCTAGTATATTATATTAGTTAATTTAAAATAATAGAGGTTGTTTGATAACAAATAAGATAGAGATATTAAAATCGGCCAATCTGCTACCTCGAACTTCGACAATTGCACATTTGAAATATAAAATAATTTAACATACGTTTTCTGTATTTAGTTTGTTTATAACATCATAATCGTATAATGTCAATTGATCCTTATACTACGCTTCTAATAAAACTAGATATGTAAAGCTGAAAGTGCTTTTATGATCGGAAAAAGCTCGACATCCGCACCCTTATTGACAAACATTCGGAATATATCAGCACGAAAACTCACATGTCGTCTCGCTTTACGCGTCTTTATAAAATACAAGGTATTTGACAGCTTTTTTATTTTCGATATATAAATATCAGTCGTATCAGTCGTAAAAAATATTGCTGAAGTAATAGTATACGTTCGAGGAGTTATTACAAGGTGTTTAAAAAGGCTCTATATAAAATGTTACAGTTAATCGACAACCTCTTCATTTTACTTTGGTCTAAGTGGATCCCTAAAATGTGCGAGTGTAATAATAATATTAATATTCATATTATTATTGGCCGCCGATTCCACTCTCTGTTGTCCTGGTTAGTCTAGGCTCCTTTACCAAGGAGTATTTATCGGTCCCTTGAGTCAAAAAATGACTAGTAAATAATAATAATATTACAACATAGTACAATTATATTAATATAAATAATATTAATATTATTATTAAAGGAGATAGAGTCATCTGCTAACAACACGAAGCTCCCTCAATTAGCTCTAACGAAGTTACCAGAGGAACTTAACACTACAAAGTAATCATTTGGCAGCGAACTTCTGTAAGGAGGAGGTGCTTCCAGTTGGAGATCTATATTGGTGCGGAATATATAATATATACACTGCTATCTTACTATGTTTTTTATTTATTCAATAACTATTGGTAAACATACTATTTAATCAGAAACATTAATTTTGAGAACGTTCCAAGGGTAGGTACCTATTTCTGAGAAAATCCTTGTCAGTGGCCACACTATAGGACAGCTTGAAAATAAGGCAGATCCAATACGTATGCTTATGAAATTATATTATACAATATAAATATAAAATATGCAAAACAAAATTTACCTTTTTATTCATTTTCCCTTTTATTTTTTTGTATTTTGCATTTAATGATTGTGAACCACACATTAGATTTGCGTGTCTGGATGTGGCACAAGGTTCTATGTCTAGCAAAACTAAAGCATAAAAGCCGAGAACGCGGCTAGTCATTACCGCTCTAATTCAATAAGAAGACAGTTCGTTCACTAAAATGAAATCTCAAAGGACTTGGTCTGATTAGATCTGTCAGTTTACTTTCTAAAGCGAAGCCATCCATTAAAGCAAAATGTATTCAGTCTGCACAATTTTCTTGGGTTTCTGTAATTATTATAAAAAGACTAGTTATTTCTTTTACATTGTTTTTTATTCTCTTAATTTTTCAAAGCACCTATATGTTAAACTATATGTCAAGCCTATATTGGCCAGACCTTACTCAAAGACAGAAAAAGTATTCTAAATAAGTTGATCGGAAGAAAGACGCGGCAGCCATATAAACCGACATAACAGTGTAGCTCCTTTCGAAACTGGTTGCGCTATGCCTTAAGTATACCTTTATCTATGCTGTCAAGTATCCCAATATCTACCTGTATTTACTTATAACGTAGTGAGCAGCGCGCGTTTCTCTACCTGATGATGGACACACTCTATCAGTAAGTGTTCGATATCCTCTGTAACGCCAGACAGTAATAGAGGTTGTCAAAAGGAATTCATTGTAATAATTTGGTTAATATTTATTGTTACGTGTAAAAAGGTACCGTACATATCAAGAGTCAAACCTCAGTTGTATATTATCTGATTGTAGCACTTATTTAATCATTTGTCTATTACCAGCCTGCCAGCGCTCACATTTCATGAACAACAATGTGCCTGATACCTGAAGGAACAGACACTAAGCTAAGACCTAAGCAAATTATCTATAATATTTGTATCTGATTGTAGCACTTATTTAATCATTTGTCTATTACCAGCCCGCCAGCGCTCACATTTCATGAACAACAATGTGCCTGATACCTGAAGGAACAGACACTAAGCAAAGACCTAAGCAAATTATCTATAATATTTGTATCTGATTGTAGCACTTATTTAATCATTTGTCTATTACCAGCCCGCCAGCGCTCACATTTCATGAACAACAATGTGCCTGATACCTGAAGGAACAGACACTAAGCAAAGACCTAAGCAAATTATCTATAATATTTGTCCAATTTATGGGGTTCAAATATAATGTTGCTGTTTAGTAATAAAACATTTTTTTACAATTAAACGAATTTATTTAATCAAACCAAACCTGTATTTTGTATATATTTCTTATTTGAAGATCATTTTGCCTTTGTGATAGAACTCTGGGGACTGGACTACATAAACTCTGTGAAGGTTGTTTTGAGTTGCTTAAAGGTAAGAAAATTTATTCCATGCAGAAAATTGTCCAAATATTCGCCACAAGAATTGTGTATTCAGCCTGCTAAGTCTACACACAACTTTCTTGGCCTTTTAATTTTCTAGCCTCTGATTGTCCAAAAGATTTCACATATAAGATTTATAAGTAATAATGTACAGCCATTAGATGCCATCTCGTAATGAAATGCAAACAGTGGCCGTCTTCCTCACAGCCTCTCATTAATCTTAGGAGGCTTCACTTTTTCTACGGCTTCCACAATTTGTTCACAGATTTTTCATGATTTCGCTGAAGCCTTTTCTTTGTTTACCCTATACGATAATAGTGAATTATTATGCATTCTTTTAGTATTAAACCTCTAGAAAATATACATATAACAAAAATGCGAGTAACTAGTTCGGAAATAGTAATCTATTTAAGTATTAATTTCTATCATGAATTCTTTTTAAGAAATTTTATTATCTTTTAAAAACTTACTCTAACCGATTACAGTTTACCAATTAGTTGTTTTAGTAATCATGCGAATTTTTTATATCGTTCTTTGATTGTTCTCTTCAATAGCTTTTTACTTTAGACTTCTCGCCACATTATGTTCTGTTACGATAGGTAGTTATCCACAGGAAAATGAAAGCGCTAAAATATTAATAACCTGCCATAAAGAAGGGTCTCCAAAACATTTGCTGCCGAACCTTTACATTTGTGATGAAGATTTTCCAAGTTATACCCAACTGAATCTGAGTCCAAACAATCAAAGCTAATGGCAATAATCAGGCAACCTTCAAACAAAGGGGTGGGAAAGTTAAATGGACCAGTTTTATCCGTGGCCTGAACCCAGCGTGGGCTACAAATTGAATAATTATACTCGGCTATTGTCCCCGCATCGATAATTGGGTTGATGACCCTACTTTCAAAGGTCTAGCCAGAAATGAAGGGACGGGCGTGTCTGGTTTTCGATATCATAACAACACCTTTCAACGATGTATACTGAATATTGAAACAGCGTTGTGCTCCAATTATCGATGTTGTTGAGTCGCCACCCCAATGTCATTCCTAAAATAAAACCTCTTTAGTGGGATACTGTATTAAAAATATTTATAATTTCTACTCAAATAAATCAGCTTGATTATTTTGTTTCGTTGGTAGTTATAAGAAATGGAGTTTTTTCAATAATCTATCTACTATGGTTTTGCTGACGAGGCGTTGAATTTAGAAATATTATAAAAATGATTACGTTTCAACAACATTATTTTCATATAACATAACCTAATCATAGAATCATACAAGATTCTAATTTTAAATTAGTTTTTTGATAATTATGTACAAAAGTAGGAATAACAGTATTTTTTAAGCATGCAACCTTTATCCGAGTTTAAAACGCTGCAAGAAAAATAATGATCTCATTTAAGAAGGATAATATAGAAGTCCATAAATTTGATATGAAGCAGAGTGTAAGAAATTTTTACAATAATATTTTAGACTAGAATCTCTCTCTCTCTCTCACACACACACTCTTTCTCTTTCTCTACAAGGGATGATGGAGAAGGAAAGTATTAATCATATATTTTATCTTTTATATTTATTGAGTCATATATGAAGGTACAAGTACCTGATTTGCAATCAGTTAATAGAATCTTCATATAAGAAATGAAATAATCTATTGGACGTAATTCGACATTTAAATATGTGTTCAAAATATGGAAAATTGCATGCTAATTCAAGTGTCACTTGCACACATTTCAAAAATGCAGACTAAAGAACAGGGACGTAATAAGGAAGGTACATAATACTTTATGAAAAAGTATTTCAAAATTATTTGAATATATGCATTTATTGCAGTACATTTGTCAAATGCTAATACGTTTCAATTGCATAAAATTCTTTAGTTGCTAGCCAATATTAAACTTAACATAATTTACCAAAATGAATATAATATAATATATAAAATTATTGAAATAGCAGTCGAATCAAAATGTGTGATTTATATCACTTATCAAACATTTGTCAGATGTTTGTTTTATTAGACTATTGTAGTCATGAAAAAAAAGTTTTCAATGCTTACACACAATCTAAAAGTCGCATTTAATTTTGTTGATTATATTAATATATAAGTAGTAATGTACACGACGAGGACCCTTTTTGTTACAAATTACTTACGTTAAATTAATTACGTGAGACTTAATACGTCTCTGTTTTTATGTACTAGTTGTATTCAACTAACCTCATTGTGATATCTTTTGATCTCATAAAAGATGGTTTACAGTTATTGAATACTTAAAATGGCAAGGTATAGCAATCGGAAGAAAATCAGTTCAAAAATCTGAAGCTAACGACCGAAACTAGTGACGAAAATAACTGTAAATCCTAGAATAAAAATATATTCTATCTTTTATACTTATTTTATGTATATGTTCTTATAAGTGAAATTTTAGCTGTTGGGTAGTTTCGCTTATAATGTAAAAGAGCTGTATTTGAATAATTTATATTTTGTTCAGATTAGTCTCAATAGACAGCGTTCTTGGCAGGTTATATATTAAGATGTACAATCTGCCTGTAAATATTAGAAATATGCTAAATAAACATACAAACACTCGTGACTCGATTCGAAGCCGGGAACTCTGGCTAGGTTACACAAAGGCCGCTGACGACGCGACTATATTGTCGTCAAATGTTTTAAATCTATGAATATTTCTAAAGCTTCAATGTTGAATCTCTATATCCGCAATTGACTGAAACTGGGTACTTAAAAGCAAATCACTAGAACTCCTTATTTTTAAGTGAGTTAAACTAGACCAATTGAATTACTCCATCCTATTTCTAGCATACCGTATAAGTAAGTTAAAAGATGACTGTCTTGCGAAACAATTAGTAATAGAAGATATAGTCTAAGTCATATTAAACAAAAGCACAGGCTCTCATTGTAATATGGCCTTTCAAAAGAGGTGTGAAATGTCATCTTTTATATCTGCAAGGAGGAGGCGGCTAGGGCATTATGTCTCATGTTGCATTCTCTTTCTTCCAATGCTTGTCCTCAGGTGGTGTTGTCATTTGCTGTGTTTTTTATATACAAAAATGAATACTTTATTTTTATAACGGCCTATTGTAAGCTTTATAAAAATATAACTCAGAATGTTCTCTTAATAGTTTAGAAAATAATTATTACGTTCGTAAAGCCACTATTATTTAAGTTAATCTACTGGATGGACGGTTAATACTTGTTATGGTTACACATTTGACGTCAAATCGAGTGAACTATGCTCACGATTAACTTCAGTGAACAAACACTTAACTTAATCAAAAATCAATCTATATTTACATTATATTTGAGTCTAGTCACTATCGATGTTCATTTTCATCACGTTAATAACTAATATCGAGAGTTTAGGTAATTATTCTGATGCTGTATCGATAATGGTATAAATACACTTATCGATGTTACTATTCATAAACTTGCTATTAAATGCTGTACATCTAAAAGGTAATAATTATATTGTTATTGCTCCATATATACTATACTAGAATTTTTAGTAAATATATATCCCTTTTCTTATATAGGTGTATGAAATAAAAAAAGTCTTCTCTTATTCGACTGGTTTTTCATACGACAAGGTTAGCAAATAAGCGTACGTAGCGGGCAAGCTCATGTATAGCATATAGAGGTTCATAATTTTAAGCACCTAGTGCATTAAGCTACGAGCCTTTCGTAGTTTGTAGCAGATTGGGACCGTAGGTCGTGGTTCCTTGCACTCGTAGCCTGTGGTTCTCGGGCGTCATTTACGCTATAAAAATCAAGATATAGCAACAGCATCACATACGACTTTTCGTCCTTACTACCTCGAACTCTGATACCTTAATTTACTGCGATAATCTGGAATGTGGAGGTACTGCATGAAAATTAAAATGTAACGTCGATTTAGTATAATCGTTAATTTGAGTACGAACGAACGTACGTACAAGCGTAAAGAAATGTTTACGAATTGATATTTGATTTATTTTTGTAGGTATATTTCTGGGCTTTGCTGGAGACCTCATAGACTAGGACTTTAAGCAACAGACAAATTGAAAATCTGAGAAATCATCTCTTCTTTACAGAAGATCGTAGAAAAGTAACATCATTTTCTAGCATTGAAATTCTGTTTGTGTAGGTCGCCAGGGTGAATTCTGGAACTGTTGTGTTGATAACAGCGGAACCCATATCTTACGCTGTCAACATAAAGGTCCATCTTATTTTTACTAAGCGGGCAACGTGAATATACTTGCTTGTTATGACAATGATCTAAAATAAGTTATTTTGGTGATGTTGCCAAATTCTTATAAAATACTTTAGTATAAATACAAAGGACCGATTTTATCGAAATTATACTTAACTATGATATTTTTTGAATTAGATTTAATACTAAAGTTTTCTGCGATAACTCAAATAGAAAATGCGAGACACTCAATTATTTAAAAAAAATCAACGTTCGGGGAGCAAGCTGGCAAATACCTTACAAAGTGTACTAAGGGTACAATTTTATCGCCACGATCGACTGAGAAAAGCCGCCCGCAGCCAATCTTTTGTAATCCCCTTATAAGGCTTATATTTGCTTACCATAATAACTTATTTATTCATTTATACTCTAATGACCTAAGTACATATATATCACAGATGATGTATAATAACTTATGACTTCTTAGTTTCCTGTACTTTTTTCAATGAACGAATTAAATATTATATAATCCACGCGTACGTTTCTTCATTAGACATAAAAATATATATTTAGTCCCATTGTATATCAATTTAGTTCGTTATCTTGAGTTATTCCAGAAAATGTAGCAAGTCCTTACAAATAAAAAAAACTGGGACAAAACATCATTATTTATTTATTTATGTACACACAAATGGTTCAATGAAAACGTACAATAAACAATTGATTAAAATTTATTGTTCGTTTATTTCGAATGAGATTCATTTATGGAAGTAGAAAATATGCAAGCTTTAATGCCCATTTGACTGTCTAACTAATTGACTGTCAGTAATCAGAATGCTGCACAAAATAAGATAGCAATAGACATTTTTTGCTTGAAGCATTAAGTGTTTCCTCTACCTTGTAAATTATACTTATTTGGCACCTTTATGTTTGAAACTTACTTTTCACAATTAGGGAACGTTTGTTTTTACAGATTTTTACAAATGTTTGTAAAACATCCTTATTATTTCAAAAATTAATTGTGTTATTTTTTCGGCATAACTCAACATTTTTTACTTATTAGGAAGATGAAAAGAAAGACTCCACAGTCACTTTGAAATATTTGCGAAGTTTCCACCACCTTCAATTAACCCGCGGTGTAAGATACGCAATTAAAACGGTGAGTGTTCTTACGACTTCTCGTTGTTTGATTTACATTTTAAATTATCTTTAGTTCAACTTGAGAAGATTTTACGAAAACAAACTTTTAAAATTATTTTCAGAATTATCTGATCATTTTCTACAACACAGTTCAATTGTTATGCTTCGCTTTAATTGCGTTGTCTTGATAGTTTGGAGCAGTGGTTTTCACCTTATCGTTTAAACCTTCGGATTGTCTTTTTTACTACAGCAAGAACTTCGCAAACCTAATAAGATAATTGTCAAAAAATTAAAAATTAAATATACCTTATTCCTGATATGAATGAAATAAGAATTCGTAAAATATCACTGTGTCGCGTCTTTAGTACTCAATAGTCATGAATAATTTCAATCATCTGTTCGATTCGCGTTTTGAAATTTCAAATGTAAAAGTTTATTTCAGAACTTTGTTGTATTGTGTATCTGATGGATTTTAGGAATCAAAGTTGGTATTGTGAAAATACGTTGCGATACAACATCAATTACTCAGGTCTTTGATAATAATACAAAACTTGTATTCAATTTTAATATACTTTTAAGCAATATTAAATTTTTGACATGTAAACAGTTTTCAAAACGTAAAAGATGTTTCAGTATTATGCCATAAGTAACTCGTAAGTGTTCTTTATTAAAATTTCCATAACTTTAGGATAGACTTATTTCTACAGATTATATATATAATTATCAAATATAAGATTCTTGATTCGGAGATATATTTTACAAAGTGTACATGTTTAAATATCACCATAATACATATTATATAAGTTTTACTTGAAAAACGTGACCAAAAATATTTTTTTATAATAATATTACACCTACATAGCAATAGGTCATAGAGTAATAATAATTAAACCTGAAAGTTATGGGAAACCGAAAGAACACGCTGTATATTTATAATGTTTTGTCGCATTCATTTATGTGACATTTAAAATTCAAATAGAAGAGACAAAACACTATTTAAGGATAAATATGTCTTATGCATTAATAGTACGAGTTGTTGAGATTAGATTTTGTGCGATACCTTTTATTTTACGCTCGACTTATTTTGATCATTCTTTATAATCGTTTCCGTCCAAATAAGATTTCCCAAAAACCGTTTTCATGTTGTCTTATAGGAAACGAGAATTCTCTTAAAATCCTTCATGAAAATAAAACGAAAGCTCTCACCTTTCGGCTTACATAATTAATTAGGCCCACAAGAGGCTCCAAAGTTATTTTAAAGCCATAAAAATGTTGGATACACACGAGCAAGCGCCATATTTATTTAGGCTAACACATATAATATGAAGTCCTCCTTATTTTGCACGAGCGAGTATGTTTTTATAATTATATCAAAACAAAAAATGAGAGTAAAACTCTCTTACGGAAAATGATGGATCTTGTTAATTTTTGGCAAATTAAAAATTGTTTTTATTTAACGAACGCAATGTCAATTTATTGCTGTACCAGGATATTAATAAAAATAGTATATATACCTTTACTTCACGCAGGATTTATCCAATTTAATTTTTAATTTCATAGGTTTTTGTAGTTAAAATCAAGTATTTTTTTTGAAACTAAAGATATAAAGTTTAGTATCGATTAAGAATCTAAAGTATGTATAGTAATAAAATCCTTAATACTTGACAATGTACCCATAGCTTAGTACCTTATAATTATATCTTTGAATATATAATTTTAAACTGTAAAAACTAAAAATTGATATGGGGAGTTCATAAATATATGAAATGTCCAAGTTGAAGTAATTTTTTATAACTTTATAAATTTTGATCACTCGCCAGAGAGTAATACGAGTATGTTCTGTGCCATAGTCAACTTCTAACTTATTAAAATATTAATCTCAATATATATTTTGCGATCTAAATTTTAAAAGTTTGGTCGTTTGTAGATATGTTTTCTTTTATAGTTTTAATTTGAAACGAATTAGTCTTATATATTATTAAAATTTAGGGGATAAAAAGCAGTTATAACTCAATAAAAATCAACTAATTTGGGTTAAGTTTACACTTTAGCATTATTTTACATTTTAGCATTATTTGAACTTTATTTTTTATTCGCCTCAGGAGGTTTTCTAATCGACAGGCACTACTGCTTGAGCCATGTGCCCGACTGCTCTCACCGTCAGACCTTAACAAAAATAACATATGCTGATTCGTCTTGCAAAATTTTTAAGCCTGATTAAGACTTTGGCATTACGTATTGTGACATTTCTGTGTTAAG
Source organism: Acentria ephemerella (assembly GCA_943193645.1). Taxonomy (NCBI): domain Eukaryota; kingdom Metazoa; phylum Arthropoda; class Insecta; order Lepidoptera; family Crambidae; genus Acentria; species Acentria ephemerella. Next base: position 8,653,067 of record OW971886.1, on the reverse strand, counting down.
GCTCTGTGTTGACATTGTAGTTCTTTACTCTGAACAATCATTTCTTTCATAGATAGTAGAGTTATGACGTACAAGTAAAATTTTCATTTAATTTTAAACCCTAAGCACACTGCTTAAATAATACATTTTTGTTCCTAACTTTTCCTTTACTTGTGATATATTCCTTTTATGTAACTTCCAATGGAACTATAAAGTTTTGATTATTATTTTCCTTACCGTACTGTTAACTCACCGCTAAAAGCTTTTAGTAAGGAGTTACGAGGCAATTGTTTGTCAATACATCGGCTGTGCAGATCTTTTTAAATCCCAGTGTTAAACACATAGTCCCAATTGTCAAACTCTATTATAAGTTTTATTTGCCAACGGTACGTGAAGCTCATATATGACGTGGCTTATAAATTTGTAATTGGAAGAAACAAAGTTTTCAACACAAGCTCCAAGTTTGTTCTTAATCTTTACGTACTTGTATTTATTAGCATGTACCGTGGATATAATTAATATAAAGTCATGTTCAAATAATCTAATAAAAGTATTATTTATTGGTTATTTAATTAGATTACGAACAGCTGTGTTATTACAAATATTGGTTGTTTAAAGGTTTATTTACGTAAAGTTTTTAGATATAATAACAATGTTTATTTTTTCCCTTAAGTACTAGACAATAAATTTGTGATTGTCTAGTATTTGGGGGAAAACATAATTTTAACCAAAATATTGATTACAAGGTTCGTATATAGAGTCTGCTATATTCAAACCGTCCAATTGGTAGGAATTGTCAACAAAGCAGCCGCGTATTTATGTGATTTAAACAAATAAGTGTGTATGTGTACGAAAATATATTTCATATAAATATTTTTTCTTCTAATTTTATCTGTCAATAAGATTAAAAGAGGTATTATTACCTTTTTGTTTTATGATTTATTTTTATCAAATTCGAAAAAAAAACAAGTAAAATTTTAATAGACTCAATTTTTTTTTAAATGGTAAAAACAGGGACAATGTTTGAGAAAAAGAAATAAATATAATTAATGATACGACACTAGTAATAGTGATAACTTTAAGTGGTTATTAATCGGGTATTTGCATTTTGTCCCAGTTTTAAATTTTTAGTAAGTGAATTAATTATTGTAACAATAAACTAACACTAACGAATAAGTAGCTGCTGAAGAAAAGGCGCAAGAAACTCAGTGCCTTTTAGAACTTGAAATGGCATTTACAAATTACCAATGTCATTATGTATTAGTTACTAACATATTTTTTGTTTTACAGGTCAATATTTTATACACGTATCGTCATTTCTTTGTTGTTTTTTAAGTTTCAATTCAGTGTGATAAAGTTTTAATTACAGTTTAATTTTATTTAAATGGCATTTTTAAATAATCCACGCATTCTTATCACCTGAATATTCATGAACTTTGAAGTTTTTTATTGATTTCTTTTCCAAATTGTTGTATTCTGTCTTGCAACACGCAAGATCGTTTATAAAATTAGAGGTCGCAGTTTTTATATATATTTAGCATATTAGAATGTGTGATATTTGCATATCTCATTGTATTAATTTGCGTTGCGGATCTGCACACGGCTATATTGCTAAACTTACTTAAGATAAAAACTTAATTTCCATCTTTTATTACAAAAGAGTTGCTTTGGCTGCTCCAATGTGTTCCAACTAAAACCTTTACCAACAAACACAATTCCATGGAACATTTAAATAAACGTGCAATATCATTGTAAGATTCGTATTTAGCTGCCTTTTACGACAAATTACTTCCATTTAGTTTACAACAGACTCATAAAAGTTTAAATAGTAACATACAAAATGTTTACTATCGTTATTTGAAAAAAGAACTTTAGTAACTTTTTTTTTGGTTGGCTTCGTTAATGTTTTATACTCACTGTGTACTTTTATATTTTATTTTATCCACTGATGAGAATGTATATTTTGTTTTTACATTTATATTTGCTATAAAAATGGCAGACTGGTCGAGTGGTCACTCCTTTGCCTACTAAACCAGAGTCCTGGAATCAAATCCGGATACGGTACCGATCTTCTTAAAAATCGGAATTTCTTTGAATCTATTATTGCTTAATTAAATAATATTGGAGGATGTATTGTAAGCCTTCCACATTTTCTTGTCATAGCATATATATTGTAGGCGACCTGCTGGTGGAGAGGTCAGTACCCCCAACTTTCGAATCCAGATTCGATAGTTGGGCAGATATTCGTATGATGAGTACGAATATTTGCTTAGCAGTCTTGGTCACAGTTCTATTATAAAACGTACAGCTAAAGCGTACTGTCAACCAATATATTGCTTGAGCGATACAAATTGGATACCTTCAAGGCTAGAGTGAATAGGAGCTTTCTAAGCAGGCATGTAAAACCGGTGAATATATCATCAGCATTTAATATTAGGTAATTTATATCTCATAGGATTAATATCTCATATTGTGGTTTGCCATGAGTTTGTCTATACAATCTAAAAACAGTTCTAATTCTAAGAAATTTAAAGTATCTTTTTTCTTGAAACGTACATCAAATAAAGTTTAAGTCTAATCTATGCAACCTAAACCATCCATCTGGGAATTTGAACAAAATTGTATTGGGTTCGTTTTCTTTAGTAAATAATTTAAGAAGTATAAAAATACAAATCTATATATCCGAGATTGAATTTGTAGGCTAATTGCCTAGTTAACTTTAATAAAACAAAGTTGGGAAATTTGGACCTTATATATTCATCTTATAAATTCTTTTACTCTCTCATTAGTTTATTTAAACTTTTCAATGTGATTATTTTGTACAATGGCAAAATTTATTAGGAATTCTTACAAAAGTCTGTCATGAAATATTATACCAATGTTTTAATTTTTAGGAGAAAAATCATATAACAAGAAAGAAGTCTTACAAAATGTGCTGTTTTCAATTTAATAATGTAGCCGCGTTCATAGAATGATCGATATACGTTTCGTAAGAGATGAATGAAGCCATTTCATTCTGAAATTATTATAATTAAAATTTTTAGGATGTTTTTTCGCTGAGGAGCATGTATGTTGCTTCGATGAAATTATGCGCAAGCGGTGCACATATTTTGTGCGCAGGATTCGGGAATGTAGTAACATAAACAACTGCATCGTGGTATGTGTATTGAAATAATTAAAATTTAGTAATTTTAGTTTTCAGTTAGTCACTACTAAAAATCGTTACCTTTTTAATATCACTCAGGTAACAATCAACCATACGGCTTATTTGATGGAAAACGGTGACCATATGACCGTTTAGATTTCGAACAACGGTGGTATTATTTAGTTTGCATTGTATTTTTATTTATGAATACTTATTGAAACGTAACATAACGTAGTTCGTTCTACTGGAAAGGGCGTCTTCAATATTGGTGACCACGTTTTGATTCAATTTATTTTAAACAGATTTTCTTGACCTAATATGCTTCATAATTATTTTTTCTGGCATCTAAAGATGCTTGAAACTTTTGCTTGTAAATATACCGTTATTAATAGAAGCCTATTTTTTCATCCAATGTCATTATCATCTTCTACAGTCTATATACGTCTCACTGCTGTGGATAGCAATGAGATGAATATAGAATTTGCGTATGCGGCTTCCTGTGTGAAAGTGGTTGCCGTAACAACCGAGACCAACATATTAATGTGCCTTTCGAAGCACAAAGGAACTGAGATAATAATTTGGAGATCATATCCATATATCTTTTTGTTTTTTTTGTGTGTTTCTAAAAATAAAGATATATTCTCTTTAAGTCGGCACAGATGGAAAATTTTATTCCACAGATAATGATTTCAAATAACTTTGTATATTACATTACAAATAATGTCAATTACTGTCTATTACTATCACCTCTCATTCAACCAACCATCCTCTTAATAGTTATTGTTACCAACCCGTATGACAAGGAATCTTCCCCAAAACGATACTGAAAAAAAATTAAAAAATATTCTCTTACTCACTTCTAATAACCGCCTAAGCTTTGAAATATGATTAAAAACTATATTTACGAAATGCTTATACAGCAATATTTTCAAACAAGGTTCTCAACTTCCAGAATTTATATTTTCGACACAGCTCTGTTTTACATAAATGATATTTTGTGCAGAATATTAGAGACCCGTGTAAGTTAGGAAGTACCGTGGCCCGAAGTCGAAGCTTTCGTCTCCTCATATCATATTATCGGTTCCTCTGAAGTGGCCTGTTTTTAGAACAAGGCCACTGTTCTGTGCTGCTAGAATAGGAGTTTAATATTTGTGATATCTTGTATCAAATTAGGGTCTGGAAGGCCAATATGGTGGAATATGAAATTTAATATGTTAGTAAATATTTTAGCCAGTGTTAATCTGTTTGAAAGGTATAATATATAAAGTTTATAGAGATTTAGTTTTCCAGAACAGTACGAACTAAGAATAAAATTTATTATGACAATTAAATTTCAACTTCATTTTAAAGTAAACATAAATTTGGGGTATAGTTAAGACAACTAGTAAATAGAAGAAAATTTAAGAATAAAAAAAAAGAAAATTATTTAGAAAATCCTTATTAGAAAAAAAGGAATTATTTCTTTTTCAGAGACATTTTACCATTAATTTAATGTATTGTTCTTATAGCAACCCAGTTTGCTAGGTATACCAAATTTCCACGGTCTGTATCTGGATGTTCATGTTACAAAAAACAGATTTATGATACTCTATAAAAACCTTGATTATTCGTAACTTTCAATGTTGAAATTAATGGATTTGTGCCAACTTAAGCTTAACTTTTTGAAACAGTTGGTTGTTGTAGGACTTGTCTGTTGGCTTTGGATAATTGATTAGAATTCCTAATAACTTAGGACCGATATTCCTGAGTAATGTTAATGACTCTTGGATGCTTTTCCATGCATAATTAATCAATGGCCGAAGAAGCTAGGTAGAGAAAAGGATATATACTAATTATTTGAACATCAAACGAAACAATATTATTATATTTTCACAGCCATTGAAGATGAGAAATAAGTAATAAAAATAAGGCTTTTGTTAGAAGTACTCTATTTTTTGTTGTGAAAATACTGCCTTCTTAACGTTTTTATAATAATCTTATTATATTAAACATACAAAGAAAACATTGATTTTCAATTTTACAAAAAATAATTATGGAAAATATTACCATTGGTACTGTTTTTATTATAGTCGTTTTAAAACTAATGCGTTGAATAGATAATGATTTGATGGCGTTACTGTGAAGTTAAAGAAAAACCTGTTTTCTAGTTTTGTATATTGTACAATAAAAACATAAAGTGTGCCCAACGGCTTCTAATTTAGATATAGTGTTTCGGCGTAATGGTATGCTTATGAAAGGGTAAAACTCTTTTTTTCAGCCTCACCAATAATTATATTCTTTTAAAATAAAAAAATATTATTCTGTTACAATTAAAACCGTCATATAAAATTAAAAAACAAAATTATGTTCGTGCACATTCGTATATTTCCGAAATTTCTTTTCTTTGTTTTATAATACTTAAATATTTTTGTATGTTTGATGTAATAATATTTTATAAAATAGATCTACAAAAAACTCATAGCTACTAACGGTAGCTTAATTGTAATAGTACTATGGCTACAGAATCTGGCCAAATGTGGCATGCAACCACCAATTTCTTGCGGTCTTTACTCTATTTAGCAAGAGGATACGAAGACTAAATTCCATTCTAAGCTATTTCCGTCACACACACGCAGGTTAACAAGCACTTACGTACCTGTGTGACGGTCGCATGCAAGATATTGTGATCCGTCAGTACCCCTATCCACTGAACTTGTATATAACGGTTTGGAATAGATATAAATTATTGTAATTGGATTGTAAACCTTTTATTGTTATTCACAATATTTTGGCTGTTATTAATCCAACTAACAATCTTGTAATTCATAACGGCGACATAAAGATAACTTTTTATCGAAGTACATTTTACTTAATTATGGTTTTCAATACACAAGCTTTAAACTATAATTTGGGCTACACAAAAGGTACACGCCTGTTCTGTTCACGAACAAGCGTATAAAATTATTTTTATCCAAATTTAAGATTATAAATAAAGGTAATTTTTGTCATTATACTATCAACATTAAAGAGTTTCCATGAAGAAACCAAGGACAATTGTGATGGCAATACTTCTAATTGCCGCTTCCTCTTTGGTTGCCGGTTATTAATGAAGGGCTTCTATTAGTTCAATTACATTAACTAAAATGGTTTTATTTATTATATATAAATGCCTACATATACATGCCTTGTGTAGCCTAAATAAACCGTTAAAAACAATACGTTTCATAATCATTTTTACGCACTCACGTGAGTATAATACAGTTATTTAAATTATTTAATTGAAAACGGTGAGTGAAGGCAGCGAGAAATAGTGCTTAGATTTTATGATTGCTTCTCTGAATATCGCCTCAAGATGGTTACAACAAAGTAAAATTTGTAATGAAGGACTGATCTATTGTAATGAAGTAGATTATGAAAATACACCTCCACATGTGCCCAAGTTGTATTAATAGTGTTATACTAAATTCATTAACAAGGTTGCACGATTAATAGGTTGAGCCATGATATACTCCCTGTAACACAAGGTAAGCCAAGATCTATATATTGGTAAAATTTATTTACAGTTTTAAAGATACTTTACTTTTGCTGACAAATTGTAGATTTCTAGGTCATTATGAATTATTATTTTGATGCTTGCATGTGTCACGCGTGGAATAATCGTTCGTATTTTTTTATTGTGAAAATATAGAAGTAAAATTTTTTCACGGTGCCAAAGGAGGGCTGAGTATTTCATCTGTTTATCTCCATGTATTTACGAGAAAATGAATCTTGACAGTCAGAGGGACAATAATGTAGTCCTGTAAAATGGACTCTCTATTTGGTCTTATGGGATACAAACCCTGAAAATGAATCTTTATGCTTATATACGAATATTAAAAAAGCATTAGTTCTCATTCGCGTCCACTTAATAAATGCTGGAGTTACGATATAGGGAGACGACGAGATATACTAGGATAGACGGAGTCATAATGCGTCTACTGACTGTGAAATAATTTTTCTGAAGCCCTGTCACCTTGTTCTCATCAAACTGTACTTAAAGTTTAATTTAATGTCATCTGAAAAACCCTTAAAAAATCAACAAGTCTTCAAACAGCTCGGAGACGCACAATTAACAATTAATTATGTTTCGACATAAGTATTGTTAATAATGGGTAATTAATAAAAACGGCTCAATTCAAGATGTGCTAAGTAATAAAGCTCAAATTCAAAATATCGACGATGCCTTATGTTGAAATTGTACATTCTTTGTTTCACGGTTCAATAAGTATTTTCTGAAAATATTATTCTGATTTTTGTCAAAACTTGAACTCTGTATTTGATTTACACAATCTGAGCCTAAGACTAAATGGGATCGTTAAATGTTTTTCTATATTCTGTATATGAAAGTTATAAGTTCTGGAATTATATTAGAAGGTTTGCTTCAATAGGTCCGCAGAGTATTACTAATAAAAAGATTGTTACACAAATATTTAATCTATTGTTTTAGAGTGTATAATAAAAAAAATACTTTTAAGGACAATCTGTATAATAAACAGAGTATCCCTGTGAGTTTCGTTTAAATTAGTCTAATAAAGTTGTTAGGGGGTCAATTCTAAAACACCTTAAACCTTTAATGTATTACGGTTCCTCTTTTATGTCTGGTGCAGTGATTATTATCAACAATGCTGATAGAACATGAGCATAGCAACACCGACTGGCCATTAAAGTCACCACGCACCTATAGAAGCAGCGATATTAAGTATTACTTGATATTTCAAGTAATACTTAATATCGCTGATGACATTCTGTTGGTAGAAGATGTTAACGCGTCTCATGCACTGTAATTACAATCTCTCAATCTTTCCTATCCTATGGAATCTATGGAATCTTTCTCCTTTGAAGAATATGTACAATTAGTTTAAGCTATGTTTTGGATCTTTTTTGATGTTTTATTATAACAACTGTTAACATACTTTTGAGTATATACTTTCTTATTTGGATGATCCATTAAAAGCACGTCAGTGCCTGCTTCCACTAGAATTATGTTATGTTTACACAAACTTACCGTAGCCAGCACTTGTTAGCTACAAGACACACCACATCGTAAAAGTAATCGGGATAGGTTTACATGGAAGCCGGACTCCTACGATATCGTCACGACAAGACTCAAGCGTCAAGCGGTTTCATATATTTAAATACATTTGACGTGCCTGTGCTGCCTGCATTCCTATTTAGCAATTTTATGAATATTATATTGTTTTGTGTATAACAAAGATGTTCTTTTCAATATTCGATAAGGTTTGATTACATTTTAATCGAATGAATTTTCTTTGCAATTTTCAAAGTACAAAAAAACTCCGTTATTTCTTCAAATGACGCTGTTCGCATCATGGTAGAAAAAATCCAAGTCCATTCTAAGGCTTATAGATCCTTACAAGCACAGCAAACTGTATGTGAGTCGGATGATCTCTTTCGTATAATATCAAAGAGTACTGACATAATTATTAATACTATGTTCATCAATGATATCTTGCATATATAGATGAAAGTGAACTTGAACGTTAAATGAAATGATAAGTATTACATAAATTCGATTCAGTTCTCTGGAAAGCTGATCGAATTAGTTCTCTGTTCAATCAAATACAATACGGGTTGATTGTGATTGGCTAACGAACGTTGACGCTATTGTATATAGCCAATACAATTGCTTGGAATTTGAGATGAGAAATATTTGGAAAGTCTTAAGCGAAACAAGCCCTTACATTACAAATCGTAACAAAATAGAAGGTACATTTTCTTTTGTATATCTTTCGTACATTCCCCCCTTAAATTTGGGATATCATTACAATGTCCCGGTATGTGCGTATATTATACGTGACACTTGTTTTACCCTTGCTGCAAAAAGATTATATGATCCTTTTTTAGGGTTTCGTATCTCATTAGACTAAAAGGACTCTTACAGGACTACTTAATTGTCCCTCTTTCTGTCAAGACCATTTCCTGGAAAATGCATAGATACAGTCACATAAAATCGATACCAATACTCAGATCTATCTCCTTTGGCATTGTGAAAAAATTTAGTAATGTGTAAAGACATTTATAAATTAGTTCTGCCATTACTAGTCAATATTCTCAATATTAGAAGATACATTCTTAATATTAGTAATTTTTCTCAGATTAATTATTTAGTGTATTATTACTAGGTCGAGTTTTTTAACATCTTATGATGTGGCAATCCATAAAGTGTGAATAATATCAAAACTTACACCTTAGAAGTTAAACTTTCACAGCTAGTTCATTTTTATTTCGCCCAAGTCCCTCCTTGAGGGGTTGAAAAGTATCAATAAGTTCGTTATTCTTTACGAAACAAGGTGTAAAGGAGCTTTGCTACTCTTGCCCGTATAGAATAGATTTGCTTCAACCACGTTTTGTAATAACTAGATACTGAACCAAGTTGTTAAGAATTGATTGTGAATCGAGTTACTAGATATTATACACATCAAAGAACATTACAGCAATTTAACGAAATAATATCCAAATATTAATAATTTTTTGGAGAGTTAATTCGTATGGTCTTTCTAAAACCATGTTTCGTTATGATCATCCTAATGGCGTTTTCAATTAGGACAAAACATGCAAAACAGTATAAGAGGTTTATTCTCAACACTCGTCACGCTATAGCAGGTATATTTACGTACCCGGGCACTTCTTTCCTCCACGACACTACTTGCCCTAGCCGAGGTCCGAGCCTTTAGAGGCATTCTCAGGGTAGTTGTTCGCTCATGGCTTAAGCGCCCTGAAGACTCTAAGAGACAGCGGAACACTTTCCCTGGAGATGATGCCTGATGAATAGAAATCCTCCAGAAGCAAATCACCCGTTAAGACTTATGGACTCTCCATGGTTCTCGACTTCTTAAATCCCCGGTAACGCTGTGAGGGCCATTAGAATTAGCCGGTTCAAAAAAACGAGGTTTATTTAATGGTTATTAGTAAGGTTTTCGGTAATTAGTTTTATAGAGTGTCAAATGTGTTTCCTCAGAATGATATACCGTTAAAATATATGTTTTATTTCTCCATCCCTAACATTCATGATCATACTACGGAACACTACTTTGATCCATGAATAAGTTATGATAACTGGATGCGTCAGACAGAGAGCTTTGTCAAGTACTGCATTATGTATCCCCGTATCAGTGAAATGCACGCCACTCTGATTAGATAAGCCGTTTATGCGGATTCCATGACGTTAATGAAATGGAGCGGAGACGTAATTCTTATAACAATATACAAATATTAAACATGTCACTTACTATTATTGCCACTTGATTTCTACATAGTGTGCAATTCACGGTAGTAACATTTGTTTTTAATGTGTATGCTTTTCTGCAGACATTGTTAAGATTAAACAGAATGAAACGATAGCTACGGTAATTAGCTACTTTTTATTAAAGTTTTTGATACACGTTTCTTTCTTATATAATATAATGAAAAGATAGAGATCGTAAACAAATTGGTTAGAAGCTTTAACAAATAATAAAGCTGAAATTGAACACTTTTAATGTAAAGATAATATTTAGTTGTTTTTTAAAAACTATATTATATTTGAAATACAGCGATTTAACCCAGCAAACGTTGGACTTTCATAAAAATTATTACTGAAAAGAAATTATGGAGGCACCCTTAGTACCTAGTATTACCTAGTATTATAAAAAGTAGCCTACGACCTAATCTCAGATCTACCAAATGATCGTTTCGCGGGAGTTCATTAACAAACACTTAGATTTTCATATATTAGATAAAAAATTTAATTTAGTATAAACAATGGTACTTTAACTTTTTTTTGTGATTGAATTTTGGAATGACGACCAAATGAAATTATCTCCAGGTGAAATAATCACGCTAAGCAAAAGAACTTAAACAAGATAAAAGCTTGTATGTAGTTAGTTACTTATAAAAAAACTAAAGCGCAGAGTGCTCGAGGCAACTCCTTTTACCTTATTAGGATCTACGCGAACCTCGTTATTGCGGCGAAGACAATTTTCTCCCTGCAACTCGCGACAAATGTGATTACAGTTCTATATTAAAACTTCTGTAATTGTGTTTTCAGAAGTTTTTGGTTATGTAAATCTTAATTTACAGTATCATCTGCGGGAAGAATAGCGCAATTTAAGATTTCCCGTTGAAAAAACTTGTTTGAGGCCAATTTTGTTGGTTAGCTTCTAAAGTGGGAGTTTCAGGTTGTTCTTGTATGCAAAGTGGAGACCTTGCTCCGGAAACTACCCAGAAACTAATACCAACTTGGATAGAAATCTTGTATTTCACTCGTATGTATTTTCTTTGAGTCTAACGGAAATAGTAAAATTTTATGTTTATCGACGAATTTTACAATTGTTTACTTCCACGAAAACCGATGAAAATGACATATAATTTATTCTTGTATATAAAAAAATATTTACCAGGTGTTTTTTTGTTAGAATGATTATTAATATGTAGTTATTAGATATAATTTAAAAAATCGTGGAGAATTTAGACAATTTAAAATTTTTATAACATTGGAATTTAATATCGTAATCAGCTCTAATTTATTAGAGCCGATTCCAATATTATAAATACAGATTAGAGAGCACTTTCTTTCTTTATCTTTAGCATTGTCTGTTCTATTGTACCATGTTTATCCACTTTATAAGTATGTTATAGTGTATTTAAGACATATATGTTATGTCTTATATTTAAATGTTTATTGTTTTTTTTCACTACACGCGACGTCTATACAGACTGGACTGTGAGAAGTTAGTCACACCTTTTGTGATCACAATAAATTATTAAGGAACTAAGTAGGTATAGGCCAACTACAGTTCATTTATCACTGTTATTTTTTATAAATTAATAATGGCTGTGATTTATACATGCCAATTCTACCTTTTCACTATGTATGGCAGGACTGCTGGAAGAGATTTCATTTAGAAATCAGCAAAAACTTTGTATAATTTATCCTCAAACGCTTATTTTATTGAAACATTGTTGTGTTCATTAATAATTAAATAAATAATTAATAAAGAGCTTCAAGTAACACATTTTAACTTATTCTTCTCTATAGTATTAAGTAGTTAAAACTGGCTATGAAATAAATAGAAAATAAATAGGTAAGTCGATAATATCGATAGTATCATATTTATATTTATAGACCTAGCGTTGGTAGGCTAAAGGTTGAAGCCACCGGATGAGGGTAACACAGGACCGATGGGCTTGGAGATTCTTGGAGGAACCCTATCCCAGCAGGCGACGTCAATCGGCTGAGATGATGGTGATGATAAATATTTATCGCCTCTGGACGATTCTAATCGACAGGCATCATATCCAGGGGAGGTGTCCCGCTGTCTTTTAGAGTCTCCAGGGTGCTCGAGCCATGAGGTAGTGACAAACCTGAGGGTGCCTGAGGTGAGTGCGGAGGAGAGATGCACCCAGATATGTACCTGTACCTGGTGTAGCATAACGAGTGTAGACCAGGTCTTCGTACCCTTGTTCGACGAGTTGAAAAAGTGTTAATAATGCGTGACGTGTGGAGGACATTCCTTGGTCTACGTAAGCGGGTCGGGGTCCTTGAATTAGGTAAATCAGTCTGTTCAAGAAAGATTGTTTTAGAAAAAAGCTATACTTTTAAAGATCAACCGAAATTTAACCTAAACCGACCCTAGAGAAGCCTCACGTTAACAACATCTATCTTAATTTAACGTTTGCCCAAACGCATTTTTGATGATAACAACGCTAACAATTTTAATAGCGACTACAAATTTAAGAATCTTTTAGTGTTTGGCTGTTAGAGCATTTAACTACAACTCGATTGCCAAAGATAATAAGTAAGTGTGTCTAATCACCTTGTTTGCGTAAATTCGTATCCAAACTTGAATCAGACATATTAAATTTAATAATCGATTGTATGGTTACATTATGAAATATATTAAACAGCAATATCACCAATAAAACTGTAATCAAAGATAAAAAGCTGTCGTTCTATCAGTGTAACAATTTTTCTACAGAGTGGCCCCACTACAGAAATGCCATTATCGTCCCTTTCTCCTCACGGGCCACTCAGCCTGCCGACATTTCAATCCAATTGAACGTGCCTTCTACGAAATACCCCTTGAAGCCTTAGTAACACTCACTTTTTAGACTGCCACACATTATTTACACAGAATTACCATAGATATTACTCTGAATTTATTGGCTTTGTGTACAAATCTCTCTACCTTAAAATAAAATCGGGGATAAACTAGAACTCAGATGGTGGCTTTTTATGTAAAGCAAGTCTTTGCTGTTTGAAAAACGAATTGTAAATTTAACTTTGAATCGAACTTTACCATAAAATAATTATCTACGGCAAAGCGAGGTTATTTTACAAATTCTTGTCCAGACACGAAGTTTTAATAGAATCCATAATGTTATTTTCATTTCAATTACATTGCCTGAGCGTAGTTTCGTTTTAATTTGTCTTTTAAAAAAGAGTTAATTGTTTAGCTTCTTGAACAAGGTGGCTTCGACGAAAAAAATATTCGTTATATTTTTTTATAAAAAGAAACGGTGTTAAATATGGCTGACTGTGTTGCCTATTATTTAGGACAAGCCAAAAAAGGCGAAAAATATTTTTTAAGGAATAAAGTAAGTATTTTCCGTCTGCTCTAGATTTACAAATTATATAGAAGATATCTTCAATCAAGAAATAAATTAACCCAAATACATATTGTATTTGGGTTAATTTATTAATTATGTAATTGGATAAAAACTTTGGATTTGTGAAACTTAAATCAAATAATTGTAAAATGACCAAATATTTACATATATCTTTAAAGGGAAAAACGACCATTTCTGTACAGGTCACGTAATAAAAAACTCAGCTGTAGTTTGTTCAGTAAGACTTTTTAGTGATAACTACATTTATTTAAAAAGTAAAATTTTCATAGTACGAAATTTACATAGTTCACTGAACTGGAATTAATTTTTCCACAGAACGTACTAGTTAATATATCTATGTCCTGTGAGATTTTCTAACCAAAGTGTATTCAAAAATTCTAGTGAACTGGAAGGGTGATTAAACATGAAAAATATTTATCATCTAAACAGTACAGAAATATTTTTCTTGCAAAAGGAAAATTTAACTAATGCTAAGATACCTAATTTACATCGGAGATCGATATAATTCTTAAAACTTTAAGAATTGGTAAAATAAGTGATTATTATCTAAATTCATGTAAAAAGTAAGAATTCGAATCGATTCAAATCTTTGCCATCAACATAATGAATAGTAGGCTAAAGTAGGCTAAAGTAAACAGTCACCATTCGGTAAAGCAATATGCTTATAGTAGTATCATGCATAATTATTTTATTCTTTTTTCATTAGTTATTATTATTTAAAAGAGTGTAGATATTAGAAGAGGGTTTTCAAAAGGCGTAATAATTATGTAATCGGTTCTACACGAACGCAATTAAATTTTACCTTGTAATATTGTAACAGGATAAGAAGATGAAGTGTGATAAATTGGTAGGTATCGTAAGTCTGAGGTCGATATTATTTTCTCGTTCAGCTGCCGAGTTTATTCTCTAGAGAAAAAGAACATAATAATGTTAAGTAGTTGATTTATGTGTTATTATTACTTAAGGCCCGGTACTATAATCAATTACTTTAGTATTATATTAACGTAACATAACTTCATTCTTTCAAGTTGGTCAGGTAAATTGCTTCGACAGACTTCAAGTTACTTCTATGAAGGGCAATGGAGTTGCCGAAATTTTAGTGAGTGTTCGCAGTGCCGAGCGCGTATCACAACACAGTGACGGGTATGTCCGTAAATAGATTAAAATGAGGTGCAAATTGTACGTACTCACACTGGCATTTGGATTATAGATAAGATCAAGGCCTCATAAAATCTAATAACATTGTTATAAAAAGTTCAAGTATCTCCTTGTATAATGTGACATCTGTGAAATATTTAAAAACCACTCACACTGGTACTATATTGTATATTGGATCATCACGACATAATGATATCGTTCTTTTGAAAAGTAGAAGTGTCACCAAATATGCATATTACAATGCAATCTATGAAGTTCCCACAAATCACTCATACTGGATCATCTATCATAGATGAAATCGTTGCCGATCAGTGTCACCGCGTGTAATATAATCTGTGAAAAATCCATATATCACACACGTTGGATATCCCCTCAATATGAGTGGACGGCTGGCGGATAGTCGAAACTTTAATGGATAATTGTTGGGCGACTTTAATAGGTTTTAGATGATGAAACCGATTTCTGGGTACGTTGATTTAGACAGTAGGATTTCTTCTGGATGAACTAATCAAAACTATAAAAAGGAAGCACAGTTTGAAAGACCTCTCTAAATCACTTAAGTTCTACAAGTACTTCTTTAGTTTCGAAGTGACTTCAGTTCGTATAAAGGTTATCTTGGAAGGAGATAAGTTTATTTTAGACGGCAATAACAATTTTTCCAACGGAGCCGGACTACTTTTTACAACTCTATTGGCGAATTGGTCCGTAATTATATTTGTCCGTGAAGAGCTCTGGGGTGAAAATATTTTTTCTGCTGAAAACGCTTTTATTCGGCCTCGATGCTTTGTTCAGATAGGATAGGGGATTTGGCTTTATTTAGGTCAGTGCACTCTAATCTGGGGAAATTATTTAAGATCTCCTTTTGTTTCGGGTTTGGTAATTCGTTTTATCGCTCACTAGGTATTATGTTTAAACGCTTATTTGATTATATCCACTTATTCTCTAGATGTTACAATATTGTTTCGATCAGAAAAAGAGGATTTTGTCAGGAATTCAACAATTTATTAACTTTGTGATGATTCATTAAGAAAAGTATTATAACAAAATGATTGTAAGTCATTTTATTTATAATTAACTTCAAAATTTCCTAAAAAAGGTAGATATAAATGTAATATATAATTTAAACAAATTTTTTATTTTTATTTTAAAGAATATTTATATGTATATATTATACAGATATTTTTATTTTTGAATCACCTCTGAATCAAATCAAATAAAAAAATATAAAAATTATCTTAAATTGGTCAAGCCGTTCTTACGTTTTAGCGAGGCTAACGAACATCAATTCATTTTATATAAGAAGATTATTTATATGTTATTTAGTAGTCTTAGAACAAGCTTTTAATGATGCGGAAATTAGTAATAGATATCTCATCTCTCGTGAGTATGAAGTGAAAAACTCTGGTAAAAAAAACAGGGCTACTACCGTACGTCTAAATGGTCGGTAATTAAGTTTGTATTTATCTTAAACAATTAAAAAACATAATCCAGGTAAATGTTTCTCCCATTCAAGTTTCCGTAAAAATAATATTATTATAAACGTCATTTGAATATGAAATGGTATCTCAGGTTCTCGCGATTATACAACACCGACAAATCGAAATGATTCGCTCGAGTACGGATAAGTGGCCCATTATTTTCTTTAAACGACGATAAAGTCAACTTATTGTATCGTTATAACTCCTGTAATAGAAGCAATAAAATAATGTTTGAGAATTATATTGATATAAGTGAGTATTTTGTCCATGTTTCGGTATAAAAAAAAATTCGTAATAGGACGTAAATTTTAAGAAAGTATTGCCTCTAGGAAATCTTAAAAGTAAAGTTTTTTACGAATTTTTTGTCTTTATATCTCAAGATTTAAATTAGTGCTCATAACTTATTGGCTACCATGGAATGGGATAGGCTCTAGAACCTTGTTATTAGTGTATTTGAAATAAGGTGATTCTACTCAGGTAGATTAGAAATATTCAAATTATATTTCACAATGTCTAAAACTAAACATAAAATAATTTCTTTAAAATCTGAAACATATTGGGTGCATTCAAGCTATAAAACTTACATTGAAATTAATTTCAATATAGGTATAACACACACTCAGAACTTGACAGCACAATAATTAAATGCTCATTCTTAAAACTAAAACACTCGCTGACACATCCTAACCTATAATTTTGCAGTAAGCATGTGCGTACTGCAAAATTATAAAAAAAAAGCTAGCTCAAAGAGCTCTGGTAACAACATATAACTTAACTCACTATACAATACATGTGAAACTAAGCAAACTGGCAATCCAATCTAATCTAACCAAAGGCTACCCAGAAACATAGCGAGATACTTTTAACCTATCATGGCGCTGTGGTCTTCTCAAAACGCACTTTTACGAAGCAAGAATGCTTTAAAATGAAATGTAATTAATAATATTAAGAAAAATAAGTAGAATAAAATATTTCGAATAAGATTTTCGAGTAAGAATGGTAAAGAATATTGAACTTCCATAATAATTTATTTATTTTACTTTTTTGAGTTACCAGCAACTTATATACTACTACAATTTTGGTTAGTAAATATACTGTAAAAAAAATATGATAATAACTATTTATAATTAAAACACAGTGCAATAAGCAACTACTTACAGGTAAACACCACATGCTTAGAATGGAATGTCGAGACATTGACACAAAAATGTTTTCATGAAAATATTAGCTTATAAGGTTAAAGCTAACATACAAATAAGCTATTTTAAGTGTGACCTTTCTATTTGTAAAGTTAAGAGCGCCTCAAAAATAATCTTGTGAAAATTATCTTGAGACAAATGGATTTTCGCTCTATATACTTGGTTAATTCTTTCCAACGATGTTGGATCACCAAATTCTAGACATCTAATGATCTTTTATCTATGACTGAAATTTGGCGAACTAAGTCAATATGCTTCAGTTTTCTAAATTTGAATTAAGAGTATTTTCCCGATGATTTCTATGCCTTTTTATTCGAATTTCGAGTCCGTAGAATATAAGACGAATATATTCTACGTATAAATTTTGAATGTTTTTCCTGTCTTTGTATAAGAATCTTTCAACATACTATGCATGAACACAATATCATTTAAAATGTATTATCACTTAATGCCTTTGTTTACGTTGTTGCCGGTTTCGTCTCAAACCAAAAGTCGGAGGACTAATATCTTTCGCAACTGGAGCGCGGGGCAATCCATTTTTTGTCTAACGTTAGGGAAATCCTCACAAGCCCTATTTAGGAAATTGCCTCTGTTATCGCGGCTGCAGCTAACACGACACCGTCTTCAAGGAACTTTTTATTTCAACAATGAACTTTTAGCACCCACTTACAAGACGATTATTACTATTTAATGTGTGAAAGTATAAATAGATATGTACTTTCCTTTTTAAGGATACTTACAGTTACAAAACACGTATAAAATGAATAAAAGTAAAAATTAAAATATAAATTAGAATATAAGCTACGTTCTACTTATCATTAATTATTACGCAAACAAGAAAACAACGGTGCTTGTACTGAAATAAATTAATAAGAATTATAAAATACATAATTGAAAAAATATTAATAATTACAAATCAATTTTGTTTTTTATTTCATTCTTAACAGGGTAGCTTTTTGCCTTTATCTCACCTGATGATAGTGAAGATAAGGCCGATGAGTAGCGAACTACACCTGGAATCAACAAGTAGGACTGGCTACCTTACTTCTGACTGTTGTAACACAATAATGCTATACGTTATTTTTATGACCGCAGACTTAGTTAAGATATACATTATATACTTAATATAATATTAAGATAATATAATATACTTAATATGCTAAGAAGGAGAGAATAAGAGTCTTCGTAACCATCACTCAGATCATATGTGGTAACCCATAGGTACCACGTTACAACATGATAGCTTGCTGCCCTTTTACGAGTATATCAAATAAATATTTTGAGATCGAATCAAATGATCGGAATGGGCTGAACCTTGTCTATTTACGTTTACGATATTCAAAACCGCATTGGTTTTTATTGCAAAATCTGATGTCAAATTTGATAAGTAACCGACATAAATATTTTACTTCTTCGATGTTTCGATGACTGTAAAGTAGACATCGTTCCACATCTTAGGATAAGGTGTATTGAATAAATGTTTTTAAAGTGCTCAAAGAAGTCTCTGTCCCGATTTTGATGTCAACTTAAACTGCATCATTGAATTTATGAAAAATATATATTCCTTGCCATTTGATTCTAACTAAAACATTGTATGGTGTAATAGCCATATAATATTGTTGAATATTCTTAATATTGAATTTGGAATAAGTACCTCCATATAAAAAGTGACCAATTATTGTCAATCCCTTTCATACATTCAACACTAATTCAGTCGCCATAAGCTTTATGTTTTTCTATACTTTCCACAAACAATATTTTCACATTTACGACGCCATAAACCCATGCAGGGCGTGCTTTTCTTAATGGAGTAGGAAAAGGTATTTCTAGTAGCTGTTATTGTGTTCAATATACTTATTTTCTACATTGTTTTATAAAGGTTTCGAACAAAGGTTGTGAATGTTAACCCTTTCAACTTTATGGTTTTCAATGTTTTGGATTTTATCTAAAAATGAAGTATTATTCTGTGCTTACATAAATCATATTCGAGGCGTGAGTAGTAAAGAACGGTCGATCTTGAAAGTTTTTAAATTCAAAAGTACAAAAAGAACTTAAGACAAGTTCTTTTTGTACTTTTGAATTTATTGTCTATTAATTGTTGTCTATTAAACCTTGTCTATTAATCAGTCACAAAGACTCGTATCAGAGTGGTTTGTCTTTGTCTAAATATAATTTTCTGTGGTTAATGTCATGGAACCATCAAATAATTTACTTAAAATAAAAATAACGTGAACACAATACGTTCCTGAATAAAAATAAATTAAAATCCATAAATAATACACAATACTGTTTCCAATGAACCTAAATAACAATTATGACATTATTGTAACATGCTGAAATCAATGCAGGAAAATATTAAAACAATAAACAGATATTATAGTGTTATCATACCACTAGTTATCTCAACTAAAGCCTACAAAAAATAGACCTTGCACATATCAACCAAATATCTACCATATTGAATACCTGTCGGATAGTCAAAAAAATATTTCCACAAATAAAGATTGGAACTTAGGCCGTTGTTTATCAGTTATCATGTATAGATATACTGTATATATAGATACCAGCATTACGTATCCTTTTGCCTAGCCATGAGACGGCTTTGATAAAAAAATTAACTTACCCTAAAAATCAATGCATAAAAACGGAACACGGAAACGGAAAGGAAAAACGGAAAATCAAAATCGTTCACCACATGCCACCAAAGTGATGGTGAATTATGAATCCCACAATTCTATATTGCACGATATAGTGATTGGAATTACACAATTTTTACGTCAAAAATAAACTTTGACCCGATATACGATATATACAGCTCTCAACCGAAACCTATATCTATAAAAGTACCTTAAGTCCAAGTGTGTTAAGTGTATTTTGTGAATACATAATGTTTTAAGTTCTAATATATCAAAATAAGCTTATATCTGTTAACTAGGAAAAAGTACACAGTCCAGTGAAATAATTACCTTATAAAAGCATGGAAACTATTGCGAGCTAACTTATAATTTATGACTGTATGGTGCCGACTCAATATTTTGTTTTCAGGACATATTAACAGATATTGGATTATATGAATCATCGGGACAAATGCAGCTTTGTGACAATAAAACTGTTATAGTGTCATAAGTACCTGAAATTAGAGTCAGCTCTTCTAAGGAATAAGACTATCGGCGGGTTGTTTCACCGAAACTTAACACCACACTTTTAAAATAGCGTAATCTAATGTCAAATCAGAAAGAGCGTTGTTTCACGAAACACTTGATGTCTCACCCACTGGTAAATGTCATTTAAGCTACGAAGGGCAGTGAATTTCGCCTTTATTAGACGAATATTAAATAAAATAAAATAGTTAGAACAAGTATTTGCAATCACACTGTGTTAATTGCGGAAATATGTTAGTTTGTACTACTACCTTAAAGTTTTTAACTTTGATCATTGGTTTTTTATGCAGTGAAACAGCGCTCTCTTAAACATTCGTTGATTATAATTCTAAACCGTAAATTTTGTCTTACATATGTTACGTTAATCACAACTGTTTGAAATTACTCGCCTTTAGAGTATCCTATGTCATCAACTTTAATATAGGAAGCTTTCCTTGTTAAAAAAAAGTTTTGTTTGTAGCTCATTAGCTACAAACAAAATTTGTCTTTTCATTTTTTTCATTCCAGCAATGGCTGGAATGAAAAAAATTTTAAGTGAAAACGAAATTCATATTATATTATTAATATAATATTATCATTTGTATTAATCCAAATCATAGCAGCCATATTGAAAAGTAATACAAACAAGATGGCTGCTTGCAAAATTTGTTTTTGTTTTCTATCTACATTTCTCGGTTACTTAGATCCATAAAATGAACTTGGGTCTGCGTGTGACATTGAACATTACATTTATTTATTATTCTTCATTTTAAAAATTATAATGATTAACTGTGCATTACTCTTGCTAAATATCAAAAATGATTTGACTGATATGACTTATATTACCTTTTACTGTGTTATTAATTCAGGGGTCGTTTAAAAATAATAAAGAAAATCCTCAATAAAAATTATTTGTTTAAAGTGATAATTCAGAGTAGAATTGCGATTGAATCTGTTACACAGTTGTGCTATCCAAAATTGTAATTTTTCAAAAATCAAAATCAAAAAGGGTTCTTATTTAAATTTAGATAATTAGTAAATTGCTTAAATTATAACATATAGATGGTGATGTTGTGTAATCATAGTGTTAATTTCCATATTGAATGGACTTATTGCTTAAACTGAATATGATACAAAGTTCACCAGATCAACTAGTTAAAACTGAAATTTAACAATAACAAAGTTTCATACTGTGGCAATACATATTTAAATTAAGCTTTCAATTGCGCAACTGTATGAAAATCTAACTTAGACAAGAATGCAGAATCAACTTCGTGTAGGTAATGCAGTGCTTAATAACAACGTGAAGAGCGAATAATAGCGTGGCTTGTGTAAAATATGTGTTGCTGCCGAGCATGACTCAACAGAATATTAAACAGTGGGTCGTAACGCTGAATACCGAGATCAGGCGTTCGAGCTTTATACAACTTCTTTGTTACACTAAAGGTTTCGTATACTCCAAAAACTGTGCTTGATCCAGCATAATTTGAAATGGGAAACATCCATTAGGTAAAATTAGAAGGTCCACTTTAGTAAAACGAAATACGCTTCAAAAATGTTTCTCCCTAACATGAAAGTAAATGAGTGTTCCAGATTTATGCGTGACGGTCCATCTCAATCAGAAAGTGAGAAATGAGCTGACATAGCGTCAGCGACTGTCGGCTTGAGCACAGAAAAAATGAGTACCTACTACAATGTCTTCATGATTTTATTACAAGACTAGCTTTTGCATTTTGCTCTGTCCGCGTGGAAGAGTTCTTTAGAGAAATAAGGTATACAGACTAAACAAAGATCAGTACTATATTGTAGATAATTATCGATATGATCTTGTTTAAAATATTTTTATTCATTTTACATAATCTTTGTATGTGGTTGGATCCTCTTTTAAAACATAAATATCTGTAGAAAATCATCAAACCATCACTCGGCCATAGAATAATTATCATAAAACAAGAATATTACTAATTTGACAATTAAAGAGAAGGTCGTTTAAAATGTTACGTTTAGAAATAAGCATGTTTTTATGTGTTTTTTGAAACAGTTGATACTTGTCTGACTCTTATTGCTGCGCTTTGGAAGCATTTTTTTCATCAAACATGCACATAACCGACCTGTGAAACACCGCCTATACAAGTTATTTCTTGATATTGTTAGTTTATATTTTTGAGACTGTTATTACATCCCATGTCCTGTAATTACCCTAGCATCCATTCCGTTCACACCGAAATACAATAAAATGCTTCATGGCCGAAATAGGCAAGCGTACCAGGGCATCGTTGCAAGCCGATCAACCACAAAAAACAATATAACTACTAGCCTCAAATTTTTCTAAGGAAACGGCTAGAAGAACTCTCTTTTAGAGATAAGCTCAGTTTGTATACGATATACCAATTATTTACTGTTGTAACCTTTTTATTCAACAGACTATCATTGAATAGATTTCGATGGGATTTGAAACGTAGAAGCTTACAAACAGACACACGGACGTTTAATCTTAAGACAACTTAAGCTTACAAACAGACACACAGGCACTTAATCTTATATGTACGCTTACAAAAACTTTATACTTTCCGTCCGTGTACTTCGACGTGGATTGATGTTTAGCTTTATAACGCTTCAAAACTTTATTAAGTCGTTCCGAATAAACATTCCTTTAATCTGAAAAGTTGGCTTACAATGTGTCAAGGAGTGATTGCGTTAACAGTGTTGCGAGCAGTTGGTGTGGACTAGTTCAAATTTATTAGGCATCTCGTACAGCATGTTTTGTTCATATTTTTAGTTTACTTATATTGAATAAGGGGCAAGTTATTGGTCACTATAAGACCATCACTGTGCTGTTAGAAGATACATAGTCAACGGGGTTTTATTTTGAATAAGAAACAGACATAAATGTTTTTATTAATTTATGGACACCAGCTTGCAAATTCATTAGGACTTTATAGTACACATAACAAAATACATTTGATGCATATATCTAGAGGTAGGTATATAACAAAGTTATAATAAGCCTGATTATGTAAATAATCAAATATATTATGTAAATAATCAAATTTTAATTAACTGGGAAGTATTGCATTGTTTGCGACTTTTTAAAATGATAAAATACTGTGTTTATTTTTCTGGTATGTATTCGCAGGTTCATCGAAGTTGTTTTAATATACCACTTAGATGGTTATGAAGCGTACAGCTTACCTGGTGGAAAATGGCATTGCACATGGAAGACTGCATCGTTAAGGGTCACTTGCACAATGCAGACGTTGTCATATAATTGTCATGCCCTTTTTCAAGAACTCCATTCTGGACTCGTATGAGAAAACCTTCGCGACAGCGATTCAATTGAACCCCTGGCTTCCTATTCAAGGCAATATCTCTAATCTGTGGTTTTTCCGAAAGTTTGATAAAAGATGTGTGTAATAAAAAACCGAAAAACGCAAATCTGTTATTTGACTATGAAATGACATAGTTGAATATTATTATTTTTATAATAAAATGTTTGAAATATATACTACTACTATACAGTACAATACCAATGATATCGTCTCAAAATCTTTCACCACAATTTTTATATAACAAAAGTAAATATGTGACTTGAATAACTAATTACGAAACCTAAGACACAGCTTGTCTCCAGGTGCTTATAAACGTAGGGCAACGTAACTGTTCTCAGGAGATTTTGATAACGTTGAAAACGGTTTATAACACCCTTAAATAAAGTTAATGGTTCCCTCGAAGTTTTTCGCTGTACCCCTTAGGGCCGTTACGCAGTGCTACGATACGATTTATTCCCCGTTTATGGAGTTGGATATATTAGGGCTGTCATTTGCATGCCAATTTTGTATTTTAAAAAGATATAATTGTCAGTATTTGGTATCAATTTATAGTTTATTTCAAATTTATCAGATCAATTTCTTAGCCGTTTCTCAGAAAATAATATTAGGGTGTGCACGACGTGCACACAGTGTGATAAAAGGATTAATGTGCGCTGCAAGGCATGTAAAGTTATTACGTTATACACAGCACCCTATTTTACTTAACTGAGTAGTTCGTAGCCTTGAATATCTCACCAGATGATAAGTGATTATAAGGCTGAAGATAGAAACGTGCTACCCCTGCGCTCAACCACAAAAAACTGTCCATCTTACCTCCAACTGACACATCATCATTCTTTACATGGAAAGATCATGTATGCAGACAAGTTTAACAAACAACACACGAACACACTTACTTTTAACATTATTATTATGTTGACAGACTTAGATAAGACGGGGGTAGATAATCAGATGGGAAAAGAAAAAGGGGGAACACCCTTATGGAAAGTTGGTTCGTTTTATTGTAATTTTTTTTTTGTAAAAAAAAAAACCAGAGCGCTCGCAACTCGATACTTGTAGTAGACACTAAATATTAATTCTATAATATAATTTACAGTTTATTTAATAACTGTGAGATTATTTGCGTAAACAAAGGTAATGATATTCAATTCAAAAATGTCATCATGTTTCATCTACTATTTTGACTTTCAACGGAACGGATTTACGTGCAGACGGATGAATATCAACCGTTGCATAATGACTCTTATCACAACGATTATGAAACTCACGAATTTCAAACTGTGGCAAGCGAATTGTAAACTAAATGAATTAAAATGTTACAAAAAACATGATTACAGTTGGCCATGAATTAGTGATCGAGTTCCACTATACGATATGTGACATTAGCTCCTCGGGGAAATAAAATTTTCAATCCCATTTGTATCAACAAACCAACATAGTATCAGCTAAGCCGGTTGATGTTCAAGTTAACTAATTTAATGTTGTTAAAAGTTCCAAAGTTGAAAGCGTGTACCTGAATTAGAATTTCTAATTCGACAACCCTACCCTCAAGGCAGAACAGGCCAGGGATTTCGATCCAAAGTATTTAGGTGTCAACTAGTGTTGTCCGAGGGTAATTTACAATAGCGATAGTGACCTATTCTTTAAAAGGTTTAGCGTTTTTTATTTGGTGAATGTAAACATTTTGACATTGCCGTTTTCAGTTTTATCTTTTTTTTTACTTGCACATATACAATACTATGTATCTTAAACAAACTTAGCTTTATAAACTATTTACTAATTATTAGGTAAATCATACATTTTTTGTTTTGGATTTTTCGTGAATTCTATTTACTTTCACTACTTGTTTGGTTCATGTTTCGATATTATTCTTAAAATACCTCTGAGATTATGGTGAGTATCCTTTTTTTGTACAAAAATAATGTTATTTACAATTCATTTTAATTGGTATTATGAACAGATTAATAGACATATTAATTAGATTTTATCAATTCATAATTAGAAATTGCCTTTAATACCACTTATTTATTATTATTCAAAAGTAAATTGAACAGGAAAGACATACAAAGCTAGGTGCATTTCTAGCAAGAGAGTTCTTTTAGCAAACCTGTAATGAACGTCATACTTGAGTGGATATATTTTGGACGGATACTATGGACATATTTTAACTTAGACCTACTATTATATTATAAATCATTACATATATACAAATACAAAAATATACCAATAAGAAATAGTATATGCATACTCATTCTTTTGTTGGTGAAAAAAGAAATCAGGGATACTTACAGATTACTTATTGAAATTGAATCATTTTTGATTATGTATCATAGATCCTATTATATATGTTCTCTTATTCCTTTCAATTAACAGCAACTACTGAACAGAATCATCAGTTAAAAGTTAAGCTTAAGCTTAGTTAATTAATATATTTGACAGGACCAGTAGGTAGATCCAGAACCGGGTCTGATGGTATAAGGATATGGTACGATTCACGGGACCTCACTAGATGAGACTCTTACAGAAACGTGAGGATTAGCGATGAAGACTTTATTATTACTTATTATTATTACTTTCTATGCCACCACACATTATATATTGTATTGAAAACCTCTATATCGTGTATGAACCTGACAGAGTTAATATTTTGCCTTTATTTTTGATTTTACTAACCGTAAAATTGAAAACTGAAAATTGAAACCAATCTTAGTTAGTAAGAACAAATCAACCCGCAAGTTGTGTTTTGTTGGATTTTAGTTTGATATTAATTCATAAATTGACGATTGGCAGTCGACAGATTATAATGAAGTGGATTAATAACGTACCAAAGAAATAGCTTCAGCTACTGTCGTTATGTGGTTTATTTGGTACAGGCGATTACCACAGTCTACAGACGCTTCTTAGCACCCTGTAACTTTTTTAAGATGACGCGACAGCATAGGAAATCAGTCTTCTTGCTTCCAACTTGAGGCTTACTTGGTGACCTTTGGTAATCTTTTAGCAAAATAAAACACGTCTTGCGAATGGAACAGTTTATAGTGTAAATAAAAAACAGAACGTCTGTTCTCTGCTTCTCAACAACGTACCATGTAAAGCAAACGTTGATTAAACGTATTTTTTTGGGGAATATTCGTAGCCGCTAGTCGTAATAATAGCTGCTAGTCGCAGCTAAGTTTCATCGAAAGCACTATTGACATTTTATGTTACAGTATTGGTCTTACCTTTTAGCATGAAAATATACTAGAATTGTGAATGTATGAATTATGTATAGCAAGAGAGGTTCTCGTTATTTTATTTTCATCTAATAGCAAATTTACATACAAGTGTTGAGCACTATCGACCGACCCGACCGACGGGTTACTTGGTTAATATATTAAAAAAAAGAATTTTAGGTTATTTTTTCTGGCAAATAAACTCTAAACCGTAGGAACATCATATCACAAAGTGAACATTGTTATTATGTGTCTCTTTCTAAAATTGAGTGGAAAAAATCCTTCAAGAGAACCTTTTCAGGTACACCTCTGGTAAAACCATATGGATAAAAAGAATACATAATAATAGTTGTTTCATACAATCACTTAAGTTTCTAATAACTTTGGAACAGTCGACTTTTCTCCAATTTAGTATAATTCAGATTAATATTTTTTCATAAAAAGGTGTAGACCCTGAAAAACAACAAGGTCACTATATATTTCGAGAAGTTATTTTTAGTAGTGGTTCGAAAGCTCTTGTTTCGATAACGAAAATAAACCTTCGCCTTTGTGGAGGGTTAAATTAAATTTGCCATCTCTAGCTCTTTCGTGCTTCGAAACGTATGTTGAGATGTTACCAAGCTGTATTTGGCAATCATTAACATGGGTTCCTTTAAAAGAGGCGTGAAAAAGCACTTTTTGGGCCGGCAAGGTGAGGATGGCTAGGGCAGTATGTCGCATGCTTCACTTGCTATCTTCACATATGGACTCCTCTACTGCTTACCATCAGATGGTGTCGAGTCACTTCCTGTGCTTTATATATAAAAAAATCATTGTTGTGTTATGGCGAGGAGCGGATTGTGCCCAGCAGTGGGGCGTATATAGGCTGCATATCGTCTTTGTATTGTATATGTATAGCCTGTCTCTTAACACATGCAGCAAATTTCTCTCACGGCCAAAATAGGAATGAATAATATAGTGATACGTAATATAAAGTACGTAAAGTACGATCATATAGTAAGCTAAATATTGGCTTTAGAAATAGATGGTGTATTACCAACATTACGAGGCAGAACTAGTGATAAGCATATGGGTCCATTTTATCCTTTAACGGTGAATAGAACCATACCCAGAGATACCGTTCCAGACTAATGGTTAACATTTACCACAACAATCAATCTAACCAATGCTAATTTTTCATCCAATAACCGAACCCTTACGGAATCCATTGAAAGTACCTAATTAATTGAACAACATTTTTTCCGGAATTCGGATCACGTATATTCGCAGGTGATGTCATGACAAATACGTACCCGTATATAAAGGACGTTGGCGCTTCGCTGCTGTTTTTATGGGCCACGTCGTATTAATTATGGTTAAAGGGAAACTGCCAGCGACAAATGAAGAATGAGCAGGTGTTGTGTAATGCTCTATGGAGAAGAAAACAGTCTGCAAAAACAAATGTTGGATCAAATCTTACAAACCAGCATTGACGCTATCCACCGCCCGCTTGACTTGTTAACGCAATTTGTAAGTATTATAACAGTTATATTCTCAAGCCTCATATTATCGAGCTCGCTTAATTAAGCATCACTAAAATGTTGTTTTATGGATATCAAATAGCGAAGAATATTATTTTCGCTATTAAGTCATAAATGGTAGGTTTACCTTAATATTATAATTAATATTAGAAATATACTAACTAAACTTATAACCAATCATATCTGGAGAACAACCTTATCGTGTTCGAGCTACGAAGTATAACGAGTACTTTAGTACCTAGGTAGATAGTATCCCTGTCTACTTAGGTAGTAAAGAGATCTCGGGTTCGAATCCTCTACCGAAGCAGATATTTGTATTATTACTACGAAGTTGAAGGATTATAAAAAACAAAATTTCATTATTGTACCAACCAGGTTTCGAACCCCTGGTACCATAGGTTGGTCTTCAAAATATGTACTTGATAAAAGTTGCTTTGAAGTTAATTTACAACAATGCAATTTAAATATTGTTACCAAGCTAGTGAATATTGGTAAGAAAATCCTTTATTAACTTACAATATTTTGGATTTGTCATAAAATAATAACTATATTTTGAGGCATCTGCATTACTAAAAACGTGGAATAATTTAAGTCGTCGCAACAGTTATTCGATTTATAATAATATCACTCAAAAGAAAAAGACATCCTCTAAAATTAAAGGTTTTTGTTTTGTATGTAAGCCACTAGGTTTACTCAATATTAATATAGACGTATACCTAAGCAACTGCGACAATAGTCCGCTTATGTTATTTGTAGTCACGTCTCATTCATTCGTAGTCGCAAGTGAATCGTTTTTCACAGTGACTGCAGGCAGCTGTGACAGCGGACCGCAGGCGCTCTCGCTGTTCCGGTATCAAGTGCCAGTCATGTCACCAAGCGTCACTCTTTCGCATCCGTACGAATACATAATGCGTTTTGTGTTAAATACTCTGTTAACAGATTCAGCAATAGTTAATTCACAGATGAAATGATAACTATTTTATAATGTAAAGTAACTATCTTCAATGTTGAAAACAATTTTTGTGTACTAAAAGGAGTCTTTACTACATTTATATAAATAGGTGGAATCACGGGTCAAAGATTTTGGCACTTCATAGGTTCTGCTGAGACCAGACTTAAACCCGTAAGAAATTACCAACAAGGCCTTGTATTTTTATTACTTTATGACAACAAAGGTAAAATAAGATTAAGTTAAAGTATAATAATATATTACTAAGGACTCGCTATTCCTTAAAGAGAGACAAGAAAGCCACCGCTGGTTCACACAACGCTACATATGGTGTTTTTTGAATAATATAGTGCTCTATGGTAAATAATTTATTTCGTGAAACTATAACTCTATGTTAACGCTAGAATGGAGCATCTGGACTGGATATAGAGAGTGTAATAAATGGAAGACGCGTTTTCAAATCATAGTTATAATACTTATATATTTATAAGTAATTACATCAAAATATAAACGATAACAAGTATCAAAATATATTAAAAAGTAAATAGACATGAGTAGGAAACGATCTATACATAAACAAAACTATGCCTAAACTTTAATAGGTATAGATCGGAAAGGTATAAATGACTTTGTTGTAATGATGATAATAAATAAAAATATCTGTGTATAGTTCTACTTATACGTTTGACAGTAAAATGAAGTGCTTTTTAGAAAAAAAGTAATTAATTTAATTTTTAAATTAGGTTCTTTCTATGTACTTTCCATAAGTGCTCAATAGCCGAATAATTATTATTTACTTCTTATTATTTCGTTTTCCGAAGTTAATATTATATAGTTTAAGAAAAACGTATCGTTATTGCGGTTGAATTTATCAACCAAAATAGCCGCCAGAGCAAGCTTACGACAGAAATAAATTCAACTGTAGGATAACAGCAACAATAAAATGGATTTAGAATTACAACTTCGACGCGACCGTAGTAGTTTATCGAGCGCCCATGTCCAGCAATTCTATTACACCGAATCGTAAAAGCTAGCTGAATAAACGCAGGGCAATCTTAATTCAGTTTTGGACCCGAAAAGAGAGTCCGGACATCATACCCGGAAACAGGCGCGCGATGGGACGTAGAAGAAAATTTAATGCCTACAGGGCATGGCGGCACAAATGCAAGGAAATGAGGGACTACCGGCTATTGGTACCTCTATCCAATTTACTTTGAGCACGTGCTACCTTCATTATTGCTGTTTACTATAACGTTCTTTCCGTGCGGTCATATAAGTATGAATGGTAAATTTTACTAACTACTACATGCTGTAGTTACAAAATATTACAAAAATAAATTTACTTTTAATAAGCTGATAAACAGCCCTGCAATTTTTAACCCAAAAGGCAATGAATCTGAGGTTTATCGATAATTCACTTTTGCTTCACGTCAATATGTTTTCTTTCTTTGTAGTAAAATTTGTTTTGTTCTTTTCTTTACTTATCGGTTATTGGGAAACTTGTTTGCTCAAGAACTGGAAACACGACACCAATTATTATTAGCCAGTTGTTTTTGAGAATACACCTAATTATATCGACAATGTTTCGTTTGAGGAAAATATCCTAATACGTATTTTTAATTAGAAAAATAGACACGGAATCCTAAAATGTTTTCTTTTCGCAGCCCGTTGCATTCTGTCTCTTTATTTAGTGATGTAAAAACTTTCGCAAAATCAATAAAAAACAAAACTGCTATGACATAAGGTTAACAGATAAAATGTACATAAAAATTAGAGTAAATGCTTATATATACATTGTTATATATGTAATATGTACTTTCTCAGCTTAAAAACATTTACAAACTTATTATACGTTACTTTTTTATTCATCTTAGGTGGCGAACTTCTCAAATGATAATTTTAATTAGGATTACATCACAGATTATTTTTGCATTTTTAGTGCTTTGAAGTCGAGTCTTACCTTTTTTTCAAACTGTGATCATTGTGACATACGCTATCTCAAGTACTATTAAATTACTTACGATTTAGTAAAAAATAATGGTAATAAAGACTTTTCATATTAATAACTAATTTTATGTTTATTGAGTCATTCATTCATTGGTGTCGAGTCATTTGTTTTTGTTTATTAAAAAAAAACCATCATAGCATACATTAACAAATTTTTGGTGTGAAACTTAGAGGTGTTCCTATTTGAAGCATTTCGTAGTGTTTAGGTACGTAGAAAAAAGGTCTTGAGAGGCATTCATTAATTAAGCATCGTTGGACACTCGTGAACCTCGAGACAATTAGAAATTAACTAAAGTGTCAATGTACTAGTCCGTTGTATTAAGTGATTATTTAATAATGCTAGAGTACAGGTAGTCTAGGTGATGGTAAACTTGATGGTACCTTAAGTTGGAAAATCTGCTTGCTTCTATATTCTACTAATAAATACTTTTTGTCTGTGACATCATTTTATTAAAGAGAAACCTTCACACAATGAAGTTTTGGACAATAAAATCGTACTCTCCAGTATTGGCACTTCGATCCAATTTTCTTTGAGCACGCGCAACCTTCATTAGGTACGTCAGTTGTTTACATTTGTATCTTTCGTTACGTGTCCGCTCGTAGTTGGATTTCTTAAGAGGAACATTTTCACTCTCTTAGGTATTCAATTAACTGTAACATGTTTGAAATTGTAGGAACGTGATTTCTTTCGCAAGGAAAAACAATGTTCTTGTTTTACAATGGTGACTAAGGACTTATTTTAAAAGAGTTGAAAAGTGCAATTCTATCTTTATCGTAGTTACTGTAAGATACAAAATTAGAGGTTTTATTTTTGGAATAATTTAATTTACTATTTATGATTACCAATTTTAAACTTGTAACTCAATACTTTTAAATATTATAATTATGTTCTTTATATTCTGTAATCTTGACTTTCATTAGAGTATGTCATTACACAGGTAACATAGATAAGCTAAACTAAATTAGGTTTAAGTATGCCATTATGGTTTTTTAGATACGTTTAGTAACCTACAGTGAATAAATTAATTGACTATGTATTTGACTTTCATATTATTTTTGTTATTTAATATTATTGTCTTAAATATACAAGAATATTAAAAGCAGTGAAAGCTAAAGTTTAAGTTCAACTTAAATTCCGTTAATCACCTCTCAAGCTATTGTCAAGATCCACTCAAAGTTAAGGCTCAGAAGATCAACACCCTTCCACAAAGCCCTTGTCCGGAGTTCGCCTTGACGTGTGTACACAAATATTAAAGCCAGCGCTTAATACCCGCTAGGGTTAGGAACTGCACACACCAAAAGACATGCGACGGCAATCCAAAAGTTATAGTGGGAAGCTCGGCTTAAGAGGTCAGTTATAGTGTTTAACAAAATTATAAAGGTGTTGGTAATTAAATAAAGGCCAATATAAGGTGACCTGTTTATGACGACACCGAGTGGTGTTATTGTCCCATCGTACAATCACGCCACTCGGTGTCGTCGCAATCGCTAGGTAGTATAAATCGTAAAATCGTATAAGTGCAGCCTTGAAGTCATCAAATGAGTAGCATTGTTAGGAACAGGTTGGTTACTGTCCTACATTACTTTTTTCTTTACTAATTTAATTACCCAAGTAGGTGGTGGGATACCCAGATCACGATTAAAGTCTTTTTGTGTACGGTTTTCATTTGGATGATAAAAGTATTAATATTAGCTAAAACTACATTTTTATACTTTGCTTCGATCTGCTGATGTTTACTTTCTCTCTCTGAAACGTGGCAGATGTATTTGCGATACAGATATAAAATTCTATAGCTATGATAGCCGATCTGCTGCGACTTCGCGCTGCTTCGTATTTCATTAGGTGTGTGGAGTTCCTAATATTCGCCAGTATTCAGTCAGAATCAGATTTCCGGAGGGACGAGAGGGCCTCCTGACGAAGGCTGGGTGGCAACACCCATTCCCGTTAATACAGTTCGTTTATATTGTCGTTTGCACTTTATAAGGATATGTATTGTTCATATTGGTTTGTAACTTTAAATAACCCAAAGTTTTTAAATATCTGAATCAAATTTATTATATTTATTTTTGCACTAATATTTTTAAATAAAAAATAAATAAGTAACTGTTTTCTGGTAGTAACATCTTCCAACTTTATTTTAAGGATACGTTCCGTTCGCGGAGTTTTGGTTTTATTCATTCTGTACATATATTCAAATACTATAATAACTATACTACAATTACTACTTATCATACTATAATTTATAGTTTTCATGACATAGACTTTTCTTATTAATGCAGTTCAATTACATTTCAACACCATTTCATTATTACCCACTGCTAGGCACAGGCACTGGCATTTACATTTGGTAGGATTTAAAATAATTACAATTGGTAGGATTTTAAAAAGTATTCATTTCTCCATGAACGAACGGTTTGTCGATACTGGGTATATCAATTAATGTAAGGGACAAAACAGCATTCTTACCTTTTTTAGTTGTTATCTCGTTGTATTATTTAAAGTATTATTTTAAGTTAAAGTTTTTTTGGATAAAAATGCTTTAATTTTTTTTAATACTTTTTGTTATTGTTTTTTTTTGCTTTTTTTATTTATTAATTAAATTAATAAATGAAAAATAGTCCCTTACAAATAAAATTTATAGACATATGAGAAAATGATTGAAATTAATAACACAATATAAGGGAAAAATATTATATATTACATTATATATAAAATATTACATACAACTCATTTTGGCTAAAATGTGCCCTCATTAATTGATATTTCTGGTATTGCTGTATTGGCAACTTATCTATGAGCTAGTAGAACAAGCAGAGACGTTCTATAATAATGAAATCGTTATTTCAAATGTTTCGCTACCGATATTCAATATTACGTTTGCCATTACGCCATTTATAAGGATAAGGTATAACAATAGACAAAGCTATTACACCAAATCTGGGGACTCGAAAACTAGAATTCAGAGTCATTATCATAGACCGTCATTGAATCAAATTGATGTTCCTTGGCTGATAGTGTGAAGTGAAGTGTAAGTAATATTCTTTTACCTTTATTCCAATAATTCACAAGTTCATTTGAAATCTTTCAGGTATTCACCTTTTTGCCTTTGTATTCAATTTACCTCACTCTTTTTAATATAAAAAAACTACAAATATGTGTAAATACTATAAATAATGTAGTTAATTTAATTGTAGGTATATCTACAATAATTGCACTGTTTTAGTTTATTCTATTCATAACTTTATAGTTGTACATTACATATTATAATCATTCTTTGAAAATTTTATTTAAACAAATTTTATAGAATTAGGTACCTACTAATTTAAAATAATAAGAATAGAATTGTTACTGATTATATTTTAATAATAATATTTAATTGATATTTTTTTAATGTTATTAGACCTATTCCTAAGATCCATTTCGAAATACAGAAATGTGTAAAATTTGTCAAAATCATTCATGGTGTCAAGTTAAAATAGGTTTAAAGATCCCAATTTTGTGCCTATCACTACAAAATATCGAAGATACCATTTATTACAATCACTTATCAAAGTACTGATTATAATCACTAGTGTCTCCTTAACAACTTTAATTAAAAGAGTAGTTGTATGATATACTTACCATTGGCTTAGTTTGCAATGTGACGTTATTAATTAGTAAGTAAAAGCAATGCTGAACGTCTAAAAAGCGTAAATACTTGGGCCCTGTCGGAGCCTGGAACTCATTAACCTAGTATTACGTATCAACGTAGAGCTAGCATAGTGGAAATGTTACCAGTAAGACCCCGCAATCATTGTTGTTAAAGTGAACCTTTTTTATTTATTTTTACATTAAATTAATGAATGAATAATTACAATAATTATGAATGAATGAAAATCTTCTTTAAAAATAAACATTGAGATCGTTTTTATGTTATTTTTTTAGAGCTTAATTGAACTTAAATATTTATTAGAAATCTTATTATATACTCGCTTAAAAAAATGCAAACATCTGGATAGTAAGTTTGCAGATGTAATAAATCTTATATCTGCAAACAAATGATAATTGGACTGTTTGGTATTAAGAAGAGTTCTGAGGGCGTTGAGCGAGCGCTTTGAGGGTGACAGCTTGGCATTGCGAATAGGTTGTGGCCAAGAACAGCTCAATATTTACGAAAAATGATACACCTCATCGTGCAGATCTAAAGAATCAATCTTTCCATTGAGAATTTTACACTTTATTTCAAACAAATGATTAGGTCCTATGAGTGAAGTTCATTCTTATTATCTGGATTCGTATTTTTTCGTACGTATCTCAAGGACAGTGAATCAAGCAAATTATTCATCCAATCGTAAATAGTTACCATCGCCTGCGTCGTAACTCGAGAGATAAGACATGTAAATGCTTGCCGCGACTTTTTATAACTTTGGCTAGTTTTGCATTTAGAATATCTCACGTTTTTGTTTTGTAATGTTTACTTGTAAACCACAAAGCTGTTTTCATTTTTAACCTATATCTTAAAGCTAACAAAATATTCTACTGTGTTAGCTTTATGTTACAGGTTAATTCATTTTAGTTCCTAGCGCTAACAATCCATGTGCTTAATTTGAAACAGAGATTCACTCCGTGGGATAAGTTTATTTAATCTTCTTTGTATCTACTTTTCTAAGCTTAAGGAGGAAAGTTAGTTTCGGAGTTGATTTAAATTTCATTAAGAAATGTGATAAAATAACATCTATTTAAATATTTTTAATTAAACTAAACTTAAGTATTAAACAGTCTTACAACATACAATGACTACATAGGCTACAGCTGGAAATGAACTAATAAGTGTAAACAGCATGTACAAACATCTTAGACAACAAAATAGATAATACTATGTTAAATTACACAAAAAATTTACGAATTAAGAACGTAGGAACTGATCAAAGAGATCACAACTAATTAGTCTAATGCTTATTAATTACGAGCTTCAGTGTTTGTGACTGTTTTGTCACTGCGACCTATAAGATTTGTGATTTGCCTCTAATAGGTTAGCGTAGCTTACTGATTTAGGCACTTTCCATAAACTAGGGGCTTCCAGCGATAAAGATTAAAATTTCATTTGAGTCGATTGTGTGTCGCCCCAGATGAAAGACGTTTATAGATGAGAGTTCGACAGTTACATAGGAGGAGCATTGGGGTTTCACGCTCCTGATCACAGTACATCATCAAACATTACAATCGTATAACCTCATATTGAATAAGTATCTGTTTAGTTTGTAGTGTTCTGTCAATCAATGTACTTATGTTACTCTTGCTGAGTCTTACCACCTCCTCAGTTCGTTTGCTGTAGATGCCTTGTATTAAACACTTTGAGGGTACCAAGCCAAGCGTCCTAAGCTACTTTTTGGAGAAATCTTCCATTACCTTGCTTTTGAGATGCATGTCCTTGTTTTGTGGGATTCCACAGGATGTTTTTGGGCTTATCTGCTGTCCCTGAGCCCCAAATGTAACTAATTAATCGCTTTATCTGAGCCTATGATGCCAGAATGCCAGGCAATCATCCCAGATTAATTTTGTCTCTGAGCCCCAGTGTATTTAGTCTGCTAAGATACGATGAAATTTTCGGAATCAACATGCCAATGATTTTATATCGAACGTAATGTCAGCAGACCTACCATGAAATGTTTTCTGACTTACGAGTTTAGTTGTCAAATCTAGTTTATCTGTCGTAAACGAAAGGAAAACCTCATAAACGTAAACTATTTCTCCAAATGAAAGATTTAATATGTAAACACACTTCATATTTACTTCTTATTTCATGTTTTCCGAAGATTTGGGTCGAGTGTTAAAACACTATATCGATACTATGAAAATTTAGATCGTGTTGAAATACGCGTTGAAATACATATACGTAAAAAATTATGTTTTCGTTTTTTTAAATGGACAATAACTTGAAACGGCATTAAATATGAAGGTAAAGCTAAATTCCAAATAAGTTATTTGTAGGGCTTTAAATTACATTTCTCATATTAAATAAGCGTCCTTGAGCCCGTCGCACCGCGTCCTTTTCTTATCAATTAATGTATTCGGTCCAAGTACAGTGATAATGACCCAAGCCGAGCTGCCGCTTTGTTGTAAGAGTAACAAGGATTACTCGGAATTACCTATTTAACTACAAGCATTATACAGTGCGTTAAGAGAAGGCTCTGTAAATACGAGTTGGTTTTAAAGAAGTTTTTTTCAATCCCGCATACATTTTACATATATCAATTTTAAGTATATGGTTCTTTGTAAATTTGACTAAATTTTAGTCTAAAACAAAAACATAATTTATTTACACTATGTTCCTCCCAAAATTATGGGTTTTTGTAAGAATATTACGTATTTTTATACTATACTATTTTTAAAATAATGTTATACTATATTTATTAATTAAATTAGAAAAGAAAATAGTTTTATTGATTTACGTTATATACCTCTGTGGTACCTGCGTAGGTACGTGATATTGTACCTTGAATGTAAATGTGATTGAGTCGGATTTATTTTGGCAGTTAGCACTGTTCTTAAACGATCTTTTACAACTTATTAATTTGGGTGTAAGCAAGGTTTAATTTTATTCATAATAGTCTTTTTTATATCTTGGTATAAAAATGAGGTGCACTTTTATATTTACAACCGATGTCATAAAACACAATAAGTAAACGACTCTTTGAAAACTTCGCTCCTATTCACAAACATTTGCCGATAGAAAAGTTTTTGAATTTACTTTTTGTGACACTGTCATTGTGTGCCGTTAGAAGAAGATAAAACTCCAAAAATCACATAAAAGGGTTTTACGAAAAGAAGTTAGATGTTTATGAAGAGGAAACTTTTTAAAGAAAATGTGTATAATTGTTTTTAAAAGATGCAAATTCTGTATATAATCCCGTAAGGTTTTCTTTAGATTTTTGATGCTTTATCTTCTGGTTTCATTTAATTTGTATTGCTTGGGGTATAGGAGATTTATTGAGCCTGTATTCATTATTATTGAGTAGCTACTTATGCAGTAGCATATGATAGCATTTAAGTTATAGTTGTAGTCATTATCTCGTTAAAAAGTTCTTATTTATTTTAAAGTATTTTAATCATATTAAATACTCTTCACAGTGTACAGTTTTCTAA
Source organism: Acentria ephemerella (assembly GCA_943193645.1). Taxonomy (NCBI): domain Eukaryota; kingdom Metazoa; phylum Arthropoda; class Insecta; order Lepidoptera; family Crambidae; genus Acentria; species Acentria ephemerella. Next base: position 8,614,178 of record OW971886.1, on the reverse strand, counting down.
TCCTATTATAGAAGTTAAAATATAATAACACATTTCAAGCCTCATCTTCAGTTCATTAAAAGAATAAAAAGCATTGTCATCCACCTAATATTGCCGTCTTCAAGAGTAAAGCTCTTTCTGGTTTTTATTTTTACATTAATTTAAATACATATATAATGAACTATTTATGAGATTTTGATTTTCTATTATTCATGAACAAGCCGCCTGCTATTTCAATTTATTTCCTCTTGCCGGTTTAAAGAAGATTCCGTTGCGAAATAAGCAGATTTTTGTGCTTACTTTTAATTGTATGTATAAACCTATTAATTGTATATTTTTTAACACGGGTTTATAAATAAATAATCAGTAAAATGTTACAGGTGAAACATAGTACTGAAAATACACAAAAACCGCCTTTACATTATGTAGAAGCTGTGCTGGAACCTTAAAATTGCCAATTTGCAGGGCTTTTATCTCATCAAACATCAAATTATCTCTGTCAAGGTAAATAAGTTCTTTTGAGTGTGTTCGTAAATGTTCGACGTTTAACGTAGCGGAGAAAATTCATGACTATTATCTAGCCCACATTACGCATCATTAAGAGCTTGTGTAATAGATTCTAGGTAACAGACAGAAGGTAATATGTAAACGTACTGTTATCAGGAGTACGTAATCAGAATATACTAAATACTTGATAAAAAATATTAGAAATTATCAAATGAATATCTACAAGGTTTTTAACCCGGGACCTTTGACATCGATAAGTAGTATGGAGGAAAGACTAAGATACGCATTAGAAAATTAGAACACATTATTCTTAACATTTTGTATGACGATTCAAGGTCACATGTGTTCCATTTTGAAGGAATGAATTGTCTTGTCTGATTGGATCCTAGTTCTTAATATGGATAGATCTGACTATGAGGTAATACTTTTCATCATATGGACTTCTCCATAAAAATAGCACTCTTGGGCGTGTATAAATAAACAAGCATTAAGTTAAAAATAACTTAAAGAGTTGTAATTGGAGGATATATGGAAAATAAACTTGCCATATATCTAGCTCTTTAATATTTGGTATTCTGAGCCAGATTTATTTTTACGGGGCCCCCAGGAGAATCGTTGCTAACAGCCGTGGGCGGCTGACCAAATCTGGCGTTGATAGACTCAAAAACTTGGGATAAATAGAGAATTGTTTCAATAACTTTAAGTCTTACTAAAAAACTTACTTTGGCCTTTAATATTTGCCGATTTGAGACAAACGTAAACAAGGGATTTGAAAAGAACATCTTTTGTGTTTTATAAAGAATGAATTATTTAGAATTTACAAAGTTGAAATCTTTTCGGCGAATAACATTTATTTATTTCTTTATTTAACAATTTATGTACAAATAAAGACAATTAAAAGGACACAACAGAATATCAGAGAATTGTACAAAGATACTGCTTATTTCTATAAGAAATCTCTTTCAGCAGGCATTCAGCAGGCAGCATATATGGGAAAAGTGACATCGAAAGGTTGAGGCAGGAGGTAGGAGATTGGACGTGTATCAATACTAATATAATAAAATACATAAAAATTACTATATATCTCATTTTTAACCTAACACACACATATATATATATACATACACGCACAATATATTTAGGTACTCTTTAAAGAGAAATAATGTGCTTGAAATATTGTAGTTTTTATAGCAGTAACTACGAGAATGATTATGCATGTTTATAATTTAATCATAGAGATGTTATGCTTTGAATTGTACACTTTATTGAATTCTGTTTACTCATTTATGTTAGGATTTTGCAAAATAAGATCGTTTGAAAGTAGACCTTCTAAATTTGTACTCCGATAAACTGGCGCCTTTCTGAAAAGGATAATACATCAGCCTGGGCCATTAGTTCCCTTTGAATTCAATCGAAGCATACAAAAGGTCTACAAGGGTTCAAAATATACCTGTTTAACATTTAATTTAGTAAATTTTATTTAAAAACGACCAGATTCTTGTAACATGTGATGATATATTTTGTAAAGTACCCGTATTATATTATCTGATTCCATGTAAATAGAAAATGGATAGGATTTTAGGAGTCAGGTAAATATATATGATATATCTCTCTTTAAGAAACCTTTTTTGCTCTGAATTTTTATAATTTTTACATATTTATGGTTTCAGCTCAGCGAGGAAGAAAATTTTACATGTAAATACGCTCTTTTGAATTCATATCAAATCGAAATTGAAATTCGCTACTATTTTGCTAGCAAGCCTTAAAATTATGAAAATTTAAAACCTTTTTCATCCACATTTCATAAGGTTATATTTGCTTAGATCCTCTGTAAACTGCATTATGATAATTATATTTACTCCGCACCCCTAGTGAAATAATAATATTTTGGTCAAACCTTAGGCTTGGAGCATTTTTGACCGCTCAATAATTCCTTTACGCAAATATAAAAATGATTACAACGCGATGTTTTTCTGTATTTTTCAAGGTTTTATAATCTTTGATTAGAAGAATAACGTTATTTATTTTCATTAGGGGCGGTATTAGTTAGTTTTTTGTCATTTTTGAACGCAACAGTTATCTCGTGACAATGTAATCATTAAAAAATATCCACTTGAAGCTAGCGTCGTTCGCTGAAAAAGGTAGGTGTAGTAAGGAGATAATTTTATTAAGTTCCCGGCAGGTGAGTGGGCTATCTATGTAGCAGACAGTGGGCAGGGTAACACGTCACTTGGTGCCATTAGGCGGCTTTGAGTTGGGTCATAGCCCCAAGCTCAAAGGGCCACTTCTGAACGCTCTCAGCTCCTTACACGTCATCACACAATTTTGTTACTAAGCAGGAAGTGATAATAAATAATCTCATAGGATGAGAGGCGATCTTTTGGGAACAGTGAATATTTAAGGTATATTTTATATCCTCATTGGACCATATCACTACATATTATAAAAAGTTCCCCACCGCATCTCTCTGTCTGTTCGCGATAAACTCAAAAACTATAGCGCAGATTTTCATGCGGCTTTCAAAAATAGATATAAAGATCCATGGGGAAGGTTTAGCTACACACATATTTACCCAAGGTGCCACCAGGGCAGGCCGCTAGTTAATAATGTTACTAATATTTCTTGTTGTTAAATGTACATACTATCACGCTATGCAAACACTATAACTAATAGTCTAATGAGTGAGTAATAAAATTATCGAATTTTGAGTTTTTAATGTTTTAAAGGGTTATTGATCTATATTTTTCTACTAAAGTAAGTACAGAGATCTGTAAATATTTACTAACACATTTTTGTACATTCCATTTCAATATATTACGATCAGCTTCAATAATTATATTTAAAATCTCAAACTATAATAGTTAAAAAGTTAAATAAGTAAGCTTAAGCAATGTTGACTTTTACTATATGAAAGTTACAAACTTTTTCGAAGAACATTTAAGATTTTACTTTTAACTAATGTAATCTATATATTAAAAAGCATGTAAGAAGTGAAACTAATATAATATTATTTAAAACTACCCACAAGATTTTTATTCCATTATCGTTATAATTAGCAGGCTAGTAAACCCCGTAAGATTTTGTCAATATTAGTATTGTTAGGTTAAAGGTACTTAAATTGAAACGCTTCAGAGTAAAATAGAATAAAGATAAAGTAAATTTATCTGATTTCTCAAAATTAATTCCTTGTTGCCAAAAGTTCGAACTTCCAAGTGGCAATCGATAAAGAGTTCAAGAGTTTATACCGAAATTAGCAATTTAATTTCGACCCAGTGAAACTTTCCTTAGCTGAGGAGAGGTTAAGTAATATGGAACTGAGGAGACCGAGCACGTTACTATAAGGGGAACTTTAGTCAGAGATTGATTGGCTTGACTGAAGTTACCACATCTCCTAATCAGCGCGGCGTAGAAAGTGTCTATTTAATTATTGGAGTTGGTTTTTAATGAACCTCATAAAAATGGGACGAAATTTTACTAGTTTTTTTGTATCGCAATGGCAAATGGAGAGCCGCCATTGGCGCGTCAGAACGGCAACATCGCGGATCGCAGCGCTTGCCATGCCAATTTTCTACAAGTTGGGGCTTCCGTGCCGCAGTTTTCGTACCTACCGGGCCTGGTCACCGGGCCTGGTATGAATGACCGGGCCCGGTGGATGTCTAAAAGGGCAACGGCCCCGTTTGCAATCTTTAATCGCCATTCAAGCAAACATGATTTTAATCTTTCTTACAAAGGATTGGTCCCCTTTGAATCTGTACCCACACCTTACCAGGAAGCCTAAGATCAAGAGGTCCTGTTAAAGATGTAGATTACACAACAACATGCATAAAAAAAGTCATCCCAGACTTTCCGGAGAACAGATACTTGAACTAGACTAACAAAACTACGCAGACTTCAAAGCAGGTACACAAGTTATGATATTTAAAATACGACTATAAAAGCTTTATATATAAAACCACAAATACAAATGTATAAATAACCTTCTGAGTATAAGAAGGAAAAGTTTGAATATCAAAAAGGCATATTCCTCGCAATCAGTTCAGCATAATCTCCAGAGCTAACCGCTTCCTTACAAAGAGTATAAAATATCGGATTATGCCGAGGTGTCAAGCCCCACGGGGGCTATCGTCCCAGTTATATTGCGTTAACCCTTTCATCGCTACACTCGACGTGCGCAGACTTTTTGATCCGGTTTTAAAAAGTTTCAACGGTATAAATTGGATATTTTACGTTTCGGTTCTGAGTGAAAATTTTCTTAACAATTATCTATATAGCTAGGTATGTATAGGGAAGGTTTTAATTAAAACAAACTAATTTTGTACAATTTCGTTAAATCCTCTCGGGTTCACAGCTGCCTTAGGACCTGCTTGATAGATGAGAATTTTAAATGAAAGTGGTATCTGGGTAGTAATATCATTGAATTATCTCTTTAAATCGATTTTGGAAAATTATTTTCAATTTCTCACACATGATGAGCGTTATATGCAAAAATAAATGAAAGAGTCAAGGTCAATGTCTATTGCCGGGGCGATAACACAAACGCTCTATTTCTCGCTCTTTACGGCAGAAAAAGATAGAGCGACGGAAAAATGCAATTCTTAATCAAAAAAGTTTAACACCAATCAACGTAGATTATTTAAAGGAGTAGACAATACACTAACTCGTCTCAGTACCGAAAGAAACGTAAACATCGAAACAAACTATTCATAGCCGAAGGGACGAAGGAACCGTTATCACATAGCCCCTATCGGCACCTTTGTGTGTGTACCACTTTTGCAAACTTTCCCACCGCGGCCATTATGGTACACGGCTTTCTTGTGTTATTAGGTGAGAGATGAGTGTGTGTTGGTAAACTTTATATGAGAACTGGCTTCAGCTAAAGGATATTTCTTCTAGCCGATAGGGTATATAAGTACTGACTTAGTAAGCTCGTATATTTACTCTGATAATCTATTCAGGAGAATTACTTATTTTCTAAAGGAGTAACTACTCCATTATACCATTGCTGTTATTCGACGATCGGCTGGCCGAGTGGTTGTTGCTCCTTGCTAAAGACTACTTAACCAAGGGATCCCGGGTTCTAGTCTTGAGGAAGATTTTTGCGTGATAAACATGAATTTTATTTGGAATAACCAAAAATACGTTTTCTAGTATCCGTAAAACAAGCTCTTAATTACACTAGCTGCTATTTCTTTATTAGACGGTTTACTCATTAGACAGTCACATCCTTACTGCTCGATACGTGGTATCTGTGTTAATTTCAAAATGAGAACATTGTCTTCCTCGCGTGGTGAAATGCATCACCACAGCGCCGTAATAAAAAATATGCAAGTGAATTTTTATAATAAAAGTTTTTAAACTTTTCATTAATTTAAAGTTCTCAGAACACCCCATTGTTTCAGCACCTATTATAGAGGATTCATATCATGGGTGTAGATAAAGTCTTGTATACTGTTTATAATTAGGTATTAAATCACTCATGTGTTACTATTATCACTCTCAGCTTCGCCTCGTGTGATAAACCCATATTCGTGTTTTAATACCTTTCATAATACAACAGTTTCATAAATAAACAATGTGTTAAGGTTTTCCTCATCTTTATGATGTTGGTGCTTTGTAGCCGTAAGTGAATAAACAAATGACACTAGCATACTCCTTACATACTCCTTACAGGCAAAGGTGGCTGTGCTGTACTGGCTTATATAACACAATTAAGTGTTCTAATATAAATCAAATGTTTGTTACCCAAACAAATTGTAAAAAATTAAGAATCACTTTCTCCTAAGCAGTATTTGGAAACTTTTACCAATTCTCATTAGCTGAAGTTGAGAGAAGTGTATAAATTTTAATGATTTGTACAAGTTTGGCGTAATGAGACTCAGGATCACCTCCCTCGAAACATGGACGTCGAACTTAACTTGGAAATTTCCAGAACGAATTCTTAAAATGGTCGGTAAATATTTACCGGCGGATGAAAAGTTGTAAGTGAGATAGCTACTACAGTTTGCTGGTGGCTTTGAGTGACCTTTTGCTGTCAGTCGTACTGTTCTTGGTAAATTTACTTTTGGTTTGTTTAACTTAATAAGGATGGAACATTTAATAATAATTTATTAATAATAAGGAAACATAAAAAGCACAGTAGCAGTAACTCTTACGCATGAGATTACATGACAAAAGTGTGTGAAACATATTTTGTGTTTTATCATATAACGTTTATCTATAAAAAGCATTATATATTTAACAGCAACAAAAATAGTAAAAAATCCTTTTACTATACCTTTCCCTTTTCCTTTTCCTTTTTTTCCTTTTTTTTAAAGGTTTCCACTATGTTTTTTTATACGAAAAAAATACTCAGAGATTTACGCAGAAAAACTTTGATGTATTTTTGCTCAAAGTGTAAAAATTCTCAGCTATTTTCATGTTATTAACCTCAAACAGATTTTGCTCAATAAAAGGCCAAACGCTTTACAAATTGTAAATTGATAGATATTAAATTTCATACACATCTTTTTAATTTTGTTAAAAGTTCCTCACTACAATCTTGAAGCCTTCAAAACTCCTCAGGCAATTGCCGAAGCCGTATTGTTTTCTCGTTATTAGTTTCCACGGTGAGACTCCCCGTACGTCCCTACACTTTTCATATCAAACTTTGATATGAAAATAGACGTTCCAATACACGAGAACGAAGGCGTACACGGGTGGGTATTATAAAGTTTTGCGTATTTAGAATTTTGATAGAATCTATAGTAATAATACGAACTAAACAACTTTGAATAAATTATTAAAGGGATTAGCAAGCATGTTAAGGAGAAATTTGTGTTTATGTTTTCACTTATGTAATCTAGTTGGAAGTTACGATTCATTTAACTTAAATACATTGTCGTTTAGAAAAGTTCTTCATTATGATTGGTTTCAAGGTCAAAGAAACTACCCAGGAATAGCTTATAAACGTACGTTTAGTAACTATAAATTAATTGCTAATAAGACTCTTGCATGTCTAATTATATATAAGTTACACCAAAAGTACATAATTAAAGTTCGGTGCAGAACGTGGTTCAAAGTAACAATTTATTGCTCCAAGGAACAAAGTGGAAGGCAGTAGGAATTAAGGGTTAATCTAGGAGACCGTTGGGTAAGTTCTGTGTTAATCTCTCATCTAGAGTCGCGGGTAACTCGGATAATATCATAAAACTTTGTCAGCGTCTTACTCTCCTTCAAAGGGTGCTACGCAAATTGTAGTGGCGAAATAATTTTTCAATTATTTTTGCCCACGGTGAACTTTGCTGAGTTGATTGCTATTTTTCAACATAAAGCTTCAAGAATGTACGAAAATTGTGGATATTATGAGGCAGTAGTTGCTGAAACAAAACTAAAAAACCGACCTCAAAACAGTAAACAGGTAAATAACTTTTTTTTTCTTCATAATTTTGAGTTGAATTTGAATTGTGGTGAGTTTCCGAAATCAAAGTTAGATGGATGACCGATGATCAGTATTGATGATTTGCCTGTCTATTTGTCGTTGGTTAAAAATACTTTAAAATAGTTGTTGAAAAAAATGTAATACCTACCTTTAAAATTTCAAGGTTGTCCTCAGTTTCTCATGGATCTTATCATTCCTGACTTGGTGACAATTATGAGATCTTCTAAGCAGCCCAGTACTCAAATAATGTTTTTTTTAAAATTGGTTCTCATATGAAAGAAAAATCAGCGAATATACATAAAAAATGCATGCACTTGAATAAAACCTCCTAATTTTGTAATCGGTGAAAAATACTCTTACATAAATCGATTGAATCTCGGAAAATATTTTTGCTTGCTAGCTAATCAACATGAATTCTTTAATGACATCATGCATTATTATTTAGAACATTTTTATCCGAAATATTGTTATTTTGTAAACTTGTAAACCAACCTTGTATACCAACCGCTAGTATACAACTTCACAAAATATTTCGTTTACGTCACTTGAAAATTAAAATAAATAGACAAAATATGGTATATAGCAGTGACTGTAAGTACATGCTTTTAATTTACGGGACATTTTTATTGTTATATACGGTTTTTATATCCAATGAGAAAGTTATCCATTTTTATACCTACATAAAAAACTTGACTTTTAAAATAAGAAGAAAAAACGTTACATCATATAAAACATGACGTATGTGCTCAACCTATTCAGAGATATTAACCTACCCTATCATAAATCAAAACCTAAACGAACCACAAAAAGAAACCATTAATGCAATATATTCCAAGAAAATACGGCCCGCAAGGACTTTCATGAATCTTTTTTGTTAATCAAATATTTTCTGTTCCACAAAATCCCGTAGGAGTCTTGTGGGCTCTGCGTCGAATAGTTTATGCGCTCGTGACGCAAATCTTCTCCACTATTTATCTTTTCTTTCACTTGTCCCTCGCAAAAATGAAAATTTATTGTCTGTAACCGAGGTCGAGGCTGACCACTAATGAAATGTTATATGGCGTCTGCTATGCGCGCGGTGTTGCTCTATTGCTTAGCTTTGGTCGGGCCGTATAATATACTATGTTACTTTAGTAATTATCCTACTTAATTACCAAAACAAAAAGGAAGATGTATGTATTTATATTTATTTTCCTGAAAGCTTCCCTTAACGGTATCTAATTATTTTATTATATTTTTAATCAAATAATACATACGAACTATTTGACTATTAAATTAAATACCATTAATTCGGAATAAATTTAATAGATATAAATAAATTTAAATCAAATAAATGTTCTGTTTAGTATGTTCCGGTTTAGTTAAACTGAAATTAAAAAATGCTAGATGATATTTAGTGACTATATAATTAACTTTTAAAAATTAAAAAAAATTAAATTAGAGATATATATATACAATTGCCATATAGATACCACCGATTCTCAAGCCACCCACTCTTAGATTACATGAAAGAATAATAAATAATTTCCACTTCTAAAAGTATTGAAACTTCCTTATCCTATATTAATACTCATTATTTTTTTCATTTAAAGTGAAATCGGAAAACAATTACATACTAGTTTTCCCAACGCTTCCGAATTTCCCATAAAAGTAAATATGTATAACCTACTTTTCAACTCCAAAATGACTCTAAGTAAACACAGGTCGCACACAGTAATGTATACCGCGATCTATTTTTTGCAAGTAACTTCGACAAAGTCGGGTATATTTTTATCGCATCCGTTCCTTGGAATAAATATGTGTGCGTAATAAACTCTTATTTACCTACTCAGAGTACGAGTGTTTGTTATAAAGGGAATGTATTTGAAAAGTCGATGTGAAGTTTAACGGGTGTTGGTTTATCTTGACGATTTATTTGACTTGAATAATCTTATTGATATTTAATGGCACAAGTCTAGAAAGTGTTGTATATTTTAAAAATTAAAAGCATTTAGACGACATTTATCGTTTTTTACTAACAATCATGGTAATACTAAAAATTAAACGAATATTTTCAATTTTTTTAAGAAATTTAAGAAACAGAACTGCAGATATAAATGCCATTTTTCCATCTTGTTGCTAGGGCTTTAATGTGCAAAAGAGCAGCATTTACTGTTGGCACTTGTGCGGAAAAAAATCAATAAATCATACGGGTTAAAATGTCGCGATACTTTTATTAAATCCGTTCCAAGTGCCAAGAACGTGTCTGTGTGTATCTCTTTCTTGTACACAATGAACTTAATTTTATTTTCTCGATGATGACAGACAAATTTCTTTGTTGAAGGTATCCCTCCCAAAACAGGCGCTAAGGTAGACTATATTGTTGTTTATGAATTATACAAGGTCTTTTTTCAAAGTCAGATACTTAAAAAGTTCGCACTTTGAAACAAAGTTGCAGCTAATAATCATTATCGTCTTCGTGATATTCGATTGCAACACGATTGCCCACGCATGCTGGACGGTGTTACAAAGACTTGGTTGGCGGCGCTATAACGAAGAGCGGCGCATGCAGATATCTCACTCAATCGCGCCGCTGAAATTATGCCGTATATAGACTTCGCAACTTTCTTAATGACTCATTCCCCGTGTTACTGACTATAAATAAAAAGGGAGCTGGTAACAGGGAAGAAGGGTTTATTTTGTTAAAGGTTAAATTTTGCATTATTTTTGACTTTATTTTTCTAAATTGGCAACACTTCCAATCGCAAAGTTGAGAATTTTCAGGAGGTAATTATTCATTCACCAGTCAGTCATATTATTCTTAATACTTGCAAAATAATCTATTCAAAAGGACAAAGATATTTTAATTTCATTGTGAATGAATGTCGAATTTATTCGTTGCAATAACGTGTTGGTCACGTCTACAGACTCCACGTAATCATTACAATTTGAGGCGTGTGGTGGCTGCCTAAAAATTGGACTCAAATGAAGCCAAAATTTTGTTGGACCTATTAAAGTGATTCACGGATGTAACATCTAGGTTCATTGTTAGAACTATTTTAAGGTCATCATTTTTCTTAACTTATCATTTTTTAAACAAAATGCACAAAAAGTTACTGTGCACAGTCTGATGGTAAGCGATAGGAGGCGTCCATATGGGAATATAGCTAGTGCAGCATACAACATACTGACCGAGCCATCCCCACCATGTCAGCAAAAAATGTCCTTTTCAAGCCTCTTCTGAAGGAACCTATGTTGTATAAAAGCGGGAATACGTGTACAAAGAGATTTTATGACTCCTACAAAATCTCTTTGTACGTAAATTGGAGGGGGCAACAGTGAATTAGTGACTCTGTATACTAGCACGCGGTCTTGAGTTGGTAAGGAGAGCTCTTCAGAGCACTCCTTGGTACAATCAAAAAGGCACTAAATGACGCTATGTTGCGACACAATAGAAGAAGCTCCCCTTATCTAATAGTTCAATTAGAAAGACTGTGTCAACTGTTGTTACTGTCTTAGTATTTTATTCATTTGTATCTGAGGAGCAGGTATCATGCAACTGTTGCAATATTTCCCCTGTCTTTCATTATTCAACGTACGTTAATCAACTTTTAATAAACAAAAGGCATTTTAGACTGTTCTACAATATCACCCTCTTCAAGGACGCTTGCTAATGGGCATTGCTGACATTTTAGAAAAGGGTCACTAATTTATCTAAACAACTCAGCTCGGACTTCCCTTAATTATAGTTTAACTTATTCTGTACAGCTGCCCTCCAGTTACACCATCTACTATAGTAATTAGTACCATAAAGTGCGAAATCTGTACTTGATACTATCCATTATTAGTCAAATAGATGACCGAAATTGAGAAACTTGTGGTATAGAAACTTGATAAAATTGCATTTGGTTGTTAAAGTTTGGAGAGTAACCACATAATTACTTTCCATACTAATGACTCTTGAAGTTGTAGTAATGCTCAGCTCCAGCTACAAAATTGCAATAACGGCTTTGTGGTTTCGTACTTGAGAAAGATACATTGCAGGAATAGTAGGAGCATTGAACGTAACTTATTTTAGGTGATGTACTCTAGGATTTTATTTCTATCAAGTACAATTTGTTTAATATACACACAAAAACAAAATTTTCACGATTTCAAAATATTTCGCTGTACTTTTATAGTTCGAAGAACCATAGTTATATTTATTAATTCAAGGGTCCTTTTATCTATCTTCTGATATTATTTATGCTAAATTATGTTGATGTGTTATATAAAAAGTTTAGATTACATTTAACATGCAGATATTGCTTGAATATGAAACCATAAAATTAAATATATCAAACTTTTGCTTGTTGTTTGTACAACCGGAACAAAAAATAGATCAGGTCGGTGGAGATTACAAAAGATGGGATCAGGGAAATAAGCTGCATCGTGTCACATACCGACCGCTTCGTAGTCAATTAAAGTTTTTAAGAACAACATTTAAAAACTCTTTCTCTTGATACATAGTCTAAATAAATATTGAACAATGATGTAATCTATAGTATACACAAATAAAATGATTGTCATCACGCGTGAGCGCTAAGTCTCTGCAAGCGTTCTTTATAAAACTGTTTTGCACGAATGACAAGTAGCCGATATTTTCTTCAATCCAAAAAGAAGGTTCTTTGAATTTTGTTTATGACAATGATGCCATTATGAGCACTTATGATTACTTTACTTATGATTTTAATGATAGGAACATGATATAATTTTAGGAAGTTTATTATCCATTCGAATTTATAGCGTTATTATACTCACCACGAAATTTCTATAGGTAAATTGTGGGACTAAAAAGCCCACTTTATGTCTATATAATAAAAGTCATTTCAGTAAAACAATGTAACAGTTACCCGTTAGCGTTGTAAACTTTTAGAATTGAATTCAGAACGAAACCATTAGGCGGATTTAGATTTATACGTCCATTTCAGATCTTTCAGCGATTTTGAGTGGACCATTATAGAAGGCTCGGACTGTAAGTAGCCAGTATAATAGCAACGTCAGGAAATATTGAATATTAGTATTTTGGTTGAAGTAGCAGCAATGTCTTAGCGCTACATAGATAAATTGATATCTAGTAACAGTGAAATGATTTGTCAGTGAAAAGTACTATAATGTAAACACTGAGCCGAGACATATCTCTTGCAGACTTTACATTACCTGTTCGTCGTTTTAATGTCATGACATTAAAACGACGAACAGGTAATGTAAAGTCTGAATAACGCTTATAAAGCAATGCAAGCAATGATGTGACTTGCAAACTTAAAAGTTTGCAAGTCACATCAATATCAAGGTCCGAAATGATACATTTGGCCTCGGTCCCTGAGCGAACACAAACTCAGTGGAAAGTCTTTCCTTTACGCTGATGATATGGCGACCAGCGCCACATCCCAACACTTAACATACATTTGTCTTTAGTGTATGTATCAAAATACTTTGCAAGTATTAATAATATTTTAAAAAAGATTGACTTTGTATTGCTATATTCAAAAAATATCGAGATTATTACAAAAAGAACGAACATTTTTGATAATAGCGCAGAGATAAATTTTCTTATAGAATTCATTCACTGATGAGTGTAACAATATTCCCCTTGAATATTTTAAGCCACCCTCCACTAATCCTTTATGTAATCTCTCCACCTTTACCAACTCACCGGCCCGCCCCGATATCTCATCCTTAATCCTCATAAGATTCTCTCTTTCAAGTACTTCGTTAATTATTACTGGTATTCTATTGTTCTATATAAATGGTTTTGAATATTCACTATCGTTTTGGTATACCTTCCGATGTTCGGTAAACGTTAACGGTTTTAAGCCTATATTATAATATAAAATACACACTGCCATCAAATTGTTAATAAATATATATATTCCTCAATAGGAATCCTAAGCCTCGGTAAATTTTACACAAATCAACAAAAATCTATTTCTAAAAAAAACTTAATTATTAATTAAGTATTTGTTTCAGGAGTTAATTACATAGTCCTCATTTCAGCGGCAAAAGATTTTGATGTCTAGCGATATTAATGGATAAAAAACTGGATTTATATTGTTCAAAAATGCAAATTCGTGGTCATCTAACTAGAAAACTCAAAGGAGGTATCTTATGAGGTTTGGGCGGGAATAAAATCTTTCGAACCCTATAAGGATTCTCCTAAAGATATGTTAAGTTGTTGAACGCGGTTGCTATTGTTGTAAGGTTGTTCCTATTCAGACACAATGGACGCTTGAAGATTCAATGTCTAAGGGTGTATATTATTATCCCCCAAAGAGTTTTAAAATAACGACCTAAGAGAAGCAATAACTTTCTTTTCTAGTGGGAAAATTATATTGATATTTCTTGTATTTAATCTTCATCTTTCAGGTTGTGTACTAAATTACTGACAATCAAAGATTATCGCAAACCATTATTTTACAAAGACTGGTAATAAAATTGTTTACATTACATGTACTTAAACGCCTATTATTACTGGACTCTGATTCAAGATCTATATATTGTAGGGTTTTGCATTTTTTAAAATGTTTTTCTAAGTAGTTAGAAACTTTTCAAAGTTTAATTTCAGTCTCAGAAGATGAGATTAAAAATATTTATTATACACTCCTCTTGATCGATGTTACAGTTAAAACTGCCCCGAATATTTACCTTAAACGCATATTTGCAGTGAGATAGTTCAAGAGTATTTGTCGCTCAAACGTCAAGTATTGGAAACTAATGAACACCACGATATACCGATACCACGCAATATGTGACGCCTGTAAATCTAGCACCATAGACATTTTCCGTTCGGTATCTCATAAATAATTCAACATCACAATGCAATGGTTGATATCGCTGCAGGTTCATATTTCACAGGGGGTACTGTGGTCCGTAATTAATGTTCGCCGAACAGCGGCATAGGACGGTCTCAGAGCTGCATCTCGTATAAACATGATTTATAAGCGGTTTGGATCCAATAGCCGAAGTGTGAAGCCTCTTGATCCAATAATCTTATGTCCATACCAAACCAAAGTAAAGAAGAAGCTTATATCTTTCAATTTCTGTTTGTATATATAATTCTTACCGCAATGAATATAATCTAGGTAACAGTTGTACCTACAAACGTTAATTTAAACACTCAGTAGTTGAAGAATTTGATAAACGAATAGCAAGGATTGTCCAGGTGGGCACGTAACTCACTTGACAAAACGAATGTGAGTTGAGGTAGGTATATTCGTGGCTTTGAAGGAGGTAGTAGCGCTGTCGTTACAAAAAGTGGATAAATAATTGGATAAAAATACAGCATAACATTGAAGTAAATAACTTATTTTTAGCGGACTTTATTTTCTTTTCTGACGTTTTGAAAGCAGATAAGTCATGATAAATAAGTATGAAAAGGGCTTTTCTCACTTAGCTAATAAATTTTAGGTATAAATTATCTTTGATCTTAACCGAGCTATATTTTTTTCTTTATAGCCAATAGATGCTGAGGCTGTTTATACTAGAATTTCACCTTATTTTGTTTCAGTAAATTATCCTAGTTTTTTATTGTATGCTTACCTTACTTACGTAATTGAGCATCATTGTCCGCTTGTATTACAGATACAGTTAACGGAGTAGCAATAACTAAATGTATTTTAATAAAAAACTCAACAAAAAAAATTGATATAGTCAATTTTTTGTACTTACCTAAGCAAACATGAGCCTATGACATCCAGTTAAATAAACAGAGATACAATCGTAGACTCTCATCATAATATCAGAATCCTACACTGCAAGAATGCCATCTTGCAAAAAAACATCCAAATGTGTATTACTAATGGTTAAGGTCAGTCACTAAACAGTTTTAAAAAGCTTGTGTTTGAACACTATTTGTTGGTTAATACTTGAATTGTACTGATACTGCATCTCCTTAGTAGTCTGTGATTATATGTAATTTAGTGGATATATATTTATATAATTATGTATTATGTAGTGTATATATGCTATCGTTGAGTAAGTACCTATGTATGTATATAGTTATTATTTGTATGTAATAAGTTTTATCATGTATGTATTCTTTAAATTCCCTCAAGTACTTTATCTTGATCGGTCCATCCTAAGGTTACCTGGAAGAGATCGCTTTTAGTGATAAGGTCGCTCTATGTACAAAATTAGTTAAAAGTTTTTTTTGTGTGTTTCTCTTTTTGAATTGGCTGATGTACAATAAAGATATATTCTATTCTATTCTAAATTAGCAAAACTAGTATACCCGCAATGTTATCAAAAAATAGCAATGAATTCTCATTAGGTTAACGCAACCTCGAATCAATAACTATCATGGCCAGTCGTGTTCACATATCACAGCCGTTACTTCGCACTAATACAATTTATGTACAACAACACGTCCAAGGTATATTTCACAGGGCTTTCTTCGTCCAAAATAATGTACCGCATTAGCGGCAGTTACAGTGATTAAATGAGTACCCAGCATCGCGGGAAGCAATAAGAAAAGTGAATGTTACATTATTAGACCCGTTAAATTACCACTCACTGTTTAGTACTGATTAGAGGAACATCTATCCGTTATTAGAACCTGGGTTCGTATGATAAGTGAAGGGTAGTTTTACGTTACGACCTTTGTAAGCAGTATTCAGTTCACGTACTTTGTTTGGTATGAAATCTATATTATATGTTCAGGTAACACCGGCTGAATTTGATCATTTGCTATTATCATAACAAAATCCAGTACAAACTAATAAATTTTACGTTTAATACTTTATAGATTAGGAGCCGACGATGTCACCACCATAATCTTGACTTCAATTACTTCAGTACCAATAATTATAAGTGGAAGTGCTTGTTATCAATTACTAGGTAGTTTCAGGTGAAAATATTGTCATTCAATAGAATCCCAAGATAACACCTATCTTAAAAAAATCTTCAGGAAATGTGCGAAGTAAGTTTTTTTAAGTCATACATTAACTACTTCAAAATTGTATAACTTTCCTAAACAGTAATAGGTAATATGTTAAGTTGAGAATGACAAATCTAACACTATTAATTTAATATAGTCAAGATGTTTCTAAAAATATCTAAAATCAAGCCCATTTCGGTTTACAGCTGGCGGGTCTGTTCATTACTGTACAAACGAACAACTCGTCGCTTCTCTACTAGCAAACCCAATCACCATTTTATATTGTTATAGGCATCACCGATGACCCGTGAAGCAGTTCGCTGTTGTTGTGTTGTAAAGGTTAAGGTTCTAACATTACCAGCTAGTGGTAATTGCGCTTTTTAATGTATTATTTTTTTTAATCAGCTCCTGGCCTTTTTGGAATGTTCTAGAAAATATAAGCAGCAAAATATTACTTATTACGACAAATTGTTACCACCATCCTCTTATCTACAATTTCTCTCTATTTTGCTCCACAGAGTGAAGATACTTTTTACGTAATGTTTCTGAAAGGTTTATGAATTGCAAGAAGGGAACTGCGAGTAAATGACAAGTTACGAGCTCAGAACTGTAAGTATGTCGTCGCGTGTGATCATAAAAATGACAATTTTATCGCTATATGTCTGTTTATTTATACTTTTTAGTCTTTCAACATAGGATATTAAAGGAGTGTTTGAAATATTTGAATTACTAGTATAAGACACAAGAAGAAGAAAAGCAATATAGAATGAATGACTTGTAACTCTACGACTCTGTCGCTACGGATATTGGCAGAGCAAACATTAGCGAATTATGTTGAGTGACGCGCTTTACATGCGGCACCATTTCAGTTGTCTACCCCATAGGAAGGACCACAAAGATTAGTATCCTACATACTGCACTGCATCATCAGCGTTTCTCAGCATTGGTCTTGTACAGAGTCCGACAATTTGAAGAAGTCAACAGAGCATATACAGGTCATCTTTAGATTTCTCTATGATTTGAAGCACTATTGCTTTCGAATACCTTTTCCCTTCACAAAATCTGCCTGCTCAGGTGCAATATCTTGTGACAGTGACAACATTCTTTCTTTCTTCTTTCGTACGGGAGGTCTCCGCTAATCTATGTCTGTGGCACCTGTTTTGCGTTGGATACTTTGGAACTTGTTCACTCCAGCCATCCCAGCTTCTCCAGGAAGTCTAAAGAGTTCCAGTGTTATTCATTTGGAACGTTGGCAAGGGAACAATCGGTTCAGGCTCAACAGGTTTCATGCCTGACCTCCTTCTATTTAGTTCATCGACATAGTTGTTGTCCCGTACGCCGCTGTACATTTTGACCCCGAGTAGAATAATATTATTTATAGTTCCTACCATATTGAAGACTAGGTGTCATTAGTAAATGAATCTTAAGGTTATCCTCAAGCCTTATACACGTTCATGACCAGGGCGACTTTAGTATATACAAAAATATTTTGCTCGCGTAAGATAACAAGGTTGTAATACTGTGTATATTTATTACAGGATTACAACCTTGTTGCTGTATACTATATATATTTTTGACATGAGGTTTTCTAGTTATAAGTATCACTCGCAGTAACATCTACGATAGTTTACTATTGCGTATGTTACTATGAGTATTTTTGGGTATGTATACCCAGAAAACACTGAAGTCCTTTACTGTTTCGTCCGTATAGTGGTTTATAGCTACTGTAAGTACACGGATGGAAAGCATTGTTTCCATAATGTCGACGAAATTGCAATTTCAGTTGGGAGCGCCAAATTGGAGTGGAAAAAAACCATTTGTCAAAATATCTCTTGTGATGAAAGAATATGATATTCTTTTTTAAAACAAAATTTTTGAAACATCAAAGTACCGGTCGACGGTCATTACAGGAGAGTAAATCACTTGCTATTCAAGCTTAATAGAGTATTCGTAACAGCTTAGTTAAAGTCAAGCCTTGTAAGCTCTAAGACCCTTTGTATGCGAGTCAAAATCTTGAAGATACGGTTTGATGAAGTGTGTTGTATATAACGATAGCTTGCATATATTTTTCAACTGGGTTAAAATTTTTTGTTCTGAAAATGTTATTTATAAATACTTATTGATGAACATACTCTAATCTGACGCCATATTTATGTCACTTCGTCCTAAGTTACTATTGACTAAAAAGAGACGGTCTCCCTTCCGAACTGACTTTATCAGTCATGGTATAGAAATCTACCTTTTGTATTATTACAAAATTAGAAATTAGAAGAAAATTATAAATAGAAATTAGAAAAAAGAAAAGAAATAGAAATATGAAATTAAAAAACAGAGAAATTTGAAATAGTAATTTGATAATTGGTTAAATAAACAGATAAATTATTAATAAACAGATAAAACTGGCATGACTCAAATGTGACATCCTGTAAGTTTCAAGTGTGACATTAGTAAGGAAGGAAATAATATTTTTCCACATTTTTTTGAATAACCTGATATTCGCATTTTATACTTAAATGGGCAACTACAGAACTTACTTGTACATAAGAATAATACACGATACAGCAAATAAGTGGTTTCATATAGGTAAAAATATATATAAGTAATTCATATGATTATCCTGTTTAATTTTCTGCTTCGATTACTTGTCGAATAATATGTCAAGTTTAGCAGCACCTCTGCTTTTAAGTATCAAAAACCATTTTTCTCCGTTAAAGCCAATCGATTTACGTCGTAAAATAGTTGCTCTTAAAGCTCAAAATCAGAGCACCGTCAATTGAATTATTTGGACCGTGTGGAATTTGTAATGTGTAAAAGCTTTACCGGTTTGAAAGTTAACTCGTTTTGTACACTCAGCTAATACCCGCTTAGAAATAACTAATTGAATCTTAATCCTTAGCAATCACGATGTGTCGACGATTAAATTTATTTAGATAACATGATTCTGAAATAGGAAAATTATAGCTAATAATTTAAGCCAATAATTACCTCTGGAGCGGTTAAACAAATGTAATGAAGATTTAAATTCTTCAACATTAAAAGTATAAAAAAGTATGAGGCAATTTTTTAATTTGTAAAGCTAAGATCAGAATTTATGTGAAATATAGTTTTAGGTCTCGAAGCATTTCTTATGTACATTAAGACTAATTCTTAGGGAAACATTTTTGAGCGCTCGACTAGGAAATGTTTTGAATAACTCTGCTTGAGCCTCTTAAAAAGTTGGCTTGGGATCAGGGGGACATGATGCTTTCTGGTAATTTTTAGTGACGAAGGTTTATCGCTTACTCCCAAAAAGGCTGTGCGATGATAAAATGAATAAAAATACAAAATCATTCAAGAAATTAAACTTTATGCAATGCGATTTAGAAGATATTCAAGAAAATTAAAGCTCACATATAGAAAATAAAATCTCACATATAGTTTTATTGAATTATGATCACTTTGGTGTAATAGTTGTCGAGCTAAAAAACCAGACAGCAACAAGGCAACTATTGATTCTTGAATAGATTTGAAGAGTACATATGTAGTGTTTATGGATATTTGTGGCAAAACAAAGTCAAAGTCAAAGTCAAAAATAACTTTATTTAAATCAACTCATTTACTAAGCTCTTTTAAATCGTCACAATAGGGAATATGTATGAGAAAAACAAATAAATATAATTAAAGGCCTTCATATTTATAATCTACTTTAATTTTTAATGAGATGGTCCACAATATACTACTGTTCCAAACTCTGTGTAACATATGGTGAAGACTAGACATCAATTGAAAATCTATTTTGTTAATGTGATGCCCTGGTAAGAACCAGTTTCCTTGAATTGATTATCCAAGGCCGCTTTGAAGTCTTTTAGGTTTGGACATCCAATTTAATTTCGAATTATATTTTTGGGTATAAAGAGCCTGTGTTCTTTTAATTAAGCGGTTTGAAATGGGTCGTGTTGCAGCTCGAATAGAGTACAGTATTCATACCTTTTATCCCAAGCATAAACTTTATCGTTTTTATTAATAATTTTGGAGATCAAATTGTGGATTTTGATTTTACTACTACAAACAATACACAATTAGGCGGTATCGTCAGATTTCCTTTACATATTTTTATAGTATATCCTTATATCCATTTACCATTTTATCAATATTATCCTATATACATTAGATAGATTTACTTTACCAATATAATAGTAGACAAAAACAATTGTATTTTGTAGCCATGAAAAATTCAAATCACGGTTCAAGTAGTTCTTGACACAATTACAATTTATCCATTCGGGAGAAATTGTCAAAAATAGAGACAAGTGGATATATTACCGTCAAATAAATACGATAATGAGACCACAGTCATCTTTGACAACACGATTACGACGAAAACCAAAGATAACAGATTAATCATTGAATCAGTGTTTTCACTTCTTATCGTGACATTTGTCAAACGCTTTTGTCTCTCTGTATTGAAAAGAGTTTTATCGGTTCATTTTCATTATAAATTGATCTCTCAATTTTTCTTTTACGTAAATCCAATATATTACTTTTACTTACTCAGGTTTTGTTTGCGACATTTGTTTAAGTTTCTAGTATAACAATTAATAATGTAACGAACTATTTGCTTGTGATATACAGTATGTATAAACCACAGTCAATTTTTTGTTTAATTTTAAAATTAATATAAATATGTAGCATCTTCACCTTAATTCTGTAAACGTAACAGTAGAAAATCTATTTTCCCCTCACCGAAACTGAATATTGGAAATAAAACCCACCTTTTATCTTTTTAGACATTTTTGTACATAAAGATACACTGAAATAGACATCAATACACACGTTATCAACTACATATAAGCTCAACCTTTATAAATCAGTATATTTTATCTGCTATGAGGTACTTATCGCAGAAAAACGTGAGATGTATTGTCCCTTGGGTGATATATACGCCGCGCCCCGTGACTGTGCCTCAGGGGACGAACCACGGCTTTCTGAAGTCAATAAGTAAGGGCCTTTTCACATCATAACAGTGATGTTTTTCTGAAACTTTTATCATAGCGGAAGAAATCTGTCAAATGAATCTGCCAGTTTATTTTCAAATAATTTTCCATTATAAAACAGTAAGTGTCATAATAATAATATAATATTCTTAAATTTATACCTTATCTAGTCCCAAAGTAAGCATAATTAGGAGCTTGTGTTACGGATACTAGATAACGGAAAACATATTTAATATACAACATATTTTTATGTTACAAGAAAGGATATATATATTTCACATATTATAAGGAAGTATAAATATTCGTTTTTATTACTCTAACATCTCCTTCGCTCGGTAATCTAACCCGGAACTAGCTAGGGTTGTAAATATTTCAAGCATTATTAATGTCAATATTAATTTGTATGAGGAAACCTTAATTATACCGAGGATACTAATAACAACATAATCATTAGTGTATTATATCGCATTTAACTACCTATAAATATAACCCTCTGCAGGTTTCCCCTCCTCCATTGAGCGGTTGATTAAATTATTAATCATGCTTGCCAGCCTAATAAGATTATATGGACATACAACGTTAATAACATTTTATGCACTTGATGACGTCATAATTACTTAAAGTATCGTATTTCTAATCAGTCTTCAATTAATAATTTAATGGAATCATTTATTTCTTGCAATTACAAGCCAACATCACTATTCCCTTCCAGACCCCATATCACCATAGTTATTCAATTTAAGAGATCCCTTTCAGAATAATAAACTTCTATCGCTATAAATATGAGACAATATTTAAGCGTGCATTAAGTACACATTTAAATAAAACTCTAGAACGTCTACACTAATAATTTGTTTCATTCATCTCCATCCCGAATAGAATTTAAAATCGGTAATAGTTATGATATTGTTTTAGAGGTTTTTTTTTGCCTTTTGGATGTAATACCTTAAGCCACTTACATTAAAATTCTCGATACAAAGTAAGTTAAATTGACATAAGATAAATGCATATTATGTGACCTTTCCATGATATTAAACTAATAACACTAATAACAGATAATTTTATGTATACACATATAATAACGTATCGTTAGCAATAAACATAAAATAGAAGATACAAAAAATACAACATTATTATATCAAACATTTTCATATTACATTAAGTGACTACATTATTTCTTACCGCATATTTTAAAGGAAGAATGTGAAATATCAATTTGTTCAACAGGAAAACATTTTCAAGAAACCTACTACCCTATTTATAGTCCCAATCCGACCGTTGGATATCATTTTGTGTCATGTCACAATAATGACAGATATCCAGTATGTGACGGCCTTATCGATAGGAGTGATAGGCGAGGTGAGAGGGAAAGGAATACTGTCGTGTTATTTGCGATATAGAAATGCTTGCGACTATTTGTCGGTTAGATTTATTTTTCTCTGTGACTTAAAGAAGGGTTATGGATTAAACTATTTATTTCAGATGAAAATTGTGGAGCTGAATTTCAGTCTCAGACATAAAGGATAAAAGATAAAATTAAATGAATTTATTCATTAATATATGAAATGTACAAGCGATTATAATAATCATTAAATAATAAATTTGTGCGACTATATTTACAAACAACAAATGTAAGCTAAATTTTTAAGGCATAAAAGTCTTAAAAAATTAGCTTACATTTGTTCCAGCTTCCTTTCTTTCTTGTTGCTCCCAGTTACGTGAATAGTGTCTATAACGTTATATATCAATATAGCTCTTTGATGTTTTATAATTGCTCTGCAATATTGGACTTTAAGTAGGTCCTATATAATATAGAGGCTTCTTATCTTTAGATTACCTTGAAATACCGAATTGTAAAATTGTGAGAAAATGTTTTATTGGAAGCACTCGCCTTTGGTTCTGTCAACATTACCCTTTTAATTTACAGGGTAGGTAAAATGTATGCAGGTAGGTACCGCCGATTCTCCGAAAAACGCCGCAAACAAAAACGCCGCATATTCTTCGAAAAAATTTAATTATATAATGAGCCTTATGGTCTTACATGATCATAAAAATATATCCTTGAATCTACCTATTCCCTAAAGACATATAGGAGCACCGCTTAAATAATAATTATAATAATTTTGATGACCGGCTAGCCTAGTGTCCAGTGCTTCTAACTACAGACTTCTTTACCAAAGATCTTACGTTCATGTGATGGGTTGGAATATTTGCTATCGGTCTATATGTAAAGTTATTTATATTTAATTATGTGTATTATTCATATTCTAATACAAAAATATGAATAATATAAAATATAATATATTTTATCCATGGCACAACCTCGTCTAGTTGCTAAGTTTGGCCTAGATAATACCTGTGAGTGTGTGGAATATTTTTTTATTTTTTTAATTAAATATAGTGTCCAGTGTAGTAAGCGGTTTCCAGAATCAAATCAAGTACTTTCTGTCTTGTTCCAACTCCAAATATAGTTTTATATTTGCCTTTTTTTACTTTATAAAATGTTCATACCAAAAAGCTTGCCGCAAATCCATAACTGCGTGCCCTGAAATATGCATAACACCATTCAAAATGAAAACTTTATTTTAAAAAGTTATTTATTTGAGTCAAACTTATGTTTCTAATTGCATAGCAAGTAATTTAATTTTTAAGCCTCAATAGTTTTAAGCAACTGTTTATTATATAGTTGTAGTTTAAAAAAATATTTAAATTGAAAGTACAGAAACGATTCATTTAGTTAAAACGTATTGAGTGTGTTATAGCTTTAAAAATTAAAATAGTTTCTACATAAGTAAACAAAAAAGTTTTAACTGGTAGGTATGTAACGAATCTGGTGATTTGTTTGGCAGAACCCAGCTCATCCCCGCAACGGGCAATGGAGTTCCGGAGAGTTGTAGTGGGTATTCCCAGTGCTGCTTTTATAGGGGCCAGTGGCAGGTAGGTGGATAAACCGATTTCTACTCGTAAAAAAGATATATGGATATAGATTCATATAATTTTCTTTTAATATCAGGTTCAGCAATTATTAATGCAAAGAAGTAGCAGTTACAGCAATACATTGAAAATTCTACTAAAACCTCAATCGTAAATAATACCGTTTAAAGTTTATTTTTCCATCATCAACCAAAGGCAATTTTATTATCATTATGTCGACGTAAATTCTTAACAGCGCTTGTTAGCTGACCGATCAGTAGAACAAACGCTGTAGAGAGCATAATAGTTATAAATTACATAGTCCATGAAAGCCTTCTGCGAGTTTCCTGCACGCTTCCTCTCCCCGGCGGGACACGATTTATGTCAACTGAAAAACTTGTTGTCTCTGTCTACGGGAGAGTGCATAAATCTGCTGTAATGTACGTTACGTTCGCGATGAATGTTTCATAGTGCCAATGGCTTTTGTAAACATGCGACTTAATCTGGAATTAGGCGAATTTGATGTGGTAGGGATAAATTTAGTGAAAGAAGTAGTTGTTAGAAATGCGACAAGAGCAACTGCATTGAGGGTTATGTTTTAACTTTTGTTGCGAAAAATAAAAGAATTAATAAGGCAACGTCCAAGAAACTATAGAAAATTTTAAGAGACATTTTTCCTAATTTTTTTTAACTTAAAAAGCACAGGAAAACTCCGATACTACCTGATTGAGTAGGTGACTTATAGCTAAGTGGATTACTTATAGCCATTTGGATGCACTTTGTTTGTTGTTATTCTATTTATTATTCAGTGATTTTATATACTTATTAAATTAATGTTTTTATTCCATTTCATTGTAAGAGCACGAGATAGGCTGCACTTAATTTAGGAATTTCAGAATCAGGCCCGTTTTTGGTCACCCTTGTCATATAAAAATTTGATAGCCTGAAATTTTGTATTTATAGAGTTCCAAATAAAAATATAGGTTTCAGAGTTTCCATACCATAACTACAGCGTCAATGTTGTGTAGAAAAGTGAGAATTTTTGGTATTTTATCTCCATTTCAAAGAAACTGTTAAATCAAATGAAAACTAGTGAGTAAGGACGATTTAGTTTATCCAAGATCTAAGATCCAAGATCTTGAAAGTTTCAGTTAGAACCAAAAAAGAGTCATCATTAAAAATGAAAGAATAAAAATTTGTACTCCAACATTTTACGATTAGAAAAAAGCACTTATTATGTGTGCCTGAATGCTTATTGTGTATAAATTCCGAACTTCCACGAAAGTTTCAAATCAATACAAATGTTCAAATCAAAAGTAAAGTTCTATCAATGAGGGGGAAATAATTAAAATCGAAGAAAATATCTTCATTTTATCTTATTTGTAAATGGACGAAGATTTAGAAGTGTGTGAGCGAGTGTTTGATAGCTTTTTACGTACCTATTCATTCTGTTTAATTACATTTCCAATTTCTAAGAAATAGGGAGATTAAGAGATCGTTGTAAGCTTACACAAAATATACCAAAGCGATACATGTACGCAAAAAAAGATCGTATTTCTCAGAGTATATGGAACATGGATCTCATAAACGAACTCATAACCATGTGAGAGAAAAAAATGATAACCGGGACGATTTAAATGCATTCGTGAGCCGGTTTTTGTGCGAAATTGTGCGAATCGTAAAGGGATAATGGTAAAGACGTGGTTAGCAGTATAGTGAGGTAAGATAGTGGTGATAGTAAGCTCTGGATGTTTAAAGTGATATTCAGAAATTGATGAGGTTTCACAGGTTTATATTTTACTTTAAGTGATATCTTCGTAAAATCTGATACGATTATTATTTTTACTTTGCATTTAAAAGAATTTTTACTACCATATTGGGCCTATTTTAAATTTAATAGTTTAAAAATACAATTAAAACGAAATATTCACTAATTGCTCTTGTCTCTAAAAATTTATAAATAGGTAATAATACTCATGTTTTCTCCTATAGATATTACTATCTATATTTCTCTAGTTATCTAGTTTCCATAACACAAGCTCTTAATGATCCTTAATTTGGGCAAGATAATGTCATAAGTGTCAGTGTCAGAAGTATAACACATTATATATTATATTATTATATAAAACATCTTTTAGTTTTATATTTCTTTTTACTATAAATCGTTATTTTAATTACAGAAACTCCCTAGTAATGGAAATTATTACCAGCGAAATCGACTGTAAATTCATGCCATTGGTTTCTTAATAAAAATGATGTCAAATTAAAGAATTAATGTTTTTGATTGTACTTCATGGCATCTCCGTTACAGCACATATTACACACTCACATCAAATAAAAATAAACTTTTACTACCAAATGGTGGTGGTACATGGTTCAATCCCTGTAAGCAGGCCTATCATGAAGCCAACAAAATTGTGTGTACAAATAGTAGCAAAAATTGCAGTGTGGTACTAATTAACAATATTAAAATATATTTTTAGCCGTGTTGTAAAAACCTATGGTGATTCCGTTGACTTAACAAAGACGTTGGACTTAAACATATTAAATGAATTACTGTGTCAGATATTTTATCTCTCTGATTACGTTGGTTAATAGCGTAAATATTATTAACGCTTATTTTTTTATGCCACAGGTGGTTTTTTCAAAATTTACAATAATTATATGATACATTATTCTATAAAATATAGTACTTCAATTGTTAATATAATTACTTTGCAGAATTTCATACTCTATCAAAATAATGAAGAGAGTTAAGAGTACGTCAGTTGACATTGCTTCAATTGTAATATTTCTGCAGTGTTGCTATTATATAAAATTAATAATGTTAAGTTATTTTATGTTATATTATTCTACCAAAAAATGTTTAATATTATCATTAATATAACCAAGAAAATTTACATTGTACAATTGTTCCACAAAGTTTGGGTAACTCTAATGACCTATTATGAAAATTTCTTCAGAGGCATTCATATCCCAGAGGCTTTTAAGATCTCAAGGAATCATACATTCACACCTTATAAGTATGTCAGTAGAAACTTTGATGAGCTTGCATTTAAATTTCAAATCGTATCGAATAAATTTGCTCTGTGTTACCCATTCGTGTTTTAATATCTCCTTCTTGGGGATACCGAAAAATAAGTTATTTACAGTTGCAGAAACAGTTTTTTGCCTGTGAGCATTCGTTATCTATTATAACGTTTGGTAGGAGTGTTTGATTACATAGGAAGTTTGCTATAGGTTGTAGTTTACGTCAAAAGCAACTATCAATCGAGTGATTTCAATAAATCAGTGAGGTTTTTAAAATTTTCAGTAGCTTTTTCACAAACGACGTATAACTAGATCATTAAGATGATTGTCACTTGATTTGATGAAGGAAATAAGTTCATAGGTATTTTCAAATATAATAATACTAATACATATCCGGCTATGAACAGTTATAGACTTAAACAGATTAAGATACTAGAAATCTTCTTAAGATTATTGACAACTCAATCTACATACGATAATAAATAGATATATTAAACTATTCCTGGTTATTCGAAGCCACTACTCTACATAACTTTGTTTTCATTCTATTTCTAAATTAAAAATACTTAACAACCCAGAGCAACAAACTTATTGATGTACTTTATTGTCTTCTCTTTGAGTTCTTTATTCTTTGTTAAGCTTTATTAAATCCCGCTAACTAATTAATGAACTTTTTATAAAATTGTATGCTATAAATTAAAACAAAAGATCTTAAACTTTTGTAAAATATACGAATATTGTTTCGGAAAAATAATTTTATTATTATATATTTTTATTATATATTTTATATTCTAATTATGAATTTTATCCATAAAATAGATATAAAACTCATTTCTTGATTTATCCAATCAACATCTTGCTCATTATTCATCAGTATTAAAAATAAAAAAAATACCTTTACATGTTTTACATGATTAAAATATTACATTGAATGAAAATATCATAAACTCATAATAACATAATAATATAAACTTCAGAAAAGCAAAGATGCAAATTCCTTATAACTCAATTTGAGAACATTAATAACTTAATAAAGCTAGATATATCTCATTAAAGTTTAGCAATATTGTAGAATTTCTGGAAACCTCAAGTACGCTGTGCGATAGATATATGTACCTATCTACCGCAAGCCTCCGATATTGGCGCTCTTAGATCGAATGGAACGCGAAATTAATAGCACTTGATGTAATTACTAGGGGTTTCCGAATTAAATAGGGAACCATTAAGGATGGTCCCCAAAGATTATGAATATTATTTTAGCAATGTCAATCTAAAAGCATTATTAAAGATAGATAATTGCAGTTATTAAATGGCAGGCTTCTAACTGACAATGACTGATCACCCTCTAATGCTTAGAGAAAATCATTTTTAAATCCTATTCATAATGAAAGACTTTAGTATACTTAATTACTCAGACACACTTATATTATTATGTTTTATTAGCTTGTAAATTTATAAAACCGGTTTTAATAAATAATTTAAATATGTTTCCTTTTGAATCGAATTGAAGCCAATGCTTCCATAATTTATAACCATCCAA
Source organism: Acentria ephemerella (assembly GCA_943193645.1). Taxonomy (NCBI): domain Eukaryota; kingdom Metazoa; phylum Arthropoda; class Insecta; order Lepidoptera; family Crambidae; genus Acentria; species Acentria ephemerella. The sequence continues at coordinate 8,584,926 of OW971886.1, read as the reverse complement.
AATTTATAACCAATCTAAATGACTATAAGTTCGCAATATCCTTAATTCTCTTTTCTTACAAAAAACGAAACGCAGTACTTTACACGTTTCTGCGACCGTCGGTTAGCCCAACGTTATTTTATAGAAATATCTCTAAAAAAACTTTAATGACTTCACCAGCATACATCAGGAAAAACCGGGGTCCCGGTGTCGTCATATTGAAGAAAAATATTTACATTTTCAAGTTCTGAACCCCTGGTATAAGTTTCGATCGTATCGAGACGTTTCTATCGAAGTTGCGCTCAGCTGATAATCGCATATATAAAAATTGTTTCTAAGTCTTTGTAATAGAGGCGTTGCTGTCGTTTCCATAAAATTTGACAACTGACGACAAATATGTTTGCTGCCAGCTGTCAACTTGTATAGTCAGGGTTCAATTTGATTGAATGTCACACTAGATGTACATGATAAAGATATTCTTCCCACACTCCTAGTTAATTTTTTTTACTATTACCAAGATATGAAACACACAAGAGATTATTAGTAGTAGGTATTGATAAAAAATATTCACTTTCTTTTGTATTTAAGGGCAATTACCTGATCATATATTACCCAAGGTCTCTGTCTCCCAAATTGAATCATGACACTAAGAGGCTATAATAAATTAATCGTTACGGGACCTGTCTCCCTTTAGAGAGCTCTTTTCACTCGCTCTTTGTGAAAATTAATTTAATATTCGAAATATTTCAGAGTTGGCTCAATTAAATGTGTACGTAAATGAAACGCATTAATCACTCGGCCGAGTGTTACTTGACAGTAACATCATAAAATATGCCAATAATTTTAAGCTTATTTTAATGTATAAAATTAATATACTTGACTATTAAACATTTTAGTGATTAATGACAACTAAGTTGGTTGTAGAGTCAATTGCATAATCATAAGGTACGGTAGGTAGGTTCGGTCTCCAAAATCAATTTACACTTTAGTGCCATATCAAACTAATATTTAGTTAAATGTATACTCGTACTAGGTAATATTAGAACAAAGAAATATCAAGATATTTCTTTGTTCGTGTAACATGTAATTATGTGTCAATTTACTTCGATTCGATTTTTCGATTTTGTTGGGAGGTAAAAAAGGTAGACAGTATAATTTTATAATTAACGCTAAAGTTGTTATCAACGAGGACATAAATAATAATTATCATTAAAAGAGACAATAGATTTTACCCCATAAAGAGGAAAAAAAATAAGTAATCATATTTCTCACACTAACACCGATAGATGTAGATGATAATTTAGCCCAAAGTAAGCATATTACGAGCTTGCGTTCTAGATAACGGAGAAATATAAATAATTATATAAGAAATATACATACAAACATTCAATAAATATTTGTATCATACAAATGTCTACTATTTTGTAAATTCATTGTTGCACGTAGATACCTATGTATACAACAATATTTTTACACAATTTATAAATTCATTGCCAATCTCGGCATTTTTTTTTAAATTTCATTGCGAAAAATTTGTACATTGTTTGAGCTATACATTTGGTGTCAATGTGAATGAAAAGATTATATACTGTATCGTAAAGTAACATAGTAGTGAAATCGTTTTCCGGCTTTATGCGCTTTAATCAAATAAAACAATGGAACAGTCACATCTCAAAATATATTTACTTTGAAAGGTTCAAAATATGTATCTGTGGACTCTATTACATCAGAAATAAGGTTTTTTAATCATATTTTTTTAAGTATTAAATATATACATTATTTTAGACATATTGACTTGAAGAACATTAGATGCTTTTAGATAATAATTGTCGTAGTACCAAACTATTCTTGGTATTAGGGTAATTATTTTAATATAGCTTAACTAGATCTTTCTTTATTCATAACTTTAACACAAAAAATTAGTACAATTTGGCTGTAATGTGGTCTTGTCGTATGACTTAATTACTGCAGTCACATATTTACTCTTATTTTCTTTAATTTTAATATAAGATACTATAACTTATAATATAAATCTTAATATAAAGTTTATAATTACGTGCAAAATCTACATATCTCATAAAAACAATCGATGGAATTCCGCCGTGAGAAATCGCGTAATCCCCACAGAATTTTAAGACAGATGTTCCCGCGTTAGGAAGTCGCCAGGAAATTGTAGCGGATAAAGTAACCGCTGTGGAATCCATTAACGATTTGTTCAGTGGACTGTAACAAAATACCTACACGGTTACACTGTAACAAGAACGTAGAAGTAATCCGTCAGTTAGCCAGGTGTGGCCCATCGATCACTCGACGAGTCCCACTGGATTCAGGAGTTGCTTTTCCAAGAATTACTTAAGAGCTCATTGGTTATTGCGTAGGTACTGTTACCTGTTTGCTTAAGTTAAGATGACATTTTGGGGAATGTTTTATCAGTTTCGTAATAATTATAATGGTTTGAACAGTAGAACATCTGCCAGCGGGTTTTTGAAACAAAATATATTTTAAAAGGTTCCTAAAAGTTAACTAATAAAAAGATGAATTACAAGAAAATGAAGACCTTTATAAGTATCTAGATCATGTTGTTGTAGTATAGATAACATCTGTGTCAATTATGACTCGCCATACACATATAAATCTTAAATGTTTCCTTGTACGGGCTAAGTATTTAATAATAAGGTTTTGGAAATAAAAGAAAAGAAAGTTTTGGTAACCATGAAAAAGTATTCCAACCCAAGAAGAGGCTTACCGAGATTCAGAGGCCAGGAATATACGATAAAATGAAATTATTTAATAGACTGCCCATAAAAGTTACAAAACTAGAACATATTGATTTTAAGTAAAGTCTAAAAACATTCTTCGTTATTATCCAGTTTATTATCTACTTAAGTTTATGGTAATTAATCTGAATTAATCATTAATTTTATAAAACCTAAAGTTACATTTTTATTGCTGTTAAGTTTAGGTCCGGGGTAAAATTCCTAGTAGGACTGTCCCTCTGTAGATTTTCTGCCCTGTTTGTTTGGTTTAGGGGCTCTCTAAGTCAACCTGGCAAGCTTACCACTACCATCTTACCTAAGTCTGCCACCATAACAATAAGCATAATTAACAGTTGTTTTGTTTCGGCAGTTGAGGTAAGATGGTCAGTTCTTCTGTGGTTGAGAAATAGGAGTGTATTTCGCGGAGGAGTAAATACTTTTATGATGATTTGAAATGTTAAAAACATTGTAATTTTTGTAGGTATAATTTTTTGTATTTCATAAACGTTATTATTATAATTGTTATGTAAAATAAGCTTTGTTTTTTGTTGTTATATAATGGGCCATAAAGAATATTGAATACTTATCACTGCAAAATATTTAACAGTAAGTAAAAATAACAATTTGTTTCTTATGTCACAATCATAGTATAAAAAACACTGAGAATGAGTTCACACGCACTTAAATTAAAGCTAAAAGAGACGGAATTTCGCTTCTATTGTCTGTCTCCGCTGACTTAAATAGCACTGAAGATTTTAAAGATATATTTTGTTATTCTTATCAAGTTAGTTCTTGGATTCCTAATCCTCAACTAAGGATGATAATACTGAAGTTGAACCTAATTTGACCTTTCTGGTTTGGTAATGGAAATGAATGGAACCCAAGGCACTGTTGACTGTACTTAAAATTGTATGTCGTTAAAAGAAAATACTGTTAAAACACTTTATCTTTCTTAACTCCAAGTATTTTATTCATAATATATTACTCTAGTACGTTATTCTTAATTTTTATTTTATATTTATATACTATAAGAGATAACTAATTTTAGAAACTGTTTTCATCAATATAGTACTGATATTTAACCATTTCGATGTCCCCGTTTCTGTGAAAACTCTCCTCTATGTGGTACGTTTGTAGTTTTTGTTGTAAAAGCTAGTGATAGTGTACTAAAGATAGTGTACTTTGGTAGCTTGTTAATAATAAAAGATGGATAAATTCATAGGAGAATACAATGACACATTGTTATATAAAGGTAGCCGTTTAGAATTTACATTTTGTCGAAAAATTTTTACCGTTTAATAAGCCATGTCCTTTGAAGTCTTTCTCAAGAAAAAGCTACGTTGATAGCACGGTAATAGCATTCACGGGTAAACTTTAACTACTATGAAAATTGTTTTTAAATCGAGTTATTTCTTATCTTTACTAAGAATCCGCTTGGCAAGTAAAATGTATATAATAATGTCCTCATACATTGCCTCTACAGTTGCCGTTGTATATCAAAAAATATAAGCAAATTAATAAATGAAAATTAAATATTTATTACTATTTTAAACTCTGCACTCTTGCAAATTCGTATCACTAATAAATCGTTATATCCATCTTATTGAATTGAATGTTTTAATTAACATACATTAGTATTTATAGTTAATAAATACTGCCGTTAGTTAGACCTTTTTTGAAGTTCCTCAATTTTTACAATATCTTCGAGAAATTAAATCTCGACATGACATAATTGTATTTGTTGATTAATTGCACTTACAAGAAATGGCACAGACTATCGCAACCAGGTGAAAAATTTACATTTTCTTCAGCGCAAAGTTAGATTAAATGAATACTGATTAAGATTAACCAAGAAGCACTTCTCGTTGCCATCTTGAATTTTTTTTGTAACGAAGAAAAATTTAATAAAGTTTCCCGAGGAAAACCTTAAAGAGAAGGTGGAAATGCGCAATGTTGAGCAACTTAAGCTGAAAATGGGGACAAGGTGTTCCGCCTCAATGAATTTATACAGGTGTGAGATAAACAGGTTTGCGAGCGAAAATATTGGAAAGACACTAATAATACCTAGCATTTCTATTTTGTTGTAAAGAAAATTGAACCATAAAACCGAACAGACAAGGATAATGTTATAAAATTTCATGTTACTACTCTTAATGCTGTGGTATATGGTCACCTGTATTTTATATCATATGCCTTCCAGACTTATCATTAAATATTTTTATAAAAATATTAAGGCCTTTTAAAATGAATTATATCAGTCACGAAATGAAGTTAATTAATCAAATATAAAAATTTGTTATCAATATCTGTTAATGAGAACAAAAATAAAGGGGTTATCTATTAATAGTATCTTGCATATAAAACTGGTATTCGTTAAGAATTGGTTTTATGTAATGTTCTAATTTTAAATTTAATAGACGTCTAAACACGAAGATGCGGGTCGGTAATAGGGACGAGTGGAAATGAAAATTCCGCACGTGCATCGAAAGACATTTAATACATTTGCGAAAAAGTAATTCAACGATAGGAAATCAATGACAAGTCATAATTACAGATACAGTTTAGACAATTTTTGAGAAATATATTAAATGTTTTAGAGCGTAAATTTAGATATTTTTGGCACGTAATGGCGGGGTCGGTTGGGTGCTGTATATTTTATTTCATGTATTGTGTTGTAGTGTTGTTTTTGTCATGAAATTGGTGTAGTTTTATGACAAAAAGGGTTCGTTAGAGCGTGCAATATATGGAATACATCATTCAGCGTTGATGGGTGACACCTGAGATTTCAGTGTTTCATTTCCATTCATTCATTTGTAGGGCAAGTTCATTTATTTAACAACATTTTATGATTTCATTCTCATTAACATAATATTCCATTTTCGTATCATTAAATCATAATCGCTTACATTGCATTCCATTTTCAAAAATTTCTCGTAAGTCGTCAACAAAATAGCGGGGCCTACCATTAGTCGCCAAAAACTCTATGGGGCAAAAGGCTACATTGCACCAGCACCCTGTAACCATAAATAAAGAAAACACTGCATTAATGAAGATATGCCTTAAAGGTCCTAGGCATACTACTTTAAATTTAATTCGAGTATTAATAGTATTTATACTGTTAAATAAACTTTCAAATAAAAATTTCGTACAGATTTTTTTTATTAGAAATCTTCATATATGGATGTTACATACAGTAGGAAAGAATGAGCAGAAGTTAAATTAATTAGTACGGACTTTCCGCACGTTAAAATACATAGAAAAGTCTACTCTTTTAGAAAATATATTAAAATGTATGTATTTATTATGTACAGACTCCTGTAAGTTTGCTTATTGTAAATACAAGAAGTTCCAACGGTATGTTTACCATTAGCAGTACGTAAGCTCAAAAAAGTAATTCATAATTCATATTTATTGTGTGTAGTGAAATTAACGTATTTGTATTGGTAGCTATTACTCCTTTATCACAAATGAAAGACTTTTTTTCATTATATATACTAATCTCACGATACACATGGAATTGTATTTTGAGATAGTACGCCCTGATCATACGCTTCGTGCAGAGTACGCGTCATTCTCACATCTCGTGCGTTCTCTACACAGAGCTATTTCAAGTCCGGGATCTTTCATTAAAAAAAAAACCTTTATCCACTGAAATCACGCTAATTAGACGGAGTAGTAGACAAACTCTGTTAAGCACAAATTAAATGAGGTTTTTATATTTTCTGTTTTAAGTTTCGCTATTATTATTATTAAAAAGCCAGAGTATAAAGTTTTACTTAATCTATATCCGTCACTAAAATATCCAGTCACTGAAAATGTTTTGTCTACTTTTTACTCTCAGTCCCGGAGGACGGTTTGACGCCACCGTGACACTTGAATACCCAGGACACAGTTTGCAAATTACACCATTTAATCACTCAATTTTACTGAATTTTCAATTCCCTCTTTCTATTCAAAATTTACCTTCGAAAATTATTAAGCGGTATTCGGGATTTAAAATTGACAGAAATTACGGGTTTTAGATCAGGCACGTTTATGAAAATGTTGTCAACAAGCTTCTCATAATTCTACTCGTATTTAGAGAAGAAGGCATATTCAAATTTGGAACTCAAATTTGTATGCATATTTGTATAAAATATTGCTGATAATTATGACGGTCGTCTGTCAAATAAGTTAGTCCTTCTTATTAAATAACTCTACAAGAGGTCCAGAGAACGAGTCACGGTCGGGACAAATAGTTGTGTAATAAAGGCGAATATTTGTTGTTGTAGATAATTGGTGAGAGTATGACCTCTCCTTTCCATGACCTCTAAACGTTGGAAAATCGTTAAATAAATATTCTGAAACATAAATCGCATTGAATGATTAAACCGGTGAACAAGATACTGTAAACGAGCTTAAGTGACCAAATCTTCTATAATTTGATCTTTAATCTACTTAAAATAGACCTTATTGTTTACCTCATTGTGTTTGTCGAGAATAGCCTAAATTTTTTAAATAAGTACGTCGAACTGGAAACAAAATATTATTTTACGGGCCGCAGCTGACCTTTGGATTCAACTTTATGAACGCGCGAGGTTAGATAGCAGTAAATAATATGAAAGTTATAAAAATGATCCCGCTTTAGAGCTCAATATTACAATGTGAATGACTTGTAAAATTTTATGACTTGGAATAGAATTGAATGAAATTAAAATGTTTCTAAAATGTTTATTAATAAAAGTCAATTGTAAGAATATTTATCTAATTGTTTATTTATTCTGTTAGTAATTTATTGATACATACTTAAAATATTTTGATAATTTTAATTCCTTTCTAAATGACTCAAGCTTTTCTACATGGTTTCTTTTAGAACAAAATCACACTAGTGGTACCTGTTCGTGTGAAATCGATTGCAGTAAGTACTGAGTGCAATATGGAAACATTTTTGTCTTGGGATTCGGAAAGAATCATAGTTAACGATTCCGTAATACAGCTAAATTTCTATCTCGAGTTTTTTTAGAGAGAATATTGCTTAGTAATTAAATCTCGATTTAATTATCAAGCAATTTTGGTAACATTAATAAAGCTCGTAAATACTATATTTTCTTGTTATTTCAAGCTAAATTCAAAGTCTTTGCTCAAGTCCGAATATTCGCTAAACAAATCCCTAATGTCTAAGTTTCTGAACCAAAATCTCTTTCACAAGTCGCTTAAAACTTTATGGAACAGATTTTGCAACCCACAAAGTATATCCTTGTTTGAGCAATAAAATGGTACGTTTATGGAAAGCTAGCGTTATGAAAATTTGACTCCAATTTATAACTTTCTGAACAGTTTTATGGAATCGCAATTATGTATAAAATCTGAGTATTTCGTTGTAGGAATTAAGCTTTTTTGCAGTATAGGTATTAACTAAATATTGAACAGGTCACAAAATAGTTTTACCTATCCTAGGACCTACGCTTGCAATAATTTGACAGCGGTGTCTTTTAAACTATGAATATAGACATTAATATAGTATGAAAGTTAATATCTATTAAATCAGTGATTTACTGTATGAAACTCGAAATAATATAATTGCTGAATCAGGCTAGTAAAAAGTAGATTTACGAAAGTCCGTTGTATCATTACATGTCATTTCAAAAATAATTTATGTTCTTTCTTAAAGTGACATTGTATATGAAATTGGAAGAAGTCATGTAAATAGCGATAATTTGATTGTTTGATGTTAGATAATCGTACTTTCGCGTGTTTTTTAAAAAATCTCTACCTACGTGATGAATACGAACGAGATATTAAAATAAGCGGTTTTCCTATTTGCTTAAATTTAATCGCCGTAGATGCAAGCGGAAGCCTTTGAATAAATGAAAGGACATTAATTACGTCCTCGATGCATTCGCTCTTGACGGCAAGATTCGCTCGACTTGAGAAATTTATGTTGCTTAGTTATTGTACAGTATTATTTAAGAAATAGTGAACAGTTGGACTTAATTTCTTAAGATGTTTTGAGAGTATTTGATTTATTGCTCCTGTAATATGAGCCGTTATATCTTGGAATAAATATTGCGTTAACAAAATAACGTTTCAATTTTAACGTTTATATTTATAGGTTGTTTTTTCAGAAGTATCTATCTGTTCTTCTCAATTTATATCCGTTATATCCGTACGTATATATGAAAAAATATACGTTTCTAATGTCTACTTAGCGTTGTCTCGTGTACCAGCTTTCATCAATGAATGTTTGTACGTGTTCTTGTGGTTAGATGGCCATGTAACTTTCCCTTTATTTAATTAATCATAATATATGAAGAACGTTAAAATTATAATACTAAGCACTACCTAATAATTGTACCTATATTTATTTAAACTGTGCAATAAATGTTTTAAAAAGAACATTCTGAAAGAAATCAATATGGTAAAATAGATAACAATAATCGAAATAGTTCGATCCATAACGTAATTATAGATTTAATTGGAACTGCGATTTCACGAGGAATTATTCGCTAATAACATTACAAAGCTTCAAAACTGAGCGCCGGATATGAGATTCTGCAAATGTTAGAATACGATTCATTTTGTTCCAGTTGATATACATATTTTTTTAACAGAAGATAATGTTTGCCAGTCATTTTCCAGTTTCAATAAAGACGATGCCACCAAAAAACATACGACGTACCGTATATGAAAGTTGTTTCTTTCGATAAAAATAATATTATTTGACACTCACACATATTATTAAAATCAACTAGACTGAAACATAAGACATGTAATATGTTGCAAATAAAATTATGTCTATGTTATCTAGCCGAAAGGAATACTTAATTTCATCCGGTTTGTATTATAGATAATAAATGGAAATGTTATAATTTTTAAAACAACTATGAAATGTTATTACCTTTTTCTTATAACTTGATGAAAAATCTCGAATTCGTCTGTCTAATAGAATATTAAAATGTTCAATAAGATTATAATATTAAATTAGATAAACGAGGTGCGTAAATAAATTAATATTGCAAATTGTGGACTTCATTTTACATTGATGAATTTCTCAGATTTAAGGTACTTCAATCAAACTTTTTGTTTTGTTTACGGTTGGGCAGGATCTCAACTTGGTAGTCTGGTCGATGTCACGAGGTTATAAAATTTTGTGTTAGAGCTTCTTAAATATACATATTTTGAGACCATTAATTTCAGAGCCATTATTAAAGCAATAATAGAAGCATTAAATATTTTATTCAACTTTAGTACATATTGCACGTAAATCTTTTTTTTCGCCATTCGATCGTAAATATTCCGTGGGGTTTATCCTTAGAAGAACAGTCAAGAAACTCAGCAAGATTTCTCCCTCCATTTACACGTCATTGAGAATCAGTAATCATATTAGGTCGGGGAAAAAGTCTTTTGGCATATAGTATGTATAAACTTATAGTATAATAAAATATCTTTGGCTGTACTATTTGTATCTGACTGGTTTTCATGACATTAAAAAGGTGACAAAATAATCAAATAAGGAAAAATTTATTTCCCACTATTTTTCATTTGTTTTTCTTTCTATTGAAATGAGCGAATCGAATTTTTTTACAAAAAAGGAAAAAATGCAACAATTTGTGACGTTTGTGGACCTAATGCAGGGTCAGTACGAGTAAAACAAAGTTGGTTCCGAAACCGAACCGTTTTTGAAGAGATTGGCATGTCGTTTCATCAATAAATAAACCATCAGCGGACTAAATTAAACAAAATAAAGAAAGGATATTCAAATGGGTTATGCCATTTTCGAGTTTTAGGGAAACCAACCAGCAGCTTTTCAGTTTCATATATAAGACAAGAAATGAAGAAGATTTGCTTAACAACTATGACGACTACTGGACAAAACTAAATTTTTATTTTAATGTTTAAACACATATTATAAAAGAAAATCTTCAAGTAATACATGGAATAGAAATAAACTAATTTGGATTTTGTGACAACTCTTCTTGGAGTTTTTTTTCACCATACGTTGATAAATTAATTATTTTAATCAATTTGTCTTCGTTATTCAACATGAAGCTAATCCTGTCTTATAAAAGTCACTCCCAAAGTCCACAGTCGCTTTAAATTAACCATCATTTCACAAAGCTGTTAAACTCAGGTCTCCCAGCTTTGATGGCGAAAAGTTTGATAATTACAGTTATACCTCAATAATGGATTTTTAGCGGAAATTAAAAGCAGTTACAATTCTTAGAAGTTTTCTCAGAGATGGCTTGACGAAATTATGAGCTAACTTAAAATATAATAAAGAGTCTAAGTCGTGAAGCTAGTTTGCTAAAATAAATTTACTCAAAATTCATAAACCTTATTATGTTTACCGAAAATTGATACCAAATCTAAATATTAAATATTTGATTTACAATTATGTAGTCAAGTAAAAGTGAAATCTACACCTTTATTCAACTTTAAAGGCAAATGTTCAAATAAATATTTAAAGCTAAATGGGAGTGTTTTGGTCTGGGAGATAATCGTTTCGTATTTTCGTTCATCTATAGTTGTCTTAAAAATAATAGGACCTTTCCTATTATTTCTAAGACAGCTAAAGATGAATGTTTATTAAATTATGTTCCTTTTAATAGTGTATTATATTGTTATCTTCCTTGAACTTGCCAAAAACTCACCGTAATTTGGAGATGAGAAAATTTATCAATCAAATCTCGTTCCTGATCATCGTAATTCTATCGTACATCTGCTAAAATTTAAAAAGGATTTCTAAATTTTTACAATGAAATATGAAGTTATAAATAGGTAAAGTTCTAAGCCTACAATATAATGTTTATTCTCAAATTTAATCACCATGTAGGTATTAATAGTCAAGTCTTGACTCGAGGGGTCAAAAAAAATGTTATGAGCCTAAAATTGATTTGGGTACGGAGGAAACATTTGTTTTTCGTTATTATCTAGATGTTGGCGTGCCTAAGCAAACTCTTGTAATACTAAGCAAACTACTGGACGGTCCCTTGGAGAATATCCTTGAAGAAAAGTTGTCCAATTCTTATTGCCTTCTTTTTCTTACTATAAGAAAAACCAAGATGGGACATTCTTTTACATAAGCTTATTATAATATGAATTTTGTGACAGAGACATGATAATGTATTCAAATTTTTATGCATGGTATATGTTAAAAATATTAGATGACACAAATCTGCATATTGCACAAGATGTATTACAGAGACGAGTTGTGCAGTTAAGCATATCAATTAATTTTATGCATGTTAATCTCAAAATTAATTTATTCCATACTTGTATGAATATTAATAAATATTAACTTTAAGAATAAGTTTAATTCAAATTTGAAAATTCCAAGACACCCAGGACATAGTACTACAAAAATCAAATAAAAAATATTTTAATTTTGTATATCGTTACATAAAATGGGGAAATAAAATATACAATATACATACAATGGGGAATATTTAATGAAAAACAATGACTGAACACCCAAGTAGGAGACGTCCATATGAGAAGATAGCTAGTGCAGCATGCGACACCCTAGCCTATACATTGCCTTTTAAATTCATTTCATTTCGATAAAAATAATGAGTAATATTTGAAAAAATAGAGTAGACCAGAACCTCTAAGGCATTGGCATCATTTCACAGGCATGACTGAGTTTAGGAACTTAAAATGCTCCTTAGTATCTAAACACGTTGTCTTAAAGTCGTTTATTTAGAATTTATTCGATTATATACTCCCTATTAAAAAGTGCAAGGAAAATAGCAACTTTTCTGCTCTCTCCCCATTATAGAATCCTATAAAGAGCCATGAAATAAAATACTAGCAGTAAAAGCAGGTATTTTATTTTTGCGGTGAGTAGGGCTCTGTTAGCTATGGGTTTAATTAATAGGGTCTATAAGTTAACTTCGTAAGGTTGATCGTAATTTGTTTTTTTTTACATAAAGCAAGCTGATCCATCTCATGATAAGTTGACCTTGAACACAGACACCTGCAATATCAAAGAATCATTTAATGCTGTAGATACATCCATAAGAAATGTAAATGACTTACGTGCTTTTGCCTTTATGTAAAAAACACCAAACTGTTTCACAGCTAAAATAGGAAAGATAGTGATTCCTAACTAGAGGTACCTTGTAAGCTGGTCCACCGCCCAGTCAATAATATTTATGCTAATAGATGAATAGGAACTTTACGCTCAGAAAGTTTCCTATAGTAGCATTTTTGAATGACTTAACGGACTTGCGCAACCATTTGTTTGGAGATATGAATTGAACATAAATTTTAAGATATATAACTAGTAGCAAACTAATTTGTTATTTGACAGTCTTCAGTCACCAAAAGGTGAAAGATCATCAAGTACCATTATTTATTTATTGTTCTCGTTTATTATAACACTATAATACCAATAATTTGATTATAAATGACATTATTTAATATACTTACCGAGAAATGAAAAAAAATTATCTTAAAGAAAGTTAACAACTTTAGGGCTTATGATGAAAACGATAAACTAGGAGAAAATAATTGTTGGTATCAAAGTAGCCACAAATGAAACTTTGCGCAAAGCAAATAGTCCGTCAATATTCCGTTACCACGAAGGAGAGAAACAAGAAACGTAAATTATAATATCTATGGTAATAATTATAGTAACTCCGAAAATGGAAAGTAAAATTATTTAATTTATTAAGTAAATTGAAATGAAATAAATTACAATAATTAACTTAATAAATTATTATATATATAATATAAGTTTATATATATGTAGATGTAAATTATAAGCACATTGCGTTCATTATTTCTTACACACATTCCTGTCGAAGGTCTCCTCATAGAAATTTCGTTAGAAATAAGCAGTAACTTTGTACTCAATTGTTTCTAAGTACATTAACTGCATTAACACTCACTATAACCAAATTTGCTTGTACATTAATAAATAAATTACAAATAAAAAAAAACTAATTTAAGGATCTCAAAATACAACAGCTGTAAATCTTTTGTCCAATATGTGTTAAAATGTGTTAACTCTAGTAAGTAATAACATATATAATTATTTTTTATTGGTAATATGTCTGAGACGAATAAAAGGTTTTACGATGATGGTGTTTTGCTAATATGATATATAGCCACGGAGGGTTGTCGAATTCGAAAGACAATATTAAAGAATTATCAAAAATGAGGCAACACCCAAATTGGTAATTTACTAAAGAGTTTTGAAATTTTGTTCAAATGACACTGAAAAATAATTAACATTAAATAGTGCTTTCATAAGAAAATGTAAATTATTGAGCTGTTTTGGAATCTGATACTTATAATGCAACTTTTCTCTAATTCTGAATCAGTTTCTCGAATTTCATTCTCGACTGAAGAGCGGTGACAAGAGCCCTATAGCCTGGCTGTCTTTATGGCTACTGTAAATCACTTCTACCTACTTGACCCGAACACAACCAATAGCCCCCCAACATTAAAAGGGTTTGATTTATATCTAAAAGTTAGAACATTGTCGCCATCTGTTTCTGGAGCACTCGTGAAGTAGTTTATTATAAAAGTGGACTGGACCATTGCGTTTGATCTAGTGCAGGGACTTTTTGTTTATACTAATTATTTGGATTATGAGGCCTTTGTTGAAATACTTCGGGGAAATAAACTTAGTTTCTTATTTTATTTGCTTCTGTTCGTGTATTGTATGAATTACGTGTTGTGTATGAATTACAATAAAAATAATTTGAAAATGGACCCGAAATTGTTGTGCACTAACTAAATTAATATTAAGATCAGTACTGACGACGTGACATTTCTAAAATGGCGACTTAAATCAATGGGGAACACGTCGATTAAAATAAATCAAAAGTGTCTAATAGTCATTGGAATGACAGATATGCATATAACTTTAAAATTAGATTGGGATCCATATAGTTTTTATATTAATCTTACAAAAACGACTACTATTTAAAGTGACCAATGTTTTTTGCTAAATGATGTAGTGCTATATTTAAAAATAATAGTCTTTTCACATCTCCCTTAAATCTGGTTTGATCCAGAAATTCTTTCAAAATCTAACATTGGGTTTCAATTTTTTGACATTAATCTCTAGTTGGAGACGAGTGTAGGTAAACTCGATCTAGGCAAGTCACCCTGAAGGAATATTAATAAGACTCTGATGGGTGTCTACTGAATGCATTATTGATTGGTTAAGCTTGTATATAGGTTTGGTTCTACAAAGTTAAAACAAGTTCAAGTTAGTACGTCTTAAGTTGAAGCTAACTTCATAAGGCTGGAGACTAGTATAGTTCCGTATTGATTTCGGTAACTTGAGAAATTGAAACTATTCTACCTTTTGCGACATTCGTTAGTTGAAGTTGAAAGGGAATCACAAAGTTTTGTTCCTGTGAATCCACTTCAAAGATTTTGGGTTGCGTTATTGCCTCATTTCGCTTGGGTTCAAGGTGAATACTTGTGAATGGAATTATAAATACATTTTCCTTAGAATTATGTGATTATGTATAGAATTATGTATATGTACTTATAGTTTGCTTACGTACATAAAAAAATTAAGCTATAATAAAATACAATATTATATAAGTAGCTTTGTCTGCGACTACGTTTGTTTAAGCCAAAAAGGAAAGAATAACCAACCCACGGGATATTTTATTCCGTATTCTGTGTTTATCTAAATCGATACTTATATCAATCAATGTGTCGATCAATATGTTCCAAAAATAACCAAAAAAAAAATTGATTGGATAAACTCATGTCATTAACATGAGTTTGTAATTTTCAGATTTATTATACAAGTAAAACAAAACGATGAAATACTAATAAACTTAGATAGAACATACTTACATTTATATCAAGATACTCAGTTTAAGTAAAGGCTTTCTAATACAAAATAAGATTGCTTTAATCGAAATAAAATTATATTTATTAAACTTTCCGTCTCCTCTATCACTGGAGGAAAAAAACGCACATATCACACGGACTTGTCCACTTCATAACCAAAGCATAAATTATTCAAAGCAGTTCCACTGCTGTTGAAGATAAATTAAGCCACGACATAAGAAAGAAAAATAGACCAGCCCCGACCCTTTCACTCTTGATATAATAAACAATATGAAAGGCTCTTTTCACCATTTGCCGGTAAGCGCCATTACCTGACCCATAATTTGAAATTAAGATATAAAAATGACTTACAAATTATGATTTACTAACTTATTTTTGATCTAACTTTTATATTTTGTTGAAGTTGAATATTTTTATTTTATTTTTTATTTCATTACCTGAGATTTCGGATAGACAAGCTTATAATTATAATAGTAAAAGGAAAGCTTAGTAATAAATTTCTACGCCAGCTTAATTAATTACTTTGGATGTTTTGCGCTGTCTAAATATAGAGGGTCGTTACAAATCTTCTAATGAGGTGAATCGAGGTGATAGAAATAATTATCAGTAAAATTTTGCTTTTGCATTTAATACATTAAAATAAGGTTAATGGTTAAAGACGTAAATTAGTCGCAAAATTTTATAGTTATTTTTGAATCTTCTTACGAAAAAGCAAAAATGATATTTTGTTTTATTCAATCATTTAAAAAAGGTACAGTTTGCTATCAAATATATTGTCATCAGCATACAAAATATTCTTCACGTTTTACCATTTTTCATTTAAACGCTGATTTAATAAGCTATACAAGAAGGTTCTAGCCTTCCTAACTTATGAATGAACAAAGGCTCAAGGCGTCTAAAGTCAAGAACTTTCCCTAATAAAGACAGAACAAACATAACTTCTCCTCGTTGCATAGAACTTTGCGACGATTCAGAGTCTGCATATTTACATTGTAAGGAGAAGCGTTTCAAAATTGATCCGAGGAGACTAGGGACTACAATACCATACCGAATACTTCCGTTGCTAAGAGACGCTTGGAATCACGTGTCGTCTAACTGACGAAAATCAGCAATTAATGCAAAAGCTAGTTAATTAAATAAAATAAAACAAAAATATTACATTTCTTAAAATAACAAATGTTGCAGTATTGACACTAGCTAAAAATGTCATGATATTTATGCTAACTAAATATGTAGTGTTTTATAAATTTCTAACAAAAGCAGTCAAGTCAAAATACATTTATCAGTTTAGGTACATTACATACTCTTATGAAAATCCATATTGAACAATATAATTGAAATACTGAAAAGTATTGAGTTATTAGCTTAAAATTATTAATAATAATTAAAATTTACAATTCAAAAACTTCTAACAAATTTTACTATGCTTCTCGATTACTTAATATAATATTACAATTAAAAATTTTGATTTTATATAGCTACACAAATTATTATAAAGAAGGACAAATTTAGAGTAATTTTGTAGATTTATTTTACTTGACACTGTGCCATACAGCACTCTATATAGTTAAAATGAGATATTTTAATATAAGACTAAATATTTTGACAGTGTTACATAAACTTCCTATATTATTGAGGTATATACTCTTTCTACAAATATAAGTAACAGTAACCCAAATTTCAGCTCGATCCGTTTAGTAGTTTAAGCTCAGCGTTGTTAGGTCAGCCAGTCGGTCACCTTTCCTTTTAAACATTTTGATTAACAAATATTGAAACAATAATAATAGATTTATATACGATTATAGTAATAGCAATAAGTAGCATTAGATAGTACAAGTATAAGAGTGAAAAGGGCTATTATTAAATCAACAATTTCATAATTAGGCTTGTCACGCAGTAATTCCTAGACAAGACTATAATTACGATTTAATAAAGGAGTAGAGTATATACAATACACTTCAGTTGAATTCAATCGCCATTATCTTTGGAGCGACGAAATGGATCTGTCAGCAATAAAGCGCTGTTGTTTTCAAAAACTACTTATTGACAAAGGTTATTTTTATATAGAAAGAGGTTTTAATGACGAATTTTATACTATTGTAATATTTACTTTTTTAATTTTGTTGATATTCCTTTAGGAATTTAATTGAACAATAAATAATATTAAATTAGTCAAAAAATTATATTAAATTATTTTTCGACATGCCGTTAATAGTTTATCAACATATAGTATTTACTAGTTTATTCACTAGTTATTTTACCTGATAGATTATTTACCGTAATAATAAATTTATAAACTACTCTAGACATACAAAATTGTACAAAAAATTATTTAAACTTATTCGAACAGTGAGGCGGGACATGTTTCAACTTCTATTATTGCGTACAAAAGCAACATTTTAATATCAACACATGTCATCAAAAAATTTATCAAGACATGTAATAATTTTAGCCTGTAGACTATGATGAAACAATGTATCTTTAGTATTAAACGAATTGGACCATTTCTGATTGAAGCTCACCAGACAAATAAATGTCGCACATAAATATCTTATTCTTCATATCAACGCAACGAAAACAAACAAAAATGGAGCGTGCGTTAACATAATATTTTTCCGTCGGTCTTGACGAATTGCAACACATTTTTATCCACGAAACAATTTTCGTAATTCAGAACGGGTACCTCAGCATGGATGGAATAACAATTTTACAATCTTCGTACTGTCACGACCGTACCGCTTGAACCCTAAGGAGACAAGTAATAATCCCGAATCTTCGAAACGTCCGACTTTATATTCACGTTTCGTCAATATCAATGTTTTTCTTATCCGAAATATTTGTTATTTTATACTTAAATAATAAAGACAATTTTACTTATTAAGATTATAAAGCGTGAAAACAATAATACGAAATTAAACCTAAAATATTTGCAGTATTTAGAAATATTTTAATTCACAAAAAACTAAATAAATATTTGTATAAATTAGAACCACAAGTGTTCGAATAAGATTGTACTGCATATTCCATACTATATTATTATGTATGCCGTAGTAAAATCACCAGGAACCCATAAAGAGAAAGTCGTATTTAACAACGCAGGATCACAATAACAAATTCAATTTCAAATCAAAACGCAATAACGCTTCGTTTGACTGAATCGAGATAGTCGTATAAACTCATCATTGTGTGCGTGCGCCTATTATCGCTTGCCGTATGAAGCTGGCGTACGCGATCCGCATACCCCCATTTGAGTAGTTTTCTTTATTTTGAGTTTAAGCATCCTGGTAGGTAATATTATATAATTTGGTAATATTTCTCACTCTCAAACCTATTATCTAGCCCTAATTAAGCATCTTCTCAGCTTCTGTTATGGATACTAAATTACGGAGTAATATAGATGTTTATAAATATCAAAAATATACTAAATATACTTATAAACATTCATGATTCGTAAAAAAAACTTGTACTCGTCATACAAATATCTGCCTTACTGGGATTTGAACCCGAGACCTCTGGCAAAGTCGACATGGGCACTGGCCACCCGACCAGAAAGCCGTCAAATTTCAAAAAGATGTATATTGTTTCCCCTTCATACAGATTCAGTTGCGTGTAGAAATTAGTCGTCGTTTGCAAATATTTGCATAAATTTGTCGCAGTTTGACATACGACATCGTGTCCGCACACTCTCTAGTGATCTACTAGCCAACGCCCAGAATTAACGGTAATAAGTCAGTAAACGAAACTCAATTTACTGAAGTATCGAGCAGTTTTTATCTATCCGTTTATATGATGGCTATTATTATGAAGGAAAACTTCTCTAAGAATTTCCTTATATGAAAACTATTATTTATTACTTACGTATAGCATAACTAAGTTTATTACTAAATTCAATCCATAACACTTCAAAAGTTATTAAGATCACAACTCGGGGAGTTGTTGATGAACGTCCGCGTAACCTTTAACTTAGGGCAATTTAATTTAGACGAAAAGGCCAACCTAAGCTTTTAGCCAAGGGAAGCCATTACATCTAAGTTAATAAATGAATAAAATACACACCTACTACTCGGTAGCAGATACTCGTATATAGACTCGTATGGCAAAGTAATATCTATATATTAAACACTTAAACACAAAGAGATTTCAAACTTTAATCAAGCGCCCCGTTAGTCTAGTCATAGACTAATAAAAGATTATATTTTAAGTATGGCTTGATGACTAGTAGTTTTGTAGACAGCTTGTTGGTTTGTACATATCAATTTATTTTTTAAAGTATTTCGATGTTACATGTTGTTTTCAGAACCCATATCACACTTGTGAAGGGCAGCGGGGTCACCGGAGATTTTAGTCGGTATAACCAGTGCTGTATGATATGGCGCTGGGCAAGTACCGCATATGCCAGCCAATTTTTCCAATACACCGCACTCATCGTACAAGGATGCGAAGACCCGGTCTACACTCGTCGCTCTATACCAGGTACAGGTGCGTACCTGGACGCTTCTCTCCTCCACGACATAACTCACCAGAGCCGAGGTCCGTGCCTTTAGAGAACTCCTCCATAGGCGAATCGCCCCTTAAGGCTTGAGGACTCTCCAAGGTTCTCGCCTCCTTAAAAGGTTAACGCTGTAAAGGCCATCTGCGGCCAACAGCATCAGTCAGTCAAAAAAAAACCAGCCGCTTAGCAAGTGGGAGGTAAGTCCACTACTGGCTAATCTGCTGGCGGCCGTCATGTGAGAAGCTCGAACGATCACTGACTTAAACTAATAATTATATTAAACTAATATTTGCTTGGAGCTACTGGAAAAGTATTCATGCAGAAATAAGCAGTGTATTTGAGTAATCTTTACATTTTTAGTATTTCCTTTCAAAGGAAAGGTATTATCGAAAGGCTTTGAAATTTAAAAATATATATATTAAAAAGGCAGACATAATGATTCAGTAAGTAGAATACGATATTTCATTAGCACGTGGAAACCTTAAAAGTGAAGAGTAAATTATTTACACATAATAAATCTTCGAACATACTACATATTACGATAAAATTACAAAGTATCGTTCCGTTGGATGATTGCTTGATAATAATAGTTATTTAATAATAATATATTAATTTGTCCAAAGGGACCGATGAGTGATTTTTTACCAATCTATAAATAAATAAACGGAATGAAAAGTTTTGCAAAAGGCGTTACTTTGTATTTCAACTCCTACACAGATAAGCCAAAACTCTTTAAAATCAATTGCTCTCTCAGCGACTGTTAATAAATAATTATATAACAATTGGAGTCAAATATTTCAAATATTCAACTAACAAGCCGCAGTGTACGAGAATAATGGTTTTAAGGTCCAAACTAGTGGTAAGGTAAAAGCCCAACAGTACATTATAAATATAATTTCCAGCATCGATTGTTAATATATCCGCATTATAATTGATGTTAGAACTTTTTATTTGTTTACAATGCAATTTTCAGACACCACTTAAGCATCGCCTATCACTGAAAGGCAATTATCTCAAAACTCAGTGAATGTCGAAATTTTTTAATTTCGCTACTTCTCACGGGCGAACCGTTAGCATTTGCTTTGAAGTTTAGATTCAACACAGCGATTAATTAAAAGTGAAACTCAAAAGGGAGCCAATATTAATCTTCCTTTCGTATATCGTGGAGTTTGGCAATCGAAAAACAATGAAAGTTAAACTTTTAACGACCAAGTTCACTTCGTATAAAAACTTGTACATAGTATATACTTGTATATAATAGTAATATGAACAATACAATAATACTAAGTAATGATATGACAGCTGCTGCTCACTTCAATTGTGCTTATAATATTTTTAATATTTCGATTCAGGCAGATCTTTTTTAGTCCATAGTATTTAACCGTCTCTGTGGTCTAGTAGCTGAGACCACCTTCTCCAGTTCTGGAGGTCCGGGACTAAATTTTGGCGCCTGGTCAACTACCACCACCTTATTTAAGAGTACCATCATAAGAATAATATTAACTGATTTGATGTCAGTTGGAGGTAAGTTAGTCAGTTCCTCTGTGCTTTTATCTTCAGTCTTATCTTGTCTTACCATCATTGGTAATTCTTACCATCATTTCATGGTGAGATGAAGGCTAAGAGCTGCACCAATAAGTATATAATAAAAAAGTTTTGGAATATTATTATATATAACTTAGCCAACTTATTCCATCCACGATGATGGTTGATATCTTGAAGCAACAGCAATAACATAGCATTTAGTCTTTAAAAGACAGACGCTTAGTACCTTTAGACTATAATATTAAACACAAACTAAACTTTGCTTATATACATAGATCCTACGACAATATAAAAGAAGGAAAGTTAGTTTCAATATAACAAAGTGGTATTAAAGAAGATAACAGACTTAATGGATAGTAGTCCTCTATTAAGGTCAGTAGTATAAGTGATTTCTTGATATTTATATCTACAGGAGATGGTTCATACCTTACATAAGTAGACCAACGGCTTACTTGCCATTTTCTAACATACACGAGACTCCCGATTTTAAGTCTTTCGCATAAAAATATTAAGTTTAAATTACATAGTACAGTAAAATTACAGACATAAAGAATAGAAAAATTAAGTTCAGATACTAATGTACTAAGAACTACCAAATAATTTATGTTCAAATTTGCTAATCTGACTTTACCCACTCTTGAAACGAAGGTTCGATGTCAAGATGTTTTCCTAAATACCGAAATATACATTTCAAGTATTTAGGATCTTTGGGTTCGTATATTCCAAATAACTGAATCTGCTAAATGGCAGGAATATTTGATCTATTATGTAAGCGATAATGCTTGTAGTTGTATAGCTTTATGAGGAGCTTGTTTTCATAATCAATAATTAAAGGATTTTCGTTTGGAGAAATCATCTGCGAAAATTATTTATTACATCATAATGATGATAAAGGTTATTAGTTCCTATTATTAGAAGATCAGCTGAACTATTGGTCAGTGCGCTATAGGCTCCTAGCGACAGTTTATATACTCGTCTTGGGGTCACGGGTTCGAGTCGTGTATATATATTTATGTATGCATATTTATTATATAAAAAATAAATTGCATTAAAATATATATTTTCGTTATTTAGTATCCGTAATACAAACTTTTAATGAGGTTTACCTTAGCCTAGATAGTAGGTGTAAATTAAGAACCAAAATTGAATAAATCACTGGTCGCCTCTCTGGTCTCGTAGCTGAGACCACCTACTTCATATCTGGAAATCCGGGATTCATTTCCCAGAGGAAAGAGAAATTTTCTGCACGGTTTGGTTAGTGGTAGGGCTTTATTAAGTTTACCTGGGTAGCCTAAGTCTGCCACCAGAACAATAATGTTAACTGCGTTTTCTCTGTGTTTAAGGAATCCGTGTATAGTTCATTTCAATCTTTGGCCTTATCTTCACTTACTATATAAGGTGGTGGATATAGGCCAAGAGTTACCCCATTATGAAAACAAAAAGTAAATAATGTAACAATTAGTTAACGACTACATGAAAAAACAGTTTAAATCTGTTTAGTTAACAAAACTTTGCAAACCCAGTATAAATATATTTAAAAACTTTAGAAAAATGACTACTTGAGACGTATTATTTTAAATGAATTCTTTACCTTTATCCATCGGTCTATTATTTTTGAATAATCGATTAAAATCAGTTAATAATGAAAGTTGAAGCACAATAAAAATAAATAAAATCGTTACGGATACTACCTGCATTGTCAACGAAATAGGAAGTTGACTTTCATGGAGTATCGCCAACTATAAATAAGACCTGAGGAAAATTATATCATCGTGTAAGTGTGATGCTCAGTTCGTGCGTGAAGGATTGCCGACGTGACGAGCGTCGGTAGAACGTTTTACGCGGCTATTAAACGAATCGCCCGTTCGCTGACAATAAAATGTTGCTGAATTTTCCAGTGATCGAAAGGGAAGACGGTACGGGAACTTCAAGCTTTTTGACCTTGAAAACAGATTCAGCGCAGCTAATATTGCTTTTGCGGTAAGTCGAACTTTATTCCGATGTGGATAAGAGTCTTTGATCCGTCAAATCCAATATTAGAAAAGGTACACTTCAAGTTTCGAATATTGGATTTGAGAAGAATCGAGAAGAAATATTTTGTTTGAGATGTACAAAAGAAGTTTTCGTCATCTAAGCATAGTACGTATAATTTATATTTTTCGTAATTAAATAAAAGTTTTTAATACAAATAGAAAAAATCTTACTAAATATACTTAATAGATACGCTGCTCTTGTTTTTATTAGACGTGACAGTGATGCGTATGTAGTGTCTCGGAACAATCTTATTTAGATGTCGAGTTAACTTGGGTAAATGCTAACAATATAGAGTGGTGTTAACGGCTTACATTTCTCTATATAAATGCTTGATAATTTAGAATGTAATTGATAAAACAATTACGGTGTGCCAATATACAAAACTAAAGTATAATTTAAAAATAATATTTTTCTTAACAAAATCGGATCTTTTTTTGATATTTCCCAATAATTCATTGTTATGCTCAACCTACTGCTCAATATCATTCACTATAACGAAGTCTTATTTTCTAATAGCCTGAACTCGCCAAAAATGTTTGTTTTGAGATATTTAGAACCCTCCACGTTTGCTGACTTATGTGACTTGAACGGGAAGCATTTCGGCACTCTAGGTAAATATTCCACGTAAGCGTAGGCCGAAGCTTTCTATTGTTACACACTTTGAACGTCTCTACACAGATTGTACATATATCTTTTTAATACTTAACCTAACATTTTGTACCACGTGAAACGCTCCTCATTTTCTACTCGTTGGAAGTTATGAATATCAATGAATGGACGTGGTTCCTATTTGAATATGCTATGGAGATTGCTCATTACGTATTTATTTTCTAATATAAATAGTGATAAGCATATAGCTATTTTAATGACTATTTAAACATATCCTAGATTTAAACAACATTGCATAGATAAATATATAGAATATTCTTTACTGCACACGAGTGAATAAAACAGATAGAAAGTAGTAACAAAGACATGTACAATGGGCTGTCTTATCAGTATATTAGCGATATCTTCCAGACAACCTTTGGATGGCCAGGAAAGAGAAGATAATAATATGAGGGAAGTTGTTAGTGTATCTGTTATCAATTATTGCTCGTTATACATACTACAGTTAAATAAATAAATACATAAATTTCACAAGTACAAGTAGTTGTTAAAAACTACTCCATTGTATATATATACCACGGAGTTGTTTTTAAAGCTTATAACCAGGTATTAACTTAAATATTTTTAACAAAAAAAAATTACTGTAAGTTGTAAAAGTTCTGTGTCATTACGCAGTAACCAAAGCGACGCAATGAGATTGAAACATGTCTGAATTTTTCCAAATTTTACGAGCGCATGCACTGCAAAACTTTAAAAGAAAATCAAAGCGTCACACTTAAAAGTTTATGTCTTAAAATGCTCACAAAAATCAATTGGATAAGTTAAATTTATTTCTTTATGTAAGTAAATCTTAATACGTGGAAACTTATGATAGTTGTACTCGTATAAAGTTATTTACATATATGGTCTATCATAAGCTTGACTTGTTTATGATTTTATCATGTTTACCTTTTACATAGGTACTTACAAAACTAAAATTTAAGGTAAACTAAAACTAAAAATAAAACTAAAATAGACAAATTAAAATTTAAAGTAAATGGTAATTTTAAGTTTTGATAAATATTATATGAATTAATCCTTGTCCACTTACTTAATCTAATTTCCATGAAAAAGTTCTATGTAGTGGATGTTAATTAAAATAATTATAATTTTGGTAACATATGTGTTTTGTATGATTCTACTACATTTAAAACTAAAAATAATAAAGATGACCGAGTGATTGGTAATGAAATATATAAGAGATTGTAACAAATAGTTATTATCAGATAATCCGAAATTAAATCTAGGTTATACAAAATAAATGGAAAATAAAAATTATTGACGATCACGGTTTGATTAAAATATTAATTATAACAATAATAAAATGTAAAATGTAAATATTATAATATTATAAGTTCACAATGTTAATTGCTGGTAGGGAGAGTATCTTTCGGTGCAATGAGTGCGGCTGCAGTGACGACACGGCAGATTTGCATGATCTGTGTGATCTAACGCCGCGTCTTCAATTCATTTTTCGTCTTTGATTCTGTGGTACTTCCTTTTCAAGGTGGGCCCAGAAGTGGGTAGAATTGACCAGACTTCGGCGCATGACAGAGATTTCGAAATTCATGTATCGAAGCCTCCAGCAGCGGAATGAACGTTGGTTTTTAGTGAGTATGCCAGGACATGACTCTAAATAGTCTCACATAACCCACTGGTAGTCCCATTAGCCCCTAGAAAAGGTTTTCCAATAATAAAGAGACGTTAATATTGATACTATTTGATTATATAAATAAAAGAATTTATATATAGTGCTTTGTGTCATCTATACTTACAATTGTAAATGTGGTGCAAATTATTGCATTGTTTTACCTTTACCAAGCTATTAGGGTATTAAAGCTTGAATTGAGATATTAAATTACCTGCCAATGTATTTTAAGTAATTGGAGGATACACTGTTTAAACTAAAATTAAAGAATGGCTATTACAAAAAAGGTTTACGACTTTAAATGAATATGATAATTGGAATTATGTATAAAAAATAGTTATAAGTTATGAAATAAAATTGTATTCGATAAGGTTAATGTTGTATGCCCAAAAATTGCAATCTATTGTTTTAAAGTGCATTAAACTGTAATATTTATTGTATAAAGAATCACAATAAAATTTTATCTTATCTTGTCTAATCTTATGTTCAATGAGATGAATTGTTACTGATTTCTAAAATGTATATAACTTGAATGTTTCGTAATTAAAAACGCTTAGTGATAATTAGAAAAGTTCTGATTGAAGGTCACTTGTTCATGAAAAACTTCTCAAGCGTTAATTATATCGTAATGAGGGTTCAAAATCTGGGCCTGATTCAAAATATAGGTCATTAATAGCAGAGCCACCTTGTTTAATACGTCCCGCATCCATTGGGACAACTTTACATGCCACACACTATCGCGCCTTGGGCTTACCCAACAAATATAAATCATTCGACGCTCCCCAGATACGTATTCAGGGACATAATGGTAGAATGGCTCCAGTGAGTTGTTTTTTAGGGGTAGCTTATTTTATTTGCAAGATTATCCTGATTATTTTTGATAAGAACGAAAATTATTTTTGATGTTTGAAATTACCAGAAAGAGTGTGTTGGCGTAGTGGCTCGAGCGATCTGGTTTCTATAAGGGAAACAAAGCAACTTTTTAACAAAGCCATGGTTTGTTTGTGGATGGGTCAATCAAAATTAGTTATTTAAAGCTCCTACGTACTTCATATTGGACCATGGATTATCGTGAACATTGGTCACGGTTGTTGTGTGAATTGCTTTCATCCACCAACCAGTATTGGGCCAGCGTGATGTTATGGCTTATAACTCCCCATTGAGTTTCTTCCATGTAGGAAGGCCTGTACCTAATAGGAGATGAATATATCGATTACCCACGTGTTCGACCTTCACGTACCGATGAATAATGTTGTTACTGTTAAAATTGAAGACAACATTGCTCTCTGTGTTACATGTATAATATTATTTTCTAATACATTAGTATAATAACGTTTTGTACGTTTTATACCATCATAATATTTTAGTATATTTTGTGTAAATAAGTAGAAAAAATATATACATTTTTATTAATGTCTTGTAAGTTTAAACATACCCAAATTTCAATAAAACTGAGGTAAACGATTTACTGTTACTTAAATAATAAACAGGGTTGGTTGGCCCACATTTGCATCTCAGTCGGGGCCTGCTTTCGCTTCTAACTTTGTACTTCTCGGGTGTAATGTTTACTAGGTGTTTAGTAATATATTACATAGTATTTATGATGGAAATAATCGTGTTAGGGAATTTGAATTATCCTCTGGATATTGTGTAGTGTCCAAAGTTTGCAGTAACAGACAATCTTAAATATGTCATGGCGTCTTAATCTGCATTACTTGTTAGGTTTAATTACTTGACCCATAAAATAGAAAATACTAAATCATTATTGTTGTGGTATTTCCGCATTTTGTATTAAATTTAACGAATTTTTACAAGAATTATTTGTGTCACAAGTCGTATTCTGCATTTTCTATCATCATGAGGTGTATAATAATAATAATTTTTATATATATAAAAAGGAAGATTCCTTTTTGATGACTCGCCATTTTTGGATAGGTATTTGGTGCTTTTTGAATTCCTATACCCAAAATCCTATAGTCAAAATTTAATCACATACAACAAAAGTATGCCCGTTTTAAGAATAATTAATAAGTAGTTAAGAACATACGGAAGTTGACATGAGGTCAGTATTTAAAAAATGGATATGACTTTTGATGTTCATAATATATTATGAAATTATGTAATTCATAAAAACTTGCGCGTTATTGTTCGAAAAAATATATGAATACTGTCTGAATTTCAACTGTTTTGTCCGATTATTTATATTCACGTATCCTGAGAGTTATAGGCCTTGACAGGTGGTCCTTCTCGTCCGAAGGGCACTTTCATACATGCTAAGAATAATTTATCCCAAAGGTTGCTCTTTGCTCCCGGGAAATAAGTGATAAATTTTTGTACGTGCGACCCAAAAAACTGTTGATGCAACCCACGCTAATTTAATTTTCATGAACAATTTGTGGATTTATTACGTTTGAATGAATTGTAATGGTCTGTGATATCATATGAGATTTCAAATACGTGTATGAGATTCAAATATGGAGGAGTCATAACTCTAGAGAATATTATCCCATGATAGTTTTAAATGCACGCAGTTATAAAAAACAATAATTTAAAAAATCTATGGTATAATGAAACGTTTATTATAATTTTAAGTATCTGTAAATAGTAAAAATATATTATTGATAATATATCTTAAATTCACTCCTATTATCTTGCCCAAATTAAGTATCATTAAGATGTTATGGAGGCTAGATAACGGAGAAACACAGATATATGTATATAAATACCCAAAATATAATAATAAATATACTAACATCCATGACTCGATATGACATCTGCATCTACCGGATTCAAACCCGGGTCCTATGGGTAAGTAGAAATGTGTAACAACTACTGGACCACACCTTTCGCATATATATATGTAATGAAATATTCTCCAGTACACAGTAGCAGAAGGATTCTGTTTCCTTCATCAGTCTGAAGCAAATTTTGTGAGCTGTGTATTCACAGATTGAATAGCGTGTTCAACAAAAGATCTGCCCTTATTACCCGTATCAAGTCGTGACGTTTTGTACATTATATCATTGTTTCAATGTCGAACAGTCGAGATTAAATGATAGGAACCTTACGTGGAGAGCATAGATTTTAATTTTGAACTAAAGTTTTGTGATCCGAATTTTCAATCAAATATATAATATGCTATTGAGCGATTGATGCGATTAATTTCAAACCTTGAGTAGCAATTAGTCAGTGACCTTTAGATGACCTTAGAACTTTATGAACCGTATATATGATTACCTACACAAGAGATAAATAAGATCTTTAAAAACTCATCGAAATACCGAAAATCCCTTAATGTTATAATGTTATAATTAAAATGAAATACATTTAAATTTATATTTATAGGTCCGTTATTTGAATGATAATCAGTGTCAAATTATAGTTAAGTATAATATTTATTCTAAGCCAAGGCTTCTTCTTTCTTTGTATTCTTCATTTTATATATAAAAATTAATTAAAGTTTTTTTGTCTCGCTAAAACTCAAAAAAAAGAACTGGGCAATTCCTAAAGAAAAGCTAAAAAATATACAACAGAAAATTGGTTATTTAGTGTGGAATATCATTTGACTTTTATGCTTAACATTAAAGCTGGCATTTCTTTCATGGTTAATTCGAGCTTCTTTTAATAGATGGCATTAGTGGAAGTTCGTCGGGTTTCTTGGTTAAGTACACAACTTACTCTGTAACAATCACTCACGTACAGTTTCAGTCAACGTACATGACTCTGACTGTCCTTCCAAAAAAGCTGTAAAAAGAAAAAGCGCTTAAAATGTTTGAAATTTAATCTGGTTTGCCCGCGTTGATGCAAGTCCGTGTACTGAATTTGAATATGTTACAGAGTTAAATGTGAGGATAGTTGCAATGTTCCTAATACATTTTTGGGTTTTAATAAATCGTTTGCTACGTTTAAGACTCGAGATATCTAAGACTGTGTGAATGTACGCCGTTATTGTAAAACTAAGTACAGAGCCCTTTGTGTATAAATGTGTTCATTAAACCTCACTTTAACTAAAAAGTTCCGTTTATTGTACACGAATCCATTGAAATCTCGATAATGTAAACTATCTCTCTATCTCTCTCTTAATTTACGAGATGACAATGACACATGACGATTCATTTATGATGACATGAAAACCTAATACTCAATGTTTATTTTGCTTGAGGTTGGAAAATGATTTGGCGTTACTATAGTTTTTTTTCAACTTATTGAGACAGAAGAAAAATTTTTTGAATGAAAAAGACTGGAAATACATCATAATATCTATTACTCGTGAACTGCCATTTTCTTACTAGGACATGCATTCCCTCCTTCATATAGCATGAGCTTCTTCAAAACAGTCGCCTGGTACATTTTAAGCTGGCAATGCGGAATAATAATAATGTATCGCATGCTCTACTAGATATCTTCGCATAATGTGTGCGGATCTCTAACTGGTTCACCCAAGGTTTCGTGGTATTCTATGACAATTAGCATTTGATTTTCCAAAAAAATAAATTAAACAAATAAGGACTCCTTCTACTGATTACCATCAGGCGGTGTCGAGCCTTGGTTGTGCTTTTTATGTATAATAACAAATTCTGCTGCTACAAGGCTTCAAACCTGACCCAATATTGAACCTAATAGTAAAAATGATTAACTAATAATAAAAATGAAAACTTGTTAAAACTTTCGTCTTTAATTATTGAAAAGGCATATCATCTTTTAATCTCACAGAAATTGGTACTTGAAAATTCAAACTAATTATAGCATGACTCATTCCATCAAAAGTAATTAATGAAATCCATAGCAGAGCTTATTGGATTTTAAACTCTAATCCATTTGAGTAAGACATAATTTAGGAGCAAGGTTACAGCTTCAATTGTTTCGAATATTGTACCTTGCGGATAACACACGCGTCATTTTAATTACAATTAGTTGTAATTAGCTTTGAGCTAAGGAAAGTTTATAGTTAATATCAATTAAATACGTCTCGAAATCCTCGTGGAAATTAGGAGTGGCATTGTTGCGTAGCATTTTGATAAGACTACTGATTTTGATCAAATAGCAAGACAGTTATTAATATGTACTTCAAGTATTAATAAAACAAAAATAGTGTAAAAATTATTTCTTTTATATTCACAGAAAATAACATCATTATTCTTTCTGAAGTGTAATGGTATAAACTTCAAAAATTACCACTAAACCCTACCTACTAACGTCTACCTAACTACGTCATGAGTATAATCAAAACTTTGATTATAACGCTAGAAGACCACCAGATTGCATGCATTCAAAGTCCTAGCGCGTCGGAGCCTTAACGTGAAATTAGGCGCAAAATAATTATTCAGCCTTTAAATTTACAGGGCATGGACCGGGCAGTGCGACGTGAGTTGGATTATTTGCCTTTATGATTTAATTTTCAACGCATTCCCCTTCCTTCTCAAAGGAAACATCAACAACGAGTCTACGTATTGTAATTTCAAGTGGTACTTTCCCTTTTTTATTATTTTTAACGAGTTTTTTCAGAAAGGTTTTTGGTTTTATCATCTCAGTTTGTACAATTGAAGGGACACCATTTAAGTTTTATGAAGCATGTCGATTGAGATATTTCTTTTGTGGCTCAAACTGGGTATTATTTATCTTTATTCAGTGGGAATGGCCATGCACAATGGTGGGTGGAGGCTGAAGCTAGTGAATCAAAAATAATTTATGAAATCGATAAAACACCAACAGAGAAATTGATTGTTTGTCGATTGAATTATTTATTATCTTAATAATTCAAAACACTATGTTTCCAAGATTACCGTATGCACAAAGTGTACAATCGTATTGTTGCCAAGTGAATGGTCTCGCTTAGTTCTGCAATTATGTGGACGAGCAGAGAATATTCAAAGTTGTGCTGTGCTGTTGGCTCGACATGACAGCAAGAAAAATATATTTGTAAAGTCTATTTGTTGAAAGCCTTTTTATCAGTTCTTAATTAATATTCACATCGCTGATGGTTTAACTTAAAAATATCAGAGGTATTAGAGCTATAAATCGAGTAATAATTTTGAAGATATTGAAATTAAAACCAATTATACTTTTCCTTTGCATATTCGCTCCATAGTTTAAAAATGTAAACCAAGCTTAATGTAAAGCCAAGCTTAATGTGAAAGCTTAATGTAAACCAAGCTTATGTCCTTCTAGAATATGATGTGTACAGTAACTGAACTGCTTGTATTTATAGCAATAAAGCCTGTAGTTTTCGTGAAGTAGGATATTATATTATTAGGATATATATTTCCTACTTTAGGAAGAATCCAGGCTTTAAAGGTAGTAGACTAGAATAGAATATATCTTTATTGTACATCAGCCAACACAAAAATATAGATACGGACACAGTTAACTAATTAGACCAGTAAACCAGTTAGACCCGTCCCCTAGCCAGACCTTATTTAGACCAGTCTTACACTCTATCACAAAACGTACGCCAAAATTGTACATTGGCGAAGACTGCGAAAGAAAAAGAAGCAACAAGAAGGGAATCTTCGAACATTCTACATTATAAGCGAATATTGATATTTCTGATGAAAAGTATATATTTCTTTAAGTAGGTAATTCAATTGTTTCCAGATTATTAATTTGAAAAAGGGATATTTATATATTCATTAAAGAATAAGAAAGGTTTACATATTGTGAGTATATATATCACTAACACTTTATAAATAATGTTTATTTTTACGGGACTTCCCTGAATATTTTGAGTTGCAAAAACACTCAATAAATACTTACGTTTGTAGCACAGAAAATACTTAAGAACATAAGCTATACTTTTTAAAATGACACTTTTTCAATATCATCTGTCAATCTTTTCCTAGGGATAAATTTTTCACTAAACTTCATACAAAGAAGTTTACAAATGAGGAGTTTGGCTATTGTACCACCACGGTAGCACGTTGGTTTCTTGGTTTCGTTGGTTGGTGGTAACAGGTCTGTTACAACCGAAACCAATGGAGTGTTTTTCAAGCATTTTCGTCATGGTTACTCCTTGGATGAGTCAATCAACTCATCCAGAGATAACCCACGGCGAAAGTTGCTTTTGTTATCGAAACTAGATAATGTTCTCAAAGTACTTCAGCAAAAATTTGAACTTCTCTTTTTAAATTGATTGTGAAAACCATATGTGATCACCGGTGTAAACATTCCGGCTGACTGCAGGAGTTTGTGATTTTTTTTGCGTATTAAATCTGACATATTAAGATTTAATATTCGATAAAAGTAAACTGATAAAAGTAAATTTCTCATTAAGATAAACATTGCCTTCGATTAACAACAAACAAATCTGCTTAGGTCTGGGATACCAAAATCATTCAAAGAACATGGACGATTGGTCAAAGTTATCCGATTTGAGCCAAGAATTATTTCTTTAAATAAAACTTAACTGTTTTAAAAGGAATCTGTCTACTTAAAATATTGATCTACCTCAATTTTTTTATGAATTATTTTGTTTTTGTAAGCTTAACTATACGATTAATCATGTCGAAATCGTGTTATTAATTCAGGATATTTAGAAAAGTCACATAAGAATGATATCAATGACTTTGATGCACTGTATTTCGAAAATTCGTGCCTAATGTACATGCTAGCATAAAAATAAGAAAATAATATCTTAATATCATAAATCAATCTATGTGTAGTCTAATAAAACGTGCGTATATGAACCTAAAATGTTTTTACTCTCAGTGAGTAATGTAAAAGTCTGACTTTTTGACGAGTTCGCTTACAGTTGCAATCAGCCAGTGTATGGAAAAATTATTATAGATTAATATACAATGAAGCAATTCAATCGTATTTTATGGCAGCTTGAGTTTTTTTTGTAACTTTATAACTAAGAATAAATATATATATATAATATTCTTGAACAGATAATGTCGGAAATACAATACCGAACTATTGATTTTATATTAGATTTTATTAGGAATCATACTGTCTAAAGGTACTTAATCAATACTATATAAGAAAAGTTTTAAATGTATTAATTTAAAGGTTATATTATTTAGATAGAAAAACGTCTTTCTTTATTACTTATCGCTGTGTTACAACATTTTATTCGTAGTTTTCTCAGCAAAACCTTTTGTGTTTCGCCTATCATGGGACTGCACAAAAAATAACTAGACCATTTACGCCACCAGATATATTGGATTTAGAATGACGTCACTAAGCTAACTAACTATGCATTGTCCTCCAAACCACATTTGTATTAAAATTTGTAGTTGAGATAACAGCTTTAAAATACACAAGATTTGAGCCAAATACATTATGTGTAATTAAATAAAAGCTTGTGAAACTATGAAATGATGATCATCGAGATGGACGGATACAGTTGGAAATAACTGTTCCATTTACTTATAAAAATCTATATTTATTTAGGTAGGTACAAACAGTAGGACAAAAAAGGTGTATAATTTGAGATAATTGCCCAATATACAGTTCTATTGCTCATAAAATAAAGGGAGTATTTTATCGATGACACAAATTGTATTATTGGAACAATTTTGTGCCAATCTGTTGTGTAATAAATGAAAACATGATATATGAATACAAAACAGATATTAGATTAGGCGCGTCTCCCTAAACTCCCACATTTGAGACAATATTGAGAAGGTTGTTTCCTCGCTGAAATCTTATTGCGAATTGAGAAAATTTCGCTATTACGCCAAATACGCAACAATATAACTATGTATTCACGCAATACGGTACATATATAGCAAAATATTATTTCTCCAAAACATGAAACAAAGTTTTACAAAATATTATCCAAAGTGGAAACTTACGTTGGCAAAGATCAATATCGATTCTCGAAAAGATTAAGTACAAAGTAAAAAACAAACAGGCAAAGATTAAGATACACAAATAAAAGTGATAAATTGAGTTATAGGAAAACTTAACCCCACAAGGGGACATAGAACGCTATGCCAACTTAGTTGACTGTTATCTGAACAAATGTTTTCAATATAATCAAGAAATTTGATTCTTTGTTTGAAATAAAAAATCTATAATTAAACATTCGTACGAGTGGATATGTTGTGGTGTTGTGGATACCTAATTTTACATTAGATTTACCTAGATACTTAGTTATTCTGCGTATCCCTATTTTATTAGTTTGAAATATTAAGGACATGGTTAACAATACTCATTGTCTTTCTGAATTTAAGTGGTAAATTTATAGTGAACCAATGATATAATTTCTGATTGCTTCATTCATACGAGCCCAATTAAGAGTAACGAGGTTTTCGGAAGGTCTATAAAACCTGATGCATAATTAGCAACCGATTATGTTTAATACAATTTCAGCATTTAAACCTTCGAAAAATTAGTAACGAAGCGTATATTGAGTTTTACACAATAAATGTGTGACGGTAACCTGACAGTTTACATTGTTAACCTTATTTGTGAGCTTTAAGTATCAAATTGGCACGATATGATTCGTTATGTGATACCATAAGTAATGTGGTATTGATGTTTGCTGTTATTGCGTTGTTTTTACGTTCAAAATGAAATAATAAATCAAGTCCGAAATGGGTCGTAATTTTTATAATATTGGTTCGTGATATTCTTTTCTAGCTAAAAATTAATTAACTAGTACATGTTCTACTCATTTCCAGGTTGTACCTCCTTGTAAGAAAATGCTAAACCTTACCCCACGAAGCATCAAAACTATTTTATTTCCCTCCAGTTTGTTTTAATCCGAAAATAATCTTCAAAAGAGTACTTAATTCTCTTTTTTCCGTATTTTAATAAGAACTAAAAATAATAATCCTTTACCTTGATAAGGAGACTCCGTCTCTAAGCTGACAGTAGCTTATTGCTAAAACCACCACGTTGATGTATGGGCCCAATGTTCTTTTAGCACCTCACTTTCAAGAACCTCAATTTTTTGTAAATAGAAAATTTAATCCTAATCACAAAGCAATAGGGTAACTAGGTTGTTGACCTGGTGAATTGCTCGTGCAGAACCCAGGTTACCCCCGTGAAGGGCAATAGAGTTACTGGGGAGTTTTAGTGGGTATTCTCAGTGCCCCTCTATTAAGGTACTGTGTGAGCCCCACACACGCCCGTCGCTTAGCCAGTGGCGGGTAGGTCCGTAAATGGATTCCTCCTCGTAAAAAAAAGGGTAACTAGGTTGTTAAATATAAAATTTTACCATTAACAAGGCTTTCATACTTCCTGATGGTATTTAAACAAATAAACAGAAACAACCTATGCAATACAAGACTTGTCCTGTTCTAGAATCTCAGACACTTAGTGCTGTTATACAATTAGTCACAGCAGTTTAATAGCTGTGTAATATCGCTGCAGCAGAACAAGCAAATAATATTTTCTTTCATTCCTTCTAAGTTATTACAAATTTAAACCATCGTTCGATTATAATGCAATTAGCGGCAAAAAGCTGTAGTATCAAATATACTATAAAAAATATTTATATGACACAAAAAATACACATTAACACACTTATAATGAACTAATCTTTAAATTATTGAGTATATAATTAAAATAAAATATAAGAATCTAATGTATGAATCTACAACATAACAAATAAGTATTATTTCAAAGAACGATGTAAGTACTGTACTTTTCTAAGGCTTAGTTCCTAGCTTCGATCTTCGGAATAATCATTTCGATCAGGAAGAAGGCCAAGAACTACCTGGTTAAGAATAAAAATTAGTAATTATACATAATTTTCATTTCATTAAGTATTAAATTGAATTGCTTTATCATTTATATTCAAAAAGTAAATATATATCTTGAGTTTAGAGTCGAAACAATAGGGCTCGACAGTAAGCTTGATCAACTTCGAGACTCGTTCCAACCTTAACAGCAGATCCACGTAATTGAAATCTCATGTTTTCGCAAGGATTCGAATACACCACCCAAGTTTAAATTTGGTGCCGCGCGGCAAGTTTAAAATTTATTTTTCCCAAAACATTCGTCCGTCTAAAATCATTAATCAGCCAACACTTTGGCACTGACCCAACGTCCTTACTCCCCCCTCATTTGTATTTACTGAAAGAGTTTTGGTTCATAAATCATGCTTTTTTGATAAATGACCTTATTGAGTTTTTAATCTGTGTCTGGATTAAAACTAGTTACCCTATGTCATTCTCTTAATTTGAAGACGGCTAGAAACAGATGTTATTTTTTTAGTTTTCTTACTCGGCTTGCTTCTAATGCACTTCTGTTTCATTCGTTACCAACATTGCGATGGAAAACGTAAAAATTTGCGCCGGAGAATATTAAATCGAGTGGAGACATTATCCATTGTAGCAAAATAGTTTGTCAAGATTTTTGACCAGTTGAAGTTTTATTCAAAAGGAAACTAAACCTTAAATTAGTAAGATACTAATATAATACACTTATAAGTAAAAGTCATTAATATTACACGGTTCGCTTTAGTATGACAAGTAAACTGAACCAAAGAACTTTTAGTGTACGCTTTAAGTAGTATAAGTATTCCCTTCAAATATTATACCTCCATAAGTAAAATCTATGGCATTTTAATCTAAATGATTCCCCAAATATAAAATAAATAAAATATATAAAGCTTATATAAAAATTAAATCTTACTAAAACTGTGATATATAAGAAGGTTGAAAGTCAGTTCTGAAAGAAAATGTCTTCTTTACCTTATAATAAATATTATCATGACTTGTGATAGCATTAAATTCCTCAAGGGAACCTCATATTTTTCCCAGAAATGAACAGTACGAGAGTAAGAGTTCCGAGAAATATTTTTAAGATAAGTGTTACCAAAATGATGTTACTTTGTTAATATACGATTCCTTTATATCAACTGAGGTAAGGTTAACATTATTTTGTTCTTAGTAAATGTAAAAATAAAATAACCAACTTTACTTGAAGCGACTAGCGGTGGTGGTATAACTCAGGTCTGTAGATTTTATTAAGTAACAAAATCCTGACCCTGAGCACTTGCTATTTCATAATATTACATCAGGTAGAGTAGCATCACTCATGAAATCACAGAAAATGCAGAGCGCAACTCTAAAAATAACTGTGAAAAGCATTGTAAAAAGTACGATTACTGGAATAAAAAACTGCATACACGCGAGTATTTGAGACGTTCGAGACGCTTATCATTTCCAGTACATTGAATTCACTCCGGGTAGCCCGGACTCGGCTTACACACGCTATAACGAGAAATCATCCGTCGATAATGCGACCGAATCTCCGCTCACGTTCAGTAGGCTGTAGTCCGAGGAAAATTTAAAAGTATTAGATATTTTAAAGATTTGAAATATCATTTGAATAACGTTAGGTAAGCTCGAAAATAGCAAAACTATTTCAACGGTTCGAAGAATACAAATAATACGCTCGAATTCTAAAGACAACTCGGCAGAAACAAGTCTCTTGATCCAACAATCACTTTAATTTTTTTTCAATATTACTAAAGTTGTTCATACTTAATCCTAATTCTTAAATTAACACTATGAGCTGAATAAGAATATCTCCATAGTTAAGTGTGGTTTTGAAATAGTTTAGTATATAGTTTACGTTAATAAACAAAAGGAAGGTTTAGAATCAATTACAGGCCATTGTATTACTATGATTGTTTTTAATAAAATAAAATAATAAAATATTCAAAAATAATAAGATTTACTACTAATTTCAACTCAAAATATTGTTGAAATATTAACGTACCTATAGTTTCCTTACACCGAAAACTGTAGTGGTAAAATCGGGACGTAAAATTGAATTTCCTCGTCGTAATTCGAACTATTTGACTGCATCGATAAATGTGTCGAAATAATTCAACAAATGAAGCTACCGAGTGCAATCTGGCCAGTTGAATTTATTCACCGTGGACGAAGCTAGGTTGGGGCACGAGAAAAAAGTATTTAATTGCTCCCAAGGAGCGGTACGGAATGGTGAAAATTCGGGTAGCGAATTTATAGGAGCTATTTGGATGCAAATGATGAGCTCCCGACCGCCAGTGACGTTATACCGCCAAAAGAATAAGTGAGAAACGTCTTACGGAAAAAAGTATTGTTATACTCTTTAGTATTTACCAGGGGTTTTCTGGGTTGAGTTGCCGCGTAATAGAAAGCGGAATACTTGTGATTTGGTTGGGTTTATTTATGAGTTGGGCATAGTTCGGAAGCTTGCCGTTACAATTATTACTGTTTGAAACTATTGCGAACTGTTTGAGGTTGTTTTCCTCCAAAATTCTCAAAACGATTGAATATGTTTCATAATACTTTTTCTGCCGTGGTACAATTTTACTATATTTTATGTAAACTCGTTTTATTTGTTGATTATATAAACGTTAATTCAGATTTTAATTATTAATAAATAAAGTTTATTTCAGTTTGCGTTCAAATAATTTGTTATGAATGTAGGTTTTGCTAATAAGAACGATTCGAGTAAATCTAATAGTTATTACTTATTTAGAGCGGGTAGTTCCAAACAGAGTTCTGTCTGTCATGGCGGCGAAGCTTTAGTTCCTTTTTTTTTAAAAGGCTCAGCAAATGATTTGTCACCACCTGATGATAAGCATTAGAGGTGTCAATATGTGAAGATAGTTAGTGCAACATGCAACATACTGCCCTAGTCACCTTCACCTTGCTGGCCCAAAAAGTACTGATTCACGCCTCTTTTAAAGGAGTATATGTTGTATGAATGACGGAATACGTGTTCCGGTAAGGAATTCAACGCTATAGCTGTGCGAAAGAGTAAGGAGTAACGAAATAATTATGTGCTCAAAGAGATTTTGTGACAATGTTGTTAGTTGTGATGTACAAACAGACAGTAAAGTTATCATAAAATGTTATATTTTTGTTATTTTGATAGTGTGTAAACATTAATTTGTATTATTTTGACCCTTACTGTGATATTTGAACCTAATGTAAGATGAACAGAATCCGTGTTAATCGATATTGACACGCCTTAACTGCTTGGTGATCCGTCAACAATATTCCGCAGGAAAAGGACAAAAGTATATTTCTTAAACGGGTATCTTATATCTTAAAAATAAGAAATCTCTTCTCATCTAAAACAAAATATGAAGCTACCTAATCCTACAATAAATTGTTGACAAATTATAAAAGCAGAGTCTTTATCCGCAAAGGAATGAAAAGATACTTTGACATCTAAAGACTTAAATCCAAGGCATTTCAAAAGTTGAAATCCTCTCTACAAAATGTGAGGTCGCGAAATTTTTCTGCATAGAAAAATAAATTGTTCATATCCGGCGCAGAGGGCCGGAAAAGAAGGCCACGTTCATGTCACTGGTGGCCTCGCTTCAGTCTCAGATGGCCTTCACTGAAACTTTTCAAAAGTATCCCACAAAGGATTGAGTGTCGAACTTGTTTACTGTGAGTTTTCTGAGTAGAGACGAAACAAAATGCATTGTCTGGTCCACAATATAGTGGGCTAGACTACTTGTTTCCTTAGCGACTTTTAAAATAGTTTTTATGGCATTTTACAGTATATTATGTTGTTGATTTTAAAATTATTGTATCATTTTTGTTAAGTTTTGAAAATGTTATTGCTACGTGTGAATCTGACTGTGTGTGTGTGTGTGGCAGCATTTTTGTGTGTACTTATTCATTTGGATAACAATTTTATGTGTTGTTAAAGTTCTTATGATTTTACGAATTGCTTGGCTGTTTCACAAATAGATAAGCTGCGGTAATTCAAATGACAATTTTGCTAAGGTTGTTGCAGTTAATATTGATTATTGAAGACCTTCACAATATAATTTTGAAAATACTTCGTCACAAATGATGAATTATTTTTGTTTTGATTTGAAATAAAAATTAAGTTCTATTAAGAACTTAATTTTTTCAACACAAAGTAATCCATAAAAAATATATTAATAAATTGATGAGGTTTGTAGACTATATTTTACAGTAATTTTAAAATAGCCAGCGTGTGCTGCAGTTTGAAAATGATACAAGCTCAGCGCTAGAGTGTCCAGAAAACGCAACACTGATAACCTGTTACATAGGGTACAGTTGTAACCCGTTGGTTCAATTTCCATAAAGTAGCCGCGAGTTACCAGAGATTACCTTTACAGTGCATATAAGTGTGACCAGTGTTACATAGTACAACACAGATAACCTCTTTCATTGAAACAAATTCCGAGCTTATCAATGAAATGAAAATAATTTTTTTAAAGAGCACTACTCTTATATACCCACGGATGGAGACTTGTGGGACATTACAAGTTTGAGAATTCTAACTGATATTTCTACGTGATTTCGAACCACTAAACCAAATTACCGATTCGTGTGTTAGACCACAATACATCAACTTTAAAAAAAGAAGGGAAACTCTTATACAATCAAAAGCATTCCAATATCCTTCTCAAGAAGAACATTGTCTACAACATCCAGTAATACCAATACTGTATCCATTCCCTCGTGGAAACAATATTGATTTAGAGGCAATATGTTACTATTTTCTATAAAGCGGCTGAATTGTATCAGTATAACCATAATCCTTATTGTATGTATTATTAATGGAAAAGAAAATATTTTAACACTTGATGATTTCACTGGTGCATGACTATGATAAAGGCCTATCAATAAAGACTTAAAGACATCAACAATACCATCTACTGATTGATTTTCATTTGCACACTCCCATTTAATATAATTAAAATCTTTATCAAAATAACTCATATTTATGTTCTTTATCGGCCTATAGTGATAGGTTTAAGGAGTTGGTTTACAAATGTTCACAGGTAATTCTAGATTTTTTGTAGCATTACCTAGTGAGCTAGTTATATTGTTGACAATAATGTTATGGAGCGAAAGAGCTTGAGCGAAATATCGGCTATGAAACTATTTGATAAAGTCCTAAATGATTCAATGTTAATGAATAGCTATTATTTTCAAACATATTAATGTTGAAAACTCCTAGTAAAACCACATAATCATAATAATATTCCACACCTGCAATAGAAGCCGTCAACGAATGTATAAAATTCTCAAGATTAATTCAATTTGGTTGATTTGA
Source organism: Acentria ephemerella (assembly GCA_943193645.1). Lineage (NCBI taxonomy): Eukaryota > Metazoa > Arthropoda > Insecta > Lepidoptera > Crambidae > Acentria > Acentria ephemerella. The sequence continues at coordinate 8,543,021 of OW971886.1, read as the reverse complement.
AAAAGTCAAAGCCTATATTTGTTAAATGGCTTATTACACCAGTTCTTAAATTTTATAAGACGATTGAGTTATTAATCGTATAAAAAATTATTAGTAATTTGTGTCAATAAGAAAACAAAGAAAATTTCTTTAAAAAATATACTGTGGCCAGCTCGTTAGGCAGTAGGGTCATCTACGTTAATTGGTTTAAACTTCAACCGTTTATATTATACAAATATCAAAAATTCCCAATGCTATCAAGCTACATTGGGCCAGCGTGGTTCTGTTATGGCCCAATCTTCTAATAAGTTTCTTCCATGTAGGAAGGCCGGTGGAAAACAGAAGGACGTATATGTAGGTTATTGATATATACGTCTTCTGCTGATACATTTCCTGATGATATATTTCCATTCCATAATGTTGGTAGTAATCCTGGGTGGTAAAATTTTTCAATATAAACTGTTCGCCAAATTTAATTTAAAATAATTGGGAACATAGATGTAATTAAGTTGGATTTTAAACAACAAGAATGTTAAGTACCTAATGGTGCATCAAACAAATAGTAAATTACTTAAGTAAGTATAAATTTGACATAATTAAATTTGGTACAATTATGAAATAACCGTTTTATCGTACTAGGCCCATTGTTGTGAAATAACTCGTATTCGGTTGTTCCAGGTTCAAATTTATAAATTCATTTAACATTCGAGATTTGAAAACAGTCATCCATTTGTCTTTTCTTCCTTAGTTTTTTCTTTGGCATTGTTTATATCGTATAATATAGAATAGAATATATCTGTATTGTACATCAGCCAGTTCAAGAAGAGAAATACACAAAAAAATGTATAATTTTAATACAATATTTATAAAGGCTTCTGTGGAAATGGATCCATCGGAAACCACTTCAGAGTTAGCGGTAGGCTTCGGAGTCAGTGATAAAACTTTCTTAATCCTCTCGAAGCAAATTGGGAAAGTAAAAAAGCTTAAAAGTGGATACCACGTGAATTGAGTGATTCAAAACAACAAACACTGCTATCGTGCATTGCTCAAACGACATAATCTGATTTAAATTTCCCCTACATTAGGATTTTAAATCAGATAATTCTGATGAAAAAAGGTCCTGTACAATGATCGGTAGCACTCGTCGCAAGGCTGAGTCCTGAAGAAAAAGCCAAGTCATTTCTCAAGAGAAAATTGACTCAGAAAAAGTGTTATAAGTGTTGGATGGATAAGTGCTGGTGTAGTTCACTACAGCTTTTTATATCTGGTCCAACGATTACGCCAGATATCTATTATCAGCAACTGCAAACCAAGATGGCGAAACAAGCTGCTAAACAACCGACATTAATCAATTGGTCGTCAGACGATTTTCCATACTGATATTACAGTATTTATTCCTCCTACACTAAACGTCAATTTCATATGTTAGGATCTAATCTTAATAATGTGTAAATCGACCACAATCCTGCTTATTGTAAAGATTTTCATAAATTTATACCCCAAAAAGATTTGTGCTTTATATTGTTCTGCCGAAGCTTTTTATAAGAGTGAACCAATATTCGTTTCTAGTTTAAAACAAAACCTAAGCGTTCTTAAGAAGACAAGACACGCTAAAAGCCTATACGAGGAATGCCCAGCTTGCTTCCGGCACTAACCACGTTCGCCGGAGATGGCCTATTCATCCTGCTATTGGCAGTATATATCTCGTACATCCTCTTTTCAAGTATACTTTATTACATGCATATAGAGATGATAAAACAATCTTACACACAGTGCAAAGGTAAGCCATCCAGTTTATAGCGTTAAGTAAAATCCGACTTTTAATTAATTAAATAAAAAGCTGTTGAAAATTGAAATTTCATAACGGTACATGTATTTACACTTTAATACCACATGTGCTTCTTCAAAAGAGGCGTGAAAGGTCATCTCTTGGGCTAGGGTAATGAGCTACATGCTGCACTAGCCATCTTCTTGTATGAATTCCTTCTACTGTTTCCCATCAGGCTGTGCCAAGTCATTTGCTGTGCTTTTTCTTAAAAAAAATTTAAACGTGTTACTGTCAACTAACACTTCCACCAATATAAATTATCATTTCAAGTGTAAACTAACTAAATACAAACCAGATGTCGCTTTAATCTGATTCCATATAAGTAAATTACATGATCGGGTCGACGCTGGACATCCGCCAAATGGCTTGTCGCATCAGCCACAAATGCGACTGATAATTCCTTTGGCTTCTCGCTTTGAGAAAATTAATTTAAAACCTTTTTTTGCATCAAATATTAACTCAACAGAGTATCTTAAATTCTGGGTTGGAATTCCGACTCACCCATTAGATAACCGTGGTTGAATGTAATTAATACTTTTGACCTTCAAATGATTAATTCTATGGAACTTCAACTCAAATTGTTAAATTCGCAAATTTAATCATGATGATTTCTTTAAAAAATTTTCCAATTATAGACTTTAATTGAGCTAAATCTCTTAATTTTTCGTTTGGGTAGGTGATATTTAAAAAGAAATATATACAAATAGAAATGTAGAACAATTGATAATGGATGTTATTTTTAAAATTTTATAATATGGAAGCTTGGTAATATTCTCATTATAATAACACTTTTATAATTGCTATACTTTTTAAGACAATCCAAGTAAATAGTCATTCATTATCATGACTCCGGAATTAAATACCTATCTTAGTATCTAAAGGCTTTAAATTTAAACAATACCTACAAGGAAGCATTGTGGTGTATTTCAAAGAGATATACGATACACGGTTCAGCATCACAACCAGATAGTACCAAATAGACTGACATCCTTACTTCTATTTGATTTCATAGATTTGGACGTTTGTGCGGTTTGACATGATCAAAGGGAAAAGTTTTCATGTGGCTATTTTAGTAGTAACAGACTACCGTATACCCTGATTCATGACAGTCGTGAAATATTCGAATAATGAAAAATCTACACACGTAATCTTTATAATAATCACCTCAGTCTAATTCTCTATAATGAAGAAGACACTTAGTGATAGTCAATCGAGAATTGGAGTCTAGTGAATTAATATATCTTTAATTCACTAGACTCCAAGGTTATCAGGTGACTTTTCATGAGTATTCAATTTTCAGAAGTACTTTAAAATATTAAAATCTACACAGATAATCTGCGTCATAATTACCTCACTCCAATACCCTATAATCGTACTAGACATTTAGCGATAGATAATCGACCTTCGTTGCATAATAATATTCATTACTGCCTTACTGCGAATCAATGACTCAAATTTTAAGAAGTACTTTAAGCCTGGCTGGCATAGAGCTATTCTGTTATGAATAACAAAAGGTTCTGATTAGGAGCCAGTCTGTAAACTTGAAAAAAGTTCAACTGTTCGATGCAAATAGATAGATGATCTATTAATATTTAGACACTCTATTTGCTTTGCTTTTTTTATACGCCAAAATAAAACTTAGATTTTGATAATACTTGATATGTTCAAAAGCTGCAAATTAAAAACCTTTCAGTAGGTGCTTCAATTAACGAACAATGAACCATTAATGTTGAGTAAGGAAAATATTTTCGGCTAAGTAACGGAGTAATCGTTATAAAAAATTTTATGAGGATTAACTTTTTAATTTTATAACTAACATCCTATATGTGCCGGCTTTTCAGATAACATATTTTGTCGGAGATGACGTGTTAACTGAAACGAAAAAAATTTAACATCTTAACAATTATGTCAATCTTGTGTAATAATACACTAAAGAAATTTCGTTTTGTAGTTTTGTCGAGAAGTGGCAAAGTCCCATTGACACATTTTTGATTTTCCGTATTCTCAATTACGGTTCTAACGAAACCTTACCAATATAAGACTAAATATATAAATACACTAAATAAAAATGGTTTGATTAGTGACAGATTAGAGAAAAAATTAAGGTGGGTTTCAAAATGCGCGAGTTTAAAAATTATAGGAAGTCAAAATTATGCCTATAAAAGCATTTCGCGTTTGCAAGAGTATGCTTATCATAATTTATGGGAGAAAACTTTTTGCTGGAATTGTTACGCCAAAGTACATTTTGTATAATAAGATTTTGAGGCGATAGGGCCCTATCGTAGACTTTTAGTGGATATTTATATCTATTGCAGTCATGATCAGACGCTGCCCAGAACCACCCATTCTGCTGGTAAGTCCATAGGTGGATTCCTTCGCCCAAAAATAGAAGGGCTCGTCGACTTAGCGGTTCTAGCGCCCTAGTTGCGATTACGATAACGATGTAACTTTCGACAGAAAATGTCTTCAGCAATTCCGTAATGTCATTGGTCTCGGTTGTTCGGCAATCGCTTTCAACCCCTAACCTGATACCATTGGACCAGCTGTGTTATGGTATAAATCTTTATGTGTTTCTGATATTCGGGAACTTCTGTGTCCAGCAGTGAAACGTGGATTGGCTAATGATGATAGCCAGAGGTCCTGGTGTTAAAATAATAAAGTAAAAACTTTTTAGTTTTTCGAGTCTATGTGGTTGTCTGTGGTTTTTTCGTGATTGTCAAAGCAAATTTATATTTTGTACAATAAAAAATCGTTTAAATATATTTCTTTGTTATTCTACTAACACTGGAGTTTGCAAATCAATAAGGCCAGTGTTTTGTATGATGAGTACAAGCATTTTAATTATTTTTACGTTAGCTTATATGGATATTAGAATTTATTAATAATTTAGGCTCAATAACTGGAGTGAGCGTAATAAATATTGAGATAGCATTGTATCATCTAGCTGCTATTAATTGGCTGTTCAGGATAGATATGTCCAATAATGTCGTCGTATTCAGTAAACGTCACGAAATAGCTTTGGTAGCGTAGGCCAACAGATGGCGACACTCATCATCTAAATCGAACTACGAAAACTTGCTCGGAGCGTAAAATATATCCAGTTCCGAACTCAAACAGTTTGACCGCAGTCTCAGATATAGAGCAAAACGATTTTTCTCGTCCGTCATTCTCTGTGGAAATGAATTGAAAATATTTTGTTTGCTATATAAATGCCAAAGATTTTTATGTCTCTCGTCGAAATTCCTGAGAAAAAAATGATGTGGAAAAATTATAACATCAGAAGTTATGTACTCGTCATTTTATTTCATTAAGTATCTTTTCCATGAACATTCCGCTTTTTCATAAAAGAAAACTCGGTGCGTCTTTATATCAAAAGTTAACCTCAATTAAATATTCCGAGAATTTCTTGTCAGCATAAAAATATTTGATATTTTAAATAGGTTTTTAATACTTGACTTGCTTTACTCAGTCAAATTACATGCCAATATCTTTAATTTTTTACTTCACAGAATTCCAAGAAAAAAGACGGCTCACTTGGTAGTAATTGGTAACCAGCCTAAAGACACAAACAATGTGAAAGAATTGAGGCATTGACATGGTGGAGGCAGGAGATGATTTCCCTTCACACCAGAACATAGTGAACAGCTTCCCAACCGAAATAAGAAAAGCGGTGATATCTACAATAACCCTTGCAAATGGTTCTAGTGGTCACCCAGTAAAACAGTATTTAAAAATCATTTTTCATATCCCAATCTACAGCTTTCAGTTTTGATTCTCGAACTAAGAAGCAGTGCAATATCACCCGTGTCAGGGCAAAAGAAAAAGGGTTGGCCGTAAGATTTTAAGGGCAATAACTACATACCTGTAACACGCCAGGTGTATGCCGTGTGTTAATAATGTTACTGTCAGGCCGGTATACTTGATATGGGTCGAGGGCTCAATAGCACGATCAAGTTTCCCTTGGTTGTATTTCACTCGAATATGGGAACGTAGGACCGATATGCCTTTTATGAGCTAACTTGTTCTAGGTCGCGATAATATGCTATGCTGAATTTATAGCTTTTATTAGAAGTTATATCTTATAGAGAGAAAGTCATAAGCATAAAGTATGAGAAAAAACATTGAGTGATTTTATTCATCTATTAAAAACTTTCCCTTTTTTTCTTATGCCATTGGGTTTTTCATTATGAAATAAATTCAATTCCTCGAAAGTATTAACTTTTTTGGTAGATGTTTGACTTCTATTGATCTCTCTTTCTCTCTTCTGTAAGAGTTCGCTAGCGATAAGCTTATACGATCCATACGTAGTCTAATAACATTTAATTTAAAATTAATAACAGTCCTATAAAATAGCGTAACATTCTTGAAACTTCCAAATGTACGTGGGAATATCCAGCAACCTAACTTTTGCTTAAAAAACTTTATTCAAATTTCAATTAAATCAATAACAGTAAGATTCAGGCGGTAAAGGATACTATTGAGCTTGGACTCAGAAATTTGAGTATTTGACTGTGGGAGATTAGTTATTGAATTTTCTAGAAACTAGAAAATACTATAGCAATAAATATAAACAGGCTCTCAAGGTGATTGTCGCAAAAACATTTATTAAGCTACCAATTTATGGCATAAATTTTAATTATAAATGTTTTGACGTCATGAAGTATTCTACCCCCGTAGCAAAATGTTTATTGAAATGTTACAGCACCTAACTTTTCATTTATCGTTTACATATTTTATGTTAATTTTAAGTCCCTTAGTAACATGGCTTAGAAACTACAAGCCTTCGGACGGTCTGATATAAGCTTTTTGGGTTCGAGCGTCTTTGACTTGGGGAAAGATAGAGGCATTAAATGATTGTTTCTTCACGTAGCATTAATTTTCAACACGTGATCCATAATCACGGTCCAATGCATCAATTTGATTGAATTATTATAAAATTGTTCAATCTGCTATTAGGGTCTAAGCAGAAATAGACGGATTCGCCTTTGGAACCCGAAAATTCTTCGTTTGTATTTTAAGGATGGGATCAAAGCGAAACCACTAAATCCGGGTGATTGCAGTATCCTCACGTTAACCTGGAATCCATTTTATGGTAACACCCTGTAAGTTATTCTCTCGTACACCATCGGAATTAAAATTAAACAAAGCTATTTATCTGTATAAAATTTAAAGCATTTTTATTTTAAATAATATGTCATTAATTTTAAATTTTACGATGAAGGTTAAACTAACTTACTGTTATATTATAACTTGTGATTATATTTTAACTTAGTTATTTTATGTATATTTTGTTATTATATTGTTATATGAATTACCTTTGTATACTGATGCGGTAAGATATTTTATGTTGGATCTAAGTAGCTATAATTATTGCATTTATGATGTACACTTGTTTGCGAATATAGTACATGACTGCAGCAGCCCGCAAAAGAGGTATTGATGCATGAACATGTAAATTTGGGTCGAAGTGAAACTGAGGCACACAAAAGTACATCAACGCTTAGTTGTGGCCAAGGTTTGTAATGTGCTTTTCTCAAATAAAACGTGGAAATCAAAGCTTATTATTACCTAAGATGAACTATTTATTCTAGATACAATTACTTTTAAAAATCAACGACGATAAGCAAGCAACAATAATTATTTACGCGCCAATTTATTCCATTTGTTTTTATTTTTCAATAAATAGATATTTATTTACATGCCAGTTCGAAATTTAAATAAGAGCTTTGATTAATTATCTCTTTGGTTGTTACAGGCTAGATATGGATTTTCATATAACTTTTGCCGGCCGCTGCTCGCATGTATTTGACAAATACAGATATTTCGATTTATCTCGAAGAAAGTTGTCAAAATTTTGCATAAGTTTCCAAACATCTTTGAGGAAAACAATTTACTTATCTCAAATTATCTTTTCCTCTCCATTGTAGAACAAATTTACCATGGGTCTTTTTACCATAATTGATAAAAGAAAATTCGATTGTAAAATTAACATTATGTAATAATAATTGAAAACAAACGAGTCAATCAAAAATATGTAATCCCAACCTTAATATTTATCTGTTTCTACTACTTAGACAACCTCGAAAACAATTGATAGAAATCTCATGATAAAATAATAATTGATATTTTTTATAATAAAATCTAATATTTTAAAGAACTCACGTAGGCACTTAAAACTTACTACAAAGAATCTTTTTAGTTATTAATATCTTCAAGTTTCCGGGAACGAGCATTATTAGTTAACCAACTGTATTAGGTCGTTGAAAAGTTTTTCAATAACATCTTCGAAGTTATTAAGTACAGCTCATGCTTATTACATTAACATTCTCATTACAACTTCAAGCGTCAGAGACTTCATCCAAAATGAAAAAATAAGTCATTCATTTCATTTTAAAAGTTTTTATTACGTTCAGGAACGAAGGAATTGTTTAAACGTAGTATTGGAGGAATCAGACGCATAGTTTTCCAAGAATTTTTCCAGTAATTTGGATGCAATTCACAGCAAGCAAGCCAATAAATAAAGAGCAACTCCAAAAGAGGCCAGCCGGCTATCTGGATATAATCCAACTCACTTGTGTACTTTTTGTTTCATTACATTCCAATGAAATGTATTCAATTATGAAGAATAGGTTCACAAAATGATTCACGCCGCATTGGGCATTTATTTTAAAGAGATCAGAGAGAAATTTAAGTTACTGTGATTTTGTACGACTGTTTTATAATCAAGACACAATGTTTTAAGTACTAATACTTTGCAATATTTTATATCAAAGTAAAAGGGGCCTATAAGAGTTTTAAATATATTATAATCCTGCATATATAATACTCAAAAACTTGAAATATGTGGACGGGCAGTTTATTTTAAATTAATTATTAATAGTAAGTAACAAATATATTAAAAGAGCAGCTATGTCTTAAGCTGCATTCAAAAAGTTTAAACGGTTGATATTTCTTACGATTAATTGATGTTTTACATATCATGGATGTTAAATAATCAAAATTTAACGCCTCTTAAGCGAAACCATTCGTTGATAGCTTATTAAAACGCAGCGTAAACCGAGACTAAAGTTCTGCGGTTGTATACGTAACCACGTGTTCAGCTGATATGACACAACAGCACAGAAATTCAGTTTCACAAAGTTTAGTGAATTCATTTGTTAATACGTACTCATAGATGTGACGTCACTAGCTGTCATACTGATATACCATCGCGTATGATGTATCTCTAATTATAAAATGCATTCCTGCAGAACTTGCACGACAATGTTGGGTTCTATGCCAAAACGTAACGTTACTTCGGCAAATGTTTTGGTAGTATTTGAAATAGCACTACAAACGTTTTCACAACGAAATTCTGTCATGTCATCTACTTATGATATATACATTATAGACGGTAATACAAAAATAAGATATTATACACTTTTTATAAAATTTATATTGATATCATCAACAACTTCTATACGTCTTACGCCCAGCAGTAAGACGTATATAGGTTATTTACACGCCTTCTTAAAATAGGAGATAAACACAGAATGGGAGAAAGGTACGAGCCTTAAAACCGCCATGCTGGCTCGATGCTGCTCGGTGGTGGTAGAATGCGGTTGTTTAACCAACGGGACCAAATATTTTGATTGACCCATGCAAGGACCAACCAGAGTTGCATTGTTCTCGTTATCGAAACTAAAGCGTTCGTACCACTACGCCAACGTGCTCCTCAAAAATATGTCTGGCCCTGGACCAAAGAAGTCAAACATTACAAGTTATAGCAAAATCTACCAAACACATATTAGTGTGTTCAATTTATAGGTACTTGAAAAAGTACCTTAATTAGGTTTTACCTGAATATTCAAATCTGAAATTGAATGTCAGTCATTTTCAAATCCATTGCCACCCCAATATATCAAGGACACGGATTGTGTAATTGGAGCAATAAATAATTGTTTGATTGTACTTTAATAAAAAATTCAGAATTTAATCGGAGCGTTAATTGCAGCGGCTGCGAGAGTAAAATTAATATTTTTATTTAAAATATGATCATGCGGAGTTTTTGTTAATGCAAGCGTGTTTTCAATTCTTCCGTCCTTTTATCTAGATTGATGTGTGGTGGGCTGTGAAACGTAAATAAATTCTGAAATAACGTTTACCCTATTAAATAACAACAATGGTGCTGAAGCGCGGATTTGCTGGGGATTTCCCAAACATTAAAAAGGCAAAAAACAATTATTCATCCACTCCTGTGGGTGTGTGGTGTTTGGTTTTGTTTGATTGCTCTACATACAACGGGTTTGAAGTATCAAGCAATAGATATTCATTTTGTTATAGTCTGGAAGTACTTTAACATAATGAGGTGAAATAATGCATACAGAAATATTGTATAACAAACTAGGTATTGCTCGAAATTCCACGTAGAATTTTTTTTGAATTCGAATGATATCAGCGTAATTAGTAACTTCATAATTAGTAAATCTTCCACAATTATATATAACGTGAAAGTACTTAAAAATAATAATGATTGTTTTTAATTTGTCTGGGACATATTAAAGTTAGACCTTAGGTCTCTTCCTAGGACTGATAACCTATTCTGATTCCTGATTCCTTATTAACTGCAATGAATAATTGACAGGAATGAGCAAAAAATAAAAATAAAAAGTAAAAATCGCCGCTTCGTTTTTTTCAGCTTGGCAACCATCATTCATGACTTTGTATAAAGGAATCCCTTCACAAGCTTATTCGATTAATAATATATAGATTATCTAATATTTAATATATTCCATCAATGTGAATCTTTTCGAGCAGAATTGTTAAAGAAATGTTTGAGCAGCGTAATATTTCCAACATGTAACACCAATATTCATTTAAGTCTACTTAATTCTGTGGTCAACCCCAATCTTTCCACTTCGTTACCCCATCCTCTGCGTTGCTTACACAAAATGTAGTAAGCTTATTAGAAAACTGTTCAACAAGCTTATAGGGGTGAGAGCCGTCAAACGAAATCTCGACTTGTTTCACGGTTGGATGTGTCTCAGACCAGATCAGTTCATTGCTCCTTTGGGTGCACTCTGGTCTTAGCGATATTAGTGTACATGCTTATGATGAGCAAGACGGTTAAAAATAAAGGTGAAGGAAAGATACTTTGTATTTGAAACATTTTTTAAAACTTTTGGCTAATTAAAAGTTCTCTTTTTTTCTTTTAGTAAAGCGAAGAGGTAAGAACCCAAATATTTGTATTTATTCTAGGCAATCTGTTACTGAAATATTAAATATTGTAGTTTATTAATTATTATTTAATTAATAGTTTATTGTGCAGGTATAAGTGACAATAATATAAGAAATTAAAAATAAGAAAGATTATAAAACGTGTGACTTATTTCTAATAGAAATACCTTCCATCCCATATACAATAGGATAAGTGCATAATAAAATATATGCAAATAAATAGAATTTGAAAAAAAAAACAAAGTTTGGATTGTTTAACATTGTTTGGAATACACCAAAAATTAAGCATGTGACGTGAATAGTACTGCTACCCGTGCGTGCTGATAATTAGTAAAATTCCAAATAGTTTTTTATTTAAATGTGTCATCGACAGCGTCTAGTAAGTTGGACTAAACCCAAAATGTCAAGCTGTAAATATGTCATTTACGCTTGAAATATGCAGTTAAAGTTGAGTAACATGTGGACAGCCGTAGTTTAATTTGTTTGAATGCAGAATTCACAGCTTTAATGCATGTAGCTTCGCTGGCTCACGTCACAAATGCCCTCATCTAAAAGAAAGTTCCATTAAGTAGTCTCTTATTGTAACTGTTAAAATTCTAAAGTGATTTCACTTGTCTTTTCCAAATTTGTATTCAGGGAAAGTTTTCTTTATATCGAAGCTTGTAACTTGAAAGCTTCGGAATACTACTGCATTAGCAAACATTTTAGAGGCAAGTCCTCTAAGTCTAGACTAAAAATTAAATTAACTGTTTAGCACTTTATTAGCTTAACCTCGTTAACTTCTTTGGTCTTACAATAATTAGATTATTTTATACAAGATATTGAATATTCGTGAGCAGAGGAATTTCCGAGTTAATAAAATTTTAACACATTTGTCATCTAGAATATAAAAAAAAATTGTCTTAAATAAGAATCAACGTACAGTCTTAAAACTTTAAATTAATTTGAAACTCCTTTTTCACGACCGAAAAAAAAATTAAGTTCAAGGAGGAGATAGAAGCGCAAAAACAATTTCAAAAACCATGAAAAAGGTGTAGGTTCTAATATTTAATGTAATTTTCCTATAAAAATTGAGACTCATGTCATTTTTAGTTACTTAAAAGAAAATAAGCAGAATGGCTAAATATTTCATTGCGAAATTAGCACATCTTTGTGTTTCTTTTACGCCCTTTCAATAGTAATTTAATTCTTTTCTTGCCATGTGTACAGAAATATTTTAATAATGATGTGATCTATTAAAATATAATTTTCAGTGTTTTTAAAAAATACTTAAAGTAGGTGAAATAAGGAGCAAAGGTTCGTTGTTATTTTAAAAGCAGTGCAGTAACAACGTCCAGAGTTTAAAACTTAAAGTTAGTTTTGGGTTTATTATAAGCAGTTTATGGGACTTAAATATTATCCAGGCAGAGAATTTCATAAAGAGACCCGTCTTAAAAGAAACTTAGTTTGAAAAGATAAACATATTACAAGTCTTGGTTTTTGTTGAGATATCTAATTTTAAGTATATGGAAGATGTTGATAACTTAATCGGGCTTATTGTTCTTTACGAAAATTACCATCATTTCTCATGCAGAGCCATACGCGCCCTATGTGTATTTAAATATGTTAGGCTCGCATTTAATTCGTCGTGTAAATGACGTTGAGAATTGTATTGTTGTTATATTCCATCGAAGTAGAAGTTTCTTTAAAGAACTGTCAGAATTTATTGAACGTCAAACTATCTCAAAAGTTACATCAAGTTAAAAAACGCCACCTATTACAGTTTGGAATAGATCTTTTTATCTGATTTTTATTATAAATATATATAATGTACAAAAAAACTTTTACAGTTTTTCCCATTCCAAGTAATTGATAATTCAATGTTCGTACTAACATGGAAGACAATCTTGTAGTTAAGGCTGCACCGCTGAAAGCAAACACCAAATTGCTCCCCAACTTGAGATTACTTGGGGTGTCTTTGCACGTCGCCACCCCCGCGGTCGGTAACCCCATCCACGTATTCTAGTGTAGGAAAAACTTTAAAAGTGTAACAAACTATAAAATGGTGTCATCTCAATTGCCTAACTATGTGCGTGGAAAACTTGTACCTTATTATCTCTAAAAAATTTTTTGAAGTATATGTTTCATTCAACCTGAAAATTGATCTTAAAATTCGAAACAATTAGTCATCTATAACAAATATCAGTTAACAAACATACTGTTTGAGTAAACTAGATAGATTTGTTAAATTTCCATTCTAAAAAAAATAACAAGCTGGTAAGTAAAATAATGTTTGACAAAATTGATTTTGCTAGAAACTAGTGATAGTAGTTTAATATTTGATTTATCCAGTATATCAGATAAAGTACAATTAGTAATATAAATTCATAGAGCACGATGAACAGGTTGGTTAGTCGCGAAAAGAACATTGATTTCTTAAATACGTTGTTTTTTTTTATTTCTTAATTATATTTTCGTTTATTTATCCTATTATTTTGTTGATTACCAATATTTCATCGAAGGCTACAACGGTGTATCAAGCAAAAACATGTTTTTACTTAAAACCAAGTTTCATTACAATATTTACATGACAGCTCACTCTCATTTTCGACTAATGAGATGCGAATGATTGATGGTTGTGTTAAACTTGACTTGGAGATAACGGAAATTGCGATTGGTATTACTAATTCAAGAGTCGACAGAATATTTTAACGTTCACAAAGTATCGGAAAAACATTAACACGATGTCGTTAGGAACAAGACGAATATTTTGTTAAGCCGTTACATGAGAAATGAACTGTTGTTTTGATAGAGACCAATTCCGAAGACACGCTTTACATTTTAAATGTAACGGAACATTTTATAGAAACAGAACAGAAAATTACAGCACCGCTGACTAAGGAATCATTCTAAAAGGAATGTAAGTACAAAGCTCCTCTAAAACTATCATCAAATCAAAATTCTTTGTAAAGGATTTCAAACTTTTGTTCCGTTATCCCTACTTGAATCCAAAAAAAACTGTACAAAAATTCGAATTATCAATATAAAACCATTTAATGCTTAAGGTATATCATGTACTTTAATTCAAAGAGTATTTATTTTTTGATTTTTTTGTACTTTATTGTACATACATAGCAACATCACAAAAAAGAATAAAAGCGTTAAGGAAAGAGAAAGAAAACTTCACTAAAATGTGTCCACGCACTAATCACGGTACGAGGACGATATTGTTCGAGTGAGCACAGTTATATATCGCATTACCAAGTGACATTAAGGAATGTTATAGCATATGCATGTATAATGTGTAATATAAGCAAAAAAATCAGAAAATTATATTCACCGCCGTCACTGCGGTGAATATTTATTGAATGACCTAATGTAAGTTCATATAAGAGCAAATTGAGTGACGGTTTTGTGTGTAGTATTGACTACACGAACAGTTAGATAAGTGATGTGAGGGTAGAAGAAGATTTTCAAACCGAGCAGACAACGACGGCTGTTGCAACACAGCCTAAACTTTTAAGTTGTTTTAAACGTTTAAGTTACGTTTTACTACATAATAAAAATATCGCAATTCAGTCTAGTTCTTCTTGTAAAGTTGTTATGGAACTCGGAAGTTTAAAATCTTAAATTAATGTTTATATGAGAATAAAATTTTTGTAATCTGAAAACGATCGTAATTTTACCACATATTTTCAATGCCTAATTATTAGACAGCTGTCCTTTTTTCTATCAAAGAACTTCTATTATTTTATGATTAATTGTGTAAAATCCAGAATCAGCTCCAGTAAGGGATTTGAATGAACGAAAAACCTTGTCATATTAGATTTTAAGAAAGTAAGAGCCAATATATACTGAGGCCATTCTTATTCTTAAGAATATAGCTGATAAAGTGCTTATATTAAGCGCTGAAAGCTCATGTTTCCGTTGGTGTCAATTGCTTCAGTTCTTTTGTTTCTACCTAATGAGATGAGAATGATTTATGACAGCACTAAAGTTGACCTTTCTGTCACAAAGGATATTAGATGCCGTATACTTAATTAGAACGGTTAAAGTGAATAGACATTATGAACTATTTAGATGGAGATCATGATAAATTGATGCATTTGGCCATAATATTAAACAACGCGACCTGAACATTTTTATGTTTGTTTCTTTTCTTTAATTAAGACTATTGTAAAGGTTTTAGTTTGTATTATTGGTTTGGAAATAAAAATAGTATATGCTTAACTACGGAGACATGAAATTGCAGAAAACTATGTAACAATCTTTTTGCGATTTATTCTTTGACTCTGGAAAAATATCAAAGAAAAACAAGTAACTAATGCATTAAACTAATTACGATATAAAATATCACAGCAAAGTGAAATTTAATGAGTGTACGAAATAAAATTGTGTTCAAGAATTAAAGTGGGGTGTACTCCGTCCCAAAGGGGATGCACTCAGAGAATTTTCGAGTAATTTGGATTCTATTCACAGCACCGAGGAGTCGAAAGGCGAAACGGGCCAAATGAAGCGGACTCTAGCTTCTTTCAGGCTAGAATAGACTACAGTTACAGAATACGTGTCTCTTTTCGTAAACTATAAATGAGGTTTCAGTGAACATGGCAGATATTTTGATCTAATAATTACTCTGTGTGTTACAATATGTCATTTTAATTATTAATAAGCGTGGCTCACCTAATTATATACAGCTACACGATGAATTTAGTAATTAGGATTGTTGTTATTGACAGTTATCAGTATTTATTTATCAATTTATGTACACACAAAGACAATAAAAATACAAATATGTTTTTTTTCATTCACAATGAATTAAAATCTGTCGGAAGCAAGTATAGCTGTTCAACAAAGGCAAAGAAGAAAGAAAAAGAAAATTTTGCAATAATTTTTCTGACGTATAAGTTTTATTCCATTTTAACTGTCAGTAATCGTGACACAATGGAGTATTTATATTTATTCAAATAGAACTTCTTTGACTTATTTTAATTTGATTTGACACTCAAACTAGATGTACTCATATAACTGAACTAGATGTACTCATATAAATATGTCAATTTCAAATATTATTTTATTAAATAGAAAATAAAAATTCAAATGCAAAAATCTGATTGATCAAAAATATTTTGAATTAATTGCTGGATGTATCATCTCGCCATTTTATAATTTATAGATGTTCAGAATGTTTCCTCTTTATTAAAAGAAGAGGACTATAGAAAGCCACAAAAGTTTCCACAAAAGGGTGCCACAAACTATCGCAGTTGTAAATATGAAATAACGTCGCATATATTGCTTTGTCTACATATTTAAAAGCATACACATTTGAAGTTATTTTGTACAATGAGTAACAATAGACTACAATATGACCGATAAAACGAATCGAGGACAAAAGAGAGAAAACAAGAAATTAGTGATTTTAATGCTACTATTTATAATTTCAATACATTCAATCATGCTGCAGGTGCTGGTGTTAGAAATTTTATTTCAGATTAAGTAAACAATGTTGTAAGACTGAAGGAAAAAAACCCAAAGTGAAAGAACCATATTCCACAATGGAAAAAGTAAAATAATGGAAAAGGCTACTTTCATTCCTAAACAATCGAGCCGATAAGGCACTTCCTGCTATTATTCAAGCCTACCGAAAATTTTAAAAATAGAATGATTGGAATATTATATCACAAGAACAATTTTCGTCAGTTACTTTAACAATAATAAAGATGAAAACACGTAAATGTAAACAAATCACGTTAAAGCTTTCCAATGACTGAAATGTACAAACTTAACTAATGTACTTACAATTACGTATTTTATATAAAAATACAGAAGAATAATAACGCCAGTCAAAGTACTATAGTCGTTGTTGAAGTACGTGTAAATGTTGGAAGAGTTTTGAATAGAGAATCGGGGATTAGTCAAAACAGTTTTCAACTCTTGTGCTATTCTTAGCTTCGCTTTTACTTGTTTTGGTTACCGTTGGATTTTCTCTAGAAAATGTTTTAGCACAATCTTCTTTTGGTTATCAATATTTAGTGATGAGTAGAGTTAAATCTTCGAGTCTTAAACTTAAAGACTCAATTCGATTATAACTTAGTTCAGTTACAGCTAATAAAGACTTTGCTTTAACACGAGACTTGCAGCAGATATTATGGTTAATATTAGGTCGGGGAAAAAGTCTTTTCACGTGTAGTAAGTATAAACTTGTAATAAAATATGTTTGGCTGTACTATTTGTATCTGAATAGTTTCCATGACATTAAAAAGATGACGTTTCAAAGTAGAAACTATTTCTCAATTGTTTTTCTGTCTGTCAAAATGAGCGAATCGAATGAAGAAAAGGGATATATTTTAAAAATTTATTACAAAAAATAAAAAATGCAAAGTAAGCCACGAAAACAAATTATGATGTTTATGGATCTAATGCAGTATCAGTAAGAATAGCACAAAGTTGATTTAAGCGAATTAATTTTTTTCAATCCGGGATTTTTGATGTCATAGATGCTCCTCGCTTTGGTCGCTCTTTTACGGATAAAATGGACACTATTTTTGAAAAAGTGGAGCAAGATCGGCATATCACCAGGTACGACATAGCTGAAGAACTGGGAATTTACCACAAAACAGTTTTGACCCATTTGAAAAAGCTAGGTACACAATAAAGCTCAATATTTGAGTGCCCCATGAGTGCACGGATAAAACCTAACGAAACTTGTACTCATTTGCGATTTCTTATTGAAACGCAATGAAATCAAATCGTTTTTTAAGAGATTGATAACTGGTGATTTAAAGTAGATCACGTATGACAAGAACGGGCAAAAAGGTCGTGGTCAAAGGTCGGTCAGGCTTCACAGACTGTGGCAAAACCTTGTTTACACTCGCAATAAGGTGATGGTGGGATTGGAAGGGCATTGTTGTTTATGAGCTTTTACACCTCTATCTCTACTGTTAACAACTGATGAGATTAAAGATTAAAGTTAAGAGAAAGCGGCCGGAATTGA
Organism: Acentria ephemerella; assembly: GCA_943193645.1. Lineage (NCBI taxonomy): Eukaryota > Metazoa > Arthropoda > Insecta > Lepidoptera > Crambidae > Acentria > Acentria ephemerella. Next base: position 8,525,028 of record OW971886.1, on the reverse strand, counting down.
TTAATAGAAAGGGTGTGGTCTTTCATCATGATAACGCTAGACCACATACATCTTTAGCTACTCAGCAAAAATTAATTGGGTTTGGCTGGGAGATGTTGATGCATTCGCCATATAGCCCTGACCTTGCACCTTAAGATTTCCATCTGTTTCGACCTCTTCAGAATTCTTTAGCCAGTGTCAGGTTAACATCAAAAGAGGACTGCCAAAATTACTTGTTGCGTTTTTTGAACAGAAATCCCATAATTTCTACACCAATGGGATCACATCTCTACCTATAAGATGGCAGTCTACGAACAAAATGGCACATATAAACTGTATTAGATGTTAATTAACTTTGTCTTGAATATTCATATGAAATGCGAAGAAACTTTTTCCCCTACCTATTATAGTAAAAAATAGTTTAAATCTGCTTTTAAATACTACTTCGTAAGTATTTAAAGGCAGATTTAAACTTTTTTTACGAGAAGGAATCCGAATGCCTGCTACCTATAAGCGGTGGGTGTGTCACCCAGTGCCTCATCCATGCGCCACCGGTAATACTCTTTTAAACTCCCCGTAACTACATTGCCCTTCACGGGAGTAACCCCTAGGCATATGAAAAAAGTACTTAAAAAGACTAAAATAATTGAATCCAGCTCAGAACTCGATGTACTGGCCACTTATCAAACAAAATAGTCTTTATAAAGACTAAAGACTCAGTTTCTTAACAACACTATAGTTATTGAGCTAGACGATGGTGCTTAGAGATAAACATGAAAATGACAAGACAGACAATGACAATGACAGTACTTTAAGTTAAAATATATTTATATATATTTTATATATTATATTAAGACTTATTATCTCTTTAGGCTAAATTGATGTTGTAGATAGTGTGCTTGTAAATATACATACTCTTTGATGTACGGTTGATCTGAAAAAATATTCATGTTCTTTACACAAACATTTAAACACAGGAACTCTAGTACAACTTTTAATGAGAAATTTATGCAGTAATAAGCATTATAATAACTAGTATGAATTGACACTAAAAATGGATTTTGGTGGTTGTTGTTTTAAGTAGATAGAGTATAGAGCAGTACAATGTTGAAGCAAAAGGAATAGAATTAAAAACACATATAAAATAAATTTCAGATTAAGAGATTCAATATTAATAATATAGGACATTAGATACGACCATTTATTTTCGTCCTACTTAATTCATAAAACATAATACTCTGTTGTTCATGTTACCTTCTATCTCTATACTCTTGGCGATGATGACTATGAGGGGAATGGCCTCCAAACTCTGCGCCTTCTACTTCTCAGAACTTCATTCAATTACCAATCTCTTTTTAAAATTTTATATATAAATATATATATATATAAAATTTTACAGCAACGTGTATATCACGAACACGATTTGGAACAATACATTATGAAAGAAAGATTATCACTTTTGCCTGACAATTGGCCAGATTACTATATATATATATATATATATAGTATGAATATTATTTCATGAGTCAAAATAAAGCAACTTTGACCATTGTTGGTCCCTTGATGGATTAATCAAAACTTCTTATCTTGAGATTTTGTGCTTCGGAAGGCATATTAAGCCGTTGTCCAGGATTTTACTACAACTGCTTTCGCTCAGCAGTGGTACACACATTCACACACACACACATACAATATAGGCATATACACATATATACATATATATATATACATATAGATATATATATATATATATATATAGGCTGTTGTTGATGATGTAGATGGTTAAGTTTAGGGCAGCCTTCATAATCGAGCTAAATAAAATATACAACGAGTGAAGCGCAAAAAGTTTTCACTCGGTTTAACAAGCTGAAAATAATCTAACGTTTAAATACACGTTTTTGAACAAATAATTTTCGTAAGGTCGCAGCGTGTGGGTTCAAAATATGCGGGCGTAATGTAAACAATCTGTATGGAAATCAGATGAGCACCCACCGCGTGATAATAGCGCGGTGACATAACGGGATTCTTTTTGTTGCGAACAACGTGTTACAAGGCGAGTTCGGCTGCTATTATTCATTTGTTTAGTACTTTAAGTTTGAAATGAGTAAGATAAGTCTATTTAACAAGAATGACAAACAAGCGTTAGGACTCATTGTAAACATTTACACCTTGTGGTGTAGGCTCTTGTTACGCCAATTTGACTAACCTCACAGAATGACTTTCAAAATTCGTTTATTGCAAAGGATGCGTTATTGTAAAGTGATAAAAACCACATTTCTCAAAAATACCGTGTTTTTTGTTAAAAGCGAAACTGTAACATAAAACAGCTTAATCTTAAATTACATTAATAAAAGTAAGACCTTAATTAAGTAGTTAAACGAAATTTGAGTTAAAAAGGCACAATGAATATTTAACCAATTTTTTCCACATATGGAATCCAAAACGCTAGGTGACAGTTCACGACCTCAAAAAAAGTTATTGTTAACGAGATTAGTAAAATTTAGCATTTTTAAAAATTACGCACTGTTTATTTAATCAATAAGACTGTTTTCAGGTGCAGAATCCAATGAGTAAATTGCGTCTTTTACTGTTATATTACCAGCATAAAAGACACAAGTTGACACTCTTTTTAGTAGTGTAATTTGGCTGCGAACTTTCTTAAGTTGAAAATGTTTCCGTAGTCGGGAACTCTCAATTCAAGTGGCATGTACCACTTTACCGTGCGATTTTTTTGGGTTACGGAAGTTTATATAGTGCCAAACAAGGCGGATATACTTATTTATTTTTTGGCCAGGTCTCCAATCAAATGTCATATTTTTGAACAATTATTAGACCTTTACTAGTGGTATTTGTTGAACTCAATTAGGATAATAATAGATAGTATTATCAGCAAAGCGTCAGAGGAAAATATTATTGGACCTGTTACAATATGTTGGAATCTCATCCAGTACGGTGCAAATTGCATTCAGGAAGTATGCGAAGAGGAAGTAATCAGAAGAATGGGATAAGATTGCTTCTTTTGCACACTCCAAAACTTTCATGTATCCATTTGAAGGCCCTAAGAAGGTGATTTGGAACTTCAACGTAGTAAGCAACGTGGCTTCAGTGGCGCTAATACCAGCCACTATAGCACTAATAGCATGCCATTTAAAATACAGTTAGTAGAATTGCCTCCAGAGTGGAGCACACTGGACAAATGGAACACATCTTGTGTAAGTATGATGCTCTTGCTAGCAAGTTACACATGAATGAGTCTGTTTGGACTGGGCTACCCCAGTCCTGACGACATAAGGTTGCTGACTCCAAGCGTACGCTTGTAAGTATATCATGGAGATATTACAGGACAGTAGACACTAGGATAAGGGAAGCACAAAAGTTCCATTGGGTCGAAGTGCACTGGGAGTAAATCCTGGCCATATATTAAGATAAGATAGTAAAGTACGAGTATCACCTTGAAAATTTTATTATTTGAGATTAGTTTAAAATAATATATTTTATATTAAACTAAATGAATAAAATATTGAAGGCAATTTCCTATGTGTATATTTCGCTCTATAACAGTAATATACGAAACATTAAATTATTTTTATTTTATCTAAATATTTAAACCATACAAAAAGAACTACTTGACATTAGTTTAGTTTCGTTAATCATTTTAATGAGACTACCTATTTCAAATTTGGAAGACCATGGTTCAATTGCCAGTGGAGGCTAAAATTCATGGTTGGTGGTAGAGCTTCTTCTAAGTCTACCTGCCACAATCTTGCCTGAATCCAGCGCCATGATAAAAAAGTTTTTATGTTCCGGTATTTTGAGTTAAGATAACCAGTTCTTCCATAGTAGTAAAATCGTGGTGATTTTCGCTTCCATCTTCGGCCTTATCTTCACTCATCATCAAGTGGGTTTTTTTAATTAGAAACTTTTATCTTAAAGATATGTCATTTCCATCATAACCTAATCCTTATAATTTAACTCATATTTATATAGTAAATAATGTTAATCACACAGAGCGGCAGTCACTGACGATCTAATTTCTTTATCATTGCGAAATGACTTTGAAAGCAGCTTTAGATGTTGGTTTTGTCAAAATTTTCTGAACAACACCAACATCATACGATTTAAAGTTTAAACTGGTCATCAATGCTTGACAAATTTCTTTAAATTCTCATTTTCTTCAAATATTTCTTCTTTTTTTCTTTTCTTTCAATTTTCCTTCTTCAAGTGAGATGAAGGAAAAGAGCTACCCCATTAATAATAATAAAAAATTCCTTATTCCTTGTTCCTTATTTAGTCGTCAATCATCTGCAGACTTTTCACGTCTTAACATTTAAATAATAACTAATAGCATAAAAATTAATATATTTAATTGTTCCAAGAATCACATCACAAGAATCGTAAAATAACACACTGAAATTTAATATTTTTAAAATATAGTACAAAACTTAGGAATTTGGACTTATAGTTGTGTGTACTATGAACTGTTTCTGGTTTTCCGTTAACAAACAATGCAAAAATACGCAAATGATCTTCTACGCGTAGGCCTAAAGTATTGCCCAACGTGGAAGGTGCCAAACGTTGTGTGATGTTTGATAACACGCTTCGATTGTTTTTGTTGACTGTCATTGCCAGAGGCGTTTCATATGAGAAGTATCGAGATTTGGTTCCAACCTGTTTATTGTATAATGTTTACATTAAAAAGTAGATAATTTCTTCTTTTATTTTTGACAAGGTGCTCAAGGTTACAAAGTACAAGGTACCTGAAAAAGCTTGTAAACTCGTAAATATGTTTCTGAAAAATATTAAGTCAATGCTACTATACAAACTATTTTATTTTATAATGTACCAAACTAGTTAAAATGCACTTATTTCACGAAAGAATGCCACAGATGTCAAGTTAGTTTGCAATAGAGTCGTATTTTATTATTTTTGTATCAAATTGTTTGCGAATTTGTTTGAAGTAGCATCTCTAATTAGTGCTGTAGTTTTAAGTGAATGTTTAATTGTCGATTAAATTATAATTTGGAAAATTCAAGCAATAATTCTAATTTCCGAAAACCATAATTTACACGCAAATAATAATAACAATCATTAATTATTACAGTACATGATTATGTTTCATACAGATATTACATTAACTTGTAAATACAGGTGCTCAACGTGCTTTATACGAGCGAAACCTCGCACAAATCTAAATCTTCATTTCTGTACATTTTTATTATAAATTAAAAGGGCAGGCATTAAGGCCCTTAAGGTGCTTTGAATTTAAATTTTTATGTGAAATCCAATTCGTACCAATTCCATTGATAGGATATAAAACACGGGAGCTTCACGATTTCTTTTTATACTGATTATATTTTTTTCTGACGACATGAATAAAATTAATTGAAGGAATTAAGGGATATAGTTTTCAAGACGAATTCACGTCTTTTTCAATCCAAAAATACACTAGTATATTTCAAAGCAATAATATTATTACGAGCCAGGGCAGCCGCTGATGAGTGGCAAAAGGAATATACGGAATTTATTTGTCAAAGTAATATTTCTTCTTTGTAGAATATACCCGGATAATCGTTAATGCTCTGCCCCCGGCAGAATCCCTTGTATAGATTGCGGTATCACCATAAATAACTGCGTAACTGTTTTTATGGAGGAGAAAATTACTCTTTTCACTCAGTGCCTTTTATATACCAAACATTTTTTGTTTACGATTTGTGAGCGAGAGGGATTGACGTGGCATATGTATTTCTAGGTGTATGATGAGGTATTCTGTATCTTATTTAGAAAATGCCAATTACTTCATCAATAACTATATGATGTAATTAGCTTAACAAAGTAACCTTATTTGTTACTACTGGCAGAACTCCGGTCACTCCACCCCACCAGCCAGAGGGGGTAAGCCTGTAAATGATTTCCTCTCAGATAGAATACTAGAATCATTATAGTGAAATTTTTGAATATTTTTTTTATGTTAAAGGTTAATAAGTAGATTATCTGCCGGCTAATAAGTTATAGAGTATATTACCACAGCCTATAGAAACTTAATTTCAAGACATTATAGGTCCATTTATATTCAATAGCTTTATTTCCCTTCAAATCTAAATATTTTAAATACAACAAGATAAAAATAATATAATAACCTTAAATATTGCGTTATATAATTGTCAAATGAAAATGATGACTGATAAAGTAGAAATCTCCTGGTCCAAGTAGAAAGGTCCTGGTGAACATCACTGGCTTACTGACTCTTAATTACCTCTTAAATGCTGAGATATATTTGCTGTGTCTTAGCAGAACACTGATTTAAAACAGTGCCTAGGCAAGTGCTAGTCATTGAAACAAAATCCGTTCACGTGGGAGCATATCCGTGCATATAAATCCGTAGGCTCTAAAGTGGCAGCGCTGTAACTGGATTAAGGTACAGTGAGCCAATCAATCGCTTGCTCGACAAGCGTACGATTACTGTAATACTAGAATGTCACATAAAAATTGTATATAATTGCTTTGTCTGTCTTGTTGTCATGATAATCTTGTCTCATCAAGTGTTTCCCAAAATTGCATAAATCTAACCAGAAAAGTTACCTATAAAATAGGTAATTATAACTGAAAGGATTTATTAATGCACTATTTGACGAATGAGGAGTTTGTTGGCGTAGTGGTTCAAGCGCTCTAGTTTTGAAGGAAACTGTCAAAGCAACTTTCGCCACGTTGAATCCCCGGATGGATTAATCAAAACAAGATTACGTTGACACCTTCGTGGTCCACCCCCTCTTAATCTGTCTTAGGAACAAGTCCACAATAATCATAACTAAAAAAGTTACATCTAGCTTCTCCGTGCTTGAAAGGCACGTAAAGCTGTTGGTCCTCATTGTTACGGCAACCGTTTTCACCCACCAAGCCACATCAGCCAGTATTGCCTGATGAAGTTAAAGGATTTAGTAAGTAAGGAACTCAAAACCTGTATTCTCGACTAGTACTTTCACGCAAACTTTGAAGCTAATAATATCAAAGACTTTCTTAATTCCCAAGGAGACGTGGAATACTACCTTCAAAAGATGTCTTGGCACTGCGCCAGGTGACTTATGCATACAGTTCTGAGTTCATTAGCTGGTGTGTAAATGAAAATATTGTGTCTTAAGTTTGTTAACGACTTATTCACCATTATTGCTTTTTAATATGTACTGGAAAGTTGAAGGCCACAGTAGAATGATGGTAGAGCTTGAAGTGTCATAACAAATGATTTGGTTGAATAATTATGTAGGTATTTTCTTACACGATTTAAAATTCTACATATTAAAAATATAGCACTCACTTTTTTTTGTGAGTTCCTCTTGACTTTATTTCTAGTTAACAGTTGCTCATTACAGGAATTGCGCGAGTGCAATATAGATTAATATTAAACTATACATTACGAAACATTCCTGTTGATGATGAATTATTATTATGAAAATCGCAATCAATTTGGCATAGTAAGCATAGTTTGGTAAAGTGTAGTATAAAAGATCAGAGAGCAAGACGTAGGGAGGCGATTCTATTTTATATAGAGAAGAAAAGTGTAAGAAATTCGTCATTTATTTTGTAGTCACTAAAAGTTTATTTCCTTCCAGACTATGAACTAGTTTCACCAGAAATATTTTATCCAGCTCAATCTAGTGAAATATAGTTTTGGTGAACTATATTTCGCTTTGTGGTTTCTTTATGTTAGTTAAAACGTGATTTTCGAAATCTAATATACTAAGATGTATCGGGTATCCTTTTCCTGTGATAATAACCATTATTATGATGATTAAAAGCTTAAAACAACTGTGTTTAGTAGAACAAAGCCGTTTTGAAATCTGTCTTTGTCATCAAAATAATGACAGAAGGCTGTCATGATGGCTTTATTGTTTTTGATCAGTCAATTGACTTATCAAAAGATCCATTGTTATGTTGCCGAAATTAATGAAGTGCCCTTTGTTAAATAAAAATTAAGACTCAATTTACAATGCAGAATTCTTAGACCTAGTTCTGATATAATTATTTTATTTGGAGAACATTGTTTAGACTTATCATAATATATACATTAAGCTACAGTTAAAGTATAACTTATTGAAGCTCGAGTAAAATCAGTAAGCGTCAATGTGTAATGCGTGCAATAATTATCATTTATAATTATATGTTTATAAATATTTATAAGTATATGTAAAGAAATTGTTTTGCATTTCTTTATTAAATTTAGAACTGGCCGTAAGGTGTCGGTAAAGAGGTTTGATTGTGTAGGTAAAAGAGTTTTATGCTGTCTTAATTTTAAAATTCCCGCGTTACGGTGTATGAGTTACAAGCGTGACATTTATATGAGAGGTTATAAAAAGTATTAAGTTTAAATTAAAAGATTGCTTACATTAAAGTAAAATATAAATTGGAAGTTACATGTGGGAATTGACAAACCTATTTAAATATAAACTTTGAATGTCGTTTCTTGGTTTGCAGGTTTGTACTTTACATACATATTGTGTAATTATTATTGTACAAGTAACCTTGTATTATAATTACTAAGAAAAATTAAAATGGGTTTTAAGAGCAACATAACATAGTTTATTTTATAGAAAATTGTCAATCCTCTAGGAGTGAAGAATAAATAAACTTATATATATATAAGGATTATAAAATGCAAATACTTATCATTCACAATGCAGTTTGAGTGGTTATTTACAGACGCTAACAGCAATCTTACCTATCACACACTTATGAAACTGCATTAAGTTGTCAAACATGCGGGCTTACAAGGCTTACATATGGCCTTTGCAGTGACAGCTGGATAAGATGAAATGATTACTATATCTGGTCCTTTAAAGCCTCAAAGTGAATGTCCATCTAGAAGATTTCCAATTGATAAGGAGATCACACTGGATAGGTTTTATAACTTTCTTCAACTATATGTTATCTATAAGGATTTTATCAATTAAATAAAATCGAAAAATATAATCTGTATATCTATCTATTTAATTTTAAAAATTTTCTTAATCATTAGATATTTTTAACTCTTATTCCTCTTAATTTACATTTAATACTAAGACTGAACCCATAATGGTGTGCTTTGCCTTACCAATTATTTCTCGGAACGAACTTTATTGATATTTGTTTTTAAAAAAATCTTATTTTAATAAAATACTCCTATCGTAAATACTATATACTGGTATATAAATGTATAAACATTTACTAGTATTTAATTTCGACCATTCAATAAATCTATTCGTAAAGTTGTTTTTAGGGGTCAAATATATAGACGCTTATCAATGTCCATTAAGAAATATCTACGATTGAAAAATAAGGACACATTTATTAAACTCACAAGACCCATGTCTCGAAGCGACGAAATTATAGAGGCGTGGAGAAGCAGCCCCTTATTTTCTAACTATAAAAGCGACAGCAATTCCTTTCAACTTGACATTCATTGTAGTTTCAATAGTTGTCACTATCACAACGTTCTTTACTAGACTAGCTATAGATATAGATATTGTGGAAATCTATAGTTTGAAGTAATATAGGGAACATTCCAAATTACGCCCATGAGGACACACAGCGCTGTGAGCGCTCCAAAGCACTAAATGGGACTACTTTTAGTGCGCTGACAGCACTGTTCATGAGCGTTGAAATGAACTTATTAAGCTCACTGGTTCTTAAATGTCCAGTGGTGCAGTTACGTACCGAAATATCCGTATATAGTCAACAATCTAACTGAACTCATTACTATTCTAAGCGAGTCCTCGCTAGGCAGTTGGTAATCGACCATTTTGATGCACTTTGCCTCTCGCTACGTATTTGTGGTACGTTTTATTCGCCACTGACCACAAATTGAAACTGTAAACCTTTGAAGTTTTGTAGTTATTCGCACGGAATGACGCGGAATACGAATCGTTGGCGAGTGGAACATCCGTAATGACTTTCATGTAGTTTTCATTTTGGTAAAGAATTTTATTTTGTTGATTTCAAAACTTAAAATATTATATTACACACAAATTGTAATTATCTCAGCGAGATTTTGTAACTAAATAGCAAGTTCAGAATTCAAAAATACTATACTATCACAATAATCACGGCTAATTAACCCTAAAAGTGTGAGGGCTGTGAGTCGCTAGTTGCCGATTATTTCTATATTTTTTTAATAAAAAGAAGAAATAAATTTCATAATACTGAGAAAGACATGTCAAAGAGCACAGCCTGTTGTTCACTCCTTGTATGCAAAGGCAGACAGTGCAATATGAAATATACTAGGAGACACGAACTCCGGTAGATTTACGAACAGATTGTATAAAATTTACTTTCAATACATTTGTAGATTGATATTGATGAAAAAATATTTTGACTTTGTCTTTTAACACTGAAAACTGAAGCCTTGCCACATCTAATAGTTATTATATTTACAGGTTATAGTAAAGATATAAACAAGTTTCAATTCAATAAAAAATTATATTTATTAATTAGCTTCTGGTTTTCGATGAGTCTGTAGTCTTTCAGTAAAACTTTGACCGAATAGTTGTATCTGGGTAAAAATAACACTCTTCAAATAATTATCTTTTTAAAATTTATGGATAGTGATCGACTCATATCATTTAAATAACATGCGACCCTACCATTTGAATATAAAAGCAAAAACCCTCTTACAGTGTGACAAAAATGGTTAGAGATCCGAAGGTAGCAAAATCTTCATAATAGTAATTCAATTATTTAAAAAGGTAAACAGGTTATCTACCTATAACACCTTTAAAATTAAATTGACAATAAAAGTTTAATATTTTTGCGGTACGCCAAAGTATAGTTACTTTACAAACTATTAGAATAAAGGGCATCCTGATAATATGCGTGTAGTAACACACAAAATATTTCACTGTGACGTAAAGATCTTTAAAGAAACCAAAATGTCTGATATAATTATGATGTTAGGTACTTAGGTACTGTTTTATTATCAGAAAATAAAAAAAAGTAAAATAAAAAAGACCACACCTCTGGCTTACGGAAGTGATATCACTTTACATTGGACGGTTGACATTCAAATTAATAGTTACTATTTGTATTATGATTAAAAATAAAACAGTTTCGAGGGTATTACGAGTACCTTATTGGTTATGATATTAATCTATGTCCAATTTCCAGTGAAACCCAAAAATAAAGTGTAAAGCTGCAGTAAGCATACGCCACTTTAGATTTAATCCGGAACTTTATATTTTATAGATAGAAAAATATAAAGTTCCGGTATTAAAATGAATGAAAAATAAAATAAATATCACTAAATACAATGTTTCTTTAGCCGATTTAAATTTACCATTGATCTATGCAACTCATCAAAAAAGAAAATAATATAAAAACATTCTTTTAACAAAATTAATCAATATAGTTTTGATTTTATTACACAATTTATATGGATATCCATCCTAACAAACAAAACAAATATTTGGAAAACATCAATCAAATCAAAAATGTTTCCAAAGCTTGCTGATATTGATATTGCAAAAATATTATCCGCTCAATAAGCAACCATTCGAATTAAATTATATCACTAAGTACTTCCTCAATGGTGACACCATTCTAAAGGAAGCAACATTTTTGCAAGCATTTAAATTATAGTACTAATTATTTAGCATTTTATGGTAGCCTAGAATTGTACTTAAAACATTTTAAATTATTGTCAGACTGTGGCATAGTCTATAAGCGCTTGTAGACCTCCAAACTATTCACCGCTTTGCATATCTTGTGAAAACTTAAAGAAAACAATAAGTTGTCTGTAGACTCAACAAAGCCCTGTGATCTGTACATTCTCAGTGCGATCTGCAACTATACCACACTGCAAGATAGCTAGGGTGAAGAAAAGCAAAGACTCTCTCTCTTTCCTTTTCTATTCAGGAGCACGCATACTGGTCTTTTTAGTCACTAAATTACAGTTTCTAATTCAACTATCCGTACAAAGAGATTTAGTAACTCCCTGTTTTGTCGCAAACCCAGCGCGTGGAATTCCTTTCCGGCACATGTATTCCTGCCTTCATAGAACTTGGGTTCCTTCAAAATAGGCGCGAAAAGACACTTTATGCCAGCAAGATAGAGGTGGCTATGGCTATATAATGTCTGTAGACTCAACAAAGCCCTGTGATCTGTACATTCTCAGTGCGATCTGCAACTATACCACACTGCAAGATAGCTAGGGTGAAGAAAAGCAAAGACTCTCTCTCTTTCCTTTTCTATTCAGGAGCACGCATACTGGTCTTTTTAGTCACTAAATTACAGTTTCTAATTCAACTATCCGTACAAAGAGATTTAGTAACTCCTTGTTTTGTCGCAAACCCAGCGCGTGGAATTCCTTTCCGGCACATGTATTCCTGCCTTCATAGAACTTGGGTTCCTTCAAAATAGGCGCGAAAAGACACTTTATGCCAGCAAGATAGAGGTGGCTATGGCTATATAACATGCTGCTGTAGCTATTTCCGCATACGAAAACCTACTGCTTACCATCAGATGGTGTCGAGTCACTTGCTGTGATTTTAATAAAAAAAGAAACAAAACCAATTGGTAATTTTTAATAATACACTCTGATTTTCAGAAATTTAACAACGCAAAAACAGGACAATAAATTAATACGGGCTTTGAGTGACTGACATGTTTCAACTTTGATTTTGATACTCTAAAAATGATTTCCGCTAAATAAACGGCCGTATTATCAAAATATTAGCGATGCCATTCTTACGGAAAGCGGAAATTAATATATTGCATGACTATTTATTTTCTATAATTCATCCATATCGCTTAGGTGATAAACTCTAGTATACATATATTAATGTTGTCAAATGTTAACTGTAACCTATTTTGTGTTACATGAGCCAAAATAAAAGAATAACGGAGTCATGTTTAGATAATGCTGAAAAATTATACTGTTAAACGCAGCGAAACTATTAAAGAGTATAAAGACTTGCACGAAAATAACCATAGTATATTACAGGTGGCAGGCCACATAATGCGGCTAATGAAGCTCGATGCCCATCCAGACCGCGTCGACCACAGTTAATGAGATGAAAAACTATGGTCGTCCGACTGTAAGGACCTCTTTCGCACCCATAACTTTTACTTTGCTCATCCAGTTATAACCCATTGTTTCTATTTTCAGAAACGTGCGTGTTTTTATATAAAATACTTATATTTTTGCTGAGTTCACTAAATATATCTTGGAGCAAGGGTTTTTGGTGGGATAGCAGTGACAATTATCACTATATCTTATTTTTAATATATAACAAGGATGACGAAAAGTTTTGTCCTCGCTTGATAATAAGGTTAGACTCCATAGGTTACACTCCATATCTTTGATATGGGAATAGAAAAAGTTTTAATGTTGCAATCCTTAATTACTTCAAGCTGAAGATTTAAGAAACCAACAATATAATAATAACATTTTATTTTAGAATTTCGGTCATACAAAAGCTGAATATAGTTCTAAAACAAGTCTGTAAATTAGCAAACCAAAATTTTATACAAGACTGATTTCACGAGCGTGCTGCCATGCTGCCAATGAGTGTGTAGTTATGTCAAATATGTATTTTGTGCTGAGAAGTATACCGAGGAAAAGTGAAAATGTTAGAATTTCTGTTAAAATGAAATAAGCCACACCATTTGTGTGTGTGTATGTGTGTGTGTAATTTTACCAAGTACCAACATCTAAAAAATATTTTTGAAAAAATAAAATATACAGCCAATAGATTCTCTAAAATTGCTTGCCTTAAAACACCGTGATTACAAACGTTAATTTAACTTTTTAAGAGATAAAGCGGAAACCCCCTTTATTACTAAATCAATAAAAATACACGGAGTTTTAGTCAACTGTAATTATCTCTATGGTTTACTAGTACCGTAACTAAAATGTAGTGAACTGTAACGAACTGTGTGGTTACCTACCACATTAACTAATGTATAGTAAACTGTAACTAGCTCTGTGGTTACCTACCATCTTAAATAATGTGTATTATCAATGTGGGGGAACAATATAAAACTTTTATCTTTATTTTACTCTATAATTAGACGTAGGGAGTTAGGAACGATCCGATAGATAAATCCGTGCGCTGACTCCATGCGGGCCGATTGCCATCTCACGACTGCAGCAGGGATCAATGGCTTTAACCTTTGGAATCTACTGAATGCTTTCGCGAACTTTTGAACACCGCAAATCTATGTTCAGAACTTGGTCTAAACTTCATTAGTAACATTGTAGTCTGTAAAGTGTGTTAAGGATTGAACTTTTCCTTCCTCACCAGCACCAAGGCGCTTAGAGTCAAAAGAACTATGATAAGCCCGATATTTTTATATTTCTTATTCCGTAGCTCATAATGTTTCAAGAAGCATGCATCGAAATGAAATGAGGATAACTAGAAGTTTCAAAGGTCACTTAAAACATATTCTAAGGACTCTATTTATGATGGATCCGTATGAAAACTACGAAGGTAATCCAAAAATTGCGAGCTTGACATGAAAGTCGTCAGAGCATATTATACGGAGATCTAGTGGCCGTTGGGGCGTAGAGATCCTTAAGTGGCCGGGAGACATTGAGGACGCCTCACACAATCTGGTTAAGTTTGCAAGAACATTAAGGTTACGGACATTAAAGGACCGAAAGGTTTGAAAAGCCTTAGGAGAGGCCTATAACCAGCTGTTTCAGTCTCTCGGCTTACATGATGACGGTTTGAAATTATTAATTTATTTTTATTTTTTTCAATAGAACCTAGAGGCTCATTGAAAACAATCATCTTTTGGTGGGAGTACAATGTCTGATAGGTTATTGAAAATTATAAGACATATTAGGTTATTGACTCGTAGGTTATTGAAAATAACATTTCAATTCATTTTTCATTCTTCGATTTGATCCATACTTCCATGGAAATTCTGTTCATTGTTTTCATCAAAATTCAGCCTACTTTTGCTAAATAATTATTGCTTATATTATATCTTGTATACTTTACGTTAAGATACTTCACGCAGAAACAAAGAAAATGAAAAGAAAGCGTAATGAATGAAATGAAAATAATTGTTTTGGACAGTTGTCGCAACGATTCCAATTTTGAAATTACATGAATCGACGATTAAAGAGAGCCGTTTAATATTTCATTTACTGAACTACGTAGAAGTTTGTTCGCAATAGCACTTAGCATGATTTATCTTTTATTTATAATAACACACGTATTGCTCTAACTTTAAAACTCAAACATAAAAAAGGTGATAAGAGAAGACTTTTAAGAGAAGCACCAAAATCCGAAGTCGGTTAGTAATGGCACGTTATTGCTATGTTACCTTAGTGATCATGCTGTAAGGTGTAGAAAGAAATTGTCCTAATTTCTAATAATCGAATTCATTGATCTTGGTATCCCAAGATTTCACAAGATATAATTAAGACAAAAACATTCCAATTTTAAAACGAAAATGTTCCATTTTCAAACGAAAATAGAAGTAGTATTAACTTTATTTTGATAAATATAGATTTATTATGCTTTAATAATTCACTGTAATTTTATATACATATTAAGTTGGTAAGTGGGTAAGGGATAATAATTAACGGCCGATGGATATTCAATGAATTGCTTAAAACAAATAATTATTATTTAGTTTAGAAAATGTAGCTAATAGTTCAAACGTAATATAAATTAGTTCCAGTATATTCCTCAAGTTAGTATAGAATCGATATTATAAAGTTGTGGAAGACGTTAACGTCGCCTAGCCAATATACAGATTTTATTAGTTTATTGTCGGCTAGCTATTTCAACTCTGTGGTAATATACGATTCGATAATTGGAAATTTTTAATGTACGATATTTATGAAGTATTGAAATTAAATTAGATAATTTTTTGATGAGCCACTTGGTTTGACCTTTAATATCACTGTTTGAAATCAAAAAAATAAATTTGTTTAAAGTAACAACAACAGAGAGTCACAGAATAATATATACGATAGTAACATCGTCAATAAGAAGTATTTATATAGCGAAGACAAAACAGGAAATAAAAAAATAAGCTAGACGCAATTTATTAGGTAGTCAAGTCGTTGGCAGGCCGGAGAACCTTTTATACTACCCTTTTATTTTTGTTGATTTTAGACGTGTATTTACCACAAGAGACTGCGTAAGACTAACTTAACAGATATTTTACAATGAGAGCTCTCGATTAAGCTTATCTTATCTATGTTAACACAGCATATAAGTTCTCTTTTTACAATTCAAATTTGTATTTAAATGGATTTACAGGGAAGATTCCACTTCATTTTTACTCAAATATGTATGGGATGATCGACCTTGTCTCATAGTTCATCATTATTTGAGTTACATTTTGTTTGTAGTCCTAAATAAATATAAAAACAAATTCGAAATTCATTCCCCTTATTTCCTGAAGGTTGATCGGGTGATATTGTTTGCAATTTATGCTAAGACGCTTACAGTTTTTAAATATATATAGTAATGACATAAGAAGAAATATAATTTTTCTTGGAATATAATTCGAACAGTGGTTCTTCCTTGGGCATGGTTTATCCAGAACAATAAGACTTAAAAACATTTTCTTCCAATGATATAGTAAGCTTTATCACTGTTGTATTGCAAGTATTAAAAAAAATATTGCTAGCATAAAAAGGACACATTGTGCCACTATTGCTTTCCAGCATGGCTAAGTAGACAGATGTAATGACCACTTGACATGATTGAAGATTCTATATTATAATAACATCTGATTCTTTATTATAAATATTAACGTTAGCTTACGCTTTAAACTAATCAATAACTTTCTTTATGAAAAATTTAATAAAATATCACAAAGAAATGACAAATAAAATGTGTTTCAAACAACGACAATGGACATATCAAATTTAATTTGTATTTTTCTCTGCGAACTTTTTGTTTACTTTTTCCATTTAAATCAAATCTGTTTTCTTTTTATGTCAAAGATAATGCTTGCCTGTGATCCAACTAAATGAAATTAAACGATTTAATTTTCCTGTCACAATATTCAATCGATCCTTTGTTTGTTTTCTATATATTTCACCAATAAATAGGTAAGTACCTACTACTGTTTTCATTCATACTGATACTGATATCATTTCACGTTGGATCACATGTTACAGTTAAGAATACTATGGGACTCAACTCCAATCAGACATTGTTACAAAATAACAAAGCTGTTCTAATAATGAGTGTAATACAAATATCAATTTCATTTTATCAAACAATGAATTGATAATTTCCGCTTTGCTTACACGAAATATGAATTGATTGGTTTTTGAAGGACTTTGTATTTGTTTATTTAATTGCTTTTGATAATTCTTACTATTTTGTTTACGTAAAGCTATAAAATTCAATTAAAATGACTTCATCGGCACTTCCTGTTAAGCCCTGGTTTGAATCCATAAGCTCACTTAAGTATATGTTTTAACAAATTTCATTTAGTATATTCTTGTATCATTTCATTACTTTTTATTCGGGCTTGTTTAAAATAACTTTTTTAATATTAACAAGTAAACATTTTATCCGACAACGTACAACCAAGGAAAATTAAAATACATATAAAACATTCTTTTGGTATTTTTCTAACGAATTGTTTCAACGTTACTTATGTTTATGAAACTGCTTACTCTCGTATGGAAAAGCGGTTATTTTCCATTTGAATATGGAAAATTTTAGCGCCCGCAACAAAAGATAACAAATGAACATTATTATGCATATTAAATAAACGTTTCGAGTTTTATGAAGCACCAAAAGCGGTAAAAACGTGAACAGTCATTTACACGCTCGTTGCTAGAAACGCGAGAAAGTATAAGTAATTTATAAGGAAGGGATAAACACAAAATTATACAACGAATACGTGAAATTTCGAAATGCATCAGTGTATTATCAGCTCTTTTTAGAGTACATCAAAGCTCTAAATGGCACGTTAAGCCCGCCAACCTATATTGGACCAGCGTGGTGGTGTAATTGTCCCAAACTCCTCATATCTTTCTCCCAGGGCCTGTGTTAAGCAGCACGACATATAAGTTGTTAGCTAATAAATGTAATTTGTAGTACTAGTTTTTAAACTATCACGTTCCATAATACAAAGTAAGACCTACCTTACAGTGGGTAATTAAATATCTTAATATACCTTAGTATATCAAAATATCCCTCAATCTATTATTGTAAGTAGTTCTTATGTATTGTAAATAAATTTAAATTTGTCTATGTCTTCAAAATAGTGCACGATCTCATTCAAATATGAAATAATTAATTAAATAAAAAACTTCTTTTTAATGAAATTGTTTACTTGGAAAAAAGATACACTGCAAAGCTATTTTTTTCCAAGTCTAAATAACCGAACTGACTCGTCGACTGTAACATAATATTTTTGCGGGTGGAGAGCCAAGCAGTAGTGTAGGAAATTTATTTTATTAAAATTGAATAAACACGCAGGGAACTGTGTTGAACAAAAATAACGTAGCCGCGGCGAGCGCCCGCCGAATTTTAGTTTTGGCATATACGTTTTACGTAAGACCACGATCACTGCGGTGATCATTTATTTGAAGCGTTTCGGTGTCAAAAAACATAAACCAGCCAATTGTTGCGTTTTAACGGAGTTACTGTACTTTAACGTTTCTAGTGAAGTGTTAGAAGCTTTTGTTGACTTGTGGCAGTGCGTTTATGTATTATGTTCAATCATACAAGCAGTTCGTTTCAGGTTAGCTCTAGTAGTTACAGAGTAAAAGACCATGGAAACCGAAAGAAGGACAGTGAGTACATATTTAGTTTTGCTATAAGAACTTTTTCATGAACGTAATTTGATTGTTTAAGTTAGTAGCTGTGAGTCATATTTCTTACTCAGCAGCAGTTATAGTTTGTCTCATGCGTAAGTACTGAACATAACGTCATTGTAATTATGTCAATATTCTCATGATGTCTGTTATGATTTTAGAGAGTTCAGGGAAGTCATCCTTCTATAGATTCTATATAGTACATTACTGCAGTAGCCACTAAAAGCAATAATGGACGAACGTGTAAATATGGCCCGAGGCAAAGCCGAGGCATACGTAAGTCCATCAATACTTAGTTATGACCAAGGCTTGTACATACTTTATTCAAAAAATTCGCAGACATTAAAACTAAATAGTACCTCTTCTGCTTAGGTACTATTTGAAAATACAATTACTTTTCATTTTCAATGACGAGCTATGAGTAATGAAATCGAACCATTTTTAAGAGATTGATAACTGGTGATGAAAAGTGGATCACGTATGACAAGAACGTGCGAAAAAGTCATGGCCAAAGGTCGGTCAGGCTTCACAGACTGTGGCAAAACCTGAGTTAGCTCGCAATAAAATGATGCTGTGCCACTCAGCAAAAATCAGAGAGTTCGGCAGGGAGTTGTAAAAATAAATATAAAATACATAGATACAAACATAGAATACATGCATACCTATTTAAAATTATATAAGGGTCACAAACATGAAAAATAAAAACCATTCAACGGGATATTTCCATGTGATTTGTTTAAAATCAAAATAAATATCGAGAAATCTTCAAATCAAATCACGTGGTTAATATCTCATTAATCATGTCTTTCTTTTGATATTAATTTCTTTCTTAACAAATTTTATTTTTTAACTTACATGTTATTTTAAAACAAAATTTTAAACATCCGTCTTGAACTTATAAATTTTAACCTACTATAATAGATAACACTATGATGTTGGGCAATTTTATTATATCAGTATGCTTTTTTAAAAATGTTTAACAAAGGTCATACCGACCCGGATACAATAATTTAATTTAATTTCTGTTCTAACAAGATTTCTGGTGCTAATGAAACAACTGATTAAACATTCAAATAGGGACAGAGAACATAAAAACGAGTAAGTCCTTCTTAATTAAGGTTTTATGCTCGGAGGATTCTATGCAGACGGTTATATTAGAACTGCATATCAGTTGCAAAATAGCAGCGAAAATGACTCGTTAAGTGGGGGCGTTAGAATACAGTTTTTTAATTACTTTAAAGAAAAAAGAATATGAACACTGAAAGAAAATATCTTATCCACCGATATTATCATTATATGACCTGCACATTCGAGCAAGTGGAATATGTTATGTAACTTTGTTAATACTACGAAGAACAGCTTACGCTTTTTTTACTCCAATTATCTATAGTTTTTAAAATAATTCATTATTTAATTGTATTTGTAACATTTATTTTAAATATAACATAAGAATCCAGTAATTAGTTTTGATTTTCTTTCCGTTGGCGAGATTTTTATAGAAATAAGGTTTTCATAGGAAAATGGTGTAAACGATACCTGATGATGAGAAAATATTGTTTACTATAAGTCCATTCTATAAAAGGGGTTAGACAAAATAATTATCTGTAATAATACCCTTCTCGATACCTATGGCTTTCACAAGTAATACTTCCTCGTTTTTTGTTTGAGATGAGTTCAAAATGTAATTTGTGGAATCAGATTATTAGTATTGTAGATTTTAAATGTAAAGGTCTATACGAAACTATTCATCACACTATGATATCAAAATCAATGATTCTATTATGATAATTAGTTGTTAATTGCTATCACTGACATGAAATGTTCTCATAGAAATTGATACAAATATTATGATTTGAAGTCATAAATTAATAGATGAGAAATTTTCCGGACTACTGAATGCACTGACCGCTATTCAATTACGTAAGTACCATTACAGATAAATTGACGTAAATGTCATCTATGCTATTTACGTCAATTTGTTTTTATTTTTCTTAAATAAAAACATTTGATATTTAGACTTTCAATAAAGTGTAGTTATAATCAAGTGATACTTATTAATAAGTTAAAGTGGTTTGTTTTTGTTGTGCATTTGATTTGTTTCACACTATTAAAATGTTGATATGTAGATAGGAAAATATGTATGAAAATTGATTATCGACAATGCCTGAAAATCTAATGATTAATAATTTTACTACATTAATCTTTATGTACTTAAGGGATTTTGTATGTAAATAGAAACAAGATAAGGACTAATTGAAACTAAACTCTGACACTTCTCATATTGATAAATACTATCGATAATAACAAACGGGGTCCTTTAAAAGAGGCGTGAAGAAGCATTTTGGGCCGGCAAGGTGAGGGTGGCTAGGGCAGTATGTCGCGTGCTTCACCTGCTATCTTCACGTATAGATTCCTGCTGCTTATGATCAGGTGGTGTCGAGTCATTTGCTGAGTTTAATATAATAACTTTAATATAATAATATAATCACACTCACTATCAAGCCTAAAGTAAGCATCATTAAGATATTTATATATGTAATAATACTTATATAAATATCAGAAATATGCTAAATAACTATAAGAGTCATAGTAACCAAATATTCGTACTCATCATACAAATATTTACGTATTTAAAATTTCGAACATGGGACTTCTGGCTAAAAAGGCAAGGGTACTGATCATTCGACCAGACGGCTACCAAATTATGGATTTTTTACTTTTAATAGTTTAATTTATATTCACAGATCATTCCAGTTGACGAACATTTTAGTATAAGGTAAAAATTACTTGGACTATGCAACCGTTAGATGCTTTGGAAATATTTGTTAATAAAACTGTAATAATCTATAATTGCTTGTACTTTTTGATTGCAAAATAATTGGTGCACAAGCCTTTGTAAGCAAAAAGGCAAATATTTAAACGATTGCTAAAATGATGTTTTTCATATACGGCAGGATGTTAACTTTGCGCCTCCGATGAGGTTTATGCGTGTTTTTACGGTTATTACCCCGATTCCAATCTTCATAACAACTGAACCTCACTGATTTAGTGTACGGTTTAACTTCTGAGCACTGGTTTTCATTTGACACTGAGTAATGTTATAGTCCTGATCCGACCCTATTTATATAAATCGCAAAACTAAGCTTAGGAAGGTATTAGGATTTTTGTAATAAAGTACAGGGATTAGCACTACTCCCGGTTTTTGTGAAGCGACTGGTCTCATGAAACAAAAATATGTCACGTAAAAGGCGCTGTTGCGAAGTACAAAGAAAATACTAAGCCAAGGATTAGTTACGTAGTAAAGTCGAATTGAAATCAATATTGATGCACAAAATACTCCAGCATAGCTAGTTGAGAATTTCGCCGGTAGTCATATTTTCTTTGCGAAAGCTATTGCTACAATATGTAAACGTATGTCCTATAGTTTACACATACAGACACAACCTTAAAGATTGATTGAAAGTATAAAATTATTCTTCCATCTAATTAGGATGTACGAAGGAACTTTATGATTTTAGACTGGTATTATTTTGGGTGAAGTGAATGTAATAAAATTGTACCCGCTGTATACAGAGCTTGCATTTGAATAATTCGGTAGCGAAACTTATGTTAAGGCAGGAACACACCACTAACTAAATGAGCAAAAGCTTAGTTGCGGCTTACTACCAGTGAATATGAATATATTACTATATTATGATACAGTATACGCGATGAATAGAATCTAAGCTAGGATTCGCTATATTTGGAGTGCATTTCGTTGATTCTTATTTATAAAGAGAAAATAAGCAATGTTACTAACAAGGTAGGCTTTCCCCTGTTCTTTCAAAATATTTGAACGTGGAAATCAGTTTCGAAAACAAATTGAAGAACTTACGCTGGGGAAAATAGAATAGTGAGTTTTTAATCACAAAAATAAAAAAAAAATTTTGTTGAATTTGCAGTTAAATTTTTAAATTTTATTTTATGGAACGGATATCAATCGAAATCTTTTTATGCATGATCAGTATGGCAGAAACAGTTTTGCTGCGAGTGAAACTTATGTTGTAGTTGCAAAGAATTATTATCATCATCATTGTCATGTACAGTCTAAATATGTCCTACTGTTGAGCACTGGCCTTCCTGCATGTCAGAAATATATCATGAATTTGGGCTAAAACACCATTGCGGTGGCCCAATGCCGCTTGGTGAGTTAAAGCGGTTGCCGTTACAGCCAGGACCAACGGCTTAGCGTGCCTACAGAAGCACAGAGGAGAAAATAAGAAAATTTGATTGACCCATCTAGGGACCATCCATAGGACCACCATTAGTATAATTATTTTGTAGAAGCACTAAGCTCTTCATAATATATGAGCCGTTTAAAAATGTTTAAAATCGATGAAGTGTTCGGCAGTAATTCCAATAATTATAAGATAACAATTAAAACAGTGCTAAAGGTAATTTGTGATCATATCCGTTTGTGCTTCTTACCTAAGATTTCCTTCATGGGTGTCGGCGCCAGAAAATTATCAACGAAGCGAAAAATTAAAGTAGCCGTGACCGGCATAAAATTAACTAAGTCTCTTCTCTTGCAGTGTTAAAGTCTTAAGAGAGTCTGCCGCTAAAGTTTTGGCATTATTCCCGTCGCGGTCTCTACGCCAATTTTTACTACTGTTGTCTTAATTTGTACGTTAAAGCCGCTAAAGATGCTATCGTTCTCATAAAACCAGAACCAAACATTTTACATTTTGTAAAAAAAATTGAAACCATTAATTGTATTTTTTTTAAGTTTTCCGCTTCTTTTAATTGTGTTGTCACAAGCTGCTTGTGATATATCTTTACTTTGAATCAATTTTGTTAAGTATCTCGTTTATTTTGATTACTAGCATTACAAATACATTTCATTCGATGACGGTCGTGTGAAACTCTAAGTGACAATATATCAGCACACCGAATCAGCCTCGTAACATGGCGAGGTAAACCATACAGCCTTATACACATCCATGTTTCATAAGATTTAGGTAGTACTTCACTTATAAAAAGGTTAGATTCATTTTATTTATGTTTTTGTATTAAATTGTTTTACAGATTAGAAATATTTCATTCATGTTATAAAAGTCAGTATTGCAGCCCTCTTTGAATCTTCGATTTCAACGCGAAGTTAACTCACTTTATTTGCTACTAATTGGTCTCAGTTGTAATTTAATCTATCAACTAATGAGCCATTCCAAAGCGTTCCGCAAACCGTTCTAAATTTAAACCCACGCTGTTTTCTGTTTAAATAAGATTATCTCTTTAATTTCATAAACAATAATAAATGTAGTTGCTGTAACATGATTTTTACCATTATCAACAGCCTATAATTACATCCCGATAATGCGAGGCCTTTTGCTAAGGACGAACACTGATTAGACGGGCTATCATAGCAGCACACTGACCCAATGCAAATTGGTAGATGAATGCTGTTGTCGTTATTACCAGACCAATGATTGAAAGTGCTTTCCTGAGAATTTTATGTTATCGCTCTTGTAAATAGTTAGAAATTGATGTACTTAATACCAGCATGCTATGAACTGTAAAGTACGGCACAGATCACTTCACAATTTGTTCGAGAATATAAAAACCAGTATAGTATCATGTTTATAATGGCTATAGTTGTTATTTAACCCTCTGGTCCAAGTCTCTGGTAACAATTAATTTGGATATATATTTATAACGCTCCTCGAGTTTCATTCCTATCGGAGTGAAAGCTTTAACTTAAAGCCCCCGAGTTTTCCAACTTCACCTCCTGCACCTGAATTTGCACACCTAATCAAATTAAAAGTTCATCACCCCTATATTTCAGTGTTCCTTAGAAATGATAATATAAATTATCAACTTTCAAATGATTATCAGTTGGTTAATGTTGTTGTTGTATTTGGTATTAATTTTCGAATGAGCATTTTATACTTGTGGCTTAACCTTTATAAAGACAAGAGCTAAAGTAAATTGTTATATACGTTGTATATTAGTCTTTATACTACTTTTTCTAAAATTTAGCTTATGCCAATAATTATTGAACGAATAACTCTTTCGAATGACTCTTTTTTTTGGTGAATTATGAATGTCATTTAAATTATTTCAAAACATTACAGAAATATTTTTTATTTTTTATAATTATAATAAAAGTAGACATTAGAGCACATGATACTTTAAAAAATGTACAAAAATAATTATTTTATTTGACACTGACATTTTATAAATAATAATAAAAATTTGAAACAGTAGATCGAGAACTGTGGTATTGGCTGAATTACACAAAAAATTCTCTGTAAACTCAAAGGATAACTCTTTTCCATTGCGAATCATGCAATTTTTTCCCGGTCTCATTAAAATACTCAAGTTAAAATCTTCAAAGACAAAACATTTTGAATAGAAAAGTATTGCAAGTAACAAAGCCACTGTGAACCCTAAATACACAAGTAGTTTGCATTCTATTTTAAAAGTAAGTTTTCTTTGCTTTCGCAAAATTATTTCTAGTGTAAGTTTATTGTCTTATAAGATTCTAATATATTATAATTTAGACTTCACATCATCATACAATTGTCAAACTTCAATGATTTTCAGATTCAATGTGCCATGTAGATATTGCACAGTTAAAAGTCATTTTTGTCAAAATTAAGAAAAATAATGTAATTTCTGTCAAACCATACAATACAGAAACAAGTATTTTCAAATTCAAAGCGAGGCACCCGAATGCTTATTAGTTAAACAGGTCTCAAACACATAACCTACTGATATTTAATTATAATTAATTTTAATTTCGACCTATTGACTATATATAACTTAGGAAACTAGGTTTTTTTACAATTTTGATAAGTATTCTCACATTTAAAATAATACCTAAAGCTGTTTTTCAGATAGGTATTTCAGAATTGTACTTTCAGTATAACAAAAGTCCAAGAATATAGGATTGAATTATTATCTCTATAAAAACAAAATCGACCTTGAAAATAAATAGAAAAGCAAGTACATAATTTGCAGGCAGACGATAATGACCATAAATATCTCTGTGGACAAAGCTACGGAAACAGCACACATAGTACGAACGTTACGAAGGAAACATAAAATATTTCACATTCATATGTTGTGTACATTCCACAGCACATAAAACATTACACATTTGACTCTCGACCGAATTTATTCAATAATGCGAGCGATTTTACAATACATCTATTTCACTTGATTTGTTGCCTGCTATTCTGTATCGAAATGTAATTTATTAGGAATCGGTATCGGTATTTTATTACAACTTTAGCATTTTTCATAAACATCGACATTTACTCAGATCTTATATATATTTAGAAACCTATTTAGATCTTTATAGTTGTTTAAATAAAGTTAATTTGTAATTGCTATGTCATTTTCTATTTTTGATAAATGAAGTCCTAGGTCGATGACTTCCTAATTGAAATATTATCTTAAACGTTTTTTCGAAGCTTTAAATTTAACCATTTTTTCTGTCTGGTTCTGACCCCAACACTATTTTTGCTGTTTTGCTGCTCATTAACCGTCTGTCATCCAATGATACCGAAATCATATCATTGGATATGATTTTAATAAAAGCTTCTTTTATTGAGATGCACATCAAATGCATAAGTGTGTAGTATCTCATTCGTCGCGAGAGGAGTTCAATTTCAAATCCCACTGCTGCGCACGTTGCTTCATAAATGAGAGAAATTTATATTTTAGGAGGTTATTTAGGAGGTAGAGTAAGATTTAGGCCAAAATACCAATACGATGGCCCAATGAGTGTTATTGGTTCCTGTAACAAGTCCAAGGGCTTACTGACCCTTGTGAAGCATGGACGAGCTCGAAACAATAAATTAAGGAACTAACCACAATTTTTTTTGTTCTTGTAATAGAAATCAAAGGGCTCAAAAATCGCCAGCAAGCTCCTCAAAAATGTCCTTGTAGCCTATTAATATAACTAAGGATATTTCAAGTAAATAATTTTATCGTGGCATCTATATTTATAAATTTGGTACAAGTAATCTTAAACAAGAATACCTTAAGGAGTAGTAATTAACAGTGCACTCAGCGCTGTTAGTGCTCATTAGCATGATTTGGAATTTATCTGTTGCTAGACTGCCTATGCGGTCGGTCCGTAGTCCTAGTCGCTAATAAACATCGAAAAACAAAAAAACACAAAACAAACAAAAAACATGATTTACCATCGCGTGAGACCAGAATAAATGAGTGTCCAAGGACTGCTGGAGAGATTTCATTTAGAAATAAAAAGTATTTGTGTAAAACATTTTCCGGAAACGCCTTTTCGCCTGAATGTTTATTGTGTGAACATTCATTGTTAAATAAATATCCTGAAATGGAATTGTTTGAATATCATAAAGTATCAATAATGTTTGTGGAAAAATCAGGACCAATAGATTTTCTTTTATGAATGTGCTCCAGCAGCTTGGTAACCGTAAGGAACAATAAGTTAATACCATTATTTTATGCACAAATTTATTTATTTTTGCACGTATAATATTTAACATTTTATTACTTCCACGGAAATGTGTATTCATAGTGTATCTCGTAAATGCACGCCTAAACTAGGTTACAAAATAAAATTACGCAACAGAATGAACCTATCTACGCCGTTGAATAAATAACAAGAAGATGCATGAAGTCTGCATCGGCATCGTGTATATTTGAAGTTCATGGAACCATGCCAACAACAGCTCATTTTTATTTTACTAGAAGCGTGCGTAACTCGTTTGTGGTGAATTTTCGAAAGTGAGGAGACGCTATAAAAACAATACGATGAAAACAAAAACTGACAAAAGCCCGACTCTATTCTCAATTCGATCTCGAACAGTGGAAGGAATACCGATCCCATTCCATTTTCCTTTGTTATATTGCTATCCTGTTTTTTGTAAATGTTGAGGTGTGAACTTGGTTGTGGAATCGGCGATTTATGCTCATAGTTCATTTTCTGCAGTCATAGTAAAGGTTATTATAAAACTACAATATAGCCTCTTTGGTAGACACCAAAGAGGCTATATTGTAGTTTTATAATCTTATTAATATATTAATAATTTTCCAATCTTCGAGCAAATTCATTTGATTAAGAAATTATATGTAATCAGCCAACTTGGAGCGGCGGCCATATTAAAATTATTACAGTATTGAGTGTTGCACATTGTATTGTCACCAGAATTAACGATGTATGAAAAATTTTAGTTCAATTGGGTACCAAAAAAGTTTTCCAAATTTCGACAGACACATTATGCACACACGAACAGAGCAAGTTAATAAAAGCTTGTAATAAGAATAATTTTACAATACTGCAAATCAAAATCAAATTTTCAACGTAAATACCTGCAAC
Organism: Acentria ephemerella; assembly: GCA_943193645.1. Classification (NCBI taxonomy): domain Eukaryota; kingdom Metazoa; phylum Arthropoda; class Insecta; order Lepidoptera; family Crambidae; genus Acentria; species Acentria ephemerella. The sequence goes on along the minus strand of OW971886.1, from coordinate 8,496,934 downwards.
TTACATTTTTACAGTAAATAAGTGCTTACCATTCTTACCATTGCAGTACGCCTTTTTCTTTCCAATATGACCTAACCAAACTTTAACGTGATCTCTATCGAACTCCTGTGCATCAAAGGAATTCCATAGCGATTCGAAGGCGTCGACATAAAACTATGTGCGTATTTTATTCATTCGTATTCACTGTCAATATATGGTATTGATATTACAGTGAAACTTCCAAGTATGATTGACGATGTATGCTCGTCTGCGTTACAATGAACTTTGAGTCTATTTGCATAAAGTCTCTTAGGTTTAGTATACATCGACCGTCTTTTTCTTTTAATTTTATCGCACAACGTGAGACTTCCTATCGTCAAATAGCATATAAATTTAAATAAATATCGATTGATTTATTGACCTGACGGGAAATTTTCCTAAGACTCGAGTTTTCAATAGTCAGATAACAATTATCTAGAGAATAATTTTCACGTTTTTACATATTTTAGGTAGAAAACTTGTCAACTTATCAAAGTTATTTTTTTGTTAAAAGTTATCTGAGTATTGAAAAATCAGTCCTAAGTTAAATTAAAGTTCTTTTAAATGTGTAAAGTATTGGTAAAGCTAAAAATTTGTTATAACAAATGACTATTCAAGCATGAAATTTGAGTAAAGTTTGAGTATTCAAAATTATAAAATATAATAATAATATATAAAATTTAATATAAAATACGAATGAATTAATTCAATTTCTGACTCATAAGTTGAATATAGTTAAATATACATGTAAATAAGTCATTAGTAATGATATTTTTCTCCTTCCAACTTATATTTATTTCTTTGCTCGCAGAGTTCATAATTGTTTACTGTCTTCGTTAATACTTTTGTTTCATCTGCAACCTGCATGCATTTGTTTTATGCCCAGCAGTGGGGCGTATATAGGCTGAAGATGATCTTTCGTTCGATCAGTTCCAACGTGTAACCGCTTTTTAAGTGCCTGATAAATAATCCGATAAAAATAAACAGATCGCTTGGAGTAGATAAGTTTTCGTTTTCTATATACTGAGATTACTCTTTTTATACCAGTTCTTAGGAAAGAGGAACAGTTTAAACTTTTTAAAAGTTGTTAACAGTCTCGTGTTATTATTACAAGTATAAATACAACACCATTTTCTACTCATGCATTAATGATAGCATCTAATGTTGACCTTTTTCGAGATACAATAAATCCGACATTCACATCTTTTATCTAGCCCAAAGTAACATAATTAAAACTTGTGTTACCTAATAAGGTAACAAAATATCTCTTTATTGTTATACATATTAGAATAAAAGAAATTCAACAAATTTGCTTAGTTGCATTCCAAATTAGTAACTTGATATGTAACACGGTGTTTGTAGATGATGTATGGTGCGCATTCATCTGCAATAACTGCCCGATTTTAAGCTCGTGTATCCAAAAGGACTCTTATTTTCATAATATTCATTGGAAAGGAGGCGCTAAGGACCTTCTTATCTCGCAATGTATTTTTACATATTAGTATAATAATTGCGATATGGAGAATGACGTGATTACAATTGGGTATACAAGGTTTCAACAGATCAAATTGAATACACTCGTATTAATTCACCGCAGTATAAATTATTATCAGTTGAAACATTTGTGATTCTATTTGAATATCTTAGAATAGAATAATATGACTTTAATAAACAAACGAATAAATTTGTAGGTTCATTGTAATATTAACTTGAAGGTAGGTCAAATTTTTAGAATAACGTAGCCAGCATAAAATGTTCGCGTTAAAAGAATCCCCTATCTTGTACCACCTTTTCACTTAGTTCACTTTATTGCGGCGAATTTAAGATACTTTTGTCGAGATAGCTATTGTCTTGAATCCAATCCTAGAGTGTTTAAGTTGGGGAATGTCGAGCAAAATAATAAGGTGCTAACTGAATTCCGTCATTTCCTTAAGTGGCTAGAATATTACTAAATGAACAAAATGTAGTGAAATGAAATGAAAAGGTGTACACACAGAGTTAGGAATAAAGAAAATATAAAAAAAAAATACAAAATATGTAAAAACAGATAACAAACACGCTCTAAGCTTTGTCACTGTCTAATGACCAGTGGTCTTAAATATTCATCGCTAGTCTAGTGAAAAACATAGACATAATGACACTTATTGAAAAGACAATACAAGTCAAATCGAAAGGAATTGTTGTCGTTAAAAAATAAAGCAACTATTCGTAGAATGTTTCGTGTAAATGTAATAACGTACGTGTATTTTTGTATGAAATATTATCACATGATGACGATCGATACGTAAGAAAGATATCCGTTCCGTCATTTAAAATGAACTTTATTTTGTATTACTATTTTAAATACAAAGCAACAGAGCTTGCCAGAACTAATAAAACAATCCATAAAAACTGATACATTCTATTCCGGTATCTCGATACAAATATTTTAGGCGCGCGGAAATATATTTGATGTAACCTATAATGTTTTGCAAGATTTAATGAATACAGTTACGTTCTCTCTCTAGTTTCTTACTCATTCTTTTTGTTAACATTATATGTTGTTGATACTAAAATATGAAAAATATGTTTTTACTTTACTTTTATTTTTTTAAATGTCACTGACCGCTATAGAATAAATTATTATTACATTATCATTAAATAATATTATTAAATTAATAATTATATACAATCAAATGAGATGTTGGTCGTAAGATGAATGAAATGAAAGAAATTTTAATATTTAGTCAATTATATTTTTTATTCTTTGTAACGAGGTAGCCTTCATCTTATCTTATTACGTGTTGCGTATATATTGCGGTCGATTGTAGCAATACCTGTACCTATCCAGCCAATATATCACAAAATAATTATAATCTTTTCGGGCAACGAAAGATAACGCAGAGCTGCAATTAAACTGAAAATGAGAGCCTTAAATTAAGGCCAGGCTTATGCTTAATAATGTTGAAAATCAGACAAATTAAATGTTGTCGATTAAGTCAAATAAAGTTGAGAATCAATTTTGAACTATCTGCAGTTTTATCAAAGATAAAAATCATAAATCTTATGAGACATTTTTTCAAGGTAATTCTTTTATCATTTCTAATTTCGACGAATAGTACCTACTGAGCGCGCTTTCATTGCTTGCAAGTCTTACGACAGTAGAAACAATTTGTATATCTGTATATTCCTTTATAATATTGCACCAGTTCTCCTTCTTCGTATTATTTCAATTTACCTAAGATTGCCCAAAAGATTTTTTTATGAACAAGGCCGATCATCTGCACTTTTCAGTGTTTGCAACTTTGATGTTTGAATGTTGTTTGTAAGGAATAATATTTTTTTTAATAAGCTCACTTGCACCAAACTACGGATTTACCGCAGGCGTGTTAAGGTGCGCTTCCTATTACTGTTTATTTGTTAGATATCGCTACAACTGTAGGTTGGGTTGGTGGATTTTATTCAAACTTTCTTCAAAGCCTTCTTGGTCTGCCTCGCTCTCAAAGATACATATTAACCTTGTTAATACGAACTGTCAATAAGACACTCATGTGAAAACTGTGCTTAACAGGATTATCCACAATATCATAATTCAATCTGGGCAACTGCTTTAACAATAAAGCAGTTGCCCAGATTGAGCAGCTTTCACTATGGTTGTGGATGTGTGAATATTTTTTTAATATCAAGTTCCTCCTTATTTGGCAGGCCATTGGTTCTGGTTGTTCTGGGAACTGCTTAAACCCCCTCCCTAACATGAAATGGAATGTGTTGGTGATGAACCCAACTCACGACTATTCTCATGTATTAAGGCCTATGTGCATTAGTGTGATGTATATAGACTGTTGATAATGATGATACTGTAGCGGCGGCCTATGTTATTAGCGCTTTATTGCTATTTAAACAAATACGTAACCGAGCAATTGTTGATCAGAGAATTGTACTGATTATTAACATAGAGCTCGGACATGATAAAGAAGCGTCAAAATACGCAGTTTAAAGCCTGAAACACGCTTACAAAGTTTGTAAGCTATATCAGTATATACATATACGAGTTTTGATGTTGTACAGTAGGGCCGCGGAACTCGACCGAACACCTAATTAGGTGGAGGATCTTCTCATTTCAATGATGTTGTGGGAAACCCAGCCACATTTTTATGGTGAACACAGTCAGTTTCCCTGTGGTGGACCCTTTAACAGGCTCTTTTAAGTCACCACCTCCTAGGGTCAATACTACTGCCCTGAAGAAGTATAATTGAAGGGCATGGATCAGTAGTTCGAAATGAAATAAGCCGTGGTGGCTACTCACCATAAAATGTCCACTCTCTGACATAAGAAACTTAAATAAAGGAGGCGCTAAGGATCTGCTTATTTCGCAATATATTATCACATGTTTGCAAAATAATTGCGATAGGTTTCAACGGATCTAATTGAATACACTCGTATTAATTCACCACAATTTATATTATTATCATTTGAATTAATTGTAATTCCTTTTATATTAACCTCAGCTTTGGCGATCCGGATTTGGATTCCCAGTGGTGACGTTAATTTTCTGCTTGTTCGGTTGGTGATAGCACTATTTCTTAGTCCACATGGAAAGCTACCACCATGTTGCTATAATAATAATAATGTTAACAGCATATTTGTGTTTCGGTCGCAAGTTGTAAGATAGCCAGTTTCTCTGTGGTTAAGAAATCCGGGTGTAAATCACTTCCATAGTCGGTGTAATCACCACTTACAATCAGGTGAAATAATTTGGTCCAGTGCGTGTGCTACGTGATGTCAATACTATATCTATTAATTATTTGTAGTATAACACTGTATTAAGCAATGAGATAAGCACTATACAGCGCTGAATGCGCTCCATGAAGAGGCTCCTGCAACGCACGGAATTCGTTATCAGCTTGCCGTCTCGTTGCTGCGACATTATACTATCGTTCCTGTTATTTCTTTCATTCCTAGCATCAGTATTTGAAACATTAACAAATTTTAGTAAAATTAATAGTTTTAAATTTAAAATATTCGTACAGAGCAGAGAAAATCACTCACACTGAATCAAAGAGCACTAAATTAAAAATACATTCATTTTTATAGTAATTTAATTTATATGTTCATACTATTGAGTTGTATTGTATTTAATAAGCCAACAAATATGTCACTAATGATTTAGTTTACCGTTGACGTAGAGTCATCTCGATAAGTAATATCCAATGAATTGCAAAAGAACGTTGTATTCGTATAATTTGAAAACTATCATCTATTAAAAAGTCGATTCATATTTTCAAATAAACATGTTAAATGATCGATTCAGATATGAATATGAAGGACATAAAATAAAATGGGATGTAATAAAATGGGTAATACCTGGTGGTGCAGCCGAGGAATATCGTATTACTAGAGCTATAAGCATTGGGCCATAAAAATGGCGAGTTTGTTATATTAAGTTCAATCTCAAGAGATTTTTAATGGTATATTTTGTTTTACAAATGAACATTTGTACACTTTAATTGAAATTGGACAATTGTACACTTTAAGAATTTAGTTAACTATAATTGAAGTTATTATTATAGTAATAATAAACATTTTAGGTAATAAAATTTATAATAATTTGATAAATAAAATGTATTTTAATAATATTTAAAATTTAGACCGTAACAATCATTTAAAATAATACATAAAATTTAGTTGATTCCATTAAAATATTCGTTTATCTATCCAAAAAGCAAAATGGAAATATTTTTGCATGTGCATACTTTTTTATATGGATTTTCGGCCATAAAACCACAACGCTGGCCCAATGAAAGGTTGTGAGTGAAATGGTTGCAGTAACAACCGAGGCTAATGGCTTCCAAAGGTTCACATTACAAATGTTTGCGGATCTATCAAAGATAAATCTTGGCAAATATTTCTTTTTTACTAAGACAGAGTGCTAAAAGTACTGTACCACTGAGATGTTGTTGTTCCACGATGTTTTGATGAAAATTGACCAATCTTCCCTGTTCAATATCTACACTTATAAAGCATGAAGAAAACTTAAGGAACCCCAAACTCTGTTGCTATGGCGCAAGGTTCCACTTTCCAGGTTTATATCGGTTGGTGGGCTGTAGAATATCGTGCCCAATTTGAATGAAACGTTTTATTATGTGGATATGTCCTTCATGAGTTCGATAGTAATTCGGTGGACATTTATTTATTTATAATCTTTAAGGTCCATAAATAATAGTACATATGGCGAACATGATGATTATTTTATATTCGTAAAAATGCTAAATATAACTCCAAAAAACGTGATGAAACACTATGAATCTATATAATAATTATCATTATTAACAGCTAATATACGTCCGTCTGTTGAACACAGACTATCCTACATTGGAAAAACACATGTGAAGATTGGATCATAACGCTACCGCATTGGGCCAACATGGGTTGGCGGATGAAACGGTTGCCGGAACAATCGGGATCAACTTTAAAAGCAAGGAGGTAGATTCTACATATATTTTTTATCACAAATAAAAAAATTGACCCATCCAGGGACCAACCATCATAAAAGTTGCTTAGTTTTCTTAATCGAAACCAGAACAATGGAACCACTGTTATGAAGTAGAAAAAAATAAAGTTCCTTTTGGTGGCAAGTGCAACCTCTTAAGTGACTCTTGAATGATAGGTAAAGTTTCTAATATTTATATAATAGTTTGAAACTATCAACTTGTCTGCTTTGTAGTAATGACTAGTATAATTGCGTCTTATCTCACTTTCTTAATGAAGTAGTAATGAGTAAAAACAAAAGAAGAACCTAGCAAGTATAAACTTTAGATACATACACCTAGAGAGCAGATAATTACATCGATCTGCCGATCAACTGCACCATTGCAATCAAGTGAGCTGTGAGACAATTCGGATACGATAGCCTCGACGCTTTAGGGCCATTGTGTCTGACCAAAGCACTTGGAATTAACAGGCTGAAATGAACACAAACGACTCACTATCTACGTCAATGATTGCGGAGGATTTAAAATAAAATAAGAATTTGGATTTCATTTTTTATATGAACATTTGAGTCCATTCAATCGTATATACTTTAATTTTAAAGATTCTGTATTTGTGTTATTTGTCATTTATTAAAGGCGGATTGTTTGTTATTGAATAAGTTAGTTATATCACCGAAACATAACGCCAACGTATGCGTTAAAAATCAAACAAGTCAAATAAGAAAAAGCGTTGTCACGAAAGGACCTCATTTCGTGGAACAATGGTTTTTCTTGTTATAACTTTCATAAAAAAATAACGATTACAGTAACAGATGTCTAGTGGTTTACGTCATTTTATCTGCTTCGAAATGAAATAATGGACTCAGTTTTGTATTATTTGCATTTATTCAAATAATACAAAACTGAGTAATACATACAAAACAAATAATACGAACATTGAAAAAAGAAAGTATTTTAAACAAGTGTTTACAATTACACTGTGCTTATTACGGCAATAGCAACCCTAATAACTTGACCATTGGTTGTTATGCAGTAAAATAACGTTCAGTCTTTAAAATTCGTTATTAATCATCTGAAACCGTTAATTTTGACGTACGTAAGTTACGTTAATAAACTTTTTAAAACAACCCGCCCTAATAGTATATCATACTAATTAGAACCAAATTTAGTGTTTTGTAATTTTCATTTTATTTCAAATATAAGAGGCGAAATACTGTTTGTAGTATAATAAAACTGAACGTCAGATGACGTTAAAGTAAGGGAACACATAATTTATTTGCATATAATTATAATGGCTCTGACGTCTAGTCTGGATTGAGACACACAAATAAAATATTCATCTTTCGGAGATTATTGTGATTTAGTTTAGCAATCTCAGCTACTCAAAGAAATTACCCAGCGCCTAGATATCACTGAACATCTCTTAAAGTCTGGACGCCTTCTCATTTCAGTCGTTACCTACGTCGCTGCAGTATATCATTGAACTATCTGTTACCCAACGGTTGGGCCTACTTCAACCCTCGGCCTAGCCTTTGGCCCTCGATAATGAAGATGTGCCTTAGAGTAGACTTGAAGTCCAATAACTATATAACTTCAAATCTACTCTAAGGCACATCTTTAGTTTTGCATTATTTATGTATTATTATGCTGTTTTATTGTGAATTGTTGGATGGTTGAAACTAGATTTTAATATAAAATATGTAAATTTATTTAACATGTAAAATTAAAGAAGATCAATATGTCATTTTATAATACAGATAAACTAAATAAAATTATAATAATTACCTAAACTCATCTATATAAAACGAGACAATATCATTCCCTAGAGATGTATAATCGCCTTGAAGCATTACAATTTACATATAATATTAGATTTATTATCATTAGAGGCTTCAGAAGTGCTCGGGTGATTAAGCTCCGCTCAGTGCTACCCCTGTTGAGTAATTTGAGAAATTCCATGAATATCTTTATCTTTCCTTTATACGTCATTTATAACTACAGAAATATGGCACATTGGAGGTAAATCCATTTCAATAAATATTTCGATTGCAAAGGAAAAGTTTAAAATTAAATACATTATAAAAAAAATATTGACTCACTTTAAAAATATATGCGGTACATAAATTTGTCTCTCTTTAAGTTTTGATTGTTTATATTCTTTTCAAAGAGAAAAATGATACATCAAAAGGTCTTGTTATATTTTTTTTTTCAAAATTCAAGTTGACTCAAATGATAAATAAATAAACGGTAATTCAATTATTTATTTATATTAGTTCTTAGATCGCGAAAATATGGTTTTTTGGCCAACGGTTCTATGGATTTAAACAAGAAATGTCGGTAAGAATCGTTTACACCAATAAGCGAACATTAACACGCTACTTGAGTACTAGCGTAGACAGCTTTGCACATTCCTTTGACTTAATTAAATATTTCATCGTCCCTTGACATGACGCTCTACTTCGAGATATAAAGTACAAATTATATTAATTCTCCATTTGTAGAAAAGTAATTTTGATCAGAAAAATATTTGTCATTTTAGCTAGAGTTTCTATAACCCGCATACCGTTTATCTCTAATGGGTAGAATAAATGATTGTTTTTACGAGTGTAGCCTTGCAATGGATAGCTTCCTTGAGAGATATACGATCGTCTCGACAGAGACGGCAAAAAATGTAATCCTTAAAACAAAGAGCTCTCGGGAACTACTCATTCCTCACATTTCATTTGATATCAATCACAGCTTACAAAGTCTCGGCGCTCTTCGGTAAATATCGGGTAACTTCGGGCTCGTAGTTCGTAGCGAATGTACTCCAGTGTGACCACCGATCTACGAGCACCGCACGTGTCGTACCTCGTAGCACCGTAGCGGGAGGTTAGACGGACTACGAATCTTTGAATCGTGTTGTGATAAACAATTTCCAGTGTTTGAACGCAAAAGTGAAACGTGATGGTGAACTAAATTTTTCAAGGATTAACCTGTATTGTTATACAATTTTTACATCTGTTGTATGGTAAGTGCTTAGAATATTTAAAGATTAGTAATTTAGAATAAAATTAAAGTAATAATTCTTATCTTCTTGATATTTATTTTATAAATATACTATTCTATAAATATATTATTTTTTCCCATGTGTTCAGTACTTTTTTCATGAAATAAGTTCGTTCTTGGTGACATAAGAAGCGCTCGTTAAATTTCAGTTGACATTTGACAAACCACTTATTTTTCTCGTATTCTCCTTAGCTTAACGTTAAAAGGAAAAAAGTTTTTTCCTGTTGTTGTTCTGAAAAATGCTAATTTTATTTTTATTATATTTACCATCGAAAATTGTCCTGCATTTTTTCGGTTAATATAAATTAAATGTAATTTTGATGCCAAAATTGACATTTAATTTTTGAGCTACAGACTTTTTACAGAATTTGGAATTGCGTGATTCGTATTCAAATAACCATAAGAGTATATTGGTTGCCTGATTCGTCTGGAAATCATATTTTTTAAGCGATTAAATTTAAATTTAACTTCCGTTTTGCAATCAGAGTTTACTGAAAAAAATATTGATTTAAATGTTTACACTGATTTAGCACTTTTTATTTTTAATATGTATTAGAATATATCTAAGTGCGAAATCAATTTTAAACTCTTATTCATTATTTTCTATCTATTAAACATAGTCCAGGACAGAACAAGCCCATTTAAAAACTATGACACAGTTGTAACTGCTATCCTTGTACAATAAAAATTGCAAACACAAACATTTAACAGTTGATATGAAAACGTGTTATTTATTCCAGTGCATGGTAAGTAAATAATTTTAATCAACCAGGTTTAAAATGAAAAGATACGATTTTTTAGGAAAAAGTTAAGTGATTCTGCTTATGAAAGTTGAAGTGCGTATTATTTGAAAATCAACTGTAATTCTTGTTGTTTCGTGTTGAATCCGTCATTTCAGTAAACTTCATAGGAACTTTAGTCAAAAGAATTATTGAAAATAGCAACCAATGTTTATTCGACACGGGTGAATTTCGCTTAACATCGCGCCCACTAAGTTAACAAAATAATATAGATAAGAGGCTTCTAACTTTGTATTGTTTTCGTTTATTGTTAGATTTCTCATAAAGTAGCAAGGTAAAGCTCTTTAGTGGGGAAGTATCCTGTTTGTTTAAGAACCTGTGCCTTATTACAGAGAAGTGTTCTTGCTCGTTTTACAATAGCTTTTGAAGACTTCTAATAAGACCCTAAATCGATTGAAGAAATTATCTCCTCAATAGTCGGACAAAACGAAGAGTACAATGTTCAATTGTTGTTTCTTGAAGCTGACTTTTCGGAACATCGCTGACAATGGAACCCAACTTAATAAAGAGTCGAAAAGTCAATATATGAGACGGATGAACTGTAAATTTTAGTGTGAATAGAACTAACAAATTGAATTTGGTTAAACTCTTAATAGTATAGTTAATTTGATTTTTTACACACAGTTACTTAGATAATTATACACCATACTTTTCCATAACAACTTCTATGCAAATTAAAAACAGTATAAAATTCATAAGAATCTACTTTTTTGAGGTCATAGTGTTATGTTACTACAACGCTCTGTACTTTAAAGTTTCTATTCAAATATTTTATGACTAAACAGTAGTCTTGTAATTATAACATATAAATACACTTAATCCATCTTAATCTTTATCTATCTATTATCGTTCTGTAGATGAACATCGTTAAGTTAGCTCAGTTTTAGAATAGAATATAATGGAAAATATCATTATTGAACTACAATCAGGTAATCATAGAATGAACAGGATTAAAAAATAAACTACTAGATGTATAACAAATTATATTTTACACAAATACTTACTAAATCACAGCATACATACACTGCATCATACATAATTATTTACATATAAATCTTATCCATTAAAATACCTATGTTGAAAAATAAATTAAGTAAGTTGATTGTGTATCAAACTGACAAATAGTGTCGTCGAATACTTGCTTTAAAAAACTATTGTTTCATGTGGACGGGCAAAGAGGTCTGCAGCAAAACAGCATGTGCCGGGAAAGATATTTTATACAATTAAGTAAAGTTTGATGTTGTTTCTAACTTTAAGTTCTCCAATGATCTCAGAACTCGGGAAAGAGTATCATGAAGGAGCTTAAGAGATCTTTTTTGAATGGAGTAAAATAGTGTAAAGTTATGGGATAGGATACATGAATTCTGGCGAAGAAAAACGGGTTATCACTTAAGTTTCTCATTAGATTTCGGAAAATATTTGCGTAAGCCAAATAAATAATACCGTATACAAAAAGTTCTGGAGTCACATAATTTTAATCAATTGTTCTTTGGCTACAAAACAATTAATGCATACTTACTTCCTCTCAGATATCAATATGTTGAGTTTTTTAATTATATAAAATGAAAGAAACTTCTCATGCACACACATGTTCACACATGTCTTATTAAACAACGTTTTGTGCAGTTGCAAAGCTCTATTAACCGCTCTCTATTACCCAGGGAAGGTGACTTGGATATATGAAGCCCTCAACAAGAAAACCCAAAGAGAAGCAACAGCTCGCTTGATACCCGCCAAGGAATGCTTTTGAGTGTTTTTTTGTTACGAATGTTCGCTGATTTGTCAGCAGGTCTTGATACTCCTGTGCTATTTCTGTAATTAATATTCAGTAAGTTGATTTAATGATTACGAGGTTTTACAATTTTGTGAGATATTTTGAGTTCGATGAAGAAAGTCCTAACTGCGAATTAGTCGTTAATAAAAAAATAGTAATTAACGTTAATATTATTCCTTGCAACCAACTTTTGATCAAGGAAAGATTATTTTTATTACTATTTTTTTAAATCAGCATAAGCTAGAAAGTCTTTTGGAAATATTTTCACTCAACCGTTCTTACATCATGAAAAAAGCCGAATACAAATTATGCAATTTGTTTAAAATTCGGGTTGTGGAATGCACAGTTCAAATTCAAACGTGTATGCCACGAGAGTCATGTACATATTTGATCAAACGAAGTTGCCTCTAATTAGTTCGTAGTTTTTATGTTATGGTTACATAAGGGATTATATTTAAATTGTAACATTCACTCAAGTCCATATTGATATTTCCTTAAGGCTAGATAAAGGTGTAATTGTGACAAAAATATTATTATTATCGACTTATTAACAATTTTTGTTTTACAGTCAGACCTATTTATCTTGGCCAAATTAGGCATCATTAGGATCTTCTGTTATCGATATTAATATTTAAATAGATATCAGAGAATTACTTAATAAAAATACATACATATATCTATGATTCGTAAATAAATATTCATACTCATCATGCCAATATCTGTGCATACTGTGATTCGAACGCGGGATCGCTATTCAAGTAGACAGTGGTACTGAGACCTCGACCAGATGGCTGTCATATTACCTTTATAGTGCTCGCTTTTTACAATTGTGTCTTTTAAACGAATAATAATAATTAACCAATATACCTGTTACAGGAAATGAAACATCTATTATATCAGTCGTTATGTGGTGCCTATGATACAGGAAAAATACTCTATTTATTGCGAACAATTGATATCTCGTTTTCCTTAAAGGTTCCTAAAGATACATTTCCTTTGTAGCTTTTGAGTTGGGCGATTTGTTGGTTACACAGAAAACGTAAAATTATTTGGTAATAAATCAACTAAAAACATGCATGATCAAATTAGAATTGTCATTACAAAAATTGGTATAGAAAAGCAAATGAAACTTATGTTCATTGTGTAGGCAGTAAACAAATTGTTAAATACTTACTGTACTTTATTTGAGACACTTTATTTGCAAGTTACTGATTGCGTTCCAGTAATCATTTAGTTCAGCTTAACATTTTTACTAATACAGATCGATTTCTAAAGCCCTCAACACATCTAGTACCTTGCGTTTCCAACTTTCAAATCTCAACTCACATTAAAAATACGTCACAGGCTGGTGGAATTAAGCTATTAATTTAATGTATAAAGTGCAAAATCACTTTTTTGTACTTTTGAAAAGTAAAAAGTAACTCTTATATCTTTCCTAAATACTTGCCGCAATACCCGTAAATTTCTAACAAAAACCACTCTATGAATTCATTCCTCCGCTACGCTTGACTGAGATCTACGTAGCTGAGGAGATAACCCACTTCTATTAACGAAAGTTAATATACGCTTTTATAAAGTAAAATTAATATATATTTCTCTCACTGACACCTATTATCTAGCCCAAACTAATCCATGACATTTATTATATGTACTAGAAAAATATCAGATATATACTAAAAATATAAAAACATCCATTATTTGTGAATAAATATTCGAACCCATCATACAAATATTTTCCCCTACCGGGATTCAAACGAGAACTATAATTATTCAGATATGGATTTCAGATCATATTTTATGTAGGCAAATCCACATTCTTACTTTGCTGACTTTAAAAATGTTTCTTTACTCGTATTTACATCCCCCAACAACTGTCAGTGTTTGTATCATATAAACACCTTACGTCGGGTTGTCGTTGTTCGACTTTTAGCCAGCCAGGGCTAACCAGAACCAGAAGGGCCAACCCTTCTCCAACTCTCAATACTTCACTGTTCTTCGTGACCTGTTTCCAGTATGTGGCAGCTCATCTATCAACTTTCAATGTTTTCCTCCCTACTATTCCTATTACCACAGGTTTGGTTCAAAACTATTTTAATGCAATGACTACGGCCAATCTTTTCAATTTAATACGCTTTTTATATTATGCTCGTAATGTTAATATCATATTCGTGGCACTGGTTCTTTATTCAATCACCCAATTTCTTACAAAATAATAATAAATACGGGACTCAACGCGCACACAGTAGGTAATTACATACTTTTTAATTATCTGACGTTTCGACCAGGTTGCACTGGCTGACTGCTTCAGTGGTGCATGCTCTCCGCGACGCCGCTCCAAAGATGTGCGGGTAGATGAAGAAAAGTCTACCTTACGCAGACAACGGCCGGTAAGTAATTACCTACTGTGCGCGTTAAGTCCCGTATGTAATATTATTTTGTATTATGGAACGCGATAGTTCAAAATTTAATACAGCCAATTTCTTTTGTTTATTATTCTCTAATTGCTTATAAAAAGACTAATTCTCAACATCTTTACGAAAATCCTACAATTCTGTTTCACCCATCGCGTCCTTGACTCTAAATTTGTAAGGTCCACTCAAGCAATGGAGTGATTCCGAACATATTGTACCCGTGCTCCTGATATAACATTGTTATTATTAATCCCATGTAACACTCGACTACCACGTCTAGGTTGCGGTTCATTAAGGGCTTCTCGAGTTCCTAAGCACACACTCGGGTCAATAGTCACCGACGCGTGGCGAGGGTGGTTACTGAACTAAATGTCTCTATTTGTGTAAGCCAACGATGTAACGCTGGAAACTGGGGCGAGAAGGCGGTGATAATTCTTATCTGATTACGGGTAATGGTTTGTGTTAAGCATATTTCAAGACTTAATTAAATGCTTTTAATGGAGGTCTTTTTATCTTTCTCCATTTTAAATATCAGCCTGTCATCATTGTTGTAGGGGACACCCCAACGACAGCTTAAATGTGAAAAATATTAAATGAAATTGAATGAAAAATATTTTTTTTAAATCAGGAGAGCTCTCTTGCTTGCACTATCGTAGTCTTTTCTAAACTAGTACTAAAGTATAAGAAACCTATTGCATTATGAGAAAAATATATCAAAACTACTGATTTTATAAAGTATCCATTCAAATGATGTGTCCTTTGAAAGAGGCATAGGTCCAAATTACTGTAAATTAGTTATTTTAATTATATGAAAACCCTTATGTCATTTGTACTATTACAATATTCATTATTTATATTTCTAGTAAAAATATTTTTCACTTATCTTGGATCAAGACGAATGCTACGTGGGATAGCAGTCTTACTTGCAAGAGCTATGTTACAGCTTAATCCAGTGCCCCAACAGCCGTACCATATCATTACACCATCGGGATCGTGTCCTAACCACTGGCCAAGTCACTCTTCTTGGCCACTTATTCGTAATTGGTTAGGTACATCATTCATTATTCCGTCTAGCTAAGTGTTCTGTCCATCTCCAAAAAGCAATTGTTTATTTTTAAATACTCACAAGTAAATTCGATATCAATCACGAAATCTTCAACTTCATAATGCTATTTACTAGCATACGGCCTACCTGATGGAAAGCTGTTTACGTAACTTATGGACCCTTGCAAAACCAGGGGATCATTAAGATCGCATTGGTTTTATCTCATTTTTATTTTATATTTTATTTTTGTTGTAGAAATATAATTATGCATCTGTTGAATTTCAAAGTAGGTAATATTTTACGTTTCATGTTTCCATCGACAATTACAAATTTGATATTGGTAAAACAATTTATTAATTATCGTACGAGAGTAATTATGTTAATTTATTACCGCCCGATGAGATTTAATGATTCGAATGAGATTGGAGAATCGTTTCAATGTAAGCAAGTAATATTTAAATCCGTAATTATTATAATATGACTGTGGTTTGTAAAGTCCAATGTGTATAATCAGTTATAATTACTACTTAAACTAATTACTTCCTATACAGTTCAGGAACCTACATCTTTTAAATCATAGTTGGTTTTGAAAAACAAAAAAACAATGGAATACACTTAGTATCTGTGATATTTAATAATTTTAATGACATTTTTGATGATAAATCAATTAGGAAGTACAGCTAAAATATTTTGAATCTTTTCACGTAACGACTAGTCTAACACTACAAGAAAGCGTGTAGCTTTAAAACACAAGACGGTTAACAAACCTTTTTCCATATATATGCGACCGACTACCAGCTGTCTTAGAAAAGGGTGCTTTTGACTATTGCTGTGGCTTGACTTTTTAAAACAAGTTATAATATGCATACGACTACAGTTCAAGTGAAAATCTTTGTTATTTTGGTAGCTTATGCCATTGTAGGAAGAGCCATTTTTTAAATTAGGTTTTGCACTTGTCATTCAGCCGTCCGTACAATAAAAGTGCCGCACTCATAAGGTGTTATATAAACATTGATCGGCTGACCTTTCACACTGTGTTCTTGAATTGTATTAAAACGAGAAAAAATAATTTCCCATTCAGCTGTGAGATTGCCGGCTATCTTTATTTGGAATCACTGTATCACCCCCGGCCGTGTAATATCCATGAAATATGCGTTTATACGGACACAAAGCACGCTCGGAGCCTAAAACGTATTCACAAGGAAATTCAAAATATTTCAATAGCGCAAGCAAACTGTGAAATTTTATTAAAAAGCTTCTGGTTCTTTTTAGCTATTTCTTTCAATTTGAGAGCGTGAAGTTAGCTTGTTTTCGAGATAGTTATTTTTTCCATTTAAAGTCTGAATAAATAATGTCTGCCATATAGAAAAAGTCAGAATAATGAAGGGAAGGAACAGTGGAGAAAAAAGAAACTCGAAGTCACTTGTGTTGATGAAGTACAAAATTTTAACAAGGTTACAAAATACGTAAGGCGATTGCGGTAATTCGGTAATTCCGCACATTGGGTAACTCTAAAAGTTTAACTCTTTTCACGAAAATAATATCGTAAATTTTTCAGTATAACATGTCAAACAATTTCTCATATTTCACCACTCTTCTAATTTCGGTAGAAAAGTACAAATAGAAGTTTAGTCTCAAACTTAACTGACATACATTCATAATTTTTTTAGATTATATCCTCTTTGCGTACATAAACAAATAATAAATAGAACAGTCTACAGCTTGAGTTTATATTTAATAGTGATATTTTCCAGCCAGCCCTAGAAAGTTTTTTAAAATACTCTCAATATTATATTTTATATCCTATATAGGTCCCACTGGCGCAGTCTTCCTACGTTATAAAAACACATAATATCATATACTTAATATAATTATAAATATCTGAATAAAATTATGTACATTTTATTTAACGATTATTATATAATACATATTTTTTACATAAAACTAGATGAGTACCTTGTATATGTTTAACTTTTAATTTAAAAATCATTAGGTTATTGTTATTTTTGGCCTTATTCCATAGACACAATACGTATTGTGAAAGAAAGGCAAAAAAATGGAGTGAATATTTGTGATAGAAGAACGTATAAGAACAAGAATAAAACTGAAAAGAACGTACTGGTATCGGGAACAGAAACAGAAGAAATTAAATAAAACAGAAGAGATTTTATTTTTAGCAGTATTAAGAAACAAGTTCAAATTTTCTCAAGATAACCAACCAGACATTTGGGTTTAATGGTGATCCGGCTTATGAAGCAGCTTATTCTAATGCATGCAATCAGCATAATCGAGAATGGGAAGTTGGCAAAAGCAAGAAATACTGATGCTGTCTAATGTTGGATTCCAATATATGGATGCAATTTAATTTAAAAAATTGTTAGAAATGTGAAAAATTTCACTGTTTCTAAGAAAAACATTTGTAAAAAAGAAGGACTTTATTTAAAAGTACAGACTACGACAACGTGATCAATAAGATCATTGATCCCTGGTTTTAGTCGCAAAAGTAACGCCTTCATATAACACTTTTGGAATTTCTCTCTAAGGCTCTAAGATAGGCTTTATTATTTCTAAAGCTGTTATACTAGGTATTTGTCTCCGTATTTATATAAAAAAGAAATATATATACAATACGATACAGAAAAGTGAATTTTATCCCGTCTCAGCACGAGGAAAGGCCCTATGATCCTATCGTAACACAGAAAATATTACAAAACCTAAATAGGTCGTGAAAGTAGAACGACATACAAAAAAAGGTCTGCGCTCGTCAGTTAAGGTACTTAATAAAAAGTTACGAACAACTGCTAACCGTTACGAATTTGCTTCTAGTATCGTCTAGACTGAATATACCATATTTCGTGATTATGTGATAGTGTTAACAATAATAGAGTACAAATAGACTGCTATTTGTATATTTTCTTTTTTATATAGAGCATAGTTACATGATTCAGAAACATTTTTTTCACAAGAAGTAAAAGTTTATCTTTCAGATACTTGTGATATTCTTCAATTTTATCTTATATAATTTCCGTTAATTTAGTTAAAAAATGTTACATAACATTGTTTCATAAAAATTTAGTTATGTCATACAATATAACAAATATTTAATATAACAAAATCGGTAAGCTGAGCGAAAAATAGTGAACTAACAACCCCTACTTTTCTTTTGTAAATATTTAGCATTGCGATCCATTTTATCCGGGTTTTGCACACACTCAGCTAAATGGATCTCTTGTTGTCTTCATTCCCATGCTCTGTTGACTTTATCGATGAATGCGAATCCAAACTCTTCGGTGACACGAAAAGACGAGTATTTTAAAAAAGAGAATGCAAGCAGAAACATCTTTTGATTTAAAAACTCATTAACGTACAATAATTTAAAATTAATTACACATATATATATATATATCAATATAAAGCCTGAAATTAGTTAATCATAGTTATTTTAAAGTAAAAACTTGTATTACATATTCTTTCCAAACCAAACAATTATTATGATACTCCAAATTACAATTTAATATTATATTTTGATACAATACACAAACTTAGCTGACTTATGTTAGCTAATTTTCCACAGTTATAAAATTCAGTCATATAAAAAATATATTCATATATTTAAAAAAAAAAGGGAATTTAAAGGGAATTACACAGATTATAATAAATATAAAATGTAAAAATATATATATAAGTTAATAATGTTACTCATTCAATTTGATTTGCAATTCATATATATCTATTTAAGCTATTTGATGTATCTTCCTCCACTATGTGTTTTTGTTATTCAAACGGCATTTTGTAGCCTTTAACATATTAAACAGGGAAACTCTCTGTTAAGAGTTGTGAATGTTTTCACCTTACGTAACTATCCAACACCAAGGTGACTCGTGTAGATATTTGTCTTTCTCTATTTATCTCTTTTCAAACTAAGGAAATTATTTAAAGTTAGAGTCACTTAATTAACAGAAAAATAAGAGTACTATTCGCTATATTTATTTATTATTTCTATATTTAATAATTAATGTACACACAATTATAAACATGTGAATTTGTACGTGAGTAATTTAAATTCATTGAGAATTGCCAAACTTAGTTTATTTTCATAATTTATTAAGCATAAACTTCAAAATCCGTTAAGATTTTATCGATACCTGGAATTAGTATGCTTCACCGATACAATAACTCAATTGAACAGTTAGCAAAGCACTGAAACTATGTTATAGACCTAAATAGCACCATAGTTAACATTTACAGGACACAGGGCATTCTCAAACTATATATATACGTCGGTCTCTCACGAATGTCGCATAGTCTATAACTTTCACAGATAAATGGACTGTCCAACACAAAAAGTTTTTTATTACAACCATTAGTTCCACAGATTACCCCTACAACCTCACTTTACTTCCTTATAATATTAGTATAGACTAGTTGCTTCGTTGAAATCTGTACCACCTTCAGTTTATACGATAGGTGCGTCCAATGAGAAAAGAGTTTGTAGATTATAGTTTGGTCACCACTACCGCCATCTTTAAAAAGTAATCCATAGCTGTGGAAGAAATACCTATAATTTTGAACCTTTAGTTCTGAATTAGCAGTTAGATTATCATATTTTACGCATGTCTTAGGATATACACTATACCAACCAATATACATTTTTTTAACACTCCTAACCATAGCAAAAATAAAACATGAAAATATTCAACTACGTAAAGCTATTTTTGAGGAAAAGCGAGATTAATGAAAAGCTTTTTATTTTTTATATAGAAAGAAGATAATATCATAATATGGTTTTTATTCAACTATAAATTATAATGAACACACTTTGTTCACTGAGTTTATCAATTAAAAGCAAATAATAATAAGACGTGGTTAAAATTTACAATCAAAATAATTCCAATGAAATGGAAACAATATATTGAATAAGCTTTCTTGACTCTCTTCTCACAGCAGAAACGCTATACGGTATCTAAATAAACTTACAAAATAGAGCTCTATTATCTTTACTCTAATCGGCTTGGCTTTAAACAACCATAAGTCTGGAATTCGTTAGCTCAAAATACCTAAAAGATTATGCCAAAGCAAAGAAAATGTAATTTACATAAAGTTTATTACTTACGTCAGAATCTTGTTTGAGATACAAAATCTGAAACAACATAATTTAATTAATATTATTACTTTACTTAGTACGATATATAAATATTTTATTAGTCACCAACTGTTCCATGGGTCTAAGTGAGTGAACTTATCAATATTTATTTATCTTCACCTAATTTAGATAAACACAGACGGATAACTAAAGATTAGGAAAATTTGATGAAACCACGTCATTTTTTTCTGAATAGAATCTCGTTGAAAGAATATAAAATTGCAAATTTCTATGAGCTCTATTTCATTGTTTTTATTATTCATATATTTAATTGATGAGTGAGTAAATTGTTTTTTTTTATGTTTAATGAAAATAATAAAATCAGTCCCCTTATGTCTAACCCTGAATCCATCGTTTTCATGTTGATGTACGCCATTCTATTGCTGTATCAACGTTTTATCATGGTGACATTTCGATTTAATCTTTAAAATCATTAGTGCGTACTTTAGTGAAAGCTATCGCGTATATTAAGTTACACAATAAGGTCTTATATTTAAAAATAATAGCACTTTATAAAGCTTCTAGGAATGTAGCTTAATAATTAATAATGTGGATGTGAAGATGAAGATTTAGTTTCTAACATCAAAATATTGAATTTCACCAACAATATTTTTCACAACTCCTACTGCTACTACAGAACATTAGACAGAGAGTTCTGTCAAATAGCATATTCAACCTTATCACTTTTTAGGCCTGAAAAAATGATTTCTTGATTGATTTTAGCATGGATTCTAAATATATACTACATAATTAAGTGTATTTTTTCTGAGACAGAAGTTGGTTCCCAATTAAAAAATATATATTATGCCGTAATCGAATCTTACAATAACTAACGAATAGCTATTTAATAAACAATTAGACATTTATTATATCTAGAATTAGATATAATAAGTGTCTAATTTTTTATTCATCACCAGCACCTTGCTTTATATGGTATATATTCAGTTCCTCTATACATTTATTGCTTGCTTAATACTTGTCTTCTATAAGTCTTACAATATTTTTATGATTAAATTTCGATTCAGTTTCATTTAAATTTCTTTTAATCATACTTTTCAAAATTATAAACATCCAAACAAATTCTATTAACAAAATAATCCAATATATTATTAAAACAGAATATTGTCTGCTTATCGCGTCGCATGTTTAAAACCACACTCACACAATATAATAATTATATTATCCAAACTTATTACAACACACACATCTAAGTCTTAATGCCTCCTATGCTGAGGGTTAACTCTGATAATGCATAACAAATTAAGCTTTGAAGATTTTCAGTTTCCACATCGCCACACATCGTTAACATTGAGTAGGCTAATTAATAAACCCACCCACGTCCTTTCACTTTGTAAATTTGAAACAATTACTCTTATTGTTTGAGCTTTCGCCTATGGATATGAACAGTATAAAACAATGTTTGTAAGATTATGTTGTTTATACTTAGATCTGTATGCTGCAGTACCTCTTAGGGTTTGTATGTCATTTTTTCTAAGACACTCATATAAAACTATAGAGTTAATAAATACTAATATTTTGTACTTTACCAATGCGGTAAAGAAGATTGTATATTAACTGACGGTTTATGGGTACTTCATAAATTATATTTACAGCTTCCCACACTTCACAATAGAAAACGTTTTTTCTCGAGTATGAATTCGTCTTCTGGCCTACCTAATAGCTATAGGGGTATGTGATGCTGCCACGTTGCTTATTATAGCGTTACTGGGAACTTCTTTTATAGCTCCTCGGTAACTCCAAAGCCGTTCGTAGGATTGCCCTGGTTTCTGCTCAAGCAATTCACCACACTTCTCGAGGTAATGCCGCCTTACTGCCAATCTTATCGCAAATAGTGATTACCGAACATTACTTCGGTAATTCTAGTAGTAGGGTTATGCAAAGCATGCGTGAATGTCACCCTACTCATGTGGATTCGCTTTAGATTTGAGAGAAAACGAAAGAACGGATTTTGTTGGTTTTATACGATTCAATTACGTAATAGTGATTTAAATAACCTTTCCGAACTTAAAGATCTCAATATAAATAGGCTCTGTTATGAAGTAGGTATATTTAACGGTTGTCTGCTGGAGTGGTCAGTACCGTGCTCTACTAAACCAGAGGTCCCGGGTTCGAATCCTAATAGATGCAGATACTTGTTTCATGCTTAATTTGCATTTAGTTGTGATTGTGAGAAATATCTTATAACGTATATTATTGTTATTAACCTGTACAAACTAACAATATACAATCTCAACGTACCCACGAAGAATGAACATTTCAGTTGTCTAAAACATGTTGATAATGTGATTAATGTAGTAGATTAAGGCAAAGTAATGACCTCTAGCGACGAAGGCCGAAACTTAATTAGATTCGATTTGCACTTTATCTTGATGTCTTTGGCAACAAGAAGTTTTCGGAATCTTCTGAGAAGGAATAGATTATTTATTTATGAAAATGCTCGTCAGAATAGCTACTCTATTTACAGGTAAATAGCATCTCATAATATTTTTAGGTATCGAGAAGTAATGTTCAATGCTTGCTAGCATATCTGTCATAATTTTCAAAAGAAAGTGTTTTTTATATACCCATATTAAATATTGTTAAATCTTTTATATAGTTCGTTATCAATTTCTATTTAATAAAATATGTTTTTTTATGTATATTTTTAGAATATGAAAGAATACTTGAAAGGGGGATTTTATGTTTTTAGGTTCAAAATATAAAATCGCACTTTTAAGGGTTATATCAAACCCATAAATATATGATTTATTGATTTGCATAATAATAACAATAACTTTTGGCAGAAATAAATATTTCCTTCGTTATATTATTTAAGAGTAATTTTTTAGGTTCGTATAAGGCGATGATATAACACACATATACACGCAGACTCATAAAATAATCACGACAAAAGTTTATTATGAAAAATGACTGGCATTATGTAGTGTTCAGAAAGAGAGAGATTATAGGGGGAGGAAAAAACGCATTACGTCGACCCAAAGACGGATATAAGCTAAAAGATCGCTATCATATACAACATCCATATTTCAGTGTATTCATATTTTAATAGAGTGAGTCAGCGCTGCAATGACATGTAAATATATATCACTTTAAGAAATGAAATTTGTACTTCAAGTGAAACCTACAATAATAACCTTCATTCTGGGACTTTCAGCAACTACTAGATGTACGTATATAAAGCATAATGAACTCTCTCGATGAATGTAAGAGTAATATTGTTTGTATAGATATTTATTCTTTTATGATATAGCAGATACAATATTTTCATCTTAATTATCAACTCTAGGATTACCTTTGTTTATTTCTTAAGCTATATAATTGTAGTAGTTTAGCTTCTACTGGGATTCAACCCTTGGATCTCAGGTCTAGTTGAGGTACAGTATGCTAGATCCAAAAGCTCTTATCATCGTCGTCCTTATAAGCATCCTAGGCTTAAATAATTTAAATTTGATTTAATTTAATTACGGTCATACATCAGGCATCATAGGTCAGGCATGGTTGAGTGTATATAAAAATTCCAGTCATATATGCTCCTTATATGCGAAACATAATAGGAAATTAACCTAACTTTTTAATCTAATTTCATTTTTCGTCATCTTTAATTCACACATATTTATTTAATTTTTATATTATTTTAATCACTAATAGAACTTTTACAAAAACAATAGGTTACCTTATTGATAAGCAGCAAAGTCTTCATAAGATACTTCTGTATCATTCTTATCTAGTAGCTTTCCCGCGAAATTCTGTGCACTAGTGTGCAATTAAGTATATTTGATTGGTCGTTACGTTAACACCTCATAGAGTTTAATGTCTAAAACACTTATGATAACTAATTGCATATTCATTATAACAAACTTCATGTATATCGAAGTTGCGGCTATTTCTATTGCAATTCTAAATAACTTTGTGAGAATGTTTCAAAATACATCATTTGGCGTAACACTTTAAAATGTCCTTATGGTAACGCAATAGGGGTAATATTTGCTTATCAACCGATTCCATTTAATGTTAATATTCCTTAACAGAACTACCATAATAGGTTACTTCAATTTACAAAAGTGAAAAAATAACGAGTGCCATTCTACAATCGATTTAAATGCAAAAGTGCCATATCGATACCATTTTGCTCAAATTGACACTGAATCGTTTCCCTGTGTGACTGTACGCACTGAACATCGTAACGACTATTCGGATGGGAATTATTTACATATATGTTGAATACCAACAGCTTTACATTAGGTACTTAAAGTTCATTATTACAATAAAAACAATTACAGATTTCCCTTAACAATAAATTTCCTTAAAAATACACACTGGTCACTCCAAAAACGTTTATTTAAACTTTATTTAATATTCTGCACTCTATAGTGAATTATCGAACTTACGTTCTTTTATGAATGACACAATATAATCTAATATAATAATGTGAAAATATTTCGTAAAAATAAATTATTATATATAAACATAGTTTAATAAAGATAAATGTAGCCTTAATGTCATAAACACATCATTAAATAATTTCGTATTATATAATATGAGTTATTATTACTTTGATTAAGTTCTATTTCATAGGCTTTATTTTACAGTTAAATATTAAAGCTTACTAAATTAGAGTTCAAGAAGATGTAGGAATGAAAATCGTTTAATTCTAATGAGAATCTGTTATGTTTAATCGATTATGTTAGAGTCTGCGTAATAATTTGAAAAACGGATTTTCTACTTCTCAGATCTCAAAGAATCGTTTGAAAATTGGAAAATTTTGGTCTAAATAATTCCGTTTGATCTTGACTTCGTTCGTACAATACCGACGTAAATTATTTAAAAAGTTTATTTTTAGATTTAAACTACCGTCTATTTATTTAAATACATAAAAGTATCTACCTTAATTTTAACAATTCAGGCATTACATTATATTTTTAAAAATGTTTATTTGGTACAATGAAGTAGTTCTGATGTAATCTTCTGCCATATTTTCTTCTCTATTTTATTGTTACGCTGCTAAAATGTAATGCTATTAGAAGCTATGAATTCTTTTAGCTCGCTTAGATTTTCATTTGTTCGTCTTCCACCGTACTTTTATAAGTAGGTTAATAATTTTGTGATATTTCACTTAGGGAAAAGTTCAAAAAGTGAAAATTTTAACTGTACCATCGAAATAGGTATATAATTGAAAATCTAATTCGATACAATTTCAATTTACAAGGAAGCAGCATAATCTTATTGGATACTCGTTTTTACATAATAAACAATTCTGTCATGTGGTTATACCTTCATATAATAAGCTTTGAACCGATAATACATATACGTCTTAATTATTTGAGAATAAAAGCGAATTTATGTAAAAAGTTTAACAATCAAATATGTTTACCTTATTTATCCGAAAGCATAGGATATATTGCCTTTTCATGATACAGTAATAAACTTTAATTATTGTAATACTTATAATATCTTGACAGTTAATAACAGCTTTGATTTGTATACCCAATTTACAAACGGACTTTAAGGCGGATGGAGCATCTTGGGTTGCTTTTTATGACTAGCTAAATAACTAGTTGAAGCAAAAATTTTTGTTATTTAAACAACTTAACATACCATGAGATGTTTGTATCATTCAGTTTTCATATTATTTAGCTGCTGTTGACATCATTTTCCTATATTTTTGGTAGGTATAGTTTAAATGAATAGGGTGCAATGCCTTTTTAAAATCTTTGACCAAATTATAGATCATAATTGAAAATACTCCGAGGAAAGTTGAGAATATAAGGTGGCATTTCTATCAACTTAGATATTCTAAGTTGTCTCCAAAACAATACCGAATGGTACAAACATAATTGGAATTCAAAATACAACAATGGGTTGAATTGGCGATTGGAGGATGTCATTCATAAAATTTAATTGATTCGGATAATAATAATCAATAGTTTTGTAATACGTCATGTATTTATTATCATAATGCACTTATTCTGAATATATGTTCATTTTGATACAAGCCATTCATATTTCGATTGCTGCTTAAACTGTTTATCAAAGTCATTGTGAATACCCAGTAATGATTTTAAATACCAAAGCTATCGCGATAGATATAAAGTTACACAATAAGGTTCCATGTGTTAATTACTCCGAAGATAGAAACGAGGTACTATCCTCCATCTGGATTTCCCAGCAAAACTGTCTATGTTGTCTTCAAATTCCGGAACACAGCATCATCAAGAATTTGTAGTAACGAATAATAGAAAACGGCAACACACATGCATTCCTTTAAGATTATAATTTTTTTTAATTTAGAATAAAAAAATGTATACT
The DNA here is from genome assembly GCA_943193645.1 of Acentria ephemerella. Taxonomy (NCBI): domain Eukaryota; kingdom Metazoa; phylum Arthropoda; class Insecta; order Lepidoptera; family Crambidae; genus Acentria; species Acentria ephemerella. The sequence continues at coordinate 8,469,898 of OW971886.1, read as the reverse complement.
TATATATACTTACATCTACATCTACCAGGATCACCCCAGTGACTAAGCTTAGGGACGAATATAACGAAAGAAAATAACTTTTAATTGCATTGATTAAAATAATAATATAATAAATGTCTCTTATTGCACACTACTTTAAATTACTTGAGTAAAGTGCTTGTACTTGTAAGAACCTCTATATGTATTAATAAAATTACTTCTAGTTCTCACAGTACAGACATATTGATCTAGACACATCTAGAACTTATATCGTTATCTGTATTTTCCGAGAATTATTAATAGAATTACATTTATTGCTTTAACCAAAATAGGCTCTTAAGGCACCTCCATCTAACCTATAAATGTACCCCGGTCTCGACACATTATCAACTAACATTAATAATAACATAAAAGCCTAGTGCGTTTCTGTATTATTATTAATTCCAATTTCGTATACAGGATTATATCGTAGATAGATATTTTCTGGTATCGATAGCGCAATCATTTCATTATTATGCTATATATTAGCGGGTATCTCGCCCTTACTAATTACGACGCACAAGGGTTTATTAAAGGGGTAGCGTCATATTATACTGTTGAATTTGATGCAAAGTTTATTATTTTAAAGGGAAGCTCTTGTAAACTATAAAGTAAATGTAATAAAAGCGTACGCACTAATGTCGTTTTGGAATTTCTCTCGAGAATTTATTTACTTACATTTATTTAATATTTGTGGCACACATTTTTTGCCAAAGCTGATATTACTCCATAATCGGGAACTTCAGAAAGATTCACATTGACACCGGAGACGATAATTGACTTAACAATACTGGTATATTCAAATAGAAATAACTTAATCATTACCAAAAACTATGTAAGAAATAAATTGGGTATTTTTTGTAATGTGTAAATTTTGACGTACGATGAATTTAACATTGCTATAAGCTGCAGGGTTACTGAACATATTAAAAAACATCTACCCTAAAAATGTTTAGATTGTACGCAAGAGTAAGTAAAAACTGAAGAATCACAGAAGAGTCATATAAAACAAGCGAATGCCAGATCGAAATGTTTGATAATAATCAAATCAATTTACTATCTGTCTGAACAGTGTTTTGTAACCTCTGCTAACGTTGACAAAGAGGAAATTAAATGCAATGTTTATTAGGTGGGTCTCTCATAACAAGTGGCTCTTTGATACGTAATAAATGCGAATTAATTTGAGACTTGTTTGAATAAGCCGACGTTTTGTAAACATAAACGCTACTAATATATACATTTTCAAATGAGATCTTTTGTGTAGTAATTTGATTTCGTTGCTTATTTGCTGTTCCATTTTCAATTTGAAGTATATCCGGTGACATTGTTGTACGTAGCAAAAGTAAGCTTTTAGATATAAAACGTAAGGTCGTTACTAAAAAAATACATATTCATTTTTCCATAATTTGAACTTGCAATGACTTCAAATGAAACGACATGGCATAGCATTATTTTTAACAGATTGTTCAAGGAGTCTCGTCCAAAACCAGTCTGTGGGGATTTCTGGAATATGTTCTATAGATTTCCTTCGCCTTAGTAAGCATTATAAGGTTCAATTTAAAAAAATTACAAATTTCTAGTGGGTATATGATGATGTTGTTAATATTTATAGATGAGACTGTTAGTATTCCTAGTGACTTAAAAATTGTTTTACATGAGATATCTGATGGTATACAGCACATTGCTCTTATAAATATTTTTTGGGTTATAAATTGTGTTTTTGATATCTACTATCTACGAAAAATTTTCACGTGAGTATTTTATATATTTTAATTGTATACTTCAGTAGTAAATTATCACAGTGATGTATCTTGTGCATATTATAAATATAAACAAAGCGGCCGTTATAAAATACTAAACCTCTTTTGTTCTAGGAAATGTAATCTAATTAACTTATTACACATTAACATAGTAAAAAACCACGTTTATATGAAAAGCGCTTATTTACATGTTTTTGTAATATTTCAACCAAACAAATTAGCTTTATGAATTATTTACTTACTTCATTTGCTTATTCATACTTCTCGTGAATGTAATAAGTACACAATACGCCTGTATTACCCTCTAAGTTCAAGTTGCGATGTCAAATGGAAAGGGTGAAATGGAACACCGTATCGCATCAATCAAATTTGCTGTAATAAAACACTTTTCATCCATCAAAATGAGATTTCGATCGGCGTTTAAGAGGTAATGGTCTTATGCAGGATTTCTAAGATCGATGCTTTTTTTATTTATAGCAAATTATATGGATAATCAATTTTTTATTTATATTACACACCTATTAAGTTTTTTTGTGTTCAATCAAACCCAAAATTAACTAAATTGAGAGATTGTATTGTAAAACTATGGATTAAGGATAATACTATTTTCTTTCTAATGAAAAGGTGTTGCATACAAAAATTTTGGGTGCCCATATAGTACTGGAAGGTCTATTGTGTCTATGTACGGTCGATTTCTTAAAAAACAGACTGTTAATAATGAAAGGTAGATGGATTTTTTTATTTTCTGTACACAATTAACACAATAATTATTTACACAATTAACTAATTGTGTAAAAAATTATTGTGTAAAAAATTGAAACCATTTAACTAAATGGTTTCAATTTTTTAAATATAAAAAGAAATCTTGATAAAACAATGCACTCTTCCTAAATATGATGGTTAATTAAAATCATATAGTGGTCTGTTATTTCGGTATGATCAGCAAAATTGGCTTACCACCCTTAGCTTGAATGAAATTCGTAACGTACAATAAAATATAATTTCGCTTTCTATCTGACAAGTAACAAATCAGAATAATTGAACTATTTTGTTCCAAACCATATTGTAATGGTGTAAATATTTTTATTTCTACACTAAGAAATTGAATTATTGCTAGAATTGATTTTCATTTTAAATAAAAATTGGTACCTAAACCACATTCGTAGCGGAATTTCCATCGCCACGCATCAGTTACTGCGAAAAGTTCAAGGATATATGGAAATGTAAACGAGACATGCCTTATTCTTGCAAAATACTAACGAATACGCTCAGGGCTGTCAAATCTTTATAAGTATACACACACACACATACACAACTGTTGTAGATATAAACGTTACTTAGTCAACATAAAAAGTAATCAATATAATTCGTTTGTGTTTTAATGATATAGCATTAAATTATAAAGAGAATAAAGAACTATTTCAATGCAAGCGCTACATAGAAAAGTTGTCATAAGACAGTCTAGAGGATAATAACTTACAAAGTGGGACTCGTCCTACTTTACGCAGCCACCTGGTAACCCTAGCGTAAGGAGGTTATGGTGGCGCTAATGCAACCTCTCCAGCGTTCAGAAAGGGTACATTGACGCTACTATCTTCGAAACTGAGTGCTTTGTATACGATGTTTTGTTTCTATCTTTTTTCTTATTTGATGCTTTTTGTAGGAGAAAACAATGGTATCCATTTAGAGCAGTCGCATTAAGGAGATTCAGCGAGTAGTGTTCCGGAATCGAGTTAGGCACCATTATATGTGCGTTTCCAAAGTGTGCTTGCGACGAACGTATTTGGGGAAAAATCGTAATGTTTGAAGCAAAACTCTTTCTCTTTAAACAATTGGAGGGTATCAATATCTACTTAAATAAGTATATTTCACTTAAATAAAAAATTGGAGATATTAGTTTTTTTTTAAATTAATTCAAATAAACTATTTTATCAATAGTTGTAATAACTCAAGAAAGTGAACCTACCTAGTGTTACCTAAGTGAATGGCGAGGCTGATTCGCTGAAACATATATGTAATGTCCCTAAAAATTTGGTGTGGACCTATAGCATCCACAGCCCCAATGATACAAGACCAAATGGTTCCAATATATAGTCTTAGTTAACCCAGCATATTTTCGTAACTTGATGGGTCAGCAGAAGCAGCAGTCAATGCTGAACATGAAAATCTAAACTAAGCAAAGAAATAGTTAATTATTTAACTTTGTACTTACGGCATAAGTTAAGGTGATTATTTTAAGAAATCTATGCTCACGATTTACATTGTGTCTTGTTGAATAATCAATCATCAAGAGCTGTGATGTGAAATGTACTCATTCCATGCTATCTTGATAGTTGAAGTATTGTACAAATAGAAGTGAAATAATATCTAGTCTATAAAAATTGGGCCTTGACAACAAACATTTGATATATATTAACAGCGATTAACCCATATTCAAAGACATGCAATCCAGCATGGGGCATACGTGTCGGCACACGTATTCCCTGCTTTATATAACTTGGGTTCGTTTAATAAACTTTTGACCCACCAAGGTCAAAGTAATTGGGGAAATTAAAAGAGACAAAGACAGAAGTACAATACTCCGTAGTCCAACTTAGTTTTTTTTAACATCATACAAACATTTGTTATAGAGTGCAATAAAAAAATTACATAAGAATATTACTTTACATTTCAAATTTTTAATTAAAAGCAATTTGAGTTTATCCGTATAAAATGATGAACTTTTTCACATTGTACAAGTGGTGACGAATTGTCGTCGGACATACGCTGTTTGCAACGACACACGTCAATCAATCAACAAACGCATTGTGCCTTTAAAGTGGTTGGTTTTCATTTGCGTGTCGTTCATTTTTCAAATGTAGACCATAAAAGAGAGAGAAAGAATTGAACAAATAGGTGTCGGATATATGAAATGACATAAAAACCACAGGAAAAAAATCATTTCTCTCACTGAAAAATATTTCAATGCATGGGATCTATGATGATTATATAATATTTATATGCTGTTAGTGTTATGTGAACCTAAAACTGAATCATCTACTTCCTTTTAATTCTACATTATTGTTAGTCAGTTGACACTTAACTTTTAGTATGTGTACAATGAAATCACTACATTAATTCAAAGAGACAGAATTGATAAATCAATTTCTGTACTCTTTTTCTGCTTTTCCTTGAAAACCTGACGCCAATACAAACGTCTCCAACTTCCTTAAAAATTTAGAAATTTAATTAAGCTTTATTAGTGGGGTCATTTAACCGGTTAGTAGGTTTTGATAAATTAAATAATTTAAATATTATATTAAATCATTTAAAATATTATAATTATTGTTGAATTCCATTTTTATAATTAGCTACGTGCTACCTTATGTAACTTCCAAAATGTTTAAATGTCAAAAATTTGTATTTCTATTTATAACCTTACTTACTTACTCAGAAGTTTCTAAAACAGATAAGATTCACAGCCTTGTGGGTGAAACGGCATTTTTAGAAGCACGTGTTCCAAGCAGTAAAAATAAAAAGCAAGCCTTACAAAAAGGTTTATAACCAATAACGAGCGGTGAGGATATCTCAAGTCACCTTGTGCTCAAAATGCACAGGGAATACTCCATATTTCATTTTCGTCCGTTCCACGAATACACAATGAACTAGGTACCATGAATACTAATCAGTGAACAGTTTATTTCGTTAATCGTGCAAACAAGAACTTTCAGTTTGTATTGTTATCTGATGAATAACAGGTATTACTGAACTTAAACAAAACACGTAGCAGTATTACGTTGTATAGCAATCAAATTAACATTTAGAACGAAATATCTCTGATAGCGAACGTAAAACTATTTTAACGGCTTAGATATTAGTAGTAAAGTATCTTTGATCGTATCTAATTTGCATAAAACAGTCAAAATATTATTTTGAACCAGGTCTGTGCATAAAACAACGTTTTCGTAATTAAATTGCTTATTAGTAACAAAGCTTAGAAAAGGTAAAATGCAATTCCTTTTATTTTTAGGGTGAAATTTCAAGTAACTTTTCGTCAACCATGTCCTGTGTGCTACCAATGAAACAATTATGTAACAATAACGTTTACTACTAATTATATACATTATTATAGTAAGAATCTTATTCTTCGTTCGTACGGGTGGTTTTCTCGATTCGACGTCTATAAATTGCGTCTGTTTTGCATCGAAGGGTGCGTTCTGGTTAATGCCAGTCCACCGAACTCCATCGGGAAATCATCTAGCGCCTTGATGGTCACCAAAAACATCCAGAATCTTGAAACAACAATTGTAAGATGAGGAAATACTTTTCCATAATTATTTTAATAAAATCCTGATAACAAATTACATAAGTAAATTTAAAAATGTATAAATACTGCATCAGTAAAAATCATGAGTTCTTTGTCGGTTGAAACACAAAAAACAACTGATCATAGTTTACCTCGGGAATAACAGTTGAACGTTTAAGTGTGGTCGTCTAGTGCGAGCCTAAAGCGAAACTGACGAGACTCTCTCGGTCACCAGCAAAAAGTATTCTGAAACGATCTGGAAACGCCAGCGGCGCCGTTGGTAAACTCATTAGGACGTATTACCACACATTTCATTGTGGCGTGGAGAGAGAGGTCGAAGAATTTATTTATCTTCATCACTTTACTGAAAGCCGCCGAGCGACTAAATGAAAGTTTTATGGTTGAGACGTGGGAGGGGACGAACTGTGCGTAATAGCCCAAACGATTCCTCAAGAGCCTTTGTTTTTCACGAATATGTATTTAATATCAAGTTAGGGATGGGGAGCTATCTGAGACAACAAAGTTGTTGAGCTTAAGGGCTTGACTCATTAAATTGTCTATGATATTCTAAACTAATTAGAACGCCATTATGTATTGTTTGATATCTATTAGCTGATCTTTTAATTATAGTTTTTCAATTCGTCTTATTAGAAAGCATGCTTAAAATTTATTTTGGAAATCGAAGAACTGTACCTTTGTACAATTCTCTAATATTCTGTTGTGTCCTTTTAATTGTCTTTATGTGTACATAAATTGTTAAATAAAATAAATAAATAAAATAAACTGTGCCTAAATATCGCAGATACTACATATTTAAGATATTTTGTATATCTACGTAAGAAAATTGAATGCGGTGAAAATAAAGCTATATAAAGATTATATTCATTACCGTATTTATTATGTTATGATCAACTTAGGTATAAAATGAAGTTATGTTAATAAAGTAATCGCCCTCTGTATTGTACCGGCCGTTTGGTCTAGTGGTCAGTCCCCCATCTGACTGAGTACAGTCAGAGATTCAAACCTGGCAGAGGCACATATTTGAACAATGATTAAGTTATACTATATAACTAATATAACTAATATAAGTTATAATATATAATTATACTATATAATATTTTTTTAAATTGAATATATGTCTACATAAATAAACCCTTCCCGCGTCCTAGTGTGAGGAAATAGTTATCATTTGATGATAATAATTGTAATTATTTATAATAGATTATTAAAAAATATTAATATATATTCTCTTAATGAAAAATTAAATTATTTTACTAATATGATATTCATTTAATTTTCTTATTCTTCCCACATTAATTGAAATTTATCTTGAAATGGTGTTTACATTTAATTAAATCCTGTGTTACTGTTTAATCACTTCACGTTATTTGAGATGCAAATAGCTTGTGGTTTGACGATTGGCGTGTGTTGTAGTCTTAATTGGCGCTTCGGAAAACCAGCTCTGTGATCATGCAGGTTGCATCAGATGCTGAGTGACGACCATTTTGTAGGTATTGTAACCGAATTTTGTGTTTGTAGTCAATTGTATTGTATTGTATTGTTTGTATTCAGCTTGTACCTTGTGCATCTCGTACTTTAAATATAAGTACAAAAAGTATACCTGAAATAACAGCGTCAGCGTGTCGTTTAAAAGGTATTTTCAAATTTTTTAAATTCTGTTTTCAGGCAGCTTCTCCTTACATGGCATCCAAAATTTTTAATGGTTGCTTTAAAAACGTCCACAAATTATTTTAAAGTTTAAAATATTTGTTAAGTTTTTAAACGATTGCCACTCTTAAATTTAGGATTTAGGTTTTTTGAGTTCCATTTCACGCGCAAGGAGCTCTCGTTTTTTGGATTTCATATTTTTTTATTTTAAAAAGCAATAAAAGTTTTATTTCAAACTAGCTAACTTCATTGAGTCCATCATCAGAATATATTGTTTAAAAGTATATGTCTTAAGCAAAAATACCTGTTGGTAGTCCTAATAAATAAATATTTCGCATGTGATATGAATATGCTTATCAAATTTAGCTTCGATTGCTGACTAGCAATACTCTGAAATTTGTTCTTATAGAAGTTGATAATTAAATATTATTACAAGAAAATTTTAAATATTTATCATAATTGTTATATAAAAACGTTCCTCAATAACTTTAAAAATCCAATAACATGGCTAAGTTAAAATTTCGCCGTTAAGTAAACGAACTTTTATTTAGCTGGCAACGAAAAACTATTATGTAACTTTAGTAATATCGAGTATAAAATATTTGGAAACTTTTTCGTCAGGCAATTGTTATGGGTCACAGGCAGAATTATTATAAGCCAAAATGTATTGTAAAAAGTTTTAATTTAGTTTTGAAAGAACACGTTCCTCATGTCAGTACAAAGGGTATTTAATTGTTTAGTCATTTAATAGATTCTTCTTCTTTGGGGTTTTATGGCGCTTTCTTAATAGATTCGAGTTTTCTGCTTAGGTATATATTTTATAAAAACTATCTGGGCAAAATGATATGATTGCACAAGGTATATTAATTGTGTATGAGAGGTTATATGTAGAACTGTTGAACTATCTGAAAAAAAGACACACACAAATATATAGTAAATTTGTTAATAGGTTAATGAGGACAATCGACTTATAATCTTATTTTATTGGATAGTCACACAGAACTGTAAAAAATGGAGAATTGACATGTACAAGTAGGGATTTGAAGTCAATTAGTCTGGGGATGTATGGAGGGAGCAAATCATAAAGAGAGATGGCGTATCTAGAGCATTCAAAGAAAATATGATCTGTTGTTCCTTCGTCCAATCCATATTCACATAATGAAGAGTCCTTGACCCTTATTTTAGCCAAATTTACCTGTGATTAAATAGATTAAAAATGACTGGACTATAGTTCTTGACTACAATTTATGATGTTAAAATATTTTCCGAATCACATCTACATACTATCAGTCTATGAGACATTGAGAGCTCCTACTACGTGAAACGGAATACAAAATGTATAATTCGAACATTAATTTAAATTAACGGTATTAAGAGTAACTTAAAAGCTTAGACAAAGTACTCAACTCTAACTTAAGTTGACCTTGATTGATGTTAAGTACCTGTTGAATGGTTAGAAGAAAAACCAAATATAACATCTATTTTACCCATATTTAATATTACATATTTAGTGATTAATATGAATATCCATTCTGTATTATTTTGTTCAATTGATGGGCGAGTGGGTCTGAAAAACTTTTATATTATTTGTGTCATAAATGCTATCGTCCATATCACAGCGTTATACCTCTTCAACTTTAATTAAATTTTAAACCTAATTACGTTTAGTTGGGTCTGTAGTACTTTCTTGAATATAATTAAGAAGTAATACACAGACTCGTCGTAAAATTGACCTTAAATCCGCGGCTCTCTGTTCAAGTTCCGTGCCCATTTAACGAAAAGCAACTTTACAATTCCTAAGCAACCGCCTTTGGCGTTTACAAGATTTTCCCTTATTTATAATGCACACCAAACTCCATAAAGTATCTCGTTTGCATCAACTTTTAATGTTAGAAGTCGAAGAAAACTAAAGAACATTTTTATTTTGTCACAAAATTGGGGAGCAGCCTTAATTAAATCGAGTTTACACGATTTGTTTGAAAGTATTTTTATCATTAATAGGTTAGGTCAAAAGCAATAACTTCAAACAAAAATATTCTAAAAAACGAAAAATAAAACTAGGGATTTGTAACCGCTAACCATCAGGTGATTCGTGAGTTTGATAACACTACCACGAATGTCTTTTTATTCAATTAATAATAATTTCAAGACTAATCTTAACTTATTAATTGAAGTTATTGGATTTAGAGATCAAATTTGATTGTTTTTTTGTTTCAGATTTAGATCTGATGATATTTTTGGTAATAGACACTGGAACTTCTCAACAAATTCATACTAAAATAAACGAAATTACGTATTTTGACCTAACAGATAGACGAGACGATTGACCTTGACCTTAGCTATTGTATTATAATATAAAAATTAATTATTTTTAGAGTCAGTGTTTGTCTTTCTATTGTTTCATACCCATCATCTATTCAAATTGGTGATTGAACTGAAATTAAATTTAAACCTAAAAAAAGGTGTTGGCACGTCGCTTATGTACGTGACCGTTCGTTCCGATTCAGAGAACCAATGTTCCAGTTTAACGCCTAGCATTTTTCGATATTAAATTTGTTGGATTAATTTTCCGAGCCCGAGTTTTGACCACATTCTTGAAAATATTCAAGTTCTATGAATAAGATCGAAATTACTCAAGATTAGTACAAATACATAATCTATGAAGTAATCATGTATAGTTTAAAAAAAATATATTCGAACATATATTACTAACAATTTTTTAAACTTTAATCTAATATATTCATAAATCTAAATTCCGGGGACTTTATTACAACCCAGCGTTTTAAATTACAACCGAGGGAAGTTCAAAAATCCGTTGTCTATTTTACAAGTTTCCGGTAATATTGTTTTACGATAACTTAAAAGCGGTTGGTCTTATTATCAAAGTTTGAATTAATTTTCCAGCCAATGACTTTTGATTCGGAAAAATGTATCCATTAGCCTTAATTGTGTTTGAAGCCTATTTTGCTTAAAATCTTAATACCTATTACTTCGGTTGAAAAAACTGGAGCTGTTTATAAATAAGTGAAACAAGTACCTTCTTCGTCTAATTTATTGTTTAGGTATTTTGGTTTTAGAACAAAGGCCAAGTGGTTATTGATTTGCTAAATATGTCAAATAGTTTGTTATTTATAGGAAAAATATGTCATTTATGATGTGGTGGTCTCTATTGTTAGAATAAGACTGGATCCGCTACATCGTTAGCAAAAAAAGTAGATCTTCCATTGAACTTTTGTTTTCTCTTTGTTTTATTTATAATATCATGTTCTAGAATTAAAATGAAATCTTCGAAAATTCAATACCGTCACTGACGTGAATTTCAATAAATCATATCCACTTCAGATCAAATAATATCAAGTACAGCTTTATCTAGTGATACGCATACGAAGACTTCGTATTATTGGCCCTTCATGGCCCACGCATAAAATCAACATTTATTTTATTACCCGCCGTCTCCTCCGCCATCGAAATTACCCTACAACTTGAAGGCATCATTGTTATTGAGAGTTTCAACAACTTGATTGATGGAAGAATCTGGTTAAAGGACGTTACTTTCAGAATTTGCTTAAAATCTGATCTATTTTGAGTTCCTTCTTAATGACATTTTTTTCTTTAAACTCCCGAACACTGCTACTTTTTATTTTTTTACTGTTATTTTTTACATTGTTACTTCTTATTTGGACTCTACTTCTGGTTACCATGGAGGAAATGGAGTCATTTGCTTGATCTTACTTAAAAGAATACTGAAATGCTACTCAAATTTGAAGTCTGACTCAATATTTTAGTAATGTCAAAAATGATGTTTACTTATACAAATTTCAACACTTAACTATTTAAGCGATAAATTTGAGTAGCTTTGAGTATTCGGAAGTTAGTCTTTTACTTACAAGACGTTTGTTATAATTTGCGTATTTTTAAGACAACAGTATCAAAATCTTATATTATTTTCAATTGTATCTTCATATAATAAATACTAATTAAAAATTTTCTAGATCAGAATTAGTTTAACCGATAAACTGATTGTTTCATAAAGTTACTATTACCTCTATTTTTTATATTCAATATAAATTAGATCGAATCAATTTTATTTGCAAGAACGTAACATTTCAGTTTAAATTACCTATATAGGCTACACTGGCTGTCAAACAAGCTCGTAATACCCACCGCCATTACCGATATCACGTATTAGACGTTATTGGTCGCATTAAGTCGACATTTATTAGACATCGCCTCGCGAACTCATTTTCCATGGAAATTTTCCCGCGTCTTGTACGTGTCATTGTTATTGCGAGTTTCAACCGCTTGATTGATGGCTCATCCTTATACTGAGGGCGCCACTGTCGAGGACATAAAAATCGCAGTAATCTTCACCCAATTGCTTGATTATGGCTGTTAATCTCTCACCAAGACGGCAGCTTAGGCGTCTCGAGGCGTTTTTATCGCTCTTGTTTTATTCGACCCACCAAATTGTAGGCATTCAAGATTACTTAACAAAATTGAAACTGGATAGTATATCTGCGCAATATGTCTTGCTCTTCTTTAAGAGTCTATTTTAATGGAGTACTGTGGGGGTGGAAGAATCTCGTTTAGAAGATAGTGTGTTGTGTATTGGTAAAACCGTCTCTTTCCGTTTTTATGAGAAATAAAAGCAAATAGATTTCTTACTGACAATAAAAATAGGAACAGACATGTTTGTTTAGATGAAGATGACAAAAGATACAAACATACGAATTAAATGGGTTTTAGTTTTGTCTTTTAAACGTGGCGGTGTTGTGTATTTAAAAATAGAATAATAAAAAGCAGTTAGGTAGACACTTATCAAATTAATAGAATATATATTTATTGTACATCAACCAATTCAAAAATAAATACAAATTTAATACCAATATAATTGTTTTAATAAACTCTCAATTTAATTGATTAACTGATAAACACGCACTCAAAATTACTTTTTCGTGCATTCCACGTATAAACTCAGACAAACATAAACTTATTTTAAGCACGCTTCGGATTTACATTACCAAATCTATACCCACATGGAATAAAACAATATCTCGGAAATAAGAAATTCACTTATGATGACCTATATCCACTTTTACATCAATTTATCTTAGTCACTTAACTAGCGGTGTCTGTGAGACAACTTAAGTGTCAGTGGTAAGATTTTTTTATAAAAATTTAAATATGTTTCCTTTATTTTTTTCTTATTAACTTCACAAGGATTCCTTCTTTCAAAAAGGCAATTCTTATTTCGCATGTTGTTAGCTATGTTGCTTCACATATGGACTCCTCGAACATGTTAAAATTAGGCGGTGTCGATTAATTTGCAGTTTTTTTTTAAATAACTTATATGACTATGCTTGAGTGGAACTCGACGCCAATGTAATATTATGAAGTTAAATTCGCAGCTACTTACCCCGTTTGCTTAGGTCACTCAAGTTTGCCTGTTACATCCATCAAAGTTAGAATTTAATCTCCTTACTGAATCCTTATATGAGTTGGATGATAGACCCGAAGGGTCATTTTGAGCTCAAAGTTTTGCTCTGGGGTATATTTTTGTAGTCATTGAATTACAGTTGCTTCAATATGCATAGTTCTAAGTGGAAACAGTTTCAATTTGAATAATACAATGAACCTCTATGTTAACATTTGTACACTTATATTATTTCAAATTTTAATATTGAATGGAATCTAAATCAAAAATAAAACCAACTGTAAGTCCGAAAATTGTGAGCAATCTTGATTAATGTAATTTAGAGAGTTAGGTAGATATAAATTTCCTAATCAATTGATCGAGAAACGAAAATTGGGAGGGTATTAATCCATGACCCGTATTCCAAGGTCAAATATCAAATCCATTCCAATTTACTGTGAGTCAAAGAACTTTTGTTAACAAGGATAGAAAGAAACTTCTTTGGCTCTCTTCGTTGTAACTAAGCACTTACCGTTTAATCAGTACTTGTAACACCAATTAAAGAATTTAAAACACCAATAAAAGTGAAACTATGTAAGAAAGCTTACTTTAATATAAATGGTTATTTTACTGACACTGAAGCGTGGGTGTGTTACGATTCATTAAAACAATAATAATAACAAAATTTTCAAAGCCTCTTGTTTTCGTCGGTAAACGATAGTGTTTAATTTTTAAAGATTGATAGATTTAGTTATTTACTCCATTGAATTAAAAATCAAAATTTTGATTTCGGAATTTGCGTTTAAAAAAAAGAATAGATGGAAACTTTCAAGCTTAAAGTGAGCTCTTGTCGGCTTGTGAGATTGTATGTCTGTATGAGCCCTTGTAACACTTTTTAAATAAACAAAGAGATTTTGTTACTCATTTCTTTGTTGCACAGCCATAGCATACGACACGGGCTCTATAAATACATCCTTGTTTGTTTGTTGTGTTTAGAGCTGTATAACATATCTTTCTCAAACTTTCTTCGTATGTAGACTCCTACTGCTTACCGTCAGGTAGTGTCGTTTGATTTCAATTTAAAAGACCTCTATTTATGAATCAATTACTTTTTAACTGACTTCAAAAGGGGGTGTTATTATATCTACAATCTTTATTTCTCCATTCTCGCCCGGGCAGCACGCTCAATATTATGTTTTAGTTTGTGAGTAATATTCGATATTAATAGAAGGGACAAACGACTTATTCCTGCTAGAGAATGTGGTTTAATATACGTAAGCCAATAACACAAATATTATATCGACTAAGAATAGTAATATGATCACCATCTCCCGTATAATCCATTATCGTTAAAAAGCATCTTGGAATATTTATCGCGGCACTAAATAATTGTTTTATTAAATATTCCTCTTGGATTACTAGAGCGTAGTTTTTGAATTTCAAAGTATATATTTCATATCACCAATCAATTTTCAATACAGTTATTCTCACATATTATATTATATAGAACTTGGATTCTCATTAAAATATACAACCGTAATTATTTGTGTTACATAGCATGTTGTCATGATCATGATATAATGAGTTATAAATTATATTGAGAAGTGGCGTAAATCATGTTAGTGAAATTTAAATGGCTTGCAAATTTATTACACTACTGAGATATTTAGTTTATTTTCATTCTAGATAACATTATCTTATTTTACTGTTATCTTAGGATAGAAAACAAAACTAATTTAATCTAGTTTTATAATTATCTCGGTTAAATACTGTATAAATTCACTTTGTGTAGTTAATAAAGTAGCGTTAAGTTGTCAAAAAGAATATTGCCTCGCTCAAGTTCGAATATATCATTGTCCTTTATCAGTTAGATACCGGTTTGTGTTGCTGTTTATTGTTGTAGCAAAGTTATATTACTTGTAACATTGTCTCTCAAAGGTAAAGGTAGTAACTCTTAATATAGCCGTTATTTTATGGTTTCATGTATATTTTTAGATTTTGGTATTGCAAAAAAAAACTAAAAATATACATAATAAGACTCTTTAGTTTTACTTTTAAAATCTTTGGAATAGAAAAAGGGAATTTATTTGTCTTTTCACTGTTGCCACTATACACATAAAAAACTAATGGAGGATGCGTTAAGAATGCCATATAATAATAATATATATATATTCCTACATAGTAGGCGATTACGTCTTAACTTCCGAGACGTCTATATTTGGAAGACACAGAAAAGGTGTTGCATTTTGTATAGATAAATGGTAACTATGGATTAAAGATTCAGGCAATATCAAGAAATCACTTGATTTTGCAAATGTATCGACATTGTTGAGCCAAGTGCTTTCCATACCTGTTATTACACTACTTGTCACTTTGCCGTTATTCATTTTATGAAGATAATTAAACTCAACTCGAAATATTTTGTTGCAATCATGTTGTATATAAAACTTTTATTTTCACGATTTTAAGTGTTAAGTTTCTATGTCAACGTTAGTTGAGTGTCCGTTAGATTGTCGACTTGACTGCCTGCTTGTCGTTTATTAAATATACTCGAATAGCTTCAGATGAAACACGTGCCTATAAAATTTGACAATTGCCGTCGATTTCCCTGGGATCCCTTCATGTGATCGTGAGTTCGTAACAATTTGCCTACCTCAGGAGTATATTTTATCGAATAAAAAAATATTTTGAAAATAACTTAACTATTGACAGAGAAAAGGCAATTAATTATACAATTAATATTAATACTACTAGTATTTGATTTATTATATTATGTTTAAAATGGTTACTACAATCATTTTTATTTTATTAACTTTTAAGACATAATCGATTATATAAAATGACACAAGAGTGTGTCTTAGTCTATTGTATTTGTTATCTTACACAATGTATAAAAATGATTATTAATGTGAGTTATTTAAATAGGTTACTGGAGTGTAATAAAGAGCAGTATCACACCAGTGAATACTTCAAAGCATATCAAGTAACAATGTATAAATAAGAGTCGTAGTAATAATCTTTTCCCACCAAGCGTGTGCCGCATTTACATGTAATTTTCTCCAAGACTTGCTCATTCCTATATCCAAAGTGGAATTCAGCAGCTCATTAAGGAATACGTAAACGATTTTCAACTTTCGCGATATCATCAAGCAAAAATTACTTGCAGTAAAATAAGTAAATACTTTCGTCGTAAGTAAAATGGGATCATAATTATTTTGCATGTCATGTTTGAAAAATGAATTTCCTGCTATAATTTTTGCGATATTTGATCTGGTAATTTATATATCGTTGGTCATTACTAACACTAGTTACGTTTTACTATGTTTAATGCCTTACTAATAACATTGTATTAAACTGGTAAATTTAGATAATGGCCCTGATTCCGAAGTGCACGAAATAAATTAAATTTTAGTTCATTCCTGGCCTTTCAGTACAATATAACTAAGAAAAACTTTTATATTTCATAGCGTAAATGATATTTTAAATCTTCGTGGTATCGTGTTTCGTAAACGAAAAGTATCAAATACGGGAATATCGTACATTATTGACATCTGTCCGATCAGGTTGTAAGTACCCGTGTCAACCTGAGGTTCTCTGGTTGTGTCCTGGTAGGGGCAAGTCATAGATGTCTGTATGTTCATTAAAATATTTGTGATTTTAATATACATATTACTCTATTTGTCTTGTCTTTGACACGAACTATTAATGAAACTTCATTTGGGATCGATAATATGAGAGTGTGTGAGAATTGTTTTTATTATATTATAGGTATAGTAAATTGGACAGAGATATCAATCTTAAAGGTAATGTTTGCGCATCCATCAATTAGAAGAAAAGTAAACGCCGGAGAGAAATATAGTAGCCAAGTTGTTTATCAACCGTCAATCAGAACTAAATTAAACTTAGCGATAATGGATAGGAAATTAAATTATATCCTTATTTTATTATTTATTTACGTATGTATAATTAAATTTGCAAATGCTTGGACAGACGCATCCAAGTGTACAACTTTATTTCTTTGAAGAAATACATTTTTATTTCTGGCCCGTTTTTTTCGTACGTTTGTTGGAGTGTAAGTTCACAAATTACATAAACTGGGATAACTCCGGAAGTTTACCCCTTTCTTTTTAAACGTGACGTAAAATATCAAATATACAAAAAATAAAGCTGTATAGATTTCTGTAATGGGGTCTTTGGTGGTGATGATGGTATCGAAATATTTTATTAATAGACTTACGTAGCTGATTGTACATAAGGGCTGCAATTGTGTAATTTCATATTTAGAAAAAAAAGCACGCTCTTTAAAAAATCCAAATAGAAACAGTGTTTAATTTTACTGTGACATTTTAATATATTTCTGTGTTATTTGTACTAAAAAAGTGATTGTTCTACTACCCAGGACTACGACGAACCCTATGAATTTCTTCAAGGGTTTATGATTGTGTGTGTACCTCACAATGTCGAAATTATTAAAATTATTTCATCAGCTGATCAGTTTAAATTCTTTATTTACGTTTATGCAATTAAAACTACTTTTGAAAATACGCCTAAATAGTGAATTTTAAAGTACGAGTTTCAAAATAGATTAGTTTGGTAGCTAGTTTTTAGTGTCGTTTTAGTGTTTTATATTACACAAACAATTCATTTTCTTTAAAAAAAACTTTATATTAAATCTAATATATAAAGTATTATTTATATATTAGATTTAGTCACAACTCACAATTACTAAGAATAAAATATTTGCATCAAAATAATCAACTATAAATTAATTTTTCTATCTATTGGTCTTACCGTTCTTATACTTACCTAACCTAAAACAGTCTAAGGACCCCTTGATAGAATTTTCCACAGACAATTTCCTGCACTTTGCTGCAATTTTGCTGGCTTAATCCACTGACTATGGGGTGACTTGTGGTGCAAGCAATTTTAAGCGGCTACAAATGGTCGTCTACACAAAAAATGAATTTCGTAAAATAATCCACTAAACTAGATATATAATAGTGAGATTCTTCGGTAGAATTCAGGTCACCCCCGTGAGTGGAAATGGAGTTACCGGGGAGTTTAAGTGGGGATTCCCGGTGCACTCATCACTTAGCCAGTGGTGGGTATGTCCGTAAATTAATTCCTCCTCATAAAAGGTATATCGCCAACCTGATAACCAAAACCGATTACGTTAAATAACACCCACCTCAAATGCTCCATTAACGTTGCAAGAGCCATTTTTCAGCCCATCAATGCCACATCCAAGTACAATCGGTGAAAAATATCGTACTGGTTTATTGGTTCAAAGTGACACTTTAGACTGAGTGCGGTAAGTGGATATATTGTGCAGGCAACACACTCCAACTAAGTGTGACAAATGTTTGTCAATATTTTATTATTGGTACGTTCAACGACTGTTTGGTGATTGTGGTTTAAAGCAAACAAACGTTGAACTTAAATTGATATTTTACTAAACCGGCGATAATCAGAAAGACAAACTTCAAGATTTCTTTGTAATTTTTGCGTTTGTAGTTAATATCTCGTGTTACAGTGTTTGTTATCGAATTACTTCGACATGGATTGACCGTTTTTTATGATTTTTTTGTATTGGTAGGTCTGAGAAAATGTCGTATATGTATTATGTTTTTGATATCTCCAGGTAATTCTATGTGTTTTTTTTTATAATTTCTATGGCAAAACATCCTCTGCCGGGTGAGCTATTTATTTAATTTTTTTTGTTAGTAAGAATCAAATTATAAAGGGCTGTATTACCATTACAAGCAGCTAATTTTATAAGCTATGTCATTTCCGAGTCTGTGTGGTAGGTAAATGCCTGACAGAGCTTGCTGCATAGTTTGTTGAGACTCTAAAGCTAAGCAGTTTCAGATCTGTACCAGTTTGATAAGTACTTCAACATGTTCTCATACTAATCAGATATCTTCAGTGTTTCAGAAATAATTGTTTTGAAATTTAATTATTTGTCACGAACATTTATGAAAAATCTACTCAACAACTCTTATTTATATTTTAATAAAAAATCTGAATGGTTTTAATATTACCAGTTTCATGTTATCATTAACAGTTCAATAACGTCTCACTACTCAGAACAGGCCTTTCAAAATGGGGCTGTACAAATTTAGAAGACCTGTGCTGTTGTACTCGTATGACATGAAACCGGTACTCGAGAAGTTAGGGTTCGAATTTCAAGTTTATGGATAAAAACAGTTTATTATAAACCAGGTTTCTTATACACTTAATTGCGTTATAATATCAAACCTTATCGTGATTTGCAGGTGATCAATTTTTAAACAAACCGTCTTTCAAACCCAAATATTAATTTCTTTTTTTCTATGTACGGTAACCGTTACACGAAGTTATTTTTTTCCAAAGACATTCTGTTGGAAGAGTAATAGCAACAAATGGTTAACAATCAACTACTATATCTAGAAGACTATTAGAAGACCAGCGTCCTTAAAATTAAGTGCTTCATGCAATTAGTCTGCATACCTACAAACAATGTAGGTATGCAGATAGGAATATTAGTACACTCGAGTAATCAAGTTAAATCTTAGTCTCCTAACGAGCACGTTTTGCTATGAAACTCATTGTAATCACCTTTCAGTAGAATATAGAAAAAGTAAAAATACACTCAATTTTAACACCTTACAGTTAAATTTTAACAGGCACAACGTTTTGTCATTCTTAAGGCCCAATTGCTTTACTCGAATAAGAAGATAAATGCGAATTGGATTTACTTTGTAAGATATTTTAATACGATTCGGAAATGCGATTCAATTGTGAGTTCCAAGCTTTATGTTTTCACATGGATGGGTATTTGAATTACCTTTTTAAAATATAGCTTACCTCCATTACCTAGAGTAATAAATGTGTGCTAAAATTGTTTTTGTAAGACATTTATTATTTTATTGTCTTGCAAATTAAAACCGATTCGTGTAATATTTTAGAAATTTTTAAAATTGATAAATGTTTTAAATATTCACAGATGAAATAAACTTTTCGATATAATTTATAAGGTAACTAAGTGCCAACTGGTTTCATCTACATACACACATAAAATAAATTAATATATTGAAGAGATAAGCAAAATTTTTAACAGGTTGGAAAAGTAGATTTCAGAGTAATTTAAAAAGCGAGTGTGTGCTTCAGTACGAAAAGGAAAAAGGCTTCACGGTCCCGGCGAATGGCAACACTAATTTTCAGGCTATAAAGTAGCGTCTAGTTTAAAGATTTATCATAGTAGTTACATATTAGGACATCTACTCCACATAAAATTTTATACTATATATTTATACTATTGGTACTATATCTGAAACCATCGTTCATCGATCAAAGTCATTCACACATTACCTACTTCCTCGTCAATTCGCGCAGTTTGCTACCATTAGCCATTCCTCATTTGCCCATTACACGTGTACGAGCGGGCCGCGAGGGGTTGTAAGATGACGCTTCATGCAAGTACATGAGAGGAAGCACTGTGCCAGGGTGTAAGTCTGGACAACAAAGATAGAATTTTAGGAAGTCACTCCAAGACGTAGTCCTAAGAGTGGCATAGAGATGATAGGAACTAGCCCTGGCAGCCAGCAGCGAGGAGGTAGAAGTGGGTGGTTGGTAGGAAGGTTGTTATCTGGCTTATAATAGTTTGTCTTTTATATTAGGTCGGGGAAAAGTTTTTTCACATATAATACGCATAAACTTGAAATAAAATATCTATGTTTGTACTATTTCTATCTGGCTGGTTTTTATGACATTAAAAAGGTGACATTTCAAAAAATAATCATTTTATGAAAATTTTTCGAATTGTCCACAAAATAGTTTTGACCCATATGAAAAAAGCTACAGCCAACAACTGATAGGATTAAAGCAAGGAGTTGAGACCAAGTTGCCAGAATTAATTAATAGAAAGGGTGTGGTCTTTCATCACGATAACGCTAGACCACATATATGTTTAGCTACTCAGCAAAAATTAAGAGAATTTCCTTTAGATTTCCACCTGTTACGGTCTCTTCAGAATTCTTTAGGCAGTGTCAGGTAAACATGATGCGAGGACTGCCAAAACTAATTGTTGCGTTTTTTTAATCAGAATTCCCAAAATTGCTACAGCATCGGAACAACTCGTGTCTTTGTAAATGAAGCTTTCTTGTTGTGAACGGAAAAGGATGTCGTCCTTTATTAGTTACTTAAACTGTTTTTCCGTGTTTTGTTAACGAGTCCGAATGGGACTACCACCGAATTATAAAATACTTCGTAAAAATATTAGTTAAAGAATTTATAAGTTATTTTTGCATTCCATTATTTTCCAGTTCTGTGACTTATGAGAATGAATTATAGCTTGTTTGTCCATTTATTCAACTACTCAACGACCACCACAACGTTTCAAAATCAAAGTCCAAGAAGCATTTACATGTGTAATAATTTTAATGTAAAAAATTAATATGATCTTAAATACTGTCTATAAAAAACTAAAACCATACTTAACTCTTTTTGCACTTTTACATTTACCTAGAAATTTCCTGATTCTACTTTGAAAATTTCCATTTTGCTGATGTGAAGTTGGTAGCTTATTACAAGCGTTATATTTAAGACTTTAACGACCTTATTTACTTGCAACAGGAGCTGTCATTACTATGCAACAAATACTGAGACTAGCTTGTTCGAAACACTATATTATTATGCGAATAAAGTTTTAGGTCTCTCTTAAAATTATACCATTATTTAACGATAGTGATAACGTGATATACTCTTTTTCATATTAATGCATTTTCAGTTAATAATATTTTTTTATTATTACATGTATTACCTACTTGACGTTTCTTCTAATTTTAAATATTCAAGTGTCTTGCCAAATGTCAGTCAAAAGCGACGTCTCTTTCTTTTTTAATACTTTGTTCCGTATTGCGTTCGCAATAATAACTCATAGTTAAAATATGTAAATTCCATATTGACTTTATTCTAATCAGGCCACTAAACAATATAACATGTTGTTGTTAACATTAAATAATTAAGATTCACTTGAGTTAACTCTACCAATATTATTTTGGGAAATTTCCAACACAAATAATGAAGTTTACCAATACTGTAGTGGCATTGGGATATTTACTGTTAAGGTCGACCTCCATTTTCCCCACTTGTAACATTATAATGTATGATTATGTCGAATAATGATAATACAAAATGAATGATTGAGCTTTATACTTGCAGGAATAATGTCGCTGTTATTTGTCAAAACTAGGAACTGCGATTTTCTTCTGTATCTGTGTAGGATATACTACGCATTTCTATGTTATGAGAATATCAAACAAAATATGGAAAATTTCTAAATATCACCTTAAACTTAGTATAACAGGGACTAAAATTCTATTTAAAATAAAATTGAATGAATGGTTGTGGTTGTGGTTTTAATTTTATTATGAATACTAATAATACTTCAAAGACTAATCATCGTTGACAGCAATCGAATGATTTCCGAAGCCCTTGAAGGTATTATGCATTGTAGTTTCTCACAAAAAGCTTGATTTTTGCGCATCAGAAATCATACTTTCGATTTAATTAACGATATCGTTTTTATACAACTTTTTCTCTTCCAAATTTACGTCTTTATTCCAGGGATTGAGTTCACACTTTGCACTCGAGTGCTAGATATAGCTTAGCTATAAATTGGGCTTTTGTCCCTTTTATTGCGAGACATTACGCTTAAACCTAACCAGGCGTACAATGGTAGCGTTTGTACTTAACTTTTATTTTCCCTTGTTTTTGTTCGACATGTCTTTAGTAACTTTGGGATGTTATATAAGAGTAGAGTGCGAAAACTGTGTAATTTTATAAGATTTACTAACGCTTACATAGTGTTTGTTTGTTTGTACCAATACCCGTTCAGTTATACAGTTTCCTTGAGCGCGGTCAAGTGTCTAATATATTTTCTTTTTCAATTATTCTAGCCAGTAGCTTCTTGTGAGGCTTCTCATTAAAGGCCTTTGGGTATTAAAAATGAAATTTGGTATAACATAAAACTATTGTTCTCTCTTGTTTTGATGTTGAGGTATCAGTATAAAAATTATTGTTAAGAAAGCAAAAATAATCTAGAACGAGGTTTAAATCACAATCGAGAGAATAACAATCAATAAAACCGATAGAAAATTACGAAACCGTAATCGAATATTCGCAGAACTCCAAGTTAGCTATTATATATCTATAACTATTATACAGATATTTATGGTGTACAATAATGCAAATTATACCTTACTAAGCTATGAATAATACACCAGGCTCCATAAAAGAGTAATCGAGTATGAAAATAAAAAAAATATTGCACAAAAGGAAAAGCGTTTCTTTTTACGTATACTACCACTCTCATTACTTACAATATCAGCGAAATCGGAAAGGTCCTGGACGGGGAATGGATCTGTAAAAAACAAAGTACAGAAATTGGAATTCCTCTCAGTCGAATAAACAGCAATACCCTACCGACAGCTTCACTGGCACTTCAATAATATGAAAATTGTGTAGTTATCTAACGGCAATGTAACTCGTAATGTTAGGAAGAAATCGCAAATATATATTCGGAGTTTGTGTTCATGTCTATACAACTTCACGTCTCTAGCAAGTAACGGTTTTAGGAAGTGACAATTTTGGATCGAAGACGCCTTAAATAGAGGTGTTTTTCCTCATGTAGAAATTTATACATCCCTAGAGGCGCGTATACTAAAACAAGGATCGTATTGTAAAGAAAAGACTTTGAATTTATCTCACTTGAGATCGATAGAATGGCTAATGTAGTGTAAATTTTCATGTTTCTTTTTCAGTTATATTATTTCTTCACACCAATTCTACAGTGGAAGTAAGAAAATTTAAATTAAGAAATCCATTATATATTATATACTATTTTCGTTGCTTGAGGGTTCAATATGAGTTTCAGAATCTTTTTTGTTATCAAAGAATGTAAAGCAAATAATTGCTTAATTGATGGTAAGTATTGTCTTCAGTCATCTGCGAAGTCTTAAAATATGTGTGCGCTGACATTTTGAAGACAAGTAATGTTATATCACAATAATATTGGAAACATTATTCTACATTTTCCAACTTATAACGTAAAACCATACTAGAGATAGGATAACTTTCCTAATGGTGTGGAGATAACGCTAAATAGCAATTATTTTCCCTTACCAGCCAGTTCTCAATAACGGAATATACATTTTGCCTCGCTTTTTTTGGCTCGATAAATATATAATTAGAAGTACAACATTGCTTCTTAATCTTAGATTTTTAAACTTTTTTGTAATATGTAAAATAATTTTACAACTTGTTATATTTTCATGACTTCACTGGTGATTTCAATAATAAAAAGTAAATACTATAAAACCAATCGAACTAGACTCGAACAACGAAGCGTCGAGTCCTCTTTCAATAAGATCTCGTTTTTCACATCACTGTAAACAGAATTTTGTAACAACAAGTTCACGTAGTGCCATGATAGAAAAAACCGCTTTTTATATTGGAAGCTATAAATATACAATAAAGGTCCTTGGCAAATAAACCGTCTCATAATCGGCCCGCCTCTGGCTGAGGACTCGCGAAATAACATTCAATAAATCATGTACGGATTTTCTACGATATCATCACTGCTAAATATGAATTGAAATATAATATATAGACTTTATTGTTACTATCAAAAAGTATTCCGGTTACAAATATAAGAAGATATCGCAAAAATATTACAGTAATATTAATTTCCGGGGTCGATTAAAAGGTCTTAAATTTATTTTTTAGTTATTTTATTTTATACAAGTTCTAATGCGGAAAATATTTAATATAGCTGCTTTTAGATATAAGCGACATCTAAAATCAAATACTTAATTGATAAAATAATTAATAAATTAAGTTGGAATTGAGTAGGTACTTTTCACCTATGTTAAGGAATGTCAAATTTCGGCTTAGATGATCGCTGTTGCTATTACTGTCGTTAAGTAAGAGACGGTTATTCCCTGATGTTGCAATAATATTGCAGGTTCATTGACATGCTCTGTGCTTACACTGGTACATTCTATTTACATTGAGAGACAGAAAACTATTGAGCGATCTAAATAGAAAAGGCGGTAATAACTACTAATCCTCCCCAAACGTAATAAATTTGTTGCGGTTAGAGATTTATCAAATGATGATACTTATTTTTTATTTATTTCAAGTATTGATGGACATAGAATCAATTCGGCTGACTGTCTACCAATGATAATTTTGCATATAACTGAAGAAACTACGTAACTATGTGTCAAGTGTATAATTAAGAATTTATTTAGAGTTGAACTGGCCAACAATTAAATGAATAAACTTTATACTTCGACTGAATGCGATGGAAATACTTTAGCCTCTTGATTTTATTTCCAATATCCTCCGATACTTTAAATTCTTGTCTTTTTTATCTGAAATCATTATTATTGTTTTCCCACAGTGCCTCATTTTATGTCATACATTACGCGTTATTTCGGTGTAGTGTAATCGTAAACAATAAGCCGTTTCAACTAATATTATTTGAACATAACGTTAGTATGTAGCTACCATATCTTATTCGTCTGGTACTTATTCATAAATAATAGAAAATGATATCAATTATAAGGCATGTATATATAGTAGCACGATCAACTATAGTAACATTATCATTAGGAACAATCAGAGGTTTTCAAATGTGATCTTTCCGCAAATAGTTAAATTTTGATTTCATTTTACTTCTCGATGAAGAAGTTTGAATTTAAGTAACCAGGTCTTCTTTTTACACAAACTTTGCCCGCTCCAGGATAACTGCATCCGACTGATAATGGAATCTGTGAACTTAAAGTTTCCCCGGAACTGATTGATCACATTGAATAGACATTGAACTATTTGCGATGCTTCTTTCAATATTATGGTACTTTGAGACTGAGTGAAGATTGTTAATTAAAAATCTCTTTTGTTTAATAAATAGTAAAATCACTCTATGAATCAAATTTGTCTACAAGCTTAGATCGAATTGCAGATTATTTTAATAATGGTTGATAATTTTTTAAGCTTGCTCGCATTGACTGAGTACAATATCTTCACTTGCAAGACTTACAGATGTCAAAATACGATACGATACGATGTCAAATTACAGATGTCAATATGAGGGCCAAGAACTCATTAAATTTTAATAAAGCACAATTTATACAAAACTTTATTGATATTCTTATGACAATTTTTTGTAAGAATGGTAAAAATGGGCTTCCTTTGTTTGTTAGCAAAGGCATGAGTTATCAAACCAATTCAATTTTCATAAATCCTACATAATATTTAAAATGAATTTCATTCCATTCTGATTCATTCATGTTAGACTATTCTTCACTTATAAATCCATAGATATATCCGCAACAAATTATAGTTACTAAATTAATTTCGTTATTTCGTAAATAGGACTCGTTTTCCATTCTATTGACTTTGCCTGCATCTCTATGCTGATTGTCGTTGCGCTGCATTAAAATGATTCGAATGAGGATGAGGAATGATGAAGGAATAAATTAAACATCAACAATTAAGTTTTTATAGTCCACTACATACAAACATTATTATTATTCTTAATTGATACGATACTTTGTGGACACAAAGCATTGGCTGTACTTTTTTAACGAGCTTTTACTTATTATTCGCAATGGTCTTGATTCTTAAGTACACATTCTAAATTTGAAATTATATGCAATGCCACTCGTTCTATTAGT
This sequence comes from Acentria ephemerella, assembly GCA_943193645.1. Taxonomy (NCBI): domain Eukaryota; kingdom Metazoa; phylum Arthropoda; class Insecta; order Lepidoptera; family Crambidae; genus Acentria; species Acentria ephemerella. Next base: position 8,443,033 of record OW971886.1, on the reverse strand, counting down.
AGGGTTACAAAAAGGATTATAACATAAGTATTATCTGTACCCATTTGATATAGAACCATACATCGGTTGTATAGCTTGTAGTTTCTCGTACCTGCCTGTATTGCATATTTGATAGGTGCACCTTTAATAGGTGAATATATTAGAAATATAGGTTGTTGTTGTACTTTTGGTGTTGTTAATTTATCGATGTATGAATTATAGAAATACACAGAAAGTGTAAGTTGTTTCAAAGTATTTATTTTAAGGTTAGAGTTTGCCCTGTGTAATTTTCACATTGAACTAAAGGTGTAACAGACAACAATAGAGAATTTCGATCATTAAGGCACTCACATATCAGTTATTCTGTTAAGTCAAAGAAAGTCGAAGTGAAAACTGCAAAAATTAATTGAATATATTTTTAACAAAATTTATAGGCTGTTCGTATTTTATATAAACTGCAATGTTATATAACAAATTATTTTAGAAACAGGCGTAGAGCATGTATAAATTATATATTTTTTTCCGATAATGTACATATATTAAGTTGTTTAATTCATTGAATTACTTAACCTGGCTAGTAAAGAAACTATAGTGTATTAAGTACATAAAATTCGTTCAAACAAATTTTAGGAAAAGATTTAAATAATGTTTTATAACATAATAATATAACTGCAGCGAAGAACACTGTATATACGAGTTACCAAGGATAAATGTTGCTGTCTCGGAAAAATGAAATAAAAATCTCAGAGAGTTTCAAAGGTAAATAAAATAACGTTGCTACACCTACCGGGAACTTGATGAGCCTCGTCAAACTGTATGAGAAAAAAATGTCACGTCTCTTACATAAATACTCTTTTAAATTGTAGAATGTTTGTATTACAAGTAAATGATGTTATGGTAGCTGTGTACTAGCATTATAAAATAAATTACTAATTTTATCTGAGCGTAATGTCTCCATCGCCCAATTAATCGATCAACTTCTTGATATATCGAACTAGTAAAGCTGTCTATGACGGAGATATGTTCATAAAATGTTTTGATACTTAATGTTATATTATTCCTTGAAATATTATGTGCCTACTTAAAGTAGCATCACGAGCAAAGAAAACTATACTTTTAAACTTGTGTGAAGTATATTAAAAATTGTTGAGTTTTTGATTTAGTTTCATATCTTTAATATCATAGGATAAATATTAGAAATAAAAATGCATTACATTTACATTAGTCTTAACTAAAATTAAATCAAATACTTGCGGTAACTACGAGCATAAATAGCAAAAAATACTGAACACTAAGTCTAATACGTAGATAAGGAATTAGACTCGTTTTTGAAATGCTTATTCGCTACAATATTGTGACCGTTACAGCGGTAACCACTGAATTAAATGCCTATTCATTACCGTGATACAGAGCACGATGATTGCAATAAATAAAATGTGAACAATTACGTAATTAATAATCAAGACGAAATAAACGCATAATTTGCTTCTAACCTAAAAATATACATAAAAACTTTACTTTCTCTCTGAAGCATATTTACTTAGACTATAGAAAAACACATATAAAACAAGAAAGTAACGTTTTCTTATACGATTCATCCATTCCTTGATAAATTATGTACAAATATCCAACAGGCGAAAGAGGCCAGTTAGCAGTTTTTGCTTCAGATATATAGATGCTATTAATATTATTTACTAGTTGGCCCAGTGAACTTTGTTTCAACGAAAAACTACCACTAACGCCATCTATTAAAATTAATTAGAAATATCCATGATGCTAGCTTTAATATTCAGATATTAGTTGACAATTTTAAATTGTACATTTTTAATTTCTATTCTTTAAGATTTTCCCAGTTTATTTTTTATTTTTAATAAAATACAATAAATATTATTCAAATACGTTAAGCCGTTTTTGAATTTTAGTGACACTAACGAACATCAATTCATTTTTATGTGTAGAAAGATGTTGTATTTTAGATATATACTGTATTTGCCATAGAAATTATGCTATAATACCCTAATAAACTTGTATAATATCAAATCTTCCTTAAAACACCTATATTTAAAATAAAAAGCGCTGCAAACATCTGGGCCATTGTTTGCATAATTTATATCCCCCATCGTGCCGTGTATATGCCAAAAGAATCTTCCTTAAGTGTTCTGCAAGACGAATGATACTTGGAAATTCTGATTTTATGCATGTGCGAAAATTTTAGAAAATTATGTACAAGAATTGTTCTATCTCTTGATTATTGAGTCTGGTATAAATCCTGTCTATATTTCAGATGATTTTTATAAAATCCATCTAAAATTGATAGTATTGTACCTTCTTACAATCCTGGGTCTTTCAAGCGTGAAAAAGCATTTTGAAGGTCGGTAAGATCAATATAGCTAATGCAATGTATATTTTCACTCACACTAACCATTTTTTTATTTGGACTCCTTTTTAATTTGCTCAATCTTTCTATAAAAAAACCTAACTATACATGTGTAAGTCAAAATAGATACTAGAAAACGTTTGTGTCGAGAACAGGTTGAATTCTAATATCATTTATGGAACTAATTGTTGCTGGACGTACGTTGGCAGGATGTTCAAGTGATGATCAACTTATAGATATGTTTGAATGAGATATGTAGATTAACATTATCATTAACAACAATAGCCTATTTACGTCCCACTATTGGGCACAATAATGGGCCTTCCTATATGTGAGAAACATATGATTAAATTGGTCCAAAACACCACACGACTGGCTGCGAATTTGTGGGTGATATTATATGTATTAGTACCGTATTAATAAAATTTGAAGATGTTTCAATCTCACATAAAACCTTCTTGGCTCCCCATGTTGTAAGCATCAAAATATGAATTTGTGACATACGTACTGATCTTCAAGAGCGTTATTATGGAACAAAGTTTAGCGAAAATTCGTGATGTTTAATATCAAGGTAGGTACGGAAGCTGCAAAGCAGTGTCACTTAATAAAAGATCTCAAGGGAGACGTGAAGCAAACGGCTCAATAAGATGAGACGCTATCATCACAGTGGGTAAAAAAATGTCGTAAACTCAGGCGGGGCCACATTAAATAAATTGCTTAAACGACATCTGCGCTGTAGCGCTAACTACGCGTGGTGGATGCCTTCTTTAAATTAAATCATCCTAATATAATTAATTGTGAGTGTTGGTACAAAGGTATAATTTTGGGCGCATCTTGGATCTTGTTTCAATATTATAAAACTTAAATACAAGAAGTTGGACAGTTGCAAATTCTCGGCTTTTTTTAATACTTATAAGCTGCCACTTGCAATGACATCTGATTATGAATAGAAGCATGATTAGCTTTCCTGCCCTTTATAAATTACTAATAGTATTTTTCTTTATTTCGTAGGTTAATATTGGCCTGCTCCTTAAGCAGAATAGCATTCCCTAATTAAGATATTACAGAGAACCCCCAAAGTGTAGTAGGTAAATTTCTCCATTATGTTGTATATTTATTAGTTTATTTTTTGGTATCTAGAGTGGTTACTTTTCTTTTAAAGCTTTTACTATAGGCTTGCTATACCATATTGGGTACTTAGTATCGTGTTATACCTGGCGTGGTTTGTGTTTACATATAAAAGGAATAATGTTGTAAAATTTCTGAACCATGTCATTCACATCACATACCTGGCCCCTATATTGAAGACCAGTTTAACAAACCTAACCCGTCAAGCTTATAGAGTAGAAGTCTACATTTGCTAGCCGCAGGCTTTTGTATATGGGAGAAACACACGAAGAATTGAATAGATTTAGAATAGAATATTGTTATAAGCAGTTATATACTGGTTACCCGTAAGCATAAAAATACTAATACTGTCTACAACGGATTTAAAAATGAAATCGAAAGTGAACAGAAGTTATAACTCTTAACCCTATAACATAAAAATTACGTCCGTAATTGAATACAAACAAAATTCTTTATATCGCGGGAAATGTAACGAGTTCTATTTGCAAATACGATTTCTAGAATAGATATTCTTAAAAGCGTAAGGCTGTAGACATTGCAATGCACCAAGCCGCATGCTACGCGGAAGCTTGTGGTTGGCACATGTCAAATTTTATTGTGAAGTTCCACTTCGCTTTGAGAACTTTGCGAGAACTGAAAGAAAAAGTTTTATACGCATCTGAAGTGACTTTTATTTGGAATGGCATTGTTTGTAAAGACTGTTGACTTGAAGTTTTAAACAATAATAAAAATGTACATAAAGTCGGTTATGAAGTCTTTTATGTCGCACTAAACCACGAGATTGACAAAAGTGTGATTGAGTTTTATATTGATTAAATTTATGTTTAGTTAAATTAATTTTAACAAAAAAATCTTATTTATTTAATTTATATACCTACAAACAATCTGTCTTAAAATATACTATTTTAATACCTTCTCTAAGGTTGAAATTAAAACCCACTTCCCTAAATTATAACTCCTTTCTCTGTCGCATAGCTAGAGCATAGAATTCCTTACCAGCACACGTATTCCCTCCTTCGTACAACAGGGGTTCCTTTAAAAGAGGCGTGAAAATACACATTTTGTTCCGGCAAGGGGAGGGTGGCTAGGCCAGTATGTCACATGTTTTATTAGCTATCTTCACATATGGACTCCTCTACTGCTTATCATCAAGTGGTGGCGAGTCAAATGACTCGCAAATTGCTTAGCCTTACATAAAAAAAAGTTATTAGAGCGCTACTTCACTTTTTACAATGAAAGAAAGAAGTACCTTTGACACTTGGATTTAATATTTTGGAGTGTAATCAATCAATCGGATTTTTAAGTTTGGAACATGGCATTCATTGCATTATTGGCTGGGTTATTTGATTTATTGGTATAACGAGATTACCGTTTGCATAAGCTTAGTTTGTACTCTCAAAATGGGTATGGGTATTGGACGATGCTTTACTTTGTGTATTTAAGGAAATGCAGCAGCCTTTATGGAACAAATTCGAAACCAAATATTTTCCCTTTGCGTCTACTACTTTGACCGCACTCCATGAGATTACATCTATGGTTATATCATATTATAACATACCATTGTTACATTCAGTAAAATTTAATATAATTTTAAGGGAAGGGTTACTCGTTCTAATCGTATCAGAACTGTGTGTACTATACTTAAATGATTCAGTGTTTCTTGTTCTACTTTCAGACTTACAAGTACAAGTTGCTTTGTAACTAATTAACAAGTTACCAAGCCGGATTCTTGACTTTTAAGACATTCAGTTACAATTCAAGCATAGGTATCAAATTAAATTATTTATTTGATATCTATATATAATAGAGGATTCAATTGGCTGTTTTAACGCACTGGTCACATTATAATGTTATTGTTTAGTGTTTAGAGCCACAACTCTCATAATTTATTGATATTTCGCTTAACCACGAGTTATTCATGATAATAATAATATATAATGATAATATTAAAATAAAACTTCAAAGTGAAATAAGATGCGGAAAAGGCAAGACCGTCGTCTCGGTCGCAATGAGTTTTATAACTTTAACAAGTTGCGTTGTTCGAGTCTCATCAGGTTGTCTAAGCGTCGCGCCCTGGTGATTATGTTTAATAGGGACGTTAATCGCTCTCATTACTATCTGAAACTTTCTATTCGTCTTTCATTCGACCGGGTTTTGGGGTGGATGGTAAAGTTGATTATCCTATGATATAAATAAATATGAACAACAATTATCACACCCAAATCGAGAATTCATAAGTTTCTGTGTTCATGATACAAACAAATATATTTACAAAGACATTTATAATACGTAAATATTTGCTATGTAAAATACATTTGTTAATCTAACTGTGACTGCTGATTTAGTAGAAAGGGTCAATTAAAATAATTCTTTACTTTTTATATTTACTACATTATTTTTTATATTTTGTTTGTAGCGTTGTATCTTATTATGGCTTGTCTCAGGTTGCAATTAGCTGTCTGCGAAACTTCAGACTAATTAAAGGCGTCTGTAAATCTAGACGTTGCTTAATTCAGGCTATAAATAAGATAATGACATTCTTTGTTTCAGTTCGTTATTCACCTTAAGAAAAATGTTACCACAATTCACCAAAGAGATATTTTAGTTAAAGCTGAAATCAAAGTGCTATGTTGGTGCTAAATAAGATCATGTTGGACATTTTAAAATTCGTACCTTAGGTTCTTGTTATAAGACTCATTTTTTAAGTGAGTTCAAATATTGGCAATGGTTCTTAGTGTTTTTTTCTTTAAGCTTTTCCCGGCGCTCCTACATAATAGATAATCTTTTGTGCCTGATAAATAGGTATACAATACAGTTTAAAAATGAATCTTATTCAGTTTAAAAAACAAGTATTTTTATTATTCTTCTTAGAATGCAAGAAAACCTACAGAACCTTTTAGAATGTTTAACCTAGAGTACCTTTTACCCTTTTTTATAAAAATTACATTTATATCTACAATTCAATACAGTTATATATCTGTATTGAAATATAAATCCCCCTTTTGTTATGTATATAACAGTTACTTCTCGTTAATTACTGTCTTGGATAAGGAGTGAATATAACTTATTTAAAAATCGAGAATCGATTTGAAGTGGAATTGCCTAAGTGCACAAAAAGAGTAGTTCCTAAATGATCGTGTCCATTTATAATTTTTCATAACTTAAAACAAGTTAAATACTCTTCAGGCTATTAATTTCTTAGGTTAGGCAGTTGAGTGACAGTACACTTGGCCCTCATGGCCTCGAGCGCCCTGGAGACTCTAAGAGACAGCGGGACACCTGGGGGTGATGCCTGTCGATTAGAACTCTTCCAGAGGCGAATTGCCTTAAGGCATGGGGACTCTCCATCTCCAAAGGTGCCACCTCCTTAAAACCTCGGTAACGCTGTAAAGGCCATCTGCGGCCAACAGCATAAGTCAGTCCAAAAAAAGACTACTTTTGGCTACCAGCGGACAATTAAAAATATTGATTGAATTAAGCAAGCAGTGCTGGTTTTTTATTTATTTCCGTTCTTACAACTAGCATTACAGGTATGTAAGCCTAATATTATAATATTATAACTCATTTTAATAAATACAAAAAATAATAAAATAAAAATGAAATTACCTATATCTTTACTCAATCATTATCAACATTATTTAATAATATTCAAATTCTAATAATAATTCCACTAATTACTAATTCACATAGAATAATAATTATATCAAATATAATTATAAATAACAATATTCAATCTTCTTTTAAACAATCGCGCGGACGTCCTTAACGCTAAATTTATAGTATGAATTGAAATAACTTTTATAATACTTCTGATTATAAGTTTAATTAAGTCGGTCTCGGTGCCTACGATCTCTGCTGGAGATAGTGTCTTTAAAAAGCTAATGATGCGCTTATTTGGCTCGGCAAACCTTCTTAGACTGAGTAAAATCGGGTGGAATATCTAGACTTCGTAGAGATATTTTGGGTATTTGCTGTAATATATGTGTAAAGTATATTTTGGCGAACGAGATATCTTTAAATAATTTAACTATGTGATGTAATGAAAACTGGCATGGAATTTTCTAGATATAAAAAAAAATATAATTACCCACCCCGTCTTTCATGAGTAATGTACCTAATGAAAAAATCTTTTATTGCAATTTTTTCCGAACAATAAGAAATACAATAACAAAAAAATATCTCATGTGTTGCTGTTATCCGAAAGCTATGCGCACGCGCACTTCGCAACGATTCGCTTTTAATTAAAAAGACAGTATTTTCTCTGTAAATAATAAATAGAATATAATTATTGGTCAAAATTACACATTCTCATGATTTTTGCAAAACGTAGAACTTGTAACAGCTAAATAGGCTCTGAATGACCTTGACCAATCTAAGCATGTGCTATAACCCCCTAATAATACTCACATACTGCGACACTGTGATCCAACACCTAAGTATCAGTGTAGTAGGTAACTATATTAATTAGCCACACTATCAGGCAGGCTCGTTATTATGTCTGTCTGCCACTCTCGTAATATAATTCATTATTTCTCCCAGTAGGGGATTTTAGATCACCGCTGTTTACTTTGAATCTAGTTCACAACCAGTAATCTAGTACCTAATCATTAAAGCCTTACTCTTGTTTCTATAGGTAGAAGATGTGTTTTCAACGTATAGCCATCCTATTATATTATCTGCACTGTCTCTCAGGAATACTGGACATGTCAGCAATCATCTAATGGATGTTTCGGCATCCGTCATTCATGCCTATGCATATGCCGCAGTATGTCAAGCCCGTGACGTACATAATTACATAAAATAATATAAATAAAAACATGTTTCATAATTAAAAATCACTCATTCAAGGTCTTTATTTTTTTAATTTAAATCATTTGTATTACTTTAATGAAATCAAGCTAAACAGGCTATCTTTTAGGGTTGGGTGCGACCTCGTTGTTTTTAACGACACAACACTGCGTTCACATTTCACAATAAATTGAAATGAAAATATTTTTTTTATTATTATTAATTCAGAAAATAATCGATCGTTATTGGTGATTTAATCAAACGAACATCAAAACGACGAACGAGAACAATCAAACTAAATCTAAATGTTCAACTAATCCTTAATCTATCCCTTAAGGCTTAAAAATAATTTGAAATTAAAATGACCATCACAAATTGTACTTTCTGATGATTTACATTACAGGTACATTATTTTTTCAAAAATATATTATTAATAACTTATATTCATTTTTACTAATTACTATGCAAAGATATTTAATTTTTTCTTGGTAATCTTTGCTATGGGCTCAAATGGATTAGTTAAAATTCTTAGATCTAGGCATACAAAATTTATTCTGACGATCAATAAGATTTATATCGAATTTATATTTAAATGTTGGCTATGGCTAAATGTAATAATATGTAGAAACCCTTAGATACATCTGAAGATAACACCGACGAGCGTTGTTTAATTTAATCTCTGGATCCTGAATTTTAGAAATCTGATTAAAATATCAAACTGTTCCCAAGTAATCTGATTAGCTATTGGTTGGCTTTTATAATTTCGAGAAACCAAGAAATTGTCGATTAAGACAGGTTTCGTTCTGGTTCGGTCACAATAATAGGAATGTCTACGTAAGTCTTTTGGCTAATAGAAATGGTACCTATAGTGATATATTTTTAATTGTAAGCTCTTGGTATTCATATCAATAAGTAATGATAAAGCCGAAGATAGAAGAAAGTTACTACCGGAATCTGAACTATCTGTAGGAACACAACAGCTTTTTTTATATTAAGCTCAGATTATGACAACACCATCTGATGATAAGCAGTAGAGGAGTCCATATGTGAAGATAGCTAGTGAAGCATGCGACATACTGCTCTAGCCACCCTTTTTTATTACGAGGAGGAATCCATTTACGGACCTACCCACCACTGGCTAAATGACAGGCGTGTGTGGGGCTCACTCAGTACCTCAATAGAGCGGCACTGAGAATACCCACTAAAACTCCCCGGTAACTCCATTGCCCTTCACAGGGGTAACCTGGGTTCTACACGAGCAATTCACCAGGTCAATTGCTCTAGCCACCCTAGATATAATGTTCAAATATTAAACATTACATATATCACTTCTATAATAGTCAAATAGGCCATTTTAAAATTTAAGCTTAATAAAAAAATAAATGACGCAAATTTAATAAAAGGGCAAAGAAAATGTTTATCCAGTTTCAATTGTAACGATGCTAAAAAAATAAACAAGCTATACAATTACTTCTATTTATTAAAATATTCTCACAAAAGTCCCGTACAATCATAACTCTAGCAAACACGCTTGTTAACTTCCAGCCATGTAATTCAACTCTTCGCGTAACTCGAGCGTGGTCGCCTAATTATTTTTAAGCTTGCAAAAACATTTCGCTACATTGTTAGGGTGCTATGATATTAGTTATATTCGTTTAGTACACAATATTTAGTCTTTAATAAATTAATTATGAGACTGAAACACGAAGCGTCTTGTGTTAAAAGCTTGTCTCGTACTTTAAATCACTGAAGTCAATTTATAATACTTATGCTTATTTCTATCAAATATTTCTCTTGAATTTTGCATACCTTGTAACTGACTTACAGTTACAGCAAACACTTCTTTAAGATAATTTTATAATACCGATTTTTAATTTCGATACACATACATTTTGAGTGACATTGTTTGGGTTTTGGTGAATGCCTCTTGTCAACATTTATCTGTAAAAATAGAATTATAATAACAAAAAAATTAAAAATATTTTCTAGAAATATTTAAGAATAGGTAGATAGAAGATTAGTGTGAATAAGATATGCAAAATTCAAGAGAAATATTTGATAGAAATAAGCATAAGTATTTTAAATTTACTTAAATTGCAATAAAATGGAATAATGAGATATGCACGAACATTTAATGTAGTAATAATCTATTTTCTAACACTAGATTATTATATAAATTTGGCATAATAAGGAATTAAAATTTTACCCTAGAAAATAAATCGACATATATTCTGGTGTATAAACTTTTGCTTGCGAATTATAAATTTATTGTTAGTAAAGTCATTCTCCACCGAAATTGAATGTGTGGCTAGTTCAAACATTTCTTCATTGTTCATGTTCCACAAAGACGGACGCGTTTGTATTGAAATATTTTTTACCTAGAACCATCGCGTTTCCTCAATATTGACTAAATTGTCAATTCATTAAGGAGGATGGCATGTACTACGCTTTCTTACGCAGCCGTTACACTTGATCTTTTACGCCTCAATGACAATGTTTATTTCCAACTGCCACTCCAATCCTGTAACATCATACAACTTATTTTTTTTTAAATGATCTTTTATTCTGATTCTCGTAACTACCATAACTGCGTCATGAAGCGTCACAGCTTGTTAACTAATCTGTGCCCTTGATGTTTCAATCGCATTGAATCAGCTCAACCATGTTCATCGGCTGAAAATTGTTTCAAACGACAGAAGCACCACTACTCTGAAGTATTGGAAGCAATTTTATACCTATGCAATTGTCGGCTGAACTGAAAGTCGAAAAATTTAAACTTATAAAAGGTACTGGCTTATATATCCATAGTAACCCAACAGGCTAGAGAAATTAGCAAAATTAAATGCATCAATTTAAAATTGCCAATATTTAGTTTTACGAAAATATAATTAAAAATACATTTGAGAATGATATTGATCCAATGGAATACTATCCTTAAATGATAATGTAAAAGGTGGTTAATGATAGCTGGGGTTGTCATTATAAAAAGAGTTTTTCACATGTATAGTATATGTCACATTGTCCGCAATTTGTGTATATTCAAAATATTCTTCTCATTAATTGAGGTGATACGGAGCTAGCCTACCCTGAAGTTGGCTTAATAAGTCTTAAATATGTTTCTTATGAAAAAAATCTGTTAAATACAAAGTCTTGCGCGTACTTTAGCTTAATAGGCTATTTGCCTAACTCGTGAATAATTTAATTATGTCTTCAAAAAGATTTGTGGATAACATGCAATAATGGCTTTCCTGGGTTCTTTACAGAGTTTTAACTTTGTGATAAAAGAAACATACCCGATTATTTCATTTTTTTTGTAGATATATTTTATTTAGACTTGTTGGCCCGGTGAACTTTGTATCACCTAAACCACTAACGCCGTCTATCATTTAAAGTGATGGAGAAATTATTTTCCGATTTTCAATATTTAATAAACAATTTGCGTTTGTATATTTTTAAGTTTTTCTTTCGGATTTTCCCAGATGATGTAATTTTAAGGAGGATAAGGAATATAAGGAGAAGAAATTTTGGACTTTATAATAAAAGCAATGTAATATATTTTTATTGATTTTATTCACAGCTAAATAAAGACCTTTAATAAATACGTACCGTGTCTGTATAATAAATTAAAGTTTCCGAAATGTCACAGTGGTAGCATTTCTGTCATTACTATTAAATTCACAGTTAATAACACTGAAATCCGGCGACAGTATTGACATAAATAAAACGTGTAGTCTTATTTCTGTCACTACTGTCACTGGGTTATGGGACAGCAAGGAGGTGGCCAAGACAGTGTTCACGTCTTAAATAGCAACGCAACTGGTGTTTTAGACGTGCGTCGTTGTTTAGCACGATTTATAACATAGGACAGTCGGTTGTACAATACCCTACGGCTATGTATGAAACGCAGCAGTGTATGATAAAGCAGCCGCTACGAAAACTCTAGCTTACGGAGCTATTGTAAGTGAACCATATAATACGATTTCTCATACATACTTGGGATCTAAAAAAACCACTCAATTTCAGTTTTGTATATCACACTGAACTGGCAATAATCGCGTAGCGCCGTCACCGCAGTCACGGTAATACGTAGGAGCTGAGAAGGACGACGCTGTTCTTATAGCTTCTAATGGGCCTCTAATTGAAATAAATATCTTTTGATTATTTCCTATGTATATTTTTGCAGTCCACACGCTTTTAATATCTTCGTAGGTTAGGACCCTAAAATTCGGCTAGAATATTTTGACCTGCAATATACTTCTGGGAAGCTCGAGATAAGTTAAATTTAACTGTAGCTGAATGGATGGACTGACTTTAAAGGTAACGACAATTTTGATAAGCTGGAGAGGAGGCAATGCTGTGGTTTGAGTCAAAGTTAAAAAATATTATTAAAAATATCTGTATTTATATTATAATCCTGAAGAGTTTGATTGTTTAGTTGAAGGCGCTAATCCCAGGCACTTCTAATTCAAATTAAAAATGTGTTTTATAAGTCTATTTATCATGGAAGGCTATCGCTATATAACATCACGCTACGTCTACAACTTGACTTTCAAAATTCAATAACTGTCTCTGAAGAAAGGAAAGCTTTTATAAATCTATTTAAGTCATATAAAACGATGTAACTTAATTCTAAATAAATTACCGCGTGGGCGTTACGTACCCTCTTCATCTAGACAAACTTGTTGACAACTAACTACGTGCCACTATCCTAAAACCACCCACTTAGGGTAAACGAAAAGGCCAGCTTAGAAATTTGTTCAATAAAACTTGTTAATTTTACAGGAGTCTCGCAAATTCAAAACGTTTTATATTGAATCAAGGTTACATCAAAAGCGGATATGTTGATCAGCTTTAAATTTGGTATCTATTTATATTATTTTTTAAGAAGAGAAGCCTACAATTTTCTTGTTCAACAAGCTCATGCTGTGTTTTTTATTTTTTATAATATATTAATTATGAATTAATATAGAGCTTGTATTATGGATGCTTGTTAACGGAATATAAAGGTATTAATATTTATATATAAATATCAGATATATACTTAATAATAATTAATGCGATTTAAAATATCAAAATTCTGGCTGAATACGAGAACGATGAGTTTTGATAACCTGTATATAAAGTAATTTTTAAAATATAATAATTTTAACATTGCCAAAATCAAAACCCTGTTTATTTACGTTGAATAAAGTACAGAGTTCTTTTAAGTTGTAATAATTTTAAAGAGTGTTCACCTGTGGGAAGAAGAAGAACTTCTCAGTCCTCAATTGTCTGTTATGAAATTTACAAATAATTTTTGCCATCTCAAGTTAATATTTAAGGTGCTTTAGTCATTATTTACGAAATTTCACGACAATGCAATTTATTTCCATACTTAAGTATACGGGATCATAAAGATAAAACTTCATTTTATTGAATGATTTTATAGACGACGACATATTTTATTAGTCTTTAAATTTTTTTGTGGATAATTCTCTAATGGTGGTCTTATTATAAAAGCTATACACGGTGAACTTTACTTATTTAACAATTTATGTACACACAAAGACAAACTTGACAACAAGACAACTTTGTTGCAGTGACAAACTACTAACGCCATCTATATAGAAAAACTCGAAGTATAATGGAACAAATGACAGTTTAAATTTTTAGCACGACAGTTAGACGATGTTTCATATTAAATAACCAATTTTCAGTTGTATATTATTAAGCTTTTCTTTTGGATTTACACTGTTATTTTAATTTTTAAACCAACCCAATTAAACGGAATAAAACATACTAAATATTATTCAAATAGCTCAAGCCGTTATTGAGGTATAGCGAGACTAACGAACATCAATTCATTTTTTAGATTTAAAAAAGAAGATATGAAGGTAAATTGAGGTCAAAATGCGATATCAATTTCAAACGACTTTAGTCATTTTATTAATAAAATAATATTTATTTGGCATATAATTTAAAGATTATCTTATGACATATTTAATAAGGAATATTCTGATCTGAACAACAGAAATAACAAAATAACAATAAAATCACTTTTAAAACAGTTTAATAGGCTAAGTCAAGAAGTGTAACAGTTTATGTTGGTTTAACTAAAACAAAAAACATTATTGTCATCTCCATTGTAATAAAAACGGATAAAGGAGGATATAATTGAATTTTTATAGACATCTTTAAGGTTATTACATTGTGGGTTACAAGTTAAACTACCAGAGTTAGCTCAGACAATTTGACAGTAAGCGCACTCGATAGACTCCGAATATTAATACCTAGGTAAGGCGTTACTCAAAATAGGCACCCCGTTGTCTATGCAAAGATTAAGAAGAGGTTACTAAGTTTCCCACTTCGATACAGTATATAATGAAAATGTCGAAATTATTTTTCTTTATAATTCGGTTTATAAATACAGTTTGAAACATCTTCTTCCATTTACTAATTAATAGCTCAATAAATCTAAGAGAAATTCATAATATTCTCCCAAAACGATTTAACAAAGTATCTTAAATAATGCAATGATTTATGTTCTTTCAAGAACTTTTTGTCCAATATACAAATAATTCACTTTGGTATGACTTGTATTGAGCGTGTGTGGGATGCCTAAAAACGACTTGTTTTTAAGAAAAGTAATTAATAATTATTAAAGCAAACTTATATCAGAGAGCAGCCACTTGAATCTGATGGTTATTAAATTAAATTGTATGCACAGGGGGCTCTACTCTAAACCTCATGGCGATACCTTTAAATTTGACATTGATTGATGTGATAAGCATCAGTATTAAGCAAGAACTTTTCATTGGTCTTCTCCCTAAGGATAAATTAACTTAAAATGCTGCGAACCACGTAAACGGCCCTTCACGCAAATGATCCCAAGTACCGATACTAACGTATTGCTATTTATATTGCTATTGCTATTCCTACAGCAAGCCGCATACCCTATTAGCAAATTAAAAACAAACAAGCCAGACTTCGCTACATAAAAGTAATGAACAGAGTTTAAAATACCAACCTCAATGGAACTATTACCATTAATTGCCGTTATAATAAGCGTATCTTAATATTTGTATAGTGCTGGGTGAGTTTTTATTTAGTATTAAATAAAATTAAAATGTTAAGTAAGTCTTGTTCAAACCAATATGTATGAAACTTCCGAATTAATACACTTTTTGAGCTATTATCGTAATGGTTTTCTACTAGTGTTGTAAATTGTGTTACATATTAATTAGTGGCCGATATTTCATCTTTTTAATTTATAAATTTAACTAAATTTTTATTTTTAATAACCCCAAAACTTCATGAAACGAAAAAAATTGAACATCGTCTTTTAATGTAGATTGGTCTAAATCCTACTAAAAATCATAGAACAGTTTGTATGGAAATCTATTTATATTTGAATAGCACACTTCATTGCCATGATTCTTGGAAGTTTTGATTTTGCTGTATAATATAAAAACAAGTACTATTCAACTCAAGCTCAGTTTGTAGTTGTAAACAACAGAAACTGCGCAATTATTGCTGAATCAATGGACTTTGTTTTTTCACGTTCACCCATAACTTAAATTTGGTTTAGCTAATGTTTATTCTTGTTTTGTTTGGGACTTATATCCTTTGTTATCTGTTTTTAATTTTAAAGTATTATATAAAATACTTAGTTTCATTGTAAGCCTTAGAAAGAAGTCGTTGGTTTAATTTATTTAATTATTTTGATGAATTTTCTGAGAATAACATACTAACTTAATAATGAAACATCATCTCGTTTTTACTGTAATCGGGAATATTTATTGTTAAAATTAATGTTAAAATCATTAGATGAAATGTCAATATAGATAAATAGATAGAAATACATTATTGTACATACTTACATTGACAAAACAGAGATAAAACAAATACGATATGTAAGAGATGGCTAGCTGGCAAAAACCGATTTCTATCACACACTTAATGAGTGAAGAGTACGTAGTCAAAGTGGTATCTGAATGTGTCAGAAAATTTCGTTATAATAATATATATTGATACTTATACTTATTTTATGACTCAAAAAAATTCTATTTTACAGTACCCTACAGAGTGCGATTTATAAATATTAGCAAGATTATATATCATACAAAAATAATAAAGTCCAATAAGAGAAGGACCTGTCCATAACTGAATATCACTGTCAATATAACATGTGCAGTGTGTAAGATAATTAGTCCCCATTTAGTACATTCTTAGCCAAGTTTAGTTCCTTGTGCGGTTTTCAAAGCATTTAATATACTATGACCGCTTATCACTATAGAGGAGTCGTTATTGTTTATACTGGTCGAGTGTCCTGGTTTAGAACTTTGTGTTGAGCAAGCCATCTGATTAAAGCTGAAAAAATTACTTTTATATAAGATTACTATATTATTTACCGGCGATATAATTATTGATTTATAATTAATACATTTACTGAGAATATAAAAATGTATTCAATTATATTATGTACCCAAGTACTGACAGTAACAAAAATTTGTGTTTAAATTGCACGACTGATAGGTTAATATCACTATCAAATAACACAATATGTGCAGCGTGTATAACCATTAGAACTCATTCAGACTATTTTTTTACTAACTCGGTATCTTGTGCGGTTTTGGAACCTTTGTGAATTCACACCAAAGATCGAGCTTTGTATTAATATAAGAATATTTTTATGAAATTAATGTTAGGTTGTGTAACTATAATGTACTTTGACGACAAGTTCCAGTCTATCTACAGATAGAAGTAAGCTAAATAGTATACTGTCTAGCATCATTTATTAATTGACTTAAATAAGAGGTTGTGTAGTAACTAAACTAGTAGCTAAATAGGTAGACTTAAAGCTACTTGTAGATAAAATATTGAATGGTTTCAATATTTTAAGTAAGTGTCTAACGTTAACTAGGTATTCAAAAGATACTTTTCCTTTTTTCTTAAAGTATGTGAGTAGTCGTAACGAATAAATTTTTACGACAAAATATATTGATTTTAATTTATTTGTGCAGTGTTGAAAATACAAATTTTTAAGCTAGGAACTACTATACTGCACCTCCTGCATCCGGACTAACGGCGTCAATCATATTGTCAATAGTACAAAATCTTAGTCACTATATATCTACACACATATAACTAGATCTCAAGTAATTATAGAATAGCAAAGCTGTTTCGACTACGTACATAATAACACTAATGAGTTATTAATATACGAGGTAGTAACTGAGTTGCCTTTTATTCGAAATTGTTTCTCTAATGGTCTTGTTACACTTTATTACTACATATATATTCTTAATCTATTATAAACCTTACGATTATTACCTTGGAATTCAATTTTCATAATTATTTCTCTATTAAACTGTACAAATTTATTAAAAATTATTTATTAAGTGTGAAAAGTTGGTATTTGCCTATTCTTTCGAAATATGTTAAATATATACCAAAAAAATGTTGCTGTCCCCTATCAATAAATTTAATAAATAAAATTTGCTTTTTAACTAAAATATACATTAATCACAGAAACAGTTGCGGTCCTTATTTAATATCAAAAAACTGGTCCCCAAGAAATAAAACCTTGTAGTACTGGTTTTTAAGTACGTTTTCCAAATTAATCCTATGAGGTGTATGAAGTGTGTGAGGTATTTTGTCATATTTGAAAAAAACATAAGCCTTACGCTTTGTTATTCAAAGGTAAAATATTTATGGCGGCTTACAGAATCAACTGATTTACACCTCACTCTAATGAACGGTATTAACTAAATCGGCTAAACTCGTTCATTAGGTACCCAAACGTAATTGGGACAATAATACCCACTCGTGCCAAAACCCAATAGATCAATTAAATTAAGGGTCTGATACTAACGAAATTAAGGGTTAACTGCCTCATATTTTGTCTATAACCCTCTGCACGTTGTGAGCAAAATCTTCTTGATGCATTAATTATGCATACAATGTACAATGTCTTTGTCAGATCTTTGTCAGATTAGCCAATACAAATAGGTCTCTTTGAATGTGAGACGAATGAATATACTCACAAATAATTATAATTGTGCTTTATAGTTGCAATGTTTAAATAATATACTAGTCTAGTTTAGATAAGGAATATGTATAATATATTCTCTTAATAACTCGGTTACTTATATACTTAATAGAAAGAAAAAGAAAAGAATCAATAAAAAAAATTAAAAATATACATTTTTATTAAAAAATATGTATATGTAAATTATATAAGATATAAATTTGCAAAATATATAAAATATTGCGCCGTACATTTTGGTTGATATTTTCATGTGACGTCAAACGTAAGGAACATTTTCAATGGAGCGTTTTTGGGTGAAATTTCTTTTCAAACATATCGATATTGTATTCTTTATTATTGACATTTATTTGTGAAATAATTGACAAATACCCTGTTATATCTTTACGTATACTTCCTTATACTTCGAAAACATCTACAATTAAATAAACAAAATGTTTGTTACTTCGTGATAGGCAATAGGCGGATTATACACATAATATTAATTAATTGGTTTACGAAGATAATATGCAAATGAAGGATACAATTTGTCATATTGCCAGATCTCGTAATCGATAATAGAAGGCATTATATGCCTAACTGTTAAAATTCATATCGTATACAAGAAAACTTTAATATTCTCCTGAAAGATTAGCAGCTGGGCAGAGTTGCTCATGTTGTTATAAACTCCTAATTATTTTTTAATCGATTCAACTGGTTTATCTACATCGAATTTGGGTTTTGCTAGTCCACCTAAAATAACCTACAAAATATGTCACATTTTCAATACAAGTATAATAATTGATAATACAGTTATATATAAAATTTACCCTAGTCAAAACCGATGTGTATTTCAAGGATGATCAGTATAATCAGTAATTTAAAACAAGTGGTTGAAAAAACTATTTATAGTTCGTCGTTGAAGTTATTGAGATTCGATTCACTCCCTACACCCCTGTGGCGACTCTATCTGGTCGTCACATTGTACCACGTTTTGTTAAGTTTATTTTTCATAATTTTTCTTGTCATAACTGTCTGTCACTCATCTCTGATTTTTGCATTCGTTTCATTATTATAATTTTCGTCTTATTTTTAATATTAATATTGTAAATTTATTTCTGCTTGTAAATATATAATTGTAAATAGAAGTCTATGTTTTCATCCACTATCCACTTTTAAACTGGTGACCCCGCGAAGAACACAAAAAATAACATACAAGATTAATTAATATACTTTGACGAAAAAATGATTGAAAACGATTCACAACACACTGGTGAAGCATCGAAGACCCATCCACCTGCAGAGCTTTGCCGCGTTGCCGTACGTCCGCCGCCGTTTTGGCCGGATGAGCCGGGAGTATGGTTTGCACAATTAGAAGGGAAATATGAGAAACTGAAGTCCACACTCATCAAGCGACTGTCGGCATCACGCGAAAAGGAGGTATTGCAACTTTTGCAACACGAAGAGCTAGGAGATCGTCGCCCGTCGCAGGTTCTCCGGCATCTGCAGCGTTTAGCCGGTCTCAGCGTCCCAGGCAATTTTCTCCAAACTATCTGGTCCAGCCGCCTCCCAACTAACATCCAGACTGTCATTGCATCTCAACAGCAGTCCACTTTGGAAGCTCTAGCTGATTTAGCAGATAAGGTTCACGACATCATGCCTTCGACGTCACAGGTAGCGGCTACGTCGGTCCAAGCATACGAACAAGTAATAGAAACATTGGCTTCTCAAGTTAAGGAGCTAACCAAGCAAGTCAGTGCGCTTTCTACCCAGGTTCAACATCAAGACCGTTCCCGCTCCCGCTTCAGACAAATGTCACGCAGTCGCAAAAGATCAAATTTCAGCAGATCAACATCTAGTCAGAAGAGGTTTCCCAACTGCTGGTTTCATCACAGATTCGGCAGCCAGGCAAGAAAGTGCGTTCCACCATGCAAGTTTCAATCGGAAAACGCCTAGGGCAATCTCTGATGGCGATGAGTGATTGTCCCTCTACACCTGGTCGCCTCTTCATCTCTGATCGCAAGTCGAAGATTGAATTCCTCGTCGACACCGGTAGCGATTTATGCGTCTTCCCTCGATCTGCGATCCATCAACGTCGTGAAAAAGTCAATTACCAGTTGTATGCAGCTAACGGTTCTATCATTCACACATATGGTTTCGTCAACCTTCAGTTGGACTTAGGATTGCGGCGAGAGTACAACTGGCAGTTCGTTGTTGCTGATGTTAGCAAAGCAATCATTGGCGTCGATTTCCTCTCTTTCTACGGGCTTGTGGTCGACTGCCGTAACAAACGTCTCATTGACAACACCACATCTCTTTTTACTTCATCCATTTCATTCAGAACAGCAGACACGATTTCTTCAGTGAAGACACTGTCTGGTGTTTCAGGATACGAAGATATACTCAAAGATTTTCCAGAAATAACAAGACCTCCTGGCCTTCATCGCATAGTGCAGCATTCCACAGTCCACCACATTCGAACAACGGATGGACCGCCTTTACACTGCGCTCCGCGTCGGTTGGCTCCAGAGAAGCTCAAGATCGCTAAGGCTGAGTTTGAAGCCATGATCAAGAGTGGTGCAGCGACACCATCTGAGAGTCCATGGTCATCTCCACTCCATCTCGTCCCAAAAAAGGACAGCAGCTGGCGTCCTTGTGGCGACTACCGGATGCTTAACGCACGCACCATACCAGATCGCTACCCCATTCGCCATATTCATGATTTTTCACATAGTTTATCCGGATGTACCATATTCTCTACTTTAGATCTTTTGAAAGCATACAATCAAATTCCAGTTAACCAAGCGGATATTCAGAAAACTGCCATCACAACACCTTTTGGACTATTTGAATTTCCGTACATGACGTTCGGTTTGCGAAACGCCGCGCAAACTTTTCAACGATTTATCGATGAAGTCACGAGAGGACTCGATTTTGTTTACGCCTACCTCGATGACTTTCTTATATTTTCTAAGGACGAGCAAGCTCATGCGTTACACCTACGCCAAGTATTTGCTAGGCTAAAAGAATACGGAGTAGTCATCAACCCAGCAAAATGCATTTTCGGCGTCAGTCAAGTGAAATTTCTAGGCTACCACATCACTGCAGTTGGCACTAAGCCACTAGACAATAAGATCGAGGCTATCAAGTCTTTTCCCGTCCCGAAGAACGTCAAGGAGCTCCGCCGTTTCTTGGGGATGATCAATTTTTACCGGCGTTTTATTCCTCATGCCGCTAAATTTCAAGCCCCTCTCAACAAGCTGCTTACCGGTTCAGTGAAGGGATCACACCCCATTGAGTTTAACAGTGAAGCTCTCACAGCTTTTGAAGTCTGCAAAACAAGTCTTTGCAATGCTGCTCAACTAGCTCATCCAGATTGCGATGCACAGCTGGCACTCGTAACAGATGCTTCAGATACCGCCTTAGGTGCTGTTTTGCAGCAGAAGAAGGATTCTCAGTGGCAGCCGCTAGCATTCTTTTCGCAGAAACTGAGCCCTGCACAGCAGAAATACTCACCGTATGATCGCGAACTACTGGCCATTTACAAATCTATCCAGTATTTCAGACACATGCTCGAAGCACGCATCTTCACCATCTTCACTGATCATAAGCCACTCTGTTTTGCTTTTTCATCTCGGAAGGAAAATTGTTCACCTCGGCAATTCAGACATCTTGACTTCATTTCACAATTCACCACGGATATTAGGCACATAGCTGGTAAAGATAACATTGTTGCCGATACCCTGTCCAGAATTGAAGAACTTCAGCAGCCTATAGACATCATACATCTCGCTAGGCTCCAGCAAAATGATCCGGAGCTAAAACAGATCTTGACAGAAAATCAGAGTTACTCGCTTCGACTCAACAAAGTGAAAATCCCTGGAACTTGCACCGAGTTGTACTGTGATAATAGCTCGTCAGTTCCAAGACCTTACGTAACACCCGAGTTCCGAAGACAAGTGGTCAAATGTCTGCACTCCCTTAGTCATCCTGGTGTCAAAGCTACAGTCAAGTTAGTGTCAGAACGTTTTGTGTGGCCCGGCATGAAAAAGGACTGTCGTATTTGGACACGTGCCTGCATGGAATGTCAACGTGCAAAGGTCACAAGGCATGTTCAATCACCGCTGGGTACCTTCAGCCTACCAAAATCTAGGTTCGCGGAGATCCATATAGACATTGTCGGTCCACTTCCTGTCTCCAACGGTTATCGTTACTGCCTCACTGCCATCGATAGATTCACACGTTGGCCTGAGGTAGTTCCAATGGTGGACATAACAGCAGAAACTACAGCCAAAGCGTTATTATCTGGCTGGATATCCCGTTTTGGATGCCCTACGGACATTGTGACAGATCGCGGTCGTCAATTTGAGTCAGCGCTCTTCAATTGTTTGTCGGAATTAGTTGGTTTCAAGCACAAGAGGACTACGGCTTACCATCCAGCCTGCAACGGGATGATAGAGCGATTTCATCGTCAATTGAAAGCAGCGATCATCTGTCACGGTGAAAGCTGGACGGAATCTCTCCCTTTAGTCCTGCTGGGAATCAGAAGTTCTGTAAAGGAAGATTTACAGTGTTCTTCTGCCGAATTAGTTTATGGTGAAGCTCTCAGATTACCCGGGGAATTTTTCAATCCAGCGGCTAGTGCTTCTACCGATGTAGCAGATTTCACAGTCCGGTTGAAGAACATTATTCAAGCACTTACGGCAGTTCCGGCATCCCGCCATAGTAACAGAGCCACATTCGTTTATAAGGACCTTGCAATAGCTACGCACGTTTTTATTCGCGAAGGCTCTGTTCGAGGAGCACTGCACCCTGCGTACTCTGGTCCACATCAAGTCTTGCAGAGAGGCGTAAAGACTTTTCAGATTCTTCTCAACGGGAAGCCGTGCACAGTGTCGATAGATCGCTTAAAGCCGGCACACATGGTTAATGATGCAGCTGGTCCTGTTAACATCAATCAAGAATCTGATAGTGAGGAGAATAGCAGATCCTGTAGGAACGTTCCGGCCAGGCAAACCAGGTCCGGACGAAAAGTGCACTTCCCTGCTCGTTATCTATGACGAGGACTCTGGAGGGGGAGTGATGTGGCGACTCTATCTGGTCGTCACATTGTACCACGTTTTGTTAAGTTTATTTTTCATAATTTTTCTTGTCATAACTGTCTGTCACTCATCTCTGATTTTTGCATTCGTTTCATTATTATAATTTTCGTCTTATTTTTAATATTAATATTGTAAATTTATTTCTGCTTGTAAATATATAATTGTAAATAGAAGTCTATGTTTTCATCCACTATCCACTTCTAAACCCCGATACAATAAAAAATTGTTTTCTCTTAAGGTTAAGGTTTTCTTAAGGTTAATTTTAAATTATTATATTATCCTATTATCTTCCTCAGTCCTTTGCCCAACAGTGGAACGTTTATAGACTGATGATGATTATAATGGTTATCCTATTATATATGAACAAGTGCTTTTAAAGACTAAGGAGAATATTTATTTGTAATTATAATTTCAATTTTGTATTTATACTGTATGTATTAAAAAATAATAACCCCGTTTAATTTACTGACGATATCATAATATAGGCAATTTGACGTAAGCATTTGAGTTCTTGAGATGCATTAGATTATAAATCATATACCAATTAAATATAAAAAAAATTACCTCGACTAATGGCTAAAAGGTTTTATTTATGATTTCAGTAAAGCGGCGGGGAGGTATGTGGGGCGGGGGTGCGCAGTGTGTCCACGCATCGCTGCCGCGCGGCGCACGCGCACAACCTGCGCCAACGCTTAGTGGCGCCATCGCTAGCCGCCGCCCGCCCAGGTAATGAATCGTTTCAAATATTACCATCTAAAAATTCAGAAAAATTTCATTTTCTTAATTACTAGGCCTTTATATTCCTTGGTTAATTAATAACTTGGTTAGTTATGATAAGACCGGAGATGGGAGTGTGCTGTACTCGCTACAACAGAGGAACCAACTGTCGTTACACAACAAACCAATTATATTGTTATGGTGGTATTTGGAGGTTAATGAGTACTTCTAAATAATAATACAATATTTCGCGTAGTAACGCGAAATATTATCTCATCAACGACAAAAGTGATAAGGGTCGGATATGTTGATAAGCCATTATTAAGCACAGCAAAGAAGAGTGAGTGAGACGAAGCTAAAAAGGCAACATAGTTGATAATTCACCCTAAAAGAGTGGTGTTTTGTCTACCATTGATCTGAGAGATCCCAGGAACTGCAATAGATTTTATATGACGCCTATTTCTAGAATACTATTATTTTGACATTGTGTTTTTCACAATGTCATAGAAATAGTATAATATATAATATATTCAACTGAAATAATATACTACTAAAAATAATATATTCACCTTTGTAACACAGAAATTATATACGTAATAAATTTCAGATTATTTTACTTTTCATGATTTTACTAGATACATACTAAGAATATTTCATCAAAAGTGAATGTAATAATTTTTTCTACTTACTGAGATCTACTGGCCTGTAGCGCAACTATTCGTGGGGAAGTCTTAGCTAATAAAATATATTGATTTGTAATTAATAAGAAGGTATGTAAACGTCGTCACGTCTACTTATTTATAATGATCTGGATCATTAAAAAGGTTTCCCATAATGTGTTATGAGAAACCTTTTCATATGTTTTTATCACAAGACTTCAAAGCTACATTCGGGCCTTAGAAATAATTGGTGTAAGTCAACACTATAACTCTATTTCTGAGAATCTCATCACAAATACACTCAATAAAAGGCCTTTGAATCATACCGCAATCTATATATTATCAAGAAATTCCCTTGCATAAATCTGACTGGCGAGAAAATACTAGGTACTAAAATACGAATAAGCAGATACTGCGTTTATATCAGGTACCAGAGCAATACCCCCAAATATATTATGCGCACGTACCGCCCTGATTTACGATCGTAAAAATTGAGTAGCTAAACAATTTTTATGCAAATTTTTACCCACACTCGATAAGCAGTTTTTGACCGCGAGCCAGATAGCTAAGGTTCGATTTTATTTGCATTTTTTGATAGACGCATAACAAACACTTGCGATGGGCGTGGAAATATCATAAAGCTATTTATTCTTTGTTTTCTCATTAACGTAAACGGTACTACTGAATGAATTGGTGAGGATTGGTGAAAAAGTTGGGACTAAAGCAAGCCCACCGGCAACTTACACTAAATTTAAAAGTTCTTTTAATACGATACGTTGAAAATGTATCAGGCGCAGTCGTTTGAGCGTATTGCTTTTGCAACAGCTAAACAATGATAGGTAGCAGATGGTTCAATGAAAAAATTTAATTGGAAGCTAAGTATGACGCTTTTCTGGGTTGCTACTGAAAAAAAATTCATCCACCAACATTGGGATAACGTAGTAGTTTAATAGCCCAAAGTCCCCCACAATGGGACGTATTATGCTGCTGTTAAGTTGATCCGGAGTGATCCAAACTATCCAAATCACAGCAACTTATGAGATGTTTTTTTTTAATAATACCTTTTTTTGTCGTTGGGGTTTCTACTTCCTTTTTAGATAGATGACAATAATAATAATATATGATATCAGTGAACGACTCTAAGCTAAAGAATGCTTGATCATAACTTGTGTTAGCAACTCTGTTAATATAAACTGTAAGAAATCAATAATCTCAATGCATCCCAAATTTTTCAATTCCAGACCCACGCCTCCTTCGCCGACTCTGGTAGCTCAAATCGACTCATCAGTAGCTTGCCTCTGGCTCCTGACTCCACTCTCAGCTGGCACTGCAGTGGTGGCTGTCCTGGTAGCCGTATCGACTAACAACTGGCTTCACACCGAAGAGAATATGCTGAACCCTTCCTTCAACGGGACCGGGAAACATAGCCTTGTCGCGAAACATACAATTTCTGGTCTCTGGAGGATATGTCACACAGAACGTTAGTACCTTCACCGTCATAATCTAAATAACTTTCAATAATGTCGAGTCAATGACAGAACTGTCACAAACACTACTATAACAAGACTGTGAAATTTTATTTTATTTTATTACAATGATTATTACAGTTTTAACCTAACCATGGTTAGGGTATATTTGGTGAAGTTAAGTCTTGTCACAATTCCGTATGCCATAGTAGTATTTGAGCAGTTTGAGATTAATTAATGAATTTTGTAATAAATCGTTTGAGTTCGAGTATCAATAGAACAGATACACAGAACAAAATAAACAATAAAATTAAATTAAGAGAGCAAGGAGTACTTGAAAAAGCCAAAAATTTAGAAGAATTAAACAAAAAAATATATTTATTAAAATATTTAAAGAATTACTAATGAACTTGGCTTAGTATTCAGATTTTTGAAATATCAATATACTTGACGTAATATTAAAATATAGTTATTTACACTACAAACGCGTTAAACTTACAATCAGTGTTCACGCGCAAACTAGCAAGGAGGCTTCGTAGCAGGAGACATGCCGCCTCCTTGAAGAATTGAAGAGCGGCGTGTGACGTTTTAGAATAAAGCCGAGTTCGGCGATTGTCTTTTTTTTTCTTCTTGTTAACTACTATTTCTTTTATTTTTTACAATAGATTGTAAATTACCTAATTTTAATATTATATTATATCCCACTTTAATCTATTGTATTATTGTTCGCACGAACAATCAGAATAACTAGAATGAATTAAAAGATGTAGAATTAGCCAATTCTAAGGTAATACCTGAGCAGTTTCCCGTATTATGTAAGGATTGAATTCCCGGTTTAGGATATGACTTTTCTACTTAATATTTTTTTTTATTAAACTCTTTGTCCATCTGCAAAGCATTCTTACTTATACGAACAATAAAGGATAAGTTACCAGTTGTCAAAGGTCGAACATTCATATTGAGAAGGTGACGTGTTCGTATCAACATATCTACCCTTCCATTTGATATTTACAGTGCAGGCTTCACGTAAGTAGTATCATTGGATAATGGGAACGGAAAATTAAAACTCCTTTGACAGATCAATGCTAATCGAAGCAGCTGCAACGAATGAGAAAAAACAAAAGATCTGGACAGTAAAATGTGTTTTCAGTTTGGATGGATCAAGCGGGTTGATTACTTGTTTACCCCTCTTGTAATGAAAGAACAAAATGGAATCTGTTTTAAAAATTCTTATTGATCGCGAACATAAAGCTAGTTGAAACAATACGAAGCTTCCTCACGGTCTGGCTACAATGCGTCACCGCTTCCGTCCCGCGGCGGAAATGCATTGTACCACGAGACCGGCCTACTTCCATTCCATATGCGGCCTCCGAGGCGGCCTCGTTATCCATCCGTTTATTACTACTCCATTTCCTTCATTAAATAGCGGTACTTTTGTAATTTTATTTCATCTATTGCCAGCTTTTGCATACATACACTTTTAATATAACTTTAGTCTTTTTGCTTATATTATTTTAAGTTAACCATTCGCAATTTTAAGGGGTTTTGTGATTATATTATAATGTTACTTATTTTTAAATTAAAATAGGTATTTATTTATAGAAATGGAATTATTCCTTAGTAGTTTGGAGGAGCGAGCGAAGTGATCATAATAACACTAAATAAGAACAACATAAAGATGGTTAATTGTTGTTTCATACCGTTAAAAAATATTTATTTTTTTAACATATAGTAGGTAGCAGTATTTTTTTTTCGAAGTTGACCGACCAACTGGAGTAGTACATCACTAAATTAGTAACTAAATCACACTACTACGAGTATTGTGTTCTGCGGTGGGTAAAGTTGTCAAAGCTTATAGAGAAACTGTTATGTTAGATTAGACTCTACTTGACTCCTATTATGTCAACATAATGCTTTCTTTTGATTTTCTATAGTAGTTACACAATACGTGAGTTGTTACCGTGGTGCTCTAAGTGCATTTATGTTACGCTGATTTAGCTCTCTTGCCATAAAAAATTAAAAAACTCCGTTTATTTATATCATTCATTCTAAGAATTTATTAATACTCTATTTTATTGTAATGCCCAGTTTATATATTTTTTTTTATCTTTTATTTATTTATAATAATCATTTTTTTTATTCTCAGATAGATGTAAACTTGTATCCTAGTTTAACGTTCTTTATTTAAAATAATAGAGGTCGGTAACTAAACCTGCTGTAAATAAAATGGAATCGGTTGAAAGTAAATAGATACAAATTCTGTAAACTAAGAAAATAATTGTTGGTAAGGGAAATATTTACTTACACTCTATTCCTTGAATTAAATTTCAATTTTAATTGCTAGGCTATTAAATCCTGCCTAGATAAAGTCGTCGGTATTTTCAAAGATAATAAATAGTTGTGATGTTAAAATATAATAAAGTTTGATGTTGTGAAGTTAAAGCTTAAAATGCATATAATAAAGATTCGTAAAAATTCATGGGGTTGCTCAAGTTATGTTGTTGAATTCTTTCCTCATGGCCTAATTAATTTCTATTTTAGATATTTTTCCCAATTTCATTGTATTGTTTGTTTATAAAACCTTGTCAGTTACATCTGAAGTTTAATGGTCATTTAAACATAATAATGTATGTATGTAATAAATCTATTCTTTATTTTCCAGCGGGGAGTATGGTGTACCGGTGCCTAGATATTCCATATTTTCCACTTTCGCAGTATTCACCAGATCCAAGTGACTCTACAAACGCTATACCATGTAAGTAAAGTTACAGCGAAGAATTAATATCATTTACCAATTATATATTAATAAACACGAAGTTCTCAGGAGTATAATAGCGTCTCGATAAATAAACTAATATCAATACCAATATTATGTTTTTAAATTTTATGCTTGATATAAAAGTTAATATAAACGATTTTATTTACTCACAATACTGTTTCGCCAGGGCCAAAGCTTCCATACAAGTTGATCAGTCTCCTTTATTTATGATGTAGTTTTGGCCAATACAACCAAACTTGTGCACGCTCATGTCCATTGGGGTTGATATTTGTTAAACTTCGCGCAGGAAGCCAGCATTACTATATAA
The DNA here is from genome assembly GCA_943193645.1 of Acentria ephemerella. NCBI lineage: Eukaryota > Metazoa > Arthropoda > Insecta > Lepidoptera > Crambidae > Acentria > Acentria ephemerella. The sequence continues at coordinate 8,413,725 of OW971886.1, read as the reverse complement.
ATCTAAACATAAGTCACCGATGACTTCTCGCGCAAGGCCTTATAGTCAAAAACGGCTAACAATACTTTTCAATACATTTCTCAAATAGTAGAGCGTGCGGTTATTCTTTTCCGCGGTATTATATTTGATTATTCTCCTGCATATAACAACCAAATGCATGAAGGTTCTAAGGTTTAAAATCAAAAAAAAATCTGAACAATATTAAATTTTATATATTTTTTAATATATTAAATTGGACCTCCAAAAAGTTTATATATTAAACTGTCATCAATTGTACAAACTATAATATCAATTTTTACTGGTCCATGGATTAAGCTGTTTTTATCCTTATTGTGGACCCGCGACTTCAGCTTGGGCCAACTCTTGAAGAAGTGACAAACTTTCCGAACTTTTATTGAAATGTAGTATTGTGAAGTACTGTAGACGTAAAGGTCACTAAAGAATTTATATTGAACCATCCGGAATAATAAAATAATTATTTATATATTATTTATGCTATATTTCAAAGCTAAATAAGTAAAAACTAAAACAAACAAAACAAAAAACTAATTAAACTTAATAAAAATAATACAAATTAGTTTTATTTCCATTTATTCCAGACGTTGTGACCCGATCCGCGGCGCCACTATTATTGGCGGTTTTCACGCAAGCCATTGCTGCACTTTGCTGTGTGCTAGGACACTGCGTTAAAGGACGGAGACTATGCACCTTTATTGCTGGCGTCCTGTTTATTATATCTGGTGAATATATCCTCATTTTACTACGCTTATATTAACTCACTCTGTTGTATGTCTGCGCCAGATTTTGTAATAGATTTTTAAGCTACTCCCTTAAATCCGATATTGCTAAAATTTTGCATACAAGTTTGGTTCAGGAGACAATACAATATTAAAATATTGTAATTTAATTAAAATACAAAAATTAATAGAAAATACTTTTTAAAAGCACGCTTATATTTAAATGCACTAAAAAGAAGAAAATAATATTTTCCTGGCTAACCGAATTTTTCAAAATCAATTTAAATAATGAATTCTAAGCGTGGAGCTCTTAATCCTCATTGTGAAATATATAGGTTCGAGGCGCTCCATGCTTGGAATTAATCATTTAAATGGATTCTGAAAATTTATTTTTACCTTTTTAATGTATTTAAATATAAGCGTGGTTTTTAAAAAGGTTTTATTGTAGTGTCGATTGTCCATTACCTTTGTGTTAAAAGTATTCCAAGTTAAGAGCAGCAATATTTCGACCAATTACATTCTTCATTTAATTCTTTAACAAAACGATTCTTATATATCTGTGAATATAAAAAAAAAACTAAAATAAATAATGAATTTATAATAAGTATGTAATGTATTTATTGTCTTTTCAATTATATTAATTAATATGCCAATAAGGCAAATCATGGATGTAATTATTTTTATAACCAACACAATCTATGTTTATGAATGAATAAATGAAATATGGTATACATATAGTAATTATGTTGTAAAACAAACTAAAATATATTTATTTTAGTTTATTTATGCGTACACTTTTATTTTTAAAAAGTATTTATGGAAGACAAAAGTTAATTCTTTTTTTGGAAGCAGCAATTCAGAACTAGGTTTTATATTATTAACTGATCACGTGTCATTATCAATGTAGATATTATATAGGTACAGTTTAGACTTAAGACTCAAAAAAGCCATTTTAATGTTTCAGGTCTCATCATGTTGACCGGTATCGTCATGTACATATCTGTATTTAAGTCGCAAGTGGGTCACAAACTACGGTACATGACTTTCTTCGATATGCCTCGGATGTCCTATAGCTACGGGTATTCGTTCGGTCTGTACATAAGCGGTTTCATCGCCGTGGAGCTGGCGGGCACTTCTGCTATATTTCTCTTCCTACAGTGGTATCAAAAAGACTGGATTAATGAACTAACAGAAAAAGCTAAAGCTGATTGTAGAGCTTGGGATAGAGAATATGCTTTCACAGATTTCAGAGAAAATGAGTCAACATTATTGGAGAGACGGATGATGAAAAGAGATACCTATCCTCCATCTGGATCATCAGCAGCTACGCCACGGGAAAGAAGAAGGTTTGTTTTTGATGGAGACGATATGCCTCATTGCTCAATACACAAAAACAGAAGAATAAATTTAAGCTCAGCCTCTTTGAAAGATTTGTCATCATCAACACTTTATGGCTTTCCGGCAGCACCAAGGCCAACTGTCTGCGATAATTACTTTGAAGAGTTTAAAGAGGTCCCACAAAGTGCGAATACGCTAAGTGGATTACGAAGCGCTTCAATATTTCAGTCTCAGGCATCGGTAGCTAGTGGAAGATTCTTGGACACCTCGGCGGTAGAACCACCGCCATCTCGAGAAGAGGAACTGGTAACATTTGGTGCTGGAGCAAGAGCGCTTCCTCCAAAAGATGAAAAGAATCCACCTCGTCATGATCGCGCTGTGGGCACAGACCCATACCGCCGTACAACACCCGTCTGATCCAGAGCCCCCTTGGGACGTCCCAAAATGTTTATAAAGCATATCGAGAAGTGATAAAAGTGATATTGCTGTTTCACGTACTATTTAAACCTAGACATATAATGACTAATGATTGTACGATGTACGTAGTTAGGTACGGGTTAAGTTAAGAAGTGTCTTTCGAATTTATGAACGTACAGAACATACGTGAATGGGTTATTATTATGAAATTTTTAATTGTTAAATTTCCTTAAATAAACACTGCCATTTGTAAACGTCGTTTATTTTTAATATAAGTTATGTAAGTTGAGATACACATAGAGTTTGGCACATTGTCATGACCAATGTTAAATGAACCTATCAGAGCTAGAACCTATTTAGAATTAGAACCTGCTTGCTTATTATGATAGGAGTAACCAATATTATCAATTGGTAATTACGATGGACTTAATCAGAACCATTATCACTTTATTTAAAACGTCATTGTATTAAAAATTTAGTAATAATTATGCAAGAAACTTCCATTGAAGTTACGTAATAAGAAGATTTCGCAATAAATAAAAATTCTGTCATTAAGACCTTTATTAAATACTCTGCATTCATATATTTAAAAAAAATATTCGTATTTAGAATCGCCAAATTGTGTGACAGCGAACAGTCATTTTATTATTTTCAAATTGTCAGATAATTTTCGAAAGAAAATTATGTGACCGGGCATTTTAACGAAAATAATTAATACTATTTTTAACAAAAATGGGCGGGTAAGTCAACATTTATTATAAAGTGAAAAAAGATAAATTATCCATTAAGTTTAATTGAATGGAATTAACACTGCAAGTAGCACTTTAATATTGTTACTACAAATAGTTCTTATATTTTATTACAGATTATGGTCTTCATTGTGAGTATTTTATAATTTACTTACTGGGATAGAAACTAAGTGCTCTTTTATATTTTAGTAGCTTATATTTAGTAGCTGACCATCTGTTAAAATTGAAGGAGGTTCCAAAAGTTGTACAGTATATATTAAACCAAATAAAAAGTCAGTAGGTACAAAAATCACATTACTGCTAGCATTAATTACCACTGTAGAAATCAAAAATATAAATTTCCACAATAGATCGATGTGACAAGTGAAAAATGTATATGAATTAGAGGCAAAATGTCAGGTCGAGACACTGATTTAGTTGACTCGTTTTTACCAAGGCTTGACCAGAAGTAGCTTTTAACACGTAAATAGTATATATAAGTAGGACAAATTTAGAAGCAAGATAGGTTTTAATTCCTTAATTCTGTATTTCTGCAACAACGCCTTTCTATCCAGTGATAAAAAGCAAGTCACAATTTTGAATATTTACAATAGTGAATATAATATTTTTTAATTACTATAAGATGTGATGTGGCTTGTAATTTGAAAACTGTTTTTCTTATTCGTGACTTAGCTGGTGACTAGTGAGTTTGATAGTTTAAAATATGTAGTGTACTTAAAATGTAATTGTTGAGATGCTGCTAAGAAATGTAGAGCTTCTACAAAATTACCTCACGCTACACTACACTTAGCTTTAAATTATCTCTTTCAAAACAGGTTTAGTAAACCACAAGACCCCATCAAGGGACCCGTACCGAGAATAAAGAACATAGCTATCAACAACTTCAGAGGGATTATCGGAGTCCTAGTGCCTGTACTAGTTTTATCATGGCAGATGGAGAGGGGAAAGGTAATTCCATTTGCAGAAATTATTTCATTTTCATTCCTATTGAATAGGAAAACATAAAAAAAATCTGCAGATGCTTCTGTTCACTGATTCCTTTCCAATGAATTCCTTCAATTTAATAGTCTGATAAAAACTGACCTATCAGAAATCAAGAGTCCATTATCAGGGCCCCGATTGATGACCCGACTCAAGTCCAGTTTATATTTTTCTAAGGACTTTTCATATCTATATAAGAGCGTCGGAATCTTTGTCAACATTCACAAGTGACGTCTCTTATAGCAGCCATATAAATAAATTTGAATATGATATCTAGAAACTCAGCGCACCTACTATAATTGCCATTTTTTTCGAGTATCACAAACTAGCAAAAGTGCTATATGCTACTTGAGACAAGATTGGTCTAGAATTCAATTAGATATAAGCCATTAGTCCTGGCAATTACTTTTTATTAATTATCCACGTATTCATCGTTTTTATTAACCGTAGCTTTAGTAAAACTCCATCTTCAATCCTTTTATTACGAGATGTTTAGTTATTATTTTTTAATTAATTAATACATTTTTAAGGCAAATGCGCAAGTCTTGTGGATGCTGTTGTTTTGGTTTTTTCTCTTACAACCAATAGCTGTACCTTGTACGGCGATGATTCCATTATTTTTTCTGCCAATGAATGGATTATTATCGACTCCAGACACTTGTAGATGTTACTTTAATGTAAGTTGAAAAATTGATAATGCAAACTTTTGAAAGTATTTGTACCTTTTGATCTCTTCAATGACGTTATAGATACGAATAAAAAAATATCTTCCTCAACCTATTGTTCTGAGAATTGAATGGATTTTGTTCAAAATTTTAAGTGATTAGGGAACATTGATACAATCGAATCATTGTTTTTGTAATTCAAAGTGGGTCGTAAAAATATTATTTAAATACATTCGGAAATAATTTTTAGATTCTGTAGTTTTGAAAATTTTATGCTATATTTAAAAAGTAAAGTTTTGAGTCGAAGTAATAATTTTTATTTTTATTTTTTAGGATAACATAGCGTTATTTATTTTATCTTCTATGCTTATACTGTTACTTAATAATTCTGGATTCGATCGCCGCTTCGCTTTATTTTTTATATGTTCTGGAGATGCGTGTCAATTTGCTGGAAAAAGGTATCTATTATTATTTAAAATAATTATTTTTTCTATAATACTTGTAAATATAAACTTCGGAAGATGTATATTTTTTAATATTAATATTTTTTATCACGCTTTCTGTTCTAATTTACCGGAACTAAAATGAACATGGTAGTATTAGGTTTACTTTAGAGGAAGAAGCCTGTAAGGACTTTGCCTTTTAATACACGAACGCTACATGAGATGGCGCTTTATAGAACAATTTACTTAAGTCATTTTTTCAATTTTTTTTATATATTTGTTGTTCATTTATGTATGAATCAGAATCTGAAGGAAATAATAATATTATTATGTGAAAGTTAGGATGAGAAATACGGGCATATACTCATAAATATTATGAATCATGACTCATCTTAAGGTCATTTTCTAAAAGTAATTCAAGTAAAAATTATAAATTAAGATTATGAACCTAAACACATATCTAGTGCGGAGACAACTAAGATTAAATTTGCATGGGTTTCTAGTCCGTAATGAGCATTTTTAATTCATATTTGAAACATACTAGGCGTAAGACACGATAGAGCAGAAATACTATTTCTTTGATTTTGAAGGAATTGTCTTCAAAATTCAGTGTTGTCGGTTGTACGTACCTATTATTTGAAAAGCTTGTCGACAAGCGTTTTTTTCCTAAATCGACTTTATTAATACATTTCTTATTCATGATTTCAGATTGATTTTCAAATGCAGTACAGCTGCATTTTTCCTCTCAATGTTCAGTAATAGGCTGATAGTTACTTCTACAATAATTCAATATGTGACACCAACATTATTGAGTTTGAAGGTAAAGTCGTAATCAGTTAAACAAATTATTTGTATTGAAATATTGAAAAGGTCTTAAGTATTTCGAAATTACAGTCGTCTACCGGAAAAAGTTCAACTGAGCCTAACTACGATGAAATGCGTTATATTCTTAATAACGCCATACAAACTTCCGCTGCTATCGGTATGTTTATAAACTTTTTGAAATTAAATTAAGGATTATAACACATTTGGACTCTACGACGTTGCCAGTAAGTATCCAAACAATTCGTATTTTATTGAATGGCATGCAACTCAATTTGGACCCACTAATACTCTGGCGTCCCAGAGGCGTTGTTAAGTTACCAGTATTTTGAATACAAATATTTACATCTCACTTATTCAGTGGCGTACTGGTCGCTAGTCTACCATGGTAGAGAGCTAATATCCTGTGTCACTGGCAAAGTAGCCAGTGACACGCCGAAATGAAATTTATTTATTTATAGCTAAAACAGCTAATGCAAGAGCTTAAATTGCTAAATAAGTATTTGACAGCCTCATTTGGCTGCGGTTGGTTATTACAGGGAGCAATGGCTAGGATACAGTCAATTAACATCGCCGTAGCATCTAAGTATGTGAGCGCTGTAATAAATATATCTCATAATTACGTAGCAGCCCTGTGACTCCCTACAAAGTTTTGACTTGGTAGTAAAATTGTAAAATGGATTTCCTCAGTTCAAAGCTTTGTACTCTAGGGAAAAATATCAACTGTCTTAAGTGCAAAGATTTTAACAGTTCTGCGGGATTGTGTGTCTTTGTAAACTTTTACTTATTGTATTTCAGGTAGTACTGCTATAATGCATTCTGCTTACGCAACATTAGCTTTTAGAGCCATATGGTCAGAGTGAGTAATTGAATGTCAAATTAAAAATATCAAAGTCAAAATACAAATGTTCAGTATAAGTACATACTCTTATGAAAGTCGCGATTGAAGAATATACTTAAATTACGGAAAAGTTTTGAGTTATTAGCTTTTAATATTAATAATTATAGTTACAATTAAGTAATTCGAAAACTTCCAGAAAACACTAATAAAGTTAGCGGTAAATCTAATGTAGATTTTATTAATTTAAAGCAAGGGCAACTTAACAGCGTTCTATAAAGTATCCCTTTTACGACAGTAGTATACATATTTTTGAACCATGAAGATAGTAGGGGAATCCTTTATAATGCGGGTATTTAACTCTAGTGATTGAACAACTAAAAATGATTATATATGCAATTATTAAATAAATTAATCGTATATTATTTTTTCGAGCTAAATATAGTATGAAAATCTAGGTGAGACAAATAAAAAGTACTGTATAATATATGTATTTAAAAAATACAGTGCGTTTTTAAATCTTTCTGTTTGATAAAATAATTGTATTTTTCAGATCTGCATCTGTAACTGGCCATGAATATCCTGATATCTTCAATTACTTACAATACTCATTATTTGCTTTTCCCGTGGCATGTGTAATGTTCGTCCTTAATTTTTCATATCATATGGTACTATTGGAAATGTAAGTGTAAATAATTTTAAATTAAATGTTTTTCCAATAGTATCGTCAGATATTATTGTTTATTTTTATTCCCGATCTATAGTTATTGCCTGCTTACCGACATTACTCCTTATAGAAAGATTAGATGAATATCGCTTAGACACAATGAACCAGGTTACTATGAAGAAACCAAAACCATTTTTAAAATACCTTAAGATTTTTCCAAGCCCCTTCGTACATGGTCACTTTCTAATTGTCACATGATATAACAGCTGTCCATTTTTAATCTTAATTAGTGAACGAAATACTTAAATGTACTTAGGTGTACTTCAGAATCGGGCATTGGCTAAGCGAATTTCAATTGTACCGATTATTTGACTCGTTTTGTTTTTAAGCATAATTGGAAAAGCGATGAGTGCGGCTAGCATGAATCAAGTACGAAACGAGATGTTGAAACATCGAGATAACTTGCCAGAAAGATTGACCGGCCATGAAAAGGTAAAACAATTTTAACAGTAATCGTGTATTCTATGTGATTAAATATATTGTTGTTCATTAGTCCCGCTTAAACTTAAGTCAGCTTGCCCGGTTTGAAGTTTTTTCTTTTTCGTATTGATACATAGTGGTGATATTAAAAGTAGATAGGAGAAAAAATAAAAACAAATTAAATACTTGGAAATTAGTATAATAAGTCGGCAAATCGTCGTAACTGCAATGATACCTATCATTGCAGTTAAGACGACTTTACAGAACTGTTTTTTTCCAATGCCACTTAGATTACCTATGGCTTTCGTGGATGATAAACCTATGACAACCGTAGTGACAACTATATGCATTGACCGGACATCTTGTCTAAACTTGAGGTGATGCAAAATGCACCGGGTTGTTTAGTTTCTATTAATAATGAAATTATACCTCTAAAGCCAAACACATTTTGCACGAATTCACGCTATTCTTAATCGCGTATTTTTATATTATAATGACTTTTTATTAGTTTTTACGTTATATAATTGTTTACAGATCACCTTATTTTTTAAAATTGTGTCGCTACTTGCCCTGTTCTTGAGGTGGAATAAGTTTTCAGACATGGGATGGGCCAGTTATAATATAGTGGCAACGGCTGATCATTCTCCAGTGTATGTCTATAATTAGTAATTAATTGTTAATCCAAATTTATTTAGAAAGTAAATGTAATTATACTATAGTAAGGTTATGGCGAAAGTCAATATTCATATATATATTAATATATATGAAACCTGCAAAAACAGGTTACGTGAGAATTGTTTTGTATGAAAAATTCTCTTAGCCGATTGATTTTAAATTGCATGAAATTTTTCTAAGGCATTCAATACTTATCTTATACAGGTACACATTTACATTTTATTTACATTTTAAGTACAAAAATAACAATAAATTGATTTTTATATTTACAGGATTAAAGACGTTACTGTGGTCTCTTTAATTGTGTTGGCTTTGCACGTTTTACCAAGGACTTTGAACTTCACTCAGTTTTTCAGAGTGGAAAGTAAGTATGTAAAATTACAAATCATTTAAAAGAACAGAGGAGATCTGAATATAATTTGATGTCAAATATTTTGTAGAGGACATTTGATAAAATTTGTGGATCAAATTTCTAGTAATAGTACGCAATATAAATGTAAGATATCACTTAATCTAATATCGAAACAGAATTCTGCAAAACAAAAGTGAGTTATAATTATTCATTCCAGAAAAAAGCGAATTGAAAGACATGAAGCCGGAGTCTAGTATTTTGTATTGGCGTTTCGTAGACAAGAATACAAATTACGGATACTTTTTTGTGTTTGGTAAGTTATTTTTGTTCTCATGGCTTTATATATATTTTTACGATGTAATTAATGCCACAATAACAACAAAGTGGAAATCATCAAAAAAGTAATGCAAATTACTCGCTTGCAATTTAATACACAGGCACGTACAAGGCATTCTTAAATAAGATAAATCCTCAGCATAACTGGGTGAAGAGGAAGTAGAACCGCCCTCATTTAGACGTGAGGAAGGGGGAACACTTATATGTATTAATGAAAAAAATATTTTTGTACTACTTTCGATTCAAGATACAACTAATCATATTTGTTCTCACCATCTTGATAGTCATCATTTGCACAATATAATTATTATCGAGATAAAATTATAAATACAATTATTTTATTCGTATTATAAATTTATTAAAGCCAAGCAGATAAAGAAAATCTAAAACTAAAAAAAAAAATATAATATATGCGGTAGTATTAAGTGTGTTTCCAGTGAAGACGTATGGAAGCGAGACGTGGCCGTTTACAATGGTCCTCATAGGAAGACTCAAAGTCACACATAAGGCAATGGAGAGGGCTAAGCTCGGAAATTCTCTATGTGATCGAATCAGAAGATGAGATCCGCAAGAGAAATAGAGTTGCCAACGTAGTCTTAAAAATTGCGAACCTTAAGTGGCAATAGGCAAGGCATATTGCAAGGACTGATCTGGTAAAGATTGAACTAAGGCGCTGGATGCGGGCAGTGCAGGACCGATCGGTTAAGAGGAGGCCTATATTCAGCAGTAGAGGGCTCTCGGCTGATACGAAGCTGATAACTTATTTCATTCTTAGCAAGACATATTGACATCAGAGTATAATTTCATAGTTGACTTAATATTATTGATGATGAATATTTTAGGAGCAGGCTTGGCGTTGGAGCTGGCTGTACGGAAAAGTGAATTGGCTGGTGATTTGACAGAAAATTTAGGTAAAAATATAACCGATTTGCAATGGAGTGCAGGATTATTTGTTGTCTGCTTGATAACTTGTATCCTGGCTAATATGATGACTGGTGTGGCGGGGTTGGTGTGCTTCTTACCATTCGTGCTTAATATGGTTCGTATATAAAATATCTAGTTTTTAAAATAGAATATAGAAAATCTACTTCTTAATAATAGGATTCTTAATTATTATTGATTATCTTCTTCTTATTCCTTACCATTACACGTATTCCCTCCTTTTTATAACATGGGTTCCTTTAAAAGTGAAAAAGCACTTTTTGGGCCGGCAAGGTGAGGGTGGCTAGGGCAGTATATCACATGCTTCACTAGCTATCTTCACATGTGGACTCGTCTTCTGCTTATCATCAGGTGGTGTCGAGTCATTTGCTGTGCTTTATATTAAAAAAAAAAGGAAATAATGCATCATTTTCCAGCTCTTTGCTTTTCAATATATATTTCCTGTCCTTGCCTATGCTGTCCCAATAGTCATAGATAAATTATGATTTTCTTTTTAATTCTAGTCAAGAGATGGAGCTGCGATTCCATGGCTGTCGAAAACTTATATACCAGCTCTTGGTGTTGGAATAGGATCATCGTTTGGTTTTATGTGGCCTTTCTTGTACACCCCAGCATATTTCTGTCATAATATCGGAAAAGTTCCCATGTTGAAAATGGTAATAAACATTTTAAATTTGACGGTATTAAAAGGTTTTTAGTAATTACTTGTTAATAAGAATGTTGATAATGATTCTTGAATTCTTTGTTTTCGTGTGTCAGATTTAATTTTTATTTTGCTTTGATGTTTTTTGTAACATGTTGACAATGTTTTGACATTTGTCTCTCTAGCTAGCTACGAGGAAAATGTCATATTTAAAAAAAGGCGATTTTTTTTAGACGTACTCTAGTGTAAGCAACTCTAAGTTAAGTGGAAATAATTGCAAAACCCATTGTATTTATAAGCGTAAATTATAACGTATTTATTTTAAATCTACATAAGTTAAAAGATTATCTTTAATAATCTAAATGTCTGTTTACAGGCTAAATATTCCATTATCAGCGTTATAATCTGCTGTCTTGTACTGTGGTTTGCTCTTTGCTACTGGGCACCATATCTATGGGATTCAGGTGATAGTGGGTTTATTGCCAAGGCCGCTGCAACTCTTGGTGAGGCAACGACTGCAGCTAGTGCTGGTGGTGGTGGTGGCGAGGCCGGTGGCGCGGAGGGTGGTGGGGAAGCGGCCGCTCCTCCCCCCGCAGATGATGCAGGAGGCGGACTTTTTTAGGCGACTTATTTTAAACCTCTTAACTAGACTATAATCACTAGCATGCTTGGGATAATTTAGTCTTGGTAAGAAAGACAGTGGAAGTCGACTTCTTATAAGTAGTCAAACCATATTCAAAATCATTGTATGCTGTGGCTATTTGAAAATATAAGTATATACTGCCAGTATAATGGCAATAAATATCACGTTCACCAAGGTGGGGCTCAATCCATACGCACATATTTTATAATTGTCTTTACTGTCAATTCTTCTCAACACTTCTTAAATTGTCCGTTTAAAAATTACCATTTACTACCAACCTACCTAAGAAAAATTATCAACTATGAAAACTCTGTTCTTTTGTCAAGTTCGCAGTTTTTCTATAAATAATATATATAATAAATATATATTCAAAATTATTAGCTACAAAAGTAGTTTCTGATGACTTAAAATACACTTTACTGTATAACCGATTTAGCAATAATATTGTATGTCCAAAAAGTCAAAGTAAACAGACGTTTAAATCAAAAAAGTTCTTTACTAGCATTAACTCTGTTGCACCTTTATGGTTTTAAAGATCAATTAATTTTGAAGCAATGAACATTGAATTATTCAATTTGAATCTTAGCTTGCTCTCGCCAGTTGGTGAGATGCACACATCCATTTACGGGTTTAGTTTAATAAAGTAGCTAGGTACCTTGTAACAAATAGTACTTAAAGTATGATTATGTAGTCAATGGATGGTATTCCCAGTAGCTCTAAAAGGATATAAATAATATAGTACAAATATTTAACGAAAACGGGGAACTACTGTGATGCACAGAGAAAATAACCTTTTTTGTCTACTGCGTTTATTTCAATAAAATTAATTGTAAGAATTTAATTTAAATTTGTTACTATAAAATGCTTGGTAATAAATAAAAATATGCTTAATAATTTGGACTGTTTAATTTTGCTAACATCACAGTTTATACTAACTCTTACAGACAAGGAGTAAGTAGGAATTTTTTAACTCGTTTAGACTTTCTACAAGTAGTCTTATACTTCATCCAACGAGAAAACCACAGTCTGTATAAAAACCCTGCAATAATTACACTGATAAACCCTTTGATAAAACTCAGACTAGTCTATGGTTGTAAAGCAATTGTAAATCATATAAAAATATTTAGAAAAGATATTTAAAACGTAGAACGGTACAAGTGCCCTCAAATATATCTCTGAAACAATTTATTTTTGATGACAATCAGTAAAACGGATCGAGAAACTAGTTGAATCGTTTAATTTTTATTTTTACGAAGACATTGTTTTATTTATTTTGAACAATTCGATACACGTCGTTTTCACGACTCAGCGAGTCTTATTTAACCGTGACTATAGCTGTACCTTGTTCTCGCTACGTCGAATCTCACCGCGTCGAGTAAAGCTTGCAAGGAAAAAATGTATAAAATAAAATTCATATTTATATGAGAATTTTATTTGATACAATATGTATTTGACATGATACAATATTTAAGTGTAAGTTTGGTGTTCAAAATGAATTATTCAAATATATAAGACACCTAACACATCCGTTAATTATTTTTCTCAACAACAGCTCAACAGTAAATATTCACTACTACTAATATAATCAGGAGTTCTGATAATACTAACGAAAAAGTTCCATTACACTCAGTAGAAACCTGTAAAAGGAAAAGCTTCGTAGTTAGAGTGGGAACAAAGGAATCTTGCTCACAATCATATAATATGAGTAAATTTCAATTATTTACGCAGTCATTGATCTCAAAAGTAAAGAAAAGCTTCAGATAAAAAAGGATAAATATTCCAATATCTTGCAAAGGCGACTTTTTTAAAAGGCTACATTTGTTTGAAAGATCAGTGCAAGTTTTGATTCACCGAGGGCGAGGAAAAATGGGGAAAATTGTACCTATACCAATTTTTAATGCGGTTTTATGCAAAGAAACTTATTTATACCTCGTTTTGACCATGATCTTTTTATGTCATACGTCATATTTAAAATTCGTATGACTCATGTGATGCTAGAAGTAATATGATTTTCTGACAGATCTACTATAAGAGACATTACACTATAATTTTTTTCAGAATAGTTTAATTTGTATAATACAAATATGTTGTGAGTATGTTTATATATTATATTATGATTGCGTACCTACCTTGTTGATAGTTTTAAGTAATTGTTTATTAATTAACATTGTTCACAGTGGCAAACCTGAACCACGGTTGACGTTAGTTGAAAAAACCAAACTTTTCTTAGCAGTTCATTGGAGAGGTTTCGCGAGTTTTATAATACCTATAATTTTCTCGCCGATCATTCTGCCACTTCCTGCTGCAGTAAGTTATTGAAACATAAAATAAGATAGAGTTTAAAGAAGAAATAACCCAATAATGTGTGTCAATATTGGTGTAATAAGCAACCTTTTGTAATAAGCAACCAGAAGTACTTAAAATTCAATTTGTATAACTCAAAAATAATATTAGAACACAGAATTTTTGCAATCACAAGCATTGTGCAGTATATGGTCTTCATTAAAACCTGCTGCCAAAAAAAGTGGGTATTTTGCCTTTAAACTAGGCTGTAGAATATGTTGATACATAGTATCCTTATTATTGGCGAGACTTTTTGAGTCGTGTTATGTAGTTATTGTTTTATGTGTATAATATAATAAATTTAAATGCTTGTTCGAATCACAGTTTTTATTTTCTTAGTTTAAAATACTTTAAATTCAATCCACTCATTGATTCATTCACACTACTAGTTTCTTAAAGATATTTTTAAACGAGTTAGAAAATTAAAACGGCTAGAAGTAATACAAATTTAGTTTCTAAATCCAGTACGAGATCAGAGTGTTAGATGCTTACCTTTATTGCTAATTCCCCACCGAAGGGCTCGAGCCTACCTTAAATCAAGGCGCCTAATCATTAGTCAACCACGTGGCCAGCTACGTGCGTCACAAACACAACCTAAAAATTAATACTCTTAATCAACTATCACATCAGTCGGAAAAAAAATTTGGATTTAATTATAAATTTTATTTTTCACAATTTAACATATTGATCATAACCAACTAATTTATTATAGTATATATAAAATTTATTTATGATTGTTTCAAGATATTTTAAACTACTTGATAAGTGATAAGTGTTTATTTAATCTCTTCGTAACTATATTTATTAATATCATCCTCTGAATCACTTTTTTCAGGTTGTATGATTTCTCCTTTATCTGCCTTGATATCTTCTTGTATCTCAATATTGAAGTCATGTTTTGCTTTGTTTTTTTTCAGAAGTTTATTCTGCAGTGTTACTGCTCTTTTTAATAATAAACAGTGAGATTATTTTATTTTTATAGCCATAGTTTGTCAGCTTAAACAATAAATCATAAATTTCAGGGTTACCAATGGTGTGGTTATACTTTACTGACGATGGCCATGTACTGGGTAACAGAATGTATTCCCTTGGCAATAACCTCATTTATGCCGATCGTTATATTTCCAATGGCCAGTGTTATGACTACTACGGAAGTGTGCAAGTTATATGTGAATGTGAGTGTAAAATTATATACTATATTGTTTTAGTGCTCTGAATCAAAATTGATTTCATGGACTAGTCATCATATTTATTTGTACTATTCTTAAATGTATCATCCCTCTTTATTTTCCTTTATCGTTTTTGCCTAAGGTTTTCTGACCGCACCTCTTTTCTAGAATCTACACCTTTTAATTACTACCATTATTAAAATTTCGAAATAAACGTAATTTAAAAAATGAAAAATACATACAAGATTTACAGTGTTGTATTTAAATATAAATAAATTACCAACACAATAATAAAACATGAAATAAATACATAATTATATCTTTAATTAGTTATTTTTACTAATTATCATTTATTATAGAAGAAAAGATATTAATTTTAAATATTAATACTTTAACCTTTATTTACAGGATACAATCATAATGTTTTTGGGAAGTTTAATTTTAGCATATTCTATAGAACAATCGGGGCTACATAAGCGTCTAGCTTATGCTTCTATACGGCTTATTGGATATTCCCATCTAAAGTAAGTTTACAGTTTTGATGAAGTATAAGTGACGAACACTTAATGAGTTACTATTACTATTAATAGATCTTCACATATATTATCTCTCTATAGCTCAATTATACTGGATCACTAGGCCTCATTCGGATGCAAATACAATTCGAACTACTACGTTTAAATAAATGAAGTCAAATATGCCGGCTTTCAGATTAATTAAAACAACCACAACTGAACGCATTCGGCTGGGTGTAGAACAGTTCGTATAGTCTTCCAGAACTTATGCAGATATTGTGGCTTTTGAATGGCGTTATATAAGTACGTGGATAGTGTATCTATCCAGCAATACACAGCGTAGTATTCCGCTTTTCCTATTATATTAAGGAAATAGTATCCAGTGTATTACAGGGCATGGAAGGAACTAAAATCTTTTGATTTTTACCGATGACTGATATATAGCGATACTTACTACTTATCACAAGATAGATTATTAGCCTGATCGATATTTTATAACACAATAAGGAAAAATAACGCTGTAATAAACTGACTCGTTAAGTGGAAATTCAGATTTATTATCTACGCATACAAGGATATTTTACGAACTACTTGAAAAACAAGACATTATTCAATATGACATTTACTTCTACATTTTGACAATGAACATATTTAAAATATTTAAAAAAATTGATTAAATGTAAGATTTTAGAATAAGCCATTTGTTACAAACAGCTATTGTTTGTGAAATTATTCGTTATCTTATTATCTAAGAATTTGCTTTGGTTTTAGGCTACTATTAGCTATATGCATAGTGACGACGTTCATTTCGATGTGGATTACAAACACTGCGGCGACGACTATGATGGTTCCAATAAATTTTGCTGTTTTAAAAGTATTCGAAGGGGTTAGTTGGTAATTGAATTAATATCTTAGCCTTTGTCAATCAATCTAATATTGTATTTATAAAAGCATGGCCTGAACTACCAATCTACTAGTCCCGTTTTATTTTTTTGACTTGGAAGTTTAATCTGGAAGCTGTAAGCTATAGTTTTTCTGCGGTTGTTAGATTTTCTACTTCCTTGACGTAAAAGAAATAAATAAATTAAAATAAAATTTAAATCTGTTACTCCTTTTTCATTACAATCTGAGCAAAAAAGAGGACCAGTGACATCTTTGACGTTTCTAAACTGGTGACAGTTAAACTATATTTGTCTCATTTTTACTAGCATCATAATATATAATGATTAAAATTAGTCAAATTATTAACTTGATGCTCCTAAAAGTCAAACTATCTCATTCATATGAAATAGGCACTAAAGGGAGGCAAATTTAAAGTTTTTCTTGCATTTTTTAGCAAAAACTTCTCAAAATCTACGAGACTAGGGCAGACGGTGAAAAGGTAGCTACAGATATAACGACTTGTTATTTCTGTGCTGCTACTTTCTCGGCGACCATTGGTATGAAATTCTTATTGTCTTTATAGTTACAGGTTTGATCAAATTAAGACAACTGTGTCGAATAGTGTTAAGTTATTGTTACCAATGGCAAAGTTTCTCATACATTTAACTCGCCAAGAGGAATCAACTCATCTTTTTTTTTAAATATAGCACGTATTATACAATAAAAGTCGAGCAAAGGGCAATGGCAAGGGCCATCTCTAGGGCCATCAGGCTCAGAACTTCTCTGCGCTTATTTTGTCTTTCAAGGCCCTGTTTTTTTTGAGAATATACATCGAACAAAATATGTTCAATGCTGACTAGGTAGTTCGAATTTAAAATTCATATTTTTTTTTGAATTTATGAACCTCAACTTAGATGATCAGTATTTTATTTATTGAGAAACAAACGGTCATTCAGTTTTAAAAACAGCTTTATATATAAAATCAAGTCCTTATGTGTCAATTTTAGGCGGCATCGGAACGTTAGTCGGGACTGCAACAAATCTTGCGTTCAAAGGATTGTTTGCGGGGTAAGTTGACTTCACATGGAAATCTAGTTTTCAATTACCATACAATATCATCATGTTTTGATAGATTATCCTAAAATTATAGATATAAAATTATTAACTTTAACGGAGAAGTTGTTAGCTTTCTATCTCGTCTGATGCTAAATAAAAATAATGTCGAAGATAGAAGCGAACTAAACCTAAAATTTATATTGTGTCAAGATTTTTAACTTCTTACTAGCTAATGCTGTTTGGTTGAAGATTAAATAGTTTAAAAAACTTATTAAAACAATTGAAAAAACAAAGTTCACAATTAAAATAAAAACGTCAACAATTTAGAAACTCATTTTTCCAGATTTTATTTAAAATATTGTATGAAATTCAAATATTTTATTCAACCTGTATTCATACAGACTGGTAGGTACTTCTTATTTGAAAGAAAAAACAGTTTTTGTTTTTTAAAGTCTTATTTATTTATTCGTGCTTTGGCATAAAAGAAACAAAGGCTATCCCTAGGCATCAATAATCATCGGCCTTAAAAATAATTATGTTTTAATAAGTTTTTTTAAATGTTATCATATATAAAAGTACCACATCTACTTCCCTATGTCAGCAATTGAGTATAATAACATCATAATGACCATAACATCATTTCGTCTTCCAGTAGTAACCAATCTCATATCTTTCTTACAGTACTTACCCAGCGGCTCCTGAATATTTATCTTTTCCCCTATTCTCCGCATTTAGTATACCATACATGATTGCAATGGAAGTGTTCCTGTATCTGTATTTGGCCATTGTATACTTTGGGCTGTTTAGGTAAACTATTAATTTTTTAAATTATATTTATTTACAGTCACAACTATACATGCTGTCCCACAAATAATGATAATAGTAAAAATTGAAAACGTTTCTCAGCAGCTGCCCATCAATCAATTGTTATGTAAATTGAACCACAAGGTGGCCAAGAAGTTTCTTTTAAATATTTTTATAACACTAACCAGTTGAGTCATTTCTCAATGAGCTCCGGCGATCTTACTAATTGCAGAAATACATTATTACCAAGTAGTACAATGATCTGTTCTTTTTTTATTTTTAAACAATCAAAAGTACAATCGAATATTAAAAGTACCATAATTTTTGGGAAGTATATTGATAATATTTTTGGATGTTCAGTCGAAACTGAACTTGTTAATTGGAATTGCTATTGTATTTTAGACGTGGCAGTAAAGCTGCTAAAGCGGCTACTATAAGTAAAGAAAGTATCGCTGCTGCCAAAAAAGCGGTGCTGGAGGATACAAAGAAACTGGGAAAGTTTTCTTTTTGGGAAGCGGTGAGTATCATTTATAATATAATAGTTTCATATAGGGGTTGGAATATGAAATAACGATTTTAACTAAATGGGCATTTGTATTTTTAAATTGAATCTGCGCGGTGTAATATTTTGTAATAACAGTAACACACGATAAAGGCAAAATTCTAATTTAAAATATTACACGTACGTAAAAATTGATAAATGTAGAATTCGTGATTTTAAAAAAAAGTTCTGACGTGAATTAGAGTAGCAGAAATAATATCAACACTGTGCTCAGAGAGAATGTAGCTAATGAAAGCACCAGGCGTTTTTGGTTTAACCATTTCCGTACTGGAAACTTCAACTTCAAGAATGAAGCATTTCAAATCTACCAAGGAAATAATGCCATGGTTTGACCAGAATAGCCAGATTAACCAGCTTAACCTGAATTTTCACCCCGACCAAATCGGTAAAATAAAAGAAAACTACAAAAGTAGGTAACGGAAAAACTTATTGAATATTATAATATTTCAAGTAAATAAAGTGTTTACATTGGCTGTATTTTATAATTATATTCTTTATAATTATACAATTAAATATTTTACATAGAAAAAGGCACTCAGGCGAGCTTAACATATAAGTTTTCGACCAGCAAACCTTTGAGACAGAGTGTAATTTTATTAAGTTAGGAAGCCTATGTATTCAACATTAAAATTTTATTAAAATATCAAATGCTTTAATTGCATATATACTTATATGCGAATATTACGAAATATAAATAAAACAAAAAAATAAATATATTAAATAAAATAATAATTTTATTTAATTGTATATAAAATGCATCTATATATTATAAATGTAGATTAAACTGAGAGATGTTCTTTGAGTTTTCTTCTGAAATCATTCAGTTATGCTCATAACTCTCACGCAGCGAGTGTGGAAGAGAATGCGATAAATTTACAGCGTGGATAGTGAGAAAGAACCACTGTAAAGATGGGAAGAATGTAAAGAAAATATATAGTGGAACGGCAGAGTTTGTCACGAGGAACAAGAAACTCAAAGGGTTTACACAAGTAGCTAGGGGATTTAAGAAGAAGCAAAAGATGTGCATGCCAAGATTACGTCTAAATGGCAGCCACTCAATCTAGAACGCAAATAAGGCACATGGTCATATTTTCTTAAGCCGAAAATGATGCATATACCTAAACTCTAAACTGAAGAACGGAGCCCCCCTTAGAGTTAATTTTTAAAGGTAGTAGACAGCCACATTATCCAAAATTGGTGGGAAGTATTCTTGAAAATTACGTAACTTTTTATAGGGGTAGAATTTATTTGGTAGTTGTAAAATATTTATATAAATTACTTAAAAACCTTTATTTAAATGTCATCGTCTGCACGAAAATTATGTTTCCATGACCCGAGAGATATTTTTTTGCGTTTACCACAAATATCTGCCCCAGTCGGAACTCGAGAACCCACGAGCCCTGGTACAGTAGACTGTAGCTAGGGATACATGGTCATCTGGTAGTCAAAAAGATTGATATCGCAGAGCAAACTTATAACATAAGAGTAAGAAGTAGTAATTAGATTTTTTTTTATTTGCCGTTGTAGTAGTTGATTATTTACTCGAACATTATCGGTCCCGCTACCATCTCAGTAGGTTCTGCACTTCAGCCGATTTTAATTATTGTCCTTTTTCAGATGGTCCTGATTTTGTTTTCTTTGGCAATGATAGGATTCTTCACTCGTTCACCACAGTTCTTCAAAGGTTGGGGAGACTTAATAATCGAGTTTTTCGGAATAACAGATGAGAAATTGTACGTATGGTTTAGTACTTACTACAGTCAACGGTGAAAAATGTTAATGAAAGTACCGCTTTGGCAATCTTAATATCTTTTTATGTTCTTAATTTATTTTTTTCAGCGTTCGCGATTCCGCTTTGGCTATGGCTATTTGTTCTTTAATGTTTCTGATACCGTCGACATTAAAATTCTTTCAGAACTGTAAAGCTAAATGTAAGTAAATATTTTCATAAAAATTTATACATTTTTCATAGTCTTTTCTGGAATATTTCAAGGACTGTAATATCAAATTATTCATTGTTATTATATAACACATATAAGCCCATCTTTTTTTCTCTTTTCAAAAAAGAAAGTGGAGATAATGCCATCTAAGCCTATGTAACGGCTAGTGAAAAGAGGCATGAATGAGTCTACATTTCCAACCCTTTAAATTCTGGGTACTTGCTACCCAGATTGATTATTTTGTGGATATTTTCTAATCCCCATATATAATTTCAACATCTTTATTTCAGTTCACGACGATCTTCCAAAGGGAAGGGTTTCTGGAGTATTAAATTGGAGGAAAATGAATAGTGAAATGCCTTGGAGTTTTATGTTCTTATTAGGCAAGTTAATAATGCAACTAAGCATCCTATTGCTTATTCTGTTGATTTTAAATAAATTAAAAAATTTATTTAAAATAAATAGAATAAGCAATAGGAGTAGTTTATTTGGGACGATAGTAAGTGCAGCGTACGTCATACTGCTCTAGACACCTCCACCTCTTGCCGGCCGGTAATCAAGTATATGTTTTTTTACTACATTTTTGAAGTCATGTTTTGTAAAGGAGGGGGGGAGAATACGTGTGCTCGTAAGAAATTCCACATTCTGGGTGTACGGCAAAGAAGTCGCGAAATGTCTTTGTACGTTAATTGGAGAAAAGACAGACCTATGAAGTTTATCACAAACCCATTGTGTAATATGTTAGTAGTACAAACTAAATAGAATTGAAATTATAAAAAAGAATATGAAACTACAGAAGATGTTACTTAGAGACATGTTTTTTCGTGGGTATTCCGCATCATTCCGCTTCAACAACAGCCTGTTTTAGCCTGTTGTTGTCCTACTGCTGGGCTCAGATAGTCTTACATGGGAGAAACACATGACGGTCTTGGACCATACACCACCACACCGACCCGATATACGTTAATGGATGAAAGCCGATTCCGTAACAACTAGGACCTTAATGTGCCTTCCAAATCATGGAGGAGCTAACAAATTTAATTGACCATGGCGAAATTTGCTTTATTTTCGTTATCGAAATCAGAACGTTCAAACCACAAAACCAAAAAGCCCCTCAAGATGGGTTTCAATGTGAATGAATACAATCATCATCATACCGGGTTTGACTCTTCCTATATGGTAATAAGAAAATGAATTTTGGTCAGAAAACCACAACGCTAGTTCGATACTCGGTCGGCAAAAACGGTTGCAAACCTTGAGAAACGCGATGGCTTACGGGTTTGACAACTATGGTTTTGATTACAATAACATAGAAAGCTACGCCATAGTTGTTACTGAGTGGATCAAATGTTTTTTTTATATATCAGCATACTTTGTGCTTTCAAAGGCACGTTAAATTTTATACTAAAATGTAATAAAACCGCTATATAATTTAGCAATACATATACACAATAAATTGCTTTAAGCATTATTTATTACAAATTATGTATTATATTATTTAATATAGATGTGATGTTGAAATAAAATTATATAGCGTTGTTATTGATTATAATGAAGTGCTAAATGAAATTTAAATATATCGAATGGCATTTTATTTAATTTGTTTTTAAATTGACATATAATACACTAATAATGGTTACCCACATTTGCAAATAATTTGTTTTGATTTCAAATTAAATAATACTTTTATTTTAGGTGCAGGATTTGCACTTTCGGAAGCAGCCAAATCATCTGGCTTAAATGCAAAAATAGGAGAATCGTTGCAATTTCTCAAATCCTTACCAAACATGGTGGTTATACTGCTTTTAGTCATCATTGTTATTTTTATAACAAATTTTGCATCGAATGTAGCAGTAGCTAATGTCATGGTACCGTTGTCTATGCAAATTGTAAGTATTATTTGATCTTTGTTCATCTTTTTGTATCTAATTTTAAATTATAATTTGGAGTTTATTGTATCTTCTTGAAAAATCTAGATACTACTGGTGCGTTTATAATTTAGTGTCGAAACATGTTCACGTTTACCATGGACTCTCATTTTCTTTAGACTGAAATACAGTGGACTGATTTATGGTCTATATGAAAAAGAGGTAGCCGCTATATACTTGATAAGCTATCATTGCTTATAATTCATAATTTACAAAGTGTCATTGTCATAGAGTTTGTTGTTTTGATGAAATGTTTTATGAGATAAGGCTTTTGGAAACAGGGATAGGAATTTTAAAGACAATTTTTATTTCAGGCTAAAGAAACAAATCAGCATCCTCTCTGGTACTGCATTGTGGCTGGATTCTCAGCATCGTATTGCTTCTTGCTTCCTGTGGGAACTCCTGGAAATCTTGTAGTCCAGAGTGCTGCCAATATTTCAACCAAAAGTATGGTAAGCTAAAAAGAAAGAATTTAAAAAATTTTTAATTAAATTTTGTAGTTTAGTAAAATTATGAGTCCTCAAGTTCGAAGGCTATAAATTTTTGTAAAAATAAACTGTATAAGAATTCTACTAATCAATCATTTCCACTTCAAAGTAATTAATTTCAGGTATGTATGTATTTTAAAGTCAAATCATGCGAGCATAAAAAAGTACTCTTCATATTGTTGGTTTATTTACACTACGCAATTTACAAAATTCAATACTTTAGAGGACCTACCTCTAAAATGCAATATACGACAGAGAAAGAACGATATTTGAGTTCTTGACGTCATTTATTTGAAAAACTATCACAATACGACACTCAAAACTGTTAACACAGTTGTAAACGTTCCTATTTTGCTTTGAAAACTATCCCAAAATGATAATTCATATACAACTTTTGATGTAATTTGCTTGAAAACCTGTCAACCAATAAGATGCTTTGTTTTGGTGTATTGTTTTTAAAGGCCCTTAGCTTTAGATCATTTGCACAGCTCATTATCTTTGCGCGAGCAACAATGTTTTTATAAGAATATATTTACATAAAAAATGCGAACGGAACTTAAATATATTTTTATGTATTACTATTTTCAGATAAAAGCTGGAGCTGGGCCTACTGTTACGAATATTATACTAACGTGGGTATTTAT
The DNA here is from genome assembly GCA_943193645.1 of Acentria ephemerella. Taxonomy (NCBI): domain Eukaryota; kingdom Metazoa; phylum Arthropoda; class Insecta; order Lepidoptera; family Crambidae; genus Acentria; species Acentria ephemerella. Next base: position 8,389,666 of record OW971886.1, on the reverse strand, counting down.
TACATTTTATGCGCCGTTAATTTGGCCAGATCTCTTGACCGTACCTGAATGGGCCACTGCTCGTTAACAGGCAATTAAAAAACCCACGTTTTTTAAAGATATTAATATTTTATTATAATTTTTTCAAGGAGTGTTATTTTTATTTAAGTAGGTACTATTTAGGTATCTTAACAATATTATTTTTGTTAATTAAGTCATAATAATTACTTTAAGAGTTTATTTTTAAATTGGGTACAGACTTTTTTTCAATGTTTCTAAATTTTCGAAAAATTACATAATGAACCTCCTTGTTCATATTCCAAGGCAGTTTCATTGTAATTGTGACTATCTCAATAAAATGTTAAACAATTTGCACTTTTTGGTTTATTTCTCCTGTATTTTGGCTCACACAGTTATTGCATCCACTTCCAATTAAAAATTATTTTTCAAAGGTGGTGCTTCTTTTTGTATTATTTCTGGAAACATCTAAGCGCCATCTCGAAAAAATTAATTGTAATAAGATAACTTCTTAAATTATTTTTTTTCGATTTTTTGGTTTACGAGGAGGAATCTATTTACGGACCCACCCGCCACTGGCTAAGCGACGGGCGTGTGTGGTATTCTCAGTGCCACTCTATTGAGATACTAAGTACCTCAATCGAGTGGCACTGAGAATACCCACTAAAACTCCCCGGTAACTCCATTGCCTTTCACAGGGGTAACCTGGGTTCTGCACGAGCAATTCACCAGGTCACCTCCAGGCTTGAAGTCAGTCTTAAATTTTGTTTCAACCTTTTTTGTTCACAATATCGAGACAGTATGGATATGATATTGAGAGCGAGAACATTAAAAAAATTTTTTTTAAATATTATTTTATATTATTCAAATTGACAACCTTTTGGACAAGGATTAAGGGTCACGTCCATATTTAAAACCAGAAAGCTGTACCCCTAGTGTATGTTGAAATCGAATCATCTCGATCGTGTTTGTGTCATCAAACTTAGGCGCTGTTATTGCGTTCACACCAAACGCAATACGTTCTGAACGCGTCTTTTGTGAAGAAATGAGGTTTATTAGAAACTGTTTTATTAATGAGCTGAATGCAACTACGATGACCACAGAAATTCACACTAGGTGTACTGTTATAAGATTTTAAACTTGGTCGTTCCATCTCAACTTTGATTTTATAAAAATCGCGTTAAAATACCGTTGTTTTCATAAAAAGTTCCTAAATGATATTATTAATATTTGATAACTGCGTAAAACCATTCCGTGAGTAAAAGTAAAATAGATTAAATATTATTGAAAAAAAAATGTAGGAAACAATGTTTTTTGTGATACAATAATTAAACAACCCTAATTAATAACAATTTGTTAGATTCTGAAATTTTCCTTTAATTTTAGTTGACAAATATTATATAATTGTTCTCTTTTAGTCCAATCCAGTAATAAAGGATATAATGACTTCAACAAGTCAGTTGACGCTTAGACGATTCACTTTTAACTTATTTTAATATATTAGCATCATTATTCCTACAGTATCCCTAGCATGAGTTTTGATCGTATCGAGATTTTTGCGATCGTAGTTACGTTCGGCTAATAATCGCATATTTAAAAAATCCTTTCCAATACACACAACAGAGGCGCTGCTGTCGTTTCCATACAATATGACAGCAATCGAGATGTTTCAATTGGATTGAAAATTACACTAGGGGTACAGATGTTAGTAGAAATATTATGTAATTTTGTAATGGTTAACTTTTGAAAGCAAGAAAGAAAATATTTTACCCATTGCCAACCATCAAAAACATAAAAATTACCATTTAAACTAAATGATAAATACAAAAATAAATTCGAAAAGGTAATCTTTGCTTAATTATGGATAATGATTACATAAAGTATCAATTTCATCTATATGATATGAAATTGTATTAAAAATATATTTTTCATAATTAATTTTATTTCGCAACATCATTTACGGAAAGTTAGTTCGTAAATGTTACTAGTACTAAAAATATTATGAAAAGAAGCCTAATTGACAATAACGTTTAAGTAAAATAAACAAAGATATTAGTAGACAGACAAGCAAGTTGAAAAAAAACATTTTTTTTTTTGTTTATAAGTGATTCCGGATTATCCTTATTTTGCTTGCTTTCTTACAATAAATTATTTATGGCTTCAAATTTAATTTATTTATTCAGGGAGTAACAAGGATAGCAGACTCTTATATGTTGGGAGAAGTGTGATAAGCAAGTGTATATTATGTAGTTGTATTAAGAAATATTAAATCTAGGATACAATTAATCGCCGGTGGATATAAAAGAACATTTACTTTTCACCTCCCTAATTCTTATTTTGAATTATACTATTGAAAAATAAAATAATCGGAAAGAGACAAAATAAAGCAATGCAAAGTCAGGGATAAGACATATATACAAGGTAAGGAATAAGTAAAACTAATGAGATAGTATATCGGGCATTTATTTTTAGTTATTTGAGTGGAGTTTTAGTATATGGGGCATTTGTTTTTAGTTATTTAAGTGGAATTTTAGTATCCCACTTTATATGATTACTAGGTGTGCCCGCTGCTTTTTTCGCGTGGATGTCGGAGAATAACATGTCGTTCGAAGGTGGGTAGGTTACATGATTTTACCTGTTTATTTGGTTGAGGAAAAATATCACATTTATTAAAACATCTTCGCAGATAATTTTTAAAAGACACATATATGTTTTTTATCATTTTTAATGGAGAACAATTCCAGCAGTCATGATTTTCGTGTAAATTAAACCGTTAACGCAACGAAATATAAAGATCTGAAAAGAAGACTGCGTTAGCGTGGTCAGCAAGGAGGCAAGCAACTTTCGGCAGAACTGCATCAACATGCACCATCGGCAGTTTACATCTATGAGAAACATACAAAAATCTTTTGATGTTTCAGTAATACAATTTAATATATACAAATTATTATTTTAAACGAGATTTGAACTGCCCATGTTGGATTTCGCTCCTACCTTCCCGCTGCTGACTGCCAGGGCTAATCCCTGGGGCAGTTCCTATCATCACTATGCCGCTCTTAGGGCTACGCCCTGGAGTGGTTTTCAAACATCCGAGCTTTTTGCGGCACGACGTCTTTCAAAAACTCGCTGTCCGTACGTAGATTTTTCTTAAGCTCCTCTGTGCTTCGATATGCTGCGTACCTGCTGAGCCTGATGCTGAGGTTCCTGCGTCTTTCTAAATGGTTACGGTACGGGATTCTTCAAAAAGAGAGTGAATAATATTTTTATCGGGGTCGGCGATGCGTAATACATCTGGTAATGCAAGCGTCCAGCGACTATAGTAACCGTTTTCCATCACGTGGGCCGTACTCTTGATTGCCACCAAAACGATAGATTTTGTATTTTTCTTTTCATTAGGCTCACCACTAAAACTAATATTTAGTGATAATTAGGCCGATAAATAAGTAAACAACACCTGTCAATTAAAGTTAACTATCTTACTTCCAACACATCGATTCTGTTAACATTATAAGTATGTGACCAATTAGATTTTTCGGAATGTAACAAATATGTGTTATATTCAAAAATTTCGAATGACTTTCAAAAAATAACTCTTAGATTAATAGCAGCTATCTTAGCTTATTATGGACTTGATTTACACCTTTTCAATAAGAATAGTAATAATAAGGAAAAAGCTCCTGAACAAGCTATTTTGAGACTGAATTGTATTCAATATAGTAAAGACGTAAAGTAAAAAGTAAAACAATATAGTAAAGAAAATAATATTTTTTTATGATGACAATAAATTCTAACCATGAGATCATGATAGATAGCGGAAACCACGAAATGTGACAAATGTCGTGCGTAAATCCAAAGAAATATAACTATTTTATGTGCTTTTTATGTTTTAAACTTGCAAGACAATTTTAACTTTCGATGCAATAAATCATTTTTTTTTTATAACAAGTTTATTTTGATACTTTATGTGAAATGAATGGTATGATAATTGTAAATTCTTTTTTACGTAACTTATTAAAATATACATACCATTAGTAACCGCTTTCCTAATACTACTTTAATATTTTTGTGTCTATACCACCAACTACTGAAAGTTTAATATTATTTACACAAGTCTTTAAATTAGGTCTTAATCAATCAATTTGATCAATGAACAGGAAACTGCCCTCGAATTTCCAGGTTGACAGTAAAATCAAATTGATTTTCCTGTCAAATTGGCGACAAATTATAACGAAAAGCTGGTGACCATCCTATGGTTTAGGTTCAGGTAGAATCATGGTACAAAAATTACAATTTTATTGTAAATAAATGACATAATTTGTCAAAGACAATTATAAACACAAACTTAAAATATAATTGGTATGACGGAATATTACATAGCTTCAGTTTCCAAATCTTTCTACGCTTATTATTTAAATGATAATTATATAAAATGATACTATAACTCTGACAAATGATAATTTCGGTTTTCTAAGGCAATAGCGAAGAGCTCGTTATCCATGCTTGGCCCCTATATTATAGCACGTCAACTTGTTAGTCCCGGTTGTTATGGCAACCACTTTCACCCACCAAACTGCATTTTGTCAGCGTGGTGATAAATTAAAGTAGTATCAGTCAGTTATGAAGATTATTTTGAACATAATCTCTTAGTATTTTGAAAGAGGTATTGGCATTCTGATAGGCACCGTAACGAATTTTGTATTCAAGGGATTCTTTTCAAAGTGAGTTACTTTCATAAATATCCTGTAGACGCAGCTGTGCTGATGTATGCATTATAAGGCTTTCTCATTTGATGAAAAAGCTTTTTAAATTAAATGAAGAGCGAAGAAATGGATATAATATTGCTTTCAGTGTGTTATTAACTATAACCCTTTAGTCCGATTGTTAGGATTACATGGATACTATTTATTAGTACGGTATAAAATTGTTTGAGAAAATATAAAAATTTGATATATATTATTTTTATTTAATAGAGAATGTTGAATTTCCATAAAATTAAAAAAAATGCATTTACAAGTTGTAATGTTGAAACAAGCCAATATTTAAAATGACGTATAAAAATTAAAATCAATAAAAATATTATAATAGTAAAAAAGAAACCAGAGGCCCAGTAATAGTTATTACCATGACAAAGTGAGACATATGAAGGCAAATACATCTGACTCCAACTACAAATTAATATCCACAAACTATCAAATAATAAATATAAATTAATATAAGGTAATTAATAATGAAAAGGTTTTTGAGGCGTGATTTAAATCGCTTCTTTAAAAAATTATTATATCAATGAATTAAGTTCCTAGCTAAGAAGAATAGTTGTCAAGGTTACCTTGATGAAAGTCAAAGTCAAAAACGTTATATTCAATCAGTACATGTTGGTATACGTATCTGTTCTCTAATGTAACAAGTAACAAGCTCTACAATGTTTAATTCTCCCCGTAAATGATATTAAGCATGTTTCGGAAGGTGCCTTCAGCTGTTGGTCTTAGTGGTTTCATAATGACCCATCAAAGTGTTCATTAAGTGAGCATCGCACGCTCAACTTTCTCCAGAAAATATATAACGAGACTTATTAACAGGTAATCACAGTTCATGATTAAAGTAGAAATATCCCATGTGGAACAGAACAACTGGATGTTGCGGAAGCCTGTAGAATAGACTAGAATCTTTATTTGCTTTATAATATATTACATAACAGCTGTTGATGATGTTAACGAGAGCTTAACAAATCTACCTTTTAGTATATTCATGATTAGCATGGTGAGGTTGCAAAATGCAAAAAATATTAAATAACTCCGAAAGCAATTAAAGCAGCAAAATTAACCGTTGAGAAATATTGGAAAATATTGCAAATATTACATCTTGGAAAATTGTGAGTTTCGAACTAATTCTATCAATAAACAAAAAATAGGAAATCAAATTTTACGAGAAGCCTTTATTACCATAATGAGATGTTTTAAGATGGTCATAATTTCAGTCAGTGGCGCCATTTTGATGTTATTTTCTCGATCCCCTCAAATATTCTAAGCTTTGGGTGGTTCTTTAAAGAATTCATTTTCATTGGAAAAAAGCAATATGTATATCATTATTTTTTTCTTTTTAATTCGATTACTGTTCTAAATATTCATTATTCTCAACGTTATATATATTATTACTTGCAAGAGTTAATGGTCTAAGGAAGTTAAGAAACTTTTTTATTTTACTAGCCATTGAACGAAGGCGATTCAATGGCTAATAAAAAATAACGTTTAATACTGCGTCCCTTAATGCTAAAATGCAGTGTTTGAATTTATAATATTCAATTTACTCGCACGATAACAAACAGCGAATAAAACGCGGAGTTTGTAATTAAAAAGGTGAAATTCGATTCTGGTGCGAATTTTACGCATCGAAAGCACCCATTTAGTATTGGAGCGATTTTGGTTGCGTTTAATGTATATTTCCGATAGTCCGTTTTGATATAAGACGTTGGAAAGTAGAATAATCACTTTTAAGGAGCAACAAAAAACTAAGTTGTAAAAAGGTGACAGATACCTCTTACTGCCTTAAGATCATACAATAACTGACAAAGATAATTTACCATTCTGTAAGCATAAGGCTTTAGCAATAAACATAACCCTTTTAAGGTAATAAAATTCTGAGTCTCATCACTACTGCCTGAGCTATTCATTGAATCAACATATATTTTGGGACTTTTTCACCTTATTTTCCTCTTTCTGCATCTATACGATGCGATTTAAGGAAACTCTTAGTAATTAATTTAGAAGTAAGAAACCTTAGACTACTTTAATATGTTTTTATTTATTTTACGTTTTTATATATTATTGCATAACTGGGGCTTGAGTTTGAAAACCCTTTTTTAAGATTAACTTTCAAGAATAAAATACTTGAAAGACAAAAATAATATAATAATTTGTAAAACTTAACATCTCCACTTTCTTAGCTCCAACTTTTTAGCTGCAAACAGTTAGGCAACAGCTCCATAATTTTATGGACAATTTAACTGGATACGTTCTTAAATTGAATTATGTTTGCTTTTATAGTCACTAAAAAGTTCGTATTATTTAAAAATCTTTTTTTTAATTTTGAGTGCAAGTTCAACTAGTAAGATCAAAATTGGATAACCGTCAGTATTTTCGACTAGCCCAATTCAATACGCATTATTAAGGATATCTCAAAAACTTCTCGTCAGATAGCGCTTATATTTTAAATGGAATCACATGACAAGCAACAGCTATCGTTTATAAAAAAGAAACATTAAAATTGGTACAACTAGTAAAATGTTAAAATTTATAATATAGTTAATATTACATTCGGGTTGAGAATCACCTTTGTTGAGTCAATTAATAACACTATTGTAGTGTCAGATGTTTTAGTTTTAAAACATTCTTAATACACGAAATTAAAAGATAATTTACCATGTACGTACTTGTTATAAATCGTCTTTTATTTTGCGCGACTTGTAACAAATCCACAAAGGCGCTATAAAAATAATCACCTTCTAGGAAAGAACTACCAAAAGTTAGGGTACATGGATGTTATTAACGATATCTTTGTATTAGGCGTGAACTTGCAAATCTGACTTAAAACACGTTGTTACTTTTATTGTGAGGTAACTGAAAGTACAATTAATTTAGCGACTTATTTCTATATGAAAATTGATTTATTTTAACTTTCTAAAGTCGTAATCTCTAGAAAATACAATCACAGATATTGTAGGACTCAAATTTTGTAAAAAAAACATCTTGTAAATATAATTTTGTTTTTCAGATAAAAGCAGGGCTTGGACCAATTTTGGTTACCATATTTTTCACATGAACAAAACGTTTTGGGAGCCCCAATATTATCTGGCCAGTTATACATTATTCATATGAATTAGAAGTTATAACAACTCCTAATGATCTAATATCTTTTAAATGTATAAAATTACATTAAAATACCTACATTTCATTTTAATTTTGGTATTAATTTTAAAACCCCATTAAATGAGTTTATAAGGTTTGGTTAAATGTAATAACTAGTACACTTCCTACTCAGTACTGCCATATTGAATGCATTCCTGAAATCCACGTAATATATAGAAGCTATTTAGTTTTGCCTTATTAAATTCACGGAATTAAAAAAAAAGTTACACAGTGAAATATTTAACCATTTTTTAAAATATTTATTTCAGTATTATAATTATATTCTTTATATGGTGAAATTATTTATGTAGACTGAATAAATTTATTTTATCTTGATTTCTGACTTTAATAGAGTTGGGCCTGTAAGACTGAGAATCGTGAACTAATTATTTGTTTACTTGTAGTAAAATTACTATTTGTAATTACTATTAATTGACTATCCAGTGAACAACAATTCCACGCATAATAGTCTTTAAACTTCTTAAATATAACAAACCTTATTCGTAAAACTATTACAATCTATATTCCTTTAACACACCCTATTCTCAGGCATTATAAGTTCATTGTTTGAAGAACGTCAAGCAAAAGCTCGATCCATTTGTAGTCGGTAACCCGGCAACAGGCGGGTGTACCCAGCGCATTCCCGCTTCGGATTGGGATCTCGACCGTCAGTCTTACCTACCGAGTGAAGGGAGACACGCGTCCAAAACGCTCCTGAAACGACGTGAACCACGCTTTCCGAAACTTAAAAAAGTATTGAATCGTGATCTAGTGACAATAATGTAATGCTACAAGTGATCTAACGTGAATTAAAATAATCGACTTGAAAGATGAATGTCGTTAAATATTCATGGTAACGTCTACAGTGTTAACTGGGTGAGCTCTTCAATCAACAGGTCAGTGTTCGTTTTTGTCACAGTGCTTTTGAACTTTCCTTTATTTACAATGGTTAGGTTTATCTGGTGAAGTTTTTCATGTATTATTCCTTAAATTTCAAATATTTGTAGTCTCGCCAACTGTATGATTTAACAAGTAATGTTAGCCAAAAATTTTAAACATAGTCGCGTTTACCAACTATTTCATTTTTATTGCTGCAAATTTTCCTTAGCTATTTTTCAATTTCATTTTCATTCTTGCAAAAATGTTATCTGAGATGATTTTACTCGTGAAAATGAAATTAGAAACATGACATGTTTTATGCAACTAAATATATAGGTTGTTGATGACATGAAACGAGTCGTTACAACAGAATAATCCACTTGAAATCAACTCGAGTAGGTCAAATGAGCTACAAAGCTTTGCATAATCTAATAATATGCGTCTTTTAACTCTTGTATCATTAAATAAAGCATTCTCAGATTAAGATAGAATAAGTACTGTATTCAATAGTGTTCTTGGAAAATTAATATTTTCTTGAGCATATTCAATTTACCGCATCTTTTATTGATACCGCAGAAGAAGAAATACTAATTGATTATATTTTGCGTAGCAAAATAAATGTATATACGTAGAAGGCTTTATTTTTAATATTTTATATTTCGTGGAACTTTTATCTACAATTATCTACCTTATATTTTACATTTACTACATAGCGGGAGATACTAATATCCCGCTATTTTGAAAAGTAAGACGAATACTAGTATATTCGTGATTTTTAATTATATTTAAAGCTCTAACTTTTGGACAATGTTAAGCAAGGATACAAAAGGACGATTTAGATTGTCTACTTAGCTGAACTAGTAACATAAAAAATAGGGAAACTTTCGAAGATGTTCGGTTATCAAGATAAAAAAAGAATGGCTATGTTTAAGAGTTGAATAATTATTTTTTTTTTGAATTTTTTTTCAATAATTTTTTTTTTTTAAATGCGTTCCATGTTTTATCATTATCATCTGAGAAAATTAGGATTGGCATAAATAAAATAATACTTTTGCTGTTTTAAACTTATTACAACCTCCAGATTAAAATTTCATCTATGTTATACTTCGCGGTATATACAAAAAGTTTGTGTAAGTATATGTGTATTCTAAATGCTTATAAAGCAACTTCATTTCCCGTTCTGCAGGTACAAGGCAATTAAAACTCTTTAAAATTAATTGTAAACGGATGAATCAAATTCCAAGACGACATCACCTAATTATTTTCGTCCTAGCTTCAATATAAATGATGCATAAAAGTGAATATGTAGTATTCTCAGTTATTTGCAAGAATTTAAAAATAACGCACTGGTTGCACGAGATATAAGTTCTTGAACATCAGTCAGCCCGGTATTAACAAACCTATTATTTGGAAAGCGTCGACTTCGAACATACGCCCTTATGTACTTACAACTTATCAGCTTAAAGACACAGCATGAAATATTAGTAATTGTAAAGCTTAATAATTGTAAAGCTGTCTAAAGTACCTACGTTACATATATATTTTTGGGAAATGGTGACGTCACTATATATCTTTTCATTATTTTTCAAAACTCAGCTAACTTTTAACAAAAGAATAACTTTGACAAGTTGACAATCAAAACGTGAAAATTATTCAGTAGATATTGATATGGAGTAATTTTGGTCTACTTAATATACCTTGTCAAACATTTCGCTTCATTTACTATTAAAATACTTTTCATATATGAAATAAAACAAATCATCGTCTACCTATTACATTCTTTATAGTGTTTGTATCTGAAATTGATAAAAGTAAACAGTACAGAATATTATTCTTTCTGTAAAAACGTCTAACCTAAAAGGCTATTTGAACCTTAAGAAAGGAATGAGATCACTTAATTCAATGACGTCACTTACGACCTCATTGCCTATGCAAATATAAGCGCTGGTCATAAATTTCCTTTTTAAAGTTATTAATGCGGTCTACGATTCTGTATGTTTAGGCTTTAGTATGTTAAATGTTTAATCGAGAAGGCAAATTCATGGACATTCAAAGGTTAAGATAAGCCTCTTATGTGACTTTCTTTAAGTCTCACTGCTTTAATAGATATATAGAATATGCTTTATTGTACACCATAAATGACAAATACAGACGATTTTACATATGTTACATAGTACAAGGGTGGTCTTATTACTAGATAGCGATCTCTTCTAGACAACCTTAGGATGGACAGGATAGACAAGAATATGATAGCCGAGTAAAGTCGTCGGTGTCCCGTTTAATTCAATAAATTACTAATTCTGCATATTTCTCATAAAAAACCTGAAACATTATTGCTATTATTTAAATTTACTGTTAAGAGAAGTCCTTTGGGAATATTTTAAAAATTCTTTCTGACATCAAATAGAAACATTCATGTTTTATTTTTATTAATGGCAGTAGAACATCGCCAGCATTTGGTATTTATATTATTAATATCCCCCGGAGTACGGAAAATAGATTAACCGGAAAAAACTCTTAATGATGTAACGAAATACGAAAACACCAGGAATATAAGTTTCTACATAATAAATGAAGTAAAAGTAAGCAGAACTCGTGTGATTTACCCCTGCAGAACAATCTCCTTAAATAAAATATTATCAGTACGAGTACGTGAGAAGCTTTATAATCTATTTCATCTTACAAATTTCCTTGAATTGAATTGGAAGTTGTGTGTGCTATAGCAAAATACTTCTCGTCTGTGCTAGATGAGAATAATTTTACTGGCATCACTGCCAAATATTTTGTTGCTTGTACATATTTTATGAAAACTACCGTCATAAGTGAAATGAAATTACTTCATATAGAAAATATTATTAAGAACTGACTGTGATAGATCTTGAATTTCTAATAAAGAAATTGAGTGGCAAATTTTGCCTCGTTTACAGTAATCCAACTATCGTGCTTTATCTATGCAGTCCAAAGTCAGCGATAACTTGATGTTATCTTGGTACTTGACATATCACCTGATTCTGGCAATAGATTATCACCTAAATCGTTATCTGTGACTAGGCTACTGATATGTTTTTGCCAGATTGTTCAGAAGTTAAGCAATGGTGTCAGATTTGAGATTAATTATGACTTTGTCATATCCATTAAATGGTATCTATGGTGTGCAGACCTGCCCCCTTATTATCTTACTCTTAATTTATCTGTATAGCATTAATTTTTAAATATGCTAAATTTCTCTTTAGTACGTAGAAATGATTTGCATGATGGCAAACATGAAAATTGTAATTAGGGCTGTCGAAACATCTACATGAGTTTATTTTTTACATGGAATGGGACTTATTTTCTTTACGGACGGCATTACAAAAATGGGAGTTGGAGGATATTGTTTTAAAAAATAACATGTTTTGTTCTGACTAGATCTAATAGAAGCATTTTTTATTTAAAAGTTGGACTTATAAGTTTGTTATTTACTGTTCTCTATTAGTAGAAAAAAATGTTTTTCATGACAAACAAAACCTAAAATTTATTAACTTTCATCATGCTGTATACAGTGAACAGTTTTTTTAGTCCATTTGTTCGAATTTAAATCTAGCCTCCTGAAATGAACACTGAACTTTACAAAAAGGAACGTGAGAGGGAAAAAACGTATCATACTTGATACGTTTTTTCCCTCTCACGTTAAACTTGATACTTCAAGTTTTGGTTTTCCACAGATGCGAAAAATTGTGCGATGGCGCGCATTTAGATGGAATAGTTACCTCCCAGAATATATTTTAGATATGAACATAAAACTGAGGTTAGCGACTTCATTAATTAGATATTACAACTAATGGGGCTTAAGATTTCCTTTAACATCATTCTGATATCCCAGCCAGTAACGCAGCTGTTGTAAGGTTATAATCTATAGATGCTATTGCCATCGCATTATGAGTCGATAAGAGGACTTGGCTTAATCGAGGCATAATCTTTTTTGGTTTATAAAGTCATATTTAAGACCTCGTTTTTGTAATAAAGCGTCTCATAAGACGGTTCGAGTCAAACTTGTTCATCAGCCACCACGTGGATTAATTGACTTTTGTGTAATGAAATACAAACGTTAGTGTGGTGGCCAATACATACCTACCCCCAAGTACGTGTGAAATAAACTCAATGCTTGACTTATATCAAGTAGTTAAGTCCATGCATTAACTCATACCTAACAGTCAATTGGAGCTATTAATCTTATGTCCCATGTCAGCCCGCTGATTTCTACATACATTATAAAATCAATTTCGTCTTATATAATAATCAATACCGTCTGTATGTGACCTGCCGGTGATCTGGAACTGTCCGACGGGTTAACGTGATTTTGACATATAGTACTAGACAGAAGATAGGAGGGTGCGACCGTCACTCTAATAAAGCGTGATTCTAGTAACACGATAACCCTATAAAGATTAAACAGAATAGACTTTCAAGCCGTAATAGGGATGGGCCGTCTAGTAATTGACACTTAAATAAGGGTACCATTTCATTGCTTAGGATATTGGATCTTCATAGTCATATTTTGAAGAGCCAAGGTTTATGGCTGTCGTGATACTTAAGAATAAACATTATGTAAGCAGTTTTAAAGTTAAATTTAAACAGAAAATTAATTTATTGGTCTAACTCATGACACATATATAACAGAATTTTGAAATTAATAATTAATTGGTTAATTTATAATATCAATTCGTAAAACCAAGTCAATATTATAATTGTATTGGACTGCTAAGTTATATAGGCCTCATGATTCTCGTCTACTACTTGTAAGAACTTTCTTACAAAGCGACAAATATTCAATATAGCGGCTTTTTGGAGTAGAATATAAGAATTTGGTTTCAAATTAAGAATCTTTTAAATATGGTGGATGTTATTATTATTATTTAAAAATAAATTTTAACACTTCTCAGTCTGTCGACGACTTGAGGTAGGAGAGAATACCCCTCCGCAGAGGAGGTCAGACGGTCTAAAGGCAGGATGTCAGAGAGAGAGTAATCATCGAACAATTCTGGCGTTATCGAGCAAAACTGCCCGCTGGAGCCTCGCAATAATTGGCCCATCATCCAGACTCAATATCTTCAAATGGTCGCGAAGAGAAGTTGGGCGAGACCATTTGTTGAGACTAAATGCACTGAGCTCATACCAGTATGAGCTCAGTCCATGTCACCCTACACATCCACTAAGAATCTTTACCTGGTCCACCAGTATATCATTCTTGTTAGCCAAAAGAGTCCTGTCCGTAATAATGGACCGGTTTTCGAGCACTGGCTCCGACAAGTACTTATAAGGTACCTTTTGTTGGTATTTCACTACTTAAATGGCTGCTTAAAGAGTTAGAACACGACGCTGTTTCTTGATATTAAAATTCTCGTGTACGAAGGATTGTGCATTCAAATAATTTACATTTAAAATAGTATTTTTTAATGTAATCTGCTGTCAGGTAATTCCACAAGTGAAACGGCTTCTAAACGAGGAAGTCCCCGCCACGCTGCTCTCTTGGTATTCAAATTCACGTGAAACAAGGGTTGTGATTAATTAACGAACAGTATGAATAATCTGGCATCCAATTAAATTGCTTTGAACGGTTAACGAGAATACCTACCTTTTGTGAGGATTTCCTTGTGCCGTGTGTATAGATAAGTAGGTATGATATTTGTGAGTTGTTAAACTGAATTATGTTGATTTAAAACCCGTTTTGTATCAGCGTTATTTTTTTACGAGAATTGCGGTAACGTGATATTAAAAATTTGTGTTCTGTAAACCGTACTGTACACAAAGTTAGTGTTTATGCGGCTAGTAAGATCGCCAGAGCTGATGTAAAGGATGATGCGTGAAGAAAAGGTATTGTTTAATATGCTGTGAAAATAAAGTGGTTTCTTGATTTTTTATATGGTAAGTAACGCATCAGTTGTGACCCTGATTCTACTTAAGTCTAAAGGTTATGGTAACCGCTTACCACCACTATTGTCAAAACAATTCTATTTTTATTTAAACACTTGTACTACTATGAAATACCGACATTATGTACATTTGCAATTTGCATGTTAAAATGTGTGTTAAGCAAAAAGATACCAACCATTTTTACTTAAAATTAGAAACAATAGCAGTAAAGGTTCAATGTGAATATCCCGTATGTCGCGTTACATAATGAAATATATTTTTCAAATTACAAAATTAAAACAAGAAAAGTAGGAACAAAAAAATCACTTTTAAAACGAAACAGGAAAAATGGTAACTTGACCAACTTCGCGAACTATAATTAGAGCACTAATTTTGTAATCACCTAAAAAGTTCCATCGATCACTGATTAAAGTGACACGCGATCCTCCTTGGTTCCCAACAAATTAGTTCACTAATAGGTCAAATTAGAAGTATCTAAAAGCTCCTTTAAAAGGTCATTTGTGATTTTGTGTAAGTACTACTTGATAGCTGTTACTTAGCATAAATACATTTAACTAAGTTCAATTCATGTAATATACTGGTACGAAATAAGCCTAGTATCAAGATTACGTTGTATCTATATAAAGCGCATTTCTTGATAATAACATGTAACTGTTCATAAAATAAAACATGCAAGTTTAAAATTGAATCTAATGCCAACGCATTTAAACTCACCACAAATATCAAAGTGTTTAATTTGAACTGAAAAGTGTAGTATATTGTTGCAAGTATATATTCTTTTCTCCTTTGTAATAACCCAAACTTATTACTTTATGGTAACAAATGAAAAACAAAAATCACCAGCCTTATAGATATTTGAATTTTGTACTATTTTAACAGCGTCACATTTGCTTCAAACATATTGAAGCTTTTTTTTACTTCGAATTAAGATAATATTAATTGGAATAAGTAAGGTAAATATTTGGGCTATACGAGACCTTGATAAGTTGCTATACTCATATGATATATCAAATGAAAAAAAGATCTAACAGTGTGTTAAATAAAATTGATTTCTTTTTTTATAAAATAAACACGGCCTTTTACATTTAACCACTATCCTCGCTTAACTTTATATTATTTTCATAAAAAAATATAGTAAGCACGCTTTTAGCAAAACACACGTCTTGCGCTAAAGCACCAACTAAGACATATGAATATATTCTATCAATTCGAAAAAGTGGTAGTCCATTGTCTGTGCTAACCAAGTTTCTATTATTTGCAAAGTTTGCTTTATGATAAAACAAACACAGATTCGTGACTTTTATTCCTCTTCCGCTTGCTTGGACGATTTGCCGCTATATTTTAACAGTTCGTGAAAGGAGTTTTTAGAAGATTTATTCAGTACAGCTTGTTATAGCAACACAATTTAGGTTTCGACTGGAATTTAAGTACAATTTCAAATTTTTTACAATTTTATTAACAGATACTAACGATAAATAAATATTTTATGTGATTTGTATAAAAAACTACAAAACATGTAACTGGAACTGATGAACCTTTACTACATACTTTTATTTTTGCGACTAAACATGGCTTTTAACCTAACTGTAAGAGCAATACGCAGGTTCCTGTTCCAATTATTATAGTTCATGTCATATGAGAACGAATTAAGATGAAATAGAAATTGAATAACGTTCATATGCCTATTGATATTGAAATAGAAAATCATGAAAATAGTAATAAGAAAAGTGAAAAATATTACATTTTTATTCTCGTGAAAACGATTTACTTTTGTTTATTGATAATGGTTTGTACGAGACAATGTTTCAGAGCTTTACTCTCATTAATAGTCCATTTGGCGTTAAAAGTATGAGATGTTCAATACTGACTCATTGCCATTAAACCCCTCTGTTCGTGTTGTATTTTGACAACGCTTACTCAGACACAGACGCAGCACATGGGCAGGCTACATTAAACATTTTCACATTTAATTTAATTTCTCTCAACGAGTTGCAGTGCGAGTGATATTTACAAAATCATAGAAAATTTTATACTTTTGCTAATAGAATAGTAATATGATATATGCTTACTGTATTAGTACATTGTTCTGCGTATACTTCCTAGTTAAATCAGCCAGTAAACAGAGTGACTAATGTAGCGTTACCATTTCACACATTTCAGTGACTACCTACGTGTGTTTGGCTTGACGCCATAATGACTGAAACAGTAAGAGAGAACTACTAATAACAGATAGTTAAATATCTGACTAAAGAGGTGCATGTGATTCTAAACACGCACTTTAAATTTTATTTTTCACACTAACACCTATTATATTGCCAAAATAATGCATTAAGAGCTTGTGGTATGGACACTAGATAACGGAATAATATAGATAATGGTATGTAGGTATCTAAATATACTAAATTAGTTTCCGCCTCCTCCGCGTTTCCTACGTGAAGAAGAAAAGTTGAATAACCTCCCAGATTAATGGAGTATCCAACGCAGAAAGAATTTTTCAATTCTAACCAATTTCGGATATTAACCCTTATAATTTAACAAAATTAACTTTTTTAGAACATTAGTATTCATAAACACACAAACACCATTAACTCTTCATTGTACGCAGTCGTCGTCGTTTATACGCTAACGTTTAGTTGCTATTGATAGCAACGCTTCAGCTCAATAGATGGAACAGTGAAGAATGTTACAAGCAGCTGATTCACCTGAAGGTAGACGGTGTGTTGAAAATTACAGGATGCTAACCTTGAAGTCTTCAATATAGCCATTTCTGTCATCAAAGTAATTTTTGCCAGTATTATACTGGCACCTTTACTTTTAAATCAAACACAGTGAACTACTTCAACTATATGCTATTAACTAATAACAAAATTTATCAAATAATAAATAACAATAGCAACTAAACACTATTATTTGGGGCTATTTTGAGTTCACAGAAACAAATACACGAGACGACAATATTACTTACAATTCGTAACCAACAAGAGTATGAAGTGTTGAAAGCAAAATTTCTAAAACACAATATACTCGCATGATAAAATTTTTCTAAATAAATAAAGGAAATAATGCTTAAGTTTATATTATCAATTCAAATATAATATTCGGTGTGTCTGGACAGGGCTAGCAACTTCACATACAAACAAAAACAATTGTGAAACAATAAATATTTTGTTTATTTAAATCGATATTAAACGTTAGCTTTTGCATGAAATAAAACAATGCGAATGAAAACTAATTAGAAAAGTAACAAGAATATTATTTGTTTTCATAGAGATATATTGTTTTGATTTCAGTGTTTAGAGTACTAATTTTTATTATTTATAAACTTTCAATAAATATATTTTAGAACATCTTGTTTCTCTCACTTTTATCAGTTGTATGACTAAAATATAAGTAAGATGTATTTACGTATACCGTTTGTATTGTCGTTTTTGCTTCTAAATGTCTCGTGTTTGAAACAATTTAAACCAAAAGTTGGTAGCGTTTGTGACAATATTTCCTTCTATTCATTGTTTTAGTAGTTTCAATGGGGATAAAAGAGGCTCTATTCAGAATGTGTTGGGATATTTTAGTGAAGAAAATTCATTCAACTTCATTATACAAAGTTTTGCTAATACCGGAAAAAAATTGACCTGAGGGCCGTATTACTTACTCATGTTTTCCTTGCTATACTTAAATAAACAAATTTTGAAGTTACAATGTATTACATTGTAACCTCAAATTATATTGTTATATTTGTAAAACC
Source organism: Acentria ephemerella (assembly GCA_943193645.1). Lineage (NCBI taxonomy): Eukaryota > Metazoa > Arthropoda > Insecta > Lepidoptera > Crambidae > Acentria > Acentria ephemerella. The sequence goes on along the minus strand of OW971886.1, from coordinate 8,371,234 downwards.
TTTGGCAGCCAGGCGTCGTCGACAATATGCCGCCACTCCATACCAATCTACTTTGTCAACAGTGTCAAGGATGTGATCGTTACTAAATATACCGGATAATGAAACAGTTTTGGTCAGAAATTGGCTCATATACTGTAGTTTAAAAAGTAGAATAGTATACATGTGAAGTTAATTTAAAAAATCAGGCAAGTGGGTAACGTAAGCAGAAGAATAAATATACCACATGAATTTAAAAAAAAATATTATAAATAATGGAATAGTGATAATTATTTATACATAGATTCAAATCATTTAAGTGTGTTGAATATCAATAAAATGAGTATCTACAATTATATTTGTAATTTCTTTTACATGGGAGAAACACGTGAGAAGTTTGGGCCAATACCACTACGCGGGTCCAATATGGGTTGAGGGGTGAAATTGATTGGCGTAACAACTTCAACCAACAGCTTAACATGTCTTCTAAAGCAAGGAGCTCGAAACAACAAATTAGATTGACCTATCCATGGTACTGAAACATTTAATACTAGCTAATCGTAATCGTTTAAATTAGATAATTACAAAACTTACTGCAATATGTACTATACGTAGCGGTCAAATAAGAATATTAAAGAAGGAAAATTTTACAGACATTTATTTTATTTGATACTATGCCATACAGAAAAGTATTTAGGTTCAAGAAGTTTTGAAATTATTTCGCTAATAGCAGAGCGAGACAGAGCATAGGCGAAAATACAACTTACAAATTTAAGGCAAGTTCTCTCTCGCATGCGAACATATTGGTTTGCCTAGGACGTAACCCATTAGCATTTCGTAGCTATTACTGTAATTGTCATATTGCCAACGACTAAACGTATAATAATTGGAATTAAATTAACGCCATAATTATCGTAAAATTTATTACTTTTTTTATTCTTAATATTAATGTCAAGTTAATGGAATGTAAATCGATTCGCTATTAACACTGCTTTCTATCAAAACATAAATGGATAAGACCTATATAAATAGCAGAAGATAATTCGTCTTCACTTCGCTTACAAGATGGGCGGCGATCATTAATAATTTGTGTAATAAAATTAAATTATGTTCCGTCGTCATGAGACATCCCTGTCTCATTTAATTTTGCATCTAATTATGCTACTCGATTAGCGGATGCTCAATCAAAGCGTGGAGACGAAATGTTCTTATCTTATCTTGGGGATAAACATATATTCTCGTGCTTTACAAGTACTTCTTCTTCAAGGTACAAGGTACAGATGCATCTTGGTGCAATTGTATGTATTATTTATCATGTCTATATTAGATTTACGTCGCCAACTGAATGGAGGATTACAATTAATGTACTGGAGGTTTCCAGTATATTAACTGTAATCCTTACCATCCAAGTTTACCTGGAAGATTTTTCCTTTATCGATAAGGTCGCCCCTTGTACTAAATTAGTTAACTATGTATTTCTCTCTGCAATTCCTTGATATATAATAAAGATATATTCCATTATATGCTGCAAACAAGCGGTTATAAGCTTCATTTCTAATTACATAACAGCACATGTTAATATATAATACCAATATTAATGAAAAAAATATTCGCTTAATTATTTAGAGATATGATTCTTTTCGGTTAATCTTACAACATTTTTTTATATATTTTATTGTAAATACTAAATATTTAATAATAATAATAATAAAACTCTCACACTTATGAATAGTCTTATACTTACCTAAAATATAGGTAAGATTAAGCATTATTAATATTTTGGGTGATGCAACCTTAATAACGAATAAATAAATAGATATGAAATACACATAAGTGTTGGAAATATATTGAAAATTCATGCCATATATATATTGAACAAAATATTTTTGTCTTTGCCTCCTGGTAAGTGGTTTACCTAAATGAAGCAAAGAGCCCAGGTTTAGGTAAACGGGGTGTAGAAGCTTGGTCATGAAGCCATCTTTTTAAAATAAAACCATTTATTTTAAATTCAAAATAAATAAAGTAATCACGTGAGAATGTTTCCTTTGTATTATTATATTTAGCGATTACACAAACCCAGACATGACAGTTCTTTAAACCATTATGTTTCGTATTTCTTTAAAACTGAAATGTGAACTGAAAATTAATAACGATGTTTATTTGAACAATAAATTATGACTTGGCAAGTGGCTATTCGAATTTGACAAAAATAAAATCTATTATTTTATAACATCTCGTCTTACGATGAACTCTCACTATGCACTTTGGAAAATTTCTTATTATACAATATTAAACACAATATTTAAGGGTATTCGGAGCTACTATGACATTGAGAAATTCATTTAAAAATATGTTAAGTTCCGAGAGTTTGTCGGCATCAGAATTCAGATAATAAATAACGTAGTTCAGAAGCATACCAAGTTTCCAAATTAAAATTTACAGCGTTTGTGAAAGAGGAGCACGTCGTTAGAGGCGAGATAAATTAAATGACAATATTTGTTTTCGCCTCTTAGAGTATCAGCTCATTCATGCTGGCATGCTATTACGTTTATGACACAAATTTATAGAGGTATTATATAAAATAAATATATATATTATGGTTATATATTACCAATAATAACCATATATGAAGGTCCATTTCTGAAAATATACTAGTTTGTACTGTTGCGTTCTTGTTGTGTGCTATATAACTAGAACAATCTAGGAAATTTTGTGGCATCTATAAACTCGGTAAAGTCATCATCATCATGTAATTCATGGTTTCTTATTACGTAGACAATGAGGTAGTCAAATGCAACATATTATCAACAGCATAAGTCTCTATTCTCAGTATACCTTAATTTTATTCTTAAATGAAAGTATCAACATTATGAAAGTACTTAAAGAAATATAACAATTCAATTCTATCCCTTGGAAGCATTTTGTGAAAAATTTTCAGTTTGAACAGGCCAAGTAACTACTTTAAAACAGAACTAATGTTTTGTAGACTGTAAAAGAACTGAACTGATCATAATATCAAAAGAAAACCCAGTTAGAAAAGATATAATACCAATCCTTGTGTTTTTCATCAAGAACCACCTTTGACCTTTCGTGCTGCCTTGTTGGTGGAATGTTCGATTCCGTCGGCCTTATCCAATCAAATCCCTCCATTTCCTCTTATTATCGATCGATTGCACCCAACGGCCTTTTTAGTTCGCCTTGCAGCGAACATGGATCACACAAATTGGATAAAAATGGAAACGTTTTTCGCTTTCAAACACTTTTCATTTTCAGACTTCAGCGTTAAGTTATAAAAATACATTTTCGTATTTCTAGAAGTGATTGTGACTTTTATATATTATCGATATCATTCATGATTTTGCTTACAGGGAATTTAACTTATTTTAGCAGCTAAAATGATAACCACTATTTCTATGAAAATCCACTTTTACTTTCAAATAAAGTTTTTTTTATATCGTGCCTAGTAATTCAGCAATTGACGAGTCCTTTTTAGTCTATCTGTAGAAAATTTAGTAAGGGAATTATATTAACCTGTTAAACCGTACAATCCAAATACAATTATATTTTAATTTTATTGTTTCTATCATGCAGCCATGGTTATATTAGAATGACATGATAATTGACCATTAGGTACCTAAACACGTTTAGTATTAGTTATTACTAAGGATATATAATATTACTTATATTTATTATAACATAAGTCACCTATCACTTTGTACATTCAGAAAAGCTGCAGAGCTAGTAACCGTGTAAAAACATATTCGAAGATTCCGAAACGAAGTCGTGAAATACGAAATATGAATCGAACGTTAACTGAAAGTTATTTAAACTATAAAGTACTAATAATCATCTATTACGTCACAAAAAACTTTAAATTCTTGTGGCGTATTTCGGAAAATGTTTCCTAATTGGGAGAAGAGAATAACACCAAACTTAACTAGTATTTATTTTGTTTCAGATCAAAATGGAGACAGATAAAATGTCAACCGCATCCTCCGTGGGGGCAGAACGGAGACCGCTGATGCAAGCATTGGTGCTTGAAAGACGAATTCTTTTCGCGTGTACCATACTAGTGGGATTGTGTACTTTTGTATGGATCACTGCTGTCTGTACTGAAAAGTGGGTCCATATCGAGGGGGGGAAAGGTGAGAGTCTTTGACTATATGTATCTATCGTCATGTTTAGGTTATAATAGCACCTAACTGTTGCAGTTACAAATAACTCAATTTCAATATAAGCCAATTCACTCGCACAAATTAAAATAAAGAAGTACGTAACGAGTAAGTCTATAACTATTTTCAAATTATTTATTATCAACAACCTATATACTTCCTACTGCCAGACTCAGACCTCTTTACATGGGAGAAACATGAGCAGCTATAAAAGCTAAGGCTTTTGATTTGATTAGCTCCATTAAATCTACTTGCTTATACTATTTCAATAGAAACTTCAAATTGAATTCAATTCATATTTATGAAGATAACACGTGTATAAAAGTTAATTAAGTTTTTTGTCTTACAACTATTTAAAGTGATTGGAGCAGTAATATTTTGATTTTCATTTTGCCAGATCATAAAATGATTGTTCAAAGCAATAGTTACGTTACGAGATTGATTACTAAGTTTATATATCAATGCGGCCGATTTTAGATTTTATTACCAGTAACTCAGCTATACAAAAACAATCTATTTGAATGTTTTGAGCTAATATTTAAATTAAAAACCATTTTGTTTATTTTTTACTTTATAAAGAACCTCTTCAACGAGAGAAAGTTGACGGTTGAAGGTCTTCGGTAAGCAAAATTGCTTAGAAGCACTTAAATATTCCTGACCATTCATGTTATTTCCATTATAACGACTTTCATACATCAGGCCTCCTCTTTTCCAGACAATTATTTAACATAGATAAGTGCAGGTTCACGTATCTGTCGTGCCGGAATACATGACCCAAATAATTTGAATATTATCCAACTGTTTAATGGCCTTCTAATGATTGAACCTTTAAATGCTACTAGTTTTGTATATCTGCACCAAAACCTTTACTGCAAAGAAAGCTTCCCTTATCCCGCTTTAGAATAAAAACTGTAGCTCTTTGCTAATCACCCATTACTATTATACACCCATCAATTATGGTGAGATATCCTACATGAATAAGCTCATAAGGGAATCGTCTTAAACTTTTCACATTTTGCAACGTTTTTCTAAGAAAAAGTGCGATAAAAGTTGATTTCACTTTATGAGGGAAATTTTGGTAATGAGTTATAGTTTTACTTGATAGAGTTTCAATATATTTTTCATCAATAAGCTGTAGGTTATTGGGACACACACCGAAAATTTGTGTTCGGTGTAGCTCTTGGCTTTTATCTCATCTGATGGTAATTAATAAGGCTGAAGATGGAAGCGAGCTACATCCGGATTTCTCAACCACAGAGGAACTGGGTATCATACCTTCAACTGCCGAAACAACGATGCTGTCGTTAACATTATTCGTTTGTCGATAGACTTGGGTTTGATAGCTAGCCAGTCTGACTTAAAAAAGGTCCTACCATCAACAAAAACGGGGAGAACATTATTGTTCACATTGGTAATTAAACCACTATACCCCAGAAGAGCTACTGTTCCAGTTATTGTTCCCGCTAGAAATTGAACCTTGGACCTCGAGATGGTTTCCACTAGCTCAAAGAGGAACTACAGTTACAGTCACTATTCGCACTGGGAATTAAACCCTGTACGTCGAGGTTTTTTCCACCAGACCACAGAGGAATCGTCCGCAAACAAAACTTCATTACAGTTGCCAAAAGTTTTCAAAAGTCTATTATTCAAATCTCCGATCGTATTGTTAGATGTGTTTAACTGCGTATTTATGAGATCACCTGGCATTCAATGATAATTCGTGCAATGTTCAAATAAAATGAATGGACCGAATTCAACCAAACTTCAATTGTTAACAACAAAATTATTTATTATTTAATATTAGTAATATTATTAATAATTATTATTATATTAAAGCCTGCACTGTTTAATATATTTAAAAAAATAAAGTACCCTTATCAAACATTAATATTCCTTACTAGAAGATCTTCCATTGATCTCCTATCCCCACTTTATTATGTTCCAACTACCCTGTTTTGTGACGCTGTGCAGAAGCTCTACCAGCCGATCCCCCAGCCCCCGGGTAAGAGAAGAGTTCCAACACCCCTATTTAAAGGCTCTGTAAGCCTCACAACAAATAAAGACTATAGAAATATTTTGTTCATCCTTAAGCAAGCTAAAATATCAGCTTATATTGTTCAAATATTTTATAACCTAATATCAATAATATATTTACTAATTGACCAAGTTAATTTGGTTTCACATCATCACTAACGCCATCTATTAAAAAAATACAAAGTAGCGATGGAAGAAAGTTTTGACATTCAGCATATCAGTTAGATTTTCCATACGAAACTACCACTTTTGATTATTATTTTTGGCTTTTCCTTATTATTATATATTCTAACCACCCCTTAATTAAACTGAATAAAACAAAATCTAATCACTTTTATATATAAGAATAGAAGAAGATGATTTGTAATTACAGCTTACCTATTAGAATATTCATATTTATATTCTAAAAGATCTGAATAAAATACCTGTATTAAGATGAGATCGCTCTATCTAAGAACAATAATTCATCAGTGTGACTTGTTGAAATTATGATATCAACCTTTTCGGAGTTATCAATCAAACGACAAGAACAAGTATGTTGCTTGTGTGCGCAATTAATTTTATTACTATGTTCAATCAGTCACTCGGTGATCTCATCATTCCTCTTTTACATGGCCAGAAATAACATTGCATTGCAATTGAATTTTAATGTACCCTGTCAGAAATTGTCTCTGAAGTACGTTGGAGCAATACCACTAACAGTCCCAGAAATTTTATAGCTTCATCATTTGTCTGTTTTATATTCAGAGCGGTTTCTCTTAATATCCCAAAAGCTCCACATTTCCGTGAACAAGTTTTAAACAGGTTGCCCTTCCATATTTATTTTTGTAGTGTTTATTTTAAATTTTACTTAATTGGGACTTTATTAAGATGGTCAAGAAAAACAAAAAACATGTACAGAAATATTTGAGACATTCCAGGTGCAACAAGTGTGTTACATCTAGAATATGAGGAAAATTTTCAATTACGCTAAGATGTTGCTATTGCAGTATATTATTGAATCAACAGATTGAAATATGCATACAGTTCAGTTACCAAGCAACCTCTAGTAAAAAATACTAGAAAACAAAACTCTTGTAAGCTTATTACTAAAGTTACTAGAAATACTCTTCTGCTGCCAAAATGCTTCCAAACATTATTAGGAAAAACATAATCATTAGAAGTAATTAGTGGATGCGATGGATATGTCAAAAAATGAAACATGCTATGTCATCAGTATATGAAGAAAATAAAATTTTGTGGATCTGTGTCCGTTCGCCGCTTTAGTTTATTTTCTTTACTTTACAACTCATCATAAAGAGCTTGTCAGTTCCAGTGTCATTTTCTTGTCATAATATTATTTAATACAACGAGGAAAAAATATTCCAGTCTTGGCAAGCCTTCATTGAATATAAAGTTTTTGTCGTACGCTAATGATTTGCAAAATAGTTTGGCAGCTTGTCAACCGCGAACACTGAGAGATTGTTAACACTGTCAATTATTTCCAGGTATAAAAATTATTTTATGCCAAGAAGTTTATTGCAGGAAAGTCTTATGTCTCTATTTGTCAAGTTATCTTCAATATTCTTCATCTCATTTATAGAAATGATTGGTCTGGGATTTTATTTCAAAACTTTATGCAATTATAATTCATTATACTTTACATTCTGTATACCATCCTTCACCAACACCGTATGACCGATACTAATGTTCTCACCACAAGAACCCGATGCAATCAACGAGTCCACCTTCCTTCATTCAAAACTCAATTTTATCGACGGTTTTTCTGTTTTTCTGGTCCTTATCTCTATAATATATTACATAAAACTCTTAATATCCTAACAGATACAAAACATTCTTGCAAATCAAAAGTTACGAACTACCTCCAATCCCTCAGTTACTTGGAAACTGAAGACATTCTTCACCGAAACCAATAGCATCGACCCTCGTGCAGGCACACCTACAATTCCTACAAATTATCACACACCCACACCATTCACATGCACACTCTCCCTCACACACATCACACTCACACACACCACACCATTCACACGCACCACACACCCACACAAACATACACACACACACACACACACACACATGCACCACTCACTCATCATATATTCCTTTATTTCTTTAATTTTCTTGTTTTTAGTTTGTTTCTTTTTCGAATTCTCTTTTTCAACTGTAACCTCACCACAAGTCATAAACCTGTACGCATCGGGAGAGGAGAGTACTGGCGTACTGAAATACAGGCAAAATGCTTGCCTAGTTCAGACTCCAGTCTCCCACTATCTTATGCACCTGTGTCACATGTATATGATATCAATGTAATTGTTAAGCTTAAGATGATGAGAGAATAAATAAACGTTATTATATTATTATATATATTATCGTCAAACCTCATCTTATATATGTCATATTGTTATTATTGGGTTGTGTCAGTTTAGTGTTAGTGTGTTTAAAAGCAAAAGTGTTAAATTGTGAGACATCTATTACTTTCAATTTATTTGCACTTCGAAAAATAACAGATTTTTTTTTGTTAATTTATCTTATTTATGCTATCAATTATGCTTATTTTTGAATATCAGAAAATGTTAAGCATTCCGATGGTCCACCTCATGGAAAGTGTTAACCATCCACTTTTAGCAGCATTCGTAAATTGCATTCTGTTCAAAATATGTTAATGTGCCACTAAACCTGTAATTTTTATTATGATTTCAACAAAAAATTCGTGTAACGAGTAAAAATCTCAAATTTATTTTCCTTCAAGAATTAACATCTTTATTAATACACTATAACATTTACATTTCTCAGGTCCTACAATTAATAATTACAATAATTTTGAATTAACTATTTTAGCTCTATGAATATTTTGAGATAATCTCTCGATACGCAGTGATCTTTTTTTTATAATATCCTAAACATAACATTGTTTGTAAGTAGCTCGTAATTTTTATGCCAATTTAAAGCTATGATTGACACTGACATGGATATTTCCCCTTTCCAGGTATTTACTTGCCGGCTAAAGGCAGGTATCTAATGTACAGCGACTCAGGAGTATGGGAGATCTGCAGACATGTTTTCCAGCCTGAATTAATTGTAATGACAGACAAAAATGTTACCGCTACTGTAGCGCCTAAACAACAAGAAGATATCACAGGGTTGAAAGGAACGTACCTCATTAGTAAGTACAAAATAATTTAGTTATATCGACTCCACTTATTAATATAGGCGTTATTACAATGTATTTAGGATATGAAGAAAGAAGTCGCTACATTTTAAAATTACATATAAAACAAAATAACTATAATTACTTTTATAATATATAAAATGAAATTGACTATAGAATTCATTTGTCTTAGGTATTCAGTGAAACAAGCAAAATCTATATTCTCCGGATATTGTCAAAAGCAAGGAATTATATTCCAATAATTTTAATATTTCAACCTTTACCAGTTCGTTGACTTCCCCAAGAATAGAATTTCTAATTGTGTTTAGTTTATAGATACTTTAGGCAAAGATCACAGAGTAGTGATAATTAATTTTTCCGCCATAAAAATTTAATTTTCACGTATTAATGATTAAGGCGCGATATAGTGAGTCGATGAGTTCTCACGCATTCCGAATCGAATAGACAGTTCCTGCACATACAACTTCAACACAAGCAAGTAACACGTGCCCTCATAAATTTCATAACCTAGGTCTTATACCCGAACAAAGTTGGAGATCTTTGTTAGCCGATTCTTTATGAAAACTACTTAGAAAATATAAACACTCCGCAATGTTTGGAGATTCTGTATTTTCACTACGCCCGATATGACTACAGTTGCTTAGGTTTATTTTCTCCTGGCCGTCTGTTTCGACTCACTCGTTCGGCCCATTAGCACTGCTTGGTTATTTTTCTGGTCTATTTTAGTATCTTATTTTCAATGTAAGCATCTTTTTTAGAGAAGTGTTAGTATTACGTGTAATTTAATGCCTCAATGATAAATTTTCGTTTGTCAAATCAAACTGTTCCTTTCACAAACGAGATTAAAACAAAAGAGATTAATTAAAATATTGCTTTGCTTCAATTTTTTATCCTGGATATGTCACTGGTTAACAGATAAGCATAACCAGTGACATACCCAGGATAAGACAACTTACTAAAAATAAAGTCTATTATTTTAATAATCGCCGGCCTGAGCTGGGAACAACCAGTCATATTTTTAAAAATAGAACTAAACAACGTGGGAGACTATTCTATGTGTTCCATAAAATTTAGACACAAATATTTCTTGAGTGTACCTTTACAAACAATGCTACTTGTGTCGTATTCAAACAAACTTCACCGTAAATTGTTCAACAACCGTAGGAGTGTCGTTAATCGCTCACAATGTTTCTAACTATTATTAACCTAAAGACTATTTTCAAACATGCATGAGAATTTTACGAGCATGAAAGCAACAATGTAGACTAACTCGTTATTTACTCGTTGAAATGGAGCGCCAAAAAGCTAAAGTTGTCGCGTTAATTTTTAATGTAATGAATTATGCGCTTATATGTCAAAGTTTTTATACATAATTATATAGCTCTATCATAAGATAAAAAGCTATATGTTGTTCGTATAACAGTTTAGTTTTACAATAGACATAATATCATCTGTTTGTTTACTACAAATTCATCTGAACTATCAGAGAACTAATAAGTCATTTCGAATAAGTACTTATACATTGGCCCTGATTCTGTTGTATATGGACTAGTATTAAAAACAAGCTTACCTACTCTTTCATAGCAAGACGACTAGAAAAAACAGAGGAAATAATATGTTCACGATCATGCGTCCCTTTCTAGTCATTGCATGATGCTGAAATAGTGGTTTTTAAACATACTTTCCTGATTTTAACGCACTTCTTAATACATGTTGATTAATATAAGTGTATATAGTATGCATTATCCAAGTGTCAACCATATATGTTACGAAAACTCATTCATTCTTAAACACTGTAAGAGACGCAGTTTTACAGAACTTATGTTGCAAGGTTGAAACCTGTTGGAATCAGGTTAAATGTCTCACATGTATATCATATTTTACTACTACCTTGAACTTGACTGTTAATATCAGACTGGGTATTGCGATTCTGTAATTGTTCTTTGATAATTATATATTTCAGCTTAAATACACTTCACGTCTGCTAACGATTATTTTATCCAGATAACATGTGTAGTAAAAATTCTATTTTTATTAAATAAGGTGTATAAAATATATAACAGGCAAACTTATAATATAAACAGACATACTGAGTGAGTAATACATTGAGTAACTTAAAAGCTTATAAAATTAACTTCTTCTTTCATATTCATTGGATTACACATCCAACTGTCAAACTAGTAATCAAATATTCAAAATTTCTTTAGTGTATTTTAAACTATGCAGAATAGCTTAAAATGATGAATGTCACTTTTAATTTTTACATCCTTTCTCTAGAAAATAAAATTTGTCATATTCGCAAACATCCTTTCAACTGGCATGACGTACAGGTGGAATTATCAAACACTAAAATGAAGAGTTTTTTCAAACATATATGTAACAATTTAACGGTTTGTCTGCGTGCTCATCTAATTGTGACAGCTGTTGCCAACGTGGTGGCACCTGTCAAAAAAATACATATTTCATTAAAACTTTGAAATTGCTATCAGTATCTAGCTACTAGCAGTTAATTATAGAACTTTATCAAAATATTATTAGACCAGACGGGAGAGATGAAATAAGTTTATCGTTTTCTATTTTTGTTTCGTAGTAACGGAAATTTAAGGCGAGCCCACACTGGTTCGTCATGTATTATGCAGTCGTAGCATAAATTTAGCCGTGTATTCATCACGCAGCGTTAAATAGAAAAACTTAGATTATATGTTATCTATAAGGAGTCGGTACTAAGTTTAAATAGTATCATTATTATTCTTATGCTGAAGCATAAGAATAATAATGATACAATAATAATAATTAAGACATGAATGTCTTAATAAAAATAATGTCAAATGCTCTTGAGATGCGCTGAGTGGGGTACCTCTCAAAGTTGACTTTCTTCTCGATCCTTGATTTAAATGAAAAAAAATTGTTATAAACACATTTACGTCGTCTTGAATGTAAGTTCAATATTTAACGATATCTTATATTATTCTAAAGCCCGAATTGATACCTAAAATTTTTATTTTCCGGACCATTTTACTATATTTGTATTCCATGATCCTACTCTTATTTTATCAGACAATTTATTGCCGCAGTACCGGTGTCCCTCGCTCCTACCTAAGCTCCATAGTATCCGGTAGATAAGCTAGTTACGGGGAACATTAACCTGTACACACGGTCGCTTGCTTATATTAATAGAAATGTAATTTGCTCCTTTGGTTCATGGTTAAAAGCGAAAAATTTGACTTTTTTCCATTCATATAATTTATTTGTTACATTACACTTTACATTTCTCTTTATTTGAATGATTTTAGGTTCATAATTCCCTTCCAATTTCAAACTTTAACAGCTTAAAAACAAATTAAATAATTTATCTATAATATCTAAATATATGGTTTGCGTCACAATAAAATATTGAAAATACAGGAACTGTACAAGACCCCTTTTATGATTGTTTTTCTTGTAATATGGAATTATTATATATAATACCCTCCAGTAACTATGGCATTATTGTATTTATTTTAAGTCTACGTCTCGAATTTATTTCTTCGATGAGTTTTCTACGAATAGCAACAACAGTACGCAAACACAAAAACAAATACTAGTGTATTTTAACAAATATGTGACAGCTTATTAACAGCCAATATTTTGGCAGTCACAAATATTATTATTTTTGAGTTCATTAGATACAAGTGACGCATGATACCTACCTTGTTTGTTCAGGAAAAGATGGTATGTAACCACCTTAACACTATTGGTTGATGCTACTGAAAAATTTATCTTTATTACTAAAGTAGTAGAGAAGGAATGACACGCCGCACAAAGATGTGTAACAATAAAATTAAGAAAACAGTATACAGTAAAATTAATAGCAAACCTAGTGCTATTACACTGCACTGGCTTATTGAATGAATTGGATCTTTGATGAAGTATGACTTTTTGCCATAAGATAGCAATACTACCATACAGTCCACCAAAAACTCATGACCTGTCCTGCCAATAAGAAAGGCAACTGATCTATTTCTGAGCTGTTCATGGGGCTTCAAAGTTCTGGATTCATCCACTTAGATGCATGACACTCAGTTGCATCCAGACTGGAGTGGCCCGCTGTAGTTGTAAAATAACTGAGACTCACCACTTGTGACCAAGATTGAAGGGAAGCACTACTATCATGTCCACCTACTTCTGGGGAGGGGAAGGAAGCTTTCACCTATTAAACTTCATACACCTTTCCTTTCTTCCCTTCTTCTTGCTGTCTACCCGGGATCTCCTGCAGAAATTTCACCATTATGTTGGTAAAGCAATGTCGACGAAGTTTCGTCCCAGCGTGTGTTTGGTGAGATGGAAGACTTGTAATTGCAACACCTTCCCGACTCAATCTAACTTAGTGTGTTTAAATTGGATGTATGGACGGTGTGTGGACATGACAACTAGCCTGTGCAAGCCACGCGATGGCCCTACGATGCTTTCTATTATTAGCAGAGAAACTTGAACTAAGACTGGTGATAGAATTTTCAACTTATATCATAGGTCGTCCGTATTCTTAATAATAAGTTGTTAAAAGGGCCGATTTTCTCGTTTGGAATGATCAGATCCAATTGGAATCAGACAGAGATGGCGAAGCACCTCATGTTGGTAGCAGAGGTTCTTCTGGATTATCTCTATGTTTAAGCTAATCTTCACAATATTATACATACTAAATAAACTCTCATGAAGCTAACTATTTGATTATGTACTGTTACTGATAGTTTTGTATACACCTGTTTTCTTATTATGTCAGTTTACTTTGTAATATATTTTGATAGGTAGATTAGTTAGCGCAACATGAATATTAGGTATTAGGTAAATGTTTCAACGAATTGAGCCAAAGAAGCTTAGTTTTTACCTTCAAATTAGACGCACGTATGCCTATTGTTATTGCTTGCAGTAGTTGTTGTTGTGTGTTGTTTAATTATTTTTGGGTTCTCTTCAAAATTGACCGTCTGTACCCTAAATGTAGGCCAGCTAATCTCAAATGAGAATTTGAAGTGTTGGCATAGTTTCAGCGACGGCGTCTAAATAACTTTTAAATTATTATAATTAGATAAATGTTTCGGTGAAATTATTTTAGTGGCGTCTGTCAGAATAATTAAAATACTTAATTGGATAATCTTTTGACTTGTTGTTAGCGGGGAAAAAGAATGATAGTTTGTTTGAGATATTTAAAAAGGATATAGAGAATAATATTAGAGGGGATAAACTCAACTGCTCAATAGAATAAAGAGTAAAAAATACGTAAGTGGAATTGTTGGTTTTGTGTGCATTCGGTAATATATCTAAGAGGAACGTTGGCTATTTACAGACGTGCAGTTATTTCCAATATCGTGAGAACTATTCCTATCCTTTACATCGTATTTGAATTTCCCCCGATACCAATTAGGTGTGGAATCTATATAGCGATATTTTACTGTAATTCTGGAAGAGGAGAACCTTGAGTTTCCGTCACGAGATAAACCCTATCTGGGGTATAAGTCTCGACATAAATAATGATCGTTAACTTACAAATTCTGTCACTTACAGCAGGTTTAATGAAAACCATTTGAATATATTTTAGATGAAAAATATTTAGAAATTCAACGCCTTGTTGACAAAGCCATTTATAGAGAGATTATTGGAACACAGCATACGTTGAAACTATACTCAGTTTAGTGGAAAATTTCTCACGATAATTATCCGATATCACATCTAATTAATTTCAAATTCAACAATGTTCAAACAAAATGAAAACTTTTTAATCAGATACTTAATTTATGACTTTCAATAAGAGTCGATCGATCAGAACTAACGATCGATCATGTGTGTGCATTACAATAATTAATAGACACTGTATATCTTGACTTTTGAATTTTGCGCTACTGGTAATTTGACAAAGATAACGATTGTTCGCAGTTAAGTTTTTCGTTATACAAGTGAAAACTTTTCGACAGTGTGAAACAGAATCAGGGGCTCGTGCCCCGTTGCTGTAGAAATTTTAAGCAATTGTACCATACACTTAAAATAATTGCGTCACACACATCATTAACCACAACAGTATTTAAATAGGACTAGGTTAAGACTTACAGATATTACACATCAATAAACGAATTAGATAGCTGCCAGTATAATAAAAAAGTAGTACCTAGTTATAAAGGCTACATTTATTATTAAGTATAGATTTTGAATAACAATCTCATTATTTGTGACAAAAATACAATAAATCAATTATTGTATTAGTTACTTAATATTTCCAGAAGTACTTTTTTTCCAATTTACTTACAGGAGTAGAGAAAATATCAATTGAATTAAAGTTATAATTATATGACTTGGTAATTCTACTAAGGTGAGCCTTTACCAACTTTAGTCCTATAGATACACTGTTTCCACACTTATTTTGAATATGTAAATAATAATATAACTAACTGTAATTATTAAGACAGGAGTACTAATCACTTGACGAAGAAGGTAACAAATATATCATTACAAGACCTAATTATTAGGTAGAGTAATTTACTTGTCTGTATTACATTGTCTTTATTTTTAATTGAAGGTTTATTTGTGTATCTTTATGTCATTATAATTATATTTTGTTTTGTAAAATATTTTGTGAAGATAAGGCCGAAGAGAAGCGAACTATACCCAGATTCCTTAATCACAGAGGAACTGTCTATCTTAACGCCCCACTTTTGGAAAACAATAATGTTGTCAATTGTTATGGCAGCTCATTTAGGTAAAATGGTGGTACCTAGCCAGATGGAGTAAAAAACCCTACCAACCGAGCACAAAATTTACGACGTAGAAAAACATTGTAAGGAAAACTGTTAATAAATTGTTCGTTCGTTTGTTGTTGATTTAGGCATAAACGCCTTAATTTAGGATAGGCTCGAACCCCTCGGTGGGGGTCGTTGAAGATGATGATATATTTATGTGATGCAAGATCAATTGACATTAATGTTCAATTTTCAAAGTCCCTACGACATGTTATGCATTATTAAGCGTATAATTAATTAAATTAAAATACTTTTCAGTAGAATTCCTAACTTTATATTACTTCTAATATTTATCACCAAATAGAGCATGTGAGTATTATTAAAATAAAGTCTATTAATTTATACTGATATCTTTTTTGGATTTTAGAGAAATAGGCTCTAATATGAAAGTTTTGTGGTTAAAATTAAATGCGTGTTGATGTAGGCCATTTTTTTTCAATAAAATGCACACGCTCATCATTAGTATGTAGGTATAGTGTGAGTGCGCAGTCTTATTCTAATTTTGAGGCCGACTGTAGACGAATAGTTAAATAAATGAATCTATACGGCTACTTGAATCGGCTGTTTACCTCACTTTTGACGTAACGGTTGACCAAACCATTATTATTATACTTAAGAGTAATGTTTTTCCTAAATAAATTAAAAATAAAAATATAATAGATTACATGTATAATATACACCTCAAACAGTCATAGTATATCAATTAACCAGGCCCACATAATGTGCTAAATTCACATAAAGAATAAACAAAGTTGGCATCCCACACAATAAGATTTACGGTGTCCGATAAAAATACCTTGTCATTTCTTTCAATCCAACGACCTAAATCTCGCGTTGGGTGTCATGTAAATAAATAAACAATCGTGTTATATGGAGAAAATCAGTCTTACTCTCAGATATGCGCCGTCTGCCACGCTTGATAAGTATCGATTTTGCTTGTTTTAGTCTAAACTAAATTTAGTATCTTACATTCTATTTGGTTAGAATCAAATTGGGGAAAAGACGAAAAAAATATTTTAATTTTTATAAAAGACAACTGATAATTTATGAATTACAAATTGTCATGGGGTGAATAGTATCGGACTCGAATTTCTGGTAATAACCCACTTCAACAAGAATATTATGTTACATTATAATACAATATCAATAGAAACAAGGATACTTCGATTGATTATTTTAATATGTCAAGCATACCATAAGAAAATAAATTTAACCGTAGCATTATCACTGTTTGTTTTGCTTCGCATAGACATGGAACATTTCATAAATAGCATGTGTAATTTCATATGAAATTATTTTCATTTATGCCCCTTCCGTTCACTAAGACTGCTATACTTTATACTCTGTGAAATTGCAATTTCTTTGAATTGATCAATCTCAATTATTTCGCATTTCATTGTTGAATGTAATGTGCCGCCCGATGTCATTGAGTGCAAGCGAGAACGAGCGGTTAGAATTAGGAATAATCAGAGCGTGTTAGAAAAAGACAAATATATTCTAGTGGATACGCTACATATGACGGACGACACTGGACATACATAACCATTTTAAATATGAATTGAAACGTGCGCGTTTGATACTTTAACTTTAAATTAAGCCCCGTAAGACTTAGATTATCTTGTTATAATTTTAAAGCACATCAGGCCGTCTAAGTATCTTGTTCTAATTTTAAAGCATATCAATTTCATTGTATACAAATATTATCGGTTATTTGTATACAATGAAATTGATATGAAATGAAATTTCATATTTCACGCAGTTATTGCTAGATGTGCTAGTACACTATCGTACTCATACTTATGTATGAGTGGTTTGAGTGTGACTGTTTTATTTATTGTATTAATTGTGATATTGTAAATACTATGTGAATGTAAAATAAATTAGGTTTTAGTTTTACCCATTTTATCTAAGTATTGAATAAAAATATCACTCTTTTTGATTCATACTTCATTACGAAACAAACAGTGTGACACAGTGACATAAAATCACTGCGAAAAAATAATTATCTATGAAATTTCACATATGAAATCATAATAAAAAAATCATTGAATATTAAATAGCATTTCCATGTCTAGTTTGGCAACTACTTTGCGGCACTCGATAGTTATAATTGTGTCCATTTGTTTGAATTTGTCTAACTTCATATCTCTTGACGCAGAGATACACTATGACTGTGCTTATTTATGGCCCGGAAAATGACCCAGTTCTCATGGGAAGTGTAAACCTGATTCCAGAACAAGATTTAATGAATTACATGTATTCAATGTTTACATTTCATTATCTTTTACTATTTGCCGGGTACATGAGCCAGATTTTTCCTTACTAGGTTTTGGTAAACATAGCTTTTGTGTTTTGTAGGGAAAAATATATTAAATTTAAATCAATCGACGAAATTAAATTTTGTAGATTTATCAATAACTCAGGATCAATATAAAATACTTTTCTTCATCGTCTACCTAATACTAAATATTAATTCAAGTAGTCCGTGCACTTTTGTCCCACAATTTAGATGAAAATATGTTCATTTTCATCTAAATTGTGGGACAAAAGTGCACGGACTACTTGAACTAATATTTATATCTCGGTGGTAAATTGGTTTATTCAGTTTTACAAAGATGATTACATAGATCTCTAGGATTTTTTTTATTGAATGGTTACATGACTTAATTATTGATTTAGTGGTTTTTTCAAATAGAATACACCTTCATGAACAATGATTTTTGCGTGCTAATTTGTATCTCTTTTGTGATTTAAAAATGGTTTTTTAAATTACAATTCATTAGTCTCCCAAAAGCTTAGAAAGGGACCGAAACGCACATTATTTCTTGTTTTGTTTGACTTGCCTTGATAATTTTGTATTTACTGCAAAAACTATTTAAATCTAGTTTTTATTCTGTCACCAGCTTGGATATCAATTTGATATATTGAATTCGTATATAGGTGGTACTAAGTTCACCGGGTAAGCAATGTAAAAGAATAAAAAAAAATTCATGAGGCTATAATTTTGAAGGTTTTGTATTGTCTTTCTCAATCAATATCTGGGAAGGTCAATTCTACTTCTAAAAGAATTTAATATTAATGAGAGCCTAAAATCGGCTTTATAATTTATTACTTGCTTTTGCAGATTAATTATGAAACATCCCACACAGTTTTCTTACGGCAACATAATTACAGTATTCCTTTTGTATTCTTTAAGCACAAATTATGTATTTTAAAAACATCAAATTAGAAAGCTTTTAAAAATATTTTGACGGTTAAAACTAATTGGTACCAAAAAAAAGATAAATCTTATTACGTTATAACAATTTTACATTTTCAGCTTCGTTGGGACGGTTCACACTACTGTCTGCGTCAACATAAAAGTTAATTAAGTCAAAGCGAAGACCACCTTTTTGATAGCCAAATTTCAATAGCTTTTATTTCAAACGATATTATGGGATACTTATCGTTCATTCATCGGAATTCCTTTTAAAGCAACCTCATTCAGTATCAGTGAAACCACTTTACTGTTAAATTTAAAACAAAAGTGTCCTTCAAAGTTAACCAATTGAAATACTCGGGCTTATCGTGCTCGGAACGAGACCCGACCGTATCAATACTTCTCATCTTTCAGTTGAAGTACTAACAAAATCAGTAGCATAAACTTTACTAAGCTGACATAGCACTACAAAACGGTTTTATCTTTTAATAGATGTTGCGCACAGAGCAGAGGTCACAATCTAAGATAAGGATAGGTTAGCTTCGAAGATTAAAAGTTCAAGATCCTGTTTAAAAATTGAGGACAGTGTGAAAAAAAGTACTTCTGGCAATATTAAGTAATCAATTATTGTATTTTTGTCACAAATAATAAGATTGTTATTCAAAATTTATACTTAATAATATATATAGCCTTTATAACTAGGTACTACTTTTTTATTATACCAGCAGCTATCTAATTCGTTTATTGATGTGTAATACCTATAAGTCTTAACCTAGTCCTATTTAAATACTATTGTGATTAATGATGTGTGTGACGCAATTATTTTAAGTGTATGGTACAATTGCTTAATATTTCTACAACAACGGGATCATGTCTTAACCACTAGATGGCAGAAAGTCCACGAACATAATGACACATATATACTGTAATTAAACTTAAAGTAATTTTGAAAAAAGTTGAGTTTTTATATAAAATGCGAAGAAACTTTCCCCTCTACCTATTAGAAAAAAAACATCACAAACAAAAAAACGCTTTATGAAATTTTCACATTTAATTGAAAGTAAATTGTGTGGATGTCAATTTAATCAAACAGCATCAAAAGCTTAGGTAAAACCTCCTTACTTAATTTTACAAATAAAGCATAAATGTGTTTTTTATAAAAATAATAATTCATACGCATATATAATATTTTAGCTTTATTATAAATAGTTATATGAGCTTAAAAACCACTTTTAAAGCAAAAAGATGAAAAGGCGAGGGCTCTATTGTAACGTGGTCACGCGGTTATAACATTTCAATTAAATGTATTGATCTTCAGAGAACAAAGTTTGATTCGCACAAAAGCTATTTTATTTGCAATCTAATGGTTTTATTCATAAAATATAAATTTAGTTTTGATTTGATGGAAACATTGATACGAGTCTGGCTTAGCATATTTTGTTTAAAATTATGATTGACGTTATATTCATTTATACGAATGAATACATTACTCTAAAGAGGATATGGTTATAAGACAATATTTTGGAAGTAATAGATTTTATAAGAGTTTTCTAGAAGTTAATACGTAGTACCCCTTTTGGGAATCGAGCCAGCCTCTGTGGCTAAATTGACAGTGGTACTGATCACTCGATCAGATGGAGGCCAAATGGAGTAGAAATTTGTTCAAGCAAGGCATAATTTATGAATATCTAGAATAAAGATGAATTTTTATCAATATATTTTCACAACTATTTTTATGCGCGCGCAAGGCATTTATAATAAAGGCGAGATGGTCCAGTAGCACAGTTGGTTTACGTGTGACGAGGTCCATTTATAGCGAATCGAACATTAGAATAATTCCCGCTTCCAGACCGTACCCGTTACCGCCTCAGCATTTAAACGCTTCAGGCTTACTGCAATATTACTCATTATGCCACGAAATCTTTAAAAGCTATTACGTCAGCAATTGTCTTAAAACAATTTACAGTCAGCCGGGCGTGTACTGTTATATCGTCTATGTAAACGAGACCGAGAATAAACGTTGTCTTCGGAGATGTAAACACTTGTGTAATTTGATGTAAAGGCGTATATAGTATTTCTATAGTCAGAGTTGCGTAATAGTGCTTAGAAGCTTAATTTACTTTTCCAATATATTTACTGGTTACTAAAGGCTAAGGTTAAAGGCTTTTGTGAAAGAATAAATTATTTTTGTTCATAATTCTAAGTTTTTGTAGGCAATCTTACAAAATTTATAACAAATATTGTTATACGTAATGTTTTTTATAGTACATTTCTGCTTCTGGACCTGTTCTACATTATAAACACAAATTCAGTTGACTTTAAATATTAAAAAAAAACAAATAGCAAACTTAAAAAATACAATCTCGAAACTGTGTTTTAAACCCTCCGTGCACTAGGTGGGGTGTATCAGACCGCAACAGAACAAAAATCACTTTTGCTGTATTTAGTCGCTAATACTAAGTTTTTCTATCTTCGTCTTTATTCAATAATCAAACTTTAATTTATCATAATTAATTTTTTTTGAGGTCGAGAAAACCCCATTTGGTGCTGGGTATAATTTTTATCTACGTGCTACACCAAGGATTAGGTTACGTACGTTAGTAAGTCAACCGGCTTACTTGTATTAAAATCTAATTTTCGTTGACTGGAAAACTTTCATTATTTAGTATATATATGTTTATTATATTGGTGTGCGTGTTACGTGCCTTTTTTACTACTTCTACTGGTTGTCTGGTACAGAATTCCTTAGGCATTAAGTCCGCCAATTATTCTTTTCTTCAATGAAGAATAAATAAATAAATAAAGGTGTTAGTATATTTCACACTAACATCTTTGCCTGTAATCTTATTCATAGCTTATTAGCAAGAGAAAGTTATAGAAATCTAACTATTTTTTGATAATGTTTTGATAAGCCAGTGATGTAACAGGAAACTGAAGAAGATGACGTAATTGCTTAGGAAAATGTTCCATGTTTACACAAAGTGCCTTCCATTGTATACCATCGCTTTCATGATAAAACTAAAACGAAAAACATGTTCACATCACGCTGTGAAATCCCATAGAACGTGTCAATTTACAGAACAAAATATAGAATGTTTACCTCTAAGCGTTGGAATATAATAGTACTCGAGGTGCGTGCATAGAAAAATGGAATATGATTTTTGTTTGTACATTTGGACGGTTTAAAACGAGCTCTAAAAATGCGGACTCAAAATGATTAAGCTGGAGTCCCTTTCCTTTTACAAAAAACACAATAAGGTTATCGAAGTTTTAGAAATATAAATTCTTTCAAAAAGTGTGCAATTTAATTTTTGAATTAATTATTGTTATTATGAATTAGTTATAAACAAAACTTCATCATCAGAGTAAATACGTCCCACTGTTGGGCATAGACCTTCCTACGTGTGAAAAATATAAAAACCAAAAAACATTTACATACTTTAGCAAATTTCTCTGGAATATCAGGGAATAAATATAAAAATTATGCTGGCTATAAACGACTAATAACATCCACACCATTGCCCACATAAATAATTTATTAAAGTTAAAATCACGGGAGAAAGCTTTCAGGAAAACAAATTTGCAGTATTCCAGTGTCACTTTACGAGTGCTAATAATATCAATTTCCCGGCAAATTGCTGTCATTACCCCCAGTTATAGCAGTCAATATCCAGAAAGGTTCACATAAAATATGTGCCGACCTACTTGTAATTGGAATCACAACTTTTATACGAGAGACCATCAAAATGCTTATGACATATCCTGACATTTAATCGTTTTAGTTATAACAATTATCATTGCATATAGTTATTTTTTATCTATAGATAATAGTAATATCGTCATTACATAATAAAGTTATTACTGTGATCCAATATTATTTCATCAAACATATCCAGTGAACTCCATTGAATTCCGTAACTATGTAAACCTACAATAAATAATATAATTGTCAGATTATGTGAATTAAATCCTTTTCTTCTGGAGGACTTATCCGTTTGCGATACTATAAGTCACTTAGGGTGTGAGGGGTTCGCCCAGTGCCTTAAAAGCGGCATTGGAAATACACACTAAAGCTCTGTGATAACTCCACTGCCCTTCACGGTGACCTGGGTTCTGTCGAAGCAATTTACAATTAAATATTTGGGGTTTCTTAAATCTTATTAACGTTACTCGAAAGCGACATAATAGTAAACACAAAACGTTAAGTAATGTTAGAAACATTATGACCATATTCACTTAAGGAAAAGACGGTAGGTGCATCTTATATAGAATTGAGATGTATACGTATTCTATAACATATATCATATAACCCCATGTCATTACCTGATATATTTCATAATAAAATAACATTGAAATCGATGTTTGATTACTTTGACCAAATCATTTATGAACTCAACACTCTCTGAATCGGTTAAGAATAATAGAAGCAATATATCGTATATTTTTATTAGTAGTATTGAGCTTTTATTTTTATAAGAGCAATTATATTCTAATGCATACAAGTAAATTCAAGTACAAAATAACACTGTATTTAACTTTACGCTGAAAACTTCCTTGCGGCGGCTGCCTTCTCTATTAAGGGAGTAACCCTGAGCCTCACTGCATACTCTTGAACTAACGAAATAATAATATAGATGCAAATAAAATCTTAAATTACTAAATGGCTAATGTTATTTTGATTGTAAATAGACTTTGCTTGCTGCGTGCTCTAAACTGCAGTGTGGCTAATAAAGCTATCACTCCGAAATTTTGTTTAAATAATCATTTGGACTAAGTATGTATTTTTTATGGCGTAATTGGTATTTTTTTACATTATTTAGTCTTAATAAAACTTTACACGAAACAAAGGATTAAAGCAATAATATCTGCAATAATCAAAGCAAAAATATCTGCCATTTAAACATTAACTTTACGTGCGCAGTGCGCATATCGATCCATTTTGAAGTTACGTGTAAAGGAGAAATAAACATTCCTTTGTTTCAGAGTGTACCAACTATTTAGCACAGCCCGTGACAGAAAACAATAGGCCGGTGGATCCAGCTTATGATTTAGTTATAGCTAGTAAGTATTTTATTTACGATAGTTCAAAGAATTAAAGAAATTAATTTCATAATGTAATTAAATTATTTATTAATACTTAATAAAATTGGAAAAAAATAATAAAGAAAATAAACATGCTTCTTTCAAAAAAATTCAAGTACGCCATTACGTGAACATTTAAAAGGTTTCTCTTTTACAAAGGAGGTCACTAAAACATCTACAAAGAAATTCTTTTTTACCTCAAGAGTCATCACATTCTCTCTAATTTCAATTTATGAGAGTACCTCACAAAACTCAATTACTTAATTATATTTTTTATTTAACATACTTTCTTATAAAATTCAATAATTTACACAATTTAATTATACAAGTACGCCTTTGTGGTATTATTATATCTGCCTACTTGTTTATTTATTTATTTAGAACACCAACAGTAACAATTATGTAAAATTGAAAATTAAATAACACTAGATAATAGCTTAGAATATTATTTATATAAACATTCACTCCTATTAAAGTTATAACACAATGAAACATTTTAGTTGAATTTATTTCAATTTATCTAAGATAAATGGAAACGAAGCAATTGTTGGACAATGATTTCAATAAAGATGAAGAATGAATAATGATGAATATTTGACTAAAATCTAATCTAATGTAAAGATCGAGGGGTTCCTCGGTTATGGCTTTTTTTACCAATTCAATTGTATCTTCCAATATATTTTTTTCGAAGAAGAAACCACTTACGGGCTAGTGTTAATTTGCTAGTGGCGGGCATTGACACTTTTAATACCCACTAAATTCCACGGTAGTTCAACAGCCCTTCGCAACCTGGGCTCTGCCAAAGCAATTCACCAGACCAGCCCCCAAATCTAAAATCGTTACAATATTATGTTGTGTTCACAGATTACGTACGGACGATGATTTCGTTCGGCATTATCAGCCTCTTCGTCATGGCTATGGGTTGCGGGTTCTCCATCTACACTTTCAGGAACCCTAGATACATGTTTAAGCGACTCGCAGCCGGGATACACTTCATCAGCAGTAAGTGTTTATATATATTTTTTTAAATTCTTGAAACTGACTAGTCTAAGTCAAACCTGCATTTGGATTGGTTATTCTGTTCGTGCCAGCTGAAAACACTGTGAACTCACTGTGATTTCTCTGGAGTATGATTTCTCATTCCACACCTCACGAGAAACGAAAATGGATTGAACGTAACACATTATTTAGCAGCCATGCATAACCTCAGTCTGGAACCACAAAAATGTTATTCGCAGCTCACTCAAAGCGAGTAAACTTTTCACAAAGCGTTGAGTGCCTACTCTACGCGGACCGTATTTTAACATAATTTCAAATTTAAAACGCTTTTGATTATTCTGCAGTTTGACAGTCACTATTTCTGATATTTTAGAAAGATAAATCTGGACAATAGGCCCTTGTAATTAAATTTTGTTTAGCAAGAATATTATGTACACAGGAAGTCCATGCACTTAGGCAAATTAATTAGTCCTTTAAAAGCGAAGCTGAACACCTTACACGGTTGTCATTTTCCAATGATTATGTTTGATGTGATTATGTTTTATTTTGGATTTACGGCTGAATGCTTAAATGACGAAATGAATGTGAAGTTCTCCTAAATTTTTTTACTATGACAATGTTTATAATATTTGAGACGGCGACTGAAAGGTGCTTCTGAATATTCGTTTGCTAGTTATTCATTTTTAGGTTAATTTCTAAGTGTCGCGTGCTCGTGCGGTTATATCCTATTTTGCATTTATTTTATTATTCAATTTTTAATCGTCAAAATATACGTTATAACACTTTTTACCCTGGTTCCATCCAAAAACTCAACCTGGTGTACTAATAGGCTCTTACTTAATATAATTATTGAAATGAATCCTTTTCCAGCCTCCTGCACCTTTGTCGTAGTACAAGTAATGATGTCAACAGTGGACCACATGAAGAAGAATGTAAAATATGTCTATCCTGAACGTGCTTATCATTAGTGAGTACCATTATAATTGAAAAATTATGAAATACTTGTTTAAGTAATAAATGTTAATAAAGAATGTATATTCAAAGTAATTAAGATCTCTCGTTCAAGCGTACTTTCCTAAATTTGAGGGTCCTATCCTTTAAATGACTGTAATTATTATACCCTTGCCGTTCGAATCCTTTGAACCACAAAACAACAATAGGAATATACATTCTGTGACAGAAACAGATGAGAGGGTCTACACACTCTAACTCAATTTCCTGCAACATGATTATATCCTATCTTGTTTTTTAATCATCGTTACCGCTTTAAAATTGGGGCACATATTAATAAATATTTTATCCATGAAAAATTGCTGGTAAATTGTGAAAAATTAATCCATTACTATTATTTACAGTTTCCATATAAGCTTCTTTTTGGCTTGGTTCGTGGTTCTTGTCAACCTGTTCGCTGCTGCATCCTTCCTATGGTACTCCCGGAAGAGGAAAGGGGATAAAGCGGCCACCGACGAGTTAGCCATGGCTGACGAGCCGACCATCATTGGCCGATGACGTCGCAATCCGCCTTCAGAGCAGCTGCGGCAGATGCAAAGGATCTTTCTCGACCCCTTACTGAACAGTGCTCAAATGACCAATAACTATAACAGTGTTAAAGTCTTCCATATATTGAATGCAGGTATTGTTCAATTGTTTGGCGCAGGACTGATACGGATACTTCTAAATAGTATATTAAAATGAAACTACTACATTTACATATTGCTATTTGAGCGTTGATTTGAATGAATAGCTGTACTTTTCGGGTTGTTCAGGCGACAACAAATTTATACACGAAATTTAATTTACTATCTACTATTGAGTGGTACAATACTTCTATTTCAATACAAATAAAAACTACAGGTGCTTTTGCTGTGCATTTATATGTGGGCTACCATTTAAAATTATAATAAAAAATGGCTTAATTTTAAAATAATTAGGTCTTAGCCTTTTATCCAAGTTGTAGCGTCGGAAAATAATGTTCATGACATTTAGACAACTGTGGAGTTGGAAGAAGTTAAAGAAATTTAGTTTAAGTTGTCCTTAATGAGAATCGTATAGGATTTTCCACATGCCTGATAAATTCGGCATATCGAGTGCCGCAATGAACTTATTCGAAAAATTTTCAAGTATATTTCTTTGAGGTACTTCCATAACATGGGTTCCTTCAAAAGAGTTATAAAAGTGTATTTAATGGACTATTAAAACAACTGAAGTATATGTTTTCAATCTTGCACTAGCCATCTTCGCATATGATCGTCTGACCTTATAATCATATGATAGCTTATTTATAAATAAAATCTATATGGAGAAATTTCAAAAAACAAAGCTAACATATGTACAAGCTTAGCATTAGTTTTGGTTTAACAAATGTAAGAGTAATATCTATTTGAAATAATGCCAGGAATATATCTCAAAATCATTTTCATCTAACACAAACAGCCTAAATTGTTAAAGAAACATTTTAGGCTGTTTGTGTGTTTTTCATAAAACAATACATTAAACAAATTGACGCTCAAATAGATTTAATATTTGCAATGTGGAATGATTCTGTCTATATTAATAGCCTTGTTAATGTTATAGGGAACACGGGATACAATGCGAAATTTTATGTAGCTTTAGTATTTTAGCGTTAACTCGTGAAGGAATTAAATATTATGCTTCGTCTGTAAAATTAGGTCTGAAGCTCGTGCCAATATAACCTAAGAACATAGAACTCTGTAGAATTATATGGGCAAGTTACGGCGTTTCAGTAAAAATGATTGAAGTGCTAGTTTGTTGAAAACAAACTCTAATAAACTTAATCTTAAAACCTTTAGAAGTGACGTGACTCATTCAATATGTACATAATTTTGTTTGCTGTTAATAAATTACTAGCATTTTTAAAAAGTACTTCAACTGGCTTTCTACCAACATAGAAACACCTCTTTGGAGATTACGTAAACGTAGGTCCTGAATTGACGAGTTATTGATTGCATTAAAGTGCATTTATATGTAAAGTAAGGATTTTTGGTGACCTTAAGTCTTATCTTATCTTAAGAAGTTAAGATAAGAAAAGACTTATCTAATATAATCACCACAGAGTTATTTGCATATCAATCACAACAATTATGAGTTTTGATGGACCCTATGCTTTAAGTAATAAGAAACGCTTAATTCTATAATACGACATAAATGATAAATAGAAATTTTCAGAGATATTTTACATTGTAAGAAAGCTGTATATTAAGAGATAAAAGATAGATATATGGATAGATCTAATAAAATAGATTGTAGTAATTTGATTATTGCAAATACAATCCATTTTTTTTATTTTTGAACACTATTCTTTGAACTTCTAAAGCCAATAGTAAATGTGATATTATTGTAGCCTCAACCTTGTTTATTCTGTGCATTTTTGATGATCAAACGATTCTACTAGTAAATGTTATGTTAACAGTTGGCATTTTATTGTATTAATGTAGAACAATAGTACAAAAAGAGATCAAAAGCACAAACAATGAAACATAATTAATACATTTATTTGAAACAACTTATCCCATATAATTTTACTAGGGTCTTTTGCAGTTTTGCCAAAAAAGTAATTATACTTATCGCTTTATATCTATATTTCAATATCAAAAGTATTCTCATCTAACTTGTTATATGTAAGTGACTCAGCCTTCCCATCTGCTACTGTAATACTAATATTTATGAAAAATAGTTAACCTATTTGTATCAGCTTTACACCTATCATAAATCGTCTTAATTGACAGGGTAACGTAAGTTGTCGATGGTAAAATCTAAGGTATAGTTGTCAATTTCAAGCCTCGGTGCCAGATCGAATATACCAACCAAAAAAATAATAATTGATCTTAAACTTAAACGTTCCAACTTTAATTGATTTAAAACAAATGGTTTTTTAAATCTTCTAGACATTAGGCTCTCGCCTACTCTCAATAGTCGATATACGTCTTCCTCGAGTAATGACTATAATTATATTTATAATTTAAAATGTTCTTATGTAAGTTTTTTTATTCAAACAGTAACAACGATAAGACGTAAGTAAATATTTTTTAACAAATAGTTTTTATCCAGGCCTGAATTAGACTCCACATGAACAACAACATGAACATTTGAATGACATTAAAAAAGCTTTTTGTGAGTAACTGAAACGCGATAAAGAACTTCAGTAATAATTTTAAAAAAATAGAAATACTAGTACTAAGCGGTCCAGTATTTAACACCAAATTAATGAGAGTGTAATACCAATATTTTATCTTGTAATTATTTACTTAATTAGGATGCTAAAAATTCATAATGACATTTTTAAGATAATTTTCCCAAACATTGTTACAGCGAATTTCTTTTTACAATATCATCCCACATGAATTTTTACTTGATCTAATTTAAATATATAGGCACTAATACTTTGATTCTGGCAGCTGCTGAAGCTGATGCTGATGCTGCAAGTAAGCAGCATTTAATGTCGTACATAAGAAATTTATTAATGTTTTCTTTTCGGGTAGTAAAACCATACAACATTAGATAACATTCTTAACTTTTGCAACGCCTTTAAATATTTCTATAAATTTTTTGTCTTTTTGTACACTGTTTGACTTCTGTTTATGTTGTTCCAAATATTGCTCTGCAGATGTAATTATAGTGTCCATACCAGCTTCTAGATAATTCGAGCTGGGATTTTCTACCACCTAATTCAGATCTTAATGTCCGAAGTTCAATACACAAAATGGGCAAATATTTTCTGCTCGGTTGGTGCTAGGGTGTCTTCGAAGTTTACCTAAGTCATAACACTAATGTTAACATTTATTGTGTTCCGATAGTTCATAGACAGTTCAACTGTAGTTGAAAAATCTGGGTTTAGTTCAATCTTCGACCTTATTTTCACTTACCATTAGGTGAGATGAAGGCCGAGATCTACCACGCTAAGAAAAAACATATACCATTGGTTATAATTTGATAGTGTCTAATTAATTAAAAATCATTTTTGGGAATAATAAATAAAGTAATTTAAAATTAGCAATCTGAAAGAAACAAAAAAATATGAGGAAAATTATCTTAGAATTTTAACATCATGTTGTATATTATTCAAAAAACTTTAAAGGATTAACGCAGAAAAAATAATAAGTATATAAACTTATATATGCTTACTAAAAGTAATTTAGTGAGAAAACTATTGAAGCAACTAATTCATATTCAATATCCCTTTACGAGTAAGACCGATAAATGCCTAAGCCTTGGGCTTTTACCTTTTTCAATTTGCTGTTATAAATATTGTATTACTTGATTCTAGTCATACTATTATAAATATACGTAATTAATTGTGTTTGTTATGGTTAATTAAGTAATTGTTCTAACGTTACGTAATAAGTTTTAAATTATTTCTATTTGGATATTACAATATTTTTAAA
Organism: Acentria ephemerella; assembly: GCA_943193645.1. Lineage (NCBI taxonomy): Eukaryota > Metazoa > Arthropoda > Insecta > Lepidoptera > Crambidae > Acentria > Acentria ephemerella. The sequence continues at coordinate 8,340,434 of OW971886.1, read as the reverse complement.
ATTGTTCGTTGAGATTTTGTAAAGCGTTATTCAATTAATTGATAAGTACAGACACAAGCGTAAACTAAGTAAATACTCGAGAATTAATAAGCGAAGTTTAAGCACATGAAGTGTCTAATCCAATTTTCCTCATGAAAAATTTTTAATTTTGCATTAATTCGTTAAAAACAAGACACATTTTTTATTTATTTATGTAATAGATACACCATACTTAATTAATATGTGGTAATCCTTGTTGACACACACAAAACTACATAAGTAAAACACAGGCAGCAGAGAACTAAGAAAAAAGCGTATTCTCTGTCAGTGTTTTACAGAAGAGTGTGTTTACTTTTTATAATTGTGACTGTACTGGTCTATATATCTCAGAAATTATGTAGTAAAATGAAAACTTAAATACACACGTTTGTAATGTTTCAGTAAAATAATAAAATGGCTTAAAGAGCGATTATTCTATTTCACTTAAGGACGACTATTCAAAGCAAGCTTTTATTAAGAAACCAAATAATTTAGACCGTCATTTGTTACGTCTTATGTAACAACTATTGTTACTTATCGTATAAAAGTTATCTGAAAATTAAAAATCGTTCCTTATTTGAATATTGAAGTATTAGTGATTTATAATCAAAATAACACGAAATAAATCCAATAAGTAGGAAATTTTATTCCAATTATATTTGAATTGTCATGTGCATTGATGTTATGTATGTTCTTCAAGTATTTGTAAATTATTTTTTATTAAATAAACCTCTATACTTACTATAAAAAAGCATTTTCAATTTTACAATTTCTATTTCACCTACTTTTTATTTATTTATTAAACATTTAATGTACACACATAAAATTTCCGGGAAACAGGTTTATGAGGATAAATTGTGCAAGGGTGCAATATTATATTGTGAATTTTTTTCTTCCGCTCAAAAGTTGTTGTTGTGTCCGTTGTTGTTATTTATCCTGTGTCCTTTTTTGTGTTTTTTTTTTTCCTTTTTTTTGTTTTTACATAAATTGTAAAATAAATAAAATAAATAAAAATTTTACAAGCCGTAATAATACATTTTTTTAAATATAGCTAGAAGTCTATAAATGCTAATAAGCTTACGCATCAATCTTCTAAATCCTAATGGTAAATCTACATTATTGATTGATGGAGATTGATCTGTGAACTTTATCTAAATAATCAAATACATATGTTTCCAGTAAATAATTTTGAAATACTAGCTATGGCTTCGTCTTCATTCAGATAGTAATTTGTTATAGCAATGAAACTCTACCTATATAAGGGAATATGATAATATATACCTTCTTGAGTACTCCAAGAGAAATGATACACTTAATTCGTTTAGAGCCGAATAGAAACTAGGGGCGGCGTTGAGTCAATCAACGCTCGGCTCGGCTATTTGCGCAATTTCAATAATTTATGCAAATGGGTGAACAGAACGTTGCTAGATACTTGTATTCATGATGTCTCAATAAATTTTTTAGACAATTTACGATATTTCTCGTTCAGATAGACTAAATTTTGCATTAAAATATTTGTCACATTTACTATAGTTGTAAATCGCAGAAACTTAGATTCACAAGACGACCTTGGTATGAGTTCATAGTCATAGTTCATAGTCAATGGACTATGTTTCATACTAATGAATTAAGAAAAATATTACAGGTATTGCAAAGTCATTTTTAACATTTACATACACTAAAAATCATTAATTTTTCCAAAAAATTACACGGAACTTCGCAAGTCACGTACTGGACGTAAAAAAGTATTCAGTTTTCACCGTCGGCTATTTTCGTGGTCGCATTGTTGGGAAGTCTGGCACTGGCCCAGAGTCTACTGTGACACTGCCAACGTCAACAGAGGTTACTGTCCTAAAAAAAACTGTTGGGCCAAATGGGCGGTTATGCTAACGAAGTGTAAGAAACACCCGAGAACAATTAAATAAAATATCACTCAAATTATAAGAATTTAATAATGTTGCTGTATTTACGCCTGAAATATGATGAAAGGTACAAGACAGTTCAATCATCATCAAAATAATAATGAATATTTTCACAAAAACTAGAATCTAGAATAAGACTTTTGAATTCTATTTGGTAGTCCAATTACATTTAATTATATCGGGTACAGATAGAAATCCTGGTCTCCCAGAGAAATAAAAAAATACATGTATCTTTAGTAAAAGCACTTCAATTTATTGTTTGTTATTATTCAGACCAATTAAGCACTAAGAAACAAAATTGTTATTTATTAGAAAAACTCGAAAAGTGAAATTTATGTTCTATATGCAACCTCATTTTTGCTAATTGGTCCCAAGAAAGAAAAGAAAACGAAGTCGATGTCTGTTAGGCAGTTGCCATGGCAACCGTGCCGCGCTTTAGCATGTTGTGCTGTGCGGATAAAAGAAATAAAATAATTTGGGAAGTTACCTTAAAAATAGATCAATAAAAGCGCGTAATTGAAGTCGATCACGCCATATGACCGAGACGAAGGTAAGGTTTGCCCTGTCTTTCAATTTAATTAATGTACCTACTTTGCATGACATGCAAACGATCTACCTGATCTATGAAAAGGGGCTACTTAATATAGGTTCACGAATATAGTTTTGTATGTTAGCTTTTAAATATCTGTGTGAATACTGTTGTCCTAAAGCGAATTGATACTGGAGATTTGAATGGATATTCCTAGTATTTATTACATGTACATGTTATAAAAGTAAAAGACGAATATTTAAACTAAATAAAATATAATCCGTTTATGAGAACAATATTGATAAGAAATATGGTAGAATCTAACATTATTTAATTTATTTAAACGTAGTCAGAATAATCAGGAAAAATAATAATAAAAACTGATACAACAGTTTTCATACTTCAATTTATTATTGAATTATATCTCTTATTTATTACTAAAACTACCTTCTACTTTGTTCTAATTCATTCGCTATGTCCTACGAGAGCCCACATTTTCGAAATTATAGTTATTTGAGTACATATGAATAATGAAGAAGCCCCTGTGGATTGCGTGCGTATTTAAAATTCACGTAAAATAATCTTGAAACATTGCAATCCCAGGGGCAATAAACGTACTAGGGCGAGGCAAAAACTACACGAGTTATGATAAATAAACAAGACTTTACCTTAGGGGTTGTTGTGTTAAGAAACTCATGGGGCTAGATACATTACATATGATCATGCAAAGGGGGGTGGGTCATGAACTGACAAATTGCTGTTTATCGGAATAAATAATTTGCTATTGATAAGAAAGTAGGCATGAGCGATTATATAGGATCATTTGTATCTGACTACAGTACGATTATTTTTTTTAATTAAAAAGTATAAAAATAAGACTGCTTAAAAGGGGGTTCCCTTAAAACCAGTCAATTTAAAAGAATGTACGCAATCTCGCTCGTATCATAAACAAGTGAAATATTACCTTTACGGTTTTTTCTATATTTAGCCCAAAAATATACTTTGTGTTTTACTGAAGATGCGTTTTTGTGAGAATATCACTTATTTCTCTTTAATTTATCGAGTTCTATAGAACAAAAATAGTTCTCAAAGATAATTAAGATAATTATTAAACAACTGTCTAAGCAGAATTTTAATACTCTATTTATGGTTAATAAATGAATATTAGTTTTATGACTACGTCATTTACTTCTGTGATATATATTGTGTTGAAGCGGGGTATGTGATAATGAACCTTAATACAGTTCTAAAGATTTTTTTATGGAATTAGCACCGATAGATATCTGGTATGTATTTAGGGAACCGTTTTTCATAGCTTATGTAAAAACACTTTTTGATAGTTATCTGTAAAAGAATAGTTTATCTGATTTGTAGAAAAAATAATCAGTTCAATTTGTATGGTTATTAGTGTTTATAAACTTAAAAGATGTTTTTGTAATCACTGATGGAAGCAACATTGAACCTAAAGTAAAATTTGAGAGTGATCATAAAATAAATAAATGTAATTTCAATCTAAATTTCACATTGCGTCATCATAATTTTGGCATTTTCTGAATATATTTAACGCGGCTTCGGTTATGAAAAGATTTTTTTGTTATGAACAGCATTTAACCTAAAGTACAATTTCCTAAAGTACAAGATGTTAAAAAAAAATATCTAATTTTGTAATTAATTTATTTACAGGCCAAGAAGTTAAAGATTGAAAACTAGGAATTTGTTCATATAGAACAAATGTCTAGTGGGTCGAGCGGTAAAGTTGTTAGATATTTTTATTAAATTATAGTTCATTTCAAAGTTTGCTTATTAAATAGTACAAAAAAAATACTAATAATATTTTAACTTATGTACGTTTGAAAGCTGAGCAATCTCTTTGAAATTATTGTTATTAACTTTTAAAAAACTTCAAAGTCTATATACAATGAGTGCAATACACAGTATGGAAATAAATGCTTAATTTTCTCACAAATAGTAAGCAGTTCAGATGGAGAAAAAACGAATGAAGATCAAATCGGGAAGGGTATTGGAACAGCCGCTGTTACTGTGGACCGGGAGGAGTATTTACTAGCGCACCGCGACTTATCCAATGAACTTCGACAACTACAAATGAAGAATAATATACTGCATCGACGCATGGCTGAGTATTATAAGTAATTAAGGAACAATTTATTTGAGAAATAAATAAATACAAAAAGAGATAATTAATTTTGTCCTGATTGGTTCACTAATCATGGTTTTTTTTTATTTATTGGGTTTATTTCTGCTATTAATGTACATACTATATTATAACTATTTATATTATTCTATTATCTAGTATCCATAATACAAGCTCTTAATTATACTTAATTTGGGCTAGATAATAGGCGTGGTTCTATGAAATATTATTATCACTTTCAAATTCCGTTTACTTCGGAATCAGGTAGAATCAAAAAACATCGTCTGAGGTGTTATCCAAATATGCCCGTTTCCGTATATATTGATGCCTATATTTATTCATAGAAACTACAACCAACCTTTTCACAGAGAAGTATGCTGCCCCGACCAAGGACTAGATGTGCTCAAATTGACATTTTCTCATACATAATTTCAGTAATGTTGATAATTTTAACAGCAGTTTTGGTTTCGAAAGCTTTAACAGTTTTTACAATTTGTCTAATTTGCCTTCATTAGTTTAATTTTGAAGTAAATAATAGAGAACACAATTTCTAAATCACAGATTTAGAAATGCAACGCAATGATATTGCAGGCAATAAGATTTTTAAGTTATCACTAAGTGATAAGGAAGGTATAAACTAATTTACAGGGTTAAATATCATATTAATGACATTATAATAATTTTTAAATACGAAAACTAAAAAGCATATAATACCATTGTCATAAATTTAACAAAACTATATATAGCTGGCTTGGGAGGCAACACATGGCATTACATTCCGCCAACAGATATATTACCTAACGGTCTGACGAAAAAAAAATAGTGGATTCTTTTCTCGGGACACGTGAGCGACGTGTGGAATAATGAAAACCTGTTGCTTTAAAAATAAATACTATTTTCAGATCGTGTATACTAAAATGTAATGGAGAATTTATTTTAACAACGGTTGTGTTTACATTAAACGTCTATGAATGCAACGGATCATGCAAAAGTAGTTTTATTGCGGCCTATCAGTATTTCTGTGTTGCCAATGTTTGGCAATTGTCATTCAGTTTGTTTTTAGAGATTACGCGTGTGAAAATAACGTACGGCCGTGTTAAACATGCAACTAGTCATACTCTGCTTAGCCTTTATTTTGTTTCACCAAATGGACAGAAATTTCTTTTTAATTTCCAGAAAACGCAAATTGGAGCATGTATTAAAGCCAATGGATGGAGCTATTGACTTAGAAGAAAAATATCAACAAAAATTGCTTACCTATGAAGAGTTAAAAGAAAAAGAGGAGAGTGAAGTTGCTGATGTAAGTTTATACATGGAGAACAAAATGTTATATAAGTATTAAACATTTTAATCTCCATATGCTTATATCTAAAGGTAACCAAAATAATAAAAAGAGTTTGTAACAGTAGCCACTTTTTTGAGTTGAGCCAGTACAATGCCAGTACCGGCCAGTACCATCCAGTACTTACTAAAGTTCGACAATACCTATGAATATTATCATCATATCATCATCCTATATTATCATATATATATGATAATACATATTATTGATTCTATTCTTAATTAATTGCTTTTAGTGACTGTAATGGTTACTCATTTTGCGGATGTCAAGTGTAAATGTATCAAAAATTATGATCGATGCCTTTTTAAAAAAAAGCCATTACTAAGTTTATAAAACATATTGTGAAATTGGTAGTATTGTATTAGAAATAATCGTATCTGAAATCAATTTTATCAGTCTCTATTTCCATGTCAGCATTAAACGTATCTAAATTTCACGTGCGGAATCGTCATTTCCACTCATCCCTATTGTTGACACATGTCATAGTCCTTCAGATTGACTCAATCTGAGACTCGAGTAGAAATGACATAATTTCCGCACTTGTATCGATATGAAATATTATGTATTCTAACGTTTAACTAGTAATGCGATGAAGTGAAGTGTAATGTCTCACTCGATACTTTGGCAGATTCAGTAACGTAGCTATGATGAAAAGTAATTTGAAGTAGTGTATTTTATAATAGAGAGCCGCTTCTACATTTTGCCGTTTTGCCCAGAATAAATTAACTACTTCTTGTGTGTCTTGTGTCTTTTAATTTAGTAACGGAGTCCATTTGAATTTTGGATTTTATATGTATTTATTTTGTAGATAAAATCAAAACTGAACGCTGTTGAGACACAATATAGTGTCCGCTTGGAGAGCGCTGAAACAAAATTTGAGGGCCTTCAGACCACTGAAAGAAATACAGGAACTGGCCTTATTTATTCTAAAAAAGGAAAACCTATTGCTGACAAGGTAATATTTAAATAATTTATATATTTATAATTAATTCAGCTTATGTTGTATTAATATTCGTTAAATTTGAATAATGATAATCGAACGAGAAGGGATATACATTCCAGTTATTAACTTAATGTTATTTATTACTTCAACGGTGATAAAGTACCTAAGCTGCTAAAATATTTTTATTTTATTATAGCAATTTATTGTTATCTTAACAGACTGTGCAGAGATTTCTCACTCTTCAAAGACGAAAATGTGAACAGTCTTCAGCCCTATGTCTAAGGTATATTCGAGTTAGGAATGCTGTAACAGAGCTAGAAGCCATCATGAGGAAGCTAGAAAAGCTAGGTCCTGGTCTATATGTAGCGCATTATCAGCAACTATACATAGACAATCAAAACTTCATGACTAAGATTGAAGGTGCGCTTAAATTAATATAATTTCATTTAATACATCATAGTTATTAATATAAATAATTTTCAATCTTCCTTCCCACACTCTTATAAATATTTTATCTATTTATTTCTGAATTTATAAATATTTTGTTCATAAATTTATAACCTAATTATATTTTATTAAAAATAAACTTGAAATCTGCTGTGAAATAAACCTTACCATTTTCCGTAATTTCAATCTTACCACGTGTGCATAAAAATGAATAATTTAATGGGTTCCTATAGCTTTTTTCCTACTGAAATGTTAAATTCCGGCGCTCGCTTGATACTCTGATTTGAGTATGTACAATTTAATAGAATTAACGCATTTATCAAGTCACTTTAAAGAGCAATTTCGTATGACGGCGCTTAGTATTAAATAAGTATGTAATGCCTACTTGATAATCAGCAATCAACGACTGGCTGTTTTGAGTATCCCTAACCTGAATTTTTATTTGAATTTTTCTATTGTTCTCATTTGGATTCTTTTTTTCATTTGTAATAAGACTTACTCTAGTTGAAAACTGCATATATTTCCTATTTAAGGTTTCGTGTAAATAGGAAATATACAAAAATACATGTCATTTTTAAGATCGTATTTTTTGTCACAGAACGCGAAGATGAACTTATAAAAAATCGCTCAAAGTGCACGGAACATAATCAAATACTAGCACATATAAGGGAAAAAATGCGTCACACAGATGAAGTTATTGACTTCACTGAGTGCGATCTTGGCGACACAGAGATTGAGTACTTACGAGCGAGAGAAGATCTTGGTCATGTAAAGGTATGAAGAAACTAGGGCAATTGTAGACAAATAAATTATTTTTATAACACAAAGGTGCCGAGTAAGCAGTCATTAAAGTAAGAATAGATATCAATTAGACAGTCTATAGACGCTTGTACTCTATGCATTATTGTTCCTACAAGGAATACATTTACCTGGCGGACTGCAATAAAGTATCAAATTTGTCACTAGGGAAGAATACGTATCTAATGACACTTCAGTACTTTAAATCGGTCACTCCACATATGCTATAGAAGGCCACAAAGGAACAGACTTAGCCCCTAAAGGTACTTAAGGTGAAGAAAATTACCCTCCTTCTGGGCTAGTTTCGTAAAAACTGGAGAAAGCGGTATGCTATTCACCCCAGTAGCACAGAATCTTGCAAACCAGAGTCCTTTGTAACGTGAATGCCTTTAATCTTCTTAATTCAAGGAGAAATTTTTCACTCCACTCGTTAAGACCAGAGCAATGCCCTTGATAATTTTTGGATGTAATTTATTTTTAATGGATCACAAACAACTTTCTGATGACATTCCGCTCTGTTGCTCAGAGTCGCCGTGACAAATTACGCTGGTCACTGGAAGGTGAGCGCATAAAAGCGGGATTACTGACTAGGAAGGATTTGCTACGAGATTTTCAAGAGGCTTCTGATAAGGTAATTCTATATAAATTCAATAATACATATCTTACAATACTCAGCATTAGCTGTTTATCAAACATATGAAAAAATGGAAAGAAAATATTTTTGAACAACATTCTGAGGATTGAAAAAATGGATCTAGAAAGTTCTAGATCCATTTTCTGGATTTCAACCATGAAAGGAGTGTTCCTAGCAGAAATCAAAGATTTTTGTTTCGACCCTCGGTAGTGTCATGCTGGTAAATATTTGTGTGATCAATGCTGAATGTTTTGTTCATGTTCAGTTTATAAATGTTGTTTTACTATTTATATAAGTATATACTCATATTTAACGGGTATGTTTATTCGTTATCCTAGTATACATTGTACAAGCATTCAGTGATTCTTAATTAAGTATAAAATGTAATATATTCTCATAATAATTACACGCAGTACAGTATTATAATGTTCCAACCGGACTTAAAAAAAAACAAAGCTGCTTACCCCTCGTAAGTTTATTATCTTTTATTGCATTGGTTACTAAATGCATCACAGCATGTAGACTCAACTAAGATACTAATCTCATTTCCAACGGAAAGCATGTGAATAGACGAAGAAAATTAGTAACAGACCAGTAAACATTGCGAATCGTAGTAAATAAGTGAGAACAGTACATAATAAGAAATGTGTATCTAAATGTATTTAGATTATAATCCTTATATATAAACAACTCATCGGATAATAGAGTTAGAAAATAATATAAGTTATCTTCATTGTACATCAACCAATTCAAAAAGAAATACGTAGAGAATGATTTACCAATTTTGTACAAATAGCGAAAGGGGGAAGGAGTTGCTATAACATCGCAGTAGTATAGCACCACGTTACACATATAAACACAGACTACTAAGGAGATACTACGTAATATATAATGAAGAATAATTCAAGTATCAAACTGACAAATAGTATACAAACATTTGCTTTAAAAAACTGTTTAGAGGCGGAGCTTGTCTTATGCGGACGAGCAAAGAGTTCCGCAGTAAAACAGCTTATACCGAGAAATATTATGATAAATCGATTGGTTTTACAAATTACCTGTTGATATTTTGGCATTTCCACTTGATATTTTCACACTAAAATTTATGTCCTACAAATTAACATAGATAATTTGATATTATATAGGTACCGGCAAATTAAAAAAAATAGCTGTTATAACCAAGGCGACATAGCTTACTTATATTCAATTTTTAAAATAATATTCTTCAGAAAATTCATATAGCTTACATATACAATAGGCCACATATCTAATAATAATTCCGAGATTGATTTGATTAATAACTAAGTTTATTTTATTTTTTAAGTAAAAGATGTTTTCAAAAATATTACCATAATATTTTTTATAATTAGTACTCCTTAATTAAAAAACAATATATATGTGTTGTTAATGTAAAAAAGTTGGAACTAATGTTCACTTAATGGTATGGAATTGAATCCTACACAGTCAGTGGATTTTTAAGCATAATGTTAAAATGAAAATAAAAAATATTAAAAAAAAACGATTAGTCCGTTTACCGATGTTCATATGCTAAAATTGTTAACTTATCAGTTACTCTCATACTACTATCTCTTATATTATGAAATTTTTCTCTGAGGTAACGCCGCCGTTTTGTGTATACAAAAAACAAATGTACCATCGCGATATATAATTGAAAAAATATAACACAATTTTATAAATTATGTGATACTCGTAATGTTAATACACGAATGAAACAAAGATAATTTTGTTGGAGACACTATTCGTCTGCACAGAATAAACAATTCTTTCAAGTGGTGATAAATAGTAAACTGCTTAGTGACGATTCATGAAAAATGATTAAAAGGAATTAATATTATGAATATTGCGACACGTCATTATAAATATTTAAAAATTCATACTGGAAGAGTTACGCCGTTTGCCTTACAAAGCTAACGTATTCGTCGAAGTGGTCGAATTTATATGAAACTTTATAATTTAGTCTATTTAAATAAAGAACTTGTTGATTTGATTCATTTGTACTCTGCTGAATTCAATGAAACATTAAATATCTAAAATTATTCATTGCAGGTAGTGAGCCTGCGGGAAAAGAATCAGCAACTGATAGAACAATTTAATAAAACGAATAAAGAACTGAGAGAAGCGCGCAGGCGCGAACAACTACAACGTACTAACAACGAACAAACATTATAATAGGTTTATTAATTAATCAAATTATAGTGATACTTAATTATAGTGATGTTTGATTATGTAGTCATATTTTTTTTCATAGACATGAGCATTGGGTCTTACTAATAACAATTATATAAGTGACTTGATTAACACAGCCTTATGACACGTAATGAACGTGATATATATTTTAAAGTAAGGGTCCAAAAGAAAACATTGTGCAACTAACTAGACACGGCTTATACTATAGTTATTAGTAAGGCAAGTCTTTTATCAATCATACTTTAAAATTGTTTATTTTGCACATTTGTTTTAATTTTGTAGAATATTGTCAAAAATACAAATTAGAAATTTTTTGCGTTTTCTTTTTTCGAAATAACTTCTTACGCAACTGCAAAAAAGCTCGCCATTTGTGGTTTTCAGAAAACAAATGACGTACTGGGCTCTATTTCACCATGCTGACGGGTGCAACAATTGTCAGGGATTCTACTTAATTATTCTACACTGATTATAATAACACGAATTTTTCTTTAAACGAAAGAGGCGTAAGATCAAAAGAAAAATTAATTATAACTCTTTTTGTATATGTGAAGTAATCGTAACAGCAGTGCGAGCATGGAACTTGACAATCGACATACTTACCGATCGATAAACGGATTTCGTTTATCGAGCTATATCGATAACCGCTAGCATGGAAGTTGACTTGATAACTTTAACGAGACGATAAAATTTACCGAATTATATCGATCATTCGGTCATCATTCATTCTTATATTTTTAATAAAATGAAGCAAACGGACCTTGACCCAGAAGTTTCATAAATTTGCAAATATAAATACGAAAATTTATTGAAAATATTTTATTCTGTGTGTGACAGCGAGCGGATTTCTCATTGCAACACAATTAATTTTATGCCTTGTGTAAATTAAGTAAGTAGGTATACATATTTCATAGAACAATAACTTTTGAGATTGAAGACATTGATAGATGCAGCAAGGATACCCATTGCTTTGGTATTGATTTTTTAAAAACCAGTGTGTCTTACTGAGACACTGAATTTAGCTGTGCCAACCAATTAGCTATGAATTTTAGTATGTTTTGGATTTTTTCTTAATAAATGTTACTACCATCAACTAGCATATTTCAAACCATCTTGAATTTAGAAATTCAATAGAAAAGGAGCGAAATAAAATCCTTCAAGAGATAATTATATTTTTATTTATTATATTAATAAAAAAAGTTTACTTGATTTTATCACATAATATTTTAATTTATAACATTTGAAGTCAATTACCATCATGTTATAACTAGATTATTATCTAATACAACAAGAGTTTGATTAGCTAAACATTAACTGTTCAAACATTTGTATGTTTCTTATATGTATACATATTTGTATTAATCACCTGTAGTAATGCATCATATTATAAATAGTGCAGCAAGGATACTATTATCTCGAATAATTCAACAGGCTAAAAATGCAAAAACCTGTCTTTGCACATTCACCTAAAGACCGCCTTTATAATACCATTGGTCTTCTGGGTTATTGTAGGGGGTCACGATTGCAATATGTGTGCAATCTATGCAGCCTAAGCAATCTGGTAATTTGTGCTTAGACTGGAAACCATTTCCAAATCCTTTCCTATATTGCTTTAGACACTACTGCCACTATCTTGCTGACGGTCATCCTTTACGCCAAAGCGATTAAATTATATAAATATTATAATTAAATTCTTGGCCAATGCACCTTTGATAACTACTTACGGCAAAATATCGTACAGCAGTGAGAATCTGCAATGTAAAAGATTTTAAATAAATTTCGAGTATTTTGTTGCTATAGACAAAAAAGGCAATATAGAACTGCACGCATCGGGTTTATAAATAATTAAATGTACTTACAATTACATGCACGGGTAGCACATTTGACCGAACTCTCCTTTAATCTCATTGTGAATTCATTGATTGATTGTAAATTCTTTATTATTACGGAAGAGGTTATGAAAGCACAAATCTTCCAGTTCAAATGGATTATTGGAATCCCTTCTTGAAAGTCTTCTAGATAATAGGACAGATCGTCGCCTACAAGGTCTATTTTCATGATCAATCAAGAGAATAAAGCCGAAATCCATCTTGAAAACCCTTTAACTTTGTCGACAAAACTTTATGATGACAATGAAGGACACGATAAACAATCAACAAAATAATTGATATTTATCTATCAAATATGTCAAAAAAAAGTTCCATGCTAAGTTTGTCGAGGTTTATCGATTAAGACGATAAAATTTGTCGACTTTATCGTTTGATTGATAAAAAAAGTTCCATGCTGCCGACATCGATTAATTGTCGAATAATGTCAATTATATAGAGTTTAATTGTCAAATTTGGTTTATCAATAGTTCCATGCTCGCACTGCTGTTACTACTACTATTTCACGGATAGCCATTTTGAAAATACGCGTATGTTAATCACAGAACACTACAAATGGAATACTCCGATAATCAAGCTTATAATGAAAGCCTCGCTAAGTATTGTTTTTGTAAAGAATTAAATAAAAATACCTAATTCTGTTTGTTCCCTCAAACACCCGTTTCTTTATTGTTTTTAAGAAAGGCAGTAGCAGCGTTGTTCAACTTACTGATTCCTCCTGTACGTAATGTTTATCCCCTGAGGCCTACATATTCGCTATGGAAGTATTATAGATAACAAGACTTTATAACTACTGATTTAATAAAGGTCTACTTCCAAACTTAATTATAAATACTAACAATATAATGAGGTTCCTTCACGGTGTGGTAAATAAATAGGTCACGATGACTCAGCAAATATTTCCCTGAATTGCTATTAGCGTAATACAGTAAGCAAATAGATTTTAAGAAAATAATAAAAAAGCGATAATAAGAATTCATTTTTTTTAATTTCATATTTCTGAAAACTAAGGTTGAACACGATCGTACTCAAGTAAAATAATTTTCCTCTTTTGAATGATGTTAATCTTTTAAGCTTAATTAATTAGTACGTTGAAGAAAAATATTTAATTTCAATAGCGTTTAAGCGCGCTAAAATATAAAAAATATCAAAGTAATTATATTATTAATTTTGAAAAATTGTCCCAAAAAATACTATTTTTTGTGAATATTAATTCCTTTTTAATCGTTTGTTTCTGTTAATATTTATTTTTTCGTATTAAATCGGTCAAACGACGCCAGCTGCTCCATTGTGAATAATTGGAAGCTATATTTTTTGACGAAATCCACATAAGTAAGTCCAAGTAGTTCGTATAATAGTCGTCTATTATAAAAACTTACAATAAGTCATCTGTGCGCACTTTCAAACTAAACTTAAAAGAGCACTACCTTTCAAATTATCGCAATTATATGTATATATTTTCGTTACACATAAACAATAATAAAATTCACATATCATTATGTGTAATAATAAATATTAATATTTGTTATATATTCATACTGTTATTTAGGCTATTTATTGAAATATATTCGTAGTACATCCTTGTTTTCAGTATATTTTACATAACTATGGTTAATCCTGTATTTATATACTAGGTTTGGGAAATAAAGAGGATTGCAAAGAGTTATTTGTGAAGAGAATAATAATTTAAAAAAATGTCAAGATACCCATTATTTAATTAATGAGAAACATAAACATTATACGTAACTCCAAAGAGTAAGTACTAACTTTAATTTATATAAGTATCAAAAATGCTAAATAAAATACCAATAAAAAATTGAACACAAATGGATCTTCAAAACCTTTGTCTTTTTAATTTTAATTCTTGTTTGAAGTCGTATTGATTTTATATCACAGATTATTTGCATAAAATACCACAATCGAATTGTATAAGGACAATATTATACTGTCAGTAAATTTATTATTTATTCGACACTATTTATGTACTGGATATAAGTTTGACTAGTTAAACTAGTTTCTAGTTAGAATTTATTTCGTAAGCTTCTCCTAATTAATGGGTAAAAAAATTTTGTTCAATAAGTAGTTTTATTTTGTAAAGCTTTGTAATAAAAATATCATTATGTTAACCTACCTACTTACTTTCTTTTTAAAAACTAAAATTACATAATGAATTTTAAAAATATACAAAATAATTTGTTTCAAAACATACATTTGAATAAATCAAATCTATTGTGTTTTAGGTCTTGGTATTGTTAAATTCTCATAAAAAATATCCCCATTTAATGGGTATATGTCATACATAAAATTATTGTCAATTTATTAAAACTATCATTTAACAAGTTACAAGTTTATCAACCATCCTTTGGTTCCGATAATTTGATGGATTCTGATGGTTTTGGGTCGTTTTCTTTGATGAGGGGACCGTGTTTCCAGTCAGGTGGATATCCAAATTGTCTAACATCATCCCACCACTGTTGCTCGCCGCCAGCCCATATGCAGTAGACTACATTGGTGCCAACTAGCACAGCGAAACATACCCAGAATGCTCCTCGCCATTCTGATAATGTAGACTGCAACAAAAATTTTAAGTTTTAATTCCCTAAGCTTCTTTGACACTAAACCACTCCAACTTTTAAGATCTATCATACTTCACAGTGTTAATCCCTCGCTGCTCTAGAAAAATACCGTTGCTTTTGTAACACTTAAAGTAACATTAATGCATGTCAAATTGAATGTAATCGCTATAACTATAACAGTCAAAAAATAATCCATTGTAATTATGTGCCACTTAACAAAAGTTTCTTATCTTGCACAATGAGGACAACACAATCTAATCTGTCAAATTCTACACAAATGCTGACATTACTTACAAAATCTTACTTTCAAAATCCTTAATTACAAAATCTTGAATTATAGCTTAATCAAACATAAGCGCTGTAAACCTTTTACTGAAAATCTAACCAAAATGAGGTTAAACAAACGGGAAGTAGGCAAGGTGATAAGTAAATGTAATCTAATTATGTTCAAACTTTGACTGGTTCAGTAAGCAAGACATAACGAGCCAGGGGCTTGGAGATGTCCAGCTTACTTGCGTTCAAAAAAGCTTTGAGAATAAACTTGAGTTCAGAATTTCTTCTAACAAACATAGCAGAGCCAAAAATATAGTTACTACGTTTAAAATCATTTCAAATAAGATTAATTATCCTGATCATAAATTAACTTTGATATTCAATCGAGATCATTAAAGCACTACTCTCCAATTAATCTTCCAATGGTGTCAACAAATTATCGACAAATTTCATTCTTGAGGCAAGCGATCAAGAACTTAGGCGAGTAGTGTGAGTCTAATGAGTTTGAAATATTCTACTCAAGTTCAGCAACGGCAAGACGATTATTAATTAAAAAAGATTTAGATTTTTTTTTATTTAGATTAAAGATACATCATTTGGTTGATTTTGTTATTAGTTCACACGTAGTCAACAAGTATAGTATAGTTTATTATAGTAGAATACATAAATACCTATTATTGACTATCTGTCACAATTATAATTTGTATAAATGTTTTATGTCCTATTGATCTTCCAATTAAAATAAAAAAATACTGTTTATATTTCTTCCGAAGCTATCAAATGAAACTTCTTTCTACGATCTACAAATAAAATAATTGTTTTATCATATTTATTCAACTGTAGGGATCATTTCAAAATTATATATTAGATTACGGCAAATACATATGAAAAATATTAAGTTGTTTCTGTAAAACTAAGAAACCAGTTTTGCAATATGGTTGGCAGTTAATACACTGATGTATCATAATTTACATTAAATAATTTGATTCCAGTGCGCACATGACTAAAAGCAATATTTCTCGTGCAGACTAATCCTCATATTTCCGTGGAATGTTAGAGACTCGCCCATGTTGGTGGCTCTTCCCTACTAAGTAATGAAACAATGATTACACTCACATTTGGGGTCATCAATCCTATAAGATAGGGTGTAGCTATTCCAGCAAACGTCGACGTTGTATTCACTAGTGATGTCAAACTGCCGGCGTAGTTCGGTGCCAAGTCCAGCGCATTCACCTGCAAAATAAATTATACAGATTAATTTAACCACCTTTTTTCTTAAATGATTGTTGTAAAAAATAAAATATCTATAATAAAAATAATTAAAATTACTAAAAGCTTTTCAATAAATCTTTCGAAAACAATAAACTATTGTTTAATATAAACTGATAGTGTTTTATTATTATGAATGTTTAATTTAAAACTGGGAGTCGACCTACAATCACAACTTGATAACTCTAAAAAGCATGTCAAAAATATTTTGTTTCATAAAAAACTCAGTAAAATCTGTTGTAGCCATTGTATATTAAAACTCCATTTTAAGAATTGCCTCTGCCTACTGACATTAATACATTTTATTTACTTACTTAAGTTATTGAGTAAATGTAAAATAATAAAGATATTTTTATTTCATTCCAAACTAACCTTCATACCACTATAAAATCCACCCATTAGTGCCATGGATAGTACAAAATAGACCATTGCTGCAGTTCGATCACAGCCTGAATATGACGCCAAAATTATGCAAATGGCCGGCCCCGTAGCAGCTAGAAAACGAAAAGTATTTATAACTCAAAATCAACAGTTACAGTTTTCTAAATTAAATGTGATAAAAATATGGATAGAATGGATAAAAATATCAAAGAATGCCACGTCAAGTATAAATGAAGTAATATTTATTTACAATTTTAATTGTATTCGTGATAAATTTAACCATAATTTTTTAAATTCAAGAAATACAAAAAAGGTCCATATTACAACGCAAATGTATGGAAAATTATGTATAAGTTTGTGTAATCTATTTAGAATCGGAAAGCCATTATATGCTTGAAGCTACCTACGCACTATATTAATGTAAGTCCTTTTGACACAATATGCACATGGTACGTCGACATTAATAGGTTTATCCCTATAATCTCCACTGTGATTTATAAATGAGATATCAGAGATAAGCAATACACACAAGTTTGAATACTGTGAGAAGAAATTGACCCAAGCTTGCACACACTTATGCTAAGCTTCAACAAACCGTCAACAGTTAAGTATGGCAGATATTGATCTTCCATTTTGAATAATATATAAGGATGCTTTTGCTTACGAAGCGTTGGATTTCGACATATTTCATATGGATAATATTTGCATTTTAAGTGTAAAGTCGAATACGCACAGACACGAGGATCGAACAAAATTATAAAATATGTGTATACGTAATCAAAACGAAAAATGAGTACAGCCCGATATATATGTCCGTGAAACGCTATTAATGTTATATCACTGTGTGTCCCCATTCTCCTCTCCGAGCAATATTCTCTAAGTGCCTTTCAAACTTACTGCAAAACATGTTCGATGCACACTGTATTCAATGTTTGTTATCCACACAAGTTAAAAAGTTGTTCGTAATGATCTAACGCAACGAATTTGTTTGCAAGTGCATATATGACTTTCAATTTAGTTTAACCTGGTTATATAATTGGATACGGCAATGAATTTACACTTAACAACTCCTTAACTCGAGAACTTCCAATGTTATAAAATTACTTAGTGAAATTAATAATTACCAACTGTAGTGTGGATGATCCGTCCAGTTTTGATTGTATGCCAGCCTTTCTTGATACACAAATCGCAGACGAAACCAAAGAGGAAAGAGCAGATCCACATAGCGATGTAAGGAAGCGCTGTGAGCGTCCCAGTAGTTGCAATGTTGAACTTCAGGACGTCGTGGGAATACTTGGGAAGATCAGTTACCATCGTGTAGTATCCCCAGTCATGACCAACCTATAAATAAAGATGAGAAATTAAATTAAATTTTCATTGGCCATTATTTATTTTATAAGTAAGTACGAATGGACTTACTTAGAAATGAATGCCTAGTTAATGCCTTTTACACAAATAATGGTATATTTATTTGTAACCTTGTAACTTTGATCTAGCTATTCCTTTTTCTTCTATATGCTATTAAAAGTAATTGAGGAAATGTCTCTGCTACCATATTTAATACTTAATGTTTTCACTAAAATAAGTTTAATGAACTTGTATAATTAAGGTCATCTTCTTTCTTTAATGGAATTTCGCAGAATTTTCAACTATTATTCTGATGTATATTTTTTTGGTACAACGTCAAATAGTTCAGTTGAAGTCAAAGATTAATAATAATAATCCATAATATGTATTGATTTCATAAAAAGCATAGATAATAAATAACTTAACTTTTGTCGAATCGACACAGTATGCAGAATAATGTTTTTACTATTATTTTCCAGACATTCTGTTTTCTGACATTTTCAGTTCAGTTCCAAAAATAACATGAATAGTAATAAGCATTCAGTTTATTACTATTCATGTTATTTTTGATCCTTGTAGGGTACTTCAACCAGATAAATTGATCTTTTGGGGCAGCCCTTTAGAATTCACTACTAAGACCCGTTGAATCCAGAAATTTCCAGACTTCTCGGGCAGAGAAATATTGGACCTCATCTAAGTATAATATTACATGTGCTTCCCTAGGTAGATTCTTGTATACATTAAAGTAAACAATTATTTAAAATATGCGAAGTACTACTACTTAATTTTTTGATAACATTATTAAAATCTGAATGTACAATTAAATTGAAATACAACATACAAAGATCGGCCTTATCACGAAGAAGAGGTCACTGAAAGCGATCTCTTCCAGGTAACCTTCAGATGGATTGGATTTGTTCAATATTAAATGTCAGTCTAAGTTTGCGATGTATATAACGTAGATTTAATGTACACAAACTACTTAAAATACTTTAACTTTACATAACCTACAATATAAATGAACAGCTAAATACAAAGTATTTTGCTGTTGAAACGAATATTCAATATCTATTTTTAAAACTATATAAGGTTAATATTATTATCCATCATATAATGATAATCTTATTATTAGGATAGGTAAAAAAAATATAACTGCACTATCACTACATAATATAAAACAAAGTCCCCGCGGCGTCTGTCTGTCTGTCTGTTTGCGATAAACTCAAACACTCATACCTATTATATAGCCCAAAGTAAGCATAATTAAGAGATTATACTGTAAATACTAGATAACGGAGAAATAAATATAGTAATATCTACTTAAATATCATATCATGTATGTACTAAACAAACATCCATAACTCGTGAACAAACATTCGTACTTTTACAAATATTTGCCCCTATCGGGATTCGAACCCACGACCTCTGGCTAAGTAGACAGGGGTACTGACCACTTGACCAGATGGCCGTCAATATTTCTAAGGTGTAACAATAAAAGATAAAATAGAAGAGTACATAAATGTGTTACACTTACAATCATAATTATAAAATTACTTGATGACTTCGCATAACTTATGATCACGTGTCAATAAGCCAAATGAATCAGATGTGCACATAAATCTGCGCTCGCAACTGTTTGAACTGTATGGTCTATTGTACTATATACTATTTACTTGAGCTCATCGTCAAATGAACACGTATTATTGCCGTTCGAAGGCCAGCTTCATGGTGAACTTGACAATTAAACTATTCGTGACGTAATTTATGTTAATACATTTAAATTTAATTTTAATGTGGGTATACAACACATGTGATATACACTAAAGATAAAATTTGTACAAAATATATTTCACCTATTATTTATCCCATATTAAGCACTTTAACAGCTTGTGTTACGGATACTAGATCACAATATATATATATATATAGCTATATCAAAAATATCAGAAATATATTAAATAAACATACAACAATCAATGACTCGTAGAAAATTCTTCGTACATATATATTCCTCTACCAGGATTCAAACCCGGATCTCTGGCTAGTAGATTAGGGTACTGATCACTCAACCAGACGGCCGTCAAAAATATAAATATTTTAGTAAGTATAAACCAGACATGAGCAAACTTATTTTAAGCATATAGTCATATTTATTAACATCAATGTGTGTTCAACACAATTATACCATTAAATACATTTTAACTTTTTCGAAATTCCCGGGAGTATTTCGCAGCTCAATTAATTAAATTAAATTAAAATAGATTTATCGTTGTAGCTCTTTCATATTACAATTTTTATAAATGTATTGAAATATATTCTAGATAAAAAATATATTAAGTTAAATATAAATATATCTGTTATTCTAGGATTATCGCAAGTATTTTCCTAAGGTCAAGACCCAGACTAATAAAATTCCGAGCAGTGTGACGGCGATCGACGTGGCTATAAAAATAATGCTATACGTATTTCCAGACCTAGAATTGCGCTACTCCAAGATAAGATACTGCAGTTATTTATTATTATATTCTTATCTACGTACAATTAAACTACATTTTTATCCGTTTTCACTTAAGGTACTTTTATTTATTTATGCAAACGTGACCTGCTTATTTCGCAACGAAATTTCTTCTAGCAAATGCGCAAAAGGAAATATGTAAAGAAATACGAATCATATAATAAATAACAGGAAAATGGACAATATTCCTTTATTCTTCTTTTAAAGATGACAATATAAGTATAATTACGAATGTCCGATGGCAGAGCGTTCCATAACCTAACAACATGAACCGAACAGGAATAGGAGATGGTGTGGAAAATTAATTTATTCTTAACTGGTTATCCCATGGCCATCATCACACCAGAAATATGAATAGTTATGATAAAGGTATATTCGCTTCTTAAATCGCACAGCCAGAACCACATTGTAAACATTATTGTTATATCCACGCTTTTAGCTAATATTGTGGATGAACACAATCAAACAAACTGGTTAAAAAAATTATATCCCTATGGAAACTGAACCCTAGATCTCTATACGTGCGGGGTCCCCAACCAGGAGCCTTCTATGTTAATCTAGTGGATTCCAAATAGAAAATACCAGCTATTACGTATTGTGATGATAGAAAAGCTATGGGATGGAAAAAGTGTGTAGATGGAAGATAATTAGGTATCAAAATTGTGGGATAATTATTTTTTCTCGCGTTGGTGAAAGATAATTGTCAATTATCAATAGACCAAAGTAAATGGCAAATAGAATAAATAGAATAAGGAATAGCTACTAAGATTCCTACTATATCATTCTTAATGCTACACGCCAGAACAGATATTGCTATTTTTATAACTTACGTTACTTTATTACAGTATTACCTACAAATAATTTGTAAAGATCCAAGTATCTTTATATTATTTTCTTTATTTTACATCTATGTAGTCAATGTATGAATGTGATTTCGTACATAGGATCACAAAAAGTTGCAACTGTACGCAATAAAATCGCAGTTTATCCACCAATCTATGAAGTGGGATTAAGCAGAATATTCAATGGAAAGAGTAAAAAATTAAGCAATAGAATTTAACTTTAGTTTTCGGTACCTTGTTATTTAAGCGGTGACTTTAAATCGTTAGTTACATCTGTGGTTGCGAAATTTGAATTGTAAATTTATTGCCGTAGTGTACATAAATATCCCAGATATATCGCCAGTCTAAGGTAGATAGTGTCATTAAATTTAAATTTCCCATTACCATGATAAATAAATTATAGCATTCAATTGCAGCATACTAATATTATATCATTGTTAACTAGTAAGTGGTTTTATCAGATTAGTGCTTAATCGAATCTACTTAGTAATTAAGAAAGAAAAGACACTAGGGGATAGAAAAATATAGATATATCCTTCACATACACACTTAGTGTATTGGACATGATGTTACATATAGTCACTTAAGAAAATGATTAGTGGTGTTTACGAGAGAATATACACAAAGGTGCAAATAAAGTATCTATAAGATATAGATATAGACCATAAAAACGTACCGCAGCACAAACGAGAGCCCACACAGGCGCAGATCGAAGTATAGCTTTCCACGGTACTGGATCTTTCTTTGCTTGCATATCGGCTGTGGTAACATTCTTAGTAAGATATGCTAGCTCTTTCTTTGAGATGTAGGGGTGTGTGTTTGGAGTACTGTAGCAAAGAAGACTCTGAAATGATTATTTTATGTTATTATTTTTATATCTCATTTAGTCCATCAAAGAAATATTACACTCCAAATATTCTATACAGTCACACATTCAATGGATTCAATAATATGGACTTAATATGTAGAAGAACAAATGGAGTGGTTTACGACTTACCCATAAAATGAACCAAAAGATTCCAAAGCCACCGAAGAAGTAAAATACATAGACCCAGTCTCTCCCATTCCCTAAAAGGACACCGGACATAAAGGACCCAAATATATTCCCTATTTGGGCGCCGCCAAATACCAGGGCGCCTTGGAATGACCTTTCGTGAGGTGGAACCCAACGTGCCAACATAATCATCAACGCTGGCATAGTTGGACCCTGTGTGGAAAAAATATAACTTAACAGCATGTTAAAAGGTTTTTTTAGTACATACTCCAACTGTTAAATATTTTACGATTACACTACACTTTGTATGCTTCTCTATGTTAAACAATGATCCGATGATGTTTGTTTTGATTTTAGCGAGTATAAAGTTTCTCTAATAAGTCATAGAAAATTAAATTATATTATTTTATTTTTGTATAACCTGCTGATTTTATTTATTGTAGATAAGATGCAAAAATGCGATAAGAAATATACTAACAATGAAAACTCAAACTTCCCATAGATACAATAGACGAAGATTTTACTAATACAATTATGAGTAAAATTTAAGTCTATTTTACCAATGGAAATTTTGTGTAAGAAGTTGTTGTGAAACAGATCCGTGGAGCTTATATTAGATTTTAACTTACCTCTCCCATCCCTTGAAGGACTCGCAATATAAATAGACCTGTTGCACCACCACCCCTTATTACAGGAGGAGTAAGAAACGTAAACAGAGCCGTACTCAATAATCCAACTCCAAGGGTCCATTTGCCCCCAAAGCGTTCAGCCAGATACCCTCCCGGTACTTGAGTCGCCGCATACCCGTAGTAGAAACCGCTCAGGATAAGTCCTTGGGTTTTCTCATCCCAATTGAATATTGCATGCTAAAATCGAAAAAAAATACTTTTAAGTGACATTGTTTGGACTTGAACATTAATGAATACAACAGACTTTGCATTACCCATCATTACATAATTACCATATACCCATTTTAATCATTTGATAAATTAATAAATGTAATTTTGGACACTTACCGTATTTATCATTGTAACAGAACTGGAATTGGTTACGTCTTCAGGGCAAGTCTCTTCACCGAAAGGGTCAAAATGACTTGCATTTCCCGATTTTGTTCGATTCACCATCTGCGTAATGGCTAAATTTAAACACACCCTCATTGTGTAGGCATTGCATACACCAAGAAGGCCCATTACTCCGAGAATGTATCGTTGCGGGATGACACAACCTGAGAACATTGAATGATTTAAATTAAGAAAAATAATATTTATTGGTACTTAACAAAATTAATGAGATCTGGTGATTCTTCACTTATAAGTGGAATCAATTGTGAGACTTCTGGAAGAACATTTGACAAAATATTATCTTTGGTATAACTAAGTGGTTAAAGACTATACATAACTTTCTATTCAGAATGTGAATCAGAAGTACTCAAGACAAAGTCGCACAAATGTAGACTTATGCAAAGGTCCATTCGCACAAAAGATCATCCTGTGGATCATTTAAGAGCCATTGATGTAACCGTACCAGAATCTTTAAAGTGATATACGTCTACTAAAATATTTTCTTATAGATATACAATCAACAGAGTATGGTTTTGGTGGTTTTTTTACATTGATCAATAATATAAAGTAACGGATCTCATAAATTTGTTTGCCTACTAACTACTGTTATCATTGCATTATTACTGTGTATTTTTATGATATTTGATATCTAGTCTAAATATCAAATATCACTTAGACTATTGATGTGATGAGTAATACTTATGCTACTCATCATGTAGTAATACAAAGTACAATAACATTTTCTGTCCTGGATTCATGAAATACCTCGATAGATCGAGTTGAGTAGCGTATAAATTTAGAGAAAGCTATATCACATTACTTATTGTTTACTTACAATTAATATTAAACAATAAATTAATATTAAAACTTTAAATTGGAGAAATATTTTTCTGTATTCGGCCTTTCAAGTTTCAAATGTTATAACTTATTTTTGATACTGATATCTTAAATAAGTGATTATACAACCTTAGTTTACGACAGACTAAGCATAGAATCTACTTATACGAAATAATACATATTGGAACTTGGTACAAAACCTCGTATAATTAAAGTTATATTCAATGTCGCAAGTTAGAATGCCACTTTATTTCTAAATTAGGATGAACAAAAGTCACCCTGGAGTGCAATAGTCTACAGTCTCTGTTAGCCAAAGTCGAAAGTGATCCTGAAGTTACTCGATAAAGTTTCTACAAAGTAATACTAGCGCACTGTGAAACTTTGAAATTGGTTAGTGTTTCAAC
Organism: Acentria ephemerella; assembly: GCA_943193645.1. Classification (NCBI taxonomy): domain Eukaryota; kingdom Metazoa; phylum Arthropoda; class Insecta; order Lepidoptera; family Crambidae; genus Acentria; species Acentria ephemerella. The sequence goes on along the minus strand of OW971886.1, from coordinate 8,315,062 downwards.
GTTTATGTAACGAATGAACGAAACCTAATTCGAATATTGTAATACGTAATATTACCAACGATAATCTTTTGTCCTAGTGGTGTATAAATATCTGGGTGGCTATTTAAACCATTGGTCTTGAAATGTGATTAAAAATGGTTGGCCACTGGATGGTTATTGCTTTTTATCGTGTCAGTCAAACTTCGATTTAATAACTTTAAATTTACAAATTTATATTTTTTATACAAATACGGGTATTGGTCATCGTCATGAAAGTCCACTATCGTTCAAAATTAATAATTATATAAGTCTTGAACAAAATTAAGTAAATAAAATCAATAATAAGAATTTGGAAAGCGTAATTTTTGGAAAACATAATTGTCTAATATGAGAAAATTTTATTTATCTAATAATTTGGAATAAATATTTGCTTTTGAATTAATACTCCAACTATTAAAATGATTTCAATCTCGATCAATGCCGCTTAAAATTACAAGCACATAGAACGGCTGCGTTTCAAGGCAGCTTTCGTTATAGAAATGTTGGAACAACTTGCCGCCACCGGTTCTCAATTCCAAAACTACAATAACTTTTAAAAATTTCATAAGTATATTCTTTTGGAATTTCAAACTTAAGGCCTGTTCGAGGTGTAAATGGTATGATGCTGCGTGCTAACTGAACGCGTTCACATGCACACACAGGAGCATACTCGTACTATTGCTTATATAATTAATTTTATAATTTTAAACTTGAATTCATATTGTTATATATCAAGTAAAATATTGTGTGTCCACTTTAATTGTTTTATATAAATATCTCGTTTAGTTTTTGTCGATGTTTTTATTTATTTGCATAGTAATTATGTTCTGTAATTGGTGCTTTTAATTTAATTTGTATTAAGTGTTAACTTTTATTGGGTTCATTAGATTTCTTATTGTTAGTTTATTTATCTTAATACATTAGAACTGTTGTTGTGAGAAATGTTAACCTTGACGTGTCTTAACTGGTATCAGTGTAAACCGTGACATACAGCGGAGTGGGCACGATTTTGGATGCATTTAAATTTGTTGCTTGTTTTGATTATATTAATGAATAATATTCAGTGATTTCAAATGCTCCAAATTTCACATCCTTCGCTCACCAACTCGCATTGAGCTAGAGTATTATATTATGACTATACGAAAATGCATATAAAGTGTTTCTCTGGTGTAGGAAGGCTTATGTCCAGCAATTGATATGAAGTCATGTTCAATGGATATTAAGTAAAAAATTGAGTCATACTTTTTTTATAATATGTCAGTTTATAATGTCTATCTCCAAAATTATCAGCCAACACATTTATTGCTTAAATCCATTATCTCCCCACGACCCTGATTAAATTGAGTAGGATTATTTTGTTTGACCAAATCAATATCATTTATAAATTATAAGAGTAAACTTTAAATTAAACAATTTTTATCATAAGACATAAAATCTTCAATATGCTTTATAAAATCAAACCAATGACTAAGTGAGGTCAATATCCAACCTCTTTGCTATAACATAGGAATTGTACTATTATACTAAGCGCATGACTATGAGAAAGTCTTGTGTGGGAAGAAAACAGAACCGCTTTGTATTCAACGTTCCGAAGTAGAAACTCGGTGACATTTTTAACTTGGAAGAAGTTATTTGAATAAAGACTTTATCACTATTGCATAACGTTGCAACCAAATGCAAATATAGTTGCAGAAGATTGTGGCAAAATGTCTGACTACTTATCTATTACATAGCAATGCAACTCAAACATATAAACTGAACTGAATTATATATTTTAATACAAAGTATTCAAGTTCCAATTTTAAAAATTCTGTAATATAATGCTTCTTTTCTAAGAGATATTAGTATTGTTCTTGTTGTTACAAATTATATTTATGTTTATTTTCTTTTTTACTCATTATACATTTACATAGTACTTTTCTTTTGTCTTATCTGATGTAACAGAATATTTTTTAAGGTCTAACATTGAAACTTAAGAGAGAAAATACATTTATTTGTATCTGATTAATATCTTCTTTGAAACGCTTTTAAATTAGAAAACCCGACAAAATTAAGATGTACTTTATTCAAAATCAGAGTTGAACGTCATAAGAAAAGATAATGGTAAAAAAAGTCCTCGCATCGGCTATCTGCGCATCAGTCACACTTATTATTTTAATTTTATTGTTAGCTAATTTTCAATTATGTGATCCTAAGACTAAGTCATATTATAGTTGTAGTCAAAGTAACCGAAAGTATCTGATCAATATGACTCCTATTTTAAAAAAACTTTAAAATGAAAATTTGTTCACTTCAATTGTACCTTGTTGTTACATTTAGCTTAACTTTTGTAGCTCGTTTTTAATATGAATTTCTACTTAATGCATCCTTGGCTTCTTTACAAAAAGGGTCCTGACAGACAGACGTCAACACGTTGTCTTATAAACTGTGATCGATGTTGATAATAAATTGAGAAGATTAATGCATTCGTTATAAGGTGATACTAGTCTGAGAAAATGTCACATCAAGGTCAGAAAAGTCCATGTGCACATAACAAAAAGTCGGTCAAGTTTAAAACGCCACCGCATGCTGTTTTTTTTTACGAAGTTATTTTCTTGCTTTCAAAGGTAGATATTATATCCCAACCTGTCCACACACCTGCCTGCATTTGATATGCACTCTCGTTTACATCAGACTTTCGGTGACTGATTTTTAGTCGGTTAAGATTCGTACAAGCAAACGTAGAAAGCCCGGTAACGCCGTAAAGGCCCAAAAAAAACTTACCATCAATCGGACCGGAGAGATATTGGACAGTGTAAATTGAAATGCTGAGCTTACATGATCGTAAAGTCCTGGTTAACGCGTTGTCTGATCTTATAGGTGAAACCTGGGTGTTTTGCCCTAGGAGTTTGTGTGCCTGTGCTTGTGCCTCTTGATCATCCATGCTTCTAGCTTATGAGTACTTCCAAATTGATAACACTGAAAAATGAAACATAACAGACATTGTACTAATTTTAATGACCAAAAATATCCTTAAACCTTTTATCTACTGTAAAAAATGTCTTAAATAACTGTAATAGTCATTGATAAATTAAATTTAAAAAAATTAGTAAATAAAAAGTTTTATTTAATGTCTCCGTATATACATAAATACCACAAGTTTATATGTACATAAAGTTTTTCTTTAGATTATGATATTGAAGTATCCACATATAAAACACGATTGCACATCGAGGTAGTTATATATTTTATTAGTTAAAACTCCAAAATTTAATTTTCAATCAAATCAGTCGTTCCTCCTTTCTTTTCAATTCTCTCCAGAAAAAAAAATTACCTAGAAACAAAATGTGTGAGCAAACTAGTATGTACTTTTGATAGTTTTATCGCTCGACGTTTAGGAATTGTGCAAATGAGACGAGCGAGAAACATAGTCTTAAGTTTGCTAGTAAGCGCGAGTAGATATAATACCCCAGTGTAATTTCCAATAGAATAGTTTGACATCGATCGTGTTTAGCGTCAGCTGACAAATTGTATGAAAACGACAACAGTGACACTGTTGTAAAGTATTTGAATCCACTTTTTATATATGCACTTTTTTTATACCTAGCAGTTTTAAGTAGCTTTAAATTAAGTTTTAATCGTAAAAAGATGTTTCGATCTTTGTACGTTGAAGTGTCAAATGTATATATTAAAACTAATTTTCAAACGATTTGATATTAGAGGTCAAACACAATCGAAACGGTTTGAATCGACTGAATCTTACACTATGGTTACTGAGCATATTTTTATAGCTAATATAGACTTATATAAATTATAATCTTGTTTATTATTTTCCATTTCGTTTAAATAACTGTACACTTAAAGTAAACTTAATAAACTTTACGGGTGTGTTGTGGGACTTCTTGGCACAGTCTCACAGCCTGATAAATCTTGATAAATGAGAAATCCTTGTTGATAAAATATTAACTTTATTGATTAGGTACGCTAATTAGACCGTACAGGGTGTTTTGTACTATTTGAAGGGTTTAATTCTCGCTTCAGAGAGGCGATTATTTACGATTATTGAATGCAGTTACAATAGCCTATTAAATCAAATATAGTTGCAGTGAAATTACCCACCTATAATAGGCCTAGGCCGTGAGATGTTTTTAGAATGTCAGAAACAGAAACTGAACAGAATTAAATAAAACATGGTTATTTAAAAGGATTCAGCAAGTACGTTTTTTATTCGATATTTAGTTTAATTTTATTTATTCGATACAAAAGTTTAGCTCACTATGTAGATAATCATGAAATTAGCGTATTAAAGTTTTCGAGAATAGGTATCAATATTTTTTTAATAAATAAGTTAGCGGTACAACTGTTTTATGAAAAACCAGCAATTCACAATAGAAATATGAAACGTGTCTTGAACAAGTCAGTAATTGATCTCCGGTCACTTCCTCGTGGGAAAAATGCCTAGTCAATAAGAGTCATTTTTGTGCTCATTAAAAATAAAACAAATAAATGCACTATCAGCTTTCAAATTGAAACCAAATTTCAACACCGAACTCCATCAGTAAAGATAAAACATTTTAGCGTAGATGTAAATTATCACGTAGTAACATCTCCAAAAGTGACGTAGTAGGTACGAATTAAAGGAAAACAGGTCAACAAAAATAGTTGCAAGCTGAAACTATGTCATAGCAATGATTGCAAGCCGTTTTAATTTATTTTATTGTGACGATAAACCTCGCAAGAATGTGTTTCTAGTGCTCTTTGTTAACAGAGAAGTGAATTGTTTGAAGCGAATACAAAATATCTATTTTCTATTTGGCATTTAAAAACATTTTTCAAATAATTTTGTGTTTTTGCATTTTGTAATATTTTTCCCTTATTTCCAGACAAATTTCATATAACAAAAACTAAAGTGCCTTGTATTACAATCCAGACTTAGCACTAGTAGAAAGAATCATAAATTGGTGGTATTGTATAATCATATTTATATTTTTGAACATATTGTTAAATATTTGCTATATTAAATTCAATAAAAGTATTAATTTTAATAAAGTATGTTTCAGTTACCTTTCTATCTGCCTTTACAATTGGTGTTAACTCAATTGTTTATAAATTAATTATTGTATCGTATTTTTTATATGTTTTCATGTAAGTAATATTAAAAGTCACATTATTGTGTAATACTTAGGCCTAGTTTGATTTAAACGCCAATCGTGACTATCATTTTTTCTGCATGGACTCTATATTATGATGTGGTTTCTAATACAACTAAACAGAGTCGATTTTGCTGCAAGGAATTGCTAAAATTATTCCTTTGTTGTTTTTTACGATTGTCTTATCAAGTGATCATGTTTACACACATTTCAAATGAGCGCCAACATTTGCTTACGAATTACCCAATTACCGTTTTTGCCAAGTACCCTGAAAAAATATAGTTACTAAAATTACATCATCTAGAGCAGAAATCGTTATATCAACGTGCTATTGATATGATAGTCAGTATAGCTGATGATATCCATAGCACAAGCTCTTAAACTTATTAACTTATAAACTTATTGACGAAAGCTTTGTGCTTGATAATTAGGGAACAGATTTTCATTGTACAAAAACCCAGACAACTATCACATCACATGTTGGTTGTCAATATTCACGATTAAGAAGCGATCATTAGTAAATCTGCCTTTTTTCACAAACTTCTGCTTCTAACAAGCCCGCGGGCTCATTAGAAAACCAATTATGTCTTATTTGTATTCACCGCCTTATGCATTTAATTATGAGAAAAATATATGAAAAAATAATAAGTTCTATCGTAAGTCTTTCGTACGTTCTATCGTACGTATTTTTCTTAAAGCTCCTAGGTATTTTTGTGGGCTACAAAGAATTCTAACAGACTATATGATGTGGTTGTTATAATTAAACAATATATTGTCTACGTGTGTGCGTTTGTGCGTGAGTGTGTTACACATTAAAAACCTATATCAGAATAGATACATATAGCCACTTTTGTGAACGTTAAATATATCTGGCGCCACTTTAAAATAATAGTTTCAAACGTTGGAATAGAATGATACAATATCTCTATAATTAGATGTCAACCTCAAGAAGTTGCTAAGATTACTATCCACTGGTCGTATTACCGATAAACTAGTTCGACGAGAGCAAGAATAAGTCAGAACAGCGCTCTTTTAAATCGGTGTAGGTATGTAAAAATTTATCATGGAATATTTTTGATATTTTGAGATAGGGCGTAAAATATTTAAAAGCTGCAAACTTAACACACACACATGAAACACACACACACACACAGACACACACTTATGAAACATATTTGAATTTTACTGAAAATAAAAAGAATGATTCCAATTACTATAAAATGGTTTTTAAATACTCTTTTTGACTGAACCTCTCGTTCTGACAATACATGTAGGTCCACAGTTCAAAAAGGCTATCAACCCTCATGGTGAGATCGCATTAAACGATTTATTCATTTAACTAACGTCATGATGCATTTTGATATGTGACATTCATAAGCTCAAATCGATCGTTGACAGATTCCGATAAGAATTATCCGATTATAAGACCGATTATCGATATGTCTTAAGTAAGTCTTTAATTGTGCCGACAACAAGTTGTTTTCTAAGATAGAAAAAAAGTTTTACTATCAAAGTCTCCAGAAATAGCCTGTCAACGGAGATATGATGTAAATAGCGTTTGAATTTCAATATAAGAGACTGTAATCTTACCCTCTTTTGGCATAACGTAGTAACGTTATTATTTAAGTGTGTATTTTCGTTATACTTTACCTTTTTGTAATAGCATAAGATTATTAATTTAAAAAATGATCAACAAGTCCATACTTTTTATACAAAAGGGAACTTTGAACGAACAAAGGTCCTTAATTATTTAATAAAATCTCTGCAAGGCTGACACAGTCGCCTAGAGCGTAGTAAAGCTTCAATAAAAATGTAAGATTAAAAAATCTCTGCAAGTAGAACCACACAAAGAGTTTGAAAATAGAAGCTGATACATTTACAACCTTTTAAAAATATTGAGGCTTTATAATAATGACTTAAAGTCCTATGTTACTCAACTGTCTGTCAACTGACAGGTTTCAATGTAGTAGTGAGCGTATCTTACGCAAGCTGATTGATAATAAGTAAATTCGTTGTAAAGTAAACAAAAGAATAAAAATATTTCTTGGAAAGTGTACATTAATGTTAATAATTAGGAATTTTTTATTATGTAACTTTTCTCATGTTTATTATTGTGAGTAAGATAAATTATTATGAGAATTAGTATTGCAGCAATGGTAAACAAAAATATTGATATCATTTAATTTACTCTGAATCGTTATCGAGATTCAAGATAACCGTAATTTATTTTAGTTCTTGGTATATGTCGTATGTGTAAATTTGTGTCAGTTTAATATCTGAGTGAGATGAAAAAGGGAAAAATAATGTAAATTCCTTATGTAAAAAGATTATGTAAAATAATATTTTCATATCTTAGTCAAATTATAAAAAGATATTTTAAACAAATATCATATTATTTTCTGTATAAATTTTAGATTTATTAGATTTATACCAAATTTTGTTTTCTAAATAATATATTTTACCGGAATAATATAATGCAAAGAAACAATTAAATATAAAATTATGTAATTCAAGTTACATAAGATTGTTATTATTATAATTTGTACTCCATTACTTTTTTACGTCCGTTAAATTAACAAAGAAAATTCTAAATTGTTAATTAATAACCTTCAATAATACCTACAGAGTAATAAAATTATTTTAGTCACGCATAAGATATATATTTTTAAATTACACAAACTAACATGTGCCAATCGATATCATACTACTTCTACGTCTTGACGTCAAACAGGATCATGTTTCACTGATTCTCTATATAGTTACATACCGCTGCGTCATAGTATTTAAGGACAATAACAAATAATGGTTAACATGTATTCCTTGCATTCGAATTAATATGACTTCGTTGAATGAACTCCTATAATTATAATAAGTATGAGATAATTACAATGAAAATTTTTTATATAAATTATTCGGCGTCCACTCCGAGAATTGATCTATTCAAATTAACCTTGTCACAACGATATCGATCATAGGCATTTTAATATTAAAGATAGCTAGATAAACGGTTAATATTTATTACATACAGATATTTCTATCTAAGCAAGCACGTAACTTAATAACAGCATACATTCTCGATAGTATAATACTAGTTACGGACCCTACAGACCTTCTAATATTTAATTTTTCAGTTATCAGAGATCAGACAAGTTACATAAAATATTTTTAAACGAAACTAAATAGTGTCTTCTAAAATCGTTAAAAAAGGAAATCAGTGTCTCAATTTAAGTACTTAAATAGTTAATAGATTATAAATATTTTATAAATATTTTTTGCACTGACTCCAAAATATACAAATTAGATAAGTACTAAAATTGAATTATTTTAGTCTTTTTGGTGTTTTGAAGTCAATTTATGTATTATTATTGAAATATTTATGTACATACACACAACTAAATAAGCTACTAGTCTAGTTCAGTTTGAAACAATTTTACACAAGTTTTCACAATTTTAAGTAATAAGTTTCTAGACTCAAAATTAACATGAGTGTCCTACAAATTGTTGATTGGTATCTGTACGACTCTGGTTGAAATACATAAATTTTATTTTTAATAATTGTTTTTTATCGAATTCGTCTCGATTCAATAGGATCACAGTAAAATCTAGTTCCCTGGAATTCTATCAAATCCTGACTAGGTGACAATGAGACTACCTCAGAAAAAAACATATTCTAAAATACTATTTTTAAAAACCAGATTTTAGACCTTAGATTTTAGATTTTATTGGAAATACGCAAAGAAGCGCTTAGTTAATTCAACGTTAATAAAAAAACCAATCATTGCTTTCTTGAGGAAGAAATTACAAATAAATGCTTCATTCAATATTGTCCAATATGTAGGGTGCTTTACACACTTGGCGCCTACCGGATCAGTGATTAAGTCACAAGCCTGTAGGCGCCGCGCCGCACGCCTGACTTGAATCGAAGAGACGCATGACTCATAGTTTGGTGATTCTACCTATTTTGGCATCACATTTTTATATTATTATTTTGTGTATATATCGTCGAGCTAAATATGCCTCTGGCTTAAAGATGAATATTCGCTTCATATGTATAAATAAAGGAATGTGCATCAATTAATTTTCTTTATAAATTTTGTATAAATTTATAATAAAAAGCACGAAAAATGGCTGTACACCACTTATTTACAGCAATCAATACATTTTTTAAGCAATTACCATAGGGTAACATATTGTTGGATCACATTATGATGATTGATGGATAACATATTGATGTTATCCAACGTTGCTTGCTACTTGATAAAATTATAGAATATGTTCACGAGCGAAACCTGCAGTGAGGCTTCGTAGCAGGAGACACATGATGCCTCCTTGAAGTAGTGAAGAGCGGCGTGTGTCTTTTTATAAGAAAGCTAAGATGGGCGACCGTTTTTTGTTTTTTCTTCTTTCAAAAAGTACTATTTTATAATTTATTGTAATTTCCATCCTGGTATTATTGTTCTCACGAACAGAATACATTTAGGTAATTATGAGGCAACGACCTAGAAGTCTAAAGCATTATGCATTTGATACGTAGTACGATAGTCTAAAGCATTATGCATTTGATAAAAAAATTAAAAATATACAAACTGCCTAATCCACCTTGCATCCATAAGGTGTCTTTGGAAGGATCTTAAGAAACAACCCAATATATAGGAAGGGGGTATCTTTATTAGCAAGGCAATACAATCTATGATGAAGCAATTATTATCCTGTCATTAAACTCAATGCAATTGTGAGTTCATAATATACCCACAGGTTTGTTTTGAAGTGTGTCTCAAGAAAATTTCAACTTATGGAAGCACGATAAAAGAAATACTAAATTTCTTAGTGCGTGATCCTCAGGTAAGGACAATAAATTGATTACTTTGAAGATCGAAGAACTAGCAAAGTAGAAGGTGGGATAAAGTAAAAAAGTTCATACATATTGTAGAAACAAAAATAAAGCATATATATTTTTTTGCTTTGTAACTTTTATGAACACACAGTGAAGCATATAGACTTGAATATAGAAATGTACTGAATGAACTGAATTGAATTTAGAAATATATTGTTCAATTTAATATATTATTTTAAAAAATAGACTTCCCAAAAACACTAATTTGATTCATCGCCTTCTCACCTAGATTTAAATTTTATTGAAATTCTGTCCATCACAAGAAAAAAGTGTTCTTTGCGATAAGGTCGCTCTTTGTATAAATCCTTCATTTATAAAATGTTAAGAAAATGTAATATTGGTTGACGTTTGTACAATGAAGCAATATCTTATTATATTAAATTCATAGATATTTTTACAGGCGAGGTAACGCAACGACAAACCACTTATCGACAGATAGATAAACTAGTTCACTATATTATTATCACTAATTTCCCAGTGTGTTTCTTGGGTTTCATTCATATAGGACGGCCTGTTAGCAACTGGACAAGTACAGACGGTCGATAATTATTTTATTTTATTTGTAATAAATGACAACATATTTATGGAATATGAAAATGTCAGTGACATCAAACAATGGATTCTTGTAACAACTGTATAAATACATTTAAATCGCCATTCTATATTTAAATTTTCATTTATTTCAATTTATTTTACTGTACGAAATAAATAATTTACAATTTATTTATTTCGTACGGTGGAAGCGAGGCATTCGTATGCATACATTGTATACGCAATGTATTTCTCTCACGAGGAATTGATTTAATTAAAAATGGGTCAATAGTTATCAATTTAATGAACAGTTCACATTCAGCGGTATTTAAACCCATTGCGTTATAAGAATCAAGGTTGGTCATATTTTTATTTGATGGCCTGATGTTTAATTATAGAAACTATAAAAGTAAACACGTGGCTTCGTGTTATCAAATTATTTCGTTAACAAATATTAAATTTTTAATACAGAGAAATCGTTTACTTTGAATTTAGAATAAAATAGAATGTTAAATTAAATTATTATACTTTGCATAAATTATTTGTCGGTAAGTTTTCAGATTACTTGTCTGAGTTATTTTTGGGTTTAATTTATATATTAAAAATCCAAAAATAACTAAATAGTGACTTTTTAATATTTTTTATTAAAAATAAAAAAATACCAACCTACAGCGTGCCAACTAATAATTTTATAAATAAGATTGCCATTTTCATTTATATCTTTTGCTATTTATAAATAGATAAAATTATGTTCGAAAAGCTTAACTGCAACTTGTTTTAGCAAACAAAGTACTTATTGACTGACATATGAAAACCACTTGAATATTGCAAATATCGTAAACCGCAGGATATCGAGTGAGTGGCAGATATCCCGCGAATACTGATTTATCCGATATTTTAATCAAAACTTATTAATGTACACAATAGTAATAATTCATCTTAACAAATTACCTTTTTATATTAATTTATAATTCACTGAAATATTTACTACATAATTTGTACACGGGTAACTGTTAACCGCACTTCACAGATAAAATGACACTTATCGCACAAGTTTGTATAACAGTGCGTATAACACGAGCCTGCGCATGCGACTGTATGGCGAATATTGTCAACCGCACTGCTCGGTGTATACGCCGAAAACCATGAGGCGGTTGACCTTGAGAGAGTATACATAGTACAACATTAATGTATCATCTATACAACAATCTTCGAGCTTGTGCCTTATATCATAAGATCGCAAATAACAGGTTCCACTAAACATTATTTTGAGACTCACATCTTTTTGTCTTAAAGTTAGATTAAGCTCATTCGTTTCCATCCGCCCTTGGTGATTAAGAAAAAAACATTCAATCCATTTGAATTAAATTAAGACAAGTTATCACGTGTAACAAAACCTTGTGGGCCATTGATACAAATCTTTACGATACTACTTCATAATTCTGATAATCCGTGGTTTAGAATTAGACTCGGTTTAGATACTGTTAAAAACTCGTTGTTAAAAAACAAAATGTTTTAATTAACTTTTATAATTTCTGCTTGCGGCAACAAATAACCTACCTATGTGAATTTCAGACAAAAAAATTCCTTTCCTGTATGACATAATTAAAATAAATATGTGTTCGCATTTTCATATAATACCTTAATTTATCAACATTTTGGCTTAACGAGCCTTATGAAACACAGGTGGTCTCGTGATAGCACATTTTGAATGACCTATCCAGGGACCAACCTGGTGAAAGCTGCTTAGTTTCCGTTATCGAAGTCGGATCGTTTGTACCACTACATCAACGAGCCCTTATATAACATAGACCATAATAACTCAACCATTTCAAAAACAAACTCTGGCTCCTATAACGCTTCTGGTTCCTCTTCGGGTTCAACGCTTAACACGCATTGATTTGCAAATGAAATGTACTATAATTAAATAATTTTTAAGTTCTAACCATAGTTTGAGGTTTGTTATCTACACGAATTCATATTTCTCCATCCATCCAGGCCAGTAAAGCATATAAAAAAATACAAATATCTAAGTTACAAACAATTTATAAGCAGCTTCTACATTTCCGCACAAATATGTATTTATAAAATGATCAAAAGCACGTGTGTAAGACTTAAATTATATAGGCAACTGTATTATTCCCAAACAAAAATGGTGTTGAATAGAGAAAATTGAACACAGGTATCAAAGCGTCACTCCCAGCCATCCTATTACCACACAAATATGGAGTTCGAAAATCGAACACAAATTTCTAAACGTCTAGTTATATGACAGCTGTCCTTATCCATCCTTTATGGATACATAAAGACAGGTGTCCTCTATAGACCAGTTTCATAACAGCTAGTTAGTTTATAGGGTTGTGTTGCGTTTGCTTCAATAAAAATTGAACACACAAAAATAAGCAGAATGTATCTAATTTGATCGTTTTTGTATTTCATAATAGATGGGGATTTTAAATTGTTGTATATGATTAATAATTAGATTTTTAACGGTTTCACTATTTTATAAAACAATTCTTGTGAGTTTTAAGTCTACTGTCTGTCAAGCGATTGCTTCATTCACCATGGCTATAGATATATGATATATGTGTACTACATTTTAGTTTCAAGGGCTACGCAATTAGTTTTAATTAATGTATAAAAATGCTAGGCATCATAACTTTTATTCATAAGTGTACTTGTATCTAGTTATCATCCAATCGCTGTAAGATTTATTATTGCAATAAGTTATATTGGAAAAAAAACTATAATTCCTCCGTATTTTCATTACTAGGCGATAAACATAGTCCACATTAGTTTCCCACTCAAATTTAGAATTTCTCATCTATGTTTCTAACGGCTTCTATTACACGTATAAATAATAGTCCACGCGTGACAAAAATAACAAGTATTTAACATATTACTTATAAAAGACCTGATTTTCTATCATTTTATCATAGGATGCAAATTAGCTGTTTCATACTAATCCATCGTTTGTATTTATTTTTGTGTCTGCAGATTTTTTGCTTGCATTTTTAGATTCACTCCCGTAAAATGAATTGTTTATTTTGATTGTATATAGCTCTTTTAATTTTTATATGACGTAATCAAAAAATAAACCACAATTTAAGTATAAAAGTAATATTATGATTGATATTACGTTTTATTTACCGACCAAATCGACTTTAATTTCAATCAAGTATAATTAACTGCACAGTAATTTGTTGTGTCGTTTTTTCATTTTACATTTTTAATTATGAATGTCCAGATTAGTTTGCAAATACCTAAAATTGTACGACGAATCCATTTATATCCGTAGGCACTATAAACCCATTTAATTTGCTAAGCGGTTGGCAACTGTTATATTATTTAAATCACATTTTTATTGCTTTTTTTCGTAACTGAGATGAAAGTAGTAACTCTCTTTGCTACATCTAGATTCTTTTTGCCTATAAATAGATAATAATTGCATATATTTTTAATCGAGTACTAAAGTTAAAACCCACTTATCTTTACCACACGAGTAAGTAAACATTACAAATTATGATAATGACAATTTTATTAGTAAATCTTAATTAAATAGTGCTTATGTAATTAATAAGAAAATATTTCAGAAGCTATAATCTTAAAGCTATAACATATAGCTATATGTTTGAGAAAATGTTACTACTTGCCCGAAAACCGGACATAGATAATACTCGAGGAAGAGGCAACTAAATGTAAGGACGAATGGAAATAATAATGATTTCTTTGTAGATTTGTGCATTGCGTATATAATAAAAAATTAAGATTTATTTAATTTAATTAGGAAAGCTTACAGTCTAATTCACAATCTAAATACACAACGGTTAATTATACTCTAATTACAAGTTTCAAAGCGAAGAAATAATACCTGACTTGTCTTACACTGCAGTGGAATAAATTAAGGTGATTGTCAACTTTGATCCTAATGTTAAATTGACCGGGGAACAGGGGAAACGTGACCGGGGAACAAAGGTATTAATTCTGTAATTATAGCGATCCAAAAGAATAGTTTTTATTTTATGTAAAAATTTAATGTGTAAATATTTCTAGCGAATTGTCAAATGTTTATTTCAGGGCATATTATGACATAATCTTGAAAATATATTTCTTTTATATGAATAAAAGAAATATATTTTCAAGATTATGTCATAGAGATCTTTCATTGTATTTCAGAAATAAATGCTAAAAACCTATTATTTACTCGTAGTCAACATCTCAATTATTAAGTATGTACGTGCCCAAACATTATGAAAATTAAATTCGGGCGGCTAAATGTGGAATGACATTGCCCCAGTCGCAAAATGAGACAAAGCACGCTAAACTTAAGATATTTTTAACTCACAAAATAAAGATAAATTCAACTGTGCTTATTTTGCAGTGACATTGTTAATCCATAAGATGTTACCTATGCTGTCTTCACAAGTATAGTATTTAGTGAATGATACCTACTGGCTTGTAAAAATAACCAAGTGTTCTATTTTAAATTTTCATAGGTAGTGCATTCTTAAAAGTCGAAACGAAAGATCAAACGCTGTCTATAAAATATTTGTTTCTGATGTGTTATGCATACGTACTTACATTAGTATATTTTTGCATTTTTTGTTTTGCTTTTTGTTGTTAACTAGATCTAAGATGACTTTAAAATCCATCTTACTTTATATTTATCCAAAAACCGTTTTTGAGGTAAAGGTACAATTTTTTTTTATTAAAAGATCCATACGTACAAGAAGAAACATTTTTGCTCGTTTATTAAAAGATTTTTTTGTACTTTGGACATTTTTTTTTAAATTAAAAGTTACAGGGTATAAATAATAAAGGTACATATTACTTGTAACAAAGAGTCGGTTTAAATAGATTAGCATCAGTTTATATTTGTAGCATTTTATTTTATCATTTTTAATCTTATTATGATTACGCATTAAATTTACTCGCAGAAAACCTTTTAAAGTCCCATTGAAATTTTAAGAATGAAAGTAACTATGTTAGACTCGAATTTTAGTACATTATATTAAATCTTCATATTTTCATACATAATAATAAATCGCTGAAGTGTTGTAGTAGCTCGAACAACATCATCAAAAAAGTTTGACAAATAAATGACAAAAACTATGAAAGTATATATTACGATAAAAAAAAATTCGTTTTGGATCACCAATACTATTATTATTTGTAAAGAATTGTTAATATTTTTTCTGGATTTAATTTTAAATATTTACTCATTCAAATACCTTGCAAATCTTATATCATTTCGAATATCTCATATTTACAAATAAATGTGAAAAAGAAAAATTATTCATTGTAGGCAACGTTTTAATTTGCGTTTAAAGAACGTGCGTTTTTGCGTTTTAAGAATTATCTTAAATTGGTTGAAGGTATTATAATATCCAAAAACGAACATAATTTAATAATACTGAACAAGAAAGTACAACCCAACCGGTTTACAAGATACTGGTTTTTTGATGTTGCAAAACTGACTTACATCAAATCGGTCGTTCAACTCAGTCCTAACGTGATATTATAAAAATAATAGTTTTTATTTAATAAGCCTAAGGAAGTAAAAAGACATATACAAAAGCTTAAGTTCGACAATTTATTTATTTTCAATAAGCGACTTTCGCCAAAGTTGGTCCCGAAATATAAAATTTGTTATAGCGAGCTCATCTGTGCTAAGGATGGCACACTAAGCCGTTGGTCCGGTTGTTACGGCACCTACCAATTCTTTATTTGTTTCTCCCATGAAGGATGGCCTGAGCTCAACAGCTGCCTGGCCCTCTAATTTAACTCTAAAGCAATTTGTAATCAAGGCCATATTTAGAATGAACATGAATGTCAACGCACATGTCACATTAGCACACTTGATTTCTTGATATTGTACGCGTCACATGGACCTGCGAATACAGTATAAAAACATATTAAGCATCGTTTTGGGGCAGTCGCGGTTCTTTATTGGATTTGTAATACTAAACTAAGCAAAAATAACCAATTGTACTTAAATATCTGTTAATAATTCATAGCAGACTTATTTTACTGGCCACGAGGTCATTACCGCAAAACCGAAGCCCAAAGGTAATGCCTTCCTTTTGATGTTAAGCCCTTTTCCCTCTTTTCTAAGCTCTCGAGGCATCAACAGGATAATGCGATAAACAACGCTGGGAGCTTTAAAATGCTCTCACATTTAATTAATATACGACACGTGACCACTTTTATAATTTTTTTCTACCTCATCGTCGGCAATATAGATAAGGTTTTTTCAAACGAAATGGTACTATTTACTGATAGTAATAAGGGTTATTTTATAAATATCAATGTTCAACTCAGTTATAGATTTTACACATCTTTTTACTCTTATTTTTCTTAACTTTTCTACTAGTCTATTACTAAGCATTAGCATTTAACTTATTATTTTGTGTAAAAATAAAAATTGTTTTAAAATTTAAAGTCAATAAAACGATTATAATTATAGATTTACGCGGCAGTAATATAAGACATACAAAAAAAATCAGTAACAATCCAGACGACTTAAATTAATTTGAATAATAAATTCTTCTTGATTTTAAAACATTTAGTTATGCTAATAAAATAAGTACATAGTTTTAATATACATAGTTTACATAGTTTTAAAAAGCCTATGCATATTTTCAAAAAGCTATGAAATATGATAAAAACTAATAACAAACTATATACATAGTTTTAAACAAGCCATGAAATACAATCTGATGGTGATTCACATTAATTTTCTCTACCAACAATTCTTTATTGTTGTCATTTCAATGCTACAAACTCATGGCCAAACACTGCCCTACAACCTTCATAATTAAGTACTTGACGTTTCCCATCGATTAATGTGGATTAAACCAATATGATGTCATTGTAATGTAAGTTTGTTCAATAGACATCATTAAAGTGCCCCTGAATAAGATATTTAATAATTTTGTAAGAACAGGTCATGATCTTTTTAAAACAGCAGTCATGGTTATTTTAATGTACTAACTTTTGATTGTAGCTTCGTAGAATTGGAATTAGAATTAATGAATTTGACAGCTCTGTAAATTAGATCTGCTTTGCGTAGAGGCAAATATATTTAAAACCATAGTTGTGTAATAGGCAATCTGGTAAAGAAAATTTAGGATAAATAGGAGAAATGTAGATGATATTAAGGAGAAAATTGTTTATTGTGTAAATTTAAGTTATTATAAGTGCAGCCCTGTGTTTTAATTTATATTATGTTCAAACATAAAAATCATTTATTTTTTACTATTATATTCATTTAAAATATTAATTATTGTGTAATTGTATACATTCATAATTCATTTTGTGTTAAAATACCATAAATATATTTAATAGGAGTTTTGATTTACAATTGCTTGAATGTAAATCTTTGTACACTTACTACAAAGATTTACATTCAAAGATTTATTCGGCTCACAAAAGAGGCACTTATTTAGTATTTAAATTATAATACGTATTAATAAATCAGTGACTTATTTTCGCGTTATTTTCTGAGCATATTTAATACTACTGTGAAAATATATTTTAATTTAATTGTAAACAACAACAATTGTTACGAATTCATTCCGTCTATGTAGACAGAATAATGTTGAAAATCAATTTAAAAAAATATACAAATATAACTCAGTAATAATAATTTTATATAGGTATAGATAACAATAGAAATTAACACTTTATAGTAAAACAAATCTTATCATGTTGCGTAAAAACGGTTAATGCTTAGAAGTGCGTTATATCTCTTTATTTTAAAAAAGATAAGTAACAAATTTACGACAAAATTTGGGCTAAATTTTTCTGTTATCTCCTTGGCTCTTGTTAATATTATCTTTTCATTTGAATTATGTTAATGTGAAACGCATCTAACTCAGTTTATTATGAGAACTTGAGAAATAATCTTTGCTAATCTATAAAAATGAACAGCTGTTCATTAGTCTTAATAAAGCTCATAAAATGCTAGACCAATTTAAATAATTGTTTCTTGGTTTTGTTGACGTACAGGAATGGTTTAAAAACAAAAAGAATAGAAAATTTTAAAGAGAAGCTTAAAAAATCATAAGAAATATTTAGGTTTTAAGTATAGATATGGTCCAACGCATTATACATAATTTTTATTTCTTGCATCGCTACTTCGGAAATCTTTTAATAGATGGCGTTGTTAGCACATTTTATAAATTTATAGTTATAGTAAAGGTGATACAAAGTTCACCTGGTCAATTAGTTCAAAATAAACATAAGAATACTATTACAAATACCTACCTACTTATTGTAGAGGTTAAAATTAAATAATTGGTTCAGATAATTCATTTCCAGGAATGTTTGGTACCATTAAATTTCGTTAAAATTTCGTAATTTATGCTTGTATAAACAATGAATATTAATAACGAATGACTTGTTCTACGCTTGTATCATTATTTTGATTATTGACTGTTAATAGTTAAAGCCGACCTTGATTGTATTATTCATTAATATTCAAGATTGCTGTCTGTCACAAGATTAATTGACAAGTACCCAGGATATTTTAATTTGGTGGCCATAAAGTTTTGATTATATTATTTTGTCCCTCTAATTATATAATTAATTTGCTCTACAATTTATTCTGCTCACTAAAATTATTATTAAAATATGAATATACTATATATATATTCGTATTTAAATTTTGAGTCTATTTTTCCCTTTATTGTTGACGTCAAAAAATAAACGATAGATATGTCAACTTGAAATATTTTTTGTAATAAAAATATAATTTTCCTATTACAACGAATTGTAATCATTTGATCCCTTACTGGGCACAGGTGTTCTAATATATTTAAAGTGTAAGAAAAGTTTGGATCAAACACTTTTTGAATACGGATTGCGAAAAGTGAATGTTTACTCTAAATCATAATAACCGCCTTTGATCTTTGACGTGTTCAGACCATATTCTATCAGAAAGTCTGTTATCACCTGAAATCAATGTTCACATAGTCAAGTACCCAAATTAGTTCTAATTTTATTAAGTCAAATTATTTTTTATAATTCTCCCTATTATAGGGAAGGCACAGGGAACTATTCATATCTTATGTGTAATAAGGGATACCGGTGTAGTATAAGGAGGTTTTGGCTACTAATGGTAAACACCGCCATTTTGTTAATGATTACGACCAAAAAATACCTTATGAAATCAATTTAACTAAATACCAAAGATTAGCAAATTGTTACTACATTTAATACTACCTCCTTAAGTCATTATTGTTATAATAGTTATGACACGATAAAACCTTATCTGCTTATCTGCTCTAGTTAGCTATGGACGCCAAAGAAAAAAAACAAATTAGGAAAAAAAACATCATAACTATTCTGGACTTATGAATTTAAATTTGTAATAATTCTTAACCCAGGGGCTCCCCTTGAAAGTGGCCAGTATGGCAAAATGCCAATTCCATATGTAAGTACCTAATATAAAAGTGGTAGTATCGAAGTTTCTAGATAAATTGAATTTATATACGCCTTCAGACAGAGTCCATTGTCATCTAAGGGTTACCTCAGCATATAATGATGATAAATACTATCCTAAATACATTTATGCGTTGTTCTTATTTATACCTTCATAATTAATTTATATTAATTTTTAATCAGTACTTAATGTTATTTATAAATAGTTGGCTCGGTGATATTTGTATCTCCTACAACCTGACACTAACGCCATCTATCAATAGTGATCCGAAGTAGCGGTGACCGTACAAAAGTACAGTTTCAAATAGTACGTCATATAAACTTTATTCCACACAAAATTATTTTTTTTAAATATAATTTTGAATAAAACAAAAAGAAATCGTTGTAATAGTTCAAACAAGTTTTAGTGAGACTATCGAATAACTATGAACTTTTATATACTTATTTGTTATTATTTTACAGAATAGTGAATAAACAGCAAAATGTTAAATGAATTTGTATATATGAGATATTGCTATTAATGACAGAAGTTTAAAAAAAACATATTTTTAACATAAGTACAGAAACAAACGTAATAGAGATTGCCTCATTTAAGAGGCTGCAATAAAGGAGGTAAAATTTATTCAAAAACTATCTTTATCAATTTTACAAATACAATTAATTTAAATTTTAATCTCCTATCTTTAATACGAATATCTCATATATACAAACTCGTTTTAAATTTTACTGTGTATAATTATTTAACCATTAGGACGGTTTTTGAGAATACACTTAGTACGTGGTGCCCAGTGCCGTCGCATTAAGACAAATGAAACGATTAAATAAGGTATTTGGAAACTTTATTGAACAGCTCAATTTCTGAATATTACATCATTATCACTCAAAAGATACTGCGATTATATCACAATACTATTTCGCTCCCAACTGTCGCACATTTCCAACTTTCAAAAATATTTTACATCTACCCTTCATAAATAACTTATGCATCTTATAATATTATGATATTTTTAGCATGTTTTTTGTTTTAAAAAATCATCGTTGCTTTAAACATCTTACTAATGGCACTTAAATAATGTAACAAATTATTATTATTATTATTGTTAATTACAACCACTTTTAGATATATGACTACTTAGTAATCACAATATGCATGTAGAGTTCATAAAACTAAAAGAATAAAATTCTCATGAGAGTCATGCCGGCGTCTATGTGATGGGTCCAATGACTAAAAATTTAATAATCTTTGTAAAAAAAATTGTAAAACCAATTTCAATTTTATAAAATTTTGGCCAACTTTACTATTTATTCAAAAAAATTAATACAAATTATTTACTTTGGCCTAATGCCCTTCATTTGACTTTGAAGACCCAGGAGCTCGTTGTGTAACTTAATATTTATCGTGATAGTTTTAGTCTTTAAAATCATTACTAACGCGAAAATTCACAATGATAAACATTTATGCGGCAATGGAAACATTGCTTACGTCAAAATGAAAGGGAAGGCGATAGATTCAGAGTTACATAATAAGGGGGTTGTCGTGTGGTAGCTGAACTGGGTCAATTTTATCTGTAATCAATTTAAGGGGAATACTTTCCTATATAAATATTTCCTATAAACTTAATATCCAAAAAATATTTCGAGTATTTTGTACAACGGAGATATAAAACTTTGAATACTTAACATTCATCAATAAAAATACTTGCCGTAAGCATTTCTGCACAAATTCTTGCAATTTGTTCTTAGATATTTAATAATACTTTTCGTATACACTAATATTGTCTAATAAATTTTACAGTGCTTATAAACGTTGCTAGGATTGACCCTAAAATATAATAAAAGACAAATTTTTATCTTATTGTAATTTCATAGCTTAGACCCTTCTAATGCTTTTTTCTCTTTTCTGTTCTTTTCTTTATCCAGATCAGCTGTCTTAAGGGGGCCATGCTTCCAATCTTCTGGGTAGCCATATTGCCTGACGTCATCCCACCATTGCTGTTTACCATCCGCCCAGATGATATAAATTACGTTAGTGCCGACTAGAACTGCGAAGCATACCCAAAATGCTATTCGCCATTGGGTTAACGTCGACTGAAATAATACAAATTGGTTCATTATAAATGTTACTTGTTAAAACTTATTTTTTTTTAAAGAGTTATTTATGCACATATAAACAGTATTAGGAGTTGATTTGTATAGATTTTTTTCTAGTATCGGAGAATTTAAGTTAGAAAGATTTTTATTTATATATCTAAGTAATCGCTTCCACTCACTCTTTGTATTTTTACTCAAGTTGAAATAAAATTAAATAGTAATGATTAGTTTGTTGTGGCTTGTGAATATATCTATGTTCAAAGAAAACTAACAATTTTACGTTTCAAAGAACAAGGAAAATGACTTTTCGATATTCTATTACGAAGGCACTAACCCTGTTACTGTCTGCGAGAAAATTTTAAAAGTGAGTCTAAACGAAAAATAACTAGTCATTGAAGTCATAGACTTGCTTATACATATTTAATGTCGACAACTTTGACGGTCAACATTATTATATTAATTAAATTGATACTGAAATATAACTGAAAATAAATTAATTCTTTCAGTAATTGAATAATCAGAAGCAGTTTAAAAAAGTAAAGGTACATTGAGTACCAATATTTTGTATAAAATTAATGAAATCTTTGAAATCATACAATTTCAGTTTCAACAAGAAAGTTTCACATACTTGATTAAAGGTTTTAACTATTTTTTTAAAGCCATTTTTCAAGGAATAGGTATAAAAAAATATTGGTAGTTTACATATTCGTAACAAAGCCGTTAGACTTAAACACTGTGGCAACAATAATATTTATATAAGTCTCCTTAAGAAAATGACATTTTATAGTATACAAAAGGATCTGAGCGAAATGTAATAACTCGCTCATTATTTTCTATGTTCCTCAGATAATATACCAAGAATCCTCCTTTGTAAAATTTATCCTCTTTTACGGAAAAATTCAAAAGAATGTTCTATAAGAACAGCTACTACAAACTGCAAAATTCAATTCATTTATTCATTCTAAGTAACTGTACATAGCCAATTAAAATGAAATGAATTTTTGTGTTAGATTATTTTCATTTTCAATTGATAACTAATAATCATTCTTAAACTGTCTCAATACTCACATCTGGCGTTAAAAGTCCAATAAGATACGGTGTAATGATTCCAGACAAAGTTGAGGTTCCGTTGATCATCGCTGTTAAGGAACCAGCGTAATTAGGCGCCAAGTCTAAAGCGTTCACCTTAAATGAAAATAAAAAGTAAAGCTTTTTAAATTATCATTTCATTAGTATTAGCAGGCTCATATCGTTGTATCTTTCAAATATAACGAATATAAGCAATTTTTTTGATAATTTTAAATTTTTAAACTTTAACTTTTAAAAAATTATCTTATCGCAATTTTGTGCCATTAGCATTCACGACTGAAAATTCGTATTTATGACACAACAAAAATGAGTAAAACATCAACTTTCCGAAACCTTTATTTACTTTATTTGGTATTTATGAAGTTCCGACAAAAATTACAATATATATTACACTATTATTTAGGATGTGCTAGCGAGCGAGAGGGACAAAATGTGGATCATAATAACAGCTGTTAAGAAAAACACACTTTATTGTGTTCGTGACATTTGATGACATTGTTGTTTGTTGTTTTGCCGACTTTTAAGGTCAATATTTTTTTGCTGCTGCTAACTTTTATAATATCTTATGGTTGGTGGATTCAACTGAAGCAAACATCATTATTACAGTCCACTTGTCAGTCGACTTTTGCGTGTCCTAATGTAGCGTACAGATTCTCATGAATCTATTACAGAGTTAACCAACCGCATAATATTCGATAAGTTATTTCTGGCGCTAAGGGAGCTTGAAGATAAAATAATTTCCGCCCCATTCGATCTCGATAAAGGTAATAATGGAGTACCTCGGGCTATTTAATATATTCGACCCTCCGTAAAATCATCGACAACCTTAAAACCCAGCTCTTATAACTTTCTTATATAACCAAATTTTGGAATATTCCCGAAGCTACACAATAGATTTTTTATGGATAGAGATATGGAGGCACGATATGTAAAAGCCGCGTAAATATGAGCGAAGTTCTTCATAACGATGCAATATATCATCATTACTAGGAATGTTTTTACGGGGAGTTGAGGATGAAAATTTTTGTAATTTTTGTGTAAAATTTTGCCTCACACTACCGCTCTATATAAGCACTCTGGTTTAGCACCCATAAAGTGATACAAAGTGATATATTTGATTTATATTTAACATTGTACTCCTTACTCATAACTGGCCAACATATATATTCACTGATTACTATTAAGGACGATAAGTAAAACAATTGTTAATGTTAATATATGGCCTTATAAAAGGAAACGTAAATAAGTTATTAAAAAGACACAATTGTAGAGAAAAAAAGATCGCAAGCCAACAGAACTTAAATAATAACAACGAATGCCAATGTCTAAGAATATAAAATACATTGACATAATTTCAAAGGTAAATTTATAAAAGAGGGTTTTATCATTTCAAGTTAACGCCAACAACTATAGTGGTCATTTTAGTATTTTGTACTTCCTGAATAGGTACGTCGTCAAGCTAGATTGGAGCATGAGTTAAAGTATTTTTTTTATTAATTTAATGTTGTAGTATAATGTCTTAAACCAATCTATTTTAGATCTATGTATTTAGTAGTCATTATTGCCTAACTCATATTATGATAATATTTCACCCTATACAGACCAAGATGATAAAGTAAATAAGATCTGACGAGTGGTGGATTTCAAAAAGTCAATAATTTACTTAAATTTCGTTGAAATTTCCATTTTTAAATTTTAAATTACCTCAACATATAGCTTGTTATATCGCTACCTCTATTCCTGTGTTATTCTTAAAAAATGACTCGTTACATACCTTCATGCCACTGTAGAACCCTCCCATAAGCGCCATAGAAGCGATAAAGTACGCAACCGCGGCATATCGATCACAGCCTGCGTACGACGCCAAAATAATGCAGATGGCTGGACCTGTCGCAGCTGTGGACAATATTTTATTGGTCACATGACTTTATCAACTGAATCGTCAAAATAAGATACTAAGTTGGCGAAATAGCTTACAATGGAAAACCAAAATGAAGAATTCATTTTTAATTTTTATGTAACGTCATAAGTAGATATACTATTGATTGAAATTTTACGTTTCTATGGTAGTATTGGTTGTTTACACCTGATAAGTTGAAATTATACACCTATTGTGAATCAGTTTTCATATTTGTTAAAATGAGTAAAATATATAGTAACTGCTATTAAATATAACTGTAGGTGCTACTTAGACCGCTTCTCTTAAAAGCTAAATATTGAGAATAATTGAGAAGACGCCTAGAAAGATTAGATTTAAAATACCTATTTAAATAAAATTGTAATTATAGCTAGCTTTAAAATTAGTACTATTTTGTATCAAAATTAAA
Source organism: Acentria ephemerella (assembly GCA_943193645.1). Taxonomy (NCBI): domain Eukaryota; kingdom Metazoa; phylum Arthropoda; class Insecta; order Lepidoptera; family Crambidae; genus Acentria; species Acentria ephemerella. Next base: position 8,289,539 of record OW971886.1, on the reverse strand, counting down.
TTAAATAATCTAATTATTAATTCATTGGTTGTGATGATTTTTAACCAACGACTTTTAACCAACCCGTTTTGGGCCATCTTTGTTCTAACCCAATATAGGCGAAAAAAGTATTCTAGATCTTTCCGGTACCCAGTTTTTTTACGAAAAACGTATGTTAATCTAAAAAGCGCTTAGGCACTACCATATGCGTTGCCTTTATACTTGTAAAAAAGAAATAGATAATGTTATATAAACAATATAGAAGATAATAAGGAAACTCAGAAAAGAAGCCATAATTCAGTAAGGTCGTTGGACCTGAGTAACCGCAGGAAGATAACGTAACGTACTAATTAATGTTATTTGTTTCGATATTCTTTAAGGTGCTGTTACTATGTCATTTGGGCGCTAATAGCATTATCTACGACTCTGTCCTTTCCCCTTATCCCAAATAACTATCCCTCCTATAAGTATGCCAAATAATACAAAGACTCACCAATAGTAGTATGAATAATTCTTCCAGTTTTAATTGAATGCCAGTCCCTTTTCACACAGAAATCGCACACCCATCCAAAAATAAACGAGCTAATCCACATGGCTAAATAAGGCATAGCAGTCAACGTGCCAGTTGCAGCAATATTAAACTTAAGTACATCCGTCATATATTTTGGAAGATCAGTGACCATTGTGTAGTAGCCCCAGTCGTGACCAACCTGTGAATAAAAGGACAGAATAAATTAGTAGTAGTAGCCATATCATTACACAGAAATTACGTTATACTTACATTAAATGTATATGTTCATTATTATGATCCAAATTAAAAAAGAACTAATCATCATAAGATTTTTAAATCGCCTGAGTTATAGGTAATTCTTATTTTATTATCTTTAATAAATTACAGCCCTATTCATTAGTCGACTCGTATTAAGTAGCACACTGTTCTCGTTAATCGTGAGTACGTTAAGGAATAAAACTGTGTTTAGGGAAGGTGCTGGGCTAAGTTAGTTTGTTTTATAGTTAGGTATGTCTAGGTACGTTACCCTCTCGCCGATACAGGTATGTAGGTGGATCCCGGGTCTCACTTGGTAGGCACAACACTGATGGCACTAGGATAACACTGATGGGCACAGAAAACAGTATAACGAGGGCAACGTGGCGAACACCGCGGAAACTTATGTCAGTCAGTCAAGCGTCGGGAAGGAACTGTTGATTGGTGGGAGTTAACGTAATGAAAAGAGCGGGTCAGGTAGCTAGGCAGATATAGGTAGGCAAATATCATGCGTCCGGCGAGACTTTAATAAACACATCGCCCGCCCTAAACATCTTAATGTTTACGTAAAGGAAAGGTAGGAGATATTAGGGATTTATTCAATAGGAAGGCGAACTAGTTTCGTTACGGATCTCTTTAAGGTTCCGGTGGGAGTCTGAACTTCAACCACACGAACAACTTGGTCTTTTCCGGGGTATACTTCGACAATGCGACCACGCCGCCATTGTAAAGGAGGAAGGTTGTCGTCTTTCAAAAGAACTAGCTCGCCTATATGAGGAGGGTTGGAAGGAGTAGTCCACTTTTGTCTCATCTGCAACGTATTGAGGTATTCAGAGTGCCAACGAGACCAAAAATGCTGTGTCATCTGTTGCACCAACTGGAATCGACTGAGACGGCTAGTTTTCAAATCTTGGAATGGGTACTCAGGAAGGGCAGTTAAAGGTTGGCCTATTAGGAAATGACCAGGAGTAAGTACCTCGAGGTCATTAGGATCGGAGGAGACAGGAGAAAGAGGACGAGAGTTTAAGACTGCTTCGATTTTCGCGAAGACAGTCGTTAATTCCTCAAAGGTTAAGGGAGTTTCACCGATCACCCGCTTGAGGTGGGCCTTAGCCGACTTCACAGCAGCTTCAAAGAGACCACCCCAATGAGGGTAAACAGGAGGATCGAAAACCCAGTTAATGTTCCTTCGCGAAAGTTGGGAACCTATAGTTCCTTGATTTTGAGTCAAAAAGGACTCTAATTCTTTCAGGTAGTTATTCGCACCGATATAATTTCGGCCACAGTCGGATCGGATTAAGCTAGGCAGGCCACGACGCGATACGAAGCGGGAAAAGGTTGCGATAAAGGCTTCAGTAGTAAGGTCAGACACAACTTCAAGGTGAACAGCTTTGGTAGATAGGCAAACAAACACACACAGGTAACTCTTTACCAATTTCCGGTTACGGTACGATTGAACTTTCGTGTAAAATGGTCCGGCAAAGTCAGTACCGACGCCATCGAAGGGACGAGCAGCTGTAACACGGTCCTTGGGTAGGTCGCCCATTGGAGGTTGGGAGACAGCTGCTTTTAGGCGGTAACAAGGAAGGCACTTGAAAATAACATGCTGAATGGCGCGGCGAGCGGATAAAATCCAAAATTCTCGACCGAGGATAGCGAGCAAGGTATTGGTTCCAGCATGAGAATTTTCTATGTGGTAGTGGGAAATCAAAAGGGAGGTGAAATGACTGTTTTTGGGAAGGAGAAGAGGATGGCGGGAATCAAAGGAAAGCTCAGAATTTCTTAGTCTCCCACCCACTCTTAATAGACCTTGATCATCAATAAATAGATTTAGTCGCTTCAAGGAATTCGAGATTAGATCTCCGCGATGCAGGCGATCTAGCTCATTAGGAAAGGAGGTAAATTGTACAATTTTTATTAAGTACAATAGGGAGTCTCGACGTTCTTCAGGAGAATGGTATGGAAGGTATCTATGGTTGGATGGGTTTTGAGCGTTATGAATAAACCGTCGGATATAGGACACAACATTGATCAGTTTATTCAATGAACTGTAACGCTCTATTAAAAACGAAGGATCAGGGGAGGGAACGCCAGAAGTCATTACCAGGCAACGAAGTCCAGGGAGATCTCTACCAGGATCCGGCTCTGTAATTACAGGCCAGAGGTCAGGAGATTGCATCAACCATCGAGGGGAAAACCAAAGGTCATGGTTGATGAATCGGGACACAGGAAGGCCCCGGGACGCACAGTCACTCGGGTTCATATGACCAGGGACGTGTCTCCACTCGGACACTGTTCCGGAGTTAATAATTTGGGAGACACGGTTTGCCTCATAGGTTTGGAGGTGGTGAGGAGGCGTCCTAATCCAGGCAAGGGCAATCATGCTATCCGTCCAAGTATTGACTGAAGCCACCACTATCGACCTCTTCAAACAGAGAGCGACGTGGTGGACTAATTTTGACAGGAGCGTAGCTCCTAACAATTCCAACTTGGGAATTGTTAATCGAGTCCGAACTGGGGCAACTTTCGTTTTGGCCATAGCAAGGTGGACGGAGCACGTGCCAGAAGGATGTTCTGCGCGCAAATAAACTGCAGCAGCATAGCCAGCTTCAGAGGCGTCACAGAAACCATGGATGGAGAAGGAGGTGGAACCACTAGGTAGGATAAGGCGAGGAATGGCTACTTCAGAAATACGTATAAGGTCGCTAGTAAACGTAGCCCACTCATTTCTAAGGGTATCACTAAGGGGTTCGTCCCAGGATAGACCAGAAAGCCATAGGCGCTGGATAAACTCCTTAGCTGAAAACACTACGGGAGCTATCCAGCCGCAGGGGTCATATATTCGGGCGATTAAGGATAGGACTTTTCGCTTGGTAATCACTTCTTCTTTGCCGTTCAAGGTAAGGTTATATGAGAAACAATCACTACTGGGGTTGTACTGAACACCAAGGACAGCAATGGTTTGAGGGTTTGAGGAGTCTTGGAAAGAATAAGGAAGCTGCAGGTGCTCTAGGGGCATGTCTTTAAGGAGCTCAGGTCTGTTGGTAATCCACTTTCGTAGTTCATACCCACCAGATGCCATAATACCCTCAAGTTCAGTTTTGAGTAGGTGAGCTGACTCAATGGAGTGGGTTCCAGTCAGGCAGTCATCAACGTAGACGTCACTTTCCAGAACTCTCGCAGCGTTGGGAAAGGAAGCTCTCTCTCTCTCGGCAAGCTCAAGGAGGGCACGGATCGCAACGAAGGGACTAGAGCGGAGTCCATAGGTATTGGTGTTCAGTTCATATGTGAGGAGAGGGAAGGAAGGATCTTCACGCCAGAGCACTAGCTGGTACCGCCTGTCATCAGGATGGACCCAGGTCATACGGAACATCATCCGGATGTCGGTTACAAACACAACTTCGTGTCTGCGGAAGTTAAGTAGGATATGGGTGATGTCACGCTGGAGTTTAGGACCTGTATGTAGGCATTGGTTAAGGGAAACACTAGTGGAAGTAGGGCTGCTACCATCGAACACAACACGTATCTTGTCCCCGGTACTCTTGAACACACCATGGTGAGGAATATAATAATGTTCTCGGGATGGGTCAAAGGTAGACAAAGACATGTGTTGGAGGTCTAGATATTCACGCATAAATGACACGTACTTATCACGGAAGTCAGGATTAGCCTTAAAACGCTTCTCCAAGTTAGAGAATCGTTGTAGGGCTCGGGTTCGGGAATCACCAAGGGAGGGTCTATTCTGGAGGAAGGGTAATCTAACCATAAATCTACCATCGCGCTCGCGAGTAGTAGTGGTTTGAAAGATTGTCTCACAGTCTTGGTCTAATGGGTTAGGTATGTCTATCTGGGGGGATTCCTCTGTTTTCCAGAACTTCTCCACGATCTGTGATAGGGATACACCAGTCATGGGTGCGTCAACCTCGTGGGAGAAGCCTGAGATCGGACCAGACAATACAAAACCGAAGATGGTAGACAAGGCTGTAAGACCACTAGGATACTTAAGGAACTCAGGTTTTAAGAGGGATCCTATGACATCGGCACCCAGGAGGACATTTATAGGACCAGGTCTGTGAAATAAGGGATCCGCTAAAGGTAAGTGTGCAGTAGAATTAACTAAGGACTTGGGTAGATCAATCTCAGGATGAGTACCAGCAATGACATCCACGACCATTGCGGTAGTTGAGATCTCGGGATAGGAGGAATGAACGGGCTTGAAATGTAGGGAGACAGTACCTCGGGAATGTACAGACTGCACATTACCTATACCGCGTACAGGTACAAAGGATGGGGTGACAGGGAGGTTCAATTGATCAACGACTAAATCAGTGGTAAGGAGGCAGCCCTGGGCTCCCGTGTCACATAATGCACGCGCTTCTACATAGTAACCATAGGAGGTCCTGATGTGTATAAGGGCAGTAGGTAAAAGCACTAGGGAGTTTGACGGAATTCTAGTAGAAGCGGGCGGGGAGAGGGAGAGGGAGTCGGAGTCTAGTCAACGTCTCGGACTCCGACTAGTCCGTGGGCTATAGTCTCGGCGATGAGGCCTATCATCAGCCGTACTTGTCCTTCGGACTTGGACAGGAGGGGGGGAGTACATGGGTCTACTGCGGGGAGTAGTTGTAGGACGAGGTGAGTCACGGGAATGGACGTAGTGATGCTGGGTGACATGTGAGTTCGTGTGAGGTGGTGATCGCATATTCATACGAGGAGGCGAATATCGCCCGCCCATACGGGGAGGTGACGACCTTGTCACCACGTCACGAAAGGATACAGTTCTTTCACACGGGGAAGGAATGCTATCGTAACACAACATCGTGTGATGGGAGGAACGATGGCATATACCACAACGATAGTTACGACGGCAGGTAGATAAGGAGTGCTTATCTAAACACCTATAACACAAGCGGGCCTCTCTGACATAACTAGTTCTATCGCGAACAGGTAGGCGATGAAAGTCGGGGCACTCCCGCAGATAGTGTTTTGTGCTGTTGCACTTAAAGCACGTAGGATTAGGTGTAGGAGTTACTACCACGTATGCTCTAGGAGTAGGTGGGGAACGAAGTCTAGGTTTAGGTGTTGGACGAACAGTGTGGGTTGACTGGAGGGAATTATCGACAATGTCGGCATTACCTACATTATCATAATGCCTACACTCGTCCTCTAGGAAGGAAATTAGGTGGTCGAATGTAGGAAGGGACTCGGGATTGTCACCATACCGGCGCTCAAATCGTGATTTTAGGTCTGAAGGCAATTTAGTCAAACAAATGTGGACTAGCATGTATGACCAGTGAGTTACGGGTAGTTCTAGACGTTCTAAGCACCGGTATGACGATAGGAGTGGGTTGAGGAAGGATACCCTTAGGCCACCCAATTTGGAACTAATGTTCGGAAGGTTTATTATTTGGGCCAAGTGGGTATCGGCTAGGACGCGTAAGTTGTGATACCTACGCTTAAGGAGGTCACGGGCTGTGGTATAATTCCCACCTTCAATTTTGAGGTGTTGGATCAGCCGCCTGGGTTCGTCTGACAGCGCGCCTACTAGGTAGTGTAACTTAAGAGTAGGGGTGAGATCAGGTTGATTATCTACAACGCTGTCAAACTGGTCGATAAAACTGATCCAGCTATCAGGACGACCATTAAACCGGGGGATAGGGAGGACAGGAAGCTTACTCGTTGGGGAGGTGAACTGGGATGTCCTAGGCGTCTTAGTTGGAGTACTAGTGGCGGACGGCTCGGGGTGAAAAGTGGGCATCAACTCGTCCGCTTTCACTTTGAGGTCATCTATTTTGTTTTGCACTATTCGCATTTTATGCTTAACATAAGAGTAATCTTGCTCGTCAATAGAAGGATCGAGACCGCCTAGGAGACGGGAACAGGCACCATTGAACTGTGCCTGATGGGAGCTCAAGTCACCCAAACGCATGCGTAACTTGGCAGGAGGAAAGGTATCCAAGGCTTGGTGTGTGTCGTCGATCCACTGACCTATAAAACGAACGACACCAATAGCTTCACGGTACTCTGCTGTTTCCGTGTATAGGAATGCCTTGACGGTATCGTTACCAACCGACATGTTCACAAAGCTAATTAACAAAAACTAGGTTTCGAGTAAGGAAAGGAAATAATTCGCAATTCGTAAACACGCGGGAATCTATACGTTAACTAGATGCCGGGCGCAGCGATGGGTCGCTCAGAGAACAAAAGAATTCCGAGCGGACGGCTAGGTAACACTTAACTCGTAAACAAGTTACGTAATTAATTTAATTTTAAATAATAGGCGAATTAATGATTTTAAACATTAAAATGATTATGAAAGGGTTTATAATGAATAATTTTGGAATAATATTAATATTTTTGACACTTTAATTGGTAATTAAGTAAAAGTGGGCCAAAATTTAAAGGTATTTGATAATAAATATCAAAATATATATTTCTTAATATTAAAAATAATTAAATTAGAAAAAAGAGGACGTTTTAAAACTACGCTCTGCTACCAAAATGTTTAGGGAAGGTGCTGGGCTAAGTTAGTTTGTTGTATAGTTAGGTATGTCTAGGTACGTTACCCTCTCGCCGATACAGGTATGTAGGTGGATCCCGGGTCTCACTTGGTAGGCACAACACTGATGGCACTAGGAAAGCACTGATGGGCACAGAAAACAGTATAACGAGGGCAACGTGGCGAACACCGCGGAAACTTATGTCAGTCAGTCAAGCGTCGGGAAGGAACTGTTGATTGGTGGGAGTTAACGTAATGAAAAGAGCGGGTCAGGTAGCTAGGCAGATATAGGTAGGCAAATATCATGCGTCCGGCGAGACTTTAATAAACAACTTACTTTACTTTTATTCGACAATCAGGATATTAGCACAGTTATTCTTGATATTGAAAAACATCAGAACGATAGAATTTCCTTTACAATCCAAAACAAAACGATTGATTTATTTTTCTAGCCAATCAGAAACAGATCAAATTGAAGATTACAATGTTCTTTGAGTGAGATCTTAACGCTCTAACATGACAAATGCTTAGTTATTCAATTTATCTAATAGATAAGTGAAAATGTTATTCAAATCTTGACATATATATTTTAAAGAAAGCACAGCAAATGACTCGACGCCACTTGATGGTAAGTAGTAGGAGAATCCATATATGAAGATAGCAATTCCAGCTTACGACATGCTGCTCTAGCCACCTCCACTTTGCCAACCCAAAAAGTGCCTTTTCACGCCTCTTAAGAAGGAAAGGAAGGAAGGTTGTATGAAAGAAGAAATAATTATGCCGGTAAGGAATTCCACGATCCAGCTTTGCGACAAAGAAAGTCAAAAAATCTCTTTGTGCGCAAAGTAGACGTGAAGGCAGTGAAAGTGACTCCGTAGACCAGCACGTGGCTCTTGAGTAGGATTGGAAAGGGAGGGATAAGATCAAAGAGATATATGTTCATATAAATTGCATGTTTATATATGCAAGATTTATGTTTTTTTTTGTTAGTTCATTATATTTTGTACGTTTACGGTATTATTCACAATGCCAAATTGTTTTGTCAATCTTAACTAAGTTAACTAAAGGCTTATAGATACATATATTAATGATAGGAGATACCTATTGCTAAATCAGAATGTCCCATTTGACTATCTGTTATCACATATATGCTACTTATTTATTTTTAAGTGAAAAAAATATGATTTTTAGTCCGTTATAAGGAGCCTACACTACTTAGAGACACTTACTTATCAGTATTTATGACACCAAATATTGCCATTAAATCGTATAGAAAAAGATACTCACAGCAGCAAATAATAGAGCCCATACTGGAACCGACCTCACAATAGCCTTCCAAGGTACTGGATCCCTGACGCTCTTATTGTCTGCACTCGTGACCGTTTCATTTAAGTACTTGAGTTCTTCATCCGATATGTATGGATGTGTATTTGGTGTGCTGTAGCAGAGAAGGCTCTGAAAGAAAAAATATATTTCTTCTTTACACAATATCACTTCAAATGAAAACTGACTTTTTTGAGGCTGATATATCCGAAAATTGGTGGAAGCAACCCAAAAGGATCCACTTTATTTGATTGGTTGCGAGAATCTATAGATCTTTTCAGGTCGCAGTAACATGCTGACGAACACTCGAGATGTATCTGATGTGCAGATAATACACCATAAATAAGTTACTCATAATAATAGGGAGTTGAGAAATACTAACTGCATTGGCAAAGTTAATTATAATTTTTTATTTATTTAAAGCACAGCAAATATACGCTTATATATTATTGTATACGTTGACTATGCAGTGAATACTTTTTAGTATTTAATAAATTTTAATAAAATATTATCAAACTAATGTAAAAATAACAGAAAATTTCTGTTATCTTAGACAACAAACTAAAAGCATCAATCTCGTAATGGTACCTATATTTTGCTTGCAATATTGAGTTTTCTAATAAAAGTAAGATTTTGTATTTCTGATGTAAAAACTTTCCCTGTAAGTTAAAATTCTCATTGCCGAGAGAAACGTCAGTATTAAGAAATAAATAATTAGTTGTATCGGTGCTTTTATTAAAAGAGAGATCTTTATAAAATAATAAGTTATAAATATTTTATTTAAATTAAAATTAATAATATTTTTGCACGTTTTCAAAACAATTTTAAATTTGAAATGGACACTTATTTATATTCAATATTATTTATAATTATTAAAACTTAAAAATATATTATTGATGATGATATCGATATTTCACATATAGTAGCTTCGTATGATTCCAACAACACTTTTTATGTTTGAAATTATAGTTCTTTACTGACATGATACGACACTATTACTATATATCAGTTATGGTATTCTTACCCAAGCCAAAAACCATAAGATGCCAAAGCAACCGAAGAAGTAGAACACATTAGCCCAATCCCCATCTCCAGCCATGAGGAATCCAGACATGAAGGAACCAAAAATGTTGCCAATTTGAGCTCCACCGAAGACTAGTGCACCTTGACGAGATCTTTCATGGGGAGGCACCCATCGAGCCAAAACTATCATCAAGGCCGGCATAGTTGGTCCCTGAAATAAAAAGAGTAATAAATACTTAGATTTAGATTATGAAAAATAAAATTAGCAGTAACGCACTTGAAAAGTATGAGTCAATCTCAAAACACTATTTGTTGTATTAGTATCAGTTGACCATAAAGTACCCTATTCTGTAATTGTAACACTAAGGGTGGATCCACTCATCATATGTTTTCCTGCCTTATCTACCTATCTATCTCTGATAATATTTACCTATGCAAATTCAATCTCTAATTTTCTGCACCATGAGTACGTTAACATAACTGCTATTTCCGTTTACTTTTTTTCTCTTTTTCGTGTATATTTTGTCATGTTTTGCCCTCGTCCAAGGTTTCCCAAAACTGACTTACTGATTACCCTTGCGCTTTCCCTAACTTGAGATGGGCATTTTTGTTCAGACTAAAAACGTCCGATCGCATTGCTATTTTAATTAAAGAAGTAAAGTATGCGAAGTGATCGTAAAGTTATGGTAAGATTTAATGAACTTTACTCTCATTATAAATAGGTTCTACTATCGCATTTTATGTATTATAATTACATTTACATATTGTCATAAATCGTATTTTGCTTCTAATTATTTCAATGATATTATGAATCATATAAATATTACTATAAGAACTTACCTCACCCATTCCTTGTAGAACTCTAAGTATAAATAACCAAGTTGCTCCACCTGCTTTCACTACTACTGGTGTAAGGAGTGTAAACAGTGCAGTGCTTAAAAGTCCAATACCCAAAGTCCATTTACCCCCGTAGCGCTCAGCTAAGTATCCACCAGGCACGTGGGTGATGGCATATCCATAATAAAATCCACTTAATATCAGTCCTTGCGTGGATTCAGACCAATCGAATATAGCGTACTGAAAAAAAATGTAATAATTAGAAGATTTTCTTTTTGAATTAGTTTCCAAATTACATATTATTATTGAGGCCAAAGGTTATTCTGTTCTAAATTCTGTAAAGCTAAATTGTTTAACGTTTTCCTTTTGCTCATATTCAATCTGAAAGAGACATTAGTATCTTTATAAAATTGTTAACCAAATTGGATGGGCGTTTTCTCTTCGTATCTGGCTCAGATGCGCACTATGTAAGAACGATAATTCTGAAAATGTGCTGTTTTGAAATATAGCCTGTCACACGTTCTTTAAGTTTTTAGTTGTTATTTATTTATTAATATGGTTTACCAGTTATTGTTTCTCTGATTAATGTATATGCATACAAAATAATATATAACTTATAGCCAAGTGTACAATAAAGAAACGGTAAACACTATATGCATATAGTAGATAAGTTATGAAAGAATTGCACTGTTCTTTAATTTGTATTTTTTATGTATATAATGAACATTGTATCTATATTTGTAGTTGATTGTGATAAAATTATTGTACTAACTATACCATACTAATAATATCAAAATACAAATTTCAATTTATTTTCAAAGTTTTCATAATAATCGGTCAATCTGTTTCAGAGGAGTTGGACAACAAACTCTGTGACACAAGATATTATATTATAAGGCTAGTACACCGAAAAACAATTCGAAGTAGCAGTGGAAGAAATGACAGTATTGAATTACTATTTCAATAATTTAGTTGATATTGAGCTTTAGCGAGACTTTCTAACGGCATTTCAATGATATATTTATGTAACAATATATTAAACAATAAAATGCTTTGTCTCCAATCATTTCTAGTAGTAGATGCAAAGGCTTAGTTAGTACTATAAATTGAAGATCTGTTAAAAATATTTTTCATAAAGAAAATGCTGCGATGCTATCGCTTGCTGAGAAGCCAAAAGTCAACTTTTTGGAACATTTAAAGATTATAATATCATTTTGAAGGAGAGGTAAGGATAAGTAGACTTATTTGTAGTACGTACGTTATTTATACTAAGTACATAGCTATTGTTATTTTTAAACAGTCTAGTAAGAGATAAAGGTTAAAAATATACATTTTGGAACTGTTCACAAATCACTTGAATAAACAATAATGGTATGTTTCACTAACATGTACTTTATACTAGTATCCACTACGTTCACGGCACTTAACATATTTAAGGTAACTAAAATATTTGATTAAATAAACAACAGTTATACTTTATATATCATTTGATTTCATATTTGTAGTTTTAATATTAACGAAGAAACTTCTATACTTATTGAATATGCAATAATAAACTCTATTATAAAGCTGTAAAGATAGTTTTATAGAGAAAATCTAACTCCATACTTAGTAGAGTAATATGGATTTAAAAGTAAGGAAGAGGTTCTCCACCTGGGTCGCTTAAGATTCATTTGGATCATGCGTTACCAACCTTTTTGTATCGCTGCTTTATTTTACCTAAAATTTCTAATTCATTTTATCCTTACCAAGAACCCGTATTATTTCCATATCCATCTCCTTCGATATTCTATTTGTAATTCTATGAATAACCGAAAAGCTATTTCCAGGAAATATTTCATATCGATTTAAAAGGGTCGTACTACTCGAAAAGCTGTATCTAAGCCAGAGATGCTATCAGATAAGTAAAACACTTACTTATACTTATCCTTGGAAGTAATTCATAATCTCATCTTAGCTGTGTACTTGATAATATCTTTTTTATACGCTGATAATAAACCCAGTTATTCAAATAAATTCCACTATCTTCATATAGTATAAAATACGCATTTAGCTGAAGTAAATAGAATATATAAATAATTATGTTTCTCACACTCACACTTATTTTCTAATCCAAATTAAGCATAATTAAGAGCTTGTGTTATGGATACGAGATAATGGGGTAATATAGATAGCAATATGTACATATATAAAAGAAATATACGTAATAATACAATGAACTAAATTGTTGCGGACTGGCTGGTTTTATAAAACTTTATTATATAATTTTTGAATTTATATTTTTTATATTTTAATATGCGCTATTGTTTTCAGGCGTTCAATATACACGTTGTAAGCGTCACATGGTGTTTTATTCCCAACATAAATATTCGTATTCATCATACAAATATCTATATCTACCGGGGTTCGAAATAGGAAACTCTGACTAAGAAGACAGTGGTTTGTGGTGGATATTGGTCAGTAGAGCAATCGCCCAGAAGGCCATGCTATGTAGGTTTGTGAAACAGATCGAACTAAACGAGCATAATAATTTCAGATCTCATTATTATTTATTGTATTAATTATAATTTAAATAAATACTTTACTCTTCCTTAACATTAAATTGCGAATCTGTGGTAAAAGTTTATGAACCCCAAGTAAGTTTACAATGGTACTTAATTAGGAAGTTATGTTATATAAAATATATTAAACTGCGTACCGTTGGTTTCTACTAAAAATAAGAAGTTTAAAGTGATACCCTAACTAATTGACAAAGATGATTAATTTAGAAATTTTGAATTAAAGATATTCGTAAAAAATAAAATGAAATGCATTAAATTAAATGTCAAATATTGTCAAATAAGCGAATCATAAACTTGGTAGGCAGCACTGCATGAATATGTAAGGACATATACATACATGCAATAACATAGAAGTTATATGATATTTAAAGTGTATTCCGGCAACATGATTTATGCTGCTTTTATCACACTGGCACAATCATGATAAAGAGTAAATTATCTGCACTTGCTTATTCCTGTATGCCGAATCTAAAATTGTACTAACGATTTTAAAAAATCTATTTTTACTCATCAAATGTTCAGCCAGAATAATCATGTGAGAATATATTCTGGAATTATCCATCATAAGTATTATTCAAGCCTCGAAAGAAATAAAACAATTTATAAGTCGAAATTTAAACGGGAATATTATATAATCAATAAAAAATCAGATTTAAATTAATATTTATGTTCAGTCTGAGAAGTGTTCATATTTGAACTTACCGGTTTTGAACTGACAGTTCCATTGACAAGGAGGTCACTATCATCTGGGCATGCGTTGGGGTCGTAGTTTGACTCTTCGTGTTTCGTATTGTTGACCATCTGTGTAACTGCAAGGTTGAGGCAGACTCGCATCGTATAGGCGTTGCAGACCGCAAGCAGACCCATGATGCCGAGCACATACCGCTGGGGAATTAGGAACACTGAGCGGAGAAAACGATTTTATGAATTTTGTGTACTTTTTACCACTATTTTCAAATTAAATATGTAGTAAGAATCGGATCTAAATTATCTCATTTTTGGACAGTTATTGTTTTATTGGCATATTATTGTTAGAACGGTATCAAAATGTTCGTAACTGCATTCTACTAGAATTTTCACATTTGCTACCATACAAATACATTTAATATAAAATATCCATAACATTAAAGGCGGGTAAAGTTTATAAAAAAAATTGATAGCTCTGTAAGTATTACGATGCCGAAAAATCATTAACCATCATTTAGTATGGACCGCTAGGACCTTCCGATATGGACTGAATATAATCTCCACGTACCCGGAATGGCGTCCGAACTAGGCATAAGTATGAATTATTTAAACTTTATTTTATTGTCTAATTGGGAAAGACTATGCATTAAAATCAAAGTATTGTAGTTTGAAGCAAAAACTACTTGAAGAGAATAAGTGTACAGTACGAAATTTTCATCGCTATTAGTGTCTATATAGTAATGGAATATGTAATAAGGTATATAGGAGTAAGCATCTAGGATTAACTTTGGACATAGTGAAAGGAACAAGTATGTCGACTTCAGGAAAACGCCTCGAGCGCGGTTAATTCTGACTGCGTCAATACCTACGCATCGCTCGCACACAATGACGGAATTTATCAGTACTAAAAGTGCTTCAGACATGATTTCCTTCACTTACTTAGCTTTATATTGTTATAAAAGGTGATTCTGTTGGAGGTTGTATATATATATTATAATAATAATACAGGTTTCTAATAGTCACGACGCATGTCATTTTTGATAATAGAAACGAATTGTATAGTGGTTTGAATCTACTGTCAGTATGCAAAAATAAATGTAATGTTTCTTGGCGAAAATATTGTTTTAATGTACTTCGCTTATGATATCTTCTGGATGAAGATTTCCAACAGATTCAACTTTAACGTACCGCGTTATATTACTGCGACATTAAATTAGTAAAACCTGAATATATGTTTTTATCTTAAGATAAATTATATGAAGTCCTGAATAAATAAATAAAATAGTTTTAAAAAATAAAATAAAAATAACTTTTCTGATGGTAATATGTATCACGTACGTCGTCGCATTATCTCCGACGACTAAACGAATTAAAGCAACACCCCTACATGATAAGGCTGTTATCACTCGCACGGGGTCTGAGTCGGCTTTTTTCTTTTAACTTTACTTTGGAGCAATCATATACTGCCCTTATACACTAGTTTTGCTATTCACTTCACGTTTTCTCACAAAAATTTTATTCGGATACTAGTCTTAATGTCAACTATGCTTTTTACTACCCATTTGACCTGAGCACGTAAATGTCATTCTGAAATGTCACAGGCACGAGTTCAATGCCTGATTTATAACTGGGATGTTAACGTCTATTTTACGATACTTGAAACAATTTAGAAAACTAAAAGCATTAGTTTTTATCTCTTTATTAGGGTTAACAAACAGTATCACAAATGTGTTTTTAACTGGTATGAAGTAAGTCAAAATTTAAGTTATTGTAATTCCAATACTGTTAACCAAAATTTAAAGAATAATGTACAATAATGTTAATATTTCTTTCTTATTTTTTAAAAAATTTACTAATCACATTTTTAACTTGTTATCAAAGGGCAATAGGAAGAGTCAGGAATCTGCCTAATTTATAATAATTCAAATATTAAATAATATTATTTATTTATTTCTCACTGCATACCTAATCTATTCATATTATTAATTTTGTAGAATGTATCACAATATAAGTTTATATTTTGAACTTTAAGATTTTTCTCTATTATAAGGCAACTTGAATATGAAAGAAAATATTATTTGCAATCTTAAGGTTTTTAAAAATAGATTAAAAACTTACATCTTGAGATTACCCGTCGCCATTTTGGTGATAACATTTCAATAAAACTGTGCACCTAGTTCCACTGTACCTGTAAACAAGAAGGTTTGTAGTGTAAATGTCATTTTAGCTAGCCTTTCTTTGATATCATGGGATTATATCTATTGTTTATCATTTGAGAGCAAGATCAACAGAGATAAAAACAGCTACGCAACTTAGATTAAATTCTGTGGGTAAGTACAATTATGTCGATTACAGCATTATGTAGAATACAGTTTAAATGTATAAAATCGAGTAAAGATATTTATGTTGTTATCAAAACCAAAAACTAAGCATCGGGGGCTCACTACCCAGTCTCGTTAACAGTCAGTCATATTATTCCATAATTTAAATTTTAACCATAACAGTAGTAAAAGTTTTATTTTAACAGAAACAGATAAAATTAAATCATGAAAACTGGACCGGTACCTTTCATGAGTTGGTTTTTTCGAAACCAAGTTAATATTAAAATAATTTTGGTGTGATAAACACTACTTTTGGTACCTACATTGTTTAAGTGGTTATTTTAAAGATATTTTAATATAAAGAATATAAAATATATGTTTTATGTTAACTGATATTCATAATACGCTTGTTGCCTACTTTTGGTATAAAACACTTCGTGCCAGATAATAAATGGTGTGAGTGTAAAAAATATGGAACTGGTGCTAGACATAGTTACTACCTAACTCTTTGTGACACTTGTACAATCTTTCAATCTACATACGCTGTAAAATAATTTTTCAGTAGCTATTAATAATATATGGACAGTTATTTTCAACAAAAACTAAAAAAAAAGATTCACAAGTACTTGTTTAAATACATGGGAATCACAGAACCTAAATACGTTAAAAATTAAAAGTCCGTTAATTATACATCTGTGATGTATCCAATCATAAGACAAAATTATTTCTCTTTTGTGTGATAGTGCTAAGCAAGAAAGGGGCAAAATATTTATATGTCATTCATAATTGGAAACAATTTTTGTGTAAAAATAGACGGACCAAGCGTATGGTCCCTTTCATATCCCAGGTTATCCCAACACGATCTCACAGGAATTATAGACCATTTTAGGGCTACATGTGGTACCTAAGAAAGAGGTTAGTAATCAAGAGAAAGAATACTTTTATTTCCTACTACTAACTGGCAAAGGTATTTTTTTGTCAGAATCAGCGCAGATCTGAAATGAAATTTATCAAATTAACTAAATTTAAAAGTAGAATAAGCGTGTAACGTTCTGTTATTATAAAAAAAATATGACAAACTCAATGTTAATGAGCTTAATACGATACACAATAAATGTCTTAATATTGGAATTATCAAATACTTTCATTCAATCAAATTTAATTCTTTGGGGATAAGGCCATAATAATCAGATTATTATGACCTTTCCAAACCTTAATACACAATTTATTCTTAAATTATATTAATAATTATTCTTAATCAATTGAAATAAAAAGAATTAAGATTATTTTTACCATCGAATACAAAGTTAAAGTTAAGCAGACCTCGTTCTGTTCACAAGGAACAAACGTACAATAGTTAATCATTTTCTAGAACAATATATGTCATCATCGCAGTTACAATGAGAATGACATAAACTTAAGACAATATTGAAAAAAATAATACAACATTTCTTCGTCAGTTTATTCTCTTTATTTAATTAAAACTTATTTTAACTAAACCTTTTTGTTGATATGGTCGAGTAAGTTTTATTTTCATATAGCAAAGTTAAATCTAATATTTTTACAAAAGTTCTAATTAAACTAATCGCTAACTTAAATTGTATTTGGAAGAGCGCTTAATTTTGTTGCATGTAACTTATACAGAGGCTTATTACGTCCAATTTCAATAAGTGTTTCTCACCTTCACATTATGGAAAAATGGTGAATGTAGTTATAATTACAGTACTGTAGTACTCGTACTTTAATTCAAAACTATGTCAAGTGACAGCTTTGAAGTACCAAGTACTTGTGGTAAGCAATTTTAATATGATCTTATTGAATTATTTATTATAATTTGTATACAAAAAACTTTATTCTTGTAAAATTCAACTTGGTGTAATGAAAAGCATAGACATTACAAAAATTTGTTCCTAATGTCATAAAAGACATGTATTGTAGCCGTAGCTCGAAGTATATACATCATTCTGAAATTAGAGTAGATGAAAACATACATATGTATATTAAATATATGTATGTGTACGAAGATTTGGCACACAACAAGAAATAGCGAAAAATGCATTCGGTTCAACCAATTAAAAATGGTAATTTTACTTTAAGCCAACCGCCAGCACATCATGAATTGCACAATAGAAATTTTCCGAATAAAATTGTATTCGTTATGGTTGATAATATATCTTGAAAAAGACGATCTTATTTCGACTTTTGATTAGTTGATTTTTTTCCTAAAATTAAAATCTAGTGTTGGTCCTATTGCAAAAGTTGCTTAATTTGATGAATGAAATGGACCACGTGTTGAAATTTTTCAAAATTTAATTGATAGAATATGATTTATGGTACACCGTAAACAGATACTGACAAAATGGAGAAGCGAATATTTTTACCAAGACTTAAAAATAACTTGACAGTATTGAATAATTTTTATACAAAAAAAAATTGATCAATTCCAATTCAGGGGTGGTTTAAGAATAAAAATAAAAGCTTGAACAAAAGCAAAAACAAAATTCTCAAGCCTTCCTACGAGGCTTTGACAACGAGAAACAGAATCCAAAATGTTTAATTTTATATTTAAAAGCCGCATATTTAAACATATTTGATATGACTAATATTGTTTCACGAATAAAATCCTTTCTTTCGTTAAAATTGACATATTGCCGTAACAACATATGAGAGATCTTGACGTGTGCCTGAGCATATCATATACAGATACACATTTATTGAAGTGGAATAGGTATATTCGAAATGATATAATCTTATTACACATTGTGTGTAAGAGTATGTAAGATTATATAATCACATGTGACATATTAAAAGCAGTCCGAATCAAATCGTCAATAATCTTATCTTTCAGAGAAATGCAATCTTGTTTCAGAAGTCACAGTTTTGTTTATCTTACTCAGTTAAAATTTTGTCTTAAAGAATTATGATATTTTCGTTTCAATATCCTGTAAATGAGGAAAAATATGTTTGATTTAGATATGAATTAATTGATGAACTCTAAAAAAACATATAATAGATAATAACAATTTTATTTCTGAAAAGTATTACAAAAAATAAAAAAAACACAACTTGTTTTAGGGCGTACTGAATTTTTATCATCTTCATATCTAAATTATTAATTATTTAGCACAATATTACATTCTTACAACAAATATGAAGAGGAATGTTTGTGTGAGACACGTGGCTTTGTTAGATAAAAATACTTATGTTATAGATCACCAGCCTTTTACTACTTCGAATCGCCAAAGTCTAGTTGATAATTACGGTGGTTAAAGATAAAGTTATGAAATTTTATTTAAAATTAAAGGATTACACGACAAGCAACCATATAAAGTAGTTTCTATCTAATACTAATAATGATATACAAAAAAGGGTTCACATTTTTCAAGTATTTGTGTGCGCGTATGTGTGTGTACTTGTAGTGTGTTTTTATGTATACGACATTGTGTGAATGTTTGTTATTGCATATGTGTATTTAAAGAATGTATGTACGTGTATGTGTATGTGTAGTAGTAGTAAAATCTGAGGAAAGTCCCGTCTTTATATTAATTTATTATAAATATTATTTATTAGTTTTTCGTTCTTATCGACGCAGTTTATCTATTTATTTTCCTTAAGAAAAAACACACAATATATATCTAACACTTGAATTAATTGAATAAAGATAAAAGAACGAGAAAAATATAGATTCTATACGCTTGAAAATACGTCTTAGTTTCTTTTGCAATGTAAATCATATTTAATTTATATTTTTATTAGTTAAACGCGCAGCAAATTATGTTTCGAATTATAAATACATATTATTTTATTTATGTAAATGCGTCTTTTCAGAAATTTTGCGTCTAAAATTAAAGTATGCTTGCAGTTCAAACTAAACCTTACATTTTTTATGATGGGTATCTTAATCCCATTTACTATGAATCATTTTTCTAAATACGTGCTATCTCTTTTATGCGGTCGTATGTACCATTTCGTGATAGTATAAAAGAGTATTTTTGGTTTTCGACTTAAACCATAAATATTCATCAGAAGTTATTTACATATCAAACAAAGAATAACGAGCAAGTCGATCTAATAACATTCAGGCTTCAGCTGCAAAACATGTTATTTTTAACTCTAAATAAATAATGTTATGATAATGAAATATAAATAACTTTCCAATTCAAAATATTTTTTTCATCAAGATATGATATATTGAATCAATATATTTAATTATTAATATTAATTAAAATTTGTTTTTCTTATAACCCATTAAATTTATAAAAAAAAAAGAATCAGCTTAAAAGTGAATCAAACATACAATTATATCGTTTTTATTAGTTTTTATCAAGGTGGAAATCAGCTACTTAAGGTCAGTTACACAATAGCATCCACGGTCTAACAAATAAAAGAAATTCAATGACAAATTTTCATGATAGTGACAAGATGATAATAATCGAATTGATATTAATTTATTGGAATATCAGTGTACTTGTTTAAATTATTAATTAGCATCCTAGCATCAAAATGATGCTAGCATGATCATTAATTATTATATTGCATACAGCTTTATTGATTCGTTAAAGAGTAGTATAATCAAAAACAACATAAACGCATTTTAGCAGAATGACAAAATAGTGGTCGGCCGTGACCAATTTTAAAATGCGCAAAAGTAGGTTCGTATCTTTCTTTTAATGCCAAATTCAGTGTATAATAATATCCAGTGTATTTTCAAATTCAACATCTTATTTCTAGCGTTACTTTTTTGTTTTTATTTGTAGTGAATGAGAAGTATCTTTTTGTTACGGGGAGGAATCCATTTACGGACCTACCCGCCACTGGCTAAGCGACGGGCGTGTGTGGGGCTCACTCAGTACCTCTAAGGGGCATTGATAATACCCACTAAAACTCCCCGGTGACTCTATTGCCCTTCACGGGGGTAACCTGGGTTCTGCACGAGCAATTCACCAGGTCGAGAAGTATCTACTGAACTTCAATCTAATGTTTGCTCTTGGAGGATAAAGTAAATAAAATTATATTAATATTTATCAAACATAAACATCTAATACTAACTTTACATAATGCAATTAAATCTAACTTAATATGATGACTGTATTCGATAAAGACGTGAGAAAACGATATAATCGATATAATATGATAAAAAAACTTGGTTTAATGGCTTAACTCTACCACGCAGATTCAAACGGAGTAGGAATGTTCTTGCTGATTCCTCCCTTCCTAACCAAATCAATTTCCTAAAATATTACAGAAGCATGGACGGTATGATTTCTAATTTTACTACAGCAAGCTTGTATGGATCTTATAATTTAAATGAAGAATAATTATCATGGCCATTAATTACCAAGGTTATGAACAGATTAGCGAAAAGATTTATTTAATACATCTTTAAATTCTATAACTGGGACAATTTGTAAATATCCGATTTTTTCTCATACATATTCCCTGTTATAACAATTTAAAAGAACTTAGCAAATGAGGTTATTTAAATTAAGATATTTTGACTTTGACTTCGAAATTAATTTTTCTATTAAAAAGCACATATACTTATATGTGTAGGTGTTAAATTAAGTACCATTATGAGCTTCTGTATGGACACTAAAAAAAATATAGAAATACTGATAGATATAAATATACATATTAGAAATATAAAACCACAATTATAATATTTAATACTCAAGATTAGACCTACCAAGGTCAAGGTCATTAGTGATCTTCATCACAGAAAGGTTCTTACTAGCCACACAACCAAACGTAATAGGTCGAAATCATATGACGAAGGTAAAAAGGAGTAAGTAATGAGTAAGTGATGAATAGTGAAATTGAAAGTTGAGTGTTCGTCATCAAATATGCTCAACATTACTAATGCAAATAAAATTATTAAAATATATATATTTACACTTTAAACTATTAGTCGTCAATTTACTTATAATAAATAAGCAACATCAAGGGCAATAGTAAAATATTTCAATAACAGACTAAAAATCATCAGAACCTTAAATATTACCTCAGAGAGTTTCAGAAGTTTATGCAGGTCAGGTCAGCATAACACAAGTAATTTCACTGATTATGCAATATTTATGTAATGTATTGGAATGAAATTGAATTACCACACGTGATATATATTTAACGAAATGTTATTTATGTAATGACCTTTAAATGCAGACTATTAAGAATCAAGGTCATTGTTACTATGTAGATCAAAGCTCCATGAACAAATTTACATTTTAGAATCGGATTATCATTACAATTTGATTTGTTAGCGAAGGTATTGAAGGTCATACTAAAGAAAGTAGCACAAGAGTACAGGACAAGTTTTGTTGTCGTCAAAATCTCACTTGATAAAGAAAAATCGGCTAAGTGAGTGTCGGACTCGCGCACCGTGTGTTCCGTATAAATTTTTACTAAAAATTTAAGAATTTATTTTATTTATGTACTTCAAATCGTTCTCTTTACATCTCCTAGAGAGGCATTGCTTCTTACCAAAATTCACAATTCTAAGGTCAACTAGAAAAACTTTTAGGTTAATGAAACCTAACTTGCGAGTGTCAACATAGTTACTACCTTCACTCGGCCTTAACTTTAAAGTGCGTAGACGTAGAAGTTTGATTTTTCACAGTTCCAAGGTTTGTCTATTTGAGAATCTGATAATAATTTCGTTGTTGACCGTTTCTGAGGACATAAAGTCTTGATAAACAGTCAGATAGACGAAGAAGTGATCCTATAAGCATTCCTTTTTTCCATTTGAAGTCGGGAGAATAACAATCTCTCATGCTACTAGAACATTACTTCAAAGAGTTCTTTGATGTTATTAAGAAATACAAAAGCTTTCTAAATACGATTTATTAAATTATATTTATCTTTAAAAAAAATTAAATACAACGTCGCTGTAATTCAGTCAACATAGATCCGTTATAATTATTGCATGATTAAAATAAACTTGATTTCATATACAAATTTAATTGATTTTTAGCTTTATTGTCAAGCTATAAAAATTATTTATTTAAATATTTGCTTGGGGATAAGCCACCCATCATATTTTATATTTATCCTTATCTAGAGTAAAGATTATTTCCTTAAACATTTTCCAACGGAAATACTACCTTTTAGTTTTTTAAATCTAAACACGTTTGTGACGCAAATATACTGCAAGTTTGATCTGGATATTAATGTTAGTAGTTTTCCTTATAGATATAAAGGATGAGGATATTACTGACAATGATGAATTAAGTCTAAGGCAGTCACGCGTTGTAAATTTTTTGAATGCAAATCAGTATGGTAGTCGTTACTTGACAACTCACTATAATCATTAATTCTAATGATGTCTACAACGGGATTCTACCATAACCTTCCCCAGGCAGTCTCACATATTTGAGGGTAAGAATTTACAGTGAACATCTTTTAGGTATAAATTTTAAACCAAAATTTAACTTTAAAAACAGTTAAAAAGTATATAAAAGTACTTATCTAGAGAATAACACTTTCACACAACTTATATTGTAGCAGTGCAATGTATTTAGCGTTTCTATATCCCACACCAGCCAGCTGGCGTTGTCATCTGTTGGGTTGAGTGTGATTTGTAACTTCACAAATTAACATTGACGGCGTCTAGCCAAGAATATTGTTTAAAACATTTTTGAAACTCTGCTGTGGATTATAATTCATTGCATATTTGGAAGTAAGCGTACTTAAATAAAGGATTACTTAATATAAATTGTCGGTAGCAGTTAGTTATATTTATATTTAGTTATATTATGTTTGTTAGGGTAACTATCAACTAGGCTTGACGGAACTTAATCACTGTTAAATAAAATAATTTAGTTGGTGTCAAATTTAAAGGAAGTTTTGTAGATAACTGAAACAACGAATTTGAAATGTCTTGCTTATTTTAACATCATTCATTATAGCAAAAAATTTAGATTTCTAAACTAACTTTTCTTCCTTCCCTTTTAGATCACCCTATTCTGGGTGATCTCAATCTTAAAAATATTTTAATTAATTCCTAACATAAATATTTTTGCGCACCCTGTGTCATTTTATATTCGTAAGTAGTAAACATAGGACTAAGGACCAATTTGACCCAATTAAGTTGATACTTGATTAAGTATCAACTTAATTAAATTTACGGCTTACGCTTTACTGATTTAAATGTATCAAAAAAATATAATAATTGAACTTTAGAAATTTTGAGCTGATCCAACAAAGAAAAGACCAAACACCCAAACTGGAAAAAATACTGTTAGGATTGTACAAAATTACAAGTGATGAGCTATATAAAAAATATTTTTTTGTATGAAAGACATGTAGACCTTCAGACCTCCTGTCCTCTTGTAGGGTAAATGCTCTAAGGTGAAAAACAAGGAAAAAATCAGGAAAATACTTTCTAAAAAAATTGGGAGGTTACCCCCAAACACAACTCTTAAATGTGCGCTTAATTGCTTTGGTTATTTATTATTAATTGACCTTGAATAAAAAAGTCATATCATAATATATATCTAAGCTGTTTATACAGCATTAAAATTTAAACGTTGTAAAATATGATTAGGTATGATCCAAACTACAGTGATATTAAAATCTCTTTATTGCCGTAATATACTAGAATTCTTTTACCGAAGAAAATAATTTATGCTTCATTCAAAAAGAGACTATAAAAAACTTAGTAATAGTGCTTTTTACTTTTCTACTATATAGTAACATCCTAATGTATGAAGGTTTTTAATCAAAAAGTTTTTATATGAGATTACTATTTTCTTTAATTATTAAACGAAAAAATAATTATGTTGTATCGAAAACATGTGGTAAAAATCTGTGAAGTCACTAAAATATAAGTAAATTATAAAAAAATTGCTGTTGCAAAAAGTTTCTTACTGTTCAAATACTTTTAAATTATTTTAAGTGGAATAATAAATGGATCGAGTTATGTCTTATGTCCGTATAATTTTAGTTCAAAATAGAACATATTGTATGTAGTATGATTAATTAATAAATAATTACATTCTTGTTTAAATGTTTTTGTTTTAAAAGAGAGCATATTCCTCAAAAAAAACAGTCTAAATCTTGAGTGTGCTTGAATCCCTTCCCGCCATAAATCACTAGTTCGTTACGCTCCCGGTAATTAATTATTTAACATTCCGGGAGTTAACCATATAGCCCTTCGTTACGCTCGCGATTAAAGCCTGCATCAGTGACAAGGAAATTACCTTTTTATATAACTATTTATATTTTTATATAAGCATATATAATTTTCAAACGTAAAACTGTTTATTTCCAGTTGGTTATGGAATTCTTTGAATTAGTCACAATGAATTTAGTAGTTGGCCGCGCTAAAATTAAAAATAAACACGTATGTCACAATTACATAATATTTTCAAGAGATCAATGTGCGAATAAAAATTTTATGATATTTTTTCAGAGCTATAATGGAGTTGAGAAACAAGAGTTATAAGATTACTGTTCCATAGAAATAATACACAGAACAGCTCTCAGGTGGAAGGAAAATCTTATACACATTGTTTTCATACGAACTTAGACTTAGCTGTATTTAATAGATATAGGTTAATGAACTTGTCTTTAATTGCGTTTTGTACTTATTTATTAAGATTTAAATTACAAATAATATACAATGCATGTACAGAAAAAAATTATGACTAAGGAGTTGACAACTTTTTACGACGTTGCTCTCGTACGGAATTTTTTGCCTTAAAATCTTATTCGACGATTTTTCGTGTATTTTACACCGCTTTTTGTTTTAAATGTATAAAAAAGTAAATGTGTAATAAAGTATTTTTTTATTAGTATTTGATCCGAAAACTTTGTTTCACATATCCACTACCACTAGCGCCATCTATTAAAGGAAACCCGCGTTAGCAAAGGAAGAAATGACAGTAATCACAGAGTTATGGCGGCAGACTTTGGTAAGATGATAGTAGTTAGCCAAGCGGACTTAGAAAAAGCACTACCATGAACCATACCGAGCATAAAATTTCTGCTCCTTCGGGAATTGAACCCCGGATCTCCACATCTGGCATAGGTGGTCTCAGCCACTAGATCACAGAGGCGTAATAAACTACTTCCAATATATACTGAATATATACTGTGTACTTTCCGATTGTACTATAATTGTTAGCGAATACAAAAGAATGACAATGATTTACTTGATAGCATCATAACCATTTTCGTGAGTTAACTAACCTTAGCTTCTAAAACTATTTATAAATGTTTGTCATAAGTTTTTCGGTAGTTTCATACCTGAGTATTATTCATATTATCGTAATTTAAATAACAAAGACACAAACATTATATTATTGTATGTTTATTTTGTTATGTGTGCATAAATAAACTAAATAAATACAGAGTCTTGTAGGATACAGTACATAGACTAATAGAATGATAAATATATATTTTAATGTAGTTCAACCTGTTAGGATTTCACGAATTGTAACGACTTCATCAAATTCTAAATCCACAGACAATAAAAGTTTAATTAAGACAAAGTATTTTTGAATTTGGAGATAATTTGATTGACAGGTAGCTTACTACCTGTCAATCAAATTACAGGCATTACAAAATACATACAAGTTAATGATGTTACAATCTTGCAATATAAAGCTTCAAACACACATGGAGATCACGGGAAATATAAAAACATAACATAACGTGAATTAGTTCTATGATTGAGATAGCAGCGTTTGAAATCTGTTTCTAGTTTCTGAAAAGTCAGTTTATTAAAATATAAATAAAGATGACTTTAAAAGAAAGAGCAGATATTTCACTCACTTTCAAGTGATATATAATGAACCCTACTTATTATCAATAATACAAGCAATTATCGCAAGTTCCCATCATTCAAAAACCCATTTTTCAACAAACATCAACATTGTATTATTAATCAACTTTTCATTTCATCGATGAAAGAAGCAATGAAATAAACTATTTTTAATAGTACATCTTAAGATATATTTTTAAGAGCTGGGAAAGTTGTCACCCAAGTATAAAAGAACATGTGAATGATTGGTATCTTTTGTGATTTTGTATGCCAGGACTTCAAACTATATTCTCTCCCAAAACAATACAGCTCGAGTTTAAAACTAAAAGGATAATACACACGTTCACTTTTACAAATTACTATTTAGATCAAAATCAATATGATGTTACTTACTTTTATAGACTAGAAATTCCTGCTAGGGATGTTCCTTTCAGAAGAGATGTTTACGATGTGTCGATATTTCTCTCACTTGACATGTGTTAATCTAGTGTGCACGCAAGTGACTGTCGAGCGGCGCGCGCTCGACTATCACCGCGCATTGCGGCGCGCGCGCACCGTGAC
The DNA here is from genome assembly GCA_943193645.1 of Acentria ephemerella. Taxonomy (NCBI): domain Eukaryota; kingdom Metazoa; phylum Arthropoda; class Insecta; order Lepidoptera; family Crambidae; genus Acentria; species Acentria ephemerella. Next base: position 8,262,226 of record OW971886.1, on the reverse strand, counting down.
ATTGTTCCGAACTTATGTCAAAGAATAACAAGTTGGCTGCAATGAGTACTCCAACATAAATAAGTGTAGGTATCGATATATTACAAGAGCGTTTGAATAAATTTTAAAAACTTAATCAAGTTTGAAATTAATTATGGATGCCGTTACTGGGTATGCTAATATTTGTCTTATTATTTTTTATCTGATTAGAATGGATGTAATAGGTACCAAAACACGAAATAAAGACACTTCTCTCTCTAACTCTAAAGAGATGCACTATTTTATTACAACACAAATAAAGTCTGTGAAAATCTTAAAAAATAAAAAAAAGAATTAATATCATACAGTAATGATAATTATTACGATCATCATCTCAGATGCTATTTAATCTTTGATTTCCCCTACCAACGGCGACGCAGCCTTGCAGTGGAAGCAATTACAACTGCTTCGGAATAATACTTAAGGAATACTGAACGTAACTGATCAAATGCGAGTATTTAGCAAAGTGAACGTTTGATTGTCATCGTCGATTGATGTCTTAGACTGGTGTGAGTAATTGGATCAATTACATAGCGTTATGTTTTGATGATAATAACCGCTACTGCTACTTACTACTGTATCACGTTTTACCCGCTGTTCACTATATCGATGTGTACGTACTAGTATTAAAACTCACTCACACTGTCAATATAGCGGCCTACTATAAATTTCAAACACCCACTATATTTAAAGTTTCTAATTTTTTTTTATTTTATATTACAAAAATTAAAACCGGATGTTTTATTTTTTTGAAATTAAAAATAAGCATTTTTTTTTTGAGATTTGTGAATGTGAAAGCAAAATAATAGTAAATTTTAAACAAAATTAGTCTCCTGACCGTAAGTCTTTTACTTGTAAGCAACATTGAGTTTAAGTAGGTACGCGATATTGAACCTTGAGCCGATGGAGTTATAAGGTGTTATGCACTGTAAGATAACTGGATTGTATTAAAGTATCTACCTCTAAAAAAAAGTAAAAAACAACTGTAAAGCCTCTATATAATATTATCATCAAATCTTTCTACAGTGGAAAAATATGTAACGAGTTTGGCCAGTAACACCACTTTGCCCAATGCCGATTTTTGGACAAGACCACTTCCCGTGACAACCGGGACAAACGAGATATCTTGCTGAAGCACAGAACATATTATAAGTTGCTTTTTTTTGACAATCAAAACAAGATTCCTCAAAATCGATATTACTTCATACGCTTGTTGTAATTAATCATCAGTTTTGAGTTGCACCTAACAATAAAGCCACACTTCAATGATAATTTCACCATTAAAAACATGATCATGCGCATCATCCATCACGTTGAATGTGTAGTCAACTTCCGTTTCCTATTGCATAAACCCGGTTATCCTTCAGTGATCACTAGGACCTAGCATTTTCAGAGACCGCTTACACAGTCATTGATTGGAAATCTTAGTCATAGTTGAAAGACTGAGGGTCTTTCTAAATTATAAGGTTTGAAAGGAAGCTGTTCAATGATAAAACAAACTATCGTTCGTTTCATTATAAAATAAAAAACACCATGATTGAAACGTACCTCTTTGAATTTTGCTGGGTAATTTAATGCTTATGATTATAATAATTAACAGCCAAATTCTCAAAACTTTTTTAAAATTTAAGGCTACCTTAATTATAAAGCTGCGATTGGAGTATTCCAAGGAAATATGGAAAAAAATATATTTGTGTCTAAATAGTAAAAATTTAAAGAAAATTTAGTATTCTGTATTAGCACTTAGCCACTAGATTCAACAGTGACTAGAAAAACTACTAATACATATATTTTTAAAGATTTTCCTTTCGTTTCGTGTTCGTTGACAGAAAATTTGAAATAATGGTTAGTCGATACTGATTATATTACGAATGCGAAAGTCTATCTCTATCTATCAACCTGTCTGTTATTTTTTTTGCGGAAACCGACAAACGAATTTGGATAAACATAAATATTTAATTTTTGAGGAAACTTAAATAAATTAGAAAACAAACAATCGAAGTTATCAAAATGGTATTTAATTATGATTAAAACGTAGGTTTTTTAAAACAAGAAACACGTTAGTTAAAATTTGAGTTTTTATACCATTCACAATTCATCATAACAGTACAAGCCTGAGGTAAAGAACCTAAAACCTTAAATTCTTCAATCGTTTGCTAGCGGTGAATGATCATGTTTTGGATAAACAATCTTCTTCTCGGTATCAGGCATTCTCTTCTCCAAAGGACCATGTTTCCAACCGGGTGGATATCCCAGTTTATCCACGTCATCCCACCATTGTTGTTCTCCTGAACCCCAAATTAGGTACACTAAATTAGTTCCTACGAGTACCACGAATACGGTCCAGAATGCTATGCGCCATTGGCCCACTGTTTGCTGGAAAGTAATAAGATCTTTATTAGTAATCAAATGTCCTATATGTTGTAATAAGTTAAGTTATTTATTTTCAATATAAAGATAGGATAACATAAGTTGAAAAAAAATTAATTAAGACTTTACGTAAAGTCAAAAATACATTTATTCAGTCTAGCTACATTACATACACTAGTCTAGCTACTACAGTCAAGATTTAAGAATATAAAAAATTAGCTTTCTGTAGAATACATAATTTTGATTGGTTTATTTTTTCCCGTTAATTCTGGGTAATTTAATACCTGAAATGGCCACTTATAGTTATTATGACGCAGACTCCCTTTTAAAGTTATAATCAACGCACATCTCAAAGTATTGAACAGATCAAACTAGAGTTGGATGGATTTCTATTAGTGTATCAAATTTCAGTTCTATCCCTTAAGTAGTTTGATCTGTGCTTTGAAAGATCAAGGCAAGGGTGACTGGCTTACTGCCAGTCACCCTTGCCTTTTATATATTAAAATATAATTTTAATACTGAAGAGTACAGATTTAGATAATTATATTTTACAAATAAATTTATTAAACCAGTTTTATAATAATGGTTTCAATTAAACTATTCTAATACATTTGTAATACATCTAGTTCATTAATCATTAGAGCATTTATTTTTAAGAAAATACAAAAAGTTAGCTTAGATTGAAATGGCATGAAACAAACTGGAATAAAATAAATTTGATGGCTAATGAATTAGGTTTAACTATTATTTATTTTGTGAGTATAGTAGACAATTTTACAGATTGTACAACTATTGCGATTTTAATCAAATAATATAGTAATAATAGTATTTATCACACTCACGTTTATTATCTATCCCAAATAAAGCATCATTAAGAGCTTGTGGTGCGGAAAGAATATAACGAACTAATAAGCATTGTAATGTAGACATAAATATTAGAACTATATATACTAAATAAACATAGAAATATCCGATTGGAATTGGGATGTTTCTGCTTACTCTGCATTTAATCTTGCTAACCAATAACGAGCTTTACATTGTTTTGTGAGCTATTTCCTTATTTATTAAATATTAGATTCAGTATGTTTTTTCGTAAGTAAATTTTATATATGCGTAATTTTTGGCTGAAATATGTGATTAATATTCTATTTATTACTTACCATATCATTGGTAAGAGCCTGTAGGCATAATATTCTCTTACATGAGTTCTCTTACGCAATCACGTGGATTAGCACAAAGGTCTTGCAATCATGCTATTTCCAGTTTAACTTGTTTTAAATTAAAATATAAATAGAAAATATTTAAAAGAAAAAATAGTTTTTGCTTGATTTCAGATTTTACAGACGGAAACTAACTTTTAACTGTTGAACAAATTGGATCTGGTTCACGCCTAAAATTAAATAAATCATGCGAAACATTGACGCCATTCCATACTTCCTGATTCGACGGCCGCCTGGTCGAGGACTCAGTAATACTGACTACTGAATAATTATCTCTGTATGTGTTACCTTCTTTTTTAAGTCACAATATCATAGAAAAGATACATTGCTCATTAACTTACGTCTGGCGTCAGCAATCCGATCAGATATGGGGTTATAATCCCTGAAATCGCTGCAATACCATTCGCGAAGGCAGAACATGTTCCTGCATAATTAGGCCCAATATCCATAGCGTTAATTTTGACGCTGCTGTAGAATCCACCCATAAAAGCCATAGATGTTATAAAAAAGCCCACAGCCTGTGCTCTGTCGCAGCCGGAGTATGACGCCAGAATAATAAAAAGTGCCGGAATAGATGACGCTGTAAAATACGACCTTAACCGTGAATGATATAGTTCATTATTTGCAAAATATAAGGATAACGCGTGTTGTTTCAATCTGAGCATGCTAGGACTGCTTAAACAAATATTTACCTGCAACGAGGATACCCTAAGCAGGAAAAGTTTACGGAAGCGTATTCTGTTTTATTAACATTAAATTTTAAAAGCCTTATAAGTTTTTAAAGGTTATTATAATTATAACAATGAATGTGATTCTATCAAATGCTGATTAAGTACTTGGCTTCGCCTCTTTATATTACCTAAAGGGGTCAGTAATTGCTGTTTATTTTTAAGCCATTTAAGTCATTTAATAGATACCTTTTTGTTCGGTCAAACCAGTTCCTCAGAATACGTGTGAAATTTTGCCGTGAGGCTCGCCTAGCGTCTGCTCATAATGGTACTGGGAATACCCACTAAAACTTAGCGGCTACTGTACTGACTTTCATTATTCACTCATTCTTAGCCACCACCATTGCCACCAATGGTGTAGTGGTTTAGAGATTTTCCCTACTGCGCCGCTCACCGTTCCGTGCTAACATCATCAGCCACAGCCTTTGGCTTTTTATTCTCAAATTATGGTAATCACCTATCACACATTATCGCAGTGTGCAAATTGAAACGGAATAAGTATGTTTTCAAATTTTACAAATGCAGCGAATGCTTGATTATAAGAACGTAGAGAAACGTAAAAGGTTTTGCTAAATTATAATAAATATTTAAAAAATACTTACACACTGTAGTATAAATCTTCCTGCCAGTGGTGATAGTATGCCACTTCTTCTTTATGCACAGATCGCAAATATACGCAAAAATAAAAGAACACAAATACATAGCAATGTATGGTAAGGCGGACATAAGGCTTGTGTCTTTGATGTTGAACTTTAAGACGTCTGAGAAATATTTAGGCAGATCAGTTATCATTGTGAAGTATCCCCAGTCGTGACCTATCTGGAAAAAAGAATAAAAAGAATATAACCTAGCAATTATTCAGAAATAATATATTATCTCAACCGTTAGTGTTGAACTTATAAACCTCGCCGCACCCGTGTTTAACAAAACCGATTAAATCGTTCGAAATTAGAACTCTTTAATTTTAACTCCCGACAGTCACAAAACCGTTCTCTAGCTACTACGTTTATTTGGTACAGTGAAAACAGTTCAAAATTAACTTTGTAGAAATTTATCTTAAAGTGCTTTTATAACTTACGGCTGCCATGACTAGAACCCAGAGCGGAGCTGACCTCAATATAGCCTTGAACGGAACAGGGTCCAACTTTCTGTTCAGTCCAGATGCCATCACATTATTGTTTAAGTATTCTTTTTCTTCATCAGATATGAAAGGATGTGAGTTCGGCGTACTATAACATAATAGAGTCTAAAAATAATAAATAAACCTTTAAGTTTTTTGGAATTTCGTTTCAAATTTCCGCATAATCGAATCCACTATTACAGATGCGTTAAAATTTTTACTTTAAAATTAATTTTTTGTTTGGAGAAGGGCAAAAGATATTTCACATATTCTAAGCTTTAAATGTTTAATAATAATTTATCAAAAATATAATATGTTTAGGTTAACATGATAATAATTCTAATCATTTCTTAACATGACTGAAAACTTTATAATAAAGCTATATTTATTTTAAACTTTACTCAGAGACAACCTTCAGATTAAAATCAATTCACATACACAATTCTGGATTAATTTAAAACTACCATTTAATTGCACCATACACATAAATCCAAAACTGATATCCCTTAAAAACCCAAAACACTGACTATCTTCCTAACATTGGATCCACAAGTCAATAATTTTCCGACCAAGTAGAAAAGTACTCTGCTAACCATGCATAAATTATTTTGCTGATCAATCTATTCCTCGTTCAACTGGTAAGTATGTCAATAGTGAGTGGGAAAACTTTCATCGCTATAGAAGTTTTCTCACAACATTGTTGGTAGGACGAATAGCTTATAATAACAACCAACTTACCCAAAATATAAACCAAATAATTCCTAGTCCACCGAAGAAATAGAAAACGTTAGCCCAATCGCCATTGTCAGCTAAAAATATTCCAGACAGATATGGTCCCAAAATATTTCCTATTTGAGCTCCACCAAATATCATAGCGCCAAACCTTGATCGTTCCGATGGTGGTACCCATCGTGCTAGCAATAATATAAAAGCAGGAGTAACTGGTCCCTGGAAATAGTCATAAGGATTTATAATATGTGTAAATATGAATAGTAACGGAATAGCAAACTAAGAACTTATTTCACTATATATATACATATATATTAGCGATAGACGACAAAACTGTCATAGAAATGAACAATAGTATCATTGCTAGTATATAGCCTAGATTTTTATTTCTTTTCACACTTGAATAAGAAATTACTGAGAACTGACTTTCTTGTTCGGCACATTATTTTTCAATGGAAGAGGTTTTTCATTACATTTTTTTCGAGATTCCAGTCCTCTTTTATTGAATTCGTTGTCAAAAACATTCCTATTCACCATTGTTCTTTGTTTTATTATAAATATCAATACCATTTTTCTTATGTCAAAGCAATAGTCAAAACAAAACAGAAATAGAAATGAGTTCATTAAAATCCGTCCAAAGAAGCGGGGTTGGGCTTGTGAACTATTTTCATCTATAACCACCCCATAACCTATTTAGATCTCTGATTAAGTTGACTATACAACAAAGAGAAGTCGGTCAATCTTATTTCAATTAATATAAATATTATATCAGAATTAAATGAAAGCTGGAATTACACCAATTCTCTCTATTAAGAAAAATATTATTGACTATAATTTAAAAATAATTGATTTTTTCCGATTTTTTTTTAACGGTTGAGTGTTCGATAACTCCGTTTACTTAGCAGATCCTAGATTCGAATAAAAGCAGATATTTGTATGATGAGTACGTATATCTGTTGACTTAATGATGTTTTCTTTGGGCTAGCTAGATAATAAGATGTAGTACAGTTTGATTAATTCAATCAAGTAAGAAATCGCTGAGACTGCTAGTAATAGATATCGTTGTTTGTATGTACAAAAGGTATCTGAACAAGTGCTGTATATATTCTGTGCTAAAAGTGACTATAAATTTAAGTTTGAACATAAATTAATAAATTTATTCAAAGGTTGTGTTCAAGAGTAGGTTCTTAAATTAGTTAGTGGTTTTTTTAAATTTTATTTTCTGTTTGTTACCTCAGAACTCCGTCAGTAGCAAACCGATTATAAAATTCTTTCGGTAATTGGTAGGACATACTTCCAGTTTGATTCCATTATTATCAAAGTCAAATTTTAATAATGGGAAGTATGAGGAGTTAAGGGACCTTCTCAAAGTTTGTAGATTTTGGTAATTTCATGTTCAAGAGAATTTTCATTCGATGGAGTATATCCTGAGGTTTTTCAATTGTCATAAAATCAGGATGGTGATTGCTACCATCACAAATCTTCTGTGCATTTATTGCGTGTTTCATATTTTTTTCACCAAACCTATTCTAATACTTGTAAACAACACAAAACAGGCAGAAAATACTAACGATTTCTCAAATAAATTTGACCTTAGACACACCACTCAAAATTGTGAAAAAATAATGTTTTAAACAAAACTAATAATCAATTTTTAAAGGTGGTAAATCTATCTTAAAAACATCCAACCCTTTCAAATTGTTGAATTCATTATAATTCGTTCGAAAGGCAACTGATCAACGAAGACCAAGATCAAGATTCCAAGATTAGTTTGGGCAAGAGGAGTAACAAATAACTTTCTTATTGGTTTCCTTGGATATCTGAAAGGTACCAATAATATACTCTCCTGTTTGCAGCTGCCATGTTATCTTCCATTAATTATATAAGATAACTTCTTAGATTGAATTATTTTTCCTTATTATTATATATTATATATAAAACCTTATTCATCACAAAAAATAATTATAGAAACATGTTATTGTGAATTATGGATTTCCCAGATATCATTTCAATCGGAAATACGTTTTATGACAGATTTTAAATGCACTATTTGAGTCAATCTTTTTTATCACAGCAGCTAAAAGCCTTGGAATAAGTTACCTCCCCCATTCCTTCAATGACTCTTATTGTAAATAATCCCATTGCTCCCCCTATACCAACTGCCCAGGGAGTCAGGGCTGTTGCTATGGAAGTGGTGAGAAGGCCGATCCCCACTGTCCATTTTCCCCCAAATTTTTCCGCCATAACTCCACCAGGCAGATGAGTTATGACGTAACCGTAATAAAATGCGCTGAGGAGTAAGCCTTGAGTCGCTTCATTCCAGTCGTAGCGGTCTCGACTCTAAAACAAAAAGGTTTGTATTTACTAGATATCACCGAGGAGTGGCTTAACACTCACTTAAATAAATTTAATGTGTCACAAGTTCTATAAAACATTGATTCGTGAACATTGAACTATTTTAGTTGGGTACGGTAGAGATCAAGGAGAGGTCAAGAGAAGAGGATCTCTCGGAAATCGCTCTGAATGCGGCATTATCTAGCGGCGCAGAAACTACACCAGGCACATCTGTTAAATATCTTTAGGCTTTGTACGGCAGGTAGAGATCCTGGCGTACAATTTAAATAACCACTCAGAATTAGCATTGATTTTATCGGATTCACTTGGTCACTCCGGATAGTGCCGTGGAGTGTCCCGTAACCGCTTAAGTAGAAGATCGGCATTAGCGGACAAATACAAATCAGAGATAACAGGAAAGCATAAACTGTCAACTTCTTGCTTCTGTTGCTGGAGTAAGAAGAAACGGCATTGTATTAGCAAATATCTTGGCAAAGCATATCGGAGGTTTAAATGTCACACACCTCTGCACTACTCACCCAATGGTACAGAGGATACATAAAATCAATATACCCCGAAAAAAACCTAATTAAATCCAAGCCGAGGAGAACCATAAAGATCCACAACACTTCTACTGAATTGGGATATTAGATAGTCATGTTATTATTATTATGATTATACGACCCATAATAAATTGGTGTTCATCTGCTAACATATAATTTGAGTTTAGGAATCATTAAGCTGGTTCTTTCTCGAATCTTTTACACGAGTTATTGCCGACCAGCTTGTTTTAAACAGACTCAAGTACCTATATGTTTTGAGAATATATTATAAGTAATGTGACGACAGTCAAAAATATCATAACGTGTACCTCCGGAAAATTATAGTAGTTCGAAAATAAAATGTAATGACTTACATTCTCCGGTATTAGAGCTTCGTTAAATGTACTATTCACGGTTGGCATAAAATTGTTATCTGGATCAGGGCACGTCTCGCCCACGATGTGTCCTGACTCCTCTGGATGAAGGACCATTTGTGTAATGGTCATCGACAAGCAAACTCTCATCGTAAAAGAGTTAGCGAGGGCGAACAATCCTAGCAGACCCAGAACATATCGCTGAGGTATAAATATCACTACAACAGACAAAAAAAAATATTATATAATCCAAAAATAAAATTTGAAAAGCAAAAGTGTAAGGGCTGTTTTCCACTTATCAAGAGCTCCAGCGAGATAAAAATGTGGTGTAGATAACTTTAGAAATGAAAAGTATCACAGGCATCTTTTTACCATAAAAAGTGTTTCATTTTCTTGACTTAAAGTACTTACATAAACAACTGGCATTATATTAAATAAAACAATCCGAAAACAAAAAACACTCAGAATCCAGAAGATATAGACTTAACATTGTCGATGCGATTGCAGCGTATGGGTTTAATCTTCCAAGCTCGCAGTTTCACGTATCAGTGTCTCAGATTATCGGGAGAATGTCGTCGTTGAACAAAATATAATAAAAAGATCAATAAACTGTGGTTAAAATCCAAAAAAAATATATTTATTCTTACCTTTATTTAGTATCCGACGCCATCCTATCAAAGCCATTTCTTTATTATCTAAGATAATAATTGCTTCCTACAATTATTTTGAGGTAAAAGCCTCTCGGAAGCCGATTACTATTGTAAAACATTTAAACCACCACACAAATATGATCGAAAAGATACGTCAAGACAGCCTGTTGAGGTGTTTTGATGAAGATAAGGGAGACAACATGATTTTCCAGATTACTGTAAGATACGGATTAAGTTTTATCAACAATGATAGTCCCAACTGAGATATTAATCTCAGAAATATTCTATCTATTGGGTCAGTGTTACTAATATCTTTTACAAAATCAACACGATTAGCAAGATTAGCGGGACCTAAATTTGACACAACAAGACATCAATCTAAGATTAACGACATTTCGCTGTGAACATATTCTTTTGAAAGATTCTTCATTAGCACAAATAGATTATGGGTACACATTTGTAATTTGCAATGTCAAACATGGCTTCTCAGATTGTTGGCGAATTTTAGACAGACATACGAAAGCATGTTCTGTCACTATCAGAATTTTGTTACGAACAAAGATGATAAAATTCGATGACATTCAAAATTCGCAGAGTCATCATCAACATAATATCAGTCGTTAGATGTCCGCAGCTGGACATAACCCTCCCTTAAGGATCTCCAAATCAATCAGTCCTACGCTGTCTGCATTCAGAGGCTTCCTGCGACCTTTACCAGATCGTCGGTCTACTTTGCGTCTTCCGCTACTCGGTAATTTATGCCAAATTCATAGAGTAATTGGTCTTTATTGGTAATAAAGTTAATATAATTTAATAATATAAAGTTATAACTCCATAGAAATGGTGCAGTCCGTCCATTGTTTCATAAAAAAGATAGTTTCTTTAAAAGTAATTTTTATTTTAATTGTCAACTAGTAGGTGGCGATAAATACTGTCAAAATCAAAGAAATTAGTTACTTTATGTTGTTGTGATGTTGAGGTCGTGTCGTGATTTTTTTCACTAGGAATAATGCTGATTTTTTTACTTGCTGTTGACTGCTTTAAAGCGGAGTTTGTACTGAGACATAGTTATATAATTATACTGTTCTCTTAATTGCTTACTATACTGATAATAATGTGTTAAGTGAAATTTATTGCTAATGAAAGTATTTTTCCACATTATAAGAAAAAAATAACTCTATTGATTACCGAAGATTATGATTTAACGTTGTAATTTGACTTTAATCTTTGATTTTAATCTATAACTGAGAGTCGTGATTGTATTGAAAAATGTCGATCTACCGATAAAATGAAATAAAAAATGGCATGGTGACAAGTGGCCCTAACTAGTAATAAGCTCTGTTCGAAGGATCTTTATGACAACCTCCTAAGGGGCTGCATTATGTTAAATCTCAAGTAATCGTTTACTAAAACTATACTAAGTTTAGTAGTAACAGGTTTAGCATTTCCAATTAGTGGCAAAACTATTGAGTGAGTGTACCCTCTAATCCTAGTGATATCTATAGAAGACCTTAGCGATAAGAGCGTCCTTATAATATCTAGTATCTGTACTATAATATATATTTCATTTATCTATCAATCTGATGTATGTATTATACAGAACAAGTAATTTCAAGATTTCCAATGAAACATTTACTATTGCATTTATTTTAGAGGTTATAGAGTCTTTAAGGTTTGCTTTACGATGGATTGAAAATATGGCTATTGCTTAGAAAAATATACCATAGAAATTTTAATTTATTTTATTTTTTATTATTTACATAATCATTACAATAAATTACATTACATAACTGCTTAAACTTATTTAAATGCAGTCAGTTACTTCGTAACCTTGACTTCATCTGTTTGTTCTTCCTCATCAGTTGTTCTCGTGGGAAGAGGGCCATGTTTCCAATTAGGTGGGTATCCATGTTTTTTCACGTCATCCCACCATAGCTGCTCACCCTTGGCAAAGATCACGTAAATAAAATTAGTGCTTACCAATAACACTAAACACACCCAGAATGCCACACGCCACTGCTTCAGAGTTGACTGCGAAAGAAAAAAATATAACATATTTATTTATTTGAAACTATATCAAAGTAGACACAAAGCCAGAGATACAAAATTAACCAGTTACTCTGCTTGTTCTACCACGCTTATTTTTAAAACATTATATTACTCCAATAAAATAGAAAAATTAGGCTCTGCACCAACAAATATTTTCATTTGATATTTATAAAGAAATTTCTAGTATCAGTGTCTCATTTTAATGCACTGAAATTAACATATATAGCAAGCTTCCCAACCTTAATTGAGTTTTGAGACCTAACCTCCTACATAGTTTTTATTTTTAAAACGAATATTCTATACCTTAGACAGTTCTTTTTTCAAATAATATTAAATATTTTAGGAATAAGATTTTTATCATAAATGTAATCAATTAGAAGAAAAATGTCTACTATTTAATGTCTAAATGTCCCCCTTAATATATGGATTATATGATTTATTATCCTTATCTGACATATTTATATTTCTTAATAAGGATAAAATGGTAACTAATAACAAATATATTGCTATTGCTATTGCGAAACAACAAATATCATTAAGTGATTCTCGTGGTTTATGCCCACTATCTATGCTCGATTGTGACGGAAAAAGATCACTATCTTAAAGGAAAATCGATCTTAACCAAGGCGTTCCAATAAACAATGAAGCGTAAAGATGTCGTTTATCAGTTTCCGCAATATCTAGCTCACAATAACTATTTACAAAAGAAGATAGTAATCTTACCAACACAATGCGATACATTCTGTGAAAGTTATTGTACCAGATGTGCAATAACTTTTCAAAAATGTATGGCATCATGAAGAAATTACAGTCAACATAATTTACGGCTAATCACAACTTCAAATGAATAGTCGTAAATAGGAGATGCTAAGTTTTAAGGACTATTTATTATCTTGTTTAAGAATTCCTCTGTGTAATTCTTGATAACCAAACAATCAAAGCATTGCTTCTACCTAACAGTGGAATAATATATAGGCTATTGTTGACGATGATGACTAAAGCTAGACCAAACTCAAAGCACCCGGCTAGAGAAGTACATGTATATGTTGTAATGATAGCCAAAAGATTGTACTTTTCATTTAGGAAGGTTTGTTTTGGGATAGCCGTACAATTAAAAAAAAAGTTTTAAATCATGTCGAGGTTCCCTTAAGTATACTGTGACTGAACAAATTAAATACGATGGATACCATTTATTTAAAATCTAATTAAACAAACTCAGCGATTCCCGTGTTATTAACCGACTTTTGAAAGGAGGAGATATTTTGTTCCTCTGTATGTTTTTTTTGTTGTTCACCAATTCAAAATTTTAATAAGTAATTCATGCAATAAATTTAAAAAACTTATGTTGCCACCACCATAGATCTTCAGACCACCGACGTCACCATATATCTTCAGATCGCAATGAGTTCACTCACTGAGTGTGAGTTACAAACAAGACGAAATAGTCAATTCAAACATATAGGTTAATTAAAGTACGCTTCAAAGTTACTAACTATCCATCGTGTAAAAAGGAACTAATAAAACTTACATCAGGAGTTAATAATCCAATGAGATATGGAGATATGATGCCAGATACTGCTGCAATACCGTTAACCAAAGCCGTTGTGGTACCAGCGTAGTTAGGGCTGATGTCAAGTGCGTTGATCTTCATGCCACTGTAATATGCCCCCATGAGGGTCATGGCAAACACAAACCAAAAGACTGCAAGAGTAGTGTCACATCCAGAGTAGGAAGCCATGATTATACAAATACCGGGTCCAGTAGCGGCTGAAAAGTAATTTGACAATTTTTATTCATTTCAAAAGGGATATTATATGGTACAATTTATGGAATACAAATTCGAGCATGGTTGGTGACTTATGGAGATCTTTTTCATTTTTATTCGTAATTTTAAGGATATTTAATTTTTAATCATTATAGTATTATATCAATCTCAAAATTATTTAATTTTATCGATTTCATTAACGTCTCTCCTAGAAGTCATATACATTAAATAACATATATAAACGTTATCATTTAAGTCATCAAAAAAGGCGGCATCTACTATTAGTCGTTAAAAACACCTCCTCTGTATCCCTGAGCTAGATCTAAAGAAATAACCACTTAAGTATAAAGGTTAATTCCCCTTGACTTCCATTTAATAGGAAAAACTTAATCAAAAACATTTACCACTCACCATCACTTGAGGCATTCTTTGACATAATACTAATACTATTGCCTTAATTGAAAATATGGTATATACCTGTCAAATCTAACTCGATTTATCTCTTTGTCCACAATGAGCTTTAATTAGGAAGTTATCAAATATTTACCGATTGTTGTGTAAATTTTCCTAGCTGAAGTAATACTGTGGTAGCCTCGTTTCACGCAAAAATCGCATATTAAACCGAAGAAAAAGGACGAAATCCACATCGCGACGTACGGCAAGGCGGACAGAAACCCAGTTGATTTGACATCAAATTTGAGCACGTCTGTCATGTATTTAGGCAGATCCGTGACCATTGTGAAGTAACCCCAGTCGTGACCGATCTGTGAACAATAATCACTGTTTATGCTTCTTTCCTCATTATTAATATTACATCATTAATCAAGTCTAAAGACATAATAAGTGTCAGCTTCCATTTTTTGTTTGATAACGTTGTGTAAATGGTTACGTTGATATATTTTAATAATAAAAGTACACAAAGCAAGTTTAACATTATCTCGCAAGCCATACAGACATAATTGTAGTTTTTATTGCCTCAGGAGCTTCTCGGGAGTATTTCGTATATCTATAAATTTATTATTGTAAAAAACTGCTTAAAATAAGCTAAAGTCTCTAAACTTTTCCCTCAATAAAAATCAGCTCAAATAAGTAGTCTACAGGAAGGCCAGCAGATTTGCATCGCTTGATTTTTTGAATAATGAAATGGGTGCTAGTTTAAATATATAAAAAACTACCAAAATTAACTAGAAATTAAAATCAAATTATATACGTACAGCAGCAATAATTAAAGCCCACAGAGGTACAGATCGAAGAAGACCCTTCCATGGAACTGGATCCAACTTTTTCTGTTTCGTACTCATTAATGAATCTACATTTTCGTTCAGAAATTTCTTCTTACTATCTGATATGTAAGGATGCGTGTTCGGAGTACTGTAGCAAAGGAGAGACTGAAAGATTGAATTTTGTGTTAGATTAAGGTTACAATTTATGTTAAGTTTAGCATTTAAATCATCATCAAATAAATTTATATTTATAATGAAAAAGCAATTAATTAGTTGAAACTAGACTACCTCAATAGTAAGTAATTATATAATTGAAGAATATTTTAAATTAATAATTTCGCTCAAACAATACAGGAGTACTGTGCTTCAGCTTCTATCGACCGGAAGGCCTTATTTTAACAACGGGCAAGAAACAGCTTATTTTGTTACTCTCATCATCAACGTATTAATGATAATAGCTAAAAGTTAAGCAGAAAGAAAAATGGGTGATCACGCAATAATTAATATAGTAGATATATGGAGAAAATGGTTTCTTATAGGTGGTATGGTGAATTGCTTATGATAAAACAAGGTCCCTCCGCGAATGGATAGCGAAGATACCGGGGAGTTTTAGTATTCCATGTTGACACACAAAGTTCAATTGCCAAAAAATATTCATACCTACCCATAAAACAAACCAAATAATACCAAATCCTCCGAACATATAGAACACATTTTCCCAATTACTGTTGTACATAATAAGCCCCGATAAGCTGGAACCAGCAATGTTTCCGATTTGGGCTCCTCCAAATACTATGGACCCTATTATAGCTCGCTCAGACTTGGGTGCCCATCGTGATAAGACAGCCATCAAAGCCGGCATGGTAGGACCCTAAAAAATATTTCAAAGAAATTCAGACTATTAACACAAATTGTATTTCACTTAATTATTTTAAAAAGTTGTTTAACGTATATTTCATTCGAATTATGGGCTCTTCCCATAATTCGAATGAATAAGTAAAATAAGTTAAAGAAAAAAAAATAAGTTAAAGAAAAGAAATAAGTTCTTAACGAAGGTACGACGGTGCATAACGAGCAGGGTGAATTCTTTACAGCTTAACTGTCTGTCATATAGCGCTTTATCTAGGTCAAAATAAGGCATTAACGTATCCATATTTCCGTGCCCGCTGATTCCTTTTAAGCTAACATGGGCTTTGCTTATAAGCTTAGGAATAGTTGTAAAATAGGCATTAGTATACTCAACCGCCTTGATGTGTTCTATGATATAATAGAATCAACTATAAATAACTCCAACTAGCTTCAACTTTTAAATCATATTATACTTAAGAGAATCGTATGAACAGAAGATAATTGTTTATAAATGTAGCACTTTTTATTTTTTATACACACAGTATGTAAAAGGTTCTACTCCACCAGATGATCAGTTTTAAGAAAAAGAAGAACACGAAGAGCGCCATGGTTTGACTGCATGACTGATAAGTCATAACTCCACTTAGCCGGAGTTTGTGCAACCATTTTACGACGTTAGAAAGTTCCTTCGTGTTTACAAGAAGGACAGAAACAAAAGCTAAATATTAAGATTCATAATAAGCCTTCTCTATCCATCGCTTCTTCTTTCTAAATATTACTGCTTACAATTAAAAACATGCCGATAATAAATATTTTACCTCTCCCAAACCTTCCATGACTCTCAATATAAACAAGCCCGTGGCGCCTCCCAACTTCACTGTAATTGGAGTTATTAAAGTGCAGAGGGCAGTTGACAGAAGTCCCAGTCCCAAAACCCATTTTCCTCCGTATCTCTCCGCTAACATACCTCCGGGAACGTGGGATACAATGTACCCATAGTAAAATGACCCGAGAATCAGACCTTGGGTTGCTTCGCTCCATTCGAATTGAGTAGACTGTGAAAAAATATGAGTTATATCACTTTGTTATCTATTATTTATATTTTAGGCTGAATCTTTATTTTTTATATGTCTATTTTCAGTGATAAAGAAACAAAAACACACAAACTTTAAATGATTGTGTGTTTTTGTTTGTATAAAGTATACGATCAATCCCTCTTTCTGTCATCCTGACATAATGCCAATTTTTTAAATAATACATATTAAAGTATTTTTACTCCATCGGTCACCGACCCCAAAAACTACAGTAAAGGCATCAATATAGGGAAAGGATCTTGCAGTAATGCAATAATAAAATTTGAAATGGCAATATTTTCAATCAACGACATAATGCATAACATTTATTGAATAAATATTACCAAAAAACTCCTTTCACCAATAATAATGTCAACATATTGAATAAATAATTGTAAAGAAACATTTTTATCATTTGTTTTGGGTATCAGCTAAGAATACATTGAATTGGGACCTTCTTCATAAGCTTATTGAATACACAATCTTTAAAATTGTACTTAAAGTATTTCACAATAAAGGACTTGTAATCCTATATGATAACTCATTACTTATCACAAACGGGTCCTTCAAACTTATTTATCATGTTTAGTTTAAGCAAAAATAGATAACAGATAACGTTTGTTAAAAACTAAAATTATATTTAAATACTACTTATATGTATATTTGAAACCTTAAAATTATAAAACGTGAAGGAAATGTTTAAAAAATTCTAACAATATTCATGATACTATCACAAATATATTTTTTTTAAGCTTTTACACATTAAGCTACCTATTTATAATATAGCTAACAGTCTTGATAAAAGTACCAAAAGTCATGTCGTAAAAAATATATCTTTGTTTAGGGTGGAAATCTACGAATCTACAATTGGCAAAGTAGCACTAAACATCCAACAGGTGAAGTATACATTTTAATAAATTTCTTATTTTGATTAGGTTTTTTCTTTCATTAAATTTTTATGGTAATTTAAACAACATGCTATATTTTGTCAGATTTATTATTCAACGCTAATTATGTGAATTTGCACAATCCCTGGCGATATGTACTTGCTTTAAGTATTCAATTATTATTATTTACTTGATCAAGTACTTCTGAAAAATAGCAATTATAAGTAATTTAACATCTGTAAGCCAACGATTAACTTAACCCTCACATTCGGTGGTTATACAATTATTAAGTATAGATTATAATATATTAGACAGTTTCTCGATTTATATGAATGTAATTATTATATGAATATAAACGAGAACACACTGCTCAAGCAAACTCCATTTCACCGGCTCATTTTCACACTTCTTTAACACTAGATTTACCAGACCAGTCATTTAGACTGGTCGTGCAATTTCAATTCAAGATTTCTACTATATTACACATATTTTTTTTCAGAAATGATGTTATGACTTTTGTAGCTATAATTAGAGAGTACGTTTTATAAACTTAATGTTATTTTATATACATTAGTAACAAATATAATTTTTGCTGTTGACATATATTCAAATCGCTGGTATATCTTAGTGTTAAAAAGAACCCATGTCACAGAAAGGATGAAGATCGATTTTGTGATAATGATTGATTTTGCTTACCCCGTCGCTTCGAATATCAATAAACGATTTTGTAGTATTGCTAACTGCCGTTAAATCCGGACATACTTCTGAATCGTGGTGCTCACTGTTGTATGTTTCTCTTTTAACCATCTGCGTGATAGCCATGTTTAGACAGACCCTCATAGTGTAGGCATTGGCTATTGCCAGTAACGCCATCACAGCCATCACATACCGTTGCGGTATGATAAACACTGCAAAAAATATATAGATACGGCATGAATTATAACACGTTTAATATAGTCTTTTCAAAGTTGTATAAGTATCAAGCATAATTAAAATTTATATAATGTTTCTTACTATTTACGATAATTATAATAATATATTTTTTTGTTTAATAAAAATTAATATCAAAGAGACCTCGGTAGAATGGTGATTCTACCTTTGAAATTAAATTTTTATCTTCTATCTAAAATGTAACAGAAATAAATTATAGCAAATATACAGTTTTAAGCTGGTCCTTTGCAATAAGTTTACTTTAACGTTCGAAGTTTTTTAAACAAAATAATAATATTATTATAATTAAAGTAAATAATCAGAAACATTATAAAATTTTAATTTTACTTGATACTTATACTACTTTGAAAAGACTATATTAAATAAAGAAATGTCTTAATAATTCATGCCATACCTTGAAGCATTAATTTATGCATATCATATTTTATCATATTTTATTTTCATCGAAAAATTTCTAATCTTTTAAAAATATTTAATTTTACTAAAAAATGCACTGTTAAGTCCTGAGTGCTTTTTAACATGTTTAAAGCATTATTAAACTAATTATTGCGACGATAGAGCTGCCATGTCGTCCGCTCACGAGCACCAAACGCTCTTTAGTCCGAATAAAAGTGCAATTTCTGGCGCTGACTTACGGAAATTACTTCATTATACAGTGTGATACTTCAAGCATTATCTTAAAACTTTGGTGTAGTTCATAGAAGTGTTTGAAATGATCAAAAGAATAGGCTTTATTGCATGACCTGTTTCCTTTTATTCTTAACAATCTTTTTATTTTAAGTATAGAGTTTTATTTAAAGTATAAGATGTTTTTATTTACGTTCTAAAGATGGTTTTATTTACGTTTGAAGATGCTGGTTTAACTGACATAAGAGTATAATTTTTAAAGGCATTCTGTGAACTTCTGAGTTTAAAACTTTTGCAAATACTTATGACCTTGCTTATATACTTTTTGAACTTATTAGTAAAATTTCTGTTCAATAAAGTTTGTATTTTTTTAAAGAATAAATGAATGAATGTAAAAAAAATATATCAAACAAAATTAATAATACGTTTATAACTATGGATAGGGTATGAAATAATTTACAGTTAAGCATTTTATAGAATATACCAAATTATTTTATACACAAGTGTAATAAAGGTTATTATTTTATATTCGTTACTCGTACTGATATTGAAATTGATAAATGTAATATTATGATGTCAGATAATCGCTAATGATGTAAAACAGGTATACCGTCATTTCATCATACGAATTCAGATTATATATACAACATTATGTATTGTTTTTTGAATAGCATTTTGAAATAAAATAATACGTGCTACTTAGACAGAGTTAGACAACAGTTTAATCTTTTATAAAACTAAGTGAAGTTGGAAAATGGAAGCTAATAAGGCTTGGCGTTGTTATCCTATATTTTTACACTAATTTTTATTATATCGCAATAAATATATTATTTTTTAATATTTTTATTTCTGAATTGCTTATTTGAAAATTTATAATATTTTCTAATCATAAGAAGTAATTTAGTACCTGCAAAGTATTCCCAATAGCTAGAATAGCCTAATTGACTGTTGGCTTGGCTTACTTGTTTATGGTAAATATGTTTTGTTTTAATTTTTATGTCATACTGTCGTCCCTACACTATAATTATTTTACAACAGTAAGTAGCATAAATTCCAAAGGAATTTAAAATGTTAAGCTTCGTTATAAAAGTCCTTTAGTGAAGGTATAAACGCGATAAAATTGTTGACATAACTGAATCTTCACGTAAAGAAAGATTAAAACGACAGCAGCAGTTAATCCTAGTCAATTACAAGAGTATTCCCGATAAAATTATGTGTTTCATATGCGCAGTTACATATTCATACTTTGATTATATATTATATTGAATAAACATAACTTAAAATTACTAAGCCTTATTTCCAAAAATGAGGTGTTTTACGCTACTTTATGAAATTCCGGGAGGTACGGCAGAGTAATTGGGGGGCGGATTCCGCCTATTCCATTTACCCAGATCACCACCAGATATTTGACATTAAACGAGTCATATACATGCTACAGGTCTAGTTTTGAAAAAAATATATAAACTATAATTTATATTTCATGAAATCTTAAATGGTATAGATATTTTTAATACCAACAGCTAGAGATGCAAGTGCACTGCCGATTCTTGTTATCCCTAGTACAGTTTAGGGATAACCAGATTACTCATAAATTCTCGTATTTTGATTAAGCTGTTAAAATCTCCTCAACGTTCGTTCAGAGAAAATAGGAGATCAAAAACTTTTCCATAAAAAAATATTGTAATCAAAAAAAAATATCCTCCGGATTTTCGAGGGTTAATTTGTTCCCATTGGTGGAATTTATCATATGTGCCAAATTTAATAAATGATTTATAAATATTGCATAGAATTTTATATATACGATTGTAACTTTTATGATTTTTATTGTTTATAATATTAAAATTAATGACATATAATTAAAAAAGCGTTTTCCAATACTCACATTTTGATAACACCAGTCTCCATCCTGTCAACATTTTGGCGTCTTATCTTGAAAAAGAAACAAAAAATTATGAAACTCCCGCGCACGTTTATGTCATTATAAAGTTTATTACGTCTTGTTACTGTCAACCTACTGATTCGGCGCTTAAGAGTACACTGGCTCTAGTCGACAATTAACTAAGGAATACTATAACTTTGAGGAAATATACCCAGAAATGAACGCAGAAGTGATTTACGGAGCAACTACCGGTCATGGTCAAGGTGTCTTGGAATGACAATAAAAAATCTAATATTATCGAGAGATTTTACTAATTTAAACCCAACATGATTTAAATTAACCTTTTTAAATCAATTTTAAGTTTCCAGATTGAAATACTCAATTTTTGTTTGCAACTTCAATCATTATAAACTTATGAATCTTAATTACTTATGAAATCCAACTATGCAACTTAAAATTGCATACAAAAGCTTAGGAATATTAAATAAAGTACGGGGTTTATTTATTACTCTAACCTCTATCGATATCTAACAAATTTTATTATTAAGCTAAAATCAAAAAGCTCTTAATTAAAATTTAATCAATTTCTACGTTGACTAAGTTACGTTTGTTTCTTTTTTAAATTACACTGCTGGTCTAGATTTAGCAAATATAATTGTCTAAGTGTTACTTAATAAGTCAACACTGAAAGCAATTGCTATCGTAGTTAGAAAATAAGGAAGGTCTATCGATCGCAGCCATGATAAGAAAATAAGAAGTTTGATTGTAAAAACCTTAGCCTTAAGAAGTTTAACGAATAAAGTAATTTTAAAAGAATAATGCTGTTTTTTTTTCATTAGTTTTGTTTACTTAATGAGAGTTTATATAAATTTTTTTAACAATAAAATATATTGGATACCCTTATACTTTGCCTATATGATAATCATAAGGAATCATTTTGTTGACGGCGTAGAAGACTAGCTCCCTTGTACCAAACCTTCCGTGAAGAGCGCTAGTGACCTCTGTCTCCGAATACGAAACTATATACAAAGTAACTTGGCTAGACTTGATTTGAATTTTGGAAGATAATAGTGGGGAATTCCCTAGCTGACCATTCTAAATTTGAATGGAAAGTACCAATAACACACTTCTTGGCTATTATAATGGCTATTGATATAATAACATTTTTCATTCTGAACACATTAACTGTTTTAACACAAACCGCTGTTGGTCGAAGGCTTGTGAGCTTAGTAAAATTTAAAATCATCATCATCGTAATGAAAATAGGGTGCTCTGCTGTATTAGATAAAACGTGTTAATGAATTTGTCAAATTAAAGTCTTCAATACAAATTTATTTCAATATTGTTTTAATAACGAAGCGTGGTTGCATTGCTGTCTGTCTAAAGCAACGATATTCATTTTTCAATACGATCATAACATGTATTTAGTTTATTGAAGCAAGAAAAAATATATTGAAGGACTAAATTTTATTTTGACGTCCACATTTCCTCGTGTAAAAAGTTGCACACGGAAATCCCGTGACCATCAAAAATAAGTAATCAAAATGGAAGTCACAATGAGTTATGAAATTTATTATTTACCAACATTTTTCTTGATTTGATATTTCTCAAAATTTCACTAGTTATCATATATTGAACCAATTGTAGGGCTAGAATTTACACAATATCCTTTAGTGTCATACACCTTTATGTGTGGAACTATTTATTTGAACTAACTTAAGGTGCGTCTTATATCTTATCTCTATACTTCCTATACTTCACAAAATCACCATTTTCCATGAAAAGGTAGGCAATGCTTGGCATAAGGTTGAAAGAAAAGGAGACAATAATATTTTGTACAGATAAATTAAATTTTTTAATAGAATGATTTCCAAGTTTCCCATAAAAGATGTTTACTTTTGTTCGATTATTTAAAGAATCATTCAACCTTTTTAATGTGATATCAATTAAAAAATTAATTGATATCATATTATAAAGTCACATTATATATAACATCACGTTATAATATATAACATCACATTATAACTAAATTATATTAGTTTCCAGTCGAGGTAAAGCTGGAATTTAAATCTTCTCTTATTCCATTTCATTCGTTGGTCTCAGAGGTTTTTTGAAGCGTAACCGGAGTGTCAAGGAGCCCAGGCATGATCTTCTAGCTGGCTTACACAAATCTTATTATTTGATGATGGTCAGGTGAAGCGCGAGGCATCATACTGCAGTGTCGATCTGCTTTGAGATGGTTTTATGATTATTTAGTACAAAAAATACAGTTCCATTAGTATCATTACATAGTCCTTTAACCGGTAGATATCAACTAATCTTAGAAGCGATACGCCTTAACGGGAGGTACCGTACCGTAATCTTCGTTACCTACTTGATTTATATACATTATTCAAAGATGGAAAGATGTCCATTATAAAATGAATGTATTTTATATTCTTCTTCGTCCATAGATTTTTATAAGGACCAGTCAAATGTAGCCTGTATACAAAGTATATAACGACTCTTTTAATTACGAGTATTTAACCTAATTTTAAATATAAAGTAATCAGCATTGCTATTCTGCGGTTATTATTTCAACTATTTCAGTAGTTGAAGTAAGTAGCGTACTAATTAAGAAGTAATAACGACAATTCAATAAAAAGAAAAAGACGATGTTTTAAATTACGAAACAGTTAATCATTATAAAGATATTGATCGGCTTTTCCGTTTTGCCTCGCTATCATGACGTTTGTTTATCAAAACGTCAAAACTGTCATTCAATCAAACACTGATCCTTTTCGTGGATTACCTACAAACGCTCATTTATTGTGTTTGATATTATGTTACCGAAATTTCAGCTTAAAATAATGTTCAATAACGTTCACTATTCCGACCATAATTTAATTTCATGCATTTTAATTTACAAGTTACGATTTCGGCCTGATAAATTTCACACCCATAACACGCCCGACATTGCTTTCATGTAATGTAGCTCTTCATGTCCCCCCGGATTAGAATTATTTGTTTATTTAACAATTTATGTACACACAAAGACAATTAAAAGGACACAACAGAATATTAGAGAATTGTATAAAGAAATCTCTTCCAGCAGCCCCATATATGAGAAAAGTGACATCGAAAGGTAGAAGGACGTGTAAAATTAATATATATCATATTTACCCAAACATATATAAATATATATATACAAATACATACATACACATATACGCACAATATATTTAGGTACTCTGTAAGGAGAAATAATGTGCTTCAAAAATATTAAATATCTTAAAATACTTTTTTATAACTTCTTGCTATATTATCATGTTAAACTTAAGGTTAACGATAAGGCTAAGGTTGCATGGAGTAAGCTCTTAGTGTTATCGCTAAGAAAAAAGTAATCGGACAACAGGAAAGAAAACAGTTTCTATATGATGAGTGGTTTTATTTCGCTATTTTTAGTTTAGTTTTTAATGTGATTTTGCGATGTATGAACAATAAAGTGTCAAATAAATAATATAAAGACCTCTCGAGACAAGTGCTCAATGAACAGTTGAAATATTTACCGTAATAGTTCCAAAAATAAATAATAAAATTAATTAATAATAGTAATTGAGTTGTGTTTTGTTTTAGTTGCTAATATCATTTTTATTGCTATTTTATTATTAAAGATTAAGATTATTTATAATTATTGTATTAAATGACAAGTAGAGATTTTAACTAATTATTGCACATTTATGATTTTAATTTTAATAAGAAATATTTTTATATAAAGAAAATTATTGTTGACAACAACTCTAGCTGTTGGAAGCCGCTTGTTAAAGCGTATCGCCACTACAATTTGGCTCAACGTGAAAAACTAAATTACTTAGCAGCGACGTTTTTTAAATACAGCGCGCATTCTTTCAATGTGATATTGCTGTGATAAAAAATATCGAACTATTGATTTAGCAAATATTTGCGAAAGTATTGTAGGTGACACCTTTATTAATAGTTTCAATACCTCTTTTTGTCACTAGGCCAATCCTCAACTGATAAGTTAAAAGAAATAATTTACTACAGAATGGTAGTAACTCCAATAATATTTTACCGTTTTTTCTCCATGTATATGTCTTTACCACCTCTGTTTATATATTTTTTTAGTAATCCGAGGACGAAAAGGATGTTATCATCAAATTCCTAGATCTGGAACGACGTTCTACCCAAACTACAGATTCCTACGTACATCTATCGGTGACGCGGTATGGTGGCTTTTCTCTTTGGACTGACTAATACTGTTGGCCGCAGATGGCATTTACAGTGTTACCCCTGGTAAAACTGTTTTAAGGAGGCGACAACCTTGGAGAGTCCTCAAGCCTTAAGGGGCGATTCTGGAGGAGTTCTAAAGCATGTAAAAGAAGCGATATCAAAATACTAATTTTTCTAAACTGTGCAGAGAAACAGTCCAGGGACTGTAGTCATTAATTTAAAAATGAACAGTATCGTACAAAATTCTTTGGCTTTGTATAAATAACTTGAATTAAATAGAAAATAATTGAATCCTAAATCTACATACTACATATTCTTAAATATTAAATTAGTAATGCACACTCGGTATAGAATACTTTAATTATATGCACTTTTCATACAGATTATTTGTTGAATAAATATGATAGTAAATGATTGTGTTAAGTGATATTTGGTTTTTCTTAGGGTTGTAACTGACTGCCTTAATTGTATATTCTAAATTTGGTACACAGAAAGACAGATTCATAATTAGAATTTGGTATTTACTTACGTATTGTGTGTGCGTATCTTTTAATTATATTTTTCACTTACTAATTATTACATTAAACAACACTGCATTTTACAACTAAAAAAACTATTAGTAGTCAGCGCCGTGTGAGGAATAACGTACTACTGCTATTTAAGTTTAACTTTAAAGTTTATTTGAATTTGTAATGCGTTCTTATCTCTATGATAGACATTATTATCTCAAAAGGGTCGAATTTAAAAAAAAATCTTAAGATATCAAGATGGGCACGTGCCCTGTTATTTATTTATCTATTTTATTTATTAAGTATTTTTATCGAAACATAGAGCACGTGCTCTGTTTCGATAGTTTGAAGTATCTTGACTATTGATCTTACCTTATTTGCTGATTTTATCTCGAGTAGAGAGATAATGAATAAAAACTAATATGCACTTAAAACACTGCGTGGAACATAAAACTAGTTCATAACTACAATGTACAAACCGAGCGAGCGAAGCGTGTCGCGGCTACACTGAAGATGTTACTGGAGGCAACAATATGATCATTTCTTATATTTTTTTATTAAACGTCATCACAACTATTTAAAAAATGGTACCTTATAATGAAACATTTCATTATAGTTTTCAACAAAAAAAATTAAAATTTTCACTTCCTTTAGTAAATAGATATAATTAACAAATTTTAAATTACAACAAAATGACTTACAATTTATTGAGTGGTTTATAATTTTCTTCGAGAACTTACTATGATGTTACGAATATTATTGAATATGATGCATCGAAGGACATAAGGTAAACAGACAGAATAATATAACTCAAAGAATTCCACGAATTTCCATTTGTACACTTGCTTCTACGGTCTAGTGAATGAGATCACTTACTTCAGATTAAGTGTTTCCAAGTTCAATTCTTGGTATTGGTTTTACTCTGGTTGGTAGTGGGGCTAGATGTAAGTCCTCCTGGCTGGCTATCACCATCTAACGTAAGCCTAATTTTTACAGTATTGATATGTTCCGGCAGTTGGTAATAAGATAGTTAGTTTCAATATGTATATATATATGGAAAATACATAAAATATTATTTATCCAGTGAGTATATTAAAGGATATGTGAAGTATGTATTGCATGATATTTAGAAATTTTGCAATATTTAAAAATAGATTTTTGATTGCACTGTAAAACAAAACATATATTTTTGTAATACTAATACATAGACTAGAGAAGATAGAATGACATAGGTAATTTGTAAATGTCGTTATAAATACTAAAGGCTGAGAGTTTCTTGCGCCGTTTCTTCTCTACAGCTACTAATTCGTCGAAGCGGTAGTAGGGTTAATTGGGAATATGCATACTAGTGTTAGTTTTAATTTTAAAATAATTTATTTAATATTTAAATTCTGTAACTGGGACCATTTGTAAATACCCGGTTTACACCCACTTAAAGGTACACAACCTTTAATTACATTTGTTTATTTTTCTCATACATATTCCCTGTTATGACCATTTAAAAGAACTTAGTAAATGAGTCTATTTAAATAAAGATATTTTGACTTTGACTTTGTAGAGAAAACCACTCACTTATAATAGTTAAAATTGAAAAGTTCGTTTTATGTCAAATAGATAACGTTGTCAATAACGATAAGATGTGGTTATGATATATGAATCAAAAATTTGATAGGTGCCTATTTATTGTAAAAATATAAATATGTAATTGAATTCAACTGGTTATATTCATAGGAATAATATAATAACATATAATAAACATAATAATAATAACATTCCAATATATTTTATCCCATTTTTATCCCACTCTTATAGTTGCCAGAGGAGCCGACTGACCGGAAGGCCTACTCAGAAAAAATGAAATACGCTAACCAAGTCCAAACCTGTCAAATTCCGTTCTTCCGCTGTCATTTTTTGTATATGAACTGTATATTACGACAACTCTCTCAAATGATGAATTAGTTGTTTCATTTTGTAAAACGAAATACTCCAAAACATTATTCAAACGTTAACATTTCCCACAACAATTTTATTCGTTTTGTCTCCGCAATCAAACTAAAAGATGGTACTTAAGTTGTTAGTGTTTTTATTTATGCTATAACATTTTTATAGCTTATAGCATACACATTAAGCATTAAGTTAGGCATTTAGCATTAAGTTGAACTGTATTAGTATGTATATTGCTGTATTTTTCCCTGACATAAATAAATATTTCATGAATGACTTTCAAATGCCAAGTGTTTTCAATACTTATTCCCTCTTAGTAGCTTATCTTTGTTTCAAAATCAGACATTTCTATACACACCTTTTCTATTATTATTTTTTTATAATGGTAATATTTAACTGTTGTTCCATAATGTTTGTAGGATAACATTTTCTGCGTAGCTACACGTATTTTCCAATTGACGATTATATAGGAAAATGAAACTCAAAAATATTATGATAATAAGGTTTCTTGTTCGATTAATACTAGTTTACAATAAGATTACTTTACCATTTCCTTACAATTTAGATATAATAAGTGTATGTTCACAATGTACAATATGTTAGTTTGTCTTAAAGTTAAATTCTGACAGTCCGCCGGGCCGCCGGGTGAAAGGGCACTTCATATTACACACTGGCTAGAGAAAATAATCGAGATTAGTAATATTTATATATTCTTTGAAAGACACGTAAGACTTAGAGAATCTTAAGACTGCAGTGCTCGCCACTTGTGCAAATTCATATATGTGTTATAACGTCTTAATACTCGAGAAAAATGACTTTGGATATGTTGGTAAATTAATCCTGGCATCTTCGTAACTGTGACTGCCTCTAAGTCCTCCGTCGCTTAATACGAAGTACAGCGCACAATATAAATAACAATTGAAATCTTGCTTACACTGTCACAAGTAATTCGAGACAAATTTTTTGTTTGGATTTTTGATTTAATCTAATCAAATGAAATACAATAAAATAAAATAATTATATCGACAACGTGGACCCATAAAATCGCCACGATAATTCATGTCCATTTTACTTGTAAATGTTATTTAAAATAAATAATATTTGAAAATGTTAATATTACTGAGGCTAACGCTTACAAATATTTATCTCATCTTCTATTGATCATCTTCAATTGAAATCACGTAAAATATTATAAAACGCAAGAAGTTTTCTAAATGACGTTAATGTTCATTCCTTGATGTTGGTAATTAAAATCAACTTTAGTTCACTCAAAACAAATAACATCTTTAACATAAAATAAAATTCAAAGTAAATAAAATTCATAATTATCATAGGTACCGCCACAATATTATATAACTGACCATATTACTATTAGATACAAGTAAGTAGCTCACACAAAAAATACGTCATGACCGAGTACATAATTAATACATAATTAAGACGTAAATTGAGAATGTTCTTAAGATAATTCCAAAGTAAGCTGATTCTTCTGTATAATATATATGTTCTCTAATACTATCTCTATTGTGCCATTAGTGGGAATGCGAAAAGATTCAATAGATATTCAAACTTTTATTTTTACTAATATCAAATTCTCGACCTCATTATAGAAATGACCTTAGGAGAATAGAATATATCTTTATTGTACATCAGTCAATTCAAGAAGAGAAACACACAAAAAACATTCAACTAATTTTTCATAATACTTTCTTTCTTTCTAATTTACTAGAGCATCTTATTTAGATACTTAATTTTATGTACTCGGCCATTTAAAAAGGCCAATTATTCTGTCCAATAATTAGATTCCTATTATAGTATGGGAGTAGACCCCAGCTGTAGCTAGGCTAGCCTCACGAGGCTAAGTTTTCATTTATTGCATAAGCTAGACTTTCTGGAGAGGTTTAAAATGTACATTTCTGTTATCATTACATGACCAGGCATTTAAACTAGTTTTCAAAATATCAAATTTAGTTTCACATTCAAATCCTATTCACGTGAAACTAAATTTGATAAGTACCTAGGTACTTGTGAATGTGAACTGATTTATTTACGTTTTTCTTTTGATTTGCAATACATTGTAAGAATTTAACCTTATGCAAATTTTTTATTGTCAGTAATATATATTCTAAGAAATTATCATTTTGAGAATATTTTGCGACTGTTTCATTATTCGAAGGTGTCTTATTAACTGAAGCAGCATAACCATGCTTGGCGCTCCATTGACACTTGTGCTCTCGTAATTATAAGGAACAACTTACAAATAGCAACGCTTTAATAGAAACTCTAAATATCGGATAGTATAATTGGCCCGTAACTGTATAGCTAATTAGGCAGTGTAATAATTAAGTGAGCAGGATATAACATGAATCATCTTTGTATTTCTTTTAACTAAACCATGCTTTGGTATACAGTCGCATAGGTAGCATTGAATGGAATAAGTTCTTAGAAATTTGGTTCAAAGAACTTTATGAGAGTAAAAATTAGATGAATTTTATATCGAAACAAATCATTTAATGCTTTGATTTTGTAAATGCTTTAACCTTTCTTTTAAGGCTGATCAGAATAAAAATAAATACTACTACAAGGAAATGTACTGCTTAGAATATAAAAAATTCTTCTGCAAGTGAGCAATCAAATAGATATAGGGTATTTTATTTTATAATACGACATTTTATTAATGGCGACAAATATCACTATCAATTTATTTCTCAACGTTATTTACTGCCACTGTATACCATCTTTATGCATACAGTTTCCCACGTCGACCATTAATCGATACAGGGCAGAGACGGAACTTATTCGACACCTAAATATTTATCATATAAAAATAAATATGTGCGACAATCAGGTATTTTAACAATTTCCCTTGTCTTGTATTTTGTTGTTACGACTACTTACAGGTGTTTTATATATACAATGGTATGTGCCTGAGTATAAAACGCTCATTTTGTAGTTAAATTTATATCTCGATTAATATTCACTAAACGAAATAACTGTTAAATTGAAATGATTGTTACGATCAGCGCCTTAGTTTTAAATTAGGTTTATGTACATTTGAAACAAAGTACTTAGTTCCGATGACTAGTTTCATAATAAATTCGTATCAAATCATGATTTTACGGAGTAGCAAAGACAATCATAACACCTTACTGTCTCTATTGTAAAATAAATAAGCCTAAATGTAAATGGTTTTAAATAGTAGGTACTAGCATATTTTTTTAAATAAATATAATTAATTATAAATCTACGCAGACTTCACCGTATGACTATAAAAATTGACAAAAACAAATTTTATTTGATTGATGCTTAAGATAAGATTGAATTCGTTATATTATGCGGTGAACATAATAGTTGAAAATATCAAATATTTTAACAAACTATTTACATTATTTAGTAATATACTAAATTATGTATGATACAATTACGGGAACACATTATAAATAAAACACGAAATATCAGGATATCATATTTACAATAGTTTTCAACATTAAATTAACGATTTTTCAAATTTACTAGATATATTTAAAATGGAATTTTATCATGTCGGATTATCCAATTCATATAATGCTGTTCCCGAAAATGCACAAAAAACGTTGTCACACATAAATACAAATTATTTGAAGATTATAGATACGTGCTAATGCTATAATATAATTTACAAAGTATTTACAAAATCTTATTTAATCGCATCCTTAAAATAAACAAGTTCCGTTATCCGTGGATCAACACATTATTCGAAGATCAATTTCATTTGAACTTCTTGCGTAAGCGCTTTTAAACGTTTGCACGATTTGTCCAGTTATACAAAAGTCATCGTCAGCAAGTCAGTCACTTGATCATAAGTCAATACTATAAGACTATGAATTAACCCAGAAAAAAAATAGTTCAATGAATATTCTAATTGTGAACAAATGAGTTATTTCATAAAGTGAAAATGTTTTATTAAACCTAATAAGTTTTAAATCAGGAACTGAGTTTTTCACTTTTCATTGTGTTTATCAGCAAACAATACCTACAAATGCCTCTGAAAAGAACCATGTTAATCGGCAATTTCTTTAAAAATATAGAATAATAGCATTGAAATTGAAACAAACATTACATACGTAGGTATGAATGGAGTGCTGATAATCTCTTTATCTAATCTTTCTCAGTTCACGTAGTTTCACGTGACATGTCTTTCATTAATATAAAATTTACTTGTCATGAAGCTAGTATAGATATCTAAATGTGCGTCAATACCATATAAATGAGTATACGTGGGCCACACTCACACCTAAAAATTTTGGTGATTTAAATTAAACATTGGATCAATTATGGTATTTTATTAGTGGTTTGGTTTTACGTGAGAACCCAATAGAAGTTCTTAATAATGAACTTATTATGACCAAACCATTTTCGCAGGGGAAATACCATAAGTCGTTATAAAGCTGAACTATAAAAGACAAATCATAATAACGTTCATTATCGTCTTAGGATTTAAGGATAAACTGGCTGGTATGTTATAAGGTGGATACGAGTGGTTGATCTTTAAAAACTTTTGATTTATCAAAAAGATAACTATCATTTTATGATTTTAATATAGAACAAATGGCATCAGATCTATACAATCACGGAAAAAGGTGAATTTACTTTGTGTGTTACACATTATTATGAGCTTCAATAGTTGTCATTGGGCAAATTGAATCGTTCGTACCAATAAGTGTTCATCTCACATGGGTAAGGAGTATTGTGGACCCTCGGGCGTGCTGTCAGATTTGGACGATCAGAAAACATATAACGATCGCCATTCTCCCGTCCGCCACCCCCTTAACGGAGCGGAGCGGGGAACGTCGGTAGTGGGATGCGTGGCGAGCATGGGCGGGTGAGAGGTGAGGGGGGCGGCGGCGGCGGGAGCGCCCTGCCGCGCGCCGTCATACGCCGTCAAACTGCCGCACGCGAACGTCCTGCGACGCGCACATTTCTGGAGTCAATGGCAGGCACGTGAAATAAGCGCACGCCGCGCACTCATACGCTGGCGCAGCATAGAACAACGCCACTAAAGCGCACAACAAACCTCCGGCTGATATTAAGCACACCCACACTAGCACAATCTTTCTTCTTCTCTCGTATTGCCCGAACATTATAAACGGGAGTAAAGCGTACGACAATAAAAAACCAAATACGAAGCCGAACACGTGCGCAAAGTTGTCGATCCACGGAAGTAATCCCACCAAGAACAGGAAGAGCGCGATGCTGATTAGTCGTAAAAGCGCTCTCCTTGGATGCTTGAGGATTGGCCAGGAGCCTATCACTTCGACTATAAGACATGCCAGAAGCCCGAAGTGAGATCCTG
This sequence comes from Acentria ephemerella, assembly GCA_943193645.1. Taxonomy (NCBI): domain Eukaryota; kingdom Metazoa; phylum Arthropoda; class Insecta; order Lepidoptera; family Crambidae; genus Acentria; species Acentria ephemerella. The sequence goes on along the minus strand of OW971886.1, from coordinate 8,228,823 downwards.
CTGGTCCAACCTGGAAATTAATTGGTTTACGGTTAGATCACTGAGGACCATGAAAAAAATGACGCTTAAAGTAAAGTTATACACACCTCTGCCCTATAAGGCTCAAATATTGCCGATGCCATATTCCCAGCAACTCCACTACCCAAATAAATAATTGCTATCCTAACAGGCCCAGCCATCTTTTCAAGATCTCTCATGATAAGCAGCTGGAGTGCAAGCGTTCCTGCTAAGTGAAGGAGTCCCGCATGTACGAACAATGATGTCCAGGCTCTGTACAGCTGGTCTGGACGTCGTCTTCTCATAAATGGCAGCATTCCACAAACATCATCAAGACATGAGACCTGTAAGCAAATAAAATGTAGTTGGAGATCAATAAAGTTAAACTTAAATGCAATTTTTATTCAGGCTTTCATTCAAACTTACATATTTAAATAAGTTAGTACAAGGTAAATGAACCAATTCTATTAACGGCGTTACTAAATTATCTTATTTCAGATTTATTTGAGATTATTAAGCCGCTTACACTGCTGGACATTTATACATTTCATTCCATCTATTTATACAACACTAGGCTCGATCCTTGACCGGCCTCTTTCAGCTACTGCTTTAGTTACTTTGGGAAGATCGTCTCCTAAGCCTAAGATGCCCCACTCTGTGTGTTTTAAAATTTTTGAATGTATTATATTTTTATTAGCTTTGACGATGTAAAAAATATTCAAAAATTGAAGCTGCTTTTTCCACAAATTTTAAAGGAAATATTAAATCTTTTCAAAGTTCTATGATTTTCGAGTTCTATCAGTTATAGGTTAAAGTCACCCAAAGGACAATGGAGAGGGCTATGCTTGGAGTTTCTCTGAGTTGCGGAATAAGAAATTATGAGATCCACAAAAGAATTATGGTCGCCCATGTAGCCCAAAGAACTGCGAGCCTAAAGAGGTAGTGGGCGGGTCAGACCTCCTTGCCATTGCAAGGAAGACTACTGGCCGATGCGGTGGAATGGTCCTCGGGTGGTGGCCGCAAACAGCGAGAATCAGTTTCAAAGGTCACGGGAAACCGCGGACAGCGCAGGACCGATTGGTTTAGAAATCATTGGAGGAGACCAATGCCCAGCAGTGGATGTCTCTTGACTGATATGATTAGATGATCATCATTTCTAATGAGTTGAACAACACGACATACCTGTGAGCACAGTGACGCGTCTTCGTGGAAGTAGCCTTTGACGAAATCACAGTGTTCCCTGGTTGTGATGACACACTGTCCATGCACGCCTATACAACAAGGATGCCCGATGACTTCACAAGCCATATGTTCTGCAGCGTGACCTGCTCTGCCGGCTGCAGCTGACCCGTCTAGTACTGACTTGCGGCAGATCGGCCATTTAGTTATGTCGTCTGGCCACTCATGCGGTGCAATTGAACGAGGTGCTTCGCAAAACCTAAAAAATGAAATGAGAATTATTTTAACGACTGCCATATCTTGTCGGACTATTAACTCGATGTATATTGGAACCCACTTCTTTATTGGTTTTTCAAGTTTTTACCCTAACGTATCTATTGCAATTAAGTAAAGATTGCCTTTTTGACAGCGACTCAGAGGCAATTATCCTTATTAGTCATATAGGACTGCAGATTAATTCTGTTATTTACTAATAAACGAAATCTACTTTTAGAAAACATACGGTAAAAACAAAGGTAATTAAATAAATAGAGCTGATGCGATGATACAAAATGTAAATTAAATAGGTACTTACTTAGGATCTAAACCACAAACTGAACCAGATATCCGGCCTCCAGGGCCAGATTCTCCAGATGACCACTTCTTCCACGTTGATATCGTGTTCTGAAAATAATTTTCATATTTCAACGTTTTTTATATGAAATAGGAAGGCAAATGGGTAATCGGATCTTGATGGTATGAGATCACTGCATATCACCATCTATAGAATCATAAACATTACCAGTTCGATACCAGGCTTTTAGATGGGAATAAGTTCTTTTATTTCTTGTTATTTATAACTTCTATGGACTAAATTTCAGTTATAATTATTGAATGGAAAAATAACAATACAAATATTTATTTACTATTGTTACATACCTTTGGTATTAATCCTCTTATCTGATAGCAAGAACATAAAAAGGACGTAAGATTAATAAATATTATACTCTCCATTACAGAAGCTATGTAGACAACTAGAAATATAATTCCTACTATATTACTACTTTCCTGACTGATATATTTTCTAAATTATTCGAAAGTATGGACATTTATTATACTATTACATTCTAAGTAATTTAAGTAAATATCTTTGCTCTTCCAAACGTAATTTATACTTTTTAACAAGTCTTCAGATCCTAACTGTGTAGTAAATACCTACTATTAATTAATGAATCATTTCCAAAAAGATACCTTATCCTAATTTATCATGTCCTTCTAGGTTAATAATATAAAATGTGTATTTTATACTGGAACATCCAATATTTATAATTATAGTGTAATAGTCTGTTGGAGCTACTCATTTTACAAAATTGTTTTAATACAGCCACATTATTATTTTGATCATAACCAAATAATAGCTTGCTGAAGAATTTAACTAAAATCTACCACTTAAACATTTTACAAAGATATATAAGCGATATTTCTTGCCCTTTAAAAATGGGCTATACACTTCCCTCCCACTGCTATTAACAGTTAAATAAACAATAAAACTTATGGTAATAGGAAACTGTGAAATTAGTGGAACCATTTCACATGTTCATAGAATGTTTACGAAAATAAATTTGAAAGACCAACGTAAGGCAAATCATCAAGAAAAATCATCATGAACCCATTGCTCTCTACAAAAAAAGGCAAAGAAACTCACTGAACAATCAGCCTTTGACGACTGCACACATCCCGAATCATCGTTCCGTATGCAGCATGCTGTATCTCTTTCCCTTCTAGCTGACGCCGCTATTGCTCTTGCTATCCTTACGTCCCTTCTCATACACGGCGCGAATTTCGCTCCTAAATGTATTAGATCTGCCGCCCTTGGACCCAGCCAAAATGACGCTGGCTCCTCCCATTCCACCTGAAACAAGTATGAATACGTAAAGAAAATCTGTTGTATCAGCAAACCTACCTTTGAATGGACTCCGATATATCGTAATGTGTTTTTATTATGATTCTTCTGTTTCCTTCAAGATTTTTTCTATTTGTTCAATGACAGTTTCTACATTTGGCATTTAGTGTTTTGTATTACACTCCCTCTGTAGTTCCTTAAAAAAATGTTTTCAAAGTAGCCTCCCTAATGTATTTTCCCTAGGTACCTATGTCGTTATAACCTATGTCGCATAGCTAAAGATATAAGTTATTTTTGACAATAATACCTTAAAGCATAGTTTTATATGCCCGTGCTGCCGAAAAATGTATCCAAAAGATTTATGTAAGCGTAAAGATCAGTGTTAATATAACAAATATATCCAAATAATGTTTCTAGTTGAAAGACATTTCCCAAAAGTGATACGCACTGTTTTTTACTGAACATGTGATGTTGTTCTTTCCATTTATGTACAGTTTTTATGAAATCTATTATCTCTAGTTGACTGGGTACCAAACGACGAAATTCCAAGTCGCAGTATTCGGCGCTAAGCTTTGATGGAAGGCATGGATCATCGAATAATGAGATAAAGATGAAGGACAACAAATAGACCATAAAATGTCCTGTCTATGTCCTTGTCCTGACCATAAATATATACTTCATCTAGCCAAGTATGAAGAAAGGTGGACCGAGGCACTTGGAGAATGATGGCCACAATGAGGTGTGACCAGTGGATAGAATACCAGCCCAACGGTTTACCAATATGATACAATTGGCACAACCTAAAATGACTGTGGCTGACATATAACTATGAGAATTAGCGCAGCAAGGAAGAAGCGCCATTATGTCGATCGAAGTTGCTCGTCATAATGGCGTAACTTTATATATTTTTTACTCTCAAGGTAAAATTTAATTGACATTTACGATTTATCAGAATAAAGTGAAAACTGATTCACAGTAAAATTTTGTATAATCATGTAACGTAATTTTTTTTTGGCTAGTTAAAATTGGAAACTTCTGTGTAGCGTTTCTTTCATCCCGTTCTAAAATTTTTAATATTTTAGAATTTATGACAATGTTACAAGCATTTTAAAATAAAACAATAAAAAAATATTACTTTCATAGATTTGTTATCTTCGACCGAAAATATGTCAAAACATAAATTGTAAAAAGCTTTACATAGCAACACGTCGCTCGAAAAGCGTGACCTACATAACGGTTCCTAATGCTCTTACTCAGGGTCTTTATCTCGCCTCTAGACGAGCTACTACGCTAAATTTTACAAATAATTTAATTTTAATGAAGAATTATTTATAACTCTGCCTTGACCAGGCTATTTTTTTAATTTGAAAATATAATTTAATTAAGGTAAAATTCTATCTAATGATATAACTAAGGTTTTTCTTTGTCACAATTTTTACATGCTATTGAGAACTTTGCTAAGTTTGCACAGAAGATGGCGAATGTGGTCAAATATCAGCTCGTCCATGCTTATGAAAGTAAGTTAACCTTTCATATGTTTTTACTCACGCTAGAGGGTCAAAAAATGGTCAAATCTCTGGGCTGGATTGTGTATAATAGTTTAAAATAATAGCAATATACAATTTACCGAACACCGTAGCCAAGATTGTCTTCTACATTTACCATTCATAATTGTGTGCAACCATCGCTTGTTAATAACAACTGCGTGGCCTCTCACAAAGCCTGACCCTCGTTACATTCATGCTGTGTCTCCATCAGCGGTTTATTTGGCAAAATAGCAATTACTGTGTAAACATGTAACATGTGTGTTCTTGTGATTTTCATAAAAATAGTGCGTGTAGTTTGAAGGTATTTATTAAATAATTAGTTAACCCGGTAGACGTTGTCAGCCATACATAACCTGCTACGAAAGCTTTCTATAAAAATAATCAGAAGTAACAATAACGAATTGTCAGTTTTGAATAAACACGTCAGTTAGGTGCTTTCCATAATAAATGAGCAATTTTCAATTATATTTTTCGAGCTTTTTGTTGTTATTTTTCTGGTTATTTTCCTTGTTATTTTTATTTTTTAACCACCCTTGATTGAAAGTGAACAAAAGTAAATAAAATGTAGAAATGTAGTAAAAGTGAATTACTGTAATTTCAATATATTATTTTTATAATAAAAATACATCATGATTTTTATGATATAAAGAAACATTGGCTGCTTCAGTCAAAATACAACTGTAATTCGATTGGGGTAGGTCTGATTTTTTAGGATTTTGTTAAACGTAATATATAAGGTATCAACCACCTTCAGTAACTCAAACGATCATAAATGTAAATTGATCATAAACCACAAACCCTTCCCAACAAATATGTTGGTAGATGATTCACCCACAAACAATAATGGATGCGGTAATATGCTCAAAAGTTTTGAATATGTTTTTGAATCAGTCAGATATTCAAATTAAGAGCTTAATGCCGTACATAATAACATTAGATTCCTACCGTGGATTTAGCTGCTAAGTTGCTTATGTGCGCTACAAACAATGGCGCTAGACGAGCGCTATAAATCCACCGAGTAAATATTATGCATTGTCTCCTAAACGCTTTCTCAGCCATTAAATCTGGGGGTGTGTTTTGTCTAAAAGCTTTCCCACATTTAACCTTGTTAAGCAACTTTTACAAAAGAAGCGGAATCTCTGTTTTGATGCACATTATGCCTCTTTGATGACATAGACTTGACATTTTGTTATACAAAATTATTTTTTATAACGTTAATTACATTTGCGACGCTTATCGTAGTGGATATCAGACTACTATTACAATGTTAACTTTCGTCCATTAAACTAATAAAACATTTTCATCAAAATAACGGTTCTTCAAGCAACGCCATTAAACATTCAAATGATACTGATAAATTAGAAGCAGTAGTAATTAGCAGTCAATATGGCTTTATGAAATATATAGAGGGTGTAGAGAATACAAGAGAGAAATCACCAAAGCTAATATAGAAGGAAAGAGAGGAAGAGGAAGATCGAGAAAAAAAATTCTTGGTGAAGTGAATGAAAAAGATGGAGGCATGTCGTACAAGGAGGTGAAAGTAGGTGAAGCAAAACATTGTATACTCCACTAATAACAGCGTTACTTTAAGCTAAGCGTAAGAAGATGAGGATGAAACTATACGGAGGATCGTCTGGTTAAGTACCAGGTCAGGCAAGACATCAACATCTCATCTTCAGAGTATACGCTATTACATTATGAAATGATCTTTTGATGTAATTGACATTTCTTTAGTTTTCATTTAATATGGATGATAGCGACAGGGCTGACAGATTGTAATAATGATTTATTACGATAAAAAAATACAGGTAGAAAAGGAAAGAACAATTACTTTGATAGCTTGTATGTAATTTTTTTTATAGTAATTTAAAGTTCGTTGGGCAAGCCCAAAAACCTTGGATAATGTTTCTACGATGATGCTGTCTTTCAATAACACACCTAATTTAAAAAGTCATCATGTCTTTTATCAGATGGTTCGAAAATCTAAACTATTCCAGTGAAGAAGGTATTATTCAAACACTTTTCATTAATATTATAACATGAGAAGCGAAGTAATTTTGGCGTAAAGCGTAAAAACAAGTTTCAAGACGGTATCTCGGTACCAACATAAAATTATTCATTGGAGCCTAAGAAAAGTACGCATATCATTTGGCAATTCCTTGGAAATGGAAAATTTATGTGTATAAAGTACGCAGTTTTAGGAATCCTTTTACTTTAGCAAATGTTTACAAGTTTTGAATTACTTTCCACGTCACCTTAGGCTCATCTGAAGGTTTATGTATGTGTTCATTAATTTATAATTAGAATAAGGATTTAATTTTCAAATCTCTTTAAAATTGAAAGTAAAGAAATAAATTTGCAATTCGTCTTTTTAACTTAATGTTATGTTTTATTTAAGAATTTTATTCTTTATTTAAAGTAAACAGTATATAGTAATATCAAATGCTTCCCGACCTATTTGAAACTTAATAATCACAATTCATACTCACGTAGATAATTCAACAAAAATTTAAAATTCTCAATTCTTTTTTAAGTTTAATATCTCAGTTGATTCAATTATTTATTTTGGTGACAGTTAAGTATTGTTTTATCTCTTTATCATAAGATGAAATAAAAAAAGCTATATTTAGGATTTCATTAGGAGTGCAGTCTTGCGTTGCTAAAAAACCTGGAAGTCTCACCTGTTGTAAACTCAAACTTTTCACTAGCACTTGACCAGAGTGCGTATGTCGGCCAAATCCCACAGGCCCAAAGCCGTAACAAAGCAGAGACAATAACAACACGAGGGTCTGCACCGTGCTGACCCACCACGTGAAGTAAGGACGGTAGTCGGTCAGCTCGTCTAACTGCCGGGCCACGTCATCTTGGCGTGCTACTGACTTGCGTAGTGATTCTCTGAAATAGATAAGCAGTGTAACATTAATATTTATTTTATATGTGCACAGATAAAGCATGATTTCCCAAATCACATCACTCGTTAAGAATTTGAAGAGTTTTAACTCAGGTTGAGATCCGCGGACTGTTAAGTGACCTTAGTTTTAAACAAATAAAGAACTACGAGAAATTCAAGAAACGTTCTCCTAGTACATATTTATAATGTTGAAAGATATCAAAAACTAATAACCTTTTGACCTAATTGAGGACAACACGTACTAAAATAAGTTAACGTTAATAAAAAAATTTGCTACGAGTTCTTGCTCAATTTACTAAATTTAAAAATTTCTTTAAACTAGTACAACAGACGATTCGATTTAAACACAAAACCTATTAAATATTAGTTATAAGTCATTTTGTTTAGATAAAGTTAACCTACAAGAACATGGCGCATAGACTGTAAATAATCCGCCGTCAAATTCACAGTATATTAATTCAAAAAACCATTACGGCAACTTTTAAAAGGAAGCTATCCACGTAAACATGATAATATATTGCCAGCGCGCGTGAAATATTGCCGGATCAAGACGTTTTTTGTATTATTTTGAAACCTTACAAGTGTCACATTGTGTAAGATTCATTACAATAGCGAGCTTACGGTAAAGCTAATTTATGCGAGCAGTTTAAAAACTGAAGGGATTTTGAAAACTCATTACAATTAAGCGTTAGGTTGTTTCAATCTACTCATGTGTTCCGTTATGAAAATGAAATTTTAGAGCGAATGTTGATTTATTCGAAATTCAAAAATGTTCGTGCTATGAGTCATTACTACAATTTTATATTTTTTATCAAATGAAATATAATATTTAGATATGCAAATTAATACATTAGAATACGAGTCGGGAGTGCAGGCTCACGGTGGATATACCTACACATTTTATTACTTTTCCGATTTTGCTCAGTAAACACGTTTTTCATAGCCCAACCTTTATAACACAGATTGCTAACGACCTGTCACTTCTTCACCTAAACTTGATACATCGCTTACTCCGCGCTTATTTGATTCTTATTTCCGTAGCTTAGTCCCTAACTGATACATAGAAATACATACAGTACTAACGATACATTTAAAATACATACAATACAATACTAAACAAATAAACCTTAATACGGATAGGTGACATAGTGGCTATTTACTAATGAAATGAGAAGGCAGAAAAATGGCTAAAATTAATATTTATAATTAAACGAAAAAAAATAACAACAACCGATAAAATCAATAGAAAAACAAAGTAAAAAAAATAGCATTCTGCAACATGCATTTTGCATCACTCGTAGTAAATTTGACTTAAACTTATAAGATTAAAAATAACGAGAAAGTCGTTTCTTTATATTGTTCTGTAGACTTTATAATTAAAATTGTGTTTATAATTAAAATTGACTGTCAAGTCAACCCTGTAAAGTGTTGCAAACACTTTACAGGGTTGCCTATATATGATAGACAGTTTCAAAAGTTGTGATAAATACCTAAAGAATCTGCCTACGATGCCCATCCCAAACTGCCTCCTGTTAGAGTTGTCTGCGAGTGATTCTAAGCATGGTGTGTGTATCCGCCCTCTTTCATGCTGGTCTGGCCTTCTGTACTCTACTCCACTGGAACCACTCGGTGATCGGGCTCTGAAAGAAAAATATAACTTGAATCAATTGTCTTTCACTTACATTCACGATTATTATGATTAACCAACCTGTCACGTTAGTATTTATTAACAAGTCACAATGTGATAATAAAAAAAATTTTGAAAAAACTTTGCTTGTAATAACGTGAAATTATTATCTATTAAACACAAGCGTTCTTATTGTGTTCAATAAATCTTGAGTTTGCCTACTTCGTGGTGAGTTAAAACCATTGCCTGAAGACTCAAGAAATATCTAAAGAGTCATTCAACTATCATAACTAATTTGTTGACATTAAGACGACGAGATATTTAAATGTCTAAAATAACTTATGCACCTCAAAACAAATCGGATTTCTCTACGACCGGAATAGACAAGGCGAAGGGTACTCCACAAAAAAGGCTGCTATATTTGGTGGGGTTCAATAACCAATCTATGAATTGAATTACATTTTGACATTCTTCACATGGAAAATGTGACAAAATTCAACGCCTCGTAAGCAGAATATTGAAAATCAGCATTAGCAAGAGAAAAGAAAAGTGTTATAAAAGATTAAAAGCTTCTTTAAATAAGTGTTGTACAACGACTTAGTATTTAGGTACTTTATAGAGTAACAGTTAAAATCTTGATGAGAAAGATAAACTTAATTATAATGAAAGAGCAAAGAAGAAAAGGCAACCTTTTAGTGAATTCAACCACTAACGTTCAAAGATTGCTTTTGTTTTAGAAAGGGAAAATCGAGGTTGATTTAATTAATAAAAGTATCAGACTTAAATGTTACATGGAATAGAAACACTACAGTATTTCCTATAGCACTTTTGACTGTTATATATATTTATATAAAAATAAATAAATAAGCAATAATAAAATATTTAAATTCAAGACTTGTTTCTAAAATACCTCGCTCTTCTACTTTCCTGCCACAGCCTGTTTGTAGTCAAACAAAGATAAACATAATTACTACGCAAAAACAGAGAACAAAAGGTTTGATAAGTTCAGCCATTGTTTAAAAAGGTTTTATATGTTACAGAAAGGTTGAATGAATAAAAATAACAATTTGAAATACAAGATTCAAATTCCGGCTGAGTTAAACTTCTTGATAATACTTATAAAACTGATCTTTCGCGAATTTTGTTAAAAAAATAAATAAAGCTTTCTTCCCAAATGTTATTTTATGTAATCACTATTTGCTAGCATTTTCATTACATAAATGTATTTTTATTTTTTGAGCTGGGCACCTCTGGACTTTTATCTCGTCGGATTGTAAGTGAAGCTAAGACGATGATGATGGAAGCGTGCTACACCCGAATACTCAACCACAGAGGATCTGGCTACCTTACTTCCACATAAAAATGCATTTATCAGCGGCAGATTTTTTTAATATGTTAATTGTGAATTATATTATATAAAAAAGTGCATTATTAACATTGTTTTGTAAACTATAATTATTTTCTCTACACTATAAAAATTAATTTCATTATTACATGTAATGACAGGGTAAATTATTGATGCCTACTTTCTGAAATATATTGTCATCATTGTTTGGACGGTAAAAATGTATCTAAATCCTGACGCAATTAAATACATTACTTAAGTTGAGATGATTAGTATATAGATTCTCTATTAATTCCAAGATTGTTCGCTCTACATACTCGTAAACAAAGATTACTAATTCCACGTTCAATATATCTGACATCGATATCACTCCCAACTCTCTTTGACATGGGTCTACGAATCGGTGATTTCATCTCGGTTTTACAGTGCTTGACTGGTTGACTGCATATTATATTTGCTTGAGGTCGATAAATTAACGTTCATTATTAGTTAGAATTTAATTTAATGTGTCGATTTCCTGACTCGAGCTCTCTCGTAAATTATTATGTGTAACTTAAACTTTGTTTACTTCTAACTGTTATGATTTCAATTGGTCTTAAATATGGAACAGTATTAATACTAAATTTATATCGTTGGTCACTCATTTTTGGATCAGACAATATTATTTTGTATACATTATTTTCATATACCTTTTCTATAAATTTACATCCAAATCTAATAATGTATCATTGACTTTTTTATCACTTTAAACTGTAATTATATAATTCTTACACTAACGTCGATTACATTATCAGACACAAAATAAATTAACGCTATTTGAAATTCTTGTAAAAACTTATACGATAAAAGACAGGAATCGCCATTGTTGAGATGTGTCGTCTGAAAATATCAAGCTTGCACCACTTACATTGTCGATCTTGAAACAGTAATTAAAGACATCTCTTACTTAACCGAGAAATTACCGATATTGTAATACCCTTTTAATAATATACAAGTATTCACATGTTAAAAATTAAAACAGCAGGACAAAATAAAAGACAGCTACTATAAATTTAATATTAATCTTATCTATTAAATTAAGACTTAGCCATCAACTATCTAATGGTCGCAAGAGTTAAGTTTTAAATATGTCCACTTAAAGGTTCATGCTTGAAAAATTAGTTCTGAAGGAATATTTGCGATAGTTGCTTTTGGACATCAGTTCTTTGACGGATTTTAACAAGTGTTTCACTAAGCAACTGAGGTGAGTCTACAGTATTTTTATAATTGTACTGAGATATATGATATCAGCAGTATTTCTACTTCGAAAGGGAGAAAATGAAATTTCCTTCACAGAGCGTCATTATCTATCATTATTGCTCATATTGCAGGTAGTTTTTTCTGAATACCCTCAATTATGTCAATATAAATGTTGTAAGAAGGATTTCATATTTTTATAAAGATGTTAAAACTTTCCAAGTGCCTTATAAAGATTAATAAAGAGTCTTCTATCTTTAGTTTTATTTTCTAACTCGATTTCACCTATCTCAAACTAGGTCTTAACCATCTTACATATCATATCTGATGAACTTAGTTACTTTACACTATATAATTGTAAATTAGTAGCTAATTAATCTGTCAGCCAAGCGCAACACGAGTTTGAAATGAGAGCCCGGCTCTGGTTAAGGCACGATTATTAACTAAACTTCCAAACTTCTGTGCTTCTGTAACTTCCGTGAAACTTCACTTCGTGTCCTCGCCAGTGTATTGTAAATTTTCAAAACTCAAAAATTTGTTCGTACTATTATTGTTATATTTTTAGGGACTATGTAGTTTAGCGTCACTGCAGACTCATTAGATTTATTGTGGTTTATAATTAAAATGGCTTTACCCATAGGTCGCTGGTTCAAATCCGGCTCGAAGGACCACAAACGCCTATGTTAAATAAATAATAGGCGTGTTAAATATTATATAAAAGTTATATTTGGTGCTGCCCATAGCAGCAGCACACACACCGAAAAACAATACAAGAAGAAAACAATGTTGCCAGAAGGCATAAATATGTCATTATTGCCATTAATTGGCATAAATGAACAATATTAATGAAATGTAAAAAATAAAATGTAATTTAAATGTTCATGTATTAAACATAAATAGTTTCAAGAAATTTTGCGGACTCTCAACTTTTGGGATCAAGTGTGAGGGTCCCTGAATTATGACAGCATGTCTCCATTTTCGACTCAAAGTCACACTATTCACACGACACATACGCTTCTATATACACTATACATTTCTATCTGCAACTCAACACAATGCTTTCACTTTGTCAGTCTAAATTCTCACATCTTTTAGTCACCCTACTCCCGGTAAGGTTTTTCATAATTGCAGTGCTTTTGTATGAATATTCCTTAATTGGTTACTTACAGTATTTAATCCAACTGTATTGATATTTAGGCTAGCATATCCACTTGAGTAAAGTTCAATTATACAAAGTTCGAATTCTCTGGAATACCCTATTTATTTTATTTGTTCATAAGATTTAACGATTTATAACTATGTGTGTGAGTAAATTTCAATTCTATTCTTTTCTACTGTCCTTTAATGCCTTTGATAATTCACAGAAGTCTTGTTTACAGTTGTTCGACTATGGAATCTAGTTCGATTTTGTTATTCCACCAGTCTTTTAACAGTTTCAAAAAAAGCTTATGATTATAGTAAGTATTGATATTATAAATGTTTTATCTTGTAACGTTTTCTTTTAAGGATTATAAGTTATGTATCAGACATTTCGTTACGGGGCATTTCACAGGCGCGAAATCAATAATTCGTACATCATTAGTAAATTTTATTATTTCATTAAAAAAAATTATCTTGTGTATTGATTCTATCCTCTTAAGTATACTTAAACTTAAATAATAATATATATAATCAATAAACAATATTATATCATAAAGTTTTTAACTTACCAAGTATATAATTGGTAAGTTAAAAACTTTATGATCATACAAAATCTTTTAGTTTATTACCGCAAAGTAACTTCTATAAAGAATCTTAACCCATGACTGAAAGTTTTGTCGTAAATATTACTACAACGTCCTAAATGAATCGTTAAAATATAATTTATATTCGTATTGTAATTTCTTATAGGCGTTTCAGAAATCGTGTTGGAGACTTCTGATGGAGTTGGTAATGGGGTTAACTCTCGGAAAGCGAGTTTAGTTTTTGACAATCTTGACACAAATGTTGTGAACGATTATAGCCCTAGCTCTATAGACGTTTGTTTGAAACATGATTTAGAAAGTCTATAAATAATTTCGGTAATATACTTGAATTAATATGAATAATATGCTTAATATAGTTTCTAGTAAGTACTTAAAATTGTAATGCAACTTCAAGAAAGGAGTGAAAATTTTCTTTAGGGTCAGCAATGCGCTAGTGACAGCACTGGTCTTGAAAGCGTACATAGTCTTTTGTAATCTGATGGGCTTGTTTACCTTGTCCTTATTTTATATAAAAATGCAACAAAAATTAGTCCCTAATAAACCTAAAAACAAAATAAGTAAACAAAAATTTTAAGATCAAATGCTTCAAAAATATTTTTCACATAATGTCGCATCATATTTTGGTGAAGCTGATAACTGATTCAAAACAATTGATTGATTTATAACAATGATTTCATTTTAAGGTTGTTGTAATTTCAGTTCAAGGTAGGTAATTAAAAGATACGTAAAGTAAGCTACACTTAAATCTGAAGGTCATTTACAGAAAATTCTTTTATAATTAACTTAAAGCTGGAAATAATGACGTCAATCATAACACAAAACTGCTATTTTAAAACATTTCTTTTTGTTTAGTTTATGAATTGACAAAAATAAAATGGTTTATAGTAGGTATAAGAACCTTGGAGCTAAAAATATGAATTCCAACGTTTAAAACATCTTAGGAAGTATCAATTATGAGTTCTTACAAACTTTTATTATTGATAGTTGCTTTTTTGCCTTTTGTTTATTTTTATATTCTGTTAAACAGCGCTGTGTTATTTATTATATAGAACATAAACTGGGTCTGGATTGATATTTATAGTACGCAATTACGTGTAGCTTTATCTTGCAACCGTCTTGGTGCATAGAACTGGTTGTGACACGTATGAAATCTGACTAAAGTAATGACATATTCAATATGAGTTGACTAACTTCATACTTATGTATTTATACTTTACTACAATATTAAAAATTGTCATTGTCTAGATATATTGTCATTTTAATAAGATTTTGACACTAAGCAGACAAACGATATGCTCTCAAAATATTATGTCATGAAAGTAATATTAAGCGTTGACAATGAAATTAATTTATTATTATTGTTAGTTACCCTTTTTGTCCGTCGACCTGATCACCCTCGTCATGGTGCTGTGACAGCAGCGATGAAGAAGGGGGTGTGAAAACATCATCTGCTCCAGCATCATCTTGTGATGACGGCACACTACCGCGAAACGATCGGGACCCGATCCCAGTCGATCGCACCGAGGTTGACTGCCGTGAACGTTTTGTCACCGCCTGCGAAGAAAAATAAAAAATAAGTTCATCTCTTTAAAAAAATTTGCATTATCATTGTAACAAATCCAATCACAATTCGACTTGAACTTATTAGACTCAATACAGATAGCTTGCTTAAATTGTCTTAGAATAGCTTATTCAAAATTTAGGTGGAACCCGATTAAAAGAAAATGGATGTACTTGGAGCACTTTGGCTTTTACTAAGACTTTGAAGAATGCGATAATCCATTGCCACTGGTTATAACTTCAACCTTCTAAACCACATTAGAACTGCATTTTGGCGTAAGGGCCAAAGTTTTCATGTGATTTTACCATAGAAGAAGACCTGGTACCTTGCATTTGGACTTATATAGACAATGATGAAGATAAACCATAACGTTGCACTTAGATCACTTAGTGCAAGATTTTGATTTTTCGAACTCCATTACAAATTTTTGCCGCAATTGTTTGGACCTGAAGTCACGCTTATAATACTGGAAAGATTTTTGGAAACTAATAGTAACGTTACCTTAACTATAGTTATTAATAAATATTTCCGTTAAGGTTTGGTTTCTAAGAATATGTAACTTCTAGATATTCTAGTGAAGGAGGAGTCCTTACATGAAGATAGCTAAAGCAGCATGTGACATACTGCCCCTCCCCCCCCCCCCCCTCCCCATAATTGGAAACTTAAATATGACCCAATTACAGGTACAGTTATAAAAAATACTAGAATTAATAATAGCACACGCAACACTTTAAAATTTTAGTAACAGGTTTAGTTCTATTTTTCCGTCCATTTTCGTATTAGTTTTCGATACCGAAAATTATTCTGCAATCGGGAACAACACTAACAACATAAATAATAACTCTAGTAAATCTGATTCCAAAATAGCAATTCTGTCGGTAAGTGGACGGCGCATATCACAAAGTCTTGTAGTTATTTAATGGATAAATTGGAACATCGTTCGCGAACAAACAAAGCGTACATTTGCTCAATAAAGTGAAATTGAAAACGCAATGAGATTGCAGTATCTAGTTCTATTCCATCTTAAAATTAGTATCGACTGGATTCGCCGGCGAATCGGCCTGGATAAGAAAAATATGCTTGACTTGATTTTGATCATGGAACTTGGAAATCCAATACATTCTATTTTCTAGCTTTGGTTGTATATTTTCAATGAATTTATTAATATCATTTATAAATAAAAATGGAGATAGACGAATGCAAACGAAAACAACATTTCATCCAATAGCTTTCAAATTCCAAAGTAAATCTTAAACAGACTCTAAAGCATTAGATTCCTCAAATGAAATTCTTTATCATCCCGTTTCGCTTCTAGCATTACTTCAAAGCCAGCATTATTAAGTCCGAGCCGGAACAGTAAATCAAAACGCTATCTGGATTAAAAGAATCCTCATCAGGCGATCTGCTCGGAAGTAATAGTACATCGGCGTCGCGGGTTCCTTCCTGGGATATTGCACCGGAATACTGTCTCCTGCCATTATTTATTGTTGCGGCTGCTGCTATTTACAAATCGCCACAAAGTCTAGACGTACTAGTTCAGTGTTTACTTTGTTTATGTTATTTGTTTGACTGTTCGCCTCAATGGTTTTCTTCAGATTAATACACCTTTCCAGATCTTTCTTCACCAAATCTTTCCTTTTCATTGATCAAATAGCATTCTTATTTATATTTTATAATAACAGCATAAAGTTTGTGACATGTAAATACACTGTTTTTTTTTTATCTTTGAAACTAAATTAATATTACCATGCAAATGGTTTAAAGTTGGAATTAACGAATCTCTTGAATATTGGTGAGGCGGTTTCGTTCCAGGCAAGGATATTATACTGAACCGGGAATGTCTCTTCTCATTATTTACGATGGCAGCCGTTGGAACTGCGAGTAAAAGATTGCATTGGTTACACAGTCTAGAACGCCACAGAGACGCGATTATAATGTTTAGGTTCAATATTGACAACGTTACCCAGTTTTTTTAGTCTGCCATAAAACAATTCCTACTATATTGTTGATATTATTCGATAAACAGAATTAAGTAGGTTCTTAAGATTATAAAAATGTATCACAGTTAAAATAAAAAAAATATTTCTGGCAATATAAGCTTCCAAGTACCAAGTACTTTACAGTAACATTGACGTAATTGAAATTTTCAACGAATACCGAAAAATCATCAAAACAAAATTTATAACTGTATATACTATTCTTGCAACATTTTATTCTGTAAAAGAGGAAGGTCTCTTTGCTTCATAATGTAACATTATTTGTATTACACCAATTTTATTATATTTATGAGTAAATAGAAATTCTTTCGTATCCTTTATCCCCGTTTAGTTTTTTCTATGTAATCATCGAACGATATCACCCATCCAGCTAAGCTTCCAAAACACTGTGCTCATATTTCTAGCCAAAGCTAAAAATGGTTTCTTTATTATTATTTTCAAATTAAAACGCTATTTTCGTATTGTGGTTTATCAACTCCAATAGTATCGTTGGAACCAATTATATATTATGTTTAGCGAATGTACTAAACAGATAAACCTTAAAACTAGTAGATACCTAAATATTACTGGAATTCGCGTTGGGAATTTTCGTGTCGGGTATTCATTTTTGTGTCGGGGCTGTCTATATATTTATGTTTGTACAATAATTACACTAATAATACAAAAATATTTCTTTCCTTTATACTTACTTGATACCGTATCAATAGGTATACATTATAGGCGTCACCTTTACGTACGCGTCTAAAAGAAAAAAAATTAAAAAAGCTATATCTACTAAAAGTACCTACTGGATAGTAAGATGTTTAGAGTGCTAAAATATCTGTGCTCGGAGTACAGTTAAGTACATAATATGGTCAGAGTAATTAGACATAAGACTGTTTTAATAAGCTTTCCGCTTAAATCTTTTAACCTTAGGTTTTATTTAATGAAGGCGTAAATAATGATAAATTAAGTATCGCTGTTAACTATAAGGCTGCTGAAGCTTAAGAAGTTTCTTTCTTTATTAAAACCAAACTATTTGTAAATTCTCCGTTACAAATCCAACAAAGGAATTTCGGCGAAAACAAATCATTAACACTTTTATGTCTTTGTACTAAGAATCAATGTTGAAGTAGCGTTTTAAGATATTTTGCTCAAGTTTTTATAAGAGGTTCACGTACACGACTTTAGTTTTTCTTTATTTGTACAGAAGGGAAGGTGACACAATTGAAAGAAAACTGTATACAGTAAAAGTTCACATCAAAGTAGGTACGTGGAATCGAACACAAACTACTTGGTATTCGTTCTATAGTTCAACGCCCGAAAGACAACTTTTTTATTCACGTTTAAAACAGAAATGAGGAAAAGAATAAAGTATTTTTAAAGTATTTATTTATTTCGATTGAGAGGCGCTTTGCAGACCAAATTTTTCTCCTCCAAATTAGATTTTTATCTCAACAAATCCAAAGTCCATTCTACAAATATCAGACAAAATATTCGGAATCTATTTAGTCATTTATAATAACCATGACCTGCTATTATTACTAATGAATTATTTCAAGTAATATTTGTAGAATGGACTTTGAAAATGTCGGCGAAACGTTCATCCATAAAAAAATTCTCGACGAATCGTTACATACCGTTTATTTATGTAGGAGTGACAAAACATTTTCATAATAGTAGCTTCTCTTGAAAGGCCTGGTACAAGTAATTATTTAGTGAAAAGTTTGACTTTAAAAGATATTACAAATCAGCCTATTTTAACGCCACAAAACACTGAAAAGAAAACTAACTAAATAGTAATGGTAACGATTGCCTATAGACTTCTGCAATATGAAAGATATTAATTGCTTGTGGGTTGACAATCCAGTATTGTGAAATCAAACGAATAAGAAGCATCGGGAAAAAAGAACAAAAGGTCTAAACGTTTTCTCTGTAGCCTTACTCGTCTAAGGACATTTTTAGTTAGTTAACGGTGAATTACGCGTTTTAGAAAACTACAAAAGTTACGGTAAATGTTGGCAAACGCCTTGGAACAATTTTTATATTTAAAAAGACAAGTTACGTTTTATGTTAATTTTGATGTTTTGTTGTCAAATAAATATGGCGATCTTTTCAATCTAAGTGATTTTATTATTTTTTCTCTACATTCACCAATATATACCAATCAATGTTTCAGCGCTTATTCCAACAGTAAATGAAATAATAATATAATCCGATAAAATTATCAGATAAAAACAAATCAAAATATATCATTTGTTGGAAATTATCAAAAACTTTATTCTCCTATTTTCTTAAGCACAGCTATGTTATCTATTTTCAACTATCTATGTAATACTACGTTCAACATAAAAATAAAACTGCGTAACTAAGTCCTAATAAGCACTATTAGGCCAACCCTTCTTTCTAACCCCTGAAGATCCTTGCCACCGTTTTTAACACAATGAAACTCCCAATCCACTTTTAGTCGGCTTTTAGAGGCAACATAACTACGTGACTATTGTTTGCTTAACTTTTAAATGCTTAACATACGAAACTAGGTTGTATAACTATGCCACCTGTGGCCGCAACTGTAGCTTGCGGTCTTGGTATTAAGGTGTTATTTATTTACCCAGTGCAAACCATATATAACGTTAAGTAGCTATTAAGCAAAAGCTTATTCATATTAGACTTTACCTATTCAGTTTACTCTTACTGTCTCAATAAACATTATTGAGCGTATTCGCTAGTATATTTTTCCTGTGATAACACCGCGTTAATTACATATCCCTTGCGGCTTCAGAAAACATGATCTATCAGTGACTATATAGAAAAACAATAGAAGAGTTGCAATAATTACGATAGAGAATTTGAACTGATATTGAACTGCTTCAGTGCCCGGCATTATTATATTATTTGACATAAATTGCTGCTTCATCTACTATCACTGTAACACAGCTTTAACAATATCGAAGACTAGCTAGCGAAATCACATTAAGAAAACCATTACTATTGCTGACATAATAGCTCGTTGGATCAGCAAGTTAAACTGACAATGGACAGGGCACATAACGCCCAATACTTCATGTACTGCGCGTTATGTGCCGTTAAATGCGAATGGTGAAAGCAATGCAAGGCTGCTTATATACCCTAGGAAAAAAGCTATTTCTCCAGAAAATTATATGGATTAAATACGTTTGGTGGTTCATCTAGTTAAACTATAATATATCATTAAGAATATTTCTTACACTCACACCTATTATTTTACTATAAGCATCATAAAAGTTATGGAATCTAGATAACTTAAAAACATCTTCACATATATAAAACAGAATAGCTGTTCATTAGTTTTGCTAAAACTCAAAAACGGGTTGACTAATTTATATAAATTTAATTATGTTTTGTTTACTTAAATTCAGGGGTACATGAAAACAATAATAATAAGGAAAGCCTTCAATAAAAACCAAAAGAGTAAATAATAAAGATTTGTAATTTCGTATGGAAAATTGTTTAACTGACAACATTACTTGCATAACTACTTCGGGTTTCTTTTCATAGATGACGTTAATGGTAGTTTGTAGGTGATACGAAGTTCACCGAGTCAACTAGTATTTAAAAACATTCAAGCCTCAGCCCTGGCCGAAATTCATCCCAGCCTGTAGCAGGGATACTGAACACTGGTAGTAGGACGTCAAAATTAATAATTAAATTCAAGAATTCCAAACGTCTGTATACAGTTTCGAGATATAACTAAGGAAATGCCTAGATTACTGACTATTAAGCTTCAAAGCAAAACCCGACCACATTACGTACATAGTTCACACATGCTTAGCTCGACCGCTGTAGAACTAGCAGCGAACATGCATATTTTATTGATCCTGTGTGAACATGACATTCGCTTAATTATTGCTAGGCATAACAACTGGGTTATCCGATAATCTCTGGCCATTAATACACCATAATAACTAAAACTATAGAACTATTATACAGATTATTGTACTAATTACGATAAGTTTTCGTTGAATTAATGCGGTATTGGTGCCGATACAGTTGGCACTGTCTAAAACTAATATTAAGTCATCTGTCTCTCTTTCATCATATTCCATTATGGATAGTATAAAAATCCATTTTAAAACATTAAGTTATTTGCATAGAAAATCCACATGTTTTGGACTTGGTTTAGTTGAGATTGACATTAATACACGGCGAATTTGTTTTATTATATATATTACAATATTTTAAAGGTCATTTATAAAGGTCAATGACGTAATTAGCCATTTTTTTTCGGATCATTATGAAAACTACGAAATCTAAATTTCATTTCAGTTCATTTACAACAGGATTATTATAGGAGTTATTTTAGAACAAAACACGACGAACTCCACTTATCATCAGGTGGTGTCGAGTCATTTGCTGAGCGTAATATAAAAAAGTAGTTTATGAAGCTTTTTGTTTGTGCAAACAAAGACAAGTTTTCATCCTTATCTTCCAATTTTTATAATAACCATACATGTGGACTTCAATTGTTTTACTATTTAAGAATTTTTATATTATAATTAAGTTTAAGTTAGCCATATGGACTTCGTTTGGACATTAAACTTAAAATAAATTGAGATCCCATAATTAGCCCATTTAAAACTAAACAGAAAGCTTTAAATTGGCTTTGTAAATACTACCTTAATACAAACCATGGACAAAAGGCTTGGCTTAAACTGATGCCAGCTATCTCTGCTTCTATGTAAAAAATGATACTTAAAGTCAGGATTAACGACAGTCCACCTTTTATAGACGAACAAAGACTATTATTAACTAGAACTAGAACCTAACAGTAAATTCAATAGGTACTTACGGAAACAACATAAGAAAGACCGGTGAGTGTGAGCCGCGCGACGCTATCCTTGCCTCGTCGCTCGAGTGGCGCGGGCGCAGGCTCCTCGAGCGACGCCGGCGCAGGGAGCACGTCGGGTCGCTCTTGTGCAATCCCCCGAGCCTCCCTGGGCAAGGCGCCTGATGCTCCATACATACTAAAAAAATATGCAACCATTAAAACCTTTTTTTAGCCGTAATTAGACAAAACTGTGTATGTGATTTGTTTATTTCCTCTAAAATATCTCTGTAATTATTATATTAAATTAATTGTCTATAAAGAATATGTGGAATTTCTTATACAGATAATTATTAACATTAAAAACAAAAATAAGTATAGAAGTAAAAGTAATTTGTACAGTAGGTTTTTACTTTTGGTAATTTTATAGATGCTACATCCAACTACGTCTTGTTAGATACGTAAGTTAAAGCACGAGAATATTCAAACTCCGTGTTATCCTTTCAACACTTTTGTCCGTGTGTCGACGTTACAGCATAAAAGCCAAATATTCTCACAAGGAATTTCTAGTTATCTAAACGTGCTCTCAATTCTATACGATAAACACAAATGCACAAGTTCAAATTTTCTTTGTGCTACAAAACTGAAAGAGTGCCAATAAAATGTAACTGTCTGGCAGCTCTTTCTATAAAGCCCCGCCAGAGAGAGCAAACATACCCTCTTTTATACTAGATGCGGTCATTAGAATTGGTTCAATTTGTTACATTTTTATGTTACTGCTCAAAAGATGTTCGTAACATCTCATGAGATGGAATTTCGTGGTTATTTCGAACAAGCGGCAGAGTAAACTTTCTGTTGAAAATTTATCAAACCAATTACTATTCATTTGTATTCCATTAGATTTACGCGAAGTTGTGACATGAGAATAAAATAAGAAGCGTTAAGAAATATTGTATTTTATGGATTATAATGAAGCTACTGAACATATCATAATTATATATCATAAAAAACCTGATTGATTTTTGTACATAGACTTCAGAACGTTTTTTGATATATATACTGCTTAGTAAAATTTACTTCTAGATTTGCTTTTTTCAAATTTGTAAATGAAGGAATACACTGGTGCTAATCTTGTAGTTTTTATACAAAAGTAAGTTTAGTCGAAATGCATTACACCCTAGTAATGAGTACTACCCTACATCTAACGTAATGGAAATGATTCTCTCCCGACCCTTTTTACTGTACAATAGTCATCTCACTAAATGTTACAATGTGCTGCAAATATTTCTACACATTTCTACGCACAAAAAGTCTTTTTAATACTAAATGTAACTGGCACACGTGATGTGCTCTTAACAGTAAAAAGTTTAACAGCTTTAAGCTGAGAGTGTTGACTATCTTTTTCTTCTTGAATTAAAAAAAAAGTTCTAAATATAAAAATATATTATCATAACTACGGTGTGTACAGTCTAGACTACAACGGTCATACTTATAAACACTTAACAAACCATTTTGTATTAAACCTTGCTTTGACTTATGAATCGTATTTTGAGTGTAATATGTTGTGCTAGCAGAGAAAGATAAAATAATACCACAAAAGAAATAAGAGTCACTTTTAGAGGAAAACAAAACAATTGACATGAATACGTAGCCCGGTTGAAAAAAATGTAAATGTTCAAGTATATAATTTGTAAAAAACAACGGGACCGAATTTAAATACCACACATGTTAATAAATAAGCTCATAAACAAATTACAATAATAGATAACGTTCTTTGAATATTTTTTTTAATTTTAAACGTTTCATGCTTGGCCTGCCAACATAAATTTCCAGAAAGCAATTTCAGTAAGTACTTATGTTGAAAATTTTAACATCATTTTTACACGGTTTTGGCAATAAACATAGAATAGAAAAGAATATATCTTTATTGTACATCAGCCAATACAAAAAGAGAAACACTCAAAAAAAATTTATAATATAAACCAGAGTATATATCATCTCAAAGAGTTGTGTCGTGTTAAGTGTTAGTTGGAATCAAGGGTTAAATCTTAAAATATTGCAGTCACACTATAAATTCGTCAGCACAGTACAAACTACTTACTCACTCGTATGTTCAGAGGAGATTAAACATCGCTGGTAAAATAGCTCACGCCATTTGAAACTCAAATTAACGAGCGCATTAATAAACTTTTGGTTTGCCGTCTCATGGGATAAACAGGTCATATTAGAATGTTCCTGCTTTATTTATTTGCTTCAACTGGTGTACTGTGTAACAAACATATAAAGAAATTACTAACAACCTTCTAATTTACCTTTTCATTATTTCTTTTAAAAAGACGCGAAATTACTTGACGTCGTTGTATGGGTATATTTTCTATGAAACAATCTATAACGACCGCGGTCAACCATCTCATTTAGCCTTTGGAATAAAAATAAAAATAATAAAAAATCAATCTTAAACAACTTTATAACTTAATCAAACAAATTGGTTGAAATTCATTGAGTTTTCCTTGTTCTGGGCAGCTTAAGGTTAAGACGTGTTTTTCTTAGTTTGAATATTTTCTAACTAATGAGAACCGATTTCTTGAAGTGAAAATAAAATAAACGTAATTGAAAATCTTGGAACAAACAGTAATAAGGTTTAAGTACTTTAGTCAAAGTTCAAACTAGATGGATGACTGATAACGTTGTGTGCCCATCAGATGCTTATAAGAATATGTTTCTATCATAGTCTGGTAATAAGTTAAGGTCAAATAAATGAATGGTAAACTTACAGAATACATGTTACAATGCACGCATGTTTATTCGGAACATCACTTAGTCGCTGGAAAATAACCGCCATTCAACAAAATTATCTATTCGTATAAAAAATAATTAAATAAAATCGACATAATTTCTATACGAATAGCTGCAAAGTAAAATAATAAAGCCCTATTTGTCATTATAAAATGTCACATGAACATAAACTTTGAAATTTTCCTGATAAAATTAATAATTAATATGAAGTTAATATTGTTAGTAGCATAGCGCTACTAGTATAAATAGTATAAAGAAATACACAGGAAATAACTTACCAATACCAATGATATTGTATGTCTACAACTTTACATAATTAAAAGATTGTCTTCTCTGTTTTAACCCAAATAAAGAGAAAAATGTTTCAAGAAGATATTGCGTAAAATCCAAACTTTTTACGCGATATCTTCTACTTTTATGTATTTTCTTGAGTTTGTCTAAACCTTCCATATACCCTAGGCTATAAATCTTTATAAAAAAACATACTCACCTTAGAAACCTAGACAGTATTATTTAACTATGATTTTCTTCAAACCACAGTCCAGTTCAGCGCTTTACTAACGTAAAATATAGAATTACCTATGTATGAACGGACTACAACTTTGGCGAAAATAAGTGATTTCAATTCACACGTAATAATATTTATCATATAGTAATAGTGACTTTGAACTCTAATTTCTATTACATAGCCGACAAATGTGAAATGTAGAAAATTTCGCCACAATATAAACGAAGTCCAATTACCTATGCAAAATCACTACTAAATTGAACAGCGTCGGAGCAAACGAAATTTCACGAACTAAATCCATACTGCGGCTAACAAACTTTTGCTCATTATAACATTGGGTAATTTAATTTTCATCAGCTGTTATGATTTTGAAGCTAACCCGTAGCAATCGTAAACAAACTTCTAGACTCGTAATTTGCAAGAGGTTACGTTATATTGAAAGTTTAATTGTTAAATAAACATAATAAAATAGGTGAAAGTTTTCAATATTACTACTTTAAAGAGAAGTTTATCAATTTAACTTTATTTGTATTGAAATTCTTTTGGTTAGCAATCACTTTACAATCAAACCAATAAAAATATTTATTTCTAGATTCACATTTATGTAATTTAAATAAATACAAACAAGAAAATCCACCAAAACTTTTGTGAATACAAAAAAAAATATTAATTAACACCATTTTTAAACATTATAAAAACCCCCAAAAAACAAACAATTTAAGTACTTAAACTAAATTTAAAATTGTTCACTAGTGTAGTGTTTTTAATTCTGTTAAAATTGTTTAGTTTTTTTTTATTATTATTTCTACTTTGTTTAGTTTTTTTTTCATTATTATTTCTTTATTGATTTATATGCGTTTTTCATTAGCTTAGAGCATAACCCAGACATATGGTAAAATTTTATTGAGCCTTTTTTATTTTTATTATTTTTGACACACTCTGTCCTTGGTCTATCAGCATCGTCAGAATATTTCTCTTAGTTTTATTTAACTTTTTTCTATATAGAAAACCTTTTTGGTAAAAACAACAGGTACAAAACTCATTCATTTGTCCACCGTCGAATTATTTCCAGTGAAACTTCGCAACAGCCCTTGCGACTTTACGAAAGTGTAAATGAAAATACAAGTCTATGTTGTTGTGAAATATAAATTCTTTAGTCAAAAGGTGATAATAGTTACGCTCTTTAAGAATCGGAACACAATTAATAGTTGCCATTGTTATTACATAATAATAGCAGCAAAAAAAAGTATAGCTTATGCAAACAAAATCGTTAATTATTAATAATATAAATAGAATAGAATAGAATATATCTTTATTGTACATCAGCCAATTCAAATAGAGAAAAACACAAAAAAAAACTAAATAATAACTAAATAATGTTGTCTTGAATATTTCAATAGTAAAATTTGTTTAATAAATAAATTTTATACCATTCCATAGGCTGGATAATTATTTTTCTTTTAATTTAAAATTTATTTACTCAACTGTACCCTCGAGAAATAGTTTATTTCGTTATATACATTTTTTTCTGATATTTTAGAATTTTCGTATTACTGCCTTACTGCCAGGCGCAGACAGTTAAAGTTCCCATGATGTATCTAGGATCGTCATTTGGATTAAATTTAAATGAATCTATAATTAAATATCCATTACCAACGGTTGAACATTTGGATATCATATAATTCTGTTGATATTTAACAATCAACTTCCAATCAACCTCAAGCGTTCTGTAGCGAGAACCCTGAAAAGTTTTCTGGCATCGGCATGGCTTACTAAGTTTGTGGAATATATAATCAATCAAACTTCGTTTATGGTATAAAAAATATATAAATAGGCTCTAATAATCTAATATTGGAACATCAACTAATTGTCACGAGGTCAACTAATCAAAGACAAAAATGGATGCTTCAAAAGTTACTCAAGCAAACAGAAGAATTTCGTGATACAATTTGCATGTATATAAATAAATAAATTTTAAAAACATAAAACGAAGCGTTTTACTCCGCGTTCGCCTAGACCGCTGTCTTCCACGTAATGATCTACAGATAAATTTAAATATTACTACTTTATAGTTTTGTATTGCTGCAGTGAGTAAAGTCGTACTCATTGAGTATGCGTAATAAATTGTGATCAAGGGGTCATATGCCGTCAATGTAACGCAATCTAATAATATAACCGCTTGCCATTAAGCTGAGCATATAGTAATTTATTTAAAAACCATTTTTTAAAGTGGTTTCAAAGAGTAATTTATTGTTTAATCTACTCACCTAATAACATCATCATCAGGATGATGACCCGGCGGTGGATCAAGCCGAAGGTCGCCGAGCGCCCGCGCCGCGTGTCTCCTCCGCCTCTCGTACCACAGCCTCCTTTGTTCCCGCTCATTATCCCTCTGCACACCGAAAAAAGTCTGCGTCTCTCTCTTAAGGTAATCCCGCACAGCCACTGTGTGAACTCGACGTAATCTGACACCATCTTCTTGTGCGGGTTGAGGAACGGAGTCAGGGGGAGGTTGGGCGAGTGGCGCAGGCGGGGCAGAGACAACACGGGGTGGAGAAGTTGGTGCCGGGAGAGGCGGCGCTGACGCAGCAGTGGCAGAGGACGATGTTTGACATGACAGCTGCGGTGCGAGGAGACCCGCGCTTGATCGCCTGCAACAATAAAAATATGGATGTTAGAATGGCATAAAACTTATGATGACACCATGCTGACTCATTGCGGTTTGGTTGGTGAAAGCGGTTGCCATAACCACAATGGTATTGCATAGTATATATAAAATAAAATTAATTAATCTTTATATGGCCTTAATCAGAACCCTTATCACTCCTATTATATAGTAAGGCAATGTTAAAAATGGTTATTGTCTTTTTCAATAGTCATATGAGTGTTAGAAACCAAACAAAGTTCATTAGTATTTTATTTGAAATAAATTCAATAAATAACTAATGATATTTTACATGTGAGACTAGATATATCAAAAGTTGATATTGTATTGTATTGTACAGTCTCGCTTAAAGCGCTAAACTATATCGTTATCTGTGTCTGTAGCGTTCTGTCGACTAGAATTATTAAAACAATAAATATCAACTCCTTTGCTATGTACGTTTATGACCATCTGAAGAAAGTGAGAAATGAAAAAACAAACGTTATTTCCCGTATTTTTCTAAAGAAATAGGATAATATGATTGTGTCATTGTAAATCTTAAATTATTACGTTCACCAGTGGAACTTTTTGGTAACAATTTATTTATTCTTCGATGTAAAGGCTGAGCATCAATGAATCGCAGTGGTCATTTCGCTGCCAAGTTTTGGGGCATAGATATTCATTATTCCGTTCATAGCGTCACCGTTAAATTGGACAGATTGATATGATATTTCCTTTTGTTATTTCAACACAAATCGATTTGACGTCTAGTTAATAATCGAATAATTTGACAATTTTAGAAGACTCTAGAGTACTCTATCATGAAGATATTTTCTAGAGATATTATAACGTTTGTACTATAATAATGAGGTTACCAATATTAACTGTTTCGCTTATATCTAGATAAATATTGTACCCATGTCATTTTAATAATAAAGAACATTTTGATAACACCTTATTAACGTAATCATTTACATTTATCTCTCTCTATCTATATATCAGTTATACAAGATGTTTTTCCACTGCCTGTACAGTTAAAACAATAAATGTGTGAATGCTGTGTTGCCACTATTTTTTCCTTTTGTATTTTCCCGTTTTTTCAACCAAGAATTCTGGTAACCGGTTACCGTGGCACATGGATGCTATCAAATCATTAGAATGAATTTAACACATCACTGACCTAGTAAAACTAATACGAGCCCTTTCCATACAAAATTATATTAATCATCTTTTAATTTATTTTATTGATAATATTAAATTAATAGATAAATATAACAAATGAAATTTGAGTTAAGAAGTAAGACCGTTTATCTGCATTTTATTATTTTGTGAAAACTGATATATAATTCTCTCAATTCTCCTCACAGCGTGTTTCGCAGTTACATTAGGGAATTAAATGACATCACGTATTATTTATGAATGTAAAATAAATTTCAGTGGGAGTGTATTAAACAGTAGTCACAGGTGCTCCGGGGAGGTGGTAATAATTCGCACACAGTGCAGCCCACGTAAATCAAGATTTAGTACTACCTAGCTAAGCAATGTCTTTGATAAATTCCCCTTATTATTGTGTCTCCATCTGAGTTGAATAACGAATTAAGTTGAAGTCGAGACGAAATATCAACCGCTATTTATGCAGACAATTTTATCACTTCACTCACATTCCTCGCTTCAAATCGTTTGAAAGTTACATTTATCAAAGTAAAAAAGTATTTGAAAATTGAATAATACCAAGCCATGTTTATATATGCAACAAATATCATCAGTGCATTTTTACATAACATTTCAATTATTAGAATTTGTTTAAATTTATTCGGTTTCTACCGTTATGTCAAATGCAGAAGAAAAAACGAAGACATAATAAAACTAAGATAAAACCTTATATTGTATTGTTTAAAAACATCAAATAGAATAGGTACAAGATTTTTAAACTCTTAACAGTCAGCACAACAAGTTTTAAGAAGTAAGAAAGAAATGTACAAAAATGTCAGTCAATTTTTTGTTACATTTATATCATTACAGTAATAATCATCATCATCTAAAGCTCATATTACTCGTATATATAGACTGATATATATAGGCTCATATAAAGCCCCACCGAGGACCTCGTGCCTACCTTAAATTAAGTCAATTAGGTCTTAGTCAACCAGTCTTACTGGGATTCAAACATGGGATCTCTGGCTAAGAAGACAGAGGCACTGACCACTCGACCAGACGGCCGTCGAAAATACAGATTTATATGCTTGTCATAAAAATGTAATAATATCTACAAGAAGCTAACAGTCTATTTAAACAATATCCCACATGTTTAGCCATTGACAAATTGTAGCAACCTATTCACAGTTGGCTCACGTCAAAAGGGCAATAATGCAGACACCTAGTTCCGCTATTGCTATTCTCAACACACACTCAATATCGAGAGGAGATATTACCAGGCTATTTTATAAGGCAGCCTTTACTATCCAGTGTGTCCATCAGAATGTTATTCGGCTTTTTTCCATGGCCAATTCAGTTTAAATAAGTAAAGCATTAAATGATAATGAAACATCATTACAGTACAACATTATACTACAAAATTGTATAGAAACTTTCAAAAAAGAAACAATAGTTCCAATTAAAAAGATAAGGTAAGGTAAAAGAGAAATATAGATGTACATGTACATAAATATTACATGATTGAAGGAGGATCTCCTAGCAACAGTAGTCGATTATAGTGCTACATCGTCGTAGCACCGTAGCCATAGTCTGGAATGTTCAACACAAACGCAATAATTCAAGTTGGCGAATAGCAATAGAAAGTTTTCCTGAGGATATATTAAAGGAACAATTAACATCGCATTTTGTTATCACACTTTTCAAATTTATAGTGGAAATAAAGTAGGTAGAGAATTCAAACTATAAGTAACATTAATTAATAATAATATCAACCATGTCCACCTGATTAGAACGCTTTATTAACCAGCTCTATCGACCGTGTAATTTTTTTCTGTCAAATAATTTTCAAACAAGCAAATCGTCTACCTGAAAGTAATAAACATCTCCTATGGCTTGATTGAATTAGCATGAGATTCAGGGAAAAAATATTTTTACCTCAAAATACTTGTGATTTTTTTTTATAAAAAGCATAGCAAAGGTCTCGATACCACCTGATGGTAAGCAGTAGAAGTTCTTACGCGGAGATAGCTAGTGCAGCATGCGACATACTGCCCTTGCCAATTCCACCTTAGCGCCCCAAAAAGTACCTTTTCACACCTTTTTTTAATCAACTACATAAAGTAACAAGAAGAGAATACATTTAGCAGTAAGGAATTCTATGCTGTAACTGTGCGACAAAGAATGGTGTCACAAAATCTCTTTGTGCTTAAAGTAGACGTGGAGACATTGAATGAGTGACTCCATGGACTAGCACGTGTCCTTCATGATTATACTACCTTCCTTTCTTAAAACACCAAAACACAGTGTACTACTATAAAAAGAATTGGATAGTCCCTACCTAGATGGCCTTCCATTTTAGTTTTTGGCGAGTAGGAATCCACTGACGGAATTACTCACTACCGACTGGATAGGCTCACCCAGTGCCAAATGCGAATATAAACTATCCTATATTCCAATAACCTTCACGTATCCGAGCCTTAAGTTTGTCTATCACCTAGGAAGCTTCAGTACGGGAATATTGAAATACTAATTTGAGACGCTGGCTTTTGGTGACATCAACTTGAGTATACACAAAGAATTTCTGCACTCGAAGTGAAAAGACCCATTTTCATGCAACTATGTATTTCGTTTGCGATTTCAATGAAGCAACACCTCATAGTTAGCTGAAGTCAAAATTATTGTAAAATTGTGATGATATGTCATCTTATTTGCAGAAAAATACCACATTGTATAATTTTTTTAAATTGTTATGGGATTGGGAGTCAAGTGCCATAAACCGCCATCTAAGCAAGCATAAAGTTATCAACTATACTGTTCTATCATGACATAATAACCTTCGTTTGGAATCAACTAAACAGATATTTTATTTATATAAAGTATTGTTAACTATAGGGAGCTCGAGATGACGTGTTTTTAACATAACGTAGACTCTTTATTTTGAGGTATTCTAGGTGCTTCGAGCGTCTAATAAGCTTCGCCGCCTCTTACATCAGGAAGTCCTTATGCCACACTAAAAACATAATTCAGATTTATACGTGTAATTTTAAATTTTATTTAAACCTTTGTTTAAAAGTTTATTAACGTTCATAAATAAGGCGCTTATTATAAAATAACTAAATCAAGATTTGACTTTTGCCCGTGACTTGAATTTAGATTCAAATATATATGTATTATTTTCCCGGCTTAAAATGAACCCTATACTTTACATTACACCAGTATCAATACATCAACGAAAATTGCATTCAATACGAAAAACCATATAGAAAGATAAAATTATATAAATGCTTATTTTACTGTAATAAAAATTCCTTTTTCAGTTTTTTTATCTACGGTGTGTATGTTTGTGCTGTAGGTATTTGCTTTTTTCATCAACGTGTAAGAATTTCACTATATATAAAGATCTCGGCAACTCTCGCCTATCAATGTTCGATAGATTCCAAGTTTTTAAAGTAGACACCAAGATTTCCTTTAGCCGGATTTTAACAATTCAAAATATTAATTTATTAAATAATTTCTCATATTTATTTGACCTACGACTGTTTGAAATAAAACAAAATATTCAGTAAAGTTGTTTAATTGTAAGATATCCTAAAGGTCTTGATTAGTCGGTTCTTTTCTTAATAATATCAAGACTAAGAGAAGCTAGTTGGCATAGTGGATCAAACGCTTTAGTTTCGATAACGAAAACTAAGCCACTTTCGCCATGGTTGATACCTGGATGGGTCAATGAAATTTGTTATCTCGAGCTACTCTCTGCTTCAGAAGGCACTATACTGTTGGAGTCAGTTGTAATGGCAACCTGAACCACCAAGCCACATTGGGCCATCGTAGTAATGTTATGACCCAAACTCCTCTCGTGTTTCCTTATGTGGATAATCCTGTGCCCAGCAGAGGAAAGAATATAGGCAGTTGATGATGATGATCAATATTAAGCCAAGTAAATACATCTATAAAGTAGTCTCATTCTACATCGGTAATTCAGGTAAAAGCTACTAAATTCTTTAATTTTAAGATGAGCCCTAAGTATTCAGTACAAGCGATGTCCCAAGAGCGCTCTACACCTTGTTTCTAATAAATAATTCACACAACCTCTGTTCCGAATCAACGAATTACTTTCTCGTTTCCCCTATTAATTAGTCTGCAATTTTACGAAAATTACCTTTGATGTGCCTTGTAATTCATCATTCACGTTACTTGTGATTCAATTATGTAAGGGTTTTATTGTGTTGTATTCACAATGAATTCACTTGTGTAGCGTGTAAGAATTTTTCGGTAAAATATTTATAATCAAGGTCACGCTTAGATATTGTTATTATTTTGTAACTGACATTTAGTATTACTTATAAAAGAAGACTACTCATTAGATATATAATAATGTTACTTTATAATATAATTTACTTAGCTTCCATATACTCCGGGGACAATAAAAAACAGGTCTATGTAAATTGGCCTCGACCTTTCCACGAACAAAGATGAAAGCCATTTTAAACTGTGTATATATTGTGCGAGTATTGGCGATATTCGTAGCTTTTTTATTACTGGTACCAGAATATTTTGAAAGTTTTAATAGTATTTTGATATGTCATAATTGTAAAACAAAACAAATTAAGTCAGATAATTATGTATGTTATGAATTCGTAACTTGTTACAACTTGTGTAGCGTTGTTTAAACTAGTCGTTTGTAATAAATAATGTAGTGACTAAAGCTTATTGAGCACGAAGTACAAACAATAAATAGGATAATTCGGTTAAACATCCAAGTCGTTAAAATTCCACTTCTTGGCTAGCAATGTTGCATGGCAAGAAGTAATAAAGAAGACGCCCGCCTTATCGGAGAATATCTCTTCCGAGTCCAACTATTTACTTACAAAATTCACTTTTTATTAAGGCAAAGTTGAACATAACTTTTCATATTACAGCCAATTGTAGTTAATTTAACGAGCTTTCTGGTATAAATTAATAAAAATTTACATCAGTGCCTACAAGGAAGAATGAAGAATGCATTGCTTGAAGTTTCACAACATTACAATATGTATTTATATAAAGAGAAAGAAATAGGTATCTGTGGTTAATTATAATGGTATAAGTTCTACGCTATGTCTTTGTACTTTCTGTAATCATAGAAATAAAAAAAAATGTTGCCTGCCAAATATTTCAAAAAATGACGCTATTTTTGGGAAAATGAGTAAAAACATTCAAATTTGTCTATGAACTGATTTTCTTGCCAGCTCTTCTTAGTAATGGCCCCACGTTTCCTAACAATTGGTAGTTATTGACGTCAACACCAACATGTTTACTATGAATATTTCAAATAATAAATAAGCTAATAATCGAGAAGATTGTTGTAGTAGTTGTCCAAACGAAAATAAAGCAACTTATGCCAAGGTTGGTCTCTGGTTGGTCAACTAAAATTTGTTATCTATTCAATCAACCTGCATTGGTCCAGGATGGAAGTTTTATGCCCCAAAACTCGTTGAGTTTCACCCATGTAGGAAAGTCTGTAGTACCCAGCAGTAGGACGAATATAAGCTATTGATGATAATAGCTAACACAACACTATTTATTAGCCGTTCTTATATTATAGACTTAAGTACTAATAAAAAATAACATAAAATAGAACCCTCACTGAGAGACCTATTACATATTTTCGTATTGTAATTAACAGTCAAAAACATTGTGTCGCAAGAACTAACGTTCATTGTAATAAAACTTCTTTTCAGTAAAACGTAGGTATATAATATTAAGCTCGAAACCAATTCATGACTAAGGTTCCAAAAATAAATGTGAACATATTTTATTCGGTACCTTCTCCCGTATAAAGGTTGCTTAGAAATTGTGTGAATAGTTTTACACTTTCACGCGGTACGTGACGATGTCGCAAAGTATCATGTCTGTTCTAGCTGCACATTAATAATTCAGTAGGGAGAAGACGCGAACGTATATACACTGCTCTTCTAAAAAGCCAGAGAACTTCTAAAAGTTGACTAAAGTTACTTAGAATAATTAAACAAATATCATATATACTTTCTTTTCATTTCTATCATATTTTTTTTGGTCTTATAGTTTTTTAAATATTGCAACATTTATTAAAATCAGTCATGTACGGTTACTAAAGTTAAACGTCACACTCGCATTAAAAATGCACGCCCATGCAAATGCTACTAATATTTTGTCGTCAGTTTGACCACGTATCCAATTTTATTTCATTTTGCTAGTACGTTTTTTTTTATTTTATAAAAAGCTTAGCAAATGACTCGACACCACCTGATGATAAGTAGTAGACTAGTCCACGTGTGAAGATAGCTAGTGAAGCATGTGATATACTGCCCTAGCCACCCTCACCTTGCCGGTCCAAAAAGTGCTTTTTCACGCCTCTTTTAAAGGAACCCATGTTATAAGAAGGAGGGAATACGTGTGCTGACAAGGAGTTCCATGCTCTAGTTGTGCGACAGAGAAAGGAGTCACTAAAGTAAAAGTCGTAAACAATACCAAGAAGTTTCCACCTACATACCATAACAGATGACATATAAACGTTTTCATCTACCCAATTACGTATTACATTTGTCCCTAAAGTAGAAAATATAAATATTCAAGTAAACAATAGATGCAAAATGCATTAAAAGATTAGAATCCCTAGTGCTTACAAAAGTGGCTCTGTGCCCACGGCACCAGAGTGCAAAATGCTAGTAAACTTAGACAGCTTACCAACTTTCCGACAGCCCCATTTCACTGCTAACAAAATAACCTCCACAATGCATTTCCTAGACAAACTTTATGAGGCAAATACTTGTAATATGGATATGTAGTCAGATGTAGACTAATGGCGGTGAACTTTTCAGTCGAAAGTTCGGTAAAGCAATATTTCATCGTTTTAATATTTAGTAGTGCGTGTTGGGACCAAATAGAATTGAATTTGTGATAGACTCAAACGTATAGCGGTAATGTAATATTAATGTAGACGCTGCCTTCAAAGTAAGTCTTATTCATATTCTCGATAACAAAGACAGTAAGCAAAAAAATGTTATTCATAAACTGTATATATTAAGGAGCTTATGTGAAGCAGTCATCAATAGGCGTTAGGCGACTTCAAAAGTGAAATTATATTTAAAAAAATATTATATATAGAAAAAATTTATAGAAAAATGACAATATTAATAAATTACATGATTAAGAATAATAATAAAAATAATTTTCAAACTCACTTCAATAGCTTGTGTTATGGAAACGTATATAATTATCAGAAATATATCAAATGAACATACAAACATCCATAAGTCGTGAACAAATACTCATACTCATACAAATATATAATTATATGCAAAGCATATGCCATAGAATCCTTGTTATGACCCTAGAATCTGATCTTCTATATGATATGGATACGATTTTATGTGCACATTTATTTTATAAATTATCTAATAACTTAATAAATTTGTTATTATCAAATAATAACTTAATAATTACAAATTTATTAATAATATGATTATGTCTGTTCTTGTTAAATTAAAATGAAAGGGAAACATGGATTCTTTTTTAAATTTATAGAAAGTCTTAACGTAAACAGCACAGAATGGAATTCATAGTATTCGAACAGAACTGCAAATTTCGAGTTGATCAGAGCCGGGTATTATCGAATAGCAGGCGAATACTCTAAACCACTAGTCGTATAGTTATAGCTTGTCAATTTACTGCCTAGCACTAGCGAGCTGACGAACAGAGTACGAATGGTTGAGTTATTGAATTAGTCTTCATCCGTGTGCCGAGAAAATTGATTGTCTGTTTCAAGTTTGTAGCTATCTTAAAAGCGTTTAAAAGACAGCTCATAGTCGAGTATTATACTTAAATAGTTAGAGCGTTTTGATTTCGATTTTGAAAACTAAGTATATATATCGTCATCACGTATCTATTGACATGATTAGTTCTGTCGATTGGTGAATCAAAGTTTTTTATCTAGAGCTCGTCCGTGCTTAGGGATGCTTCCAGTAAAATGTATGCACCAATCCACATTAGGAACGCATGGTGTTATGGACCAAACTCTTCATGTGTTTCTCCTATCTACGCTCTTAATGATATTGAATAATGAAGTCAGACCTAATGATGACGTGAGACGTGTTCCTGCGATGAGTAACACAAGAACACAATACTATAAAACCAATTAGAAAGTGAATGCTACATAAGGATGTCGTGCCATTGGTAGGTCTTCTGACACGATGCAAGGACATGAAGAGTTTGGGATATAACACCACCGCACTAGCCCAATTCGGGCTGCTGGGTGAAGGCGGTTACCATAACTACTGAGACCAACAGCTAAACATGCTTCCAATCAACGTAGGGACTAGACAACAAATTTCGATTGATTCATCCTGGACCATGTAGAAGGACTATGTAGACGGCTAAAGTCGCTTTATGCTCGAACCACTAAGTAGACAAATCTTCATTCCTAAATCATATTTACTGTGCAATATAATATTTTGTGACTCGTGGAGCCTACGCAATCCACACAGAGTAGGGATATTCAAGGATAACTTTAAACCAAGACGCCAATTCTATTAACACATACGCTCAATATGAAACGTTATCGTAAGAAAACAATATTTTGAATTGCAACGTTTATTACGAAAATTTTAAAGGTTATGCTAAAATGAAAGTTTTTAAAATTTTCAAATTATAAAAATAGTCTATCATAATATAATGTTAACCTATTAAATCAATTACTTTAATTACTAAATCAATTATACCAAAAATAAACTTCAACTTTCAACTTAGTACATTATTTATGTAAACCTCCATGCATGTCATTAACATTATTTAGCTCAACTTTATAACTTAACATAAACATTTGAAGGCATGGATCTATCTTTTGCCGGCAGAATATCAGCGCACCAATAATAGTGTTAGTGAATATTGCTCTCTACAGGCAATGTTTGTCATTTTCATCAGATTCAGACATCAGAAAAAAACACATTAATTTATAAAAATAAAACATCGTAATTAACATACGCTAAGGTAGATTATAGTAAGCTTACAACTCCAAAGATATCATCGCTCACGAGTTGCCTGTAAAAACTTTTCATGTCTTTCCAAAAATTCCATGCTGTTCTTGTTTGAGAATACTTCCACAGGGAATTCTTCCTACCACCTGAACTAGGCGGCAGGAAATTTCTCTGAAACCGTATTACACGACCACTTTTGTTCTGATATGCGAGAATGAATTCCCTGGCGACTGGCCTGATGTTAAGGTGAGGGTATGGTTATCATATCAAACAATAACTAGAAAGTCCCCCATGTACAAAGAACAGGCAAAATCTATGCTTGTTAAACTTTTTTAACGTGTGTACAGACTCCCAATATATTGCCGTGTTCTTCCACGCGTTTCCCATTACTTACTTGAATATTAATAAACCATCAACATATTTAAGTGTTTAATATTAATGAAATAGTCGATCTATGAATTTACATACTAAAAATTCTTATGAAATATTCAGTTTAACGAAGCATAAATAATAGTGACTGTAACTGTTACCACTCCGGCAAAATTTACTCGTAAATAACCTATCTATATACTAAATAAGTGCTATCTCTGATATATTTTACATTACCACAAAAAGATAAATGATTCTTGAAAAAGCATATCAAGGCCATTTCTAGGATATTAGTGTATCATAAATAGTGGTCCTTCGTCTGGAAAATAAATATGCCAAGGCTGTATTTGGTTTTGTGATCCTATTACTCTCTTGAATTCTCGCCCATTACGATATTTTTTTAACTTTATAAGTCTTATTACGAAGGCTTTGAGAATAGACTGTTTGTAGCTGACTTTACCAACTTCAAACGCATGTTTTAATTTTATTACATAAATCTGTGTATTTTCTTATATATAAAAATGTACAGCTGTTCGTCAAAACTCAAAAATGGCTAACCGATTTCCATACATTTTATTTGGTTTAATTCAGGAGATGTTTAAAGCACTAATAATAAGGAAAACACTTAAAAAGCTAACAAAGTTAATATATCAAAGTTGGTAATTTCGTATGAAAAATCGTCTAACTGACATGTAGCATGTGAAACTTATTTCTTCCATCGCTGCTTAAAAGATGGCGCAGTTATTGTAGGTGATACAAAGTTCACCGGATCAACTTCTTTATTAATAAAAATCATTTTACATTACAAATAAAAATGTACAGCTGGCACGTTGAAAATAACTAAGCACAAGTATAGTGAGCTCGTTTAGAAAGCGTTGTTTCATGAGAATAAACACCGGCCTTGTCGGGCTCCTTGTGGGTAATACGGTGAATTTCTTCGTCAGAACTCAGGTCACCCCTGCAAAATGGAGTAGAGTAACCGCGGAGTTTTAGTGATAGACACTGGGCAAGCCCTACACACGGCCGCCGCTTAGCCAGTGGTTAGTAGGTCCATAAAGGGATTCCGTCTCGTAAAAAATACCGCTGGTATAAAAAAAATGTATAGGTTTCGAAGCTTACAGCATCCTCGCTTATGACACGTCAAGAGGACCTTACTTTAATTTTCAATCTTTGGACATCGGATTAAAATACCCACAAAATGGAAGTGTTTCGTATGACTTGCAGAAATGTGTACTTCAAATGTAATATTTAACGTGTTACTTACTTGTATATGCATATTTACAAAGAATAAATTACACAATATAAAATATAGATATACTATAGCTACTTATTTTCAGTGAAAATTAGAATCAATGAATTTAGTATCATCGAAATTCAAGAATATTTTTTGTGACTAAAATTCAAGAGAATCTTTTCGAGATATAATATTGCGCCGAGATGAACAGATATTAATATTAGCTCCTGAAAAATATAACGGCATTTTTATTATAAGGGCATTTGCATAGTCTAGTTTTTTTTTCAATAAAATTCAAATTCAAAACGCAACATTAATTTATAATCTACATCATTTCCAAGTTTGAATAAAAATACTGATTAAACTAGAAAATTGTATTCATTTCCATTTGTATTCATAATTTTATACAGAGTAGAGATAACAATAGGATGTATTTGTATGTATGATAGTAAAAGTTGAAAACATTCGTTTAAAAGTAAACTAGTTTAGTTTGTATTAGTTTTAATTCATATTTTTGTTACTACACTTTACACTTAATAATTTGCTGTATATTCGAATAATGCATCATCTTTGTCGAAAACAGATACAAACGTGTTGTCAAGCTAAGTATCCTTTAGGTATAATCTGTAGAAACTAAGAAAGTTCTTGTTCTGATGAGTGATATTAGTAATATTAGTTCATATTTATTAGTGATATTAGTGCATTTAAAAACTATCATTTTATTTCATACATTGCGTCATATTTAATCCTTTTGCTTTAATAATAAACTTAAATATTTACAAAAAATATTGTTATCTGAAATCTAAATATTTATTAATTACATTCTATGCAAAACTTCGTGAAACATGACATAATAACACTCCGATGAATTTAAAAATTTTATGTTTCTCTAACATTATTTTATACCTATATATTATTACCTAGACCTCTTACTAAATGTCAAATTTTGTTTTAACCTACCTTTTAACCTTAACGTAATATCCAGACAAAATAACATTTTAATTGTCTCAATATTCCCGGGAGTGTATCACAGCTCAACCAATCAAACAAAGTAAAGTACTATTCACAGAACAAATTTAATGTTAATTACGTCACGATACTTCAAAGTATTATAAATGCTAATCTTTTAGAGGCTCACGATAGAGACACAAAATTTGATTAGTACACAAACGCATACACAAACAAGTACTGCAGCGAATGTAATGATGAACCAGTACAGCTAATGGAATGGAAATCAGCAACCGCGTGCAAATTCAGTCCCCAACTATATCAATATAAAATCCACTTTTCTCTGCCAATATGTTTAGGATTTTAAGAGAAATGTTTTAGTTCTGATCATTTATAACGATTAAAAGATAAATGATAGGTGACTCCATTACAGTTGACGTTGAAAATGGAAACAATAAAGCATATAACACTTAATTTAATGCATATCTAAAATTTGATACATATATTAAGTATCGATTAGTAGTAGTTATCTAAATAGTTAAAAACTTAAAAATTCACTTCCCATGAAAAGTAAATTTAAAAAATTATCATAATCGAAAATGAGTACATATTTCTCAACGGCACGTAATGATTGTATCTGTTATTTTATAAATTATATAAAAAGAACAAGAACTGCAATTAAAATTAGATTTACAGGCCATTGCGGTTACAATGCCACGATGTATCTGAAAATTCAAAGAAGAATGTGGGAATGAAATACGTAACACGAAGTACCAATATTTATGTTCTAGAGAAGATTCTTTAGGTAACCGGAAGAATGTGATTTGCTCATAAACAAAGGGCGTATGTGTGTATTATAATAATATTTCTCTCTCACACACACACACCTATGTATCTAGCTCAACGTATCATTTTCAAGATCTTGTGTTATGTATACTAGATATCGGACGAATATATATAGTAAGATGTATATAAATTTCCGAAATATACTAAATAAACATCCAAAACGTCCATGGCCTGTGAACAAATATTCGTACTCTTCTAATAAATATCTGCCACTACAGAGATTCGATTCGCCGTACCTCTGTCTATGTAGACAGAGGTAGTAACCACTGGACCAGACGGCCGTCAAATCAAGTTTTTTATATATTCATTGTAGACGAGACCATTTTTTTGTCAAGTGAGACGTACTCATGAACCATAAACCTGTAATTATTATATATTTTGTGTAAAAATAATCATATGTTCCACTCTATTGTTCTTTGTCTTAAAGAAACTATGAATAAATAAAATTAATTTAAAAAAAAAATCATCTCTTTGTAAGCTATCATGAGAATATCTATTCTAACTTGATTAAATATTTCTCAATACATTAATTTTCTATTCTTTTTCTTACTTTTTTTATAAATTAATGTGTTGAAAATCTTGCTATAATAATAAAACTGTGTAATATTGATTGGATTTCACATTAAGTTACAAATCATTTTCTAAGATATTTAATATTCTGCAGAATAGATTTATCTGTTCTGAGGCAAATTTCTAGAATTTCTAAAATAGCAGTCTCCAAACATATTTTCGTGAACGTCATAATTGAGTATCATAGTCTGTAAATCCAGTAATTGACTTAATAACTAGTTAAGCTACTAAAGACCTTGTTCTCCGATAAGCGTGAAAATAGCAGCGATATCTGAGTGTAAATTTTCATAAAATTGTTGCATAGAATTTTCAAATTTATTTTAAATTATTATTATTTAAAAAAATTATGATACCTAAATTTTTGTGAAAATTTATTAGATATTAATTTTGACTACAATTATAAATTTAGATTTTGTCAATTATTTCATAGATTGAGAATACATTTTTATATTACCAACTATGTATGAGTTCATGCAGCCATAGATTTGATATCCACTTCCAAGCAGGTGACGTCACGTGCCCAGGCAATATATGGAATATTTTATGACGATTTGTCAAACATATCGATATAGGTACCTGAGAAACTATTAACTAAAAATACAATGATATTTCTTCCATATTTCTTATTTATTTTGCTCAATTATTTTGTCAAATAAAGTTAGCGGACAAATATTATATTATAAATCATATAAATCCTATTTTATGCTGAAACATTATAGTACAACACGTGTGTAAAGGAGCTTATGTTGTTCATAAAAAACAGCTTAGAAAATAATTATTACTACATATTAATTAACAAGCACTTGACCCAATAAGCTTGGTTATAGTCACCGAACATAGATTATGCAAAGCGTACGTCCGCGCCCTAATCCTCCGTACGTTTGAATATTCATTTGGTGCTTTAAATTTTACCGCGATATCATTTTACCTACATAACCATATATGTGAACTGGCGGCTTATTTTATCATTTGATTGTTTGAAGAATTCGTGACATTTTCGGACAAAGTAAAGTTTAGTTTTACTAACCACCTTCATTTCTGGCGTGCCAGTAAGAAAAGTTAGGTTAAGTTTATTGAAATTTCCTATACATGATTATGCGATATGATCTTGACTAGCTCTAAGTGAGTGAGTATTTTTCTCGAGATCTAAACCTGGATATAACACAACGACTTATGTCATTAAATAAAAATTTAAATTTCTAACGATTTAGTTGAAACTTCACTAGATGTTGAATTAAATATAATTATTTTTTTGCGTTTAAATTTTCATTTAAAATACTAGTTTATTCAAAAATGTATTTTTATTTCGAAAGTTATAGTATATATACGATTAGAAAATTTAAATTTTTTTAATTATAATTTTTCATTTACGAAACAAAATAGAAGTAAGTTATACTTTATATTATTTATTCTTTCGTTTTGCATTAAAAATGCATGCCGGTTTAAATTGTAAAGCGCAAAAAGGATCACCATTGTTAAGCTCCGCAAAGGATGTTCAACAAAAATTTATTGATAACTTGTGTAAGTATATTCAAAGTCAAAGTCAAAGTCAAAAATAACTTTATTTAATTAGACTTATTTACTAAGTTCTTTTAAAT
This sequence comes from Acentria ephemerella, assembly GCA_943193645.1. Taxonomy (NCBI): domain Eukaryota; kingdom Metazoa; phylum Arthropoda; class Insecta; order Lepidoptera; family Crambidae; genus Acentria; species Acentria ephemerella. The sequence continues at coordinate 8,185,352 of OW971886.1, read as the reverse complement.
CGTCACAACAGGGAATATGTATAAGAAAATAAATAAATATAATTATAAAGGCAATAGTCATAATTTTACTGGGTATCAACCGGGCATTTACTAATTGTCCTAGTTATTCTCTCTGTATCTTATAAAAAAAACGGAAGGAAATATTCTCATAAAAATAAAAACTTAATGGCGGAAGAACAATACCAATTAATTTACTGTCCTCCCGTTTGTTGGCAAAGGAAATGCTTACAATGCAGCCAGCCGAGTTAATACCGAGTGATTAAAACATTGTGAAATAAGTCAAATTGAAGTGTCACAAAAGATATTGGATCCGAAATTACTCGTTCTAAAAGCTTAATTGGTTGTTATGAAAACAATGTTTTAACGAGTTTACACGTGTGTGAAGCTTGTTACTCATTTCAAAGGAATATCGATTTATTAAAATCAAGGGTAATAAATGTAATGGTCTTAATTGAAACTTTTTTATCGAAAATTAAAACAATAATTGTGAAAAATATGTACCTAAATTTAAAATTTAAAATCGTTACCAATAATAAAAACAGATTTGATCTGAATAAGAAAACTAATAACCGATTTCATAATAATTTTTAGTATGCTTATGAAGGTATTATTTCGGGTGTAAAATAAATAATTCGTAGAACAATATAGTGAAATATTTACAATACCATTTGACTCTTTTTTATTACAGGGTTATTTTTCGACCCTAACAACTCTGCAGGCGAGTATATCATTAAAACTGGTTGAATCACCTCTGTGTAGGGCCTGTGGGGAGCAAACTGAACAAATGGAAAACATCCTATGTAACTGTGATGCTCTTGCCAGGAAAAAATGGGTCTGGACTATCCCAGTCCTGAAGATATAAGGCTGCTGACTCGAGGTGTACTTAGTACATCTTGGAGGTATTTCAGGACAGCGGATATTAGGATTGGAGAAGTACAAAAGTACCCATTAGGTCAACGTACTCGAGGAATATTCCTGGCCCTACATCAAGATAATATAAGATATCACCGATTTAAGTGACACAGACGGTCTCGTGATATAATTGGTTTTATATATGTTAGACATATCTTAAAAACCTTCAATGAACATATATTACTCTTAAACAAATTTATTTAATATATATCTTATTAAAGCTTTCGTTGTGTCACTTTTATTATTCAAATGTAACGGAAAATAAATATATACACAAAATTGGAAAATATTATTCTTAAGAGCATTCTCTTCTAGACCTTAAGTTTATTTTTTTCTAGAAAGTACAGCAAATAACATGACATCGCATGGTGGTAAGTAGTACGAGGACGATTCCTCGATAGCTAGATCGATTTTCGATAGCTTGTGCAGCATATGACATACGTCTCCAGTCACAAGCACCTTGCCAGTCGAAAAAAGTGCTTTTTCACACATTTTTTAAAGAAATCTATGTTGTATCAAGGAAAAATGTTAAATTATTCGATATTATTTTTTTCTAATTAACCTGCAGTTTGTATTCTATTTATTAAATATGATCTAATGTTTCATTAACTGTATATCTCTCAGCACACATTTATTCTTAAATTTCAAAACAATTTGTCTATTCAAGAGTAGCCATTGCGATGTCCGGTGAAGTGCACATTAAAACAACTCTTTGTAAATTTATGAGGTGAATTTAACAAAACACATTACAGAGTTCGCTGTTGGAGGCCGCCATTTTGTTAGGTGTTCCACTGTATAACTTAGAAAATAAGCTCACAAGATTTTTAAGCCTTACAGCTTAGCTTACATAAAAGTGCGTCTAATATAAGTTGACAACACTCGCGTGTCTACATTATTCAAAGAAAAATTTCAATTACGTAGTGTATTGAACTCTGGTTTCTGTAGTTTTTTCTTTGTATATATTTTAAACAGGTTTATTGCCATGTGTTTGTCCGATGTAACAAAACTTGTGTGGGACATTTATAGACTGTTTTTGATGATGATGAAACTGGGTAATAACATCATAATCTTCATGTCTCAAGAACAGAAATCGATGGTAGAATTCGCCAGGAATAGTTGTTTCCGCGGGTGATAGTAGTTAGTTTTTTGCATTACGCCAACTATTTTGGCCGTTAAGCAACTGATTGTTTGGTATAAAAATAATGTATAACTTGTCTCTAGAAAGGAACAAGAAATATCTATTGATTTCTTGATATAGCCAGTATCTATTAAGCAATTACCGCTTACCATCAGGTGGATCATCATCAATCATCATCATAACTCAATGTTTTGTACGCGATTTTCTCCTCAGTTGTCAAGATTACTTTGCAACAAGAAACTTTAGCGAACTCAAGCAACTTTATCTTAGTTTTCTTACATCAAAATAGTCCCAGATGTTTCTCCAATTATTATTTTTGTTTTCAAAAGTTAATTTATGTAAGTACATAGTTAACTATCTATGAAATTACTATTAACTTAACCATAACATATCGTACTTTCAATGTTAATCACTCAACACGATTTTTCGAGTTGAAATTAAATTGCGGAAACCTCAAGATAATTTAATTTTCACAGCTTTACAAGATAGGCTCCGTTAAAGCAAAGACAAAAGTAAAATTTGTATTTTATTATTATACAGAAACATTTTAAATAATAATTTAAGCTAAAATAACCTTAAATAATATTATTATAAAGCTAATATTTAGAATTATAGAACAAAGTTTTTATTTTATTAAAAAATTTCCTAGCATATAAATTTAATAACTATAATGGAGTGAATTATGATGTTGTAATTTAACGTTACCTTATTAAAGTTAAATAGGTTACTTAACTGCTGTAGACCCAATAATTATCAAAATACTGTGATGATATCGCAACTCATAATGGGATCCGCTAAATTAAGCTTTACTCTGTTGTTCGTTAATAATCCTTATGACCATTACATAAGATTCGGTTCTTTGAAGTTTTATTTACCTTTTCGAATATTAATTTAATAAATTGTTCTGTAATAGAGGAATTCTGTATTATAATTTTCCTTCATTATTATTATTAAGTAACTAAGTAACGAAAGTAATCAAAATTTTATTAAAAGTATTGATTTTAATTTTTGTAGAATTATATTTTATAAATTTCATAAAATTCCATTTCCGGTATCGGAAGAAATTGTGTATAGTAATAAATATGTTGTGCCCAAATTCTTCCGATATTTGTTATTGTTTTTACATTACTTTATCATCTTCATCACAGCCTATATAAGTCCAGCTCATAGACACACCTTTCTATATCGGTGATATACATGAGGCCTAATGCAAGTATTGATAGTTAAAATCTATTTCCATTACAACATTCAAACCTTAATAAATAGAGGCGGCTCCGTTAATACAATTCAGCTACATAACGATGCTAACCCCCTTTAAAAACTCCGGCTATCTAAAGAACTCTATTGTCAAGCTTCAAAGTTCACTATCGCATACCTCGCTTCAAGACAATGTAGCAAATAAATGATGTTAGTCAGAAAAATTATAAATTTAGTAGTATATTATATTCACACAAAAAGCACTATTTTGAAACAAGAAAGTATTGTAAATAATCCAATTAATGATGTTTTTGTATAAGACAGGTTTAAGACACTTCAACATTTGTTTGCGGAATTGAATTGTATTAATTATTGACAATTGATTGAAATTAAGTAAAATATCGCTTTAAACCAACACGAATGTAGGGAGCCGCCTTCATAACGTGCCTTCGAAAGCAAGGAAAAGCTCGAGATATTTATTATCTTCAATTACAATTATATAATAGTTTGTAATATATATATTAAGTATGTATTTAAGTAAAATATACAATCAATTCATCAAAACCGCCAAAAAGCAAATCCTCTATCGAAATAGAATAGAATATTATCAAAAACATGATATATATGTGATGATAAAACCAGTTTCCGAGAATCAGTGTTTTTGAATTTTCTCTTAGATAGAGGAACGTTATGTGAACGAAGTCGAATGTTATGGTATTTCATTATGCGTAAATTAATTTAAGTCAAGAAGTAAAAAAAAATACAAAAACAGTAGTTTCTCGTTGAGTAATGACTCCTTTCTTTAGTACAAAAATTTAATATACTTTTTATATATAATTTAAAACAGCAATTCATAAGTAATTCTATATTATCTTACTGAGAAAAAAGCTCCTCGCACGCATTCCCCAGGGTAATGTTCACACATGAATGCTATAAATCGTATTCATAGCTAAAATAGCCAATTTAGGTATCCATTTCGCGTCATTCGCGCAGTAATGCTCAATCTAAATTCCGCTGAAGCCAATTACCAATCATGTGCGGGATTTAAAATATCGCTTGATAAAGACTAAACATTTGCTTAAAAAATCTGTCGGGATCATAAAATAAAAAGTATATCTGATGTTAGGAGGTTATTAAATTAAAAATCCCAACCCTTTACCACAAAGAAGGTTTCCCTCTAAAGAAAGAAGACTTTTGTTTAGATTTGTTTTATATTATTTAAAACGTTCACTAATTACGACAAAGAGACAAGCTAATTACGACTTACGTATTTTTTGCGTAAAGGTATCTCTTCAAAAATACTTAAATATTAAATTTTAAGTAAATACAAGCTCAAATTTAAAACAATTCGACCCAAAAGCGAAATGACGCATAGATCCTACATTCGTTACAATCCCGCCAGACTGGTAAGGGACGAAAAGTTATAATCGATTCTATAAGAGATTGTCAAATTGACTCGTCAGTTAGTTTCTAAGTACGTAAACGTACAACTAGGTATGTAGCTATATAAATATATTTCTCCAGCCACATTATTAATTCTCAGTATTCAACGTAAAAGTGACTTTCAAAGCAAAAGTCAGATAAAGTTATGATTAAGAAAATGGCGAATAGCCAAGTCTACATATGTCGCAGACATAATGCAATGAGTCTAATTTCACTGGGAAAATTATCCCGAGGTGCACTTTACTCTTAAATTAATGGAATAAGTCATAATTATTTAACTTCCCGTCCGTCTGGCAAAACGCCCATTGCAGAATCGGCGGCGCAATCTCGACGCGATTGTTTGGAGGCTCCAACAAGCCTTTCACTGTTAATTAATTTATAATATGCCCGCCAACTTTGCACTCCCAAGGAGTTCCGTTCCAAGACTTTTAAAATTTTAAAATGGAATTAGGGAGCGATAAATACTCATTAAATTATTTTCTTTTCTGCTCTAGTAAAAAAGAGTCAAATCACCGGAAATCTGAACACAAAAATAAAATACCGTTTGCGGTTAGAAGCTCGTTTTGTTTCTTTGAATTTTAGTATTCTCTAAAAGTGCGCCTCCAAGTAGATTTTATTCATGATTTTGGTTGCTTGAAAAGAAGCAATAAACCTTATAGATCCTCAGGGTAAAAGTCTTTTAACCTTTATACATTAGAGTATCTGTTTTTGCCTTTGCTACCTCTTTGTAGTGGTCATTTACCTCTGCATGATTGATATATGAAACTAAAACACGATAATGGATAAAATATAAAGTTAATGCATCCATTAATGTGCAGACTCAAAACAGACAAAGCAGCTAGAAATGAATTTCGTGTTTAACACGGGGCAGATGCGGTAATAAAAAATGAAGCGTCACAATTTACTGAAATGGAAACACTGTCACAAGTTTGGCTCTGCAAAAATGGACGCATGAAATATGAGAGTAATCAAACCTATCGTTACCCGAGAGGGCTGCCGCGATTACGGCTGCGATTTTTTACAAATGTGGAGGGAGTTTCATATCTCTATGGTAGATTATCGACTTCTATATAGTTCAGTTTCAGAGTTTATTTTCATAGTACTCTTGTAAATATAACTGTACACCTTAATGATACATCTCAATCATCAATTAATGTACTCTTCATTGCCGAATACAAGCCTTTCTTCTTTGGAAGAAACCAATAAGGTCGAAATTAAAAATAAACAACTGATAGTCTTATCTTGTGCCATTCCAAACACTTCTTCAGATCCATAAGCTTCTGTCAATATAACTATTAAGAAAATAATATTCTTATAAGTGCCTAAATTACTACACTATGTAGTATTTTACTGAGTATTATACACGTACATAGGAACAACATTACATAACAACTACCGAATTATGTAACAGTGTTGCTATATACGTGTAAATGTATTCGCTAAGGTTGAATATAAGTGCAACAATACATTTACCTTTGAATTATCTTTCTTTAATTCCTTATAAATAACATTGCATTGTCTAGACGGTTCTTTGGACGAGTGGTCAGAACCCCTCCTCTAACCAGAGATCCAGGGTTCAAAATTTAGATCAATTTACAATTTTATTTAGAGGAAACCTGCTATATATTTTATTTATTACGTAAGTGCCACCAAGTTTTCTTGAGGCGAAAGTTTAATGTCGAAAATAAACTATAATCTAACTCAAGAATCTAAGACGCTGCCAAAGCCTAACCTTAATTGTGCAATTGTCCCCAAATTCTGCTAGCCCAACCTTGAAATAGCAAATAATTATCACTAAGTTTAACTTCCTTGGCACAGATATTCACCCAAACACCAAGTATGACAAATATCTTGGCATTCCATGACGTGGTGGACGTGGACATCAAACTTTACGTAAAACTTGAATGTTCATGACATTTTTCGATTTATTGAACATGTGCACCACGTAAATTCATGGCCCACGTGTATCGCCTAAATACCACAACAAGCCTTTACGTCATCAATATAGGTCAAATATCTACTAAACCAGGTTCAGTTGATTACTGAAAGCACTACCGTTGGTATGATTACCTAAGTATATATTTAACGTCATTTATTTAAAAAAGATGACAAAAGTCAATTTAAACTTTTTTTCTGGCATAAATAAACAAAAAAGTTGGTATTTCAAGAAGAAAATACCATTATCCCTGTAATATCAACAATTACATTAAGATAAACCATCATTTGTAATTCTATAAAAAACTTATCTTGCTTCCCAAAGATAAAACTTTACGATGACTAAGGAAAGTCAGTTTCTTTTGTGTTATTTTTCTGTACTAATATTATATAGCTACAAATAGCTTATTAGTTTGTCTTCATGGATACAATTGGCAGTGTTAGGGCATAAAATATAATGGAGACATCCTACATTTTCAAGCAGTTGAAATCTCAAATATTAGCACAAGAACTAAAACAATTTATATAACTTTACTTAATACCCTCCCGAATTTTCTAATTAAATGTGTTAATTTAAAATTGGACCTAAGTAAAATCTAGAAAATTAAGATGTGCCAAAACCCAGTTCTCAAAAATATTACTAAGTCAAGTAAATAATTTTAAAATCGTTCTAAAGACTTTTCGCGACTTCACCTTAACAGAAATATTTTATTTAAGCTCTTTTTAACAGTTATTTAAATGGTCTCCATTGTAAATTTGCTTGCCAAAGCTTCTTTGTGACAGTAAACTTCGTTATATGATGTGTTGATTTTGAAGAAGTAAAAAAATGCTTCTTAGAAATATATATAGGTTAAGGAAAGAAAATGTATCAACCCGTAAAAGGGTTTCACCAACTCGACACATGAAACTGGACAAGTGTGTGTCCAGTTGATATGTAACTGAAAAATAGTATCTCATTATTTCGTCATATGGACACATCAAGATTTTTAACACTTAAATTATAATACATCACTTTTAGGCTCTATCCACACTGGGACCACCGGCCGTCAAAGGCTTACCGTGTAAAGTAATTTTAAACTTTATAAGAATAATTTTTAGACCAGTTTTGGATTGAAAATATATGAAATTACACACGCCTACCCGCGCCAGCGGACTCAATACCGCTGACTAGACGAGCGAGGCCTAAATATGAAATCTGTTGATATGATAGTATGTTTTTGCCAAATTGCTTGAAAAATGTTATACAAATATAATTTAAATTTACCAAAATTTAACTATTATCACATCGAGGGGAATTGGATTGTATAAATAGCATTAGTAAAGATCTATAGATGCAATACTGATATTTTAGACAGTACAATGCTACGGCAGAGACTCTCAAAGAGTACGCTGAGAGATACAAAGGCTTTCCAAGTTAATTAATTGCAATTACCCGCTGTCTTATCTACACTCCCAACAGAACATCTCGAAGTAGGTTCCTTAGGTGAAACCTTAATTAATTCTTGTCGTCTCAGTTACTCTATTAAATACAATTTGATTTGAATCAAATCTTTATTCGTTACAATATATATAACAAATAACACAACAATGTAGAAATTAATTGATATAAACTGTAAAATGCACGGTCACGCGTCTTTCCACGCGTCCACGATGTTTAGTCTTCAAATAAGATAATACAGTAATTTTATCGTAATTCACGTATTTACATCAACAGATATATATTGATTACCCAATTACAATTTCAATTATTAAAACGCATCCAATTTAGAATCAAACAGACTCTTTAATGTCATTATCATATTAATTTAAAAGTATCGAGGCGGTATAGCTAAACATGTATGAACTGACCGCTAGTTTTCGTATTTAAATGGATACAATACAATGTTCTTTTGAATCTAAATAAATGCCCAATATTAAATTTTCGAAAACCCCATTGAATTTAGTATACGTGGCATATTGTTGATGGTTAAACAGTAATATTATAAGAAGCTAGTTACTTCAACTGAATAAGGCATTGAATTCAACAAATTTCACATAAGACACAATTCTTAGACATTGTTTTAATAAAAAGGTTTTAATATAATAAAGTATTATTTGTCAAAGTGAAACACTCTCGCGTGGAGTGGTAGAAAGTGGAATTTGTTTTAAATAGTTCTGATTCTGACGGTACACTTTAAAACGAAATTTCACTTCAGTGTCCGTTCTCTCATTAGGTGTAGGAAAATAATATCATGAAAATATAACTGTCAAATAACTTAAATTTAACCAGCTTCAAGAATATTTAAAAACTGCTTTTGGAATTCATCGAGATCAAAAATTCAACACACCTTTTTATATGTCGTGATGATAGCAATAAGATTCCAAAAAGGAAGCTAAAACCGTCCTTTTTGGAATAATGATAATCTTATATAATTATTTTAAACTTAGGACGAGATGTATGAATTTAAATTTACATTAAAAGTGTATATTTCAGAATCAGCCCTTTGTTTATGGATAACAGACGATAAATCATAGTTTATATTATGTTGTTTATTGTGAAATTTAATCTCAAATTACGAATCGAAATTTAAAAAAATTGTCTTCTTTATCGTTACCATCAACAGGCTATAAACGCCTTACTGTAATAAGTCTTTTTTTTAAAACGGGAGTGTGACTTAGTAAAGGAAGCAGCTATAATAAGTTGTATCAACGTCTTTGATGTTCCTTCTGAAGCATGGAAAAACTCGAGATAAAAGTACTCGACCCATCCGGAACTAAGCATGGCGAAAGTTGCTTGGTTTTCGTAATTGAAACCACAGCACACGAACTACTTCGTTATTTTATCAGTTACAATCGGAGCTATAAGCACATGTTATTGAAACCGCTGTTTTTCACTAGAAAAAAATGGTATATTTCCGACTCAAATGGAGTATAAACATTTCAGAATTTGTGAAGCTTCTTTGCTCGTGGAAGTACATGATTTAACCACCCAAAAAATATTCTCAAGTCCCAGAAACCACGACCAAGCTTATAAATTATGCGGGGTCCACCCTTAAGAATTTCGCATCAGGTAAAATGTTTTAAAATACAAAAATAGTCGCTGAAATTAATTTCTCGTTTATGCACGTACATTATGCTTTTGTTTAAAATTTCGCAACATTGTTCTTGGAATACGGTGAATAACATTTAGTATTTACGTTCTTATACCTTTTTTGGGCTGAACGAGAAAAAAATCAACACAAAGCTCTATTAAATTTTCAAGGACTTCACTTTGACTTCATTTGAGGTTCCCTCATACCGAATTTAACGTAATTTAGCCTTATTTTATCACACATAAAACATGTAAGTAAGTTTCCAAAAATCACCCTACAATCAATCTCTCTAATTAATTTTTCATTCTAGAAAGATGTATAAAAAAGTTTTGGATTTAGACCATAAATACCAACAGAATCGTAGCCTATAGATACTAGATAACAGAGAAATGTATCATAGATTAAATATTAATCATTTTTAAACGAAAGGTACATTTTCCTAATCATCATTTCGACTTGACTTATTTTAATTCATTTCATTATTTTAGTGCGAAATGAGCCATCAAGAGCACACTCGTAATTATTAATATCAAATTATTTTTGATGACATAAAATAAATTAAATTTTTCAAAGTATAGTAGTATTATTCACAATATTGTTTCGGTGTAGCCCAAACATCATCTCACAAACAACCTGGGACTCGTCGAATTTACTGCAGAGAACTGGTGACTCATTTTATTTATACTAATAAAGTGATAAGGTTTGTGAGGTTGTAGTGGGTAATCTCCAGAACTAGTAGTTGGAATTGAAAAAATCTTTTTTAGTGTGTAATTCATTTTTAATGAAGGTAATGGGCTATATAACATCTGGGACTGAACTTCATGAGTAGTAAGCCGCGGCCAGAAGCTACTCTTTGATAAAGTTTGGTCCAATGAAGATATTTACATCCCTTTTCTTATTTTAATGAAATCCTGTATGCATTAGTCTTCTGTTACACAAAGAATTTCATTGTTACAATCGATACTAATCACTTGTAATTATGTGATCAGTATCAATTAAGCTTTATCAAAGATAAAAAAGCCGTCAGTTTTCTTTCGAAAATTCAAAGAATATTATAAGTTTTTGATTGCTACTTTACATTGCAGAAGCGTCGCTTAATTAACACAAGTTCACTGCTCTCCGAGAAAACGTCTCATAAATTGGCTTTTACTGTTAGTTTTACTTGCAAAAACTTCGAGAAGGAAAATAATAATAAGATCTTCAATTTTAAAACAAAATACTTGACAATTAAAATATTATAAGTATTTTTGAGACATAACGGAAAATAGAAGAATATGATCTTATACCACCTCGTTCTATTTTATGATTAAATTTAAAAATACACATTACACCGAATAGAATTTCTAAATGTTAATTTGAAACAAAATTAGAAAACTTTACCCAGTTTCATTATAGCACGGAAAACTGTCACAAATCAAAAACACGCCAGGAGCCGTACACTGTTAACGACGAAATATTAAAATTTAAAAGGGTGTGCTTACAAACAAAATGCTGACGGAGGGTTGTCATCTGTTTTTTATCTAAACAATTATACTTTTAAAGGTTGCACCTATTGGCCTAATATTGATTTGAAGCGAAAAAATAGATAGGAATAATTCAGAAATCACTCCGAAGTAAATCTTCATCTTACTAAATATAGTCTGTCAATAATTTTTTTTTCATAATTCAACACAAAATGTCAAAATATCATTATGTAAATATTCTTATTTACTGAGATCTTTTAAATCGTCATAACAGGGATATATATATGAGAAATAAATTAATATAAATTAACGTATAACACTAGTAATAGTGATAAGTTTAAGTGGCTACCGGGTGTTTGCAAATTGTCCCAATTTTTAAATTTAATTAAGTATTAAATTAATTCGTTTAAAATTAAAACTAACACTAATATGCATAATCACAATTAACCTTACTACCGCTTCGATAAATTGTTGCTGCTGCTTGAGAAGAAGCGGTGTTAGAAACTCTCAGCCTAGTATTTACAATGACATTTACAAATTACCTATGTCATTATGTATTAGTATTACCAAACATTTTTTTACAGTGCGATAAACTAATTTCAAATTTTATTAAAGATGTTTTAATTACCGAAAAGGTAACCTTCAAGTTTTAATCAAATCCACAAAGTAAAGAAAATATAGTTAGAAATTTTCTGTGCCAAATAAAAATTAAGTACCTTAGATGACGAATAAATATGCCTTAGAATTTTAATTAAATTTATAAATTAAAAAAATACAGTTTATTTAAGAATAAAGAAATAACTTATTTATTGAACAATTTATGAATATATACACAATAACTTAAACAACTTAATAATTTATTTAGATTTTCTGTGCCAATTTCTTATAAGTTGTAAGTAAAATTATGTTATTTTGACTTATTTTGCCATATGATTTCCACACAAAACTCAGTGTTGACATCCCTATCCGCACACATAACTCGTCCTCGGTTGCCATGATGTGGGCCTTAACTAGGTCACCAAAATTATGGTTCAGACGCTTGACACAGTTTAATTGATCTAAAAAAGTTGTCCACTTTATATCAGATTAATGTTCGGATCCTATCACCGTAGCATATTTGTAATCAGACATATTTAAAACTATAGATACAAGCAGTCAAATTGAAATATTAAATGTAAGAGAAAAATTACCACTTCAGTGCGGCAAGTATAATTTGGCGTTACAATGTTGGCGTTATTTACGTGTCTAAGTCTCTATAATTAACATTTCCGTATGTTTTCTGTAGTTTTTCTATTATTTAACAGAGTTTTAATATCATAATCTTCATGCTGCAAAGAACAGCTACATTTTCCACGGAGTAATCACGACCCTCAGTTACAAAGGGCATGATGAGAATAGGTGGACAATACACACGTATAAAATTAAACTTGGATTGCAAATACGAAGTATTTAATTTTTTCTCACATGACAACTCAGACTATATCGTTCTTGACAATGACAATACAGAAGATATTTAAGAAACTTTACTTAATATTTTTTACTTTACTTTCAAGTATTTGTTAGTGAATGTAGCGAAACATAAGTCAAAATAACGCGACTGAATTTAGGCTTGGCAATTGCTTATTATGCATCAGATGAGTCTTACGACGTAATAAACTCGAAGTAATACAACGTTTAGGATTTACTATTCGAGTAATAAACACGAATAATAAATATTTTTTATCACACGAATGTGTACTTCTTATATTCCAATTTCAAAATATGTGTTATATTAAATATCATTTTCCATTATCTAGTACGAAGTAAAGAAGCTCTTGATAATGCCTAATTTAGACTAGATATTAGGTACTTATGAGTGTCAAACATATGACACATTTAATGAAGTTGAAACATAAGTATAATTTAATTAATAAATGATACAATTAAGACTATTAAATCATGAAATCAAAGTTTGTCCAGACAAGATAAAAGCACATTAAATCCAAATAAATAATTCCGTACCAATATTACGTAACACAAGAATGGTATGAAATACAGAATAAAAATATCGTAAATTCAAATTATATCCAATATTTCAACATGACCCACGAGGTTTGCAACTCTAAAAGCATATTGTGCAGGTTTATTCCGTTCTGTATGTTTACGAAGGATAAAACTTCCGTATAGTATTATATTACGAACATTACCCCTCTGTTGCCGCGATGAGTAAATCTCATAGTACAAAAACATTCTGCGAACAACAGATTTATTAATGTATGCTCTTGAATGCGGCTTAAGAGGCTTTTATGCGTAAAAAATGCGAAGCCGTAACGACCTTATTCTTAATTCTGTTCAAAAATCTCATTACTAAATTGTTTTTTTTTACATTTATGTTATTTATCGATACTCGTTATTTAAAACAATCAGTTTACTATAAAGGAATGTTATTAATATATTTATCGAAATATCAAATATTTTTTAATATTACGATGGAACCGCAATAGTATTGATGCTTGCAAAAATATTTAGGTAAGAATATTTCTTAAAACTTTTCTAATAAAAAATAGCTTTATAATATTGATTTTTTCGTTATCTTGTTAGTAAGAATAAGAAGATAATCGAAAAACATTCTGGAATAACAGAAATTCACAATAAGGCGTACTTTGATAATAGGGATGAATGTAAGACTCATCAGAATATAATGCTAAGAAGAAATAACATTTTATATTTTTGTACAACATTAGACATGAAGCAAATATTTTTATTATTTTTCAACATATGAAGAATTAAAAGCAATCTACATGACGACACTTAAGCTAATATTATGAGCTTTAGCTCATTTTTTTTAATACGAAACAATCACTTGATAATAAATGTGAATTATAACTTCAATTCTGGATACAATACACATGAATGCATTCCCTTTTTCCAATATACCGAAACAAAAAGTGCTACTTAACTGATCTAAGAGGCACCTTGGAAGTATCGATACATGTAAAATTTTATTGTAACAAGTGTTCTTCACTCTCCATAATTACAATTGAATTCTTTCTACCAACTGCTTAGCTAAGATTACGGGTACGCAATGTTGTAATGTTAAATTGTTCTTAATAACCTACAACCATTTCTTTGGTAGATTAATATAAAATACAGTAATTAACTAACAATCTATCGCCACTATGTAGGTATTGTTATGTCCTATTCACACACTTTTCTGTAACTGTAACAACCTAGCGAAGAGGTAGCCATATATTTTCATGCGACGTAAACAAACACTATTTTTACGACGCACTACTTAATAAATCTAGGTAGCTCTAATAATGCTTTAGTAGTTCTAGATTTTATTCTTCTTTGTTCAAGAAATTACAAAATTAACTTAAGAAGAAATATCGGTGTGTAAAAGTACCTACCTCACAACAATATAGGATAATTGTTATAAGAATATGAAAACATAAGTAAGCACATTATTTTATATTGTAAGACTAGCTTACTTAAACATTTTTTTTGTCATGAAAGTTACCTTTATAACAAATACTTACTAGTAATCTGTAGATCGACTTGCATCTTTATTAATAATAAATTTATAAGCCTTTTCGATAAAAACGAGAACGCAATTTACTATTGTTACTTTTTTATTGTTCTTAAATTAAATACATAGTTTCCTTTTTATCTAATTACATATAAGGTTACCCCTTACTTGTCCCGTGAATCACACATTTAGGTGACTAGTTTACAGGGAACTTGTTTATATAATAATTAAAAACTATTTTTAACCTGGGAATTAAGCACAGTTTAGTCTTCTCTTTTAAATTTAATTCATTTTGTGATGATTTATTACATAATATAAAAATATAATAAAATCAGCCTTCCAAATACTTCAAAATGATCGGATAAAGATGTCTATCAAAGAAAGATCTCGGTCGAATAATAATTTTCGAAAGCCTCGTTCTCAGACGTATGGCAGAAAGCAATTATAACTGGCTTCAAAGTTCCCATCTTCTCTAAATTTCCGATATTCTCGACCATTTTCATAAGATTTTTCCCTCTGTCGTAGCTAAAATTACTTTAAAAGGTTGAAATCAAGTTTGTTATGGATTTCATGTTGAACTGACTGAAGATTGTTTACTGCACACAAAATAGTATAATAAAATAATTTACTGAGAAATAAATTGATGTAAAATTAACGAATTTTTGCAAAATTTTAATTTCCAATTTTGCTTTCTGAATTTCATTTCACTTTACTCATAACTGTAAAGGTCATCATCGTTACATTCAGTGCGCCGGGTGTCGGGATAGTGCTTGATCATTCCAAGGCGGATTTTCCACTTCGTCTCTGTTGCCAGTGTAAACTTAGCCTACACGTCCATTGGTTCATCAATTAGCATCAATTAGAAATATTTTGCTGATCGACCCGCAAATGATCTTTACATCATTTAACTACATGAATGTTATTTGATTGCTTCAAGGTATTCCTTAGCTTGTTCGTTATTTCTATTTCTGAACAAAAATGTACAAATATATAAATAAAGAACAAAATGTTCATCAAGAGCAAAGAAAACGAAATAAAACAATTTTATACTGGGAGCAACTGCTCAAGACATTGGCGACAATTTCCTAGTTTTAAGTAACACAAAACGGAGTCAACAACAGTCGATCTAAACCAGTAGCAAACTTTGTGCTCTAATTGAGGACGAATGAGGTCAGAAGCGAACAGGCGAGCAAAGAAAGAAATCTCATTTCTAAACACAATCACAATTTTAAAAGTATATAGGATAGTTGTTTAAAGGCCTGTTCTCGCTTCCATTTTGAGTCAATAATAATAGTTAAGCTTGGTAACTTTTTATGAAAATAATAGTAAATAACATGTCAAAGAATATAAAAAGGTATCTTACCCGTTATTAATTAGTAAACATCACCTATAGACACTAAGAGTAACTTCACATTGTTGTTGAGTTGATATTCTAACAATGTTACCGATAACACTACACAATATAGTTTTTAATTAACCTTATATTCGTTACCAGTTTGCCCACGATCGACGACGATGTTTAGTACTTCACAGATTATATAACTTCTAGACTCTTCTATATTTACTTAACGTGCTAAACATAGGAAATTATCACTCGAATATCGCGCACTTCTCACTACTTTATCAACGACCTTAAAGCTGATCTCCATTGACCTAGAAAGCGAGTCTTGCCAAGTTTTTCAATAAGAGCTTTTGAACATTAGTTGATGGGGAAGTTTCAGGGAGGGTGCGTGTGGTTGTCACGTCATGTCACCCGAGTAATCCTACATCCTGATGGTAACAATCGGGATAAGTTCCCTCCATAACGGAGCTTATTATGTTGTGTGTAGGTCATAGCGAAGTGGCTTAAGTGCTATCATTTCAATTACAAAAACTAAACAACTTTTGCCTCGGTTGATAATTAAAGTTATAAGGAAGGCAAGGCACAATAAAAATAAATTTCTCCCTACTTCTAGAAAGCTCTTTAAGTCGGTGATACTGATTATAGCAACTAACTATGACGCCATTTTAGTGTTTTAGGATCGCAATACTGATGTGTTTTCTAAGTATAGCTTAGCAGTGGCATAAATACCGGCTATTGGTTTATGAATGAATTTTTCATTTGATAATTATCTGCTATTAAATTCCGGCTTTCTTTTTTTCAACTCTTAATCTACCAATTACCTGTATAAATTATTGGTTATAACAAACATGTTGAGGACAGAAGTAATTGTGCTTTTATAGCTAGTAAATAAAGGCTGCTTCTGATTGCATACTATTCTAATTTTATTGAATTGGGTACCTAGGCTATTTCACTAGAAGAGTGATGTACATATGGACTGGAAAATTAGCAGGTTATACAAAGTTGTTCCTCTCCAGCAGGATCAACATCGACAATATAAGCACCTATAAGCCAAGGAGAACTTGCACAATAAATTTAATAACCAAGCTTTGCATTCGCAGTTTCAATATGTAACTTGTTCCGTTTGTATTATAGTCCAAATTAGGTAGCTGAAATTAATGTCACTGTGATAATTTTTTACTAAAAATATACATACAATTAAAATATCAGAAAAGCTTGAACCGAGAAGAAATGTTTACATTCAACACATGTTCCCTAATATTAAAAAAATATAATATGATTCAAGTAAATTATGTCATGATAATGTCTTCTTAAATAGGTTGGTCTCAAGCTCTTTTGACCCACTGTAAAAAAACTAAATAAAAAATCCAGATCGATTCAATTAATATTTTTGTATTTGAGCATTTTGGAGTAAAAATAAAATAAATACTACCGTTTTAGTAGTTAAACCCACTAAGTGTTTACCAATTCATAATTAATATGACAACACGTAATAACTGACAGCAAATAGTAAGTTATTACTGGAGAACTCGATTTTTGGGTACTTATTTGATATTTAATTCACCTAGGTAACGCTAAAGTTTTCAAGTTTTAAAACTCACGCCTTATCTACCTAGTAATTACTAAGTATTTTAATAGCATGCGAGAATCTCCATTGCTCTAAGAACAAAGACACACCGAGAGAGATATTCCAGTAAATTTAGAAGAGCTTGTCGTTGCCGTAATTTATTATCGTTCGAGACAAAATTAGTGAACTTGTAAAAAGTAATTGGCATGGCATGCAAATTGGGTCCCCGGGAACGTTCAGTTACGGTCAAGGCATCCAAACTGTTCTCGATGGAAATGAGACTGAATTTATCATCCATTACTTAGTCTTTGTTCCCTGTCTTCATTAAGAAAAAAAATGAGACAGACGGCTAAAACCCGACTGATAGTTATCTCGATCACGGTGGCCATAGACATTTGACAGATGTCAAAGTTGTTTTGTGTTAATCTGCTCTGTAAATACATAATGAACGATTTATCTATTTCAATCACTTATTACTGTGTTCAGTCTCGCTCAAACACAAAAAAGACTGAAAGAAAAGCTACAATGTAATCAAAAATTAGTAATATACTAAGAAAAATATATGCCATTCTATACAAACTGACATTTCTTCCATAACTTCGGAAAACTTTGTAAAAAAAAATTTTGTTCGGTAAACTTTTTACGCTATCCAAAGTGGTCAACTAGTTACTTATAAGTAAGCCACTTTTTCATGCTTCCAACACAAAATCATCTTTACAACAACAAGCAAATAAATGAAATTCTTTGAGTCGATAGATCTATTACTTTATTTCTCCAATACTTTATCGGGGTAGGCTGTTATCAAATCCTTTAAAATATATAATGATAAATAGGTATAAAGATACGATTTAATGTATACCATAAATTACAAATATAATAAAGTATATTTATAACTATACCTACTATGTTGGAAAGTCGTAATTGGTCTACAGTGTATATTAAATTAAAAATCAACTTTTATAACGAGCTACTATCGCTAATGTACGAACGTGTACTATCGCTAATTATAAATAAATAAGTATATGTACTGACATTAAAGTCTAATTCATTAATTACGTCTGACATTCATGAAAAATTTTTCAGAAAATTTTTATTACGCTTTAGTGTACGCTTAGTGTGGACGCAAGCCACCATAACTAAGCGAGCACGCAGGTAAAGATTCATATAAATAATGCAATGATGGCTAGATTTATTGCTGTCCAGTTGGAATTTGTGTTTCTGCAATATAATAGGTACGTTTCATTTAATATTATTTACTGAAAACAAAAACTAGGTGAGCTGAAAGTATTGTCAATTGAAAGAAACGCTATATTTTATTCGCAATCACATTACTCTCGGAGGCAGTAACCGTATCAGCATCGCTTTTAGGTATAAAATTGGACAAAGATCTAAAGATCTACTTGTGCATGCTAGAACATGTCTGAACAGTCACTTGCTGAATTCCACCACTGACTTAGAGGCCGCGTGAGGGCCAACTTCTAAATAATATTCCCAGAACGTATTCTGATATTGTTCATCGTAATTGCATTGAAAACTATGGGACTTACACAGAGCAGTAACTTAGTGCCTGACGATTTTCGAAATACGTAGTATGATGGCCAGCTCTGAACTTAAGACAGTAAGCCTATAAACAGCAGAGCAACGAAGTGCACTATTACTCTTGCTCGGAATTTTTTACTAAGGGTAGGCTCAAAGAGATGCAAAGATTTCGCCAATTTTCGAGTAAATGTCATTACAAACATTTGAAAGCTGAGGAATCTTTTGCACACTTCTACAAAGCTTTAGTCGAAATGGTGGTAGTATTAAATTTTGACGATTTACAATTGAAACCATTTACAGAGCTTTAGTATTTTGAAACCTTAATTGCGTAAGAGGGTCGCTATCTGCTAAATCATGGCAGAAACAAAACAACATAATGCTATATATATGATCAGAAGCGCGACGTTGACTATCTAGAATCTAGGTGTCTAGTCTACTCGGTGCCCCCTTCGCACCAGGAGGTGTATTATTACGAACTCTTTTTTCCCAATTAATTAAGTGGCTTAAGGCTATTTTTGCCCTGTCATCGCACTGAATGAAACTAAGATGAACACCCCCATTATTACGTATGCATGCTTAGGGTTCTGGAGCGGTCTTTGTTCTATTTTAATAAAATTGGGTTACTTTCGAAAAACAAGTTTCGGTGTTAAAACATTTTGAATAATCTTTGAAAGATTTTTTAACTTGGTATGTAAGGTGTCTATAATATTATTGTGGTTATGCTTGTCGTTATGCGCCTCATTTTTTATCCTTTAATCCACATTTCTTTTAAGCTTCATCAGAGTAATCCGGTTATAAAAAATCCCAGTTTAATTATCGATAAAACCAAGGTACCGTATTAATTTTATACAACCATTAAAATTATAATAGTTGGTTTCAGTAAATTTTTCATCCTCGTAAGCTAACATTAAATGCAACTATAAATTACTGTTAACGATATAGCGAGAGATGAGAAATATCGCTTGTTTACCGGTTTTGCTGTATCAAATAACACATTATTATACTGACGGCTTTGTTTAACTAACAGGGTTAGTTACATTGCCATCTTCTAAAACTAAAATAATATTAACAGTTTTTTTATTCTTTTTTAATAAAACAGAGATAAAATGAACAAAAGAACTTCAAATTCCTATCAAAATACTAAGCCGATCCATAAGCTTTTGACTTACGTAATTGAGGAATCTTTAAACTGACAAATTATTTTAACATCGACAAAACCCTTCTCCAGTTGTAGTTTTGGTGATTTCCAATTCTTTTAAGTTTACAAGGGATTTAACGTATATAGACTTTTTCATTTGTACGTGAAAGAAAGAGAAAAGGGGATGCCTTTTCTCTTTCTCTCTCATCTCATCATTTAACAGTGTTTCAACTAAAATATTTATTATAAGCATTTTATAATCAGTTAAATACGTTGATAATTTTAAAAAAATTAATGGTCATAATTTATCATTCTGAATTACCTACGTCATCCATTTTAGATAAAACATTACTTAGTAATCTCGTACTAGCTACAACATGCTTAATAAAATATTCTATGTTGAAACAAAGTCACGTGACTGTTTACCTGAGCAATAAAAGACGTATCTGTGCAAACTAATATGACCCTTAAAGCCCTTAGTAATTGACGACCACAAGACGTAGTAGGTTAGACATAACTAAGGACAAAAATCAACACTAAACTTTTCGAATAGAAGCACTAACGAGAATGAGTAAAAGTAGATTAGAAAAAAAATCCAATAAAATCAGTCGCAAAGTTGCTGGAAAAAATTAAAAATCTAAGTTTTCATTCAATTACGAGCTTACAAAATCAAGGCCTTCAAAACCAGTAATTCAAAAACTTAGTATTTAATCGACTAAGAAAAATGAATGGGGACAATCTTTTTCTGATTAAAATCGTTTAGTATTTCTGATTTTTATTTCATTAATATTACTATCTTTATTTCTCTATGTAGTATATATAATTGATGCTTTAATTAGGCTAGATAATGTGTGGCTGTAAATTATAATTATTATTTTAAATAAAATATTGCACGAAACATAATACATATTTAATTACAAACATTGAAGTCTAACCTATGTCAAGCTGATAGAACCGCTTTGAAATATTCATCACAATAAAAAGCTTTATTATAACCCTAGAATGCATAATTTTCAATCAAATATTATTTATCAATCAAATAATATCGATATCTTATAACATTTATAAATATGTCAAATAACTAGTATTATTAAATTCTCTTTGAAAATACTTCTCAAATTTATTCCCTTAACTAATTATTAGTTAGTTAAGTTAAGTGTTACATGCGGATTGGAAAATGTTGCTAAGTTTGATATTCCTGAGATACATACCGGTACTACTCGGAATTGGTTTGCTGTTATGTATTCCATTTTGTTCATTTACACATTATGCCTTATTATTTGCTTAGCCACGAAAGCGGACAGTCCGCCGTGAACATTCTTTCGGTAATTAGCCGTTATCCTTAAAATTTGTGATTGTGAAGTATTAGACTAAATAACGGCAAGACATTTCTCATAAGAGATATATATTGAACGCTAAATCAAAATTTCAAAGCTAATTGGACAAAATTCTTACACGCATACTTATCTTGTAAGTATATACATACGCTGTATTTAATAACATAACCACACCCAAGATATACACTAGTTTTCTGTTTCAATTAGGTTTGATTGATTGCCAGGCAACTTTTTGCTTTAGGTTTTCGTCTCAAGGTGGTAAGTTAAATATAGGCTACTAAGTTTTACTGAGGTATATAAATAATTAATAATTAAATAATATATCTATTTGAAGCTAGCTTTTAAACGCGATTCCGTACGCGTGGAATTTACAATCAAGTATTTAGAACCTATAACAGTTAGAAAGTTAAAAAGTTACATTCAATCCATGCAGTAGTTTTTGCGTGATGCGTGTACAGCCAGAAAAAATCTAATAAATGTTGTTTTTGTTTCCGTTGTCCTAGACTCCCATATAAAAAAAATTTCGATATATTTAATGTACAAACATCAGCTTGTTGCAATTTTATGGATAATATCTCACCCCTTGTAAGTAGTAGGTTACAGGTCGTGTTCTGTTTTTATAACATTGAATCTTATTTCAAAGCACTAAGATACTTTTTACTAGATCTGCGTAGTCGACTCACTGTCATTTCCGGAACCAGTCTGAAAT
Source organism: Acentria ephemerella (assembly GCA_943193645.1). NCBI lineage: Eukaryota > Metazoa > Arthropoda > Insecta > Lepidoptera > Crambidae > Acentria > Acentria ephemerella. The sequence goes on along the minus strand of OW971886.1, from coordinate 8,163,053 downwards.
ACTAGATGCCGTGGAATTTGAATCATGGCAATTTCCATTTATATGGCTATCATAAGCCATGTTCGGCGATATACTATACTATATTCCACAATAGCCTGGCCGTACTCAAACTTATTCACTCACATCCCAGCTTTTGAGATGAGACCGATCTTAGAATGTTCATTCTAAAGCAAAGCTTACACTGCAACTTTTGATCTTATGCCGTCGCAATAGTGACGGTTATCGCAATGCAACTAATACGCTTGATGCCCTGTCAACTGTTCATACTGGTATGGTTTCGTTATTGTTCTTATTTCTTTTGGAATAGACGATGGAGCTAGAATATGAATACTAAATCGGGTTTTATGTAGTTAAATTTATATTTCAAATCCACAATCTGTAATAAAAATTGTAAAGATTTCAAGCCAGCATTGAGTGAGGATGAATACTGTCAGGTTAATAAAATAATCGAAAGATCTTCTAAAATAAAAAGAAAACATCATTTTTAAAATAAGGCGCGAACAATGGAGCATCAGCGAATAATTTAAAATAATCAACTTTGACATAGTTATAAATTTTAATTGAGATATACTTACACTGACAACAAATGTTATCTAGAGAGATGCGTTTGCAGTACGTCAAATGAAACTAAAGCTTTTACAATACTTATTTAAGGACTGTATTTTAAAATAAGGTTTCCAATACATAATAGTCACATTGCATGAAGGTAAAAACCTGACTGTTTTTGTACGTCATAGCAGAACTTTTCCATATCAGCCTTCTCTTCTTAAGAACGTGGAAGTAACGCAAAAATCGAAAACAATATTTAAAAACATCATAAAATAATGAAAAGACACTTACGAATATTAACAAGAAATAATAAGCATCCACAACGAGAAAAAACAAAAACGTCGTGCTATCACTATTACGTTAATGAAACGTTTTCAACGGTATGACATCATTTTTCTAAGCCAAAACAAAATGGTACAAGAAAAATTAACATACAAATAGTGAAACAGAATCCGCGTAATGTAACTGTTGCTTTTAGCACGATTACAAAGGACTAGAAGGAAAGAAATATTTTAAATGCGGATAGTACGTTGTTCTTTTTATTTCTTAGTGAATGGTCTGTTTAACTCTCTCGGCCAATGACGTATCAAATTATATGTAACAATTAGACTATATACAAAGTGGCTATGTAAGTATGCCGTGGACTTTTACTGTTGCAAATACACAATAACATTCTTAAATTTTATTTTGAACTTACAATATTTCATTTTTATATATCATTATATGAAAGCAGGTCTTTGATGTCAGAAACTGCACTTTGTTGTGATTTTTATTATTAATTTCAAGTTTCTCTTAGAGGCTTCTAATCATATAATTTAGTAATAATAAGTTTCAAGTAGTAATTTTTTTTAATATTGTAAATCAAAACAAAACATACTGCAAAAAAACTGAAACTACGATATTTGACTTTTGAATTGTTTATGCCTATGATTAATTAGAAACTAGCATTGTCTTACGCCAAATTCCTTCACAGTCAAATCCAAATCTTGTACAACTTTTGGACAATTTTCCGACAATTTGACTCATTTTTCCGTCATGTCTGAAATAAGAAGTGTAAGTTTAGTCTACGAAGAAAAAAGTGTCTTATGGTCCCTCCAGAAGTATAATTGCTCTAAGATATTGGAGTTTATTCTATGGTTCTTGCTGAGGGTGTCGCTAAGTCTGTTATCTTACGAAACTCTCCTAGTTAAAAGTTTTAAACGCTGCAAAGAGAGATCGTTTGAAAGTTTGATTGTCTATTAAAAACCGTCTAGATACCTCTGACGAGGCAAAAAATATAAAGTCATCACATCGGATTTTCTATACGTCGTTAGCTACAAAGTTATATGGTATTTGTCAACATTTTTATTATTTCGTAAAAATTTTACTGTCAAATAAAAAGCAACCGTGTATCTTCAATATTTTTTTCTGAGATATATCGATATGTTTATGGTGTGATTACAAGTCGCCCAAAAACACCCCATAGCAAATGCTCCTTGCTTGTGACGTCACACGCAAGAAACTAGCCAACATAATGTATGGCGCATAGACAAAAATAATTATATCTTTGTCATTTATTCGTTCACATGCATATTTTATAACGGTTATTGGGTAAACTAACGATATGAATGTTTTAAACAATTGTTCAATATTTCGCCGTTTGAAAATTTATTATTTCGGAATCATACAAATGAAATTGAATTTTGACTGAAGAAAAAGCTAACTTCATTTAGAGTTTAACATATTCTGGAAATAAATGCAAACAGCCTAAATTTTGTTTATGATCAATATCCTTGTTATACAAATTTTCTGACATGTACTGTATAGTCATAGTAAATCATTTATTTTATCTATATTACTGTTCTTAATTCAAATATCATGGGGATTTTTTTAAAAAAATAATCAATTCTGTTTTTACTAAATAAATATTCGCACCATTTTTATAAGCCATGTACCTACGTAGTCACAACAGATTTTTTGTTTTCATGCAATAGTAAATTATAATATTAATTGTACATAAAAGCTGATTATTGAGGTGATTGAATGTTTTACTTACTATGTTTTATCAAGTTTAGACTACTACCCTATGTATTGGTAAGCTTTTGTATGTAATAATAAGATTTACCCACGCCTATTATTGTTCGCCAAATGATTTTCTTTTTAATATAATGATAAAAACAAGACCTCAAAATGAAGTGAACGTGTGCTTTTTCTACTATTTCTTTTTACTTTTACGTTTCTATATGAAAACGTCTTGAATAATAAAGTCATAAAGTTTCAGTTACACTTACTTGATTTGGAACTTTCTTCGGGATCACATGAACCGAGCAAATGAGAAACTTAATAGCTATTAGTCATATAAATCCAGGTATATACTTAATTTACGCCCCGTGCGTGGGTGGCTCCCGCGCACGGATTGCTTACGCCGCCACGTCTGTGATTGCCCAAGTAACTCTGGGCAATCACCTCCGTCGCGAATTAGAAAATGAAAATGTATCAAAAGCTTAAAATATTTAATCATTATTAGTAAAGGATGTTGATTAAATATTTATATTGAAATGAATGAATGAATGAATGTGTTAATAAGTATTTTGATATATTATTAAAGTTCTGCCAATTATATTATACGAGAAAGCTGTTCCAAATGCCCTTCAGAAATTACAAACTTATTCAACACTGAATTATGTACTGCGGTAAGAGATAGTTAAGTGAAACTAACTAGACAAAGCCTTAATGAAGGAATGAATGTCCTCAGCGTAATTATATTAATTCCACATATTATATTTGTTATTATTTATTATATTATGAATAATAAGAATAAAAATATTAGAATAAACAAACAAAAAGAAAAATACTAGACATGTAACTTCTCGACTTCAAATTTTCTCGTTATTCATTTTTTCATATTTTTAAACATAACATACATCATGTGTGATATAAAGAGGACAAAACGAAATAGATATTCCGGGGGCAATCTGACTTGTTTATAAGTGGTGAATATAGAAGATAACATCTTAATTTTGTAAAATGCTTTAGAATGCCACAACTAATAGCAAAGCCCTTGTTAAGTGTAATTAGCCACCATAGTATTTATAATTTAAGCCTTTCAGCCATGAAGAGGTACGCTTGTTGCAGTAACTTTCAAAGTATTATAGATTAAAATCATAAAATAACGTCTAAAGAGTATAGATGCACCTTCATTGAAAGAAATTAAAAAACTTAAACTTTCTGATTTCCAATTTTGCTATTTGTCCAAAGGCCGTTTGCAGCAAAATTCTTGAAATTATAGTTTTTTTTTTAAATGATTTCTTGTCATAATTGCTATAAATGGGGCTTAGTATCTAAGAAAAATAAATTTACATTTTCATTCAAATAACAAAATTAATTTCATCTTTGTAAACGTAGCGTCCCACGCAAATTATCTTGTACGCCTACATGTGTCTGTTTAAGTTTGACATTTTAAAATTGGAATGATATAGAACTATTCATATAGTGTATAATTCTATTGACAGAAATGGTGTAGATCTTGTTAGCTTAGTGGTTCGAACGCTCTGTTATTCATTAAGTAAAAATATTAATGCCGAGAACCTAATCCGGCATATATATTCATTCTGAGCCAGCACCTAAGGTAACGGTGATGTTATAGAGCTATCGGATTATAGCCGGCCGTGGTTATGATCTTTAAAATATATATTAAATAGGGTTTAAATTACCTTAGGGGATTTAATTGATTATAAGTAGTCAATTGTTTAAATCAAAATCGACTATATTTCCAAAGCAATCCTTTCGAAATGCTTCCTTTTGTAAACCCGGAGTTTATTCTCAAGTAAATATTGTGAATAAAACATATAAGAATCCTTTTTATATACAAATAATAAGATAACTTAGCGGCGATTCAGATAATCCATCAATCCATTCTCCCCATTACCGAAAAAGCAAAGGAATCAAAGTACATACAGCCATAACCCCTATGTCCGTATAATTTCTAAGAAATACTATTCTATTTCTTTAAATCTAGTTTATCATAATAACGAAGTGATATATCATTACAATATCTTGCGATTACCACAGTGAAAATCAAACTAAAAAAATAAATTTCCTTCCAAAAAGTTCAACTATTTCCCATAACATTGTCCCAGAAGGGCCGAAAGACCTTGATAACTCTAACAAGATTTGCGACGTTACCCTTTAGCGAGTTCTTTATCTACAACCGGGGACAAAAATATGTACTCACGCCTGCACATCAAGTCAAACACTTTGACATTATTTTGTTACCTTACGCGGTTGTATTATGAGTTATTTTACTACTGACAGATAAGTTTTGGGGTTGAACCGTCTGTACCCCACACTTTTGACAGTTCATACGATTTAATGTAAAACTCAGAGAGTTTTCCACATATACTGTAATAAATGATACGCACGTATTGCCTTGACCTTTGATCGGTATTGCTTTCGAATATGTTGAACAACAACAACTTGTTAAAAAATGTATGGACATGTATCATATATTGAGAACTTTTAAGTAGAAAACGCGAGCATTGTACAAAGGTCACGAGTATTTCAATTATAAAACGATAGAGAGAAAAAAGTTGTATACATTTTTAATACAACTTTTTTCTCTCTATCGTTTTATATGCAAATAACAGACAATACAATGCTTAATCATTTATCATTTTTCAAAGTTTGAAATAGGAGTGTTTCAACTAAATTCAGAGCAGAAAAAATTGTAAGCCCAGTATATCACCTAAATGGTGAAACCTGAAAGTTAAGGTTGTCATTACAGTCTGTACAACAGTCTTTCGAATATATAAAAAAAGATAAATACTTCTTCAACGGTGACGTATTGCGTACATGTTGAATAGCAAAAGGCTACCAATTACTACCTACTATATCAAAGCCTTTTCCTTGGAATGTTATTTATACCACCCACTTGATACAAGGTCGAACCAATGAAAGTAATTAAGTGTATCTACTTTTAAAAATGAGCTATATTCATATAAACTGGCAATTTAATATAAAGGTCACCTAATTTTTTTTTCACACACATTATCTAGCCTGAATAAATAACGAAGAAATATATATATAGTAATATGTATATAAATATCAGAAATATACTAAATAAACATACAAATATCCATGACTTGTGAACAAATATTCACGTAACGATCGTTCGTAACCATCATACAAATATCTGCCCCTATAGGGATTCGAACCCAAGACTTCTTCCTAAGTAGACAAGGATACTGAACAATCGACGAGTCGGCCGTCAATAATGTCATTATCGTTATCATCCTCAATAACAATTACATAAACGTCCTAATGCTGGGCCCAGACTTTCATATATGGGAGAAACAGAAGAGATGGATAGACGACGGATTTAATACATAATTAAATTCTATAACTGGGAAAATTTCTAAATACCCCGTTAAAAACCACTTAAAGTTATCACTATTAACTTTAATTACATTTATTTATTTATTTTGATACGTATTCCCTGTTATGATGATTTAAAAGAACTTAGTAAATGAGTTCATTTAAATTAATATATTTTGATTTTTACTTTGAGTAATCATAAATTAGATAATTGACAAGTGTGACCATAAATAAATCATAGACAAATCTTCTTCACATTTGCTACCCTACGCTGGTTTACGGCAAACATGTAAGAATAGTTCACATTTATTGCAGAAGTTTTTCTTCCTTTTACACTTTATCGCCAAATCTTAAATGATGTCCCCTTTAAATTGTAATCATCTGTGCAATTAGGAAGCATTCACGCGACCATTAACGATTTTACTAAAACATTTTCGTTTTACTTATCATTCAGAATACATTAACAGCTACAATAACTTATTTACGGTTAGCGTAAAACCTGATACATGTACGATAATTAAAAAATTATCCTTTGTACATTTATGTTCTTATGAACATAAGGGTATAAACCCTGTCGTATTTAAAATGCTCGATACTGTTCCAATTATATTTACATAGTATGAGATGAATAATAGTTCAATCAAATCCTAAATCTGTTTTCTTACTCTCTTTGATAGAACATTTTTGCATAGTTCATTGCCTTCTAGAAGAAACTGATTTACAGGCAAAGTACGATAACCTCATCAAAATATGCTTAGAGATATTTCAAAGTATATTTCATTGAATTTAATCATTTAATTTCTGTAGTTACCAGTTAAAGTACATATAAACGTGTTAGCTCCCGATTTATACGTAATATACCGTGCGACTAAGCTATAGTTTTAAAATGTGTTCCATCTATCTTAACAAAAATAAGTTATTTCTTTCCAAAACTTGAAATAGTTCAATCACTGTGACTTTATTAACCCACCAAATCACTAGACGGTACGATGCAAACTATAACTAATTAAATTAACAATTAATAACACATAGCCAATAATTTAATTTTCATTAATTCCGTGCAAAATTAATAACAATAATTAACATTAAAATCAATTACTTTCATATTACTTGAACCGCTATATATTATACTGTTATACGTATACATGACAGGTGCATTCTTAAATTAAATTAATCATAAACCATCAACTATTTATTAAGCAAGTTTCTCATCAACGAAATATTGTGGTATAATAAAAAGAAGAAATTAATTTTCATAACATAAATATATATGGACGTTCTTCATCTTTTTGTGGTGTTTTCAAATATAACGTCTAGTACATAATATAATAAGCGATAATTTCATATTAAACTTCATTTTTAAACGTTTATAAACATTTGTAGCATTTTGGGCAATACTCACGGGTAGCTTTTCCTGTAAGAAACTCCTAAATAATTCATAAATTTATTTATTGTGTACACATAAACATTAAAATAAGGTTTATATCACACGAAAGAGATAAATAATCTATATTGTATATTTATAATATCTCATACGTTTACAGAAATTCGAAAAACCTAAATTTTTACTCGTAATCAACATTCCTATTGTTTTTTTTTTCTTTTATTTCAAAGCTTTGTCTCCATTTAACCGATAGTACTACAGTTCTTTACTATATACACAAAATTTCTATTCAATTATTTTTGTACTATTAAATATTATCCTGAATTAGTTTAAATACTACAAAGTTTAATTAGACTACAGATAAGTATAAATTATAGAAAATAAAAGCTTAATTTTTACTCTGTTAATTAAGAAAGTTTCTCATCTGAAGACACGAGTTTAATTACATTAATTTTGTGTAATTAATGCCGATGTGTCAATCCACTTAGCTTTATTAATCTTGCAAAAGGTTGATCAATAGAATTACCCTTAGTTAAGTAACATTGGACGACCTCCGTGCTTTGATATTCTAGGTTCTTAGAACCCGTAATATTTTTTGTATTGTATTATGACAGGTAACAATGGCTCGATATACATATTAAGATTAATAATTTTTCGATTAGTATGCGCTACCTCGGCAGAAAAGTGAACATAATGGTATTCATAGATGTAAGAACACTTTATTTAATACTACATAACTTTATTTACCGTTAAAAAATATAACAAAAATTACGACTTACATCCACCACTATTTCCAAGGTTCAAACTTCTTTGAGTGATTTGAATTAAGAATTTAATTATTATTAAGTGTGCTTTAATTAAGGAGTTTAAAAATAAAAATAGTGACTAATGTGCTTAAAAGAACCTGAATAAAACAATCATTTAAAATTAGTAATTTTGTATGGAAAACCATGTTGAGTTGGTCACTGAATCAATCCAAAAAATAACTTTAAATTGGATTTCTTGAATTTCTTACATTGAATAAGTTTTTTAAAGTGGGTGTTTAGTTTTGTTTAATACTTTTTTCTTCACAATTTTGATTGGTAAGTTTCTAAGGTTGAAGTTAGATGACCGTCATTATTACCGACTTAACTGTCTATATGTTGTTTGTTAAACGTAAAAGTTACCCTTGATTTTCATCATCAGGTCTTTGACTTTGTGCATTGGGTGGTCCCATACCTATAACTCCATAGGAATGGGATACTCTATCGATTAAAAAAAGAATTATGATAATTGGTTCACTAATAACAGAGAAATCGCGTAACAAACATTGAAAAGAAACAGACTAATAAAGTAGAATTGAGAAACACTTCTTCTGAATCGGTTGAAAATACAAATGATTTTCAGTCTAATTAGGTCTTTACAGTCGGTTTACGTTCTTTCTGTAATTTTGTGGCAAACGCAATTTAAGTGTAATCTACGTAAATTTGAATTACATAGATTTCTATTTAGATAGGAAAGGAGGAGAAATTTTTTCTTCAAGCTACTCTAGTAAGTTACCAACGAAGAAGTATCATTATATTATAATGTCAATAGAATTGGAACAATCGGCAGATCGCATATGAAACTTAAAACCTTAGTACGATTTACTCTGATAAATAAGTTTATTTACAGTCGAAGTTGCATCTTAATGTAAATATTTCTTGCCTGATGATGACTTCTGAGCTCGCCTGTATATATTTATGAAATTTGACACACTTTTAGTCCACACCAACTTTTTCCAATTTTTTTGAGATTTCACTTATTTCACTCTCTATTAGTATATTTCTTGTGTATGTATATATATGTATATATATGTATATATATATATATATATATATATATATATATATATATATATATAGTGTCCCTATTGTGTTTGTTTGTGCTGTCAAATTGTATGCAAACGACAACAAAACAAAACGACTACAGCCCCTATGTTTTTATGTATTAACGGATTTTTAAATATGCAAAAATCAGCAGAACGCATCTAAGATCGAATCGATACGATTGAAACTCACACTAAGAATACTGCAGTGTGTTAGTACTGCGGTTCTATTGAAATAACATTTTCATATTAGAATTAAAGTTAGGTTTGCTTATATTGCGGGTCTTCTATATTTACAGATGAACTGTATGGAAGTTAATAGAACCCAAGAGAGCCTGTAAAGGGGAATTATTATGCCCGCGAGAAGACACAACCACATTATAACACACAGAGTAACTCCAAACACACAAACAACCTTAGATACCGCTAATTTGAACTCTATCGGTTTGGCTGAATGGCTGATCTGTATATTGTAGTAGAGTTTATGGTCTTATCATGACTACGACAAATTTTGTTTATAACAAATCGGTCTTTGTATTTTAATTAAGTATATATACCATTTTTTTAAATATTTATACGCTTATATTGCTACGCTTATTCATAAAACAATTTTTAAACATGTTTTATTTGTCGTAAATAAAATTTTATAGCTATAAAGTTTTTATCACATGCAAATTAATTTACTGACCCACAAAATACACGATTATGGCAAATTAATATACATAAAAAATATTTATCTCATACTTAATGTAATATTACAAAATCTAAAGACATTTTCCAGTACAAGGTTTGCACGGACGGATGCTGCGTCTCATATGTAGCCAGAAGTAATGGGATATCTCGTAATAAATCTAAAAATATGAGAGGCATATCTCATAATAAATCTCTGCAGATATTCTAAATGATATAGCATGTTGAATTTTGTTGATTACAACGAAACAGATTGTAAAATATGTATTATCTTCGTCAGATGCTCAAACCAAATACGAAGCATTTCAAATTTCATTCCTGGTTATAAGCCCCAACAATAGCAAGTCAGCTTATAACGATTATTTATTTCATTCAAAATTACGAACTGGTAAGTGATCACTCTTGCCAATAGCTGTACAGAATATATAATAGAAGCAATTAACTTAATTAAAACAGAATCGTCCTCTTAGCAAAAATTTACGTTCGCAACGTTAATCAATTATTTGAAAAGCCATCTGCATTTTAAGTAACTCTATTGGTAATAAATTGTGATTAACACGAAGTAAAAAAGTTGACAGTGGGTATTAGATAGTTTTAATATTAGTTACTTTCAATGAACATTAATCATTATTTATATTGGATAAATCTTTTAGAACAACTACTTACAGTTTTTCTTAGTAGTTAAGTAGATTAGTTTCTATCTAATCACATTGTTGAATCTGCAAAAAAATTCAGAAAGGTAACTAATTAAAACATATAAAGTAATGCATTCTAACCACACACGTCCCATTAGTATTTAAATACCTTAGGTAATCACTTTCTAAGTACTAATAATGGTACAGAACTTTATTCTTGGGTTTGAAGAGGATTTAGTCGATAATTCGCGATTTATTACCTGCCTCTACAGTTCCATACATCATAAACTTTACAAGCTTCACCAAACTTTTTACGTCATTTCCATAATTCGTAAAAATTTTGTACACGTGTCAAAGTTATCTGATTGATAGACATTGTTTTTACAATACGTTGGCTTGGACTGGCACGGTAAATATTATTTGAAAACCCGACCAAATAAGAAAAGAATTCGTACACGGGTTCCGTAATACCGCGTACAAGATTCAATATTGTGAGCAAATATTTTGAAAAGATTACGTTCCTCCATGGTTTTGTATCCTTTATATTTTTTCTGTTGTTTTACTATAAAAATTCTTATTATGAAAATATTTGAACTATCCATATAACCTTTGTTAAAATAAAGCAAAAACCACAGTCTATTGTAAGTGGACCCCTTTAATTTTAGGCTTTATTCTAGTTTCCCTGTTCATGCCAGAGAATTCCACATTCTATGAACTTTCCATCAGTTTACAACCTAGGCAATTACTACATCTTGCAGGTTAAGTGGTCACTCTCCTTATTTGCTATTCCAGTGGTCCAGATTCTATTCAAGATCGGGACAGACTTTGTGTAATGAACACCAACTGATCACCAAACTTAATCCACAACTGTGATTTTTATTTCGTGATTTCCTTATGGCATACATATCCATTAAAAACATGAAACCTTCTACTGCTAGCATTTTTAACCGACTTCAAAAAGAAGGATGTTTTATGTTCCACTGTATGTACTTTTTGTATTTACGTTCTCCGATTTCTCTGTCAATTTTTATTCGATTACTATTGACAAAATTCTTTTTTTATTCGGTAGAGTATACTACTGAAGTGATGCCACTGTCATCGAGTCGCCAGTGGAGGCCAAGGAAATCGCGAGCAACATTCAAATTTTGTAGGCACGCATTACGCGTTTCATATTATTATTATACCAAAGACAGGCAATTCGACAATACTTACGGTCCTATATCACTTTGACTTTGGAATCTTACCACTCAAAATTGTGGAAAAAAGTTGTAAAAACACATCGACATGTAAACTTGAAAGGCAATAAAAAAAATAAGAAAGTGAAGTTGCGACTGCAAAATATAATTTAAATTTGGAAAACTTCTTAAATTAAATTATTTTTTCTCTTAAGCGTTTTTCCATGACTGTCTGCTCGAGAGTTGATAAAATCTGACAGTTCAACACAAATCTGTTACCTCCAAATAACTAAATTATTTGAGGAATATGTTACATTTGAATGTTTACACAAAGCATCCTGGAATTTGCAAGTCAAAGCAAACAAAGGAGACGCATGCAATTACCACGATGTTAAGTTATTGCCACGTTAGCCTGTCTTTGTTATTAATTTAGCAATACGTTACAATAACAACTATGAATATGAGAAGCTCGCTCAGTAGCGTCGAGGTTTTAGCGGTCTAGTTTCAATCAGGATAACAAAGCTACCATCATCATGGTTGGTCACGGATGGGACAATCAAACTTTGCCATCTCGAACTCTGTCAAACTAAATACTGTCAAACCTTTGGGATTAAAAATAATTAATCATGAAAAAGTTTCATAGCTATACGATTTTGTTCCTAATGGTCAAATCTAATAATATAAAGTTAACTTATTAAATTAATTATGTATTGTGAATATTTGATAGATTGAGAATTTTACAAGTAGAAATCTGGGCGTTGTAATTAATACAATTCCTGAAAGAAAATATATGGTCTTAACAACATAATCTTCGTAGTATTACAAGCTTCGGTACCAACCACAATAAATGCCTTTCGAATTGATGACCTAGAAAAGTCGAATCTTAATCCCTGATACGGGAGCTTCATAAATATTCAGCTTCGCTATTTCACCTCGACGGATGTCGATCCTGCGAGACGAGCCTGTGTTTATGTTTACAGGGGCGAGGGGGGGACCAGCTGAGATGCCCCCTCCCACAGCCCCGACTGCGGAAAATCGATAACGCTCTGAGCGCCGCAGAACGGAGTCGGATGGTTGAACGAGTGACGTCTTTCAATCTAGGCTCTTACAATGACCCGTTGCCTTTGATATCGTACGGTCTTTACTCTTTTATATAACTGTTATTCAAAGGTTCAAATATAATTTATCATAGCCTAAACCCTTTTGGAGGAAAACAGTTGTAGAGCTTTCTTTTCGGCCTTCGTTTTATATAACGATAGGGCAGGAACAGATTTATACGTTTATATTACAATTTAAATGCCACAAAAAGCACTGATGCCTAACTATGCCTAAGTCGTATTTAAAATTATGTTAATGTTTCTCTTGTTAAGTTTGTTAATTAATGCTTTGAAGTATTTAATAAATATCCATGATAAAACCTCAAACTATTCCAGATCTTACAATGATTGCGGAATTGATTAAAAAATATATTGATACATAAAATTTTTTATAAAAATTTTAATTATTGAATTTAAGCTAAATGATAACTTTTTACAAATTCAAAGTAAAATTGAACGAACGTAGAAATGTTGTCAAACCAAATATAATAATTATAATTATTGACATTGCAAAATTGAGATTGAAAAAATTCACAGCTATTTCGTGCCTGGCTGTGTAATTATTTTAATAACGAGTTATTATAGAAAATTGGATCCCCAAAATCGTTTATAATGTCATTAAGAATTTCGTTGTTCTCGCGAAGAGCCCTTGCATTAGAACCCTTGTTAAAACCTCAATAAAGTAATTTCTGAATTTAAATTTTACGTCCTTACAAATAGGAGCGACTTACACGGATTTTGTGTTAACGAACATTAAGTTTACTTCAAGTGTCTTCGCTAAATGATTTACGTTTCAGTGCGTAGGTCGAATAGATCTGATATATTACCCGCGAATTAATTTCGTCGCTGCATAAGAGTACAAGTTCTTGAAAAAAATTTATAATGAGATTTCATAGAAAAAAAAAAATTCTTAAAAGTTGCTATAAAAAAATTGGAACAACAAACGCAATGTCAAATTTAACACACAACCGGACAATATTTATATTTATGTTACGAAGAATGAAAGTATGAATTGCATTATTATTGCAAGAAATGAAATATCCATCAATACAAATATCAAAAATATTTTATATCGTTAACAGATAATTTTAGCACTTTTTTATTGGGGGTTAAAATCACCAAGTAGACCAAATTATGTGTCTCTTTCAAACAACTTACTACTACAATTACATAATAATAGCTTATAAATCCATAGGTCGTGAACAAATATTCATGCTAATCATGGGACCTCTGGCTAAGTAGACAGGTGTGCGAACACTCGACCTGACGGCCGTCAATTAATATATTTTTAATATCTTTATACTAGCAGTAGAATACCCGTTTTACTCACTTCGAACAAGCAATATCCATTCAATCGGCGAACGAACCTGAGCGACACATTGGAATTCACTCCCGCGTCCCATGCACTCGTGAAAATATTAAAACGTATTCAGCGATATATATCGTTACGGGTAAATAGCGAAGCGCCCACAAACTCAAGATTTCCAACGATATAAATCTTTCAAGCGAAGATGAATTCTCGGACTGCGAAATGATACATAAAATATTCATTCCGTTCAGAAATGCAAGCATCTGCTTTTTCTCCGCCATCTTTTCCACCTTTTTATTCTTAATTCCGGGAGTCCCTCAATATTGCTATTCATGAATATTATCATCGCGAAAATTAAGTTTAAGTTAAAAAAAATATACAAACGTAAGATGAAAGCGGTAGTTTCTTACCACAACTGTAAGAACAGATTATATATAATATCTCCTCGCCTTGATGAAGCAAAAGATTGATATTTACCTGAAACAAAAGCACAAGACATTTAGTATATGCTTACAATAATTTATGTAAGATCTTTGTGAATCAAACTAAGATCAACACTCAAAATCATAACGATATTTGAAGAATCTGTAAAAGTTAGTCTCTCAGTTTATTTATTAAAAGTATCATTCGTCTAATTTAGCTTTGAGACACGAAGGACTCATGTCTTGGAACTAAAATAGCCATTTCTTCAATAGATCACTTCATGATGATTATGTTTGCACTGACCACATCATGATATGTCTAGCTATGTCTAGGCCAGATCAATGAATACTCAACACTTAACCAAAAAAACAAAAACACATCTATAAAAGGTTACTAATAGTAATAGTAGAGGCTACGATGTCACCTTTTTTGTGCTAAAAAATCGGTATGTATATGATGTGTGTTAAAATAAGCCAAAATTCCTTATAAGTCCCTATTTTAGAAACGTGTAATGGCGTCATCGGTCGTCTGTCTTTTTCTGGTTGGATTTAGAAGAAAGAGTAATACTGAAATTTAATTTAATTTAGTACGTGTACAACAGAACTCGGGCCACTGTTTACTTATGACGGTTTTCGTTGACGGCGGAAAGGTTTCTAGCATATAAAATAGGTAAGTTGAATTCAATGACTTGTGTAAACGCAACTAAATAGATTTTGTTCCCTTGCGTTAAATTCACATTTACCTTAGCTATCTAAGTCGCCAAGCTTGAGACAATATACAGAATTATACTTGTATTACCTACGTCGTAAGTTAGGCGGGTTTCAGCCCGTCTTAAAGTCTCTGTCTATTATACGTATACGTAAAGGCATTGTACTATTGTTACCGTCTTGTCGACGTTATTATGGTCCATGTCGCCTAATGTATCAACGCTCTGAATCATTGCACTATAATTTGATTAATAGATTATATGACTGCTCCTAACCAAATTGTGGGATCTGGAGTCTGAACTGAATCTGAAAGCGTGCGCTTATTACAAAAAATTGTGAACCATTCAATCGTATAACATACTAACTATAAGTATTATTGTATTTTTTCGTGATCAATGGAGCTATATTTGTCAATAACTATTAATAAACATAGTTTTTCATAGATTCTACGTAATAGTTACTAGTAAATAGAGACATATATAGATTGATGAGTGAGTGAGCCTAGATTATATTACTTTGTGCCAGTGTTGCCAATGTTAACAAGTTTCATGGACACGATATTAACGTGTATTCCAAGAACCTATCTCATTCGTAGTTAAGAAACAATATTTATGTAACAGAATCCTATCTAGTAATCAGCGAAGAGTATTTATTACGTAACGAACGTGCGTACTTAGTTGGGATAAGGTTCTGATGAAATTAAAAATTTTAAGTTACAATGTACACGTTTCGTGACTTCTTTCTCTGTCCCATAACTAGAGCGTGGAATTTCTTACCGGCACACGTATTCCCTCCTTCATACGACATGGGTTCCTTTAAAAGACGAGTGAAAAAGACTTTTTGGGCCGGCAAGGTGCGGGTGGCAGTATGTCGCATGCTGCTCTAGTTATCTTCACATATGGACTCCTCTACTGCTTATCATCGGGTGGTGTCGAGTGATTTGCTCAGCTTTTTATATAAAAAAAAACATTTTTTCTATTCATTTTCTATATCATTAAAAATATTTTTAAAAATCTTTTTATTAATGTGCTATAAATGTGTGTTAGATGTTCAAAAGTACAAAAAATTCAAGTTATTTCTAGTAATATGGTAAAATATTTATGCAATGCCCATAAAAATTTAAAACAGATTGAATAACGAAATTAAACTTTTACCAATACCTCTGTTCTAAAAGTTCTTTTTTAATTTGAAAATTGCTTTTATTCCATAAGCGAGTTCTTTAATTATTTGAAGAACACAAGAAAATTGTTATGATGGGTTAGTAAATTAGACTATACCTTTATTATTTAAATTTTAAAATATGAACTCTTTGGTTGAAAATAAGTATGTATATCTAATCATATCAGCCGAGAGACGTCAACTACTGGAGATAGGCCGCCCCAAATATTTCCAATCCTATCGGTCCTACGCCGTCCGTATCCAGTGGCTTCCCGCGACCGTTACCAGATCGTCGATCCATCTTGTGCGACGCCTTCCATAGACAATAATTTTGCATTCCATATTCAATCCACATTCATTATGTGAATTTAAATCTTGTTAACATTAAGACGTGTAGTATATAATATGGACAAAATTTCAAGCAAAATAAATATGTTTATCGTTTAACGGCAAGTTATAAAAATATTTTAATTTAAACGTCTAAATGTCTAATTTAAGATTGCTATTTTAAAACTAAATCTTTGATTAACTCCATTATAATGTAGATTTTCGTGGGCGTTATCCGTTACGACTATTTGTTTCAATAAAAATGTATATTTTTCTAGAAATTTCCATATTAAGTTGGTAGATGTTAGCAATCAGTATAAGTGATTTGTCAATAAATATTTGTCAGCCTCTAAGATACTTGTGTAAGTACTTAAATATTACTGGGAATGTTACCTACTCGACCTTCTTGTATAATTCACGAAGACCTTGTAACAATGTGTAATAAATATAGATTGAAGTACATTGAAGTACATCATCTTTCAAGGAAAATAAATATTGTTTTATATAGAGACGGTTTTCATACAAATAAGATCCTTTATATAATAAGCAACCATAAATAATCTTCAATAACAAATTTATTCATTTGGTATCGAATATCAAAAGCGAAATTTTGAAAATATGCTGTCTTATACAGAATTTTTTTTTATAGAAAGATTGAGCAAATGACTCCATTCCACCTGATGGTAAGCAGAAGTGTTGCCAAAATAAAAAGTTGGCTAGTGCAATAGAAACTATGCACTGCACTAGCCAACTTGATCTTGCCGACTTATAAGATGCTTTTTCACGCCTATTTTAAAGGATCGAGTATTTTAGGAAGGAAAACGTGTGCTGGCAAAGAATTCCATATAAATTCAATGTAAAAATTTAAGTTAAATTATCCTTGAAATACTTTTAAGATGATAATTTCAAGTTTATACAGCTCTCATTAAGATCCGTCAAACCGTCAAAACAGTGTCAACTAACTTTACTTATCCCTTCCTTTTTAAATAGAATGCAAAGAGAAAGAGCAAGAAAAATGCTATTTATTATTAATTTTATAATATGTATACAGACTTTTTAGTAGTGTACCATTTTAATTTTATAAAAGACCAAGGTAATCCAGAATATTTAGTCTAGGATAAAAATTATTACATATGTAACTAATACAATAGTTATAAAAACTAAACTCTTTCGAAAAAATGAAATATGTCTCTTTCAAGAGATTTAATACTTATAGAGCTACTATTTCACACAATTCTTCTACTACACATGAGCGGTCTACAATCTCATCAATCATTTGGTACAATGCACCTGCATTGTATCAAAAATTACCCGATTCTCTTTGTTTGAAATCAAAATAAACCCGTAGTGCGTTTTTCGTAAATTTATTAATTTCAGCAAAAAACAATTTTCCTCACTGACTGTTGACACTATCCTCTATATATAATATGTGTTTTGAATTAATATTTTGCATCAATAGAAGCTCATCATCTCATTATCATGGTAAAATATTATTCTAAAATACATTAAGTCCAGCCACTTATGTGGCTGGACTTAGCGTTGGTAACGCGCTGTGCTTATGCACAGCGCGTTACCAACGCTACGGCGAACGTAGCGCCATTCCCCGTCGTAGCGGTTTTTGCTTCTCGATTCTACGGAGCGCTAGCAACGTGTTTGAAATCTTCAATGCAATCGTATACTGGTCAGATGATTACACTTTCGTTAAAAAAATTTACCATTAGTTCCAAGAGAATTTATTATTTTATTGATAACACAAATCTGACCTTTTTATATATCTATATGTATTTCAGAGGTCAAATTATAAGGTCAGATTTGTGTTATTTGCGTTTTTGATTTGTCTTAGAACATATAACTTATAATTTACTTTCCATTTAATTCTCAAAACTTCCAAATTTTTTACAATAAAAATAGGGAGAAAAATTGAACCGATTTTTTCTAGTACACTGATTCGTAGATGTATACTTGTTTTGCGATTGACAATTCTTTATTCAAACATTCAAAAAATATACAATTTTAAAAGAGAGAACGATAACGTTACTTGTTATTTCTAGACAAATATCTTCCGGTTGAATCGCAAAAGGAAAATACAAAACAAATTCTTACACAGTTTTCAATAATCAAAATAAATACTATAAAATATATTTATATAGTACCTACAAATATATATATTTAAACAAATATAATACAATGGTAATGAAAGCATTAAGTCAAGGTAGTGTATTAGTCAATCAAAAGTCAAAACCATTGTTGTTGTAATAATAACTTTTATTAACCTTCAACAAATGAATTGAAAATACAATCTCGGGTCCCCGGTTTGACCTTTGTCATACAATTTCAATTTGAAACAATATATTCAAAATAATGAAATATTTCTACGAAACATCTCCATTCTTCTGATAGTCACCGAGTCACGTGGGGGGCTTCTAGTCTCTAGTCTACAACGAGTTTTGAAAGCGTAACTTTTATTACTCGAAATGCTGACATGAATAGAAGTTCAAAGTTTTGTTTCAAAGAAATCCTATAGAGAATTACTTATTAGTTTACTTTACATTTGAAACAATTAAAGCATATAAATGTTCAACTTTGTCTCAAATTGTAGACTATCTTTGTGTGACTATCGTTAGGCACACTTACATGTGAAATCAATAATTCGTAACATGAAATTTTTTGTCTCGTATTGTGTGTGAAAACACACTCCTCTATTAAAACTGCTAGTTGGCTAAATTTAAGTGTCAATTCACCAAAACATATAGCAGTAACGTAACGTATAGTAGTAGTTTATAAAGTAATCATAAAAAAACTGAACTCCCCAGCTTTACACCGTTATTTTCCATTCAACCGAGTTCTGGTATATCGTACCTAGCTCATAACTTAAGCCATTGACGGCCCCATAAAGCCGGCCGCTGAAAAACTTTCATCGAGCAATTACTCCGGTCAGTGTCGTAGACAAGACAGATTGCTGGTATTACATCCTACCCTATATCCCGTGCCCTCGTAGTCACGATTTAGATTTATGACGGGTCATGCCTTAGTACTGAGCCATCCTGTTTCTGAACCCGATGTGTGCAAATCCCTTTTAAACTACCCTGTTTTGGTTTTAGTGAAATTGAAAAGTAAATTATTGATTTAATGAATTAAAAACATTGAGGCCTGTTGTCAAAATTATCTTTGCAAGTGACTCGAGAAGTATAATCGTTGTGATAAAATAAGAATATTTGTGAAGCATATATAAACTGTTTAATGCTGGTGAATTAAATTATTAAAAATACTGATAATAAATCTTTATTTCACAAAAACTTTACAAATATGTTTTTTGTCTGTAGTGCAATTATTTAAACAATTCAACATTCTCCTGATGAATTATCAAGATATGACCATCTAAAAATCTCTGAAATTTAATTACATCAGTCTTTGTTACACAGCTAATGACATAATTGGCAAAGTAACTTTATATGAAGTTTGGTCTATCACAAAGATTTTATAATCTTCAATGATAAATGGACTATCCAGCACAAAATGATTTTTAAACTTAAAATCTAGTTCCATAGATTGTCGTGTTTAACCAGACTAATACTCTTCAGTTTTATCATTTTGGTATAGATTAACGAAAAATAAAAATAATCGTTTAAACTACTCTTTAAATTATTGTGACGTTATAATATAAGTATCATAAATATGTTTATCTTTATTGTTGAAAAATTTTCACAAAGCACACTCGTTTCTTTACTGACATACATTTGCCTACTTTATGGTCGCGATCGAAATTTATGGCAGGATGTTGTTGTATGCCAGTGGATCGTCCCTCTTCTTTATTATTCCTCCGAAAGGAACCATATTTAAGCAAAATCGATATCATGTCATGCTTCGAAGGTGGTATAAGCCGTTAATCTTAGCATGGGATAGCAGTCGGTAATATCGACTTTTTATTGGGTTTTCACATGATCCAAAGTCCGATATCATTAGATATTTTGATATTATGGTTACCCTGTTAATTAATGAACCATTCGCTGTTTAGCTTTTTGAGGATAATTCATTATTATACTATTGTCACATAGAACGTTTATTGGTTATTTTCAAACATCAACATGATTGCATTGAAGTGAAACATTTGTGGAATAATTACTTTATCATTATATTTGATTTAATATTCCGTTAACCACGGATTTCCATTGCCTTCAATAACAAGCGAATCCTATCAACCAATTATTTATTTAAACTATTTATACAAAAACACTGTTGCAAAATTAAAAATATGAAATCAAAGAGCTCAGAAAGAAGAGCAAATTCGCCTTAGTTCTGCCTACATGCCTAGACGTATTTTTGCAAGTTTTAGATTTTTAACTGATTCTAATTGACTATCGCTTCTCGTTCCCAAGGCTATATTGAAGTTGTATTGCAATCTGGTTTTGATTGCGAATACAAAGTAACTTTTGCCTTCGTCATTAAAAATGTGTTACCTTAGCAGATAATATATAGGCTGTTGATGAAATTGATGATGATAATGTGATTAATGAAAACAAATTTATATGCAATATTTTTTGCTAGATAAACTAATTCATTTAGTATAGTTATTTATTTATGGTATTACTATTTAAAGATCGTATTTATGTCATTTAAATAAAGTTACAAGTACTGTAAGTATATATAATATAAGAAAAAGAAAATAAATTAATTCAAGTCCTTTATTTTTAACGATTTTTCAACAAATCAACTTTAACAAGCACTTCCATACAAGTGTATCCTTTGCACTAACACAGGAAGTTTCACCTTAATTAATTGTAATAGTTGCTATTATTGCTGCACAAGTGACACGTTTGATGTAATACGTAGTCAATCAAGCCCAAATCGTAAACTAAGTCCACTGACGTGATAAAAAAGACCAAAAAATCCACCTCAGCCGTATGGATATAAAGTGGAATATAAAAACAACCGTTCCGGAGTCATAACATGCTCAAGATCTTTTGTATATGGCTTGAAATGTCTTTGTAAGTTATTGTGAATTCAATAAATATATAAAAAGAGACATAAATACAACTCTTAGTTATAGGGGACGCCATTAAATAGTGTTTAAATTCTTATCTTAGGGTATTGAGTTGGAAAAAAGGTACCTGTAAAAATATCTAACTCGGGCGAGTTAGATATTTTCACACGGTCGCTATGCTCTTAGGGCTTAAGCACACAATTTTGGACCAGTTATACCAATGAGTGAACAATGAATTGCTTATTCAGTTTGAGTTAAAGAAAAAGGTAAAAAACAATTGAAAAAAAAATTATAAAACAAAATTAGGTATTTTAGTATCGTATCTTTATTTTTCTATTGTATCTTTTTACTCCTTTTATTCCTTCCTTACTTTTAATTACATATTTATATAATATTGTTATTGTATCAGAATATTATGATCAAAGTTTTTTTAAATATATTTATATTAATTAATTTAGAAACTAATACTAATAAATGAGACAGTGGTTGAACAATTCTATTTTTATAAGTTGCCAGTAATTTAAATAACAAGTATTGCAAGAAAAACTATTATTTGTTCAAATTAGTACCATTAGTTCCATTAATGGTACAACTCAATGGTCAAAAATCGCAAACACGATAGTAGCAGCATTTTCAATTAGTATTTTTACGACTACATCGATCCTGGACCACGTTTTATCGACTCTTAACATTCAATTAATAAAACACATTGTGTCGAATTGCTACGTTCAGTCGCAATACAAAATATATTAATGCTATGCAGCATTTGTTTTTACTGACTGTTTAGTGAGCTAAAGCCTTTTGTTACCACAGCTAATGATCTGGTTTAAAGGTTTGTGGAGTGTAGCATATAATACCTATTTAAAGCGTTCTTAGAATCACCGTGAAAAGACGGAGATCGAATATGTATTGTGGCAACTGCGATCCGTCTTTCGACGCATATCGAGTAAAGACGTTGGTTCGTGTATAAGGGACCTCTATCTAGCATTATAGGAGCAGTTGAATTTTTATGCTTCATGTATATGTGAGTTCTGACTACAAAATTTATAAACATAATAGGTACTATGAGTATTGATTTTGGAAAATTATCTATCGTGAATAAGGGAACCGGTATTGTATTGTTCATACATACAGCAGCTATATTCTTTACAAAGAGAAGGTTAACAGCACCAATATATTACAAGTAACGAAACAAAAGATATGTCTGAACAAAAAGTAAAGGAATAATACAAGTTCAAAGAACATTCTCTGGATACTGACTAGTTTGTACGTCAATACAAACTATTATTGTTCGTCCGTCTGACGATAACAAATATATCGAATATCGTAAATTAACAATAAACACATTCTGACGTAATTGTTTATGGAGTCAGTCTAGTGATGTACAAGAAATAGACATTTATTAAACAAAGCAATGTACTTGTCGCCAATAATATTTTCAAAATGTTGTTTTTTCCAGGTTGTTTAGGAGTTGTTTAAAGTAGATCTAATATAAAAAGTTCTGTTCAATGTAGATCTTCGTGTATCTTTAAACTGTGAAACCATCACAGTCATGACAAGACGTCATTAAAATTATATTTTTTGTTACTGCCATACATGCATTTTTATAGCTTTCTATTGGTTTAGAAAAAAATAGCTATGCATTAAGTTCACCCATTATGTTTTTATGACTTATGCACTTATAATTGAAATGAATGGAAATTAATACGGCGAAGTCGGTAAGGATGATTTCCTCTGGTCAAAGGCCACATAAATAAGAAATGTAATTTACATGGTAAAGAACAATCTCAAACTGAAACTTACATTATTTCAGTGCTTGCCAGCTCCAGCGAGTTCGGGTCGCGCTTAATTAGTGAACTCTCATTCCAGGAAATTATCTCAATATCACAAGATGAGGATGTACAAACTATGTGTAACTCGCTCATCAAACTTTTCGTCCAATTGTTAGATACAGACTTTCTCCAATTAAGTGAAGAATTCAGAGTGTTAATTCAGGGAGTGCCCGAAAGGGGCTGGATGGTTTTTCGTGCGAAACGAAGCAATAACTTGGTAGGAACCATTGACGTCTTACAGCTTAGCTTACATAACATTGCCCTTTTGATTACCAAGTTTTAAATTCTTTTATTTTAAATAAAATTAACCCTCAATTAGAATTTTCTTGATACTATAAGCTTAGTTAATTTATTCCGTTCGAAGACCAGAAATAGGTTCATATACAAATTTAATTACATACATGATATTAATGCATAGATTAGATAGAATGGTTTGGATAGGATGATATATGTTTAATTTCCCATTAGTACCACTACTAATGATAAATTAAGTACCACTTTACTAATGGGAAATTAAACAAGACTATAAAACTATCTATTTAAAAACGTTATATAGTTATTTTAACTTATAACTTAATATTTTAAGGAACGCCACAGTATAATTCTGTTGTATTAAATTATAAGTCATCTTCATATTCTAACAATTGTTACAGTTGACTGAGCTGACTGTATCAAATTTAATTACTTCGTACTTTAGCTTATTAAATTTATTTATTAAACACACACTCATACGGTAGCAAACATAAATTTAAATTAAGATACGAAAAGACAAAACAGTAATAAATAAAAATAAAACTGGCCTACTAAAAAATTACTAAGCTAGTCGCTAAGGTACCTAACTGTTTTAAAAGAATAATTTATCTTGTCGCTATAAAATTCAATGAGAGATAATGTATTGTGACACAGAAAAGACGCAAAATAAAGTTGAATGGCGAGGGATATTTAAATGTCTACCTCTGAAGTTAAGTAAGTTACCAAAGAAAGAATAAAAGAGAATTGTTAAGGACATGACCCGGATTACGAAGAAAAAATAAATGAAAAAATTCTAAGAAAAGTTAACACCAATACAATATTGGAAATTGGAAAAGTTCCTTTATGTAACTTTACGTTAATTCATTTTTTTGATAAAAAAAAAACATGCTTTTTTTCTTTTGGTCAGAACATGCACACAAAAAGAATACATTATTATATTTTCTCTCTTGGAAAAAAGGCTTCAAAGATAAAAATAGAAACAGATCTCGATAGCGGAAAATAATCAGTTGAACAAATATCTTAGGAAATAAGTTTTGTATTATCAGGGAATCTGTAATAAAGAACTTTATGGGTGGCAAATTTTATTATAATAAAATACAATTTTAATCCGCCACATTTGAAAGTGGCACTGCTCATAATTCTAAATAGTGCGCCTTGTCTCGTTGGCTGCGAGACACAATCTCGCTTCACGCGCTGAGTGAAGCCTAACCGAAAATTCAGCAAACAAAAGATTAAAATAGGTCAAATGTTACTCTTCAATAAAACCGTTTTGCCCTAGCCGAGTTGTAGCAGAATATCAGTGCTTTATTCATATCCCGATGTGAACAAAATCAGTCACTGAGTTGCGACCCTTTTGCACTTCTGCAGCGCACACAAAGGTCTTTGATATCATCTAATTTAAAAGGTTTGTCTTTTAACCAATGTACTGTCTGGATTTATTTTTGTGTGTGATGTAGAAATGAAAATAAAGACTTTATCTATTCATCTATCTTTTGCAATAAATAATAAAACACTGACACTGAAAATAATAAAACTATATAATTTGGAAAATCGGAAAGTCAATAGCTTTAAAACAAGTATACAATATCTATTTAAGGTAGGTCTGCAACCTTCTTGTCTAATTAAAACATTATTGTTAAGTTGAAAAGATAAATAAAATACTTGTTACTTCTTGTGTTAAATGATCATTAAGGCACGCTGGGAGCAAAATTCCCAAAACCTCGATTTTAATTAAATCTTGATTCAGCCCTAGATTTCAGATTTCATTGTGGCTAAAATCGAGTTTTAATTACTGTAAATCATGATTTCAAAATCGCTGCAAGAGGATCTCAATAAATTATGTAAATTGACTTAACTTATGTGTTTTAACATAAATCAAGATATTCTCATAAAGTCCTATCAATAATATAAGACATGATATATTTTTTGTACTTACGTTAGTCTTTAATAAGATTTAGACTATTTAGAGCGTTTATTTTTAGCCTGAATCACAATCAAAAAGAAAAACCGACAAAAAAGAATCAATGTTCGCATGCGCCATCTTTTGAGCACTTTGGAGCAATTTTTTCCATGGTTAACCCTATGATAAGATACAGAAATTTGTATCTAGATCTGCTCTGCGAGTCAGAAATTACAATAAGCTATAAAACTGTTTCGGTCCGGTTGTTATTGCAACTGTTTTCGCCCTTTAAATCGCATTGGTACAGCATTGTGGTGTAATGGGTTAAAACACAATATATTTAATTTAGTCTTTGTTACACAAACAAAATTACAAAAATAAATTCAGTCAGACGAATACATACCATGCCGGTTTATTCCTAGTAAGAAATTTCTAGCCAAAAATAAGGTTTCATCGAGATAGTATCCCATAAACGGTTGTCATATATAATATTATGACCTGTTATAATTCAAATTCAAATTCTTTATTGCATACCACATTTGGTATACATAGAAAAACAACATGTTAGTGGATACATAAGCCTCGGGGTAAACCATGTAGCGCTCTGTAAGGACACAGCTATATTTATAATTGATTACTCAATAATAAAATCATTTTATCAATAATCTAAATATTTTTACCTATTTAAAAAAAGTCGTTTAGTGAGTAAAAATATTTTAAATCAGATATGTCGTTAGATGGCTACTGATAGTATTCAATTTCAATTCTGCTTTTATGTGTACGGGTAATTAATTATATATTTTATAGCCATATAAAACGAACTGCAATTGAGCATTTTAATTCTTGATTGGGGAGAGAAAAAGCCTGAATCTGTGTCTAGTATTTATAATGTTAACTACTAAAATATTTATTAGAATATCATTACGTAGGAATATCAATAGGAGACACTATTAACATAAATAATACTTTTATTATTCATGTAAAGAAGTACAAATACAACACAAAACACTTTAATACAAATAAAAAAGGTTTTATTAAAGTTAGAGGTCCAGGCACGATTTCTTCTTCCAAAGTAGACAAAGTTACGTGACTTACATAACGTAGGATAGTTTTTTTTACAGCTTGCCTGAATTAAGCTTAACTTAGGCTTTTTACGGATTTAGAACTAAAGTATTTAAGCGTGGTTGACAACAAAATATATTGTTAGATTAAATATGATATAATTTACTCATGTAGTTTGTAAACATTATCTTCTCTTCAAATTAAACAGTATTTTAAAAATATATATTTAATACAATGTCCTCGTTAGTTTGCACGATTATAAATTAAAAAGAAATAAACCGATTGTATTCTAGATTTTAGTGAGTAATGTGTGGCTAAATTTATATGACAGTGCAAAAATTAATCAATTTTTAAATATATTCATCATAACTTAATCCGCAAATTCTATCATCGCAGTAAGCTCATACTGTGAACTAAAAGTTCATCGCCCTCAATAACGGCGAGCGATTCACTGAATGCACGCGCAATACTAACAGAGCGAGTTTCATGGAAAACTCTAGAGGTAAACATTAAGCTTTTGCTTTATATCATACCTACTGTTTTAAACTGATTAGCACAGCTTACGCAATAACGTTACTTCACCTTTTCACCTTCATCGTTATTTATAGCTTTTTTTATTATCAATGGTTATTAAAACTCCTGGTGCTAAACTTTAGCTGTTTCTATGTTTCATACCTACGGTTCAGAATTGATTATCACAGCTTACGCAATACCGTCGTTTACTGTTATTAATAGCCTTCTTTGTCATAATATTTGATTGATGAACTTTATTTCCAGCCTGTTACATTGCTTGTTTACATGTAAAAATAAAAATGTCATAAAACAATACATTGATGATTGCTCAAAAAATTTAAAAGCAGAATATAAGTGGTAGTATTTTGTTTATATTGTCTTAATAATACTTTATACAACATGCTTGTTAAAAGAATGGCCAGATTATTATTTTACCAATAGCAATAAAATTTAAATAATATAAAACAAGAGGCAACAACCCTGTAGCTATGAAATTCGTACGCTGAACCCTCTTTGTGAAACCGAATGCAGAGGCAATCCTTATAAGAACGTAAACAAAGTGAAAACACCCTTCCGACGTGCTTTTGACCGATTTTAAAATATTCTTATTTTAAAATCGGAAGGTCTCAATTTGGTTGTATTTAATAGTTAATCAGACATATACACAAATTACATTCAAGTGCTATGCTACATTATTATCATACGATCCAAGGATGGTAAACAGGTGAAGACAACTGCCGTTTCTAAAATAAAATGATTTCAATAAATAAACGTAGAAAGTCTGAACGTTGACTGACTGGAAATGTCAAATGTCTTTCCATCCTTTTCCTGATGAATTTGATAATTGATAAATAACGAACGTAAAAATGAAAAAATAATGCAAACTAAAGAGAGAAAATAAATTTATGTGACGTTGACTATTACAGGGTATATCGTTTAATGTATACATCCCTATGTTTGCTTAATATAGATATGGATATTTTCAAATTGTAAAAGCTATATAAATTTTAAAAGCATCAATACGGTGCTTTGTTACACTATCCGTTATGCAGATGCACTACACAACATCAATGCCTCAACCTATAAATATTGTCACTAGAACTAAAGATTTATGCAAAATTTCAGTTTTATCAGATACCAAAAATGGTCGAAAAATGGTGTGCAAAATTTGACAAACATTTACCAAAAGTGAGAGTTAAATAAAATCTTGTAAAAGGGCAGTTTACTAACCTAATTCCAATTTTGGTAGGAATCTACATAAATTAACAATCAAGTTAAAATAGACTTTATTCAAACTTATATTTAAGCTGTCAAGAACACGAGCAACATTCAAAGGAAAATTTATAAACAGTACTAAAATTGTAATAAATAAAAAATACTGAATGTTACTAACGAAATTCCAAAGTATTTTAACAAATTATTATTTTAACTATTTGAAAACACAGTACTATTGAGACGTTAGAGTTTAAACAAAAGGTTCTATCTGAAAGGCGAAGGGTCGCAAGAGTTTAATGACCGTTCTAACACTAACATAGGTAGGCAATTTGGGAATCAATATATAGGTAGGTAGGTACCCTAGGGAGGTCATATCTCTCGCGAAACTGCCAAAACGACAAGAAAACAATTGAATATGTGATGTACAGTCTACAGCATATTGAGGAATCATCTCCATCATGGGAATTATTATTAGGCCTAGCAACGTATATTAGACAACATTCTTTTATTTCAAAATTAAAACGAATTAAAAAAATGCAAAAGTAACCGCTTATCTGAAATCAATTATTTATTAAATTCTGAGATAATCCTGTGTTTTTTTAACCGTTATGAGTCTTCCAAAAACGCTATAGTGAAAACGCAACTTGCTTGTAATATATTATTGGCATAGACAAAATTAATTATATCTTTGTACTTGGTGCGTTTACATCCATAAGTATTAAGTTAAATTTTTAAGTTTGATGTAGGTAAATTAATTCAATAAATATTTTTTCCTTATTTAGCTATCAATCGAAAATTCTGGAATCATAATAAGAAATATGTCGAGGCCAACAATAAATACCGCTTTGTTCATGGTTTAAAAGAAATGTCTTGGGCGCATATATCCCTTAAAAAAGATTTGGACTACTTTTATTATTGTTGTGTTGTATTTACTTAAATGTTTAAATGATACATTACATAATCTTATAACATATTTAAATAACATTTTTCTCAAAATTAATCGGCTGAATATTCCGTCATTAATATTTAAGACCTTTTGTATCCATATTCTAGGAAATAAATTTTTATTATTATCTTTTAATGACGTCATATTAAATGGACAACTTACCATATATCTATTCTATTGAATAAAGATATGGTTATTACTTTAGGCGGTTATCTGATTAAGATTACAATATTCGTAAAATTATGGCATGAAATGTTATCTACGGCCATTTTTATTTGCTATAACAATGATGTACAGTCTCTTGTTAACCCTTCTCACGAAACAACCACTCGTCACGAGAAAATAAAACAGCACGAAACACTGGCAAAGGAACTACGTAGTTGTAATATTAATTTCAGCTAACAGTTATTACAATAACTGCCGGGAATAAAATTATAATTTGAGAATTATTAGAACTTGGTAGAGGTAGGGTAGAGCTTTCCTTTAATATCTCTATCTCTCTCACACTTACATCTATCTGTGAGAGTGATAAATATAATTACTGAGAAATTTGTTTAATTTGGGCTAGATACTATCGTCTAGTCCAAATATAGCATCATTGAGAGCTTCTGTTTTGGATACTAGATACCGGAGAAACATGTATTTGTATTTTTATCAGAAATATGCTAATGAAAAATACAACGGGACAGATGCCTGTGCGATAAAGAGGACTATTTTTTTGTGTACTCGTATTATTGTTGCTAACATATTTATGTATGTAAATTTCTTATATTCTAAAATATAAATATTGACAATATTAATTTGTTGATGCTGAATTAGGACTTTAGCCAGATAGTAGGTTTGAGTTTGAGAATATTATTATTATTTATAATTAAATGATGCACATTTTAGCGTTAGAAAATATTCGTAAAACAATGAGGACGCCCGTTTTGTGTTAAGAATACAATTTACCTTGCCGCTATAAACTTCAATGTGCACTCTAAAGATATTCCTTCTAGCTTTTTTCTATTACCTTAGTTATAGAATGAAACCAGAAGGAATATCTCAAAAAATAAGTCTTAACTTTTTAAGTTGCATTCAAAGATATCGTGACTATTCTGATAAAGTTGTAAAAACTAATATTATAATTTAAATAAAAAAGATACCCGTGATGCATTCACTCAGGGTCACACTAAACTTGAAGCTTTATGGTGTAAGTTCTATGGCGTGACAAACCATTAGTCATCTGTTAGACAGATATTGAGACCAAAAAATACTTAGTACCTAGTGTAAGTTTCAACTTTCGACATTTCAATAGCGAGTTGTTGCATTTACCAGACAAATATAAATATCAAAAACTTTCCAATAATTCACAACAGACACAGTTCCTTTACGGTTCATGCAGTGAGATTGTGGAACTCACTACCCTCCTTCATTCGTGATTCGCAAACATTGGTTCAGTTTAGGACACGAGTAAACACATTATTTCTCTTTACAGAGAATCCAAATATATAGTGTGTATGTATAAGTGTATGTATGTATATGTAGGTAAATATTATATACATATTAGTTTTGATGTATTTTTATGTAGTTATTTATATATATGGGGCTGCTGGAAGAGATTTTTAATAGAAATAAGCAGTACCTTTGTACAATTCTCTAATATTAATAAATAAATAAATAAACAGACGCACTGCTGATTTTCTCACATAATATGACAGCTGATGCCAAAGAAACTTACACTGTGGGCTACAGATCCCTGTTTATTCAAAAATTATAATGGAATATTTCAATGTAGCGGTAAATATTCGACAAAAATTAAGCATTGTGAATACTCTCCTACAAAGCATCGATTGTTATCACCTAACTATACATTTGAAGCTTCTCCAAAGCAAATGATACGTGTGGTAATAGTATTACAAAGGTTACACTCAAATTCAAGCTCTATTTCTATCACGATTAAGCTCTACACACCTGAACCGTATTCACCTCCTAAAGGAGAATTATGGAGGTCACTTAATAGCGTATATTCCGCCAACTTCTGGTTAGAATAACAAGAATAAGATAAGGCACCCGTAAAAGCGGTTATCATTTGCTCACTTCGGTGAGTACAGGAACTAAAAAAAGATTTAAATACGACTTATACTTAATGAACTTACTCGTAAATAAAGATTTGATAAAATAATATAAAGTAAATTTTGAAACAAAACTATATATATTTAGTTGAAAGTCAAAACACACAATTTTAAGTGATAAATTCCCAAGATCAAGACAAAATTATGGCTTTATCAAATCGTCTGCCTGCCAATCGCTCATAGAAATATAATATATATACTGTTTTCATTTAATATTTTAAAAAGGAAGGTTAATGGTTTCATTTTTTTTTAAAAACAACATTTTAGCAAAACCGAAAACTGGTAATTCAAACTTAAATTACAATATTAGATAAATACATCAAAAACAATTTTTACGTTATTTTAAGGTGAAAAAAAAAATATTGATAGCCTCCGACTAATTTTGAAATCGAATAAAAACGAACTAATTCATTATGATATAAATCAAAAAGCTTTATTAAAATGAAGCAGGATTATTATAAATTTTAAAAAAATATTACTAAGAAAGAAAAAGAGCATACAAAGAATTTTAAAAACTTGCCAGTTTATTGCCCATTGTTATTCATAACGCTCGTGGAAGGGGAAATGTCAGAAAACACGATACTAGTACTGTGTTAGGTACGTGAGGGCCACAACGTAATTAGGCACGTATACGTTACTGGCAGAGACGCAAATTAATTAAGGACCGGGAACATCATAAATTACGCGACAAAAAGTTCGGAACGCGTCCAGCGTTTCCAAAACTGCTGCAAAATGAAAATAATTGGACGTCAAATGGCTTGAACGATGGCTATTTAAAATGTCGAGAGCGGACCACGATTACTACCCCCGTCACGGTGGTGGTACTTGCCCTTATTTTTAAATTTCTGCAGATATACAGGCAGTCCCTTCGCTATGCCTCATTAGGATAAAGTACTTAAATATTCCTGTAAAGAAATTCAATTTAAAGCGAGTTCATTTGACTCATAAAATAAGTAGAAGAATGTCAAACGAAGACACGAATTTCGAAAGATGATCCCATGAAATAATTAATCTAGTATTTTTGTTACATCTAATAAAATGGCTAGTTGTAAACATGAACTGAAATTATACCATATAAGACCATAGTCTTCCCTTGACTGAAATTATCATATTAATCAATCCTCATAATTCGCCTGTTCTACCAGGTTCCGGTTGTAAAGTTGTCCTAGCAAGGTGGACCTAGTAAAAATTTTTCTTCTCGCCCGAGTCGTTGTCAACATGCACCATGGCGGTGGTGGGGAAACACCTTTAGACCAACTCCCACATACAAATGCATCTAAGGACGATGCGTAAATTCTACCTCTACGACAAAAGAACAAAGTGAAAACCATCCACGTTTGTACTCCATTCTCCATCGCTGATCGCTTCAGTCAATTCAGCTTACTAATGGAGAGTGTTGTATTGAAGTTCAATTCATTTTTAGATAAATATTTCATTCATTTATTCTAACATTTCAGGTCAGAAAATGGTAGCCTAAATTTGGTTGTGCAGTGACTAAAACTAAATAAAGTTCAGTCTGCCACTCTTTCACTATAATTGGGACAAAAGGACGGATGGCAGGTAACACTTTAAATAACGTAAAGACTATTTTCAGTTAGATACAGACTTTTCTATAATAAGAAGTGCGGAAATTGAACTGGGTAGGTAGGTACCTACTTCTTTTCTTCAGCCTCATTCGTGTAGTGGACAATATGGCGATAATGTCAAAAAGGATTTGACAGGCACCATTATGACGCTTCTAGTATCAGTAGTTTATTTTAGACGAAGGAATCACGAAGAGTAAATGATATTTCTATTTTTACAAATGTAAATGGTTTTGTGATATTCAGATTCTCTTTGTTTCAGCTTTTGTTACGACACATATATTTACGTAACCAAAAAGTAGCTACGTTCGCCATCTATTCGCCTTCTATAATTATTTATTTATTAACAATAGTATATTATAGACTTTTTTATTCTTGTTTCTTAGTCATGAAATAAGATCGAATTTATTAATAAAATTTATTTTGAGTTGTGTCGGAAGCTGGTGGCCTTATATTCTTTGTTACATGTATAGTTTTATGATTTTCTACTTTAGTCCAAACCATTAGATTAAATCAATAATATGCCTTTGAACAGTTTTATACATCCTGCAAAATACACTCCTGTTTCCAGATAATTACATCCAAATCAGTATCAATGATTATATTAGTAACCATATTTAGAAAAAAATTAAATGATCAGTTTTACCCGGGTAATCAATGCGCAGGCGCACGTACTTTATGCATCTTCAGGCTGCTTTAGGAGACTGCTTAATGATACAAAAATGTAAAGGATTTTATATGTAAATATAGTTTCATGTTGTCCCATTTCTGGAATTAAGCACTTTGTAAAAGAAATAAAAACTAATCAAATAGTTTTATTTCTTTTACAAAGTGCTTAATTCCTTCCGGGGTAGTGACAACGGAGTGGTGCGTAAGGTCCATTATTGTCTTCCGTCCGGGAGGCAGCTGTTCGAACTCCGCCTCGTACAAATATTTTTAAAAATTTCAGTTCATATGTACATTTAATCGACGCTTTACGGAGAAGGAAAACAATTCGGGAAACCTGCACACACCTGTGAAGAAAGTCTTATGTTCTGAGTGAAGTCGACCAACCCGCACTTAGACAGCATGATTGACTAAGGCCTAATCGTCCTAATTTAGGATAGACTCGAGCCCCTCGGTGGCGACGTATAGACAACAGTCTACTTCATCAACAGATGATGGCGAATGAAATAAATGTGCCTGATGGTATATCAGAATAGAAATCTGAAAACTTAATTTATAAGCTCAGGGTTGTAATTGCACTCACCCGACAAGAAGTGACCAACGATACTAACATTGTAACAAGTGGGACCATCGGGGAAGTCGTAACGGTTATATGAGCCATGGCGACATCGCTGGCATGCTTATAAAATTTAATAGCCCTCGGGAACATATTTCATATAGATGTAGTAACTATCCCTGCGCTGGAGTTAAGTTTGTAACGTGTAGATATGAAACCAATTGTAAATAATATATAATAAACACTGATATACTTTAAATTGACAGCTATTGTTCTATTGAATAAAGGGCAGAATCGCGGGACACGTAGCGCACGACCAGCTTGCGATCTAACGTTTGCATTTGTTTTTCCTTTTCCCGGTATTTGAGGTCACATTCTCATTTTGGCGGCCGTATGGTCGAGCGGTCAGTACCATAGGTGCCGAATTCGAATCCAAGGGTCAGATATTTGTATGAGTCCGAATATTTGTTTAGAATTCATGTTTTGTTTGTATGTTTAGTAATATTTTGATATTCATACACATATTAGTGTCTTTCTTTCTCCGTTATCTAGTATCTATAACGCAAGCTCTTAATTATGCTTTCTCGGGGCTAGATAATAGATGATCACAATCATTAACAATCAATTAATCTAACAACATTACAATCAACTTATAAAATTGTCAAAATAAAACAAAGATACCGTTAAGATATGATACGATATGTAGATGCTTATCTTGGTAACTATGGTAGAGTGTCGTGAGATGATTCTAAGCGATGCTTCCGTCTGGTCTACAACCCTTCTCAAATATCGGAATACATTAGAACAGCGAAATCTATGTGCGTGTCACTTTTTAAAGTTAAACGTCAAAGTGGGACGGAATGTGACTTTTTGGAACAAAACTGTATTGCGCTGGTTCTAATTGAATAAGTTTTTTAGTTTCCCTGAATTTCTACTCTGAAGTGGTTCTTCTGCGGTTACAATATAATTTTGTGCAATTATTACATGACATATTTCGCGTTCCATTCCAGATTCCGTCATTTAGGGCTGCAATGGGTTTGAACGTTATATCACTTATCACAGGGACCTTTCCATGGCCGTTTAATTCTACTATCAATTTTAACTTCATAGAAATATAGATATAGGATTCATAGAATAAATATAATTGTATCTTATTTACTGCTACAACACAGTAATGATGAAGTTTATAGTAGTTTAATGTGCATTACACCCAAAAGAAAAATTTTGTAAATAGTTTATTATTTTAGAAAAAAAATGAAAGATATATTTCATAAATAAAAAAGACCATTTCATTTCTGACGAAAGATTAGAATGTCAACGTGCTTATTGGGTAGCAAAATGGAATCATTTGTCTCATTTTTATCAAGCAACTGCCTGAAAAAGGCGCGATCGAACCGAACGCAATAAAATTAGGCTTTATCCCGAGCGGTCGCAGTGAAAGCGACAACACTGAGAGGGGTGGGGGAGAGTTCGCCGGCCCGACCTACTTTGGGGCGACGGGATACTACAGCAGCTTTACTATCGACGCGTTTCTACGAGCTGCGGTCGGATAAGAAGGAATTCGCACTTCAATGGAAAGCAAGGGAGAAGAAAAGTCGAGTAGGGGTTGAGATCGATAGGCAGGAAGGCCGATCGCAGCTCAGCAGTGCGGGATCACAATTAGTGGCGACGTAACACGGTTACCGGCTCCTTGTGATTGATGCCTCTGCGCCCGCCATACACCATACAGCCTAACCAAACCAATTTAGAAGACGCGCTCAAGCCTTACAGTTTTATATTCTTTTCCAGTTCAATTCAACGCTAACGGAACGAGGTATCTAGTGATTTCTATGAATATGTAATGTTAAAGATTTTTTTTATAGTAAGGGAATCTTGACTTCCAAATAGACGTTGCAAATTTACATGTTATTCTCAGAATTTCTTGCAAATGAAAATTAGTAGAAATACAGTTAACATAACGAAGAATATACTAATAAAAATTTAATCCAACATTCACAAAAAACTAAGAAAATATTTAACAAAAATGGAGCTTAATTCCACTTAAATGTGGGAACTATATCTTGGACAACATCGAGTGGTTTCCAATTTAAAGATTACAAGTCATTTTTAATTACAATAACGATTACTTAAATGGGTAACTAGTACGTAATTTGTGATTTAACGAGCCTTTACTTATTTATTTACATCCATTCTTATAAATAGACAGTTAACACAATGTTATCCAATGCAGTAAAATCTATCCATTCCAAATATCGAACTCAAGCCTAAATCAAAATTATACACCAAGTTTCGGATTCTTATGATCTTTTTCGCATTACAGTCGAATAAAGTTAAAGGGACATCAAATGAAAATCAACTTTACTATATTTGAAACAATCGCTTTAGTATAACGGCTTAGAAACAAGATTGATATGCGAAGAAGTATAGTAACTCGATCCTGCTCTGTACGTGATGCGAACTTATTCCGACTATTAATATAGTAGTAATCGCAGCTTTATAACCACAGTATAACCGTTCTTTTCTTTTATTTGGCTGCTGAAAGACTTCACAAGAAAAAGTCACTGAGTCAAATCAAAAAGCATTGTAAAGATGCGAAATTGCTACCGTTCATGTTATCATCTCTCATGATGACTACAACTATGAAGGCCGAGACCCTACGGCCCCTGAAACGCTTACAAATTTCATATACAACCATTCGCTCTCCACCGGCACAAAAATTCTAAATAAAATATTTCTAGTTTTAAGCAGTATAAGGACTTTCCAAATCTCTGTTGTTAGTCTAGTAAAAAGTTTAATTTATAATTTGCACACCATTCGTGCTTTCAACTTCTCAGAACTTATTTTAATAATGACAATCTCTTTTTTATGCTTTGCTTGCCTTGCTTTTGTGAGACAAAAGATCTGTTTCTCTTTTATACTTTATTCCGAATCAAGTTAGCGACTACCTGAAAACAAATATATTGCTTATTAGTGAAGATTTTTTATTTAGGCATTATATTATATTATGTTATTAATTTATAAAAAATAATGTCACCTGTTAATATAAAAAAATTTGATAATGTTACAGATATTTAACAAAAAATATTTCAGACCATTTCATAAACATTTAACATTTATCGAGCAAGCGTAAACTTTAAGGGAAATCCCACGTTTTCCATTATGCATCGTCATTATAGTGTGCCATATGTTTTGGCTATTTTATCTGTATACTTACTATAAATGTATAAATACATTTCTAATAAAATATTGTATATCCTAGATGTTAGTTTCCACAAAATGTATAATAAAATACATATAACTAAAATAGATAAATAGTTACTTCTGGAACATTTCACTTACAATTCTAGCACCCACTTTCATAGGATACTTCCATCTTATGCATTTACTTTTGTTATAGATTGGTAGGTTGTGTGTAATAAATTTACATTTATTCTTTGAAAAGTAGATTTCTTTATTATTAACAAACTATTTATTTATGAAATTAAAAAGGAGTTTCGAATCTCAACTTTAAGATAAGAATTGTGATTCTACGACTTGGTTGATTTCAAATCAAACATCGACACTTGTACCATTGATTGTAATAGCATTCAGTCTATAACGAGTGTCTGCTGTCCCTGTCACAGCCTGTTACAACCACGGCTTAATTAAAACTCAATTTAGTCATCTTTAGTTTGTCGAGTTGAAAACAAGCCCTTTTGGGAGGAAACTTTATGTCTTTGTGATTAATTATATCAGTTCTCAACTGTAATAGCCACGTGACGGCACTCTAAAACGAGATTGAGTGTTGCCACAATAGTGTATAAGTATCTACGTATTATATAACCATGTCTTATTTATAAACAATTAATAATACTAAGATACTAAGCGTATTTCATGTTTGCATCTAAACTATCAGCGCTTTCATACAAAAGTGGCATGACAACTTTGAGCCCATCCACATTTTCATAGATACTTCTACAGCCATTATTTTTTCTCGTTGAAAATTGTTCTAAACCCTAGAAGCGTGGAAGCTAAGTACGTAAATATTTTAACAGACATCTCTCGATATGCTACCGACTTGAGTACTTATGAGACGACGTGTGTGTACTCAGCAAAATGAA
Source organism: Acentria ephemerella (assembly GCA_943193645.1). NCBI lineage: Eukaryota > Metazoa > Arthropoda > Insecta > Lepidoptera > Crambidae > Acentria > Acentria ephemerella. The sequence continues at coordinate 8,124,681 of OW971886.1, read as the reverse complement.
CCTTATTTACTCAGGTCGTGTTAAAGTTATGAGATCCCAAAATATCGAATAGACTCCTTGAATAAAGTAAACCACTTTTGAGTTTACACATCTTCAGCACTAGTGCTCAGATATTCCAAACGTAGATACTTTTGATTAAGGAATCGTATAGTAGTATTATTTTCTAAAAGTATCCCATAAATTACTTATTTTTAATACTTGTTTATATAAATAGTGTTGCCAAGTCTCAAAAAATGCTCAACGTCGCATAACAGTATTCGGTGGATGATGAGTAATTGTGACATACAAAAACCTTCTTTATAATTTGTGAATAGCTAAATAAAATCAAAATTTTTAATTAAAATGTTATATTAAGTAATTGACCGCTATGTTTACTAAAATTTTATGAAAGTTTTGAATTGTATACTTTCAATATTATTATTAATATTAAGCTAAGAACTCAATACTTTCAGTATTTTAATTATATACTTCAATCTTGACTTTTATAAGAGTATATACCTAGAATGAATAAATGTATTCAGTAGTATATATGTAGTAGTAGTAGTCATGTATGTAGTTCGTATTCTCTCTTTCTTACAACATGGGTTGCTTTAAATGAGGCGTGAAAAAGCACTTTTTGGGCCGGCAAGGTGAGGGTGGCTAGGGCAGTATATCGCATGCTTCAGTAGCTATCTTCACATATAGACTCCTCTACTGCGTATCATCAGGTGGTGACGAGTCATTTGCTGTGCTTTATATAAAAAAAAATGTATTTTGACTTGGACTCGATAACAAATTAGTATCGATAAAACACAAACAAATTAGTTCTCAACGTATAAAATACGTTGACCAATAAACCTTTTTTTATTTTGTTAATTGTTATATATAATAGAATTATTGATCATCGTCACATCAGTGCTTTGTGTGTCCTTCAAACGCATTAATTTATTCGAAACACATATTTAATTATTTGAAAGTCTGAACTAAAGACTGAAGTCTGAATTAAATAAACCAATAAGCTATCGTCGACACAACAAACAAATTCATAGAGAAACATTGAAAACAACGCAACGTAATCCGTTATGTAAGTCTATACTTCGACACCCTTCTGTGACTTACATTGTTCATTGCTATAAAATCCAGTTATCCTTATTACTTTCTCTGAATGTTTCCTACTGCTCCGTATATCTTATTCGTATACCGTAAAACGTCTTTGTGATATATATTATTGTGTTCAAATCAACCGTGATAAAATGTAGAGCTACAATTATGGCAATTGAAAACTAAATAGCAAAAAAGGCGCTTTACAGGATACTAGCATGCGTAAGGCCTGTGGGGAGCACACTGAACAAATGAACACATCCTGTGTAACTGTAATGCTCTTGCTTAGAAAAAAATGGGTCTCTTTTATTATATAATATAAGCACAAAAGGTCCCATTGGATCAAACTGCTCCGGGTTTGAATCCTGTCCCTTAGCTAAGATAACCAGCAAAAACTACAATAAGACATTCGTGTAACAAAACAAATGATAACATCTTCAGGGTACTTTGAACAATTACCTAGTTGACTTTAAGTTTTTAAAAAAATTTAGAGTGCAAACTTTTAAATTTTCCTTACAAATGTCGTTCGAAAGCTTAGTGACCTTTCGGTGCAACTTTTTGAAAGCGCCTTAGTGGGTGAATAATTTTCAATAGAAACCTTACTAATTCTTCTCGAATCATAAAAGATAATAAAAATGAGTATTTTATTCGGTTGCTTTAATCATGATTTATTTATGAGATTATTTACATACCGTACTCATAACTTATGGAGCTCATTGACTTAGTGATTCGACCGTTTCGAGAACTTTCACCATAGTTGGTACCTGGATGGGTCAGTTACGACGGTGTGATTTAGTTACAGCCCAATCCCCTCATATGCTTCTCCCGTGTAGGAATGTAATCGCCAGAAGTGAGACATATATAGGCTGTTGATGATGATGACGGTAGAACTTGGTTGATGAAGATTAAAGATGCTAATAGGAGTGTGAAGCGGAATAATCTAATAATTCCCTACATTCTGATTGAAACGATCGGTCATTCACCCTCTCATCTCCAACTTTACCTTCTTACTAAGAAACTGACTTCGACACTTTACCAATACTTAGTTTTACTGCTCAATGTGAATCTCATGTTGAACACATGGAGTAAAATGCTATTAGTTTCGATAGTTACGAAGATTTTTGTTTTCTCACATTTTATGACCTTTCGTTAGTATTTCTCATATCCTTCTCGCCTTAAAGGTTCTTTGATTTTTTATGTTCATAAATAAATTACTAAAACATGCATCAATAACTAAATAATGTTAAGTATTTTTTATTCTAAATGTTGTAGCATGCCTTCATCTCTCCTAATAAGCAATGACAAGGCAGAAATATGAATCGAGCTTTACTCGAATTCTGCAACAAAGGAACTGGCTATCATACCTCCAATTACCGAAACCCCGCAATGTTATAGATATTAATTCTTATGGTGGCGGACTTTGGTGAGCCAACTAAATCAAGCAGAAAATTTTAAGACGGTACCGATAAAATTATACCCACTGTGGACGAACGCCGGCGCAGGTTGGTAATAAAGAAAAAAAATCGACTATTACCAGCTATAGAATATAGAATATCGAAATCGTGACATCTTTTAAGAAAGAAAAAAATGTCAGGGCTTATTATTTTTCAAGATATGTATCTGACAATTCGGCGCAACGAGTCGCGTCGGTGCCAAGTGCCAAGTGCCAGCTCTCGGTACTGACTGCTGGGCCGTCGCCAAGCCAGCGTAGATTGCTATGCCTGCACTATCGGGAATCAGCAGATACCGAGCCTGAGGCATTCATGATTGATTTTATATTAACTTTATCTAGATTTAAACCAAACTTAATTTTCTAGTCGGCAAAGGTCATTGGGGAAGTGCTATGTTGGGAATAGGAACACTTGTCTCCTATAGTAAACATAATGCTGCCTCTTAAGATTTGCCGGCGGAGTGGACAGGCTCCTCGGCCAGGCCTCTGGGGTTAAGTCCTGACAGGGCAAATATTTGTATAATGAATCCAAAAATTTTGTTCATGAGTTTAATAATTCAATAGATTCATGTATGTATATTTTAAATGTAACAGAATATTAGGAATATGCATACACCAACTCCCCAAACAATATCATAGAAATTTAAAATCTATAGGAGCGATAAATTAAAATTTATGTATGCTTAACTCCGTTTATAATAAAAGCCAAAAACGTAAATATTTCTTATAAATATCTTAATCTAGTGTTCACCAACATATATTTTTGATTAATTACGATGAATCAACCTTTTGATACTTATTGTGTTGGTAAACTTTGATATTTAATCATCCGTTGAGTTATTTTTCATTATTTTTGGGGTTATTTTACACTAATTTTATTCTTTTGAAGAATTTGATTAATTCAATATTTTTCTCAAAAACTAAATACCTTAAACATGTCTGTACATGTCTCAGTGAATATAGAACATGCTGAAGTGAGCTAAACTTAGAATATTTAATTAAATTTTAAATGATCATTCATATTAAAAATATGACCTAGCTAGTACCAATTAATAAATTATTGAGGTTATAAGGTCACATGTTAAACACTGCAATTCTGCTAAATAGCATAACAACGTACACGACATAAATAAAACGCAATATAAGGCTCAAATTATGTTCACCGACACGCGAAAGGTGTACTGCAACTTAATAATTTTTAAATTAACGTCATACGATTATCTACCTAACATAAACTTAAAAGAACACTCAAAATAGTTTGCTGCTAGTAAAATATGTCTGTAGTGCAGTGACAGCGTATCGACGTCACTGCAACTAGGTCGGAGAACACTCGACCCGAACTGGGTCCCACTTTCGTTTCGCGCCAACGAATTCAGACGTCTCAAACCTTTACATTCATTTAAGGAAACTTTTGACATATTCGCGAAATAAGGAAATGGACTCGCAGAAGTTGAGCGTGCAACACATAAATGACAAGCAAGTTTGAGCACCTCTGAAATTTTAAACTTATTTCGGAGATGTCAGTTCATTTCATAGTAAACTGGTGTATGTTGAAATCTTTTGTTTCGAATGGAGAAGAAAATTCTAATTATAATAAGTGTACAGAAGTCATCACTTTATAAAATTTTAATGTAAACTTATGACATCTTGAAAACAATCATAATCATTAGAATGTTGAACAAAGGTGATACTTTAATAAGTATCTGTCTGTTCTTGTTTATTACTTTATTAAAAATGCACGGCTAAAACAAAGTGAAATAATAAAAGTAATAATTGTTATTTATTCCATATGTTTCCAATTCCACTAAATATTGTAAGAGTATATTTTATCGAAAGAGGAAAAAACATTTCTAGTATCAAGGATGTATATCATATACTATCCTATATTTATCCCATCTCCTTATGTGTACTATGTTCCATTCACAATAGGCTCTAAAAACATTTAATTAGCTGATATATTTGTAAAGTGCTTGCATAATATGTAACGACATATAGAGATAAATATGTTACATCTAGTATATGTAAATGCTTCTGTTTAAATTTTGATCAGAGAACAATTAGTGTTGATTGATTTTCAGATGTTCTTGTTGTGTTCCATCAAAGACGATAAATCTATAATATTATTCATATGAATCTAGAGATAAAAGTTTCAACTCGCCTTTACACTTACACTCGCTTATACAGGTCAAAATTAAAGCACTGAAGCAGCTACACCAGTTCTTATTATTGCGTTAAAAGTTCAAAGTAATCCCATTTTACTTAACACAGTAACAGTAGTTTCCGGTGCAGGTTCTTAATATTCAAGTATGAAGTCGTTCTGGAAAGTTCCACTATTCATTGCAATATTCACTGCGATGCCTAGTAGTAATGTACTAAGTTGACTTACTGTACTCTGTAACTCTGTGCATTGATTCCCAACTAATACTGCTAAATAATTTCAATACAACAATAGAACCGATTGAACTGAGAACAGTTGGTCATGTATCAAACAGAGGTAGTGTCGATTAGCCTTCTAAATCGTAATTAATTAAAAACCTAGAGGCAAAGAACATGTTGTCTGTGTGGGTTGGTTTCTCTGTTGAGAATTTAAGCCTGTCATTCTATAAAGCCTTAGGTACCTCGATACTAATAAAATTTAATCGTGTCTAGAGTCTACAACATAGCAGTTAAAAATTAATATATTTCTTCATAAATATTAAACAGTAAAAGGCAAAATTTTATAATCCAAAGCTTCCTAAATTATATACTATTTACAAGGTGTCAATTGACGAGTAGACATATAAATACTTAGGTGTTACCAAACTACAAAATAATTGTATAATTAATTAGACATTTCCCAAATATTATGTTTTACTCACTAAACTGTTTGTATGGAGAAATTTGAAATTAAATTACAATATTAAAAATTTTTGTAAAAGTGATTTTTGTTAAAAGTAATCTATTGGAGATACCAGGGTTGGTTTTGTCTCGATAGGGTATGTATTAAAATAATTATATTTGTATTGAGTCGGTATCAAGCTTTCGTAATAACTTTCACTTGCCCATAATTTTCGAGAGAGAATATTGATTAACTTTAACAATAACAAATCTTCGAACTTCATGTTAGTCAATAAACAAGTTGAATGTTTTGTTCCGTTACAAGATTATTAAATCCAATAACATTTTTGGTTCAAATGAAATTTCTCTAGGGGTCTTACAAACCTGCACCTGAACATTGAAATGGAATTTATTTGAGTTTATGTTTGGACAGTTTCAATTTACTTGGTGGTTGATTAATCTTATCGGATTCTGGTTGTATCAAAATACTTCAAGCTAATTTTGCTGGATAATTAATTTCAGAAATTGACTTCAATTATGAGTAAGTACATAATCAATTGACTTATGAATACCGGTTTAGGATTTTGGTGAGTTGGTCAAATTGACTTAGCTTATGGTATTTATTACATTTCTGTCTTTAATAAGTTTTAAATCAGTGAAGTACCACCATAGGTATACAAAAAACTTTCTATTAAATATGTGAGGAGTAATGCACGAGGCAACGACGCTGCAGATGAGCTAGCCAGGATGGAAATAGCGTGAATCCAAGCCTGGAACAATTATCTCAATACCCAAGCTGGTTTAGAAGTAGAATTAGTCAGTATACTAATTACTTCCATAAGCCACTTCGGAATACTTTTCCCCTCTAGCGACAGAAACTCATTCTACCGTTTATGAATCCTAAACTCCAAAACCCTTACAGCTAAATATACCTAGATCCGCAGCATAATAGGACCGTTGCTGGTCACGGTAATTTGAACGAGCTTATTTTAAATCTAGGTGTCACAGCCAATCCTGATAATCCTGTGGTGCCTGGATGAAAGCCGAAGAAACATCCGCAGCATTCAAGCAGGACACTGCAGGGGTGCAGCAGAGTGTTAAACCACCGAGCTACCTACCTGGGATCTCCAAATAGCGTCCCAGAAGACGCTGGGTTTTCAGTAGGAGTGAACCAGTACACGTCGTAAAACGAAACGAATATGTCAACGGAAGAGTTTTAGGCTACTTTCCCATAGATCCCAGGCTCGAGTCAAAAAATCAAGAGCTGGGTCAAATGTTCTTGTGATAAACACTAATAGTTTCCTTATATAGTATAAAATATTATTAATCTATGCTAGTTTCAGCGTTTAAATATATGAGTCATTTTTTAATCTGAACGTGCTGAACAATATCAACCTAGTTTTATTACATAAATAAATTGATGTTATTTTAGGTCATGTTATTCATCAGAGGTCAAAAAGATTCGCAAAAAATGGTTTAATTATTATCCAGTGTACCCACTTACTTACTAGTCGAGTAATTAGTTAATTAAAGAAAATAAAACTGAACGCATGCCGTTATGCAAACCGAGTTACATTTTTAAGCCCAGAAAAGCAGTTGTTTATTCGACGATTCATTGTATTTCAGTATTCTGTTGTTCAATTATACTGTATTACTTTGGAATGAAAAGTAATGACAAATTATGTATATGAGAGAAAACTTATTTTCGTTTGCATTCACGAAACTCAAATCATACTAGATGGGTCTAAGCGGAGCGGTGTTGACAGCGCTGCGCCGCGTGCTAAATTATTTTGGCATTGTTTACGAAAACTGTATCTTATAACTTACGATTCTGCGCAGAGCTCACGATATTGCAACAATGATCGCCCCAGCTATTTTAGTGAGGTGTCAACTTGAAAGTAGCTCCGTTCATGAAGCTAAACAATGCTGATTTAAAATTAATTTATTAGGAATTATGGTTATTAGTAATGATGTTAAATAAAGAGCTTTATAACATTGTAACTACACAGATCTTGACTAATAGAGAAAGTGGTAAGTTTATTTAAATAAATAAAAATAAAATATTTATATTCTTTAGCACACCAAGTATTTAACCCACATTAAGAATCATGAAGAACTTGTTGGATATATATTTAGATATAACATATATATATAGGATAAACTAATATAATAAATTATACCCGAAAGTACTCTAAATATATTCAAATTAAGTACTTGTCCTCACAATACAAATATCTTCTCTATCGAGATTCTAATTCCTAACTACCTCTTGTTTAATTCGTCGACAGAAATACAGATGAAAAGGAGCTTTGTGTCCGAAAATCAAGAATATTATTGCACTCATATATTGTTATTAAGAAGTATGTATGCCGACGCAAATAAAACACATCCAGTTTTCCAATTGAATCGAATTACATCTAATTTTCGTTTTCGTGATCGAATCAAGTCGGGCGGCCACTAGGGAATTGCAAAAACAACGAGCTCCGTAGCTATTGCGTCAATTGAAGTTGCCCTCGGGGAATGATGGTTATATTGATTATCAATATCTTAAATATTCATAATATGAATTTTTGGTTCCTCGCTTAGAACCGAGTCCACAAAACACGACATATGTGTTAAATATTGTTTCAGTGATTAATAAAGTGGAACATTAGTTCCTTTCTCTTCTTTCGTTCGCCGAACTGTCTTTGATACAAATAATTCAAGTAATCCACCAATTATGGTCAGATAATGGATAAGATTTTGTTATTGACAGCCTTATTTAGAAACTCTTCATAAATCCGTTGTCAGTACGTTTAAAACTTTTCGTTAATTATTTCTTCAATAAACCTTTTTTTTTTATTTTATATATTGTAAGATTATTGTGGCAGAAAATTATCTTCTTGTATTGTTTACGAATTCGGATTTTACAGGTATTTTTTAAAGGTTTATAAACGGCGGGAAGAACCTTGCTAAATTTCCTGCCAGTAGTTACAACATCGTTTCAAAAATTTATAAAATCTACAAAATTACTTTAGTTATAATTGGCTAGTAACTCAATTAGGTATTTTCATATCGTAAAATGGTAAGTCTCAGGTAAGCGATCAATAAAAAAAGCTTAAACAGTGACGATAAGAACAACATGTAGTAAATTCAAACTTAATATAAATAACAAAAAAAGGGAAAATATTTTAGTTGTTATATATATTGGGGAAGGGCCAAGGAGGCGCCAATGGAGCTAGGCTCTTGGCACCCCAGAGGCATAATCGAGGCGATCCGTCGGGAGTCGGGCGCCGGCAGGGCATCCACACCTACCGCATGGTGCAGTTATGGACCGGACATGATTGCTTCGGTTACTACCCGTACCGAAATCGCCCGTCGGGAGAAGACGCCACGGTATCATCACTGCATATCCCCGACGATAAGGGCAAACTTACCATTGCTCAGCGAATCGAGCGCGGTACTCAGCACTTGCCATCTCTCACTGCCAACCATGTTAACGGCTATGGTTGGTAGTGATATGGGAGGCTGTCGCCTCTTTCTGCGAGACTGTTCTCTCGCAGAAGGAAGCAGAGGAAGAATATCCCTCTATCTCTGCTATCGTGTGTAGATGAGTGGGCGCGAAAATGCGAACACTGGTCTTAAACGGATCCCTCCTCGAATAAAAAGCAAAGAGGGCAGTAGATACAAGTAGACAGACACAAATACATATCCGATCAAAGTAAAATACCAAAGTGGACGTTACGTTATGAAAGTGGAGTTATATGTCCTTCATAAAGCATTGGGTTTATGAACCATATGATGGTTTTTTTAAATAATAAATAAATTATATTAATTAATAAATTTTTAATACACGTTAAATTTCTAAAAACGATTTCATTAGACATCATATTTTTAATACGAATTTAACAGATATATTGCGCAAAATTGCGCAAAATTGCGTTAAGTATTCTCTTCGGACCGACAGTTAACCAAAGGGTTTCTCACTCTATAATTATAGTTCTTGCCACATGAATAGTAGTTTCCGTGACAAGAGTATAAAAGCGTAAATCAAAATTTTAAATTACGAACTTGGGGATTTTGAATTCTTATTTAGTTGTAAGTTTATTAATTCATAACCTTTTTCCGGGGGTGTAATAAGTTTCGTCCAATCATTCGTTTCTGCGTACCTAAACAATTTATGAGATATTTTCCCACACTTTTTATAACGTCTGATTAAAGATTTAATATTTATGAACTCAATAATTAATAATATATATGAGTATAATTTTTATGTTTTGGAAAGAAAGGTAATTAATCAACACAGGTTCATTGAATACGTAATCTTATAAAAATACACTAGTTATGTAAAGTTTATTCTATAAGTATTATATTAAATTGGTATTCACGACGTATCAGTATATAATTAGTAAATTTTGCGATAAGGTACATTATTGATTACGCAATCTTGATTCTATCAGCAATCTTATCTTAAAGCATCTCTTTGGTCGTGTCTATTCGAATGACATTTGGAATGAAGCCTTATGTAATAGATATTTTAAGATCATTTATGTTTCTTTAAGTCTAAGCTATCTTTAGTTAACTGTCAACTGTCATTTACCCCGATTTCAATGAAAAATTCATTTCAAATGATGCTGGCAACATGACAGACAACTCGTGCATATTCAAAAGCAAGCAAATTGCCTTTATTTAAAAAAAACTGAATTGTTGAATTGGTGTTTAATACCTTTTATATTTACAAATAAACATCTTCATCGTCAACATCATATAAGTCAAGAGACGCCCACTGTTGGACATAGTCCTCCGCGAAGGATCTTCAAACGGGTTGGTGCTGCGTCGAACAAATCCAGCGGCTTCCCGCGACCTTAACTAGATCGTCGATATAACCTTTTTGGAGGCCTAACAACGCTACCTTTACCAGTACGTGGCGGCCACTCGAGGACCTTTCGCCCCTATGGCCATCATCCTCCTGGCAATATGCTCTGCCCACAGCCACTTCAAACTCAGGTTTGCAATTCTTTGGGCTACGTAGGTGACCCGTTCTCTTATGGGTCTCATCATTTCTGATTGTATCATACCTACGGAGAAACCCTAGTATAGCCCTCTCCATTGATCTTAGGAGATCTTTCATAGTTTTTTATGAGACCCATTGTAAGATGCCACGGCTCAGTTATATACGTAATTAACAACGTTGTGAACTTGATTAACATTTTGCTTAAATAGTTATTGCCTAACAAAAAACTTAAATATTTACGTAAGATTTTTTGCGACAAAATGTAGGGCAATGATTCTAACCGATGTTTGTCAGTTTTTGTTTTTGAACTGTAAGGTAGAAGACATATTTCGCTACCATAATGAACTGTCAAAATCAAGTGACTTGGAGAGTTTGTAACTTTGTACTTTATCATAATACGCAATTAATCTTAAAATGACAAGATTTAAATTATAATTCAATTAGGTGACACGTGAAGTACGGAATAGTAGATACTGTATTCACATCAAGAAATACCTATGTAACGTTCATGAGAATTATCCTATCGGTACTCTCCTTTTCTTTATTCCCAAGAGCGGATTGGTCAAGACGTACCTACATACAACCCTTTCTGAGAAATAAATTACATAGACGACACCAGGAACGGATCTTCTTTATTGCTTGTAGACATAAATTTTCCATGAGGTAGACAAATATGAAAAAATATGTTTTGCAAAAGCCGCACCTACATTATTGAAATATCCTTAAACTAAGAATAAGCCTCGCGTTTAAGGTCATAAAAAAACAGTCATTTAAGTCAAATAAAACATCGAAGCTTCGTTAAAATTAAAAGTGGTAATAATAACCTATTAGAGAAAAACTTTCTCAACAATAATTTGAAAAATACTCCATCATTTCTTTTTATGTTTACTCCAGGCTTTTTAACTTTCAAAAGAACATTTATAAATGTGAAAAGGTTTGAAATTTTATTTTTAAAAAGCTGCCCGTTTTATTAATGACGTGGTTAATATTCGATTTAGTGGATACTGTCAAATAAAATTTTAATAAATTTTTCCTTTTTCGACGTTGTTCAAATGGACGATGTAAATAAGTCAGTGGTATTATTATTTCATGATTTATTCGCTCACGTTTTGTGATCTCCCTCTACAAATATTAATTATAATATTAATTCATAATTAATATTATGCTCTCTTGTCTTGCAGACATTGAAACAAAAGTAATACGTGTTAGATTAGTTATTTATAAGTGGCTTTAATCTATATATTCAAGCAGTATGTTAACCTACTTATTATTAAACAGAATATATTTCTATCAATTCGTCGAAACACACTCGATGTTGAATTATTGTCTATCAGTATTTTAACATTTCATTTAATGTTTTGTAGATTAGTTTTAAATTTATCATTAAACGGACTACCTGTTAGTAAAGTTCTATCGTAATTATACGAAGTGCTTCGTCCTCAAGATCTAGTAAAATATATATTATTAAGCAGTTTCTAAATTGTCATACTGCTAACTTCAGATTCTAAGAAAGAGAGTGGGGATGTGGTGTGGTAATAGAATCAGTCAGAAGTGGGTATTCAACAGTGTAACACAAATAAAGTGTCTGAAAAAGAGTTTGTTTTATTTCAAATTCTTACACACACTTGCCCAAAGTTAAAAATGATAATCATTTCGCAACGTCTTTTTAAGATTGCTATATTAGTCATACAAAAAAAAAAAAAATTATAAATACAATCAGTTTCTGGCCACTGTACCTTATAAAAATATAAACGTCCAAGCGGCAATGAAAACGGAAACGCTCTTAAAACAATCGTAACAAAACATTTCCATTGCAAAGCTAAGTTTTCATTAATTCTTTTTAAGCGCAGTGTTGATTCAGGGGGCAAAAACAATAGATTGAAAAAGACTCGACCGCAAATTCAAAGTGCTTATGTCTAGCGATTCGTTTCTATATAATGAATGAAGGCAAAAGATACAGAGATAAGGTACCTACGGATATTAATCATAGCAGCGATACAATAAATCGTAAATAAGTTCTCTGTCTGTTCTAGTTTACGTCAAATATTGTGAAGTTTACGTTACTCCCAAGATTCAGTAACTTTATTGTTTATTTTGATGAACGATTCATATTTAAATTGTCTATTTTTATCGAAGTTTTGTTTAGTAACAGACAGTAATATGTTCAAGAATAGATTATTAATTGTTTTTTGTTTAATACTTCAGTGGAAAATAATTACAAGCTAAAATAATCTATTAGTATTTAAATGTCGGCATATTTTAATTACCAACAGGCGTTTTTGATATATTCATACAGTCATTGTTATTTTAATCGCTGCTTATGCTATAATTATGCCTTGGAAACGTTAAAAGAAGCAATAGATTTGATACAATTCAGTATGGCATATTTTAACAATGTGCAACACAATCCAACAATCTCAACAACCCAACATCTACTAGAGCCATAAGACAGATACTTTCAACCAAATAAATTGGCAGAATAGATCCACAATCACCACCGATCTGTCCAAGAACTTTAATTGGGGTTTATCGTCGGAGAAACCACTGGAATTAATTGTTGAATCGTAAATTCGAACAATTCTTTTCCAATTGTAAATTTTTAATTAAATTCGTTTCTAGATAAAATAGCTGAGAAGCTTGTGCGGTTCCAGCGGAATTTTGATTACATTGAGATAAATGATTCTTATTTTATAAGCATTGATTTTTTTTCAATTACCTAACAATACACAAGGGTGAAGCTGGGTTGCAAATTGATAATTTTATTCAACAAACAAAGATTACTCACTAAGCTATTGGTTTTTCTTTATGGACTGCTTAAAGAGTTTTTATCCGTAAGCAATACCTAAGTAGTATTGAACGTTCCTATTGAAATTAAGTCGAGTAATTGGGGAACATACATAAAAAAGATAATATAACCTTTTTGAAGTCTGTTAAAAAAAGAAAGCGTGACATTTCAATAGCGAATTAGAATTTATGAAAAAATATTTCCCTATTAGTGGCATTACAACGGAGGACTTATTTTCTATAGAAAAAAAAAATCAAATAAAATCAAATGGTGATTTCCTCTTAATGAGATCCAATGGTTTCCTAAGGAAACAAAACCTAACGTCATCATAAAGCAACCATAAATCAAAACGACTGCCATTTTAATTAACGATGCAATAAAAGCTTGATTAAACGAAACGATACAGTCATTACTGCGCCATTTTAGTGACGGTTACTTTAATATATCCTTTAACTTGACCAACATTTATCTACACCTCAATCATTTTTTTACTGGCAATTATCATCATCAAATACGTTGATTTCACATCAACCCGTGATGTGAACTGCTTAACAAAGGCCTTCCCCGTTGATTTCGCATGTTTCTCCATCACAACAACAAGCTACGTACGAATTTGAGGTTATTGAAAAGTCAAGTCGCAAACTGCTCGTCGGGAGGCTGTATCTAATTCGTATAACATGCGCGTCACTACATATACCTTAAAATCTATCTAATATCTCATTAAAATCCGACCAGAATAGATAATCTGGTGACGTCATTTGATGTTTACAAAATGGCAACTGTGAAGCTACTTTAACGCAAATTTAATCTAAAAATACGCCGTAAAATATATTTTTATAATTATCTTCTCAACTCACTTGACGTTTCTAAAAGGCATTCTATCTTTTTCTTATTGAGACATAATGAAAGAGAGGCAGGTAATTTTTTTTGAAACAATACGCTAACAAAATTGACACAAATATTTATTATTTTGCTAGAAAAACTGAAGAAGTCTGGTCGAGATGTCAGTAGCCCTGCCTTCTAGCATCCGAGATCCCAGTTTTGAAGGTAGGGGCAGATATTTGTATGGCGAGTACGAATATTCATTTATGATTCATGGATGTTTCTATGTTTATTTAGTGTATTTCTTATATTAAACTATTATATTAAACATATTACTATCCATATTTTAATCAGCTCCGACAATTAAGGGAATATCTTAACAAAAACGATTAATATCCCCAAATCATGTTTAATGATTTTTATTAAGATTAACTGTTTTTTTTAACTATAAGCTAAATAAAGCATGAAAGAAACGCATAAGTGAGTACAAATCTTTTCCAGCGAATCTAGAATCCGATTAAAAATAACAAATTACAGTAACTCTTGATAAGTGAAGACAAATGGCTTTTCTAGTTAAGAACTACGATCGTTAGAATATAAACAGCACTCTTAGAGGAAGAATAATTTTTTTGAAAACTAGGACATAGATTTTATATAATCCCAAAAGAATTAAGGAATACCATAAGTATCACCATATTTATTATTTCTCGATTAAAGGAACAGTATAAACTGACTGACCTCGATATACGTTCTTTGCAACTGTCCTACAGATGTTCACGTTTCATATAATTCTAAAAATCACAAAACATTTTCAATATTTGTTTTGTAATGGAAGATATTATCTTTGGAAAAAATATTATATTACTACATTCTGAATCAATATATATTTGAATTACTACTACTTTACTACTTTTATATTTGAATTAACACCCCATGTGAAATTGCTTCTTCTTGCCTGTACCACTCTGAACATAGTGTCCTGGTAGCAAGTGAACGGTTGGCATCACAGATTGTGAATCATAATTACTACTTGCATAATTGAATTTGAAATAATGAGCTTTGTGACTATCTCTCTCTCCCTTTCTACTCAAGAACAGACATTTCACTGTTCGCAGTCATCACTTCTCTGTTTACATCAAGCACAAAAATTAAGTTATTAATTCTTTGCTGCACATGAATCGTGTGGAATTCTTTTCCTTATATAACTTGGGCTCATTCAAACGATGCGTGAAAAGGCACTTTTGGGCCGGCAAGATGAAGGTAGTTACAGCAGTAAATCTCGTACATTTTTAAGACGTAACACGTCACATGCTTAAAAACCCATTTGATTTGGGATGTTCAGTAGGAACATGTATTGGATATGTTGTATAGGATTCAAGAGAATTTTTTTCTGAAATTTTTAATAAAATATTTCCTTAAGTTTCAGTACTGCTTCAGTTCATCTTATTTACCTATGTATACTGAGCCTCTATTTTAATTGGACCTTGCTCATTTCGTTGGTACTTGTTTATAGGATAATATTTTTATCCTCAGTAACTGGAAAAAAGACGAACTCAACAGACGAAAACAACATCGGATCTTTGTAACATTTTCCCTATAAGCTGTATATTGTATTCTTTATCATCATGAAATCTTTATTAATTTTGTCTAAAAATATTTAGGGACGGTGGAAAGTTATACGAAAGATAAACAATTTCACAGGGCATTCTCCAGTTAGGCTTCGAGATTATTTTAAATTATATCATTGTTAAGTTACTTAATTCGAAAACAATTTAATTAAAAGTAAATAATTCAATTTAAAATAGCCTGTTTATATCTAAGAATGATCTTTAGTACTTCAATTGATAGGAACAAACATATTAACGTATCATTTCACAAATATGACATTATGAGTAATTCAAATATATAAAATTTATGTACAAGTGTATAATATTATGATCAAATTTGTATACTTATTCTGATGAACTATATAATATTTATAAACGCTTCCATGTCAACGGTATTTCTTATTTCATCCATAAAATGATATAATTAAAACAAATATAAAATCATGCTAAAATGTACATATATACACTATTATGCTTGACGATTGTACAGTCGACTTTTTAGTCGTAATTTTATGCCGTTTGTTACACATTAACGAGTTGACATTAACACGCAGAGGTTAGTTTATAATACCTGACCTACTTCACCTAATTTTCTGTCAAAATTTGCTTTTTATTTTGCGGTCGATCAAGCCTTTGCTTACATTTTTGAGTGTCATTTTATCTTAAAGTATTTTATAACGCTATTTCATTTCCTTTACTCTATATACTTATATTTTCTTTAATATGTAAGAACAACGTTAAAATATAATTTTTCATAAACGCTGCTACAGTGAGCGAAAAATATTATCTGATTTCCAATTTCAATTCGATTGGTCTGAGCGTTCCGATTTCTATAAGGAAAATGGCTTTATAGAAATCAGAGAAGTTTTGCCATAGACGTTCCCTATAGGAACGATCACAATTGTTATTTCAAGGTCCTCAATGCTTCGGAAGGCACCAGAAGCCCACAATGTGGTATATGCAGCCACCTTTACTGTGTTTTTAAACGGTGGGAAAACCTGTGTCAAATAATAGGACGTAGATAGGCTGTTAATGATAGAATTCCAATTAATTAATTAATTAGTTTGACTAACGGTCAAATAATTCCTTGATTCCTTTTCCTTTTTCTTTTTTTTTTCATTTATCAAAGGAAAATAACAGTTCATCGTTCATAACGTTATTTTTAATAAGCTTAATATTACATAATTGTGTTTAGTACACAACGCTGAGTATGAGATATATTTTGATATAGATCATCGTGGTATTGCTTCTAGATTTATACTTTACAAAATTCACTTCATAACATATGTTTATATACAATAAAAAGTCTGTTAGATAAATTTTATATGTTCTGTTACTACTGTTCTAATCTATTTTTTAGTCGCTTTTAAGAAAGGGATTTTTAAATCATCTACCTACTTATATAAAATGTGGCATTCCAATCCCGATTACAAGAATGATATTACATGTCTTCTTGATCATGGAGGAGTTCAAGATAGATTGACCTATCATAGTCACTGGAACATACTAGAGTTCTCTCAAGAAAATACCAAAAATTGCCAATTTTTTGTGTTTTCTTGAGAGAACTCGAAATACCTAAATCACAAGCAAGCTTCTTTCAGGCATATTCGTGTTTGTGAAGAAAGCTTAATTATAATTTCATTAAAAACATAGCTTTCGATGTTTTTGCGTTTCTCAGCCAAAGTTGGCGTTCGTACTAATAAATAATTATTTTGGTTAAAAATAATTATTCTAGGAACATTATCGCGAAAAATTTAACATCTCTTCTGGAAAATTAATTAGATTTTTGCTTTATCATTACACTTTCATTTATGCTTTGGTGCTTTGCTTAATTTCGTATTTTTTAGTGAGATAGGTAGTGAAAGGTACATAGGAATAAGTGAAGGATTATTCCTATGTACCTTTCACTACACTACATATTTATGGAAAAAATTTCATTTAAATTACTCAATGACACTAAAGCACAGAACAAGTTTTTACTCCCGGGAACCTAAAATAACTGTTTTTTTTTAATTTGGATTGAATGGACAGATTGTTAAAAAAATATATTTCCTCAATTTAATCTTTATTAACATTAAACGGACAAAAGACAATGAACTTTTAAAAACACTTTTAGTAAATTGGCCCTAAAACTATTTTGCGTATTTTTTATTATCTTTATTTATGATATGTATCGGATTAACCACTATATGGTCAAGTGGTCAGTACCCCTGTCTACTTAGCCATATGTCGTAATTTATTTATTTACAACTTTATGCACATTAAGATCAAATAACCGAAGAAGAAAAACACAAATATTCTACTATTTCCTTATCGAAATCTCTTCCAACACCATCACATATAAGAAGTAGGTAGACAAATGTCTTCTTATATAAAATAAAACAAATATATGAACTACCTGAACAGTAAATTTACTAGGAAAAAGAGAGAAAATACTAACATATTATATTTAATAAATATGTCTTATAAACATAATAAAATAATTCTAAACCTACACAATACAAACGGTCGTCACATCTATTATTAATTTTCTAATTGATAAATTACCAGTACCTAACATCTGATAGGTAAGTAATGGTAAACGTACTTAAATATCGATAAATTTAAGTGTACAAATGGCCCGCGCTAGAAATGGGTAGAGATAATTCGTTTAACTTATTTTTCGCTGTTTTGCCTCTTTATACTTTCTCTATCGATAAATCACTCACCTTACTGCGTCACTTAGCTTAATTTCTTTAACATCCGCTTTTGCTTTTTCGCTTTTTGTATTCGTATTTTTCGCTATTCTCTGTAGACTTAACTATGTATAGCATAAAATACCGATTTTTGTTGTTATATTCTCCATCTTACAAGGAAGGCAAAGGAACCGACGCTCATACAGCCACGTCATTTGTAGTTATTTCTGTATTTCTAGCTTCGGAGACCGCAGTTTTGTTAATGACATAAATGAACTTACCCTACAAATGAATCAATGAAAAATCTTACTTAAGTCATTAATTATAGCTGAATGATAAATTCCATATATTGCACGATATAACTATCCTTTTGAACATTTTAACCAAATTAAACCAATTTCACAACAAAAATTAAAACTGCAACAAAATATATGAAAGAAATGTATGCAGCACCCAAACGATCAATATAACTCTTTAAATACGATAGCGATAGGTTTTATACATGGGAACTTCTCATGTCGCAATACGAAACGGGCAATTGAGCATTCATACTGTCGATGTTACATCAAAAGTATAACTATTTTAACTTAAAGCTACCATTCCGTTCAAAATTATTGATATAATTTATATAGCAAATTATAATTGATAACGTTAAATATTATATCATAAACCGATACATTTTAATATAAAATCTCAACTATCCCTCGCTTACATAAAAATTATATATTTCTTTACGGTTGATAATATTATACCTGCTCTCCTTTCAAGGGTTTACTGGAAGTGATTTCTTTAGAAATAAGAAGTACCCTTGTACAATCTCTCTGTGTATGATATATATTATTAAATTGTGTGCATTTCATAAATTGTTAAATAAATAAATAAACCGTACAAGTATTTATACGGAGATGAATATCACTTTTATAATTATCATTTACGAAGTAATTAAGTATATAATAACATCATCATTATAAATCTCTTAAATAGGATTTTCAAAATATGAAAAACGCTCTTTTAATTTGTTTATATTGGTTACTATATGTTATAATATTTACTGTTGGCAATATCATAAACATTATATTTAGGTATATTAAACTTCACCGACAATGGAGCGCTAGCAAAAACTAATAGCATTATTCACTTTCAATTGAGTTTAGGAGAAAGACAATATAATATTTATTTTCTTTTTGAAAATATAAACTAAATTTAATTTATGGACCTGGTTTTGAATTCATTTTTAAGTCATAAAAACATTAAAATATCATTTCTCAACACAATTCAAAGCAGTTTTGAAATATTTCAAATCGAAAAGAAACAAATCACTTTTCACAAAAATGAAATTCATTGTAGTACCTTTTAAAATTATATAAATAGTTATTATTCAGTATTTGCCCTGAATATTGAGGTTAGGGCCTAAATATTCAGGGCAAATACTGAATAATAACGTTAAAATTGCTTACCTTTGGGGCATAACCTTTAACTGCTAAGTGAATTTCAAAAACAAAACTCCACAATCACTTTTGAATCTAAAGTTCACTACACAATGTAATTAACACTATTTCACAATTCATTAAAAAATAAATAATGTGAGAAACACAAAACCAAATATTATTTTACCACAAAACTGCATTTATTACTGAACATGTAATACAAAGAAACACGCCCAATCTTATCTTTCAGTGAGAAATGATAAGAAAATTCTCTACTGCAACAACGTTGTTACAACGTTAAATGATAAACCATAACACCTGTAGATAAAGGTCATTATAGCTATTTAGAACATATTCAATGATTGCTTTATATCTAATTAATACTATATCAACTCACCACAAGTTTAATTTGACAATATTTTCTTCGAATGAGTGGAAACCTATTTATGTTAATTGAAATTGCTCCAGTAACATAATAATATTTATTATTTTAACATTTAGAAATAATTAAAAAATAAACAAACGTTCTAAGCCAATAACATTTTTATATTCATATATATGTAAAAATTTTATAACAGATACTATCTAGAATATAAAGTCGAATTAAGAATATAAAGGTATCGATTATACTTTTGTATTATTTGGTCAAAGCAATTAAATGTAGCTAGCGGAATTTGATCGATTTACTTTCGAAAAAAATCCCGTCTTTCGCTGCATATCGGAAGCTCGTTTCGTGACTCGGTGACCGGAGATAGTAGGTAGTATGTTTCAATCGTTCTAAGAAATCAAAGAAACGACTCATGCTCTAAATCTTAGATGTTTCTGTCCCAGGCCATGCGTGAAATGAAAACAACCCAATATAATTACCTACGTAAAGTATTCGTTTGGATCAAAGTCGCTCTTCTATATGGAGATATTTATTTCCATTTCATATTATTAAAGTCAGTTCAAAAAACTTTATTTTTAAAATTATCTGCGTTTTTGATTTCGATAAATAATTTATGTCTATGTTCAAATAAAAATTATAGACCCACATGTAAACTACAAAACAATATGTCTACAATTAAATTTACATAAAGAACATTTTATTAATAATAACACAAAAATAAAAGCCCTGATTTATAATAGAGCTAAGCACTTACGTGTTTTAATATTTTTAGCGGTTTACAATTATTTACAAACTTTGTGAGACCTTAAATAGATTTCAACAAGGATATATACCAGAACAAGTCCGGAAAACATTAAACTGGTGGTCGTGGCACGCAATGTCATTAGGGATTTAAAAAAACATTATTTGGTGTCGTGTTTCATTGTATTTAAATTTTATGTGAAAATAGTGTAGTTTGTTGCCAAAAAGGATCGTTACATTATGCAATAAATGGAACTTATAATTTGGCATCGATTGTTATCTTTCCCATCACCAAAATGTCGAACCATTAGTCGTCAAAAACTCTAAAAGGCAAAGAGATACGTTACAAAGAAATAAACATATATAAATATTCAGACATAGCTACGGCTTTTTTCTGGTAAGTTGAATTTAAAAAATGACAATGTGCAGACTTATCGTCAAACTGATGAGCTATAACTGTAGTTCATACAAAATTGCACTTGGCCATCTATAGTATATTATATATGTACCTACAGTAGTACATAAGATTTGACATTTTCACCATCGATGTGAACTCAATCTACTAGTAATTGCTGTATCAATACTATCGCAACAAATACTTTGCGTTAATTATTTAATAAATGTTATAACAAAGTACATGACCCTAAAACTTAATAACTGTATTTTATTTTTCTGAAAAAACAACAGTCAAACTATCTGTTAGGATAATTACTTAGTGGCGAATACCAGGTACGCCTGAACAGTTGGTAATTAGAGCTCCCATTGTTCCACTACTAACAATTTTTAAACAGGCAAAAAACGATATAATCTACAAAGGAAAATATTATTAAAAAGTTGTAGCTTGCAAATGAAGAGAAGAATTCATATTTTGATGCGTGATCTTTTATATGTATTTATTATCGCTATTACAAATCTTCATCCGAATCGATATCGATATTTCGACACCACTATCAAGATCCATTTCAATATGTCTTACAATAAATCTTTATTGCATAATCATTCGGTCATTATTGAAATAAAGCATATTAGCAAGTATATGTGGCTCTTTATAATATTTATAGGTATATAAATTAAAATACTGACATCTAACGCCCACATAACCCACCTGACCTTTTCAGGCTATTGCCCATCAATGAGATGTAAGTATATGGGCTGCAAAAAGATCTATGCGCAAAGATCCGTACCTTATACATAACAAGGTTTTATATACCCATATGGATGGATAAACTAGCACTTGACCTAAAAAAGGTGAATCGATTCGTAAATATTGACACTGGGACTAAAGGACACTTATCTGCACTCTCGAGTTGATAGAAAGTAGTGGAAACTAACTAAAATACCAAGATTGTTTTGTGAGAGTGGTGCGACATATATAAGGTCGGCAAAGAAAATCGGTCGGTCTACGTTTTGTCAAAACTTCCTAAAAGCAAATATATGATACAGTTGAGCGTAATTGACAATTTTGTACACAAATCTTTTTGCATAAATATAGCAATCACTATTTTTTGAAAGATATATCGATATATTTGAGGAGCTGCTACAAGTCGTCAAAAATGCTACTTAGAAAACGATAACAAAATTATTTGATTTTGAGTGCCGATAAAGTCAGAGAAGTTGGAGAACTCGTTTCTTTCCTTCCGTAAATATTTATGGAAATGCAATGCTTAATAGTTTCTAGTTAATTTAATCTTTGCGCCGAAACCCTCATGGCCGAACAAAATAGATATATTATTTTATTTATATTAGTGTCTTGTGACTCTAGAAATTCCAACAGCGAAAGTGCCAATGTTTTTAAAACAAGTAATTTAGTCAGTTTAATGAAATCACTTAATCACGGTATCTATGAACATTTTGAAACGGCCGTCGCTCACTGGTCGATCTTCAAGTATATCCTTATAAAAAAATTCACTATTTACCGCTCAATATTTTGATAGCACAGAACTTTCTGATAACTGCCTTAATTGATTATTTTCAAATTTTTTACTTATATTATTTGGACAGAACCTTACGATTTGTGTAATACGAATTTGAGCATACATTATGCATACAAATACTATATACATAATTAAATACTAAAGTTTACACAACCCAAAGGTTAATGCTATTTGATTTCGCATACGTAACCTATATGACGTACATAAACTGAGTACATATCTGGAAAAGTTGACTCGGTGATCGTTAGCCAAAACTCATCAATCATAATGTTATCAATATTAACCAATTATATCCGAATACCAGTCTCCGCCGTCATCACAAATCGTTAAAAACCCTTTCAAACTCTGCCTACTTAGTTATATATGTAGTCCACGATCGGACCCCGGATCGATGCAATGGGTACTTCCGACGTACGACTGTTCTTATCTGCTTTGGGCGATTTGTGCCGTATGAAAGTAAATTCCTTTATTATCTTTCCTATGTTTAGAAGGATCAATAAAGATAAAGATTTGACCTTCACGTCTCATTTCAGAAATTCATGTTTACTAATAAAATATTTATACCCAAAAATATTTTGGAAAATTCCATTAGTTAATCATACTCATTAATCAAAAACACAAAGTCATACTCGATAAAAATTCCTAAAAATAACGTTTTTTAAAATCAAAGAAGACCAAATTCATAATAGCAGACGTGTAATTGGGTGACTCACCAATCATGCGGAGGCTGCGGTCGCCTGCGGGCTTGCACGCAGCAAGGCGGCTCTTGGGGCTCGCAGGGCAACTGAAGAGCGGGCGGTGGTGGTGGCGGTGGCGTGCACGCAAGCCGGCGGGCTGCTGCGGCGCCGACGTACTCCACATACCGCGTCGGCGGTGGTGAGCCAGCGATGTCCTCGCGGCATGCTGGCCCGCAACACTTGCGGGGCGCTGGCGGCCGACACGCCAGCCCACAGTACACCGGCGGTGGTGGCCGCAGCGGTGCCGGCGGCCGTGGCACGTACCGCTCCACCGGTACGTGCGCCGCTGGCGGTACGTAGCGGGGCCGCCGCGCGCGCTCCGCCTCCGCGCACCGGCGCACCCGCCGCGGCGACGCCGAAAAGCGGTCCGGCAGCGGCGCGGGCGGCGGCGGGCTGAGTCGCTCCGGCGGTGCCACGCTGAAGGCGCCCGCCGCCGGGAAGCGCTCGCAAGGGGAGCGCGCGTACTCCTCGCCCATGGCGCGCGGTCAGCACGGCCCGCCGCCGCCCGCGCGCCCTCGCGACCACCACGTCACTCTGTCTCACATACCGCGCGACCACTTTAACACTGGCACTGATCCGCCGCTCCGCTAGTCCGCGAAGGCTGCAGCGCGGTCCCGATGTCCGCATTCACTCCTCGACCGCCATGACGCGACCTGATCGATAGCGACGCGGTGCGGGCTCAAGGAGCGCCCGCCACGGAGCTTTGCCCGCTACGCATCGCCTGGTCCCAGTGATCTATTGAGGTTGCGTTTGAAGCTCAGAGGCTGGGGCGAGGCGAAAGTGCGTCCTCGGCCAAGATGGCCGCTGTCGTCATGTCCACGAGAGTCGCGCTTGCGCGAAAATCACTGTGCGATGTGTTTGTTTTCACTGGAGACGTATTAACTTAGATAAGTTACCACTGAATCATTTAAATGGAATGTGATGATAGTATAGTCACTGGTTTAACACAAATATCTTTCTCGTTGTCGACAGGGAGCCACGTACCGAGGGTCGAAAGGTGCCCTACGTGCAGACGGGCGGCGCGCTGGTGCGGGCGGCGCGGTGTCCGGACTGTGGCGACGTCACGCTGGTGCGCGTATCGACGCCGCGCGCCGCCGCCCGCCCGCCCGCGCCTGCCTTCACACCAAACCGATAAAAACACTCGATCGCGAAACGGCTGTCGCAAAGCCTACTTTTATTTTCAGACTCCTGTGAACAGAACGTCTTAATTTTGATCCCGCTTTTATGTGTCTAGATTTAAACCCTAGAGTATGTATTCCCTGGAGTCATAGGCTTGTTTGTGATTTCTTAGATATAAAAAAATATATATAGTCCAGATATAATAATGTTACATCATAGTTTCTTTACCTTTTTAGGTGTAGCCAAGTTACAACAATAGCCAAGTCTATACATAGAGCAAAACTCAAATGACGTTATTTCTAATTAATTTTATTAATAACAAATATTTGATAAATAACATTTAACTAACAAAACGAAAGTTATATGGATTCAAGTACATTAGTTTTCACTACCTATATATAATCTGTTATTATTTTGTTTTCTTAGTTATCCTACGGAACAGAATTGAAACTTAATCTCGAATCAACTTGTCTTGATAAATATGATCAGTGACAATATTGAGTATTTAATTGAGACGTATCATTAATTATAACATTGTATGCGAACAGTGTAACACACAATGTAATGGCTGGCCTGATGATATGTAGATAATTCATATTCAACTTACAGCGAAGTAATGAATTTGAAATAATATTTTATATGTATAACTTGCTTGCTACACATGTTGCGCCAAGTAAAAACCAATATAAAGTTTTACGTTAACAGCATAGGCTGTCTTCCCTGCTTCTTACAATAACCCTTCTTAGGTCTGGTGACCTTACGGTGATTAATACAGATACAACATAATAAAATAAATGTGATTTTAAGGCTGGTGGATAAGATTGCCAGCACAACAGCTTTGTATCCAATTTTATCACCGATTTTGCGAACAACTCATATTTGACGTAGATACCTAAATATTGGATCATGTTCAGTGTTCCGAGCGCTCTAGTTTCAACTACGAAAACGAATCATTTTTCGGTATGGCTGATGATAGATGGGTCAATACAATTTGTTATCACGATCACTTCCATTTTTCGGAAGGTACGTTTAGCCTTTCGTCTTGGTTGTGAAGGCAAACGCTTGCAGCCGCATTGGGCCAGTTTGGTACTGTTACGGTCCAAACTCTTAATGGTTTCCTGCCGTGTAGCAAAGTGTGCTCAGCAGTGGAACGAGTATAGGCTATAGATGAAGAAGATGAAAAAGCAGTCACCAATTGTCTGTATGATATTTTAATTATTATATTAACCTTATTTTGTTTATTTCTAAATTTCTGCGTATTTAATAGCAAATTATTTGTAAATAGTTAACAAGACCTATATTTAAAATGTACAACTTTATTGGAAAACACTACGGCGCGGCCTGGAACGAAGATTATATATTATTAGGCTAAGCACATTGCGTGTAGATAATATTCTCGCTTTCGTTTACCTAGTTAGTTAATCGAGTAAATGTTTTTGATGTTACATGCTTACTATTAAGGGTATGGACGGGCAATGTGGAGATCAGAGGCAACAATAAAATAATAATTTGAGATTTACACAGTTGAATTAAATTCATATTAAAGTTATTTTTCAAAATTGGGCCACTAACGAAATATATAAGTGCTTTATTTAAATGAAATCAGTTTTCTTTTCAATTTCTACCGCTGCTTTAACGTAAAGTGTAACTGTGGTGAAGAAGCGGGGCGAGAAACGCAAAGCTTTTCAATGTTAGTAATGACATTTTGAAATTGCTATATACTCACCGAATCAATACTTTACAAAATTTAAGTACGCAATTGTTTTGATTTATCTTTTTTATACAAAAGGGATGGAAAACAAGCGTTGACACCGTAGCCCTTGCTCATGGGCACTTTCTTACACACCATAGAAAAATTAAAAGAAAGCGGTGAGCATATCCCCCTATCTCATTTAGCTCGAGTGACTACTCATCGCAAAACGCAATATCAAAAGAAGTGTTCTTTATCTACGGTAATTGGGGGGTACTTATCCGGTCGGCCAATTAAAATTGGAATGAAAAATCGTTCTCATTGTTAATGTATGAAATAACGAAATTATTATTTTTGAAATATACATATTACCCCTCTCTACCCGGTATTTAATTTAAGAAAATGCGTGTAACCGGCACCTAGTTGAACTCTATGGGGTGTTGTAAAAAGAGCACGTAACGAGATTATCCGACAGGTGCCTGCATTCATTACCCGTCTCCGCCCTATTACACCTAATTGGGTGGGTCTAGATCCAAAGATACACGCTTATTGAATAAAACCGAGTTCGTTATGAACGTTTTATTGAGTACTTACATGAAATTAGTTCAATTAAACAAAGCTCTTTCTATTTAGTAAATTAATCTCGTAGGTACGTTACTATGTAAAAGCTTAGTTTTATGTGAATGTTTGAAGGGCATTTGTATGTCCTAGTTACGAAGAACAAAAAATAGGACGACCGACTTTCCAGGTTATGCTTGAAAGAGATGGAAACAGCATGGAATGGTGGATTAGGTTACATTTATTATGAGCATTGAGATATATTTTAAAACAAGTACTAGTAGTTAATTAAGAGAAGATAAAAAGGAAGGATTTCATGAAAACATAAACAACAATAAGTGGCCTTATTGCTAATTATCAATCTCTCCCAGGCAACATTGGGTAATACTAAATTTGATTATTTTATTTCTTCGAGCAAACAACTTATATTATTTGATCAGCGTTTTCAGCATATTTTTTTATAATTAAGACAGATCATAGATAAAATGTATTCGTAAATTTTCAAACTGGATCATAAAAATTATAATTAAAACTTAAAATATAAAAATTTAATAATAAACTGTAAAGAATTAATTAAAACGCTTTTCGAATTCCTGATATTTATTTACAGCAAAACGGAAACAATTTAATATTATAGGAACTATCGAAAATCACAGAATACATTGGTTTCTATATATATATATAACATATCCTACTCGCGAAACCCGACAGAACTCGATTACTTATTGTGTTAAGCTTCAGTAGCTTCTAGTTTGACCAACGAAATTCTTTAATAGGTACCTCCCAACTTTAGTTTTGCGCCGTAAGTCGACGTGATTCCAATTTCTGCAAGCGCCTTACGTCATTTACGTCCCGACTTAAGAGATTTTTTCATCTGTGAATTTTTCATTTGAAAATGCAATTTGTTTATTAAATAATTTAATTAACTTACCTTTTTTTACAATCATCCCTAAAATTTAATATTTTATACGTAAAACCTTTAAAATTATAGACATTTGTAATATACCTAAGTATTATTAATATAAACATATTTTGTAAAACACTTACACAGGTTTTTTCTTTTTAAACCTTCCAGCAGGTCGGTAGAGGTAGATTAAAATAACCTTACAAACACTCGTAGTCCTTGATTCATGAAGAAAATGGAACCTTCAATATAATCGAGTCTCGAATTTAAGCCTTATAAATAGCGTATATATCCAAACATTGTGTAGTATTAATGGATTGAAATATTGAGCGCTGTGTTATTTATTATAAGGCAACAAAGGTTATTATACTATCAATATACAAACTAACTTAATGTATCTGATTTCATATAACAGGTCATAATAATTAAATTCATAAATAGAGACGTTAATTAGCTTTAGTTCTTAACTCAGAGCCACAGAGCGGAGGCTGATGTTGGATAATCCAAACAGACTTTATTATCTTGCCAGGATAATTTGAAAATACAGGATACAAGAGTTACCACCTTGTAATGCTTTTGGGAGCCAGCTGTTTTTTTGGGACTAACTAATGCTGTTGGCCGCAAATGGCCTTTACAGCGTTACCGGAGTTTTAAGGAAAGAGAACCTCTCACAGTTCTCAACCCATAAACGTTGATTCGCCTGTAGAGGATATCTAATCGACAGGCTGTCATGAGAGAACCAGCTGCTAGTATATCTACTACGGGATCAACGAGTAACATTTATTTGAATAGGACTGTACACTAATAGTAGGATTCTATTGGCATCTCTCATATTCTAGTTGAATCTTAAAGTTTTTTAAATTAAATTTTATCAAAAAAAGATAGCGTTAATCTTACTTAAAATATAACATTCAATGGTGTATCTATTAACGTCCGCTTTCATTTTAATCTCAAGAGCTATGGACAGGATTTCCGGTGGTATTTTATTTTCTCTGTACTATAAATTATAAGATAATAGAATAAGCTTATTAAGTCAACATATTTCTATTACTGCGCATAATGAACTAAATAACGTAATCTAAAACAGTTACGTAAAATTTGACCTGTCACAATGACAATAATAAAAAGGACAACGTAAGGGTAATTCCTTAAATATTCATTATTGTAAAATTTATTTCTACCGATTTTGTAATCTGTGGCATATTCACACACACGTAACGGATACTAATCATTACGTGTGGCACATCATCAAGAAGGAGTTACCTGTCCATAAAGTACAATATTAATTGTAAGAAATTTTAACGTAAACAATACGGAACTTCATGGGCGTGAGCTGTAAAAAACCATTAATAAAATGTTCAAGGCATAATGTAATTTATTACTACATGAAAAAATTACAATATATTGAATTCAACATTACTAAAAACTATCCCTCTATCAAGCAGTACTAAAATTCGTTAAGAAATCCGAACGACTTAGTTCAAAACTTTCTATGTATTTTAATGAATATGGGGAAAACGGTTAGGTAAAGAATCAGCGCATTATCTGCGTGTCCCGTCGTGGCAGATGGCTCTGACAGAGCATATTATTTATTATAAGGAAAGTGCCTGAAATTTTTATTTATTTACAGATTTATAAACGTACCGACTGAATAAAAGTCTCAGCTCACTTGTTTTGATGGAATTTAGCAAAAAGGTTGCACCATGGAAAAACTGCTTTAATATTAGGTTCTTATTTAAAAATAACTATTGTAAAAGCTTGTTATATTAACATAGGTTACCCCTTTGATTTTAAAACCTTCATACGAACATACAACTCGTAAAAACACTGTGTATTAAAAAAGGATTACTAAATAATTGTTAGTTTGGCCCGTATATCTTAACTTATCGTGGAGCCATGATCATGTAAGGGTGTTATATACGAGTTTATCGTCTGTGACCTTAGTATCAACTAAAGTTCTATATCTGAAGCTAATAATTTATTTAAGAACTAAGTTCTCTGCGGAAGTTTCTTCTACATAACTTTAAGGTTACATAACAGTGCTTGAAATTTATCTTATTTCCTAATTAATGACTGAATCTAGTATTCAATGACATAAACTCAATAAATGAGGCTAAGTGGCCTATATAAAAATAGGCTAGGCTAGGTTCAGTCGCAGTGCATGCTTAAATCGATATTCATCAAAAGGTAGATAAAAGTTATAATAAGTTTTGTTGAGGTAAGTATAGACACTGCTTTAATCGGATCTTTAATCAGGAAAATGAATAATTTATAATTTAATAATAAAACTTTGTATTTCTTTGTTATATGTATTAACTATTACTTACTATTAAAATTATTAGGCTTACCAACGATTGTGTACAATGATTCTTATCACGGATACATGTTCAATTTGCAAATTTTTCAAATTGCTCATTATATATAAACACTGCATGCATGTTTAAACATTAATCTTAGTATAACTGAAACTATAAATTAAATTACGAAAAAGTTAACAATTGAGAGTACATGTCTACCTTTAGTCTTGATAAGAATTTCAAAAACTATATGGGTCCATTCCATAAGTTATTTATTGCTTTAAGAAGCGTAGGTTGTGAATTTCAGTGAATCACTATATTCGTTTACTAACCTAGAAAATTGCGACGGGTGATATTGCACCGGTAACAGATGAGACGAGAGGTGTACGACAAGGTATTTTGATCTAACTGTTCGTAAAACAGCGGTATAATAATCTCGGACAATAATTTTTATGTTCACTAAATATGAAAACGACCTTACCTTACCTTTGTACAAATCTCTAATATTCTGTTGTGTCCTTTTAATTGTCTTTGTGTGTACATAAATTGTTAAATAAATATATATGAAAGGAATGACTAATAACTATAAACTAAGCTTTTTTATAAAAAGATACTAATTCATATTATCTATCAATCACTAGCTATTAATCAGTAGGCAGACATTTTAACTTAATGAATTACCGTTAAAAGTAAGGATAATTATTTTGTATGACCTCAACAATTTATTAATTTGACAGAACATTTTAGTAAAACATTCACTCGAAAGGAGCAATTAGTTAGGTCATTGCTATAACAACAAACTACTATTTAGAGATTATCATGAACCAGCCGCAATTAGAAACGCACGAATAATGTCGAACGGTAGTAAGAAGCCCTACATTTTATGGGAATGACTTTGATTGATAGACCTACCTTCACAGTGGTTACTCTTGTATTTATTAATTGTAAAGTATCAATAAAAATACTGTGACCTGTTTAATAGTAAAGAAAAATATTAGGAACATTTTTGTACATCAAGTCCCTATATACCTATTGTGCTAACGATGTAAATACATTCTCTTAATGGGTATTTACTTAAACTAACTTATGTTAGCCTACTTTTTTTAATTACCGGTGTTAAATCATAACTAACGTTTTGAATAATTATACCGCTGTAGTTTACGGACTTTGGAAAGACAAAATATACTTTTTACTACAATGTGAAGTTTACAAATAATTTCTTGCTCTTTACATCTTAATTACTGCGAAATTTCTTGGAAATCATCCAAATTAATTTGTTTCTACTGTATTTCAACATCAAAAGTGCAACTGTTAAGCCATAATTGTATTAGCAGGACTCTCAAGTCACAAACAACTCTAAATTGCCAAAACTACAACATACATATCGCTAATTTAAACATTTTTACTTATGTAAGAAGCGTATCTAATAATAAAATAAAAATGTTAATTTGGAAGAATCTCACGAAACAGTTCGTAAAGGCAGTTGGTTTCCATTAATATACGCATTATTAAATAATACTGTGTCACAAACATTAACGCCCACCTCAGACAACAGAAGCAAGAACACACAGAGCAAGATCCGCAGAAGTAAGTATAAAATAATCCTAAACCAACCTATATTATATTCATGTGTTTGTGTGTGTGGGTGTTTTGTGGTTTTAGTTACCACTGTAGCCCTACAGTTTGAGCATTGGTGTCAATTAGCTCCGCTAAAGAAAGTGTGCCTTAAAAAATGTAAGTCTAAATGACATACAACTTAGGTACACACAGTTAGGTATCCTTAACAGCATCTTATGAATGTTTCTATATCATTGTATGTTACAGTAGTATAGTTAAAAACGGCTTGAGAAATTTCAAAAAAATATCACATTTTTTAAAATCTTTTGTTTAAAAATATAATTCTAAATTAGTAAGACATACTGATTCAAAACTGTAATATTATCCACTGCTACTTTTAATTGTACATGGCAAGTTATGCGCTCAGAGTTCACGGGGTCAAATTATGTATTATGAAAAAAATAAGAACTGATGATTTATTAAAGCCGTCGCCGCGATTTTCAGAACGATAATTCCACAATCAGTAGTTCCTACAGCAGCAGTTCAGGTAGGACATTCACCTTATGAATACCAAACAAAATATATATTTTAAAACTTGAAAAAAAGAATGAAATTAGTATCCAACTGCTTACTTTACAAAGATCTAGTGTTTCTAGTTCGTGCGGATATTCGAGCTAGTTCTCATTTCGACGCACATGTCATGTTCGTCCATGCGTGTGATCCAGCCACGTGTTGAATAATACATGACAGCTGGTACGAGAAGATGGAACTATATTTTCTAAAGGCAAGTAAATAGGACACAGGTGGATTACGCCTCTCAGGAACTGTGTAGCTTGTTACCTTATCACACCTTCTTGTTATTGAAAATGGCATTTCATATAACTATACTTTTTAAAGGTCAACTCCGTAGCGTTGACCAAATGTATTTATACATTTCTATTCATTTTGTATAGCGTTTTGTTAAGATCAGAAAGCGTCCAGAAATTCACGTTTTTTTTGTATAGCCCCTTTCAGTTCACTCTAATCCTTTTTATTATTTGTCGTTATAGCGTCACCCGTAATTCACATTCTGTGATAATTCCAACTATTTTCCTACCGTTCAAGATATATAACCACTGATAGACGGACAAAAGAGGCTTAGTAAGGGGCGCTAAATATTATAATACTAGTCAGTTAATCATTATTTTGGGTATACAAGCATAAAAATTTTATCTACAGACAATAAAAAATATATTTATTGTTCATCTCGAACAATAACGTCCACAGAAGCAGTATGTAATTTTACCGCTTAGCCAATGTTATAAGTCGTTGTTGTATTGTCGTTGAGTGATAGATAGAAGGCATTCTCTCATACAGAAAAGGCTGTCAATTTCGTCGTTCTAAATTAAAATAAACTATTTTAAAAACATGTACCTACGTTTGTATGGAAATAATGACCAATTTTGATTGTGACTACAATAGTTTTGTTGTAAGACGTTCTCTAGGAATAAATATTATTTAAACTTCGAAAAAATTGTTTTATGCCATGCAGTAAATTAATAACTATGATACCGCACTTATAGAGTTTTATTAATAGGGAAAGGCCTGTGATTATTAAAACTATCAAATAACTTAAATTTAGCAACTTTATGAAAACCATCTAAGACTGATTCTACATAGTACAATAAAATATTCTAAATCGTTTAGTAAATTATTTATTTTATGATTGGAAACAAATTAAAGAAAGCCATCATTGACTTGTAAACAATTCCCTTAATTGTTCTGCCATATTCTCTAAAAAAAGGTCTAAAGTACAAACTTAATCGTGTTTCGAAACTAATGTGTCGTCTGGTCAGTGTAAATATGACACTCAAAGGAGATTTTGCTAAATACTAATTCTATTGATTTATCAACTCAATATGACTAATTACTTACCTTTGACTTTTTTCCATTATTGCCTAATGAGAGTGTTTTTTTATCTTTATATCTCAGCTGAAACTATTTAATATTACCACTAAATTTATTTGCACTGAAATGGAATGAAATATCTAAAGTATATGATGTGAAGACGACAATGCGCTTAATTTTAAATATCGTCTATATTATTTCATATAAATATTTAAAACATATCAAAATAGTCCTTACTTTTCATGACCTTTAGCATTATTTAGATTAATGTTATCGCTTTCTGTCATATCCTTGTTTCCACTGTATATAATAATAAGTAATCTTAATACAATTATAATGAGAAAGTTTGGATGATACTAAATCACGACGGAACAGCTAAACAATTCCGGGTGTAATTTGACAAGGTGGTAGAGATGTACAGTGTCCGTGGAATACCAATAACCAACACTTCCGCGTACTAAGTCACGGTCAAAAATTAGTAATAATAAATATAGATTTACTAAATTAAATGCTTTATTTAAAGTCTTTTACTTTTTTATAATAAATTAAAAACACACAACACACAATATTTATACAAATTTTCAGTCTTGATTCACACCCACACATTGCCTACTACTGTTTATTTACATATCTGAACTGGGTTTCAATAAATTTATTTAAAATTAATTCTCTATGTGGATTATTTATACCCGTATTGAGGTTTTGGGGGAAGATATGGTGGTGGAATACTCTCTGGACAATCCTCCCACAACCACCAAATAGTAATAAACACTTCTATATTAATTAATAGTAGTGATATGACCGGGATAGTCAGTTTATTTAAAAGCACCTTTAGGCCACCCTTGGCAATGAACAACGGTTTTACTATTCCATTTATGACGAGATCCTTTAATCCTGTTATTTCAGGATTATTGGCTGTGGAACCTGTGAGTAAAGCCAGCACGAAAGTGATAATACCACTGACTTTGTTGGCTAGCTTTGTCGCCGTAGGCGTCATAAGACTGCTGAAATCTTTCTTCGGTGAGTCAAGCTTTAGCGGGTCTGGTTTCTGTGTTTGATAATGTA
This sequence comes from Acentria ephemerella, assembly GCA_943193645.1. Taxonomy (NCBI): domain Eukaryota; kingdom Metazoa; phylum Arthropoda; class Insecta; order Lepidoptera; family Crambidae; genus Acentria; species Acentria ephemerella. The sequence continues at coordinate 8,090,148 of OW971886.1, read as the reverse complement.
AAGAGGTGGGATGCATATACATTCTGGAAGGCTCATGGTATCCATAAGAGCCGTAACCATAAGGACTTGGTTGCTGATATCCATAAAGAGGTGGGCGGTAATCGTATGAGGGATATTGTGGAAAATCGTCAGCTGCTCTAGAAACTTCGTGTTTTTCTTTTTTTACTTCTGCACTACTTAAAGCGTTTAGGAGTTCAGCAACAGTGAAGTTCATATTATTAATAGATCTATCCTTTTCAACTTTTGGTTTAGATACTGGATTCAAAGCTCCATCGATATTCATCACTGGCTCTTGATGGATCATTGGGCTTGCTGACTGCTGCGTTGACGAATGCAGCATATCATTTTTCACTGGCTGTAATTGGGCATCAGCTAACGCGTATGGTTGTTCACTTTTAACAGTACGCACTTCAAAAGGAGGAAAATATATAACCGGATCACCTGATATACTGTAAGCATATTGACAGGAAACTAACAATAAAAACGTCGATGTATTATACCACGAACACATTATTATAATTAAATGGTTATCACGTATTGTATATGTTTATATATGTTTTACAAGTGATTTTAGCAAGATTTGCACTATGACGCACATGTTCGCGAGTCGACAAGTGGGTTATGTGTTACTGTACAAAATTAAGCAACTTTGCCTTGTTCTAAAATATTATTCTTGTTTGTTTTTTGAATTAAAAATCTGTCAGCTTATATCGATCCCAGAAATACATTCTAGTGACATACATTCTGCAACCTTATCGCCTGAGAATACACTAAGCAAAGCTTTGGCATAGGCACTATCTTCATCCACGTCGTCAATTAATACAAAAGAAACCGCCGCCCCTAAGTTACTTCCCCAACCTTTGGAAGCCCTTTGAATAACACATGCAATCCTTTGGGAACAATCGGTGACCATTCTGGATTTTTGACCTTTTTTCTTCTTTTTTTTAAAGTATTTCATCATCTTCGATATCATTGGCCAGAGCAGGAACGCTTTAAGTCCCAATTTGCCCAGGAACACCAGTAGAAGGGGGAACAAAAGCACTTTCCCGGCTAGTATTTTCATAAATATTATTATGGCCGCCGATAACATAATCTTGGCAGCGCTACCTAATACACTAGCGAATGAACCAAGCGTATCGGATTTCGGACAGGAAATGTAGTGTGGATCAGAGTAACTTTTTCGTATTGGTTCGCCATAGTACGAGGACGCGCCGGTGAAAAGGTCCAGGAATGGCGACTGCAGTGGACGTTCGGTGCTCAACCCTTGCTCCTGAGCACTCGCCCGCGAAACCACAAAAACAACAGCGAGTGTTACGAACATAGTTCACAAACTGTTCCGCCCCATGCTCCGTATTTGATTTAATACCTCGCCCATGAAATTCAAATTTAAATACTTAATACGCGAGAAGAATTCATTACGACTTTGAATAATCTAAATAACGGTGCCTGGGTCAAAACATTACTTTTCTAGAACAAAATAGCCGAAAGTGTTCGACTAACCTGTTGCTCTCATTTAGTTTTAAATCAATGTCTAGGCACACTGAAATATTTATAATTTTACATTAACATCATTTTATGTTGAAATTAATATCATGGAATTAAATATGGTCATACTGCAAAACCATGATAGTTACTATGAGGATCCGTCATTTATTTCATATACATGTATGGAACAAAACCATTCTCAAGATTCATTCAAAAGTCACAATGTTTATATAGAGACCCGCAGTTTAATACAATTACTACAACAATATTTAAAACTTCAGATTCTTTGGGCTATATACGCTTTTTTAAACAAAAAAAAAGAAAAAAGAAAGTAGGAAGGAAAGTACAAAAAATTAAAAAAAAACATGACTATATGAACTATACCCCTTTGCCCTTCCCTTTTACAGATATAATTTAAGAAACAAATTAAATTTGACAGTCGAAAGCGGGAATTAAAAGTTTTAAGATTATGAAATTTGAAATTACAAAAAACGAGCAGGCCGCAGTTTGCACGTGTAAAGGGTATTATTTACTGAACTTATATGAAAATAAGCCTAAATGGTGATGATTACTAGAAGCGCATATAGAAGAGCTTGTGAAAGTTCTTCTAATAGTGATGTGTCCCAAAATATTGTTCCTCCATGGTGTTCGGCAGCGTCGGGTTAGTTACATTTTACATATTTATTATTATCTAGGTAAAATAGGTATGTATCATGTTCGCTTACACTATGTAAAGCTTGTTTCATACTTTTTCAAAAAATCTTGATGAAATATTCTTATTTCTTTGTGTCATTACTTCACTACGATATATCGAACTAGCTCACTATTAACTACTTGTCTTGAATTTACACACTTTCTAAGTATCTATTATTTCAGAAAACCGTGTTTATAGGCTTGTCCCATTTTTATTCTGGTTAATTTTTTTTATTAATGGAAAGTAAAGGAATTAAGATTTTGGACAAAGAAGCAAGCATCCATTCTATTCAAAACAGGCTTTCAACCTCAAAAGTAATTTGCAACTGGAGCAATGAATGATTAATGTACCGCGCAACTGGCGCTCGTTGACTCGGAATGGTTTAATTTACTTTACAAAAATTTGTGAAAAACTACCGATAGGATTTAACTAAAATATTAGGAACAAGCAATGTATAAATGCAAACTTTTCTAATAAATTAAAATAAACTTCAAATTCAACCGAAAGTTTAACTTTTTTATTAGATCATATAATTTAAATCAGGATGATATTGTAGAATACAGAACGCAAACAGGTAGTTTTTTTTTTGCTGCCTTTACAGACACACAGTTAAAAGTTTACTTATTTAATGAAAACATCAAAAATATTCATTATGTTTTGGACCAATCTCATGGATAAGTTTTCCTTTAGAAGTCAATTAAGTTTCCTTGACCGCTCATCTTTTCAAAACAGTTTTTTAATAATTTCCACTCTTTATGTTTACAACGAATAACGAAGTATTAGAATGGTCTCATTGCAATGTTGTTTTGATCTGAAATTGACAAGCAATTCTCTTATTGATTTAAAGATTCTTTGAAAACTCTTATTCAATTTTTATTTATTTGATATTTTCATATCCTTGAAATGTATCAGAGATAAATCCATAATTCAAAGTTATTTGGAACCTTTTAAGAGATTAACTTAACTTAAAAGTGGAACGTCAGAGCATGAAATCATAATAACCCTTCTGTTAGACAAGATCGATTAGTTTGAAGTATTTTTTTTAAACAATTCCTAGATGTGTTTTTGAGAAGATTGGTAGAATCCCTGTACTCGAATAACTATTTTCAAATTATAAATTAAATATTTATTAAAAAATAAATATTTTCGTTTGTATAACGTAGCCTGTATTTTTACGTTGTATGACAATTTGACGCCAAATTGTAATATTCAAACACGTACCGAGAATCTAAATTTGAATTCCTGGAGAATTCATCATAATACTGCATATTATCCTACTGTGATGCATCAAAACTTGGAGTTTCGTGACCACAACAAACACTTGTTCACGAAATCATTAAATAAACAACCAGTTAAGAATATTCCACGAGCATTTCTAAAGAGAAACTTTATTTATTTACGAACTTCACCTACACAACTCACAGGGCAGAATTTGAATTTTACCCCGCGCTATGCACGGCAACACACAATTGTAAATACAACTGTCAGCTAAATTAGGAACATTAAACATGCAGTTGTGAGAAATGTAGGCACATGCGTTATATTTAATTAGATGCTTACTAACGTTTTTTATTTCTTTCAAACTCAATAATTATTCTTTTGACACACTTTATTTGTTATGTTATGCTTTGTATCGGCATGTTTAAATATGTCACATATAAAAGGCCTTGACCTGCGTTTAAAAAATAAGAACAATGACATACTATTATACCTCCATCCGTTGCTTTTTTGTCACTTTATAATAACAAGCAGTTAAATAATTATTTAGTGATCCTTGATTCAATCAGAAATGGTTTTTGTATTTTGGCCCAAGTCATTGTTGTTTAAATGAGTAACTTATCGTCCTTTAATAGTTCAACCTGACGCTCATACACAATCAAGTCTATAGTATCCAATGTGTTGTTTATTTGCTTATTAACGTAAATAAATTAAATATCTCATAATCTAATAGTGTATCAGAATAGTCCACAGCATTTTTTGTACCTCTAAGATGGCAATCAAGCATACGGCACATCTGATGGAGAACGGTTACCATAGCGGGTGGACTGCAACACCAGGAATATCACTCATGCGTTGCCGACCCTATAACTTGGAAATGATACTTTATAAATAGTATATATTAATTATCGTGAGAAATCCCATTAAAATTGTGTAGTGTCAAATAGAGCATGGAACTATTTCAAATGAACATATAATCGATTACAGAATCAATCTTGCGCGCTCCGATTGTAATTTTGACTTAACTATAACCATTTGTCTAGGAACCTATATAGAAAAAAGTAACCCAATAATGGTATATAATAAGCTTAGTATTACAATATAAAGGTTTGTAAATATTTCTCTATACAAATTAACGAGCTTTAAAATACAATGTAAGTAAGAAACTGATTCATAAGTTAACAGTCTGCTCCCTATCTCAATCCAGCTATCTAGCGATCCTAGCTCGCTAAAAAACCCCACCTATATATTAAACTCTATTGAGCACATTTAAGGTTCAATACCCCGCTTTAACACAGTATAGATCTAATATACAAAAAAATATATATTTACATTTCACTTGTATAAAATCGTAAGAACTCGCCTTTTAACTAATAACTCCAACTAATCCTGAGGAGGAAAAGATGCATTGTCCATATACTGAGACAAATCAAACTACACATTTGAACAATTATAGATCCGTTAGCAGCAGTGGCAGTATATATATAGTATGCCTACTCAAGAGGTCATTTCAGTAGTACTCTAAAAATACGAAATCCCGGGTTAAATCTCGGTACATTTTCTTTCATAGCTTGTAGGAGTTTTAAAATTGTAGGTATGGATTAGCTTTTGTTGACAGCAAAAGCAGTCAATTATATTTAATTTAGCAGATATTTGGATTAGTGAAAAAACTTTTAAACACGACTGCCAAAAGACCCTGAGTTAAAAAACTCTCGGTGTTGATAACATCTAATTATACAATTCCTTACTTTAATTCAAAGTTACAAATATTCACTGGTCCTTGTAACACAAAATGATGTTATATATTCTTATAAAACAGAATGAAACTCCTTGGACAACCTAAATATTTAGCAGTGTAAGAAGTGCTTATCACTTTATAGTATTAACATAATAAAGTCCAATTAGCTTAACCAAATTACAGCTGAGGTCTTCAACATTGTAATCCACAGGAAAAGTTTACGAAAAGAGGAAACCTCGGAAAGTTCCGCCGTGGGAAATCCAATCCTCGTATCCTTTACGGGAAAACATCTGGGAGTACCTTCACGACAAGGAACAAAGCGACAAAGGTGAAAAACGAAAACGAGCGAGGTGTAATTGCAAACAAAAGACGAAACGTACGAAGGGAAAAACTTGTGCTGTGTTTTTCGCGATCCTACTCTTGACTATAGGGGCGATGAGTTAGTATGCCTTCCTGTTAAATTTGCAATGGTGTTCTCTGAACCTATCCCAGCTCGGATCGGAGTTTTCGGTTACTTGTGTCTGATGAAGATGTTTAAATGTACACACGCTTGCTGAGCTAATTTTCTGACGTTTTGGGTACCTTATTCCGTTGTAATATGTCTGTATGCGGTTATAAGTGTTAAGATTCATGTGACGATGTGCGCTTATTCATACTACTAATTGTAAATGAGAATCAAACCTATGACCAATTCCAAAATGTACAGATGTAATTTGATTTGATAGGTTCCGTAGCTCTTAAATGAAAAGTCCATATTTAGATAACCAAAATCACAATCAAAATTGGAATGGATGCGTGAAAAAACCTATTTATTTTACTGAGCGACAAAGTATTACAAATTTAATTGTCTTCAGTTCGTTACTTAAAAGGTGACTGACAAAGTTGGCAATCTTAATTCCCTGAGCTTAATTAAATATAGTGTGTAGAGGTACTTTCGTTTTTATATTAGATAGTTGATATTAAGAACAATAAAGATCCAATCAACGGAGAAGTTAAAAAAGTATCGGTATCAGAAACAGATAAATTTTCACAAAAACTGGCAATTCAATACAAATACACGGTGTTTGGTACATACCCTATCAAGCCGAAACTTGGCCATATTAACATAGTCATTTAAATACTATTTTACTATAAAAAAATCCAAATGTAATATTATTTTTTACAAATATTTCCATTAGTAAGATAAAAACTTTTTTATATCACCGTAAAACTTAGTTCTATATGTTAGCATGGGTTAGGTTTTGGCATGATAGGGTATGTACCAAACACCTTGTATAGTTTTTTGTTATTTTGTGAAAATGATTGGACTTTTTACAAAATAATTATTTATTAATTATAAGAACTTACCGTAACAGCCGGGACCAACAATTTAACGTGCCTTTCGAAGTTCAATTTTTCCGGCGCTCAAGACATAAAAATTTGATTGATCCATCTAAGGACCAACTAGGAAAGTTACTTATTAACGTAATCTAAACCATAACACTCGAAACACTACGGCAGCGTGGTCCTCACCTTTCACTCACAAAACTTGTATTGGGCGAGCGTGGTGATGTTATGACCAAACTTCAAAAAAAAAATGTTTTTCTTCCGTGAAGAAAGACTGTGCCCAACATAGTTCATATGCTGTTGCTGATCACAAAGAACTTGCGTTTTCTTATTGATCAAACATTACACAGTTTTAAGCCATTTTGTTTGGAGATCATCGATGTTAAACAAATCAGTATTTTATATAATTTTATTAGACACCTCCATTATTATGTTGAGCCTTTAAATTTCTTAGGTGATCTCTCTAAATTATACCCATTATAAAACACCTGTCATAAAGTACGAGCTATTTTTAATTTTAAACCAGATTATATCGCCTACAGAATATAAGCCGTCTTACGTTTCAGCATCAATTTGGTTGACCCACGTTCCTAAAATAAGTCTACTGGAAAATATTATACCAAGAGAGAAATTGGCATCTTTATGTAAGTACTTAAAATGTAATTTTCATATTAATTAACTTTTTAATTGCTTCTATTATTAGAGAATACCTGCTCTTCTTATCACGAAAGTCTCTAACCATTTAAGTATATTCAAGAAGTTCTTATACATACCTACCTATCCAAATAATTAAAGTAAGTGTATCCTTCGACGACACGTTAGTGTAACTACGTCTTGGCATTGAATACACGATTCGTATTTTGTGATATATTTATATTTCCTTATAAAAAAGAACTTTATTCTTTCTTTTAGGGTTATTAAAGATAATAAATACTTGTTTTATTTACCGAGATATGATAACGTACAAAGCTAAACCTTTATAATTTTTTTTAAAAAGCCTGTATTATAATTAACACTTTTCCAATTAACTTAGTGAGTATGACAACAACTTCTGTCACCGAAGAGTGCTGTCACAGGCTGCGGTATCTAGCCGCGGAGCTGTCAAGAGTAGAACAAGCACTAAGGTACGTAATTTTGTGGAGTTCCTTAAGCTTACTAAACTTGCCACTCTCAACAAGCTTTAAACTTTCTCCGCTGTAAATAATCGTGTTTATTGTGCTTGAGGTAATGGGTTCACGTGACTTTACATATTTTATGTTATCATTGTTAGACGACCTTCGACCGTATCTTCTTAGCCAGAGGTCCCAGGTTCGAATGAATGTTTGTATGTTCATTTAGTATATTTCTTATATTTATATACATATTATTATCTATATTTCTCCGTTTTCTAGTATTCATAACATAAGCTCTTGATGATGCTTTCTTTGGGCTAGATAATAGGTGTAATTGTGAGAAACAATATTATTATTATGTAGATCAATACATTCTGAATTAATATCCTTATTTATGTAACTGCATATAAATGATTAAAATGAAATTCACATAAAAATAATTGAATACAAACATACTCCTTAAATATCATTATCATCAGTCTCAGTCCGTATCAACACTACTGGGTATAGGTCACTCCTACTAGGCTAATCCTCAAGATTCCGTTCCAGCCACAACCAGAGAAGTTCCGTCAATCATACAATGTAAACTTAAATATTATGCCAAATAAATATTCGTTTGTTAAACAATATGTTTGACCATACATATCATTGGTTTATGTAGTACCTATTTCTACCGCTCTACGATAGTTTCTTATAGTGTACGAATGGGTTATAACTCTGCCAGGTGGTTAAGAGTTCAGATCCTCACCGGAAATTTTCATGAACACAAATATTTGTTCTTGTAAAAGAGCAAATATTCTCGACTCGAGTTCTCTCATTGATTTTTTTTTGTAACATATACATAAATATATTAGTTATTCATAAAAGACCTTAATGATGTCTACTTTGGGCTTGGTAATAATTGTAAATGTAAAAATATTAATATTAATAAATTAATTACCTACTTTTTATTTGAATACAAAAATAAATTTACCAATTCATATTTTCAGACATTCAGAACGACTCCGAACAAGGGTTATGATTGCGTCACAGGTCCCACAGCAAACAGGTGAGGAAAGCTCCACAGCTCGTTAACCCTTGTGCATTAAATAAATTAAAATATATACGTCTCTAGGTAGGTACCCTTTCACCTACACTCAGAACTACTGATAAAGAATACGAACAAAATATTAGGTTGGTATCTTTGACTGTTCTCTTATAAAAACAATGACTTCAGAAAAATCCACATGATTTTAAAATTGATGCTTTTATTTTGGTATATAAAGATATTAATGCTTTATGCTTAGTCACTAATAAAACTTGACGGAGATATTTATGAAAGCTAAAAAGTCTCAGAGTCCTCTACAGCAAGATTATATTTTGATTTCATTTTATGACACCCTTTCTCACAATCCAAAGTTTTATCGATAATCCCCGACTAGTGTCTCGCCTCACAAATGTAAAATATTATAATATATTTTTAGAATACCCAGAACCAGACAAAAGATATATAGAAGGCGTTACAGTATCGAGAGGGAGTGATACCACGGAGTATGGAGGTCGAGTCGCCTTGTGGGGCATAGTGCCACTTTGGAGGGCCGCACCTCCACCAGACACAGTGCTAGCTTTAAGAAAACCAACCCCTTCGGATTGCTGGCCTTTTGCGTAAGAATATTTTTGTGTAATTTTTTTATGATGTGATTAGTATTATATATATAAATAATATATATATTTTTAAGATGTCATTAAGATATCATAAGGTTATTCGATAGATGCTGGCAACATTAAAGTCATGCATGCAATCGTGAATTATACACTTTTCAGCTAAAAAAATCTATTAATGAGGTTAGACGACTATACACGACGAGGGCACGGTTTTCATTTTTAAATTCAGAATCAAATGTGGCTAACTGTTGAAAGTGAAACAAAAATTTAACGTCCACAAAAAAACGATTACAGATTATTTGATTATTCTTTAGTAACGGACGTATCATCTTTTACGTACTACAATGTCTACGATCATATTTGTAATTAACAAGTAGCACACAATAAAGTTTTATATATCACGTACAGATGCTCGTACACAAGCTAAGAGCAACATTTGGAAAATGATTTGTATTACAAACGGTTAAGGTATACAGAAAATACAGTAGTGTGTACACTGTACACTACTTTGTATCCCAAAACAAGAAGTGGAAAGTTGTAATGTGGAGTTCGCAAAATATTAAAAGTGCTGACAAATATTTCCAAGAAATTCTCATACAAGCGTTTATAATTTTACATTGGTAATATTTAAAATAGCGTCTATTTAATTTTGAAACGTTTTATATTAGGTGACAAATTTATAAGCATTTTCACCAAAACTTAACTCATAGAAACATGTAATATGGTAGGTTATTATTCAATACGTAAATACAAAAAGTTTGATAAGCTACAATTTTAAAAATCTTCCTTCTTATTACGTACTTCTTTGTTATTACTTATAACTGTTGCTTATATACACTAGCAGTATCAAGCAATGAAATTACTTGGAATACATTCTAGTGACCAGAGAAAATGTAAAATTCAATCAGCTGTCATATTGTATGGAAGCGACAGCAGCGGTATTGGAAATGATTTTTTATATATGCGACAATCAGTTGAACGCAACTACGATAGAAACTTCTCGATACGATCGAACTTCTACTAGCAGTACAGAAAGGAACCAAACCTCGTTTCCAAAATTTTAATAGAAATTAAGTATTGATAAGGTTGCCAGCCCTCTCTCAAAACTGCCTATGGCTATATACTCAAAACCGTGTTAAGTATTTTTTTGAAATTATAACCAACGAATACATACATATATTTAAGATAGTCTCAAATACGCTATGAGTATTCGGCCATAAATACCACTCTTGATATCATGTCACCATTTATTTTGAAACAGCTTTAGTTCTGCGAAATAATATTTTGTTATAACAATTTTGTTCCTGTATAATAAATCAGCGAATATGTCACGTTTATTAAACCAGGTCATTATTTTTGCTACAAGTAACCTACTTATCGATATTGTTTTTAGCTGAATTATAATTAAATAATTTCCGTGAGAACCTCATTTTGAACTAGACTGATTTCATTAAAATTTAATACAAATTGAGTATGGGTATTATGTAGGTACTATCTTACCTACGTTTAATATAGGTTATGACTATCTATATTAGATTTAGTCGAACACCTTAACTTCATAAATTAAATACTTTTGACAATTTATTCTTCCTTGTGGGTTACTTATCCACAGTACAAAACAAAAAGATGTGACTATTTTGGCAGTCGAAGTAATATAATCAGTGAGTGAATTGCCTATCCACGTTGTCCTATTAAAGTAAACCAAACAACTCGGTTTGGAAGCGCATTGAGTGCCAAAACTAAGTAAAAGAATAAGCCCACAGGTCCGTAATTATTTAGTTCATTGAACCAATTGTCTCGAAACCCTATTTCACTTCACCCGTTAATACACTGGGGAGCAAAACATCGACTCTAGACCTACTCTAATAACCTCATTTTTATGAGGTATAGTGACTGTAATATCATTGTTTAACTGATTTTGTTAACCTTCAAGTATATTTCGTAATAAAAGTGTGTATTTTTAATATAGATGTTTGCTCTCCAGTGTACTTCGTCTAAATGTTCACTTACGTCGAGGTTTATTAAGGCAGTTTTAATTTTACATATCCCAGGGGTTCGTTTGGTGAAATATTGATTGAGCTGCCAAGTACTGTGCAAGTTGGTTCCATTAGCATTGAACATATCCGGCCAGACGCAGCTAAGAGTGCGCCTAAGCAGTTCATACTATACGTGAGTTTACTTACCCTTCTTTTAAAATTGCAGCATGTTACTGAATATGGTCTGAGCATCGTAAGCAGTAGTAATCTGTATGTGCAGTAGGCATAGAAATTATTGCTACTTCTCAGTCAATTAAATGCTGATTTTTTTTCATATCATTTCAGGTCTTATTTTAAAGGTATAATTTTCCTTATATCAGTCAATAAACTAACTGTCACACTCACAATCACTGCACGACAAAATAAATTTCATTGTAAACAAATAACTGAGTACGTTGCGGCCTTACCTGACTAGAAAATTATATTTCTCACACCCACCTATTATCTAGCCCAAAGTAAGCATCATTAAGAGCTTGTGTAATAAATAATATGTATATAAGTATACTAAATAAACACACAAACATCCATGACTCGTGTAAAGATATTCGTACTCATACAATAGCTGTTCTTAGCGGGATTTGAACCCGGGACCTCTGGCTAAGAAGACAGGAATCATAATGAGATAATCTAAACCGTACTATGCTTGGTTTAAAATTCAACGAACAAACAAGCATTTGATACTCGTATGAATCATCGTAACGAAATCTAAACTACGATGTCCGGTGTCGTCCATCAACATCTGATGGGAATGAAATGCGAATGATCTACGGTTTTCCGATGTGAATTATAGCAGTCATTTAAAAAAAAGTAGCAGGGGAGACGAATAAAAATAACTAAAATAATAAATTTCATATGAATTTTCACTTGCTATTTATGAAATGTTCCATGCCTAATGTGCAGATTACTAGTGCACCTCCACCTTGTTGGTCTAAAAAGTACCCTATTTCAAAAGTAGAAAATTACCCAATAGAAAAAGTTTAATGAAAGAAAATCTTTAGACACACTATCACCTGTCTCACTATCGTCTGGTTCTACCTATTTAATTATTTGATGATGATCTAAAGTATATACATATTCTTAAACTATTAATACCTACTTTGATATACCGATATGCAGGTTGCAGGCTTCTTATATAACCGTTCTTTTATTTCATCACATTTTAAACTGTGGTTTATAGGAAATGTAATTCCAGGGTATTCTGCAAAATGGTACCAGGGTAGATGCGGTAGAAGGAGAATACAAGCACAAAGGTCCAGCGAAACAATACTACAAATTCCACTGGAACAAGTCCTTGAAGAAAATGATTTTTAGAGTCCTATCTAACCAAGGCAACCCAAAATACACTTGTTTGTATAGGCTACACATTTATGGAGAGTAATTTTATAATAAACGAATCATTAATGAAGTTTGTTGTACCAATTATTCTAGCTATTTAAGAAAAAAAAGGACAATCTTGCAGGCGACGGATAGCATTGTTACTGCAGAGGCAGCATTGATGGACGAATGTGTAAATGTAGGCCGCAGCGAATCTGAGACACGAATACGCAAGTCCATCAATGCCTAGTTGTGGCCAAGGCTTGTATAGAAATTCTCAAATATTGCGAGGAAATTAATAATACTTTTAAAAATCAATGACGACCAACGATCATAAATTTTTCGCGCGCCAATTTTCAGATACATTTAAAAATATTTGGGAGTGTTCGGCTATATTAAGAATTAAAGAAAAGACAGTAGTAGATTTTATGATATTGTATTAACCAATGTAAACGGTACGTTTACGAAGCACTCCAGTCTTGAGCAGAACCTCCCCATGAGGGGGCGGGGGGAGCGGCAGCGGCTGCGGCTACAACAGTGGCAGCCGGCGCGGGCGCAGCGGCAGTGCCCCACTCGTCTTGAACCTTTTAAAGAAAAATAATCCGTAAATTATTAAGGTCGAAGACATGAAAGTAACTTCAACTATATTAAAATGATCAAAAAATGAAAAAAAATTGAAAAATTGCTTTTGCCGGCGACTTCGTACGCGAGGTATTTAAAATATATAATTATTACCCTGTGTTAAAATTGGGATTATTTTTAAGTTATAATCAAGCAAATAAATACACATGTGGAAACTGCATTAAAAGTTATAAAGTAGTTGCATGCACAAAAAGAGAAAATAAATTTAAAAACCATTGTTTTCCCTCTTTTGCTGTAGTAAAGACTCAATATAAATTTTGGTTTTCGACATTGGCCTGTTACAATTTTATTATACAATTAAGTGGCGTGAATAATGGTCCTTGCACCTGCTAATGAACCAACTAGATAGAACTTAGATCACAAATTTTGCTTTTTAACTTTTTTAAAGATTTAAAAAAGTCTATCTTTTCAAAAAGTTTATTCACTAATATTGCTACTGTTGTCAAAAACTTAGAATTTTAGCCTATGGTTTTTTGTTATACGCCTAAAGAGTTCTGCTATTGTCATCATTTCATTACAAAAAATCTGTTTGCACAAAAGTTGTATTTATTATTTGGATTTCTGAAGTTGAGTTGTTTAAAAAAAAAGATGCTTTACTTAGACTCCGAAATCCAATATTACATATCACAATATTAAGCAATTTCAATAATTGCAAATAAAAAATATAGAAAATCCAATATTATTAACCAACCAGAATAATAACCAGATGTCTATAACAACTGCATATCATTTTTATTAAAAACCTAACCATATTTTGAACAGATTTTAAAATAAGGTTTACTGAATTTTGATAATTAGTTCTATCAAATGCAAAGACAACTGTTTCACAACAAATCATAACAATAAGATAATGAGTAATAGAATTTGTCATATCAAGCATAAAGCGAAACTAATCCTTGTCGTTCTATATTCTGCAAACAACTATCAATGTGGCGAACCAATATGCCGGAAGACTGCAGACTTCAAAAAAAAAAAGTTAAATTTAACACAAAATGACCGCCTCCTTCGATAATGAAAGCCCTGCATCACTGGATAAAAGATCGTTCAAGGCGTCGAACAAAACTTTTTTAGTGTACCCCCAGTAGAAAAAATTCTGACAATTTCATTTAATAATTATTTAAGTTACCAAAAGTATCTTCCTTTGCTAAAAATATTAGTCAAAACTGATATTTTAGCTACACAATGGCCCCGATTCCTTTGTGCATGGACTAAAAAGTTATTCTCATCTCTTTAATTCCAATTTGATAAGGGTTAGAATGACTTGTAGGAGAGTCAAGTTAATACGACAAATTTTACGGCATATTTTACAATGCGAGTTAAAATAAGGCGAAAATGCTTAAGAGTCGTAAGAGTACTGATCATGTATTTTTTGGTTGTATTGTACTGAAAGTACAAACTTCTAATTTAGTTGCAATAACAACAGAAATCATGAGCAATTTTTAATCATTTTTGTATGTTGAGAAACAGAGATAAAACATTATATAAATAACACAAAGCAACATTACTTATTTGCTGTTTGCCAATATAAATTTTATACATCAACAACCAAATCTTATTAATAAGATTTATTGTTAATTATTTACTTAAGGAGGACCTCTCGACTCAAATGTAGTAAAAGTGTCACCTCTTATCCTCCCTACTAAATCTAAATTTAAGTTTATATTTTTCATGTTTAAAAAATCATAGGAAAAATTTAACTTTCAAATTACTTCGTAAATTATATTGATATAATATAATTAATATTGATATAATTTACAAAAACTAAAGTAAATGTAATAATTTAATTAATTTAATAATTTTTTTTTTTTCATTTTGGTATAAAAAATTATTTCATTTGTAAATAAATATTTAGAAATATTTTCCAGTCATTTGAGAAATTCAAATACATACCTGAGCAGCCCAATCCTCTTGAGCGGGTGGAGCGCCAAAGGCAGGTGCAGCAGCAGCGGGGGCTCCTTCCTCAGCCCAAGACGCGACAGGCTCAACTGTCTCATTCCAGTCCTCGTGAACTGGTGGTGGCACCTCAGGCTTTGCAGCAACCACAGCCTGAAAAAGAAATTAAATATATAGGAAGAGAGTACAAATTGATTCCATTTGAAGTTCTACTTGTATGGTTGCATACAAAAAAATCTGTGGTTACTGTCCTACAGTTAGTATGGTCACTAGCTCATTGATGAAGTGATAGAATAGAATATAGTATGTTTATTGCCAAAACTGTGTAAAATTATGTGCAATGTTTCAGAAAATAAGTAACAACAGATTACCCAAACCGGGCATGCAATATTTAACATTAAAAATTATATACAACGAACTTATTTATTATTATAAAATTATTTATTTGTAACTTATTTATGAGCTTAGTTATTAACAAGTCTTATGAGCAAAATATTCTGTTTGCAAAGCTTTTATCTCGGTAGGTAGGTGATTTTGCACCTTTATACCAGAAACAAATGCACTTTTGTTGTAAATATTATTGTGCACAATTGGCAAATTCCAATACCTGTTTCTTGGGTACAAAGAGATTTACAATCATATAAATTTAAATGGTTTTTTATGAATATGCAAATCCAAATCTACATAACATAAATATTGGTAATGGTAAGGATTTTTTTTCATTAAAGGTACTTCATAAGGTACTTCGTAAGAGAATAGTCATAAAGCAGGCTATAAATTATAGATACATTTTTATTGTACTCTGTGAATTTACTGAGTTAACCCAGTATATAATATCATATTTTAAGAGAAGATACACATTTCCAAAATAAGCAGTTCTAGCTATTTCACTTGAGTTTTCAATGAGTATTGACAATGGAGAGCCAAAACTTGAAAACTTTTTATGTTATTTCCAATTAAAATTTACATAAATAAAGACATAATACATAAATAAAGAAAAGAAGTGGGTCTAGTACACTACCTTGAGGTACTCTGTAGATTACTTTTCAGTGGTAGAAAATACTTTTATCTACATTATAATATTATATTCTGTAATCACTTACATTTATTCGTAATTTTTTTAAATATAGGTTTTATATTAGCTTTTTTAAATCATCAAGAAATATTCAAGTTTCTATCATTAAATTAATAATATAGATAAGAGGATCACTTATTTAAACATTTTTTATTCACATGCATTGGTATGTTATCATGACCACAACTTTTCTTATTTTTAAAATTTATAACAATTTGTTCGTTATAAAATGATTGTTAAAAGTATTGTAGTTTTTGTGGTGTTAACAGAAGTAGTTTGATATTCCACATAACTTTAGTTTCATTACTACTCTTTTTGATGTAAATATATTTACTATTTGCTCTCCAGGAAATTTTTAAAATTTTAATCAGTATTATTACCATTTTTTATTATGAAGTACCCTTTTATTTTTAAATGATTGATATATACCTTTACTTTGCGAACTTTTTTAAAAATGTGAAATAACATTTACTTTTACCTGTTCCTTGGCCTGTTGTTCCTCCTTCTCGCTTTCTTCAGGATCACGATAGAAGAATAGATCAACAACAACATCCCATCGCTGGTCGCGCGCTAGGACACCGCGGAGGCGGAGTACCTCACGCGCCAGAAGCCACCACATCAGGCCAATAGAGTGTGATGACTGAAAACCAACAAATAATAATCCCTTCTTTATAAGTTCATTTATAATTTTCAGTATAAAACCTACAGACACAAAAATTGCAAGGTGCATTATTATGTAACTTCATTTCTATTGCGATAAAATAATTACTGCATACTAAAGCAAAAAGTCACAATGATTAAAATTTTATTGACAATGGCTTAATAGTGGCCATAAGCTACACTATGTTTCTTGGCAGTAAGTCTATAGACTTGTTTTTGGATTTGCCATTATTCCCAGGAGACTAATTTGTTTTTATTAATTAACAATCAATGTACACACATAACATTTCTGGAAAACTAATGGCATGTTAGTCATTTATTATTTTTGTATAGTGATGTGATTATTAGTACCTAAAAAATTTTCATCATAATTCACATATTTTTCACAATATAATAACTATATCATACAGTTAAACAAGAAATGTGGTTTAAGTGTTAAGAATTTTGGATGGAATAAGATCTAACAAAACTCAATAGACAAAAATGTATCTTTCTTTTTTAAAGGATCAATAAACCAAATTTTAAAGCAACCACTCTGTAGTGAGTCAGTAGAAGTCTTACTGTTGTGTTCAAAACATTCATATAATGTATATAAGATAAGATAAAATAAAAACGATTCTTTAAAAACTATTACAATCAAAGAAGTCTATTGAACTATTTCATTATATTTTAGTCATACCTTTGTGTTGCATGGTATGGCAATGTCCACAAAGCGGAGTGGTGAATCAGTGTTGCAGAAAGCAATGACAGGAATATTGACATATGAAGCTTCAGTGATAGGTTGGTGGTCCTGGGCAGGATCTAAGACAATCAAAAGACGAGGCTCACGGAAAGCAGCTTGGATCTGTAATAATAAAAATCTAGTAGAAATAAAAAGTCCATTACTGAATGGCATTTGTAATTGTGTATAAATATAAATCAGCCAAATGGTTAATCATTCCTGCTATAGCAGTCAGTGGTTCCTTAGTTATGTTTGTCATCATTCAGGCAGTTATGAAATATATTTTGAGAATTTCATTAGTGATACTGGAGCAAGTTAAGTACTAATTTGAGTAATAATTAATAATTTAAAAGTTACCTGGTTAGTGAAGGCACCAGGCGTGAAACGTCCGGCAATGGGTGTGGCGCCAGTGTGAGCAGCGAATTTGAGAACAGCACGTTGCCCGAAGGGACGCGACGAGATAACGAAAACATCCGCGGGGTTCTCAATAGCGACTACGGCACGGGCAGCTAGCACCAACTTCTCCCATGTGCGACGAAGATTGATCACGTGAGTACCATCAGCACGGCGCTTATAAACATACGTCTCCATCTGATGAAAAACATATTTTTTTTAAATCTTGCCTGGGTATTGACATTTACGGAAGTAGTTATAGTCATTCAGTTGGGAGAATTTGTTCTTCATTAAAAATCAGAAAAAAGTGGAACGGATTCTTGCCTCATCATAACACAGCATATTTATAGGTTAAAATAAAACAATTGCTTGCCTGGAAGTTAACATTTTCAGACCCAAGATGGGTCGTGGCTGCAAGCATTTTGGTGACATCTTCCTCGTTGAGGGCCAGCACATCTAATCCTCCCGACATCGTTGCGTTTATTTGAGTTACGACTAAACCTGAAAACGCAATACAAAAACCGGCTGTTTCTAAAATTTGTCATGGTGATATAGATAAATATTCAAAAATCTATAAATTTTGAAAGGCCCGTCGCCTGAGTACAAATTTAAAGTTCACAAAATAATCACGATGTTATTGAATATTTCGGATAAAAACAAACGACTTACGCGTGTAATGCCACTGGGAGCGAAAGGACTGAAAAGAACTGTCAAACGAACATCTGTCAAATTAAGGGGTTTATTGTCTATGTATTGTTTTTTTTGTGTAAAATTTATGCTATTGCAGGGAAGGCAAAGGAAACTAAACTCCATGTCTTATGTAATTTTTTTTTCTGACTCTGAGATACCAATGAAGCGTATCCCTTTGCCCCATGGATTTGGCAACTAATAGTTAGCCCCATGAATGCAATGCTAGCAATTAATATGCCAATGAGAATGAAATTATACAATGATGTTAAATAAATGAACTTACCCTACAAATGAATAACTGGATATGAAACACTAAAAAATCTTTCTCAAGTCACTAATCAATGCTAAACGATGTATCCCGTATATTACACAATATAAGGATCGAGAGATCGAGAAGAGTTTAAAAGCATCACAAAAACTAAAATGATAATCATGAAACTGTGATTGAAGAACAGAATTTAGGTTGATTCCAGAATTATAATTTCTTTCAATCCAGTTATAATGTATAATCTGGGAAAGGACTAACGATTCATAAACAGTATTAAATAAGGGTAATAAATTTGACCGGCATGTAGGAGAGCATAGCGATCTGTATTTTTGATAGCTAACTATCAAACATGGACACGATTTATGCTTCCAATAACTTCATGATAAAAATTAGTAGAAAGAGATTCTAGTTTAGGAAAGAGTGGATGATTTAGATATTGAACGGAACGGAAGAAGAATCAATCACTTAAAAATTGCCGTCGTCTTTAATACAAAGGAGGATCACAACGTGAGTGATTTTAAAATCACTGGGATGGTACAAAACACAGATTAATTTACAATACTAAACACATTGGTGCAATTAAGGTGCAATACATTCTGTCTATGGTCTTATGTTAACACTGTCAATGAATTTCTACTTTTTTTAGTAGATTTTGAATAACTTGGGTATATTTATCAAAAATTTATTTATATTTGTAGAGTTTATCACTCTGCAGTTTTTAAAACTTGATTGAAAAGAATCCAGCCATGACCTAAAACAAATAAAAAAAATTATTAAACAATAACTGGAAGAACGATTTTAAGCATTTATACATATATTTAATGAGTAACAAACATATTTCTACATTCATACAATACGAACGTTTATAAATGTATTTATTATATCGTTTATTTCCGAGCAGGAAAACTCGGAAATAAACCGATGCGAAATAACTCTATTGTAGAACTCAGTATCGTAAGAATATTAGTAATATTGTAAGAATATATTTCGATGTAAAGGAAAAAATAATATCTTAGATGTGTTTAATTTCTAATGTTTCAACTGATTCACTTTTTCTTCCCTTCTATAACATAGCCGCTTTTTAATTTTGTTGTGATCTGAGGTATAAGGTATAGTAATAATATTTTTATTTTTATTGAAGGTCGATACTTGCACCGGTGGTAATAGTTAGGTAAGGAGCAAAAACTTGAAAGTAAGTAATTAAAAAATTAATAAGTGGCTTTATATTCATTTAAGCTTATCTCCAAAGCTAAAGATTTGTAATTACTACCGAGCGCCGCAAGCCACTACCGAGCTCAGCGGGCTAAAAAGAGGACGAAGTGTTAAGAATATTCTATACAGATTTTTTTTGTCACATTAAGAATTTTAAGACTTCTAAAAACAAGAGTTTTCTCAATCGTTTTTAATGGCAACATTTTTTCTGTGGTAGAATAGTAGTAATTCTTTAAAGTGGTGATGTGACTGATGTGTGAATTGGAATTAAATAATTATTTCATATTTGTGCTCATAGAACAGTGATTTTTATATAATTCGTTAAAAAATTCAAGCATTATGATTATTTTAATGCCTTAAACACAAGAGTTTTTGATAGGTGGCATAGTTCGTGAGTTATTTTGGTATTCGGTGACATTTCAGTGAAGTGCCTAATTTGAACATGGAGGCTATAGCTAAACACGATTTCACAGCAACTGCTGATGATGAACTCAGTTTTAGAAAGAATCAGGTTCTTAAAGTAAGTTTTAAGACTTTATCTTGGTTCTCGCATTTTACAAATCTTTGTATGAAGAATCTTTCTAGAAACTATTATTGCAGATTCTAAACATGGAGGACGATATGAATTGGTACAGAGCTGAATTAGACGGTAAAGAAGGACTTATACCTAGTAACTATATTCAAATGAAGAGTCACAAGTAAGTTCTTTTTCATACTTTATGTTAGATAACTGCTGTTATTCTATTTAATTTTATTCATAAGTTTCTGTTAATATATTTATGAAAGGTTAGGAATCTAAAGTTTTGAAAAGTTTTATCGTATCATAAAAGCACAGTTCACATAGTTATTTTATTTTAATAAAAATGAGGTATTTTGAATATATGCCATATAACCCAATCTGGTAGCCAAAATCTAGGTATAACTTACAAAATTATTAATTATTTTTATTAAAACTTAATATTAATATAAGTAATCATCATATATAATCTTTTCCTAAATTAGGTATTAATGTAAATTTTGTACAATGCAACATTTTTCCTGAATTATTATGTGGTTTGCAGTTGGTATTTTGGAAGAATAACGAGGGCAGATGCAGAAAAACTCTTAGCAAACAAACCCGAAGGTGGCTTCTTGATAAGAATCAGTGAATCTAGCCCTGGTGACTTTTCACTCTCTGTCAAGTAAGCACTTAACTTATTAACTACTTTTAGCTTTTTCACTTATTGAACTATAGATGATGGATGGATGTTTTTTGAGAATTAAAAATGTCAATAAACTTGCAATATGACATGATTTTAAATGTTACTGGTGTAATCGCTCATGCAACCTTAATTTCAAAATGCAAATTTAAAGAATTATTCATAATATGAATAGCTTAAGGTATTGCTGACCAAACTTGGATAATAATCATTAAAGATTCAGGTAGGTCTATTTGTTACCCAATGTCAAAATTTACAAATCATAAGACTACAAAATATAAAAGGCCCAAACCCACAATTGCCACCTTAGTGGTATTCTCAGTCAGCAGCCCTTGCTTAAAACAATCTCACTTTTTTATAGGAAACCTCTTTTTTTAAATGCCATCTCTGAGGTGTCAAAGAGTCCTCTATTGAATAGAATAGTTTTATTTATCCTATTTTTCCATTTTTCTTTGCTGCAACTCTAAAGATTCTTAGGTTAGGGCTAGATAATATGTGGGATTGTGAGAAATAATATTATTATCTTTACACATTATTGGTGGCAGCTCAAGCCATAGCTACAAAAAGATCCTAATAAATTTCTTTATCTAAAAATGTTGATGAACAAGATTTGCAAATGGATAGCATAAAATTCAGGTTTAATAAATAAACATATTGAACTCCATAATGTCAAAATGACAATATTTCAAGTACTCCAAATCATCATTATTGGTTCTAGATAATTTTGTTAAATCACAAATTCACTATCCCTCTTTAAAAGTATATAGCCTGTAAGTCTTGGTTACTAATGCAAGTGTTTACTACCTATAAACATAGAAATGTGGTCTAAATTTCTCATGTTTACCTCCATTTAGACAAGCTTGTGCTCATCAAGTTTTATTATTTTATTATCATGTTGTTAGACAGATAAATCAGACATTCTCATTATATAACTGTAAAGGCTTTCTTTGTAAACTATGATGAAACTATAGTTCCATAACTTATTGGTTATGGTGTAAGATTATAGTGTTAATTATAGTGATTTTAATATTAAATTTTATTGAAACAGGTATTCCCCTTTGATGATGTTGCAATGATGCAATGGATGATATCAATAAATTATAATATCTAAGAGTCTGTATTTTCAAGTTGAGTATGAAAACAATTTACAAACTTAAATTAATTTATCAGTATATTAAATTCTTCCTTTCTTTTACATTAAAAATCAATATAGTACCTATTAAATTTTTTAGTAATTTGTTTAATGTTTGCTACAACTTGTTGTTGTATGTCGGCCTTCAAAGCTTCCACTTCACCATGTCTTGCTTTGAGCAGCCACATTGTCTTCCTCATTTCCTTTTTCATGATGCAACCATTTTGTCACTTTCATAGTCCTTGTTGTGTTGTCTTTTACTTCCCTTTTATAACTTATTCAGTATCATTTTAATTTTGCCGCAAATATCTGCAATTCCAATTCTGGTTTTTACTTGTATATTTAATGTGCATCTAACTCTCACCCCTACAAAAAACTTTTTTGTACCATTTTGACAAATTTAGTTGAAATTCTTGCTTTATGGTTAGTGACTATGTTTGGCATGCATATATTAAGACTGTTGTGTTCCACAAGAAGTCAGTTAGTCAGTTTTAATTTCCTAAAATTCTTTGGCCAGTATTGCCATTCCCCTATGTTTTGCTTTGTTCTTAAATTCAATATTTAATCAAATTCCTAAAATAATCCTTTGTGCTGTGTTCAGATATTGTGGAAACAATTTTGGCCAGATTACTTTAAAAAACAAAACAGGAATATAGCCAAAGCCTTATTGGAGGACGAAACAGGGGACTATGAAATGTTGTTTTTGTATACTTTACATTGTTTTCGGTTGGAGCTGCAGTTGTTCCTAACGCGCTCAATAATTCGGTTGTTGAGGCACAGCGTGACAGCAAAATTTTATTAATACCTTTTTCTAGTCTCTTGACCATGACACACACAACAAAATAATACATGATATACACATCACAACATTCTCACTGTACGCGTCTCTTAATTTTATGTGCCTTTTGGCATTGTCCTATTCCAACTTCATCCATTCTTCCCTGTCATCTGCAACTGAATTTGTTAACTTAACAGCTGACCTTAGACTTGTAATAATACCTCATCTCTCGGGTACGCTACTGGCCATGTCGCCAATCAGACAAAGGAAAGTGGACAGATTTTCTGATTCATATATTTAATTTTTTAAATACCTAAATTATTGTTTGCTTCAAAGTAAAAATTTATTTATATTCATCATTATCTATCATCTACAACTTATATACCTTCCACTGATAGGGGCAGGCCTTCCTACACGGTAGGAACACATGAGGCGTTTGGGTCTCACGCTGGCCCAATGCGTCTTGGTGGGTGAAAGCAGTTGCCTTAACATACGGTACCAACGGCTTACAGTGCCTTCCGAAGCGTGAAGGAGCTAGATTTGACAAATTTGATCGACCCATACAGAGACCTACAATGTCAAAAGTTGTTTTGTGTTACCTAATTTATGGAAGCTTAACTTAACTAGTTATCCTGTCAAGCAGTAAACTACAACGTGCAAAATTTTCCGTCCTTCTTTTAATTACATAAAAGGGCAACATAAATGTTTATTGATTGAGTAAATTGCAATCCATCACGCGAACGGACGCGACACGACAACAACTCTATTGACGTTTAAATTAGTAGATAGCAATAAAAAATATAAGTTTCACGTCTCGGCCTCGCTTGCTGACTGACTCACGCTGCGTTCGTTTTATTTAGTTGGGAATGTCTTGTTGCCGTATTAGTCATATCATGTCCATGCATATAAAGAAAAGGATAGAATTTGACTTATTTTATTTGCTTTTCACTCCGATCATGTGATATAAAATTGTCGGAAACCAATATTTAAACCTTTATGAAAATTACTATTTATTAATTACTTGCGAGGTTAAACTTAGCCCGCGGCTGCGCTCGCGTCATTTCGGTCAGTTTGTCACAAATGTTATTTAGCCAACCTTTACCGATAAATGGTATATCCAACACAAAAAGAATTTTTCAATTCCAACCAGTAGTTCCAGAGATTAGCGCGTTCAACCAAACAATTATTTATAGTATTTGTTTAGATTTAAACTAGAACTGGGTATGACAATTACCATTTTATCGCTATTAAGGATAAGGGGCATGGGGCATACGGTTGTTACTAAATTTTCACTCATTTTATTGTTATATTTTCTAACTAACTTGTAATCAATCAATTCGTCGAACATTTTATGTTTCGGTTTCCGTAGCTGTTCGTGATCGTCTGTATTTACTTATGGCACGTCACAACTGCCTATTTATTACGTCATTAGGCCCCAATTTAATTTAGAATTTAATATTATACTTCTTATTCATAAGAACTTACTCATTATGCATTAATATATGTTCAACTAAATATTCCATCTAATTGCTATTACTTATTATCAAATTCGAAGCAGCCGTCAAAGATTTTTTATTTATTTTATTCTCTTGCGAGGTTAAACTAGTCCTCTGACCAATGTATGAATCAGCGGCATGTGGATTGTACTGGAACCAGTTTAGGCTATTGGTCTATCTTTATAAGTAGTTTGTTAGAAATTAAATTAAGCCTCAAAAACCGTTCTCTAATGTTTGAAAGTGACATTCCTTTTTCTTATCTGGCACTTAGTCTCTCTGTCGTCCTGGCCCTCCTCTGCCGAGGAGTATTCTCCCATCCCTCGAGTCGTCGAGAGACTGGCAAAATAAAAATTGATTTATCACTATATTAATAATATTTCTCACACTCATACCTATCATTATGGATACTAGATAACGGAGAAATTATATGAATATATTAAATAAACATACAAACACTCATGAACAAATATTCGTACTTATCATAAAAATATTTACCCCTACCGGACTCGAACCCGGGACCTCTGAAGACGGGTGCTGACTACTCGTCATATTAAGATAATTATTAAAGAACTCTGTAAATATCTGAAATTGTGACTAAATTATCCCAGACGTTCAGCGTCTCCAGAGAGTGATCTACCTTTGAACATTCTAAGTTTCTGAATCTTCGGATATAAACGAAAAAGTGAAATACAAAGCTACAATGGAGTTTGTATTCAATGTCGAGCCTTTCATTTGGGCTGAAAGAGATTTTTGATTGAAAGAATCTAGTAATATTAAAATACGATCACTGTCGAAACTCCTAAGAATGTAACATCTATTGCTAAATAAATAATACTACAAACTGATCGCTAAATACGAATCCGATTGATGTTAAGAGTTTTAAAAGATCTCCTCTCTTAACTGTTAAAACTTTAAAATTCAAAATGGCCGTCATATTATTTGAAATATTTCTTTTCGTTATCGTTCCAAACCACACAAGTGTTTATGTATTTAGTTCAAACAACAACAAATGAAAGCTTGTGAGAGATAGCGAATAGAATGACGTAAAAGCTGTATTGACACGACAACAAATCAAACCATATTAATTTATTTTCTACGTATAAATAGGTAGTGATATTCCGTATGGGTTCTAAGTACGTTATACTTATAATCACAAAGCTAATGAAATTGACGGGAGTTTATAACAATTTACAGTAAAATCTGGCTAATTTGCTTTCTTACAATTCACTAAACCATTTTATATAATTGTCTTTAATACAAATTACGATATGACGTCATACAGAGTTTATAAAAGCATACTTATGGGAACAGCGATGGCTCTATTGACCCTTAAGATAACCATTAAAAATCATACAAAATGAGGATAGCCTTTTCGAGTGACGAGACCGAACATCTAAAATAATATTTATGGTAATATTCTTTTACATTTTATAAACTTCTGGCTTGGCTACAAAACAAAGCTTGATTTTTATTTATTTAAAGAACTAAACGTAACTTAAGTGTTTCATTAAAGGGACAACCACTAAATTTTCCCACGCAAGCGTAATGAATAGGAAAAAGTTGGTCAATGTTGTTTTAGTATTGTTTAATACTAGCAACTTCTCATGTCAAAACGATTTAGGTTATTATTTAACTAAACATCATACTAGAAAATATACGTGCCATTCTAATCAACATAATATGCTAATTTCACCTAAAAAAACCTTATCCATTTGATGTGCAAACTAAGTAGGTATGTTGTTGTTTAGTTGTTTAATAGTTTTCCATTATCGGGAAAACAAATCGACTTTAACTACTTTCCAAAAATAATAATAGAATATTTGATATTAAAGTCAACATTCAAATCTACTAAACTTTAAAGTTCGACATTATATTTATATACAGTAAACTAGTTTCTTAATTCACGTCATCGGCTGCGTGTGGGTAAAGTAGATAAATTTTCTGAACGATCATTTTAATGAATCATAATGTTTATAAATAAATTGTTACAAATTATTAACAATAACCATTGATTGTAAGCAAAAATTTTTAGATACTTCATTTACATGGCAAGGTACAATGAAATAATAATATGATACTTACCCTAATCATTATACCTACACTGGAGATAGGAATAAGAAGAAAATATCAAGAAACAACAATTATTATCCTTAATGTAGGTACATATATAAAGCATACATAAGTATACGTTTTTGATGCGTGTCTAAATCATTTTGAATAATATAAATTCTAGCACATTGACCTAATACATAGGTCTCGGTTTTCTCAATAGAGACATGGATTCTATTCGCGTGGGTGAACGTAAAATTTTTCTATTAATTTAGTATGGAATGTTACCAAGAGCTAAGATTACGAAATGTTCACATAAGACACTCGACTCTGCGCTGTCCGGTCTCCAGTAGTAACTCTTTCACTGGCCACACCAGACAATCGCGGTTGTGTGCTGGGAATTTGCTGTTAGTCAACATTCACATATTACGAAAACATCTGTTAATTTTCAACGTTTCGTCGTACGTTTTACTTTAAGTGTAAATGATAATAATTGTTTTTACGCGTATAGTAAAAACCTGGCTATTCGTAGATAGCAACTGGTGACCGAATGCTTCCCAATGCATTATCGGCTTATAGGTGAAATACTTAAATGTAAATGTTTTTTTCCATTTCCTGAAACCAACTTGCTCAACGCGAAATGAACAATAATAGGTGGGGTCGGAACTAGATACAAAATTATAAACCGAGATTTTGGTCCCATTCGCCTAGTGGCTAGGGGATTTGACAGTTTTTGCTATTAATTACTTTAGAACTGTCAAAGTGATACCTGCTCCGGTTATGGTTGTAATTTTTCTGAGATCTATTATGTTATAAAGTCATCAACAAACTGAATTCTGTTTAAAATTAGATCATGGACTCCTCCCTAGTCCGCTTTGAAACACCAATTGGGTCCCGGTGGTGCGGCGTTGTCTTTGAACTCCCCATATGAAGGGCCCACTGAATTTATAAAGGCGACTTATGATTTTACTACAAAACATTTTTTTTTTCATTAATCAAAACAAACAAGGAATACCCTGTTTGTTCAGCGTCCAAATCAACGTCAATGACGTGATGCATTTAAACTGCACTAAGATTTAAACAAATTACGGCAATAAAACATTATATTAGATAGTGGGTTTGGGTATGAGAAATATTATTATTCATATTGACGAAACTAGGTTACATCATCTGGTAGTAATGATACTCGATTACTTAGTGTCGATTTTTGGAGGTTCATTTATCTACTTCATGCCGCCCCGGCCACACTCCCGGCACACCACTCCCAGTTCGACGGCCCGTCTAGTATTTGGAACGCTCTGAAATATTATACTGATAGATAAACTGGGTTTGTTCCGAACACGTTTTCTATAAAAGAAACATTCTTGTGTTTTATATTGGTACGTAATGTGGCTTCAAATAGTAACTGTAAGTAAAGATTACATACTAGTAAGTAAGTAAAGAGTCTTATGAGATATCCTGATCAGATTTTTTCTTGAATAGTATATCTGATAACATACATTTAAATTATGATACAATAATAACAGTAATGCTAAAATTATATTTACTCGCATACTACTTTCAATATTTACAAATTTATAATGGTGTTCTAATTTATTCTTATTATTTCACGCATATGGCGCGTCCGCGTGTGTATGGCCGCCTTCCACGATAGTTCCGGGTTCGATTAATCTTGTAATAAAAACTAGAGCTTGATGAATCAAAATATGTAGTTGTAAGCAATAATTACTCATCTAAATTTGACCTCGCCTACAAATGACTCAAACTTGCTCAAGCAACAAGGGCTTCAGCTCAAACTTGACTATTACGACCGCGATTTATTTCATAAAATAGTATGTCAAATATTAAGAAATATTTCATAAGCAACCGCATATCTGCAATTAATTGTTCGCCAAAAAAGAGCTACATATATAAATTCGCTTAATGTTTAATCGACAGTCGAAATGAACTTGAAATGAAATGCAATCGTATGAATACGACAGCACCCAGCTCCTCTGTTGTGAATTATTGGAATCTTTTGTTTATGGATTTTCCAATTGAATGCAACTAGGATCTGAACGTTACAATTCGATTCAAACTTACACTAGGGGCACGAGCGTCTTCTCCGAAAAACAAAACATGAAAACGGCGTATCGAGTTTTCATTGGACTAATCACATCACTAGCAATTTACATAAATATACGCCGCGAGAACGCTTAGTTGCATCTATTGGTTTACTTGCTCTTAGCTATTGATGCTGTATCATGGTTTTACGACTAGCTACGTTCGATTGCATTGCGATACCATCGGTGATGCGTAAGTATCTATTGTATGAAAAGTATCTGTTGCCGGCACATGTTTTGGTTACTACCTCTAGTTTCCAAAATACAGATATATTGTCTATCCCTATGTTAATAGTATGATGTCTGCGCCCCTTAGTTCTTCACATTCTGATTGATTTTTCCTCCTTCGCAGATGTCCAGATGGCGTTCAGCATTTCAAGGTTCTACGGGACGCATCCAGCAAGTTCTTCCTGTGGGTGGTCAAATTCAATTCGCTCAACGAACTAGTGGATTACCATCGTACCGCCTCCGTCAGTCGCTTGCAGGACGTTAAACTTAGAGACGTAGTGCCTGAAGAAGTAAGTCTAATTAATTTTTTCGTCACAAAAATTACATTTATTTTCTATACTACTTAATTTAAACATGCTGTATAAAAAATATATCAACGTCAAATTAACTGTTATGACGAGAATTCACGTGTCACGAATTCGCCCATCCACAATGTCGGACTGTGATCTTTCATTCAATATAAATTTGGTCGCTTACATGATTAAATTCAATATTAAGTGTATGTTTTGAGATAAAGTGGTAAAAGTTCCAGGAGTTGTTGGAAAGTGCAATAATTTTTTATGAAACCTTTTGAGAATGATAAATTATATCCCTTTTCATAAATATTCCAAATAACCCGATATTATTAGTTTCTAGTTTTGAAAAGATGTAAATTTTCTGTGTTACTTGATTAACTTTTATGACGTCATGAATATTATCTAGTTTAAACCGCTACTGTACCTACCTTATAAAATAAAAGGGTTATCATTAGAAAGTAGATATTGTTATAAAATCTCTTCAAAATTTAGATTTTTAAGTAATTATGAATCAATCATTAATCGATACACGGTTGACGGTGATAAATTAATCTCACCCTATTTGGCGAGGATGATTAGGGTGTGAGTCATCGTAACATTTTTATCCACGTCATGACAAAAAATTAGTCACGGTATTAAAGCTAACTTTATTAGATATTGGATACTAATTCTACACCTTCATACATGTAAAAACTCAATTTAAAATCAGCTCCTTCAACAGTAAATAGATAACCAGTTTAAAAAATAATTTTTAGAAACGTATATAACCTGTTATCTAAACTGGTAAATTTTAACGATATTGTAATTCCGTTTAGATGTAAATCAGAATAAATGAATAGTTGTCACCTTTTGATTAAAATAACCTGCGGTTAATATTTATTACACTTCTCATATTACCTACTATTATACTACTTATACTATACCTATATATATATATTTCACTTTATCTATTGCCTATTATAATAATAAATGGATGGAATTATTGCAATCCAGAAAAAATTTAACATTTTCTTTAACTTAATGACAAATGACATGGATAGTAACGAACCATACTATGGTTCTCTCAAGACAGCGGATACGGGGCGTTACCTACCAACCACTCACGTATTCTTGAAATACCTTAACCTTAAATTAACTAACAAGAAGTTTTATGAATACACCATAGCACCATCGCAAACCGGGGAAGTTGTAATCTATGAGGAAATCCCTAACTATAATCTGTAAAGTCATCCCTAGTCAGAAGTTCTAACGGCCGAATACTCAAAACTGCTCAATTTTGATTGGGTCCTATTACATAAAGGTAATCACTCTAGGCCCGACTTTGTCCTAGTTACACTAACTTACCACTTAATAAAGCTTTTGATATACGCTTGAATAATGTATATCTTATGTCTGTCCAGTACAGGGGTTGATCATAAATAAACAAAAAACGAAATGCCCATTTTATAATATTGTTTTATTGATAATCTTCAATCGATCAATAAGAACGAAAGAATCTCTGAAATAAATATCATTATAATGTCAACTAGTACGTTTAAATTATTTTTTGTTTATAAAAATAGATTGCGTGTGTGTTTATAACGATGAGTTTTATGTATAAATTACCTAAAAAATTATATTCATTAAGACATTTATGCACTCGGTTTACTCTCCCCGTATCTAAAAGGAATAAGGGTTATAAAACGAGTCGTTGTTCACGATTCAAATGGAGCACAAAAGAAACAATAATGTAACAGAAATATATAAAAACTGCCACACGGCATATACGTGTACACATATTAGTTACACATATACCCCTGTGCATTTGCGTCATCGACATATTATTAGCGTAAGAAAAATAATTATTATCATAACTTTAAAGTCGTGTTTTTCCTGCGTGGATAAATAGATTATGTATGAAGTATTTCAGATATTTAAAATGGTAACGTAAAATGATTTTTTATAGCCAAAATGTTTGGGTAACTTTGGGTCGGTTCTACTTACGGTAAATGTTATTGTCATACTAAATTAATTTTCATGGTATTTCTTTTGCGAATAATTGCAACACTGTTTAATTTCCAACTTATCCCAAGAAGATGGGTTATTACTCCAAAAAATAAGTTATTGGTATAGCCAATTATTTTTAACTTAGTAGAAGTCAACAAGTTGTATAAATCTACGTTAAATAAAAAAATAAGTATTCAAAACGTAACTTACCGAAAATTAAAAATCAATGATATAGGACGGGCCTTATTAACTATAAAAAAATTAACATAAATGTTTCTATTTTGTGTAACGAAAATATTTTGTGCAAAGATATTAATTGCTAATGCCTTGATATTCTTTGCCTACACACGATAATTATTTATTGTCTGTAGTAGAACTCCGTTATGTCATTACGTTCTTAAGTGTTTTACTGTCTCATCAGAATTAATATTTATGTAAAAACCTATGCCAATTATTTCAAAATATTTCGAACAAATATCACGCAAGTAAAATGGTCTGTACTGCGGTGTTTCGAACGAGTATTGTCCGCATTTTAGTACACTACACTAGGCTATTGAAGTATGCTGGGTTTCAATAATCTTTGTAGGGATGATTATCTTCACGAGGCACGCTCCATTTCGATAAAACCTAATCCTGCTAATTGTTCTACAACATACACTTATTATCATCACAAGTAAAATAGTACAATTCAAAATATGTTTTAAGTTTATACGCTCACTTTTGGAGAATTTTTCCCTTACTTATCTAACACAGGTAAATTAATTTTGATACTGATACACGATACTGTTACTACCGTCCGGATCGTGAGGAACGTAGATCAACATGTGTAGTCAAAGATATACGTTTAATATATTTTTTTTATTCTGCCAGCTATATTATTATATTTACTATACTATATTTCTTCAGACTATGTAGTCAAGAACTAAAACTAAACTGTCATACTTGCGTTCTCAATTCAAATTAATATTTAAACTTTATTTATCGTAAAAAACAAAACTCCAAAAAGCTAGTTGCGAAGGAGGTTACCATAATACACTAACCTGATTTCGAGGTTACGTGCTTTAAGACACTTCAAATTAATTTTATCATTGTTATTATAATGCCCAGTCTAAACCTTAAGAATGAAGTCTGATTACGATTTTCCTTCGTCCACAGAGAACATGGCTGCCGCAGAGGTTTGTTGCCTATTCACCTCTCGACAGTTTTGTTGTTTTATGTATTTCTGCTATTTGTAGTGTCTTTAATGAGGACCCATGTAGATTTGCATGATTGTTGGCCATCCCTCCGATTATCGACTGGAGATAGAAGTCAGGCGTTGTCTGTGTAATGTGTAAATAGTATAGCGTGACCCTGATAGAGGAACCAAAATAACCCGTTCGGTCTGTTGTATTCCAATAGTGTACCTCTGGTTTCTGAGCAAACACTGCCTCATCCTACTGTTTGCATTTCTTTCTGCGTCATACGTTAATTCCCTTTATTGACAACATCGATAAAATATAGGCGCGTGGCACACTTTTATGATACGGCTACGTATATCATGAAAATTTATAAGAAATGAATAATTCTAAGTTAATTACTTTTCTTCATAATATTATAATCAATCGTTAATTTAGAGTAATTTCACTAAATAATTAAATTTATTGTTATTATTGTATAACAAATGACTTCTATGACAAATCTTCATGTTGTTTGTAAACGAAATAATATGAATAAAGATAATCAGAATTATAACGATGCCTAATGGTAACAAATTTAATTTCTTTTCAAATATTTAGCCACGCGACTGGAAAATAGATGAATAAGTAATATATTTTATACAAAGCTTTGGTACTTTTTTCGGAATACTATAAATTAACTATTTTATTTATGTTACCAATAAAAATAGGTCTACCACAAGGTGGTTACCACGTCTTAAATATAATTTCATATAAACATACATTCCTATCACTCATCTTCGTCTATATCTAATCACATCACAAACATTTCACTCTTCATAATAGAGAAAAACAACAAAAGAAATCAAAAGCAAATGTATCATAAATCGTTTTTACTCTTATTTTTGTTATGTTGTTGTATGAAACATTCTGACGTATATGTATTTGTTATTTATTAATTTTTAAAACATGAATTGATTTCTCCATATTGCGGTAAATGAACTTTTTAAATAAGATGATTACTTTTAATTCTTATGATGAAGATATTTCCATTTTAAAATTTTTTCAACTATCCAACATTGATAATATGGAGAATTATCCAACAACAAAATAGTTACATATTTTTAAATTAGCTAAATGTGTGTGATCTGTGATTTTAATTGTCTTGTCTATAATGAATTTTACTCAGTCTATTAAGGCCCATTTTTCTGAATTTTCAGATGTTGGTGCAGGCACTATACGACTTCACGCCACAGGAGGCGGGCGAGTTGGAGTTCAGACGCGGTGATGTAATCACCGTCACTGACCGCTCCGACCAACACTGGTGGCAGGTGATCTATCTTCTTTATTTTTCAGCATAGCATACATATGATCCATTATCGCGATCAATCATTTCAACTCAAATTTGATTTTAATCACAAACTCAAGTGGTAGGTTTCCTTATTTACAACTATCGGAAAACGATCCAATTATGAAACCTGACACTTTTAATGCACGGGTCATGACCTTCCGAATCGACATACACTTACATTTTCCTGGGAGTATATGGTGACTCAACAAATTAAAATCTCATCGGTCGCCGATTTTTTGCTACTGTTACTTTAATTTCCTTATCATGTAAGCTATTTATTTATTTACACTAGGCAATTACAGTTAGAGATCTATGTTCTCCTACAAATGTCCCGTTTTCTGTTTCTGTCATGGTAATACCTAAAATAGCTTGTTTCATACCAAATACTATAAGTGTTAAGAATTAGACTAAAAATTTTCATAATATAAATTTGCGGGTACCTCAAAGAGCAACAGCAAACTTGACCTCATTCGACCAAAACATTTAAATACCTAAATATTTGAATAGGCACATTGCACTCAACAAGTTATTCTAGGAATGCCATATTTTAATTGGTATAAGGAAGGAAGGACATGTTGATAGTTGAAGAATTCAATTTGATATTTACTGCAGCTTTAGGAAATATTATTGGGTAATTAAATATTTTATGACAGATTTTTGTTGAAGAGAATTAAATTGGAAGTCTTTGTTCTAACATATTTTAAAAGTTAGTCATCACCAAATAATACTTAAATAATACTATTTTGATAGTGTTTTCAGAGAAGAAGCTTTGTTTGAGGAGCAAAAAGACTTGAATTAGAGGCTTAAGTTACCGTTCAACTTTATACCATTTAATATAAACGGTTTATTTATGTAATAAAAACGTTGTCAATTCCGTTGTGCACTGACTAAATGAAATATAAATTCAAAATAATTCGCATCTTTATTCTGATTGTTAGGAACAACAAGTTATTTGACACTTAGAAGACCCACACATGACTGAATTATTTTAAACGGCATGTTTTATGATCCCCGTTAAAATAAGGCACAACGCATTCAGGCCAATAACACAATTTTCTTTTACGCAAAAAATATGACGTTTATGGTTCATATATAACGCCATAATGCATAAATAACGCCATAGTGCATCTCTTTAGAAATAAAAATATAATAATTGAAAATTTTGATTGCACAAAGGTACGGCTGTCATGTCATGTGACCATTAGAAAGCTGTGTTCAACCTCTGGCCGTCTAGTCAAGTACTCATGTCTCTTAGCCAGAGGTCCCGGGTTCGAATAAAATATGAATTCACGAATCATGGATTTTTGTATGATTATTTGGTATATTTCTTATAATTATATACATATTACTATCTACATTTTCCGTTATCTAATATCCAAAACACAAGCTCTTAATAATGCTTAATTTAGGCTGGATAATAGGTATGCGTGTTAGGCCTAATCGACCTACTACGTAAGCTCGAGCCCCTCGGTGGGAACAACGTATATGAGCTTTTGATGATAATGAAAAGGTGTGAGTGTGAGAAATTTTAAGTTTGAGTTTCCAATAGTTAATATTAGATTTACCAAACCTAATCAAAAAGAACGACAAAAGGTTGCGAATCTTTAACACATCCTTTTTCAGCCACTCCCTGAACTCTATGATTATAAGAAATCGTTTAATGGGAAAGAGGACCTAAATAACTACACAATAGTAATATATCTTTAAGCAATTTTATGCAAAAGATTTTATTAATTAGAAATAAAAATAATATTTTAAAATGTGTTGATTGAGTAATTAAACGTGTTTAACTGGTTCCAAGACCCAAACTCCTCTCCACTGATCGTCAATACCACGCGAGAGTAGTCAATTGAAATAAAGGGAGGACGAAATCCCGCATGCTGTTGGTGTTTTTTGTAACAAATTCGGATTGTAGAAAATTGTGGGTGATTGAAGAACACCGTCAAGTTCACGCGGCAGATGACGTCGTTCCGCTTCTGTCTACTTGTGATCACGGCTTGTGCCACCTGGTTGAACATCGTACCATAAAAATATATATATAGTCCCGTAAGGTCCTATTAAAACGATTTATTAATCAACATAATGCA
Organism: Acentria ephemerella; assembly: GCA_943193645.1. Classification (NCBI taxonomy): domain Eukaryota; kingdom Metazoa; phylum Arthropoda; class Insecta; order Lepidoptera; family Crambidae; genus Acentria; species Acentria ephemerella. Next base: position 8,054,169 of record OW971886.1, on the reverse strand, counting down.
ACGCGAGAAGTTTAAAGTTTTAGTTCGAATGAGTAGCTAATTCATAGTAAGTACAGAAAATTTGGCAAGTTCTTTCAATGTAAAGTATATTCTTTACCATAATAATTAAGTGATGGTTATTCGTCACGGATAGCAAATTCTTTTTTCCTTGTTATTATTAAGTACCTTCAAATAATATATTATTAAACGTTAGCTGTCTGTTTTACTGTTGGCATTCTCAACGTCGACTTATCAATGTATTTTCTGAAATATATTGAAAAGAGCTGCGTACTGAAATCTGATCTTTGTTATAATTTTCAATTCAAAATTATAGTTTTGTTACTTGCCTTTTGCGAGTTTTTAATTTGAATCCGTGATCCAAGTTAATTAAGTGTTCCGGATGTGAATTCCATTATTACCAAATACGACGCCATATTTCGTGGACTTATTATTGTTGTAAGAATCTAAATCTTTTCAAATAAATAAAAAGCTTTTTTAAATGAAGTTTAATTTTTGTGTAACGTTTTTGTAATATATACGCAAAATTACTGCAGTTTAGTTAGCTTCATGTCTATGACCATATAATGCCAATATATTCTTACTTGATCGCATAGTACTTTTTCTTTGATCGAATTTATTGTGTTCCAGGGCGAGATAGCGCACCGGCGCGGGTTATTCCCCGCGTCGTACGTGACGGCATATCACTCATAGTGCCTCCGCTCCCCGCCTCCCGTGCCGCGCCCTGACGCCCCACGGACGCCCATATCATCAACCACGGACGCTAACAAGGAAACGTTATAGTTTTCTCACACATGTACCAGGTGACGCCCCATCTCGCGCGCATCATTCACCACGGTACGAGACAGAGTCTGTTTGTGTACATGGTGCTTCGTTTCCTAAGATATTTACTTTATCAAGCGTGAGTTGCCGCTGCAATGGCCTCCCGGCCTCGGATTGCCCTCATTAGAGCATTGCGATGAGATGTTTTGGTAGTACAAAAAATTACTTCGTGCAGTGTTGCGTTTGGTGTTCTGTAACGAATTTATTGTCTTCTCAATTTTGTAATCGTGACATATTGCAATGCGCTGCAGCAACTTGTCCATAATTACGTGCCAGAATGTTATTTGTAGTTTTTTGACATATATGTTTAGTAATATAAAGGTAAAAGGGATCAAGTCAGTTCGCGCTGACATTCCCCCCAGGATAGGTTTTTTATTGATGTGATTTTTAAAGTATGACCATTATTTATCCTATTTTATTAGTCTATAATGCTCATTTTAAAAATATTTACCATTTTACATGTTAGTTAAGAAATAGATTTTAAGTTCAGTATCTACATTACAATATTATTTTTTTATAATTGGTATACAAACATATGTTAATCTGGTACACCATAGTCACGCGTAAGATAGGATATAAAATGTAGCGTCCTCCAAAAGCTTAGCTCTCCTTAGAATTAGGCTTAACGGATAGTTTGTGTTACGCACAATTTATAAGGCCATCATTGATCATTAGTAAATTGTTTTAAATACGACGAAGTGTTGATAGAACCGAATGTACAGCGAGTATATAACAATAATTATTTATTAATATTCATATAACATTGTGCTTGTGTCGCTTTTGATGTGTTTATTTGACGATTCGTTACCGTTTTAGTGTTTTACCAATTAATAAAGAAATGTTCTAAAATTTTAACGTAAAGTAATACTGTTTAATGTAATCGACGACAGTAGCGTGTAGGCTGCTGAGTGGTAAATTTATGTCTATTCCGAAGTGGTTTATAAGCCATGGCACTCGACGGTGTCATTGTACTTAGTTAGCGTTAACGTTTAGTCAAGACTTGAAATGGATAAAAACTTTGAGTGCTCGTTGATCCAATGTAGATATTTATTTTTGTTATTGTATTGTACCCGAAATTACTATATTTATGGAATCGTACCCGTATTGAATTTTAATTGTAAAATGTTTGAGAACTTTACTACCTTTAAGCCACATATTAGGCGTAAGTACATAGGGTGAATGAACTCCGCGTATAATGTAATGTTTGTTTTATTTCCCTTGAGCAAAGCATTTAATGTGTGTATTTTTAGAGTAAGTAAGCAACCGTACCGCATGTTGTGATCATCAGCTCGTGAGCTTAACGTAATACACCAATCTATAGTTCTGTTATATAAAGTCCTTGGAACTGCTTCTCGCTGTAGTGACAAATAAGTGCATGAAGGCAAATTTTAAGAAATCGGAAGTGCTATAAACTATAATAATCAAATATTTAAATAATTAAGTTATGATTCTCCAATATTGTGGAAGATGTATAATATTTTTTACTAATAAATTTAATATTGTATTAGCGTGTTTTATTTCATTTTCATTTAGCATAAATCGAAAGAAAAAGTTCAACATAATAAATATTTTATTAAATATTAACATCACATTTTGAAACATGTCTTAATTGCATTCGATAGTAAAAATACATTTTCTACTTACAACTAACATATTGACTATTTTTGTGAAAACACTCATCTACACTTTATTAACAAAACTAATCACAGATGACTTGTCGGTATATTGCTGTTAGTATTACAAAATAAATATGTAATAATCGTATTATTTCTACATTCTGTCATATTATCACATTATATATTTATATTAATTCAGTAATGATATATCGAATCATAATAATAAATTAACGAACCTCTTACTCGATAGTCTTTAGCAAAATGCATGTCTTTCAAAGTGGTTAACACTATTGCTACAACCCCATCACATTTAATGCTGGTATTACATTGAGATCGGTTGAGGAGCATCATTCATAACACCCAAGCCAAATATACATTTTTTATATTAAGGATATTATTAATGAGGTAAGCATATCATAAAAGTGTTATTGTACTAGTAAGATACCTACTATCTTACTCTATAATAGAAACTTTGATATTCGTGTTCATTAGAGTTTTGGTTCCGTTTGCAATCGGAAGCAAAATATCTATTCTCGCCAGCATAGTCACAATTAGCATGATAATTAAAAAAATATAATATATAAAAAACGTAATAAGTAAATCATTTTTTTTTTCAGTTACAGAATGCGTTTTCGTTAAGTTTTTAAATAAATTATAAAAGTTGTTTGATGGCTTATTTAAATTCTTGGCCTTCATCTTATTTGCTGGTAAGCGAACTAAACCAGGATTCTTCAACAACAGAGAAACTGGCTATGTAACCTCCAACTGCCCAAACACACCAATGCTGTGAACATTATTGTTATGGCGGCAAACTTAGATAATATTGTTATTGCTAGCCAGTCGGACTTAGAAAAAGCCCTACCACCAACGAAACCGAGTAGAAAATTTCTGCCCCCCTCTGGGAAATTAACCTCGCACCTCCAGTACTGAAATAGGTAGTCTCAGCCACTAAACCACAGAGGCAGCTTACATTATTTTCTTGAAATGAGATGGCACATTTAACAAAATGTATACTTTCTTAACATTACTTAACAGTGTTTTGTTTACAATATAAGTTTTAGATTTAAAAACCTGTCAATCATTTCGTCACAAAAAATTCATATCAAAAATGGATGTGCGCTACAAAAATCACTTATTCCATGACGGAAAGGTCGGCGTTTCTAAAGTGTTATGTTTGATATTAAGGACATAATTTCAAAATAATTTATATTTACATTTAAAATGTGCGTCCGCCTATTGCTAGCATAATGTTCTCAAACGCGATCCAGTTTATAAGGGCCCAGGGCCCGAGTCGCATCCACAAAGGTAGAAAACCTTTGTACAGAGACATCACACCTTCATTCTTCACTGATTGCTGAAAACAGTCGATCATGCCGCGATACAATGTACCCCTGTGGAACAGTAAATAATCCTTATTATAAATATAATTCATATACACACTTTTTTTAAATAATATAATTACCATGTTTATTAACATAGTATTTAGGCATATTTTTATTCCATGAGATGGGTCTTATCAAATAATATCATAATATATAAAACGATAATAAAGAGACTTGAAATGAATGCAGTATTTATTATTAAGATGTGAATGCTTGGCGGTGGCACTCTGCGGGGCATTGGTTTGGTTAACCCTGTTCATATTTTATATATTACATATAAAAGATAATTAATCCTTGAAGTAAAAGTATCTATTGATATTAATCAGTCCACAGGAAGTCTATAGAGCCAAGTATAGACTTAATATACAAATGCTTTTAATTTTTAACCATTGCATTTTAAAATGCAGGTTTTAGAAGGCATGAGAGATGCTTACAAGTTCTTATTTTCATGCCGTTTAAAAATATTAGTTCTTTTTAGCTGTCAAATAATAACAATGGTCTAAATTTCATAAAAAATATAATAGCATTTCACGAAACCAATATTTTCGCAATCTTATTTTTGACTTTGAGTAAAGAACACAAAGATATTACCTACTACATATAAAAACAGGCGTTTCATTTTAATTTATTGGTTAGAATAAAAGCTATTTAATTTCGAAAAAAGTCTAATGTAGTCATCTTAAATGGACCATGCGCGCCTCTTAGTCCATAGACAGTTTACATTAACTAGATGGATGACTTTGACCCCGTTGTGCTATATGACCTCGACGGACAGCTGTGTGCAGTGTGCGCCCCTCCCCTCATAGCACCACGTGTAAAATTATTAGCTAACATCTAACTACACCTACTCGTTTCTGATAGAGCTGTCCTTGCATGTATTGCATTATTAGAAACCTATATAAAATTAGAATAAGATTTTTTCTCGGTATAAATACGTTTAAATAAAGAAGCGTATACCTAATAACGATATTTCTTCTAACTTTGGAAATTTCAAACATTCACCGAACAATATCTATATAACGCGTCCAAAAAAATAAATCTTTTTATTATCCTATTTTAATTTTTTTTTCAAATCTTTTTAGTTTCTTTTCTTATTTCAAATATCGGTTATCTTTTTTTTTAATGAAATAGGGATACAAATAGGGTAATTAGGGATACTTATTATAAAATGGTATAATTTTATTAGCATTTGAAATTTTTGATACTAGTTTATATTATGCATTTTATTATTTTAATCTATTTATTTAAACTCAAGTACCGTTGTTTTCTTGTTTATTAATTAATTAGAAGTGGAAACTGCTGGTTTATGTTTTTTTTTTATTTATTTTATAAGTGTGTTGTAACTGCATTTTTTCTTAAAGATAAAAGAATAACTAGATAACACCTAAACAAGAATTAAAAACGAAAGAAACCTTTTACATTCCTAAAGGCAATCACCCTCAAACAATTGATTTATTCGCTGAATCCATATAACTTGGCGTATCAGTTTTCTTAATGGGCAACACTTATTTACTGTACGGCGAAAATGTTATCATATACTTATATGATGAGGCTGTAATTTGGTGATTATGGACGAAATATCACAGGGGTCCCAACTTCAAGTCCCGGCCGGACCTGATGTTTGTGTAAACACGACATGGTCTTAGTTGTTTATTAAATATTTATACATGTATATTATTGTATTATAGAATATGTATGTATGGTAAAAGGTGTGAGTATAAGTATAAGATTAATAATAAATGATAACACCATTATCGATTTGCTTGCCCATACATATCAATGCAACCATATTACGCGTATACCTTCAAAAAGACTCCCTTTACAACCCTTTTGGATAATAAATGCGGGCTGTCATTGTTTAAAATTATATGCGGGCGTCTTCATTCGATAATTCATAGAAATACCCGCACAATACGCTCGCCTTTTGCATAAATGACCAAAATGTACGTCAATACATAGTCATAATTTAGTCCATAAAATGGTAATAATTCTCTTTAAGTACAATACAAACAAATAAAGACATGACCGATGACGTCATTTGACGTTTCTCAAATGGCGACTCTTAAGCTTTTTTTCTTATTTTAATGCGTATCATAAAATAAGAACGCCTAAGTTACAACTAACTTGACGTGCTTTAAAGTCATTCTATCATTTCTTAATGAATTGGATTGAAAGATATGTGAATAACTTAAATTTAATTTAGTTCGTGTTCAACAGAATTGGGGTCTTTGTCAAACTGAGAGCATTGAGTTTAACTTGAAACATTTTTTGCTATCATTTTCATACTTATTATGACAGAATATGACGTACCAGTAGATGGCAATAGTTTTTACCAAACTAACGATGGATTTACACTTTGAAAAATCGATAGAATTTGATGTTTGTCTTCTAAGACCTTTGAACTATATCTAATTTTAAAATATTCCTCCTATTTGAATACACATTTATGATACCCATGTAACGTAGTCCCTTTGCCTCGTGAAGTTTTTGACGACAAATGGTAGGTGACATTTGTTGATGAGCAAGTCACCAAAAATTATGTTGAATTGTTTATTACATATATTGCACGATTCAGATATCCTTTTTGACATGAGTCAAAGTCTAAACACATTTATTGTCTAGGTTGTTGAAGTTTTGAGTTGTTAGCTTAATTTATTTATTTATTTTACGGGTAGTCAACAAACAAACAATTTAACTTTATCAAAGAAATTAAATTACGTACAGTTTTTAATATAATACAGCCACGGCATGTGATGTGGACTAACAGATATAATTATAATATTTACAAAACTTAAGAGTATAAAATTTTTTAATATTATTAATAGAAATTTTGATTACTGGATTTACGTTCCTGCTAATAATTTTGAAGGTAGCTTTGTATTTTCGTGCACTAATGTGAAATATGCCCATCTCTACTACTTTATTGGGCCGAGAAAGAAAGTTATAATGTTTCTGACAATTTTACAGCCATTTAGTAGATTTATTTTATTATTTACTGTGTTCAATAAAGTAAAATGTTATGTTTAAATATTATCATGAAACTATACAATTTTGACATTAAATGATAAACCAATAAATATAAATACAGCTAGCTCGAGGTTGCAGTAACGTAATAAGGCCACATGTTATAAAAACTATAGCAGATATCGTCATTACCTTCCATCCGGCCCGACCGGCTGATTCATTAGCCTGGTCTTCATGACGTCAGCTGGCGTGCCAAGCACTGCCGCTACAAAGCCAGCAGAGAATGCCGCCATAGCGTGAAGTAGCACGTTGTCCGCCATGCCAAATTCTTGCATTAGGAATTGTTTGCTGTAATCGTAAGCTGCCAAGTCACCCATATTGACCAGAGCCGCGCGTTGTACGTTTGGTATCGCCCCTGAAAATAACGTGGGAAATGGTTAGGTTTTAATTTACATTTTATTTTTACCGTGTCTGTGGTTAAGAACATCCACCTCAGATCTAGTTTTCCGGCGCTAGGTAGCTAGCCTGCTACTAACATATTGGCGGACTGTTGTCTTATAAATCATGAATATATTTTATTTCCAAATAAAGTATATCACTCGTGTCACACATAACTCCGCTGAAATAATCTAAACTCACTTAAGTATTGGTAAACTTGATAATCTTTTAATCTATGGACTATGGTGTAATTTGCTAGACTCGGGCGGCATGGGCAGTGCGCCCGAAATACAGTATTCCTTTTATTTCCTTACTTTTAAATTTTCAATCTAATTTTCCAATCTAAATCTGCCACTGCGAAGTAGGTAGCCTATATTTTATTATTACGATATTTAGATTGATGGTCAAGTCACTTCGATCTTTTGCGCCTCCCCAGCTACTTACTCGTTTCATATCTTGAACGTACCTGCCATAAGTGTAACTATATCTACAGGGATATAGTTAAGCTATGGCTGCTACGCAGAAACAGTCTGTAGTTTTAATTAGAATAAGACCTCCATGCATTCTTACTCGGACATCACATTGAATAATAGATATTCAGTCTTGGTTATGTTCGACAAAGCTGTGTTGGGGAGATTTGGATTGTGAAAAGGTTGGAGTTAGTGACATAATCTCCCACCCGTGAGAGCTCCAGATGTATATTACATGACCTTTAATAATGGATGGTTTTATATATTAACATGTTTCAAATGTAAAATACGAATGTAAAACTCAACGCTTCGTAAGCAAAACTATCATAGATTACTGATACCCGACGTAAATCATTATCAAGACCCATGTCTGCTGTCGTATTATTTCACAAGGTAATAATCTTGTAAGAGCTGTGCTCTCGTCGTGTATCCTTGTCTATGAAGCACCCGAATCCCCGTAAATATCTATAACTACGAGTACACCTACCTCTCCAAAATCCCTTTATTCCACTTTCAGAGTATAGACGCGCGTAAGCTTGTCTGCAGTTCTTGAACCTTGGCGGTCTGCCTTGGATTATCCTTCGGCCTTCAGCTTGCATCTGTACCTTCACAAGATCGGTTGGGGACGCGATCAACTGTGCCAGTGAACCCGCAGCCAGCCCTCCTGAGGGACTTCGGAATATGTTACATTGATGCTTATTGCTAATTCAAATACTGTGACACACTAACGTTAGGTTTCCATAATGAATTTAAGGGTGGATTTTTTTACCTATTATAAGTAATGTGCTAAAATTTAACGCGTTGTAAGTAAAACCATCCATAGATTGAATATAGAAAACCAACATAAAACTCGATATATAGTCAAAAATTACACGCAAGCTTACTGTCGGTAAAGGCCAATCGACATTAACCCTTATGAAACATAAATACATGGCAGGGTAATATCCGTTATATTAGTAGTTACTTCAAACAAATTCATATCAACTTAATTCCTTCGACCGAGAAGCCTTTCTACAACTTATCTACCTTTTCAGTACCATCACCATGTCCTATTTCTAAGAACAATCCGGAGATGCTACGGTACCTAATAGAGGAATACGTATTTATTTGCATGAAACTATACAAGGTGTTGGTTTTTAATGTGGACCTAATTAAAACCCGAAAATCCTACGTAAAATCAAGCGTAATAATAAATTGTGAAAAACAGTAGAAGTATTTTTCGCGATTTCAGAGTTGTGTAGATAAATATAAGAAAATATTCTTCTTTTTAAACTCTTATTTGCAATATTTTCAATTTGTTCAATTCTCACCCATTGAAGCTCCAACCAGTGACATCTTCCCATTTTCATCCTTAAGTACCTCTCGAATGTGCTCATAGAAGATGAGTCTACAGCCGGAGTAGATGGCGTGCCTCTGGAACATCGGCATCAAACCCGTCCATAGCTTCAACACGCCCTCCTGCTTCGCTATACCCACTGCTGTCTTTATCATTCCAATATTTTCGAGCTGTTAACGAACAAAGAGGGTGTTGTACAAATTTCTTCCAAAAAAAACAACTACTAACACATAATAGACTTTAATCTGATTGAAGAATATTCAAATTCAAAACTGCTATGTTCTGAAATTATTTTTGTAATAAAATGTAGAATTTTAAAAGCACCTTCGTTCACGCCTATTCATTGTTTCATTAAACACGTCTAATTTTAGCTATCTTATGTATATACTCGTACAATAATAGAGTATATAGGTACCTACTTACCGAACTTAATTTTAGTATCGGACCCAACTAATACCTAAGTATTAAAGCTTTTTTATATTTTGACAGTCTTAGCAATGAGTTATTAACAGGGAAATTAAGTATAATTCCTCTGTTGACCCCTTTTAGTCTTTGAAACAAAAACTTAGAATGTAACTGCACCTTGTATCCACGTTTCGCTGCTGCCACTTCGCTTTGTATTTGAAGTCTTGTTTTTGTCAAGTCGAAGGGATATGTAGCTGAAAAACAAAGTTAAAAAAATTAATACTCCAGATTTTAACGGTATAGTAAAGTGATAGCTAAATATAAATATTATTAACTGTAAAGCGCGAGCGCACCGGCCGCATCTTTTTCATTTAAAAGCAAAAGTATCCCAGTCAAAACATTTAAAACTACGCGAAAGGACACATGTGCTAATAAACAATTGCTATATATCATATACAAGCTTACGTATAATTTTTCAGGCTGAACAAAGTACGCACAGACCACTAGTAAAGAATAAATTACCTGATTCCGCGGCCCATGATGCAAATACAGCAACGGAATATCGCATGGCGACCGAATTGGTCACCGAAGATACGGGGTCGGCATTCCGTAAAAAAGACATTGTGGTCACCTAATGATTGAAACGACTTGTCCCATAATATCTGTGAAAGAAAAACGGTTAATATAAAATTCCGCATATTTTTCGTCTAAAATAACGCTGTTGATAAATTAACGCTCTTAAAGGTAAATCTACTAATGAGAAAATTGTGAATGTTTAATAACTTTTAACCATTTCTTAATTAAAGCTTAGTAATTGTTATAAAATCCGATTATATGTGCATGTATGTACCTCAGTACATTTTTGGATCCATGTTGTTCGCCTTAAAACAAAACAAACGTAATTTAAGGTCGGTATTTGGTAACGTAATTAAGCGTTATCAAATACCGACCTTAATTTATAATAAATATTAAGTTATTTACGTTTGGTTCCGTTTACGTTTGGTTAAGTTATTTACGTTTGGTTTTTTGCCATCCAGCTTAAGTAAGTTCGTTGGTTTTTAATACGATGTCATTTCCAATTCTTCCTTTTGAACCGAAATGAAAGGGAATTGGATAACTTTCATTTAGTTATGATGAACGACATAATTAACAGCGTGCCTTATTATTAAGAGTTCCTTAGAATCTAAAAAAAAATATGACTCCAGGAGATATGTCTCCTATAGTCATATTATTTGCTAGATTTTCGCTGAAGTTTTTGCCGATAAAAATATTTTGACGGTATCTAAATCTTCTCAAACACAAAGTTGCCTGGGGGCACGGCACGAAGTGGTAGATAAAAACAGCTTGTGCAATCTACGTCAATATCTACATTTTATATTTATATTATTATTATATTTAAGTATACCTACTAGCAACAATCTTCGATAAACTGTGACATGGAGATAACAGTCAATTTGTTCAATATAAACTAATTTTACTTCAGCTTGGAAACAAGAAACAAAACTATATGTAGATATCGGAGATCGATAAGTAGTTACGTAAAGGTCACTGTCATCAGGGGATCGTGATAGACATAGGTAAAGTCAACTGCACATCAAGCGTAACAGTCTGACCCCGAGACCATACTCCGTTTGTAATTTTCATATATTTGTCCTGTCAAGTCTACTACGGCCCTTGCTGTCGGCTGTACATAAGAAAATAAATGTTATGAAATAAAGTATCTGCTAATCACACAATACAAACTATCATACCTATCTATTTGTACAAAGGACGGAACGCAGTACATGTTGTTCGTTATTACAAACATTTCCATTGGCTAAGTATGCCTATACTTTAATAAGACAGATGGCTACGATTTTGGCAATCTTTACTAACTCTTGTTGTGAGCTCTCCATTGAGAGGGTAAGATTTTAGATGGGGGAGTTCATGTTTGGTATTGATTACTTTAAACGCTGCTGGGTCATGAAAAGCTAGAAAATTACATCTGGCCTAATAGAAGCCATTTGTAAGTTAACCAATTGAATAGGGATTATTTATAAACACCCATGGCGTGACATAATACACTTTTAAGACGGAAACATTGGACAAAGTTTTATGGTAGGACTAGTTAGTTAAACGATATGACTTTCATTAAAACCAAACCTTTTACCTATGTTAATGAATTTCTATTGAAAACAATTGATTAAATTGTAACCTACTTACTAACTGAGACTTTTGTATTATATTCCATTTAAATAGTATAATTTTTTTAAAACATCAATGACCTTACAGGTTAATAACATGCAGCGTGGATTTGTTAGTCGGCACACAATGAGCAACGTATCGTATATTGAAACTTTGTTCAATTTTTATGAACACATTCAGCATTCTAACAACACATATACACAGTACTCTTACGAAATAAGGCTTGGGCAGCATATTGGACTTAAAGGCTGATTATTTTAAGGGTTGCAAACAAGCATACGAACTTGTTGATGCTAACCGGTTTCCTTAGCCTATGGAATTTTTGTAACAATCTGTTTGCCCACGACACCGCTTATAATGACAACTCCCATCGCTCACAACGCAAGGACTCTGCGCTAAGTATTTCCCCAAGTGTTTTTTAGTTTCTGTTTTACATTCTCAACTCAAATGGAAAAATATAACACACATTAAAAATTAAGTAGTTCCAACGTAAAATGAATATTGCAGATTGCTGATAGATTTTAAAATTCTCATTTGTAATGTGAACGTGATTGCAACCGGCAAAATTAAATTTATGAAAATATTTTAAATCGTATGAAAAGGGTGTTGTGAAATACTGAAAACGTATTCTTTCGACAATATCATATTGACATTTGACATAAAACACTTTAGAATAGATTGTCAACCGAAAATTTGATTGCATCATTTGCCTTCCAAATATAATTATATCTCGTAACTTTACAATCTTTATTCTGATTCAACATTAAATTAAAATTTCATCTCACTACTCGCATTCGATAAGAAATCCACAACTGAAGCTTATGAAATACCGATTTCATTATGATCTTTGACTTTTTTTCAATAACTGATTATTATATATAGCTCTGTAGATGCCTGTATAAAATACTAGCTATCTGACAAATGTATTATTGCCAAATTTAAAAATTTCTCAGATCTTCACCCTTAATACCTATCGGTATAAAAACAGCTTACGATCTAATATCAGAACTAGCACATATACATCGGTCAAACCGTTTCGGAGAAGTTCGATAACAAACTGTGACATAAGATTAAAATTAAATATGTCTGCCGGCTTGGTTTTTAGAAAGAAATCATGCTTTGATTGAGACAGGACTAATTTTAAAGAAAATAATAAGATCCGCAGTAATTATTAGCCGATCGTAATTAGAAGAGATCATGTCTTGACAAAGTAAATGATATTATTTCAAAGTGCTTACATAAAAATTCAAATACAGAAATAATTCGTTATCTTAACATTTTAATACAACCATATAATACAGTTATTAGTAAGAATTGCATGTATTTGTTTGATACGGAAGTACCAAATTATTTTTATTTAGGCTAAACTCTGTAAAAACAATAGACTAAAATAGGAACCTAATTTCGAAATCAGTGTGTGTTCACTTCAAAACCTTACAGTAACACCTTTTGGTGGTAGTAAGGTGGTTCCCCCACCAAAACAAACCACCGGTTGAGTAAATTTTCTATTGGTACAAAATATTTCAACTATACTAAACGTGGAACTTTTAAGCCACAAAATTAAAGAATTTTAAAGTTATTTATTTTCTATAAGTAGATAGCACAAGTATGTATATCATATCTAAATCAGATGTCGCCACAATGCTATCTACTTCTTATAAAGGCCTGTGTCATTCAAACTTTTGATAACGAAAAATTTTAGTCTTTTAAACTCCACGTTATGAAAGGTAATTAAAATAGAAAATATTAAATGGATAATGTGACAATATTTTGCATTTCGAAAGTGTTGATAGATAAATAATTAGTTGGACTCGGTGATCTCAAAAGTTGCCAAGAAGACTTGCTTCCAAAACGCATAGAAAGATTTACCCGGTTCTTGGACTGTGGCCAGTCGATACTGTACATTTTTTTTAAATTTACAAAATCACATAAAATGCTGAAAGAGCCACTGTCGTTTATTTTAATACACGGTACCTAAAGTTGTTATTTAATAGAATTAGTAACTTAACACTATTTATTATTCCCTGAGAAAACTATCAAAGGACAAAATAAATAAATATTAAAATAAATATTCAGCTAAGAACTGCTACTAAATTCAGTAGTAGCAAAAACACCCATTTTGTGATTCCGAATGTAAGAAACATTAAAAACAAGAATATTAATAGTAGGCATTTCGTATTATTTACCTTATCACATCACAAACTGATCACTGCCGCAGGTGGCACCAAGAAGTCGACTGATTGATAATGTGAACTAGCGAGTACTGTAATAATTACTCAAGACAACATTTATATTTATAAAGAGTACCTACCTAAAGTAGTAGAACAAAGTTCAGATATTAATATAAAACCTACTGACACATTTGTAAGAACTGCGCTGTTGTGCTCCCCTGATTTGTTTTATTTTACATTTATATTTATTTTACTTAATATACGTTTAACATAAACACGTATATTTAACTCTTATTTTCTCCAATGAACATAAAATCTTAAGGAATTATATTAGTTATATAGGTAATATATACATATGATTGCTGTTAAAAACCACTTTCACCCAACAACCCGCATTGTGCCAGCTTGGTGTTTTGGCCCAAATTCAGTCATGTGTTGACAAGAAACGCTTCAGTCAAATTTCCCCTTGCAAAATACTCAATTCAAGAACAGCAATGACCCAATGAAGTCAATTTTCCGCTGTCACCACATATTATGTGGTAAATAAAAGACACACTGAACTAATAGTTCTTATATTTTAATTTAATATGATTAAACAACACCGTGACACCAACATTATAGATGTCACGTTCTTGGACAAAAATTATAGACCACAGATCTTACATATTATAATAGTGGTGATGATAGGTAATAGTATAGATTCTGCCTAAAGTATCTACCAATTGATAAAATAAACAATACTAATTAAATAAACAAGTAAAAACTTCTTCATGATTATTTAGAGTTATATGACGTGTTGAAAATACACGAATTAATGCAAATGGCCCACCTGATGGTAAGTGGCTACATCGCCTTTAGACACCAGCAATATGAAGAATTACTTCAAATCTCTATGGTGCGTTAACAATCTGGAGACAGGATATATTTTTCCCCCACGTTCATTAGTGAGGTACCCTAGCTACTTTCCCTTACATCGAAACACAGTGAAATGCTTCAAAGCCATCATAGGAATGGTGCTGCAAGATGAAAGGCCATAGCCAATGACATCTATTGGACCATAAGACTGAACTTAATGCCTTAGCGACTGGACCCACTTTTTCATCTGTTTTGAAGGATCCCGAAATTTACAGAAAAAACCATAATGTACAGGTAAACAATTTCTAGTATACGTCATACGTATTTAATGCATACCACTGATAACACTCAATAACATAGATCTATTTTCACAATACTAAATTAGCTGTGAAGATGACTCGGTAAATGATCCCTATAATGAATATTAAGATACATAGGTGCGTTCAAACATCTCCTTATATCAGAAAAAAAACCACAAGTTGATACTTTATACAAAAATAAAATTTGTACGTCTAAAATTGAAAATAAATATTGAAGTCCCCGTCCGTCCGATAGTCATCTGATAAAAGGCTTATCAAATAGAGATGGAATAGAAAATAACAGCGGAAGCAATCAACACAAACTATTTATTAAGACTATTTCTGCTAACTGAACATGGTCGCAAATAGACATAGCAGCTCTGGGATTTTAGGGAGGAGAGAGCCTTGGTGCTTGATACGGTACCATTTTTTCTTCTTCTCTTTTACTTAGTACTTAGCTTTATTAGGGCTTTGGAAAGATGAGGTTCTATTTGGGAAAAAAAGGGATTCTCGTCTGTCTACAGTGCTCCAAAGTGTTCCAGTACTGTTCATGTGAGTATCCGTTATGTTGATTAATTTTATCTTTGTACCAACTAAGAAGGGAATAATCTGTTCAAGTCTGATAGGTTTCATGCCTGGCCCCCTTTTTGTTAATTCATCCACAGAGTCATTGTCCCATACGCCACTGTGCCTTGGCCCGTGTAGGTTGATAAAATTTGTTGTTCCTATGATGTTAAGGCCCAAGTAGCAATCGTGAATGAGGCTAGCAGTTATCACGCTATCCAGGGCTTGTAGAACTGATTTGCTGTCAGAGCGAATTTATATCGGTTCCATTTATCGATTAATCTTTGGATAACAACAGTCACATACACGCACACATACTCACATTCATAATATACATTTACCCACACTCACATCTGAAATATTAATATAAACTGCATTATTTTACCCACGCTTAATATCATTATAAAATACCTAAAAAATGAAACAAAAAATAATAATTCTCACACGTATTATCTAGCCCTAATTAAGAGCTTGTTTTATTTATAAATGTCAGGCATCATCTCCTAAGGCTCGCCCGCTGTCTGCAGTTTAGCCTCCAGGGCACTTGAGCCCCTAGGGAGGGCTTATTTTTACCAGTATGGCAATTGGAATAAGATTCATGGTATAGTACAATGGTAATTGCAATCAACTCTTACTTTTGTTGATCAAGGCTATACATAAGAAATAATTAGTTACATTTGATAGTAGATATTTAACATTATGATCAGCGTTTTTATCAGCATTTGTTTCGATTAAGTCTTCTTATCATGTGCCTTTCGGTGTACCGGAAATTGCTTCGATATGGTAAAGCCTGAAGCGTATTCTCAATAGTCCCAGTGTATTTTTTTCAACGATCGATTTCAATCTTGCAGGGAAAGTTTGTCATAACTAACACAGCCATATAGAAAAATTCAGAAATTTCAAACAGGTATTCTTGCAGCGTCACCCCAATATTTGTCATTACGGGTATTTTCCCAAAAACTTATCGGAACTTATTTCAATCGCAGCGATAGATATAGTTATAAAATAAGATCATTTTTTGTAATAATTGAAAATGTCTAGAAATGCATTTATTTTCTATTTCTAAATATTGTATTCATCTACTATTTTTCGGTTAAAAGTTCCGGTATTACCTAATTTAACTAATTTGTTAACAAAAGTAAACTTATAAATTACTCAATACTTATTTTAGGTATATTTGTGTTTGATACAGTTTAAAGGAGAAAAACTTAACGAAGAAAAACAAAGAAAACCTCAATAATTATTTGAAACACTATTACATACCAATTTTAACTTAGAAATACTCTCTCATCAGGACAAAAACGGAAATAATATTAACAAAGCTTTTCCCCTCGATACTATTCTATTTTGGTTTTAACGTTGCAATTTTTATCTGTTTCATTTTCTGATAATATCGGCTTTTTATGTTAATAATTAGTACTTAGAAAAGAAAATGTAAGTTTTAATACATTGTAACAGAAATCGTTCCTTAGCCTTATATATCAAGTCTCTCTGTTGAAAGGAAAATATTTGAATAGACTGAAAAAATGTATACTTACTACAATAATTTAAACTAATAAATTTGTAAATTTCAACACGATTAGATTAACTAAACTGAGTAAGTAATTGTAATAATCTCATTATTCAAGGTTTTATTTAGAGCTATCGAGAGTCAATGAAAAACATTATCAATTACCTACTAAAATAATCGAAGTGCTTGTGAAGTTGTTGGTTTTGTTTCGGTTATAAAAATGGAATGTAATTGATAACGGAAATAAATTAATATCTTATATAAAAGCTATATTTGAAACGATAACATGTGTAAAGTATTATTCTTTACATCTTTCTGTTTATATATAAGGGCTGATTTTAATTACACGTAACTTGACAAAAGAATAACATTGGCAAGTTGACAGTTTTTCTATGAAAAATATGTCAAAACGTTAAAATTATTCTGTAGATAATTATGACTATTGAAAAATAGGGGATAAATGTAATTATGCCATCTTATTTTGCGGTTACATAAAATTATGTAACAATTAGTTTATGAAATGAATTTATGTAATAAATACCAAGAGCCTATGAAGTAGATAAAAACATCAGCTCTACATAAACAACATTTTACGATATTATGATACCTACATTGTACGAAGCTGTAGAAATTTCTGTTCGGTTTATCAGTTACATGAAGGTAAGTCACTACAAATTTTATCTCACCACCTGATACGGGCCAATTTGGAAACATTAAAACTTATTACATAAATTACTTCATAACATCGTTGGAAGTGAAATACGGGAAAAGGGACTGAGTTATGGGAAAAAGGCAGGTTAGAGTGAGAGAGGGGTATTTGTGCTTGTCCCAAATTCGTGGTGGAGCAATAGCCCGCGGCGCGAAAGAGCGCGAAGAAAGAAGCGAACAGGCGGGCGGCGTCCGACTCACATCGCTACCGAGTTGTGACTACTGGTGATTGTGACCTATTCTATTGAAGTTGAAACAGTGCCTGCAACAGGGTCATTCTAGGCTCATTATTTCCCAAATAACGTAATCTCACGTCACGTGTCTATTGAATTCTTGAGAACAAACTAAAACTAGAATATTTATTTGGTACATCTATTATATACCTATTTTGACTTAGAACAATCTCTTGCGAGGCAGTTTTATCAAATCAATAGTAAAGTCACCGGACAACTGTCTGCCGTTTGATTTGTTTATTCTCAACAACTCAAAGAAAAAAAAAGAAAAATCAGTGTCGGTAGCTTAGCTGATGCGAGAATCAAATACAACATTCGCTTATTTGTTTTAAAGTTAGGTCGAAGATGATACATAGTCTTCATATTTGCTCTAAGATTACAGTTAATGAATAAAATATATATACAGATTTTTAGGGACATTGATTTCCTGTAACAATTGACTGTAACGTCAACGTAAAAACGTTGAAACACCCTTCCTTCTTAATATCAGACGCAAAAGAGAAAACCAATAATCTCTATAAGTAGTACTATATTAAAATCAGCTGGCAGCAGAGTACAATGCGGTGACGTCATTTCATTCAATAACGTTTTACTAAAGCTTCTTGCGAATCAAAGTAGACATAGCGTTGATCCTGAATATTATTACTGTCAAATACAAACAAATGCAAGATGGTCATACCATAAGCTGGCCAAACGCGTTGTAAATTATTGTTAAAATCTTATTGTGTAAATTATTTGTATATGTCTTTAGTTAATACAAATAATAATAGCTACAACAAATACGATTAGAAACAAAATGTATCTAAAAAACGACATGAAAAATTGACAGCTCGTGAGGGATTTGAACCCTCGACCACCTCTATTGTTCAATCAAATGGGTGCTCTAACCGCTGAGCTAACGAGCCGTTACTTCATGAACTGAATTATGATATCAGTTTTTATAGAACTTTGTCTACAAAATTTGAAGCTAGTTGTAAATATTGTCTATGCTATGCGTTCATTACATTATTCCATATAAAAATAAATATTTAAGTGATTTCATCATATCTACTTACAATGACGATATTTGAACATTGAACAAGAAATGAAAGTCGCAATCGTAGGTTATAGTAATCCAACATAAGCGACATAAACCATTAATAAAATAGTTGACGAAGATATTCGTTGAATTAAAACATACATAGCTCGTGTTACAAATTGTTACCAATTCAATGTAATTGGAATTTTAATTTTGTCAGCATTATAGTTAAGAACAGATAATACATAATATTACAGTATGTACTTTGATCGTTTTACTCCGAAGCCATGAAATTATTGATTATTTAATATAATATTGCAAATATGGCTATTAAAATTATCATTCTGTCTAATGAAATATAACAGAGTGGTTCAAGTTGTCTCCGCGAAGAATCGTTGTTATCGTGTTTCACTAGATGTCGGTAGTGGTATCCTATTACATCAGGTACAAAAATACCTTTGCGCGTCGTTCTCGGTATCGCGGTCGAGCGAACGCTAGTGGCGGGCGAGCGAGCACATTGTGATTATCACAAACCACCGACCTTGGGGCAAAAAGACAATTCCAATGTTGCTGTGGCGTTTTTCTAGCTCAGCAATACTAATAAGGCGCAACTTTCTGAGTATCGTTTGATTGCTTATTTAAAGAGTTATGATTTATTTTTATTTTCGAGTTAACCCGTTTTTTGGGCAGGCTTAATGTTTTATTGATTGTTTGTTTTATAGTTGTTAGTTATATCAAATACTTTCATTTGTACCACTTTACTTTAATTTTGTCCGTCAATGGATTAATGGTAAAAAATATGTATGCTAGCTAAAAAGAAGACTTGTTATTTTTTTACCCAACAATAAGACTAGTTAAGCTACAAAACTGCATTAAAACATAGCAGCAAACAAAACTACCTTAATAAAAAAATGATCAGCTCGTGAAGGATTTGAACCCCCGACCACCTCTGTATTTGAATTTTGAATGGGCGCTCTGACCGCTGAGCTAACGAGCCATGGAGCCTATGTCGAAATTTTGATATCATTTGTAGTTGGAATGTTAACATGTCTATTAACTTATTCGAGGGTAGATATAAGTTTCGTCTTTTTATGCGTTCGTCAACTAACATCATCTATCCTCAACAAATAGTTATATTAGTGACTGTATAGTACTTAATGAGGTTGTATTGTAGCGTGGTTGTAAGTTTTAACTACGTACTAATATTACGTACAACATTGAAAAGCATAGTCTTGAACTGTATTTATGGTGTATATCAACTACCTAGGTACATATTTTATAGATACATTCTATATAATAGAACAGAATACATTATATCTTTATTGTTCATCAACCAATCCACAAAGAGAAATACATAGGGAACAGTGAACTAATTTCGTACAAAGGGCGACCTTATAGCTAAAAGCGGTCTGTTCCACGCAACCTTAGGATGGACAGGATTAATAATAAAATAGTAGAGGGAACTTGGCTTCGTATAACGAATACATATATGACAAATAATACATACATACATATACAAAATATATAGGTAGATATATATATATATATATATATATATATATATATATATATATATATATATATATATATATATATATATATATATATATATATATATATATATATATATATATATATATATATATATATATATATATATATATATATATATATATATATATCTCTCTCTCTCTCTCTACTAAAATACATATAATCACAGACTACTAAGGAGATACTACGTATCATAATAGTTCAAATATAAACTAACAAATAGTGTTCAAACGCTAGCTTTTTAAAACTGTTAAGTGACTGAATTTGCCTTATGTGGACGGGTAAAGAGTAACACGGTAAAACATCTTGTACAGAGAAAGATTTGCTGTAAAATTTAGTAAAATGTGATGATATTTCTAACCACCATGTAATTGTGTGTTTTATTATTTTTTTCTTACGAGAAACTTTTAGGAGGATCTAAAATAATCGTCAACTTTTGGATTATTATGATAATATGCATCCTTTATCATCACGTCAAATATCACGCCATTTGATTGAATGTTAAAATTAAATTATGTTATGTACAACCCTAAATCTAAGTATTCATAGGTTTAAACACTTTTTAATTAAAAAGTTAAATATTATTATGTAATTATTGAAATTTGAACAAGAGGAATCATCGGATCGGCTTAGCGGAAAATGGTGATAGTGTTGATATAAAGTGATGAACAAAGCATGTTTTGATTTTCAATTTGATATCGCAACGTGCATGCGTACTGCGTCCTTACTCCCTCCCTGACTAGTGTGTTTGCTTCTCACTCTGTTGGTTTCGTTTGCCAGACGCAACGGTTTCGACCGAGCGACCGTCCCTGACAGCATAAAAAATTAAACCCGGACCGCTCGCTGTTCCATCCTCAAAGCCACCAATGTTGCAATCGATTCCCAACCTTGCTGCTTACACGATACAACTGTTTACATAATATTTATTTTTATCGGAACCCTCGAAGCTTTCTCTTTTCGGGCATCGTTTGTTGTAGTCACCCTTACATTCAAATCGCACCCTATTAAGTATTATATTATTTGAAGCACAAATGCTGTGAAGGTCTAAAATATTCCGATACTAAAAGTTACAATATAAGTAACTAACCAAACGTTATCACTGCTTCTCGTTTTATCTTCTTATATGAGCAACACCCCACACGTTGAGTTGATACGAACTTTGGAAGTATTTATTATTTTACTGCAATCTTTAATTTCCTCGATTTTTAGTTTGGAACTATCGACTGATAATACAATTTTGCAAAAGCTTCTCTTCTAAGAAAAAACACGACTAGGAGTTACTTAGCCTACTAAGCTAAAACTTTAATACTATCAGTTCTAGTTTAGTTTTAGTCTAGTTAGTACATCTATGTAAATACCCTCGGAGGAGTCTGAACCCTCCAACTAGGCCTTAAAAAACAAAGATTGCAACAACTCAACTCATAACATATTCGAAATTCGTAACGAAACGCAAGTCCGAGTTCGAGTACAATGTGAATCACTGTTATTGAAATTTCGGAGAAGCCAACATCGTGAGATCATGGTACTTAGCAAAGCATTAACTACGAAGAACGGGCATTTGTTTAAGTATATATTTTACATAATGCATAATTATAATAGTTACAAACGTTAATTTTAACGGTTTATAATTATTCATTATTTTTAGTGGTAACAATATTCATTATCAATAAGATTTTAATTGCATGAGGGTCTATGCGTATACAATAGTATGATGAGGGTCAAAAGTTTATTTTAACTGTATATAATATCATAGTATATATAATTTAAATTAGAAGTAGACATATACACAGGCCAGGTAAAATATAGTTTAATTAAAACTTTGACATAAAAAAACAAACATAATACGATAAAAGGCGGTCTTAGCGGTAAAAGTCATAGTTACCAGACAACCCTTAGGAGTTTACTGAATGAGTAATGGTGATAAGTACGAAAAATGAGAGAAAAATATAAATAAGAGCTTTTTGTATATTATAATTTTGTATGCCATTTTAGATAATTATAAGTAACTGTGTAATAGTTATAATTATCAATATTATAGGCATTTAGGTCCTGGTAAGAGTGGGTTAATGACTTGATAAGTAATGATTTAAATATTGGCCTATGAAGGTAATTAATATTGTACGTTTATGGTGGGAAACAAATAGCGTAGTTTGATTACCTTAACACAACTACATAAATTTTTAAAAAAAATTATTATTAAGTGTTTAAGGAATTTATATTCACAGACAACTATGTAATAAAAAACAATTATACAGGTAAATGAGTACGTAACATTTCAATTACGTACTTATTCTTTTATTATAATTTATAATAGATAATTTATTAGATAATACCAATAAATAATGAAATAATAATAATTTTGACCCTCGAATCAAAAAGGGGGGTGATATTATCAAACTAATAATAACTGATACGGAATTTGAAATGAAAATACATAAATAAATAATGGCGTTAATTAGCGCGATCTACTTTATAACTGATTTAACGCCTAAATTGTTAGAGGGAGTAGAGCACATGGCGATCTATCAAAACAACAAAGCCGATTGGTTTGGTGACGTTCCACCCCGGTGATATGTACGTCCTACTACCTAAATGCCTTATGTACAGCGCTAGTTACTACTTCATGACTACTCCGAGCTCAGTGTGTACTGCAATGCAACGGAAAATATGCGTGTTTACCAAAGTCGTTTCGGTAGAACGGTGTCGTGTGTTGCGTCACGTTAAGGAAATTGATAATGCTTCGAGGTCGACGTGACTAACATAAAAGTGATATTCGTGTTAATTTGTGTCTAGTTTTCATTTTTGACATTCAATAATATAGTGAAGTGCAATATTTGAATAACATGCATTTTTTTTTTTGCATCCTGTTATTCCCAGTGGGTGGAGGCCAGACAAATGTCGGACGCCACGACTCGACATACGACCGACATAACCTTGTGTTAGCAAGTGAGTATACTTTTGTTTTAAAATAAGACAAAAATGTTAGAAATCACGAAAATATAGCCATGGCGGTATCAAAGTAACATTTAGGGATATTTAATTAGTAATAAATTGGAATACAATTTAAAAACCCGGGAGAATTAAACACATTCCGAATAATAATATTGAACGTCATTGCGAGGTTTAGTCAACAAGATGGCGCCGAGTGGGGAGAGTGCGCCCAGTTGGCCAGGTGCTGCCGCCGCGTCGAGATCGGCGCTATAGCTAAACTAAATACGCAGTGTTGTACATTTAGAACGTTCACAATGGCTACCGCGAAAGACACGTCTACTTTCTTCCTGGAGGCTGAAGCAAAAGATTTCGATAGTGTATTGAAGTTGTATCCACAGGCGATTAAATTAAAGGCTGAACAGAAAACAAAGAAACCTGAGGAGCTCATAAAATTGGACAATTGGTAAGTAAGAACGTCTTTGAAAGGAGAAAATGCGGCCGTGGCGTGTCAATGAACTTGTATTGTGTGTGTATCCGTGCAAACTGATTTGATAGCTACCTCCCTCGCGGACTGCATCTCTAGTCCGCGGAGTACTCATTAAAATCACTGCGTCACGTGGGATCGATGTCAAATTGACACGATCGTTTTTCCTGAAGCCAGTGTGGGGGAAAATATCACCGCGCTCGGGCGTTATAAAATGGTGGCTGTCCTTTACGTACCATGGCTCGTTTAATGCATTTAAGATCATTTTTAATTAAGTTTCTATATTAAGTCCATGTATTCCTTGAATAAATGAGAATCCTGATAACATATAAGGCAAATTATTGTATTTAAGCTGCTTCGGTTAATAATACAATGCTTTGTTGAGCCCGAGTCACATCCGCTCAAAATGGTGACTTGCCTTTTAGGTTTGCTACTACTTTTATAAATTTTATTAGAAATATTATAAATTTAAATACAAATATGTAATATTATTGATTAATAATGAAGTTATGCAATGTATTTTATTAAAAAAATATATATATATTTACAATTAGCACAATGAGTCATAATCATAACTAGACTGTTACTAAGAACAACTTTTACAATGCATTTCAAAAATGTATAATAATTAAAATTAGATAATTTATAACATACTTGTTATTAATAAATTATTATAACATACTTGTTATTAATAAATTATTATTTAAAATATTTTTTTATGTTTATTCTTAGATACTTTCTAGTAATAAATAGGTACCTAACCTAAATTAAAAACATTTTGACTTTATTTTGGTAATGTTAGACATTAACAAAATTTCCATTTTAAATACATCTGAAATAACTCCTCAGTTTTAAATACGTATAAGTTACGTAAAATTGTATTATTTTTAGTAGCAATAAACAAGTATAATAAAAAATATGATGTTGCTTATTGGCTATTAATTTTTTTAAATATAATAATACTTTTTGATGTCTGTTATATTTTATTTTATTGCTTACTTAGATCCTTAAATGATATTTTATAAGAAAACCGAGATTAGTATGTTCCTTTTACGTAAGTTTTGATTAAAGCATCACTAACCTTTCTCCTCGCGTGAAGCAGGCGACTTGCAGATGTCATTAACAATATTATTATTAACGTCACGTGTGTGATGTAGTCGAACATGTTTTATTTTCCATCTGTTATTATACCAAGGATACAAATTAGAAAACTTTTCAAAATGTTTTTGTTAAAAATATAATATTTTAATGTTTGTGACTGCCTTACTGTCTTTATTATTGAATAAATCCTAGCATCTACATAAACGCATCTGTAAGCCTTGATGTGTTTAATGTAAGTTTTTTAGGTATTTTATAGGCCAACGATAGCCGCAAATTTTTAGTATTAAGACGCAAATTCTTACAATCTGCCTTTATTTTATAGACTTTTTATTTGGTTTACAGGTACCAGAATGAATTACCAAAGAAGATTAAGTCGCGAGGTAAAGATGCTCACATGATACACGAAGAGCTCGTGCAACTCATGAAATGGAAACAAGCGGTATGTATAAGTTTATTAACTATAAGATAGGTAATTAAATGAACCAATTATTTAAGAATGTCTACTTTTGTTTAAACTTTACAAAAATACATTGTACTTTCTGTTATTTACAAACTTTTCAATCAAGTAAATAAAGTTTACTTTCCGATTGTTTATTGCCAATTCTATTGAGACAATGAATAATAAACAAAATTGTTGTTGCAGAGAGGAAGATTTTATCCACAGTTATCATATCTTATAAAAGTGAATACACCTAGAGCAGTAATGCAAGAGACTAAAAAAGCTTTCCGTAAACTACCTAATATTGAATCAGCTATGACAGCTCTAAGTAATCTGAAAGGCGTGGGAACAGCGACAGCATCAGCACTCCTCGCGGCAGCGAGTCCAGAGATAGCGCCGTTCATGGCAGACGAATGCCTACAAGCAATCCCTGAGATGGAAGGAAGCGACTACACTGCCAAGGAATACCTCAACTTTGTAACTCATATACGGACCGTCTGTGATAGGTTAAATAAGGTATATAAATCAACATAAGTACTACATTTATGAAAATTACACAAATACCGTAAAAAAATTAAAAACAATTATTCAAATAAATAATCATGTTTTTGGGAAATTATTGAGGAAGGTATTAATTTCTAAATAAAAACATTTCTTTTATAACAAAGTATAGTTTTTGTTATATTGGGTGTAAAGAATTTACTGATCTCTAACAATTCTTAAAGCAAACCTGAAATTTTTTATAGGATCAAAACGGTTGTGGCAAAAAATGGTCTCCTCATATGGTGGAGTTGGCGTTATGGACACACAACATAATATCAGAGCTACAGCCAGAGCTACTGGGGAAGGAGCCAATCTCCAGCGCACCTACAAACGGAGGCTCGCCGCTGCCCAGTGACGAGAGCAATTTGGAACCACCTTCCACCAATGGCAATGGTAAGGAACTTTACTCAATTAATAATATAATATTTTTTTAAATATTGTATCTAACACAAAAATTCTATATAAAAAAGAGACTAAATACACTGAATACTAAAGAAAGTATTAGCAGATTATACTATAGATCAAAACATTTTTAGAAGTTCGAATATCTAGATAGAAGTCTTACGAAATAAAACTAGTAAATTAACTATGTATTTATTTAACAAAATTACAGTGCTATTAAAAAAAAACAATTACGCGAGTTGCCCACTGGAATGACATTAAAAATATCTCAGCCAAATATAACACATTCTATTAATAGAACGGGTGTTATCAGCGAATTCTTAGTGTAGAACTATTTTTGATTTCTATTTAGATCACGCGAGAGCCATACGATTTCGTAGTAACAAAAATACATACACAATAACACGTGGTCGAGGTGCAGTGGGAGGGGAAGGGGGGTGGGTGTTTGTTTACATCCTCAACTTTACTTTCGCGGACAATGTTCGTTTGAATAATACGTGCGAGAAAAGTTTTAGTTAGTAAAACATATATATTGACGGAAACTTTTATTCAAATTTATTACTTCTAATATTTCTAACTGTACCTTAGTCTTCCGTTAGGAGGAACACGTAATGTATTATATGTATTATTGAGGTTTCATATGTTTTCCTTTAGGTTAATACTTATATTAAAAATCCCTGTTTTAATTTAAAACAATTCCTATTCAACATATTGTTTAATTTGAAATAACTAAATAAAATTATATGTCTTGTGAATAAAATTATATTTGGGCAAATTATTGAGTATCGCTTATCTAATAGCCAATAAAATGAAGTGGTTATAAGTAGGTATAAATTTCATTTGTTTCTTATATTTTATTGTAATATTTTCTTATTCAAACGGACACCTAACAAATAGAAATCAATCACTATCTTAGCAGTTGTTGATATAGCACTCTAATAGATAACAATGACAGTAACTGGGCCAGTTTAGCGCTAATATTGGAAACTTACAACTACTACTGATTTACAATATATGGATCACAGATCAGAACAGAATTTTACTTTACCCTTAAAATTGTTTTATTACAAAAAATCTTTAGAAAGCTAAGTATCATTAGTAAAAAAAACAGAGAAAATGAATTCATGAATAAGGTTGTAAGTTGTATGTATTACACTGTTGAATTATGGAGGTCGTTTTTTTCAAAAGCTTCTGTAAAGTATTTGTGAATAGACGCGATAGTATTTTTAGTTCAAAGTTAAAAATAGCTTAATACGCTTAATACTCATCTTTTTTATACATGCAATTTCGACTAAATCATCTATTTCCTGTATATAGAGTGATAGTCTTAGGTTCTTTCACAAAGCAAAAAGTCTATAGTTGGGATAATATGAATTTTACAAAAAAATCTGTTTAATTTTGTTACAAGTTGAAAACCCAATTTTAATTCATTGCACCAAGTAAAAGTGGAGCATAAAATTTTAATAGCTTATAATTAAAAATTAAGACACCTGTTATTTTATTTTATGTTATAGTTTCATTAGGTAGAGTAGTACATATTTATTCCTGGAAAAATATAATGCCGATGACTGGTTTTACTAATTAGTTTTCTAATATTCATTCAAACTTTATTTACAATCTAATCCTAGCCAGCCGAGGTTGAGAACCTTTTTAAATCGATTCATCATTGTCGTCGTTATCGCCGGGCCTTTGTTAGAGTATTGTCATGTTGAATTACCATTATTGTACGCTTACACCCTTGTTTTTCTTGCTACACAGAATTATGGTCACGGAACAGACCTTTGTTAAAAGTCAGCTACCTGTGCCATGGGTTTCGTGTCTTTAGAATTAACTGAGTACTTGTAAAAAGTAACATATACCTTTTTATTATTATACTTTAATTAGTAAATATTAAACAATAATGGGTATAATAAAATAAGTTATGAAAACGAACTTCATTAATAATCTCGTCAAAATACTAAAGTTTTAATAATTACCACGTAAAAACACAAAGTTATAGTCTTTAACAATTTTACAGCAAATACAAGAAAACTGATTTCTTTTTTCTGGGAAGGAACAAGAAGTCGTAGAGTTAACAAAAATGTCTATGGTTGAATTTTTTTAGAACAGTATAGTACTGTTCTAATAGAGCAGGCAGCGGTAACGTACTACCTGGAGTAAAGCCACGCAATTCATTCAAATAAGCTTAATCTAATATCAAATATAAATTTAATTCTTTTTTAAATAAAAGTTTTCTTTATCAAAACGTATTAAAGTTAACAAAAAAAATCTTTAATTTGACACGATGTAGTATCGGAATTGTTAATATCAATAGCTATTGATACGTAGCGTATAAATATAACACAATATCATCCAACCACAATAGAGAAAGAACAAAAAATCTGAGAGAACAAAATCGAAACAACACGTCACAAATCCACTTTGCGTGCTAGTCACGCTTCCAATGTCGATGAACGTATAATTTTGAACTGTCATCTGTCAGGTTTGTGAACATGTAATTTGGCTTCTTTCAGGCAAATTAGCGGATTCAGTGAACGAGGACACAACGACGTCATGCACGGAAGACTCGATGGACGCGAAGCCAGCGTCACCCGCCACCCCTGCCTCCCCCTCTGACAACTCAGACTCAGCTGTCAGTACACCATGCGCCAAAAGGTAAATAAATCCTAGAGATAAGAATTTTCTATAAATAAACTATCCTGACTGATGAACTAAAGAAAGTTTTGAAGCGAATTGTAGATAGTGACCCCAAGACATCGTTTTAATTTTTTATGAAAAAATAACCAATGCTGATTTTCAAACACTTTCTAAAAGAGTAGTGACTTGGCTTTGGGCTGGGCATTTGAAAAACTTATGTTTATTCAAACTAGATCAGTGTCAACTATAATCTCTGGAAATAGACTATGAAAATTTAATGTACATAGTAGTGACATAAATATTTTGTTTGTAATGCCGGCACTGACTTTAAAATTGCTAAACCTGTTTTATATATTGAAAAGCAATGGGGTAATTAGTACTTTTTTTAGTTATAGGGCCTAATCAAATTTTCAATATAAAATGACCTTTTAAACAGGACCTTTGAGTTCAAACTGTACGAAAAAATAAACAAGAAGTGTAAATAATACATCTATCCCTAGAATGATATTGATAGTTAACGAAATTTTATTGTATGTTTAGTTATTAATTATTAAAAAGATATAATATAAGCTTAGCACGCTATTTATTTAGGAATAATAATGACTCCAAATTCTGTTGCCAATATTACAATGATATACATACATTATTAAGAATAATATTATTTACTAACGTGCATTGGACTTCAAACAATGGGCTTAGCGAACCTTATTATTAACACTGAATATACAGTTTTTCCTGGAACCAAGTGAATTAACGGCAAACAAAAAACAACAAATTATTATAATTGTTACTTTTGGGCCTTGTAGACCACTTCGACCAGATAAGTTAATGTTTTGTGGCAGTTCTTTTAGACTTTACTGGCTAAGTCCAGTTGATTCTAGAAATTTCCAGATTCTTCGATTCCCTAGCTAGATGTTTCTTTTATGCATTAAAGGGCCGCAGAAGCAGAGAATATGAATTGCGGTTTTGTCTGATTCCCTACGTACATAGACGGACCCTACATACAGAGTCTTGCTTCATATTTATTTTAATTTGCAGTGCCCTGTAAGATTCTAGTCACTACGCAGGTTTTGTGTCTTTTGAGTTTAGTATTTCTTAAGACCTTACTGTTGTCGAATGTAATAGTATTTTTGCCGGACTTCCACAATTTGATTGCTTTGTATTTTTCCATATTATTAAGCAGAGTAGGCTTCCCGTTTTTTGATTCCACAAAAGGGTTATGGACCGACCAGGGGGTTGTCTGCACCTTTCCTAGCAAGTTCATCTGCTTTATCGTTCACGGTAATGTCGGAATGCTTCGGTATTTATCTAAGTATAATTTTATTGCAGTTTGCCAGGGCGTTAAGATTATTTTTGCAGTTCTGGACTAATTTGGAGTTAGACTCCAAAGATACCAGTGCTAGCAGAGCTGCTTGACTGTCGAGAGATAATTTACATATATCAGTGTCTTAGGTCTCTATTAAGAGTGATTTGTTGATGGCGAAGATTTCAGCCTTAAAGATAGAGGAATTATTGCAGACGCTAGCTCTCAGTTTTGACCTTTCATTATAGGCGCCACATCCAACATAATGACGTTTTTTAGATCCGTCTGTATACCAAATGTGGCTTCAAAGTACAAAACGATATTAACATATTAATGTGGTTGACATAAAAAGGTTCGGTTTAGCACTGCACAAGTTTTGTAGGGTTCATATTTGATTTTGTTTTGTATACCTTTAAACGTTTCTATTTTAAGGCTGATACAGAGCTAAAACCAATGTAAAAGTACGTGATCAATTATGATTATGATCTTTATACCGAAGCAATAAAGGAGCGATCTAGTGATAACTTTATTTAGCTGCCCTCTATACAGTACACCTGTATCCCGACTATATACAACCCGCTACCACAAAAGTTGTCACATTATGTATGTTATTTCAAAATGGCAATAAAAAGGCCATATACCTTACATTTAATATAAATAAATTTCGGATAGGTAGATAGAAAATAGGTAAGGTAGAATTGAACCTATATTGTAAAAATTAAATTAAAATTAAATATGTTTTTTCGTGAGTTACTGATATTGGTATTAAATAAGCATGTTGATAGGAAAATAGCTACGGTTATTTTAATAATATATGTATTTAACTAGCATTAAGTGCTTTGGCAAATACCATTGCCGACAAACTGCTATGTAGTTTGGCAGATTTATGTACTTCTTTTGGTAATAAATAAATCAAATCAAACCTTAAAATTTAAATATTGTTTGTACAGACCAATAGAAGAAGCGAGTTCAGCGGAGGAGAACTCCCTGGGTGATTCAACAGAGGTACCGGTGCCACCAGTCGCAAAGAAACTTCGGGAAGCCACACACTGACACACGCGCACACCCACCAAACATCCCTCGTGCGCCTATAAATAGCTTTCTAGATTAAAATATTGTACCTAGGTAATTTATTTTTCAATTCCGTTTAATTTTAACTTAGCGTTAAGTTTTAAAAATACCGGTCGATTTTGTAAGTTTTATAGGGTATTAATTAATTAATGAATATTTTGGATGCGTTTCGATGGACTTACGCTGGGCGCGCTCATCGAGAGAGTAAGATTGTACAATATTTCAATGTGAGTGTATTTTGGGAGTGGCCCGCGATAGGGCCTAGTGTTTAGGTTTCGTTTGTAATGATTTTTAAATGTTTGAACGTTCGCATCCCGCGTAACATTCCAATAATTTGTAACGAATACGTACGGCGGCGAGGGACTCCGCCGCGGATCCGGACCAGACCCTCTGTTTACTGAATACCTCTCTGATGGTTTAATTTCTTCTCTTTTGCACAGCCTTCGATATCAGTGATGAAAAATTAAATTCAGAATGAACCTACCAGAGAGTTTTAGTGAATTGGGGGCAGTTGCCTTGACGAGGCCACCAGGCCGTCTCACTCACACCATTGCCTTATGACACAGTCTGCCCGCAGAGTTTATATTCAACAAGATAATACAAAGGTCGTGTTACCCGGGCGCCGGGCACACGGGCCCACAATGTAGTTTTTATTGAACAAATATAAGATATTAATTTTATAATGTTGCAGTTTTCTTTTACAACAAGCATACCCATTATCCCAAAACCCATTACAATTTGCAATTTTAACATTTATATAAAAGCTATTGTGATATTGAAAAGAGCAGTTCTGTACACAAAATGAATAGTGATAACACATTTGAAGTTTAGCTTTAAACTGACATTATTCAATCAGCAGTTCTAACAAGGAACTATAAAAATATATATTATCTTATGAATGTGCTTACAGGTAAAAGATATAAAATTAAATCGGCTAATATGATATTGAAATTGATTATAGCATTTCTTTAGACAAAAGGTACAGTCAATAACGCATTAAAGATTATATTTTAGCTTTAAACAGGCCTTATTTAATCAGCACTTTTATTACTTATTTAATATACTTCACTTTATCAATGCTATATAGAATTTTATATTATCTTGATTTGATGAATGTGCTTTTACTTATATTCATTTTATAAATGGTTCAGAAACAAAAAGCCCAGGAAGCAATATTACATTTATTTATTTTATCATTGAAGAATTAATAAAACAATTTTATAATTAATTATTTATTGCATGATGCTTAACTAATTTTAAAAATCACTTATCTTGTCTAATTAAAATCACAAGTTTCTATTTACATAATCAATTACAATTAGTTAGCTTGCGTTTTAGCAATATTTCTTCGCTATCTAAAAAAGCGTTTTTGTAAAAGTATTTCATTGTTTCATATTTAGGTATTCATTCAATTGAAAAGGGAGGAGTGTGTGGTGTGTGTGTTGATCACAACAAAAGCTCATAATGTTGACATAAAAAGCATAAAATTCATTTTTATTTCGCTAATGTTGCGCTTCAACGTCCTGTTGTAATTGTTGGTATAAAACAGCTGGTCGGTTCCCAGCGGCCATTCTACCAGCGAAGTCAGGTCTCCGTGAGGGACGGGGGCCAGCGAGAAGAGCGTCCAGGACATTCCGGGGTGTCCAAACATCGCTTGACGACCCGTTGCCCGCTCCTACTGGCGACAGAGGGGAGTCTGTTGTCGCCCGAATCACAGTCGCTCGAGATTCACCTGTAATACACATTTAGGGACAAATAAAAATAAAGATGATCTTTAATGAAATATGTTAAACATACATTACAAAAAATTTGTGTAATATCATGCTAATATAAAAAAATCAGTCATCTGATTTTCATTCGCATCTATGTGCACCGTAAATCAATTGTTATATTTGTGAGAAAAATGGTTACACCTCCTCCAAAACCATATAACGTAAAACACAGTTAAAATATTAAATTAACATTGTCAACATTATGTTGAAGTTTTAAAAAATATTTCTAAAACTTCAATAACAAATTCAAACGGTCTGATTTTCGGAAGCAAAGCAACAAAGTAAGGAAAAATGCAAACCATATACTCACAAGTGTTTCGATTAAGAAGCAATTAACATGCAATGAAGTTATGCTGAACTGTGCCGCATTATTGATAAATTGTGTTTCTTTATAGGCTATGGTAATAGCACAATCATGTCATATCATCAATTTCCAATAAAACTGATTGAAAAATTATATCATGTCGTTATTTTATAAAAAAAAACAGCAAACAAACGGATTCCATTCGAGCCGGACAAACAGAATAATTTTCAATTAAACTGGTTTCAAAAATATTATCAATTACATTAAAGACAGCATACATAATATTGATTGGCCCTTCGAACCGGATAGACAGAATAATATGGCTCAGTTTTATTAATCATGGCATTTATAATATTACTTACCGTCAAGTCGGGTTAATTCTTGAATGTTAGCAGATCCTTAACATGCAGATTATACTAATGAATAGAATTTTAATAATCCAGAAAATTTTAAGAACGAAAAGTTATAACACTAAGTGATAAAACAAAATCTTATGGAACCAATATTATAATTTTGTTTAATTTATTAACACCTATTTTGTTTCTTTTAGATGACATTCTATAAAGAATGGTCTAACAGAGAAGACATATATATAGAAGACATGTTTTAAATAAGTCAAAAATTGTCGTTTTCTGGATAAAGCAACAATATTAAATCTTTATGAGGCTTTACTCAGTTACGCTTAAGCTTTTAAAATGCAAATGATTAATAAATATTCTGAATTACATACTGTCAGAACTATGGTTGTTATGTGCGCGGCATTCAAGCAATACTCTTAGTAATGCTCGGTGCGCTGGTGATGCTGAATGTGCGCGAATCAATGCTTCTAGTTCACCCCATACTTGACGCCAAAGTTCTTCGCGGCGCCCGCTTGATTTTCCCCTTCATAAAGTAAAAATAATTAATTATTTATTTAGTAGAGGTATTTAAGATACTCTTGGTGTTAAGGTATTTATGTTACTTGTATAATTTACCATTATATTTACCTCTATAATTTACCTAAGCTTTGAATTTTCGCAAGAAAGTGAGAGAAAGTTCTCAATATTTCATTTATTTCCTATGAATTAGGGCGCAGGAGGCCCTATTCGGAAAAAATTAGGCAAATAACTTTTATTAAGTTAGCATAAACGGGAAGAACTGTTTAAGGAAATAAATTACTTTATCTTATAACTGTACAAATGAAACTAAAAATTAAAAATTAGATTTACAATTATATCATTGGGCATTAAGAAGCACATAGATAATATTTTTTACGTTATAGAACATAGTCATTTCCGTCAGTTAACGCCAGATATGAATATGATGGTTGAAATTTTTGTATAATGCATTTGAAAAATATAATTTGAGCTTTATCGAACTAACATCGCAAATGCTCTTTAACGTCTGATTTAACTGGTTGGTTACAACTGTATTACAATATGTTATCGAATAAACTCGCAGAAAACCGTGTCTGCAAAAACATCCAGAAATATTGCCGTTGATTCAGTGACTGCTACCAGAAAATCTCATTCTGGTTCTGGATCTGTCTTAAAAACATTAAAATAAATGATTATTTTAGTTCAAACTTACCTCATATTTGAAGGCAGCTGTGAAGAGGGGAATTCGTGTCTTGATTCCATGCCCAATAGAGACAGGAGCACGTTTCTACATGTATCTACTTCATCATCTGTCAACGACTCTTGAACAACTAACCGTGTTAGAGGCTCCATTACCTGAGATAGAATTTATATTTTATTTATATATATACAAGTCATTGCTTAACTATGTATTGTCAAAAAGTCTATTGTGCCTCGAATAAAAATTAACTTCATTAGGCAGAGTGATCAGTTCTACTTAGCCAGAGGCCCCGGGTTCGAATCTCGGTAGGGGAAGATATTTGTATGATGAGTATATATTTGTTCACGAGTTATGGATGTTTGTTTGTTTATTTAGTATATTTCAGATATTATAATCTATATTACTCAGTTATTTAGTATCCATAACACAAAATAAGCATCGTTTAAGTGTTCCTTACGAAAATATGCATCATTTTGAAAAATCCTGCGAAAGTACAACTTACAGATCCCATGTTGAATATAAGCGTGGAAGATATAGTAAGTGGCCAATATGTCGTGTGTCTTTGTAGACGCGCCCGTGCCCTCCCATTGGCTCCTGAACTGCGCAGTGGACCTAGTCGATTCTGCTGCATTAAAGCTCCAAACTCTTTTATCCTAGAAGTATAATGAAGAAGAGTCATGAACAAGCGATATGGATTTACATGTGTGTAAATGTATGTTACGAATGCTGTTTTAGTGTGTATGAATGATTTTGTTGTGATTAAATATTGGTTCTTGTATGCAACAAACATAGCATTTATATTCAATAAATTTATTTTGATTATATAAATACTCTTTAGTGTTGGAATCAACAACCTTTCTGAGTTTATTAGAGACATGTTTACTTGTATGTTTCCTTGAAGAAACGAAAGAAACATTACATTATTATCTTTCCAACGCTCAAATTTTGGTACTTAGATTTCTTCTTTTAGAGATCTTTACAAAGATTCTACAGTACACTATTCATTATCAAAACTTATGAAAATTGTATTGAACATAATTCGAAAGACTAGGGAAAGAGAAAACAAACAAAGTAAATTTAGTCAGACGCTTACAGGGGTCCATTTCATTAGCGGGGCAAATATATATAATTAAACGATATAGGTCAATTAGTCTACCTGTAGTCAGTAACTCGTCCTCCAGTGCCCTCGGAAAGTGCAGGTGGATCATCATAAGGTGTTCGACCACCAAGAGCCCCTATCCATAATTCCCCACCTTGTGCCGCGAGAACATGCGACGCTGATCTGCCTCCACCTTTTCTGCTGCAATTACATATATATTATGTAACGATAGAACGCACAGTTAGCTAACCCCACTCCACAAACAATTATCGTCAAAAACTGAGTCATCGTATCTCTTGTCAAATTAGCTTGATGGAGTAACAGGAAGTAGATTTATTCTTCGTGAATATTATGTAGGATTACGCCTTAAAAAGCAATATAAACACTCTAGACCTGTGTCCACGCACTACTACACTTTGTAATCTATTATTAAGGTAAGAATCCAGTCAACGAAGCAGATTTCCATGTTCACCGTATGATTTCAGTTTAGATATGAGTATTTAATGATCAACAATATCGAATGCACTTGAGAAATCGGTATTATATATAATGATTTCTGAATAAACTTGCAACAGATCATCTATTGCACTTGCTACCTTCATTACTTAAACCATCAAATTTCTAACAGTTGGATTCATTTTTACAAAATCCGTGGCGTGTATCTGCACTAATATATTTTAAATGATTTGTAAAAATGAAATAAATTTAAAATCGGTCTTTAATTTTTTAAATTATTAGAGCGTTTCCAGTCAGATGGAAAAGATCCGGATGATAAAGATGTACTAAATATAAGCGAGAGGAAGAGATAGATCATTCTAAATTATTTTACAGCCTTTGTGAATATCCAGTGACTTTAGTGTACTTAGAATTTTCCGAAAATATTTTAGTTAAAATTTTTATTTGAAGATGAGATACAAACCCACGTCTAAAAGTATTATTATGTCAAAAATAAATTAAAAAATAATTTAATATAGTGGAAGGTGGAGGCTTTCTACTTATTAGGTTATCTTCAACATGAACTCCGCATAGTGGTCTCAGTCGGCTGCAGGGTACTAACCGACCTGGGAACTTCAAGCGTGACTGATCTTCCGTTGAGCAGAAAGTTGACGAGGCAGGCGGAAGGCCGTGATGCGACGTCGGCGGGAGTTACCCGCCACAGGGGCCCACTGCACCCCCCTGCACCGCCTTCAGCCCCTCGTGGGGTCCACCATCGTAGGACCACCTTTTAAAAATGTATTTAAAATTAATGT
Source organism: Acentria ephemerella (assembly GCA_943193645.1). Taxonomy (NCBI): domain Eukaryota; kingdom Metazoa; phylum Arthropoda; class Insecta; order Lepidoptera; family Crambidae; genus Acentria; species Acentria ephemerella. The sequence continues at coordinate 8,016,753 of OW971886.1, read as the reverse complement.
TATATAAATCTAAATAAATAATATTTTTTTTATATGAATACATAAAAGATATTAGCAGTCTTTCATTTTCGCTGTCATTGAACGCGATTGATATAAATAAGATTTTAGGAAACGCATTTGTGTCTTCTAAAATTGTTCTCTTAAGGGCTGAACTACATCACGCAGCACAGAAACGTATTTTTCCATCATTTGAGAGCGTTTGTGCTATTGTACCAGAGAGGAATCCACAAACGCGGTCTTTCTCGCTCTACTAAATGACGAATTTCTAGGCAACAGACAAATGCGATTCAATGTTGTCTGATTTAAATAAACCATAAAACTGTTTAAATTAAAGGCTATACACTGTATATACTTTAAATTATTTATTATATATTTCGCCATTTTATCAAAATTACTACACCAAATAATTTTATTAGATAATAGTTTTATCATATAAAATTATTTTATTAAAAAACCTCATATTTTTAAAATAAATATGAAATACTTTAATTTTTACATGTAATAATCATCTTTATTCCATACCTTCTATTATGGAGTGAAGTTTGTCAGCGATGATTATATTCTTATTTTGGCCGTAAATTACAGCCCTTGATTATCTTACCGACTCTGCGGCCTCTGCAGCGGTTTGCGACGCTCTCAATCCAGCGTGAGCATCCGCGGAATGTATGATCTCCACATCGTAATTTGCACTTGAGCTTGCGTTTTGTTCTTCCTAAAGAGGCGAAAGAACAAAAATTTTACTGTAGTTTAGAATTTAAAAAACAAATTGTATCTCAATTCATATTCGGATATTCATTTTTCTTTATTGTATCTTTCAAGAAAAATCAAAATTGTTATTATATTATAACACTAAGCATTATGTTGACAAGGTTAAATGTCTCCTATGATGTGGATGACACATTTGACTTGTCCCTCTGCTGGAAAGACAACACCTTACAGCGACTCCACACACCGACGGGACAAGACGTAAGTGCTAGACTGTGGCCTTCTCTAGGTACTATCAAGTCAAGCTCTCATTCTCAAGTCAAGAACACCACTGTTTAAAAAAATTAAATACAGTTAAATCATTCACCAGACGATTTTGCAACTTCATCTAGAAATATCATTCTAACATTATCAATTCTATAGTTTGGATGGATGTTTGTAAATCACGGCTGAATGTACGGCTTTTCTATATGAAATTTGGCACAGTAATAGATTTTATTGTAGAATAGCATACAGGCTACTTATTATCCGGGAAAAGCGTACGGTTCCCGTGAGTATTTTTCGTTTTTCATAGAGCTCATAAAGTATCATTTTTCAGAAAATTGCTTTACGCTAGGACAGCATAAAAGCATATAGGTTATTATATTCATGTTTTTCTCTGTAGAAGTGATACCTGATATTCACATAGATGGCTTTTGCAGGCTTCGTCCATGTCCACTTATCAATTTCGTAATTGAACAACTGAGTATTTTCTATTGAGTAAATTCTCCATATCTAACCTTCATAGGTATGCCAGTAACAGTAGTGGTGGCGAGCCTATAGTGCGGCAGAACCAGTTGACCCAACAGGTTCGCCAACCCACTCGCTCGGGACACTATAACTTCCACGCCAATCAGGCCTCCACCTCTCTGTAAAGTATAATATAACTATTATTTATTTAAAGACCATTTACAGAACTAACCAAACTTTTAATCGGTACCTAACTAATATCCTTAAAAGATATGAGAGATGATGCTATTGTAATCTGGCTATATGAGATCATTGTTCTTATACCACGTTTGACGTAAATAAAGACATTTATTCGATGCTGTAAACTATGAATAAACAAAAAGGCGTATCTAAGAACTTTTACCGATAAAAACTATCAAAAAGAAACTGTAACACTTGCCTCAGTTAAAGGTAGATTTGTGACCCTGGTATCGGCTTTCTCAGGAGCAACATTGATTATTACTAAATGAACATAACTTATGACTAGAGACCTGAAATTTTACAGAAATATTATGATTAGTGAATTCGGGAACAAAGCACTTACAAATGCGGCTCCCTAAATGCAAGTTAGTTCGAAGAAATATACTCAAACCCACACTCAAGATAAACAAGTAAAATTTAAGCATTTCATTTTAGTTTCTTTGTATATTTGTCTTTATTTTATCATAAACATAAATATTATGTTATGGATTATATAATACTTTTGTTCCAAAATAATAATAATTTGTGGGAATATTATGTATATCTCATTATTTTCTCGATTTGTATACATAAATACAAAAATACTTCTAATGGATTATTAAGATAATTAATTAGTCTAAGCAAATTTTTAATGCTTTATTTCTTTATTAAATCTAATCTGAAAATCGTTGAATTACATACGTCATTTACTTCTGTGCTATATTCTGTTGAAGTGGGGTACAAAAGAAGTCGTGTGGTTCAAAATCAGATATATAGGATAGATACAGGACACCCTATAAATACTGGGTTAATCTATATATTTAATTATATGTTAATCTCTAGATTAATCCAATACCCAGGGAGGCACCATTAGTTATCAGGATTGTATTAGGGAGCAGCCTTTGAAATATATTAATATTTACTTTTTATTCAATAAAACCAAACTTTTTATAATATGAATTCTCTATCATACAGTATTAACTCACTGAACTTCGGTGGAAGAATCAGGACTAGATGGTGGTGGTGTCATACTAGCCTTCTTGTTTTGTTGTATCAATGTATTCACAGCAATACCAGCCAAGCTTCTTATTGAATCATCATCTCGAGCACTGGTAATGCAAATTATGCGCCCTCTAAGGAATACACAGTCATATAAAAATACAATACAAAACATTCGTAATAGATTTGACAATATTCATAATATATCAATAGTTTGCTAGTTTTGTGGTCAGTATCCAATATCTACCAAAATCAGATTAGGAATTCCATAAGTTTATTAACTATCTATCTTCTTCTCTTGCATTGAACTGGCTGCTTTTTAGTGTCAGTTTTGCACTGCTTTTCTGTTCACTTTGAGGGTGGTTTAAAAACGTAATAACTGGGAAAATCTTCGAAATTTAAAAATAAAATTCCATATTGTTACAAATTATTAAAGCACATGGTCAACTAGCATGCTTTAAAAATTTGTAATTTCTTCCATTGCCAGACCAACAAAGTATTAGTAAACCATGGAAAAATTGTAGGTAATGCAACATTCACTAGTTCATCTAGTTTCTAATATATGTATAAATTCAGAATCACTTGTAAGTCACTTGTCTTGTTATTTAAAAAAGTGGAAGAAAAATTTATTATGAATATTTCTGTGTAAAGTAAAGAATATTTGATAATATATTGTATAGATTAGTAAATTAAGCTTTGTAACCATACATTGTTCTCATGGCATTGTGCACTTTTCTATGAGTGTTCTTATTATGACCTAGTGTTCAACTACTGGACAGTATGACATGGATCATTAAAAAAAATCGAGTCTAGAGAGAATAATTTGACATATTCATATCCATTACCTATTTTGTAAAAGCCTTTCAGCACCTGGTTTCTCTGCTTGTGCCGGAGAGGGTTCTGCTAGAGACTCAATAGCTGCCACTAATCCTACTACATCACCACCAGCGCCACGTCGAACTGGTCCTACCAGTCCCAATCCATTTAATACCTGTAAAAAAAAATTACAATAATTTTAATAAAGAAAAATTTGAAAATCTTAAAATTAAGTAATAGTGAAAATGAATGAACAAAAATCTTATTTTTAGTACAGTACAATTACTGCACTTCATTAATATCTATTTTGTTTAAATATTTTGTGTTAATTTAAATACGAGCTTTATTAATGGAGTTAATTATAAAACCATCATTGTGAGCCATACTTGTGTTATTACACTTGTATAGGCTTCACGCACGAAGACGGGGCCAATGGTGGTAATTATATAGATCTGCACTTGAAAGCAGAAACAGCGGCGCATGAGAGATGCATTCCAGCCAAACTAGCCACGCGTCTCTTTGGCATAGGGTGTGGATGTGATGGACTAAATAATTTCGGCAATTTTTGATTGGCCGCGAGAGTTTCTTAATATTTAATTTAGCCTTATTAAAATTAAATATTAAAAAAAAATTACTTACATGTGTAAGATTTTGTTGTGCTGTAGCCCATGTATTTAAAATGTGTGCAGCTGAGTCACTTACTACAAATCGTACCTAAAAAATAATATTTATTGACTTTTTCAAAAGTACAGAATTGCAATCAATTAAAATTTGATTCTGTAAAGAATGGTAAGCTAAGGGAATTTCTTGTCATTGAATGGGCCATAAACTTTTTTACCACTGATGTAAAACAACTCTTAATATATTTCTAAAATTTTTAAGTTTGCCATATTACATGTCATTCTGTTAACTGTTAGCTTGTCATCATCACGCAAGGTTAATGAATATAACATTCAGTTATTTTCACATCTGAGTTTGCTGCTTGAATTGTTTTTAAAATAATACTACTAACATGTCAAAGTAATGTCTCATAATTATTTTATATTTTACCACTTTTTACTTAACTTGGTTTCTTATTAGATTATTTGTTTAAGTCAAAATATTCATACAATTTTTTTGTTAGTGCTCTAACATAAACAAACCAACATAAAATGGTAATAAAAAATTTAAAGTTTTTAGAACTGAATTTGAATAAGTTCTTAGAAAATCTAATACATTGTAACGACCATATATCTAAGCACCTAAATATAAGGATAAATACCTAAAAAAGATTTGGTCCTGGCAGGTACTTTAAACATGTAAAATCTTAAATCTAAAATAATCTTAATTCAATCAAATGGCCTATTGTACAGAAGTGTTTTTAGATTAATTAAGAATGTACAAAATTTACCAGTTTTCCTTCAGGAAATAAATCCCATACAATTCTACAATATTCAACCGCCGCTTCCACGCTGCAAGTCCAAAGCGACTTGCAAACGGGTGGTAAGGGCACATGACCTGGACCTCGGCTTTTAGCAGAATCAAAATCTATAGGAAAGTCTGAAGAAATTCCAAAATAAGGTGTATGATCCAAAACAAATATAGTTTTGTGATTTGTGGGAAACATTTTTGTTACTTTAAATCAAATATAACTTCACATGTGGTTTTTTCGGTTTTGGATAGGTAAGGTAATATTAGATTGTCTAAAAATAACTGTGTCTAAAAGAACATTCTTCAAACATTACAAGTAAGTTAAAAACTAAAGTTTAAAATAAAATAAAATCGCATTTCAATTCGGCTTTTGACAATTTACAATATTGACCACAGACTAGAATTTTTGTTAAATTATCTCTATTAAAGGGAAAGCAAAGGGAATTGAAGCCCATAAAGAAATATCTTATGGTGTTATTTCTTTATTAATAAATCCGGGATACTAGTGTAACGAATCAAATTTCGCTTAAACATAATATACAAATTGAAATATATACCATACAACCAACTCACCATTACACGTCAAAAACTCCCAGCACATACTAATTAGGGATACTACGTATGACTATACTATATAGATCATGATCTAAATGTATAATATTACATTTTCTAAATCTATCATTTTAAGTTCTCGCTATTATTGAAAACAAAAACTTGTGTGGGTCTCTTTTTAAAATAACTTTACGTAGATACTTTACGGGAGAAATCATAAATAAAACACAGTAATGAATATACACATATTGTATATACTAAAGCTAAATTAATGAAAATCAAACAACAACAAAAAAAAATCAATGTGATAAAATGAAAAAATTATTACTTGAAAATGCATTATTTTCAGTTTAATAAATAGATTTGAACACGGTATACGAAACAAAATAAACAGTTGACTACTCACACCTGCAAACCTTCACCTAAAATCCCTTTAACTTTTTTTAAAAAATATTTTCTTCATTTTAGTTTGGTAAAAGGGATCAATTATTTTATATACTTCATTTATTAATGGCTCTGGGATACCGCTACCACTCAAACAAATCTTACGAAATTAACCAAAATCCTTAATTATATTTTCCATATATTACACGATTACAACGGTCCGGCCTAAAGAACTAATCCGATTGTAACGATTCCTATTGGCATTCTTTCACCAATCGTCTATTAGCAATTCAACATTTTCATATTAAAAAATTTACTACGACACAATATTACAAGAAATCATCTACATAAAAATATCGTGTCATAGTAGTTGTTGCATTTGTAATCGAGCTTCTCCATAAAGGCTTGACCTATTTTGTGAGAGATTTTGTCTATATTTGGCAGGAATGAGAATAGGTCATAGGTTACTTTTCCTATCCATAACAGTAGCCCTCTTCAGAATTATTTATTTGGCAAGCCGGGTTAGCGTTAACTAGTCAAATATATAAACCACCCAAGTAACCGACTCCACCATCACACTCCAAAACAAAGAGTATAATACTCTTCTACGATACCTATTTTTTTTAAAGAATCCATATAAATAATAATTCTATCTCAGAAAAGCTTTCTTCATCCTACCACCTTTATGCAGATGATCTACAAATTTATTGTCAAAAATCACCAGGTCATTTGGCAGAGGGAATTATAAAAATTATTTGCGATTTACCCAAATTTTTGAATGGAGTAGCTCTTACGACCTGACATTAAATCTTGGAAAAACGCAGGTAATTGTCATTGGTAGCTCAGAAATGTCCATTGTACCTAAGGTTATGCTTGATGGATCTCACATTTCATTCAGTAAGACTGTGAAGATTACGGGTCTTTACTTCGACAATCATCTGTCTTGGGTTCATCAGTTACAGGAATATAGTAGGAAATTGTTTGCTTCATCTAGTTCCCTTAGAAGACTTCGAAACTCCCTACCTACTGCTACTAAAATTGCGCTTGCTCAATCTCTCCTTTTTCCAATCCTCGATTATGCTGACTCTAGTTATCCCAATAGCCTATATACCTAAGAACAACTAAATAAACTTGAGCGACACCAAAATTTTTGCATACGGTTTATATTTGGTTTACGCAAATATGACCACGTTTCAGAATTTCGTTTGAAACTAAGTGGTTACCCATTCGTCTTCGCCGAAATGCACATATTTTATCCCTCCTTTATTCATTTTATTCCACCCAAATACCTCTTTGTACTTAAAAGATCGTTTTAATCCTTCATAATATTTATTCCCAAGTTTTGAGATCGTCGAATAACTTTAAAGAAACACCATCACATTTCACTAAATTTTACAACAAATCCTTCTCGATACAAATTGTTATACTATGGAACTCTTTACCAGTCCACATAAGGAAAGCTCAGTCACTAAACAGTTTTAAAAAGCTTGTGTTTGATCATTATTTGTTAGTTTATACTTGAATTGTACTATATATTTATTATTTGTATGTAATAAGTTTTATCATGTTATACGTCGCCAACTTTCCTCAAGTACTTTATCTTTAATCCTATCTATCCTAACGTTACCTGGAAGAGATCGCTTTTAGCGATAAGGTCGGCCTTTGTACAAAATTATTTAAACGTTTTTTGAGTATTTCTCTTCTTGAATTGATTGATGTACAATAAAGACATATTCTATTCTACTCTATTGTATTCTATAAATGTACAAGTAAAGAGCCATAAAGCCGGTCATAAATATATTTTATTAATTATCGAGTTCTGCATTAAAATCAACTTCCGATTCACTTGATGCAAAGTTTGGTATAGAAGGTTCGCTTGGAAGACATGAAAAGAAAAATACACTATATTAAATATTTACTAATGGCAATATTTATTGCATAGACTATATTGTTTTGTCCTATTTCATAGCCATAGTAAAATAGAGTGGCACTTCGTTCATTTCAATAAAAAATCGACTAATTTTTAAGTCGATAATTTCAATCAACAAATAATTTTCTACCTGAATTAGGTTGCCACAATTAACTGAGAAAGCGAGAGACAAGGGGATTTTTTTCTAACATAATGCTTTCTCTTGATATTTGTAAAATAGACGATAAGTTATCAAAGTGCTTTAAAATATTTGCTGTAACATTTGCAATTAAAGTAAATAAAAACAAAACCTTTTTTTACTATAAAGTTTGTGCAAATGTTTGATTTTTTATACGAGTAAATATCTTGAATAAGTGTACTACTGTTACCGATATTAGTACTTGCATAAGCTCTACTGTTAAAATTAATAAGAAGCATAATGTTGACAGTATAGTATATAATACGTATAACAAATATATTACACACATACCACCTTAAAATCCATAAAAATATGTAATTTGGCTGAGCTGCAATCATTTATAAAGTTGAGATACTTTCTAAACATAACTTCATAGTGTAACGAATATCTTCATTTTATTCACATGGATTAAAAAAAATAAATAAATTTAAGTGTTTGAAAATTGAAACGAAATTATTGACTTATCGATTTATTCTTGTTACAGACATCACTATAGTGAGTGTGAGAGAATGATAAAATGGTGCATTCGTCGATCAAACCGGGCCACACATCCGAAGCCAGAAATTAAATTATCATCCACCATTTTGTTTATTTTCGCGAAAATAACTTTCTACCCGGATACTCCGAAACCTAAGTGATTTTTTGTGATACCTCGCCTCATTGCCAAGTGTTCAACAGAACAAGACTGGATAAAAGATTAGGAATGTGCTATTAGCGTACCTATATTCTGTTGGGCCCTTGTGTTAAAATTTGCAGACATCGGCCGCGTTGCTAGTAAACATTCTTTGAAAATTAACATCCTATCGTCAAAGAAAAATAAAAACCCTAGTGCGCAGACCAATCGAGTCGATGAGAAAGGTTCGTTGAAATTTGTTCAACGAATTTTTAACAGGTCTAGAGGGAGCAATTCCCTGGCGTTAAAGGTTTGTAGAGTGAAATATTGAAACTTGAGTAGTGATAGTGTATAGATTGAGTAATGTGTCTAAATTCAAGTTTACGTTGCTTAGGAAATTTCAAAGAGTTGCGGGCGAGAGTCCCCCGTGGCGCGCCCGGCTAACATGAACCACACGCCTGCTCCCGACAGGCAGCACCACGACTCAAATGTAAACCAAGTTGAGGAAATGGAAACGCAAGACGGTAAGACTAACTACTAAAAATAAGCATATAAATACAAATTCTAAACCCCAAGAATTTCTCGAAAATCATGAAATTTTAACGCTTATTAACGTCAGCAGTTGAAGAGGATTAGCTGCCAAAATACTACTATATTATGGTAACATGACTATGTTTATGTAAATTGAATTTTTCTCCTAACCTCAAAATCAGTTTTATGACTTGAAGGACCTGAAACTTACCCTACTTTTCATGGTAGTGATCAAAATACACTTGTAGATACAGAATATAAGTGTCTTTCCTAATTATAAGATAAAATGTAAGTATAATTTTTTATTGAAAGTCTTTGTTCTAAAACTGCAAGTCGTTGTTTGATGAACAAGTCTAAATTTAGATTCTATTGTTTCTTATCCTCTATAGACATAATAAATAAATCCACTATGGTCTACTTTTGCTATAAATTGATGTTGATCTTGATGTTTTGTTTTCAAATGGGTTTCTTTTTGTTTGCTGAAGTCCTGCTGGCAGGTAGAACCCATAGTCCCGGCTGGGGCAATTGTTTGTATGATAAATACGAATATTTGATCTCATGATAAGATACATAATATTTATGACCATATTCATATTTTATAACCATATTATGATTTTTTGCTTTGTGGGTTGATTAGGAGATTACTGATAGTTCTTAAGAGATCTTAAGATTATAAATTATGATGTCCTTATAATAAATTATTAAATCTAGTTGAAATGTTAAATGTCTTTATATAGGGGCAAGTTATAAATCATTGCATGAGGGTCATCCAGCATATTCAAAATGTATTAATGACCATATAGACCCCCTGTTTTATTGTATGCTTTTTGTATGAAACATTACATCAACCACACTGTCCACTGTATTTTTTATTTTTCTGATAAGTATTTATGACACTGACAATATTGTCAAAATTATTATTACAGTAAAACAATGGACAGATTGTTTGGCCATGTTATTCTGAACAGAAAATAATTTAAGTTCTATTATATTATTAATTACATAAATAGTGGTTTTAATTTGAGACCAAACACAGTATGAAAGGTAAATAATCTTCTGAAATGATGGAATTGTGAAACTAAGTAAAAGACTAACAAAAGCATTATTATATATTTTTGAATTTTTTAATATTGTCCTTTAGATAAAAAGACTTAGTGTTTAATAATGTTATTCTATTAATGTTATTCTATTACTTTTAAATTTAATCCACATAGGATATTATACATCTTAATAACTGTGTCTACTAATAAGTTTTTTCCAGTTTTAAACCTTGATACTATTTCAACAAAAGTATTTTGGCAACTTTTGGTCCTTTGCTTGGTTTTTATTAAGTTATTTTGTTCAGATTAGATTTCTTTGTATCTTTTTTTAATAAGTCATTAATTGTAAAATGCAGTGGAGACTGTTGAAACAGCAACAGACAAAACCTGGGACGACGATCTTATGAAAGGACCCAATGGTGAAGTCGTCATGGGTGAGGTGATGAAGAACCAAGAAACCACATCATCTGATATGCCAGTAAGTGCAAAAAAGCCATTCATCAGAGGTAAAAGCGACAAAACCTTGCATTAAAAAATTATACTACTGAGAATAAAATATTATGTTTATTTTATTCTCAGTAGTATAATATATAAAGAAATATATACAAAACCTTTATTAGACCACTATACACTTTATTTATACAAGTATGTTTCTGATATATACATTCTATGGTCAAGTGGATTAAGTTGGCCATTGATATTGATCTCCATATCTTACTATCTCTTGCAGTCTTATGCATTTTTCTCCCACCCTCAACACATCTTGTTATTCATCTTTTTGAGTCATAAGATTCATAAGGCTCATAACTTCTTTTTAAAAGGATGTAATTTTTTTAACAGTAATATCTGCTACCAATGGGCCACCATGTCTTATGTACCTGATAAACAGCTCAATGGTCTATATGACTGATATCTTGGATTAAGCTGGCATGGAACTATGGGGGTAGGGGGAATGCCTTAACTTAACAGAGAGTTTATGTAAGCTGAGAGCAAAAATGATGATGAACATCAACATTTGAGCAATGCCCCTAGTTGTAAATGTCCATATACTCTATTAGGAGCTTACCTAACTGTAATGATTTGTGGTGTATGTTTCTGGTTTGTAAAGAAAGGATGCATTTATTTATTTTTACAGCTCGCCTGTGTTGATACGGAAATGGAAGACGATGAAGCGAGGTCTGAAGCAACGTTCCGTTTCACAGTACAACAATTTAGAACTTTGAAGGAATCTGTATTGTCGCCGCCTTGCTACGTCCGTAACCTGCCGTGGAAAATAATGGTGATGCCGAGGCAGGCGCCGTCGCCGGACAGGCAGCAACAGAAGTCGCTTGGCTTCTTCCTCCAGTGCAATGGGGAGAGTGAGTCCTCGAGTTGGTCCTGCTATGCCATGGCCGAACTAAGACTCATCTCTAACAAGCCTGAGACAGAACCTTTCTTCAGAAAAATTCAGCATTTGTTCTATAGGTAGATGGTCTTATTCAATTTTAAAAGTGTTTAAATGTGCATTAATACTTTGTAAATAATGGATGTACAAAAAATATACGTTTTTAGTCACAAACAGAGAAACCTAATTATAGAGACATTATGTTTAATTATTTATTTTATTCATTTTGAGAAAGCGAATAATATGTATAGGAATGTTTCATGTGTCAATAAACTATTCTTTGTTTTTGTGCAGCAAAGAGAATGACTGGGGTTTCTCTCACTTTATGGCATGGAATGATGTCCTGGACCCCGAGAAGGGGTATATCAAAGACGACTCAATCACTTTAGAAGTGCATGTCACTGCAGAGGCTCCACATGGCGTCTCTTGGGATTCGAAGAAGCATACGGGATATGTTGGTTAGTCAAATTATTATTAACTAGGTTGACTCATAGAACTGCTCATTTGATATAAACTACTTTACTGTTTAGGAGCCAAATTCGATTGACATATTAATAGTGTTCTTGAACACTTAGGTAATTCAATTATTATGCATCAAATTTCTTTTTTATTATTATTTTAGTTAAATAAAGAAAGAAAAAGTAAAAAAAGTTATTCAGTGCCACAAAACAGTATTAATATTTTTCCGAAATACAAAAAGTTTATGATATAATAAATTTGTAATTTCACTCATGTTTATAATTTATCATGTTTATTATTTTTATTATTTATATATGTTTAGGCTTTATCAAATAATCTGTTATGTTTCAGGTTTAAAGAACCAAGGTGCAACATGTTACATGAATTCTTTGTTGCAAACACTGTACTTCACGAATCAGCTTCGAAAGGCAGTGTATAAAATGCCAACAGAATCTGATGATAGCACTAGGTAAACAGTTTTACTAAAACTAGTTCTATATTGGACCCTTTCTGAATTCAACTCAGTTAAACTAATTAATAGTAAAGTGCATCATTTCTTCCTCTAAACTTGGATGATAGTAAGGTCGTCGAAATTTTGACAGATATGTATAATTTTCATTAGTTCTAATGATTCTTCAATCCTTTCTTTAGAGAGGAAGATTTGTACTTTATTTATATTTAATCTTAAACTGCAACCATAACAGACCTCATTGTTACTGTAATCATGGAGTAGCACTAAGTATTAACAAATGAAGCTTTCAAATATGTTTATTATCCAATTAATTTTATGTAATTGAAGTAAATCTGAGTTCAGATTGTATGTGAAGTATTTTTCTCATATTAAACTTTAATATTTGTGTTTACAGATCAGTTGCCCTAGCACTACAAAGAGTATTCTACGAGTTGCAGTTCTCAGACAAACCAGTTGGCACTAAAAAACTAACCAAGAGCTTTGGATGGGAGACATTAGACTCCTTCATGCAACACGACGTTCAAGAATTCTTGAGGGTTTGTACCTGTTTCATATATGTATTAGAATTATTTGATACAACTTTGCAAACTTTTTTAAAGAATGAATGTTCTAGACTCTAATAACTGGTATTTTTCTTTAGTTGTTAATTCATCTATAATGCTTTTGAGGATGAGAAAATGGCTAAAATAATATAAATGTTATCAGGTACTTTTGGATAAATTGGAGAGCAAAATGAAAGGGACCTGTGTTGAAGGTACGGTGCCAAGATTGTTTGAAGGCAAGATGACTTCTTACATTAAATGCAAGAATGTAAATGTGTCCAGCACACGGGTTGAGACCTTTTATGATATTCAGCTCAATATCAAAGGGAAAAAGAATAGTGAGTATTTTTTAACTTATATCCTAAAATGCTAAATGTTGAGAAACTATAATCATAGTGTTTATCGTTTGCTTGTTTTTGTAACACTACTGGTGATGAAACAATACTTACCAGACAAGTCTAACATCAACAGTCATTGCACTGGACAGAATTTATATACTAATTTTATAAGTTTTTAATCAACAGATTATATAAATGATTATATGATTTTTTCCCAGTCGACGAGTCATTCAAAGACTACATCAATACGGAGACACTTGATGGGGAAAATAAGTACGATGCAGGCGAGCATGGCTTGCAAGAAGCAGAAAAAGGTGTAATATTTGCGACTTTCCCCCCAGTACTTCACTTGCATCTAATGAGGTTCCAGTATGACCCTATCACTGATAGCTCCGTCAAATTTAATGACAGGTGAGCACTAGATTCATAACGTAGTAGTTGATTTAGTTTTAGGGCACCTACAGATAAGAGTCACAACAGGACATGAATAGGTGATCCTTAGCGATAGTCCTTATGAAATTTATGATGCCTGTCATAGTAGCGTAGTCTGCTAATAATGTGTTTTAACTCTGATTTGTTCATTTTAGCTTTTTTTTTGTTAAAATGTACTCTGTACTAGAGTAGACAATGGAAGAAAAATCTACGTTCGTCAAAATAGTTGCTGTGTCCGAGGCTATATTATTCTAACCATTTTAACTAAATCATCCTGATACCATTTTTAAGGCAAAAAGTTTGGTGCCGTGTACTTGTTTGCCGTCTACTTTTTGTACGCTGCTGAGGTTTTTCTGCCAATTTGTTAAGAGTGCGCGCCCATGTTGTACTATATTGCGACCTCTTCTTTACTAATCTAGAGCCACTTTGCTGGAATGCTTTTTGCTTTTTGTAAAGAACTTATTGCCTAATAAAAACATAATCGCCGACCGCATTACAAAATGTGGCTTAAAGGTGGACTTCATTTAAAGCTGATGCTGCATCTATGTCCCTTTATCAAAAAAGCGAGTAAGCACCGTTTAGGTACATTATTAGGCCTCGTTTTACATTTATAAGTCAGATTTCTCAGTCTCCAACACACCTTTCTATTTCTTTATTAGATACAACACAGTGAAACAGGTCCTTAGTTCTTGTTAGATTCCTGATTTAATTTCAGGTTTGAGTTCTATGAGCACATCAACTTGGACGCGTATCTGCAGGAGAAGCCGGAGACTCCAGCTGATTACACTTTACATGCAGTACTTGTACACTCTGGGGACAACCACGGAGGGCACTATGTGGTCTTTATAAATCCCAAAGGCGACGGCAAGGTACACATTTTTTACATTTATCCTTTCTTAACTTAAATCTAAAGATGAGGGCAATAGTATTATACTATTTAATTGAAATTATATATCCTAGTGCATTAAGTTAGATGTTTATATATAATTATCCTATGTACGTTATTATATAAAACAATTTTTTATTATTTTAAACAGTGGTGTAAATTCGACGACGACGTAGTATCTCGCTGTACGAAGCAGGAAGCCATTGAGTATAACTACGGTGGTCACGACGAAGACATGGCTTTGACTGTTCGTCACTGCACCAATGCATACATGTTGGTGTATATTAGGTTCGTATCTTAATTTTTGTTTTGATATACTGATAAATCAATACTTGGATTCAACCCGTAGCATACAGCTGAAGACAATCTTTTTCTTTTCAAATGAAATCATTATTTAGTGTATTCAACAAAATCAAATCAACCAATAATTTTTTTCATGAATATTTTATAGAAAACTATATATCAAAGCCATACTTATAGTAATGACCATTGTATAAGCTTATTATTGTTGCAGTTATGTCATATTTGTTCTAATGACATTTCAAATTAGAACAATGGTAAAAAAATTGTATTTCAATGTTTTCCAGAGACTCTCAACTGAAGACTGTTTTACAAGAAGTTACTCAGGCAGATATACCCACAGAATTAAGTGAAAGGTTAGCTGAAGAGAAGAGGATTGAAACGGTTAGAATCTGCACTTAATCTAATCATAATACTAAATATGTTATTCTAAAAATGACACCCATAAAATTATCATAAAAGATATCGTTTACTTCCGTATAAGTCTTATGCTATTAATTCGAATGTCTTCAAAATGTATTATTCTTTTCATCAGATTCGGCGTAAAGAACGCAATGAAGCTCACTTGTATATGAACGTGAATGTGGTTCTAGAAGAGGCATTTGACGGGCACCAGGGTAATGACCTCTATGACCCGGAACGAGCGCATTATCGAGTATTCCGAGTTCGCAAGCAGGCTACCGTTGCGGAATTACTTGAAATGCTTGCCGAGAACTTCCGCTATCCACTCAAACAACTCCGTCCGTGGCCGTTCAGTGCCCGCTCTAATCACGTAAGTTTTAGTTCTTTGTTTAAATTTAAAGATGTAGTCATCATTAACAGCGTATATACGTCCAACTGCTGGGCATAGGCCTTCCTAAATGGGACGAAAACATGAGGAGTTTGGGTTATAATAGCACCACACAGGTCTAATGCGCGTTGAAAGCTGCATAGATGTAGTAATGGTCCTTTGAAATAAAATTTAGGTTTATACAGCTTATATTAATATGTCTACATATATTGTTACGCAGTCTAAAAATTCTGGAAATTAATGTCTAAGAAAATAATATTTGTTTATGAGTCCTCGATTTTTGTGTTTATTTAGTATATTTCTAATATTTATATAAATATAATTATGTTTCTCCATTATCTAGTATCAGTAACAAACTTAATCATGCTTAATTAAATCTAGATTTAGGTGTAAGAGAGAAATATTATTATTTTATTAATATATGGTAAATTATAAGATATAGCTCAAATAAAGAAAATGATTTCATATTACAAAACATACTACTAAACTTCTTTCCACAGACATGCAGACCTACATGCCTGGACATAGTGAATGACCAACACAAGACTGTAGCAGACGTATCAGAAAATATGAACCCGTGGAACATATTCCTTGAGATGTTGCCTCCGGACTCTGGTCTCAGTGCGCTGCCAAACTTTGATAAGGACAATGATGTAGTGTTGTTTTTCAAATACTATGATCCCAAACAGAAGCGGATTCATTATTGTGGACATCATTACTTGCCTATAGCGAGCAAGCCTGCAGATCTTATACCAATATTGAACAAACGTGCAGGTAAACAACCTTTTGTAATTTTATTGCGTTTTAAATAGATTCGACTGATTGAATGGTGTTCATTTTTATTGAGTAAATCTATCATTATCTCAGCTACCATATATCAATATGTCAATTGGATTTTTAGGTTTCCCACCTGACACACCACTCGTTTTATATGAGGAAATCAAACCTGATTTTGTGGAAAAAATCAACAACTACAATGATCCCCTTGAAAAGGTATTATTTATTAGTTTGTCTCTGTTACACACTAGAAAGGATACTCTTGTATTGTATGTATATTTATCTATACTTATAAGAGTGATGGAAGAAATATTATTAACTTAAACTTTATTATTGAATGAATAATATATAATGCACTACACTACACTAAAAACTTTACATTGATTGGGACTTACTATTAACTTACTATTATTCTAAATAATAACGCTTTTTCTGTATTATTTATTTAATTTATTTATGCACACAACAAAATTAACATTGAAATTGAACATTTAGCACAAGGATCTGCCTAAATTTTTTTCTTCTGCTGTATTTATTATATTATAAGTAATATTATACTGTAATTCATTTACATGATACAGGACGCGCCAAAGTTTAACGCTCGTTTTAACCAATATTTGTCAACAATGCGCCGTTCCAAAGGTTATTAAAAATTTAATCGAATTAAAAGACATGCGCACGATTCATGATTGCTCTTAAACAATCGCGGTTCGTGTAATTAGATTAATTGTGAAACATGAATTAAAAGCATATAATTGTTATTATTTATGAATTACGGATTCATGCCATTAAAATTTTTATTGATCAAAAAAACGTGACCGTTAAATGCAATATACAGATACAATCTATTAACGTTTTATTAGTACATATTTGGACACAGATTTAAAAGAAACTAAATAAAACTGGAGTAATTATCATTTTAATTTTGTAAAACATATATTGAGAAATCTATACCCTCCGGGTATTTGAAACGGCGCATAAGTAGTGACATTTGGAGCGATCATCATAAAGCTTGGCGCGTCCCGTAACCCTTTTTGGGTATCGTTGGTACCCCCTGGGATTGAGTCGTGTGCACGCGGCCAGGTATTGGACGAACTGATGGACGGCGACATCATCGTGTTCGAGCGCGCCGATCACCGCCACGAAGACCTCGAGCTACCCACCTGTCAAGACTATTTCAAGTACATATTCTACAAAGTTGAAGTACAGTTTGTGGACAAGACCCTGCCTAATGACCCTGGGTGAGTTTTAACTAACTTAAAAATAACCGTTTGAACTTTGTGACTTACGGTTGAATACTGACATGTCAAAATATATGTAGCGGCTACGTCGTAGCGCTATATAGACAAATGTTATCGACTCACCTGAAAAAGTACTACAATGTAAACACAGCCCATACACGATATGGAGATACGTTAAACAATACGTAATGCGAAGTCTGAATCACGCCTACGATATTTACGTGGCACATTGATGTATATACACACATGTTTCACAAGCACCGAAGAAGTATAGTATGGATGATACTATACTTCTTTAAGCGCTAGCTAGATGACTAATTGGCTATTTAGTTAGGATCGCCATATTAACAGCGATAATATGGCGACTCCTGCCAAATTGAAAACATAAGACATCCCAACATGGCCTCAAATGCCATCATATAATGTCCAATACTCTAAAAAAATTATGCCGGGTTTTGTTGAGTACTGTAAGAATGCAAGTGATGTTTGAAATATTTACTGTACAACCTAACTTTTAATACTACTTACCATGAGGATCTTTAACTTGTTTTAACAGCTAAAGTATTTATTAAAAAAAAATATATTAATCTGGTTTCATTTATTTTTTGTAAATACTATAGATTCTGTGATTACTATTTAAAATAAAGTTCCATTTAGAAAGCTCCGACGGCAAGAATCTAGTCACACTACGATGAATACGCAATTTTATCAGTGGTTATCACTTTGAATGTCACAGTAAGTTAACAAATAAGTTGGCTGATATTAAGAAAAGAACTACAAGACAGTAGGGCCGGGGGGAGGTAGACAAGGGGTTACTTATTACCCATATGATTTTATTTCATTTGCACGTCATAAAAACGAGGATGATTTTCCCTTGCAAATAATATTGTTAAAGTTACTAAGGCATGTTTCTTTCTCTTTTAAATGAAAACACTCTTATTTTAATTAGAAAAGATGAAAAATACTAGACAGTTGTCAGTCTCATGTTCTTTGTTCAGTAAAATTGTAAAAAGTTGTTTTGTTCTCTAAAAGAAATTACAATCCATCCAAGAAATGTTGTAAAGTATTGATAACATGGGTTAAAATTCGCTAACCTATACTTGAAACCTTGAACCTTTAGGCTTGAAATCTTTAACATTTTATTTGGTATATTTGTCGTCATCTCGTTCATTATTAATATGGTTCAAACTTATCGCTATTTTGTTTACACAGGATATTTTGTCACACACAGGATATTTTGTCACACACATTTCTTTGGCATACTGTACATAGTAAGTAAAAATCTCCACGATTTATTTGACACTCAAATTTTTATTATCTATGTTCAGTTTCACGATGGAGCTCTCAATGCAGATGCGCTACGACCAGATGGCGCGGGCGGTGGGACAACACTTAAATGTAGATCCATATTTAATACAATTCTTCAAATGTCAGAAGTAAGTTCACAACAAAGTGTTTGGCTTTTCCAATTTAAAATGAATTCTAATTTTACACTATGATATTTTGATACTGTGTTTCAACATTATCATATTATCATTATCAACTTACAAAGCGTTGAATTTTTATATAAATAATAGTGATATGCATAAAGCAAAATCATCTGTATATTGATTATTGGATTGTATGAGTTTTTGACTACTGCAACCCCAGACTTTGGTTGAGACTATTCTAGACAGTAGAAAGAAAAAATTGCAAATTAAAGCATCCGATTTGATTTTGGGTCTTCATAATAATAAATCGAACACAGCTTATTTATTAATTTAGTAATAAATTCTCGTTTTCGAGTATTGATTTCTATTCATATTGTTGTAGTTACAAGGACACACCGGGATTGGCTCTGAGGTATTCGTACGACGGTATACTTAAGGATTTGTTAGTGTACTGTAAACCAAAGTGCCCTAAGAAGTTGTTCTATCAGATTTTATCAATTAAGGTTAATGAATTGGATAACAAGAAACAGTTCAAATGTTTATGGGTAAGCTTGGTATTACTGTCTATAAATTTGTAACTATTATATTCCATTTTAATTTCACTAAAAATTAATGTCTGTATGTATCTTTAATTCCATCTGTACAAGAATATATAAATGCTTCATTTTAAGATTTAGTATATCGGTGTCATGAAATGTTTCAATGACCTTTTCAACAATTTGCAAGCATCAGATATATGCTGAAACTGTGTCTGAAATCGTCCCACCTAGTAGGAAATATTCCCACACTATGTGGTTCGAAGAAATTCGTAGTGTACTAAAATTATGATACAGAACTAGAGAAGTTAATATGTATGTCGTGTTGTCTTTTTTTTTTTGCTTAAAAGAAAAGGGAGGGACGGAATTTGCAATTTTCGTATATGAGTTACACTAGAATCAACTTGCAGTGATAATATTATTTTATTAACCTTGTTTCCCACAGGTTGGTCCAAGTTATAAGGAAGATAAAGAATTAATTTTATATCCAAATAAAGGTGGTAAAGTAGCAGATATATTAGAAGAAGCAGCTAAAGTAGTTGAAATGTCCACAGAAGGATCGAAAAGGTAAGTTTATTTAAAAAAAAACTTATTTCGTTTCAATATTCCGACTAATTTAGTCGGATTTCAAATTTGATACACTTGTTTTGTCCGAAAGCAGATTTGTTGACAAACGAATATGTTATTTATTGAATGAAGATATCCTTTTTATTCAGGAGATGTGAGTAAAATGATCTTTAATAACTCCTGAAATCATTTACGGTGAATGTGCTAGCCGTGTTAACCGTCGCTTTTAGATACAAGGAATATCAAGAAATTGCCTTAGGCAAGGTTGATCAAAGTACATGCAGCTTCACTTTATGCTTGTGCGGACCGCGATGTGTCAGATTTAGCTCAAAAACGAAAATTTTTCTTTTAATTTATCTATTGTGTAGAACCGTTGAACATTTTAAAAGGGTAGAACAGAATCTGGAATTTGATTTTTTAAGCTCCTTGGCGAGCGTTTGTCCAAATTAACAAATCTTAAATTTAAAATGGGATCGATGATGGGCAGTACCTCTTTGTGATAGTGCAACTAAGATCTTTATAAAATCAAAATTTGGGTTTGACGGAATTGAATAAGATAAATTAATTAAAAAGTAATAAATTATATCTCTGCTTTTTCTTTAAAAAGTTTTAATTGTTTTTTTTCTGCGGCCCTCCAGTCTAAAAGTTATTGGGATTGGCCCAGGATCGTATCAGGTTTGGGCAGCCCTGCCTTATACTGCTGTCTCGTCGACATTATGGAGACTAGACACGTTGATGCCTCCCATGCACTGTAATTACATTAGCACCATTCCGTTCACAACGAAACACTGAACTATTGATTTCATTTGTTTTAATTTAAAATGGTTTTAAATAAGGCAAAAATAATTCAATGTAAGAAGTTAGCCAATTTAATATTATTTTTGGAGTCCGTTCTTCACTATCAACTGTTTTTGGAAACATTTTAGCATCAACTCCAAAACATAATTTTGAATTGGATAACATTTTAAATTAAAATATTTTTGGCTCTTTAGTGTTTTGAAATCGGTTTTTAGATTTGTTTAAACTTTTTTTCACAATTTGATTGGTAAGAATCTACGGTCAAAGTTAGATGGGTAAGGTTACCCATTATTCCGTATTGACTTGCCTATCTGTTTGTCATTGGTTACAAATTCTCGAATAGCTTTAAAAAATTTGAAATATATACGTGCCTATATTTTTTTTTTTAAATATTGCTCTCGATTTCCCTGGGATCCCATCATTAGACCCTGACTTGATGACAATGGGATCAGCTAAGAGTATTATACTCTATCGAATAAAAAATATGTGAAAATCGATTCACAGTTGGCGGAATGATCGTATAACAAATATAAACAAAAAACATACCTGAACTGAGATCCTTCTTGTTTTTTGTAGTCTTTTAAAAAGAATGAATAGTTATAATTCTGATTGATTTTAAATAAACTGATATAAGTGAATGATCACCATGATGTATGTTTAGGTTAAGGATCGTAGAAGTTTCGTGTCACAAAGTGTTGCCGGGTCCCGACCCCGATTTGACACTCGATCAAGTAACCATCTCACCACCCAGACTCTACAGAATAGAAGAGATACCTAAGGACGAAGTTCAATTACAGGTACTTTCTACATTTTTCAAGTAGCCTCAAAAATCATTAAATGTCATATTAGATATGAACATTAAGCTACTTAACAAATACTCAAAATAAGCCACTAAAATAATTAAATGTCACATTAGTAATAAACTAGGACTAGGAATTAGGACATATTTCACTCACCATCACCAGAAAAAAATGAAAAAATTTGACCAGTTGTGATGTTAAGACTAAAGGTACCCAACATTAAGCCGTATTTAGGTGGTAGATTATTAAATGAAAATGAATGTGATTTAATGTTCGTCATATTTGATTATTTTTATTGATTAAAACGTGCGCTTTGTTCGAGAAGGAGGACGAAGTACTAGTGCCGTGCGCACACTTCCACAAGCAGGTGTATGCGACGTTTGGTATTCCGTTCTACGCACGCGTCAAACACAATGAGCCCTTCCAAGCGGTCAAGGACCGTCTGCAGAAGAAACTGGATATACCCGACAAGGAGTGGGAAAAGGTACTAGTTTTTACCTAACTGCTGTCTTAGTTTGTAATTTATATACCCACGATTCGTAACTGTTTTATCCATGTGATCTTTAAAAGGAGACATTCATTATTGTGCTTAAATTTCGAAAAAAAATTAAAATGAAATTATCAACTATGAAAACATAATATATTATGATAATAAATTGAATAATTTTTGCATGTTTAGTGTTGAGTCGGTTTTAAAGTTTTGTTTAATTTTTTTTTCACAATTTTGAGTGCTAAGAAGCTAAAGTCAAAATTAGATTAGTGCCCAATAGTATTTTCGTATTGCCTGTCTGTTAGGCGTGGATTGAAATACTCGAATAGCTTTTGAAAAAAAATTTAACGCCCAATACGAATAAAAATTGATGTTTGCCCCCGGCTTATTTGCGAATAAAATGTAAATAATGAAGTCTACTCTTTTGCTGATCAACACTAAAATTGATTTAGGTTGGAGTTAAATTATAAGTTTACTTTTCTGGGACTTTGTTTGTGCTGCCATTGGCTATTTAGCGAGACTCGGAGTTAAATTAGGTTTTTGTTTCAGTACAACTTTGCTATAGTGACAAATGGCAGACCTAATTATATAAGTGAAGGAGCGACAATAAATATATTCGACTTCAGGCCAACTAGTAACGCAAGTGAGTACTTTATTCTAAATATAACTTTCAATAATTCATTTTCAAGTTAAATTTAAATAATGCCCCTAGTTAAAATATATTTCAATTTATTTATAAAATAATAATAATATGTTTTGTATAATCAGTTTCCAATCGTTGCTAAAAAAAACTTAAATTGTTTTAAAATCTGACTACTGGTTTCAAATAGAAAGTTTGAATAAATACTGTGTTTCAAGTAAATAAATATTTATTGTACATTGGCCCATTTAAATAGTTTAAGTATTTTCAGTCTATTGATGTCAAAATATGGGTAAAAAGACGTTTAAATATTCGGCCATAAGTTAAGCTTTACGTAAGCAACTTTTATACAAATAAAAAATTTCCAGAACTTTATCAGTGACCATCAAAAATTCGAACAGTTGCTATCAAACCAGTTCTAAAAAGAATATGCCCTAAAATTTAATAAAGACCTGTCCCTCCCAGACTCGACGGGCGGGCGGCCGTGGCTGGGACTCGAGCACATCAACAAGACGCCCAAACGTTCGCGCGTCAACTACTTAGAGAAGGCCATCAAGATATACAACTGAGCCAGGATATTCCGCAAGCTACTGACTGACGCATGGTACTAGCGACGCTAAACACTATGAATTACATACTTTGATTGGTGGCAGGTAATCCGAAATACAATAAAATTATTTATTAACTGGACGTTTTAAAGATTTTTTTAGGTTAGTATTTTTAAGAGATTTTGTAAAATTACTGTCATAGTCAAATAAAAATTACTTTTGAAATAGTTTCACACTTATAAATGATTTGTTGCTATAAAGCAAGTTTATTTAATTTCTATCATAAGTGACTTTCGGGCATATGTTATCAATCATGATTCGCTATTGGAAGATTGTAGAAATTACTTTGGAAATGCGAGTTGATTTTTATTTTAATTGTTGATCATTTGTTCAATGTTAGTTAATTATCAATGTGATTTCATTGAAAGCAGCGAATTTGACAAAACCGCAAAAATGAACATAATTAACAACATTGGCTATTTGCAAAAGATTTTTATTTGATTTTGTAGAAAAATTTTTTGTACATGTTATGTCGGTTATTTATATTAGATAATTAAATTAAGTTACTTAATATATAGTTGTATAAACAATCATCAATTGAATGCTCACGCTGCTCTAAATAAAATAGGTTATGACAATTCAGTTGGCCGAATTGTGGGATATTATAGTGAAATCACACAATGCGAGTATATACAGTAAGTATATAAGATTATTGAATTTTTTTTGGCCTATATACTTTGATATACAATACCGAATGTTTGAACTGAATATTCTATCTTAGAATTAGATTGTTTAAAATGAATCCCTGAACGGTATTTCAAAACGTGTTTTTTATCTATTATGTGATTGTGGCGCTTCACGGTTGAAAGCGAAATGTTAATTTATTTTAGCAATTTATAGTTGTGTGTTTTAAACATTTATAACCTCACTGGTGTTGAAAGACTCATAATAGAGACAGCTTGGATGTTCAGTTGGTTGTTTGTACACGAATCAGACGTACAGTTGTAAATTTTAATGAAAAGTCGACTGTTGAATCAGATGAAAGTGTGTAATTCATAGTGCTAGGATTATTCATGAACTTTATGTACCATGTTCATTTTTATATCAGTGTCAAAAATTGGAATCGTTAGTGCGTCGTTAGTACCGTGCGGGTATTCGACATAGCCTTATCTACACCTACTAAAAATATAAAAAAACACCGAACGTTTACTTCCTTTACCGTGCTTAACTCATGCAGATCATACTCATGACAAGTGTCATATAAAGGGATAAACGGCTTGAGGATAAACATGTAACTTTATGGTGTGAAAAGAACTCACAATTATTTGAACTAATCTTTTGTGTAATTTGTTAGCCATGGTGTCCACCAGAGAATATGTGGCAATATTTTGGCCACAGTAGTCTTGCTAGCAAACATTTAAAATCATTTTTACTTGTAAAGATAGCTTAAAATGCCCATAGTATGAGCATTTATCGGAACTGTCGCTAAAGGCGGACCCTAAACATATTATATCGTGAAGGGTGAATGTAACGACTTTAACTATTAGAGATTTATTATCCGCAATTCATCATGTAGAATTATAAAGCTAGAGAGGTATTTGATGGACGGATATTTTTTGGGACTGCGTCAATTTGTTGTTTAAATCGCCTTTTAGCATTTTCAGTGTTGAGATCGTGGTGTGGCCTCCCGGTGTAGAAAAATTGAGTACCAAATTACTTATATTTTATTTATGTACGTGAGAGGCCGACCGCTAGTTCGAAATTTACGTTCCCAGCAGGAATACAGTTTCTCACTAGAAGTCGGCTTTCGGGTTTTTGGTGATTCGGCAAAATTAAACATTGTCAGAGTATACAGCATTATTTAGATACGAATTTGTACGTTGAGAAATATATTGTAATGACTGTGTTTAAGAGTATATATAGTCGAATGTGCCTGTGTGTTATCGCTTGCTGGTGTATGTGTTGTGTTACATATATTAAAGCTGTCAACAAAGCCCAGCGAGGGAGACAGATATAGTTTTAATCGGTATCAATTTTTAATGAAGTTTTTACAATAAATAAAATAGTAGTAATCGCATTCAAGATGACTAATTATATTGTATTAATTGTTATAAAGATACGATCATGACTCAGAGCCGCATTGATAATACAAGCGGTTATGTCCCAAGATCTAAATCAGCTTTTCGTTTAGTATTTCGTTTCCTACTACTTCTAATATCTTTGTAAATTTTACTCTTTTTAATGTTCTATGTTCCTTATTTATATTACTCTAATTTGTTATGCCTTCCCTTAATATTAATGTAGATGGTTGTGTATCAATAACTTCAGTGGTTTTGTAAAATTTTGCTTCTATGGTCGTCCGTTTTATAGTTCATGCTTTGTATGCCAACTTAACAAGTGAATATTAACGCTAATTCTATTGCACACCGCCTAAAACTAAATTTGTACACCCTTTTAAGACAAGATATCATTCATTTATTTATTACAATCCTACTGTTTAAATGTAATTAAAATCCTTTTTTCGAAACTTTTGGCTATTGTCGAGAAGATATTGTCTCATGTAGTGCGAAGGCCGGTTTAAAAACATTTTGACCTGGAAATCAGAACACTAATTTGATATGACTGAAATTACTTCACCATACTTATATTTATTTCCAAAAAAGGCTAACAGGGAATGGTTATCTTTTTGGTGTGTTAATTTATTCTGAATACCAAAAGCTTGCTCTTGGCTACAGATCCATGACTAGCCTTCATAATCTCGACAATGGTAATGCCTTTTGTGGAGTTAGCTATCAGACTGGATTTTTAACTGTGCTTTTATTTAAAAGAAGGTATCAGAGAAGGTTTCTGGTCGATTTGAGACGTCAGCGGACTGGTCGGCGTCAGTGCTAAATGCTTCGCTCTATGCCAAAGACAACAAAATATTTCTTTTAGCTTAGATTATCAATGAAAGCTGAGCCAAAGCGTAACACTGACTGCCGTTTGTTAATAGTGACGCCCAGAAATTAGAGCTGATGGCCTTAAAGTTAGCGTGGCCCCCGAAGTCAGTCCTAGATGCCTTAAGGCACCAGTTTACTAGACGCGTTGATTGATATTAAGATGTCACTGATCATACAATGAACAAGCATATACAACCAATTAAAACCAATTCCCATATGAACTGAAGCGCTTAAATACTCTCACTAGTTCTAGTCACTTGTTTTCGCGGCCGTCAAATATCAATATCAAAACGGACGAGCCTTTTTATCGAAATTTGCTATTTTTATCGTCTTGTAAATAAACACCATTGCCGGTGTATACTAATTGAAAAAAAAACATCTATCATATTTCAAAAGCAAACCATTTTCTATTCAAATTTTCAATGATTGTAATAATGTGATAGTAATTATTAGTGATGCTTGTACATAGCTACTGCACATACAAATGTATTTTTAGGTGACTACAGATCAAGTAGGTTTGCGCGTATTCTATGAAATAATTTCCTAGTCTGTTTTGGGGCAATTAATAAATCCACGACAGCGGTCGTCGTATAGTATAAAACGCCTTCGCATACCGAATATTCTAAATACAAATCTTTTCCTGTAATCAGTTTTATAGAAATAATTGAATATATATAGATATAATATAAAATGTTTTAATCATTGTCGAATTGCCAAAACACAAGTGTATATTTGAGGCGATAGATTGAGTGGCCACGCGGCCGCAATTAATGCTTGCTCGTTTTTTCGCCTATGGTAAAGTAAGAGTGAGATATTTAACTACTGAACGATAACGATCAATACAAATCACGAGGCCTCGAGTGTACACTAGATTTAACTGCACATAATAGTATATAAACACTAGCACTGTATTGTTAATGCTGGCTGAAAGCCCTGTCATCATCCAAACATGTATGTTACTATTTAATTTTTTACTTGACCTGCCAGAGAAATGTTACGTTATTAATAAATGATTATGTCGAAATTATGTATATATATGATGTAATAAATTAAGAAAAAATACAGTAAGTTTTCGTAAAGATGCCTTAGACGTTTTAAGATATTCAGTAATTTGAAACTTTAATTTATACCCTATTTGTTTTCATTTTAGTCACGAATAGTAACTTATTCACATTGTCTATCGCGTGTGGCTTTTTCGACATAACCTTTTCAGCGCAGATTTATTTTTATTATAACAATGTGTGTCGGTTGCGATATTTTCATTAACACATGGTTTGAAGTTATTGAGACGAACATAGAAACATAGTTAATTAGAATAAATGCCGTAATAATAATGGCAAATGGGATTATAATATATTAGAACGACACTTCACGATCTCACGGGGCTATGGGCCCATGTGTCGTCTGTACACAGCTTGTACAAACTTGGAATGTGCTCCAATGTTTGTTATGTTGGATTTGAATGTTTCAATGAATATAATCCTATATTTGTTTGAATTGGTTTGTTTTGAACGGAGGTTGACCCTTGAGAATCTTAGTTATGGAATGGATATTCATAACAAGATGGAATTTTAAATTCTTTTTGTATGGTTTCTACACTAAACATACATTGCAAAACAGTATACTGCTTATGGAAGTAATATTAATGAATATAATGTCCGCAACCACACGGTCACCGGGTTCGAGTCCTGTACCATCCATCTGCGTAGCAAGTAGATTCGCAGATATTTACATAATTTGATAACACTACAGTCTTTTTTAGTGGTGTTAAAAACAATATGTCCAACTCTACGAAACAGACAATATAAGTAGTTTCATACTAACTTTATAACTAGACGATATATTTGTATGAAATCTTATATTTAAACGATTTCAAAGTAGCTCCCATAAATTAATATTCTTTCACAAGCCAATTATCTAGCTTAGTGTGGGACATCGGACGTGTTAAGAATCCTCCAACCAGTAAATTTCATATTTATCTTCTTCAACCACATTGATTCCATTGTATAATTAATTTAGGCCTCCCATTTTTTCACAAAACTACACCACTGATTACACCATCTCTATGTATCTTGAAAGAAATAAAATGAGAGAAGTTTATTGATTACTACGAACGTCTCGAGATATTTTCATGAAATTCTCGACTTGCAAGCTAAATTCGTTAAAGCGGTTGGAAGGGACTTAACAGTAAACGGAGCGGTCGGTCGATTGTCTTTGTAGTCGCATAACTACGATGACAATTAATTAGTATCGTCGCCGCCGGATTTGCCTTGTAATCTCATCTTCGAGACTTCGAATGAAAAACTGTAGCAATTGATTTCTCCAGGTATAGGTATACTCGAAGATTGATTCAGCATCAATTAATGTTCCTGATAATTGTTAGTTTTTTATTAAAATGTGAATGTAGATTCAGTTCAGTACAGTTCACCAATCATTGACATATATATAGTACAACGTACAAGGTGATCCGGTGAACTTTGTATCACCAATGATCTGTCATGAACATTATTTATTTAAATTGATCCGAAATAGTGTTGAAAGAAATGACACTTTTGTATAGCACCCTGGCTAGCCATTTTCCATACTAAAATACCAATTAAAGTTGATTTATTTCTTAGCTTCTCACATAACTTATGATTTTATTTCAAAGTATCAGTTTCACTTTATCACATTCGCCTGGACCACCGCAGTGTTAGTAGATACCCGAATTAAGTAAACCAGGAAGTCTTTAGTTCGAATATCGGTGACGGCGGTAGATTAAAGAGAGTACATGATACAAGAAGTTGGTACTATTAGTATGTTACACATATCCATAGGTGTGTGTAGAATCCATTACTTATAAAGGACAAACGTTTCAGTAAGGCGCAGTTTATCAGCGTCGTGCAGCGTCGGCAATGGGCGTACAGAATAGTATGTCGTTAGGATAATCCGATTCGGGCATCCGGCCTGCATTTAGCTTGGATGTGTATGCAAATTTAAAATGTCATTATACCAACAAACATTGGCATGGGAAGTTATTAGTGTTTGTGAAATTCAATAATGTTGGCGCGGCAAATGTCCTGTTTGCTTCGCGGTTAGTTATTATTGTGGAATCGGGAAATGGGTATAGCTGTTATTACATTTACTTTTTTCAAACTTTAATTACATGTTTTATTTGTTCGTAAGGTGTATCGCTGTAAAGGCCATAAACAATAATGGTCAACAACAACAACACAAAGAAAAACGTTACAGATAGCAACAAAGGACTTGTACTTCAGTGAGCATCACTTTAATCGTCAAAATGAGTTGGAGAATAAACTCATAGAATCGACACATCTCAACATCTGTCAATTTATCGATCATTGAATATCTAATGGGATTTGCTGACTTAAAAACGAACACAGTATGGGCTACCAGCAGTGTTAGTCCGTTAGAGCATTCTATAGATACATTTCCGGCATTGGCATGCGCTTAGCAATGCGAACTCTGGAATTTGTATGCAAATCGAAATCGCCATTTGATCAGCAAACATCTGCTCCGCGATCGACGGACCATTGTGGGAGTAACCGGGGAAATCATTATCGCGTTTCAATACAGACAGTTGTAATTGCTTAGTGCCGGAATGTCGTTCTGCATACCGCCTATAATACTGTTTTATTTGTGTTCGGGGCTGTGTAATAAATCTGACCACAATATATTCTGCAATATATATGAACATTTCCATTTTGTTCATGATGGATTCTCTACCCTTACAATTAACTGATGATATCACCTCTGTTTAAATAAAAATAAATCAACCAAAAAATAAATCTTAATCAGTAGATTAAATATTTTTTGAGTAATTTTATTAAGGTTATTAATTGATATTAATGGAGGCTTCCAATTTTTGGATACTATAAAATAAGCATACATAATGCCGATATTGTTGTTTATGTGCTGCAAATAAATTATTTTCTTTATTTCTTTTTATGATCTGAGGGAGTAATTGGATATGACTATCCTTAAACTGTGTCGACATTTTTACGATACCATATATATTGATTTGGCTGCTGGTATCCCTTTTTTATCGAGGAGAAATCCGATTTTGATTGCGCTCCGGTTTGCTAATTTAAATTCCATTTTAGTTCGGACGTCCTAATTACTGGTTTTTAGGTTTTTACGCTACACTGGTCAACATCCCAGGACATCTGTAACAGTGGGCGCTTTTCTACGATAAGGCAGGTACTCCCAAACCTATTATAAACAAAAAATGGCTTAAGTTTAAAAAAATATAAACTACCTTTAAAGTTCTATATTATTTGCACTAAAAAATTGAGTTCTTTATTTTGCGTATAAACATTTCAAGTTTGATACTTTCAAACAAGGTTTCTAGATATCCAAATTAATAGTGAATGCTAAAGGTAAAAGAATAACAATAATTAAGATTTTAAAGTAGTAACATAATTTTATAGTTCATCGAGAGATACCTAAGTAATAAACATAGGAATTAATTTTCAGTAATTGCATTGGCTCACATATTTACACAATGTAAAGCCCGCTGATTCCCAATTTGGTTACACAAAAGTAAATATTCCTCGGACAGGTTTGCATACGGGATAATATTTTTTATGGCATTATAAATTTTGTTCACCTTTGTCTTTCGTTTATTGCGGTCAGTGTAATGGCTGTGAATTTACGAGATATTTTTTATATTTATGAAATGAAAAAATGGATTGCTCACTTTTATTATTGTGGATAACATGGATCGTATTTGGTATGAAGGATATAAAAAATTTGATATATCTTTAACGACGGTTTTAGTGCGTGAGGAAACCAAAACTTACAGCTGTGTCCAGAACAATTAATATATAATATTGAGGGGCTCCTCAAGCACATTAACATCACCCACACTAAAAGAACTGTATTTTTTTAACAATCCATACACGAGTGTAATAAAGAATGTAAAATATCATGAATGTGTTCGCAATATAATATATTTGACATAGTGATCATCTCTATCAGGTCCGTTTTTGTGTATAACCAACTATATCTTGGGTTTTTTTTTTAAAATTTAGAACACTATGAGCCAGCATCGATTCAGTAGCAAAATGTGCTATTTGGAAACCAGGACAGAATTTATAGTCGCATAAACACAATGCAGCATCGACAGAATTAAAAAAGCATCCTACTAAGTACCCCAATTTGTTATTAACTTTAAAATAAACTGAAAATCTCTTTTAACTTATTAAACTCAAAAGCTCACGTGTGATAATCGGTCCGTTTACATGCAATGAATACAATGAGGGAGATATTGTCTATTGAAGTGATCGACATCCGAAATCCATTAGGGTGAACCGCAGAGGTGCTCTCACTGTTTGCGGTCACTGGACCACTGTCCGTGATGTAGGCTAGATCCCTTCTGTTTAATGATGGTTTAGCCTATTATATTTATACACATTGAAATTTACTTATACACTAATGGACTAACCGATGAATTGAGATGAATATTTAGATAATTGACAAATACATTAATTGTCTCCTCTTCGTCTATTAGTCTAGGCTTACCTTCGAATTCCAAATTTCCTTGCTTATTCCTTCTATTAACACTACAACTACCCTGCCCGATTGTAGAATTCTCTGCCTGAAAATATTACAAATAACAAGCCAACACTAGACCACACAACCAAAACTAGACCTATTACCAGTACCATGTTAGAGCTTCAACTTTCCTGTGGTTATCTGCGCTATGAGCTTGAGTGTTTTAGAGTAGTTTAAATATTGTCTATATTATTACATTCTTCTCTCAATTTTTGCATCCACTTTCATGGTTATCCATATCCTTTACGTACATGTTGCCTGGAAGATATTTCTGCTTACCAACAAAGCCGCCTATTGTTTTCTGTTCTGTAAAGATTTCTGTTAAATTTTGTTCTTGTGTGTAATAAAACAGATAAAATTGAATGATTGTTAATAATATCAATGATTGTAATAGTGGTTGCTGTAAGGGTAAAAGATAAATTGTCTATTAACATCAAGCTGCAAATTATGTGTAATATAATCTTCTCGTAAATGAATGGTGATGGGATCAAAGTGATTCAATCAATCACGTTCACGATCAACTCCGGTCTTGAGGTAATATCCAATCAACATTTAACAAAGATACACATGTTCTTAAGAGACAGCCTGATTTTGAAACTACACACAAACACATGTAGATTATCGAAAGTATTTCACTACTTGTATACACATCGTCTATAATTGGCTCTAGTTTCTAGATAGTTCTAATTTTAGCTATCCTTTCCTTATGTTTAATATGAAATACATGTTTAACATGTGTTTGATATGGTTTACGTTTAAGCAAAAGCTAAATTAGTGTGTGTGAGTGGCAAAACCTATCAAGCTATGTAATATCGATAAACAATAAAATTTTAACTTTTTTTTGTCGGTAGTATACCGCGGCTCAACTAATGTAATGTTTTTGAAAATTATCTTTTTAAGAGGATATGGAGCAGAGGTATTAAGCCTCTACTTCATACAATAGTGTTCTGACTTATTTTAAATATAGTTTTTTTCCTCGCAAAAATCAAATTGGCGCCAAGAGCATATTTCAATCGAGATGACGACTTTTTCTAACTTCCTAAATAAAAGTTTTTATATTTATTTATAAAAGATGGCTAGTCGAGTGTTCATTATCCCTGTTTTAACAAATATTATTAGTTTCATATAATTTCCTTAGGTACTACTATGAGACCACTGCAGGACTTAAACGGCGGATGACGTGGCAAAGTGAACAGCTACTGCATTATGACCGAGTGTGTCAAATCGTGCTGTCACACTAACGAATAAGCTGATATTGTCGTCTAAAATAGACATAATATGATATCCTAATTAAATAAGTAAGTTAGTATATTACATAATGATTAAGGATGTCATGCTAGTGTTTATAGCTATGCTATAAATACTATGTATAATATTAAATTGTTGGATATTTTCAACTTAATAAATTGTTTATCCAAAAGATCTAAATCTTGGAATAGTTCTCTATTCCGTTGTTATCGATTTACGCTTTGAAATCGTTAAGATTAGTTTTAATACTACATTTTCTACAAACTATTACTAACAGGTTATTTAAAAATCTGTCTTTGTATAAGTTTATTAAAAAAATATTTTATTGATGTGCTACAGCAGAGTGGTATATCCAAGTATTTATAGTGTTGAAATATCCGTTATGAAGAAAGTATACATATGCTGAAGGGTCATCTGCTTTATTGTGTCTGTGTGTTAATAGATGTGCATTTGCATTGAGTGTTCTTTATTTCAAGTTTTAGTAAACGAAGGGAGATTAAAGGATTATAGTAAAAAATAAAAACTTATGGTATGAGGTTTACAAATTACTAAAGTTGATCTACTGTTTTGAATGAATTGTTATCACAAAGTTAGTTATTACTTCACTAAGATATAGACTATGCAAATATAGTCACACATTTAAATTAACGCTAACGTCACTAAAGCCGATGGCCTCAGCCAGTAAAAAAAACTATGTATGTGCGTCTATTTCAAAGAACAACGTTTTTTTCAACTTTAGATAGTTAGTGTATAAGTACCAAGTATCTTACTTAAAAATTTACGATTTACTAGGAGTGAGTCTAATAATAGCTCTTTTGTGTCGGTGGGCAACCCTGATGGATGGTCTTTAGAGCATTTTCTTGTTCCAAAGATTATTTAGGATTGTTGGACGTGACTGCTCATTGTAATGAGTCTACTATGAATTAAGACTTACCAAGTATTACTTTAAACAGAATTAAGGCACATTTCAGATATTCAGTGTGGATACGATAATGCGATATTAAATTAGATAGACAATCTATGAACGATTTATATTTATTCCTATATTAAGAAATTAAAAAATTCTATGAACTAGTAGTATAGCTCGAGTTTTAATTTAATGTCGAATTGGTGTCATATCATAATTAATATATTATAACTAGGAAGAGTCAAAAAGCCAACCACAGGCCCCATCACTCGTAAATATCATACACTCTTATAATTAATTCTTGAATTTCGCGGACTTTTTTAGACTGCTCTCCGCTATTATCCAATCAAGATGAAAACACATTAGTGTATTTTCATATTCTTTTTAAACAATCTTAATGACGTACAGTCGCAAAGTTAATATTTTTATATTATCTTTCTAAATTAGTTCCTACATAGCTGTAAAAATAAAAAGGTTTACGACCCGTTAAAAAAGCAAGACTCGTCGACAATAATCCGTGTTCGAAGAAAAACTCCCCTAATTAATAGTAGAGCCGGCTTAATTAGCTGAGATCCCGCCGACAGCTGGGAGTATTTGCATTCCTTCCTTATCGTCCTATTTTTGCTTCTTCCTTGCGATAAATTTTTTATAAGTATTTTCCGTGAAAACATTAGTTAGGCGTATTAAAAGACCGCATGACATTATATTTTAAGACACAGTGACAAACTCACGTGTCTGCTTTGTCAGTCCTTGAACGAATAAACAAAACCCGTGGTTGCTTTTTTCATAAAGAACATCATCGCCGCTTTCATTTCCTTTCAATGAATATAGAGACATAAATCATCATCATCATATTTGCAGAGAGATGCTCACTGTTGGAAACAGGCTCCCCTCAAGATTTTCCATACTGATCGATCTTGCTTTGCCCACATCCACATGCTACTTCCCGTGACTTTTACCAGATCGTCTTGGGTCCACCTTGTGGGAGGCCTACTAACGCTGCGTATACATGTACCGGGGTACGCGGCCGCAACGCGAGTACCTTTTTGCACATACGGCCGTCAGTCTTCCTTGACTACGTTGACGATCCTAGTTCCTCTAAGAGTAGTAGTTTAAACTATAGGAAACTTAACTAATATCTGGGAATGAAGTCCCTAGTATGGTACAGAACACGACGGGTGTGAGAAAAGATGTGCTAAATTCACTGTACTGCTACGTACGGCAATATTGGAGGACACATATAATTTGAAAATTTTATAATTTCTAATATTACTTATTCATTGTTACATGGTTAATATTTATAGTACTAAAGTATTAAGGTACCTCCGAGGCCAACTTTACCTACTTACTATGTAATTAAATTAGTGTAACTTATTCTAGGTTCTGCACATCGATCACAGTATCGGACTAAAACGAATCCTGAGTTTAATTGAGGAGGGAGGCTTAATTAGTGATCGGCTAGGTCCCAGCTTTCCTATTCGAATGTCTGAGTACCTAAATACTCAGAGGAATTCTGTCGCAAGTATTTTTAATATTCCTCCGGCTTGCCTAATTATGAATATTGCTTTACTTTGAAATCCAGTACTATTCTTATGTGCATACAGTCCACTTAGTAGAAAGCAGGCTCTACAGCTTAAAGGCGCTCTGTTGGAATGGTACCCAACACTAATTATAATTAGTGATGTGCTAAATAATTATTAAGCACATCACGAGCTAAGCAGCTTCTCTAGTTTTCTATATAACGTGTTCTATATAACAATCAAATTAATTATTCACGTTACCAAGTGTAACTAATAATCAATCAATAGATCAGGCGTATAAATTTCTCTCTAGATTACATAACTCCAGTTTTTGTGTTAAACCACCCTAAAGTCTACTCAATTATACACACCCTAACACGCTCAAAGTTTAACATTAGATCTATCTACCTATTTTAGAAGCAATACGAACTGTTCCACTGTGCACAATACAACGCCTCATATATATGAGTGGAACTTGTGTGATCTAATATTAGATGGACATCCTTCTCCATTTAGTCGCTCCAAACGTTTAATAAAAACACACTACCATGTGTATCAGAAAAATTTGAATAATAGTCAAAGTACATTTTATAATATGGTGTAAAACCACGTAGTTAAGTTTTATAAGAAACTCGATTTGAGTATTTCAGTTAATCCCAATCAAGTAAATGGGCAGAAGCAAATAAATCGCACCCCTAAATAACAGAATTGTCTTTGGCAAAAGGACAAGAAAGGAATATATTTCACGATCGGCTTTGTTCCCGCTAATGAACAGCCTTCGGAACCATCAATCAAGCGTCGCTCCGACGGACTGAACGGAAATAATTGTGACCCAATTTCGCTTTCTATTAATAATAATTTCACTTATCAAAATGTCTGTCAACCGATGAAATTGGTACGACTGGAGCTTTAAAGGAATTACTTCAGACGTTTACGCATATCTTGCGAAGTTTTGGATTTGATATTAATCTCAATCTTTTTCTAAACAAACCTTTGAAACACGTGTTTTTATTCTTTTTCACTTTTACCATTCTTAGCATGTAGTTCGGATTAGATGCAGGTAGTGATGTCAATACATCCCAATACTAATCAATCCCTAGTTCGCATCCCTTTCCCGTAGAGTAAAGGTTAAGAAGCGGCTTCCAAACGGTGTGAACTCCCTGATTTAGTAATATAACGGCGCTAACAGCATAAAAACCTAAACATTGAAGCTGGACGATAGATTTTTATGTCTAAAAATAGCTTTAAGGTTAATTTACGTGTACCTCGCTTACTAAGAATACAGCACTGAAGCAAATGACGTCAGAGACAGCACTAATTTCCGTCTGTAATTTTGTTAATATTCTATTAGAAGTATTTTTATGAACATAGCTCGACAAAGTAAGGAGCTCTCATAAAAACGCATTAAAAAAGTTACGCACAAAGTATAATAAAGTTAGTTTTTGTTTTAGATAATCTGTGGTCGAACATACAAAGAACTGTATGTGAGTTTTTGGCGCGTAATGGCGGGGTCCGTTAGGTGCTGTATATTTCATATATTGCGTTGTAGTGTTGTTTTTGTCATGAAATTGGTGTAGTTTTATGACAAAAAGGATCGTTAAATCATGCAATATATGGAATACTTTATTCAGCGTTGATTAGTGACTATGATATTTCTGTGTTTTATTATATTTCCATTCATTCATTTGTAGGGTAAGTTTATTTCACATTTTATGATTTCATTCTCACTTACTTATCATTTCATCGTAATCATCATCATAACATTCCATTTTCGTATCATTTTATCATAATTACATAGCATTTCATAAAAAAAAATCGTAAGTCATTAACAAAATAGCGGGGCCTACCATTAGTCGCCAAAAACTCCATGGGGCAAAGGGCTACATTGCACCAGTATCTTGGAGCCACAAATAAAGATAAAAACTACTAATTGAAAAAAAGAACTGTATGTAACCGCCTCTTAATGGTAAAAACAAAATTACGCCTATTTTTTCTTCGATAGATTTTCCTCTTAAATAATTGGGAATAATTAAAAAAAGCCGATTGCAGGTATTTATCTGCACTGCACTGAACACATCTAATTATTGTTTTTTAGCAGTAAATAGGTGTGTTCAGAGCACTCAATTTAGTCAAAATACACTCCTCTGAATAACATTAACGTTATAACAACATTATGTGTCAAGAAATTTTTGGTTAAGTACGGAATTCAATTTCGATTCAGTCACCTCACAATTTTGTTGATTATTAATTACGGGAGTTGACTGAGTGAATGTTTGGTTCAGTTCAATGAGTTACAATCTATAGACACCTTATCTTCGTGGCTTCTAGTTTTATTATATATAATGTGTCTTTTAAGTCATCTTTTCATCAGAGAAGCATACATTTGTATGAAGAATATTTGTTCATTAGTCACGGATGTTTGTATGTTATATTTAGATTTTTTCTGATATTTATATACATATTATTACGTTATCTGGTATCCATGACACAAGCTATCGATGATGTTTAATTTGTACTAGGCAAAAGGTGTGGGTGGGAGAAATATTATTAATATTATATTTACATAAATTATTATAATGAATATACTTCCGTGACCTTTGCTTTGAAATTTTACTGTAATATTCTCGAGTGGCTTATAACTAAAATGTTGCTGTGCTCGCGTAGTCTTTCTTTATATTTTTTTCATTACTTGTTAGACTCCCTTCTTTACAGTGAGCATCTCAATTAAAGTAATCATAGATTTTAAAGATTTTGAAGTTGATCAATGGGTGTTGGACATTGTTCTTGGTGCAGTTTCAGTATTATTTACTGATAAGGTACTATAGATAATATAAATAATATTAAAAAATCTAATTCCAAGACCTTGATAATACTTAGTGTGATCTAAAATGGATATTTGTTAATTATTACTTAACTGAAAACCATAATAAATTAAATATTGATCAAAAACCCAACAACAGTGATATACAAATAAAAACTATATTTGGCTTGCCTCGTCCAGTCAGTTATTTGAGCGTTTAAAAAATCGTCGCTGCGGCTTCTCGCTATAAATCCAGAGCGGTGGCGATAAATTAAAGTGTTCCACTTCGCTTTATTTTACCTACACTAGATAAGAACAGCGACATGGGTTTGAAAACAGTGGCACTCATTAAACTGGAAATTTATATAGAATATCCTTTTATATGAAGGAGAGAAAAGAGGGAGTAATGAGACATCTTATAAAATAGGGAATATGTTGTCAGCGTTTCTTTCCCACTCCTGCTGAGTTAGAAAGTATCAAAATGACATTTAATGGTATAATTTAATTTTTATAAGTATTACACACATTGAAAAGCTAAGAAATTTCTTGGACCGTTTGCCAACGTTCCTTCACAGCTAAATACTAGCTAAAGTATTAATTGAAGTGGTGTTAAGTTTATTATCGGATGGAGCCCACACGGTGCTGTCATGATTGCAAGGTGCCAAAGGGTACATAGAGAAATGAGTTACATGCGGTCCCCTAGGGCCACCCTGCATATAATCGGGTCGGATATCTCACTTTGGAGCATCATAAGAGTCAGGTTCAGGAGTCAGAAAGGCTGACAGGCAGTGCCCCCTTCTGCGTGGCAGTCATGTTACAGAAAGAAGCCTCCTTATGCGGAACGTATCGGAGAAGGGTATGCCCAAGCCAAATATCGAAGTAAATTAACATAGTGTTTGCGTGTATTTATTGAAATCTATAGTTTTAACCTTGGGGGTTTTATTCGAATTTTAAATTTAATCATCGATACATCATATAACAAAACACTTCAAGTCTTAATCAATTATTAATGATCTTTGTCTGATGGGCTATTGAAGGGCAGATATGAAGTACCTAGAATCCAATCTCCACCCGTAAGCAAGCAATTAGTGATAAGGAAAATTCCGTGAATTAATAAAATACCTATTCCTTATATCGATTTATCATCAGCTGTATTAGTTATTAGAAAATTAGGTTATATACTGCGCCATGTCAAAGCGAATACGGATACGACCTGCAATTTGTAAATGCAGCTTGCTGTACATTTAGTCGTAGATGCTACGTTTAATAGCACAATTATACAAACTACGAAACCGAAGCAGCGTTACTGGCTACAGTGTGTGGCTCGTAGCCACTGTAGACTGTAATGAATGAACTACGTAGTTCGTAGATGGCTTTGAGAATAGTGATATTTAACCTAAATACCAGTTTAATTCATAAATATTTTCAATGACTTACAGTATAAATTTTGATAGATATATAATGAAAGGATTGTTTTAACTTGTAATAGACTAAATGTATATTGTGTTACTTATTAAATTGGTGGTGGTAGTTAATTAAAATCGACTTATATCCCATTACGGAAAAATATAATTTTAGTAGTTTACGTCACGTTTGGGAAACTTCTAGGCTATTCCAGGGAGCCAAAACAATATTTGCAGTCAGTCTACGTTTAGCTTTCTTGAGTGAATCTGTCTCTCAAGCATCTCATCAACGTCTGGGGCATATAACTCACTTGAGATTATTTAATTCTCTTGGCGATGTGCAGCGTTGGTTTCATTCGAGAAATTTAATAGGCGTACTAAATTCTTCGTTCTTTGTTGTATCAGCATTCACGTATAGAATAATTTAGTGCAGCGAGTGAATATTGAATTCACTGACAAAGGTACGAGATGGATAAGGGTATCCATAAATAATTACAATACAATAATACATTTGCGGAAGGTACAAGTGCGGAATGTATGCCTTTCTTTAAGAGTTCTAGTTTTTATTTTTTTAGTTTTTATTTTTTATGTTTTGTTATTTAAAAACCTCGTTTGATGCTCGTGCGGATTAGTCGTTTCCATTCATCCCTATTGTTGACCCGCGCCAAATAATGACATATTTCCGGATTTGTATCGCTAACACAAACCCATGACAAAGCACCATAAGCAGTTTCATAACAACGTGTTAGTACCGAAAATAATATTATATACCAAAATGTTTCAGAAGATCTCCATCTAAGAATAAATTTAAAGAACTCCATAACTTTGAAGCTTAGTAGTTAAATTTGGCATTTATAGCGGGTAGTTTAATAATAAAGTAATATTTAAAATCGCACCAAATTTTATTACATAAATAATAACAACAAAATATACACAAAGCAATGATACGAAGCTTATTAACCTACCTGACGAATTTACTAAATTAACCGCCATCGGCAAAAACATTATTTCAAAATTATAATTTAAATTGTATAAAAAACTGTTTTTATTATATTATGCTCCCGTGTGTGTCGTAATTATCTTCCTTTATATTTAGAGCCAGCTAGGGCCTGTAGAGTGAAGAACTGTTTTAGTGCGTTGAATATTTTCGCGTAGTACTTAGCTGAGTTGACTGACGTATCAGACTTATACTTTCTGCATCTTATTTTTCTGCCGCCTGTAATGTGTAAAATCGTTTTGCTTATTCAAAACATAAATTATGTAAAACACTATGTAATCGTGCAGGATTTTGATATTTACATGTTCTTACCATCTCGTATCGCATCTCTTCGTTGATTCGCTCGCAGAGATCGCTCGGAATTTCGCTCTCAGTCATATCCTGCAGCACGTACTTTAGTTGTGATGTCCTGTGGACAGCGTTCATTTTCAAGGGACTTAGTTGTTATT
Organism: Acentria ephemerella; assembly: GCA_943193645.1. NCBI lineage: Eukaryota > Metazoa > Arthropoda > Insecta > Lepidoptera > Crambidae > Acentria > Acentria ephemerella. The sequence continues at coordinate 7,975,398 of OW971886.1, read as the reverse complement.
AGACTAACATATAAATACAACAAACTATGTGTGTACTTTGTCCAATTTCTGTGTGTACTTTGTCCAATTTCTGTGTGTACTTTGTCCAATTTCTGTGTGTACGACAAACTACATATGTATGTTTGTCTATTGTAATATTTTGATAAATAAAAATCAAACTAGATTATAAAATCGATGCAAACTCACGTCCTAGTACAATTATCTATACTAATATTATAAAGCTGAAGTTTGTTGTTCAAATGAACGAAATGAAGAGATTAGCGTATCTCTGGAAAAACTGGTTCCAATTGTGAAATACTTTTTTTTGTGTTGCATAGTTCATTTAATGGGCAAGATTATTATATAACTTTTGTGACAGACCGAAACCGAACTCCACGTGGGTGTACGGTTATCATTATTATTTATTATATCTGTTATATATTATCATATCTATCCTGAATCACGCATTATTAAGCTTTTGTGTTGTGTAATTGATACTACATAACGGAGAAACATAGATACATTATTATTAGAATATGTTAAATGACCATAAACAGAAGACTCGAATTAATGTTTCTAGGTAGTAAACAAACAAACATCCACACTACATTGTATAGGCTGCTTATAAATGTTAACCAGGTCCGTTTTTTATACACAGGGTTACGACGAATGCCTTTAAGTATAATATAATATATAAGAATGTCTTTATTGTGATGATTTTTAATCGTTTATAGTCTTGTTGTATACATTTTTAATAAGGAGTTGAATAATTATACTTCTGCTTTTCTGTTCTGTTTCATCAGGGAAGAGTGAGTAGTACTTTCTTAGTAGCTCCAGAAAATTTGAAAAGCTATCACCATCCTACGCAATCTTGCTGCCACGACAATAGAGTTAACAGTATTCTTGGGTTCTGTCAGTTTGAAGAAATATATCCATTTTCTCTGAGGTTGAGGCTCTAGTTGTAGCTTTCTTCCTTTTTCGTCTTATCATAACTTACTATCAGATGAGATAAAGACCAAAGCTACCCCGTGTTGCATAAAATAATATATAAATATAAAGTTATACACCAAAGGTGAAACATTAAATGACGGAAAGGTGAAAGGTGGATCAGTCACGGAATGGGGAACAGAGGAGCAACTAGACTAGTGGGTAGTCGACCGACCTGATGATTTAATGATATAAGTCTGACGCGGCCTTACTGTATGAGGCTGGCACTGAACCGTGAGGATGGGTGCAATAGGGAAGACAACTTTACCCAGCAGTGGGTTAATATGAGCTGATAATAATGATGATGATATATCCACTAGAGAATAATTTGTAAAAAGTGATACAGATTGTATGTTAGTATGTTGACTTTTTTAGTGTAATCGTACTTAACATAACAAGCATAACCGCTTATCCACACAACAACAGTTATTTATTTATTAACACAACAGTTATTTGATTATTTTAATATAACATCCGCTGTGGTCTATGTAACTTATTAGCGGAAAAATTAAGTGTTTTGTATAATTGTCTCTGCATAAGCGACTTTTATACAATGGAATCAAAATTATTATTTTAATTTTGTATGTTAAAACAACAGCTTAATATTATTATATTCTATATTCTGTTAGTTGGAAGTAAATGACACAGAGTTGAAATGTTTCCCGAATTCCAAGAATAAAACAGCGGGACAAATACTAGGATAACTTCACGGCCATGTTTATCATTCCAAAATCTAGATTCTGTTTATTTAATCAAATATAATATTTCGTGGAAAATTCTAGATTCAATTGGTTTCCATAGCAGCGAAGACAGAATTGATTAGGAAAGACCGGAGCTTTAATATCTAGAATATAATGAAATTGGAATTTATTAAGACGCTTCGATATCCAAAGATATCAATAATTTTCAATTATTTCTATGAATAAAGTTTTATCAAGAAACTATTTTGTTAATTAATATAAATTCAGAACACTGAATTTCTTAGAATCACGAGTCAATTATGTTCTTTGTTTCGATAACTATGGGCACAATCGACATTAGGTACTCGTGCACTATTTTTACTAATAGTATAGAGAAAGAATAGATTTTAAATTTGTTGATATCTGAAGGGGAATCCAGAACCACTCGGAGGCAAGCCATTCCAGAAATGGACACATTACATAGAATCTTACCCACTAAAACTCATTACATAATACATGAGGTACCCTTATACCAGACTTTTTGTGGGTTTTTGGTTTTAATCTAATTGCGTTTACAATTGTCTTCGAAGAGTATGATAGATTTCATTAGGCTGTGATGATTTTGCATGAGACAGTTGGAGTACAATCGTATGATACACTATGTGTTTAAGGCATTTATGATCATGACTGTTCTGACTGGAGTATGTGTCTCAGAAGAAGAAGAACTTATTTCTAAGAAATGTTTCATTTCATTTTTCCTGTTTTGGTCAAAAAATAGCTTTGAAGCTTTTTTTTTTGCTTTTTTTCGGTTTGAAGGGAAAGATAGTGTAATCGGTATGATAACCGGGTTGACAGATTGTAAAAATTGCTTAATATCATAACATAATACACATAAACCTCGCTGTACCCCCTGAGATGTTCTGATGGTACACCGGCTCATAAATCGGAAGAGAAAGCCGATCTCTTGGTGAAACTTAATCTAATAACATTATATTTAATATAGCTGTCGAACAGAGTTGCACCACGATTCAGACAAAGTACCACGGCGTGATGTGTTACTGAATAACCTGTTTCTTAGGAACAATTTAGGGCGAGTCAAAAAATGTCCCATTCAATTTCTAATATTTCAGTAAGTTTCCATGACATCAAAACAGTTATTTGACCAATGTTTTAACTATCGTACTGTCAATCAACAAAACTCCAAACAAAATCATCATACCTATCACAGGGCATTGGAGACATAAACATCTCTCATGCCATACAATGTATTAGTAGAATTAAGTAATTTCCTGTTATTGTTGGTGTTTGTATTTGTCATATATCACCATCATGTGGAACATCTTTTTTAATAATACTCTTTCAATCAAACCTACTATCTAGTCTTAAGTCAGCATCATTAAGAGCTTAAATGCAAACAAATACATAAACAACCATAACCCTCCCGCTTTTCACACAAATATCTACGCCAGCTGGGTATCGAACTTGGAACTCTTGGCCAAGAAGCCTGTGGCTATGGGTGCTGACCTCCCGATCCGGCCAGCCGTCATTAGAACCAGTTAGCTTAAAATCCTGTGACATAAAAATAATATTTAAAGCTTACTGTATATATATGAGCATGTAGGCGCTGGTGGCACGCCGCGCGAGGTGCGGCGCGTCCTCCTTCCCTCCGTAGTTGTACTCGATGGCTTCTTGCTTGCTGCACCGGGATACCACGTCATCGTCGAATTTGCACCACTGAAAAGTGTATGAGGTGAATTCTTTACTATGTGAATGTGAATTAGGTACAGTCACCAACTTTAATTTGGCTCCCATTTCTTTAAAATCTTTATAAACGGAATATTCGAAGTTGGAAGATTAAAATCAAGTGTTGAAATGATATTTACCTAAAAGATATCTCGCCATCTACTTACATTTTTTATTGAATTATTGAAAAGTTAATCGTTAAATTAAGAAAAAAAAATTCGAAACATTAATTACACGCTCGTTTCAACCTAGTATACAAACAGTTCCCATTACATAGTGAATATTTAAATGTATTTTAAGAGGAAGGTGCACTTTGAAATCGTTCATGTTTTTCGTAGAATTTCGTTTGCGAGGTAGTTTTTTAAGTGCGCGGTTCTATTCTTCAAATCAAATATATTAATATATTTATTATACAGAGTTAAAGTCTTAATCAGTGAAGGGCTGGTACATGAAATGGTCTGGTCTTAGAGATAGCACCTAGGAGCGATATCGTCAATAGATTTATGGAGCGTTTGTTGTTAGATATTATTATTTTGATAGTGTAGTTCGTACCTTTCCGTCGCCTTTAGGGTTGATGAAGACCACATAGTGTCCTCCGTGGTTATCGCCCGAGTGCACGAGCACCGCGTGCAAGGTGTAGTGCGCCGGAGTCGACGGGATCTCTTGCAAGTATGGGTCTAGATTTATCTCCTCGTAGAATTCGAACCTGGTTTTGAAGTCTTATTAATGTCACCTATACAATTATTATGTGAAATATTGTGAAATGTAAAGAAGACCTAACACTACGGTTAACTTTAGTGAAGGCACAATCGCAGCGTGTCTTACAAAGAGGCAAAAAAAATTAAAGAAGATGAATAGTTAAGTATCATTTTTGTATGTACCGGAGCGTTTATTTACGGCTTCCTATTTAATTTTTTTGTTAAAGTATTCTCTTTGTTCCAAGTTTAGCTTTATGACCTTGCTAATGAGTCACTGTTTACAGAAGTATGAAATAGGTATGAAAATTGAAAATTAATAGTGAATTTGCCCCGAAAAGCCAAAATATTTAACGTTTGTGTTACGTAATTAGAAGTCTAATTATCTCAAGATACTTTAACTAAACCAATATATAAGTTGCATTGAATCAGTGAAATCATTAGAATCAACAATCTTGTTACAATTTGTGTCAACTGAACTCCAAATAATTGGAATTCCGTGTACGTTTTCCGTGATTCGAGAACGTATATCATTCCCTTAATACAAACGATCTCTGTGATAATTGTACAGAGAATATCGCCGAGATGAATAATGATGTTTGTGAGTTCGATGCTCACTCATTATAGCTATTATAAAATTGGAATAAAATTGGAACTCAAAATAGCAATTAAGCTTCGGGCTTAAACTAAAAAAACTTGAAATTCTTTAGCCTTACAGAACATTACATCCATTACTATACTTTGTAGTGTAATGTTCCTACAATGAGTACGATCGTTAGAGCTAGTAGTTTAATTTTGGAGATAGTATTGTGGAAGAAAGAAGACTTTGTCTCAGTCTGCTCGACGTAACTTTTGTAAGTATGGCAATACGTGGTTTTCAAAGTCAAAAGCTTGTATGATTGCTTACAGTACACTGTTACATTGTTCAGATAGGTGAAGACCTTACCTATCATTAAACTTGACGGAAGCATCGCTCTGTGGGTCGTACTGGAACCTCATGAGGTGTAGATGCAACACCGGCGGGAACTCGTCAAATCTCACGCCTTTCTCTGCTTCCTGTAACCCGTGTTCCCCTGCGTCGTATTTGTTTTCACCATCTAGCAGCTCTATGCTGATGTAGTCTTTAAATGATTCGTAGACTGTGGAGAAACACTTACACATTTTCAATTTTTTTTTTACTTGATTATAAGTTTGCATAAATACTTAAATTTAAACTCTATAGACATTAGATTTTTTTTATAGATCAGTAGGTTCTTTTAAAACACGTCTCATCAATTCCTGGCTAAAGCTGAGCTTAGAACTGTTTATGATAGTATATTTAAATATCAACAACTTATATCTGCTGTAAACCACAAACAAACTCTTTCAAATTAAAATATATGCAACACAAACTGCGAAAAGTACAAATCACTATACAACTTCAACCGATAGCTTTGAGTTTCTTCGCTAACTCTACATTAATGAAACGAAAGTCATCAATTCGCAACTAATAAAAGTTAAGGCTGAACTGAGCCTCTATAACTATAAGGCGAGTTAAAAGTGATTAATTAAGATACAAATTCCAGTTTTTAATAGCTTTAAATGGCTTTTTGAAAGTTTTACTGGTAATTTTACTGCTTTAAATTGTATTTAGAGTATTAGTACTTCGACAGCACATAAATCTCGTCGCTTGAAAGCGTCTGAAACTTCAGGTCAATTTTGAAAAATCATCAGAAAAGTTACTCATAAATTTATTTCCTCACCAAACTAAAGAATTACGGACGTGACTTGTACATCCGTAATAAGAACTGCTGATATTAAATGACCAAGAATTTAATTTTGCTAATGTCTGAAAATTGAGTGTTAGGGTGTAAAGTTTTAAAGAAAATTAAACGTTTGGGACGGTAATTACACCAGAATTGTAATAAAAACTTACTGTTATTCTTTCCTTTAACACTTAGTTGAATATCGTAGAAAGTTTCGAGCCGAGTGCTGGAACAATTTACATTCTTGCACTTGATGAAAGACGTCATTTTTCCTTCGAACAGTTTTGGCACAGTACCTTCCACTAAAGTCCCTTTCATTTTATTTTCTAGTTTATCAAGAAGAACCTGAATTTGAAACGATTAATTCCAGGTAGATTGATTGGTAGGCTACCATCCAATTTATATTTATCACAAAATTTTAAGTTGCTAATATAACAATACAGAAACATTCTTTTCATGCACGAGAATGTCGAAATACATAATATGAAAACGAAAGAACTGTCAAAATAATCTTATTTCGTTTGCGGTTTCGTTTTCCGTAGTAGACCCTCCGATTACAATTTTATTGAGATAAAACTGTATTAATGTATCTGTATTTTGAACTACATCGTATTACGGGAATTAAGTAAACTTAGCATAAATCATTATTGAATGTGTTAATAGTTTTTACCTACCTACCACTATTATTTAATATACAAACTCCCTACCTTATTTCTGTTGGCTAGAGATCGTTTCTAGCGATTAAACCTTCATATTTTATATAGATTATCACTGAGTTATTAATGTTTATGTGCAATATAAATAATTTAAATACATCCACGATTCTACTACTGCAATACTGTGAATATAATGGTACTTCTTAACAGCGTCTATGGAAAATGTTTGCCACTAGGCGGTTCGTAAGATTGTTTACCGCAAAGTTATAAAGAGATATATTTTATTTCTCACCCTAAGGAATTCTTGGACATCATGTTGCATAAATGAGTCCAAAGTCTCCCAACCGAAACTTTTCGTTAGTTTTTTGGTCGCAACCGGTTTTTCTGTGAACTGTAAGTCGTAGAAGACGCGTTGTAAAGCAAACGCCACGGACCGTGAACTGTCGTCACCCACTGTTGGTATCATGTACACGGCTTTACGGAGCACGTTGGTGAAGAATAAGGTCTGGAGCAGCGAGTTCATATAGCATGTTGCGCCTTGATTTTTAAGTCCTGGAAATAATTGACCTTTAAATTCCGATCGAACTTTGCGATAACTAAATACAGCATTGGTATTTTCTCGTTAATGTTTCCCGCATAACTCAATTAATTTCGAATTCCTGTTACAAAGTTTATTAATCTAAATTAGCTACAAATGACAATAAAATTAGAATTTACAATTTTGTCTTGTTTGTACGGTAGTATACTTGAAAACAAATTGTATTTGAATATCAAAGAGCAGTTAGGGATGATTAAATTTTCAAATTATTACATTATATCTACAAACAACTCACACACACGTGACGGGTTGACTGGAAGAGATTTTTAGTAGGGATAAATCCTACCTTGCATGCCGTTCATTATTCATTCAATTATTTTTTATTCTTATTTGGTGCTTGAGTTTTTAAGAGTTTATTATATTGAACTTAACATTAACAATTTAAAACAGTAAAACATCTCGGTAAAAAACCCTACAGTCTCCAATAAAGGTACTATAAGGATGGCTTAAGAGTCATGACTTAAAAAAAATCATTTCAGAAGAAAATTATTTTCGCTTTTTTTTCCTTTTCAAAATTTAGATTATTTTACGTCGTTCTAAAGAGTTTCTTTCTTAAATCAATTAATTGTTTTCCTTAAACTATTGCGTAATCATAGTTCACATTGATAATCAAGCAAAGAGACCCGAAACTGTGACATGTAATCTCCTCAGACAACTATCCTAGCTGTAATCTTTATTGGAACACTGTATCTATATTTGAATATCAAAGCTGATTTATTAAGGATGATTTATTTTAAGATTTTTTAGAATGTATTTGGTGTTGGAATCAAAACTATTATCTCTTACATTTTATAATGGCAAAAATTAATATTAACCTTACCTACAAATCCTGTGTGCTTCTTGGAGTCCCATGAAATACCATGCGGTGCCTCAGCTACTACGTGTGCCTCTACTGTTATTGAGTCGTCTTTAACAAAACCATTGTTAGGATCCATAAGGTCATCCCACGCTATGAAATGTGCAAAGCCCCAGTCATCCTCTTTGCTGTCAATTATAAAAGTTTTAGCATTTTAATGGACTGAATTACGGGTACCTTCATCTACACTTAACTACCTATAGATTACTTCTCGTGAGCCAAATTCATAATCAACGTAATTTTTTATTTATAAATATTTTACATAAGTATTAATGAATTACCTTAAATTTTCAAGTAAATAACTTATCATTGCATAGGTAGGTTCAATCGCACTGTAGAACTATACAGTTAGGTTATATCTTTTAATATAGAATTATAATACATTATATTATAGTGAAATGACTAACCAATGGTACATATGGTGGAGTTTCCTGCATAAATGGGTGCCATCAGGCTTATGGGAAAGAAGTTTAAGCTCTCCCAAGCCATAACATGACCACCCAGGCGTGTCATAGTCTCCATTGCACTGCAAAAATACTCCTAGAGCTTTCTGCTGCTGTCGGTCTGGTGTGGTTGTGTTACGGATAAGTATCAGTATCTTCCATGGGAGACACCTCACGTAGCAAGCAGGCGATAGCACTTGTTCTTTTAACTGACTGATGTTTTGGACTGTATAGCGAAACGATGCTTCTGAGCGAGCTATATCAATGTCTTCTTTTGTGACATCCTGAAATCCCATAGTCAGTTTGTGATCAAAAATACCACAAAAAAACTGGACGAAAACTACTTGGACATATATTGGAAATATATACAAACTAATTACACAATTGAACTGGCAATGGACTTCCTGTGACATTAATGAGATTCATGTTACCGTTTCACAAAGGGTTATAGTATTAAACAATTATAGTATTATTGAAATAAAAGATAAAGGTCTGTTTTTATGTTGTCTATTTAGCTGACAGATTATTTTTAAATTTTTAATTACTCTTCTAATTATATTAAATTTTTACACCCTCGTTTACCATTCGTTATCCCTTACTGCAGCTGGGCTGTACAATTTTCTGTTATTTTGTTGTAACCCTTTTAATTTTCTTTCCGTGGCCATAATTTTTTTTATAAATAAATAAATTATTTTATTGAATAAAACTTTGATAGTAATGAAACCGAATTTCATCAAATTCTGTTGTGTGTAGTAGTGGGGAAGCTGTCTGAAAACCTCTATTAAGATTTTTTGATCATGATATCTGATACCTACTTATCGTGGGCTGGGAATTGAGCACTGATTTATTGGAAATTTCATATTATACTAGTAACTAATTAACACTTTTTGGTAAGGCCATCTTAATCATTAACGAATAATGACTAACCGGGTCTGTAGGTTGTTCAGTAACTGCAGTATTTTCTTGACTGCTTGCTTCGATCATTTTACCAGCGATATAAAACTTTAAAGTAAACAATGTTTAATATGGTTGAACAACTATTTGACCTAATACATAAAAACTTTAGAACACTACCACATTTAAACTACGTCATTTCTTAAATTTATAGAAACGGTGCTAGTGAAATGTCATAATATATATAAATTTTATATTCTTACCTTATTTCCAAATATAATAATACATAATGGTAATTATCAAAACATAAAACTAATTTTGTATTTTTTTAGCCGATGACAGGCTTTACGTTTTGATTTTTAGTGTCATATTTGATTATTCTTATTTTGAATGGGGCCAGTGACGACGTAATGATATCTAAACTCTTTTGTTTATAATGTAAAAAGTTCTTATTTTACCACGATTTTCTTCATGCTCCTTATGTATTGTGTGTGTAACAAACTATTTGATACCGTAAAAAAAGCAATTTTTACAATGTAGCGCAGGTTTCATCGTTCTTTTTTAAATTAAAATATAAGGTTATAATTATGTTTTTTCTTATACTGCAATTATTCTTTCAGCTAAGTCTATGACTGAATTTTTATGTAAATACCAAATTGCTGTAGATATTCTTTGGAATAGCAGTATTTTATTAAAAATTGTTTTGACGGCAGATTTTGGTGGTTAAATCTGTTTCTATAGTGATTGGTATTTTAACTGGGGCTGGCACTCTGCAGATGGAGGCAAATTAATTGAATCTCAGTCATCCCGTAGCGACGTTATCCTGGAATCTTCATCCAGGGATTGCCAGTATTTAATTAAAAAAGTAATTCCGTTAATAAAGTAATTATTAATTTTGAAATTTTACCAATTAAACACATTACACGATGGGCTTTTGAGAAATACTATCATTCTTTGACCCGAGCTCGAATATTTAAACCTTTTTTTAAATCTTTTTTTTAATTTACATTTATGAACATGTTTGCCAGCTGTGAAAATAAATATGCAACCAGAAACAACAACCCCCTATTTATTTCAATTAATATATAGTTAAAAATGTGACTTGGTTATTCCAAACGATAGAGATTCGAATGCTTAAAATGTTCGCGACACTCATATATATCACATATGTTCAAATCAAAACGTCATCGCAAGTATTTATACTTGTTACATTAATTAATTGTTACAGTACTTGTAACATATAAAAGTAACCTCGCCCACTAGTGGAATTTTACCTTCAGTAGGTATTAAGTTCTTGCTTTCTTAATAATAAATTCTAGATTCGCTATAGAGTAATGGGACAAACTTTGATAGAAAAATAATATATTACTTTGGAAAACTTCCCCTATTTTCGCTCTCAAAGCAAATGAACCAAGAGAGTTGAAACTTTTTAAATTGAAAGCCCGTTATTTGATATTATAACACGCCAGGTTATAATGATGAAGATAAAATATGGCGGTTGGTATTATGAGATGATTTAGATATAGGCAGTGTAATATGGTCCTGGCGAGTATGTTTTTAAACGTTCTGCAGCTCAGAAAAAAGTAATATTTATTGATTCAGGAAATAATATAGGTTCTCGTTTGTACCGAACAAAAAATACACCCTAAATCTTATATTTACGTTGAAATGAATTTTAAGTATAATAATTACAATAACAACGTCCTATTTATAAAAAATATAAAGAGTACGTAATACTAGGTTTAGTACCATAAATGATTCGGTTAGTTACCGATTTGGAGTTAATTGTAGCAAATTTACCGGATGAATGTAGAACATTGTATTGCTGTAGAATATTCCCGAATTAACTCTTTCAAATTGATCAGCTAATTCGTCCATTTCTTCGTCTTTGAGGTAAAATGTAGTTAATTACAGCGTTTGAAAAATAGCACCTCTGTGATTATCAGTTACCGTAGCTTACTTGGCGAGTTAAATAACAAAAAACACGTTTGACACAATGAACTTTGTTACACCTGCAGACTATCACAAACGTCATATATTTAAAGATTTCCGAAGAAGTAACGGCAGAAAGAATTTTCGACGAATTAAAAAAAAGAAATTGAAATTGAAAATGGAATGAATTGAAATTGTAAGAAATTACGGTTTGGTTTTTTCGCACATCATGAGTCGATTTTTCATACCAAATTATCAACTTTGAATAATTCATTTTTGTAATGTCATGCCCTGTTTGTGTAGCTACTATAATTAAGACCAGTACAAATTGAATTTGTGGTAGGCAATAGGAATATTTGAACATGATTTATTGCTGTTCAATTGGATGCCTTTAAAACTATTTATTTTAAAATATAGCTATTTAACTCAGTTTCTTTCTCATTCTTTTTGATAAAGCTTATAAATGACTTTAAATTTCAAATCAATTACAATATTATAATAGTTATTAGTATTCCAATTATATACTTAGGCAGTAGTATTATAGTTAGGTGGGTACCAATTACACTTATAAGTATAATGTTAAGACAAGTAAAGATCAGATAATTTTAAGATATTTAAATTATCAACCTAACTTTAGGTACATACCAGAAATATTTAATTTAAGACTTTCAGCTTCAATTTGAAGTGGAATTGAGTCTCTTCCTGTTACATAATAATGTATTATCTATAGTCTTTTGGGTATCCTTTAATTGACGATTTTTTTAAATAGTCTTTAAAATAGGATAGACTACACCTTGCCGGCCAAAAAAGTGATTTTCACAAATCTCTTTTGTAGGCACCCATGTCGTATGAAAGAGAGAATACATGTACCGATAAAGAATTTCACAATACGACTGTATTTTAAATAAATAATGGTTTTAAGTTAGGCGATTGCCTCTCTTGTGGTGAGGTTAAGATTGAAAAACATGGTAAACTCGAAAACGCACAATTTTAGGTATGGATTTCACAGGGCCGCTATAAAACGACTCTTAATAATATGACGCTGCAAAAGAAATGGTAACCAAACACAATAATAGGTTGGTGAATCGTGATAACCGTGGCTGGGTCTCAGAAAATTGCTTCGGTATCTCGGCATTCGGATTGACGTCTACCCAGACCGGCAAAAAATCTCATCCCATCGGATTCCAATCAGTACCGCTCATTTATTGCAATTGGCTGATGAAACAAGATTTTTGTTGAAATACGAAGCAATTTCGCCAATTGACGAGAGGTTTTTTAGAACGGTACGCCTAGCGAATTTGATGGATAAATTGTTTGGTAAACATAGTTAAGTAAATATTTATCTAATAATCTTCCGTGTCTTCCCATTCAACAGAAATTTGTGGACCAGACATCTGTTCCAGCCACCTAATTGGCAGAGTGTCTAAATACATAAATATCACAGTTTTTATTATTGAGACAGATTTGCTTATTAACAGTTGTGTGTTACTTGTTTAGTTAAATAAAAATAACTCCTACCGATTATTAAGGTTTTTTTTGTGTATTTTGTTTATTTTTTACCTCTCTAATTTTTTTTTAAACAAACACTATAAATTGCAACGTTTGCTGCGTTAGCTTGTGGAGTAATAAAAGTATTGATTTATTAATTTTAATGCTGTAATAGCGGTTAATGCGGACAGCATGCGACATACTGCCCAAGCCACCTTTACCTTGCCATCCCAAAAATGCTACTTCACGCCTCTTTTGAAGGAACCCATGTTTTATAAAGAAGGGAATACGTGTGCCGGTAAGGAATTCCACGCTCTAGTTTTGCAACAGAGAAAGGAGTCACGAAATCTCTTTGTGCGCAAAGTAGACGAGTGACGAGTGAAATTTTGATTATTACAATCCATACACCAGTCGATATACTAGGTATATACTATTTGTAACTGATTTTAAGTAGATAAGACTTATTTTTTGTCAATATTTTAATGAGGAATACGTACAAAAAACATGTATGAACCATAACCTGTCAGCGGCACCTATTTACAGTTATGATTCATGAACCAGCCATTATGATTCAACGTATAACGACTTAACGACACCACCACAGTGTTCTTTGAATGAGTATAACTCAAGTCTGGCTTCCTTTATATTTGATCGTTTTTTAAGCGGCGGTAGCGCATGTGCTCTCTTTAGAGCTAAAGTTATATAATTTTTGTGGTTCCAATTACCACAACATTATTCCTACATACATGACATTTTTCCTAGTTTGGTCTTTATCGACTTTATAAGATCTTACAAAAGCAAACTTACAAGATTACGTGCACATTATCCTACAATTGTTTGGGATGATTGATCCCAATCTAGTGAACAGCTTAACATCTCAGTTGGGAGTGATTTGTGTAATGACAATCCATTGTTACCGTAATGACGGTTGCTCCGATTTTATGAAGTGCGACGAAACCGTTAATTGGCTCATGAACAGTGGTAGGTTTTAGGGGCTTTAGTCAATGTAAGTGTATATATTAGTACAGATATAGTTGAATAAAATTTTTGACTTTGATTTTGAGTTACTTGCTTCCAGTAATTCATATAAAAATAATCGGGTAGACGACAACTTCTTTTTTAAGAAGCTTTTATTTTACTTGCAATGTATGGTAGTCAAACATACATACTTACAGACCAATATTGAAACTGAACTTTAAAGCAGTTTCTCCTCAAACTGATTAAAATGAAATTTAGTATAATACATGTGAGTTTGGATGCTAATGCACAGTAATTTTAAATCTAAAATGGCGAGTGGCTCAAGATGGCGAAATAATTATTTAGCTTATAATTAGCATAAAATTCGTTTTATTTAATTAATTACCTTTCATTATATTTATAGTATAAGTAAACTATAAGTATAAGTTTACTTATTTTTTGCTTATTTTACTTTTCTTATTTCAATTTTTATTTAAAAACCCATTGGACTTTTTTATTTAATAAATAATAGATAACTAGTCAGTAAATAAACTTTTAATTTGACGAACTAAATTTTATACCGTTGCTTGGAGGTTTTGGTGACTTGAATTTTCCATTTTCCATATAAAAATATCTATAGCGAATGTTAAATCAACATATACTGGCCATTTTATTTTAAATTCCTTCTTTAACAGTAGTAGTGAAAGAATAACTAAGTCAGGCACCTTTCGCAATAAATGTGAAGAAGAGTGAAATTTAAATGAACGGAGGAAAATAGAAAACTGGACTCGAGCATCATTTTAAACTTGACTTATTGAGTAATCAGTCTGTCCACCAATGCTGGGTTTCAATAATATACGTTTTGCTAACACCGTGTTACTGAGGTACTTTTTATTATAATTATGGAATTATTTAAATTTTTAATACTTTAGAACAGACCAACAATACATGAAAACTACTAATACAAACATATTTTTAGTTTTACTACTAACTCGACAGGATTTAATTTCCTTGGAGGATTTATCGCGGGAATGCTATCCAGATGTTTCTGGCTCTACAAAGTAAGGTGTAGTGGTATACTCGCTATTTGCCACAGCTTTAGTTTTTCATTTTTCGATCAGAATTTTAACCAATCGTAACCAATGGAGATAATATTGGCGAGGAAATAAAATTGGTGAGGTAAGGTCAGATCTGTGACCCGAAAAATAAAAAGTGAAGCGACTCCGACAAAGTACGAGTTTCTACCGAACTCAAAAGTGAAGTTGGGAAACCAATTAGGAGTAATGTCCCCTAACTTAAGCTTATATATTTTTATGACTCCATTTTTATCATTCACACGACCACATTCATTACCTCTTCGATTTTTTCTAAGTACATTTTGAATTCGTTGGTGAGAGCCGTTCATTGAAATTGAAAATTGCTTACAATTAACATAATCTGATTTACAAAATGTAATAAAATTTAATTTAAATAACATCAAAGTAAAAGAGGAGCAAACGTAACACCTTATCTTTTATTTGTTATATCAAATGGAATGTCAGACGCAAGGAAAGTTGTCTCGCGCGGAGTTCACAATAAAATGTTCTGCCGTTTTATTTGAAGGCACTTAGTTGCCATCGAAACCTTTCCTGTTTGTTCATTTCTGAATAAAGCTCATTGGCACGTCACAAACAGAAATAGAGCAATTAGAAGCCGCAAGAACATTTCTTTTGTTGTGATAAATATTGAAAGGAAAACAGATGAGAAATTGATCGTAAATATAATTGGAGTAAATATTCTGAACATTACAAAAATGAGTTTTCTTAACAGCGTGTTGGTCACGAAAAATAATATTAGTTTTACAATATTACGAAATAGCTAAGCTTAAACACATAGGTTTATTTATAATTAGACAATAGGTATTGCAAAAGTATTTGTATTTTTATTTGTATATTTGTGTTTGTTTTTGTATGGTATTTGGTAAGCATCAAAGTATAATTGTCAATGTTCTTAGTAAGCAGAGTTAGAAAGAATGTTCAGCAGAAAACTCGATACTGGCGTAATCCATAAAGACAGCGTCAATAAAAGAAGAAGAATGCATACATTTTAATAAACTTGTTATTATACCGTACAAATTACTGGAGATGGGTTAACGTGTCACATTACACACGCTAAAACTATTACACACTTACGCGAATGTCGCCCTAATTTTTATTTACGTAATACCAAGGATTATCACACTATGTACATCTAAAATTGAATCTTGCATTGATATTTTTGTAATTCAGTATTAGTATTGGTCTTCAGTCTGAGTCCTGCATCTGCAGGACAGGCTAAGCCGAGAGAACGCTCTTTCTAATATTAGGCTTATAAACTTACGTTTTGTTATGAGACTTAAAAATTTCTTAAAAATAGGTCAAACCATTTTTAAGTTATTTTTGAGTCTCATAGGTCAAACCACACCAAACATGGTCTAAAGCTAAACTTCAAGCAAAAAGAGATTTCGTAACTCACAGTCAGTGTGGAATTCTTTACCGGCACTAGTATTCCCCTTTGATATAAAATGGGCGCTTTAAAAGGGACTTTAAAATGCGTTTTGTGTCGGCAAGGTGGAGGTGGCTAGGGCATATATAGAGCTTATATGATCCTACTTCTGTTTATCGTCAGGTGGTGTTGAGTCAAAAAATACGTGAATATTATCGCGTGCCACTTCCATCATCTCTACACGTGTGTTCTGTAACTCAATTCTCAGCAAATGGCGAGTGGTATTGCGTTACAGAGGCGACAGTGACTTCGCTGGCCTCTTCGGGCCGCTAACTCAATCATCGCTCCACTAGATTTTTCCTCTCGGTAAATTCTCGTGTTAACAGTGAGACGTGACCGAAGGCCCACCATGGGAGCATAACTGTGTTATCCTGTTCTTTGGTCTTGAGTGACGCTTTTATCTGTATGACGGTACATTAGAGTGTTTGAGGTGGTTTACTTAAAAGACTTTTTTGATTTTATTTTAAAATATATTTTTGACTTCGATAATGCTTTTTCGATTAATTTTCAATAATTTCTTTCCACCAACGTTAAAAACCAGATAGCAACGAATGTATGGCTCACTTGTAACCCTAGTGTAAGCTTCAATCAAATTTAACCGTCTCGATCATATTTGTGGTCAGTTTCAATCGAATTGAAACGTTTCGGTCGTATTTGTCGCTAGCTGTTAAATCTTATGAAAACGACCGCAGCTATATTTTTTATTGATGCATTTTTCAGTTAAACGTAAATAAGATTGTATCTTCTCCATACACTGGAAACTTACATTAGGGGAACCGATGTCTTGTGATAGTATTGTATGGTTATAAATTGTATGTATTCTCCTCAAATATGTTTGTATTGTTCAAAAAGATTGTGTTGAAATAAAGTATTTTACGATGAAAACGAAGTGGAAATCGTAGTCGATATAACATACAAAAGGAAACCAAATGATCTGAAAGCATTCCTTTTGTAGATATTGAAATTATTACAGGAGCGAATTGAGCATTTGATCTGTTTTTATACAAAAGGTAGCATTATGTATTAAATGACAAAAAATAAATAATTAAGTACAAGTAAATATTGAATTTATCTATAATAAATGGTTTATGGTAAAATCAAATTTAAAAAAAAATATTTTGACCATCACGTCGATACTCACAAAGTACTCTGCGATGTTATACAAATCAGAAATACGGCCATCGATGAGTGGAATTTTTCAAATTGAATTCATATTGTAATAATTTGAGTAGATACTCAAAATTGATTGCAATAAAAATAATGTTGAGGAAACTATCGAGATTAGTAGCTTTCTATCCGATGTAGCAATATGTTGGAAATCCTACGCGGAGCCAAAAAAAAAATCTACTTTGGCGCCTAACGCGGGAGTTAATGTCGTTCTCTTGTCCAACCTTCTACGTGGATCATACCGACACAGTACACCATAAATTCAAAGATTTGAAATTTTCTTGCTTGACTCGAGTAGCGGAAAGTAATAGTAGTTAAAGAAAACGGACTCGATCTTTTTATTCTTGTTCACAACAGTGAGCAAACTTTGTAACAACAAAGTTATAGTAATTAAAATGGGCTAATAAACATATACGAATCAATTGTGACGTATTTTACAATGCGATTAAAGGTCTATGTCCTGATGATCTTCGAATTATAGTCTATCGATGAAACTCGATTAAATAATTGTGATAAATATGAACAGATAAAATGTAATAATAGGAGTTATATGGTTCCATCTCGTTCCCATAAAACCTAAGGGTCTCTAAAAACAAGCAATAGCAAATGTGCAAATTATAAAAAACTGCCATGCAAGGTCGGTCTGTCGGAGTGTATGAAAAATCTCTGTGATGTCGTAATACTTTAGACAAATATTAAGGTCCGTCAGCAAACAAGCAGATTGTGGTATTTAAATTTGAGATACATTGGAGATTTTTAGGATACCCAATCTAAGTACCTATCATATTTAAAACTTTTGTCATTTTATTTTTTATTGTGTTCAATATATGTTTGTTAAAGGCAATCTATAGCTTAGCTAGTTGGTTTTAGAATTTAAAGCCCTCTGACTCGCTGGCTAGGTTGCTTGTTTTAATGTTTGTAATCATCAACAGTTTGATATATCTTTCAATCGCATTAAAAATCGCTTTATTAAGGAAGCATTTACGTAAATTTTGCAAAGGCAGGGATTTTTTTGTTTATTTACATATCTTGATTTGCTTTAATAGCCGGATCAACACACGAGGATGACGTCCATTTGCTAGCACTATATTAAAAATTTAGTTCGGCTTGATCCATGTTTGGCCAAACTCATTACATAAATATTTCTGTACTATTAGATTAGCATACCTACACAATATTTGAAAATTCTAGTATATTCTTTGAATGCAAGAATTTACTTACATATTTTATAATGTTTTTGCGGACGTTAGTCCTTAGTTAACTGAATGGACTGGACGCACAGAGAGATTATGCAGATTTACCGAGAGCCAACTAATTTATTACGCGAGCTCTCACTGAAGTCCATTGATTAAACCTTTTTCTGTTTTAAAGCTAGTACTTTAACGAACAAAATTTTAGTTAGCATATAGTTTTCAACAGAGGCAGCGCGTATAGTGATATTTTTATTCAGAGGAATAAGTAAAAAAGAAACAATGGGGTTCAAGAACCAATTGGAGTTTTAAGGAATGATAAGAAACATATTAAAGACTAAATAGTCTTTTCCATGGTTTATCTAAAATTCAGCGAGAGCTCTTAGGTACATCCTTCCATTAACATTTTTTATATCAATGAATGTCAAACAAATAGATGCTAGGTGGTCTCCCGTATTCATAAATATTTTTATGGTATTTTCTTTAAATGTACGCCGACGCACGTCCCTTCGTTGGTACTAATTATAGAAATAATAGTTTTCTTCTTAGACTCTGTAAATATATAACCATAACGTTAATAAAGATAGCAGCTTTGATCTTTTTTTTTTTTTTATCGCTGTGGGAAATCTCTTCCAGACGCTCCCTTTTACCCGGGGAAGGTAACAGGGGATGTGTGGGGCTCTCACCCACTAAAACCCACAGCGACGCACTACCTGATCGCTTTCTGCCGATGCGCGGGATGACGCCCGAAGACATTTCACCGCTATGTCGGTAGGACGATTTGGCCGTATATTCGGTCCCAGCTGGAGTAAAGACGAGGTCTGACTCTGTTATTTAAAGTCGGACATGCCGTGCGTAGGCACGCCGACTGGGCTGTGCAAGCCGAGCATCGGTCCCCAACCGCACCCGGAGCCCCGAGATGTTATGGCGGTGGCATGAGCCACCCAAAAGCAGTTCTCCTCCGCCCCATTCTAGCAGCTTTGATCTGTTTCAACAGTAGCTTTGAAACATATTGACCCTCTCTGAAAACTGTTCCTGCCTGAACTTGTTATGCACTTCTTTATGTGAAAGCTGTTGTAATCAACACTCGATGAAAGTGGATTTAAATAAAAGTAGTAATCTATCGATCTTTATCAGCACGCCCTAGCTAGCTAAAACACAATGAAAACTAATAAAAATACCTGCAACACTTTTTATTTCTTAAAAAGATACGAGTAACTAATAGTGTGTCAAGTTTCTGAGACTATCAGTAAAGTAAAATAATTGACATCAAAAACTACTTCCAAAGGGATGCAGCCAATTGTTGTTTATGGTCGGGTCTTCTTAGCTCGATTAAATCGAAGTGTGTAGGCAACTTTGTAGCATCCTCAATGAGAATTGAGAGGTGTTTTCCAAGTTACACAATATTCTTAAAAATAGACACATTGAATATTTGTATACATAAATAGAATAGCTAACTGTCTAATTTTCCAGTCGAATGCATCGGTTTCATTTAAATAAAAGTACTGAATATGATATTTCAATTTTTTATAAGTTAAGTGAAGCTGCCAGATTAAGCCTGATTATGTGTCGTTATGTACACTATTAACCAAAGTTCAACTGTTTTTTTATGTAGATGATAACAAAAACCTGGATAACATGGCAACAATAATGCAAAATCCGTTTCCTACTCTTTCTAAATTTTTAGTGGGTTTATTTGATAAGCAGCACAGAGCTTTAGACTTGGAGTTGCTTGTTTTTCTATTACGCTTTGCTAGAAAGATAATAAAAATACAGTTTATTTTCCATTCGCTCTGCAGAGTTCAGATTTTAATGATGCAAAGGGTTATGGTTCCATGTTTTGATTCAGTTTATTTTTCATAGCTTTTCTTGTCAACTGCTAACTGTTTGTCATTCATCTCTGATTTTGCCTTCGTTTCATCATTATAATTTTTGTCTTATTCTTAATATTAATATTGTAAATTTTCCTTCTCCTTGTAAATGTATAATTGTAAATAGAAGTATATGTTTTCATCCACCATCCCACTTCTAAAGGGTAATCCTCCATTCGTGATGATCTCAAATGAGAAAGAAGTGGCTTCCTATGTAGCACTTTGAGTTGCTATATGAAGCTGCTAATTAGTAGTGGGGAATGCACAAAGTAAGTGCCACCTTTCATGCTGTTAGCTGTTGGCGCACTTTGCTCGAAACATTTTTCGTTGCGAGGAAAGCGCATTGCCGTCTTTTAGAACTTTTTGTCCGGGTTAGTTAATACGAAGTACGTACTGTAGTGCAATTATGTTCAGAGCTCTTATGACATTAACAGAAATATCCATAGAGATAAAAACATACATCATATCCTGAGGAGCGAAAAAAGTACATACTATTATTTAAATATAAAGTGTGTGTGTGTTTAATGTAATGTAAATTCAAATTAAATAACTAATATAAAAAGACTTCAGATTTGTTTGTAATTTTTAAAAAGACAAAATACCGGAGATAAGTTCCGGCTTTTTCAACTTTGCCGGTTCAAATAGCCTTTTATAAGAGCCCATGAACTATACTTGAAGGATCTTGATAGCATGGTACAATAGCTCTGACATTTATAATTACATTTTAGAGCTTTTGTACCATTTAAAGCGGTGGTAGGTTTTCGATTTACTAATAATAATAACATATTAATATTTCTCACTCAGGTGTGGGTGGTGTACCCACCTGACAGTATTATCTATTTCAAAGTAGGTATCGTTAAGAGTAGTTAGTAGTTATGGATATTAGATAACGGAGAAATATTGATTGAAATTTTTATATATACATTCATCATACAAATTGCCCAGTTTTATAGGATATTTACCTATTATGAAAAATAAAAACAATGAGCTTTGTAGACTATTATTTCCTTATTATACTTTGTTTTCTTGTAGATTAGTCAAGATATAACATCTTGTAATCCTTTTCTAGACAACAAAATAAATGTCATGATTTTAGTAAATTTAGTAAAGTGTACATTGTCGCTTACGCTTTTAATATAAAAAACTATTAATATGGACTACAAAGTTGCTAGATGCAAGGGAGAAATTTATTAGGTAGTGTTAGTATCCTCGTAACACAGCTGATACGTTCGTCTCTTTGTGAAGCAGTGGGAACGAGGCACGCTCAATGTTTATTACCAACGGTTTACTCTCTGTGTAGACTTTATCTTACAATGTTTATTTATGAAGAGTGTATTAGTTTGAAAATGGAATAACTTGATGAATGTTGTTAGGGTTTCGTACACTAAGGGTTCAACCAGAGCCCTATTGGTGTCACTCATGGATCCGTCTGTCGTCTGCCACATAAGTTCTTCAACCAAATGGTTAGGGCTACAGTCTTCAAATTTGCACAGTTAATGCATATTATTGATCCCAAGGCATAATAATCTTAAAAAATATATTTTAAAATGATTTTATGGTGCTCCTATAAAACTAAAGAGGGATATTAAAAAATATGATGACTCCCACCATCAAGTGGCGTATTGTTGCTAAGAGCTTATCAAGTGCATAATTACTAAAGTTTTTTTTGAATAATTGAAAAACGAAGTCACGGTAAGTCACCAAAGTCAGCTTTGTATATTTATACAAATTTTGGCAAGGAATCGTACCCATCTATTTTATCATTAAATGCAATTAAAATTATTGTAATAATGGGAGATTTAGGTAAGTATATGGTAACTAGTCATGCAGACTTCGAAAAAGCCTTAAAACTACCTAAACGGACGGAAGTTTCAGTTCTCAATGATCTTCAGTTCGATGGGAGGTATTCTCAATTACTAGACCATAGAGGTGAAAATATGGACATATGAAATAGAAATCTGAGGAAGGACAAGTGAGTTCTACAAAAAGAGATTTCATAGTCATAAGGACCATTTGGCTTCCTCATAGTTATATATTAAAGAATGTGTACACTTAAACGAGCAACACTTCATGGAGAGCATACCAGCAGTATTATTATAATATAATAATTAACAAAGAGGCTCAAGTAGGTTATAAATGTTGTATTTATTAAGTTTTTTTATGAGGTCTCGTGATTTTAGCGCAGTTGCATGCGCCATGATTAAGGGTAGAAACAGGTCTAATTTTTATGTTAGTAACAACTAAAGTATCAAAGGTTGAAATTCATAAAAATTGTATATTCAATCAGTATTTTAATAATTTTTTTTAAATCTATTTTTAATTAGGAACTTTTATATTAAGGATATACGATATATCCTTGAACTGATGTTCCATCATAACCTAATCCTTATAAATTAGCACATTTTTTATATAACTCACCGACGATATAGTTTCTTTATCATTTCGTAAACTTTCAAAGCATCTTTAGATGTTGGTTCTGTCAAAATTTGCTGTAATACTAATTGAATGTTTGATGACATTCACTACGATTACGTTGATTCCTTTGTGTAGTGAATTTGTTGTCGTATTCTTGATATGACTGCTGATGCTGATAGCTGCGATTATCGATAACTTCATATTTACCCATGGTTAATGAAAAGTGTTTATTTTAATATAATAAGACATTACTACATCATAGAGGCTTTAGGTATAATTATTCGCTGCACCATTATATTAAAAGAAACATTTTTCATAAGCCATTGGTATACATATGATGCAGTTACAGACAAAAAATATTCTTAAGCCTGCACTTTGTAAATACAAGCGCTGTGTAGTGCCGTGTATTATATAGTCGGTTGTGAAGAAAAATGTTTTCATAAAATCCTTGCTTGCCCGCTGATCTTTTAATCTCTTAATTACATGAGAGCGGGATACGCGGGGATTTCACCAAAATAACCATGCAAAATGGATGGCCCCCCGCACCCCGTCCACCTCCTCGCCGCCTCCTGAATATGAATTATTCTTTCGCAGCTACAGTTTGGACGCATATTTACATTTTATATGAGAGCGCACTCGTTGAACGCGACCATCGCTAAGCATTTTTGTCGTGGCCATTTTTTACTCGTTTTAATTATTTTTTCAAAGTTCGCTTTTGTAATATATTTATTTGGTTATTTTGATTGAAAACCTCTTTATTACGGTATACAATAAAACGTGCACCGTTGCCACTCGCCTGGTAAAGTACATATGATAGTAATACTTACATGCAAGGAGTAAGGTTGATTAAGCCTTTTCGCAAAGGCAAAAATTGGTAAATTTTACTAGCATATATACCATCCAACATATTTCATCAATATATCAAGCATAAGAGTGAAAAGTAGTTAAATATCCAAGTGCCGATATAAAATATTTGTCAGTGAACAAATTTTCTTATTGTCAATAAATTTACAATATCCAGCAAACCTGTTCGTTTTACGAACCAATATATCGACCATAGTTTGCGGGCTAAAATGCAATATGTAGTAAAATTTTCAATATTCTCCGCCAACTTTTAAACTTTTAATATATAAGCATATGCTCCCTTGGTTCTAAATTATTTAAAAATACTTTAAAGTAAAGGCAGATCCAAAGAGAAAAAGTAAATCATCTTAGCAAATTTAAACGAGTTGGCAATGCCTCTGCGTCTTTTGAGAAAAGATTGGTTATTGATTGTTTGAAGATTAGTCTTCATTTCTTTAATTCAGTTAGATCTTTTATTCAGTAGCAATAATGATTCGCAGTATTAGTGAACCATCTATTGGCACTGGGTGTGTATCATTTACTCTTTCCACACGTATTTAATTTGTACCTCTATACATAGTTTAGTTACTATATAAAAAATTGTCGGTAGTAAAAGCTAATTTCTATTATAATTTAAGTGACCTTAAAAATTTGAAATTGAATCTTTTATATTTAAGACCTATATCTTAAAATTAAGAAATATATTTTAAAATTTAAAATTTTGAATTCAGATTATCTGATATTATATTCTTTTACATTAATAATGTTTAACGCAGAACAATACCAACAAATATAAACAACAATAAACGTTACCTCAGCATGCAACAGGCAAGGTTCGCGTACAAGAAACTAAGAGGGAAGTTTCCTTGGGAGGGACGAATGAAAAAGATAATGGTGCCAATCATGCACATGCCTTGGAACCAATGGTATCAGGTACTAAGATTTTGATAACTTTTAACCCATTCATTTAATAATTTGTTACGTACTAGGAATATTATGAATCTGAATACATATACCATGTACATGTATATATCTATAAACAATTATTATATTCCGGTAAACGAGGAGCTTGGGCCATAACAGCATCACGCTTCTGATCTAATGCTGCTTGGTGGGTAAAAGCAGTGAGATCTAGTCTATTTTTTTCAGCACATTAATGACAATGACATCAATGACAAACTTCCAAGCTCATTTTGAAGGTTTTACGCGCATTTCAAGGTCATTGGTCCAATTCAATACACTATCCAACCAAGTTACAAAATAATAAAGACGGGCCTTCTTGCGCGGTAATTACATTTTAATTGACATTTCGACCAGGTTGCACTGGCCGTAGTCACTGGTTTACTGCCTACCTATAGGTGGATTACCTACTGAGCGCGGCTACCATTTTTAAACAACATACGGTTGGTACGAGGTTGGTTTATTAACATAGTTTATGTGTTAATTTACTTTTTACAGGTTATGGTAATTCTGTCTGTCATATTCAAGTTCATTGTTAATCTCCTCCTTGGTTACTATCTCGATGACGTGAGCTGGTTCTTGCTGGATATCTTCATAGTTCTGAGCGAGTTAATTTTCATCTGTGACGTCATCATCCATGTGCTGCACTACTGTTGGCCCATAGTTCGTATGCACAGCAGGGTATGCAGGAGGAACATCATTTTCCTAGCTTACGATGTTATAAGTCTTGCACCGTTGTGTATGATCTGTAAGTATGATTAATTTCTATAATATTTACGGAATATTTTTTTTTTATTTAAAAGGAAAAATAAAAAAGCAAGTTACAATCTCTTATAATATTTTTATATTTTAACAAAATATTAGGTCGGGGAAAAAGTCTTTTCGCATATAGCTGTGTCTATGTTGGGATTGGAAGGGCATTGTTCACTATGAGCTTTTACCGCCGATTCTGATCTCTATTGCCAACAACTGATGAGATTAAAGCAAGAAGTTGAGAGAAAGAGGCCGGAATTGAATAATAGAAAGGGTGTGATCTTTCATCACGATAACGCTAGACCACATACACCTTTAGCCACACAGCAAAAATTAAACGACTTTGGTTGGGAGGTGTTAATGCATCCACCATATAGCCACTGACCTTGCACCTTCAGATTTCCACCTGTTTCGGTCTCTTCAGAACTCTGTAGGCAGTGTCAGGTTAACATCCAAAGAGGACTGCCAAAACTACTTGTTGTGTTTTTTGATCAAAGTCCCAAAATTTCTATAAGCAACGGGAACTTGTCTCTACTTACAAGATAGAATAAAGTCAATGAACAAAATGATACATATATACTGTAACTAAATGTAAATTAACTTTGAAAAAAAAAATGTCTTTAATTTTCATATAAAATGCGAAGAAACTTTCTCCCCCACTCTATTAGAAAAATAATTTGGTACCTTTCCTTCTAAAGTATTTTGAAGTTATTTCTTGTAAGGAGGTCACAAAATCTTCTGTAATAAAACCAGTAACATTTTATTACAAAAAGGCAGTCTAATTTCCAGTCACATTTTCATCTTTATTATAAGTGCTTTTTTAACGGCAACGTCCAAAAATAATCGTACTTTTAATGTTAACGTCAAGGACATCCAATATTATCTCAGAGGAACGACGATAAATCTGCCTTAATTATACAATGAAAGCTTATTAATAGAAACGTTTTAATCTTTTTATCTTGCTCCGTAGCAATTACGTGATATAAATCATAATATTAGTACTGGAGCTGACAAAATTAATGAAGAGTGGATAAAAATTATCTTTCGTTTTGTTTGTTTTGTTCCGTATTTAACGTCACGTCATCGAGTCGAGATATTTTGAACCGAATATTACGTCTCGGTGATGGCGGGTCAGCGTTGGACATGCGACTTGGAGATGTTATTATGCCGTCTATATCTGGTCGTGTGGTCAAGCGGCGTCTATATGAATTTTAATATTACTACAAAAGCTACAAACTTATGATTGTACAAAAATATTTCAGAGTCAAACAGAACGCAAATTATCCGTTAAAAGTAAATCATTTACATTGGCGCCATCTTATCGTCTTCGGTAACTTGGCGGTGACGGCACTAATTGTCAATAACTTATTATCAATTTATAAAGTACTAAGGGGGATTTTGGGAACCTTTACTTGACTGCCTGTTTTTTATGTCATAAAATATTTTAAATTAGGTTGATTTTTCTTACCAGTCCAATAGTGTGACACCGACATTTGGTTGTCCTTATTGTACACATATTTGCAGTTAATCACGAAGATGGGTTCAATGATAAATTAACTCTTGCGGAAAGATGGCTCTGTATTGGACGTATATATAGACTCTTTTACTTTTTCAAACAAACTAATGAAAGGGTAAGTTTAATATATTCGTATGGAAAATCAAATTGTCAGGTTATAATACTATCACGTAACATTCTTTGAATTCTCAAACAAAAATTAAGTGCCATGATACTCAACTATTGGAAAACCGGATTCTTTTTACTTATTTTGTTTTATTTTTGATTCTTACTTTTTACCTATGAACACCTCTAATACATCCAAAGAGGTTCAAAATGGAAATATACTTCAGTGGTAGTATAGTGTGTCTTATGTAACCATTTTGTTGACGTCGGATTAGAATCATTTCTCATGTTTTTAGGTCTACAACTTGGGGACCTATTTAAAGTTCAAAATAAAGATCGTAATCATTGTTTACAAAAATATTTCAGATACGAAAAACCCGTATAAAGCTGTATATAATTGAACACATTATTTTTGTGGTATTAGTATTGCACGCTTGCACGTGCTTGTGGTACGGTTTTCATTGGCAGCTGAATTTAGTGAAAAATTCGTACGAAAACACCAACACAGCTTTGGTGACTACACCGGGTTTGAAATTTGATAAGTATGCTTTTATTTACTATTAAGCAAAATGTTTAACTTAAACTTTATTGGAATTTAATTTAAAAAAAATATGTAGTAATATAAAACTATTTCACATTACTTTCTCACATCACTTCCAGTTACTTATCATGTTGGTACTTCTGCGCTTGCCGTTTCTTCAATGTTATTTTCGGAGATATTTATCCACTGGTGAGGAGTTGATCAATTTGTGTTTACACAGTTACAACATTTTTTAGTTACACTAATCTACTTGGGTATTGGTATTGAAAATGCTTTCATACGCACCAGAAACGTGTTTGGGCGATTTTAAACTGGGTTAGATTAAAATTTTGTCAAATTATTTGGGAAGTGTCATTTGACTAGCACTCGTATTTCTTGATCATTTTGACTTTATACAGGCTTTGTTGCTTTAAACGCTTAACGGTTAGTTGCACACATCGTTACTTGGTAAAGCTTATCTGTAATGTCAACCTTTTATGTATAATATTACAACACAACTTACACTTGGAAAATGTTAACGCACAGATAGAACTATTTTATAATTTTAGTAATATTCTATTATTTAAAACTTAAAAATTGCATTCATTGCTTCGCTTAATCAACGTAATTTAAAAAGATGTTGTTTGTTTTTATTTATATTTGTATATTAGATACACATAACAGCTTACTTTAATATCAAATCTTTAGGAAACAATGTATTTGTAACTAGACTAATAAACCAAAGTACGTGCACGTAGCAGCAAGTTATACTTAAATTGTAATATTAAACATTCTGGTTTAATTAAAGACTAGCTGAAATACCTTTACATTACATACACACATACTCATACAAGTTAGAAATGTTATCAAGGAGGACAAATAATAGAAATAACGCATCTGTACAAATAAGTTTGGATTAAAATGTGACTTTATTAACAACACATTCTTTGCAGTGGGTTATGAAAGAAGTATGATTTTTACAATGCAAATATCATACTTCTTTGATAACCTCTAGAGCTCCTGAGAACTATGCAGCGCAAAGTGCTTAGGAGTTTTAGAGGTTTAATTACAGATACGAGAAGAGTAACCAGGGTGTGTCCAACCCGTATTAAGCAAGATCAATGGTGTTATGACCCAACCTCCACACGTTTCTTTCATTTGAAAGCCTGTGCCCAAAAGTGGCCCTGTTGATCATAATTAAGGCTTTACTTTTCAGTGTGATTTCGACAAATTGCTAACAGTATTGCTCACGGTAGCCGGCTTTATCTTCGCGAGGTATCAATTTATCGGTATGCTCACTAGGGAATTCATTTTGGAAAACACTCGCAAATCTGCATTTGTTGATGAAGTAAGTTGCACCTATCAAACTTTACTTCATGTTGTGAATACATTACCTTGCATTAAGTTAACTAGTTAAGTTCTGAGTCAATGGAACTTGGTAGCTCTAACATACCACCTGCTCTAGAGTTTTGAATGAATTAGAACCAAAATTATATTTTGTACTGTATGCTTAAGAGTCTGTCAATTTTCTTTATCATAACAATCTGAAACGGAAGATCGTGCATCCCACTTGAATGAATGGTGAATGCTTGTATTAGCTTATTGAAAATAGGTACTACATAATTTTGTAATTAGATGATATTTTTTTCAATAAAAGGATTGTTATTAGAAATTGTTTATTAGCTTACTTGACCTTGATTAAATATGTTAGAGCTTTATATTCTTATATGCAAAATAAATAAATATAATTGTGAATTCTGACACTTTCAAAAAAACCATGTTTGAAAATGTTAATCCTGCATTCGGTGTTATAGTTTTTAAGAGATAATAAATCTAGAAGTTGAATATGTAGCATTGATTGTTTTCGTTCTTATTTATTATCGGGGTTAAATAATTAAGATCTATTATAAAATTATATTACCCTTATATTATATTAATTATTTTATTATTATGACTCGGGGTTCCCAGAACTGTCAACAAATTAAAGAATTCTTCCAATTGTATAAATGTTCCAGTACCACCACATGATAAGATATCTCAAGTTCATAGGAGCACCAACATGGCTCGTGGAGCAAGCGACTAAATACAAACAGCATTTGTGGGATATGAAGGATGGTATTCTCAATTCAAACCTGCTTCAGAAACTCCCATTAACTTTACGAATGGAACTGATATTTGATGTTAACGTTGGTGTATTTCACAGCAGTTTGCTCTTCAAAGAATCAGGTTATTACGTTACATTAATGAATACTTATTTAGATTATTATCATAATCATAATAATTTATTCAATTTATTGATTAGCTTTGTTGAAATAAAATGAAAAATAACGAAAATAAATAAATAAAGAATAATCATTATGATCATCATGATCATAATGATTATTCACGGTGATAGAGCAGCGGAATCTAAATGTGAATAAAAGAAAAAAGGAATTATGACTTTTTCATAGACTACTTACATGTACGCTGTATGAACAATGGGGGGAGAGGGTTGAGGTACTCCGTGGTAGCTCTCTCGCTCTGTGAAGCACTTAACTACCACAGTCTACATAGTTTTACAGGATATTTTTTAAATCAAATAACAAAAAGAATTTAAATAAATAAATAACAAAAAGATTTTAACAAAAAGAAATTAATTGATTATATAAGAAATGTATGTCATTATTTTTCCATTATTTATTTTACGTATCATTGACATTGATGGATGTATGAGTTAATAAAAGTTAATCAATTATTAATTATTGATTAATAATTAACTTCAATAATAATGATTGAAATTTCGTTTATAATCATTATTATTTTAATATGATTTTAATTTATCAAATCAATAAAATAAATAAAAAATAATTGATTTATGCCAACACTTGGTCTTACAAACAGTTTACTAATGTTGTCGATTAAATCATCCCGACTTTTTGATGCAAAACTCGTTTAAAGCTTACAGTTAAAAAGTAATCGGGTTCAATCTTTGTTACGTTATACACATCTACAATAATTATGACAGCTATGTTGGCATTTACATTCAATCTCTGTCTTACTAATATTTGTAATCACGTGATATGGATATATCACGTGATTACAAATATTAGTAAGACTTTAGTGTTGCTGTTTATTAAACTCACACCGGAACTTAGCTTAAACAGGCACTTTTTGCGTCGATAATTGGCTAGAGTGCTGCTCTAACTTATTTCACATTACGGAGGGTTCTACGGCTTAAAATCAGACGATGTCAAGTTATTTTTTGGTTTATTATATTAAAAAGAAATAGAATATCAGTTAACTGTTTAGCCATCAAAGGCGCTGGCGGAACACGTCTAAGAAAATCTATTATGTTTTAATCATGGGTGATATTTATTTGAATCGTCTGTATTCTGGTTCAGTGTTTACTATTAGCAGACACAGTGACATCTAAAAAAGAGTTTCATTTTTATTAATAATGGATAAATAAAATATGTATTGTTCATATCCGCTTAGGTATTTGGGTGTTACAGTTTATTTGGCAGAAAATAAGCTCTCTATTTCGTCACTGTCTATTGAGTTGCGAAGTTTCAAATTTAGTGGGAACCGAAGTTTATTAGATGAGTGCTTAGGGAATATTCGTCCATGTAACCAACATTTTGCGGCTTGTTAATAATTTGTTTGGTTTCAGGGGAATCTTTCATGAGACAAATATCGTTGCTTATGCGACAGGAGATTCACCTTTCTGGGCAACAAATTTGGAGCCAGGGTGTGGTGAAGAGTGGCATGATTTGTGTTAAGAGTGGTGTAATAGAAATGCTCTCAGATGAGGATGACGAGAGCCCTGTCATAGCTTTTAAAGAAGGAACTGTTAGTTTCGTTTTCAGCTATTAATTGTTTACGATTAATAATTTCATTTATTAAATAGGGTTCTAATATGACTTATTTCATATTTCGAATGTAATTAATTGTATGTACGATGAAATTGTTTTATAGCAATGAAAATAATAGTAAAATATTTTATATTATGTTAAAGTCAAAATGATTAAATTTTATTTTTCTTTACTATACCTACGATACCTTATCTACGACATTAAAAACGTTTCAATGAAAATTCTGTATAAGTAATTGCAGGTTTCAATAAGAAAACGAAAGTAGTTTTTTATAACATTTCTTTCGTTAAGTTTACTTACATGTTTCACCTTTGATATTGTAGATAAAAAAGGGCTATTTATTTACACAATATCAACTTTTCTTTCAGGTATTGGGAGAACTGAGTTTATTTTATTCAATCCCATCAAAAGTCACTGTGAAAGCGGCTACTTACGTTGAACTTCAGGTGAGTTCCATTAGTTTATTGAAAAATCATATTGGAAATATCCCTATTCCTCAAATTTTTTAAATTCATCGAATTTATTCATTGAACAACGAGTTACATAACAACAATTCCAAAGCTTTAAGTTACTCTAATCTATATTTGTCTCTGTCTATCGAAAGGACAAAGAGAGAATTGCTAAATTGCTTGTAAATGGAATATAATTTCAATTTTCATATTTTCGAGTCAAGCTCCTTTCATAAACGCTCGTGATTGAAGTTTCTCTTATAACTTGTCATTTATCAATTCTATCTTTTTTGAAATTGTAAATTCTAAGAAAACATTCAATTTCAGTGGATATTAACATCACGACAGCTGCATTTGAATTACAATTAATAAGTGGGCCTGAAATACCCAACAGTTGGAGTTACTAGTCGTGCTATTGTCAGATCTAATTAACTGTAGACTGTTGTTACAGGTATTATGTAGGACTGATTTTATGCGAGTGATATCAGAGCACCCGGTGATGCTTCAACAGTTACGGCAGAAAATTTATACTCGGTTGCATTCGGCAAGGAAAAAGCAGGTCCTTTTTTATATAAACATTAACATGTATAAACACTTAAATCACTACAATTTTATCGGTTTCGGTTGGTTAAAACTCATATTTCACAAGATCTATATATCCTTTCTTTATATTGGTATATATATACGTTTGAAGTTCTATTTCAAATATGACATTGATGTGATTAGTATTGCAACTAAATGAAGTGCAGTGCCTTTCCCGGGTCGAATCTCTTTCTTACTCCATAGTTTACTTAGGGAGAGAGTAACGCGGCTATCGCGACATGAAATGTGAAGAGTAGATCAATTTATAACTTTGAGCTGCTCGTTATTTGTCTGTTTGAATAAATTACAAATTTTAATTCAATATTACTTTGGACTACTGAATCTTCAATCGAAATCCTTGCTTGGATAAAGGAAAGACAAAAATAAAACCAGAATAACGTAATTTAAAAAAATAGTACAGCATTATTTTTAGATTTACTCCTTTGTCCATGTTTCTCGTTGTACTTTAATTAACGATGAAAATAAATATAAAAATTCACTTAAAAAAGGCTGAAGATTGCAGGTTCAGTAGTAAGTTTAGAAGATTGGCTGAACTTATGACATTATGCAATTTACTATAATTCGTTAAAATAAAAAAGAGGTAGACCATTTACTATGTTTTATATATTTATTTTTTATGTGTTTTGTAGCAAGCGCTTAAATTCTGTAATAACTTGTAAAATATTATATTTTCCTTTCTTAAAGCTTTGTCTGTGAGCTTCTTATTCTATTATAGTTCCGTGTAACAGTTGACAATCGCCGCTCTGCAGAAACAATCGCTAAAATGATAAATTATATATGCTACAGCACGCAGCAGTAGTGTTGAGTAGGACATACAAGAGGCAGTACATTTGTCCTTTTGTCCTTTTTTAGTTATAATTAACAAATTATTAATAGGGTATTCATCTGTTTTGATGATAAACAAAATTATAAGAGATCTTTGTGATTTTTATTTATAAAATTTTTATTCAAAACGCAAATTTTCGTACCGTTACTTCCGTTAAATTTATCACCGATGTTCATTTAAGGAAGCAATAAATCAATACGACAATAACGATTCGAGAATGATTCAAACTCATTACCGACCTATGAAAGTGCTCAAAGACAATTTGGCTGGAGTAGAGGAAGAGAAGGATCCAACTTTTGTGGACGACTCTCACATGTTTTACAAGGGTAATAAAGTTCACAATTCTTTGAAATTTTGCATACAAATTTGATTGTGAGTAAAATTACAATGTATTTATTTTAGATAGGAGAAATGTTCGCCAACCAAAATTTACCCGGAAATATTTGGAATTGTATCATTTGTCTGACAATGCTACGAATGTAGAGACACCTCGAATTTGTTTAAGTGCGAGATTCCCTTGGATTTTGGAGCCTAATACTAGATTTGTGAGTTGTATATCTAATTATGTTTCAAAACTTGCAGGTCATATGTATATAAAAATAATAATTTTAGCATACTACTCTTTTATCTGCCTAAAAAACATCTTTCATACGATCACAAAAATTATCTTTAATGTTTGAATTCATCGTAACAGGGAAGAACCTTAACTAATGTCTAATACCAGCGAATATATATGGTTCTTTTATGAATGACCTTTAAAACATCATAAATCTCCTGTTTAACATAATTAAGATGGACTCTCCTGCCTTTTAAGTACGAAAAGGTCTAACGTGAATTAATCTAATTTCCATTTTTATACGGGTATCATAAACAAATGTTTTTCTCTATAACTATATACCTTAACATGACTAATTGTTTCTTAGCATTACCGTGACGTTTTAAATATCCACCAAAAATTTGAAATTATTCATTTAATTGTTATTATATTCATTTTATACATAAATAATAATTATTATTATGTTTACCGTACGGTAAATATTTTAAATAGTTTAGATATTGTGATTAAATAGTATGTTGGGGTAGTCATATGTATAACTAATAAAAAGTTATAGGTTATGCATCAAAAAAAATTGAAAGATCAGTATTTGGTGATTTGCGAAACATTAAAGAAAATTGGAGTCTTAGTGTATTCTATGAGTGCGACAAATTGCCTAACGTTCAGTAGTATAGAATTTTATTGTGTATTTTTATTTTAACTTTATTTTATAATGACGTTATTACATATAAAGTTATTTTCCGTCTTTGTATTATAGAAAAATGATATATAAATATAAATTAAAATAATAATGAATGATAACACAATCCGTTTAAAATATAATTTAAACGTAAATCACACGCAGCCATGATCGCATAATGGAATACACTATTTTCCTTTATTTTCGAGCATGCGAATGAATAAATTAATTATTGATTGTTCACAGGATATTTGCATTCAGTTTTATTTTGCCTGCTATATTTTACTGTTTAATACACGGTATTTTTACATTTAAAAATATGTTATTGGAAAAGTAATTTATAACATGCAGTATTTAAAAGGAATTTCCATATAAGGCAGATATCATGGATGTCAAACTCACATTAAATGATTGTTTTCATGTAAAGTTTTATTATTCAATCATTTTTATTAAAACAGCGAAAATGGAGTGGAAATGGACAATCTTGATTCAAATTTTACTTCATTGCTACCTGTATATATTAAATAACAGTTTATTAAGAATAAACGTTTTGATTTTATTTCATTTAAATGTTTTTTTATATATTAGTTATCATTACAATCCCAATTTCATTTGCCATTACAATTTTTTCATTTAATTGTTTTTAGGCCCTTCCTATTTTATGTTAATGTAATATTACTATACTACCTACACCAATATTGAGTTGATTCTATTTACCTATTTTTAGTTCAACTTTGTCCTAAATGTATTTTCAACATTAAAGTCTATATTCTCTATATTATCTATATTATTGATTGCAGACGCAAATGATTGATATCGGCCACTTCTTGTTGGTTATATGTGTGTGCATAATGTCGCCTTACTACGCCTTCCAGAATGAGCAAACTGGATTGACACATATCTTCAAAACAATATTTACAGTTGGAATGTTGCTTAATATTTACGTACAGTTGACTACTGCTATAGTCGAAAAGGTAAAAACTTATCTCACGAGAACATGCACAGCTATCGATAAAGTGTAAGGATGAGTTATGTTGCTGTAAAAAGTAATTAGCATACACTAGATAAATTTAAATATTAAGAAGACGTTTGTGACACGTATAAAGTCTATCGTATTTAAGTATAGTTCTGTTATGGAAGTGTGTGGCTTATTAATACAGGAGTTACAAAAAGTAGCTTCTATAGTCACAGTTTATAGTTAAAATGTTGTTGTAGACCGAAAATGAGTTTTTTTTTAAATTAATTTATTAGTGATTTTTAGTGTTTTAATTGGAAATCAATCTAGGATTCCTTTTAGGAGCTATACCTAATATACTTAATAAAAGTATATTTTTTCACATTTTACATGAAAATATGAGAAACTATTATTGAATATTAATTAATAAATAATAAATACTAAATTAATTCATAAATTTCTTTTAACAATATTTAGAAACTTTAGTTTCTAAATATTGTTAAAAGTTTATTTTAAAAAGTTTTTTATTTTAAGTTATTTTTAAAATTTTCTAATTTTTTATTTATATTTATTATCACACCATGAACCTTAACGAACCTTAAAAGGTTTGTTAAGGTTCATAGTGTGATATTAATCTTTTTCTTAACAGCACTTGTTTGACGGATCACTGCCTTAACAAAATTATCCAGTTTATAAAAACTTACTATTTCTAGAACAAGAAAAAAGTTTCGCTAAAAGAGATTGCTGAAGTTAAAATGGCCACATTCGGATTTTATTTAGATATGTTGTCAGTTTTCCCTGTATACATTTTCACTGATACCTCGGAACCCCGGGAGGAGTCCCTCTTGGGACTAATAGCCAAACTATTCCCAATTTTTCAAATTTGGCATATTTGGGACTACATTAAAAAGTGGATGATGAATTTTGATAACAATATTATGGTTGGTATGCTCTTTTTATATATCCCATACAGTGTGGAGACGACAAAATGATATTATACTGAATCTTTTACAGAAGTCAGGCTTACATTATATCATACATTCATAACGTAATAACAATTACACTCCATTACATTTGCGATTGAATTTTCTCATAGAAATATTATGGAATGTTCTAATTTGATGTCATTTTATCGACTGCGCTATTGTATCGTGTGACAATTATTTAACCTGAAAATTTTATTCCTATCAACACGTTATAGAACAACGAAAATCTTTTTTACTGTCTTTATATTGTAAATTTTGTAAAACCGGCTTGTTACGTTTTATAATTAAGATAATAAGCGAGCATTAGAGTATTGAACGTGGTTTTTTGTGTTTCTGTAGAGCGTCATTCGTTGTCTGTTTCTCTCTACTGGTACCTGGATGTCTAAGCATTAGAGAATAGAATAGAATATCTTTATAGTTGTAATTTTTTCCATTATGGACTTTTTTACATGCTTTTTTTGTTGAGATTTTTTCGTGTAGACCAGAGATTAAATATTTAATCCGACCCTCCGACGATCTTTTGAAATTATGAGTATACTCGTACCTATTATATACTATTAATTTCTGAGGATCGACGTCGTCAAATTATAATTATCGCGGGCTATTATAGCCAGCTTTATAAAGTTAGGTATTTGAATTCAAAAAAGGAACCGTAAGCTAGACTAGCCACGTAGTTCGTCTGTTGCGTTGCAATACAGGACCCAAGCAAGTTGAATTTTGTTGAGCGGGGGCGTGGAGAGCGGAGCGCGGTGACGTGGGACGCGAGGGCGTGGCTGAACTTTGCTCTATCATAGGATGAAAACTACACTCCTGTGCCTCCTCTGAAATTTCTTAAAACTTTTTGGCCCCCCTTCAAGAAAGTTTGCCCACCACTGGTCTAGACGAACGTGCAAATGGGTCGTGTGTCTTATCATGTTTACGTTTTATTTATACTATACGAGTGCTTCATTAGATATAGATAGATATAATTTTCTTTATTGTAAACCATACATTTTAAATACAGACAGGCCTTATCGCTAAGCAGCGATCTCAGCCAGACATTTGGATAGACAGGATACACAAGAATACAATATTATTATTAGTTAGTTTTTATGGTTCTTTTCATTTATAAAAATATCTTTTCAGCTGCTCTGTTTGATTAAATTCTTAATAATTACTATAATATGCTGCTATTGGTCCGGCTGCTTCCTGTATGTATTCGCTTGTCCAAAGAAATCATGTTATAAGGTAATTCAAAATTAGAACAAAATAGAATAGAATATTATCTTTATTGTACATCAGCCAATTCAAAAAGAGAAATGCATAGGGAACAGTTAACTAATTTTATCAATAATATTATTTATCATTAATTAAATAAATGTTACAAACCGTATAGGCTATAATCTTTAAAAGTCAATATGGGATGTAATATTACCGTGGGATATAGACTATTTTAAGATTGAGCAAAAAGAGTTTGAATCTTATCACAATTAATTACGAGCCTTTATTTATGTTTTGAGGCTAATAGATGTGAGTGTAAAGATGTTAGTATTATTATTCAGCCTCGTGTGAAACTATCGACTCTTTTATATAAAAATACTTACTTTTTAAACAAATTATGAGGTGCATATAAGTTTATTATTAATTAAAACACATTTTTGGAGAAATTTGGACCTAGGAATATATCATAAAAACCTATTTTATAATGTTTACTTTCTACACAATAATAAATTCAAAGATTTTATAATTTTTATAGAATATTCAAAACTTCATTCAATAACATACAAACGAGCAGTGGTATCTTTGAAGAAATTATATTATGGAATTTTTCTCAGAATTCTTGGATGGCTCAGCTGATTAGCATGGAAACTCAATTAGAATATAGAACAAGCGATGCTAAACACGACAAGCCGCTGGTTTCTTCATTCTCTTTTGGGACAGCAGTCTTCACTGGATCTGGAATCTCTAATATAGCTCCCGGCTGCAATGATTTGTTCGTAGTGAGTACTGTAGTCAATTGTCATCAAATATGGAACGATTCGTTCATATACACATAATGAGTGTGTGTGTGTGTGCGTGTGTGAGAGAGAAATAGCGATATAGAGTAATTGTAATAATCATCAATTAAGCCTAAGAGATTCTTTGATGACTTTTATTAACTAGATGGTATTCCTAAAATTAGTCTTCAATATGTCAGAACCAGATGTCAGAAGACACCAATGTGTCAGAAAGTACACAATATCCTCAGACAATGTAGGTATTTTAGTCACTGACGAAATCCATACACCGCGTAGTTTAATTAAACAAAGAAGCGTTTCTATTCAGTCATATAACAATTTTTTGATTGATACTCGTAACTATGGGAATGCGGCTCCAGATTTTGTATGAAAATGTATATTCTTTACTTTTTGTTGGTCCTTTCTTGTTATAATTATTAATCTTTTAAATTGCAATTCTACTTTGATTATTGCAGGTGGTAATTATAATTATTCTGGGGACCTATATCAGCTCTTTGTACACTGCAAAGATTTGTAGTCAATTTTATCTTCGAAGACAGAGAAAATTAAAGTTTAAGGTATCGTTTTTAAGTCTGTTGTGAATTTATGTATATGTATTTTTGTATTTAATGAGTTTTGATTTTTAACAAATGCAATAAAAAACAAAGATACAATAATAAAGTATAAATATCAAATTGTTTTCTAACACTTTATTGGTTTGGAGAGCCAAGCACTGAACGATCACTCAATCTCGCGGAATCGATACTGCATTTTTCTAATGTTAAAACTAGTAGTATGGCAGACTGAAAAGTTCCTCGCTTTTTTTTTATAGAAGCTACCATTTTTCAATCAGTATGTAACATTCCACTGACTGATTGACTGAGACCTCCCGTAATCTATGGCATTATACACCAATCAAATTTATTGCACGTTAGAATATGTGTTGCTGTTGTTTCCGTTTTTTTTATTTATTTAAAATACTTAGATAACTCTTACATGAAAAATATAAGGTAAGTTTTTATAGAAATCATTTTAATATGGACTAGTCTATTTGTAGGAATATTATTTTAAGAATGCTTTTAGGGCTCATGGTCACGAGCTGACATATATATTCTTCAAAATACATGTAAATTGTTTTTTCTGTTCTCTTATTACTTTTCTTATGTAATATTGATTTGCCCTTGGTAACATCATAATATATTGTTATTTAAAAAAATATATAAAAAAATTCTTGCAGGAGTCTATGAGGGAACTCTTCTACTTTCTCACAGTTAACCATGTCAGTAGCAAGATTATAGCTCGTGTGAAAAATTTTTTTGGTGTGCAGTGGTGAGTTAATTCTGATGGAGAACAAACATTTCGTCAAGATCAAGCCTTATCATAAACAGCTATACCCATCTCCACAAGGTGTCTTAATAGCTAGCGGACTAGCTTTCTCTTAAGTTTTTCCTTAATTAATGTTATAAATCTCATAGATTTATAACATCAATAATTAATCTAGATTGAAATACTTTTCATAGAACAAACAGAATGACAAATGGCGGTTTTATCGCTACTGGTGAGCTCTACCAGGCAACCATGGTTGTAAGGTGTTGCAGGAAAAAGTTAAAATTAAAGAGACAGGTGCATAAATTAATATAAAATGCTATACAAATTTATTTAGATTAATTAGAAATAAGTTGGAATCTCTAATTTCGTGAAACACTAAAATATTTTCGTATAATTATTGACTAGCTTATTTTGTCCGACGTACTTTAAGACAGTTTTTAAATTATGTTGACGCCTAAATTCTACATTTTCAGCTTTATTTACGTATCATGTTTATTCGTTATCACGTTCTTCGAGGTTAAATATTCCCTTGCTTATAAAAACTGATGAAATTTTCCCTGTCTGTTTTGGCTTAATTTTATTCTAAAGAATTAACATTATTAAGCATAATTAAGATTAATATTGAACGTTTACTATAATAATAATTCTTATCATTTTGTTAGGTGATTTATCTTTGTTCTTTGAAAATTTCATGAAATGTAAGTCAGCAGATAGAGAATTTTTGAAAAATTGAAGGAAAAAATATTTTTTAGATTCTTGTTCCTGTATGATCCAAATAGACATATTGCATTGGTATGCTGTATAAAGTATACTTTCACTCATTACTATGTCTTTATGCATTTTTATCCGTTGGTAAGGTATTTATTAAATGATTGGTAAAAGTTTACATCAAAATGAGTGCTTGTAATAGCACTCATTTTGATGTTTAGTCCGTCTGCCCTGTTCTGCAGCCGTGTACTTAACAGAATTAAAAATGGTTTACTAGGTATTATAATAGCACAGTAACTTCTAAAGAAATATTTCAAGATATGTCCGCGAGTATTCAACAAGAAGTTTTGGCAATTGAAATGCTGGAAACATTGTTATATTGTCCAATATTTCAGGTAAACTAAGTTTTATTTCGATTATATTTACGAACACGAAAATAACTTGTTTAGTATTATTTTTTATTTTAAAAATTACATACGAATTAAGTAATATTTTTAAGTTATCACTTGGTGGAAGAGAAGGCTCTCTATATGCGTATTCCCTCATCGCAATCGCCGATTTTATCTGCTGTGGTGATCGCAATTCTATTAACTTGGACACCATTTCTACAGCAAAATATCTATTATGTGACTTATTTATGTTGGAATTAAAAATTAATCTAATAGTTCCAATTAAACAGCTTATTTGTAAGACAAGTAATATTACTCATATTCACTTTTACAATTCGCAGGATTGTAATAAAGACTTTCTTCAAACGGTCGCAACCCACAGCAAATCAATTGTTTTGCCTGACAACGAGATTGTTCAGCACGGTGGTGACATTCGACGGAATATGTATATTGTGCAAAAGGTTTGTATGTCAAATGTTGATAAAATACTAGACACAGTCGACCACTTCAATTTTATGTTTATACTCTAATGCAATAAGAGCCATTTTCCAACTGCCATGTGACGCTTTATGTGCTGTCATCTGTAACTATAGATAAAGTATAATCTACGGGATTAACAACCAAAGCTGTAAAGAACATCAGTAAAGAATAGCGGGAAGTTTGAACATCGACAAGTGAACTTGGATAATACTATTTTTACGGAAAAATGTTTTGCATAATTAAACTTCTTCAAAATAAAACAAAGTTAGTATTAGTGTTACTTTTTCTACGAGTAATCGCGTGTTTCTTTTGCAACTAATACATTTCAGCATAAAGTTTTGTCGAAGTAAGGTTTTCCAATGGGAAAACTGAGAAGGGTATCTGTTCCTAATATAATAAGATCAATATACTAAATATATCTATATATTATCAAGCCTAAAATTTGTAACTAAATTATTTTTTATTCCATCAGGGTTACTGCAATCTTATGAATCATCGCGGAATAGTGGTCAGATCGATTGGTCCTTGCGATCACTTTGGTGTGATTGAGATGCTATTTGGATTGCCAAAAGTAAGTGGCGAAATGTTTCCAAAAAATATTGACGCGTAGTCTAGTGGCCCTTATTATTGCAATATTTCGATTTCTTTATAATATTTCAAACAAAGCATAAGCATGCAATAAAATTGTGGAAAGCATTGCATTTATGTCTAATAGTAAGCTTCTAGTATTAATTTTCGTTAAGGGACGTTTTAAACTCGTGTCAGGTATATACGGTGCGGACGTCGACAAATTGCATATTGCTGCACGTCGAGTACAGCGACCTCGTGCAGTGCTGGGGCACATTCCCGGACATCGGTCAGCTAGTTAACTCGGTAAGCTGGTTAAATAAATTACTATGACTGTAATATAATACTGAAAGGGCACGATCTTTTTGATGTTTTATTGTAACAACTGTTGAAAACCTTATTAAAAAATAAATAAATAAAAATAAAATATTTATTTTACATACGTATTGTATATACATAGTAATATCATATAAAAAAGAAGAAGCAAATTTTATTACATTGTAGACAATGTTCTAGGATGACTGACCTCTTCTAGGCTTAGGATGTACTTAATTGCAGTTAAAGACTTTAGTCACAAAATATCCTGAACTGTCGAAGTTCTAAGGTAACTAAAAGGTTAAGGACTCATATAATAATACATTATCTTAACCCACTCATTGATCTCTAAATATTTGTTTAGATATTACAAGACCCAGAACTCTGCATCAAGGCCAAATGTTACGAGGACGCGAAGCCACTAACTGGTCGTTTGAATACCAAAACAAACAGGATTGCGGTAACGAATTAATACTTTGTTCTCTGAACTTTGTATAACTTAGCCTTTGTTTATTCTGATTTTGAAAGTTTATGGCCGCTGTATAAATATTGGATCTAGTGAGATACTCAATATCGTGTTTAAATTGACAATTACAATCTTAAAAGACTGGTTTGTAATAGAATTGAAGATAAATCCTTTCACACAAAGGTCAGTATGCAATATTAATTTCGTTTCAGCAATAATTATCTGCGACATAAAATTCAGTAAATTAAGCAGTTTTCGAAGAAATATTATTTCATTTTCCATCAAATGCAAAGAAATCTACGTTTTGTTTTTCCAACTTTATATACACAAAATATCTTATCTTTAATATTTAAGCATCGCCAAAGTTGGCTGGCTCGTTTAAAATGTTTGTTTTATTTGTAGCAAGAGATAAAAGAAAGTTTCGTTGTACTAACCGGCTGGGACAGAGTTCAGTACGCCGAGACCTTTAATAAACTAGGTCTGCTGCGGTAAGTTACTCTACTCCAACGAAACGCTTGAGTAGTAAATAGTATTTCAAGTGTAACTTTGCATCGTTCTTATCTAGTCGATATAATAGCTGATTTGGCAGTGTAACTACTTCGATATGTGATGTCGAACTGTAAGCATGTAATCTTTGATAAGATTACAAGTTGTCCAAGTATGTTCGCCTCTAAGAAATGGAAGATTTTTAAAAATAATTAATATATAATCTGCGGTACTGGCGTGTATAAAAAAAATCTTACACATTCTGCTCTTTTTTATAATATCTACAATATAATATATAACTGTATTAGTTAAATAATAAGCTTTTTAGATAAAAAAATCTTTATTTCTTAATTTTTTTAGATACATCCGATATTTCTTTGTTCCTGGCTGCATTACTCCGTATGGGTTATTTTTGAAGTTGTGGTGTGCACTGCGATTTATATTAGCTATTTATTATATTTTGGTGATCCCCTACAATATTGCTGTAAGTAAATAGTATGTATACGGTCTTCGGTACTTAATAATGCTCATTTAAATATATTTTGACTTGATGAATGTGACAAACAAAACACAAGCGATTCCACAAATATAAAACTAAAAATAATTTTAATTTATATGATTTTTAGTCGGTTAATTCTCAGCTAAACGTAGACGTAGTCTATTAAAACTGAAACCTTTTGAGAATAAAATTGAATAAATTTTTGCTTTTGGTCATGAAATTGTCATAAAACATTAACTTGTAATAAATGTTGTATTACGGTCAATTTCTATCTACAGATAGATAAGACCTCTTTCAGTCGAGTGATCAAGTATTCTGTTTCTAAAGAAAATTAATTAAAAAAAGGCGGCTCCTTGAATACGAGTTGGCTTTAAAGAACTGTACATATGTACTGTGTATATTTAAGTAAATATTATCTAAAAAGAAAACAAAATTCATGAAATTATATACGATTAATTTCTTTTTTTCAAAATTGTGAGATTATTAGGAATATTACGTATTTCTTAATATATTATCGAGCTGTATACATAAAAATACTTCTAATACATTATTAAGATAATGAATTAGCATTCAGTTAATCGGGATTTATCTTTATTAACGAAACGCTTTTCAATGAATATAAGTTTTGTAACTTACGTCATTTATTTCTACGCTATATTTTGTTGGAGCGGAATAGTGATATCGAACCTTGAAGCTGAAGCATAGAGTTCTGTAGATGGCCAGTTCAATTCAGGAATTGGAATCGTTCTATTGAATTGTGTTATAGCTCCAGCTATTGCTGGATTGTATTTAAGGACTCACCTCTTAAAAAAGAAATCGAGGAGTTTAAACTTATTTATACCTAAGGATAAAATATTTAACATTGTAGATAACCATGTTTTTCCACGTTTGTTGGAATAATGTATGTGAACAAAAGAAATAAAACATAAGTTTATTAAATAATGTTT
The DNA here is from genome assembly GCA_943193645.1 of Acentria ephemerella. Lineage (NCBI taxonomy): Eukaryota > Metazoa > Arthropoda > Insecta > Lepidoptera > Crambidae > Acentria > Acentria ephemerella. The sequence continues at coordinate 7,930,815 of OW971886.1, read as the reverse complement.
AGTGAGGCCCTAATTGTGAACATCTGATATAATTATTACTACAACATTCATTATTACTATCAACAGCCTACACAATACAGGCTTCACTTGGTAGAAACAAACGAGGATCTTGTGCCATAAAATAATACTCGTAGAACAACCGAGAGAACGCTTAACCGGGCATCTGAAGTTCGGTTGGGTTTGGCTTTTATTTTTTTTAAACGCATCCGCAATTTGCCGGAATTAACTGCTTCGTTTTATTTATCAAAATAATAATAAGAAAATAATAATAGAATAGATTATTGCATAGCAACATTATTATATAAAATACAATATAAGCATTTATAGCATTAAATACTTCCTTCTTTAAAAATTAGTCTGTATTGACTGACTTCGTTACGATGAGTATTCAATAACTTTAATATAGAATACACATGGTAGAAGGTTCCCATACCTTCTATAAGAAACTTCTACCAGAAACATTTTCAGACGAAACAACATACATTCCTTCAGACATATACATGGACAGACCTGACATTGTATATAGACATTATTGTTATGTCTTACGTTGCGTATTACAACGAAAAGTCGTTGCTGGTCACACACCCGCTTTTGACGGTCTTGTGGTATTTGAAGGGGACTTTCTTTTTGGATTGCATCAGCATCTTTCCATTTGAATATTTGGTGAGATATTTTAAAATAATATGGTAGATAACAGTAGCATTAAAGAAAAACAAAATCAATATTATAGGTTTCAGTGAATTTATCCATTAAAAACTTGGTTAAGTGAAAATAAATCCTACTTGATTGGGAAGAAAATTGGTAACTTATTATTTTACTAACTTGTCTCAGTTTTAAGGATTTAATTTGGTTTTTCTTCGAATCAGTGGAAAATGCAAATCCCATTTTTCTTACCATCAGGCAGTCTTCACGAGTTATTCAAATAAAAATAAAAATTTGTAATTTTTTCAGTTACGAATAGTCAACGCGGATACTGATATGGATCTATATAGAATTAATAGAATATTGTTAGTAAGTAAACTTTCAACTTATACAATTTTATCTTGTATTTCCATAGATAATATGTCGAGTGTATTTTTTGTAATTGACAAAAGAATTAAATGAAACAAATTGAATTTTATTTTTGTTCAATGTTGATAGTAGGAGTTAAGATAATAATTAATTAGTTGTATCCAAGTATTGCCGATAAGTTGAATTATTAGTGAGATGAGTGGTCTGGTAACTTAAGTAATCTATCGTTAAAGCAAGTTCGGATGGATGTAAGAAATTAGCCTTCAATCATCATTTCTAACTTGGAAACTATACAGAGACCAGTGGTCTTCTATTAATTAAGATACGGATGTCCATTTTATGTTAGAATTGATATAGTAAACCTTGACCTATTGAATTATAGCTATATCGCTGCGAAATTTACGAATTCACTACTTAAGATTAAAACCTTCCGCAGTTCATAATTTAAACACACTGCTGTCTAACGGCATTCTCTAAAGATAAAATTAATTTATTTGCTTGGTTTCGCTCTTTCTTATCAGTTTAATTCGAAAATGATAGAATCACTTTTAGGAACGACAAGTAAGGTGACACTTAGACAAGCCGTACACTTTAGATTTTCTATTTTTTATTCAGGATGTTTCGTGACGCGTGTTAAAATACAAAGACCCGCCATTTTAGAAACGTTATATGACGTCACCGATTGTGTTCCTATTGCATTGTAATGATAAAGAGTACTGAAAGTCAATTTCATTTAAGTCCATTTACATCGGGATTGGGGACTTTGAACCATCGACAAAACGTAGATTAGCTTTTAATATCAATATTTAGTACTTTATGGTCAAAATAAGAGTATTGAGTTATCTAATTGTGAAGTCATAGACATGATACTGTCTCCACTTCAGTGCTTTTGCGAATTGCGTATATTAAAATAATATTTGACAATAAGATACAAATTAATTTAAAAGGGGACGGTTATTTTCACTTTGATTTTTTTATTATTCACATTACAAATACATATATAGTAAATCAGATTGGTCCTCATATGAGAAGTGGAGTAAATCAGCTATGATGATCGCCGATAGACATAATATGCAATAACAATGGAAAAGGGAAAACGCACATATTTCAGTTCTTTGGTACTCGCCATGAATTCCTTCTATGCCCTGTTATTGAACTACCTTACCAACTAAAACACTACTGCTTAATGGACAAAATTGTGACCGATTAAATCAGCGACATAATCTAATTATTATTTCATAGGTGACAAGGATAACTGGTGCGTTTTCGTACTGCGACAGCGATATAATGAACGTGAATCCAATCATAGTACTGCTCAAGTTCTTGCCTATAGCATTTACTTTAGTTAATTTCACGACAGCCATCATATTTGCCCACTCCTGCGTAAAGTTCTTATCTCCAGACAAGAACTATATTCTGGTCAACTGTACAGCAGCATTGATCGTTACTGATGAAGAAAACGAAATTAAATGTGAGTGTAAACATTGCATTTATATTTTAAAAATCTTTAATGATGATACTGTAACATTAATGTGTATATAAATAAATCAATTCTGTCTTAAAAAGTTAATTTAATTTGCAATTAAGTTTGGTTTCTAATTAGAAAATTTAAGCTAAGCACGCCTTAATATACTTATACGTGCGAAATTAAATATGGAAGCAAATTTTAATCTTTATAAATGAATATGATTAATTACAGAAGTAAAGATTAATATTTGCTCAGCTTCAAAGTCAAAGATTAGAAACTGACCGTAAGTCTAACATTGTAGGTAAAAACTAATAACTATTTCTAAAATGATATAATTTAATAATATTATTGCAGATGCGGTTACAGAATACCTGAATACGTTTTTTTGGGTCTTCGAAATGTTTTTTGGTAAATAATTTAAATAATTAAAACTGTTATCTAGGTAATTTATTTGAAAAACAAGCTTGTAAGATCGGTCCAATATTAAATATTCACAGTAAATAAATTTACTTTCTTATATTCTATGTACGTTAGTAATTCTTAACTTAGTTTCTTATAATATGATCTTCATGATTACACAGTAAATAGTGATTTGTGTATTACAAATTAATGGAAACTTTTTGCAAATATACAGGATGTGGATGCACACCGGTAACAAATACCAATGATGTGTGGTTCAGTATCGCCTTGAGAATCACTGGATTTTTCTACTTTGCTTTCATGTTCGGTTATGTTGCTTCATCTAGATCGACTCAGGCGCATGCGTTATTGGATCATGTGGTGAGATTATTATGCTGCTCTATTATTTTAATGATTACACGTCTGTAAACTATGAGTAAATTTATCTGTTAAAACTATACAACAAATGATAGTTATAAACACATTTTAATTTTTTTTATAAAGTATTTTGAAAAAAGTAATACCGTACCGTAACGTGTAAGAAATATCAATATATTACTTTATCCTATCACCGCCAGAAGAGACGTTCTAAACATTTTTTATTCTATTTCAATTTATTTTGGTTAAGTTGTATTTAAAATAAAATTATTTAAAAATTACTCAAATCAATTCATCATAATATAATTTGAATAAAAATGTAAAACTTTTGTTAGACATTATGTCCATTTTCACACTAAATATTAGACATTGTTATCCATTCTGAGAAAATTAAGTTATTCCCCTCATTCATTTCAATTCAATATAAAAGGGATATATAAAATCACTTTAAGGGTCGTTAAGTTACTTGATACTTAGATTGAAAATTTGCTTAAAAGCAAAAATTATTTTGCTTTTAAGCAAATTTTCGTCACTGCTAGGCTGGTCGGATTGTAATGAAAAAGTAGTACTGAACTTATATATAATTTTACTTCATACTCAGAATCTGGGTCATTAAGGGTTTTATTAGGTAGGTAACATAAAATGAGATTCACAAAACCTTGTTTCGCAAAAAATGCTAAACAACCGTGTCCGTAGCACCTGCGCGACTAAATGGCAAAACTTTCACCATTAAAAATATTACAAGCTCAGCGGTAATTAGATTAGTTTTAATGAGCGCAGTTTCCATACGTGTTATAGGAAAAAACGAAGGACCTCGCCAACTTTCTGTATCAAGAGAACGTCAATCCTATTCTTACTGAGAACACGTTGAAATATTTCGAATATGTTTGGAAGAGGACGAACGGGAGCAACCCACAAGTTTGTTTTCAAATATAATCGTCTTTATATTGTTTAGAAGTTAATAGAAGAGAAGGAAGTTTAAGGACGTTTGGGTTTGCCTAATGCATTTATTTATTTTCCTTAGGTATTTCAAACTTTTAATACAGCTTGTTTCTGCTGTTAGTTTTGAATGAGTAGGATGGTAAGAATACAAACCTAGGATTATGACGGTATTACTTACTACTAAAATGTCAATTTTATAATATAATTGAATTGAAAAAATGATTTGAATGACTAAATAAATTACAACAGGTACCTAATATATTTGTATATTAAAACCGAAGGAATTCAATTTCTTAATGAAATTGATTATTTTTATATTTTTAATGAAGATATTTTATTTTTAATGATTTTTAATGATTATTTTTAATGACAAATAAGTCAGTCGTAGTAAAATAATAATATATTATATTTATTACTTAGACAGATCGTGAAAGCATTGATCTTACCAAAATTTATAACGAGATAACTTGAGAAGTATTTAAACTCGAATACAAGTAACTAAATAATTATTGATTGTGTTGAATCAACGCTTTGTCCTGAAGTTTATTATGTTAAACAATGTAAATAACAATGTAAAATTTAAGTTAAATTAGTGAATGAGTAACGGAAGAATGGATGAACGCAGTATATCAAAACAATATCTGTTTTTGAACAATGACAGCTTATATTTAAAATTTTGTCTTGCTTTGTTTTAGTCTCATTTTTAATCTTAATTAAGAGTTAACTTTTCCTTTGGGCGAAGATCGAATTTGTGACTTCAATTAAATTCGATCGAATAAGGCAGCGATAGTAATTGTCAGCTCAATCTGCAATCAAAAATAATGTTTTATGTACCTACTAAACCTTGCAAACAACTAATGCTTTTCAACCGTAGATTAACATGGTAAAGAACTGGAATATTTCCAGTTCTGAGCGACATAATCATGCTAGTGTAAGCGTGTCAAATTACCCAGGGGAGTCTGAAAGGTTGAGGAAATTGTTCTGTGTGGTTTAACTAAAATACTGTAAAGTTTTAGAACTGTGTAACATGTTATATACAGTGTTACTTTGAACGAGGTTGCCAAATTTAAAAAATAAAGTTAATTATACAAATGTAACATTTTATTGTTATCGTAATTATTTTAATCTTAAATTTTTCAAAGTTGAATATTACAAATATGTCCTAAAATAACTATAGAGTTGAGTCCATGTGTTGCAAATATTTATGTTGTTTAGAATCAGTGTTACATTCGCGGGGCATAATTACTCATTTTACAATGAATGTGATGAAAATATACACGAGAACAATTTTTACATCGGCCACGAATACTATTAGGAATTTAAAAAAGTATATTATCTCTTTTGTTCCTAATTCTCAGTGACTCCAGAAAAATTGTGAATTCCATGCAAAGAAAACCCGTATAAAACTATGTAAGAACTATCTCTTTATGTGCAGCAAATTTGTCGGTGTCTAAATACGGCTTTGATGGAAGACACGCTAGTTTTCATGTACGAAAAAGCGCTGCGTGAAGTGCCTTTATTTGGAAAAGTCGAGCGGTCATTCATCAGGGTTATCACTCAACATCTTAATGAGATGTATTTCCTTAGAGGCGAAGTTGTCATACAATACAAAGACGTACAGCCATTTATTTACATTATATACAAGGGCAAGGTATGGTATTGTCTCAATCCAATCATATAATGAACAAAAGTGGCTGAGTAATATAAATAAAACAATGATTATACGTTATTCAACATATTTCAGGTCGACGTTTTATCGTCGTATAATGAGATGATTACATGTATGGGACCAGGTGGAATGTTTGGTAATTTTACAGGTGTAAGTATAGATATATCAAAAATTACTTAACTTTATTGGATGGCATGACCTTCCCTTATACAAATAACCCGGGGTACGCCATGCTTTGATGATTTATGAATTTTGATATATTATGCTCGTAAAACCCGGGAAGAGATCATATTACTAAGCATGGAATACGTAACGAACTAAATTTTCGCCGTCCACATATCAATTTTTTTTTTTAAATTTTTGGCATTGTAGCAAATCTTGTACAACAGTAAATTATCAAAACATTTTTAAAGAAACTATGAATTATATTATAACACAACTTGATCAATAAACCGTTACTTATATATTTTATGTAACTTAATTATACGATTGAATATTTAAACGTTGCAAAATTATTTCTGAATATATTTAGACTTCACACTTTACAAATTAACTTTCATAATTCATTGAGCTTTTCGTTAACTTATTTTGAAGGTTATAAGATGATGAGATGATCGAGGCCTTTGCAAATACAGTTTTATAAAAATGTAACTGCGAATTTTTCCTCTCAATATAGCAACGGATAGGTAATTGTCTTAGTAATTATCACTTCATCTACCTAGTGAAATTATTGCAGCAACCCAGCTCCTGTTCATCCATCACTATATACTCGAGTCGCAACTTAGATGTACTAGCGATACCGAGTCAAACGTTTTTCAACCTCGTTAAACACTACCCCAAAATTCAAGAGCCACTCAACAATGCATTTCAATTATCCAAAGATTATATTTTGCCGATAAATATGAACGAATCGGACGACAGTTCCACAGGTAAGCAGAAACTAATAAAGAAGGATTAATTGCACAAAGTAAAGCTTAACCAGCACAGAGGCTTGGACTTTTATAAAATGGACTCGCAGATATTCATACTGACTTAATCTTGATAAATTAATAGACTGAGATTCATCAAATTGATTCCACGTTCCTTGTTTTGATACATTTTTAAAACAAAGATTGACAGCCTTAAATCATGAAAATTTATACATTGTTTCGCACTTACATATAGGACACAAAAATAATTAGTTCTTACTTTTACATGACTCGCTGGTGAGCTACTGATACCCGACGGTTTAATCCTTTTCTAGATAAAACACTTCAAATATTTTTGCTTCTCTTAATCATGTGAAATTAAAAGTGGAACGTCTATCTATTTAATAAAAATACGTTTACTAATCGTTTGTATATAATCATAAATTACTTGATTGAAGTCAAATGTCATTAAAAAACACGATAACAATTTATTGCCGTTTTATTTTCCTCATGGATTTCGTAAGAAAAACAACAAATATTCCATTCTTTTTTTTGTTTTATGAAAAAAATTCATTTACCGATAGAGAACTACAGAAATATAACCTTTTACGTTTTGAAAGCAGTGTTTGCCAATGAACTCTTACGGATTCTTGCAGTGTTCAACTTTTGATACTTTTTATCGGCGGTTCCCAGTCCTCGGTCAGCATAGGAATCGAATTTTCATGCGACCCAATTCTCAAATTTTAAATTGACTGTTATATTTCGTACCACTTCTTTAGGTAGAATGAGCAGTAATGTAATAAACGAGAATTTTATTATCGGGCATTTAAATGTTGCATGCTTTTGAACGAAATGTGCTATAGCGTTTGAAGTTTTAACGTTGCCTTAATGTTTTTTTCAGAGAGTTCGGTGATTGATTCAGTTTCACTAGAATCTGGAGTAGATTCTAGAAGTGTTCCTAGAAGATTCGAGATGAAAGGTTTTAAAATATATACATAACTTACTGTAATATAAATCTTAGTGCGAGTGCATAATGTATATGATGCTATGCATCCAAACGTTTACAGCGTTATTCATAAGCGTTAATTAACTTTTAATCAAAAGTTTAAATAAAATTTAACATGTTTTTCATTGATAAACATTGCTTGGACTTAAACGTTTGTTAAACAGATATTTAAGCAGCTGTCAAACTAAACAACCTCCGTACATTGTTTAACGGGATAATTAACAAAATTGTGGAAAAAATCAGATCAGATGAGTAGCTATGTGGATGTTTATTATTGTTTATGGTTTTACTAGATTGTAAAAATGGATTATTTTGACATAGGTGACGATTTAAATAATTTCCAGTAAGATCGAGTAAAATAAAAAAATTAAGGGGTTCTCATATGTTGATTTTTAACCAGAAAACACCTCGAAGGTGGTGGCTAACGTCAAAAGACAGAGTTTTATTGTGGTTTCAGCAGTACTACATTCGTAACTCATACATACTGTTATTACAAGGAACCGTACTAAAATCAATAAAAAGTTAATGAGACGAGAAATTTTAGGGAAACGTCAAATAAAAATTATGCCATTACCTAACTTTCTGAGGTACGCTAAGAAAAGAATACGACAGGTTGACAGAAATGTAAATTGATATTATATTTTATAACATAATGCTAAGGAGTTTTCAAAAACCTCTTATTTTCTACCACTTTACTATATAGTTTAGAATGTTTACAAAATTAAGTAATATTTTAGTAAGCAACATTAAAGTGCCGTTAATGAATGCAATTTTTTTAAGCATTGCTTAGTAATTAAGTCATTGATTAGTTATCAAATGCTAAAGACGGTGATTAACACAGTTTTATAAATAAAGCTGTTAGTTTTAATGGAAGGAGTGATTGGCGTCATTTTTGACAATTTCGATTTTTAAAATTTCTTAACAATATTTAGAACTGATCTCGAAGTTGGTCATAAGATATAATACTCTCGTTAAAATAAATGGATTTTTAATTGAATCTAAAAGTCTCAAACCAAATTTGAATATAGAAATTGTATTTATTATTTGAAATAGACGTTTTATTTCATCAACTTTACTCAAAATACGAGTTAGCACTTGTAATTCAATAAAATAAGTTGCAGCTCTTTCCCGCTAACTAGCTCGTTACTGCAGACCGCCCTAATCAAACTAAAGAGTTGCTTCGATTCTCTTTCGTCCATTTCGTTACCAGACATACATTAGTACCTTGGATATCTGATATCGGAGCTTGATAAATATAGACAATCTCGATATAAATAGGTAGGTACCACTGAGAGTTGTTACTTGACCATTGTAATATTGGTTGTGTAGTAGTTCGCTGTTTAGATGTGAAGTAAATGGCAACCAGTGTAATCATAGGGTGCGGGAGAAATGGTATAGGTCAGAATAGTGCCACAAAATTGAAGACTCTTCAGCGAGATAACTTAGCACGTAAACTAACATCTTTACTATCCGAGAGTCTGTTAATGATTTATTCTAGGCATTGATTTATAATAAAATAAAATAAATAATAATAATCAATTCATTATTATTTTTATATCAAAGAAACTTATTTTTTGGAGCGAAATTTTGTTATCTAGTATATTTTATTATAGGTTCTAACTATAGGTAAAATCAATTGTGGTCTATTTATATTATGCCTCTATGTCCACTTCCAGGTCAGATATCTATAAGCAGTTCATTCTCAGAGGTCAGTCAAGCCAAGTCGTCTGCCAGCGTGGTGACGTACCACAGTTATATGAGCGTGTCCAACTTATTAAGACCAGGTTCCTGGATGTATCAGGTTAATTTTGTTGACTTTATTCCCAGTTTTTGAAAATATAATAGTTAATATTTTTCTGAGAATAGTTGGCCTACAGAACTCGCAAGATAGCCAGTAAAAAAAAAAATTCCGAGTAATGCCGTGTTCGAAATTTAAAAAAACTTGTGCCCTCATGCGTGCAATATACTCTTTTCGTGTGAGAGAGGTAAACATTATTTTATATTTAAATAATTAATTAAAGTATATATCAGTTAAATGGATTAACATGTTACAAAGACACATATTGTTTATGTTCCCGTATTAAAGTGAACTTCACCTACAGCCTATATCCCATTGCTAGGCACAGCGTTCTTACATGGGATAAACACATAAGGAGTTGTAACTTCGTTACTTCGGTGGTTTATAATTTAGGTATCACAAGATAATACAAATTGTAAGTACTTTACCACTGTGAAACTGTTCATAATATTTAGAGGAGTTTGAAACTCGTTAGATGAATTGACCTACCAATCACTGGGGAGTATAAGGGAGTGTGTGGTTCGGTTCGCCCGGCGCCTGATCACTGGGGATACCCACGAAAACTCACCTGTAACTTAATACTGTAAACTCACTGTCCTTTGTAGTAGTGACTTGTGTTCTGCCGAAGTAATTCAATAGGCTGCCCTTAACCATGTTTTGCTAATTAGGTATATTGTTTTGAAGATTCTTAATAAAAGTTGAAATTATAACTATACCTACACTCCGCCGGGGAATGTGAAAATCCGCTAACCGCCACCGCCACTATAGGTAACGTTCGCTTAGCTGCATAAATTTAGTCACTCCGAGGAAGGTTATATAATTTGATAAGTTTCGGAATGTAATAGTTTTATGATAATTTTAGCAATTGGCTACATTTTTTCAGATACGCGGTATTATCCAACTCTAGTTAGTCGGATTTCTGTCTTCGATATATAATTTCAAAATTATTTTTGCCTCAGGCTTTTGGCTATTTCACTTGCTTCATGGTAGCAGCATATTACGTTGTGAGCCTTTATGAATTGTCAACCCTGAACGACTGCTACATCATATTCTGGATGCAAGCAATTTTCGATACTTTCTTTTACATAAAGATTTATTTGACAATGCACCAGGTTTGTATTATAATTCAGTGATACTTATATTTGTAAAATAATACAATAAACTTATTGTCGCTAATATAAAGAAATGAACGAAGTAGATCTGTGGTTTAAAGAAGCGATGGATAACGCGTTGTGCCTGTGAATAGGTGCCGCTAACGGTTTCTGGTCCTTTAATGTTCCCTTTATGTATTCTTCAATCAAAATATTTAATTATGTATTTAAACATACCTTTAAACTATATGGACTGCTATATGGCATAGTATCAAATAAAATAAAATGTATTGCATGGCAGTAAAATTGTCCTTCCTCATAATCATTCGTGTATATAGTTATATAATTTCTTGCTGACCTCTATATTTAAACTAAGGTATCTAAATGAAGGCAGTAGCTATAGTTAGGTTGCAACAATTAACAGTTATTGTACACGGTCTAAATAAAATTTTAGTTCAGTATTTCATTATAATCCAACCAAAAAACTCAGACGACCACTAAATGTTTCTAGAATGGCGACTTTAAAGCTTATTGGCATTATTTTAACGCGCACTTAAAGTTGATTGAAATAACTCGAAAATGATAGATCGTCAAGTGTACAGTTAAGTGACCTAGACAACCTAGTCTCATGAAATTCATTATATTTTCATATTGCATTGTAATGAAAGAGAAGCAAATGACTTAAATTTAGTTTTACTGAATGCCAGCAGAATTGTCACCAATGTAATTATATAGTAAATAAATGTGTATACTAGAAAATAGCAAAGTATTTTGAACCGTAAAGTAGATCATTATATTAGTATATTTTGATCAACCACCTGAAAAGGTTTCAAATTTTCAAAGAGATCTACACCTCTATTCTGTGGACAGAAGTCATAGATGATAACAACGAAAAATGTCTCATTAAATGGTACTAAAACAAATTAAGTGCTACAAATTATTTTTGTAGCACTTAATATGTTTGAACGCAGTTCCGTATCGGTTTTAGCTAGTATTTACTGTAATTTATGTATAATGTAAACTTCATTTATAGGGTTACGTAAACAAGCACGGTGACCTTATAGTCAGTCCGTCAAAGTGTCGCAGAAGGTACTACCAACACAAGTTTTGGGTGTGGTCGGATATATTGGCTAACTTACCCTTGGATTTATTGGGATTTTGTTTTCCGTAAGTTTTAAGAAATCTTTTGGAACTAATATTACACATTGAAAAAAGTTATAACAGTAAACTTAAACATATGTTTAAAACTTTAAATTTAATTCTAAAAATAATACAAGATATGCTGATAACTGCTTACCATTGATTTCTATAGAATGCCCTGTTGTTTGCTCTGTATTTCTTTAAAATGTAAATAAAAACTATATGTTTTTTTCAATTATTCAAATTTTTACATCGATTTGATAATTACATTAAAATAATAATCGTTTCAGATGGTATACCTAAGGTTGACAGTAAGGAATACATGACACGATTAAATGTAGCAAATAGAACGTAATACAATACCTGCACGTTAATGAATTTTGGTATTACTTTGTTTGATCCCTACAAAACACAAACCGTACAATGAAAACTGTTTTCATACTATCACTAGTCATGGCTTATATCAAATCGAAACGAAAGGCATGTTGTCTAAAGTCGGCAGTTTTACTAGAGCTTTAACTACTATAGCATGGATCAGCCGCCTAGCAGGCTACTCCATGCTATAGTAGCCCGTATTTGAAAGGGTGTTAATAGAATCCTCTCTGTGTAATGCCTGTGTGCACCACACACTGAACAAATGAAACATCATGTGTAACGTTTCTGCTTGTGTTAGGAAAAGTATGGGTCTCTTTGGTCTGGGTAACCGTACACCTGAAGATATAAAGCTGCAAGTATATCCTGGAAGTATTCCAAGACTGCAGATATTAGGATAAGGGAAGAACAAAAAATCTCCTAGGGTCGAAGTGATCCGGGAGTTAATCCTGGCATTTAAATAGATAACATGTAATTGATCAACAGATAAATCAATATTACTATTTTAACATAGATGTGTCATAATGAGTATTTGGGTGTACGATAAATCAATACAGTCTGTAGTATGCTCCGTAGCTAAGAATATATTTGGCAATTAATTATTTAGGTAAAACTTGCCAGAGTAGCCATCGAAATACAAAAAAGAAAAACCTTTGATAATCTAAATGAAATTCAAAACCTTTGATTTTAGATACAAACTCACAGCAATTCATTATTTACGCTGTAATAAACTGTTCAGGTTGAAATATCTATTTGAGTTTTATAAAAAAACGGCAGCAGAACTTACAAATGATTTAACAAGCTTGCAGGTGAGTCAGCTCTCATTAAAAGTTTATTACGAAGTTATTGAGTAACCAAAGTACGGAATCTATGTAAAACTTTTTAGTAAACATTTGACGGAGAAGTTTTGAACATCTGGAAGTAAAAGTATTTCAAAAGTCTTTTTATCAATATTGCGTGTTCTGGTGTAATAGTCTTTCACTTATTGCCATAAAAGTGATAAACACAGCTAATAAACTAATGAAGCCATACAGTCGCATGTCAGATAAAAATAATTTCATATTTTACAAACTTTTAATCAAATAATTAACTAGTCAATTATGAACCTTATAAATTTTTTTAATTCTTCACCTGCACCATAAGTACTAGTTAAGTGTAAGCCAAAATTTTTTATTACGTAATAGCCGATATAAAAAGTTTCAGGATGTATATAATTCACTAGAGTAAGGCAAAATAAATAATGTAAAAATAAAACTGATTTTAAATTGCAATATTTTCAAAATCATGACTATAGCGAAACGTAGTCTTAAATACGTACGATAATGTGATAGAAAAAACATAAATATAAGTAAGTACTTTATCTTGGGATAATCGATTTCTGATGAGGTTGGAGATTGAATTTAGGGGTTCGTAATAACTGACGCAAAAAATTGAAAATGTGTATCAATATTGGTCTATTCTTTTCTTTGGTTATGTCTGTCAGGAATTCTTTTGTTAGTTGATTGGCTTAAATAAATTACAAAGGACACGATAAGTACTTTTTTGTAAAAAGATTTGAAGATCCAAGAAATAAACTCAGAACACTTAAAAAATGGTCATAAGCTCCTTTTACAAGTACAAGTATTTTGGATAAAGTCGCTATTAGTCATACTAGTTATTTATCTGCGTAGAAACAGTCAGTAGTAGTAGTAGGTTTAGTTATGGAACAAGCTGAAGCCCCGACTTGATGCTAAGTGGTTACCGCCACCATGTGTAATCATGGGAATTATTTAGTAATGGAAGTATTTGAACAGTAGCAACGGCTTTCTTTCCCTTTACAAGTACATACATTTTGTTTTATTATTGAAAATAGCCCGAATGCCAATCTACTCAGTGATTCAATGTCTTCACCTCAATTTCACGCAGAAACAGAAAGGATTATTTATATTGTAATCGCATTGTAGGTGGTAATGACTGCTGTATTCATAGTTATTCTCATGCACACATTGGCGTGTATGTGGTTACTAACATTGATGGCTGTATCACCAAATTGTTCAATCCAGTCGTTCGAAATGCATCTTTTTAAAGAGTGAGTTCTTTCAAAATAATTGAAACCATCTTACCTTAGTGTATCGCCATGATAACAGTATTGACAGCATAATGGACTCCGGAAGTTTGAGGTACGATAACCAGTTCCACTATGCTTGAGTAATCCGGGTCTAGTTTTCTTCCATTTTCGGTCTCAACATCTCCTACTATCATGTTCTTAATATTTTCAGAGTGATCCCGGATCGTTATTGGGATTACCTGACGTCTTTTTACGTCATAGTTTCTGAACTGACAACGACAGGCGGTGACGAGTTTATCGTTAATGACCAACTTGCTATGGTTATTTTGGTTGTTTGTTTAATTTGCGGAAAATTGATGGCGGCCTATGTGATAGCCACTTCAATACAGGTGGCTTACTCCGCGAAATATGCGTTGACATTGTTTGAGACGGACACAAGCGAGCTCATAATTATGCTCAAGAATCAGGGGTTGTCAAGTAAGTTGAATACATTCTCAACATAAGTTTTTGATAGTGAAACGGTCAAGTTACAATAATAAATTCTGCCCAACCTTGAGTCCTTAGAGAATTTTTATTTTTAACTTACTTCAAAATTAGCTTCACAAAATCCTTCTGTAAGAGAATATTTACTAGGTCGTAATATCAGGCATTGTTATTCTTCTTATTAAATGTTATCTGTGAATGTAAAATTTACATAACATTTTGTTGATGGTTTTTATTTATGAACTGGTAAAATATGGAAATTACTTTTCAAAATTTTTATGGGATTATTGATTTACAATTTTTTAAATTTTGGTTATATAAAATGAATAGATTTGTTAATATTGTTTTATTGTAAATTCTATGAACTTTTTTTGTTATTTTAGTTAAACAAAAGTACATCATTTAAAAAATTTAAACTTTAACACTAGGTCAAAACTTTATAGTACATAAAAACATGTGGATATCACATATCAAAATAGGGCAATGAGGCCAAGAGTTACCCTGTTGAAAATGAAAAAGATATTAGAAATTTATCGATAAATTATAGTGTTATAATAGTGTATCAGAACTTAGGTGTGAATATGTTTGCGCTTAATGAATATCTAATAAATTACGCAGAAGTCAATGCTTTTCTTTTTATTCTAAGTTTGTTACAAATTTCTCGTAAAAGCTACAACGACTAGCATTAAACAGCAAAATTATTTGATTTAAGGTTACCAGTTGAAGAAATTATGTAAATATACTCGTAAGTTGTGGGTGACAGAACGTGGTCGACAGGTAATATATATTGATTTCTACATTCTAACCAACTTGTTTTGGTATATGATAAATAGGCAACAATAGCAATTTGCTCCGCGTGCTTATTTATGGGATGTAGGACTGAATTTTAACCACAACACTTTGATTATTTAACGTGTCAAGCTGTAAAAGTTACAAAAGTAAATATTATAATGATTAGAAAAAACCAACAACATAAAAAGCATTATAAAAATATAAAAGTGCTTTCTTTCTGCCCTGATGACTGAAAGTAATGTCGGCTTTTGATGGATGAAGTGTGCCTGCGACTGTGCTACGGCTACAATAAAACCACGCCTTTTCCGTTTCGTTCATGAGTCTCACGGCGTTATTAATGGTCCTCAAAACATGAACAGAAACGTTAATACAAATGAAAATAATTGACCTTTCATTCGAACATTGTAAGGTTGTTTTTTAATTTAAAAAAAAATGTTATTCTTAATCTCACGTCATCTCTCTAGTCCAAAGAAAGCACTTTGAAGAGCTTGTGTTAGGGCTACTAGATAAAGTAAAAATATTAATTAAATATATATTTTTATATTACAAACATGACCAGAGACCAGTTATACGTTTTCTTTTATTTGAAACCATTTTAAAGATTTTTTCTTTCCATCTTCAGTCGTCCATATTGGCATTACGAAATATATAGGATGGCCATAAAAAACTGGCCCTTATAAAAATGTTCACAAAATTAGGAATGATTAAGGGTGAAGGTGTGAAGGGGAAAACGTGTATGGACTAGCAATCCATGTTATAAATTATTTTGTAAATATTCTTTTGTATTATAATTTTGTATAATATTCATTTCCATCACAAATTTGTCTAATCTAGTGATTCTATAACCTTTCGGCAAGCATTTCTTGTTCGTCCAGACTTTTCGATGCGCAACCCAGTTTGGGCTGCTGGCAAGACGTAGATCTTTTGATAGGTTTCCCCCGTTAAGAAGGCCTGTGTTCAATAGTTGTACATATACATAAAAACGTTAAATATATGGATATTACATAAAATAATATGTCATTCAGATACCAGAACTCCTAAAACAAACACCATACGTAAGGCGCTGTAATCTCATGTCTGCAATGTTCGGTCATCATTTAAGAAACTGTTACTTATTTGCCGAGATCGGAGAACCATTACTGAGACAATTAGCTGCTTCGTTGGAATATACAGTGTTTTTTCCTGGTACGTATACAGTGATTTTCTCAAATATGTATGAGTGTGGGTATTGTCGTTATTGCGCTTTACTTTCTTGTGACTTTGGTTTTAATTATGCTTCCCATAAGTACAACCAGGACGTATATTAGGTATTTCCAAGTTACCTTAGTGTTATAATATAGGCTATTGATGATACATCAAGCAGATAAAGTGTGGCTGACTAACCAATAAACCCTTTGCACAAAAAACGACGGAGAATGAAATTTAAAACAATATTATATCATTTAGTTGATATTATGGTTACTAGGACACTGATTGTTTTAATGTTGGCAATAAGGTTACGGTTTCAAAATCTTTTATAGAGGATTTAAATCAGGGGCATAGGTAAAAGCAATAACATTGTATTTTGGGCAGATTATAATACAGGAAGTATAAAAATATTTAAGCAAGGTACAGCAATTAACTTTAGTGAGCCCATATTTGTACGAAATACTTTTTAACTCTAACAACTATAAAATTTAGTGACAAAGAAGCAAGTTTTGAGAAAAAGAAAAATACGTTGTAATATCTTATTGTTTATGAAACACGAGAAAATATTTTCCTCGTGTTTCATAAAATAAAATCTGTAACTGTATAACAATAAGATATGTAGGTAAGAAAAATGAAATGTTGTCGATGGAGATTCTACGTAAAACATTTGAGAGCTATTTACTTCTGTTGATGTTCCGCCCTATGTGGATGTGTGTTACTATGAGTTTGTTTTAAAAATATTTAATTACTACTGTCGCCAACAAACACTAATTTAGCATTTTAAATTTTCGAATTTTAATTTATTTCTAAGAACTTGAATGAAATACAAGTACTCATTCCACTTGAAGAACTTGATAACCGTTTTTGTTTACAAAATATATGTCAATATCTTACAGTAAAAGTTTTGTTTTTAAAATTTTTGAATATATGATTAATATATATTTAAATATATTTAAATTAGTATGATTATATATACTCATTTAAATATAATAATTTAGTCATTGTCCTTGATAGCTCAGTACTGTGGAGAGCCTAGAGATTGTCATCAAATATTTCAAACTTATTATAATTTCAAATTCAATATTTAGGTAAATATAGAACATGCGTTAACACAGCAAAAAATTATAAATCATTATGAAAGGCGACCGAAATTTTCCCACTGATAATGTTATTTGGAATTAATAATTAAATAGCTTGTGTTCAATTTTGTCGAGTGAACTGTGCCAAAATGGCTTACTTTTAATAGCTTTAATTTGGTCCTTGATTTCTATGAGGGTTTCATTGATTGATATTATTGATTATTGACATAGATTTTCAGGCAATGTGCTTAGTCTCAAAGTATTATTTTTGGTCAGTATCACGCCTAAAATAGAGTGTAAATACAAACAAATCTGGTCTGCTTAGTCACTTAAAAAATAGATAGAATATACTTTATTGGGCACTATAAATTATGGATTATAGATATTGCAAATTGGTCTTTCTTTTACAGGAAACTATATAATACTGGCGGGTGATTGCGACTCTAGCATGTTCTGGGTCGCATCTGGTACTGTTTCAGTGGTGTCAGTGAGGCCGGATTTGACTGAGACCACGCACGAGACGCTCGGCCCCGGTGACGTGTTCGGAATACTACAGGGATTGAAGCGTGGCGTTCCTCATTGCTTCTCTTATAGAGCTAAGACAAAAGTTAGTGTTGTTTTTAGGTGCAGATGTTAACAAAATAATAATATGCTCAGAAAACCGACATAATCTAGACTGACTTCTAGGCGGTGAGACAAATAACTTTTATTGTAAAAGATCGAATGAAACGGTACTTTTACTCAGTAAACAGTTTTTGGTCAATAATTATATTGCCCAGTTTTAACCTGACCTAACCCAGTGTCAATAGTTCCTCGGTTTAAATTTCAGCACTCGTACCTAATACAGACGGCTGCACTTCAAACATAATACGTCCGTTGGAAAATGACTCTTATTTGCAATAGTGTGAGGTATCCACAAACTTCACTGTTACGTTTGATCTGTAGTCGTTTGTAAAAGGTTACTTCCTGTTCCGAAATATTTTTTCAAAAAACTTCACGATTTCGTCATATTTAACATGGCCGACTTTGTCTGAAATTTTCTGCTGTTTTATTTTAGAAGAACGGCGGGTGAATGGGAAGATCTATAACATACTATTAAATTTACTAGCTAATTAATGTACTTTCAGGTAGCAATACTTACATTATGCTTAGACGCGTGGATGAATATCCTACCATTTTTTCCAGAAGCACAAAAATCTATTTCAGACAGAGCCGAGATTCTGTTTGCTCAAATTTAATAACACAAGATCCAAGATTTATAAATTATATATTATAAGTATTTATAGCTATTACTGACAATAAAAAAGAAATAAAAAACATATATGCGCTATTTTTATCAGTAATAATTTTTTCGAACACACTTTCGGTATTAGTGTTGAATTTTAATTAATGGGAAAATTTGTTTTTCTTCCTAATGTTGTAATTGACAGATACGGGTCGTTGGTATCGAAGCTACTAAATGTAACATCGATGCTTCAAACCAGTAATCAAACTTTATTCATAGCACTATTTAGCGTGATCGTATCGTGACAGTCATGTTAGCCATAAAACTGACGACCGTTGGATTCGTAAAATTTTTGAGTGGAGAACGCGATTTGGTAAACGTAGTGTGTGACGCCCAGCGACAAAATGACGATATGCGTCTGAAGTGGGCGGAATGAGAGCTGAGTGAGAGTGGCGAGCATTAAAGGAGTTTGATGATTATGATGAAAGCTTCCAAGCCCAACTTTTGTTGGATATTCAGTCGTTATTCAATTATAATGAAGTCTGTATTTGTGAAATACCTTTTGAACAACGTAAGGATACGATACGATTTCAAAAAAGTATAGTAGCGTCTGTTTTTAAAAGAATTATTATTTGAAGTAGAACTAGAGCTTCACTGTAGATTGGAAGCCACTTTAAGCCGCTTATGACAGTTTCGATATTCGAGTGATGAGAGGCAATCGGATGGAATTGAATCTATATCATAGACTATGGAGCGCTATATGAATTCAGTTTGATTCGACGAATCATACTCGTATGAGTCACAGGGTAATTTGAAATAAAGTGAACATTTTCAGCATGATTTTATGTCAAAGAATTTCAAATTAATGGCGCTTGCAATATCAAGAAATTAGACAGACCAGACCTTTTAGAAAGACCTTTCTGCAGACCAGAGATGATAATGTCTTCTCTAGAGATATATAACATAACTTAAAAATAAGCATTTTATTCAAAAAATAATCTGGAATGTGATAACCCAAAATCTTTAAACGCGATTTTCCAAAATACTGCATTTTTGTATTACGCCCTTACATTACTAAGCATGCGATATATTTCTATGACAGCCTCTATTTACCTAAATAGATTTTAATGAAACCACGCGCATATAACCCGCTTCGTCGCATCTGTACGACTGTGCAAATATGTGATAATTTTAGTCTGAATGCTGTAATCTCGTCAAGACAAACCAAAGGTAGAACCTGTACTGGAAATCTACTAATCAAGATAGTTTTCATTATATGAAAGCTGTGGTGTGTCATAGATTAACTCAAATAAATACATAGGTAAAGAAATATATTTAATCCATTCATCAAATACATAATGGTCCGTCCACGTATTGTTTATAAATTTTATTCTTAATTTAATGCCTCGTTAGCAAATCGTTAAGTAGATAGATTATTGAATACCAGTATGAACCCAACATTAGTAGAGATCTTTTTGTTAAGTATGTTTTCAATAATAACTGTGCCTTATATATTTTTTTATATATCGAGTCGACACCACCTTATGCTATGTAGTATATATATATATATATATATATATATATATAATATGTAACAATGAAATATTAATATGTGATTAAAATATTACCAAGGGTGACGTAACAGTCTACTACTCTTCCGATCATCTTCTATCTATGGAGATATCGATCTTCTATCTATATAGAAATCAATTTTAATATTCTGTACTGTTTAGCTGCTGTTACTTTCGCTACTGCTGTCGGTAAGCTGAGTGTGTTATTGGTCACATCCACTAACCGCTTGCTGACTAGTACGCCTTTATTTCCTTATATCTTATTTATATGTGATATTATAGTTGTCTACAAATATAGTAGTAGGGTATTTAGTAGCATTATTATTATATTTTTACGGATAGGCAATATCTCTATCGTAAGTGTAATTGTACGCTGTTTTCCAATGGCGTCGAACTTCGTTAA
This sequence comes from Acentria ephemerella, assembly GCA_943193645.1. Lineage (NCBI taxonomy): Eukaryota > Metazoa > Arthropoda > Insecta > Lepidoptera > Crambidae > Acentria > Acentria ephemerella. The sequence goes on along the minus strand of OW971886.1, from coordinate 7,909,845 downwards.
TTCCTCTGTAAAACTAGGCGGGAATTTGTGAATGTGTACACACATATGTGTTTTTATATAGTAATTAAATAAATCTTTCAAACGGGAATCAAAGTCTCATGTGACATCAGTTGCACTGTCAAGTACCCTTCACAAGTCAGTAGTATAAAATACCAGGAGGTGCCAACAGCTATAAACTAGGCTCAGGAAGAATCAGCTTCGAATTTGAGTATAATTATTATTACTAGACAGAAGTTTCTACTTCGTTCAACTAAAGCTAACGGACCGTTGAATGAAACCAGAATAGTCATAATAATAATAATATAAAAATCCTTTTCTTATTTACAATATTTAAAAAATTTATTATTAAGATTAGATTAATTAATTATGTAGTTAATTGGTAAATGAATATTATTATTATTTGCAAGAACCCCTCTTAGGTGAAGGTCTGCTTCAGATATTAAGGCCCGTATTATAGAACGAGTCTCAGTATTGAATCTAGTTTTAAGAGTAGTTTTAATACGAGATTTAATTTTTGAACGGTTCTTGATACGACATTCGTTGATCAACACTCAGCTGAGTAATCGCTTATTCCAGAAGGACACTTAAGTCAAAATCTACGCTCAAGCATAGATTTGATCATTGTTTACGTAAGTTTGGTCGAGACCACTCTTGAGACTAGAATGTGTATTATACTCCCAAATAAAGTTTTAATGCGAGTTTATGAAGTTTGCTATACCGCAATGTTTTTTCTATTCTGACGGGTTATAGTTTTACGCCATTTTTGATTTTAGCATTTGGCAGTTTCTTTTCTTCCATTTTCATTCACACTCACGGTTTATTAATACGTCCTTATTATTTTCGCTTTGTTGTTATATCTTGGTTTTAGTTGCTGTTATTTGTTAAGTTTATTGTAGTATTACATTGTTTATTAATTGTGTTAGTCTACCTAGTTATTTTACTTTTATAATATAGTGGAACTGGACATTTTTGACGATATTGATAATATATTTGACATGGGAATGAGATTTTTAAATGTAAATATACCCGAAGATATTTACGGGGTGAGCAAGACCCATATGCATGAGCGTAAACGATTTTAAAATTCGTTATCGATTCACACAGAATACAGTGAAAAACACCATTTTGCCCTTAATAAGAACAAATTTACAAAATATCAACAGGCGAGGGCTAACCTATAGCACCAGAACTACAAATACGTTTTTATGCCACAGCTTCATTCCAGGTGAGTAATTATTTGTAATTAATCTTAAATAGCTACATTGACATGACTACAAATTTCATAACATTATACCGTTCCATAATATCCATCACAATCATTATGGGGTCTGTTTATTACATTTATTACTGAATTCACCTAAATCATCATACTACTTGTAAAATGTGACATGACATTAAAATAGACACTAAACCCTGACCAATAACTATGTAGGTGCCTACCTATATTAGATATATGTTGTTCCTGTAGTACCTATAGGAATTTGTGTTACTGAGCTGCCTATAGTATATGAAGCAACTAATATTTTACATTTAATTTCATAGGTTTCTGTGCACCCAATAAAACATGTTTTTATTTTCAGATAGTATGTGGAGATTTATTAAATATATCCCAACCAGTTGTGTCAAATATGGTAACTAATATATCAAAATTATTGGCTCACAAACATCGCCAATTTATAAAATACCCTGAAAACATGACCACTAACAGATTAGAATTTGCTCGTTTAGGTCAATATCATCAACACAAAGGGTTAAGCAATATTGATGGAGCAATTGATTGTACTCATATAAAAATACACCTAAGTCTGTTTTTACACGGTCTTTTTGTACACGGTTTTGATATAACACGGTTTGAAAATTGAATATTTTTAATTTTCAAACCGTGCTAAATGGAATAAAATCGTGTAAAAAAATTAAAAATATTCAATTTTCAAACCGTGTTATATCAAAACCGTGTACAAAAAGACCGTGTAAAAACAGACTTAGGTGTAGTCAATACACCAGGAGTGGAGCATCATGAAGTGTTTAGGAATAGAAAATCTTATTTTTCTATAAATGTCCAAGTAAGTAACCGAAACCCTTTACTACAAGTACCTACCAACCATGCTTTATTGTGAGAAATTATTATTATTATTATTCTTTATTGTATTCATCCTTTTGTCCACTTAATTTTGCTTAATAAGGAGTAGAACTTGATACATAATTTAAAGTATAAAAAAATCCTGATTCTATATGATTCTTTCATTGAACTGGTTACTAAACATATTTATACAGACATTCACACCTTATACTGTGTTGTATTATGTGTTATTTTAAACTGACATGTACCATCACTTTTACCAACAATATAATGATATATGATTGTTATATTACTTAATATGACAAACTTATTAAAGTGTCCCCTTTTCGGGTAACTATTTGATTTTATTGACAGATATTTTTTTCCAGGCTTTTGTGTGTCCTAATGGGCAATTTATGGATGATTGCAAGATGGGCAGGAAGCACTCATGACAGCAGAATATTTCAAATGTTGAATATTAATAGCAAATATCATCAAGGAACTCACAGTGGAAAGCTAGTTGGGGACAAGGGCTATCCATGCTTACCATATTTATTAACACCCATAAACTCTGCAAGTAGTCCATCAGAAGTAATATATAATAAAGTTCATACTAAGACAAGAAATATTGTAGTGTGTGTGTTTGGGCAATGGAAGAGGAGATTTCCTTGTTTGCACAGAGGCATGTTAACAAGTTATCCACAGTACAATATTTCACACACTACAATATTTCTTGTCTTAGTATGAACTTTATTATATATTACTTCTGATGGACTACTTGCAGAGTTTATGGGTGTTAATAAATATGGTAAGCATGGATAGCCCTTGTCCCCAACTAGCTTTCCACTGTGAGTTCCTTGATGATATTTGCTATTAATATTCAACATTTGAAATATTCTGCTGTCATGAGTGCTTCCTGCCCATCTTGCAATCATCCATAAATTGCCCATTAGGACACACAAAAGCCTGGAAAAAAATATCTGTCAATAAAATCAAATAGGTACCCGAAAAGGGGACACTTTAATAAGTTTGTCATATTAAGTAATATAACAATCATATATCATTATATTGTTGGTAAAAGTGATGGTACATGTCAGTTTAAAATAACACATAATACAACACAGTATAAGGTGTGAATGTCTGTATAAATATGTTTAGTAACCAGTTCAATGAAAGAATCATATAGAATCAGGATTTTTTTATACTTTAAATTATGTATCAAGTTCTACTCCTTATTAAGCAAAATTAAGTGGACAAAAGGATGAATACAATAAAGAATAATAATAATAATAATTTCTCACAATAAAGCATGGTTGGTAGGTACTTGTAGTAAAGGGTTTCGGTTACTTGGACATTTATAGAAAAATAAGATTTTCTATTCCTAAACACTTCATGATGCTCCACTCCTGGTGTATTGACTATTTTTATATGAGTACAATCAATTGCTCCATCAATATTGCTTAACCCTTTGTGTTGATGATATTGACCTAAACGAGCAAATTCTAATCTGTTAGTGGTCATGTTTTCAGGGTATTTTATAAATTGGCGATGTTTGTGAGCCAATAATTTTGATATATTAGTTACTATATTTCACACAACTGGTTGGGATATATTTAATAAATCTCCACATACTATCTGAAAATAAAAACATGTTTTATTGGGTGCACAGAAACCTATGAAATTAAATATCATAAATATTAGTTGCTTCATATACTATAGGCAGCTCAGTAACACAAATTCCTATAGGGACTACAGAAACAGCATATATCTAATATAGGTAGGCACCTACATAGTTATCGGTCAGGGTTTAGTGTCTATTTTAGTGCCATGTCACATTTTAAAAGTAGTATGATGATTTAGGTGAATTCAGTAATAAATGTAATAAACAGAGCCCATAATGATTGTGATGGATATTATGGAACGGTATAATGTTATGAAATTTGTAGTCATGTCAATGTAGCTATTTAAGATTAATTACAAATAATTACTCACCTGGAATGAAGCTGTGGCATAAAAACGGAGACAAATTAATATTTGTAGTACTGGTGCTATAGGTTAGCCCTCGCCTGTTGATATTTTGTAAATTTGTTCTTATTAAGGGCAAAATGGTGTTTTTCACTGTATTGTGTGAATCGATAACGAATTTTAAGATCGTTTACGCTCATGCATATGGGTCTTGCTCACCCCGTAAATATCTTCGGGGTATATTTGCATTTAAAAATCTCATTCCCATGTCAAATATATTATCAATATCGTCAAAAATGTCCAGTTCCAGACTAACACAATTAATAAACAATGTAATACTACAATAAACTTAACAAATAACAACAACTAAAACCAAGATATAACAACAAAGCGAAAATAATAAGGACGTATTAATAAACCGTGAGTGTGAATTAAAATGGAAGAAAAGAAACTGCCAAATGCTAAAATCAAAAATGGCGTAAAACTATAACCCGTCAGAATAGAAAAAACATTGCGGTATAGCAAACTTCATAAACTCGCATTAAAACTTTATTTGGGAGTATAATACACATTCTAGTCTCAAGAGTGGTCTCTACCAAACTTACGTAAACAATTATCAAATCTATGCTTGAGCGTAGATTTTGACTTAAGTGTCCTTCTGGAATAAGCAATTACTCAGCTGAGTGTTGATCAACGAATGTCGTATCAAGAACCGTTCAAAAATTAAATCTCGTATTAAAACTACTCTTAAAACTAGATTCAATACTGAGACTCGTTCTATAATACGGGCCTAAGAGTTCCTGTTTTTTGTTCCTATTACTCATTCTCGATCAGCTATGTGTATCATGTCATCTACCCATCGTGTGTAGAAAAAGAGGTAGGGTGCCTCTTTTTCTATAACCGACTGATCAATACCATAGATATATATGACTATCTATTAAAAGCACATTGTCATCAGCAAAAATTAGATGTGATTTTTCCAGTTTTTTACGTTTTGACCGCTTATAGCACTGCTATGGAAAGATGAGGTGAGAGGGGGTTATATAAAGCTATAATCAGTGTCAAACCACCACTCTATTATTTTGTTTCTAAAAAAGTGAGTTAAGTAGTAGCAGATACATTTAGTGTTTTAATAAAAACAAAACTTCAAATCAGTAGATTCATTTTCTCATCTCCTTTTACACCCAGAATTAAATCGCTAATACTTTCATTACGAAGTTCCGAACACCATTCATCCATTTGAGGGAGATTATCTTAGCTTTATAATTACTCTTTACAAAGCAAAGTTTTAATAAACGCGGCATTTGACTTGATCGATAAGTCGTTGATACCAACGGTAAGCATTAAATGGTCTATTAAGAAGTTAGAATTGTTCGCAAAATTGGATTCCCCGAGTTTTGTAAACGGAAAGTTAAGTAAATATTAAAATCCCTGTGTTGTAGGTAGAAACAATTATTATAAAAAGAAAGAAAAAAAGTTTCTATTTTTTTATTATTCTTGTGAGTGTTTTACTTTTCTTCGTAATGTAAACAGTTAAATTAAAATATTGAAAAGATTTTTTGTTGTCTTTGACTACACTTTTCGTTTATTCATTAGATAAATCAAAAGTAATCTTAATTATCGTTTCATTTCCCTGTAAAAATGATGACAAATATTAAAACTGACTCCTGGAATAAAATATTGTTGAATATTTTATTCTAGGAGTAAAGGCAATTATAAAAAGATAATATAATGTTTTATAATATTAATGGATACAAATTACAAACATTCTTAGTATTTAAATGTACTTGCCCTTCTCCTTCAATCTTTTTCATTACGTCGAATTACGCTCCACATAAAGTTATTGTGAAATATGGTTTTTGATGCATCGTATTTATTCATTTTTACTTTATTTCAATCGCAAAGTGTAATTACTTGTACTCATAACAAAACTTTTGTTAATATAACCAATATCTACTATTATAGACCTAAATTTTACACATTTCAACAAAAGTATTATTTTTCTAGTATATCTACCTATTAATGATTATGTTCATAACTATAATTAATTAAAGATACATTACCGTCTGTTGTTACATTCACAGAATTTTGAATTTGTTTTCGAAATGGGCAAAGTCAATTATCATGGTCCAATGGGCGAAGTCTCAATCAACATTTGTAACGAATGCACATTCCAACTCACACCACTTGTAGGGGCTGAAAAAATCTTATTTTCCATATATTGAGGTGGGTGCCCAAATGGAGGCAATATCGGAGTGCTGATTTGTCGCTCGGTTGGATATTGGCCTAGCGTTGATTCAAATCGTAGCGATCTGAGCCGGGAATATCGATGCCGCTTAATTCCCCTGCAAAATAGCTAACATTCATTCCGGTTTCGATTCGGTAGCTTTTGTATACGTTTCGCACAGGGTATTGGGAATTCCCGGTATATAGGTAACTATTTCTAAGATTGGTTAATGTTCATGTTTAACCTTCCTTGAGACTAAAAAATTAATTAAAAATAATACCATAACGTTTATTAATTTTTTTTTAATAATTACTATCATAAGTTTAATGGACTTTTCTACTGCTTATCATCAGGTGATGTCGAGTCATTTGCTGAGATTTTGTAAAAAAAAAAATGTTGCTATTCACGACGGCTACTAATATTATATTTACATATATTTGCCTTATGAGTAAAACTAAAGTTCACGAGTCATGTATGTCTGAATGTTTATTTAGTATATTACTGATATTTATATACTACTATATTTTCCCGTTATCTACCCCTATGTACCCATAACACAAGCTCTTATTGATGCATACTTTGGGCTTGAAAATAGAGTGTGTGAGTGTGAGAAATATTATTATCACTCACATAGATATAATATTTATTCAAATCAAATCCTGTTAAATAATAAATAAATCATTTATTTCTTCTTCATTAAATAAATATATAATAAATATATATAGTGACTTTACGATTCAACTAGTATATTTTCTTTAATAATTTCCTCCCAAAGAAATTATATATAAAAGAAAATAAGACATTACAAGGAGTGGTGCATAAATCAGCGGAAGTTTTAAACAAGAGTTCGCATTTCCCCTGTATTTATCATTATTTTTTGCAATGGTAGATGACATTGAGGTATGTAGAAGATTAATCTAGAGCAGGAGGCTTGGAGGAGGGGGTTGGAGAAGGGGAGAGGTGTAGATGTCCACGTTATTTAGTTGAGCATTATATCAAGTCGGCGACGCGAGCTACGGTTAAATTAAATCAACGTTCATTCAACTGGCTCATTGCAATCGCTACTCATTAGTCAGACGGTGCTAATTGTTCTAGGAAATAATTATTAAATTTCAATGAAATATGTATTTAAGGCAAATATTTTTGTACGTTATGGCGAAAATGCGTTGTTTACGTTAACATTGTGTACGCTGGTTAACTCTACTGAGTGTAATGCATAGTTAATGTTATTTATCAAAGCCCTGTTATTAAACACATCAACAATGAAAAGTTATTTTCACACCGTCCTTGTCGTGACCTCTAACCAAAACATTAAATAGGATTAGCAGAAATTTTAAATTAAATTATTTGTTCAACTCATAATGAAACATCGTCAGAATTCCGTAAAATTCCATCGAGTTAGTTCCAATCTAAATATTTGGATGTAATTTGACTGACAGTTATGTAATTTTGATTTTTAATAAGCTTGATATTGTGAGAGCAATTTTGGATAAATTTGCTCATAAATATTAACAGTATTTAAAAGCCAAAATTCTGCATTAGCAACAGTCACATTAAGCAGGGTTCAAAATACTAAACGGGGTACCTCTGGGCCGTCTTCTCACTTGGTGGTAAGTGACGATTAGGCCTAAAAGCGAAACTGGCTATTCAGCCAAGCGGTAGAAAAAGTCCTACCATCTACTTAAATGAGCAGAATATTTCTGCCCCCACTGGGAATTGTATTCCGGACCTCCACATCTGAAGTACGTAGTCAAATCTACTAGACCATGACTTTTTATAATACACATGACTAATTTAATTAGTTATTGTTAAAAAAAGTATTAACTAAAGTTAAATTGTAAACTACGTTACTTACGTTTATCACACTACACAATAATCATGAAACATAAGAAGCTTATCTATATATAAATAATAACTGGCATAGTTAGCAGTAATAGGTATATTCATGATATGATATCAAAATCCCTTAAACTATAACCTTTTTGGAATGTCTAGACAGAATAAGCTCAACTTGTGTCGAACACGAACGTTTCGTTCAGCTGTTTGCTATAGTTGCACAGGTAACTACAGAAGCCAAAGCTTTCTGCTTTAACGAGTAGTAAGCATAAGTGATACAATTAGCAGTGATAACTCTGTCATATTGTTTTTATATATTTATAGCTAAATTATACCACTAGTTAGGTTTATTTATAACTTTTGGAAATCACTCCCATCTAACGCAATATGAAATTTAAACAAAGAACGTATACATAAAAAGCAGTAAGATAGTTTTTCGTTATTAATATTGAGTATATTAAAGTTATTAATTACCCCACACGCGACTTATTTTCGTAAATCACTCAAAAGTCACTACGCTGGATACAGCGTAGATCAAGATCGTCGAATAGAACTGGAGAATCTTGCGAATAATGTAAACTAACATTCAACAAAGAGAGTTCTACACTTAACTTTATAAGTCTAAGTTAATCAATCTTTCTTATCCAAAGTCTACTTCATTGCGAACCATATGCACCATTCAAGCATAATAGGTTCTATTAAGCGACCGGAGTTGCTTAATCAAGTCTGCCTAACCACAAAGGTTTGTATTTACAAAAATATTGTCCAGTACTTGTAGACCCGTCGGTTTCTGAGGTCGCAATTTACTCCATTCTCCATATTGAGGGAAACCGAGAGTAAAATCAACTTATTATATTAGTTTCTTTCTAGGGAAAGTTGTTTATGACCCGGAACAAAACAGATTATGAAAGAAATAATTAAGGAATTAATATAGGTCACTCGGTGCTTTCGTTTAATTAAAGAATTTAATCGTCGTCAAAATATTTGATAGTTTAAAAATAGAAAAATGAAATAAGTACACAAAAATATTGTAGGTTGGATGAAATATTGTAGGTGGTTGGTTGGATTTTACACATGGTTCAATCGGTTACTGCATGGGTATCCATAAAGGATTTCCCAACGGAAAAAAAAATGGTTCAATCGGTTAACGGTTTTTATATTTAAGTAGGTACTGACACTAAAATCACGAGATGCTGACCTTCAATTTTGAAATATCATCAGAATGACATTTTAAAAAGTGCTTAAACGCTTGGTAACTTTAGCGTTTATATTGATAATCGGTTATTAGTAAAGTCACCAGTCGGTGTATATTGTTACCATCATAATACCAGATACTTTCGTCATTATATTGATTCTGATTTCCGCTGTTATAAAGTTACCATTTAATATCATTTGACGACAATTTAACGCATTTTTATGTTCCCTTTGCAAAATCTGTATTTCCACGAATTTTCAAATAAAAGGCAGATATAAAAAGAACAAAATGACAGACTTGAATATAAATGTCGTTTGACAGGCAATGAGTTCCATTTACAAATTGGTTTGTTTTCGGGCGGATGTTTTGTAGAGGCCTTAATAGTTTGATTTAAATTGGTTGAATTTTCTACGAAATTCAGCTTAGTCCTTAGACATTCTTAATATGTTTTTCTCGAAGTGTCAAGTATTCCTGTGTTATTATCACGTATTATAATTATAAATTTTCCTTATGCCTTTTATTTATTTTAAAGTAACAAGTACAAAAAAGACACTGATAAAAAATTATAACATTACCTTAGTGATTTTCTCTTATAAACAAAAAAAAAAAACATAACTATATAAACTATATATAAACAAAAGCCAAGAGCTATCAATGAAGGTAAAAAACAATCACGAAATAACACGATGAAGAACTACAATGCGGCTTATTTACGTAGTATGTAAACATCTTTCAAGGAACATATCCGTGTGTGAAATACCTCCCTATGTTATCGCAATCGATTAGTATTCCGAAGTAATTTAGAATTGCGTAGTTCGACATACACTTGGCTTGATGTTCAGAGCAGTTTGTTTATAATAGAGTTGAAAGTGTCAGCGACGTCAGAAGCCGCGTAGCCACAAGCTCGAAGTTTCTGACCATGGGATGGAAATTGCACCAACTTGCTAATTTGCTACCAAACGCTATTGTGGCGTTTACCATATTTACAAGAAACTAAGAGAGCGGTATTTCTTTATTTACTAGACGTGTAAATAACATGATTTCATTGTAAGTATCTAACAAACGTGCGGAAGTTAAGACTGTTTAATATTTCTGCTAAAATTAATCTTTTCCTTTCGTTTTTGTCTTTTCATGTTTAGGCCACTTCTTATCTGGATTAACTAGAATTTGTTATTTTTAGTAGGTGTGTTTGGTTTGGTTTGGTATTTGACCTTCTTATTTCATCATTTGAATCATTAGTGAATATTTACGGAATCACATAAATTATACTTTAAAGTTTTCAAACCAATATTTTGATTTAAAAATATTTTCATTTCATTTACAAATATTTTGAATACTGTTTCAAATATTAGTATCTGGAACTATTTAGGCCAGATTTTACATGGTAACTAAACTCATATTATTGATAAGTACGCGTGGAATACACACAGGAAGAGGCACACGGCATTGTGATGAGGTCTTATGTTGAAATAACTTATCAGATACTTTATTATGTGTCTTTGTAATAACTAAAATTATTGCCTGCATAAAACATTTAACCTACTTCATTTAAAAATTTAAGAGACCGTTGAAAATGTTCATAGTAAAATTGGAGCATTGGGCATTAATGAAAATGTCCTCGCATGCACTCGTTTCATATGCATTAAATATTCAAACGTTCGCGCCGACATTGCCCACATACTACTATGAAGTGCTAAAATGGTTTGAGCGAGGCAATAATTTTATGTGAGTAGGCATATTTATTTAATGACCCGAAAGTTATGTAATTCAGTGGAAAAGGAAAGTTATTTTATTTTGGTGGTTGTTGTTGGATGTTGGTGTAAGACAATCGTTAATCTGGTTTTGGGTAGTAGAGCTACGAATTTTGAGTGGTTTTATAAAAGGGTTTAAAAATTTCGTAAACAATTTAGTTTTGTACATAAGAAGAACCATCAGCAACAAAAGTATTTTAATAGTTATGGTATTGTAGTTAAATATAGTATCTGTCTATCTCATGATAGAATAATCATGAAGTCACCTGAACTAGACACAAGTCATCAAAGTCTTTCCAAGATTTTACAAATTTTGAAGCAAATTTAAAAGAATCTGATTTAATGATGTTGAGTACCTAGATTCTTTTTTTATTTGCGAAATGTTGTCTATAGTGTGCATTTAATATTACTTTGAATAATTGGACATATTTTTTCTTTTCTGCTCTTATAAATTTTTTAAATCAATATTCTATTTTCACTGTTGGTAATCCAAAAAATAAAGAAATATCAAATTAACCTTTAAATTGTTCTTAATTGTTTGAAACTTACATTTAATAAATGAACGAATACTTACGGCTCCTATAAGTCGTGAACGCAAGAGTCGAGAGCCATTGCGACTACAAATGGGGTCGTCCTAAATATTTCTCATCTAATTGCTTCCTTAGTAGAAAGCATCTTTTAATATGAATAAGCCAATTCATCAAATGTAAATGTTTAAGTGTGCAAATATCACGGTATTGTCGGGGGCTATTTTATTTAAAATTCTATTTGGCCAACGCCGAAAGTACATTTCGCGCGGTCTTTACTGTGCCCGCGTGTGACTCTGAATTTTAATGTCGTTCCGACAATATGATAACTTTGTCATACTTATTCAAATTACTGGAAGGATTGTTGTAATTGATCCTGGAAGTGTGACAGTATTATTGTGTTTGTTTAAAATATGTTAGTACTATTGTCTTAAAAAACTTTGGAGATTGTTTTTTGCAGATAACTTAAACTGTTAAAATATTCCGAATCGTATTTTGAACTTCCACATTTGCATCTATGATTGCGTTCCTTTGCACCTATAGGCTGTAAAATGAAGATAAGATACTTTTTATTGTTATTCTGTGTACAATTGATGTTACAGAGTAATACCTTTTTTCAACAGATTGCCATTTTCAGGCGTACAATATATTAAACATTACAACATTATTTAAAGATTATTGATACAATATTTATATTTACTTATATTAAACATTAACTATGAGTCACATCAAAAATATCTTTCAAATTTTTAAGCTTCCAATTCCTTTTTCAATCGTATCCATTCCATTTTGCATACACGCACGTCTACTAGCATCGATTGTCCACTTCAATAGCACACAAAATACTATTTCATTTGCTACCTGCTTATAATGTTAGTAATTTTTTTGGAAACAGAGAATTATGAGCCGTCATGGTGCTATCGGATACGGATTCTACTTGCCGTCTTTAAAAGATGGTGGTGTGAAGTTATTTGGGTGATGCGTATATAAAAGTACTCTCAGAAGATTAACTTCAAAGAGTACTTAGAAATTACTATTAAAATACCAATATAATATATATTATTTATTTTCACTAGAAAATTTATAATATCACTTTTGGTAATCATAAGTAACTCAGTAAATCAGATCACAGGTTCATCGTCACCTGAATTATCTGTATGAACTAGCTAAGCTAATCTGGGACCGATATGGTATTTAATTTAAAGAACGATTCCATACTGATCGATAAATTATTTGATTCATCTATCAACCTTTTAGTATAGAAATAATTAAATGCAAATTATGTAAAACTTACATTGGGGTGTCCTAAAAGTAAATGCAGTGCTATTGGCCTTAGTAATGATTTCGCAATTATCATAACTTTTATCCGCCTTTATGCCTTTAGTTTGACTGAGATCTAGAGGTGTGGAATTTAATTCCCAGAGGGGACAACTGAAAAGAAATTTAGGGTTCATTGGTAGGGTGCTTTATCTACACCTGCTACACAAAATGAAGAACATGAGGTAATTATCAATTCATTACGAGAAAAATAGTAAATAATTGAATAAATATAGGGTCAAAAATACTAAAATAATATTATTCCATGCCAACTATAAAATTTATAAACGAATACAAGTTGAATCCAAATGGGTATTACACATTAGTACATTCCGTTTAGTAAGTGTAGTTTAGGCCTTTTGGGTGGTCATACTATCCAATTACAATAAAATGAGTATCATATTAGATAAACAATAAAGTTTTCGGGACTTTTACCAATTATATTCAAACCCAAGTGAAATTATTTAATTGGGGTTGCGTTTTGTGTATCTATCTTTACTTAGGTAGTAATTATCACATATCTCATTGTTTTATATAAAAGTAAACTTATATTTGAAAAGAATAATAATAATCACGGACTTTTGTAATCAAATAGTAGTGTGTTATGCGAGAGGCAAAAATTACACATAATATAAAAGGTTGTTTTATATCTAAACCCAATTAGTTACTCGCCGCCGCTTTAAAGCGGCTTTTAACGGCGGGTAACAATAAGAATAATAGAATGTAACACTTGATGCTATCATCAAGTGTTACATTCTACTTTTCACTACGATTGGGAAAAATTAAAATAACTAAGCAAGCATGTTCAGTGCCGAGTAATTTACTATGTAATGATCGCATACGCATACATAATTAATAAGTGTGTTACTTACAAAAAAAACCAACTTTATTTGGTCTTAAAAAAATTGTTATAAAAAAAATAGTGGGGGATTATTTCTCCGTATTTTTAAAGTTTGTGTTTAATTGGTCAGATTATTAGGTAGACTGGATTTTCACCTCGTTAAGTATTTCTGGTGAAGTCTAATTTACTTATTCTATCTTAATACGTAAATTTGATTTCACCGACGTCAACATTTAAGAAATGCGAAAATGTTTACAAATATTAATGAAATAATTTTCAATATTTTGCCACAAAACGAATTAGTTGAAAATTAAAAAGTATAACCGTATTAAGCGGTAAAATTATGAATGCTGAATTTTAATACATATTATTTATAATATGCTACGACTTTAACTTGATTGGGTTATAATAAAATACTTGTAATGTAATTTAATATATGGGCCTTAAAGCGAAGTAATAACACCCACGTTAGACCAATTATTTTAAAAATTCATCATTCTGGATATTTATTGGTTGCTTCTTTCCTTTTTTGATTGATTTACTTTTTTTTATAAAACAGTAATAAGTTAGTCTTTAATAATGAAGGCCTTTTAATTTTTGCAGGATTGCTACTGGCAATAAAATAATTAACGAAGTAAAATCATTTTAATACTCGCCCTTGTACGCTATAATAACAGAATTTTTGAGCAATACATGTGAAACACCACGAGCAAATACTTTTGCTGTAGAGATGAATCAGTTGTAAAAAAATATCTTTCTTACAACTGCTTCATCTCTTTCTATTTTTTTTAATAGATACATTATAACGTATTGCCATTTTGGAAATTAAACGTACGACATGTCTAGTATCCTAACATTAAGTTTAGCAATATAAAATTATCAAATAAAATTAACTTTATTTTTGTTTCTAATAAAACACCTAAAGTAAATACATAATAAGCACCATTCTCCACGGACCAGAAAGATTAATTACAGAATCGACAGTTTTAATTAGTTTCGTAATTAACAGCCGCGCACGCCTTCCGGAACTTAAACAAATTGCCTTTTAATACAATCACTCCAGAGGACTAGGAGGGAAGTATTTTTCAGGAAAGCGGATTTTTGCTGAAACGAATAAAAAAAATAAACTCTGTGCTTTACTATGAAAGAATTTGGTAATGTGTCAGTGGAATAGTTTAAACTTGTGTTCGTACTGTTGGACTTTCAGAAAAGGTATTTCGGGCGCAATTGCTTGATGATTCCATCCTACCTATTCCATTTTATCAGAAGACCAACAGTGGTGAAGCAATATTCACACTGTCAACTCACTTTAGAGCAGAGTCGAATCGATCGAAGCGTCAATTTCATACAATTGACCGAGCGATTCACTGATTTCATATCACCTACTATCTACTCGGACCAGATTGAACCGGAATCTTCTGGATAAGTTCGATTCATCGTAGATATACCGGGTGGCACATTTAGATCGGTCAGTATGGACAAATCACTAATTATGAGGCGTATAAAGTTCTGTTATTACGAACCACGTCATCAATTTCAGCGACAAGAAAGACTGATGATTTAAAAGAATAATAATTTAAACTTCAAAATAACACTATACTGTATCCAGATCTGGAAGTCCAGAATCAATTCTCAATGGAGGAAAAATTTTCTGCGTGGTTTAGTTGGTGGTAGGTCTATTTTAGGACTTGGGTACCTACCATCATTTTGCGTAAGTGCGCCGCCATAAAAATAATGTTAACAGTATTGCTGCGTTCCAATAGATGGAGGTAAGATAGTTAGTTCCTCTGTAGTTGAAGAATCAGGGTGTAGTTTGCTTCCATCTACAGCCTTATAATCATCTACCATCGGGTGAAATGAAGGTTAAACCCGTTAGGAATAAAAAAATGTACTGGCTGTTTTGGGTTATACTTATTGGTTTCACGGGCGGAAAAGAAAAATATTAAGTGCATTCATGTTTATTATCAGTCTAAATGAGTCTTCTTAATCCTAGACATTCTTAGTCGAAGAAAGGCTTTTAAGTTCTATTTCCTTTAATAAAAAAAATGCGTCTCATTGTTCTGAGCGTAATTCGTCACAATCGGAATTGTGACAATTCCCTCGGGAAGGCTTTGAGAAAAATTGTCGCTAACGAGCTTGTTCCCCCCCACCCCTCCACTTTTAATCCACACCACCCCTCCGTTATCCGTAGCACTTTAAAACCCTTTTGCGATTTTCCGCGCCGAGAAATATCAAGAAAATGTGAAGGGAGCATTTATTCATTGTCTACCTTTTTAATTGTAGGTTATTAATTTTCGGCTTAAATTTCTATTAGCGGAGTCAACGAAAATTCCCTTTTATTAAAGAATATGAAATAAGGATCAAAGGCAGGTGTTTTTTAATGAAATAAGTGCTGGCTTCATCTCGCGAATCAACTATGGTTATGAAATTTCTGAACGTTTATCAAAAGGGTTCACTTATTCTTTCAGGCAATTGATTGATATACTCTTTTGGGTTTTACTTACTTTTTATCGTTTCGTATTTGTTTAAAATCTAGTTATTTATATAATACTCGTACTAAAACTATAACATCTAAGTGAGATCATCTGCAAACATATACATTGCTGGTGTGGACGTGCCTAAAATATACAACTTCAAGTCCAAAACAAAAATAAATAAAAAATCATACAGAGTTTTTCTTCCACTAACACAATTTTGTATCGCACTTGGTCGCAAATTTAAGTATAATTCTATATATAAGTTAGTATATGATACATAAAGACAATTGAAAGAATGAAAATCTTCGGCGACTTCGAAATAAGCAAATTTGTCTTGAGTGCTCTTTGGAGTAGCATTCAGCCTCATTAGCGATTTTCCATTTGAACAACTCTACGACGTTTGAAACTCATTCTAATGGTGAGTGTATATTTATTCGCGAATTCTGATCAGTTTGGATTCGGATTCAGGTTACTCCGAATATATAGATTTGCATTTGTCTCAGAATTAATACAGATTTATTTCATTCTTTATAATTAATTCTCATTTACGACCTTTAGTTGTATTTATTACATATAGTTGTGAAGTAAAAGAATAATATCAAGGTGCCGTGCTAATATACCGATATCATGACGTTCCTGTTGGGCATATTCGCAGCAACTGAGTAGAACAGCTCTCAAATAAGATATCGTACAGTACTGTTGATGGAAACTGTCAATATTAGATTACATGGCTTCTGTGTCCGTTAAAGTACCAGTAATTACCAATTACAGTCGGCATCAGAAGCAGATTCACAATTTTATCTTCTCTTACCAACTATTAAGATCTGTAATAGTCTCCTCACATTTTAAGGGTGTAATTTTAATCGCATCAAATGTAACTAACTATGGAATTATTTTGCAGATGTGTAGGTACCGTTATGATAAATATCTGGGGAGTTCAATCTTTTGAAGACATTTTGGAATCATTCGCTTAGAAAATTTTTGTCGTTTGTTTGATCGATATTGCTGTTTTACGATTGTCACTGGTTAACTGACACAGCGCATGGCTCTTTGATATTGTGTTAAAGCTATGTAGCATAATGATTCTATGTCAGACTTACTCAGAAAATAGGTTTCAATACTAATGTTACAGAGTTCAGTTATAAAATACACAGTGGTCAATTATACACCCAACAATGGAATAATTTATGTCCATAACCTATATCAATTATATCCTTTTTTATACTAAGCGTTCCACCAACAAAGTTTTGTGAGGTAGCATTGGAAGTCAGGCAGCTAACGCAATATTGTTATGCTTTACAGGTTGTCATATTGACATACAGTCTCTTTAAAATGGTTACAATCAAGAGCTTTTTATTTATAAAAATATACTCAATAGCTTTTGCCTGCGACTTAGTACTCATGGAATTTAGAATATAGTCTCTAAATTTTTTTCTAAATTATTTGAGAATGGAACTTTTAACGGGCAATTAGACACAAACTGTTTATTTTTGCTATAAACTGACCGATAAATTTTACCTGATTATCGACTACTACATAAAACAGTTCAAATGTTGAGTTAGACCTCTATAAATTGATTGGTGAAAATGGCATTCAATTCTATTCTGTATTTTTTGCATGGTGCATATACAAACATACATATAGACAGTCAGCTAGTCAAAAATTTTCAATACTATGGTTTTGACTTCTGTTGTTTGTTCTGTTTATATTATCTATAATTTACAAACATCGGCCTATTATAATTTTATTATATGTATGGAAAACCAGGACAAATAAATCCATCACTTTTTGTTCCATTCAGGTTCCATTCATGGCACATCGCTTACGCCTCTAGCCGAACCGATTCAATGAAATTCGTTTATTTAATTAGTTTATTTATGTTTACTTATACAAACAGCGATGTCAAAAATAATTGACGTTGTCAAACTAAAAATTCATATTATTAGTATTCGACGCTTAATAAATGTAAATTGGTATTATGCGTAGCAAGCATACAATATAGCAACCTTTATCCATTTTAGCCTAAAGTTCATTCTAAATTCCGTATGTTAACAATGAACAATACTGAAGCGGGATTAAACTCGAACCTCCAAGTTAATATCATAAAAGCTCAACTTTCCACTCAGTAGGCCGTAATTGTAATCGACCACTTTCCCTCCATTAACACCGCAAGTCATTACCACACAGTATCTCAAATACAAATTTCGCGTCTCTTGTATTTATAAATTTATTTAATCAATAAAAAAACGTAATAAACAGAGAAAAGTACTTTAACATGTCCAGCATAATAATCTAGACATTTAATTTGATTTGTTTTCAGGTTACCTGAAGTTTAGTTAGTTACAGTGGTTAGTTTCTTACAACAGATGCATCTATATTTAATGAGTATTGAAATTTTAATAGATAAATTGGCAGACTATCTGTTTTAATTTTTTTCAATACTAAAAAACTAAAATTCATAACATGTCAAAGTCAAAGTCAAAAATAACTTTATTTAAATAGACTCATTTACTAAGTTCTTTTAAATCATGGATTATGAAATCAAATTTTATTGTAAATAGTTAATCTCTAAAAATAATATTATTTTCTGTAATGATAATGTATCTGTCATGAAGATATTACTTGTTTTTTAGTTATTAATACATTGAGGTAAAATTATCATTAATACCTTCTATACGTCCCATTGCTGGTCACTGTTAATATGTATATAAATATTAGAAATATACTAATTAAACATGACACGTGACCAAATATTCGTACACATCATAAAAACATCTGCCCCTTCCGGGATTTCAACTCAGGACCTCTGGCTACTCTAGACACCACACAGAGAGGTACAGAACGCCAAAATAATAGTTAATCATAATTATACTATTAACGCAGCAAATCCAAGATACTGTTTAACAATCTTCCGCTAGCCCCATTAAGGATACTAACAATAATGGCCAACCGCGGTTCGCCGCACTTAGCTCAAGTCGCAGCCATCACATTGCCTTTGTCAATATTGTGCTCGTCGCTAATTATTATAATCCTAGTTATATGAAACTAGGTCTCTTTGGACTGGGCTATCCCAGTCCTGAAGATATAAGGCTGCTGTCTCCGGGTGTACTTAGTAAGTACATCTTGGAGGTATTCCAGGACAGCGGTCATTAGGATTGGGGAAGCACAAAAGATCCCATTGGGTCGACGTGCTCCGGGAGTAAATAATCCTGGCCCTACATCAAGATAAAGTAAGACATATGAAACTATGGTGTATTATTATTATCCGATACGCACTAATTTTATGAAGGCTCTCGGTTGATTAGCTAGTAATGAATGCTTGTAATATGATCATTTAGTTGCTATGCTAGTTATTCTCAAAAAGGTCAATAACTCGATAACTCATGAATGTTGGTAATATCGTTGATTGTTTAAAAGTCTCGAAAAGTGATCAAAGTTATCAATCAATGGAAGTTGACTGAATAGAAACTGAACTGTGAATTAATTCATATTGGTGGCGATTGTGCTGACCTTCTTTCAAACTTAATACTCCATACTTATTCCCTCCTTCATTTAACTTGGGTTCCTTTACAAGAGGCATGAAAAGGCATCTTTTGGGCCGGCAAGGTGAGGGTGGCAAGGATATCATTTGCTGTGCTTTTTATAAAAAAAAATACGATTTGACAGAAAAATGGTGTTAACCATTTCAAAATTAAATATTACACACATACAAATAAATAATAAATTAAAATGTAACCCGAATTCAGCATAATAATTATGTTAGTGTACTACGCTTTGAGGCGAACGTCATTATCATAAATTGTGTTTTCAATAGCAACATTATTATATTATTAAATTACTAGACTGTGAACGATGATATGGATTATTAATT
Source organism: Acentria ephemerella (assembly GCA_943193645.1). Lineage (NCBI taxonomy): Eukaryota > Metazoa > Arthropoda > Insecta > Lepidoptera > Crambidae > Acentria > Acentria ephemerella. Next base: position 7,889,779 of record OW971886.1, on the reverse strand, counting down.
AGAAGTTCCAATTGGTTTAGTATTACAATTAAAATTAAATGACTTCTTCGTTCTATTATACCCACTGCCATTTATTTTTCTTTGAGTAAAAGGAAAATATAATTGTCAGAGTAAATGTGCCGGTATCAAATATCGCTTTATTAATTAAGTCGAAGTTTAAATAATTGGTAGAGGTTTTTTATTATTCATTCTCAAAGTTTTAGTTTTACCGATTTGTGTACCTTACTTAAAAAAATATTTAGTTAGTTTAAAATTTATTTTAAAAAACTAAAACACATTAGTGCTAGAAATATACATTGAAAACTAGATTTTTACAACTGCGAGAGCTCCGATTATTTTTATAACTATATTACTAATAACCATGGGCCGACTTTTATGTCAAATTAAGACCTTTTTTAAATTTCTCCATTTCCCCATATTATCTTTGCTTTCATGCCGAAATTGGACCTCTTTTTTGTAAATTGGAATTTTAATCATGAAATCCATGCATTTCAAAACATTAAAACCAACACTGTAAGCTATTTTCACGATAAAAACCCTAAATAAACTAGTTGTTAATACCAGGCATCTGGAATTATCGAAGCAACATTGCTTAATTGGGACAGTGAGATAATTTATTTAACATTACTGTGTACAGCAGCACTGCTGTATTGTCTAATGTATGCTGTATTGCTGTTGTCTAATTAGACGAGATTTAATGAAGGTTGTTTTTGATATTAATCTATTATTTATATGACAATAGTGCATCACGGATTAGTGAGCGTCTGTGCAGAGGTGAATTACTTTAAGCCATATTTTAATTTTATAACTTCTGGTTTTAATTGGAAAATGTCTTGATGTTTTTAAAAAGAATGCAATGTTATAATTATATTTACCAATATCTTAATTAAACAAACATTTTTCAATATTAGTATATATTTTTATTACTACCACTTAACTAAGACCTTTTACGAGTACTAAAGTCGACGGTATATAATTAACTGTTATTGCTATTTTTTTCTTATTTCTTTTTTATTAAATTTTATTATTTGTATTATCAAGAATTTCATAAAGCTTATATTTGATCGGAATCAATAAATATATCGTCTCTGAAATCCGCCATTGTAGATCAAAATTAAATATGGAATATAGAAAATCAGCAGAATTTACTCCTTCATTTATGTTTTTATTCACCGAAAGAAATAAACAAAATAATAAGATTCATAGAATCCTTTTTCCTTTTCATTATTCAGGTCTTTAAAGAAAGAAGGCCAATAGAGATTAAACCATTGGACTCATGGTTGGCCATTGCTTTGTATTTACGAGTACTTTCGGTTTCATGGCATTCTTTTATTGTGTGTTAAAATTGTTGTTGCTGTTTGTTTAATTTATTATTTCAATATAAACGTAAAATGACTGACTTGATATTTAATGTTTTCTTACAAAATTTTCTTTAAAAATACTACATTTAGATTTTTGCATTTCTTAAAAAGCACCTAAGCATGATCTTTCGATTAAAAGTTAGGTTAATTTAACATATTTGTAAGTAAAATTTAGAGAAATTCTTACCAAAAGTTATTTAAAACATAAGACATTCTTCTACATGTTTAATTTTGTTAAGATTACCAAACACACGTTTTGAAATGTGTGTATGTTTAGCAGTGTTGGTATTTACCCCTCAACCTGGTATTAACACATGTAAAATACATAACAACCGTCGTGGGACAGCTGTTAATACTAGCAGCGAGTTATATTACAACTAAGTTAACATTAATTAGTGGAAACAAGCTCTTTGCATTTCCGAGAATAAGTGTTTGTGGCAGGCAGCTTATTGCTATAGTATTTATAACGTGGTATGATTATCTTGTAATACCGTAATTAATTTGTTAAGTAGAAATAGCTTCATATAAACGTATTATTTAAATATATGTTCAAACTTCCTACTTAATATGTGTTGTACATTTAAGACATTGTAGACATGTTTATTTAAAAAAAATTGTCACTCATTGTTTGACATAGATTCCAGAAAGCCATGGGGTACACAAAAAGTAATTGAAATATATATACTAAAGTGCATATTGTAAGTAGGTTCATATTATCAATATAATTTTATATTTAATAATTAATTAATTAAACTTAAAATAATCAATATAATGATAATCGAGTCTATGTACGTATTACTACAAAAAAAATACATTGATTTCTATGTATTTTTTTACATAGATTTCTAAAATACATAGATTTGTATTTGTTTTTTTGTAAAATTATTTAACATTTAAAAAAAATACGACCCATAATTTCATTTTCCGGGGCGTAGATTTTTTGGAAGGTTAGTTTAGGTAAGTATGATGACGATACGATTACAAAACGGTAAGTTCGATTATTAATAAATATTATTAACAATCAACCATTCTTTTCTGCACTTTATATAAGTAATAATAATAAAAAATATATAAATTAACTGGGCATAGAAAATGTAGCATTATATTAAAAGATAAAAAGCAGAATATGAATATTCCATATAAAACTAGGGATTAAATCCTTCTGATGGTTCGTGAGAGCTCTTCTGCAGCTTAGGAAGGCAAAAATCTGACCTGATTGCCGGCACTCTCAAAAGGTATTTGAATGGAAGGTGAGGGCTCCGATATCTACTTATCAATATCCGCGCTTGGCAACAATACGTATAATTCAAAGGATTTGTATTTTTCCCTAAGTCCGTCTTTCTTTTATGTATTTCGAAGACGAATGATTTTTCTTTCCTGTACTGACAACTTAAGTAAGCTTACAAAGACTTAAAGCAGATAATAGACTTTCACCGCCTGATTGGACACAGACTAGTTAAAAATTAAAGCTTTTTTCTTTTTTAATAATAGTCACATGATGTGCCAGTTTTTGTTCAGATCCTGAACGTTCAGCTATAATCCTAACAATAGCACTCTACCACCAAGAAACAAAAACCTATCATTTAAATAGGTTAATGAAAACCATACTATACTTTTAAACTTCACAAACATTATATTCTGATTCCGTACGTATTATATACACTTAGATTTCACATATATATTTTTTGAATAACCGGAACTCAGTAAGGTTTGCCCTCTTCACTTCAATACTAATTTTTACATAGAAAAGTAAATAAGTTAAGCTTATTAACTTATAACCTTTGTCCATTGACCTTAATTAATAATAATATAATTACCACTACAATAGTTATGTTACAATTTCTTTGATTTATTGCACACGCGTTATAACTACATAAAATAATATTCTTACAAGAAATTATAATCTCTTACGATGTTGATTCTAGTAATTTTTAATAGTAAGAATTATATTCTTAATTATTTATAAGATTTATATTATTAATTAGGTACGTATAATAATTTTATGAGTTAATTTGTTTCGTAGCTAACTAGTTGATATTTGGAAGAGATCGCTTTTAGCTATAAGGTCGCCCCTTGTACAAAATTAGTTAAAAGTTTTTTGAGTGTTTCTCTTTTTGAATTGGCTAATGTACAATAAAGATATATTCTATTCTATATTTTGTGATTTGACATCATAAAAGTCTTCTGTAGATGAATTTGAAGCATTAATTAAACCTTACATACTTTTATCATTTTATAATAAACTAAATTTACTTTGAATAGATTAATATAAACATACAGGTAGAGGTAACTACTAACTACTTGATAATGGTAATAAAGTAAATGGATATTGATCATGATAGAAGTTGTAAACATATCTTGTCGGCTGTCAAGTCAAATTTATACTACAGATATGTCAGTACACAATCAAACGTTTGTTAGAGTTCAAATAGATAGAAATTCACCGTGTTAGTTTAACACGATATTATTAAATATAAATATAGATATTACCAATTTCCAACTCGTAGGTAAGGTTTGTTTAGTGTAGAAGTTCTTGTATGCCCATATCATGTATTGACTATGTGTTAAGATAATTAAATTAAATTAATTAAAACTTCGGACTGTACAATTTGACTGGTTACAGGATTTCTTAAATTTTATTTTATCAGTGTAATTAAAACGTGAAAGACTACTACTACAAAATCCACCATTACTCATGTCTTATTTATTTAACAATTATTGGACATACCGCACAATTAAATCAGAAACATAATAATTGAAAAGTATGCTACTTATTTGTGAAACCCCGCGAAATAAGCTAGAAAATAAGGGAGGACTCTTTATACGGTATTCTCTGTATTTGGTTTTTGGACTTGTAGAATTGTCGCAGTAATTGTGTTTTCCTTTTTAAATAAAAATAGCGAGATAGATACTTCAATGTCCATTACCGTACGGCGGCCAGTGCTGCAGTGCTGTGCAAACAGCGATGCCAGCGCATCGTCAGGAACGACATGTTTAAGTCATACGCTTACAACGATTAGCGTTTTTCATAAACACGATTCCATTTGGAACAGAAGTCTAAGATAAGGGTTTTTTACATAGCAGTGGAAAAAATTGACTGTTGGGAATACACTGCGAAAAGAGGATCATGACTTAATTATTATGGAGAACTCCTAATCGCAAATTTTGTAGCTAAGCTTCATTAATACCTTAAGCTGAAGAGAATTGAATTATTTTATCTTACAATATTACGAAAATGAGACGAAAATAATAGAATTATATAATAAAGTCGCACTTTTTGGGCTGTTCAAGAATAAGAAAAAATTAATTGCAAATAATGGCTAGTACAATGAGCCGCCTTTAATCTCTAGGACCAGTCTCTCCCAGGTAACATAATAACATGATACATACGCTAGAAAGTAAAGGAAAGATAAGATAAACGAAATATAAAGTAAAGGATGACGGATTACGTATAGTTGATAAACGAGTCACCCTTATTTCTGAAGATATATTAATCCGATGGGCCTGGTTGTTACCGCAACCGCTATCATTTACATACTTGCTTACTCCTCATCTATGTGTGAAGGTACACTTTAATAAAAAAAGGAATACACACAACCTAAAATTGGCACCTTTTTGCTGCTAATGAACATTGGAAATGCTGTCATGAGGCATATTTATGTACTTGACTATCTCATATATCTTGGGCTACTTCTGAGTGCCTGATGAGCTCTTCAAGTAGCTCTGTCAAAATAATTAATGTGTCTCGATTGTGGTTTATATTCCGCATAACAATTATGAAAGCATTTTAATTAAAATAGTTATAATGATTGATTTTGTAACTAAGAGGTTACAAAATAAAAAAAAATAGTTGAAATTAGTACATGATGTTGTGATGTTGCGTACATCAGCAAAACTACAGTTTGAGTTGTATTGAAATTGCTATCTTTATAAACAGCCTATAAACGTCTCACTATTAGGTATAGTCTTTTAAACATGGAGGAAACACATAAGGAGTTTGGGGCATGCATGTCGGCTTAATGCATGTTGTCTTCGGGCCCGTGTTGAAGATGGAAAGTGGCTAAATAGGTGCGTCGTTGAGGAGTTTAGTGGGTGAGAGCCCCCCTCTTCCTCTTCCCTAACAACTAGGACCAACGGTTTCACGTACTTTCTGAAGCCGGAGTCGGAGGAGTTCAAAATAGCAAATTTCAAATTAACCTTCAAAGCCCAGTATAATACTAGAGAGCACGAGCCCTTGCGCCAACGAGCTTGTCTTATATTTCTATCACATTATGAAAATAGAATTATGTAAAAAATTTTGTAAGGTGACAGTAATCTGAGGGGCATAGAAACCTAATTCTCTAGACGTTAAAACCTTTTAGTCTAATATGTAAATTATTTCAATAACGTACAATAATATAAACATTAAACATCTTTATTATATCTGTTATTTTATTAACATTACTTAAATTAATTTCCATCAATTACGGTTTATTAAATTAATTGATTAATGCACAAACATTAATCAATTGAATTTCACACATTGCTAAGATCAATTGATTACCTAACTCAGTTTAAATTAAACCGGACACTAGTGTGGTAACTTCAATGATGGGTGGGCGTGTTCTAAAATTTACCGAAATTGCTGAAAATTTCATTTGTATTTATAGAAATTTTAGCACATCCGGGAAGAATCGTAAATGTTTCATAGCCGCCAGAGTTGCTTTCGAAGTAACCTTAATATTATTGCATACGTCAGTATGGGTTTGTTACTACGCCGACGATGTAAAAGATTCTTTATATCTTTATCTGACTAATGGAAACTCTATACTGATTATTTTTGTATCAATATACCACAGTAGCAGATTCAAAAAGTTGAAGTGTCACTTGAGTTTTGGGAAAAAATATTATAGTGGTGACACATCGCGTTATCGGAAAAAAGTTAATACTGTACAATCTGCCTTCGTTGGTTTGGTATGCGTTGTAGGAGTCGCTAAGGTATCAATTTTTATACACGGTCAAATATTCCCCAGAACCGTTCCAAGACTGCCATTGTTCTGGCATTATCTGTTCGAATTAAACGTGTTAATGTGCGATTTGAGATATATGTTTGAATATTTAATGCTGTATTTAGTATTGGCCGTGATGTCTGAACAGATTGAATTCATGACTCACTTTCTTGATGGAAATAACGAAGAATTGGATATTGATTCACATATTCAACGTTACGTTTATATAAACCGTATTAAAGATAAGTTAACGGTCCCAAAAATTCACAGATGGTATATGGCTTACGACCATATAAGGGAAAGCTGTAGACTTTTTAACTGTATTTTTGGATTACAGGTATTTTATTCATTTATGATTATGATATTCATTCATGTTATTATATGTGTACTATATGTTATAAATATTTTTAGCTAACTGTAATGCTGGCTACCGCAATATTCTTCTATATAATTGTTTCGTATAGCGCGGCTTCACAAAGTGTTGCGGTATGTAAATCACTTGTTGTTTATCTATTACTTTGAACATTTTTAAGATAAGTCAAACTTTTATATGTGTCTTTATATTAAGGTCCTTAGATATGAAATTGGCATTTTCCATGAGAGTAATATAAAGTATTATATTTTTGTAAAATATATTTAAGTAATAAAAGTATGCACCATTGTTATATATGCACTGTTGCCGTCTTATAGATAGTTCATAGACTTATAAAAAAACCATAGGGCACTCTTTGAAGGTGGTTTGGACACAAAGGAGTTGATTAAATTTTTGTAATTACTATTTTCGAATATTTTTCATATCAAAGTTGCCACTACGAAAAAACGCCAGTTTCATACGTCAACGGACCTAATATCAATTAATTTTTAGCAATTCATTAAGGTTTGATGATTAGTTAGACAATTTTTATAAAATTTATATTAATTTGTAATTTTAAATTTACAAAGACAAAAATCAGTAGAAATATATATAAAGCCTAATCTACATAAATATAATATCATCAATAATGAAATAAGACATCAAAATGTTAGAGGAGCTCGTTGGCGTAGTGGCTCGAACGCTCTGATTTCGATAACAAATACGTAGCAATTTTCGTTACGGTTGGTCCCTGTATGGGTCAATCTAATTTGTTATCTCGAGCTTCTCTCTGCTTCGGAAAGCATGCTAAGCTGTTGGTCCCGGTTGTTATGACAACCGCCTTCATTCATCAACCCTTATTGGGCCCGCGTGGTTGTATTATGGCCCTAACTCTTCATTTGTTTCATTATGTAGGAAGGCCTGAGCGCAGTAGTGAAACGTATATAGGCTGTTGATGATTATGATCAAATATAGTATTCATAAGAATTAATAATCATTATTAATCTTTTATTCATTAGGAACTCTATTTCCATTTCCATAGGGTCTCTTAACGATGTTGGATATTAGCGTCTTTTGCGCTACGTTGATGCTGTTATTGTATATATTATTTATGCTGTCTCGTTCAGCTCAGAGGATGCAAAACAGCGCAGACATATTGCGACGAAGAGTGTGCAAAGTACTCATATTTTCTGTATCAAGTAAGTAATTTTACATTGTTTTTACATAATCTTCAGAGAAATTTATGAATTAATAAGAATGCCTTACTTGGAAAATAACGTTGGTAACAGACTTTCCAGGCCATTTTATGTTAGTATCAAAATTTTAGCCTCATAATTGACTACGTTTTTGCATTTGGTCAAACATTGTTCTTTATTTTAATAGGTTTCCGTGAATACGTATCATATGCCATACAGCAAGGTTTAAAATACAATTAGTTTGCAAACTATAAATTTTTTTAGACGTTCATGCAATTAATATTATCTAATTTTGACTTTTTTATTATGTAACACATTATTATTTTTATTTGTGTAACACATATAATAATTAAAGTATGATTTTATAGCTGAAGTTGTAAACTTCAAACGTAATAATTTGCGTTGAAATTGTTTATCGGCAAACAATTTAGACACCCGCACAATGATGTTCTCGAAATGAAACCAGTCTCTGTATTAACTTTTTGAAACTGTTCCAAATTTGATGAATAGAACAAAAAGTTCCTATTTCAAGGGAAAAGTAGAAACTTTTGGCTCTTATTTTGTCAAACTGTAACGCCTTTGCTGATGTTACTGAAGTTGACTACAATACAGTTTTTGGGAATTTAATTAATTACCTTTTTCAAATATCCTTTTAACCACTTCTGTGGTTTAGTGGTTGAGATCACCCATCTCAGATCTAAAGCTTTGGGGTTAAATACCCAGTGAAGGCAGGAATTTTTTGCTAAGTTTGTGGTAGGTAGGTACCACCATCTATTTCATTTACCATAACAATAACGTTGTTAACCAGTTCCTCTGTAGTTGAAGAATCTGGGTGTAGCTTCTTTCCATCTAAGGCATTATCATTACTTACAATGATGTGAATTTATGGACCTACCTGCCACTGGCTAAGCGGCGGACATGCGTGGGGCGTGGACGGCGTGGGGCGCACGTGCCTATTCAAAGTATACCACGAAAAATATCCAAATAAAACTTCCCAGTAGCTCCATTGCCATGAACAGGGATTACCTAGCTTTTGCTGAACAATTTACCAGGACAGTTGTACTTAGGGCCTATCAGGTGGTCATACTGTCCGATTACTATTAAATAAATGTTTTATTTGAGTTACATTCAAACTATCTTACCTCTAACTGCTGGCAAACAACGATTCTGTTGCAATTAGCTATATTCCTTAATAATACTACTTCGAATTTCTGGTTATTTCGGGACAGTTCTGAATAGAAACCCTAATAATTAATAACTCATCCCATTTCATTGGTCTTCTTACAGCCAGTAGTGAATCAAGGTGTTTTTTATTTAAAATTTATTGAAATCCTACATGATAAACAGTGGTGGAGTTCATATGCGACATACTTCCTTAGCCACCTCCAGCTTATCGGTCCCAAACGTACCTTTCTAAACTACCCTCTTTTGAAGGAGCTCATATTGTATTCTGGACTCGTATATCCATATTTCTATTACATGATTTCATTCAATATGTTACACATTTCAAACTTTTCCTTTTCTTGCAGATGGAGAAAACTACAAAACAATCAGAGACATGTTAAGAACAATTTGCACTCGGCCTATCCGCCCAAGAGCTTTTGGATCTGTCAACGTAGATATGACATTAATTCCGACTTGCATTTCGTTTTTCACGACTTACACTGTTATAGCATTACAGTTTAATAATGTCCTTTGATTAATCAAGATATTAAAAATAAGTGTAAAAAGTTTTTAAAACATCTCTGTAGTAACAATATTAGTGAATATAGTCAATATCGTATTTGCTGTATAGACATTTTCCGCTTAATGAATGATGTTATATTGCTTCTATTAGTTTATTCTATAACTAAATAACGTAAGATTCAATTTTGAATTCTCTATGTACTTGATGAAATATCCAAAATACTCATGATTTGACTGCAAGAGATCTCTTAAAGGGATAAGATTGCACTTGCTTTAAGAGGATTTTAACTGTTCCTCTGATAGTAATTTTTATTAGCCTATCGATATATGATAGCATAGCTAAGTGAACGTCAAAGGGAAGCCTCTCATAAAACTAAGATAACCTTTATCGAGGCTAGGTTATATGACCAATATCTAATTTACAACTATCGATTCAATCATTGGTATTAGAATACAACGCAGCCGGACCTAACAATGGTAAAGACAGCTGAAAGACTAGCTTAACAAATCTGCTGGAAAGTGGCTTTTGTAACGATAGGTATAAGACACCCGTAATTTCTTTAGCTTGAACTACATGCGTATTAAGTAGAGTATCTATGTTATGGTTTATGTTAAAGTAGTTACTAACTACATGTTATATTTTCCTGCTAAAAATTAGTCAAACTATTTTTCTTTGATTAGAGTCATTAAAGTGATTTTCAATGTTCATTAATATAGTTATATTCTCCACTTGCGTCTGGAGCGCGTATTATATTAAAAATAATAATAAAAATAATATTTTTTTATTGGCCATATCATTTTTCTTATAGCATACTAATAAAAAAACAACTTAGAACTAGACTATAAGGACATGAATAAGCATTTATAAGCCATTGTTGGCGAACTAGGTAAAGCGTGTATTATATTTCAACATTAAGCGCCTTAAACCTTCACAGATATGTTTATCGTATCCAGTCTTAGAGGCAAGTTATTTGAAACAGTATGAGTATAAAATATCCAGAATCCAAAATAAAACAGTTATCATTTACTCAATCTAGTGAAGTATTTAGTGCAAAACTACTCTCAAAATGGAGGATTTTATCTTAGAATAAAATAAAATCCTCAGAATTCAATATGCTGGCCGTGACATAAAACTGCTTAATCCCCTTGCTGCTTAATCTGCTTTTAATTTTACAACGCCTGCTTTGTTTTCTTTTTATGTCAAGGATTTTTATTTCAAAGAACACATCAAGCAATTTTCGACTAGAGGGCTCAGAGAATATGCATTTCGATAATCACAATTGAATGGCTAAATGAAAAATGTATGGGATTTAACAATTACATTCGATTGCTAAGCGAAAACTTATGTCAAACCCCATAAATTTTTATAATTAGTGATTCAAAAGTGATTCTCGAAATGTATCTTAACTAGGATAATAATAACATAATGTACAAAAGCGTTGACATTGTGGAGATTTTCAATAATCAGCATTCACAGTTATTGTAATTGAATGTTATTGATTCAATTACTTATTTGGAAGGTTTATTACACAAATTTCCATCTTTAACAAATATGTAACTTTCAAAATGATTGGATTATATCGCTTAAATAAACAAAAAAGGCTAATTTTTTCTGACAACTGTATAAGTCAATTTGTTAACGATAAATGAATCGTGGCTTTATTTAGTTTAAGCAATTGTTAATGGATATACCAGTTAACTTCCGAGTAACACACGCTTTGTCAGATTACTATTTCATAATTCAACTCATAAATAGCTAGGTTATATTCCTTAGGAATATTTGCTTTTATTACATGAGCAGTATCTATCAAAGTATAAGCCCAGAAAAGTAGTGTTCGAATTAACAAATCTCAATCGACCAAATCCCCACCTAAGTCTAATTCCATCATCAAATACAGGTGGCACTTATAACAAGGTGGCAACACAGCGAAGCAAGTTTTCCCAATCGGTTGACACTTTTTTCCCATATTATTTTTTCTGCCTATTTTTCTGAATCGTTTCTTTTCTACTTTGAGTTGATTTTCGTTACAATTATTAACGAACTTACGGGATAATATTTGCAATTGGTGTGTGTACCTATTAATTATAACAACTGTTCATGGCCTCGGCTTTTTTGGGCACGAACTAAATCAAATTTAATTTCAGAATTCTTAAAATGGCGACCTTTAAGAATTTTTGACTTATTTTAACGCTCATCATAAAACATCCTGATTAAAATAAGTTAAAAGTGTATGGCTCGCCGTGTCAACTAACTGAACAAGTGTCAACTAACTTAACATTCATTCTTCCTTTTCCTTTCATGTTTAATCGGAATGAAAGAGAGGCAAATTTCTTAATTTGAGTTTAAGAGAATTACGGCTGAATCCAGGTCCAATCTTGAGTGGAGTATTGCTCGCACCTTTGGAATAGTTCATCTCAGTAAATCCTCGATGATGCGGACAGATTGCAGCGTCACGCTATGCGTATTATTGGCGATGCGGAGGTAACGTACATCCTAGAGCTTCTGAAATTGCGAAGTGACAGCGTCGCTTAGTGCCTTTTATCGTTTGTAATATGGAGAGTGCTCTGAAGAGCTTTTTGACTTAATCCCTCTCTCTCCTTTCCTACTCAGGAGTATGCGTACTGGTCTGTGGATTCACTCTTTTATTGACACCATGTCTACTTTGCGTACGAAGAGATTTCGTGACTCCTTTCTCTAACGCACAGCTAGAGCGTGAAATTCCTTACCGGTACACGTATTTCCTCCGTCATACAATTTGGGTTAATTTAAAAGATTCATGAAAAAGCACGAATTTTGGGCTGGCATGGTGAGGGTGGCTATGGCAGTATGTCGCATGTTGCACTAGCTATCTTCACATATGGACTCCTCTACTGCTTATTATCAAGTGAAGTCGAGTCATTTGCTGAGCTTTTTATTAAAAAAAAACACCAATGACTAACACTTAAATTAATATACTTCAGTTACGTCGTTCAATTCATGCAGCAGTTCTTTGCAGCAGCAGTGTTCTTTAATTAGATATTTTTATTACTATACGAAAAGCATATATAATAAATATAAGTGCATCCAAATGCTTCAGAATATAAATCTCTTAATCTAATTAAATCAAAATAATAATCCTGTTACTTATTTTGAGATTCAAGACTAGTCTAATGTAACCATAAAAATCCGAAACTCTCGAAATCCTTACGATGTTAGAGATTCGATGCTGACATTGGCTCAAAGATTGCGAAAAATTATGCCACAGCACATTTGTATCCCAAATTCGCATTAAAATGAGAAGCTTTGTGATGATGCTAAAAGAAACTGTAAGTAGTAACAGAGGGGCGGCGGGGGCGATAAAATGAAAATGAGGGGAGGGGGGCTCGTTAGCGAACAGTCTTCTCACTGCGCCACGCCGATTGTCACGAGCTCAATATTTACAATTATTTCTCTCGACAAAATGAGCTCTAATTTAAACCTGATAAAGTTAAAAATGTCATAACGGCGAAAGCTTTTAAAAATTCTGTCGGAACAAAGAACGCATAAAATTCTGCAGTACAAAGGATTTCCAGAAATGTTACAGACGTAATGTCTAATTAGATGATTCGTTCCTTGCTTTTGAGAGAGGGAAATCGAAATATAACAAAGTGCCTTTCAGAACAAATTCGTTATACGAAAATTCTTTTTCTCTCTCGGTCTTTAATATTTTTATAGAATGTCTGCTTTATTAAGTACATTTTCTGAATTGTCCAATCATATTAATGTGGTTTTGTTAGTTGTATAAAGCAAATAGGATAAATGAATATGAATCTTTGTAATAAATTTGTAAAGTATAATCCATACAGTATTACTTATTGACTAATATTATTAGCACTTTTACTACAAACATAACGTTATATCACTGTAATCAATTTATTTCTTAATAATGCTGGTGTCTAAATGAGGAAGTCCTTCTTGCCATCACGTGCTATCTATTATATGCTATATATTATATGCATATCCTTATTTGGCATTATTTGAAATAAATAAAAAAATGTGATACATTATTACGTATCGAGATAAAAATATTATTATGCAAAGCTTTTGTTATTTTTTTTTATTATGTATATCTATAATTTATGCTTAAGTAAAGATGGGAAACCTTGGAAACTATTAGTAACCATGGAATTTTATCCCAGCAAAAATTTAATTCACAAAATTTAAAAACTGTGAAAGGGCATCCTGTGGTTAGGTAAGCTAGTGTTGGCTAGGACAGTATATCGTCGGGGATAATGCAATACTATAGGTAAAATCCTCGTATCTGCAGTAAATTTAGTCTTACAAGAGGAGGTTATAATTTGATATGAATCTTATAGTAATGGTTTTTATGCTAATTTTAGCAATTACACATTTTTCAAGATACGCTGAATTATCCAACGTTAATGGATTTGCACTATCCCAGCGATATGAAAACTACATTCTCTGTCGTCCTATGATGGATTACTGCTTATTATTAACCGAATTTATTCAATTTAATTTATTTATGCACATAGTAACTAATATGTTTGCGTTGATTGAATTTGTAGGGGATATAATTAAAGCTATGTTTGTATTCTATAAATTTCGCCACTTCGTCCAAGATTGCGAATTTTCATTCGTGGGTATAATTATTGACAGAACACAGTTAAGAGTTAGGAACAGCGTATCACAGTTTGCAATTTAATCTTGACTCAAGCTATCCTATTTGCATGCTATCTGAAGTAAATGTGTGAGCGTAAACAAGCGGAGATTTCCAGTGAGATGACACTGTGCCACTTACACATGTCTGCGTCATACGTCATAACAGGTCACCATGAGTTAAGAAAGCTTTTTGTGTGTTCTCAAGAAACATTTTTATTTACCTATTTTCAGTTCATAATGTATCAATCTTAATATAAGGCAGTTTGTTTGTTGAAATGTGATACTCGCAATGAAATTTCTCCACCGTCTGGTCTAGTGATCAGTACCACTGCCAACTAAGCAAGAGGTCGCGGGTTCAAATCCCAGTAGGGATTAGTATGACGGGTTCGAATATTTGTTAAGAGTCATGGATGTTCTTCGGAGTGTCAATAAACCTACACGTATATTTATTTAGTGTATTTCTAATATTTATTTACATATTACTATCTATATTTCTACGTTATAAAGTATCGATAACACAAGCTCTTAATGATGTTTAATTTGATCTAGATTATAGGTGATCCTAGGAGTGTGACAAATATTATTATTTATATAATTATAATTAAAACATGGACACGGTCAAAAAGTTGTCACTTCTCTTTGACCTAGTATGATTAATATGTCTTTGCCACTTTTAACAAGTAATTATTCTCTAACAAAATTTCAGTTGAGAAGACCGCTCCATTCCGATTCGGGCATTGATGGTGCAAGTATCACACATGCACTCATCGTACCATGAAGGAGCTCTCCGGGGACAAACGTCAGACCATTCAATAGTAACTGCTCTCTCGGCATGTTTAAATGAAAAGTCAGAGCTTTTCGACCTAGGCTATTCGCCTACTGAAGCCATACTAAAATGTTTATGAAAATATTTCAGGACATATGCATCTTAAAATCGTTCAGAACCGACCGTTCATGAAATATTATGTAGTTTTTGGTTTAATTACTAACTGAGATAATTTTTTGGTTATTGAATTTCATTAACGTAACTTTTTATTGCAAAACAAATCAATTAGTATGTAGGTATTCATATTTTAATAATTCCTTGGAATATTACCCACTTAACTCTTTACAGCAACACAGTTCACTAATTAACCAAGGTAAGGTGAGATTTAAATTGGATGTACACTTAAAGACGCGGCACCCTAAATACTACTCTATCTATAAAGAATTCTATCGTGTAGATTCAAAGTGCAATATTGCGTACCCTGGACGTTATTTGGAGTATTTAAAATCACTGAATAATAAATAGGATAAAAACAAGCTACAACTTAAAGACGTAAGTCACAAAACTAATTTTAGTTTATAATTTTAATATTTGATATAGTAATATATTTATGTTTAGCCAGTTACTTATTTATTATTCTAACAATGTACTAGAAGTACTTTCATGCATATAGTGCGTCATGATGAAGTGAGAAATACGTTATATTCTCATAAAAAGCAACATTTTGAAAAAAGAATGTATCGCACATAATCCATTAAATTGTTCCATGATAAAGATAATATATATTCAGAAATAGAGTATGTGTGGTATTGAGCATCATTCTCCTAAATCAACTCTTATTTAGAGACCCGCCTCTGAATGTACCCTACGCTAATATGAATGGATGAAACTGTAGGATGTAGGAAAACAAACTTTACAGTGGGCATGTGTATCGTAAAGTTTATTTCTGTAAAACTACAGTCAAAATATAACAAGGACGAACGTCTTAGATGTGAAACTTACTTCTCTTCAGTGACTTTTCGTACTATTTACTTAAAAACCTGCAGCAAAATGGAACTTAATTTTAATTTTATATTTTAAAAATACGGTTATTATTAATTCAATATAAGTTAACCGTAGTGGAATGAATTGCGTCAGTAGTGTGGTATTATTTTGATCACGATATTGTTTTTGAGATATTTTATTATATTATTTAATTCGATTTAATCCGCCGGTCAGCAATTACATGCGTCGAGAAATCCGTCCGAATTCGCAACTTTTTGTAGCCAAAGGATTTAGTTAATATTTATCTTTCACTATTTAAAAAAAAGGTCATTAATTTGGAATCATCGGTAATTTAAAACATTACAGTGGGTGTAACGAAAACAATCTATTTTGGTTATAATGTTTTGAAATAGCTAGTAGAAGCTCTTATTTTATATTTATGGGTAAACACAACCTCTTTGCTTATTCATGTTTGTTATTGTAAATTGGGATTGTTAGATTAAATTTGTTAATTAGGTAACAGTAATTAAGATACAAGGTGTTTGAAATTTTATATTTAGTGGATCGATAAAAAAAATTTAAGCCGTATATAGAATTTTTTTTTATTAATTATTAAAACACACTTTTTGGGGATTTATTTCTTAAAAATAATATCGTCTAAATGTAGACCCTCGCGTTCTCGGCACTCATTTAATTGAACAGTATAATTTATAAAGCAAGCACTTCCTTAGTACTTCCATTGAAACATGGTGAACGCCAAAGGCGCGTTGAATTGGGCAGTCGTTTTTCGACAAACAGTTTTTGCTAAAGTTATTGTGAGATATTTTGGAAAGTGAATAAATAAATTAGAGAATAACTATTGCTTGTATTTTGGCTATGGCCTATACTTTTTAATTAAAAAATAAAAATAATTATATACAGTAATATGGAAGGAACAACTTACCTTTATTCTAAATCTTTTTCATTCAACTCTTTATTCGTGTGTGAGTTTTAATATCCTAATGCTTAACTATTACTATTTACATATTGACAGACATATTGCAGATGACTAGAAGTATACTCAAACGTCTTAAATCTCGACAACTTCTCAATGTGAAGTAAGATAAAAAAAATTTTTTGACAATGTTTATAATTACTACTGATACTGTTTTCGAACCGTATAAGAAAGCAAATTTGTTTGTTGATACAATTTATAAAAAGAGTGAAATGGTGTCGTTCTCAAAAATGCACTATTTCAGTATAACTTATAACAACTCTATGTATTCAACATTTTTCACGATTGCACACACACTGAACGGGTAAACAGTCGATCAAACTGTGCCGCAATATTTTGGCACGAACATCCAACGAGATATTTCATCAAAATGCAAAAGAGCGCAATTTTCCTGCATCCAATGAGGCTTCGAGCATACGCGACTTTATTTGCTGCCAAGGGCTTCAATCACAATATTAACTGTAGATATATTAAATTTGTGGGTGAATTTTCAGTACTTTGTACTTGGATGATAGTGTTATCTCTTCACTCTTTCTATCCTAGTATGATGATGTTCATTTCTGAATGAGGCTTCCTCCAATTGAAATTGATTTCAAAACATCTTTATATGATTTTAGTAGTTATGTGTATGCCTACTGTTCCAGTTCTACTATCGTTTGGTTCAACTAAAAAACCATATAGTTATTGTGTTGCAACTTGCTAGAAAGTACATTTACAGGCATAAGGTGGTTTATTAAGCCTTAAACTGTACTATAAAAAGATTCAAGCTATCGTCAACCCTACCGTAGCAACGGAGAAAGAACTAAATTAACTGGACGCTGGAAAACAGATGACTCAATTTGCATAACTCGTTCACACGGGCATTGCCGGCTAACCTAATTTGTCTTGACGGGTTAACGCGCCTGAAAAAAGTAGTGTTTGTTTTTTCACTTCAATTTATCGTCAAAATCTGAGTTCTTTTGGATTTTTCTATACAGTAAATTTGATTGGGGTAAATAAAACAGCGTCAGAATTTGAATTTAGTACAATTAAGGAAGATGTTTTTATTTTATCATTAATTGAGTAACTTACTGCAAAGTAAGTCATTATACAACATTAGTAAAGCGATAAAAAAAGTGTTAAAAACAAACTCTCTATTTTATCATGTAATAAATGTGGTTTATATTTTTAGGATAACCGCCAATGACCCGAAGCAGCCTGATAGTAAGCTGTAATGGACAGTAAGTTGTTATTGCAATTGGAATACAAAAAAATATTTACCTACTTTGGTGGGCTTCTACAATTTATATGCGGATAGTTTTGCTGACAATGACAAATTTTGACATATATCAAATATACAATTTGTCAATATTCTTAACGTCGTAAGCAAAATTATGTTTATTGTAATCTCGTCATTTTTCAATTCATAAAATTTGTAAATATTTAAAGAAAATAAATTGTATCATTGTAACGATAAGCAGCGACTGATATCTTTATTAAGTAATGAAGGTATTATTATTAAAAACATAATAATTTAAAACAGCATAGTTTGCCGGTAACGAGCGCGCCACATCTTGCCCATAAAGCAGGCTCGTAAAGCCGAGGGCTGGCGTCGCCATTATGCCAACAGATGTTATCACAACATAAAACGCCAAAATTAAAACCTATAAAACATCGACACTCAACACGATTTATATCATATTCGATACGCCAATGTAATTCGAACAATCTGCTCTTTGATTATTAGGTTTTTCATAGAAGAAGGTTGGATCGTTAACGTTTATGTCGGGGAATTGTCGGAATCCATCGCTATTTAGTTTTCTTAGCTATAATTTATTGTATAATAAACAAAATGATAATTATCTTAGTATAATGGCAAATAATTAATATGTGGACCAAATGTACCAAAAATGTATTAACATGGTTAACAGCAACTACGTTCGAACAGTTTTTTAGGTTGATTAGCTTAGGTATGTATTCTGAAAGTTATGAATCTGTACGGCCTGCGATGCTGTTCCATCTATTGAAGGTGTTTTTAATTCTTAACGGGGTAGTCCTTGGCCTTCATCTAACCTGAAGCTGGAAGTACCACTTGGATTCCTCTTACACAGAAGAATTGGCTATGTTCACTCGAACTGCCGGAATACTACAATGCTATTAACATCAACTTAGGTAAGAACCATTTCACCTGCCACCATAGCTAGTCACTTAGAAAAAGCCCTACAACCAACCAAACCGAGCCACGAATTTCGGTCCCAGTGGGAATTGAACCTCGGACGTTGAGATAGGTACTAGACCACAGAGAACTTACAGACTCGTTAGTAAAAGGCGTTATCAATTTCTATATGACAACTAGTTGCCCGGTGAACTTTGTATAACCAACAAACTATCACTAATGCCAACTATTAAAACAAACCCAAAGAACCATAGAAGAAATGACATTTCAATGAGAGTAATAATAAATCAGTTTCATCAGCGATTTTCCATACTAAATAAACAATTTTATGTTGAATTTTTGTAAACTTTTCTCTCGAATTCTCTCAGTTATTTTAATTTTTAAATGTATTTCACGATTTATGAATCAATTTCACGACTATATATGTAAAGTCAAAATTGGCTTTAACTGAAGACAACAAATACTTTCAAGCTCCCCATTACCCAAATAAGGAGTGCGGGGTATATTGCTAATTTTACTGAGTGGGGCTTGCGTTGCCATCCTTTTGAGATTATATAAAGGCTTCTCAAAATACACATGAAAATGTTGTAGTTTAGAAAATCCCCTTTTTATATAATAAAAAATTGTCGGCAAAGTAATAACGGTTCCACGAAACCTTTAACAAAATGCCCCTAGAATTGCGACGTGTCAAATTAAATTTAAGGTTTTATGCATTAGCAAATTCTTAACTTTACAATTGAATTAATATCTTTGCATTCATCATATATCGTAAATTTGTACGGACTAAGGCCAATTACAGCTTGTACAATATACTTATATTGAAACATTTCAGTATTTCATATTGAAAAAATAATGTTATTTGGTTTTAATTTAGTGTGTGAGTATGGTTAGGAATATAGCGAGTTGGGTACGTGTAATAGTACAAGAAACAGACCTAGGAATTTGTTAAAAATCACATGAATATATTTTTGTATCAAAACTAAAACTGTTATTCAAACCACCATCATTTAAACCTTCGTCAAAGTTTTCAATTGCTCAATATTAACTTTTAGACAGTTATCAGCCAATTGAGATGCTCTAAATTGTACAAAATCTAAGCGACTGGTACTAACTGGTATCCACTAGGGTACGTCGGGATAACTTTTGCAAATTTATTTTCACAATAAGAACGTTAGTGATCTAAATTAGTTCATTTGCTTTGAGAAACGACATTGTTTGATTTTTTTATACAAAAGGTCAAACAAATGTGTCCTTTCCATCTGATAGTATGCAGAAGTGGAGTTCAAATAAAAAGGTGGCTAGTGCAGTGTATTATTTAACTCGCACTAACATCTTGATCTTATCGACCTGCAAGATGCTTCTTATAACCAGATTGTTTGTTTACCTATTAAACAATTTATGTGCATACACACAATTTAATAAAATATATTAGACATAGAGAGAATGTACAAGAGCACTACTTATTTCTAAAGAAATCTCTACCAGTAGAGCCATGAAAGGAGAGCAGTTTGTAAAAAGGAGGGAAACATGAGCTGGTATAGAATTTCATTTCTTGATGGTCATGTATGCTAGGAATGGTCACTACAGTTTGTCGGTAACAGCACTCATCGTTCTTAGATGGAAGGGAGAAAAACTCCTCATATCCATACAGTTTAATAAGTACTTGACGGACGGTAAACGTTGACAAAGATATCTAAATAGAAAATTTCTTAATATGACTTCTGAATTTTTCTCCCTCATTACTCTGATTTATCAATAGCCTATATGAAATTATTCTATTCTATTTTTTATGGTTGTACGAAGTTGCTGTAGCAACCGGGACTAACAGCTTAACGTGTCCTCCTAAGTACGTATTTAGTTTAACATGACGTATAACTTCGTACGTCGTTTTCCTTCTTAACACAAGCTTTACGCTTCACTGTCATTGAATTAAGAGTTATATACCAAAAGCTATGACTGTTGTCTACCACTGTTGAAGAAAGTAATAAGATCTACAACGTTGTATTAACTTTGTTATACAACATTCTTAGACATGTTATGACTGCTGCGTGGAAGCATCTAAAGGGATGTAAACTAATAAGCTAAATGTACATTATAATGATAAGGACTTATATAACAACGACAATAAAACAATGTAAAGTCATTTTGGGAAGTTTGTCATTATAAATGTTTGCTTGTGTATTTAGCTATTCTTACCTGGCCAAATCGGGTACTTATAATAGAACGAAAACAATTAATTTTGTTCCAGAGGGATTTAGGACACTGACGGGAGCTCGTCATGAACCCTTTGTGACTTTAAAATTAATTAGCTGTGGGATGTGAGTAATTAATTAGAGACATATGTTTAATCGTTTGTTTGTCAGAATGAAAATGTATAATTGTGGCTTTGTTTCTCATCTGAAATCAACGTATAATATGGACAACAATAATAACATAGAAACGAGTCATATTGAATTTTATTAGGCGTATTATAGTGTGCATATTAATTCATATGAACTTTACAACAGAAAAAGCCTTCACCTAAGATGTTTATTTTTAATAAATTTCCTTATAACTATAAAAGTGATAGTTTTTAATCTAACACATTTATGATTTCATTTTTTTAACCAAGCCCCTAGTATAAATTTCTGTCTTAGATAGCGTTTAACTGACAAATTAATATATGAAAGGTAGTTTCCAACACATCGGAGGATTCAATTCGTTTGTGACGAAAAACAACCAATTACTTAAAAATAGTGTACAGAATAAAGCCCAGCTTCAGAATAAGATGTGATGTTAGGTAAAATATTACTAGTATTACTTACACTTACTTAAGATTTACCGTTGGCTACGAAGTAACTCTATAAGTTTTGAAACAATGATATCTAATAACAGACGTAATTAACAAGCTAGCACGTCTAGAATCCTTTGTAGAACTTATAGATAATATACTTTACCTTGACAAGTTACATCTAGAGGGATTGTAAGTTTGTAAAGTGATTAATAGGACTCTGGGGCGGAATAATCTTCCATTAGTAACTGAGCGACTTACTTTGTAATGTCACGAAACTTAGTTTGCTTCTCCTAACTTGTCTATTCAGACAGGTTTTGATGATAATGTCTTGGGGACAGTTCTATTAGGCTAACTAGTTTAAGAGCTGAGACGTGACAGTAACTATGGCATACTTTATTTCTATTCAGTTTAACATGTGTAATGGTAAAGATTTTAAATAATGGTGATTGTCTCTGGTAGCAGTCCCTACCACCTACCTATATGAGCTTAGCTTAATATACAACGAGTATAGTTAAAAGTTCCTCTTTCTACAGTGCTAGATTGTCGATATTTAATTATATCTCACTGTTTTTAAAGATTGTGATCTTTTTCGCTGTGTTTTCCAACTTAACTAGGATCGAGGTAAATATTTGAATTTTGATAAATTATTTATTAATATTTTACTTACTTAGTATTACAAACAATTACTACATCAAGGCTATTGAGACTATGAATAACTGTGATATTGTTCTGTAGTTGATAAAGCTATAATTTCGTAATATATCAGTATTGTCAATTGTTCATAATCACAATTAAACATCATGTATAGCTCTAAATAGGAAAATGATGTAGCTTCTGATAATTAATCTGATAAATACAAATGTTAATGTTGACTATATTTTGAATGGGTCAATGGTCAAACGATTGATATGGTTATGTCCCATTTTTACACAATTGATTTTGCTTCAAGTATCAAATTATTGCCAAAGATTAAGTTCTTCATTTTTTATTATACATTAATTATAATAGTATGTTCTGTTAAGTTTTACATAATGTAAACTCAAAGCTGAAGGTAATTGTATTACTCCTCTAGTGAAATAGATAGGTATAAGTTTAAGTTTTATCTCTTATTTATATTTGCTAACCAACGACTATTTCAAAAAATCTGAACTTTACAATAAATAGAATAAATTCTGATGAGGGCCCTCATCGGATATTTGGGTGGATGATGTTTTTTTACAACCGCAGTGAAGAGTAAAGTACTCATGGTACGATAGAGAGTATTGCCTCCTTATTCAAAACAATCGACTGACAGGTACTCTATACCGGTCATTTTTACTTTTTTTAACAAATTGGCGAAATTAAACCCCATTTTTATTAAAGCTATCAGTCACAGTGCTATTAACACTAGATGTGTTCATTAGCATGTTATTGTTATTAACAACAACAATGAAAATAATTTTAATGTTGAAAACTAAATATATATAAAAAAAAATACTCTTAATTCCCTAGAAAATACAATGAATTTAATATAAAATATATTTAAACCACTCAAATAGGTTTTACTGTGTGGCTGATTTATACGAAAGCCTGTAAGCGCTTACAATGTTACCTCCTTCCATTTACACTGATTGTTTTTGAATTACTTCAAAGCCCGGTAAAATTTTCTTCAAAGTATTTTAGAATATTGGAATAGGTATTCCCTGTAGTAGGTATATATATATATTATACACTGTGTTCCTGAGGTTATACATTAACTTCGGCATATTATTCAGATGTTTAAATTGGTTTGGAAACGTCTATTATTATAATTCTGGTGAAAATTTGGTGCACATGAATTTTCGAAGTTTTCGCGACGTGTTTACGTCGTATAGTAGTATTTTTCTATTGAATTATGAAATTGGTCAAAGCAGCATATCATAACGATATATTCTATATTTAACATACCCGATTTCGGTTATGAAATGTTTTTATCCGATGGGTTTTGTTCAGCTTACGAAACATTAGAACCTCTTTTTTAGAAAAAGAAAACTCACATTTCGTCCTTTTTTCCTAAGTTTATAATAGCATTCGTCCTTAGACTATATGAGATTTTACTTTCAATACAATTTCTTTTTTAGAAAATACATTACCAGATTCGCTTAAACTGTGAGCCGTATTTAGGGATAATTTATAAGTCGACCCAAAAGTTGCTCGTGCCCTGAGTCCGTCCCGGTAATACTTTGAGGATCGTTTTCCATCAGGACGGATTTTGAGAGTGAAATTTGCATACAAACGTGTTATATACGGTAATACACTGGATTCGATTCGAAACCAGAGTACATCTAAGTTACGATGCGCCTGTGAGTCCATCTAAACCATCTATTTCTTATGTCAATACTATAAAGACAGTTGGTGTATTTGTGTTTGAGTTAGTGTAAAATGAATAAATCATAAATAAATTTATAGACATTGATTTACTTATCACGCATATTGTGTTTAATAATATAAATACATTGAGGACCTCGATGACGTAGTAGTTTGAAAGTTTGTTTTGAGACTATGATTAGTAAAAATATTTATATCTTGAGTACGATAAGTCAATAGGTCTGATTGTTATGGCAGACGCTTTCATCCTTCAACCCGTTTTGTAGCAGTATAATGGTGCTATTTCCAAACTCCTCAAAGAACAAAGAAGGAAGGAAGGAAGGCCGTGCCTGACAGTGGAACGAATAAAGGCTTTTGCCTATGATAATTAGTTTCTTAGATTTTAATAGGCTATCATTATAAAGAAAACTTATTATTTAATACATATTAAGGTATGTAAAAACGAACATAACAATAATTCATAAGTTCTTTTAAATAGACTTTTTTCCTCTATTAACTGATTCAATTAAATATTCATCCTTATATACTTTAGTTTTAATGACAGTCATCTAGTCCACTGTGTCCAGTGCCCCTACGTCCCGGGTTCATATCCTGATAGGGGCAGAAGTGATGGATATCCGATGGCTTACATCTTGGCCAAGTAGAAATAAAATATGGAATTACTGTTTTGTTTGTACAATTTATTAAAACTCACAACAGCTCTGTATGATAGAGTGTTACCAATATTTTACTTCTAATTATTTTCATTTAGCTGTTATTTTCGCGAGACAAATTAGTTTTGCGGTAATTTAATACCTGGTAATTAAGTGCATGATTTTAATTAAAAGTAGTAAAACCTTCTTACACAAGAGTATTTCAATCCTACATTTCCACTAAACATGGGCGTTATTTCATAAAAACACAACTATAATATGTACTTATTATGTAAAGTATGTTTTTATTACAGGATATTAAAATATATTACAAAATTCTTATAATAATATTCTTTAGATTATTTTAAATTGACGATTTCTATTAGTGTAAAATTTGTAAATTTTTCTACAAACTGTAATATTTCACGTTTAAAGTATAAAATTTACCATGGCATTTATACCTACTGTAAACATCAATTAGGCTTGACTGCCAGACGCGGGATTTTATGGTATAAAATAAATATACGTGATCGGATGTTCAAGCTGTTGAAATTGGGATATTTGGACACATTTTTGTAACCAAACCACATGATGTGTGTTCGTAATATTGCCCTCATAATTACTACTACCCGACCCTTCGAACAGCGTACACATGGCCTTTAGCAGTAAACCAACTCTATATGAAATCGGCAATCGACGCACCCACAAATTTAAGTACAAAATTTTAATATAAAATTTTTATCTAAATTACTTTATCTGTCAAGTCATTCAATTCAGACACAATTGTTGTTAATTGTCTTGTGGCACCCATTTATTGCCGCTCAAGAAATTACATTCATAAAAATTATAAACATATAAACTAAAAACATATAACTTAAATTATTTAAAATATATAGACTATTGGTAAGTGTACCTAGCTTACTGAAGTTTAATTTATGAGTACGTACATTTTAAGGAATTAATAGACCAGTACCTTTTTTAAAATTCAAGCCCATTTTATCCCATTCATTTTTTTTTAAATTGTTTTAGGTTTTACTTTGAATTTGGGAAAAAATCGCCTGTTCCATACATTTAAGTTGATTTAGAGTATGGCTATTATTTATTATCAACATTTTTTCCTGATTTTAGTCGAGATCTTATATAGTAAAAGTTATTTGAACAAATTGAGAAGCGAGTTGTTCAGTATTAAAAGCTTTACAATTTTATCGATTTATACTTAAAATTCATGAATAAATTGATTTAATTATCGAATAAATATGTATTTCTTCTTGGGGTGGAGCATTTAAAACAAATTTACTGCCCCTCCAAATTCCAGCTTCCTACCTTTTTTCTATCCTATAGATTTTCTATATACATTCAAGAACTTTTTGAGAATACGCCAACTCTTCATTATGCACATATTACTAAAACAACACTGCTTATATTTAATGTTGCTAATAAAATAAGGAAAGATACTGTTCATTCCTCAAATAATACCTCGAAATTTACGTTAACAATAGATTTCATGTATTCATAGGCCCGAGAATACTATAGAATTAATAGAGTACTAAATATCTAGAATTGAATTTCTTAAGTTAAGAAAAATATTTAATTTATAAATCTTCAGATTTAAATATTTTTCATCAAAATACGAAAATACCAAGCAGATACTAATAGAACGTTGGACTTTTAATGTTTAGTTAATTATTTAATTTATTTTAATGAAATCTTTTTAAAATAGTATAGTATCCTTTCCCGCCGAAATCACTGGCCCCAACATAGTAAAGGTAATAATGATATTGCGTCATACGTTTAATATTCAAGATTGTAATATTGTAAACAGCACATTTTCCCTGCTTCCTATAATCCCGGGTCCTTTAAAAGCGTGAAGAAGCATCTTGCAGGTGGAAAAGATATTACTCTATACTATTTTATATTTTAAGATACACGAATGCAGTAATACATTATGTTAGTTTATGACGGAACTATAACAGAGTTCGCCTCTAATCCACTAAGGACTCAATTGTTCAAGATAAATCGCAAAAATAAACAACGTCAGAGCCTTCTGATAAGCACGACTTCGATACAAATATAGACGAGAGGAACTCAATATTGTATTATTGCAATTTAAGCTTTAGCTAATAATGAATAAAGGACTTATTATGCTTTTTTTCATAAACTCTGAACAACTGTGTTTTCCTCTTATTCTTTTCTCAATAACAAAGGAATATTTACATTTAAAAAGGGATCATAAGTTAAATAACAAATAAGAAGGTTCTATTGTGTTCATTTGTTAAGTCTGGCTTCATTTGCTTCAAAATAAATAAAATAACTTCATAAACTTGTCAAATCTACACGCACAGGAAAAATATAGTATCTCTAGTGGCCTTAGGTTAGTAACTCCTCATGTGCTACTAATTGAAATGGCGGATGATAAAATAAGTCTTTACTAATAACAATAACACCTTTCTTTGAGACTTATTTAAGCGTACTGGTATTTTCGTTTGTAATTTTTGATTTCCAAATTATTTTTACGTCTTATGAGAAGTATCTATGTCGTTTTCAAGTCAGGAGTACATGTGCAAGTCTACGGAGCTTTTAATTCACTGTTTCCACGTTACGCACAAGTCACAAGATTCCGAGACTTCTTTATTTGTTAGCTTTATTAGTTATTAGGCAGAGCGTGGAATTCCTTACCGGCACACGTCCTTCCTTCCTAAATCATGTGTTACTTCAAAAACGGCGTAAAAAGGCATTTCATACGTCGGCAATGTGAGGTGACTAGTACAGTATGTCGCACGCTGCACAAGATATAGTCACACCACCTACTTACCATTAGGCGATGTAGAGTCATTAGCTGTACTTTTATATAAAAATAAAATAAAAGGACTACTGAAAGACTTTACGATTATTATCTTTTCTCTGCCCTTAATACTAGTTTTACAAGTCGTAAATGGATAAATATAATTTAAGATAAATAAAATTGCAAGTGTCATTTGCACATATTTTAAATAAAGTTTATTTGCATCTCTAACAGAACCACAAAATTGATTGGCTCACTGTGATCTTATTACTTGCAAGGCTGTCTAGCTCTCAGATCAGAAGGTAAACTGATTATGTCGTAACGCGCTGATAATTTTCCCGCCAATATCGAATGGCCGTCTACAAACTTGTTAACGTCCTGTCTGTAATTACATGAGTTTCCGATAATTACAGCAAATTCTACTTTTTGCTGGATATCCAATTAATGGCATATACTATTAATTTTTACAGTCGTTCAAAGGATCATGCGACTAAAGAGGGGGTTATCTTTATGACTTCTACAATATTTCGTTTGAATATATAGGATAACAGAAAAACTTCATAATATAAATAGGCAATATTATTGTATAAATTTTTGTATACATATTAATATGTATAACTGAATTTCACTAATTACACTGGTTGATTAATTTTTACTAAACAGTTTGGCATATTCGTTTCTCAACTCCCTGAGTCTTGTGAACAACCTGAAACCAACGACATGTTTTCATAAATAATCATGCATTTTACAATCCCCAATATTAATTATTTTGTTCTATATAACTTTGTTATTACTTGGTTTAATATTTCTAAGTATTAGTAAGGCAGCATTAGTTAGTGTGTTACGAGTACTCAAAAACGGGAAGATAACTACAGAAACGTGCATGGTATATTTGCCTGCATCGTGAATCTACCCAGCAATGGAAATAAGAGACAAAATATTAAACTGATAATGAAAAATATGTTAACTACTTTATTACCATGGTCTTGGCAGTAATGTCGTCGTCGACGCCGTCTCCTCTGCGCATCACATGCGTCCACGCAAGTCTCTTCTGTTTAAATGAAAAAAAAACGATAGTCAAAACCATTTACCTATTTAAATTAGACAGTATATAAGAAATAAAAACAGAAAGTTTGAAATATCATTACAAATATTATCAATGCAAAAATTTAATTACTTTTAATGGAAACAGAAATAATTTTGTAATTTATTGACACACTCTGTTTATAGAAATTCCACGAAACTGCACTATCCCGTAATATTAATTTCTAAGCTTTAATAGTTTATACGATTTTAATGGTTATATTTTATGGTAGTCTGGTGGAAGAAAAATCAGATACTTTGTACTTACTGTTTATCTTTTCAATTGTGTGTTAATTTTGTTATGTGTGCATAAGTAAATAAACCATACCATCACAGCAAGGCGGAAGCGTGGGTGGGGCCGCGTCATCGTCGTGCCGCGCAAGCGCACGCAATTGAAGCGTGTACGCGCGCGAACCGCCCGACACCGCCCCCGGCGGCCCCGCAAACGTCGCATACGGACTTATTTCGTACACATCTGTTTTAATACACAATATGAGGTTTAAGACTAGTGAAATCATTAGTACAATATAATATAATAAAACTTTTAACCCTGAATCCGGAAAACAGAGCGTTTTCTGTATTCACTCTTCAAATTATTTGACAAACTTTTGGGCCAATAACTATTTCAAAAATACAAAAACAGAATGGAAAACCTTACTTGTTTTTTGCTATTTTGCATTTAGCATTGAAGAACGGATTGTTTGTACTCAATCTATTCCCTTTGCTAATTTTATTAAAAAAGTCATTATTTTTTTAACTTAAAACGTTCTCTGAAAACTCATATTAATAATAAATGACACGCAGTAAGAACTGTTTAACATCATAAATTAATATTCAATTAGAGTCCCACCATTAACGAGATAAGTGATAGGCAATATTGTACGGTTTCAACTAAGACATTGTTATTCCATAGCAGCGAATAACCTAACTTATTTGCATAATATTCAATTTCAACTGACAAATACAAAACTCGAGGCATTGCTTTTCGCTGATTTATAGAAGCTTAATTTGCACTACCAGTAATAAATTACTTTAGCAGCTTACGATGTCATTTCTTTTGTCATGCTAAATGATTGGTTACAGATGTTAATCATAACCAAGTTAGTACTAAATAACATATACCATGTATGAGATAAATAAAGGTAAAAGGACACTTTTTAGTTCTTGTTTACGTAAAGAGAAGCAAAATTAGTCTTTTGTAATGATTTCAAGCTTATCCATTAAATATCTCTTCAATCTAGCATTGAAAGGGCCAAACTGAAGATTTAACAAGATCAATTATAAAGATTGCCAAGATTTAGGATTTAAAATTAATTTTTTTTACAAATTGCTATTTTAAAACAAAGATATGACTTTATAAACTACTATTTTTAGAGCAACAAATATCAGGAAATTAAAAAAGAGACATTACTTGCTTAAAACAACAACAAGCTTAGGGAAAATGTATGTAACTTAAGAAGATACCGTACTTAATTAATAAAGGCTGTCTGGGAGAAGACTTTGAATGCTGACAGAGTTAAACAGAAACTTTAGGACTCAAAACTAACGTGGGGCTTTAATTAATTCACTGATATGTATTTTACTACGTGTGATATGTATAACCTATGACAATATAGTAGCAATTACCAATATAGAAATGACAGCGAACGGGAAACGTTACTATGGTAAAAACACCGCTTGGGTTTTTATTATTTTAGTTTTAGATAAACACTTACAGTACGTACTCAGCAAATTGTCATTGTATTGTTATTTTGTAAATTTAATATCCATTGCCTTATTGCATCTTTTTAAGAAAATAATGATGTAGACTAAGAATTTTGTATAAAAATACTTAAAACTTAATTTTTACTTGAAGAATAATTCGTATATTTGTTTTAGTTTTAGCAGATCCTTAAGAGACGATTAAATTAAAAAAAATATAAGGATAAGATAAGGATGAAAAGATTTTAAATAACGAGATTTATGAACACCCAATATGGTTTATTTATGATAAAAGCCGTTACATCTAAGCAAGAAATATTTGATCGCATAAATTTCGAAAAAAATATATAATTTCACTTATACATATACACTACATGATTTGTTAAATATATGCATTTGCTTCTGTCAATATATCTACCCGTTTATAAGTATATCTGTATTTTATTGTAAATATTAACGTATTTAATATTTTTATGTGTTTACAATAAATTATTATTAAATACTCAACATCGATATTTACTCATATGAAACGCTAACAATTTGGTTTAATTTTTAAATTGTTTATTAAGATAATAATTATAGTATATACCTGGTGGTTCGGGTGGCAATTTTGGTGTCTGATGCGGTGACGCGCGGTATGTGCCGCAAGAAGGCTTCTCCGCACTGGTAGATACCCGGGCTGCAGCGCCATCAGTCCTTGAATAACTAGTATTTATTTTAAAATTCCGCTTCATTTACGTTATGAAGATACCTGGAAATTGTTGTCTAACTCTGTACATAGGTACAGAGTTAGACTGTCGCTATCGCTTTCACTGTGCCCTATGCTTTCTTTGTACTTCCGCTTAATTTTTAAAACTTGGACGTTTTGCTTTAGTACACAGTAACGATTTTGAATATGTAAGCTTTTGCGATAGATATGAAGTCATAAGCAATGGAAAAGGGATCCAATAAGGTCCCATTTCTTTTTAACAGAATTATGTAAATATTCACTACAAATAATTTTATTGTACAATCATATGTTTACATAATGACATGGTTAGGTATATGACATTAATATTATATACTTAATAGGTTTACTTTGTTAATAATCAGTATTATTGTCTGTCATATTAGGTACAGTCGGCCTCAGAATCAGTTTATCAGTAATAGTTGTCACCCTACAATAACTGCACTTCTTGCTGTGGTGTGGTACTATTGAGTAACCATTAGAGCGTGTCGATTTAATGTTTCGTCCCTTACCTTCTCACATGACGTCTATGGAGACCATGTACTACAATTAAGACAGATAACACGTATAAACTTTGACATTGATTTACTCATCTTTACGCCTCTAGAACTTATGATAGATATCCATAGACTAGGTGAAGGGTTTTATACAAAAGGTACACTATGGTGTGCTCCCGTGCGTACCCGAAGAACCCTTTTGTTTTATGGCAAAGTGATATGAACTTTGTGAATACTATATAAGGTTTGCAACTTATAAATAAAAAGTTTTAAACAAGACTAAAACTGACAAGACTGAGACTGTCTGTTGGTCGTTTATAAAAAATACTCAAATAGTTTTACAATGAAACACGTGATCCCTTCATCATATTTTGACGTAATTACAATGGGTTCACCTCAGCATAGAGTACAAACTCTATGGAATACAAAAAGAATTTTTAAAATCGTTTGACTATTGTACAAAAAAAACACAGTCGAATTAGTGAACCACTTCTTTTTTGAAGTCGTTTGAAAAATAGGTTTAAATTTGTAATACCTTTTTTTTTTTTTTTTTTTTTTTTTTTTTTTTTTTTTTGTGACGCTGAGGAGAAGCTCTACCAGCCGATCCCCTAACCTCCGGGGAGGAGGAAGAGGGGGGTGTGTGGGGCTCTCACCCACTAAACTCCTCAGCGACGCACCTACCTAGCCGCCTTCCATCGACAACACGGGATGGCCCGAAGACATTTCGCCGTAGTATCGATGGAGCGGCCCGACCGTAGTTTGGTCCCATCTCGGATCACTTTGCGGGGGATAAAAAGGAAGGGCCTATAAAAAGCCCCCCTCCCCGCAAACCATCCGGTGTTTAAAGTCGACGCACCGTGCGTAGGTACGCCGACTGGGCTGTGCAGTTCAGGTAACGGCCCCCAGCCGTGCCCAAAGCCCAACAGGTGTTACGGCGGCATAAGACGCCCAAAGGCCGTCCTACGTCGCCCCGTCCTACGGCAACGGATACCAGAGATGGCGGCCGCTTCCCGCACTCTCTCCGCATCCTCCTTCGCCCCCATCACGGCCTCACAAAAGGTGTGAAACGCCTGCCATGACCTGTCGCTCTCAACCATCCTAGTGATGACGGTTGAGAGGGAGAGGTCGTCCCCCACAGCAGCAGAAAGTGCCCGTCGCTCCTCCACCCATGCCGGGCACTCCGCAAGCGTATGCTGTGCTCCCTCATCAGGGCAGCCGTCACAGTGGTGGCAGGTGGCAGTTGGTTCCCTTCCAGCGATTCGACATAGGTATCCTCCAAAACATCCATGTCCCGTGAGGACCTGTGTCATGTGGAACGTCAGGACACCGTGCTGCCTCTCCACCCACTGCTTAAGGATCGGACTGACCGCCCCAACCGTGCGTGCGCCCACGCTCGTGCGTGTGAGCCTCCGCGCCCACACCTCTATCGCTGCATCCCGTAGCCCTTCGCGTCGGTCTTCCACCACATGTGGCGCCGGATTCTGTCCCCTGGAACGTGCCTCCTCGCGCCAATAGTACACTGATGCGAGGACCCCCGCCTCCAGGTCCCAGGGGACAGAACCCGCTAGCACTGCCGCTGCATCGCCAGAGACCGTCCGGTACCCCCGTATGACCCTCGTAGCCATCGCTCTCTGCGGTTTTCGCAGGAGAGCAATTTCCCGGCCGTTAAGGGTCTCCGCCCAGACAGGGGCGCCATACAAAGCCATGGACCGAACGATGCCTGAGTAAAGCATCCGGCACGCTGTTTCAGGCCCACCCACATTGGGCAGCAACCACCCAAGAGCTGCAGACGCCTTCAACAGCCTGGGGACCAGCAGTTCAAGATGGGCGCGGAAATTCCAGCGCCCATCTATTTGGAGCCCCAAGTATCGGAATGATCTCCTCAGATCGATCCGCACTCCTCCAACCACAATTCCAGCTCCACTAGGCGGGGATCTGCGGGGTCCGTGAAAACAGATTGCCTCCGACTTCTCGAGGGCAACCCGTAGTCCCAGACGCCTTATGTGTACCACCACTTGTGCTACTCCAGCTGTCGCCAACACCGACGCATCCCTATATGTCTTGCCTCTAGCAAGCACCAGCGTGTCATCAGCATAGCACACCAAGCTGATCCCTGGGATGTTTGAACTCCTCAACACGGAGTCGTAGCCGATGTTCCACAGAAGCGGCCCTAAGACCGACCCCTGTGGAACACCACATGCGACCTTTGTCCTCTTTAAGCCCTCGCTGGATTGGTATACAATATATCTACGAGCGAGGTACTCGGATATGATTCGACGGAGATAGAGGGGTACTTGATGAAATTCCAGCGCTCCCTTAATGCACTCCCAAGGGAGGGTGTTAAAGGCGTTGGCGATGTCTAAAGACACCGCCAATACGACCTCTCCCCTGGTTACCGCCTCCTCCGTTTCTGCCTTCACTCGTAATATCGCCCCCAAAGTGGACCTCATCCGCCGGAACCCGTACTGCTGTTCTGAAAGATCCGGGCCAACCTCCTCTAGATGTCTTCTGAGGCGGACAGCAATCACCCGCTCCAGGAGTTTTCCTGCCTCATCCAGTAGGACAATTGGGCGGTACGCCGATGGCGATTCCAGCGGACGTCCCTCCTTGCGAAGCAAAACCAAGCGGCCCACTTTCCACCGTTCCGGGAACTTGCCCTGCTGCAAGCAGTCCGTAAAAAGTCGGCGCATGCGTTCTTCCAGCGGGCCCAACGCTAGTGCCCACACCTTGCCATGGACACCGTCCGGGCCGGGGGCGGTGTTCTTCGCTTTCATGCGAAGCACCGCTGCTCCTAGCTCTCCCTCGGTGACTTCCGGTACCTCGTCAGCCCACGGCACAGCCGGCTCTATTGACGGGTACTGCAAGTAGGGCTGCCACTGCTCCGCCCTTGGTGGGAATAGGGTAGTCACTATGTTCCCCAAGACGTGGGGTTCAAGGGTCTCCGTGAGTGGAGGGGCCCATGCCCGTAATTTGCCACGTACTCCACGATATGGCCTGCCCCACGGGTCCCTGTTCAGGGTCGCCAGTTGTTCCTGCCTAGCTCGGGTCTTCGCCTCCGCGATCTTCACCTTGAAGGCTTTCCGTGCTGCGGTGTAGGCGTTGTGAAAATCCGCCTCTCTGGCAGGGTCCCTTAACCTCCGCCTCCGGCTGCGGGTGTACTGGCGACGAGCTGCAGTACACGCCTGACGCAACAGTGTCAGCTCGGCCGACCACCAATACACTTGCCTTCTGTGGGCATACGCCTTGGCCCGGGGCATAGACGCGTCACACACCTGCGACATAGCCCTTCGGAACCAAGCTGCCTCTCTATCCACTTCCACTTCGGCAGGCATCGGGAGCCATGACTTTACCTGCACCGCTTCTCGGAGCATGTCCGCGTCCAATTGTTTCAGGGCCCATCTGGGACCAACCTCTCTCCGGGTCGCCCGGCTTGAGCTCTCCGGCGTCATTGAGGAGGGGGTGACATTGAACCGAATGTACCGGTGATCGGAAAGTGTCTCCTCCCCCTCGAGAACTGCCCAGTCCTGTATACAGCGTATGAGAGTCGGGCATGCAAAGGTAACATCCACAATGGAATTGCCTTGCGGCCTTACGCACGTATCTACCGAGCCTCTATTAACAACCACGAGTCCCACTGCTACAGCCCAACGGTCTAGCACTCGACCACGCACATTGGCAGCCGGAGAACCCCACGATGGGGAGTGAGCATTAAAGTCTCCAGCAACGAGCGCCGGGAGTGGCAAACGTCGGCCGATTAGCGCCCCTACTGCGTCCAACAGCCCCTCAAAGTTGGACCGGTTCCAACTGGGGGGACAGTAAATTGACACCACAAGGGTACCCCCGATCTCCGCTGCTACAAAGCCTCTGCCTCTTTCTACCCTCCTCAAGGGAAGCGCGCCTGCAGAGGCGTTGACATGCAGTGCGACGATGCCATCAATGTCCCCCGCCCAATCATCCCTGACCGGGATGAAGTACGGCTCCGACACCAAGGCCACTTGTATCAGCCACTGCGCCATACTCTGATGGAGCAGGTCTTGTGCCCTGGCACAGTGGTTGATGTTCGCCTGCAGGAAGCGGAAGGCTGCCATTATAAATCCATGGCTGTCGGACCCTCCGTGGTCCCGGCCTGATTGCCAGGATTGATTGCGGGCTGTTGGGACGTTGTAGCTCTAGCAGCTTGCCTTCCCCTCTTGGGTTTCAGGGGTGGGGCTTTGCACGCCGCACTCCCAAGCTTGTGACCCGCCGGTTTTTGGGCCGCATCGCACACCAGGCAATGTGGGTCCGCAGTGCAGTGGGCGGCTTTGTGGCCCGTCTGGCCGCAGCGATAGCATGTATCACTATGGTCCATCTCACACGGACACATCTCACGAACATGTCCAACCCTCAGGCACTTGAAGCAGCGCGCTGGCCGCTCCTGCAGGACTTTGACGCGAGCTGACACCCAGCCAACCAGTATTCGTTGGGCCTGAGCCACCTTCTGGGCCGTGGGCACAGGGCACTTAACGTAAATGGCGCCCATGCCCGAGGCATCCGGTCTCACCTCTCCCGCCTTAATGAGGCTCGTAGAGCATTCGCCCGTCCGGGCTACCGCTGCCACCACCTCCTCGGGCGTTACCGAATCATCTAGGCCGGATATCCGCAGCTCTGCTGTCTTTGTCGGCCTAGTGATTTTTACTTCGGCCTCGTTAAAAAGCCCCCGGAGTTGCGCGGCCAGTGCGTCAGCCTTTTCGCCATTAGCGGCTCCCGGTATTTCAAATATCCGTCCACCCGTGGCCGTCTTCCGGCAGTTCATCTGTGTTAGCCCCAAAGTCTCAAGGCTGACGTGGTTTTTGGCCTCACCTATGACTTTCCCATATGTAAGGCCTTTTTCCTTTGCCCCTGGCTGCAGTGTCAACACCACTGCAACAGAACGTGGATGGCGTGGTGTGGTCTTTTTCCTCGTGGTTGGCTTCGATTGTGGCTGTACCACTGGCTTTGCAACCTCCGACTGCAGTGTCGGCTTTGAGTTCACCGCCTTCTTCTTTCCATTCCTAACCACAAGAGTCCACGGGTCATCTAGTGACTCTGGAGCTGGCGGAAGGGGACGGGAATTCAGCGACTCGGGAACTGCTATGGTTGGATTAGTCGCTTTGGCCGCACCCTTTGCAGCCTTACCAGCCTTCCCCTTTCGGGAAGCCGCCAAAGATTTGGTGCCATCCTTATCGGCGATAGCATAAGGAGAGGCTGCCTCAACATTCGCTGACTGCTCCCTCCTTGTGCCAGCTTCAAGTTGGTCGACCTTGCCCAACTGCATATCAGCCGCCAATGGGGGTCGATAGCGCTTTTCTGGTAGGAGGCGTCCACTGACTTCGAGGCCTTCCAGCCGTGCACTAATCATTGTGCCAACTTGCTCCATGATTCCCTTCATAAGCTCCGGAAAATAGGATGGTAGGGAATGCTCCGCCTGGGGTTGATCGGTTTTACTGCGAGCATTTGCTTTGTGTGCCGCCACCACCACTGACGACACCGTTGGTGTCACCTCCTTTTCAGCATCTCGGCTAGAGGAGCTTGGCTTCAGGTTTTGGCGCATTATTTCTACACGCAGTTCGGCCATTTCCTGACACATCTTTTCAAATTGCTCCTGAAGCCGGCGGTTTTCAGCTCTGAGTATGGCGGTTTCCTCGCTCACAGACCTTTGTACTAACTCAACGGTGGCCTCCTCGATTGCCTCTCGCGCTTCCTTCAGGGCTTTGATGTATGTGCCCTTAAGGTTGTTGGACTTTTCTGCGACCGTTGTTATTGTTTGAAGAGCGTTGGTGACTTGCTGCTTGAGGTCAATTGCATCCCGCTCACTTGCCTCCCTGGTACTCACATCCAAAAGTGCACCTGCTGCCTTTGCTTGAAGCCGGGCAGCCCTCTGTTGACGCGAAAGCTCCATTGACTCTAAAAGTCCCTGCTCAGCTTGCTGGTTACAGTCTTCCTCGTATGCCTTAAGAAAGGCTGCTTTAGCGGCGGCAAGTCCTTTGTCTCCGCCTTTTGTTACCCGCCGAACTCTTCCTCTTTTAGATGGCGTTCCAGCTCGGATCAGCAAATCTGGGTTCGAGTTAATGTTCCCCTCAAGCTCCGAGTCAGTGTTGCTCCTTGCAGGTTCATCCCTGCTGCGGGACCTCTTGCGCCAAAGACGTCCGAGAGCCGGTTCCAAAGGGGTCACCAGCGACTCCATGGGCTGCGAGCTCGCCGATATTAGACTCTCATATGAAGAACACCTTGATGAGCCCAACAGCCTGGTCTTCCTAATTTCGGCACCATCGATTTTCGGAGAAGAAGCTTTGTCCGCTTTCTTTATAAGAATGTCTTCTATAACCACCACATTTTTGGCGCTCAGTCTTGCCGAGCGTCTAGCACCTGCTTGTAATGACGGGCTGGGCCCGGAATAGTGGGTGCCCCCCCCAGAAACGATGGGGCAGCCTGTCGCCGAAGCAACAGAGAGGGATTCTCCCCCCGCGGTGCGAGAGGTACCCTCCTGGGGTAGTATATTTTTACCAACACTATCCATAATTTGATTCCGCTTACGGGCGCGGTGACCCCACCATAACACATAGGGCTTGGGACAGGCGTAACCCCGCCGGCCATTCGTCCTCTCGGCACCCCTGGACCTTAGGATTAGGGGATTTTTATTGTGGTTTACTCCACTTGACCCGGCACACACAGTCAGTGTCGGTCCCCGGTCCCCATGTGGGGATAACGGTGTGCGTGGGTTTGTATAGTGGTTTTCCTTCCACGTGACCCGGGCAAACGCCCCGGCGGTCTCCGGCCCCGGAAAAGAGTTACGGATTACCCGACAGCAGCTGAAGCATGTATGCCGTACCGCGAGCCTTGCAGGCTCGCCATACCACGCCACCCGGAGGTAGCCACTGGGACTGGAAGGGTCCCCTCAAATAGGTGAAGTGATGCTGCGTCAACTGTCTCCTTTCGACAGAAAGGAACACATAGAGCAGCATGAGCAGACGTTAGGAGAGGTAAAATGCCTACTCAGTTCATCTGGAGCAGACCGCGGCCTTAAAGGTCGTCGTCCACCCCCCGAAGGGAGCTCACCACAGGGTTATTTTTTATAGAGGTTTTCTTCCTCGCAGCCCAGCGCAGAATGACATGCGCCAGGCTCCCGACCCCTAAAGGCTACGGGCTTATGTGGCTGTGCAATGCCTGCTTTTAAGAAAAGCAGGCAGCCACACCCAGTGCTGTCCGCGCCGGCCGAAGCCGGTACCCCCCATATCTGGGAGGCATTCCCCTATCCGCAACCCGGGGGACGCGTCCGATGGCGTACTGGAACCGCACACGGATTAAATTTGTAATACCTGTCATAACTAATAAATCTCATTTGTTGACGGGACAAATCATTGATTTTGAGATATAAGAGAAATGCTTGATCTTTATGATGCAGTGTTTTGTAAGCACATAGACCAAAAATATAAATACAAAAACTATGGTTATGTTAAACTATACCTATATATACGCCGTGCGTCTCTGAGCGTTGTAGGGTGATATCAGGGGAACAATGCCATCCAAAACAAATTAAAGAGTTAATTACCCGTGCCTACAGGACAATAATACAAGCCCCATAAAACGCCTAGTTTGTGTATGATACACAATAAGAATGTTGGGTTGGTTACGCGGACATTTCATTGTTTCACCTATTTCAGTTTTTATTCATTTTAAATTAAATAATGTATGACAAATTTTAATGTAAACACCCCGGAAAATTGCAAGAAATAAAATAAAAATTTTCATCACTAATACAGAATAGTACTATGAGTAAATATATATAGGTATTAATTATCCATTGCATCTGGAAATACATCACAATCAATAAAAAATATATTTATTATTTGTGTAATAAAATATTACTTACAACCTTAGAGCATCATCGCCACAATATATTCTTCATAAGGTGTTCAGAAATTGACAGGTGAGAAGGGTTCAAATGTT
This sequence comes from Acentria ephemerella, assembly GCA_943193645.1. Classification (NCBI taxonomy): domain Eukaryota; kingdom Metazoa; phylum Arthropoda; class Insecta; order Lepidoptera; family Crambidae; genus Acentria; species Acentria ephemerella. Next base: position 7,850,152 of record OW971886.1, on the reverse strand, counting down.
AAAGAATATGATTTGAAAGTTATATTACACTTTGCGTATTAATAAAAGTAGTTTTGTATTTAAATAATTTTTTAACAATTTTAGGGTAAAATTTTAAATAAAATTTAAGCTTATGTTTAGGGAAGGTGCTGGGCTAAATTAGTTTCTAGGTACGTTACCCTCTCGCCGATACAGGTATGTGGGTAGTATATCTAGGTACGTTACCCTCTCGCCGATACAGGTATGTGGGTGTATCCCGGGTCTCACCTGGTAGGCACAACACTGATGCCACTAGGATAGCACTGACGGGCACAGGAAATGGGACAACGAGGGCAAGGTGGTGCATACCGAGGGTACCTATGTCAGTCAGTCAAGTGTCGGGAAGGAACTGGTAGATTGGTGGGGGTTAACATAATGAAATGAACGGATTAGGTAGCTAGGCAGATATAGGTAGGCAAATATCATGCGTCCAACGAGACTTTCTTAAACATCCTATGTATAACTACACACACAAAAGTCTTCATAAAGACATGAAGGGATATCAAACATAAGCCTTTATATTGTTTCTGTATGAAACAATGCTACTTACAAAAGCACTCAGACCCGACATTAACATATTTGTTTCATTAGCACATTGTCTCAGTGAATGAATAAGCAGTCGGTGTATAAAGTTTTCATAGCTGTTGAAGTATGAGATGTTGTTAGTAACTTTCACGTCATTGTTAACTTACAAACATTTAACACATAAGTTATGAAAACGAAAATGATACTGAATATTAACCATATACCAAAATATTATTTAAAATGGCAATATAGGGTAGTTGTTATGATCATAGTAAAAGAGATGTAAAAGTTTTTAAAGACATTTTGTAAAGGAAATTGTACTGGTGCCAGCCTCCCATGTACTGTGATAACACAAGCCCCTTTTCCGAAACACTCATTAACAAATATGAAGTAAAACGAAAAATCGGTTGTTTTTATTTCAAGTAATTTCAATCTTATATTTAACTGTCCCTGGATTATGGCTGTTATTAATAGTGTATTTTAGTCGTTATTGGTAAACTTATGTTCATAAGTAGAATATACATACTTAAAAAGCTGTTAAAATAGGAATTTGGTGAGTTACCAACCATCAACATTCACTATTGGGAAAAACTTATCGATTGCTTATCAAACGTTCCAATTATTATAATACTTACAAGACATAATTTATCAATAAAATGCGTTGACATTGAGAACTTGTAATTAAGTCGCTTCATACACGTCACTCAATAAAAACACGAGGTCGTCGGTTGAGAAGGGTCGATGGGTGACTCGTCATAATGTCCTATGTCAGCATCTTGTCGCCGCCAGATATCAAGTGTTGACGATCTCATTTATGTCAATTTAATATCGACATTATAATAGCCTATTATTTTCCTTGCGGGCCGCATAGATTATTTTGGCAATCTCTGCCAAAATAATACAAATTACAACACTTTCTTTGATTTAAATAAACGAAATTTATTATTTACTTGAATGGTTTTAGACAAATAGACCGAGAAAAGTCGTTCGTCAATTATAATATGATGTAAACCCAGATAACGTAAAGGACAGACGGTTAAACTCTAATACTTCCTTGTTTTCAAAGTAGGTACTAAATCAAATATACTAAAAAACCCTGACTTTCAAGTCACATATTTTAATGTATGTCATAAAATAAAATATATTTTTATTAATCAACACAAAAAGTTTCTTTATCTTACAATGTAATTATGTTTGAATTTGTAGTCTCAGAACAGATCTTTTTTCAGCCTCAAAATTACAAGGACTTTATAAAATGACTCAAGGTAAAATAACTAAGACTAACTTAGGACTTAAGGTAAAATGAAGATAAAACTCAGTCCTTATTATTTGACCCTCAAACAACAATTAGTTGAGAGTAAATATTGTGGTAGAAATATTTTCATATTATTAGTTATTATTCATTTGTGTAATTAACACGAATATTTGTTCTCCTTCTATGTACGTTGATTTCTTATATACCGTTGTACAACATTAAATATATGTTTCCGTTCTCTAATATCCATAACAAAAGCTCTTAATGATGCTATTTGGTTAGATAATAGGTATGAGTGTAAGAATATTATTTTCTCATATTAGTATTTATTAGTTACTTCTTCATGGATTCAGCTTATATATTATTCGCATATGTTCTTTTAGTTTTTGTTTCAAAAACACTTTAATAAAATTTATAAAACTATTTCAAGATCATACTTTCATTAATGATACATATCAAAGTCAATAAGTATTATAAGCAATAAACTCACCTCTTTCGTCTTAGCAGTATAGCCAATATTGTCAAGGCAGCCAGAGACAGCGCAGCACACAAAGCCAGCAACAGAGCTAGTTCTCCTGCCGTTGCCGGGAATGGTGCATCCACTTCTTCCGCGAAGCCCCCCTCGGAGGGGGGTGTCGTGAACTCGTAAACTTCGCGCGTCAACCCCGCTTCGTTTGAAGCTCTTGCCGCGACGCGGTACCTCGAGCCGGGCGTCAGTCCTAAGATTTTTTAGTTATCCCAGTGGGGAAAACGGGGAAAGATATTAATAATAAATCAATAAAATCCCAAAAAAAATGTGTAATTATAGAAGTATAATAATTAGTAAACTCAATTGAACGAGTATTAATTATTTTAATAAATTAAAAGTTTTGGCTGACACCAAACAGCAAAACTGTCAGTAAGCTAAACAAACTATACTTATTAAACTTATAACATACTAAAAAAACATGTGTTTATGCTCACTATGAAAATTTACATTATACGATCCAAAATATAAAAAGAGTCGAGGAAATATAAGATGCACATTACGAAAGCTCTCTTAGAGGTGTTTGAGATAATCGACAATTTTTTTTCGAATTCTTTCTAGAGAGAATCACATCTTGGCATTACATCTCTGTATGATGATGAGATGTAATCAGCTGTCTCATTCTTTTGACCATGCTGAACGATGATATTATCTACATTTGGCGTATTTCACTCACCGCCTAAAATTACTTCTCCGCCAACAGGCACGTCCCTAGCCCCTGCCACTCCTGACCCTGCCCACTCTAGTTTCAAGGCCACAGGGGCACAACCACCGTCACTCCACGCACTCGTATCAAAACTAACATGAGTTGCGTTTGTTCTGATCCACCTAAATAGAAAAAGTTTTGTTAAATATTTTTGAAGTATTTCATATGAATCAATAACTAATTACCAATTTTATAAAAAAAACAATTTTATATTGGTCTACAATTGGTCCATAATATAAAATACCTCGAATCAGGAGGCGAAATTGGCGGACCTCCAGAAGTGCGAACAGTTAATTCGGCGCCAGATGGTCCTCCTGCGGTTCCATAAGCTTTGTATGACGACCCGCATCTCAGACCACTAAGTGTGACTGGGCCGGGACTAACAGCTTGAATACGCCATTCACCCTACAACGATAACGTCTTTGTGTACACAATTTAAAAGGCCTGATCAGAAAGCATTCTGCATCTACGTAATTTTATTATAATTATCTAGAAGTAATAAATAGGGGCTGGTATTGCTATAGAGAAGCCGTATATTGGGTTGAAAATAATAAACCTAAGTAATCATAATGTGATAATTTTGCGGAAATTCGCTTACTTCTGGCGTAGTAAGTCTCCAGTGCAAAGTATAAGCCTTTGGCAGTGCATGACCAGGTGCTCTTGGGGATTGTCGCAGTTCAAGTTCCAATTCCCTTGGCCTTGCTTCTATCAAAACCAAGCCAGGAGGTGAAGGTGGCCTCAAGACTACTAATCGCCATGTCACAGAGTCAGACCCATGAGGGTTTTCAGCTACACATGTGTAGTTATCAGCGTGGGATAAATCTAAATCTAAAGAATTAAAAATAAATTAGCTTTGTATCACAGAAAAATAAACTTATCTAAATGTTAACATATTTCCGTATGACATAATAACATGCTAAGTGTGTTATGATATAAGTTTGATTAATAAAATTACGTAAGTGTGAGAATATAAAAGTAATAATATTTCATATAATATCAAACTGTGTAGCGTAAATTTCAATAACAATGAACAGAATATAAAGGAAGTTACTTCGTATCAACAAGGCATCTCCATCAAGATGAAATGGTGGACGTGGCTGTAACGGGCTTCCTCCCCTCAGCCATCGCTTGGCTGGAGGAGGTGCTCCCGCAACGATACACCGTAAAGATAATGAACTGCCTGCTGATCCAACTGATAGTCCACCAAATGATGAAATTCTTGCGGGTGCTGATGAAAACAAAAGTCTTATAGCCTTATATGAAATGAAAGACACCTCGTAAAGTTAATCATAAAATGTTATTTTCCATTATATAAGTCCCCGTTAAATGAAAATGGATAAGTGTCAAGGCAAAGCAAAATGCTGCTGCTTTAGAGCACTTTTTGAAGCATGTAAATAGCCTGACGCAGGCCTAATATTCGAAATTAAAAAAATCTATGACCAATTCGGGGAGACCTTGGAGTACTGGACTAAGAAAAGAACCTTCAAGTTAACAAAAATTACACCCAATTTTATATAATGTTGAATTTTAGCGAATTCAATAATAGTGCCAAAGATCGTCAATGTAGCTAACAAAATGTTTTTTCTGAGACTTTTCTTTCAACTCTTAATACCACTTTTGCAAATAATATCAATACTATCATTACTCTGTCACAGTCACATACAGTGACAGTTTTACTATATTGGTTTTATTAAACATTATCAGGATGACATAATCTTAATAAAATAAGAATAAAACTGTGATACCTAAATTTAGTTTAAGTTTAATTTAGAATTAAATTTAACATATAACCTACCTAGAGAACTTGTTTGACAAGCAACAGCTACTGATGGCGGTCCCTCTCCAGCCGCTGTGGCAGCCCTAACCCAAGATTCGTAAGTTCTCCCAGCACGAAGACCTCGCAGTGACCTCATGCATTCCACGGAATTTCCTTCATTTTCTAAACATGCGTTCACTCTTGTTGCGTTCGGTTCTTGCGATCTTTGACCAAAATAAAGACCTTTTCGACATTGGAATATTTTATGAATCAAATTTCAAAATATGTATAAATTTATGTAAAAGTAAAAAACCATCACATTAAAACAAACATTGTAAATACTGTGTGTAATAACCCACCCTGATAAGTCCTTTATATACAAGGTGTAGTGCGTCAATTTGCCATTAGGCTCCGGAGGAGGTAACCACGAAGCTCGTAACGATCGCTCACTGAGTGCAATCAATTTCATGCCGCCTGGAGCGCTTGGTACTAAAAGCACAATACACATTCTAATAATGGCTAATCTTCAGATATCATTGGTAATAATACTCTAGTGAAACTACTACTGTGCAGCAAAACATACAAGTATTTTGGGTTTTCAAATTCCGAACTACAAGCAATGATTGGCCAAAATAAGTTTAATCATAAATTATGTTTTTTTATTTAATTTTTAAAATCAACATACAGTTTAAAAGGTGATAAAGTGTAAGTAAGCACACATGACCAGCTTTTTCGCTATATAAGGCAGTGTAAACACGAATAAAAGAAAATAGAAATATAGTATATATAGCTTTTTAAACATTAATTATGATATAAATTATTAACAGGAAGATAGTACTCCTTTTTGTCTTCTTTTTAAGATGACATTATTTTAATTTAATAATGCCGTTCACATCAACGATAAATAGGATTTTTTGACAAATAGTTTGCTTGTGGGCTTATTTCCGTTACTACATATATACCATAAATGAGATATGGATTATATTTATCAATGTAATATATATGATATGTTTCAATTGTTTATCTTTCAAGCACTATTACAACGGAAATATTATATTGCTTTAATAATACTACAAATTCATTTGCAATTTATACAAACCATCCTCATCAGTTCTACATATTTGCGGCAATGATAATGGTCCATCGCCCGCAGCGTTATGTGCTCGGATTCTGATCTCGTACTCAGCGTATGGCGTTAAACGAGACACTGTAGCCTCTTCACCCTAAATAATATATTTTTTTGTTTAAAATAACTGCATTTCGAGTGAAAGGATTCGTTTTAAATGCGTGTTCAATTATACTTTAATTCCGTGAAAGAAAAAGACAAAATAATTATCGATAGTGCAGAATCAAGTTTTCTTGTAACTTAATTATAAAAGATGTATTTTTTTTACTATTAAATTAGTTGTTACGGGTTGGTAAACTCGAATGTAAACGCATCCTTACCTGCACTCGCAAATAAGCATCTTGAGTTGGTATTAGGGGATCCACGTCCCGTCTCGTGTATTGTAACGTGTAGTGCGTGATTATTCCTCCCCTCGAGTCTACTCCTGGTTGACGCCATGAAACCCTTAGCGAAGTACAGCCACTTGGGATACAATTCACATTTTCGGGACCTCCAGTTGGAGCTATAAGGATATTCTAATTGTTACAACTGAGTTATATCTGTATAGATACTGTCTGTATCTTACTGTTATATAATACTTTACCTTGGAATTATCTGACGAAATCAAATAGATAAATAAAAAACGTAATTCCTATAATTTAGGATAACGTACAAAGAAATTATAAAAGATTCTTTAAAAAAGGTCCATTGACAATAGTTAATAATTTCTTAAAAATCCAAATTTTCCAAATAAAAGGCAATATTATAGAAATGCAACAAAGACAGTGAACAAAAATACTATGAATTTATACTGAATCGTTTGACCTAGATTGAAAAGGCCACAGCCCAATTAAGTCATTTTGCATTTTGATGGGGAAATTTACGACCATCGCTCTACGACGATAGTTGGGGGATTTATTTACGCGGAACAGTGACAAAAATTGCTCGAGAGACTTTTTCTATTAATATCAGGTGTCAATTTGATACTTCAATTTATTTATTGAACAATTTATGTACACACAAATATAAATAAAAAGGACACAACAGAATAACAGAAAATTGTACAGAGAAAAAGTGGCAATGGAAGGTAGAGGAGCGTGTACCAATACCAATAGAATATTATTTAAAGAACAATAAAAATTAAACAAGAAAAAATTACATAAAAGAAACTTATTTCCAATTCTTACTCTTTCATATTAAATATGTATATAGGAAAATTTAATTCTTATTATAATGAAAGCCTAATATTAAACATATTTCCAAAGGCAGGAAGTTTATACTCTTGCATTAGAGTAAAACGGTCGCATAATTTTTAACGTTGTAATGAATTAAGCTCCCAGCGGAGGTTTTTCCAAAGGTGGCCTACCTTATATGCTATATTCAAAGAAGAACTAAGTTCTAAATTTTGATATACAGAGTTGCCAGTAATTCATTAAAATATTCCTGATCCCTGGCATGTTTTTTTAATTTGTGCTTTTTTACTAAATTTAAGTTTCTTACGTGATTCCAGCGTGTGTCGGTAATGAGGAGGTGACAAGGGTCCAGTCCCAGCTGCATTATAAGCTCTTAGAGTGATTCCATATCGCGTTGCCGCTTTCAAGCCTCTAATGGTAGTGCTTGTTGCATCAGCACTTGCCCCGCTTTCTGAGCCTGGATTATCGCTACTGCCTTTGCCTTCCTCAGAAACCTCCCACCATCGGATTGTGTAACCCAGTAATGTACCGTGCCATGTTTCTCTCGAGGGAGGCTGTAAAAGGGTCCTATGTCAAGATTGATTGTAGTACTTAAAGTAATGATGCATCAAAATTCCCTTCTCAACACAAAATTTTATGTTTACGATGTTTGGTAGCATCTAGTAAGCCTTAGAGTACTAAAGTAAGGTTTAAAGTAACAATATATTACGGTACTTTATCGATCAAATACATATAACTTTCTAAATGTGTACCTGCCAAGTAACGTGAAGCTCTCGAGCTCTGAGCGCCCGAACGGTGATGTCTCGTGGGGCGCCACCAGGTGCTACAAAAATTTATTTATGAATATGAAAATAATTAAGCTGTCATAGGAACGATAGAATTCCAAATTCTAATGTACCTACGAACAAGATAATTAATTTATTGTCCAACAGCAAAAACCATTTTGAAAAGGATGAGTACTCGTTACTATCTAAAATCCAATTGACTTTGATAAACTTACAGAGGTATCGAAGATTATACCATAAAATTCTTAAAACATTTTAGCGTACGTAATGTAACTTACTTAGTACACTTACCGATTCTTCCAAATATAGCTAATGGATACACAATAAGTAAATTGATAAATAAATAAATAAGTTTACCTTCCTCTCTAGTAGAAAAGTGCAAAGGCGGCGTATAAGCTGAGGCGCCGACATCGTTGTAGGCGGCTAGTCTGAGAGCGTATCGAGTGTCAGGAGATAACCCTGACACCGTCGCCCCCGCGCGGCCAGGACCCTCCGACCTAGGATGTTAATTTAATTTAATATAATCTGTAATACAAGTATAAATCAAGACGCGGTATGTAGGTTCTGTTAAGAGTCAAAGGAAACCGCAATGCACATTCTCTGCTCCTGTGGTCTTTTCTTGTGCAATATATAATTATATTCCTACATATTGCAATCTAGATTGACAACTTTAAAATATTGAGTTTCATTTATATAAAAACTAATGAAGCAGTGAACTTTGTATCAACTTCAAACTACTAAAGTAAGAGAAATCTAAAGTAACGATGGGAGAAATTACAGTTTTAATGTTAACCATATCAGTTACATGATTTTCCACACTAAAAAAAACAATTTTCAGTGGTATATTTTAAGATTTTCTTTAAGATTTTCCAATCCCTGAATCAAACCAAATAAGATACAATAAAAATTAATTAAATTGGTCAAACCTTCTTGAGTTTTACCGAGACTAACGAACATCATTTTTATACATAAGAAAAGAGATGACGGAGAAACGTCGGTGTCTACGGAAATATAAATAAGGACAATATAATACAAAGGAATTGCTCAATCGTCCAGCTCCACCAAATCATTTTCGAAGAAAATTACTAAAAGTTACTATAATTATTATTTATTTATTCCTTCTCTCAACGACGTTGTCAGTTAAAACATATTGTAATAAATGGCATAATTTAACTAAACACGAGCCAATAACAAAAGCTTCAATTATAATTGAAGTTTTTGTTATTATACCCAGAATTTAAAAGTACTAGAGACTCTAAAAGTGGAAGAAGAATAAATGCTTACATAAGACGACCGTTTTAAATAAACAACAATAAAAACTACTTTATTTCATCATAGAGTATAGAAAGTGTAGGAGTAGTGCCAATGTTAAATAGAGGAGAACAGTGTTTTTATGCTGCTAATCTTGTGAATATAATATTAAAACATTCAGATACTTTAAGAGTTTGTAAACAAATTTGTAGAGTAAATTATTAAGTCGATTGGTACTACACTTTGTTGTATAGTACCAATCGACAATCCATTGCTTCTGCTTAATTTTTTATCAAAAAACGACAGAGATAATAGACAGACGGCTTAGGAGATTAGAGAAACCTCTGTTCGAATACACACAAGTTCGTTGAGTGCCTTTTCGTGTTCCTGTCATACTTATTTAATGAGATACCCACCGCAGAGCACTTAATAGTGTCTCAGAGTTCTGCTGGGACTACTTCCGAAAAATCGTATAGAGGTTCTAAAGCGAAATAAACGGAAAAACAATATCAAAACTTGACTGAAGCAAAAATTAATGTTTAACTTGGTTTTTATCAAACTGATGCGAACTTGAATATTGCGCTAATAATAATCTGGTCCACTATCTCCCTAAATATTATTTTTGTCTTTGAAACAATACTAAGTTATCTACTTGTTATGTTTAGTGACAATTTTGTACAGATCAAATACGATTTTACAGAACACATTACACAATGCTTCTAATGCTTATATTAGCTGAACTTATAAGTATATTCTATTAAATATATTACGAGTTTATTTTTATTACTTTTATATTTTCAAAAACATAGGTTAGTAATTTTATAAATAATTTAATCATCGCTGTTGTTTGAAAACAATATTTTCCTGATAAAATACTTCTTCATAATATTATGTGTAAGAAATAAAAACACTAGTTCTTATCGTGAACTTTAGAAATTTGAATAATTACATAAATAATAATATGAGAAATTTAATTATTCATATATTCAGTATTTCAATCATTGAATAATTAGCCTCTGTAAGTTGTAATTGTAATAGAAATCTCGAGGGCGTTTTAATATTCATAAGCCAAGTTTGAATTTACGATGACGACGAAGTAAAGTAGAATCAACATTGTTCAGTTCCGGGTATGGATTTAGAATTGAGTTGAGCAATTGTATCGAAACATCCAATTGAAAGTGTAGGTACTGCCTTGCCATCGAACATTTTTTGTTGAAAAAAATATATGACCATTAGAACAATTTATTTAATTAGCGAAGCTTTTAATAGCGTAGTCCAGTTTCTACCCACATTGCACAATAACGAGCTTAAAGGTTTCATATGGGTTATTGAGAGAATCCAAATAACTATGAACGCGACTTAAAACGTATAGTTTACTGAACAAATATCTACGTCAAATAACAACATTCCAGACTATGACGTAATAATAATCAAATATGAAACTTACGCGACATGAAGCAAATCCGAATTAGCCAATGTTAAATTGAGTACTTCAGATGAGTCCCAGGTGTCAAGCAAAGCGGGTAGCGGTGCGTCCAGCGGAGCGTTAGAGAGGTCGCGAGTTAATGCCCGGTATTGTAGTGAATAATGAGATACAAGAGCACCACGAGCTATCCTCCACGTAACTCGTGCTCTTCTAGGCCATACCTCTGAAACCCTAACTTCTTCTGGAACGTTTGGTCGTTCTGCATAAAAATAAAGATGAGTTATCAACGATTTTCAAAAGAAAAGTAAATTTAAATCTAGTACTTTAATTTGTATTTAAGAATCTTAGTTATTTATAACTATTGTAAGATCAGGGATACTCGTCTCCATGAGCTGTCAACATTTTTCTGCTGTTCACTTTTTCTTTTAATTCTATCCTTAGGTCTATAAGCGTTTCTAGGCTACGCTTTCATTCTTGATGTACGTTTATTGACACCCTTATAACATAGAAACTTAAATTTAAATATAAGAAAAAAGACTCAAAAATATTTAGTTTTGAACTGTACCTTTTACGAATAGTCGAAATAAAAGTTCATCACTACCATAGAGGTTCCTTGCTAAGCACCTGTATTCGCCTGCATGTTCTGGGCCAGCATGAGCTATCATTACTTCAGATACCAGACCTCCGGTACCACTATCTCTTGTTTCCACACCACCTGTGCCACTAAAAGGCAATTTAAAAAATTCTATAGTAAGTTTGTGACAATTATGTGAAATATTATTATTATTTCATAACTTTACTACTGCTTGCTGATTTTATATGAGCTCAAAGTTAAATGGATTTCATATCAGAATATTTCAACTTCATATGATAAAAAACTCAACATTTAAATAAAACATTAATTTAATATTTTTAATGAAATCTGCTCTTCTTGATAAAATGTACCTCAAACTCTTGACTGAGATATGATTAACATTAGGTTACGGACTTATGAATACAATATAACTTACTGCAATGCCAGAGGTCTAGAATCATGAGTCCAATGTACATGTATCTCTGGTTCTCCTCGAATATCACAAGTTAGACGTGCAGTTGATCCCCTAATAACCCATCTTGTTTCACCTCCACCACCATTTCTAGTCAGTTTTGGGGGCTCTAATATAAAAAATGTTCACATAAATGTTCTGATTGGGCTCAATGATTTCGTTAACTATAAGTAACAAACATTATATGTGGAAATAAAATTGATGCTATACAATATTTATTTAAAGGCTTAAAATGTAGGATTGTATATTAAGTAGAATAAAATTCATAAAAGCGATCTTAAGGAAAGCTTAATTGATTCTTTTTAAAAATTTTAATACCTTCCATGTCTATCACTCACCTCTTACATCTAGGTAAAAAATATGATGAAGGAATGAATGTTGAACACGTGCAGTACAACGATACCATCCTTCGTGGTCAGGAGTTGCAGCTCTTATCCAGACCGTTCCATCAGATAAAACGGAACCGCCACTAGCATCAGTTGCTTCTGCTTGACCCCATAATATGTGACGCCAATTTCCTCCATCTATGGACAGGTTCATAACTTAACTTCATCTACTAATTATATAAAATTCAGGATAAATACGTCATCAAATAGATAAAATACTTAACTTAATCTGTAAAATTTAAGAAACAATAGATTATTCGCTATTCTGTGTGAACATTGGCCATCTAGTAACCATTCCGGAAAGATATAAAATTGCTTAGCAAAAATATAAAAATTAGGAACGAAAGATGTGAAACTCATAGAACTGCTGTTTACCTGAAGAATATTCCCATGAAATTTTAGGCGATGGTTGTCCTTTGGCAGAACACGGTAACAGCAATGCTGCGCCTGCTGACACTGACGTGTTTTGGGCTCGCCACACCCATATCGGCGGCTCTGTGGGGTAAGACTGTTTAATGTGTTACGCTATTCACACTTTTATTATGCTTTTGGATAGTAACGCCGTAAATACCTTTAACGATCAATGATGAGCTGTGGCTTACTGATCCGAAGTCATTACTGGCTTTGCAAGTATATTCGCCAGTATGTGCTGATGTAAGATCTTGAATAATAAGAATTGTAAAAAAATCCATATTCTTTTGTTCCACCTGAAAAAAATTAATATTTCAATGTTAATGACATAGTAGAATTAAGTTGAAATAAATAATAATCATTATACCTTTAAAATAGATGGAATAGGCAGATTATCCTTATGCCAAGTAAACTGGATTGGCTTATCTCCAGAGACTAAACTACATGTAGCTTGTGTGCTACCTCCTACCTCTAGTTCTTCAGGGAAATGAAAAGATGCTATTTTCGGTGGTTCTGAAAATAATATAAGCAAAAAAATTACGAACGTTCAAAAACTTTCAACAACAAATGGTGTCATTTAACTTTTAAGCCGACTTCTAACAAACTTACTGTGTACTTCGACACGAACTGTCCTCCTTGCTAACTCTCCACTTTCAGCTCGCACTTCACAAGTATAACTGCCAGCTAAAGAACTTCTAACTGAACTCAGTCTTAGTATCCCTCTTTCATCGCCTGCTTCTGCAGGAACATCTACCAAGGAACCATCTTCTCGACGCCATAGTACATCCCTAAACACGTATAAAATAATACTCAATATCATATAACTTTTGATGTCATAGGTTAGATACATTGATGATACTTACTTTATTGGATAACCAGAATAAGGACAGTATAAAGTAATATCAGTATCAGTCTTGACATGTATCGTTGGTAAATATCTAATGTTAGGTGGGCCTGCAAAAAATTAATAATTGAAATATTTTATTGTAGAAAACAATTATTTATCCTCCAAAGAATATTTTACATGTAACTGCAAAATAACACTATTTATTTTACCATAAACATTCAGTCTTGCGTGATGAGCGTGAGATCCTCGAGAGTTAGTGGCATTACAACCATATCTACCACCTTCATCTGCTGTTCGTATTGTAACACTGAGGGTCGAAACGATTGCCCCATCTGTACCACTAGGTAATGTTTCAGCTCTTGTGCTTATAGTGTATCTATAAAGACACAAATTATTAACATAAAAATAAATATTGTTTGAATAATATTATTGTAACAAAGCAAATTCAGTTATTTACTTGTCTGGAGCAACAGGTAGAGTTCTTTCATCTAAAGTCCAGATAATTCTTGGCGGTGGTATCCCAGTAGCTGCACATCTTAAAGCAATACTTTGTCCTATTCTCGCTACAGCTTCACTGAATGTTGAAATCAATCTAGGCGGTTTGTCTGGAACGTCGGACTAAAGTGAAATGGTATTACTTGGAACATATTTATGTGATATTATAGTTTAAGTAGATATTTTAATAAAATATAAATTGATGATTTAAGACTTTGCATTTCTATCTTAGTTTTATTATTACCAGCAATGATAACCTCAGCACCAGCAATAGCGGTCTCTGAATGATCGTGGGCTGTGCATTGATAAAGCCCTGCGTGATGTGGTCTAACGGGACCGAGAGAAAGACGCGACTGGGGAGAATGAAGCGGTCGGCCTTCGTGCTGCCAACTTAGTGTCACTCCCCCGCCACGACCGCCGTGTACTGAACAATTCATGTGGCTGGTTCCTCCCGTGCCTAACATCTGTATTTACAAAAAAAATGATTCATGACTTTTACACAAGCGGTGCATTATGCAATTAGTTAAAGTTGGCATTACAAACATTATTATTTATATAAAATATCTCTTACCAAGGGGTTTGGAGTCACAACCACAGTTAAAGGTTCATAAACCACCAATCGTACAATCATTCTTTGAGAAGATTCTGAACCAGAAGCGCAAGAATATCTAGCTATGTGATGTTCCCTTGCATTGAGGAATATTAAAGCTCCGCCACGAACCATTCCTTCACTAGATGCTGTGGTCCAACTTCCACTCGCATCCTGCCGCTGCCAACTAATTATTAAAGATAGTTTACAATTACAATTTTAAAATCACATTCCATAAAAAAAATTACAGATTTTACCTAACAGCATGTCCAATGTCTATATGTCGTAAAATGCAGGGTAATATTATTGTGTCCCCAATTCTAGATTCTATTGAATTTAATTCAATATTTTCCAACCAGCTGCTATCTACGGAAATGAAAAGGGGGTTAATTCATTTCATGAAGGAAACTTCGATCTTAAATTAAACATTTAATTAAAGGTGCTCACCATCTGTTGTGAGTTTTAAAGGCAAACTTGGAATATCTAACGCTATACATGAATAATCTGCTTGGATATCTGCCTGAGTCAAATCCGATCCGAGCAATAACCCCCCAGCGCCAGAGACCCAACGTGATTCTGAAATGAAATTTGTATATAATTATTATAGCAATTACCTAATATGTCCGTTAATAAATGATAATAATATTATAAGAAATTGATTACGTCTCTCACTAATAAATATTTATGTAATACTAATTTAAATATTTGTAAGTTTTATTAATTAATCTCAGACATGTAATATTATTATACCAATATCTCAATTAAGATTAAGTTCGTAATAGTAGTGTTGATCATTTAAATATCTAGAATTTTGATTATGAATGAGCTTACCAGCACCCAAGAACCCGGAAGATATTGACAGTCCATCTTGAAGCCACGTGATATCAACTAGGCCTATCTGTGGTGATACTTCGCATTTTAAAACCACTGACCCTCCTATTTTTGCTGGTATCAGTTGACGAGCCGTATGACTTAGGATATTATCTTCAACTATTAAGGATAAAAATAAAAGTCTTAAGTATAATTTTAAATAAAAATAATAATGTTATTATTATTAATTATTGACTATTGCATAGATTATAAAATAATTATATATAAGACGCTTTTTAAAGCCTCCATTTATATTGATCACACTTTACTAAATGTTATCGTTGATAAAAGACTTCAGTCTCCTATCTACTGATATTTAAAGTTGAAAGTGTTCACTTTAAAATCAGACTCAAAATATGAAAAGGTAAACTTAACTATTAGCCATATATTATGAACTTGTTTCCTTCTTTGCTGTTGAAATATAAAAAATGTGTATTATTTAATAACTTCATCTTTTGATTTTCAGGTAATAATATCCTAAGACTAGTACATTGCATAGCTATATATATCGGTGCTAGATGCATCATTAAGATACCATCAGGGATTTAACTCGAGTTTCACTCAACATAGTAAACTTTAGCAAAACAAAAGCAGATTACAATCTGAGACAAAGCTTCCATTAGCTTAACTTTTCTAACTAGGGTTTATTTTTATTTTTATTGTAACGTATAATGATCATAATTTTTAATTTTTTTATTAGACCTTATGTAATGGAATTAAAGGAAACTGATTATGAAAGGGTTATTTAAATAAGGTACTGTAAGGAATATAAAATTTACTTAAGTTGTTATTATTAACTAAATTACAAACTACATGATATGCCCGCACTTGCATAGAATGCAATCATTTTCATCATAATTTCTAAGATAATAGAAGAATGTATCACTTTAATCCAGCACAATCGAAAGCGACTATATATTCATCTTTCATCTTTAAAAAAGCTAATGATTATCGTGAAGTGCAAATAATGGAATGAAATGGAATTAGTAGCAGAAATAGAATCTTATTACTTTTGGGAAGATTTATGTTTTTAATAATGCTATGTGTTAACCAATTATTTAAAGATATCGCCAATTAAATTACGCATTGTATATTTTCTTCATTGTTATACGTCTGGTGTATAATAATGAATATTATTTTCTGTAATGCCCTTGGCTGTACAAACGCTCTTACTGGTTAATCTTAATATCAGATAAATAAATAAATAAATTATTCATTTTTCTTAGCAATAGTGACCTTGATGAAATCAAATGGAAAAAAAAGTATTTATTAAATTTAAATTTTATTGGTATCTATAATATTAATTAAAACTTAATACACTATTCCATAAATGACCTACGAATACAATGTTTGGTACAATAAAGTAATTTTCTTGAACACTAAATTGATGTTGAGTTTTTAATGAGGGGATAAAGTTCATTCAACAATTTGGGGCACCTTAGCAAAGGATCGCCTTAATCAATCGAGAATGGTTCTTACAAAGTATTATTTATATGATTCTTCAAGTTTGAGTACTTTAGTATACCATAACCCTTTGTCATACGTCGTTCTAAGTTTAAATTCACGTAATTCAATTAATCAAGTCATTTAGAAAAAATCCTTCACACTTGTATTTAACAAACAAATGTAAGAAGTGTCATACTGGATTAATGTAGCTTACATTTTCCAGTCTGACAGTTCTTATTTGATGCAACACTATAAAAGAAGTAGGTATGTATAAAATTCATGATCGATAGGTGTATTTTACAAATCTATCTCATATTTTTAAAGAAAATGGTACAAAATTACTTAAATCTCGTTAAAAGAGAGTAAAAAGTTAAGTTCGCTTCTAGAAAGATACTGTACTATTCTGAATTAACTAATTTACTAGAACTTTATAAGTTTTAAATTGTGTGTGTTCAAAAAATAAACAAATTAATTACGATTTATGTGACGCCGACTTGTTTTTTTAATACCAACATCAAAGTTGTCAAAGTTACGAACACTTTCTAAGAAATCTCATTTGAATCAAGATAAGCTTCTACAACGCTTTCATTTGTTGCTTTCCAATTCCCTTTGTAGAATACTTATTGTACGGGAAAATATTAAAATATGGTAAGTACAGTCAATAACAAAAAATAGTTCTAACGCTGAGACGATCTTTGTCGATTCTGTTTGAGAATCGTTTGAAGAATCCTTGAACTAAACTATTATGGCATTAAATCGAGAGATTAGGTTTGCTTCAATTTTATGTTAAATTTGTGCGTACACGTATCAGATACAAAAGATTTGCTGTTGTGTGTGAGACAGAAAACAACTTACCACCGACTCCAAAAAAAAATTTTTGAATGTAAACTTCTTACAATGAAATATTTTTACCTTTTTAGTGTTTTAAAATCGGTTTTCAGTTTCGTTTAAACTTGTTTATATTATAAAGTAAATAAAGCAGTATATAATATTTGTAAGAACCTTATTATAAGAACAGTATAACAAGCTACATTTTATCCAGATGATGTTGGTCGGTCTTTAATTAAAACTTTCCGAGTCCCCTGGTAGAAAAAGTAATTGGAATGAAAATATTCATCTTTTCAAACATCCTAATATTTAGGTACAAAAAGGACAGCAATATGAATTGATTACAAAACACAGATACTTACTTTACTGAGAATTAGGATTGAAATAGAAAAAATATATTCAGATACTACAATTTTTATAACGAAACGAAAAAATTGATTTGTATATAAAATTCTTGGGCATACAAATAACAAAAACAAATACGTAACTAACAATAACACCTTTCAATAACTTTTTGAGCGTTTAATAAGTAAATAATAATAATACACAATTCTTTAGAAAATTGAGTATCTACTTAGTAAATGTAGGCTAAAGTTTCATATTACATAAAGCAGCAAAGACGTCGACGAGTGAAAATTAGCCTTGTAAAAAATTATTAAAACTATGTATTGAGGATTCACTGTGAGAGTAATGTTCAACTTTGAAGTATGATTAACTTTGATGTACGATAATGACTTTTAGTTCTAACGTAATAACGTTCTAAGTAAATTAACAATACAATTTTCAACGTAATATTAAAAATTCAAGGAGGTCTTATATGAATAACAACAGATGAAACTACTTATTATTAATAAAGATATAACTTGCCAAGTGAAATTCAATTAAATATTTACTTTTATAAAAACAATTCGATTTATATAAATATTTCAAAGAATATTTAAAAAAACAGATTATTTTTTTGTTGCCTGCAAATATCGTAGTTCTACCTACTTAACAGATACAATGTAATGTTATTTCCAAAACATAAACACTACTTTATATATTAGATGACTAGCATAATTAGCTTAAACAAATATCTTAGTGAATTAATGTAAATTTGAACAAGTCTTAAGTGAAGGCTAAGCAGGTTGCGTTATACGGAACATTTTACTTGAGCTAAGACGAAAACTTTCCTTTCTTGACTCCCCAGAGTAACTGAGCCAACTTTTAACAAGCTCTAATAAAGAAAACTGTATCCGTACCGTTTAGATAATCGTACCGTAACTTGCGTTACAATTTCCCTTACGAATAAACCAACAAAGTGGAAGTTACCTTGTTGCAAACTCACTCTAATGTCATTTTTAATCCCTTAATTAAAAGTTTCCCTATGTTAAAAAACTCGAGCGGCCGTAGGCTTTTTCTCGTTTTATTCCATATTTCCTCTGTGTAACGGAAAGTTAATTGGTCCAACTCGTCCCGGAGTTGTAAATTGTTTTTCTTTCTTTTTGTACATCTGTTTATTAAAAGTATGTTGTTTACACTTTTCGTATTTCCATTATATCTCGTAAATGAGACTAGCACGCAGTTCATTTCTGCACTTCAAATGGGAGTTTTGCTGGTTTTAACTTCTACTTTGCTGTGAGTGTGATAATTCTAATGTCACAGTTCATGATGAACTCATAAACATATATGTAAGGATGTAACAGTCACGTTAAAAAATATGTTGACATGTGAGCTAAAATATATGTACTGCACTTCATTGCTACGAAAATAGAGTTCATAATTACATCTTTTAGTGTGGTAATACTAATACTTCATTCACTTTTCGTTGATTTTATAAAATCCCATGTTTCAACTTTTAACAAACCAGTTTCGACTTTTAAATTAATAACGTACACTGTGGAAATGTTGGAGATAGGGTTTGGTACCTAGTTGGAAATTCCTTATATTGGGTTCCAATAATCTATTTACAGTGGATCTCTTTACAAGGCATTTATAATTTATATCCTATATATTTTTTTTTAAATTTAACGCCTGATGCTTAATGAGCTGAAAACCATCATTAAAGAACTTCAAACTTATGGCGAACAATTATCTAGGTGCGTGCGGTCCATGCGATAGAAAATTAGTATCAAACTCAATTTGGGATGACATGATAGATGAACAAGATAGAAAATTACTAAGTTAGTAATTTGATATAGATTATATGTATGGTTTCAACAGAAAAGCTGATATTGATGGTGACTAGTACTTCAGGAATCGGTAACCACATTACTGAGTTAAGCTTTTATAAATTAAATTGTCTAATTTTTATAAAAAATACTGACCTGGTTGTAGCAATACCGGTCTGGATAAAACAGTACCAGCACGATTAGAAGCTCTGCATCTTAATATTGCACCTCCACCACCGGCACCTGCATCCAAGAGTGACCTCCTTGCTCCTAACACCAATTTGCCATCTGACAATACATGTCTGTTAACAAAAATAAAATAATTTAAGTCCCGACAGGCCTCATGGAAAGTACAGCATACAGAACTAAAGAGCGAAGGGCGCCATGACTTGAGGAATCAGAAAGGCTCAATATCTAATGCAGCTGATGCACATTAATCTTTGTATTCTATGATCTTAATATAATTAGATTTTCACATACCATTTCCTTTTATAATAGAAAATAAGATTTTAAAAATATCGAATTGAATCATATTCTTGTCTACTCGATGACAATAAATTACTAATTTCTTTGTTGTCTGCTCAGAAAGATAATTAATGTATAATGAAAAATTCTTGATACATTTTCTCAGACGTTGGCTGTACTAAGAGCACAATTGGGAATTTCAGTTCATTTTCATACTTAAGGATGAGATATCGAGTCAATTTATTTTCATTCCTATCTAGGCACGCTTTATCCAAGAGACCCTGAAACGATTTATCTAGATATAAATACCTGTTCATTTAAACTTTAGACAACTTAACTACGTGGGAAACGACATGCTAAGATGTAAAATATCTAATTCATATAAAGAAGTTAAAAAAAACTAAGACCATTAATTTATGTTAAAGTGTATAAAATAAGTTATTTTTTAAATACTTTTAAGTTTCAAGCAACCTAAATTTAGAGCACAGCGATTAGTTTAATAAAGTTCTTACATCAAATAACCATCTCTAACGGCCTAAACCATCCTCATTTAACCGATTCTGTGGTCAAGTGGCTGAGACTTACTACTTCAGATCTGACGGTCCGGGATTTAATTAGCAATGAGTCAGACATTTTTTGCTTCGTTTAGTTGGTGATAGGGCCTTTTCTTAGTCAGCGTAGGCTACCAACATCTTACCTAAGTCTGCACCATAACTATAATGTAGAAAGCATTTGTAGCTAAGAAAACTAGTTAGCAACCTAGAAAACGAGTCCCTAGTTCTGTGGTTGAGGAATATGGGCGTAGTTCGCTTCCATCTCCGGCCTTATCTTCACTTACCATCAGGTGAGATGAAAACCGAGAGCTTCCCCATTTAGAATTTAAAAAAATAACTAGCCCGTCCGCAACACGCTCTAAAATCACTGGCTTGTTTGCATAGTATTTAATGTAAATTCTTAGAAATTTGTATTTTGATATTTATTATATATTCAATTAGTTTTCTATTGGCAAATTTACTATACAAACGTCTTCAAGTCTGTTCATGGTCATGGTTTTATTTATTTCCAACAAAGGCATTGAAAGTCTTTCGCGATTTTTATGTGATGTGAACAAATAATCAACTGCCAGTTTAAATGTTTTATAAATACATTCATATTATCAGAATCGTGAAGCTAAGAGTTTAAAATTATAAATATAATTATTACTTTTTATTTATTACAACTACTTTAGTTGATTGTATTTCTTAACTATAAATTAAATTAAAAAGGACGAGTATAGAATAGTATAAATAACCACAAACAAAAGAAATGAAGTCGTAGATTAGAATATAAGCATACGATATTCATAACAAAATATTTTTGAATAGTATACTTTTTACTTTTATGTAACATATTATATACGCAAAGTTTCGGAATACGAAACAGCTAAGGAAGTTGCTTATCCGCTAGCTGAGAAGCCGACACATCTCAAACATATCTATGTCCACGAACACAAAGATCAATTTAATGTTCGGAAAAGTAATCTGGAAAGTTGTGATGTATCCTGCCGAACAGTGGTAACTAAGCCTGCTAGTCCATACCAAAGACAATGTTTGGACACATTCTCAAAAGCTTCTACATTTCGAACTTACTTGTTAGACCATGTGACTGCTTTAATGACAGCAACCCTCATATAGGTGCTGTATACATGTGTATCTATATTCTAATATTAAGTACTGCCTATGTTACCCTTGCTTACCTAAAGGTATATTTTCCACGTACATGTTCACTTCTTCCTTAAAAGGCTACGCATAATAAAGTTCTTGGTATATATTTTAAGTGAAAATACCGAAATCGCAGAACGTTGAAGCAGAAAATTAGGTTTCTCTGTCAATATGTATAACAGCCATGAAATGTTTTCGTCAGTGGAAAATTGGCAATGATCGAATACGTATCTTGAATATCGTGATGTATTACCAATGTGACGTAGACGTAATAAGCGATATCTCCAAGGATATCACACTGGAGATAAATATCAAAGTTTTTAAATACATCAAAATTATGTTAATTAATAGACACGTGACATATTATTTTTATTTTAAAGCCTAAAGCTCTGAAAAGTTTCGTTTACTTATATATTATTTTCAACCAGTCGAGAAGCATTGGCTCAATCATACAATTACAACCTTACATTGTCTTAAGTTGAGTACTTGACAGATTCTTAAAATAAAATAGACTATTCAGCAACCTATATACGTCTCACATCAGGGCACAGACCTTCCTATATGGGAGCAAACATCGAGGATTTTGACCAACGCACTGTCCCAGCAAGTAAGATGATAGCGGTTGCCGTATCAATTAAAACCAAACACTTTAACATGCTTCCGAAACACGGAGAACCTCAAGAATACAAATTTTAATTAACTGATCCAGGGACGAACCAAATCCAAATATTGTTATTCTACATGCATTCAAAATTAATGTTGACAAGAAAACTGCTGGAATGGAATGGAACGAGTAATAGGACCAAATTGCAAATGTGGTCGGGCAAGTAGGGGTATGAAGTGCTCGTAAGCTTTTATAACTTAAGTTCTGTTACGTTATGACGCCTGCGTGTTGCCGATATCATTAATGTTACGAAGCGGCGGACTCTGATAATAATAACTTGAAGTTTTAAGTAGTAATGATACTAGTTTCAGGATTAGACTATATAATTATAATTAGAGTATAATATAATAATACACTTTATCTTAACAAAAGAAAATAAATAATTGATAACGGATATAAGAATAGGATTTTTTACTATTAAACAATACGACAAAAACAACTTGAAAGTGTCTCTACCACCACGCCAAGGGTAGGGATAGTAATTAGTGCGAAAAAGAAAAAAAGGTCATAACTTAGATATTGTTATTATAAAAATTATAAAAAATATAACCGTTTTCTCAATATACTACACTCATACAACCTACACGGTGAATCGAAAATAAACGTGTATGGTATATGTACGGCTAGCAGCATCAGGCGCGACATATCATTTCAGTGGGTGCAATAAATTATTTTTCAACTTCAATATAATGATATTGATATTCAAAAATAATTTAGTAAAACAAGCATTTCTTATATTAATTTACGTAAATCAATTAAAATCAACAAGTTTTTTTTATAATTGTGGTGTTGACTACAGGGCAATCCTAATACAAACATCATTTAATTAAAATGATTTTCCATTACAATAACTTACCGAAAAGCATTACTATAGTAACACGTTACTTCTTTGTTTCGTTATCAAAGTCTTTTAGTTGAAAAAAGTTATATCTACCTTATAATGTTGTTTACTGAGTCAACCTAATCGTGTTCATGATGAAGCCTCGATCCCATCAAATAAAAATCTCCGCACAATCCACTATCACCTCTCGAACAATACATTCCATTAACGCCCAAACAATTGGCCTTGGATAATATTAATCTTGTCTTGCCTTAGGGTACTTTTCTATTCCACTAATGAAAAAGATTTAAGCCTTCTTAAGCAATTTCTATAGAAAAAAATGTAAGAAAGGAACTAATATAATTGAACATGATATTATATTAAGATGAATGTAACATTAAAGTGGATATTCGCTTTAAAAGACGAACGGCAGAAACATTTTAGTACTTAATTATATACTTAGGTTATCCAAAAGATCACCCGTTGACTGCTCCGGTCGAAAACCGTTTTAATTAACCTTAATGACAACTTGTAGTGTGACAGTTACATAGGTATTTACTCGTACACAAATTAATAAAAAAGGAAGAAGAGTTTTTGTAAGAACATTCAATTTCATGTAGGTATGAAGTAATTAAAATAATCTTTAGATAATAGCTTATATTTATTTTCTTTAATTCCTTTTTCTGCATTGATATTCTTAAACATTAAAATTCAGTATTTTAGAGTGAGATTTCCAAAAAGTTTCATAGTAATATTATAAAACGTTTATACAGATATAATCCGTCACTCAAACACGAGGTTCTAAGAAAACGTAAGAAAAGCGTTGAACTACATAAATAATTAAGTACCTACGCCAGGGAACTTGCTCCAGTCATTTACCGTCTATACATCTGCGCAGCCATAATCGTTTATTTTGTGCCCAATTTGCTGTCCTCTTGAGCGCTTTGTATCAATTTGAGAGTCCTCACAGCGTTATGGTAACTCCAAAACGTTTGAATTACGACTAAAGAGCCTCATTTGTACAGCTCTTTGTCGGTATTTGCCACAGATTATGTAAATACTACGTTTATCGTTGACGTTCGAATGTGTAGTCGAGTGGATTTAGAGAAATGACGAGAGAAATTTGTAAATGCTTTCAGTTGACTTTGTAATCTAATTTATATATATAATTTTTTGGTGGTGTGAAGAAAGTTTTATTTTCGTATGGTTTCGAAATGAATGTGGTTTTTTAACTAAAACCAAGTTATTTAATCATTAGCTTCATATGGTTCCATGCATATCAAAATATTGTAAATATTATATATACTACGTTTTCCATACGCGAAAATTCTATGGTATAGCGTCGGTCGACAGCTTCTACAAAATGCTCAAACTTTTATGTACAATTTTTTCTAAGTCATTATAAACTTTCAAGTTATTCCGGGAACTTATAAAGTGTCTCTTAGTTGAGTTACTTTGCAAGTTGCGCACCACTAACTCGGGGTGTTATTAAAAATACAGGACCCAAGAAAGCTATACCATGTTGTGTTATTTGTCATTACAAACATGAAACTTTTTGACCGTTTTTGTTTTCAAGTATAAATTTTTTATGAAAGTTCTTATAACTATGTTCTTGAATTGATCGTTAAATACTGTGGTATAGTAGTGGTAAAGTAAATTGTGTGGAGATCTTCATTTTTAATAATCTTCATTGTAATCTCCGTATCTGTTTGTTAACACCCATGACACAACTATGGTACTTCCCTTCACTTCACGATGTGCCGTTAGTGGTTCACAAAGGAAACGAGAACTGCTATTAACGCTCTTCTTAATAGCAAGTTCCAGGGTCCCAAGTTAAGTTAAATTAGCCATTTCCTCCAGCTGCTTTGCATTCGCCCAGTGCTGGCTGGCCGCCTTGTCCGACCCACCGAGCGATCCTCAACGCGAGCACCACCAGTTATCTCCATGGGAGTACGCACTACTAACTACAACTGTAACACATGCAGTATCTAGAAATCACTATATTGCTGTTATGTCGATACTTTAGTTAAAAGATGTTAATGTGAACCCTGCCCTGTTACATTAAACTGGTTTTCCTTTATACCGAAACAAAGTAAACTGCTTCACGTTACTACAGGTGGTGATACTAACTTGGACGACCTTGGAAGAGGGCCTACCGTTCAGTAATGAATAATGTACTAAAGAGAGCCGATTAAACACAGGTACTATACCCTTTCATCCAGCTGGGCGGTTAAACAGAGGTAAACCGAATATGGTAAGTAAACCTAGATTCGAAGAATAGATAATGGTAACCACCATTTGATTACTTAAGATAAATTTTATTTCATGATTTATTTATTTAACGTATTTTAAACAAATATTATTTTAAATTTCTATATATCTGTTTACTTTTAAGGTTATAATGAGTCACACTAAATTTTTTAAAGGCATATGCTGCTGCGGTCTTTTTTTAGTACTTTTAAAGGAAAACAATTCCTGTATAGATTATTTTTGCGTAACTTGTACAAAATATTAAAAATAAAAAATTAATTATTAAATTTTAAATATTCATTTTCAGAACTTTCAGAAACCACGGACTAGAATTGTTTAGATCATAAATGGAGATTGTTGTAACATTGAATAATGGCGAAAGCATTAATAAGTTTATTAATTAATCAACTCAGGAAAAATAGTTTTCTTCCACATAATAATAGGAAGTAAAAGTAACCGGTGTGAGCAGTAAATAATAACTTCCCATCGACGAATAGCCTTCTTCTAAAATATAGCGGAAGTTGAACTAGTTTATTTAACGAACCATCTCTCGACTTTCGCTGAGTTCGCTAACACCCAATTTGTAAACTAATCTGAAAGATCAATCAATCGTTTCAAACTTTTCCGAGCGTAACGTGTATCAGAATATAATAAGCTAATTACACATGTGTTTGTAAAGAAAATGTTATTTGTTTCAAGTTAAAAACACTGAAGTGCAAAAACACATCTCAACTTTAGGGACATTTCTAAGCCAATAGAGTATTTAGAGATAAAGATCATCCAAAAAGGCTAAATGCATACCAAAATGATTTAAATACCAATCTTAACTATTGAAATAGTACTGGTAAAGATTTATCTATTTTGGTTTGTTAGACTAGTTTGGTAAACAGTTAATTTCAAGCCATTTCAATAATGAGCCCTCTAAAGGAGGTCTACAGAAGGTGTAGCATAATAACAGCCAAATGTGGTACGCGAGTATACATTGAGAAAGCTTGCCGGTTAAATTAAAGAAAATTAATCAAAACATCAACATTTTTCTATACATAATTTATGACGATTGTAAAATCGACCTTAATAACAAATCAGTTATACATGTGTAATACTAGTTACATTGAAATAATTATACTATTAAAATTAGAATATACATATATGCTTGGCTGTTTGTCACTTGACCACACAAAAATATTTAACGGAGTTTGCTGAAAATAGCTATTGATTCCGCTTGTATAGATGTTTATCCTGTTATTTTATTCTTGGGGAATAATTAATAATTTCTCAAGACTTAGCAGACCAATGTGCAGATGCAGTAATGGGCAAAATTCAAGAAATAATAAAATTTACCTTAACCCTGGTATTGTAGTAACCAGTTGTCCTTCAGACGTGACCCAATGTACTTCCGGTGTGGGATGGCCAGTCGCCCGGCAGGATGCGTGAGCGCCGCGAGTGGCGGGCCACAGCAATCGTGACGGTGGCTCTATCACGAAGTGTGGCTTTTTGTCGCTCGTAGTCGCGGCTTGCACTATCAGTGCAATCAGGAGCAATGCGTGCTCTGTAAAAGCCATTTACTATGAAGTGCGAATGAAAGGTCGTAATTTACTTTGATATCTATACCCGGATTTACTTATAGGTTGAAAGAATGGCGCAGTTGGGAAGAGTTTGTATAACCTATATATTAGTACCTTATCTATAGAAATATTTTTTTTATTATCACATTTATTATTCAGTGCTTCGTAAGTAATTAGTTTGGTCAAATAGATAACTAATTTTACCACGCTTATATTTTTATTCCTTAAATCAATAATTTACTTTATTAAATTTTTATTTTATAAAATTAAGATTATTTGTTTTGTTTTATATGTGTCCTTTCTATCGCACTCTTTCTAGTATTGGAAATTATTTTATATGTGTATTTGTCAGGTGATAGTAACTACGATCGCAATATCTCGATGTAAATTTAAACAAACTGTAAATTTCTAAATGACTATAATATTTAAAAGTATTTTATCAACTTCTAATATTGACGAATTTGACTATAAAAACTCATATTTTATATAAACTAAAATGAAAATTAGTAAATAAAATATGTAAGACGAAATAATGCCAGATAATCCTTATTTTTAAGATATAGTGCTGTGTCGTTCATTGGGGTTAAAACAGGAGGTACGTTTATCGTTAGCCAGCGGGTTCACCACAGACTAAACGAAAAAATATTATTTCTTTTGTTATTATTACTTTCATTGCGAGTAAAATAAATGGAATATGGTGTTTTCGAATCAAATTTGTACTGCAGCAAGTTACAGCCCAAAACAACGTTTTCAATTTTGAATCTTAACAAAGTCGGTTTCGACTTTTATACAATCAACCACTGGTCAGTAGAAACAAAAATATCATAGACTAGAAAAACCATTTCTTCTATGAAAAAACTTCAAAAATATTTTTATTTATTTTTAATATTTTATTACTTTGAGAAAAAAGGAAAAAAGCATATTGCATAACTTTGACTCTTACTGTGGGAAAAATAAGAAGTAAGTCATCAAAATTGATTTTCTTTTCAGTTTCTGTAACGACTAGAATTACAACATCAACCTGCGAGCAAAACAGTCTATTCTTAGTCTTGAGTGGGATATATCGTTTTATGCTATTCCAATAGCACTTTAAATAACTTTTAATTTCCATATTTTTAGGAATATCGCATCTTATTATAGGGCAATGATATCAAAAAGATCCCAAGGGGTCAAGGTGCACTGTCATACTGTACCTCGACGCATCTTTTGCGCCTTATTTTCAGTATTCATCTATTCAGAATATAGCTGTCATAAGCTTTACTATGTCTTTGAGCAGTAAGAGCTTATAGTCTTCTGGTCTTCCTAGGAGATTCATTCTTGTTCTAACATTACATTGACATTGTAAATGTTTGATAGATTCCTAACTTATACCACGCGCTTAGAAAATTTGAGATGAGAATTTAATTGTTCGTTGTAACTCATGAGTAGCAAAGTGACCTGTATGCTTTCCAATTAATAAGCGAGCCTGTGTTCTACCGTTTGTGTATATGTACTTACTCAATACTTCCATTTCTAGCCCGAAGCAATTGAAGCCAATTTGGAATATTTACTTCAAAACAATAACATTTTTAATGTGCGTAACTAACTACGAGTATACACAGCTAGATTAAAATTAGTTCAATTCATTGATCATACTGTATTTTAGTAGACTGTGGCTCAACATACTACGTTATATTTACAGCTGGTACAGACTGCAATACACTTGAACAAAGTACTGAAACTGCAATGCTTCACCCGCCTTTTAAAGTGAAAATTCGAACACTATGCAATGATATGTTGCCTGAAATAGTGCTGAACGTGGGGATCGGTCGAACCGAGATATTTTTTTATTTATCATATAAATATTAATCCAACTGAAAA
This sequence comes from Acentria ephemerella, assembly GCA_943193645.1. Classification (NCBI taxonomy): domain Eukaryota; kingdom Metazoa; phylum Arthropoda; class Insecta; order Lepidoptera; family Crambidae; genus Acentria; species Acentria ephemerella. Next base: position 7,821,214 of record OW971886.1, on the reverse strand, counting down.
TAATTACGTTCATATAATTGTAAAATTTAAATGTTTATCATATTAATGTGTAGCCATTATATTTTTTTGAATTAATTACATATGTTAAATAAGTTTGTCGATAACATACGAGTATAAGAAATAAACGTTATATTATACATATTCGGAGAGAATAAAAATTATGTCACAATACGCTTATTTTGTTTGATTTCTCAAATTTAAATTATTGTTCCTTTTATTTATTAAAATTAATTTAAATAATATTTAATAGCATGAATAAGCCACAATTTTTTATGATTTTAATGTTATTTGTATGTATAATTATAAAGTTTAGTCTTTGGCCTCGGAGTACTTATTAGGTCAAGAATTTGGCTTTGAGATTGGACACAATTTATATTAGATACATTTTTGGTTTTATTGTTCGGTTCATTCATAATTATATTAATTAAAGTGTTACATAGGCCGTTATTTTGGTGCATATCAGACATGATTTTTAGTTTAAGTATTTTAATATTGTTTTAATATGTATCATGTGGCCTGTACTTAGATCCAGAAATAAATACCAAAATCGTTAATCAATATTAAATCTTACCTTTCATAATTTAAATTTCGAACCAGCTATCCTCACACATACAGTTTCACGCACATTTTTCAGTAATTGCCATAATTCACCAAACAGTTCACTTCACGTTTCCATTAAAAGATTTCCATGTCCCATCGCTTTAGATATCAATGATGATTATTATTCAGAAATTGTAATCGAAATTCAAACAATGGAAGCGCGTTCCCGATTCTGCAAAACTTTTCCCTCCATAGTCAGCGAGTGGTTTTGCACGTGCGTCTCTCGTGCCGTTCACTTGTGGACTGGGAAGGCGCGAATGTGTCCACCCTCTCGTCGTACCCATTGGGTAGCTACGATTAAGTTTCAGAGATTTTCATCACAGTTAAAAAGGTGTAGAATTATGTCGAAGGCCGAACGTAAAATAAGGCATGTTATAATGTGTCTAGACATATTATGAGAGCGGGTGGGAGTTGACACTTCTTACCTACTATCGTATATTATGTTTAATGGCTTATATTTTGTACTGATCATTACAAATCTATGTGCATTATGATGCATTATGATCCAAACAATGAATTATGATGTAGGTGATGCCTTGATTTGAGATATAAATATAAAACTGAAGGATTTTTTTATAATATAATCCATTATTACTAAAATCATCCACTGTTTATACTATAGGAATATAGGAATAAATTGTTACTTCTGTTCTGTATTGTATATTAAAAATTTAATAAATATCAAAGTTGAGGACCTTAGCAATAGAAATATCATAATATAAATATATAAATAGAAATATCATATAAATAGTAGATTGTTGTAGGTTATAAGTGCCCACATAACAGATACCATAGATTTTCTAATGTGATCAGGTCCACCAGGGTGATAAATTAAGTGAGATGCATTACGCTTTACATTACATTTTTGTGATTTCAACCTAGGATTTATAATTTTGTTTCACACTTTTAAGGAAAAACACTTATAATTACAATTAACATTTATAATATTTACTTTGTACATTTCATATTATGTCACTTCATGTCTTTAAAACAATACCACTAATGTTCTTTATGCATTAATGTTAAATGAGTATGAGATTGAAACTCTTGTGTTCGAAAGCAAAATAATAGAAATGGAACTATATCTATAATAGCTGATATATTGCGTCATCTATAAGTACATTTATTTTAACGCAAAATGTGGACTCCCAATGGGAATAGGATCAATTTGCGAAGACCATCCATATAAGAAATGAAAACGCAAACCTTTAATAAGATCACAAAAGTTATTCATCTCTTTTTACATGACCTTCAGGTATACGATTTGTACGTAATCTGGGTAGCTATTCACCGAGTAATAAGACGCAATGGATTATTAAAAACTTTAGTAAAATTCCTTACTAAGTTGTGTTATCATTAAAAACGAATATTTTATGTATTTAAAATAACCCCAAATATCACCATATTGGAGTCCAACAACATCAGTAGTAGAGATGTATTCATATTACAATCACTTATCTTTTGAATAAAAGATAAAAAGGTAAAGATTGATAATGTTAAATAATACACTTTGGTGATAAGTATATGCCTTGGAAATGTCGTATATTTTATTTATTATTGAATTTGTTTTTTTTTTTAATTTACTATTGACGTTATCTTACTCCATGAGAAGAAATGATAAGGCTGAGGATGAAAGCGAGTAGAACCGGCTATCTAACCTTCAACTGCCGGAACATATAGATAAGGTGGAGGTAGCTAGCCAGGCAGTAAGAGAAGCTCTAACACCGGCCAAAATTATCATGCAATATGAGCTTAGACATACACGTGGCAGTATTATTTACAGAACCTTCCGTATGTTATTTTATTTCAAACTTAAATTTGCTTTTCTACCACTATTTTCAATTATCATAATTTTAGTACCTAGTTTTCATTTAGAAAATGTTAGTAAGGAATTCTAAATTCCACATTCGAGCTAGACCGAGAGGTTTAGTTCGGTAACAATTTGAATGTAGCCGTCCACTGCAGTACGCAATTAAATGTTTCCATTTCAATGGAACTTTGAAGTAAGATGAGGAGGTATTCCTGCTCCTATTTTGTAGAACTGTTAGCTCTTTTGTCTTACAGTAGTCAAAACGTGTCTTTGTAATTTGAATTTCTAAAAGTTTGCTACTCTGTTAAGTAGTTTTAGCTTGGGATCAATAATTTATACAAATTATTAGCTTTGGTGTAAAATATTTCATGTAACTATTTCAATAAATCGACCAACTTTTTAAATTTATTTAATTATTTTATTTTATGTTGATTAGGATCATTATTATAAGTGTTCAATTTTTAACGACTATATTAGGTTACATCGAGAAATTTTTGTTTATGGATCAATGTGGAAAGTCTTTAGAGAGGCATTATGATGGCGTATTAGGTATTAACAGTTCAAACTCTATTCTCTTTGAGTCATAATAATGTGGTATGACTGCTAAAATACTATTATTATTTTTCTGTATATTTATTTATGCACAATGATACAATTGCCGGCCTTAACTATATTATCTACCAGTCAACTAAGGAATTAAATAAAGTAGAGTAAAATTTAAAATAAATTATTCCTTGATCTGAATTTCTACAGCATATAGTATTAAAACAATTACAATAACTAGACAAGCTGTATTCCTGTTTCGCAATTTAGTGGATATCCGTATTTTGAAATCAATTCATACTGCTGTTTCTTTATGCACCTAAATATTGATATGTTTTTAAAGATAACTATTTTCTTTTTCATTATCAAAGGTTCACCTTTGATTTTTTAAACCCAAGGATAGGCTGGCTTTATGATACGTGAAATAATTTTGATCACAATAAAAGTATTTCTTTTTTTCAAATAAGTGTCAGTGAATTCCATCCTGGGAAATGACAGTTTTTGCTTGTTTGGGAACGTTGTGTATCCTATAAGGTTAACGCTGTGAACTCAAAGCCATTGTCATAAACCATTATGCCAGCAATCTCTTCATTTCATTGTATATTTAATATTATATTTCTTTCGGTATTATAACAATCTGGTTAACAGTAGCTGTAACTGACACATGTCTGACAAAATTCACGAAAAATATTTTTTCTCACGAATGTTTCACTTATAACTCCATAAAATACAGATTGCAAAAATTGTTGAATATTGTTTTAGAATTTTCGTACAATAATATTCTTCTACGGCTATCGGATTTTTTCTAAATACTTACGTACAAGCTTAACATTAAATTATTATTCTATTCTATTCTATTCTAAAGGTTATGTACAAGATAAAAAGTTATTTTCTTCCCACACCGAATTAAACAATCATTAAGAGCTATGCAATATATATTATCACACGTATAAATATAAATGAAAAAATTCAATGTATTATTAATATAACTAAAATATTCATAAACTTACTAAATATTCGGAATAATTTCTCAAACAAAAGGAGTCAAATCAGGACTCTTTAATTTCATAGTGACTAAACCTGGTCAATAACGATAATCGTCACAGCGGTTAGCAGTCCGTAATCTAAATTCAAGCATATATAATACTTAGTTAAAAATTTCAATTAGATACAGACTTATTTATTGTTAAAGGCCAATAGTGAAGCGTAAAGATATGTAGAATTTCTTGGGGTTTTTTTCTTTTAAAAAATAAAAGTCATTTTATTTCTTACCGATATTAATCAGTACCTATGTGACAAAAATAGATATGAGCAATTTAATTCAAGACGCAAAACGAGTGCCATTAAAATTATTTTGCGGAAACCACCCTTATGAAAGAAAGAACCTAATTCAAGCGAACTACTAAACAGTCTCGAATGTTAAACTTAATATAGGTAACAAAGTTCTATATACCCATTACCGTAACTTAGTGCTCCGTGATGCAAAAATAGGTGCTGTCACTAAATCTACTGCAGCAACTTTCCACTAAGTTCTTTCAACAGTTTACGAGTTTATGAACTTTGGGATCGCAATCATGTTCGCTGAGAATTGTTAAGTTCGACTTTTCTTAACTCCAAGGTATCGTCCCCGATTTTTCGGTGCTGTTACTCAAACTTGTTTTAAGCTGAGGCAGCATTTACTAAACTTTTCTTTCTGTGTGAAAACTTTCCATTTATCATAACCTTTAGCAGTAAAATTAATTAAGTTTACTAATAATATTTTTCTGCTATTTTTTAAATAAACATTTCGAAACTTATCTAGAAGTTACCAAATGCGTGTCTTTTGTTTTTCAAAACTCAATTATTTTTACTTTTTTTTAAATAAAAGTAATTTATTTAGTGTCGATTCACTCTAGTAGGTAGTTAGATTTGTATATTTTTAAACTTATTAGATGTACAACAATCGCAAAATAGGAACAACCAAATGATAAATATAGTACTTCACTATTATTTAATATGTTTTTATTTGTTATTGTCATTATCATTTTTATGTCATGTTCTTTGATTATTTCGTATTTTTATAACATTCACGAACCCTTTGAAAATTTTTATTTGTAAGCAATTATTTAGTTCAATTATTTTATTTACCAACCTATTCTGTGCTATACTTATTATTTACATTACTTATTTATTTATTTAATGTTATTTAATTATTAAATATAGTTGTTATGATAACTTAGAAACAAATTCAAAAACAAGTAAGTCTAAAATATGATAATTTTACAACAAGTTTTGTCATGATATATATGAGAACAACTTTGAACATTTAAAATAAGCTGCTTAAATCCAAATGAGTAAGTTTCTATGTGAACTTACCTTAATAAGACATTACAGGTATTGCCTGACTCAATTTGACCTTAACAACTCTTACCGAACTCCGTTTAAGTACTTACGTGACTGTAATTTTGGTGGCAAGAGTGAGAACATGGAATACTTAAGCAGATGCGGTGTCGATTTAACAAGCTATCGTGGAAAATGTATGAACGTACGAGTTGGTAACTTTGAGGGATAATTATGTTTGTTTTTATAAAAATACTGTATTGATATCTGGATGTAAGTACTTAATATTTGAACGTTGGTTCGAGTTCTAAGTATTTCAAAGAAAATTATAGTAGAGAAATCTTGTTTTGTGAGATATTTTAAATTTTAGTTTTATGCACTTTAGCGTAGCTTCTTCTTCCAAAATTCCACACAACTTACTTCTCATATCAAAAAATATTTGTCTTTATTACATAGTTAATAGCAAAGAAGTGAATTTACCCAGACAAACTACACAATTCTGATATAAACAGAGTTTATAATAGTTTTAATAACTTTCTAATTAAGTACGTTTGAATCCCATTGTTCAACTAAACAACTTAAATCCACTTTATTATGAGATATTGGTATATTTTAACTTAAGTTGTACGTACAAGTTGTACCACCTATGTGTGTACTACCTAGTGACCACAAAGATCTGAAGTAGGGCTTCTAGATCTAAAGTACTACACTTTAGATTTAGAGGCGCTTGGTTCAATTCTCAGTGGGAGTAGTAATTTTCTGCTCAATTTGGTTGGTGGTAGGGCTTTTTCTAAATCCACCTGGCTAACTACCACCATCAAACCTAAGTCTTCCACCATAACAATATTGTTAATACCATTGTTATGCTCCGGTAATTAAAGGTAAGATAGCCAGTGCTACTGTGGTTGAGAAATATGGGTGTAGTTATCTTCCACCTTCAGCCTTATCTTCACTTGCCTTCAAGTGAGATGAAGGCCAATAGGTAACCCGTTATGAATAAAAAAACGAACATGGAATCGTATGAAATTTCACCTTATAAAATAACATACGTATTTATAGGCCAATTTCTGAAATAACGAGATTGGTAACCGAATATGCCTCTAAGAGCTTGTATGGCTTGTCTTGAATTTTACTCCCAAAATCAATCTAAATTCGCCCTTGAGTTCCAAACCAGTGAAATCTTTGTTGCTGGATTGCAAATATACTTATATGATCTTTTTCGTTTCAATAAGGGTATGGAAAATATTTTAACTTGACTCATTTCCGCAGTAACTTAGACAATAAAGCTGAACTAGCATCTTAAATACCTGTATGTGCTCAATAGAGTGAAGCAATGCTTCATTTCATCTCTCTAAGGGGCCTGACATTTGTTCAGGACTATTTTTAGACTACCGATGCGAAACAAAGTGAGGGCAAATTACTAAATAACATAACAACGCAGCTCTAAGCCTCTACGTTCTCTTTTAAACTCTGCTCTTGTTGCAATTGGCGTTTATAGGTATATATAGTAACATGTTATATAATTCATCTCGATTAACCATGTGCAGAACAGGATGTTTGCCGTTGGTTTTCAAGCGTCTGCAAGTGTCGAAAAGTTGCCGTGAGTGTCTGAAACGTTACGGAGCCAACTGGCGGAGGTGTATGCCACATATTCGCTTCTCAACGATTGAAAGATGATTCTAACAAAAGTTTTATAGTTATGCTCTTATAGGTTTAATTCTGAATATCAATAATCTAGGTACCTAGGTAGTTTTATTTACGAGGCTTTAACAATTTTGAAATATATCATATGTATAAGATGTTCAAATTCAACGACTGGAGCAGTCTAGTAGTTGAATTTGAACATCCATAGATAGATTATTGACACCCAGCTAAGGAGTATTATTGAAGCCTTATTGTAGATAACACTAAACATCTTAAAAATACACTTAATAATATGAATTATTGAGCCCCGATATACTCCCGAGAATCTCAAAGCAATTAAAAAACAATATTTTTGGATTGTACGGTTTGACAAAGTGAAATTTTAAATAAGTTACGGTTTTGTTCTTTCCCACAAATATCCAAATCTTAAAAACACCTGAGATTGTTCATCATTATACTGGCATAAAAAAAATAACAAATAAAACCAAAAAATAACTTAACTTTACTTCCCAATAAATAACTTGAAACATGTTTATTAACATAAAGCTAATTAAACATCAGTATCATGCGCTTCCTAATCTATTTGAATAATCCTTTAATTTAATAGCTTTATTTTTCCATCCATTAATATCGCAATGTACTAAGCCCATTATTAAACGTTCGAATATTTTATGCATTCCGTTATTAATACCATAACGCGTCGCCTCGGATGGTCAAAGCTACCGGCTTTACTTTAAGGCCAGGGCTTTGTGAAAATATAGACCTTCTAACGCTAACTGTAATTTGCGATATGCTAATAGCCAATTAATGATTTCGCCATTTTATAATATTACGCAAATGAATTGACACTTAATTTTGGAAAATAAAGGTAAAAAATTTACCTTAATTTAAAAAATAATTTATTACTTTAAGGCGATTCATCCACCGAAACCAGGGCCGCATCAGGTTTCAATTAACATTTTTATTTATGTAAAATATTTAAACTGTTCTTAACGTGGAATTTGCTACACAATTAGTTTACGATTTTTAAAAGTTACTATTATATTCCCATGTTATTTTTCCTAGAAGTAGATGCAATAGATAGCAAAAGTGTTAAAAACGACTACTTAATATCTTCTTTTTTGAATTATTACAGGACAAGATAATAAATATTACATACGAAAAATCCTAAACTATGTGACTTCCAAACTCTATCCTCTATACAGAAAAAATATAAAATAAAATCATTAGCGAGTCTAGTTTGTGTGGGGGAATCGCGTTAATTAATTCTAGTTAGTTAAGTATTGCAATTCTAAACTTACATAGCCAAAAATGGGGCTAATTTCTGAAAGTATATTTGAGAATTATGGAAAAATAAATAAAATAAACATTTATTACATTAGACAAAATGAGATCATTCACTGCTTCTGAAATTTCACATGCGACAGTGATAAGCTTTATTGACGTACTTAAAATTATGACAAATAAGTAAGTATATTGTACTTAATAAGAATTCAGTTATGTAATAGGTATATCCGGTCCCCTATAATTTCACATGTCCTTATCTAAGTATTATCAAGAAACTGTATAGAAAAGATCAAACATCGCCCGGAAAGGTCTGTGTACGGAACGAGTGACAAACACACGACTAAAGGATTGTAGACAAAAGAGATCTTAGAATGGAGGCAGTATATGGCAGATGGCAGCACTGAGCGATAAAGATGTTTCTACACTGATAGACATGGCCCAATTGAAATTTTTAGCAGCGATTTACATCAAAACTGGCTTTCCATCGAAATTGAGATACAGAGACTATTTTAAATACATGACCCGATAAAGAACATATATGTTCATCACACATATCTGCCTCCGCCGGAAGTCAAACTCGAGACCCCTAAACGAATAACCTGACCGTTACTGACCACTCGGCCAGCCGGTCATCAATCATCGATATTGATAACTTTACTCTGTTAATTTTTAAGCATTATTTATACAAACTAGTATTAGTGACATTTAGTTTTTATTTATCACAGAATGTCTAGCAAATTCATCACGTAATATAAGCGGTGGACATCGCTACAGATACAAGCAATATCAAGGAATCACTTGATACTGCAGGCGTGTCGATATTCTAGAGACAAGAGATGTTAATGCCACCTCCTCAGTCCTGTATAAATACTAACTAACTATGCATTCAGGTCGCAAAATAGCGAACTGCTCGAAGGCTGAAATATATAATTAAGACATTTTATAGCATATTTATAATGTAAACTTTTGACCATGACGGTCACCCCACTAGTGTCCCTCTAATTATTTTGTTTGAAATTATCTAAATATAAATTAGGCATGTATTCCACGGAACTACGTTCTAAGTAACTAAGTTATTCTTAAAAATCTCTTTGCATCGCTTCGCTTCGCTATGTCAATAGATAGCAGTCATCGGTGCGAATGTTTAGTGAGTAAGAGCATCCGGTTGGGCGCGGAAATGGCGGCGCCCAGTGTACAACCTTCATTTCCCGTGCAGTCCTTTTACCCGGGAACTCTGTACCTAAGAATGATTAAATCTATCCTACTCTATTTTACTTTTATGATGCCGTAAAACGCTGCCTGCATTTTAAATATTATTACGAATGAAAAACATTGCTAGGTAAAAATTAGTTACTTTCTTTTTTATTTGTTTTCAAGAAAATAGAAGATTTTTAGCCAAATATAATACGGATAATGACAACTCTATCAACTTTTTGATGGAGTTCATCTATTAAAGTTACTTAATAATGAAAGATAAAGGTAATGAACTATACTAAATTTTAAAAGTTAAAATATCTTTATATAAATAGACTCATTTAAATCGTCATAACTGGGAATATGTATGATATACTAGGTAGCTCCAGCTTCCAGTTATAGGTTTTGTATTAAATAGAATAGATTGAAATATATCTCTATGGTACATCAAACAATTCAAAAAGATTTTCATATAGAATAATTTACTAATTAAAATATAAATTAATTTATTGTATCAATAAATCAATACATAAACGGCAATATACATGATAACGCCTTAGTGATTACCATCATCGGGCATCTGCCTATTTCGTCTGTAAAGCATTTCACTGTATTTCGGGGTGAAGAGAAAGGCTGCCGTTTATTGGAGGCATTAAAATCTCTCAGCTTCAGAATGTCGATGCACCAGTCATAATCGAAATTATTGCAATAAGTCGCCACTTTTAAATACAATAAAAGAAGAAATGCTCTCTCTTAATGATTGTGATAATGATTATACTTTTAAATGACATTCATCCTAAGGACGCACAAGAATTCTCTTGGTCGTATGAACAAAAAATCAAATACACAAAATCTTACATAAAAAGAGAATTCTCATATTTACCCTGACGTAAATACGAAGAGAACAATAACACAACTCATCGAATAACGAACAGACCGACATGCCTAAACTTCGAATTCCCCGAGCAGTCCGCTAAAGCGACAATCAACCTGCCATTCGCTTGGCGTAGTAAGTCTATGGGATCGCGAGTGTCATTGTCGCACTCCACACGAACAAATGAACAACCAACGACATCGCGCAGTGAACAACGCTCACCAACGGACTATCTCGTTCGACTGAGAACAATTCGTGTCAAATAGTGAGTCCGATTGTTCTCAGAGAAATACTTTTAATTCTTCGGGCATTAAAAAGAAAGGAAAGCAAAAAGGGTTCGGAATGTGGATTTTTTTACGGAATCTTTTCTTTCCCTTATTAATAAAATTAATTTTAACGCCTTTTTTATAAGCGTTATCATTTTTTACAAAAATAAATAGGTAGATAAACGAAAATTTATCCGGCTAATTCGATAAAGAACCTTTCACTTCTTCCGAATGAATATTATTTAAAACTACATAATAAAACGTATTATTTTACAAAAACTTATTCAAGACCTATTATAACACTTCAAAATAGATAATGAGCGTGTCTTTTCAATAAAGACAACAAAGTGGATTGGAACACAATACAATTTAAGTGGGCAGAGAGAGAGTCGGCTAAAAGCGGATTCATGTTTCACATAGTTCGCCTCGTATTAAACATTTATCACTAGTTTACACGCGGCATACATTAGAGTTAACTAAGTCACTTTTGCTAGTTCCCCTTAAGAGTGCTTCTTGAAAAGAGTTTTAATGTGCTAAGAAGGATTTACTCGCGAACCAACTACGTAAACAAGCTTAAAAAGAACGCAAAACCTGTGTAAGAAGCTTTTAATGTAAATATAGCCAAGTATTACCTTTTGACTAAGGATATACCCTTTTTTACTCACACTTGCATCTTATATCTTATCTTATATGATCGCAGTCAAATAGAGGAGACCGGGGTAAGGTTGTATAGCTTAAGGTAAATCACTTTAGAATGGAAAGAAAAAAATTTAATATATATGTTATCAACTCCTTTATTTAAAATTTTCATTGGCTACACAAATGATCAATAAAATAATTGAAAACATACCCCAAAGGGTTGACAAACCGCACCAACCAACTTTATAAGATTTTGAGCCTCAATATTGATTGCTTAATTAATAAGATTAAATTCAAGTTAGGTTTCTGCTAATTTGTGATCGAGTGTGATCGTATATGACCGTGTTTTTTTTTTCTTTTATTATTGATTAATTCAACACATAAGTTTTTAACCCATTGTATCAATAAAACATTTACCAATAAATATATGTGATAATTTTGATATTGTGAATCATATAACATAAAATTCTTCACAACTTGACCCGATCGAGTATTGTACAAATCTTTTATTTTCGTCTATTAAGTACCAACACACTGATTTTCTATATTTGCTGAGCACCGGAACGTTGGATATAAGTTTATCTATTAACTTAACACTTAGTGTACACACAAAGCAACGACAAATGGAGACAAATATGCTTTGCTTTTATTGCAAGATAGGCACGCTTCCCTACTGTGCTAATTCTCATGGTGCTGTACCATGCTTTATTCAACGAGAAATTATCCATATAATGTCTTAAAACCATCGAGCGGGTGATCTACTCTTTGCTCTAACGTTCCTATTGGCCGCCATAAATAAATTTTAACGTAAAAGTAAATTTGACCACAAAATGTTTGCCTTTGGGTCAGTATGATGATGTTATAGGAAAGTTTATATCCAGCAAAGCGACTTGTATAATTTGGTAACATCTTATTTTATGTTTAGTGTACTGGAAAGAGAACTAGCAACTCTTCAAGCTTCATCAAACTATAGTCTCAAAGATTTAGCTTTCAACTCTGATAACTTAACATTCAACCCAAAACCTCTCACGTGAGTTTGAAATTAGTTTTCAATGAAGAGTTAAAATCGATTGAGTTCCTCAACTTTGACGGTTGTATAACGAAAGGAACATGATTGGCATCAGTACTAGTTATCTTAACCATACTATAATTAAATTGAATAATATACCTACATTCTAAATAGTGAAAAATATTTCCAACAGATACAATGATTCCTTAGATTACTCTCCGTACATATTACTTATATTTAAACAATTATATTTACAAAATCAGATTTAAATTATAAAGATATCCTTCCGAAATATTCTTTTACTTTCTTTATTCGTATATATCATAATCTATACGATTGTTACAAATATGTTAACTTTCTTTCTCCAAAGAGATAAATGGAAAAATGGAGTATGATGGAGAATGTGTAATAAGTTAGTTAAAAATCGGTAATATTATAATTTTGAAAGGGCAATATTTGAAGAACAAAGTGCCTAGATTTCTTATTATAAAATCTGGCACGTAGGTAGCCAACGAATCAGTATTGCAAATGCATTCTCAGGCAGACTGCGATGCCAGCTTCTTCGGCACAGTAAACGACTATACAGCAAAGAAGTATATTTACTTTTGACTGGCTGGCCAAGTGGTCAGTGTCACTAGTTTTTAGGGGCCCCGAAAACACGAAGATTTGTTTTCCGGTCATGGTTGTTTGAGTATTCATTTCTGATATTTTTATGTGTATATTATGTGAGTATACTACGTTATGGCTCTTGACAATCGTATAAGAAAACTTTTACCTTATCACTATTTACATAAATTAAATTATTTTAATATCGCATCCACGAGACCAAGCCATCAACAATAACTTTATTAGTTCAAATATCTGGTCAAACGCTAAAAAGATTGTATTTTAACTTGATCAGAAATTCTTCAATTCAAGTCTGGATAAAGTTCCAAATATATATTTAAAAACTTGCTTGTTTTTTCTAACATACACTACTTCCATTTCTTGTACTTTTGGGTTTGGCTTATTTCACTTAGGAGCTTAAGCTGGCTTAATACTTGATTTAAATGTCCAAAAAAGAATTTTGCTTACTCCTTAATAGGTAAATAATTTAAAATGTTTTCATACACAACACGCTGGCCGTGGATATTTTTTTTTGGTTTTGATACCCGATGCGATTCAAAAAGGAAATGATTCCGTGGAAATAGAAATCAGTTCTATAATGTTTTTTGCAAGTCAAACACAGAATGTAGATCTTAAACATTCGTTGGTTATTGAAAGATATAGTCAAAGTCAAAGTCAAAATATCTTTATTTAAATAGACTCTTTTACTAAGTTCTTTTAAATTTTCATTACAGGGAATATATATAAGAAAAAAATATGTAATTCAAGGTAATAGTGATAACTTTAAGTTATTTACAAAAATGTCCCAGTTATATAATTTAATTATGTATTAAATAAATTATTTTGAAATCAACTAACACTAGTATGCATATTCCCAATTAACCCTAAGACCGCTGTGACAAATTAGTAGCTAGCTTAGCAGAGAAGAAGCGGCGCAAGGAACTCTCAGCCTTTAGTATTTATAATGACATTTACAAATTACCTATGTCATTATGTATTACAAACATATTTTTTTGTTTTACATTGCAATATTTTATTTACCGATACGTATCGTCATTACTGATTTGATAGAATTAAGTCAGTTTAATTACAGCTTAAGTTTATTTAAATTGCATTTTTAAACAGTCCATGCATTCTTATCGCCTAAATATTCCTGAACTTTGTAGATGCCTTTTTAATTAATTTTTTTTGATGTAGTCTGTAAATTTGTGTATAGGCGGTTCAGTTATATTTGGCGGGATTTTATCATAAATGTGTAAAATTTGTGGACATACAAGATATTATCATATATATATTCAGAAGCAACAGTCAATATATTAATTTCTTTTAAAAAAATCCCTGAGTGATTCACGTGGCTCGAGTCCGTAAATGGCACACCCTTTTTTGTAAAATAAAAATATCTTCAAAGTCAGCAGCCGTGCCCCACAATATCAAGCTATATGACATAACACTGTGGAAATAGCTAAAGTATACAAATCTTGCAGTTTCATGTTGCTTTTGTTTTGACTTTTATTCAACTGTCGAAGATAAAGTATAACATAGCTATTTCAATTTCTATAAAACTGCAACAAAGAACATCCAACCTCGAAACTCTCATGGCAAATTATTTTAAGTATAATGTTATATATACCTATGCAAATTCAAAAGGCTCAGCTTATGAATTATTACCAATTTTTTTACTATATTTACCCGATAGGCATTGCTTTCGAGAGTGCGCAATCTCCAGTGAAAGGGACTCGGGTTGAGTCACAAAGAGGCTTTTATCCAAAGGCGGCCCGCGTGAAAATGGCCGCCAAACAAATCCAACACACGATGAATAACCTAAGTAGGTAACTCCGATATACACCGTCGATTCTTAAACCCTTTTTCGAATACAGGGAGAAATGCTTTGGGCTTTCGCATTCAGTATTCTACAAGATATACAAACAGAAGCCGTATTGAATTGGCTGAAATCTCAACGCAAGAAACGAGACAAGAAAAACTATAACACCACATTTATGTATGTAGAGAGCTTGTCACAGGTTGATTATTCGTATCTAATTAGTAATAATGTTATTTATATTATATAAATAATAATATTCCAACTTTCTGAACAAATATTTAACTACTTAAGATATTATAATAGAAATTATAACTACTAATTTAATATGAAGTGTAATTCGTTTTAATTAGCTTTAAATTATTTAATAGAACATTTTGCTATTATTATTAACTCTTATTAATTAATTTAAAAACCTGTCACCCTGTCATTTGTTAAATAAACTACTATAGTTTTAACAACCAATTTTTTCATCGACACATAAAGTAACTAATACGCCAATAAAATAAAATAAGAAACAATATGATATATATAATTTAATCAAAACAATGTACAATTACTCTCTTAATTAAAGACCAATGACTTTTCCTCCGCTCTTTCCCCATCAAATATTTGTTAGGAGAAAAGTAAATTCTGATAATCCGACGGGCGTCAACTTTCAGTGCAAACACACACAAGGCAACTTGTTTTCGAGAGAATTTCTCCCTCGCAGTCTCCGTTCGAAGCACTGCGTGGATTTATTATACTTTATCCTCTTAAATATAAAAATTTACGACCCCAGAACGCCACCTGTTTTGTTTATTATAATTATTACGTAGCTCTTATTTGCAAACTTTTGTATTCGTCCAGAAATGAATTATCAGTAAATTTAACAAAACAATATTTTAACTTAGAGGAGTTATATTACAATAATATCAATAGCTTATAAACAATCCGCTGAAATGATGAATACACACTCATTCACAATCATATGAGAATTTTAAACACAAATAACAACCCCAAATAACTAATGATGTGTGACCTTAATTTTATAGAATTATTAGTAATGTAAAATGAAATAAAAGTAATATTAATCTAAATGAAACATATACGCCAGCTGATTCCTCCTACACTTGGGTTAGTAACAAAAGGCTTTTGTAAACAACTTGTAGATCAATAATTTAATTAGTTTAGTTTTTCACAGAATTTTGATAAGCATTGAAATCATTTTGGAGTTAATTTTGCATTTTTTATGCAATCTCTTACTATCCTTATTTCTAATCGTAAATCCCTAAGAAGTTTCATATTTTTCTATTGTTCTTATTTTGCAGAGCATGCAAAGGTGGAGAGATTTTATCAGCAACGTAACAATTACGGTTTTAATAATAGAGATTATTAAGTTTTAGCTGTTTTGTTTTCAAGTATTGCTATTAAAACATAATTATTGATTTATTTATTATTATTAATTATCATATAAATATTCACAATATACAATGGTTGATAAAAATCAATCCATAACCGGTCTTACGTATTAGCATAGATGCTAATGATAACAATTTTAATTACAAAAATCTCTACTTTCTTCAATTTATTTATTCATTCACAGCACGTAGAAATTATACAAACAAGAGATGACGATTGTATTCTACTGACATACTAAATTATTCTCATTAGCTTATCTGTGCTACAAAATGTCTTAACTCGCTTATCTACGTCAAATACTACGATGCTACGCAGCGTACTTATCTGCTACGGCGTAGTCATTCGACCGCGAAGGTTAAAATGCTACGTGTCTGAATTCGAGCGCGTCTTACTCGTCTCAAACTGAATATGAGAGGTATATTATTGCGGAGGATACTGAATATATTAGTATAATTTAATAAATTATCTGCGTAGAAGATAAATACCTAAGGCCGTATTTAAAACAATTTTGAGGCGCCTTATTTAGCTAGAAAACGTTTATTTTTATTATTGGTGTTCACAGCATCATACTTAACCACAAAATCACAAATTTAAACTACACACGACATACATTTTAACTGTAATAATAACATAAATGAGTATTTTTGTTAAGCAAATGAATGTGCTATGAGATTTATATTACTATAGAACAATAAATAGTACATTTTTTATAACAAGCTCAACAAATGACTCTATACCACCTGATGGTAAGCAGTAGAGGAGTCCATATATGCTATAAAAAGAAGGAAGGAGAAGAAACGATGACTTTTTGTCTGTAAACGCGCAAACCTGTATTTTTTAGCATTGAACTGACAAGATTCTCAGATCCCCATTCCGAAACAAGGTCCAGCACTCTATCAAGCGCCTAATGAAAGCATGGCAATAATATGGAGAAGAAATAGTGTAGAAGAACGGCTGCCCTGCACGACACCGGCATTCACTAATATGAAACGCGAAGCGCATCCACCTGAAGACACGGATTCCCGGATTTTTTTTATTTCGACAAAGAATACCAACATTTTCATAATTCATTGGGCAGGTAAATCGGTTTTGACACCACTTTTCCATCGTTATACAAACTAACACCTATATTGAATAACTAGACTATTTCATTCCAAGCTAGCAGCTACTTTGAGGCGTGCTCTCTCGCGTCGGTAAAAGGCCTTTTCACGTGCGACTGCTCATGCGATACAGTTTAGTCTTACATTAGGTGACTTATTCGACTAAGCTTATGTTACATTTTGGGTACGCATACGATAGTACTTGCATACGATTATGTACGACTTGAAACTTTATTCAGGTGAAAATCTTGATAAATTCTAAAAGTGCTATAATTACTTCTATTGGTTACATTATTAACACAAAGAAAGTAAACATATCTTTATAACTTAAACTAATTTTATTCGGACTATTTATTTATATAATTATTTTATTATATATTCGGCGTAATTAACGAAACTCCACATGTGATTTATAAAAGACTCGTGTTCAGTATTCGTATTGGGATATAGGATTTTGATGATGGCATGATTTTATTTATAGAAATGAATATTTGTGGTAAGATTTTGTCAAATGCTAGGATCCTAAAATCTCATGTGTACTATTATGATTTAAACTTTTATATGCTTCTTTTCTTTCGAGTTTTCAACCCTAAAAATTGCTAAAAGCATTTAAAAAAATTCCAACTATTTATAAAAACTATATGCACTGTCTTGTCCACGTCGCGTCGCCTCTTTTCACGAGTATTCACGCTCAACTGGCTCACTTTACTCCTGTTATTCTTTCTTGTTTCTGCATGAAGAAATCTTTTCTATTTTGGTTTCAATCTTCATTATATGTGAGTTTGATAGATATATTTGCAACACTTACGTCTATGATTAAAATTACTTCAAAAATAAAATATTAAATTTTTTATGACAATATTTAATATTGTTATATTAGTTAATGTAACGTAGAGAATACGTGCGTTTTCGGGAATTATTGTACCATAAGTACAACGACCTATCATAAACACTCCGCTTTATGATAGGTTGTAACATAACAACCCATTCTAAGTAGCAAAAATAACGAATCACCATTATTCCTATCAAATAGTAATTATACCTGACCGGTTATCCCGTCGTCTTCGGTCGTAGTTGAATACTCTAAAGTTTCCTACCATAATCAAATCTTTAAATAGATAGATAATATAATATTTACTACCTAGTTATATATTCATTACAAAACCTAATAATTGCTTTATCTGTTTGTCTCTCTTCTTTCTTGAAAAACAAGTACATTATCTTTGAAAGATAATGCCGATGTGTATTTACGTAACTATAACCCCAAGTGATTATTTAAATGTAGACTACGTAAAAAGCATCGGGCTTTGTGCGCCACGAATTCACTTTCCCTAAAGTTTTATAGCTTTTTATTGTTTATGCTCGACTTCTAAGCCATTACGGCACTTTGGACGTGAATTATTTGGCAAGTTGCTAGCTGGCACACATTAGGCGATTTATAGACTTGTTCACCACATGTACACGATTGTAACTACCAGTATTCCAGATAACTATAAGACCAAGTTCACGAATATTTTTTCCGCAAATCAAACTACACCAAAGAGAACTGTAATGATAACAAGCTTTAACGAAGTTACGAAATAGTTTAATTTTTCAATTTACACGTCTTAATGTCAAGTACGTCAATTAGAAAAATTATATTTTTTATGTTAAAGTATGACAAACAAACAAATAATCCCTGACGGTAAGTGGTAACCGTCGCCTATAGGCTCATACATTTAAATCAAGATATCACTGCATATTGCGATATTCTGGAGACAAGTAATTTTAATTACTCCCATGCCCTGAAATTACACTGGCAACCTCACCCTTACTCCAAACAGCAAATTGCTTAATGGCCGATATAGTAAAAAAAACACCTTAATCTATATAAATATTATAAAGCAGCAGAGTCGGTATGGCTGAACGCGCTAATCCCTCGAAACACTGTTTTTTTGTTGTTTTACAGTTCTACTAAGCTTCATTAACGACTTCATTTGAAATTTAGCTATAGCATTCACGTACCTTTCTAAGCCAACATAAAGCAAGAAGAGCCATCCAATAGGAATAAATCCACTCAAGACTCTCAAGACAAGCTCGATTTCAGTAAGGGAAATAAAATTCAAAAATATTAAAATATTTATTGTGACTATCCCACTCGCTATTGCAGCTCGCTGAAACAAATAATTGTTAAACAAATGGATGCTAAATAACAATAAAACTATAAAATAATACAAAACCTGTCATATATGGAAACACTCCAACTAAAGATGTTCGTGTACACACAGAGTAATCTGTCTAAGTCTGACTGTAGTGTTTTATATTTGTGAATGAAGTGAGTGCTCCTATAATAAATTGTATTGGATTTCCATTTCTTTAACGATTATTAGATTAGTAAAGTTATGTTGGTAGACACGAAAACTTAAAAATCCAAATTGTATACTAAAGTTTTCATACTCAGCTAAGTTACATCTAATTTAATTGCCCAAAACAAAAAGCTACTTTATTAAAAAGTCTTTTTAAAAATAACAAAATTTTAATGTTACAAAGAAAATTATCTTATCTTGATGTAAGGCCAGGATTATTCCCTGAGCATGACTACAAAGAAAATTAAAAAATGTAATCAAATATTAATCATTAACATATAATATTATTGTGTAATAGTCAGGATAAGAAAATAGGGATATAAATATTAAAAATGAAACAACATAAATTACGGTAAGTGAATACATAGTAAGACATGGGTATAGCTCTTAAACATACCAAGTAAAGCCTAAATATTTTGTGTTAGTTGCGATAGTGAGAGAAGTAATGGCATAAATGTTTTATATCACTTTTCTTCTACTAACACATGTTTTATTAACACGAGAAATAATAATTTGGATATCTAATTTTGTCGTATCATAATCACGATCACGTCATAGTGCACCTCAACCTATTTGGGTATTTTGTATCCCCAAGCCTTTGTTCTAAATATCTTTAAATAGCAATAGCCTGTAGTCCTCTGCCTTAGTATAAGAATTGCCTTATTTGGAATTATCCAGATTATTCACTCAGGATAAATGTTCTACTGTGTCCTGGCCTTAACCACACGCTCAAAGAATCTATACTGGGGGAGAATAACAATATATATAGAATGTGCATACTGTGTGAATTAAGAAGCAAAACTATATTCTACCATTTGCGTAGATGTATTTAGTCCATTCTCCCATCTCCTACTCAAAAAGAATTTGGAGTGTTTCAGTCATCTTGACATGTTGTGTTATTCATTACTAAATTTCATCCATTCATTTAATTCTGAAAACGTGTCAAGGGACATCTGCAAATATCTCTAGTGAAGATTTAACGCGATGACGTGGTTGATATAATTAACAATCAAACAAAAGAAGCATGAGGTGCATTACCACATTGCATAGAATTTTTATAATCTTTAAATTATAATTCACGCCTAAAAAGTATATTATTAAATTGATCGGCTGTACCATACGCAGAAGACAGAAGATATTGTCAATGATTGAGGGTAGCAATCAAGCGACAAAAATTGAAACAGCTGCTTAAATATTTTACTGGTCATCCACATCGTATGCTGACCATTTCATACGATTTTTAAGGGTTTTTTAAGTTAGTTTAGAAGTTAACGTAATAAACAAACTGCTGAGACACTACTGTACCCATATTCCAATTACGAGTGCTGACAGATCAATCTGTGCGTAATAATTACACAATGGATGGGGCTACTACAGGGTAGTGAAATAGTATGGTACACTTGCACTGCATTGCGACTACTATAAGCTACGCAAATATGCATTACGTATGACAGTTTTTGCTATTTATTACATACAGCTACCTGTTTAACAATTTAAAATAACTTTTAATATTATATTTTATATTGTGATCAAAGTTTTTGTGCGTAAATTTGTAGATATGTGGAATTTCATTACAAAAGAATCTGAACTCAATTGTTGTCACAAGACAATAATAAAATGTTGATCATTATAATGAAGAGTAAAATAATTCAGCATTGAAAAATACCTACAAATGTCAGTTATGCTTACACGAATTTTACACTATCTCGTTCAAAATTTTGATGTAATTTTTTGTTATATTATGTGGGATAGTTTTGTGGCACGTGGCCAAAAATGGTTTAAAACCGTACTTCACTGTGAAACAGAGTAATGAAATAGAGCAACAGTGATTTTGCAGACTGACGCGTCGCATTTTATGGCTTACAGTATTAAATGTGATATTGCCGTAGTTGTATTTCTCCGTTGATAGGGTTTGCTTTGTTCTAGAATATAAAGATATCGTGAGCTCAGTAATAAATTAAATTATGTAGTAAGTGTTTTAATGCTTGCTTAAATAACAAAGTTGTATATACTACTATTTTATTTGTCGATCTCACACATAATTAAAAACCAATCTTATGTGATAAAATGCTTGACTTTATATATCACAAAATTAGTGAAAACGAACGTTTATTTAAACCTGGCATCACTTCTTATACAATTTATCACTCCCAAAAAGAAAAAAAGCCAAAAAATGTAAATATATTACAAAGTAAAGCTATCAATCAAGTTACTTATACAAAATTTTGGAATGGAACCAAGTGGTCGTAATTGGAGCGATTGCAGCAGTGTAAATGTCACCACTCACTTATATATTATGCTCCTGTTGATTCGTGTTCAAAACTTTTTGCAACATTTTGATATATTTTATAAAATTATTTACTTAATTAGATAGTATACAATAAAATTGTGAATACATGGAAACATGAATCACTAGATGACTCCGCGAACTTTGTATTACTTACTTCCTGGCACGAACTCCATCTAATAAAAGTAAACTGAAGTGGGGATCAAAAAAATAGTTTGATCGCGCGTTAGAGCATTTTCTGTAATAAATTACTAATTCTGATTTTTTGAGTTTATCTTTAGGATTTTACCTATTTATTCAAGTATACCTATCGGGTAGTGCAATCATAGGACGTGAAATGTTAAAAAACTCCATTAATGCAGTAATGCAGTTCCTGGTTCTGAATTTTCGTTAGAAGGATGAGTTTAAATATTTACTCTATTGTCTATAGTTTGGATTTGCTTATACAGTCATAAAAAATCACCGGCTGTGTTGTCGGTTGTAAGTCGTAAGGGTACAAGCGTTTCAGCCTTTTACGAGAGACCAGTAGATGATGCTTCGCATTTATAAGATAGTTACTGGCGTCAATTTCAGTTGTTTTTATGAAGGGTTTGGTTTGGTTTTAGTGTTAAATGGTTTAAATAGTTTTAAGACTCATGTTTCAAACAAAATCGGATTATAACAGCTAAAAGATATACGTTATATATATATATATTATAAGAATTTGCAGGCTTATATAATTTCGTTATTATGTACTCGTAAAGTTCATTGCATAAAGAAGTCCTCTATTAAATCGATATAACTTCGAGTGAAAAATATTCAAGATGCGATGTATATACCGCCAGATTAAGAGGCAACAAGTAAATAGTGATTCTTAATCATAAAACAGGAAATAATGGTTAATATATTAATTACGACAACCACTCAGATGTCTTGTACACTTCATCAATAGTGGATTAAATATAAAAGTAGAATAAGCACTCTAAACAAAACAGCGTTACGATCGTTTTTGTTAATTTTTAATTGTACTTAAATGTTTCTTGGTTTCGTAACCTACATAACTTTATCATGTAGCATTTGACAAAGTAAAAGAATCGTTACAATGGCACAAGTACAAATTCAGAAATCAAATTAAACAGGCGAAGGCAAGAGGGAAATATGTATTAGAGTGTGCAAATAAGAAACTTATTTCAATTTGTCTCGTTAAATAAAATAAACCTTCTAAGTAATACTAATTAATTAGTTCTTGCTTTCCGAATTACTTTGCATTGTGTGTAATAGAACCTGGAAGGTTTAATTAAATTTTTATATTATATAATTTGAGAACTACATTTTAATACGTCACAAAATAACTTCTTTTCCGATAAGTGGAATGATGGCTGCTTATATTAAATATATTTGGCCCAAAATTTCGCCATGTTTACATTCATGGCAATATTGATACACGAATGGTCAATTTTAAATCGTTTTAAGATAACCGATAATGTAAGTATTTCTGACAATTATTTTGAAGTTTTTGTAAGGTTTTTATAAAAGAGATCTGTTAGAAGCAAAACTACCTCATCTATACGTTGCTGTTAAAATGGAGTGAGAACGCTAGCAATTATTCTTTAAAGAAATTGAAAATTATTTTGTCCAACTTCAAAAGAGATAATTTTGTGTCAATAAGACAAAGACATCATTGATCTTGAAACAGTAAAATCCGAAAGTCGCTACCTAAACGCAGATAGGTAGACAAAGCAAATACCGATCAGGTCGTTACTCGAACGTGAATGGCTGGCTTTAGTTGAAGAGTTCGCGCACTAATCCGTTTTCCATTAACGCTTGTAGAGTTACCGTTACGTCCTCTACTAGGGCCACTAGCCGCACCTATTTCTCGATTCTATTTTCAAACGTAAATGTTTTTATCATTTTGTAGAATTACATTGATATTAGCATGAATATGTATTAAAACCTCTTTTATTAAATGATGATTTTAAATAATTTTAAAGAAATGCAATAAAGTTTTCTCTTTAAAAGGGTAGTCAACAATTTTCCGAATTTATAACAAAAGATTTTACTTTTAATTTATTTTTTTGTCTGTCAGCCCTGTTCTGGTTCGACCTGATTAACACCATGCTGCAGTGTCGTAAGTAAACGACCTATGGTGGACTAAATAGATTATTAACTTGCAAAGCAAGGTCCGTCACACAGCGACTATGCGTTGGCACTGCACGTAGAAATAAAACTTTTTAAAAGGATATTGACTGCTCTTGTAATCCATAAAGACAACAATATAATTTTGATTAAAAATTATCAAACTTCATTCATTATGGAACTGAACGTTGTGACTCATGATTCTAGAAGTAATTACTTACGTACCTACATCAAAAATTTGTGGCTGCCTCAACTTCAAACCGAGGCGATGTCCCTAGGGGTCCTTAACTTGCGAACGACCAACTTTCTTTAGGTTTAAACTCAAAGATAACGTCTCTTAATATCAAAACAAAGTTGGAATTGCACAAGAAGGGCTTTGAGAATAAGAGTCTAAAAATGTGATGTTAATTGTTGACGCACATCTTAGAGAAGAGCTAGCTGAAATAAAGTCACACTTGGTTACGAAGTTAATGTATCATTTGAACAACTTGCGACAATTTGTATGCTATTTTAGTGAACAAAAAGTCGGATTTTCTTTTATTTCATTCAGAAGGTAAATAAACGGATAATTGGGTAAAGTATAAAGAACTTGTTATTTAAACTGAATAAACTCTTCATAACTTTGAATCACATAAAATTGTAATTTGGTAAGTATCTCTTTGCAGTTTGAGTTCAAAAATCTTTCCCTTTAATTGTAATTCTTTATCATTCATGACTTCGTTCATGAATTTCTGTAATGCTTGCTTGTTGCCCAAAACTATAGTACGGGTGAGCCTGTGTGTCGCGAGCAGGCGTTGATGGAAGCAAACAGACAAACGAGTCATGCATACTAAACCGATTGTCAATTACTATCACTCCAACATGTGGGTTGGGCTGTAGAAATTCTACAGCAATAACATAATAAAATTTTGTAATAAAGGTTTTCCCCTATATTTACCTTTTAACATTTTCCTTTTTGTACCTTGTACAAAGGTTTATCGGAATCGACTGATTCCAAGTTCGTATTTTGGCTAATTTCCAATGGACAATAAATTTTGTTCTATATTAATAAAATTTTACCTACTGATAACTATAGACGTAAGTTCGTTCGTTTATTTATGTCTTTGCAACTGAATTACGGAACGGAATCAACAGGCATTTAAATCACATAAGCATCTTATACAAAGAATTTATTTTATTCCGTTTTTGTTTTCCAGTAAGATAATTTAGGTTAGTTTTTTAAATACTCTCAATTTCTTATTCGATATATAGGGTAAGATTGACAATTAATTTTTCTAGAACCGAGGATATGCCTTCTCAGAATATGGAGGCTATATTTTATAAGGGTACATAAATTAAGAAGCTATCGCAAATGGAAAATATAAATAAATTATATATATATATATATATTAGCTAGCTATCTTCACATATGGACTCCTCAACTGCTTATCATCAGGTGGTGTCAGATATCTAGGAAATGCGTCATCACGGAGTATATTTCGTGTGAACGGTATGCATTTGCGTGGTGATCGCACTTCACACCTGTTAATGGAACAATACGCGGCCTATTCCGAATCACTGGATCGTAGAAATCTATTTGGGCGCGTTTAACCGATTTCCTTGCCATTTAACTCGATTGTTTCAAATGTATGGTATGGATAAATCATTCGCAGATTTCTGTCTACCTTTGGCAAATACTTCGTGTTCAATATTATAACGTGATACTATCGTACTCCTCAAACTATAACTTTAGGGTCAACCTTAATTGAACATTGCCATATTATGATTAAAATTTAATGTCAATTTTCAAAACTCACGTGGGCCTCGACTATCGATCGAGGGGCCAGATACTAAATCGGTAGACTCTGCTTCAAATCCCAATAGGAATACTTAAATATTTTTATTTATTCAAAATGTAAAGATAAGGTGAATATTGTAGGTGATCAAACCGTTGCTCAGCAGAAGTGGAGCTGTACGGGCGACGACAAGGTAATCATGAGAATTGAAATCCATTTTTTATATACATTGATGACTTTTCTTTTCGGTTATCACGTTTTTATATTCATATAGTCATATAGTATCCAGTTATATAATTAAGTGCGCTGGAACCTAATAGATATGTGAAACTATTCGGTCATCTGGATTTGCATTCGTAAATGGGACAATGCAAAATGTGTTCCGAACCAATGGGCGTGCTCGATCGATCATTGGCCACTGAACTGATTTCCTTGCCTTACATTGGTTCCTTTGTTCCAATTGCGATCCCATGTGATCATGTTTCAATCAATACTGTTAAACGGAAAAATATTTATCACGAACGAAAAAGCTGTTAAACAAAAACAAATATTGATATGCACTCAACATACTTGAGTTAAATTTTACTTATCAACCACACTCAAGTTCCCGAACATCCCCTTTGGTATTAAAATTACTTTTTATGTTATGACATTTGTTAAAGTAGGAGTGAACTCACTCCTACGTCAACAAATGTCATGGATTGTTTTTTTGACGTATTACATAAGTGCATTGAATATTTTTGCTTTTTAATTGTAATTTACACCAAGTGTTTACTAGCTACCACAAGGCCAAGAAACTACGAAAGTTCCTTATATTTTTCCTACAAATTATGTCATGTCAAACCCTTAAAGGTGCGAAAAAACATAATCGATTAGATGTCGACTTAAGTTAATAAAATAAAAATAGTAAATAATATACCGTATTTGTACGTACGCAATAGTTTTCTTAATCAGAATATTTTCATCCCCTTTTTAAATTCCAGATTGAAAATATTCACAATATAATTAATGAGAGTCGTACAAGTCTGAAATATCAAAGACTTGTCACCATCCTGATGCATGATCATTATTTTAATGACGACAAAAACTACACCACCATCAAATCACACGGATCATCCGACCGCTTCCCGGCATCGGACAATGCACTCGTAATGCGAAGCGTCATTATGTACTTCAAAGAGCGCGAACTGTGGCGGCCAGTACAAAGCCCAACCAACAAAGTTCCGCTGCTATCCCGCAATTATCTAAATGCGAACCTCCCTAGGTGTTAGCACAGACGAGGAATAAAAGTCTTGATGAGTTTTTTGATATCTGCCTACTTTCCCCAATCTTCTTAGATTACTTGTAAAAATAATTGTATACCCTTAAACTTTCGAAAATTAATATACAGTCTATTATAATTCCACTATGATAAATTTTAAACGAAAATTCATTAGTATTATGAATAATTCATTCAATTTATTAATTTTTTTCACATTAATAATTAAAATAATGTGTAAGTAAAATAATTATCAGATACAAAAAATAAGTTGCTCTTTAAAGTAAATTGTATCTTGACCGAGTGTTCACATATTACAAAATGATCCTAATACAAAAGATAAATTTTATTATTTTAATAAGAAAAACTAAATCTATCTAAATAATTTTATAAATTTAGATGTACGTGCTAAACTATTCCATATAGCATAAAAATATATCAAAAAGTAAGATTAAAAGTTTTCTGTTATTCTTATCAAACTTTATCATTATTATAACATCCAAACAGTATAAATTGTTGATAAAGCTAACAATATGTGTACAATGTCACCACTGCGTCAGAAGTCGGCCCCCTCAGCGAGCAGAATTATTCAAGCGCCCTTTGAAAATGTGCTTTTAGCCACCTCTGTCGCGCCACGTCGTTTCTGCAAATTGTAATGGCGGGAATGTGGATTATCAAAATTTATAGCACCCTCGTGGCTGGTGAAAAACTGTTTTTAGATGAGAAATTGCTGCTAAAACCTGGGCCGTAAGTGCCCGTAAAAATTAATTTGAAGATGACAAATTTTATCTTAATCCTTTATTAAGATAAAATATGTCATTATTTATACGGTAAATACTATTAAAACTTAGTTTTGGGGGTATTCATCGAATTCGGTCCTTGATGAAGCACTTTTTTCTCGACCTTGAGGGTCTTGATTTAATTTAGTTCAATTACAGATGAAGGCTTTGTTTGTGGATAGGAGATACATAGACAGGAGCTACATTGTTTAACACTACCGTCTACAAATAGACAACAAACACGCTATAAATAACTGAAAAACATTAGAAGCTTCTAGATATTTGAACATTTCATGTATGTACACTCTAATCAAATATTGTTGCAGTAGAAGTATAAAACTAAAATTTATCTGAGGATATTCAGAGGTAACGAATACCCTAGAGCTTCTGAAATTGCGTCACTTAGTTCCTATTACCATTTGTATTATGGAGAGTGCTCTGAAGAGCTCTTTGACCTTATCCCTCCCTCTCGTTTCCTCCTCAGGAGCACGCGTGTAGGTCTACGCAGACACTCTGTCACTGTCGCCATGTCTATTTTACTCATAAAGAGATTTTAAGTATTTCAAGTATTTATTCCATTGTCAAATGTAGATTTTCATATGACGACCGTCTGGTCGAATGGTCAGTACCCCTGTCTACTGAGCCGAAAGTCAAGGCTTCGCCCTCCGTAGCAGCAAATATTTTTGTGACGACTACGAATATTGGTTTACGAGTCTTGGATGTTTGTAAGTTTTTTTCTGACACTTATGTACATATTACTCTTTATCTATATTTTCCCGTTATCTAATGTCCATAACACAAGATCATTTGGGCTAGATAATAGGTGTGAGTGTGAGAATTATTATTATTATTCGCTACAAAACAAAATATCACTTTCAAATTTTTATTATATTTTTCAAAAAATTCACCATATTAACTTTACCGTGTCTAGAAGCTCTTGGTGAATCGAGGAGATTATGCAAGAATTTAGACGATTAAGCCTTCATTACTGTTGTTCGGTAACTCTCCGAGAATGCCGGATCAGTTCAAAGCGAGATTTATACCGTCTCGATTCCAAACATTCCTTGAATGCGAATGTTTTATTCAAATGTTTAGATTAACATATTCACACCTTGATATTCGGGTCTAAATAATATTTGATGATAGCCTGAAATAAAATAGAATAGAATTTACCTAATACTAAATGCTGTAATAATCAAAATCAAAGCAGTACAGATTTTAACTTCTACGCCAATAATTATAGGAGCATATTGGCGTTCAGGCGTTCTCGGTTCGAGTAGGAAAACATGGTTGTTCCCTGGATGGATTGATAAAATTTGTTATCTCCGGCTACTCCGTGCTTTGGAAGGCAAATAAAGTCGTTGGTCCCGGTTGTTACAGCAACCACTTTCACTCACCAACCGGCCTCAGGCCAGCGTAGTGGTATTATGGTCTAAGCTCATCATGTGTAGTGGCCTAGTGTTACATATATAGGCTGTTGATGTCGATGAAATAATCAAAATAATTTTTTAAAGGCGTTAATCATTAATTAGTAAATAAATGTTTAAGCGTGTTAATCATTTTTAGTAAATAAATGTTTAAGGTTGTTAAACATTAATTAGTAAATAAATTTTAAATCAACATCAACAACCTTTGTATGTCCCATTGTACCAATGTACTCATTAGGATCTAACAATAAAGCGAAGATTTATATATTATAAAGATCAAAATAGAAATGAACTTGAACATAATTAGCGATACGACTGCTTCATGTTAACATCGTGAGCCGTAAGGTATTCCAAATTAATTATTTTTAAATGTAGGTTACATTACGTGTAGTAACTTTTTAGAAACATTTTATTTTCACAACGCATGTACTAATATAGGTTTTAGCAGCAAAACAAGTATGATTTTGCGTTTGAAATTACTTTAAAATTTTCTTTATGATACAAGGAGAACCATCAAAAACATGTAACGAATTTCTCCTCGAGGAAAGTTTTTTCCATTGAAACTTTCTTAAGAAAATCATTTTTATTTGCTTATTTCAAGGATATCTCGCATCTTCGCATCAAGAGCATTAGCTCAGGCTAATGGAAGAGTAAACGGAAAATCGAGCAGTTCCTTGCGTTAAGCGTTTATAAAATAGTGGGTATAGACAAGATGACGTATATTAAAGTTCAAGTGGCTATTAATTATTCATCAAAGTAGAACTATATTAAATAAAAATATATAAGGAAACGTGTACATCAATTTATGTCTCCTTTTCTTTGATTGAGTAAACTTTTAAATGGAAAAATTTTGTATTCATTTATATTAATATAAAATAAATTCAGGCTCAGTAGATAAAGAAAGTATTCATGTGTGAAAATTTATTGAATGTAGGGTAGGTATATAATCTTACAATTATCTTACTTCAATGATAAAGTTAGACAGTGGAATAAATGACAATTGGCGTTAAAAGATGCGGAACAATAAAGGTCTCGTATAGCCAGCCGATGTTTTTTTTATATAAAGCACAGCAAATGACTTAAATGTTTTCCATTACCACGTCTGCTGCTTTAAAAACGGTGCTAAGCGTTCACCCCATGAGAACTATGCATTACCTTCGAAAGAAGTAAGCTATAACGGAGTTCCGAGCTAACAAAATTATAATTGCATCTTTTTTATCATAATTTCAGCTAATTATATTTTATTTAGTTTAGCATATTCATTAAGTAAGGTCATTTCTATACACAACAACAATATGCAGCCGGTAATTCTAATAGCCAGAAATTATAGATCGATTGATAGAATAAAGCTGAGCCAGACGGTAACTAAATTATCCGTTTTTAAAAAATTACGATCGTACCAGCAACTAAATTTCCTATTTATCCTCCCTTATAATAAATTTTTAAGTAATTTTTACCCAGTATTTTTACTAGCCGCATAGGAATTAGAGGCAGCCTGCGGTCGCACGTGTTGGCTCCTCTAGCAACGTACTAATTTGGACCAAATAGGAAGCCTCGGATGGCTTGACCCAAGCCTTCCTATAATTAGTATGCGGCTGATAGAAAGCACGAAGAATGAAAAAACGTAAAATCTTTTTAGGAAAGTTTGATTTGAAAGATTAAATTGATCAATTAATTAAGATTTATTTAATAAATCAATAAAATTAATGTACAGACTACTAGAGTAAAAGGTAGTCTGAAGATACTAACCTTCAGACTACCTTTTTGTCTAAATTAAACTTGATAAAAAAATTTAAACGGTTGTAGTATAATTATGATATCTCAAATTTGTTATAAAAGTTAAAGATATTGTGATTTACATTTAGTATAATGAGTAACAGACTCATTATACTAACTGTGAACTCTGGCTGTGCCATCAACAAATAGATCTCTTTTAGTGGTCCATAATTTACATTAAAAAATATGTGGAACAATAACTACAGATGGGGTGGACATTCTGATTGAAATCAACTTAAATTACATATAGAGGTCACTAAAGCTCCGATCAATTTAGGATTCAGAACTTTCGGAATCCAGTTTTATATTGAAAGTTCTATTTTAATTCACTATCTTTCAAGATTGAGTTAGTAAAATGATGCATCCATTTTATTAAATCAATCTTGTCATAAAAATTGACAAATGTAGAGTTTCAATAATTCGAGTGCTTGAGACGGATTCACTACACACCTTTGGACGAAAAATAATAATCCAATCGATCACCCGTTCGAAAATAATTTTGCACTTAACCCGTTTAATTATTAGACAATTACCTGTATTAATAGTTTAACCTAAGTTTATACAATACTTTTCGCTATTTTAAAGAAGGGTATGTAAAAGTTATATATAAATAATATTGTTATTTTTAAACCGCTCTGAGGCAAGAATATAGTATTTGTAAATAGCTGCAATAAGATTTTCCAGTAGCATATTATTTAAACGCATTTTAGGTTTAACTGTATTAAACTACACTTCCTAAGAAAAATATCTAGTTTTACTCAATTGCCTATATTTTATTTACAGATCAAAACATTTTAAGATATTATTCACAAACATTACGAATAGTATTTCCTTTACTAAGAACTGGTGGCTTAGAAAGAACTTCACACAAGCAAAGAACATTTCAGTGTACCAGTTGAGCTACTTCTATAGATAGACTCACATACAAAAAATCACTATAGCACCATACACTGTACCACCAGAAATAGGCCGCTTTATATCCCTAAGAGCAGTAGCCATATGAATTGCAAATGAGCCTCTTGAGCCAACTGCAGCTCGCGGGAATCACACCCTCGGCTATTCATGCATACCTTATAAATTAACGCCGACTCACCCTGTGAGGGACGATTGCCAGTTGCTAGTCAAGTGTTGTTTAAAGAAAAAACATAATTATTCACATCGCATCAACATTAACAAAGCTGACAGTACAATAACAGTTGAACGTTTAGGTAACCAACGAGCTATGGATGTAGCGAATTTTTGTAAGGCGTCTGCGTTGAACCATATCGGTATTTTTTATCCTTAACGAGATAGTTCTTGGCATTAGGCATAAGACCAAAGTTAAAAGTGAGTTCTAAAGATTCTTGAACTTCAAAGGTTATCTTACTGGCTGTTACCTCCAAGCTATATTAACACCATTGGCGCCCAACGTGGGGGCTACCACCAGAGTATATTTCTTTGTAGCCAACAAAATTATTGTCTGACGTTGAATGACATAATTAGCG
The DNA here is from genome assembly GCA_943193645.1 of Acentria ephemerella. Classification (NCBI taxonomy): domain Eukaryota; kingdom Metazoa; phylum Arthropoda; class Insecta; order Lepidoptera; family Crambidae; genus Acentria; species Acentria ephemerella. The sequence goes on along the minus strand of OW971886.1, from coordinate 7,788,857 downwards.
TTATCATAATGGTGGGTACAGTCTTTACAGAGGAGATGGTGAGTTTGACCTGAAATCACACCACGGTGACTAGTTAGGTTTTACGGATGGCCCAGCTACCAAAAGTGGGCAGCCTATTTTGAACGGCAGATTTGTGAACAATGGATTTAGAGTACTCGTTCAATCATAATGAAATGCGTTTCTGTCATAGTAACTTCGTGTAATGGTCATTTAATTCTTATTACATTATATAATTCCGTAGTAGCATATAATACATAGATACCTTTACTTACATCGCTCGTGTTTGCAACTCGCCAGTCGCCTGCAAACACGATTGCGTCGATTAGTCTTTACACAAGACTAATCGACGCAATCGTTTGAATAATTTGAATTCATGGCCAGTGCATTATTCTCATGTGAAGTGGTTACAACTGTGAGTAAGAAATTAATATTTGGACATTAATCTACATTTTACCTCATTAGTTATTACGAGGATTACAATTATCACATATTAATGTATTCGACAATGAGAAGACTAAAAATCACATATTGAAAAAAAAATTGCGTTAACCACAGAAATTTTATTTTTTATTAAAGTTGAAAAGTACAATCAAAAGTCAAATTGAGCACTCCTTTATTTGTTGAGCCGCGATATGTTTGTGGGAACCTCGGGAGAAAATAGTGTATGCATTTTACGGATTACTTTATATATTTGAGTATCCGTGAGTGGTGAATTGTTTCGGCAGAACCCGAGTCATCCCCACGTAGAGCAGAAAGTTCCCAGAGTTTTAATGGATATTCCTAACACACTTTACTCGTTGGAACATTTTTTCTCACACAAGCGAGCAGCCTCCTGCCAGCCGGTCAAAAAGGGATAGAGGTTTCAGTGCTAATTCTCCGTAACTGTATATTTTATGTTGAAGCTAATCAGATGCTTAGTCTATTAGACCGATCAAAAAAAAGTTTTTAAACATCATTGTAAACTGGAAACGTGCCAGGCCGGTCGCCTGCTGTTTTAACATGTCCGAGAATTAATCGACTCAATCGCCTGAATTACGCGAACACGTCGCCTGCGGCGGGGTGTCGAATATACGTCTCCTTCACTCATGTCACGTTATCGCGACATATTTAATAAAATCACGCAATTGATACATACATACATACATATTGATCATACAGGGTTGTTAATAAAGTTTTATTTCCATTCGGTTTCATAACTAGTAATTTTTTGGTACACATTGTACTCTATGAGTTTGTTAATAAAATTTCAAAATTAAATTTCAAAAATGTAGGCCGTAAATTGCATGTACATTGTTATTAGTACACTCCCTGTTTCATCTACAAACATTCAATTATTAACTATTTATTACTATCTTAAATGTTTTTAAATCGCAGGAACGAATACCAGCAATATCAAACGACTCACTATTCTTGGTACGTATTGGAGACAGCAGATGTCTCACATATTACCCCTAGCAATATGTGGCTATCTTTTCTTTCACACAGCTATTCCTTTTCCAAAACAACGGTTTGCTTTAAGATTGAAACATGTGAGGCTGTGGTGCCAATTGAGAGTACCCTTCAAGTAGGTTTTACACCTAGTAGCTGTCCAACATTGCTTAATTTCTTTATTTTATACTATTGCATTAATACTAACTATGCATTTACTAGACGTCTTACTATTAAGCCTTCCTAAAGTAAGATATTAATTCAATGGACCCCCGTGATTATATTTATTTCTTATTAAATAAATGCTGAGATCAAACTGACTAGTTGAATGAATGAATGAATCAGTCAGTCAATCAGTCAAGATACAATAAGAAATACAAGTCATCCTTGTAATTTGTTTGAGTTTTTACCTTAGAAGACAGGTCATTTCATCGATCAGAGTTTTCATTTGTATTACATCCTTTTCGTATGAAAATGCATGCAGTTTAATTGCAGATACAGGGTTTCTGTTTATGGCATTGCCGCAGACATTTTAATTCCAGTGGATTGTGCTCTTAACTTCTCAGAAAAGTGTGGTAAAGCCTCTTACGAGTTCTTTGTACAGGACTAGGGCTGCGGCTCTTGCATTCTATAGCGAAAGAACTTATCTCAATGGGCTAATTAAACACTCTGGAAACCGAACTTACCCAATGATTCACCTTTCTTCAAGTTTGTATATGCTCACCTATTATATTGTATAATGATTCTTTATGATGCTTTATTTTTGTATGATTATGATGCCAGTATTTTTTTAATATTGTTTAGAAAATATTTGTGTAAAAAAGTCATAAAAAAATATGTACTTGTTGAACGAGTAAGTACTAATAAATTTTTTTTTTTAGAAAACCATTTTTTTTTAAAACAATTTTTTATTTATTTTGTCTTTGTGTCCTATAATGAAACTAATACGTAGTCCATCCACGTCGAGTTCAGGCGATTTTAAACTGAAAACTAAGTGTTATGTCGCGAAACAACGGTTTCATACATAGCCAAATAACGTGGGCTACGCTGGAGTAGAGCGAAATTATGATGTGGCTATCTGAATGTGCCGAATCGCTTAAAACCTGTGGCTATTTATAGAAATTGAACATCGTATACTTAAATTCAACAGAATATATCACAGAAATAACTAACATAAATCACAAAACTAAGAACAAAATTACTATAAACAATATTTTTATAAATATTTCATTAAAACATTCTTTAAGCAGTTACTTAGCAGTTAAGATAGTTAATCTGTCTTAATAATCTATGAAAAGTAGTACCTACGCAATATTCACAGAATAACGCTCCATTTTGAAAAATAAAGAGCTTTACAACAAATTATGTTTTTTGTAGAAAAAATTTAGTCAACAGTACAAAGAACCGTGTTTTTCAATTTCACTTGTATAAAACTTAATCGCGATTGAGTACACTTATTTTAAACTACCTCATATTTAGAGTGCCGTTTCTTAATCGATTTCCGTTGGTCGGACGACGAATGTATGTTCACTCGCATCCACTCTAAAGCCACGTATCCCAAACGCCTGAGGCTTGAGTCACAAAAGGTCATTGAGGCAGCTTTGTGTTCGGAGTCCGAATCAGGTGATTCGTTTCCTAAGCTCAAAATACCAACCATTCACTTCGGCAATGGCTAATGCTACCAAACTTTTTCTACCGTTTTATCCGTTAATTCGACGAAATAGCATGTAGGTCTTAAGCGTGATTAGTTATTAAAAATATATATATGGAAAAATTTCCAAACTAGAAAAATAAAAAGAATTAAAGCATAAAAAAATAATTTTAAATTGATGGTATTCGCTCAATTTCTGAATAGCTAACTCGGAATGTGAAAGACATGAACTTTTTCTACTTTGAATACTTTTACGAATTTTCCTTGTTAAGTAAAATATAAAAATATCTGAATTTCTGAAACTTCATAAATGAACGAAATACCAAACATGAAGCCGCCATATTCAGAATGAACGGTTTTGAAAAACTTTTAATGTGTAAAAACAGGAAATCCAAATTAAGCTACCCACTTTATTTTGAGTCACTCGTTCACTATTCCTTTCTTTCGACCAGCTAGAGCGTGGAATTCTTTAATGGCATATGTATTCTCTCCTTCATACATACTTGGGTTCCTCCAAGAGAGGAGTGAAAAGAGACTTTTTGGGCCGACAAAGTGGAGGGTTGATGTTGCATAGCACTAGCTACCATCGCATATGGACTCGTCCTACAGCTTACCATCAGGCGGTATCAAATGATTAGCTGTGCTTTTCATGTAAAAAATAGAATCACACTAAATTTCCTAGTAAAGCAGAAAACATTCACAAAGGAACTTCATTAAACATTTCATGGTAGGCCTGCAGATTACTAATGGATTAATCAAATTACAAGAGGAACAAGAAGTTGTTACTCTTGAAACCGAAACAATCAGACGACAACTTTTAATTGAAATCCCCACTGTATCCTCTCTGAACAAACCAAGCGATATCAATTGTTTGAAAACAATATCCGTTCTGATTGGATTGTTAAATCGGATACATCGCGAATACAAAACACTACAAAATATCGAGTACATACTGTTAAAGCACTTGCAGTCATACTATTATAAATACAAGCAATTTCGCTGTTTATTACACATATATAAAGTCTACATTAGGACTCACGTACATCATAACACGTAATTGAACGCCGAAATTAGTTGAGTCACTTCTCGAAACCATTGAAACCTACTTGATCGAAGACTACGTTTATGTCCTTCGAAAATACTTGGTTATGTAAGCAAAACGTTATTTTAGTTAGAAAACGTGACGTTACGGAGAGTTATTTTATTTAAATAAGCAACGCTTAGTCTTCAAAAAAATATACGTTATATAAATATATGGTCACAGATTTTTTATTCACAACTTAAACAATAAATAGCATGTCATCGTAGCGATTTTAGCGATTTTTACAGGGTTGGCAAACTGTGCATAGTAAGCACAGAAAATTTCATTAGAAGCATGGAAAAATCCTATGAAATTATTGTCATTCACGACACCTGCAACTTTCTTAACTTAAACTGCTGTAATTCACAATCTGTGTAAATAACAAATTTACCCCAGATGTCCCTGAATGCAAACGAGATCGCGCGAGTAGGAATAACAAATGATTTGTGCTGGCTTAGAGCGTTTTAAAAAAGACAAACATTCAAGTAGTTACGTTACATTTATGTTCAGTGAGGTTAAAATTCATATATCGTGACGAATTTTAACCTTAGAAATGTAAAGTTTGGATTTCCTTGTGTTCATTAATATGAATGGAAGGTTCAAACGTGCTCGTTTGTTTATTGAATTTTAAACTAAGCGCTGTAAAGTTTATATTATCTTGTTATGATTTTGTAGCAGGTCAGGTCGCAATGTGCTCGGTTTACAATGACATTAATATGAAATGAAATTTCACTTGTCGCGCAGTAATTGCTACATTTACTCGTACGATATGTATTGTGTTGCGTTGTGTGGGCGTGACTGATTGTTTATTTTATTATTTGCGATAAAGTAAGTGATATGTTTTCAAATGCAAGTTACTTTGTAACTCAGAAAAGAGTCTTGCTTAAAAGGAAGCGTATAACTGAACTAGTATTTTGGGTAACATTAAATTAAAAAAAAAAAGAAGAAAAGGTATAAAATAAATAAAAAATGCACTAATTAGAAAATTACATACAATAGTTATTGAAAGCCTAATCAACAAATTGTCACTGAGATATTTCTTTCCTAAAGCTTTGATGTAAATGCAACTTTGACTACTCAATCACTAACCCTATAGGTTAACTCCAAACGGCAATATTCAGTTATTTGGTTCAATCTAATGAGCAAGTTGGTCGACGTGCACTATCTTCATCACCACGCTTGTTGACACCTTGTCAGCTCTCGACACTAATGAATAGGTAACAAAGCTTTTAATAAAGGAGAGTGTCCTTTCGAAAATCATTTTAACTTAATAAGCTTATAGATTATTACTATATATTCCCATACTTTATCTGTATAGTAAAGGGACAATACAAACGAAGCAACTACTTTTTTATTTGGTCCTTCAAAGAGTCTTTATTATGGAAAGGTTTTTTAATCTTATCGAGTAGACCCTTTGAGTATAAATAATATACCAATATTGAATATGTTTATCTAGCCATTGACCATGTTGTATGGGTAAACGAATACGTAATAATAATTATTAGACCTATATTTGTTTTAGCGAAATATTAGTAGTACGTCATTTGTTCCATTTTTGTTTTCTTAAAAAATCAATTGGAGCCGTATCTGTCCATGTAAGTCTTACTTTCTATAGGAATAAAAAATAAAAAGCCCTTTTTAGTTTTATATCAGATGAAATCTATGTACTTTAAACTCATAATGGCTTTGTTAATATATTCAAAATGAAAAGAATACACAGAAATGAACCTATCACGTCTACTTCTAAAACTATTTTGTATCTCAAAAGTTTTATGGATAAAACCTATAAAAAGAAGTATTTTAGTACAAAAATTCCAATGTGTTCATGTTTTAATGCCTAAAGTATACATTACCCTATAAAAATGTTTTATTTGGAAAATTTCTCGAATATGGAATATAGCTATATTCAATTTAACATTATTAGTAAGAAATAACTAACTAGGACCGTGTAAGCCGTAAGACAACGCCGCAGCTTTCATGATTAATTCTAAAACCAGCAATTCAGATTACTTTTGAATGAATAGCGTATTTTATATATATAATGTTCTTTATATAGTTTCAGCAGTTTCGCTACAAAGCGTAAAAACTCAGTATTAAGCTTTTACAGGAGTCTTTCGCGCTCATAACTAATGCGCATATATTAGCATGTGAGAGCACTTAACCGCAAAAATATGCAAAATTACTTGTAACGTGCATCATGGGCACATGTGTGCAGGCTGTTAAGAGAAGTGGAAATTGTAATAGAGCTACTTTTAGTAACGCGTGTTGAGCACACGTTTGTGGTTTTCCTAGGATGCCAGAGACCACTGTAGACAAAGCTTTAGACGCAAAATAATAATATTCGTTCACCCTCAACGATATTAAACATAATAAAGGTAATGGCATAGCTACTAGATAACTTATAAATGTACATATATATATTATACATATAAATGTACGTACAATATTTATTAAGTAGTTATATATAACACATTTATAAATATACAAACCTATTAGAATAAATATACATTTAAAATTATTCTACTTCGCAAACAAAAATTAGTGGCTAACAATTTATTTGAAATGATTTGGATAATTCGATTTATTAATTTTTTTGCTGTGTGCACATGACCGCTATGTCAAAATTTGTTGTTTGTATCTGTTTGAAAAAAATAACCTTTATTTGTTTCACTTGTTTGTGAATGATTTTTTGAATAATGTAATCTATGTATATTAAGTTCTACCAGCACCATTCCTTCTATGATTCTCTGATATTATTAATTGAATTGGTAAAAACTTAAAACAGATAGATTATTCATTCATCTTAATTATGTAAAATAAAAATCAATTTATGTGTCACAGCATTATTGTATAAACATTACACACTCTAAAAGATGATTTCAAATATTATCCCGTGTTAGTTAATTTTGTGGTATCCCCAGTTACGCACGTAGACTCACCAACGACGCACTCAGGTTATGAACTCCGCTTTTAAATATTCATAAAATTTGAATGATGTTATGTCGTTATACAATAATGGAATATGTTCAGTGAAGTGTATAATAGACCTTATGTTTAGGCATTAAAGGACTACTTACTTTTATGATCACCTGATATCAAATTTTGTGTACCAGCACTCAATAAAAATAATTATGTAACGATAGTAATGATAACTCAACGAGTATAATCTATTAGTAGATTCAATGTGGTAGATTAAAATATCCCAAACAATTGCTTACCTAGAGTCATATAGAGAACTAACGCACAGTGGACTAGGCGTCCTTAAGACGTAATGCACGTTGCACGGAGTAGCAATGGAAAGTATACACAATCATGATTTTTTGACGTCAGCATATTTATATAACCAAAATTAAAGTAATTAGTAATAACGGTATATCATGAATAGGATATACTTAGTCTATGTAATACATATAAATTACTAGACCAGGTAGTTATTAAAAAGCTCGTCTATATGTTCTAACAATATAGACACTTGCTAAACATATCAACGGTTTTAAACCTTCAATCAAAGGGGGTCGCGTAAAAATTTCGTACGACGTTATATCTCAGTGATAAGAAAACTGACAATATGACTCAACGCCGGGTCTGTGTCTGATTATCTTTTGAATGTAAGTTAGTTACATCGATCGTCAAGTCTCAATACCTACTGATATAAATTTTTAGTATTAAAAAGTCTTTTTTATCTAATAATTGAAATACAATAGCAAGTTTATCCTTATGTAAATAAATCATAAACATAAAAGATACCAAATACAGCTGAGATATGCTCACAAGTATAAATAAATGCCTTTACAATTCAAATTACAAATTTTGATTGACCCAACCATGGTCATAGTTGCTATGTTTTCGTAATCGAAACCAAAGCGTTCGAACCACTATGCTGAAGAATTACTCGCGGAAATTTACGGATAACTGACTGTTTTTATTGAGTACCATAACCTGACATTGGCAATCGTCTTGAAGTAGTTATAACTAAATTTAAACAATAAATTTTAATATTAACAAAAACCAACTGTGTGTTAGACACAAATAAGAAAACCACTAATATAAGTAACAATACATCTGTATATAAAATGTGTCTTTAATTCAATTTACATTTCATTTTCTAAGGTAAACTTGCAAGGCATCCTGAGGTGGTAACTCATACACTATTGACTTGAACGTATTGTGATATATCGCCGAGTGCTGGTACTCGACTGAATAGTCCTCAAACTTGGACCGTGAGGGTGCTCGCTTGCTAATGGCCATTCTATCCCCGGTCGATGCCTCTATTTATTACTGATTTATCACTACAGATAAAAAGATTTGTGATTAGATATCTTTAGTTTTACCGTAATATAAATAAAAGAATATGCTTTTTAATATGCACTTATATGATTTCTCGATACTCTTAATTCTGGAGTGAAATTTTCGTAGAAACGTTTCTTTGTTCAATTACGTTATTGGATGCAGATCACGGTAATTAAAAAAAATAATCATATCCTTACATGATAGTTTTATTCACTACTTTTAGACAGATATCCCCTGTAATGTAAGATCTAAAAAAACTGATTTACATCCATCGTGTTTGTCGTCAGCTTTCAAACGTATGCCAACAGCAGCAGCACCATTGAATTATTTTGACTGATCACCCGTTGAAACTGTAACGAATGAATTTCTGCAGATATGCTGTAACAAAGCGCAACTCCTCGAAATCATTTTTCCCGTTTTAAAACCGAACGCTTCGCACAATGTCTAGTTCAGCAAAAAAAAAACAAGAAAAAATTCCGTCGATAACTCCACTTTGGCGAGAACTGAGAACATCGATGCCTGAATATTGCATTGTGGGAACCGGGTGTGTGGAAATATCATTTGATTTACTCTATATTACAAGTTGGCAGGAAAAACGCTGATTTAAACGAATGTCAGTGAAGTGCAATCACTCAACATAGTTCTGAGTTACAATCGTAATTAAAGCGACATTTATTTTATTTTTTCTCGCTATCGAACAAACGATGGTGTGTATATCTGGTCGATAATGATATTGTTATATCTGTAAAGATGAGAACAGTGCTTCTAAATTATTTCAGCCTTTATAAAGGTAAATGCACGGATTTTACTTAGCGCCTCATCTATTACGTAGCATAAAAAAGAATCACATCTCATTACAATGTTCAGGACCTGCATTCTTAAAAATCATCGCGCGTCAGAGTAGGGCGACACGAGTTCCCCCCAACAAAAGAAATTACCGTAGACCAGTGCCGAACTGGAACATATTTCATAACTTTAATAAATATTGTACTTCTATTTTTCAAACTATTTCCTCAATTAGGTTAAGCTTTTAGTTAAGAAGAAGCAAGAAAATGAAAAAATACAAATATAAAAAAAACAATATTAAAAAATACTAATATTTATTTTTATTTTATATTTGTTTATGAATAAATACAATTATTTTTTATACAAACCTGACCATAAAAAAACAACAACAAAAAAAATATCGCATCTGTTGCAGTCGTTCCGAAGTGCTTGTGTAAATATATTTCAACATTTTTATCAACTGCATTACTATGACGTATTTGAGGCATGATGCCTTGTATAGATAAAAAAACTAAAAATTTAACTTTTAAATTAAACTTTAAATTAAGTGCATTACGAATTTCAATCGATTTGCGATCAGAACAGATGGAAGCAGAATAAATCTGCAGAGGTCGTATTGGATGAAACCACAGAACATAAAACGTACCAATTGTATCTATAAAATCATTTCATTGTGTTTAAACTGGAATATTTAGTATAAAAAATACTTTTTTTTATATTTTGTATTGTATTATATAGTATTATATATTGTATTATATATTATATTATACAATATTAAACTGAAATAGTGTAACCACAATAAGTTGTCATTGTGGATTGTCGTTAATGACCGCTCATTTTGCTGCAGCCATACAAAACATAATTATTATATTCTCCAAATGAAATTGTATCAACTCTCAGAATTAAGAGAAACCGATCAACGTCTATTTTGAAAATCGCTTTCACAAATAGGCTGATTAGATTCAAATATGGATTTAAAAATCCTTAATCCGACCAAATTTTAGTTGCACAGGGCACACTTGCAATCAGCTAAAATGGGGGACTATTATTTAAAACAGCCCTTCAAGCCACCTTTGTCCTCATTCGAATGAAGCGCTCCATGTAACTAGACACCAATTAGTCAAAGAGGGCGAGGCGGTAATATTTGATCTTATAGTAGCAATCACATTCAAATATAATATCAATATGAGAAAGATCCGATTAGCTATCATTAATTTACAGGCTTTCGATTTGTATACACAATGGATTTGAGAAAAATTACAAGATTAAAAAAAATAAGTAGATATGGAAAAATGAACTAAGGAGAACAAAAATCTCCTTATCTATTGTATATAAAAGTCAAAGCCTTCCTGTAAATTAATTATACGTAATCTGATTCTTCTCCGTAGAATCCATTAATCTTCTATGTTTGTAGCAAAACTCTTTTTTAAAAGTGTCGTTTATATGTTTTTGTATATAAGGGAAGCAGGCAAAAATATACACAAAGCATAAAAATAAGTAGTTAGCATTGCTTATACATATAGAATTAGGTGGTGGAAATACCGAGGATACTGTAAGTACAATAAACTTATTTACTAACGTCAAATTCAAAGTTTATTTTAGCAAAATTGATATTTGTTTCTAAACTGAGGAGAATATTTAGTCCAGTATATCATGAATGATAAAAATAAATTATATTCGGCACTATTATGCAAATATATTTTAAAAATTCGTCAATAATATATTTGATATCGATATTATGTATAGAATCTAAAACCTTATAAAGAGACGAATTGAATAGAACACTTTTTTTATACATTAAACTCTTGCTCTGTCCTATGTGATCCTGTCCTGATATAATTTAATTCAACAACAAATTTATAATAGTTACTTTGTTGTGCACAAAATCGGACCTGGAAGTATAACTCCGCTCAAAGTCATAATTCATGAAGTCACTTCCGCGATAGTTTGTGCACATTGCTCATGTGTGGCCGTTGTGTCAATATCCCGGTCTGATATAGTATATACGTAGCAGTGGAATCATAAAAAATGGCGTTTTACGTAATGTTTAAAAGTAATAGAAAACCCCCGCTGTTTTATTATATTTATATTATTATGTTTTAGTATATTTAAAACCAGCTAAGTTTGGCTAATTTTAAGACGGTCTCGTATTTGTAGCTGTAGCTGATATTTACTTTAAGGTACAAATGAAGAGAAACAAAATGAGGGTTTGATACAGCTTTCTTGTTGAATTAGGGAAATAACCTTCTTCTTAAATTAATTGTCTATACATTGCTAGGTGATATTATAATAAAACAGCAGCGGATACAAAGAGAACCCCGTTGCGTTGTATATTGGAGTTATATAATTAGGGAGCTAGTTTAAAACTGAGCCAGCCTTATATTAAAAAAACAGATAGATAGAGACGGCTTTTGATTAAACCGGGAGTTTTTGTGTAACTTCATATCTATCGCGATAGCTTTCGTTTTTAAAACCATTACTGTGTACTAAAGCGAAACGTCACAATGATAAACAGTTAACCGGTATTAGAAATATTGCGTACGTCAAAATGTAAGCCATAGCGATACATTCAGAATTAGACTATAATGAAACTTTTTATTTTGTATTATAGTTACTGTTAGGATGATAGAGACGACATCAAAACGTATCTTATTGGCTGTGATTGAATGGGTCTAAATATATTTAAAATTTGCAATATTTTAAGCTTGTAGTTTAATTTAAAGTAGTTAAGCGACACTCAGTGTGAAAATATAGTGAAATCAGGAACGGAACGGGTCGGAGCGAACGGCGTGTTCCGGTCCGTTATTCGTGCGACCACTTCCTCTGCAATGATAACTGTCGCTCGTTACTCATGTTTAAATATATGCATAACGTAGGTTTTTCATAACAATAAAAAGTTTATATTAATTTTTCAATTACTTTTTGTGATGGTTTTATCTTAGAATTTAATGTGAGTTATGACGATATGGAATGTCTATTGAAACCTTTATTAATCATATACACTTACCCTCATGAACGAAAATGCGTTATCTCTTTTATTATTATTCATCCAGGCAACAACCTATAATATATATATAAAACTATGTTAGTGCGGTTGTACCATGTAACGGTCATCTGCTTTTTTTGGATACACTATACTAAAAGAGTAGTACCGACATTCCTTCCCTTTTTGTCCGCATAATAATATATTTTCGCTAAGTTATTGTTTATAAAAAAACATCAAATTATTTGGAAATTTATGAAACTTTTTATTCAAGGACCGTTTATTACATATAGTTTATTTTAATATAAGAATGAATGAAGAGTGAATAATCGATATAATTCGGTAAATGTTTATCGTCTCGATAAAGTCATCTTGCATGTTAGTAATTATCGATATAGATCTTGATAAACGGAATCCGCTTATCAATGGGTAAGTATGTCAATCGACAAGTTCCATGCTCTTACTGCTGAGTATAGATTGACACATATTACGAGTGTTTGGAAAAAAGTACAAACAGCTTTCTTCAAAAGTTGAAACCAGTTTTTATTGTGACCGAAGGAATTTAGGCGGAAAAAGGAACTGCCCGAGACGTATTCCTAGAGTCTTGATTATAAAAGATTTTAATAATTTCTAGCCCAAATATTAAATGAAAAATATCGTAAACATTAAAAAGTAATACGCTCGTCAAATTTTTTCTCGTGTGATGCATACATTGCAGTCGATACAGCACAAACCTGACCATCAATTTGTTCAGGCACGCATCGATGATTCCCACAATAAAAGCGTCGCTTTTGCCGAGCCGAGCTCAAATTAACACGGGGTGGAATTAAAATCAAAACATCAGTCTTTTACGTATTCCGATTACATTTTCAGTATTTACTATCGAAAAGATATGTAAGAGATACATTAGATATATTTATATAAGCCTTCATATTGCGACATTTGTGGGATTAGCAGCAGCCGTATTTAAACGATTACAATGTGGAGGATTCATTATTATAAATGAATGAATATCTGACTGTATATCGAAGATAAAAAATTATTACAATAAATATTTTTACAATACAGCACCTTATACAGTAAAAAAAAATTTTGTAATATTTATTATCTTTATTTTAAGCCCCTTGGTTTCATTTGAGAGGAGCCACAAAGATTTAATTTCAAACTGCAAATAAAATCTCTGTCGCCCTCATTGAATGAAACCACAACAATATTATATACAGTCAATATAAGTAAATAAGGTTGCAGTAGAGCAGAACCCGAGTGTGATAACCGATAAGGTAACCCTTCCGGAGCGGCGTGGCGGCGTGACTCCCGTCCGGTCGTTTATCTGCCTGTGAAGCCTCCGGTCTTGTATTGATACATTAGTTCATTGGTACGTAATAAAAGTAAAACCAAAAAAGAGGTCAGTTTTAAATATTTTAACTATGTTCCGATTTATGTGACGACGACGACAGTGTCAACTCGGATAAATGCATTAAAGTGCAGTGAAATATTTTTGTTACATTCAACATATAAAATCATCATCATTGAACAGCCTATATATTCTCTCTATTAGAATTAGGCATTCCTACATGAAAAACACACATAAGTATACTTGTGGAGATATAAAATTAAAAAAAAAAATCGTTAATATATATATATATTAACGATGGCTATACAAGGTATATGAAACGTTGCATGTATAAACGCAAATATTTCTAAAAATGTTTATATGCTTGATGTAAGGCCAGGATTATTCCCGGAGCACATCTACCCAGTGGGATCTTTTGTGCATAAAAAATATTAGGATGTCTATTCTTTTGACCTATTTTTATGACGCTTTTGTCTCTAATATATAAGAAATATACAGTAAACTAAATAAAATGTTATAACAACAATTATCTATTCTGTGCATTTTACTTACAGGTAAACCAAATTACGTAGTAAAAGATTTATAAAATCAATCACAATTTACCTGCTGAATGTAGATAATTGGTCAACGATTGCGTGACAAGTGAATAATCAAGATGAGTGATGTTGCGGCGTGTAGGTGGCCGTCTGAACACTGATGTAATCCGCTATCGATCTGGGTAATTACTTTTAGGAGTTATTACATGATAATGTTAATAAATTTTTAATTTTAAATTGTGTCAACAAGTTTCAATGTAACTACATAGTTAGATTATACATCAAACTCCCTTCCCCAGGTTTTACAAGCCGACAGTGGATAGTGCACAAAAAAATTACCTTCTAAAAAAGGAATATAAATGTACATGCACTAGACTAAAACAGCGCCAATGGATAGGCGATCATGAAGGCCTCCTACACGTGGTTTACTGTAAACTTGAAAATAAGTCTACAAACATCGAACTGGAAACTTCGTCTACAGTTGTAGAAAGTAAACAATGGGGGAAGCTGTTTCTTCTAACGCAGTACAATAGATAATCAATTATATTTGATATAAGCAAAGTTTTTCAAAACTGCTAATGTAATCTTACCTTAGAAATACCCCTTATTTCCAAAAATGCAAAAGTACAAAGACATTAATGCACAACTATTCTTCATCCTTCTGCTGCAGAATAAATCACAATTTTCTGGAGAAAACGAACCATTTTGAAACCAGGACTTCTCCTGTACAAAATTGTTTTTACACCCTTGTTCCACCTTTGCAGATGAGGAAGGCCGCTAGCGAGGATCACTATGTTGGATGTATGCTAGTTAACTTATTTCCTTTACTATAACAATAGGTTTTTCTCTCGTTTTATTCATAGTGGAAGAAATTCGTGAGTAATTTTACCACTTATTTATCTGCAAACCTAAAATATGTAAAATATTTTTTTAATGTTGAAATAATGCACCATGTTCCTTCACTCTTTTAATTTTTGAGCCAGTGCAATAAATAGATAAAAAAAATTACATGTAATTTACATGTAAAAAAATTACATTTAATTTTTATACAAGTTTTATGATTGTGTGCTATAACAAAGAAAGAATGTACAACTTGTCCTTATTTTATCATAACCTGCATAGAAATCAAATCATCGTGTACCTAACGGATAAAACAGTTAAAATAGCTGTAGCTAATGTTGAAGAAAGGAACAAATATATTTTTTTTAAATTCAAAATTTAATTCTAATGTTCTACAAATATGATTATTGAAGCCTCCAATTATTTTACAGACTGAAATTAATGAGACCAGTATAAACTTCTTTAAAATCTTTGAACGTAACTGTACGTATCGGTAACGTTACCTAAGCTCGCAACGTTAAAATCCTCGAAGCTACACGGATATGCTTTTAGGGCAAGCATTGTAGTGAGCATCTATCAGCTAGGACGCAGCCAGAATAAAAATGGCGGCTGAATTTCTGAAACACTAACCAGGAATGATAAATGATGCGCTGAATTGTATGGCTCTATTAATGACATTTCAGCTCGTTGTACGATCAATACTGATCATACAAAATGTAATTAAATACTTTAACAGATTTAAATTTATTATTAGTTATTAGTAAATGAATTAATTGCGGCGTTTTCTTTTTTATAATTATATTTTATAATTCTGTATTTATTCAAAATGAAGAATATAATTCACTAAACACTATGTGTAGCGTACTACGTAACACAATATGTTTTGTAATTGACAGGTATAATCATAGATTAATTAACTAAAATTAAGCTATGATAAAATAAATATGATTTCACAATTTAACGAACGCAAAATGCAACAAAATTAATGATTGCTATGAAAGTTTATTTTTAAATTTAACCAAATGACGCTTCATTAAAAGTTTTCATGACATAGATACGCTTTTAGGAAGTGATTGTGATACATTGGCCCGTTATCCCCAAGGGCGGTTGCAAAAAAAAACTAAGCAAAAGAGATGTACGCTTACGTATTTTATTAAAAATAAAATTGTTGAAAGTATGCAGGTCAAAGGTGAGTAATTATGAAAATAATATAATGTCATTATAAGAAAAATAATCATTATTGGAATTGTGATAATTAATTTCTATTTCTATATATTTTTTGTAATGAACCTATTATCCTTAAATATTTATCGTGCCTTGTTATCTTAGATATAATATAACTAAAAATATAATATTATACAAACTTTATACAACTTTTTCCACACCTTAACGTGTGTACCATATTCTTATGCAAATAAAAAATAGGTTTATTAAATTGATTTATTATGTGGTGGAACTTTATGCAAAAACGGACAGCGCTCCTTGTCCAGAACAACGATGCGCTTTAGATATTGTTGCGATGACCTGGGGCCTAGACATTGCAGTGCATCAGCAATTCGTGGAGGTTTGAGTTGAAGTTTTCGACCTCCGCGCTGGCGCGTCTGTAGGTCTCACGCAACAAGCAGCATCTGCTCTAGGATTCACCTTTCTTGCGCAACTGGATTCACCCACATGCTGTTTATTAACAAAGTGACATGTATATAATATATATTATATTATATATTTGTAATAATTATTATTAGGAATTCAATAATATAATGTACTAAACTAACCATTGGGGGTCATCTTTTCTCGAATAAATGAATTATGAAAACTTTAAAAAAATATTCGGAGCTAATGATTAAAATGAACTCTCTGACGCATTGTGAATACTATTGTGGATCACAAAACAGGACTTTTTGGTTTCGTAATCAGAGTGTGTGCTACTTTTAACTTTGTAGATACACGGATGCGCTTTCAATAGCTATAAGCTTCAACTTCCACTTGATGCTATTAAAGTCAATTTCTTACTTTTTTTTGCTTCGCAATATCAGTCTGAAGTTAGAACACAACTCAAAATCTTTCCTGTGCCACGCTACTCCCATCCAAAGAAAAAAATCCGTATTACGCAGTACAATATCAAATTCTATCTGGCGATAGATAGAATTTGCTTTATTGTACATGATAAATTTAAATATAGGCAATATACCTGCAGAAATTTGTTACACTTTACAAGGGCAGTCTTATTAATAAGTAGCGATATCTTCCCGACAACCTTTGGATGGCCAGAAAAATATCCAACCAAAGTTTTAGGTTTTACTTATTATCTTCAATATTTGGCAAACATGCTTCCAGAAAAGAAAGCTTGATTGAGTTTTATGTATGTAAGCAAACAGATACGGTATTATAATTGAATAAAGGAAGCACTTATCATTTTTTTTGCATTTGTCGAATAATAATATATGACTATCAATAGTGAGCAGGTAAAGATGGTCACGTAAACGAGAGTTAGAGTATGGCTATAACTTGATCCTCAGAAGGTAGTTGTAAAATTATTAAAACGAACAACATTTACAACAAATGGAATGGATTGAATAAATTTATTTTAATAAACCTCTACAAAATTACACCAAAATCAACTAGTCAATATTCTTTGCGATTTCCGATTGAACCAGTTTTCCACCAATTATCCGTCTCAATAGTACCCCGTTACTTGATAGCTAATCCCAAGGCCGAGACCATCATTAATAAATCCTTATTAACAAGAAAATTAAGTACAGTACAGGACCGTAAATATTTATATATATTATGAATTGGAGCTGAATCATAATAAAATAGTAAAAACGAAAAAAAAAATGAAAAACTTTGATATCTTAAGATATAGACTTTTTTAAATCAAATATTGTATTTATTTTTTTGATATATGTTCTAATAAAAAACTGCATTGTTGAATCTAGCGAAATCGCTTTTGAGCCACCCTCTACTACTTCACAACTCGAAATCTGAATATAAAATTTTGAATCCATTTATTTATGTATGTAGCATTAAAGCCAGCCAACATCAAATTCGTCGTACCGTGCTCTCACATAGTCATTTTTGTATAAAAGATAGATCGGAGTTATTCCGTGTGATTTGCCGGCGTCCAACGCGGAAGCCGCAGCGTAGCTCTAATGGCCCCTATTCACTGTACCGCCAAGAGTCACTTGGGGAAAATGCCACATTGTCAACATAAACACCCATTTACACAGTCGATGGAGTTCACAGTTTTTAAAGTTTTATTGTGAGTGCAAAAGATCACTTGACGCTCTGCTGAGTACTTTTTAATAGTAGGTTCTATTCGGTAATTCAAATTCAAGTATTTTATTTGGATTACCTTTCAGCTTTGACTCAGCTTTGAGACATGAATTTGATTCTAGTAGATACTTAAAATGTTTGTTAAACTTAATTTTACGATGGACCTTGTTAAATCTACTACTTAATTAAATATCTGTGTTCAATATTCTACTTTTAAAGAGAAACTCACTTTGTGAGTAAGGAGCCATCATCTTATAACTTTTATTTACTTAAATTAACGTTAAATTAAACGTTATCTTGAGTTATGAGTAGTTGATAACGCAAAAACATATTTAATAATAATCACATATTTTCACATTACAATATAAGGAATATACATACATCCATAAATAAACAACCAGAATACAAAAAAAAATAGTCGTATTTACCACACTAAAGTCTGTCCCGTCCGGGATTCGAACTCGGAATCCCTGGCCGAGTAGTTTGTAGTTAAGAATACTGACCAATCAGGGGATCGTCGTGTACATTATTGAAATAAAAACGAAATATGTCAAAATTGAACACCTCATAAAATGAAAATCATTAGAGATAAAGATAGAGATTAGAGCTATTTAACAGTGAAGCTAGGCTGTTTTCAGAAACAACAGAAAGTGATGCACCATTAAAATAAGAAGTAAGAACCGATTTACATACTATTTTTCGCTTTACTTGTATTTGGAAGTTCTATTTATATGAAGATGAACTTTAAACTTTACTTTTGAACTAAACAATTTTCTACACAAATATGCACAACCCTCGTTTTAGCAGATGCTCCACAGGGCAATATTAATAAACATACCGGCCCCGAGATAAGCAGTCACTTAACATTAATTGTATTGGAATGATGTCCCCACTGCTCTGATAGTAGAAAGGCAAGAGGGTCATCAACTTCAATGTATTTACTCAAAAGCCCTAAGAAACTGTTTTTTTTTTATTTTTGTAGTGAAAATATTCTAAATTTCGCTGCAATATAGATTTTGAGAAGAAAATAAGTTGTTTTGCAGAAGTTAAAAAATAATGTAATGGTACAAACTGCTTGTTATATTGTTTTAAACTTTCATAGTCATAACCATGTAGATATACCACATAAGAATAACCTAAGAAACACAATTGCTTACTTACTTCTCTTTTGATAAGTTTATAGATATTAAAACACAAGTATTTCACACTTAACAGCACACTGGACACACTTAATATTTACACAATACTTATTATTTCTCTCGTAAATTCCTGTATAATTTCCGTGACACAATGGCTGCGAAATACGCCGGTGTTTGAAACAAACAACCGCATGTTCTTGAATATTTTCAGAGCTCACTCACGAAGACCTCTTGAAAGCATAAAGAGGTCCTTTTTACAACAAACCTTTGAAAGTCTATTTCTGTATTTACAATATTCTCGACCTGATTTTCTAGTGAAAGAACTGAATAATACAGTTCAGTACTTACTCTGTTTGGAGCCTTGCTCTGTTGACTTAGCTTTGGGGTAGTGGTTTTAGCGGTCTATGTATTTTGGTTACATTGAAAATATAATACATAAGTCACCTAAAACCACTACCTAAAAAACAAAAAAAAACATTTACCATTTTGCCCAAAAAACATCATTTGCCATTTTTAAGAAAAGCGGTGCATTGTAGCATAATTTCTATTCTTATTCAAAGTTATAATGAAGACGCATAAGCTTGCTTGATGAATGGTTGACTGGTAGAGGAATATATTTATGATCTTTATTCACAATTATTTCTGTACAAATCTACGATAAAAACTTAGCTATTATAAATAAGTGTTTACTTTGGCAGTATTCATCTAGCATATTTAAAATTATTTTTATTTTTCTAGCGTTTTAAATATGTTTATTCATTATCCAAGCTTCCACAATAAAAGCTCTTTGGGCAAGATAAAAGGTGAGGTGGTTAAAAATAAAAATGATATGGTTGGATATGGGTAACACAGGGTAACACGTTCCTAACACACTCCTCCATGGGTAACACACTCCTAGTGTGTTTCAATCGTATCGATACGTTTCGATCGCTTAGCTGATAATCGCAATATCAAAACTTATCTCCAATACATCAGAACAGAAGCGCCGCTGTTGTTTTGCTTACAATTTGACGGCTGACGACAAACACGATAGAGACGATTCAATTAGATCAAAATTCACACTAGAGTTATTGACCTCGGATCGGTAAATATATATAAAATACGTGTAAAAACACGTATTGGTACGTTTGTTCGTAAAAAGTTACACCATTTGATTTGTATTGTTAACAAAGGTTAACACCATATTAACAGCCTAGGTAGGGATGAATATATTCCACTGCACAGGCTCCTCCATGGAAGAAACACACGAGTTGGGACCATAACATTACTACGGCCTGGACCACAATTGGGACCAGCGGGTCAATGTACCTTTCGAAACACAGAAGAGCTCCCAATAACAAATTTGATTTAACCATTCAGGGCTACCATGACGAAAGAAGCTGAGTTTTCTCATGGAAAATAGGTCGCTAAAACCACTACACCAGCGAATATGCAATATTTTGCAATCATGAACTTTTAAATTCAAAATATGAAAATATGAAGTGCCAATATTACCATATATTTATATGAATACGATATTTATACTCTTGTAAGTTTGTAGGTACCATTTCCTTTTTTATAGTCCCCAAACCTTGAATATAAATAAGTGTTACATATGTTATGAGAAGACAAATCCTTTTGGTGGACACGGTCTAATTTTATCATAAAATATTTAAATGATTACTGATACTGCTGCTGATATCAACAATGTCAAAATAAGAAAAGCTGAAGACATTATGTCCTGTTCTCTAGGTATGATACGCATTTAATTAATTTCGGACGTACAAATGATGTAAGCAGACAGTAAGCTTGCATCAAGTTCAAATTATTTACTTTTATAAAAGTAATGTTTTTTGATTTGATGCTACTCATTTCTATAGATTTATTAATATTCGTGATCATATCTTACTAAGTGGTAAACTGCGGTCAGTACAGTCGACCGAAATTCTAGCGTAACACGGCTTAACGAAAGACTTATTACTAAGAGTAAATGCGCTGCAGTCTATTATTCCCTGGTCTAAATTATCTTGGAATAAATACACAATTTTTTAGCCTTCTTTTAGAAGATTTTACGTTGTTACACATAATTAGTTAAATAATAAAAGATATATTTTTAGAATCATTGTATATAAGTTAAAATAGACACATTCAAATAGTGACTATACCTCATAGAATAACCCCTGAATTCTTACACCCACACCTATTATCTAGCCTAAATTAAGCATAATTAAAACCTAAACATCGATCAATATTAAAGGTAAAATGTAATAGTATTTTGAATTGGGTATGTAATCATTGAAAATTAATAATTAAACTTTTTTTAAACTTTAGTACCTACGTCAGTTTTTATTACGGTCAACTCAAAGTTATTGAGTTTTAAAATAAATACACTTATCCCTCGATTTACGCGGTACTCGTTTTACGCGGTTTCACTTTTACGCGGTCGGGACACGCGAAAGAACAACCAACGAAAAAGAAAAAACTGATTGAATTAGAATTTAGCAGTGATGAAACGGAATAATAAAATTACAAATTATAATTATGCTTTTAATTATAAACATGTTATAAATTTATGTCGAGCCAATAAAAATTTCTTTCTTAATATATATTTTTTTTTATGCAAATATAAATACATATGTGTACATACAATGTACTCGTTTTACGCGGGTTTCTGGAACCTATCCCCCTACTTTATATAAACTTCAAGTCTCGGTTTACGCGGATTTTTTTTTTCTGGAACCTATCTACCGTTTTTGTATGAACTTGGAGTCTCGATTTACGCGGTTTCGATTTACGCGCTTTCTCTCGGAACGTATCTACCGCGTAAATCGAGGGATGAGTGTATATATAGTCAACAATAACTCATAATGCCATTAGTGCAATTTACTATATTCAATAGTTGAATTAGGCCTTATTCATAAATTACCCAGAGTCCCACATATTTACCTCTACAGTAGGCATCGTACTGTAGGAATGATGCGTAGATTCATTTGACCTCTCCGACAAAAAAGGATTTATTTGTAAATATACATTTTATACTTAGGTACTCTCTATCATTCTAACTATTTGTATAACGTGTATATCTAGTTTATATAATTTAAAATAAAAACAGTCAAATAGGTCACGATTGCGCTGAATTTTCCTTATTTTTAAACTTAAAGTGTAGATAAAATGTATCCGCTCAATTTCTTGCGCCGGTCAATCACCTCCGCCCCGATATTACACATAATTTCATTTTACTTCGCCTCGACCAGGGGTTTTCGAAAATGTAACAACATTATTCAGGATACGAACGCCTAATGACATCAAGTTTTACTCGCCGCATTCGCTGGGTACTCTCGAATCTAAAAGTTAATTATGCCCACGACATTTTATACAATCTTGTCCAATATAAGCGTCCCTATGCCCTAAGGAAATAAGCACCTAAGTAATTAAAGTAATATTATCTAGCTCATTTTGTTTACTTTTCGTAATAGAAACTTATCTTCAGAAATATAATATAATATAGATACGTAAAAAATCGGTCATTAAATTCTAGGTACAAAACACAGTATAAATAATAAGTGTTATAAATCGTCAAATTTTATTTACCACAAAATCAACATGGGCCCTGCCGCAGCTAATAAGTAGGTACGTAATATTTTAAAAAAATTAAAATATTTAAAAGTAAAGACAATTTTCACGACTAATATGAGACTAATACAATAATAGCGTCCAATAATATTATTATAGCAATAAGCACACATAAATATTGTGTACGTATTTAGTATATAGATACATGTAGCAGGCGCGAACTGTGACAATTTCACCTAAGTGACTCATAGTAGCATCGTACTTATTCTTCAATTAGCGGATATGTGTGAGCCGATATAAAACATCAAAACCAAATTAGATTTTTCAGTCGTCCTAAGGAATTGTAACAATATGGAAATCACTGTAAGTACTTACAATTTAAGAATTTTCCAATTGGGAGATGCTAAGATGGATGGTATTTTTCTTAACATTTTGTAAGAAAACCCAAAAAAGAAAATCAATGGGAATTTTCCTTATTAAAAAATTGAATAATTAGATGCGAAATGTTTAATTTAGAAATTTTTGAACTTTTATAATATTAGAAGGGTTACACTTTTTTTGTATATGCTCATTAGTGTTATTTTTTAAAGAGTTACCTGTAATACTTTATTCCTTTTTAGCTAGTGTTCTACGTAATTATTGTATTGATAAAATCGAGCTCGTCAACAAACGATGACGCGGTTATACATCAAAATACTGAACGAATTATCATGAAGGATGTTATACAGGATAATGCGTCAGAGCCATCTTTGTCTCGAGTGAAACGTCAATTTATATATGACTATAACCCATACTTCTATCGATGTGAGTAATAATGAAAATTGTTATTTGAAGTACAATTTATTATGACATCAATACACCTGTCTATTTATGTTCCAATTCGATTCTCCGTGTAAATATAACATAGGTTAACTACCAAAGTAATCCCGGGCCCTCAGTTTGCAAGATTACAAGCTTTTTGGTTTCATTTTATATGATATCAACAGCTTCCTTTAGCTTTGTTAAATTTATTTACATTTTAGCTGTTATTTAATTTTGCATTTTTCAGACCAACCGATTCCTATATTTATTGGAGGTGGATTCATAGGTGTTAGAGGATTTGGAGGAAGAGGTTTTGGTGGAAGAGGTTTTGGTTTTGGTGGAAGAGGGATCGGTTTTGGTGGAAGAGGGATCGGTTTTGGAGGAAGAGGGATTGGTTTTGGGGGAAGAGGTATCGGTTTTGGCGGAAGGGGGATTGGTTTTGGGGGCCGTGGGATTGGCGGTTTCGGTGGTGGGCGTGGGGGAAGAGGAAAATAACTTCGAAAATATTGTTATCGTGTTATTCTAGTAAATTATTATACTCTCGAATCGTACTATATTTTTTAATGTAAGGGTATAATTACTAAAAAATGAAAAGAAAAAATAAATTAACCAAGTAATAAATGCAATTATTAAAGATAATAGTTCCTTAATTATCAAATATATACATTCCTGTTATAAATTTCATGAAAAATTTAAATCAATACTTTATTATTATTTCGCAACACTGTACTTACTATCACTTCATATGTAGGTACGTCTTTGTAAGTACTTCATACGACGTATATCCCTGTATTATTGTCCCTGTACTATTACAGGGTCAATAAAACCTACTAAAATTAATAAAATTAATAAGCATAAAATTAATAATCATTCATGGTTTATACAGTTATTTATGAATAGTATTCTGATTAATCCTAAGGTTACCTGGAAGAGATCGCTTTTAGCGATAAGGTCGCCCTTTGTACATAATTAATTAAAAGATTTTTTTGAGTATTTATCTTCTTGAATTTGCTGATATACAATAAATATATATTCTACGCTATTCTATTCTATTTTAATTGTAGATTTTATATGTAGGTATTATAATACCTACCTGTCACCTGCGCACAATATTAATTTTGGATAACAGTTTTCAAATTCAGTTCCTTATATGATTAAATATTTCATCAAGCAAGTAAGGAAGCGAAAATCGATTAAAATGTTTTGTTAAATTTCGATAGTTTTCATGCTCTGGTTTTTGCTCTTTGTTTATCTGTTTTGTTTCTTGACGTAATTTTTATGTAATAATATCTAATCTAATTATTATAGCTACAAATGTCTTATGTAATACTTTTTAACGAAATTTTAGACAGATTCGCAATAGTACATAATAAAAGTTGTCCAAATAGGTATTCACACAATTATATGCTTTACCCACAATATATTATTTATATTGTTGCATAGCCGTATAGTTGTATAGCCTTCAGTTCCCTTTGCTGTCCCTGTAAAAGAGAGAATTACAAAATATGTGCCTGTCAAAAATTTGTATGTTTTCCCATTTAGTTCGCTATTTTTTAAGATTTCCTTGTTTTCAAAGAAAGATAGAAAGTAATTAATAGTGCGTGATCAATAAAGTGTACATAATTCATTATCATTGTATAGAGTTTTATTGTATTACCAATGATGGATAATGCATACGACGAAATCATTTCCGATAACCCATTTTTTGCGGAACTAAAAAACGAATATACAAACTTATTTCAACACTGTATAGCTCAATCATGGATAATATGTGTCCCTCGTATAGGAAGTTTGTCTACAAGAGTTTTTACCGTCGAGGATTTTTGTGCTCACATTCTCGTTCCTAGTGACGAACTTCCCGAAACTCATTACAACACATTAACCGAAAAACAGGTCACTATAACCAACAAAGTCATCACACTGGATTTAACTAAAGACTTACCTTTGCAAAGTCATATACTATTTGAAGAGACCTTCTACACAGAAGACTTCATGAAATACAAAGTGTGGTGTATTGAATCTCCATTGGAACCAACAACTAAAGTTGCTGATGATACAATAACCAAAGAATACTTGACATCTATCAATGATTGCATTGACTTACTATGGACTCAAGCAGCTGGTCGTCAAGTGCTGGATCTCATTGAACAGAGTGTCCAGACATTTTTAAAGAAACAGCAGACTTTACCAGTTGCTATAGCACCCTTGAAAGACTCTGTCAGTGAACTATACACACAATGTCTTCAATATGCTCTACAAAATCGAAGACTCAGAGAAAAGTCAAAAGCCTGTAAACAAGTACTTGAGAATATTAAAATAGCTGTTGAATGCTACATGCAACAACTACTGTTTGATAGTTTGTTCAAACCTATTTGTACTTGTTGTGCATATGAGGATTCTCATCTTAACAAAAAAATAAGAAATATGAGTGACATTCAACTAAGAGATTTAGATATTAAAAAAGAACTTTACCACGCAGTACCCAAAGCCAAACAAATACTTTCTAAAATAGATACATATAACACAGTGTTAGAAAAAGTATTATGTTTAAAACAAGCTCTTAATGCTATTAACAGAAAAGATAGCAGTAATAATATTGTATTACTAACTGCTGATGATTTATTACCAGTTTTTGTGTTTCTTGTCATCAAATCTGGTTTACCAAATTGGTATAGTCAACTAACATACATGAAAGAATTTCGTTTCAGTGGATCGGGCAAAGGTGATGGTGATGAGAGTGCTTTCTTAATAACCACATTAGAAGCAGTCATTGAGCATATTCAGTCAGATGCACTCTCGGGTCCTCCAAATCCTGAATCATATTACTATGAAAGCAATCTCATTGAAGAAAATGTAAATGGAAGGCAAAGAAAAAATAGTTTAACAGAATCAATATCAACTTCTGACACAAATAGTAGAGATGAGACTTTGAATTACATATTTGAACTCATTAAAGCTAATCATACTGAACAAATACAGACAATATTGATGAGAAATCAGAAGCACTTGGAGAGCATTAAAGAAAACGACAATAATATTCTACAAATTACTTTAAATGAGGATGTTTCAACAGAGGATGATGACAGTGAAAATAGTGAAAGTGAGTCTGAAATATATCAAAAATTATGTCATCCTTTGTGTAATTGTAAGAAATGTTGCAGTAAAATTTCCAAAAATCTTCTGAAGACCTCCCCAACTGTCATGTCTAGAGATAGCCATGGCCTGACTCCTTTGCATATGGCCAGTATCCATGGAAAAGCGTCAATTGTAGAAATAGTAATTGAAATGGGAGCTGTCATTGATGCCAAAGACTTAAATGAATGTTCTGCTTTGCACTATGCAGCATCCAGAGGTCATCAGAATGCACTTTTGTTATTATTACATTCTGGGGCTAATATTAATCTAACAAATATAGATAAGAATACTCCACTACATTTGTGTGTCAATAATGGACACATCAATTGTGTTAAAGCACTTATCTACTTTGCAGAACATAGTAGAAAAACTATTATGATAAATTCTCCCAATGAGTGTGGCAATACACCTCTGCATTTAGCTTCTAAATGGGGTTATGAAGGTATAGCTAGATTACTTATTGAAAATGGAGCTGAACCATCTTTACAAAACAAGAGTAAAAAAACTTCATTTGACTATGCTCATAACTTTAAAATTTTACAAGTACTAAAATCTGTAACCCCAAGCTTATATGAGTACATACACATCACAGATTCTGAAGTTAAAACTTTAAAATGTAAAACAGACAATTCTTCCTCCAAACTGAATAAATTATTTTCTAATAAAAGTGAAAATAATGCAACAAAAGCTGTGGAAAATTTAAAATTGATTGAGAGAATTTTAAAAGCCATTTCATATGGTGATATCAAACTAGCTTGTTTTTATATGAACATCAATTATGATATGTCTGTAGATGGAAACAAATCTAATTTTGCAATTTGTCACCCTTTGTGTGAATGTCAATGGTGTAAAAAAAAGTCTGTGACATACACAGACTTTGATGTAAATTTTCCTGATATAAATGGATTTACTTCTTTACATTATGCTTCAAAATATGGATTAGATGAACTATGCAATATTCTTATATTAAACAATGCAAATGTGAATTGCTTTAACAAAAGAGGTCAAACTCCTTTGCATTTGGCAGCTATAAATAATAAACCAGCTGTCATTCGTTGCCTAATTGATAATGGCGCAAATATTAATGCAGTAGATTTTTCTGGAAATACCGCCCTACATGAATCTTGTGAAATGGGTAATATTGGAGCTGCAAAAATGTTAATTTATTATAACCCTGACACCACATTGTTGAATGGATCAGAAAAATCTGCTCTAAGCATTGCCAAAGAAAAAGTTCATTTGACTATTATTGATTTAATAGAAAGATATATGAATAAGATTTAATTAACAAAAATTATACATTTTCACTTGTATATTGTGGTTAGTTATAAGTTTTTATTTTTAGATTATTATATTTTTATGATACTTTGTGTTAATCATCACTATATACTGCCATTTTACAAATTTTATTTGTCTAGGTAGAGCAATATTTTAATTCCTTGTCAGTTTTTTTATAATATTTAATAAGTAATTGCATATTTAACAGACATTTCATCATGATTACTATGTAAATAATTACAATTATAACAAATGACAAAGTATGTACATACCAAAAATTAACGCATCACTAATGAATGTACTTATCAAATTTATTGTGCCATTAAAATTTGACTCCCTGCTTTAACTATATTATGACATAAAGACTGATTTATTTTAAAAGATATACCATCAAAGATTTGAATCTTTGCATACCTTAATAAAATAAATTGTTATGTATAACATATTTTTGAATATATCTTTGTTTATTTACCTTTATAATACAATTTTGTATAGATTTTATGAATTTTTATTATTTGTTTGTGGAGAAAAATATAAAGATTTCCTTAAAAACACTATTTTATTGAAAGGTTACTAAATATATAGACAAATTTTTATTTGAGATAATTTTACTCACTTCCAGCACATAATATTACAAATATACAAACATTTTGAGCATAAAACCATTGATTTATACACTTACTTATTATATTATATTGTTATATGTCACTAAAAAGTGATTGACAATAATACAGTACCTACTAGTAATTTTGTGCTATCAAATCAATTCTACTGTTGAAAATATCACTACTTAATTCATGTGGCAATAGTTAATGCTGACAATAATCTGTATTACAAAACGTTTAGGCATTATATTTTGCACAAACAATATTTCTGTGTGTAGAAATAAATGTTAGATAAATGGCCATAGTTTTTAGATATGTTTAATATTGAGTTATTTATTAACAATCTTGGTGGAGTACTTACAATACGGAGTAAATTAGGAAATCCTTTTAATGTTTAATTACCGGTATTTTTTTCCTTAAATATGAGCTCTCTGGACTTATATCTAGTAATATGAATGTCATCTTAAATTGGATTGAAATATAAATAATAGCC
Source organism: Acentria ephemerella (assembly GCA_943193645.1). Taxonomy (NCBI): domain Eukaryota; kingdom Metazoa; phylum Arthropoda; class Insecta; order Lepidoptera; family Crambidae; genus Acentria; species Acentria ephemerella. The sequence goes on along the minus strand of OW971886.1, from coordinate 7,759,632 downwards.
CATATTATAAATTCAATTCCCAATTTTCAGTAATCATTGTAATTGGGCAAACTATACTCACTTCAATGCGGTATTTTAGCGGCGTTAGAGAAAGATAGGATGCGAGTACACAAATCGAATCATTGATAGAGGAATATGAATAATGCCCACTTTTTAGTCAAGCTACTGGGCTGTTTGTAACAAAATAATTTGGCTGAGTCACCATCAATTTACATAACGCATTTCAAATTCATTCATTACAAAAATAACTTAAGGTGCCCAGATAGCATGAAGGAACGAAATCATGGTTTTTAGAAATATAGGTAGTATAAATTTTTAGATTAACTAATTTTAGTCAATGTTTAGGATTTTGATCAGGCGAATTTTTCTAAATTCGTAGTAACTACATTAGCTTACCCTAAGTACATTTTATATGAATCAAAAGGAACCTATAAAGAGAAAATAATTAGTAAACAATAAAATCTTAAAGAATATTAAGTATACACATAGTGTAAGTACCAAAAAGTAACTAATTTGATGATCTTTATAAACATAAATAATATTATGCATAGAAACATTAATTAAATATTGATTTTAAAATACTAATGCAAGAATTTCGTAGCCGCTTTTAATTTATAAATTTAGATAGAATAATCCTTAATATTTGATCAAGAATATAAATTGATGAAGTCAAATTATTTTTCAAAAAAATTCATTAATAATGTACAAATAACATAAGCTTACTTATGTTGTTTGTTTGTTTTGATTCCAAAATCCGACATCCAGATTTATACTTATGTGGGTTTCGCATCTTTGAATACAAAACAGTTTTACATATAATTCACATAACCATTTTTCAATCAAAAAAATTTTATATATCATGAAGCCCATTTACATAATTATTTAATAAATTAGTCTGAACTAAAATGTAAAAAGTCTATCTAGTCCAGTTATTAAAACAGTTTATAATTATTATGAAACACAAAAGCATGTTGCATACGAACCAGCGACTATGTGGAACTCTGTCTTTACCTAACAGTAAGTTAAAGTATATTATAATTCAAACCTATTAAATGATAAATATAACAAAATATTAAATACATCGTATCATTTGTGTTGAAATAATTCGTTTGCACTTCACACACTTCAATATTAATACTAATACATAGCACCAACATTTCAATCGTTAATATATTTATATACATGCAGAATTCCTTCAAAAAAGGAATTTCCTAACATTTTCATTCAGTTGATGAATTTTTGAATCTTTCTTATAAACAAAAATATTAAGATTTTATAAGTTTTCTGGATTACTGGTATCTCATGAATTTCAATTTATAAGATTAAATTTTTGACCTTATAGAACATGTTAAAATAAAGTTCCTTACATACATTGATTTGTAGTGGATGGTTATTAGTATACCTCCTATTTTTCTTCTGACCCATAATGAATTGACAGAGAGAGATAGTGTCATGGACACGGAAATAGTTACTCATAATTATATCAAACTATAGCTTACAAAAATTCTTGGTGAATATAAACACGACAGATAATAAAATAAAACAAGTTTCAATACATCTGCTATATGAGCACGCATAAAGTATTTCTTAAAATTAATTAATATTTTATCATTATTCTGGTATTGGTCCCACGTAAGTGAAATGGTTATTCTTAGAATATTACTTTTAGAAATACAATAAAATGCGACTTCTTTGTCAATAATTTGAACATATTTTTCACTTTAAAAAACTAATGGAAATCATATTATTATGAATTTCACCATATTTTGGGTCTTGTATATATATACAATTTTATACATCTTCGAAAACAAAAAATAGTCTTGCAAGCTAAAGCTATGCAAATAAAATTAATAACTAACACCAATAAAAATTAAAGTCAATAATTTTAAATGATATATAACTTTAAACGTAAAAATAGATTAACGAAATTTATTATATTATTTATCAAGAATAGTCCATATACTTAGCAATAGACAAAACAGTAGTCTTGAAAATATTAAATTAAGTCATAGATTTTATTACAAACTATTAAATTCGTAATCAAAATAATAAATTATCTTCATATATATTATCTTTTTCTTTTGTTTGATGTTCTTTTTATTATTTCAGGCGAAAATAGCCTTAATTTTTGTCTATTTGTAAATTAGGCAAGACAAATAGCTGGATGAATTCACATAAATCTCGGTATGGAATTATTATTTAGCATACCATCTAAAGAAAACAAGAACAACTTATCTTGTTTGCGGCTGTATGCATTATTTCAGAGAAACATAACAAATAATTTTACTCTGATTACCAAGCATTCGCACCGCGTATTCAGCTTTACACATTCAACGAAGAATACTAGGCCTACAAATATAAATAACCATTAATTTGTGCTATATTCTCACTGAGGAGGCAAGGTCCAAATTGGCATTTCCTCTTTTTTCTTTTCTTTCTTTTTGTAATGGTGCCTGTCTCTTAATCTGACGTCATCTTGTTTCGACCTGTAATCTCGCGCTTCACTTCTCCAGTCACTTTGTTTACGAGGTGAGTTTTCTTTGTCCCTTTTGAAATACTTCAGTTTCTCTTGGTCATTCTCATCAACATAAACTTTACTTTTGATGAACAACTCATTTCTAACTGGATCGCAAAGCTCTAAAGGTATTAAATCTTCGTACTCTTTTTCGTCGTAAAGTTCGAAGACGTCTTCACGGTTGAACGTGAAAGAATGGGGATAATACGCTTGTAATATATCCTCTTGGCGGTATTCTTGCATTTGGAGCCAAACGTGTGGCAGCAAGAGAGGGAATCGCCTCAGCCAATATGTAACGAAGCCATCTGGTAACTTTCCGAGTTTCTCACGAACATCCACTTCTAACTCTCGGTAATGATGTTTCTGCAACAACATTAGAAAGTCAGTTTATTGTCTTTTATAACCAATATTGCAATAGATGACATCGTGAAATATTTAAAAAATAAGTATGATTTAACTTATTGTAAAATCTAGGCCAGTCAATATAGCCGAAAAGAAATATTCTGAATGTTCCTGAATTTATGAAAAATTGTATAAATCTCCAATTGAATTGAAATAAATTTGTAATATTGTGATAACGGAAACTAAGTAAAAAATTTAAAGTATTTTTAAATTCACAATGTCGAAAACAATTTAATCTGCACAAATGTCTTCCGGTTAGATATTGTTAAATTTTGTTTTGAATAAATATCCCAACGAGTATCTTTAAGTGAGACAGGAATTGACCCAGTGACAATGCCAGTCCCAGGGACAATTTGTAAATACCCGGTTAATACCCACTTTTTTTTTCTCATACATATTCCCTGTTATGACGATTAAAAGAACTTAGTAAATGAGTCTATTTAAAAAAAATTTACTTTGACTTTGAGTGATCCCAGTGACTTACGCAAGCCCTACGAATTTCTTCTGATTTAGCGTTGTACGCTAAGTTTTATTTCATAAATTCTAAATTATTATATTTCAACATCCGCACGAATATTTTTCGAAACACCGTCAAGCGGCTTATCTTTGATATTTCGTAGTTACTTATTTTTTCTTTGAGGTTAATTTAGTTTGGATATGTTCTAATGATAAAAGTACCTTGTTCCTAATTGCACGCAGCAAGTGTACAGCCCGATCTCCACGATAAGTTCTGCGCGCGCGCAGATCTCCGGCCACTGCGCTACAGACGTGCGCACGCCAATCGCCTCGAATTACCGCCCGAGATCCCTTTTCTAAAGGATGTTCGCCGTTCGCTACTACTGCACAATTCTCGACTTGATCGCTAACGTCCTAAAAGAAAGATTAAAGTTACAATTTAAATTTAGTTTTCATTGAAGAGAGCTATTACATTGAATATCAATGTTTTTTTAAACAAAATGTAATTTAACATAATATTTGATACTGTAACCTTGTCATACCATATTTTCATCTGTCATTGTTTTATCTTTGTATGTTTTGCAATATTGACTTTCTTTTTGTTACCTACCAATAATTTTTAAAGATTATAAATGTAGATTATAACAATTTATTGAAATTGATCGCGAAATTATTTAAGTGTTTATTAAAAAGTTAAGTAATATGCCAAATATTTACAATTTTAAATTTTATTAACAACAATGTTTAGCTCACACAGAAGCATACAATCTAAATACGGTTCTATGGTTACCTGCAAGAAGTTGAGAATGCTTTGCTTGCCCCAGAATAAAGGATACTTTAGTACAGTCTCACAGGGCGGCCTCGCGTGGGGCCGTGCTGATATCATCGCTCTGATCAGTATCTTCGTTAGCAAAACTTCTTCGTCTGGTAGTATTTTGCTAAAAGATAAAACGATTTCGTAATTAAACAATGATACGTTACGTATCTCTAGCAAATCATTCACTTAACCAAAACTATAATAATACATCAATAATTAATAAAGTGACAATACATGCATTCCAATGTGAATCAAAGATTATAATATATACTTACTCGAGCTGATTCAAATTATAGTCGCCAGTGAGGATGTTAGCCTGCCGCCTCAAAACGTCACCGAACGGATGCTGGCCTCGTGATAGAACGTAATAAAATACGCAGCCCAGAGAGAATATATCCACTGATGTAGTCTGTAATTACTGAATAATATTAATAACAACAGAATATATAAAGTTAAAAATAAATATTGGGCGTGACAAGAAACAGTAACCTTAAAATGTTAATTTGACTATACCAAAGTTTTAAGCTGAACATTTTAGTAATATCGAGAGTACATAAAGATATTTTTCAGTTTCTTCCATCAAAGAGGTTTGGCACAATTCATTTTACTGTAATAATAAATTAAAACCTTATTGCCATAGTCGTAAGTTTCGAATTGGCACTCAGCTATATACTGGGCGTTAATCAATTGAACTATTTACGGTCAGTTACAATATTTTATATACAAATTATTAGAGAGAAGATAGAGAATTTTTGTTACCAAGCATTTTAATTAATTTACGAAATACTAAAAAATTTGCTATGTGTAGATAGAATATTGGAAACGGCCGTTAGAAGATCTATTTGTATGGAAAAGCATTTTGGATCCTATTGAGAATGGTCAATATTAAAAAATTAGTGCACTCATAAACATATACTCTGTATTTGAAGAGTCTTACCGTTCTCTCCCCATTGATCATCTCAGGCGCAATCCAACCGTCGGTGCCAGTCACTCCCGAACGTCGTGAGAAGCTGACACGGCCAATATTAAGTTTCTTCGAGAGGCCAAAGTCAGAAATCATCGCACGCACTTCACCGGAACTAGTTGGCATCGATAGAAGGACATTGTGAGGCTTTACATCTCGGTGCACTAGGTAAATAAAATTAATAATATAAGTCTTAACAGATCGTAACATATGGAAATTCAATGAATAGACGCCAGAAAAAAGGCAGGCGGCTGGACGCATAGTAGGAGTATTACCCGACATCAAAACTTTTAAATATTAAAGGAACTCTTATACTAACCAATATCAAGTGAGTGCAGATGTGACAACCCCATTGTTGCTTGTCTGAGCACTTCTACTGAATCTATCTTGCATTCAAAGGTCAACTTCTTCTCCACATAATCTTGTAATGTCGCTGAGCATAACTCGAGTGCTATATACCTGGAAATTATATATGTTTACTATTAGTAACGCCATATTAAATATGGTTCTGTGAGTATAAGAATATAATTATCGTCAACTATACTTACCTAAACTGTTTATCTCTCTCAGTGCAGTAGTACCGCACAACGTGCGCGTGCGCATCCGACTCGCGCAGTAGCGCCACCTCTCGATCAGCAAACGTGAAACATTCGGGCAACAAACGCTTTACCGCCACTGCTCTTTTGTCGAATGAACCCCTAAATTTAAATTGGGATTTATATAGTCCAATAAATAAATTGATCCGGTTCTTTAAGAACACATATCAGTAGTTTTTTGTTTATATGCAGTATTTTTGTGACCCAAAGCTACATACCTATACACAAAGGTTCCCTCACATCCTTTCCCAAGAACTTGATCCGTATTGAATGTAATGCGGCCTATGCGCACTTCTCCGTCACCAACCTCCTCTAATTGTCCCGTAATCTCACCGCTAGAGGATGTGGAGGCGTTAGATGTCCGAGAACCACCTTGAGAGAGTTGTTGGAACTCACGAGCCTGTGAAAACAGACATAATGTTAAAAAGTTTATTGGTATGTCTTATTAGTCACACATATTATTTTTTTCTAGTATTGATGACTTAAATTGAAACGATTAAGATACATTCTTTGTAATGGTAATTAGTAGTCATTTTAATTAAAATTTATTTTTAATCCGTACAAAGCAGTATTAAAGCAGTATTATAAGTATTTTACCAGATGTTGTAAAATTATATAATAATGTATCTTCTCTACTTATACCGTTATAAAATGTCTTAGCTTGTAAAAGAAACAAGTATGACGAATAAACTTAATGTTTTAGTATACAATCAGTGTTTTAATAATTAAATCATAAAAGTTAGATAGAATCAGTAAATTAATTTTATCTGCATTTTTAATGTTATTTCATAAAATATATCAAAATACAAAGCCTCGTAAGAGTATGTAATTGTGATAAGAAACAATATTTAACTACATCAGTAAACAATAAATTGCAAGACATAAAATTTTATAACCATACTCAGCTAACAATGCATTGAAAACTAGTTGCATAAATGGTTATAGTACTACTATGTTAATGATAATAAAAGAATGACAATACTTGCTGCATGAAAAATTGGTTGCTATGTATATTTATAATTGGCACATCCAACCAAATCTGCGGGGGCAATAAATAAATACAAAATATAAATATTTACTTTTGAACTATACTTTTTTAAGAATAAAAACAATTACGGGCTTCATTTGCTTTGAACATGAACCGAACCTTTACCTTATTAAAAATATTACGTAGATGTTTTTTTATATTTGAGCTTGTATACTTTGTTAATTAATTAATATCGCTTTTTGAGTTTCGAAAACTTATTTAGCAGTAGGTTATATTTTAATATAATTACAGTTAATATAATTTGTCTGTGTCATAGAACTGCGCCCTTATTAGCTGTTAGATCACGAACTAGTTTGATAAAGTTACGTCCAGTCTCAATTTGAAGTGTTGATAATAATAAGGCAGTAAAAAACAACTTGCCCCTTATGGTCTAACTCTGAATCTATCGCTAACACTTTAGTTTTGACGGACGCCATATTTTCATTGCCGCTGAGCTGTTTATCATTGTGACATTTCGCTTTCAGTACGCAGTAATAATATTTTAAAGATGTAAACTATCGCGATAGATATGAAGTTACACAATAAGGTCTCTAAATAGCAAAAACAAAATATTTGTCTTTAGCGTGATGTCATGAGATTTTTCAAAACAACCAATTGAACTTTATCAGTGTAATTTTAGTCATATTTTTTAAAATAGTCAATTAGCTGACTATTGACACAAATTGTAATGTGCCGACACCAGCTGAGTAAACAAAGGAAACTACTGCCGACGAACAGATTCCAAACGAGTATCTTGAATATGCGTCAATGCCGATCTGGAGCGCACAAATATCCTGCATTTACTTAATTTTATAACGATTCTTTGCGTATCTGGGTGAAGTTGATAAATAAGCTATATAGTTCCTATCTTTTGACTTCGAATCCCGAGTCTAGAAAGACGGAAATTTTCTTGGTACAGGGCACAAATTACTGCCGAAAATTATCGCCCATTTATCTAATGAAAATGTTCCAGACATATTTTTATAAGCCGATTTAATGTTATGATAGAAAAAATTACTAGTCAAGGAGCGTGCCAACTAAAATTAATCAAGAGAATTGCTAATCTGCCAGTTCACGTCTGAATTTCTACTCTCTTTAAATTCCCCTCGTTTCGGTCGAAAAAGTTCATATTAGAATTTAACAATATTATATATCTATTTCAGACTATCAATTCCATTAGTCATAATCCAACTATGAATGGAGCGGTTCGAGTGATCTGGTATGGATTACGAAAACAAACCAACTTATCAATTAATTTTATTCATTTACATTTTTGTCTAATCTCGCGACCCTTTTCGTTTTTAAAGCTCAATAAAAAAAAATTACTTTAATTAATTTGACTTTACATAACTTTGTATTTACAATTTTAACATATAGTCCCTCAACGCGTAATAAACACTTTAGTTACTTATAAAAAAGTAACCTTATTTTATGATTTACTTCAAAATAGTGATAACAAAATTTCATATAAGTTAATCTACCGATTTGTGTATAAATATAGTAGAATTTTCCGATAAAGAGACATTATTTGTCATAAACATAAGCGGTTACAAATCAAGAACTAATCAGATCAATTACCTGATATCGTAGATACCAAAACATGGTGATAACTAACCCGACGAGGACTATCAACGCCATCTTAAGTGCTGTATTCTCCTGCTGATGTAACCATGAGTTCAACCTTTTGTACCACAAGTCTGGCCTAAAGTTTAGATTCTCAAATAATTCGTCTGTCTGTACGGATACTGAAATCGAGCTGGACTTCAAGTTAGTCTCATTCTCTACGTCTTTTTGGCTGTCTGTGTGTACTTGTCCATTAATCAATTTGATCCCACTGTTGTGGGGTTCTCTATCGCCCATCAGGTTTAAGTTAGGCAACTTTGGCGACCATGTTGTTAATAATTCGGGGACTTTGTAATGCCCTAATAGTAAATATGGCGCTGGTACATGCAAGTTCAAATCATTCAATTTGTAGTGAACGTTTGTGAACGATTCGTATTTGGGTTTATCTGATGGCGCCGCAATTTCTCCCGCAGGTCCTTCGAGAAGCAAAGGTTGTGTGTGACCGGTTGATATAGTTATTGTATTTTTATCTACCAGTGATGATAAGGCGTAAAGACCATGATTATGTTCCCCGACATACAGTGTGGGGCTAAAAACATACAATATTTAGACATTAAAAAAAGATCGCATTATTTATTTAAATTATTAATTAAACTATCTTTTTTTATTAAAAGCCAGTTTTATGTATGAATAGAATAATAGAATAGAATTAATCTAATCATGCATAAACTAAGACTATATATTTTTATCGCTATATCTCAACTTACTATAGTTCGATATTTGAATTTTTAATTCCTTGGCCATTTCTTAATGTCGTTGCATCTTCCATTATATGATCAAGAGTGTCATCACCAATAGAATTGAAAGGGACGGAAATAAGGCCTTCTCTGTCTAGCAGATAGGCTGCAACTACTGGAGTTTCGAAGTTGTGAGACCATACAAGGTCACCAGTTTTACGTGCGAAAGACATCAATCTACCACTCGATGTCGAAGCGAAGTGAATAATTCCTGAAAAGCGGAAATATAAATTAGATCAAGTGAGCAATTAGGCTACAATAGAGGGCATACAATTCTTTAAAAATTAATGTTCAGTGGTGGTGTACGAGGCGAATGAGTCGCCGAGTAGCATTAAATGAAAAATGACTGAAAGTGTTATATTAAAGGATTATAAGAATATAGCTCAAAGATATGCCTATTACTGATGTCAAAAAATAAGTATATACTTGCAAATGTTCCTGCTACAATAGAATAAAATAACGTAAATAAGATAGGACAACTCATAAACACAAGGAAGTACAAAACTCTGTACATAAACCTGGAACTTAATCCTGATAATAATCTAAGAAACCATGTGAAGTATAAATGAATAATGAATGAATAATTAATTATAATGAATAAGCTTAACCGGTCGATTTATTTAATTTCAGGTTTCTTTGCTCTTTACATCCTATACATATTATGACAACATTTTACGAATAAAATAAGTAGGTCTCTACTTCTGAAAATAATCACAAGTAAAATAGTAACAGTTGTCTAATTCAATTTCAACATTTGATCTACAAAACACCTAATATAAGTGTAAATCATCAGGACATGTGCGTGCATGTGTGTCTTTGGTTGAAAAACAATGCATTAACAATTAAATTAAACATATATATTATATACCATAATCATTCAGCATTTCTTTCCCCATAGCGAGCGAGGTATAATCAAAGAATGTAACGTTCCACTTGTGGTTGCTATTCTTCGAATCATGCATAAGTATGTTATACTCCGTCCTAGCTACATACACACCCCTTTTCTTCTCCGGGTCGCAAGTGTGATCATTTTCACGATTAAAGATCATTGATTTATCAAAACCTGTAAAATGTTATTGATTACAGACAATAATTATCTACAAAGTTTCGTCTGTGGTCTCTATATTTTTAAATGAAGTGACTGCAGATTTAAAGTTGGACACTGAAAAGAATATTAATAGTAATTAAAATTAAACTTAAATGTTTAACATCACAGATATAGTGGCACCAAATTCTCTAACCCAGGCGTTATCTCGACACGAATATCTCACAAATATAAAAACCTCAAACTGAACTTCTTAGAGAATTGTTCAATGATGTTAAAAGTTACACATAGTATGCTTGTTAACTCTCACCTACCTGAGACATGTTCTCTAGAGCCTGTCAAAGGATCTAACATGAACCAAGTGTCACTCTTTTTGCCTGTGTACAAAATTCCTTCAGTAGAACGACATGGTGCATTCGCTACCAACTCAGGAATAGTAAAAGGCAGTTTCTTGAGCATCTGCTGGTCTCCACGAGGGCCATACATGTAGAGGAAGCCGTGCCGAGGATCCGGCAGGAACTGAGGCATTAAATTTGTATGCTGATTTGGAACTTTCACAACTGGCTCTAAAAAGAAATACGTAATTGAAGCTTTAATAATTGGAACATTATGACTCACGTGTTTTTATAATTCTATAATTATATTCGTCGACATAAAATTAAAACTAAATTTTACATTCCCAACATACTTGGTCAATGCTCTTGCTGGCAGAATTGTTCTGAAAAACATAACTCACATTTTGCAAACTGACTTTTATTATTACCACCACAAAGGCGATTTTTCGATGAACCAGATTCATTTTTTTACCATTATCTCGTATCATATATCATAAAAACCCAATTATTAACCTCCACTTATAGCGACATGTAGATAACATTGACATAAGCCAGGTGAAGCAAACTTGGAAACAACGTTTGATAATGATTGCCCTATCAATAATTTGATAAACTCAGTAAAAATGGCCTATTAACTGTAAACATTATAATGACTACAATGTAATAATTATGGCTTTATGTCAAACATGCAGATGGCAATATAAAGTGGTATTAACTTAATATTGCTGGTGTGTTGACATTCTAGACACACAGTCATATGTTATCATACCTCCCGTGTCCCATAATTACACTGGCACCTATAATATGAAAAATATAAATATATCTTACACTATATTACCGAACCCATGTTGCAAACACAGAAAAAGTGGCTTCGCGGAAAAAACTATATAAACAGTTTCGCTACAGCTGTTACAGTATACCTTATATGTGATTTATGAAATATACACGGGAACCATGCCATCTCCTCGTCTCATTTTAGGCAGACTTTCACTCATACATTTCTCTCCAACGCACACTCCTCTCTCTCTCACACACGCACACATTACAAAACAAGATAAATATCTGGTTATGTTTAAAACCAATCACAGATACTGTTAGTGTAGTTTCACGTAATGACTTAAGGAACTATGTACTTGGATAGTAAAATAATCGTGGATGGATGAAAAACAACCGACGAGCTCACCCAGGAGACCACGACGACGCGCTTCTGTCCGCTTATGGTCACGGCTAAACGTTCAAGGACCCACATATCAAACACAATTTAATATTAATGAATGTCTTGAAAGTGTTTATAAGTTAAATTTAAAATTAACCAAAACAAAATTCAAACTGGTAATTCAAACTAAATATAAAAAATTCAAACTAAAATCTATTTGCACAAAAATAGCTTTCTCAATATATTATTTATCTAGTAATTTCAATTTTCATGCAGCTGTATAAAATTTATTCAAATGTATTACACTGTCAAGCAATAGAATGTTTACCTCACAATTACACTTCATTTTTAGCAGCTGTAATAAAATAAATGTAATTAAGTAAAGAAATATGACTTCACTAAAACATTATGAAATGTTTATTTCATAATATACTTCGTTAATAATAGATTACACAAAGTGAATATCAAATATTTATATAATATATAATAAACAGGCTTACTTTGTAAGAACAAGCCAGTAATTAAATTGATTGAATTTTATAAATCAATAATATTTTTTCCTGTTCAATGAAAAAAATCGTACATGGGGATAATTTAATCTCATTTATAGATAAATACGCAAGAAATGCAAAAAGATTTAACGCATTGCGAATTTTGGCCTAATTCTTTACAGCATAAGATACAATTACAACACATGGACACCTGTTTACACATGCTTACGTGAAGCGGAGCAGGGGTTACAAGGGATTGGATAGTGGCGCAACATAAGTTGCACTTAACTTTTATTTAGAAATATAGACAAACTAGAAAAATTACTCATAAAATTAAACATTAGATTTAATTCAAAGCACTGTACTTCTCAGAATTAAAATCGTTTCTATGTTGGAATGAAACCCTCATATTACAGCACTATTTGATGACTACCATGTTTGTAAATTATTGAAAATTCATGGTCTATGTGAGTATGGATAGCAAATAAGAGAAAATACGAAATAGCAAAAAATTATCAACATAATATGATATCTGATTTTGCTTAAAACTTGTCTTGAAGGAATATTAATTTTACTGATATTTAAACCAATTGATTTGAAATGACCAGTATATCATCATCACAAACTCAAAATTCAAAAAATTTATTTTTGGACCTTAACAAACCATTTTTTTAGTATAAAGACAATACAAGACTTTTAACCACAGGCAGCTTTCTTAGCTTCATCATGCGTAGCACAAGACAAGAGAACCATTTAGTCTACACCGTCATGTCATTTCTCTCGAGTTATAACTTCAACTCCCATACAAGGATCTGAGAAAAGTGATGTTTCATTGTAGACAAAATCTTCTCGATAAAAGAATCTGTAATTCATGGAAATGCTTTTGGTCAATGAAAGAAATTATGAAAAACAAGAAATTATCAGCATCTGAAATAGGCAGAGTAATAAATACATACATAACCCCATGCTTGATATATGGAAGCCAAACATGGGCTCTATAACAAAATCTTTTAAAAAATCGAAGTTTGTCAAAACCTTATGCAGAGAAGTACCTTAGACGTAAAATTAAAAAAAAAAGTAAGGTTGACAGACATAAGGCAGAGAACAAAAGTTAGACCAGTAGCTACAGTAATAAAAAGTCTAAAATAGCGATGGACAGGCTATATGATAAGAGGCCCAGAACAATGTTCACAAAATGTAACAAACTGGTACCCTTGAGGGGAGAAACACAGAAGAGGCAGGCAGATCAATAGATGAGTAATAGATGATATTAAAAAGGTGGCAGGATCTATGTGGTTAAGGAAAGCCAGGAATAGAAGTGGGTGGAAGAATGTAGAGGAGGCCTATGTCAGTGGACCAGCTAGTTGTATTTAATTAAAGTAAAGTGCAAAATTGTTAAACCTATATTACTATTATATAATCTTTATATTTATCTTTATCTTTTCTTATATTATTCAATATAAAAATTGTCGCATTGCAGTTGTCCTAACGAATTTTAATTAGATTATACTAAACTAGAGTGGCCCTGTCTGCCAGTGACTTGGTTACTCAAATATTAATAACAGTTATATTTGTGATAGTTGTAATAATTTGTAATAGTTATAAAAATATTTAATAGTAGTAGCAAAATTTAATATTGTTTTACTATGATTAGATTTATATTTCATTTACTTTTTCTTTTGAGCAACAATTTACTTTGAGGAACTTTGAAATTGAACTGCCTTGATTTCATTGAATGGCTTAACATGAAAATTATTGTTACACTTTGATATACTCTTGATAATCTATTTTATATTTGGAATTGGATGAATATGTTTTAACTGAGTAATACCAGATATATTCTTAGTATTTGATAATTATATAGTTTATAAGTACTTATTTCAAAATTGAATTCTGATTGATTGAAGTATAATTTTATATCTTTACATATATAACCAATAATGTGGATTATTAAAATGTTGCAGATATATCAATAATATTAAAAATTATGGTGTTATAGACACATATCATATCATCTATGCCAAATTGCAAGAAAATATTTACCATCTTTTAGTTTCCATATGATATTACCCGCTAAAGGTTCTACAGCTACCATGCCGCCTCCTAACGTGGCAAACAACAAGGGTCGGTCATCGGCAGCTCGAGACAATTCGGTGCTCTCCTATAAAAAAAATAATTACGATAACTTCTAGAGACTACCAACAAACAGTATATAGTATATAATAAATGCATTGCAATCGGCGTGACTTTCACGTCCCACTCGCCTTTTGGTTCGCATCCTCGGGTGACCCGAGGCCAAAACCTCCAAGCACAACCAATAAAAGACATAGAAGTTTCATTTCAATCGTTATTTTAATGCCACTTAATCAAAATCTTGCTTGCAGAATTGCAGTTTGATTCCCATTGTCTTTATTACAGATTTACTATCAAAATAATACGAAGAAATAAACAAATATGACGGACAAGAAACCTTGCGAAATTTTGTTATGATAAATGACATTGACATTCGTTTTTTTATTCGTTGTTGTTAATTCTCTCTATTATAGGGAAAACAAAGGAAACTACAACCCATACAACCATAACATATGTGATTATTTCTTTATTTCTGGTGGGCACTACGTTACTGTATATTTTATATGATATATTGTGTTATAGTGTAGCTTTTGTTTTGAAATTGGTATACTTTCATGCCCAAAACTATCCTTATATCGTGCAATATATAAAATCAATCAATCAGTGTCCATAAGTGACATACGTGAGATTATTCAGTGTTTCATTTTCATTCTCATTTGGGTATCATTTCGTCACAACCATTAACATAACATTCTATTTTTGTATTATGTTATCGTAATCACTACATTACACTCCATTTTCAAATATATTTATCGTGAGTCATTAACGAAATGGCGGAGCCTACCATTCACAAAAAACTCTTTGAGGCAAAGGTAAAATACATTACACCGGTATACCGGGGCCAGAAATAAAGCAGTAACTACTTAAGACAAGGCTTTATGAGCTTCAGTTCCCTTTGTCTTTCCTATAACAGGGAGAATATAAAAAAATGTGCACAGTGCAGTGTCATATGTCAATTATGTGATAGTGAAGTGATAGTGAATATACAACTGTTCTGTGACATTGTCAAAAATGTTTGATGCAATTATACGATTGTTGTAATGTGATTCCCCGAAAGTTTTAGATATATAATTATATATTGACCCGTGTGTGGTGCGGTTTTTCGTTACTTTAAGATCAAGTTAGTTTCGTATAGTGCTATACTGAAATTATATCTTATCATGGAGGTCTCCGGCTCAGGTATGTTTGCTTATAAACATTCGATTCAATTTTTAAAATATTTTATTCGCCCGTCTCTTTCTTTGTTTCGTGTATGTTATATTCAAATGATGTTGCAACAAAGATTACCATCTTTGTTAGTTACTGACAACTCAGTAAAAATAACTAATATGTAGCTAACTCGATAACAAAGATAATAGTTACAACAAAAACATGGATACTTATTCCGTCGTAGGGTGTACTAGGGTGCATTGTTGAGAATTTTTAATTTTTTAAATGTAATAATGCATATAGCCAAGTAATAGTTAAGTTGATCTATGGTGGCATACTTTAGCTTAGTAATTATTTCAGGAAAATCTCCAAACACTTCCCTATCCTTTCGATACAATGCAAACAATGAAGAGCTAGAAGAATTATTCAATGCTTGTCATGATAACCACCTCACACCCCAATGTGATGTGCCTGTTTCCACACAAATTGAGAGTGCCAGTCCCAAAAGGAGTGATAAAACATCAATCATTGACAAGTACTTCAAAACAATTCGAGAGAAACCTGCTGACAAAGCTGAAGATACAAAAGTGTCAGAAACTAAATTACCTGAAGAGGCTAAAACTACCCCAAAAGAAGTGTCATCATCCCCCATGAAAGACTATTTAAACCGTTTAGGCAAAAGAAGTACATCAGAAGCTGAAGTAAAAGAGACAAATGAGACCTGGAAAATATTTCATGATTTTAAATTTAAAATAGCTCAAGCAGTAGAGGATATGAAGACGAGATCTCTTGAAGGTATTATCTCTATTTATTCAGCCCTTTTCAGTATAAAGCAAATGTTATATAGAATTTAAGTGTAAAATTGATATTTAAGTAATAATAATTTATTGCCTTTCCTCTGGATGAGTTAATTTGATGTATAACGTAAATATATATAATTGCAATATATATACTTAGATACTTGATAGCTACTTTTTTTAATGCACAGAAACAAGGGAAAAATCTGTTCCTAGAGAGAATTCTACATCAGATTCTGAAGAAAGTTCTGCCATTAAAGATTCTGATCAACATAGTGTAGGAGACACTGACAATCAAGTATGTATTAACAAATAAAGAATACACTCACTTTAATTAAAAAATAAAGAAAGTAAATGTGGTTGATATAGTGTTTAATCACCAAATACACCTAAGTCTGTTTTTACACGGTCTTTTTGTACACGGTTTTGATATAACACGGTTTGAAAATTGAATATTTTTAATTTTTTTACACGATTTTATTCCATTTAGCACGATTTGAAATTATATAATATTCAATTTTCAAACCGTGTTATATCAAAACCGTGTACAAAAAGACCGTGTAAAAACAGACTTAGGTGTACAATTAATTTTCTATTGTCTTACTCACTATTAATCCCATATAGTCCCTAATATCCCAATGAAAGAATTAAATTAAAGAAATATTCTTAATTGCTATTATTATAGTGCATTACTTAATTAATAGGTCTTACTAAGCTAATTCAGTTATAGTTAAAATATAATTAATATTCTAAAAACAGGTGTCATCATTAGACAGTAGTATGCAAAATTTATCAGAGGTAACACAGCCCCTGACTGCAAAAGTTACTGAAAAAGAGTTTGTAACTCCTGCTGAAAACAAAAACCATTCTGATTCAAGTGATGATACACACAAAAATATAGGTATGAAAATATTATAATTGAATTGCTAGGTTATGAAATTGTTATTATAATAACAAGTTAATATTGTTATTTGCTAGGTTATTATTGTTATTATTTGTTATAATTGATTAATCTTAGTTCACAGTGATTCTGCTGACATTTCAAAAGATTACCTCAATGATAGTAATATGATGGATGTTGAATCAGGAGTTGAAGCACTTGAAGACACTTTAGATGGGTTTGGAGCTGTCACTAACACTGAAAATGTCATACCACAAAAAGAAAAAAATGTCACTGATGCACCTCAACCTCATACACCCCAGCCATTGCTTTTAAATAATTTAGGAATGCCCTCTAGTAAAAATAATCTTCAAAATTCTAATAATCCCAAGATTTATTTTTTAAATTTCACAATGTATTTCATTACTTTTCTCTTACTCTTAAGCTATGTATTGTTCCCTAATTCAAGTGTTTGGATTGGATTTCTTTTGGGAATTTGGTTTTTTTACCTTGCTAGTGAATGTAAAAGTTGGGTGCTTGATAATTTCTTCAGTGACAATGAGCCTCCAAAAGTGGCCTTTCTTTTACAAAAATGTAGCAGTGCTATGCCTACAATTTACACAATACCGTCTGTCAAAGAACATACACCTATGAAAAAATATGAGGTATATATTTAATGTTTTTTTTAATATTGAGGAATCATTAAGATCTAATTTTGTATTATTTAAAATATCTTAATTAACTAATAAATTCATTCCAGGGCTGGGTAAACCATTACAGGTATCCAGATTATGATCCATTTACTTACCATATAAATCAAACTACAACAGCTTTCATGAAACTAGAAGGTAAATCAAGATATAATATTACATTAATTTTAAATGTAATATTTATAATTTTAATTAATAATTTTTGTTAAATATCCATTCAAAATTATTGTCAGTAATTTTTTTCATTGCCAGAAATATTTAATAATTGGGGAAGAAATAACAAATATAGTTCTTAGTTTAATAAATTATCATTCTAGTTCAATTAGAATAATATCATTCAATATATTTTATTTTTGCAATACAGGTTGTAACTTAAGAATATCATATACAAGATCAAAAATAGCTAAGCGAGCACTATGGGATGAGAAGATAGAAAATATAATATTTTACCAACACAGACTCTATAACTTAACTGGAGCACGCGTTTTACTATTGCCTAAAGGACTTGTAAAAAGGAGGTGATTAATTCAAAATATTTTATCATCTTATAAGATAATTAAAAGCTTTACCCGTTTATGAAAAAAATCGCAAAGTTATGGCGCTTAGAGTAAAAATGAGTAATATAATAACTTTAAAAGTGACTGATATTCTATAGACGCGATATAACACTACTTAAATAAAGTTTAAAATCGAACGAAAAATACTTTTCTAAGTTCGGTTTGAAAAAGCATGTTGCCATGCTTTCTACCTTAGGTTATGTTAAGTCAAACATATTGTATAAATAACACTTTGGGTTAGATAATTGGCGTGAGTATTAGAATCTACATTAATATTACTGCCCTTTGTTTTTATACAAATTCTAAATAAAAATAATATGAATTAAGTAAAGTTCAACTGTTTGTTTATATTACATCATCTAATAGGAAACTGATAAGGTGAATTATAGTAGGTATGAAGATGACTACTATTGACGCAATTAATTAGTATTAGTATATTTACCTTAAATTCATTTTACCAATAATTAATAATAGGGTTATTTTGATATTCTATCTTTTGTGTTAAAAAGATCTTTATGTAATATTACATTTCTGAGTAGTAGGTAAAGCTATAAACATTAGAACTGAACAAATAAAAATGAGAGGAGTTGGAGATAATATTTTGTTGTGGCTTGTTTACGAAATAGGGTGCTAAACCCTATTTCGTCTAGAAATCGTAATGAATTACGGATTAACCTTAATAAATTAATGTGTAACATTGTTTCTCTCCAGGTGCGAATTTATTATACAGTCAAAATATAGTAATAGTTGCAATTCCCCATGTTGATTTTTCTAAAATACCATTATACTCGTATACCTAAAAATGTAACAAGGTATCAAAGAGGGTGCTAACGTTCGTAAATATAAATTTAGTATGTATGATTAATCTCTTGATACATTCCTTTCGCTTGAATTAAAATCGTACACAAAGGTTTCGACAAGGTCTACTAGTTTTAGATTGTCTGGACCGCGGTTGTGCACGAAAATCGTTCAACCGTAAACAAGTAGGTCAATGACCGCTTTGTTATAAATTAAAAGAATTTTTGAAGTTCTTAGTACAATTGTTAAATTACATTTTATCATCTAAATCGATCATAAAGATCGTATTAGATGATAAAATGTAATGATCTTCAAAAGCTATACTGAATTATCTACGTACTGAAAGAAAAAACATGTATCAATCATTTAAATTCTACCATAGGTGTATCATATTGTTGTTAAATGAAACTACTTGTTCTTATTACGTAATCACATCATAACACATGTCTATTGTGTAAGTCAAAATACTATTTCACAATTCAGCTGTGAGAACTGCATTACTGTGAGATTGTGTTTCACATAAAATATGTCGAAAAGTTATTATAAGTATAAAGAATGGTGAGATATCATGTACTTAAAAATTTTTGTATAACTTAAGGCAATGGAGCAAGAAATACCCAATCTGCATTATACTGAGCGAAAAAGAGAGAATCCAAGTGTTAGAAAAAGAGAACATGGAAGCGGAACGGAAGCAATCGGAGGCGGCAACTAAGAAGGGTAAAGAACAACCTGAAGTAGAAAGTATCGAGACCAACACCAGTCCAGAAAAGAAAAGGAAATTTGTCTGGAGAAGAAGGGAGAAAAGGTATTTTAACTAGTTTTTACTTGTAATTTGAACCAACATTATAAAAATCTAAAACAAGGGAAAGCTCTTCTTAAATTAATTTAGAGGACCTTCTGTTGCGAATCAAATTTTGTGCTCTTATTTCTGACTTGATGATCTGCTGTATGATGCTGATGTAAATTTATAAATTCCACTTCTGCTACTTAATGAAATGGAAAATATGGATCACCTTATTTAAAAGTTTTGTATATATAAATGTTTTTAAAATAACGAAAAAAAAATTGCAAAATGCTATTTTTACGTCACTGTATATGATAGTTAAATTGCTCTTCCGGTGCTAAATTATTCTAATGTAGAATAATTGCTTCGTCTACATTTTCCGCGGTCAATTAGTGCAATAACTGTTGGGGTATTATTTCATGTATAATTTCTATACAATTTCATAATTTTAAAAGTTAATATAAAAGTATTTTACAGCATTTCCCACTCCGACGGAGAAACAGGTAAAGAAGGGCTTCGGCACAGGCTTGTTAGAAAAATGCATAGAGGTTTGTATTTTGGAAAGCTCACGTTTTTACTCTTAATATCTACCACATAATCTTACAGTAAGAGTGTTTGAGCATGTTGACTTGTGGGACTTTTTATGATTATGGTGCTTAACGTAATACATACTGATTGCATGATTGTCAGATAAAAACTTCACAGATAAGCGAATGTACAAAAATAATTTCTGACAACTACCGGACGATACTAATTTCTGGGAAGTCGGGTGTAATTTTACTTCATAAATAATCTTCATTACTTCATTACTTTAGAATTGAGATTTTAAGTCTCAAACTATACTTCATGTGACATTTTGTATGAAATATAGTCATTGAGATGTGCTTAGCTTAGCTTCAAATTCTCAATTCAAAGACTGTACGCTAACCCCTAGTCATGTTTTATGGTATTTTCTGTTTCGAATTCATTATTTTTCCTTAACTTATTTTTCCGTTTGAAAGGTATTAGTTTAGTTGAAAGCTTTTATTATTAAAATAAAATTGGTCATTATATAGGTTAAAAAACCTATCCTTTATATGCATGACGTATACAAATGTGGAGTTTTTGTTTAAGTCCAATTTTAAGAAGAATCCTAATTAGCCAGTTTCACCACTTACTGATACGAATCCTAATATTAAATAGCATTGAAATGATAGGAAAGATCTCTCAGTCAAAACCTAAATTGTGATTTACCCCTCTTACTATTTATGATAGTTTTTTCCCTTAGTTATAATGAACAACTAACCTCATCTTTTTATAATTTTAGGCCCGTCTGGATAAATAGCTACTATCGGTTATTCTTAGTAACTAACAAGAGTAAAAGTAATGCAAGTTTTAAAACTGTCCTATCTATTACTTTCGAGAATCAAAAGAAAGTTCATTATTGCTTGTCGCTGTTCAATACTATTTAATAATTTTTAATTTCCAACAAATAAGCTAAACTCCACAACCGATAGTTATGCACATTTTTATTACTATCCCATTTTTATCATAAGAAGCACGTTTTATTATATTTTTCAAACGAAATCTATTCACTTAAATTAATAATTATTTCATTGTTAAACTCGTAAGTGTGACACTTCTATGCTTACTATTATCCGCCGTTTGTATTATATTAAGATAAGACATTTAGGTTAAATTTAGTAATTAAAAATGACCAAATAGGTTTTTATTTATCGCCTCTTTGCTTGTCTACAGGGATAATGCATGATTGTTATGTATTTGCTAATATGATTTTAGCATGATTTAAATACGTGCCTTGATTTTAGGATTGTTTCGCATCGATGTCAAACTAGTCAACTATTGAATTTCGTGATTAGTTGCTTATATAAACCGATTTCCTATCCCTTGAATCACGTACATTACTTATGTGATCTGCAGATGTTTAGTAAATATCAATCTGTTGATTCGCATTTAAACTCGCGTGGTTTTTTCTTGTTTTTTAATATTTCCATAGATAAAAAACCAGACAATGTGTCCACGTGCACAGAGACAAATGATATTCAAGCTGAAAAAGTCATTCCATACGAAGATTCTTTATTTCACGACGCGGAAATGGAGTTAACGACCAAGTCAGCGACCAGCACCAAAGAAGATGAGGAAGATTTGGACGAAACAGAACTGTCCAAAATTAAGGAGTTTTTGGAAGAAGCCGTGAGTACTAAAGGTGTTACACGCATGAGCTCACGCATCACCGCTCGAGTAAGTGCTTGGTATTTTTTTTATTTATTTTGTTCACACTTTAGGGCTTTGGCTTATTGGCTTTACTATTGCGGACTAAAAGTGCTGGTGAATTGACCCTGTAATTACTACTTCTTATATAAATAATAATAACCTAACAATATTTAGAGAATTAATTAATTAATTAATATTATAAATAATAATATTTCTCATTATATAGCCCAATCTCTTTTCAAAAACAGTGAAATATAGATAGTAATATGTATATAAATATCAGAAATATACTAAATAAACATACAAACATCCATGACATGTGAACAAATATTCGTACTCATCATACAAATATCTGCCCCTACCGGGTTTCGAACCCGGGACCTCTGGCTAAGTAGACAGGGGTACTGACCGTTTCGACCAGAAGGTCGTCAATTACCTAAATTGCTTTTTATGTAACGCAATTGCCAAAGACTGCTGTTTGATGATAAGCAATCACTGTGGTCTATAGATGCTTGCACCCTATCTAAATCTAGGAAAACGTTATGTTGGCAACATAGAGGAAAAGTATCCACAGGGATACTTTTCCTCTAAGTCTGTGTATTATGTTAATAACAGTATTAACATAATACACAGACTTAGATCCTTTATAAAGTTCATATTTCTCAATTTAATTCGCCAATGGTTTAATCCTTCTGATCAATTTTTTCCTTTTTTTTAAATTTGGTTGATTAAAAAATATTTTGTTGCATTTAGCAATTTTTAAGCCCTTTTAAAATGTTTTTGTAGTCAGCAATTATTAATGCTTATACGTACCCGTTGTTTCATTACTAATAAGCACAATAATTTTATTTAATTTAGTAACGCTTAGAAACGCTTAAAATGTAGTTAATTTTAAAATAAGTTGGTAAATGTATTTAGAAATAAATTGAGTAACTAAGTAATAGAATAATAATTAAACACTTGCTCTGTAGTGTAATTTTTATAAAATGTTAATCAGATTTTGTGTTAGGATATGGAGACATGCGCGGAAGGTACTGCGGAGGGAGAATGGAGCGTTCATGTGAGGCGGTCCGCCGACAAACATTCCCATCTGTATTTGTTTGCTCGTACGGGCAGAGACAAGCATGAATGGTAAGTATTTCATTTGTTCGATCCAAGGAAATTATGAATTTCGTTTTCTTATACATGATATCTTGGCATGTTAAGCTTCTTCAATGTCTTGTAGTAGAAACAATAATATATTTTCACTAATAAACTTTTTTTGCCAAATAGCTGTTGTTATTGCCAATTTTATCTCCAACTAGACCTGCTAAATTGACGCGTTAGTTAAACTGCGTACTTTTCAGAACAAAATTCTGAGTAAATACTACTTTTAGAATTTGTGAAAATGAGCATAAGGTCGTGTAAACAAACAAAAGCTGCCTGCTTACACATGTCTCATATTTGTTAATAATGGTACATAAAAACTACATCATATTTAAGCAAGCCATAATAGAAGTTCTTAGAGCACTATTAAATTGGAGTAGCAGTTCTTACTTCATTCTAAGGCGCGCCGCATTTAAAAAAAACTTTAATTGTGCAAACATGCCATGTAAAATAGGCGCAAGCGCATAGTATACTTTGTAAAATGTATACCGATCGTAAAATTTCGCTTTAGTGGAAGTTCTCTTTTGTCTTTTTCTCATAACGGCCCCTATGTGCCTTGTGCCTTGTGTACGAACCAAGTTAAATTTAAGTTCAATAGTACACGTACAGTACAATTCAACCAAAAAAAATCGATGAACCCATTTGTCGTTTCTTTAATTGTGACTTTATGCATTTTTCCTTTGTTTAAAACAAACTTCATAAAACATGCCGATTAAATAACAAAAAACGTATAGTCTAAGCATCAACAAACTTTGCTTTCCTAAAAAGACATTCTATGTTACTTACTTACATCTAATTTAGTCCGAGCACAACGAAATTGGCGCCAATGTCTCTTTTTTTAACATACACTAAACAACAAATTCACCTTTGACAGTTGGCAATCCTTATTGATTTCGCAATAAGAGTAGAGAGATAATTTATTAATCTTTATATATTTCAATTTCAAATTAATTAAGGTATCGCCGACTCAGTACAGCAATATCCGATGCGAACGCAGCGTCGAACGAGACTTCAGCTGCAGACGAAAAAACCGCAAGCGAGCAAGCGGCCGACAACAAAGAAGGAATAGAATTGGCCATTTACAAACTCACCGAAAAGGACACTGTAGCATTTGCTAAGACTGCCGTGAGTAAAATATTAAGCTAATCATACAAATATTTGCCCGTACCAGGATTAGAACCCTGCTAAATAGAAAGCTGTACTGGCTACTCGACAAGAAGGTCGTTCAAATATCAAAATATAATGACTAAGAATAAAAAAAAATATTCAATTCAATTTTTCAATTATTTCGTAAATAATTTAATAATTCATTTTCATTCAATAATTATTTAAAAACATCAACAATCATATTTGTGATAGCATTTTTTTAATATTTGACATCTTCAAACAGTTACTTGAATTTTAACTTACAGGTTAGTCATAGATTTTATCTCTCAATTCTGATTATGTGTACCTGATTATAAAAAAATATATAGATAAAATCAAGTTGAACAACACGAAGAATGTTAATAATCTATACTAATAGTATAAAGATACCTCTTTAGGTAAAGTTTGTGATGTGTTGGGGGGGGGGGGGGGGGGGTAATTTGTGGAACTACTCGTTGGAATTGTAAAATCCAACCAGTAGTTCCACAGATTGTCGAAAAAAGACCGAACTTCACTCGGGCGCAATCGCGCGAATCCCTTATCTGATTGACCACTTACTCTTTACGTGTAGAAAATTTAATTTGTCAATATTTGTATCACATATAACCAATTTTCAGAGTAAAAACGCAGAATCAATATCAGAAGCAGTGACGATATCAGCGACCACAACCTCCCAACGGGTCCAGTCAGACTTGGAGTCTTATGAAAAGACTTTCTGGCCATATTTGCTTAAAATCATACAGGTAATTGTCAAACGTATTGAAATAAATAGCGGATCGGAATTTGGTTTTAAGTATTAAGTGCTTCAATTAATGTGTTATTTTAAACAGACAATCAGTTTTTATCGTAATCAGAAGTACTGACATTATTGATTACAAGTTACAAGACTGTTAGACAGTCTAATTATGTAATAAGTACAGATGGTACAGAGGGCAAAGAGCGCATTTGAAAAATTACTCTTATTACAACGGGTTAAGGAATATGCCTTGGAAGTATTGTCACGTCAACCCGATTAGCTGGAGTGTGCGTTTTAAAAATAAATTTAAGTTAAATTAATGGGACTCTAAATAAAAATCTGATATTTACAAGCTGTAAGATAAAATCCTGTATACTGTATGGATGTTTTGAACTTTCATAAAATTTCGGGGCCATTTTAATTGTAAGGCTAATGTGGTTGGTATAAAAGGGTTTTTTAAGAATCTCAAATTTCTTTATCTGTTATCTATTACGTTATATCAAAAAAAATGATCTAATAGTAAATAAAATATTATACCCTACTGGCAGCAACATACAATATATTATTTGATAAACTACGAAATTACTAAACAACCAAGCAGCCAGCAAGCGATAATGAATATTAATGTAGTGTTTATCTTTTGACTTCTTTTACTAATCTTCCCGCTTTTGTTTTTCCTTTTCTTAATTAGTTTATTAATCATTGTTATTTGGTAATAGACCCACGATATGTCGTTCAAACAAACCGCACAAGTTGGCGTGATGTGCCAATTAGAACCAACGCCGCGCGACCGCTCCAAAAATAAAAAGAAGAAAAAGACCAACGTCTGTTCACATTACTATTACTAAGTAAAAAGTACTTTGTATTAGTGAGGTATGCCATTTTAAAGGCGCTTATTGTTGTTTATTTATTAGCATTGCACGGATATGTTTCTGTGAGTAAGTGCTGTTAGCGTTCCCTGTGTGGAACAATTTAGCGTACCCTAAACGCCGTAATTTGATCACAAGTAAACAATGAGGTATTAGAAATACTGATAGTTAACAAGTTTACATGTAGTATAGAACTATTTTCATACCGTATTTGATACACGTTTTAGTGATTTTCTTTTGAAGGTAGTAGTATGAAACTATGCGTTAGAAATGTTACATCTTTGAATTAATCGTTTAAAAAAATCTTTATCTCTTTTGTTAACAACAGACTAAAACTCCATCTCCGTCGTGCCAATGTCGCCTATTACCAGCTGAAGTAACATGGGTCAATACGTTTCTGGCTCGGCTCATATACGACGTGATGCGGGACCCCATCATCATCGCGCGTCTGCAGAACAGGATACAAAGAAAACTCAACACGCTCAAGGTAAAAAATACTGTTTATATCATTCAAATTGAATTGTTAGACTCACCTGTTCTGAATTGGAAAAGAAGTATGCTCAATCCCGAATACACAAAACATGTCAGATATACGTAAATGTATAATAAATAACCTTAAAAAGAAATGTCACTCAAATAAACGACAAATTGGACAATACCCATTCCAGGCTCATTTCATCGTAGTTGTCCCTAGTTACGTATTAGCAAATCCCATTATGTTGTCAGTGATATTGCGCCTTAAATGGGTCCCAAATTAAAGTCTGGACCAATTGTTCTCAATCTATAGTTACCGTCATTTATGAGCCCTCTGGTGGTGACGGAGCTATCCCTGAGCGGGGCTTGTCCGCTAGTCGAGCGCGTGGCGGCGCCCGCGTGGGATGAACGCGGCGTCTGGCTTGACGCGGACCTTCGCTACGACGGTGGCGCCTACATCGCCATACTCACGCAACTCAACCTGATGAAGCTCAAGGAGAAGAGTAAGTTATCGTCACTATCATGTAGCTATATAGGTGCCTTTGCCAAATTTTTTGGACTCAACAACACATGGCTGACTTTTATACCACTTTAATTCTCTTCTATAATAATAAAAAAAAAATTACGCATAGAAAAGTCAATCTCATTCTTAGAATAGTAATAAAATAAAAAAGAAAAAGAAAAGCAAGAAAATTACGTGAAAAGTATACGTACTCTTTATTGCTATGGTAAATAAAATTGGTTCGCACTACTGACGAAGTTCACTCTCTGTGGAGTGAAGAAAGTGAAGTAAAAATTCACTGGCAATAATGATGTATCGTATTATGTATAATGAGACATTTTGAAGGGATTTTCAATCAAAAGGTAAATTATAAACCATATGGAAAGAAGTGGTATGGAATTAAAGATATTTTAATGTCTATGGCCAAAATTTGTTACAATTCCCGTTATATTCTTATACTAGCTATATTCACATATGGATTCCTCTACTGCTTATCATCAGGTGGTGTTGAGTAATTAGCTGAGCTTTATGTAAAAAAAATATGTTACATACATAGTACAAGGTATAGGGAATAATTGCCTGCAGCGTTTGGTCATTCCCATTTCTATAATAAAAAATTTGAAGTTTACTCTGAATGTCAACCCACTAATCTAGGTATCAAGTTTTGTTTGATTTTAATTTTTTATTGAAAATTTTTGCAATAAAAATCACTTTATTTCCAGATGTAACACTAGAGGACCAATTATTAGTAACAGAAGATGCTACAATAGAAATGGAATCCAAATTGACTCCTTCTGGTAGTTTATTTCCTGACAGAACGACTAGGGTGAGTCTTTAAACAATTTCGAGTGAGCCAGAGGAATAGGTAACTTTAACGATCTCTCAGTTAGCCAACAATCTCGTGCTCTTCTGAAAATCGGAAGACACGTTAAATCGTTTCGATTCTACTTCAACCAACAATAAAATCTATTCAAAGCGGGAAATCCGATTTTACTTTTGTTTTAGCGAGATTAGTGATTTAGGAGAACAAGAAGAATATTGAAGTATACAGCATCGAAGTCTGATTTTGGGAACCATAAAAATTAGATTTAATTAATTAATTGATAAAGTCATATATGTTCTTAGAAACGCAAGCCCGCTGTCTATGACTCGGATGTGGAAGACTCTGCGGAGTCAAGCAGCGACGATGAGAGTCCTCCCATGCAGCCAGTTGACAGCAACAGCAATATACCGCTTTCTGAGACCGCGTGAGTCTGAAATCATTTTGATTTTTTTTTCGAAAGTTTTACCTCCAGACTCAAATAAAAGTTCCTTCTTTGTTACCTTCGTAGGTGAGTCAAAAAGGAGGTTTGATTAAGTAATTTACAGGGCTAAATAAATACCGATAATTGTATGGCACTGAAAACAAATCAATATAAATAACATTTTCGTAACTTATTTATTGTGTCTATTTTATATCATAGCTTAGTTTTGTTTATCTGTTAAGGGTTATAATGAAAGAGCTTTTTTAATCTCCACGTAAATATTATTTAGAATTAACTTTATTGGTCATTTAACAATGATGCAGTTACATTATACTTGTCAAAGAGTCTATCTTATTATAAAATATCTAATGATTAAAATAGGCCTTAATTAAATAACGGTTGATCTTTTTCTGTTAGGTCCACAACAGCAGAGGGTGCGTCTTCGAAAAAAAAATTCCTGAAGATGGTCGACAAGATAGCAACAAATAAGTATTTTCAACAAGTGTGTATCTTACAATTAGGTTTTCGTTTGATAAAAATAACTCATTTGGATTCTATGGTAACATTGAGACAGTAATCTGAATAAGAATAATAAGATTTGGCGTAGTGGTTCGAATGCTCTTGTTTCGAATACGAAAACAAAACACCTTCGCCATGGTTGGCCTTGTATGGATAATGTTTGTTATATCATGCTCCTCCGTGCTTCGGATGGCGTGTTAAGCCGTTAGGCCCGGTTGTTACGGCAACTGAAGTTACCCGCCAACCCACTTTGGGCTATGGTGGTGGAAAGCAAAGGGACGTATTGTATACTTTTGATGATAATTGTTTAATATATTTCTATTGTTATGGTATAAAATGCAGTCTTATTTTCTTTAGAGATAAGTATAAATTAGTAAAAAATCTCAATGTATAAGAGGTCGTTTTACATGAAGTTAATTAAAACTTTAGGTGACAGATTACAAATACATTAAGCGAGCAATGGAAGGATTATCAAATACAGACATTAAACTGCACCTTGAAATTCACGGTCTGGAAGGACGGCTCACTTTCAATCTGCCGCCGCCGCCGCATGACCGAATATGGATAGGGTAAGTCTTAATAAAATTAGTGAATGTGTTCAGTTGGATATTATCAATATAACTTGCCATTAAATACAAAAAATGTTGGAGATCTTAAATCATTAACCTTTTTAGTTAATGATTTAAGATCTCCAACATTATTAAATTTCTTTTTAGTTCAATAAGAAGGAAAAAATCTAGAAAAGTTAGTTAATTACATATACTACGTAAAACACACACACACTATGTAATACCATATGTACGTCTTATGTATAGGGCTACCTAGTCCTAGTAAGATTAATCAAATGGCACCGAGTGTAGATCCATCCTGTTTTTACTTTTTTGATATTTCTGTGAGAATTTAAGTAATGGCAAAAATGCTATAAATTGTCATTTTAAGAACGTCATAAGACGTCACCTGCTTTGTGTCTTACTGTATTGTCATGTAGATACACAACAGTTTTAAAACGTGAATGTTTCTACTCATTAATTAATTTGGTTTCCAGGTTTCGTACAAATCCTCAACTTGTGCTAAAAGCTCGTCCAGCGGTGGGCGCTAGAACGCTCCGTTTCGCTCACATCTCCAACTGGATCGAACAGAAGCTCAGCAAGGAGTTTGAGAAGGTTCTAGTACTACCCAATATGGAGGACATCATTATTGACTTCATGACACCCACGCCCGTCGAGTTTGAATAGACTGGTAAGAAAAAATATAAAAAAAACGGAATCCTTGCAATAACGTCCTAATTAAGTCCAATTAAGAGTCAAAATTGATATGTTTTATTATTATTAAAAACACTTTTACCGAAACTCTGTCATTAATCAACCTAGACCTAAACTTAATCGCTTTTAAACTTAATTGAAGATCCAAACAGTTATAGTGCGATTCTAATGGTAATCAGTTCTATTTGAAGTTTATTGCCTAGCTTTAAATGAAATTATTCATTGCCATAACCATTGGTGTTGCTTAATAATCGGTGTACGCTTGACCTTTAAATTTTTTCTTCATACAAAGAAAAAAGGCAAAAGCGTACATAACCCATACAGCCACATCTGAAGTATTTTCTAACCTTTTTCTTTTTTTCTATTTTAATAACCTATTTTATACCATGCATATATCCATGTTGTTGATCTAATAAAGTTTTTTTTTACAGATTCAACATTTTGATTAATCAGTGATGTGTGTAGTTATCGTTTGGTGGTTAGAGGGAAGCAAAATAATACAATACAATAATAAAAATATCTCTGCTATTTACAATTTACATATTGGTTACTAAGGTTTATAGTTATTGGTTTAAATTATTTCTTTAGAACTGCCTGGAAATTGCCAAAAATTTTTAGAAATGTTTTATTTTGCAATTTAGAAATAGTTTTAAAACTCAGCAGGCACTGACTACATTTTGACATTTATTACTATGCAACGATAGCTTATTTTTAAACAAAATGATCATAAAGTAACTATGCTACGGTTGTAAAGTCGGTGGCAAATCCATACACACGTTCGAAGTAATAATTTATGTTTAACATTTACCTGTAAATACAAGTGGAGTTTTTCCTTTTGTATACATGGAGTATCAGAACAATTGTTATAGAAATCAAGTGCTGTTAAAATCCCGATTTAGCTAATTTGAATGATTTGTTTGATTTGAAAATTTTATTTTATGTATGCAAATTAAATATCTTTAGTACTCCTTCGTGCATTAGAAAACAATATCTGCTGTGATGTAACGCATTGATACAGTAATAATATACCGTTTAAGTTTAAAACTTAGTGTTTATCATCGTAATGTACAGACAACTGAGTCGTTTTTCGTTTTCACACATCAGTGGTAAATATGTTTCATACCGGTGTTGTCATTAAAGTACCTAATCATGAAACGATATCAGTTTCAAGTAAAACCCAGCCTATTTGCCTCCTCAATATCAACGAGCTTCCTATCTCAGAAATAATAAATAATTAGACAATAATTCCGTTATTATTACATTCTAAAAATTTTTTATAAATTAAAAACAAAAAATACCCTTAGATAGTTTATCGATGAATATAAACACTATTTTGACGTTGTATTAATGACCTTTATAATTATGAGATATTTAAATTATGAATATTTTTAGATATGGTCACCCACTATGAAATTATATAGCGTAAAACTAATAATAATTTGCATTTCATATTTTAGTCAGATACTTTTTAGATTTAGTAACATTCTTTGTGTGCTTATCAACGGCTTATTTCTTAACTATCGTGATTTTAATTATTTGTTCAACTCTTGAAATAAGTCGCACAATTCACTTTTAGCTATAATATTACTCACAGTATTATTTTTAATAATATTATCGTGAATCATTGTATTATTATGTTGGCTATGGTATTATTACTTTGTTGTAGTATTTTATATATTGTGGATTAATTCGGCTTCTCAATAAGCGATGTTGAAGATAAACATTGTTTTGTTAAATATTTAAGTAGGAATTATTATTTGAATGTTCGTATCGGGCTACGTTTGAAAAAACAGTCGTATACATACAATTAATTATTATATTGTGTAGGCCGATACAAGCATGAGTATAATAAAAGAATCGGAAAACATGGGATATGTCATTAATATTTTTATAAATTGATTAAAATAACAGCTGGTTATCTTTTCTCCAGTCACTATCATCGGTGATTGGTTTTTCGTTAAAAAATGTGAAAATGGTTACACAATTAATTAATTCCCGACCAAGAATTTTAAATTGTTGCTCCTAAATATGATGTATTGAAAAACTGTCCTTAAGAGGCGTTTCCACAATCCAATCTAACGGTGCTCAAACTAGGAGTTTATGTCGTATATGTCGCGTTCCCTGCCTCAACACATGTTTTTTAAGGCGGGGACCTCAACACGATATAGTACAGATGTAAATGACGTAAGTCCCAAAACTAATTTTCGTTAATAATTTGTTTAGTAATTTTAGTAGTTACATTCGACGTAGACAGTGACTAATAAATTATTTTAATAATCCATAAGAAGTATGCATATTTCTCCAATAACTATGGAGAAATACGTAATATTCTCACAAAAATATAATAATAAAAACTAGAGTTAGCACCGTTAGATAGCTGGATTGTATCTAAGAGACCGCGTCTTCTTTTGAAATTTGATTGCGATAAAATAAAGTATGTTCTTGATATGATTTCATTCAGCGCAGCTGCATTGGAGCTTTACCTTGGCTATTAACAAACAATTGTGTTTTTGACGCTTTTATCCACTATTTTCCTCGTTTACCAATCGCTTTTTGAATGGCATAGGTTTATCTTGATTAAAATAGTATGATAACAAGTCTATCTACGACGGGGATAATCTTTAAATAAACAACTCTGACCGTGACAATCAATCAATGAAACAATCAATTTTTAAAAATGTTTAATGTTCCAAGTGTAACTTGAAAGCGATTAGTAAGATATCTCTGGAAATAGACACTAAGTCCTGAAAGGACCTATTCCTGCAATGACTTCTCACAAAATGGCTGGTTCCAAATATAACCAATTTCGAAAAGGATTTATACCTATTAAGACTTATTCTAATAATACGACCATAGCTATGAAACAAATCGATATAGTTAAATAATTATAGAAATTGAACAACTATTGTTCAATGTTGAGCTTTGCATTTGCATTGGATTGGAAAAATTGTTAACCTTAAATTTTCAACAAGTAATTTATCTTGTAACATTTAAATTATTATTTTTTGTTTTCTATACGTTCCCAAATTTCAAGCCATCTCTGGAATTAGAAACGTACTGATTGATACTAAAATTATTTCTAAATCTCTAATTAGGAATGGATCTTTTAAGGACTCCACAAATGGATATCGTAAAAATCGCTTGATAGAATAGGTTAAAAGGCTGACAATGTAACTTGCTCATTTTGAAGAAATTGAAGATCGGCTCGACAATGTGCTAAGTACGAATTTATATAGTTATGCCGTATGAAGGGTGTTAATAATTAATATTTTTTTGGTGAATTTATTATCCTTTTGTTAAACTTCATTAATTTTATTTGACATTGAAGGCGTAATTAATTTTATTTGAATGTGAGTATGAAACTCGATAAAATTGACACTATTTAAAATGTTCAGATCAGTTGCGATACTATTAATACTGCGTTAGAATTATTATAGTTACTCATATAACAAAGATTGCCAAAAATCTTTAGGACAAGTACAAACGATTATTTATTTAATATAATTAAGCACACTAAGCTGATTTATCTTAGAAAATGTAAATTGACCTTTTTTATGAAATTAATATTAAAAGTCGAACATTTCACGTGCAGTCTTATGAAATTTTAGATTCATTGTTATAAGGTTTATACAATTCGCTTTTGTTACTACCAAACTGTTTTTTAATTGTTATAATTATAATATTCTGACCTACTACGTACACATATCACATCAATGCAAATTCGTACCTGATGCGATGATTTACTGTACAATTTCTTCATCCCCTAGATACAACGTGCTGTATTTTCATAGTGTTGTGAAAGTTATATACATAAGTGTAGTTTTTCTTTAAAACTACAAAGGAGTAATAGAAAAGTCCGATCCATCGTTATATATTTTTTTTCATGTATAGTTAATTTCTTAGTTATTAAATTCTCTTTTGTTAAAGTTAATTGAAATTATATTTTCTTTTTATTTATGGGAAAAAGTTTAATGTATTTCTCTTTGTTTTCTTACTAAAATTGTTATCACTAAGTGATTGTAACTTACAGCGTACCAAAAGGAAATATATCTATGTAAATAGTCTATCAAATCATAAAGTGTTTATGTGATATTATGTATAGTTAAGAGTTAAACCGTGCCGAGTAGTTTTTCTATGTGGTATCAGTTGTGTTTTTTTAATAAATGAACTACAATATGTAATTTTGTTTCAATCAGTAGTTAGTAGGTTCATAAATAAATAAAAAATTGATTTATAAACATTTATTTAACAGTTTTTAAGCAATATATTGTTTATAAAACTTTAAATGTCAATGCCAAACATTTCATAGTGATATATACAATAGTCACTGCTCTATATATAACATATCTCGTTGTATTCTATATCACATATCAACAATTATCTTTATAGCTTTGTACAAATATATTACTAAATACAAAATAATATCTTTATAGTTTTTTATAAAATGTATGGTTAGATTATTTTTATCTAGGTTTTTATATACGAATTTTAGGACCAAATCTATAAAATTTGAACACGATTGACAGAAGGTAAAACTAGCCATAACTATACTTTGATTTTATATCATTGTGCAATAAATTGCATTCGAGAAGTATTGTACAGTTAATTATTTTTTACTTACACAAGACAAGTAACAAGATAAGATAAAAGCCTTTTATGCTATCAAAGTATAGTTATGCTTAAATTAACGGTATACGCCCAAAAAAATGTATATTATAGAAAGTGTCATGTCATATGACATTTCAAATAGTAGAAGTAATTGGTTTCATAATAAGTCCAAATTAAATCTGTCTATGGAGACATGTCAAAAAGACTATGAATCTAGCACCACTATTATACACATAAATTGCAATAATAAACTTTAGAGAGAAAAAAATAAAACTTATGAAACAACCTCTTTAGAATCTAAAGAGATTAGAAAATAATTAATTACGTGTTGGGTTATACCGGATACTAGTGTATAACTAAATATGTATTTCATTATTCTAAAAATACCTTCAGTATATCACTTCTCTTGATTAGCTAAACATAGACAAACATAAATACTTTAGAAACGGAAGCTTTTTTCTTTTCTATAAAATGTAAGCAATTATAATCTAAATTAAATCGATTTACAGGAAGAACCGGAGATACAGTAAATTAGTGTTACAATAATATGGCTAGTTATCACCATTTTATACTTAACTTTAACATAATATGTACAAAGTTGAGATCAACCTTATATCTACTTAAATGAAGATCTTTATGTATTTTGGCACAGTGGACCACATTTTCATTAACCACTAGCGTTACTAGTATACACATAATTTACAAAATAATATACAAACAATCAATGAGGAGCTCGTTAGAGTAGTGGTTCGAACACTGCTTTCGTTAACGAAAACAAAGTTACTTTCGCCAGGTTGGTCTCTGGTTGGGTCAATCAAAATTTGTATCTCGAGCTTCTCCGTGCTTCGGAAGACACGTTAAGTTGTTGGTCCCAGTTGTTACGGCAACCACATTCACTTACCAACCCATTGGGCCAGCGTAGTGGTTCTATGGCCCAAAACTCATGTGTTTCACCCATGTTTGAGGGCTTGTGCCCAGCCGTGGGACGTTGGGCTGTTGATGATGATGGTGATGATATAACCAATTAAAATCAAGATTTTTGTACAGAATTGCAATAATAATAAGATTATTAATGGCAAATTGGCAAGCATTTTATATATTTTTATTCTACATAAATAATAAATGTATTTTAAACAATCGCTTTACAATATTGCAGTAAATATAATTCTATCATGAAAAATAAATTTTAATATATACATAAATAGCATCTTTATATAGATGACATCAAATATAAGCAACCAGCGTTACACTTAATGTAGGTTCTTATTTTCGTGTGAGAAATATGACAACAAAGTGTCAATTCGCCTTTGTAACTTTATCATGATCATTCCTATCCAAGACATAAAAAACATTACTTCAAAAACAAGTTAAAATACTCTTATTTCGATGGCACAAATTCGTGGTGGGGCAACCCCCCCCCCCCCCCCCCCCTTCATGATGTAGATATTACAGGTAAGATGTCGCATCAGTTTCATATAACTTAACCAATAGATGTAATGAGTCTGAAGTACACATTTCCGTATATCAATATCATTGCAAAAGGGACAACTAATGTCGTATCACGAAACGACATTTAGAAAGATGTACACACAATTTTCGATGTTGATCATCTATATGTCTTTGAATAAATTTAAGAAACATTATCCTTCATTCCTCCTAAAATCGTTTTTAAAGGTGTCTAAGATATTAGACAGTTGCTATCCTTATTTTATCAATCTGTTTATTTGCTGAACTTAAACTTATTTAATGCTGAGTATCCAAAATCTATCTACGGGTTGTTTTGCTGACGGGGTGTTGAACTTTAATAAATTCTACATGTATAATAATTATGCCAAAAATTCAACGCAACGTAAGTAGAACTTACCATACATGGATAAATGGAACCTAGCATTAGAATGTGCTGACAGAATTTGGCTCAATATCATGAGTAGTGTTAAACTCGCCCTATGCCAAGCTTAACACAATAATTTTAATATTTTCGATAACAGATCTAACCAAACGAAACAAATTAGGATGAGTATCAGACAATGCCACTAAATAAAATTTGTTATGTTAGATAGTTTTAGTATAGTTCTTATTTAACTGTAATCAGTAAAATAAAAAAGTATGTCGAGTATGATGATGGGCCTGATTCCCCCTAACTCCAATTTCAGCTGCCAGAGGCCAAGCCTATTAGCCCTTTTAGAACTGTATGGTGGTCAATGCTGCAACAAACAGTGCGCCATGCCGTCTGCGTTCCTCTTGTCGACAATCCGCGCCCACTGCTCGAGCCTCGGCGCGCACACGAGCGAGTACCGGCCGAGGCGGCGGCGCGCCATCACGAGGAACTCGCCCGCGCCCGCCGCCGCGCCGCACTCAGCGGGCACGTGCACGTGCGCGTGCAGGCTGCGCCTCCGACGACCGCGACGAGGCCCGCGTGCATCTACGCTGTTATCTACTTCATATCTGTGGAAAGACATTGTCATTGATGGTTTAATGATAGGTTTCAACAACCAATCTACGCAGGGTTATGCTTACGAGTCTTTGATATAATATTTTAACCTATTATGAATATAAAATTTGACAAATTTCAACGCCCCATAAAAACACCATCATTTTCACAGATTTCAATAATCTAGCATACGTAAACCTATATTTTTGATAGGCACTTTTTTAAATAAAGGCAAAGAATGGGCCTGGTTCTGAAGGTACAGTCCATATTTAAGTCAGTATATATACTGACTATATATAGTATATGTAATGAGAGAACAGTATACTGTTCTATCGTTTGGAGAATATGGATAACAAAAATTTTAAATTGTCAAATTACTTAACTTCTAGTTAGTTCTCCTTATATTAAGTATTCAAAATGTAAATTTCTCGTATGTATTTAGTTATTAGTAAAATAAATAAACTTAAGTTTAGACATCATCAACAGTCTATATAAGTCCCACTGGTAACATTATGTGGGTTGCTGGTTACCGTTACAACCAGAACCAACGGCCTAACGTGCCTTCAGAACACACAAGCATTGATGATGATAGATAGATGCGACGTATGGTTTTGCTAACAAGATATTAACTTTACAAATATAATGTCAAAATATTAAGACACGTAAGCAAAACCTTGCATTGTTAGCTTTTTTAAAACGAAGCATTAGACAACCATACACATTTTGGACTGCTTTGAAAAATTGCAGGCACCATGTCCTGTGATAGTCATATCATGGGATCGAGATGCAATGAAGTTAAATAGTTGATAAAGTAACACCATATTATTTTAACAAAGAGGTTTGGTAAATTAATATAATATTTTTATCTTTGATTTTGATAGTATCTGGCAACGATCGCCTACAGACACCTGGTTATATTGATTGCTATTTCTTAGACCTACTTACTAAGGTGAGCTGTTATTGCATATAATTAATGCTTATATTTTTTGCAGAACCTTGTAGTATAAAAAATCAATATTTATTTAACTCGAAAATACCTATAGTTAATATAAAAATAATTAACTTCGTTTTGTGTTATAACCGAAATATTACCTGTAGTAGTCGTTCCCGTCAATCTGCTCGACGGGTTCCTTCCGATCCTCACCCGCGTGGGCGGTAGCTCGGATTAGCTTGGTTAGCCGTAACGTCAGTTGCGTGGTGTCCATGTCTTCTCGTTGTTCGCTGCCCATGATCACAGCTCGCGACACTGAAACAATACAGCTCAGATCAATAATCCGACTCACAGAAATAATAACAGCGCAGAATTATACCTGATGTACGAATTAAATATTTTATCGATATTTATCTCAAAACACACTTAACAAATTATGGGACTGATATGACGTCAATATAAGCCACTTAAATTTGAAAAAAAAAAAATAGTGTCTCAGGGACTAAAAACGTTGAGATATAGATTCGTTAAGTAAGTATTAATCACTGTGTCCGCATTGTCCGCGTCGCTCGTAGGTAACACTTTTTGCCGAGCCAGTGAGTAAGCGCAAATGGTTTTTTCTACTGCAAGCTTTTGTTTGGGCGAGATAAGTGAATAGCTTTAGTCTTTGGTAAACGGTCATCAACCCAGCCTGCTGCCGCCATGAAAGCCTATAATTAAAAAGATTTTGACGAACTATCTTTTGTAAGTACTTACTTATAGATAATATTCTCACAGTATGTCAGAGTACAAACTCTAACGGCAACGGTTCGTTGACTTATTCGTATCCTCTTATTATTTACTATATATCATTAATTTCTGCATAGAGTTCGTCGAAATTTGAACGAAAATTAATCATTCTACATTTACAGCCTATAAACATCTTACTGGTGGGCACTTGCCTTCCAACATGGGAGCAACACAATGATTAAGATTTATAGGTATAAATATAGCTCTATCTATTAATCTTCCAACATAATAGCAACAAAAGCTTAAAAACAAAAATAAAGAATGCCTACAATATTGAAAAGACAATTTCATTATCGAAAGAGTCCAACACGATCTGTATTTTATTGACTTAACAGGCTACCTTTTTATAAACCTTACACACAAAATATTAAGACTACTCTTTGAAGCGGATCTACATCGAGCATAGAAGAATTTCCATAATTATTATAATAGCATGACAGACAAAATTTCAATGATACGTGATCGAGAGGGCTAATACGGCGGGCACGCTGTCATGACGCGACGGCTATTATCATTTATCAAACAAGAAAAAGTCAACTTCAACTCCCTGCCGCGTCGCGTGCCTGCACCACCGACTAGTTTGTCCAGTACCGTCATGTTTAGTCATTATGCCCGTAAATTGAATCTCGCCCACTCCACAAACGTCAACTTGCCCTGTTGCGTATGTAAAGGCTTCCGTATCTTTCGTATATCATTTGCAAGTTAATATATTTCTAAGAAATTATCTTACTACCATTAGCGGGGAAGTAAAAGGACCGTTTTTATTTCATTTAGAATTAATGAGGTGAACTTTGTATTTTTTACAGAATAACGAGGCCACCGCTTACTCTTACGCAAATATTTTGGTTCGTACGAGAAATTATGGACCGGAATAATAAGACTACTTTAATTGCAACGTGGAGAATGTTGATTATACGGCGACAAATTGCGGCGTAGCGGCGGCTATGGCGGCTGCGACTTGATTAACATTCAACAGGACTTGCACGACTCCTGGTTTTGAGCCCGCTTATTAGGTAGCTTCTTACAGTGCTCTGAGACGAGTAATGACGAGCAAAGGAAAGTATAGAAATTATCAATAACAGACACGAAATTCAGACTACACTCTGCAATATCAAAGTAGGGATAAATCAGTACCTAATTAGTACCGCCCTTTAACTGTCTCCACCTCATCGTCGCGTACAGACAGATTTCGTGACTTTTCACTGAGGCACAGCCAGAGCGTGAATTAACTTACCGGCACACGTATTTGCACCTTTATAACATGAGCTCAAAAGAGGCGTGAAATGGTCTGAACTGTTTTGGATTTATGAACAATTTATAAAAGACCTAATTACTTAAGTATGTATTTTATAACAGTAATGGTAATTGGTTATATGCTATAGTTTTTCTTTTCCTTTAAATCTTACAAACAAAAGTTATTAATTAGGACAAATGTAGTTAAAAGAAGCAACTGAAATTCCCGCTTCCATTCCAAAGCACACGTCTAATAATAACTAGAAAATGAAGGTCAGCTGACCAAGAGTCAGCTGTTTATTTAACTGTTAAATATATATATATATTGTGAATTACATTAAATTATCTACCGCTAAAATATATGCCGGAATACTGAATAGCTTCTTCAATTTGAGTATAAGCAAAAATCAAACCAAACGCTATTTAAAATTTAAAAAATATTTGAGAATCCAGCCATTCGTTGGTCTTATAAAATTTATGACATGCATACACAAAAGAGGTTTAACTATTTATACAAGTAACCCTACTTTCGTCACGCAATCGAGTAAAAAAAAGTTTAATGATTCTTACCTAAATCACTAGTACAGAAAGCTAATTCCAACTCCGCCTCGGAGCAAGGTCTACAGTCAGCTGTGGCGGGGTCGTAGTGCCGCCTCACTAGCGGCCTGGCCTCATATTTGAAAGTGGCCTCTCGCCGCTTGGTACCCTCCTCTGGCTCTGCTTCTACGTATAACGCTGCTCTTCCCTTCCTGCTTCGGAAGCAACGCAATTCCTTGGGGTTCCCGTCGTCGGGGGCGTACAGAGGCAGCAACCTATGTTTGCCCTCTACGAAGATACGAGCAGGGAATCGCTCTGGAACTTCTAAAAATAATCAAAGCGAAGAGAATTTGTTAAGTTTTAATTCGACAATTCAATCATTGTTTGAGAGATATTTAGAAAAATATCCCAATTAGAGAAAAATTATGCCCTGACAGGCTACGACGCGATTATTTATTTAATTAGTTTTTATTATAAAACGTTCGATGTATATGTAAAATAATTTCGACATTGTGATGTAAACGGTAGCTTATAGCGACAAAAATGGAAATACTAGACGCAATTCACAGGCATCGTTAAAACCTAGGTAACTAAAGCGATCACCCGGATTATGAGATCTAGCGAGTTCTGGACATGATATGAATTATTTTTGTCATGCCTAAACTAATAGTAACTGTGCAATTATATTTATAAATGTTGATTGTTATAAAG
This sequence comes from Acentria ephemerella, assembly GCA_943193645.1. Classification (NCBI taxonomy): domain Eukaryota; kingdom Metazoa; phylum Arthropoda; class Insecta; order Lepidoptera; family Crambidae; genus Acentria; species Acentria ephemerella. The sequence continues at coordinate 7,718,308 of OW971886.1, read as the reverse complement.
TCATACTAAATCAGTAAGAATTACGTCACAATCTCCTAAACCGCATTCTCAAAGTACAGAAGTAATACAACGCTTCCTGGATATCCACAACAAGCCTCCCAACACGTAACCAATGGGCAGTTATAACCGTGGAACGTTATGACCACCACGCTAGCTTTATGCGGGTTGAAAGTGGAAACCAAGCTATAACTCTTCTTGTTACATCTACTTCACAATAGTTTAGATAAAAGATATTTCAAGATGCCATGTGTACTTTCTTAGAAAATGTAATCTCGAAACGTAATCCTTTTTTACATACCTACATACTAAGTAAGTACAGAACACAAAACATTTGGTACAGGATTCTAATTCTAATTTGTTCTGATCTGTAAATTATGCTGCAAGTATATGTAATAAGTAACCTAAAATTTCAACGGAAAATCTTTTTGTATTCCATAAGTTACAGATATGAGAAATAAATGGTATAGGTAGGTTTCATGAATATAACAAAAATATCAAACTTGGATCTATTGGCCAATACAAGAAATTCTACGTAGCAATATTATTGAAATGTGAATTACTTGCATTGGACTTTGAATTATATTAAATGTATAATATGTTAAAAATTAACGCCTCGTAAGCAAAACCAGCATTAGATAGATATTTGTGACCCAACATTAGTCTGCCAACGGTTACTAGTAGCATATAACTATCAAGATGCCGTGTGCAATTTATGTTTCATTTTAGAACATAAACCGCTTATAGTTATGTGTGTCTCTCTGTTGGACAGTCCTTACTACATGGGAAAACACATTAGGAATACGCATAAAATACAAATCATAAGTACCTGTTTCATTTTCACGAAGAGAGTGAAACAAGTCAGGAAGGTCCGGCCTCCTGATGACTCTCACGCAGACCTTGAAATCCCTCTCGTCGGCGGGCAGCGGCGGCTTAAACAAGAGCCGCAGCGCCCCGCGCGGGTAGACCCACGAGACTGTGCCTTCTCTGCAGCGAAGGTACACGGGAGTCACTCCTCTCTCAGTTGTTGATGTAAGACCACTGGAATAAAGATGTAAATTTAGATACATTTTCAAAGGAGATTTGATTGGTAAAAGAATGTAGTTCCTTGAATGGCTATTAGAGGTCAATATTTCTACGGTGCCTACAAATCCCATGACAGAAACTCAGTCCTAAAGCAATACCGCTCAAGCTTTATTAAGAGACAACAGTCCATCCAAAAATAGTATTGTTAAATCCTTAGAATTTATCTTTGAGACCTTTTTAGCTTTTAGGGATAAGAAATTTCGCAGTTTGTTAATCTTGCAAGTCGTAAAAGACCACTCATATCTTGATGGTCAATTTGATTAGTCCGGTTCTACAACGGAACACTATACGACGACGTAAGTAAGCGCCCAAAAACGGTCTTCTTTGTACTCGCAATTCAAACAAAATTTAGGATACGAGAATGTTGAAACTAAGTAAACTTTCTAACTGCTATCTAGATTTGTATCTAATAATAAGCATAAGTATACCATCATGAAGTTTCACTGAATTAAAAGTTGAATAAAGAACAAAATAAAGCAGTAGATGTTTTTAAACATCTTCATCCACTTTGGAAATAAACGACACGGAAAGCGCCACGGCCGCCGCGCCGTTTTGACATAAACATGATTGTATTTTGGTTCGTCGTTTGAGGCCCTTTCCATATTTTACCAACACAGAAAGTCGTTGCAATCATATTTGGACAATTTGATTGGGGCATGGCTGCTACCAAAGACATTAAGTTAAGAACGAAAGCTCATTAGGTATGCGTATCGCGCGCCCCAAGCAGAGGCCGCCGTTTATTTCAAAGTGATTAAAATTATTAAAATTTTCTTTTAATGCTACCGCATCATCATACATATTCCGAGACAACCCGTTGTGTTATGTATGGAAAACAGCAAGGAAATAACCAGTTTTTTTAAATCGTATTAACCACCTACCAGTTAAGGTCCATAAACGTAATTCAATTTATTATTATTGGATTTTTTTTCTAAAAAATTATTTTGTACCAAAAGCTTTGATACATATTTATCCAATACTTATAGTTTTCTGAATCATTTTATGTTGTTCGTGGAAAAGTACATAAATCTTCAGATATGAACATTAGGATTGATATTAACTTAAAGTTTATGCACAAACACAAAATAGGTATATAATATAGGTAAGTAGGTATTATTTTTAGTGTATATTTAAGAAGATACACAAAAGGATACCTGTGATGTTTTTAAGATTTACATCGATCCGTTGATCGTGGCTTGGTGTAAATCTTGGCTAGGAGCGGCTGTTGAGATTATCTACGGCGCGAGTGTCATTTACTGTGATATGAAGGGAGTGGTGCCATAAACAAGGAGCGGACAATAGTATCTTCAATCGAGGGCACGTGGGCCGCGATTCTGGAGTAGCGCCCACGCCCGGCCCACGGTATAACGTATTGGTATGAAACCGAGCACCATCTGCTATTTGACCGGTAAGTTATTTTTTTTATTTTTTTCTGTTTCATATAAATTCACTCTTTTATTAAGACTTGACGTGACTATGGAATCTTACTCCGTTGGTGCTAAAAATGATAATAATCAAAATTCAAATGTATATGATTATAATATCATACCACTGGTTCGAATATAAGCAGGAGGTACTTAAGTTCTAAATAAATATTTTCTAAAATATTCTATCATAATTTTTTTGTAGAGAATTATTAGTTATTACTATGGAACATATTTATTTGAACGTAATTACTTATAATATATGTAATTTATGTCTTGCATGGTTCAACAGAAGAAGAGTTCCTTACAACCATAAAACTAAAATATACGTCTCATCTCGCAGCACAGTATAAAAGATATCATATTAAGATTTTACATGGCCGCGCATGTGCCGCACAATAAGAGCACGACACGCTTTTATGTGAAGGCATTGTCTGTGCGGCCGAATGACGCCCTCAACGTATGTGACAAAGGCTTGTAAGATGCTGTTCAATATCTTATGAATGTCCGCTCACGCATGTAACATAATTTTATTGTTTATGCATTTACATTACTAAACTATTTCTTCACTGGAAATTATATAGTGCAGGTAGGTACTATAATCAAAAATAAATAGTGTCTTAATTGAGTGTGTTTTCGCTCGAAGGTCGACTAGGTAAGTAAGTAAAATAAAGCTTATTAAATTTTAAAATATTTTGGCCTGTACCTGAACCTGTTTCAATCATCATAACAACTTTAGAAAACTGTAAATGTTATAAATCTTTAGCTTTATACGCCTACGCTGAGTTTGGAATGTCATATCCTACTTAACGTCATCGAGAGACTTCCCTAATCCACATAATGGTTTAAACGTTGAAATATGTTCTCGCTATAAATGAAGAATTAATAGCAACAAGTGTGGGGCGCATGACGGTATAGCACAAGGGTCACTGTGCTAGGGTTGAACATATTATTTTTTATTTATTGATTACGTATCTATCTACCTTTTCTTAGGTATCAAAATCCTACTCAATTTTCGATTTTGACTAAAACATAAAAAAATATAAAACTAACTACTTACTTGAGTTATTGGAGGAAGTTGGGACTTAGCAATTTAAACTAAAGGTAATATTAATCTTTTTTACTCGATTCATTAATAGAATGTATATTGGCAATAAATACGTTCAAAACAAACCTTAACCAGAGAAAAAACCTTAACCTGAATATAATATCAAAAATGGGATTCTAAAAATCAAACTATCATAAGAATATAAGATATTGTTGTCTGTTATACATTTGGAAACGAGGCAAGTGAGAATTCATTATTCGATTTTTATGACAAAAGAAACAGTAAAATAAATGGCTGTACAAATCCAAGTAGGTAGTTCGTAATAATTGATAAGTATGGAGAAGGTCAAACAACTTTTATGTGTTTGTTGGTAATAAGAACATTAGATTATATTTAGTTCAATATTTATTTCTATAATACTCACTTTAAATTAATAACATTCGTGGCAAATTATTTTCTTCGAGTACGATAAACTTTTATTTGGAATTAAGAAGTAAGCACATTAGTATAAATAAGAATATTTTTATTCTGAGGACAAGTTAATATTTACAAGGGTCGCTGTACCCCTAACCACCAACCCTACCAAACACGCATTATCGACGCGCGCTAAAATAAACATAAAAACAACACTAGGCGTATAAAAACCGACTAAGGTAGTTTTTTGTTTCCAAACACAAACAAAAAATCTGGGAGGGTGACTGTAGCGAGTTGCCCATTAGTTTTACTTTAAAACCCGTAAAATATTAGGTTGAAGACCTAGAACTAATCACGTTTCGTAAGTTATTAATAGTATTCCTTGTAGCCTATACTAAATCGGTGAAAATCTTTTTAAATATTTTTTTTTATCTAAAACTTTACTTAAAAATCAAAAATTCTGCAATCAAAGAAACGCTTTTAAATAAAACAAATCAGGTTTCTTATCTAGACCGTTTTGGTAAACAAAACTTTAATACATTCGTAGCAAATACATTAAGGGAACAGAATGCACAAAGCGATGATTAACATCGGCAGATTCAAATCGAAGCAATTCCCGATCCATTACGAGGCAAATGACGCGCGCCGATACCGCCTTAAACCTGCTAATGTATCTTGTAGTCATCCCTCAGACTCAAAACATAACCTATCTCTCTTACACGCATGACAAATGTGTAAAGCTGTCTCTATAAGTTCGAAATGCTTGAAATTGAGTCACGAGACCAAATTAGTGTTACTCAAATAAAAAGTCTTTTAGCCTTACTTCTCTTAAAAAAGAAATAAATACCTACCTCTAAGAATTTTAATTATCTATAAGACTAACATAAAATAATTAGTATTTTATTCGATTTTTAGCAAGATGAACAATGCTTCAAATTTCAATTTATTATTTTTTACAATCCGTGTTTAACTTCGGAAAGACCAAATAGGTATATTCAAATCCAAATTTTTACTGCTTCTCAATTAAAATATAAACTTTTAACATATAGATGTCATTATATAATTCTAAATATGGCATAAAAAACAGACGTTGGAAAATAAAGATACCTACTTAGTTAGCAACCTTCAACTAGTTATGTAAATCGAATGCTTTGAATAATTATTTTTTTGTTACATGTATGCTATTTTAAATGTCATTATAAAGTTAAACTTAACACTAATAAATTACTTGCGTCTAAAATATATTTACTGGTTGTTAAAGAAATTAGTATTATACTAATACTAATCCTATGAAAATACGACAAAAAAATTATATTCATATTCTATCTAGCTTGTATGTTTATATACTTAGGAATCACGTCAAATTCCTCCACACTATTAGTAAAACAGAACATGTCTGGGTTAACAAGGTTCCCCGCAGCGGGGACCTGGGAATGAAGCCTCAAGAGCGTACAATTTTTTTACCCCGAAATAAAGTTCAAGCAAAACCGCTAAAATTCTTGTTGAATCCTTATAAGACCGATTTAGATAAGTATACCTTTGTATTACTTTAACAATTTCCTATAAGTATAGCTAAAATGAACAAAATAACATTTAATTTATAAGCACGATAGTCTACAAAATTTTAATCCTTAAATTTAACAGAATTTTATTAAAAAATTACATTTTTTTAGTAACTAGATATGTAACATAAGATAACGGCAATTGTCAACATCAAACTGATCAAGATCAAGTTACATAAGTAGAAGACCAGAAAAAAACATTTGTAAGGTTTTTAATGTATTTTATACATGTTTATAAAAATATATTGCATGATATATAAAAGAAGTTTATATTGATACAGTCAATAAAGGAACACAGTTGACAAATCATTCACAGAACGGAGGGCCTATAACCTAACTTATTACGACAACTAAAGTTATAGTTTACTTACAGCTATTTTCAGGCCCACAGATACTTTAATTAATTAAAGTAAGCAGTAGGAGTAATCAGTCAGTCAGTCAGATACAATTGTTATGCTATCACACAGGCACAGTGTATTTTTCGAGATTAAAGTAGGGTTTTGTCTTATTCCAGACTAAAATCTTACTAATAATTATACTAACTCTGTGATCCAGTGGTATGATCTCAACCACTTTCAAATACTTCAAATCTGGAGACTCGAGGTTCCATTCAGTTTTTTTGGTGGTAGGGCTTATTCTAGGTCTGCCTGGCTAGCTACCACTGTCTGGCGCCATAACACTAATATAAATAGCAATGTTGTGTTCCGGCAGTAAGATGAAAGATAGCCAGTTCCTCTGTGGTTGAGGAATCTGGGTGTAGTTCGCTTCCATCGGTCTTATCTTCACTTACCACATCAGGTGCGATAAAGGTCAATAGCTACGTCATTAAAAATTTAATAAAATCTATGTGTGATCGAGTTACAAACAAGTTACGTTAATAATAATAGTAAGATATATCATTTTAAATATAAGTTAACCAACTGTCGATACTAACTGTACAATTTGTATGTTTTAATTACTATTCTTAATGTATGTTAGTAATATATGAATCCTAGATATCCATTATTTATTAAGTGAGTGTTTTGAAAACTTTATTACTTTGCCATGCCATGTTGTAGCGGTTGGGGGTATGTTATACAAAGAACATCCAACTACAAGGTTCTAAGATGTTACACGATGTGTACTGCATACATAATTCTTCTATGGTATACTATTCTCCAAAGATATGATGGTTTTTACTGTGTATACTTCAATGTTAATGCGCGATAACAGGGCCCATAAAGCTTTATCGTAAGTCACAAACGTCTCCGCCAGAATAATAAAATAAATGTGTCTTTCTAAGAACTTTTATTTATTTTCATCCGAACCTAACTAGAGATAACAATGTCGCGTAGGCTCAGAGCAACACAACCTTCATTGCTTATAGGGTTGAGCTGAAGCATTTTATCTGTGAAGACTTGCCTGTATTGTGTATCATCAACAACAACATATATACGTCCCACTTTTGGGCACAGACCATCCTACATGAGGAGTTTAGCCCATAACACCACCACGCTGGTCCAATGCGGGTTGGTGGATGAAAGCGGATACCGTAACAACCGAGACCAACGACTTGACGTGCATTTCGAAGCACGGAGAAACACGACATAACAAAAATGGATTAACACATCTAGGGACAAACCATAGCGAAAGCAACTCGAGCTCGTCGAGAGTATAATAATACAAATAATAAATTAATGGTGAATAGATTTATGAGCGATTAACGTTGTAGTTTAGAAACGTCGTATGAATCAATGCGAAAAGAAATAGCAATATTATGCTCTTATTTGAATAGTTTGGGATTTGACTCTTGAATAGGAAATGTGGGCAGCCCTGCATACGTGACACGCGAGTTGCGCCCTCGCAGCAGCCCACGCACTCGGGCGCGTATTTACACAACAACTATGACGGCTGAAATTATTAGTGTAACGGACTGACAATTACATATAGAACGTTTTGATAACTTACGTAAATTAATAAATATTGTATAGGAGCATATTTATTCAAGATGTTAAAATGATTTAAAAAATTAAATCCTGTGATTTAATTTTTTAATTTTAATTTTAAATATAAATCAAGTATCGATGATGAAATAGTAAAAATCACACGTCTCTGTTAAAAAAGCTTTCATTCGAAAGCGCGCACGTGAATTTGAAATAAAGACAAAACTTTGAAACTATTTATAATTTTTTTATAACCGTGAACCTAAAGTAGTTTGACAATACGCAGTCAGCCATTGTGTCGCTATCTGGCGGTAAGCTTGTCGTCTCACTCACACAGATAGACTTTAATGCACCACCAGCGAGATTTATAAGGCTCTTAACTCGTACAACTCCGCTCCAAATCTTATAAGCTCTACACACACAGTTGTGAATCGTAGAATGTTTTTTCGTTTCTAGGTCAAAACTTAGTCGAGTCGCGATGGCTGATTGGAGGGCAAAGCAGTTCCGTGATCTACTTGTGATCAGTTTGTAAACAAAGAACCGCTGTTTGTAATTTCCTAAACTGCGTTCAGTTATCGATTCAAAGTCTATTCCTTAACGGTGAAATTTTACCCAACTGAAAATTCTTGATACGGTGTCCCAACAAAATAAAATATTCAATTAATTCAATAAATATGAAAGGAAATTGTATAAGAAACATTTAATTGTAGATATCATTTAAATAAAAAAGAATAGGCACACTAGGCACCTATCTTTGCCATTAAAAAGTACGTAAATATATGTATTATAATATGGAAGGCAAGGCTATAATAATAATCCAGAGCGTAAATTTTCAAAGTGTCAAAACTTGTACGATGTATTGAAGTGAAACAATGGACAATGGCCGAGCCTCGCGGCGGGCGCGGCGACCGTAGTCGAGGAGCTGGGCAGCGCACGTGCGCGATCATAGTATGCATTACGAATATACGATGCTTAATTTTATTTTTGCTTTACACAAAACAGTCTCACAAAAACTAAACAGTGTCTAACCACGTAGTGATTAGTTACCTTATGGTATAGGTAAGTAATGGGTAACTATAAGACATTAATGAATTTATTTATTTGGTACACGTATTTTCGTATTTTCTATTCTACTTTGTACGCGTTTCCACATTTTTCCGACAAAAGACTTCTTTTTAAAGTGTTGTGTATCCTATACTGAGTATCCATCCAGATTATGTTACCCTTATATTAAGGTTAAGTTTACTTTCAGTCAGGTTTACTTGCCAAAGGTAGTTTTATAAAAAAACTTTAAGAATCTTACATAGACATTACATTCGTTTTTCGTTGATCTTACTGAGATGTCCAAAAGAGATAAAAGTGCCGTTTAACGAAACTTAACGGTACCGGTCAGACTCGTCGTTTAAAGCTTTTAAGCTCTTCATGTCCTGCAGACTGTAGATAAGAATCACCACGGAAATTGTTACCATTTTCACGTTTGTAAAGTACCTAGTCAAAATTGTTATTTTGTTGTATTATTTCTTTAGATAGTATATCAAGATACACAGCATATTTTTTTGTTGTGTCTCTGATGTTACACGAAATTAATTTAATTTAATTTCATAGAATTGTAACTATAATCGACCTTGTTTTATAATAGCAATGCGTTCCATTTTAGATTTAGTGTAAAATAACGTAATTGGCGTCGGCAGGCTGCGCTCACGATGTACGCCTAGGAAATTGTCTGAATGTGCGACATAAATCTAATCGATAAATCTTCCAGTACATTGTGCTTTAAATGTGTAATGCATAAGTTGTTTGGTATAGATTGTCGCTTCTGCTCAGCCAAAGTTAGTTGGTATGCGTTAATAGCTAACATTGGATTGTAGGTTGTATTTTGAGACCGGGTCAGGTAGAAATTGCAATGGTAGCATAGTAGCCATGATGCTGATTCGGCCTGATTGTATAATGGGCGAAACTCGTGCGAGATAGCGCGTGGGCAACACGTCACCGCCTTAGAAATATGTAATTACAATTCAACATCCTATAAATCAAGCTACAATGAGCACAATTGGACTTCCTTTACCTACAATATTAAATTTAATTGTTTTCTCAATGAATTGGACCACCTTAATAATGGCTATGCATGACCGAAGTCATCAAAATATGTTCTGCAATTACATAATGAAATATACCATCATTGAAAATAATAAAGGCACTATATAGAGTAGTAACTTATATAGGTATTATACTATGCGTTTTATTGACTGTCAGCAGATAATAATAATTGATATTGAGATGAAACGTTCGCAATTGGCCCAAAATATGCGAGTCCTAACTCATATCTAATTACAGAGGCTTCCCAAGTAAGTAACTAGCATAGTATTACATAACACACGACGAACATGTATTAGTTAACCGGGCTTGTATTAGCCACGCAAACATTCTATGTTAGAGAAGGCGTAGAGTCATCTCGTCCAATCGGTGGCTAACTAGTTCCACAAACTGTCACTCCTGCATTACTTTGTCTAGTGTCTAACCATTACGCGTTATTCATCAGTTTTCCACATTTGTCTTTCAGTGCAGTGGATTTACTTAAAATTGAAAGGTTTACATTGAAAATATTTTTCTATCATATTTGAAATGTGTCTTTACACAATCAAAGTAGAGTATCCACCTACAAATGTATCAATATTGCAGAAGCTAATTATATATTTTGTAAAACCATCATAAATTAATTTGAATTAAGCATTTTTTAGCCGCCTGACCGGGCTGTTAAATCGGCTGAGCTCGCATATGCGCCGGCGCACCGACGTCATCGTAGGCGCCAGCCAAGCCGCACATGTGGCCCGCAACGCTGACAGACATTCTTTAAGTATTGTTGTTCATAAACACCGCTGACCTTAGGCAAAAACTACGAATATGGCTACTCGGTATGAGTTGCACATCAACATCCTGCCTTTACTCATTGATAACTGAATAAATTTATTTAATTTGAAAAATAGCATTACATATAGTTCACTAGTGTTTTTGGTTAGTATCTACTCAGTTCATCACTAACCTTTAAGAAAAAGATATCCTAAAAATAAAAAATATAAGAAAATATAACTAAAACTATAATAAATAACAGAGCATATTTTAGCGCGCACTCTAAATAAATGAATAAATAATAAAAACGTATATTTTGCTACATAAGAAATCCTATCAAAACGACTTAGATGCCTACTAAGTCCTTACGAAACGACTAATATAATGGAAAAGGTTACAATTTCATATATCTCGACAATGTTGACTGCGGCAGGAGTCAAGGTACTTGCCGCAATTATGTTCCGAGGTATAATTTTGAAGGCACGTGGAGACGACATTACAGAGACGACATACCTCTATCCTTTTTACATATATACCTTTTGCCAAGACACATACTCTATTTTCCATTGTTCTTTCTTATTCCTTATTAATAAACCACCACTGACTTAACTTTGATTTTGATTATATTATAAGCTTTATCATAAGGGAGAGAATACCAAGCGAGAGCGATGCAATAAAAATGATAACTATGCTTTAACTAAACAATTCTTAAATTCCGTTATTGCATAAAATTTCTCAAGTTAGCCAGAAGCTTATCAAATTGAAAACTTTCAAATAGATTGTTTCAATATCACGGTTCAATAGTGAGATTATTGGTTTGTACATAAATAAATCGCAAGAAAGGGCCAAAAAACAGTGTGAAAATAAATCTACCGATAAAATGATAGTGAAGATTTGATCATGCGATCACTAGCTTTTACGTGATCACGCAAAACGTGGGAACGATCAATGATCTAAATAATTTATCCAAAACACGAACATCGTCATATCATACATTCTTGATAAAAGTATAAATGCATTTTAATCTAGCGAAGAAAATCTTGTAGCTATAATATTTTATATTTTGATTAAAAAATATTACAAGTACGTAACTAATTGTACTTTATTTTTCTAAGAACAGAACCACAGTAGAGAGGATGAATAATTGAAATTAAAAACAGTAACGTTTTAACTGAATGAAATTAATATAAAAAGCAAAGAGTAATGGAATAATAGTTGTTAATTATTAATCTTACGTATACTTGCCGAGTTTTCGATTTCTTTATTTTTCATTTTGAAAATACTATTCGAAAATCATATAATTATAAGACATTAAGGATTAATCTGTCATGCCGTACAATCTAGTCACAATAATAGTTTAATTGTCACGAGTATCTCACTGTATAGACTGTATCGGGGGTCAACAAATTAAGTACAAATATTACAAGAAATAAGTACATAAGGTTGTTGAACATATCGGTGGAGTAATATGCAGTCACCGATAAGCCTAATTCACACGGTTTATCTGACAAGAACGACACTTCTCCAAGACCGTTCGGTCAACATGTCAACACTGACAGCTCGGTCCTCTTCACGTCTCACACAGTTTGAGAATGTCTTACCTAATTCGAATTATGATATATGAAAATGTCACTATATCAAAAAGCATGTTTGTACATCCCAAGAGAATCTGACTGTTATCGCATTTATCGATATTTACATACGAACACAATCAGATACCTCGTTGATATCCTGAAGTATGTGAAAAGTTAACAAACAGATAAGTTTACTTCCACTTTTACTTAACCCAGGTCATAAATATGTTCTTTTAAATGTTGAGGTAAGCAATATAAAGCTGTAAAATATTTAGCCAAGAAAGTCAACAACACAACTTTCAAGCCAATTTTAGAATATTCCTGAAGAGTTAGATCGTAATAGCTAAAAATGCCAACCTAAATTAATATTGATTGTGTTTCTCAACCTCCTTTTATAAATCGAAAGTAACTACAATTTAAACTCATATTGTCTAGGTATCAGACAAAAACTGGTTTACATTCTAAAATTGGTAATGCTGTCCGTTATTAATCAATAATTATCCTCACGTTAAAATTATATTTATTTTACTTAGAGCATGTAAACGACATGCAAGGAACAGGAGAACTTGTATCAACGAGCCATGCGTACCAGTATCTATGGGGCTGGATGGAGCAATTAACACCCTCCATTAGAAAAACCCATTAGCAAAGGCAGTGAGCGACCAAACGCGCTCATCAGAAAAATAGGTGATTTTATGAGAACCATCATAACACATTAAAGTTAATGGTATTTTGTCTACAAGATTTTCACCAGATTAGTCTGTTTACAGACCCGCATGTTCCACAGCAGTTCTCACGCAACTACGCACGGAGAATATACAAGGAGCCGTGAGAAAGAATCATGCGGTTTGCGAATTGAATACAAAGTTTTCCGTCACTTGCCTTTTCACTATTTCATATATTTGGTGCAACACACATTACTATTAGGTAAATTATCTGTTTGGGCTAAATTTAAAATATTATTTATAGAGATAAGACCAATAATCAACTCGGGACGATCAAAGTGATACATGCCCATGATTAAATTTATGTTTCTCTATCGTATAAGTGTATGTCCTAGCAGGGTGTCACGTGACGTGTTCAATGTTCTGGCAGAATCTTATAACACATATGTATCCATATGACACGCAATAAATAAATATTATAAATTGAGCCCTATTATAACAGGCCATACTTTACCCTTCGTTTATGATATACACAGCGATTGAAGTATTGTTAATAAATAATTTGTAATTGGTAAGACAATATACTAGAACAGGGCTGTCCAAAGCACGGCAAGCACAACGATAATTTGTGCCCGATATGTTTTGATCAAGCGCAAAAGTTTTCCTTTTACAATATCTTTTTAGTAGAGTTGAAGATTTTAAAACGGTAGAACAGAATCTTGCATCGAATTATTGTAGCTCCTACTCTAGCATTTCTCCAAACAAACAAATCTTGGCTTCAAAAGGGTCGTGAAAGTGCGTATTCGCCTATAATTTTACAAAATCTAAATATAGATTTTCACTATTAGATACGTCACTTACACACGCAATACGACAAACAATATCTAAAATTAATATTGACATTGACGGAATTGTAAAATATAAATTAAAGAAAAAGTAATAAAATTAATTAAACTCCAATCAAAAAGAATAATTCGTGATTTTTATTTTAAGTCTTATTGTGTCTATTGATAACATTATATATTATTTATTTATACTCAAGTAATTATACTTGCACTGTGTAATAATTATATATTTACAATATTGATGTATTTAGTGTCAATATATCGTATTTATTTTACTGTTTCTGGTAGAGAATCTCTGAGGCATGAAATCTGCCAAATGTGCTATTTACAAAGAAGAATATATAAATTAATTAATATTGACAATAACTTTCTCATCTCTTTTTATTTTATCTTTTAAAATTTTTGTGATTTTATGCGTTATTTGGATCGTATCAGATTTGGACAGACCTGTACTAAGATTTAAAATTCTGAAAGTATACACGAAAATTGAATTTCTAATAATTTTAATACTTGTTATTGATAGACTACTTCCTTGTGTTACTGCTATTGGGTAATATTGATTACTGTAATAACACTCACTACCAACACCCATAGACCACGGGAAGCATCTCGACTACGCTACAAAAACTGCAGCCCGTGTCTAACTTATTACGGAATCAATAAACTGGACATAATGCGAGCCAAGCCGACCGTGGAGGCGACAATAGCTAGGAATGTGCTGCTATGGAATACTTGCCCGCCTACGAACTCGGCGCACTCGCATTGCCTATGAAATACAACAATACATACGACCGTACTTTACAGGATATTTAAATGTTTTTCAACAATTTAAGATTTGTTTTGTTCTGTATCTTAATATTAAACTAATACTTATTGGTTACCAAAATATTCCGCAAAATCCAATAGTCAGATATTCGGATTGGCATATCAGATTTATTCCTGTACGTATGCCAATCTATCTTTGCAAGATTTTTCTTACAAGTATTACCGCAAGCACAGTTTGTGTTAAGAGTTCGACCTCGAATGCAAACGATTGGTACAGAGAACAACAATACTATGGTTAACATAGCCAGCGGCTGCGAAACCTGGCCTAGCTATATTCGCAAACCTGGCCCCGCCATATTTTCCGCATTGAGATTGCGTATTGTGTGCCCGCCGGCTGCCGGCAATTTATAGCACTGGAACCACGACGATACACGCTCGTTATTATTTAACGGTGGACCAGCCCTGGACAAACCGCGCCCCCGGCTATTACAAATGCAGCCCCACTAAACACGTAGATGTATTAGGTATTTTATGATTCTAAGATAATATACGTATATGTACATGTCATGCACAATACGACAGCGCGTTTAATTGTGTAAGTCCTTCAAAGGAGTAGATAAATCAACAATCTTGCACGTCTTGCGTCTAACAGTTACTTTCATTACCTAGATGTAATTAAAAATTAAACAACGCATACGCAACCTCAAAATATGCCGTGTAATGAGCGTGAATACCAAATTCGTCTTACAAAATTTTGCTGAATATCTGTATTTGGCAAAACTGACTTTTTCTACGATTCATTTGAATAATGTCTTAGCAGGGTCCAGTAAACCCAGCGCCTTACAAAGCCACGTGCGGCTATTTGCAAGTTACTCGCGTGCCTATGTACGACCGCGGTGACGAATAATACGTGCCTGTCGAACGAGTCAGTCCAATAAGGCATATCATAATATCCGATAGTGCAGGCGGCGAGCGAGTAGATTTTGTTGGGATGGTTATTGAGCATGGGTGCGAGCGAGAACCTTCGCCTGAATCAGCGATGACCGAGCATGGCCGGCCTTGCGGCACGCGCCGTGCTCTCGTCGCCTCTCCATATTATTTCATGATTTACCGACCACATAATAGTATTTCTAGTTCCTCAACCTAACCTAATTATAAAATAATAACCTGTTAAAAAATTATTAATTTATATACTGATGGTATGGAAAAATATTTACTTACAAACACTTGTTTTTCTCACAGAAAAAGATTTCAAGTATATTCTTTTTAAAAAATCAACACGGAAAATAATTCGAAGTCGCCTGATGGTAAGCAGTGTATGTCTGGTGGCCATCGTCCAAATAAAAGAACAGGTGTTGTAACGAACTGTAACGAATTTTGACGAAATTGCGCGTAATTTCGACGTGGATATAACTCCGTTGAACAGCACGGCTCCATAAACGCCATATTCATTTTATATCCAAGTAATACCTTGTGAACCACCTTGCATAAAATCGTACTACTTTTATAAGTCAGTCATCTAACAAATTGCTTTAGTAGGTAATCAAAAAATATAATCTTTGTGGAACTAAATATCTCGTATATTCATTGTAATTTCGATTCCGAAATAAAGGCGCAGCGACAACAGGTTTAAAATAATGCCCCGGAGACAAAAGCGGGATCGTCTCCGACATTCAATATTAAGGCTTTAAACTGTTGGATATATTCTGAATAACAATATACAGACCAGATTCTCAAAGCTTTGTATGCAAACGATTTATATCGGTATATAACAATATTTTATTCAAATGAGCAACGTTGGAAATATTTTACGTATTCAAGGCAGCCAAAAGCCAATTAGCGGTTAGTGCGAAAGGCTGAGATCATAAAATAGAAGAGATGTCGACTAACTTATAGAACTAAGTGCTAAAATATTTCAAGGCTTTTCTAGATATTCTAAATATGAGCTGGTTAGGTCTTTTACTTTATATTATAACAAAAGTTAGCATCGCTTAGAATGAAAGCCCTTGAAAAAAGCCCCAAAGTAAACAAGTTAGATTTAATAATGGAATCCCAGGGAAATCGAGGGTAGCATTTTTCTGTGTTTCAGTGTGTGAGAAAATGAATTTAAAACTATTTATAGAATAATTTTACCTATTTAATTTCCAGTTCTTGAGTCGTTTAGGGTCAGCAATCTTAAATTAATATAATTAATATATAATAAGATTAAGTATAAATAAACTACCTAACACTACTTGTCTAAAATTCAAATTGTAATCAACTTGATAGTATAGGTGACCCTAAGTACATACAAAAAGATTTACTTTGTTTTCTTGTAAACTGGTAAAGTTAAGGCACGTACGTGAACTTGTTTAGAAACCACTAAACTCGAACACAATGGTCAACCACAAATGGGGCTTTATCGAAAAAAGGGCCGTGCAAATAAAATATTTGAACCTCTCCACCACACAGCGCGTCCTATTCAAACGTCGATGATATAATGTAATTTTTTGGACGCATACATTTGTAGGGTTACATGATTCCTAGTCTCTACCAGCATATTTTTAAACCCATTTAAGTGCGGCATTGAGTAGTATCGACTTTTAAATTTTAAAAGTTCATTATGTTATTTATATTTTACCACCTGTAAATAACTTGAAATAGAAGCTTTACGAATACTTAAAGATTGGCACCTAACACTACACTTAGCATTGGTAATAATATTATTTAACTACTACGAATATATTTAGTGGTGTAGTTATATACTATATGTGTATTATACAATGAACGATCCAGCAGTGGTCAACGGCGAAGCATCGTGTTTACATAACAAGTTAGACATCGAGTTGGGCCTGCGCCCGCGCCCGCCTACGCTTCTAGTCGCGCGATTGGACGTTTAACAAAATATTGTAATTGTAATTCCAATAATGTTCCATTGTTTCGTCACGCAGGTGCTTCCGACACAGCGTTCATAATAATATTAACTTTCACTCAACAATTTCATATCTTCTTATGACACTGCAACTAAAATTTTCGTGTAATTATCTTGGTCTCAAAAAATCGTCCCATCAATCATTGCACTACGGTGATACGCGAGGTATGCCAATAAACTCAATGCAACTTTTTTTTAACACTCGTCGCAGTATAAAGCTCGTGAAGAAACGTAATGCAATTTTGATTAACTTCCGACGACAGTGAAAGCGCCATTTGTAATGAAGTGCAACACTAATTGACACATTGTCATGATATTATTATAAAGACGTTTATGACAAACTAACATATCTGACAATGTGTTGATATTCACCCATAGAAACAAAGAGTCGTTTTTAAAGAGGTTTTCTAGGGTTTGACTGGTAAATATCGAATATACCACCACAGAGAGAGGTTAACCTCTTACCTTATTATTTAAATAATCAAAGATACCAGACTAATTTTGTACAATAGGTTATTTAGGAAACAATGTATATATCCATAAAAATATTGTCATTTTTATACAGTTAAGTATTACATGTTGAATTTGTAAAATCTTCTATAATGTTCTATATAACTAACAAAGGCCCATACTAACGAGGATTTCGTAACACGCAAAGCGCTCGTAACGGCGACTTTCACTCGAACAAAGGCGCTATGATCGGGCTGCACGACCTGCCGCAGTCACGCCACGCAGGACGCAGCTCTGGTAAACGTCGCCAGTGACACAGTGAGCCACCGCGAAGGTTGATTGATCACTCGCCAAAAGGTCATCTGATAGTGTATCTCAGTTAGATCGCTTGTTTTGACCTCACTTTCAATAAGAAACATTAAGTGTAGGGAGACAACCTATTATTAGCAGAAGATTAATATATCTAATATGTTTCAGACGTCGTAAGAAATGTTTTTTTATACTATCACATGTAATTTACCTATTCCAAAATATACTCGTAGGGGAAAGCTACCAGAATCAGCCACGATATAAAAGTGATCCTCTTCCGTTACTGCTAGGACAATCTTAATCAATCAAAGTTTCGAAACCTTTATTAGGCCAGTTTGAGAATTTTCTATTGAATTTAATATCTGGTATTGCTAAAAGTTTTGCGTGCAGAATGCTATTTCTTTTTGACTTAGTTTTTCTATTGATTTTATGGGTTGTTGTTTTCCTTAGTTACGGTTTTTGGTACTTTTTTTCGCTTAAATATAAATATTAATTTAATCCACTTATCCGCCTTCTCATTTCATTACAAAATAGCCACTAGCTCACCTATCCGTCCTTAACAATAAATATGTAATATATTTTCAATGCACGCTGAACTATTTGGTCGAACATATGGATATTTTGCAGAAGAAAGTAATATGCAAGATCTTCATACAGAGGAGCAACGCCTGGTTAAAAACAATCGCATAATTAAGAGGTAAAAACTATATACTATGTAAAAAAAATTTGAAAGTTGAAACTGGCATTCCTTGACATGAATGTGTTATGTATACAGTATGAACCGAGGCGCGAACTTTTGGGGTAGATACACTCAAAGGCGTGAACGCTAAGGTGACGCACAAATACGGAGGTGTGAAAAGCCGGGGCAGTCGAACTTGTAGTTGACTTATTGTAGTCGCTGCAGTTAAGCCGCTTACAGAACCAGTCCTCGTAAATTTGAACGACGAACCGTCTACTATGATATATAATTTCATCGCTAAGGCCAATAATTTCATCTTTGAGTAAAAAACGATATATACCTAATAAAACATAACTTATATCTATATTTTACTAGATACCAGGATACAATACTGTTGTGTTCTTACATGGCGAAATTTCCTTCATTTATTTATAAAACAACGGCGTCAAGTCTGATTGCTTCACCCCGTTCACGGTATCGAATGTCGCTTCGCGTGTTCCTGTATTAGGTTACTTACAACTTAGCTGGGCCTAAAATCTACTCATGTAGAATAATTTAATACGAAATTCAAAGGAAGTAAAACTTCATCAATCTATCACAAGAAAAGATTTCGCTGGAAATTCGACCTCACTTAATTACCCGTCAATTGGACTACCTGATACTCAAAGACTAAAGATTTAAGAGCACACAGAGATTATGTCAATTTATGGACAGTAGAAGCCAATTTAGCCTTTATCGGGCAAAATCTTTAACGAACGCGCTATGTTCAATGCAGGTATTGTTGTGTCGCCTTGGTTATGGAACTTATGGACCGAGTCTGCCATAATAAACGAGTTATTATATGAGACCGGCATTGTATTTTATGGCATTCTTGACTCAGTTTTCAGTAACGAGTATCGCACCTATGATTGTGTTCATTCATTCAATTATGTTCTGGTTCTCGCTAACTGTAGACATGATTACATAAAACAAAATTAATCTACGATTATAAATTCTTTCAAAAGAAACTTTTTCAACGACATTTTGCTTAGACTAAGCGTTTTGTATTTTTTTTTGGACTAAGTACTCTGAACTAAATTCTGCACATAGCCTTTCATATGTAATAGATAGCAAGGAAATTCAGAAAGAAAATGCATGTATTTAGTTTTTAGCAGCAGGAATTGAAAATTCATTAAAGAAGCTCAGTTGTGCCCGCGGCGGTTGCAATTTGCAATCTGTTATGGAACGATCGCCAACTTCTTTTTACATTATAATCGGTCCGTCTCCGCTCACTTTTTTTTTGCAAAAGCGATGTTCATTCTACAGGGCCACAGATGGTAAAGTGTCACATTATTCAACTTAAAAATTAAAACTTAAATCAGACTCTCATTAAAATGAAAAGTTTATCTGTAAGTAATTTGTTCAGTTCAAATTATACGTATCTGTATTGTTTTACATTCAATAATTACAAAAGCAAAATAAATAGCAAGGATTCCCCCTTAAATTAAAATATTTAATGTACCAATTCTTCGTATTTCAGATATTTAAATTTGAATGAAATATTGAAATTTGACAGCGAGCTGTGAAAATTAAGGGCATTAAAATGCAGCTCGTGCGGTGGGACCCGCGCCCGCGCAACCTCTGTAATAATGGACCAGCCGCATCTGATGCATAATTCAACAGGTCCCGCTGATCCAAAAATTCTATTTTTGGGTATATTGGCAAAGAAATATTGAATAGCTCTCTTCCCCAAAAGAGTACTTTTTTATGACGAAGAACCTGTTTTCCTTTCATTCTTTAAATATCTTATGATAATACATAGACACTTATAAATATTTAACGGTTTTCTAATAGATTTTGAATAATTAACAAAAATGTATATATTCATGATACTGATTTGGGGAATTTGTAATTTGTTTTATGTGAAAGTTTGTCAATTGTTACACGAAATAAGATACTGAGACGACTTTATATCCAAAATTACATAACTAATTACTGGCTGTTACACGCATGGTGTACTTTTATAAATTATCGACATTTTGTAGCAGTGTCGACTTATGTTATCTAAAACATTATTAATGTTTTTCACTACTAACAAATCATTTCCAAACATGTAATAGCAGAGCAATTAAAGTGGGTTTATTTATTACTGGATAGCTATATAATTATTTTTTACTGACAATATAATAATTTGTCTGGACGTTACGCAGTCAGTTATTAACACAGTAATTAGCGCCTCCAGGAACCAATTGAAAAACAAAACAATCGATATAGGTGTACAAAGAAGCTCTCATCTGACTTGCGGAGTGCCGACACAATGCCGACTTAAAATTCTCTGTAATTCATTAAGACTCACGCAAGCAATCCCGTCATCTTCGGTCGTCCACAAATAACGTTTTTTTTAAAACTGAAAATTATAACTATTTTTCTAATATTTAGTTTTTAGTTGGTACTGTTTCTGGTATTGGGTTTATTGCTATTGTGTAACGGTATTATATTTAAGCGCGCTTCATAAGTTGTTCTTTAGGATCTAGGCCATTATCATTATTACAATTGAGCAGACAATTAATTCTATCAACACCAAAAAACTTGAATAGCCATTCAATGATTCTGGGACATTTGAAAGAACTAAGAGACAACCAAGGAAAGAAGATACTTGGGCAGTTTAAGAATGTTGTAAAAATTTTCTTTTCTGTAACTAATACAACGAACAAACCAGCATTATTTTCTCATGCGATCGGAACTTGAGAGCTTCTAATAAAGATATTTTTATCAACAGGTACAGTTGTTGACTATAAAAAATTTGATTCTAAATTAAAATTCAACTTAGTATTTGATTTGGTATTTAAATCGCACCAGTTCCTTTTTCTATTTCTAGTATCTTGTGTACTAGTGTATTAAATAAAGGAAATGTACGTAAATATAGTTGGTATCTATCACATGGTAAAGCTTGTTAATAATATATAATAATAACTACCTACTTCGAGGTAAGGGAAAGTTTGGGAAAGTAAATAAACTTACTAACTGAAATATATATTTCAATTTGATTTATATTGCATTGCTTAGAACAGAATATAATTTGAAAGCTTAGGAAAGAATGTAATTTAAATGAATATGAAGTAATTTCATACAGTCTTTGTCTTCTAATTCGTCGTTACTAACCTCTGCTCTAGATTTTGACATGGCCAAACAAGCTCAATAGAGGCCTAACCTAAGGCGAGCGTCTCGAACGGAACACGTGTCGTTGATTGCCCCCAATTGGCGAACGAATAAAAACAATCGTCGCTTAAAAATAACCGTGATTTCATCTCGCAACATGTGACGTTTGTTTTCTCTAAGAGGAATGAAGCATGATGTTCCCACCGCACCATACCATGTGAAATGTTGTCCTGCCGGCATGGTCCCATTCCCATAAGACTGATCGAATGATTCACAACCACTAATGATAATGAGAAGCGTATGTCAAGGAACTGGCAATAGTGGCAACGGGAAATTCTTCCTGGAACTTTTTATATAAAATCTGATAGGATTCACGCGTTTTTGGCTCAAATTTGCCATATGGGGCGCTACTGTAAAGGCGTGCGCAACGACCATCTGATGTTTTAACTTCGTTTGCTACAAAATGAAAAGATAGTGTCATCCGCACTTAGTGATCATGCCCCATATGTGGGTCAATGAGGAAGTACCTAAAACCGCAACACTTTTTTCCCACAAACTACGTAAGTGCCTACTAGTAAAAAACTGATAAGACACCCACGCTTTTGCCATACCACATTACTGAAATACTTAGTATTTTAATTATTACTGTTGCAACAAAGCAAGTATAGCTAGCAAGATGCTAGCAATTTGATAGCTAGCAATTCTATGCAAAAGCCTACTTTCTCGAATTAAATCAAATCCAACAATATTAGTAGAATCTATACATTTTACACATTTCACATTTATTATTATTAAATGTTATAAAGTTTGTCTTATACTTAACTTGAAATCATGTCTTTTAGACTATGAATGATAGCTAAACTTTAAGCATCATGGTCATTTCATCGAAATTTTGGAAGCTAATAAGTCTATAGCTCAGATTCAGACATCAGAAGCATCCCGCATCTACAGAACTTAAAATAATACCACAAAGAAAATAGCTGGTTCAGTAATCTAAATTATATTTTTATCATATTAAATTCAAGATATAAGATATTTGTAAAGTGTTTTTACGTGGATATAGATACTGTTTAAAATAGCTCACTTGGTTGATTTTTTTTTACAAAAAAAAAATTTTTTCTTGTGTTTATTATCTAAATGACATATTTTACATAAAATATAAATAATTAAGTATCTATTCCCATACCGGACGCGTTTCGCGCGCTTATTCTTTTGAAATTTCTTTAATGTTGAAAATGTGTCACTTAGAGTTATATTAATATTATGTTATTTAAGTTCGAAGTCTTTTATTCTCTATGGTAATCAACTTCAAATCCGTTAGGCGAGTCTTCACTTTTTTATTATTATGAACAATCATGGCTTTTAGTGACAGCAGTCACAGACAGGAGGCTGTCATTGTTTGGTTACAGCGGCCATTGTTATGGCTCGGCGCCACCTTTTTTACCCATAAAAACTGAGTATCTATCTAGTACCTGTACCTACGTATCTATATGACGACAATTGTAAATGATAAAACAATTTCGTACTTTCTTATAATAAATACAATAAATAAAATTAGTGTAGATTTTAATAATTATTGTAGCGATATAGTCTCTTTTAGACATCGCTAGTTGTTTTAATAGTTTTACGTTTGAACATTTGATCAGGTATCTACATCCTTTTTTCGGTAAGTGCTACAAAGTGCAACAGGATAACTGCATTCCAGTTATAAGTTGATCGATTAATATAATTATTATTATTATTTTGATTGCGTTTTTAAACCTACCTTCAGTTTTTAGACAATATAGACCAAGTGTTATAACAAAAATACGACATTAAATTGAAACATAAACGTACGACATCCGGATCCGCTATACAAGCACATTGAAATGTATTCCAATTATAAAATAAATCCTATTCATTTAATAATATCATAGTTTATATAATAATATTATATAAACGAATGCAATAAATGCCCTAATATATTGTCGTACTGTGATCTCCACTCAGTATATAACCTTTATTTAATGTTTATTATGTAATTGGTTAAGCTGTCTTATTTAAAATAAAATAAATTAATAATATATAGAAATAAGATACCCATGTCAAACATAAAACGGAAAAACTGTTCTGTGATATCACCACCATAGATCAAATATAGCACTTTGAAATTAATGAGTACCTGGATTAGTAATAATAAAAGTCTTTTCCCCAACTTACATATTACACTTGATGTGGACTATCTATACATAGGCTATCTATATCTATATTCTATACAAGCCAATTGTAAGTGATATGACAGACATTTCTTACGCACTTCCGTTGCATATTGTTAGATTGCGTGGGGCAATTTAATTACAATTACAGTCTTAGGTCTTGTGTTTTTATTTCAGCTGAATAAGTCCTTTTGAGTTTTGACAATGAATTTAGCTTATAAAAAGGATAGACAAAAAAATTAGGTGTAGGTAATTTAAGAGTTACACAATATCAATCTTTTAACCAAACCTATTTTAGGGATTGCGTAGTGATTACTATGGTTAGGTAATAAGTCTAATAGATATTAGATTTTTTTATCAAATCACAATTTAAAGTCTAAGCCGGTAGGTTGAGATATTACTATATAGACATTTAGCGAGAACTAAGAAGAGAGATTGCCCATTCTTATACTACACACATTCTATGGAGTTTGGGATTATATTTGATTGTTTCGTATAGTTTAAAAACTTGTGTCACAAATCAGCTTTCGTAATTATAATATTAACATAATTTAAAATAATGATAAATATAAATATTTTTTGCAGTTCTCTTGTAATAAAAAATTGAAAAAATTAGCTTTATAACTGCAAAACAGGTGCACTTTAAAAATTAAACTTCGTTATTTTAAAATGAATAACACAGCGTGGACAACTTTAAATTGAATACTAGCACAAATGTCACAATACTCGCCAGGTATAATAACAAGGTATAATACTCAAGACGGAGAAATGCTCAGACGTCTTTATCGAACACTATGTTTAACACAAAAAGCAACCGACAAAATCTTAAGATGTAAAACAACAACATAAACCTACGATTGACAGCTGTGACAGATAATACCACAAACGTTAATTATGTTTTATCTTCAGGACAAAGGGATAGACCGTACTACCAAGTAGACATTTGTAATGTACCACCTCGTTAAAAACTTAAAATATTAATGTTTATTAAAATAAATATTTCGATTTTATTAGTAAAGTACTAAATGTCCTAAATTGTAGTGACTCAAGTCTGTATATGAAATTCTCTTCATTTTCATTCTCATTGACAGACGTTTTCATGAAATATATTAATTGTTACATTATGATATCTTTGCAATTAGCGTTTATCAATTTAAACCTATTATTTTGTAAAAGTTACAATCACGTTATTTTAAAACTGTCTTTATGAACAAAATTTATTGAACAATGAATATATATTGGAATTAAAACCCCATGATAGGATTTTGAGTTCAATAAGCGCAATTCACTTTTAAAAATTGCATAATATTATCAATTCTCTTAGGAGCCGAAATTACATTGTTGATACAAGATTGGGCAATCTCTTTTGCAACTACGTCGCGTATCAGTCAGAAAATGAAAGGATTTTCGAAAAATAATCTATTATACAATTTTGAACAAAGTGATCTTATGGTGTATAACCATAAGATTTCTTAAAGGTGGGATATGTATTACTGTGTGGGCACACTATAAATCTGTTGCACTTGGTTTGATATCGTGCGAACGCGTTATAATAGGAGGAAATTATAATAAACAGATATCCCGGTCCCCTCGAACTCCGCCCTCCCTAATAAATATTAATGTACGGTCTGAATGCTCCGCATGCTGCTGGTACATTGACACTCAATTTGCTTTTTTGCAGCCAATACATCTCGCTCTTTGTACTCTCTCTTGTCATCAAAGATTATTATCGGCTCTTAGTAAACGCTAGACGGCGGACATTAGAAGGTCAAGTCACGATATACCTATTTAACTTTTTCTTGTTTATTGCTTAATGGCTTAATGACTTACTCTTAAGCACCCACTACACGTTACTTAACTACAAAATAAACACTTACGGTATTTTTTAGTCGATAGTGTAATTTGGATGTATTTTTTTTCAAAAAACTAACTAGAATTGTCAATATTTGAATATTTATTATTATCAAAATATGTTTTTAGTTTTGTTCCATTGGCAAATATCGCCATTCATAATACCTACTATGTATTCTAGCTTTTTTCATATAACATCATAACCTATAGAGAATAAAATCTAATTGGGTATAATTTATTGTTTTGAACTTGTGTATTTTTATTTAAATACAACTTACTGAAGCCTCATATCTCAAACAAGCATTTTTATTATTCTTTTATTTTTTGTTACAAATTGACAGTGTAGTCACGGGTACTCCTTCACAATACTTCAGCCGGAAGGGTCACGTGTCCTGCCGATGGGGTGCGCAGGGAACGCATTTCCCAATCATTTCCCACGCCACCCTCTACAATAGAAACCAAACTTGTTGATTTTGTTCTACCCCTATTAAATTCTGTTTCCGGATGTCGTATAATGATAATTGTTTTTTTTGTGTTGATGAGTTTTAAGTTTATTAGATCTTTACTAATAAGGTTGAGACTGATCTTCTATATACCCTATGCTCGAGAAACATTTTGGGAACTCCTATTTTTATTTCTAAATGATTGTATGGTTTTATCTTTATGCACTAAATGTAAATATTTATTATTAACTTAAATTTACTAAGTCGGATTTAACTAAATATTAACGGTCTTGTAAATGATCGTTATTTGATTTAATTTTATAAAGTATTGTCTATTAAGTAGGTATATTGTTTGCTATGAAGATTGACATATCTCAGGCGTTCAAAAACTCCTACAAGCGATATTGCATTTATTGGTAAAATGTCTTTGATTTCAAATAAATAATTAAATACAATGTCATAGCCGAAATACCAACAACTGATTATGGAATCCAACACCATTAAATAAATAACACCTTACGTATAAATATTATGTATAATCGTGGAATCATATGATAAAATTAATTGTAAAAGATTCTCATTGGAACCCAAAATCGTGTCACAAGAGGTCGCAACGGTACCCACATTCTTTACCGATTTTCAATTGAACGTTTAATTCAAATAATTAAAATAAAAAATGCAAGTACTTTATTTAAATTTTCGATTTAAAAAAAAAAATAGTAACGACAATCATCCTGTCTTCTTCGAGGAATTTGAATAAACCGTCATCATTTTTGATAATAACATTAAACACGCAAACATAAAAAAAGCTGCGAAAAAAGGTAAAATAATTTCGCGATTTGATGATGGACTAGCCTCAGGTCGAGATTTTTAGTCAAATATATGGATGGTATTCAGCATAACTGGCTGCCCTGTACAATTTGGCAGGAATGAGAATTTTTGTATTTCATTAGCATATTTAATAGATGATTCATCTACTTAACTAAAGAAATCCACTTTGAACTGTTTGTTATTAGTGGATTATTTTCTTAATCTCTGATTCAGGAGTAGATTAATACATTAGTACCATGTCATACCAACTATTTCGTTTATTATTATTATCTCATAGTAGTAGCATTACCTCATTAGGACTGAACTACATTATTTAATGTCAACACAATAAAAAAATCTTTTTGTGTGTCTGATACATAAGTAGGTATAATAAATAGTCCTTGAACAATATTAGTTTATTAAGCCACTATATGAAGTCGCTTTAACACAAACACCGTTCACGATTGCAAACGGACAGTATGAAGTAAGTAGGTAATAACCAAAGATTTAAATCGGTATTAACTATAATTGTTTTTCTTATAAATATATTTACATTTACAATATTATTAAATTATAAATACTGAAAATATAATAATAGTGAACTATTACAATGAGGAAGTAGGTAAGTTATCGATAAATAAGTATAATTAGCTCGTAAGATAAATAATTTTCCTACAAGAAAAATACATGTCTTGTGATATGGTGCGTATGTTCTAAAGTGATTATAGTAAGTATAATAAAATGTATTCAGTATTCGACGAAAGAATAGAAAAGTTTCGCCCACGTACCTGCCAGTCCAGTCACACTGATCTCCCATCAAACCTGCCTCGGCGACGCAAGTCAGGCCCAAAACAAAAGTCCAAAATAATGCGTTCAACACCATTTTCAGTACTAAATAAATCTAGCATTAACGGTGTCCCTGATCTCACATCACTTTCGTTAATACCACAAGTCCACTACATAATTAATGCAACGATAATATTTACGTTTGCTAATTCACTAGTAAATAAGGCAATCGAAAACAAACACCCACCTCCTATCATATCAAGAATGACACTAAAATTTTGATGAGAGAGACTGTAAGTTTGGTCCCCCAATCATTATCAAAGAGTGAAAGAGATAGATTTGTTAATAGTGCGTCAGAAGAGCATATACATGAATCCATCCAGCTCTTTCTTTCTATATGTTAATAAAAGTGATTTTATACCTTATTGCGTTTCTTTAAGCGTTATATTTAATTGTATTGAAAAAAAATTACATAAAAGCAAATTGAATTGGCGGGAATTGTTTGTTTGCAAGCGAGAACTTTGTTTTGTATTTATTTTGACGTTACAGATTTCATTCCTATTGGAAATTGGATTTGACACACGAATGTATTAGAATAGAAATATAGTATACGTAAATTTATTTCTTATTATTTACTATTACTATTAATTAGTTCTATTCAGACGGTACTGAAAAAGTAGTTGATCCTGTCTTCTCTTACTAGCCTGCCGACACCCACAATCAATTGTCTATGTCGAATAATAGGTTAAAATTCTGCCAAAAATTAAAAACTAATATTTTTATTAATGAAATAAACTTTTTTCTAATATCTCATTAAATATTAAATTAGTAAACCAATTGGTTTACTTATAAACAAAAGCTATTTAAAAATTAAAAGTTTTTGGATTGATTCTTTCCTCAAATGTTATTTATTGTTTGACTTAAAACTGCTTTTAAAACTTTAGCAAACCATTTATATTTATAATCAACACTTTCTTAAATTCAGTCATCTACCTACTTAACGTACGTTTTCCTATCTATTCTTGCGAACCATATATTTATTGGTCAATTAGCTAGATAATTATAAATTAAACCCGCCGTATTATTAGTATGGTATGAACATAAAAAAAACGATTATAAAAGGTCCCATCATTCATGGGTGCAGGCAAAAGCAAAGTTTATAAGCATCAGGGGTTATCTTCGTAAACAGAGGTTCCCGGGGCTGAAACCATTTTGCCAATCTTATAATTAAAAAACCTTTTTTTTAAGAATGACAAAGCTGGTCTTGTTATTACAAAGCTTTTACCTACATATTATGTTTATGGGTTCTTTTAACTTAAAAATATTTAACCGTGTTTTGTTCTATACAAAAGTACTTAGAATTACAAAGGTGTTTGATGTATGAAGATCTTATTAAGTAAAATATAAAATAAAAGAGAAATAAATATGTATTTGTTTTTCTGTCTATTAATTATACATAATTTAAGGGCGGTTTTAACCATTGTATAAACAATGGTTATAACCTTATGGTGGTTAATGGTTTAAACCTTATGGTTTATATTATTAATAAAGCCCTGAGTTATAGAGTGGAGGCGGCAAAAAGATATTAAATTAGAATTGTAGTCATGAATTGTTCTAATAAATCTACTGAAACTATCAATTAAATATTTGACGTATATGACAGTTGCAAAATGAAATTTCTATGTTTATAGAAAATGAAAAGTTTTTTAAAGTTGCAACGGTAATGTTTGTGCTCTGACCCTGTGCATTTACCTGTATAGCACAAGCAACATTAGTAATGACTTGGGTCACCCCAAGTCATTACTAATGTTGCTGGTGTTTTTATGGTTTTATCAGTATAATATTGATAAAAATTAAACACTGAGACCGGGTTCATCCTTCCGTAGTAAATATTTAACGTCACTCATCGACATTAAATTAACTACAGAATAGTTCACGACCAACCAAGCAGCCAAGTAATATTATGTTTTATTAATAAATTTCATAGGTATTATTTATTAATTGCAGCTACGGAACTTTACGCGAAGGAAACCCTGACATGCCTGATATGACTACACTTTCATTGTTAGCTCCACTTTATTGGTAATTTTCAAAGATTAATAGCTTTTTTAAGAAATAGATTCTCTATTAGAAAGACGCTTTCATAAAATTAGTTACATATAAGTATACATAGCTACATTACATTACATACATTTAGTTACATATCTTTGCTTAGATGGATATTTTTAATAATAACCCACTGTTATATTTAGTTACTGAGAGTTTAGGGTCTTTTAAATGTTTTGTTATTGCATCAGGTGTAATTAAGCTGAATAATAGATCGATCTAGACATAACCTTTTTTTTGTAAGAACCAAGGTAAAAGCACCGCATGATTATAATATTTACTGATGAGTAATGTATTATATATTAACTGTTGTAAAGTTTCTAATTCTTTCTCTAACCATTAAACATCTACCGCGCTTGTTCGATATTCTTGTATATGAATAAATCTTGCTGGTATATTATAAATCTAACTCCTCAACCTCATAGTACCTATGGCCTCCAATCATAGAGTGTCTAGGAGATGTGAGTACAGCTATAACCTATATATTCATTTCAAAAAGATTATTATCATGGATATGGAACTTTGCTTGGATTGTTTGCATGCGTGCGCCTATGTTTACGAACAGATAAACTAAATCAATAGCCCGTGTATGTTTGTTCAGTGGATAGATAGTCACTTTGTCGCCATTCATTCCCTGTTTGCTTAAGCCTATGATTCGCTTCTTATCGTCTCTACCCGCATTATATCCTTTGTTGAAGTCTGAGAATTTTTGATAAAAAGGTATTTTATTTCTAATTAAAATTAAAACTTAGTTGCACGTTCTGATACGCGAGTAAAATTGATTTAGTTTAAAAATAATGGATTGAAATACTTTCTATACCCTTGCAGACCTACCTTACCAACTTATTATCCCACGTTTTCAGAATAACATTTAAAAAATGCTATCTATCGTTTGTATTAAATATTTGGTTCTATAAAATACAATTATATTATTTGTAGATTTTCCGATTTATGTTTACCTACCTTTAAAATTATTCCATAATAATTAACATAATACACATAAGTTATGGCAAAATTTACCAATCTTTTTTGTAAAGTACCAACTAGGCTTTTATTTTATATTTTGTCGTCGACCCCTAAATAAGCGTGGCTTGAGGTATCGGTTACGTAATTATTTGTTAGCTACGGTAATTATACCTTCCTATGAAATATTCAGAACTATCCTTATCGTTGTTCTGTGACGCCAATATCTAAACCAGTTTAACTTTCAGGCTTTTTAAAGTTTTAGCTTTTTTAATGGTTTTTTGACACAGTGTGGTGTTATGCATAATCCACATTTACATAATAATTCATATCAGTCAATGTTTAATAATATTTGTTTACTAACTTGCTATCATTATTGTATCAAAAATATGGAAAACATTTTACTACTGATA
Source organism: Acentria ephemerella (assembly GCA_943193645.1). Taxonomy (NCBI): domain Eukaryota; kingdom Metazoa; phylum Arthropoda; class Insecta; order Lepidoptera; family Crambidae; genus Acentria; species Acentria ephemerella. The sequence goes on along the minus strand of OW971886.1, from coordinate 7,687,108 downwards.
TTGGAAGTCTCAACAGACTTGCGAGCATCCCAATACCAAACTCATGGGCACAGTAAATGATAGATCCCAATTATTTCCAATGCCTTTCCTTTCTAAAATGAGACGAACTATTATTTAAATTAAGGCTGTATAGGGTTAAATCCTTTACATTCTTAGAATAAAAAATAGTCAATTTGACTTCGACGGTGACATTTGTTTGACAATTCTTTCGCTGTTTCAGTATTTTCATTGAAGGTGTTTTACATAATTCCTAAAATCGTTATATTGACTTAAATATAATAAAGAAATGATAGGACTCTTTGTACGAAACACTAGCTGCCAACTAAGATGTTTATTTTCAAATAACCTACAAAAATCATTAACATCTCAAATAAAATGTATCGGTGTTTGTCAAAACCAAGTGTTTCGAGGATATTCTAACGATGCGAAGGAAGAACGATTGGAACAAATATATCATGGACCTTTGACACCTCAAATAAAAGCTGTAAAGATATTTTCTTTGACTTCAAGCATGGCAGGCCTAATGTCTCAACCAATAATAGTGAAACAAGCTTCATCGATTGGTAGCACTTCTCTCCTCATAGTAATATGTTCAATGGTTGGATTTTTTACATTTATTACCCCACTACTGCTGCACTTCATCACCAAAAAATATGTTACTGAAATACATTACGATCCCAACACTTCAACTTACAAAGCAACTACAATTAATTTTTTCCTGGTAGATAAAGAGGTAAGAGGTAAAAGATATTTATATTGCTAATGCTTGCAATAAAATGCTATATTTAATTCAGTTTAAAATGGTAATTATATCTACTGATTATTATGTTGTCATATTGCAGCTGGAATTCAAAAGTGAAGATGTTGTTGTGCCAGATATTCCAGGAATGTTTACAACAATGAAGGCAAAAGGGAAACCCCTTTTCATTGAAGCACGACATTTTAACAATCCATTGCATTATGCCAAAATCATGGGATATGACAAACCCATGGATTTTAAACTAGGAGATACAGAAGGTTCAGAGAGTAATAAGTAGATATTAGGTGTTTATTTATTATATTATTAATTACAATTGTTACATAAGATTTGTCTGTTATTGTTATATTCCATTTTGAGTACAACCTATGAGATTAGCATTTGTGTCAAGTATTGGGAGCAGTGATAATAAAACTAAAAAGGTAATTAAAATAACATTTATTATACTTTTTTAAAGTTTCATATTTTTATATTGCACTACCATCTAGCATTTGTAAGTGTAATTTGACTAGACAGTACTGCTAAAAAACTGTTACACTTAATTTATTGGTAAAGGAAGCCATAGATAATGGTAAATACATATTAAGAAATAAGAACAATTTTAACCACATATATAAAACAAACTAGGTACTGCCAAATAAATAAAATGATTTTGAAATTTTGGTTGACATTTCCCACATTCTAAATCTGAAAGTTTATTTAAATCATTATGAACCACATGGCTTTTTAAACTATCAAGACTGAAAAATAAATGAAATTGTCATTGAATAATTATATCTTGTTTTACAAATTGATGTTTATATTAAATAATAATGGTCAAATCATTCTTATTACAACTAAGGTCATTATAATTTTACCATAATTAATTACATCTCAATCCTAATATTAAAGCTGCTGAAGTTAGTTTAACCAAAGCATAAAAGATGAAATATGTGGATGTGGTAAAATAAACCACAAATCCTGTATTATGAATATATAATAAATAATTTGTTAATTACTAATTAATTTTTGTCAATTATATACATATAAAAATATTTTTTCCACATTAATATGAGAATATGACCTCATGACATGCACAATTTGAGCTATTCAAAAAACCACTTTGTTGCTTATCTTTATGGCCCAAACTGCATAAATTAAATCTGTTAAATTACTTTATACATCCTAATAACACCATTAAAACTGAATACATATTTCATGTCATTATATTTTTAGATTAAAATAAACAATATTTATATGTACTAAAATTCAAGTACATATTGGTTTGCTATGATATAAGTACTTTAATAAAACTAATTAATAAACCACTAAAGTTAGTGAATCTTCACAAACTTCAGTGGTTATAGTATAAAAGTAACTTTTCATGTAATGATGTTAAATAGATGTGCCCACAATTGGTAGGTATAATCACACAAAATATGTAACATATTTTATACACCATATATATATATACACCCACATATTATTATTTGTTTTAGACTTACTCTACTCCAAAACATCATTTGCAACCCTGTTTACTATTCATATCTGTACATACTCAGTCAACATCTTTATAAAGCTTATATTTACAATTCAAATATTTATATTTGTAAAAATTTAATCAACAGAAATAAACAAAATTTTATACACATTTAAACATAATTAACAATTTCATAATAAAGAGAAAATGCAAAAACAAATTAAAAATGGAATGTATTGAAAATTTATGATATGAAATATGTACAACAATACTGAAAAACGTTCATAAAGGAGAACAATATGGAGATTTGAATTTCTACAGATTAAAACTCAAACAGCTTTTTCTAAATTTCTAAAAAACAACAATAACATCTACTTTTTCTTTTACATTTTATTTTAATCACGACTATTCTCCATTAAATGCAAAGAAAATTGTAATAAGAATTCATACATAGAAGACTAAAAATATTCATAGGAGAACCAAAAAATAAACACTACCAAACATTCCACTCATACCTTAATAAGAAATTCAATTTATTTCACAATACTTTAATCATTAGTTTGTTTTCGATTTTTTTTATTAATGAAAATCTTTTCTATTATATTGCTTTACTAGAAACTTTATAACAATGAACATGTAACAATTTGATCTGTATGCATTATAAAGTTAAGTTAAGGGTATTTGAACTTACCAATCACTTTGATACAATATTAAAAAATATAAATTAATAAAATATCACCAAACATACCCATCATAGTTTATCTAAGTAACAAAGGAACCTTGAAATAAAACTTGACATTTATCATTCAAATATAGAATTCTATATTTGAATATCTCGCCTTTTGAATAATTTGGGTTTATAGAGGTTCTCTGGTCTCTTCTTTTTCGTGTGATAGGAGATATATAAGGAATCATTTTTATAATAGTTACTATTACATTACAACACAAGTCCCAAATATACTAAGTGTTTGTAGTGTAGACACTACAAACATGTCACTTTATAATTGTGAAAACTGAAAGTCACATCTCCACGATGCGGCCAATAGACGGACGGCACTGTACGCGTACACTAAGATGTGGATTTGACTCTTTCAAACTGTATATGTAGAACTGTTGTTGTGTCCAATTGATTAAAATTATACAATAAATATTGTATACAAGTGAAATTAAATAACATATGATTTTTTTGTGTTCTAAGACTTAATAAGATCTCAACGGTATTCTTACGTATTAACTAAGTTCTGGAGAGCTCTGTTGATGACGTGCTACAGCTATGGCACGTTACAGAGTACTCATATAAAACACTAAAGCAATGACATACGTAAATATTAAAATTTTGCCTTAAATAGAATCTAACCTTAGAGTTGCAACAGGTCTGTAGATGCGCTCGCGTTCACCGATCACCCCTTTTGGTTGGTTTACACGAAGACCGTAGGTAAGTTGCGGATTCAACTTATGATGGATTTCAATAAGACTACCAGCGGATAGTTTGGCTTACGAACCGTTGAATTTTAAAATATTATATATTTGAAATGTCTCAAAATTTAACGACCCGTAAGTAAAATGAAACCCAGCACCAATTCGAGCATATTAACGGTTAATTTTATAGTGTAAGATAGTTTAGTTATAAAATTGCTGGGCAAGTTGATAAGTTGTCAAGAAGAATAGGTTCGGATCTATTTCGCTCCCCTCAGTCGTAGTGCAGGGCGTTGTCGGCGAGCGCGTGCGTGGCGGGATTGATCTTGTCGTCGATGGCTTCGAGCGCGGCGGCGCGCGCGCGGGCGCGGGCAGCCCACTCCACGCGGCAGAAGGACGCCGTGCCCAGCGACGCCAGCACCGCCAGCACGGCTAGCTGCACCGACAGGTACGCCCGCGACGAGTACACGAAGCAGGCGGCAGCTGCTATTGACTGGAATAACATTGAGGAACTAAAGCCATGTCTTATGTAGTTGTTTCTTTCTTTGTGTTATAGCTCCGGGATAATTATGTAAAATATCCTTTTACCTCGAGGAGTTTTTCAGGACTAATGGTATAACCATGACTAACGGAAAAATTAAATGAAGAAGAAATGTAATGCAAATGATGACTATGAAATTAAACCAAAATGAGAATTAAATAATAAGATAAAAATAAAAAAATTTAACTTATCCTACAAAAAGAATGACCATAAATGAGGCAGTAGAAAATCTTACGATATTTAACAAAATGATCCCGAATTAGACAAGTACACATGTAACAATTACTAAGCTAATTAATAATTAATATGCTAACTCTTTAACAATTAAAAAACCCTTACCTGGGTAAATTTGAAGAGTGCGAACGCTGACGTGCTGTTATTAGAGTAGTTGCCGCCAAGGATAGAGTATATCTGCGTATTGAAGCAAGCATCACCGAAGCCAAGGAGGAAGCTGCAGAACATAGCGAGGTACGGCGAAGGGTTTATGTATGACACTTCGTTGGTGTCTCCGAAAGGTGCCTCCGTAGGCAAGTTGATGAAGATGAGGAAGAAACTGGTCAGATGAATCAAGTAGCCCATGATCACGATGGGGTCACGGCCCCATCGGGTCGTCTTGGAGCCCAGAATACCAAATAGAGCGCCACCTGATAAATTAATAACAGTTTTAAAGACAGTCTGAAAATAAACTGTTTCTATCTGTGTGAATACAAGGCATTACTTTGTAGTAAGTCTAACAATGATTATTTGTATGCCTTAAGTAATTAGGCTTAACATTTCTAATTCTAAATAAACAAACTAAAAGGCATGAATAATTAAATAAAAGTGCTTATCTAATTAAAATGTAGTTTTTAAAGTGATTCACTTTCTATTATTTCCGGAAACAATTAAGTACCAGCTCCAAAAATTACTTTTTAATTAGGTAAGTAATTAAATTGATCTTTTTAATTTTTTGAAGACGGCGTTGAGTTTTGTTTAAAACTTCCTTTTTATAGTTAGATGGGTGACCGTCAGTATTGGTGACTTGTCTGTCTTAGTCGCGCTGGTTGAAATACATAAATATTGTTTTGTGCTATTGTTTATTATAAAATTTAAGGGTTGCTCTCCATGTCATCAAATTAACAAATATTATTATTTTATTTTATGAACTACCTATCAAGATAGTTCATAAAATGTTGGCATATTTAGATAAGTGACACAAAAGTGGTAGGGATTTTTATAAGTTCGCCTGGGTAGCCATTATCAAACCTAAGTCCGCCGCCATAGCAAAAATGTTAACAGTATTGATGTATTCCAGCAGTTGGAGGTAACATAGCCATTTCTTCTGTGGTTGAGGAATCCGGGTGTAATTCGCTTCAATCTTTAGCCTTATCATCACTTACTATCAGTTGAGATGAAGGCTAATTAATACCTACCCCGTTAAGAATATCAAGTTACAATTACTTATTTTTTGTAACTATTTTTTCGGGTCGGGTAGGTAACAAGAGATATTTCATTTTATAAGCATGCTTACCTATTAATACCATTATATACTTTCTAGACGCTGTTTTAAATTAATTAAAAATTTACATTTATTTTTATTTTTTAATACTACTGGGTAAATCAGACATTTTCTTGTAGACTAGTACTTATTAACATTTATAAAAAAACTCTCGTTTTATGGAATTGTTAGTATAACTACGTAAAGATATCGTATATAAATATATCAATGAGTAACCTTAAAGCTTGATCTTAAATGTCACTTGTAAACCTTGAATCCATACAAATATTATCAGATAGTACTTACTTACCTACTAGATAGATAGTCCCTATCAATAATTACGAAAGAATATTGAGATTCGATCAGTTGATGACAAGATCAATACTACACACTTATAGTTACAAGATTGATTTCAAGGCAATTCTTTCATTCAATGAAGTGTCTTATTGAGGTCTTGTCGGACGTTAATTATTTTATTATCGAATCAAATTGCGAGCCATTCATTTCCGTAGTTACAAAAGAATGTAAATATAATTGAATGTTCACTCCAAACATTCATAATGGCAATTAAGATACGATCAGTTATGTTGGTCTCTCGAGCAGCACCAACCAGTCGCGGGCACACAATTTAAAAGCAATTCCGTCTAGTATATAGATTATTCATATATTAACCAAATTGCGTTTTTCAATAAGCCCGAAAATGATGTCCTTTTCAATGACAGATATTTGTAAACCGTTCTATTACTTAAGTGGATGTCTATTTCGTTAGAGTTGAGAAATTATTTAACGTTGGTTTGCTAGAGAACCTAACATAATAAAGCAAGTATGGTACTTGACAAGTGCGCATTGAATCCACGTAAATAACAACTTGTGTTTTCACACGAAACAACAAAGGCAACACAAGTGGTGATAATAACAGAATGGTTAAATAGGCCGCACTCACACAAAATAATCAATAATAAGGTTACTGATATGACAGAACATTCATAATAATAGGTGTTATATTGAATCGTCTAAGCAATCAATGATTAATAATTTTTCGAGTACTATTGATTATTTTATTGATTGTCTATGTTGATAATAAATATAGTGGAACGTCCCATTGTTTAATATTACCACATTCTCACATAAAAATATAATCCTTTACTAAATGCTATTATTACAAACTATATGATAAAAACTCATAAAAGTAAGGAATAATCGACTCAAATAGTTTTCCAATTTTTTTTACAGTTTAAAAAATTGGAAAACTATTAAAAGTAACAATTATCAATGTACAATTATTTTTTTGAGATCTTACTACCAATAGTAAAGTATATACCTACTATACAACCAATAGTATAGTATAGTATTCGGATTTTCCTCTTCACTTGTGCTATAAGACAACTTCTTGCTAATTTCGTGATTATCTGTCAACCGCATTTTCCTTATAAGTTTTGGTTCATGCAACAGACACATTGATCTTTTGATTTCGTTGACTTGAATTTTGATTTCCTTATAGTTTCTACGAAATGTAGAGTTAACTTAAATCAAAAGTGGAAATAGCATAATTATAGAATCGTATAATACTTTTGCTTTACAGCCAAACCGACAGAGGAATTCTTTTATTTCCCTGAATCCTAACAATTAATAAGAAATATTTGAGGTTAAATGATGTAAGTATTGTTCTTACCAAGAACTTCTCCCATGCCGATGAAGACGCCAGATAACCCAACCAGTTGTTTAGCATTCTCTCCCATAGCCAGCGTAAATCCGATACTAGGGCTATATACACCGCTGAAGAATGACAACTCCACGCCTGAAAAAATAATAAATAATGATGAATGTGACGAATTAGATTCCTTTTAACTTTCATAATTTTGGAGTACAAACAAATATTTCTTGAATCCATTCATCATTCGATATATTACTTTACTTTTTAGAATTGATATTACTTTTTATATAAATATTTGACGTAGACTGTATTAATTTCATATATGACCATACAGACCTCAGTTAAGTCTATATATATATTAAATAATAGAATATTTTAATTTATGATGTAATATCTATAATACTATCAATATAATAATGTATCTATTTTTAAAATTACAGAAAATTTTACCAGTGTAAATAAAAGTAACGCTTAATAGTAGCATGTCTCTGGTCCAGAATAGCTTCAAGGCACCTTTGAACGCCTCCATCGGACTCTCATCTTCGTCCCTGATAATTTCACCCTGAAATATTATCAAAAAATACCTATAGAATGCATGTACAGAGTTACTCCAACAAAACTTTAAAGTAAAAAGGATATGGGAAAAAAAGTTTGGTTTTGTAGAACGCCGTACTATAACAAACACTAAAATAATTCTATACAATTCGTCAATCACCTTGGCATCTTCAAGAGTGGTCGAGCGTCTGGTTGGTCTGAGCAGGAGCAGGAACACAATGCCCACAGCGCATACGCCTGTCAACGCGCCAAACACTACATTCCGCGTTTCTGCGTCGATGTGACTCTTGCCTTGGAACTTGATAAAAACGAACAAGTTGCCGAAAAAAAGACTGTAAGGAATTGTAACAAAATTAAAATGAATATTATCATCTATGCGGATATACAGATCTATTTAAAATGTATCACACTCACAGCCCTATTAAAAATTGCTTATCATCCGTATCATCTTATTTACTGCTATGAAATTATTATCCCGGTTAATTACATAATTGGACTTATACTAATTATAGGTACATTAATATTGTAACATATTATAAAAAAGTTATTATATCTATAACTAAATGTTGACTATACAGTAATTTGCGTGTATTTACTTGAAATATTAATTTACATCATAGAATTAATAAGAACCTTGCATTTTATTGTTATTTATTTATGCTGTAGTAAGAAGACAACTTGGCATGACATTCATTCACAGGGCAAACATAAAAAATAACTCGGTAACATTAAATGACAAATAAGTCTTCGACTGATGATTGTTCTATTATTAAATAGGTAAGTATATTTCCGGGGTGATGATTATTATTTGATTTAATTACTTCTACTTATAGAACAGATTAATACTAATGGCGCTATGTTTCCTATCTCTGTTGTAGGTAAGGAAATTAATAATTATACTTAATTAAAGGCGAAATTTTACCTGCATTGCAACATAGCCCAGAAGACTCCGGAATTCCTGGATATCGTTTCTGCATCACTGTTGAGGGTGAGGTAGTTGCCCTGGCCAGTCCATATTGCGGCTGCGCCTGCGCCTATCAGCACGCTCGCCACGTAGAGTAACCACGTACGTGGGAATAAGAATGTCACTATGAAAAACCTACAACAAAGAAGATTATTATTGGATATATCCTTTAAACAATGAGACAACTAGCATAATTTTTTTCTTTTTGTTGGTCTTGAGCCAAATGAGGATCATATTTTGAGCTATGGAAACGTTTAGAGATTGGCGTATTTTTTTTTTGGGTACCATCGCGGACACTATAAGTCTCATTAATTTTAACATAAACATAAATGTTATATGAATTTAAATACTTAGCAAGCAATATAATCGTCTAGTTATAACTTAGAAACCTATTTGCAGCAATATGTTACTCAGCAACAAAATCAATCAAATAGTATTATGTCACTCAATCAGTGTAAATACCTGTTTATCTACTTAATATTTTAATATGCCTATTCTAAAACACCCTTCTATTTTTAGTAAGTTATGCAATGACACATAGAGATGAAGGTTTACCACATACTTTTAGAAAGGGTTTTGTAGTTTTGCTCAGATCCTACGGTATAGCAGTGGAATTGATAATAATATCAAATGAAAATAGCAAAGTTTAACTCGATCCAAGGGTGGCTGATAAATTTATAACAGCACTGTTTTTATTTATCATGCTTCTGTTAACTGACACATTAAGTATTGAAACTTGACTTATTCATGCATTTCATGAAATATTTCAGGATAGTACTTAAAAACTGGCTATATGATGCCAGTATGATCGTTAACACATAGCATGTGAACTATGAACTCCTTCCCACACAAATTTACGAACTTCTCTGGTTATTACTTGGCCGCAACATTTTATTTGTGTATTGCGTATCTCACGGACAGCAGCATAATATTTTACCGAGTTTTTCACCAAGCCAAATCAATCGGTTCTATTAGTCACTACAACTATAACAAGAAAACTGGTGCGTTAATTAAACCCCTTCTACTCATTACATCATTTCCACATAGTTATCATTATTAGCTATAGGTAATCATTTTCACTTTTGTGTCTAATTAACAATGGACTAACATTTTACTAAAATGATAGTAGTATATCTAACTCGTTTATTAGATTTGTGCTTAATGGCTACAACATAACACTATATACTTTTTGTAAGTAGTACCATTAGTTCTACAAGTATTTATAACTACTGTAATATTAGCCCGTTAGATGAGCAATACAATCGTTTGGCATTCTTGATGAATTATTTTATGAAATTTTTTTTGGGTTACAATAAATTTAATTTACAAAAAAACAACGATAAATTATGTGAAGGATACACACAATAAAACCCAATGGTTCACAGATTTTGCCTAATATCGGAAATATTAGGCTTTCAGCTACGCTTTGAGAAGATAAAATTTATTGGGTTTATTTATTAATAAGGATCGTATTTGTCTACAGCAAGTTTTCTAGTTGACTGTACTTTTACTTACACTGCTATGTGGTCATGAGGTAGATAATGCTAAAAGTGAAACGCAAGTTACCGCATTTTTAGCGTTCTTTCACAGAATAAATAATAGTTGACCTCGGGATATTAAATGAATGTTTCGTAGTAGGAATAAATCGATACATGTGCTCTAACTGCTTCAACGTTCAAAACTACGTATCAATAATATTAGTAATTATTATAATACAAGTGAACGTATGCGTTGAAATGAATGTTCTTTGTTATTGCTATCACTGTTCCGCTGTTAAACATGATAATTAATTAACTATTGCAACTATTAGGTTGTGGCCAGACGAACGTAATTTGTGCATAGAATGGATCACCAAAACTACGAACATGCATATTAGGTAAAAGAAGTAATCAATACGTTTTATTTATTTTTGGCCATGTTGTGCTATCCGTACCCTTAGTGTGAGTTTCGGTAGAATTGAATCGTCTCGATCTTGTTTGTCGTCAGTTGGTAAATTGCATGGACAGCGGCAGTGTTATAAAGTATTGGAAACGATTTATTGTGTTATAATCAGGCGATCGCAACAACGATCGAAACGTCTTGATAATAATGAAACTCACACTATTTTGAACATAGAATTCACAAAATAACACTTCTTTAGCTAAAACTCAATCGAAATAAATGGGTGTGGCGTAAGTTATTATGGCCTGAATGAATTCTATAGTTTCGTTTGTTATAATATTAAACCCATACGCATTAGGTTTATAGACTTATCTTAACATAGTTATGTTAATAATGATGATGTGAGTATTTTCTTATCGAGATGATAGAAATGTATGAAGTATAATTTTATTTTGATTTGTGAAGATTTGAAAATGTAATTATCATACACCAAATTTATGTTCAGATATTAGGTGATTTTTTAAGTGTCTTTCATCTTAAAAGATGAAAGAGACCCTACCCTACCCTACCCTGTTTAAAAACAGGGTAGTAAATAGATTGAATAATACATTAATTAGTCAAACTTTTTTACAGCTACGTTGATAGTTACTTATAATTCAAGTACTGGCACGCTTATTATAACGGACACTGCCTCGGTTGTTCAACTATCAAACCTGTTAAAGGCTACAAGTTATGTAAATAAATCAAGCTGTTTTAAATAAGAACTTAATATGTAGTCTGAAATTAAGCTCTTATATTGATTCGATTACCTTGAGTTACTATATAAAGTAATATAAGATATAAATTATATAGTTAAAATTAAAATTTATTATATAAAAATATATTATATATTTTTTAGGTAACAAAAAATGGCAAGTGAGTGCTATAGATCTAATGAGAGACCATAATAAAAAATAAAAATTTTAATAAAACGTAAGGTATTTCATTATTGCAATTATTCGTTGCATATTAAAATTATTATCTTAATTGTCTCGAGGCACTATGATAAATATCTTATCGATATTTTTCATAGTGCCTCGCCTATATCTATACTACGCAAATTACTTTGATTTAGAAAAAAATGTTCGTAGTAAGATTTTAGTTTCGTTACAGAATCAGCATGTGATTGCTGTACTGGCAGATAGTGAAAGTGTATTGCCTCAGTATGCGTAGTTCAATACCGTTGTTTTCCACAACTTAGTTAGATAGGTGATTGACAGGGCCACAAAACAGATAAATAATAAAGAAAAATACCTAATAATGTATCTATAAAATTGATAGATAATAGAATGAAAAATGACTAATATAGAAAAAGATATATACACGTTATAAGTATATCTCGTGTGTTTAAGTATCAGGTTCCAAAAATATTAATAATGTTGGTTAATGTTGACACACCTTCGTTCGATCGGGGTGTGTCAGCAGCAAATATAAACAGAAAATATGTACTTAGTTCCACTGGTCAACTTGTGTTGAATTAGAAATTAAAGTCAATGCCTTGCTCACTGCGTGCAAGGATTCGTAATTACGTTTTACGAAAAGGCAGGATTGTTGGACCATTTGAATACTTTAAGGTTTTTCTAACAAAACTTTAAAGCACAAATATTAAGATTATCTCGATAACATCGATATTAGGCGGTCGGTAATATCTAATTAACCATATTATAAGTTCTAATAATTATCATAATTGCAAATGTAGAAAATCTATGCGACAGTATTACAAATGAAGTCTATCAAGGATATAAAGGGATTATCCTCTTCCTGATAGTTTTTATGGACGAGACATTGTAAATTAATTACATTTAATATTCTTGCGGTAATACCTTCGCCCCTTACTATCCGCTCTCATATAAATGTAGGTTTCACGTTACATATTAAATTTCATCCAACAAAGCAAAAAAAACGTGAATAAACTGTTATGCATCTACATATCACACAATTTGTTTTTATGTCGTGTGTAGTGTAAGTTTTATTCGAATCGAAACGTTTCAATCTTAGTTGCGTACATCTCTCAAATACATACGTAAAAAGTACTTTCAAATAATTCACAATAAGGGCGCTGCTGTGGCTTTCATACCATTTGCTTAACACGATCGAGCCGATTCAATTCGATTGAAACTAACGCTAGGGGTACGGCGGGCGACGTGACTGGTTAAGTCAACACCTAAAACAAATACTGTTGGAGAAGCGCATTGGTTACACCAAGTACCACTCAAAATAAGGAAGTAAAAGCTTTGCTTACAGGTAAGTCATAGCACCAAGAACCATGGCTCCTCGCGGACCGGTGATCGTAATAATAGAGGGTGCCATCCAGTTGCATAAAGCCAGCGTCGCATAGATGATAGCCAGGGAAGTGTACCCATCACCGCTAAACGTCTTATCATCTTGTGATATGCTGTCTAATATTGTTTTCTGTAACAAAAAATATAGAGTTGTTCAAGAATACGATTAAGAAGTGTTTTGGTGTGAGGGCAAAAGCCTTGTTGCCTTCTTAATTGAACTGTAAGATACGGTTTGAATTATAATGAACCAAGTGAGGATCTCATGGGATTAATCGTCTATGAGAATTCGAGTTTATTTTATTGTGTAATATTATTTCTTTAACTTTGACTATGAATCGATAAAGTTTTTAGTAAAATTTCGTAGAATATTGTTTTTTATCTTTTTGGTATTTTTTTAAACTTTTTTTACTGAGTATAAAATTTATTTACACTTGATTGTGGTAGAAAATATCCATGAAATCTCATATCTAGTACTCAAAGGTTTTAATTACTATTATTTAGACTTGAACAGTTAATATTTAATACAAGTAAAAGACACGTTATTATTTTCATAAAACTTTAAAAACATTCTTAGTGTTAGTAGCTTGTGTAATTACCTCCATATGCCTTATTAAAGAATTAGATAATAAAATATTTTCATTTGTAATGATAATTCTATGCTTGCAATTAATTTCCTTCTTAAACGAGGCCAGACGTTGCTGGACTTTTTATGGGACCATGTAAAAAATGTTATTTATAAAAAGTCTTGTGTAGAGAACCTAAGGGTTGAGGTAGAAAATGTTGAAAGCATGTTTGCAAATGTTTGGAAGCATTCACAACAACACTGAAGTGAACTTCAAAAAGGATTTTGTGTATCCAGAATAAGGTCTGCTAATCAGTAAAATTATTATCTTAGTACCAAAATCGTAATTTTAAATGGTTCCAGATCATTTTCTTCCTAGGCGCTCATTTTATTCCATGTTTACGCAGAATTGATGATAAAATTAAATGTTTTATAATTTAATTTTTAGATGAATGTTTTTCCGGATGAGGGAAGCGTCATTTAGAAAACCTTAAAATTCAGTTCTGATTATTTAAAAAAATTAAGGAATATGTTTCCTTTAAGTAAAATAACTTTTGGTTTTAAACTTTTGGTGACAGTACCTACTAATACATATAACAATATCTTAAGATACACATAATAGATATGAGTATAACAATGGAAATGAAATATAACAAAGAGATTGTGAATTGGGAATCTAGGAAATAATGATGCCCATATTATTATTATAAATGAATAAAGGTTGCTTCTTTAATAAAACATTATCATTAGATAAGTATAAATTTAAAATATTAAGAACATAACCCTGAATTTAATATTTCAGAAGGTTTTCGTTAAAGTATTTAGTCTCCTTGATGTTCAAAAGCTTCATTTTTCTATAATTACTTATATTATTTACCTATTACTTAAATGCCACGAGTGAAACGAAAAGAGGTATATATATTATGAATATAAAAACCAGCTTTGCCACAGAAAAATATAATACTAGTTTGAAGTTCAACAATCAATGTGAATATATTGATGATGTCACTTGCTACGATATCTCAGACTACTAAAGAGCTCAGCCATAAAAAGCTTTCAAAATTGCAAAGCAACTTATTTTATAGGTATAATGCTGCACAATCAATTTCTCTCCTTACAAGTTGACAGGAAAGTCGTCTCAAACATTTTATGTATTGGTCATAAAATGGTATTTATAACCTTGATAAGATTACAACTGCAATATGCATAACCTATATTTCAATTTATACAAACAATAACAAATGTAGGATGGTTATCTATTAAGTGGTGCCCACATAATAATCTCATACACGATGTTTTTTTTAGTGTAAGGGGAGCGCCCTCGCCGGTTAGTAAAGGAAGAAGTTACAAGAATTGCATCGTTCCAAAAAATAAAATGAAACCTATGAAATATCAACTTTTTAAATAAATATTAACCATTAAGTAATATAAATATAAGCCTTGAAGAAATTAATAATATGCTTTTCGTTTAAAAGTTGACATTACGCTTCGAGTACACTAATACATAACATGTACCATCATACAAAACATAACAAACAATAAATAATTATTTTAAGGCAAGAATAAAATAAAATAAGAAACATAAAAGCATTTTAGAAAGTTGGGAATTTCATAAAATATAAAATCTCTAAAAATTTAAATATTATGTTGTCGCTTCCATAAAATAAAAGATAAGTCGTGTGTTGGTTGTGACAGAGAAATCACTGAAAAATATCGCTATCGTAACTTTTAACACCTTTGGTATTGATTTCGTAACTTTCTTAACCAAATGCAACGACGACAAATGCAATAACGTATTTACTTTTGGATAAACATTAATAAAATCTTTCTAAAGAAAACTTATTTGGAGTTAATGTTTTAAAGACCAAAAATAACTTAACTATAAAATGATTTATATTGAACATTTATTTTAAAGAAAGACTAGCTGACATACCTCTATATGCTTTCTAGGTCTCAATTAACCTCTTATGAAACACGGGCCTAAGCCTAAGAGTTTCATTTTTGGTAAAATAAAGAAAAATCGATGTCAAAGGATAAAAAGATACATTTTTATGAATTATATTCCACTTACATGATGATAATGACTAAATATGAAAAAATACTTGGTGATTACTAAAATGAAAACTCAATCATGAAGGACCTCATGGCATAAATAAACCTATAATATAATAGCTTTAATGCCAAGACAATGATAAAAATCATCTTCCCTGACATGACTTGACAAAGATCATTCACTTACTATTCGTAGGTACATGGTTGAATACCATGGAGCTAGAAAAATTTTAAAACAATTTTGACTAGCGTAAGAAAATCCATTCATCCATCCATTCCTAATATCAATTGATTAGGTCGACCTAAATAATAATGCAACAAATCCTTGAAGTTATCTACAATAAACAAACAACACTATTATCCAACATTGTAAATTTCAGATATTAGTTGTCTCGTTGCCTTGTATGTTTGTAATTTGAGTGTGTATAAAAATTGTATCCGATATTTTATAGCTAAATATATTTTTTGTTCATGTACTGAAACAAGGTCAGCATGAATTTTCTTTTTTTAGAAATTATTTTAAATTAAATATAGGGCTGTCAACGTACCTGTATTCATCACCCTTAAAACCCGTTCTGTCCTTGCGTATTATTGTGTTATTGTAAATATGTTAGGTTATTGTGAATATGATAGGTTAAGCAGGATCAGGGAGCTGGCCGTTTTCAGTATGGTATGACATGGTCCATAGTAACTCGAACATTACAAAAATTCTCGTTCTCGGTACCAGCTCACTAAGTTCTGCTCGGTACTCTAAAATTTGAGATTGATCTGTGCGATTCCATCCGTATTCCATTGGAATAGACAAATGCGGTTATCTAATAGATTGCGAAATCATTCGCAGAGATTGATACTCAACAGACAAGAAATTAATACCAGTACCTAGCATAGACGCAACTCATAATAAGCGTTTGCGCAATCCGTTACTGTGTGATGTATTCGGATAAATTGACGTGAACGATAGCAAATAAATAAGCTCTATAATAGTTTTATAATAGAATAAAATATAATAAAAAAAAATATAATTAATATTATATATCTTAAATCATCGAGAAAAAAATTCTATATTTTAGCGATTTGAGATTTTAACTAACTTTTTCTATACGTAATTAGAAAATAGTATAATACTAAACTAACTATTAGAATGAGCGTGTCGTCAGAATCAATTTATATCTACTTAAGCTATTGGTTAACCTGCTTTACAAGTAATTATAACATTTACTACAGGCTTAATGCACTTAATGACCTTCCCATCCGGTGTAAGGGACTGTTCACCATGGGATTCAAACGGCGTACCCGGGGCGTGCACGAAACAACTATCGGAATAGAATCGATGGTGGTTTCATAGTCAGCGAATCTCCAGCAAAGAAGACTCTCTTCAGAGCCCACTGATGAGTTTTTAGGCATTTTCTGTTCCGGTCTGCGGAGTTGGCTGGGAGCGTGCTATTGGTGGCTTCTTAGCCGTGGTTGTTAGGGCCTTTGAGGCCGCAATGCTAGATCCAGGTGTACATACGTTTATGTTGAAGTACACACCTAAGACGTAGGTCTTGCAACGTGTCCGAGTGTCTTAGGTCTTTTATGGAAGGACAAAGTGTAGTCCTGTGGGTTTAAATTTTCCGCAGAGTTCCACCTACCGCCGCTCTTGACGCTGCCCAGGAGGACCAGTGAGGAAAGACGTTTTTAGGGCCAGCAGAGCAATGCCTTCGGCGGTGGCCGATCTCCAATGCCGGCGGTCCGTTGTAGATTCAAATGACGGGCAAGGTTTAAAAGGTCAAGGGCAGACGCTGGCGACGACCCGGTGAAATGTTTCGGGCGAGCCCCGGAGAGGATGTTTATTTGGTAGTAGGGGAACGCCTTAACCCAAAAATACCACATACCCCTATAGTTGAAAATGTCAAAGTTAAAAAAAAGTTATACTTCATCATATTCATGATGTTTTGAAAGATTGGAAAACATATTAATAAATAAGAGAATACGATAGAATGTCAAATAAACTGAAATTGTTGAGGAGAAATAAAATTCACTATTCGTTCTCCAGTGAAGGGGTCTTCGCCCACATAGTTACGTACGAAACTATTGTGTTGTAAATCTCGGGCACTGATCTCAATTTAAGTTATGTATGCAAGTTCTCGCTCTCGTGTCAATAAACTAGGTATAATAAAATAATATATCGCTGTATATACCGCAGCACCTCTATGGTAATTGTGTCTAATTTTCACGTAACAACAAAGGGCCTACCTTCCAATTATTTTTTAAAATAAACATGTAAGATTTTTGTTACATTGAGTATTTGTATTATTTATATGATACCATTTACCGGGGAGTTAGTATATTTTTCCAGTGGCGCTATATTAAACTGATGTGTAAGTAGAAGAAAGGGTAAATTAAAGATTATCTGTAATATTAAGATATTCTTAATCGAAAGTTATTTAATTAACAGCAAAACCAAAACATGAGTCAAATGCATAACATATTCCCTTCATTGTTAATAATTTATTAAGTGTAATTACTGCAGGTATAAGAATAGAACTTTATTACCGAATATACGGTATATATATTAGTGAAAGAAATCAAAAATACTAAGTAGAGAGAAAGTTGCACACTTTTATTGCAATAAAGAGCTTTTGAAGTCTACCAACAGGATTGAGATGACATCTTATAATTTTACCCATATTCTCTATAACAACCTCGGTAAAGAAAAGAAAAATACTTTAAAACTAAAAGTATTGTCATCATTTACGAAAATATTGTAAAACCAGAAAAGATTTATCTCACAGCTCTGTGTGAACAAAATAACTTGAAACAGCACAGATTGTGTATGAACAGACAGATCATGAGCACGGGAGAAATCTTTAAGAAGCCAGTCCAAGATTACACAGATCCAGGGAGTAGCTTTGGAAGACCTAACTCCCTGGTATTCCTACCCTGAAACTAAACACAGCCAGTTGAAATTTTAGACATTTATAATACATATAAAAGTATTGTATTGTACAAATCGTTAGGAATCTGAAGTCTCATAGGTGTAAGTAAAATACCGACGGTACTGATGTGGTGTTGCTGCAGTTCCGCCGAAAGTGGGTTACCTCGCTGTTCACCACGCTGACTCTAAGTTCAATGTTCGGCTGGAAGCTCAAACAGATTTTTTTGCTGATTGCTCAGCACTGATACCTGTCAGGTTGGTTTTCGTCGCATACAAGAAATTGCCGTACTGCAGCCAATATCGGGGGTGTGTCCCTTGTAGCACTTAAGACGTAATAAGCGATAAACAAGAAACTTGTCCACGTAAATTCTTTGGTAACCTTTATAATTGTGTTTAGTACATTTTTGTTGTAACAATTTAAGTTTAATTTAGAGTAGATAATCTGGGAACCTTTTAGTAAAAAGGTTTTAACCTTTTAGTTTAAGTTTTTTAGAGTACTAAAAAACTTCGGTAATCGATAGAACTCTATCGAGCAGATTCAAGGTTCAATATCGCGTATCCCACTAAAACTATTGTGTAGCACTGAAGTAAATGACGTAAGTTACAGAACTAATTTTCCGTTTTCATTCGGTTGATTACTAGGTTGAAAGGAAGAGATATCATAAAGAGTAAGTCCACCATTCCACTACCAGAAATCTTGTTACAATATAAGGAATTATATGTAATATTCTCACAAAACTGCACCATTTTTTAAATATTGTAATTATAGTAATAAAATTTTATTAAAACTTTTTAGTCAAATATACAAAGAATACTGTATACATAAGTTTGACTTACTTACAGTTTTAAAACAAATCATATTTAGGAAGCGACCTCTTATAGAAGGACCTTCTATACATATATACCATCTATACATTTTCATAGCTAAGGTAGAGATTGTAGCTATGAAAATATATAGAATAAGATTGGACATGGGATGTACACAAGCTTTAAAAATTGTGTAGTGCAAACAATAATGGTGTACCAGTGTAACATCCAGAATAAATATGTTGATTAATAGTTTTGTAAAATTATAACTTAGCAATTGACTCAACATTAACCATTGGTAAACAGTAGGAGGAATCTATATATGAAATAGGTAAGGAATACCTATTATATTTTACCTACTATTGTTATATTTTCTGGCTGTGACCAAGAAATAAGTCACATAGTTTTAACACAACGTGGAATAGAAGTGGAAGTGAGCAGGCCATGTCTCATGATACAAGAACTACAAAAAGGACAGGATCTACAGGAAAACATAAGATTGGAGACCTCAGCAATGATGGGCTGATGGTACACTTTATTTACTTAATTCATTAATTACACATAAATTGCTTAAATATAAAAACACCTATGTTAAACTAATACCAAATACTAGTAATTACTTATGAATAGAAAATAAATGGCTTTATTATTATTACATATATAAGAGAATGATTAAATTTGTAAATGTTTCTGAAATTGAGATTTCTCCAAGGAAATTTTTAATTACATTTGCCAAAAACTTATTTGGCATTATTTCCATGAGGCAAGTGGTTTAAAATCTAAGCTCAAAGAAATTATGTGTCAGTTATAAAATTTTACATTTGTAGCAGGCCTGCAGACTACAGACATACACTGCAACTTATGGTCTCCTTTTATTTCCTACTTTGAGATATCAATGTTATAACAAATATTCAGGATTCATGCTAAATCCTTTTTGAAAACCTTGTTGTATAAGATAAAACTTTATCAAATTGATAGGATGGGTTGTCATTTCACTCCCAAATAAGTAATGTTCCCAGTAAATAAATATTTAATTTGTTTACAACTTTACAGATAACTTTAAGGCAAACTGTTTAAAAATAAAATTGGGTTTGTTCATTATGAAACTATAAAATATAATATTTTTTGAGAAATATCACTAGAATTGTCAGTCCCCTGTCTAACAGTTAACAGTGCATACCATATAAATAAATATTTAATTATTAAACTTACCTCTATATTTCCCATAGTTTGGAAAGCAGTAAACACAAACATAAAACCGAAACCCAAAAGTATAACATTTATAAATTTTCGCTCCATTTTAGGTAGTAAAACTCAAAATAGAAATATAATTAAGTTCTGTAGCTTAGTAAAATTTAATAACGAGCAAGGCTCCGCTATACACGATCACAACACTTTGATATTTCAAATCAACTGTAAAGCTAAAAGAAAACGCTATTACTTCGCGCTCTCTTCATTATTATGTACATTCCATTCCATTCTCTATAATCCCCTCCCTCTCTTAAATACAGAATAAAAATATAAAGTATATGCCAAAAAACCAAATCTTTACTTGATAACAAATCCGGTTAATCGAGTTGATTTTAGGTATAATATGAATAAATTAAAGCTTTTGCTTCAAAATTACAATGATTTTTAAAATGTAAATATTTTCCATATGCCATTCATGTCTGACAGAGACAATGACAGCCACATACATTTTTGTTCTTTTTTCTTGACCGTATTATAGGAAAAGCAGAGGAAAAAAATGTCCATAAATTCAAACCTTACGTGAATATTTCTTCATTTTTGAACAGTTTCTCGGTAGATGTATTATATCCCTTTGCCCCGAGGAGCTTTTGGCGACTAATAGTCATTTTAAAATGACTTACAAGAAAATTTAAAAAAAAATGGAATGTAATGTAATATAATAATAACAATATTACGATAAAATGATACAAAAATATAATGTTATATTAATGATCAAGCTATAACTATAGAGCATCGAACCGCTTTCCGACATTAAGCTCCAAAAACCAGTTCTTTTTTTAATTGGAATTTATATTTACTCCACGATAGAGGTGTAACGTCTCCCTTTATCTCATTAATTGTTATGTTAATGATAACGATGAAGTGACACGCAAATGAGAATTTACTGATACGCTGATGTAAAATAAATAATTGAATGGAAAAGAACTACAGTAGAATCTCTCATAAGTCATTGATGTATTCCATAATACGGTAAGTTTAGTTCGGTAAGTATTTATTGAATATCATCGAATAATTTCATTTTAATTTTTTGTCATCATTTTATCGTAATCATTAAGATAACTTTCCGTTTTAGTTTCAATTCATCGTAATAGAAAAAATCTCGTAAGTTATTAAGAAAGTCGCGGAGCCCATCAGTAGTCACCAAAAACTCTAGAGGTAAAACCCTTTGAACGAAAAAACTAAACAAGATAAGGCTGTATGGGCTTAAGTTTCCTTTGCTTTCTAAGAGAGAACATAAAAAAGGAAACAAAAAAACTAAATAAATATAATCTGTGGCTTGCAGTAGGTATTTTATTATTTTCCTGATTCATTCGTCGGAAATAAATTTTATCGCTAAATGTTTTATTGATTTAGTTCGTAACTTATAGTGTTATTTCTATATTTTACTTGAATTAAGGAAATGTAGTGCCTTAATGTGTGTTTTTTGGAAAACTTTGGAAACATCTTTTTGCACGTAATTCCTTGCCAAGGATGATCTCATTGCTATGCTGACATTACGTTCTGTAAAGAGATTTTGAGCATTTCTTAAAATATAGTTTGTTAAAAAAATCCAATGCTCTTATTATTCTAAGGGAAATCAAGTTGAATTTTAGAAAAAATGAAGAAACAATTTTACAGAGTGAAGCAACTTGCGGATCAGACTTTCTCAAGGTATGAGTTTACTTTTATCTCACTGATAAGATTTCTTCCATTCCATTCTTACAAAATTTGCCATTATATTACTTTGATATTAATCGAGTTCAATTCTTTACACTTGAAGATTTCTGAAAATGTGTGTAGTATACATGTAACAGGAAATTTTTAATCATAGGTTTAATAATTTGAGTAAAGTTTGTGCATTAAAATTAATTATTTGGTGTAAAGGTGGGAATCCCCAACTATTTAGGCTAGAGACCTTTTTTGTAAAATTAATTGATATCAATAATTCTTATTTTCAAATTCTTTGAAAATAAGAATAATACATATTAATAGAATGATCTCTAGTTTATTTCCTATTGATACAAAATATTTACTTGATCTTAATGGGTCAATATGAACCATTTAGTACAAGGTGTTCTTGTTAATGTATTGATGTGCATCTGGGAGCTAATGAATCATGTCACCCCGGTTAATTATGTTGCATCCTTATTAATGACCATATTTTTTGTAATAGTTATAAATTTGTGCAAAACTATTATAAATAAAGAAGAGACCTATGGCTATGTTTGTGTACCAAAATATAGCTATAAAAACTTTGTGTACAAAATATTTCCCAAAAATATCAAAATTCAGCAATTCATAATTAATTTATTGGTCTTGGTTTCTTTCTTGGTCTTTAACATCAATTGGCATGTAAGTTAAAAGCCTTCCACTTTGGAAGAGAAATGTCAAACAATATGAACTTTTTCTCACTTTTGTTATTTGTACACTATTTGTACACTATTTGTTATAATAAAAGAATGAAAGATATGGTTTTCATTACTAATGGGTTAGAAAACTCATTTTAATTTAACACAATAATTATGAATAAATGAATAAAATAAATTCAATGATTCTTATTAATACTTTTGTTTTATCTGTAGATCGGGTAAAAACGAAGCATTGACTGATGAGCTGCAAACAGCAGACAGGAAAGTGGAACACTTGCGTAATGCTTTGCAGGTGTTGAGCAAAAGGCTTGCAACTGGGGCAGGTAGCACTCAAGGTCAGGACCCAGCTGCTAGAGAGAAACGCTTAAAGAAACTTCCAGAATACCTCCTTGGTCTCTCTATGTGTGAGGCTAGCAACTTTGATGATGATGACAGCATATTAAAATACATTCTATATGAATGTGGTCAGTAATATTTATATATCTTATAATCATTACGTAGTAGTGTATTATTATCTTAATAAAAAAATAATTATATTAATTCAAAGGGCAGATTTTAAAGGCACAATTTAAATCTGTACAGTTGAATATAACTATATGAATATCATAACATCTGTAGTGTTGATTTATAACATTATGTAAAGGATAGCATATATCTATATATTTTAACCATAACACAAGCTCTCAAAGATGCTTATTGTAGGCTATATAATTTCAAACACACTCACAAAGTTATTTAACCTCACCTTCCTTATCTTGTTTGTATCACACACCATAGGAAACCTTCAATTATATGTATATTATAATCATGTTTATTTTGTAGGCAAAACAGAAAAATTTTTAGCGAATGAGATAGCTGAGCATGAGTTGAAAGTAGAACAATTAGTTTGTGCGCCTCTAACAGCCATTGGTGATCAAGACGTACCAGCCATTTTGAAAGCCAAGAAACACCTCAGTAGGCTAATAAGTGAAAAAGAATCAGCTGCAAGTAGATATCATGTAAGTACATAATAATATCTGAAATTTCAAATCAATCAAATACATTTACCTACCTAATATACTGAGTTCCAATTGCAGCATTTAGAACGACAAAAAGAAGAGAATCCCACAAAACTAAATATAGCAAGAGAAGAATTAGAAGAAGCTGGGACTCGCGTGGAGGCCGCGCGAGACGCCTTGGCCGCAGATATGTTCGCTTTGGTCGCGAAGGAGGCGCAGCTCGCCCATACATTGTTGCAGTATGTGAAGCTACAAAGAGCATATCATGAGTCTGCATTACATTCACTACAAGATACCGTCCCAGAGTTGGAGAGGTTTATTAGTAAGTATTTATTTTTATCAAAGTTGATTTAAACTAACAAGACATAACGCAAATATTTGCATGTATTATTTTTAAATCACGAAAATCAATAAGAATGTGATTTCACATCTAATTAACATTTATGTGGAGAAAGTATTATAATTAATTTTAATTTTACTCATATGACATGGTAACATTTATTTGTAAATTGAAATTTTCAATTATATCATAGCTAATAAATATCTGATTTGAGGGTCGAATCCCGGTAAGGGCAGATACTTGTATGATGACTATGAATATTTGTTTACAAGTCATGGACCTTTGTATATTTATTTAGTATATTTCTGATTTTTATGTACATAGTCTCCATAACAAGCTCTTTATGATAATTACTTTGAGCTAGATAATAGGTGTGAATGTGATATGTATATTATTATTATTAATAAAATAATAATTAAAAAAGTTAAAGGGGGACAAGCGCGACTTCTCCATCGAAAATTGTGCATAACAGTGAATAACAGTTAAAATCGCGGGTTCGCCACAATGGTAAATTAAAATGTCATAAACAAAATGTACTACCATTTTATACACATATAGTATATTTTACTTTTTGAAAAAGTAACTATATCACTAACTCGTTTATTGACTATTTCATTTGTTAGGTATCAATAATATTTCAGAGTTATTGTGCAGGCACAATTAATCAAGTGTTTGAGACTCGGTATTGCTCTTGTTTATATTCACCATTTTAATTTTAACCGCCTTTGTACTTTAGTGGCTGAGACTACCTACGTGTCTGGGTTCGGGTTTCAATTCCCAGTGGTGGCAGAAATTTTCTGCTCGGTGTATAGAAGGTGGTATGGATTTTTCCACCACCTAGTTAGTTACCACCATCTAACCTTGCCTGCTAACAATAATATTAACAACATGGTTGTGTTCCGGCAGTTGGAGGTAAGATAGCCAGTCCCTCCGTCATTGAGGAATCCCGTTGTAGTTCTGTTCCATCTTTGGCCTTATGTTCACTTACCATCAGGTGAGACGAAGGCAAAGAGCTACCCCGTAAAGAATAATAAAAAAATATCATCAAAAACTATAATATATCAAAAAATATAATTATATTAAAATTATGTCATTTACCTAGTATTCACGGAATTTCTATAGAATATCGCCGAAAACAATTAGTATAATCGACTTTTACTGTAGTTTAGTTATAATTCTTGATATTTAAATTATTTACCATACCAAAACATCACAATAAGTGGTACAAACAATGCCTTATTATATATACACAATTAGTCATTTGCAACTATAAATAACACAAAATGAGCATCCATTATCATTAAATTACGCATTCTAAATTGAAATGTTAAAATGTACAGATAATTATTTATTTAGTTAATTTTACGCTAACTGATTGTCTGCTATATAATTGACCCGCCCATGGTCAACCAACAACCACCAACATAGTGGTCTAAGTGTTCTGTAACCACTGGGTTGACAAATAATTTATCTATTCATAATACACACATTACTAAGCCAGCCATAAAAATAAACCCAAGAGAAATAAAAATTGATAATGGCGTCATTTCTATACCTATTTGTTGTATTAATTTGACTATTTAAATGGCTTTTCGTTATCTTTAATCCAGATTATAAATGAAAATGAACGCCTAAAATGTACTCACGGGGCATTAATTATGAAAACTGCACCAAATTGAATAATTTTTTGTTGCCCTTGTTGATGACAAAAAATTTGCAAGTGTTTAAACACTAAGACAGAAGACAATGATCTAGTGTTGAGTAGGACATATAAGACGCAGTACATTTGTCCCGGACATGACGGCAAAATGTAAAAGAAACTCAAAATTATTATATAAATATCTTAATCATTACTCACTGTACACACATCTTAACAATAATAATATAATAATTATAAATATGTAACTTTACACACTAAAAGAATCTCAAATACTATTATTAATGCACAAGAGTAATTAGCAGATAATGGTATATCAATATGTGGTCACTTGGTAATTGTTTCTAGTTGCTAACTGCATTGTAAGAAAAAGGAATGGATAGTCATTCCCCCTTCATCATAGTCATAGTTTAAGTCCTTGTTGTGAAAAATATGCATATAAAATAATACACACAGCACTGCAAATTTTGTATTATCTGTGATCTGAAAATAGCACATCTAAATCTAAATGTAAGGTCAGTACAGCCCATTCTCTCATATAGAAAAAGGATAGCGTCTTTAAAGCAAGCATAGAATATTTGTCGTTGTTGCAATCATATTGAAAGAAAAATATGCACTGATCCTCAATTTAGATTCGAAATGTATATTCAGAATCAACCCTTATATAGGCTGTGCTACTATAGTGTTCCTATTATTCTAACGCTGTTAGACTAACACTTCGCCTCTTTTATTTCTAGATGATAGCTCAGTAAAACCAGTGTTCGGATATCCGTTAGAAGAGCACCTGCGTGTCACAAGCCGGACTATAGCGTTTCCTATAGAATTGTGTGTTTGCACCCTCCACGAATTGGCACTAAGCGAAGAGGGATTGTTCCGGATTGCTGGAGGTAAGTTAATTATTGAATTCATTATCAAAGGGTAAAATTATTTGAAAAAAGGTCTTGATGTGAAAACATTTTCCAAAATAATTTTAAACTGCGTAATTTGTATTATTTTGTATAAAAATCGTAAAAAAAGTTAAAAGTAAAAAAGTTTTGATTTATTTAACCTTTTTGATTGAGGTCAGCTTAATAATAATCTTTAAATATCATTGTTAAAGTATAATAAATAACAAATTAATCTGGTGGGTATTATAAACTAGTAATTTTTTACTTTGTTAATTTTTTATTTTTTACTTTTTTTTATATTCTCCCTCGTTTATTGTAATTTATTCATATATAATTTAACGTTATTTCTCTCCAGGTACATCAAAAGTAAGGAGAATGAAACTTTCATTAGATGCAGGTCTGTTCACCGTGCCTTTACCGCGTGACTACAGAGACATGCACGTTGTAGCCTCTGTGTTAAAATCCTATCTGCGCGAATTGCCTGAACCACTTTTGACCTACCGCCTTTACGACAACTTTATAGCTGCTTCGCGCCAACCCAACGAACAAGCCCGACTCAACGCTCTCTGGGAAGCTATTCATCTACTACCCGATGCAAACTTCCAAAACCTTAGGTACCTTATAAAGTTTTTATCTGCTTTGACGCAAAATCAAAGCACAAATAAAATGACACCTTCTAATTTAGCAATTGTTATCGCTCCAAACTTATTATGGGCTGCTGATGAAAGCACATTCGACATGAACATAACAACAGTCGTCAACTGCGTTGTAGAGCTGCTGATCAAGCACGCTGATTGGTTTTTCCAAGAAGATATTAATTTCTTCACGTCATTTACCAAAGAGGACCTGTTGCCGGATCACTGCGAATACGGGTTCACCCCTAATTTTGTTCACGGCTTGAACCAAACCGCCGCTCTTGCACAGGAGCAATCAAATGGAGACTACAGTAGTATGAGCAAATCCATGTACGATTATGGTTGCCAGGGTGCACTGAATAAAAATCATGCGGATGGACCGGGGCGCCATTCTAGAAGTAATAGTCACGACACTAGTTTAATTTTGATAGAACACGAAATCAAAAAAGCTCAATCGAACAGTTCCCTGTCAGATCATTCTAGTCCACCCCATGGGAGCCCAAAACCTATTACCAGACGGAAGAACAAACCTCTCGCTCCGGTGCCGCCCAATTTTACACCCGACAAAAATAAGAAATCAGATGCCCAAAACCAAACCACGGCCGCCGAACCCGCGAAGGAATCAACAGTGAAGGAGAGTGAGAAGCCGGCGAAGCCGCCCCGGCCTGTCATAGCGGACAACGGTAAAGTGATATCTGGTGTGCAGACGATAAATCGGTCGACGTACAGGCAGAGCAAGGCGGCTAAGGAGGAGGGTGCGAGGAGCGGCAGCCGTGAGAACCTCGCGGACATGCGTCGCCAGAGCCTCGAGTTGGAGAAGGAGAAGCTGGACAGCCTCAGGGCCGCAGACTCGCTTGTAGTGCGAACCGTGACCGCGCAAAGTGGCGTCGTCGGTCGCCTCAAGGTGGTCGGCGAGCCAGTTAGCGGGCCCGCCTCCCTAGGCGGGGGACCGGCGGCGGCACGCGCGCCCAAACCAGCCGGCCAGCCGCCGCCGCGCCCTGTGGCCGCGCCGCGCACCATGCTGCCGCCAGCCACCGACGACTTGGCCGACGTGCAGCTGCGGCACAAGCCCGCCGTGCCCGAGCGCCCCGCCACACTACGGCCTCAGAGCTTCCGTGGCCCGCGTGGTTCCGGCGGCTCGGGATCCGAGGCGGAAGCGTCGCCTACGGTCCTGGAGCGCACGCACATATACACGGTGGATAAGCAGCAACCGACGGTCATCCGCGTCGGCGGAGGCGGCGCGCCGGAGACGGAGGACGCCGCGCGTGTCACGGTCCAGCGTACGCATAGCTCCGGAGGTAAAGACGCCGAGCTGGATGAACCGAAAGCGCTCAGCGGGGCTACACGGCAGCTATCGCAGTCGGAGGGCAGCATTACTGAAGTGCCGCTTTCGCCGCGCGGCCAGCAGGCGCGCCCGCCGCGGCCGCAGGTTCCCGCGCCGCCTCCTCCAGTGTCTGCGCCGCCTCCGCCGGTGTTCGCCGCTGCACCCGCTCCCGCTCCCGCCCCCGCAGAGAGTACTGACCTCTAGCAAGCCGGATCGCCGCTTCCGCTATCGACGCCGCTGCGCCCCGCCCGACGTCGCCATTCGCGATCCTCGAACTCGACCGCGATGTCTAGTATTGAAAAAGAGACTGACGACATATTTTATATTTATGCCGGAGACGCACGACTGTAATTTTATTATCGTCCATATCTCTTAAACTGAAAATTAATTTTGTCACTCTAGGCTAGGGCTCGATGATTTAAATTTATTTTTGTAAATCTTGCTAGTGTTACATAACATAATACTATTAACCGCAATTGTGATAGATGAGTAATATTTTACTAAATTATACATTTTGCTATTTCGTCATCACAGTGATTGTAAATGTGTAATAAATATATTGAAATTTATTCTAAAAAGACATATCGGCTATGAGTACAGTCAATTCTAACAGCTTTATTATGTACATATTTCTTTTTCGTGTGATGGATTTGTGAAATCAATTTTACAAATATTTTTTGTGATATTAGTAAACTAAATCACGCAAGCCACGGTGAAGCGACGCCGCCGCGGCCTTTGCACAAAACTTAATATGTTGTATGACGATTAGCCATATTTTTATATTTGTAACATGATAAGCGCAGTAGACAATTATAGACCCTCTGCTATTACAGTGAACGATACATATAATAAAATTATTTTAGGCTTAAGTATGTTATGTAGTATTTATGATGTTTTATGTGATATGCATTTTATTATTATACTGCAAGTATACAAGCTTCTGTTGTAAGCAATATAACAGTTATACCCATACAAAAACGTGTTTCTTTTGACTATTATTAAGATGTTGAAATCATAACACGACAGTTACATTTTAGATTCATTTATTAAACTTTCCATTTCACTATGTAATAATTTCGTTTCCCAACTCGTAGCAAAGACATCAAATTAGGTAGTATGTGTGCTGATTCTGTGATAACTTCATCGATTTTTTTAATTTTCTGGTGATTAATATAGAATCCACCAGCCTGTATGATTCTCATAGCATCATCTAGAATAAAAGTAAAATTGTAGGCATCTACTTGAAATACAATAACTTATATTATGCACATATTGGAACTCACTCTCTGTAGGAAAGCAATTGGCCTTAATACCCAGTTCCAATACAGTGATTCCTGGGGAGAGCAATAGTGTGGTTACTGGTGCTCCTTTAAACACCTGCTCTAAATCGTTAGAGCTAAGTGAAATAAGAGATTTCACATCCTTGCTGTAGATTGCATCTGTTGCTTTAAGAGCTTGTTCTAAACCCTTCTCTGGAAAAATAATAATATTTAATACTATTGAATGTCTATTAAATCACATCCACAAGTTACAATTTCACATGAATTATTTTATCAATGTATTTGTATACAAATATAAATACGAACAGAATTCACATACTTCCATGTACCAAAGTTGTTAGCTGGTCTGCTAGACACATCTGTGGATACCTTTGTTCTGGGTGTTCTTTATGTTTAAACATAATGTCTTTTATTTCTCCTAAACTATAAAATGTAAAAAGCTTCAAAAGTCTCTCCACGTCTGAATCTTTTGTTCTTATAAAGAACTGATAAAGACTAAAAGGACTAGTCTTCTGTGTATCAAGCCAAATCGCATTGCCAGCAGATTTACCAAACTTGTCACCTTCTTCTGTCGTAACCAATGGGAGAGTTAAACCTAGTTAAACACGATAAAATCATTATTTACAGAAATTAAAATGAAATACTAATATAATAAAATAAATTCTAGTTCACTCCGAACTAAAACTCATAATCTCTTTTTCTGAGTATGGGTAAAAAAATAACCATGGGTAACCTTTGTTTGCAAAGAAACTATTTTTATTTAAATTAATGTTTCAGTAATGTAGCAAAATTAATATTTAAACCAAAAGTAAATTTAACTGATTTACTGCCATTTCGGATGGGCTTGACCTGACGGGTATCAAACCGTTAGTGCGGGTCAGATATATTATGTCTCATTAGGAGTATGAAAAGAATACACACAAAGGGTTAATTTTATCATCCAGTGTGTTAATCTGGTCTTAAATCCATATCTGATGCCGATAAACACAAGGATTTATAATAATTGTTCTAGTTCTAGTTCATTAATAGTTTACTAATCATTAAAGAATCGGTCATCAGATTCCTTGGTAATTGAAAACAAAAAGTGAAGAAATCTAAAAGATAGCTTTTGATGTTTGAAATAGGAAAAGAAAATGAAATATATAAAAAGACGCCAAGAATAGTAGTAAAATAAGTAAGTAAAAGTAAGCTTATTAGGAACACCTTTTAGGTTCTTCAAACAGCAGTTCAACCTCCATTCAATAATTATCTTTGGCAACATATCGAGATATTGAATAGTGTTATTATCAAACCAGCTCACAATAATATTATTGATTTTTTCCTTCGTTTTTGGTTTGTACAAGCCGTACAAACCAAAAACGAAGGAAAAAAATAATATTAATGATTCTATGATGTCAAGATATCTCAATAATATTTTGCAATGCCTAATAATCTACAAAACACAATATTGCATCCTTGCAGTACCGAAGCAACAAACTTTAACCATGTTCCATAGATACTATTTTTATATACAGAATTCAATTTAAAATTTCTAATATAAAATAGAACACTGTTGCTGTTACCAGATCCTACTGATTAGATAGATTTAAATTATTGTAAGGTTTTATCAGTCAGAATCATATATTTAGTGCAACTGATAGTTTGGAGAAAAAGTTTCTTCGCATTTTATTTGATCATTCAAGACATTTTTTTAATGTTATTTTTCATTTTATTACAGTTTATGTAGAATTTGTTTCGGGCTGCTGTCTCTTAACTTCTTGCTTTAATCTCATCAGTTGTTGGCAGTAGAAATCCGAAGCAGTGGCAGAACCATTGATTCGACGGTAAATGCTCATAATGAATAATTTCCTTCCAATCCCACCATAGACACAACATCACTATTGCCAGTAACCCAGGTTTTGCCAGTCTGTGAAGACTGACTGACCTTTTTCCCACGTTCTTGTTATACATGATCCACTTTTCATCACCAGTTATCAATCTCTTCAAAAACGGTTCAGTCTTATTACGTATCAATAAAGAATCGCAAATCAGTATACAGTTCATTAGGTTTCTTTCGGTGAGCTTTTTTAAAATGGGTCAAAACTGTTTTGTGATCAAATCCCAGTTCTTTAGCTATGTCGTAACTGCAGATATGCCAAACTTGCTCCAATTTTTCAAAAATAGCGTCCATTTTACCCATAACAAGGCAACCAGATGATCTTTGACATCAATATTCCCGAATTGAAAACGCCTAAACCGACTTTGTTCATACTGACATTGCATTAGGTCCATAAACATAACAATTTTTTTCGCTGCTTACGTTGCATTTTTCTTTTTTTATAATGTATCTAATTTATTTGTTCGATTATTTTTACAGAAAGAAAAACAAATGCAAGTGGGAAACAAAATTTTACCAATTGGATTATTTTTTTGAAATATCACCTTTTTTATTGTCATGAAAACCAGCCAGATACAAAAAATACAGCCAAAGATATTTTATTACAGGTTTATACATACTATATACGAAAATACTTTTTCCCTGATCTAATATATATTTTTCACTAAAAACACATTGCTATAGAAGAGACATACTAATTATATATGGCCAAGTTAATTGTATATATAGTTAAGCGCAAGTCAAACAGATAGTTTAAGCCCATAATGCTTCCAGGGATAGTTAAGCATAGGGTTGCATATATCTGATATGGAACTAACCAAAATTCAACAGCTTAAGCAAGATAAGAGCAAAAAATCTAACCATACACATCCTGTTTAGCTGTTCTGCTGATTAATTCATGACCTGCACTTATATTTCCCATTTGATCACTGCCACCAATCTTAAAAAAATAAAGTATGTAAAAATTATTATAACCTTTTTAAGTATTATATTGATATAAACAAAATTATTCTAATTTTGAATCATCATTTACCTGAAACCTACAATTGTATTCTCTCAGTAAGTGTAGCCAATCATAGGACTGAAATATTTGGTATGCAAACTCTGTAAAACTCATTCCTACTTCAGAATTTATTCTGGATTGAACACTCTGTTTCAGAAGCATTGTGCCCATTCGGAAATTGCGGCCAATTTCACTAACAAATTGAATAGAATTTATGTCTCTATACCAACATTCATTATTGACTATTCTGTAAATTCCAATAAAAAAATTATTGATATTGCAGGAACTTACGCATATTGTCACTAACAATTGCTTAGCTCTCTTTTAGCTATATTTACATCTGTCTAACTAAGGAGAGAGTGAGCTAAATATTTCATCTTAGCATATGAGATGCTTGATGGAAACTGTAACAAGTATAAGAATATCACTAGGGAATTGGTTCTACCTTATTGGCTTCAGTTTACTTTCTTCTTCAGACCAAATGTACTTCTTATGATTTTCAAATACTTGTTCTAAATTTTTCTTTATACAAGCAATATTCTGTTGTATCACTTGATTTTGTAGAGCTACTCTGTCTGATGTTTTACCACTAGGATCACCAATATGTCCTGTTGCTCCGCCTATCTATTATGATTAGAAGATATAGAAATAAAATTGTACATAAATATGGGATCACTAGTACATGTAAAACTACTTAACCACTTACCAAAGTAATAACATTGTGACCTCCTCTTTGCCAATGCAATAGATTTATTAAAACTAAGAGATTACCAACATGCAAGCTGTTTGCTGTGGGATCAAAACCAGCATAGACACACTGTGGGTTTCTGCATACCAAGCCCATTATTTCATTGCTGAAAATAGAAATACATTCATCTGAATGTCTCGGTATTGACATCAAAAATTAAGAATTAATATTACATACGCTGAATTATTTGGGAAGATATCTTGATACATTCCTCTTTCACTAAGTTTCAATATATTCCTACTATTATAAGATCGTGTGAATATCCATTGCCAAGATGATTTAGGCTTTGACAGTATAAATCCCAATAATTTCATGATAAGCCCTAATTGGAAAGGTCTGTGTAATCATTAATTGATCAAATAAATAAATAGAAGTTGTTTAACAATTTAACTTTTAACCTATATATATTTTGAGTAAAATATATAATATTTTACTGAAGATAAAATAAAAACATATCTTGCACTTTATTTTATTCAATTGGTATCAGTCATTTAATTTTTTTCATCTGTCGATATTTAGATATAAGTATTATATTCTTTGATTTTAAGTAGTAAATCTAGATTCTATAATGTGACATGAAAGTAAGTAATTCTTTTATGGCAAGGGTATACTTGAAACATTCTGCCAGCGTCACGGCAGCACATATATATGGAACGATAGGAATGGAAAAGATTTTGTTATTATTTATTATGATAAAAGAAAAATAGGTAGCATTCAACTATATTATCTGGGACTAGACTAAATAACAATAACTCCAATAACTGTAACATAAGAGACCTACGTACCATGTCCTAGATGAAATTAACTATATTTTGATATTATTATCAGATATAAATGAGATAATCTAATTGATGGATGTTGCGTTTAAACTAAATAAAATAATATCGAAACTAGTGGGTAAGAGATATTTATTTTAACTATGAGTAAAAAAAGAGTCAAGAAAAGAAGCACTACCTTCATTGAGGCCACACTCGCAGTGATGAATTGAGAATTCGTAATTTCATAAGATGGTAAGGTAAGCAGCAATGACCGAAACGTAACCTGCTGATTATTGAAATGTTTGTTCTGCTCGAACGGAACTTGAAAAATCATGGCTTCGATGGTATCTCTGGGTGAATCCTCGCATAGTATGACTCTTAGATTTACTACTGCGTGGCCATCTTAGGTTTAAGAATTCTGATGACATGTCAGGAGGGTAAATTTTAAAGTGTCTTTATCGGGTGTCTGCTTGTTTGGCAGCAGCATTGGCTCTCTCATAGCCTTTCTCTTGGCATTTGATTTTTTCAACAACTCACTTTTGAGACCAGTTCTAAACGGGTGACTTGCCAAAGATTGCAGGGTACTCAAACTGTCCGAAAAGATGACAGTTTCCTTTAATTTAAGCAGAAGTATGTAATTTATTGCAACAAGGATTCCTCTTTATTTCCCTGTAAACACAAACGTTTCTGGAGGGTATTTGATTTTTTTTGTAGAATGTTGATGTTTTCATGTAAAACTCCAACACCCAGAGATCCCCATGCTACAACTGAACTATTATGCGAAGAAAGTTTCTATGTACAAATTCATATATAGGTATTTTGGATTTTCTTTAAGAACAGTATTTTAAACTTTGCAAGGACTGAAAGCTTTTCATTAAACAGGGAATTGTTTTTTGAGACTAGTAGGGAGAAGTGGAAGTGTTGACCTGGTGAATTGCTCGTGCAGAACCCAGGTTACTCTATTGAGGTACTGAGTGAGCCCCACACACCCCCGTCGCTTAGCCAGGCGGGTAGGTCCGTAAATGGATTCCTCTTCGTAAAAAAAGGGAGAAGTGGGAGTGTAGCTAGAGAATAGCTGTAAGTTAGGGAATAGTGGGTGACTAGATAGTTGGAAAGTTCGGAAAAGGAATTTGTCCAACAGGAATTGGCTCTTAGGTCGAGTGTGGGCTCACCGCACTGAACTTGGATAGCGAAATGAAACGAAAGTCAGTTTCCGATTCGAATCTCTCAAATTTTAGAATCATACATTATTATAAGATTGCTTGAAACTCCCAGATATATTTCTTGACATTAACAATTAGTGATGCAACGACTTAAGCATAGACACAGTGGCATTGGATAACGAGTTAACCTGTTTGTTTAACCTATCTAAACTAACAATCATTCCATATTATCGGTGACTACATGTTTTGTCGGCAATGGTTTTACGGTGTGTACATTTATATTTGGTTTAATGTTTCGAAGTATATTTTTTAATTTCAAATAATATAGTTAAATGACGAACGATCCTGCTATATCGTGCAATATTTTGAATTCATATTTCAGAGGTTCTAGACAATATACATTTCGATAATCGCAATCGTATCAATAAATGTAAAAATGTGTGGGGTTTGAAATAAGTTCTTACACTATAAAGCGTTATTGTCTAATCCCCTACATTTTTAATTTAGCGATTCAATTGCGATAATCGAAAACCATCTTACCTAGGCTCTCAGTTCACCTTTGTTATAACTTTTAATTCTTTGAATGCTTCAAAAATAGTAACATTTATTGAATTACAAAAGCACTTGCTACTGTAATGCTACCACAAAAATGAAACTCCTGGGATGAACGCTATCGTCTGAGATACAAATTACTCACTGACCTAGTCCAGTCAGACATCTAGTAAAATTTTACATCGGGTAAAAAAATGTGATAAAAATATCCTGTGCTTAATTTGTAATAAGAATAGTAATCATATTAATAATAATAAAGTAATATCATTATATGCACACGAAATAAAATATACAGCACCTACCGGACACCGGAATTCCCGCCGAAAACTTTTTGGTAATAAGTTATGAAAGATACTTAAATAATTATGTTAATGAATGTAATATTCACATATATTACTCAAAATTTGTTCAAATCGATATTCGGATATTTTTAATGAAGAGAATCTAACAATCTTTTTGCGACCATGGTTGTTGTCAAACTTACTACGGGAAGTGGTTGTGGTATACATAAAACTTCGAGATCTTCGTAGCGAGAGGCCATAATACTTTGTAATTGATGGTTCAACTTTAAAGTATACCCACGTCATCCACACCTTGCGCGTGGACGATTTGAATTTAATTCAATTTTGAACTCCGTAGCGTCTCACAACGATGACTGAAGTCTTATTCCTTATTTTTCCATTAAGCTATAATTATTGAAATCGGAAAGATTCCTAGTCTTGGGGACTTGGAACGATAATAAAACGATCATTTTCAGTGTTTAGGGTTTTCCTTCAAACAGGTAGGTAGTCTTTTTAATTAAAATCATGTGTGCCATAAGATTATTTATTTCACAGCATTTATATGACTTTGCTAATACGCTATACATACAATTCACCTTGTGTAAATATTCAAGTTATGGTTATATACAATACTTGTTATTCACAAAAGCTTTGGAAAATTTCTCATATTGATATTAAAATACATATTCTCTTTACAAAAGTACGTTTGGTGCATCCGTTAGCTAGATATCAGTGTTATTTTCACAAATACGACATAGGAACGATGTAGTTTATAGGAGTTTCGATGAGAAATCAACACTTCTGATAAATATATTTTGTTTATAAATTAATGTTTTTTTTTATATATAGAAAGATCGAGCAAATTGGCGGTTAGTGTGAGTGAAACCATGCACTGCACTAACCATCTTGATCTTGCCGACATACTAGATGCTTCTTGACGCCTCTTTTGAAGGGCCCAGGATTATAAGGAGGGAAAACGTGTGCTGGCAAAGAATTTCATTTTTGATTGTGGAACAAAGAAACAAGTTACCAAGTTTCTTTGTACGTGTAGTAGTCAGTATCGATGACATCGTCGGCTAGCATACTTAGTTCTCAGATGAAAGGGAGAGGGTGGAATAAGGGAGAAAAGCTCCTTAGAACGGTTGCCATGGCATAGAAGATACAACGCGCTAAGTGACGAAATATCGCGCTGCAACTGGAGATGGTAAGTAACCTCTGAGTCGCCAATGATGACGATCGTGCGATGCTACAACGATCCATAGTATTAAGTAGGTAATTGGCGGCGCCATCCCAGAGATGCGAGCAATACTCAGAGGAGGGACGTACTTGCGTCTTGTATAACAAGTACAGTTGATCAGGTGTGATAAAACGCAGCACCTTGTTCAGGATGCAGTTCCTGAAGCCGTTATAATCACGTTTTCGATGGAGTCCTTCGGATTAAGGTAGCAGCGAACCTCCATAGTTACAAATTACTAAAAGTACCAAATTACAATATTTAGGCTCTCTCTGATGTCTTTTTGGTTGAAAAAGTTTAACAATTCACATAAAAACCACTATGGCAGTATAAAAAAACTGTTATTTCCTATAAATGCAAATGTTCCCTTGAAGTTAAATTTATAGCGACATTCTCTTTATTTCAAAAAATGCTATTAGATTGATGGTGTTATCATATCACTTACAAATATTAAAAAATTACTAACCTATTAACACAAAGAATAATGCAACACAGGGAATCATAAAACTATCCTTATTTAGAAATCTATAATTTATTATTTTTTTTACTGATGACAAGTTGTTATTATCATATAATATGTATAGTCATCTGATAAAATCTAATAAGGATATATGTAATACTAAAAGTAAAATATAATTAAAATATATAACCGAAGTTAATCTTCGAGTGTAACATTCTTGAAAAGATACGACATCGATTCCTTATTGTGGATACGCCTGATAGCCTCGCTTAACAGAACTGATATGTCGATAGTTTTGATCTTGTTGCATTGCATCTTCTGCAGCTCGTGGGGGACCGTGTTAGTAACTACCACCTCGTCGATCGGCGAGTCTTCAATGAGCCGTGGCGCGTCGGACGACAAAAGTCCATGTGTGGCCAGCACGTATATTTTGTAAGCTCCACATTCCTTTAGGACCTCAGCAGCAGCAACAAATGATTGTACATCGTCAATCATATCATCCTGAAAAATAAAGAAAACTTGGTTATGTATTGCAAGCTTTGTACCAATTAAAAATAAGGTTTACTGCTCCAGCAATATATTAATTACTATAAGCAATGATATACGTACAGCCGCACGGTGTGTGGGGTGTTGTAAGTGAACGTCAGGCTTGTTACCTAGTACAAGGTTCTAGTCGAATATCATATTATGACTGTCATGTTTAATGAATGCCTAATTAATATAAAAAAATACATACCACCATTATAGCTATCCTGCCGCCCACATCACCGACGACATTGATTGGGGGCTTTTCTTTTGCAGGATGTACAGGAACACCAACTGAGACATCCATGGTGCGAGACCTATCAACACTAAAAACGGAATTGAGTAATAACTTATTACTAGTTGTTTTTGTAAATCGCATTTATTTTATTTTTATTTATTTATTAGAAAAAAAGTATTAACAAAATGATAATTTAAGAATGATAATAAAATTATTAATAATTGAATATAAGGGACTGACGGTGATGATTTTATACTCGCTCCTAGCCTAGCATACCTATTAAATATAATGTTTGATATTGATGAGGCTTTTTTACGTACCCATTTTTTGGTACCGCCGTTTTTTATATAGCCACAAATACATAACATAAAAGAACTCGGTGAAATACTTAGATAACTACTAACAAATATATCTTATACAGCTGGAAGGGCCACGTATTTCTAACGCATTTACTAGGATTTAGGAAATTACCTATGGAGACAAAACAGAGTTGTGACGGGTTTAAAACTTAACTTTATAATGCTTTTATTAATAAACGGTAAAAAAATATTACTAAGGACAGGTTTCACTTACAGTTCATGACATGTTTTAGAAACTTTTAAAAATTATGATTTGTAAAAGGACTATAATTTAAGTTGCTAGTGAATAAAACGGGGGTAACTTGGGTTCTGCACAAGCAATTCACCAGGTCATACTGAATAAAGCTTACGAAACGGTTACCGTTTTACCAGGTAATATATCAGTGACCGAGAGAGAGAATGAAGAAAGCAGAGAGTGTGATTATTCAGTAATAAGCAGTGACATAAGAGATTTCATTTAGAAATAGTACAATTTGTACAAATATTCCTCAAATGTCTTAAGCCTTTCTTATTGTGTCTATAAATACAAAATATTAAGTAACTAGTAACTGATCTGCAAAAATATTGGCGGTCTTCACTATCGCCTTAGTTATTAATCTACAGCTAGCTGATAGAACATTGTGTTCCCTTTTACACCCAATTTGTGATAAAGCGGTAAAAAAAATGTCTATTGATTTCCACTCCCCGTAGTTTTACTATTTTAAGAACCCGAACACACTGTTGACCCTAAATATTACAAAATGTATGCTTGACCCAATAAAAACCCTATACCTGGGTATGCATGGTGGAGAATACCGCCCATCTACTTCATCACTTTCTGCTTCTTTCTGTTCACCGTGTATGACAGCAATGGCAAGTCGAAGTCGCTCAGCATATGAAGTAGCTTTTTTCGCTGATCCAGGATTGCGCGCCACAATCACGGAATTACGGTAATCTGGAATCTAAGTTATAAACTGTAATGAGAGAAGACTCATTAATTTTCGTTTGATATTGAATAACAGTATATCGAAATCATTTTCCATATGAATATAATCATTCAGGGAGAACTTTCATTACTTACTTTTAAAATTATTATTCTGTGTCTAAGGTGCAGAAAAAAAAACAAATATTCCGGTATAGTGAAACGAATGACGTAACTTTAACCTTAGGTCACACAATCAGATTAATTCGCCGCTAATACATCGAATACCCATCGTCGCGAGAATTTGCTGCGTGTAAGCTGTGCTAACAAGGAAACTGGCTGAAATCTGCGCGTACATTCCGGTCCAGACTTAGCTTTGCTCGTGTACCGCGCTATCGCATAAATTATCTGTGATGCAAGAAGAGAATTTTCGCTGCGAGTATTAATCTTAGAGAGTACACTCTCCGAGAGAACTCCCCGTGTGTGACTTAAGCTTTATGTTAAAACGAATAAAAGCACCCAACTGGCAAAACAGACACTAGATCCTTTGTTAAATGCACCCTATACAATTATAGGAACATAAACCCTATACAATAAAAGGAAATATCAAGTGAAAAACTAGGGAACTGGATATTATTTTTGAATTGATGTAGCTTTTTAGACAATTAACATATGTATCTTTCATTATTATTAGTATTAATAGTAATTTCCAGCACAAACAATAATTTTATAAAAACGTTTTAATGTACAATCCAGTACAGAATAGGTCCCATTAGAGGTTTATTGCATGAACTGTATAGACAAGATTAATAATTCCATTAAATGGTAAATTTAAAAAATACTGCCCTTATTATTATTATGACTAGCTTTTACAATCCAAAGCCTTTAATTTATCAAATAATTTAAGTCTGCAGAAGTGAAATAATTTAAATAAATAAAGATTTTGGTAATTAATTTCGAAAACAGCAATATTATACTAAATTTATTGCCTATCAACATAGGTTCCGGGCTATATGTTTGAGGTTGAAATAACTAGAAATTACATAATTAATTAACTTACACTCTCTTGGATATACTGCAGTAAGAATGGAGAAGCCCTTAGATTATCCACTGGACAGTCATAGAACCCCTGTATTTCCTTTTGATGCAAGTCCATAGTAATGATATGAGTTAAGCCAGACTTGCACATCATCTTAGCAAGTAGCTTTGTGACAATGGAACCTCGTTTCCTCATTTTGCATTGTTTACTGTATGGCAGATATGGAATAACACCCACAATAGACCGTGCCGATGAAGTCTTACATGCATAAGCCATTATTAATAATTCCATTATATTATTATTTACATCCCTGAAAAAAGTTTGATTTATAAATATGTTATTTAAAGCTCAAGCGCATGAAATATATTAGCAATAAATAAAAACCATGAAATTGAAACCTAATAATATTAACAACCTATAAATAGGAACAATGTTTGAGGACCTTATAACTCCATAATAAAAAATAATTATGCATATGTAGGGGATGGAAAATAAGTCAATAGTTAGGTAAGACTGCCTTAATCTTAAAGAGAATTAAAGGTAAAATTATTTTATTATCAAAATAAAAAAAAACTTAATGCCCAGGGTTTATAAAAATTGACATTTTTTTTTAAATGAGACAAAATCAAGGCTTAAGTCTTAAATTATGTCACTTAGGAATGGGGAACAAAACATCAAATGCAGATTTTAATGAACCCATTTCAGTACATGCAGACAAGCATTTTGTCAAATTGAATGCTATTAATTATTAATATAATACTAATTGATCTTTTGATTGAAATCATAATATTACTGGTTGTTTTTAGTAAATTCATAGGACTAAAAGCAGTTTTATTGATTATCAAAAATAAAGAAATACTTTTTTAGTTAAATTGATATAATTTTTAAGATAATTATTATAATTGAATAATCCCTGACATATTATTGTACCTGTATTTGGTTTGACT
This sequence comes from Acentria ephemerella, assembly GCA_943193645.1. NCBI lineage: Eukaryota > Metazoa > Arthropoda > Insecta > Lepidoptera > Crambidae > Acentria > Acentria ephemerella. Next base: position 7,644,941 of record OW971886.1, on the reverse strand, counting down.
TATAATTCGCGTGTTTTATGTGGGCCATAATGTACCACATATTGTAACAAGGTAGGACATAATAATTATTATTATGTACCACCTCTTACTTATATACCATTCACTATATTATTATTTGATGCAAGAAACATGAATGATAAAAATAACTCTGCATAAAAGGAGCATTCATACTATTACACATTACTCAGAAGCACACCAACCCAATCAGTTGTTTGTAGCAACAATGAAGTAATTAAAACAGTACCTATAACAATTTATCATTGTTTTCAGTTCCTAGATTGATATGTTGATGCTGAACCAACTGCATTTACTTGTTAGCAAAAATGCCGCATTAAAAACATTAAATCTTTTCTAGACAAATATTATACAATTAAAAAACTGTAGAAAAAATCTTTGAAATTATGGTTATTTTATAATGAATATTTATTTTGTATTAAAAACAATAGCATATTGTTCATTAATAAAAGTTTAAAATGTATTTTTAAAAGCAAACAAAGTCCAATAAAAATAAGGCTACATATTTAATTATAATTGGAATCAAAATATTCCATTCCATGAATAAAGCAGTCTTAAAATAAGAAAACATTTAATAGAAAGTAGTGAGAGTGAAGGATTGTTTTATAGTGATGATATTTGCATTGCATCATGCCGAAAATCTTTATGAATGTCTAGATTACTTGACATGAACTAGTTGACCATTGAGAGGGTTGGTTGCAGCACATATACACATTAAGTTAAACAGATGTATGAAGTTTACAAGTTTGAATGTGCAAGAATAGCAGTATTAAATAGACATATTTAAAACTCCTATTCTCCTCATATCATCCCCTCCCAAAATTAAGTAATTTTCAGTTGTATATCAGTGACCCTTAACCACAGTCACTATACCCAAAAACAATATTACAGCCAGTGATTGTTAATATTGTATCAATACTCAAAAAGTCAAAAGCATATATTTTATTTCATGAAAAATTGCTGTTCAACATGCCTCGTTGACAATTATACATACCTACTATGCTAATTCTTCAGACATTTTGAGAATAGTACCTACCTAGAATATATATATCTTATTTTAGATTTTTGAATAATTAAGTGTTTACTTAATTAGTGTTTATTTGATTCAACTGGGCAAATTGTAATGTCTGATGTAAATTTTAAAAATCAAATTACTTTAAATTTTCATTAAGAGGCTAGTTGGAAGAAAATTAATGTTTTCATTGCAAATTCATAGTTAGTGATTAATAAAAATACCACAATACTCACTTAGTACCAGTCTGTACAATGTAAATGTTCTTGCCACGGATGGAATCTGCTATTTCTACCATTGTCTCTCTATTTGTTTTGTGGTAAACAGAACATCCTCCTTTGCGCACTCCTAGGCGACTACAGGATTAAAAGGTAGTATGTAAACACTCAAAACAAGTAAATAAACTCCTAAAATACCGAAGTAATATAATTTATAATTCTGTTTGAAATGTGGTCATATTATTTATTTTGCACTAATTAGGTTACGTAGTGTATACTATAATTATGGTAGAAAATAATGAAAGAACACTAACTTCGCAACCAAATCAGCCAATTCCGGGTGTGAATTGCCACTTATAATAACAATATCCGACGTGGAACTGCCTTCCATGTTGCTTTTCCGTGATCGATTGGTGAATCCCACGAGCCTGTAAATGAGTTTGTAATATATAACAAGATAACAAAAACAAAATCAAATATCAATAAAAGTAGTGAACATCATGTTAGATGAACAAGAAAAACAATAAACCTGGTTTTGTTGAGTAACATAATAACCTGAACGCGGTATTTTATTACGGCAAATGACGATCGTGTAGGATTTTAGTTGCTATTGTAATCTATTAATTTAATATATTTGACGCAATGAGTCAACGGAGCCACCTAATTTTTAAACAATATAAATAATTATTGTTAATGACGTGACCACCTCGAACACAGATTACTATACTATCCACAAACTACAAAGAGACACTATACCAAAGAATATAATACTCCTCTACACTATACTATCCCGACCTAGAACAATCTCGGTCTCGGCCACCACCACAGATTAGAAAAAATATATCTAAAGGACAGAGTAAAGTTTATATACCATAAGAAAAGGGAGCCATCTACGCTTGTTTTATTGTCTTGTTTTATTGTCTTCGACTTTTGCCAACTTTTGCCATGAACCATAATGCATACAATATGCATTTCCATAATTTCTATACATTTAAGTCATTTAAAATAACTGAACACTTATAATATCTAATGTATCTACGCAGATATGACTTAATTAATGTAATTATTCTGAGGACCTCGACAAGATACATTTATATAATCTCGCCGAGTCACTAAACAAAATATGATAATTACGCTGGATAGTTAAGCGAGAATGTAATACAAATTCGACACATAATTATATTAAGCGATTCGATTGCGATTATCGAAATGCGTCCCAACTGGGCCCTTTGATGTCGATATGTATGTGTTTTTGCAGGAAATCCTATGATTAAACAAACATTTAATATATTAACACGAAATTTGGATCGTTTTCTTGTGCCTTATTTTAAAGAGAGATTATAAAAATAATATAAAAAAAAGGAAAGTCAATATAGTGTCAATAATGTCATAACAAAAAGATAAAAACAAACGTGGGAGTAGAGTAGTGCATGGTACTAATGCATTGACTTTATTGGTTAACATTACAGAAAAGCAATTAATATAAAGATATGGGTTTAACCAAGCAATATTTACGATATGCACCTAGTGGAACGTTTAACGTGATTACCAGCTCTGATAGTAACTGTGCGCAAGTTCCTCTAAACGGTATTAGTGGACGATACGTTGCTGTTGGAGCATGTGAACATGTTGTGATTTGGGATATGAGATTAGGAGAGAAGGTTAGCTAGTTATTTCATATTACGTCTTAATCCCATAACTGGAAAAACATATCCGTCAAAGGTTTTTTTTATGCTTTCTCTCAGTTTCAAATATCTTTTTTTCTTAATTACTAATAATTATTCGTATCTGAACCTCTGTAATTTTTGGTTAAAAATTGGTTGTCTAAGTATTCATTTTTTACTTACAATCTATTATTGTATTTGTGAATCATGTTGCTTTATGAAATATTTTTTTTTTAGGCGCAAGTTCTTTCTGGTGATAATGTACTAGTATCATATTTAGCTGCCAGCCCAAGTGGTAATCATATGGCAGTAGGTTATATTGATGGAAATATAAATGTGTTTGAGTTAACCAACAATGATGTTGTATGTGTTTTTGCGGGACACAAATCTCCAGTTACTTGTTTGCAGTATGATGAGCAAGGGCACAGACTAGTCTCTGGATCTAAGGTTATACAACTTTTTCAATTTTATTTAATCTGTCATGCATTGACTGATATGCAAAAGCAATTAGTTTGTAAATGTACTTTTGTCACTTAATGGATAAATATACAATTTTGTAAGAGCTTTTGGTTTAGAATAACTTGTGTTTCTTTACACACAACACAAGGCTTCATAACATAATTTTAACTGGCACCAACCTAAATGTGTATACTATTTTAATATATTGATAAAATCTAAGTAGTTATTACTGTTTTGTATTTTATCACATAATTCATTAATAAATTCCTTAATTCATAGGATACAGAAGTAATTCTCTGGGATGTAGTGTCTGAGACAGGTATAGCTCGGTTCAGTGGACACAAAGGCGTTGTTACTAGTGTACTATTCATTAATGGCAAAAACTGCATAATAAGTTCTTCTAAAGATACATTTGTCAAATTTTGGGATATTGAAACTAAACATTGTTTTAAAACTTTGGGAGGACACCAAATGGAAGTAAGTATTAACAAAATATTTTAATTAGGAGATAAATCTCTGGAGTCAAGAAAGATGAAGCTATAAACTACATAATAAATAATGATATCAATATATTTATATTTTATTATACATTAACATCATCAATACTCTATATACCTCCCTGATGCCTCTGCTTGTTATTTGCCTGCCTGTATAAAATCTTTGCTGGTTGCACTTGCAATCAGCAAAGACATTATATGCTTAAGGAAATTTTAATATTTTATTGATCAGGGATTAACCATAGCAAAAGTTTGTTTTTTTCCTTTAACTCAAAGCCCTTAAATCTCTTTTCCATAAAGCACCTCAATATCACATATACCATTGATGTGTTGGTTTTTTGTGTCTTGCCTTAGCATCATTAATTGAATGTGCTTAAAATATAGGTATGGTCTGTTGTGCTTTTGAAAGAAGAAAGATACTTGGTAACAGGCAGCATGGACCAAGAGTTAAGAGTGTGGAAGCTCAATTGGACTGCTGATGTGAAAGACGAAGATAAAATTATAAGGCAGCTGGAGATAGTTAAGCTAGAAGAAACTGATAATATTGAGGATTCTTCTGTAAGCTTTATGATATTTTTAATTTGCTAATTAAAATACCTTAATATTTATTTTCATGTGTAAAAGTTAATTTAAAATTTACAAAAGAGAAATAGTTGACCTTTGTTGACTTTTGTTTGTTACCACTTTAAGACTATGTATCTATTCTATTATATGATTTTTATATATATGTTTGAAGGGATATTAGGATCCGCCTGTGATATCTTTTTCAGATACAAACCCAATGTTTAATTGATTCAAAATTGTCTATAAGCTCTCAAGAGTATTATTCTTCACAGATAAAATTTAACTTAGATGTTACAGTTACCCTTAACCATTTCACTAATTTTACATGTATTTTAGGTGTTACAATGTCACCAGGTTGGCACCCTTATACGTGGGGGTAAAGGTCGTGTGGTTGGCCTCAATACCGATCTTGGTACTAATGTCCTAGCATGCTATGGCACAGATTCTTTAGTAGAATTATTCTCGTTTTGTTCAGACGAAGAAGCTAAAGTTAGGATGGATAAACGTGTTAAAAAACAAAGAAAAAAACTTGCGTAAGTATAGTATTAACTATTATAGCTCTCCATTTATTATAAATAACACTATAGAACAATAGTTATAGAAATAATTATAATATTTAGTAAAAAAAGTATTTTTAGCTTTAAAGCTGTAGTTTTTTAATAGCTGTCTTTCTCAATATGATGCATTATCTATATCTATGCAAAGATTTTATTGATCTTGTCTCTATTTTCGTTACCAGAAAACAAAAAGAAAACGATAATCATGAAATAACGGAAGTACCTGAGTTGTTAACATTAACAGATGAAGTCAGAAGATTGACATCAGTGAAATTTGGAGCCAAAATAAAGTCTGTTTCACTTTTACTAGGAACAAGTGGAGAGTTACGCATAGGAGTTTCTCTATCTAATAATACCGTCGAACTTCATAGCTTGAAAATGGAAAATGGGAATGAAGGTACAATAGATTACAAACAGTACTTGCTTAGATTCCATTAGCAGTCCTTTAAGTTGCGATATTTTTTTACAGTCAAGTGCTTAAAACAAATTACACAACCTGGACATCAGAAAGATCCAAGATGTGTAGCTATAAGTTCAGATAACCTTGCCATTCTATCAGCATCTGCAGATTCTATTAAATTGTGGAACAGGTAAGACATTTTACACCTACTATTTTAGCCATAAGGCATTATAAGTGTAATTTCTTCTTATGAGGTGGCTTCCTTAATACAAGATAGTTTTATAGAAGTGTACTCAATCCGGCACCTACTCTATACAAATTGAAATTTAGTTAATAATGGTTCGTTAAATATTTCACAAAAATTTTTGTCTAAAACAAGAACATAATTTATCGGATTATGTACGATATATACTTCTTATTCTAAATGCTTTGGTTTTGTGAGAATATTACATATTACTCCTTATTTTATAGAACTAAATGCATAAAAAAGCTTCTAGTAGATTATTAATGTTATAAATTAGTAACTGTCTAAGCAAAATTTTAAAACTATATCAAAAAATTAAGTAATTTTAAAGCTGCATAGTAGCCGAAGTTTCTTTAGGGAGTAAGTACGGTTTGAGAGCTGGAATGCTGGTCTAGGGAGTTACTTCTAAAGCTTCTGTGAATGGCTGTTGTACATAAATATTTTTTATGCTAATCTTCTTTAGGCCGAACCAGTCGTGTCTGCGCACAATCCCTATAAATTGCGGACGTCCTACTAGCATATGCTTCGCCCCAGGCGACAGGCATGCGTTGGTCGGCTGTGTCGACGGTTCCTTACTTGTGGTGGACATCGGCGCAGGCCGAATACTGGAGCATATCCCAGCCCACACTGCTGAATGCTCTTGCGTCGGTCTTACTCCCAATATGGTTGGTTGATCTTTACTAATCTTATAAAGAGAGCAGACTTTGTAAGTTCTTTATTAGAAATATCTGGATTCACTGCAGTTACTAATAGTTAACTTCTAATTTTGACAAGTATGGTATTGTTCCTTCTTCAGTTGAAGTACCCGAAAGTTCTTCATGGGATGGAGGTAGTTGAGCATAATTATATTTTGTTAACTCTCATAATTTTAATAAATTGTAACTTTTTTCAGCTTGGTTGTTATTCTGGAGGTGGCGATAAAACAGTAAAATTATGGCAGTTTGAATTAATAGAAGACCCTTCTGGTGAATCAAAGGCTAAGGTATCTTTTCAATCAAAATATTAAATAACTTTAATATAACATTTGATGAAGCGTTCAAAATCAAAAAGATTTAAGATTCAACAAAATTAAATTGAATCATTTAATAATAATAATCTGGAGAAGATGTAATGTCATTTACAAATTATTTGTGTCGTTACGTACCAATATACTTAAAATGTTAATACATTTTTTATTTTTGATGAATCGTCATTGAATTTTCTAACAAGAGTATCATGACACACAATCAAATGAAGGAAAATCACCAAAAATTCCAGGAACATCTAATAAATCCCCCCAGGGCGCAAATATATCTTTTATAAATTGTACCCTTGCATCTATGTTTGATCGTCTCCTCGTAAAAACCGAAATGATTATTGTGAAGTAAAATATATTTATTAAAGTTTTCGAGTGTTGATAAATTTGAAAATGGTATTATAATTTCAGGTATTATCTTTATTACACACAAGAACATTAGAGCTGGAAGAATCAGTTTTGGCTGTAAAAATTAGTCCTAATAATAAATTTATTGCAGTAGCTTTGCTTGATTCGACAGTCAAGATATTTTTTCTTGATACATTTAAGGTAAGTTACATTTGAGTTTAAAAGTTGTACCTCACCTTTACACCATGGCGTGGTTCGTTCAGATTCAAGTTATATGATTATTTTAATTAAAAATATGCAATATACAAAATATTCTATTATTTATTTTATTTTATTTATTATTTATTTTCTTTATAGTTTATTGTACATCAATCAATAAAAAAAATACATACGGAATAATTTATTATTTTGTACAAAGTGAGACCGTATCGCTAAAAGGGACCTTTCTAACCGGGTAACAGGTTAGGATGGACAGGATAATTATAATACTGTAAAGTGTTAATTAAGCCTAATATTAATAAATAAAATTAAACAAGTCGAAAACTTCCAGCAAATTGTACTAAGCTGGGTTTATTTAGCGGTTAAGTTTTATTTTATAGACCTATACCCAAATTTTTATAAGGAAGAACAATTTTATAGAGATTTAGTAGATTTTTCTTGATACTATTCGATACAGCAGTCATAGTTGTGTTATTTAAATTTAAGACTGAGGAAACTTAAACTTAAACTACTTTACTTATTCATTATTTTGATTTAGGAATGAATACACAAAGATAACATGAGTGGACAAGAACCCGTAAGCGTTTGAGTCACTTATAAAATTTAACATTTTTTTCAGTTCTATCTATCACTTTACGGTCACAAGCTGCCAGTATTATGTTTGGACATAAGCTACGACTCGAACATTATCGCGACAGGCTCAGCTGATCGCAACGTCAAGATATGGGGAATGGACTTCGGTGACTGCCATAAGTCTATATTCGCCCACAATGATTCAGTGACGTCACTACAGTTTGTCCCAAGCACGCATTACTTCTTTACTGCTTCTAAGGACGGAAAAATTAAGCAATGGGACGCAGATAGTTATGACAATATCATAACCCTAAATGTGAGTTTTACCGTAAGATAAAAATAAATACTAGAGGAGAATGGTTTTTCTTTTGTGCTTGGTTTAGCGCTCCGTCAATAATTAATAAATATAATGCTCCATTCATTCTTTCACATTAAGTTTTAAGTAACTCTAGCTATAACCATAATTGCATTTGTTAATGCTTAATATGTTGGTGTTCAATAAATAAATTGAATAGTAACATATCAAAGTTAGTTCACAGATAAAAGTTTCCTGAAAATAAAAAAATCAAGCCTTGGAAAGATGTTTCGCAATTTTCAATTCTAATGATACGGCTATAAAATCAATTCTTTTTTAACTATTACGTATATTTCTAAACGTATTGAAGACTATATTTTTATACTGGTGGTACATATGATGTCATAAATGAGTATGCTGGTTGCAGGGACATGCAGGAGAGTGTTGGGGAGTGTCGGTGGGGGCGGGGGGGCTGCACGTGGCGTCGTGCGGCTCCGACCGGGCGCTGCGGCTGTACGCGCGCACCGACGAGCCGCTCGTGCTCGGGGACACCGACGAGCAAGAGGAGGGCCTCGCCACGGGGGACACCCATGTAACTAAACACCTTACTATGTGATCAGAATGAAAATAGGACCACATCACTAACTTCACAAAGAAAGTTCAACAAAAAAAAACCATTAGCAACAACGTACCGTAATTGTATTAAAATTAAAAAAATATCAAAGTTTATCATTGAATGATAAAAAAATATAGTTTTCCATATGCCTTGATCATATTCTCGGTGTCAGTCTATCAATATTGCTTTTTTTACAGTTATTTCTAGACAATTTTAATTCATTTAATTATTACAGTACAATAGTCGTTTTTAAAAATTTTAATTTAAGTTCCCTCCTTCCCCCTTCCGTCTAAGGACTACGCGTGCTGGCCTGTGGTGTCACCAACAAACTGTGATGACCATTCCTTCGCGCACAAAGAAATTTGGTAACTCATTTCTTTGTCGCACAATCAAGAAATGAATACTTTGCCAGCATACGTTTTCTCTTCTTCCTACAATCCTGGGTCCTTTAAAAGAGGCGTGAAGAAGCATTTTGCAGGTCGGCAATATCAAGTTGGCTAGTGCAGTGCATAGTTTCACTTGTACTAGCCAACTTTTTATTTGGACTCCACTTCTACTTACCACCAATCAGATGGAGTTGAGTCATCTGCTCGATCTTAGATAATGGCTAATAATAAAAGTTAGATAATGGCCGCTTTAATTATTACAAAATGTGCTTAAATTTTAACCTGGTTCAAAACAAGGTTTCGTTAGTGAAGATAGAAAAGGCATCTGAATTAAATCAAGCAATCTAAATTTCAAGCCACGTTTTGTATCAAGTAAGCAAAATAAATCTATGATTACAGTAATTTTTCTTTTTTATATGTTCTAGGCACCAGTACCTGGACTACCCGGCTTGACTATGCCAACTAAGAAAACTATAGGAGCTGAGAAAGCTGTAAGTAACATAATCATTCATTATGACGTGGCGGCGAGGTTGAGTTATGCATAAATAATAATATGATTCTGCTTGTATTTTAATATTGACAGGCCGACACTATAATGGAGTGTTTATCAGTGAGTGCGGAGTATAAGCGTGAGGTAGATGAAGCGCGGGGACAATACGTGCAGCCGCCAATACTGATGTCGGCTTACAACTGTAGCACCGCCGAGGACTTCCTCGCAGAAACAGTGAAGAAGATACGTTCCAGGTAATCATTACAGTCGTTAGCCATCCGACGGCCGTCTGGTCGTGTGGCCAGTACCCCAGTGTACTTAGCCTGAAGTTCCGTTTTGCATACCGGTAGGGGGGCATTTTACTATCTTTATTTTCCCGATATCTTGTATCCATAATCCATAAACTGATAATTCTGCGTACTTTGGGCTAGATAATAGGTTCTAGTATAAGAAAAATGATTATTATTCTTTACTTTTCAAATATACTTTGAAGGAACCTATTTTTAATTTGTAAGTGTTATATGGAGCGTTTTACCAATAATGTATTTTAATTTTTTTTTTCACATTTAGCGACCTAGAAGAAGCTTTGCTGTTGCTTCCATTTAACGCGGCGTGCGAGATCGTGCGAATGCTGCCGAAGCTTCTAGACCGAGGCGATAACACTGAGCTTTTCTGTCGGCTGGCGATATTCCTGCTGAAGGTGCATCACGCGCCACTCGTCGCCAATCAGGCGTTGCTCAAGTACATGATTCAGATACAGGCTAAAGCTACCATGAAGTTGAACGAGTTAAGGGTGTGTTATTATTGCCTACCTACATTACAACTACAAATTTAGACCCAATATTTATCTCAAATATATACTCTACACTCGTACTTTTCTATTTAGTTTGCAAGTTTTGGGGGATATTTTTTTAGCGTCAAGTCGATGCTTTATAATTATTTAATAACGTATACATCAAGTCGAAGTGTTTGTTTTGATATGAAAATGGTGTTAATTTACGTCAAAAAGGATGGCTTCCAATATCGGAAATATATAAAACAGAACTGGTCGATGACCCGCGGTCAGAATTTTGAATATTCCATTTTTGAGCATTCATTTGTAAAAGATGTTGAATATTTTATCATAACTATAATTTCATTGTCATTTAATTTTTACTTACCGGAAAATATCGATAAATTGGCGGGCCTTTTGAATTTTCCCGCATTTTTTTATTTTTCCCGAGGCGAAGGACTGCATTACAACGGTATAAGAATAGTTAGAATTTATTTTGCAAATAACTGTGTTACAGGACATGGTGGGGTTCAACCTGCACGCACTGCAATGGCTGCGCCGTGACGCGGAGGCGGCCGACAGCGAGCAACTGTTCCGTGAGGCGGGCGCCGCGCGCCGCACGCGTGACAAGCGCCGGCGGCAGCGGCTAGCCCTCAAGAGGCCAATCGTCACCGTTACATAGATTTAATAAATTGTTAAAATTTATCTAAACATCTTTTATTGGTCACGAGGTAGCCCAGAACTACTACCTCGTTATTTTTAAACTCTTCATGTGTGAGAAATAGCAATGCAAACACAAAATTACCAATTCGATTTCGCTCTTAAGTTGTTCCGATTAAATTTTTTTAATTATGAATCATTTTCTAACTCAGACTAACGCTGGTTTTCTACCATATATAAAATACAAATTTCAACATTATACAGGTTTGCTATCTGACATGTAAAAGTAGATTCCTCAGAACAATATTGTTCAGTGTAGGAGTTCACCCACTCTAGGAAATGTTTTTTTTATTGCTGCAAATGTTGCAACCACCAAACAAGGAATAATTAATAAAACAAATATATAGCTGCTATAATTTATTTGTAAAAAAATATTCTACTCACTACATAGCCAATATATCAGTTAAAATTTTAATAATTTAAGTATCCATCCCTGCGTAAGTCACATTATTTATCATCTATACAACAATATCTAATGTTCACAATGAGTATTCCGGTTACGTGTTCGTATGAAAATCTCAATCTAATAATAATAATTTATGCTGAAACTTATAATCAATTACGATACAGTTACGTAATTCACGACAACAATTTAATAAATGGTCCATAAGCTTTCAATATTGGAAATTATTGCTTTATTTATCGATACGTCTTTCTCAAACTTAACTACGGAGCAAGTAATCGTACCTACAATACTATACATGAAGCTAAATAGCTATTAATAATTAACGTATGTAATTATTGACATTGAATGCGGGAGCTCAGGTGGCCAACTCACAACAACTGGGTTATTCAGATTATTATTTATGATATTAATCTTGATTTAATATGGTAATTTATTAAAATTACTATATAGTAATTTTAATAAATTACCATATTAAATCAAGAAGCAGTACTACTGATATTACTAGTATATACTAGTAATATCAGTAGTACTGCACTGTATGATCACTTACCGAAAAATACATTGTTCTTCAAATTCAAATTGTGAGTTTAACCACTCAATTCATATACAATAACTATTTACTTCATAATTGACAATATATTTCTTTTCTATACTATTTAGTATATTTTATTTTTTAAGTTGAATCTTGCATATTATGAGTGTAATCACCACTTATCACAAAGTTATTGCTTTTCGGAAATACACATCTTATTCTTAAATACAATACTTATCACAATAGAATTAAAAACTTTACCGACTTTCCTTCCAGACATAAAATATGGAGAATGCTCGTGCGCAGAATAAGAAGCAGAGGAAGGTACCAGCGGGTCTGCGTCAGTCTTTATCCTTAACAAATGATGACACAATCGAATAGAATTTCAAGCCAATATTTCAGCATAAATTATAAATACACAGATAAATTGGTACGTCTTATTCAAACAGACGAAATTAAAGGAAATCACAAACACATGCTTGTTAGAGCGTAAGCACACACAACACAACCGGTTTGTTAGTAGCTTATCCACGATATAAATTGTTCATCAACTCTTAATACCATTATCATAGATAAATTAACCTAAATAGAAATAAATAATCAAATTGGAAGATCGAGGAATATAATTCTACTTGTTGCTTCCATCGACTTATCGAATATGGAAAGATTGTCTCGGTCTAAATAATAATACAATAGCTACAAATTAAACATTTTAACTCGTGGACGACATTTGTATAACACCTAAACGGAGTTTATAAACACCCGTTGGTGCTTGTTGTTATGTACACAAAAATAATAAATTCGGACGACAACTAGATAAAACTAAGAACATAATAATATAATTATTGTAAACCTAAACAATGTACAGAGTAGATTTTAATAAAATAATACTGTATCACTACTGCAAGCAGCAATGTTAATAGAGAACGATATCTGTCAATTTCGTATAATTAGAAATCACATTTAGGTACTCCAAGGTATGAAACTTAATATATTATAGTTTTAAAGTATTAATGTACCAATGACCACTGAATTTTTATTTGTTAAATCTCATTTGATACATACAATTTAATATCACCTTAGAAAAATATGGAGGCACTTGATAGTGCATTTATCAATAAAAGCATCGATAATAAAAAAATTAATGGCAATGTCTAAGTCACCAATGATGACTTAACGCCACAAAGAGAGCACAATAAAATAAATAGAGAGCAAATTTATGCTATGAGTAAGGTAATTGATACGTTATTGTCAAAGTATCTATACTTGCTTTTCAGAGAACAAGTTAATCTAAATGAATAAAACGGCAACACTATAGTTACAATGAGCCGAAAAACAAATAATAAATAATCTCAATTTTAAAGCTTAAGATAAACTTGATGAAATTGTATATTATTATTATTACTGAGGATTTTAGCTGCAACATAATCACAAGATTAGTTAAGATACATAGCTGATCTTTATTTAGCTAAATATTATCACAATGTCTCATAGACTGCTGTATTTTACTGGCCCGACGGGGTACGATAAACAAACTAACACTAAATTAAGTAGAGACGTCTAGTGAGGACGGTGATCAGGGTGTATATAAAGTTACCAAGTTAAACAATAATGGAAGCAATAACAAAACAGCCCAAAGTAAATCGACAATATAAATGCTTTTGGCTACCAGTAAATATAAACAAATCACTGACCATAACGAGGTGAATTCGATAAATTTAACAAAATAATGCCATGAAATTTGGTTGTGAGTACTTCCCACTTGTTACTGAAATGCATATTATTACAATGTTCCTGTACGTCACATATTATTTTCTGTTTAAGATTAATAATGGCAAAATATTCTATGTATCGATATTCAACATCTAAACATAATTAGTAATATGGAAAATGTTTGAATAATGTTAACATTATATTTACTGTAGGCATGAATGCGTAGTATCTTTCAATTTAAATAAGTTATTGTTCATAATCATGTGTTCTAAAATCTTATTGATTTAATTATTTATATTTTATAATATTACTTTGCAATCTATATATTATATAATAAAAGTTGTCATTATTGCTTGTCAAAATCACGTAGCCTAAACTAAGAAAATACTTGACAGAAATATAAAAAAATACTTATATTTTAAATACTGACCGAAATGGGAAATAAATTAACATAATTTAATTGATATAAAATAATTAAAATTACTACTAAGTAAACTAAGTAAATAAATGTACAATATCTTAAATTAACCTACATTTACTTGAATACTTGCGTCCAGCAATAGGTAACCGTACATATAATTTATTAAATCAAGAGAGCATTTCAAGGCAAGGCTTATAACCCCAATAATATCAAAGTGTTCAAATGAGATTCCACCCCTAGATAATGTTAGATACTATGCTAACTTGACAATCGACAACAAAGTCGGAAGCAAGACGGCTTACATTGTTTATGTTTTAAAATTTTTACTTTAAAGGTTGCTTAACATTGCAACAAATTCATTAAGTATGCTCAGTTCAACGAACCATACAAATCACAAGAAGACACATGCAAGATGCACACATGGAAAATATATCCTTCGTACACTATCACTACCGCGGTACGTTACAACCTACACAATAAATAGGCACTAAGACAAAGACATTGCTTTTTATCCTCACATGTGCGATTGTTAATGCCCTGCTATACAAAATTAATACTTGTTACTATGTTATCATAAAGTTACAAAGGATTTAAGATCTAAATGAATTTCGATTCAAGTCCTTCCTTATAAACCTTTCTAAATTAAGTACTTTCATATTGTATAATATATAGAGTAATAATGTTACGTATAGCATCGTTATACACTTAATGAAGGAACTTGGATCAACCATCATTTAAAAAATCTCGACTATAATCATTTAACTGGCCTCACTATCACTATAAAGTTAATACAATTATAACTGAAAAAAAAAAAATGTTTATTGAATATTCATGAACGAAGAATGATTTTTGCTATGTCAATCAATGCAATAAAGCGTCACATGTCACGAAATTCAACTCATAACCATGAATAATACAAAATATTTTCTTACCTACTTATTAAATCGCTCGCATTAACAAAAATTGTCAGGAATGCCATCAATTTTACGAACATGCAAAATTTGACTCATGAAATGTTTCCAACTTGTAAAAACAAATGTTACTTTAAAAACAAATAATTGTTAATATAGCATCATCGTATACGTAAAAAACTTTGAACGAGGAAATAAGATCTATTATTTTATAATACGTTTCACTAAAACGTACAATACTGTATTCCGTATCATCTATAATCTCAATAAATTATTACTTTCGAAATATAATAATGTATAATATGATAAGTATTACAAATAACTCACTGGCGCCTTTTCCATTGCGTAATAATAACAAGTTCGAGGCAGAGAACTATGTAAATTAGGTGTCTTTGAAGTCCAATAATTTGGTAACTTTTAATAACGATAACGTTAACTGAGCAATGAAAAGTGTAACATAGGGAAACGTTTCTTCTTGCCATAAATACGTAATAAGATGTGTAGCAGTTACGTGTCCGCAGTTGTATCACAGTGAGCAGTCAATGCGTCTCCTCGGCGGCCACGTGGCTCGCCACCAGGTTGAGGGGCGCCTCGTCGTACTCCGGCGCGTTCAGACCGACCTGTCAGACGCACAACTTATTTAACAAGTCACCCATCAACGTCGACTAGTCATTAAATGAAAATTTGCAAATATGGCAAGGTCCTATCAAGGACTCATCAATTCCGTATAATTATATATCTAACTTATCTTTATAACAACCAGGTAGAACTAGGACCGAGTTGTAAACTAGGTGGAGGAAAGACTAAAAAACAATTTGAAACAAAGTTAGTTAGTCAGTCAGCTTCCAAAGAAATCTAACTCTTAATCTATCGCTGTCGCTTTCGTTTTGACGTAAGCTATATTTCCATTACCGCTTAACTATTATCAATGTGACGTGTCGCCTTTAGTATGCAGTAATGAAGTTTCACAACTTGCCACAAAGTCCCAGTTTTATGAACGCACAGTGCGGAACTGCGGCGCGTTATGCCAAGTCTTGACTAATCACATGAACAACCCTAGAAGAGTTTATACCTTCTTAATTGCAACAATATGTCACTTGACTCGCAAGATCTAAAAATAGTACAGGTATAAATTATTTAAAATAGTGAGAAATTTTATTGTTTGTGCGTCTATATTCAGAGCGCGAAACTATTAGGAAAATGAATCTCGTGGCAAAATTTTGTAGTGCGGGTTTGCCCTAGAAGCGGCACCGTACCTGCGGGCGGTGACCCCGCGGCGCCCGCGCCGTGTGAGCGTGCAGCGCGGCCAGCAGATGCGGCTGCAGCTGCCGCCGCAGCGCCGCCAGCATGCCCTCCTCCGAGCCGCTCTCGGCGCCCGCCGTCACTGCCGCCCCCGCCCCGGCACCGGCCCCCGCCACCGCCGCCCCGCCCGCGCCCACCTCAGCAACATCTGCGCACGCGCCGCCGCTCCGCCGCTCTGCACCATTCACAGATAGTTGTTGTCTGTTAACTTCTCCTAAGCTTCTTTTATTATAATTAGACCTTATTTATATGCATGGTGTATATCCGCCATTGTATGGGTAAAGACAAAATTTAATTATCAAAATTCCATAATGTATGCTATTCTTAGGAAGTGTGGGCCTCCTACACAGTATCACCCAGCCATGGAATACTGTTTCGTTCCAGATTAATAATGAAATTAACAATTTTTTTATTGTATAGAAAATACGTCAAGATTTAAAAGTTATTTTAATTTAATACTCTAGACAATTACCTCAATCAATTCAACCACCTACTTTCTACAACATTTGCCTTATGTTAATGAAATGATGCTTCTTACATGTCACAGATCAATAACTCCCTTTTTTCCATTATCTTTAAGTTCCCAGGGTCAATCAATGAGTAAAAAATCCTCCGAGTGTACAAGAGCCTTAAAAGTAGGACGCGACTTACTGTTCCTGGTATGTTTCCCGTCGTGCCTCGGCCGACGGCGGCGTGTGTGTATAGTATCACGGCGCATGGCTGTTGGTCGCGGTACACCATGGAGCTTGTAGTAGAGCCCACAGGCGTTGCACACCATCTCTCCGCGGGCATCGCGCCGCCATATCGTTGTCGTGTGAGTACCGCAGTTGCTACACGATAGTTCTACTCGAGGACCAGAGCGGGCGTTACTGCCGCTACCAGTTAATGATGTGTCAGAAGATTCTGGCTGAAAATTATAGTCACATACATTTTATTTACATTACACTCGACTGAAGGATAACCTTCAAATAACAAAAACTTTCACTATTTATTTTGGTGCGTCATATTGGGATGGGATGCGAGTTACTGAATTGAAACCGTAACTTAAGCTGATATCGGTACGATAGATCAATTTTTTCGAATTTTACCGAAGGTTACCACTCCCCATGTATCACGTGGAGCAAATGTTGACGAACGTCTTTATCTTTATAAAACTAGAAACATGCTTACGTTATCACCGGGAGGTTGCGGCCAAGGAGCAATGGAGGGCACATCTGGCAACGGTGCTGGCTGAGCGCGCACGGGAAAGCTCTGTTTCCTACGAGCCGTTCCTGCCGCGCTGTTGCCACGTCCCGAGCACTGCCATTCCCCATTCTACACAAACAAATTAACATGCTATAGTCTGAATAGTTACAAATTATAACAACAGTTACACAAGTACTGCGAAGTAATAAACACGAACAAATATTTGTCCTTAATATTCCGCTTTAGTAAACAGCAAAATGTAGAATCATTTACATGGATATTAAAACAATTATATCAATCATACTAACTGCAAGTTCATTTATAAACTTACTATCAAATCGAACCTCAAGGAAAACTGTCATTTTTTCACATTGAACATTTACATATCATACAAAACAATGTTAATTATGTAATGTAGTCATTCATTTCTATTCTCATACCAATCGGTACTTAGTTCCATGACGTTTTTTCGAATGTCACGCTTTATTATAAGAAATCACGTTATATTGCGTTCAAATAGGTAACCAAATTCGACTAATTAGCATGAAACGAGTTTGGACTTATATGTGTAGTGATGACGATAACTATAATCAATGGAAATCAACACACTCGAGGGTAACTAATTTGTATAGAAATATAATTGTATAATAGTCATTGACGTTAATATAATATTAAATAAATCAAATTGATATATTTCTTTCATATTGATTCAGATTCATAGATTGATTTCATAGGTAATAACCGCAACAGGTAACTCACAATTATTTAACTAGTAATAATAGCAAAGTTAAAGGGAATTGATACTAATATTAAATATTAAGTGTACAAAAAGACATCCAAGTATAAGAAACGCTCTGCTACCAAAATATTTACTAAAAATATTTCACAAATACTGTTTAGATGGGAACAATGCACATAATTGATTTGGGCGGCGCTGATATAGTTTATAACATATGTAATAGAAATAGCAGAAATATTGCACACACAGCATGAATAAATTGTTGTTATTCTAAATAACAAAACTTACCGGTGAAACAGCTCCATTGACAGGCTGTTGCAGCGTCGCTGAGAGAGGTGAAGTAGTGGCTCCCAGTGGAGACACAGTCATGCCTAAATGTTTGCTGTTGATCAAACGCTTCAACAGTTGCGTCGCTTCTCCACCTCGGCCTGAGTAAAATAAAAAAGATCGTATAAAGAGATGACGAAGGCAATTCAAATCTCCTTCAGATTAAGATTTGCATAAATTTACTAACATAAAATATATAATTTAGTTTGATATTCAAAGTTTTGACAATGTTTACAAGCGTCAATTTGTATAGCATTTCAAGCAAGTCATTCTAATTTGTATAGCATTTAAGGTCATAAATCATAGAACTAAAAAATCATATAATTCTGTTGCAGGTGAAACTGCTCATAATAAGGCATTATAATCACGACGAAATATGCAATACCGTTAATTTAAGACAGATACCATTTTGCCTATGAAGTGCTTGCCAGAGAGACTCTTTATCGTTCTCATTCTCAGGGAGCGGCTGAGGCGAGGACTGCGTCGATCGCGCAGACTGCGTTTCTTCGGGGTCGTCCTGTAATATTGAAACAAAATTGTTAAAAATACTTTTCTTATCTTTTCAAAAATTTAAAATAACGTGCCTGCTTTCGAGTTATGTAAGATGTCAACCACAATGGATATATAGTTTTTTTTTTTTTACTATGGCTACTTGTCGAAGATTTCGACAATTCTTGCCAGTGTCATGTAGTGACTACTCATGAGTATAATATAGTTTCGATTTAATTGTATTATTGGAAGTTTTGTGGCGATGGATATATAGTTATGCAAAGACTTAATTCATGTATTATTAAAGTCTGCTTACCTGCGACATTTGAGAAATATCCATTTGTAGCCTATCCGGGTCGGAGCCACTACTGCTCTGGCTGCATTCCTCGTAAACCGACGAGTTATCTTTTGGTGTTTTGGTTTTCACTGAAGATCGACTAAAAACCGTTTGTTTATATTCATCCGGAAAGTTTGACGATTTTTTATGTGCTAAGATTTTGAAGAAAGAATTTGTATCGCGATCTGAGTTCTCGTTTTGATCAGAAGGCTCATTTTTGACGGAATTATACAGCGATAGATCTATTTCTTTGTTATCATGACCATCATTACTGCTAGGGCTTGCCGGCTGTTGTGACATATTGTACATGTTGTACTGATCTTCTTGATATTCGTGTGAGTATTTTACATCGTTTGAGTTGAGGGCATGTGTTCTGTCTATAACACTAGTATAATTTGGTGAGTATTTCTGAGATTCTTCATTTTCTCGCTGGGCAACCGCTACTGCTTTTGTTATAATATCAATTACTGCGTTACAGTGCATCACCTCCCTCGCTCTCTCAGGAGGCCCTATGCTTGGTACACTCTTGAACGTTATATGTGGTTCGTCTTCTGTTTTGATAGCATATTTTGTAGGATCGTTATGTTTGATTGAAAGGAGGGCTACCGCTGCCTGTCGGCTTTCCGAATTTTTCATCTCCTCAGTTGAATCTGGCGAACCCATCTCTTCATATTTGTGTTTAATATCTTGCCCGTAATCTTCTCGACTCAACGGTTTGATAATTTCCTCTAATTTTGCCGCCGTCACGTTCAAAATATCCTAAAACAAAAGAAAAATAATTTGTTTATTTAAAAAACAACTCGTTCATAGCAGAATCATGATAACAAAGACGTCAGCCAATGAGGCGTTAGCTCATTTCTTAACACTCGTGATATCAGTAGCCTCCTAGTTGATAAGATAAAACATTTAGATTTTACAATATTATTTCAGTATCTTTTCTTATTTAAGGAAAAATGCACTTTCCACCTGTGCGCGAAGTGAGTACGTTAACGACCGAGATACAAACACGTACTAGAAATTATCATGTATACCTAGTATTGCATAAGTAATGGTGGTCTTTGTTGTAGGTGTTAGTGATATTATACGTCCTAGTGTTGTCGAGTCATGCGGAGGTCGCTACTGTGAGCAAAACGTGTGATATTTTCAAACACGATGACATTAACCTTACATTGAACTGCTCAAGACGGAATTATGAAGCAATTCCTAAATGGCCATTACAAATAATGCAAATGGAAAAAGGTAATGGAATCAACAGGTTTTATCACTATCACAATAATTGTACAGGATTTAAGTAACGTACAAATATATCAAATGGTGTGTCATCGGCTCACTAGCAGAACACAAAGTAATAATAAATGAATAGTTGTTGCGATTTGTATTATTCTTCTTTGTCTACATATATATCGATCTAACAGCCTCAGTGTTTTAACTTTGTATTTTTTAAAGTTAATAGGAATTGCTTTGAAGTGATGAGAGTCAGTATTATTATCCATTCATAATCAAATAACGAAGCTAGACGAGACATTTCTGCACAATTTGCATTGCAAGATTTTATGCGAGTCTGTCCTGTAGCACATTTGAATTACGATATTCTAAATTTTGCTGACCCACCTGGGCTAACCATGATTAATCCGAAACAATCGCGTAATTATAATAAATACAACAGCAAGCTTCTCATCATTGTATCTGTACAGCATTGTTTATCAGTACTTAATAATGTATGATGTTTGTTTTGTTAACATGTTCTAATTATTTAAGATAATCATTAACTCTTATTACTCATTACTCATTTTTGAATCCATTAAATTCACATATACTAATTTCATAATCAAAAGTTATACATATTACGAGAATAAGACGTAAGGAACATTTCTAGTAAGTTCACCGCTGCATACGACAAACATTTACGAGTAGGCTTCGTTGAGGCCTAAGTACTTTGAATTTTCCACCAACTAATGGATTGACCAATTCTTTATTAACTCAGAACGATTGATTTACACTTATTTATTATTTACACTGATAAAACTTCTGTCCCCGATCACTCACCAAAAAACTACGTCTAATTCTGACTGGATTGACGGGCAGTTTTTTTATTTTAGTGATTAAGAAGGATCAAATCGAAACCATATCCATACAACTGATGGTGCAAAGAGGAAGAAATGGGCTCCGTGCCTTTCTTCTATATTGATAGACGACGAAACTTCTCAGTTTTATGATTTAAAAAAGTAAGTTTCACCTATAGCCCATTTGGTAAAAAATATATCATTTCAGAGGCCCATGTTCTGATAACATTCTTCAACAACAGCATCACGAGTGTAGGGCAGTTACAAGCTGTGCCTGGTGGCCGCATAGCTATCATCTTTAAGCAGAACAGGATTATTGAAATTGAGAAGGACGCATTTCAAAATATACAACGGCTTGTTTATCTAGACTTAAGCAAGAATTTAATATCTGGTAAGTGTGATCTAGAATATAGGAATAACAACAGTTAGTATTGTTTTGAACATGAAATATTAAAAACATGATGTCACTACTCAATAGCACACGGAAGATTTTTATAAGCTTATTTAACATGTTTTGTATGTCAGTAAAATATACCTATATGTTAGAGTCAAATTTTGTAACTATATTAAAAGCAGATATCGCTACCGATCGATATGACCGAATACTTTAAATTTGGATGACACCGCGTTAGCTTAGTGACGTCATTCTAAATCCAACATAGCAGACTAGTTATTTGTATATACTCTCATAATATGGGTATCAAATGAAAGAGATTGCTGTGACGAATCCGAATAAACTGACATGACTATTTTTTTAATGAAATATTTTTAAAAATCTATAATTTATAACATTGCATCGGTCAAAAAAAATTATCTATTTGCAGGTGAAGTTCTAAGAACTGAAATATTCCGAGGGCCATACATGAACAACGAGTACCACAATATTGCACTCGAAACACTGAACCTTGGTTTTAACCAAATACACTCGCTGGATAGATATCTTTTTCAATTCACTCCAAATTTGTCCAGATTATATCTGAATAATAATCCTATTGAGATACTTGACTACGTCACTGTGCTTGCAATAGCGAGCGCTACAAATTTAGAGGTAACGTAAAAATACTATAAAAATTTATACGGAAATGTACATAGGATTAGCACCTCGCCGGCATACTAAGTACTAACGTTTTATGCGGTCAGTATTATTTAATAAACAGATAACATTTGCTATTGGCTCTGATCCTTTTGTACCTATACGGACTAAATTAAATTTATGTTAATGGTTTATCTCGCATTGTATTGCGACTAGAAAAGACAAAGTCCAATGACCATATTTCCTGTAAATAAATGTTTTGTTTTTGACCTATACGTTAACAAAGTTAGACGTTTCTAAAATTATGATTTTAAAGCATTGTTGGCATTTTTTTTTGCAAATCTTAAACATGACACTTAAAATAAGTTAGTGTTCTTAAAATACTAATATATTATACTTATATATTTTACATAAATAGAAAATATAAAATTAAATCAGTTTCAGTATAGGAACCGCCTTAATCATCAAAATAGTCCCGTACTTATAACTGAAATCAATTTCTAAAACAATATAAAACTGAATTTAATTATTAGAGATTTTAGAGAACAAACATATATTTATAGAGATGGTGTTCACATTTTAAAAGTATAAATTCCTTTCGTTCCTATGAAAATTGTCAAGAGCCACTTAATGAATTAACGAATTCATTTAATTTAATTAATTTATGGTCAATTATGTGGAGGGTCCACCAAATAAATTCACCATAACCGAACTACAGAACTAATCTCGGTAGTTGATGGTTGTGTGTTAATGTGTAAAACTAAACTACTAGATTTAATGGGGAAAAATATAGGAAAGGTTTAAAGAAAATTAGAGCAATATCGCCGATTACCACAATTCCATAAACTATAGTTAAAGGTTTCAGGTTCAAATCCGGTAAGAGCAATTGTTTTATGAAGAATTAATATAGTTTTTGTTTATGAATCATAGATGTTTTTAATTAGTCCATTTGAGATCCATATAATATTTTATGCATGTTTTATTTATATTTCTCCGTTAAAAATCACTTTGTTCTTGTATTAAAGTTACTTACCCATAATACAAGCACAAAGTGGTTTGATAAGTGTTATATTGGAAAGTACATTATAAACTTAAAGGAATAATTGAGCAATTTGATATTATAAATGCCTCATCATCATAGGTAAAGGATAGAATTAATCTAAGTAGTCTCAATAAAGGCCCATTACATTTGAGTCTTTTTAAATAGTACAATTTTTGTATTGCAGGTCTTAGATTTATCAGCCACGGATATAGACAGCATACCACTCGATACTTTTAAAGGCTTGAAGAAGTTACAGCATATCGACTTGTCTGGCAATAAGTTTACAGCGGTCCCCGAAACCTTGAGTATGGTTGGCAGTAGCTTGAAATATCTTACATTCAACAATAATCCTATTGTCGAATTAAATGACGATAGTTTTATAGGTTTGTATAAAACTCAGAAAAAAATTATTAATAATAGATTACTCCCCAGTCTCAAGAAAGCTAGGTAACACATCAGTATCCTCAACTCTTTTTCAATTGTTCTATAGATTAGTTGCAGAGAATACAATAAAAAGTTGGCACTGAATTCAATAATACACAAATTTATTTATAATTTAAAATAGGTACTAATCCAAACATTTTTTAAGAAAGGTAGTACTTATATTGCAGTAAAATTTTAAAATTTTGAAACGATATTTCTATTTTTTTTGTTGGCTTTCAATTCGAAAATTACCACCTAAAAGAAGTTCGCGGCCAAATTGTGTAACTTTGTAGGGTTGAATGCGAGAGCTCATTGAGAAAGCGTTGTATTGGGAGCATCTGAGCACTTTTCTCCTTTGTTATGCTGCCGACATAACGTTCCTCATAATTTTACAGATTGGACAACACGTGAATAGCACTATAATAGTGTAAAGGCTACAATAATTTCCGTTAATCGCCTACAATAAAGTGGCAGTAGGCCTGATTGATATCTTTGCTTTATTTAAAAAACTTAGGACATCGTATGGTATGCAAATATAATTTTATCATGCTTGTTTAGGTTTAACAAATTTAGTGGAGTTGGAAGTGGCTGAAAATGATTACTTAGAAGAAGTAAAACGAAGCACGTTCTCTCCGCTTCAGAACCTCAAAGTGCTCCACTTGTGTCATAACCGCAATCTGAGATACATCAGCCATAACGCCTTCAGGGGCGTGAAGGATAAGTGGACCTTAAAAGAGGTAAATCATCCACGCAATTTAAATTATATCGTATTTGTAATAAGACAGTGTGGTTTAAAATTTTATTGATTGAAGTAGTCAGAATGTAGCAAAATAACTACTTTATCAGTCAATAAATTATATTATGATTACATGTGATATGCTACAATCCAATATGGCCCAGATTTTGACTTGCTTACAAAGCAGTTATATATTGAGGTTAGCTGATTAGTTGTTTTATTGTACTTTAGTGTCATTAGCAGATTGCTAAATTCATCCTTTTAGAACGTAACGCTGATTTTTGCGAAATCAATAGTAAGGCACAGTTTTTTAAAGTTACTTTACATTTTCACATATGAAGTAATGGATGATAAAATACAAATACTAATCGAAAGAAAAGATAACGAAGTTTTTTAGTATACTAAATAAAAGAAATGCGCATAATATAATATAATATCAGAATGCCTCCTCAATAATATAATTACTATTTTATTTGGTTTGCGACTAGCTACTTCACAAAAAACTTATAAGCCACTTTTATAAAAATACCTAACTGTACACCTGAAACTGATATGCAAGAGTTTATGTTCTCTTGATTTACTCTTACAATACCAGAAATAAAGAAACATAAAAATATTATTTAGATACTACCAGCTTATACTGGAATTATAGCTTTATTTAAATAAGCTTCATATTTAAATTCATTATTAATTTCTGAATTTCTCTACTTAACTATGAGTCAAAATAAATTATTACATAAGTTAGACTTTCACTCATACTAAGATATAGAACATTATCAACAAAACCATTGAAGAAACAATACTACTTACTTTTTTAATTATAAAGTAACATATTTTGTACTATATACAAGTAGTATATATATATATCTACCATTACTTTATATATTCTAAACCAATGACCAGGTATATTTTGATGACAACAACCTGAGTGAGTTATCAACAGACTTAATGCCTTGGAGAAAACTGGATGTATTGGGCATGACAGGGAATAGCTGGCTGTGCAACTGCGAGTTGATTAACATTGTCACAGTCCAAAATGCTGGGGAGAAGTTTAAGTTTCACGAAGTCCCATAGTAAGTTTATGTAGAAAAAACACAATATTGCAATAAATTCATTAAATAGTACTTTTTTAATATCATAAAACAGCCAAATAAATTATTTTTCGCTATACAGAAATTTCCATTATTATCAGGTATAAAGTAAATTGACAAGCTTATATTGAATATTATGATATTTTTCTTACTCTTTAAAATCATAGAAACTCAAGCAAATATTATATTTTAATATTAACAGCTTTTGAGATATTTTTTCAATAAATATAGAAATACTTTTAATGTATGTATAAATTCTATATCAGCTACCAAAATGATCAATACTTATTTTGACCTTATGTAGGAGTTTAATGTAATTTCATTTTATAATTTAAAACAAAATAAATTGGCCTGCCTTTTTAATAACTGAATTGGAAATTAAGAAATGGAATGACAGTAAATTTAGTTTAGTCAATTAACTATAGCGATTAGATTATTTTGTCTCCATAAGTTCACACAAATGATGAATCGTTTTATTTTGGAGTAAGAAGTAAATGCAATTTTGAGACCATTGTTCAGATGTATGATAAAATATTGAAACTGAAAATTTCAGTTTTTATTATCGCAGATGCAGATTAGACATAATGGTATATTATATCAAATTTTTATTATATTCATCCGATATGGTATAATATTTGTCTTTACATTTTGATCAATGTAATTAATGATTATTATGAGATAATCATGAATTTTCGTTTTGTAATAACAAATATAAATTCTTTTGTTTTCAGTTGTGCTGCTCCATTGAGACTCAGTGGAGAATATGTAACAAACATTACACTACAATTTTGCCCTACACTTGATACATCATTTTCATCCAAAAGAAGATTTAGTATTACTGACCTAAAGCCCAAACATGTCCTGTGGAGCATATTTGGAGTAATTTTAGTGGTCTGTATAGGAATGGCCATTGGTTGGGTAGTGAAAGCAACAAAAACCATTTATAAAAAGAATGTTAGAAATGAACCCATACGATACATTAACTTAAATTCAGAATCCATTGCTTAGTATTTGGTAACATTAAAATAGTTAACAAATTTAGAGCCCAAACTGAATATCAGTTTTTCAAACAAATGTAAATAAAATAAGTATTATGCACTTTTTATTATAATTGGCTATAAAATAAAGTTATATTAAGTAATTAAACATGTTTCACTTGAAAACCTTACCTCTGGTGGTCCTGATAAAGAGTTAGCATACTGCAAAAATTGCTCTAAAAGCCTTTCTGATTTGTGTGTTAACTCTCTGAAGGTATGAAACTCATCAAGTTTATGTGCACAGCTGCCACAGATTACTTGTGGTAGTAATTCTCCTGGATAAACCTAAAAAAATATGCACAACATTAGCAACATTAATTTCACAACATTAAAGTCATTATGAGATGATGTAGCCAGTGACCTTTTGCAAGTTCAATCATAGATGATGACTCATTTATAGTAAAATGTATAACAAATAATATAATCCAAATTATGTTAGATCCACACAAAGGAGCTAAATGGAAAAATCCAGTCCCCATGCAGATTAAGTCCCTTAAAATACACATCTATATTTAGAAAATATTGAATTCCCAAAATAGCAGTGTGTAGTTAATGTGGATAAGCTGAGAGCAGGGAGCATTGGTATTAGAATAAGATAGTTGTGAGCAGGGCGGGGGAGCGCGGCGAGAAAACAGCCGCAGGAGGCGGGGCGGTTCATCTCCGTATGCTCCTTTGTTATCAGCCACCGTTACGACCGATACCGCGCTCAATCACTATACACACCCGTCTATCACTTCCCAGAATGACATTAGTCATACGCTTGAGCACTCGAAGCGTGGGCCGTAATATGATATCACAATGCGAAAATACCCAACACCCGCGAGAAAGTTAATGGCGCTTATCAGCATCCACAATCTCATACGCTTACGCTAAACTTTCACACAAGAAAACAACATCTTCCATTAAGTATAATGAAAAAAATAATAAAACATTAATACCATTATAGATAAATATGTCATAATCATATCAGAAAGTCGTGATTTCTCCTTATCACGGTCGAAAATTGGAACTTTAACATCACTGCAATTATCGCCACAGAATGATAAACAAAGGCGACACACTGAATGGAACTTCGGTGGCAAATTACACATATTTAGAAATTAAAACAGGAAAAGACGATCACAACCAAAGAAAACATTTAGAAATGAATCAAGTAACTAATATAAAAATTAAAAGGTTTTGATGAAAATATAACTCAGCATGCGATGATAGAATACATCACATCGCGATTGTCAACCAAACGAACGAACAAGCTACACACACATACAAATAGCTTATTGTTTACGCTACGCTGATTATTGCATTTGTATGCTCAGGCTTGTTTTCATTTGCCTACTGATAAAATGATAACACTATCAGTTAATCAATTGTTAATTTTAAGCAACGATTATGGTCGTAATGGTCATAAATATCTGTTAAAGTACATTTTTGATTGCAGCTACATACCAACGAATACAATTACGAATATCTATACTTAAATAGCAAGAAAAAATTGATTTAATTTAAAATGTATTTCATTTAGTTTTCGATGCTTCTTTAATATAGTATAATATAAAAAATTGCTTTAATTTATACCAACGAATTGACTGCATAAACTTTTCAGATATACAACATTCCAATCGTTTACCCACACCAAATATAATCAAATTTGTAATTCAGTCAAACAATTTAAAGTATGTTCTCATTGATCATCCTCATGATTTTGTAGTGTGGTAACATTTTCCTCATAACGTCAAAATTGTTTAGATTCTTTCTGTAGAGACTTTTCATATTTAAAACAGTTATATTTTTATTCTCTGAAATGATCAAAGAACAATAAAAAGTAGAAGTATAAATTTAAATATTTGAAGTTAAGTAACTGGAATTCATTTGATGTTTTTTTAGCTTTACTTTTACGCAGGATAGTCGTTTAAGTGTTCTTTCTTTCTTGACTTGACCACATAAGTTATCTAATTTTGATTATATGTCAGTCAATTCAATGGTCTTCTTTTTCAAACACTTTGATTGACTACAAGTGTGATAAAGATAAATGTTTTTTGTTGACATTTTGGTTATTACCCTGGCTTTAGTACATTATTAGTATCCAATAGAATAATAGATAAACAACATAAATCGGAATTTTTTTTCTTGTATATTGTACTTTTATATAAATCAGTGTGTTTAAATCATTAGGAACTGCACTGTGGTATTGTGTAATTTGAGTATTTTTAAGTTGTAAACTTATACTAAATAAAATACCTTCATATTTTATTTATCAAATAGTTACATTTTACTTTTGTAGTAGGTACTTGTACCTAATTAATTAATTATTGTTAAAACTATTTTAATATTATTGAGATCACAATTTTCCCTACAAAACAATGATATTTACTTTTTAATTTATTTATTGTGACAATATGAATAATTCTAATTCATCTATAATTGCTGAGGACTCTGTTAGTGAGACGACTTGTGATACAGCACAGCTAGTTAGTAATGATGAAGCAAGTACTTCCAACTATGGTCAGTTTAACAATGTTGTAAGTTCTGAGGTAAGTCATTACTTTAACAATAGAATATATTACCATGTTTCATGATATCTATTAATATTATAAATTAATAAGTTCCATATTACTTCTAATTACCTACATATTACTGTCACTTTTCCCATATATGGGGCTGCTGGATGAGATTTCTTATAGAAATTAGCAGTACCTTTGTACAATTCTCTAATATTCTGCTGTGTCCTTTTAATTGTCTTTGTGTGTACATAAATTGTTAAATAAATAAATAAATATTATATATAGATTTTTTGTAAAGTTTGAATAACTAAAGTGTTTTAATTAAAGCTTATAAATTGTTATATTGCATTGGATATGTTAGTCCTTGAAAGATTCATTTCTATCAAATTAGCCAATTTGATAGAAATTAATCTTTCACTGAATACTGAGCTATAATTTTTATTATATATATATAATATATATCAATCAAATATATTTACAGGATATGGAAGAAGATGATTTAAATAGTAGTCATGGTGTCAGACGTCGACAACCATTACAAAAAATTGAGCCAGGTTCTATGAATATTCTGTCTGCTAAATATGAGGTTAGTATCTAAAAGATGTTACAATTTAGAATTGGTCCTGTTTTACTTTTACTATAGTTTATATATGTTTATGTATTAGTAATAAATAAAAAAATTTCAGAGTTTGGACTATGATACTTGTGAAAATCACCTACTACTAGATGAAGAAAGAAAAAGAGGCTACCCATTTGTAGTGTGGAAGGATATGGCCAGATGGTTTATTATACTTCTCATTGGAATGGCAACAGCAATGATAGCATTTATCATTGATATATGCATTGAAGAATTTTCAGACATAAAATATAAGGAACTTAAAAAATGTATCCTTTTTAAACATTAATCTTGGCTGAAAGTTTTTTGTTATTGGTCCTGTAATAGACAAACAGTTAAGACATGGCAGTGTTTAATACATTCTAGGAAATTATTTTCATCAATAAATGAACAAAATATTTTCACATTTGATTAATTATGCTTATTTTAAAAAAATGTTCCTTGACTATTTTATGCAGCTGTTGACAAATATATGCTAATGGACAGATTATACATACCATACCTGCTGTGGGTGTTATCAAATATTTGTATTGTATTCATTGGTTCTTTTCTAGTTGCCTATGTTGAGGTAAGACTCATTCAAAATTTTAACTGTCTAACTATTAGGCATAGTTAAAAGTAGTCATGTTATATTTATCATCATAATAACATCATATCAAAATTATTTATAATTTTTATTACAGCCAGTAGCGGCAGGCAGTGGCATTCCACAAGTAAAATGTTACCTGAATGGAGTCAATGTACCGCGCGTGGTGCGCATCAAGACTTTGCTTGTAAAAACTATCGGTGTCATAACCTCCGTTGTCGGCGGGTTAGCTGGGGGCAAGGTAATATAATGTATCTAAATTTTAGTCATAATAATAGTCCTTTCCAAAAACCAAAAATTATTTACTGATTGACTACTCTACTGCCACTGATGAATAAATTAAGCATAGGACCTACCTGATGGAAAACGCCTATTAGAAATCTATTCCAGCATGCCCACATATGGAAAGGGGATAAGAAATAGTAGAGGATCATCTATTTAAAATTAAAACAACCAAAATATGAAATAATAATAATAATATGATGCACACACGCACATATTATTGTGTATATATTTAATAATTGTATGAATATGTTTTTATTGTACTTTTATAATATATATGCAATAAAGAATATTTGTATTGTATTGATAGGAATTCTGGTATAGTCCAGACCAATAAATGAATAAATAATAATAATATAATATTAAGTTTTATATATTTATCTAAGCCAAAAAAGCATCAACAAGAATGTCTGTGCTTACTGTTTTTAAGCAACAGTTCAATAAAAACAATTATATCAATTTAAAGCATTTAATTTACATATTTTAAAATAACAAAAATTATCAACACAAAACTTACATTGGTCCCCAAAACTAAGCAATCAATATTACTCAAGTTACGATAAATACATCGCGAGTTCAAAGGTTTATTGGATTTCATCGGCACGCAGCCATCACACTACGAGTTCACGGTAAGAATAGAATATATCAAAGATACATATCAAGCATTGAACCAAATTGCAAATACAATCCCAGATGAAGTAGATGACGATGACCCTATATTCGATTCTATCAATGAATGTCGCAACCAATATTTCAAAGTCAAAGCAATATACGCGGCAGCAACCGCTAGTATAAACAAAAACAACTGCAATAATTCAAATACGCATCACGATTCGTCAGGCCCAAAACCAAAATTACCTCAAATTCAGTTATCAATATTTGATGGCAAATATAATGATTGGCACTCGTTTAAAGAAATTTTCTACAGTTGCATAAACAATAACAATGATCTCAATGATGTTCACAAACTTTACATTGGTCAAAGGATTTTTTATATGGATGAGCGAAAAACATAATATTTTTTGTGTTGTATTTTTTTAGGAAGGTCCTATGATTCATAGCGGAGCCGTTGTCGCAGCGGGTATATCACAAGGAAAAAGTACCACTTTCAAAAAAGATTTCAAGATATTCCAATATTTTCGTGAGGATCATGAAAAACGGGATTTCGTCTCTGCTGGGGCGGCCGCAGGTGTGTCTGCGGCTTTTGGTGCTCCTATAGGTTAGTAAAATACAGAAATAAA
Organism: Acentria ephemerella; assembly: GCA_943193645.1. Lineage (NCBI taxonomy): Eukaryota > Metazoa > Arthropoda > Insecta > Lepidoptera > Crambidae > Acentria > Acentria ephemerella. The sequence goes on along the minus strand of OW971886.1, from coordinate 7,612,864 downwards.
AATTATCATACAATCACTTATCCAGACTAAATGAAGCATCATGAGAGCTCACGAGAAACTGATATGGATCTGACCAAGATAATGGGTAAATAAATATTGAGAGATATAAATATTCATAGAGACGTTGAATGTAGCGAGATTGACGACGATTATCGGCCGGGAATCCTTTCCGTTTGGATGTAATCACCGCATGGTCGACGCGAATATAATCATTAGGGAATTTGTGTGGGAGTTGGACTTTGGCCCAATGCTGCTTGATGGGTGAAATCATTTACCGTAACAACAACGGGACTCTAAAGATTTAACGTGCCTTTTAAAGCATGGAGGAGCTTGAAATAACAAATTTGATTGATCCATCCAGGCACCAACCATGACGAAAGTTGCTTAACGTTCATAACCGAAACCACAGCGTTCAAGTCACTACGCCAGTGAGTTCTTGAAGCATCGTACATCAATAATTATAATCATTAGATATATCCTCACCTTAGTTCCTCATGCTTGAAATGCGTACACTCTAACGTGCCGTAGCAGTTATTGCCGTAGCTAGTTGTATACCCGGCGTTTCCCGCTATTTTCTGCCGCCAGAGGGCGCTGTGCCCTCTGTATTCCAGAGAAGTATATATCAAGTTTTTCAAACAACTTAGTTGTGTTAAGTTGTAGGTGATTAATAAATATATATTATTTACTAGATAAAACATGGATGGGAAAATTAAAAAAAAAATGTCATAGACACATCAAATGTGTTTTTTCTTATAGTATAGATGTTTTTGTCTAAATCTGTTTTGATGATTCACAATTTATTTGATGTATTTGGTGACCTAATGTATAATTTACAATTACTATCGATACAATTGTATCACTTTTTGGTCTTTCAATCAAAGCTGATTTGATTGACGGGATTTTGTATGATGATAGATAGTTTTCATCAGTGGGCGCTGTCGTGGCGGCAGAAAATGACAATAAACTCAATGTCAGGTATAACTAGCCACATCCGACAGAAGAAATCGAAGTACTCTCTCTCTCTCTCATAGAAATGGACTTCGGACGTAAAATTAGGTAACATAATAAAAATTTTAATTGAAAGGTAATATTAATATATTAAACAATTTATTTCTAGGTGGAGTGTTATTCTCATTGGAGGAAGGCACGAGTTTCTGGAATCAAGCTCTGACATGGCGCACATTTTTTGGCACCGTAGTATCAACTTTCACACTGAACGTTGCTTTGTCGGCCTATCACGGTCATCCCGGCGAGTTGAGTTATCCCGGTAAGTTATGCTTTTGTTTCTAAATAGGTACCTTCTACCTCAAAATTTCAAGACAGTGATCGTGATAGAATTCAGAACTATTAATGAAATAATTTGAGATTCCTAGTAAAATTAAATGTTAAAAACACCGAATAACACTAAGATTCTACTCCAACACCAAAAGACACAAAATCCAAATTTGTTTTTCAACTCATTTAAATAAAAAACATTTCCCAATGAGCTGGTTGTATTGTTCTAAAACTCAATTACATTTTAGGGTTACTAAATTTGGGGAAAATGGAACCATTCCCCTTCCAATTTTATGAGTTGCCAGTTTTCATGCTTTTTGGCGCTATTGGTGGAATACTGGGTGCACTATGGAATCATATTAACTACAGACTCGCTGTCTTTCGAATAAGGTATGTATGTCGATAATGTATTTAATGAAGTGTTAATTATTTCCTATTCAAATAGTGTGTCTAGTCGTTTGTGTAAGTGTCTCACAAGACATCTTTGAGAACCGAAATATAATTTCTTCAAAGAAATTTAGTTACTATGTCATTTGGGACACAAGTGGTCTTTAATTGTGTGTGATTCGTTTGCCGGCCAACGGTGCCCATTGTCTAGTTGTGGATATGAAATGGTTGATTACTATAGATACATAACATCTCCTTGGCTGCGCGTGGTGGAGGCGTGCTTGGTTGCAGCGGCCACCGCTACCTGCGGCTTCCTCATGATGTTCCTGCTCAATGATTGCCGCCCTCTGGGTGAAGATCCCACTAAAGTGCCTCTGCAGGTATGCTTACAAACATTTACCACCATGCTAATCAAATACCTTGTTGTGTTGAGTGCATTTGTCTATTTTATGACTTTTGTTTAATATTAGCTCCGGCTGTGAGGATATTTTTCGAGAAAATCATGTATAATAATTGGAAGGTTGGGTGTAAACTTGGTGATCCTTGAAAACATCAAAATGAACAAATTATTCTATGCTAGAAACTGAGTAATTACAAAAAGTCAGATGTACGATACAAATAGAATATAAAAGTGTAAGCATGTATGTCTTATTTTATTGTTGAGCAGTTATTCTGCGCGGATGGTGAATACAACGTCCTGGCTGCGATCTGGTTCCAAACACCCGAGGCGTCGGTGCGCTCATTCCTGCATGACCCGATAGGCTCGTACAAGCCGTGGTCTCTGCTAGCATTCGTCGGCTGCTACTTCTTGCTCTCCACCTGGACCTTCGGCCTGGCCGTTTCCAGTGGCCTGTTCATACCCAATCTACTGACCGGGGCGGCATGGGGTAGATTACTGGCGATAATCATCCAGTACATGATACCTTCATGTGTAAGTACATTAAGAAACATACCATTCATAGGCGTCTTATTGACTTTACCCCAAAACTTGGGGATCAGAAATATATTTTTCATTCCATCTATTCGAAAAGTGGATTCCTAAATTGTGAGTCCAAATGTGTAGTGGATCATTCCGACGCACTCAATAGCGCAATACTAGGCCTGGGAAAAAAACATGAAAATTTATAATATATATATATATTTTTATAAACACTACAATTTTTTTTTTCAAAATTGTACCGATAATTTCAATTTGATTTCCACAATGATTAAAAGATAAATTTAAAACTATATTAGTAGTTTGTTTATGTACATATAAATATTCACTACTAATCTTCTCTATGAGAAGAATGAATGAGATGTCATTCATTTTTCTTATAGAGAAGAATGAAAAGTAGAGTGAAAATAAAATATGAAAATTATAGGAGTGGCTTTCAAGTTTTTGGCCTTCATCAAAATTATAATTTTAAGTAATAAAATGCACATATTTTAATATAATATCTATAACAAATATTTGCGAATAAGGAATAATTTCATGATAATATATTTTTTTGACTGAATTACAAACGAATACATTTATTTATTCCAAAAATATAATATGAATTTTCAGCAATAATAAAACCTCTTTTCTTTATTTCCCGATACATATAACTAACAGTATGGTACTTATTTAATTTTTTTGAGATAATTCGATATCGCAAATATGCGTAATGTTATTACGTACGTGTGTTATAGCACACATAGGTCGTTTTATAGTGAGGTAATAAGACCCCCTTTACGAGCAAGTGTAATGAACATACACACACATACACTTGCTTGTAAAGAGAGTCACAGAAACACTTTATGACGCAGACGATACTCCCAGCGAAGTACGCGCTGATCGGTGCGGCGGCGCAGCTAGGAGGGGTAGTGCGCATGACGATCTCACTCACCGTCATTATCATCGAGACCACCGGCCAGATCTCCAACGCGCTGCCCATCATCATAACGTTGGTCGTCGCCAAGTGGGTTGGCGATTTCTTTAATGAGGCAAGTCTCGTATAGGATTAAGAAACAATATTGGAACAACTTACATAAGTTACAGTCAACAATGCCTGACCAATATTTTTTAATTCATATTTCGAATTAAGCACAATTTTTTATTATTATTTATTTAAGTACCCTTTGACAATCCAAGTGACACTATAATCCCGAGAAATATTTCTCGGAGATATTGTTGCCTTCCTACTTTTTGTAAGACCCTAAAAAACAAGGCTGCTAGTGAAAAAGTTTTGGACTGTATTATAGTACAAAATAGTTTAAGTTTCTGGTTTAAATCACACTACTTTAACTACACGTTACTTCAAAGATAGCCCTTTAGTAGTGACCTGTCAAACCGCCGTAATGTAAACCAAAAGGGCAATTGTTAATTAAAATACCACTGCTTTGTAATACCTTGTTTCTGGTTTTATAACCAGGGTATCTACGACATTCACATTCAACTGGCTGCCGTTCCCCTGCTGCCATGGGAACCACCTCCACTAACGCACAACATTTATGCGTCAGAGGTTATGTCACATCCAGTGTTTACGTTGCGCACTGTGGAAAATGTCGGCCATATTGTAGAGTTGCTCAAAGTCGTATCGTACAACGGCTTCCCAGTTGTGGACCCGCCACTGGCAGACGATGTAAGTTTGTTAATATGCTTTAATTATTATTTAGGAGACACTCATAGAATTATCACCTACTAACTATTACCTTTAAAAACGAAACTGTAAAACTTACACCGAGCGGGACGGGGCGTCGGTGGAACTTGACCGTGCTGCCGCTAGTTGTGAAGTGAAGTCAAGTCAATCTGCGCCCACAACGTAGCGTAGCTCACATACTGAGCACAACGTCAGGGCGCGGGTGGCGGCGATAACCACTCACGTTAAATCCATAGAAAACCTATTTCCAAAAAGTTATTAACTTTTATGATCCTTATTTAAACCGTTTGACTAACAAAGATCGCTCTGCGCGATAAGACTTTTTTTTAATTCCCATTCCAAGTTGAAAAAGATCATTTTGATTTGCCTGGTAATCTGACGCTGCATGATTTTTGAGTTCTCCGTGTAATCCTTTGTTATTATTGTAGTAATTATTATTAAATTTACTGTAGACAAATTTGAAGAAAAAATATTTTACGCTCAATGATTAAACTTTTAATATATCTAACATTCACAAATTTGGTTCAGTTTAAAACCGACCTAATACATATGTATTAGTAGGTAAATAATTAAAATAAAAAATTAAATTCTTTTTATGAACTCAAGAATACATAAGCTCATAGTTAAGGGGTTTGTTGTCATTTTAATCATGTTTGATATTATATTTTAGAGTGAAATAACAACATACAAGCGCCTCAGAGGGCTGATTCTACGTAGCCAGCTTATAGTTCTGCTACAGAACAAGCTTTACAACGAGAACGCCAATACCGCTTGGTCCAACTTCAACGTCAATATGAATATGTTTAGAAAGGAATACCCTAGATATCCCTCTATTGATAAGGTAGGCTACATTAAATAATGTGAAATGAGTGACGTTTTCGTATTTTGGTGTATGACAAACTTTTTAATTGTAGCTTGAGATCTTGGATTGGGAGAAAACTTGCACGATCGACCTACGGCCGTATATGAACCCTTCGCCGTATACGTTGCCGCATCGCGCTTCACTGCCTCGTCTTTTTAGACTCTTCAGAGCTTTGGGGTTACGGCATTTGCCTATTGTCAATGATGTGAATGAGGTATGTATGGAATGAGATGGTTTTTTTATTAATTAATACTCTTTGATCTTATGTTATCATGATAAAAGACTAGCAATTAAATTTCATTTGTTACTTTAGCTGGCAACCGAATGATCAGTATTTGCGAATGATTAGTATCATTACATGATCAGTATTTTCAAAGTAAGAGAACTTGTGATGACCTTGATTATAGCACCCGATAATAAAAATAAAATGGATGTCATCGTCCAGAGAATACTGAATGGGTTTATTGTTTTCATGAGGCACACCACCCGTGCGTAGCCGAAGCAGAGAGATAGTATTATTGATAAATAAAAATTTATTATATTAACAATAATATAAAGATAATGCAATTAAAACATATTTTACTGTCCGCCTCTCTCATAATACAAACAATACAATATATACTGCAATAAATACAGCAAAAAATAATTATCCAATTTCGTGCAGTCGTTGGGAAGTTATGCGGTCATACATTTTCATTTGGTCAGTACCACTAGATGATTAAAACATTTTTTTCCATAGGTGGTGGGGATGGTGACCCGCAAGGACATTGCTAGGTATCGTGTGTGGAGACACCGAGGACACATGGGCATGGAAGAATTGTTACTATCTAGTGAAATTTAATAATACTAATTTTAGGTACTTATTGGACCCACTATCCTTTTTAATGAGGCTGTAATATTATTATATAGATAATTTACAAATGATATTATGTTAATTAATAATATTTTTATTATGAGACTTTATACTTTAACTATTATTATCAATTAAAATATGTTTAAGCTTTAGAAAGTTTTCCAGTCAGTAGAAAGAAAACAGAGAAAATTTTGATAATTCAAAATGTAGTGTAAATATAATGAAAATTATATTTTTTTTTATTATACATTGGTATACAATTTATATCCTTTTAAAAAACTAGGTACATGAAAGAGAATTTTCAAAATGTTTTGAAATTACACTTAGTCTTGTAATGTTTATTTTCCTTTTTGATATGTGCTGTACCAATTTCAAGAACTCGTTGGCGGTGTCCGAACGCTAAAGAAAAAACGCAAATTCCGCCATGGTTGGTCCGTGGATGGCTCAATTAGATTTGCTATATAAAGATCTTCCGTGCTTCGGAAGGGACGTGAAGCTCTTGGTCCCGGTTGTTCACCACTTTCACCCACCAACGGTCATTGGGCCTGCATGGTGGTGTTATGGCCAAGATCTCCATGTAGGAAGGTCTGTGCCCAGCAATGGGACCAATATAGGCTGATGATGAAATGTACTAATTTACTTATATTTTTATTCATAAGTTATATATCAGACAGCCATTTGTAAAAATTAAACCAGATGTTTTTTTTGTTTTAATTTGGATTTATTTTCTTTTATGTAAAAAATATACCTGCTACAAATTACTACTGATCCTAGTATTTCAGTGATCTGTAGTGCATAAAAACCAAATTAATTTAAAATAAGTAATCATTTAACAGTAAAACATAATAAAATGAATTAAAAACATACATAACTAAACTAAGACAACCACATGCCATCGAAGCAGTAAAATTTAAATATGTCTATAATAAGGTCTATTATGGTTTTGGTTTGATTACTAGTTTCCACTGATTGGAGGGCATTTTTTAAATTCTTAACGGGGCTTTCATTTCACCTGATGGTAAATGGTGATAAGGCCGAAGATGGAAGTGAACTATCCATCTAGATTTCTCAACCACAGAGGAACTGGCTATATAACCTCCAATTGATTGAACACAACAATGCTGTTGCTGCTGTTTACAAGGAAAAATTATAGTAGCTAGCCAGGCAAATTGAGAAAAAGCCCTACCACCAATCAAACCAAACAGAAAATTGTGGCCCCCATTGGGAATGGAATCTGTGATGTCTAGGTCTGAAGCATGTGGTCTCAGCCACTAGACCACAGAGGCAGTTAAAAAGAAGGGTTTGCTACCCTTCAAATTGTAGTTCTCATTGTACTAGTGGTTTAATAGTTATAAATAGTGACTGGACTTTAAGCAACATATGCATGAAAAGTACTTAAAATATGCCTCAAAACTAACAGAATATGCAAAATTAAATGACAAGTTTTAGGAATTAAAAAAGTAGACAGTGAGTGGTAATTTTTTTATTTCATAATGAGCATATTATCCATTGATATGCGATAGTAGGTACATTACACAATATTAGTCTAATATTTCACACGTAAACTTAAAACATAAAAGTTCGATGCCTTTGCTGCAAGGCACTCAGAGACATGATATAATTTAGATTATAAAATCTACAACAGAAAACCTATCAAGTGTGTATTAATATTAAACATAAAATACCAAGTATTGTTCTAAATGTTTAGTAGTAAGTTTATGTCATTGATCATTCAAAATATTTTTATAATTGGAAAAGGATCCATCCATTCTTACAATACTTCCTATATACTGACCACTCAGTCCCTGGTCAGGTCAAACTCCTCATGTTTCTCACATGGACACAGGCCTGCCTAGCCTGTGCCCAGTAGTTGGACATATATTGTCTGTTAATAATGATTGATGAACACATTAATAGTCATATTGCAAGATTTTGTTGAGTATATTTTTCTAGATCAATTTTATAAGGAGGTCATATTTTCTATCTAGTCTTATATATGTTACTTCACAATTTTCTTCAGTAAGAGAAAAAAATATTGTTAGTTCTATTTTGTGATGTGAGTGTAATTTTGACTTCCGTAGATTATAATTGATAAAGGGCAAAACTGGTAAATTAATTAGCATGGTAGTTATAGCCCAAACAGTTCACGACTGTGTCTCCTATGTAGGCCTGTGGCTATGCTTAATTCTAATACCAAAGGTTATTATATTATACTGCCAATCGGTGGTTGTTTTTATCTTTTTTTGTTGCAGAGAAATAATGAAGAAAAAAATTTATATATTATCAATGTTTTAATTAAATCTAGCATGTCAGTCCATGATATAATTACAGAAAATAATTATTTAGATTATTAGCACTAAGCCGTTGCGTAATTCAGCTGAATTGGTGAATCTCACTCATATCATTCTTAATTATTTACGAATAATTCCCAACCGATTCCTGCCCACAAATTAATGAACAAAACCACTGGCAAGATTACCAATATCAACAGAATATAATTTACAAATTCATCCATGATTTTGTCATGGAGCATGCTTCCAAAATACTTAAAACATGAATTTATTTATTAACAATTGATATGTTTTTTCGATGACTATTTTTCAATTCCTATTGTTTTGACAGAATTGTCGTGTCAATGTCAGTTATTTTTTTAATACTTATACAAAAACGGGTTTTAACTCATACAGCCACGTATTAATCACTGAACTGTGAACATTATACATTAATAGTATTTCAAATCTACATAAAAATCAGAGAGCAACGAATAGTATATCCATTCATATAATAAATATTCTTCCACTTTTGGATCTACATGTTATAAACTTATTATTTGCTTAGTTAGTTTAGCTGTCAGTTAGCTGTAGTTAACAATCATAAATGTACTGTGCATGAACTGTATGTAGAATGTTTTGTGGACCTAGCATACATTTTTTAGTTGATAGTAAATACGCAGTCTAGGAGTAAATTATTTTATAAACTTTTTATCATTAATTAGTAGTTTGTATCTAAACTAGGGAAAGTTTGTGTTAGTATTATAAAGAACCTTTATACCTTTATAGAATCATAAGAAAACAACATATTATGAAGAGTAAAACTACACTTACATAAAACCAATTCCATTAGTAGTAAGCAAGAACAATTCCATCACTTAGCTCTGTCTCTACATATTATGCTCTAAATTTTATTAAAAAAACGGTAGTTTGTTTCAAAAATTTGTAGCATAATCAATATTTTTATAACTTATATGTGAGAAATAAGCAATTTATGGCTTGATGTACATCTTCAAAATATCGTGGTTTGTCAGCGCGAACTATTCCATAATCTGGTTCCACCGCAGGAAATATAATACAACAATCGTTATTTGAACTGCAGATACTGTAGTTTAATGACTGGTTGCTTGTGTATGATGCAAACTTAGAAGATTGGGGCGTGTGGAATTTGCTTCTCATTGAATTTGACGCCATCCTTTTCATTCTGCAAACATTCGCTTTAATACTTGTCAACATTTTATGATTTTCTGAAATATGCAGATATTCTGTTAAATCCTGAAAAATATAAAAAATCATTTGAAACTTGAAGCTTTTAATGATTTATTTAACATTGTTCTAAATAAAATGAAAATAGTTATACCTCTTTAATACCCCCATACTTTGAAAAAAGCCATATGTATGTTGATAGAATACAGAATAATTCCGTTTCACTGTTACTAAATCGCCACATAAACTTCAAAATAGGTGGAATCCGGTCTCGCTAAAAAATATAAAAAATTAATCTTTAACTCTCGAAGATAATTTGTTATCAGCCATTTTGTTATTTGGGTGCAATGTAATTATAAATAGGGCAACAAAAACAAGGAAACCAATCAAAATTTACTTTTGAATTTTTACTTCTAGTATATATCTTAGAATATTTTAAACTATTTATTTGTATCTTACCGAATACAGTTTCGGTCCCGTAGTCCTATACCTTGTTAAATTCACAAGTATAGAAGCTGCAGATTTGAGTACTTGTATGCTTGAAATTGATCTGTTTGTGAGTGACATATAAACGTAAACCCTCCGCACAATGGACGATGCGAGGTCATGATACATCTTAGGGAATGTTTCAGTTAATAGTTCTGCAAAGTAATGGACTTTTAATACCTAGTATAATTTTCCTCTCTCAACATAGAATACTTTATAGATGAGGTTGTAACATTATAAGAAACAAACTAAAGAATCAGTTTTGCTTTTAAACATACCTAACGATCTGAATGCTCTTATTACTGTCTCGATATCAGACATATTACGGAGTACGTCCATAGCTTCCTCGTTGCGTTCTTTCAACGTTTCTTGCGTAGATTTGAGAGCACCATCCCGCCACCGGCGTCGCAGTTCAGTAACACGATTTTCTGCGGTTGCACGAACTTTATAACCTCGAAACATAGCCTGCCAAAAAAATATATTTCAGCTTTGTTATTTTGATTAAATGTGGCATGTTAAATAATACAACAGTAAGTTGTTTAAAATCAACGAAGAACGAGAAACCCAAACTTTAACAAAAGTAAGGCAAAGCAAAGAAAAATTGCTAATAATGTATATGAGATTTTAATATTGAGAATATAATTCAATTTATTAAAAAATTTAGTTTTTCAAAATCTACCTGTATTTTCGACGCAGCCCAAAATTTTAATTTGTCTTCTTTAGTTTTCAATAACTGCTCTTTCTTAAATTGCATCTGCTTCCTCACTAAATATCCTCGAATGAACGACTGTAGTTTAATTATATTATATCTTCTTTGTAAATATTCATATCTCATGAGTCTTGTCACTAACTTTCCTTTCCACATTTTTTGCAGAAATAAGACCGTTTCTCTATATTGTAGATATCTCGATAAGACGAGATATCTACGAATATGGCTTTGTATACATATTGCTGCTGCTTCCCTTTTAGCTTTTATAACATTACGACGCTTTTTTGACCTATATGCTGCTTGAATTGTCAAAACAGCTTGTCTAATGGCTAGGAATCTAGTCCTCGCTATGCAACCTCTAACATAAGCTTGCAATTTAATGGCAGATTGTCTTTTTTGCATGTATTCTTGCTTTGTTAAAACGGTTAATTTTTTTGAACGATATACATGTTGTACTTTCAAAACAGCACGTTTTAAAGCCAGGAAATTCTTTCTTAAAATTAATGTTCGGAAAAGGCTTTGTATTTTAATAACACTTGCTTTTAATTGAAGGAAGTCGCGTCTGTGGATATTTCGTTGCTGCAATGATCTAAACCATGTTTGTATTTTTACAGCCGCTTGATTTGTACGTATTATACGAGCAGTCTTTTTAGCTCTAAATTTTTGTTGAATACTAACTACAGCATTTTTTACACGTAAAAACTCGCCGCGGATATATCTAGTTTCTCTTATGGACCTGTAATATCTTTGAATTATTATAGTAGCAGATTTTATTTTTATGTACTCTTTTCTTTGCTTCTTTCCAATATTGAAAGCTTTGTACGCTCTTTGAATATAAACACATGCATTACGAACTGTTAAGTATTTTGATCTCTCTTTTAACATTAACCAACGGGCCTTGTATCTAATTTGCAACGTACGCGTTGCTGACAGTATTTTTAAATAATTCATTCTTTCTGATCTCATTATTAATAATGTTCGGTACTGAGTTTGTAAAACAACACAGGATTGTTTCAATTTCAGATATTCATTTCGTTGCCATTTCCCCGCTATGTAAGCTCGATAATAATCTTGAATTAGGTTACATGCTTTCAAAATATTAATATATTTATTTCTCTCCTGTTTCATTAAAACTTTGGCTCTATATCTTCTTTGGATAACTAAAGCGGAATCTCGTAGTTTTCTGTACGCATTTCTTTCTTTTCTCATTACCAAAATTGCTCTAAATTTTTGTTGTATAGTAGTAACAGATTTCTTGTATTCCAAAAATTGTTTTCGCTCTCGCCGCATTACACGCAAACTTCTGTATCGCATTTGTAATAATATTGTAGCGTTCCGAAGGATACAAAACTGTTCTCTGGTTCTTTTGCTTTCTCTATATTGGATATATTGATTTTCGATCTTAAGTACAACAGCTTTAATTCTAAGAAAACTTTCTCTGTGTTTCTTTGTCTCTATGTAAGATTTATAGAACCTTTGTATAGTAACTGTGGCTGTTTTAAGCTTAAGATACTGCTGCCTATAAGTTTTCATTTCCAGGTACGACCGATAATATGTTTGTATACGGATCGTTGCAGTTTTTATTTTGCGATATTCTTGTCTCTGCTTACGGCCAATAATGTATGCTCTATACGTTCTTTGAATAACTGCCGATGCTTTCCTGGATTGCTGATATTGTTCTTTAATAAGTTTACCTTTACAGATGTTTCTAAACCACTTCTGTATTGTAACAACAGATTTTTTCATATTTAAATATAGGTTTCTTTGTTGTCTGCCTATCAATACAGCTCTATAATATTTTTGAATGTATAAACATGCGAACTTAAGCTGCAAGTACTTAGCTCTGTCTCTACGCATATTGACAAGAGCTCTAAATCTCTGTTGCAGTTTAATAGCAGAAACTCTTAACAGCTGATAAGCTGCTTGAGACTGTCTCATTAAAACTAGAGCTCTATATTGTCTTTGAAGACATAATACAGCATTTTTCTTTTTTAAGAAGCATGATTGTTCCTTCCTCATTATCATAAAATTTTTAAAATGCTTATGAATAATTAATGCAGCATTTCGTAATTTAATATATCGGACTCGTAATTCTTTAGCAAGTAGATGTGCGCGATAATGTTTTTGTATAGTAGTGGCTGCCTTGCGTTTTAGTCTATAGGTATTTCTTGTTATTCTCATTATTAAAACTGCCTTTAGTCGTATTTGGATAACTGTAGTTGCATTTTTAATTGTTAAGAAGTTGGCTCTATCTATTTTCATCAATTGATAAGCTCTGATTCTTCTTTGTAGTTGAATAATTATTTGCCTTTTTCTAATATATTCTGTTCGCACTTTCTTACCTCTGTATACCGCTTGTAAAGTAAGAGCACTACTCTGCATAATGAGGTAAGCCATTCGCGCTTGCCTCATTTCAATCATTGCCCTGTATCTATTTTGAATTATATTGACAGAGTTTTTTAGTTTTTGATATTTCCTATATTCTATAATCATTCTGTAACATTTTTGCAAAAGAATAACACTACTCCTCTTTTCTGTAAAGCTTTTCATATCCGCTTTCATTAAAAGTTTGCTTTTATATTTATTTTGAATTAATATCGTGGATTTTTTCAGTAAAAGAAATTTTTTTCTTATTAAGAATGTTCGAACTAACGACTGTATAAGCACTATTTTCTTCAAGGTCATGTTGTACTGCTTTATACACAACCAACGCCGCACATAGCTCTGAAGAAAGATAGCTGATTTTTGACGCAATTTTTCATTTTCTTCTCTTAAATTAGCCAGAATGCGCTTCGCTACTTTAATCATTTTCACCGATCTATACCACTCTTCTATCTTTAGCACGCTAGTTTTCATGTTGTGATAATGTCTGTGAAGAAGCCACATGCGGCAGTTCTTCTGGATCACAATTGTGGCATTTGTAACTTGTTGTATTTGCAATTCTACTAAACGATTATATTGTATACGGCGCCACCAGCGCTGTATTACGATCGCATTGTTTTTTGATTGTTGCCTTAACTTTTCTTCCTTGATTCGTTTCTCTATAATAACCTGATATTTCTTTTTCCACCACGTCTGAATAATATTGGCCGCCTTCTCAAACAGAGGGGCCCGGAAAACATGTATGAGTTGCCACAAAAGTGATAAGGTCTTCTCTCTGTGACCATCCGATATGTCATTAGCAGTAATATCGCCGACAATTACAAAGTCAGCCTCTTTAAGTGCATTCAGGGCCACTTGCACGTTATGTATTTTCTGCAGGCGCGATATTGCAGGTGTACGGAGTTGATGTACTAAACCAATTTTAATTAAAATTATCTCCATAACTTTAGTAAGACGAACTCCATCTCTGAGATCAATTGCTATGTTAGTTACTGCATACTTGTACTCATCTAAATACGATTGCTTGTGACTAACGACATATCCAAGAGGACGCAAATGTTTGGTGATATCACCAATGCCTGCAATAAGCTCCCTTGTAAATCTTATTATTATTTCTCTGCTCTCTTTGCATACAGCATTTCTACAAAATAAACATGGATCATGTGATATAAGTTTTTTTTGTTTAGCTTGATCTAAAAAGAAAACAAGCATGAAAAACTTTTTCAATGTAAATTTTTTAATGGCTTCCATATAAGCGGGTGAGAGCATGTTTGGTGTACTTGATTTTGACTGTTTACCTTTTAAATGTGGATTTTTAAACATTCTTTGAACTATGAATGTTGTAAGTCCTTCAATGTCGCTGTTTGATCTCAGAGGTAAAATCACACCGTATATAGCTTCCAATCCGATACGAAGCCATAGTGGATTATATGATAAAAGCAATTCCATAATACATTTTTGTAGACCAATATCTAAGTGAAGATTTCTATCATTTCTAATAGCAATTAATTTTTTTTCTATCTGTGCATTTAGTTTTTGAAATACCTGTGTTATTTCAGGAGATAATAAGAGTCCCCTTGCTGCTCTTCGCAAACATTCTAATCTATGGCTATTGTGGTAGACACTACTCACTTGTTCTTTAGTAGGAGCAAGAGGAACGTCCTTATTTCGATTTTCCAACCAAGCTTTACCGACATCAATCTTTTGTTCAACATTACTGTCAAGATCAGCAGGTGGTGTTAATATGCAATTAAGCCATCTTTTAAATTCATTTTCAATTTTATGTACTGCATCCTCGTCATAAAAGTATGTAGTTGAAAGGAATGGATCCATAGTAGAAGATTGTGAATAAACATTAGGCAATTGATTAGTTATAGATACATTCTGTGTGATGCTTTTACTAGCTTCAAATGTATCATTTGCTCTCATATTAGAATCTTTACTCGAAAGTCTCGATTTCGATTTCAATGATTTTCTTGCAACAGATGTGGGTACCTTCCAAAGCTCAGGTTCAGCGCGTAATGATTTCTTCGACCATGTTAGCCTGTTGCTCATTGATGTCTCATAATAATCTCTATCAATCGTACGATTAATCGTAAAAGTAGTCATCTGTTTATTGCTCTTATCAAGTATATGTGTTTCAGAAAAATGTGTACTCTCTTCAGGAATTGACTGTAAAGGTGGTGGAGTTTCAGACCGGGTAGGAGATTTTAAATCGCTCCTTAAATCATTTGGTTTGTTCAATAGATTAAGTTGCCCTATGTTTTTATCTCGAACTTCTCTTGGTTGATGATATTCTTTAAACAAAGACTGTCTACACATTTTGGGCTGTTGATCTCTTATAAAATAATGTGGAGGTTTAGATTCTAGAGTATACATTTGAAAATTTAATGGAGTATCTGGTGAATCTTTTGTATACGTATCTGAACTAAGTTTAACATTGGCATCATCTATAACATGTGTATCATTATTAAGTTTTGGTACAACTTTTCTTTCAGTAGAAAACCTTTGGGGAAAAAAAGAAAGGTCACTGATGCGTGAGAGTTCTGTATTTATAGAGAAATTTGGACTGTTTAATTCCTTTGGAGATGATGTATTTGGAATTTTTTTGTTCTGAATTGTAGGAGTTTCAATATATTCTCGGTCTAATTGAGTATGATAATTGACAGTCAAAAATGTATTTGGTGGCTGTGTTGATGTAATGCTTATAATTTGATGAGTCTCATTTTCTTTATTAGAACTATTTATATTCAAACTGTCATCAAATTCACTTTCGGAATTCATACTCAGAATAATTTTTGGTCCTTTATCTAATTTGTCATTTTTTCCAGGAAGAACTTTTAAAGGAGTAAAAGTAATATTATCAAATATATCAGAACCTGAAATGTTGCACATCTTTTTGGTTGGCTCTAAGATATTTTCGGGTTGAGATGTATAATTGCGTGTCTTAAAAGTCTGTTGCATAATATTTTCAGATTTAATTTCTTCATTCATTCTCTGCATTCTCACATTTGAAAAAATTTCAGATGTATCAAAGTTAAAATTTACACTAGATGGAGAGTCAAAAGGGCATTTCTCCATTCGTGAATTTAAAGTATAGTCATTAACAGTCAATAAATTATCTTTGTTTGAAGGTTGAAGAACTCTAGATTGTGTTGTTTGAAAGATATTAACAGTTTTTTTTATTGTAGTATGGTAGATAGCCTCAGCTTTTTTTTTGTAAATAGCTACAGGTGACTTTTTTTGTTGTTTTTTCTGAATTTTTCCTGGTGATATCTTGAAGCTTTTGGATTGACTGCCTTTCATTTTTACATTCTGAAATAAAACATTTAAGAACTTTACCAAATCATGTCCTTACATAAAAAATTCATATATATAATAGAAGTTCCATAACTTGAAGAGAATGTATTGCAATATTTTAAAAACTTTTCTTCTCTTATATTTATATTTTATGCTTACCACAATAGTGGCAATTAAACTTGCTGTACACCTGTTAGTAGTATAAGTGCATATAATGCCTATAAGTGCATATATAGTGGCTAAAGGTTTTGTTAAACATTCAATTGTCAAATTCAGTGATACTTAAGAGTATTTTGTTGGCAACACAAAAGAGAAGTCTCAACAAATTATCATTTTAACAATAATTTTGTTTACAACATATTTTCTAACATATCTTAGTAGTACAGGGTTAATAATTTACATATTCATATGTGTATTTCATTGTCTTATATTAATTAGAATCAATTGCATTTGTAAACTGTCATATATTACTGTTTGGAAAGTGAAATATACATATAATTAGATAGTTACATACCATTCTCGTTTTAAGAACAACGATAACATCATATTTTCCTCGCTTTTCATTTGTAAAATGTATAGTGTCTCTCAGTGCAGTAGGTTGAATAGGAGTCCACAACATTGTTAGGCAGTAACATGTTTCAGGCTCTAGAACCAGCCATTCTCCAGGGAGTTGTATAATAAGACCAGATGGTAAAGAACGGCTGAATGTTATCTGTTATAAAAATTAAGACCTTAATTTCAATTATGTCTACAGCAATAGAACAATAGTTTTATGTATATTATGCAGTGAAGGTTCCACATGTCAGATAAAAATAGATTTTCTATTCACTGTGAAAAGCGGCAGACTATATATGGATAATAAGTTTAACAATAAATATCATATCATTATCTAATTAAATAATTGCAATAATCAATAAAAATCTTGATTGCAGTAAAAAATCTAAGTTCAACATAAACAAGAAAAATCTAAGTTTCAATGACAACACATTTGGAAAAAATTCTATAAAAAATATTATGTGAAACATGTCAGTAATGTGGTAATTTGTTTTTATTTTATAAATAGAATTTTTCCCCTGTGGCAACAATAGATTTGCAACTTTGAAAAATGTTTGGAAGACAATAAAAAAAACATCTTTTTTGTTGTGTTCATTTTAAATGTACAGTCAAATGTGTAAAGACACAAATACTCACATGTTCAACATATAAATGAACTCTATTTTAGTAGTAATCAAGTGTTGTATACATATTTTTGTATCACTTGCACTACTGAAACAAACCTATACATATAGTTTTTTAAAAATCAAAATTATATTAATTTTCTTTTAAACTACTTTTTTGTAAGCTTTTATGGTGGTCAAAATCCTGTCACCTGAACCATCAAGATAAATCTAATATTGTTACATTTATTTAAAATGGTTAAGGAGATAAACTGACAAAGATACATATGGCTTAAAAAAAATTCCTTTTAAGCTTTGCAGCAGCAAAAACAACCTTAATATGATTTATTGGTGTTTCGTGAACAATTTCAAATGAGCTCCTAGAGACAATGCAATACTTGAAATATTTTCAATCATGACTTGGTTGGTAATGCATGCACAGATTGGGTTGCACTTATACAGGTAATTTTTAAATTTAAATTTATTTTGGGACTATATTTTTATTTAACATAATTTTTACCTGTTGCACTTGCTTAGAGGGATTATAAACTTCCAAAGTTCTTTCGCATGAAGTTCCAATGATGACATTTTCAAAAACTACTTGGGGAGGTTTAGAAAAGGGAGCTAAAACCAGGCGAGGGCATTCTTCCTGAGGTGATTTATTCTGAATAGGACGAACCCGACGTGCTCTTTTTATATGTTCAGGAGTATTTTCAATCTAAAACATATGATTATGAAATGACAAAAATTACCGATTAAATTAATATTGCCAACCGTTATACTAATACTACCTGAAAATACATTCTATTGAATTT
Source organism: Acentria ephemerella (assembly GCA_943193645.1). Taxonomy (NCBI): domain Eukaryota; kingdom Metazoa; phylum Arthropoda; class Insecta; order Lepidoptera; family Crambidae; genus Acentria; species Acentria ephemerella. Next base: position 7,594,538 of record OW971886.1, on the reverse strand, counting down.
ATACAGACAATATCACTCATATACACAGAAAACTAATTCTATTCTCATTATATTTAGGTAAATTGCTGTTTTATTTACAACACCGCATAAACACCGACAGCGAGATTGTGTCCGTACCCGATTTACAGTTAAAATTTTTTAAATCAAACAATTCAACCGTCACTACATTTATCTTTGTTTTTGTAATTTTTCCCTATTGAAAAGAAGGCAAAGGGCACCAAAGCCCATACATACATACAATGTTGTACGTAGTTTTTTTTATTATGGTTCTGAGCTACTGGTGCAACGTATCCTTTTACCTATGGAGTTTTTGGTGACTAATGGCAATTTTTTTAAAAAAGGATAATGATTACGATGAAATGAGAATGAAATCATACAATATTGTTAAATAAATGAACTTACCCTATAAATGAATGAATGGAAATGAATCACCGTCAAACGTTTTTTTTTTTGGACTGATTAATACTGTTGGCCGCAGATGGCCTTTACAGCGTTACAGGGGTTTTAAGGAAGCGAGAACCTTGGAGAGTCTTCAAGCCTTAAGGGGCGATTCTCCTCTGGAGGAGTTCTAATCGACAGGCATCACCTCCGGGGGAGGTGTCCCGCTGTCTCTTAGATTCTCCGTGTGCGTGATGTGTGTGTATGCAGGACCGCGTTTGCACTCGTAATTGGATCGTCCGGATCATGAAGGACATTCGTTGGTCTGCGTAAGCGGGTCGGGGCTTTAGGGTCAGGAGAGTAGTTGGATGCTCTTACAATGAGCTGATTGGAATGGTGGGGTGCTTTGTCAAAGTAACGCCTGGAGGCGTCTTTAATGACTTGGGTAATGGTAGGAAGGTCGAAATCCTAGTGAAGGTCGACATTGCGCATGTACCTGGGGCACCCGGTAGCCATGCGCATGAATCGATTCTGGATAAGCTGTAGTCTATGTATAGACTGGGCTGTGGCGTGTGCGAACGCTACGCTGGCGTAGGTCATGATAGGGTGGACACAAGTTTTGTAAATTGTCTTATTTCTAAGAGACATTTTACTCCGCTTTCCTAGTAAGTGGTAAAGGCGCCCTAGTAACGTCAAACGGATACATTGCACCGGTATCTTGGAGCCAGCAATAAATACATAGGAACTTGCTGTGAGGGCTTCCCTTTGCCTTCCCTTCAATAGGGATAATTATACAATAAAAACAAGAAAAGGAGTTTTAGTGCGTAATGTCATGGTCGCTTAGGTGTTATTATTTTATTTCGTTTATAATGTTAAAGTGAATTGTTATATGAAATTGGTGTTTTTTCATGCCGAAATGGATCGATATAACGTGCATTATATGAAATACATTATTTAGCGTTGATTAGTGACTCATGTAATATTTTTCAGTCTTTAATTTCTTTCGTTCATTTGTAGGGTAAGTATATTTATTCTACATCATCATATCATTCCATTATCATTTGCGTATCATTGATCGTAATCATTAACATAATGTCCAATATTGTATTATTTCATTGTAATCGCTAACGTGTCATTTTTTTAAATTGTCCTAAGTCATTAACAAAATGGTGAGGTCTATCATTAGTAGCCTAAAGCTCCATGGGGTAAAGGAATGTATAACTCCGGTATATTGGAGCCATAAATAAAGAAAAAAATACGTAAGTCATGGCTGTATGGATTTCAGTTTCCTTTGCCTTCTCTTTAAAGAAATGTAACAAAACACTAAAATTAGTCAGTATTTACCGCATTTTTATCCGGTATTTTTGGCGCCATATGGCTTGTTCGATTTGGTTCTGTATAATAATTGTAATTCAAAATCAGAGTTCGAGACAACTGCCTTTGCGATTGTGGGTTGACAATAAAGAAATCTTGTACTATATTTTCTTTGAGTGCATTAGATATTATTCTAATTTTAAAATATACGATCCCTATTAAACATAAAATTTCACTATCTGTCAATTTATAGAACCCTATAACTTATTCAAATCATGAAGTGTTTTGTATCCTTGCTAAATTAAATAACTATAATATTATAAAACTTTAACTAATACACTCCCTTATGATTTTTTTTTAAGTTTTATAATAAAATGATAATTTATTAAACCATATTTTTATTGAAAATAACATTTATATGGTGCATTATTCTTTCGAAATCGAAAATGAAACCTCTTCATCCTCCCCACTTTACGCCATTGACATATTTAGAGCCGTCGAACGCAATTAATTCAACATCACCTATCTCTAAAGAATCGTCAGTTTTATTCGTTGTTGCTAAGTAGACAGTACTTACCACTCGATTACGGTCGTCAGATTAGTATCCTTGTACAATTTTCTGTGCAAGAAAATACTTTTCTAGGACTCTATACATAAATTCTTAAAAGAATGTTGAACAAAGTTAATGTACCTGGTATTTGAATGCGGACGTATTTGTAAAACATGGTGTTGTTTGAAACCATACAGGCTACTTCTTAAGGGAGTTTCACTTATCTCCCATAAGAAGTAGTCTGTGTGATGCACAGGCTAAGGCAATCCCATCAGCTGAGGCTTTGGCAAGGCTTTTGACATTAGTATCCAAGCTAAAATTGGTATAGTGACCATCGGTCACAATTTTAGCTTGGATTTAAAAAAAAATTCCTTATAATTTTTATACTTCCCTGTAGAGAATAATTTAATAAAGTTACTTCAATCATTTTAATTGTTATTGTACACTGTTTTTCTTACAATTTATAAATCTTTATCTTTATTAAGACCTCGATTGGTGAAAATATACAGTATTGCTCTGCATCCAGGATATAATTCATATTTTGTATTATTGATGCCCGATTTAATTCTTTGCTGTACTGAATTTTCTCTTAGGGCCATTTTTAAAGCACTTTCATGATCAAGTTCATTGAGATCAACAGCCTTTATTTTTAAATGACACATTTCAGCACCATCAACCTAGAACAAAAATAAGTAATAACTACATGCGGAATCCAATATTTTATCTATAGTTAGGTAACCTCTTTAATTTTTTGTAAATTAATATAGAATGCCAGGAAATGAACTTTAGAAAGCCTACACCCATTTGTTTCATTTTTAAATGAATAATGGTAGAAATGCCTAGATATATAACAATAGTACGGATTCTAAAGGCACATTATATTTAAACATAAGTTCAGCTTTATACGTGCATTACCTTTAAATTCATATCGAAGGACTAATGTATAACTAAATTACATTGAAAAAGCATGAATTCGAGTTAGAATGATATCAATAATCATAAGAAAATACTTACTTTGCATAAATAAGATAGATTAAAGTGGTCATCTACTTTAGGCCATGACTGCTCAAATACACTTTTGTCCCAGATAATGGAATTATGTGTTTTGTCAGATATTCTATTAGGAGCAGAAAGGAATCCAGCCCACAATTCAGAACAAAAATGTGGAGTTACCGGCGCCAACATGATTATTAGTGAAGCTAGGGCTTGTTCAAATTCTTTGTTTCTAGCAATAATTTCTGGCGGCACATTATTCTAAAAAAAAACAGTTTTAACAACGTTAACACCCAAGAGCACACTGTGGTGACCGGGCCGACCGGATGCCATAACAGCAGCAAGCGGTTGGCGCTGAGGCACTGAGACACAATCGAATTTGATTCTATAAATTACAATCAAATTGACTCGCGGATCCAAATTTTCCCCATTTTCGTTCCGTGATTTGGCTTAGTTTAGGATCAACAATCGAACTATAGGTGACAAGAGTGAGGAAAAAAATTATGCTTTTAATTTTTTTATTGATTTGGCTTCGTTTAGGACGGGAATTTTCACCTAATATGAAAATTCCCGTCCTAAACGAAGCCAAATCGTAGAAAATACACCACGCTAATTTTGGATACCCGAGTCTATTCGATTGTACATTCTCAACGTAATTACACTTTATAGGCAAAATACATATATTTAGCGCGGTTAATAATTTTGAGCTTAGACATCGATTACATATGCTGCGTTTCAATAAGCTACGATAGCTCAATTCAAACCACTGCTCTCCGATTTTGTCATGAAGTAGTTACAGAAACTGCATATTTCGCTGTTGTGCATGGTTTTGGCACTGAGCAATCCGCGCCCACCACTCCTTCGCGGTATATACAGCCTCATTGACGATATCGGGTGGCGCATCCCGTGGAGTGTCAAAGTTATGCAGATTTTCCGATCCATTGCATCTATTTAAGTATGTGGCCAAAGGTCTGTGTGTGGTGTTAATCTAACCACGCCAAATGTGTAGAGTATGACAGGCATGGAGTAGCCATTAAATGCACTGATCCTGTTGGTGCCAGAGAAAAAGCTGTTCAGCACTTTTGACTGGTGCCTCAGGAAAACTTCTGTAATGGACGTTTCATGACCGTCATTTCCCCACCCACATTCTGTGATATGCCCAGATACCGGTATGAATCACACAGAAATGAAATCCTCAGTGGTTTTCAACAGTTCCGATAACCTTTGAGAGCTGGGGGCAAACAACTTGAGATCATCCGTGTAGAAGAAGTGAGGGAGTTAAGGTCCCAAAATTAAAAGCCCGTCCCTGTCTTATGCAGCAAAGTACTCTGCGAATTCAGGGACAGACAGAACCAAAGTGGTCTTCAACTATCGCCCTGGAATATACCCCTCTTAATCACACACTGAATAGACAAAGCTATGTGAGTACATAGCTTAGTGGAGTCACTGTAACATACATGCTTCGAAAAAGTGTCGAACTGTTACATGGATCTTATACAGGTTAAGGATTCTCTTCAATGTATGAGGGCCCGAGTCAAACGCCTTTTTGTAGTCTATCCAGGCAGCAGAAAAGTTCGCCGGAGCTCCTTAGCAGCGCGGTTACCACCCATACATCCATTCTGAGTGTCCACCATGATGTGCTTCATCTCTATATGAGCACCAATTTCGGCCTTGAGAATGGATGTTAACGTTTTGCAGTGGTAGACAAGCATGTTATGAGACGGTAATGGGTCCGCAGTACTTGATCACTTAGAAGCTAGATGAGTACCCCTGTTGTTAAGAAGTTTGGGAGATTTCGCTGCTCTAGGATTTCTTGGAATTGGCGGGTTAGTACTCTATGGCATAAACGGAGACCCGCTAACCAGTAATAGCCCTCTGGAGTTATCCAATTCGGAGCCTCTGGACTGCAGCGTATACGTCATCTGATGTTAAGATGATGAGTTCCACAGGTTCAATCGATGAATGAATAAAAGTTTATTGGTACAAAAATAGAACAAAAGGATCAATAAAGAAGAAAATACACAATTAGTTTGTAAACCAAATAAGTCCCAGCTCAGCTTATGCAGAGACACAGATTGCTTCGACGCTGGTTGTCTGCGAATACCAATACATTAAGGGCGGCGTTAAGCAATGCGCAAACAGTAGTTTTCTTTTTGTTCTCAACGTCAGTTGAATAAATAAATATCAAACGAAAACCATAAATATAAATATATGCTAAACATAGCTAATTAAAAAAGTCATGCATACAATATGAAAGTACAAATACTAATATCAATAAGTTATTTTATATAAATTCGGTATTGACGAAAGCGAACTTGACTTCTATCGATGTACAAAACCTATGTCACTGCCGTTTAGCTACCTCTCCGAGCTGTAGCCGTTTTGTTTTGATGACGTTATTGACGTGTCAAATCAAATTCATCGATTTAAATCTTAATAATTTTTTTGGTCAGGGGTCGATCGATCGATCAATCTATCGATTAAAATTTTTGGGATGTGTCTTCGCCTCGGTCACGAATCTTCATGATCGAATGTTCAGAAAGCTTATATCGATGCATATGACAATAATGGAGTACCTACATTTACTTAACCATAGTTAAGTAAAAAAACAATATAACTATACAACTTACTCTCAAAGTATTTGTTAGGCTTTGTAATCTTGAAATTCCAACACTTAATTTATGAGTATGTTTAAAATGATAAGTCGTGGTAGCAATAAAATAATTTCTTGCTTCCCAGATTTTTTGTTCGTATTTATGAATTTCTTCTGCATTCAACTTTTTTGAAGTCAAATCGGCAGACTTCTTGTACTTTAAATAGTCTCTCATAGTTAGCCATAGACGATGTTGCCAATTTAAAACCCCTGGCAAAGCTGAAAAAGATATTTGATATAAATTATCTTACTTTTGATACTTACCTCATTTCTTTGTTTACAGTTTATTTCTTACTTGCATCTGACCAACGTCTGCTTGTTGCTGGTGCGACATCAGCAAGAATGAGCAGTCTTGTTGTGTCACATCCATAAGAGGATAAAAGTCTTTCAGGATTTTCGCCGTTGTACTTTGACTTACTCATTTTTTCCCACTGTACCACAACAGGTTCCCCAGTATTTTTTTCTTTATATTCTTTCCCAATTTTCTCCACGTCAGAAGGAGGAATATATTTTCCAGATGATTTTAATTTGAAAGACTGGCCCATTACCATTCCTTGAACAATTAGCTTTTTGAAAGGTTCTGGATTTGGTGTCAAGCCTAATGAGTGTAAAAAGTAACTCATAAAGCGAGCATAGTATAGATGTAGGACAGCGTGTTCCTTTCCTCCAATATAAATATTAACAGGAGTTTTACCAATAAGTTTTTGTATATCAAATGGTTGTGTTTTATTGTTACAATCTAAAAATCTATAGTAATACCATGATGAATCTACAAATGTGTCCATAGTATCAGTTTCACGTTTGGCTTTGTTAAAACATTTTGGACAAGTACAATTTGCCCATTCGTCTAATTTCGATAATGTTACACTACCAGATTCTAAATTAGGAAGAATTACTGGAAGGTCTTCATAAGGTACAGCCATAGGACCACATTTATCACAGTGAATTATTGGTATAGGTGTTCCCCAATATCTTTGCCTTGATATAAGCCAGTCTTTCAATTTAGAACTTACTAAATGACCTCCTACATTTTTTACATGAGCAATATTTATTGCACGTTGATTTTCTTTTTCAATATCAACTGATTTTGAATCATTTCTAACAGATACTTTTAAAAACTCTGCCAATTTATAATCTTCTACGTCAGTTTCTGGAGATGCAATATATACATCTCTTTCCAGAGGATAATTCGCATCATCTGTTATGAACACAGACATTTCAGCATTAGTGATTGGATTAAAACATTTCATTTTATCACGAATGTCATGCTGCAAATCATGTAAAAGAATATGGTTTTTCTTTATGGTTATAAATTGACCATGGATAAATTTGTATGGTTCGTTGGTCCATACATCAAATGTTTTCATTTGATCGCCTAATTTTATTTGAAAAGTAACAATTACTCCATTGCAGTCACCTATCCAGTGTCTTTGTAAATTAACAATATCTTTCCAATCTTCTAAATTATCACTGTTTAAGCCATCATACAATTTCTTTGCATATTTTGTCGTTTTAATAAACCACTGGGTCAGGATTTTTGTTTCAACTTTTGCACCGGATCTCCAAGAACAACCAAATTCATCAACTTGTTCATCAGCTAACACTGTTTTGTCTATAGGATCCCAGTTGACTTTGGCCTGAAATATTAAATTCTAATATATAAAATCTTGTGTCACAGTGTTTGTTATCGAACATCTCCGAAACAACTTCACCCCTTTTGTAAGAGATTTTTTTTGTGAATATTAAGTAGGTCTGAGAGCAGTGAGTAGGCAATTTTTCATAACCATTGATTCATTATAAACTAAAATTTACTTAAATGAAACGATTATTGGGATTTGTGAATAAATAAGTGAATGTTTAGTGTTATGGTTTTCATATAATTACGAATTTCACCAGGAGCATTTGACAGAATACAGCCATTTTAGTAAATAAAATTGTCACTACTCTGTTTTTTACTCACTCCCTTTTATGGAGTCACTGTCTCAATGCAAACTTTAAATGTCGAGCAGCCTGTGAGTGGAATTCTAGCACAACCAAACCAAAAGCAGAATTCCGAAACCAGCACACATATTGACCCCTTTGTACAAAATGGGTTTCTTTAAATGAGATGTAAAAAGGGACATTTTAAGTTCGCAAGGTGGAGGTGGCTAGGACTACTGTCCTCGTGAATAAAAGTAATTGACCTACTGCTCAATTACTTCACTAACCATCTTAACATATGGTCTCCTCCTACTGCTTACCACAAGGGGTGGTCAAGAAGTCTTTTAATAAAACAAGTCTATATTTGTCTGCTTACACTACAAGTGTAGTAGTAGGCTGAGATTATTTTTAAAAATGTATGTTGATTTAGACATAGTGTAATTCTCATGCTGAAGAGTATTAAATGTAAAATAATTTAATATTTATCTATACATACCTTACACTGATATAATAAATTTTCTTCAAATAATTTCAGAAATATATATTGTGTCCATTTATAATAATCTGGATTGCAGGTACAAATTTCCCTATCCCAATCAAAGTCAATTCCTAATTTTAACAATTGATGTTTCATTGAGTCTATATTAGATTTTGTCCAATGATGGGGTAGAATTTTTCGTTCTATAGCAGCATTTTCTGCAGGTAATCCAAAAGCATCCCATCCAATAGGGTGAATTACGTTATAACCATCTAATTTAAAAAATCGTGCTATGGTATCTGAAATTGTATATACTCTTACATGACCCATATGTAAATTTCCAGATGGATAAGGAAACATTGGCAATACATATAATGTATCTTTGTATTTAGATTTTTTAAATGATACTATGTCTTCAGACCAATGTTTTTCAATTTTTAATTTAATATCTGTTGTTATATCTTCATGCTGAAAAATCAAATAAATATATAAATAATATGAGTCTCTTGCTGTGTATTTCTAAAGCTAATAAATAAGTGATATAATATAATATTAAATAATATGCAACAACTTTGGCAGAGCTTTGTATAGAGCCCTCCTGTATGTGGGACAATACAGGCTTAACTTTATCTTTCTATTAGTCAATGAGGATTCAGTGCATTTAGTGTCTATATTCCAGCCCAACAAGGAAGGTCAATCTATCAATAGTGTCACAACTATTGTGGGTAGGGAAACCTGTATAGTGATTTACAAAATTAAATCACTAGGTATTAATTAAGACAGTGTAAAGTTGACTCAGAGCCAAGTTAATGCTTCCGTTTTGTTAACGCAAAAGGTATTGTAACTATTCTTCTTCACAGTGGAAATGGTGTGATAAGTTATAGGCTCTATATTCCATAACCTACTCAGGTTGGAATCAGTCTTGGTCTTATGTTTATTGATAATAAAATAATCAGATGTAATGTCTTATGCAAAGTAATTTTCATACTTTTGTTTAATAAAAAGGCATTCGCATTGGGCTTCGCCTAATGAGCAAAAAGCTTTGTTTACAAAAATTAGTATTGTTTTTGTTTTATTTATTATCAATGAACACAAATTGTATTTTTTTTATTTACATACCCATAAATCTAGGCTAGTTTTGCTCCTATAATAAGTTTTATAACTATATGTTCTGTGCGTTAATAGTCTGATAACTTTACGAATTGAAAGCATTTTGGAGCCAAAAGATAATAAATTTCAAGAAATACATACATTCATACAAACTTTTTTTTAAATTATTTGGCCTGGTAACTAAGACCTTTAAGCCATATCTTCATTAATGTAGTTTTAATCTTTATTTATGACTCCAGGATACTAGTGTAATGTAGCCTTTTACCCCATGGAGTTTTTGGCGACTAATGGTAGGCCCCGCTATTTTGTTAATGACTTACGAGAAATTTTGTGAAAATGGAATGTAAGCGATTATTATAAAATGTTACGAAAATGGAATGTTATAATTATGATTACGATGAAATGATAAGTAAATGAGAATGAAATTATAAAATGTTGTTTAATAAATTAACTTAGCCTTCAAATGAATGTGCAATATATGGAATACTTCATTCAGCGTTGATTAGTGACTGACGTGAGATTTTTCAGTGTTTCATTTCCATTCATTCATATATAGTGTAATTTCATTTATTTATGATCATTGTATTCCATTCTCATTAAGTAACATTTTATTGTAATTATTACCATAAAGTTTAATTTTTTTCATTCCATATTCAAAATTTTTTCTCATGAGTCATTAATAAAATGTCGGGGCCTACCATTAGTCGCCAAAAACTTTTTGAGGTAAAGAGATTTATTACATTAGTATCTTGAGTTAGAAATAATGAAATAATAACATAAGATATGTCTATATGGGCTTAAGTTTCCTTTGCCTTCCCTTTTTTAGGGAGAATTAAACAACAACAACAACAACCAAAAAAATGCTGTCACTGTCACAATCAAGTGGCGAAAAATTTTCGTGCTTATTTCATACGTAGGTACCTATATTATTTTTTTAATTAAATTTTTGTTTGTTTCTCAATATGTAGCAATAGTTTTATAAATGCTTACTATTTTTTAGAGCCCTCCAGTACTACCAAAAAGAAATCATGGTCGATTCTCAAGCCAACGATCATTCTACTTGCGTAGTGTGTTTCAAGAACGTCTTATATTTCTCTATCGGAGAATGTGACCATCCCGTATGTTTTGAGTGCTCTACGAGAATGAGAGTGCTCTGTCTCCAAAATGAATGCCCCATATGTCGCCAGGATCTGTCTAGGGTGAGATAAAGCTAATTAATATATATTTATTGTTTTGTACCAATGTATAATTTTTATTACACAAATAAATGGTTTTTGAAATTATATAATTCTTAATTTTGTCCTGTTTAACTTCAATAATAGTGTTATTTAGAATCAGAAGCATTTATATTTGTGAACTCTTTAGTACATAATTTTTATATAATGTTGAACTGAAAATGTTCAGTTCTGTGCCAATCCTATAATTTCGATCTATTAAATTGTCTGTATTTTCTGCAGGTTGTGTTCACAGAATTTGTCCTACCTTATAAAGAGCTGCGAAACAAAGTGTTCACTGATCGATTATTTGAGAGGCAGTTTAAGATAGGATTCTGCAGTCAAGATATCAAGAATGCATATGACCAGTTGCTGGAGAATTGTTGTAAAATCTGCGATAATATACCTCCTTTTCGGATGTTCAGCATGCTCAGTGACCACATGAGAAAAGTGCATGAAAGATATTTCTGTGATCTTTGTGTTAAACATTTAAAGGTTGGTTTATATTTTATATATTTTTTTTTCAGAGTGAAATACTTTACACTCTATCTATAGATATAACAACAAAAAATTTACTTTTGTATCAAATATAGTCATAAAATAAGGCTATTGACATAACACTGCTTTTATTATAGATATTCACAAGTGAAAGAAAATGCTACACACGTCAAGAATTGGCACATCATAGGCGAAAAGGTGATTTGGATGACACATCTCATAGGTAAATGTATTAATTAATTAATCAACTTGCAATTGTAATATAAATATTAATACTTTGTTAAAATTACCTCTCTTTAAAGAGTGTTCTCTTTAAAGATGTGTTTAAAAATAATAATAATTACAGTCCACCTGATAACAAGTAATAACTATAATCCATAGACGAAACTAGTATTAGTAATGGAGTAGCTCTTAATCCTCATCTCATCTGATGGTAAGTTAGTTTATTTGGTGTGTTTTTGGTTGTTTTGTAATAACTTCTTGAGAAGTTATAATTTGGCAATGTTGGAACATTGTCAAATTATTTATGAACCTATTGATTGCAGATATATAGTTGCTTCTGATATATTTCTTACCACCATACTGATTCATAATAAAAAACCTAATTATTTATTTAAATACTATTAACACCAAGACAATATATTGTTTTTTATGTATATGCAGAGGTCATCCACTGTGTGAGTTCTGTGAAGAACGCTTCATGGATGCAGATGAGCTTTATCGTCATTTAAGAAAGGATCATTTGTATTGCCACTTGTGTGATGCAGATGGTCGTAATTTATACTATGCATCTCACTCTGCTTTGGCCCAGCATTTCCGTTCAGACCACTTTTTGTGTGAAGACGGAGAATGTGCTGGTCAACATCTCACAGCTGTGTTTAGAAGTGAAATTGACCTGAAAGGTATTTTTTTGTTCCTTAAACCTTACTCTTTCTAATTTTATCAACTTTGTATTTTTGTCGTTCAATAATTATGCTTTGTCTATACATAAATTAAGACACATTGTTATTAGTAATTTTTTTCTATCAAATTATTTCAATGTTATTAATGTTTCAGCTCATAAGGCGACAGTACACGGGCGAGGGATGCCCCGAGGCGCGGCTCGTCAAGCTCGCACATTGGAGCTGCAGTTCAATATCACCCCACATCCTGTTGTGCAAAGAGTGCCTAGGTTAGTTTTTAAGTTCAGCTTGTAAGCATTTATAGTAAGTTAGTGTACATTGTGCCAATAACCCATTTAAATTTTACAATTATTCATGTAAGCAATCTGCAGTTTTAATTAAAATTTATATACCATCCTAGCTATATATTTTGAATCGTCTGGATAGAGCAGTATTATTATGCATATTCAATATGGTATGTCCTGCACTATTTTAACAGGAAATTATGTTGAATTACATCTCATGCAGGGCCCAGGAAACCCTCGGATGTTTTATGTTCAGAATACATATGTTGCTAAGTATTAATTGAACATTCAATGACATTTTTTTAGGAGTGACATTAGTCAATGCTGTAGTCCTATTCTTATTTTGACTGCAAAGTACAAACTTTATCCAGGTTGGGATTGATAAATACTTATTGGTATATGGTTGTTAAAAAAGAAGATATATATTTTTTCCGAACTTTACTATTACTTTCTAAATATATATTTTTTTATTTTTAAAAGAAGAAAAATTAATTTTTGTTTTCTTGAGCCACGTTTTTCCGTACTTATATTTTTAACTAAGCTGTACGAAATTAAATGCAAATATAAGAAATTTAGAGATCATTTTTAATTAATTTTTAATACTGAACAATGAACTGAAAATAACGAAATGTTTTCCCAGGTAAGGTATTATTAGATAATTGGATAATGTAAAGAAAATTTACATCTGCCTTAGTAGCAAATAGCAATTTTTATATGCCACAGTCACATAAGTGTTTTTACCATATAAGGTGTTATGGAATGTGTATGTCAATTTTAAGCTGTCCTAATGACTGGTATTATTATTTTAGGGACCGTGGAGAGCGCCCCGTTGAAGCGCGTGCCCCCAGCCCGGTGTCGACGCCCAATATCGACACGCGCAGCGTCGAACAGTTCCCGCGGCTATCTGCCGCTCCCACGGGACCCTCGCTCATGCTAACAGCTCCGTCTAAGGCTTATAGAGGTAGCATACTATAAGGCACAAGTGTTTTTAATTCGTTAATGAGTTTGTCAATATTGAAAAAGTTAATTTATAATTATATTTTAGTTTCTTTTCTATTCTTCATATTACAAATACTTTAAGATGATTGAAAATTACATGCCCAGGGGTGGGAAGCATAATCCAAAAATAGCTATTATTCAATTTTTACTGCTCAGATAACTTAATGACTCTATTTTAAACACACTCAATTATATACTTGAAAGCCGTAAATCCCATGTCCAATTAGTGAAACTAAGCCAGTAGTCAGACAAAGGAAGGATTTTTTTGCCCAGAAATGTTCGCCTAGTCTCTTAGTGGCAGCCTTAAATTAAAGTAAAAAGAACAAGCAGATAGAGGAACAAGCGGAAGGAGAATTTGTATTGAAAGAGTTGTTATTAGTGTTGTAAATTTGAAAACTTGTTTTTTTTAAGTAGATAACTTACTATTATATAAAACTAATATTAACTGAGTTTATGTATTTTGATTTCAGATAAATTACTACTTATATACTTTGTAATTGAATGATAATGATTAAAAAAATATATTTTATTCTAATCACAGACTGTATTGATTGTAGTTATTCGATAATTAGGTTATATGCGCCACTATTAAAGGCTATTATCTCTCGCATGGGGGTCTGAGTGGGTTTTTATTGTTCTTAAGTAAAGGGGTGCTTAAAAGCAATGTTTTTATTCCAGTAAAGTGAGGTTATAGAGCTTTTGTGCAACTAAATAAGAAGTAACTTTTAATATTATATCCTGGTTATTATAAAATATTTTCAAATGCTGTATCAGCAAGAAACTTTTTATCTAGCCGGGTTACATTGTATCTGAATATTTCAGTAAAAATATTGGCAGTTAAGAAGAGTCTACATAAAAATTTGTCGTAGGTTCGGAGGGTCTGGCCCGCACTGATAAGAACTTCCCAGCCCTGGACGGCTCAGGCGCCTCCCGCGTGCCGCCGCCAAAACAGAACACGTCGCAAACTGTCGCTGCCACGCTGATGCGAAACTGTAACTACCACTATTTTATTACATAACATTACCAGCAGTACGTTATCCAACGCTATTGACGATCTTCACTTTTCAAAGAACACGAAGGCAGTTTATATTGACAACCGGTACTTTAAATTATTCAAATTAACGTATAAATGATATGAATATAGTCGAAAATTCATAATGTTCATAAAAAAAGATTTTTATAATTATGTCTTCAACATAATTTTTTATGCTTTCTGTTCGTGCCTGTAGTGTAATGAAGCTCTTACAAAATGTATTTATCGTGCCGCGTTTTACTCACGGGAACACTTATAAACCAATTGTTTCATCGCTAATACCAAAATCCGTCAATACCACTATACAACTTAGCTTATTTAGTGGGTTAACTTATTAAATCACAATTAAAATAATTTACAATAAGTTTGGTATTCACCAAAAATTTAATCAGTTATAATTCCTTAACCGTCGGTTTTCGGTATTTACCGTTCTCCTCCACTATTCACCTGAGTCGAGGTCCGAGCCTTTAAAGGCACCCTCAGGTCTGTCGTTCCCTCATGGCTCGAGGGCCCTAGAGACTAAGAGACAGTGGGACACCTCCCCTGGAGGTGATGCCTGTCGACTAGAACTCCTCCAGAGGCGAATCGCCCCTTAAGGCTTAAGGACTCTCTAAGGAAGGGAGAACCCTTCCTTAAAACCCCGGTAACGCTGTAAAAGCCATCTGCGGCCAACAGCATTAGTCAGTCCTAAAAAAGGTATTTACCGTATGAAAGAAATAAAATAGCCAATGAATAATTAAATTGTTATAGTGTCGGTGAACAACAGTTTCCAAGACACCCAAATTGCATGAAGTGAAATTAGTTTGACTCATTCCATACTAACACTTCACAAGTAGTTTTTGTTATGAAATTGATGTAGTTTAATGCCAAAAACGATCTTTGTATCGTACTATATTTAGCGTTCATTAGTGACTTACGTGAGATTATTCATTGTTTCATTTACATTCGTTGAATTATAGGGTGAGTTCATTTATTTATAATTATCGTATCATATCATTCTCATTTGGGTATCATTTCATGATAATCATTAACATAACATTCTATTTATGTATCATATTATCGTAAACATTAACATTGCATCCCATTTTCAAAATTTTTTGTCGTAAGTCATTAACAATACGGCGGGGTCTACCATTAGCCGCCAAAAACTCCTTGGGGCAAAGGGATACAGTACACCTATATTCCAGAGCCAGAAATAAAGAAATAATCACTTATATATAGTTGTATGGGCTTTAGTTCCCTTTGCTTTCCCTATATTAGGTAGAAATAAACAACAAAAACACATCAAAAACTAAGAGATTTTTAATTAAATTTAGTTATAATCATTAATTTGAGTTGAATGACAATTTATAAATGTAGCAATCAGTAATGATTATCTATGAATATTTAAAAGAAAAAGTGAGTATTAAATGTCAGTCATTAGTTTGGGCTTTCGCACTTAGGGATAATAATAATTGTTCATTAGTTTAAAATAATTTATTTTTATAGTTCTACTATTATTCTATCCTATTTTATTGTTTAGCAAAGCCCAGCGTTTCAATCCAACTGCACAGCCAGCCTACCAGTGCAAGCAACTTTCGGTTGACTCAGACAAGCGGCAATCGCATCTCTATCCCTCCACAACAACGCAAACCTCCGCTATCAGAAGATGATTTCCCATCTCTGGGCATCGCGCGAGATGACCATCCCAGCATCGGGGCCGGCACTGTACAGCCGTCTAAGGTATCTTTATTATTTATGGAAATAGTTTATAGATATTATTCCAATTTTAATCACATCTTTACACTGACCGACAGCATGGATATACTTGTCTCGAAAAAAATGATAAAATATTAAATTAGTGTAATCACTGAAGACTGGCTGTAATTCTAAATCTTTTCATGATATTTGGTAGGTGGCTTCAATAAACAGTCAAGAGATGAGTGCACTGCACAAAAGTCAAAGCAGTCAGGCCACCTCGCAGCCCAAGAAGGCTCCGCTGAGTTGTGAGGCGTTCCCCGCGCTGTCGTCGTCGATGGCGCCCGCGACTGCCGCACCGCCGCAGTGGATCACCGTCTCCAAGCCCAAGGACAAGGGTCGCCCGCTCAAGCCAGACCCCGCCCCGCAACCTAAGGAACCGGCCTTTAATGCCGTCGCAGACTTCCCTAATCTGCCCGTCAATACTAAATCGAAACCCAAAAAGACAACTCAATCGCAACCGCCGCCTCCACCACCTCAAAACGACACGAAACCCAGTAAAAAAGAGAAAAAGAAACAAAACGCCAAAAAGGAGAACATCACCGACACGCCACACGTGAACGGCGTCATCGACAAGAGAATAGCTAAGGAGCTATCGTACGGTGCCAGCGTCAACGACAACCTAGACAATGATAGGAAAATAAAATCTGCTGGCACTCTGTCCACCGCGACAGTGAACGTAGAGAAGAACAGGAACGGCGGGAATGGTGACTTTTCACTGGCGACAAAGGACTACCCACCATTAAATCCGAAGAACTTGAACGTGAGAAGTGAAATTTCGAAAGAGAAACCTTCGTCTATGACACTGAGTAAGAAGCTGCAGAACGGCAGCGTCCCACCAGGGTTCGCCGCGCGTGCCGCCTGTGATGGCATGACCTTCACTAACTCATCGGGTCAGACTTTTCCGGCCCCCGTTCACACCTACATCCCGCCGCCCGATTTTGAGCAGAGGAACCGCGCTCTGGTCAAAAAGTTCGCGGCGGCCTTAGGCGGAGCCCCGGCGGTGGAAGATTTCAAAGTGGCTTCAAGGGCCTTCCGGGACAGCATCATAACTGCCGACGAATTTTATGAACACTGCCGAATGGCGGTTGGAGCTCAGTTAGACACAGTGTTCCCTGAATTAGTGGCGTTGCTCCCAGACATAGCTAAGCAACAGGAGCTGGTAGTGGGTAGAAGTGTGGGCTCATCGCTGGACGTGTGTGCGACGTGCGGCCAGCTGTCGGCCGCCAGTGACCGCATCGCCCACGACACCGCCCACTGGCCGCCGCTGGCGCCGCGCTAGTTGCCGCACACTGCTCGCTCTAACTTTATGCATTGCGTGTAGACACAGTGGTTTCTCACTAGAAAATTGTACATGTGTATACAGCAACGCTGCTATATACACATGTGCCACAGACACCTTCAATTGTGATACTGCCAACGCATCCTACAGTCACGATCACCAATAAATATAAAATCCGTTCACATTATATTGAAAATTTTAAATCATAATTGACTATAAATGAAGGTGCTCAGTCATATAACAATAAAATTGTTGCTCGTGATTGTATATAAAAATAATTAAAAATAAACGTTTGACTTAACATAATATAATGATTCCAGCATCATATGTTGCAGATGTAAAATTATTTCCTTATACAAGTACTAATGCACCTGTTATGGAACTATTTTGAATGTAAGCTTTGTCTGTATGTAAAAATTAATTTGAACACCAAATCCGAATAATTAATTAAAGTTTCAGACCACTAGAGCTTAGTTATATTGTTAATTTCGACATTCGTTTAACATAGATAACATTGTTGCCTTGTATCACCTACACAATAATGTAATGATAGTAGAACTTACTTATGCCTGTTATATAATTGTATACTATTCTAGCGAATCTAACTTTGTAAATACTGTAAGCTAACATTTCTGTGTACACTCGACAATGCTATTTAAATGTACGTATCTGGATGTACGTAATCATATTTATTTTCTTCATATTAACAGCTGTTTTTGGTTCAACAATTGTTTAATAGCAAATATTTTATATGACCTGACCTCGTCCACACGCAAAGTACCGGCCACGTTCTGAACTAGTCCAAACTTCACGAGTTAACTAATGCACTTACCGCCGGTTTCTTAGTAGAAAATTTGAAGTTAAGCACTTCTCAAAATTGATCATTACCGACCGTTAAGTTTTAACCTTATTTAATTACCTATTAACGAATGTTCCATTTTATTTTTTATTATTCATTATAAATAAACCTCATAATCTAATCTGTAACTACAAAAGGTTATATTTTGTAGCAGTATCGCTATTATATGTAATTATTGAGACACATTGCGCATTGTTAAGTATTGTTTAATTAAAATTTTATAATTATTTTTGTACTTTTAAATAGAACAATTTAATTTGTCTGAAATATTTTTGTGAAATACACGTTATTCGTTTCGTCATAATCTTGGGATTCAAAACTATTCTTATTTATTTGCCACTTTAAATAAGGTTTCTCCAGGAACGTTGGTCGCCTTATTAATACAATCATTTAGTTAGTCTCCGCGCAGACATGTCACCGGCGGCTAGTGACAATACATTGTATGGCATCAGTTTTGTATAGATCCGCCGCATGTGCAACGTCGCTTGTTACTTAACACACCCCACGCTCACATATGAATACACAGGGAGTCAACGTCGGCACTTCAATGTTGCGAAATAGTTAATGTTTTATTGGAAAAAATATTTAATAAACAGTGCAGATATGGGCATTGAATGTGTTAACCATGGCTGCCGCTGCCTACCTGCCGTAGCCAAATAAGATTGCTTGATAATTAGGAAAGTTTCACCCTTTTGCCGACTTGGTTACGCATTGCCAGGTCGCTAGAGTATTCAGACTTCACGTAGGAATGGGTCGGTCGTGGCTACGCTTCCAAATTGGCGACGTTACCGGACCCTAGCCATGTGTGTGCGCTGTCATACATTTCATTACGAATTTGTTGGATACGTAACTGAAGACGTCGCCTAGCGCTGTGTGAACCACTGGAGAGTCCAGTCTCTACAACAAATCACCGATTGTTTACAAACGATTAAAAACGCGTTTAAAACTGCCAGAAGTAGAGCCGGTCTATCGACCACTTATCCGACCTGCTGCTAAAGCAAGGCCACCTACCACATAAGTTTGGTGGCGCGCCACAGCCCAGTGGTGGCTGTGGTCGATGATTCGTTTGCACGGAGACTAAGTGTTCTTCAAAACATCAAGTTTGTAGCATTGTCTGGTATGTGGGTACTTGAACTAAAACACAGTACTTGAGTACTTCACTAAATCTGTTACAGAAGTTTATTTAAAATTTAATATGGTACATTTCTCTCAATATGAAGAGAAGAACGGAAGAAAATATTGCAATTGGTTCTCATAAACCAAGTAGTAGTTTAAGATGCTGCAGAAATCATTACTTGATGTTGCAGTTCATCATCTATATCAAATAATTGATACAGTCTAGCCCTAATGGGAGAAAATTTTGATATATTTGATGCCTCCGCCTCTATCGTTATCGTCATCACATGACTTTACGTATGGCGACGATAAGTGGGCTTAAATTAATCGTTATTCCAAATTCAGTTTATAAAGACGAAAAGGTTACTCGAAAAGTAAATTAATTTGAGGAACTGCCAACACAGCAAGTTTTTTTTAACTTGTTGGCCTACACCCTTAATGCTCGAGTGTGGTTTTTTGGTAAATAAAATTTCATATTCAGTTACAGCTTTTATTTTAGTATTTAACTGTGACATTAATCATAACTTTGTAAAACAACGTTTATAAAAAAGAGAAAGTAACAGATAGGACAGAAATATAAATAATAATGATAAATATTATTAATATGTATATTTGGACAATTTGTGCTCCAAATTTTTTAAAAATGTACAATCTGTTAAATATAATAATAATTTCAAATAAACATCTTTTTAATGTAGCTCTAAAAGTTCCGGCAACCCTTAGCTAAAATTTATTTGTCACTTTTCCCCCAACCCAAGAAACCCTTAACCAAACCAGTTAGGCCAGCTCCTTGCTTTTTGCTATCGGCGGCGCCAGTTTTATCGTCGAGATTCGGAAACTCGACGAAGTTGCATGCCAAGTCAAAGAACAGCGGCTTGCACGGAATCGCCTCCATGGCCGGAGGCATCTTGAATATATTCGGGTTCTTGGTGAGAGCTTGCGTGTCCTCCCGGTATTCATCCAGGCGGTCCACGAGCGGCTTCTTGTCCTTATACGGTTTGCCACTGGAAGCGTATTTACATTCCTCGTCTTGCTCCTCGTCATCCTCCAGCACAGAGTCTGCGTGGACCTCAAACTTACAACTTTCTATGTCTTTCTTCAACATTTGCAACTTAGTAGACAACTGTTGGTCGTTTAGTTTACTTTTGAGTGATTCATTGGTGTAAGTGCTGCTCCGCTCCAGCATCGCCAAGGCTTCTCGGAAGCGGCGCAAACCTGTCAGTACTTGAGCTATATAGAAGCAGCGGAATGCTCGATACGCTTTCATTTGAATCTCAATCTCTTTTTGATATACCGAATCATTTTCGAATCCAGGAAGCTGTTGAAGTTCAGTGAAATTCTGAAGAATGATCTCGTAGAGCCTAGTCAAATCGTGGGGTCGAACTTTTTTGCCGTCGATTTGAGTATTGTTCTTGCGTGCTTCTTCAGCTTGTTGCACCAACAAATTATTCCTCTCAATAGTTCGTATGAGACGAAGATACATCAAGTACGACAGCAAATAGCTGATACCAGTTAACTGCGCTTCTTGAGGCGACGCCGATTTAAATTTGGGGTCTATCTTTATTTCTTCCTTGATAGCAGATATAGCATCTTTACAATCCATAAGAATGTTCTCCAGGATGTCGATCTTGGCTTCGACAGTTTGAGCGCAGGCAACTGATTTGTCGAAGTCTTGTAGCGCTATTAGGAATAGGCGCACTTTCTCTGGCTTCACGGTGACGCGGCGACCACGCCACTCAACTTCATGCATCACACCAGAGCGTGACTCCCTGTAAAATATGTGTTTAATATTTGTAAGATATATAAAGGTTTACCTTACGACATGCAAACCTCATTTTTTCCACTTACTTGGCTTGAGCCATTAGTGAGTCCAGATTGTCAATGAGACCCTGACTGCGCATTGCCACTAAATCACCTGCTGCTGATTCATCGCCTATGTTGTACGCACAGTACCGAAGACTAGGTTTTAGTTCTTCCGACTGCGGAGTAAATGAAAACATATCTTAATAGAAATATGAATTACTAAAACATGGTTTGATGGAACATGGGGAATAAACCCAGTCCTTTTCTTATTGTAAGAACAATTTCGAAAGAAATGACAAAAATGCAACTAGTACCTTTGGGTTTCAATTTTATCGAAAGTTATACCTTTTGTTTGTACACGATGCGTTCATCTTCAGGCAATGCGGTGCAAAGTTTATCGAGCACAAGTTGCGCTCGCTGCAAGCTCTCGGCGGCTGGCCGCCATTGCTGCAGTTCCACTAACAATATGCCACTCAGCCACGCCGCGTATGCGCCCGCCTCTAACTGCGTGCGAGCATCACATACGCCACTTTGCTGGGAATAAATATGTTTAAAAGAATTTAGAGTCATATAATCGTAATACCAATCTGATGGCATGCATGCAGTAATTTGAATATAGGTCAAACATTGTTGAAACACGGCTTACATCAAAAGAAAAATTGCTTGCGGAGTTTGAGTCATAACATTACCACGCTGATACAATATGAGTTAATGGATTAACATGGTTGCAATAAATAACTAGAACCAACGGTTTGTTCGAAGCATTTTATACCTATTTATTTAAATAAATTATTTACAGCCTAGTTCTAAATTGACTCTGCTATGTAATAAAATATAACTGTGTATAATGTAAGGTTGCAGAGAAGTGACGTTCCAGTCAGAAGGGACAGCTTTAAGTAATAACAAGCAGAGCTATTTATAAAACCAGCGATATATTGGCGGTTGGCGGCCTTCCATTCGATTGTCTATCAAACAGCAGCATGCATAAGCTCCAATAAATCGCGATTTTATAACTGGATTATCAGTGAAAATTGCATAGGTACTTCACATAGCTGCAGCAAAGTTTGAGCATGTGCATATGCTTTCTTGAGTCGTGAAACGAGATGGAACTTCTTCCGGGGTTCTGTATTAGCTTCCTGTCGAAGTTGCATTGCATGGGCCCATGCGCGCTCTGCCTGGAGTAATGGCACGCAAAGCAGCCTATTTTCTCCACTAGCTGCTGTTAGATGGGATGTAGTGACGTCTCGACGCCGGTAATGCCGCCTGTCTCCCTAAAACATATTTCATTTGATCTTTTTGATTATGAAGAACACACTCATAACACAATCTAAATTGAATTCAATGCATCATTTCACAAAACACTTAGGTTCATGTAGGTTTTGGGAAGCATCTCAATATATGGTGTCTAAAATTGACTGTGGTTCTTCTACTGTTAAGATGGAATAGGAAGATTATTAAAAGAAAGCTCAGTCACATGCTTATTCACGCATCTTTTGAACGAACCCATGTTGTATGAAGGCGGGAATACATGTGCCATTAAGGAATTCCACGTTCTAGGTGTGTGATACAGAAAGTAGTCACGAAAAGTCTTTGTACTTTTACTCCGTTGTTGACACAAAATTAATGCATTTAACCAAACAAACTCTTCAGTTTTACAATAAATATTAGTATAGATTAGTTTTCTACCTGTGGTATTTTAAGAACTTTGCGTAGCCTCCTGATGCGACGAGAGCAATAGCCACGGTAGCGTTGGTAGTCCCCATGACGCAGGCCATGCTGCTGTTGAGCATCCTTTGTCAAGCGGAAGACTTATTTGCTTATAAGGACATGTTATTTTCGAATTGTATGACAAAAAATTCAGTATATACTGATATTAAAAATTCAATCACATAGTTGTAGGAGTTGCAGGTATCCAATTATTTTCTTTTGTAGTTTTTTTAAATGATGTGCAAGATGCACTGCAAAACAGAATGATTAAATGGACCTAATTTTATGACATCCTGCCTGTGAATGACAGACTATGCAAATGAAAATCATCCATGTAATCACTGAACATATCCATGAATAATAGATAACTTTTTTCTTAGTGTAACAAATAACTTAAAAATCAAATATAGAACTATCTTTCAAAGATCTTACAGCTTCTGCTTCATACTGAGACATTTACTAGTTATTTAGTTATTATCCAGTCCAGTCACAAAAATGTATATACTTTCAACTGGGGCCCTGGGGTCTAAGTTAACTAATTTTAATTCCTAAATGTCAGTGTGAATTGGCACTATGTGAGATCAAGGTTGGGAACTTCCCAAATATGTTTTCCAAACATGGATGTTGATTTATATTTTAGTATGTATATTCCCATGAAATAAATATATTATCATATTTTTTTATTTATTATTAATTATCCATATCATAAAGTAATATGGACAATATGTTGCATATACAAAAAAATAAATCTATACTATATTCAGTATGTCGTGACACAAAATATAAACAGTGAATGCCAAAGTTTTTCTTCAGAGAAGTAAAAGTCTGAGTGCTTCTTGGTCCGGGTAAGTCCATATTCACACATTCAGATAACAGAAACATAACAAACTTAATGTAATAATGTAACAAAACTAAAGTACTAGACAAAAACAACAATTTAAACAAATAATAACAATTATATCTAAAATAGATAACTATTTTCTCCAACAAGTTGATCAAGAGAAAAAGCACTACGTTAAAATCATACTAATTCAGGGGGCTTAACAAGAGCGATAAATGATTGATTTGTTGGTAAAAGCCTAGACTGGTGTTCTTCGGTTGAATATAAATGTTACAAAATACAACACAAAACTTTATAAAGGTTTGATACAGGTTGGAAAAAGGATACTTTCTAAAGTTAAAGCTGTCGATAATTTCAATTCTTCTTTTTCACTTTCTTCTGTAGACAAAGGTTTTCCATCTCCAGCTTCTCCTTCTAATACGACCATATTTAATGAAAAGAAATTACGATATTTGTCAATTGAGTAATACAACAAAAAATTTTTATCCACGCAGGAAACGACCACGACAGCTTTTCTAATCTGTGAACTTTCTTCTGTGTACAGGTTAGAAAGAGTATGTCACTGCCACAGATTACTTATATTCAATATTCACTGCCTGTATGGTCCTTTGTACAAGGTCACCTATGTCAAATTAAGGCGAATAAATCCAAAACACGTCAGTCACATATGTTGTTTTCACCTTGTATACTTACATATTTCATTGTAGACAGTTTTGACGCGTAATTGTGGGGTCGGTGCGGAATATTTTATTTCGTATATTGAGTTGTACAACTTGCGATAAGGATCGTTATATAGTGCAATATATAAAAGAGATAGTTCATTTTTTTAACATTATCGTACTATTTCATTTTCATTTCCATATAATCATTAACATAACATTCTATTATCGTATCATTTCATTACATAGTAATCAATAATATTGTATAAATTTACGAAAATTTTACTCTTTGTTCCCGTTCGCACCATTTATTTAATGACAATTAAAATAACGGTGGACTTAAAATTAGTTACAACGGTATCCTGGAGGCAGAAAATAGATATATTTATATAAGATTTGGCTGTATGTGCTTCATTTTCCTTTGTCTACCCTTTAACACAGAGATATTTAACAAAAATACAAAAACATTGAAAATGACAGGTTTGTCAATGTCTGATGCATCCTAACCTAAAAATATTTCTTTCTTGAATTAAAGTTGGCTCTAGGTTAGTGTTTTGGATGCTGATTTTGCTTAATTCGTAAAAATCTTTGAAATCTTTTAAGTTATCATAAAATTTTAATTTGAATATAATAGATCTCATAATTGTTGATTTAGTTACACAATTATTTCGTGTTACAGATAGATCTAAGAAATGGCGAAGTCAAAGAATCACACAAATCACAACCAAAGTATGTAAATAAATAATTTTAATTCTAATGTTCAATGTTTTGAGTTTATAATAAGGCTCTATATATATTTATGATACTTAATCTTCTTTTTCAGACCGCAAGGCGCATAGAAATGGTATCAAAAAGCCAACGAAATTCAGGCATGAATCTACTCTTGGGGTAAGTTTTATTTGGCAAAATATGTATTTTGAATATTTGGAGATCAGTTATTTAGAGTCAATAGGCTGCCACCCGTAGGAGTAGTACTTCACTGCAATATTTCAGTCCTTAAACTTAAATAGTGAATTTATTACAACTAACAGCAGTAATTTACTTATGAATATTCATCTATAAATCTATTGGCGAAATCCTTGATGTCGGAAATTTAAATTCTACCTGTTTACGTTCATACATAAGTCACCAAACATTTTTGATATTGCTTTATTAATTGGATAATTTCAATTAGACTAACATAGTCAATATGGGTGTATATTTGCAAATGTTTCATATCTGAGACTTGACTTTTTAATATAAAAACTATCATGATGTTGAATGAATAGTATGTTGTGGCACTTATTTTATTCAGTGAATAGGAAGGCTTGATAGTTTAAATAAATAATTTAAAAGTGTTATTGTATTCTAATATATTACTTATTAAGATATTATATTGATTGAAATATACATATATAAGTTGATTATTTATAAGTGTAAACTTTTATCAATCAGTTGTAAGCGATTCTAGCTTTTGTGTTTTCCTAAAATGAATGGGTGGTAATATGGATAAAATTATTATTCTTGCTCAATAGTATATTTATGACAATTTCCTGTGGCTCATGAACAAACTCTTTGCATGAATCAAATTTGTTTGTTTTTAAAAATAAAAAGTTCTCTTTCATGGGTCCTGTCATTTACATCATTTTCAATAATAAATATTAATAATTAATAAATAAAAATACATTCTATTAAACACGAAATATGTACAAATCTATCTCAAGTTCAATTTGTGTACAGATGTACACAAAAACTTGAGATACATTTGTTTACATCAAAATTTCAGTATGAGTAAAATGACATTTCAATGTAGATAAACTTTCTTCAGTACCTTATGCTACAAGCGCTGGAGAATGATATTAGTACAGAGGATAAACAAAATTGTGTGTTTTTATATTTGAATAATAATTGATAACCAAATAATTGTTTTAGATGGACCCAAAGTTCTTGAGGAACCAGCGTTTCTGTAAGAAAGGTAATCTGAAACCTGCTAAACAGTTGGCAAGAGCAGCTGAGAGAAAAGCTGCGCGAGAAGCGAAAGCCAAAAAATGATCAACATAGCTGTAAGAAATAAAAAATAAAAATATATTTATTTTAGTTTTATTCAGTTCCTTGCTATTTATTGATAATTTATAAGGCTTACTTTACCAATCTTGATAATGCCAATCAGGTAGATAAAGAATATGTCAAGATATCATAACTAATGAACTCTCATGTGTAACAAAATTTATTATTTCAGATTTTTTTATGTTCAGGGTGAGTGAAAACCATGCCTATGATGGGGTTGAATTTATATCCTTTTTTCCAATTTTCTAAGTTCTAGTTGCCATGAGATATTTTCCAAGCAATAAATTGGAAAAGTTAATGTTAAGTAATTAAGATGTATAACAATGTTACTCTGGGGTTATATTTTATGTTCGGCCTTAGAAGGAGCAACAATAAGTACCATGTCATAACCATAGCTGGAAAGTGTCTCTTAGAGTGATGAGATAAAAGTATAATTAGTGCGTAATATGCGGAGTAGTAATTTATTTTAAGCCTAACTAAAAACATTTGAGAGTAGCGAACTTGATTTCGGTAGCAAATCGGTTATAGCGTGAGTACTCACTTCCAACGTGTGGCGTTAAGTCCTGTTCGCCTGGTGGGAAGCTTCGAAGACTAGGCTGCGTGCGATCTGCTTCATTGATTCTCAAATATTTTCTAGGTCTTTGGTCACCGGGCAGATTTGGAACTGTTAGGCTTCAGATAATGTTACCGCTTAATAAGCATTTTATTGTTTGGTAAAACACTGATATTAAGCTTTGTTATTTGAAGCCTAACCAAAAACATATTTTAGACCTGTTTGTTATCGCCTGGTGGACAGGATGCAGACGCCAATGTAAACTGTCAGAAATATTTTATATGAATATTCACACTGTCTATTAATACATTCAATGTGAATAAAAATGCCCATATTTGCGATATTTTTAATAATTGTATGAAATATTTTTTCCAATAATACATTAACTATTTCGCAACATTGAAGTGGTGACTGACTCCCCTTCCGCATAGTATTCATAAACATCAAATTATAATCTATTTAAGAACATTTCCAATAGCGCTACCTATATTTTGTAAGTTGAAATCCTTCAATTTTAGGGTGAACACGGGAGCCGTTTCGTTAGCGTAGTGTGTGTTAATCATATTCTAGACACAGTACATATTATAAGTATTGTGTATATAATCTACGAAGTTTTCCTAGGTACAAGGAATAGAATAATATCGTAAACAATATATTATAATTTGTTTGCACAAAGATAATATAAATTACAATCAAACTTCCAAATTAGTAGATAATAATAGACAGATTAACTAATAAATTAAGAACAATCAAAAACATTATAATTCATTCATTTACAGGTGTAAGTAATTGTGTGTTAGTGTTTTGTGCGTGTTGATCGGTATTACTAATTTCTCTACAGTCAATTACCCCGAGCCAGAATATCGTCTAAAGGACCGCCCTATTCTATTCAGTATCCAATTCTTAGATGCTACTGCAGGACGAATACTACCGGGACTATCTTTGATACTAGCCTGTAGAAGAACTGTCTTAACTCAGCCTGCACTGCTCACAAAAAGTGCCTTACGTATAGTATTTATACGTGAGACAGCTTTTGGGATTCCGCATATGGTCAAGAACAAATTGTCTACACAACCTACGGTACTTCTCGACTGTGATACAGATACTTTGTTTATCCAAAACATGGGATCGAAAGCTATTCTTTCTGTTTTCTATCAATCGCCATCTCGATTGACGGTTTACAATGGTATCGGTTTTAGACCCGTATTTTGGACAAATAAAACTATTATTATGAACAGTGTAAGTAGTAGTTAGTTATATTAGTGTCGCTTAGCAGTCTTGGGTCAAGTGATCATAATAGAAGTAATATAACGGCACGAGCAAAAATTGATATAAGCTGTTAGAATCGGTGATATTAAAATTCAACCAAATAACGAGACTTTCAGTGTCCCAAATAGGTGCTTAATTAACTTAAGTTTTAATATCAGAGTCGCTTATACTTTTTAACGCTTGTCTAACCAGAAGATGAGAACTTAGCCGGTTCTTTAAATTTGGGTCTCGAAGAGTTGACACTGCTGATTTCTAAACAACAATAGTGCTATAAGCTAAGCCATGAATTGTATGTAGATCAATTAAAAAACGAGCTAGATCTGCTCCTACAAGTTTTTCAATGTTAGCTGCCCAATCATACCATTTTAGCCATGCATGCATGTTTGTAAGTTCTAAAAGAAGAGTCTCGCCAACATTTTTCAAAAGCTCTCTGTTAATGAACAGACCACCCAGCTAAACATTCCGTCCACCCCCACAACCAATACGAATGGACAAGAATTATCAGTTTGTTTAGAATTTACGTAATCCTCTTGTACAGATGGCAAATAGGCACAACATGAAAATGCATTGATATTGTTAATGCGACGGCTAACTGTTGAGTGGTGAGAGATTTGTCTTAGAGTAAACAAAATGCCTTACAAAAATATTTGTCCTCCACGTCCGCGGTTTATTTGAAACGTCATAGATAAACATCAATACAGATGTGCGTGCACGGTTTGACTTGAGTATATATATACAAATCTATACATTGGAATGTGTCGCATCAGCGCCCAAGAAGCTAAAAATAAACACATTTTTATTTCTCAAATTGTAAAGTATATTTTTCTTTCATAGAAGATTATATTTTTCACAATTCATCGAAGTTTATAGTGTGCCCCGAGGCCCGAAACAGTGCTGAATCGATCGATATAATTTCCAATATCCATAATATTAGCTATACAGCTTGTATTATATATAATCATAAAACCTAAACCACTAATTCAACATACACTTTGTTAGACAAAATACAGGAAACTTAAAAATACCTCCATATTATTCCATTTTTCATCTTTCATTATACTAAGAACGAAATATATTATAAAATACATTATTAAAAAATGTATTTTCTAATTTATATTTCGTTGCTTAGTTCGACTATAGCCGGATTATGAAATTAGCTTTGATAGAACTTCATATTTATTGATGTGCCTTGTTTTGAGACATATGTCCTTTGGGCCCAGATGCATTTGTGTTAGGTCTTTTTGGTCCTGCCCCCGGAGCACGTAATCCTCGATTAGGACCAGGACCTGGCCCATTTTTACCTGGATTTTTGAAATTGAGCCTGTCGCTTGAAGTACTATTCTGTGATTTATTTTCATTGTTATTAGAATTCGCATTGTTATCTTTGCTTATCTGTGGTATCTTCTTGATAAAAAACCTGAAGGACATAGTTTGACCGCTTATGAAATGTTTCAGGGCGTCCAATGGCATTAAAGCACACTTATTTTGACGAAACACTTCGTCTGCTTTTATAGTGTCATTGAAACAAGTCTCAAAGAACGATACTTTCCGGCGATTGTCCTGTTTATTTATAACATGAATTTCATAGATATACTGCTGAGCAGTACTTTTACCACCAATAAGTTGTATTGTCCAATACGCCATCTTTTGCAAAGTATCAATTTTAAAAGTTATAATGAAGTGGAACTTTCCCTGGGAGATCAAATAAACGAACCGCTCGTCTTCGTTAATATTGACACGTTCGAGTTCAACATCAGCGTCACTGGTTACATTGCAGTGAGTCGGATGGCGTTCTTTGAAATGGTCCATCATCTCTCTTAGTCTTCCTGAAACATAAGAGTCCAAATGTATAAACATACACAGGTTGCATAGATATCTATTGTCTAAGCTTACCATTCCAGGAACATCTTCCAAAAACAGCACCAAGTGGACATTCCATCTCACGGAATATACATTCTTTAAGGTGATTTTCGACACCGATATAGGCCATTGTATAAACACATCCAGCGGCTTTATTAGGACACGGCACCTTTGCCTAATAAATAAAAATAAAAGTAAAATATACTGAGTACTAGCTTCCACCCACAGATGCGCCCGCATGGAGTTCGGTCTCTCACAAATATTATATAGCCTATAAAGTTCCCTGAACAATGGAATATCCATCACAAAAATAAATTTTCAATTCTAACCAGTTTTTCCAGAGATTACCCCCTATAACCTCACTAACCTTAAATCTTTATCAGTATAAATTAATTGATTTAGATAGAAAAGGAAATTGAAAGCCATATCATAAATACCATGTCACTAGGTTTGAAAAGGCGAGAACAAGTATTCTAGACTGCACAACGAGGCTCTATTATTGCCCTAGTTATGCCTAAGTAGCTCTATCTAGTAACCGTAACACATAATAATGCTTCCTTTGGGCTAGGCTAGGGCTAGGGCCCAATTTTTGTAGTTTATGATACTTTAAGAGTAAGTTAAAATAGATATTGCGTAGGTGTTTATTGATTTTATTGTATTTCTTGGGTGAATATGTGAATTAAGAATTTTGGGCAATCTAGACTTACAACTTTGTGTTGTATATTTGTAAATGTCTAGTTATTAACTGATTCCAATGTATCTCCATTATTTAGTGTATATGTATTCAATTCGTTTCTACCTTTATTTACTTATTGTATTTTACTATTATTATTATTAAATTACACATGCCTTGATAATTGGCTTTAAAATAGGCAACCTAATATTCCACTGTCATTGTCTTACCTTGAGGATAATTTCCTCAAGTTGCCAATTTCGCATCTGGGTCATAGCTTGGCGGCAGATAGGGCAGATGGGTGGGCTGAGGTTGTGGGTGCAACTGCTGCAAAGGCTATGCCCTGAGCTGCATTGGAATATCGGTGATGACATAGTTTCCAAGCATACTGGACACTCAGGCAGCTCCACAGCTGTCGCTGTTTTCCTTTAAATAGTTAGGTACTTTTCAACACTGCATGTATGAAATATTAATATATTAATTTGACTTTAGTTACAATTGTGACAATATCAAAAGAGGAATTAAAAATTTTTTTGTAGTCACTTAAAGTAAGAAGTTAATAATAAATCTACTTTTGGTTATATTTCAAATTATCAATTTCTTATTTAAATATACCTAGAACTATCGCCAGTAATTGAACCAAATCTTACAATTTGGTTGACTGCTCTGACGCAAAGTGTGAGATGTCGCAGGTTAAATTTCAACTACAGGGAGGAAATTCATTCACGTTCATAGTGGTCTTGAATTAGATAAAATTCGAATTAGAACTCTATCGATCAATATAATGAGGTTTCTATACTGAAAGTCTCCAGATCAACGAACATGAAGACATCAATTTGATTAATTTTTCAACTTTTGGATATTTTTTTTAATATGTTACAAGCATTTTTTAATAATTATGGGGTAACCCACAGGTTCTAGCTAGCTTTTTCAAATTTGAATATTTTTCTAATTATTGTTTAATTATTTTATGAAATTAAATTTTTTATGTAATAACATAAGAATTACTTTTTATAAATATCTTAAGGTTCTTCCAAGATATCGAATTTATAGGTATTAATATTCTTATTCAGTGATCATCATACCGTGAACTGATCACTGTTACAGCTCTTATCTCCTATATGTATATTAATATTTAATAACATGGGACAAAAAGGAATATATAATTTAACTAAAGTGTGATTATGTTGTTCATTAAATAGAAGACATTGATTATTTTACTTACTTTCTATTAGCTTTAGATGATGCCATTTCACCAGTTCTATAAGAATCTGAAATTAATGTCTGAAAATAATAGTGATATAAGAAATATAATTAATACCAGTATACCAATAACAAGTTCTTGCCAGTGTTAGTTGCTACACTCTAGACATGTAAATGTAAAGAATGCATTGAAAGAAGACTAATATTGTGAGTAAAGTATTAAATTCTATTTCTATTTCTCTTCATCAACTACTCTGAAACCATTTTGAATGTGATCAATAAACAATGAAAATGTCATTTAAATTATTGATATGAGTCCTATTGTAATTTTAAATTAACATAAGGTACTAACATCACTTGAAAAGTTGAAATTGCAATATGACCAGATTCTACTCCAAAATACTTTCTGTGGTTGAATATTAATACACCTAAGAGGCATGTATTTTTTAGAATCAATAATCTATTTTCGAGATACCTACTTCTCTCAGCTGTTTTGACCTGGGATAATTTATTTCTAGCTTACTACCCATCTCATTTAAAAGTAAACAATTACAAGTAAGTTCTTTAAACACTACTAGGTAACTATAAAGAATTCTCCCAGCAATATTATTAAAATAACCTTTATACTTGATACTATCTTTAACAGCTTAAGATTACACAAATACAAAGGTACTAAATTAGAGACAACCTAAATAAAATAATTTTCTTTAGGTATCTCTTTAAATTTCTATGTAACCTAGAAATCAAGCCAGCAGCCAGGTATTAAAAATTTAGGTATAAAATTTGATTCCAAAGAAATAAGTGGGTGTCAATATTGATATACACAAAAAGGGTTAATCGAGTGCTAATAATAAAAAAATATTATAAATTATTTTGTACTTACAATTTTAAATAGGTACTAGTAAATAAATGTAATCGGTCAAACCCACAAATCCATGTAATGTTAATATGATAAGCACCTCCTCGTAGAGAAGTATTATATTCTTTGATAAGCACAAACTAAATAGAGTAGGTTTCAAAGAGTAAAGTAAGTACTTATGTACACGTAAACAAAATCAGTTAAGGTAATCTACAAACGAACGACAGACATGACTATTCTCCTCGCGGAAAATAACTTCATATACACAAACTTTATAGAAGATACTTCGTACATACTCATATTCGCAGTGTAGTCTTAATAAAATATATATAAAGTTCAATAAAAATATAAGATATCAGAATTCCTATTTTGAGCAAGAAACATTCGGTTAATGTGTGGTTAAAATAAGAATAGGATTGAGTTGTCAGCAAATTGTATACATGAAGACAACTTTATTATGAGACTTTGCGAAAAGGTTTTTTTCAAAAATGTAATTAATATAAACAAATAAATATACTAAATTTAAAAAAATCCATTTTTTTATTGAATTTTATTGACCTACCTTTGTGGAGAGAAGTTCGTCAGTGATTAGGTCGTCTGCTTATTTTGAATTAAATGAATAGGATGAACTCGAGAATGAAAATTTAATACGTGTTTTGAACGTATAAAATCGCATGAAAATTACGTCGAATAAATTTGGCCTTAGTTTTGCGGGTATTTCCCGTTCTATAGAGCAATATGCTAAATTTTTTATTATTTTCTTATAAATTTCTCCTTATTAAAGGGAAAGCTTAGGAAACTCAAACCTATACAGCCACATCTTACGTAGGTATTTCTGTTTTATCTTTGACACAAAAGATTAAGAATAACTGTGTTGTAAGCTCCTCGCCTTCTCCTAAACCTCTAATCAAACATGATGCCCCTCGTTATCGCAACAAACTCATCGAAAACAAAATCTATGACGGAGATCTTAAAGGTGCCTCTTGTTCTCCAACGACGCTATCACCAGATACCCCTATCACCCTTCTGGCCTCAGGGACAAAACATAATCCAGCTCCAGTAAACCCATATTTTCTCAACCCACCAACAGCAGGGTAAGCATGCCTTCAAATTCAAAACAAAGATATTACGGATGCCATTTTATCTTTTAAACCAGGTTCGGCTGCACGTCACCCCAACATTTGAAAGACAGCATCGTATTCTGTGGGTAATGCAAAAGAGCAACTTGTAAATTCGATCACTAAATTAATCAACTTTATGTTTTATGTAACTTTGTGTATTCCGGTAATGTCAATCCAGAAATTGTTCCCATTCTTTTCGGCGCGAACCTCATTGCCCTCACCAAAAAGGATGGAGGAGTGAGACCTGCTGTTGGACCAACAATACGACGTCTGGCCTCCAAAATTGGTATACTATACGACTATCTTAATAATAATTAAATTTTTATATCGTTCTAATGAACTGTCCTCGAAAGTAGGTTGTCAACCGGGTGATCTCCTTTGGCCTGCAATTTTTAATTTGGCTATAAATCCGATAATCAAAAATTTTAATTCTTACTTCAACGTTTGTTATTTGCACGACGGAACCCTAGGAGGTGATGAGGATACTGTGTTTTCGGATCTTTTTTAATCAAAAATAAATTTGAAGCCATTGGGTTGGAGCTTAATTTTTGTAAATGCGAACTTTTTATAAATAACTGAGACTTAAATTGAAATGACGCAAAACAAAATATAATATTTTAGCTCCAAATATTAAAATAGTTAACAGTAAATCTCTTTTCCTTTTAGGTTCTCTAATTTTTGATGAATTTATTTCTAAATATATTAATAATTTAATTACTAACCGAACCGAACAATCCCTACCTATCCGTTATGGTGGTGTATGGGTTTTCAGTGTCGCTTTACCAGCCTTCCTATCTTCTGTCCAAATCTTATAAGGAAAATTTTAAGGGCATCCCCTACAAACTTTGAGATTGCTGACTTGGAAGAATCTGGAAACGCTTTCTTTATCAGATGCCTACGTCAAAATTTTCCATTTTCTCCAAAGTCACAGAGGAGCTGGGACGACATAAACTGCAAATTGACTAATGACAATCTTTTGAGCTGTAGTGCAGGTACCACGCATGCTAGACTTTTGGCCTAGTGGTTGCGCATGAGACCGGCTATTGGCTTCACGCGTACCCTTCATTAAATACACGAACATTTCTTGAGCCTGACACGCTCCGAATCGCAACCAGTCTACTTGGCTTGGGGTTCCGGTCTGCGCTCCTCATAAATGCCCCTCTGGCTGCGATGTCGACAAGCTAGGACATCACGGACTGTCATGCCAAAAAAGTGCAAGCCGCTTCTCGAGACATGCCGCTCTTAACGATATCATACGCCGGTCCTGTCAACATGCCAACTCTACTAGAGCTGGCTGGTATTGCAAAAGACCGAACGGTATGAGTTTGATTCTATAGAAGATGGGCCGGGTGCTGGTTTGGGATGCAACCTGTTCAGACACGCTGGCCCCTTCTCATCTACATGGAACCAACAACAGAGCTGGTGCGGCTTGTGAATCGGCTGAAAAAGATAAACCTTGCAAATACTGGGGTCTAGGCTCCGAGTATAATTTTGTCCCATTCTGTGTCGAGATCCTTGGTACGTGAGGTCCCTGCGCTATAAGGCTTTTTAAGGAAATAGCAAAAAGGTTAGTCGACATCACAGAAGACCGAAGAGCTGATCGCTATCTCGGACAAAGAATTAGTCTAGTTATTCAAAGGGGGAACGCTGCCAGTATCTTCGGATCCTTGCCTAAAGGGACTCATTTTAATTATATATTTTAGTTATTATATTATATTTTTTTAAGTTTTTTGTTTTAGATTCATTGTTTTGGTTATTTTTCCGAGATATCGGTGTAAAGTTTTCCTTAGTAACTAGAACTTTTCGAATTTTGTATTAATAACTATTAGACGTAATATTTAACTAATATCTCAATAGTTTTCAGTATTAAAATTATATGCTTCAATCTTAACTTTCATAAGATTATGTGATGTACCTAGACTGCATTAATGTATTTTGACTTCGAAAAATAATGATTGAATAAAAATGAAAATACCAATTACGAAAATTGCACTAAAACACAAGCCTAGTCTTTAATTAATATTTATTTATATCTGGTTCCGGGATACCGGTATAACGTAGCCTTTGCTGTATGAATTTTTCGACGACTAGTGGCTTTTTATGCTTTATTATTCAAAAGTTTGGACATGCATGCACACCGGTACATTTGGCCAAAATAAGGGTCAAGGACTCTTCTTTATGTGAATGTGGATTGGACGAAGGAACAACAGAACATATTTTCTTTGAATGCTCTAGATACGCCATCTCTCTTTATGATCTGCTCCCTCCATACATCCCCAGACCAATTAACTTCAAATCCCTACTTGTACATGTCAATTCTCCATTTGTTACAGTTCTGTGTGACTATCTAACCACCAATAAAATTAGATTATAAGTCGTTTGTCCTCATTAATCTATTAACAAATTTACTATATATATTTGTGTGTGTCTTTTTTTTCAGATAATTCAACAGTTCTACATTTAACCTCTCATACACAATTAATATACCTTGTGCAATCATATCACTTTGCCCAGATAGTTTTTATAAAATATATGCCTAAGCAGAAAACTCGATACTGGCGAAATCTATTAAGAAAGCGCCATAAAACCCCAAAGAAGAAGAAGAAGTATTATTCAAAACAATATTAATAAAAAAATAATATATTTATATACTACGGGACTTCCGGTTGATCGTCAGCTTGCGCGGTCGTGTTTTCTTTTTGGGAAGGAAAAATATTTTAAAGAATATTAGTAATTGAGTAGTATCAGAGTGTTTTAGTTTATTCTATGTTATATAGTGAGTTGTAACAATTGTTTTTAGTGCTGTCGTGTAAGTATTTAGTGTAAAATTTGTTAATTTACTTCTATATACTGTTGACATTCTTTTGTTTATTTTCCTCTATAATTGTAATGTTTTAATTTGTGATGGCGGCTGATTCTGGGGGTAAGGACCTCCCGGAGATATGCGCTGTTAGCGAGATGGAAGACGAACCAGTCCCATCTCCTGGTGGATTTGTTTCTGTTGAGGATGACGGGTCCCTGTCCTCTGGTAGCGGTGACAGCCAAGTCCTCGTGTCCTATCATGATTTTAATATAGCTCAACCTAAGAAACGCAAGTCATCCGCGAAGCGTAGGAGACAAGCCAAGAGAGCTCAACTGTCTTCTCTTAATAATGACAATTCAGATAACCTTACTTTGTCTCAATCGACAGCACCAATACCACTCGGACAGGCAGTCGAATCACAGATTACGGTCACCTCGGAGCTGACTGATTCATTAGTCTCCCCTGACCGCTCCTTGCCCCAAACAGCTTCAATACCTTTGCACTCTCCATCTGGGAGGCAGGAGTATTTGCAATATGATAAGGGCCCTTATGTAGTTCACATACAGAAAATTGATGGTGAATCTTCTGCATCCTTCTTGCACCCAGTAAGCTTTGGGCGCTTTTTAACAAAAAATAATTTTAAGGGTATTTTAAATGGAAGTATTCAAAGCATAGGAAGAAACCGAGTGACCATAGCGTTTTCTTGTTCTATATTTGCTAATGAATTTGTTACAAGCCAGTCTTTAAAGGATTTTATTCCTGCATACAGTACAATCCGACTTGGGTTGGTTAAAGGTATCCCAACGGATTGGAATGAGGAGGAAATTTTGTGTAATGTTAAGGTGCCAGAGGGTTGTGGCCCAGTTATTAAGGTCAGGCGGCTAAATTTTAAAACTATGGTTGATGGTTCTGCTGTATGGAAACCCTCCCAGTCTTGCGTATTTTCATTTGATGGACAGTTCCTACCTCCTAGGGTTTATGTCTGTTATAACTCACTAAAGGTAGAGAAGTACTATTATCCATCAGTCCAATGTTATAACTGTTGTCGTTTTGGTCATGTTGTTTCTAACTGCAGATCAAAACAAAGATGCTATAAGTGTGGCAGTGAGGGCCATGCTGGAAATTCATGCAATGTGGACAAGGCTGAAGCTGTATGTGTGTCATGTACTGGGTCTCACTTTGCTATTGACAAGGTTTGCCCTGAGTATGCTAGACAGAGGACTATTAAAATGACAATGGCAGATAAAAACATCTCATATGGAGAGGCATCTAAGTTGCATGGCCCTGTGACTAAAAGTTTTAGGGATGCTGTTAGGACCTCTTATGCACCTGTCTCATCTTCTATTCCTGCACCTTATGCAATGAGTCCTAATGCATCAGTTTCTTACAAAAAGACTATTAATTTAAAACAAAAATCTCCTCCTCCCCCTCGTTTTGGTTATGATAGGATTGTGCACAACAATCTTGTCAAAGCTCCTGTAATTTCTAATTCTAATGGTTTAGCCCCTATTCCAGATCCCTCTTTATTCACCGCTTCACTCTCTGATATCATTCAAGCTTTAACTAGTCTCTTAAACACTTATGTTTTACCGTCCAACGTTGCCAATAATTCTTCTGTATCTTCCCACATACCTCAAAATGGCCCAGGCAATTCAATGGAATTGTCAAAGTATACAAGCAAAGAAAACTGACTTTTTATTTATTTTACACAAATTCTCCCCCCTTATTGTTGCTATTTCTGAAACAAGGCTAAAGCCGGAATCTTTCCTAAGGGATCCTGGCTTTGCATGTTTTAGAGATGACAGACAAGATGGGTATGGTGGTTCTGCCATGCTCGTCAGCACATCAATAGCTTCCTCTAGAATTATGGTTAATTCTTAGGAAGAATTTTCCATAGTGGTAGTCAAAGTCAAATGTATCAATTTTATTTCACTGTATATATCTCATCCAAGCCGTTCAATCATTCATAATTTAGGTAGCATTTTGTCAGAGTTACGAGGCCCAGTAGTTATGATGGGTGATTTCAATATTCATCATCCGTCCTGGGGTTGCGAAAAGAGGGACACTTTAGCGGATCTGGTTTTCAGCATGATGGATTCCCACAATTTGTGTTTTTTAAATGATGGCAGCCCAACACGTCGCACTAGGCCTTTTGAAAGAATTAGTGCAGTGGACCTCACCTTCACTTCAGCTAGCTTAGCTCCTGCCATGTCGTGGCAGGTATGTAGGAGTACTTTTGGCAGTGACCACTTTCCAATTTTAATTGAACTCTCTTTTTCTAAACCTGTGTATCAAATTGTCAAACCCATCTTGAAGTACAAACTCACTGACAAGTCATCTTGGGAAAAGTTTACTGTGCTTACAGAATTATTTTCCAAATCTCTTCCTTCTCCTTCTCTAAGCAATTTAGATACTTGTTTCAAAAACTTTGTAGACTGTATTAGTAGTGCTGCTGATCAGTCTTTTCCACTTAAGTCTTCTATCCCACGTAAAAAACCATCTCCTCCATGGTGG
The DNA here is from genome assembly GCA_943193645.1 of Acentria ephemerella. Taxonomy (NCBI): domain Eukaryota; kingdom Metazoa; phylum Arthropoda; class Insecta; order Lepidoptera; family Crambidae; genus Acentria; species Acentria ephemerella. The sequence continues at coordinate 7,555,307 of OW971886.1, read as the reverse complement.
GACAGTGAGTGCACTGAGGCTATTAAAAATAGAAAATTGGCAGAACAAGCATATTGTAAAAATATGAACCATGAAAATTATTCCTCTTTAAGTTCAATAATGACTAGAACCAAAAACCTCCTGCATTCTAAGAAGAGAAAGGGTTGGCAAAATTTTTGTGAATCAGTGACCCCAGATACATGCCCTTCATCTGTCTGGGAAAGGATTAGGATATTTCGTGGATCCTTTAAAAATCCTACCCCACAATATTCTTCCAATTCTAACTGGTCTAAAAGATTTTTAGATAAGTTAGCCCCACCATATGTTCCAAGTAACAATGATTTAACTGCTATGCTTCTTTCAGACAATGATTTGTTGGACCCATTTACCATGGAGGAACTGCGTTTAATTCTTCCAACCTTGAAGGATTCCTCTCCAGGCTTGGATGGTTTCCCATATTCGTTTTTTGTAAAGTCGGGGGAAAGTTGCCTTAAATATTATTTGACGCTTGTTAATATGTTTGTTGATATGGGGCACATCCCGGAGTCACTTAAAACACAAATTGTTATACCTATCCTCAAACCCGGCAAGAACTCTGAAAACGTTGATAGCTATCGACCAATTGCCATGTCTTCTGTGCTTATTAAAATTGCAGAGCATCTGATAAAGAATAGGCTAGAATGGTTGGTGGAAAGCCGTGGTTTTTTATCAAATTTTCAGTTTGGCTTCCGTAAAGGCAAAAGTACTTTAGACAGTCTTGCAATTTTTGTAACAGATATGAGACTTTCGTTTTCAAGGAATGAATCTAGTGTAGCAGCATTCCTTGACATATCTGCAGCATATGATAGTGTTTGCCTGCAGGTTTTAAAGGAGAAAATGAGTTTATTCAATGTGCCAAATAAGCTTATAAGGTTTATATTTGGCTTATTTTCAGGACGTTATATCTGTTTGAGGATTAATGGTGAAATAACAGAGTCAAGATCTGTATACAAGGGCCTTCCTCAAGGATCTGTCCTAAGTCCTCTTTTGTTTAATTTGTACACTTTCGACCTTCATACTTCAGTTACTCCTTTTTGTAGAATTCTGCAATATGCAGATGACCTTGTGCTGTATTCTGCAAATAAAAGTATTGAAATTGCTTCAAATTCTGTTTCAAAAGGCATCATGTCATTAGTTAATTGGTTGGATTCTAATCGTTTAGCATTATCTCCCGAGAAGAGTTCTATTGTTTTGTTCACTAGAAAACGTTTGAGACCACGTATTGATATTTCCATTGATGGGATTAGGATCTCAGTGAAAAATGAAATAAAGTTTTTAGGCGTTATTTTAGATTGTAAGCTTTCCTTTGTATCTCATTTGGAGTATGTTATAACCAAGTGTGAGAAAAATCTTAATATGCTGAGATGTTTAGCTGCGGTTTGGTGGGGTGCTCATCCTTTTTATTTAAAACTTTTATATAATGCTATTATACGTAGTATCCTTGATTATGCATCTTTCCTACTGGAGCCGGCATCTAAGAGGCTTATGTCGAGGGTAGACAAGATTCAGTCTAGGGCATTAAGAATTATTTGTGGAGCTATGAGTTCGTCTCCAATTAATGCCCTACAAATTGAATGTGTGGAACCTCCCCTTGATTTAAGACGTCAATTCTTGGCTGACAAATTTCTATATCGGGTCTACCAACTAAATACTCACCCACTTCTTCCAAAACTGCAGCTGTTGGCTAGGTATACCTCCTCCTTAGCTTTTTGGACGCATAAAAGAACTCCTTGTCTAGTTAAGAGCTTTCAACGCTTGCAGCAATTAAAGTATCCAGTGAGACGGACTAATAAGATACCTGTTTTTGAATTCCAGTATGATGTTCTAAGCCAGTTTTATGCCTTACACTTAATCTTGTGAAGAAGGATCCGATGACCCCGAAACACTTTCTGCGATTGAAAGATGAGTACTGGGCGGGGTGGAATTACATATATTCTGATGCGTCAAAAGATAGCCCAGTGGGATGTGTAGGAGTTGGTGTATATCATGAAAATTTTAATATAGTACAAAAAATTAAATGTCCACCTGAAACATCTGTGTTTACTGGCGAATGTAGAGGTCTTTTAGAGGCCATAAAATATATTTTATTATTTAAACTTAAAAAAACAGTAGTATTTTCAGATTGTCTAAGTGCATTGATGTCTTTGCAGAGTAATCCATTCAAATCTTGTCACAAAAATGAACTGATTTTAGATTGTAAAAAGTTGCTTTTTCAATGTTGTCAAAATGGCTACTTTGTAGTACTCGCATGGATACCTGGTCATAGCGGTATACGCGGGAATGAGAGGGCGGATATAGCTGCAAAGCAAGCCATCGTCTGTGGTGATAAAGTTCCCTTTGGGATTTATCCGCCTGACTTGCTGGCTTTGCCCAGTTTATATCTAAAAGCTAGTTGGTCTAAAAGATGGTCTAGAAGTAGTAAAATAAAGGGCTCCTATTATGCAAAGTTTCAACCTGTGCTACCTGTTAAGCCTTGGTTTTTTAAATTTCGGGTTTGTCGAAAAATATCATCTATAATTACTAGATTACGCCTTGGTCATTGTTGCCTTCCCTTTCATCTTAAAAAGCTGCGGATTTTGAACACATCGCTTTGTGAGTGCGGGCTGGGGGAGGCAGATGTCAATCACGTTTTCTTTTCCTGTCCAAATTTTAATCATGATAAGTTTTTTGAAACTCTAATTAGGTGTAAGTTCCCATTACCTACTAGTATTGAAGCTGTATTATCTAGGCTAGATTTATCTTCTATTAATTTGATTACTGCTTTTGTTACTAGTAACGATATAAAAATTTAGTTATAATTATTAGCTGTGTGTACTATAAGGTATCATGTATTTTCGTGTCTCATGTATATAGTTTATATTTCTCACGTGTATTTATCCCATTTAGCTGTAGTTTAGATTGTAACAATATTTTTCCTTTGTTTCAGGCAAGGGCGCCTGATTACTCTTTATTTTTCGTTATTTTCTTTTTGACTGAGCTGACGTGACGCTGGCAAAATGTTTTTTTTTAAGAAAACCATTGCCATAATCAACTTACTTACTTATATACTACGGTAACACAAATGCACAGATAAGATTTGACATATTCCTTCTAATCTGTGAGAAATATGCTATTTGAATTTTTTTCCCTTCGGGGATTCAAGAGAAATTACTACTGTGAGAAATAATAAAATTAAAAGCTATGCGTATAGATTGGTACAATGGAAATAAATGCAGTTATTGATGGCAACTATAATATAATAAAAGAAGATATCGATGCTATGCATTTACTCATTGATAAGTATGTGAAAGTGCAACTGATTAAAAATACATTATTTACTGGATTTGTCCATTCAATAGATCCAGTATCTAACAGGTATGGTAAATTGCATAAAAGATTTCAATTTAGATACTTTGTAATGGCTATTGTGACGTTTGTCTTAATGAAATAATTATAGCATCATTTCCCGTTTTAAGTTTCTTTAAATTTTTTCATGAAAGAAAGATATTCTTTCTTACGTCAACATGTCTGATAGTAATCATATAATGTGTAGATATTTAGTATAACTTTCAAAGCGCTGCCCTCTTATAATAATATATAATATAGCCCCCTCTATTTTGCTATCCCAATAGTTCCCTTTTCGCATCTGTGTTCAATGTGAATATCATTGGATCCTTATGGGGCTCAAAAATAATTAAATTATGTACAGTTGGACGAAAATTTAACTATACATTACCCTGTATTTATAATTCATATAACTGTATCATTTTGTTTCAGCATTATTTTATCAGTGCCAAAAGACCAGTCATATCAAACAATTTTGCTACCAGGTCAAGCAATATTGGACATTACAGAAACTGAACCATTCCCTAATGCTAAACTGCCAGTTAGAAAAACGAATATTGTAAATTTAGATCCAGAAAGAAAACAAAAAGTTATTCAATGGCTCAAATGGAATTTACTGCCTGTTACAGAAGATGGAGATAGAATTGTTATTGGTAATGCATGTTTATTGCCACCTTACAGTGTTATGGATATCTGCACTAGTAACCCGATGGTTGCACTTCAAACAAGAAAAATTATGGAAAAAATGCCAGATGGATTTCAAAGCTTACAATAATTTTACATTATAATTTTAAGTGCATAATATTTAATTAAAATTTTGAACTGTAAAAGAACTGGTTTTCTTTATGTTACATATATCAGACAGTAGATTTTCCATTGCACATGAGCCAGCTGGCTTGCTAATAAGAGATTAAATTTTTACAATATATCATATTTTTCACTTATTAATATATCATACTTACATGTATTATCTAGCCCAAATGAATGATGGGTAAGAGCTTGTGTATAGAAGTGAATATAAATATCCGATATATACAAAATAAAGATATAAAAACCCATGACTCTTGAACAAACACTTATAAGCTTCATACAAATATCTACACCAGCTGGGATTGGAAATCGGGACCTCTGTCCAAGTAGACAACTGTCTGGTTTAGTAGTTGGTACCCCTGACTGACCACTAGACCAGACAGTCTTACTTTAATTTTTTTTAAGTTATGACTTGTTAACCAATGTAATAGTGTAATTAAATTGTATATATTATATATATTTATTGAATATATTAAATACTCTTTGAATGAAAGATCGAATCTTTTGTTTTGTCCTGCTGGATAAGCAAACATAGATAAACATAGTCACTTGAATAACTCTACAATTAAGTAACTAATAAATTTATTTTGTTTCTTGGGTGCTATATAGAACTGTGTATGGGACGACCGACTGTCATTGATATAAAAAAAAGATTCAGTGTCCACACAACAAAATAAATTTGGATAATTACAAAAAATTACAAATCCTAGAGACAAGAATGTATACCAAAGTTTTAACGCTTTTACCTTGCCACCGATCGCCAAAAAATAGCGGCAATAAGTCATAAGAGACAAGCTAGATCTGGGATATCGACCGACTGAAGGAGGCCTCGTTTATTAGCAACCGTGTTCATATAACTCTTATACGATCTTGTGACCTGTTAAGACGTGTTTGTATCGATGCAAATACAAATTGTAATTATGTATATTATGTCCGTATGAAGTTCCATAGCCCATCTAGTATCAAAATGAGTCTTAGACCGTTTTTCATTGGTCTTCTAAAACTTTTGTAGGACCGATGTAAAAATTTGCAAGAAAACTTGTCTAGAGAACTATATTGTCTCCAATTTAGGTAAATGATAAGTAAGTTTGGACCAAATAGGAGTTGTTGAATACCAAACAAGAAATGAATAGAGATACTAAATATACTGGTAAGTGATTCTTATGCTTTATTCTGATCTGTCAACCTGTTATGGGGACAAACCCGAATAAAAAGTTTGATCGGTCACCCTGTTAACGACATGGGACAGTTCGACTGTTTCCACTGTATCATTTAATCTACAATTTAAGTAGAATTGAACAGAAATTGAAATATATTATAAATATAAATAGTGAACTCGTTTGCAAAGAGAATGTTATCATTACGCAGCGTTTAGATAGATGTCTATATTTACATCTTAACACCATGATTTGGTTGGCAACGAAATGATATAATAGTACACACTCGGATACATTCATTAGGTACACTGACGAACGCGACGATAGACTGTCTACTGTGTCTGTATCAACATTCATTGATAACAAAACAAGGGAATCAAATGCTTGTCTGTAGTTTATTTCATGTTTTATGATAAAACCAAGTACCTAACCAACAAATTTAACATTTCGGTAAAATGACAGTGGAAACTAGTAGAAAAGTACAATACTTCGCGGGCCTTTCTGGTAAGTTTTTAGCGGGATATTAGACTTTAGGTGTTATTATAACTTTTTCTAATGATATTAATTTGTTTAATATTTCTACTTTAGCGGCACTGACATTCGCGTTTACCGGTGCAACTTTATCCTGGCCATCACCAGCTATCCCCAAGTTCAAGAATGGCGAAGCAAATTTACAAATTACAGATGTAAGTTTGTACGCACATAAATTAATTTAGTCTAAATAGTATCCTAATACTCCATCTACGAATAATCGCTTTAATGAAATAATGGTTAGAAATTTTTGGGTTTTCGACTTCTTTACATGTATCATTACTTATTTCATTAATAATTATAGTTGACACCATAATTAGTTATGGGTAGGTACCTATTACTAAATAATAAGATTTGAAGTTTGGTAAAGGTTTTCGTTGATCGTACCTAAATAATTATGTAAATTCAAATGACAATAGATTGCTATAATATAGTTTAATAATAATTTGTAAACACAATAGTTTATTGACTTCCTTATCTTGTGGTGCGATACGACACCTACCTTATCTAAAGTAAGATAATTATATGTATGCTACCAAAAATGTTGATTCTAGTATAAGACATAACTGATCTAATTTAACATTATGAAATATTTTTAATGTTAATTAAAAATTTAAGATATGCTTGCAGGAACAGACATCATGGGTGGTGTCTCTGTTATCTGCCGGAGCGCTGCTAGGCTGTGTCGTGGGTCAAATTTTGAGCGAGCGCGTTGGCCGACGGCGCACTTTTTTGCTGTCTGCTGCTCCGGGTTTCATAGGTGCGGTACGTAAGCGCAGGATGCACTTTTTAAAGGTTTAAATTCAGATCGACTCTGGTAGTATTGCGATTTTATAACACCTAGTTGCGGCTACAATGGAAACTGATGTGACTGCTTTATCTAATTTGTTTACCTATTAATTCAAATTACTTGATTGCAGTGTGTTATACTATTCACCAAAATACCACTCTTGATGTGCCTTGCTCGATTTATGATTGGAATTACGACTGGATCTGTGGCAGTGGTAAGTTTAGGTGAATAAATAAATATCATAATAACCTTGTACCTTCCATGCACTTACTGATAGTTGTAATTTGATCTTTATACTAAATCGACTATTATTCACAACGAAAAATAAAAATTAAGACAAATAAACTTTGGTCGGAATAAAAGTAATAAGTAGTAGGAGTCTAATCATACTGAAATCTGGGTCGAAGAACCATTTTGGGACCCTTTCAAGACTTAAAAGTGAACTTTATAATTTGGTAATAGAAGAATAAACAAAATGGAAGTGGTATCAGCCGCATTCGTCGAGAGTTTAAGTATACTATGTAGCATTTGACTAGACCAACCGAATTCAAATATTTACTCATCCAGAAACGCTATTTTTGATTTTTTTTGAATTTGTAGTTATTTTAAGAGTTTTTTTAATAATGACTGGTGTTTGAACAGGCGATTAATAATTAACCTAGTACCGTATGGAAGAAATGTCAAAAACTGACAGCTAAATATTAATCGTCTATTTAATTGCTTGTTATTACCAGCTTAAGTTGTAATAATGTAATAATAATATTTATCACACTCACACCTATGATATAACTCAAATGAAGCATAATTTACAGATTGTTTTATGGATACGAAAAAATATAAATAATAATATGTTTATAAATATCAGAAGTATACTAAATAAAGATACAAACATCAATGACTCGTGAACACATAAATATACTTACTCTACCGGGATTCGAACCCGTCACCTCTGAATAATAGAGAAGGGTACCGATCACACTACCGTCAATTGTAAAATATAATTTACAGTATATAGACAGATCAATTATTAACTGCATTTAATTCATTAAATACGGGTAAATACACGACATACAAAGCATACGGTTTTAAGATATTAATATTGGTCCTAAGATCTAATAGAAATCAGTTTTGGAATGACGCTAATTTTTTAAATTAACTCAGTTCAGCAAAATGTGTTAATTCGTGCGTTATATAAAAGGTATATCAAAGTAGGTAGACTGACTATTGGATATGAATAAAAGTAGGTAGCATAGTAGTTTTATTTCATAATTTGCTCCCGTATACGTCAGACAATCGGTGACAGATATGTAACGCATGAGTCGGTCGTGTGCTGGTACGCTTTACCAGGGAGAATAAGTGTTCGCTCATGTGAGGACATTTCCCAAAACACATGTCTAACGAATATTTATCCGTACATTCCGGTCGACCTGACCATCGTCGGCCGAAGGTGTTTGGAAAGATACGAGGTTGGCCCACAGGGAAGATCTCATACTCAGTGATAAAATTTCCGATTCTCTGTGCGATAAAACGGTAACAGTACACAATTTTATTTAAAACATACGTAATTCTTCGGATCTATCCATCCAATAAATTTAAGCAATGTTTATTTAAACGGACATAATTCCATTTCAGGTTACAATGATATATATCACAGAAATATCAGATAAAGAGATTAGAGGGGCTTTAGGCATGACTGTGCAAGTTATGAACAACTCTGGAAGCCTCCTTATATACGGTATTGGTCCGTTCGTCTCGTACACTGTACTGAATTCTATGATAGTCACCATTCCCATAGTCTATGTATTGTTCTGTTTATGGTTGCCCGAGTCTCCATATTACCATTTGAAGGATGGGAGAGTAACAGAGGCCAGAAAAGAGTTTATGTATATAAAAGGATGCAACGATGAGAAGGTAATCTCATATATAAAATCTAGTGCTAGTTTTTGTTATCGACCTCCTCTGAAACGGCTTGATTTATTTTATGAAAATTTGGTAGGCTTGAGAAAAGGTCTTAGCTTATTTTTTATAGCCCTATGTGATAAGGTGTTGCTCTAGAAATTTTTTTCGCAAATAATTTATAACACAAAATAACGTTTTCTAGGTTAACATATTGAGATTTATTGTGAGTAGCAAAAGTATTAGATATAATTTATTTCTTAAGTTATAGTTGTATTTGACGTATCTTTTTTTTGTTTATACAGAGAGGATCGTAAGTTTTCAAGTGTTTTAGTTTATTTCAAATTGCCAGTACCTATACACCTAAATCGCATTAAAATTTACTACATAAATATTTTACTTTATAGTGGGTTGACGATCAAATGGGTATAATGAGAGCGCACGTAAAAGAAAGCATGGAGAATAAAACGACGGCGAAGGAACTGTTTACCAATATGAAATACAGAAAATCGTTGTATATTGTTGCAGGTAAGAAACATTCTATTGTGTATATTGAAAGAGATCATTCAAGATCATTCGGCTGCTGCCGCCGCTATAATGTATTTCAAGTCAAACACTTTTAATAAATTCTTTATAATTGACCATTTACGTTCAATACGTATATCGATATTTATATGCCATAAATTTATTAAAACTTTAATATTGATCAATTCACGCCATTTTTTTCAGTTATGTTTGTAACAAGAAGAATGGATATCATTTTGTATTTGATGGTTAGTTATATTTATAGATTGTATTTCAGAGTTAACTAAGATTTTGGAGCATGGTTATTAGAATGTGTTTGTAGTTATTAGACAGTTTTTAAATATTGTTAATACAGAACAAAGGTATCTAGGCTTTGGACGTTTGCTCTTTTTACGGCCATGTCTCTTAAATTAATAATAATTATGATTTGTTCGTAACTGAAAATAGGTCTGAAACTACTGCAGTACATGACCGGCATCTTAGTGATCCAGTCTTATTTGGAGGAGATTTTCAGACAGAGCAGCTCGATTTCTGGTCCACGCGCAAGTATTATCTACGGATTCGTGCAATTAGGAGCTGGTAAGAAATATAGAAATCACGGGTTTGGAACTACAATGATAACGGTAATTTAAAGACTAGTGTGACACTATTTAGTGCTGAACTATCTAACAAGATTAAAGTGAAAGATAAGCATAAATAAGACCATAAACTCTATGGTCGTACTGAAGGAGACTAACTTAATTTATATTTAATGGAATTAATAAAAAAATTCTAAAAATTGTATTGAACTTAATCAAATATATATTTAAAATATAAAAATCGAATATATATATATATAGTTTTTATAGGTAATGGAAAAAGACAGTATGTAGGTTAGATTTCGTTAGAACTGTGACCCAAAAATAGAGCCAGAAAGAAGCTACGTTACTCTATCTTATCTTATCTAGATCATAAGTACTTTAAATTTTGATTTCATTAATATAAATTATTGCTTTGGCTTTATACTTAAGACCTGCTTGACAAAAGCCTTAATTTTTGCTATAGTAGAATTAGATACGAAAATTTTGAGGCGGTATACAGAGTTATAGTATTTCTTACAATTTATGTTCGCCGTACCTCGTTTTTAAGCTTTGTAAATAAACAGCTATTTTTATAATGATAAGATTGATAAATTTTCATACAAAATTTCTTTATCGACTTGTTTCAGGGATCGGAGCTACGTTTCTAAGCCGATGGTGTCGAAGAAGGATTCTGCTTTTGGTATCTTGTGTAGGGGTGTCTATCGCTATGACGACTGTGGGAGTCTACTTTTATCTCCAAGACATAGTAAAAGTTACCCCGGAAACGTTGAGTTCCATCTCATCGTTACCTTTGGTAGGCCTAATGGGTTTTAACGTTTTATACGCGATTGGGGTAGGCAACCTACCTTATGTGTTACAAGCGGAGTTATTCCCTGTCAATGTCAAGTCCGTAGCTTCCAGTACAGCGACTCAGTTAGCTTGCGTACTCAGTTTCTTTGTTACCAAATTTTATTTACGCTTTAAAGATGTATTCGGACACCACTCAGTATTCTGGTCTTTTGCGTTTGTAGGTTATATTGGTACAATTTTCATATATTTATTTGTGCCCGAAACTGGTGATAAGACTTTAGAAGAGGTACAAGATAAACTCAAGGTTGTAACTGCGGAAGGGCAACCTTTACGTGACTGTAAAGAGGATTCATAAGCAAGTTTGTATAAAAGATAACTACTATGTTTGCTACAAACAATCTGTGATCTCGCGTTTTAATTGGATAAAAATATATTATTACCGATCTTTAATAAGTATTTTATTGTATCATTAGTAAATATTATAAAAAAACTTTTTAAAATAAGTGAATGCTTTCGATGCCAGCGTTTTGTAAAACGAATCTCTTTACTTTACATTCCTCATTTGAATGTTATCTAGATAAACTTTCATAAGTTGACTGTATAAAAAATCTGTCAAATTTAAAAGTAATTCGTCGGCAAATGTTGCGATGAATGAAAATAAAAAAGTATGTTAAATAATATGAATAATTTTTATGTAAAAAGCATTGTATCTGAAACATCAGTTCTTATTTATAATAATTTGAAGTATTTACGCAATAAATAAATGAAACTCAATGTGTGACAATGAAATTGTATTCCGCTAAATAAGAATATGAATTACATACCTATTACCTCAATAATTATTTCAAATAAACTTAGCGGTACTAATTCCAGTACGCTGCGCCGACCAACTATACAAGATTGGCTATGGGTTTAATATATCAGCGTAGTGAGTTGGTACTAAATTCTCTTGCTGTTGCCGTAAGAGTACAATGGCGCGAACGGCGTGTCTGCCGGTTCGTCTCCGCTCTCCTCCGAAGCGTCAGATTCGAACGTATTGTCCGGGATATCGTACAGTCGGATCAGGGGCTTGTTGGGGTCCTTCATGATTAAGTATTTCCCTGTGGAAACATTCCAAGAACAGTATAGTATAATAATATTATTTTTAAAATATAGACATTTGATTTTTTATAAATAAATAGATTAGTAATTCTATGATAAAGAAAAAATTTAGAAGCATCATTATAATATCAGTATATTAATAATATATACATTGTTGCTTGTCGCCATAGGCCGAAAAGGCACCTCTGAAACCTCAACAACCTACTGACCCTGCAACCTGCCTGAGGTTGATGTTGTTTATCAAGAAATTATTTAATGTTACCAGTAGCGAAATTCTTTTATAGCTATGGGATAAGCTGGGATTTCGACATTAGGTTCATATGATAACGTGGAAATCGAATTCCACGCGGACAAAGTTGCGGGCGGGTTGTTGATTAGTTGTGCCTATCGTATTATGATTGTCTATCATAAGGACTGGGTATATACTAATTATAATAAAGTATAATGCGTTATCAAGCAAGTATCAAAGACTCACCGTCTTTCTGCTTCATGCAGATGTCTATGATACAGCGCAGGATGCCCCAGGCGTTGTCCATGGACAGATTAATCTGCGCGGCGAACTCGTGCGGCTTGAACTGTTGCGTGCCGAGGATCACGTGCCGCGAGTTGTCGCGCACCTGAGCGCGGGAAACGTACCCGAACTTGATCTGGTCAGAGCCCGCTAGTAGCGCCTGGACAGACATTATTTAACGCATTGGTCAAACTCCGTTTGAAAAGTAAGACAATGAATTTCGTTTGACATATTCATCTTTTTAATCCAACATTTTTAATGAAGCTTTAGAACGCTCTAGGCAAAAATGTCAGCCTCATGATATTATTAAAATGATTTTTAACATAGACAAGATGAAACAGCTCATACATTACAAACGACATTCTTTGATTCATAAAATATAAAATCACCTATATTAAAATAAAAGTTTCAGTTATAAAATATTTAGAATCTATTTACAAAACGATTGTCAAACATAAATATTTTTTGAGTATAACAGGTTTTGAAAATTTAATAACGTTTAACTTTTTACCTTCTAATCTAAAACTTATTAATATTGCGTAAATTTATGTTAAAATGTGCATCAAAAACAGTTATAAAAATATTGCATTTATTTTTAACCAAACTTTGAATTTATGGAATTTAGAATTTATCTTCTGCAAAAAGCATAGTAAATGCTTGCACTGCTTGATGGTAAGCAGTACATATGTGAAAATAACTAGTGCAGCGTTCCGACATACCGCTAGTCACATCCACTTTACTGGACAATAAAGGAAGCACATGTGCTGAAATGTGTGAATCAAGTATTTATAAATATTTCCTTTTATAAATTTGGCCTATATTGTAAGACTTCTAGCAATACACTGGAGGTTACTGAATTCAATTCCATACAGTAGTTTTTGCATGATTCATGTACAAACAAATAGACAGGCAAACATTCTAGAAATGGTTTTTTCTCTCAACATAAGTTTTGTTTTAATATCTTTAATGTACTAAAATGAGACTGTTACTATTTTAATTATTATACTGTCCTGCCTACCGGCCCAAAAGAATGTTTTTTTTTAAAACAACATCATTTTTACATTATTTATATAATAAAAAACCTGCAAACCAGAATAATTAAAATTGATAAGAAATAGTCTGCCTAATTATAACATGAACATAAACCTAATTTGTCTTTGTATGTTCTTAAAATATTATATAAAAAATAAACTTACCTGTACAGTCCATTTTGCAAGCTTGCAGGAGTTATTCCTGAGCTCATTGGCGAGCACTGCGCCCCGCTGCGTGTCCAGCTTTTGTCGCCACTCCACACCATTCGCCAGCTTCGAGTCCCATTCGTTTAGAGCTTTAATTGACAGGAACTGGGTCTCGCCCTGCGGCCCTTGCATCACTGCATCGTGCTCGCACCGAGCTACTAGCACCTATGACCAAGATTTTGTGCTAACAATAAATAGCAATATCTCCTGGAAATTTAAATCTTTAACAAAGATTCTAACAGACAGTGGTTTGTAAGAATCTTTGTTCAAGATTTTAATAGACCGGTTAATGACATGGCAGAATAGGTCATATAGCATGATATGAGACTTACTCTGCCATGTCATTTTCTAAGACAGTAGAAAACACCCTTGTTAAAAGTTTTTCCATTAGGGCATTCACTTATAAATTATACAACAGTCTCTTAGACTTCATTTTATTAAAAAATGTCAAATTATAATGTCAAATAAATATTAATTTTGAAATAAATTAACATTAATTTAAATTAATGAATTTTTCTTTCCACAAGTATACTTGGGCCATTCTGTTATCATTTTGCAATCACTTGTATTGGTATAAAAATAACTGGAGTGGAGCAAAAATACTATACTGTTAAAAACACTTACAACACCATTGTTGAGATTCCACTTGCGGTAGCGATATCCAACAGAGGCTACTTCTCCCTCTTCTTCAGACACAAATGGATTAGGCTCTTGGAACTTGAACTTTGGTTCATTGTTACCAGACTTCAACACCTGAAATTAATTTTTTTTGATTAAATTGTATTATCTACAATTATTGCAGCATCAGATATTAGAAATAAATAATTACATATTTACCTGTTGGCTGAAATTGTGGTTGATGAAAGTGGCCTCTAGAGCAAGGTTACGCGGTGAGTTGATAGAATTGCCGTCATCAGCTGGCGGCTCCACTGACGTCTCATTCACCGTCAATAAATCAAACTCAGTATTGTCACGCTTATCCAGGAACAGCTTGTCGCCTAGGGTAAGTAATTTCCACTTAAATTTTACATATTACTTCAATATAACAGGAGAATTACCTATCCAGCCAGAAAAAGAACTTAAGAGCAATTCAATTTTATAAATATAGTGCAATATAAGGAAATATCTTTTAAAATGGCTGGTTCTACAAAAATTAATTTAATCTTTTTAGTATCAAAAAGACTTTAAATTAATTCATATAGAAACAAATAAGTTTCAATATGTAAACTTTACCAATCTTCTCAATCACAATATCCCAGGAGTAGTTTGACCGAGTGCAGCACATGATGGTAGCCAAAATAGCATCAGTTGCATAGACAGTGCCCGTTGTCTTACTTAGACGACGAATCACAGGGTCATCGGTGGTAGTCACCTGAGGTGGTAAACATAAAATATTTTTTTAACTTTGAAACATTAATATTTTTACTTTACATAGTTGTTTAGAATTTGTAACATTTTTTTTATTGTCAAAGAATTGTAATCAAGCAGATGGACAGTGTCAGGACTAGTGGTGACCATTGCCTATAGACACCAGTAGCATCAATTGCCTCTAATCTCTGTCTCTAACACTGGGTATCATCTGGCTACTTCAAGATATTTTAAAAATAACTAATACTGAATAATATATATCTTTGAACTATTATAGTTAAATTCATAATTTAAGTACATATATGGAACACCCACCGTATGGAAAATGCGGTCAATTCGTTGAAGGGTTTTCTCATGCTTTACATTCACTCTATCATAACCTTTGTCATAGTACTCCAGAGTACCACAGCAAGCAATATCTTCACCTATAATAAATTAAATAGTAATTAATTACAAGACCATTAAAAATAATATTATTGAATGATATGATTTTGTATCTAAAATATAAATAATACATTGAATTGTATATCAGTATATCAAGGAAGTAATGGAAAACAAAACATCTTTAAAACTTAACTGAAATAAAAATTCTTAGGACTTAATCAATCTATCATATTCTCTATGTAATATGCAAGAGAATAATATAAATATTCAGGGTTAATTAATGATACTATGAAATGATAAAATAATATGACTGATTTTTTCATTCAACTTATTAGATTACAATAAAATAATTCCAGACTACCTTCTTTAATTCCAGGTAAGGACAATTTAGCAAGGCGAGGGAAGTCCATGTCTTCAATGGTAACCCAGGTGGGTCTCACAGTTACAGAAGCATCTCTTATCTTCATAGGAGCTCCACGCTGACCCCACCTCTTTCCAAGTTTTCGATCACGTTGCTAAAATAAAATTATACAATTTTTCATTTAGTGAAACAAGTACCAGTATAAGGATTCTTTATGTGTGAAATATCCAGCATATCAAACATAATAAATTTTCCATTTTGATTATAATATTAAGTACCTTGTTCAAGGTAGTCATGCCACCTGGAGTCCTGGCACCTCTGGCACCTCTACCACGTTGGCCACGGGCACGACCACGCTGGTAAGGCGGTTTCTGTATACGCGTTGTATCCACCAAGTGGAAGGTGCTTTCATCCTCATCATGGAAGTATGCATACGACGAACCAGCGCCAAATTGAGAAGCATATTTGTCTATAGGTTTAATTCAAGAACATTAAGGTTAATAATGATGCAATTAAATTATTTATTTGATTAATTAGACCCATCAAAAAATATTAATATAATAATAATCATATTATTTTGGTTTCATTGTATTAAATACATATATTTACTTATTTTTGTAACTAAAATAAGTAAGACACATCTAATGTCAAAAACAATGATTTAATAAGACAGATTATTAAAGCCATAGGCTTATGTATTAAATCTTGGGTAGCGAAACGTCATCATAACCTCTAACTTACATTACATTACAAGGTCTTCTCAGGTTACCATAATAAAATAAAGACATCCAACCACTTACTCTGATACTTCTTATCCTGTACTACAGTCCAGTCACTAATTTTTCCCAAGCGATCACCTTTACTAAAGGGTTGGTAAGGCATGTCCCGAAACTGTTCCGGCATTTCGCAAGGGCCCCATCCTGTCGGATTGTCTTGTATTATAGGAGCTATGAAACGAATCGGCTCTTCAGCCGGTAGCACGTGTTCAGACATCACGAAACAATTAAATAATATGTAAAATTTATAATTAATTTTACATTTAATTAATAGGACTTTTCGATTTATCTGCCACTCGACACTACAGTATAGTAATCTGCACAGATTACAATTTTTTGTTGTTGTTGCTAATTCTTTCTATTATAGGGAAAGCAAAGGTAACTACAGCTTATACAGCCATGTCTTTTGTAATGTATTCCTTTGCCATAAGGAGTTTTGGCGACTAATGGTAGGCCTCGCCATTTTATTAATGACTTAATTTTATTAATGACTTAAGAAAACCATTTTTGAAAAATGAATGCAATGTTAATGATTAAGATAAAATGATACGAAAATAGAATGTTATGATAATGATTAAGATGAAATGAAACTCAAATCGAAATGGAATAATACGATGATGATAAATAAATGAACTTTCCCTATAAATGAATGAATGGAAATGAAACACTGAATAATCTCACGTAAGTCGTAAGTAACTATCGTTTTTAGAAACTACAACAATTTGATAACAAAAACTTCACTACAACACAATATACTACAATATCATACCAGTGTAATATATCCCTTTTCCCCAAGAAGTATGTGGTGACTAATGGTAGGCCTTGCAATTTAATGACACACGAGAAAACTTTTTTGAAAATAGAATGTAATGTCAGTGATTAAGTTAAAATTATACGTAAATAGAATGTTATGATAATGATAACGACGATGCTGATGATACTCAAATGACAATGGAATGATACGATTATGATAAATAAATGAACTTACACTACAATTGAATGAATGGAAATGACATTGAAAAATCTCACGAAAGTCACTAATCAACGCTGAATAATGTATTTTATATATTGCATGATATAACGATCCATTTTGGCACAAAACTACGCTTATTTCATTCAACACCTATACGAAATAAAATACACAAAATTGTGCGCCAAAAACTTTTTGGTAAATTTAAGAATTAAGTTATCCCAAAATAATTTATCCCAAAGGAAACTGGAGCTCATTCTTACATAATTTGTTCTTTATTCATGGTTCCCGGATACCGGTGTAAAGTATTCCTTTACCCATAAATTTTTGGTGACTAATGGTAGGCTCCGTCATTTTGTGAATGACTTACGGAATACAATTTTGAAAATAGAATGTCATGTTAATGATAACGATGAAACGATATGAAAATGAGAATGAAATGGGCCGATTATTAAAAAACAAACCCTACAAATGAATGGCAATGAAACACTGGACCAAAGAATATAATACTCCTCTACGAGGAGCACTGGACAATATGTCAACTCTAAAAAAAGCGCGGGAATCGTTGAATTAAGTAGTTGTGTTTTTCTTTGCTTTTTATTCTATTTAGAGTTAATAGTGGATCAGTTGAGTTATAAGTTTATTTAGTGTTATTTATATATTTTTCGGTACTGTCGGTAAGTCAAAAAATTTAGTTAGTGGATAAGCATGCGTGATCCCGAAGACCCTGGAGGGTCGTCCCTCCAGGTGTGACAATTGCCTTTAATTACTCTGAAATGGATACAGAAGGCTCTGTTCCAGATACGGATGGGTCGGGGTACACAGCAGTATCGAAGCGTAAACGCCCTGCAATTCGTTAACTTTGCAAGAATTGCAATAAAACAAAGAGTAGGAATCAGAAGATTTCTTCCTTTGATGTAGATAATAGTGATAATTGTCAATGCCATAACCAAAATCAACTTGTTATCAAAGAAAAACACGGAAATATTAATTCAATTCCAATTGTTTCTTCATTACCACATTCACAGGCAAACAAACAGGTTGTGACTAATGTCTATTCACCCATAGGAAGTGCTCATTATAATGTTTCAGATGCTTCTCCATTTATTATTCATGTGTTGCGTGAAAATAATGATAAAAACACATCAATTCACTCAGTATCCTTTGGACATTTCTTAAAGAAGAATAATATTAAAAATATTATAAATGGAATCGTTAAGAAAATAGAAAGAAATAAAGTATCACTGTCATTCTCTAGTTTTGTTGATGCCAATGCTTTTATTGATAATGTGTCCCTTGTCAAACAGAAATTCAAAGCTTTTATACCAGTTTTTAATGTAACTCGAATGGGGGTTGTTTGAGGCGTCCCTGTTGAGTGGACTGATGAGGGAATTCTAGAAAATATAACATTCCCTATTGGTTGCGGTAAGATCCTTAGGCGTTTAAAAAAAAAGAATATCATTAATGTTCAAACAGAGTTTCTTCCAATAGAGACTGTTGTGTTAACATTTGATGGACAGGTGTTACCAAAGAGAGTATTTTTATGTTTTAATTCACTTCCAGTTGACTTGTATATCTATCCTACAATACAATGCTTCCACTGTTGTTACATAAAGAGTCAGTGTAGGTCTACTCCTCGCTGTTTTAAATGTGGGGTGATCATTCTAGAGATAGTTGTTCTATTGAGGAAGATGATTTTGTTTGTTGTTTATGCTCTGGTTCTCATATGGCTACAAGTCGCAAGTGCCCTGAGTTCTTTAGACAAAAGGCTATTAAGGAGTCAATGCCTAAAAGTTGCATCTCATATTCTGAAGCATTAAAAATTCACCCTCCTGTAGTAAAGTCAATTGCAGATGTTTTAATGTCTCCTTCAGGGTCTACACTTCCTGAAAACTTTGAATTACTTAATAATAAGTCATTTGCTGACAATAAAGGTAAGAGTTCTTATAAAAAAACTGTATTTTTAAAGAAAAATGTAATGTATAATAAATAAATTTAACCCTTTCGTGATTTGCTTACAAAAAACTTTGCTTCGGACTAATATTTATTTTAAAATTTCAGGTTATTCTTCTATTAGAGAAGACAGATCTGACAGTTATAGCGGTGTTGCCTTACTCATTAAAACTGGTGTTTCATTTTCGTACGTTCCCATACCAAATCATAGTACAGACTTTTCAAAAATAGCTGCATTTATTACTCATCCCTCTTCTGCTATTTTCGAGGAACTAGAGCTCATTTTTTCAACGCTTCCTAAACCGATATTGATAATGGGGGATTTCAATGCCCAAAATGTGTCTTGGGATAGTTATTGCTCAAATTACTATGGCTTCAGACTTTTGGATATAATTGATAATAATAACTTTTGTGTACTTAATTCTGGACAAGATACTAGATGTGAGGGTTGTGTGTGTGGCGGTGGAATGTCCAGGAAAAGACGGGATAAAACAATAATAGAACAAACATCTTAACAAAACGAATATTCTGACAAGAGTGTTATTCTCATTGTTGTCATGGTTACCAAAAACAGCCATCAAGACTAGATGCACTAAGCCCGGTGAAGGTATTAGCGTCCCTGACCTATCTTTTAGCTCCCCTAATCTCGCTTCTATATTAACATGGCATACATTATCGTCATCGTTTAGCAGTGACTATTTTCCGGTTTTTATATCTTTTCCGTATCCTATTAATAAATCTAATTGCTTCCGTCCTCCGCGATTAAAATACAGATTAGTTGATGCAAATTGGAATTTATATAAAGATTTGGTACAAGATGGTATTAATTCTCTTCCTGTTGTCAATAAAAATAATGAAACTGAACGTGCTGCATTTTCACTTTTGTCACTTTTGGAAGAAATGCTGACAAAGTATTTCCAATTAAAAATGGCCACGGATATAAGATACATTCGCCCCCGTGGTGGGATAAGGTGATGATCATCTGCAATTAAAAAAAAGAAAAGAGGCAGAAAGAATATATAATGATGATTCCACTAATGAAAATTTTGAGTCTCTCACTGAAGTAATTAATAAAACACAAATTATTCAAGAAAAAGAAGTGGGATAG
Organism: Acentria ephemerella; assembly: GCA_943193645.1. Taxonomy (NCBI): domain Eukaryota; kingdom Metazoa; phylum Arthropoda; class Insecta; order Lepidoptera; family Crambidae; genus Acentria; species Acentria ephemerella. The sequence goes on along the minus strand of OW971886.1, from coordinate 7,535,116 downwards.
TTGGAAAAAGTTTTTTGAATCTTTATCTCCGAATTCTTCTATTGTTTGGAATAACATAACGACGATTTAGATCAGCTTTTAAAGAGTCTGCTCCGTATTACGTTCCTAAAGACGTTGCTGATAAACTTCTCGACAAATTAGCGCCTCTGTCTGCTCCTCAGAAAATTTCATTGTCTTCATACTCTTTTGACGAAGATCAAAATGCACTTAATGCTCCATTTACTTTTCAAGAACTAAAAGGAGTTCTATCATACGTCAAGGATTCTGTCCCGGGGAGTGATGACATTCCATATTCTTTTTTTTCTCTCACCTAATTGATAATTTTATTTCTTACTTCCTTAACATTATTAATTCTATTATGAGAACTGGTAGTATTCCTCAATATTGGAAATGTCAAGAGGCAATTCCTCTTTTAAAGCCTAATAAGTCTCCATCAGACGCTTCTTCTTATAGGCCCATAGGCCTTAGTTCAGTCCTTGCTAAATTAGTAAAAAACCGATTAGAATTGTTTGTAGAAAGTAATAGTATATTATCCCCAAGTCAATATGAAGGCTAAAAGTACTATGGATAGTTTAGCCATCTTTACTACTGATGTGCGGTTAGCTTTTTCGAATAATGCATTTTTTTTAGCAGCATTCTTAGATCCGCCGCTAACACCTTAGGCGATTGGTTCCGGAAGTGGAGGATCGAGGTAAACCCGAGCAAAAGCGCGGCTATCTACTTTTGCCGGGCTCTAACCACCCCCTTGCCACCTGTGACTCTGTTCGACCAGCCCATCCCCTGGGTGAGCTCGGTCAAATATCTGGGTGTCACACTAGATCACACGCTATTGTTTGCACCTTACATCAGAGCCGTCCGAAACTGAGCCTTCTTCGTGCTAGGGCCTTTACCACCTACTAGGGAAGCGGAGTAAAATGTCTCTTAGAAATAAGACGACAATATACAAAACTTGTGTCCGCCCTATCATGACCTACGCCAGCGTAGCGTTCGCACACGCCCCAGCCCAGTCTATACATAGACTACAGGTCATCCAGAATCGATTCATGCGCATGGCTACCGGGTGCCTCTGGTACATGCGCAATGTTTCGACCTTCCTACCATTACCCAGGTCATTAAAGACGCCTCCAGGCGTTACTTTGACAAAACACCCCACCATTCCAATCCGCTCATTGTAAGAGCATCCAACTACTCTCCTGACCCTAACGCCCCGACCCGCTTACGTAGACCAAGGAATGTCCTTCATGATCCGGACGATCCAATTACGAGTGCAAACGCGCTCCTGCACACACACACATCACGCACTAGGTACACTTTTTCTATACACCGCACCCGTCGTACAAGGGTGCGAAGACCCGGTCAACATTCGTCGCGCTATACCAGGTACAGATACGTACCTGGGCGCTTCTCTCCTCCACGACACGACTCACCTGAGCCGAGGTCCGAGCCTTTAGAGGCGCCCTCAGGTTTGTCGCTCCCTCACGGCTCGAGCGCCCTGGAGAATCTAAGAGACAGCGGGACACCTCCCCCGGAGGTGATGCCTGTCGATTAGAACTTTTCCAGAGGCGAATCGCCCCTTACGGCTTGAGGACTCTCCAAGGTTCTCGCCTCCTTAAAACCCCGGTAACGCTGTAAAGGCCATCTGCGGCCAACAGTATTAGTCAGTCCAAAAAAAAAAGCATTCTTAGATATAACGTCTGCGTATGATATCGTAGACATCCATATACTTAAGGTAAAATTACATAAATTTCATGTTCCAGTAGTATTAACTAATTTTATTATTAATATGCTCTCTGAGAGACTGATTTTTTTTTCTATGGCAACTTGTCCTTCGACAATTCTTGCCAGTGTCATGAAGAGACTGATTAGTATTACCTTGGAAGATTCTCAAGTCAAATCAAGACTTATTTGGAGAGGCCTGCCACAAAGCTCAGTGTTAAGCCCACTTCTGTATAATATTTATACAGCTGATTTAGAATATTCATTAAAAAGTAGGGCAAAGATTTTGTAATATGCTGATGATTTGGTTTTATACGTTTCTGGTTTTTGTAAAGACAGCTTAAGTTCTTCTTTATTCTCTTCTCTAAATCTTCTTAAATCGTGGTTAGATAAAAATGGGCTAAGTCTATCTGTGTCAAAAAGTTCAATAGTTTTATTTTCACGTTTACGTTTTCCTCCCCCGGTATCTGTCTATTATGATAACCATATTATCCCAGAGAAAACTAGATTTTTAGGTATTATATTAAATAGAAATCTTTCGGGTTTACCTCATTGCTGTTCAGTTATTGCCAAATGTGAACGTAACTTAAATATATTTAAAATGTTTGTCTGGGGTTTGGTGGGGTGCTCACCCATTTTCTCAACAGCTGCTGTATAATGCCCTGATAAGGAGCATTTTGGATTATGGATCCTATTTTCTGGAACCTTGTAGTGCTTTAGGTCTCCATAAACTTGTCATAATTCAATCCAAGGTCTCCGAATTGTCACTGGTGCTCGAGGGTATCGAGTCCTATCAATGCTCTACAGTGTGAATGTTCAGAGTCTCCTTTGAAACTTCAACGCCATTTTCTGTGAAAATTTCTCTTTAGAGCTTTTCAGTGTGCAAATCCTCTTTTTCAAAAGTTAAAATCTCTCTCGCATATCAGCCAATCAGTATCATATTGGACTAATAAATCAATGCCGTGTTTAGTTGTAAGTTTTCGAAAGTTAATATCCCTTCATGCTCCGACTCATAAATCACAATATCTTCCTATTTTTGGTGTTAACTATGAGTCATTGATTAATTTTCCGATTGTGCATTATAGTTTAGACATTGTTAGAAATGACCCTCATGTAAATATTAATTTTTATTTTCTTCTTGATAGTAATTGGAGTGGTTGTTAAAAATTTAAAAGGATACATGATTATAATTAAGTTTAGACTTTATTTAAATAAGGTATGCAGAAGATTTCGGTTAAGTATTCGGAAAATAAATGCTCTAAGATGACGATTAAAAAAAATTGTACAACCGGGCAGCAAGCGGTTGTAGGGGGACGCGGCTCGCAAGTACATTAGAGGGAATGTTGTGCCAGGGTGTAAGTCAGGACAAAAAGGATAGGTTTTTAGGAAGCTACTAGACAGGTCTTAGCCGTAAGAGCGGCATAGTGATAGTAGGGATTGCCCTAGGCTGGCAGATAGCAGTGGGGATGTAAGAGACCCAACACGTTCGGTTGAAATCTAGTTTATTGATAATAATTTGTTGTTTATATATTAAATTGTTATACTGTACACATCGATAGGTTTTTGAATGTAAACTGCCGTAACTCATAGGTGTAAACTGCCGACGGTGCATGTTGGTTCAGTTCCGCCGAAAGTAGGTTGCTTCCTTGCTGAGCACGCTGACGCAAAGTCCAATGTTCGGCTGGTAGTTCGGACATACTTCCACCTCCAGGAAGAAAGTATGTCTGTAAGGTATCTCCGCCTGGACCGATTATGATTGTTCAAAGAGTAGCTTGAACAACAATTATATAAAGCTTTCTTCGAAATGATAACCACAACAATGACATCTGTTTCCTCATGCCATTATTATAGATAATATTGTTACAGTGCCACCTAACAAACTAAGCAAGCATCTTTAGGTGATTTTGATATAATGGATACTATGTTCCGGAAAATGATGTTATTGAATAATTCTTCATATTAGAATATAAGAATAAAATAATATGGACCTATCCGGGCACCAACCATGGTGAAATCGACAGTTGCTTTGTTTTTGTAATTGAAATCAGAGCTCTGCTCAAGTGGTCATTATGGAAAAAAAAACCAGATGAGCTTTTCAACATCTACATCCACATCTGGCCAAGTCGGGACTCAATTCCATGACTCCTGACCAAGTCATCTATAGCTAGTGGTATTGCCCACTCAGCCCACCGGTCATCAAAAGTGTAAAATAAAAAATACATATTTAAAATTGCATAAAATTTGCATAAGTATGTGTTATTGAAAATAAAATATAAATAAGCATATTTAAATATTGTGATGCAGTGATTTAGAACGACGTCTTATAGGCTACTATAATTGTGTATGAGAAATTTCATTTCACTCTTCAAGATAAACTACTTTAAAATTCATTTTAATTTGACCCGGGAATTCCTACCATGCAATAATTTCAAATTAAATTGCAAAAAGCTCATAAGATACGTGTGACTTATTCTCGGTAGGCATCTTATTTATTAATGTTCGGTAGTTGCACGAATTGCTGGAGGACTTCCCCGTTATATGTACGAGTATACGTAATATAAAATAGTGTTACATCCGCAACAATTAAAATGAACAATGGTTCGTTCATGTTCTCAAATTAAGATAAACCAAATTTCTTAGTAATGTGATAAACCCGTATGTAAGTGACAAATCGTATAATATATTTTGTGTTGGTACTTCAGAGGTGGCAAACAATTACACGGGCCGCTTGATGGCCTACTCCGAAATGGAAAATAAATCACCGAAATAAGGGAATTTCTTAGAAAATTTTAACTTTGTTGTTGTAGGCCCTATGTTCCACGAGTGTAAGTTTCCATCGAATTGAAGCATCTCCATTGTGTTTGTCACAACCTGTCAAATACTATGATAAGCGCAGCAGTGCTTCTCTTGTGGAGTAACGGAAATATATTTTATTTTATTTCATTAAGTAAACCAACAGCGTAATATAAATTGTCTTTTAACTATAGCTTATAACTTAGGGTACAGCTAATTACAGGTTTCCCTTGTTTTATACTAATTGCATAGGACGTGGAACCAATGTCTAAATTATATGTATAAAAGTGTAGAAATTCATGTAATAAAATTAAAATTAATAAAAAAATGCACTTGTTCATATATAATAGTTATATAATGCATATACATAAATACAATCGTTTTACGTTTAACTATACTTTTGCTGTTAGCCAATATGTCAATATCCTGGAAAGTATCTTTATATGTCTGCAGTAGTGTAAATAAAAAAAAGTAAATAGGTGCGTTCGCGTGGTATTCGCTTTGGGAACTATAAATAATGATGGGAGCCGCCGATGGCAGCGCATGTTTGGTGCGTTATACCTTATACTTTCGACTAGTTCCCGGCAATCCACATTAACCTTCACTATATGTATAACAAACTTAGATCGAATAACCTACGCCTGTCTTTGAGTGGAGTTAAGCCGTATTATTTCCATCTTTCCTTATATGTCCCAACCTCTGACTTCGGGAAAGAGTACTGTAAATGATGGAATTTTGCTTACTGCCCGCTTGTCCATAATAGTCCTTCGAGCACCCTAACATTCCAGCTGTTAGCCGGGATAACCACCTTGTATCAGCGTCCTATCCTGTGTGGGAGGGATGTGATGACTTATAGTCGTCCGCAACTCGCTCACACTTATCTACCTACTATTATTCCTTCAAAAATTATAACAAACCGCTTATATATATATTACATTATTATATTAACTACTACCATCATTCGTAAAACAAACCTATTCACTATTTATTTTTATAAATATTTTTTGTCATCCGCATACATTAATATCGCGCTTGCATGCTATGTATTTCTCAGCTACACATAAACGTAACTATGATGGGGTGCCGATGGTTAAGGTTTAGGTACCGTAGTCACGCGTTTTTTTCGCTGTATAAATCAATTTTGCAAATGCTCTTGGTACCTTACACATCGCATCATGATTACATTACAAAACAGTTTTATTTAGTTGGGATCTTCTGTAAGCTGTAGGCACTACCCCAGTGGAGCTCTAAATTTTGAGTAAAACATACCACTATACCCTTCCTCTCTTCTCTAATTAAAATTAATGGTGGCCGCCGCTTACGTAGGTAAAAAGGTTTTGATACATTTGTGGGAATAATATTTGTAGTAACGAATGGAATGAATATATGACCTCTTTGATGCTCTGGACAGAGTGCACAGAGTGCGAGACAGAGTGCGGGCTGTGCGTATAATTGGCGATATAGACAAACACCATCGAGACTGCAATTACGTCACGACATATCTTCATTTATCGCCTTGCGTCGGTTACACCACGGCGAGTGCACTGAAGAGCTTTTTTCACTTTGTGTTTCTAAATGACAGCTGTAATTATTTCGTAGTAGTGCATTAGCATTGAATAAACTTTCTTTTTTGATGAATAATTCTTCGCGTTGTATCATAATTTTTTAAAGTAGATAAAAATAGATTTTCTTTGATAAATTTTGTTCCTAAATGGACAATTTAGCTTTGTTGATATAAAAAATAACACTGGTTACAATAATCTTTATTACAGTGATTCATATTACATTTTATGTAATTATTACATTACATTATTCTTACATTTTATTGTGTTATGCTTCACTAGCTATCTTCATATATGGACTCTTCTACTGCTTATCATCAGGTGTCATTTGCTAAGCTTAATATAAAAAAAATTATAAGAAAGTACCGTTTCAATATAATACTATGACAAGTGGCTATAAAGTAGTCCCTTAAAGCCAGGTTTGAATAACTTGCCTTTATCGTTTAACAAGTACTGTAAGTCCATATACAATGTAACGTATCGGTATTTTACTTACATACATCTTTTAGAGGTTTTCAGTAGATTGTAAGCTCGCTTAAAAGGGCGCGTGCGGCGAATCGACCAACAAAGTCAGTGATAATTTGCGACGACCACGCTTTCGATAATTTGTGAAGTTCTGTGAGTCGCGGCCCAAACGAAATGTTGAGCAGACGTGTTTCACCAAATAAATAATTATAATTTGTATAGTGATGATTCCTTGTGCTGTAGTAAAAAAGTATACACGTGCATTACATTTTAATCAAATTATCAAACTTAGTACTTAGTAAAGTTTATGAAAAGTGGATAGCCGGTAAGTATTTATTTGATTTGCTTCTATGTAATAGGTTAGGTAAAACAGTTTCTTCGCATTTTATATGAAAATTCATGACATTTTTTTCAATTTTAATTTACATTTAATGTAAATTACAGTATATATGTGCCCGTGCACATGATCCCGTTGTTGTAGCAATTTTGGGACTTCTGGTCAAAAAAACGCAACTAGTAGTTTTGGCAGTCCTCTCTTACACTGCCTAATGAATTCTGAAGAGACCTTAACAGGTTGAAATCTGAAGGTGCAGGGTCCCAGCAAAACTCTCTTTATTTTTGCTGAGTGGCTACAGATATTGTGATTTAGCGTCATCGTGATGAAAGACCACACCCTTTCTATTAATTAATTGCGGCCGCTTTCTTTCAATTTCTTGCTTCTCTCTGAATCTCATCAGATGTTGGCAGTAGAGATCCGAATCGATGTTTCTGCCCGGTCAATTTCTTCACTAGATTTGCTCATATTCCGTCAGAAAGAAAAACATAGCATTTTGCGGTGCAATTAGGATTTTTTTTCCTAACAGGGTAGCTTTAGGCTTTCATCTCACCTGATGGTAAGCAAAAATAAGGCCGATGATGAAAGCGAACTACATTCGGATTCCGAAACCACAGAAGAATGGCTATTTTACTTCTAACCTCTAACTGGAATAAAACAATGCTGTTAACATTATTGTACTGTTAAGGCGGCAGATTTGGGTTAGATGGTGGTAGCTAGCCGGACGGACTTAGAAAATGCCCTACCACTAACCAAATTGAGCAGAAAATTTCTTCACTGGGAATTGAACCCCGGTTTTCTAGATCTGAACATACGTGTTATGTATTTACTGTAGGTGTACCTTAGTAAAAAAGAGCTGCTTATACAATAAGATAAATAAATGTTTACCCCCTAAAGTACGCCAGGTGTAAAATAGCTCTCACTGATTGGCTACAGAGGAAAAGTTACGATGAAATTGAATCACTTATTTAACTTTATTTTATTTATTAAGATAGATACACCATCAACAATATCAATGTACATATAAGATAAATTTATGCAAGTGTATAAGGATAAAAGTTATGTTATTTGTATGCAATAAGTTGTGGAACTCTTAAAGTTTTTCCATCCTAAGGTTATGTCGTAGTTCATAAAGGACATAACAGTAGATACGCGCAATCACACACTTATACGAACACATCCACACATACTTAAGGAACTGCCAACTATTTCTATCTACATTAGACTAAGTTATCGAAATAAACTATTAAATTTGATTTGATTTTAAAACCAGTCTAAGGTTCTTAGGCATTATATTAGGCAATTCAAGGCAAGATCTATAGAACTTGACAGGCTTCTTATAATTGCGCTGAAATATCTGTAAATAAAATGAGAAAAGAATTAGACGTGTGTCCATAACAATTTTTAAGGGACTAAGCATGCTGAGATCTTACCTTTATTACATCGGAACACATCGGAATTGCTATAGAGAATTTTTTTGTTACCTGAACTGTTTTATTTTATTTTACAGAGAATGAAGGAGCGTAACAGAATTATCCAGTACTTGGTAGCAGCAGCAGGTAAGAAAAAAATCTGATTAAAAATGCTATTAAAATATTTGTAGAAATCCTTTTTTTGTTAACTGTTTGCATGCAGTGCTCTTTGCTTTCACCCATCTACTTAAGTGCGATAGTCCTTCAGTTACGTGATGGTGTTGTAAATTTGATTTCTAAGGTGAGCCTAATTGTGTCATTAGCCGTAATCTAAGTATCTAGTGTTGTAGAATTTCACAGATTCTGCAAAAGACTAACAAGTTAACGATATTAAGCTCAGGGCCAACTTCAGTATTACAATTACAATACAAAAACAATACATGACAATGACAATGATATAACAATACACAAATACATGAAATTTTTAATTAAAAATATCGGAATTTGTAATAGGGAATAAATAATCGAAAAGTAGATTCGATTAAAATTTCGTAGTTTAGTTTCCGATTATGGTGCTGAAGTGTTGCAGTGACGACTAAATAAACGATCGATACTTGAGAACTTAAGTGCGTGTGATGTTTTTTCCAGCAGAAATACACTTTGCTTGAGCTAATATCTCATCAGTGTTTTGATTGATATTCAATACCTATATTTATGCCCATTTTAGTAGGAATGTATAGGATTTAGGTAATTTATTTGATATAATTATTCTCTAATACTAACAATATATATTTAACTTATTATTTTTAAACTCAATCCATTTAGATTCTCAATAGAAAATAGTTTACTATTTCTCAATCCCTATCAATTCTCAATCTCACCCAAATGTACAGTTGCATCTAAGATGTTTAAATTTAAAATAATATATACTTAACCAATTTATTGCTACTACAATAGACTTCGTATATGTTGCAGTTTTAGTTATATACACCTTTACCCTCAACGGTGATTTTGGAATTTTACTTACAGTTAATCATTCTATATTATTTTCAACAGTGTCTCTAGCATCTATGGCCTTGGGCGTCTCATCCTCATGGCCGACACCAGTGATTGTGAAGTTCCACGCCAATGAGACGGATGTTGTTATCACCGATGTAAGCCATACAGTGCATGATTCCAATGATTACAATATAGTCTACAGAACAGATAACCTCCTTTTTTTGTTTTGTGATTTCTTCCAATGATACATATACATTTCGGCTAAATTTGTGGGTATGAATACTTTAACACGTTGCAATGAGAGCTATTTTAGCTTATCACGTTACGATAGATGTGCGGTCTTGGTTAACGATACTCGAAATTTGCCTACTTATTTATGATTAATACGAGTCTGTCATGTAAATAGTTGCAAATTAGATTGCAGGTGGAGTAAACACTCTGTGAAAAATAACTCTCCGTAGTCGGGTTCAACCGTCTACTAAGAGATATTGAGTTCGACCCCTAACATCTAGTCTTGAGGCTAGGGCGGCAGCTACAGACTACGGAGTACATAATTATATAGTAGTCGCTATGCTTGCAGAAAAAATAATTTCCTTTGTTTAAATTTAATACTAAAAAGTGAATGTCTTTATTTCATACAATGTATTGATATGGCTCAAAAGCCCACTTTGTCTTGTCCCCGTTACAGACGTACATGTTTTATAAGATGCACTTTTTATAAGTTTTGACCGACCCTTATACAGTTATTATTGGATCCGGTTATCTTGTGCAATTGTCGATAGTATTCTTTAAATACCTAACTGATACCTGCTTACTATTATGCTTGTTGTACGTACTCAAGAGAATGGTCCATCGAGGCCTTATATATCATATTATATAGCCTTATTGACTTTTTACCAGAATGAAATAGCGTGGATGGTGGCCATATCATCGCCAGGTTTCATAGCGGGCAGTTTCGCAACACGTTTTGTCTCAGATAATTATGGGAGGCGGGCCACTATACTTAGCAGTGCTATCCCTATGGTTTTGGGAACAGTAAGTAACTTTTTAAAAATTCAACAAATATGTAGTCAGCAAATAATAAAGTAAATTTAATATTTATATATTAACTTATATATAAATATTAAATTTAATATGCTTATTAATTATTTTATAATGCTTAAATTTCATTACTCATTGATTATTTGGAACGTTTTTCGACAATATTAAAAATATATTAATGGTATATAAACTTTTCAGGTGTTTCTGTTATGTTCAGTAAAGCCATGGTTAATTTATACTGCAAGATTTTTTTGGGGTTGGGGCACAGGAATGATAGGAACGGTACGTGTTTTTAATTAGTTTATAGTTTTTTTGTCTAGATCTATTTTGACGCTTGTAACTCCTTATTCTCCTGTTTTGATTGAACAATTCCTATGTTAAACGCGATGTTATTTCACTTTCAGCATAGTTTTACATTCCTTTGCCACCATGTACGTTGAAACAGATTTGAATCTCGATATTATGTATAAAGGCCCGATTCCCTTGTACACGAACTAAATTAAAATTTTATTAAGCTTAGTACTGCTATAAAAGAGACCCAAGTAACTTAATTGGAGTTTAAGATTATGGTGGCAGAATCGACACCAATAGCTGGGTATTATATTCTTCGCCGCTAACTACCGCGGGACGGGACGCTCGTAAAAGTTTAGTAGATATATATTTGATATATGTGTTTGTAAGTACTAAAGTACTTGCACGTGTTAGCTTATCAACGGAACAGACCGTCCAAAATATTGTTATACTTTGTATCTTTGTAACCGATGCCAAATTTTGCTATCAGTAAACCAATAATCTAATCTACTTATACGCGAACATTATCTCTATCGAAAGTTGGTCGAAGTAAACACGAATTTGTATAATAAATGTAATAGATTACATATCTACCTCTGTGATCCCTGATTTTTTAAATTAATCAGAGTATTGTGTGAGCTAGTTTTTAGGATGATGAGCACGATGAGCATCCCACATTTTTTAAACTATGTGATCAAATATGAAACAAAAATTAATGTAATTTAGTAGTTTCTCTTATAATATTTTAAGCACTTCACAGTCGTCAGTGAAATGAAAAACAAAACAAAATCATGAAATCTCTTCATTTGTAAAAATGACACTATAAAAATTAATCGCACATGGTAATTTTCGAAAAATACAATAAACAATAAATATCTCGGTAACCGTGATATTTTTACTAAGGTCAAAATTTGAGTAAAGGTCATGATAAAGTCTATCTATAGTTACAGGGTTATCCATTGTTTAAGGGACACATATATATATATATATATATATATATATATATATATGTATATATATATATATTCTCAACGGGTTGGATATAATTTCAAAAAGTTGAATTGAAAAAGCTCAATAGGGAATAGAAATGCAAGTAAAGAAATGTTTGTAATATATAAGATGCTATGGCTCTTGATATTGAGTCGAGCTCGAGTGGCATGACGAACACGAGATTGTGTACATCGAAATGTTCTTGTGATAACGTTTTATTTTTATATTAAGAAAATCTATTTGCATTTAACTGCTCACTTTTCTGTGCAATTTATCAAGAATATTAAATATCATTAAGTAGGTAATTTTGTACTCTGCCCTCCAATTTAATCTATACCTTCTTAAGCAGGCAAGTATTAACTTGATTAAATTTACGATTTCAGGTGGTGTCAATGTATTTAGCAGAGATTGCCGATAAAGATCTTAGGGGTACTCTTTCAGTCGGCACCCGGTTTATGTTTAACTTGGGCACTCTCCTCGTTATCTCGCTGGGCCCGTTCTTCTCTTATCAAACGCTGAACATCTGTCTCCTCGTCCTACCGATTGTTTATTTCGTTGCCTGTTTGTGGATACCCGAATCTCCGTACTATTATCTGAAAGAAGGCAAGGTGGAAGCAGCCAGGAGAGTCCTCTCTAAGTTACGGAATTACAAAGAGAAAAGGGTAAGGAAATGGTTAGTTCATTTGGTCTTAGTTCATGAAATTAGTATAATGAGAGAGACGCAAAAGAGCATATTGATACTTCAAATTTTGAACGTACATCTAAGAGAAGCTCTTTCACATAAACTTCCCAAATACTCCACTTTTAGAGCCAGCTCCCTAAAAATATCCACGGCTAGTTGCCCCTACCATCCACCCCTAGCCAATACTAATGAATGTTGCGTAGAAAAATATACGCATTTGAAATTTGCGCGTTTTGCGGTCAAGAGTTTAAGATCTATCTTATTTCATTTTATATAATGTTTTAAATAAACTGACTAATATGAACAATGCCTTATACTATAAATTAAGTTTTTAAATTATTGTTGATTTCAGTTATGTGATTCGATTTTTATGTGAGTTTTTTGAATATTGATCATTTTATAAAAAGTATTATAATTGTTGAGTAAGGTCCCCATACCTCGTCGAGAAAGTGTTTAGATACTATCTGAGATTGGACATAATTTTAACAGACGTTTTTTCAAACTACAATTATTTATAAATTTTCAAAGTTAAATATAATTATGCAGGCCATTTACAATTTGTTTACATAGTTCCATATTTTGCTAATAAGTTATTAAGACCAGTATTTTATAAATTTTTAAATGTACAATTACAGGAATTAGAAGAAGAATTGGAATTATTGAAGTCTTCGGTGGTTAGTGAAATGCGTCGCGATAGTTCTATCAAGGAGTTATTCACCGGCCTTCAATATAGAAAGGCGCTTATCATATCTACAGGTAAAGACATCACTTTAGTCAAAAGTTGTATATGATAACGAAAATTATTATAAATTGTTTTTAAGCTTTCTATAATGAACATAATAAACGAATAAATATTAAAATATTTGATTATCGCTTTTATTAAAATTGGTATTTTAACTATACTGCCGTCTTATACCTTAACATTATTAATTTTTTTATTATTATTCTAGGGTTAAAGTTAACTCAGATAATGACGGGGGTGGTGACAGTCCAACAGTATTTAGGTCGGATAATGCAGGATACCAAATCCAATATTCAAATCTCGACGTTGTTCATTATATTCGGTGCAGTGAGATTCATTATTGGTACGTAAATTTTTGTTCAACTTTAATGTCAAGTGATATTATAGATATCCTTTTTGGAATAATATGGAGAGAACAAGATGCAAATAAATTTGGATTTAGAGCCAGTACTTGTACATTTTAACTTTGAGAAGTGTATTACAATTGATTCTGCTTTCTTGTGGTTATAGTAACTTTAATTGATTTAGTAACATTGTTTTGATAGTTGATTGTTTTATTATATTTAGCTACCTAAATACGAAATAACGATTTCATTTTTAATTTTCAGGAATAATGTCATCAGTGTTAGCAGATCGTGTTGGACGTCGTTCGCTTCTCATCTACTCTTATTTAGGCACTGCATTTTGTCACGCTATGTGTGGAGCATACTTCTTTTGCCAGGAAATATTGAAAATTGACCAAGACATTCTAACGCCATACGCCTACGTGCCTTTTGCTGGTATTCTCGGCTCCAGCATCGTCTCTACACTGGGGTTCACTTCAATCGTTTTCGTTATCGTTGCCGAAATATTTCCTATGAATATTAAGGCAGTCGCTATGAGCTCTTTAAGCATCTTCGGTGGTGTTTTAGGTTTCGTTATTGCCAAAGGGTATCAAGAGTTGAAGAACTTAACAGGGTTGTGTGGAGTGTTTTGGATATTTGCAGGTATAGCGGTTGTAGGTGCGCTATTTACTATTAAATTTGTACCTGAAACTAGGGGTAAGAGTTTAAGGGAGATACAGATATTATTGCAAGGTGATTTTTACAATGAGACTGATGATAAGTTAGGCGCTGTTGTTAGTAATAATGTTCTCAATGAATCTAGTAAAGATACGGAGTTACAAGAACTGAATAAGAAAGATGTTAGCGATTAATGGACGAAGTCAATAAATGAATATAATTTCATATTTCCAAATCAAATACATGTACAAGTTCTCTGCTTAAGATTACTTAATTAATTTATAAAGATTACTTACTAGAGTGAGTACAACTTTTAAATTTTCCAAACCGCAGTATGATAACTTGTCTTAGTATCTTTCGATTCTGCTTTTTAAGCGTCTGTTATTGACAGATCATTTCTATAAAGTAAAATGCGTTTATATGCTTTTAATTTTGTGTTTCAACTGAAAAGTCAAAAGATGTAATGTGATCACAGAACTATCAGCTGAACTTAGGTATTACCTATTTTATATTAACTCGTATTTTTTTGTAGTTTGCAAATGAGACTATATCTTAAGTTAAACGTGTGGTTATATAGACTGTGGTATAACTATCGAATAGTATTAACAAATCTTTCACTGATTTGCATTAAGAATTGTTTTAGTACGTAACAAAACGTTAACTGTAACGTCAATGTATAGCATACAATATAATTACCTACAAGTTGCCTGCCGCCTTACTATAACGGTTGTAAAAGCCTTATACTTTAGTTGTTTACATAGTGTTTTATTTCAGAAATTCGACCTTTTATACTGAATTAAAAATTATGTGACAAAATATGTTTCCCAATATTTTGTCACGTTGTATGTGAATACAGGCTTATAAAATATTTAATAAGGCCTAGTCATTTCGTAAAATCTGGTATAACGTATTTGTTTATTTCTTTTATTAAATTTAAGTGAAATATCGTTTGTGATGTAAAGATTTAAATATTATCATATATTTTGTTATATGATATGTATACAATTATTTACAGTGACAGGTATACAATTACTAATTTTCTTTAGTAATTTCTTAATAATTTATAACTCTATTTAGTTTTTGACATCCCTTTCATTTCAATTCAATAAGAAAGGAGAGAAATTGTAGGTATATCTACTAGCTATAATTATAATGCCCAAAATCCAAGATAGTAATTTATAAAACAAATGTTTCAATAAAAAAAGTGTCATCGTTGGCTGTATTCATACAATTATAAAGATAGTTCTACATTATCATATGTTAAAAAAATATTACACCAACACCAACGCCATCTTTTGACACTTATGTTTACCTATACGTGACGAACTACCGTATGGAAATGTCGTTTTGTGTTGTAGTGACGCTGACATAGTACTTTTTACTTTCACTGAATCCCAGAACATCTGTATAAAATTTATTTTTAGCAAATATTTAAAGAAATTTTATCTTAGATGATATGAGATAACCTACTACTTTACTTTTTGCTTTTTAATTTAATTGTATTTGGTGAATCATCGGCCAATATAAACAGATTCATACTTGTTGTTGAACAGAGATACAGAAATCATTCTAATTTCTGCCTTATCAATTTGGTGTACTGCTTACTCATTGTATAATTAACTATAGTTGTGTAAACGACAAACTTAGATATACATAAACAAAATAGTTACCTTCTGAAAAAGTGTAACATGTAGAGGACATGCCGATTTACCACACCACATTTTAAGAAAATATTTTTAACAAAATTAAGTCAAACTAACCAAAGAAGTTGGTATAATGCATTAAAGAACATTTAGGTTAAGAGCTCATGATCGGGTTGCTATTCTGATATCTACATTAAAATATTCTACAATAAAATCAAAACCTCTTAATCGCAATTTTGTAATAAAACTTTATTTTAAAGCATACGGTAGTCTTAAATATCTAATTCTTATCTGCATATTGAAATTTTTATATTATAAAAATATACGTCATTGGGCCTGATTCTGAAGAACATTCTTTAAATTTAAATTGGAAGAAAAGTGCAGTGTATCTAGCTTTCTCGTTATATGTGCAAAAAGGACAGTGGTCTTAATATTTGATTTTATAATTAGTAAGTTCTTCTAAGTAGTTTCGGGGGAATATAAATCGAAGGACGAGTTTACCTAAGATGCACTGTGAGGCTCGAGAAAAAATCATTCAAGTGTATAACAAAAATAGTTTTAGTGTTCGACCTCAAACAATACTAATACAATTCATTTATTTTAAATCATATATTGACCAATTAAATCCAATAGTACGAGGAAGTTAAGTATGTGTTCAAATCAGAACCAAAGAAAGTATTGTTTTATTTTTAAGGAGTAAGGCTTAAATGCCAAAAATATTATAATCAAATATTATAATCATAATCATATTATTGCTAGACTGATAGTTTTTAAAGATATATCCTAATGTTTTTATCCTTTTGTCATTCCTTTAGGTTGAAATTTGCTGTAATTAGTTTGACCGAAGTATTCGAATAACTATTCGAATTTTCTCATGCAATTATGTGAGTGAAAAAGTGATTCATTTTACTACAATTATATTTATTATATTGTATCTTTATACAAGATATTAATTAAAAACTAATATTTCACTGAGAGAATTCGAATAGTTTAGAGTGTTGTGATCAGCCACCCTGCGCCTCGAGACGCCTTGTTGCAGCGGCGGTATCGTCTGCCTTTAAATATTGTTCGCAATAGGCTAATAGTCCGCGCTGCGCATTGACACGCCCACTGAGCATATAAACACTACGTTCTGACACGCCGCTTCTTGTGCTAAAAGCACATCGCGGAACAATTTGACTTCTTACAGTATCGTCGGTTGTCGATGTGAACTGTGTCTAAAAAGTTTACATTAGAAAATAGTTGCTATTATAGTTAATATTATAACGAACTAGTGACAGATTGGAGTGATCACAATTTTATACTTTTATAATAAAACTTTAAGTCCTGAATGCATTTTTATATCTCACTTAACCTACTTTTTTAGTGCACAGATGTTAAGCCGATTTTGAATTTATAACCGAAAAACGGCTGAACAATTTAAATCCCTCATTTTTACGATTCGGCTCCGTCCAGATACAGATTTTTTTTAACGAATTAAGTTAGAAACTCCATCATATTCCGCAGTTGATAGCTCACGTAATTTTTAAAAAAGATCTTAACAGGGCAGCTCTTGGCCTTCATCTCATTTGATGGTTAGTGAAAATAAGACCGAAGGTGGTAGCGAACTACACCCAAATTCCTCAACCACAGAGGAATTGGCTATCCTACCTCCAACTGTCGGACCACAGATTTAGGGAAGATGGTGGTAGCTAGCCAGGTCGACTTATAAAAAGCCTTACCAACAACCAAACCAAACAGGAAATTTCTTCCACCACTGGGAATTCTACTCCGGACTTCCAGATCGGAAGTAGGTGGTCTTAGCCACTAGACCACAAATGTGGTAAAAAATAAAACAATTTCAAGTAATATTTAATAACTTAGTATGCAACCACTGTTGCAAAAGAACGTGCAGTTCACCTGGTGATAAGTGGCTAAAAGGCTACTGCTAGCGTAATAATAGTTAGAAGTAGGTATTGTTATCTATAGCCAATAGTTGTTGAAGAGTATATTCACACCCATACCGTGTAAAAAACAGGAGAGGTTGAAAATTTAACAGCATCGAAGGGAAACTGCTTTTCCATACACAACGCTTCTTCAATTGTCCTGTACAAGTTTTCATGTAGGAAAATTATTATGTGTAGTAATAGTGCACAAATCTGTTATTAGCATGTTACATTGTGATCACGGTGGGCAGCTAGTATTGTTTCATAGGATAAGAGTTAGTGTATGAAAAACAAACAAGCTTTATTCCCATACATGAACGAAAGTTAAATTTAATCGATGCCTAATTAAATCGACTGCAGAATCAATATTTTTGATAAATAAAATTAATATCAAAAATAATATCACTAACAAAGTAAACACTACCTTGAATATTAATAGTGAAACTGGTAGAATCGACAAGGTCGTGATTTACAGTTTCATTATGTTCTATAATTCTAGATTAATATTTATTGTCAAATCTGATAGATATCCATAGAGTTTACAATTACAAAATAAACCCACAACTTAAAAGCCGCGGTCCTTATTGCCTTTACATACCAAAACGATACTTCGGTATTAAGAACTCAATTTGACCTGATCACACAAAATATTGACTTTCATAAGCTTCTTTTATTTAGTATTGAGACAAAGACACACACACACTCGCGTATATGCATCTACACAAAGCAGTTGAAGTCAAGTGTACCCACTGTAACCAATTAATGTGACAAACATTTTAATTTCTAAGTCCCAGTGGACAGTTACTGGACCAATTACTGATTTGTTTTTACGATCCTATCATTGTTCCGCTTATTTAATATGATTATATGAAAATCATCAGCCACTTTAGGCTGGCTAGAAAAATGATGAGAGTATTGTTTGATTGGGGTATACCTGAGAATATTGTTAGTTTATTTATTCATAAATACCTTTAAAAAGTTAGGTCGTTGTATAGTACTAGAATCTAAGTTGATGATAAGGACTTCAATTTGTTATCTGTTTACACAAAATTATTCCAAGACTATGTTGAATATGCTTTATGACTCTTATATGATCTGTCGATATATGGTTCAAACGTCAAACTGATTCTGAACAACCCACGATAAGTGGGCGGGATGATAACGTTCGTGGAGTGGCAGTAAATTTTGCGTCTGGGAATCTATTTACATATGGATACACTTACAAACTATTACGATTTGATGTTGGAGCGTCACTATCGCGCTCGGAACCGTTCATAAATGTTTTAATTTTTTATGTGTCGTAGTTGTTACGCAATATAGTTGACACAGTTGGTGAGAGACATTTAAACGAAACAGTGTGTTTTTATATGAGAGTGAAACGATTCTGTGGAAATGACACAAGGGAACAGAAATGTGCAGTATTTGGTTACTTTTGCAGGTAAGTTACTAAGATACTTTTTAATATAAACATAGTTAACATATCGCAGTTTATTTATGGATAGTCTTGATATTTGAGTAATTGATTAGTTATTGTTATTTATAAAGTGGAAGTAAATTCCTTGTAATATATTTTTTTAATAAGTATTTTTCTTAGCTCACTTAAAATATTATACGAGTATGTAATATGTTCTTTATTTTTGATATAATGATATTTTTTGATATTTACTTTATTGATCTTCCATTCACGGCACTTAAAAGAACTTAGCTATATATGTAAGGTTATTGTTGTCAGACAGATATATTTTTCAATATGTTTTATCAATAAAAGCTAAAAAATTAAAAACTATGTACAAAAATTTGTAAAAATAAAGTATTGTAATATTATTAAAGCAAGTAATTGAAGTGATTTTGATCGCCCACATACCAATATAATTAATAATTTTAAAGAAACATATTAATTCTAAAATGTATAAATTACTTGCTTTAATAATATACGTGTCTACGTATAATATCAAAGATGCATATAGATATATACATATATTAAATATATATTATTATACTGTACTTATATCAAAGTTATAGATCCAACATAAATTTTTTTATAAATCAATTCTAAAGCCTGCATTTCTAACGGTACCTATTTATAATATGTAACTTTTGAATCGTTTTCAGTATGCTTAGCATCCGTGACCACGGGTGTGCTCTTATCATGGACTACGCCAGCCTTACCGAAACTTAACGAGAACGAAACTAGCCTTCATATTACGAGAGTAAGTATTGCCGTCATCGTTCATATATACGATATTATGAATAGGCATTTAATTTAGCGATTGCAAAAAAAAATGCAGTTGCCGAATACTTACCCCGAAACTAAAATTGACATCATCATCATCATATTAGCAGAGAGACGTTCACTGCTGGATATAAGACAAAGAAATATATAGTACACATATATATAGAAATATACTTTAACTGAATTTAATGATTACTTACTCAATCAATCTAATTATTATAAGCTATTTACTAATGTAATAAATGCTGCACTGAAAAGTTTTTGTAAGTATTAGTCGATAAACTTACCGTCTCAAAGTGAACAAAATGCAAATTCTACTAATCATGTAGTTAGTTGACAGTTTTAATGACTGCTATCCTTTCAACGTATCTTAATACGTTCATTTGTTCGTGCGTTCATCAATCATTACCCCTAGTGTAAGTTTGGTATGTATGGAGCGATCGTAGTTGCGTTAAGCTGATATTGCAAATATAACAGGGCGCTGCTTTCGCTTCCGTACAATTTGACAGCTGACAAACACGATCGAGTCGTTTCAATTCGATTGAAACTTACACTAGGGGTACAGATAGCATTAAACTAAACTATAATTTATATTTAAGTACAGTATGGTATCAATTGAGAATCAGGCTCATCGTCGATTATTGATGAATAAATATCCCTACACTTATTATTTTATTTTCTGGTTTAAATTACCATTGGATTCACTTAGCTCTCTATAATAGTACTTCAATGGATTAAAGTAATTTATGACTGCATGCATTTGTTCATGGATCATAGTAGATTAAGTCCGTCATTTTACCATAGGCAGTTCTTGAAGAAACGCTAATATAAGCACTAATGCATGCTGCATGTTTTGAATTTATATGGTTGAATATAATAAAATACGATCCAACCATCGTTACTATATGTGTGAACTGTAAAGCTTATACGTGGCTATGATTGCATTTATCTTAATACATATGGGATATAAATAACTACTACTTGATATAGATATTAAAGTGTATTATTTATATTCCATTTATAACCATGCAAGTGCCATGTTAATTCATATAGCTTAAATCATATATTTCATTAAGAGTTTATTGATTCTAATAATTCAAACAATGTCAACGACAATTTTAAATAATATATTCGGCAATATGTACCGCTGTCCTTGCTTTTACTGTTTAATATCTTCATTGCTGCTGTAGTCGCCAAAACCAAAATATGGGAAAAATATTAAATAAAAGGGAAAAATATCATAAATGTTTTGTTAGCAGTCCTCGTAAAAACTAAACAATAAATTTATAACTAGAGGTTGCCCATTTCACCTGAGTTCGTAGATTTTTTTATTGAGGCTTCAATAATCGAGCAGCTTTAAATTTTGCGGTAAATACCTACTACCTCATCCTAATAATATCGATTGGTGCTACTCAAGGGAACGATTTCTATCCACCACTTGATTTAAACATCAAATGGTTTTATTCATCGTTTTTTAAAAAAGCTTTTTGTGTAATACTCGGTAATCTTTACTTCGATTTGTTAACGGGTCTTAGAAGAACAATTATTTCATTATTTTCTCTGTAATTTAAATATATCAAGTGGAATTCTTTGACTTTATTTAAGTTTATTATAAAGCCATGAGACTACTAGTATAGATCGTTCCGAAATTGAAATTAGACAAAAACTATACGTATGTCATAAAAAGAGTCAAATTTAATAACTCGATATCCTTGCTCGTAACGCAGGCGAAATTGGTTTGCTATTTAGACTGGTAAAACTCGAAAGGTTAAGGGTTTCGTGGTAGTTTCGGATAAAAACAAACTACCATCTTCTACTACTTTTACTGAAATGCGAACGGTTCTAACTTCTGATCTGAAGTAACGAGATTTTGTTTTATCATACTGGGTTTGCTTGTAACAGATATGTTCAGCCACTGTCAAAACTAAAGCTTAGTAGGTTTTTTTAGAAATAAGATCTCTCTTCTTTGCTTATTTTGGTTACTGAATTTTAGTAAAAATACCGTATTTTTTTCAGGAGCAGTTGTCATGGGTAGCAGCCCTAGGGTCGCCAGGCTTCATGGCTGGTAGCTTCGTGTCAAGGTATATTTCAGACAGGTTCGGAAGACGAGTGACTATTCTAGCTAGTGCTGCACCTGTTTCGATAGCCACTGTAAGTATATCAAATGTGCGGATATATTATTAATTGATTAAAAAAGGATTTATAATTAAATTCATTGTTGTACATAAGAATTAGTTAATTTTAAGGAAAAATTTTAGCCTGCCTTGAGTGATGGAAATGATAAAAATAATTTAGAGCCTTTTGAAATAAAATAAATTTATACGACTAAAGACCTTTATACATGGTTCATGACGAAGACCACCAGGGTCAAAAGACCCAAGCAGAATTTTAGTAAGCAATCATAAGTCTGCTATTCTTCATTAGTAAACAAATCGTCAAAGTAATACCAAATTTCGTCTTAGGCATAAGTACACGAACAAAATATGTCTCGAAAATTTACTTTTTTGTTTATTTGTTTTCTTAATATTAGGTATTATTAATTAGGTATCTAGGTATCTTTATAGTCCTCACGCGCGTATATTTAAGTACATATCTAATATGAAGTCTAAAAGATACAGCTCAAAGAGATCAATAACAAATTGCAAAAAAGAAATTCTCAAGATTGTTTATTTTAATAGTAATTATTAATCGTCATTAAACTTTTTAAGAACGAATAAAAATGTTTTATAAATATTTTTTTCTTTCTAGCTGTTTGTTGTAATCAGTTCTAACGTTTGGCTGCTTTATTTGGCAAGATTTTTATGGGGTATATGCGTCGGTATGGTGGCTACGGTAAGCAATAAAATAAAGTCTAATATTTGTATTTTATATTTCAGTTACTTATAAATAATGAATTTTCAAATTTAAACTGCGCTTTTTCTAATTATAGGTATTATGAACAGTTTTCATAACAAATATCATATATCCATAATCAACAATGTGGACAATTCGATATTGTTTTGTTTTCTCGTACTGAACTTAAATAAAATGAAGTGTAATTTTTGGTAAGGAGCAAAGTTTATAGGTTTAGTAGCTTCTCAAACCTCTGTCGCTTTAAAAAAGTTGCATTTATTTCACTAAACATATATTTTCAGGTATCTACCATCTACATAGCTGAGATATCTGATAAGGATATCCGCGGTAAACTTTCGGTCAGCAGTCGATTCATGTTCAATTTAGGGAATTTCCTTGTATTAGCAGTGGGTCCTGTAGTAACTTACAAGACGTTAAACTATTTGCTATTGATTCTGCCGATAGTGTACTTCATAGCATGCTTATTCATACCTGAAACACCATACTATACTCTAAAAGGTGGAAAGGTAGATGAAGCAAGGAAAGTATTGAAGAAACTTCGAAACTACACAGATAACAAGGTGAGTGTACCTACATCTTTTATTTTAGTAAATTCCACTATCTTAAATGGCAGGAGCTTTTAGGTAAATTGAAATAAATTTTAGCTTCATCTTTACAGCGCCTTGAAGATGAGTTAGAACTAATGCGACAAGATGTGAAAAAAGAGACTTTACGCTCCGGATCTATAAAGGAACTACTTACTGGAAGACAATACAGAAAAGCCGTAATAGTTTGTACAGGTAAGTCATTTTTGCCAGTTGCAAATTCATTTGTATCATGAATCAAGTAAATATTAATTTATGCTGTAAGAGTTCTTCACCATTTATTTTAGCCTTGTTGTTCTCAAAAAATGACTACAATAGCTATGTTAGCCAATTTAGGGTACCAATCAGTACTTTCTATTCCCTAATTAAACAGACTATATAAGCATTAATAATATTTCAATAAAATATTTTTCAGGATTGAAAATTACGCAAATGCTGTCTGGCTCTATTGTCATTCAGCATTATCTTGGATTAATATTGCAAGACAGTAAAATGAATATGGGCCTACCTACTGCTTTCATTATATTCGGTGGAGTGCGTTTTGTTAGCGGTAAGGATAGATTTTTCAATGCTTCTAAAATTATATTTGAATGTTTTTATTTACTAATAACATATTTTATTTGAATGTAGATAAAAAATAACGAGAATTAAGATCCAAGTGAACTTATTTGATATTTACCTAAGTCCATAATATTTTCAGGAGTAGTTTCGTCGTTACTAGCAGACCATGTGGGCCGTCGTCCACTCCTCATCGTCTCTTATATCGGCGCTGGATTCTCACTTGGTCTCACAGGAGCATATTTCTTTTGTTTAGAAGTTTTGAAGATAGATCAGGAGGCCATTGCACCTTACGGCGTTGTTGCATTCGCTGGAATCATATTTTCAGTTATACTTTCTACAATAGGCTACAACTCCCTTATATACGTGATTCCAGCAGAATTATTTCCCATGAATGTAAAATCAGTTGCCATGACATTATTAAATGTGTTTGGCGGATTGTCCAATTTTACTATTGTAAAACTTTATCAGCAATTGATCAATCAAGTTGGTCTTTTTGGAGTATTTGCTTTATTCACACTTGTAAGCTTCGCGGGAGGCATATTTACGTTCTTCACCGTCCCGGAGACGAAAGGTAAAAGTTTAAGAGAGATATTAGTGTCATTACAAGGAGAGGCATACGAAGAAGAAACTGAAAATTTGAACAAATTAGGAAATAATGTAAATGAAACTAATGAAAATACGGAGCTACAAGACATTGTCAGAAAAGAGGTTTAGACTAATGATTTATTATTGTTATTGTAATTATAATTATTTAGCTAGTCGGTAGAAATCTGAAAAATTCAGTCGATACTTTTGATATTGTTTAGAAAATACAAAGTCACAATTAAATACTGTTTAGAATGAGTCTTGAAAGCTTTAAATAGGTTTAACTAATTCGTTTATACTTCGTCTCGATTACAATCGTGGTTTATAGAACCCTTAACCCAAGCTTTTAATGTCACTTACTTTGGACTAGATAATAGGAGTAAGTGTTAGAAATATTATTTTATTAACAGTACAAAGTTTGCTTCTTTAAATCGTAATAGTTACTTTCTATTTTAGACTGACTGATTAAATAATATAAATTAATATACCGTACACGCACGTACAGAATACTTCTGCACATATAGATAAGTATAAATGACGCCAGAGATATATATAACATTATATAACTATTATTTAACACGTAAATAAAATAAATAAATAAATAAATTTACTATGAACTTATATAATAAACCTAATTTATTTTTCTAAAATTGATTTAAATTATCTTTGACAACGAAAAATTTCAGTTACAAAAGGAATAAAGATACGTTCGTTGTAATTTTCTATCAAAAATAATAATCGAATAATGTATAAAAGAAACAAACAATAAATTGACGAAGTGAGTTAATTTTAGAAATACGTTTTCAACTTTTTGATTTTATTTATATTTTTCTTCAACAGGTTATCACTAACGTAGTCATAAATTTAATATCATTGTTATATTTAAGTTACTTATATTCTTGCATTTGGAAATTTACACTGTCAATTAGAAGTTGTATTCTAAATAACTATTGGTTTACTTTCCTATTCACAAAGTCAAAGTAAAAATATCTTTATTTAAATAGACTCATTTACTAATTTCTTTCAAATCGTTATAACATTGAATGAGTATCAGAAAAATAAATAAATGTAATTAAAGGTAATAGTGATAACTTTAAGTGGTTATTAACCGGGTATTTGCAAATTGTCCCAGTTATAAATTTAATTATGTATTAAATAAAATATTTTAAAATTAAAACTAACACTAATATGCATATTCCCAATTAACCCTACCACCGCTTCGACGAATTAGTAGCTGCAGAGAAGAAGCGGCCAAAGAAACTCAGCCTTTAGTATTTGTAATGATATTTACATATTACGTATGTCATTATCTATTAGTAATACAAACATCTTTTTTGTTTTACAGTGCGATATTTTATACATCAGTACGTATCGTCATTTCTGGTTGGATTAAGTTTCAATTCAGTTTGATTACTACTTATTTCATTACTGTGGTGACTATACTGTTTTGCGAATACATGTTGTAATTCTTTTTAATGTGCTTTAAATATTTTGCGTTGAAACGCTACAATGGTTTTCGCAGTGAATGTTACTGTCAAAACAAGTTACGTAATAGGTCCGCAAGACAAATACAGACAAACATTACACAAATCTTAGTTTAAAATTAGACTTTGTTTAAACCCGACCTCGGTTATATCAGTGTTAGTTTAGTTATGTTTGGTTGTCTCTATAGATAGAGATGGCATCGGCTTTAAGTTAGGATATTATTTTGTTAATTTATGAGACATAAAAAACGGTTTTGTTCGGTTTTATACATTTAAATTTTCGCTTATTTCAGATTTTATTCAGACCGTCTACTACAGATACAGACACTAAAAATCAATTATACATTATGGCAGTTACTATTTTATTGCTTGAGATAATATTTTGCTCATTTTTAAATCACTTTTTTTTAAAATTCACACACATCTCAATGTGAAGGACTTTTATCGTGAAATGTCACTTTTTGGTGAGAATTAAAGCTATCATATGTTAGAAAATATACTGTAACTGACTATTAGCGCCTTTCTCGCGCTGCTTGTATTATAAATGTGAATAAGCTTTGCTGACAATTTTGAATAAGAAGTAGCGGTTGTAGTGACATTTAAAAATGTAAATTTTGTACAATATCTCTAAAAATATACAAATGCATACGAGGCAAATGTTTCTTAAATAAAAAGTTTTCTTTCAGAAATAAGAATGCCGTCTTAAACTCTTAGGAATTCAAAAATGAACACGTATAATTATGGGAAGCGGCTCGAAACGGTATCAACGTATTGCTTTATAAATATTTTTCTTATTTACTGTGTCTCAGTCTAGCGATACAATACAGTAACAATTAAAACTGTCTCGAGGTTCCCGGAGTGCTGGTTCGCGAGGTTATCGCGGCTCAACAAATTAACGAAACATAATCATCTTTTTACATAGTAATAAAAACCAACGTAGTGTCGACTGATAACGACGAACAAACTAGAAAACAACAGTGCTTGAGCTTAGAAAGCATGAGAAATATAAAGTTAATACAATATACGACAAAATTTTATATTTTAATAAAAGTATTCCTAATTGACTCCTCATATTTTCGTTTCATCAAATTATAGGAAAAATAAATTATTTTACATAGACCGAGTTTTATTTAAAAAGCAAGCCGACTCAGACCACATGCGAGTAATAATAGCTTTTTCATGTAGGATGTCGCTTTTAGTGGTCGCGGAGTTAATGCAACAAAGCACGTGGCGTATATTATCACGATTAGAACAAATACTTTTTGTGTTTTTTAATGATATAATCACCCTTTTTTAAACATAAACTCAGGTTTTACAAATTTTATGTGGCAGTAATAATCTCGTCTTTGATATAAAGCTAACTTTATGCTTTTTTGGTATAAGTAAATAAATTGGAACGGCGTGAGACGAGAGGCGGAGCGGGTACGGTACGGTGCAGGAAATCGCGATTGGCACTCTTTTGGCACTGATAAATTTCGTGTTTGTTATTACATCACAAACGAAATGAAGATATCTCTAAACTTATCCTTACTCTTTAAAGAAATAACTCACAGTCAAATAATGAAATTTAAGTCATTAGTTATTGTTTTTTCATTAATAAATACGATATAAAGTATGTAAACTCAAATTCAAAGCACTAAGTAATTAATCAAAAATATTTTTTAAATATACCAATTTTTAAACAATCAACATCATAATTAACGAATAACATCGAAGGTTCGTTCTAGTACGAATTTTGGAATATCAGTTAAATCAATTTACATGGAGGCTAAAATATCATTTAATGCATACCTTTTGGTTTACCTGATATTCTGCTTGACTAGTTCAGCTTTTATAAAGTTCAGGTTGACGGGACTTTGGGTTGCGTTGTATCTAATCCACATCGAAAGAAGTTCTGCCAACTTAATATAGATGGAGCAAAGAGGCTCTTTTACATGTTTTAACTTAATATACTTCATATTTTATTTTTTAAATAAGTTATAAATAACGTTATTGTCTTTTTTATTATAATTACTATTAGACATTGTATTGGTATTAGTATTCACCAAAAATCTATCTACTGTTTCCTTTAATTTTTGCTTATACTAAGACCAACTATGCTCTTCTACGGATAATTCCATAATAATTAACAATGTATAGAGTTTTTTACTTGATAATTCAAGAACAATAACACTATACATAGTAATTTAAAAATAGAAGTTAAATTTCTGTTATTAACTTACTCTATTGTGTGTCTGTAGTAGACATTGTCATACTCTCCACGAGTTTTAATTATTTTAGTACCTGAGTGGTACACTGTAAAACATCAAATAACTAATTAATTTTAATATTCATCCGTCACACATTTTCTAAAGACGTGTTCATGAGACTGACTAAATTTTTTTGTAAGCAATTAGACCACGTATAACTTTTTTTCTATCAGTTATTAAATTATTATAGACGGTTATTGAATTATTAGAGAGATATTTCAAACAATGAACAAAAAATCAGAGACTCAATTAAAAGGTACGAGAACATTGATGTAAACCCGACTTAGTATGATAATATTTCTAAATCAACAAATAGTATAGTAGTAACTATACTATTTGTTGATTTAAATACACACACTATCTAATCGTTATCACAAACCGATATTACTAACTAATGTTTTATTTATATATTTCATATTATCTTGTATCATAAGTTAAGAGAGATATTCTTTAAAAAATTATACGTGCAGATTTAGTCCCTTAATAAGTAAAAAGGGTATGGCTGTTTATTTTTTTAAGTGAATTCGATAGACTTCTATTTGTTTTAACTTCTTGGCTTGTTATAAAATATAAGAAATAATATAAAAAGAAAAGTTTTTAAAAATTAAAATTACAAATTTTTCTCCTTTTTGGTTAATTGCCTTTCATAGATTTCGCCAGAATTCAGTTTTAAGTTAGGCTCTTATTTGTTGTTCTTGTAAAACTTTATAAATTGCATTTTAAAAAAAATTATGTATAACTTAATTTGATGTTTACTACATTCTCCGTTATTTAGTTTCCATAACACAAGCTATTAACGATGCTTAGTTTGGGCTAGAGAATATGTGTGAGTGTGAGAAATACATTACTATTATAATATTATTTTAATTTGTTTTTTTTTTCACATATTATACAAGCATATACCCTTATTAGAGCATTTCAGGGTAATTTGCGTCATGGTACCACCAATCTGACCAAATAACAAATATTACAATTGCAATAACAGTTGGTGCCTGCACTTCCAAGTGCGGAGTAGTAAAGATTTCTTTGTTTCAAAGATCGAAATAAGAACGCCTATTTTTCTTCTGATGTATAAAATAAAGCAAAGTATAAAAATGAAATAACATTAACAGTATAAACGCAGCTTAACGGCAATTTATATTTCCAGTTCATTTATTCAAACTGCCGAAATTTTCAAACTGTAACAATAAAACACGGGACGACTATACGGTCGGTCGTTTCGATTACGTGGGGTCAAGTGTCACAATCATAGATATAATGTCTTTGGACATAACTAACAAGTGACATAGTGGCAGTCATTAGCGTCGTTATTGTCATTGTAGGATGCAGAAAGTTATAATAATTTTTTTAAAGCTGCGCCAAAACAGTTTATAATCGAACATTACGGACCTAAGCAGTTATGGAATGATGGCCAAGAGGAGCAGCTAGAGCAGTGGATAGACTACACTGGCCCGATGGCTTAATAACCCTTGACGATTTATACAGCGGGGTACCTCACAGAGAATAATAATATGATAGTACTTAAAAGAGCATAAGAATAATGATGGTGATGATTGGTTTGTTATAGATTACTTGCTTACCTTATAATTTACATATTATTATTTAATTTTAAGTATTAATTAACGAATGTTTGAAATTTATGTAATATATTTTCAGTTAACTCACAGTAAGCTAATTAATGCCATTAGGTTTAATATCAATCAAAACGAATAATGATTATCTCCTAGTAGAGTCAAGTACCTTAGTGAAGAGGGCCAATATTAATCTATTTTAGAGGCGACAGATGATGTCAATTGTCATCGCTCCTTTTCCTAATAAATTGAAATGCAAGCAAAGCATTACAGTTGTAGTTTTTAAGAATATACCTAGAGGCGTCATCACGCCGTATTGTCAAGGAAATCTTTACATTGTGTAGAATTTTACATCGCTACATTAGCGACATTGTTAGCCCTCAAGAACACTTTCGCTTAATGGTAAATTTTCACCGAGGCCATTAAAAGATATAATAGCCGTTTTACTTTACAATAAGATACTTATGTGCACAGAGAAAACACAGCGCCGCATTATGTAGAAGTTATGTGTCAATGTCAAACTCGCTA
Source organism: Acentria ephemerella (assembly GCA_943193645.1). NCBI lineage: Eukaryota > Metazoa > Arthropoda > Insecta > Lepidoptera > Crambidae > Acentria > Acentria ephemerella. The sequence continues at coordinate 7,504,872 of OW971886.1, read as the reverse complement.
TTTTCAGCCAAATACTTACGATTCTTGCGGTAAATTTTCGCTCAAGTCTTTAACAATAATAAGCATTCCTAGGAAAGCTATTTGGCAATATTTTGAAGTGGTAGAGAAACCCTGTAACATATGAACATACATTATATCCGTTCCTAATAAATAATGTTTATATTTTAATAATATTGTGGCCTGTTTAGCTTAGTCGACAAAAAAGGTAAGTATATATAAAAGTAAGGTAAGGTTCAAGGTAACTCGTCGTGACAACCAAGCACTTCACAACAGCACAAAATATTTTACCATACATTTTCTGTGAAAAATATCGAAACAAGAAAAAATATGTATCTTTGTGTGCTATGCAAATACCAAGTTAGCGATAGGAGTAATCTCACAATTCGAATTGTATACGTATTTAAACAACAAAACGGTTTGGCCGGCTTTATCTTAAAAATAATTGGTAAATGCTTAAATGTTTAAAATGCAAAAGAAAAAACTTAATAAAAAGATTTCTTTACTCCTTTTTTTGACGCACCATCACAGCGTGGATTTCTTACCACTTATTCTCTCCTATATACAAACAAAATTTGTTCCTACAAAAGACGCACTCTATGTGCCGGCAAGGTGGAGATGGCTAGGGCAGTGTGTCGCATGCTGCACTAGATATCTTCGCACATGGATACCTCCTACTGCTTACAATCGGACGATGTCGAGTCATTTGATATGCTTTTATATAAAAAAAATAAGTTTTCGCAAGGAATTCTGTTATTAATTATATCTTTACTGTAAGGCAGTTTATTTACATTTTCGTCATTCCATTAGACTAATTTAGTAGGTTATTAAAATTTATTTTAATTTTAAAGAAGACCAAAATTATTTGTGGACATAACATTCTTTATACTTGTTTCATTCATAACTGTTATCTTTATACTCAATCAATTCTAACACTAAACTTGTGAAATTGAGTAAAAGAACCGGTAATTATAATTGATGATATTCCGATGATTCGAATATAAATAAGGGCGACAATAGGTATGCATTACAATTTTAACGTTTTCTACAAACTTTTACTTTATCATTAAATATTAAGTACGAGTTTTTTTGGAGTACTAATATGGCTGTTTTCTAACTAAACAGCTTGTTTGTATTAATGTAATTCGTAATCAGTTACATTATTAATACAAAAAACAAAAAATTCGAGTTTATGAAATTATGATCAGATTATATCAATGCCTGCATGATTTAAAAAGTCCCAGGAAAATATGGAATTCGATTAATATTAATATATTTTCATACTTTAAATTACAAATAATATTAGTTGTAATTTAAAGGATGAAAATATCGAATCCATAGATCGTGTAATATATTTTCTTATATCACTATGATTGGCATTCAGTGTTGGGAAGGAACTTTCAGATACAATTCAAAGATTGTTCTTTTTGTAATGTTCAATTTGAAAAGGTAAAACCTGTAGAATTGAAAACATTTACTATTTTTATCAAATACATTTGACATTCAGTCGCTCAATATGTCGCCACCGCTGCACCGGTGCAGTTCGGTGCTATTGGAATATCTTAATACATTTTCGTAATATTGTTTTGTCAAAACACCTAAGTAATGAGATGAAAAAAATACTATTTTGGGTGTCTCTTAAATTTATCTGTAATAAGACTCAATTTAGAAGTGACACGTGACGTCTGATGACTTTTAATATACTTATTGACGATTTTTTTTGTTTGACGAGTTTTCTCTTTTGACCGACTTTTTCTTTAGAATGGTACGATAAAGCACATTTCAATTTGAATACGATGTGTTTTAGCTTTTAATTGAGCGGTTTTATGATAACACATGTTATTTTTACTTGTAAAAGGTTTCATATTCGTCACAGAACTGTCGAAATGCTCGAGAGTTTGTATTTATTTACACTTTCATGTCTCTCCGGTGATATATTGTTTATTCACAATTGTGTACAGGTTTTCAAATAAAGGTTTGAATAGATTAATTTATACATATATATTGCTAGCTAAAATACTTGAAAAAATACTTTGTGCTGTTAAGCAAAAATTCGAGAGACAAAAAATAATTAGTAAATTTATTTTTCAATTTGTTCGTACTAGAGGTGAATACCATTTTATCTTATGTTTTATGGGTGTGCACTAGTGCTAGCTCGAGGCCAAACGTTAAATACATTTTATTTCAGGTTTGTAACAAACCCTTACTCCACACCTGTACATAATTGTGATAGACGAACGCGTGATGAATATAGACGAGCATAATTTGCTATCTGCTACAACTTCGGATTTGTACTGTTACAAACTATGATTTATTTTAATGAAAATATATTATTGAATATAACATAGTTCCTATAACATAAACATAGTCCTAACCTTTGAGTTATGAGAAGAATAATTTATTTACTTCACAGAATGCATCTTTGGTCGTATTGAATATATGAAACTGCAGATTAAGTTAAATGCTATTGAATTTGCTTTACAGTCATTTACGCAAGGTCATTGGGATCTTGCGTAAATGACACTTAATGTGGGAATATAGAAAAGAGAGAAAGGGAGAAAAAATTCTAACATGTTGTTTATGGCCATTACTTTTATGAATTATTTCACTTAGATACAAGTACAAAAAAAATTAAGGATTTATAGACGTTTAAATTATTATAATGAAAACTAAAGAGGTATCTTAAATCATACTAGATCGTTGTTGCATATTAGATATCTATGCAAATAACAATTCGGGTTTAACGATGATAATGAACGATCGTTGGGTTGAGTGTCCGACGACAGAATTCGATTTGTGCTCGTCATTGACGGACCCTAAAAGGGAATTGGAGGGTAAGAATGACAGGTTTGATCGACGGTTACCTAATTGAGCTTATGCGAATAACCTGCTTTTGCTCTCATAAATCAGTGGACAATTATTAGAAAACTTAAAAAATACATATTCATTTAAATGTTATTTTAAATAACAAGGTTAGCAAATAAGTATCATCATTAACAGTCTATAATAAGGCACAGAACTTCCTAAATAGAAGAAACACACGAGGAGGTAAGCGTGCTTTGTTTTAACGTGTAGTTACTACACCAATTAATTGGTTGGTTGATGGGGCGCACATCAATAGATTAGCAACGAATTGTGTTACTAACCAAAACGACCTACGAAACGAAACAACAAAAGAGGATATGATAATATATATTTTATTTATAAACATAACAAATGAATAAAAATTAAAAACTGACAACGTATAGAAAATCATTAAAGCCTCAAATTGCTTGACAAGCACGTGAATTTTGATTGCAAGTCAAGCAATTTTTACTGTTGAGAACGAAGTTTGAGGCACGCGACAAGCAATCTAGGTATATCAAAAGTTAAAAATTACAGTGCTTCATTGAGACACTCTGTGGCGTTGCGTCAAGCCTTATCAAACAATTGCTTGTCAAGCAATTTTTAGTATTTATTTAAGAGTGGTTCATTTTCTGTTATTTCTAAATATAAGTTTAAAGTTATCGGTATTCGAATACAAATAATTGATACAAATGAACGACCCGTCTACCTACAACCGCATTAATTGTTTAAAATTTAATTACTTAACAATAAAATAAAATATAAAATGAGTGTTTTTTTTTTTATCCATAACACAAATTCTTGCTTACGTTGGCTAGATAATAATAAGTATGAGTGTTCGATTATTATTAAATTATCATAATTATATGAGTATTTATGTTATAATGGTATATACTGACTTATATTTATTAATTCAAATATTCATGTCATAGCAATTAATTCGTATGATTTTAATTAGGGGTTGTGATTGAAGGCTCGTTGACGGACCCTTCATTCTACGCCCCATTTAATGGCGATTTAGGACGAGTGTCGGCCCCGCTCGGGACTAACCTGGCTGATAGGTTCTTGTGATGGGCAATCGACATCAGATCTGATAATTTCATAGTTGAAGGCTTTGGACAAAAGCGTTTTTCCGTATTATTTCAAAAGTTTTGATGAGGATTTGAAAAACTACTTTTAAATGTGGTGTCATTTGTTACCGGGTGATAAGCGTAGCCATCAAAATATTATTGTTTTTGTGCTGGTGATAAATTGGTCACATACCCTATTTTGTTATTTACAATAACAGTATAACACAATTATAAATAGAATAATATTTCTCACACTCAAACTTTTATCTAACATAAATTAAGTGAAAACTAAATAACGGAGAAATAATAGATAGTTATTGGTATGTATATAAATATAAGAAATATACTAAGTATACGTACAAACATCCATGACTCGTGAACAAATATTCGTTTTTTCTAGGACGAATACGAATAAATTTCGAAACGAATAAATTCGAACCAGGGACCTCTAGCTAAGTCGATAGGAGTACAGACCACTTGATCAGACGAACGCCAGCAACCCAACAACGACAATAGTACCAATCACTTTTATACTAATACTTCTATAGTTTAGGAGATATTTCAATAATTATTGTAAAGGAATGGGACGTTTTGAAAGCCTGTACACTAAATAAAGATATAAATATTCATGAAAAATGAACAATGATTATTACTCATCATATAAAAATTTGAAGTCCCTAGTCGCGGTTCAAGAACCCCGGACCGCTAGATTCGTAGACAGAGGATTTAGAGGTGTGACAACTCGACGACTGTAATTATTTCTGACACAATTATTTTATATATAGATTGCAACCTCTAAGAATAGAAAATCATAAACAATCAAACTTGTATTGACAAATAAAACTTTTATATTTAAATTTTTATGTAGTTATGTTTGAAGTAAAACTAAAGGCATCATCATAGATAATTCAAATCACTACACATTTTTAAAGTAAAGTAAAATTTCTCTACTATCTTTAAACCAAATGTATTGTCGTAGGTGATTATTTGTAATGTATTACTGGTATTATTTAAGGTTAAACTGAATACATTGGTATGATTTTACGTGTTACGAATACAATTTTGCTAAACTTAGTGAAGCTCGATTAAGACCAATAATTTTCATATAATTGTTATATAGAAAGAGATCAGTAAAAATGTGACAAGTGTTACATAGGAACAAAGAATTTTAATACGAATTAATTGTAAACATTCAATTTTTATTAAAAAATTAATATATGCCTATATGTATTGCCTTACTATTTAATTTTAATATTTAAGTTCAACAACTTTATTCAATCAAATAAAAAACCTCAATGTAATGTTGAATTTTCAAATTAAACTGAATTATAGCAATGAACAGAGGTGCAAACAAAAAACAATATGTAAGTTCCATAGATAACCATTTACACCCATGCATTATTTAAGTATACCCAATATAAACATATCATATCAACTATGACGTGGTAATAAATTTTACAAATACCTACGTGCATACGTAATATAGGTATTTTCCCCCCTTGTTCTATTACAGAAAATGTGAAAAATGTTGCCGATGTATCCTCGATTATCTAGTTATTTTATTACGAGCAAATCCTTAAAGAGATATTTATCTCCGATAATGTTACACGGTAAACATCTATGGCGTTATTCGATTCTGTTTCCGTATCATCATAAATTGTCGACCCCGTAAATGTCGTGGGCGGAACTCACTGTCATTCTGAAAGCAGATTTAGCACGTTTTATTTGGAAGCCCATGAGGTATGGACTAATGGAATCGTTTTTGTACCATTTGTTTTTATATACCTACGATGAATAAATAAATATCAATGTACGATATACATGAAAGATTTGAATGTTCATATATGATCAATAGTTTTTAAGTTTATCTAAAATATTCAAAGCTTATTACGAAATTAACATTCATACCTTATATACTCTATTTTGTATAATATTTGGGCACGTCACAAAGGTTCATTTTTTATTACTTTAAATGTTAATATTTGATATAATTATCTATTGCAACAGTAAAAAATACAAGAAATATAGAAACACTTCGAGCCAGATAAACTGATAATCAAATTCAAGTTTTTTAAATGAAACTATCGAAAACCTTAATAGGTATATTTATAAATAGAAAGATCGTAGAACCTTCTGTTTCCTGCTAATAGAAAAAATATTATTAGAAGCATACAAATTATGCAAAACGTATACTGGAAGCGGAAGATAAGCCGAGCTTACAGCTCTTGTCCCGGATTTTAGCGTAATTGTTTCCAACTACTCTGCATTTTTCGAGTCGCTTTAGTGTTTACTAAAACACTTTTTATAATTTTGGTCGTATTTAAAGATAAAATAAATCAAAGAATTATAATTTTATTTGTGTTTCAGCCAACGCTACAGAGAACTTGTTTTAAAATCTTGCTGCTTATATTAGATTATGCTGAGATAACAATAACGAAGCAACTTTTGCGATCCGGCATGTATATATCATAAACTCAACCTCCTCCGTGCTTTCTTAGGCACGTTAAGCCATTGGGCCTAAGACCTTATTGTGTAACTTCATATCTATCGCAATAGCTTACGAAACTTTCTGCATACTAAAGTGAAGCGTTACAATGATAATCAGTTAAGCAGAATGGAAATATGGTGTACGTCAAAAGTAAAGTGATAGGGATAGATTCAGAGTTAGACAACAAAGTGGTGCTTTTCCTGTCAAGTTTTTTCCTTCGTCCTTCCAGTTGTAAAAAGGAAACAGGAACCTGAAGAAGGAAAAGCACTATAGGAGTCTACTTAAGTGTCTTCGTCTTTCTCTAATTACTTCTTTAGTTGTACCACTTAAGCAATTTTATTTTACAAAAATGTTGGCATCATTTTAGACGATTATTTTATTAATTTACAAGAACGGCTTTACTTTGTCAAGTATTTGCGCTCCTGTCTAGACGTATTTGAAGGTCACCATTAACCAATTTTCATGGCCACTTATATGTACCTACATAATATATACCTAAACGTATTGATGTGTATTCGATTGGCATGATGCTGAATGATGAAATTCCAGTCAATATTGCATTCAAAATTTTAAAACGAATAAGTAGTTACACTGTATTCTGACGTAAGGACGATTGATTTAAAAATATATAAGTAAAATGAATTGTATGTGTAGCCATAACCTATGAGTGAAAAGTAATCGAAATGGCAAGTTAATAAATGGCATAAGAAATGGCAAATGGCAAGGAATGGCAACTTCTAAGTTAAAGATAGTCTTGGCTTTAAAAATCTATCATGCACTTTTGGCGTTTATAAAGAGCCAGGAATATTATACACCTGTATTTATTCTGATTGATCACGTACTTTGGCTGTATCGACTCCGAAGGTGAAGTTTCACCATGATTATCAGATAGACACAAGTTACACTACACATGAGATCTTTGGGCAGGTGGATGAAAACGGTTCTAGTCTGGTCTTTATTTTAAAGAGCATGCTTCTTGAAGCGCGGCGTAGATCCAGATGAGAAGTCTTGATTGACTCATCCTGGATAGAAATGACTTGAAAATTTTTACCATTATAATATTTTTCTTTATAGTATAGCAAATTACTCGTAACTGCCAGATGGAAAATAGTAGGAATCTATTAAACAAGGGTAGCATGCGACATACTACCTGAGCTTCCTCAACCATGCCGACGCAAAAGCTGCCTTTCAAACCTTTTTGAAAGAGCCCATGATGTAGAAGGATCCCTCCTTACGTTATTAGACTGTTTCATTTCATTCAACTTAAAAACATTTATTATTTGTTACCCTAACTTCAATGTATTCTGTGAACTGTGGTTATGTAAAATCTGCAATCGTCAATTTTTACATATTCGGTAGAGTAACCGGCACATCACGCTTAATAAGTTTGAAATTTAACTCTCTTACTACATGACGAAGCATTTCTCTTGAACCTTTTAATCAAGTATACAAGTCGTTAAGTGCTATGGGATTAATATTAAAAGCACTTACGTCTTAGGTATTAATAAAACGCCTAAGCCTCACAGCTATTAACATGGTGGCACCCCAAATAATTGTAAGTAATTTATTACACGCGGAAAAATCGAACATCAAAGAAGGCAATAAATTACTAAATTCCCGAAACAGATGTGCGCATATATTGTCGATGTTTTTGCGAGAAAGGAAATTGTCGCCGGGAGAAATATTTTTCTTCCGTATTACTCAGGAAATCCAATTATCGCAGTCGATATAAGCTACGCTTTATACTGACGCGTTGGAAAACGAATTTGAGTTCAATATTCGTGTGATGTTCAAAGTTAGACGGTGGTTATCATGGTTAGCCAATTAATTATATTATGTAGTACAGAACATTAACAAATTGCTATTAAATGAATAATCTATTTGAAATAAAACCATTTTACTGTAAAGTGATGATAACCGATGGGATGGACATGGTCGCGAGCAAGCTAAAGATATTCGTAATTTTAGTTAAGTTTATATTTTAAATAAGTTTACTTAACACTTAACGTGAACGTTGATGTTTCACAAATTTCACTCAGGTTTCCAGACAAGGAGTGACATACAACTGCTTTGAATTTTAATGTAACGTATAGAAGGGTTTAATGTTTATTGTGTTCCAAAATAAATAAGGTTTTAAATACGATACATGCGGGCTGTGTGAGTGGTTACTGTGGGCAGTAGGCGGATGTAATACGCAAACTTAATTTAATAACCTCCTGATTGGATTTGAGAAGTTTAGATTGAATTAACCACTGGTTTAATATAAATTAGTGTTGAATAGAAAAAAAAATCAGACTTTCAGAAAAGTTTAAAAGTACTAGTTATTGCAACTTTTTATCCTCCGCTTAGAGACTTCTACTCCAAGAAAAACGCTCGTCGTAACGATCACGTGTTACGCGCCCTTAAGTGGATTATTTTCACGCGGTTTTTCGGCGAGATCACAACAATGGAGTGTAACCTACACAGAATAGACTTTATGAACTATAAATAATGGTTTTGGTGTTTCGCAATAATAATTTTTTGTAGCTATAAATATCTGATACCATAATTTTTCTTATAGTTTTATAAGGAAGCTAAATGAAAAACAAAGTCATAAATATGTCTTGCATGATGGCTTACAATTGCGTTCCACATTTGGCTAGTCCTCAAAGATTCACATATGGTTTTTAAAAGCTGGAGAGCTTTAAAAAATCCATGCCATGGAGTCAGAACTGTGTCTTTCTTCACTCGCACTTGAAAGAAGATATCTAGTATATAAATATTGCCTTAAAGCACTTATGAAATGATAACTGATATTCTCGGGCAACTTACCTCGGCTTGTCAATATCTTGACAATGATATTAAGATCGGAAAAAGAAACCCACCTTATATTCAAACCAAACAACACGATGTGAGGTATTCTTACCATTTGGAAATATTTTCAGTTGACACTTGGGTCATTAGTATCGATATAAAAAACATTATAAGATCAAAGTTCGACTGTGTTTATTTTAAAATTTATTGAACATAACGTTTTATTGGAACTTTATGTAAATTATGACGAAAGTTGTTTTTGATGACGGAATATGTCAAAAATCAACAAGAATGACAATCATCAATCAGTTTAATCTCCACGTGTCATAATACTTTGAAAGGCTCCAACATCAGACACGTTACGATAGTCTTGAAATTTCGGTATATCGATTTTGCTAAGCAGTATTAATATTAATAGCTCTTAATTATTACCCACACATGAAAGTAAACACCTACCTACGAAAGTAATTATAAGATTCAACGTGAACTTTGTACCGGGGTTAAAGTATTTGTATGATCTTTGATATGATTCTATAGATAAAATATAAAACTTAAATTCTATTGCTTTGTGTATACCCTATATAACTATCAATTTTAATCTAAATATAAACTATTTATAAAGAGCTCTACAAATGACGCATTAAGGTTAGGTTTTCATTAATTCCATAAACTTGAATAGAAGATAAATGTAAATTTGGTACAAAAACAAACTTAATTTTGTTGAAATAATTCAGAGGGAATATACTTTATTTCTGAAATATAATTGCGTAGGAAATAACAAATGATACTTTTCGATGTGGACAAATCATTATGTGAGTTGCTCAAGTTACGCGTGTGGGCTACAACGAATATATCATAATCTATTATAATATTAATATGTAATACTGACTTAATTTGAAAAATTCATACAAAATGTTCTTTTTGCGATATAAGTGAAAAAATTTATTATTAATGTGAAGAGCTTTTTAAGTGAGGCAATTGACGTTCTCGCCCTTATTATTATCCTATTTAACTTCTGTGGGTATGCTTTAAGTTATTACTCTTAATCTATATTCATTCTCCTTATTCTATAATAAGTAGCTATAAGGTTGGTAAGATATCAACATCTTGCGTGACGACTACCATCTTAAATGGGAGTTTAATAATTAATTTTCTTTTAAATTTTTTTAACAATATTTTAAAAGTTTAAATTGATATGAAAATTGTCTTTTATTGAAGTAAACAAGCAAAATGCGTTTAATGCTTGATATTGTCATAGTACTTTTGCAAAATAATTTCTCTGCTATGGACTCTATTTACCGGTTATCACGAGTGCTGTCGAATTATTTGTCGTGCTTTGTATAAAAGAAGCATTTTTGAACAATCTTGCCCAAGTTTCCATTTAATGTTTATAGGGCGAGTAATATATGTTTAAATGTTTATCTCTCTAAATAACATGTAAGCAAAACATTACGTTCACCAAGTTTTTATTGATAATTTAATTTCATTAATTTAGGGACCGTTACGATAAGGCGTTGTCAGCTTCATCATAACGTAAGTTTAATTTCTCAAACATAATCAAATACTTAAGGCATACAGACCCTGGTTCAGTTTTTCAGAATAAAAACAAAAACAATACTTAAGTGAATGAAGTTGCAGTAAACAAATTGAAAAGTTCACTATGATCGGCTTAGTGTTAAAACATGGCACCGAAACTGGCTCAAATAAAGCTTCTATTTGTCGTTCGCTGCCGTTCCTAAATATTTGCACCGAAAATAAAATACAGCGCAAACCCGCTCAAACGTGTTTGACGCTAAGCCATCGTCGGCGTAAAAAATTGGTTCGTCTGTCTAGTTAATGTTCCTACGAAGCGGTCGTCTTAATCCAGGGTCTCGCGAAGCTTGGTAAACACTAATCTTTGCCGACGGTACCCGGGCCAAAGATTAATCAACAGAGCGTGTGACCTTTATTTACTGTATACCGAAAATGTGTACCTAGTCATTGGGCTTGAACGTTTTTGGTGAGAATAAACCGCCCTGAGCAGATTTGATTTTGACAAGAAGTTTGATAGCTTGCTTATTTATTAATCTTTAATGTAATTTTTTCATTAGCTTTTGTCCTTGACAGCTCACAAATGATAGAAAATTATTTTATATACATTTTTTTTACTAATTATCACGTGACATCGAAACTTACTTTTTTCTCTATCTATTGAATATTTCTGGATATTTTTGGATGACAATTAACATCTATAGTGTCGCCCATCACAAAAAATAGACCACAACAGAGGCGCTGCTTTCATTTAATGCTGATCAAATCACATCTTCCAATAAACACGATCGAAAAAGTTCAATTCTATGGAAACTTACACTTGGAGTACCAATCTATTCTCAAAAATGGAATTTATGTACAAATACGAAAAGTATGACGTCAGAATCCAAAAGAATCATATTCAAAATCAGATTTTTTGCCAATTCACAATTCGGTCTAATTATATTTTTCGATTGCGAATTCCGGGATTTGAGCTACAGACATGGTTCATAATAGAGATAATGAAATGAGGTATCTATCTATAAAAAGTATTACACAAATGTGTCTATGACAACATAGCTTTTGACGTTTTGTCTGTCTCTTCTCTCTCTTGATTTCATTGTAGTAGCACGTATTTTATATTTTATTATAATTTCAGTTAATACAGTCTTACATTTACAATTCAGTTTATTTACAAAAAGTCTTATACAAAATGAAATATTAATACAAAAAAAAATTCAGATGTTTTTTTACTGTATTGCTAAAAGGAAGTTTTAAATTAATAGTTTTCATATTAATAGTTTACATTTATCAATTTCAATCATATCTTTTAGGTAATATACGACGTGAACATTCAAATTACCTGCTCTATAAGCATGGTTAATCTTTGGCGAGTAGGTAAGGAATGGGAATTCCAACCAGACTTATTTCCGGGGGCACTCGTTTGGAATAAATAAACAACCACCCCAATATAGACGAGCCTTGATTTTTCCTTATTGAGCGTCTTTAATCGATACCTTGAATAAATATCTTTTTCTTCGACAAATATTTTGGTGCAAACATACGCGTATATGATTGTTAATATGCAGCCTTATTATTTTCCTTATTTGTAATAAAACCATGTACCGACAATAAAAACTATTAATAATAATTCATTAATAAAAATAAAAGAACCACCTAAGTGGTTAGATCTCAGATTTAGAGGCTCGAGGCTTTATTTCACTTGCTGGGTGTCAATATTTCTGCTGTTTGGTTGGTGGTAGGGCTTGTTTAAGTTGGTTTGGCTAACAATCTTATTTAAGTCTACCCTCATAATATTATTATTATGATTACGGTAGAGTGCATTAGTGTTCCCATATCTAATGGTGTTCTCAATGAGATAAGATAGCCAGTTCCTGTGGTTAAGGAATTCGGTTATAGGCACTATGGCGGCATATTCGTTGTATCGCATATTTTTGACTTTGACTCGCCCGCCAATTCACTCATGCGTTGTATAACAATAATTTAAATGTAGTCAAAATACAGAACAACGTATATGTCACGTCTATGCACTGCCTGCAGTTTTTCTGACAGGACCTGTTCAAACGTATATGACTGCTACCATACGCCGCTTCCATCTTTGGCCTTATCAACAATAACTATAAGGTGAGATAAAGGCTAAGAGGTTGATGGAAAGAACTGTTTAACATTGATTTATTGAGCCGCAATATACAAGTAGTCCCGATATAAGTCAAAAACAGTTGCATCTGGATTATACACAGCGTCAGGAATTTTGGGAGTTAGGGAAACGATATTGAAGAATTTTGACCGGTGGCCCTACTCAGGTAACACATCCACTTAAATGAAGATTGCAGGTAAATAACACTAATTTGTAGTGTTGGGTTTCAACAGAATAAGGTCGCCAGAACTTACTAAGAAAGTGTTTTTAGCTTAATGTTTACAGGGCCAAAAGTGATTAGTGCGTTACAAGACCATTGACATGAAGCACCGCTACTCCGAGCTCAAGCTTAAAATTTTTAATATGTCTCATCTTGAATGAACTAACTAGTTAATCCTTTATACAATAATTATTTTAATAATAAATTAATGTAACCTAACCCTTTCTTATTAAACAGCTATACTTATATAATAATCACCTCTGAATAACGAACTGTTACGGACTTTTGGACGGCGTTGCTGGCCGCTATTGTCTTTGACTAAAACTGACTGATTTGACATGGGACAGGACTTGATACGTTTGATTGTATAAAAATTAGTTTTGCTCGCGGCTTTGTTATTTTGTTATTTTATTGTGATATTTAAAATATTGACCGTTAAGACCTGACGACGCCTTTTCCTCTTCACGAACCATTAAACAAAAATAGTTTCTGTCTACTTCTGATAAAACTTAAAGTGTTACGATCGACAAAGTTGAATTTCCAACCTAGTTATATTATTTCAAATGTTTAAGTACAAGAAGTAGATAGAAGTCAATATATATCATTTCTATTGAAGTTTACTTTCAAGTTGTACATTTTAATCAAATCGTTTGAAAATATAGAAAAAACTATACAATTTACTCTTAATGATTCAAGAGGTTTATCATGTTGGAAAACACGTTCAACCTATTATTACATAATCAAGATTCTTAAACAAAAATATTCTCAAGATTTCTTGCTGAGATTTAGATGTTTTTTGTGACTCATGAGCTACCATAACAAATATCGCAATCGCAATTGTTTACGTACTGATTTTCCAAATAACTAATTTCAATAGAGTTATTTTAATATTTATTGTGTCAACTGAGCATTTAAAACCGTTCAATTTTGAAGAAATTAACAGTTACTGTAGTTTTTGAGTTTCTTATCTACACTAATAGCAGGAATGTATTCTAAATTGTTTACTCTCACTTAGTTTTGATTTTTAGATCAATATTTAAAGTATTTGCATGCAGTATTTACCTGTAAGTGGTTGTGACAATTAAATAAGCATGAGTGAATATGTATCTGACATAAGAGTCCATTGTACGCAATCGTTGGTGAACCTAACAAATAAATATATTAATGTTTCGTATATTCCATGTCTCCACCTCAACTTAAGGCACTAAGAGATTTCCTTACACGTTTCTTTGCCACACAGTCAGGGCGTGTAATTCTTTGCAACGTGCACCGTGTGCCGCACACTTATTCCGTCTGCGTCGTATTATCATAGGTTTTTAGGGAAGCAAAATGAAGCTAGGCTAGAGTATATATGCTGCACTAGTTTCATATGGACTATTCTTAGTACTTACCATTGGGCGGTGGCGGTAATGTATCATATTCGTCTTACTTATTCTTCTTTTATATAAAAATGAATTGATGTTCGTAAGTCTCGCTAAAAATAAAAAATGGCTTGAGCCGTTTGAATATTTTTGTGTGTTGTATTCGATTTAATTCAGGGTCCTAAAAAAAGCTTAAATATATATCATTTAAAATTTATTTTAAAATTTTAGTATGGAAAATCATCTAACTAACATGACGTGGTATTTAAAATTGACATTTGTTCAACCTACTTCGGATTACTTTTTATAAATGGCGTTCTTTGATATAAAACACTAATATTTACATATATAAATTTTTAAGTAGTCACTCATTCGTAATGCACTCGTTAGTTTAAATATAGAACATAGTGGTAATGGCCATTGTAACTTTGTGTAAAGGTTACCACTGTTAATTTTTATCTGTGACTGAGTAATTTTGTAAGAAATTCTTGTAACTGTTTGTACGGTCCCTAAATTATAATTGGTAAATTTATTATGGTTCAGTGTATAAAACTTTTATCCAACTAGCTTTCATTCAACTAGAAATTAATGTCGATGTTGTAAAAAAACACACCACATCCCACCATGTATTGTGGTGTATTGTGAAGAATAATACTTTAATATTGAGACGGATTTATTTATAATAAATGACTTGTAAGTACTTCATTTTAAAACAATAATTTAATGCGTTTTAGATGTTACAGATTGACAGCTTAGAGCGGATTTGATTACGAAAACGAAACAAAATCTTCCATGGTTGTTCTCGAATGATTCAATGAAAAATTATAACTGTGACGTAAAGTCTTCTGAAAGCGTGCTTTCTGAAGCACTTGGGGAAATGATTTACTTTCACCCTAATCGGCATTGCGCTAACGTGGTATAGCTTTAACTCCTCACACGTTCTTCCCATGAAAAGCCTATGCCTATCAGTAGAAAGAATATAGGCTCCTTATGATGGTGACAATGACACATGTTACACCTAATATATTTTTACCTCTTATGATGCAAACTTCACCAGAGCATTAAAATATTCTACCCTTAATCTTACTCTTAGATGTATAACTATATTCTCGCTATGATGTTTTACAACCAACATACGTTCGCTTTACAGCGCTTTAAATGTTGACTGTGATTTGTTTTATGCATATAATATTGCCGTAAGTTTACGTAGCAAGTGCTTACATGAAGATGAAATACTTTATGTAGCGTCTCGAGGTTATCTTTGTTTACATGTTTGAGACAGCTTTATATTAAAGTTATACAAAATAACAGATCTTTCAATCTGTCTGATCTTATGGAATTATTTTATCGTCACCCGCGTAAATCAATAGGGAGAGTGAAATTACAAAATAAAGGCCGCTTATGCAAAAATGTAACGTTAATAAATTTTAATCCTGGTATTTATAATATCTCTTTATAATCTCGTAACAATGATATCTCTTTATAAAAACTTAGTACCTATGTTACATTTTCAGGTTAAATGCTAGGTATCAAATTAATTTCAAATAGTATATACAAAAGTGTTTAAAGTTAGTTTAGTTGGACAATTGTATTTACAGATGCAATATTGTTCAATGTAAAATGTCTTTCGAAGCTTGTCGGACATTCTGTTAGCTGGTTTAGAATACAATTTAAAACATATTTAATCTCGGCAATTCACGAACTCCTGACGGACGCTTAGGAAATCTCTTGTGGAAATTGCACGCGGGCCAAGTTACCAGCAATATAGAACTTAGTTATATACTCGTATGTTCTTCAAGTGAATCTAGCTTGCATTTATACAACAATAGGACAAAATAGTATTGTGGGAGTATGTTCCAACGTTGTATTGTATGAGAAGTATATTAAATCTAGGCAAAGGTATTAAGTTACAATGTAAAGTAAAACATCTATCAGGCTTTTTTACAAAATAATATTATTAACTTGATGTTATTAAATTCAGTTTCATAGTTACTCCAACTCAACTCACATCAAACGTTAAAATTTTTATTGACTCTGATTACTTACAAAATACTTTCCTTTTAGTGCCATTTAGGAATTTAATACGTTTCAATCGGTCAGAAGAAAGCGAGCGAGAACATTATTCGAGGTTATTGGTAGATACGATGAATATTTTTGTCGTATGACGCAGAATATAATATCTACTTAACTAATTATTTTATTATTAATATTAGTGAGATCTTATAGGAATAGCCAACGCCTGAAATTAGTCAATATGATATATTTGTCATTAGCTTGACAACCACTGCTATTGTGATTTCAAATAAAATGTGTTATTTTTTAGATAAACTTTAGCCTCCATAATTTTTTAAAATATTTCTACTTACTAGCAATATATTCGCTTAGGAACTAAAATCACTGAATTGGAAAGGACGTGAAAATTTGGAATTCCTTTAGCTCGGTCATTAAGACGTGATTTGGCAGAACTCCCACATAAGATAATGGAATGGATTATGATCAAGGACGACCTTCACTGGTTTTTGCCTATGGTATGTTGTAGTTTAATATGATTTTAAAAGATGATTTTAGTTTATGAGTAGTATTTTTTCGGATATAAATCCGAGTGACCTTGCAGAAGAGAAATGTCTACAAGATTTTTTTCTTTGTTTAGCAACGACCAAGTGTACAGCGGCGTAGCATAGTTTTTGTTTAAGTTACATTAGTCCTAGATTCTGAGCTCTACATTCCATCCACACTACACGATGAGTTTTCTCAAGTTTTCACTTATGAACTTATTTAGGTGTACACGTAGACCAACGGCTCTAGATAACAAATTTGATTGACCCAACCAGGAACCCACTAAGTTTTCGTTATCGAAACCAAATTCCTTCACTGTTGCGCCAACAAGCTTGCCTCATGGTTGAATTTTGATTAAATTATTATTCATAGCACATGATTCTTGTTTTTTTCCCTATTTATTTATTAGTACTTTTATCTAAAAAGGGCATGTCAGTTTTCTATGACTCTCCTAATACATATTCACATCACATTATTCTTGTTACTTACAAAGTATATAAGATGATCAAAATAAGAAGAAACTAAGTTGTCAGCAAATTGTGACGTCATAAAAAGGTTAAATTAAAAAATAAAATTAACAATACTTAGAAAATGTTTTATTATTAATGTTTGAATGTTCTTTTGTGTAGTGAAGTTATTCAGTGGTACGACTTATTTTTATTTTGGGTTAAAAGAATTATAACGTTTTTATGCAAACTATACTTTTATGATTTAATCGAAAAACAAAACGCTTGATTTCTAGGTGATAGAAGTCTCTACCAACCTATCGTTTAATTTTGACGGGGTGAATAATGAGAAAGAGTGTGCGGAGAACCATCTCAACGCATAATGCGTACTCTTCTAATTCTGCCGACACCGCTCTGAAGTAGCCATTTACATTTTGATTCTTTTTTGAAAATGCAATAATCGGAGGGCAGTCGTTGATATTATTTCATGTCATAAGCCACTAAAATAATGACTCATTATAAAAAAGTTATAAATTAGGTACGTTACTCCAAAATATTGGAAGTCATGTAAAAGAAAATTTTTCGGGCTTAAAAGCTTCATTAGCTCACAACAAACGCTCATGATGTGTTCAGGTCATGCGATGCCGTAATTCTATTTGTATAACAAAAAGAGAATTTTATATAGACTTATATCTTGTTAGCCTCCTGTTCTTAATGAGAAACTGAATATTTTAGCGTTAATATTTAGTTCATGGTTAGTGACGTGTTCTTATGACGGTGTTTTTGCCAACAAACCCATATGTTGGGATTGTTGTAACAATTAACAATTGAAGTAAATTAAAATAATTTTGTTTCTTGACAAAGAAAGCTAAATAGTATGTATATTTAAAGAAATATAAAAAAATTAGAAACCATTACAAAAACAGATAACGATCTTAACCTAGGCCGTGTTGGTACATCCGGTAATAGCGTGTAACAATAACAGTATAAACGTAATGCCCCTTACAACACTGCCATTTCGTCTTACTAAGAGGCATTCCGAGGTTCCGAAGCCACTGGGGAAAATGATAGCTATTTAAAGTCGCTCAGAAAATTCGCATAGAAGATAAGCGGCAATTGCCGTGGATTTTCAGGGAGGCAAAAAAATTCTTGCCGTTGGAATTTTTATATCTGCAATGTAATAGTGGACGACTTTTGATCTCTCTCCAGGCTTACGGCCGTTTATTTTGTTGTATAACGGTGGAATTGAGGTCGTTATGTGACTTGTAAATATACCTATTCGCGGAATGACTGGTAATTGAAAATGGGTTATAATTGCAATAATTATTTGTAGCTTTATTTAATATTATTTATTGCATGTTCGTCGCTAAGAGAATTTTATTGTTAATATGTAGCGCCGGGTTGCATGATTGCATGTTGGTTTTGTAATGTGGAAACTAAGTTATAATCCCATAAAAATAACTATTTAAAATTTATAATTCACGCTTAGTATTATAAAGTTCATTGTTTTGTTGCTAGTTGCTTTATTTTTTAACATTCATTGTTTTTTATTAATGATGCCAGTTGCTTGGTGCCAGAATAATAAATATGAAAAAGACGTAGTCATAGGTTTCTCCCTCCTTAATGTATAAAAAAATGTATTACAAAATTGTATTTGGAGTAAAATGATGTATAATAATACCTACCCAGGTAAATTAGATAGGTATATAATTTTTCTTGAATTTTGAAGGAAATTGAAAATAAAAAATCATAAAAATTTTTTGGTAATGTATTTAATTTAAATAAGGAAAGTCATTCTAATAATGTTGTTATAAATCTAGCTATTTTCTTTAAAAATTGGTTACAATTTATAAGCCCGAGTATAAATTAGTTTTGTTATTCTACAACTTATTCGAAACAAGGTGTGTAACAAATATAAACAATTAAAGGTTTCGGAATATCGTGTTCCAGTACAAAAGATATTCGTTCAATATTGTGCATATTGTGTATGTAATGTATATTGTGCAAGGTGGAGGTGAATTGTTATACAAAGATGCTGCTTTATTTCAATGTAATATCTTCATTTTTTTAAAGTAATTAAGTTAAAGCTTGTTATTATTCCATTTAGGCCATTAACCAGCTGGACTATCTTGATTGTATAACATTAGATTGTATAACATAAAAAATAATTTAAAAAGATAAGCTAATCCGTATAGTTCAGACGTCCACAGAAGCAGCACATTACTTTGTCATACCAACCATTAAATAGTATTAGTAGTCGCCATGATACAATAAACGTAATTCTTGGCGTGACATGGTATTTAAGAGTTAAGCAACTTCTGAAGACGATCTCTCGTAAAATACGTGCGAATAATATTTACAAAATGCAATGACACTGTAACCTAAACGAGATAGGTCTATAACCATAAAGTAAAAACAAGCCACAAATGCGGGTATAGATTACAAGGGCAGTACAATCCCGCTTTCTTGGGGTCCAGCGTTCTTATTAAACGGGCCGAGACAAATCGTGCGGTCCCGCAATTAATACTCCGTAATTAGTGCGTGCTTGTGACACTTCGCTAATTGCCTGTCTAAAGTTGACATACATATTATGGTGTAGATAATGTACTATGCGTAAATTCGGTTGGGAGTCGATTGTATGCATTCTAATTGGGAATACTTAGATAAAATAAAATTGAATACGAAGCGAAGAAGACCAAGGAATAAATCTTTGATGTATAATATGATGGGTTAAGGAATTGTACCGCGTAATTTTTTAGCTTTCTTTTTTATTTCAACCAAAATAAGAATATTTTAAAGTCACTTAATAATGCTGTTTAAACCCAGATAAAATGATTTGGGTCAACTAAAACTAGATATTTGTAAAAGTAATCCTTTACCTTTTTTAAGGGAAATAAAAATTTCATAAAAGAATAAAAGAGAGACAAAGCTTAATTTAAGTTTAAGAGAATGCCGACAGATTTGACATATGTGATGTAATATTTATAGAATATTAGCAAGTGCTCAGTAGCTCAGTGGTTAAAGTAGTCAGCTTGATTGTTAAAGATAATATATTCAAATTCTACACTAGATCAGGTCGTTTTTTTAGTCATCAAATTATATAAAGAAATCTAAATTAATAAGTTTAGCTTAACGCTGTAATAGTCAATCACGTACCATCACTCAAGCTGTTAAATGATTGGCTGTTCAAGCGCTGACACGTTTAGTTACTACTTGCATTTAAATAAGTTATATTTCGAACCATTTTACTGAATATAAAATATTATTCCACGGCACACGCATTCCTTCATACAACATAGGTTCCAGTAACTGTTTCTGAGTAAATTTTCGCTTGGGATCAGCTACAGAGTTCAGCCATTGCAACGAGCGCTACCGGTTATTCCGTCATTATTTTGTAGGTTGAACAATATTACGTAGCAATTGATGAGAGTTTGCAGGTGATACTCGCAGAATTAACGAGGTACCCACCTTTCAAGCTTTAGTTTCCCGATTTGTTTCAAGCAGATTAAAACAGTTATCATTCACACCGAAGCTTGGAGCTAACTCTGAGGTGGTTTGCAATGGATTCGCTTCCACAATAGCTTTTATCCACTTTAGCCTCCGCCATCCCCGGCTCCGTTTGTTCTGAAGATCGAAATTTCCAGACCGAAAACGTTGGAAATAAAAACGTTTCTTTGCAATACCTATGCTTTACACATCGTTAATCCTACGAGCTCTTTCTGCAGCACTGGTACCACGGTAGAACTCACACTCTATATAGCGATATTTCATGTTTTCCATTGTGCGATATGAACGATGTCAAAGACAAAACTAAATAGGAAAAAGCAAACGAATAACTTTTTTTGAAAATAAAATGTACCCGCAAAGTTGATAAATTTGAAATCAGAATTTTAACCAAGAGGAGAATTTTCAGATCAAAGTGGCCAGTAAGACAAAATGACAATTTCATATGTCAGGACCTAACAAATGTTAACAGCTTCAACGCGGAATATTATGTTCCCACATTACAGAAAAACCGTACTAAAAAGCTTATTTCCTTCACAGAAAGGTCAAATAGCATTCGCGTACGATTTAGGACAGCATTTCTGCTACATTGTATTGTTTGAGATTCCTTATAAGACTGCAAGCGAGAGAAGTTTTAACCGTAAAATATTAAAACTTATTCAGCATTAAAATTTATTACTTCTTTCCCAAGTTTATGACCAGTAGGTAACTTATTTTCATTATATTGTTTACATATCAATCCGCTGACTTCGCTTTTTCCAAACTTAATCGTTAAAGTGCATTTGTTTTGATAAACTTTATATTTAAATGTTTCCTCATCTCTTAATGGATTGTTTTAAAAACCCTCAAAAAAACCGGCCCGATGTTGATTACTACGATATTCATTTGATGTTGTTATCTTAGTTCATTCATATTAATTCTAGTATCAAAATTATTTTATTATAATTTGATGTCTAAACTTCTATTTATTTTACTTTTCCAGAATTGTGGAGCTGTTGCAAGAATTTCTATTTGGAACAAGGAGCTCTTATATAACATCTCATGTTTGTCTCCTTTTGTCATGAGTGTAAATTAAGTGAATTTAATTTGTTTATATATGAGAATCAATTATTAATAAATAAATAATATAATATAATAATAGATCTGATCCCAGAAAATTCTCAAGAAATAAACAATACCTATGTAATCACCTTAAGGTATAAATTGATTGTAAATAGAAATAAATTATATTTCAAATTTTATGGAATAGATTAGGTGCGATTGGCCAAGAAATTAATGTACCAAATTTGATTCAATTTTATATATCATGGTAATATCAGATTTTCCAATTACCCTCTAAAAGAGGTTAGGAGTCTTTGAAGAATCTCTTCATATTAATGGCAAATTTATTTTATAGTTCTTAAATAGAAAATAATCTTTTTTGTCAGTTTGGTAACTTGCATATGTTATTCAACTTAAAATGGTAAAATTATATTTGGATGATCGTGCTAATTAAAAGCCCTAACAAATAAAAGTACTAAAACTAAACTGCTATTATTTTAAATATGGGTTGACGATGTCGCTTAGTTTTACCTTCAGTAGGTTAACATTAAAAATACCTGGTAAATGTCCAGTTAGTCATATTTTTCTTGTTTCTGTACTCCAAATACTATTTTATTTACATTCATACATTACATTATATTACATAACGTAACGTACATTACGTAACGTTATATTAAATTACATTTTTGTCCATTTCTTTAATTATTGTTATTTTTTTAATATTTACTTTTTTGGTCGTTCTATTCCTTTCTTTATGAAGAAGAGAACGAAATGAAAGAGAGACAGAAAAATGCCCTGCAACGGATAGTGGTTGAACCATGGCAATGTATACATATTATTTTGCTTAATACACCTGCGACGGATTACGGCTTAATCTCATATGCTCCGTTAGCTCCAATGGAATTTACTGTCAGCGTTAAGTATGGGCTGTTCAGCTGGTTTGAATTCAATATATTAACTACACGCAGATATATTCAACCAGAATTGAGAGAATTGTGTAAGTTAGTAATTTTCTAGTTAATCCGGTGATATTTGTATTCCCTTCACTTAAGATATACGAGTTATAGTGTTGTTAAACGAACACCATATTTTTGAATTCCATTTTTTTTATTTCTAGTTTTAAAACTACTAGTTTTTTAGCCTAAGCAAGACTTGTCTCCCAGCAAGATGTGGCTCCCAAAATACAGTTATCTAATAGTAACACCTTGAAATACTCCGGTTTTCGTTAAAGAATTCTAATCCCGCTTCTA
Source organism: Acentria ephemerella (assembly GCA_943193645.1). Taxonomy (NCBI): domain Eukaryota; kingdom Metazoa; phylum Arthropoda; class Insecta; order Lepidoptera; family Crambidae; genus Acentria; species Acentria ephemerella. Next base: position 7,481,635 of record OW971886.1, on the reverse strand, counting down.
GATAAAATCGCTAAATAGTAGTAAATATAAATGACGTAAGTCACAAAAATATATAGTTTATAATTTGGACCATACATATAGTATTAAAATTGCAGAATTTTAATACTATATGTATGGTCCAAATTATAAACTATATATTTTTGTGACTTACGTCATTTATATTTACTACTATGTCGTTCGTTAGTAATTATACTAATAATCTATACTATTTTGGGAGTGTTTAAATGTATAACGCTCGAAAAGTACAAAAATTTTAATTTATAAAGAATGTTATACTTTTAAGTTTGCGGGATTAAGTTAACTTAATTTAAACAAATTTTTAGTTATAGATCCGCCACTTAAATCTGTAGTGTTATTTTATTGTTCATATAAGATATCAATGTCTCTTTTGAGGTATCCTGATATCAATTATCTAATTCAAAGTTAGTTAAATATACGGAATGGCAGTATAGATAAAGTTGGGGCTTAGAAATATGAATATTGTTCCACAGTAACACCTGTGATCGTTCGATTGCAGTGCAATATACGATTTACCGAAGTTAAGCGATAGTCGTAAACACAAAGGTATAACCATAAAGTTCCATCATACTTACACTAGTATTTGGTAGATATTATTGAGTCAGATTATAGTCTTCGTACACTTTGTAGAAAAGGTATCTTTATCGGTATTGATGTAGGTAAAACAAATATATTTAATATTTTTGAAACTATTTCATTAGAATTCTAAACATATAAATAATTCCTTTTTTAATATAAGAAATATAACCATGGCACGATATCCAAACAAATACCAGTTAAATGAGGTAACAGTGTCCCAGCCGGGACTTAACCTCAGGATCCCTATCTAAACCTGTAACTAAGGGTACCTGATTACTCAGCCATCTGGTTGACGAGTAAAATTAATATTTCGTTTAAAATATAGTTATTGAAGGTAAAAAAAAGTCTAAACTATTGCGTAAGAACCAATATTAAACCCGCCTTCGTTTATAGATATTGACATATTTTTTTCATTGTCAGACGTTTTACTCGAATACTGAGATGTATTCGAGTACTTTTGAAAGAGTACCTATCTTATAGTCGCATTCGTTCCTTTGACGGATTACGTGAAGCCGATCACTCGTCACATTGAATTCGTGACTTAAATATACGTTAATATATGATGCCAATCGTAGGTTGTCACGATGTAAAATCTTTTTTTGGCGTGTAATTTTTGTGTGACTGGAGGATTTGATGTTACTGTCCTGTTTCTTGGTTTTAGTATGATCCTAAGCAATGTTTTGATTCGTAGTAGCTGAAATAGTGAAACTCTAATTACTGCGCTCGTACAACAATATTTGTAATCATGATAATTGAACGAAATAAAGCAAGCCTCTTCTATCAGCCAGCGTTAATTAAAATTTGTTTTTCGAAAATTAAAATGCCTTTTTAAATAATACGCATGATATAAAATTCAAAATTAAAATTAGGCTCCTAGAACACAGAGTTAGCAAAAAACTCTTACTAATGAAACTGTCATTTTATTTCATGCACACAGTTTTAATGAGGCAAATTAATATTGCAGGGAAGTAGATTTGATTAAAACTATAATATTATTTGAAGTTTCGCGCTCTTCTGTTGTAATCTTAATGCATGTTTTATGTTATCTCATTTAACCGGTATTTGTTAAATTAATTATTCTGGTAAACAAGACGAAGGTAGAGCAGTAAAAATTATGTGAAATAAAAGCAAAATATAGCTTTATGAAGAAAGTCAACAAAAACTTTTCCAAAGGTTTTCAATATTTTAAGCCTATAATTTAGATTGCAAACAGTATATAAACAATTATTTTAGAGATTTTATTTTGATCAATGGCACCAAATTCGTTCTCACGGAATATATTAAATTTTAATTATTCGCATCTCTTTCATGCCAATTGATTAATTAGAAATGGAGTGACTTTTAGGAACGTCAAGTTAGTTGACACTTAGACGGTCCATACACTTTTGACTTATTTTAATAGACATATTTTATGAAGCTCATTAATATGGGGCAAAAATGCTTAAGTCTGCATTTAAAAAACGACAAATGATATCACCGGGCATTTGTTTTTTTTGGTTGTGTAGTACTGAAAGAGTAATATTGTACAAAAATTTAATTAAGTTCCTACACAGCAGAATTGAGGCCGACGTCATTAGAATGTTAAAGAAAGATTGACTGGTAATGAAAAAATGGTTCTTTTAATTGTCAAAAATTAACCCTACCACCGCTTCAATGTTTTCATTTTCTTTAGAGAAGAGAAGAAGTGGCGCCAGAAATCCTTACCTATTAAATATTTCTGAGGACCGTTACAAATTATATTTTCTATTACATATGAATCGTCACTGAGAAATTTACTCCCACGCTTTGATCTTATTCGGATAATAATTTCTTACACATTTTCACTATTGTCATCATTTTAAAATCGTTTAATTTGTGGGTTGCAAATACCTAATACCGACTGAAATTTTTTGTTGATAAAGTGTATACACCTCCTCATAAAATAATTGTTTATTTAACAAGATTAAAATTCTTACGTATTCTTATGTGATACTCATCATAATACATTAAATTGTGTAATTTTTTGATTTTCAAATATATATTGCAATGGTAGAGTTATAATGCTTACCACATTGAACTTTTCTCTGAGTGAGTTCCGAGGGCCTTGAGGAGATGAATCATAATATAAGATCATTATATTAAGTACACATATATACATTTCTTCAATCACACACATTGTAAGACTGACTGCCATTGGGACTGAAAAGTCTTTGAGTATATATTTTAATATGGGAGGTTTTCTCTGCATTTCCCGGTTATTAAAATCTAGAAATTTTGCGTGTTCTTCTGGGTCGTAAACGAACAATGATAATTGAAAGTTGTACCTATGCTCGCCCGATTAATATAAAAGATACGGGAAAGTTATACGTCAAATAAAAGTAATAAAATTTAGTGTCAAAAGTCAGAAATGCAACGTTATTATTTTTGTTGTTGTGTATTTGCTGTCATATAAACAAACAAGTTACGCATGTTGAAAGAATTTCACCATTTCAATCTTATTTATATTTTATTATTAGTTCCGAATAATTTAATTTTCCTATTAAATTTTGATGATTAAATAATTTTAGTTTACCCTTTTAGAGCTGATGACGTCATCTTTCCTAAAATGTACAGAAAGTAACACTACGCTACTCTTTTGAAAACTTTAACGACGAATTAAATTAGGACCTAGTGAAATCGAAAGAAAAGTCTGATAATTATATAAAATCAGTGCCGATTCAGAAGACCTCCTTGGCCATTTCTTGTACTAATTATTGCCCCGGCAGAGGCGGTGCTGTGGGAAATAGCCGTAATAAGATCTTTTGTAATCTCATTTATTAATTTTCGCCTCTAATTATTCTCGTCTCCTTTATGCCTCTCGCCGTCGCTCGGTAAAATCTAAACAACTTTCCCCTCTCGCTTGTAATTATATTTCAGAGCGAGTTTTCTAAATCACAATGAATTTGCTATACCTCTCTTCAACAGTTGTATTCTAAATACTTTGTAATGATTTGAATTATGAACATGATATATAACTTTTATAAATGTAACGAAATGTAAAATTTACGTGTACTACTTGCTATATCGACCTACTCATCTATCAAATCTAGGTTATAATCTTCATTCAAAGTGCACGATGCATAACGCACCAATAAAATCAGATAATAACTGCAGTAGGTTTTAGAAACTCGCCAATTTTCACATAAGATATACTATTTTATTTTAACTATTTACAGTTATAACCTATAAGTTTTATTTTGTGATCTTATATGATATAAAAACACACTTATCTCAATTAGGTAGGTTTGGTTATAACTGTGTACAGAGATACGAAAACTTAAGAATTCGGCAAGTATGACATATCGTCAACGATGTGGCAAATTTGCCAATCTACTAAATGTAAACTCGTGTCTTCTCTAAATCTAGTGACTTAACATCATTTTGTCCATACGCGGAATTATTCAATGCTAGTTATGCGGATATCCACTATTCTCGACGATGTAGCGAGTTTCCCTCTACTCTTAATGTTATAATCGTTATTCGCAATACTTATTGTTAAACGCCCTTATCTATAAACATACCAATATAACAGCTGGGCTCATTTACTGCTGATTAATCGGCGTTTAATGGGTTTAAGCATATATCTGCGTGAATTATTTCTGAGAATTAGAAAGCAGCTATTCATCCTTCTAAGAGCCGAATTATTCATGTAACTAGCACAAAAGGAGGCACAACGTAAAGACTAGTCGAGTAAATCTAACTTTCAACCAAAATTAGAACTTGGGCCACGACGTCTTTTTAAAATAACTATATATGTTGTAACTAATTATGAAAAATATCTTAACTTTTAGCTAATGATAATTCAATCTTTAGTCGTTATATTAGTTTATACTTCATGCCCAATAAGTATCTGTATTAAGTGATCAAAACAAAAAAACTACGATTCAAAGCATTTAAGCCGTTTCATAAAAAATAAGGCGCAGGCCTTTTTAACGACAAAGCTGATAAGCAACCCTGTTAGAAGACATGTTCTCTGCTCCCAATAACTTAGGGAGCTCAAGTGATTGGACTGCGTACTTTGTAAGGATTTCTTCCTGATTACTTTATAAACGAGTGGAATACACTATTATGCCCTCCCCTGACCTGACATTGAATGAGTTTTGAAATCAACAGTTTATTACTGATTGATTATATCATAATTTATGTTTCAATTAATGGTTCAAAACTTTTGTCTCGCACAAGCCACCCGGCAGAGCGTTTCCAATAACCATTTGTGATTACTTTGGATGATTTGATGATTTGGAGTAGCGAAGTAAAATAAAAATAATTCAAAGTCGAAATCGAGTTAATATAAATATTAAACTTACAGTCAGGAAGTTGGGACCAATCGCTTAAGGTGCCTTTTGTAGTACCAGAAAATTATGAACCGTAAAATCTCGACAAAAGCTGAGCGAAAGGAACAGCCATTGACCGAAAATATTAGTAGAGTTTGCACAATAGGTGAAAAGGTACATTTTGTTAATATGAGGTAAAGCCTCAAAGCCTAGTTTATTAAAGGGCCTGATGTAGCACTCCCACTCCCCCCGTGAGCGAGATTATGAATACAAATTAATTTAAAATTGTATAGTTCTCTTAATATTTGATGTATTTTAAAAAAGGTTTTGCAAATTCTGTGAGCGTGTTGACTGCGATCTATGACACTTCACGATATTAAGAAAAACGTGTGAATATGTCACATGTTTTACTTGAAGAGAAACGTGAAAGGCAAGGGATAGAAATAGAACATGGAAGGCAGATTTGTGAATGAAATTGAAATGTTTATGAGCAAAAATACGGTAAGTTAAAAAATGATAAGAAGTGAAATGATGTACATAATGGCTAAAAAATATACGTAAAAAATTAAACACTAGTCTTTGTTTCCGTGGATCGTATTTTCAAAATCCACAGCCGTTTTTGCGTAGCGGTAATATAACTAACATATTTTAAACAAACACATAGATAAACAAATTTTATCTTTCATAACTCAACAAAACTGTAAAATTATAAAGTAAAAGTATATCAATCATCGTGTCCGCAGTGCTGTTGTACCAAAAGCATGAAACTGCTTTCTAATCTTTGTATTATCTTAAATCCAGCTCTTTACCTCGTTCGACTAAACGAATTCGTAGAAATCATGATTGCGTACTTTATATAGACACAGTGTGAGTCACCTGCCCAAATTGACTTTGCAGTGCAGCGCCCACCTGCCGGCCGGCAATTGAATTGGTCGCTCGATATGCAGATGGCCGCTCGTTAGCAGGGGCCGTTTGCACACGCCCTTACGACGTAGATTCAACTTAATTCAGTTGGAATTCCAGTCTGACGACTGGTTTATCTAGTTGCAAGGAAGTTTATTTGCAAATACTAAAAATTTCGAATAGATTTGTAGGTTTTAAACATATTTTCAGTTATCACACTTTAACATGGTTATCAATAGTATTATTGAAGAATGTTTCAACTGAATTAAGTTATTTCATTTATAGCGTTATTAACTAAATAATCACTAATGTGAGTAATGTGACTTGACACTAATCTGACTATGGTATTAAAAATGAAAAAGTAGGTCATAGTTACCTACCTTATAGTTAGTTACTCAAATGGATTAAACTTGGGTAACTGCGAAAGTTTGGACCTATTATATGCGTTTACAAGTACTCATAATAGCATGGTGAGTTGTTACATTGTTCAGGATTATAAGCACCGGATCGTGTCGATCTGTATAACTACAATCTTCTGACAACAAGGATACGTGTGTCACGTAAAGATGTTCGCCTGGCAAAACGACATCCTCTATCAGTGTATAGTAACCCTCGACGTTATAAATCAATAGCAATACCGTATACGTATTTGTACAAAGAAAAGGTTTCTGAGACGGTCTTAATAGCGTTATTGTGTCGGTGTGACGAACCGAGTCCCTTGGGACTCGGGCCGATAAAACGTATACTCAATTGGGGTTCTTAAGACGACCACGTCCAAGTTGGATACTAAAAGCTCGCACAGTCTTGATAAGTGTAAATTACTATTTATAGGAATCTCTGGTACTCACTATCATGTACTTTTAGTCTAAAGGTAGCTTACAATAATATATATACGGATGGCATGCTTTTTTACTATACATTTAAATGTGTCAAAATTTAACGTCTCGTAAGCAGAACACTCCGTAGACAGAGTATAAACTCAGCATAAGCTAGCCTTAAATATTCTCCATTGTTTCTCCACTTCTGTAATTCAAGTAATTGATATTTTGGTGTTTTAAAGCTACATGGATAGGTACTAAATTAATTTATTAGGCGATAAGCAGAGTTCTGGTTTATTTAATATTATATTTTTTTAGATCTTATAAAAAAATCAATCTTGGTGAACAGTTTTGGAGCGCACAGCAGCAGATATAAAAATGGCAAAGAAATATCAATAAGCAGACATGAGCTGAACACTTTTATTCGTATTTTGTAATAATAGTAGGGTGTTTTTATTGTTTACTAAGAAATCGTTCGGTACTAATTGGCTTCATAGTTAATCATAAGCAGTACTGTCAAAATGTTAGCGCTTCAAACAGCAATAAAGGATTCTTAAGTATTGCTATAATGGTTTGGTGTATATTTCTCCTTAATCTTAAAGGTACTTTCAAATATTGTTAAATGAAATAATCACTACATTTTGCTTGTACTCATTACTAAATATAAAAACAATACAAATAAAAAAAAAACTTAATAGCACACCGACCCAACGGACTCCTGGCACTCGGTTATGGCGTGATTTTATTTTATTATATTATCACCAAATATTGAGATCCTTAATATAATTATCAACATCGATCGAATGAAAATAATGGATCAACGATTTTGATAAAACGATTAGTATATAATTTTATATTTATAAAAGGAAATAGTTGGTGGGTTGGAGAAATAATTGGTCTCATAAGTTCTCATTGTGATATTTGATCAAATTTACTGTTCTTGGTGAAACTAACTTTATGATTGCAGATGACGACGATTGACGATGATTGACGTTTTTTGCATCTGATTGACTATAAGTTTTGAGGAAGTCTTGAGTATCAAACTAGAAATTCTTAGTTCTAATTTGTCATTTTTTACTTTTTCATGTAGGTACGCTTTGTCTTATCAACGAAGCCTATGATAAAGTTAATGTCTTTGTTAATTTTTTATTTTATTTAACTTTTAACTAGTATTTTTTTTTGTTTGTAAGTCAATCAATATTAATGCCTGAAATATAAGAGAACAGTTTATTTATTACATTATAAATTGTATATTAAAAATTATTAGAACAACAATTAATTGGTTTTTATTAGGTATACGATATTTGCCCTGTCTTTAGCCAATACATTAATTCCCAGTTTTATCCTTAATCGGAATTCTCTAAATGCTCTTAATAACCCAGACATAAAATACCCTTTCCATTTTATAATAATAATAATAGTGATATAAATTCCTAAATAATAATAAAACCTACACAAAAGCTAAGTCAGAAATATTTTGTCTAGTTTTTTAATAGGAAGTGTTGTTCAAGATGAAACTTGTTGGATCGCCTCTATGTAGGGTCTGTGGGGAGCACACCGAACAAATGGAACACATCTTATGTAATTGTGATGCTCTTGCTAGGAAGAGAATGGGTCTCTTTGGACTGGGCTATCCCAGTCCTGAAGATATAAGGCTGCTGTCTCCGAGTGTACTTAGCAAGTACATCTTGGAGGTATTCCAGGACAGCAGTCAGTAGGATTAGGGAAGCACAAAAGATCCCATTGGGTCGACGTGCACCGGGAGTAATAATCCTGGCCCTATATCAAGATAAGATAAGATAATAGGAAGTGAATGAAACAAATAATGATTTATATTTTCATTATTACAGGGAAGCTTATGCGCTAGTAATAGTCATAATAAATCATTTTCTTCTTTTATTTCCAAGAAATAATAAGAAATAAGTAGCTGGCTCAACTGATGATAAGTGGTAACTGGTAACTATCGCTTATGAAACCAACAATATCAAGGAAGTTACACATTACCATTAAGGTGTATCGATTGAAATAATAATAACAAGCTTGGCCCAAAGTCAGCATTTATACAATGTGATTCTTCATAATGTGCACATATTAAAAATTTGTGCACATAATGCCATTTTTTGAACAAACAAAAAACAAATAATGTTTCAACTTTATATACCGGGTGGAAAAATTACCGTGGTTGGAGGAAAAGTACCCTTAATATTGATGACAGCAAATTTAGGAATATATATAATTATAAAAGAATTGTTCCTTTATTTTCAAAAATACTTAAAACCGTTGGGATCAATTTTCATTTATATTTCACTGGTTCGATTCCTAGTTAAAGCTGATGATTTTGTCAAAAATCTTGAAATGCAGTTTTTTTTATTTTTGACATAAAAGGCAATGTATCCTTTCAGTAGAATCTGATCTCATAAAAATTAAGGATAATTTTCATCTCTTTTTTCCAACCGGTATATATATCTAGTATACTCTAAGAATGCAATTTGTTCCATCAATCGTCTAATATATATTAAAATTGTAGCCATTTTTTCTTGGTGCGCAGTATCGATCGAAATTAGATTGCAAAATTTTGAACTTCTCTTGAAGATGATATCACGTAAACTTCCAACTACCTATTTATCTTTAACCCGCTATACTTGTTAACAAATCTTGAAGTTGGTTCACATTTTAAATAACATTCTAAACTTTATGCATTACAAGTAGTTCATAATAATTTATACTTTTTAAGGCGTTGATCTATCTGCGAAAATAACATTTTACTTTATGCCAAATTAACAAAAGAGTTAATTTGCATCTTTTCCGTTCATCCTAAACTAAGTATTATTTATTAGTACATTGTGTTTCCTTTTTTCTACTAGATCTGTTTCTACAAAAGAAACAACAAAAAATCGTCTTCGCATATGAACTCTTCTTACTGATTTCACTATCATGGAATGGACGCATCATACTGGATCCGAATCTGAATTGAAAATATTTCACGATAAAATGAAATAGAATAATATCTTGCCAAGGTTTCTATTGTTTTAAATGTCATAAAAACGTTTGAAGCACCTCGTACAGTCAAATCTTTGAAACATGCCATTGCACTAATAGAAGCTTAAGTCAACGCTATAAGAGTTAGTTTAGAATAGACTTATGTTGAACGGCCTTTTCGTTGAGCACATGAGGCGCTAAGGATTTTCTCGGTTGGCCAAGCATGAAACTCGGCATTGTAAGCAAAGCTTGTATTGCGCAAGAGAAGTCACGTGCAGTGCAATGTGTGGTAGTTTTTCTCAAGGGAAATATCCCAATGATTATATTAAAACAAAATTATACACAGTCTCTTACATTCCACCCCTTGTAGGTATAATCAACAGAATACAAAGTGAAAATTTGGATCAATTTATTTAAATGTAAAATAAACTTTATTCTAAGTGCACAAAAGCGCACATACTTAATCTAAATTTAAGTGCATTGTATCTCGTTTTCTTAATATAAACTCAAAAAAGACTGCATTCATATAAATTGATTAAATATCAATATAAATGAGAGCTGTTCTCACATAAATTGATTTTGGGTCTATTTCTGAACACATTTAAAATTTTTAAATTTAAGTTTAAAATATCCCTTTCTCTCCTTATTTATGACAAAAAGACAGCAAAACAAAACAAAATAACAAACATGAAAAATTAACATAAAAAAATAAATGTCAAATAATTTAAGTGATTTGAAAATTCAATTATTTTATAGAAATATGGAAACCATACACAATTTTAATTGGCATATAAGAAAATGCTTCCCAAAAACTGCTGTAGCTGTATTTTTTGTAATCATATTGAGCAAATAAATAATTTACTACTGAATTTTGCCCATTGTGTGGTCAATTTTCGACTTAAGTGAACGTAATAAAATGTTGGTGTTAGAAACACTTGTTCTTTATACTACTTCTAAATAAAAAAAATTAAAAAATCCTTAACGTTTTAAATTTTAATAATGACATGACTTGCAAGTTGCACTGGCCGTGTTCACGGGCTGACTGCCTCAGTTTTACACGTTTCCTGAAACTATATTTGAGTTTATCGATATTGTTTTTTCGAAAAGTTATTATTTTTTCGGTCATGTGGCAATTAAGAATTGTTTTTGTTCAAAGAAGTTTCTGGAAAAAGTGTCTCAAATTTTCAAAGTATTTCATCTTCTTCTTCTTCAATAATAGCAATGTGTTCAGTGCTTCATTAGAAAATATATAATGATTTAAAAAACATTAGATGATTTATAGTATATCTACTTTTAACTTATTTAAATCTGCATTTTTCAGATACGCGGTGAAAAAATCTCATTTAATTTTTTTTAATTTTCATTTGCGCCATTTCTAGTCTTGAATTTAAAAGTAGTAGTTACCCGAAATTTAATTTCAGTCCGTTCATAATAGAATCAGCGCCGTTAGTAAACAAGCGGTTAGATCTGACGCACGTGGAACGTAGGATAGCTGTTGCAAACAGTGGAATGTAAAATTAAGACTAAATTGTTTCATAGTACTACAAAAACATTTTCATGTAGCTAATTACTTATTTATCTTTCTTGAAGGCATTTTGGACCTCTAGACAGTAAGCCTTCCGATAATATAATATAATAATTTTGCACACGCTTACCTTATTATCTAGCCCAAATATAGCGTAGTTTAAGAAATTGTGTTATGGATACTAGATAACGGAGAAATATAGATAGAAATACGTATATGTATATCACAAATATCCTAAAAAAATATATTACCATCCATGTCTCGTGCACAAAAATTAGTACTCATCGTACAAATATCTCTCCCTGACTGAATTCATACCCGGGACTTTTGGCTAAGGCCACAGGCGTACTGACCTCAAAACCAGAGAGCCGTTAATCGCAATAATTGAAATCGATTAATGAAATTGTATGGCATTTGACAATTATGCTCGATAACTAAAAGGAGGGCTTATGCTTAATCTCATGTATTTTTCATTTAATATCATAGTTACTACGTATGTAACAATCAATTAAACTTATATTTGGATAGCTATAGGACTCTCAGACAATTTTTGACTGTATATTAGGATGCTTTCTTAAGCCTTATTCTTGTCTGGCTTTCTGTTAAGATGATTCTTTGAAATACCTGTCTTATTTCAGTCACATGTGTTAAAAGAACAAAATGCACTTTAAATTTAGAATTTTACCTACCTACCTACCTACTTTAGATTCATATTCAATGGTTACTTAAACTTAAATAATAAGCTCTTTTTATTAATGACGAAAACAACCAACATTCCGAAATACTTATTTTGTATTTATAAACTAGTTAGTTTTAGTCATTTGAAAGTTCATAAAGAAAATTTAAATCACAAAATCAATACAATTATTACGATGTCTACAGAATCCACATTGTAATTAAAACATAAAGATAATAGTTGAATTTATGATATTCTAACCAGTTAGGAAACAGATAAACTTGATATTTACGGAAACAAAGTTTTGTTATAGCTTAAACTTAAAAACAAAACACAAGTATTTCGTTTAGAAATCTTACACTTTTATATATTAAACTCGAAGCTGTCTCTTTTAAATTAACCAATAATAATAGCCAAACCTTACTTTTAAACCAGGAATAAACTATTCCATAACATGTATTGTGATAAGTGGGAATATGGTTTTACCAAGGAGGTTTAACTGTTTGTAAAATAATAAGACTAAAGTTTGTTATAACTAATAGTTATGTTCAACAGATCCGTCAAGTTTTTCGTCCCAGAACATGAAAATAAATACCGGAAAGCACAAAAATCAAAAAAAGTGATAAGCCGTGGCGGACATTTGGCAGAATGTGAAACGTCGAAATTATTTTGCACAGGTAATATGCATAAAAGTACTGTTTAAAACATGTAGTAAATATGGCATGATGAAAAACACACACGTGCCTGTGGCACTATGCACTGGATCTGACCCGCCGCTCCGATATCGATGTTTCAAATCAAAAGTCTATATGAGAGAGTATTTTCGGTCGGAGTAACTGTACACCAATAATTTTTAAATTCGGAACAAAAATCGCGCAAACAGCGTATTTTACTAGATAAAGTAATTCTTCCAAAATTTAATATGATCGTGTAAGGAGTAAACTAACGAACGAATAAGTAATATGTATTTACCTTCTACCTACCTAGGAAATTTAATACATAGTTTCCCACTTAAACTAAATCGTTTACGGTAATTTAACCGCTTGCTTAAATACTAAATAGAACGCGAGTTTGTAACTCAGACCGGTAGAGCCGAGTAAGTAACCCGTGCTGACTTTAATAATTAATATTTTCAAAAGAGAGTTATAATTAGAAAGGGGCGACTTCCCGAAATTTCGTGTAATCCAATGAGCTCCAGGACTCGAGTGACGACGACGGGATTAAATTGAAGATATAATTGCTCTCAGGAAAGAAACACCCGCTTAAATTAATAAGATGACTTATTTGCACTTACTTATTTAAGTTACTGTTTCGAATATCTATAATAAAGAGCTTAGTAAAAGTCGGTGTAATTTTTAGATTTAAATATATTTTGTTTAATTATTTCCATGCTTAAAAGGGGTACAAATATCTGTACATTTCTTATAGACATGTCAAAGTTAGGCAGTTGTATTAAATTCGCCAATTCAGCCTATGATCCGTTTTAAGTACTTTCCAAGAAAATTTCCTACGCTTAGTTGTCAAGGTGTTCAAGTTGAGGGTATTTCGGAACACAATTTAACAAAAGTAATCATTATAAAGATAAAATATTGATAAGATCAAATCAATCTACCATGATTGCATTCGCACTTAGTATCTGCAGAAATTATAAAGTATATTTATTAAGTTGACTGCTTAATTTCATTTTGTAATTCATACCAATTTTAATTTTCTATATGAAAACAGAAATAAAGAATTTAAATCGCAAGTAAATATTTGGTGTTAAAACATATATCATTCCCTATTTGTTCGAAAGAGCTCAATCGCACCGACCCGCACTCGGCTTGTGTGAAGGACACTTAATTTTTTTTTCTTACTCTATCAACGGCACGTGGTAAATGGTTTAACTTCACATGTTCCCTGAAAATTTATTGGTCAGCATTCAGAGTGAAAGAAGTGAGAAGAAACTTCTTGGTCATGTCATTATTGAATAAGGGCTTACATAAAATACAGTCACATCTATAAGATGTAAATACACTCACAGCTTAACTACAATATGTTTATATATTACTTATTGCGCAATAAAATTAGAAATTGTGAAATCCACAAGAGAAATAGGGTCGCTGACGTTTTGGAGCGGAAAAGTCCTTGAGTGGCGGTCGTGTACTGGGGTTAAGTAGCGTTAGTAGGCCTTACACAGCAAGGTGGACTAGTAAACTTGTAAATGGGTAGAAGCTGTAGGCTGGTAGCGCAAGAACGATCAGTCTTGCAAGACTATTCTTACTTACTGTAGGTATAAATAAAAGCCATTCAAGGAAACGCTATATTCAATTTAGCGTGTTAAAATGAAAATACCGATATTCTTTGAATAAATGAATAATTTATGGAACGGATTGCTACTAAGGTTGATTTGCCAAATGATCCGTTTACGAAATGTTATTTGCATTGTAAATATATTCTAGTGAGTTCCTGTAACAAAAAGGACGTAACCATTTCTCTTATTTTGGAAACAAAAAATGCAAGAAATAAAATAAATATTATATTATACTATACGTAGATCAAATCGTTCCTGGTTTTATTCACTTTTGTGAAACATGAAGGTTTATTTCATGACCTTGATTGCTTCAGATTGATAAAGGTTTATTAAATTTGTATTTTTTATATCTTCATCATACAGGCGGCTGCATGACAACTATAATTATTGATGATAGCAAATTTTACTGAAAGGAAATATTCCTTTATTTTCAAAAATAATTAAAGCTATAAAAGAGACTCACTGAGGTGACTGGTGATCGATCTTGGCCAACGGACCAGCCTTGTCATATAACGTGGCAATACTGCCAGCCTTTTGGACACTATTCTTGACGTCAGTCCTGGGTCTGATATATTTTTACCTAGTAAATTTTAATTTTGTAAAATTTGAATTAATAATTATTTTTAACTTAACTTAATAAACAACAGTAAATATATACTATACTATAAGTGTATTACAATACACTTCAGTACTAACTGAAAACTTTTATACAATAATGAGAAATAAAAAGAAAAATTAAAAATATATATTTTCTTGGTCTTTTTTTTTAAATTTAAGACATTATGTTGTTAAAGAAAATTAATCCTTATGAATGATTCTTTCGGCTGGTATCATAAAATACTGTTGTTTTCACATTTCATTGTTTCGATTCCCGGCTCAATCAGGAAATAATTAAAAAATTAAAACTATATTCAAAGCTTTTTGAAAAAAGCTTTGAATGCAGTTTTAATTATTTATGGATATAAAGGAATGTTTCCTTATAGTAAAATTTGCCATCATCAATATTAAGGGTACTCTTTCTTCAACCACGGTCTTTATTCCACCCGGTATACTTACACGACTACTGTATCGTCTTTAGCCATGGCCTCCTTAAGGGTATTCTGGTTAAGGAAATCAAGCTTCCAATACTAATCAGTAAAGACCTCTAAAGTTAGGGTGCATAATGTTTGATCTAAAACTGATGATCGAATTGTTCAAGTGATATAATCATTTCGTATAATATAATTTCATATTATTTTTCATATAATTTTTCATTGTATGATTTCATATCAACGTACATTTGATATAATACACATTCGGTATAGTAAATGACAATGAGTATTATTAATATAATATAGATGATATAATAAACGTATTGTATAACGCCTGTCCGAATAAGCGCACATGCGACATGCAGAAGGTTTGATTTCTGTCACAGCTTCGTCGCTGCGGGGTTCTGGCATCGGTCCTACGCGAGCTTATCGTAGCAGATGGTTTTTGCTCACTATCCCGGCCACAGCGGCAAGCCGTAGCGATAAGCCGCAGTGGTTGGCATTAAAACCACCAGTTCCTCAGCACACAAGCCACCTCGACCGCACTCAATCTTACACAATAACACTTAGTGGTTGGAGACACAAAATTATGTAAAGTCGGTTTTGTAGCGATTTGATTCCGTCCATGAATCCTGTAGCACAACATTACGGAAAACAAAATATTAACTTTGTAGGACAACATTTTAAATTAATTTAAAAAAGCAATTTAATGCTATTTTAATAAAAAAATATATTTTACTTGATAAAATAAATTAATTGTGATGAAATGAAATGAAATTATATAATATGATTATTATACCAAAACA
Source organism: Acentria ephemerella (assembly GCA_943193645.1). NCBI lineage: Eukaryota > Metazoa > Arthropoda > Insecta > Lepidoptera > Crambidae > Acentria > Acentria ephemerella. The sequence continues at coordinate 7,465,715 of OW971886.1, read as the reverse complement.
GCTTTCTAGGTAAAGTTGTTATAAAATATATTAATATATGAGTATTAGGTATTATATCTAATGAATAATTGTAATTATAATTACAAATGATCTCATTTCGTCTCATTTCAATTTCTAATTTTTTTTCACTAATTTCTCATTTAACACGTTAATCAAGCAAACCAAATGTAGAAAATCTAGTTACATATTTTTGTTTTAAAATTTAAACTTCATTCGTCTTGTGCTTACGTCACTTCGGGTTCAATTTTCCTCTTTGATTTACTTAAGTTACCTGAACAATGGTTCAAAGTATAGCTTAGTTTGTACAAAGTTTTAGGTGCACCAACTTCCTTGTACAATATTTACTTCATAGGCAAAGATATTTAGTAACTTTAAACACTAAACTTTCAATGAAGCTGATTAATTTTAGGACTTTAAAGAGAAAAATTAACAGAGTAATCATGTACTTGGGACCCTGTTATCTTATTTACTATACGAGTGAATTTCCTTTTGTCGTTTTCGCTACTTAAATAAACAACTTAAGTCAAATAACGACGTGTCTTCAAGTTAGTTTTAATGAAAATGTATTTTTTTCCGCATTTATTGACAATTACAAGATGTCTCACATAAGAGGTTGATTTTTGATATTTAAGTAGTTTCTGTCGCAACGAATCAAAATTAATGATTATTATTACACAATTTTATAAATAGATAATTGCACACCAGTTATTATATATTAAAATAAATATAAATAAGAAAGATATGAATATTGGGTGGCTTTATTGCGTATTATACATTCTATACATAATATATAGTGTCATAAATCCCACTAGCAATTGTGTTTACTAACGAATATACAAATTAATAGATAATATTGGTATATATATACTATAAAAAGTATATAATTTATATATGTCTATAATATATATAAATGTTAATTACCCAGGTATATTAAAATATTGTTAACTTTGATTTAATCTACCAATCTTGCCCCAGTCACTGTAAACGTGATGTTATAATTATACAATCAATAAAGTGCCTTGGTGGTCCTTCAGTGTCTTTGGTGGTTCTGCCCGTTGTGTTTAGTGAGCGGACAATTTGCATAACAAATGGCCGGAATCCTTCAGGGAGTTGAATTAAGGTTGATGAATGTTTTGGCGTTTGCAATCACTTTAAATTATTTTATCGTATTATATTATTAAGCATTCAATGTCCCTGATTCACAATATAAAACAAAATTGAGTGTTCTATTTAATTTAATCGGGAAGATTGAGGAAATATTTTCGAAGAGTTAAATTGCTTTTACCCTTCGTATTTATTTAATAATGCAATGAACGTCATCGTACGACTAAGAAAATTATCATGCTGACTGCGTAGGACAGTATGCATGGTTTCCGTTAAATAGATTTTAATATTATCCTCGAACTTCGTTAGAAAATATATGTTGATCCTCTGAACATAAAAGCCTCGTAATATTTGCCTCTCTGTTTGTCGTTCGTTAAAAAGTAAAATATTATTATTGATAACTCAAAATAATTGAAAAACTGGTCTTATATGAAAAATATGATTAAAAAACTTGTAAAAGAAAACAAAAGTACACCTGCCACTTATTCATGGCCGACGCAAACTATTATTTAACTAGGATTTATTCATGGAATGCTTGCAGTGTCACTAGTATCGTCAAAGTTTAGTGGATCAGTATTATTATCGTGTTTTGTAAGTAATCCTAATAATTCAGCAAATTTTCAGAGTAAATCTTTTAGAAGCCTTTTATTTATAGCATCTTACAATCTTCTTATTATGTTGCTTACCTGCCAATGGTGACGCTTAAGCTTTCATAATCGATCAATTTTAAGCACTTAAGTACTGTTTCTAGACGAGATCTTTATATTTGTAGATAGTACAAAAAAGTTAAAATTTAAATATACTTTCAACATGAATATAATTTTCGTCACATTTATTTCATATTATCAAAATTCGCGTAAGTCGTGGTGCCGGCCCAATTATTCTTGATTATTCTGTGTTGTTCGTCTGAATTGTCAATCTAGAGAGTTAAGACTTCTTGTAGATATGATGCTTGGGTGCGCTTCCGATGGTTCGATGCAAAAATTGCTTCGAACCATGGCAATGGAAAATAAACACGCGGTGAAAGCCTATTGCTCTATTTAATACAAAAAAAACACAATAACACAACATAAAGTCACTTTGAAATATTTACGTAAAAAACCATAAATAGAACCATAAAGAGTTTCGTAACATATGGTATGAATCGACGAAGATCAAAAAGTGTTGGTCGATTCATACCTTTGTTCGAAATGTCCAATTCAAAAGGGTCCCTTGTGTGATTCGCACCTTGTTTTTTTTTTAGAAAAAGCTCAGCAAATGACTCGACATAACCTGATGATAAACAGTAGAGGACTCCATATGGTTCAAATAGCTTTTGGTGTGTAAATATGAAACAACTAGATGCAATGAAGAAAGCTGAACAACATTAGGTGCTGCTGATACTCTTGAGATTCTGATATTGAAACCAAAAGGCATCAATAGTAGTGTGTGTTTGTGTGCGTATTAAGTTAAAGAAGAAAATAGAAATTACTATAAGTCAACATCGGATAAGGTTGTGATGACGTGTTGTTTAAACTATTTGCTAAGGTAAAAAGAATATGAGAAAAAAATCACTTATAAGTATTGTTGTTATTACAGACGTCATGCAAAAAAAGTATCAGAAGCAGTGTACGTCGATCTTTTAGCTGCAAAAAGTGATAGTGTGAATAAAATGAAAATACTTGGGTACGTCGTATAGATACGCCACTTACAACATCGGTTCCGAATGCTTACGAGATCTCGAAATGAGCATAATTATTATGAAAACTGTTAAGTACTTATGTATATACTTATCAGAAACAATAGATTTTCTATCAAGACACCATCATAATAACCTTTGACGTTAAAAATACTATTATTGCCTTTCTTTCCGATACGTGATTGTAGTGGTATAACTTCCCCGCTAATTTCTTTCCAGTATACCTATCCGACAGATTCAGACTGCGTGCAACGCCAAAACCTATTTTTCCATTTCCAATTTATTCATATATTCATCATTATGTAGGATTCCATAACGTACGTCTATAAAACACTCGGGGTCTTTATTTTGGGCACTTCCCTTTTAATAAATTACTCCAACGCATCCGGGTGTCGAAATGCCCTTTTTGTGAGACGTTATTTTTCTCATGAACACAAAGGGTCCTTTACTGTTTACGGTAACTATCACAAAGCAGGATAAGGGTTTGGCGGTTGTGGCTACTGTGCTATAACATTATTAGGTAATAACAATTTCCATATGTATTCGAGAATATCTTTGAAGGAAATAAATTGTTTCTCTAATTTTACTAAGGATACCCAACATTCGGAACTCGTTTTCAATATTGAAGGTATTTAAATATTATAGTTTACCACAGTTAGGTTCAATGACATTTTTGAATGATATTATTACAACCAATCCATCAACAACATCAACAGTCTATATAAGTCCCACTGCTTCTTCTGAGCACTTTACTTTGGTACATATATGTGCACTTATTCAACGTCGATTTATGCCATCTGCTCGTAAATCTATTGCGGGGACTTGACCTAAGAAGAACAGCAAAAAGCTCAGCAAGATTGGTCCCTGCCTTTCCATACGTTATTATGAATTGTTTGAAAAATAATAAATTGTGCAGTTAGTAAGAAGATCCTATTAATAAACAGACGAAGACATTGAAATTGTTTAAATTTTCAATAACATAAATCCAATATTTTATAATTTATAATTGCAAATACTTACTTAGGGTACGTAATAAAGTAAAATTAAAACACGAATAATAAAATTCTTTTCAAATGTGTCCCCACATTATCATGAACCTTTAACAGCCATTTTTTTATTAAACATTTTAACATATACTTTAAATTTGTAAGGCAGATCAATCACACGGGACTGTTATAATTGGAGACAACAAGAGAAATAAGACAATAATAGAAATTATATTTTAATTGTTCTTATCAAACCAAAAATACAAAATGCATTTTTGACACACATTGACTTTTATTTATTAGTAACAGATGATTTTTATCACAACTTGTTTTCCAATGAAAATGTCATGTTATTTAGTTACGCGCCGAAACTAGTGTTAGTTAGTAGATTTATCAAACGTAATTAAAATTTCTATACTATTTTATTGGTCTTCATTAAATTCTTAATAAGAATAGGCTTTTTTCAAGTAACCATGTTACATGAAGTAACCATATGTGTTTATATTTGTATATAGTTTTAATATTAAAATATGAATTCAGAATCAATGCTTGGAAATGTTTACTTAATTACTAAATACATATTCAAGTTGAACACAGTTCAGTATCTAACTCAAAATAAAGTCTTTTTATTAAATCTCCACAGACTTAACTTTCTCAAGTTGAATGTTCCGAAGGTAAGATTTTTCTCAAGCCAATATGATTCTAAAGTTGGGTGAAAACGGGTGAGACATATATTAAAGCATATGCTATGTATATGTCGGGTAATAAATCGCGGGATGTGTCGGTAAAACACGGGCGCGTAATTTGTCAGCGTCTAGGAGAATACTTTTAAAAGTTTTTGCTTATAACGCCCCGTTCGCCATCTGCTGTGACGTATTTCTTAATAACGTATGGAAACCTTTTATTTAGGAAGCTTTCTAAGCTTATTAATCTTTAGTACCTACAATAGTACTGTGACTATGACCCATGATTTTAATGTTAGGGTGGTACAGTCATAAATTTTATTCAAAACTAAATTTTTGGAAAATTGTAAAGTATGTTATCATTGTATTGTTGGGGTTATGGCAAATCAAGATGCATGTTAATTTGTCGAAAAAGTTGGTAGATGGGCAATTGTACAGAACTATTTTTAGAAAATTTTTAGAAACGTACTTACTATACGAAATGGATCCCTTTTTTTATGGAAGAAAAAGCACAAAGACGACAGAACATAGTTATTTGGGACTTTCCTAGCAGCCGGGACTTCTCAAAAATGAGGGGTCTGAGGTGACCGATTCCCTTATCCTCATATCCCCTCATCCAGGTTTACCAGGTCAATTTTGACAAGGCCCAACTCCCTCCCCTAACTTTCTCCGCAGTATCCTACACATATTTGAGTTCCTTGAAAATTTCAACCAATTGATACATTTCAAGGCTTTTTTTGATTAACGATAATATTTTATAATGGTATTAAAATTACTTGTATTGTAGGTACTTAAGTATTTTTATTTCTCAGTATGTACTTAAATCAGAATGTGATTAGGATTTATCCTGCAATATATTGCGTAAATGTGAAAGCTTCAGAGAGAATTCATTAATAGTTAAGTAATTCTTAATCTTCACAAGATTAGAGATCAATGTCAAATATACTCATAGCCATAAATATCTAGTTTGTACAACTTTGGTGTTGTAATAACTTATTTATATCACAGTCTGTACCAAGGAGTTATAGATACCTTATTTAATTTGCAGAAAAATACTTTTATTAAATGGAAATGCACGTGAGAAACAATCGTAATCCGACATAATACGACATAAAATTCTTTATCCGCCATTATAAAATAAATTATAATTTTATCGTTTTTAGAATTCAGCAATTATAATTTTAAAGACAGGTCTCTAAAGCAATAAATGATTTCATATTTTAGGAATGGGCTCGCTATTTTAAGCTTCTTAATCCGGCCTGTTACTACCGTTTACCATTGTTAACTAATAAAGGAGAAGTTACATAGGTCAATTCAAGCATTAATTTGATTACACCCATAATTGTATAGATGCAGGCACTTCTATGAAACACAAATAAACACAATAATGAGTCATAAATCCTTGTTTGATATAATTGACATTAAATAATAATTGCAAAATGAATGTCTCTATCTTCAAAAAAGTTTTAAATTGGCGAAACTACTTTTTGAAAAAAAAAAGTTCTGTTCTCTTTTTGCTCATAAGACCCAAACCAGCTAAGGGTTCTGTTGTATTATTTATAATCCATTTGTTACCTTATAACAATAGTAGGGAATAAATAACGCTGTATATTGTAAAGTTATTTCACTAGGGAGGAGTTATTAAAGTGCCAGGCGATTTGCATTTCATCAACATAAAACGCTTGAATGGGATTTTATAATTTATCGAAGGTAGGTGATCCCTTTGAAAGCTGTTTGAATAACAAATAGGGGCACGGAGTGGTAAAATTAATATTTTGTAAGTTTATTCCCCTTTTGTTTCGTCCAGTTTGTCAATATTGGTACCTAAGGTTGCCAGGTTACCTGCTCGTTCTATTTATATAAATTATAATGGACATGTTTTTTTTACCTAAATTCTATATACGTACACTCTTAAAACCACCCAAAGATAGATTAGTGAAGTCCAGCATTAATGACCACGCTCATCTCATATCAGTCTATTCAATCCATTGCTAGACGAAGGTCTGATAGGAAAGTTTTCCATTTAAAACATACAGTTGCCACCTCCTTTAGGTCATCGATCCCAGGGAAAGGCCTCATACTATTCCATCTCTATTTGGTTGTAGTACTACTTGAAAATGAACATGCGGCCTAAAAAGCCCCGTTTCTAACGTGCCAAGCAGGCCACTGGAGTCTCAGCGCCATCGCAATCCGCTAAAAGTCAGGTTGGGGACGTGGTAGATTCTACCGCAATCGTGATATAATGGCGTCTCTTCACTTTCTGTTGGTGAAAATCAATGACTACGCCAGGGCACATACGGGTATCGTGTAATAAGAATATTTTTAAATTTAGAATTATAATGCAGCCTACCTATATTTCATACAAACGTTAATATACGTAATACTAAAGTTATTTGAGTGTTAAAAATGTGAACATTTTTTTTTCGCTATATTATTATGACACTAAGGATAATACCATTCCTAAGTTAAATCAATTTAATTTATTTGTTTTACTTTCATCTAAATCCTACCAGAAAAGGACAGACAACGGTTGTCATTCTCAAACAGCGATTGTAACGCAAATCATCTTTATTTTAGCGCATATAAAAATATGCCTACAACTTGACATTTCTAAAACACATACTATCTCTTCCTGATTAAAGTAAAATGAAAGAGAGGTATATAACTGAATTCTAGTGGTGAATTCTAGTGGTATTCTACGGCTCCGGACGTGGCAAGTTTTGGGCACAGCATTAACTCCAACGGGCCATTGGATTGTACTCTAATACCCAAAATCTATCAGTTTCGAAATGCAAAATCATAAAATATTTTTCGCTTTGTGGTTACAAACATAGTCACTATCTTAGATCGCATATATATTAAACACATATTTCTCGGATTTTATTTTTATATTTACTATCTTGAAAATTGTTGCTCTTGTGAGAAGATCCATTGTTCTAAGTTTGAATTTGTAAATTGTTGTACGTTAAAGTTTATTATTGTTGGTAGTGTTTTTTTACTTCAATATACAACCAACAATGGCTGTATTGTCAAGGAATCAGACAAATATTTGCGTCAACTATACAAATATTAGTTTCACAAAGCCCCTCATGGATGGTGGCGCTTATCTTAGATTTCGTTTACTCCTGTCTCGTTCACACCTGATCCCTTTTGCTGCCTGTTATTGTATTCAAACTATTACTATAAGAATAATATAAGCACCAGCTTGTTATAAAATACACGTGTTTTTTTTTATTAGTATTTGAAATCATATTTTTATTAATTTTGAACTTTTAAGCCATTTGCAAAATTATTTTTCCATATCCGCACCTGAGTGTAAGGCACGACGGCATTGTAATTTGGATACTGCGCCGGGTTACAGTTTAAATCAGTGATTTCTTGGTGAGTGGCCCGAGCAAATATGACGCTGAACTGTCACCTAATTCATGCTTCTGCGATATATACACATACACACATATACATAGAAAACTTTCTGTAGACTGTTTTTGTGTATTTATATCTGTGTATTTGTACTGTTTGTGTCCGTGTCGTAAGTTTAAAATAAAATAATACTAATTTAAGAATTTATATCCGTAACCCACGAATTAAAATTTTGTATTTTATAGTTTACTTCGTGCGAATAGAGAATTGAAAGTGATAATTTAAGGTTGACCATAATATCATCTCTTAAACAAAAGCCTCTTTGCTATATCTTCTATATTTTCTTAATCGTATACAATGATTATAATTATATCTGTTATATCTAATAGCGACACTTACCTAAATCGATTGCAAAGTAAAATTCTGAAACGAAATTTTGAGGAACCAGAAACGCAAGCAATATTTAGAGTTTCGGGCAGTGGCGAACTGAAACTTGTAATTGCCTCGTCGTCGATTATTTGGCAGAGAAAAGTTTTATTCAAACCATTGACGAGTACAAATAGCTAAACTTAGTATGATAGCGCATCAAAATGGCTGGAAGAGATTAAATTGTTAAGTTTTCATATTTTGCGGCGTGCCTAATTGATTTTATTACTTATCTTTAAAGACGAAAGTCCAAAAGACGAAAAAAGTTTTTATAGAATAAATATATTCTTTGGACACCACAGCTTAATATTTCATGAAAAGATGTATCAATTATGTAGGATTGCCATAGTCATTTAATATAATTGCATACCTTCTCACATAGTATTGTTTTAATTAGAATAACTGGTTCCACTGCATATTGCACACAAAAACATATTCATTTATACCATCATTTTATTTGACATTCAATTTATTATTTAAAATTTATTTAAAAGAGAAATTTATACTCAATTAAAAGCAAGTATTATGTGGTAGACAGCTTACGTATTTTCTAGAGAAAGGAATTCAACATGCAAATATAAATTATGTATTATCATAATTATACCGTGTATAATTATTATTGTAACTAATATACAAAGCGTTATATAAGCTTCTAAATTAATTACGCTAGATTATTATAATGCATATCTAGCATCTCACATCCTTGTAATAAACAATTTCGATAGTTGTGGTATTTAGTTTGAGACGTTTAATTAAACTGATACGAAAGCCGTGACCACACGAGTTAGGCGTGTTGTTCTAGTATTACCACATTCTTACCTAGGTATGTGTATAGAGAAAACGAAATAGACAAATTAAAGGTTTCATTCGCAGTGAAGTGTTTGCCCAATACACGGAAGATTACGGTTACCTACAGAATACAATTTTGGGATCGAATCTAGTTTTAATTAAATTCTTCCTAAAACATGTCTTCATAAGATAAGTAGATATTTGCGAAGAAATATCTGTAATGTAAACTTTATTGGGCATTATTCAGTTGCTTTTTGATTTTTTCAAATATATAATTCAGATTTTAAATTCCATAAAATGTCAAAGTCAACGTAGGTTGAAGTCCCAATTAATTTACATATGCCCTCATGAAACACCCACGTGCATTGAAATTAATTAAGCCAGATGTCAATTATAAATTTTAATTTTCATCTGGCATGCCATTTGCGATATTATGTTTGCGGGTTGGGAAATAACGACGATATTTGTGATATTCGTATATATTATAACACTACATGGAAAAAACATTTTGAGATATGTCTTATACACAAGGAGCTTTTTATATTACATGTGGGGATTCCAGTTTAGTCTACGATCACTGTGTAAGCCAAGATATCTTATATGGTCACTGTGGGAATAAGTACATAGATCAAACTTTACAGATGGAATGTCTTTTTTTAAGAGCGAATGTCACTTGTAATTTTTGAAAACGTTCATTTAATTTGTTAAGGCCCTTTTATTAGTACCTTATGCCAATCTTGGATTTTTATTACTTATTAATATAGCGGTATCGTCTGCAAATGTAGATGTGGTTATCTCTGGCGTCAGCAAAAATTCTGCAGAGAGCAACGAAAGCATGGGACCGAAAAACAGACACTTGTGGTCAATTTTTTTGAATTCGGAGGTGGCGTCATTTTCTTACACATAAATATGTGATCCTCGAGGTTCAATCTTGGATAATAATAATACCTTTTTTATTTAAAGTAAGCATCGCTCATGTTATGGATACAAGATAACAAAGTGTGCAGGCATATTGTTGCCTGCATACTTTATTGTAATAAGAGCTACAGATCATTATCAACTTATCTGCCAAGAACGATCACTGCTTCATATATGTCAAGGATATTTCTGCTTTAATCGGCTACCCGGAACCATAACGTGATCTTCCGTACAGCTTGTGGAAGTCTTGTCAATGCAGTATTTCCGGTACACTGCCGTCACCTGAGAACGTTCTCCTGGCAATGTTCGCTTTTACTTTGGCTCGCAATTATTTAGGTTCGTCGGCCACCCTAATTCGTTTGTGGATCACATGTGAATTTCTGAACATGGCAGATATAGGCAATTACAAGTGTAATTCATATTTCGTAATTTCATGTGGGTGTTTCGTAAATTTACTTCTCAGAATCAAATTTTTGTCATGACACAATAAAATATAACGGTAATAGGAACGGAGATAGAAAAAGTAACGGAGTAACAGAGATAGGATTAGAGCACAACCACAAGTACACATATATGAACGGTAGACAGAGATGAGATATATAGACATAGGCCTTGAGAACCAGCTATGAGGCCATGTCATGATTTCGGAGAATTTACATTATAAGGCAGCACCCCAAGCAAATAACTTCTTGTATAAATTTCGCAATGTCTGGCGAAATTATCAAAATAAACAAAATTGATGAAGATTATGGAAAATTAAAGATACTTTATATTATATCTTTTCCATTGAATTTTAATAATACGTTTGATACAAATCCTTGACTAAATCTAGAAAAAAAGCATATATAAAAAAAATTACTATTCGCTGAATGCTTGAAAGTTTGGGAAAGCTGCGTTGATATAATGTTACGGTCCTTTCACGATAGTTGGCCGAAGTTAGCCAATAAACCGGCCATGATCTGTCGCCTGACAACTGCTGACGTCCCCAGAAGTGACAAACTCGGACTCGGGAAATTTGTAATGTCAAGTAATAATTTATAGTATTATTGTCACATTTGGCAAGTACTTCTGCGGTTGAATAGTTTTAAATTGTAATTAGTGTGATGATTATATCAAAGATGAGTAAAAAATATTAAACACAATAAACGTTGGATTGGGTGAACGTGCTCGTTGAGGCACAAAAGGTCAAATCTTTATTAAAACTTTGTTATAATACGAGGATATAAGTGTAACGATATAAGTTCCAACCAATGTGCAATGTTACAGCACTAATTACGTAACCCAATGATTATAATGGCTAAAGTAGTACTGTGACGTCATTGTTTTGTCGTATTTCATTGCTGTGTTGCAACGTAGCAATGGTACTTTACAATAGTCCTCTTTTATTTAACACACTCCTTCAAAAGAAGCGTGATAATATATCATTGTTCCGAACAGGTCCAGTTGCCTGAGGCTGTAACTTCAATGCTGCACTGTTTTTTTTCGCATATGCACTAGTTTTAATGTTTACCATCAGGCGGCGTGGATACTGTGCCTGCCAATAAAAGGCGAAGTCTACTGACACTATAATTTAAGTCACAAAGTTACGATAAACTTAGAATTTTGATAATTTTTTATTTTATTAATTTGGGGTACGCTCCCAAGATCACGTTTTGATATATTGTAAAGTCGGTTTAAATTTTTGATATAACTTCCTGAATCATAATGTGACTAATGTGATATTTTTAAAGTGAATAAGGTTTACTTGCTTTTTTATATCGCAATTTGCTGACCTCTTCAAACAATTTTATATCAAAATCTATCTATATCTACTAAGCTAACCCTTGTTTATACAAAAGTAAACAACAATATCTAATAACTATGTGGGTATCTAATTCAGTACAAAATAAAAATATGCAGTAATTATTCGAGTATAAATTAAAATATAATTTTGTTGTCTTTCAATGTATCGACAATAAATATGAAATACTAAGATACCCACTTCACCTTGAAAGTTGGTATGTGAACCTTAAAGCAAAATTAAGCTTTCACAATGTATCCATCTACCTACATACTCTATTTCAAGTAAAGACATTCTAATTTAGCACAGATTCCTATCTCTTATTCAGAGCCCAACCCCGAAGAAAGCCCAATAAAACAATCCGATGACAAATGAATGCGAATAGCTTAATCAAATTAAGCCTGCAAATTTTACTGTCTGCGGTCTGAAATATACACGTAACTGAAAACTAAGTTCTTGCGTAATTCGTCGAAGTACGTACTACCGAGGGGCAAATTTATTGTTACAGCCGCAAGATTGCCTGCCGCTTCTGTAACTCTGCGTCAGAACAGTTCCAATCTAAGATATGGCTTTGAGAATCTGTATAATTTATAATACAGACGTTTGTTGCTAATTAAGTTTTAAGGAACTATAAATCTTGAAGGTGGTTAGCAAATAATAAGTTTAGTTGTACTGTCGTAGGCTTCGAAGTTACAGGACCTTTACCAATATAGATAGTCAATTTTTTTTACATGAAACGAATAAACATGTACAGTGAAACCTCAGATTCTTCTGTTGCGTGTGTATACCTATGTAACAGAAGTCAGTGCCCTAAATACATTTTTTTCATACCCAATAAAAGGAAATAAATTTCAATACCTCACACACATTTACCGCTTAACTGAGGCGGCTATTACATAAAATATATTAAAACCCCTTAAATTAAAAATGCTTTACGAGTAGAAACAGTAAAATGGCATGCCATGATTTAATATTAAATAAACTGTTAACGTGACGAGATTTCGGGCTTCAACTAGAAACAAAGTAACATTTCGTTCTAACCGACTTCAAAAAAGGGAGTTTTCAGTCAACTGTATTTTTTCTATGTGGGTTACCACATACCTGTTTACTGGATGTACTGGTTTTGATGAATCTCTTTATATTTAAAAGCAGGTGCTTGTAATGTGGTCCCTGTAAAATTTGAGTCAGATCCTACGAGTAGTTTATTATATTATGAAATCGAATAGCTGACGTTTTATTTAAGTATAAAACTCGGATGTAAGTAGCAATTTAGTATCCAGTTATAGTAACATTTAACTCGGTACTCGAGATATTCCCAAGGGATTCAGTCGTTCATTCAACCAAGATTATTATGGCAAACTAGATTTACTAAAACTGGAGTAGGAAATAGTTTGCCTTCGTATTTTTATTTACTCCGTGATTCGTTCTTTGTGCGCTGAACCTTAAGCAATGTTTATTATAAATGTTTACACTATATAAAATTTGTCATTATTACTTGCATTGGTAGGCTATGACGGGTTGGCTGGAAAAGATCTCTATTAGGTATAAATACTCTCTTACAATCTACTCCATACATCCATTTCCAAATGTATTTGGTACAAATATTTTTTTATCATGTCATCCATCCCGTTCAGATGGACATGTAAAATAGTTTGAACTTAAATCATTTCAATTCCTAAGACAGTACAAATATTCTGATCTAGGATAGTATTTTTGGTCAGTCTCAATTCATTGACATACGGTATCATTATTGGTAAAAAAACTTCATACATATTTAATATTCATGTCCACATACGTGAAGCCATGCTTAGATAAAGCTACAAGAATTAAGTCTCAGGCAACTCTCTAATTGCCACCAGATGCTCATTCTGAAACACAGTTTTTAAAAGACGCCTAAAAACAATGGATGATTTACATGTTCTAATAATTCTATTTTCAAATGTCTTGGATTACTATTTCTTCTGCACCTAGGTACTTTTCCAGTTCCAAATTTCTGATATTTATAAAAACGTTACTATCTCCGTTATCTGTATCTATTACACAGGCTCTTAATGGTGCTTACTTTAGGCTATATTCTATTCCATTCTATTCTATAATAAGTGTGAGTGTAATAAATATTTTTATATTAATACTTAGTACAAAGCGAAGATGAATATTCTAATCTAGTTATCACTTAATGTATTACAAACTCATGCTTAGGAATTAACTAGAAAATGATCTATAGCGAATCAATTGGTAATGTGATAACACCGTACGGTCTGAATTTATAGATTAAATTTGTTCCTAATTATAACCTTAATCAGCATGAATATTCTATTTCTATCGTTACTGAGCTTTTGTGTGTCTAGTATGGTTGTTAAATTAAAAATTCTAGCGCTACCACAGTTTCAGTGTTTTACAAGACCTACGCCATTTATGTAGCCTGAATTAATCTTTAAAGACTTGTGATAAAGATTCTAAATACTGGTTGTTGTTCTTGTTGTTGTTGAAATTTATTCATAAAAGGAAATGATGAAATATAATTTCCCTTTATCTTATATTATTTTTATATAAGGTAAAGGGAAATTATATTTCATCATTTCCTTTTATGAATAAATTTCAACAACAACAACAACCAGTATTTAGAATCTTTATCACAATCAGTGTTTTTTCATTTTGTTTCAAAATCATCTACAGTTAATTTTAAACGCAAATTGGGAAATAACCATGGCATGATGAATAAAATGTTCATAGTATATGATCCACAATATTGTTTTTCACCTACTTGAGAAATTGACCGACGGTTACTGTCGGCTCTGTCTTTACCTATTTTAGTAATAACTACTCTATTCTTTGCAAGTTTGCTAATACTAGGTAAAAATAAAAATAGGTAAAAATATTCCTAGATATATATTTTTACCTGTGAAAGGTTATTAGATTATGATCCCGTCAAAAAGTACTATCACTTGTGCTATTATCTAGTATTATAAATATCAACAAGAAAACTTTAGACGGAGAATGAGTAATGAGCCTATACCCATTGAGTTTTAAATATTATAGGAATTTGTTAATAACCTCACAACCATTCTAGTAGGTTTATTTGTAGATTCCGCAAATTGTACAATTTGGATTTCATTAGAATGATTGTGACTTCATATTATAATATTATGTGCTATGAATGCTAATTAGGAGCAAATGGATTGGGACAATATATATGACATGGCTATAATTAATAATAATTCGAGCGTGATTTTAGTATTAATATTTAAGATTATAGTTACCAATGTGTTTGGTACTAGTTTAGAGATAGAGAATTTGAGCTCATTAGTCATATCTTTGAGTACTAAGTATCCATATTAATGATTAAATGAACTTTAGTTACACAAAGGCATTTCAATATCTCGTGAATAAAAGTAATAATGACTACGGAATTCAAATTATTCGCCAACCAACATTCGCTGGTCCGGTTGCTGAACATATCACAAATTTTATCTAATCTGATTGTTCATTTTAGGGTTCTGTAGCGTAAATAGTATGAAGGGAACCTCTTTAGTTTCCTGCTTGTTTTTAAGTGAAAATAAAAGGGAAAACTCTTATGAATTCCGAAAGTTCAGAAATGGGCCATCACAATGGCTCATAGAAATTCATAAATATCGTACCTATAGATTAAAACAACCTTTGAGATATATAACAAGACAACCAGATAAAACCCTGGTTCTTCGTGCTACTAGGAAAAAGCACTATAAACTTTTAAACTTGATATTTAAAAAAATATTTGAAATGGTTTCAGTTGTCCCAAACCTAAATAACTAATTATACAAAATTAATCATAAATGGCTAATAATACCGCATCAAACTTCACAGTAGGTTCATGTTTCGTATTTTATTATTTCTTTATAAGAGTACTTTCCTAAGACACTACTTGATAGCAGTAAGCTAACGATAGCTGCATACTTTCGACCGCACGTTATAACGTTAAATAAAGTATAACAGTTTAACCTTACAAACACTATTCCATTAGAAATTATTGAAATAATTCAAATATCAAACTTTTTAATTAACGTAATCTTATTACAATACTTGATAACGTTACAAATTATGATATATTATCTTATAACAGATATAGTATTCTTATATGCTGTTTTAGTAATCGTTATGCATTCTTTAATTATCCAGCTCGTTCTTGACCGGTTTTTTAGTCTTTCTTTATCCTTTTCCAACCATCCATATTCATATTCAACATACTCTCTTACACGACACTCAACCCTCCACATTAGCATACCTAAAAAAGGTTGCTGAAATTCTCACCATCATTTTATTTAGCCTTTTTCGCCCTAAATGCAATTTTATTTCAACCTTTAGATGTATTATCGGCAAATACAAAGATCTGGGGAACATTTGAAAGCCGCTTCGGATAAACATCGCACGTCGATGTTTCTTTTGCTTACAAACGCTCAAAAAGAAATGCTTTCTGAATTGCACGGCACGCCTACTAGAGGATTTACGTTAAGCCAGATATGGAGTAAGGAAAGTTTATTTGATGCTGAAGCTACTTAAAGTATGAACAGTATAAATATTGGGTGCTTAATTGTATTTTTACAAAATACAGTAAATTATTCGATACCGCCTGATGATAAGCAGTAGGAGGAATCCAGAAATATATTCATGAGCTAGTTCAGAGTGCACATATTGCCCGAGCCACCTCCACCTTGCCGACCTAAACGATTCCATTTGACGTCTATTTTTAAGACATGTTGTAAGAAGGAAGGAATATATGTGCCGTTAAATAATTCTAGGCTCTGGTTATGCAAGAAAATAAATGAGTTAAGATATCTCTTGTAAATAAATCAGTAAAAAAAATTGTCATAAAATTTTTTCAGAGAAACCTATCTTTAAAAATCCCACGGCCCTATCTTATCCGCACTAATTTCGTATCACAATGACAACGACAATGATGTTCAATATTATTGCAAATCAATTCCTTATTTAATATTACAAAATAATTTACACTTTCCTTCACGGCTTATAAAATTCATAACCATGAATTGTTATACCTAAAAACTTAAATAGAATGGTGAAATAACATTGGAAATTTTTAGCAAAAGATTGGGTCATTTAGAAGTATATTTCATTTCATTAAAAAAAATGTAATCATTTTAAGAGGTACAAATCTCCGTTGTACTTCTCTGTTAAAATCTAAAATTCGTTGTCGGTTGTTTTGAATAGGTCCACAATTTGTCACAACAAATTATTCAGGCGCCTTCTTGTGTTGAAAAGGGTGTCTTTTTCTAACTGAATATAATTTTGCGACGGTGACGTCACTTAACAGGCGGGAAATTGACCCTTACTATGAGATACGAAGTTGCTTTACTGTCGCCAACTGTTTGTATCCTTATTAGTGGTGTTATAGTTTCATGTGACATTCTAAATAATAAACTATTGTACTTCGTTTCTGGATTGAAGTTTACAGAACTGTTAACCAGTTACCCGGTAGCCCGATTTCCGTAATTATTATCGAGAAATTGTATTTTCACTGAAGCACAGTTTTAAATTGAATAGAACGTTACATTTCATAGTTTTCGACATTTCGTTGTCATATGTTTCATGTACGCGAAAGCTTAATATTATCCAGTTAAGATCCGAATTGTAGACAGACATTTTTTTAAGAAAAGAAGAACAAATTATTTTTATTCTATTACTAGAATTTTAGGCTATTTCAGGATAAAAGATAAATCGATATACATTATTAATATCTGCCTGACACGTCAATCAAAATTTCAAGGTTTTTTTCCTGTAAATTTAATCCTTGCTCAAGTGTTGTCACACTCGAGCAAGGATGAAATTATACGGCATGGATATAAAATGTTATCTAACACCCTTGTCACGTAAATATATTTACCTACCTACATAATGATCTTGAATACTTTGATTCCCGTTTGAGTAAGGTGTGAAAGCGGCGTTATGAGATTACATTTGAGATAATGTCCAGAGACTTATTTTTGGCTTACCTCGATCTTCAATACAAAGTTGTACAAGCCATTTTGATCAAAGAATTCACACGGAAAATTTACCGGTTGACGTTGGATAGTTTTGATCTTGTTAACTTTTAAATGGAAATATTATAGACGTTAGCCGTTTCTTTGACACCTTGTTTATTTCTTTATGCCAATCGAAGCGTTGCGAGTCAATTAACTTTTCTAATTTACTCCTAAGGAAGGAATGGTATAATTCAAATTTGACATTTCTGTTGCGGGAATAGACGACAAAGTTAAATTTGTTTTAAATATAATTTGTTGGTTAATGTGAAGATCTATTTCTCAAATATTTTAACAAACGTTTATAACTATTGACTTTAGATACGTTACGGATTTACGTAACGGATTATAATTATATTTTTTGCATACATTTGGTAGATCTGAGAATATGTCGTAGGTTATTTTTACATATACACGTACATAATAAGGGTGGCCCTCCCTAGAATTTTTTTAGAAATAATTTATAAATCTAAAATCGTTTGCTGGGACAGCTAGAGTAATATGTGCTAGATTGATAATAAGATACTGAACCCATAGGGGGAATTATATACTGTAAATAGATATAATACACAAATATATAAATTTCTGATGATAACAAAGTGTGGGGTGGTAAAAGGAAATTCGGTTAGTTATATTCTTCACAAAATAGCCACGAACCTTGGCTTTAAAAAGAGCTTGGTACTGATTGTCTTGAAGTCTAACGCAAGTCAATCCAACGCTGATTTGCTCTAATGGTAAACGAATCCGACCAAAAACCAATACTGTGCACAGGGGCTGTGAGTCTGAGTAGTCTAAAAGTACGAATGTTACTCCTGCTACTATACTCAAGAAATTTCTACTTTAACTAAACCACTCCTCGTTGTGTTCTGAGCGGAAAAAAAAGATGTATTAAGACAGTCTTCTATTGAACAAAAACGAACTTAGCATTTCGCTTTGTTGGTATCTCTTAGGGGCTAAAATTCGTTGAAGTAAGAATAAATAGTGCTTATCAAAGACTGTGCTTATAGTCTAATCTAAAGTATATTAATCACACAAACCCACTTTCACATAATCACACAAACACACTTCCATATATTATTTTGTTATTATGTCATTATAAATCTGTCAATCCACCTTATATTTATTGAAGTGATATTTTTACACGATTGTGGTTTTCCGGAAAATCCTTTATTTTTCTAACGACCCTTTACTTTCCTTTATTTGTTGGGAAACAAAATCCATGTGGGCTTTAAATCTAAAAATAAATTCATGTGCTTACGAAATCGTATAATTTAAAAGTAATTTTGTACTACTTGTATATTAAAATTGGAGAAAGTAATTTGTGTACATTAATAAATTAAAAATTATACTAACTAGAACTGAAAACTAACATACAGATACAGTACAGATGTGATTTTATTAATAAGGAATAATGAACCCTAAGAATTAGGAATTTTAAATTAGATTTCATATGAAGAATTATTTATTCAATACTAATATTATAAAGAGGTAAAGTTTATGAGAAATTATTTTTGTGGTGGATAGTCCTTATAGCGGACGTTAGTAATTTAATAATATAAAAATTAATAATATATATTTATTAAATAAATAATATTAAAAATAAGACCAATTTCTTACGTGTGTGATTTGCTTTCTTTGTCCCTTTCCAATAAATCAACGCCGGTGTCTTTTAAAAGAATATCTTAGTAACCATTTTTGTTTAGCTGCTTACTAAGACATTTAAGTTAGATCTCTTTGGTCGTAACACATTCGCCGCAGAGTGAACTTAACTAAATCTGACCCAAATTAATGCACTCCAGACTCATTGGCCAGAATGTGATGTTTATGTGAATGAATGGAAGGACATTTAAAATATGTGTCTAATGTTTCACTACAAAAAACAATTACAATATTTTCTAATATCAATATTATCCTGCTTCTAATTGTAATTATTACTTTTGTTATAAGGACAGTTTACTAAACTGGGATTGAATGCCGGCAGATGGTTTGCATGAGGAGTACGAATATTTGATCTCGAGTCATGGTTATCTGTATGCTTTTCAGTTATCTTGTATCGTTATTAGATGTGAGCAAGAAAGAAGTACCTATTTTAAGATTCTGTGATTATACAAAAGACCCAACAAGTCGTAAACTTGAACTCGCTAATGTGTAATAGAGTGAGTTTACATCACTCTCCCACAAAGAAACCCCTTTGGGAAAAATAAAGTTTCGTAAAGATAGACTAAAGTTACTGACAACACTTTTAGATAACAAAATAACACACTTTAATAACAATCTCATCTGCATTCAGTGCACACTCCCGAAGGAACCTTGTGATTAATTAGCGACCCTGTCGTGCCCCCTAGGATTGAAGTGATTAATAAATCAGTTTGGTTCAACTCAGAAATATGAGCTTGATGCTCTAGATTTTGAGTTCAAAATAAAATGTTTAATGACAAGGCATTTCTGTGCAAGTCACTTTTTGTAACGAAAATACGAGTCAGTAGAGGTCAGGTGGGTTTAACTGGTTTCTTGACAAGCTCATTTAAATTTACTAATAAAATAAGGATGTTTCATTTTCCTATTGAGAAAATTAATTCGTCACAACGACGAGTCTTTTTGAAATAAGGATACAAAAATTATTACTAATAATTTTCAAACTAACAAAGTAATATATAAGTTACAATGGCTGTATAGATATATATTTTTATATATGGTATTTTTTTGTAAGTAATAAAAAAATCAAAAGTAAATTAAGGTTAGGTTCAAAATAATTTTAAAGTCATATATTATTATGTTTCTATATCAATGCAAAAAATTATTGATAAAAAGTTTTTGTTACAGAGCCTGGTTGTTGAGTAGTAAAACATTAGCGTGAAGTCGGTTCAATTACTTAATGGTTCCACGAAACGAGGCAAAACACACCTCGCGAGAATGTGACATTTGAAATTGTTAGTATACAGTACAACGACATAGTCCAAGGGTTGGGTAGGAAAAGTATTAATTATAGATATTAATTTACTCATTTATTTGAAAAATAATAAAAGCTTATTGTACTTTTAAATTATTACAATATGAATGTTAAATTTAAAAGAAAATACTTCATTGTGAAGACTTGCATTCAAATAGTTACCTATTGAAATAAATTAAGACAGATATAAAGAACGTATCGATAAAATAATGAATACAGTCAGATGAATATATAAACTACAATCGCCTGTGTTTAATATTTCTGTTATTCGGTCCTATTCAACTAACTAAATAATTCACAACGCTTTGAAGTATCTATGAATTAGGACCTTTCTTGTATTTGACAGAGACGAACGTACCTATACAGTGTTTGGCCACGATTAAAATCCTTGTATAGCGGATGCCTTATTATTAATCCTTTAAATTGCAGTGCAGGACTGATTAGAACATTAAACAGCTAGGAAAGCTTTGAAAATAGACAAAATTATAAAAACTTATCTCCTTAAAGCAGCCTGTTAGCCTGTTTACTTTATAGAAGGTAATATTAATCATATAGTAAAATATTTCATGTATTTGGTCTCCATGCCTAGTAAAGGAGTGCCCTTAAGTAGTATTCGTTGTCATGACTGTCTGCTATCCGCAACTTCAATGGCGGCTCAGCACGAACCTCAACAATTTTAAAATAAAAATCAAAGCAAATTTAGCCCTTTCTAATAGTCGTGAAAGCACTGAATTTGAAATGTTAAGGTAAAATGCTTTTACATTCTTACATTTCACAGGTATAATTTAAAAAGCGTCATTTTTGTTGAATGATATTTTGAAAATATAATAAATATTTAAACGATATCAAAACGTTAAGAAATATATTTTAAATGGAGATGTAGAGGGTAAATTATTCGATAGGAATATCTCATAATAATAAATAATTTTACTCTATGCGAGGAAAATACAAAAAAGCATGTATTAATCTTTAGAATAATTATGACTTCAATACAATAAAATTATCGAAAATTTAATTTATTTTTATTCATTGTATGTTGTCCAATTGCTTTTAAGTGCAACTAAAGTTGATGTGAACTTGACAAAACCTTTTTTATTAAGTATTAAAAAAGGTTTGTAAAAGTGCACCAATAATTCTAAACACACAAAGAATTGGATTATTATAATACTGTCCGATGTAATAAGCCGCGTGTGAAAAAATGTCGTACAAATCCCAAGCTAATGTTTAACACAAGGAAATAAGTAATATGAAAAGCCAGCACAATGCAACTGAGGGCCATTATTCCTCTTCTTGTGCAGAA
Source organism: Acentria ephemerella (assembly GCA_943193645.1). NCBI lineage: Eukaryota > Metazoa > Arthropoda > Insecta > Lepidoptera > Crambidae > Acentria > Acentria ephemerella. The sequence continues at coordinate 7,443,727 of OW971886.1, read as the reverse complement.
TGCCGGAGCAGAATTTATAACGTTATTAAAATCCAAGAAGTTTTAAACACATCGTTAGCTTTCAAACATTATTATCGTGGCCTTATGGTTGGTAAAGAATGTTAACCGGGGTTAAGTTTATATAATATATGTGAGATATTAGTAAAATGACTCTTTATATCCATAATCAATGGAGTGTCTAGCTTCTATAATTATATTCACCACGACTTCGTCTACTTAGCTTTGAATAATGATTCCTGAGCTAAATAAAAAATATTCAATCCTAGCTATGGACTACCCGTGTGCCAACGATTGATTTTTTCAATTTATTTTATTAACAATTTAATTTTTTACTGACTATCATAAGAACTTTTACTGTATTCATACATTGTAATATTTTACATTGCTGTGATTAATACGTTAATGTTATTATTGACTGAGGAGTTGAACATTTTCAAACTCTTGTTTCTGAGTGTCTTACCTGTTCTTAGGTCAAGGATTATCCTTGGTAGATTTACAAGTAGATCGCTTAGATGGACTTTTAATAAGGATAAATTTATATACTTGAGTGGAATAAAATGTTTTAATCTTGAATTTATATAAAAATATACTAACGAAAAATGCACAAAAAGGAAAAAAAATATTTAGCATTAAAAATGATAAAGCATTATGTCTTTGCCTTTCTGATACGCGTCTAGGGCATCAAAATTATTAAAGGGGCTGATCATCGGAAACAATAAAAAATAAAGCAACAACCCATAAACGTGTGGAAATTACAATGCCTGGTCTTATAACTATAGAATAAGATCTAAATTATATCGATTGATTTAGCTGTTTTAGTTTATAATGTTCTCATGTAATTAGTAAACAAATCACATTTGCGACGAATCAACGGACGAAAATCATGTCACTAACTATTCACCACGTCCACATAAGAAACAACTGTCTAAGTGAGGCTTTGATGGGATAAGGAAAATTTCTGCCGATTAATCTAGATTACATTGCGGACAGGCGAATCTTTCTCGCGGTCCGGAATTTTATATCACGTGACTCATTTATGTTAAACTTGTGACATGAGCTTTGGTTATAAGTGAAAGAGACGAATAGGGACGCTTTGTGGTTCTTTTTCGCACATATAGCTACACATTATGGGAATGTGAAACAGTATGACTTTACCACTTTTAAATGAATTTCATTTTATGGGCTTAAGCTAATCAAATATTTTAAAATTTATGCAGGCAATGAGCTTCGTTACTGATTAAGATACCTGTTTCGATTTCTATATACAACGAATTTATTCTTTCACTACTGTATCTATAGGTCATAGTGAGATTACATTAGGCAAACATTGCTTTAAATGGTTATTCTATCATTTTGCCTATAATTTTTTAAATTTCGAAGTGAATTATATTATTTCATTTAAATATTTCCAAATTCTTATTAATTTTTAGTCAATTCATTAACATTTTTCTTGTATCATCCGCCAATTAACGAAGAGTGTCTGGGGCGAGCTAACAAGTGTTTAGTTGGTAAAATAAAAGTTACTTCTACCGACAGTAGAATGAAAGATGAATTTATTTTATGTAAATGCGTTAAGAGCTGTTTTTCAATTGTAATAGAGTGGGTAATGACTTCATCTCAAGATTATAATATAATTACGGTCTCAATTTGTAATCGTACTTTGCTGGGTTAAATTTATTAACTCCTTGAGCTTCCATTATTACAATAGCTTAGTTATTGTGCATGGTTTGGAGCAGTAAATATTCTATCTTTATGAGACGTCAGCGGGCTGGTAGGTATTGGAAATTAATTCAAATGCTATCAATGAAAATGTCTATAGAATTAATGAGTTCCTTCGAAAAACGAAATAAGCAACTCAATATACACAATTATTTGCATTAAAGGAATACTACACTGGCCCCGATTCCGTTGTTCACGAACTAAATTAAATTTATGATCAATATTACTCTTTCATTATAGTCCAAACAAAAAATAGGTGACCGGTGACGTCATTTGACATTTCTAAAATAGCCACTCTTAAACATATATGCTTTATTTCAATGAGCTTCATAAAAGAAGCCGATTTAAATCAAAGACCTGTCTAAGTGTTAATTAACTTAAATGAAAGAAAAGAAAATAACTTAATTCAAATTTAATTTAACACCAGCAGAATCGCAATCACTGACTTCTTCTGTCACCTACGAACTTACGCCTAAACGTTGAAATACCCTGTTCAGGTATTCTCTTGCGTTCTTGGTATTGTGACTTTAAGAAAAAAAAGTCTATATTTTCTGTGCCCATCATCCCGTCTAGATCAACCCGACGATTTTTCTTTTTTCTTGCTTGATTTGACAAAGTACCTTATAATTTATACATATTAAATTTAAAAGTAACAACAAAATATTAAAGATTCATTGTGAAATAAAACTAATATGTACCGTGATCGGGTTTGCCTTGTTAGCTAAAGTAATAATATACGAGTTCAGATTTCCACCGTGATGTTTGTTTGTACTTCATGTGACCTCCTGTTATTCTCTTTGAAAATCAGAACACGTGCGAAACCCACTCATGTTACGTGAACACATAAATAACAGGGCAATATTATACTTTCGTCTGATACACAAACAGTATTGTTCTGGGCCTTTACCTGGGCAATACTGATTAATTAGTGTTTTAATATACATATAACCTATAATATTCATAATAAAAAAAAGTTAAATCATAATTATTCATTCAATACACAGTTAGCATATAACTACACATTTCATATCGATACTTAAAAACGCTGTACTGGTTATTCTTTATATTTTTAACTTAATTTTTATAACATTTTGCTTCCATGTCAGTTACGTTTATGACTAAAAGAATGGTGTTGTCTACCTGCATGTGTATTTTTGAAAATATTTCTAAGGTAATTTTGTTTCTATTGAGAGTCAAATATGTGGCTGAAAGTGATTTACATAATCAGTAAGTATGAAGTCACCAGTCATGGATATTGTATGTTAATCATTCACAGCCTATATACGTTTGACTTCTGAGTATAGATCTTCCTTCATGCGAGGAACACATGAGAAGCTTTAATGATAACACCAGTAACAACTAAGACAAAATGATAATGTATGTTTGGATTGTATGTTCCTAATATTTTATATGGCAATAACTATCTGTATCTATCCGTAAGAATAAGGTGCTGCTTGATTGATTGAGCGAGGTAATAGCTGTGAGTGAAAAACATATTACATATAACATACCTTTAAATTAAAAGGTGTTGGTTGAACGGTTATTTATTAAAAAGGCTAGAGCCTTTTTAATAAAGAACTCCGTTCGACCAACATATTCAACCATATAGTTTCGTGAAAGTACGTAGCGTACATGGCAACTATCTGTTGCCATTATTCTACCTGTATTTGCCCACGAACTTTGTGCCAGCGTAGTGGTGTTATGAACCAGTAGTGGGATGTGGGAGTGGAAAGCAGCAGGTTTCGGCAGTAAATAGTTGATTTGTAAGTTATTTTTCAAATAACTTATACGCAATAAGCATTGTGAAATGTTTTTCGGCTCTAAATCAAATTATAATAATTCAAAAGTTTAATCAGAAACTTTTGTGAGTGCAATTGGATTATGTCGGATGAAGTTTTGTTTGAATGATTTAGGATAGAATTTCACCAAAAAGTAAGGTTGGCGGGATCACAAAACTGATAATGTATGAACTTGAACTATTAACTATCTGAGTATGAACTATGACTTCCTTTTTATGTATAGGAATTATTTATTTATTTATTTAATAGTTTTAAAGCTATTTTTATAACGTTGAGAAAATATTAGAAAGACGCGACGGTCTTTATACATTATCTACGTAAAAATCTTTATATTTTATAATAAAGAAGTAAAAATTTTATATGGCTGTGTTGCAGCTGCCCTCCGCTACTTCGTCTCAAATTTCACTGACATATAAAAGAATTTCGTTATGCTATTAGTAATAAAAGACATATTTATTCATCCAAAAAATCTGCAAGTTTGCTTTCGTCAAATTACAGGCCGACTTATATGCTTGTAACATAAAAGTAGATGCAATTGATGCTTTCACAAACCGGAATAATGACGAGCAAAGTTAATTTTGACAGTCAAGAAATTGAAAAATTTGGTGGTAAGCCACATTTAGGCGATAATCGTGAGCGCTTGTTCTTTTTTTATATTAAGTAGTATGATATACTAAATTCTCTGCATATAATATTCGTATAGAGAGCGAGCGTAAGCCCCAAAGTCTTTGCGGCTTGCTAACTAACTTCCTTAATTGTAATTAAGAACATTTTTATATAGAAATAATTAAATAATTAATATGCAGGTGTTTATTAAGTAACCAATTGACACTCTTGCCCCTTGACTATATATTTTCAATTGAATTTAAATGTATGAATGATATTTATGTTTGATGGTCCATATGTCCAGCAAATTGTGTTTGAAAATGGACATGCACGAATCTCCTGACATTGAAACTATTCATCCTAAGTAAACCAGTGAACGCGTCAATATTTTAGCAAGTATGAGCTGTGGCCCAAACACGACGACACGACAAACTTTGTGTAGTCACTCTTATTCTCATAAATATTTTTTTTTTAGTAAATTACTAGATGTTCATTGATTATTTTGGCTTGAAAGATAGATTAATTTCACTCACCTAACTAAACCAAGATGTGCCATTGACTATAATTACAACAATTGGTGGTTCACAATAATATTCACAATCAATATTTTTGACAAAAAGAATATGAATATTTTAAATTCACATAAAAGTTCTAAGTTTTGTATATATTGCATATATAGCCAATATACACACCGATGTATTTTGTGCATTATAATAAAATTTTTGTTTACTAGGTATTTTGAAAATAAAGTAAAATGAAAGAGTGAAATAAATTAATTTCGATTAACAACACCAGAAGAACACAATTTTCGTGTTTCCTTATAATATATATAATAAAATATTTTTTTATATTAAAATGTAGTGAAGTAATATGTAAGTATGTGTAATATGTGATGTCCGGTGTTATTGTATTTACTTTCTAAAACATACTCACCAAAGTTTAATTTGCCTTATCACCTTAGCATAAAAATTCTCTTACCATAAATTTGTTATGCGTTACGAAGTAATATTTCAAAATAGACAAATGTTACTTTTCTAATCAAAATTCACCTGTAATGGGCACTGGGATCGCACTTTCACAAAAGAAAACCAGGTTCTACAGATCTCTGGACTTAGGATCGATAGTACCACTGTTAACAATAGATGGCGTTATCGTATCATTTTCTTTCATTAATATAGAATCGATGTAATTTATTTGTTTGTTATGATTTCGTGCTTAAAATGATGAACCGATTTAAATTAAATTTAGCGTTGAGATCCTGTTGTAAATTTTTAGTCCAGGCGAAATATAATGTACCCGCGAAGCGCGTTAACAGCTTTCTATTTTAAAACTAAATTCACGCGGGCGGAGACGTGGGAGAACAATTTGTATTCATATAGGTCGATCATCAATCGGAGTTGAATCAAAGGGGTTGATTACTATCAAGTAACTTTTGATTGAATGGTTTATTTACTAGCACTCCAACACACAATGAAGCTGATAATTGCCTCCACTCAACCACCTGTTTTGCCTTGAGTCTTTTGATCTATTCCCATAATCAAAGGTACTAAGTTCATAATATCATGAAAATAATTTAATAGAACATCACGTGGGTTTCCTCGTGTGACAGTTTCTATAAAGATTTTGTAGTTGAGTCGTTTGATTGGTTAATTTTTTGGTTGCATTATTTAAAAAAATATATTTGTATATGGAATAAGCTGCTTACAATCTGCTTACAAATTACATCTTGTGAGTCATCAACTCGGCTAAGGATAAATGAAGACGTTATAGAAAAACTAAAAATGTTTTCTTCATAAAAAGAATATCATGGCGAATTTCATAAAAGTGTAATATATTATTTGCAATACAGGAACGGATATTAAAACGTCTATTGTTAGAGTTGTTTGAATGTTATAGACAACCCAATTTGATGATGCTTAAAATGATTACTCAGTGCCGTTAAAAATATTTTATAATGGAGATGAAGTGTCAGGGCGGTGTAGTATTTAGGTTATTATCGACGACGTCGTTCGAAATGCCTGCAGACGAGGTGAAGTAAAATATTTCGGCAAAATTTTGTAAGAATTTTATTCACACAAAGTCAAATTGCACTACACCATCTCTCCAGAGCCACGTGAATTGGCAGGACTGCGTTCTTCCGATGTCATTCACCTTTTTATGTGAATTAGGATTTGCTCTTTCAATAACCGTCCAATGTGTTTCCTAAATTCAAATCACTATTAGAATCAAAAGAAGAATGCAAAATATGATTAAGTATTTTGTATATTACATTTAAATTTTATGTCGGTACATTATTTTCATAGTTTATATTCATATATGCAATATGAAAATAAAATAACAACAAAAACTTAACTAAAAGTAGTGAAGACTACTTCAATAAAAAGTAGTGAAATTTTCTACAGATTTAACTATTGGCATTCTCTTTTGTAAAGAATTTGTTATCCTAAGAAGGTAAAAATTAATTCTGCTCATTTTTTTAGTAGATGAAGTTATATAAGAAAAAAAGTCTAAATCCATAAATAATGTTACTTTATTAGTGATATTATTTTTTATATTCCTTCGTTATTTAGTTCGTTAATATCACAAATGTTAACATACGTTATTATTTTCACATTTGTGATATTGATACTCTTTCGTTATTTAGTATCTATAACAAAAGCTTTTTGTGACGCTTTATTTGGCTAGATAAAAGGAAAATGTGTTAAAATTTCTTTCTTTCTAAAAGGTACTATTAGTCGGCCATTGGTCCTGGGATCGAACCGAAAATCGAAATAGTTCTTGGGTTGACTTGTTAATATTATTTTAGTATGTGTATGTGTGAATATTTTCATTAATAATAAAAACAATGAAAAATTCCAATAAAATACTTTTCTTGTTCGTTTTTCTTATATATAAAATCTAATATTTGTTCTTTAGCCCTATTTGCCCTTTAGTCTTATTTGTTTTGTATACTTATTATTGTTTTTTTTAAATAACAAAGAAATCCCTTGTAAAAAATTGTAATGTTAAAAATAAAAGAAAAGTTTAAGAAAATATGAATTAAAATCGGTAATTTGCTATGGAAAATTGTCTGGTTGACGTGCTTATTTCTTACTGTTATTTCTTCATCGCTATTTCGGAATATTAAAAAAAAGATGGCGTAAGTATTCATAGCATTAGCTTTTAATGATGCGTAAAAGGTATGAGGAACAAGATAATTGTCTTTATTATATATTGATACAATATTTAGAAATGACATGAGTGGTTCTGCAAACGTGAGATGTTGATACAAAGTCATCGTAACATGAATAAAAAGTGGAGACCGTTCGAGCAAATTTGAAATAAGGTGAAGCTGTGTTCATTTCGCAACACCAAAAGATATTTACTGCAAGATATTAGAAATATCATTATTTAATAGCGCTATTATTTATTTCAGAACGGAATACTAATACGAATAGTTCTTACAAATATTTGTCAAAAGGGAAGCAAAAGCGAAAAGAATGACCCTCACTAAAGGAGCATTTGAGAAATTCGCAGATCATTTATCTTAAGGTTCATGATAAATGAGAAAAAAACATGACAAAAAGAGGAACACTACCCTTGGACATAAGGTAATCAGGTAGGAAATGATGGTCCAAAGGAAAATGGTACGTTTTAGATTCGAATAACGATCAAAATTAGTCCATTCTGGTAATAATGAACATTAAAGTTTATTTGCGCTTGGTATTTTGTTATTTTCATTAATTATAATATTAATAATATATAATTTTATAAATTCTTTAACACCTTTTATCTAGCCCATACTTAACATCATTTAAAACCTTGTGTTATGGATACAAGATAACGGAATAAAATAAATGTACAAACATCCATGAGTTGTGGACCAATCCAGGACCTTGGATTATAAATTATTTCTTTTAATAAGTATATTTTCCTTTCTCGTCTAAAACGCAGGGAAAGCAGGACACACCCTAATTTATGAATTAAGACCTTAGTATCGGTAGCTGGGTGACTTCTCTGCCTCGTGTCTATTTGAGTGGTTATCATACCATAAGGTATCATAGATTATACGCTATGATTGCTTTATATATCGCTTGGCTATTAGATGGACAACCCCATTAGTATAAAATAAGCATAAAGTTTAATATGTAATTAAGTCAGCTGCATATGTATGATAAGATAATAACCTACTAATACTGATACTTGCAAATGTTCAATAACTGCTAAGTTGCTCTTTTATATTATATATCTAAAAGAATGTATTGTGGACTGTACTGTAATGAATTTGTATTTTTTTATATTTAAAAATTGTTATATAAAATTCTATAAAACCAGCCAGTCCGCAACAGAATGTCTTAATTACTTTATAAAACTAATATTATTTTAATAAATTGAGCTTATTAAATTATTTTTATATTACTTATCTTTTGCAATGGCTGTAATGTGAAAGAGAAAAAAAACTTTGTTAAAACCGCTTACAAATAATATTGATTTTGCGTGTTGCTTGCTATAGCTGCAGTAAAGTAACTTTACATGTAATAATAGCCAATAGGATTTCATTGCTACTGATATTTAAATTTTGACTTCAACTTCTACTAATTTGAGTTCAAGAAATGCTTAGCAATAAAAACAGTGACGAATATTTATTCCATTGATCCTCATAAATATATGCAACATGCAACAAATAAAATTACTATATACACTATTACGAAATAAATACAAACTGGATTTTTTTAACCATGACAATAAAGTACAAGAGTTGAGCTTCAAAGAGCTCGAAAGAAACACAGTGCTCGTTTCGTAAGCCTTTTAATAATGCAAATAGCCTTTCAGGGTGGTTTATGTCGTATACCCTTGAAAGTAGGCACTCGTTAATGTTAATGGGGAAATTAACATTGCACGTGGCATTGAATTTACAATACTGATAGAGGGATTTAGAGAATCGGCGAATTATGTTTTCTAGAACGAGGTTCAAAATTTACAGCCATTTGAAACACTAAATATAGTGTTCTTGTTACGGCAGTTGAGAAGCTGCATTCTGGGAAAGGGGGCAGTAGAAGATTATGTGGAGACTTTTCAGCCAGAGTGGAGGATATATTATTTTTAAGCTAAAAATACACTAAATCAAAGTCATTCCCATAAAACTATCGATTATCTATGTATAATTATGTAATCAATATCTCTAGTTTGTATTTACCTTAGTAAACTTAACCATTGCAATAAAACCCATATTATACCATAAGTATAAAAAAAGAGCGATTAAGATGGTCAAAATTAGAATAAAGAGGAGTTGTCAGCAAAATATGTCGTTATAGGCATTTAGAATCATGCCTATAACGACATATTTTGCTGACAACTCCTCTTCATTTTCATTACGTTGTTTGTTAAAAATAAAGCAGCAATTTTTCTCTCTAAGTAATTTATAATTACTAATAAAGTATTATATTATGAACATTTATCATCATCATTTTTGATCCATTTTATTAGCAACGATTTGAACTGAATGATTGAGATTTGGTTTCTTGCTGCCACAATCAAAAGTTTGTTCGCAGTAATTATAAGTTTAATGCTACACTGATTGCTTGACCAGGAATTTGAATTGAAGATTTGCCAAATTAGCCAATTTAATTTAATGTATTCAGCGAGTTTTAAATGTCTATTATTTCTATATTATTGCTATATATGGCTGTTACTCAAATTGGATTGAACCTCAAGATATACGTGTATGGTTTTAACTTGAATGCTATTATTTTAAAAACGAAAATGATTTTATCCATATTATGTAAAGTGGTTAATTTCTTCTCCCTCTTTGGACTATTGGAACACTTATAAATAGTAACTTTAAGTTACCGATAATAAGATTAAATTTTAATAGACTCTTAATATGAGTTACGATTATGGAATATTTCTTGTAAAATGGCTTCCTTATATGCGAGATTTTTTTTACAGTTGGGAATGATTTATTATTAACTTATACACACCAGGTACTTCTGTATTCAGTTCAAGTAGCCTTAACAGTGAATATTTGTGAGAAGCGTTATCTTAAGAAAATATGAGTAGTTTGTCCCTAAGGGGTATCCTATCACTTTCCATTAAACAGTTATCTATAGTTCCACTTGCGTTTCCCAAAGGACTCGATTATAATTAGAAGTCCTGAAAACCGTCAGTAATTCGTTTGTTATTTATGAGCCCTTAATTTTAAAAGATACCCGTTAGTTTGGAGAAAAGGGAATGGAACGAGATGCTCTCCAGTGGCAGTGACTAATTGATAATGTCTTAAGGAACACGATATGATTGTGATATTTTTATAAGTACTATACAGTACAGTACTATATTTATCAGATCTTGCATGTGCGGTGCAAACGGTTAAAGTTACGCAAAAATCACACATGACAAAATTATTCTTCATTAAAAGTTCTAAAAAAAACATATGTTTATCTTTTAAACTTAACTCCTTATAACCTTTTTCTTGGTAATCAAATATATTCTAAAATAATGCATGATCTACATTCTCTTACTGAACCAAATAAATATTCAAGTAAAATCATGTAACCTCCCGACATCTACGCGAACGAAGTCGCGGCCACAGCTAATTGACTTATATTGTTTTTTGGTCATGTTAAGCGTTTCCACCGCGTACGAATTGAATGCAAAACGTGCAAATTGGTGAGCCGAGCATTGCTGGACCCGCTGCTGTCTCTAATTCGTATTATTCCCTTTAAACGGGTCAATTTCCATCGAGTAAACGTACCTAAACCTAAGGATAAGAAGTGTTCTAAATTTAGAGCCAATGCCACAGTCGAGTGCCCTGTCTTTCATTCCACACTTGTAATTCTGTGCGTTTTTCAACGTGCACACCGGCTTTTTATATTATATTTTCTGCAGCATTTTAAAATATAATTAATAAGTTTAGTAATTATGGTCCCTATTTACAAAAGAAATATATAGAAGTATTGGTGGGGTTTTTAACGGAGAAGAACTGATTTAGATGTATTTAAATTTATTTTTATAAATTATTGTGCATATGCTACAGCTATGGCACGTTTTGTGAATGCATTTGAAACAATTGATTTAAATCTTAGCTAATAGTGCAACGTACAAAGTTATTTTTTATGCAAAAGAATTCAAAACAAGCATCCATTTCGCTATTGGTAACTTCAAGATACTAGCCCTATCAAATAATCATTTAGTATCGGGTAAAATAGCCATCGATATTCATTGAATACGCAACTCAGCCATTCCACAGATGGTTACGTGTTTGCCATCACGTGTATTATCAAATGCCATATTCATTCAACGTTCACCTTAATCCAGTTATGTCTTCACCAGATTATATATGCAAAAGAATGTTGAATTGCAAAGGTGATACCCCAATTCGAGTACCAATTATCCTTTGTCCAGGATATAAAACGAGCCAGTGCTATTGAATTAACAACAAAAACGTCATCGATGCCGTTCGTTATTGGATGTCAAATCTATTTGTTTAGGACGATGTCCTCGCCATCCTTTTTGCCCATAGGCCACGGAGCAGATTTAATTAACCGACCAGACTTATGTCTGAATTGGAAATAACCATCTGATGTTAGATTGTAGTCGATTCTTCGTTACCTTAAAAAGCCTTTGTTTATCCAATGTATTTGTTTTGTGTATTCAAATAGAATATCTTAACTATTTTTTTATCGTTTAACAAATGTCGGAATTTTGAGGCAACAGTCAAAAAAACATAACATAATTGAGAACGTCCGTATTTTTTGAAGACAGCTAAAAAGACCAAACAATTATTGTGACATGTTTTAAGAGCTGTTGAGGGTCAAAAGGTTGAGTATCGATAGGTTCTTTATAACAATAGCCGAAGATGAAAGGGTACTGTCTTACCTCCAACTCCCGACAAACAGCAACAAAAATGTTAACATCACTTAAATTATTTTTATTTCTTCAGACTTAGCTAAAATGGTGGTAGCTGTCCAGGCGAACTTAGAAAAAGTTGTATCACCAACTAAACCGATTGGAGAATTTCCTTTTCTGTTAATTGAACCCCCGATCTTCAGATGTGAAGTAGGTGGTCTCAGCCACTAGATCACAGAGGCGGTTTAAACAAAAAAATATATAAATTTTTTCTATCTGCCACTTCAAAACTTCATTTAGACTTAATCAACAGTCAACTGTTTAAATATAGGCGCCTTTATACGCTTATATTAAATTAAGAGGTTTATAATTATGCCGGGTTAATCACTTCTTGAGTACAGTCTCAGTTAGTGTGTGTAAATGATAAATACTTAACCATCAGTTGAGAGACTAATATATTTTTTATATGAGCAATTAACACAACGATTCAACTTCAAAATGAATACTTTTCAAGGTAATTTGTTTTATAGAGAATTATTTTTAAAAAATATTTGTTTTTTTATATCGAAACGCTTGGAAGGACAGCAGAAAAGGTAAGAGTCGGTGTATTGAAATTGTAACATGTAAATCATATTACAAAATATTTGTTGGAATAAAAAAAATACGAAATTCTAAAATTATACATTAAAAAATTGTGTGCAGTTATGAAAGTATTAAAATTTTTGTATTGATGTTTCTTATTCCAAAAACATTGATGTTTAATTAGTTATTAAAAAACCATACATTCCAGTGGTCGTACGATTACTTTGCTACATTATGCAAACAAACGAACTTTATGACTGACTCCTGCGTATGCATATGCTATATTGGATTATATAACTTTCCATCGACTAACTGTCCGTTTTAATATTTCTTCCACACAAATGCCAAAACCATCAGTTAACTTAAATTGCCTATTTTATATGTTAGTTAGCACTAGGCTTTAAAAATTTGACATCTATTGTTATATCATGTGCGAGTATATTTTTAATGTCATTTTATGTAGTAGTAGTAGTATTTGTATGTCTATGGTTCTATGCAATAATTTTAGAATTGATCTTGAATAATTTATGTAATAATTTGATATATCAATTCTATCTTTGATCGTTGCTCTAAAAAAAAAAACGCAAATGTCTCAGAATTCACCTGATAAACTGGATAAACTGATCTGATGAATTGATGATAAACAAATCTAAAGGGAATGTATCGCATATTTCAATTTACATGGAATGTAATTTTAAAAAGTTCTTTTTTCCCGTTTCAATCTGATCTTTGCTTTTATCTTTGCGACATTGCAGAGGTAATGTAACTAGGGATATCCAACCTATTTAGATAAAATAAAGCTCACAATTTGACCTTTGACCGCTCTTAATATTTCTCATAACCGTGAGTATCAAATGGGAACGTTATTTATTCCAAAATTTTCAGAAGCATTCCAATTTAGCTTACATTTGCAATTGATGGCTGAGGTCATAATATTTAAATGCTTATTATTATTGGGATTGGGCTTCGAATCGTATTAAATATCTGTTTGTAATATCTGTATAGTGATTGCTTGTGCTCTTGGTACAATTTCTGGCGAACTGTGTAAAGCCTAACAGATAAAAATGTAAACTAATTTGTATTTAGAGAAATCTGTTTATTATTAACTATAATATTGATGTTCAGGTAAAACGCGTATCAAAACAAAAATCCCTATGGTATAATCTTTTTGTTTTTTGATTAGGTAAGCGATAAACCAACAAACCATGTGTGCCGTGTCAACTAAACGCAATTTCAGGAGCATTCTATTAACCTTATTAACTTTAATTAAAAATTCTATTTAAGTGTAAAATTTAAATAGCCTAAGCCGAGAGAGAGACTACAATGTATTTATTGTTTTTACCCCCATAAAACACACACATATTAGGTAATAAGCAGAAATGAAATGTAATAATATAATGAATAAATAAATATAATAAAATTAAATTATCATCCATTGTCTGTCTTTTTTCTCATAATTTCTGTACTTTTTAAGAATTTTTATATATAAAAAGTACGGCCTGCATGATGAGCGTAACCGTGAGTAAGGAATGGCTCTTATTACAAACGATTTAGGTCTACACAAAAGTCAAAGTGGTTGCTCTAGGTTTACCATTAGAGTAACTTTAATTTGTAATAACATTTTCTGAAATAAATTTAGATCAATAATAAAAAAATATCAATGACGCACAATAATAATTCAATGAAACATGTCCAGCATGTTCTTAAATAGAGCTTAACCTTTTTATAAGCTAATTTATTTATTTCTCTTTGAAGGTAACGTCTTTATAAATTTTTCTCGTCAAATATTCTATCCATTATTCCATATAGATTAATAACCGATTTCGCGTGTAACTTTGAAAATCTTGAATATGTCCTCTTTTTAAAAAGGTCTTGTCACTCATTGCAGTCACGCACGGCAACGATATACGACACAAATTCCATCATTTAATGTAATTTGCCACGCTTCGATGCCAGTAAAAATAGAAACAGTGTGACAAAATGGAAAAGATGGTGCTCGACTAGTTACTTATTGTAAGAGAGAGTGATTTATAGAAATATAAAAGTTATATGTCTTGGCTTAACAAGTGAATTTGTATATTAGTTTTACTGTAATATACAAATTCACTTGTTAAGCCAAGACTTGCCAATTTTGGACTTACTAAATATTAGCCAGTCAATCGAATTACAATAAAACAAAATATACTAATATACTTTTTTTCATTATAATATTTTTGTTAATTAATAAAAATAACGGGGCACTTACCATACGATATAAAACGACTGCTCAACTGCGAGGATGAAATGGCAACGTATGCTTGACTTCGTAAGGTCTTTGATGGCTTGCTATCCATGAACCTGTGATTTCTTATGGAAGATTGACTGTTTCGCGTTGTCTTTTTAATAATTTGGCAAACAATTCTAGTAAACGTAACTTTAAAAAATCTAGATTTAAAATATGATCAAGCCATTCTCTTAAAATTAGGCCAGGCTTTATTTTTTTCCTACTTTGTTAATTTTCCATTTTATTTTAATAAAACTACGAATATCATAAGCTGTATAAAAAAATATATCCTGAAGAAATTTAACATAACTAAAAATGGGCGCTATACCTACGTTTTCTATTCATTTAAATATTTACTATTGCTAAAGTTACTGTACTTAATATCCATATAGCACGTGATGCCTCCCCCATTTGAATATCACTAGTAATCCTGTGTTACTCGTTTACTCATGCAATGGGTAGGTACGTCGAACCACCGAAACTACTAGTTTTGATATATTACCGTTATAAATTATATGTGCCTTCCCTTGCTTAGTTGGAACATTTAATTATTGGTTTTTGATAATAATGCTAGATTAAAGTTATTACCTAAATTGTTTTAGCGTTTGAAAATTTGAGGGTTCTGTATTGAGATGCAGAGGTAACGAACACTAAAGCTTCTGATTGTACTATGGATTATGCTCTGAAGAGCTTTTCGATTTTTTTGGACCTTATCCTTTTCTCTCCCTTCCAACTCGAGCACACGTGCTGGGTTATGGAGTCTTTCATCATCTGCTTCTACCTTTACATTACGCACAAAGATATTTAGGGATTCCTTTCTTTGTCGCACAGCCAGAGCGTGGATTTTATATCGGCACAAATATTATGTGGAACTAGTTGTAGTTAAAGCATTTTGGTTTCGTAAACGGAAACAATATAACTTTCGCCATGGGCAGTCAAGGCGGTAGGTTCATAAAAGCCGGCTAATTTGCCGGTTCAACATGGAACATGGATAATTAACAAATATTGGTCGTTTTGTAACAGGTCCTCTATCATTTTTGCGTCTTCAACTTTTATCTCGATAAACGAAGTATCGAAGTTCGTTGTTCGTTATAAACGGATTGACCAGCTTTAATTTTGGTTTTAATTTAATATTCGTATTAACATTTGCAGAATCTTGTAACGGACGGGCTATTAAAAATGGCTGTTATTGTATTCCTTGTTGTTATTGTAAATATAGACAAACGTAGTGTTTGTTTATAACCAATGAATAGCGATTAATTTTTATAGATAGATACATAAATTGTAGGTGAAAAAACGTTCAATGGGTTATCGAGTATACAAACAAAAATGAATCGCTGGAACGTATCTATGCGCATAACATTCGACGGCAACAATTGGACAATTCTTTTTTTGTCGTGTCATTTATTTTCAGGACAAGGTTTGTATACAACATTTTTTTTATTTGGTACATCACCCATTCAAAGCCGGAGAGGGAAGCTAGTGATTGTGGCGGTGTGATAACATTTTGTGCGTAGAATTAAATTGGTTAGTTAAATCACACAGAATTAAATATTACATTACAGACTACAGATGAAACGTAAGATAGATAGATAGTAGATTTTTTAAGGAACTTTTTAGTAGAATATGCCCCTAGCAGCGGTGAGTTCCTTACTCGGCGCGGTGGCGACAGGTGGTCCTCATGATGATATTGCGCGTCCGGAGATCCATAAGTTAGCGTCGCATGTAAACGAATTGATCAATAAGCCGATTAAACTATCCATCAGTTTTGGTAAGGTTACGGGGGATTTGATATACAGTGTTAAAAAACTATCAGTAAGAACAGCATTCTTTATGGGACTGACATTGAAGTAGCGAAAAAAATCTGGCGTTTTATACATTTGGATCGAATAAGTTTTTTTTGCGACAATCTATCTATGAGAAAGCATTGAACCTAAAACTCGGTCTGGGTATCAGCAGTTTCCCACTTGGTGAGTTATAGATTAATATTGCTTCAACAAATTTAGGTATATAAATCTTAAAATGTTTGTCAACTTAACCTTACATAAATACCAAAAAGGATTGAAATGCGAATTTCATAACGAAGTTATCCGTTTATTGGAAATATTCCCTTTGCATAAATCATAAAACCTAAAGTTGTTCCAAAGCGAAGGAAATGACGAAAACTTTTAGTAAAATAGGAAAAAGATCAAATGTAGAGAGTGGCTATTGCGGGTTTTCAAGTCCAAAAACTATAAGTAAATATCATTACATTATATATGGTTTCTATTTGATGTAAAAAGTAAGTAATTATAATAAATAGCTAATAGGTGAAAAAGTTAAGATTTCTTGAAATTAGATTTTTAAACTGTACTGCTAATCGTTGTATCTTCGTTACAACAAAGTGACAGTTTATCAATAGTTAATGAGAAGTGAGAACCGACGACGTGTCCAGAGTTGTAAAATGAGTGGTTCGTTATTAGCTCTAATTTTTATATTATTTGGAAATTAGTAGAAGTTAATAGAGTCTAACGCTATTTTATTTCGTGTATTTTATGTTCGTTTATTAATGGTTTTCACTTTATTTTTCAACACGGTCTGTAGATTATCTCTGTACCATACTTTACACGAATATTTTTCTTGATTTTTGATACATTCAAATATTACTACTACGTACGTATTCGAAGCTTCTTCATATATATCGTTTGATGGTGGCAAATCTCAATAGTTATCTTTGTCATTAGGAATACTCTTATTTTGTTATAAAAGAAGCTTAGATTAATTAGAAGCCATGATAGCTTGGCAACAAAAAAATATTCAATTATTAACTTATCTAAGAATTATCATAACTTGGAATACTCAAATGCTTCATAACTTTGAGGCCGTCTGAAATATTTTAAGTATTGGCAAAGTAACAACGATATTAGTACGACAAATTAAGTACTATTTATCGTTTGAGCAATTCTTAAAATTGAAAAGAAGTTTGATAAGACAGCCATACTTCTTCGAGTGTTTTCTGAATTTTTTGCATTTAAAAAATTCATTACATTTAGAGCAGGACACACAAAAAAGTTAAGTAAGAAAAATTAGAATGCAGATAGGATTTAATAAAATAAAATGAAGTGAGAATAGAATAAATTGAAGAAATAAAGTGGGTTCCTCTGTGGAGCGTGATTTTTACACTAAAGTTAGTAAGGAAATTTGTTTTAAGTCAAATAATTCTTGTTGATTACAATAAGATTAAAAATATTAAAATTAAAAGTGGATAGTTTAGATAGTTACGCCTTTGGTCTAGTATTCACCAGTACTTTAATAGGTGATTATTATATTAACAGTCGGTTTTTGCATTTACTGCTTCGAACAAATGTATTAATCTGACAGTTAACTTTGTTTTACTCATTGATCAAGTAGGGCCTTAACAAAGCTTTTTGTGCGGAAAAATAGGACAATTTCAATCCTTACTTAAGAAATGTCAGTAAGTTGTATAAAAAAAGTTTTATGAATATTTGGGGATAACTATATTATGATTGAGCCATATTTCCTGCAGTGGGAGTGACTGCTGATATGGTGATGATGATGATTAAATAAAATGTTAAGCATCATCATATCATATTTAATTTTAGTGTATCGAAATTGTACTAAATTTTTATATTGAACTGACCGAAAGCATCAAAGTAATACATTTTGCGGATTAAAAACATAGGTCGATGATTTCATCGCTTCATTGCTATCTATTGCGCTTCAGCGGCCGCAAATTAGGCTTCATAAATAAGATGACAGTTTTTGACAACGTATACGGAATTTTCGGCAATGATTCTTGGCAAATCGAAGTTTTGAAGGTTTATATTGGTTTGCTGAATCTATTTTCTAGTCACGTGAATGCCTATACTTGATACGAGAACACGCAACTATGATTCCAATATCCTGCGAGTTCCTCTCTTGGAATTGCCAAAAGAGCTTTGGCAAATATTTTAACGGATGCCGAAACAATTGGCGTTGTCTCTGACATGAAAGAGAAAGGGCTGTGTATTCAACAAGGAAAAAATCTCTAGAGCGCAAAAGTTACGTACGAATAATATTCATGTGACCCGCAATCGTGTATGAAACCAATTTACTATTGTTAAGTTAGAATTATGGGAATTTTTATATGATTATTTAATTTAGCGAGTAAAATTGTATATTTTAACTAATGGTTCTAGGTAGGTATGTTAAAATAAAATAAAATACATTATTGATTTTGTTTTTCATCCCTAAGGCTCGTTTCAAAATTTTAGATAAAATACATTGTACTTTAATGACCTTAATGTTGATACAAAGCTAGTTTCTATTAATCGTTAATGGTCTGACGTTTAATTGTATTGGCGAAGGCGTGCACTTAGCATTTTTTATAACGGTCAATGGTAACAGTAAAGAGGAATTCTTTATTTTTTAAATTCAATAAAAATGTACTGCTTAAAAGTACTTTAATAATGAAGGTTATAGCATAATTGCATCTTTATATTTTTTTTTATAAAAAGATCAGAAAATGTCTCGAAACATCGATGTAAGCAGGAGAGGAGTAATACTCTAATTGGTAATATTAAAAACTTAAAACTCACAACGCCAACTTTATATGAACGCGAAAGTGTACTTTGCACTTCCAGTTATAAAGTTTTAAGTATTGTAGTCTAGTTAGGTCAAAGGTTAATTATTAGCTTTTATGACATAGTTAGTAAAGTTGCAAAAGGGAAATGTCTGAACAGTGTAGTCCTACAGAACAACAGTGGAATATTGTCAAGGCTAATGACATGTAATTTCTACTTATATTTATTACGAAGCGGAGTTTAAGGTTACATTGTTTATTTATAAAAGTCAATAAAATGCTCAGATGAAATTCTACGAAATATTCTACTTATATTTCTTTGTTGTTCTATTAATTAATTTAATAGCTGATTAATTATGTTGATATGTTCATATAATTTCACTGAAACACGACATTTCAATTTAAGATCCCTAATTGGTACCTATTCTCAAAGTATTATAAATATCTAAATCGAATTTTAAGCATATTTTCCAACTTATTAAATTTTGAATTTAGGGATGCTTTGTATTCAACTTTTAATTTATACAACTACAAAACTCTGTAATTTCTCTCCAGGGAAAAAAGAAGGGGGTTTTCATTGAAACGTCAAGCAAAATTGATGGGCTTGCCCCGAGTCGTGACCAATAGTCGTATGGCGTTTGTACCGTTTGGTCGCGTCAGTCGCACGTCCGGAGTCATTGTGGCCACACGCCCTTGTTGCCAACATTACCGTACTGAATAATGTTGTCACGACCGTGACAAATGTCACATGCTCGCCGCGGAAAGTTTCGTCGCTCGCGTGCGTTGCTAACCTAACTTTTCACAAACTTTTGGCGGTGAATTTTTAGATGCGTGTTCGCGACTTCATGCGAACTGACTTTGATTTTAATTGTTTGAATGTTGTTTTTCTTGCTTAAGTAGTGACTGTAAAAAGTTAACTATGCTCACATAAAAAGTTTTGAACTTTCCGTGTGGATTTTATGAACATGTGTGGTGTAATCGTGTTCGTTTTCGCCTTCCTGGTTCTCCCGGACCCTTCCTGTTCCAACTCTGATAATATGGGTCTGTGTAGGATTTATTGCAAACATAATTACTAGTGGTTCCGTCGACTCCGCCCGGCTAATGGCGTTAAGTTAATAATGCTTGGCGTCGTCGAGAGCTTCGAATATATTGTGAGATTAGTGGTTAATTAAAGCTATGGATTTTACTTTGATAATGGCATATTAAATTCCTTTTGAAGTATGTTTATAGGAAACGTGTTTACTGAGATCTTGTCACTTAACTGTGGAATATTAGTGTTATGAATGGAAGTTTGGAAGGTGTGACTTTGTTGTCTATTTTAATAAACCTAATATGATAATAATGTTGACGAAGGTATAATAAATTGAACTTATGATGAGAATTTGAGATAACCGTTATCAAAAGTTTGAACAATGTAATAATATGTTTACTAGACGTAAACAGTTAGTATAACTAATAACCACTAACTATTGTATTAGTTGTACATCGTTGTTGTGTTGTGTTGTGTGTATCTCTTATTCAAATTTTGAATATGACAAAACACAGGCTTTTTATGTGGATTGAGTGGTTTGTATTTAAAACTAATTATTTTTTATTTTATAAATCTTGCATCTATTCTTTATTCGTTGTCTACATCAGATTTATAACGTTATTAACTACTCCTTGATAACGGAAATACATTTGCGTGAAATTTGAATAATGGACCAATTCAAGACGTCAACGGTATCTTGATCTTCGTATAATATAGATGGGCCTATAGTAGGTATCTCAAGACGGTTCGATTCATAAATTTTTATCGTAAGTAGTTTGTGTTTTGATAGCTAGGACAAAAGGAACTTAACTCTGCGCATGTGTGTGTAGTACTATGAATATTTTTAATCATTAGTTATTAATTTTATTTTATTTTTGATTGTTATATTTCCATTAATAATTATCAGAGGTCTCATCTTATCATTATGTTCAGACACATTAGTTATCAAAACCTTATATCAACTTAAAACTTGTTACATATGTACCTACTAAACTACTTTCATTCCACGAACTTATGTAGGTACTTTTCTTCTTTTAACTGATAATTAATTGGAATTCAATTATAAATCCTCTCTGAAAGTGGGTTGAGCAGTCCCTCGTGTTATGTAAGGTTGTGAGTCCGCTTCCCACCATTCGACATGTCATTTTTCCAGCAAAGACATGACTGCAACTTATAAACTTATTTACTTTGACGTCAAGTATATTTTATAAAAATCAAATCTAAAAAGAATTCGTATGAATCATGTGAATCAACAATTCAATATTAAGAATATGATTAAGTACAAAACTGTTTTGGAGATTTTAGAAACATCAAAACAATAATCATTAGTATTTCTTAAAAGTTTTAATTACTGCAATTGATTGTTTTTTTTATTGTCGCTGCTTTATTAACATAATACAGGAAAACTTTAATTAAGTTAGTCCAACTCACTCGCCGCTAAGTAAATCTTGGATGGGTTGTTTAACGAAAGTTTAATTCCGCGTTAAGACGTAATGAATTGGAATAGTTTCATCTTGTTTAGACGAAACCACTTGATTAGGTTGTTTACTGTTATTAATATTATAATTTAATTAAGGCCTTAGGATAGGTCCTAAAATTTTTGGGCTCTGCAAATCATTCACGTACAAACCTTTTATTTAAACTGCATCTCTAGTGGCTGTAGTATATATAGCTTATAGTGCTTAACGAGTATGTGGTAGAGTTTAATACACCCCTCACTTAATTACCCGATATAGCGAACATTTTAGGAACGTATGTAAAATGATATTTGATTTAATAATTATGTAGTATAAATACATTGAAATAAACAAGGTTCATCAGTTTTATTTTATTATTATATAAGAAATATTAATTAAACCAAAATAACTACTTTTTACTGACCTTCGAATTGTATCAATATATACATTTGTTTAATAAATAACTTTATTCTTAAAAAACAAAACCAGTTCTAACAAGCTAGTTAGTTTGTC
This sequence comes from Acentria ephemerella, assembly GCA_943193645.1. Lineage (NCBI taxonomy): Eukaryota > Metazoa > Arthropoda > Insecta > Lepidoptera > Crambidae > Acentria > Acentria ephemerella. The sequence continues at coordinate 7,421,373 of OW971886.1, read as the reverse complement.
CCCCTAACACAGTCTCGGTTAATTGTACCTGCCTAATGACTCTAAATATATAATTATATATTTTATGAAGCTTTTTTAATCAATTCTAAAAAATGAAGAATATACCTTTAAATTTTCTTATAAAGAAATACCTGAATTTAAGCAAATTTACATGTACAATGCACGTTTACTACTGCTTAAATCAAAGCATTTATAGATGGTCGTAAACAATTGAAAGAAACCACTTTATCTATTCAGTGCTACAGCGCCTACGCCGTAGCGCTACGTGCACTTTATAAGAATGGCGATTTTGCGAGTAAACAAAGATGCTATTCACGTAGCACGGATGCATCTTACGCGGGGGAATCATTCTAGAGCGGCCGCTCAATCGCTCTTCTTGAATGAAATAAAATACTTACTTTAAAAGCGTACATTTTGTTTTCTAGAACAGAGCAATTAATCTTTGGAACGTGTACCTTATTAAAGTATACATAAGGCATTATTTCACATCATAACCTGAAATGTTTGATATGTCTTTACATTGTTCAAAATTCATTGCTATGCTACTGTATCTAACATGATGTATGACAGTAAATCGGTGAATACCAAGCATAACATCTAAATCTTGTCAGTAGACAAGTCATTCTAGCGTTTTTGCTACCCCAATAGTTTTAGTACCAACGTAAACACTCACACTAAGGTCTATATTTGGTCGATTTATTTCATTGCATTACAGGACCGAGAAGAAGGAAAATGTGCTTTACAACGTTTGTATTTGTATTAATATCCAAAATCGATAAGCTTGTTTGAAGTAGACTAAATAATTTTGTATTTGTTTTTCAACAAGCGTAAACAACAAAAACAATACAAAATGGAATTCAAATTACATAATATATATTGTATAAATCTTGGCCTTTAAATTGGTCTTTAGCGATATTTTCAGCTTGAAATAGGAGCGTCGGGCAAACATTTGTGTTTGTGAATTACCACCGGGAGAATTATTTGGTAGAATCAAATAATGGATTATCGTCGAAGGTAATTGGGGAAGTATGAGTATTTTGCTTTGAGCTAATTATTTGGATTGATTATATATATTTGCAAGTTTAATACATTTAATCAAGCTGTTTAAATTGTTATCATAATTATAGTACATACGCTGTGTAATTATTTTTAGTATTTAGAATTTATTGGTGTGCTTCTGGTTTTTTTTATTTACACGGCGCAAGATTTAATCAAACTAGAACCTAGATGAATTACCTTAGTCAAGAGCTCAAGATTCGGATAGTTAAATATCACTTTACGTTCCAGCTCTTATACTCACTACATCATTATTATTTCATGTTTACAAAAAAGATTGAAATAAGTGTCCACTTCGAATTTAAATTCAGATGGCTTTTTGACTCCTGTTTTCTGACTTCGTAGACTTTACAATACTCGCGGTCATATCTCCGATAATATTTCATTATTACATTCAATATCAATTAACAACAATATTTTTTTCTTTGAATGTGTAATTTTATACACGATTTGAGCGCTTCATTCTATATTTAAAAATAATCTGCTAGCGCTTCACAAAACAAAACTAAATCTTTCAAATTATTATCAAGCTTCTAGTTATCCTTCATTTTTATGCGTCTAATCTAAAATAGGGGATATTGTAGTAGTTTCTAGTATTGCTTGATAAGTATGCAAGTGCAGCCGTATCAACAATACTGTTTGTACAAACTTGTGTGTTACTAACTCCGTAATCAGTCAATGCAAGCGTTGCTTCGACGCGTGCACGTACCGCATTTCGTTATGCACCAAGCCTTATGTTGCCATGACATATATTGAGAAACATTTTATATGATATCACAGGTTACCGGCATGTATGGCAGATGTTAGAAATAAACTATTTAATCGAAATAAACAAACAAAATTGGTTTGTTGTATCACTTGTAACTTAAGAACTGATTATTTGTGGGATTTACATTTCTCTCCAGGCCAGCTTAACTATATTGGAATGAAATATTTCTTTGTCATGAATGAGGTTAAAAATCCGCCATCTTTAAAATTGGTAGCTCACGTCACGTAGAATATGCAGTACAAGTTTGCGATGTATAGAATAAAATTTATTTAAATTTAAAACCCATTTGATTTTGTTTGAGTAAATAATGTCAAGTTTTATTTTTGACTAAACTGGTAATGTTACTGCTACGAAACTTAACAAAGTAAGTTATTATTATTTACTTTTGAAAACGTCCATTGATGTATTCTATCGCGGTGAATTAAGGAGTAATTTCATATTTTTGAAACTAATTATATCATAACCAAAAAATTTTTTTGACTTAATACGATTCGAGTATATATTCCTATCTTACCAAGTTAGTAATTAATAATAATTGTAACTATATTATTTTCATTTTATTTATTTATTTATTTAACAATTTAAGTACACACAAAGACAATTAAAAGGACACAACAGAATATCAGAGAATTGTACAAAGGTACTGCTTATTTCTATAAGAAATCTCTTCCAGCAGCCCCATATATGGGAAAAGTGTTTAATTAAAAGTTTTATTTAGAAAATAAATCTTTAAAAACCAACATTAACTATATAATACAATTATCAACTACGAAAGTATTATTTACATAGAAATTAAGCTAATGGTCTATTTATAATGAGACCTAGAAGCAAGCTTTGTAGCAAGTTGAATCAGACTAAAGCTGGACACGTGTCGCCCATACAAATTTTCCGGCTTTTTGTTCGCTAAGCACGTTCTAAAACAGCAATTATTCTAATTGAAAAGTTAATGACTGCTTATAACTTTTAAGGTTAGGAGTGGATAAAACGATTTAACTTTTAAGCATAAAATCTTTAGGTAGGTTTAGTTGCTGTGACAAAAACCTCCAAGATTACAGGCCTAACAAAGCAAAATCTTGCTTCAGAAAATTGTTTTGTCCTTTCAAAACAAAACCAATATCCATCTCCGTTGTCGTGGAAAAATATAAAGCTTGTCACTCAACTGTTGTAGGACGCTGATAGTAAAAACATCAACCTAGTTACATATTTCATAAGAAGTTTAAGTTTTCTTTTATTATTTCCGAGTTTTATACCTACTAATGTTATTTCTTGAGGAGCTCTGTTCCGTTTTCCAGAATTTTTATGGAAATAATCTTAAAACGTATCCTTTCTATTAAAAAAGAAGTTACCAATTTCAATAATTAATAGCCGGTTTCCCTGTTAAAAAAATTATTATAATACGACATTATTTTAAATCGAAGAAATCGCTGGCGTAGTAATTCGAACATTTTGTTTCGTAAAATAAAGTTATATAAAAACCATGGTTGGTCCCTGGATAGGTCAATTACCTTATCACGAGCTCCTCCGTGATTCGAAGGTGCGTTAAACCATTGCTCCCATTGGACCAGCGAAGTGGTGTTATGGCTAATCTGCTTCTTTAAAATATTAATCTACCATCTCATTCTGTCTTTGTTGACGTATAATAAATAAGTGACTCCACTTGAAGTCCACACTAAAAGAATAATGTTTATGTAATGCAAAACTACATATTAAAGAACTTTTACTAAAGTTGAAATACAACTTTTCTTATTGAGTTCCTTCTTCATTGCTATATTATTAATTACCTAAGTTGCCCATTTATGTAGTGCGATAATCATTACTGTTAAATGGTTATAGAGTTTATTTATAGTATTCGTCACGCAGGGTATACAAAAAATGTTCTATGATTCAAAATTTTTCCGAAACTCTTTCGTTTATTACGGCGTTGTATTTTGTCGTAGTTATGCAAATTAAAATTTTCAGCAGTTTCATTAAAAACTAATATAAGATGATAGCTCTTTTGGGTCGATCTTATCGCGTCTCTTTCATTACAATTACATCAAGATACATATTTAATGTACACTCAATGTTCAGAACTTCTCCGATCCCTCTCAGCAAACAAGGCTTTATGTGTTCTGCTTTTGTTTTTTCTTCTGTCCTTCGGTTGACGTGTGTGATAGTTTATCTTTAATTACATTTTTAATTACGCTATTTGATTACACTTAATTTAATACAATCAGTAAAAACGGTCCATACCTAATTTACTGAGCAGCAATATTTACCTTGGCGGCTCGAGACAATTCAAAAACAATTGGTCCAACAAAAGGTCCGAGGTTTTTACAATCAACGCAAAAAATCAGCTTTTTAAAATTCATGACCCTTACCGTTTTTGTACTGAGAGCCATGTCTGTCAACAAATTATTACGTTAAAAGTATCTGCTTACTAAACGTTATTTTGCGAATAGTAATACTTTATTAGCTTGGAATTCATGAATTCGTCCTCGTTCTGTACCCTATATATTCTTAACTAACTTGAGTCACTCACGACATGGAAAGGGCTAAATTTCTGGCTGTCACGTTTTTAATTAATATACGAGAGGGTGCGGCCTAAGTATCACGCGTGGCCTCTTTGTTTCGCGTTTATATGAATTTCGTCAATTATCCACATAGTGGACTAGATGTGCGGTAAAGAAAACCTGGTAGTGACCGTAATTCTACATTGAAGTTAATAATTTAAAATAGGTACTTGGTCAAGCATAGATCCATATGTGTGGGCACGATGGACATACTCACACTGTCTTTTGAGATTAATAGGCTGATGAAAAGATATCCAATACCTTAATAAATAAAATAAAAACAACGTATCGTGCGTGAATTGGAACGCATCAAAGTATCTATTAAATATTTTTTTCTTTTCTTTTTTATTGGTACAGTAAAACTTGTTATTTAGAAAAAAAGCCAATGTATTGGTTAAAACTAGCAATGTGTTATTGTATGAAATCTTAATCAGGGCCTCATATATTTTGTAATTTCTAACAGCCAATTTTACAATTTCAAGTATTCAAATCGCCACTGAAAATGTCAACTGACAATTACCATATCATATTAGTTGAACCAGTTGGTACAGATGTACCCTTTTGTATTTAATATTCCATATTATAATATTATCTATACATTATGAAGAAAACACTCTGAGTAAAAATTTAAGTACTGTACATTTCTTTCCATCAAAATGGTTGCAAAAATGATAACTGTGTCATCATGTGACATTTAGAAGTTTTTTTTTTTAATTGGACCTTATTGATAAAGTTTTTAGGAACCATACATGCCGCCTAAAATTGTCTGTCTTTTTAGTATTGTTACTTAAAAAACTACTACTATCCTTTTCTTAAGGGAATGGGATGTTCTACACTTTAATTAAATTTAACAATAAATTGTTCTGTTCTAGTGGTTAGACTTTTAAATTTTGTCTACTATACTAGATAAACCATATTTGGATCTAGGTTTTTAAGTCTATTAAATAGACCTACACCCGGACTACACCCTTATCTTTTTTTCACTCATTTCTTTCTACGAATTTAATATTGTATGTCTCATTGTTGTTTTGTAAATGATTTAGATAAAAATAATTTAACAGAATATTATTTTCTACATTTTCATTTTCTTCTATAATATTACAAGAAAAAACATTCATTTTAGGAAAAGAGGGTATTTTCTGTATCCACAGAATAAAATATTTCTGATAATCGACTTTTAAGTAATTGTAAAAAGTCCTTGACACACTATTGGTTTGACTTTTAAAAAACTACTAATAATTAGCCTCATGACGCAAACTGGAAGAGTAAATCTATTATTAATAATGAATGGTGAGTATTTATAACACTTTGTACGACTAAAACCGTATTGTTAAATTTAAATTTTACAATAATTACCTAATGTCAAGCTAACTCAACTCAGTGCTGTCCATTTCGATCAGTCTTGAAGTGAAAAGCTTCGGGTTTCGCCGCGTTCATTAAAAAGAAACCATGCCTGAACCCATTTATTGTACTATCAAATTATATAATAGATGACCTAAGAGCTTTAGTCTAGTTAAGAATCACAAGTAAATCTTCATGATTTATTTTTTAATCAATTAATGAATTCTCGTGGCACATTATAAGTATTAAATACAATTTCTTCACATATGGTACTATTTTGTCTTCAGAATCGCTTATATGAAATAGTTGTTGGCTATATCAAAAGCAGACATCTCAGCAATATTTACTTTGCTGACTTTAATCTTTGTGAACTAATTTCATTATTCATTGTATCTGCCTTAGTTTTACAGTCGTATAATTAAAAAAACTAACCATTTGTTGTGCTTTTACTCAATTATTAAATTTTCTTATCTATTGGCATTTGTCAACGTGATTCTTATAGTGATCCAAAAATTATGTCATCGTCATTCTAGGTCAAGACATTTTTCATAATATTAACAACGTTTCTTATAACCCAATATGTGATGGTTATATCTGTAGTTTGATTATTGTACTAACAATTACGTTAATTATCAATAGTTCAGATAAAATACGAACCTTTCGAATCGCACAATCCAGGCTATTAAATTCTAATTGTCTCGAGGTTCCCTAGAGTATATCGCTCCTCAACAAACTAAGTGAGTAAATATTAGTAGTATACCTCAATTAAACTACAAATGATTCGTGAACAAAATTATAAGTACATTATAAACATGACCCCAACCGGAATTCTGTATTTGAAACCACAACCAACAACCATAGTAGATAGTACCTCAACCATAGTAGATAGGGAACTGACCGTACCTCGGTTGACAAACTAGCCATCCTCGGTTTAAATTTAAAGTTACTGTTACCTTGTATACGTCAAACTTAAAATGCGTGTAGAAAATCCATAAGAGTAGTTTTAAACCGGTTTCTAACAGGATGTATTTTCCGATTATAACGTTATGAATTTTATATATTCTATTTATGTTACAATTCTAACCATTAACAAAAATGAAGTGAACGTGTTAAACATTTAACAGATAATATTTTCTAATATTATGAATATATATTTTATTTTGTGATCAAACAATAAGTGAATATTGTGTGTTTTATTAATACAAACATTACACTAAAGTATGGAAGTTACAGCATATAAAAGAAAACTGAAATGGCAAAATTGTTTAATTTTAACTCAACTTGTTTTCTTACTGCCTGTACTTTGATACTGAGGTTGCTTTTAACAGATTGCTTATTCTATTTACGTTTTGCAAATATCGAAGGAGACTTTTAAAATACATTATATTTTGTGCTACCGACACCTTATGAATACTACAGAGATACGGTACAATTGACATCGTTTTGATATAGAAAATTTGATGAATATTTAAATATCTCGATCATGTCGGTCATTTAATAGGGGTTCCGTAGAATTCCTCCAATGTAACATTGGTTGATATAGTACTATAAAATAAAAAGTATTACTAATACTTGTAATAACCTATCTATTTATGCATAAGGTACACAGAGCGATAGACAAATTAGGCTAGATGGGGCAGTGTTTCTTAGTGAATATTAATAAAAACTAGGCTAGGCTTAGAACATATAAACATCTTTATGTTTAACCCACAATAGTTGGTTCTAGGCTATCTTAATAAAACGAAGGAAGGATCGCAGTGAATATTTAAGTTCATTTAAAAATTTTATTACTTACACTTTCACTACATACATTAAGTTATGAATTTATTTTTTTACAAAAAAAGGATAGAAAACACCAATTAATATTTATTTAAATTTTCAGTGATCTATTGTATAAAAGTGTTATAAATCTTTGGATTTATTTAATATGCATCAAAGGTCACATAAGCTAGGCTATACATTGTCGGTTATCACGTGACACCCCACTGAGCCATTCATTCAATCGGCTTAGGGCGGATTCATACCAGAATTTGATGTACCTACTCCAGCGAAACGGTAAAATAAACATTTAAAATAGACTTCAAATGCTCATTATTTTACTGACCAAAGTGAGACTAAAAGTTATTTTTATATAATTTTCTTACTTACTTTTTAAGATGTATTTAAAAGTTATTACAGTGCAAAATAATGGCACTGTAATAACTTTTTTTTTTAATTATTGTCTAACAAAAATTATAATGATAGCAACTAAAAACCCCTTAGGTTTAAACCTTTGTTATTTCGAGTTTATAGAAACAGAAAAATGAGAATCTATAAAAGATATTATAAACCATTTCTAACTAACAAGTTTAAGAATTTTAAGAATATTTAATATAAAAGTGTTTAAAGCTTTATAAAAAAATTATAAATCATTCTAGCTTCTAAATAGAATCAAGAAGATAACGCTTAAGTTTAAACTTAATATTATTGGTCAATATACTATCATACAGGTCGGGAGGTAGTTTATTGATAAATTTAAGGTCAATATCGCCCATTCTCTATACCTCTACTTTGCGCTGTGTACAAAGATGTTTCTAAGAGACAACGTGCCCCACGTGCACAGGGGTTGTTTAATAAAGATTCTCAAGCAAACATGAAACTATTTCTTTAAGCAATACTTCAGTATGAACTAGAAAAATTTGGCAATAATTTAATAGACCTTTGTAATTGTCATGAAATTGATTTGTAATTGTAGGTGATACCAATTGTTTCAGAATTTGAATTTGGAGCTTGAAGCGTGGGATTACGAACTTAAATTAGTTTGCTTATCCTCCCAAGATTTTTAATTTATTTCATTGTAAAACCATTACAGCAGTGAGCAAACTTCTCATGATAGACATATATTTATAACTCGATTAACAAATCTTATCGAAAACCATTAGCGTGAAACTTACCTCGATAATTGTATCAAAATATTAATATTAATTTTGTCAACAAATGAGGGTTTGTGCGGTCCCTTTCGTTGTAGAAGTCGATTATTACTCATTTACTTTACACCAACTATTGTACAGTTTATTATCATTGCAACTATTACTTTATACTTAATTGTTAGTATGCCATTTTCCTAGTCATAATCTACTTCTGTGGTTGATTGTACTTTAGCGAGAAAATCAATTTTTTTTAAAAAACTTACGTAATGAGTCCACACCACCTGATAGTAAGTATTAGAGGAGTCCATATATAAAGATAGTTAGCACTGCCACCAACTTACCGGCCCAAAAAGTGATTTTCAACACCTTTTATAAAGAACACACCCATGTTGCATGAATCTCTTTGTGCATAAAGTAGATGTGGAGACAGTAAAAGAGTAACTCCGCACTTGTACTCCTGAGTTGGAAAGGAGAGGAAGGGATAAGGTCATAGAGCTCTTCAACACTCTCCGAACGATAACAGTCATTAAGCGTCGCTATGTCGTGACACCATTGCAAAGGGTTTAGGCTGTTTCTTACCTCTGCATCGCCGATAATACGCGTAGTGCGGTGCTACAATCTGGTCAGAACATTGAGGAGGTATTGAGCGGAGCCATACCAAAGGTGCGAGCTATATTCCACGGAAGACCGGACCTGGCTTTTGCACAACAGGTCCAACTGGTTAGGCTTGAAATACTACGCAGCTTGCTCAGGACTCGGAGTTTCGGCCTTAATAACGGTCTCGATTTAGTCCCTGGGGTTCAGATTATAGCGTAGCTCCATAATGGTGATGCTGCTTTGTAGCGACATAGTGGTGCAGTGAAGAAAAGGAAGGGGAAGGATGTTAACTAAAAATAAAACTATTATCAATCGTCGAGAAACTCACTTGATTGCTTTTGTCAGAATCTATTACTAAAGTCCTCTTTGTATCAATCTATTTTCATTAAACATAAATAGAATTGGTATTAGCTTACGTTATCTCGCCTTAAATTGTTTTTTTTCTGCGGGTCTCAACAAACGCCCTTTATTTGCACTGTGATCCCTTCTGTTCCATTGTTTTACGTTCTTTGGGGGAGTTCCAAGTATTTGTTGAAATCTACCAGGCATTTGCAGGTCGATTTAAAAACAACACGACCAGTTGTTTCTGAGTTGAATAGTTACTTTATCAAATCAAAAGATCGATATTCTAGCTGAAGCAGTGGTTTCATTAATTTTATTCTGTTGTGTGGTGGGATGTTTTAGTTAATTAGATTTTTAGTGTTTAAAATAATTATAGCGAAACATACCCCCCTGGGGGTTTAAATCAGTTTTCCAGGAGTGTAATTGAACGTGATAGTGTTTCGCTTACTTTGTAGTTTATAATTAAAATTACTCTTAAATATCACATATTTTTAGCCCCAGTCACAAAAGAAAGAAATATATAGATATATATAGATTATAGAAAGAATAAACAAATCTGCTGAATGTTTACTCGAATGTTTACTCGAATGTTTACTCGTTTAATAGCGGGGGAATTTCGTGTGCGAATAATATCCAAATTTTTCATGAGAGAAAGATATCATAATAACATACTTTCATTTGGCGTTTATGTTATTTCAATATATTAATTCATGATTATCTATTGAACGAAGGTAATTTAATATCAGAAACCCTAAGTATTTATTTAATTTTAAACTTATTCAGCATTTATAAGAAATATACACTACAGTATTAACTCATATCCAAGTAATCGGGGAAATAATAGCATGGTTTAGTCTGAAGTAATTGTTGACCTGTCACTGAAACACTATCTTTATGTTTGTCAAGACAATGTTCTACGTTTTGCTGTTGATTTCCTACACTTTAGTATTTCCTTCCTTTGGACGAAGTCGTGTCGTACTTTTCGACGTTAAAGTCACCTTCCGCGCTTACTCAACGCATAGGTTATGTACTTATAGAATGAGCTCAATATGCAAATATTATCAATCAAATTCAAAGGTACGGACAGAATCATTGATACATTAATTTTAAAGCCCAAATCACCTTTGAAAAGAAATATACAAAATATACAATGTAATGATAAAGGTTAAGCAAATTCACTTTGACAGCATAACACGTCTGATTTATTTTGGTTTTATATATTTCACATAACGGGAATTGGGTCCCAGTGACTCCCAGGTCTTGACCTAATACTTTCTATACGTTATATATCTTCATAATGTTTGCTTTAGACGAAATTGCGTTTAGGAGGAAATGTTCTATATATTCCCATTGCTACTATAAAGATTGGACCTCCATCAATATATATTTATTGTGTAATAAAATCATATTAACTTGTTATTCATTGCCATCAGCTTTTCATAGCCTTTGTAATCATATTGCGCTGATCAGTATTATCAAAAGGACCAATAGAATAAAGTACAGTTTTAAAATAAGTGCTGATATGCCGTTAGACCATTAAACACTTTCGAATTTAATTATTAAAGTTTTTTTTTGGGTTTTAATTACTTTTTAAAATTAAGCTCTCAATTGGCGAAGTAAAGAATCAAAGAGCCTTTGTAAGAAGTCTGAAAGTAAAACTGTATTTATCAGTATACTAACACAAGCTACACATGAAATGCGTGTAAATTAAAATATATTAAATTAATATTTTTAATTTTTTCAAACCTTTGAGAGGCTCGAAAGAAAAAACTACGAACGTATCATTGAATAAGTAAATCCTTTTACACAACTGTTTGTTTTTTTTGCAGCTCTTCTTCTTGGAACCCTGAAGATGATGGAACGAGCATCTTGTGACGAAGACGTAGTCTCTCTGGCCTGTCCGACTGCCACCACCATAAGCATTCAAGTAGCACAATACGGGAAGGCTTCAAGTAATAGCCACATCTGTGCTCCTCAGAAGTCCAAAGCCATAGAACTAAGTGAAGAAGATAACTGCTTATGGCCTAATACTATGCAGGTTGGTTTTATTGTATTGGTGTTGATAGTAATTTAAAATTACATTTTTCGATTCATTCTAATGGAGGATTATCAAATTCATCTGTATTTGTAATTTATGGGGCCAATAAAGCATATTCTATTCGTCTTCTTCTATTTCTTATCTTGACCTCCTAGTAATCGCATTTAGTATTAATCGTAATAATAAAATCACCCTTGCAAATTTTATTACAAACTAAAATCTTGTCTTTGCATTGTTATTAAATGAAACCCATAATATTGTATTCATTATTGGAATTAATTTCTTAATTAAAATTAAAATGAACAAAATATTTAAACAATAAATGCTGGTTTCCTATTCCATAGGTAATGTTGATAATACGTGACATCTACAAGAATGTATTCAACTATTTCAGCACATGTGGTATGACAGATTCGGGGAAGGTTGTGAACGTCGAAATGTAATGTTTCTTTATCTGTAATTTTCGAAATGGAAAAAAGTTTCTAGTTTCTATCAGAATGAAATGTTGATTTAAACGTAACCCTTTTCGAGTTTCTCATTCTACATACGTACTTTTGTTATAAAATTCTCGAAAAAACATGGAACCATGATGATAGAAGCAACGGTCGTGTATAAAGTATATTTTGATTCAAAAGGGAATAATAGGTGTTGGTTCTCTTGCTACTTACACAGAAATCCAAGTGTCTATGGAAACGGTTAACGCTTACTTTCATGCGGGCCTCATGCTTATATGAAACCTTAATCTATCATAAATCAAATTGCCAGCAATAAATCTTGGCATCTTATAATTATTTAGAATATACAATTTCAGCATCATACTATAATCAATTAATTAAAGTAATTAAATACATCAGTTCGTTGTATAATGATGGATTAGAGCGTCTTTCATTTAGGATCAATACAGATTATCTAAATTGAAATGTATGTTACGGGTACGAGTGTTGGGAGACAAGTCGTGGTTTTGAATTAGTAGGTACTGTAACAAGGAATTGGGTAGATGAACAGCGCCCTCGAAAGATCTAGTTAACCGCAGGGTTAAACTAGATCTTTTGATAGCGAATATGGGTAAGATGAATTTCGTTATTCTCCTCCATACTTCCCCTACGGAATTTGACACTGCCACAGTTTTCATTCACCATCTTGCCATGGTCTATGTGGCAAGTAGTGAGATGTTCAAAGATCGATCATATCGGAAAACATCCTGAATCGTCAGTATTTGAACAATACTGGTTCTAAAATAATTGATTTCCACACTGTGAAATATATTAGTGCGAAAATTATAAGATATACAAAAATTTGGCTAATAGTTTATAAGGCATCACCTAAAGGTATTTCAGTCACTAATATGACTATAAAATCCTTAAGCACTAAAATATGAACAATGAAAAAAAAATCCTAAATTCTACACTTATAAGAGTTACAATCTATTGAATAATAATGCCTGGTGTTGAGCTTTGTTGATGATCTTCATCTGGCAATCCATCCTTTCAATGCATCTGCTATAGTCAACATGCTGATATAGGGTAAAGTTATAGGGATAAAAACATACTTGGCTCCGATTCCGTTGTGAATGAACAAAATTTAATTTTAGTTCAGTACTACTCTTTCAGTGCATGGGTTCCTTTAAAGCACTTTTAGGGCCGGCAAGATGAGGGTGGCTAGGGCAGTATGTCACATGCTTCACTAGCTATGCTAGTGAAGCACATATGGTCTCCTCTACTGCTTATCATCAGGTGGTGACGAGTCATTTGCTAAGTTTTTTATAAAAAAATATACAACCCGAAAAGACAGATGACCGGGGACATTATTACCATGACGTTTCCAAAATTGTAACATTAAAGCATTTTTGGTCATCTAAGTGTCAACAGGGGGCTCCTAAAAGTAAACCTATCTATTCCTATTGAATTTGAATGAATTTAATTTAGTCCATGCACAACGGAACTGCGCATAATTATGGGACAAAGTCCATCTGTTGTCAATGCAAAGCTTCCTCGATCTCCTCTGCCCATTTTATTCAATTCACTTAAAATTGTATAAAAACTACTCCACTTTCATGTGATGGCTACTTCACATGAAAGTGGAGTAGTTTTTATAGGTTATTAATTATGTTAGTTCACTGTCGGCCTCTAAGTTTAGGAAAACATTAGGCTTTATCAAAGTTCATAGTTTAAACTCTGATATTTATCTAGCTTATCTTTAATTTTACCAGTATTCGCTCCTGCAAACTGTGGTGGAGGCTTGTCAAAAGAAGCCTCAATGCAAGTTCAGCACGAAACCAAAACCAGGCCTCGAAGATCCCTGTCCACACACCAGGAAGTTTGTGGATGTTGCATTCAAATGTCGACCTTGTGAGTATTGTTATTTTAGTTTAGGGTCAACTTTGATGGTCCGATGGTAAGTTAAGCTAAGACCGAAGATGGAAGCGAACTACGCCTGGATTCGTCAACTAAGAAGGCTATCTTACTTACAACTACCGGAACACAAAAATGCGGTTATTATTATTTTTATGGCGGCAGACTTAGGCAACTTGGTAGTAGCTAGGTATACGACATGAGCTCGTTAGTATAGTGGTTCAAATGCTCTAGGTTCGATTACCATAACTAAGCAACTCTCGCCATGGCTAGTCCCTGGATGGAGATCAATTGAAATTTATTATCTCGAGCTCCTCTGTACTTCGGAAATCGTTAAGCCGTTGGTTCCAGTTTTTGCAGCAATCGCTTTCATTTATCGAACCGCAATGTGCTAGGGTTGGGGTGTTATGGTCCAAACTCATCATAGGTTCCCTTCATATAGGAAAGTTCATATAGGAAGGACCCATCAGTAGTACATACTTATAACGGCTATTCATAATACTTATCTAAATATTCAGAAAAAGCTAAAATATATTACTATATAATTTCATAAGGGACCTCTACTTTCACTGAAGCCGTATTTTACATAATAAACAGATATTTATAGTTCCCTTCTAAGGCAAACTTAACTTGAGAAGAGCTTCTAGTACCTAATAAGTGTAATATAAAATAACTCAATTGACACACTTTATTTTAATCTTAGAACATGGACATACTTATTGAATTCAAACTAATGAATTTAAATAAAAAAGGTATTTGTAAATAACCGAATACCACCGGAGATCTCCAATCATCTCTGTGTATAAAAATATGATGATAACTTTATTTTCTTTTTTATTATATTTGACACTGAACAGTTAATACATATATTAATTTTTTGAGCCGCAACATACCTACTCCTGGAAATTTAGAGACAATTCCAATTTAAATGAGTCTGGATTGACAGGTAAACGTAATTTAAAAACCTATTTTAAAAAGTACTTTGTTTGAAATAATTCTTGATCTAAGGATTTTTTTGATTTTTTCAATTGGGCACCATGACGATAAAGATTAAGCTGAAAACAAAACATTTCAATAATAATATAAATAAATAACAAAAACATAAATGTAAATAACAAAAGATTTCGATTTGCTTCGCGATAAATAAATTTTCTAAAGTTTGACAATAATAAAATGTCTAAAAAAATAAAGAATAATTTCCTCTCGGGCAACATTCCAATCGCATGTCAAATAGGCACATACAGGGAAAATAATGCGAGAACACTTCAGAATAGCCACCGTCACCGAAAGCATTACTTTGAGAAACTGCCATGATATTTTCCCTTATGAGAACAGAGCTAAGTCGTCGTGGCCATTATCGATAAGTTATTGGTTCGACGCTTTGTTTTACTTACCGAAAAGATTTTTACATTCCAACAGATACCACTATTTGATTTAGATGCGTGTCAGATCGTAGTTATTGGAAGGGTTCCATTATTAGTGTGTACCTCTTACTTCGAAGCAGTACCAAATTTAAAATTAAGCTTGGTGAATAATATAACTTTAACATAATTATTTATAATTTTGATATTTATGGACACTTGACACTTACTACGTAATTACCAAATATAACTCAATAAATAGCCAACATGGAACGCTCCACCATTCATAAGAAAACAAAGCACAAGGGCAACTGAATAGTACCTTACGATGTAATTTCATTGTCGCGGAAGAGTTGATGTGTGTGTGTTTTTTGTTTCATTGCTCTTTGTGTAGCGTAGAGGCGCCACCGACCCTTTCTTGCAAATGTACCTTATCTTTACGCAATAAAGACTGACCCTTCTAGTTTTCGTCGTCGTAGTTTTCTTGTAGATAACAATGAATGAATAAGATTTTTTCACCGAACATGAAAATATATTGATAAAAAAAGTTTGTTTCATTGTAGACCGCTTTAATTGCTGATTTTGAGTTACTCAAGAAAATTGGTAAGTCCGTGTAAAGTGATGTCCGGTATGTTTCTTTTTGTCCAAGTTTTAATATCTGACTGCGTTTCCAACAAAAAAAATCCTTTGTTTTCCCATAAACATGTCCCTTAACTCTTTTTAATGACATAAGTCTTAATCCTTTTCATTATAGAATTGTAATCCATTATAACGAAACTTACAGAAAGAGCAACTTGTAGTAGCGAAGGCGGCCACTAAGAATTAACTAAATGAAGCAAACGCAATGAACGTGTAAATCATTAGAACCCACAACGAAGGATATATTCGGGGATTCCGAAATGGGGGTTTGACCTCCAAATTACACTACAACATTTAGTGGGCACCTAAGAACTATTTGAAGCGTAACTTTTTGATCGCGGAACGGAATTGCGGTTTTCGACTCGCAATCAGCCCGTGCAAAAGGAATACATCAAAGTCTGCAAAGCTCGATCACCGGCAAACGTTGTTAATCGCTGCCAGGGTTGCCTCTTGAAAAGTTATCCAACTTTAAATGTTTTTACAAAAGTAATTGGATAATTCGATTAACTGCACCCTTTGCTTCGCCATAATCAGAAATAGCCGGTGAAATCTAAACCAGAACTCTGCAAATGTGCAAATGGGTAGTAATTAGGGTTTGCAAGTTTGATCGTCAGCAAATTTTACCGCATTAATGGATTACAAGTTGGCCTATTGGAAAAGCAATTTAAATGATTTTAAAGCACTTACAGTTTCAAAGTTACTTATGGTCTCTCTCATTTATCAATTAATTACAAACCAGACAAATTAAAGAAGTTGAGCATCAAATCGAAATAATTTAGTTATATTTAGCTAAATAATTTACTTTGTGTAACGAGACACGAAACGCTCACTAACCTCTTAAATTAGGATAATATTTTCCATACTTTAAATTTACTATCTACGTTAGTAGAGTATGGGAGAGATTAATTTCGAAAGTCTGGTTGCCTTAGGCAAATATTTCTGTTTACAGTGTTAGACTTAGACGATTTCTTGAAATGATTTTCTTTTAAAAAGTGAAAGTTACAAAAATAATCATATCTAGGCACGGTCCTATTCAACAAACATCAATAATTCTTGAACTATTATGTTCTTTTTAATTCTTCGTTTATGATTATTATAGAAAAACCTGCCACTACCAGTAAGAAAATTCTATGCTAGTTAAGTAAAAATTTATATAAAACGATTGAAGTTTTTGAAAATGCAAATTATGAAATACAATTGTCAGCCCTAAATTTTTGATTTTACACAGAGTAGGTAACTGTATCCTGATTAAATCGATGCGCAAGATTTACTTCAATCGTTTGATCATTTACCGGGTTATTGATCGAAACACTCAAGTGATAATTCTGTGGTATTTTAACTGAGTACACATGGTGACCACATTTTTAAAATAACTCAATATTAAAATATATAGCTTTTAAATTATATTTTCTTAACAAATTTATGTCTGCCTTGAAGGTGATTTGGTCGCCACTGTAAACCTCCAAGCTTCTGATTTATAACTAAATAAATGTAGTATGTGTTTAAATATCAATTATTATTTTGTTAATCTTTTGATTGTGTATCTCCCCAGATACAATCTTATGATACATAATTTACTCGGGATTCGGTTTCGGGTTACATTGTGGTTAGAAAGAATATTAGAGCTTAACACATATTGAGACAGAATTTTTATTTACAGTCAGTTAGTTTAGTTCAATATAAAGGATATGGAGTAAGGGAGTAGTGGATGAACCAACACGATCATGGGTTGACTGGAAGCGACAAAATAAGTCTGAACTTGATCTCTAATTGTAACCCTGTATTTTTAAATAAAAATTATTAATATAATAATCATAATTTATTATTTGGGCATGTTGTAATAAGAGTTATTTTTCAACTGATCATCATTCTCCTCGTGAACTGTGAGGGATACTTACAACAGTTTTAATATATTACGCAGCCTTTGAACCTATTTGAGTTGATAATACCACTTCCAATCACTTACCACTGGTCGTCAATCAAAAAATCATGGTGGATATTAGGAGACTATTTGATAGTTTCCTTATCACTAACAATAGGGAGTGTAGCGTGACTTCAATAAGAGCTTTTAGTGATTTGTATTGCTTAATAAATTCTTTATAGCCGCAACCCTAACATTAAGTAAAGAGGCAAATTGAATTATTTTTTGTGAAGGCTTTATAGTTTATTAATACTAAAAACATATTTCTAACGGAGTTAGTATAAGACAATACATTGTAAAAATATTAACTTCATATTGATTTCAAACTATCAAATAAATTTTAGTTATTTGGTAAATGTACTAGTACAGCCAAGTCCCCACACTTACTACAATTTCTTGGACAGAGATTATAATCTTTTATTGCAAATTGAATTAGATATTGACCGAGAAAGTCTTTTTTAAATGCTGGTCTGTAAAGTTGAAAAGTCTTTACATGCGTCTTCATAATAGTTCTTATCCGTAGCAGCAAACCTCACGCTACTCACCTCATAATCAATCTTCGGCCTACTATGATGGCCTACTATGATGGCCTACTATGATGCGATTAAATAAGCAACAGGCTTTAGATGCAGCACATCGCAATCGAGTCGTAAAATGTAATTTAAAAGAAAATCACTAGTACAATCTATTCGTCATAATTTAATGATTGTATTTCTAGGAATATTCAATAATGATTTGTACATGTTATTATGCTGGGGATGGGCCTTCCGCAGCAATGAGGTTCGAGGGCTAAACAAAGAAATGGACACCAAACGATATCGCACATATAAGTCCACATGTGATTCTTTTCCTTCTAGAAAGATTTGCAATAAGAATTGTACTACCTACAATTGAATTTCAAATGATTTGAATTTTAAATTCCAGCATAAAAAGTACTTGCTTTAGTTGGAATGAACCAAGCATTCTTCTCTTTTTTGCGTTTGATCATATCAGAATATGAGTAATATTTTCTTGTCACTCAATTACCTAGTTGTTTTGAATTGTCATAATAAGAATAAAACAGATGCACATTGAAGTATTAAAAATTAATGCGTGGAACGAATGACGACCGTATAATTTACAATAAACGTTTTTTTTATTACTATGGTGTCAAATACATCACATATTGAACACTTTATTAGCTTATTGTACTGTAAAATTTTTAAGAAATTAACATCTAGCGGAACGATTGACGGGCCCTCGCCCAATAAAGTACCTAAAAGCGTAACTTAATGGCTTAGAAAAGTAATAATCATTTTGGATTGCGTATTACACTGTACTTGAAACCGATTTTGGAATTCTCAGAAAACCTATGCTTTGCTCAGTAGTGCTTCTGTTGAAAAGTATCGAAACTATTTAAAGAGAGTACCAATAAGACAATAGGGTACTCAAAATTATCTAAAGTTAATATTGTTTCAAAACCTCCTTTTTATAGCAAAAGATTGGAAAAAAAAAAATCTTAATAAATTTTATGAAGAAGTGTTCTATTACATCCTATTTTTTTAATTTAAAACCAGGGTCATTCTATGGAAGTGGAGACAATTGGAAATATTAAGAGCCATCGAAAATTTACCCAATTCTCATTAATTTAGAACGCTAGAGACTTAGTGCATCTCTTTAAAAGCTGGCACTTTTAGGCCATTTTCGCTACAATTCCAAGTTATAGCAAGATATCATAAACTTATTAGTTATATTTATTTCGTTGGAATAGTAGACAATGTCGTGATTTTTAAGTTATTTAACAGATATTCGATTGTTTCAGAAATGAGTCTATTTAGCTTTAATGGATACGATAAGATCTTGTGCTAGTGAAGTTTACGTATATTATTAAATTTCATTATAAAACTCAAAGTTCACTGCAGATTTCAAACAAATATTTCAAATCTGTATAGAATTATTGTTATTGTTTTCTTGAGTCCACGCGTAGTTATATTGTAGTAACATTAGATCTCAAACTTAGGGTGCTGTTAATCGATCAAAATAATAAACCGTGACGTAATATTTTTGTGGGACAGCACTCGTGTATCGTGCCTGGGGTCCTGCAAGCAGGTAATTTATGCCTCGTTAATAAATTCCTGCAGGTTACTACCCTAGGGGTGTGTCGAAGGAGTGGCGGTAGCAGGGTGCGGCTAACTCATTAACTGGACAGGCGGGCGAGTCCAACGTGGCAGGAACATGTTGCCGGGGAAAACAAAAACTATGATTACTTTATTAATTTTAAATTTTATTTGTCTCTCAATGTATTCCAGTCCAGCCTCTTGAAACACATAGAGAGAGACAAGACAAAATGGAGATGGTATTAGTGGCTTTTTAAAAGTGACATATAACTTAGCTACTTGAACAAAGTAGTCGGCTTAAATAAGATAAACATTTCTTCGAATTTACTTTACAAAAGAAAATGTTTTTACGTACACAAATCATAAGTTTTAAGTGACCACAATTAAATAGTATATTTTTATGAGAGCATAGAGCGAAAAAAAAGAAGTTCAACCGTCTCTGTGGTCTAGTGACTTTTGATCTGGAGGTTCGGGGTTCAATTCCCAGTGTGAGCCGAAATTTTATACTTGTTTTGGTTAGTCTTAGGATTTTTCGAAGTCCGCCTGCCTAGCTACCACCATCTTACATAAATATGTCACTACAACAATAATATTAACCGCATTTTTGTGTTCTGATAGTTGTAAGTAAGATAACCTCTTTGGTTGAGGAATCCAGGAATTCGCTTCCATCTTCGGCTTTTTCTTAATGTACCATCGGATGAGATAAAGACCAAGAGATACCTCGTTAAGAATAAGCAAATAAAAAAAAATTACGCACTCCAAATTTAAATGCTGACATACAAATAAAACGGTTCATACTGAATTAATTTAGGCTTATTTTATAGCAAAATTAATTGGTTTCTTCAATATTTTCACTGTAGCTATCTTTTTCTCCTTTTCTTGTCAAATTTGCATGGTACAGTCTTCAGATTTTTTATATATCTTTTAATAGCAAGTAAACGGTTTAATTATATTAAATGAAGACTATTAAAGATCATTTTATGTACAATAAATATATGATACTTTAAATCTGTTCTTGTTTATAATTTGCTATTTCATTTCTCTCACTTGGATATTAAATGTTAAATCAAAATTTATTATTTTTAAGTTTTCAAAACCATTTAACATAGAACCCAGTACAAACCAATTAAGGGTAAAATATGTCATCACTTCTTTATTTGGTCGGTTATTTACTCGCACAAAGGTACATATTACTCATAGAAAACAATGATTTCATACATTAGGTAACACCGTATTGAAGGTTTCGGATTACTAATGGCCCGGAAAGGGTTGAGTTCATGTTTGCTACTAATTTTTTTAAAGGAAGGCGTTGGCTCTCGAGTAATTCGAAACTCTGTGCAATTGGAACTTTCAAATCATGTATAGCAGACAATGCTGTTAGGAAATAAAATTAAAACCAAAAGTAGTAAAAATGTTAGGTTACACATAAAAATTTGCAGGCCTGCTTATAAAGGCTAATTAATAAAATTTAGTTACAACACTGTTAAACATTGGTAGTCTATTTACTTTGCTCTGGGTGAGTGTAAGATGGATATTTACTTATGTTTTAAATCATAAACCTATATACCTACGTTTCACTGCTGGACGCAAAATAGGCTTATGTCATGAGAGAAACATATGGAGATATCTTTTTATTGGACGTAAAGACTCTTGAATAGAAATAAATACCTATCTCTCTCTTGTGTTTGGTATGCGGGTACTTCAAAGATGTACCCTTAAAAGTGTTATCATCAAAAATTGTTATACCCTTTCGTAATATTCAACTAAAATATTATACTTTCTACTGCTAAAATATAATAACTTTGTGTAAATTATTTCAAAAGTATAAAAATAAGATAAGTAATATAAATAACTTTCAAATTTATTGGCATGCCAAAGTATAATGTGTATTCGTTGACATTATTAAATTCTTTAAGTATTTATGAATGAAACTGCATACATATCAGAGACACTAAAAACACAGGCTATGTTTTTGATGTCATGTAGGTAAACCATGGATTGTTTTTTTTAAATATTGAATACAAATGGTCCTTTTATTACAGTGGATGTCAAATTTTATTTCTTTACGCATTCGCTAAGATTAAAAATACAAGATGTACTTGTGATGCTCCTAAAACGAAAGAATCGCTGAGAGAAGCAATATTTTTTTTATTATTTAATACCCTGAAAAATATCAAGTAAAAAAATCATGTTAGTTCACATTCTGGAGACAGAAGTATAGGGGCACATAGTCGCTAGCATGAACAAGAAAGCCCATCTTGTAATAGAGATTGAGTCGATATGCATTAGTAATAAAGTTTATTTAACAGTGTTGGATAAAGTAAAAATATGTGTAGCCATTTCCGAAAAAGTCAGTATAGTTTTCTTTAGTAAAAATTTATATGCAATGTTGTATCTTGTATTTCATCGAAGCGTTTGTAGGTACAACTCCATACGAAAAATAAATCATAATGAATTTTTGTTCTATTACCAGATGAGTTCCGCAGCCGAACTTGCTGCCAGGATGAAATCATCAAGTTGAGCTGCAACCCTCACTCCAGAGTAGCTATCTTCGATGCACAGTATGGGAGGAATGCCTATGAACCTGTCACATGCCATCAAACGGGAATACCAGAGGAGTGTCAGTGTTTATTATTTTTTTGTCTATGCACGCTTTCTGAATCATAAATTATATTCTCCAGATTATCGTCATGATATTCCTTTTTTAAACGAAATGAGTGGAAAACAATCATCCCATATGCCATATGAGAGTAAGTGGTATTCTATACATTTCTCACGCATTGCCTACTCTGTAAAGTCAATCGTAAAGTTGACAGCATAGAGGGCAAGTCTCCCTGAACATAAAATTTCTCACTCAGCGCTACTGACTCTACGAAGATAAGAGACGATAAGACTATAAAGTAAGTTCATTCTAACTGTAATTTTAAATATACTTTAAATAAAAGTCTTTGATAATCTTGTAGCATGCCTTTGAACTTCGTCTCCAGAGGTTCCTAATAGTATCCGGGTTCCACCCTGGCAGTAGCAATATTCCTGGACTGACTCTTGAGACTTGACTCTTGGCAATCGGTTATACAAATAGGTACCTATTATGGGGCGTAATATTTAAATATCTTTATCTCTAACAAATATTTAGTAATATTAATTTTGTATACATCTTGGAAACATATAATAAACGTAATGTATAGTAAAAGAATAATAAGTTTACTTGTCCTCAATACTATTGTATTTTCAAGCTGTTAAACTTACGTACGTACGTACTTACGAACTTTAGTATTTTCTTTAAGAAATAAGTTTTGTTTCTAAAATATATCTTAAAACAACAACAACGGTCTTTGGACACTGACAGGCAGTAAAAGATTTCGTTGCCAAAAATGCACTTAAAATTACTTCAAAAGTTTTCGCTTCTTTCGCATTACGCTTTCTTTATTAAGACTATTATGTATAAAAATAATAATGTGTGATTGAATTGATTATGTTGATAGGTTTAATAGTTTTATTATTACCTAGAGTAAAATAACAAAAAACATAAGCTTATTTATTTATTTAACAATTAATGTCCACATAATAAATTTCCGGAAAACAGTCGTATAAGGATAAACTCGTCGTAATTTTTGCGAACACTATTATTTTCACAAAAATAATAACAACTGTATCGAGAGGATTTCATTCCACTTGTCGCTTGACCGCTACAATAAGGTTCTCGTAAAAGCAATAATATTGTCTAAAAACGGTTAAGCCTTTAGCTGATAGTTGTTTCATTTTTGTCCCTTGCGCCAGGTGCTCCGGGCAGCTATTATATTTCGTCTGATTAATAGATGTCGCTATCCCGACAAAATGGACGGCAGTTACACGGTCTCATCGTGTATGAGTTTTTCTTATAAACTTGTTTGGCGTGAGAAACGGAACATGATATAGACAGTACTTTATGACGGCAAATGAGAAGATAGTAAATTTTATCTTAGCTTTTTATTTTGAGGGTTATGAAAAATTATATCTGAAACAGGACAGAACAGGTTTGGATACTTGCTTTTCTCGTTTATCTGTAAATTTTATACCATAATATAATTGCATCAGTGACTAAGGTCATCAAAAAATTAATTAATACTCACAGTATTTGTAATCTAATCAAACTTTAATTTAAAAATTTTTTGTTCACAAGTAATTTAGGTTTATGTTTTATTCGTCTCTCGTTTTGTGAAGTTTTTAGTTAACTATTGCAGTTCAAATTATATGAAGTATAATTTTGAAAGAATTGCGTTATTCGCCGAGACCGATAATGGAAATGGATCTCTCCTGATTGGTTATCGTCCTCAAACAAAAAAAAAACACGATAAATTAGTTTTAAATGTTTGACCGATATTGTTAAAAAACAAGAAAACAATTTTAAATCAAAGTCTAACCATAATTATTTTTTTGTAGTTTGCATGGCACCACATGCGCTGGATTCAGTGATGCAGATATGTCATGGAAGAAGGAGATGCCAGATCGATGCTAGCCACAAGACTTTCGGCACTCCCTGCAATTATACAAAAACAAGGGCTTATCTTAAAGTAATTTACGCTTGCGGTAAGTAAAAAGGTGAAATTGAACTTATTTCATTTATTTCAATATTGGATGGTAAACAAGCATGTCTATATAAGCCTTCTGCCAATTACATAGAATAATAAAATTAAGTATCTCAAACTGGCACACGAGATTACTGATATGTGGAGGGTGAAATCCACTGAGATCATACCAGTCGTAGTCTCAACCAATGGTCTCGTCCCAATTCTCTTCGCGACCATCTGTAGATATTGGGAGTGGATGATGGGCAAATGATTGCGAGGCTCCAGCGGGCAGTCTTGCTCGATAACGCCAGAATGGTCCGCCGATTCCTCTTTTTGTCGTCCTGACCCTCGGCCGTCTGGCCTCCTCTGCCGAGGGATATTCTCCCGTCCCTCGAGCCGTCGAGGGACTGGGAAGAGATAAAAATTGATTTTTAAATAATAATAAAATAAAATAGTTATGACATGCTGTTGGTTACTTTATATCAAACAAATTAGAGATAGTCTCCTCAGTAAGTATTTACGTAAAGCTATTTATAACCGTTTCATTCTACAAATGTATTAAAAATACCTTCTTACCTATTCTTATTAAAATTTGCACAAACAATTTATAACTGTAGGTATTCCTCCACGCTCTTTGAAATAAATAGTGCTGAAATTGATCCAATTTTCTCTGTTTAAGTATGTCATTAAAAGTTATAAATATTTTTAATCACTACGGTTTCATTAAATTGTTTTAGATCCCTTCCTTACACAATGAAATATGTTACCGTTCTTATGATATCAATTGATTAATAACGTGCTGGAAGGTGAAAATAAATGTATTGAAATTATGACAAATATTTACTTGAACGTTAAAGGGTAGCTATTTCAACCATCTGTCGTGAACGTTTCCTATATATTATCTGACAATCATATCTTTATTGGCTGCGCTGACAACTTAGCTTCACTATAGTGTTGAGTGGGACATACAAGAGGCAGTACGTATATACCGGACATGCCGGCAAAATATAAGATCGGCTCATAATTATAAAATTTAGTACTTCTCATTTCATGTCGCGAAGTCCGCGTTACAAAACCACTCTATATAACCAACAGGGTGAAAGATGGATGGAGCGAGGCACTTCACTTCATTTAGTCGCATAACTCATCACATGAAATGTCATATTTGTATTAGAACACCATGGAATGGACCGAATGAAACCAAAACTACTTTTCAAGTTGATGGTATAAAACACCGCGGAAGCGTCAATAAATTCTGTAGGTGAAAAACGCGGACTCCATAATCCAAATGACCCCAGTCAATATGCAAGAGTAGTCATTAATTAGGAAAAACTCCTAACACCGCCATGTAGATATAGGGCCCAAAGTGACAACGCCATCTCAATAGATTAAGGTTTTACATTTAGTATTGACTTGCTTTATTACAAAATTAACCAGTAGGTAGGTTTTTGAATAAAGAATAATATGAAAACTCAGTAATTCAGCCTTGTTTTTGTGGTATTTTAATGATATTATTTCTGGATAAGCGAGTTGGTATTGTTTATTTTAGGAACCTTGCAACAGGTGGTATATGATTTTGATATACTTGCCACTTGTGTTTTACAAGTTATTGATTGTATCTAAAGAATCTGTTGCTATCTGCACAGTAACAGAAAACAAAAAAAGTGAATTTAAGCTTAACAGAAATGAAAAATTTTCCTATTGTTTCCTTCATAACGGAGATGACTCATATATAAGAAAGTCAAGAGAGACATTTTGACATTTTGTAATTAAGCGATCGTATTTGTAGTACCCATGGGAGTTCTAATGGAGAAATACGAGAGCAAATTGGAAGACGACGAGAGGCCGAACAGCGGGACGGAAGTTGATAAAGACGAAGACGACTTTTTTGATGAATCTGGTAAAATGAAATTGGTTTAATTTTTTTGTCAATTACATAAGATAACATAAAATTGGGATTCTGTGTATAATATTTATTATAGTTTCTTTTGGAAACAACAGATTGCCATTTTCGGGCATACAATAATAAAAGTTCACCTTACGTTCGGTTAGCTTAAAACCTAATATGATTCAACTATTCGATACCTTGTACTAAAATCAAGTCACCTATTAAGATATTTCATCGTCACTAAAAATAAAGATATCATGAGGAGATTAATAAAATAAAAATTTAATTAAACTCCGCATGTTATCAGGTAACCAAAAATCACTAAAAGTAATAATCATTTTTAAATATCTACATAAAAATAATTTGTATCTTAAGCGATTACAATCATTAGATGTTCATTCGAATTATAAGTACCTTACAACACGTTATTACTTTGTTGTCTTTTCGGTATTATACTTATGTAATTATGTTATTTATTTCCAAGCAAAATCCAAAAATGAAAACAAATGCCACATCGTATATTAATGTCTCAGTGGCGTGTTGTCGGACCGAGTGAGATCATTATTGACCGTACCCATAAGCACTCATTAAACTTTAGTTGAAACACTGTTATAACGTGATTTGTCATTCATATTTTTAATACAAATTATCTTCTTATTACAAACGGTATCTAGAAAACAGTTTGAAGATTTTTTGAGTGTTTCTCTTTTTGAATTGGCTGATGTACAATAAAGATATATTCTATTCTATTCTTTTCTATTCTAAAACAGTATTATGTTAGCACATTATATACTTATTGAAATTAAATGTAAAGCTTAAAATTATTCGATGGGAAATCTAACCAATAAAACTCCACTAAAATATTACTGTCCTGTTAAGTCACATCTGAAAAGATGTACGCATTCAAATTTTTCAATATATGGAAATATGAACTCTTTTTCGGTTAAAATAAGGTCTTGTACATATCTATTTTAAAAGATTGATATACACATCTTTTTAGATGTGACTGTACTTACCAATCTATTCTCATAAATTGTTTTGTGAAAATACACTTCACTTATTTAAAGGTTGCTCCTCTTATACATTGTTATTTATTCAGTAGTAACATGAGCGTATATTATCATTTCGAGCTAAGCTGAGAGCGGTCGATGACATAATAATAAATGTATCGCACCGTTGCGCCACAATCCATTATTATTTCTTATATTTTATTCACAACTTTATTATGATGATGATTATTAAAGAAGGTGCCGGTGAAAAATGGGGCGAACCAAACGCCAATCCAGCTTTACAACTTCCAGAAGAAATTCCTGATACAACTCCTTCGAAGCCTCAGCCAGTTAGTACAACTCAAAAACCTAAACAGAATCACGGGTACAGCTCAGGTAATAACCACCATTATTGTATTTCAAGGTACTTAGTATTCGACTAGAACCGGGTAAGTTAGGTATAAGGTGTATTATGTATACTTAAGTATTTTTACGTGCCGCAAACATCGTGAAACTTTTTTGTCATAGTCGGAAAATAAAGTAGAAATAGGCAGGGTTCCACTTATCAACCAATCCGCCACTCCAATAAGACCCAAATTATGTTTTGTGTGTAGTTAATACCATTAATCAAGATTCAAGCTTTTATATGTTAGGGTTACTACTTTGTTTGTTTCAATCTTAAAGAAAAATAAGTTCTGAGAAATAAATCCAAGAACATATCGAATATTTTCAAGCCTCAGGAGGCTTTTATAACGTTTCCAAAACGTTACGATATTACGCCTTTCTAAGCTGTCAAATTGTAAGCGTTGAAGAATTAGGAACTTGAACATTTTCAATCTGACCTTAGTTGGTCGCCGGACGACTTGAACCTATTAAAGCAAAAAATTGTTGGATACAATCTGATAGGAAAGTTATATCTGACATTTTGAGAGAAAATCCTGTTTTTTAATTCATTGAATTAATGTAGTTTTCCATATTTTATGATGATTTCGGATATTACAAATCTAACTCTAATTTGGTTAATTGAATAATACTTTTTTTTGACCGATTTTTGATTTTTTCTTTTCTTTTTTTTGAGAACTGAAGCTACGTTCTGTGAAAAAATGCTTAATGTGCGTTTTAATTTTATATATATTTTTTATTACGAGTACGTTATTGAGATGAGGGAGCTTTAAATACATGATTTGAACTGACTGGTAATAAAAAAAATGTCGGTACTCAGTTAAATAAAAAAAATCTCCGAGTCGTCATAATTAGCTTATGAATAAATCACATTTTACTGTTTAATTTATTAGTTTAGGTAATTACGTCTATAGATCAGACGCAATAATATTTTAATTAATTTCAATCACGTAGGATTATTTAATGTTACCTTTTTATTTGACAAATTTAACTTATAAAAAAAATTGTTACAGGTTCATCACAAACGCAAACCAAACAGACGATTATTATATATATTGGTGTTGCTATTTTAGTATTAGTCCTTCTAATTATTACGATTTTATTCATTCGGTATTACCGGCTTCGTCGTTCCACGAGGGACTCCAAAAATGGTGACATGTTTTCAACGGAACCTCCAAATGTCTTCAATGATGTTTCTGACATCGAAAATGACATAGATGTCAGTCATATTTCTGGAACATTCTATGATCCAGTTCATCCTGATATGATATTGTATAGAGATGTACCAGGTAACAAGGGAACGCTAAGAGCTATGAGACCTCTTTCAACTATCTATCCTTCTGGCGTAAGCATGTATGGAAATGATTTTGTACCTCCACCGACCAGAGAAGTGAGGGTTCATAAAGAACACAGTTCTGAAGAAGCAATGAGTCCAAAGAGTTTAGGCACATACTCTAACTCTCAATTTTATTATGGGTGACGTCATGAAGCAGGAGGAAGCAGTGATGCTACCCGAACTTACTGTTTTTAATAATAAAATATTTAGTATGGATTTTTAATTAGTGCCGTGCACAAAGAATTGTCAGTGATTTATATGTATTTAAAAATTTAAGAGGTTTGAAATGAAATTTCAAAAAATACGTAAGGATTACGATGCTATTGAAGTTATTCACACCTTGAGCTATTTAATAAAAATGTTTAATGCACTTCCTTCTATGTATAAATATTGAGACTATTACTGTTATTATTGTATTCATATAAAATCTGCTGTGATTAAAATAATACGAATAAGTACCTTTATTCGTCTAAAAATTATTGTACTACATAATATAAATTTATAAATACTGTAAATATAGGACAGGCAATTTCTAGACATTTATTTGATATAATTTTGAATATAATAAAAATATTTTAAACACAGCTATGTATTTATTGTCTTCTTAGGTTATCTCATCACGTGCTTACATAATAAAAAGTTTTTTGTATATTTTGAATAAAAAAAAAAGGTGTTTTATTTTTCAATAATTAAGTTTTTTTAAAACATCCAAGTATATTTAGCTTTGGATTCGATCGAAACAATATAATATATCTAAACTATAAAAAATTCACTTAAAACAACTCATCGTCTTCTTTTCAGACAGCGTAACATGAATTATTATTTATCCAAAACAAGCTTGTGGAGACTTTAAGTTTTCATAGAACTTAATATAAAAAAAAGATTTTAATTTTTTGTGTAATTACTTTTATTGAGGTTTAATGTTCAGCAAAGGTGAAGAAATAAACTAACTGTTACATGCCTATGGAGAGATATGATTATTTTTTGTTATTTAGCAGACAATAACAACAAGAGCAAGAGTAATTTATGTAGTTCTTTGCCCTGAAATTAATATTGTCTTTTGTCCTTTTACAGTCTAGTTTAGCATATATCTGTATATAATCCTTAATGTGTGTTGGCCCTAAATAATATCTGTGGTCAAAACTTTTGTACATTTGAATAAAATTGTCTTATACAAATACATAATTTGTTGGATGTAGTATGATTTGAAAAGTTTTGAAAAAATTGTGACATTGTTAACGTGAAAGTGTTTCCACTTCTTAGTAACTTGTTCAGCAGAATTTTAATACTGAATTTATTAACCATTATTTATTATTAACCCAATTATAAATATTGAAATTAATAGTCTGGCGAATATAACGACATTTATGTCTGTGCTATAAAGTGTTGAGGCGGGTACGTGATTTTATATCTTGCAGCTGCACCACAAAGTTCTTTAGACAGTAGGAGTTAAGTAAGCATCTTAAAATAGTTAAATTGGTAAATAGAGAACCGCATCTTAATTGTTTGTGTAATATGGGTGCAACTTCATAATACGATTCCATCCCTTCCCACGAATCATTAGATCTACGTCGCTTTTCCGTTACTACGAGACGGGCGAATGAATTATTCATTCCTACAGCCATAGTGTCGTTTGAATGCAGTTGGTACCACTGCAATGGAGCTGCCAATCAACCGTGCTGTATAGCATTCTACTGCACCTCAACTGTCAACTTCAGCCAGCAATTTTTTGCAGGTGTGCCAAATGCACCTAAACTGCATTAGCAATGCAGTTGAAGTGTAGTTTGAACCCTAACCTTATAAATGTTAAGACAAACTGCACCATTAAAAATACATTACGTAGATACACAGCACATTCATGATCGCGTGTTTATAGCCATTATTTGTAATAGTAGGGTTGTACACCAGTCATCATTCAAGAAGCTAAATGGGGGTGCTAAGGGTGGGCAAAACAGATGCCGAATAACATCCATTAATTTTAAGTACCATAAAAATGAACATTAATAACAGGCACGTCTGTATTATTAATACACAATTTGCATACACAACGGTAGGTACATAATATTTTATTCTTTTAATTTCTATGGTGATGGTGATTTTTAAAGGTTTGAGTTGTTACCTTTTTTCAACTGGATGTTTATTTGTATAAACTCTACTGAAGATCTAGCGTTATATTTTTATATTTTTGTGTACCTTATATCATTGCAATTAAAGTGTTTTTCTAAGTTTCTCGATAAACTTGAAGTGTGTATCAAAACAAACAACTTTTATCATGAAAATAAAGATGGTATATCATAGACCACTATTATAATCTCTTAGGCGATAAATTATTATGGAACTCTTAATTTTTTCACAATTTGTGAATTTGTATCAACATTGAATAGGCAATTTTTCGTATTTCCGGTTTCTCTAAAGTAGGTTTTTAAAATTGTACTTATGTCATCTTTAATGAATGCACTTATGAAAATTTATTAAAATTATTCTTTTTACAGTACCTTTCTCTCATTAGAATCTTTTAGGTCTACCCCACTAATCGCACTCACTATAGTGAATGTGTATTATGGAAATTTATTGTTAGATATATGTTTGTTTGGGCAAACAAGGCTGTAGTTTCTGGCTTTGGGTGGTAATTAAGAGCAGCAAATATTTTAGGTGGTGTTATGACAGCTTAATACAAGCTAATAAAGCTATTACTTTCGATATCCAATTGAACTAGTGAACTACAGTAATGAGGTTATTTAAATTAGTTTTTGTTGGTGAACTAACGTATCTTTGCTTTAGTCAACTATAACCGATTGTCTTTTGATTGATGAATAAAAAGATGAAACTATCTAGGTACTACCAAATAATTTATAAACATGTCGTGAAATAGTTATCTACCCCAGTCAACCCTCAAACGACAATAGTTAATATTCACCCCTAATGCTATAGAAGGTCACAATAGCTTAAAAAAGAATCGGCAAAAGAAGAAACTTGAATAGAACGACACTTTGATACATAATCAGTCGATTCAAAAGCCGCCTTGCTTGGATTTTTGTGTCGTTTGCAAACTTATTTATAGTTATAGACTCTGTTTGATTCAAATTGTTGTTGCGTATATTATATACAGTTAAGAGGGAACTATATTTTATAAAGTACATGTAAATAATGTATCAAATAGCTTGATTAATGATTAAAAAACAATGTAACTCTCGCCAAGATTGGTTCTGGATGGATAGGTCAGACAAAATTAGTAATCATATGGTTTCCCAAAGTATGAAAGGTACATAACTCTTCGTTTTCTTGGTTCTGGCTTAAGGACGGCTACCCACATGAGGCCAGCGTGGTGGAGTGATGGTAAGAACTCTTCATGTGATTCTTTTGAGTTGGATGATTAATAACAAATCTTAGATGAAAATTAGAATTGTGAAGATTTTGTTTTATATGTGAAGGATTTGAGTTTATTCCTTACGCTTATATCGAAAATTTCCATATCAGTTTTGTAAGTAATATAACACAAGCTATCAAAAAAGGGACCTACTCTGAAGTTACCAATTCACTGAAGCGTGGAAGTAGTTTTGCCTACATATATAAATATGCTTGGACAATTGGTGAACGACATATAATTTTCTTAAGGTCTAATTCGTTTGCCAATTAAGAGAAAAAAATCCTTAACAAAATAATGAAATATATAGTATGTTTAAATATAATGTAAAATTATTATTATATTTTATTTTGCAATTAATAAAATCCTTTGATTAATATTAGATTATATTTTTCTTATTACAGTTAAATTTCGTAAAGTATAATATTTAATTTAATATACAATATTTTTGTTTATATTTATACTTTTTTGTGGTGGTCCACTCGTGGTATATACATCTCCATAAAACTAGATAAATTTTGTTTTCAGCAACATTATTATTAATTTTATAAGAATTGGCATAACTTTCTACGGGACGTATTACAGCCTGTTTTTAACCTATTTTTCAAAAAAAGTCAACAGTTCTAAACTGAGAAAACGTGAGAGAATGAGTGAGTACGTGAGTTACGGTAATTGGAAACAGTCCTTTACCTGTTTAAGCAAAACATGCACAGTGAAGAAATATAATTTTCAACGCATTTGCTCCAAAATTGCATTTACGAGACCGAGACGAAACTTTAAAGAGTCCAATGAAAATATACATTCTATTGTTTTCTTTTATTTATATTGATATTTCTTTTTATTCGATGACCGGCTGGCTAGAGGTGTGTACCACTAGTACAAACTTGTAAATTTTAAGTAAAAACTATGTTGTGGTTATTTGTATGATAAAAATCTGAACGATTTACAGTCAATGTACCTTGAAAGTTATTTTCTTCTTATATAAGGTACCCTTATCATTCTCACCGCGTTTGTGCATAGCTTCGGAAGTCATAATCTTTGTCGTAACTTTGCTGTAACTTGCCAGTTGCCGATCCTTGCCGATGAGGCAGAGTTCGGGAAAGTTTCCAAGTTGGGTTTTGATTGACTTCCTTTTTTATGCCTTTGAATATTTTATACTGCAGCTGCTAGATCAGAGTTTAATTTATTTATAAGAAGAAGATACTTCAACTTCGAGTGATTCAGAGTTTGCTCGAAAACTTTTCAAATGAGAATAGTTTGAGAAACATACAAAAACTGGCATTAAATTTATTTCCTGACGTAAATATAAAATGTATAAAAGCTTATTGCTTTTCAGTTTGAAGTTTGGTTTACTCCAAGACCTTGTAGTTCGCGCGAAGAATAATAGATGGCGCTATGCTGCCAAAACTTGTTGAGGTCAAAATTAAAGAAATCTTAACCAAAGTCGTATAGACATGGAATAAATAAAGATAATAAAATTCGTTAAGCTACAATAAAATTCGAATTCATAAATAGTTAAGGAAGTATAATTTATTTATGCACTCATATAGTACACATTTAACTTAAATAACTATTCAATTTCAGTTTTAGTAAGCAAGATTTTCTTTCTTTAGATTTTTAATATATATTACATCCACGATAAAAGTGGCAAATCGTGAGGCCTGTCGCCCGCATAATGAAAAGCGATTAGCGTAGCCAATAGACGCCGGCTTATCTTTGTCTACATAAGTCATACACTTATATTATGCTGGTAGGTAGGTGATATTTTACTTTTAAACAAATCAATAATTACAATCCAAGCGTAACGAAATGTTATTGTAGCGTGATACTGTATATAGAATATCACTATGATACCGATAACCTAGATAAAAAATTAAAAATTTAAAAGATATATTGATAAGATATATTAATTTAAAAATAATATTTTTCAAGAAGCTTGATGTGTTAAAATTATGATGTAACATAAAATTTATTATTATTGAACCATGTAAACAATTTATCTTGCATCTATGATGAAATCGAAGAATCTAGCAATCAGGGAAAGAGAGAACAAAAAGTCCACATGAAATACTGTGGTATATCAAAAGAACACGATATGTCACTTATTTTTTAATAAGTGACATACAATCACACCGTGTTCTCGTAATCAAAAAATGTTATAATTATAATTACATAAAAAATTGTAAATACCTGATATCGATGTAATTGTATTGTATATATATCATTTATTATTATATCATTTATTTTTTCAATACCAACTCAAGATGGGACTATATTCCCAAAAACTTTCCACCCTTAAAAAATTCGTTATCCTCGGTCCTAGTCATTCTATATGGTGAACTTAATGTGTTTTTTATACCGAGAGAAATTCTGAGATTAAACCCATCCAAGGTTCGCTTAGCATAATGTATTCGGGGATCCAATATTGTAAACGAAACAGTTCCAATAGTGGCGAAAGTTGTTTAGGGTGAAGCTGAAATTCAGTCAAAACAAAAGTACAAATTGTGTTTGTTTTAATAAAACTACACGCAAAATTTGGATTATGACCACGACCTTTGGAATGTGTAGGTTTTATATAACTTATTATTTAGTTTTGCCGAATCGTTGGTCTGAAAAAAATTTGTAACTATACTGTGAATATTTATGAAGACTGTTCTGATTGAAAGTTAAATAAATATGGTGATAATAATGGTGTGGTATAATGGAAATCTAATATTTTTTAATAAATGATGTAAACGATAAAAACGATTTGATTGAAAACATTTTGATTCTCTCAAAATTTTCTGATTGGGATTCCACCTCGAAAAGAAAGCTAAATTTCAAATGCTTATATAAGTATCTTATTCTAATTTATAAATTTTTCCCTTATATAAGTATGCTTATCACGTTATCTAAGCATTATTAATTTGGGCTATATTATTGATGTCAGTCTGAGAACATTACTTTAAAAGCAAATTCACTTTCAAAGTGTACTTAAAACGAAACAAAATCGCAACACACTTACGCATTCTTGATATACTTAAAACAAAACAACAACAAAAAATTAAACAAAATTAACTATCAGTAAATAATTTTAATTATTTCAAATGAACGAATTCAACAACTTCAAATAACTACAAATACTAGATTAACTTATAAGTTACCAATAATTTACATTATGTTACTTTTAAAATTACGGACTCCATCCTCAACTTTTATCAGTCTGATGGCTGTTGGTGACTACACATAATGTTCAGCACGAGTTCTGTTAATCATAAAACTACTAGCGAGTGAAAACTTGAGAAGCATCTCCATTATCCTTTTCTTTATAGAGTTCACTTTATTCAGCCTAAATTATTTCTCCATAAAACACTCTATTGTAAATTTATAAAGGGCATCTAGCTACATTAAAATAATATCAGATTCAATTCTCCCAATTGAATGGCTGCATTTTAATGGAAACATAATGATAACAAAAGTCTGAATAAAGTAATGAACGAATGCCGCATTTTTAAGCCGCAAATTAACGTTCTATGAAAGTACTCGATAAAAGGTTTTATGTAACTGTAATGAAAGTACTAATTTGTTGATCTCCCAAAATTTAGTTATCAAATAAAAGTAGCTAGAAAAAAGTTTTTATAATATAAATTCAAAATAATTGCAATTTAAATACATATAATTATGGACGATCAGACTGATTAACTTATTTACCTGCCTGTTTAATGGTGGTAATTGTGTGTACAAAAACCCGGGAGTTTAATATGGCTGCAATGTCTATGTTCGTATTTATTTAGGACATCAATAATGTTTCAAGATAATACAATAAATAACTACATTATCTTGTTTAAGTCGTTGTTATTGTGTCTAATAAATCTGCTTTGGACCTGGTATTCACGTATAGTGTTTAAAGTCACGTACTACGCAGATATTAGGCAAATCCCACATGGGTAAAGCAAATATACATTATGGTTTAAACGCAGGTTAAGGCTAAAATAACCAAGTATCGATGAAACTTTTGTTATTATGTGGGTATATAAGAGTTGAATCTACAAAGAAAAAAAAATTCTTAAACATTAAAGTTAACTTTTACGTTAAAGTTTCATATTTACAATTAGTCTTATTTTGTATTATTTTATAGAATATATTATGATGACATACTTTAAAATTATAGAATTGTTTTTGACCAGGTTAATAAAAGCTATTTTATATGACAATGTTTTTATGTCATAAAAAAGTGTAAATCCAAGGTAGCAGGTGATTTATTCCACGTAGAGTTTGTTGTACTCCGTGATGCATATATTTTGTTTATTAATGTGAACACCTTTTAAATACAAACCTAAGAATATTTTAAACTAATTTTCTACCAATTATATTATTATTTTTTATTAAATATTTTATGGTTAATTATTACAGATTATTATACCACGAGAAGTTCACGCATCGAAATTCCGTATTCAAACCGGATATTTCGCTTTGGCACGTTTGGGAAAACACGTTTTGTCTATGGAATTGACAAACCTGAAAAAGCTTTCACGCCTTTGTATTCAATAGTGTCTTGGATACGCAGACGTGCAACATTGATAGTTCAATGTCGTTTCTTTTTTTTCTTTGTATAACGTTAAACATAAGTAGAATAGTTTCTGTTCATAATAAACATGACGGTTTTGTTATTTCAAATAAACTCTTATACCACAGTAACTAGTATTTATTATTTTTTAAATGAATTTAGAGTGCGCAGAGTGGCTCTTACGCTAAATTTATTTTCTGCAACATTCGATTGATTTGCAGCAGTTCGAAAATCGATGTCATGATTCAGTTTGCAAATGAAAATACTTTATGTACGAATCCAATAATGAAGTTTATCATAAAACTTTAGAAACACGAAGTGAAAAAGTAGTCAAAATCATAAAAGAAAATTAAGCCGACGGTAGTCACCTACCTAATCAGGATCGAGCTGGAATCAAACAAAAGTAATATAACTTTCCTTATTGAGTAGGTAGGTACATTAAGTAAAATGCGAAGCAGTCAAACGTGTAATTAGGAATTTGGGGATTGTCTTCTGTGATCGTTTACGAGTTTTATCTTATCACTTTGTTTACAGAAGATTTAGGGCGTAAGGGAACATAATATAGACCTTAGAGTTCCAAGTTAAAGTCACAATTTCGTAGCGCATCCATTTCTAAAATGTAGCCTAGACAAATGCAACAGGCTATTTATTAATAGGCAGTGGCGTTAAAACCGTGGGAAACTACGCATACGATCACCAATATGCCTAAATGGCGTATGTATATATGTCAATTCAAATGGAGTGACGATCCTAGAATAGTCTGG
The DNA here is from genome assembly GCA_943193645.1 of Acentria ephemerella. Taxonomy (NCBI): domain Eukaryota; kingdom Metazoa; phylum Arthropoda; class Insecta; order Lepidoptera; family Crambidae; genus Acentria; species Acentria ephemerella. The sequence continues at coordinate 7,383,562 of OW971886.1, read as the reverse complement.
ATAGGGCTAGCTAGGGATTCGTGTTACTGAAGAAACCTATTGTCCAACAATATTGTAGGCTGATGATGATGAATATCCGAAAAGGAAAATTGAAAGAAATGTGATACACTGAATGTTGAAGGCTAGAAAGGTGCGACATCTTGTAAAACATAGAAAGCAATAGACATATTTATTTCAATTTCAGCGCAAGTTAGTATTGTTTGTTCCTTTTAGAAATTTATGTTTATGTTCAAACTTTTAATTAATCCGTTACCGTATTTCAGTACAGTGTATTTCTGTGACATTTGCTTAAAGTAAGTCTTAAATTATTTAATTTTATCACAAATTCTCGAAAATTTAAAGGTTCCTTAGCATGTGAGCTTTTATGACCCGTTAATAGCTAAAGCACCTCCGGTTAGCGTCGTAAACGAAGTTATAACGGTGTAAGTACAATTTTATGGTTATGCTATAGCGCACTTCATTTGACAGTAGGTTTATGGTGAGACATTTGTCCCTTTAACCTAAATTTATATCTTGTGCAAATTACGGTCTTCCGTGAGACTGGTGTCCATACGCAGTGACATTGTAATAACACTACTATTCATCAAATCATCATATAGTTCATGGATCTCAACTGTTGCGACTACTCGCGTAGGTAATTCTTAGTTTTTGTTGTCTATAACCAAGATTATAAGAAACCTGTGCATTGAGTTTTCTCTCAAAGAGAGCGATGATGACACTAACAGATGTGTTTATGTAGTACGCTGCATTTGAAACGCTGACTTATTCAGTGGTCGTACTATCTCAGAATACGCATGTGTTTGTTCCGCAAGGAAGTTATTAAGCCAAATTTGATAATGTTGAGACTAATTACTTAAAATGCTTTCCAAATCAGACAGAATCATGGGATGACTTTTCTATGGTTGCTCAATCAGAATCAAAAATGGTAGATGTTGCTTTGATTTCATAATCTCGCAATAATTTGTTACTCATGTTAAATGTGTTCAATCATAAATATTGTTACTGGCTAAAGAACTCATTTTAATAAGAATCCAAAAACTTAAGACCCAAAACTAGTTCGACAGGGCCTACTCCCGAAGATTTATAATCTGACACGTATGTCACATTACACTTTATACCCACCTTGTAGATTATAGCTCGAGGGTAATGTCCCAGTGTTGACCTTGCCTATTCATCTAACGGACGGGAAATGGTAGGGATGATGCCATGAACAAGGTTTGCTGGAAGAGCCAATATTTTTTATATTTCAATTTCCATTTAAAGGCTGTCCACTGTTCTATTCTTTACAAATCTGTTGACAATAATTCAGGCAACAACAAAATACAAAAGAAGTTGTGCAATCGAAGCATTAAGTATTGTAATCATAATCAAATATTCATAAGAAATATTTACAATAAGTAGCAAAAAACCCCAAAAAGTTTAAAAATTAGAAATTCCACGTTATTAAAACATTTTGTTATTTAAACCACGTATTTGGTATACTTGTCTAAATAAGAAATGCGGAAAAATTTAGTTCCTGACTCTTTACTTTTATTTAGTTAACAAAAAAAAAGAAACGCAGAACTGCTAAAAACTGGAACATTTGATATTATTCCACAAGATAAAAATGTGGTAAGCCCACACGGTTTGATATTAAGTGTAACAATACAACATATAGGGCATGTTAGATGTTCACACAAGATACCCTATTATTGAGTCCTAATGAGCTTTGATGAAATACAGAGATCCGTATAATAACTAGAATCAAAGCTTTATACCAATATGGCAACTAACGTGATAATGAGAATTTCCAAAGGTATGTACCATTTTAATTTGTTATTCAACTCATGGATTACACATTCCATGGTCAAGGTTATATGGATTTATTACATGGTAAATAATATATAAAACATAATTCTCATTTTAACTTAACAAGCTCAGTTGTTAAATAAAATACAGGCCGCCTTATCTAGTATAAATTAGATCTGTCACAAAGGTGTCACATTCAGTAAGCTCGTCACGTTTTTTATATGAATTTTGCAAAGGACAAGTCTACGCCTTCCATTCTTTGTCTGAGGATCTCGACATGTGGAATTTATGCTTTTGGACATCATATGGCTGTATACGCACAATCCCTTATCTATACCATTAATTTAGTATATATTGAGAACAACAAAATAATATCATTACTTTATTTAGTGTACAAAATAATTTTTTTGGCAATGTTTAGCAGCGGTACAATTTCCACAAAGGTTCCGTTCTAACTGTAAGTTGCTGTTAAAATTTATTTAATTAATTGTTATCATAAATTTAATTATCCAACACACTTTTTTGATATTCTGTACGTGCTCACGTTTACCAATTAAAAACTTGGCAACAACTGGCCGACATATTAATATGGAACTTTATTGAAATTTTTCCGGGTGGTTATAATCTTTTCTAGCACGATAAATATACCAGAGTAGAGACATATTTCCATTTTCATTGCTATTTCCTCAGAAGGAAATTATATGTTTTATGACTTATCTTCTTAGAAACGAAGTTGATTTAATGCATTGTCTGTTTATTTTATTATATGACAGAAAGGTACTCTGCGTCGCGAATCTCCTTCAGCTGTATAATAGAGACTGCTCTGAAGAGCTTTTCTATCTTATGACACCTTCCTACTCAACTCAAGTCGCTGGTCTTCGGAGTCAATAATCTGTCTCCGCCTCAACATTACGCATAAGGGACTAGTGACGCAGTTTATGTACCTATTTTCAAAACTTGGAATAATTTACCAAAACATGATGCTTTTCTTCATATAACATGAGTTCCCAAAAAAATTCATAAGAAATGAGTTCAGCACGTTGTCTTCACACATGTACCCGTTCTTCTTGCTGCTGCGGACTATCTTTCCCTATACAAAACCGGTCAGATTCGTTTCTAGCGTGTAGGCAGCAACGCGCAACTCGGATTTCAAGTAGAACTTAAATTAACTCGACTTCAAATCGTGTATATGATGCTTTAGACTCACGGCCGTTTTTTAAATATTTCAGTACAAACATTTGTGTATTATATACGTCAAATATTATCCTTTCGTACGTGACCTACACCCTGCTAAAGTTCGTATACATGCAAAGTGAGACTTAATTCTAGTTCATTACACCTGGGAGTCGGGTCATGCCCCGATTTAGACGTGTTACCGCCAGAAAGGTTGTTTTGAGTTACCATTTTGACTATCATACGAGACTTATCCTAGTTTTCAGCAACAATTTCTAAGCTTGAGAACTTATGTATAGAGAAGACATGCATTTATGTACCTATTACAAAGGGAGAGGTAAAGATTTCATTGAAAAACTTTTCACAAGTAAGGGAAAAGTGTGGAAGGAAAATCATATCAGAACTATTATATGAGAACTATTCATCAGTGAGAAAACATGATTCAACATTTTATTACGTAATTTTGTGATACTATTATAATTGTGAAACATTATAATATCATTCTCAGAAGAGTACTTTATTTATACCGAAACGATATTGATCTACTACGAAAAGTAATTGACGTTCTTCATTCGTGTTCAGTGATATTGTTGCTAGCGGGACATTTCAAACAACACGTCCTATATTTCCACCCGAACAACTCATAGATTGTTAGCGTTTAGGGGAAGTCTAAAGATATGGACAATTACCGTGCGGTTCCTTTACTAAGTAGTTTTTTATTACTACTATAAATCAAACGATAGTATCGATAAATAAGATAAATATGTTCTCAATAGAAAATTATTTTTAGGACTGAATTTGTATCAAAAAGCTGATTATGTTAGCGTAGTATTATTAGTAAGGAGCCCTATCTTCTATTTTCTGTGATCAAAACGCCTTCTATTCATTTTTACATAGCGGGAAATACTTCAGTAGTAACTTTAGAGTTACAAGCGTAGACAGACTACATCAACTGCATATCATGAAATAGTTACCGTAAAATTTTATTAGTTAACGAAGGCATCTTCAAATCATGTAAATACATTTTTATTGAATTATTAAAAAAAATATCTAAATACTCTTTCTCTCTTAAATCCTCTCCGTTAGTGCTCAAAAATATCATAAATCTCTAAAATAAATCTCAGCATCCTTAATAGGATAAACTGATGGATTTAGAAATAGTGCTATTTAATTTCTATCTTAGAAATAGGTTACTTATATACTTTTATGAGAAATATATATGATGATTTGCATTTTTAATACTATAATATAACAGTGAACTAGAAACTTAAATGTAGAAGTTTCAATCAAAAATATATCCTTATCAAAGGTGTTACAATTGATACTCTTGTCTTCTTTACTTAAATTTTCAGTTGCTTATATCCACAATCGATCCATTTGAGTTCGGTATCGTTTCTTTCAAAATCATTATTTATTGTTATCGTTTCCAATCCATGGCCGACATAGAGCAATGTCGGCATGTCGCACACTGACAGAAAGCGTCTGATTCATCGTGAAAATTTGTTCTTTTTTATCTTCGCCGTTTTTTATGTCCCTAAGGATGACACTGTTCCTCAATCAAGTTGTTAACCAGTAGTTAAGCAATGATTTATTGATACATTAATTGAAATAATGTGAGTTAGATAGATCTAAGGGGTTTCGAGCATTTGCCATGCCAAGTGTTCGCGTGTCTATAATTAGATGATCGTATTATCAATAAACGTTTGGTTCAACTTTTATTTCATTCATTATATTTGTTCAAACAATAAATACTTCTGTGATACTTATGAATATAATTATTTCCTTATTTTTTCTAGAATTTTTTTAAATGTCACCTTCCGTGAAGTATATATGGCTATACCTTTATATATAATAGTAGCATCGCGATTTCTCTCTGCAATTTTAATAGAGCCTTGAATTGTGCATAATGCATTTCTTATAAAGTTATGATAAATTCAAGCAACATCTTTTATTAGACACTGGAACTAGGAAGATTATTGTTATTTTTTGTTGAGTAAAATTTCTTCAAGTATCACGTCATACTGCTAGTCTTCAAGCTGTTCGTCACATTATTAGATAGAGTTTTCAAATTACTATGGTATAACTAACTATTTAGAATATGTTTATGGTATAAAAGGTGTTAAAAGTTATACATTTATATACAACATAATATATTTCTCACTAAAAATTATGATATTTACATAAAAACAGTTTTGTAAATATTATCATTTTAAATTATTTTCGAAGGATTCATAAAATAATAATATACGAATAAGTTAAGAGAATGATTTTTTCTCAACTGCTTATAAACTGAGTTATTGCTCCAAAGTAGACTATAATCTTTTTAAGATTTTCATCTTAATATGAATAAATATATATATAGAAATTAATATAAACATAGTTTCTGGGTTATAAGTAGATATATATTATTAATTTGCTTACTTTTAATGCCGTTTACCCTAAGCAACTAAAGGTTTTATCCTTATAGTTAATCATTACACAACAATGAAAACCAATTCTTATAGTGGCTAAGAACAAAACTCGTACATTATTACTGCACATACAATATTTACCACGCGAACAAAAGTGGTTTCTTATAGCACTTTTATTATTGTTTCCAATATAGGAACACAGCCTCAGTGTTAATATTCAATCGCTATCGATCACTCTTTCAATTATTTCAAGGTGTTCAAGGCTTTCCCAAATACGATAGCTTCTAATTTTACTGAGTATTTCGACTATCGGTTTCAAAAAAAAATTAAATATTCTAATTTCGGTAGTGGATAGTATTTTTCCATGGATTATTTGGTCGTAATAATATAAGAAGATATTTTAATTTTAAATATGTATTTAAAAAAACAAACATTGTAGGCATAGGATTTATAAAACACACCCAGAAAATTGCTCAAGTGTACGTTCATCCTTTTAGTTCCAAGTTCTGGTTCCGATGTTTATTTTACTTAGGATATAACATTTGACATTTATTTGGAGCTATATTGTTCGGGATTCCAAATTGTTTGGCCTATCAACAAGGATATTGGACGTGGGTTGATAAACCGACATTATTTAAAATATCAATGTGACACTACATGCAATAGTGAAGAGTGACTTGGTCAGAGTTATTTTCTATTGAACACTCCCAGCATATCTTACAGACGGATCATCCGATTAGTCGATAATATTTTTTTTTACTACGGATTGTCGATAGATAGTCGTTTTATTTCTAGACATTCTGCAATGTGTCAGGTTGAATGTTGATATGATTCTTTCAACATGTAATTGATGTTGGACTTCATCAAAACTGTGACCATTTTGCCTGCAAAGTTATTTATTGTCTGCATATAAAATTTATTTTGATATGCAGACGGAAGTTGACTTCTCCATTTTTAAATGGGAAAAGAGAAGAATTCTAGTTTCGTCGAAAACCAATGCCATGACAATTACAATTTTCGGTTAATCTAATCTGATATCAGCAAACTGTTTAAAGCGTCGTAGGTTCTGAGCTAGCCTTTCTCTATGATTATTGAAATATATATTAATAATTATGCGACATTTTTAAATTCAATCATTTGTTGACATTATATTTTACAACTTGGTCTATGCGCTTAACACACGCAGGAGGCTTAATAGAAAAGACCGCAACTCAACCAAAGTAACCTCGTAACCTAAAAGAATTTTTTTGTAATAGCTATAAATAATTTTGGATTTTATTGAATCCCACTTTCGCTTTTATGTGTGTGGCGCCACATTGTCCGCCAAAAGGGATGACATGAGTCTACGAGATAAAGTACTGTCACAGGGTAATGAAAATAGTTATACTAGTTTATGCTGTAGGACTGTGTTATTCAAAGAATCTGACAGATGGTAAACAGAGACAGCATATATATATAATAATATATTAAATTATCAATTTCTAATTTTTAAATATCCTGTTCTATAGCTGTTCATTTAGATTCAGCATATTTTTGTTGATATATTAATGAATTGGTATATATGATGTCTTATTCCATTTAAAAACTCATCAGGGAGGGATCAAATGAACAAAAATATACAACTTTATTTAGAAATACGACTTTAAAACATGCTGTTATAAAATGAATTTTAGTAATTAATTCTAAATTAATTAAAACTTTATGTTTGCATATAATGAAGTCTCTTGTGTTTGAGCTTGGAGCTTGTATACTAATCTACATATCATCTTGTAGCAAATTTTTCGTTAAATTTCTCTACGTAATTAAAGCTGTTCAGCACTAAATCGCTATGTTGTCGTTTGTTAGCATTCAAAACGGATTAAGAACAGATACATTATAGTGTTATTTTTATAGTAACTAATATCCCATACATAAATTAAACTTATTTGTTTATTTATTTAGAATTTTACCAAATTTTCATAAAAAAAATAATTTGATACCAACTTTTAAAAATGAATATTCCATTTATTAATGAAATTGAATATTTCACGTCCTTATTTATAAATATTACGTGACTATTTTCTGAACCAATGAATAATAAATAAATAAACAACTCTTATATAGTACCAATTCGTAATATTGTAACAAGAACACGAAAACCCTCTATTTGGTCAACAAGAGAAAAAGTTTTGTTGTAACTTAGACTACTTTCACAATCTATTAGAAACACGCACGCAATCGAGTTGTAATCGAGTAAGACAAGGTATCGAGCGGTTTATAATAAGACACCGGCAAGAAGCCGCCCCTAATCAATCACGATGCGATGATCCGGCATCACTCGTCCGATACTAAGCATCATCAATCACATAGTAGCTGTTACAGAATATAAACATCTGGATGAGACTATTCCTAAGTTTTTACACAATAATAAAGAACTGTTGATAAATAAAATATTTAAAACTTTGGAGCCTTTGTCAGATATAGACAGTCTAATACTGTCCGGGATCTAGGAACAAAGTAAAAATATTTTAACATTGCTTTATATATGAATCCATTTATTAAATGTAATTTTTATGTCATATGCTAAGACCTGAGAAAATCAGGTAAGAAACTCAACCCTCCCTTTATACGTCATTTGTTGATAAAACAAATGAAATTGGCGTGGTTTTTAATTCCTTCACAAAATGTAACCAATTCACCAGTTAGACCTACTTACTTTATTATATTTAGCAATGGATTTTGTCAGTTCAAGTAGTTTGTCAGTCAGGGGTATAGGGATATGGAGGACTCTTCGACCAATGGTGGGCTAGACAGAGATCACCCTCTAATATGACCTCAGTGGTCCAGCTTTAACATTATTTTAGGCGACAGTTTCCCTTATTCTTGTTTCCTATCAAGCATACTTTCATACCATTCTCTAACATGTGATGTTCTTTCTCAAGACACCACACGGAAAATGCCACTTAATTGCGGATAGATGGATTTTAATAACGAGGCTTCCCAACCGTCTCCCAAGGATCCACTTCATTAAACCAGCGCGTTAGTGAAAGCCCTACGCCTGCGACCAATTCTCCATTTGTAGATGAGATCTTCCTCTTTCTCTTATAGGAGAGAAAGAGAAAGCAGGCTGCACCTCAAAAAATAAGGAAGGCATCCCGAGCTTTTCTTTTATATAATATTTTATGTAAACTTACTACCATTTCTAGTAAACTTAAGCCAGTGTCAGTTAGATCCTTACAATCTGATGACCTTGCTGTGTTCAACTAAGACGTGTACTCGTGTAAGCATCGTTTTGTGTACGTATAGTACCTGAAAATCCATGATAATAAATATGCTAAGATAATACCGTCACGATACCTACGGAAAGACAATAGGCAAGAACATATATATTTGTATGTTCTTTCTCGGATTTTAGTAAATAATCCCTATGACAAAATATGTGCCGAGAATGATGACGGACCTGTAATACCACGTTATGTCCCCGATATTATAGGTGTCTCATACCTTTTGCCATTATATAGATGATTTTACTTCATCTTAATATTTAAAAGAACGCTCTTAATAAATTAGTTTGACGTAAAAATAACACTCAGCTTAAAACAACCCAGTAAAATTGTAAAACTTGAATTTTTGTTAATATTCGGGAAGAAAAACCAAATAAAGGAGCATAAAATGTACAGCCCTTTACGCTGTCAAAGTAAAAAGAAAAGTTTCGCGATCGCTTTAGCTAAGCAGAATACTCCCAAAGGGTAAGTCCCAAGCAGTTTATGTATGACAGTTTACGAAAATAGTATGACAAGAAAGTTTTGAGTTCCTAAATTCGAATATTTTGTTCAAAATAACACGACGAGCTGTGGAGCAAGCTACATTAACTGTTTACCTATAAGAAGGCTTTATAGCTAAAATTATTAATTTAGCGCATACAACAAGCAAGTTGAAATAGCAATGAGCAGGGAACATAGCAGACAGAACGTCAACTGAAGGAATGTAAAAGTTGTGCGTAAAATGGCGTCCATGTACCGGAAACCGCAATATATGGCGGCCTTCCTCAAAACGGACAGACGTGTGGCCAGATTCGCGGGAGCTGATATGGATGCAAGCAATGCAGAACCATTCTGTTTAGAAATTTATGTGGAATTCTTGGTTTTCCAATGGACAACATAAGTTGAAGTATTTATTGATTTTTTAAAAGTATCTAATAAGTATTATTTGAAGGATAGTGACATTTTATTAAAAAATACACAACATTTTGTAAAGCAAATTTCATCATTTATTTATATTTCGAAAATTTATAGTTAACCTTTATTTTAGCTGTCGAAAGCAAATAGTTACTTTGGTCGACAGAGAAAAGCGAACCTGAAAATTACTTATTGAATTGAATACTTAATGGTTCATTGTAATTTGTAACGTCTAGGAGCGTTAATAAGGAGATAATTCAATTTAGAAGCTATTTACATTATACAAGTGAATGTCATAGACTAATATTTTATGGATTTCTATCGAATTTTTTCAAATTTATTAATGAAAGAAAATGATGTCTCCCTAGCGATCCATCCAAATAGGGTCAATAAAATCCAATCAAGAACAGTTAAATGGGTCCCTCAATGATAGGGGCAAAAAACTGACGCAAATAAGTCAGGTGCCTCAAGATGATAATACAAGAAAAAAACTGCGGGTTCAAGCCATTTTGGGAAGATAAGAGGTCGATTTTATGGCTACCGTAAGTGCTTTCTGACCCCTATTTTCTTTTTCAATCCTACGAAAGTACTCCCTAAGGCCATTTGAGCACCTGTGACGTCGGATGTTCGAATGTAATTTCTGTCCTAACTCTTTAGGGCGTGATTGTTCGTTAATGGATTGTATAACCATATTTAAGGTAAGTGTTTTTTACCTTGTCGCACCTACGGAAACTTTGAATTCTTTACCTGCTCCTTCCTATGAAATGATTTCAAGGCAAGGTTTAGAGTTTATTAATGGAGCAAATAATCTTTATTCAGTCATTTAAGTTGAGGTATAAGATTACTGAACCTAAGCCCTTATTTGCTGGACCACATATGCGATTTATTTTCTATTTTATGTCAGTATATTTTTGTTATCGCTGTGGAGTCATCTACCTCGATCAAGACCTATGATACAATATGGTGCTTTGGTAAGCAAGTTAATTAGCTGCCTTGTTAAAACAACTTAGCACCAACTCCGAAAAATAATTTTTAATTGGATACCATCTTAAATTAAATTATTGTTACCTATTTAGTGTTTTGAAGTCGGTTTCACAATTTTGTATTTTGGTAAGTTTCTATGGTCAAAGTGGATTCTTCCTGGTATAAAAAGGGTGACCGTCAGTACAGCGACTTGCTTGTCTATTTATCGTAAGTTAAAATCTCGAATCTATTCCAACTGTTAAATTTCAACTCTCTATACACTAACTTTAAAACTTATTTTAGTAATTTTTGTTGCATCAAATAACGTTGACGTCATTTAGGAAGCATAATTGAATTCATATTTTGAGCACACTCAGGCCTTATATATTTTTGAAAATTGTCTGCGACATATATTTGAACCCAAACATAATTCTTGAATTGAATGCTTTATGTGAGACCATATTTGTGAAGTGTTATGTAACTTAATTATGACACGAATACGGGTAGCAAATATTTGTTAGCAAATATATGAAACAATGTTTATGTGTATGTTTATGTGAATGAATTGTGGATATATATTTTTGGAGTACCACCATGTACACGTATTTTTGAACGTGACTGTACCTACGTTTCAAATAGCTTTTATCTGCGTATAGGTAATTACTACAACATCTATCAATGTCTCTTTTGCAATATCGCAGAAAGTTATTCAATACACCGCAGGGATTTTGGCTTCATACAATTTTTAAGGAGGCAATTCCATTTGAGTATTACTACGAATATAATTCATGAATACTTAATGGTCAAAATTGAGGTATTACGTCATTTTGATTGCTTAAATATTAATTAATACCATTATTATATTATCTTATCTTGGTTTCACGAGAAACGTCACAGTGCATTTTGACCCGATAGGTTTTTTGTGCCTATCCTGATTTACTCTTCCTGTATCTGCTTGTAACTGCCACAAGCTTCTCTATCTCAGGGCTATAATACAGTTTATATGAATTTGTTTGAAAAATTCAGTCGAAAATTATCTGCAACGTTTGAAAATTAAAAAAAAAATCTTTATAATCGATATATAACCTTAAGCAACCTTTAATTAATTAGAAGAAAATTAATAGATCCAGTTCTGTGTGAGGTTCCATCGCTTTTACTTTGATAGTCGTATTGAGGGACAAACGCTTCATGCGGCGGAGCGTAATCAAGCCGAGGCAGGGTCGAAGAGGCTTGAGCAAGATTAATTAATGCTCAGAGCATCAATCATTGGCCCAAGACTCCTCACAGCAGACGTTCGCATTTCTCGAATTCTCCCAGTTATTTAGGCGGTACAGACGTCTGTATATTGAATGATTGTAATGTTCGAGCCCTCATTACGTTTTATTGAGGAAAGTAATAAACTCAATTAGCGATCACATTCGAAAAATACGAGTGCTAAAGATTGAAAACAACTTCTAACGTTATTGGGAAAGCAACCATTATTAGTTAGCTACAAAAATGACGCCGATTTGACTTTCTTCATGACACAGTAATTACATACTACTACATTTAAAATTTTAAGTGGTTTTCAAACTTTTAGAATTACATTTCTCTGAAATATCAAAATAAAGGTATTCGTTCACAACAACTAAATTTGATAGGAATATTTTCGAAAATACTTCTCAAAACTTAAGGTTTTTAAGTGAATAAGAAATAGTTTATGCCCTTGTTTTAATTAAATGAAAATTATATTATATTAGATGAAAACCGCATTGAAATCTGTTGCGCAGTTTCAAAGAAGTAACCGCACAGAGGAACAAAGAGGAACTTTATTCCATATACAATATTATGCTATGAAGACATATTTTTTTAAGTTCATATGTTATGCCATGCCTGGCTACCAACATAGCCAGGCATAGCAACGTAATAGTTACAATAATTCTGCTTCTGTATGGGTCTTGTAATGATTCCTTACTTGGTACTTGAGTCTTCTATGGATACCCCGGTAGTTTTACGAGTCCACAGGTTAAGGTAGAATCTATTTGCAGAAAATCCTCAATGGTCATCATTCGTATAATTAATATTATCGTAGCACAAAAGTAACCTGCGAAATTACGAAGCCAAAACACATTGCCGATGTCCAATATTTACTTACATTTTCAAGTGAGTGAACGACAATATAGGCTGACGATTTATCGGGGTGTAGTGACCGACGTTTTTCAACTCATCTACCAGTGAGCCTAAATAAATATTACCAAGACGAATACATCTTTACAAAAGTCCTTGACGCTAAAAATTAGATAGGAGTTCTCCTTTCCCTTATGCCTGTATGTAATAAGTAAATAACAAATAAGAACCCCACATTCATAGTAATATTCTTACATTAGAAACCAATGAATAGACGGTTAATGTTATACCTTTCCGATTTCCATGTATCTGTATGTCACGTTATTATAGATTTTCCTCCCTTTCTCCCTTTTTAGGTATAGACAAACAAACAGGGAGGGTGTTTTTTTCACCTCTTTGGATCTAACATTGAAAATTTTGCTTGAGTTTACTAGAGGTTAAAGTTTTCTTTACTTTTTTATAGGATAGCAGTTATATTCGAACGACTAATTTTGTAGTTTCTTTCTTTCATTATGTAATAAAGATAGATAAGTTTAGAAGGTATATAGTAAAATGCTTCTTTAAACCTATATTTGATGATGACTGTTAAAGTAAAAAATTGAATACACCGCTGATAATGTCGCGTGGTGTCATACCAGCTGTCCCATTTGAAATAATATTTTGAGCGAATGAAATGTACTACGCTTAACTTCGAATAATGAGTTGGTTCTTCAGAATCAAGTTTAATGACCGCTTATTATTTAAATAACGCAAAGCTTCATTAAGTTACAAGGATCGCTGATGAATAAACCTCGTTGTTAAATATATCGCTGTTTCAACATAGAAACTGCTTTAAGCAATTCAATTCGTTTATTAGGATTTAGAAGGCTCTTTGTTTCATAGGCCTTGAATGAGAAGAAAATTCTTATTTGATAACTCCTTATGGTAGTAAGTAACGAGAAATTAGAAATTAATTAACAAACGCTCATACTTAGGTCTTTTTGTTTGATATAAAATAAGGATATTTTATGTCTAAATCTAAGAATTCCGATAGAAAACGAAATGTGTTTCTCAATATTATTAATGAAATATTATTTCTGCTAAAAGAAAAAATATTTCTGCTAATATTATTATTTCATGAAATACGAAATTGGCTGATTAATTTCAATTATTGCAAATAGATTTCAAAAAATTCACAGTATGCTATAAATTGTATTGAATATTGTCAAGGTTCAATTGTAGCATAAATCAAAAGTAACATGAAGATACTGATAATTTCATGAAATTATTGTATTTTATAAAATAGAAACTATACTGACAATTTCGTTAATCATACACCTTTGCACCCAAATTCAAAGAACCTTTATTTAAATATACTCAATTAAGAAGTTCCTTTAAGTCGTCTACTACTGGCCATATTTATATTTTGTAATTGAACCTTTCCGATTTGAAAAACCACGTTTGATGAAAAAATAATATTGTTAGAGATAAAAAAATATTATAGACTTTGTAAGTAAGTAATTTCAGTCGTTTACGTTGCAGTCCTCTTCTGAAACGTGGGGTTTACGGCATGTAAGCCCTAATGCCTAAGTGACTCTCTGGGCTAGAAACAGGCTGTATATATATCCTCTGTCCCATCTTTCAGGATATTATTCCTGTCATGATGACTTAGTCCTGTATTGCACAGACAAACACTTCGGTTTCCCCAATGAGGTCATCGTTACACAGCCAATACATGGAACACTTCAGGTCTACGTGACGTTCGTGAAGAGCTTTGAAGATGCAACTCCTTCTCCTGCCAGACGGCCTCTCGGTCAGAGGTACAAAGTAATGCTAGGTTTCGCCTCAGCTTTATGACTAAGGAAAGAGTCATATTCTTTGACAACTTAATGCAAACTACTGCTTTCCAAATTCGTTGGGAAGTAATTACGGAGACTGTATATTTAGCGGTTGTGCATGATTTTTGAACTGAACAATCTGCTTCCTCTGCATTATGTACAGCCTCATCACTGACAATCTCGGGTGGTCCATCCTGAGGAGTGTCAATGCGGTGTATTGTGTGGACTTTCCGAGTCAGGGTGTCTAATTTGGTCGGTGTGGAGTAGGTTAGGCAAGACCCAGCCGTTAAGTGCCTATTCAGTACTCACGTCAGGCGCCCCAGAGAGGCTTCTGCACCTCTATCCACACAGACAACCGCACAATTATCCAACCCAATCAGGACGAGCCCTTATGAGTGTCCGCCATGATATGGTTGTGCTGATGAGCATCAAATCTGGTATTGAGAATGGATGTTAACGTCTTGTAGGTTCACGTCTTGACAAGCACTTTATGGGACGGTATTCTGATGGATCCGCGGTACTTGATGACTTAGGACTTAGATGACTGACTCCTGTGGCTTAGATGCTTCGGATAGTTCGCTGTTTTACGGCATCTAAGGCATGAACGGAACTTCTACAACCAGTACTGGTGCGATCAATTACTCCCTGTAGTTTATCAGTTCGGATCCTTTTGGATTGTAGACGATACGTCATCAGACAGTATGGTGTCCTATCGGTTCAAACGATGCACATAATGTTTTATTATTTATTATTTTATCAAATCATTATATATTTGAAAAGAAAGTAAACCTTATATAATAATAGAAAAACTCTCTTTCTAATGGACAGATAAAAGTAGACGCAATAGTCTGCCGAATAATTCTTTCACCTCTCTTTTAAACGGCGATATTAAAGTTTTGATTTGAAAGTACCAGATGATATCGACAGCTAAATTAAAAAGCTGTTACAGATAGTAAAAAGGCTAAAATTTCTTTTAATAAACACCTACAGGTGACATTGATTCAAGCAATACTAAAAATTGTTTTAATTTAAAGAATATCAAACAAAATTTATTTAATATTATCAGCATATTGATATTGCAGAGAAAACTTTTAATGACTTTTTAGTCTAAATCACCAATTAAGTACTGTCAGTCTATCAGTAAACGCTTATTTATCGTTTATAACTCTTGAGGTTTAAGTGATTGTACTTACTTCGTACTTTGAGTTCCTTTGACCTTGTATTTATAAACGATCTTAGTAAATAAATTAAATTGTAGATTCTATACTAAATTTCAACTCAATATTCAGCCCTATAAATCCAATTTTCATTCCTATTTCTTCACGATCAATGCTGCCAATTTGTGGTACGCTCTAATAACGCTCAGCTAGTGTAAGAGATTTTCAAATTATCTCTTTTTCTTAATTATGTTTGAAAGATTACTTTTTTACTAATACTTTGCACTTAATATACTATGTATTGTTTTTTTATAGAAATATCGAGAAAATGACTCCATTCCACCTGATGGTAAGCAAAATTGGAGTCCAAATAAAAAGTGAAAAAAGTTAACTGCGTTATTGTTGTAAGTTTTTCTTAACATAACTTGTCTGTATATAAATAAGTAAATAAAATGAAATAAATTATCATAGTAGCCAATAACGGCAAGAGATTACCTTTTTCCCATAATATGTAGAAAAATAAATGTTTCAACGGAAATCTCGCGTATGGAAAATTTGATTAAACGTCAAGCCTAAAATTTGATCTTAATAATCGTATAATGAACTTTGCATACTTGTGAACTTTCCATATACATTACCAAGCCACTTTCAAATGCCATGAAAGGTAAAGCTCAGCTTTGGAACTACTCAGCTAACGTTGTTAACATCTGTGCTTGTAATAAAAATATTTTATATTTCCTGTCAGAATGCAAACGGAATATAAGAGGCAAGTTTACATTCAGCTGGGATATTTGATACGGCGAGGGTTTTGTTCAAAATGTGATGTCTTTCGAGAACACTGTATGCTGTTTTACAACTTTAGACTGGTGTATTTGAGATGATTTATTATTTTAGTTTCAAAAGATTTTAATAGATATTTTTACGCTTGGTACTCTAGATGAGATATCTCGCAATGTTGAAATAATTAAAAGCGTAAGAGGCATGATGGTATTTTACAATAGAATTTAGTGGGTCAGAAGAAGGTTTCACTTTATAACTCTGGTGGTGCTAACACCGATATTAATCGAAAAGATATATCATCACATATTCGGCTGTCCTATATAAGCTATAACGATTGTCTTTAAGCAAAAGCGTTGAACCAATCGGTTGATATCACGTCAGCTGATCCTAGATCGTGCAAATCTTCTAATACAATAAAACCCAAAATCTAGAAGCCTCGATCTGTGTATAGATTGTTGCCAAGTGTTCGATTCCGCTTTTATGATTTTTTTTCGCATATTGGTCTTGCCTCTTTAGATAAATATATCTTTGACTCTGATATAGATATAAGAATCGCATCTCGGTTAAAAGTAAACTACAGTAGATTAGCAACTTTCAGAGGCAATTGCGGGCATTTCTATTTTTTTTATTCCTTGATGAAATGTAATTAGATGGTAAAACAGAGAATCGTCCATTACAGCTAGTGCAGCATCTCTGTTTAAAATTCTCAAAGGAATCTTAATATTATCATATGTTTACTACTACTTATTTCGTTGATAGAACTTCACCTAGTACTTATAATACAATATCAGCATGCACAAAGTTAGACTCGTGACGTATGGCCATACAATACATAAATTATATCTAATTACCGCACCTACAGAACGAACTGAATATTTAACTGAGTAGAACTTTGTGATCAACATTTGTAATTAATAGTAACAGATTCGCGAATAGAGAATTATTTAATCAATTCGTAAAATAGCCATGTTTGCGAAGAGGATCTACTAAAGTTACGTTTCAATTTCCCAGGGATTAGTATACTTAAGCGTGTGCTGCGACCAGCCTTTACTGGTCCTCTCCACCGTTCACCATTTTCACTTATTGGGACAAATGCGGAAAAGTTTGTAATAAGATCGGGGTTCAAATTAGACTGGATGCGTGCAGCCACGATGCGTTACAAGCACAATCTGTTTTCGCTAACAAATTCTGAGACGTGACTCAGAGAGAATAAAGGGATCTGTTTAATGCGCCCTTAAGTTGAGTGGATTTGGAGTTAGATACTTAATAGATGCCTATCGCGGGACGACGGGATTAAGGATGTGAGAACTGTGTCGTAGCGTTTATCTGAAAAATTAGTAATCAATCTATTCAAACTAACAAAGATTACAAAAAATATTGCGCAAAAGACAGAAAACGTTTCTGAAATTATCGTGCTGTCGCTTCGAGGACGCTTATATAAAATATTGTTTTGAAATAAAACCTTCTTTTCTTACCATTAGCGCATGTTATTTAAAATGCAAAGAAATAATTTTTTTTTGTAATTGTTCGTAATCGGTTCGGTGTTAGCTACAATTTTCAATTTAGTTATGATACATCAATTAAATTGTAACGAATCTTCATCTATTATACATAATTGTATTCATTCAGTAGGTAGGGTAGGTGATCTACAGAAGTTTCCAAATATATTCAGTATTAATATCTGTTCGTATTATTTTTCATATTGTACATTATAAAAATAGAAATAAAATTGTATAAAATATCGTATTATAAATTTTCCTCTTCTTTTCTGTTCTTGTAATAAAATTGTAACAGAGTCATTTAGAGTCACAATTTACACTGTGACTCAAAATAAATAAACTTAATACTAAGGCTAATTACCGTACCTCAGACTTTGAAAATTCAAAGTATTAAAGACCATAATATTTATAGATAAAAAATAACTCATTTTAGTTGTTAGCCAACTAATAGAATCACTCACGAAAAAAGTCAGTTTCGCTCATAATTAAAGACTCTGTAAATGGAAATTCCGTTATCACAGTCATGGAACTTCGGAAATCATGAATCAACTTTGGGTTAAGTAAAACAAATTCTTTAGGAGTACACAGCAGAATCACAATGCTGTTTACTTGGCGGTGACTTTGTTTCTGTTTCATTTGTAAAATATACAGTATGTTTAAAGATGAAAAGTACGGATACATCGAAAAATGTCTCTAGTATGGCTTATTATTTGTGTTTTGGGGATATGCTGTCTTGCGACTGTTTTGTCACTGCGACCTGAAAGATCTATTGTTTGCCACCAATAGGTTAGAGTAACTCCTTGTTTCCATTATTTCCAAGCACTTTCCATTATTTATATAATTATCCCAACTTCCTTTAATTTCATTTAGGTTGATGATATGTGTATTGATTATATGAGATTAAGATTCCTTTTGTAGATGAGAGGTACACAATCGCATGTCAAGTGTATTGGAGTTTCGCTCGTATCCACAGTACTTGAAAGCATCAGAATCGCTTGACTTTATTTTGAATGTCTGTTTGAAAGCTAAACTTGTGTCTTATAAAAGTTTTAATTATTGCACTTATGTTAATTGCACTCTTGCTGAGCTTTATTATCTCTTTTGTTCATTTAACAAAGGACACCTGCATGAGTTTGCTTTTGAGAAAATGCATGGCCTGGTTGCTTGAAATTCTAGAGTAAGTTTCTGGGCCTATTTGCTGTCTAAAAAGTTTATAAAAGTTCTTAAAGTTCATCATTACTATTCAGTGTAATTGCGGCTTACTAAAAGTGAAGTTTGTGTAAATAGACGTCCAACGGTGTTTTTCTGCTAAGTTAATTTAAAGGGAAACGAGCATTTCTGCCAATTGACATTGGAATAGGAATGGTCGTTTTACCCTCTTAGTGACGGAAAAGATTCTTGGTAGTTGAAGTCTGCTCAATAAGACTTTTTATTGATCGCTGTATACTGTTTGACCAATGGTTTGAAAATTACGTCAGCATCTCTTCAGTAATGTTTTGGAAAACATTATTGACTTATCTTGCAGTCAATATAATACAATCAATCCCGACACAAGTAATTTTGTTCTGGAGTATATCGTCGCCCAATAAATTAAATGATTTGATCAGTTCTTATCGTCAGATGACCATTGCCTAACTACACTAAAAAATTTCTTATCAAACTTTATTCATATAATTTTGTATCTCAAATATTTAGAAGTTCAGTCTGCTTAAATCGAATCGAATTACTTGGACCAGACCACGTTGAACTTAGCATTCAATTTTCTCAATGTTTATATTTAAGTCTGATAGAAATAACACACAGGATTACCTACGTTTTCAATAGTATTACTGTTTTCATCACTTATTTAGTAATACGTATTGTAGTAAGCACACATTATCTCATTTATTAATTTTAATCTATGTACAAATGGCTATGCTTTGAATTGTGATATGAGAGGCGGAGAAATCCGACATAATTATACATATAGAATATGTCAAAATTCAACACCTTATAATAAAACCTTCTATTGTTAGATTATTGAAACCATGAATTAGTCCTTAATTAGCAACAAGGTGTAAAACTAGGCCTGAAATTCCAAAGAAATGAATGAATATTGTGACAATTAGCAATTAATTGTGCCTTAAAGTCTAAAATTTATAATAGGACCACAGCGTTCGCAGGATTCAACAGTCTTCGGACATTTATCCTTTCATTACGAAATTGAGAGACGCTCAAAGTTTTCTAATAACTTACCTTGTCCCTCGTTAGAATTCCTGTTAAAGGGTAGATCTCAATCAAAGTTCCTTGCAAGGAATCAAGTTTGGTGAACAATCGACAATTTATGCAAAAACATGTCGCTGGACGCCTCATTGGCGTGATCGTGGCTAATTACTTCAATTTTTAGGTCTTGTTTCAGAAAGTTTATTATAGTAGATTTAAGTTCATGTAATATTATTATATAACTCCCTTTCATGACGCATTTCGTGTAAACTGAATTAAATAAACCAGTCTGCTCTTGCCATTTTTTTTAAAAAGGTCTAGTGCCTAAGACTACCTGCTTCAGATCTAAAGGTAGGGTTGAATTCCCAATCAAAATTTCAATTTAAAAAATTATAAATTTGATGTGTTAATAAATAGTTATGTTTTATTTTTGTTATTTTATTAAATCCAATTACTTCCACCTAAGCTATCGAAGAAGTTTTACTTCTTGCGTATCAATAATCTTGTAACCTCGCGTAACCCGGTGCATCTGATTAGTGATTTTATCCGCTTAATTTATTTTTAGGTTCAAATTAAGACCTATTTATTAAGTAACTTCTAATGGCAATTGATTTCATTTGTAGTTTGATTCCAGAGCTTTGTTTCCATCAATGTCATAATCAGATTACGGTAACATTAGCTAAATGAGATGAACCCAAGTGCCATTGGAGTTACCTAATTTACGGACTGGTTTGCCGTTGCATCAAATCACATTTACTCATATTAATCATCATTAATAGCCTTTATTTACAATTAGGTTATATTCCATGAATGAAAAAGAGGGTCGTGTATCAGTATTGTGGATTTTCCAACTATCTGTCGTCTTATGAGAACACCATCAGCAATGTAGTCGATATCAAAGGTTTCGTTGTGATATATCTGTGCTATATTATACCTGGATATGTTAATCAAAATTTGTAACGTTGGGCGCTTTGGAAGCGGAAGCGGTTTGTCTCGGTATTAGCCATTTCACTCACCAATATCTTCATGTGTTTCTCCCAAGAAATTCCTGTGCCCAGCAGTAGCTGTGGACCTCATGAACAGCACCCAAAAAAATAACCTATATAGAATACAGTCAAATTGAGAACCTCTTCCTTTTTGGAATCGGTTAAAATTTTTAAAGATTTGGTTATAAAATAAATGTTATTTAATTGTCTCTCTTTACCTATTAGTACAAATAATATCTTTGAACTAATTTAAATAAATGGAATTGAAAAGCAAATTGCTTAGTTTATAAAGTCAATCAAGTAACATGATAAATTTTGTGCAAATATGAAAGACAAGCATATGTTAGAATAAAATTACGTAAACAAGCTCCCAGCCGCTTTGTTTGCGAGCTGGTTCGACACCCATTTAGCAAGTTAAGCCTGTCGATTCTAACTTCGAGAAACTATGAAATGATTGACGCATCAAAGGAGAAACTTGAATGTTTACTCAACACTATTTACGTGACTAATTATGGCAAAACCAACTATTTTAGTGCCTGGAATGTGAATAAAATTTATACATTACATAAACGAGAATATCCGTAAGAGAACTATAGTTACTGTCATAACTCATAGGATTAGCAAGTTAATGGTGCATTTAGCCTTCACATAGCACACAGAATGGACGCTGAGAGGGTGCTATATTTCTAGCATGGCAACCAAGCAATTAAAGCGCACAGTTGGTTAGTAACAGATGAGATGATGTGATGACACAGAAAAAAAGATTGATAAGAAAAGATTAGACGCAGATTTAGACTCAAAATTATTGCGTGCCTAATCTCATATCAATGTAAATACATTGCAATAAGTTACCCGTTCTCGGATTAAGCTTTCTTACCAAATTTGATATTGGATGCTGATTTAGCCCGAATTCGACTACGAGACATAGCTACTATGTTCTTACTCGTGGAATTGATACCTTGTATGTGAGTTTATATTCAATAATACATGCGAAGCTTACATTATCAATTTGAAAAATATTTAGTTAGAATTGTACCCGTTATAGAGTATTAAGATTTATCTTCGCATTGTACCGTCTAATCGTCATTTGGCTGCCTGTAGCGGTCACTGCAAGTCAACTGAAATTAGGCTATAAATTTAAACCGACCACCCTCGACAGAAGTAGTTGGCATAGATTGATATACAACTGAGCATTGATATAAACTGATGGATTTATCGTTTTGATATTATATTTTAATGGAAGGCTTCTTTCAATCTTGTCGTTCCGGACCGAAGATGTCGATTATATGAAAAATTGCTTAAAAAGGATTTATTTGCAATGTTTCTTCATTTGTATTATTAATTACCATCCTTTCATTAATAAAAAAACCTAAATTTAAAAAATATTTAAAACTATAACAGCGCTGACACAAATAAGTGTAGTTGCATTTAATTGAACTTTTAACAAAACAAAATAAGAATTATTCAAATCTGTCCAACCGTTTTAAAGTTTTAGAGATAATTTATTTTTATATACAAGTTACAATAGTTACAAGTTACAATGTTTGATTTTGTGTAAGCAAATGCACTCTGGCCTATTATTTTTAATCATACCCTTATATGCGGCTTTTAGACAAAATTTCATGTAGGAATAAGCAGTACCTCTGTTTAGTCTGTCTACATGTCTCTGTGTGTTGTATTCCGCAATAAAATAAATAAACATTATTCAAAAAAAATTAAAAATCATGTTAAATTGTCAAATTGGTACATTTTCATGAATTTTTCTTTATTACTTTTTATCATAAAAAATCTAAAAATTGATGGCCAAGAAATATTATTTCGCATACGTCAACCATCAGTTTGCTTAGAAAAAATGTATATAAATATATATAAGAGTATTTTGAGAAAAACATATTTATAATTTATTACAGACATTACACATAGACATTAGACATTATTTATTTAGTACAGACATTAGACATTAAAGTACTTAACCAAAATATGGTTATATTTTAAATTTTTATACGATGATTATAGTAGCTGTAAATATTTATAAATTAATTCTATATAATAGACTATCCTAAATATGTAAAACAAAATATAAATATGAAGTTATTTCGCGACAGACACAGTTATTTCATAACCTATTCAAATGACACTCCACGTAATTATATGTTGTGATTAACATAGCGATATATCATTAGTAACAAGGGATAAATCTTTAAGTACCTTATCGTAACATGTACAAAAATCACTTAAATTTATAAAGTCTCTTAAGATGACAGAGGAAATTGTAATAGCTACTAAATAAGTCTTAATTATGCTGTATAAGGAAACAGGTTTTGCTTAAAACATTTCGTTTAAATAATTCAAAAATCAAAGGAATATTTATCGCAATATCTTTATAAGAGCTGCTCGTTTTGGAGAATCGTAAAATCATAATGGATTTTCGCTGTCTCATCCCATGCGTCATCGAAAGAAACATGTCAGTAGGTACTTTTAAATGCTTAATAAAATTACTAAACTTTTATGAATAATAATGATAAATCGTTTTACGAAGCTCCTAAACTGTGTTGAAAACTTCTTGGAGAATTTTGTTCCTTTATCGTCTTTCTCTTAAAACGTCTTGTTTGAGATATTATACTTATTGATGAGCTTGTTTTATATCTCCATCTGGGCATAATTTTGAAAGTGGTGAAGTTGAAAGCTAGGATTTTAGTGTTTCTTCATTATATTTTTAAAATACGTCCATTAAAAGAATCGTGAAAAAGTATTTCTTGGGCCTTTTTTGAAGCAGTATGTCGCGAGCTGCACTAGCTATCTTGACATTAATGGACTTCTACTGCTTACCATTAGGCGTTGCTGAGTTTTTTTACTGGTCTTTTAACAGGAACAAGTAACTTAAGTACTAGTTAGGTACTGTTAGTTTTTTTTAACAGTTAATAGGAATCTCTCTAACAGTATGTGCGTCTAATAAGAAATTGTCTTGAGATAACCGGGACTATTACGTTGCAAAAAAAATATATACGTCGTTCTTAAATCAGCCGCGAAGTATTCAGATGTTTTGCAACTCGCAGGAATATTTATTAAATTTCATACTTATTACAAATATTACCATCTTTTACTACTAGAATATAAATTCATCAAATTTTTTTTTAAGTTTTTTTCAAGAAAATGTTTCTGGTCAAGAACGCAAAGATCTTAAGATCGACGTAATTTGACTTAATACTTTCGTTATAAGAGTTCATGACTAAGAGGTACTGGTAAACAATCCAGTACAAAACGAGCAAAGTATTTTGTAATTGAAAGAAAATCTTTCATTGTTTACTATTCATCTGTTTAGCTACAAAGGAAGGCGTTGTTATTAATTTTAATTAAATTACATTCCTTGGAGAAATAACAATATTTCTTTTTGATCCTCTCGAGAGTAATTTAATGTTTTCCTCGTTTTGATTTCGACCGCTTTCTATTGTCATAAGGTTTGACCGACTTTATTACATGTTAATTAGATATGCTTAGATATGATAAGGAGTGTTTCTAACTCCTTAAACCTACTTAAAGACTGTTGTTACACGAAAAATATTTCAAATATTTATTGATTTTATAGGTTTAGACCACTACTTACCTAAATCATGAATTATTCAGGCACGCAATGGTTTAAACAACATTAAAATTACATTTGTAATACAATTATCATAATAATATTACAAATTGCAATATTGCAAACATTAATGAGATTGAGTTTCAAAAACTTTCCACTGTATTTTAATGAATTCTTACATAATTTATTTGCATTGCATTCTATAGGTATAATTAGTAGCTACAATGGCCATTTCTGGAAAATCTTGTAAAACATTTATAATATTAATTATTTCGGTATTTATGATTAAATTAAATGAGAGCTAAAAGATTATAACGCTCTATGTCCTACAAGGAATTGGAAGTTGAGGGATAATCCTCAATATCCCTTTTTACTTTCAGCGTCACGCATAATTTAATGTGCCACTTTACTGTCTACCCTCATCTGCATCGTATGAAAAGGATATCCAGGGAAAAAACTTTGGACATTACTTCTTAAAAATTTTACGCTGACTAATAACACAAAACAGATGTATCACAGGTTACGCTTTAATAAGTAAGCAATATAAGTTATGTTTACAGAATAAAATAGATTTTTTTCATAAAATAATGATGCAGGCATAATGCAGGTTCGTAAATAAAACGATACATAAAAGTAAGCAATAATAATCACTTTCAACTTGGCATTAATAGTTATTACAATTAATGACACTTATGATGGCAAAGGTAGTTATCATATATGGCCGGATTTATTACTTATTGGAAATTTAGAACAGATCAATAGAGGTTGACAGATTCAATATTATCACATAGCCCATGGAACTGGAACCAATTTTTTTTTCGGCTGTGGTAAATCTCTGACAGATGCTTCCCGTTACCCGGGGAAGTTAACAGGGGATGTGTGGGGCTCTCATCCACTAAAACCCACACCGATGAACTACCTGACTGCTTCCTGTCGACGCACTAGATAACGCCCGAAGACATTTCACCGCTTTGTAGGCAGGTTAGTGTGACCGATGCCGCATCTCAGTCTCAACTGAGAGGATGCGGCAACACCTCAACGTACGATTTTCGAAACACAAGGAATTCGAATTACAAATTGAGAAATATTTACGGGAATCAAATGTACTGTTTTATGGCCAAAAATATCATTTTAAACTATAGAGCAGTTGCAATTTCATAATTTAACCAGGATCCCAAAAGATGATCTACATTTGATATTAAGATGAAACTTAGTAATTAAACTAACTAGGTTCAACAACTCGGATAAGGTATTCCCAACTTTACCTGTCATGATGAAATTTCACGCTCGTTGCTAAATTACACCAAAGCGTGAGCAACCCCTTCAAGTTGAAAACCCTGTAATCAATACAGATGCTTCGGCTAATAAACAAGACTACAGGTGCAATAGATAAACGCTTATAGTTCAAACTCGAACAAAGTTTTGCGAATGATTGCATCTAACACAAAAGCTGTAAACATTGTGAAAATTTTAAGAATACTAAATTACACCTAATTTATAGTAGTAATGGTAGATTTCCTGTTCGAAGGGGTTTCTGAAAAGAGTTTTCACTTATCCCTGAGGGTAACAAAATAAATTCCGCTCTTTGTATTTATTTGAGTTCCGGAAGCGTAGTGCTTACCAAAAAGGCCTATTGTTACTTCTCATGCTACATACAGTAAATATTTACCATATTTGGTTTATTGAACAATAATTCCCTACCTTAATAATATATTAACTTAAATTACACTAATTATAACAACAATAAATATACTTTATGGAATATTCCTATTAAGAGTCAACTATTAAATAAAGTTGTTTAATGTAATGAGATATCTGATTAGTCGTTTTTTACACAATTACACACGATTGTAATCTCGGACACATACACACAATTTGTTGACCACTTCTTATTACTAATTACCTACGTGTTATATTGTTATGTTTGCTACCTACCTTGTTTAATTTGCTAAATATTGTGTAAGATACATATTCTTGTCTATTATTGAATCCATCCTTATAATATTAAAGTAACATAGAGGAAATCTTTAATTGGCTTATGTATGGTTTGTATTATTTATGTGAAATGCTATATTTATGCTGTTTACTTCAGTAAATAAATAAAAAACGAGTCATAAAGCAAAGTATTTAAAACCAAAGAATAGTATGGTACATATATGTGATATTCAGCCAGTTTCAAACAATATGCCTTTTTGATGATAAGTGAACTTGTCGGATAAGTTCATAATATCGGTTACATTTAGCAATCAAATCGTTAATGACACAGATGCATTAGTCATCCAATAATTAGTGTAGGATCGATCACAGATGCTTCCTAATTACAAATGGCTGCTAAAACGAAATGGATGGCGGTTTAAGTTACTTAATCTAAGAGAGTTGTCACAGTATCTTTAAATTCATGTTTAAATTTTTTATTTCGACTAGATTTATTTTCTGTTTTATATCTTTCATTAATTAACTTCCATTGACGCTTTTATACAAGCTTTCTTTTCACTTTATTGCCAGATGGCTGGCGGTTACAAAAAATTTAAACCTTTTGATTCCAATATGTGAGTACATTGTGGTATTACTTTGCAAAATATAATATGAACTAATAAACTTTTTTCACTAAAGTTAGTAAGAAAATCTAATTAGCATAATATTTCTCTAATTTTTGGGTATTAAAAAATATATATATTTTTCCATCTCTTTCTATTTATTATTCTGTCCTAAATGTACACACCATACCGTACATCTATCTCCATTTCTAATTTAAAATCGAACGCTAATTTCAAATATTCGCTTTGCGTATGTGAAGAGTATAATCAGTTTAATATATATGAGTAAGTACTTTAAGATTATCCTGTACAAAATTATTAACATAAATAAATCATCGTCTTTTGGTTGATAATTAAACTTTACCAAACAAATACCTACCTGACTTGATATCTGACGAAGCAGTGTTGGGGATTGATGGAAAAGTACCAAGTTTCATAAGATTAATTGTTATAGTAAGGCCGTTAGCCTAATTCCTTAAGTAAGAACGTTGAACATTTAGTCTGGTATTTGTTCATAGTCATTATTGTGCTAGAGCCAGAATATAAATGTTTTGACATTATTTTCTTTCCTTGCTTTAGTTAGTTATTTAATAAGACACTGAGAATAACATAATGAAACGCAGAAGAATGCAATTAACATTATTCCAACGTAGTTTACCCAAAAGCAAATGAATATTAACGTGAAATATTATTGCAAATAGTTGTATATTATTTATTTTGCCATAATTATACTGTGAGTTAATATATAATATCTACATATTGAAAAGATCAAACTTGTCGATTCAAAATTAAAAACAAGTTATTTATCAAATTATTGTTAAAAAAAATGTGGATTTTCTAAAGTCAACTTAAATGTTTTTCTACTTCTTCCCGTTTCATTTCATTAAAATACACTAATATTGCACTATACTATTAGAGACAAAAGGTTTTAGTGCTTTGCCATAGAAAATTTTACGTTTAATTTCAAGAGCGCTAATACAGTACGCGGTTTTAAAAAGTATCCAAATATTTCATTAAGTTTTACTGTCAACCGAACACAGAATTATGAAAGACATTTCAGAGTGAAAATGAATTAGACTCAGTATTAATTGAGTTGTCAACAGTTCCCCGCGCAGTCCCCTTTTCTGATTGATGCTCTTGCTTTGAACAATTAATCTTTTTCTAAGTTTTCTCGCGGTGAGGTTTCATTGATTCTTACAGAGTCGACCTTGAGCCTATGGAATATGAGTCACTTTTTATTTCATATAATAATTTATACAGTTTTTTTTTTATAAAAAGCTTAGCAAATGACTCGACACCATCTGATGATAGGTAGTAGACGAGTCCATATGAGAAGATAGTGCAGCAAGGTTAAACTGCCCTAGCCACTTCAACCTTCCGCGCCCAAATAGTGCTTATTCACGCCTCTTTTAAAGGAACCCTTGTTGTATGAAGGAAGGAATACGTATGCCGGTAAGAAATTCCGCGCTATAGCTATGCAACAGAGAAAGGAGTCACGAAATCTCTTTGTGCGCAAAGTAGGCGTTGTGACAGTGAGAGAGTGACCCCGTAGACCACAAACGCGTGGAATCCTGAGTAGGATTGGAGAGGGAGGGATAAGGTCAAAGAGGTACAAAAAAAAGGCACTAAACGACGCTATGATCAAACGATATGATGCTGTTTAATCAAACAGCGATTACAGTTATTATATGATCTTAATAAATCTATGTAAGGCACTGACGTCCAAACTAGAAGATCCTGCATGACAAATTACCAATACTTATGTGAATTATTTAAAAATGTTTTAGAATATTAAAGTGAACCTTTTATATGAATTAAAAAAATATTTTTAACTGACAGTAGTAACATATAATTTAAAAACTACACATAGCTACTTTTATATATATTATAAATAGCACTAAAAGGAAATGTTATTGACTAAAGAATTGATGTTTTCGTCGATATAAAAAGAAGTGTCATTTTTCAAACTCAAAAAGTAAAATTCACTAGATGTCGGTATGAATGATTAAATGACATAAAATAAATTTACTCGCAATAAATTTGAGAATGTCCTTCAGCTCCAAACTGCTAAACGATAATGCTGGAAATATTACATACTATAATATCGTTAGCAGTCCACACTTACGCAACTACATACACGCGAATACAAGGAAGCAACGAGTCACGCGTTATATTGCATTTATTAGGCAACGCCGAGTTACCCAATCTGGAAATTTTATTTTTTTATGTACTGGAATAAAATGTAGTTGAAAATAAAGTTTCGATCTAGTATCAACAAAAATAAATGTCAAAAAAATGCTATTTAATAATAAATTCACAACTTGGTCAACTTACGATTTTTTGCAAAGAATTCACAGGAATTTTACGTATTTTATAATAATTTGATACTTTATGTAGGTAAGTTTAGTTTTGAAACTTCTTCATTCATTGGGTGTTTATTTATATTACGGTTTTATTTAAAGTTAAAAATGTCGAAAGTTGATTGGTTTTCGTAATCGAAACCAGAATACTCGAATCACTTCGCCATTGGGTTCCAAGAAAGAAGTATACAACCCTTCTTTGATGACCTTTGGGGCCTTACTCATTGCACCTTGGATTTTCTGTACGGTGGAACTTCGTCTCCAGATAGCCACTTAAAATCTCATAGAAGAGTTCAAATAATAATATGAAATAAATATCTTTAATAAAAAGGATCTATTGAGAGATAGATTAAGTTACAACTTTAATTTAAGTTTAAACTACAGAGCGTAAAATTTATTCAGTCTAGACTATTATCATATTAAAAATAAAAAATCGTCCTCTACGCCGATGGTACGGAGTAAGAGGAATCAATAAACAGAGATAGTTAGTCCAACATGGAACATTCAACCCAAATGGTTCTTTCATTAAATTCTCTTTTGAACGAATATATGTGAAATAAGAAAACGATATAATCTTCTTAAGCTCCTTCTACAAGAAATTAGACACTTTGTTCAAATTATAATGAAGTAAAATAGTTATCGTTGTCAATTACAAATAAATTAATGAGTTGTTAACTTCGGAGTTGTTGAAATAAGCACACCAGTAATAATGGAGCTATTTCTGATATAGTTACCATTTAATGTACCTCCGTCAACGTCTATGATATTCGATATTGATAACAAGCCTTTGTTTAGTGACAAGAAAAACAGACAAGAAGACTCAAGATTGATTAAGGAAGAGACTATATTAGTTATCGTTTTACGGATTTCAGGTAAAAAACTTTGTTTCGTTGCTCGTTATTCAGCTGTAGTGTTTATAGATTGCTCATTGATCATTGAAGCTTATCTGATCAACCTTCTACTAATTTTCCTCCTACTGTATTGACAAAAGAGTTCATCTGAAGGTTATTGCATACCTATTTGTTGTATTGTGCAAAGCAAGCTTTGAAGTTGCATAATAAAGCCTAAAATTTCTATCAACTTTGTCTCGATTCTGAATCTACCATTAAGATACATTCTAACGTAAAAATACGGTTTCTTAATTTTATAGGTTTATGATGTTGTTGCAAAATTACAGCAAAAAACTATCTAGCCTGTGATTCAATGATTAAGGTAATAATAATTACAATATAGTATAGGTAACGTGTCAGTATATGGAAATGCCGTGCCGTCAATGTGATGCCTCACATATAATATACTGAAATTGTTAGTTTCCATCATCATCAGACAATAGCTGATCTTTTGTTTCCCCGAGTTACCTCTTTTTGCCTCTCCCACAGCCACCCTTTTACACCATTACAAATAATGCAAAGAAAATAACCCAGTTTCCACTTATTCTTAAAACACAAATGTTGCTCTATATTTCATAAATGTTTTCATAGCTTGAACTAACTTCGAATAAGCACTATCTCTTTATCTTGTCCCGATCACGTCATCACTCGCTTTTATCATCTACAACTGACGCTTCCGTGTCTCACTCGCTCTCCCTTTCCCAGTTAGGTTTCATTGTCAACATAAAAAATCAGAGACTGCGTTCCATTTTACGAATCTGTTTTTCGCAATTCGTGACAAATGTACTAAAATATGGTTAATTTTGGTTCTGAAGTACAAAATGATACATTTCAATTCATGCTAGGCTTTTAAATACCTAAAGATTTTATTCTTATATAGATGGATATATATGAATAATAATTTCGACTGTGATACAATGCTAATAACGAAAAGTACACACACGCACACACACACATGTGTGTGATGGAATCGAAGACCGTTTTTCAGTTGTGGCTTGAACGTAATTGTACCTATATTTCTAAATGAGATAGTGGTGTTCGTAATGCCTAATGAATTGATTACTAACCCACCACTAATATCGTTCTTTAGTATGGCAAAACAACACCCAGAGGGCCCCGAAAGTTGCCAAAGACCTCCAGGAAAAATTGCCACATATAATCTATTTTTTTCTTCACCAATATTCAATAACGGAGATGTTGTTACGACTATGCCTAGGTTCTTTCGGAAATTGAAAATTTTTATGGTCTATTATACGATTCTCATGCATTTCGACCTTATCCCGAAAATGCTTTATGTTTTCACGTTTCTTTACAATACAAGCTCCCTTATCGTATAAGCGGTCCATTAGCCAATATACCGTTTAATGTTTCTCGCAAAGACAATAGGTCTAGGAAGTATTAGTCTCATTTACGCAGTTAGTGCGTATAAGAAAACAGCCTATTGTATGTGAAGATATTTAATAGAAATCAACCTTCGCAAAACTTAGTAACCGAATAACTAAAATATATGATTATTACCATCAGGTGTAGGTGATGATCCTACCTTGTTATTTTGTGCTACTAAACAGTGCTATAAAATAGAACAAACAAGATAATGGCAAGATATTAAACACAGTACACCGTTGACAACATAGACTAGTCTATTTACAAAAACTAGCGGTAGTGTCCCGCTCCATTTAAAGAGCTCAGCGCGTTGTTGAATTTTCATTTACAAAGTGCGTCCATTACCAGCCATTTAACTTCGACGGTTGAACTTTGGACGTAAAATTAGGGGCCTGTGGTTACGTCTTACGACCAGTGTTTAGTGCCAAAACTATACTAAAATACCTTCGAGGCATTTGAACCACCGAAACTTGTTTGAAAGTAATCTACTTACCTATACATTGTTCAAGCCTATTAGTACGTTATAAGTTTCAAACGGAAAATGTACAGTCATCAACACGAGTAGAAATAGTAGTTTAGCTAAAAATGTAAATGAAAAAATTAAACTTCATAAAAACTTGCAAATATTTTTTTGTTGACCTTTCTTTGAGTTTAAATGGATATGCAGTGGCAGTGTGCTGTCAAATCCTTATTTCAACCGCACTGCACATAGTAGAATTGTACGCGGACTGTATGTTTTTTTGGTATAATAAAACCTGTCAAGCCATAGATACAACAGATACAATTGTTGTTTAAATTGTGTTGAGTTTCTCGTCAATAATTTTTAGCTCAATAAATTAAGTAATTTATTATTATATGACTTTCACGAAATAAATTTCGTAAGCGATAAAACTTTCCTCAAACTGCCATTAAACTATGGTCACGATTGCGACTGTATTTAATGTACTCAAGTTGGCGGAGGGGATAGTATCAAGATCATTCATTCTTCAGCTATATAAACTTATCTTTACTTATAATTTTAGCTCGACCACAACATTTAAGTCGATTCCACAGCTGCATCAACTTCATGTTAGTTGTTATTTTTAAAGTATATAATTATCTGCTCTCAATATAAAGTTTAGTTTAGTTAATTTCAAATTCAAAATGCTATGAGGCTAGTTTTCAAATAATTTGATATTTGATCAATTTTTAAGGACCTCTAAAATAGTCAGTTGTTTTAATAAAAGTATTCTTAATTTGAATATCTCTACAGATTTTTTCAATTAACAACGCTTTTAAAGTTGCATAAAGAAAAAAATACAACAAACACTTTGTCTTAGATTTCTCAGTAGTATTCAATTGCAGTTTATAAGGTGGTTACAGATAACAATTCTAGAAGCGCTGTCTTTTTAGTTAAAAGCTGTTAAAAAATGACGTTGATTATCTCCGGCTATTAGGAGTTTTAAAGAACTTCGCGTGAACTACAAAGACGACGTGATAACGCAAAGAAACCTGTTAAATCAGTTTTCTCTCTTGCAGTTGTTTCTAGAAATATGATTCATTTTTACCCGAGTATCTTACTATAATCTTATTAAAATATCTTACAATATTTTAGTAAAATCTTATTGGTTTTTTCGAAATGGTTGAAACGTTACACTATCAATTGAAATATAATTAGTAAAACATTTCTTATGTATTCAATATGCTGAAGAAACGGAGGTTTACGGGTTAATCTTGAAGATCTACATTGTAATTATTTTTCCAGTAAATATAGCGATAGGCACAACAAATTTATACCTCTAATTTTGTGTGCCATCCATAGGAACAATATTTTTCAGTTGCAATAAATGCGGTTTTGGCGCAGCAAATGTTACGTTGATGTTTGGTTCACATGAACACTCTTATGATCTTTTCATTCAGCTTATACATTTTTGATTTATTTATATTCAAATTAAAAAAACTTGAAGTAAGTTCAATTTATTTCGTAAATAAATTATATTATGGTAAATGATTGTATCTAGCAAATTTATTGTTCAAAAGTAGATACTTTTAAATATTCATTTTAGAACAAAGTTAATAACATTTAATTATTACATAAAAGTATATACTGTTTAATAAAATTAGTTAAAAAAAATTAACAACTGCCGATTTGTCAGCAAAGCTGTATAAAAACTCCTAACAGTTCGACCATTTAAATCCATGTCACAGGTGCTCCATGTCATTAGCGCCAGCTTAAAAATTCCAAACTGTCCTGAATATATATGACTGTCTTAGTTAGACTTGTCAGTCAACGGAGAGTGTTTTATTACTTCAAACTGCTCCGCTTCGGTTCCCCTCTTAATTATTTCTTTTCATTTTGTCAAGAAAAGAACCACGCCGCGTTTAGCATCAGATTTTGTGATAAATTTAGTCACCCCTCACTTTCTTTTTTATTTCAGCTTCAGTTTATTATTAAAACGGTCTTTATCGGGATTGCAGTTTACAATTTCAAGAATATTATTTCGTGTTTAGAGTTCCTTTGTGGCATGCTTTTAACGAAAAGGCGCTAACAAGCGAACAGTCTTCCTTGTGGTAATTGGGTACTATGGAGCTGGCATTACTTCAACCTTGCATGTAAAAATGAAGGGGTTGGAGGGTGATAGGCCAAAAGAGACAAGTTCCACTTCTACCAACATAAACTCACTACAAAAAAAATACGAAGATGTTACTTATTTGCTGCGATTTTTGTACGGTAAGAAAAATCTGAAATAAATTCGCGAAAATATGTTTTCAAAATTACTTACTTCTAAAATAGTCTACACATCGACTTTAATGAAATCAGTTTTTAAAAAAGAAATAACAATGTTTCGCTTCTATAAATTTTTAGAAGGTTCTTTTACATAGGAAGTGATTGAAATAATTTAATCCTATGTAAACATTTTCTGTAATCCATGCCAGATTCACCTATTATATCAAATGATCCCGAATATTCAACCGCACCTGGGATGATCAATAATTCGTGTTTGCTGTTGTTTGGCAAGCTAAGTGTCCTGTTATTAGCAACTTAAAGTTACGACCGTTTTGTCGTTGTTACCGTGACTATAATAATTAATTTTATTATAAATTGGCTTGATTAATGTTAATGTCTATTTGTTTATCTGGACATTGTCAACTATTACGTAGGTAATATGGAATCAGAAAAGCATAATTATGGAAATTTTGTCAGCGGAATATCACTTTTCTTGTTCGTCTTGAAGAAACAATCAACCAAAAAGCGATTAGAGTTTACACAGAGAAAATGAATGGACAAATAATTTGGGCTTGAGAAATTATGCATTGTAACCGTTTATAATAAAAGCATATTTTGTTTAATTGTTGTTTCTCTCACATATATGTCAAATGAAAATGATTTTTTTTATTCAACCGTCACAATCTAATATCTAATATGTGTGATACACAGGCCAGATACACACAGAGGATTCCCTTAAAGAAGCATAAAAGAATGTACTAAAGTAGAAATTAAAAATTTATATTTCAATTGATAGTGTAAAAATATATATAAAAAATTTACAAACTCGTTAAGAAATTGTATAAAAACATTAAAAAATAACAAAAGGATACATACACTTTGATTTTTACTAGTGTTTATCTCACGATTTTTAAATGTACATTGTACAATTTATTCAATAAATTGATAACTCTTTAAAAGCTAAAACTTCCTTACACAGTAAATTTAAATCAATTATCGGCAAAAATATTATTTGAAGAAAAATATCTGTTCTCAGCCCAAGGCCATTATTAAGCTGAGATGGTTATAGATATAATGGGCTTCTAATTCTGCCCTCGATCGCTACTTCGGTTGATTAAAAATGGAATTGTGGATAATTTAATTCCACCACCAAGGAATTCCGGTCACGACCTAATGCTTATTACTTAGCCACACCTCGCTAAATTTCCCAATATTGCCAAAAGAATGGGAGGTCATTACTTTCCCTTTGTTTAACGGTCGTAGATATTATTTTTGGTCATGCCATCGCACTGAATTATTATTATTTTATCGCTCCCAATAAAATTAATAGGAAGTAGCACAGCCGCATTAACTGTCTATTGATCACTCCTACCAGGTTTAGTCTAATCGTAAAACAAATCTCGTTATTATTACTTATCAGATCAGATCAGATCAGTCAGTGTTATGACAAAGAATAGTCAATTTTGTTTACACTCGGGTTACACCTTAGGTTTATTCTTATAAGGGTTGATAGACTGTACTTTAAAAAAGAAAAACATGAAAAAACTATATTTATATACTGTAACAAAAGAAGATTCACAATGCTTGAAAAATGATAAAAATTGTAAATAAATATTTCCAACTTCCCTGAATAAAGCAATGAACTCACGAATGGAAAAAGGAAAATATTTCTTTACAATAATCGCCCGCACTAATTGAATGAAGGCGGAAGCGCAACGGATACTAAGCTAAGACAAATTGTCCCGGTTCACGCTTTACGCCAGTAAATTCTTGAAGTGGTAATAAATTTGTGTTTGTTGCTCCCTCCGAAGGCAACTTGAAAGAAATTTAATCAGATATTATAGGAATTGAAGTTTCTTTTACAAGTTAATTTTATATTAGCTTCTCGGAGATGTAATAGATCAGTAAATACAGTTAGCAAACAAGAATGACAATTTTTTTTGATCATTTTTTTTTGATGAAAAGTGAGTATAGTTAGTTCCCTCTGTGGGTAAAGAATCCATGTTATTCTCTAACTCCAGAGGGAACTGACTAACATCTAACTTACCTTCAACTACCGGAACACAACAGTGTTTTTAACATTAATGTTATGGCGGCAGGCTTAGGTTAGCTGGTGATAGCTAGTCACGTGGACTTAGAAAAAACTACCAACCAAAGGGAGGACCAAATTCTTTTTTCGCTGGAAATTGAACCCCGATCCTGTATAAAACTGTTACTTAAAAGGGTATATAATGTGTAATATTAATACTGATGATCTTACCTTTAAATAATATAATTTAATTTCATATAAAGACCGACTTCAAATATTTAATGTAATTTATGATTCTGTAATTTCTTGTTCTACAACACTACATGTACATTCATTTGGTATATTAGCCCTATGATACAATCATATAATTCGCAAATGTTATAACAAACGAAAATGCAGCTTGCAAGCAAGTATGCAACATGCGTGGTTGTCACCGTTTCGGCACAGCGGGGTTTAAATTAATTTCTAGAAGTATGACAGAAAAGACTACGTGAAGTCGGCTTTGTAGCTATTCATTTTTATCAATAACATCTGTAGCATAACATTACCGACACCTCAAAGTATTTACTTTGCAAGACTAAATAAATTCAAGATTAAAATGATATTTAAAATAAAATAAAATATATTAAGTAACAATTATATCGAATGAATAATATACATAAATTTGATATTGGAAGTATATTTAGTTTGAGTAAAACTTATATCCAATAAATGTTATAAACCCTGCTCTTTCATTACGTTTATTAATATATTTCTACCTCTTCTTCTTATATATATAATAATGAACAGATGTTCGTTAGTCCCACTTAAATTTAAAATTATTTTTTTTGTTTTGTTTGAATTTGTTAAAAATATTACTTAATAAACAGTAAAAACTGTATTATGTTCTAATACTACTGCATATTCATCGGAACGTAATAGTTCATTTAGATAGAATTACTAAGATTTACTTATAAAATACAGGAGTCTTCTAGTACTTTAGATGTATTGAGAAATCTGATTCAGCAATTTACGAAATCTGTTGTTGTTACTGATACAGGAACCGTTCGTTTTTATCTTGAGGATTTTTAATTCTGCACTCATTTACCGTCAAGAAAAAATTAAAATATTAAAAATATTGGTTGAATTTTAATAACTAAGAATTTAAAATTAATTGTACGTACAATAATAATAACCTTTTGCAGGTACTTGTACATGTTTATCAATCTTATATGTATTTTATTTGTCAATTATTCCATTTGTGATACAAAACGAATTATTTTTTCCTTTTAAGATACACTCTAACGTATATAGAATAAGTTCCTTCATATTAGATTATATCTGAATCTTACGTCATTGTGTATTCCTTTTACTAGTCAATACAAAACATCTGCTCATAGAATGAGCTTCAATTTGTAAGCAACAATGCTGAATAAAATTCTATTCCTGAATAGGCATAATCTAGAGAAACAGCGAGATTGAAAATAATGGTAGAGATCTTTTCATACATTGATATCCATGTCATTTTCTAATTTATTAGAAATTAGAAAATTACATGAATGGCACTGGAAACTTATTATATGTGAATTCATTTGAAATACTAACATAGTGTTATACTAGCACATTAATTTAATATTTGCTACTTTATCATGACAGTTATCTTAAGTAAGTTTATGCGTTATATATAAAGTTTTTAATGTTAGAAATCAATCGTAGTAGAAAATAAAATACTTGTGATCTTTATGGGTTTTCCTATGGAATATGTCTTAGATTTCATGGGTTAAAAACTGTGACACACGAAAAGCAGAGATAAAACTATAGAACCTTTACTATATCCCCAAGCCTAAGGATCAGTCGATCGTGATTTTATATTAGTTAGATTTTTTCCTAAACAAAACTCTAATTTTTCGGTCATGATAGAATGGTCAGTCACAGTTTGGAAAATGGTAATATTTATATGATGTTTCGTATTTGTAAAAAATCTATGTTCTCCAAATTCAAATTCAAAGTCTTTATTGAATGCCACATTGGTGAACACAGAAAAAACAACAAGTCATTAAATAAGTTTAGTATAAAATGGCCGTATACTGATTTTGGAGTATAATATAGTTTTAGTCTTTCTTTTAAATAGGCCGAATCAATTTTTGACTACAGATTTCTTATCTTCGAATGAGGTTTTAATTTCTTCTTATTCTCAAAAATCAAGCATAGTTTTCGAAGTTTGACAGCTTTATTTGTTCTATCAACTATTTATAATATTATAATTTAAAAAACTATGTTTTTTTAAAATTATTTCACAGAGATAATCATTACATTCATTAAGTTCATTTTCCACTTCGAAGTTTCAGTTCTCATATCTATTATTTCATACGTATGACTAACAATGGATTACTCGTTTAGTGGGCGAGTTTATTCCGCTGTAAGGTATTTAAATAAGTCCAACAAATGTTACGAAAGTCATGTCTATAAGGGTAAAACTTCTATTTTTTTGTACTGTGAAATTCTTTGCAAATACTTGCTTTTTGGTGGCACATTGCATATTTCAGTTTCATTTTTCTTTCTATACCACAGTATGACGCTCAAGGTATGCAGAGTAACAACATATCGTGTTTTGTTTTATGTCTTTATTTCAAATTGGTACATATAGGAGTACTTGACTTCATATGAAAATTATAGAATTAATTCTATTTTTGGCCTCCCTAGCAATACTAGAACTCTGACGTTCAATAATAATTAATCCAGGTACTCCGAAACTACTGGGGGCAAAAGATCCCTTTACCAAAATGAACTGATACCTCAGACCTCTATTGCAAAATTACCCTAACAATCTTGTTTTCCTATTGTTTGGTATTCATACTAACCAATTTAAAAACTTCATCAGTTTTCGTTTACGTCATACTTGGGTTACCTTACCTTATCTTGTTACATTGGGAATCAGTGATTTAAACCAACTTGTCTAATATAAGTATTATATTTATACTATAATATATTTCATACCTACATATTGATCGACTCCAAGGATTATTTACAATTTTTTTTTTAAATTATTTTCTCAGAATGGAATATAAAATAAAACAATACCCGGTGGTGGTGGTAAACAGTACAATATCCGTAACCAGGTTAGGTTGCCAAATTTTGATTTATTTTGTATTCTACCACTTATCGTTAAAAGACCACATAAGTTAATAAGCTATTAGTAGGCAATAACCATTTATTAATTACAATCTGGACGGATGCCTTTATCTTTATTGCCTTTATCATTATTTTTCTAGTTATCGAAGTTACAGCTTACAAAATAAAAGTGAAGCCTTGCCTTTCTCCAAGGAACTGTTCATTATTATCAGTCATCGGAGTTCGTAACAAAGACAAGCTTAGTAGTACGTCCTAGATAACAAACTTCTTGATGGTTTGCCAAATTTCTGATTAAACTGCTGTGAAACTTCGTCAGCTCTTATGGACGCCAAATAAAATTCGACACAAAACCTTCGTTTTTGTGAGTAATGAACAAGTTCTTCGGAATTAAAAATTACACCTGCTTCATTATCATGAACTCTAAATATACGCCTCGCTGCTAGGCACAGGCTTTCCTGCATGTGAGATATTCAAGAGGAGATAGCGCCGTAATACGTTATACTGGCCCCATAGGGCTTAGTGGGTGGAAAATATTAAAATCACAACTAGCATCAATTGCTTAACGTACCCTCTGAACATGTAACGTGTGATAACTTTTAAATGATCAGTCCAAAGTAGACCATGTCGGGAGCTCGATTGTTATCATTATTTAATAGCAATATAACTAAGAATTCTCTGGCTGGCAACATAAGTTGACCGTGAATTTGAGCCCTAGCTTCTAGAAGATCTTGTTTGTAGCCATAGATCGCGCATACTAGTTACAACTTTAGAAGATTTGAATATAAAATTTTAATTGCTTGAACGGCAAATATACATATATACGGCTATAACTGGAGGACAATAATAAAGAGAGATGTAGTATGAGGTGATGTTTATGTAATTGTAAAAGCCTAAAATACAATGTTTTCACACGTTCATTCGAATAATATTTGAAATTCGAACACAAAAGATAAAACTCTGTTTAACAATACAAGGCTTATATAATGATTATTAATAAGGGCAGAAGACTATAGTTGTTATAAATGGATAAGGTTCTAAAGCATACAATAAAACTGGTCCAATTTTTATCTTGAATACACGTGTCAGTACACGTTTTAACTTTAAAATAAATAAATGTGTGGGACTTTTATATACCACCCAAAAAAGATTTATCATAGAAGATGTCTAAATGAGCGTTTAACTTTAAATAACTTCCATACAGGCCTTCTTTAAATACAAGCTGTGGTACCACCACCGCCTGCCAGTTGCTGTCTAGCATGATACCTAGTAACTCGAACATTACAAAAATTCGCAGTCGGACCGTTCCTGGTCCCTAGTGGGTTCAGCGCTTGTGTATTTTTATTTATATAAAGCACAGCAAATAGATGATACACGTGTATAGATAGACATACATGATATAGATATACATGTATAGATTTTTATTAGTTATATGCTGATATTATTAATTTAATTGGTTAGTGTCGTAATAGAATCGAGAGTCGAGATTGACGGCACATGAAGAAATTTACAGCGAAACAAATTGTAGAATTGAAAAGGCTTCCAGAGAAAGTGTCTAATCATAACATTTGATGTGAATAAAATCCTGCACTTAAATCAGAGATAAAAAGTTTAAATAATTATTTACTAAATAAAATAGTTACTAATGGAAGTGGACCATAGATTTCTGAATTGATATAGACGACTTCCATAAAATTAGAGTCAGCTTTATAAGAATAATTATTATCAAAAGATTACATATGGAAATTTGGGGACAAGCTATAAAATAATAAGCTTTAGCGCTTATTATTACAACCAATACAATTTTATAATTTTATTCATATTATTCAAGTTTTAATATTTTTGTACGGATAAAAATATATTGTAACTTGAATAATATGAATAAAATTGTAGGTTCATAAAACGTGTTTTCATCTGTATCATTTAAAACCTTAATTCAAAGGAATAAAATTATCTTATTTTAGGGAAAATAGCCTTTTGCGACATACAAGCTGACATTACATCTGCTTATTAGTGCGAGGGGAAAGACCGCTAATGGACTTGTTGGGTACACAGATTATGTCCCCCAAGTGAAAAACGTTACAGAAACAGGTCGTTGGAAACTAGAACGACTGCATTTACACTGTTGTATATTTTTTGTTAGAACGATTCAGCTTTTGCCAAGATGTCTTTTTGAACTTTCCAATTAAGCTGGAAAGTTTGCGTCTGTTGGTGTCAATTATAGGGATTAATACACTACGGTGTGTATAGGAATAATAACCTTATCACTGCACCACTGAGGTGGAACTCGGGCAGCCCTGACGCTATTGGAAGCCTTTGAATTATTTTTATGACATATTATAATATAATATATAAATGCGTTAGTTCAACGAATCATAGTATCAACATTTAATTGACGTTCTATTAATATATTGGATATTTTAACTTTCATTAAAAATGTTTGTGTGAGAACATTTTTCATTAAAACTAGACACACTTTTTGTCTTCTCGAAATAGGTCAGCAAACCGAAGTATGTTTTGGCATCTAACAGCTCCCTATTTTTCTTAAGTTTGTGTAATTTTGTGCCAGTTACCTGCTTTAAGATAGCAAAGGTAGACCTTTACCAAACTCCTTTAGTGGCAGACGACAGACATACGAACGATGTACTTTTCTCAAGTTATCTCCAGGTTTCTCTTGATGGTAGTAATGCAAATGTATAATTTTTATTACTTATCAAAATAAAATAAAATTCAAAAACATTTGAACCGTGTACTTGTCTCTGTCATTGAGGACCTGTTAAATTAATTTCACAAACTTAATGTAGGTATTATTATACTAATGGTTTACTTACTTACAGGATTTTCTTCTTGTTTGTAGATAATAAATTTAAAATAAACCGTATCATGTCATGAGAATAATAAATAAAACACTGTTTCAACAGCAACAACAAGCAAAAAACAAAAACAAAATAAAATAAAAAAAAAATAATAAAACAAAAGTCAGTCATCACATGTGAAAGGTGTGTTTATGTGTGGGTGTATGTGTGTTTATGTATGTGTGCGCTAGTGAATACGCGCGCACCTACTCGCGATGTAAGCAAGTTCTAGCTTAATCAAAGGATGGTTTATATGAAGCGACAGTTAATATTATTTTATTTAATCCTCCGGATATATCGGCATCGATATATCGATATATCGGTATCGGCATCCTATTTCGGAATTCCAACCCAGAATTTTCGCCTACTCTAAGGTCTAAGAAGCACACAATCACCAGGGCTGCCCAATGGCACTTATTTATTTACAGCTACTTGACCACCTACTTATTTGTTTATCGAACTTGATTTTATTTTAATTAATGTGTGAATAATGGATTAAAAATGAATAAATACTAGCATATCCAGCCAATCCAGAACTTGAAGGTCCAGTAAATTTTTTGCTACCCTTTGTCACAATAAATTATTCTGGCTTACAAAGGACAAAGCCTTACAAAAAAGGCTTACAAAGAAAATGCGGGTAAAAGCAATGTTGAGCTGTGAGTCACAACCATGAACCGATACACAGGTCAAACAACACTATTTATAATTGATGCTTAAATGAATTTTTTTTAAAATTTCCTTTAAACATAAACATATTTTCTTATAAGTCAGTTTCCTGTTATTGGTTCTATCCACATTTCAAAAAAGGTTCATTAACTAAGGTACGTATAGTAAGCGCGTGTAGCACTTAAGGCACTAATAAGACATGGAATACCCTGAAAAAAAAAAACAAACGAAGACTCAAAGTTCCAAATCGGTGAAGAGTACACCTGCGCCTAATAAAATTCTTTAAGTTTAGCATGTCACTTAGACAATTTTCCAAGTTTATTTTTTATTTAAAAAAAACCTTAAATCAAACGGAATAAAACACATTACAAATTATTTCAATTGATCAAGCCGTTCTTGAATTTTAGCGAGACTAACGAACATCAATTCATTTATATATAATAATATATATAATAAGA
Organism: Acentria ephemerella; assembly: GCA_943193645.1. Taxonomy (NCBI): domain Eukaryota; kingdom Metazoa; phylum Arthropoda; class Insecta; order Lepidoptera; family Crambidae; genus Acentria; species Acentria ephemerella. The sequence goes on along the minus strand of OW971886.1, from coordinate 7,339,950 downwards.
GAATTAACGTAAACCTATGAATGAAGATCAATTTATTGGTGACTTTTGTAAAATAGGTTATTATTATTTTGAGGAAAACTAGAAGCTAATTATTTTTTCTTCGAATTGAGTATCTAAATTTTGCCAAGCTGTTGTAAATTGGGCTTCAAAAAGCGAAGGAAGATGGTTATTATTGAAATATACATCAAAGTAAGCCTTTTTGCATTACAAACATAACGTGAAAATTATTTTTTAGTGTGTCAGTTTTCTTATAGAAATATAAATAAGCGCCAACTTAAGTTGTCCCTATAAATCAGCGCATAAATATTACTATCATTCATTTTACGCGAATTCCTTGTGCATTCCTGAACGCAGAAACATTAAATGTGTGAGAAAACTCATCGAAAACAATGGGCAAAGAAAAATATTTTTCAAGAACTTCCATTTGTCTATCTTGCCTTATCACGCACAAAAACATCTATTGAATTAAACGTTCACTGCTTAGAGTTTGAAAGCTTAAATGGAAGTGATGAAAAATTATGTGGAAATAACTTTATTACTACGGATAATGTTTCTAGTATCCATATTAGGTAAATTGTTAAAGTTGTTGTTAAAAAAAATTGTTAAAAAGATCTCCTTAATTGCGGCTTGAAATTTCGTATTGTTATTTCTTATATTGGATTTTTTATTTTTACATAATAAGGGTAAATAGACACCCAACTAGAGTAAGCAGTTAAATTACCCTCTCTAATCATGTAACACCAAATCTATGAACACGTTCACCCTAAAATCAAAAGTGGTGTTTTTCATCAACAATTTTTATATATAAGTTAGATTTCCCCTCATCTGTCTTGGTGAATGCAAAGATAAGGAAAAAATCCCGGTGTAATCTCACATATACCATTGCTCATATCTGCTCTTAAGCAGATTTATCTGCGGTATATCTGCTTATTGCTTAGTGATCCAAAGCAACATGCTATTATTATATTATTTGTTTGAAAAAACACAAGCAAATAGCATTGTAGTACAGTAATCAACTCTTTACCAGTAACGTCTTTAATATGTCAAAGTAAACTTACCTACGTTAGTTGACATTGTACCTAATTCATACATACTACACATGTGTTGCTACATAAAGTTAATTGAAATTGTTTTTATAATTTGTTATTATATTATACCATAGGGTTTTTTTTATAAAGCTTTTATAATGTGAATAACAGAAAAAGATTCTAACTTCAGTTCTAAATGAAAGGTAGCTAATTTGTCAAAAGTAAAAACGTATTAGATTAATTTCGCATATCTCAGTTTTATTGTGATGCTGTTAAATAGTATTCCAGTAATGTAATAAATTTTAACAAAAATATTTATCACAAACGCGTTCTCAGAACGGGAACCCTATTTCGAAACTTTCCTTCACCATTAAAATTCAAGGCTTTTTCAATTTGCCATTCTCTCAGTGTTTTCAGTAGCGTTCCAGGAATAGTGTTATTGTTCACATATTTTGCTTTAAAGAGTTCATCTCGGAAGGTTTTAAGTTGATCTTTAATATATTCTACTGGTATTTTTGATCTTGCTATCAACTTTGGTGTGTTACTTCCTTTTTCTGTCACATTTTTCGATTCATACAGCTCGTAGACTAATAATTTGTCATGTGATCGTGGGACTTTCAGGAAAACTGCGTATTCTGCGCCAACGTGAAGAAATCCGTGGAGGTTGTGTTCAGATTTATAGCCATCGATGTATAGGAAAAGTTTGTGTAGACGGATAGCGTGAGAATGAATAGGAATTATCAAGATTAAGATTTTTTTTATCTAAAAAGTAAGAGTTACTTAAATATAGCACTTCAAGAACATTAACTTAAATTGTGTTAAAAGATATTTATGCAAGATGAGATAACTGAGTCAGATCATGTATAGATAAATCAAAACTGGAAATATTAAAAAAGATTCTTCATATTTCCTTAGTAATAATGAAGAATAAGTTTTACATTTTTATACAGTTTTCATCAGGTTTAAAAATGTAAGTTCCATGTCCCTTTAAACAAGATTCATAAAGTTTACTGCACATAAGAAAATTGGTATTTCCCTTCTTATCCTCTGTTCAAAATTTTACACTTTTGATAGTGTTGCAAGCACTGTGTTAGTAACGCGTCATTAAATGCAAAACTTGTCTTGAGATCTCAGGTGCCACGTGCTTTATTGGTTCCTAAAACTTATGGATGTTTGACAATCTCAAAATGTAAAGACAAACTAGTAGAAAATATTTATTTTTTCTTGATAGACACAGTTTATACTAGTAAACATCTTCAGAATATTATCTACCACTAAGTACTTATATATTTTACCTAATTATAGGTATCAAAAGAGTTTTAAATTCCAATAACCAAAAGCACAACCGCTTATACAAGACTCTGCGATTAATAAAATACACAATTCCAATCTAAATACGCACCCACTCCATATTTTAAAATTTTAAATTTCATGTACGGATAAAAACGCGAGGTGCACTGAACGGCTTTCAATATTCAAAATTTAACTGGCAGAGAAATAAAAACCGCGAATATTTTACGAGGTTCTAAAATTTTTACTAACCGAACGTTTTGTATTTTATTTCCGCAACGAACCAATATTGTGTTAACCTTCTTGCATTGATAAAACATTTGATATTTTCAATTACGTAATAAATATGTTTCCGATTGCAGATAATGCTGTGCTATGTAATATAGGTATTTCCACGGTAAAATAAGCCAATATTTACAGCAGAATCATTGAATGAAAAACCATTAATAATAAATAATAATTAAGAATAAATTAAAATGATACATCTACAGTAATTTTATATGGAAGTAAAGTTGTTTATAATTCAAATATTTGTTTAGACGTAAGCAGTAATTCAGAATTGAGATAACTACTTACCACAAAAAATAAGTCACCAATATTAGAATGGATCTTTAGAATAGATTTTATTAACTTTTGTTAATTTTTTAAATATTAATGAACATTGTGCCATTACTTTTACAGTTTTAGCAAAATAGCTGATGGTAAAAACGACCTGCGTTGTTAAGGCTGCTTTAAAAATAATCTTTATATCATCTTACTTAGAGTAAGCAGATCCGCGGTAAGCATCTTAATCATAATAATAAAGCTGCATCTTTTTTTTAACTATCAAAGAATGGAGAATAATTAGATATTTCAGTTGTCAAGTGGAGCAATCGCCTATAAAACATACAATTGCTGATAATCTGGAGACAAGAATATCACATTTTCTAGATACCACTGTTAATACTGAAGCGGAGATTAATTAATTATATTTCCCTAGCTTTAAAATATTCATTAGAGTATATAATTATATGTTCACGAAAGTACCGCACCGCTCAGAATCTTTTTTGACCGTTTAATAAAGAAATAATGTTTCAACTTCGAGATATATTAAGCATATTATTCTATGTATTTGTAAGCTTGTTAAGAATAGGTAAGATTTCGGTGTCAGATTTTCGTTTTCTTGCTATGGTTAGTTTTATAAAATACTTTTTAAACCTTGTATTATTTGGCATCGATGAAACTTTTTTCTGCTACGACTACCGTCAATGAATGTCTTTAAGTTTAACGCGCAACTTTGTAAATCACTGTAAATACTACGTAAATACACAGGTATTAAAAAAAACTTTGCACCATTTTTATAAGTTTTCAAATTAAAATTTTGCTTACCAGTTGAAGTAGTTTCCAGTATCGGCAACTTTATAGCATTCCTATGCAGTAGGAAAAATAGAAATAAAATTAACTTTCGATTTCAAATTAAACTGCAGTTTTGTGTATTCCTTAATTTATTTATGCTCTTTTATAAGACAAAGTTGTCAGAGTTTTTCATTAGTAGCATATATGTACAGATAGATCAGCACCTTGAACACTAGACACTGTATTCAAGCGTTGCTTGCCTCAAAATAAAGAAAGGAAGATGTTTGTTGATAGAAAAAAGAGAAAAGGTTACTTGCTTCCAACATAATGCTAGTAATTGCAAAGGAGTTAGGTACTCAGCGGGTAGAGTGCTCTAAGCTTAAATTAAAATCCACTATTGCCTCTCTTTAACACTAATCCCAAAACCATATGTTACTTCAAAAATTTTTTACGTGTAAATATTAAAACTTAAAATTTAATCTTTGAATCAGTGATCGAGTAAAAATATTTCAATCAAAACAATATTGCATATTTTTGTTTATATTTATTTTGACACATTGTCGTACACATACGAGTATATTCACATTTATATTCTTTTATTACTTTAGGGCACTTTATTGAGAATACAATACCTAACTACACAGATAAAAGTTATCCATGGCTCTTAATAATAATTCAATCAAGGGACTTCTTTAAAGCGTTTCAAAAAATGAAATTAAAAGTAAAAAAGTTACACAACAAATTAAACCAATTCTTACTGTATTCTTTTACTGTGTACTTTTTGTATTCAAAATTATTACTGTATTCTTTAGTTGGTTATAGTCAAAAGTCAAAATTAAATAGTCTCAGAAGTTCCTCATAAGATTGTAGGGAAATAACAATGGGTATGTTTTAGCAGTCAGTAAGGGCGACTTCATCATGGGAGATTTATAATCAACCGGCTCGGGATTGTTTGCGACCTATCCATTAACGAAGTTACTCCTTCACTGCATTTTCATAGCATATCACAATTAGCTGGACTTGGCACACGTAATATAAATATTGGTTTTTTAATCCACTTTTGTTCATGTGCTATATCTAGGGAAAATATTTTTTTTTTGATGTACTATAATTGAATTGGTGAATTGCTTTAGCAGAACCTGGGCAACTGCCGCAGAGGGTAGTGGATTTACCGAGGACTATTCCTCAGTTTTAGTAGGTATTCCCAAACAATAGCTAATGTAACATTCGAGGATTAACAGCCTAAAACAAAAGATGCCCTCAAAAAGAAAAGAAATATGATAGTTAAATTGATGAGATTGTAATAAGGAATATGCACGTATTTTTATTGGCTGAAACGATTCTTATAGTTATTATATAACAAATATATATATAAAATATCCAAAATATAAAGCATGAAGCTAGAAAAATATTCAAAATCACTAAATTTTACGGGTGACTTAAACGCGGCCGTTTTTGCCCGCTTATTCTGTGACAAGTGCTTGTTCTTTTGTTTACAAGAGTGTGATGTCTACAACGGAGTGTTTGGTTCATAAATTTACTGAAAGTTCAAAGAAAAAAAAGTGATATATAAAATCATTTATACCAAAGAAAAACAACAGAAAAGCTTGTTATAAATATTGTGTCGTTCTTAAGTGCCAAATTAACATCAAAACTGCACGAGATAAAATATGTCTCCTTATGCCAAAATGTTAAATTTTTGTAGGACAATTTCTAATATTCTAGATGAAACTTTATTTAAGAAATTTATGAAGAAAACATAAGTACTTAGACAAATATGAGTTTAGAAATTGTAAACTTCTCTACTTAATCGTCACGTTAGAAGATTATTAATTAAGTTTTGGCAAATAGCGGAATTAGCTAATATTACACTAATTATTCGGAGTTAATTATGTAAATAGTCATGGATAAGCATTTTCGGAATCTGGCTTTAAAATTATTATATATATTTGTAAATAAATATTTTTTTGATAAATAAATCAGGTCGATGTGTACATTACGTAGGTACCTTAAGAATACCCTTTTCATGTCAATTGCACCTTTCAAAAGACTTGGCGTTGAAATATTAGCGTGGCCGATAGATACAGCTTATCGGTTTTCCACTCCGACAGCTTTCATTGCTGACCCAGCCTTAGTATATCTGATCGTTTTCGTAAACCACTGATTTCTTGAGAATTGATTTCTTTCGAGGTCACGTTCGTCTGATTACGTTTATATGCCACAGTTTGTCAATAAGCTTATATTGCTGTATACAAAATGTAAGTTACACACGCAATTGATATTAAGTTATAGACATATATATCCGGATACATTTTAATCATATCATTGATTGACAGATTGAAATTTTTAGCCATAACTACGGCATGCTGGTCCAACGTGAGTTGTGACACATAATCGGAAAGGGAATGACTACCCACCACCATAAGATTAGTGCATTTTAGTGGATAATCTCACTACTGAAGACTAATCTATCCTCATATGAAAATAGATGAGGAGTTTAGACTGAATGTGAAAATGCCAACGGCCTAGAGTAGTGAAGCACGAGATAACAATTTGGAATGACCTATCCATGGACGAAAAAAGACGCCTTTTTATAAGATTCTAGTGAATCAAATATGGTATTCTGAACTGAACATTAGAAGCACAGTTTAAAACAATAAAAGCATAGTTAAAGACTTCTGGATTTCGATATACACTTCCAAAACATTGGTGTAAGATTGTCACCGTGTACCTCTTGTCTAAGGTTGATGTGAGTTCAACTTTGTGGTAACATAATAAAAAGATCAATTGAGACTTTAGTGTTTCATTTTTATGACGTAAGGTAAAATAAAGTAGAAAGAGATAAAAAATAAGTAGGAAGTAGTAAGGAACTCATTTTATGGGGTCTTTTGTTAACCAGTATATAAAAACAAATAAAATGTAGATAAACCATTTTGAATGTTATATTTCTTAATATTTGTCCAAATTAAATCAGCCAGCTTAGATAAATGACCGACAATGACCTGAAGCGGGCACACCGTTACAAGATTACCAGAAATCGCTGCAAAGTCAAAGTCAAAGTCAAAAATAACTTTGTTTAAATAGACTTATTTACTAAGCTCTTTTAAATCGTGCCGCATTAATCATCGCAGCTGCATGAGTCATATTTGTAACTGATAGAATTATTTCCTACGATATGACGATAATGATTACTTTTGAGAGAGGGCCGTAACGCATCTCTATAAGACAAACATGAAATAGTTATTCAACCTTAGAAACAATTGGTTAGGAGCAAGAAGTCTGGTTTCGTTAACTGGGATTTCATTATCTGCCAAAAGTTAGTATGTTAATGTAGCGGTATTGACAGATATAAAATCTTTCTTTCACATATGAAAACAAAAGACATATTTCTATATTTATAATATGTCAATGCCTCTTAAGTAAAACTATGGCTTTGTACTGTCCAGACACTTTCGACTTCTTTTATAAACGTATTTTATTTTTTATAAAAAGTTTTATAATCTGTTCTTTTTTGCCAGCTTATTACGTAACTTCTATTGCAATGGTGATAAATTTCATCTCAATTTATTTCTTATCCATTGCTGCACGATAAAGATTATTGCAATGACTTTTTAATAAAGTTGCATTGACTTATTATATATACTATTACATTAGACCCAAGTCCTTGTTACGAAAAAAACCAAACAGAAAAAAGTAAAAATATACATTTCAAGTATTGAAAAAATTGCCCTTGTACAAAGACAATGGACTAAAAATCAAAGTATTAAAAATTCAGAATTAAATATTAACTCTAATTCCGTTGTTCACGGCCTAAATGAAAATTACGATATTCACATTTCTTTCATTACAATTCAATAAGAAAGGATACAATGATTTATACTTTATTTTAACGTAAAGTTAATTGACACTTAGATGATCCATACTTTTGACTTATTTTGATGTCACCGGTCATCTGTCTTTTTTTGGTTGTATTGTACTGAAAGAGTAGTACTGAACATAAATTTATTAAGTATATACAAAACGGAATGGGGCCAATGTGTTTGTTAATAGCGAATTATATTTTTTGATCATTTTGATCACAAGGTTTCGATATTGGTTGATTGTTCTTCTGCAGTAGATGTCAAACGCATAACAGTATCTGTCAGAACCAGCTTGAAACGAAATCGGATATTAATAAAATACTATTTAGTATAGAAATATGGATACAAATCAATTTCATCTAAAATCAATTATGCATAGTGTGTGTGTGTACTGTGTAAAAAATGAAAAAGGACAGTGGAACTAAATATGTTTAAAAATAGCAGATCATTGAGTGTAATGAAAGAGTAGATCCGAATGAAGTTTTATGTAGGTTAATACAAGATCATTTTCGTTATTGTATCGCTATAGATCATAGAGATTTAGATTAAGCATACCTTACGGAATACGTGGTTTTAGGGTAGAATCGATTTATTCAGCGTACTGAACCACAATTGAATTCTGAGTAGAGCTTTGTATTAACACATTTAATCTAGTTACTAAGCCCGCAGCCTCAGGATCAATCTTAATGACAATATCACGCTACTGTGGCACTGTTACCTGTAATACCGGAAATTGAAATAGTCTTGCCTTACCTCAATAATTATTTATTAAGCGACATATTAATTAATTTTACGTTATACACAGTAACTATACAGCTCCCTTGCTCCTTGGTATAGTGGTTCTAACTCTCTGGTTTCTATAACAAAAACAGATAATTTGACTATGGTTGGGGCTTGGATGGGTCAATCAAAATTTGTTACCTTAAGCCTCTCCGTGCCTCAAAAGGCCCGTCAAGACGAAGCCCGTCAAGACCACCAGCTGTGGTGTAACAAGGTTGTTGATTATGATTATACAGTTGTGATAACCGTCGATGAACTGTTGACCAATTTTGTCTAACCTACCCAACCAAATTTTTAAATAAACTATTAATCCAAAATAATATAATTTGATGCATGTCATTTTGGAAGAATGATCTCTGAAAACAGACAATACATGTTTGTCTTTCTATACACTAGATGATTACTTATCATTCCTATGCTTCAATTTTTACTTTCTTATAAACTAATAACAAAGAATAAGGTTGATAAACTATTTTAAATATAATGTTACTTGGAATAAAGTTTTGGCTTTAATTTTTTAATCTTTCGTATGAGATAGGTTGGTGAGCCAGGCAGGCGATTCATAGTCAGCATATAATTACTCGAAATTTAAAAATCATTATTAAAAATTTAAGGGATTGAAATTAATTAATTTAATTGTAGCATAGGAATGAAAAGTAATCATATAGTGTATAGAAAGACAAATATGTATTGTCTGTTTTCAGAGATCATTCTTCCAAAATGACATGGAAATATTTCGCCATTAGGCCCAGAGCTTTTCCGCAAGGTGCCGTGTTGAATGTTAATGAATAAAATCTTCAGGGATCCATACTCGTAAACAGAATTAGTTCGTAGATCTATTTTTATTTGTTTCTTTAGCAAAATATTTATTGGGAAAGTTCTAGATAAAACTATAAATCAATATTGTAATTTCCTACAGATACCTCGCAAGTTTTATTCAATTGGGATGAATTACTTTTTGTTTTTGAAAAAAGTTTTATAAATTAATAAATAATACTTCATACACTCAAACTATTATCTATCCCAAAGTAAGCATCACCAAGAGCTTTAGTTAAGAATACTAGATAACGGAGAAATACAGATGTATATAAATATCAATAATAAATAAACATACAAAAATCTATAACTTGTGAGCAAATAAATACTCGTACTTCGGTACTACCGGCATTCGAACTAGAGATCTCTGGCTAAATAGACAGGGGTACTGACCACTCGACCAGCTGACCCTCAAACGCATTGGTCCATAATATACAAATACATTTCAATCATAGGTGTCGACAAAACTAGGTTCATATACTATTGAAATTATTATACTGTCTATAATGTCCTCCCTCTCTTATAACATTTTTGGCATATACAATTACTTATAGCGGTTTTATATTTTAAGTACTTCATATTTCTTACTATTACTAAAGATACATTGGTTATGAAGGAGACAGTTTTTATAATTGTAATTCAACGGAGAAAAATCTATGGTAATCTATAGTACCTTGCGATAAATTTGGAAAAGAACTTTTAAATTACATTTATATGTATTTTAAACGAAGGAATACATATGAATTTTGTTTTTATAAGTAAATGTTTAAATCACATGCTGTTATGTGCATTTATTTTATAACTTAAAAAAAATTTTGGAGTTTAAAAATGTGGCAATGTTTTGATATTTTCGTTATTTTCTATTAATTTTTATATTTTGTAACAACCCGAAAAGATATAATTGTAATCAAATAGGTTAGTTAACTAAAGAGTCAGTGAAATATAAAAATTGCTAGCTGTTAAATTTATTGTAAAAAAATTGCATAAATACATTGTTATTATCAAAAGTCAAAGTCAAAAAGTCAAAAATAACTTTATTTAAATAGACTTATTTACTAAGCTCTTTTAAATCGTCACAACAGGGAATATGTATAAGAAAATAAATAAATATAATTATAAAGGCAATACTCATAATTTTACTGGGTATCAACCGGGCATTTACTAATTGTCCCAGTTATAGTATTTCAATATGTACTAAATAAATTGTTAGTTTTAATTTTAAAATAATACTTATTTTAAAATTAAAAATAACACTAGTATGCATATTCCCAATCAACCCTACTACCGCTTCGACGAATTAGTAGCTGCAGAGAAGAAGCGGCGCAAGAAACTCTCAGCCTTTAGTATTTATAATGACATTTACAAATCAATTATGTCATTATGTATTAGTATTATAAACATATACATGTTTTGTTTTACAGTGCATTAAAAAATATATTTTTAAATATTGCAAAATATAATAAATAAGTGCAGAGAAGCAAATTATAGTGGCCACAAATTTTTATCTTTAAAATAATCTTCTACCTTGTAATACCCCTTTTTCATCAAACAACTTTTAATAGTTGACTTAAATTTATGCAGAGGCAATTCAATAAAACTTTGTGGTATCATATTGTACATTTTTATACTTATTTCTATAAAACAATTACCGGTCTTATGCAGTCTGTGGCTTGGAAAGGCGAGCTTATGCTTATTTCTGGTGTTGAAGCTATGGCAGTCTGAATTTCTAAGAAAAGAACCACTGTATTTACGTACATACATAATACAATCAAAAATGTATTGAGACGCCACGGTTAGTATGTTAATTTCCTTAAATAATTCTTTTAGCGAGTCACGTGGTCTAAGGTTGTATATTGCACGAATGGCTCTCTTTTGAAGTACAAAGATCGTCTGTATGTCAGCAGCGGAGCCCCACAACAGTAGACCATACGACATTAAGCTGTGAAAATAGCTGAAATAAACTAATCTCGCCGTTTCCACATCAGTAAGCCGTCTTATTTTTCGAACTGCATGCGCAGCTGAACTTAATCTTCCTGCCAGAGCCGTAATATGTGGGCCCCATTGTAGTTTGGAATCTATAGTAATTCCAAGAAATGTTGTAGAATTAATTATTTCTATTGGTTCCTCATTTATCTTAATACAAATATTGACCCGCCTTACATTAGGCATACTAAATTTAATACACTTGGTTTTCTTAGAGTTTAAAACATCAAGAGTTTAAAATATCAGACTGAGTAATTGCATGCTGACATCAGTATCAGTCTGACATTCTTTGTTTCCAAGTTTGACAAACCGGTTGCCAAAAGCATATTACACCATTTTCACCTTGCCATTGAATCAATTTTTTAATAATACTTTAGTTTTTCGTGTCTATACGGCTATATTAAGCTCCTATCAGTTTATAGAAAAAACGTGTCGACATTAAAAAACATTATCGTGGAATAACCTCTGCTGAAACTAAATAGGTAGGTGAACTTTAAATCTTGAATAGATAATAGTAGAAGTGGTCAAAGTCACCACTCCATGACTCTATGATATTGACAAAGTAACCACCGGCGCCAACATTTTATCCACAAACAGCGATAGGTGTACCACAGTTTATTTCAAAAGCAACCTCTTTTATTTTGAGCGAATTATATAGAATGCAAGAAGGTATGTTTTTTTTTATTTTTTTGCCCTCTTTCGCACAGGGAAAGCAAAGGAAACTCGCTCTAATTCACATCAAACGCATATGTAACAGCCTTATGAAAGGAACAGGAAACCAAGTTTTGACTTTGAAACGGTTAACCAAGCAACCTTTGATTCATTAAGTATGTGCCATGCGAATAGAACAATAAGTGTACGCCAATGAATGTTTTTGTCGCTTAGAATTTCACTTCCAAAAGTTCAACATACATTTACTTAAAAACAAACATCTACATTTACTTTAAAAAATAACCCTTTTGCCCAAAACACGTTAAGCCCTTTGACCAAAGTAATGAATCGACAATTATATTTTGCCCACCACTCCGTTTATATGCAAGAAGAATGTCAGTGTTCATAAAGATAAGCCTGGAAGAAGTATATTGTATAACATGGGAGCAATATATTTTTTTGAATCAATAGTTTATTAAGGCATACACGAGAAAAGAAATAAGAAGAGCTTTTAGATACAGCTCATAGGGTGCAGCTCAAGTACTAAAACTTGCTTGATGACATTTTTCTAAATTTTACGAATTTAAATAATTACACGATATAAAGCAGATAACTTTCTTTATACTGCCCGGCACAATATTTTAGTTCGACCTCTTTGGTTAAAATACAGAATTATTTTTTTTAAAACAAAAAATAAATTCGTCAATGTTCCAAATTCAAAAGTAAAAAGTCTCCTAGAGAAAATACTTCTTTGCTTGCACTTATGTGCGAACTAATCAACGCTTTTCGAAAATTGTAATGAAAAATATTATGTTTTCTAACGGTTCATAGATCGATCAAATGTATCTGAACCATTCTATAATCTTAATTTTTATAATAGGTACGAGAATAAGTATACTCTCAATTATTTAGAGAAAGTAAAAAGAACTGAAACCTTTGCCCAAAATTTTTTTCTGTTAGCAGTCTTTCAACATAAAATTCGGCATTTTTTGTAATATAAAATAATTACAAAGCCAGTATAGGAATGAAATCTTTTGGTTTATTTCAATGACTACACATATTTGTCGATCCTTGTTAAAAAAAAACTATAAATATGTGCCATTTTTATGGTAGCTTAAAATTTTAAGTGAAATTAAAACTTATTTCAACTCATTAAATTTATTTCAAAATAGATATTGTAAAAATAGATATTGTACCTTAATTAAATTCAATGTTGAAATTACGTTAATTTATAGGTAAAAGATAGTATTGGTAGTATTTTACTTATTGATTAATCTCAGAAGCACCAAAAACGAGGTTCATCAAAAGAGCTATCTGTAGAGACAGACAGATGGAATATAAAAAGCTCTCTTTTTATATTCCATCTGTCTGTCTCTACAGACAGCTCTTTTGATGAACCTCGATATTGTAAAAATAGATATTGTACCTTAATTAAATTCAATGTTGAAATTACGTTAATTTATAGGTAAAAGATAGTATTGGTAGTATTTTACTTATTGATTAATCTCAGAAGCACCAAAAACGAGGTTCATCAAAAGAGCTGTCTGTAGAGACAGACAGATGGAATATAAAAAGAGAGCTTTTTATATTCCATCTAAATAAGTCATCATATTACAAAATATAACGACATCACTAATGTATGGATTTAAGATTTCGTTTGAAAGCTTGTAATTTTGCTGGCACGCTCAATTTTCTTAAAATTGTAATACTAGGAATTTTATTTTTGTATGTTACAAAGAGTGACTGTAGTGTAATTATAATGTTAATATTCTGCAAGATCTTGTACATTTCAAGTCACAACACAATTTTTTTTGGATTAGTGAGTTAATTTTGCCACTTGTTACTTTATTATTACATTACAGGTTCATTTACAGATTAAATGGGTTGATTTCCAGTTAAAAAAAAAGAATCTTTTCTTTTTTTCTCTAAAAAGAAAAGTTTTTAGAGAAAATTTATAGATGAATTAATTTGTTTTTCTAAATAAGTTCTTAGGAGCAAGTTTTCTCTTGCACTTTCCAACTAAGCTGAAAGATTGTATCTAGAGGCGATATAGTCTTGACTGGAAATCGAAATACGCTTCGCTACTCTTTCTTATTTAAATTTTCATACCTTTATTTACCACTGCGATTCAGATTTAAATTCTAAGATATTATGGCGCACTATTATTCTTTTAAGTTTTTATTAAATATCCAGTTTTGGACTTAGTAGGGGGAGTGGGGTTATTCAGATCGTGGGTGAATCTAGCTATTGCCATAGTAAAAGGAACAAGTAAGTCATCTTCAAATAAATGCATCGAGAACAGTTAGTAGGTGTGCGCGTAAAATAATCGAGGTGATTCAAGGCCAACCGTGTGCTAAGCGCGATTTCTTGCGTAGTAACCACTTCGCGAAGCCTCTTTTCGTCGTTTAACTTTCTAATTTATTTGCGTATTTTTATTTATTGTAATGCAAATTTATTTCCAAATCAAAAAATTAGATTTTCTTGTAATGTTAAGTTGCATAAGAACGTTTAGAAAAACAAAAAATAAAAAACAAGTAATTTATTATAATTATAGATAATATATATAATCATATAATCACTCTCGGTAGATAATTTGTGCGGCACACCTTTGTCGCAACATTTTGGTTGTGCACTGCACAAGTTGGGCCGATCAGGGCGTCCCTACATGGGTTATAATGGTTCACACGGGGTCTTAGTAGGATTATTTGTGTCCTTTTACTATGATATGGCTGCTTATATCATAATAAAAAGGAGCTAAAGTTCAGATTGTCATAGCAATTAAGATGCTATTCAGAATTAAAAAAATAGAAGTACATCGTGTAATATGAAAACAATAGAAAGCTTTAGTAAAGCTTTAAGCTTTATTATGGTTTGATTTTATCTGCTATTAGCTCAATGTTTAATGTTGTTTATTAAACAACTGTCAAAAATATTTTCTTCTCATTTATTACTAGGAAATTTAGATGTTTGTCAGGTCGGAATAATAATGTAATAAATTATTTTAAGTAATAAAATTTTCAGTCACTTTACTGGAGAAAAATAAGGTATTATAGAATTTCGTTCGTTCCACGAAAATTTAAAAAGTCAAGGAATCTAAATTCCATCTTCAACTAGCTTCAGGTTATCAACAAAGAGACGGATGAAATTGCGAGATACGAAACACTGAGCTTCTATGAAGTTTATTTCGAATTCCATATCTTATTCGAACAAACAGCGCAGAATATATTTTTTGAGAGTAAATTCAAAATTATAGGATTTTAACAATTTATTTCGGAACAAAACTTCTAAAATATCTTAATTGCAAATAGAACTTCAGGTAATATAATAACCTTGTGCTTTATCTGGCTAATTTCAGGAAATGGTTCGTTATTTCTTTTACTAACCTAATTAAACAACATTCAATTCTTAATTACTTTAATAACTGCAACTGCACGTCAATTATAGATGTTATATATTTGTATTTTAGTTATATATATATATATATATATATATATATATATATATATATATATATAACTAAAATACAAATACATAGACATATACAAATTTAAAATAAAGGTTATATGAATTAGACAGTTTTTTTATTTTTTATATTTTTTCATCACAAATTATATTTATTTTTTGTATTTCCATTCATTTAATTTAGAAAATTAAGGGCTAAACCATGTTTACTATTTATTGGATGTAATTTAAGTTAAACGAGTTACGCATGAAAAGATAAAAAAAGAACGTCGGAATTTAAAGATTTCAAGAAACATTTCAACCGTGACAGTTTAATCCATGTGATTGTTTCTGTGGATAACTAAAGTTGTTGGTAAAGATGTAAAGAGTACTCTTCTTGTTGAAAGATGAGGGATCGACCTTTGCTCAAGAGTTTGCTTCATTTTTTTATGACGATGCTCAAAGTATTCCGTTTATCAATCATAATGTACCCCGGGAATCAAACAAGGAGGTCTTGTTTTTGTTCCCAATATAATACTTATGCAAAAAAACACTTGGTGATCACACGTCTAGAGGATTATGTAAATGGAGCATTCGGGATAGTCATTTAAATTAATCACGCAAAGGAGGCATTGTCACCGAGGAACGATCGACCGCAAAACGACGTTACTGCGCAACGATACCGAGAAATTGAAGACATTTCAAGAGGCGGACAATAGTTAATGCTATATTTTATATGATGGTATTAATCGGCCTTAGAAGTGTTTAAAACTATTTAAAAGGAATAAAATAAAATTAAAAAGAAGATGTTTATTTTACTCTAACTTGGCTATTCTACGAAATAACACGTTACAAAGTAATCTCAGTTCTAAGCTGGACACGATTTCGAGCTAAAACCGCGGTGTAAACGTAATTCTATAGCTTTCCCATAAATCAGCTTTTGTTTACACGTACATCGTTCTGTGGTAGTTGCTCTGCGCAGTTTGGGCGGGCGATTGAAGATTGGAAACTGAACATTTGAGAGTCAGTCAGTCGCCCGCGCGCCGCCGTCCGTAGCGTATCTCCCGCGTCATGTTCCCGTCCGGAACTGAAACTTTCGCCTGAATACGTGTGCGGTATGTAGTGATGTGAAAAAGGATTAATGGAATCTTATCATCAACTATTGAAGTGTGGCGATTCGACCTTAGATGAATAGCATACAAATTAGACGTTAAATTTGTTCAGCTGCTATTTTGTGCTCGGATTGAGGATCTTTTGGAGAAAGGATCTTTTCTTTTCTTTAAGTAAGTCCTTATTAAATATTGTAATGTAACGAGGAAATGTAAATGTTTATTGAAGATAAACGCATGTAATTTTATTTTTATATGATATTTATTTAAAATACAACATTATAATTATGTATAGGTGTTACTGCTGAGAAAAATAAGAAATAGGAAAATTCGTATAAAATCTAAAATTTGACCAGGTTTTTATTCTTTAACACCAATCTTTCACAAAAACCTTTTAAAATTTAATTTCCTGTCAATAAATCATTCATTAAAGGTCGATTTTTTTGAGCTGAATCCAATTCAGGTTGATTGAAATATCAACTACAAACTTCATAAATTAAGTAGACCAGTTAAAATAAAATAACATTTTTGATTGTGATTCACCTTACTAATACTACTTTCCTAATTTATAAGTACAGGTTACTTATTTAGGAAGATACATGAATGTAATTACACTAAAAACAATAAAATAAGCAGTATTAAAAAAAATATATATTGAATGAACACAGACAGTGTTCGTTCATTAATAATTCTGTATCTGTATCGAAAACTGTCTACTATAAAAATTTAAACAAAGGTTTTAAAACGGTAACGGCAATACGAAAATTAGTTATAGTATACTAAATTATTATTAATTGAGCAAGACAATCGAGAACAGGCAGCTTGAAGTTGTTTTTAGTTCGTAATTAGGAATTTATTTGCCTGTTTTATTTAGTTGTTTGGATTTAGTGCGTAAAATGTAATGTAAATGAAACTCCAATTCTGCGTACTATATTTATATAGTCCTAATAAAACTCATTCAATAGACTTCACATCTACGGATTTTTAAATTTATTGTCTGAGTTGAAACTAAATTAATTAATTTCTCAAACAGACTCAATAGTTCCAAAAAACGACATTTAATTTAAAATTCATGATTGAAAACACAATCGTGAATTTTAAAATAAATATAGCTTTTTGTAAATAAATACTTTTATTTTATATTGAAATTTGTGGATTGTTTTTGTTCATAATTGATGATCTTATCAATATCATTCAATGCTTGTTAGAATATGAATAGTAAAACAAAATTATTTTTGTTATTGAGATGTTTGTAATCTCCATATTTTTACATAAATTTCAAGCATAAAGAAAATACTTTTCATTATTTTCTTCCATTCCATTACAATAGAGAGACGTTACACAATTCAAAATACTTTTAGTCCTAACGAGAACGCAATATCAAAAGCAATTCTTATCTCGCCATTCATAATATAATTAGGACAGGAAAATGAAAGGGTTGGTTATTTGACATTGATAATTACAGTCTTAAGTCGTACTAAACGTGATTTATCGTTACTCTCGTTTATAAATCACGCTATTTTCTCGTTACATTTGTAACCACACTTTGAGTTTGTATTGCAGGGCTCTACACGCGATTACTTACAATCATTTCAGTTGAATCACCCGTTCTAACGTCAAGTAAATAAAAGTAAACGCGATGGAAAAGAAAAGCACTTTGTTAGTTTTACGAATGATAAGCACTTACTATGTACAGGAAATCGAGTTATTTGTGATAAAAAGATTACTAGAGTTTTTAAAGCTACGGATGAATGCTGTCGATAATGTTTAAAAGGAAAAATATTGCGTTAGCATTGTCTGATTGTTAACAGTCAGATCCAAATGAGAAGATCGGTTGAGCATCATACGTTATACTGCCCATAAGGTGCTTTTTCACGCCTCTGATTTAGGATTCCACTTAGTATAAAGGAGGAATACGTGGGTAGTTAAAGAATTTTGTGTGGAGATAGTAAATAAATGTCTCATTTTATCAGAACGCGTCTTAGTAGAAAAGTGAGATACGATCAAAAAGCACTTCAAAGCACTGCCCCACGGTACTAGAAGGCGCTTAGAGACGCTATGAAGCTATGCAATTGCGGAGGTTTAAGGATGTTTTCGACCTCTACATTGCCAATTATTTGCACGGAACATCGCTTCTGTCAAGAGCACCGTGGGTTGAGATACTGAGTAGAGCCACCCCATAAGAGCGAGCAATATTCTACGTAACTCCAGACCTGAGTTTTATACAATAGGCAGTACTCTGGTCGGGAGCGAAAAACCTACTCACTTGGTTCAGTACTCCGAGCTAATTAAGTTTCGATTAACTAAGACATTATAAGCTCAATCAGAAAAAAATATTTTGAATAAGATATGATGCGGTAAGTCCTTCTTACTCCCTCTCTTGCATACTAATTTCATTCCGTACGTTATATAAGATTATTCTGTTTTCGTATTTGGTGCAATAGAGTGTCCAATTCAATCGAATCGACCAAGAAACTTACATAAAATTGACAGGTTTTGTTGTTTCATTTTACTTTATAAAGAGAGAATATCCTTCATTTCACAACAGTTAATCTAAATAAAGAAAGAAAGTAGTAAAAGCATATACATAGGGCGGTCCTATCACTTAATGAGCGATCCAGACAAGCTTTGGAGAAAGACAAGATATTAATATGATTAAAGTTGTTGGTGTAATTATTGCATATTATAAATACCATACTAAAAATAATATGAATACATACATAAATTCCACTAGTAAATATGTTTACATATGAGTTCACAAATTAATAGACAGTATGGTATTTATAATATATAAATACTATTAAAAGGGACATACATAACTTTGAGGAGTGTAGAACTAGATAAATCTCTTTTACTTGATGAACAATTGTAGCTCAAGACTGAGCTTTTTTTCCAATCACCGGTTTTAATTGTATGTATATTGTATACAACAATCTAGAGTTGATATTATATCAAACATATCACTTAAAAATTTGGTTATGACTTTATTTCGGCACATAAAATATTCTGACATGAACTTTTAGTCTCCTCAAGAGTTGGTTACAATTTACGTTAATGAAAAAAAATGTTCTTATTACGTACAGATAGAGTTACGTAAAATTAAACTGCTTAAAGTGAAAATAGATCTTATGTTATCCAAAATTTAATTCTAAAATAACTTTTACATAGTTATTGTATAGCACGTTACATTGCATTGTTTATTGCTTCATAATCATCACACTATAGACATCATCAATTTCAAGGAATCACTTGAGTCAGTTGTGCGTTGACATAATAGAGACAAGAGCAATTTCCAACACAACTAATTAATTCTTGTCATATACAAATCTTATCCTATATAGAATATAGTTATCCCCTGGGATGGATCACCTAGCTAATTACAAACTAAATATAAAGGCGATATGTATTAATCTATATATTTTTTTATATATTTATATTTAAACCCTTTCACTCACTTACTGCATGCTTTGAAAAATAATATTCAAAAAGTATACATTTCTCCTATTTGCAAATTTTGTTGTTAATTGAGGCCACTCAATGGAACTATATTTTGAGTGTGTAGCATTGGTTTCGTTGTCAATATATTCTTACCACTATGGTCTTAAGAAGACTTTGATTTGATTTCAATTGTGCATAGTAAATTTTCCATTCCTTATAAAGCGGCGCGTTGATTCTTGAAAACAATTACCAAGGATTAAATTAATTGCCTCTTACTGCTACAGTCTGAAACATTTAAACGGTTGAACAGTAAAATGAATAATCACTTTCATGTTTATGTCAAGGCATTTTACATAAGATTATTGAAAGCAAGTTGTATCAAAACCAAACATTGTAAGTTTAATTCCTAGGTGTTGATTAAACAGAATTGATATTATTAAAAGGCAACTAGAGCTATCCAAAACGTTAAAAAATCATATAAGCTAGCTTCAACTTGACTTTCCGAGTAGAGTTAAGGTGATAATAAAGTTACCGTTAATTTGTCTGAGAAGATTTGAATCAAGATAATCTAACGAGAGAAGTCCACTGCTGGGCATTAACCTTCCTCAAGGATCTCCAAGCCGATCTGTCCTGCCTCCACTTTCACTGGTTTCCTGGGAGCTTTACCCGATTGTCAGTCTATCTTATCTCGCCTCTCGAGGACCTTTTCGCCCATCGGTCTCTTCAAGTTGTAATTCTGTGGGTTACGTCGGCGGGCCTAGTTCTCTTGCTCATATAAAAATATTTTTAATAATACATACTCTAACAATGGTTATACCATCCCTACAAATCTTATTAAAAGTCTTTCAACTTAAGGTTGGATTACCGAGAAACATTCTAAAACATTTTTCCCTTAATATGAGTTAATTTAAAATAATAGTTATAAATCCCGCACAAGCTTTATGTGCAAGTGAAAATTAATTACAATATACGATACTTTATTATTGTCAAAATGTTGCGCTCTTTAGAAAATATAGCGTTTTTCTAAATTACTATATCGAGCTATACACCGAAAAATACTGCATAGAATAAATATTAAGACGGTTTATACGTCAATGGATCTGCAGAATTTTAATTTTTTATTTAATAACCAAATTTAGAACATAAAATAGTTATGGACCTGATTTGATTGTATTTAAAAAGAATATCGGAGGATTTGGGGTTCTAACGGCTTTGAAAAAGAGTCGGTAATTTATATCGTCAAGATGCTGTTTATTGAAAATATCCCAAATAACTGAATAATACTGAGTTACGCTCCAAAACACAAAAATAATAATTCTGCTAGTGAAACAATATTTATTTGTATTATTTGACCGCGATTTTCATTTGTAATTAAAATTACAACATTTATGAGTCCCTAGTAGAAGATATGACGCATGTAAAACTTTACTATAACATAGATCGTTCATCCTAGGTCGTTCTCATTGTTCGAAAACTTCATCTCTGTTGCAAAGTATTTAGAAACAATAATTAATTAAATATACAATTCTGTATAGTCCCCAATTGGTAATCAGTGTAGTTATATTATATGTAGAACTCACTGTAACGACTTGGTTTTACCTAATTTACGTTAAATGTAAAAATTGAAGGCGACTAATCTATCGTTCTATTTTAAATGTTAAACGAAAAGTATATTTCAATCCACTTGAAAAGTTAAGCAAAGTTGAGTTTGAATGAACAGTAATAACGACCTGTATCCACAGACTTGATTTGGGCTGAAGCAGTTACCAGACATTTTGGCGTAACTATCTAGACGAAATTCGAATTCCAAACTTACTTAATAGTTCGAGAAATCTCGTTTTCGTAAGAACTTCAATAGTGTACTTTAGCAATTGTCTTGTAGAATGTATTTGAAAGTATTTAAAATACCTGAATGTATTTAAAAGTTTTAAACCTCTATTTCTCACGGATAAAGACGGAGTATATTCATAACTGATATGACTATGGCTACTCGAATAATTACTTATATATTATATTCTGTTTACGGGTCTGCTTACAGAAATTTCTAAAGAGTTAAATCGAGCTTTAGTGCTCAAATTTCTTTAGACCAACTACCTCAAATATTCTACCTTTGAACTACCTGTTAGGTACATTAAGATGATGAACAAACAAAAATATAAAACCTTTCAGTTTCATATCTTTACTACTGAATACAACTGCTTCAATGAGAACCCAAGAATAAGTAATTACAGATTTATTAGGATTGTTCAGTGTTCATCGGGTTTTATAAAATTCCTTCATAGGTTTACTTAGTGTTAATAACTGAAATGTAGTCTTTTTAATTTTGCCCGTCCATCTTTTATATTTACATTTTACTTCTCGGATAAATTATTCAATAAAATATCAAAGCACTCATAAAGTGATAGAAGCACAAAGGTACAAGTAAAATATCTTCTTTGTTTGTCTCTGCATCCATCAGTCCAGCCGAGTTCACTCGAGATTGTGGCGAAACACTCAATTTTCTCAACTTGAGTCAAGAAGACTGTGTACATTGTGAATACATAATACCTCCTCGAAAAAAATCAATAAGGGAGTGTTTCCATCAAAGAAAAATTTAATTCATCGCTTTTGCCTTTGTTCATATTATTAGGCGAAAAAATCGAGAGATTTACAGTGCAAATATCCATCGTTAACGTCGATTCTTTTCCCCGAAGGCTGTATATAAAAGAAGCTGTGTGGATTTTCCTTGTTTATATTTTGGCTGCAAACCCACTCACGTGAATTTGGTTAGGACAGGAGTACACTGGTTCTTATGTAATGTGTTGTCATAGATAACAAATCGAAATGTTATTTCATTCTGTTAAAGAAAAATTTTAGTAACCAACATTAGAATACCGCTGATAAGTACGAAGTCCCCCTACCCCACCCCGCTTAACAGTGAAACTTAAAATTATTTTCATTTTCTGTTACTCTCACAAGCTTAATTAGCTTATCTTGTCTTATTTTATCTGCATAAATGGGCACTTTGTTACACTCGCTTATTTCTATAAAGTTCACTTCACAGAGATATTCAAATTTTAAAATCAACACCAATCAGAAATTGATTTCATCTGATAAATGGGTGTGGTTTTCTGTATCAATAATTGATATAGTCAGTATTGAGGCACATCTTTGGAGGTTAATAACTTCTTTCGATAGCTAACCACATTATAATTCATGTCCATGTTGAACATTCTCAACTGTTTTTGTGCCTACTGAGTCCACTCTGCAAGCATAGTAATTATTCCCAGTAGTGCGACTGAGAAGTTGTATCGTCCAAGCAATAACTTTTATCGTCTCACTGTTGCATGGCGCAGTGGAAATGGTTTTTACCTATCTGAAAAGAAGTTCTTTTATATAATTAGGATGAGGTTCTTAATTGGACATATCGGCTGCTTATTGTAATATAATCGTTCTATTTTTACGTCACAATTACTATTATACATATCAGACTTCTTAAGGGAGAATCATAAAAGATTCCGAAGCTAGAATCTATTAGAGAGTGGAGTGGAGTATGTGCACTATTTGCAGAAATTATTTTGCTTGTTAAAATTCCGGTCACACAACATTAATTCTATTTAGATTCTAAGGCGCTCGCTTTTGTCTAGCCCAGGCCTAAATGTGCTGCTAATCCTTTGTCCTTGTTCGGGCATCGAGGGCCAATCCGAAAATACCACGACTCCTATTTGGCAGCCACTACTACATTTTGAGAACTTTCCTTAATAAACTATTTTTCTTTAATATTTATAAAAGATTTTAATTCTTGAACAATAAAGTTTCGTATTACTTTTGGAGTAATAGTTTCTTTATAACAATTCACCCTAAAGCACTTTTTCCATACCATTAAATATAATAAAATGTTCAACGCGTACTTTGTTTCGTTCCAGATAGTTCCCGTAATGTTGTTGCATCTCATGCGTTAAGGTGTCCGCGTTTCTCCTCACACGATGTTCAGTGCAGTGTTAAGTGAACCGGGGGCCGAGTGAACTAACAAGGAGCGAACATGGCACGGAAAGCAGGCATTCTAGTTGTGCTGTGTGCTGCAATGTTTCCGTTGCACAGAGCTGATAATCTTGGTAAGTTTTTAGACTCAGTGACATAGACTAAGAATATAATATACTAAAAAGTTTATAATGTTTTTTATACTCTGTAGAATTGACTCAATCGCGCAACTTTTTTGTTTTTGCTCACAATACAATAAAAACAAACGAACTTACCTTAAGTAAAGTTCGATCGAGCTTCATTCGACGCGATATATGTTTACATAATCTACATTTTGTTGAGTGCTGATTGTGTATCTTTCGAGCTTCAAATTTTTACTACTTCATATCAAACAAAAAAGTAATTAGATTAATTGTACATTTTACAGCCTTTGTGGTTAATTGGCTGAGACTACATGCTTCAGATCTGGAAGTCCGTTATCCAATTTCTAGTGGGTGTAGAAATTTGCAGCTCTGTTTGATTGGTGGTAGGGCTTTTTTTTAGTCTGCCTGGCTAACTAAAACCATCTTACCTAAGTTAGCCGGCATAACATAAATGTTCAGCATTGTTGTGTCCCGGCAGTTGGAGGTAAGATAGCCAGTTCCTTTGTGTATGAGGAATCCAGGTGTAGTTCACTTCCATCTTCGGCCTTATCTTCACAAACCATCAGGCGGGATGAAGGCCAAGAGCTACCCCGTTAAAAACAAAAAGAAAAAATACTAACGGAATTGAGAACCTCCTCATTTTCTAAGTCATGGTAAAAGAAGACAGATTATCCAAATTATGTCTTATAAATCTCAACTATAAGTTTATAGTGCAAAAACGATCTATTAAGAATTGATGTTAAGGTTAAATTTACAAATTTTTATACCAACTTTTATACGTTTGTTTTTTATAGTCAGGCGTTATAACAACTTCCGAATAGTTTCTAGTATACAACGATACAATTCTATAACATAATTTACTGTAGCTCTAATGTATCTGATTTACCCAATAAAGTTTTTTAGCTATCTTTAATAGGTCTTTCGTTATAGTACATACGACATCAATGAATGAATGAAAATTCAACAATATGTTAATATTGTGATATTATAGGTTCCTAGGTTAGATATATTTTTTCTTCCACGTCGGTACTATAGCAAAATGAAAACATTCTCTCCGAATAAAATTACCCGAAGGATTATCCTGAAATTATGCTCAAGGGAGTGGTAAGCTTTACTCTGAATTACCTTCTTTCAGGGAAAACATACCTGTAAATCTCTCAGAATCCACAAACAGATAATGAACCGTAAAATCTTACCAATAGAATAATGTCATTATTGCATCGTTCTTGGCATATTCTATTAATGATTTGAAAAAAATCCTGGAATTTATTATTTATTTTTCAGTACAACTTGTAAAAGGTATTTCTAAGGGAAGTGGTACATCGGCTTAAGGACGGGGTATCTTTATTCCATTTTAATGAGCTATAAGTACTGTTTGTTTTTCTATTACGTAAGTACACGTAGTATGAAAATATCAGCAAACTTTAACGAAATAGGAATTTGGAAATAGAGATGTGACGACGGCTATTAGTGATAGCAAATAGTTGTGTAGGTAGATGTAAAGATGAAACAAGCATATAGGATTATTTTTTCATTATTCTAAGAATAAGACTATCTGGTAGATTTACGAATAGACGGATAAATTTGAACTTTGGAACAGATATTCAATGAAGTTAATTTCAAAATATTTTATTCAACTTTTATAACTTTCGTAATATATGTAAACTTATACAACGTCAATCAAAGCTATAAATCTACCTTCAACAGACAGAAGTAGCGGGTAAGGTGTATCTATAAAGGCAATCAAAATTAATATGTCCCAGAAGAGCCATATGGCCTTCGGATAAATACGTCATTAGAAATATTTCCAGTCATAAAATAACGTATAGATTCCATGTTTCACGCCCCGATAGTTGCGAGGCGACGTTCAACAAAAGTTCTTAGTTACGGTAATAGAATTTGAACTTTGTCTAAATTTACGGAAGCGTAAGATGAATGAAGTTATCTAAAGGATCGTATATCTAAAGCGGGTCTTGTTTGACTGTTTTGAGTGACGCATAATTATCTTTATTAGGTACTGTAGAAACCCTTTGATGATACTAATGGATTCTACTATTTACGAAATTGAAGTGGTGTTTAGCCCTTAAATAACAGCGTTGTGTGTAAATGTTGGGTACATTTTAGGAATTTAAAGCGAATACAACATATTTGAATCTGCTACTAAATTAGGGTACTTTTGTATATGTGTTAACTATAAGTATGAACACGACACCATTACGCTGGCCCACAGCGGATTGATGTGTTAAAGCAGTTGTCGTAAAAATCTGGATCAAAAGCTTAACAAACAAAAACTCACGATAACATTTTTAAGTGAACCGTTTGGCTTTTCGATTACAATACTTTACAACAGAGGCGCTGCTATCGTTTGCATACAATTCGACAGCTGACGACAAACACGATCGAGACCGTTTGGTTCGATTGAAACTTACATTAGGAGTGCATATTAATTACTAATAACTGTAATTAATAATTAATTGCTAATAGCCTGTACCATGTTTTTAAGAGGAGTTATCTCACAAACTTGGTGCAGGCTGAAATGTTGTAAGTATAGTCAAGATAATAAAAAAAATTAATTAAATTTGTCTGATGTTGAACTATGACAAAATGTGTTAGACTTACAAACATCAAATAACTTGAGTAGTTTTTAAACGAGCGAGCTTGTAAAAGTTTTATTTCCTACTGTACTTTATGTATAAGTATTCCTCGCCCAAAACTTCGTCCACATGATTGTCCATTATGCGATATACAGACGAAATAACGAATAAAAGTACCTTATATCCTCAAGCTAAGTAATAGGTTCGTCTCTTGACACCTTTCTGGCGCTCATATCACACATAACATAAAATATTATATAAAATGTAAACGTGTGAATCTACTGAGGTTAAATTTAATAAATATTCATGTAATAAGAAAACATAAACAGGAAGATTCGTATTACTACATGTGCTACTACGTAACGACTACGACGTTGTAGCCAGATTACCAATTTTATTAATTATTTATGTTCGCAGTGACATGAGTTAAATTATTCGGTTGATTGAGTTTCGTTTTATACAAATCAAGTCTACATTAATATTGTTAAATTTAAACGAACAAACCTGTGTTTATTGTTTTGCATAACAGGGTCTAAAATTTTATTAACACCTTTTCAATTTTGGAAACAATAAATATTGAGTATTACTATTATTATTTTAAGTTTTATTTTTGATTAATATTTTTATTATTATAAAATTGTTTATTTTCTTCTTTTTATAGATAAATAATGTCGTGAAGGGTGTTTTCACCTAAAAAAATTCTCACTGTTCGGCAGGTGTATTATTATTACTATGGTTTAAAATACGTATTATGTTAGCCTTATTTAACCCTGTGGTAGACCCGTCTGCAGGTGTGGTTGTATTAGTATCTATACATAACTAGACACGCGCTTTATATACTTGGCACACGGGATGGGGCGCCAGTAACATGCCTGAGGGCTAAAGTTGGACGTCTGTTATTCCAGAGTGCGTATGTGTGAGCGAGCAAATGTACAGCGTTAGACAAATGACACCTCAGGTGTGAAGGAATAGGTAGCCGATATAATAACATGGCAGGAGGTATTAACATCGCCTGTCTGTAGTGTCAACGCACCTGTAGTATACCTTTGATATTGCTGGTGTCTATAGGCAATGGCAACAATTTACTATCATGTAGTTGTATTCTTGCGTACTATTCTTTGGCAAATAATTTTTACAGTTGGAGCTTTAAGCACCAACTTAATTCATCCATAGATATCAAATAAATATGATCAACTTTATTATGTACTTTCTATTAATTTCTTATAATATATTGTTACAATATGAATTGGAAGTACCATACTCGTAAAAGTTACATAAGGTTTGTCTTTACATAAAGTTTTTCAAAGATATATAATATAAATTAAATTCTTTATGAAATTTAATTCAAACCTGAAAAGAACATGATAAGTCTACCGTTAAAATATTATAATTATGTCAATTTACTTCAGCATTAATACTCACAATACAGAAAGCGATAATAATTAAAGTAAAGTTGAGTATAAAATTTGTTTTCTTCGTAATATTATTTTGTTTAAAGTGCATTATTCTAGTGTTTACTTTATGGTTTTGGCAACTGGCTCCTATTAGCGATAAAATATAATACTTTAAAATGTAGCATTGAATAACACAGAAACAGTAGAATATAATGTTTTTGTAGTTTTAACCTTATTATTAATAATACGCAAATTCATGAAATGAAGTCAGTACATTTTTAACTATATTTTACGTATTTTATTAGTCAGAACTCAAAATTATCTTCTTGCAAAATTGGCATTAATCCATGGAGCTCAAGTGACATTTTTCAGATGAAAAAATTCAATTAAATAATATAGGATAATGTAGTTACTGATTCTCATTTATTCGAAATCTTATGCGCGAAGCCCACATGAATTAAAGAAGATGGAAGTAACGCGTGTCTCGTCCATTAGTCGAGAGTTACTAGATGATGTGTCTTACTGTATCGTTTGCAGCTCCATATATCGTGTTCGGGGTGATTCAAAATCTGTTCGATTATTGGAAGAGCACAAAAAGCACGTCTGGTATTAAAGATTGCGCAGGAGTTCCTTGATGCGTATATTATTTACAAATCTACACTTTATTTTGCATATTTGTTTTATTCTAATTGTAAGAAAATGACGATAAATGTAGTAAATAAGCAAGATACTAATCTTTTTGCGAATACAATTTACGATATTTTCTTTAGTCTACTCATCTTTTAATACAATGTATCAGTTAAGTTTTACTGTCTAATTATTGGGAAATATGGCTTTTCGTATTATTTTTGTTATGAATTCGAGGTAAGCTTGCTATAATATTAAATATAAAAAAACAATTCTACATTACAATTAAAATGTAAAGTTTAAACCATTCTTTTATCCATTTTTCAGCGAAATAATTTTAATGCAAAGGAATATAAAATATTCAAAAGACAACTATTTATTATAATCATTCTGATTAGTAGCCCAACCACGAACACGTGGCAGGTGTGCCGAGCATTCTCATAAAATTCACCGAGACATGATCAAATGTGAGACGTGTGACTTCTACTTCGAAATATATTTTCCTATTTTTCGATCACAGCGTAAGGATTGTTTTTGTAAAAATTAGTTTTTTGTTACGTATTAATTTTTTTTTTGTTCATTTGTAGCAGTCTGCAAACAGAGAAAATGTAACTTATTGTTAAGTACAAAAGATCCCATTGGGTCGTCGTGCTCCGGAAATAATCCTGGTCCTATATCAAGATAACTATCATAAAATCGTGATATGTTTGACATTTCTGTCTAAAAGATTACCTTACCTGTCAAACCACAAAGTAGAAAGCCGTAATAAGTAATAAGTAAGATAAAATTACTTACTATACCTACTCGAAAGTTCAATAGCATGAAATTATGGGTTTGAAGTCTGACGTGCTAGTGGGATCAGGCACAAATAAAGAATATTTTGAAATATGATCTAAATTTAGTTTAACCTTATGTCACATTTTAAGATCATTTAAAAAAGTTACAGCCTCCTTCTTACGCAAGGTCTACGTTGAATTTCAATATTACATCTCTAGAGATAGCCAAAGTTTAGTTACAAAGTAACCTCTGCTTTTTTAGTTAATTAATAGAAATACATCAACTCTTTTTTTAGGAATAGGCTAGTGTAACCACTAGATATATTAGATTATATATCTTTAAAACTACTTATATTTTTTTTGTCTATAGCTGTCTCTGTCTCTTCAAGTCTTGATTAATAATAAGACGGATATCTGATATTTGAGTGCTTCATAGATTAAAGTACACACGTTTAAATTCGAAAATACGATAATGATTTAAACTATGTTCCTCTATGAAATCAATAAGAGGTACCGGCATCCATATTGTAACCATAGAAACTCTACCAGGAAGATGATCGAAAAAGATTCCCTATACAAATACGTTCCCTTGTATCAATATTATTATTGTTCGACAACTTCCTAACTTTAACACTAACATAAAGAACTATCATAATATCACAGTTGATATGAATTAGAAGTTTCTAGAGACTTGATTGAGTCGTGTCTTCTGAGAGAGAGTTAGTGCTACGCAAACAATAGCAAGATCTAATGTATGCAAACAATTTGGACTCTTTT
Organism: Acentria ephemerella; assembly: GCA_943193645.1. Lineage (NCBI taxonomy): Eukaryota > Metazoa > Arthropoda > Insecta > Lepidoptera > Crambidae > Acentria > Acentria ephemerella. The sequence goes on along the minus strand of OW971886.1, from coordinate 7,309,948 downwards.
AAGTTGAGTAAAGTTGAACGGTGAGTAATTCATCACAGTGTTTTCTATGCTTGAAGCAATTTAAATAGTTTTAAAGTACAGAACTTTGGAACACATTGCGTAGAGTTGTTCGTTGTTTTCAATAGTACAAAATGTTTAATTGAACCTTTTCCTTTCACTATTAAAGAAGTTGTTAGGCTGGTAATGATAACGAGCTGAAAATATAGCTTTTTAAATTTTTTAACTTAAGTAGCATATAACAAAAACTTTTTGGTTAAAAGAATTTTATTAGAGGTAGCACTTTTTCTACCTGGCTAGTTATTAACATCATACCTAAGTCTGGCGCCATACCATCTGATGTTGGTCGTTTCCTTCTATGGTCTTATCATTATTTATCATCTAGTAAAACGAACCAAAAGTGACCCCGTTAAGAATAAAAAAAGAATGAAGAAGTTTTGCAGTAGTACGCATTTATAGCATAACGGCTGTTTCGAAACGATAACGTATTGTCACCATATTGTACCATTCGAAGAGTTATAGTACATTATCGGTTTATTCCAGATGAAATGTGATACGATTTACCTTTAAAAGATGAACAGAAACTTACATTGAAAGCACAAGGGCAAAACACAATTCATTTCATTTAAAGCACTATTTTTAAATTAATAAATTTAAAATATTATTTTGTATTTTATAAATCCAAAAAAAGTATAAGAGAGTATAATGTGATAAAGCATCAACAAAAATTAATTAATTCTAAATTTAAAATCAAAAACCACTTTATTTAAATAGTCTCAATGATAATGTTCTTTTAAATCATCAAAATGAAAACCTATTATCGCTTCGATGATTACTTTAACTTTGGAGAAGAAGCAACGCGAGAAATTAATCGTATTTATTTCAATATTATACAACTTTCTATATAGATTAATCATCATCGTAATGTTCCGTACTTCAAGTCTTCCTTCATTAGAAGACAAATTAGAGATAAATATATATCGATAAAACCACCACGCTACCCTTTAATGGGTCGGTTTGGGAAAGCGATTGCAGCAATAACCTGGTCCAATATCTTTAATATCTACATGTCTTTTAAGGCACAGAAGAGCTCCAGATGGTAAAAGTTTAAGCCTTCCGGACTCAACCATTGCAGAATCTGGTAATGGTCTGGAAACGGTTCCATCATTGCAAAAAGCCCACTGTTGTATTTTGTTGCTTTTGTTCTGATTTAATAAACATATGAATACAAGGTAACCATCTTAAGCCATGAACCGATTGACAAATTTTCGAAAATAAGTAGTGTTTCAAATTAGTTAATTTCTTTGTTCTTATCCGAACACTTACATTTAACACTTCTTAAATCTTAATATCTGGTAATACAAGCTATTTTGTAATAAAGTAGGAACTTTTCAGGTGGAATTGATGCTAAAAGGCAATCTCACGCCCTTTTTCGCTTTATAAACATTCAATTTTTACGCACTGTGTTCATTGGATTGCTTTTGGATTATTTTGATGTTCGCGTGACATTAATCTTTTTTGATGTTATCTTTATTTTGATGTCGACTCACTTCAAGTGAAAGCGAGGTTCAGGAAGCTAAATAAATAACACGTCAAAATCTTTAAATAAAATTTTGTTTTACCTGTTTAATTTTAAATCCTTGTAGTTTTCGAATCCTATTCATTATATTTAGTTATATCAAGTACTTTAGAGTTAAAATTCAAATGAAATTTTACTGCGCACTAAACGAAAATATTTTAAAAGGTATTTAATTATAATAAGTAAAATTTTACTTGTTATAGATGACATGATAGAGATTAATATGCACTGGTTAATGCAGCAGATGATAGTATTTTTTCAATTCATAGATCTTTTTAAATAAAAGTAATGAATTATTTTAAAAATTAATTCCAACAACTTATACAGCGTTCATTGTAATTAAGTTCTGTTGTCGTGAAATTGAAAGTAAAATGAATGCTTTATCATTACAGATGTTGTTTGCTTACAAAAATCTTTACAATTTTAGTTAAACTATCTCGATCAAGAGTTACAGACACATTATTTCTCTACCATTGTAGCCAAAAGATTCATTGAAAGGAATATAAATATCCCAAGAAAACAATAAAAGTTGGACCACCAGAATTTGTAAACAATCGTTAGGAGAGCTATTAACATTTTGAGGCAAGTTTCAAGCTGACACATAAATGTAACGGCCCATTTGCCACTAAAGATGTCTGCAGCTGTATTCTTTATGTTTTTCAACTGAACCATTTTGAACCGACCCGTTTTGCCATCAACTGTCGGATTTCTAACAAGAAAAAAGGTTCTAAACTTAAGATTTATATCTTTATTCGTTTTGTAAAAGTAACAGCGTGTCTATCTTTTACATGTTGCTCCAAATAAAATAGTCTTTATATTTTCCTATTCATAGGTTTTGATTTATTAATTTAAAATGGAAAAAAAAATTGTTGAATACATACTTGAAAGGAAATACAAAGTGATAAAAACCACACAGCCATGTCTGAAGTATTTTATTATTTCTGCAGTTATTGCATTACAATTTTCACAGAGTTTAGCACCAATTTACAATGATCATAATCTCCATAATGCTACTTGAGATCGATAACTACAATAGTACAAAATCCCGAGAGACTTTTACACTAAATAAACGTTTATTTTATTTATTTTAATAATTGTTCATCACTACAGTCACTTGTTTTGCGAGATTACGCCAATCATACAATTCAATATATAAGCTATATAAATAATTATAAATTAAAATCAAGAGTACTGACACCGGCATTAAATACCTTAAAATTCTCGGTAACTTAGTACTTGCCATCAAAATATTCGAATTGTGTGAATATTTTGAGGGCAAGTGCTAATGCCAATAAGTTCATTTTTACTGTCCAATAATGTTACTGTGACACACAACCTTAACTTTCACTAATGAACAGTAATTATTTTCATTCCTTGATGTTATGGTATTATCAATCACCCAAGTTTCTCCTCTAGCTGTCTGGTTGAACCGTAAAAATCCTTTAATACCCCACATGGGCTAAACATTCCATGGGCATTAATGACAACTCATCCCTCGTGTAGCTGTCAAACTTTTTTTTCTTCATCGTAAAACGACCTCTTTGAGTGATTCCTCGAACATAAATAATGTGATTCCCCAAAGGGGACTTCAAAAGGGACATTGTTGTCTTAAAGAACATATAATAGGTATCATGTTGAAAGTACTCAAAGACTTTGATGTTAAACATATAGTTTTACTTTGATAACGAAGACTCGAGGAAATACATTTTGTTTCCAATAAAAGCAAAAATAACAGGAGGACGAATTTAATCTTTCTTTATCTAAGACTCCTATTACTTTTCGTAGTATGATAGACACACTATACAATGTTATCTTACATTTATATTAAGTTTTATTTTATTGTATAAATAAAAACACTTAATTGTTATACCAAAACACTTTATAAGCTTTTGAAGTACTGTAAACATAAAAACATCAAGAGATTTAACCATTAGTTGTTTTTGTTTACATTATGATATTAATTCTAGGAAGGAATCGAATAAACGAAGCAAGTGATTTAAAAATATACATAAGGAAGTTTGGTTAGATATGTTTCCAATATTTTTAGTAAATCTACTGCTGAAAAAAGAACATATATTTCCAATTTAAATATTTATTATTTTGTATTCTCAAGAGCGAAGACCAGCACATTATCGGTGAGATTCATTTTGTAATAGCAACTTTTAATGATTTTATACTAATTATTTTATTGACTTTATTCAGAATCTATTTGGTTCGCATCAAAAGCCATCTTTTTCCTGCTTCAAATTCTTAGAAATGTTACAATGTACCATTTTGCGTAAAATACGCTACACGGGAGCGTATAGGAATACTTGTAAATCTTTAATCACTTTATTTATTCTGTGCTATAACGTCGTTCTCTGAGCACTATATTCAGCACGGTCGCCATGGATAGAGCGGCAGGTAAATCATCATTGCTTTAAAACCGTTTCCATTTTTAAAAATAAAAATGTCACAATTTTTCAGCCTTATCTACGTTTCACACGTTCCTACTTTCTCGTGAAACCATATCAAGTTATACACATAAAAGCATTCAACCTAATAAAATATTTTATAGCAATCATCCATAAAAGAAAATACAGAAGAGCACTCTAGGCCCCGCGATGTGCAATGAATATTTCAGAAACTTTCCTTTTGTGTTTGATTGAGATAAGATGATTGCGAAACTTGAGACAGCTAAATATTGCAAACTTAGAAAAGGCGGGTACGGAAGCAACAATCCGTCAATGCACTTTTCCCAAAATCACTTTTGTTTCTACCCTTTGATTCCGATCTTCTTCAAAGAGCCTTGTTAGGAGCTTCACCAGATTTTGCGTTGTCGAGTCACAAATAAGTTCCGTTTTCAGTTTTCTTTTGTCAGAAATGTTACAGAATTTAATGGCTTCCTTATTTCCCGTCCTAAGCTTCTGATGATTGCTCGTAGCTTTGAAATTTCTTCCTCGTACGGATGTTATTCGATAAGTACTTTATATGGGGTTCATTTATATAATGAAATGGTCAGAATCACCAATTAACTGGTTTTTAATAGTACAGTTTGTAGCAGTTTAAAACGTTGTAGCTTTAAAGCTATGCAAAAGCGACTAGAATGGATTGTGACTTATTATGGTTAAAAATTGCAGTTAGAAAATGAATTTCACTTATAATATGCTGGTCGTCGTTCTTGGTAATACAAAATCAAAATCTTTTATGTGTATTTTAAACTTACTTGTCACATTTATCAAATTCTTAGAATTGATATCATCATAACGTTCACAAAACATCTAATGGTTAGATCTCTTGATATCTTTATAAATGTTTACAGTGCGTTGAAAGCTTATAAAGTTCTTTAAAGATTGATTTAATTACTCTCGCACAACTGTTTTTAATAGAGACTCTTGTCTGTTGAACCCATTACTACTAAAGAAGTCTTTTATTTTTGTATATTTGGAATTAATTTTAATAGTCGTATAACTATAATGTATGCCTATAAAAAAGTGAGTAGTCTCATATGAACAAGTGTCATTATACTCAATCAGAAATAAACTAGCTACGAACCAAGACAGTTGTTTCATTGTTTACCGTCATATCAATTTAGTGACGACAATGGGAACAAAAAAAGAATAAAAACATGTTTTACTACTTGCATTATTCCTCGCATTCGTTAAATTCTTTGATTAAGACCACTTTTTTTAAGTTTCAAGCATATCACCTTGAACCGCTCTATCTAGTTGTCCCATCTTTTTTATTTGGTCTCTTAAATATTGTTATTTATAAACCGCTACTCCTATTTTTCATTGAATGACATATATTTTGCATTACAAGTGACAATAAAATTGCAAACTAATAAAATAGTGTACAAGATTTACAACCCGTAGGCAGTTTTGATTATTTTTAGTGACCAGTCTAATCTTTCAAAGAAAGCCTGAGAACACGGGGTAAGAGACTTTATTGTGTCGATCTTAATCTTTTTATTTTATTAGATGTTCCATTGTTAGATAACCAAGAACGTAGTAAGTTACGTGATACGCATTGGCATGGATTACTTCAGATAAATAGCTGATGCTTCTTTTTAGTGTATTTGAATATAACTTGAGCTGTACAACTGAAGATAAACTTTGCCTATGTCACTACACGCATACTTAGTTATATCGGCTTATAGACAACAACGACTTTCGGTCAGGTTCGAATCTCGGTGGGGGCAGATACTTCTATGGTTAGTACGAATATTTATTATTAGTATATTTCTACAATTTATATTTCTATTACTATTATCGAGTTTTAACAACATAAGCCCTAATTATGCTTAATTTGGCCAAGATAGAAGTGTGAGTGTGAAATTATTAATTATTGTTATTATTATAGACGAAGGAAGTTTCATCACTTTAATGTAATAGCTGAGTTTAGTAGCTTCAACGATTTGAATCTTGAATATCGTGGGTAGCGTTGACTTCTCTACGGTTAACTCATAGTTAGATTAATAATTATGTACTAATCGTACCAATTAATGTGATGTTACTATAGTAGTTGCTAAAATTTAACATTAAGAGAACGGTCGGCGTCTCAAAGTACTTAAGTGTTAATTTACTTTCCATAAAACAATTTACAATTAATACCAGTACGTACAATGTAATATCATACTTTTCTATTTAAGCAGAGTTGAATAAATAATTTTACTGGAATTGTTAGAAGTTCGAAATATAGAAATAATATTTTATTTTACCTATAATAACTCATCTGATAGTCACACAACTACAGTAAAATTTATAACTCCAAGTCTTTAATAGATAATAGATATAGGTTTTGTGTAAACGTATCTTAATAACTGCTTAGCCCATTTTCTACCGGTTAAATGAAAACCCTATTGTGGTTGAGGGCGATAATAATACGATCGTTTTAAATAACAATATCCATTAAAGCTGTTTTGTTTAAAACACCTTTTTGTATTTGATCTTAATTACCTCTGTAATTATTATCAATGATAATATGATTTTCTATATAACTATGTCTATGTATTATATAAATGATTTTAGAGCACTTTTCTTTATCAAACAAACAATAATTAATAATTTGACCATTCAATGGATTGACTTTCGCTGGATTTAATTTTCTACAAACTGTCAAAAAAAACTCAAAAAATACTTCTAAACATACAATGTCACGGATGAAACGAAAATTTGGTAAAATGCGGAAACAAACTTTACCCCGTTTGTTTTTGTACATTATAGGAAATGTTATACTCATTTCAGCATAATTCAAGAATTTTTTTGTTACTAAATATTTAGATCTGTTCATAAATATCCAACCTTTATCAATTTTGTTTACCAATTGAATTCGACATAGCTCTAACCAAACTTGCTGTCTCCTATAATTAAGGACAATATCAATCTCAGCCGCCGGGTCGACACGTGCTCTCTATTACGCCCCGCATCCACTGTAAAATATAACTGTATTCTATTTTTAACTTCACCCTTAATGAGCTCTTGTCTTAGCGGTCCTCTAAAGACGTAGTAATGTTTTAAGATGGCAGATGTTACGCATAAGGAATTCCAAGTGGGTAAATACATGTCTTATATCAGTACCTTGCTGCCAGTTTTATAATTAAGTAATTGATTTGTTTTGTACGTGTTATTTTGAATTCCGATTACTTCTAATTGAAAGATCTATTTAAGCAGCGTATACCCAATGTATATTTTTTGTTTCTAATTAATATTTTACTTTAAAATTGTCACCTATAACGATGCTATACGTAGTTTAATTTTAATGTCAAAGTGATATTTTATTATAAAAACATAGTTGGAAATATAATAAAAGATATATATTTAAGTCATAGTGACCCGAAAATAATAAAGATTGTTTCTAACAACACCATGGCAACCGACCAAAGACAAGCAAAGCTGGCATGGAGTATTGTTTACTGCTTTCTCAACAGACATGTCTATAAAATAGGTATATGAAATTTTAAACTTTGACCAGCAAGAACTTTTCCAAAAACATGAACATCTCCATTTTATCTACTCTTGTCCATTATTACAAAACCGGATAGCTATAGGAATTCAAAAAGGAACTTTGTTTTGATAACGCCTAAGAAGATTTACAACCCGTATTCAATATATAAAAAGTGTGACGTCGAACTTTAAAAGAACATATCAGATTTTTAGTAAATTCATAATTCAATATGGATTTAGACAAGTTAAAATGTAAAAAGTGTTTTTTTTTATGATAAATAATCCCGGGAATCGGGGTCATGGGCGAAATCGGTAGCTTAATACGGTAATGCTAATAACTGATTATGTGGTTTCAATGGAAAGTTTTGTAAAGTTGTTAAATATTTACTATGATACAGATCGTTGCCGATGGATTAAAAATTTGCTAAATAAGTCTAACGAAATAATAAGTTTAACGAAATAAGTCAAAGTCAAAAATAACTTTATTTAAATTGACTTATTTACTAAGCTCTTTTAAATCGTCCCAACAGGGAATATGTATAAGAAAATAAATAAATATAATTATAAAGGCAATAGTCATAATTTTACTGGGTATCAACCGGGCATTTACTCAGTCGGGATGATTATCGATGACTAATACATTTTTTTAAAATACTATGTAAGAAAAATTGACCGTTAAAATGTTGTCCCAATTAGAATTTAGAATAACTAAAACTAAAAAATGCAAAACATGAAATCAGCGCGTTGCTATTTGTTTTCTGCAAATCGCAAGATTTAAAACGTGCCAAGCACTTTAACCACTTCGTCCACAAAACTGTATTTGGCAAGAATGTGTTTGTGTGTGTGTTAGATGTTATGACCTAAACTTCTTTATGTGTTTCTCCGATGTAGCATGATGATGATGAAGTTTACATCAACGGTTTAGAGCATCTAAGTGTCTAAACTTAAAATACCATTAAAAAACAGTAAAACAACAATATTGTAAAATAAATGCACAAAGAGTTCTCTAATGTGCAATAAGAATCGTTTGACACGTCTGTTTCATCGAGTATGAAATATGATCCAAGTTTATTTTTATCCACCCTGACACACGTTAAAGATGCATTCTAATAATAAAGTTAAACTTGACAACTCAATAGCGTCTGTAATGCGTACAGAATGCTCGGGAGTTGACAGGACCACAGGATAAAATTAGATGCATTGTGAGTAATGTAGTAGTATTGATATCTGAATAAATAAGAATGGAAATAAATGTTAGTTTAATTTTTTTTAGTATAGATATTACATTGAATTAGCCTTCTTGTTTTTGGTTATGTAACCAATTTCGCCATGGTTGGTCCTTCGATGGATCAATTAATTTTTTTTATCTATAGCTTCTTAGTGCTTCGGAACGTACGTTAACCCATTTGTCCCGGTGGTTACGGCAGCATCTTTTATCCATCAAGCGTGTTGGTGTTGTGGATCAAATTCCTCAGGTGTTTCTCCTATGAAGGAGCTTTCCTACTGTACTGTGCCCAGGAGTGCTTCTTATATAGGCTGATGACGATCTTATTTAAAGTTAAAACGACCTACTACTTTATACGTATTCCACTACAGAAATCAAATTATACTTCAGTTAGCATTCCTTGTTTAGGTGAATAATTAAAGACCTGATAGGAATTTTAATACTATACGCTACTCGAGAAAATGATTATAAATTCAGATTGTAAATATGATTCAATCTTAATAATAATAATGCTAATTATAAATCTGTAAGCACATATGCCAAATATTGAGTAGAGTTTATAAAATATGAGTTGAAAACAAAAAAATCGATTAAAGATTATTTTTTCGGTCTGAAAGTAATGAATATAGTTCATTGGAGCTTTGACTTGTAGATGACATTTTGTCCGAAACAAAGTTGAGGTTTGTTTTAATGAAATCTGATGTTGAGTAAAAAGTAGTTGTCATACAAAAACTAAGAGGATTAGAGGAAAGAAATGATTTGAATTTGACAATATGCAAAACACGAACTTTAAAATAGGACAAATTTAATCAAATACAAAGTTGTATATCAACTAATAGTGATATTGTATGCCCTTCAATTTTCAATGTATATTTCAACAATTTTAATTTCTATGTCGTATTAAATGTTAGCTTTGAACAGAATGGAAATGGAAATCTTTAAGAGTATGTAAGGGCTAAAGTCAAAGTCAAAAGTTTTCGTATGACCAGCTGTATGTAATTTTTATCCCTGGTCATTAATCATAAAGTATCACTGGTCAGTAATGCGAATCAACAATGAATTTTATGTATTAAGAATATATTTATTAAATATCAAAGGATAAATGAATAAATTTTTTGTTACTAAGGCAACAGGTTACAATTTGGTTATGATAGTTGATAAATAAGCAACTTGTGTTCTGATCATTGATATTCAGCTAAATTAATGGTTTCTCGAAATTGAACAAAATATGAGTAAAATAAAGGTCAAAACGATGTTAATGCCATGTAACTGGTAATAGCTAGCAACGAGTATTAAGTAAAATGAGCGAAAAAAATGAACAAATACAATTAAAGGTAATTATTAATATAAAATAATTACGTTTAACATTTCATTACATACACTGATTATAAAATGAGCCGAAATCGTTATTTGGTTGGCTTTTCGATCGTAAGTTGTTTGTAAGTCCAAATGGAAGGTTTGAAACAAAACTAAAATTAAAGTCGAATTCAAAACTTTAAAAAGGCGATAATGATTCAATTTAAAAAGTTATTCCATTCAAAATAGTTTTTGGAGTCTGTACTTCACTTTCAATTATTTCTAGGCGTGAAGAAGCATCTTGCGGAAGCATCAGTGCATTGCATAGTTTCACTTGCACTAGCCAACATTTTATTTGGACTTCACTCCTGCTTAGGTGGAATGGATTCAGTTGCTCGACTTTAAAAAAACATATTGTTACGCTACCTAGCCTGGGGAGCCTGTGGACTGTATTTTTTGAGAAAAGTAGAAAAAAAGGATATCATATTTGGAATCGTCACTGGTATATTGAGAATTTCAAAACATATAGAAAAATAATTTAGTACAAACTATTTTACAAAAGTAAACTTACATAAGAAGAAAACAGGATTTACACAAAACTACCTCTTTGTGTGATGCAGGCAAGCTAATATATTTTTATGGCTTCTAATTACTTTTATTTAGTTTCCACTCTAACTAATGGACAGTATAAAATGCATTTAATAGAGGACACTTCAAAGAGTAGCAGCTAAATTTATATTTAAAGTAGGAGCAATTTTTGCTGCAAGTATCCATCCAGCCACTTTCTCCTCTGACTGCGGTACTTGAAACTGACACTGAATTCATGAATCCTTAATGACATTCGATTAGATGCAGAAAAAATGTCGTCATATTACCATAAAAAGGAAATGAATAAGCCAATATTGATAATCTGGTTAGTCTTTTGTGTAATATATAGATGGAGATAGAATAGGTTACTAGATAGATAGGTAACTTCTAGCAATTTAAAATGAACTGAGGGGTTGTAATGAGATTTTAATCCAAAACTGGAGCCAAATGACAAAGTACCATACTAAACACCAAGCTACCATTGATTACGTTTATATTATTCACTTCAAAAAGGAGGAGGTTTTCGATTCGGTTGTATTTTTTTTTATTATTATTTTTTATTTTTTTACTTCAGAGCTCCCTCATTTTCAGATGGTTTTCTAAAATTCTTTTGGTATGAAACTAGAGCATTCTCAAGTCTTTAATCATAAATACCGTCATTTTACGAGTACATTAAGAAAAATGCCTCAGATGCCTAGGACCACGTCCTCGTTTTATTTCTTTAATGTGGACGAAGATATTTAACGTTGTCTATTTTTGACAAATCTAAATATAAATTCGTCAAATAGATAACGTAAAACTAAACAAAAGTGGAATTTGATGTAAAATCGGATATGGCATAGAATTAGGTTCGCGAATTATTTTTTTATTTTTCATTGGAATTTTTTAATCACCTTCTAAAAATACCTAACTAAAAAGTGGCAAACACTTATATTAAGGTTCTATTTGATTCTTTAAAATGTTATTATTTGGATGTTAATAATTTCTAAGTTTAAAATTAGAAAAAAGCTGGTATGTAAGCCCGAATTAAATTTTTTTACAGTGTTTTTAAGTAACTATTACATGGCTATTACATATATAAAATTTAGTTGTTACTCACCCTCCTTATACTTTAAAACAGTATGGCTGTTATAAATTATTTCCATCTAATTTTTATTAAAAACATGTGAGTGTGTGGCCGGAGCCATTTATAAAAAGGTTTACATAAATAGGCGTTTTATTAACTCTTCTTTCTAGCGGCTTAAGTAATTAATAATATACCCTCATGCCAAGTACGTCGAGATTGTTATAAGAATAAAGTAAGCTATAAAACAGCGCTTACGTAACATAAGATTTATCTTCTTAATGTGGGGCTTAGGAGAATTCTTCAGCACGATTTAGACTAAGGAAGGGATATTAAGCTTTTAATATCAAGCCGTGCTATAAAAAAAAGATTTGACTAATATTTATTACACTAAAAGCCTGAGAGCCAGAAAAACTAATGGAACATTTGATATTGATTTGATAATAATTATAATTAAAAACCGGTTCTTAATTTTTTTTTTGTGAAATCTACTAAAAAGTATCATATGTTTAAATTGTTCGGATAGGCGACGTTTATAACATAATTCAATATATATTCTGATAATCACTATTTTGTTATAAGTAATCACCATTATTACTTAAAGTAATCGTGTATTAAGTAACCGTTCTCTAATTATATTATACCGGATAATACAAAATATTCGGAAATAATTTCAATTTCTGTTTCCTATCGTTGGTAGGTACTGCATAATTGCGGTTACCGCGTTAGGTGTGGAATGGAGACGAAAATTTAAATTGATAGATCGACCGTGCCATACATCCCCGGTAGGAATATTTATCATTTTATTCATATTTTACAACGTTAAATTTTGTGTCGCGATTAACCCCGAGAGAGTAATAAATGTCTCTATAAAGAGAAACATATAATATTATAATGAATAAAGTATATAAAAGTTGTGGGTAGTATGTTATTATTTATTTAAAAGGCACATGATTACATAATACAGTGTAGATATAAGACAATTAAAAGGGTTTTTTGTACTCTAATATTCATGCATATTTTTTGACGATGTTTTTAAACTTATCTGTTGATCTGCAATATTCTACGGGGAACCTCGAGATAAAACTTTAATTGTTTTTGGATTGTATAGGATACCTTTAAAAATAATATGAACATAAAAAGACATAAAACGAAAAAAAATATTAGTTTTAATGAATTTAATTTATTTTGATATTTTTTAATACCCACTTTCCCTGTCAAGACCAGTTTATGGGAGTACACAATAATTGTCTTAAGATCCTTTTCAGCACGGTTACCAACTTGTTAGCCAGTCATCTTCTTCTTCTTTCTTATGAATGAATGAATTAAAGTATGTAAGTTTTGCTAAAACTCAAAACCATCATAACCGATTTAGTTTTTTATTTGAAGACTGGTTTTAAGATATAGTAGCTGGAAAAAATTAAATTGATAATTTAGTAAAGAAAAACGTCTATTTCTGTCTAGTACATCGAAGAGGAAACGAGAACACTTGCACATATCCATAAAAGATTTCTATAATATTCACATATATATGACGTTTATCTTAAAGTTATGTGATAATCTTCGATGTACAAAACTCTGAAAAAATCTGACAGTATCATAAATTATGTTAATCTCGCTGCTGAAGGATTATGAAGTACCCACAAATTACCTTATTCGAAAAAGCTTGACTAGTTTATTGAAACCTACATTGCTGTTGTTGAATCAATAATTGGTAAAAGTGAATAATTTTAATGTCATTTGAATCTGTTCAATGCCTACGCAAGACATTCCCACGTAACCATTTTAAAATAGTTCGGAGTTACTGATCAAACATCGAGCGCTCAGTAATCAAGATGGTGAAGTGAAACAATTTACGAAATGTAACACTAAATTAGAAACTATTTTGCCCAAATCACGACCCATGCGGTTGTGATGTCCAATGTATTTGGAACTTTCAACCACACTCTTGGGCGACATGATATAAGTGGAATTCTAGTGTCACTTAGGAACAGTCACTCGGTGTAAAATGTTAATAGTGTCATATAAATTAATCATATAATAATTTCCAATAGCAACACACGAATTAAGTTTCAAATGTTGCTATCAGTTACCTTTATTGGTATATCTGTGGCCCAGTTTGCAAATTATGGAGAATTGGGAGATATGATGGAAGTGGTAGGTGTATGGAAAAGTGGATGGGCATTTGTCATATTATAAGCATAATAATAAGGTTTATTATTGCATTACTTAACGTTTTCTGTTATATATTCTGTAATAAAAAATAGGTAAAATATAGCATAAATATCAAAAATAAGATCGCTTTAATAGAGTTTGAGAGTCTCTAACCAGTTGCTATAGGTTTATCATAAATATTAAACAGTAGGCATACCCTAGGTATGTGTATTTGTGGATATGAAGTATGAAAAAGGATGGTTGAACAGTTCTAATGATACGAAATATATAAGAATTTATCGAATCATTTTAAAATTCTTTTTGCAGTGCCAAAAAGTTAAGTCACTACAGCTTCAAACTTTGCAAATTCAGTACTTTTCACTTCTTCCACAGAACTCCTCCTTGGTACTTTACGGACTCATCAAAAAGCTGCCTGTGATGAGGAGATGGTGACACTCATCTGTCCTAGAGGAACAACCATCAGCATACAAGTGGCACAATATGGAGCTTCAGCATCACAAAGTTCCTGTGCATCAGAGCTGGCCGAGTATCAACCTGTAGCCGTCGAAGTTGTAGGAGATACTTCGTGTGCGTGGCCCAGTGCTTTGCAGGTAAGGCTGATTCTTAATTTATTAAAATAATTTACTCATCCATGACAATAAACAGTTCCTAATGATTGTACGTGTCCATTAAGTTCTAGATTATAAAGGTAGGGAATAATAATCTTTTCTATTTGGATTTTAAGCGCGAAAATGGGAAAGCACTTATCTTTCAAAACAACACAGAAGCGAGTAAGATCTCCAGATATCGTCACAGAAGCGTTATATTGAAGACAGGGGACTTGTCTCTTATGCAATCTCTTTAACGCTTTCCTTGATTTTACCGACACAAGGAACTTCTCAATTAGGTTGAATTTTTTCTGTTTGTGTGTGTTACCTCATAATGTTTTAAGAATAGGTACAACTGAAGCCAATTGGACCCTTATATATTTGGATACTTAAGTTTTTGCTAATATGAAATATATCTACTATTTTTAAATTTGAAAGATGTTTGGATATTGGCGATTTAATGCCTGTCGATTAAAAGTCATGCACCCACAAATCATCTATCAAGTCTAAGAACTTATCAAGGTACTTGCATCCATAAAACTGAATAATCCTGTAAAGGCAATGAGCGGCAAACAATATTGGTCAGTGTCAAAAAAATATTTGACGCAAAAAAGTTTAAGTTATTCTATTCTAGTCGAATATATTCCAAAAACACACTTCATTTTTATTATGATATCTTTAGGTAACTCTTGGCAAATTATTTGCAACTTAAATGTGCTATGAATCATCAAAAAGTATTGAAAATAAAAAAAACCTATTTAGCTTATTTATATAAAATTTATTATTTAAATAAAAGAGTGAGTAACAAATCCCCAAACTTGATCTATATACAGTTGAGATGACCAAAAATTGGTATTCTGATTATTATTATTATCTCACTGATACTAAAATAAAGTCCTAATGTTCAGTCTAGGAAATCTGTAAACCCTATCTATGTATATTGCCTAAAGGTAAATTAATTACTATTACTTTATTTAATACAGTCTTCCGAAAACAAAGTGTTTTCAAACAAAATATAAGAGGGGTCTACTTGACCTCTCGTCATTCTTATCATGTCCTAATTGTTAAATTTGATCCAAAATCGATAGGCAGTGAATACACAAACAGGTATAAGTCTCAAATCTCAATATTAGTTGTTGTGAGTAATAACTTTAATACGATCAACCGAAAACCAATGTAACATAAAATGCTAGCATATTTATGACAGTTTCTACCCGGGATGCTGGTTTACGACTCATTTTCTGATATGTTTAGGCAATAAGCTCTTTTACGATCAACTGTCGATCTTTATTGTCGCCCTCTATAATCTTGGTAAACACGAGAAATGAGTTTACGGATCCCATGTGTGTGGAAGGGGTTGAACAGTCTTTATTGTATTGTATTACTTATGACTTATGTTATGTTAGGGAGTTTATTTGGAAGAACATTAAAGAAAATAATGTCATTGTTTTTATATAATCTCACATATTTGTTATGGATATGATTCTGGTTCAGTCTATCAATACAATCTTTATCTATGGAAATTAAGCTTTCAATTCTTCCGCTAAATATGGGACGTACAATTTAATGTTCATATCCATAAAATGTAATGATGTTAGTCAATACACGATAAGTATAAACAATTGTTCAAACAGTTATCTAAATATTATAAAAATATCTAATTAAAAAGTGAATATTGATATCATTAACGATTTATAGATTATTAGTACGATCAGTATTAAAATATTCACAGTAAATTAGCCAATTGACTTTGTATTACGTGAGCGCCGTCAGGCTGGTAGCGGATGAAATTTTTTTTTTTTAATATAATTAACTTAGCAAATTACTCGATACTACCTGATGATAAGCAGTAGAGCAGTCCGTCAGTATGTGAAGTTAGTGTATGACTGAAATATTTGCAACTTAGGATATAATTTTTTTTATAATAAGTATAATATTTCAGCGTGTAAGTTTTAAAATTAATTTTCTCAGGTTCGAATCCTAGGAGTAGAAGTTTGTATTATGAGTACGAACGATTGTTAACGAGTCATAGATATTGTTTTAAAGTACCTATGTCTAATATTTATGTATATTATGAGGCGCCACTATTTATATTTCATTTTCTAGTTTTAAACACAAGCTTTTATTTATTTTATTTTGCGCTTCTTATATGTGTGTGGATGAAACATTATTACAATTATTTAGAAACTCGAAACAACATAGATGTTTATCATAATTATTAAGCAAGACCTTTACATCCACTAATAAAGATAATCTCCAAGAGTAATCTAACAGTATCTATTTCGGTATCTTATTCTGATGATCATTAATTGGAACCTACTCGCCTTAAGTTCACATGTCTGGTAAATTGAACAATAGATCCATTACACACTCAAAGTTTAAGGAAAATCCACCCACAACAACATGGCCAAATTGTTGCGAAATACAATCAACCCTTGGTACTTGTAAAAAGTTTCGTGGCAGGCGGTTTCCACGTGGAATAAAATTAGGGATCTTTATACGAGATACAAAGAAGCAAGAAAATAAATTGTTATTCAATAATATATTATACGTTTGTAGAAAGGAGTTCCTTCAAGTAGTTGGTTCAAGTGGTGTAGTTTCATATACGAAAGCAATGTAACATTCGCTACAGCTAGACTCGGATGGATCAACCAAAATAAATAAAATAAAATTAATTTATTTACTTTAAGATAGTGGCGTAAAAGCGGTTTTTACATTCGGGATGTTACAACCGCTTTTACCCAACCATTTCGCACTGGGCCAGCATCTTGGTATTGTGACTAAAATCATTTGTTTCTTCCAGTTAGTAAAACTTGTGCCTGTATGTGGGACGTGTACCAGGTGGAAAAAAGACTGTGTTTGGAAGAAAAGAACCCTTAATATTGATAAAATTGATTTATCAATTTTACATTCATTATATTTAAAAATACTTTTAGACTTTTTTTTGAAAAATCACCTGATTGAGCCGTTATTCATATTTATTCATGGGGATATATATTTTTAAGTTACTATGTTGTGAGAAGGAAAATAATTCTTATGAATGATATTTCGGTTGGTATTATATAATGTTATGTAATATTTTTCAAAAATATTTAAGTACAGTTTTATTACTTTTGAAAATAAAGTAATATTTCCTTTCACAAAAATTTGCTATCATCAATATTAAGGGTTTTTTTGGTGTGTGACCTCTCCTTATACTTTTAGTTCAATGTGTATAAAATACGAAACAAAAAGTTATATGTTGACTATATCGGACTTGACATAAATTTAAAGTTTACGTCATATTAAGTCGCTAGATTTAATTAAAAAAAAACCAATTTAATTTAAGATAAAATAAATATTACATTATAACGACATATACATTTCCGAGATAAGTATTCTTCATCAAAAATAGAAAAAGAAACCTAACAAAATACATAAAATACTCATTTAAATTGGTTACCTACTAATACCCCAACAGCATTAAACACCCATTTTTTGAGTACAATAAATTTTATTATTATTAATAGTATTTCATAATTTTATGTCGCAGTAAAATATATTTTGTATAAAGTAAAGAAACATTTATTAATTAAATGACACGTTACTCGCAGTCAATTAATAAATAACTTCTTTCGTTAAAAATATTATCATTAAGAAATTTGCTTTAAATTTTTCGGGTATATATAACTTGAGTTTAATTAAATTAAACCTAATATTGTCGAACTTGTTGATGGCATTTTAACGAATTTCGTTTTGATTGATTTCGTAAAATAATGTCCTAAGGGCATGAAGATTGTTTCAATATTAAGAATAACTCCAATGTTAGAAGTAAGTAATCAATTTGAATTTTTACTTTCTCAATTCAAATTTTTACTTCAGCCCGTATAAAGTTTTGACTAAGACAATTTCATTTAGAACTGTCTGTTGTGGCTTCAAAAATAATTCAAAGTAATTTTGTGGTGCAATAAAATTAGAAAATAATTTGTTTAACCTATTCATATTTATGTTCTAAGAATACACTGACTCTTACCTTTTGTAGCTTAAATTTTGGTAAAACTTAGTTAATTAATTACACTGTATTTGCAATAGAAGGTATTCTCAGTATAGTGTCTAGTTTCATGAAAGTTACAGCTCTTGAATTTATTGGACGTAATACAATATCATATAACAAAACTGTTAGGTCTGAAGTTGCTATATCAATTCAATTCTTATGATTTTGTTTTCAATTAATACTTATGAAACTAATTAATGGTAGTGAAGTAGAAATGGTCGAGTATATATTTCATTTAGTGCAAAGTCAAAAATGATATATGGTTATCGGGGTAAACCAGACCAAAGACATTCTTTTCTTACCAAGAGCATCACAGTACATAGGATGTGTTATATTAGCCAGTAATTACGTCACTTAAGCCACGAAATCTGCTTTGCTACAAGTTTTAAAGCGCCTTTTTAGGTCCTCCAAATGGATACATAAGTCTTTTGGAGTTTGTGATACAAGCGATCTTATACATTCTTCTTAAGTTGTTCTTCTATGCATTCTTCCTGACCGGAATTCGAACCGTACTGAATGAGAGTCCAACGTAGGTTTCGTGTCCAATGGAATTCTTCTCTAACCCACTTCTTGCAAATTCATATGCATTTTAATTATCAGGGATACGTCTGTATCCAGGCACTCAAATTAGGCTTCCCGAGTTGGTATAGTATATAGCAATTATCATTCGACACAGATATTACTGCTAAACTAATAAAATTAATGACATTTTAAACATTCATTACTAAAACTATAAAGTTGGTATATTTTTCAATATTTCAAAATGTATTGCTATTGTATTTGCCAATGATGCAGAAAATCGGTGAAATGAACAGCAAAAAACATTTTTATTAAACAAAAATGGTGCGTCGGTAGTATCGTGTTCGGAAATGAGTTCAAGTTAATCCGAAAATACAGAAACAATCTAAATCAAAACCCACGTTGTTTTCACGATTGGTGTGGTTCCATTTCAACTGTATAAACTTTTTAATACGCTCGCTTATGTTCAAAATCAAGGTGATCGAGCAGGATTTGCTTTCGTCAGATAATTTGTCGGAATAATCAAACACACTTAACTAAACAAAACTCTATGGAGAATTTAAAACTGAATCAAGGTTGATGACTCGTGATTGGTCAAATACCTGATTTGCGTTGCATCCTGCTTGATTTATAGTAAATTTATAGTTTTCTCTTTAGCATCAAGTTTGTTTGCTTGCAAAGATTTAAAGTTTGCTATGTGATTTCTGCTACCTTTTTCTATTTAATCATTTTGATAGCGAGCGATGAAAATATCGATATCTAGAACTGTTGCTCATTTTATACAGCTTTTTTTATTGAATGAACTTGCATGCTAACCGTTTTGGACAGTATTCATTGTTGCAGACGGTTGTAGAAGCGTGTCAGAAGAAACGCCAGTGCAAGTTTCACACCAGCCCCAAGGCTTTTGGCGTGGACCCGTGCCCCGGTTCCAGAAGATTCGTAGAAGTTGCCTATAAGTGTCGACCTTGTAAGTACTTATTGCTTTGATATATTTTTACGAGCACACGGTATTGAAAAAGTAAGGTCAAGAAAAACAATTTGTCGTTACTTTGTTATTGCTTTCAAAAGCCTTAGGGTTGTTAAATCCATTTTACTAGGTTTTTATAAAAAGTTTATATTTATTAAATAATTAAAGTTTTTTTTGTCTCCATGTTTACAGAATTGAATACTTATTTGTATAAGAACACAGCTACAGGTAGTTAGTAAGATCTTTCTAAAGATGTTGTTTTTAATTCGTAAGTACCAGTTTCTTGTAAGAAATCCTCGTAAAATGATATATTTGACAAAACATAATATAAGCTTAAATTTGACAACAATAATATAAGCTTAAATTTATGAGCTTTATGCAAAGGTTGCTTTTTATGTCAAATATAACTAATAAAGTAAAGTAAATAAATACCAATAAAATCGTGTCCAACGAAACAAAATAACACCATTGTAAGAGAACCTTGTTACAACAGAGTAACAAATCACCAAACAAATTTTACATTGTATCCACAAAGAGTAGTTTCGATATAAGTAATCTGTAGATTCGTCCATATCTAGTTAGGTAACCTCTATGGGTGGCGTGATACATAATAGAAGCATTCAGAAACTCTATTGTATTCGTGGGATTACTTAAATTTATCTTGGCCACAAGAAAAATTACTGGCTATAACTTTCGAAAAATGTTTTTTGAAATTATTAAAACTGACTTACTTTTTGTTTGAAAGAATTGTGTGATGACTTTAATTAATAGGCGAATCAAGCAGAGTAAAGATTTATATTGAAATGAAGAGAAATTACCACAGATATTGATAAGTTACATAACATATACTTCAATAAGTGTTATTGTTGATTATTTAAGGATTAACTCTAAAGGTGCCGCGAGTGCCAACTCTCGCCTATTTAATAGGTCTCAACTTCTATTTACAAAACCAATTTTAAAATTATTATTTAGGAAGTGCGAGTGCTGTATAACACTAGCTATAGCTATAAAAACTCAAATTTAATGAATGCGCAGTACCCATGCATGAAAGTTATAAATCTTGATACATTACACATTACAACCTCCAGACCATGAGCTTTTATAACCCTCTGAACCTCATCATACTTTTAAATTGGGCTCATCTACTACCATCCTTAGCTTAATAAGAATTCAGTGGATTTTTCTTTGTACCTTATGTTATCTATTGTCTTGTTTACTAGCTATATTTCCATCAAGCATGCAATAATAGGTGACTAATTGAAATAAAACAGGTAATACATTACTCACTTATATTTCCTTTGGTTTTCACAGAACAACAGATACTTAACACTCGTAGCACTTCACGACTTCCAAGTGTAGATTCGACTGACTAACTCTTTTTGTGTCTCTTTTTAGGCAACCTTCAGAAAACTTAAAAATAAAAGAAATCAATTCTACCCACTTTTACTGGACGAAACGTCACTCAATGAAAACAGTCGAATCTATGCTTGAATCGATAAATACAGATATTTAAAGTTCGAATTCATACATTTCTTTAATGGTAATACATATATTTAAGCAATTAAAATATAATAACATAAACAGTTGATGACAGTCGGCCATCCGAATTCTATCGGACGTCCTCGTACGTTTGTATAAGCAACCTATGATATTAAACTTGACACTTAATATGTGCAATTCATGAAAAATTATGATTTCTTTAACACAACTAAGTTTTACCTAATTATATAGTTCTTATTATAATAAATGAAATATAATAATAAGTGATGATAATCATTATTTCAAAAGACAATACAGTGTCAATTTCATGATAACCATTTATACTATACATTATTATTTAGTACAACTATTCTTTCAACGATCATTATTACAAACTAAAACACTTTTATCGAAATATACTTCTTGATCATAATTTATCGATTTTAATGTTATATAATAAGACTTAATCACTTCTGATAAGACTAGGGTTTTCCTTAAGAGACCAGGGATGTCCCTTAAGATTCATTCATCAAAACAGTCTTGAGTTTTCTATAGTGGACCAGGGATGTCCATTTGAAATCAATTTTCATGAAATTAGACCAGGGTTGTCTATATCGGACCAGGGATGTCCAATTAGGACCAGGGTTGTCCTAACAATCAAATATTTTATTTGGACCAGGGATGTCCAATTGTCTTTTTTTTTCGGTTTTTATATATATTTATTAACGATTTATATTTAACTGAAAAAAATAACTATTGTTATAGTAATATTATCATCTCTATATCAACTCTATCCTTAGAGAACACAGTAATGATTAGATTTAATTTCATATAATTATTACTTATCGGCAAAAAAAAAACAATGAGATCTCAAAATAATGATTTCAGTTATTTAAGCTTTTACCAATCGAATCGGTATTAATCATCTGTATCGGACTCACCCGAAGACATAATATCTTCTTCGTGTGGTCTTTTAAAGTTAAGCCATGGTTTAATCTTGTCAATTGCCACGACTGTGGAAAATTGTTTCCCACCCTTTCGTGTGAGTGGTGTGTCTTGAACATGAAAACGATCGTGATCAAGAACAGCTGTTATCCTATAAGGGCCTTGGTATTTGGGAATAAGCTTTCTACTTTGCCCTGTATTAGGAACGTGTCGCTCTACCCTTACTAAGTCACCTACTTGAAACTTTTTTGGTTGAGAACGGTTTTTATCAAAATAGTCCTTTGCCTTGCGTTGGCAGGCGTCTATGTGGTTATTTATCTCTTGTCTTATAACGGTGCGGTTTGCGTCTGAGACATTGTCACCTCCCGTATTATCTACCAACTCAGAAAGTATTCTACTCTCATTCTGTCCGGATGGGCGAACACCGAACAGAGCTTCGGAAGGTGTTCGATTAATTCCTTTATTAAAAGTATTGTTGATGCCCCACTGCACGTCAGGAAGGTGGTCGTCCCACTTGTTTTCCGATATACCAACGGACTTTGCGGTTAAAGCATCAACAATAACTTTGTTGTATCGCTCGACTTGTCCGTTTGCTCTTGGTGTCGCAACGGCATTAAGTACATGCTTAATACCCTTATCCGCCATGAACTTATTGAACGAAGAGCTTGTAAAGGAAGTGCCACGGTCAGAGATTAGCCTCCGTGGTACGCCAAATATACCGAAATAGTCTCTTAAAACTTTAATTGAAGTATTAGATTTCGTATTCCTAACAGGTTTGAGGTATATGTATCGAGTATATGCATCTATAATTACCAAAATATACATATTGCCCCTACTACTCCGCACAAAAGGGCCTACATGATCAATATGCACAGTATCAAATGGGTTATCAATTTTTTCTATAGGGTGCAAAAATCCTGGCTTTTTGCCACCCGAGGATTTAGCATATGCACACTCTAAACATGAAGTAACATATTTTTTTACAAAAGTGCGCATCTTCGGAAACCAATATGATGACTTGATCTTTTTAAGGGTTTTATCAACTGAAAAATGGCCAATATCGTCATGATTAAACTTAACCACCTGCCAACGAACCCCCTTTGGCACTGCCCATCGGTCTCCTTCGGAGGTGACCCGGTACAGTTTGTCGCCCTTTATTTTGTAGTTATTTTTGATGTCTATCACATCGTTCAACAGTGGGTCCCTTAACACGTTAATGATTCTCTGTACCTCCGAATCAGCATTTTGTACCGTCACCAGCCAGTTTTCTTCAGTAACATGCATGATGTCGAGGTTATTATTTGAAACTGGATTTCTACTGAGTGCGTCTACGTGGGCCATTGACGCACCAGGTTTGTATTCAATATCAAAATGATACTCCTGCATGAGTTCCCACCATCGAGCCACCCGCGGCAGCATATCTTTCTTTTGAAATGTTGCGCGTAACGAATTGCAGTCAGTAATTATTTTAAATTTAATTCCAACGAGATAAACTCTAAACTTCTGAAGAGAAGCTACCACCGCGAGTGTCTCAAGATCATATGAAGTGTAATTCTGCTCTTCTGGTGTGGTTTGTCTGCTGTAGTATGCTACTGGTTTCAGGTTTCCACAATCCCCACGTTGCAACAAAATTCCACCTAGACCCAACTTACACGCATCCGTGTGAAGTTCAGTTTCTGCTTTTGATTCATACAATGCTAATGTTGGTTTCTGGGTCAATTTTTGCTGTAAAGTCTCAAATGCTGTTTGCTGCTCGGCACCCCAAGCCCAAGTTGCGTCTTTCTTCAATAAGTGTGTCAAAGGCTTAGCAATAATTGAGAAACCTGGTACAAACCGGCGAAAGAAACTGGCCAGTCCTAAGAATTGTCGGACATTGTGCTGGTTTTGTGGCACAGGGAACTTCCCTACAGCTTCGATTTTCTTGGAACCTGGCTGGATACCGTCCCTAGAAACTTCGAATCCGAGGTAGTCTACCTTATGACCAAAGAACAGACACTTTGACAACTTAAGGGTCATACCAGCATCAGAAAACATATTTAAAACATTTTCTAAATGCAATAATCCTTCCTGAAACTCTTTTGCGGGAATGATGACGTCATCTAAATAAGCCAGTGCTTCTTTATGACGGGCAGAACCTAGCACCTGATTCATAATACGTTGGAAGGTAGCTGGGGCATTAGCGAGACCAAAAGGCATTCGAGTAAACTCAAAATGGCCGTCTGGCGTCACAAATGCTGTTTTGTATACGTCAGCTTCTCGTATTGGAATCTGATAATATCCGGATGCTAGGTCAAGCGTTGTATAATACCGATGACCAGCTAACACGTCTAACTGGTCGTCTATTAGAGGCATGGGATAATTCTCCCTGACCGTCTTCTTATTAAGTGCCCGATAATCAATACAAAGCCTAAAGTCTCCCGTCTTTTTTCGAACTAACACAATCGGACTTGCATAAGATGAAGTCGAGGGTCGAACTATCCCATTCTCCAATAATTCGGATATCATACCTCTCACAATTTCTTTCTCCTTAAAAGATAATCGGTAAGGTCTATACACCACTGGCACTTCATCGTTGAGAGTTATTGACATTTCACCTGCCGAGGTTACACCCAATTCCGAAAGACTTGAGGCAAAACATTGACGGTAGTTATTAAGTAGTTTTATTAGCTGTTCCCTCTGTTCAGGTGTAATGTCATTGCCTACCCTAACGTCAACATCCCTAATCGGTGAATAAGATTTGCTAACGCTCGACGTTACTTGCATGATCTGTACGGACGAGGCTTTGTCCTTCTTGGCTTTAGTCCCGCGAGCCATTAGATAATTTTTCTTTAAATTAATAGTCTTATCTCGTGGGACAACTACGATCATATAACTAATACCGCTTTTGCTAACTGAGAACAATCCCGAAGAGACTGAAAAGTTAACGTCGGATATAAGCCGAAGTCCTCCTTCAACAAAAACCTCACCCTCTATGACCGGTTCAGTAAACACCTCCACTATCGAAATACCTGATACGGTTATATCCTCATTACAATATAATTTCACTCTAACATTAGATGCCTGATCTTCACCTACATTTGACATCTGCAATTTGTCACTAGTTTTATGTACAACCACGTGTGATTGCTCTGTGAACGACTGACCTATCATGACTGGAACATGCATGGCTTCATCTGGTACAATGAACAAATCTACTACAGCTTTCACTTCATCAATATTAATATTAACACGCTGCTTACCTAACACTTGAACGATGGAATTCCCAAATCCTCTAAGAGTAGGAAGATCGCTTGTATCAAAATGACGGTCAATTTTAATGAAGTCGCGTTGCCTAATCATACAACACTCACTACCAAAGTCAATAAATGCTTCAAATGCCATACCATTAATTTCAATAACCTTATGAAATTTTTCCCTTGGATCATCTTTCGTAACTACCATAACTGTTTTCTCAGAAGGCAATAGAGACTTGGAGTAACATGAATCTGTATCATGTCCCATCTTTTGACATTTGGCACATTTTTTTATTGGCAGGGGACAGTGAGTAGCCATGTGGCCTTCTTGCTTACAGTTAAAGCATCGAGATATTTTCTGACTAGGCCTTGACTGTGTATCATGGCTCTTTCCTTGGAGCTGACTCTTAATAATTCTACGATCTGCTTGGGGTTTACTATTTCTAGCATTCCTAAGGTAAGCCAATAATTTATCAGGGTCCTCGTACTGAACGGCTTCGGCTCCAAGCCGAACTGATCGATCATCAATACCGTGTAAGATACACTCTACAGCTCGTCTGCCTTCAATACCACACCTATTAACTAATGCAATTTTGTCATAATAATAAGTTTCAAGAGAGTCAAAGAACCGAGCTCGCTTTGCAAGCATATCGCTTAGCATCTGTCCATAATTTTCTTGAGAAGGAAATGCAGCCAACAGTTTCGTTTGCCATTCGTCCCACGAGAAGAGAACTGACGGTAAGCCTTCGTACCAGCGTTGTGCCACACCGCGTAATTTTGGCAAAGCAAAATGTATTAATTGCTTGTCTGTCCAACCATAAATGGATTTACATTCATTTACCTTGTGGAGCCACATAGTCATAGTCTGTTCTTTTCTCGCGGGATCAAATTCAGGAATCGTATTATGCATATTACCTAATTTATCTACTGTAGAACTACACCCTACTGATTTGATAGCTTCTAAAAGTTGAATCAATCCCTCGTTTCTATTTAAACATCCCTCATTAATATTAAGGTGACTTACATGACTAGTGCTGCTGCGCAGTGTTTGCCTATCCTGGCTGTTTGATCGGTAAGTCCCCCGGCTACGTAGCTGATCACTCGCACTAGGGTGCGATCGTTGGCTCGCGCGACCGCGCGACCGATGGCTCGCACGGCTACGCGACCGATGACTCGCACGGCTGCGCGACCGTTGGCTCGCGCGACCGCGCGACCGATGACTCGCACGGCTGCGTGACCGACGACTTGCACGGCTACGCGACCGACGACTCGCAGGGCTGCGCGCCCGATGGCTTGCACGACTGCGCGACCGATGACTCGCACGGCTGTGCGACCGACGACTCGTACGGCTGCGCGCCTGATGGCTTGCACGACTGCGCGACCGATGACTCGCACGGCTGCGCGACCGACGACTCGTACGGCTGCGCGCCCGATGGCTTGCACGACTGCGCGACCGATGACTCGCACGGCTGCGCGACCGACGACTCGTACGGCTGCGCAACCGATGACTCACGCGGCTACGTGGCCGCGATGGTCGTTCTTCTCCTGTTCTCATCCCTTGGCAACCGTGACTGCTCAATCGTCGTGCGTCGTCCGTTGGAGATGACGGTGTATAAGCTCTGAGTTGTTTACAATCGTCCACTGAAATAAGGGGAAATATAATCCACACAGTAAACTGTAATTTCAAAAATATTCAATGGTATCCTATTTATTAATACAACTTTTCTAAATACGTAATGTATTTCATTTAATTCAAACGGCATTTTATAACCAACACAAGGATATAAATTACAAACTAACGAATTAGGTGTCAATTGTGTAAGTGGATATAAGAACCCTCCCTTTTTCTTTTAGCTTTAATAATAATAACAACTAAATAAGAAAAAGAGCAATATAACTTTATATTATGAGAAGCGACAACACATCAGATATTTTAGACTTTCTACTCTGAGTGTTAATAATTTAATAATAAATAGTTAAAAATGTCACCTTATTATTTGTTAGTTAGATAGAAGATATAATTAGTTTATTACGTCTGAGATATTCTTATAGTCATCAATGAACAGTCATACTTTAGTTCCAATACATTTTTTTATTTAATTTTTTTTTATTTTTATATGTATATTTTCTTAATTGGAGGGGTAATAAAAAAAAATTAGTAGTTAATTAAAGTAAGTATTTCTTTGTTAACAGTTAATATGTAATGTAGTTATCGGTTAGAAAGACGTATGTAAAAGTATTATGCATTGTTAAGATATTGATATTTTAACTATAAGAAGTTGTCACTTATTGTTTAAGACAGGACGATACAAGAATAGAGAAGGAAAAAAAAATGTTTTGATAATAAACAATTGCTTTCCTATTAACTTAGTGGTTGTGTGTTAAAATCCCACTTCTGAAATGTTATCTATTGTCTTGTTTACTAGCTATATTTCCATCAAGCATGCAATAATAGGTGACTAATTGAAATAAAACAGGTAATACATTACTCACTTATATTTCCTTTGGTTTTCACAGAACAACAGATACTTAACACTCGTAGCACTTCACGACTTCCAAGTGTAGATTCGACTGACTAACTCTTTTTGTGTCTCTTTTTAGGCAACCTTCAGAAAACTTAAAAATAAAAGAAATCAATTCTACCCACTTTTACTGGACGAAACGTCACTCAATGAAAACAGTCGAATCTATGCTTGAATCGATAAATACAGATATTTAAAGTTCGAATTCATACATTTCTTTAATGGTAATACATATATTTAAGCAATTAAAATATAATAACATAAACAGTTGATGACACTTAATTTATAAAATTTCTAAAAATATAAAATTCTTTTAGATGGCACGCACTAAAATTTACATATTACTTAGCTGTAAACATTATGATGTTACCATTTTGTTTTGGGACTAAGACAAATATATATACTTCTATGACGTCACAAATTTTTTGACAACTCTATTTACTATTTCATCGCATTGTTAACGTAGAGAGAACCTTCTTCAGGGTGAAGTTTATTTTGTGGTAACGCCAATATTCACATTGTAACGTACCTTTCTTCGTACAGACGAATTCCGAAGCAAAGTGGGCTGCGAGAACGACGTACTTCATCTGAGCTGTAATCCACACTCAAGAGTAGCGATATATTCCGCTCAATACGGCAGAACTGAGTATGACTCGATACAATGTCCGCAACCAAGGGGCATGAAGGAAGAAAGTAAGTTTCATTATGTTTTTTTTTCACAGCTTCGAATGCACCCGAAGCATGATATTTTAAATCTATTTGTACTCAGGCTCAAAAATGCACCTCTTTCCAAATCCTAACGTTAATAATATTTATTTAATTCAAGCTATAATAATATCAATAGAATTTTAATATTTATAGTGCTAATACATGTATGGTTCATATTTAATTAATTTAAATTATAAAACATTATTCATCGATGTGCTTTCTAGACGTTAGTGTGAAAAGATACTCATTAAATTGCACGATTGACTGTTGTACGGTAGTTTTATTAATTAACTAAATATATTAAGTACATAAACTTTGTGGGTATCTAAATATTTCATAAGTTATAAAAATATGTATTTTCTTCTTCATAAGTGAAGAATAAGTTCATAAGTGAAGAAAAAAAACTACAATAAAATGTTAATTAATTTAATTTACCTGGAAGAGATCGCTTCTAACGATAAGGTCGCCAGTTGGTGAACTGTTCCTTAGGCACTTATATATTTTTTTCTTGTTTATTTGGCTCATTTTCAATAAAGATATATCCTATTCTATTCTGTCCTTAATTCTAAAAGTCAATTTCTGTTGACTTATTAATATTAATCTCAAAAATACTATAAAATGGAATTTAGTTTTAATGAAACTTTTGAATGCTGCTACAAAAGCTGCCATTCTGAATAGCTGGAGAATACTTCGAAATTTCATGCAAATTAACGAAAATGTAACAGATTCTTACTTAATGAATTTGGTACAAGCCCGTACCATATTTTAAAACAGTACTATGCTGAGACACATATATATATATAATAATTAAGTGTTTATCTGTTATTATTTAGTATTAGTAAATACATTTTGTATATTATTCCATTTTTTATTTTATTAAATTAGCAGTCAACTCACACTCAAACTTAAACTACTTTAGTGCAATATTGTAGCATGTTAGTGCATGTTGTATATAATAGATCTTATTTAAGTATATAGTTAAGTAAGTTCACACATGAAACCAGCAATATTTTTGGCCAATAATTATAAACAATAAATAAAATACTACTATATTAAGTTATGTATAAGTGCTTACTATTCTCATTATTAACTTTAATGACATAAATAATAATATAGTCTTTATTAAAATAGCATAATATTTATGCCCACTAAAAACTAACAGGAAACTCCTATCGACTAAACATTTAGAATGAGCTGCCTAAAATTTCACTACAGGAATGCGTCAGCCCGAATAGAATCCATTGATATACTAAGCACGAAGATTGAAAATGAGATTTTAACACAATTTACAGTAATTGTGGATAATATATAATGTCACTAATTTGTTAGTGTTGGTAAGAGGTACTCTAGCATTATAGTATAGCTTACCGTATTTAACTTCTTTGCTAATTATATGATACAGATTTCCAAAAGCTTAAATAACTCGACTATCTATAATAATCATATCTTTTGTGAGGATTTAAAATTAGAACTACTATGATGTTATTTAAAAGGCACTCAGGCGCATAAATGAAGTAGAAGAATATTTACAAGAGGCTAATAGTTATA
The DNA here is from genome assembly GCA_943193645.1 of Acentria ephemerella. Classification (NCBI taxonomy): domain Eukaryota; kingdom Metazoa; phylum Arthropoda; class Insecta; order Lepidoptera; family Crambidae; genus Acentria; species Acentria ephemerella. The sequence continues at coordinate 7,279,560 of OW971886.1, read as the reverse complement.
TTAAAGGTTTAGAATGAAATACATTAAATCAGACTGCCTCCCTTATGAGATGTGATTATTCATAGTCTATTTTACAGTTGGTTAGTATTGCCCCAGATATCGTTTCTGTTTCTATATGCAAAAACATTTATCTTACAGTTTCATTCAACTTTTCTTCCAACGAGACTGTTAGCATTTTAGACATAGACAGTAGAGTTGGCTAAATACAGCAGAAAAAAAAATACATTTAAAGGTAAATTTGTGATAAATATTCGAAAACTATTAACTTAAAAGCAAAAATGTTTTCATATAATATAATTACCTATAGAAATTATATGTAATAAAAATAAACGTTATATTTTTATTAGATAACTAAGCTTTAGCGATTGAATTAAAGATTGAATAGAGAGATTGATAATCAGTAAAGCTTTTAAAAAAATTTCACTGCTATAAGAATTCAATATAATTCTAAATAATAGGGGATACACAATCACAAAACATTCACTTTTTAAGTTGTACTTAATCTGGAAATCTAATATTGCCTAAGGAATAAATTTATCTAAATTTTATTAAAGACATGTAGTTCAATGACTCTACTACACTTTAATAATTTTAGCCAAAAGCTTAGCTATTTGACCGTCTGCAGATCAAGAGATCAGAAGCAGAGCAGATCAATTATGAAGATGCTTCTATTGAACAATTAAGTGTTTGGAATTCTATTCCAAATTATTGAAATTAATTAATAACATAACAAAGGTAATCTCTTGCAAAGTTCAAACAACAGAAAATCCTAAATATTTCAATACAATTCTTCAAAATAATCAGGGCCTGTCTGATAAAAAGACTTAGACACTTGGTTTTTAAGATTTTTGATTGATTTTTAAGCAATATAGATATACAAGTGCCATGTTACGTCTAAAAGAGCACTGGTAGAAAAAAGTGAAATCTTGACTTATATCGATAACCTGTGGTCTGGTGGCTGCCGTCTGGGAACACCTAATTGAGATCTGGAAATCCGGGTTTCAATTCCTAGAGGGGACAGATATTTTCTACTTGGTTTGATTTTTGGTAGGGCTTTTTCTAAGTCCGCCTGTCTAGCTAGCACCATCATACTTGAGTCTGCCGCCTCGTCTGCTAACAGCGATGTTGTGTTTCGACAGTTGGATGTAAGATAGCCAGTTCCTCTGTAGTTGAGCAATCCGGATCAACATATGCGTATGCGTTTACAGACCCCTTCTGTAAAATATAATTTACTTGATTCAATGGAAAACGTACACACAATATTATTTGGGGGTAGCAGGTAAATAGTTGTTTCTGAAGATTTTAACATAATACAATTGTAATAAATAATCAACCACATAAAAAAATCGCTAATTATGAAGTTAAAAGAATAATAGAAATACTTTTAATTTTTACATTTTATAAAAAATTTCATGAATATCCGTCTTTATGTGAAAAGAGTGTTCTACTTTTCAAGCGAAGCGAAGCTTCAGCCTTTAGGAAGCTTGATTAAGAAATAGTGTTGTCGTAACGTCTTATATCTGGGAGTTTTCTCTTGAACCGAAATTTAAAGGGCTCACGTCGTAACTACCTATTATGGTTTTTATTGATGGCTATTCTTGTATATAATACAAAACTTTTTTTATTTTAGTTTTATTTATTATTATGATAAGCAATGTGTTGCTTGCAAAACTTTTATGTCCTCCTTACATTCCACTTTGTACCCATCTAAGCATTAAAATTGAAATTACTAGTTTTTTTTTCAATTTTAACCCAACAAAGAACATCGTTCCGCAGCTGAGTCACATACAATTCAAAACTAATTGAGTCTAAGTTTGATGCACTGAAAAATACGACATTATATATGTATATGTTTGAAAGATTGAAATCTGCTATCTGTTGACTCTATTGCTAGGACCGCTGTTATTGGGTTTTAAGTTTATGTTTAAGTCAACCGACTTTAACGTGACCTTACAATATTAGTTTCAATAAAAGTTTTACTGAATTTAACTAGGACAATGAATTTGATATCGCATGGAAAAGTCGGTAGCGTAAGTTGTTACCGTATTATTTTAACTACGGTAACTGAATTAGTTACGTTAGTTTTACTTCGACAAACTACGTATAGGAGTAGTAAGTATATATTTATTTTTAAAAAGTATTCGTACAGAAATCACTATTTAAAAGTGAATCGCGTCAGTGAATTTAGGTCGAATAATTAGAACGCCGATATTGAGTTCGGCGAAACAATATTATCCTCTTTGAATAGTATAGGTCTGAAATTTAAACCTCCAACATCGAAAAACTAACTCAATATACAACTATGGTGAATGTGTATTGAATTATTTCCTCTATAAATATATATTTGTAAACTTAAACAATAAAATAACCTTATAACGAAACATTCACCTTACCCGAAATATTCTAATTGAACCAGTTACATTTTCAACGTTGAAATAAACAAAAAAATCTTTACAATTCTATTGTCAATCGAAAATAAACAATTGAATTAAGGCTCATATTTACCCAGATAGTTTTGATTGAGAGTAAATCAACAGTAGCATTTTAGCTACATATTAATGTACATACATAGTTTCTTCTTAGTAAAACCGTTTAACTTTGAAACAATATTTATCTACTTTCTTTTAGTTTCTTGTGAAGTCTGTGTGTCGATGTGAACTTATTTATTATATTAACAGCGGCCGCAGCTTTGAATCCCAATCTTATTCTATCGTAATAAGAACTTAATAATGAGATTTTTCTCTTTATTGAGTCCTTATTACGTATTATGTAATTATTACGTCCTTATTATGTATACAATATTTCAGTTTTACGTAAAATTAAAAGCTGTGTAAAATTAAGTGAATAATATTTCTCACATACTAGATAATTGACATTTACTAGTATCTACATATATATATACATATACAGATGATAGTTCATGATTATTCACACATATTTCTATGATAATCGAACAAGATAATTTTTTTTCATCAAATTCAAAAGTTAAAGATTGAACTTATCAAAGTTTGAGTACTTTTTTATATTAACTGATTTCTCATATTTTAACGTCTTTTTTTTCTTGCCCAGCATGCTTGGAGCCTTACGCTACAGAAACATCAATGAGGGAGTGCCATGGCAAGAGACGTTGTGTTCTCTCAGCTGACAGCAATATGTTCGGGAAACCTTGCAGGGCAGGTAGCAGGACCTACCTCAAAGTCGTCTACACTTGTGGTGAGTTATGAGGCTTTATTGATAACAATTACTTCATGAATAATTTACCTCGGAATAACTAATTTATGTTGTTGTCTTGTTCACGCACATGTCGAGGGACACATTAATAAAATCATATTTATTTCAATATTGATTAAGTTTTTTCTGCTTTAATTTTTTTATTTGTACATAAATTGGAACTTACTTAGAAATACTTTGTAACCACGCAAATGCTTTCAATTAATTTTCACACTTACTGTGTCTAAGTGTAAAGAAATCTAATTTGTCTGGTATAAGAAAGCATTGGAATCTTGGACCTACCTCAAACTACTACAACGGGATATACTACTTCTTGTTTACGATTAACTTGTTCTTAGAGGAATATTTTTGTGTCGTAAAAGAGGGTTATAATTTTGTTTATCAGGAACCATGGCCCTGATTTACTTAGTTCTAGAAGATCTCAGTCAAATCTAATAAAAATACGGAACTCGTCAAGCCAAGGTCAAATTTTATGTGCTTTGAGCATAATTTTATATCTCCAGATATATATACAGTAATGTATACAAGTTTTATGAACTTTTTTGATAGTCAATAATAAATAGAGAAAACAATGCTTTGCATTTCTCTTTGTTTTCTTTCAAAATTTAAGAGTAATTGTCTGAGGTGGTGACGTGGTAATTTATATCTTTATATCTTTTAACAGTAATTGAACAATTTTATAAATTAGAATTCTGCAACTTAAAATTCTTATTATTGTACAAAAGTACAATTAAAAAGTTTTAATAATATCTGAACACAATATAGGGAGATATGTGTCCTAAAGCGGGACTTTTATAAGCGGATAAATAGTAGTTTACTCACAATTGCAGATTTATTGCATGTGATATGATTGATTCGAAAGTTAAATAAATATCGATGAAAAATGTAGCTATTCTTCATAAAGCACATCTTTAAAAAATTTGAATTGCTTTTTATTTGTGTGGCAGGCAATATGATTAACAACAATTAATTAATTATCTATTTTATTACTTATCGCAATATTCGATTAATTTTCGAACATTCATGGAATCAGACTCACCGTTTACTTAAACAAAGATATTTTAATGTTCTTCAGTTTCGTTTTCAATATTAACATTGTCTGTTGATATTATTTTGAATTCAGTATTTACCTATATTGTTCCAAATATTAAACTATTTGAAGGTAAACCCGTCTCGCGAATTGAATTAATTAGAGGCCTATTTTGTCTGAGATATATTTCGTTAGTATAATTGTACGAATAATTCATTACTATTAAAACTTCGTTGAAATAGAATCTTTACTAATAAACGAATATTACTTAGAATGAAGTGAAGTGATAAGTATTTAATTAATAACACGGTTCTTATAATGCTTAAATGTAGAATTATAAGTTATAACATTTTCTTTGTCTTAAGAGGAATATTCTTCAAATTACATTATATTAATTCAACGTAAAATTTTGCAATTAAATATGCTGTAAACACATAAACTTACATTATGATGTTATTAGTATGATAAGGCGTCTATATCCTTCTAAAGGATCGATGAATGCAAGCTAAATTTTGTGTGCATATATTTCGAGATCTGTAACTGTACTGCACTGTACTGTAATTTATAAGTCGTTCTTATTTCGATGTAGAATAGCTATTGCATCGTTTAACATAATAATCACACAATACCACTTTGTTTCTGTATATTTAATGAATCTGTTAATGGTACTGTAAAAGTATACAGTAGCAATAAGGAATAAAACCTTCATTTTGAGTACCGTTGCAGTTCAGTACTGTTAAATAATAAACGGGAAGGCATATGTATAGTCACATGAGCTGAAATCATATTTTCACGTACATTTTTTAGACGCAATCAATCTTTTTTATTTCATCACGTTCTATTTTCGTTTCACGAACGAGTATGATGAGCGCGTAGAAAAGTTGTCGTGTGGCCCTCAGATATCAATTCGTACTTGACCCCCTTTTTTCTTCAAATGTCCCGAAAACGAGCGAGTTTTCATTGCCTTTTCCTATTGGTTGTATCCTCCGCCAATCAGTCAAAAAGTTCTCCCCTGTTTTCATGTTTTTTATTATTTTGTTTTCTTCGGATCGTGGCGATGGTTTTTGCAGCATCTTATTTATTGGGGATCGGAGATAAAATATTTATTTTATTTTTCATTACTATAAATCATTACAAAGTTTATGTGCCTTTATTTTGTATTTAAAATTATATCTTAAGAATGCTTATTGCATAATAACATCTAATTAATGTCGATTCAGATACAAATCTGTAGTGAGAGAAAATACATATTTATGCACCAAAATTAAAATAAGAAAATATTAATAAATATGAACGAATGCTAACGCACAATGGTTAAAGAGATACTATAACATATAATACAGTGACCGTTAATTAAATATATTATATTATATATTATTTTTTAAAAGAATGATACGGCAAATACCTATGTTTTTGTTGTAAAACCTGCTACAAGGCACCGGTATTGCCATTTAAGTCATTCAAATTCCAAGGAAAATTACTCTACATAAAATTCTTAGCTTAACGATTTTAATAGAACAGTATTATTCAAATTAAAGTATTATTAGTTACGTGTTTAGTGTTCATGTGAGTGTAATACAGTGTGTGTGTGCCTAGGTTTTGTAATGAGTGTTGAGTAGTGAGTGTGTTCTTTGTATTGTGTGATTGTACAGGTGAATTCAAAGTGATCTACAGAAGAATGACATGATTTGCTGTGGCAGTTCCCATGTTCATTATAAACTTATAGCCTGTGGCACTAGTAGAGGAATAAAGAAGAGAAGAGGAATTCTCTGTTAACTCATAACCAATTGTCTTGAGATATTCAGTGAAAGATTTTTCTAACTAGATTTGGGAAGTGGATAAATGTTGAGCAATAAATAATACTTAGTGATCAGAACCGATAGACTGAAAAAAGTGAAATATATCTCCATTTTCCATGCAATTCCAATTCAGCTGCTACAATTTCAGAGATGCTCGATCACTCTTTGAACTCTCAGCCATGTAATTTAATCCAGACATTTGTATCGAAGAACAGTTGTTACTAACTGTTATATTACATAATATATTTCATATGACTTAGTATATGTAAAATTGAAAAAAATGTGGAAACCTGTTTTTGAGACTTACTAATTTTAGATAGCAAATTGTTTATTTGTGAATAGAAAACAAAGCAGATGCAGAAAAGATACGTTACATTACAGCAATACTACCGACATGTCTGTCTTGTGAATAAAATGAATGATATAGATATTTGTAATGTTGATAGTTTTTTGTTTTCAAGTTTCATGTTTAAAGCAATACAAAAGTGTTAATACTACTCGCATGCCACCGATATCGGTATATTTTATTGGACCAAATAAAAACAAACAACAAACGGATTTAAGTATTGAAAATTGCATGGTTACCAACAAAAAATGACGTATAATACAACCATATTGTAATTAAAATAAGAGTGGATTTGCTGTGCTCTCTAAGACTTCATATAAGAATGTTCTGATTGAACTTTACTACAATTTCTAACAAAAATAGAAAAAATCGAATTGCAAGAAAATATTATTCTTGTAAATTTTATGTTATTACAACTTGAAATTTATAATGCTTGAATTTTAGTTGGAACAGATAACTTTAGTTGTTGGAACAGAACATGAATAGATAGTAGAAATTGAAGACACACGATTCGGGCAATTTGATATTAACTTATGTACCGTGCTCCGTAGAATAAATGTAGGGAACGTTTATTCTAAAGAGCTCTGTACACGTACCGGTACGGTAGTCGTAATTTCAAATTTCTTTGAACTCAATAGAGTTTGGAAGCAAAAACACGAACGTGATTGGTAAGTGAGACCCTTTTCAGTCTAAATTAGAACGGAAGACACGTGTGAATACTAGCACTTTAGTACATGAACACCAATGTCGGCAAAAATTTCAAAGTTAAATTGGTTTCGCTGATCCTTTGTGGAACGAATTGTGTTCGAACAATACACATAGATAGTCTATGAAACGTATTTTCATTATTAAATTAGAAGTACAGTTGGGCTTATTTATTTGTATCCTTTTAACCCCAGACAGTAAAATAGGGTTGTTATATGCTTAACGTGTCTGTATGTCTGTCGGTGTGTCTGAATGTGACATAGCAGCTCTAATAACAGATGGACCTTTTTCGATGCGGATTTTTATCATACTTTTCATACATGACTTAACAAACGAAAGAACAGCCCGCTGAAGAGTGCGTTTACAAGCTATAAAGATATTTGAACTTGATACTCCTTGGGCATTTAAAAGGTTTTTGCTAAACTTGTTTGTTACCTTCAACCAACCTTTACCTGGTATTTACTATTCACATAAAAAATACGAAAAATAGTTTTAAAGTAATAAATAGTTATAATACTCGTAGCATGTGCTGCGCTACTGGTAGCGAGTTTATGATAAGAATTAAAATTTGTATAAAATGCGATTTGCTAAGCTGTATTTTAAACTCTAACTTACTTGCTTAAGAAACATAATACTACATATCCTTGTAATTAAGTTATGGTTTTATTTATTTTTAATTCTGCATACAGATACAAATAAAAATTTATTTATACGGTGAAGGTGTTAACTCAAGTAAGCACAACACAATTTTGTTGTCTACCTTTGAGAAATAATCTGATAAATCAGAATAATGTCGTTTATTGATATAACATTGATAAAATTAGTTTAAATATATTATGCTAAATTGTGTATCTAAATAATATACAGATTACACAGATACCTATATAAGTATATATACTAACATACATACAACATTATAAGGTAATCAATATAAGTTAATATAAATATTATATTATGCTTCATTAATAATTGCCAGCATAAGTCTTCTTCTGAAAACGTCTAAAGGTATCTTATAGAAAGGGAGGAAAGGAATTTCACAAAATTTCCTCCATTTTCTATAAGGTGGAGGTACATTCTAGTCATGCGTTCCAAATTCAAGTGATAAATACCACCGCCTCTCGTTAGTGTCTGAATGAAAAAAATAGCGACCGAATAATTTTTTGAAAGCTAGTACAAAAGATTAAGAAGTTCGTAAAAAACTCGTAATTTAAAGCCACACAGCAGACACAGCATCTTGGCCGTAACGCGTCTGCTCACTTGAACTTTAAAAATAAATACTCTTAAACTAAAGCACCCTAAAATCTAAAATAGCATCCCCAAAGTATCCTTGCCTTAATGAGCTACTGTATTAAGTACGGCACTTGAGAGGTGGTGCTATTCAAATTTAGTATTTGTTGCCGTCATTTTAAAGTAGATTTTTATTCCGCAGTACCTCGCACGGTCCTGAAGGAAAGGTACGAAAGTGCTCCCGAAGAGGACGAGGTTGCCCACGACGTGCCTGACATGGAACATGAAGATGTCGGTAAGTATTTTTTTGCTGAGTAAGGAAATGATCCACTTCAAGAGGCGGCTTTTAGTTCGTGAGACGGATCGCCTTTTTTCAATATTGTATACTTCTTAAGTATTTTGAAGAGGATGAGTTTTTATGACATAATGTTTACCAATGTTAGTAGGTATGATGGTAACTATAACTTTATATTTTTTATGTTGAATAATCTGTTTTTGTTAAATAAGTATAATAATATTTTTGTTGGAAAGTTTACAATATCTCAGTTTGTAAAACAATTTAAAAATAGCCAAGCTGAGCCAGTAAATAGCAGAATATTTAGTGATATTTAGTGATAAATATTTTACAATGATCGACAAATAACAAAATAAGCTTATTGTGATGCTCACCATACTCAAATTATGTAAAAGTCATAAAAATAACCATGAAAATGAGCTTTACCGCCATATATATTATTTGTATACAATTAAACTATCGTTATTAAGATAAATTACTAGTTGAACTGGTGAACTTTGTATCCCCTACAAACTACCACTAATGTCATCTATTAAAAGAGACTCTATATTCCGATGGAAGAAATTACAGTTTTAATGTCAGCATGTCAGAAACGATTTTCAATACAGAATTTATTTATTTTTCTTTTCTTATTATTACTCAAGGTTATTTACGAGAATTTCTATATTTCTAACAAAAACATATACATGGCACCATCTTCAGAGTGGGACGACATAATAGAAGAGCAACCTCGTGGTAGAGCTTACCAAGGACTGTGACACTATTGAATTTACTATAAACTGCTTTCAACAGGCAACTTTTTTGGGACTGACTACCGTTGATCGCAAAAAGTTGGTGACAGTTACCGGGTTTACAGTTATTTCGGAACCCTCGTGCGTCTTAAGCCATATGTACGAAACCCCTCTAAAGGACTTCAAATAGACCAGCATCACCACCAGGGAATACTTTAGGTTGCTTGAACATAAAAGTAGTTTTGAGGAAGCGAATGGAAACAATGCAGAGGCTTAATACGCGTAGGATGGTTGGTTTTACCCAAACCGGGACGTATGCGTAGGGGACCTACGACAAAAAAGAGTACTAGACACTGTAATTAAGTATAGAAACATTAACTTGAGCAGATACAATAAATCTAAGTGCTTCAGTTCTTCAATATAATAATATTGCTATAATCCAATCTTAAGTTAAAACAATGAACTCAGGGCGTATTCATAATACCCTAAGTGCAAACACAGCAGAAATTATAATTAGCCCTGAATATTACCCTCTATCGCACACGGTGAATGACACAAGCGAAGAAATTTGCCTAATCCATCTTTATCCTCTCTTAATTTTGACTTGTGCAATCTACAAGGATTTGTTTGGATCTGTGTCGCTTCTTCCCTTTGCTGTGTCAGTGTAAAAATGGATTATGAGATAAAATGCTTAGGAGTTTTCTCAAAACGGCTCATAATCGAACTCTAGTAGTGACGTCACTGTTTTGTCGTGTCAGCGTCTTTAATCTGAAGAAATATCTTCAAGGAAAAATATTGTTGTCTGTGAACTGGGGAGAATATTTTACGATTATGAAACTAGTTTATCGATAATAAAGTAAGAGTTCATTCCCAGACGTCTCGTTTTTATGACCTGATGCTGTATCTAGTACCAGCTTATATTTCGCCGACTAAAGTCAAAAATTTGTTACTTCTCGTAAATAAGACTAAAATAAATGAAGGCTCACGAGCAAGGGGAAAAGCAAATGACGATGGTAAAAATCATAAAAGTAATGAAAAAATTAAATAAAATTAGTGATTATATTATGATTAAAAGTTCGAGCGCTTCTAATATCCGGGTGTGATACATGATGCTAAAGATCAATTTTCGTTAATATAATTATTTATGACACGTAATATTTTCCTTATTCTAATAAGAATATTATTTTTTATCATTGAATGATAAAAATAATATTTTATTAGAATACGTAAATTAGGTAATATGTTTATAACATGCCAAAATTTTTTCTTCTTATCTTGCATCAAGTGTTAAATAACCAAAAACCAAACACAACATATTGAAAGCCATAAAATTGTGTATAGAAATTATATTTATATATTCAAAAACACTTATCACTCAATATTAATAAGAAGAGACTTCTCACTTTAATTAATACATTATTTTTTATTTACATACGGCGCAATAAAGAGTTTCTTAAATAAAAGTATCTAATTGAAAATACACGTGGAAAATAAATATAACGTTGTTTCTTCTTCTTTTTCAACATTATTGCTCCTAATTTTATTAAATCCTGCTAATTTCAAGTCAGTTATTGGAGTTGGAGTAATGGGAGTTACTGATGTACGGTGAAATTTTCTAGGTGACGCAGCTGTTGAAATTTAGCATAGAATCATAGCAAAAAGATCACCAACTGTTAATGTGGTATTATACATATTGCACGAATACTTTCAATTTCATTTTATTAGTAACTATAAATTCTAACAACACAAAAGAAGCATAGACATAGAAGATATTATGAAGATCTAAATGGCAGAAGTAAAATGTGTTCTTGTATCTTGCCCACATACATAAGGAGCAATCACGGACCACGCCTTTCTCAACGTCATTTATATAACAGCTATCCTTTTTGCATTAATATTGAAGGAACAACAACAAGCCCTGCTCTCAAATTTAGTTTTCGGGTGGATACTTCCGAATCTGACAGCACACTGATATTTAATGGAATTCTTGTACATTTGTACGAGAATTCCGTTGAATCGATATGAAATGTAACGAAACGTTATTAGACTTTACTTTTATTTACTTGGAACAGCTTTGTGAAGTCTATATACGAAATTTACTTTTTATATATATAAAAATAAAGTTCAATATTTATATTTACACTCACTTATTATCAACTCCAAATATAGATTATATCAGAACTTTTATTCAGGATATATTATGGGCATAAATCTGAAAAAACATGCCCGCTACCGACAACGTGAACAACAACTACAATGTGAACAATTTTTTGTCGGTTTTATAATCGAATAAAAATATTCAATTCTTTAGGTAATTCAATTGTCATTAGGCGAGCAGGTATGCCAACTTGATTTAATTTGATAAATGCAAAATTAAATATGTCTGTTTGATATTTGACGTACAAATTGCAACTCTCTTCTCCTGTCAGCGCAAAACCGATGATAAGATAACGTGCCTGGGAGTTCGCTCGTTATAACTCATATTTCGACTATTTGTGACGTCATCATTTGTTTTCTTATATCCCTAGTGAGAATTGCTTGGAAATTTTCCTCTTGTATTTATAGGAATATTTTTTCTTATTACTACGAATGTGTCACATACTCGAGTGGGCTGGAAGAGCAGTAGATATTGAAACAGAAGGCTGTATTTGACTGCAGTTAATTCTTTATTTTGGTACTCGACAAGTATGTGGTAAAGGTTGAACGCTAAATCAAGTATATTTTTGACTTCATTAGAAGTCAAAGGTACAGTTTTTTTGATTAAGAGCCAACGTTTCCCAAGAGAATGTGAAGTTAATTTATGCACCAAATTTAAGTACTAGGTTGATGGATGTCAATTATATTTAATTCATTTCTGCAAAAAATTAGGAAATAGGTAGGTTAAACAATTAAATTTTTCTTTTGTTTTGATTTGAAATGATTGTGCTCACATATCGACTTTTATCACGAATTACTATTCATAAAACGACACTACTATTCGAAATGATTATATCGAGTAAACCAACATTACGTATTGATTTTCTTTGTTAATTCACTTGGACTCAGTAATTTAGAAGTAGGCCTTTAGCTGTGTTTATTCAAAGTAAATATTAGTCATTGCCAATCTTTATTAATGAAGAATCGTTAATGATAAATCCTATTCAAATATTTGATTAGGTATTATATAGGTATCTAAATATCGAAACTATATTTCTTTATCCTTAAAGGTTAAAAGGGGTAAATAACTTAGTCAAAGAGTTAATCATTCTAGAAATATATTTTCTCAATTTACTTTAGTACTATATATCACATATGACCTTCTTACGGAACTAAGACAATTGTTATGCCTGGTTTAAACTTGATAATGTCTGGCTTTATTAATAAAAATAAGACTCAGTGGCATACCAGTCCTATAATTACATAACTTCACTGATATTGAAGTTATGAAATCATGGGACTATGTTCGCAAACGTAGTGTAGGCAGACCGAAAGCTTGAAGAAATATAAGATATCTAGTGTAAAAATATTTCATCATTTTTAATTTACAAACGAGACACGTTTTTGGGGTATACTTTGACCTTCAAACATGCACATGTTTTCAATCTGTTAAGTGTTTTTATATAAAATAAAATAAAAAGAATTAGTGGTGTTGTGGTCAATGAAAGTGAATGAATGTATTGTAAGGAAGCCTTGGGAAAAGGTTATGTACATCAGTGGCCTGAAATAGGTCCGTGTAGTTGCGTAACTAGAGGCCAGGTCAAGATTTTGTCATAAAAACGGTTGAAGTTTTATAATAGTCACGCAAAAAGCATTTCTACCACCAAGACTAACATTAAATTATGTTGCTTTGCTCCATTAATAATGTTAAATAAATGTATTTTCGGAATAAACTGTAATGTAAATGTATTTTGCAAAATATAAATTCGGTTTTTGCGAGTAAATACTAAAATGTATGCCTTTACTTAAAAATAATTATTTGCCAGGATATTTCATTTTAATAAAAAATACACGAGTGTTTCCCAAGATCGTGTTACCCGAAGACCGAAACATTTTTAACATAATACTTCCGGCATATATCAAAAATCACCTGTATAAAATATCTAATGAAATACACACCTAGGTGAAGCGTTAACATACTCAGTATAATTTATTTAAGATTATTCTATAAACATTTTAAATTTAATTCAAATATTACATAGTACATTATACTCGTAGAATTTTATTTAGTTTATTAATTTTCAAATCTCAATGAACCAATCAGTATACTTCGTCTTATAAAATGCAAAAGTATTTTTTTTTAATTCATTTAGGGGAAAATTTCACTATTACATTTCTGTATTATCATTTCTTGATATAAACATCTCGGCTCTAAAAAATTTTTTACGGTCGAATAATCACTAGCTTATTTAATTTATGAATCTCTTATATAATGCTAATATAGATTTGGGGAACGTAAATCTAAGTAAAAGTGACTTTAAAGTATTAGTACCAGTAAATCTACATAGCTCACCTATATATAATACCTATATTCTCATTAATGTGCAATCTGTAATTGTTTACAGAATAGAATTTTTTATAAAAATTAAAGGAAAGTAAATATGTATTTCTTATACATCTTATCTTATTTCTTATATATATTCTATCTATTTTATTCGTTATTTATTTTTTATAATTTGATTTATTATGCAATCTATTTTCAGTGCTTTTAAGCTCCCAATATTAAAGTGGATGTTCCACATAATTTTAAGCTCTATTTGGCATCGAAATGTCTATGAAGAAATAAATTATATTTAACAAAAAGAAATTTGTATTACATATACGAAACGAAGTTTAAAATAAGGGTGATATGTTTAAGACACTACTTGACTGAGAAGTATTTTATTTTATATTTAAGTTTATTGTCCAACAGTTGAACCCATGTTTTATACCAGCAATTAGGATTTTTAGGCGGAAGTTTTCAAATGCTTCATTATGCTGTTTGTTTGCAGATGAATCCAGCGACAGATGGTGGGTTGAGTCGGCAGTGCCGCCAGCACCTGCAGTGGCTGCTGTTCCGCCACAGAGGCCTTCAATGTCTACCAGCATTAACGCTACAAGTATAGGTAGAGATTCACCATCGGCTGCACCGCCACGACATCACATGACCAAAGATGGTGAGACTGCAACCAATACTTTTTATATATTATAGAAATATAACTTTTTTTACTAAACCTTATAATATTGGAGAACATAACTAAGAAAAATATATTTTATAGCTATTGTTATAACGCTTTGATCCAAAACATGACCCGCAGAAATTCGGGGATAACTTTTACTGCATTCTAAAAGATTCTGTTGTCAAAGTTTTGCTTAAAATTCTCTTTAGTATTGACACATTCAGTGATATAAATTGAAAAATTTAATTTAAAATGAAATGAAAGTACTTTCACATAAGAACATAAGATAAGAGATAATATCAACGGCGCAAAATTGAAAACTAATATAATATAATATGAAAAATAATAAGAGATAACTGACTATTATGCGGGTGAGATTTGTGAGAAAATAGATAGATCTACATGGGAACTCAAAAACAAAAAAGTTACTTATAAGTCCTGTAATTAACTATTGACATAACTATGGCATTATAAAACGTGACACAAAATGTATTGAGTTATCTCTTAAATTGAAATACTCAAACTATTCCTTTCTGTTAACGAGAAATTTAGTGTAGACATCCTATTTTATTTTGATTCTGCGTGTACAATTATAAGATTCATAGTTTCATTTTTTATTAGGCAAGAACTTAGTACATTATAATGTTGTAAGGTACAGAAGGCGGAGGCAGCAAATGAAGCGCTTAATGTATACGCTGGCCGACCGCCCACGATAGCCTGAAGGGAGCTTAAGCTTTATTGCATTAGCTCCAGATCTTCCATACTTTCATTGTTAACTTTAAACAACTTGAAATTTTATGTTTGACTTAATTTAATTTTGCACAGCCTTTCATGAATACTCAATGTTATAACTTGGAAGCCTTTAGCTTCTAAATCAGATCTTACGTAAGATTGATTTTGTCATGTCTTACAATTATTATAAATTATTTCGATTAGAATTTTTTTAAATATAAATCATACCCTCCAGAGAATTGTTTTTCATTATTCATAATAGTGTCGTTTTAGTAAATAAAAATTGAAATGGCATTTTAAGCATATGACTTCGACAAATACGTAATAACGAATACTTAATGCTTTCTTTTTCTCCTACATAAAGTATGTAAAAAATAAGCGCACAAAGCATTTGTTGCTGTAAGCCTATATAATGTTCTATTGTACTAATATAATGTATTATAATAGAGTCGATGCCGAAATTAAAAAAAATATTTGTTATATAGTTCTTCGATCAGGTATATAGATAGGATCGCCAGGACTTATTAGAGCACACAAGTCAGATACTAAATCACATTTAAAGAGACGTGGCTGACTTTGCACATTACTATGGCGCAGAGGGACCACCGTATATGTGTTTGAAGCAAAACTCTTGGGTCTACTTTTTTCTTATATTAATAAGTATTTTTAAGGTTAATTATATCAATAATATTTCTCACACACCGACCTTTTATTAAGCCTAAATAAAACATCTTTAAGATCTTTTGTTATAGATTCTATATAACGGAGAAATAGTAGATGTATTTAAACATCAGCAATATATTAAATATAAAAAGAGTGATGATCATCCATGAGTGATTCTTACTCATCAGACAAATATCTACCCCTACCGGGATTTGAAATTGGGTCCTCTAGTTTGGTAGTCAGGGGTACTGGCAACTCGTGAGGACAAACGTCTATAGTTTGTTGCGCATGGCTATTTAACAGCTTTCAATACAATTGTTTATGTTAATTTTTTCCGGCTGATTAGATAAAGTGGAATCTCTTTTTATAACGTCTTATTTCCCATCTAACGTCATGTTCGTTTTTTGCTCTTGTAACATAAAACAAGTTTATATTTGCTGTTGCTTTTAATGTTTACATCAAAAGTTTTAATTTTATAGTTATTGTTTGTACTGCCATCAATTTTTATTTTTGATTCTTTTGAGTGTTCTTTCGTACTTTTGTTAGGGTAAATTTCATAATTTTATAGGTTTATAAATGATTTTATAGTTTATTTTTTACTTTCAAAGTAAAGTTTAAAAAAATAAAAAGTTTATTGTGTAGTTGGAGGGTAAAGAAAATTGTGTACATTATATTATGTCAAGAACGAAATAGATTAAAGGAATATCCAATTTTTTTGAGATTTATTTAAATTATATTTTGTTCACAGATCAATTCGACATGATGTACGTTTATATCATCGCTGCAGTTGCGTTGTCTCTCTTATTATGTATCGTCGTTGGCGTGGTCCGGTGCATCGTCAACAAACGAAGCAACCAACAACCTAAAGGCCCCGATATCTCCGCCACTACCGAAATACCTAACGGATTTAATGATAGCATATCAGAAGTAGACAACGATATAAATATCACCAGCCTCTCAGGACCTGTCGACACCGTCGACTCTGGGCTAAAACCTGAAATGCAGTTCACAAACGTAGCACTCAGTCCGAAGATAAATCGATACGTTGGCCGGCCAGTGCCGAACACATACCCTCACGTTAGCACAAATATGTATGGACAAGTCGCCGAATTCCCTATAGAAATGCCACTCAGAACTATGCCACATGGTACGTTAGGCAGAGGTGTAGCAGTCAAAACTCTTCCCAGAGTCCAGATGCAAAATGAAACGGACCCTAATACGAGAAGTTTATATAGATATTCGAACGCTCAGTACTACTTCGGGTGACAACAAGACAAAGCCCAGTGTTCAGACGTATCGAGGACTTACTGTTTCTAGTTCAACGTGTAGCGAAGTGTAAATAATTTATACTAGACAAGTTTGTAATATCCTACTTTTAATAAGGAAACTGTGATATTAATTGAAATTTTCCTGTTGTAAATGCGAGCCGTTTGTATTAAAAGCTGCGGACACTGATAGTGATCATTAATTTGACTTCAATGCTGCCCTACCCAGATTAGTTTATTTCCAGTTTTATTTGACCAACCAGTACACAGTGAGCTTTAAAACACCTAAACTCTGCCCCTACCGCCATCTATCAAAAAAATCTGAATTAGAGATGACAAAGACAATTGAATTGCACGTCAAAAGATTTTCCATTTGAAGTAATCAAAATAAATAAAAAATATTAGCTCTTTTAGATATTTCCCTGCCTTGTAATCCATTTTGTTTTTACATCCCTAAATTGAACCGAACTAAACACAATAAAAATTATTCAGTCATTTTTGAGTTTTAGCGAGACTAATGAACATTTATATTTTTATACATAAATAAGAAGATGGTTCTTATTATATTTCATACACCAACCAACCAACTGGTTGTTTTTACTGTACTGTTGTTCGAATTTTACTGTATATAAAAATGTCGATTATGGTAACACAAAACCAAAAATGCATCAGCTAGTGTGAGTTTCTATAAATATTATTGAATTGAGAATAAATAGAAAAACTAACTTGACCTTTCCAATGTCCTTATTATTTTATTCCTGTCTTAATCAGGTAAAAACTGAGACACCTTCCATTGGTAGAAGATCGACGCGATTGAGTTTCATACATACTTGGCACGCTAATATTGCAAGACCTTCAATACAATATAAAAACGGTACTATACGTTTCATTATCCCCATAGGGTAGTAAAAATAATATGAGACACGCTTTGTTCCTACTTTATTTTTTCCAGACCGTTCAATAAGATTGTTAGGCTCGTAAAGTGTAATAAACTGTATTCACGTTCATATAGGTACATATGTCAAAGAATGACGGCAAAAGCCTTTAGGGTATCGAGAATTTCATTCAGTCTAAAAAGTAACGATTACT
The DNA here is from genome assembly GCA_943193645.1 of Acentria ephemerella. Taxonomy (NCBI): domain Eukaryota; kingdom Metazoa; phylum Arthropoda; class Insecta; order Lepidoptera; family Crambidae; genus Acentria; species Acentria ephemerella. Next base: position 7,261,312 of record OW971886.1, on the reverse strand, counting down.
TCAAAATATTTTCGTTCTGATCTAGGTACTTTATTAGTCAAATATTCAGAATTTACAAAACTCCACTCATATTTTTGGTTATATTTATTTCGGTAAAGGCTACATTTTCATTTAAGAAATTAATGAATAGTTGCAAATAAATGTATCTGGTAGATTTTAATTGCCAGATCAATAAGCTAGGGCTTTTATTATCGCTCGGAGTTCATTCGTAGATGTTTCAATGGCCATCAGAAAGTGTTCGTTGATTGTCATATCTTGAAATATTATCCATTTTCCTTTGAACCTTTATCATATTTCAGAATTCAACTTTGTAATTTTAATGGCACATAATAATTATTGGGACAATTGGTCATATTTATTTAAGATCGTTCAACATGTGTACCGGAGAAAGGTTTGTTTACATTTAAAGAAAATGGCATTTCGATTAAATAGAAACTTCTCGAGTCAATAATGTTACTGAATCTCTTTACTAGTATTTGGAATGGTGTATTGGCATAAGTGTAATAACCAACCAAATGTATTAGTAACGAGGGATGATTTTTGATTGTTTGAAGGTTTATAGAGCTCATAGTGTTGGATATCTCAATTACAAGGATTGTTTTAATTTAAATATATTATAATGATTATAATACCATCATTATATCGAATGCTGTTAAGTTCTATGAACATCGGAAAAGATATTGAATTCCGGAAGAAGTAAACTGATTTTGATTTAACGATGTTCAAACAGCTGTCAATACCCACTTCAATATTATATTTACGGGTAAAACTTACAAGAAATATTGCTTAGCCTGAAATTGAAAGCAATTTTAGTTCGATCCCTGTCAAGAACACAATAAAGTTACAATTGGGTTACATTTCAGTACCATGTATACCCCAAGTGGCAGGTTATGGACTCCCCATAAAACTGATTGAGGCATTCATAAAATGGAGCACAGACCAGCTATAAAGTTAGGAGTTTTTTCTTTTTTAGGTGAATGCCAAGCTTTGGGATTGTTCAATCGACCGATGCTAATTGACTATAAAAAGAAAATGTAAAACTAATGTGATCCATTCTCATTTAAGAACTTTAATAATAACGCATTATTATTATATATTTTTTATTGAGAAAACAGTCCCCTTGTCTTTTGGAATATATTTTATTGAACTTGAAACATAGTTTGTATTTGTGTAAATTCAGATGTGTATTTGAGTGTACTTTGTCAAAAAAACTAAAGTAAACAAGTCCTAAGTTGTCCATTGTAAGCATGATATTTTTTTATTAATAAAAAATACAATAAATAAACATTAAGATTTTCAAAGCTTCATTTATACCAATTAGTCATACGTTTGTTTACATATTTTGAACAGCGTTCATCATAAATTTAAAAATATAAATATTCGTCAAAAATACAAAATTTTTAAATAGAACATGATATTTAAATATTGATTTAATGAGATGTGTTTGTAATCGATGTAATATTTATTTTGTTAAACTTTCCCTTATGGTTTCGTTGGTGCAATACTATTCATATTTGGATTACGTATTACGTCTATATCAAATGGTATTTAGCTTTATCACAGATTATTTAATAGTTACAAATTATTTTACTTTAAAACTGAAACTGTAATCCTAGGCGTTTTCATTCTATATACTTACTATTTGTAACAAAATCCATTTTTATATGACAATTTTCTCAAGGATTTACCTTAACAAAATTGACATATTTAGACTTCGGATACTTTATTATTTATAGAAATGATGAGTAAATAGTTTATTTTTGTAACAATCACCTTCATGTGCCCGCAGTGACTTAATAATAAGAGTTGAAAATGTTGTGAAATAATTTATGATTGGTTGAGTAATTAGTGTTATAGTTTTAACGAGTTTATAAAAAGGTACTAATTCTATGATTTAAGTGTCCATTATAAATCTGAAGTCACGAATTGAAATTTTTTAATGTCGACCAAAAATTAAGTTCTATTTCGTTGAGTCTTCATTTATTTTAGTTTAATAGTTAATAGTTGTTGGCGTATCAAGATTCCACTTAAACCTCCTAATTTATTGGAAGGAAGGATTCGTCAGTGTGTGTCACGGTTACAGATAAGCGGAGCGGAATTGATTGATGTGATGGTGGATAATTGTGAATAATTAAATATCTCTTAAATTTGAAGAAATTTTGTTAATATGTTTTGAGTGCTTCATTTTACGTTTATATAATCAAATTTTTCACTTTCACATTAGTTACAAGGCTTTGAATTAAACAAGTTTTTGTTTTTTCGGCCGTCAATGTCATTAACTCTGAGATGTTTCTTATCTATTCTCAAATATTCTGGATTTAAAACCCATGTGTACGTTATACAAATAGTAAAAAATTTAAAAACTATTTAACAGTGAAGTTCTAAAAACATCAATATCATTCTATTCCACGCTGTTCTATTAGTCACTGCGCTCGTCGTGTCAGACTTAAGCCACATGATCACATGCCTGCAAATCAAGTTTAACACTTTGTTACTTGTATATTACATAGCTGAAATCATATTGAGTTATTTTCCAAATGACGTCTTTACGTTTTAGAGTTATTTAATTCAAAGATTGCCTACTTATTTTGTTTTGTAAATTGCTTTCGAAGCGATGTCTAGACAGGGTTCCTTGTATGATTACTTTATCGGTATGTTTTCTAAGTATTACAAAAGAAATAAGTACCAATCTTTTTAAAGACTCAATCTCAACTGAAATGATTGTGACTTCAGATTTATCAAAAATTCTTCTTGACACAATAAATACAATATTTAGATATGTTTTCTAAAGGACTGATTGAAATGCCTATCCAAATTACATTTATATTTTAAGTGTAAGAATAATAATCTGTCCTACAGATAAATTTTTATGTGGTACATCGATTAAAGTGAATGCACGCAATTGAAGTTCTATTTATTCAGACTTCAGTGGTCTGTTGTCTTCCCAAAGTTCTTATTCTATGTAAGTTTCATCAAGATTATATGCGTAAATATTGAAGGCCGCTATTTAAAATCAGGAATAGCTTTCAATCTAATAAAATTAAAAATAGATTTAATATTAACTTGGCATGGTGAGGGTGGCTAGTGCAGTATGTCGCATGCTTCACTAGCTATCCTCACATATGGACTTCTCTACTGCTTATCATCAGGTGGTGTCGAGTCATTTGCTATGCTTTGTATAAAAAAAAATATTTGAGATTACAAAGCCAGTTAGCGTAGTGGCGGTCTGGCCAACAATCTTCATATTATTTCTCATGTAAGAAGGCAGATGCATAACAGCTGGAGGTCTATAAGCTATCGATGACGACGAACATTTCAATGATAAAAGTAAAAGTAAAGTAGTAAGTTTTAATATGAGAATTTTTTGATCTTTAAAAAGTTGTTAGACTTAAAAATGGTAAGCGCTGATAAGGTTGAAAATGAAAGCGAGCCACACCCGATTCTTCGATTTTAGGAGAACTATTTTACCTCCCAATGCCGAAACGTAACAATACTGTTAAAATTATTGTTATGGTGGCAGATTAAATAAGATGTTCGCGTGACGGATTTATGACGGACGTCATTTACTTCAGAGACGGTTCAATTTCATTTGACATAATATTTATCGTATAAAGGACCTATTGCAGGACTTTGTAAATATTGAATCTGAAAATAGAGTCCATAAAAGAAATAGCAATGGTTTTATATACTACATTAGCTGAGAATAAATTTCGCATATCTCGAGTTAATGCAATGATAACAGTCGTTGCTAAAACCTCATACTTTTAAACGGAAAACCGTTGTCATATTTATTTAGGTTTATACGTTTTCCTTATTTATTAAACTGTTCTATATTATTACAGGCTGAAAAATTATTCAACTCTGAAATATGTACATACTATCAAACGACATACTGAATATGTATGCTATTGTTGAGTGGATGCAATACGACTGTAAAGGATTAAGAAATTAAATGTGAGCGTTATAAAAAAGAGAACTAAGAAACATTCCGTATAGTTGGTCCTTAAACAAGTCAATCAAAATGTGTTATCTTGAGGTTTGCTTTAGAAGGCATGTTAAATAGTTGGTCCAATTGTTATGGCAACTCTTTTTTATAAAAACACAGTATATGGCTCGATACTGCCTGATGGTAAGCAGAGAGGTGAGTCCATATGTGAAGATAGCTAGTGGAGCGTGCTACTTCCGCCTTGCCGGCCCAAAAAGTGCGTTTCCATCACCTATATATCTTTTAAAGGAACCTATGTATGCTTTCGTTTTCTAGGCCGCATTGGGCCAACATGGTAGTATTATGGCCCAAATCCTCAAAAAGTTTTTGCCATATAAGAAGGCCTCTGCTTAGTAGTGGGCCGTATATAGGCAGTTGATTAACTGCGCCTACAGAAGAACTCATAATTAAAAAGATGTACGGTTTATTTATTTATTCAAATTAACTTATTCGAATATAACTTGTATTTTTTGACACAACTAGCAAGTACACGTTCAATGGATAACCATTAGACATCTAATCATCTTATGTGGTTTTATTGGTGGTAACTCAAGGCTCACCATGAGCCATAATAATATAATATAATATAATCAGTTAAAAAATTAAATAGCACCAATAGAAATCCATAGAATAGCATAGAATAGCATAGAATTTGCATAGAAGTAAATATGAGTTTGTTTCAGAATAGTCCACTAGTTAAATATAAATTAAATGAAGTCTCAATTACCATAGTGCAACGTTATTCATTAGAGAATACAATAAACTAGATAAAATTACTTTACGCTACTTATGATTTACGTCATGTTCACTACAAGTTATTTAACGACCAACCATAACGACCATTAGGTAGAACTTTAGGTGGTGATGGTTGAATATAATGAATAGGTTGAATAAGTGGAGTTGGCATGAAGGTTGACATTGAATAACCGACTGGTTGTATCACAGAATGCTGTATACAAATACTATCTGACAGTTTTGTCGCTATTCCGCTGTCTGCTACTATTGCAGATCACTTTAATTTAATTCAGGTAATATATTATTATAACAGGATATACTACTATAACAGTAGTCTATACTGTTCTAATAATATCATGTCTACACTTTCTTCTCAAAACACTTCACGTTGACGCACTTTAAATTCTTAATATTTTTCAAAACTCACCTAATCTTAACAATTATAATGGCTAAAACTTCACAAAAACAATGGTAAGCATTTGGTAAGTATTTTAATTATTTTGGTGAGCACTATGGCTAAGGGCTTCTCTCTTCGTTTTTTATATATAACTGTGTTTATGTGCAAAATATATAATTCTATTTATTTCTCTTTAAAAAATATCAATAAGTAATTTTAAATTTCATTCAAAGCATTACAGGTGGGTAAACAACAGCAAAAGATCCAAAACTTCTATAAAAAATAGAATTTTATATTAAAAAAATGTGTTTCAAAGCAATCAAGCTGCGTAAATAATAAAATTTTACACTAGTTCACTGTTAAGGTAAAAAAATATAAAAAAGGAACAAGTCGAGTAAATGCAATCATGTTATCAAACTGTTGCGCGACAGATATAAAAAAGAGTCGCAATGCGACGAAAATTAAAGTCCGGCCGTGTTTTTACAGTTGAGCATAATTTTATCACAACTCATACCCAGTAATCCAAACTTTATTTCTTTACCTTAAGAGTCATCGTTAAAAAATTGATTCCGTCTGCGATGTTTTGTAGGCTACATTTTATTTTTTGCGATGTTTTAAACTTATAACCTTCTGATAGGAATAATTCGATATAGAAAAATTGCGAAAAGATTGATTCCATCTACAATTGAACTGATTGGAAAAACCTATTACTTAATCAAGTGTTTGTAAGGGTTAGAGTTTCTATACGGAAATAAATTCACTTTACCAGTAATAAAATGGCTAGTCGCCATAAAATTTCATCGCTAACAAACATCAAAATATTTTTCTGTTACCGCTAATTTGTCTAGAATAATATAGTACTTTTATTTGCTTTATACAGTATTACATATCGATGGAAAAATTAGTAATAATTTAATGATGACTCTACTATCTTAGATAAACTAGGCTTGCAAATGTTTTTGGTATCGAACATTACTCAAATTTCAAAATGAGAACGGCAAAATTTTACAAATATATACATATAAATTAATCAAACGCATAAGAATTTTATGTAAGTTATGTATGTTATGTATTTAATAATTCGATTCATTCATTTATTATTTTTAAATAAGCTAAGCAATAATAAGTACATCCATCTTGTGCACCATGTTTGTGTCGACAGCTTATCATAGCAAGAAAGATTCGGAAAGTCAATAACTCAATAAGTATCGTATAAAGCGGCAAGATCAAGTAAAAAAGAAATTGCATATTTGCTACGGACCAATATAGCTAGAAATAATCAGCCAAATCAACAATAAATAATTCTGTCACCAACTGAAAGACTACAACAATGGGTTATAAGTAGTGTTTTAGGAAGTTTTTACCTATTTTTAAGGTAAAATAAAAATAGACAAAAGACACAGGTCGAGTCAATCGCTTCTGTAGTCTATGGTACAATACCACCTATCTGAGATCTAGAGTTTCAAGATTTAATTCCAAGTGCTGTTAATAAAATGTCTACCTTAATAAGCTGGCTATTAACTTAACGGTCATCACCATAACTTCACAATGAATTTGTGTCTTTCTCGCACAGACAGAGCATTAAATTCCTAACAAGGCATTCTTTAGGCGCATTCAAGAGAGGCGTAAAAATCACCATTTGTATCAGAAATATGGTGGTTTGGGCGTTATGTCGTATAATGCACTAGCTACCTTCACTTATTGGATTTCACAACAGAAAATAGCTGTGAAGATGGATATGTTATTTATATATGTAAATGATCTATAACTACTAAAATTACCCAAAAGCAGAATTATAGGATATACTGACAATACCGTTATTATTACATAAAATTTGGAAGAGACATGCTATTAAGCAGAATTGGCTTAGCGCATAGTCATGCTCTCTTCTGCTGTATTGGCATATTACGGACACGAAATATTAAATATCTGGGTATAATACTAGGTACTGTATTACGAAGATTTCTGTTGTGAATCGTATAGGACTTTAAAGTATTCGTATATATTACTTAAAAGATAAATACAACCACTGTATACATGCTCTGTTTATTTATTTATGCGGCACACACTGATTTGAAAAGCTTCCTTCTTCACTCAGTAATTGCCTCCATTAATTACTCCAACATTTAACATAGTAGCACAATGCTATCCATCATAAGCAATGAACGGCATCACAGTACTGAAGACAGAATATATAAAAGCATACGTTTTTGCAATACCAAACTTTATCACCAAAGTAATAAAAGTTTATCTTGCATTCAAGCCGTTGAATAGCATCAACCCTAAAAGTTGGCACACAAAAAGTCACATTTTTGTTTATATTTCATTAGGCTGGAGTTACTGTTTTAAATAACATGAAAACGTGGATTTAATTTAAATATGTAGATGCGTTAAATAAGTGGACTTTATAGCGTTGAAAATATATGTAATTTTTGTTTTATCAAAAAAAAATGTCTATGTTAGATACGTAATAATATATGATTTATGTTACGCGGGCAGCGGTAAGTGATAGTTATAAATATTAGATGAAGTCTACCAGACGTCTGACCTCGTATGCCCTCAACTATTCTCTAGCTAGCGCTGAATTTTCACGTCATCTTTTAAATTAAAATAAATAATTTATATGGCCATCACAACATACAGCAAGTAAGTTATATATTAAATTATAAATTTTTGTGCAATGCTATATTATAATTATACTCATATATAAAATGTGAAGCAGTTAATGAATAGAAAAACCTTTTCACAATTATAAAGAAGAACGATTTAATTGTTCGTTTGTCTGCATTTTTTTTATATAAAGCACAGCAAATGACTCGACACCACCTGATGATAAGCAGTAGGTGTATATCCGAAATTAAGGGACCAATTTGAAAAATTTTTCAGATTTAGATTTCTAATTTATCCGTGATGAAGATTGTTGATAGAATATTTTCAGAAAGTTAGTATTATTCGTATGAATCCTTTTATAATGTAACCCAACGTGTGAAAAAAACCTTAAATAGTTTACGCTGTGTACATCATACATATGAAATAAAAATAAAATAAGCAGAAATAAAAAATAGCAAAAAAATGCTTTCAAAATTATATCCAATCTTTCTTCAATGTGTACTCTTTTTAATAAACCTTGACGCAAAAATAAGGAAAGAGAAGGAAGTATGTGTGGGTGTGTGTGCAATTGTGTGATAAAATGTAAATTTTTTGTTAAATGGCAGATATAGCAGGATAGTCGGCTAGTCCATCATAAAAAGCTGAATCATGACATTTTTCTGCATTTAAAATAATATTGTGGACTCGATTCCGTAATAGCTGTTGGAGTTGCCACTCAAAAGCAAACTCAATTCATGCTCCAAATCTCAAAAGCTAACAAATAAATGAATTGGACCTTCGTCACAAATCAAGAAAATAATTGTTTTACAAACTCTTTGTGAGGACAAACTTGTCAGTAACTCGGTTCTCAATATCGTAGAATTTATTGAAAAAATCTTCAGCTTGTGTTAATAATTTTCTGGCAAATTTCATCTTATAACAGAAAACAAGGGTTTTATATTTCGTCCAGTATTTTAAGGTTAATATTAAAATTACTATAACTAGTGATATCATACAAATACACAGACGTATTTTTGATGTTATCCGTAACAGCAGCAGAGACTTTCGAAAACAGAACAAAGATCAATGCTTCCTTAAGGAAACTCTTTGTTTAAGCAAAGACTTTTAATTAATTGTTATTTGAATCGTAAACAAAAGTCTCCTATAAGGTGTTTTTTTATTAATAAGGTTTTATTAAAAAAGTTTATCCATATAATCGTCTTCTGGTGGCACTGTTTTCGGGCTATTTTTTATTCTTTCGTTTAAGAGTTAACTCTAAATTTAAATAGTCCACTTTTCATTGATAGTTATTATAGTTAACATCTATATCATCTTCCATAAATCATTTAGAACACTTTATGACTTAATGTCCAGTAAAAAATTAATGATCAGACGGAAACTGCACATTGAAATGGAATGCATTTTGAACAAGCGTTAACTTTATGAATATACATTGAAATATATTGCGAAATGTAAGCGATTCAATCGGCTGAACCGAGCAAATATGAATAGACGTGTCATTTCGGCCAACGAGTGAAATTAAACGGAAAAACCGGACCGCTCGTAACTTTCAATGCGTTACCTAATAAACGTCCAATAACGCGATTGTACGTGGCCGGGGTTTCTATATTCAGGTAAATATTCCTGTCCCATCGCCAGCTCCGGACTGAGAGAGAAAAGTGGTCATTGTGTTAATGAGTCAACTCGCAGGTTTATGGGCATGGTTTTTAAGGATTCATTAACTTGTAATTACAGATTACTATTTATTAGGAATAGCAGAACTTTTGTACAATTTCCATTTTTTTCCAGTGCTGTGATTGGTCTGTGCGTACATGAAATAATATTTTTTAATATTATTTAATGTACATAGTCAATAGTGGTAAGGGAAATGGGTCCAATCGTTGAGTAGAGACGCAGTGTACGCACTTCATCGGCAGTAACTAAATGAGGGACGAGATTAATCAAGAATCGAGTCAAGCAGTTAATTATATAATAATAATTATTATATAATTATTTACAAGTATTTACCCTTAAATAATTTTATTATTTCATAGAGTTGTCTGAAAAATAGGGCGCAAAACTTAGATGTATGGAAAATCATTTTTAGTGTATACACCCACACATTGCCCTTACATCTCTCATTATGAGAGCCCATTGTCTTGACCGCGGAATGGACTTTTTTTGTAGTTTCAATAAAAAAATCAAACAAATTTTCTCTATAGTTCGGTTGCAACGGTTTATTTATTTATTAACACCAATAAGATTTACATTTTACATTTAAACAAAATTTGTTATATCGTTCCTACTCCGTGCTTTGGAAATCGCGTTACTATTGCTCGTAGTGGTTTGGCCCAAATATTTCCTGTGCATGAAGCTGGAAATGAGGGTAATCTTAACCTGAATGCAACTCTGCTCTCCTTACGGAAGCCAGCCTCAGTAAAAATCATTAAATTTCGACCGGAGCTTGACCGTTGAGGGTGTACCGCAATATGCGAAGGACAGAACCTGCATCTATAATGTCAGAATTAAACGTGACAAAGGTGGGAAAGAGACTTTAGTAAAGCTGCTGAAGCCATAACTGCCTACGTGTAGTCCGAGTGTCAGATACGTAAAATAATACACGCAGTGGTGTTTTGAAATAAACGTTTTAAATAATATTTTATCCAATGTAGATGACCAGCTTGCCGAGTGATCAGTAGCTACACAATACTTGGTTAGGGTCATGGGTTCAATTCCTGATCGGTTATTTCTTTAATTTATTTGAAATGAATTTTTTTTCGTTATTAATATCATGATATCCATACCAAAATCTCATAAACTGCTTACTTTTATAGATTATAGAAGTGAGTGTATGAAATAGTATACTAACATTATCAATATCAAATTTTGTAATATTATGGCTTATTTTAAACTCAAAATTTAGACAACATAACAGAGATGGTTACAGCAAGACTGATATTTTAACTACACGCATCAGTTTATGGATAACTATTTCACTTAATAGATTCGGCAAAGTGATAAAGATGATCTAGGTTTAAAAGTATAATATGTGTGCTTAGTAAGTAATGTAAAGAATAACAAAACATTTCAATATTGGAATACTAAATTATTACGTAGGTACCTACGTCAGTCCATAATACCGCCGCCATTAATCGTCAAGATAAGTAAAATAAAGAAGAAACGACGCGAATTTTGCATAAGTGAGATAAGAAAGCTTTGAATAATATCTATTTTTCACAATTTTATTCCTTATAGTTAAAATACGCAAATTGTATTCTGCACCTATATTTTCATTATAATTTAAAATGTTTAATTACAATCACATAAACTGAAACATAATAAAATCTGTAAAGTGTTACACGTATTTTTTAAAAATTATTTCTTAGTTTTATTTAGTTGAAGTTTTATTTGACTTTGTATCGGTATATTTTTTTATAATAATATGTATAAAAATGATAAAATGGTTTGACGTCACATAAATATATTTATTTTTGTAAAAAAGCTATTTTGCTTGTAATGTGACTAATATAAAATTTGTACCGTAAATCTGCAGGTCTCCATTTTATGTCTAGACAAGTACAAAAAGGCCCTGATTTTTGGCTAATTCACAACTCTGTTTCTATTCAGTTAACTAACTATTGTAATTTGAAATTTCCATTCTCTAACAATGAATATAATGCCGGCATATCTCATGAATATTTAATACTTTATTTTGCAGCGATTCCAAAAAATGCTGTCAACTAATTCCATATAAAAATTATCATAAATGCGGAAAATAAATAACAGCGGAAAACCCACAACGAAAAAAGTGGTTAGGAAATTGTGTGAAACCGCTGTCTGTTCAAAGTTGTTTAAAAAATAATGGTATATTTTTATGTCAACTTAATTTTTATGTAATTCTGTAGTGTTGATTTTTTTTTGGATTCTTATGTAAGTGGCTTTCACATAAACCTCATAAAATGTTAACGTATAAATTTCACATCCTCTTTCAGAAATTTAATAGAAACGCCATAAAGGCTGTCTAACAAACTAAGGGGCGGTCAGGATGAACAGTAAACTTGATTAGCAACTCGGGCCTTCAAAAGCTGAAGTGGCTAATAAAATTGTAGAATAGTGTGGATCATATTTTGTGTAAAAGAATATTTATAGATAGAAGAGAGAAGAATGTACGGACAAATGCAAAGCGATTATTTCTATTAGAATATTGAGCTCATTAATGACCAAGCACCTGAACCATTCACATCATGTTCCTGAAGGAATGCTTTGCCCTCTTATTCACACTTTTAAATGAATCAACACAACTAAATTAAATTAAACTAATCATGAAAACTTGTAACTTCCATTTAACTTGCAATGAAATGTGTATTAATGAAATTAATACGAAATTTACGTAGTAAATAATAAATGGATTCAATTCAATTTAAAGCTATTTTTATCGTGTTTTTTTATTACAATGTAGAAAAAAGGCGATATAGTTCATATGGGAAGAATCTCACTTTGGTTTCACTTATAATACCTTATTTAAGAGCATTGTACTACATGAGTAGGAAAAGAAAAATGAAGAATCAGCATCGTCAATTTTATACATCATATATCTAGACATAGGCCTTCATGGGAGAATGCACGAGGAGTGTGAGGAATAAAGAATATCAGAACATTCGTTCTTCTGAAGAGCTCAAGTAGATAAAATAAAAGCGAAATGAAAACAATTCACCATTGCTTTAACAGATATATGATATATATTAGTATTTGTATTTAATTATATTAGTATTGGTACACACCCCTCTACCTTTCGATGTCACTATTCCCATATATGGGGCTGCTGGAAGAGATTTCTTATAGAAATAAGCAGTACCTTTGTACAATTCTCTAATATTCTGTTGTGTCCTTTAATTGTCTTTGCGTGTACATAAATTTTTAAAAAATAATTAAACAGTGTAAATATAGTTAACAATACATACTAAAAATATATTCTATAAATAAAATTAGTAGGATCAGAACTACGATACATAATTACGCTTGGTCTCATGCAGGTTAATGGGTTAAAGTGACATCAGTGACAAAAACGACCAACAAAGGAGTTTAACTTAGCACTACGTAATTATAAATTTTGATTAAATGAGGTATGCCTATTTTACTATAAACAACCTATTCTCCTCTTGATAAAACTAATTTTTTAAAATTAAGAACATAATAAAAAGTAACTTTTTGATAAAAAAATCATGAATATAAAATTATATAATGTCAATGAAGATTTTCGTCAGACTAAGCTCAAAGCTTAGTGAAGGTATTAAAAATGTATAAACAATTATAACTACTCTTCCGTCCTTAGAATTAAATCTAATTTCATTTAAATTGAATTAAAATGCGCCAAAGAGGGTAAGGATATCAAGTGTAATTACTTGTTAATTATGCAGCTAAAGTAATCTTTTCATACAGAATACTGAAGTAGTTCTTGTTATTCATTAATATTGGATATACTTACTGGATCTATTTTGAATAACTACTCAATATTATCTTAAACTTGACCACGACTCACCTTCAATGCTGTTAAAAACACAACTTCTTTTACTTTAGCGATAATAAGCCGAGTATTAAAGACTTTTTGTTACATTTTCAATCTTCTAGATTCTTAAAGAGTCTTTTATGGAGACACCTGCTCTTTGGCGACACTTGGCACTTTGCCTAGACACAAAAACGGAATGTGTGTTTTTTGTTTCATATAAAAACGATCGGAGTCAACATGTTACGAACTGTTATGAGTAATGTGTTTTTTACCAAAGAATTAATGAACCGTTAATATTATTACACTGTGACTATTTCCGAAACACTGTTTACTTCAGTAGGCTGCTTGTCATGTCTCTGGTATTTATCTACATTTATTCCTCATTTTTCACAATCAAAACCAATCTTTAAACGTAATATGATTAAAGAAGAAGGTAGCGCCTATGTATAGTCGAGATAAATTATGATTGATCACGATTACTTGCTCCTGTTTATAAGAAGAGCAATTCTTAAAAATATACTTCTAGCACGAACGTTTCAAATGTCGAATAACATAAAATAATTATTATAATATCATCTATATCCTTATCAAATTGCTTACAAAGACTAACAACTGGTCCTAATATTATATCTACTTATAAGCTTACTAAAGAGAATGAATTTATTAAAAATATAAGTCGTTGCTAGATTGTCTGTTCCTATCTGTAGATAGATTATAGGAACCAACCGTATGGTATCCAGAGAAAAATACTTTTGCGATACAGAATCACAAAATTTTTGTGCTCGATATAGTTATATAACTGATACATAATAAAGGTGATGATGTTATAGAGACTTGTTGAAAACATTCGATTGCTAAACATTTGAAGCTAGCTATATTGAAAATAATTATCAAAAATGTAGCATCTGAATTGTATATTCTTTATTTATAAAAAATCAAAACTCTTGCTAAGATTTCTCTCATAGTTTTATCATAAAGTAATAGATAAGATATAGGACAAGAGGTATAGTAGTTAAGAGCTTCATTTTTGATTAAACTTCGCATAGTTTGTACCGGAATATTTCAATTATAAATTATAATTTCTCGCTCCTTACCGTTCTTAATAAGGCGTTAATCGCGGTTTCACTGCAACCGTTTTCACTCATCAACAACATAATTGTGAACTTGAATGATCCTTATAAGTCTTTGGATTTCTATAAACAGTATTTATTAGAATCTTCTAAAATATGTGTTTTTGAATATTACGCAAAACAGACTTTAAATAAATTTGAAAGTATGTCAAAAATCATGATGAAAAATGAGCGTTTATGTACAGGATTTTTCTGAATGTATGCAACACAAATCATTTTGTCACTCTTGAAATCGCTAGCTCCGCCCCGCCCTGCTCACCGCAACGTGCACACTCAGAGGCATCGTCTTTGGCTCTGTGCCATGACTGTGCGGGGCAAACTAGAAATTAAATTACCACTGAAACTGATACCTTAAATTGATATCCAAAAATGTTCGTCATATCTCAAACTCTTTTACAATTTGTTACTGATTATATTTAAACTTCAATTACTTCCACTTCATAAAGTAAATCATTGAATCTTACAGAAAGGTATCTAGACTAGAAAGTATCTAACACTGGCCCTTGAAAAAAAATATAACAACTGTTAAGAAAAAGCCGAACATTGTTCAAGTAAATAAAATGGTAATTTAAATTTAGAAGTACTTAAAACTTATAAATAGCATGAACAAAACTGTGAAGCACCTACATATTAGATACAATAATCAGAACTCTTTCGTGTGACTACCGAAGGCTAATGAGGAGTGAAGGTTAATGTTAGATATATACTTAATTGTACAAGTATCAAACCTTACATAATACAGTTTAACTAGAATATAATATAGAATCAATATCTTTTTTCGACATACGTCTAAGAGAAACAAAACATGGTTGAAGAGTGTGTTTACTAAATAAATAAGGTTGTACTCTGCTGACTAAGGTTCATATTGTTGATAGGCCCTTCCATGCTCTACTTTTGTACTCAAATATTTGAGAGAGCTTTCTAAACATAAGTAAGGTAAATGAAACCAAAATAATTTAGATTAATCTCTGGTAACTGAAATTCATATATTTTAAAGAACTTTATAAACAGAAACAAAGACAACATATAGCTGAAAGAATCATTTGTAAAACAACATCCTATTTTACGAGGGTCGGAAAAATAAATATATCATAATAAGTTGAACTAGACATATAGCTATTAAATTAAATTAACAAACATTAAATACAATTTACTGAGCAATAAACAACAGGAGTACGTTTAAAAAAAATCTTATGATTCAATTTTCAAATATTGAAAATTGAATCATAAGTAATAAAAGTAGATAAGCCTTTTTTAACATAAAAAAACATTCTTAATTTAATAGAAAATGTTATAAGATTTTTATTGATGTGTTTTAATACTTATTATTTAGATTTAACATATCAATAATTTCTTGTTAATATCTGTATCTTTTCAAGATAGTAAGAATCTTTTAAAATTCTAGCTTTAAAAAAGTAACGTAAAAGATAACAACTAAAAACAATTTTTACAAGTATAGTTTGAAATAACTGCACAAAGAAAAATTGATAAAGGAATCGTTTTATTTCAATTTCAGAAAACTGTTACTTATTCATAGAGTACGTACAATTTGATCACATATTGAAGTAAACAAGAGAAATTGCAGTTCATTCAAGGCGGGATTTACATGAAGCCCCTTCACCGACAAGAAAGTGTCAAAGAGCAAATCGAAAATAATAAATCACTTGTCTTTTAGAAGGAAATGTAAGATAAAATTCTAGTCAACTTTCAGGCGGCCAGATATTTGGTGCCAATTTGTTTTCTACGTTTTACTGATGAGAATGTTGGATTTATGTGTCTTAACAGAACTCCTTTTTGACGTTGAATCTAATTATCATAAAAACACGTCATATCTCTATTTCCAATGTGTCAAAAACGAATAGAATTAAACCTTTCTTAATTTGAAATGTAAAAAAACAAATTTAATCAGACTAAAAAGTACCTCTTTATGATATAAGTTTCCACTAGCCTTTTAAAGACTCAATATTTGAAAAAAATTAAATGATACGGCCGATAAAAGCACAATGCGTACACAGGACGAATTGAATCAAAATAAAGTCACTGTCATACTGAAGACAATTGAAAATAAATCTTAAACACAAACAAATAAAATTTCGTTCATAAAATACTTAAAATTCATAGTCATAGCAAGAATATATTGCATGTATCATGTCAAATACAAAGGGGACACACAGAGATTGGGACCATTCGTATTATTTTAAGCTTTTTAATACCTATACCAAAATTAAAAACACTTTTAAAACTATTAAATGGATGCCGTATCAAAAAACATATTTTAAGTCTTCTCATAGATTTTAAGACTTTATAGTCACATATCATAGATCATTAACCCACAGAAAATTAATATTATTATAATATGTTATATTTAAACTGTTATTTAGCGAACTAATTAAGTACATAAATTGGTCGACTTTTAATGATGACTGAGTAAAATACTATGAGCATTTCACTCATTATTTAAACATTTCTGCGTGTTACGGCAAAAAAAATGATTAAGTTTTAGCATGATAGCAATTGAGTTGACTTTACGTAACAACACATATTACACATTAAGTTACTATGTCACATTAAATCGATTAAAAATACCTGTTTTTAAATTTTATATTAAGATTTTATATTGAAAGTATTTATAAGAGTTTACGTCAATTCTTTATGCGATTATCGAAAAAAATGTTGACTTATGGAGTATTCGAGATAGAGAAAAGAAACTATACTGTTTCGAAAACCTCAAGATATTTATTTATAATACTATACATGTTTCAAAAATAAGAAAATAACAAATCTAGTGCCAATCTCAACCCTAAAAAAGGCCCAATTTATGTGCATTAAGGTTGACGAATGATCTTAAAACATTTAATTCTTAGCTAACGATCATTCTCTGAACCGTGTGTCACGCAGACTTATTCACAACAATGCGTAATATACGATATATTGTCACAAGGGTACGATTGTCTGCAGAGACATCGCCATAAAATGCATTTTGTCACTTTTATAGTTACATTCACCCTCAGTGTGAGTCATCTACTATATGTCGTTTTAGTCAGAATTTTTGTAAGTCTTGATAACTTTCTCAGGTTGATTAAATTGACAATTTCATTGTTAATCAAAAAATATTATTTATTTTGTTATCTGCTGAATAAAACAAATGAAAAAGTTTTATAAAATGAGTCTTTACAACATTGGTCAGAAATCAAAAGGCTCTTTGCTCACATATGACTTAATTATTAAGCCTAACAAGTTTTTGGTAGCACAGTGGAATTGTTAATCAGAATGCACATCTCAATTATAAAAGAGGTAATAAAAAGATTTACATTATTTATGTTTCGTTAAGGTGATCTGCTAAAGTACACGGGAGAAGGGAGAGAGAGTCCAAGACAGAGACTTATCAAGATGATATTTCATTATCTAAAAGAAGTAATAACTCTAAACTCTTATGAACTCATATTAACATTCAGTTAAGATATCCATTCAAGGTTTCCATAGAACTATATTTATTAGAAAGGCCGAGTTGAAAAAGCAGTAAAAAATAATCAGTAATTAAACTAAATAGAAATAAGTTATTATTAATCTTTCCCCTATTAACAATCTCTTAAATACTAGTAACTATGTAAATTATTGCATAAAAATATTATTTCAGGACTTTCTAATCAAAACAAGCTTACAATAATACATTCTGCATATTTCAATTTGTAAACGTACCCGATCTCCCACGTGAAAACTTCTGAAATCTCATATCTTATGTATGAGACGTGTCTAGGAATATTATGCCTGTAAATTTCAGGGTTATTCACTTGTATGGTGTGTATAGAGCTTTTAATCTTGTGTCTTAACTTTAAATATTTCCAAGCCGACCCAAGTACTGTAATAAATGTTTAACTACGCTCATAAGGATATTATGTATTTTTACTTTACCTTCTACTAACTTCTATCTTCTATCTTTATGATAAACTATCTTCCGCGCTTGACTACACCCGCGTTTAAATTGGTTTGTTACAAATGTTATATAGCTTATAACTTCCCAATGGACTATTCAACACAAAAAGAATTTTTCAACTCCAACGAGTCGTTCCAGAGATTACCGCGTTTAACCAAACAAACTCTTCAGCATTATAATATTAATACATATAAAATGCGCTGTGGTTTTTTAAAAATATACATTGCTAAATTATGAGTATGGAATATGTTTATTTTATAAGGTAAAACCGTCCAAAATACATTGTGGGTCACTCAAAGAGACCAACATAACAACATCCGTGTCGCTTAACATCAGGAATACAAGCACAGTACAAACCCCAAGGTATTTAAGCTGCATGTGGGGGGTTATTATATTTTTAATAAACGTAGTTTTCATCAACAATCATATAAAAACTACTGTTGATGTCTTCATTTAATTACTTCCTATCGACTCTGTGATAATAAACATTTTAATATGAAACTTAAATATTTTTTTGTAATAATTATTTATGTTTATTATTATATTATGAAATACCTATATACCTAATATGATATGTAAAACTTAATAGAAAACGTAATAAAGTAAAATTAATCTGTGTAAGTTAAAAGAAAATTTAAACTTTATCATGTTATTTTCATTCTAGATACTGTAGTATCAGTATATAATAAGAAAATAGCTGTTTCATGAATAAATTTGTCAGAACCATTAAGCTTATACATATCTAGCGGTTATCTAATATATAAAACAAATTAAGGTTTATTTACTTAAACTGAAGTTCCAAAATTAATTACACAGGTCGTTGTTCTTAGCATAAATATTACACTGACCTTAGACCACTGGGACTACACTACTAAAGCTAGTCTTGAAATATAAAAGACTGTAAAATGACTCAAATAACCATCAAGAAGATTTGCGACATTCCTTTGGGATTAGCGGGAATTAAAAAAGGAACGATCTTACTAATCTAATGAAAAACCAGGCACTATGGAACGCCTTTTTGCATGCCTAATAGATTAACGAAAAAAGATAAATTTCTTTCTTTTTTATAGAGATACCGTTTCAATATTATGGAAATTCACTTTTGCGTAAATGAGAAAAGAAGAAGGGTAGTGGACCAGGTAGACTAATAATACAAAATAAAGGTATAAATCTAGTATAGGATGCGATTAAAGTAAACTTTCAAGTAAGGCTTTTAGTAGCAACCTAAAATCAAACTTATTTTTAGTGTCTTAAAACAACGTTCAGTGTGTCTGTCTGTACTATCATATCTCCGCATTTCTTCGAATATTGAATATAATGTCATTATTTAAAACGAAGTAAATTAATTTTTTTTAAGGACTTTTCCACTCGTCTGAACTTCAATTGCAATAATTATATCATTTTTTATTGTTTAAAATAGATGAGAGCTTATTTTGTATTCCGTTGATTATTTTTATGAAATAAGGGACAAAAGAAACATATTTTTACACATTCATGACAAACTCCAGGTTGACTTGAGCTTAGAAGACCACTCGCCTATTTCCACACAAAGCTTCCTCAGTATACTGAATTCACCGCTTAAACAGGCTACTAAAGCATAAGTACTTAGTAACTATCATTTATCTATGCCATAGGTTAAAATTTAATTTAAAAAGAATGACTCAAAACTTCATATCGTAATCCTCTGTGGGGAGTTTGGTGATTGGACCCTTCGAGATTTTTTTTATTCTTACTATAAAAAAAAGTCTATTGTGTCTGGTCTTAGGTACTGTACAAATGCTATATATATTGGGCCGGCAAGGTGGGGATGGCTAGGGCAGTATATCGCATGCTACACTAGTTATCTTCATATGGACTCCACTACTGCTTATCGTCAGGTAAAAAACAGAAGTTTTCTTGAGCTATATACGTGAAAAATAATCAATTTGAAAATGATCCATGGCCCTAAAAAGGTCGAATAGACAAATTATTTCAATTTTTTTTTCATTTTCTTTCTGTGTTAAAGCTAAAGAAATATTAGAGAACAATTGTATCTTTTTGTTCACCATGCTTAAACGTTATTATATCAATACACATTAATTGCAGAGGAAATAAAACACTTTTATCATAATCGTTCAATTGGTATTAAATGGCAAAGGCAATAAACATAACCTAATTTGATGTTTACCACACCGCAATGCCATATTGAAACACAATTAGTAAATGATCAGTAATTTCAGATTAAACCAAACAGCATTTTAAAATGATTGTGGATATTAATTTCTTTGTTTGTGTAAGAATTAAAGACTAAATTAATCAGAAATATAATAATGGCTTAAATATGAAATGAAAATGGTTTATTACTTTTTACTCCTACGTTATTTAGTTCTGATAAATATTATTAGCTCTCTGTATTCATTTATTTTTTTTGGTTGAACATGCATATGCTGTGTTAGTTCTATTTAATACTAATGTTATATAATTTTAAAACTTTTTCTACTGTTAATATAATTTTTATTGGAGCTTTGCTAATTAATATTTCTTTTATATGCCTTTTAAGAGAAAAGTTTCGCGTTATTGTATTTTTAATTTCTTTAATTCATAGCTCTATAAATTCTACTTTACAACATTAAATAAATGTAAGGCTGTCATTTCCTATGAAGGAGAAAGCCTTTGCTATAATATGGAATATTTTTTTTTTGTAAATCCAATGAAGATATAGCTCTAGTAATAAACAAAAGATAAAGCGATTAATTTACGTTCAATTTTAATTAAATTCAGTTTAACTACAGTAATTGAAAAGGGAATCGATCCCTATAAGCTAATAATAGTTACCGATTACAAAACTTTTAATATAGTTTCCTTTTACTTCGTTTGCTAAAAGCATTTGCATATAGGATTACTTATCGAAATAGTATTTTACAATTTTATTTGTATAAAAATAAGAGATTTGTATAAAATTTACACAAACCACATTTCCTAAATCAGGATGTGCCAACTCGAAATTCATATTCTAGTAGAAAAAGAATTAGGCGATCTGATGTAAGAAATTTCTAGAATTTTGCCTAATTCTGGAGTTTAGGTAAACTTTTACTTTTAAAATTAAATGAGAAATGAAAGATTTTGGATGAATCTCCCTTTCCTAAATTCTTCAAAATAATTCTGCTGTTACCTATTTTGTATAATTATTTTGACGAAATTAAAGAGATTTTTTTTGTATTTTTCGCTATACATAGCTGGTGCGGTATGAAAATGAGTTTGAAATGTTTTATTTGACACTCATATCCGACCTAGTTATTGCAAGGAGTGGGTATAATCGCTTACTAAAAATCTTGCCGTAAATATTAGATACTTATTGGGAAAGGATAATGTTGTAAATTATGTCTTGTTTGTTAGCATCAATATTGTACTTAGTGTTGGAGAACTTAGGCGTGATTTCAATAATACTGTCCTGTTTAAAATTCTATCATTTTATATCGTGGCGTCAAATGTACCAACCAAAATAGTATCATAATATGAAGCTGCAAGCCATTGCGTTCAACGAACTGTATCAGACATCCCTACGTTGTTAATAAATATAAAAACTTAATGCTTCGATGAATTGCAATGAATTTCATATTTTAAAAAGTCTCAGCTTAATCTAAAAAAATAATTTTACAAATTCAAGTAAAAAATTTACAATGATAGATTGCTTCTTTGGCATTGTCTATTTTATATTATTGAAAAGATTTTGTAAGCAGTGTTTCACTTTGTTAACAATTGATACATATATTGTATAGATACTTGTTATTTATAACGACCGTATATAATATACATTGGCTTAGAATAAGCTCCAAAGTGGCTAATAACCTACCATAAAGATTTTTGAAAAGTAGCCCAAGGCCTGATTAATCCAGTATTCAATTCACACTTATTTGATGGAATAGCAAAAGATAATATTGTTTATGTAATATTATTGGCATTGTATTTTTACACAGTTTTTGTCACTTTCTAACAAATGATAATTTTAATACAGAATAGAACAGAAGTGTTAAAATTCTGACAAGGCTCATATAATGATTATTAGTAATACAGTTATTAAACTTAGCTTAGCTTACTAAAAAGGGACTTTATTTGATTTTTTATCTACTCCTTTAGACTCGTGGGACGCCCAAGTTTTTCCGCTTCAGTAAATCGGCCCATTGAGATTTTATTATAGAGTTATCGTTCAATTGGTATTGCCGCTTTGTTTTCGTATTCCTTTTACACCATTTGAGTATTTATTTACTAACATCCTTGGAAAAACATTTCATTTGTTTTGGAAAATGTTGGCAGGGAAATTTTATTTGATCAGTCCACGCCTACATACATGCTCCGATCGACACATGTTCAGCTGAGTAATTTTTTTTGTGAATAGTCGTTCAGCTTTTATATATGTGAATAGTTGTTTAGTTTTTATATTCGCATATATATGCGAATATAAAAACTTAACATATACAACAAGAACCAGAATAGTTATTATGAGCTTGTATGAGTAACGCTTAATTGACTATATACCTACACCTGATGTTCATATCTTCAGATTAGTGGGTAAGATTTCTATTTTCATGTGCATTTTGAATCGATTTTTTGAACTATAAATAAAAGTCAAAATATCGTTATTTAAATTGATTCCATTAATAAGTTCTTTTAAATAGTCATAACAGGAAACATGTTTTAAAGCAATATAAGTCATATAACTAGGTTTTAATCACAATAAATCTCATCAAATATTAAAAAACATTAAAATATTACACTAAAGATAAGTACTTGTAGTCTCATTCAATTATTTTATAGAAAAATACAACAGACTCAATATTTTTGTGTTAACTAAAGTAGGGATTTTGAAATTCAGACTAATATAACTTAATTATTCTTTATTTTCGAAACTTTGTCAAAGTTTAAAAATAAAGTCCTATCTGAATAACATAACTGCTGAATGAAACTGATAAAAAGTCATTAAATATGACTTATGTCTTAAAACACTATAATTACAATTTATATAACAAGCATACAAAAGACATGCCATCTAAATGTTACCAACTAGAATAATTTGTGACTAATAATGTGGTAAAGTGAGTAAACTTTAAACACTCGCTTTAAAACTTAAGAAGAAAAAACAAGCCATCGGCTGAAAATAAATGAATTTTAGCTGAACGAAATTACTTTTATATGTAAACAGAAGATTAAAGAGCTACACAAATAACGACCGCTATAAATGGAAAAAAAAATAAAACAATCCTCTAAAATAAGCATTGTGATTCATAAAAATGGTTTACGAAGCGATTGAAATACGCAATTTTGAACCCTGCGTCTTTACAAAAGAGCTTTCAATTTGCGGTTAAATTAATTGCATTTTGATGAGAATACGCCATAGCAAATTTGTTATGAGTACCCTATTTTATATTAACAGGTTTAATCTCTAAAATACGTATACAGATCTTCAATGAATTGTGTAAATTGTAACATATCAGGCTGTATAGGGAAATTTATCATTTTGAAAGCCTTTTAGACTGGCCATCACCAACACTTAAACAGGAGCGAATTATTATACCGAATTAATATTAAAATTATAAATTTTACTGTATGAATTAAATGTCAAAAACTGAAGGTTTACTTTAAATAATTTGTGAAATTGATCCCCTTCATAGCTATTTATACAATGATGATATTAATACAACGTAGTGTCATTATAATTATTTAAAAAATAGTATTTCGCTATAGCTTTTCTATTACCCGTCAATACTGTAAACTGAGTTTTTCAATAGAATCTGTAGATGAAACCTTGAATAAAAGTCAAATCAATAACGTTTGGTAAATGTCTCTTGTAAAATTATAATGACTCATCAAATATTGAATTTGACTTATTTTATTTTAAATATAAATGCTCAATCACAAAGATAACCTTCTCGTTAGTAATTGTGGCAGTCACTCCAAGTCTCAAACATCGTAAAAAGAGTTTGTGTTACATAAAATTAATGTGATTCTATTAGAACAATTTCATTATCCGGTGGTATTTTCTATAAACGTTACATTGTTTGCTTAGTAATTAGCCTCCTTTTTGAGCATTAAGGATTTTATGATTATCTTACCAAAGTAATAAAATGCCTCAAACACCAAGGACAGTGAAGTCGTTCAAGAGGTTATTATACGTACGTAAGTGAGGTATAAAAACGAAACTTAAAAGTGGAACCTAGATTAAAACTAAAACTTTCTCATTTTGGTAACTAATTCAATGTAAGAAGAATTATTTCTTGGAAACAACTTTGGACAAACTTACTTATAGTACGTGAAACTCTGACTACAAAAATATAATTTAAACACAATTAGTAGACTATCACTTTTGTTATTCCAAATGCATGCTATCCATCCAATACTCATTATTCAGAGTGGACTTTCAATAAGCACGCTATTGGACCGTTTTCATTAAGACAATCTAGTCTAGATTGAGGTCACACAGTCATCAAGTAAATGTAAATGTAGAACATACTGAGATATCAATAGTATTCTTTAGTCAACACTAAAGAATACTATTGATATCTTAACAAATTTACACCAGAACAAAGTCACTGGCTCGGTCAACAGGATGTTATGTAGAAACTTGAATATTTAACTGAACTGATGAGCCTTACCGGACGTATGAACCCACAAAATTTACCAAAAATGCATAAGTATCTAGACCATTATAGCTAGTGCTAGAATTTTGCCTCTTTGTGTATAATAAGGGTGGTAACTAAATACTGTGACCAAAACAGCTCCATGGAAGCTTGGTGTCCTGACCAAGGTGCGTTGCTTTTCCATACCTGACTTATTGTAAAACTCTGATTCAGTAAAGCGTGTAATATTAATTGCAACTGAGAAAATGCTTTTGTTATTGCCTCCTTTCTTTAATCCATTGTTTATTTTTATATTTAAAAAAAATAGTCGAACTAGAATCTAGAATAGCATATATATTTATTTTGCATCACTAAATTCAAGAAGAAATGCCTAGGGAAAAATTACTAAATTTTTACAAAGGGTAACCGCATCGCTAAAAGTGATCTCTTTCATTTAACCTTAGCATAGTTTGCATTAAAATATAAATAAAATAATTAAAATGAAAAACAATTAAAGTAAATAATGTTCGTACACTTGCTTTTTAAAACTGGTTCGTGAATGAGCTTGTCTTGAAACTATTTCTTAATAATGTTGTGTACTGTCGTTTATTATTTTATTTATTTAACAATTTATATACACGAAAAGACAATTAAAAAGAGAGAGAGAAATGTAAGCGTATGGAAAGGGTTAACATTTAAATTTCAGTTAAATTCAATAGCATCAAAAAGAACAGCTTACCAACAGACGGACAGGCCACTTGCTGAAAAAAAGACTGGCAAGATGAAAGACAAGGTCATTGAAAGTGAAAGAAGTCAATAAAAATACAAGCTTAACAAATTAAGTCGATTCGATTCAATTTTTATATAAAATAAATTTGAGAAGCTTGATCATTAAATAAGAACATAAATAATCTTATCAAATGACAAAGCTATCAAAATTATCCAACATCAAAAATGGCACTAAAAGTCCTCCATTAAAGGAAATCGCGTATATTTTTGGTGAAAATACGACGACACTCTAACCTTGTTCTCTCGATTGGGAAATGTTGTAAATAAAGAATAAAACTCTGACTTGCTTCAAAGGAAAACGATCACTATTGCTTTAGAGATAAAGAATACATTTGCTTTGTCTATGAGCACCTGTAAATGAATTGAATGCTCCCATTTGGCAAGTCACCGTGTCCCAGAGCTTGGGTTTGCGTTCCTCACTTGTAAAGGGACCGTTGAGAGTTATAGTCAGTTAGGAAAGCCATCCATCTTGAGATGTATCTCACTAGTTTACAAACTGCCTGTCGTATCTCAGTTTGGTTACATTGTAAGTTTGTTTGCTAATTTGTTCTTTAAGTAATTAAATAATAACTATCTGTTGCCCGAAACTTCATCCTTATGGAACTCGGTTTTTTTACCTTATTTATTTACTATGTTAATTTCAAAATCATAAAAGTAAGTTGTGAACTTTATGGAAGATAATGAAATAAGTGAATGGGGTTATGGAAAATGCTTTCTGTGGAGATTTTCCCTAGCGAGTACAGCATGAGATTCTTCAAAAATGGTGTGATAAATATTTATAACTCACTAGTAATACCCCTGGTGTTGCAAGCGTCGATAGGCTACAATTACCTCTTTCCATCAAGTTCGCCGTATACATACTTGATTGACCTCTTAGTGATATAAATAAAGGGCCCTGTCATCAATAACCAGAGGCTTACCAAGACAACAAACGAAGACAAACAATCAAATTGTTTCTCGACTCTAACTTTATATGTGATATAAATAATATTTTATTTATTTATTAATACTTAAATTTCATTTCCTTTTATAATGTTATTGTTAAAAAAAATATTTTTCAGGGAAACAATAGGTTAAAAGAAAATAAGCTGTATCATTCTTTTTAGCTTGTGAATAAAGTAGACTGCCTTAATAAGGTTGAATTTATTACGGACTTATTGAGTTGTTATTTTCTAGTCTTTGTGTTAAGTAATCAGTTACTTACCGTATAAAAATCGGGAAAGAACATTTTGTAAACTTATAAGAGACAAATCACTCTGGTCTCAATACAATACACAACGCTTCCTCAATCAGCTCTGGCAACCATACTCACCGTAATAAAGTTAAAGTACTTATATTTGTAACAATTTTAATAAACCTTGATGCTGGTGTAAAAATACATTAACCTTATCTTTTACATAATAAAGTCCACTTTCAAATGTATACTGCACAAATTACTCTCAAAATGAACTAACACTGGCTGTTAACAATACAGACAAAGTTTCAAGCTCGTCACAATCTTCCTCTAGTATATTTAACGAAGTTTCCTCGTGTGTAAAAGTAAAATTGTATTTCGTGTGTAATTTAATTTCCACTGCACGAGTAGAGGAATTAATATCACATTGTATCGTACTCGATTCTTTTATTTTTGCGTTTACTATAACTACGCACATGAGTACCTTAATTGAGTAAGTAAACTTCATGACAATTTCTAAATTACTTATATTTAAACGTTTAAAATAATGGTAACTAAGAATTGTTTTGAGTAATTTGTGCTATTATTATCTAATAAATTGCTGGATTGCGCTTAGCTGGTCACAGAATCGCTAAGCAAAAAAGGTAGATATGAATGTCTCGTAAGACACGTTGAAATTATTGTTAAATTATCACATCTTAAGTAACAACGAGTAACGATAGTCGTACACCCGGGAACATCGAGACAATTAAAATTAAATTGTGTCTGGATCATAGCATAAAGAAGCAGCTACCAGTCGAGCTGTTTATTTATTTTATGATTTCAATTTGTATACCAAAGTTACAAATGTTATGTACTTATAGCAAATCATCCTTTTAATAGCGTACAAAAAACATGCTAAATTTTCTGAATTAAATCTTTCTTTCCAGATGAATGTTTACAGCATCGGATATATTATGATTTCTATTTAAAAATACACACAATTTTATAATTCTGTAATAAGGCACTGAATTTTGAATAAATGTGTAATCTAAAGAAATGAGCAATTTGTTTCCTTACAAAATTTGTAGCCATTATCTTAATCACCCCTTGCGTGGCTGACTTTATCATAGCTTAAATTGCGAATACCAAGAGCAACAATAATGGTAGACTTAGACCTGCCTCTGTGCTAGTATTACCGAGTGTACCTTTTTGTGACGCTTTGAAAATCTTGTAAAGGCCAAAACGAGGGCTATCGCCAGCAGCAAATAGTCTGAAATGTTAGTTTCGCAAGCTTGTGAATAGCTCCCGATTATAAAGGTTGATTCATTGAAAAGGGTCAGTAGAGGGATCTAAAACTAATAGAGATTGCAAAACTTGTTCTTAGGAAACAAATGGCAATACTAAAACCATATTTTTAGTGCATTACGCATGAAATCTGGTTATTGAAAGGTTTGCAGATTACTTCTATAAAGAATGCACTGTTACGTAACTACTGCTTTGTTTAAATAGTATTTTTTACATTCTGGCAGAAACCAAAAAATTTGTTGTGGTATTCTACGCTTTTATTACATAAATCTCTATTTACATCGAAGCTCGTTTAGAATGATATGCTCTGTAAAACTTTCATTACAAATTTAGCTATTTTAAGTTAAAGTTGTAGTCTGAAGTCTGTAACAAAACTGCAGTTTTGAAAGAAAGAACAAGTATTTTGTAAAGTAAACGAGGGGAAGGCACTAATGGTAGGGTGGGTGCATCTGGGTAGGCAGTGGGTTGTACCCA
The DNA here is from genome assembly GCA_943193645.1 of Acentria ephemerella. Lineage (NCBI taxonomy): Eukaryota > Metazoa > Arthropoda > Insecta > Lepidoptera > Crambidae > Acentria > Acentria ephemerella. The sequence continues at coordinate 7,232,719 of OW971886.1, read as the reverse complement.
CTCAGGTACGAGGTACGCCCTTTCCTATTTTTAAATGAAAACAGTGAAGTGCCTGATAAATTTCCCAAAACAGTTTTCTTTATTTATACCCAACTAAATATTTTTTAATTGTTGCATTAAAATTTCATATTTTTTTTCTACTACATGTTAAAAAATGAAATGATCTCTTTTTTAGAAGAATATAAAATATAGAACAGTTCTTTCTATATTTTATATTGTTCTCTATTCTGTCTTGTATTGTGTTGTATTCTCTTTTGTTCTGTTCTATATTACATTTCGTATTAACTTCTTCTAGAATTTTCTAAATAGTTTTTCATAATGTATCTCCAAAGAAACTTTTCACTAAACGTGTAAGAATGTTGGTTTTATTATTCGATGACCCACTCTGCTTTGTATATGCAATGCCCAGCGCGTGAAATATCAAATACATTATACCGACGCTTACAAAATAGTCTTAACTGTGAAACTTAGAATTTAACAAAATTTATTATATACTAGTTGACCGGGTGAACTTTGTAACACCCAAACTAATTTGCCCCTACCGCCATCTATCAAAAATTGTCCGAATTCGGGGGATAAGAGATGACAGTTTTTAATCAATCAGTTTCGTCAGTAAGGAGATTTTCGATAGGATATTTTTATTTTATTTTTTTTGCAACCTGATCAAAAGTCATAAGTATGTATTTACTTTCAGCAATCTTATTATCACTTATTACGTGATGAGATTTACTATAATGACAACTACATAATAGTTTTATATATGACATTCTTCTTAACCAGAGGACTCGATTTCGAACCATGTAGGGGCATATGTATCTATGATAAGTATGAATATTTATTAACAAGTCATGGTTGTTTGTTTATTTATGAAGTATATTTCTTATATTTATATGCATATTACTATCTTTATTTCGTCGTTAAATTATCTATGGCTTAATTTATGTTAGACAATACGTGTAAGTGTAAGACATTTTATTATTATTACTAGACATTTTGAAGTTAGAGGAGCTCGTTGGCGAAGTAGCTCAAAAGCTCTGTTTTGATAACGAAAACAAAGCAACTTTCGCTATGATTGGTTTATGGATGGGTCAATCAAATTTGTTATCTCTAGCGACTCTGTCCTTCGAAAGGCCCGTTAAGCCATTAGTTCCGTTTGTTATAGCAGACGCTTTCACATTAGCCGCACCGGCTATTGCACCGCATGCCATTGCCATTGCCATTCACTCGCATAGGCCCAGCATGGTTGTATTATGGCCCAAAACTCCTCATGAATTTCTTCTATGTACTAAGTCCTGTGACCGGCAGGGAGCAGGGAGGTACGTAGTCTGTAGATGACAATTATCCATTTGCATTCAATTATAAAAAACATTATAGAGGTTATTTATTTATAAAGCATAAAGTTCCCTTTCAATTTTAATTCGATCGTTAACCCTAGACGGCATAAGTCACTACCCTAACCCAACTATGCTCAATTATGTATAAGTAATCTGCTACCATAGTATCTAGTAGTATTATTTAACACAAACTAAGCACTGTTAAAATTTCTCAGTGTAATATTACTCTTGACTCCTTACGATGAAAAAAAGCCTAACATTAACCGTTGTTGTCAACAATCAGTAATTGCTGTTATTAATTGCAATTATTTCTGAACCTAATACCATGCAAAACACAGTTTGAACTGTCATTTTAACATATAAATTATTTATAGAAACAAAACCTCAATCTTTGTTCTGATAGTAAAAAGTCAATCCCGTTACATCTGACATATTTACAGACAAATAATTTTAACAAAAGCTTGAATGGATATAAAAATCTAATTGGGTTAGAGATTGAAGACCATTTCACATATTCAAATCATTTTAAACAGAATGAGTCTTACTGATTATTTCGAAATGTTGCATTTATATAATAAGGTTTGATGTTCTTACTTTTATTGCCTAAACATAAAAGTCTAGTAAGGCTTATTGTACCTGTACAGCGTGTATAGTTATAAAAATATTTATATGGGTAGACGACCATATTTAGCTTTTTAGCTATGAAATTTCGTTTGCTATTAGGGAAAACATTTTAAATATGCAAAGTTGTTATCGTGATGTTATTAATGCTTACTGAATTTCATGCAAAACTGTAGACGGAACTTGTAATAAATGTATTCGAAATTTAAAATATTTGTGCACCTTGAGCGGACAATTTTGAAACATTTAAAATACTATTGTGATTAAGGAGTCATGTTTGCTATTTATTTAAGTACCTTTCGAGTAACATCGTTAGTAGTAAACGTTTCTATTGACAAAAATATAAATACTACAATCAGCATACTTGAACAAACAGAGAAAATAAAGATAGCCACTTTTGGCAGCGCACACAAGAAGTCAAGGGCGGCATTTATAGGCAAATAATTTCCGAGGATACGAATGCTCTATCATTAAAATTTGGCTTTCTGCCGAAGACAACTGAATACATCACCGTCTTCCATCCTCGTGTCAATAGTTCACGCCTCATAAGTTTTTTTATTACAAAACTCCAACTCCGTCGCTTTCCGTTCTAGAGTGAGTGCGAAAGTCATTTGTTTGTTTTTTCTCTCTTTTTCCTGTACTTCCGCACCTTTTATCATTCAGTAATGATAGAATAAGATGTACTTTATGATGTAAATAGGCGTTCAATAGTGAGAGTTAAGTTATACAATCTTACCTAGCAATCAAACAAACAGTCTTAGAATCAGACAATTTTCCTGTTTCTAGAATAGCTTGTGCCAAATACATATCCATAATATATCCCAAGTGTATTCGGCATAAAGGTAAATTTCATTTTGCTAAAACAGGGTAGTATCAACTAAAAAAAGGCTGGTATTTTTAAATCTCTTAGGCTAAGTATTTGCGGGTGGTAAGTAAGAAGCAACAACTATCGAGCCTCTTTTGAGATTGGCTTGACTTTCGACACTTTTAGATTAAACTTATCCGTTCTTAGCCCTTAAAATTTTCAAAGTACTGGGTTACTTCCATAGACCTACTGTAAATTAAGTGCCTGATTAATAGTTTTGGCAACCTTATGTTAACTATAAAAAGGTACCCCTATCCAAACCATCCTATTTTAAAAAAAGGACATTGGAGTTGCCAAAGAGTTAACAAAGGAAGATTAAGAAGATTTTGGAAATCGATTCGATTGACATCTATTTTCTTACCTGGAAGAAATCTCTTCTAGCAATAAAGTCAGCACTTGCACCAATCTTTTGATTATTTTGTGTTTTATGTGCTGAAAATCTAATATTGGTTAATGTGTACAGCAATATTCTATTATATTCTATTCTTTAACTAACCTTCTTCTTAGGCATAGGCCCAATCCATCCAGCTTATTGCTATTAATAATTATTATTATATCACCATCATCATCATTGACCTACTTCCGCTGGTCTCTCACTGCTCCTGATTTTCAGCGACTCTCATCCAGCCCACTCCAGCCAACCTATGAATATCGTCATCCTATCTTGTAATAGAGCATCTCACACTACGGTTCCCGGTTCGCGGTTTTCACTCAAGAACTTTACGATTCCAACGGTCATGAGTTCCATGGCACTTCAGTTTGCTAATCCGATGGGCTATATCGGAGACTTTAGATCTCTGTCGGATCACTTAATTTCTGATACAGTCTTTCAGAGATATTTCATGCATAGCCCTTTCCAAAACTCACAGGACGCATTGGCCGAAATTCTTGGATTCTAGACATTGAGGGATGGATGACGAGGTGACATGCCGAAGCTTATGAAACGCTGCCCTACCTACCTAAATTCTTTTGCTGACTTTCCAGCTGATAATTTCATACATTATTTTGTAAACAAGTCTAATCACCCTCTTATGCTTTGCGCCCGAAGGGCATAGGAAGTTGCCGAGTAGTTTTAGGAGTTATTCCCAGTGACAACTTAATACCTGATTATTTATATAAAATAGGCATTTTTATCCTCCTTGTCAAATCTGAACTACTTTTCATCATATAATGAAATTACATTCGTGCTTATTTATTTTGTACAATACAGTGTTTTTGTGTCCTTAATATAATAAAGGAATGAAATTATTTTAAAGAAATTGACGATCCAAATAAAAGAACTTTGTTGCCTAGTGGAAACAAAATGAATAGGCTTACCAGTGAATCAAGTTTTAAATCCTTTTATAGTAAGCCCTGAAACGGGCTTTGAGATTAATAGTATTAAATTAAGCAAAGGAAACTTATAAACTGATTGACATTATAACCTATTAAATTTGTCTCTGTGAAGGTCATTTGAGAACTAATTTATCAATTTGACCCTTGCTTTAAAGAGAATAAAGCACTGTCTGGAAATTATATTCAATTGCCATTTTGTTTTATAAAAAAAATTGACAAGATATGTATGCAAGGGTTAACTTAAATTGTGAGACCTATTATTATAATATGGTTATTTTTTTATTTCCAGTACATTTATATTCCAAGCTTTAAGTTTTATTTATTCTTACTTTCCTGACATTTCCACGTGTGCGTGTTATTGATTACTATTTTATGTTAAAACATTCATTTCATTAACATATTAATGTAACAGCTGCATTTGATATACAATATTTAGTTTCCCGAAGTTTGAGCATAAACATAGTACATTATTTATATCGTAATAATGTATACCCCAGGCCATTAAGTAAATACAGTTTGAGAAGTGTTCTTTATTTATTTAAGTTATTTGTCAAAAAATAAGACGTTTCAGTTACATTAATAACAGATATAACCTTTTTTCCTTTCTTTTTTTTAGTCTGCATCTCGTATACACCCACGCCCACTTCTTTGTATACGACTTTGATTTGTATTTGGCACAGCTGTAAAAAAACATTATTCAAACATACTCAACCACAATCTTTATGCGTCTACTACAGACCTTCCTACATGGGGGAAATACATGAAGAGTTCCGAAACTCCACAATATTGATCCAATGAGGTTTAATGGATGAAAGTGGTTGCTGTGTCTACTGGAACTAGAAGCTTAAATGACTTCCGGAACGCAACAGGAAGAAGCTCAAAGTAATATTTTTTTATTTTGATGTTGACTCACCTGAGACAAACCACAGACAAAATCGTTTGAGCGCTATCGGGCTCCTAAACAGAAGCCACAATTTTTTTAATGGGCTATTGAACCCGTTTAAGGACTCTTAAGTAAGTAATTCAGGTAGCTTGATAGTAAGCAAAAGGAGGAGTCCACACGCGAGGATACACTCCCTTGCCACTATTTAGCGCATCTTTTGAAGGAAACGAATGTTGTATAGAGGCTCTGGCTATGCGACAAAGTAAGGAGCTATTAATCGTTTATTGCTTTATTAATTATTTATGACAAATATCGTTAGATCTTTCGATTAAGGCAAAATACTAACTGAAAAAGATACATAACATGCTTATTATAATCCCAGTTTTTATTGATACTAATTTGATATTGGATATTTTTACAAAAATAAATATTATAGGTTAGCTTTCCTAAAAAAATTCTTTTCCAATGAAATATATCGCCATAGTTCAGGATCGACATATCTGTATCAGAAGATTAATGGATAAAGGAAAAAGAATGTCTGAATAGGTATTATCATTACAATAACATTTGGAAAGGTCAAAGACGTTATAGAAATATTTGTTAGACCGTCTTAAACTATAGACTAGCCTTTGAACTCAAAATTAGTTACATAACTGAAATGTTCTTGATATTTGATATTTTACGCTCGCAATGTTGTAGTTGTGCTCGCGATAAGTAACAACGAGATGTGTTATTTAACATATTGTCTCAAAGCGTGTTAGTTATAATGTATCTAAAACAATTGCAATTTTCCATACTTTAATCTGTACGTTAAATAAAAAATTATTCACCTTAATATAAAAATATAAAACATTACCTGCTTCAGGCAAAATTATAAATAAGACCAATTTATATTAAATCATTGAATAATATAAGCATTGTTAAAATTAACGGAAATCATCTCTCATTTTGATGTAGACATCGCCAGAAAACTACTCCTAATGAAGCACATTCCGTAACTGACAGTTCCGTAACGCCTTTGCAAATGATTGTAGATACGAGACATCCATAGCAACACCCAAAGGCGTAAACTAGCATTGATAATGCAAATATATGAAAAAAAATTCGTCAAAAGGAACGTAGATAGAAAAAAACGTCATTCGACTTTATTCGCGTGAATGTTGGAAAATAACATTTCGTACATAGGGGTAGATAACATTATTTTACTTAAGTATTTATTTGTTTAAGGAATAAAATCATGTTTACTTTCGTAAACATTTTGGCAGATAATTCATTATTTTAGAACAAATTTTAGTACCAAAAAAGGTTATAGTAGGTCAACCTTAAAATGTCATATAGAATGTCATATAGACATATGCTCTAGGGCTTTTTAAGGAAAAGGAGATCAGGATATTTTTTTTAGAAAAAAAGATCAATAGTGTACCACATACACACGATTTTTGCTTAAACTGTTTACGCAGCGCATGCGACGAAAGCTCTGATAGAAATATTTTTTCAGTTTTTGCAACATTTTTCATAGATGCTCAGTTCCTATTGGTCGTAACATGATGTTATTTAACCTATAGTCCACCTAAATAAATCGACTATCTAACGCTTAAAGAATCAGTAATTCCAACAAACAAACTTGCAGCCTTATACCATTAGTATAGATATATATAGCGAGCCATCTGCGCTATGGTTGTGTGCGCCAGATATGGGTTACTGTAACAAGTAACCCATATCCTCTATTTGCCAACCTTCCTTCTTTAGAATTTAGTTTCAATATTACCAACCAACGTGAAAAAATGCATTGAAAAATATTAATAAGAAGCATTACGCATTAACCTTTTTGTTCAGAAGTTAAAAATAAACTGTAACGCATGAACAAAGACGCTGAAATTAAAAATCAAGTCTTGACATTCCATAAAGTAAACCATTTAAATTAGGAAACCATTTATCTATCCGTAAACGGGATTGCGCATCGTGTATTGAAAACAGAGTAAGAAATAAAGGAGATCCCAATTTTGTAATGCGATTTGCGTGTCGAGAAGTACAATCAAACAGTCTTTTCCATTACGTATTCTTAAAATTATTATTGTACAAATTTGGGATTGTGGCACAAAAGCATATCACATGAACGCGTTTCAACAAATCCATCCCAGCGTTCGTCTTTTGATTCACTCTGACACCGACCCTCTGTGTCTTATACATAGAAAGCAGAGAAAACCACTACTATCGATTGCTACTACTGTCCGTCACTATGAACATCTTGTTTTTTTATGTTATATATGTACTAACTAAGGCTTTGATTTGGGACTTATTTAAGGTTTAATATAGCAGAGAGAAAACTTATACCATAGGTGCCACTATTTCATTTAAATAGTCATAAATTGTTCGTTAGTTAAACGCCTCTTTAAATGTCGTTTGGTTAATAGATTAGTAGTATATAAAAGATTAAAAAACCTTTATAAACGTAGAAAACCTAGTTAATTTAATTCTCATAACATGTAATTTTCCTATACACAGTATCACACACTGTTACACCTCAATCAACACACACACACACATTTTTTAATATTAAGCTCAGCAAATGACACGACACCACCTGATGATAAGCAGTGGAGGAGTCCATATGTGAAGATAGCTAGTGAAACATGCGACATACTTATATAGACACGGTTATCCACACAATCATATTGTCTTTAAACAACCGAATGCCTGTTTTGTTCAAGGTGGTTTCTAATAACTGCAGCACAGTCAATGACTACTACAGTTATTATCGTACAAAAATAAAGTTTGTTCATTTTATACGGTTTAATAAAGATTATTTTTATTTAAAAAAACTAATATTGCCACCATAGTGACCTTCAGAAATAAGTCACTACGAGCTGAAACTGCATGCCCTGTATATTAGATATATATTTTATGTATGCTAAGTCTATATATTTACAAACGGATGTTCCAATTTAATTTGAAACTAAACATAATGTATAATATATAACTGTTAAATACCATACCAAATTATTTCTCAATTATCTCTATAAAGACAAGATCTGTGTTAAGTCCTTCAGAAGTATGTTTTGTAGTAGTTATTCCATGAACGTGACAAGATGAGATAATTCCTAGAATACAACAATATTTTTTTTATCTTTAATATGTTAATATCAAAATATACTGCGATTTGAATGAAATTTATGACAAAGAGAATTTATGACAGAGAGAGAATAAGTAGATAGCTATAAAGCGTTAGCTACTTACTTGAATAACGAACAAAGCAGTTCATGATAACTAGATAGTATTTTGCCAAAAAAGCGAATAAATTTAAATAAACGTAATTTTAGTTAAGGATGTCGTTATACTTGATAGTGTATTCGTATACTTTTTCTTAGTAGGGGCTTGGCACAGCATTTTAAGTAATTACTGCGAAACCGGCGCGGCTTGGCGTCGAAATGAATAAAACAAACCAAAAACTGAAACGTCTTTGTTCTTAAGCACCACAGAGTTAACAGCAAGTAAATATAGCTGTAACTGGGGTTTAAATCCACGTTTACTTATTTCTGTTTCCATTTTAGCTCAGTATTTAAAAACTAACCTTGAAATTTTTGATACATATAAAATAGACGAAATGTTTTTGAACGTTATATTAAAAAATATATATTTTTGAGTTGATTGCATAATTATTGTATTATTTTACATTTATGTGATTAAAATATTAAAAACCATAATGATTTCATCTATTTTTACATTCATAGTTTTATTATTGATTGTGGATTTTAATTTTCTCAATGACGTGTAAAAGGTTGGATAAATCTTGCTAAGTTTATTACGTGATCTTCTCAGAACCAGCCTCCGGTAGATTTACGAACCGGTAGATAAAGGTACCAAAGTTTAATAAAATATTTTGACGTAGACTTTGTCTTAATGCAACCAGAACGCACGTGGACGCGTTCTAGCATTTAAAATCATCATTTAAAAACCAAAACTGTTAAAAATAAATAGCAGAAAATATACATCAGCTCGTTGTTCATCTAAAGTCCTGTAACTAATGAAGTCTTTTTAATGGGATTTTGAGGATCTTATTACCGTTACTGTATGATATGAATGCTAATGAGCATTACCATGTTATAAAAGATTTTTTCATAAAAAATTATGGAACTTAGTCACAACAGTCACAAAAAAGATCTTGATAAACATGGATAGAAAGATATGATTATGATGTACTTAATCTGTAAAAAAACTTTTTGCCAAGAAAGAATATAATGAATCAGACCTTATTTGCATTTTAAAATTTGGTCGGTATCTACGTGCATAGCTTGATACATATGTTTTTGCAAAATACTTCTGTTTTATTTTTATTTTTGTAATTGTTCACAATAACTTACTAACCTTCTTATGTTGAATGTTTTGATTTCTTCTCGAGGTCTAAGTGTTAATTTGTTTCTAAATTAGTGATAAAGTGATTATATAAGGGTATCAAACGATTGTGTAACTGAAGAAAGTATTTTCAATTAGAACTCCGGTTATATAACGAAATAATAAATTTAAACTCACGTGGACATTGCAGTTTCTAACGCAGTATTGTCTATGAATAAAGTACTAAGACCAAATCAGCGTTTTATAAATGGTCAAATCACTTTTAATTTTTCTTCTTGTGGCGAAAATAACTTTCTATTCAATTGCACTCGCAGCGCTTACCTAAGCCAAAATGTTAGTACAAAAGTTCGTAAAAGTTGTAACACAAGCTCATAAGTTTGTTTACGACTGGCCACAGCTTTCAAAGCTCTTATTTGTAAAGTAAATGCAGAACCTTCACAATTTCCCGTCCTCATCGTCGAGTCAAACTCTTTGTTCCCAACAGCTACAACCATATTTCCCTTGGTGGCAAGTAGTGGTAACAATATGTTACCGACGAAACAGCTTCGTGAGCAATTATGTTCATTAATCGAGAGGAATAATGTCTAAAGTTGAGTGTGGCCTTGTGGCATTGCAGTGACACTAATGGACTGAAAGTATCTATTAAAAGTACAAACTGTGACAAATTAAGTTATTTCTTACCGGAAAAAGAGCAGAAATTGCATAAAGATTTAATGAAAGCAAAAAGCTAATTAATTATTGATTTGATACATAGATAGATATATCGATATTCTTTGGCATGTTTTATGACTAAAATTTATTTAGCTTAATACTTTGTAGTATGTGTACCACTCCACACTCAGCTGATGAACAATTAATAGTATTGTACTTAATTAGTTACGATAGCATTAATCGAAATATTAAACGAGAACGTCGTTTTCACTTGTATCTCCCGGTACCCACATTGCAAGGCGGATAATTACCAACATCTGACTAGAACTTCTTACTGCGCCCAGCGTTTCTTGATCTCTATATGGCAGAACTTATTTAAATGTGTCGTTACTTTTCTTAAACTTTTCACCATTTTATTTTTCTTTTAGTCGATTCTTCTCAGTTTCCACGGGATTATATTTTATGTTCTCTATATTCTTCTGTTTTCCATGTCTTCTATTTCCATTTGTATCTATTGCGTTATATTTATACTTGAAGTTTTATTTCTACTTGCTTTTTTATTCAATTTTATTTGTACCAACTGCCCAGCACCGCCAATAGGTAGCCAGCAAGCACTGGTGTAGCACTTTAATGAAGAAAATAAATTTATCTGTATATCTTTTATGCTCGCTACATTGTCTAACCACTAATGTGGTAGTTTTTAAAAGAGCATAAAAGCGTTGAATTTATATAATATATTAATATTATATAATAACTAATTAACTACTTATTTTACTTATTTAATTTATATTATATTTTTCTTTCCTTTTTCGTCACGTTGTAATCATATTACAAAATTACAGTAACTAACGCAAACGCAGTGTTGTTGATCTCAATCGTACCTAAACAGATCCGTGACTGGAGGTGTCGGAATTAATTAAACCGGGAACTTGATACGAATAAAAAACAACTACTCAAATAAAATCAACTACCCAGATAATTTAAGACCAGTTTGAAATATGATCAGCGTGAATACAATTCACCCATTGAGAAACGCTTAGTTCTTTTTTTATTAAATTCTTGTTTTTCTCAGACATATCTTGGCTCAAAATGAATTCTGAACTGAGGAACTAAATAAATAATACTGTTATAATATAAGAAGTAAATTTAAAAATATTTCTACAGAAAGCGAGTAGTATAATATGGGATACATTTAATTAATTTTTAAAGGATTGGCAAACAGGCATATTGTGGCCTGTTTATGACGTTGGACACATAAATATACCAATAAATATTTGTAAATCAAAGGTAATTCAGTATAAATATTCCACCTTGGAATGCTGTATGACTGTGTGCTGTGCTGCGAGTTTGAATTAAAAGCCAGAAATAAACTAAGCTCCCAGCTAGCACATACTCACATGTGTCGATTAGAACGAGAAACTATGTAAGTATGAACAACAGCAGCTGCATCTTTTTTCAAATTAAGTTATTTGTTTTTACTCAAAATTTGTGCCGTTCACCATTTGAGTACGAACTAAAAATAAAAGTAGGTACTAATATAAAAATACATGCACCTAAAACTGATATAGTAACTATAAAGATACTATATCAGTCATTTTTCATAATATAAATAAAATTGAAGAAATTGAAGAAACTGAAGGCAATACTAATAAAATAAAACCCTCATATAACTCAATTAAAAACAGACTTGTGACAATATTACATAATTCTAGGAAATAAACTTTAAGCTACAAGCAACTCTACTAGTTAACCCAAATCCGATAAACATTTGGGTTAAATTATATAAAAATAAGTATTCTATTAAAAATCAAAAATGTATATGTTGAAAATGAGTTAATAGGCTTATATAAATTAATAATGTAATTATGATAAAAAAGATTTTTTAGAAACGAAGAAAAGAGAACTTTATTCCAGACATAAATACATGATCTAATCTGTTTATAAATTTACAAATTCAGCAATAAATAAATGTATACCGCAGTACTAGTAGTTTCTTAGTTTGTATTCGAAGCCAATATCAGAGCCAGATTCCAGATTCCAGCCCATATAAACGCTAACACCGTTATAGATCGAACAGCTGCGATTTTGAACGAAAATAAACTTGGTGAGATTTTATATAGTCCTGGAACGTAGGCGACATTGTCGAGTCATGATTTGCTAAAATTACCGTACGTATGTAGAATTCTTGCAATCACATTAAGTGTATTAGTTCTATTTCAAAAGAACACTACCATAAAATCAATGTTATTATTAAAGTAAAGAAGAAGATAGTAAGTACTCTACAAGAATAGAAAGGTTTCTATTGTATTGATCAATAACATTCATCAGACACAATCGCAAAGAACGAATGGTGAACTAAATTAATTAGGGTTAATTTAGTTGTATTTCATCAAATTGGCCATATAGTCTAGGATATTTTAGGATTTATACAATCCGCGTAAATGGCATGATAATTTCACATATATGATCAAATGTAGCCAATTGTGAAAATGATCGCAAAAGCCGTTATAAAATGTATGTTTAACTTTTTCCTTACAGAATCTCCTGTGAAACTAAATAAAATAGAATACATCTGGTGCATCCGTGCTAAACTATCTCCGACGATATATATGTTTACCAGAGCGGATCTAGGAGGAGATTTAATTTAACTATTCCATTAAGCAAATTAAATAATCCACTAATATATTTATTACTCAAAGTCTATGTTACTAAAAAATATTAAACTTTTTCAATGGGTTGAATTCAGACAACTATTATAATAAGAATGGTTAATTCTCGTTAAAGAATCTCGTCAATTTAAAATTACATGTTAATACTTTTTCGTACGGTATCAGATATATGATTGATTATGTTGTTGTGTAATTGACAATTGATCTATTTTCAATTAACAACTATTATTTAGCTAAAAAAAGAATTTGGAATTATTTCTCCCCTTAAAATCCCTTTAATATATTATGTTCTAATTTAGACTGTTTTTACAACTTTTCAGTTACCTGTTCAGTTTTTTTTATTAGTTAATCTGATAAAATAATTTACAGGAAAGTTATCCCGCATATCGGAGCTTTTAAAAACATACGGTTGTGTTACTTCACTAGAAAATTAAAATACAATCGTCATTATCGAATCTATATATCTCGTGCACATGACTCTTTTCTTAGTTGCTATAATTTTGTGATTAAATTCGATGATGATTAGGTTCAGTTTTCCGTTGAAACATATAGTTGTGGAGTGTAGTATTAATCATATGCTATTAGTTTAAAATACTCTAATAGGTCGTTAATTACAACCGTTGTTAAAACCTGTTTAGTTACACATAGCGGTAAGTTCCACATCGAAATCGAAGCGCCGACTCCAAAAATAATGTAAAATTGGATAATTTCTTTACATTGAATAATTTTTTTTAATAGAATCGGATTTAGAGATGAAAATCAGTCACAAAAAAATCATTAAAATGCCTTTACATAAACTGCTTACAAATCTAAATTAATTCAAAAATATTGCACTTCAACCAAAAATTAAAACCAATATTGTAAATTAGATTCTGATCAAATAATACCAGACAGGGTGCGTCTATTCGTGTTTGCCAATTTCATCAATATGAAAACTATTTTAATTTACTTTGTTTAATTAAAAACGTGTATCTGAATGCTAGTGAGTAGGTATTGACTGTAGGCATCAATTGATATCATTTTGATGTCTATTTCAATTAATGCCAGTTAAGCTTACTCTGGTAAAAATATTCAAATGTAATTACAATTGCATCATTTTGCCAAAGGGCATATTGGAACACGTTTTTTAGCGGAAAAAAGATTTACGTGTCATAAGTTTTGATATTTATTTAAAAGGTGTTCTCTGAGCTTTCCTTTCTATTCATCAACCGTGACTCAAGTTCCACAATCATTTAGATCCGCGGCAGTAATAAATAGTAATGCTATTTTGCCTTAGCAATGTTACACGTGAAGACGATTTACTGCTTGCATCGTATGGTGTAGTAGTTAAATACCCAAACAGAACGTTTGAGTCACAGTCAAATTGTGTTAAGTAAATAATAATTTATACAAACCTAACTGGTAGATACTTAATAAAATTTGACGCTTTTGCTTCGGTTGTCTTAACATAAACTTGGAATGGTCAACTTTTATCATTTTTTTTATAAAATCTATTAATAATTTAGATCTTGGAATAACAGATAGACGCCATTTGGAATGTAACAGCAGTTTTCGGACTTTTGTCAGTTTGTTTGTGTAGGTTACTAATTAAATTATACATATTCCATTTAAAGATACAATTATAAGTATAGTATTCATATTTGTATTTATTTTCAAAGAAACAAAAATTCTGGACTTATTTATTCATCTAAAGTACAAATAATCCATTTCACTGGGAAAGCCCAAACTGAACACGTGAGGCTTATAGCTACATCTGATGGGAAACAATATAACTCTGGGCAAGAATTTCCCTAGAGTGAAAAACAAACTAAATTGGGTTAGCGACGTCAAAGGCATATCCTTTGACCCAATTTTATGATAACAGTTCTATTTGTACTGTATTCCTAACTAGCATTTTGCATTACGTTCTTAGTAGGATTGTAAAGAAAACTTGCGTCATCGCTTTGATCCAATGACCTGTACCAATGTTATTGAACAACCTTATCAAAATGTTTATCTTCTTAGTAAAATCAATATTGATGTTATCTTTCTTTTTAGCTCACCATTCGAAAATAATCTCAAACAGAATGTTGTGGAATAATTAAATTTAAAATATTTACCAACAGTTGATTTTACGTAATATCGCTTGGATTCGAATTAAATGAAAAGCTCTATATCAATGTAAAGTCTTTCAGAATTGTTAAATAAGAAAATATAGTGTGAATATTGGGATACAAAGGAGTGGTTTAAATCCTATGAAGTGAACGTTATCGTAAATGTTAAAATTCTGAGGAATTATGATAATCTTTATTAGGATTATTATGAAGAATCCATTGATCATTTATTTTAATTCTGTTGTCAGTTTCCGAAGCAGAAAACAAATTGTTACGAATTGCTTATCTAAGTACAAAGAAAAAAAGTTGTTATAACTATAAGTTTAGCATCACTTTTGTGATGAAATGAAGGTATGGAATGTATGTATGGAAGTAAAAATAATTATGAATCGTATTTATTTAAGTCTTTATAATGTATACTTTGTGCTTTTAATGTAGATTTTTGCTCTCTCCCAATTAACATCACTTTTGATTGATAATTAAGAGGGCCTTATTGCGCGCGGTATCACTGCATAGTTCTGCAGATTGGCAGACGCTCAATGTAACAACAATTCCACAGAGATAAATTCTGAAGTTAACTTAACCTTGTATACGCAAGCCTGTGTGCAGGCACCTCTAGCACAAACATTTTAACGTGTTGAATTGTTATCGATTTAAACATACATGCTTTGCATGGAAGCAACTGTCAATCAAAAGATAATGATTCCAAATTTAAAAATAGTTTCTATTACTGTAGAATGTCCGAAGCTACGTAAGTGTTTTATCCAGACCACCTTTTTTAAAGGGAACATTGGAAGTATCATTTGGGGCATCGGAAGGATCGACTTCAACTTGACTGTACTGTATTTAATTGACTATGCTTAGTGGTGGAATTCATGAAGCAATGTATGTGACGCGCTTCAAAAGCTCTTTGCTTTTTTAACGTCTTACTTTAGTAGTCGTCTTAGTTTAATAGTAGTTTGGCATAGCATATTATTTATGATAACGAAATTTCATAAATTGGGATGAATTTCCGAAATTCAGAGCAAACTTTAAAGTCAAGCATTATTTCTAGGATTAGTTTAAGTTTTCTTTCACTAAAGAACAGATTTTTCTTTTGTAAAAAATTCAAGATCAAGGTTATTTCGTCGAGGAACCCATCGAGTAACAGTCCTACGGACAGGGTAAACGGCAGAAGTGTGTAATACTCAGACAATGTTTGATATTTACGGCATAAAAAACCCACTTAAACTTCCCAGTAACTCCACTGCATCTGTGTTCTACCTCAGTAATTCACTAGAACACCCCCAACAACCAAACCCAACAGCCGGCCATCGTTGTAATGGAGATTATTTGGGGTATCAAAGTTGTGCCGATCAGTGCAATGCATGAGTGGGAGGGAGCAACCCATTTAATAAAGAGAAGCATATATTTAACGAAGATGACCAAAAAGATCATCATGTAATTCGTACCAGCTATTAAATGATGATCTTATCATTATTTACTATTATTATTTGAATCAGTAGTATCCATTACATTATTTTATTTACTATAAAAATCAAGTTTCCTTTTGTAAAAATAAATTCGGATGTTCACATTTCTCACTCACAAAGTTAATAACAAATTGGATCTAAAAGCTAAGTGTACCGTATCTTATTTACATTCCTCCTCGTTTGTACAAAACCCTAGTAGGCACCTATATCTGTGTAAGCCAAATGGCCTTTCCGGGCTTCCTTATGATTTTCCTCTATATCGACCTTCCCATTATAGCATCTCATGATTCCATAAAACTATAAGTTTATATAAGCGACAACGCTTTCTCCGAAACAAGGCTTGCTAAATTAAAAAGGTCCAGCAAATGGCTGACATCGCCACAGCTGTAATAAGTTTAGTGTTGCTTCCAATTTCCGTAGTCGACCATTATTTCTACTTAACATGGAAATATTTTTATTGATGTAAGAAGTTTTTATATAATTTATTTTTGAGTAGGTATTAAAACGTTTTGTGCTTAAAAATAACAAATTATTTATTATATTTGAATTGGTAATCTGTGTGATATTTTTGTATACTATTCACATACAAGCATTGCAACTTTGCTTATTTAAAATATATTTAGAACAAAACTATTGAAATAAAAAAAAATGTCTATAGTAGCATCTTATATACAAAATCGGCTCCCAGAAGATCGTAGAACCCTTCCATATAGTGCTGTGTTCCTGCGGGAAATAAGATAATCGAAACTCTTCATGAAATAAAGATTGAGAGCTGGAGTCTGTGAAATGAAGAGCTAGCATCCGACGTGGCTTAAATATCTTTACCACTTGTTGCAAAGGGTGGCCTGTTAAGTCACGTGTTAAGTACCGAGTCTTAAGCTATATGATCTGCTTATTATCAAGCGTAAGGTAAACCGCCACTGGTTTTGAATAAAAATGCACCATATAAAATTAACGAATTAATCTTAATAAAATTTTTCAGACAGTCAAATGACATTTGTTTATTGATGTTTATTAGGATAATAACAAAATACAAATGATACATCACAATATAATTATCTTATGCTTATTATATTAGTACTTCAATTATGACTGAGCACAAAATGCAATTATAATATTTAACGTAGCTTAATCGCTTCATTATAACAATTATTGTTTTACTTATTTATTAGAGAGAAGCAGACTGAAATTATCAAAATACTTGATATGTTTTAGAAAATGAAAGTATGTACATATCATATTGTATTTCCTATACATACGGTACAGTTGGTTATTTTGTGGTACATTATTTCTAGCTAAAGGTAAATAAAATAGAAGTTTTTTATAAAAATATGATAGAATAAAACAGAATAAGACCTCAGTAATTAGCATTGCAAAATAAATGTGCTGAAGAAATTCCTCCTGATTGTGGCAAAAAGTCCTATTTGGAATTTGTTTGTATTGTTGGAAAAGGTTATTAAGTATATATTAGGTATTCTTAAACAATTTTTATTAAAGGCCTAATAACAAAACCAAGCGCGGTCGGAACTCAGGAACTTCAGGAGGTTATATGTGTTTGCTTTACAGGAATTCAGATTTGCACAGAATATTTTTTTAGACTAATTGTCCCAGTGAACGTTGTTACACCCAAATTAATCTGCCACTACCGCCATTTTCCAAAAATAATTTGAATTAGAGATGTAAGAAATGACAGTTTTGAATAGTACGCCCGTTAGAAATTTTCCATTTTCCATACTAAATTACCAATTTTTATTTTTTAGCTTTTATTTAATATTTTCCCTGTTTATTTTTATTTTTAAACCACTCATAAATAAAATCAATTAATAAACAATAAAAATGTTTTATACCGGTCAACCCGATTTTTAGTTTTAGCCAGACTAACGAACAGCTATTTATTAATGTCTTATATCGTCAAACAGACGAACAATAGTGCTATAAAAAATCCTAATACTGTTTTGTCGTTCATCCTTATAACAACTATAACAGAGCCGCTATTGGTTTGAAACAAACGTTTATTTCAGCGGGACATTTCAGTGGTATCTCTCTGAGGTGCGTCACATCTTATTGCAAATCTTGGGCAAACTTTAATCAGATGCGTGTGAAAAATAGACGCGATTTGTAAATGTCCCCGCAGAATGCGCGTCCGCCCAACGAGTTTTTGCGGACAGATTTCGGAAACACGACCGTCTCGTTCGGCGAAACTAAGAAAGTGCTGAGTAACTTTTCTCTGGTTTCACGACTTTATCCTTTCCCTCTTTTCATTTTTTCCGGTTCAGTAAGTTTAGCATGCGTAAGGGAGAATGTTTGCCCATAATTTAATTTAGAAATATTCATTCCGATTCGGAATGGGACTATTTGTAATAATCTTGCCTACTGTGGAAAAAGATTCAGTCAGAATCTTATTTTATTTATGGGAATGCGAAGAACGCAAATATTTTTTAAATGAGGTATACGTATTTAGTTAGTTTGCAAGATGGTGCCGATATCCATAAAAAACATCAACAGATTTATTAATGAAATAAATAAAAATAAAACTGTTTTTAGATTTCAGAGACCAAGTCATCTCTGGCGATCTAAACCTAAAGGTTAGGATTTTTAAAGGATTAAAAAGCGAATACTGTAGCTGCCTTGGCTGTAATCCATAAAATCATTTAATAAATTTTAAATTTATGTTCACGATAATTTTTTCCTCACTAGAAAAGGGCGGATAGCCGATGACGTCATCCAAAATTAGACGTACTTCTTAAAATAATAATACAATATTTCTCACTGTCATTCCTTTTCTCTAACGTAAAGAAAACATCATTCAAATTCGAGATAAAGGAAAATAAATGTCATGTAATTATATTTTTCTTTTTATTATTAGATCACAAATATGTTCATCACACAAACATCTGCTCTGGCTTGGAATCGAATTTAGGATCCCTGTCCGCATATCTTGTGCCTCAGGGTACTGACCTCTCGCTCAGTAGAGCGTCAATTAAATGTATTGTCTAAGTGAGAACTAACTTAACATTTCCAAAAGTAGTATCACTTAATTATTAAAGTTTTAAAGAAAGACAGGTTTTATATTTGTTGAAGAGAAGAGAAGCAAAAATGACTCTATTGTACTTTGCTTAGATATAATCGCTTAAGATTTAAATCGTTAATTATGACTACCTGAAAATGTGACATGATTTAAATTTATCAATAAATAGTTCTCTTCTTTTTTTCTTCTTCTTAAATAACTTCGACTTTTATTGTATTAAAAAACTTTTTAATTTTCTTATATTTAAATCTTATATTTTTTAATTTTCTGTGCGTTTTAAAAGCTCTGTGTGCAAAGTAAAACAAACTAAACTTTCCATTCTCTGCGTCGCTGTGTCCGATACTTTAAGATTGAGGCCCGACTGCAGATACGTAGTGATTTATCATCACTTTTTTCTTGTTATAATAAACAACAATAGCACTGTCATTTGCGTGATAAATTCCCTTAGATATCCCACTGTTTCCCGCAGTAGCGGAAAGGCGTTGTGGACGAGAAAAAACGGGTAATAACCCCATATTCTAATCCTGGAATGTATAAAAATATCATGTTTGATACGTAATATCAATGACATGATTGCGCTAAATTTTTACGAAATAATGCGGCTATTGAAGATATTTAGTTAAAATTCATTATTTTCCTAGTTATTCTCATATAATTAACACTAGAAATAAAAACAAACTTGCTATTCCAAACTTTAAACTCTGCAGGGCAAGTAACTTTTTCTTGGGAAAATACATCTACACATAAATCTACATTATAAATCTACACATTTATAAAAAAGTCCTGCAAAATGTGAAATAACTTTACACAAATTCACTGTATATGTCAAAACAATTTAAGGAAGAAAGGGCTCCTATAAAAAGGTAGGTAATAAACATATTTAGATAAATTAAGTGACAGTGTAATATTTATTACATTGTCACTTAATTATCACTTACTTATGACACTTGAGTGCTTATGCACTATAATTAGATTATACATTATTGTTTTTTAAATATTTCTGTGTCTGAAAATGTTAAAAACCACAAGCCACAAAACAAACCACTCCTCTACTGCTTATCATCAGGTGGTGTCGAGTCATTTGCTGTGCTTTATAATTTAAAAAAACAATCATTTCATGTTTAAATATGCATAGTTTTATATTTAAATGTGTTAACATCTTTCAAACAATTCTCAATTGCGTGTAAAGTGATGAACAAATCTTGCTGAGTTTGTTGCTTGTTCTGCTGAGATAAATTAATTAAAACAAGACCTGTGAGAAAATTAACAAACAGATGGCTTAGATTGAGGTTGAATAACTGTATATTATACATATATGTACTAATAGTTGAATTAATTAATTTGACTTTGACTTATGCTAACGTAATGAAACCTAACAATAAATGAAACCAAAAAAGGCCCCAGAAAATTATTCAACAATTTGCTATTTGGTCAGGACGAAATCCTCAAAATAATTGCCAGTAAACCGATCCAACAATAAAATCATATTTTTTAATCTGCTTTATCTATTACGAATATTTTGTCAATATGGTAAATCCTAAAACTAACTAGCAAAAGTATATAATAGAGTTTTAATGCACAAAATGCATTTTAAGTATAATGCTTGAGAAAGTTTGGCAACAAGGATGATTCTCTGATAAATTTTTCTATTGAAAACTCAGTTCTAAACACTAAAAATTCAAACGTTCAATTTGAGTACATATAAAAGTATTGTTTTGAGTCGGCGCTTTATTTTCTATTAAAACACAAAATATTTTAGTAATGAAAGCCTCTTTAGTATTATGAAATCGGTTTTAGATTTCTTTCAAAACTTGTTTTTCCACTGTTTAATGGTAAGTTTCTAAGGTGAATTTTATATGGGTCAACTTGCTGGTTGAAAAACATATCATATTGTTTTATATCATTTGAGTGTGGCCTTGATTTACCTTGGATCTCATCAGGCCCTAACTTGGTGAGAATAACACCACTTTAGGAGTGTACTTTATTGAATAATCGAGAATATTGCTCTGGAACTGGCGGACAAATAGGTAAACTTACAAACAAAACTACATAAAGTTTAAAGAAAATTTGGGAGTCTTTCCAAAATTACTAGCATTAGTCCAAGCAAAATCTTTCTCGACTTTCTTCAGCAGCTTATCTGTTATGCGCGAATACGTCTTGCTCAGCTAGTTGTTTACATAAGGATCATTTTGCTGGCATTATAGATTTAAAGCATCTTAAATAACTCAAATGATTTAAGTTTAGTAACTTAAAATGTACTAAATAATAAACTAATTTGGAAGTGAAAATGAGTACGTCAGTAATAGTGCCAAATTAATTCATTCCAATTTGATATAAATTTAATCCAATTTGATAAATATTATTCTATGAAATTGGCAATAAATACTACCCTCTGTGTGCTGTGCACATTCTTATTGGTTTCATGTAAAGTAAATATGTTTCATATACATATATTATCTCTATGGTAGGACTATTGAAAGAGATTTCATTTAGAAATAAGCAGTATCTTTGCACAACTTATCCTTATAAACCTGTTTCCCGGAAATTTATTGTGTACTTTAAATATATAAATAAATAGTTATCATAAGAATACCTTCCTAATGGCGATAAACAGTTAGTCTAGTACTACCTCTCACACATTGGTCTCACGAGATAGAACTATCTTGATCACAATAGGAGATACGTTTCACTCTAACAAAAAGCTTTCTATTGGTAAGTTTTTGCCTGCAGACGAGTAACTTAGGGGTGTTTCCACTCTTGGTGAGCATCTCAAAATGCTAATAGAAAACTTTAAGCAAAATAAATTCTCTTGGAATCTAGCGCCAGCTCTTTGCCAGGATATTTCTATTGTCGTGGCATAAAACTAAAAGTCAACCATTTATGTTTTATTTTTTTATTTTTTGATTAAATGAATTCAGTCTTTTCATTAAATAAAATATTTTCAACAATCGACTTACTAAAGTATGTGAATATCAAGTACATGAATGTTATTAAATAATTGTAACATTTACAATTTACGAATGATAATTTGGTTGTATTTATTAAATATTCTTGGATCTAAGATTTTTTTCTTATCTTCAACACAACTTCAACTTCTTCATTTTTTGAATATCTACTAATCACGACTACTTAATATTTTATAGATAATGCAATATGTTTTTTTTTCTAAATTAAAGGGAGTGGTTCGCGTTTACGTTTACGTTCTAGTGTTTAAGTACCAATTTAATGTAACGCACGTCTATAATGCCACAGTGACATATAAGAAATACAATCATAAACTTTCTGGCACATCTATTTTTAAGATTACATAGGTGATTCCAATCTAACCCGATGTTAAGTGCTGATGTGGTCGACGGTATTGTGTGGTGTGAATAAAAAAAAACAAAATGTATAAATTTATTAAGCGCCTATTACTATTTGGTAGCAAATAAATTCCTTTGAAATTAGGATTATATAGAGGTATCATTAAATTAATTTTGATTCAATAACTCTAAATTAGAAGTTACGAGAAAGATTAGCTAAATTGAATAACAAAGTAGTAGGGTTGATTGGGAATATGCATACTAGTGTTATTTTTAATTTTAAAATAAGTATTATTTTAAAATTAAAACTAACAATTTATTTAGTACATATTGAAATACTATAACTGGGACAATTAGTAAATGCCCGGTTGATACCCAGTAAAATTATGAGTATTGCCTTTATAATTATATTTATTTATTTTCTTATACATATTCCCTGTTGTGACGATTTAAAAGAGCTTAGTAAATAAGTCTATTTAAATAAAGTTATTTTTGACTTTTTGACTTTGACTTTGAATTAATGTTGTTACTGTTGACAATGAAGCTGATGAGTATCGATAAACTTATTATTCATATGTATCTAAAGATGAAATCTGAAACTATATTTCGCTTTAGATTGCACAAATTTCAAGTATTTGAGTGCCGAGTTTTATGAAAAAGGTTATAAGTATGAAGTTCGGGATAACAATGCGACCTTAACGTTGAAGTTTAAGCTCTGTTTATGAGTTGAAATGGTAAACGAACGTGTACATTTCTATTGTTCTCTTATATAGAAAGGATTGTTTTTAAGGCACAGTTTAGAATACCGTACACTGACGGACTCAATAACGTTCCTTTGTTTTAAAAGTAATGAGCTTGGGTTTCCAGCTTTTAATATTTAAATATTGCCAGCTTTTACATTGGAGTTTTTTGTGTTATTACTTCTAAGGATCCGGGAATTCATGTAGCTAAGTTGAAGATACATAAAATTTTTAATTAAAATTGTTTGCTTTGCATTACAGTAACAACAGTCGTTACAGAGCGTTGTTTTTGTGTAAACAGGCTAAGATTACAAAGTTATATTCTGTCAAAATATTTAACATTATAGATATTAACTTCACCATCTTTTTCCTTAAAAATATTCACAAATACTGCTTTTAATCTACTGTTGCTTTTCAACTTTATATCTGATGAACCAACAGTACGACATATAATATTACAAGTTACGGAACATAGGACCTTCAAGCCTTAACAATACATTAACAACTTTTAAGCCTGAAATCTAAAAAATATTGATAACAGACCGATGAACTTTGTACCTTCAACCTGCCAAGAACGCCATCTATGAAAGTAATCCGAAGTAGGTGAAACAAATTAGAATTTTGAATAGCACGTCCACTTGTCAATTAGACGAATTTACACAATGATCAACTAATTAACGGTAATATATTTAGTTTTCTTTCGAATTTTACCAGCTATTTTTATTTTTAAACATTCTCTGAATTAAACGAAATATGAATTTTAAATTGACATGGTTGTTAACATTTATGGATTTGCGGTTGAATAATTAAATTCCCAACAGTTTATTGTAAACACACGAAATTTATCAAACAACGTTCAGGAATCAGGAAGCTATTATATCGGCAGAAAACAAGATATTTACGTAACAGGTAAAATGAATAACAAAGTTTTATCGTTAAATCAACATTATTATATCTGTCGCAATTTTAAGTAAATAACAATATACATAATTAAAAACGTTATGTTATGTCCAGTTTAGATAATTTAAAATATAGTAGCTTTTTTTCATTTTATTAATTTTAATACAGTGGTACTTAACAGGTAAAATAAAAAAAAATTGACATAAGTCGGTAACAATAAAAAATTTTTGAATGGTATAAATAGAATTAGTGACCTTGGAAATGGTGTTAAAAACTTAGTTTGTTATTTCATAGCATAACATGATTACAATAAAAAAGAATTAATATTATCATTGAGTAAACTATTTTCAACTAAAACCCGCCTCTAATTAAAAAACTTATAAGGATTAAATTGTCATATACAATACAAACATATTTGTAAACGCTCAGTAATACTATTTCAGTTACAACACTGTCAAACATAGCTTGCGTTTTCATTTGGCATATGAGAAAGTAGTTAATTTAAAAAAGTTTATTACTGTTGTGTAAGCATACAAAGCTTGATACGTCTGATAAACGGTTATAAGGTTCTACCATAATCGCTATTCGGGCCATGGCCAATAAGGACGAAAACAATAATCAAGAATATTTTTAATATTCTTCTACAAAACCCTGTAGATCGATATATAGAATCTACAGGGATTTGTACGATACAAAGAAGTTGACTTATACCTGCAGTGTCAGCAGTATACCAGTTATTTGTGCATGCAACTGTGCCGAATATCGTGAACTTAAAAAACAAATTACATATTCAATATTGTATTTCTAATTATGAACTTCGTATTCTTCTTCGTGGCTTCGTCAATATCTACCAGTTTCTATAAATTTATTCATCCATAGTATAACCTTGTAATAAAAGCATGCTAATTTGTATTTCAAGCCGATAATAAAACTAGTTTTTTAGTTACACTAGCGTATTGTGATAAGTTATCTGATAATTTCAAATTTTATTACATGTTACTGTAAAACTGAGAACTGTTTATTTTGATGGGGATAAATTATAGGTACCTAGTCTACCTAAAAGGATTGAATTCATTCTATTATCTCAAACACCAAATGATTCGAAATCAACTGTGCTATAAGGAGTTCATAATTCAGTAGATTGTACATATTTTAATCTTGGAGCGATAAAATTTGACATTGAAATTGCTGTTATAGTACAGACAGCTTCAGAAGCAGACTAACACTTAAAGACAGGCACACACAAATTCACACCAATTATTTCTCTAAAAACAAATAATTTGTTTTTATATATAGGACTAGTTAACCTTCAAACGTTGTTTTCCCGTATCAATTTTTTCCTGGACCAAAATTATGAAGTTATCCCTTACCTTTATCTTCCAGGGATATAAATAATATCCCACAACCTATTCTCAGATAGATCTGAGGAAAGGATCCAAATATATATAAAATATAATTAAAATCAGTCAAGCCCTTTTTTTTCAAACGCGAGATATTTATATTCTAGATATTTTCGAACTGATAAAACTTTTTCTTTTATATTGTTGTGTTAGTACCTAGTCAGCTTAAGATGTATATGAAACAACGAAGATGTACTTGAATACAAATACAAACACAAATTCCTACTAACATGTTTCACACTAATCTTTTTTCTCCAATAAATAATGAACAGCTATACGTTGGTGTCGCTTCAACTATATAACAGCTTAACTAGTTAGAATAATTTTATACTATTTTTCAAATAAAACGTAGATAATTAATTATTTCAATAAAATTTTTGATGGTCTATTCTGTGGCCTTGCCATTGTGATGTGTATTAATAATTAATAATGAAATACGTTAATTAGTTGTCATCCATTACACACCTGATCAAATATTTCACTCAATCATGTAACACGCTTCATATCTTTAAGTAATAGCAAAACGAATATTTTGCAAAAGTATTAACGAAAAATAATTTTTCATGGAAAACATCAATACCCCTTATCAAGTTCCTATCGTAGGTACGTTCAGCCGATAATACGAGTTTTTGTATATGCGATAAAAAGTCGTACTCAATAATGGTGCTGCTGTCATTTGCATACAATTAGACAGCTGCCCACAAACGCCTTCAAGATAAATCAGTTCAGAGCTAAGAGGGGTACAGAACTAAGTAATGTGGTCGAATTTTTATTGCATTGATTGTAATCCAACAATTAATACCATTTTTGTAAAAAGATCAACCATCATATCATTGGAAATAAGTAGCGATATTGATATTATAAGAACGAACCTTCACTTCACAGGAGATTCTTGATTCCGTCGTGATGACGCTAAACGGCAGCGGACACCTTTGTGGGATGCTGATTTATATTTCTGGATGGTTTGAAAACTAACCAAGATCCTCGCCTCTTTAAATGGCTGTGAGAGCTATATGAGGCCAAGAGTTATCTGTGTTATTCAGTTCCGAAAAACGAGAGGAACTAAATGTAATGGAGACTTAAGAGAGTCTCTTGAGGTGTAAAATAACAGTTCTACTCGATTTCAGAGGCTTGGCATAGCTACAATACTTTTACTGTTACAATATCAACTGCTTAGATCCTCTTATATAAAAAAAACAATAGACTTTCTGTATAATCCTTACTTTTAGAAGTATCTGCTGCATAAAGATGTTGTATTTAAAGAAGTGTACTAGAATTTTCATTGTCAATTTAACTCTAATGTAAAACATATGTCAGTTACGAATACAAAGCGAAAACATGAGGTAAGTGAGTGTTTAATGTTGTGCTAATATCCGTTACATAATGTAAAATTTTAATTTGCTCTAGTTTCTGTTACTTGATCGCTATTGTGTCTATATATCCATATATTTTATAAAATCATTGTACAAGCTCCAATATTTTTATACAGTGACAAAAAATACTCACGCAAGAAAATAAGGGAATCTGTTAGAGAATCAACTAATGAGACCCCTTATATTCTCTTTTAATTTCTACGCTTAAAACGAAAGCAAATATCCTCTATATATTCTAATGAAATACTGGGAATTCGATGGGCACAACGCAACGTTACTCTCAATGAGTTTTAAATCCTAAGGGAGTTACAATACCAGATCTAAGCCCCTTTTGTATTGGCCCCATAATATCCATCGTAGTTTCTGGTATCTGTGTCTAGGTGGTTTCAAAGCAAATACTTCCTATTGATTTTAAAATATTTCTATAAAAATAACTTGTTTCGTCACTGTTTTAAGCTGACTCGTTTAATGACGTATATAACCTCATATATGATAATGAATTATATGGTAGAAAATTTGGTCAAGGGTTGGAATGTCAACTTAAATTTCGCTGAATTATTTGTGACTTCATATGTGGATTCTTCTTACTGTACGTTAAGGTTTACGTCGCGATCGGGTGAAGGTCATTTATTATGTCTTTTAAAAATGAATTTACAAATGTATGGATTGTTTTATATCTAGTGCTATCAGCGGCTCATGTCTGTCTCCTACCACGGGAACTGCAACACAGACATT
Source organism: Acentria ephemerella (assembly GCA_943193645.1). Taxonomy (NCBI): domain Eukaryota; kingdom Metazoa; phylum Arthropoda; class Insecta; order Lepidoptera; family Crambidae; genus Acentria; species Acentria ephemerella. The sequence goes on along the minus strand of OW971886.1, from coordinate 7,204,965 downwards.
CACAGCAGCAATTCAATTCTTTGCAGCCACGCAATGCCTGCTGAATGAGAACACACCATTGGACAGCGATGTACAAGGTATTTTTATTGTTCTCTTAAGCTTGCACATGAGCATCTAATGAGAAGTAAAAATTTAAACTATTAAGCGTGCTGAAATAAGGTTTTGAATTGTCTACAACAGATATTCAATTATTCCTCCTAACAAACTAATTATTCCTCCTCCAATTTTTCTAAATGAACTTGATCGTCAGAACCTAAAGGCAAATTACATTAAAACGCCTCTCTGTAGTTTTTTTTCCTATTGATACAAAATACTTACCAATTTAAAGACAACTAATTTTCTTATATGTGGATCCCCGAGATCGATTTCTACTCCAGAGGTCGATAATTACTACTTTGGGAATAGAAGTCCCGGGAGTTAAGTTAATTAAGAAATATTAAAGAGAAATACAAAATAAAATTGTTGTTAATACATATTATTATTTGTGCCAACAGACTTTAAAATCGTTACTTTCTGTTTTAGTTTATACTATGTTACACCAAAGTAACGATCGAGAATCAAACAAACGGTGCTACAAAGTATGTTTTAGTAGCCCATTACCATGACATTTACATGAACAGTAAAAAATATGACGGTGCTATTAAAATGCTATATAATCGCTGATCGATCGTTCCAGATATGAAATTTCAAAATTTCTTTCATATTGCTTACCACCTTATTAAATGACTCATGTTTATTTTTATACAAGACTAGTTGCCCGGTGAACTTTGTAACACCCGAACTGTGCTACTACCACCACTATCAAAATTACATGAATTATAGATTTTACAGAAATTCAAATAAAAAACAAACGTCATGATTACTTTGTATCGATTTACAGATAATGCTACATTTGACTTCATAATCGTTGGAGGTGGGTCGGCTGGTTCTGTATTAGCTGCGCGTCTTAGTGAAGTGACAAAATGGAAAGTTTTGTTGATTGAAGCTGGATCTTACCCACCCATCGAAAGCGCGGTAGGTAGTAGTAAGAAAAGATGATTTGAATTGAATTAAAAAAAAGTTTTTACTAAACCTAAAAAACCTTCAATGTTTTGAAGTCGATTGGTCGATCAGTCTTTTAGATGTTCTAAAAAGACAAAAATAATTCGGTTTAATAAATTAACCAATTTAAAATGAAATTTGATTCAGAGCTACAATTCCTTTATTTTTTCGGGAAACAACATTAACTAAAAATTATTGCTTTTGTCATGTTTTGAATTACTTTTGCAATTTTAGTGTTTGGAGCCATTTTTTAGTTTTGTTTAATACTTTTCTTTTCACTATTTTGAGTGACATGTTTTTAAAATCAAAATTAGATACCGTTTGTTTGTCGTCTTTGAAAAATAACACCCAACAGCATTAGAATAAAGGATGAAATGATTTCCCTGGTATCCCTTCATCAGCTCCTTGGTGACAGTTAGACTACTTATGGAGTACATTGAGTGGAACACAGAACTTTTTTCTTTTTTAAGCTGGTTAAAACTTTCGTTAATATTGATTTGAAAAGTTTTTAAGCAAGTAATGTATTCGGTGAGCTAATATCTCAGCTAATATCCAAAATATTGTATTAAAAATATATCTTTATTGGTCCTCCCCCATTTTGATTTAGTAACTATTTGGTATATATGATACTTTATGTATCAAAATATTACTTTAAGAAACAAAAGCAAGTTATTCCATATAAAAAAATACAAACGAATATCAAACAACTTAATAAAATAGAAATTCCTTACAGATTCCTGCACTAGACAAAGGCATATTTAATACAAAATATGATTGGAAGTATTTTACGGAAAACAATGGAGTAACCGATCAGGGATTAGTAAATGGTTCCGTTTATTGGCCAAGAGGGAAAATGTTGGGAGGAAGTAGCAACATTAATGCTATGATTTATATCAGAGGTCATCCGAACGATTATCGTAATTGGTACGAAGAAGGAAACTTAGATTGGCACCCAGACGTAGTATCTAAGTATTTTAAAAAAGCCGAATCCTTGCAAGACCAAGAACTTTTACAAAATCCTTATATTTCCAATTTTTATGGCCATGAAGGACCTCTAGCCATTCAAACGTTTAATAGTACTTTCAGAAGCTTGACTAATAATTTACTTAATTCTTGGAATGAAATTGGCATCAAAACCGTCAAAGATTTGAATGCAGCCAACGTAATGGGATGTGGAATTTTTAGAGCGACAGCCGCAAATGGTCGGAGAAGTAGTACTGATTATTCATATTTAAATCCCGTTCGAAATAGAAATAATTTATATGTTATAACTGATACTCTTGTTACAAAGTTAATAATAGATGAATCCTCAAAGATAGCCAGTGGCGTTGAAGTTGAAAGGGACGGTAAAAAAATTAAATATTTCGCTAACGTAGAGGTGATAGTTAGTGCTGGAGCTATTAACACTCCTCAACTACTAATGTTGTCGGGTTTAGGGCCTAAACAACAACTGTTGTCAAACAATATTACATGTATCGCAGATTTGCCAGCAGTTGGGCAATATCTTCAGGATCATTTTAAAATACCTATTACTATATATGGTAAAGAACCTGGCCCTCCAAATGAAGCAAAATTAAATTTTGATGCAATAAAATATATTTACGACCGAACTGGATCCTTAGCCCAGGCTAGTATATTAGATGTTTTAGCATTTTATTCAAAAAACAAATGGTATAGTTTTCCTGATTTTCAAAATCACGTAGGATTACATTTAAAAAATTCTACAACTGCGAGACCAGCATTCACGACAATTTTTAAATTTAAACCCAGCGTTGTGGATTCAATAGTGGCACAGAACAGAGAAAATGCCCTCTATGTTTTTCTCTTTACTTTACTTCATCCGCATTCCTATGGAAACATCACATTAAGATCTACAAATCCAAAAGATCCTCCACTTATTTTTACAAATTATCTTCAAGATGACAGAGATTTAAGTAATACAGTTCAAGGAATAAAAATAATAACCAAAATCGTAAATACTAAATATTTTAGGGAAATTAATGGGTTTTTAGGTAGAATAGATTGGGCACCGTGTAATAATTATGAACTAGACAGCGTTGAGTATTGGAAATGTATAGCTGTAAGTATTCCAACTACCATTTACCACCCAGTTGGATCTGCCAGAATGGGTTTTAATATAGAATCATCAGTAGTAAGCAGCAGATTAAAAGTCCACTTGGTTAAAAAGTTAAGAGTTGTTGACGCAAGTGTAATGCCGTCTATTGTCAGTGGAAACACTAACGGCCCAGTTATAATGATTGCTGAAAGAGCAGCAGATATGATCAAAGAAGATTACGGAGTGAACACATAGTTCAATCATGTATATTGATCATCAACTGGCCGTTAAGTAGGACTACTAGCTTATCAAAAAGTTCCCTGTGACAAAACTGTAACTGAGCAATATTAAACCTACTTTGCTCATGATATAATTGATAATTAAACAGTGTTTTCATTAATAAATAATCTTTTATTGTTTTTTTTAACGAAAGATCGAGCAAATGTCTCTATTCCATCTGATGGTAAGCAGAAGTGGAGTCCAAATAAAAAGGTGGCTAGTGCAACTATTACATTCAAACAAAGTAGTACATTCTTACGATATATATATGGTACAAAAGGCATACGGCATATTGGCTTTAGATAGACTTCAATTAGGAAACTACACAATTACCTCAACTGCAGATAGTCTAATTGAATCGTAGAATCGGAGGTACAAAACGGATGAGGATCCAATTACTCCTGATAATTTGCTTCTACTATTAGAATACTATGTGTGTATAAGTGTGTGTGTAATAATAAGATTAAAGACTTTGAGTTTTTATATATATAATATTTGAAAAAAAATAAGATTTGTCAATTAATCTTATAGACATTTATTTAATTGAATACAAAAGGTACTAGTTAAATTCAATTGACACTGAAATCACACATTTCTTTGTCAGTTAAGTTTTATTCTTAAGTCGCATCAATCAAGTTCACAAAGAGGTACCTTGGTCTCTAGAAACGAATACTACTTACCTTATGAATTTTCTCTACTTCGCACTATAAGCGGGCACTATCGTGCACTCGTGTAAAGGAATACCCAATGTAGATTTAATTATCCATCGCATCCTCATATCCAATTGCTGGATACAAACCTTTCTGAGAAATCTCCTAGTTAAGACATAAGTAGGTTGTTAATGCTACACCGTTGGTTGTTTTAGTACTTTATGTAGTAAATCATTATTTGACTCAAAACATATAAACATTTTTACATTTATTTTTAAGAATACCTTAGTATAAAAATATATTGATACCATGCAATAAAACTAGTGATAAATTTAAATGATCTCGAGATTTGAATGGTTTACCAAAGAATTTTAATCTACATAATTATTTCGTTAGGTTCTTAGTAACAAACTTTAAATATAATTGGTACTGATTGCTGACTTGTAAATTATATATTAATAATAATTTTAGAATAGCATTATTTTTAACTTAAAATTAAGTAAGTATAACCTATTAAAAAGTTATGATAATGATTTCAGATTCAATTAAGTATTAATTTGTTTAACTACTCGTATTTATTTAATTACTTATAACCCTTGACTTCCAAAGCTATGATTTCAGGAGCCTTCCCAAGAGTTAAGACTTCATCCTTAACTTTTCGTTGCTAATGAAAATTATTCAACTTTATGTAAAAAAGTACTGTATTAATTTGCTTTATCTGTACAACTTTTATTTGATACAATATATATATATTAAAATCAATTTACTTGTTAAAATTAAAACAAATCTCTTGATATCACTTTATAACATACAAAATTAAATGACGTGGAATCAACAATCAATGCCCTCGTTCAGCCTTAATTCTTTTCATGGAAATAACTTTTCGTCTGAGCTCGGCTGAACCCTTCGAGTTTTCTAGTCAGATTTAATCTCAGCGATTATGTGAACCCATTCATTCGTTCAGGGGTCACCACGTGGGTTTTTAGCCCTAATTTTAGTCAAATAATTATATCTATGTTTTTTGACAACTGTAATTTATCTTATAATTGATTTTAAAATAAATTCAAAGTTTTTTATACTTTGCCTACACCTTGACACTTTCCGCTTCTAATTAAGGATAAGGAAACCATAATAAAATCGAGAAAAAGGAAACAGGTAGTCTGGCGATAAATTATACGCTTTTGATTGATGTGTGACAAAGAACCGCGTCCCGATATTTAACACGAAAATAAATACTCTATTAGCAAATATATAAAAAGTCGCCTAATCTTCATACTATATAACAATACAGTTTATTTACTTAAAAGGTTTGTCTTTGACTAATCATTACTTATTTTCAGCAATTATTATTAATTACTTTAATTTCTATATTATTAATCTGAAGTAAGGTTACGAAAGTCAAGAAACATATGTGATTAATAATAAAGTTAGTTAAAGGGTTATTAATTATTAATTTTACTATAAAAACAACCAATTAGCAACCATATGCTGCTGGACCAATCAATAAATAGACCCTGTATAATTAACATACCATTACAAACAGTAATGTCTGATACAATATAATATATTTTATACATCCGCAAAATACACCGAATGAAGTGATAGTTCATTTTCTAAAATGGAACATTACATGTGTCATATGTGTATAGAAGATTGTCTAACTGTCTTTCTGCGAATATAGTTAGTGCAAATTATACCGCTTGCGTGGGTGCCTCCCACGAAAGCATTGCACAGGCCGCTACGTCTAAGATTGCCCGAGTAAATTTTGATCAAGTTTCATAACTGTTATTATATGCATATAAATAGACATTTGGATTGGTTCTATATAAATTTACTCTGGGTCACATGCAGATTTTCGCATATTTAGAAATATTCGCATAAATTAATCCATTGACAGTAAAAAAAATTGTATGTTCTTAAGCCGTTTACTTAAAAACAGACAAGTCGAGTGTACGATTTTGCTGTGACTTTAGTAACTGATCGCTGAGAATGGTGAAAAAGAAAATTTAAATCAAAATTACATTGAAAGAAGGTATAAGTACTTCATTTTTTAAAGTAGGTGCTAGATCATTTCCAGAAACAATATGGAAAATGAATCACGGATCCAATAAAAAAAAACTTTAAAATAAATATAAGTTCTTAATGTTGAACCGAAATTAAGAACTGAAGTATTTTTTTACCTTAGTTTTATACGATGTAATATGCATCATGGTACTAATAACAATGTATATTTCCATAATATAATTTTTTTTAATCCATTGAGTTATCTCTACAATAGTAGTGTTAGATAATCCAAGAATCAAGAATGTAAAGTATTTGTTTTATTATAATTGTCCTAATACGCAAATGTTGAGAGTATTTTAAATTATATATTATGAAATTCAGACGGCAGAATTAATAAATGTTCTTAGAAATAAAGTGTCGAAAACCAGAAAAACGATAACACAATTTACTCTTAAAGCTTCTTCTCAAAGAAATTATTTTCTGTGCCGAAAGACTTTTTAATTCTGGCTTTAAAAAAACGAGTCCATTTAATTAATAATATATTAATTGGAAGAGTCTACTCGATGCTCGCTAACGGCGATAATTAAAATTGTAATGGAATGAAGTGCCGTTATATTAAATCCTTACATATGAAACTGGCGTTTTCTCGAACTGGCCACTTTGATCTGGAATATCTTCTTCTTCTTTGGCTAAGCATTCCAAATTTAAAATAATAAATTCATTTAGATAGATATATAGATAAAGTCAAGATAGATAGATATAGTAATTAGTTGATACATTTTAGTTTCAAAACCAGACATTCATTTGATTTTCCTGGTGAGTTTTGTCTTACGCGTCGTTCATATCGCACAATGTAAAACATGAAATATTGCTGTATTTACAATTGCGAGTTTAATTGTCACACCAATGATACAGAAACAGCTCGAAGGATTAGTGATATGTATGGCGCTGGTGTAGTAAAAGAAAACTTTTAAGTTCCTACTTTTTCGTTTTGGAAATTTCGTCCTTTAGAAAAAGCCAGTGAATGGCCAGAGACCAAAATGTATAATGAAGAAACAAAAGCTATCGTGGAAGCAGATCCATCGTGAACTTCAGAGTTAGCTACAGCCTTCGATTAGAGTGAATAAAATTAATTTAATATACTTAAAGGAAATAAAAAATCTTCAAGGATACCTTTCTCATGAAATGAGTGAATCAAACCAGCAAACACGTGTCGACTTGCTACATTAAATGCTTGATCAAAAATAATACTTCTCTATAAAAATCAAAATACCTTTATTTATATCATAAGTATTGTGTGTACTAATTTGTATATATGGTTCTATAACTTGTAGTATGTAGTAGGAGAGAAAGGGGCTAATTGTAACAGTTTTTAGTGTCTTGGTTATGAAAACTTACTTGTTAAGTATTAGGAAATGCAGCAGTATTGATCGATAACACTGCTATTGAACTATCGCTTTCAAATTAAATTTCAATTAAACCTATGACACGAGTTCTAGTAGAATGACTTAGTAATTACCCATAATTAATACCACGCGCTTAGCTATCTATATGTGTTACCGGAGTTCGTTGGTATACACGTTCGTTCGACTTACGTTCGTAGGCGCACCCGATCGGTATGTCGCCCGTAATGTACGAGAATAAATTTGCAAACGACGGTTTTATATTATGATGGTCATAATGTAGATTGCTTACGGAAGTGAATATTGATCCCACATGGAACCCGATTATTTCGTTCAACTAACAAAGGTTCTCGTCAGACAAAAGATCCAAACAACCTTGATTCAATATTTCGATCATCTGTAGATATTGCATAGATCGTATTTCTGATCATGTTAGCTTCATTTTATTCTGACAATTTGATAACAGATAAAGAAGTAAAAAAATCTACTAAAACACGGAAAAGGAAAAATTATTTCAATTTAAGCAGTTATACAATTTAAAATTGTTTTTGATGTCGACATGAATGACAATGAAAAAAACCAAAATATATAACTAACACTATCTGATTCTTTAAATACAATGATAAATATTAAATGTCAAAGTAAATATAATCTGATGTATCATATTTAATCATATCAAATCTAAGTACAATAAAATTAGTAACAAATTAAACTTAAAGGAACCATCATCTTGCCTTTGTAATTAATATTTCAATTGTTAATATGAACAGAATATATCTTTATTGTACATCAGCCAACAAGTTAAAGGTTATAATTTTAAAGGTATTTATATTTTTGTAATGTATTCAAAAAATAATTATGCCATGATTTGTTTACCTATTGTATCGAATGTGATCATTTTCTGATTTTTTTAAATATTCAAGTTGTTTTGTTCCTTAAAATTTGATCAATTTATTGCGAAGCTTATGGTGAAATGTAATGAATCCGAAATAAGATGATAATCACAATCACTGCCTTTTTCCTCCGTTTTAGGGATTAGATAGACCTAGATGTTTAAAATGACTTTGATTTGCTTTTCCAAGTTACAATATTTCTTAATTTGGATCAGTCTTCAAGTGTCTAAATCCGCTTATTAATTAAATAGTTTTAAGTGTGGGAAAAGCGTCTGTGGAGTCTCGTTCAGTATCTCAAATTATATTTTACTCAAATCATCCGATACCAAAATGCACGTCAACAAACAGTTTCAATTTCTGTTGCTCCGCTTAAATCAGTCACGACCCCTAAATAAGTCAGCAATAAAGTATGCGGTCGCCTCATATTAATCATGTTCGTGTTCCGCACTAGCTACCACTACGATCGGCGCTCATGACAATAAAGATTTCTTCTTATATTTATTCACCAAATATAAAAGAGAAATCATTTTAGTGGTACTGGCCAAAATAATATAGTGATATTAGTAATGAAAAATTTGTTTAATCTGAAGTTAATTTTCGAAGAGCTTGTTGGATAAGTAGTTCACTCTTGTTTCGATTACAAAAGTAAAGCAATTTCCGCCATGATTATTAATCCAAGTTATTACTTGCTTCGTAAGGTACTTTAATAAATAAATAATTCTTTTTTTAAATGCTAGCGTTGTATAAAAAAATATTTATTTGTTATAATTATTTTTGATTATTGCCCTCTGACCCGTTTGGATCTTATGTGTTTTGGTCTATGTTATGTGTGATTTAGTCTGTGCACTACGTTGGGAATTTAAACAGGCTCTTGATTGTCAAACACTAGCTCAGTCCGTCATCAATCGTGCTATAACCACCAATACGAAATTCTTATCACGCCTTTTCCTAAGTCACTTCTAAAAACGAAATATACAAGAGGAGTTTGAACTAATTTAATTCAAAGAAATCAAGTCTAAATTCATACTTTGTCTATCAAATTATAATATTCCTTTGCAAATTAAGGTTTTTGGCACGGAATCCCGAAACTAGTCATATTGAAAACTATCCTCTCGATAAAATTGCATATTGTTGTAGTCTGTAGTAACTTATTATTTGTCAAGTAAACTGCGGAGTGAAGGAGACTTTACATCTGGTAAAGGGTCCGTTGTATGAGAAAAAGTTACAAAGTATGCCTTTTGAGTTATATATATAGCACGGTCACAGTAACGTGCTCTAATGAACACAGGCCTTAATTAGAACTTTAATAACAATTATAATGTGGAAATAATTAACTTTCAAGAAACGTAATTGTAATTAAAACCATTTAGAAGTTTACTCAAGACTTTTTACTTTAGGTAAGTTGATGACATAATAAAGATATAGGATAATTATAAGAGGGGTTGGAATATGAATTTATCGTTTTAAAATAATGGCCACTTTTAGTGCGATGATGCTAAATTTATCGTTTTATACATTTTATTTGATACCCCTATGAAGGAGGTTGAGAAAATTTATGTACTCCGCCATCTTGGAGCGCCCGCTATATTATTATTATTATTACAATATTGCCTATTCCAAATTTTATTTTCACCAGAACTGAAAATATTTTAAAAATTTCAGCTCAATCGTTGGTTTGCAAATTTTGACGGACAATACTTAAATACGAATAGTGCAAGTTACAAATATAACTATTACTGCTAAACAATAATCATGTAAGTGATGATTACAAGTAGTAAAGTATAAAATATTTCGCTTTTTAACGGCGTGAAAGGACCGTACCCGGTAATTTACAGATTACTTAACTTAGTCCGCATGAGAACTGTAATATTAAATAAAATTCATATGAAAGTCAAATCTCGGTTTATTTTTATGTCACGTATTTAAGCTCCTCGTTCTTAAATTCATTATTTCTTCAAATTAGATTTATTGATAAACCTATTTAATTGTCTTCATAAAAAAAGATTCTCATTTTTAAGTAAGAGTTAACCTCTAAAAGGTGTAACTAGATCAGAAGATGAAAGGTAATCAGCGGCACGCACTTTTGTACAGTCCTGTAAAATAATTTATTTACTTAATAAGACAAATATTACATAATTTATAATTGAAGTTAGATAACCAGCTAGTCCTTTCTGAATTTGTTGAAGTTGAGTCACGACACTGAAAGTTATCAGACTTGTTTGTATAATTATTATTAAAGAGAAGAAAGAGATTAATTTGCTAATTAATTACTTTGCTATATTTAACTTTCAAAGTGAAGTTAGGAAACTGATGTTGCTATTTCTTTTGAATTTTGGTTTCTTTATTATGACAATTCTTTATAATTATGAAATTTTGGTACGTTCTAAGAAACTTGATATAAGAGAATGTAAGAAAAATATGAAATCATTCAAAAATCTATAGTACCTATGGCTGTCGTTTTTATCATAATAAAGGGCAATGGCTTGGTTGTGCTACACGACAAATGCATTCCTTACTCAGCCCTGTTTTCTTTGTTTTAAGGCAAAGGAGATATTTTGTATTTTACTTAGTTATTGTCTAATTTTGATTGAAAAGTTCATATAAAAAGAATAAATAAATTTTTATTTTTGATGTATTCCCCATAGACTTTTACTACGGCAAAATTATTATCAAAACGATTTAAGTGGCCAGGAACCCCCTTACTATGATGCCTCGTAAATTATCTTGTCGTCATCGATCAAACACAAGCCAGTACGGCCACATGTTGACCGATACTTTGAGGAACAACAAGTACCTAGACCTTATCCTTCTAAGTATGGCTTGTTTCAATATTGTCGATTGTTTGCCGAAGGTACATACATATATTACATTACATAGCTCACACTCACAGGAATTACTGAGTCAAAAATAAAATTTTGTTGCTTAAATAAATAATATTAAGTTAGTATTAATATAATACAAATAAATAAATAAATACGTTTTTGTTTATTATTCTTAACAAATAACAAGAATTAAAATACAAAGCATGGTATCCGATTATATTTGTGAAGACTGGTGCTAGAAAATTTAGACAAACAGTAAAAGTCGAATATAATATAACTAACATGAAAATAAAATGATTCAGAGGGTTCGTCTTTAATTATTTGGCTAGGCTCTATGATAAATTAATCAGTGATTGATTGAAGTTATATACCTCTTCGCAACAATGAAACATGAAGAAATTAATTCTAAGAGAATGTCTTGAGCATTTTATCTCAATCCACCAATTCTTTGAGTGAGAACAGAGGTCTGACGTAACACTAAAGTAGGAATGGACCTCTAATTTATTACTGTCAAAAGGCGAGAACTCTGTTGCCTTAATACAGTTATATCTATTTATAAATAAAGAATTATTCTCATAACGGCCATGAATAGTATAGAATATAGTATATAATAGTATAGAATATAGTAATAGAATATAGTATAAATGCCTTTTTCGATTTTGTGAATGAAATTTTTGTAGGGAACTCACCGTTTATGAAATTAGGCTTTATTATTCATGCCTTACGAGTCATGAATAGTAAGATATTACCCACAGATTATTATATACCCCAGATTATTATACCCACTAAGATAAACAGTCAATCATGATTATACATCATTATCAAAACGCAAAGCAGAGGCCAAAAAGCGTAGGTGAGTGGAGCTCTCCCAAACGAAAATGTGAAGCTTAAAAGTCGTATTACACGTAATGTATTGTATTAGGTTTATTCCTATGTAAGTGATACGGAAAACATACGTAGACCTCTTTTTTACGATTTGAGGAATCCGTTTACGGACCTACCCACCACTGGCTAAGCGGTGGGCATGTGTGGGGCTCACCCAGTGCCTCATCAAAGCGACACTGGATACACACTAAAACTCCCCTGTACCGGTAACTGCATTACCCTTCACGGTGGTAACCTGTGTTCTGCTGCAACAGGAATATGTTTAGTAAATAGTGGACATAGCGTATATAAATATATAGAACGTATATAAATGTATTCAATTATATAGTATATATAGTATACTATAAAATAATTTGCCAATGCATTTTTAAACTTTGTTGAACTAACTCATCTTTATATATTTTGGAATAATCAAAGAATGGAGGCTATACGTACTATTTCAATACTATATATATTGCATATTATTAAACTAAAAAGTCTTACAGCGTCCAAAATCCTCTTTAAGTGTTGACGGTTATAAATTATGATAAAGTGAATTTGCGTTTTATCAAAATGAGGTTAGCGTTCAATACAAAAGAAGTAAAACTATATTTTTATGCGATAAATAGTAAACTGTAAAGCTTTTAAACATTTCTTTTATTATTCGCAAAATATTCAAGTTCATCGTGCGGCATTTACAGGCTTAGCTACACAGTTGATTAAAAATTACAGCAGGGCGTGCGTATTGTAACGTAAATAAATTGGTATAGAGACAATATAAAGTAATAATGTTACGTATAATAATATATAAGAACACTGTACTTGCTGTGGAGGTATAACTGAGATTGGAAAAACAAACCAAATAAAGAATACACAAATAAAAACTTGATATGACTATGTGAAGACTACTTTCTTTAATTTTGGAGAAAGAAAATTCAATATAAATGCAAAAAACTCTTTTCCAGTATCAACCAGGTCTTCTGTTTTTAAACTTAGCTATAAAGGATATAAAACAAAATCGGGTTAATTACACCATTTATAGCACAAGAACGACTGGACTGATTTTAATGATCTCGTATCTCATGTTTATTAGATTTGTCTCTGCCCTGACTTTTGAAACAATAGAAAATTCACGAATATAACACATTATTTTTTTATACCTTTTATATAAACTGGGTTTCAATTAACGCCCTAGTCGGCAACTGTCAAACTCACGTCGAGTACGGCGTTGAGAGATGTGCGAAATTGGAAGATAGTGTTTGTCCGATTTTGGAATTGCTTCATTTAAACTGCTTAAATGATATCCATTAATAGATAAATTAATTTTCAAATCTATATATTGTCTCCGTTAAGCATTCTTATGATTTAATATCATCTAATAGGGGTACTGTGATTTGAAAATATTTTGTAATCATTTACTAGGTGGTATAATAAATCTTTACTTATACGTAAGTAATATAATAATAAAATAAGTCAAATTCCATCTCAATTTTAAAAAAAAATGAAATTGTAGCATGTAGCATGATTCTGCCGAAAGTCTTTCGGAGCAAAATATTTGTGGCTATTTGAATTGGTTCATCCTGAGATTTGATTTAAAATTAGTGACCTATTCTGGATTTTTAACTTTACAAAATCATTTCTTATTAATTATTTTACCAAAAAAATATTCAAAACCTGTCTATTACTTCTTTGATATGAGGAATCTAGTTCTGAATTGCTTTATCAATATATAAAAAGTAATAATATTTTAGTTATAATTCTTTAAAGAAATAAAATATCACCACTTTCCGCTTACATTTCGTGTCTATTGTCAGCAAGGCGGGACTGAAAATACTGTGAATATAAATAAAGTGGTATTAAACGAAGGACCAAATGTAGGCATAAATTATTTACAGTGCCTCGTTCCATATTGTGAAGCATCCACTGAGATTGGTTTGACAATACAAAGTAATGACAGTGATTTCCAAAATGTCTTTAATCCCTTTAAGGGTTCATTGAAAATATTATGGGTAGTATTTGCTGTACGCTTCGCAATTAACTTTTGTTGTTCACCTTTCCGTTTATTTTTTTAAGTGTATAATATATACGTGTTCCATCGCTAGCTGCGCTTTCTTACCCTACAGTGTAGGAAAGGCAGTGAAAATTGAAATGTTGAGCTATTTTCAATATTTGTTTTTTTTGTGATAATCAATTTTATTGCGACAGCCAACTGAGTATCTGCCAATTGTAAGGGGAATTTCTGGTTATTTATTTAATTAAAGTAACACCCGTCGTTACACCCTTAAATTTTCATTAATAAGAAAAAGAACATTTATTTGTATTAGTATTATTTGGCCCATAAGGATTAACACCACCCACCTAAGGTTATCATGAAGTGATCTCTTTAGCGGTAAGGTCAAAAATTGTAAATTATTCACTATGAATTTCTTTTTGAACTGGTTGATGTACAATAGAGATACAATCGATTTTATTCTATGAATAATTGCCATTACTGTTACAACGGCACTGTGACAAAGTTAGAAGCATGTTGCAAAATAAACATCATATATCGTTTGTTCGGAAGTTTAGGATTGTAAAAACACATAACTGTGTTTTTCTGTTAATTTTATCACAAATCAATGCTGCGAATTTTAGTTGAAAATGGAGTAATTTATATATATAAATTTATTGAGTCATAAATATTTATTAAGACGAAACATAAAAGCAATCTGGCTAATACACTTTCCAAGCATAGTAACTATTGTGAATATCTATTGTGTTTCCATTGTTGAACTTGGCTAAGATCACAACAAAAAGAAAAACGACCTTCAACACTGCTAGAAAAGGCTTATTTTTAACATTTGCCATTAATGGTTCTGTTCTTTGGTTTGGCTTATAGCTTTACTAATGGAATGTGATTAATTCATCACATTCACATCAGTAAAGATTTAATTAATTGAATGTTCCTATTTTGTCTGTCTGCAAAGACTTAGAAAAAGAGTGTGAATCTCCTTTCAAATTCATCTATTATGTGATTGTGGACTTTTTAAGATTCACATAATACACCCAAGTAACATTAAAATCCTTGTGATTAAGAACATCTTAAAATTTTACGAGATGACGCTCGGGCTAAAAGTAGTAAAAGATCTTTTAAGTTATCTTAAAAAGATTATATTAGCCTTAAAAATACTGCTTGCAAGTAGTAATAAAGAATATATAAAGGAACAAATAAGTAATTGTTTCTATACTGAGGTTTTTATTAAGACTAATAATATTTTTAAAGAAAATACAATTTCAGATACAGCGACTGAAATGTAGGCTAGATAGTAGTATAAATTTCAATTGATAGTGTAAATTAATGCATCGGTTTGAGTTTCGTACCAAGTCATAGTAATTCGCTTACAACATTTCAATAACTTGAATTGAGTACAAAAACATAAAAAAAATCTATGTTTTTGTAATTGGAACTTATATTTTTATCAAAAGTGAAGTGACTAGCAACCAATGATGCGGTAATCGTGGATAAATTATTAATTATTTCTTAGTCATTCGATCATTAAGAGCTTGTGAGATATAACACCCCTGAAGACGTGTCTTCTTAAAAAGATTTTACAAGTAACCAACAATGTTTGATTTTATTATTATTGTTATTTATTTATTTACCAATTTATGTACATACACACAATTGAATAAAATATATTAGATACAGAGATAACGTTGAAGGGTACGATCAATTTCTAAAGAAATCTCTTCCAGTTGACCATTCAATGCCCTTTCAAGCTCTCCTTTCGCGAGAAAGGGAAAAAGGAAAGAGCTTGAAAGTGCAGACTCGAAGAAGATGAATAGTGGTTAGAACTTGTTCTTAAATTATATGCATCTTAAGATTAACCTCGTTGCTAGTTATTTGAAATATGGGTCCGCAAACCTGAAAATATAATAAGAAGCTTCTAAGACGAAAGTCACAAGGGAAATCACACATCCCCAGACTTTAAAGTGAATTCATGCACAGAAAAATGATGAAAGTCTTAAAATGAAACTCATGAACAAACCAAAAGGTTTCAACAAATATTATTATCTTATATTTCAAAGATTTAGATAAATATAGTAAGACATTAAAATTGCCTGTTTAGAAAATAAAGAATTATTAGTACAAAAGTAATTGTAGACACTTCTTCCAATAGGTTATACGATTTTTAAATAACAAATTTTACTGGATAATAATTGCCTATTTGGGACATTACTGAATTTATTCGAATTATATAAAATGTAGAAATTGTTATTGTTGTTGTTGAATTATATTAAAATGTAAACAATAAAGTATACTTCACAGCATAGTATCACTGACAAAAATAAATACTTCTTCTTTACAAGTAAATAAATGGATATTTTATAATGGTCATCTTATTTTTATCAATTGCAAATTGCGTCCCATTTAAAAATCAAATCAATCGAATAAAACAGATCAAAAACTTGCATTCAAAATCCTCAATCGTTATTTTCATTTGAATGTTCAAAACACGCTATTCATTCGTAATCCATCACTTGATAAATTCAATATCGACTTAAAATGCGTTGATAAACGCCTTAAGAGGCGAATCAACGAAAATTGCCGCTCATTTTCTCGTCGCTCGGAAAATTGAAAAATAAAAGGCGCTCTCGGAGAGTATAAAAATGGTTTTTAGTAAGTGTTGTTTATAAAAGTAATCTTCTATTACGATCGATTTAAGGTGATTTCTAAAAAAACTCGTGTCTATTAACTGTCCTTGAGTTTTTGTGTCTAATAGTTAATGTGCATTTGTAAAAATACTTCAAAAGCTTAAGAAAAAACATGAATCACATAGGACATTTTACTAGGACATCATCATCAGATCCTGACTTGCGAAAGTTTTCCAAATCGGTTCAGGTATCTTTTACTAATTGGAGAATAAAACATAAACAAGATTAAGACGAATTAATGACATACTTCTTTTTTAACTCGATTAAAAACAATAAAGTACATTGACATTAGTTTATATAAATACATGTATTTTGTACTATGTTTTGAGTCAGTTTATTCTACATTACACACATACTATAAACGTATGCATTTTTAATAATCACCACAACTGTTACTTATTCTACAAAATTCTCAGTTACATCATACACGAAGTTCTGACATATAATAGCTTAAGTTTGACCTGGAAGTGAGAATTAACGTTTTAAAGCACTTAACGCAGTCATTAATATGTGAAAATTGATGGAAGATCTTTCCTTTGCGAATAAGCAAAAAAATTTTTATAAGTAATGAATAACGTCACACTTGCCAAGTATGTACAGAAAACTTTTAATTGTGTTGAAACTAGCAGAACATAATACACGCTTCTTCTTTTGAGTAACCTTTTTAGGCACCAGAATAGCTTACAAAGGATCGGAACATCTGGTTCCCGATAAGCGGCGTGGCTTTTGAACACCGTTTGCCGCTTTTACGTTTAATACGTGTAGCAGAGGGTTAAGTCATTTCTGTAAGCTATTTAGGACATGAATATTTTATGTGCTATAAACGAAAGGTAACGGAGTGTGCATTGCTCGGTACTTCGAGTGTAGTTGCAAAAATTAACTAGAATAGTGCAGGAGAGATGATATTTTTGATTAAAAATTTGAAATATAATATTTCGGCGTTCAACAAGTGGACGCTAAAATAAAAAAAAACTGGTAATTTTCCTAAAATTCACATGGCAACATTTAAGTAAAGCAATTATTTGTTGAGTAGACAATTTTAGTCCTCATTTTAATTGTAATTATATTATATTAGATTAAAATATATAATAATTCGCTTTGATTAGCAGACTACGAAATATGTAAAAGTGTACCATCGAGACACAATATTGCGATAGTTTTAAGTTAGCAGATTTGGGGCACGCTCATTTGTATTCAGATAGAACACTCGACTTCAGCCGATCTAATTTCTTTGTTAATAGTCCAGCGGTAATTATTAGAATACTGTTTTCTTGTGTGAAATAAAATTTTAATAATTTTTTATATTTTTCGTATTAACTGCTATACGAACAATGTACAAAACTAAAGTTTTACAATATTAAAGTTTTACGATTTTGCTTAAAAATTGTCAAATCTTGAACTTGAAACAAAGAAATGAAAGGTCAAAGTATATATAGAAAAATCGTTTTTTCATTAAATGATGAGTCTGGAAAATTAATGAAACCTTTATTTTCAGACAAAAGTGATCGTTACAATCAAAACCATCTTTAGTCTTAGGATTATTGATATAAATGATATTTTTCCAGATTGTGAATTTAGTGTAAGAGAAAAAAAGTCACAATCTCAAATTACCTAGTGTAAGACACCTTTTCCAGAAATATCCAGATCCGAGAAAATTAGATCGTAGATGGGAAACAATTTTTCCCTGTCATAGCCTTAATTCTACGCACATTTATTTCATGGGAGAAGAACTATCCCATAAGTAAAATAGAATACTTTCTTCTGGCTTTTTAACTTGTAAGCTTAATTTAAATAGAATCCTAAGTTGTTCAAGATGAGATAGTCAACAAAACACTTATTTTATAAGGGTTAGACGTTCGATTAACTAACAATGTATGAGAAATTAGCGAAAATAAGTAATTATTTTATGAATGTTCGTATTTATGTATCTGAACTTGCAAATAAACGCCTAATATAGCTAATTCCACAATATATTTGCAGTACTTGGTTTTGTTAAATTTTCTTTAAAATGGTATTCAAATTCTTGAAAAAATTATTTGAGACATTATTTTTTTATAATTTCATAAAATACAAAGAAATGTGAATCTTTAATAAAGACAAGGTTTCGGTTTCTTATATCATACCTACATCAGCTGTTTCCTACACACCGATATTTTCACTGTTTACTACAACCGAAAGCTTCAGAAAACATTTAAGAAGCGGTAAAGCGAAATTTCAACTATTTCTGATAAAATTTCAAAACGGTTTTCATCAGAAATAGATGCAGAATCCGACATGTTCATGGCCATTATATATTTTCTCAGCTCAGCTTCTGCAGTAGATAAAACAATCCAGAATATATTTAATTTTCTTCCGCCACGATGCATTTCAATTTCACGCGTGTCTGTATTAGAAGCGCGAAGATCTATGCGAAAACTACTCGTACGAGTATTTTATCGTTTTAAGTCGGTCGACAATTTACTATTAACTGAAACACTTTATATCATGCGGTTTTAAGTACTGACAGTGATCTACTAGGTACAGTAAATAGTTATGTATTTACTAGAGAAACTTCTTTAATTAATTTAGCTCATATAAACACACGGATGCCTCAGAGACAACTGAAAACAGTTGGGGCTAGATTGTAGGGTTTAATTCAAGCCAAATTTAATTTATTCTGGCTGTTGAACTATGACGACTTGGTGTATGAGCTACGTTTAAAGTCATACACAGTTGCTGTAGAGGGTCAAAGTGCATTTTATCGATTTTGCTATAATACGCCAACTTGGTAACATATTTCACAATTTGATACTGATATTTTAAATACGAACTCGCGCAGATTATTGTATATGGGAGGCTTTGTACATGATATCCTTATAAATCAGCAACCTGACTTTTTGTTTACCAAACTAATATTACCATAGGTAGATAGGTATTTAAAGGGACCCTCACCATTTTTGTTGTCTTACCATAAGCATATAACTGCGGCATTTCGGGGTTGTTTTCGCTATTAAGCCACCAAGTGTTGGAACAACATTCCTCCCCCTATAAGGCTACTTAAATGTAAATTCACATTTAATAAGCACTTAAAATCTTATATATTTGAAAGCAAACTCTGGGTATACTGGCCAGACATGTTCCATTTCTTCTAAAAATAAGGAATGAAATTCCAAAAGTAGAGATCGCAGTGTATAATTCGACAAGCCAAAAAGATGTGACATAATAATAGAATACAATATTATTAGAAAAAATATATGTCATAAACTATGCAGCCAGGGTGTTGTATATTATAAAGTTATATTATAAAAAGGTTTGGTCTAACAATTTCTCATTTTATTATTTATTATTCTTCAATATTATTGATATAATTATATATTTATTCATGTGTATATTTTTGTAAATCATGGAGGTTTACAAAAATTGAGGACTGACCAAAATGGTTTCGGCAGAATACCAGCGCTCTGCGCGACGTGCAGCATAATGCTGACCTGAGGCTGACCGAGTCATAAGCTTTTTTCTGTGTTGAAACTGTCTGTAAAAACAGTTATATTGAAACATAATAATGTTTTGCATGCTGAGATCGCTATTAAAGTTATATCTATGTCTATTTAAAAAAGACCACTGAACCTGTCAATAAGCTAATCATTACAATATCTTGTAATTAAAACAGTAGAATAGTTTTTTCTTTGAATTATCCCCATCCTTTAACTATCACTCACAGGTATTTGAACGTATAAATTAATACATCAGTTGGGAATTAAAGTGATATATTCCTCTTAATCTTCCCACTTTACTATCCAAGTAATCATCTCAAAGATAATAATATCTTTCAGATGATAAACAAAAACAAAATCTCACTGGCCATAGTCAATACAGCTTTATTTTCGTTTAATTAATATTTGTAATCTCGAGCTCCTACGTGCTTGGGGAGACAAGATAAGCAGGCTATCTCGTTTGTAAGTGCTAGCAATTTCATCCAATTACCTGCATTACCCGTATTAGACCAGACAGCCTAGACAAGATGCATTTATATTATCGCAATCGAATCATTTAATGTAAAAATCTATGGGATTTCACATAAGCCTCCTCTTACCCATCGAACGTAATTGAAAATCCCATACATTTTTGTCTAGACCCTCAGAGTGGTGCTACAGCCTGAAACTCTTGGTGTATTTCAGTTAGAGAAGATTTACAACATTCGTTTTTGTTAAAAAGTAGTTTAAGGTGGTCCTTAATACTTAACTAGATTAATTTGCATCTGCGACAATGTTAAAAGGAGTTTATATTATCGGGTGGCAAACCATAGCCTACAGTTTGAGCTCTTAAAAACAACTCACGCTTTACCTACTCTTTATAAAGAAACTTATATAAACAATGTAGAGATAAAACTAACCTAAGTAACATTAAAGGCAGTCTTATCGTCTTTCAGCGTCTTCTTCTTACTCGTCTCTTTAACTACATTAAAGGATATCCCTACTGCAAGATACTTCTTTATCAATGATCAGTGCACACTACAAAGCACAACCACTACAAAGCGTATTACACGATAGCGATGTGATCTTCTGTAGAATTGTATGATTCAGCATTTGGTCCATTTTGAACGATTTTATTTTGCTACAAGTAGGTTTCGGTAGAAAATGAAAAAATATAAATTAACATGCCCCACTGCAATGAGAGTAAGAATTTTAATAGTGAAATGCATTTAGTTTTAACTGATTAAATCTAAAAGCTTTATACGCAATTTGCTGTTAGGTAACAGCAAATTGTGTATAAAGCTTTCTGATTCCGAGCGCTTCTAATATCATTATCCGAAAATCCTATTAATAAACGATGACGTTCGATGAAAAATTAATGAAGGTAGGTTGATTAAAAGGCGTAATTCAACTGTATTTTGTAATATTAAACAAAGAAATTAAAGCGACTGCCTTGTTATGGAAAACCTTTAAATTGCCTCGATTATAACAATTGGTTTCCATTTGGAGTACAATCATAGTCTATATGTAACAATTATTTCGTATATCTGGTCATCATCATTATCTCGCTCCGGTGGATTTTAATGACGCGCTTTATGTTGCAGAAATGCACTTCATAATTTAAACGAGGATATTATCTCAGTGAGTTGTTATCGGTTAAAGATGTTTGTAGCATTATTATGAATTTTAAAATATTATATCAATAGAGCTTGCCGTGCCCTGAAACCTCGCATATGCGCAGCAGTGAGATGTATAGAAGTTGTTTATGATGATAAAAGAATTGGTATTATTAATAAGCAATAATTATAGATATGTTAGTATTACAATAATGCATAAAAACTGCCTAAAAACTCAAAGTTTATCAATAAATGTGTGTAACTGTTTATTTTTGCAATCCTTTTATCCATCATTTTCTATGTTATTTATTAATTGATCGAAATTTGAATTTATATTGATGAATTTCTTGTGTTTTTCTTTGGTCTTTAATTTGTAATATTTATAAGGTTTATTACTACACTACAAGCTTTGGCTTATCGTTTCATTTATTTCAAATTCAATTTATAAAATTATAGCCTCACGATAGAATAATATCATTTATCCCACGGCTCGATCCTTCATCACGTTTTGGCGAGGCCAGTAATACCGCCTATTTGAAGGGATCTCTTTTTATCTTCAAAAACATAGTAAAAGTACTAAAACACATACAACAACTAGTACGTGCATATAAAACTTATTCTTCTTTTAATGAAGCGGTAATCGTCTGTCTACAGTACACAATCCTGTGAAATTTTTCATAAGGATTCTTTACATTCTGAGGTAGAATAGAAGTTTATTTTTATTTATTATAATAATTATAATGGTAATGCCTGGGAGTATTAATACTACAAAGCCAATCCGAATCAGTTTAGGAATATAGTACCTATACAATCACGCGAATCACAAATACACTACATTTTATTTTTTACATAATGGCGTGTCCAGTCACAATGCTTCCTTTTGATTTATAAAGGTCTGACAATACGTTGGTAATATACGTAGTGTTACTCATCCGGAACGCGCCACATGTGCTATGAGAAAAATAAACAATAATTTTAACAAAAAACAAAATCTAAAACATAATTTGTAAAATTAAAAAAAATTAAAATGAAGCCCAATAATTAATCAATGTATAATTCGATAAGTAGAAAACGTAAAAGTAAGTTTAGCACTTTACGAATTCGAAAAGTTTTTTTAAATTCGTTATGTAAATTAATTGCTCGTGCAGAATCCAGGTTACTCCCGTGAAGGGCAATGGAGTTGCCGGGGAGTTTTAGTGGGTATTCTCAGTGCCGCTCCATTGAGGTACTGAGTGAGCCCCACACACGCCCGTCGCTTAGCCATTGGCGGGTAGGTCCGTAAATGGATTCCTCCTCGTAAAAAAAATGGGTTGCTATATGCTTAGTTTTGGGGATATTTTTGGATTATTGTTTTGGAACGCAAAAGTTAACACGTTTTCTCTTTCACCTGGTTCCTTGGGACCAGTGTATGTAAAATAAATGGATTGCTAGAGGAGGTTTTTAAAATATGCATATTTAGATGATATGATCGCGTGGACCAATTGAATTTTTATTTATTGACAATTTTTAATGTCATTAGTACTATAAATATAAATTATTGTTTTATACATTACTCCATTATTATTACATTTATGTGATTGGAAATTATTTTGGTTTTAAAATGATTGTGGTTTTTACAAAATCATTTTACCTTTTTTCGCATACATAGTTTTTTATTAACTGTGGATTTGTACATATATGAAACAATTCAATGATGTAAATTATAATAACATTCGTTATACAATTGTGTAACATGAGGAAGAGAACGTTTCACTTATTTGATTTTACCTTTATTCTTTTAAAGGTAAGATTAAATTTCATTCAACATAAATACACAAAGAACCTTTGTTGCACGTATCAAATTTTAATGGCGCTAATAGCTATGTTGACTGAAAAAGACGTGGTACGATGGCTGCCAACACTTCTCAATAATTCTACCTTGCAAAGTTGAGTAAGATGATTAATGTCATTTCAATTTTCTTTCAAAATTATTAAATTTCTACAAGTTTTTGTCTAAAAGGCTAAGCATAATTAGCATAATTAAACGACCTTTTAACAACACTAGCAATGCCCACGACTTCAAAAAATTCAATTTTTTTTCCTGTTTTGTAAATTAATAACCTCAAAAACTGCATGTCGATGTATCGTAAAAAGATTATGTGACTAACAGAGAGAGACATTTTATTTACATAATATTTTATATTTATTATGCTTCCAGCTTCATTCTTCGCGATTTATTTATTAACATATTGTAGTAGCATTGCCACGCTTCAGCCTTGCACGGATTTTTTAAAGACAGTTTATTCCTTTGCCTTCACATAAGAAAAAAAAAAATCTTTTGCTTTTTTATCTATGGTCTATACTATTAACTTTACTTACACCGAGCTACATCCTCATTCTGCGTTTCCGTGCCGAAGCCTTCGCACGTCCACTGAAGTGTATCTCTATAACGGTTAAAAATTTACTTTGAACTATGGGTAAAAAACAGAAAAACGAATATTTGAACGAAGAAAAGATTCTCAGAAAAATTAGTAAACCAGAAAATAAACTTAAAAATAGAAAAATTGGGGGAACGAATCGCTGCAAGAGGCTGTGCAGGGTAGGTACCAAAATTATTTTCACCGAAACATTAATTTTATTTTCAAACCTCTAAACCGTCACTACCATACTTGGTAGTGAACATTTCAAAGTTACACAAATAATACGCGTAACTGCCGCACTGGGCTTTTACCGTAAAATATCTAATTGTTAAAAATAAAAAATGCGTAACTGCCACACTGGGCTTTTACCATTTTATTATCAAACCTCCAAACTGTCACTACCATACTTGGCAGTTAACATTACAAAGTTACACAACTAATACGCGTAACTGCCGCTCTGGGCTTTTACCGTAAAAATATCTAATTGTTAAAAATAAAAAATGCGTAACTGCCACACTGGGCTTTTACCATTTTAATTTTCAAACCTCTAAACCGTCACTACCATACTTGGCAGTGAACATTTCAAAGTTGCACAAATAATACGCGTAACTGCCGCTCTGGGCTTTTACCGTAAAAATATCAAATTGTTAAAAATAAAAAATGCGTAACTGCCACACTGGGCTTTTACCGTTTTATAAAATTATAATTCAAATAACATCGCCTACACTGTTATCGTTGATGACGAAGTACTACAGGACGACTTTGAAGCACATCTTGAAGATCAAGAAACAATATATTTGCCACCAAGTGACTGGGGTGGCACAGTGTCACCTGTAGACGGGATGTCACAACAGCCGTCACACGTGAATGTACCAGAGCAACCAAAGGCTGTTCGTCACCGCAACCAGGGCCATCTTCTGGGTCCACGGCATCATCTACGATCGGCGATGAAACTTAAGATGACAGTATCCTTGATATTCTTGGCGATGCACCAAAGCCTGATACCAACCTTGGTAACAACACTCATAAGTATGTTGCGTCACGTTGGCAAGAAATATTATTGAAAGGTTTGTCTAAAGAAACTAAAGATAAATTAATAAAAGAATACCTAAGTCCTGAAAACTGCGATTTATTAGTCCCACCAGTTTTAAACCCAGAAGCTAAGGCTGCACTCCCTGAAGCTTTAGTGAGGAGAGGTTTTTCGCTTTTGTCAAACAAAAACGTTTAGCCGCTGCAATAACAGCTTTAGCGTAACCGAGATGCTCATAAGTAACAATTATACAAAGGAACAGTTGCTAAAGCCTATTAGCGATACAAGCCGTCTTTTATGTAATAGTCACAACTTAGAGACAAAGACTAGACGTAGTTTTGTTATTTCATCTATTAATGCTACTACCATCAAAGGGGGCTTTAACCGATACTATTCGAGATAAATATTTGTTTGGCGAGAATCTCACCGACAAATTGAAAGCAGCTAAATCTATTCAGAGATCAGGTCAAACCTTAAAAGGTCAAATTAAAACACAACCAAACAAAAATAACTTTAATGTTAGAGATAGGTCAAGGAACCGGTTAAACTCAGGGGCCCTGCATCTCAAGACAGCGGGCAAAGTCTATGCAGGGCAAGTTCTGTCAGGGCCGCGAGCGCCGCTGGTCAGGATGCAACCGCCGCCACCACGCCGACGCCCACGTTCGTCGCCGTCACCTCCGCCACCTTCCGCTCACAGAGCCCACTACTCACGACGATAAATATGACGCAGACTGAGGTACAGTACGCTGGTCGCTTGAAAAACTTTCATCATGAGTGATCTGTTATCACTAATGATAGACTATCTTTTCGTGGATCAGAGGATACACTATTAAATTTCATTCAAGTGTATTTTTGGTTTCAAAACCAAATGGACAAAAACGATTCATTTTAAACTTTAAAAAGCCAAATAAATTTGTTTCTACGTCACATTTTAAAATATAAGACTATAGAACGGCTTCAAAACTTATTTATAAAGGTTGTTACATAGCGTCAGTAAACTTAAAAGACGCTTATTTTTGATTAATGTTCATAAATTACAAAGAAAATACCTTCGTCTCAAATAGAACGAAACATTATATGAATTTAATTGTTTACCTTTTGGTTTATGTTCTGCTCATACGTATTCACAAAAATAGTAAAACCGATAATGCAATTATTAAGAACCAAAGAATTCCTGTCAGTTATATATCTTGATGATATCCTATGTATTGGCCGCTCTGTGAAAATGTTGTTTCATTATAAACTATGATAAAAGCTACTTAAAACCAAGCACTTCAAGTCAATTTCTTGGTTTTGTATTTGATTCAACAAACATTGTTTTAAAATTACCAGATATAAAACGAATGAAAATAAGACAGGCATTGAATAATTTCCTTACATTAAAATCTTGTAAATTAAGACATTTTGCAACTTATCGGTCTATTAATATCAGTTCGTCCGGCATTAGATTATTCTTGGATATGCACTTAGCTTTTAGAACGTCACAAATACTTATATTTAACAAAATATATAAATTATGATAAAGTAATTTCACTTCCAAGCATTTTAAAAAATGATTTAAGGTAGTGGACAAATCACATTAGTTTAGACGTATTCCGCCATAATCGGTTTCATATTGAATTTTTTTTTCTGATACATCAATGACTGGATGGGGTGCTTTTTGTAATGGCCAAGAATCATATGGCTATTGGAAAGATAGCTAATCTAAACAACATATTAAAAAGGTTTATGATACAGATTGGGAACTAGCGGACTATGCTTTCCAAGATATAATGCTTAAATTAGGCCACCCTGAAGTTGATTTATTTGCGACTCGTCGCAATTCAAAGTGTAGCTATTTTATATCTTGGAAAAATGACCCCGAGGCCTGGGTAATAACCCAAGCTATTGTAAATGCATCAATAGATATAGAAAAAAGAATAAATGCATCAATAGATATAGATGCATAATAGATAAATTTTATGTTTTTTCCTCCATTTTCATTAATCCTAAAAACTCTACAAAAAATTATAATTGGTAAAGCGGAAGGAATCATCGTTGCACCCGACAGGCCAACTCAAGCTTGGTTCCCTGTTAAAAGCTAGTTGTATCCAAAAGTATTATTTATTTCTAACCAGATATATCAACCTGTTAAATTCTCCTTTCAGAACACCACACAATTTGCATCACAGCCTCCGATTAATTGCCGCGAGGTTATCCGGCAAGCTTTATGAAATCGTTCTTTGTCGAAGAGATCTGTGGAAATAATGCTTTTATCTTTATCGAGTAACACTTATAGGCAATATGATTGTGCTATCTAAAAAAATGGATAATTTTTTGTAAATATCATACTTATCATTATATGTCTGCATCAGTACCTATTATAATTCATTTTAACTGAAGTATTTGATTCAGGAGCTCAATACGGAACAGTAAATAGTTATAGATCAGCTTTATTACTGTTACTTGGTAGCAGCTTAGATGATGACAGAGTAAAAAGATTTATGAACGGTTTTTTCGGCTTCGACCATCCAAACCCAAATATGACTTAACATGGGATCCTTGTGTTGTATTAAATTATTTATCTCAAGAGTGGCCCAATGAAAACTTTAGAGATTATTTCAAAGAAAACCTTAACACTATTAGCCTTAGTCACCGCACTGAGATGCATACAATAGCTTTAGTTAAAATTGAAAATATTACTATAGGCCATATAGAAATTGCTATCCAGATTCCTGATATAATAAAAACTTCTAATATAAATAATATAAATTCTTACAACCTGTCTTAAAACTACCATTTTTTGATAAAAAATAATAAATATGTCCCTGCCGATGTTTATGATGATTTTTAAAACTTGCGAAACAATGACTGTCCTTTTTTATTTATAAGCTATAAAAAAAAAACCATACAAGAAAATATCTAGCCAAAGATTAAGTCATTGGGTTTAAGACATTCTAATGAAGAGTGGCGTTGAAACGCCAATGTTTACAGCTCACAGCTCACGACACGCAGCTACCGCTGCAGCCAACAGACTTGGAGTCACATTAGATGCCATTAGGAAAACTGCAGGCTGGTCAGATTCCTCACTTACATTTGCTAAATATTATAATAAAAATATAGTATCCCCAGATAATCAATTTGCGAATACTATATTATCTTCACAGAAAACCACTTGTAGTTAATATATATATACCTGTAATATTTATATTTGATTAAGTATTTTGATTAGTGATTGTTCAATTAAATGTTATTGGACACATACTTACCATTGAAAATTAGGATGTAATCTTGTATGCTGTTCAATGAAGCATGCTCTATTTATCTTTCATTCAATCCTCATAAGTATATAATAAGGATCACATTTTATTTACTTTACAATGCTCTAAACATCCTACAATATGTTAATAAATAAATCGCGAAGAATGAAGCTGGAAGCATAATTGATAATTAAACGAACTTGCAAAGTGAAGTTCTATTACAATTATGTGACAGCTTCATTCGAAGCGATTTATTTATACTCACCCACCCAATCAAGGCTACAACTGAAAATATATTTTTTCTTGTGATCCTTTATATTCCCAACCCTGTAAATAAAATGCACCTTTTACAAGACAAAACAATAATTCCTATACTTTATCTTGAATTATTACGAAATGTATACATAAAATAGCTCTAAACGAAATGAGGATGTAGCTCGGTGTAAGTAAAGTTAATAGTATAGACCATAGATAAAAAAGCAAAAGATTTTTTTTTTTCTTATGTGAAGGCAAAGGAATAAACTGTCTTTAAAAAATCCGTGCAAGGCTGAAGCGTGGCAATGCTACTACAATATGTTAATAAATAAATCGCTTCGAATGAAGCTGTCACATAATTGTAATAGAACTTCACTTTGCAAGTTCGTTTAATTATCAATTATTAATAATATAATAAATAAAATATTTTTTATTTATTTCAAATGAATATTATTGATTCATAAGCACGACGGGTAGTTTTGTACATCAATTATTATTCTTATTTTCCTATCTAACTACTTGGAAAGAAAAATAATTATATTATCATTATTTTCTAAGAACTCTTTAATGTTTTTTTAGGTTCTTTTTTGTTTTTCAAGTCTTTAATAAAAAGACTGGGATCAGATAAAAACATTTAAGAAATGGATAAGGCACATACAAAGTTTAGAGTATTTCACTTAATCTGCAGCCCACCTTATATAAACACGTAGGCAAGTAACGGATTGTTATTTTATAGAAAAAGTTCCGAATGATCTTTACAAAGGGCAAATATTTCTTTTGGAAGATATCCTTCTATTATGTCAAATCTGCGCCATTGAAACCCTTGTACTTTCCTTGTCCTTCTTCAAAGAGGTTTTGTTAGTAAAAGGCATGAATTTACTTTTTTCATTATTTTGTTGAATTCTTATATTCTTTACAAAACATAGTAAATATATGGACTTACCAACAGATGGTATTCATTAACTCAGTACATATAGAGATGCAAATAAAACGAAATAACTGGTATTTAATTAAACTTACTATGTACCTAATAGAATTACGTCTCAGAAGTAATAGGACTTTCAGTAATGAAAACTTATTATTTCAATATTACTTAGTCCTATAAGTGGGAGTTACTTGTTACGCAAAGCCTCCAGACAACAAGGCTGGAAACCGTTAATTCACAATAAAGCGAGTCTTTAGCTTTTTCAATAATAACATATTGTAATGACATCGAAACGAATAAGTATTATGCAATGATTACTTCTTCATTCTGATATCCCTATCATGTTAGAAAAGAGGCTAAATCTTGCCAAAAATCCTGTATATATTAAGACAAGTGTAGTCTTAATTCACTGAATACCGTTCCAGTCCAATCACAATCGCGTTAATTCAAGAACTAGAATCCCAAGTGCTTCAGTACAAAGTTCATGACCAGGCAGTAAAGAGAGATATACGATACCTGAGACAATCAATCAAAATAAAGTATACGTATATTATTCTGTGATTTTCAATAAAGTCTTGTGAATGAAATCGTGTCATTATTTTTTACAATTTAATTATAATTAACAATATAAGGAATGCATAATTCAAATGCTTCATAAATTGACGGCGGAATGTTATAATAAGGTGAAATATTTTCATTACATTTAAATTAGGTAGGTAAACAGTGATCTTTCCTTGACACCAATATCTTATTTAATTAAACAAGACTTATAATTTCGTTTTAAACTAATAAAACCAACATAATCAGACATGATAAATACCTTCTTCCTTAAGAAATAATACATCACAGTTGCCATCTGAAGCACGTCATTCTGAATGATGCAAGCGATATTAGCCCTTACCAAAATAAAAAGAGAAGTAATTTTTCCGTGTTGTAAATTCCAAGAATTTATTTCTTATTTTATAAGAGATTGTTGTAAATCAAGAAGCGCTGAGAAAGTACAGACCCTAGCAAATGCCCTCGATAAATATAAGGGGAATAGAACTTGAATAAAGTTTGGGTTAAAAATGAACGTTGTATTTGCGGAATTGTTCTAAATATAAACGCATCGAATCAAAGAATGCAATAGAGTAGTATAAATAAAATATTTTCACATTTAATCAATAAAAAAGTATAACTTTTTTGAATAAAAATTAGACTTTCAAATCCTATTTTTTATATAAGAAAATTTAGTATGTTGGTACTTTAATTAGTTTACTCATTTATAATGAAATTTATGATGATCTAGGAAATGTAACCGCTTAATTGAAAATTCTTAGATCACTCTATATACGATTTTCATTCTTACATGGAAATACTAAGAATGAAATAAGATATCAAATCGAATTTAATAATAATAAAGAAGATATAAGGTATTCTTAACTGATGATGGGCTATTCCAAGAATGTTCCCTGACCTTTCTCGTGGGTTAACGACCAATATGACTTCATAAGTGACGGTGAAGTCGATTCAAGTATACATTTAAGACGCCATTACATGAATGCGAAGTAGGCTATATATTTCATAAAGCATCAACTTTCTGTATATGGAATTCAAAATCTGTTATTATTTTGGATCTGGCATATTATTTTTAATGATTTTCTTAACATAATCTTGTTGTAAGATAGTTGTATAGTTCAAATATCGATGTATATAATTTTCTGTTCAGCTTTTTATGAATTAATCGATAGATAGAAACAAATTTCATTTGGCATTGCATAAAATATGAGGACTTGATAAGTCTAAATATTCTTATTTCAAAATAAAAACATTAAACTGGCACAGATGATTTAATTACAAATTAGAAGATTTTCATTACCTACAATTAATTATTAGTTTTTGGCATAGACTTTCTACACAGAAGAACAATTACTATGTATTCGTGTCATAACATTACAACGCTCACCAAATATAGGTGGCTGAACTTGTTGTGCGAATCTGCTATCTGCTACTCGAGATTTTTTTCTTGGTGCCAGTTAATATCAATTACATTTTATCAACCTTGATATTTCAGACATTCTAGATACAAGTAGACTCGCGTAACTATTAACGACTACCATTTCCTTGCCTTTTCTTTCCCATTAAAACACGGCACACTACATCACAGCAGAAAGAGGTATCGCAGTGAAACCTATTCAGATAATCCTGAATATCTACCATTGAGTTAATGATCCATCCGTAATTAACAAACGCAAATGCTTATATAAGTTTAATCGACCAGAGCGCTGAAACCACTGCCTCTTTAGATGAAAGAAGATAATTACATAGACTAAAAATATGCCAGGAACTTACAAAGATTGTGAGGAATATGGTTGTTCGCCGAGTCACATTCCTGTAACCCGTTACACGCACGCACCACAATCACTTAGAGACGCATTATCAGGGGTATCGCTTTGAGGATAGACCATTGTTATCTTAATAGTACTGCTTAGGATTGTGGGCTGGGAGCACGCTGACAACTTCGGGTTTTTGGGGCCACATAATAAGTTTTGTTAGATAATATTGATTGGATAATTTACTTTTTATTTGTTTTCGCAACTTAAGGGAATTAACTGTAATTTTTAGGTAACGAAAACTTTTGATGAACAATGTTTTTATTTCCATATTAACCCTTTGTTGCTCTTTTAAATTAATTGCTAATAAACGTAATACTGTATCTGATTATTAATATTTCTATTTATGTTAAATGAATTCATATTCATTGTCACAAGTTTCATACCACTTTAACCCCGAAAAACAATAACTAATTGAACAGTTTATTAGTAACAAAAATGTAAATTCTAGAAGAGGATTCGAAACAGCACGCTCTCGGTTAATCAGATGCTTAAGCAGATATGATCAGGAAATTAAATATTGTATGTTGTTCCTATAATTTTTTCACTTTCATAGTACCCTTCTTATTTATTATCTTTGCCTGAATATTTCCTTTGCAATATGATCGCCTATTCTGAAGGGCTTTTCCAAGTGTAAGATAAGTGTTTTCTCTTAGTACTCTCATAAAACAAATAGACTGCTATATACCTTTGAAAAGAAAATACTTAACATTCACGTTAACGATGTGTTACTGTGGTGACAGTCTGAGCCAGGCTCACTATTATTATATTACCTCGTTAGATCTCGGCTTGGCTTTTTGTCCAAATTGTTCAACGTGTCGTCACAATGAAAAAGGAATTCACAGTGTTAAAATCAACATATACTGTTGTTTTTTATAGTATCTACAACAATGAAAACAAAATTAATTGATAAAAAACTAATGTTGTCTGATTTTGTTTTCATTCTCCAGAACTAAATGCAAGAACTAAATATACGCTTTCAATCTTATTATTCTACTTCTTACCTATTGGTATTAAGATTGAGTGTCATACATATTGTTAAAATCTTAATGTTATCTTATCTTGATGTAGGGCCAGGATTACTCCCGGAGCACGTGTGGGATCTTTTGTGCTTCCCCAATCCTAATGACCGCTGTCCTGGAATACCTCCAAGATGTACATACTAAGTACACCCGGAGACAGCAGCCTTATATCTTCAGGACTGGCATAGCCCAGTCCAAAGAGACCCATTCTTTTGCTAGCAAGAGCATCACAGTTACATAAGATCTGTGTGTATGGAGTGGATGTAACTGTGACCTTAAATTATCTTAAATATAAACATACTCTCAGAAATCTCTATGAAATATTTTCACGATTTAAAATACTAAAAACTTTAGGTCTAAATTATAATAAGTAATATATTAAGTGAATCAAGCCCACTAAACACAGGAAAATAGGTCAAAGCTATTAAGAGGCGGTAAAATAGAAAATTACTGAATAACGAACGAACATTCAGGCAGAGCGATTAATATTGAATAACGGTTTATATAATATTTTCATGCATATATTTTCGTTAATATCATGGAGTAATAATAAAAAATTTCTTTAAACTGATATTATACAAATTTGATACACGTGGCAAGAAGCTTTCTCTTTAATCATTTAATTAGCTTAGAATTCTAGAATTGTAGAATGTCTCCAATCATGGTAATCGGTAATTGGTTTTTATAATAGTATTTGTAATTCATGTATGATTTGTTTTAAATTATTGTTTTATTTAAAATACTTTAATATTATATATATATATATATATATATATATATATATATATATTTTTACCTGGTGTTATGTCACATATTCTGGAAGCAATCTATTTTGGAATCTTTATTTGCCCCAAATTTATCTTTCATCGAATTGACTTAATGATACTGTCTAGACTATTATACAGACCGACTTATTTTTACTTTAATAGTAATTAGGGTTGGCAAAACAGATAATATTTCTAACATAAATTACTGCCATATACCTTACAACAGTGTGTTATCAAAGTTACATTTATATTTTATTTAATGGGAATCAATTAAAATAAAACTCTTATTTTGGACAATGATACACACTAAATACTATAAAATCAACAAAAGTAAACATTTCGGCAGTTAGATACAAAATGAATCAAGTTTATCACATAACTATGATCTTCAGAAATAGCTAATTTATTTATAATATATTACAAATAAAATCAATCTTTTTTTGAAATATAAAAGTTAATTTTAATAAATCAAATCTATTTCATATAGAAAATTGCTTGGCTTTGATCGAATAAAAGTTTCTAGAACGTTGCCTTGGAGAATATAAAATTTCTTTTGAAAACTTTTCTTGCTTATAAATGTATAGACGAGAGGTTATTAGTACAAGTGAAAGCAGATAAGCTTATTTTAAAAGTGTATTAAAAATGGCTTTTATTACTAGTCAAATGTGACAAATTGTTGAGACTTATCTAAATTATTGTATTTGATGATCTTTTGAACGCATGTGTTATTGATATATTTTTTATTTGACAGTACGCCTAATAGTAAGTAGTAGGGAGAGTCTATGACCAAATACATGTAGTTCAGCATGTGACTATTGTTGACTATTTAGCCCCCCTTTAGCTTTCCCTTTCACGCCCAGAAGGTAAAATTTCACGTCTCTTTTGAAGGATCCAATGTTTCAAAGTATTATTTAAAAACTATCATACTGGGTGGTACAGACCCGCTTGCATGGTCGTCTGGGTAGGTACTAGGTACTTATATATGTCCTATTACAGACATGTAGCAGTAAACTAAGTCTCGATATTAAGGGGAAGGAAGTAAATTTGAATAGGACATTGAAGAGGCTGTACGCTTGTACCAGAAATGACGGTATTTTACCGCAGCTCAAAATTATAATAGGTTGGGGAA
Organism: Acentria ephemerella; assembly: GCA_943193645.1. Taxonomy (NCBI): domain Eukaryota; kingdom Metazoa; phylum Arthropoda; class Insecta; order Lepidoptera; family Crambidae; genus Acentria; species Acentria ephemerella. The sequence continues at coordinate 7,170,052 of OW971886.1, read as the reverse complement.
AAGTTTCTTCGCATTTTAAATGAAAATTGTGAAGTGCATTGACATTTAATTACATTATATATGTGCCATTTTGTTAGGTTTTTGGTAGAGACATGACTCCGTTGCTGTAGAAATTTTAGGACTTCTGATAAATAAAAATGCGGCAAGAAATTTTGGCAATCCTCTCTTGATGTTAACCTGACACTGCCTAAAGATTTCTGAGCAGACCGAAATAGGTAGAAATCAAAAGGTGTAAGGTCAGGGTTATATGGTGAATGCATTAATACCTCCCAGCTTCTTGATTTTTGCTGAGTGGCCAAAGATGTATGTGGTCTAGCTTTATCGTCATGAAAGACCACACCCTTTCTATTAATCAATTCCGGTCACTTTCTCTCAACTCTTTCTTTAATGTCATCAGTTGTTGGCAGCAGAGATCCGAATCGATGGTTCTGCCCGGCGGTAAAAGCTCATAATGAACAATGCCCTTCCAATCCCATCATAGACACAGCATCATCATATCGCGATTAAACTGGGTTAAGATTTATGTAAAGCCTGACCGACCTTTGAGCACGACCTTTTCCGCACGTTCTTGTCATTCGTGATCCACTTTTCATCACTAGTTAGCAATATCTTCAAATATGGTGTTTTTTCATTGCCTCTCAATAAAGAATTGCAAATGAGTACACGGTTCATTAGGTATCTTTCAGTGAGTTCGTGTGGCACCCAAATATCAAGGTTTTTTCAAATGGGTCAAAACTATTTTGAGGTCATATCCCAGTTCTTCGGTATGTCAACTATATCTGTATAATATAATGTACTACTTAACATTCCACGTCGGAATAGCCGCGCTACTCACTCTCCCTAAGTAACAAATAGGGAGGAAGATAAAGAGCGTCGGATGTCATATAAGTACTAGAACTTCAAACATTGCCTAAATTGTAGTTAAGTCTATCCTTGTTTTAAGCGGGACTTGTACTAGCTCAACTCAAAAAAGAGGTCACAAACTCTTTCTCAAATCGTGTTCCACCTAACACTAGAAAATAGTAAGTGTAATTATATCTCAAAGACAATATCAACAATATTAAGTAACTCCAAGGTATATAACTATTGAGAGGAGCTCGTTGGCTTAGTCGTTCAAACGCTCTGGTTGAAAGTTGGAGGTTGGTTAAGAATGAAGATCATTCTTGCTACCTAAGTGGATCAATCTAAAATAATATCTTGAAATCTCCGTGCTTCAAAAGGTTGTTGTTATGGCAACCGTTTTCTTCTACCAATCCATATTGGTCTAGCGTGGCGGTATTTATAGGATATAGGAAAGCCTGTGGACGTATATAGTCCGTAGCTGATGATATAAGTATTAGCTGATCACCGCTTACAGAATTTATTTATTTTATTTAGTACATTAACAGCCGGAACCAACAAGTATGTATACAGCTTAACACAAGTAAACAAAATAACTTAATTAAATTTCATAGCTGCTAAATCAATAATAAATAATTTGCTTTATTTTAGGAGGACTAAATGAGATTTGGGTTATAAATAAAAAAATATTAAATATAAATAAATAGCGATAATATAAAGTTCAGTGATTTCAGATAATACAGTGGCAATTTCTTTCTCATCAAATTCTAAACTTAGATTGCAGATTGTGATCTTGGTGAATGTTTTCAACGAAATGGTGGTATGAATACCACAAAGGAATATTTTATATTTCTCAATACTGGGATGATAAAATATTGTTATTAAGAAATATGAAGTTTTAACTCATTTTCTTTGGATAAAATAGCATCAGTTTGTCAAAATTCCTTTTAAATTATATAAATATGTATACGTGAATATATACTTTCAATTGAGCGAAAAATACGTGTTCACGCTTTGCCGTTTCTATGCTTTATCTGATTAGTTAAAATAAAAAACAAAATAAACATGAAATACATTATTGAATTTAAACTTCGCGAGCAAATATCTTCTTTCTCACTTAACACGTTAAATTATTTATTTAAAAGAAAACAGAACCTCCTTTTTAAGTTGGTAAGAATGGTGTTCATACTCTCTAACTTTCTGTGTCCAGTTAAACTGATATATTATTATTTTTAACACCAAATCTATAAAAGATATATTACATTATTATTAGCTGTAGGTGGTTAGTGAAAAAAGTTATTTAAAACTATTACGTCCCTCTGCAATTTAAGTTCATTGAAAACCAAACTTCGGCAGAATGTTATCAAATGATTGTAAGAATATTCTAATGTAGGATTGAGGTACTAACTTTGGTAAATTATACTTCGCGTTGGTCTTAATCAACATAAAGTTATCATGAAACTATTAGCTCGTTTCTTCTAAAAGTTTCATCGTTCGAGTTACAAACTTTGCATTATCTACCTCTACTAGATATGCAAAGACTGCATAAAGATTACTAATGATGACACTGTAGAAATAGCTTGGCTGACTTTGGTTTTAATAAAAATTCAGATGAGAGACTGGCTACTTTTATTTCATACTCACAAACGTAAATTATAACCTTATTTTATTAAATTTATTATGCAGGTGGAACCTAATGAGCTAATGCAGACATTAGTAAATATTTTTTATGGTAGTCTTATTTATGTACCAAGAAAGAGGTTTCTTCTCGAGTCTTTATAAAATCCAAAGAGGGGAGAAATCTGCTCAGTACGTAAACACAATTTCTATAGATGATGGTAAAAAGGGTTTGATACCAGACTGTTGCTGATATGATCTCGAGCAACTTTTGCTTACCATTATTAACAATATATCGTGGCTACAAGTGTAAGTCTAACGACATCAAACGCAACCATCGTATACACTCCATATTCCATTTCAAACGATTTGCCGCAACGAAAAAGCGATAGCAATGTCTCACTAACGTCAAAACAAGTTAGTTATACCAATACGACATGATGACAGTTTTAGTAATCTCCTTACATAAAAATCAAAATCCTTCCTGTTTGTCTGAATACCGTTCCATTTATATTCTACCCGTTCTATCCATCGTCCACCAACAATTGTACTAATTCCTGACTAAAAATTCGTAATAATGCCCCTTTCAGTCAGTCAGATGCCTCGTTCAATTGGCGTTGACCCACTGCTGGTGTGCTCAAAGGTAGTCTACTGTCCTCATCACCCTTTTCCTTATCCATCAATAGAATTAATTCCATTATCTCTTCATTCTTCCACTTTCATGCTAACAATTTACAGACTCGAAAGCATTTCTGTCAGAGCTGGTAGTCAATATCAATGCATTGAATCAGGATTTATGCCCGGTCATGGCTTGGGCTAAACCTTTCGGGCTTATTGGTAACCCAGCTAAATCAAAGACAAGATTTTGGCAGCAACAGGCTATGAGAATTAGATATAGCATGACACCGTCTTTAGTTTACGATGGAGTTGTAATTCTCTACAGTGACAAGAAAAAAATCTTAGCAGTATACTAACTTTAAATGTATCTTTAGTGTCAGTAGGAGTATGTACTTCTCATATCACTGACTAAAACGTCTTCATACTTGCTCACCTTCAAAACCAAAGTTATGCCCGCGGAAGCTCTTATTCACTCGTTTTGGCCGAAGTTAGCTACTTAAACACAGTCGTGAGAAGTAGTAACCAATAGACTGAATCAAATCTTAAATTGGCCTGCAAAACGTTTAATACGACTTTTAACAATTGTTCAAACTATAATATTAGTTGTATGTATCTAGTACAGTTTATAATATGCTTTTCTCATAATTCAATGGCCATATGAGCTTTAGGAGTCGCTATTAACTTTAAGTCTGTGAATAGACATAAATGTAATTATTAACTTTATTCCTATAAGTAGTATTACTTTTCAATCAATTTCATCATTATAATGACTTTAAATTAAAAACTTTTATTAAAACAACAAGATGATCAATATATTGATTTTATATTAATTGAACTTTGAAACCCATACCTATCTATTTGTTTTGTAAAAATTATATATTACATACATTTTTACAGAGTTAAGAATATGAAACTATAATCTGTGTAATTATTTGGTTCCGTGCTAATGTGAGACTTAAATAAATGTACAAGAAGTTGAATTTATTTTCAATTATCTAAGTAATTTGCCATCGAACATACGAACAATGTCGATGTTAAAGAAGACCTAACTATGGTTTGTAATAGTTTTTGATTTATGAAAAATAAAAATATGACTTGATTAATAGCTGTCACAGAAACTGGTTTATTTTATTTATTATTTAATATTATTAATTATTTTTCCACATTATTTATTAGACTTAGTTTCTGGCTCCACAACAGTCGGCCAAATAATACCTAGTTAGTACAAGTGATGGTCAAAAGTAGTATTTCCCAGTTTTTCCGTAGTTAGTGAAGTCAGCGACGGAGTAGGTATTTCAAACAACACTTCCTTATCCCAGAGGTATCGTTAAACCTATGCTGTAATCACGTTACTGCTCGTAAACCGTTTACTGGCCACCGCAAACAGATTAACCCGTTTTATTGCTAATAAATGGAGGCGATAAACATTGTATATGTAGACTTTGGGTTGGTTCGCAAATCTTTATCGATTGGTCGTATAGATAAGCTAATATTCGAGATGGCCAAAATTGAAGGGACACTATGTAAGAAGGTTAGGCCTACTGTCCATGTACCGTCGCTTCAAACGAAAATTTCCGTCAATGTCTACTCTCGTTGTATACTAGCGTTCACAAACAGGCGAAATTTTGCCTACGGTTTGGTACTTCCCATTTCTATTGTATCACTACAAACTCAAAGTAAGGAAAAAGTTAAAGTAGTGTAAGTAAGCATTAAGTTTAAATTATAATTATAAAATTAAAGACGATGCGAGACTATACTATTAATACTGCAGTTAAATTTGACTTTTCACCTTTATGCTAGGCCAGCTTCCGCTTGCGGCTGCACGGAGTTCGGTCTCTCACAAATTTTATAACAAAATTATAATAATTCTAACCCGCAGTTCCAGAGATTACCGCCTATAAACTCACAAAATTTTACCTCTTTATAATTTTAGTATTGATACCAGGTTTTTAACGATGGCACGGGGTTACTTACCAATTTTGACAAATAATTTCTAGTTCAGTATCATTTTAATAGTATCGAAACTTTTCCTTTGTGTTTAGGTGACAAATACATAATTTATAAAAAGGAGTTTCCAATACTTCTCAACAGAGGTGCTGGTATTGATTTCATATAATTGATCAGCTGATATCAAATACGGTCGAAACGATTCAATTTTATTGGAATTCACACTGTGAAAATTGCTAAAAAATTTATGTTTTAAAAACAAAATGTTATTTTTTTTATTTTATTGGATATCTAGAATCGTTTTAGATTTTCGTTATAGGTAAATAATTTTGTAATAAGAGCCAAATTTATCATTTTCAAGTTATTTCTTATCTTGAGGCAAATACATAAGATCTGAAGCCGGCTATTTGTTATATTCAATTTGCATTCAAAATGTTGTATTTCGATAAAAAAAACATTTCATACGACTTACGAATAACAGACACACCACTGTGGTGTAATAATTATTTTAACGTATATCAAATAAAAATTATGGAGAATATGATAAATTTGACCCGAAATGAATTAAATAATTAATGTTAAAAATGCTCATTGTAGGCTTCAAAGTTGTAGTCGGCTCCAAAATGTTTCACATCTTTTTTTAATGGCAACGGAAAATTTAATCAAAACGTAATTATAGAAATAAAAAATGGCCAAATGGCTATTAGCTTTTAAACTTCAAAGAGGAATGCTCTTTGCTGAATATGAGCATTATAAAGCCCTAAAAAATATTTAAAAAAAAATATTTTTCATATATAAACCTTGGTAGTAATTTTAATTTATCCGTATTACCTTATCACGATTGATCAAGGAAAACTTAACACTACTCTTAACGTACAAGCTCAAGTATTCTTGTAATTTATGAAATATTGAGAAAAAAATCCATTTCTAAAACAGCAGAAAACGAGTTTTGCTTTCAAAAGCAACATATAAACATAAGTGGAGAAGAATTAATAAACTACATAATCAATGGATTTTCAAAATGAACAAGGTAATAATACTCTGAACGGCATGGGCATTTTTGTAAAGGTACTGCAAATGATTTGACACCGCCTTATTGTAAGCAGTAAAAGAAGTCCAATTGCGAAGCTACTGCAGTATGCAGAATGAAACCCTAGCCACCTTCACATTTCAATTCCAAAATGTTGTAATGAATTCAGCGTCCGAGATTGATTACACTCGCAAAAGTGTAAATTAAGGACCGTTTTAATCTTTATATCTCTACAAAGAACTCATCCTCTAAATATTCAAGTTTTAAATTCACAATATTTGCCCTGCTGCAATAACACACCCCCTGCTGTGACCCCGATACTAATGTTTAAGAGAATTTCGACTGTCTTTGCAAGTGGAGCGACGAGTGTCATTAGCTAGGTGCATGATAAGTGGGCAGTGTTCCTAAAACGGATAGATGGATCATACATAGCCTTTAGTGACCGCGCATCCGAAATCACCATGTCTGTGGTCACTTCAAGCCATTGATTGTAGACTGTGCAGAACCATCTCGTTTGAAATTCGATGGAAGTGGTCTTTAATCGGTAGTGGACCTTAAAAACTTTACTTACTATCATAATGTAAGGTACATTGGCTTACTTAATAGAATTTTTTACATTTAAAATTAACCCCTACTCACTTAAAAGAAATGATTCAGCATCGGACACATCCATTCATACATAGCATAGTTACCCACTGGTCATATACCTCTTCCCTATTGCGCTGATTTCAATTTTCTCTCTGGCCAGCCTTATACAGTGAGGTACGGTCACTCATATTATGTCTTCAGACTATTTATGGGTGGTCTAACCACTGGTCTAATTGCTCGAAAATGCACCGCTCCGCGGTGTGAAACATACTCAGATATAATAATTTTCAATATTCCAAATAATATACACCACCATTTGAAAGAGGGATAGTACAATAATGGGCATAGAAACTAACTAACATGTTTAATACTTGTTCTATAGATTGTTCCACCAAAGTCCCTTTGAAATACAAAATAAACTTTCTTCTCCCGATGGGAAGCGAAACTTGATCGTTTGTTTGTTACAGACAACGATCAACATTTACAACTGAGGTGAAATTCGTACTCAAGTTAAAATCACCGTTTGTAGTTTTATCAATTGTGATAGTATTATGTTAAATTAATAAATCCATCGAAGACACATGTTAGTGTTATGTTGATAGCTATGGTTCGCCTATATTACAGGAAGTGGGATGTATAATGATTAATAACTAATTTTATAACTAAATTCTCTAACTAAAAATTTATAAAGTAACAGGAAAAATAATGAATAGAAAATAACAAAGTGGAAACAATATCTTCTTTATAAAATATAATTAAACTGGACATACCGAAGTCAAATCCCACATTAAAAGACATGGACATCCCACATTAATGGAAATTTAATATACGCACCATTACGTGCTCGTCCAGTTCGTTTGATCTGCTGCTTTCCACTTTTAATAGCTTTTCCATCGCAGCTTAAACTTGTTTATCATTAAAACTTCCAGCGGATAAACACCGATCCTATTCCACACTCAAGACACCTAACTTGAATTACATTGTTCTTAAAAGACAGAACTGAACATTTTTAAATAGATAACAGTTTAAATCTACAAACGGCACCGAGTGACTGCTATGACTTAGCTGAGCTGCTACCACCCCTGGTTAGAACTTTATAGGGCTTCTCTAAGTTAGCACAGGGACTAGAACAAGGTATAAAGTTGTTAAAGTCTTTATAATTTTGTTGTAAGCTTACGTCTACCATAGCAAATTAAACAAATAGATCATCTTCATACAAACGAGAGTGCCTTAAAATAGAATTGAATTATACTTTATTGCACATCAACACAGTTATATTAAAACAGTAAAAACGTTCATACTTAAATGAACAATGAGTGGCCTTATCGCGATCCCTTCCAGACAACTTTTGGATAGACAGGAATAAAGTTAATGAATAAAGTTAAGATGAATATAACAACTAATATAAATATATGTAAATTAATAGTTGAAATCACATTATAATAAATACAAATAACATATAATAATAACAGTAACACATAGATACTACATAAAAGTTACTCAATATAAAATAACTCTAGTCTTGTAAAGTTGCAAAACCATATTGATATCTTACTGCGACGTACAATTAGAAAAAACAGAGGCATATTTTTTGGCTTCTGATTAATTATATTAAGGCCTTCTTTGAAAGTAGAACCTTCATTTGGATTCTAAAAGTAATCTCCAAAGTCTTTTAAAATCTTACGCCATGAGTTATTTAAATTCAAGATTAAAAAACAAACTATTCTCTTTTCTTTTCTATTACTTCCTATTGGTTTCTATTGCTCTAATGATGTTAATATTTATTTAAAAGATTCTAGAACAAAATGTGCGAGATTTTTTTTATAAATATTTTTATGCGCTCAATTGCTTTTGGGATAAAGATCAATAAGTATCTCTGAGTACTGCGCACTATCTGATCTTGAGCAGTTCAGTTTCGGTTAAAACCTTATATTAAGTTACTAAAATATTATGAACAAAATAATTATGTCATGAAAAAACAGAACAACGAAGAATTCCTTAGGAGAATTAGCGAAAAATCGTGTACTTTATGAGCGATGGTAAAGGTTGACCTTCTTTCAGGCATCATTTCGGAAAACCATTAATGGGGGTCTTTCGTTTAAAACACATCATTGACTCTACAGTTACTCGACAAATTCTCTACGTCCACTTCATTGGTATCCCATTAACCGCTGTAAAGTAAGCGTGTGTTTCAACTTAAATTATTTTTCTTGTTTTTTTTTCTACTTTTTAATTTAAATTAGTGTTATTGATAATCAAACTACAAAATCCAAAGTCATTAATTTAGTATTTAACAACATTATAAGTTATGTGAAATAACTTGTTAATTTCACCGCTCGTCTTTTACAGCCTACCAGCACTTACCCTCACGTAACATAATTGCAACTAAATCTTGAATGTAGACTCTTCACAGATTCATGTTTGTTATTGATTCTAAGAGTTTACATTAAAGGCTTAAGTGCAGCTGAAAATATTGTCACACGAGGATACGCAAACATAAGACATTTCTTTACAATGTTCTTGAATATTAAAAATCATTGAAGTGGCTACAATATTTTTTTTCACCTCGCCAAATTAGGTTAATATAAAATCAGAAATTTAGATATAACCCTTTTAAAAAGCAAGGCTTATTATTTTTGATGTCAATCTGATATCGGCCTTAGGTCTTCCATAGAATTCAGCGGAGTCGTTACCCGTGGGCTGTTCTTAATTGATCCCGAGCGACGACATCGGGGTACGGTTAAAACTAATTGCTACGGTAACAACGGAGAAAGTTCAATTATTCGTCGAAAGTCAAAAAATGCGCGGCTTTTGTTACTTTCGTAAAAAAATATTTTTGTACTGTTATTGCATTAAAGTTTTTTTTCCAAAATTAGTAGTAGTACAATATACTCAAAATATTGTCAGGCTGCTGTAGTAGATAATGTATGAAAATAAAACAACAGAAAGCTCAGTTTTAAAAATATTTTGGAAGTAAAAACATTTGGAATAAATGATCTTCATAAATATATGAAAAATATACTGCTTTTATACGAGTTCAGCTGAGTTGAAGCTGAGTATTAATGATATTTATCTACAGTAGTAAAATATTTATTAATCACAACTTCTTCATTTGTAAAATTCTATGCATACTTTCAAATACAACAAAATAAAACCGACTTGCGAAAATAATATGAACTCAAACTGCCCACAAGTCGCATTTTAATAATATCGGTATTTAACATAACTTACGGTAACATATAAGAACTAAAGACTTGGAATTTAAATAAAACATATATGAGTTGATGAATAAATTTTATCGTCACGAAATCAAAACTTGGTTGCAATGTTTTGCATGATGGTATTTAAAAATAATGTTACGGAGAAAGGAACTGAAAACTTGCTATAGTAAAAAGCACTGATAAACATGAGAGTTATTTATATTATTAAGATCTACTCACGAATTCTATTTATTTGTTAATTAAGCTCCCGGGACTATTATTGGACTCCATAGATTATATATAGCAATATCTAGGTAAGTTTACTATAAACCTATTGTCCACAGAGCGCCTATATAGGCGCCTCTTCCAATTTACAGTACAATACCTGTTCCTCAATCCGAGCCAGCTTCCTAAAATCTATAATTACAAGAAGCGGTCCTATGTAGACCGGTTTCTCGATCGATCTCAAACAATTTCCGGGTCAGTTTTAGTTTAACATGCCGCCCATTGAAATTTCAATTTCTCTGCTAACCAAAGGCACCTTGTGTGAACTAATATGAGCCGGGATATATTCAGTAAGATAATAGAGCATCCTTAACTCTATAAAGGGCTATTATACTAAAGACTGAATGTTCATACCACCTACAGATCAAGCAGAATACTATGAATTTGATGGTTAACATAATCAGTTGTTATAAGAGGTAGTTTTCGACTAATATTTTAAATAATGCAACAAAGCAAGACCTAATTGATCTACGTAATCTGTGTATAGGTATCTATGATTGTATTTTAAATTGCTTCTTTTGGAAATACTGTTTCAACTTGTCTTAGCAATTTAATATCCTTTTTTTAGTATAGTTTCACATTACTATGATTAATTTTAAAATGTAATGTTTAAACACTCAATACAACTAGTAATAACTTCAGTTATTGTCATAAATCAAACATAAACATTATTAATGTATTTTATACTCTTATAGGTCGTATCATTGTCATCTTCTATTGTTTCACCTATGTTTATAATTGTTGAACAAAGGCCGTGTTCGTAAATATTCCAGCGAACAGGATAAAAAATGGATATCAGATGATTAAGTAGCATCTCAAAATAAAACATCAATTTTCTTTAAGAACCACTGCCAAAACGAGTTGGAAGACGAAACGATCCGTAATTTCTTATCTTAAAAAGTACGAAGGTCACCAATTTAAGTTCGAAATTATTCCGATTAAGGAAGTTACAGTTCTTACTTTGACTTTCAAATTGTAAGCGTACCCTGGCTGGCGTCGTAAAAACAATGCTTTCTGTGTGGATGGTTGAAAATTAAGATGTTTGAGTATAAAATATACTCTATAACACACAAGATATAGAAGTATAATAATAATATAAAACAACAATAATATTTTCCCGTGTTTTTAAAAGCCAACGTTTATTATTATTTAAAAATATATGTGGTATTTATAACAATGGTCCTCGAATCAGAATTTCATTATCATTACTAGACGAATATTATTTTAATAAGGGATAAATATGAAAATTTTTTGTGTATCTTCTTTATTTCGATTTAAAGCCGAACTTAAAGTTATCACAGAAAGTAACTCGAGAAAGCTTCCTATTCTACAATCGACACTCGAGAGATACAAGCTTATATCTCTTGAGCTCTCTAGGCTTGTATCTTCCTGACTAGAAACGAGAAGGAACAATAAGTACAATGTAACTAGAAAAAATATATTATTGGTCTATCACGTATTGAATGCAGAAATGTATTTAATTTCAAATTAGACGTAGATAGTCTATTTACGTAAAAAATACTCATTAACATTTTCAAGTTTATACTGTTTTTTAGCTTGAAATTTTATTACCACGCTTTGTTTTTCAGTTGTCAATCCATAGGCATACGGTCCAATCAACTTGAAATATGTATATGCAATCAATCAATCTTTCTATTCTGCGCTGCGGTCCAGTTTGTCAATAACCCGTTTCATTAAAACCAATTAGTAAATAAAAGTATGTTTGTAAGAGAATATAAAATTTTAATAATAGCTTAGAAATATTTTCAAGCCTACTAGAAAATATTGGCGCTAAAGTACAAAAAAGCTACACTACGAAAGCTCAGACTGCGTGTTATATTTTAGCAGCTAATATCAAATGGCTTATTTTTTATATATCGAACCCTTAATATCCAAGATTTCAATGAGAAGGTAAAATATATCTCACGGTAAGGTGTTCTGCAAACACAATAGGAAATCAAAAAAATGGCGAGCAACAGCCAAATTCTTAGAAAGAACTGAAAAATTAAAAAGATTTAATTTTGTTTAAAAAAGTAGAAATAAACTCACTCAGCCAGCACTAAAAAAAGTGATAATCTGCTCACTTAGGTCAAGATCTTTGACTTTCGTAGCACACATACGTTTTTTTTTTAATTTACCATATTTGTTGTTTTCTAATGTTCCGTAGAGAAACCGAGGTTTCTTTTTTACTTTGTTAAAATACATTCTCTTTCCTTTGCCTGCTTGAATCAGGAATAAAACAAAAGGCACTAAATGTGAGAATCATTTACATATTTGTCTTAGCGATAAATTACCTACTTCTGAATACATAATATCACATCATCTTTTCTACTCAGGAGCACGCGTGCCGGTCCACGGGGTCACTCATTCCTGCTTCCTCCTCTACTTTACGCACAAAGAGATTCCGTGACTCCTTCCTTTGTCGCACAGCCAGTGAGTCGAATTCCTTACCGGCAAACTTATTTCCTCCTTATTAAAACAGGGGTTCCTTCAAAAGAGGCGTGAACCTACTGCTTACCACCAGGCGGTTGTAGTAAGAAGGGTATTTAATAAAATAAAATAAAAATATTACTTATTATTTATTCAACAATTATATGTATCATGGCCGCAGCATTTGTATGTTATATTTAATGTGAATATGTAAAATTAGAAAACCAGCAACTTCTTAACACATTCTATGCCCAATAAAAATGCCCATATTAGCACTGTTTATTAAATATTTTTTCCAATAAAACTTTAACTATTTCGCAACATTGACGTGGCGACTGTCACTCGCATATTCATAAACATCAAATTATAATCTATTTAAGATATTTCCAACAGCGCTACCTATATTTTGTAAGTTAGTAAACCCTTCATTATAGGGTGAACACTGAGCCGTGTCGTGTGTGTGTGTGTGTGTGTGTGTGTTAATTCTTTTTGAATTGGTTAATGTATAAAAAAGATATATTCTACTTTATTTTAAATAAGTGACTGGAGATATAAATTTGAAACTAGTAAATTTTCCCAGTGCTCTAGTTTCAGTACACAATAGGTACTTCGCATAAAGAAAACTTGTGCAATTCTAGGCTGTATTCTTGCGCTGGTCAAACAGCGATAAGGCACGGCGCCTGTCTAGTTGCTACTTGGCTAAATTACTCACATAATCTTGTAGCATATATAGGATATTACTGTTATAGAAGTCTCTAGCTAAGTAGCTAGCAAGTTTACAAGAACACTCTTCTCAGTTTAGACGTTATTAACGTTTATTTTCCCAACTCCACATAATATTCCTTGTTATGTTTTGTGGCCTTAATACTAATTACGTAATAATAAAAAAATAAGCTTGACGTAGTAAATTCTAATTTATATGATTAAAATTGTTCATTCTTCGGGAGAGAGAATTTCAATAGAAAACACCAAATTCCAATTAATCACATTTCAATTCTTATTCAGATTTGGACTTTTGAAATCCGATAATGAATAATATAGCTAACCATTGTCTTAGGGCCACTAGTAATATCCAAATGATATCCAATTGTTTCTTTCAGATGTAAACGAGCTTATTGTCCAGGTAGACAAAGCGATTTATGCTCTTTAATAACAGATTTAATAAAACTGTCCAAAGCTATTTTCATTTGCATTTTCTTTCTACCGTCGGGGACTTAAGTCGTTTCTTAAATTCAGTTGATAATATAATTTTGTTGAGCTTTAAAATTATTCAGCCTCGGAACCATTGTGGCGCGTTATTACAAACTGATATTTTAAATCAAAGAACCTAGCTTAAAATATCTTGTTTTTTGTTACTGTCGTTTATTTGTATACCTTCCTGTTAATAAAAATAGTAAGTATCAGTGTTGCTAAATACTTTCCACGATAATTAATTGGTAGAGAAGATCATATTTATCGTTTTTGTGATTTCAGTGTAATCACGTTGTTATTACAAAAACGGACTTTCTCGATTTTTCAATTTAAAAATACAAATTTCTGACCAAGATGATACAAAATAAACAGACTTTAAAAATTATGTTTGACTAAATATTCCCTCAGTTCATTTACCATTGGTTTGAAGATTAACTTTAAAATGTTATAATATTTTTTACCCTTCTTCAAAGGGCTTTCGCAATACTAATACAAGCGTAATCATACAAAACGGAGCGAACAGATCAAAAATATTTCTTATGCCACAGAGCATCAAAGAATAATAGAGTGGTACTTAGTAGTATGACTATAAGAAGTAGTAGAGTAGTAAAAGTAGTCAAAGTCAAAGCATTTATTTACAAGTAGTCTTAGTCATTATTATTATTTTAAACAATATTTTAATTTATGTAATATAATAATTAAGTTTCAAATGTTGACATAAGTTTAAATTCACGCCCGTCCAATAGTCTCCATTCAATATGCGCAATTTGCATCGGACGTATGTTAACTATTGTTAGATCCTACTCCGTTTCAGAGCCTGTTATGATACTCGAGAGAAATTCGCAAAACTTAACCGTTTGACACTAGAAAATGACTGCGGATTAGATGCGAAACAAGTGTTCGGAAATTCAATGAAGCTAACCCGTTCTTACTATGTCATGTCATGACATGTCAAATATTATATGATATATATTACTTCATCCAACCAGACTAATTAGGTATTTTTTTATAAATTTTCATCTGATCTAAACTGTAATCATAAATAACCTTTTTTTAACAGGGTCGCTCTTGACCTTCATCTCACCTGATGGTAAGTTAAGGCCGAAGATGGAATCGAACTATACCCGCAAATCCTGTATTTTTTCTCTGGAGGATTCCAAATTTTTTTTGTTTTTTAACTTAAATAACAAGCAAGCAGTATACAAATAATTCTTGTGGTGGGCTTTAAATAAATTCGCCACGTAAGATATGCAGGGACGATGAGGATCTGTCAATGAGAAAAATAACCTGGAAATATTATATTCATGTTTATCGGACCAGCTTAGGGCGTGATCATTACAAATTTAAAGTTCTCCATTATAAATTATATATTTCAGCCAGCCATGCGTTATCGAAACCTTATGTTTTGATGACGCATGGCTGGCTGAAATAAATTGGTGCATATAAAAGCAAAATAATGTGTAAAAATCAAAATGTAAAATATGATTAACTCATTGATTGTTTGCTTATATAATGGTTCAATTATTATATAATTGCTTTGATTATATATTAATATATAATAATTTTAGTACACATAAGTAAGTTAACATCTTCTATTTTTAACTTTCAGAAAGTTTTTTACAACCGCAAATATGGGGTTATGATAACACAAGGTAACCAATTGTCTTCAGTTGGCCTTTATGTAAAATAATAAAACTACATCTGGTTATATTCATAAGCGTGAACCAGCATCCAAAGAGACATCAGCATCTAAAGAGACATCATCGACTAGAATACCCGATATATCCCACCCGAGGTCTATTGACCTCGTATCCTACCGCTTACATAAACAATGAGATCCCATTTATCAAATTCTATACCTACTACAACACTCTGTCGATGACACGGCTATTTTTAATGCCCCTATATTTTGCTGTTGTTCTTACGATGTATCATCTATATGTCACGTGATGCATAATGACACAACTATATTAAAAAATTTTAATACTGAAATATATATTTTTAGGGGAAGGTATGTACATTACCTTCCATTGTTACCAGAAACTGAATAATATCAGATTGTAAGGTCTGTGAAACCGTATCAGACTCCTGATGTTCACAGGTGAATAAACCAATTGTCTGGATATAGATAGTGTAAATGTGATAAGGCTTAGATTTGAATGAGATGTCGCGAAAGAGGGACACATAAAAATACTACCGAATTTAGAAAATTATTGGTTGAAAATAAAATACTACTTACTTTTCGTTCTCATTTCTTTTGATGGAAAATTTAAAAAACGAGAGCCATATATTTGTACAACAATATTAAATGGATTTAATTCACTTTTTGGAACGTCAAGAAGGTAACTACGAAGCCGCCCAAAGGAGTTGAGGACTGAGGCATCCTTACAAATCAAATTAAAATTTTAAATGTGAAACTATTCTTTTTATATAGTAGCAATTGGAAAAAAGTGGCTTACTGCAATTAACAACCAGCTGGTACAAATGATACGAGTTCACACTCTGATAGCTAGAATTGCTATTAAAGCTATAGCTAATTTAATTGAATTCACAGTGGTGTAGCTTAATAGCTACACTACTGAGAAAATTTCATTCATTAAGTCACATAAAAAGGTAGAAAAATTACTTTGATTGATGAATTGTTGAGATAACCCTTTTTGGAAAAAATTGCATAATCAGAACAATGGTTGTTTTAAACTATCCGACTTGAATCTAATCCTCTAAGTCTACTCCTCTCTGTTGGCTTGTTACAAAGAACCTTAATCATAAAATATAAATCAGTCAAAAATTATTGCGGAAAAATTTAAATATTTTTTTAAAGATAATTAAAGCTATAACCTCCGACACAAAACAGGCGCAACGGCCGTCGATTTGCGGAGAACTCCCGCACGATTGATGAAGAAGAAGAGTTAACGATTTTAATCTCTTTGGCGTAGTTGTTCAAACGCTCTGGTTTTGATAAAGAAAAAAGCAACTTACACCATTGGTTGGCCCCTGGATGGGTCAATCAAAATATGTAATCTCGAGCACCTCCTCGCTTTGGAAGACACATCAAGCTACCGGCTGCTACGACAATCACCCACCAAGCGGCATTGGATTACCGTAGTAGTGTTATGGTCCAAACTCTTCATTTGTTTCTCCTATGTAGTAAGGCTTATGCCCACCAGTGGGATGTATATATGCTGTCAATGATGATAATGATTAGTTTATTAGGTGGATATCAGTGCAGAGGTGAATTTTTTTTATTCTTGTTAGACCTTACTAAGTTAATAACTATACAAAATGTATAATTCTTTCTCAGTAAGTGACGTGGATATAAAATATGACAAGAATCTTTTAAAAAGACAAACTTCTATTTGTTCTAGAACTCTAAGGCACCTGAGACCAAGCCTGATTTTTAAGCCCCATCAAAGGAACCCTTAACTTTGTCAAGAGCTGAGGGTACATTTGATAAATCATGAAAGATGAAATTTTGAAATTCTCAAGTATTATTAAGAGTATGAGTGTCTTTGAGATTAACTGAGCAGACACAAATTGTAATGAATGCATAGTCATCAGTCAGCCGCTTCGTGGCTAATTAGAATTAGTTTCTGGTGTATTAAAGTATAGTAGTGTAAGGTACTAAGAATTACTATTATCTTATTCTTATTTAAATTGATTTTTGGTTGGGTTTTTTTCAATTCATGCAATACTTTTGTTAAGAAACTATAGATAGTGATAGAAATGAGACGATTTATCCGTTATAAGAAAATCATTTAATAGGTGTGTAACTGTGACTTTATAAATAATTTAAGAGAAAACATTCAAACAAACAAATAATCAGTTTATCAGCTACTATCGATTCGTAAACGGGCAGAGTAATGATCCTATTCGTGGGACGGCGACCAAGAAAGCGACCCATAGCCGCGCCCCTCTTTATATAGATGTTTAGTGTGGGTATTTGCTGCTAACAATAGTATACGCTTATTGTAAATTATAAATCTATACTTCTATAGTAAGACCATATTCTATAGTTGACCTAGTAAACTTTTTAAACTACCTCTAACGCCATTTATTTAAATAAAACCAAAGTAACCATGGAATTTATCGCAGCTTTAATGTTAAGTATGTTAATTATACTAGTATCAATACTAATTAATCAATTATCTTTCAATTGTATATTTTGAAGCTTTTCTTTAGGATTTTCCCATTTATTTTTATTTTTAAATCACCCCTGAAGAAAACCAAATAAAACAAAATAAAAATTATCTAAATAGTGGTACCCGTTTTAGAGTTTTACGAACATAAATTTATTTTTATATATTAGAAGAACACGAAGAAGACTTTATTTGTTTGGTTGAACGCGCTATTCAAGAGCTACTGATTGAAATGTAAAAACTATTTTTGTGTTGAGTACTCCATTTATTGAAGATGGCGAAAACTTTTTCTTGGTAGTCCAATACGTTGTAAAATAATGCAAAATATGCGAAAGTGTTTTTGTAAACATGATATTGTTCCTTATCAAAATAAATACATATATCATCGCAAGTAATTAACTTTGAACAAAATTGTTCTAGACTTTATTTGATTTCAATGAATATCTTAAGAGATACCATAGTCTTAAAATACCACGTACGACATGTGGTTCTTTTCCGAAATCCACGTGAACGAAGTCGCGGGCATAGCTTGTTTCAAATATAGACAGTTTTCAGATGCATCTCAAATTGGTGCTACGACTCACTTCGCAGTGGCATCTCTGGCAAAAGGAGCGCATTTTGTGTCTATCATAGTGAATAATGTCCTAGCAATTATTTATATTTAATAAGAAGTTGTATTTAACCAGTTTCAATTATCAAATCAAAATGTTATTGGAACGAAACATAGTTTTATTTCTTTGAAAACAATAGTTTGAATAAAACTATATAGTTTTAATTAACCCGAGTTTATATATAGAAACAGTAATCGATATGTTTTGTTCCAATAACATTTACAAATAAACCAATTTAATATTACTTTTTAGTAGTACAGTTTCGAATTGTGGTAGTTTAAGTTGGTCCAGGCTTAAATCTTGTGCTTTCTCTATTTGCCGCTATTACATGATTATTGATTATTAAACGTTCGGAATAATAACAAATAATTTACTGTATAATACTTTGAGTATTGTATTTGAAGGTAGATCTCTTCGTTAAAATTATAAGTCAAAAACAAATGATTGAGCAGAAATTCGAACGTCTAAAGTTTAAAACGTTAAAAGTTTAAAACGTTAAATCCGGATACAGAAGTTCGTTGAGAAACTTTTATCCCGATATCATGGAAACACAGTTATAGACTAAAAAGAATCCAAAACGATTCCTTTGAAAGACACATTCAATAAATAACACATGATTGTCATTTATAAAATCTGTAATATTAATCTCGAATAGAGATCCAACCATGGGCAATCAACCTGCAATTAATTAATTAACGTTCGTGTTTAAACACTTGTAGGAAGACGATTTATCATTGTTTATTCAACTGTTCATACAACTGAGATGGATTAATTAGACACTTGTTCACGTTAGTGAGTCCACAAAGGATTTAGGAGTGCATACGTGTTGCAAGCCAATATTAGATAAGCTATAATTGAGTAAATAAAGCAGGCTTTTGAAGAATATTATGGAACGAAAATTGAGCCCCTTATATTAAGAGAGGTGGTATATACTACTGGAATCAGAGCGCCCAATATATATTTAAAATTCCATAACGAATCGATATTCGATCTTTAAAGTCGTCATAATTAAGCTCTACCGAGCGAATACTATTCTTTTCAATGAATATTTTAGATGTTCAGAAACGGCACAAATACCTTAGCTTTTAAATGTATGTAGTCCGCACAAGATAAAGTTAAGTTAACGGTTCTTTGTATATTTAAATACATTTTTTAAAGCAAAATCAATTTTATCGTCATAAAAATAATCATCTAATAGTTTATTAAGATAAATAATTAAGAACTAGCTAAGTAGAATAAACTATATCTAGTAAGCAAGACAAAAACGAGAATAGTTTTATGACTGTATTAAGTTTTATGTCTATATTTTGGGAGCCATTTTGCAGCCAAGTCATACAAAATTGCAGAGATATGTATTTAAAGGTATATATAGGTATATAAAAGAATATAGGGTTCTACTACAGTAGTCCCCAGCACTAACACCCTTGTATTGTATTGAAACATGAATTGGGCTTATAACAAAACAAAAATTTAACAAGACGGAGTGAGATATAGTATAAAAGTTTTGAGAATCCAACTAAATAATATAAGTATAATAAAGTAAGGTATACTCTTTAGCTTGCATCCAAGTAACACTAATAATCTAAATTAGTTTGCTAACGTTCAACAAAACCGCAAACGTTCAACAAAAAAGACAAAAGAAAACTTAAAATTAAAAAAAATCTTTCTTTATTTTAAAAACAAGAAGCAAAAATGAGTAAACCACTAAACATTTGATGACCCGGTGCTTGCGACCAGCCCAAGTACCCGCTTTAAACATTACTTAATTTTAGTAAATACTTTTTTTTATTCTTAGAAATAAAAATAAGTTAATTAGTACATCTTAGGCATAAATTATATAAGAATGTTGTTATTCATAATTTATAACTTTTAATTACAATGGAATTACCTAGCTGAATTAAATTCCCCTCCCGAAACATTCAAATATAGAGTGATGCGAACCCACAATGCTAAGTCTCAAGCCCATAGACGGAAAACAACTTAACATTGCTATGGGCTACGGGCTATGGGCCGAATGTTGTTCCAAAGTAATGGGGACTGTTTACTTTACCTGAGGTATTTACTTTACCCGCACTTCCCCTATATTGAGTTGCGTAAGCTTTGAAAGATAATTAACTGTAATAATTATACTTGCATACATTTTTAATTTTAGATTTCTCTTGAATTGAAATTGAGGAAATATTCACGGAAAAAGTAATTGTTACTATTTTCACAAATAAATTAAATCAATTATTTTATTTTAGAAATTTCTATTTGTCTAATCAATAAGTTCTGCTTTAAAAATAAACTATAAATTTTTAAGGTGCTACAAATTTTAATATATTTTATCTGAAACTTCGGAATCGAACGAAGTAGCGAAATACGAAATACAAAGCTACATTTGTTTCTAAGTAGAATTTATTAATTGGACAAATAGAGTAACCTAAAATACACAACTACATTTTGACCACACCGTACATATCCTTTATACTTGCATTCCTTTTAATAATTTGTACATTTTATTTGTTTCAAGTGTGCATAAATAAATAAATAAATGTCGTTCAAACATAATTAATTATTTGATTCTTTGAAATAAATTTTAATATAAATTAAACCACTTCTTTATTCTGACTGTTTATAATACAAAGGAATTTCTTATGTATATTCCGTGCCCTAATTTTAACAAAAGATGGACTTAACCCGCTTGAATACGTAATTTCCCGCATATCTCTGTCGCAAATCCCTTGCTTGGAATCCTTGGTGCGAAGTTCCATTGATGTTGTAGGTATTTATTACTAATTTATGGCTCATTTACATTTGACAGTTTCGATACCTAGGCTTACAGAAGTATTAATCCCTTTGAGCATTGCTTATTCGTGGAAAGCGCTATGGAATTGGAAGCTTAATAGCTATGGGTGTCAGAGAGTATATCAGTGTGTATACTTACACATTATAGATTTTATAGATTTTATCATGATCATTATAGATTTTTATTGTTATAAATTTTCAGTCCTCTCCGCCCCCCGGGACTACAAGGGTAAAGGCATTTATGAAAGAGGTTACAATCTAGTGTACTTTCAAATTATGCAAAATAACCAGATGGAAGTCACGTCTAAGTATTTAACTGAGGCCTATCACCTTTATTATTACAATATTGAGTGCTCAAGTTTCTTGCTATATAAAGCAACTTTCCCCATTAATGATATAACGAGTTAATAAATTAATGGTAATATTAATCTCCCGCTTGCGTCTTATGCAACGCACTAACCCACTCTCATCTGGTGATCACAACGATGGTGGTATGACTAAAAATCGTGTGTTCCTTCTTAGGTAAATGGTTTCATGGGTATCAATCATCTTTTACCTTCTATTTCATTATCTTTAATTTTAATTCTTTATTCCCATCCCTAACTTTGTTGCTGTAAGTATTGTATAAATATTTTAAAAAATTAATGGTCTTACTGATAATGTGTACAGTTTTAAATAAGTTGTTTTGTTTATCATCAGATAATTAAAATTCCCTAAACCATGACGTACACACAGCGGTAATTTAATTCTGAAACTTTTTTAATCAACTTCTCTGCGAAAAAAGATTTAATAACTTTTTGTGGCAGTTACTGAGAGCTGTACTATAAATAAATTTCTGTAGGTAAGATGATTAAGCACTAATATATATAATAATATAAATTAAATATAATTATATTATTTTATTAGTTTATATGTATATATATAAATATTATAAATATATATTATATATATATATATATAATATATATATATATATATATATATATATTATATATATATATATATATATATATATATATATATCTCTCTCTCTTTTTACGAGGAGGAATCCATTTACGGACCTACCCGCCACTGGCTAAGCGACAGGCGTGTGTGGGGCTCACTCAGTACTTCAATAGAGCGACACTGAGAATACCCACTAAAACTCCCTGGTAACTCTATTGCCCTTCACGGGGGTAACCTGGGTTCTACACGAGCAATTCAACAGGTCATATATATATATGACATATCTTATCCATCGGTAACAAGGTATTACCACTAAAAAAAAGAAAAAAGTTACAGTAAAGTTACCACTTAAGGGAACAAAACGCTCAGTCGCCGACGAAGCTCAGGCTCTCCATTGCCTGAACTGACAATAGGCAGGGCACATTACAAGGAGGACTGACGTCATTGGAGAGGAAAGATCCTCGAGTGAGTGCCGCATTTCAGGAGATGCATTAATATTAAGAAACTACTTGATAACCACGTTTTAATTCTTAAATCAAAAAATGTCAATGCCACACTTACCATGTAACAACTACAAACATACAAGGAAAACAGCGAACTCTTTCACTGCCGAAGTAGGATGTTAGCGGTTATACCTAATCGACGACCCTGCCAACTAGTATACAACTTAGTACAGTAATAATCAAAAGTAGTAAAAACTGTGCAACTGTTACAAGATTATAATAAGCTACGATAACCGTTCATAGGCAACGGTTATTGGTTTCTGCCATTATACATAAGCAGAATTTAAGTTTTAAGGGTATCGCATTATTATAGAGATACATGAGTAATTTTATTACTATGTATAGATTGCAGCCTATAAAGTCCCAATAATTATTGACACACGCCTTACCATATAGGAGCGCACCACTATACTGGGTCAATGAAGGTTGGTTGTTCAAAACCGTTGTACGAAACTCCGGAACATGAAGAAAAGAAAACACTTTTTATAGAGCCATCCAAGTACCAACTATGATGAAACTTCCTTTGTTTTTGTTATCGATACCAGCGCGATCTAACTACTACATCAACGAGCCCCTCAATATTCACAATCACCTATGAATATAAAAAATAATGGTCAGGAAACAAAATTAAACTCCTAAAAGGTTTGCCTCTCTTCAGTAAGAAGCAGAACAATAATATTAGTGAAGACAAAAATCCTACCTCTTTGGTTTTAAGACATACTTGCGAGAAAAGATACACGCTGTTCCCGAGTTTAATCCCTCGAGTAAGGTCGACAACACACAAGACGATCTAGTGAGAATATCTGCTGAATTTGTTGAAAAGTTTTTCTGCAGTCCGTACATTGAACTGAAAATAAGTATATGTATGTATCTTTTTTAAACTGATTAGATTAAAAATTTATTAAATTGATAAAACAAACGTGAAATGTTTCCTAGAACAAACACTTCAAAAATGCTTCTAAGTCAAGCTGCACCAAATTTAAGATTCGTTATAATATCAACTCTGAAAATAGTAAAACCTTTTAATGTCACTATTCAATGTCACTTCAGAGACAAAACAACGCTAACTTTAAGAAAAAAATACCTTTCTAACTAGCATCACTATTATCATTATTGTCCAGCCCCAATTCTTCAAGTTATAACCCTAAAATGCTTTTTGTAGACTCTGTAAAGAAAGTACCTAATAGATTATCTTTCAGTACAACAATGACCCTACATTCCCTTTTACTTAATCAAAGGACGTCAGAAGCATATGTGCGTATACGCGTTAGTGACGGGAGAGACAAGGCACAATAAGTACTGAATAATGCTGACAGATTGATTTGGGCCGATTATGTTATCTTTGTTCGCTGTGGGATTTCTATTCGTTTATTTTCTTAGTATAAATGTAACGCAATATCAATATAAAAGTATTGGAGCTACAAAGCTATCGTTGTAGAACCTTCTCCGCAATTAATCTCATATGGACAAAATTATTATATGTTTGAAATCTTGACCTCTTTTGTGCCTTAAAAGAGCTTAACTCGTTTTTATTGCATCCGCTTAAGAACAATGGGCCAGAAAAATAAATGCAAATTTTTTAACTTTGATAGCAATTTAAAATAATTAAATTAGGTTATTTGTGAGAAAATTTACAAGAAATTAATCATAATACAAATTTGACAGTTATAGCAAAGCTTCTTGTCTGGTTATAATGAAAATGAAAGTTGGTTACCAAATAGAGTTATTAGTATACTCATGTTTATCAAATTTTAAATTGTTGATAAAAGGATTTCAAGGTTAGATGCTTCCTTAACTTTAGTTTAATGATACAATACAATACAAATATTCTTTAGTACACATAAATTATTAAAACATTTAATAAGCTATTTCTTTCAGGCAACCTTGGGTGAGAGTAATTAAATAAATTAATAATATAATATTTCTCACGCATCGTATCTATCCCAATTACGCATCATTAAGAGC
The DNA here is from genome assembly GCA_943193645.1 of Acentria ephemerella. Taxonomy (NCBI): domain Eukaryota; kingdom Metazoa; phylum Arthropoda; class Insecta; order Lepidoptera; family Crambidae; genus Acentria; species Acentria ephemerella. The sequence goes on along the minus strand of OW971886.1, from coordinate 7,145,359 downwards.
TTGTGTAATTGTTACTGGATCACGGAGAAATATAGATATTAATATAAAATTAAATACAGAAAGATACTATATACATATATATATATAGCCTTGAGTCATGAACAAATATTCGTACTCATCATACAAATTTCCGCCTAGGGGCAGATATGCCGGGACTCAAACCTGGAAGTACTCACAACCCGACCAAATCCAAATTTATTAGCAGATTAGACAATAATAATTTAAAAAAATTGTGTTTACAGAAAAAAATACTAAAAAATAATTACGGACGAACGTATAGATAGTTCATAGTCTGGTTTTTAAAGAAATTCGAAGACTAGCCCTTCTGATAAATTTAGGTAAAGAGTTCCACAGTGAGACATCATAGGCCTTCTGTGGCGCACATGTTGTTCGGCTGCAAATATAGATAGTCCCAGTTGTTATGACAATCGCGTTCATCCTTCATACCGCTTTGGGCCAAAGTGGTAGTGTAAATGCCAAACCCCTCGCATATCTTTCCCATGTAAGAAGGTTGGACCTAAACACGCCATTACTAGTCTGTAGTAATAAAATAGATGGTATTATATAAAGATATTTAAAAGAGATGGAGTCTACTTGACTCTACATTATTTATATTTTACACAAATAACAACAACTAAAATTTATAATAACAACACTACACAAATAAAATTTAAATGTATTCTGTGACGATGAATGACACGCATAATTTCCAAACGAGACAGCACCAATTTTTTTAATTGTTTACGTTCTTTCAAGACAATGTTTTGATGAACATTGTGCCGTCACTAGTACGGTTTCTGCTTAGCCCGATCGGCTATCAGTCGAGGGCTAGTGGACTGGTTAGATATTAGTTATTTAGTATATGTACATTTTTATTAACAACAAAGTTTAAACAAAGAATAACATTTTAAATGTTTTTTATAAAAATTTTAATTCGGTACACCACCCACACTTACCGCTTAAGCGGCCAAGTAACAATATGTTTTTAATGTTCCAGATACAACAATAAAAAAACATATGATCCATTGGAATAAGATATTGTAAAACTCTACAAGAACGAAAATGTCATCCCAAATTTAAATGGTGCCTATCTTATTTAGTTCTAAATTTTTGACGAACGATAAATAAAAACAATAAAGAAAACGCCCGTCATCCCCAGTCGTTAAAATTGACGAGAGCTATGGAAAAAAATGGCAAACGTGCCATTTTGGCGGATTATTAAAATTGTTGGGCCGTATTGTCTGCTTCATATTGGGAAAGTTTCACGCCCGGAAGTTTTTGAGAATTTTAAATGCTACGATGACATAAAATATTTTGCACCACGGTTTTCTGTTTGACAGTTGAACGCATCTTTCCATTTGCTGAATGAAGAAAGTTGAAGCTAAAATTGCTTTATCATATTCTGTGACTGAAATGATTACCCTATTGTGCGTCGTCGCGATAAGAACTCAGCCTGACGACGATATGATATTGATATTGACGGTATCAATTAAAATGAAAACGCGTCGACTCAAGTAAGAATTAAAGATCCAACTTAATTAAATATTATTCATTTTATGAACTCTGGAAGTGTTTTTCAAATACTTTAATTTTTAAAGTATGAAAAATGAATTAAGAGTGCCTTATTCTAGTAGGAGGAGGCACTTAAATGGTGCCTTTACATACTACTATTAAAGGAACTAATGCTATGTGAAAGAGTCAATACGTGTTACGGTAATTCCATAGTATTCCTGCGCATCAAAGAAACAAGGCACTAAATCTCTTTGTTCATTTTTAAATAATTTGACGGACGTAGCCCTAATGTAAGTTTCAATTGAATTGAAGCATCTCAATCTTGTTTATCGCGAGCATGCAAATCATATGAAAACGAAGGTATTGTTAACCACCTCTATGGTCTAGTAACTAGTGGCGTAAACACCACCTACGTTAGATCTGGAGGTAAGGAGTTCAATTCCCAATGGAAGCAGAATATTTCTTCTCCGTTTAGTTAGCGGTAGACCTTTTTATAAGACCGTGTGGCCTACCATCGTCTTACCTAAGTCTGCCGCCGTAAGAATAATGTAAACAGCATTCTTGTGTTCCGGCAGTTGGAGGTAATATAGCCAGTTCCTCTGTAGTTGAGGAATCCGGGCGCATTTTACTTCCGTTACTTATCTTCACTTACCATCAGGTGAGATGAAGACCATAAACAAACCTGTTAAGAATAGGAAATGAAAGCAACGCCTCTGTTTTGACTATTAGCAGCCATTTTTAAATTCAAATATAGATTTGCCAGCACTAAGATCTGGCAAACTACGATCGAAACGTCTCGATTTGAATATAACTTTAACTAGGGCTACTAATGCTAAATTAAAAGTGTAACGGTTGTGTGTATATAAAAGAACACTATTTACAGCATACGTGTGCTGTGTGTATAAATGTGTGGATAAATTAGGTATGGCTAGGTGCAACATCGAGCTATGCTACCACCCTATCATATAAAAAATACCTAATACCGAATTTATGAATGGGTATTCAAATTTCCAAAGTAAATCTTCAAAACCCCATGTTCAATCTCCAATACCGTTCTCATTTAATCATCGCCGCTGTTCTGTATAAATAGAAAAAAATCTGTATAAATAGAAAGTCATTTACATACCCCCGTATTGGGTGGATCTCTTTTTCATGAGCCCATTTGGCAGTGCCGCGTATGTACGTCGTAAAACGCCGATGGTTGCTTTTTACAAACAAGCTTGCTGATATAACAGAAGTAAGGCAATAAATCGGATAAAACGTTGTTTTTTAAATCATATTATTGTCATATATATTTATTTACAACAAAATCTAATCACTACTCATAGTTGGAAAAACACCCTTGCAGTCTGTTTGATACCAGAACTCATTGTCGAAGTGATTTCAGCGCTCTGGTTTTGATAACAAGACTAAAGCAATTTTTGGCATGGTTGATCCATCGATGGATTGAAAAATGTGTATCCTCGAGTCCCTTCGTGCTTCAGAAGGGATGTAAAGCCGTTAGACCCAGTTTTCCTGCATCCACTTTCACCCACCAACCCAGTGGGACGGTGTATTTTGCTCAAACTCTTAATTTTTATTTCCGATCTAGGAAGTCCTGTCCCCAGCAGTAAAACGTATAGGCTTCCAGTCAAGTAGACCTGAGCATCCTACAAAATAAAAAAATAAAGTTATATAAATCAATCGTCAATAAAAAATTATATTATATACTTAGGGGGAAAACATGTATTTTTGTCAAATTCCTTTAACCTTTAATATTTTTTGTTTATGATATACAGTAACTGTTCGGAACAAAAGTTTAAATATGTCTAAATAAATAACAATGGCATACAGCCTGAACAAAAAACACTAATAATTCAAGTGGTAAATATCACTATGCTATCCTTTTCATATTATATTACTTCATTAGTATATCCAATGCAATTGAATCTAAGGTTCCGGAGAGCGCTTAGTCCACGGTGCTTGCGACAGTGTGTTCCCCGTAGTGCTGCATCTAAAAAAAAGTTTTTCTTATCTGCTTCACAAGTCGTAAACTATACTGGTATGCCTTTTCACAGTCATACGGGCACCGGTGTGCCGTGTAATGTCCACCGTTGCGTTGAACGTCGTTAATTTTACATTATTCATTGACATAAATAGAACTGTATTTTCTTTAATAATATACTATTCGTTTTATTTCGAACCAAACAAAGGAAGCTTAATAAAAGCACGTGTGGTCTGGAACTACTAGAAATTGTTTCACCAAAATGAACATGTCAAGATGACATCAGAGCTTAGCGCTAATTTAATTAACATACTGGTTGCAAATATCTAGTCTATTATATCAATAGAGTTTTAAACTAAAAAAATGAAAGATATATAAGAATATTCATATAATGAGGTAAAATAGCAATATTACAATTAGCACTTTCCGTCGATGATTTGAAAAGACCGAATACAAATCCTTTAAAAAATTATAAGAATTCTTAGTTATAGAAAAAAATATGCTACTAATTGTAAACTCGATAATTTCCAAATACGACTATTTGACAATTTGTAGCAACCGTTGTGTATTCTAATAAATGTTTATCTTCTATAAGATGCTATAAACAAAAAACAACCGTAAACAAAAAAAATCACACCAGTGACATTTTGTTAGTCACTTAAGTTTAATCTTAAGTAGGTTTTTTTAATAATAAGTACAGCAAATGACTCGACACCTCCTGAAGGTAAATAGTTGCAGGAGTCCATACGTGAAGATAGCTAGTGCAGCATGCGACAAACTACCCATAGATTATTACTTTTAAAAATGTAGGCTAAATACATAACTATTAATTATCAATTGATTTTTGCAGTTATCAACGGTATTTTCTATCACTTTCTGCTTCAAAAAAAAAAGGTTCTTTGAGTTTTGACTAAGAACAATCTACTTATTATAAAATTTAATCAATTGCAAATAAAAGGGTAAAAAAGGGTATCGAGCAAAGTGGTTTCATTAAAAAAGGCAGTTAAATTAAACACTTCACTTTACAAACAAGAATTAAATCAAAATGAATAAAAGCTGATATCCCAAGTTTGAATGATTGTTATAAGTTAAGAACTGCTATAATTATATAAAATAATTGTTATTTGATATCTAAATATATTCTAAGAGCATCAGGATATAAAATGAGGGAAGCGTTTAAATTAAACAGATGTACGGAATCATAAAAAAGATTGAGTACCTACCTTTGAATTAGCTACTAAAGACAGAACGCCTGAAGCATTTTGGCTTTATGCTAAGATTCGTATATTTTACTGGAAGCGAAACATTCTAAAGATTATTTGTAGATAGAGATCTACTCCCAATATTAGTTTTAAGAAATTTATCAAAATTTATGCGCGTTATAAGATATTTGCTTTTTCATTAACACTTGTTTTCTTTGACCACTTCTTTACAAGGAACTGAATAAGTTAATCGATGGGCAATTAACTTATTCAGTTCCTTGTAAAGATACATTATTAAATATAATATAATATAATATAAGATACATTATTAAATATAATATAATATAATATAAGATACATTATTAAATATATTAAATATAAATTAATTAAAAATAAATATATATATTAAAATTTAGCGGCTCATTCAACTCTTATATTATATATCATATATTATTTATTTTAATATAGTATAGTTACTTATATAGTAATTTCAATATATATTAAAAGTAAAGCAACAAGTAATAAATACACTTAAATCCAAATAAAATACAGGGCGGGCATTATTGTCAACTTATACTTTGAGCTAATATTACAAAATTTAAAGGAATATTTAAATTATAATAATAAAAAAGATGTATCTTTCCTCTTTGTGTTTCGTTCTTATATGTCAACATCATTACAGTTATTGTACTATAGGAAATTGGACAATACGCTTTAAAGCATGCTTGTATAAGGAGAAGTTAGTTAGAAGGTCCTTCCAGGGAATACTAAACCATATGACCTAACGACCTGTTTAGATTTGGTAACATAATGACCTACCATTAGCCCCAGCCGACTGCACAGCTAACACGACGTGAATGGGGCGCAACAACTCATTACGCTCAACATCAAAACTCGTTTCATTTACACTGTCGCTGTATCTGATTATCGTTAGTTCATTTAAATTTATCGTTAATAAATATCATCAACACCCATATCTGATAGAATATGGCGGTGGCTTCTCTATATATTCAACTTATGCAATCGAATTCGTGTTTTAGGGAAAAATTTAAATCCTCAGTTAACATTAACTTATGCACAGAAATTATAAAAGAATTTCTTTTGTTATAAAAATATAAAAATGTCGATAAAACGTCCACATTCTAAGTATTGAAAAATCTTCCCCAATTGTGGAGAAATTAAACTTGTCAAAGATGAGTCTACTGTCCTTCTTAATTAGACACTATATTTAAGTAACAATAGGAGAATAACTCGAGGTATTTTAATGTCGTATTTATGAAGTTTATTAAGATGATTATTATTCGGACTTACGTAATTATATGACGTTATCTTCTATCTTTAGTTTTTTTCATTTACTCTGATTAGTTAACAATCTTACATTCTAAAGTTAACTATACAATATAAAATGAACGGTATTGTTCAGCTGTAGAATTGTAAAATTTCAAGACATTATGTTGGTGGTGGCAGAGTATTGGATGTCAAAAATTATATTAAAAACGTGTATAACTCACTAAGACGTAATTGCATTAAGAAATATGCCCCTATTAGTAATATAGTGTTTATTATATTTGTGTTTTTGTACAGATTAATGTGTATGCTGTTGGTGTGTCTTATGTAAATAAATAGTAAGGTCAATGTCAAACTGTTGGCAATTTTGTCAACTGTATTTAAAATTTACATCAAACTAGTTTACCAGTTTTTTGAAAACAGACTATAATATGATCGATTACCCACCAACATCAAAGTTCACATACAAAACACAAGTTCAAATACAAAATATCATATTACTAAAGATCATTAATTTAGCTGCTAAATTGGAAATTAACTTGCTTTATAGTCAGCTGAATATTAATGCAATTCTGGCACATCAACTAAACGTACATTGTTTTAATTCATTAAACTCTGAACAATTTATGTTCAGAGTGTAATGGTTATGAGATAAAATTTTTGAGTCGGTTACATATCACAGTAATAGCCTGTTCTTTATAAAGTTATATTCGTTCTTTTTATATCTATAGTTAATTCTCTATCTAATTTAATAATTCTGTACCAAATCTGTATTTCAAATTTATAACATGTTTCTATATTTTAGACGCATATAGCTTTGCGTCTAGAATATAGAAAGTGGTTGCCGTAACAACACGCCCCAACAGCTTAACGTACCTTCTGAAGCACTTAGGAACTCAAGATAGCAACAGATGCTTTGTTTTCATTATCAGTGCATTCGAACCACTTCGCCAACGAGCTCCTCAATATATAAATAATAAATCAGGGAAATGTAATAACTATAACTAGTCAGTACTAGGGTCTTGGTCATGTGTCATAAAAACGATGACTGAATCGGTCCACACACGACAGTAATCCGGATTTAGTTAACATACCAATCCCAAAATGTAATCTTCACAGAAGCTATCTACTACTAGGAAATAATAACGGTGCAATTAGTAATACTAGTAGGATTCGATTTTGGAAGACTTATAGTATTAGAATAAATATAAAATATACAAATAACATTAACGTAAACTCAAAAACATAACAAGACTCAATTAATTTATATTTTAGTCACATAACGTCTCAATTTAAGATTTAGTAATAAAAATTTGAAAAAGATTTTGCCTCTCGAATTTTAGGTCATTATTTCACGTCAAGCTTAATTAGGTGACAATTTCGGAAACTTTGATATTGACAAGTGAGAAAAAAATTCCGAACTAACTAATCAATTTTATGATGAACTTGAATATCTTATTCAAAATTTAGAAACATTTCCAAAGGTTTCTAAAGTAAACATTTCTAAAGTAAAAAAAAATATCACTAAATTAATTAAGGTCTTGTTTGAACGCTGCGCATCTAAATCTAACAGTCTGTTTGAATAACATTACTAAAATCGTTAGCTTCTTGAATATCTGTTCTATTGTTCATTACATAATAGGTGGGGTTTGAATGACCCTTACTATAAAACATTTCAATGGATATCAGGCACAGTGTTAACCCTTCCGGCGACGCCGATTGTTTTAGATGTTGGTGTATAGAAATATTATTAATGGGTCTTGTTGTGCTTCAAGTTCATGGCTTTATGATTTACGGTTTAAATTGTAATTATGTTGCAGTCAAAACACATAACCGACCGAAAACATATTTGACTTAATAAAGAAGGTAAATTTAAGTCTTAATCAATAGTATTTTTTAACTATTTTATATCATTTTTCCGATCATAAATCCGTAATAAAAAATACCCGCCAAGTACCAAAGCGTTTACAAATTATGAATTCATAAGTAAGTTTATTCGATGTTAACAGTGAAGGAAAACATCGAGAGAAAAGCTGCACAACTAGTGAAGAAATTGGTCGACCAACCCGCACTTGGCCAGCGTGGTTGAGAGGAAACCTGCGTGATTGACTAAAGTTTAATCGCCCTATAGTTTAAACGCCCTATATATATATATATATATATATATATAGGATAGGTTCGAGCTTTTCTGTGGGGACTTAAATGAGCTGCTGTTGATGATGATTATGATATTATAATCGTAAGTGGGTATTAAATAATGATCGCGCCTACGTAAATTGTACTACGAAAACATGATATATGAAAACGCTTGGCATCAATCCAGCCTGGCTGTATGAAATAACAATATATTAAGCTTTTGTACAGCACATAACGTATAGAAGTATGAAATTTACAATTATCTAGGAGTGACGAATCAACCGTGCTAATACGACACGGTTATGACCTTTTCTCTATTGACAGGCGTCATGTAAAGTGGTGAGCAGGTTGCGGGTTCGAACATCCGGTTGTAACAAATGTTTGTATGATGACTATGAGTATTTCTTCACAAGTAATAATTTTTCAAAGTTTTTATTCGCTATTATCATCTATATACGTCATACTGCTGGGCACAGGCATACATAGGAGAAAAACACGAGGAGTTCCGGCCATAACACTACCACGCAAGCTTGATACCTGAAAGGACCCAGCGAACTACGTACCGATTGTCAAATTATTACAATTTATACGAGTAAAGCTTCCCATTAAGACTGTTGATGAAAATCGCATTGACATCCGTTGTTAGTTAATAAGAAAGCGACAACAAACACGGGCAGCGACTGTGTTTTGTACTATGCAAGCATTTATATAACAGCTGGTATAGTCTACGTCATTATATCGTATTACTTTATAATCATTTTAAAAAAATGAGAATGGTCTAAATTTCAAAGTCAAAGTCAAAAATATCTTTATTTAAATAGACTAATTTACTAAGTTCTTTTAAATCGTCATAACAGGGAATATGTATGAGAAAAATAAACAAATGTAATTAAAGGTAATAGTGACAAATTTAAATGTGTATTAACCGGGTATTTACAAATTGTCCCGGTTATAGAATTTAAATATGTACTAAATAAATTGTTAGTTTTAATTTTAAAATAAATATTATTTCAAAATTAAAATTAACACTAGTATACATATCCTACTTATCACTTCCCAATTAACCCTACTACCGCTTCGACGAATTAGTAGCTGCAGAGAAGAAACGACACAAGAAACTCTCAGCCTTTAGTATTTAATAATGACATTTACAAATCACCTATGTCATTATGTATTAGTATAACAAATATATAAATATTTTGTTGTACAGTGCAATAAAAAATCTATTTTTAAATATTGAAAAATATAATAAATAAGTGCAGAGAAGCAAATTATAGTGGCCACAAATTTTTATCTCTAAAATAATCTTCCACCTTGTAATACCCCTTTTTCATCAAACAACTTTTAATAGTTGACTTAAATTTATGCAGTTGCAAGTCAATAAAACTTTGTGGTATTCCTCTGTATGTATCCATTTTAAAATGGTTTTATTTATTTACAGAAACAATAGAAAGAAAACAGTTTAGAAGTCGGTTACAATTTTGAGTGGTAAGCTTTTAACACAATCGCAACGTATTTTGATTAGTAATGGAATTCTATTTAACTCTAACAGAATAACCCAACCCTTACTAACTTTGTATCTAAGTGAGAAACAAAAGACGTTACACAAATCAGTGTCTCAGCCACGAACATTTGCTTACAAAGCAAAGTACTGACTTAAACCATTAAAAATGAGCGATCCCGCGTGAGATAGTGTTAAAACGAGCAATAAAATACACTTGGGGTGCCACAATGATTTTACTTATTTTAAGTTGTTTTGCGATCGGCCTATTTGTTGATTTAGTGTCAGAGGCTAGGTATTATACTATTTGCAATCTTAATTCTTAATTTTATTAGGATTGTTCCAAAATATAAATATGTAATGACACCCTTAGCTAGAATAATTTCAGTATTTCATTTCAAGTGATTTGAATCAGTGACGTAATTAAAATATCAAAACGATAAAATCGTCGTTGTCTCAGTCGACTACATCGACAATGTCTAGCTTCTCGCTGCTTCAAAAATGACAATCGCTTTTATTTTGTTTGTCTGTTGTTCGGTTACTCTAGTTGCCATTTATATTTTAACTTTCGTTGGGAAGCTCTATTGATTTTTATCTATTGTTATACATATGATAAAAGAACCCATAGTTTGGGGCACAATAAACAAAACTGTAGTAATTGCCGCTATTTTTTGTATTATATCAAACTACAACATACAGTGTAAAAAAGGTACATAAAAATTAAGATAAATTTAATGAAAAACGCCAGAATATTTCAAAATTGTACTTGTTAACTTTCCTACGTTACAACGTGTAAGGTTGTCGTGTTTTTCACCATATAGAATAAATTTTCCAAGCACATCTCATTACCATTGCGAAGCTCCATTTTCATCGGCCGTTAGAAAAATAGAACGTAACGAATTCGTACTCAGAATGTTATTTTAATATTCCGTGTCTCACAACCGGAGTGCGGAGATCTCCTAAGGGAAGTGGAAGCACAAATTAAAGTGAATCTCGAGATACGAGCAGTGGTTTATCGGAGCAGCCCAGTTCATAAATAAAGGAAAACTTTTTCAGTCGGAACCGTAATGTAAATTGCGTTTGAGGGTTCTGGTAATGCTCGTAAAGTAAGGGGCACGTTAGTTAACATTTAGTAAAATTGCAACTAATTAGATTCTATTTGAAATATTTCATGGGATTATTTTTTATTTATTTTCAACCTTGTTTTACTTATTACTTCACTCGCGCCTCTTGATCAACATCCACGTATAACATTACAAAGTTAAGTACACCCCTAATTCTCATTACTAGTGGTGTAACTTGAAACTTCGTTATTTTATAATAACTCCCTGATGAATCTGTTTTGCTTTTATGCTAAGTAGGTGAGTGGCTCAGTACCATTATGATAATTTTGTTGTAGAAATAAGGAGAAAATGTATACTTAATTGCTTATGAACAGATGGCTGCAAGAAAAGAATACATGTCATAAGAAAATGGTTCTTATTTATACAGATTAAGGTACATGTCACTATTCTGTATCAACTGCTTTTAGATGTGTACGTTGAGCTCATTAGTTATATTGTTGATATAATATGTCATGAAAAATATATGTCCTAAGTCGGGAGTTCAATATAGCTTTAGCGATTCAGCTGAACTGCTCTGACTACTGAGCTAGCGTAAATTTGGGAGAACTCTTAGAATTTCTTTTATTTCAATTTCTACAGTCCACCGTCCTTACAATGTTCAATGTTTAGCCAATGGGACCTTAACAAAGCGATTCAGTCTTTTCCTTATACAGCCAATAGTCGAACAACAATGATTTCACAGTCAAATCAAGGAGCAAGGTTATTGTGTACGCATGAAAAACAGACAATAATGCTTCTATTGACTGCTTGTACAATATTAACCTAAATTGAACGTATCCATCGTAATATAAAATACACAGAAAGCTTGCCCCAACTTTTTCTTCGTAGATTTGTACAGTATTTCCAATACTAAATTTCAATTACTGTTAGTAGCAAAATAGCCTGTTGGCATACACTCAACAATAAAATAAAATCTATACTAATATTATAAAGCTGAAGAATTTGTTTTACTAACTGGTTCAAATTGAAAAAATATTTTTGCGTTGAATAGTCCAATTAGCGGGAAAGGTTATAGACTATATAACATTTGTAACAGACCGACGACAGCACAGCCGCGGATGGAAGCTTATAATTAATATGTATGTACCTTCACTTAAAACGAAAATTAAGCTACAGTTCTCTTTACCGCCTCTGTTGTCCAGCGGCTTAGATTAGTTATCTCAGATTTAGAGGTCCGGGGCTTAAATTTCCGAGGAGGCAAAAATGTTCTCATTGGTTCGCTTGATGTAGGGCTTTTTATAAGTCAACCTGGCTTTTTTCACCAGATTTACTTGCAAACAAAATGGCGAAAACATACGGCTCGTTAAAATGTTTGCTATAAAACCCGGCGGTTGTTTGTGAATAGTTAAAATACAACCGATGCACAGCGTCAAGCGGATTTTCATATTTTCACACCAGATGCATCAGTGCTTGCTCCAGTTACCACGATGCTGTGTTACAAAAATGTGAACGTAAATTTTTATCTGACGTTCAACCAAAGTTTTAATTCTATTCCATACTTTTCTCGAATAGGTTGAAGTGGGGAAAATGTAGACGTCAGATAATTGACTATATTATTCGATTTTTCACAATATGGTCAAATACAAACCCATTATCTGTTTTCAAATTTTTTTTCTAATATCTGTTAAGAAAATACTAATATGATAATCAAATAATATATGGCAAACTTGTTAATCTCAAGTAATTTCTTCACCTGAATTTCTACCTACCTACCCGAATAATTCGAGATAAACTTCGGAGAAACTTCTTTATTTTACGTTTTTAAGCAATATTTTTTATTGGAAATCAGATATTTTAGATGATTTTCATTCTAATAATTTTGTGTATTTTATTAAGATGACAGAATTGTATTTGTTTTCAAATTACAGAATATGACAGTTAAAAATTATTTGATAGGCTTTATTTGGATAACAATATTGATTTGTTTTATAGCACTTTATCTTATGTTAACAGAATCCTGGCAGGAGTTTACACAATCTAGTGTATCTGAAAGTTAAGACCATTAATTTACGAAAGATATGTAAATAATTCTAGAGTGTGTTACCTGTGCAAGTTTCTTATATGTTTAATAATTTATCTCTATAAATAAGCCATAATAATCCAAAACATATTAAACCGAATATGTTTTAAAATTTACAAATACTAGTATGCTTATACCAAGAATCGATATAAGATTCTTAGTAAATTTTTTCACATAGTGATAATGAGCCGCTAAAGAAATACTTGATTAAATAATATTTTATGTTCAAAAGATATATTTTTCTAATACAGAAGATTAATCGACTACGTTAAAATCGTTTTATATAACAATTAAAATGCTAGAACTTATTCATTTCAATATTAAACTCGAAAGCTCTCAAAGAACTATATAATCCGCTTTTCAATTTTAATAAAAAAATAGCATCAAGATTTTAATAAAATTGCGTATTTCAAAGGACATGTTGCCGTGGACAACGAAATCCGGATAAAGCAGAAAAATCTGCGGTGGACTACGTTAATGTCCACTGGTATAATCTAAAAAACGCCTAATTCTATTCTTGCTTCCTGATTAAATTTTCATTACTGTTAGATTATGGTTTAATAAAAACTTTGATTTCATTTTCTAAGGCAATAAGATTATGTTTTGTTAAGCTGTCGCCCATAGGGTGCGTAGATAAGATAAGGTAAGGTATGGTAGATAAGATAAGATAAGATATACTAAGTCTTCTTTGCTTTTGTAAATTTTTAGAAGTATACAATGTCATATATGAAGGAAACGGAAATAAACACATGAATGAGAAGAATCTGTCAATCCCATTTGACAGAGACCAGAGACGTCAATTTATTTTCGTACCTTTATTTACTATATACAACTACATTTGTTCATAACATCATCACTTACGGTGATGACAGCTATAGACACAAGGACCTTACGGTCCCTGCAATGCACTCTAAACCTCAACTACAAGTATTTCCTCTCCAGCTTCACAGATTCAATACTTCTACATATTTAAAAAGTCATCAAATATCCGTTTTTTGGTACTGTTTTGATAAAAAAATATTATCTTACAATTCGCGTTTTTGACTTCTCTCCGCTTCGTCCAATAATATTAATCAAAATCTTTCTATTACTTTTTGGCAACTTAAGAACGAAAGCAAATTATGTCTTTTTTAATACTTTGCTCCGAATCATGTTAACGATATTATTTTCGTAAAAATGTATATTTTCACTTTGACATTTCAATAGGTCACAGGTTCAATTCTTCCAATTGAAATTGAATTGAAATCAAGATTGATTTAATAACTCCGTAGAATGTTAGATTAACTTGAAGTCTGCAAGGTCAACTATTATAATGTAAATTTTTTACATTGTGAAGGATTTATTTTGTTTGGTTTCTGTGTATTACTTTTGGATTGCAACTCAGTCTCAGCCATGAGCATTTAGCACATGAAATTACATAAAGAGAGGCTATTATTACTAATTGTAATAATTATAATCTGTCTTGTGTATGAATAAAAAAATCAATATAATTCAAATAGAAAGGATGTTTCTATAATTTTATGTTTGTATAATCCAAAAATGAAATCTCTCTCTCCCTCTAAATGTTAGCTATAGGCCCAGGGATTCGATTTGTGAAACAACCGTTGTAATTGTATAACGTTTGTTTTACAAATCGAATCGAATACTGAACAGAAGTTAACACACTAATTTATTCAGTAATTCTGTCTTCTCTAATGACTCAAATAATCACAAAGCATGAATATTGAAACAAGCAACCTTTAAAAAGTTTGCTCTAAAAAGAAATTTTGTCCTTTATTTAATGTTACTTGACATTTAAAGTGACACTCGACTACGTGCCGGTCACTGCTCTTTCATCACGCCAGGTATGAACGTAAACAATGAATAATTAAAAATTAACAGTCCATCTAAGGGTTGTCAAAATATTTTGTGTTCAAAAATTGTCTACCTTATTAGGGGTATTTTATCTCTCTTAATTTTTAAGGGTTCTTAACTGAACTAAGTTTGCATACCTTGCACAAGGTAAGTGTGTTTTTGTGTTATTATTTATGCATTTTTTTACCATTAAAGTACATACAGCCCGCACATAGAAATAAAACCTCCGCAGAGAGATTATTTCACAACCCAAGCGTATATCTATATATGGTTTTAATAAGAAAAACATGGTGTCGACAGCAAATTGTGACAACATAGGGATGAAACTAACTTAATTACAATAACAGTGACTTTGCGTATGGTTTTCCAAAAACAAAGCTTAAAAATTGTTTTCAAATGTTACCAACCCTACTGATAAGCTTTTTTGAAAGGTTGCTAAGGTCAACGCGGCTTGTATAGGAATCCTAATTAAATCATAAAACACTCTGGGTACTGCCTGAGTTGGCACTGCCATTTTGTTGTACCGTAAACATTCAAGAATGTGTACACATATGATTTTGATTATTTGGTCCCTTCCAATTAAGTTTCCTATATATAAAAAATATATACAAGTATTTTCTGTAATTATCTGTTATTAAGAAATAAACGATGAAGCATTATGTCCCTTTATAAACTATTTAATAGCCCTTAAGTTGCTGATTTTATTAATGTTATATAATATTACAGAGGTAGTGTCTATATTTAATAAAAAAAAAACATAAATCTGGAAAACCAATAATTGTATATATCACGCATGTATTTGTTGATATTAAATAGAATAATATACTAATTTAAAATGATTCCTAAATGAAATTGTCTATAAATAATTGGCTCTACCAATGAGACAGTATTAATACTCAGTTGTATATTTAAAATTTAGACTGTACTAACAACATGTACAAAGTAAACGATTCGCCGAATATTGTTCTTTGAGAACCTGTATATGACATTTGTAATATTTGGAGAAAGCTGTTATGATTTATAGAAAGAATATATAAAGAAGAGCAATTTCTCTAATAATAAGTAGATATGGCAATCTTGCGTCAGTTAGGCCGCCAAAACACAGTACCGTCACGCGCATATAAATCATGACAAAGAGCTTGCTTAATTCGGCTATTCGTTTGAAAACAAAGAATGAATCAAATAACAAACTTGAGAATGGCTTCGGATTTGTTTGATATTATCTCTTGGGAATAATGGATTACAAATAGCTATTGACATTTATTAACATTAAAAGCAATGAATCTGAAGGTATAATATTATTTTAAATCGGTTATATTAATTCGAAATTTAAAAATATTTGTGGTGTGCATAATGAACCACGAAAATTTCAAATTTTTAAATCACTATCCGATACAATAATAAACTAAGTCATCTTTTCTATTAAACTTTGAGCGAGGCTTCAATGTTATTTTAGTATTCGATGTTCTTTCAACTCAATAACTAAAAAATAGTTTTTTTTATTAAATACCAAGTCATTAATTATTTTTGCCTGGTCTAAAATGCTATTTCTTAAACTCGTTATTTATGTCAGTCTATATAAACTTTATTCGGACAAAGTTACAGTTTTGTTGATAAATGAAGTTTACAATATCTCCTCAATACACATTTTATTTAATACAATGCAGGTAACTACAAAAAGTTATTTTCCTAGCTTTATTGCTATTCGACCCGTAGCCTCACTTTTACAACGATTTCTGTGGTATTCCAGCCTGTTTTGTCGGAAATCAGTTTTTCGCCCATTACTGGTCACCCGTGCGTAATAAAATACTGGAGGGTTAGGACATGTTTGTATCCCTGAATGTTACTAAAATGTTGTGTAGATAGATACCTTAAATAAGCTAATACAAAGTGTGATGATATTAATTGTGTCTTTTGTAATAAATAGCTAGGTAATGATTTTGTTAATATCAAATTGAATATTGGGATATTTTACATACAAAATATGGCTAATGTCTGCACTTCGATACATAATTTGATAGTAAAACATTCGTAGAAAACGTTCGAAAGCATAACGTCTGTAGATTGTTTCAGTCCAACATTTATCAAGCAGTAGGAGTGAAATCAATGTCATTTTGTTAATAAGTAGTTTGTACAAAAATTAATTTTAATATTTTGCTAATATTGTAAATAATGACGCATGATTAAATAAAAGTTTATTAAGATTTTAATAATTATTCAATGAAGTTAATTTTATGTTTTATTAAAATGATTTGTTATGAATATTTGTATGGGTAATAAGGAGTATTAGAATATATCGTATAGTTTGAATTTTTTTAGAGTTATGAGTCATTACAATCACGACTACCCGGTTCAGTTGTTATTCGCAGCTTCAGAAGACAGACACTAAACCATTGGCTCTAATCCAAAGTTTTCATAATAATCTTAAGTTGTTCTTATTGTAACATGTGTTGAATCAGTAAAATAGTGAGTAAATATTTATTCGCTGTTATTATTTTCAAATTTCCTGTGATATTTAAACATGACGAAGTCGATATTAACATGCCTCAACTCGGAAATCAGTCATATGCAGTATTTGAAAACTATTTCAATTGCATTACGCACAGTACTAACTCAATTAATCAATTACTATTATCCACGATCAGCTGAAAAATGTAATAAAGCTATATACATACCAATATAAATGTAAGGTCAAAAAAACTAAATACAATTTAAATCTCGAACGTATGATGTAGTATGTAGGTACACCTAGTTTTGCTCCCCCTCTCTGGGCTTGGCGTGAATTGTGTTTCACACATCACTATAACTCGTAACACCGCTTCAGTTTTATATCCCACCTATTTTATTTTATTTGTTTTTGTATTTCGTGCATACACAATTAATTTCATTGATTTTATATTTGTAATATTATGGGCTATATAATGAGTATCATACAGACATTTACAAAAACTAAATGAAACCTTTTAATGAATATTTAACCCTAGTTTAATATTTTTACATTATAAGTACCTCGAAAGTAAAATTTACATCACAAATGTGTGTAAAATATAAGTGAGCGAATTGAAAGGTTTAAATATTTTAGTACTTAAGTGAACTTACAAAAGTATCTCGAAGCATTCACAAAGCTCCAAAAACCGACTATGTATTGAAGTCCTACCAGTTCCCGAGAGACACTTAGGTACCCAAGTTTATTGCTGTCGTGTTACCAGCCAGTGTACAACCAAGCTATTAAATTATTACACATCGAAAGTGTTCATTTAGCAGAAACGCATTGCATTGATGATTAAAGTATAAATCAATAATAAATTAAAGTACAAAATAGGTATACTTGACTCTAGTGTTTATGATTATAGAATAGAATAGAATAGAATATATATTTATTGTACATCAATCAGTTCAAAAAAAATACATAGGGAATAATTTACAATTTTGTCCAAAGGACGACCTCATCGCTAAAAGCGATCTCTTCCACCTAACCACATTGAAGAGACCGCTTTTAGTAAGGTTTGGTGTACCTTTTTATAAGTAAGGTTTTACTATAGACAAGATTGAAAATAAAGTACTCTAAGGAAGTTGACGACGCATAACGAATAACTCACGACAAATAATATTACACACATACACTAATTATATACTAACATATATACTTACTAGATATATAATTGTGCTTACTAAATACTACATAATACATAATTGAATTAAATACATACAATCACAGACTACTAAGGAGATGGTACGTATTATATAATGATTAATAATTCAAGTATCCAACTGACAAATGGTCTGCAAACACTTGCTTTTTAAAACTACTTAATAGCCGGCTGAGGTTTTCTTATGTGGACGGGTAAAAAATTACACACTAAAATAGCTGTAAAATTTAGTGAAATATGATGTTGTTTCTAAATTTAAGTTCTCCGACGATCCTAAAACTCGGGAATGAGTATAATGAAATAACTTATAGCGATCATTTAAGAATTAATATATAAAATATTATATCTCTCCGTATCCTGTTTTTAATTATTTATTTAATTAGTCCTTATTTAATTATACCCAAGGTTTACAGGAAGAGATTACTAATTAACAATATAGCCTATTGTATGTATACATTTTTTGAAGTGTTGTTGTACTTTTATAATTTGTTTACACAAAAAATATATATTATCATATTGTATCATTTAAATTATACGTAACCTTTTGACTGAGGACGCTATTGTCCACAGTCAAAAGATTACGTTACGTTACGTACTAACTTAAGCCCGCGGATGCAGTCGCGTGAAATGGACTATGCAAAATGAAAGTAATTACTCCAGAGATTACCCTCCTACAACCTCAGAAACTCACTAACTTCTTTATATATAAGAGTATAGATAATCAATTCGATAGGGTTTTGATGCTCACAATTTTTTTAAATATATAATACGTAGAATGCTACAATCTCTCAAATCCAGTTTCTGTGTACAGAGCAAAATGGTCGTTTAGAATAAATTGCTAAGGTTTTTGTGGACATTCACATGAATAATACATGCATAGTACGTGTACTAAATCGTCATCTATTCTGTTTGCCGGCATATAACACACTATAACAACTATATACAGAAAACTGACTGTCAAGCACGTGTTTCCTGTAAATTCTTTGTTAACAGAAATTGCTCAAATTTAGTAAATATAATTCTTCACATTTATATTATACTTTCATTTTTACCTTCCCAACCGTGCAACACATACGCTATTGTTTTTAATTATTTCCAGGTTCTCCAGATTCATTTTGTCATAACAATTTATTTTTATCTCATTATGTTACATCATCAATTTAATTCCAGGTAACAGAAAGGCCGGGTGAGCCAAGAATTATCATGTGTTTTTTAGCTTTCGCTCCTTACAAGCCCGCTGGTAGAAACTTCTATTGTGTGTCGTTTACTATTCTGTTATAAATATTCAGAACTTTAAGGATCAATAATTTTTGCATGGTGTACTTAATTTACCTAAATAAAGACGTTGAAGCTCAAATTATTGAAGATCCAAGTAGACTCTCAATTGACAGCGGTTAATACATTACAGCAATCTCTTAATTCAAATAGATCCCAGTTTGCGTCTCGAGAATTCTAACCAAGCTTAGTTTATCGTTCCGAAGTGACACTCAAACCCGTAGGACTTCGTCGCTTTTTTTTTAAAAAAAAATAAGCAGCAGAGGAGTCCATATGTGAAGATAGCTAGTGAACCTCTTTTAAAGGAACTCATGTAACCCTCGTTATAAAATTACTGTTTTATTAGAATGCAATACGAGTGAATTGCTACGTGAAACTTTATGTATATGAAGTTGAGCCGTCAGGGACGTATATTAATAAAATGCCCTTTCGTCAACAAATAATTAATTTCATAATATTTTTTTAAATATAGGAGGTGTAAAAAATAAGCCCCCTTAATTTGCCATTAGTGCTTCAGCACTTACCTGCGTAAGTTCCGCTGCCAGCCAATATCCGGAAACGGGGAGCCTTTTTCCGGAACCGGGGAAACGCGTGGGAATTGATGGAGATACCACTACAGATCCTTGAACACGGCCAATGTCCGGAAAATAGGTGGCCTTTAGCCTTAGCTTATGCAAAATGTCTAAGCAAATTGGTATCGATAACGCTAAACATGTTAAATGTAATCTAAAATTACGCTAATATGAAGATACTCGGTTGATAGTTTCGTTAATAGCCGTGATGAGATAGCGCTATTACTAACTCATCTTGGCTAACTCTGAAGAACTAGCTAGCTGTTGCTGTTAAAGATCTTCCAAATTGCGTGATCAGTTGCAAGATGGCTAATTGATTATTATTAAATGGTTACTTGAAATACGACAAGCAGCTCGTATTTTATGTAACTGTAAGATGAAATTTAATAAGAATCTTATCTAAAAACGTTTTTTATATCACATCGCATATTGAATTGGCGTTTCCGAGAAGATTAAAAACGATGTCTCAATTACTTCAAAATGAAACCTTTCGAAAGCAGAAGAAAGGCTTTGGGTTTGTTATTTTTTTCAAAAGTTTTATTCAGCTAAATTAATTATCCTGAACTTTTATCCAAATTTAAATTCTGGTTTTACACCAGACATCCTAGAAGTCCCATTGATATCCTATCTCCTTTAGTTGATAACATTTCCGTAGAAACGTATTATTAGGCTCTTACTTTCCTGTACGGCTCTGAGAGCTTCATAACAAATATAAGACCCAAATTATATATTCTTTAAATATTTTATATATTTCATTATTCATTATAGCATTAATCAGTGAAACAATCGCTGGTAAACCAAATAAATAAATTATTAGAGTTTCAAAATGGCTTAAAGTTAAGCGACAATAAGCTTAGGTAAGACTCGCGTAATGGCAGCGCCATGATAAGAATGTGAAATGTTATTACAAATATAACATTAAATTGAGTCCCCGTAGAAATGGAAAAAATTGTTTTGATACATTCAATATTTTTGATATTGATTATTAATTTACGATTATCGAAATAATACACGATATACATTAAGGATGAATGAATGTGCTAATATATAACACAATAGAATGCACTATATTTGATCGAAGAAAATCCCTAAATAAAATGAAGAAAATTAAAAAAAATCTAAATAATAACGCATAATTTAATAATAAAATGTTTGATTTTTATTGATTGGTCGTGGTATCTATGGAGACTTTCACGATTTGGAGGGCTCTTGAGGTACTCAGCATGGAATGCGGTGCCGATGCCGCGACAGAACAACCAAGCTTTGGATAGCTACCAACATCTCACCTAAGTCTCCCAGCATAAAAACAATGTTATCAACATTATGTTACGGCAGTTGGAGGTAAGATAGCCAGTTCCTATTATATATCAAACGTATCGTAACGAATTTCAAAAAAAAAAGTCAAAAATAACTTTATTTAAATAGACTCATTTACTAAGTTCTTTTAAATCGTCACAACAGGGAATATGTATGAGAAAAACAAATAATGTAATTAAAGGCAATAGTCAATACTTTCAGTGAGTATAAACCAGGCATTTACAAATTATCCCAGTATTAAAATATGTACTAAATAAATGAAATTAATATTTATTTTAAAATAAAAAAATAACACTAGTATGCATATTCCCAATTAACCCTACTACCGCTTCGACGAATTAGTAGCTGCAGAGAAGAAGCGGCGCAAGAAACTCTCAACCTATAGTATTTATAATGACATTTACAAATCAATATGTCATTATGTCATTTGTTTACAATAAGATTATTATAATTTTGTTCTCACTGGTCGTTAATTTCTCTGCTTAACTGTATTCTTGATGTGATTTATCATATTATCAACACTATTATATTTAAGGGTAGTATCAAAATCAAAACTTATAACTTTAAATTTAAAGTAATTGTGGTAACTAAGTGTTGCAATAAATAAATTTGCATATAACTCTTCACTTATATCTACAATATGTAAATTAAAATGTATCGTTATTATTTTCTCATTAATACTAATTCTAAAAATAAATGACCCTTCAAATACCTTACATAATCTCTATCACAAAATCCTTTTTCAAGTCGACATTTATTAGGGCGCAAAAATCATTACAAGCTCTTATTGAAATCTGGTTTAAGAACCTCTTATAGTTAAAAACCCCTTTTTATTAAGGATAATGAAAGAACTCTTGTCATTTCGAATTCTACGAAAAGATTTTTGCTAAAATACTATAAAAAGATTTACATCTTTTTATAGTAAGCAGGTGACAGGCTTTCGAAACATAAATGAACTTACTCATAAACCCTCATTATACCTCTATCAAAAACAAAAGCATTATTTATCTTAATCTCGAACGTTAATATAGCTCCAGTTTATAAAAATGTCTCGATTATTTCAATCCAGTTTATAAAAATACAAGAGGGTTAAAATTACATTTATAAGCCATTAAATGTTAAAATAACAAAGACTGTTTTAATAGGCTGATTATATTCTGAATTTTGTATCATAATTTAGATTTGAATTTATAAAAGGGAAAACAAAACTGGGCAAATTATTATTTCATGTTTTCATTAAAAACAGAAACCTCATTCGGTTTAGCGTCTCATACAGAGATTACGTTATATTTAATAACCGATAGAGTATAAATTAAGAACATAAAACATTTAGGTAGTATCATAGACATAAGTCTTGGTGTCTCCTATACGTGAGAAACACATAATTCAAATATTCGAAAAAAAATGTTTAAAAAATATTTTGTTTTGGTTTTCTTCCAGTTCCAGGCGGTTGATTAACTTTAAAACTAATTTAAACTTATTAAAACAAAACTTAACTTATACGAAGTAATTACACTTAAGATGTGTAAATGAATGTGATCGTGCACTGCTGACTGATTACATTTTAAAAAAAATCCCGATAGAGTTAACCCCAGCCGCGTACAGGCAGAAATAACATAGTAATGTGCTTAGCAGTTACTTTTGTTGATTCCGTATATTTATTCTAAATATTCTTCATTAAAACTAATAAAGTATTATGTTCGCCCCGAATTGGGTAAGTGCTACAAATATTATAAGCCTTTGTCTTTTAGTTTGTTAGATATTAGTTTAACGATGGTGTGTTTAAATTTTTCAAGTCCAGTTACGATATCAGAGTGCAATTGATAAAGTACACATTTGTTAGTAAAAAAAGCGGTACGTTTTATGTTAGATTACCATATTCTTCATTGATATTTATAAAATAAATAAATATCTATAACAATAGACTCCATACAATGTTTTCAGTCTGGTTCAAATCAGGAACTATACACATTTGAAGTATTTCATAAAAGTAAGGGTCTCCGTTTTAAACTCCGATCCAAAGTTAAAACAGTTTATAAAAAAAGAGATATACTTATTTGAGAACTTCATATCACAATTGCATTTCGGAACCAAATTGTCTACCGATTCCACTGTACATTCCTTTGTGACAAGGGACTACACTCGCTATCTGGATATGAACTCCAACGTACGGCAACTGATATTAAAAATGTACCCGGAAACAGTATTTGGTATGCATCCATGCGTGGAACGATGAAATGTAGATATTACTTTGCAGTTGCAAAAAGATCTGTGAATATGTAATTATGTAAAAATACTTAAATAAATACATGAAAAATAACGTTTGAAATTAGAGAAATTTATTATATTCTAAAAATAACTTGACGATTTATTAAATCACCAATGATTTGTTTTCGATGTTATAAACTTTCAATGAATTTTAAATTTTCGGAGCTTATTGTGTAACGTAATCAGAAACATATCATACTCGAAAAAACTTATTTCCTTTATGATCCTAGCGATCGTAAATTATTCATAATGGTCGTTCAATATTTGCCCTACGATGAAAAAACCCGTGGACACGTAAAGTTCTGAGACCAAAAAATAATACCATGCTTATTACAATAGAAAAATAAGATGAAAAATGAATATGAAGTATTTTAAAAAGAGATTTTAGCCAATTTTACATGAAATTGCTAAGTACACATACTAACAGACTATGCTGATAGTAACTGCTTACTCGAAATTTCTTACAAACGACCAAACCTTAAATTATTATATCCATTTGATTGATTGTTAATTTTTAAGTCCAAACTAATATCTAGTTTTTCAACTCTATTAGGCTTAAGTGTTGGTTGAATTTTTAAAGCCTAATTTAAACTTATTAAAAATGCGTCTTAAGTTACATCCCAAAAAATCTATCACTAATCTTAAAAATCAATAAAAAGACGTAATGATTTCATGACAATTTAAACGTGGTATAATAAAAATATTGTTAATTTTCTTGGGAATTCTGTTTGATTTGCTGGAAACATAACTGTTACTGATAGTTTGTATAAAGCCTGTTTTGTTTATATGTCAGTTTACTTTTTAATATATTTTGATACTAGATTGTTTTATATGTTTTGATGTTGTTGTCAATATACCGGTGACGAGTAAAGACGTGGTTTCCCTGTTTTCCCATTTCTCTCCAAATACAGTCCACAGGCTCCCCGAGCTAACTACCGTAACAATAATAAATGTTTTAGGTGGCGTTAACCATCGAATGCGGCGCCAAAATTCAAGCTGAGAACTGTGATCACATGTAAAGTGAAACACAATTTAACATTCCTCTTACTAGAGTTCACATTGAGCCTAGTCATACCGTCATCAAAAAAAGTTAATGAATTGTTTTTATGGTTAATGGCTTTATTACAAAAGTCATAAGAGCCTAATCAAATTATTTTAGAATCGTACAAAAACATTAACATTCATTAATTATATTTATAAATACTTATACTAGCTTTGTCTGTTATTTGAGACTTATCATTTAATATTCGATGCAGGGGTGGTCCAAATTAGGTTAAGCAATTCAACCTACGATTTATATGTCTGTCGTCCAAACATTTCTTAGAGGTTCACTCTCCATCCCAGCCAATGTATAAAAGTGGAACTACTCTAGGAGGCATAGAGTAGCTATATAATAAAAAATAAAAAATATATTATGTTTAATAGTATTATGTATTAAAAAAATCCTTCGTAGCACTCATGCGAATTAAATATTATCAACAACATACCAATTAAAATAACTGAGTAAAATAGAATTAATGTTTTAGATTACATATAAAAATATCTTTCTCTCTGCTGGATTTGCGCCGAATGTTGTGTGAGGATATTTTATTTACACATTTTGTAATTCCTGTGTTAATTTGAATGTACATACTGAATGTGCCCTTGTCGTCTGAATTCTCATTTCACGGTATTAATGGTAAACATTTCTTTGGCACAACCTACGACGGCCCTTTGTGCATTACCTTTATATATTTTATTTCAGACATGTGTATGTTCATAAATATTTAAATAAACATCATTACATAAAATCAAATAAAGTAAAATTATACAGAAGAAAGGTTGTTCTAAAAATGTCTAGAACAAAAAATTCCATTGGAATTAATTTGTCAAGAAACAAGCAAACGTAATCTTTTCAAATTTCTAAAGAATCCTTTGTCAAAAATAATACCATAGTTTTCTTCTGAAAATAACCAATTGGATCAGCTAAATTGTTAAGTTCAATTGTTTCGTCCTCAGTTAAAGTAAAAGTAATTATAGACGGTGTGTATCTAGAAAAGACCGAAATAACTTTTTGCTGAGCTTTTATATTAAAGATTGTCATAGTAACCGATAAAAGATATAAGGCTAGGAATATCACTTTAAAGAAACAATTCTAGGCTTTTAGAAAGGGGTATTTACTAATTAACGACTCAACGTTCTCAGTTCTGCCCTAGCTTTTTCCTGACAGAACAAGTAATAGAGTTTTATGTAAGTTACAAAATTTTCAAAACAAACTGACATGGACAAAATTTTACATTTGGGCAATAATTTTAACATCAAACTTTTCAAATACCAGTTTATTAGCAGTGTTAGACTTTGCTAGAACCCTATAAAGTTCTAGTAGAATTCTGTGTAAGTTTTAAACGATTTAATTGATTAATTAAAAACATACAATATGAAAGTTATTACAAAGTGTATTCTGAGGTTCTAGTTTTTTTTCCTTTTCATCAATACTAAATTTTAATCCGTTTTTAAATCTAAAATTTAACGATACATTACACGACTTTCTCGTTCCTGTTTAAAAGTCAAAGCGAAAATTGGTTGTGATATAGGACTATCCTAATCGGTTTTATGAAGTAAATCAAACGCATTGCTTGAACTTAATTTTAGAATCCAACCCTTATCTTGGTTTATCGAAACCCAACGAATGCAGCAAACAGAGTTACCATGACTCAATCAACCAAAATCTCTTCAAATCAATGTATATAGCATTTGTTATTAATCTCTTTTCCTTTCGTAAGGAGATAAAGTGAACAAAGTTCAGACGTAAAAATTATCATAGGATGTTGAAATTGCAGACGACTGTCACAGTAGTCACAATATACGAGACACTTTACGTACTTTGCACGGGTCTTTCACACACCGTAAAATGAAAACTATTTTGTGCATTTAGATAATCAGCCCTGAGATAATTAAATATTTTTTGAGCCTCACAAAATTATTTATTAAAAATCTACGTAATAAATTACCTTTTTAATAAAATAATAAAGGTCTTAATTATATCAACATACGTATTAAATTAAAATACTTATCCCAGTACTTGCTTCGTAAGAAGATCTGCGAAGTCAAACATTATGTTAAACAGTTATTTTAGGCACGTTTAAGCTAAATTGCGGTAGCATAAACAGGCTTTAAACGCCAGTTTATCAGTGTAAGTAAACTTAATTTCGCCCCGACCTAGGTTAATTGCCTCTTTCATTTCCAAAACGTAAGGTACGATCTGAAAATAAATGCTATTGAAAATCTGAAATGAAATTTTAAATCTTAATCCATCTTGATGCTTGGATAAAGAAGACATCGAATACTATTTTATATCAAAGCTATACTTGACTGATTCATTCGATGGCTTATCTATTTTCTCAATTATTAAATCATGTTATCGTTTTAAGAATGACTGTACTGTATCGACATAACACACACTATTAGTTTTTCGTACATTGGCCGGCATTCGCATTGACTCGTCGACCTGCCGTGGCCGTCCGATCACATCAGTCACAACAGAGCTACGAGTACACAACTCTACTCCGAGTAGTTGAAGCACTACTTAATAATAATTGCTTTCAATATTTGTTTACTTTTGAATTAAATTTTGATTGTTTATTGTTTTGTTTTATATGATATACTCGTATTTATTAGATATATTTTGTAAAAAAAAAACTTTCATAATAATTGAGTTTCGAACGCTTTTGTTCAAGGATCTTTTTGTTTTAAATAAACAAATATATTTCAAGATTTATTTATAAGATAGATAAGTTGATATTGCCTAAACAATATAAATAAACGAGAAGCTTCATTACCCAAAATTGTGAGAGTTCTTGTTTGATCTGTAAAACAAAGCAATGTCGCAATTATCTACCCAGAGGGGGGAACAAAATTACTAATTATCTTGAGTTCCCGTGCTTCGGACGGTCCCGGTTGTTATCGCAATGGTTATCACTTACCAACCCGCATTTGTTATCACTGACATGCTCCTTATATATTTTCACAATGAAGAAAAACCAAGGCTTAGTTAAATGTTTTGATCAAACTATGGTCTTTATTTATTAATTTATTTTAACAATTTATGTACACATAAAATGTTTAGAAAGGACACAACAGAATAAAATAAAATTGTACAAAGGTACTGCTTATTTATATAAGAAAAGAAAAGTTATGAATGGTAGAGGAGCTTGTACCAATACAAATATAATATATTTAAAACAGAAATCAAAAGTAAAAGTAATAAAACAAGAAAATATTACTTAAAAAATTAAATAATAGTAATAGTATAATTATTATCTTATTTGTATTTATTTTCAAAAGGAAAAACAAAACCTAAGAAAAAGAGATTCAATATTAAAATTGAAAAGAAGTAGTCACATCCAAATAAATTCTATGAAATTTAATCACGCCAAATAAGCCTCACGAAGTTTTCTTTCACTGCAAAAATGTCAAATAAAAGTAAACACTTCCATTGTCCTTGCGCACTAAGCCACCTTTAAAGCCACATATATATATTATATGTGGCTTTAAACTATTTGAAAGAATTCATCATTATGCTAAGATGGAGCTATTCTGGCCTGAGCGAGTCGTGGTGAGTTTCATAGTCCATAGTCCATAAATAGACGAGTATCCGAAATAATCTCAGCGCAGTTGAATACAATTTACTTCGTCGAATACACTTAATCGTTTTTAAAATCAACAAAACTAAAAAGTTTTTTAATTTTTATTAATTTAAAAGTAATAATTTTTTTGTTGCTTCATGAAATTTTAATCACCATTCTTGATAATCTATACTAAAAGATGAAGAGTTTCTCTTTGTGTTGGATGGTCCATTTTTCGGTGAAGGTTATTATAGACTATATAAAATTTATTTTGGTTTCAGTTTTCATATTTTATTATATCATCGGTCTACGGATTCTGATAGATCAATATTTTTAAAGTTTTTCTTTATAACTGACTTATAATAATATATAAGCTAAAAAGAAAATTAAGAAAACTTCATTGGTTACTCTTTCCACGGCTTTATTTTATCAGGAAATCTTGAAAAAGTCTTGAATGGATGTAAGATATAAGAGAATCTTATATCGTATTGAAACAGATTATAATGCGAGTCATAATTACTACAACATGGATTATATAAAGATGAAAAAGAAATATATAATATATATTTTAGTACTACTTATAAACAAGTTTATAGATATCAAAACGATAATTCAAACCAAAATATAGCGGAGGCCATTAGTTGAACCTCAATAGATATATAACTGACACCCCTAATGAAAGGGCAATCACCGGCAGAAACCGTCCTGGAAAATAAGCCAGCATTCTTAACTGTTATCAGCTTAATAAGCTTTGTAACAGCCTTGTTGTAATATCACAGAGTTCAATCTCTTTTGCTCTAATTTAAATATTAATAAAAAAAAAAATTTTTTTTCGTTTGAATGAACATGGCAAAATACTGTGCATGTACAGATAGTTTGTAATATTACTCGCGAGATTATAAAATAACGAAGGCTCTTACCATCAATAGTCTGCTTACAATTAACACAATATTCCAATATATCTGCAAACCATTAGTTGACAGTTTTATCAACTAATATGCAATAAAATTCACATTCGGCACTGATGGGTAGAAAATCATAAGTTTCTATAATGTCGTGTTGACCGACCAATCAGGGATGGTTTACTATTTTATGGACAGCTTATGAACTGTGTCAGGGTCGATGATAATTCAACGGGACTGTGTCGCTAGTGTTTATAAACCGTTATCTTAGATACCTTGCAAATGGACATATTCGTATATAGAATGTCACTGTACTTTCTATGACCCGATACAAATTAATAAAAAAAGATCACATATCTTAAACATTACATCCAATACAATACACAAAAATATATTTTATGACGTTATCCGTGGCAGATCAAACAAATAATGGTTAATGATGATAAATTAATGCTTGAAAAACCTGTTTCACTCAGATATATGAAAACATCATTTTGACTACGTAATCCTTGTCATGCGTTATGAAATTTATTAATACTTTGAAGGACAGTAAAGGGCTTTTATTATGTCTCTAATAGAACTTCTGTTCTGGAAAATGATAACATCTTTAAATTAAATTTCTTATCTTTAAACTTAACTGCAAATATCCATATCAATTGAACTATCAAACGAAAATTTGAAATAAAATGGTCATCATTCTATCTTGAGCACTTAAGATACAATGATTTTTTTTGAATTTGTTGAATTGACCAACATTGGTAAAGATGGCGAAGTTAGAAAAACGAATTCTAAAAGTCTCATAAGTTTTTTTTTCAAATTAATACCGTGTACACTACATCTATTGAAACCTCTAATAAAAATGACCCTACAGGGTTTACGTCGTTTGTAAGTAGGACTATAAAACTCTTAAACTAAACTCCGTCAGTATTTACCAATAAAAAAAACGATTTAGTTAAAAAACACAAACACACATACAAGGAACCTATCCTCTCGTCGGAAACAACAAAGTGAGGATACAATAAAAGTGCTCTGCAGTCCACAACCTTTTATTCTTACAGAGAAAATGCTAATGCATTTTAAAATTATACATTTTACACGGATGAAGTTTTAAAGAATGAACTTGAAAAAACAAAAGAATGCCAGCTAGACCGAACTTAGTGGTTTATTCAGTGAAATATAAACTACTCATGGACAATATAAATTAAAATACAGGAAAAGTTCAACTATAGTTCGAGCAAAAAATTTGACTTGATAAAAAGGTGGGTGTTTTTTTTAACTTCCTAATAATTTCATTAATCTCCATAAAAACAAATAAATATTTTAAACTAGTTGAAGCACGCGGCTTTGCTCGCGAACTAATCAGAAAATTAAAAGTTTCACAGTAATTTGAATAACTTATTTCATTCTCTTAGGAATAGAATTTTTTTAAACCCTTTCTTAGAGGACTCTTAAGGCTGTACTGGTGTGATTGATTTTAAATTTTAATTACAGATTTGCTATTTGGAAAGATCAAGAAAAGTCCTGTCTCTTACTTAATTACTTTATCTTTAAATATATAAAATAAAGCAAGAGATTAACAAGATATAGGCTAAGCCTTTTGTGAATGTAATGTAATTAACATATATATTATATATATATTTATTATCAGTAATAAATGTAAATATTTTGCAGGTGAAAACATATTATATATGTGTGAAATTGAAAACCTCTTTTTTATATCCGGTAAGAATAACACGTGGAAATAGTTTAAACACTTAACAAAAGTGTAGTTTCGATCAAGTTAAAGCTTTAGCAAAGCGTATACGAGTTTGGATTTAGCTTTTAAAAGTGTTGAGAGGGTGACAATTCTTTAGATTGAAGTTAAAAAATTTTGTTTTCTTGGAGATATTTTTATATTATATTATTTCAATATAAAATCATTGCCTAAACTTGTACTAAAACCTGCACTTTAGGCAATAACGTGCTACTTTATGGCCTAAAGTGCTATTATAGCAGTAATTACAAGTACTTAAACAAACAATTTATTATTAAGGTTTATTATTAAGTTCCAAAAAACTGTCTAATTTTCCTACTCAAACGATGTTATAGACTTTGTAATATCCTATATGATGGGACTGAGGAGCTGTTAAAAGATGAAATGTTGTTAAACTAAATAAGAAAATGCTGATTGATTTAAGGGTCCAAAGCATTTAACTTTAAAATTTCAAGTAGAAATAATTCATACAAACTATAACAGGCTTAGCTTTCGGCTATAAGATGCCTTCTTCAGTTTCTTCGCATTAATGAAGTTCTGAAATTCAAAGTAGGTACGTTTATCTTTGTTCCAAGTACCGGAGAGAAAGTTCGAAGTTTATTAATTAATTATGTTTTAGTATTGCTTCGGCGGTTTATGGGTTAATCTACAGATATTAAGGCGTTCATTCGAAACTTTTTGTCTGATTGAGAGAGTAAACAATTATTCACTTGAATAACCAATAAAAATTGTCATAAGTCCTCTTAAAAACTATGATATGAGTTCCTCTTATTTTAAAAGATACGATAATTTAATTTGTACGTATCTAAATGCCGAAATACAGGTTACAGCTTTTTTATGTCACTATATAATTTTATCTTCTCGATTTCCATTTTAAGTACTATTAATTTTGTGTAATTTAAAATAAATTAACTGTTTCATGAACATATAGCTGTACCTATATAAGGCCATAGATTATTTTAAATTATCAATGTTACTTTCTATATATACCTATGTAGGTTCATAAAAATATAAGATATCCCTAGATAATGACAATTTGGCAAATATCGTAAAGCGGACTCCTTAGAAATAAAGTTTCTTAAGGCACATACATCCGTCGAGTTAAAAATTCAATTACAATTTTATTTTTTAGCAACATATACAAAATCAAGTTGGTAGCTAAAACCCTGCTCAAAATATATTCATAGCTATCAGAATTTTCTGTAAAAACAAAGGATAAATGATTCCATTATCCCACAAACTACATGCTCAGATTACCAGCTGAATCTGAAAATCTTAAACGCTGTAATTAAAGATATTATAAAAATTGCCGGGAAGTTTTAATGACGCTTTTAACGATCTGGAAGAGCTGGACCAAACTAACAGTAACAGTAACTGGTAACAGTAGAATTAAAAGCCCTCATTTAATCCCCTCTATCTAACCGATTGATGACTCTGATGCCCGGATAATGTACATTCTGAACTACTTCACATTTTGATTCTGTTATTAATTATACTCTAGATTAGTTTAATCACTAGAGGTTGCGTACTTAACTTGAAAACTTAGGACATTAACGATGTGAATGGAAAAATATATATTTTTAATGACTCGTGTCAGTAGGCCATTGACCTCACTCCATATTTATTCAAGACACGACAACTTACTACCTACTACCTGGTGGCCCACGATGCGGTGTTATCCTGGCTTCCTCTTCTTTTCTTGATTCATCATAGAACAACGCAACATCATTTAATATCTTTAGAATTTGGAAATTTACGACTGTTTTGCAAAATTGGTTGCATTACCCAGTTTACAAAGGTATTAGAAGTCATGATAGATCTTTGGGTTGAAAGTCCTACAAATATTGTTTGCCGAAGAGATACATTCACCCTTCACACGCTTAATAGGTAGAACTTTCTTTTCGATTATAAAGGTATACTTTAGGAGTAAGCCGTAAATGACTCTAGTTGTACTTACTCACAAATATAGGTTGTATCTATAATAAATTTTTTTAAGTATGTTAATTTCAAATTTGCTATGTAGGAAAAAATGACAAGGAAACAAAACGAAGGTGCGGCAAATGGGGCATCGTAAAAGCTTACACATTTATTCGGTCCATTTTGAGTGGTGGAGATACAAGATATTATTTATCGGTGGGTTCGCTCGGCATTTGACCTTTGTGATGTAGGCCCTTGATAGGGGATGTACTAAATCACATTACATGCCTCTTTTATTTGTTCCACTGCCATTCTTCAAGGAGCCACAATTGAATACAAAGTCTGTGGGTAGGAACTTGTTATTTACGATCTTTGTTTTCATTAATAAGTGCTAAGAGTGTTACTTACATGTTATACGTATAAACTAAGATAGTATATTCATTCATATTTATGAATACAAACCTGTTCTGCTAAATTTTTACCACAACTGGATAATATGAGACCTCAATGTACAGCAAGACCAATGGTTTTTAAAATGTTTTGTTAAACTTATATAATTTTTGATTGTGGCTAGTGAATATGATATGTTACGCAGGACAAATCAATAAACATGAACTCTGTGTCACTGACCCTAAGTTCTATATCAGTTGTACTACGGGCAGGGCATGCAACAAATCTTAGCACTCCCAATAGAATGATTCCTTAAGGAACAATGGCGAGTACTCACCGAAACAATACAAAACTACAAAAAGTATTATTTGACTGCAGTACTATTTTAGCACTATTTTCTTCGGAACTGTGGTTATGTATTACTATTGGGGCGGTTCTTGATTTTAACAAGAAATACAGCTAGCTTCTTTAACAAGTCTTTTGTCTTTAATACTGCGTTTAATTTAAAAAGTTGAAAAGTAAGTAAGAAGTAAAAAGAAATACCAAAAGTACGCATGGTACAAGGATTTTCACATTTTTACTTAGTAAATATATTTTTTTATTCCGAATTGAACTTTTTACAACTTGGTCAAAAAATACATAAACACAAAAACTAAATAATAACATTGACAGACAAATTATTAATCTCAAGCTAATATTACCAAGCGTAGTCCGAAAGCGCTTGGAAATATTAAGCACCCTAGCAAAATGCACTAAGAAAAAAGCCTGGTCAATCAAAAAAATATTAATCTTTTTACATACTTTGCCCTATACATAATCATAAATTTTAATCTCCAAGCAATCATCATTAGACTTGGACCTACTACAAAAGTAGCTTTCATTTAAACTGGTGTTGTGCACATAAAAAATACAGCGGCACCTATCGGTGGCCATTAGGGCAATGAGACTAGTGGCTGTGTAGGTTGATATATGGCTGGCTGTTTGTACCATTGAGCCATAATTTAGGTTGGCAACACTCAACTGACGCATGTATTTTCGCAAGCTTAAGGTAGAACTGATCATGGAATTTATGTTATAATGGGGGTGGGACATCAACAATTACTAAAACATGTGTATAACCCCACGTTTGCTAAAATATATATCTCGGTAATTATTCTAAGTTCTTTAAAACTAATGTTTTGAAACTGAGTTGAGTAGACATACCATCATACCTACCATTGAAAATTCCGATTTCCAAAGAAACATAATTATATGTTTTTTTTTGCAATTTATGAAAATTCCTAAAGATTTTTGTAATTCGCCATACTAGTGAGACCCATATAGAGATAGATAGATCTAGATCTTGTAACCGGAAAATAGAACCATAGTTACTTTACGATGTGCAAATGATATTTGATATAATCTGTAGTAAACAATTTACTTTGCTGACTCTCAAGACGTGATGAAGTTTACTTCAATGTTATTAATTTATTTTCAATACAGTAGCAATTAGGTTGAGACTTCCCTATTCCTGTCCGATTAGTATTTAGTATCAAAGAAATAAGATACATCTCTATATTAATAAATTTTAAAATGAGTCACTCTCTTAGTATGAATAGGCTCAGACATTAGTCTTGTACCTTAGGTACTTGATGGCAAAGTATCAGATATGCTGACTGACAATTCTATCGGTATAAATGTTTATCTTTTGGCATTGCACATGAATTTACCCTTTTCCCTTTCATACATGAACTTTTTTGATTACATTTTAAGCTTTTATATAAAAACTTAATTTTTTTCCTTCTTTGTACCACTTTCAACTCATTGGACATGGAATTATGGGACCGACCTCGCCAAGGTGACATCGCAACTTCTGTTTGTAATAAAACAATATTAAATTTACTGAGGTTTCACCTCACTACCAAAGCTGGAAATGGTGTTCAATAAAATCATATTTAACATCTGCGGCTCATATAAGTGTGAAATATTGACAAATTCTCTAAGAGAAGATGAATTCCGTGTTTGTGCCAAGGCTTCATACACAACACTCAGTATCAATTCTTGTACATAATATCGACCTGACTAGAACGTGTCTCCGTAAATATAAGCATTCGGCGTCATTTAAATTTTATTTCAAAACCAATGCTCTTTAATTATTAGGATCATTTTGATATATTCCCTCTTGTGTCAGTAAAGGATTGACAATAAAGTAGATCATCAGATGAACCAATAATAACTATTGGAATAAGGGCAGGCGTGCTTAATGATTGGTTGATATGGAATGGTTGCCGATCATGATATTACCTCAATAATAAGTACACTGGATGACTGGAAACGAACGTATAAAACGATAAAATCATAACTGTTGATGAATCTTCTTAAGATACTTCTGTTAAATTTGAAATTAGACAAAGATATCAACAGCCCTATATAGAAATGATAAAACATAAAATTTTAAGACACTGAAGTTCGTAGAATTGGTTTGACATAAAATTACTTGATGTCAACCATCGTATTGCGTTGAAGCTTGTAATGAAAATTAAAATCGTAAATACTATATCATATCCTTAACTGAGTCTTAATAAGTTACAGTATCAATATGAATGTTTTTACGAATAGCAAATGACGACATTCTTTGCTTCACTGTATTAACTAAATCTAACTCCGACTGATTTCAATTCATTCCAGAATTTAGTAAACTTTTATTAAATAAGTCAAAAATAACATTTTTACCATATAATACTTTAGCTATTCTTTGATACGTGAATAAATAGCACAATTTATATAAATAAGCAACGTAATTTACGTTTTGCAATTTATACACAACAATTTTGTATATTGTGCCGCTTTGCTTATCTGAGTACCCAACGAGGAAAGTATACGGTGTATATATGAATGAAGGTAAAATCAACTTAAACACTCGTAATAGAACACTTGAATTGCAAATTCAGTACTTAGAAAAATTGCGCGGGAAATATGGTAGAAGGTATAACGTTATTTGAGATAAATAAGTTTAAAATTCAAATTGTGACATGAACGGCGTCATTAGAAACGCGCAAAGTATTAAGAATACTGTATTAGTAATATAGAGCTTATGTTATGTTTAGCGAACTTAATGCGTGAAGCATTTTCTACTTGTCATTCGGAGGAACGGAAAACGAATACATGCAACATTTGGTTTGAAGTTTAGTCGTCAAAAATTCGCTTACCACGAAGCAAGCCAAATCACCCACCCAATACTTAAAAACAATATCATAAAAATAAGAATTAACACCTTTAATTTGGCCTTTATTTAATAAACCAACACATCCCTTTGATCATTCTAATTTTTTATTAGTTACTATTATAGTATGAAGTGTAAAACTATTTCATATTTTAAGTAGGTATTCTGTCTGTCCAATAACGATGGCGTAGTGATGTAAACGCTTAGGTGTTCGATTTTGAAAACCAAGTAACTGTCGCCACGGTAGGTCCCTCAGTAAATAAATCATAATTTGAAAAGTCAAAGCATTGGATCTGGTTGTCACTGTAACCACTTTAATGCACCGACTTACCTCTCCATCCGGTCTTTCTACAATTGGTGGCGTATTGACCAGCGTAGTAATGGAAGGCCTGAGCTCAGCAGTGAGAAGCATATAGGCTGATGATGATGAAGACAGGACGTACAGCGTATTTATTTTTGATGCACGAACTTACCATTTGTACGTACATTGAAAAATTGAGTCGTCGATTCGGGAAGCGGTAGTAAATTACTAAAACTGTTGGTTAATGAGTGAGAACTATTTGATTTTGTCACTCGTCAGCAACGCCCGTTGCATATTCGCTGCACTTGCTCAGCTTGTACATCTAACCTACTCGTAAACTATGTTCTCATAGTTTTCTTTACACACTATTGATATTGATTATATAGTTATTGCATAGATATCATCGGTGATAGTTAAATAAAATAAATTAGCACATTGTTTTAACGAAAAATAAAAGGGACAAGAATTTTGAAAGCCTTGAAGTACAGTTTAATATCCAAAAATAAAATATACATGATGTTACCGTGAAGTCCATAATAAAACAAGGAATATCTATTAAAATTCAATTATCATTATTTTGGATTAAAATATATACTGTCTTTGGAATCTCAATTACTTAATATAATTATTATTATATGTTTTGGAATACCTTGCATTATATCTGCGCAAACTTATTCTGATACATGACAAACTAAATTAAACTGCACTTAGATTTTCTCTTTTTTTAATTTTAATTATTTTTTTTATATAAAATATAACCTCTTTTATTACACGTAGTTACCTAAATATTCAGCAACTCGACAAAGTTAGTAGAATTAATCTTAGTAGGAAAAGTTTGAAGATATTTCCTGAGTTAGTAGTAAGTAACCTACATTAGATATTATTAAATACTTCCAAACATAACAATGCCAAGTTACTTAAGTGAGAAACTTAAAGGAAATTTTATTTGTAATGCAACGAAAGCGTTCTCTGTCTGGATACAAGTTTGGCATCCCCCGGGGAACTTTTTATGTTAACATTTCCATTTACATAAGGAAACGTTGTTTGCATAATTTTTTGTTATCATTAAAAATATTTTCACTTTCTGTGAGAATAAAAGTTCTATGAGGCGAGGAATATTCCAGAAGTCTTACTAGCCGTATCTGTGTATTCTATGAAGAAATCGTTCGTTTTAAAATTGATAATAAATTTAAGTGGGAATAGTTTCATTTACTACGAATCCAAAATTTCCTCAAAAGGAAACAATCAAATATTCTTCTTATATATAAATGGTATAGCACCACAGAATACCACAATACATGTGGAAAGAGAGATCAAAGGCGAACTGAAAGCTCGTCCTCTCTAGAGAAAAAATCGATGAACTGGTCTTCAACTGGTCCACAACGCTCCTTAGTTTCACACTTACAACATAGAAAATAAAAATGATAATTCGATTATTTACGTTAAAAATACCGTTTAAT
This sequence comes from Acentria ephemerella, assembly GCA_943193645.1. Lineage (NCBI taxonomy): Eukaryota > Metazoa > Arthropoda > Insecta > Lepidoptera > Crambidae > Acentria > Acentria ephemerella. The sequence continues at coordinate 7,107,128 of OW971886.1, read as the reverse complement.
AATCATCATCATCTAAAATATTATAACAATCATTTATTAATCACCATTGAGATTATATAATTACCCTCATTGCTTTCGTAATAAAAAGTCCGTAATTCACTTTTCGTCGAGGATAGTATAAATACGCGAAACTACAATAATTAATGGGCGCTAGGCCAACAGCTTTAGTCCCAAAAAGAGGTAAAAGGTTTTTTTTTGGACTGACTAATACTGTTGGCCGCGGATAGCCTTTACAGCGTTACCGGGGTTTTAAGGAGGCGAGAACCTTGGAGAGTCCTCAAGCCTTAATAGGCGATTCACCTCTGGAGGAGTTCTAATCGACAGACATCACCTCCGGGGGAGGTGTCCCGCTGTCTCTTAGATTCTCCAGGGCTCTCGAGCCATGAGGGAGCGACAAACCTGAGGGTGCCTCTAAAGGCTCGGACCTCTGCTCAGGTGAGTCGTGTAGGAGGAGAGAAGCGCCCAGGTACGTATCTGTACCTGGTATAGCGCGACGAATGTAGACCGGGTCTTCGCACCCTTGTACGACGGGTGCGGTGTATAGGAAAAATAAAAAAGGTAAAACGCGCTCATATGAACTAGATCTACTTCACACAAGGATGATATAACTTTATTGGTTGAACGTTTCTTTTTACAAGAGACATTCAATACTAGTTACTTAGATTTACACAATCTTGTCTATGACATCAGTCAGACAACATCACACGTATTCACGATCATTACGAAATATAATAAACCTGAGTTCTTACTAATCTCTCAGCTTCTAACTGGAATACTATTTAATTATAAACCACGTTACTCTGTGTAAAATTTCACCAAGTTATTAATAAAGAACCGTATTGTAGCCGGCACCGGGCCATTTTTCACGCCACCAATATGTCGTTTCACTACTAAATTATCAACGGCACGGAACATTTAGTAGTCCGCAATTTTTAACCTTTCCGTTAAAAATTTAACTGAACGAGCTGGTTTTTGCAATGGAAACAGTAATGACTTTGTAATGCTTCGCTTCAAATGTATTTTGTGAGCAGCTAGAGGAATGGTACAGCTTGGACAAGTAAAAACTTGTTTGTGGAAATCTAGATCTTTAGCAAAATGCAGCCGTAGTTTCTTCACGAGTGATGGAAGTAGCTGTAGATTGCAATGTCAAAGTTAAAACTTGAATAAAGTTTCTACAATGGTTATCTATCAAAATATTTTATTGTAGCTGGTTGAATGAATTATAAGTGCATATCGATTTTTTTATTTCTTGTTGATTTCTAAATTAATAATTACCAAAGGTACTTCGTTTATTTTTATTATGCTCTTTTCATTAAATAGTTACAACCAATAAATTACCTATGGTTGTAACTATTTAATTAAAAGAGTTATTAGTTTAATTAACTTTAGCTGACTATTATAAACTAAATAGGCTGTGCCTTAAATAAAGTTGTGTTTATGATATAGACAGCTTAAAATAAAGCTATATTAAAACTTTATTTAAAAAAAATATGTTTTACTTTTACGAAGACCGCTTAGCACGAAGAGCTATATGTAGCTCTGTAGCGCTGTGAAAAATAAGTCAATATTTTTATCTCGATAATATTATGATTCAATCAAATTTAATATTAAGATAACCATTGTTAGTCACGGAAACTTACAGAACACTGATACAATCGACTTGCATATTTTGGTAACATTATTTAATTACGAATTTCAAGAAAATTAAAAAAGTGCTTAATACTTTTTGCAAGTCGATTGTGTCAGTGTTCTGTAAGTTTCCGTGACTAACAATGGTTATAAACTATAAAAAAAAATTCATGAAATTAAAATGTTTTTGGTAAATATTTATATATGGGTTGTAGGGTGGATGTACTACAACTTTTTTACATTCCCCTTCATATGAATTGTTTGTTGATTTAGTTTTTAGTATACATCAGCTTTTGTTGAATGACTCGGCTATTTTCATTTATATTTACTTGGAATAAACTTTTTTATATTTTCTTAGTACATATTGACCATACCATATAGTTTATATGACTGAAGACTCTTCTATAGTTAGATATTAAAAGCATATTTCCTATGTAAAATATGATATAAAAGTATAAGCTAATTCGAATAGACGTAGATTTTTCTTTTGCAAAAGGTGCTAAGTTTCACGTTTCTAGATCAGAACTTCAAAGGCGGTTAGAGCGTTACAAGATCACTGTTGTAAAGGATCTCCTACTTTAATGTTAAGGAAAACAAAGATTGAATTAGACTACTAAGATAATCTTGAGAGTGTCGTATAAGATTTATAAGAGTATGCCATATGAAAGAGTCTTAATTATATAGCCTAAATAAGCTTTATTAAGTATTATATTAGTTATTATGTTAGCTTATACTTACTTGTAACAAATACAGATTACATATAAAGCTTTGTTTTATATTACTATAATAAAATAAAAACAATTATAAGCGACTAAATATTATTGTTTATCTCAGAAAATCTACCAACCGGTACCAGAACCCGGACCATCTGTCTAAGGCGGATAACACACTGCAATGTTCAAGGGAGCGGTATCCTTAGCTTAGATTGAGTGCTCCTAAGTACCAAAGTTTGTACAAACTCATTATATGGTTTAGATACTAACAACGCAGCCCCATACGGAACAACCAATGTTTAAACACAGTAGTCTATAAGAATCTTTATGCCAGACAATCGTCTATTTATAGTTTCAAAGAATCGATTGTATGTAAGAGGTTATAATACACTGACAGTATATATTAGAAAGTAAAACATAATATTTAAATGAAACGAGGAAGCTCTTAAATCGATATTAGGTATGAGTGAGTAGATTAAAATTTAAGTAGCTTTTTCATAAAGCTATTTAAATTTTAATCTATTTCTCTCACATGTAGAAAGAGATACAAAATGTAAAAGAAATATTGGAAAATCATGTCATGTGTTTGGCGCGAAGAACAATGGTTGATTTCAAAGTCTCAACCATTGAACAAGGAAGTTTGTGTTACGAATTCAGGTCAAACTGTCAAACTGAGTACTGGTACGAAGTTTTTGTGTACAAATCTCCGTTTTAGTTTGTATTGACGCTGATTTTCTTGATATTACTTCAGGTTTAATATATATATTTTTTAATTATGGATTACTATTCTTCCAGCCTGTCAGTTACTCTGTGTGACAGTAAAGAGAAAATAGTAATCCACTAAAGCTATACATTTCTATTACCCTCGTATTGAGTTCTTGTACAATCACGATCTTTAAAGTAAATTCATTTAAAATGTAATATTGCAAATTATTTCAAGCGAGTATTATACATATATACATTACATAACTACTGAAAACTTAAATGCAAAAAATATTTGTAATTTTTTTTAAATTATAACCATAAACGTAATTTACAAACCATATCATTTAAATGGCTACACTACTTGGCATTTAAGCTTACTAAGCAGTCCCAACCTTCATGTAATTTTTTATGTAAGAAACGAAATAAAAAAAACATTTTTTTAATAGCATTTTGAGTGTTTTAACAATATTTTTTGGTAATGGGTCTCAAATTAAAGCTAGCACATATCTGTTAATATAACCTTGTCACAACATCATTATCATCATTAATTTAAATACCTACCAATTATGTTATTATTATAATAAACAATGAAAATATTCGAATAGAATAGAAAAATGAGGTCCCTTTGAAATAATGAACATATTTCTAAACATCTTTCAAGCATTTTTAAAAATGTAAAAAGTCAAATTATAATATTTTAAATACCAACGAAAACTAAAAATTTAAAACCTACGAACTGAAGGTACTAAGAGAGTATAAATCTCAAAGAGCTTTGTAAAGCCTTTTGTATAATTCAGTTGGATAGTCCTCGTAATGCATACAAGTGTCTATAGTAAGGGGTACCACAGGCACATAAATCTCAAGGCGGTTACCCAACGAAAATGGGTCGTTGCAAAATAACATTTTTTCAGTATTTTTTATTGAACCGAAAACTGAGTGATAAAATATATATCTTTTATTTATTTTACTTGAAGACTTGTTGAGGAAGAAGTGTTAGTTATTTTAACGAAATTTTAATACTAAATAAAAGTATTCAAAAAGACATGGGACAAACTAATTTTTAAAAGCACATAAACAATAAGACTGTAAAATAAGACTGGACACCCAACAAAAAAGACACACGGACTAGGCACACAGCCTTTTTTAATTACTTACTTAATAAAAAGGGATGAAATATAATGGAAAATAGAATATTATTTAAAAACAAATTTAAACATTAGTTTTTACATAACAGACTTCATTTAATTGTCCGCGCCTTGCCGTTGAAGTATCACCAAGATGAGTTTTTATGGTTCACTTTTGCAAAGGTTTTTATAAAATGGCTCAAATTATTAAGCGATAAGGTTTCTAATAAACGTTCTACTTGGCTAATATCGAATAATAATGGTATCTTATCTAATAAAAAAACAGTACGAATTATTTTAACAGCATAGGACGCTAGGTTTTGCTTTTATCGCCAAAGAACTCGAATGACTCATCGTAGGTACACAGACTACAAAGAGTTTTTAGTTGTGAGCTGCGATTCCGATAGTGTGAACTTCAATCGAATTCAACTGTCTCGGTCGTGTTTGTTGTCAGTTGTCAAATTGTATGGAAGCGACAGCAGCGCCTCTATTGTGTAGTATTAAAAACGATTTTTAATATATGACATTATCAACTGAACGCAATTATGATCAAAACGTCTTGATATGATTAAAAATTACACTAGGGTACTGTAGTACGTCTCCAGATCACCATCTGCTTAAAACTCGGGAGGAAATACCATTGTAGCCTATCTCTCCTAACAAATCTTCCTCTAGATAAAATGGCCTGCAACTCCGAATACATCTGATATTAATTATTCGTACATGTCACTATCTATATTTCTCCTTTCGATTAATGATCACGAATATGGAACATCAAACACAAATATTTAGTATTCGCATACATTCGCTGCGTATGTTTTCAACGACGATGGCAATGCCCATAGAAATGGATATTAATGAATGATAATATAAATAGTATATACGCAACTACTTTCGAATATTGATGATCAAAATTCACCTTTACATCGTACTAAAGAACGTGTCCTTCTGAATGCAAAGATCATTTCTAACGAACACGTGGTTCCTGGTTAGTAAGCAGTACGCAGATACAAAGTTAGTTTCGTATCGTAACAAACTAGTTAATATGTACGTATGTGGATTTAAAAAACACACAAATTTTATTTACGTTGAGACATATGACGCCTGGTTTTGAGTTTAAGGGTCGGGTCACTTTATAGCAGTACTATATCTGTATCTGTGTCCTATGACACCAAGGCTGTAAAAGTAGATAAGTAAACCAACATACGAAGTGTCTACCTTTACGAGATGTTCTGAATTATCGAGCAGCGATGTGATAAAAGAAACATAATAAAAGTACCTGCCCCATTCCAAAACAGATGACAAGCAATTTCTGGTCCATATAAATGTATGAAGCACCCATAACATGTTATATGAAACTTCAATCTAAGAAATGGAGAACTTAGTGGCGATAAACGGTTTATTGTGTGGAAAAGCGTTAGCGTGTATAGTTTGAAATAAAAAAATATATATATAATAATAGGTATCTACTAATATTTACGTGAAAAGCTTTGTCCAACCTCAAGATCGAGTTTATTTTTCAATAATCTTTATACTATACAAAAATAATAACTATCTTTAAATTTTTATCACTGTTTTTTATATCTATTTAAGGTTTACACCTATATCAATAAACAAATTCATTTTAATGAATAAATAATGAGCGAACTAACGAATACTAATATTCGAGTCTCGCTCGCAATATACTAAAGAGTTCTTGAAGTAATTCGTTTGCAATTTCAATAATTTATTAGCCATTCATGTAAACGGCTTTGACAGCGAACATAAAATCAAATTGCGAACAATTCGCTAATAAGCGAAGTAATAACTTTCACCATGACCCGTGGGCGGGGGAAAGAATTTTAATAAAAAAAGTTTCATCCGTACGAAAAACGTTGACATTTCATCATCAGACAATTTAAACAACATTTTTTGTCGTCACGTAATTTTACAAAAAAGTTCTTTTAATTAAGAAAACACTTATTCAATTTACAGGCGTGTAAAGACATCTGCACTTTAAGTGTAACAAGTCAATTTGAAAGTGTCTCTCATAACAACGTCAACGGTTATGTATACTCTCATTGAAATGTAAAATGATTTTTTTATAAAATACATAGATAAATCGGTATTGAAACATAGAATGTAACATTTCAAAGCACCCGATACTACATATTTTTTAAACACAAACACATCGAATGAATCTTTGTTTTTTTAAACTAAGCTTATGACACGCCGGGGAAGAATATAAATATACATCATCACACACATATCATTTTGACGTACGCCGTGTTTCCATTGCAGTTGTTTAACTATTTATATTTATGTCGTTTTGCTTTAGTACGCTGTAATGATTTTCAGAGACGAAAGATATCGCGATAGATATTAAAGTCTCAGGTCTATCACTTAAATCTATCGCTTGCCTTAGTATATCGGTGGTTAAAAAAGTTGTATTAGCATTAGATACTACGGAATTTATTTTCTGTCTATTTGATTATTTTCTATCATGAAATGGTGTTGTTTACATAAGACGTTACATTTTCTATTTCGAAAACGAGCTAACCAAGTGGTCAGTATCCTATCTACTTAATTGGGATACCGGGTTCGAATACTGACCCAGCTAGACGAAAGTAAGATAAACACAAATATTTATTTCGAGTCATTGTTTAATGATATTTTTTTATTTAGTATCGATTAAACAAGTGCTAAGTGGATTTTCTACTGGCTGGATAATAGTTGTGAGCCGAAGAATATTTTTATTTTTATTCGGTCCTTACCAGCCCGCCAGCGAAACATAATAGATATATAATCCATTGTACTTCAGATCAGTCTATTGTAATTGTCAGCAAAATCATACCTTATAACATAAATCAAAATATTTTGTCACCTAAACATTCTAGACTTCCCTTAGGTATATTCGTAATTTATAGCCTTACTGGGACGACCTATTTAACATTTCATGCTTCTACGTGTAATGAAAAAAATTAAATCAAGTGCCAGGAAAAGGTCTAGAAGGTTCGAAATGAAAAATCATTATATTATACGATCATATTATATTATATGGTCCTATTATATGGACCTTATATTATATGGTCCTATAAAATTAGCAAAGAGAACTGGTTGCCGTTTACTTTCCAAACTCGATAAAATACATTATTCTTTTATAATATGATTCAATAATGTTCCACAAGAAATAGTAACAAATTAATTTAATCAATGAAATAAACATTAATGGCTTTAGGTGTGTGTGAGTGTGCGATTATAACATACTTTTTTTACGAAGTGTAAAATTGAAAAAAGAATTTGTATTCGTTTTTTTGTGTCTGAGTATCGCTGATTTATGTCAGTAAGTGCAACAAAAATTCATTACCGTTAATCTTCTTTTTTATTGCATATCGTTGTTACAAAAACATCTTATATAGTCAACATACTATATTTTAAATAAAGCAGTATCCGAAGTGGTTCTCTGTCACCTTACTTCAATATTTAAGTCATATATTTGATCCAAATTTTTTTCATTACACATTAATATTTCATCCAAGCGACTTTACACTATTATGCCGAAAGAAATATATAATATATAAGAAATGTGATGCATTTTAAAATGAAATATATTACTCATTATATAAACTTGTCTTGTAAATATTCCATATGCCAAATTAATGCTAAAACGAATTATCAGTATTTTTCAAATTCAATCGCAGGATTTTCTATAAAATAAAGTTTACGTTCAAGTCAAAATATTTTTATATGTCATACAATGATGAAATGTTAATGACTTATATGTGTTAACTTTTATTATCATAAAACTATGAAATATTATTCATTCATTAAATAGACATAGAAATCCACTACAGAAACGCACAATCATAATCTTAGATGATGCATATGCATGGACCCTATGGTCCACATAACTTTCAATAGATGTACGAAAAGTTATATAAGTAAGCTTTCTTTATTATGAATATATCTTCATTTTTCTAATATCAATTAAGTAAACACTTTTTGGTATGAAAATCGGTGTACGTTTAATTAAAAAATAAATAAAATAAATTTTACAACATAAGGGTTTTAGGAAATCATAAAACTAACTTACACATATACACATTCAACTGGAATCTTAGACCGCTTTTATGTAAGTATATTAAAAGTTATAACATTTAGAAAATCTTTTGGGTCCGTAAGACCCTTGCTCTAATGTCTAGGTAATATGATATATTAGTTTCAGACCAATTTCATCTTAAGAAAGCTTTCAGGAAAACTTTAATAAAAAAATTATAAGCTAGGATAATAAAATCGCCAACATAATACTGTGAATATATAAAAATGAATTGATGTTCGTTAGTCTCGCTAACATTCACTGTGACCTATTTAAATAAATTTGATTGTATTTTATTTGGTACGTCTCCAGTGTCATAACAAAAAACAATTTAGTATTCAAATATCTATAATGCACATAGCAACAGCAATTTCAATTTCCCCGTATGATATAATAAAGAAAAATTCTCAATAGAAAGGACAAAGGAAGGGAAATAAATTATTATATTGACCGATAAAACCATTTTTTTCCAATGTTATAGCTATCGGTTGAGTGTGTATTATTGACTAATAAGAAAATTGACTGCGATTCTATCTGAATAAATAAACACCAATTTTATAATAAATGAGAAATATACTAAATTTCCAGTGTCTTAGTGAATATTGTTTTGAAAAATTGATTTCATTTTGTTTGTGTCGATGCACAATATACTAGTAAGTATGGAATTATTGAAATAAACCTTTATTTTGTATCAACGACTGATTTTTTTTTCATAAATACTTCACTAGGGCTGTGATTAAAATATCGTGAGTTAATTGAATTTGTCCGTTTAATATCTGCCTGGGTATATTATGGTACACCAGCATTTCTTGATTTGAGTCCAGCTACATTGTTCTAAATTTAAAAGTTAAAGATATACCCGGCCAACTCGCGAATGCAGTTAAGAAACGCTTATTAGAAACTCAGTTGGAAAGAATTTTTTGTTGCAATGAAATAGCTTTTATTGCTTTTATTATCACAATTTCTTGTGATGCCAATAAGGTCCGAGACGCATTAAAATTGGAAATGTCTTTCACTGGCATTTAAGCACAAACTTTTTAATATGTGTAATATATTTGGTTTCACCAAATTATTTAATAAATATTATTTAATAAATAAATGAGTTTTATGGATCATTATAATGTACCTTTAGTAACCGTGAGTTCTAATGTCATTAAAAATATAAATATTTAATAAATTAAGGAAGTTTTTATACACTTATTTTTGAACTTTTATTTTACATTGCATGTTTTACGATCACAAAGGAACATATAATTTACATTTTACCACGCGTCAAATGTTCAAGAGTGAATTTACATAAATTTCTCCAATAACTTGCTATTACAATAATATGTCATATGTTCGAATAGTCTCTGATAAGCCGAACTGATAAGTCACGTGCCATGAACAAACTACGAACGATCCTTAGATATAACATTAATAACAATTGGAATATTGCCAACATTGCAATATGTAATTATCCAATTTAACAGACTAATGTCTTCTGCATGTTTGAGCTCATTGGCCAACTGAGTATGAAACAAATTAGAGGGGTTGTAATTAGTATCTTGTGTAATCTTCTTTGATATCTAGTATATTTGAATTAATTCACAGTCTAGTTATTTCAGAATATTACGACTACATTACTTTGATGTAACTAAGATTATTAATCTGTAAAGCACCAACTTTATCAAAATATATCAGTATGTGTGTATGTCAGCGCCAATGGGCTGATACGGATGTATGGATGATAAGATATGAAATATCAGTGTGATATTTTTTTTAATTTTAAGTGTTTTTTCAGGAGAATTATTCATTCATTAGGTAGATTATTCGCAAATGTAATCAAAATAATATATTTATATTATCATTCTCTTTTTATCACTATTAGTATTATTCTTACTTAATGTCACTTTCTTATTTTAATCAGTTAATTACTGTATTTATAATATTCTTTTATAAAATATATAGTATGATATTTAATAAGATTTTTCATTGTCTAATATACTGTAAGAATATAATTGTATTTGAATGTAAACTGTGCTTAAATAACATCCAAATTAGCCAATTTATTGAGATTATTGTTTATAACTGATATAAAGAAACTATAACGCTAGTTCCAAAGTTCTGTCCACACATAAGTTACAATGCACGATGATCTGAAAAGTTAATGTACGTTACGGCCGCTGTATGGTTGTTTTATTTGTTTTATTCCTTAACTTCCACCGCTTACTCACTAACTGAATATAAAAAATGATTGAGTTGTGCAAAGTTGGCGTTAACAGTTCTATCTGTTTGAGTAAGAACTTTCTCTTTTGATTTACCACAGTGTATGTAGTTCTCAAATAGATGTTTTACTGCTTGACAATATTACAAATTAATTTGTATCTCCACTTTAATGCATATATATTTGATACATGTAGCAATTTAGTAACTCTATTCTTTGACATATAACCAAGACTTGGAAATGTTTACTGCTACTTTTGTTACCCTCCTGTTTTAAAAAACACATCTTATAGTCGCGAGGTACAGGCAGCTTAAGTAGTATGGTAATGCTGCAATTTAGCTGTTTTCGCATATGGATACTTCTTACCACCTATCATTTGGTGGGGTAAAGTCATTTTATGTCCGGTTTATATACATCTCACTGTGTATAGGGCACAGAGCTTCTTACTTGGGAGAGATACAAGTTTCAACCGTAACACTACCACACTCGCTGGGCCAATGCGGTTTGTTCGGTGAAAACGATAGTCGTAACAATGGACAGCTTAACGTGCCTTACGCAACAATTGCCAACAATAGCGAAAGTCCCTATGTTTTTGTAAACCAGAGCGCTTGAACACTGCGCCAATGAGCTCTTCTGTTATGTGTGAACTAATACATCTTGCTTTGTGGAGTTATGTCCCGTAATTTAAATAAAAAACACTGATCAATACTATAATTTAGCTTCAGTTAGGCCTTCAAAAATTGTTTTTAAAACTAAGTCCGACAAACAATGACAGTAATTTTTATATAAAACTTCAAACGTTATGTTAAACTCGAAACTTAAGGCATTTAAGATTCCACTTTTATAAATAACCTTTTAATTCTAAAACTATAAATGGCGAAGTTAAAAATAGCTTCGACATAGGAAAATGCCGTTTCACTTTCTAGGAAATGTAACAATGGGTCCAAACCCAACTTAAAATCGACCTAATGACTAAAAACTTCTTCGATAGGCCAAAAAAACGCGAACTCAGAACGGGCGGGCCGACTAAAGTAATTTGGCGGAAGGCAATGTATACACAGTGAAAGGAAAAAGTTCTAGAGCTTGATCTGAATAACAATAATGTACGTGATACATATCTGTACATATTGCACAGTAAGAGAACTTCGGCAGTATAAAATGTTATGACTGAGCCGAACTATTATCGATAAGTCTAAACTTAACTATCATAGTTATGGTTTCAGCAGTTGAGAAAGCATTGAGTATCTTTTAAATAAATAAACCCTTACCAAAATGCTTTATTTATATAACTGAATAACATTGACAATTACCAGAACATTTATGACAAGGTATTCTATTTTAGCAAACAGGTGTACAATCTACTCAAAAATGACGTGAAAAAGCACGTAAGAAGTCAGCTCAATATTCGGCCTCGTTTTATGATTTCCTTTAGTATCTTCTGGCTGCTAAATTGCATCGGCATAACCCAGGTCATCCACGCGCGGAACAGTAGCGCTATCGGGGAGTTTTATGGGAATCACCAGTACCGTAAACAATCGCTGAGTGAGCCCCACAAACTCCCGACGCTAAGCTAATTAAAAATAGGACCATAATAGGATCCTTATCATTTAAGTCAAAAATTTAAAAACATTTTAAATATTAAATAATTTAAGTCCAATTTCTTGTTCAAATTGACAATTGCCGTTATTTGGACTTCAGCTTGAGAGAGATAAATGCTGAATTAAATCCATGTATTCGACGGTAGTGCGGCTTAATGACTGCATCGTGAACCACTGCACGGATTACGTAAGTGGGGCAAGCTATGGTGCCTATATAATACCGATAAAATTTATCGATGTTGATCGATATTAATTGAAATGTGGATGCTAAACATACAATTTAATATAATATATTAGCTATTATATATTAATTATTATTATTTATTTATTATATCTTATAACTAGAGCTATTAGCTTATTTCATTTTAATATTTATCCTTAAATTTTGAAATTGAAATTAATAATAAAACATAAATAACAACTTAAATATTTTACTTATCTGTCATATAAGTAATACTAATTTATTCCCGCTAACTACAATGATACTTTACCCTCAACAATTATACCATCATGAGCCCATTTCAAACAAACACTCGTTTCTACTTAACTGTATCTATCCTTAACATTTTCGAATAAAATTTTAAACAAATTTATTCAACGGAAACGACGTGGTGCAGATAAGTGCCGAACAATTGTCGCCTGAACGAGGGGAAATAGATAATTTTCAAATAGCGCAGTCTTCTATTTAGATAATACTAAAGATTGAAAGTAGAGCTACTTTCCTGATCCCGTTGGCATTTAAGAAAGGTTTAAAAATTTTTATTCGTATTTTGAGATGTGCATGCTCGGAGTTTTGAATTTTGCACTTCGACTGGTTGTTCAAATCAGTGAAAGAAATGACTTAATTACTCCGTTATTCGATAACACTATGTTTGACGTTATTTTTCATCTCTGATTAAAAGGAAAGAACAAGTTTCAAAGAATTGAAAAATAAGTATTAATAAAATCTATTCCTGTCGCGCTATGCCCCGTCAATCGAAGTATTGAGCGCGATAGGAACTAAAATTTGGACTGAATTTATATTTCAATAGAATCTATGATATATACTTTTTTCCTAAACTTTAATAATAAAAAAAAATATAAAATTATAATGTAATGAATCCATAAAAAAGGCAAAACATTAAAACTGGAGAATAGTGGCCAATGATTTTTGGATAATGCCACTGAGCAAAAAATTTGCAATATTTTTAATAGTGACATTATCCAAGGAGTAACCACAGGACTACGTTAATATGAAAATTCTCTGATATTTCCTCGTTTAATACTCTAGACTCTAGAGTCTAGAGCTCGCTAAGATAACATGTCTTGGCAAATAAACTGGTAGCCATCGAGTTATTTACAGGTTCACTAATTATATAGATATAAATAGTAAACAGTTATACTTAGTTTTTAACGTACCAAGTATAAAGCGTAGTAATTACTAATCATTTACACACTTCTAAAGAACGATTTAAAATCGATGTTTACATTTTTAATTAATTAACATTCAATCGAAGTCCTTCAGGAATAATTCAAGTGTAACATGATGCAACCATTCACGAAAATATTACCTTTCCAATAGGACAAATTTAAAAAGTAATTTGATTGGAAAACAACAACTGAAATTTAAGCAAATGTAGCCGACTTTTAAAAGGTTCTAAATAAGTAGGCATTTATTTACATTTTATTTGAAGCATAATTAAGCGACCATTTGTAGTATTTGAAGAAAAATATAAAATAAAACTATTTACTTAATAAAATGTAGATATTTTATAAGCATAGTAGTTACCTTAGACTAAAGACGACTGTAGCCACTTGAGTCCTAATCATTCGTTACCTACCCAATAAAAGTCAAGAGAAAGCATTATGTTGACGGAAAAAAACATAGGGAGTAGTCCCTACGCTCTTAAAACCTTTCTCAGTGAACTCTGATGACCTTACTAATGCAAAAACGCAATACTAAGTACAAAAATTTCAATTTTATTTCTGTAAGGTTAATATTAAAAATATTGAAAAAAAAATTGATCGTATTATCCGGGGCTAACTAAGGTCTAAGTTGCTTTGTTTTTCTGATTAAAACAAGAACGCTCAGACATTTTCAGCAGCAAGTTAGTAAAAAGTAAATAATTGAGATTATCTAGCGATTTAAACTTTAATTTTGACGTTTGTTTTGACGTTAAAATACTTGTGGATTGGAAATACATAATTGGCTTTCTGTCCACCTGATATTCACCTAAATGAAGAATCATGTGTTCCAAGTCAGTTTTACTGTATTTTATAATACTTTCAGATTATTCTTGGTTATTTTTATATCGAATTGAATTCAGTCCAGACCATTCTCTGGAAACAATTCACTTTCTTTGATCTTTAGTTTTTGTATAAAACAACGACAAATAAGCTCACATTTTTTGATAGCAATTGATAACCATTGCCTATTACCCCCAGCAATAGCAGGCAAGAAATAATATACTTACACGTCTTCTCCTTCTTGTGCACTGTTGACCATTGAGCTTATTTTTAATTCCATTCCTCTATTTCGAGTCTTACCTTACGCTCTATCTATAATCTTACTAAAGACATGCCACCTCACACTACGGATTTCCTCTCCTATTCGTTTTCCGTTCAAGAACGTATCAGGAGTGCTCGCACGTTGAAATCCTTTAAAACTCAAGTATCGAGTCATTTGATTTCTTTCCCACCATAAGAGTCTTACATCTGTTTCCTGTTTTTTTGTCCATGGAGAAGAATGTCTAAAATACTTCATTTTGTAAAAATTCTGAACCCAATGATTCTTTATGTATAATCACTATTTTATGATTGATTAAGAAATAAGGCCGTTTTTTGTACTGTGTTTATTTATATTTATATTTCCTTCTGTATATTTTTGTTCCATCCATATTTTTCCTCCACATATCCCTAACCTCGTGAGCCAGGTTCTGATATTAAAATATCATTATTATAAAAGCACTTCATATTGTAAATGCGTTGACATTTTAATAACAATATCTTTACCTTCACAGTACAACACAGTACTGCATCATGCCCGAAATTTCGAAGGCTTTTCTTAGTTCTTTATAATATTATCCTTGTCTACGACATTTCCTACGACGAGAGTTTGTTAGGGTTGTTTTATTGTTTAAAAATTTACCAACACACAACGACGTTTCAATAAAGCAATATTTTTTTTATTAAATATCTTTATTTACTGAGGCTATAGGCACATATTTAAACGTCATGCATTCATAATGCAATAATTAATATTAAGCTTTATCATTTAAAAAAATTGAAGAATTTAATAAAAAAATCCAATTGCTAATTAAAATAATTATCATCATTTACCTTTACATTCATAACTATGAATCAAATTAATTTTATTTAAAAAACACACCAGTGCAAAAGAACAATTAAAAATTATATACATTTTTTTTTATTTTTTACAACTCCAATGTTAATTTTTTATTGATCCCGAATATTTCTCATACCTATTAAAATAAGAGCAAAACAAAAAATATTGCACTTATAATAATCACAACGTAGCCATATTTGCTCTAACCAATGATTTATTGAGTACGTCATAATGTAATTAACTAATGCCAATGGATTGATTTATTAAGCACGTTCCTTTTGATCTATTACGAAGCAGCAGTTTGGTATCGATCGTGTGAATTGAAAGCGCCTATAGGTTTACTAATAACTCAATAGATTTCATGTTTTTGAATATATCTGAAGTGATTTCTGTCAATGTAGGCTCATTTGATTGTAAACATAATATAAACTAGTTAATGCATATACTGAGACATAATTAAAAGTAAATTTTACAGTGAATGGAATCACGATATTAATAAATTCCATCTATGGTTATATAAAGAGCTAAATTCAGTTAACATAACTGATTGAAATAATGGAAAATCGTCCAGAAATTCGTCCATTTGTTCATAATTGGTTTGAACTATTAAGCAAGAAATTTATCATTAAAACTTCTTTGTCCCTCAAAATCTCCAAGCCTAATTCCTATTTTTAATTCCTAATTAGTACATTTAACATCGATGTAATGTAAATGGCCAAATTCTTCCTTTCGATTTCTTTTGTTTTTAATGAAAGCATTTAATGTTACCGTATTTTATCTTTGAAGATTGGATTAATGAGATTTTTATATCTGTATTCGTGCACTAACTGTACCTCGTAGGGTAATTAACGTAATTACCCTACGAGTAACGGCTATCGCAATTTTTTGATTTTTCATTACTATCGCCAATTATCTACTAGCGGTTTACTGAAATAAAATAAACATTAAAAACAAAACCAATAAAACCGAGACAAAAGAGGCGCAAATAATTCAATTTAAGAAGCTCCACATTCTATTATTTCTGGAATCAACTTAGCACGAACTGCAAAAAATTACTTAAATTGGCTAAGTTCTTCAATTGAAATATTTTATTTTTATAAATATTTTTTTTTCAAATTATTGAGTGTGATTTGCGTATTAGTTTCACTTTAATTGAAAATTGAAAATCAAATAGCTTTAGAAAAAAATATGAAACACGTGATACGTGCAATTAAATTTTTAGGGTCACCCTCAATTTTCCTGCGTTCCCATTAACGGATCTTGAGTTGGTGACGATACGAACACCCCAGGAGTGTACTCTATTGAATAAATTGAAAATCGGTTAACAATTGAAAGAGAAATCGGGACAAAACAAACCGGGACACAGAACCTCCCACTGTTTAAAATCGCTTAAAAAGCTAATGGGCATATTCCCTCAAAGTTGCCACTCAATCGGTCTGACAATAAAGCTGGACTTCAAAAACCAATCTATGGATGTATTTGCTTGTGGGACTCATTCGAAAATACTCAACGCCTGCTTACAAAGCGTTAAAAAAAATACGTAGATATTTGAATCCACCATAAATCATTAAACTGCGTATATAGCTGTCTCAAATGTTTACAAAAAGGGCAACAGTTTCATTTAGTAAGGTATATTTAAAATTTCCTGCAATGAACATAATTAAAATGTACGATTTTAAGAAGCACTTTCCTACATGCCTCTTTAAATTTATTTGAATTGTGCATTAAAAGCTGTGGTTTCAATACTTAAAATAAAGCGGCCAACGTACACCACGTTATTGACCAAGCTCTTTATGTGTTTCGCCCTCGATGAAAGGCCGTTGGACATATAGAATGTAGATGATATTCTTCTCAATACGTTTCCTACACATAATGAAAGTGGAATATAATTACATAATTAAAATTAAGTTTTAGAGTAAGCCAGCTACTTACAAAATTGGTAATTTTTTTAACTTGACTTAGTTCTTTTGTAGTGCTAAGATGATTTACGCCAATAATGCTAGATAATCTAGCATTATTTTAGCTTTCATAACTGTAGTGAAGTTGTTATATTCAATTGTCATGAATATTTAAATGTAAGTATTTTACTTTTATGCTGACCTTGCATAGAATTTTTTTTAAAGATCTCACTCACGGAGACGGAAGCCTAGTGAAGAACAGATATTGACATTGGAGTTTCTTTGATTCTAAATTTAATTTACTAAATGGGTGCACTAATTGCAGAGCCATTTAATTCACAAGTCTATGTTCGTTAAGTATGATAAGTTTATTTAAACGATCGTAGATGTTAATAAGATATTAGTCAAATATCACAATTCTCTAGTACTAATTGTTTTGAAAAATGTTGTAAAAGAGTAATATTATATATTAGCTATCAACTTTATATTACCACTACTACTTACTACTTTATTTTTTTACGTATTTATACATAAATTGATAATTTATTGATTTTAATCTACCATCTATTTCTTCTAATGTACATAGCAGTTTTATTTTTCAAATATGTATGTTCCTTGTGCCAGTGCAAAATAACACTATCGATAATATACAGGTGCCTATTCTAAGATATGAAACTTATTTTATCTAAGGGTATCGGCCGATAGCAAGGAAAACATTTAGTTATTATTCTAAATGACATTATTTAATATTCACAATGTATTTTGACAAGAACATCTTAAGTAATCATCCTTGTAATTCTTTCGGCAATGAATTTAATGTATCATAAAAAATAATATTTATCTTTAGATGTAAAAATACCCTGTTTATTTTTAAAAGCGTCGTCATCAGATAAGCTGTTATATACAGCTTACGCAGTTATCCTTGAATTTTATAAAAGTCAAGAAAGAATAAACAATGTCTTGGAAAATCGTAACTTCCATTAGGCTCACATATGAGGTGGCTAAGTTATGAGCCCGAAGCAATAAGGGACGTTGCATACCTTACATAAAAACTTTCTTAATCTCATTTATATTCATAGAACTGAATGAGGCCGTTCTCAAATATAATGGCTTCGTCTAATTCATGTGAGGACCAGGTAAAGGTATTACAATTTATGCTCAAATAATTCTTAGTTAGTAAATTTATTATTCCATATTTCTGACTTTTGATTAAACTAAAATTTCAATAGCAAATTAAAATTTAAGTTATAATATTCCTGCTCAATAATAAACGACGGTACTTTTTATTCATTGACTTAGAGAATTTGGTTTAATCAAGTCTTGACCCTAATTTTAATAATGTTCAAGACTAGGGTCAAGAGCAGAAACTTTTACATGTTAGTAGATTGTAAAGTCAAAACAAGAGAGTCTGTAGGATTCAAAAGGATCTTTCTATTAAATCTTTTTAAAGGGATAATTAATATATTCTTTCTCAAATAATATATATTTATATATTCATTTTTTATTATTTTCTAAACGTCTTTTTCGTGGCTCGTTCTCACATCCTATTTGTAATTTAATTTCAGTAACTGTTCTGTTCTGTATTGATGTCATATACAGAAAGTACTTATTACTGTAACTTCACATAATTAATGCTAGAGATATTTAAGTGCATTTCCATTTAATGTTGGACAATTTCCCGACATCGGTACATCGATATATGTTAAAATGAATTATATTGGACCTGCAAAGTAATTAGGTACTTAATAGCTAAATTCAAACATTTGTCAATTCATTTAGTTTATGTCGCGATATACTCCGCGATTTTATATATTTGGATTGCCACGCTTGATAGGTCAAAAAAATTATTGCAATTAGTCAAAATGCCCACTATTTTCTTTGTTTTACATTATACATCAAATTTATCATCAAAAAACTCATATTTTATATAAACAACACAAAAACACACACACGCCTGTTTTCCTGAAACTTAATTGTGTAACTTTTTATTTTCATATATGTATAAAACGGTGTCTTCTCTGTCTTTTCATAATTGAATAAACAAAAAAGAAGTTCTACATATAGAAAATGTTTTTCTTTCACTTCATCTCTTTTAAAAATCTTTCTGTCAAATTACTTTTTTTTTTATAAAAAACACAGAAATGACGATATCGAGCCGAGACATGCCTGAAATTGAAATAAACTAAATAAAAATACCACCTAATAGTTCACTGTTTGATTTCGCTAAAATTTGGCGTTTATTTCTACTAGACGACTTATCTCAGATTCAGACATCGGAAAAAAGGTCAAAAGCGTTTCACGAACATTCAACCGCAATCCAATTTGGATCGCATTACGTGACACGTAGAGTACATTACATATAGACCGGCTGAAGGTAGACTGTTATAATATCTTTAACTTCCGATACCCACATAATGGTATATTCCGTCATATTATACTTTCATTATTTGCAGTTCAACAAAAAAAACACACACAGTTTATTATTAATGTAATTAGATATTTTCTTTTAATTAATGATGAAGCCAGTCCTAGAGAAAGTGAGTTTTAAGTAAGACCTAATAAGTCAGTTTTCGTTAAATAGTAAACATTCGAAGAATAATATAAAATGAACAGTGGAACTTTTAAATATTTTTTCAATTTACAGAAGATAAAGTTAAGATATAATATTGCTAGTTAAAAATTTAAGGTTCAGAGCATTGTCGGGACTATTTACAAGTCTGAAGAGTCTTTATCAACATATTAATAGGCCGATGTTAGGTTAAATTATTCGTTTATATATTGAACAGATGAATAATTGAATTATCGATTTATTCTATTGAATATCGATGTTTTTACAAAAGAGGTTCCATAAACTTCGTTTGATTTGTAAGAATTCATAATTTAAATCGACAGACAGTTTATGGGTGTTAGAACTTCTTTATAAGATTTATATTTCTTTATGTTTGTTTCACAAATGATATTGTCATAAAAAGAATAGTTTATAATTTAAATAAATAAGTCTCATCGTATTATAAATGTTTCTAGATTTAATATTGTACTTTAAAGAATGCCCAGCAAGAAAAGGTTCACCAAATAATGGTTGCAATTCGAACAATCATTAAATATATTAACTATATTATTACCTTCCCAAATAGGTTCATTGTTTAGTGCTGCATGGCTCAATGTAAGGAATACAGTAATAAGTGACCTCATTCATTTCAATGTATATTTATTTAGCCAACATTTAAATTGTTAAATGTTGCCAAAATCGTATAATACAACATTGAAGATAATTAATTAATATTATAAATCTTGAAGAATGAACAATACCATTTAAAAAATTTAAAACAAAGATTTGTCGCATTATAAACTTCCATAAATTTTATCCACAATGTTTCGGCCAACTAAGTGTCAGCCCAACTTAATTTTACTGTTGTTATATTAATTCCAAAACAAACATTCACAAAATAAATATCGAAATATCTTTAGAAGTTTAATGAGTAAAATCTCACAGCGCAGTAAGCGGCTCTAAATGTTTTACCGAGACTTTGTTATTTATGTACGTGCGTAGAAGCTTTCAGACAGTATTTTATGAGAGCCTATTCCTTCGTTGTAACTGTAGTATCGAGTATTGAGGAAAAATTTATAGAAACTCTGTATTTTGCACATAAACATAAATAATGCGGAAATAAAACTAACACAATATAACAAAGAAGTCTTATTGCTGAAAGCGATCTCTACCAGAGAACCGTAGGGAAAAGAGTACTATAATAAATAATAGTGCTAAGTACATAAAATAAAACAGAAAAACTAAAAAGGAAAATTATATTTATGATATTTTTTTTTTAAACGCATAATTATATATACAAAATTGAGAGGGAATTATGAAAGAAAGTGATTGAAGGAATTTTGAAAAAAGAAGGGATATTTGTTAACAAGAAGTTTAAAAGAGAACACAGTTGCTTGCAAAAGTAAAGTTCAACATTCTTCTGCCAGGTGAGACGTGGACAGGATCATTATGGAGCACAGAACTCGTGTCCACTAGACGAAGTTACGAAAGATTTTCATTTTATTTTCATAGAATACAAAATATAATATGGGATTATTATACTAAATTTATGATCGATATTTTTTTTAATCAATTAAAATAGGTAATGTAAAATAATTATAAAAATGTTGTATACAACTATACAAATAGGAAAAAGATATATTTATTTTATTAGGTATATATTTTCCCTGTTTGTTTAGTTGTATACAATTTTTTTATAATTAAGTTACATTAATTGATTAATTAACTTAATCAAGTAATGCAACTAGCCTTATTTGTGCACATCCTCTTTCACCAGAAGGTGTTATTAATTTATAAGTTATTTATAATATAGATTAGGTAAATTAATTTTTAAAACATTGATGTTTTGCTATATTTCAATATTAAAGTATACTTAGCTTTTGACTTCAATATATCATATTAGTTAAAAATTTTGTATTACAGTGATATAAATCCTTTTAGCCTTACTTACTCATCATTTCAACCACCCCGTCTATTCCCATCGCTCGTCCAAGTCAGTCTCATTCCATCATCCGAATCCGACGGTCGTCTCAATCATAATTCTATATTTAATTTCTTTTAAAAGACTCAACCCTGAATCCTCCTAACAAAGACAGATGTTATAGTACACAATTAGAATTCATTTGTCTACTGTGCCTTGATATCCCGACCATATCAATTCGAAAATCTAAGATGATAAGATAGCAAGCGCTATTCTTTACTTTCCTTGGTGATATTACGTATACCTATTTCATATTTATAATATAACTGATTCAGTAAATTACCCAAGTATGTCAGTCAATGTCTAACATAATTTTCAACGCGTACGAAATCACTGAATACTTTGATAACAATTTACTCGCATTAAGTTTAAAGTTGGTACATTTTAATACGCTCACTTAATCATTCATTTGTTAGCACATCTACCTAAAAGATAACTTAAGTAAGCTCTGAATTAATAAATATACTATTTGAATCCTAGTTTCGTACTTCGTAAGTAATGAATATGAATTTCTTGGAGAATCTTCAACAAATTTCCCCTAACTTTATTTAGATCATGAATGATATGAAGAAACTAATTATTTCATCTGAACTAGTGAACGAAATAATTCGTATATTATTTTACAATGACATCTGACAGTTAAAGGCTTTGTTAATTTGCTTCCCATAAAACATAAATAAATTTCTATAATAAAGATGCATGTAGTAATTGTATACTCCAGTACTCGAAGCACAAGAGGGCCAATGCGATCTGAATTAACTGAACGATCCTGACAATAAAATAAAATGCTCATAACTAGTTGCCGTAGCTCATTATTGCCAACTTAATTTATTTACACAAAACGGCTTCATAATTAAAGGTTGAAGAATATAATATAGTTATATGTAGTTTGTAACATTTCTGTTTATTTGATACGTTTGACGCTCAACCGAAAAATGTTACTCCGAATTATGATTTAAGTTCAAATAGTCTTAATTATATATGAAACATAGGTTTACTATACAGTTCACGAAATCGGTTAATCATACATATCGTGAGCTATTGTATATGTTTGAGCAAATTTCACTATTGATTTCAATTGATGTCTGAGAATTGTATATAAAATGCAAAGGCCATTTGCGTGTTACCCTTATAACTCAAGAACCGCAGAGTGTATTTTATTACGGTTTTAACTGTAAGGGAGGTGGTTTTTACAAGAAGGTTATTTATTTTAATGTTATAGCCATAATATCCAGCCGTTATGACTGCTTTGGAGAAGCCTTTTTTAAGTTAGGTATATAAAAATATATTTGATAACTGTAGTTACGGCCCGATCTGGTCGTGACGCACTTTTTAATTGTACAAACAATGTACAGCAGCGTGGCCGCATGATGCATTATGCTAGCTGCACTGCTCTGAAGTCTAATTTAACAATAATTATTTTATTATTTAAATGTACTACTAAATATTTTATATCTTTATTAAGAGTATACTCTTTACTTTATCAAACAGTCAGAGCGTGGAATTCCTTACGGCACACGTAATCCTTCTCATCCTTCATACAACTTGGGTTCCATTTTGGGCCGGAAAGGTGGAAGTAGCCACTTCAGAGCAGTATGTCGCATGCTGCTCTATCATCTCATATGGACTTCTCTATTGCTTACCACCAGGCGGTGACGAATTATTTGCTGAACATTTTATAAACGAACAAACAGACAAAAATATTAAAAGGTATTTTTTAAGCGTTTCTTTTTTAATCTATTCTTAGGGTACTTTGTTCTTGGTTTTTATCGTATTTGATGATAAGTGATGTATAAAAGCGAGCAACACCTGGACTTCCTGACCACAGAGCTTACTATGTTATTTCCAACTCCCGGAATAATAACGGAAAATCTGTTAACGTTATTTTTATCGCGACAGACTTAGCTAAAATTGTAGTAGCTAGCTAGGCAGATTAAGAAAACAAGACCGCTCAGAAATTTTTGCCCCCATGGGGAATTGAATCCTGTACCTCTAGATATAAGATAGACCATAAAGCTAAAACATGAATATTCAGTCACCTTTTTCACGAATAACTCCTACAAGAGTCTATAGCCGCAGGCAGAAGCTAGTTTGTACATAAAACAGTATACTCTGTGGTTGCGATAGTTAAAATCCAGAAATAAAACTCCTCGAAATAATATAAATCTTTTAGCTTAGTTGGAGTTTTGAGGACCGGCTGGCTGAGTGTCAGTAGCTCTAGCTACAAGTTACTCGGTCAGGAGTACCGGATTCTAATCCTATCTCGGGTAGATGTTTGTGTAATATACACCAATATTGGTTCACGGGTCACGGTTACTTGTATATTTATATACTCGTATGTACATTATCACATTGTACTTATTTTTTATCTAAAAATGTGTAATAATAATCATATTATTCCGCGATTACACAAGTTCTTAAGGATACTTGCTTTGGACTAAGTTAGTTAGCTATAAGAAAATTATGATTATTATTTCATAAGTATCTCTTATAAAATTTTAAAGTAATTACTTTATTGTCAATGTGTTAAAGCTCTATAATTTTACATGACTCCTTAGCTTCGTAGTTTCGTCTAGGAACAAACTGCGACGATCAAAAATGCATGTTAATAAACGAACAAAGATAAAGTTTGACTGATACTTTATTATTCGTTTATTGACCGTGTACGAGATGGGTACGTACATTGAGCCGGAGGGTGACTAGCGTAGCTGTCTCCAATCCGTACACGACTTCAAATAAAAAGAATAACCCTAATAGCAGCACATATACCATATACTTTGATAAATTCTCCCTATTTTTGTGAACTAATAAAAGTTGCTTAAAACAGCAAACTAAAGAAAAAGAAGTTTACTGATTGCGCAATATTCGAAACAGATAAAATAATTTCCAAAGCAATTTCAAAACTGTTATTCTGTGTAAAGGTAATCGGGAAAACAATTTTCTTATCTTATTTCTTTAATATCCTTCATTTCACATTATGAATGATATATATTTGCATAACTCTGGCTATGAAAAAATTAATGTCCGCTTCTTTTCATTCATGCTCCAAAACTAATTCCCTTGAAAATATGGCGCAACATTTTTCAAAGGCTTTTGTTCAGGCGTATCGTTCATCGCTTCGAATATTGCCGATGGTTTAAACCCAATTTACAGTGCTACGCGTTGTTTATAAGGACTAACAAGAGATTTAGTTTCTAGTATGTATATCCATGGTGCGTCCTTAGATGGGTCAATCAAATTTGTCAATCCTTTGATCTTGGTCGTTATGGCAATCGCTTTCACCTACATTGAGCTATCGTGGTGGTGTTATGAGTTATGACCCAAACTCTTCATGTGCTTGTCCCACGTGGGAAGGTTTGTGCCCACAGCAGCGAGACGTATGAAGGCTAGTGATGCTGGTGATTAGGAATTTGACGTTAAACAATAATTTGAAATACATTTTTATCTTATGAAAGACAATCAGGTGGAAGATTGTCTTTCATAAGATAAAAATTATTAATACTCGTGTTATCATCAAACAAAATTAAGCATCAGCAGTTTTTAATATTTTAAGTTAAACACTGAACACATGCTCAAGTAGTTCACTGATTTTACGCTTACCAATAAAATTACTTAGCAGAGTAATGTACAATATAATAAAGTCTGTAAAATTGCCAAAGGAATTTTCGTTCAATGTCCATTATAATAGAAGTCTAATAAAATCAAGTTAAGTCCAACATTCGACCCTTTATTATACGCAATAAAGTTAAATTTACACGATTACGTATCTTTGTATATTTCTTCAATGATACTATTAAAAGCAAAAGTACCAATTTTCAATTGTAATATGTCTTCAGTTTAATTGTGATATCTGCTTGCTTTACAAATACTAACTTGGTGTTCATAATCAGACACAAGGTGTTAAGAGCATTTAACGAGAAATATAGTTGACATGCTCTCCTTAGAAAGATAGATGGATAGAATATTCTTTATTGTACATCAGTTAATCTAAATATAGATAGATAATACTATCTTGGATATGTACTTAAAATAAAAAAAACTCATAAATTCCACCAGTAAATGTGTATACATAAACACTTACTACTAAGTTCTTTATTAACTGGCATTCTTGTATAAATACGTCCTGTATTCTCTTGAAGAAAAAATGGTATCTTTGTATATATTCCTTTATCTTTAAACGAAACAAAGGACATATTAAACTCCGTCTACGCAATCAAACGAAAAGCCAAGTCTGGGTAAAAAAAGAATTTGCATACGCTTAACCTTTGCCTTGACGATTCGGCATCAAAGTCGCTCGTATCTTTTTGTTCTACCTACGTATATTGAGTTGATTTTTCGTGAAGTTTTTTATCTTTTCTATCGAAGATTATTAACACGTCGAGTACAACACGTATACACATATCTATTGGATTTTGTGATAAACTTTAGATAATTATTTGTAGATCGGGACAAGATTATCAAATAAATTATTGTTATTATTTCATAATCAAGTAGAAAAAAAGTCCTAGAAGCCTACACTTAAAAAAAAAGAATACCGTGACGTTCTAAGTAAAGATTTTAAGTTTTAGCTTGACTTATAAGAATGCTTACTATTAACACAGCAAATTTTGCCATGGTCAGTATCTGCATGGGTCAATCAAAATTTGTTATCTTAACAGCTGAACGTGCTCCTCACGGAACGGAAGGCACGTTAAGCATCCCGGTTGTTATGGCAACCCACCAAGTCGTATTGGGTCAGCGTAGTGCCAGCGTTTTTTTTTTATATAAAGCACAGCAAATGACTCGACAACACCTAATGATAAGCAGAAGAGGAGTCCATATGTGAAGATAGCTAGTGAAGCATACGTCATACTGCCCTAGCCACCCTCACCTTGCCGGCCCAAATGGTGCTTTTTCACGCCTCTTTTAAAGGAACCAATGTTGTAAGAAGAAGGAAATACGTATGCTGGTAAGGAATTCCATGCTCTAGCTGTGCGACAGAGAAAGGAGTCACAATCAATCGTACCCAAACTCTCCATGTGTTTGTCCCACGTGAGAAGGTCTGTACCTACTGCAGTGGGAAGTAAATCGGCAGTTGATGCTGGAGAAGAATTGTAAGCGAAAAAAATATTAGGGGTTCAGCTAAAAACTTTGATTTACATAATCGAGCAATCCAATATATAATCTTCTTTATTATATAAAACTTTTGAAATTTTAAATACTAGATACGAAATATTCCGAGATCTTCATATTTTCTTACTGCAATAAAAACAGTGGGAATTGCAAAATATAGAATTGAGCTGAGTGGACTGACTTCAGCAGAAGTTTATTGCGAATGTTCTTACTTTGAAAATTTAAAGAATCTCAAAGCGGTTTGGTAGAGAAACTTGAGAAGCTGTATCTTGTTCAGTGAGCTTTTAAAATCTGCATACTACTCGCTTAGTCTTATTTTGGCAGCTGCTAATGGTTTAAAGGGATTTGTGTTCAAAAATTTCATGTTATTCAAATAGGGTGTCATTCGCATATCGGTGGTCAACGAAGTCATCAAACAGCCGCCTCATCCCATAGCTACCCATCCACTCTCAGCAAGGTCTTCAGCGACTAGAAAGTTTTATCTTGGTTCATTGCTTTGTTCAGATAAAGTATGAATTTCTATTACAATTATATCTAATGTATAACAAACAAAATTACTTATTTTGAATGAAATATATTTATTCGTTTCCAAAAATATATCTCTTAATTGACGACCTAATAAGTAATACTTCCTAATACTACTCCCTCATCTAACAAAGAATTAGTTGATAGTCTTGGTATAGCACTCAAGACTTCGTAACCGCGAACGTTATTTATCCTCACTTACACTTTATTAAATCTCGAGTCAAAACTTCATCTGTTACAATATTTCAAGTTGGAAACTGTTGAAAAATTGGATTGTCACTTACCGCAGAAGCACCTACATTCCATTCGTTGAAGTGCGCGTTATACGTGGCTAGCGCAGACCGAGAAATAGTAATATTGTTTAAAGTTTATCACTTAATAGTGTTTTAAATATAGATGAGTAAAGTGAAAAATAATCCATATATCATTCTTTGTCTATAAATAAACTGTGTAGAAAAGACAATGAGACATTAAATGAAAACATCGTCTATTTACAATGTGAACTGTGACAATTTAATTTAATCTTCGTTTAAAAATATAAAAAACAGGGAGAATTCTAAAGTAAATTGGTCTGGAAAATCTTCTAATGACGTGCTATTCAAAACTGTAATTACTTACATCTCTAATTGAGATTATAGAGTTCACCGGGTCAACTAGTTTAATAATATTTCTGTGAACTAATGCATTCAATGTAAAAAAATATAGGTAATGTCTTAGTGTGGTCTCGACTCTGTATATATTCGAAAAAAACTTACTACCAAACACCTAAAAATTAAACAGCAGATATACAACAGTAAGCAAGGGAGAACTAATCTATATTTTAAACCTTTAAGTCAAACCGCCATGGATTTTTAACTTTTAATGTCCAGTTCGAAATAAGACTAAGATATTTATATATTACTTACATTAAATATTGTTAAAAGTTTAATTTACCTAGATCCAAATCTGTACAAGCGTTTATTAGTTATGGTATAATAAATAAACTTATATACATAAATCTTCAAAATATTCCACTCCTTTTTCGGCAGTGGTGTAAAAATTAAGAATTATGCAGGTCCGCTTTTGAAGAGGAAATTCCATATTATCATTGTTAACTTGAAGATTATTAAAAACCTCATCTTCCGCCTCCGTCTGTCGCGCACTTTAATATTACTTTAAGTCTGCTATAAGCAGCTTCTTATTTTATTTACGTACACAAAGGTAACAAAAGGAAAGTCTGATAGATCTGGAAGTATATTGTACTTCTAGATCTATCAGACATTTCCTTTAAGAAGTTTTATAAAATCTGTGAGTATGAGTTGGTAATGAAATTCATCATCAAGATCAAGATCCATTTTACTCAACAATTTAAATTCAAGTTGAAACCTACCCATTTCAACATATCATAGATATACTACGTTTTTAAGAATCGTATGGAAAAATATAGCTTTTTATTTATAGGATATGTTGATATGAGTAAGTTTTACATTGATAGAATATGTAAAAAAAACCGTTGATTATATACTAACAGAAGATTTTGACATGTGAAGTCAAAGTTAAAACGGTTGCTGGCGCTCATTGTCATCGGGATCGTTTTAAACTGAGCTGAATGGTTAAAAAACGAAACGGCACAGTTTCGACGTATTTCTGCTGCTGTAATTACTATTTATAAACTATTAATTACTATTTAGTAACTGCAATTACTATTTATGATATAAAAATTGCGTGTATAAATAAATTTAAATGTCTACTGAAGCCAAATTAGTTACGTTAAAGGAAATGCAATGATCAAATACTTATCACAATAGGCTGAATAAAATTCGTTAAGTAAAACATGGGGGGCGTAACGAGGGCAGCCTCTCCCTTTATTAGCACGGCTTTGTTATTGAATATTAGCATCGCACAGATAATTAATGACTTCGATGACGCAACATTTTTAATTGTTCACGCCTAAACTCATACCCGCCCATCAAATTTTGAGCGGTTAAATCCAGAAAGACATTGCTGTTCACGTTGACGTAAAACGAATGGGCTTTAACCTTCTTAAGATGGAGTAAATGCTAATAAGCAATATTATAAAAGCGTTTCAAGAGCATTTTAGGTTCCGTATTTTATTAAAAACAATATTTAATTAATCTTCTTTCAAACGTATCCACTGTTTCTAGATGCATCTAAAACTACTAGGTCGCGCAAAAAATAGGTAACCTACTCTGTTTTCTTAACGGGAGGATGTCAATTGTTCAAAATTATATTCCATATCGAACAATACTAGTTTTTCATCTAACATTTTTGTCCAATAAAATTTGATTTAAAATTTTTCAGCTTAGTATGAGTAAAAAAGACAGAGCTATCGACTGTAATATTAAGACAGTTCGATGTGTGATGATTGAGCGCTCAGATATTAATAAAAACAAAACAACTTTCGTCATTGGATCGATAAGTCAATAAAATTTTGTAATCTTAATTTGGTAATCTCTTTCTATGCAACTATACTCATCCAGTGTTGTTATGGTTATTACCATTAGACGGTGTTGAGTTCTTTAACTTTAATGGTAACTTATACCTACTGCAGCCTAAGTGATTATAGTGGTCTCAATGTGATGGTCAAGTTTAACATACTGTGTCAATCATGTACATTCACATACGTATCAACATTTGATAGAGGATTTGGTAAAGTTAGATGACCCTACATAGGGTAATAAATATTAAAAATAAATAGTAGTCTCTTAAACATATAAAAGTCTCATAAACGAATACATAACGACTCTTACGGCAGTTTTCCGTAAAAGCATTTGATAAGATTGCAAACACACTACACTACACATTCACTACAGATTCACTCTGATTGCTTTTGAAAGTAACTTATATTTAAAATTTTATTTAAAGCAAACAAATACGCAACATATAATATTCAGTTTCTCAAAATTTTAACCTGCAAGCATGTCTTTAAAGTAAACTTAATGATAATATAAATTTGCGTCTACTTTTTTACGCGCGCATTTTCCTTCAATTATTCTCTAAATATTACAACAAAATGTTGTATCGCAAAAACTTCGATTAATTTTTTAAAGCTCCCGATCAGATTCAATAAAAATTTCTCCAATTCCTTAAATCCGATATTATAAACCTGTTTAAAGTGGTCGCGATCCATTTGTAAATCCTAAAACTCCAGCTTAAAAGAGAAAACTTTCTGCTTACCCAATTTGAAGTAATATCACAGATGTGTTAAATAAATATTCAGTATTGAATCTTGGCTTCTTCTTTCTTTATGCCTAGTTAGTACTCCGTTAAAGTTACGGTTACGGTTATATATAAAAATATGGGAACCAAAACCAGAAAGAACCAGGTTTTAACTTTCATATAGCAAATGATTATTAGAAAGATTTCTTATTCCAAATAAAGTAGAATCTTCAATAATAAATAAAAGAATACTTAAGATTAAATTTCACTGAGATATTATATAACTAATATCCCTAGAAAACGTGAGGAACTAATCACGTTCTTTCTTCGTTGGAATCTGTTTAAAAAAGACAGAAAAAATCATATTAGCACATCATTTTTAAAAATGAGTATTTAGTATTTTAGTATGTAACATACATACTACATACTATATGCAAATATACTATTATAGTTAGTATGTATTTATTCAGCCTTTTGACACCTTCTTCGTGTGAACTATGGTCGAGTGCATTAGTTCGATTGAATTTGTTGCTTGCTCGATGTAACCATATGGTTACATCGAGTTTGTATGTTAATACCACAGCCATGTGCTATATATTATAGGTTCTAGTCTAGACGAAATATATAGAAATTTTTTAAATAGATCGTCATCTATAAATCTATAAAGAAACCCTGATAAAATATAATTCATATTTATCAATAATAGCCTCATACTGCTTTATATAGAACAGATATTATATCATATATGGATATAACTGGGTCGCTATAAAAACATTCTGAAGTAAAAATAAAATCAAAAATAGCTTTAACATTTTATTTTTTCAACTTTACTTCAAACCTTTTTCGTTACAGCAATAAAAACATACTAACTCAAGCATTTACGTTTTCATTTATAGCTGAAATCAATTGCTTTTATTTTTTTAGCAGAGTTTGTTAAGTCATGAGATTTAATATAGCCATTAGTAAAGTCTACTTTTAATTGGAAGCGACCGAACAATAAATATCATGGTGGCGGTGGCACCCAATGGCTTGAATAGGACTGGATTAATGACAGAGTTTGTCCTCGTTAGGGTTCGCTTTCCATTTTTGTTCAATTATAGACATTTTTATCATAATATGCCTTGCTGCATTAATAAGTACAACATCATAATAACTAGAGTTAAACATGACACAATATTTTTTAAGCATCAAGTTATTTCATTACTTAATTCGTAGAAGTAATACGAAGCACGAAGCTACTTGATAACTGCGATACCACGAAAAACGTTTTATTTTGACCCGACACTTTGGAAACATAATTGCCTGCAGTATTTATTAATAATTTATTATTCTATTAAATGTCCTTTATTTATATAAATTGTGTTGATCTACCTACACATGCGTTATATAGACAAAAAATTATTACATTAGACACTGCTCTTTGAGATTATTGCGCCGTTCCATTACACCATAATAATTTGTTTAAAACATGCAACAGCAGGGTTTAACATGCCTGTTTTTAAAATATTTTTTATTACAAACCCATAAAGCAGAGAAAAGCTCAGCATATAGCCTATCGGACAGTTTCAAGACGAGGCTTTGTACAAAGAGAGTCAAGATAAATCATTAATTTGTTTCAACCAAAACACCGTGACATCTAAATTTGAATACAAACCATTTTATTCAATGCTCTCAATGGTAAATGAGTGTTGTGTAAATATTTGGAAGCGAAATTGAGTGGCTAGACTAATGAAAGTCAGGTTTTTAATATTAAAAATAAACGTCGCTTGTTTTTTCAGTCAAGTAGCTTAGCTTTTAACTAGCTATAAACAATTTAAGAAATTTACTCAAGATTATATAGAGATGAGTCAATTAAATGAGCAAATGCATGAAAATGATGAAATGCAACACAAAACTCTACCATTTTTTTTCTATAATAACAAAGCAATTAAGTAAAAACTCAATCAATAAGTTGAAACGTTAAGCTTCAAAAATTCATTATTATCTTTCTAAAACAAACAAGGAAGGTAGCTTTTTAAAATTGTAAAGAAATAAACTTGCTAAGTCTATCCATAGAAATAAAATAGAATTTCTGTTTTTCAACAACTTATTTCTCTACAAGGCAGTGTATCACATAGTTTCAAGTGTACCATGCTGGCTTTTTAAACTATATATTGCAAAGTTATTCGAAAAGTTGGGTCTGAAGGTAAATAATAAACAAAGATCTATAAGGCATCTTTACTTTACCAATAAAGCCAAGTTAAAACAAAACCGTCAATAAAAGGGATTTATTCTTATTCAACTGCCCACCGGTTCATATTATATTAATTCCCTCTCAATTTGGCAGACAATAGCGGAACATTAATTCACTTTTTTGGTGGCTTCAGAAAGATTTAGTGATTGTCCTAACTTTGACCTAAAATATATGTGAGAAAAGTAGAAAATAATATTGCCAAAAAAATATAATTAATTGCATTATTACGTAAAACGAGGCGAATAATCCCCCTTGGAATAGTGTGATATTAACATAATCAATTTTATTTTGACTACTTTAACCTGGTCAAGGTTAAAATTTTACCAGCTACAATTTTATTAAAATAAATTACTATTCGGCGAAAGATTATAGTATAACACTTCATTTGAAAGAAATTTCATTTTGAAAAGCTAATACTTAATTATAATATTTAAACTTTTACGAAACGTTTTCTCTGTTCATTTTGTTCTTAAATCACTCTGTATTATTTTATATGAACTTTTTCACGTAAGTACTTGTGCCAGTTGGTGTAAAAATACACTATATCGCACACCATAATCATAATCATTTTGAGTTTATAGGCAATAGAATAAAATATTTGTAGTTGAAAACCGGCTATGTATTCATACTTGCCTTCTTTTAGGGAGTCGTGCACCGAGGGTTTTAAAGATTTTTAAAGGGTTTTAAACATATACAAAAGTAAAAAATATCTATTTCTATGATTTAACTACAAATTTACGGTTTTAAGATATTTCCACTATTTTTACCAAATTCATAATATTGATTTAAATGGAAAATTGGTCAAAGTATATCGTACTGAGAGTAGTATGGTGAATTGGCACAACCGAGGTCATTTCTTCCCAAATGCTGTGGGATTATCGGCGAGTTTTATTACAAATTTCTAGTGTAGCGTTGATAAGCTGCTTACCCAGTGTCGGGTAACTGTATAAAAAAATTTTAACCGTGATATCCTAAAGATTTTTATTCTCTTGCGAATAGTATCAAACTATGCGAGATCATAAACAGCAGTCTGTTCTAAAAAATCAAAAATCTAAATCTACCCTTGATGAAGGAATATGATTATTATATAGTTACAGATTAGCAAGCCTGTGTATTTGAATTAATTTTTTTTTCATACAACCACGCGATTTGGACAAACAGACGGATAAAGAACTGATTGAATTCAAATTTTTCTAAAATAAACTCAATAATTATAAAAACAATCATTATATAAGGGAATCACTATCTATTCCTCACTTGTAAATGAACTATTTAGATGCCACGTTCATATATTGGTTTATGAGGCTAAGTAACTAATATCATGCGAACGAATTCGGACGGATGCCAGATTTCAGCTATTTAAACATAGCTTGGAACACATCAGCAGAATTGTGGCAAGAAATACGAAAATATTTGTACAAATATAAATATGTATCTCCAATTTGAGTAGTGCTTCGAGTACGACCGACTGACTGAGGTCGCACGCTCGACTGGTTCTATATTGATAAATAATCATGAGCACGCTCGCTGGATCGGAAGCAATATTCGGCCAGTAATTGTACTTACACTATATACGATTTATACGATTGTCAACATCCCGCAAATGCGTATCTATACGTGTAGTTAGAAGCAATAGTAGATAATAACACAGGGCAACAAACAATTAACGGGTCTTTGGCTCTCGTAATATTAAATTATTTTTTATTTAAATTACGTAATATTCAAAGTTCCTGCGTGGTATATCTCTAACTAAACCCTACCTAAATAGAAACAAAAATATCAACCAATTTTGTTTTTGATTATGAATTTTAGTGAATTTAATTATTTTTACATTTCTTATTATTTTGCATGTCTTTGGTTATAAAACTTGTCGATACCTTAAACTCATGTTATACTTACTGCTTATATTATACATTTTATGAAAATTGATTGAATTTTTATCTTTAATTTTAAAAAATTCTTCAATTATTTGGTGAAAGAGCGTCAAGAGTACATTTCAGACAAAACACTAATTACTACGTATCTTAAAGTAGAGCGAAGCATGTTTTATAGTAATATCCCTAGTAAATAGGCCTTATCCATATGCAAGTCAAAATTTACTTCATTCTCTTTTGCTTCAAATATCATAGACCTTTTTTTGTATCGTCAATATATAAAATAAAGCCAATAAAGTAAATTTCAACTGATGATAAATTCAAATGTAAAATATGTATGTATGTATGTATGTATGTATTCTTTGAATACTAAGAGCTCTTGGTTCTATTTTTGTGATTCGAATGACACGCTAAGACGTGGGTCCCTGTTGTTTCTGTAACCGTTTCAGTAATTGTATCAGTAATAGTGCGGATGGCTTAAATACCTCATAGATATCTTTAATTTAGGAAGTCAGCCCAGCAGTGGGACGAACGAATATATGCTTTTGATGGTGATAACTATAACCGATTTTACAAAACCCTCTTTGATACAATTATAAATAACTTTACTGCACAAAAATGTTTGTTATTACATTTCACAATCTATTTTCTTATCAGCTTATGTCATCTATTTTATCTTATATTATATTACATGTTATCGTAAATTTCGTGAAATATCTCCAGTTTATTCAATGTAAGTAAGTATTATATTTAGAGTGACATGTTTATTATTAGAACTTAATAGGACAAGTAAAATTGGAACAGATGTGTCTGTGTAATATAGATTGTCTTTTACTGAAATTGTAATTTCGCATATCACTGGATGTTTCTTACTTAATATATATATATAATAATAAAAATCCTCTGAAGAAGTCGATATAAATTCGTTAAAATTAAAACCCTAACTTTCATAGATGGTAAAGTTAATGTAAATTAACCTTAAATAAACTTTAATCTGAAAACAGGTAAATCAACATAATTATTTAGTTAGAAACTCCATTTTTAACAAAATCCTTTAGAAAAGGCCAAGTAGCTATGACTCAAATTCATTTTATCACCAAAACCACCAGAAACAAATGCAAGCGCGGACGAGATTTGACTGTTAAGTAGTTTTGACTGTAAGTTGTTGGTTTGTGCTATGGTAGTTGAATGTTCAGCAGATGACGATGAGAAACGTGCATATTAAAATATTATTCGTTATTATAATGTACCAAATACCTTAAAAGATTGTCTTAACCAACATGGGTCTGATCAAACCACAATATCTTAACACTGATAAATATGCATCAGTTACTTTAGGTACTATTCAATTGTATTGTGTAATTAACTAAATGTTAAAAAGCGACCAAAATAAATCAATAAATAAACTTTAATCGAACTCTTCGCGAATGTACACTACAGAATATAAAAGCCATATTAGAACTAGGATTTTGTTTTTGCTCTGAAAAATCAACAAACATTGTTTTGGGGACTAAATAATTAGTATCTTATAATTTATACGTACAATTTTTAGTTATTTCTGGGTCAGAAATTTCATTATGTTTCTCTTACTAATTGTTTTCAACACAAAAGATTTACGTACAATAGAAAAGCATTGAACAATAAAAGAAGAAATTTAAGCTAAAATAGGGATGCTGCGTATAAATGAAATTAACGTCTTTCATAATGGTTTGAAAGTATTCGCTATTTTGTTTAATTCACAAACGATGTTGTTTTGTTTAAAATGCCTACTATATGCATGTCAACGCATCAATCACAAGCATGAAATAATTTTTTTTCATGCGCTCACACATATTAGTTGCCATTGTAAATTCATGACGGACCTCTATTCGGTATAATTTTTATGAAAAGGTTGACCACTTGTAACAACTCTGAAAACATACGAAACAAGCACTATGTACCCTATTCAATTCTTTGATCATCAAATTGGAATCATCAAAGTACAATATAAGCTATTAGATTACTTACACAGAAACTATATTACCACAAAACACTCAAACGCACCTTAATTTTGAAACCTATAAGAATATCAAGTAGTTGACGTTAAAAATTCTTAAAATATTAAGGCCGCTAGAAACATTTAAACTTTGAGTGCGATAGATTTCAGTATTTTACATTTATGAGCTCATATTCTACGAAATATTATATGAATCCCATTATTAGTTGCAGTAAGAAGTTTCTAGTATTTTAAGAAAGCACTATGAAAATGTAAATCTATACCAATTGACTGCCTGCAATAGCAAGCTTGCTCATATTGATTTTGCTATATGAAGTAATATGATCAAACATTAGCTTGTTCGAACTTCTTTAAACTTTAAAATACTCATAAATGCCCATTAAAAAGTCATGTTTATTAATTTTTGTAAACGGTTTAAAAGATATATCTGCTGGTATCAAGTCATTAATTAAAGTCGTGACGACGATAAATCCTTGTGAGCACAGATAAATTTCACCAAAAACCATTATTATAAAATGAAACGCTGTTTTGAAATCTACCGGACTACCAGTATATTTATTAGGCTCTTTCAAAGTAGGCAGGTACCAAGTACTGTAAGCAATACAGAATTGATCACGACTTTACACCAAAAGTAGTTCTTATTTCCAAGTAGTAAGAATGTTTTTAATTTCA
Source organism: Acentria ephemerella (assembly GCA_943193645.1). Taxonomy (NCBI): domain Eukaryota; kingdom Metazoa; phylum Arthropoda; class Insecta; order Lepidoptera; family Crambidae; genus Acentria; species Acentria ephemerella. The sequence continues at coordinate 7,069,755 of OW971886.1, read as the reverse complement.
AAATATTGTTAAGTTAGTCCTGTGAAAGAGGCATTAGTCAACCGCTTTTGGTAGGTACTTTTACATGTGGCTTTATTTTCACCTTTTCAGCTTTATTCAACGTTTTGTGGTCATAATTTCGTAGAGATTTGTCACCTCAAATAAATTATACGGACAATTCATCTGAAGGAGTTATGTCACTTTGTTTTCACAAACTTTTTTGTTTTGCATGCCTTTGTGTAGTTCTGAATAACAGGTTCCTTTTGTTTTACAAAATTAATATTCTATTTTTATTTAAAGTGTGTACCGTTTATTATTATAATATTTCCATAATTCTAGCGATTCTGTTTCTTTTTTCCATGTTATCCATGTCAAGAAAAAGAATGACCAAAGGCATTTAAAATATTTTGAAAATTAGACTCTTTTCTAAAGATTGACAAATTCACTCCGTGATGGAGTATGGTGAATGTCACAGACATTCTTATTGCACCTCCTCTAACTGCCTTCTGTGGTTCTTCTGTTGTTAACTTTAACGCCCGATTGCTGCTTTAGCTTTGTCCTGAAGAAACAGTGGCCTAGAGCGATTGAGCATCCTCGGTTGTTTAGCAGCTAGTTCTTCCATCACGGTTTACTGTTGTTGACAAAAGATATCTTATAACAGAAACTGTAGAGAACGATATCGGCACTTTTTCTGGGTCAGTTTTCACTTGAGGCAGGAATTGTCTGATTTTTCAGCGTTCAAACATTGTGACGAGCACTTCCGATTATAATACAGGATCCATATTTTTATCACAGACAATGATCCGATTCCGATTTCCCTTCGTAGTTGAGTCAGTTGAGCAATATATCTCAGCAGTCAACGCGTGTATGCTGGTTTAATTCACTGAATACCTTTTAAGCTTCTTTACTTTCCCGACTCGCTTCAAATAGATTAGAACATTTTAAACACTCACACTGAAGAATGCAGCTATCTCAGAAGTGGTTTGCGATGGAGCCGTATTCTCTTTGGTCTCAGGTCGTCCACGAGACTTGTTCTTAAAGTTGAAATTTCCAGAACAAAAACGTTGGAACCAAAAACATACCCTGTTTTCTTATGCGACATCAGCGCCATACACATCGTTAATCGTTCGAGCTGTTTCAGCAGCACTTGTGCCACGGTAAAACTCGTACTCGTAAATATAGAGATATTTCATGTTTTCCATTGTGAGATATGAACGATGCCAAAGAAAAACTAAACAGGAAAAAACAATTGAGTGACTGTTTTTGACACTCAAATATACCAGCTAAATTGATTCTTAAATTTGAATTTGGAATTCTTAACCAAAGACGAGATATTTTAGATCAAAGTGGCCAGTAGGAAAAACGCCAATTACATAAATTATTCTAATTCAATAAGGTTGGTAAATTGAACAGAATTAGACTCTATTACGATTTATACAGGATATCACAAATAAAATAGCCGATACACTTAAGTATTTTGTTTATTATTATAATTGTTATTTATAAATTAATTCTTATACCCATATATAAAGATCAAGGTCTATATATTAAGGACGCCCTTTGTTCAAAGTTGGTAAACTATTTTCCATGTATTTCTTTTTGAATTGAAAGATGTATAATAAACTTATAATCTCTGTTCTATTCTATCTAGTACAAAGAATCGCAAATGAGTACACGGTTCATTAGGTTTCTTTCAGTGAGGTTTTGTGGCACCTAAATATCAAGCTTTTTTGTGTACCTAGCTATTTTCAAATCCCAGTTCTTCGGCTATGTCCTAACTGCTGATATGCCGATCTTGCTCCATAGTTTCAAAAATAGCGTCCATTTTATCCGTAACAGGGGGACGAGAGCAAGGATCTTTGACATCAAAATTCCCGGATTGAAAACACTTATACCAACTTTGTGCTACTTTTTGTGCCGCATTAGGTCCAAACGCCACGAATTATTTTCGCGGCTTGCGTCACATTTTTTCCTTTGTTGTTAGAAATTTTTAAAATGTATCAAAATTCGATTCGCTCATTTTGACAGAAAGAAAACAAACGAACAATAGTGAGAAACAAAATCTTTTATTGAAATATCACCTTTTTAATGTCATGAAAACTAGCCAGATACATATAGTACAGCCAAACACATAGTTATTACAAGTTTATACATACTATATGCGAAAAGAGTTTTTTCCCTGACTTAATATATAAATTGCCATTAACCGAGAACAAATATTCATGTTTATCATGCAAATATCGATCCCACGCCAAATGACCATTCGACCACTCGTTCGTCTAAGATAACTCAAAATATAAATATTCAAATACTTTCACAAGCAATTGGCATTATCGTTGGTTACATAATTATGATAGAAATTTTTCCTCACAGAATTACCGTCATATTCTATTTGGAGTTCTAAACAATTGTTAAAGCAAATCTCAAAAATTACCCCATGATGTCCGAAGGTTTAAACGGCCTTTCAGCCCAAAGGGAATATCTATTAAGAAACTCGCAGCTTTGGGTAACTTTCTTCAAATTGCCATTATTTAGTCAATGGTGGTTACCGTCGGTTTTCGTCTGCATAATTTAATTCATTACAATTTTAAATTCAATGGATATTGAGGCAATTTACTTAACCAATAATGTTATGCAACAGTTTGCTAGATGATATTATAATGACGAACAATCTTATATGGAACTTCTGTCTGGTACGAACCCACCTGAGGCTCAGTGGCTTCCTAACATCGGAATAAAATATATTTTGTCTGATACAAACGAAATGTGAATGTTCTTTAATGTATTAAACATTTAAATAAAAATTAATCAAATAAATAAGTACTGAGCTCTTAAAGCGTTTAAGCTTTATACATTCAGACTTTTTGCTCAAATTTAATTATCTTTATTGTACGATGAATTTTTAATATTTCGCGAAATAATTTGAAATTCTTTTTATTATTAAACCTCTCAAGCCTACTGCTTGTCACTGTTTTGTACCTGGGAGAATATCACGGCTCAAAAAGTTATATAGCTATGCAAAAATTATTCTTTCAAGAATAGACTTGAACTCAGTTATTTTTTAAATTGTCTATACTTGGATCGTCTGGAATTAAAAATTGAGTGATAGATACTAAAATAAGAACCAAATCCATCAACTTGATCAAATAAACAAAAGACACCAATATAAAAATATTAGATCCGCAAACGTACATGTGAACTTAAATACTTTGTTAAAAAGACTACCTTAATAAGTTTTAATATGAGTCATTTTTAAACTTTCGTATTACGCTTGATATGCGTTTATTACCTAGGTGAAAAATAAAAAGGTATATAAGGTTATAAAATTTATTGATGATTTTTTTCTTAAGGGAGATGAATAGAGAGAAAAATATAAAGCAAATAAAATATATTTCAATAGAATTGCTATCACAAAATGATAAATATATTCCTGTAGATAAATAATTAAAATTTAAGGTTACCTTTAATTTTAAACCTCGCACAAAGTAATACTCACTAGAGTGTTCGTGATATAATCCGTAAAAATAATGAAAAAGGGACACGCCTACACCCCGTTTTCCCATTTAATATGTAATCCGCAAAAGCCTACATGACGTAGGTACACTCGTCTGCAGATCAAGCGAAAGACTTGGACATTTGTGAGTACCTTAAAGAGTAATTTTCCAACTAAAGAATCACGCTTACATAGGTGCTTAGAAATTTGGTTTCAAAATAAAAATAACATTAAGTCATCAGCATATTGTGATATCATTTCATATTGTCATATGCAAATATTTACTTGCAGAGTGTTAAGTTCATACAATTCAAATAAGTTTCATTAAAATCCTAATAAATACAAAAGTTTGGGAAATAAAAATGGTATTACATGTTTACGAATCAAGAAAGGTTGGGTGAATTTAAATATAATCTACGCCCGAGCAGTACAATAACTAATAGAATTTAGAAAAAATTAACGGACATAAATAATATCAATATCTTTAAAAACATTATATATGGAACTTAATATCTTTATATACGCTTAAAATTTATATATTTTTTGGTAAGGATAGAATACTCCTTTGTGTCTTTAGTTATAAAATGATGATATAGTTAGGTAACTAAGGAGACAATTGATTTGTTATTAACTTGTCTTAAATATGTAAAAAAAATATATTTAAAAAGTTTCGCTATTTTATTTAGTTTGGTTTCTTTATACACTCAAGATACTTACCAAAAGTAATATCTACTTTAACATTTTTGGATCCGCGAAATAGGTACGGTATGAAGATCGCAGGGTCAGCTAGATATGAAATAAATTCAAACTTATAAATAAAAATATCATCAACTTTAGTTTTAGGATTTTTCATACGCATCCTTGTTATTTTTATGATGTGAAATGGTATTTTATGATATGGATATGGAATTTTAGACTTAACTGCTTATTTTGTTACTTATTACTTTAAGGTGAATGAACTTTTTTTATTAATTTATTAATTCATGTTGCGTAGTTATGTTTTACTCGAAACTCTTTACATTGTTATAAATAACACAGCGACGTACTGGCCCAGGTACTTTCACCTTGCCTTTTTAACAAGCCCACGCGCCTATTTTAAAGGACTCTATGCTTTAATTAAAAGCGGGAAAATATGTATCTTAAATTCTAAAATAGGCACATAGGCACATAGAAACACGACAGGGAATCAACAGTGTGAATAATTTTTTGATTTACTTACATTACACATCAAATTACCGTTCAAAAAACAAAGAAAGGAATAGAATGGAATGGTTACGATTTTAAAAATATTTAAAAATAGCGTGTCTCATGACATGCAATTTTTAAAGTGGAATTCGTCATATTGTAATTTATTTTTTTATTGGAATATTATAAAGTTGCATGTTTTAGTAATGAGGTTATAATATGCCAAACACAATTAGTAGAAAAAACAAGCAAATCCTAAGTATCGGAACAATAGTGAGGCATCAGAGATGTCTGACTATTGTTCCTATCTAGACACTCCTATCCATTTATAATTGAGACAATTCTTTTGCCGGTGCACAAATTGAAGTGAACACTTTGCTAACTGCTATCAAGCGCAGAAAAAGCAAGAACTTACTTTTTTTTATTTCTCCCAATTTGTAGGTTTCATTTGTTGCTAGTTCAACCTTCGTAAATGGCAACATTTTCTTTGATGATTTAGCTAATGCTAAGTGAAATATACAGTGCAAAATTTAGATTATTACACATTATTTACTAGCAATAAGAAATATTTTGCTACTAAAGTTCAATAACTTCTTAATTAATTGTAGTTCAATATTAAATTGTTGATTTATATTATCAATAATTAAAGGGGATCTTAAAACTGTATTAATCCCACATACTAGCTTACAAGACGGCACAGAAGAGGTAGAAAATTATGCATTAACCAAAATACTACTACGTGTAGGCACGATGCGAACAAGAAGACATTGAAGGCGGAAACATGTAGCCCCAGAAGGTGGAGAAGGTCCTTAAGGCCTACGACTTAAGATTAATAATTTTTAGGGAGTCGAGAAGGTGCACTATGAAAAGAGTTCCAAGCAAGTTGCGGCGTAATTTACCGTAATTGGACCTGCATAATCAGATGGATGAAACAGGCTATGAGAAGGTGGTGGTTTTGATCCATCGAAGGACCAATAATAGGGAAAATTGCTTTGTCATCCTTATCGAAACCAAACAAAAAAAAAAAGATAGCTCTTATTGCTTATATAATAAAAACTATATTCATTCTCATCCATTCATTCTGACAAAATCGTATCATAAAGAGTTAATTGTTAGTGTATTACCTACCTGTGATAACAAGTATGGGATTTGGTTTGGTTTAAAGTGAAAGTGAAAGTGAACTACTACGGATTCCATAAATGATTTAAACGTATTTAGAAAGGATCTTTAAGGTGGACATGGCTAAGAGGGTGTTGATACAGATACACCACGCGTTTTTACGGATGGATGATATTTATTTAACACTAATAAAGTGTGAGCACATTAACATAAACATATCACACAAATTAAAGAAACAGTTTTTTTTTATTTAAATTGTTTTGTTTTAGTATTTTTATTTTTGTAATTTTTATAGTTTGATAAATCTATTTTTAATGTTTTTTTTATAAACAGATACAAATTTGATTGCTCGCTTAAAATATTTTTCGTCAAAGTATAAATGAACTTAACTCTATGCAAGCTTAAAAGGATTGTAATTACGTACTAAACGTCAGTTATCCCTTTTATATACTTATGTATTCTATAGATAGCTATCAACGAATAAATTCTCCGCCCTATCTGTGTAATTAAGGAGAAGGCTTGCCTTTAATATCGCTCGACCTCTGTCTTTACAAATACATTACTGTGTAAAAGACATCCCTTAATAATGATACAGTTTCTGTTTAAATATTCACAACCAAACTTTTGAGTTAAGGTGTGGATATTTCAAATTATTTCTCTGTGAATTGCGGGTTGATAGTTTTTATTACTATTTTAAAAAATCGTTACAACGGCTACACGTAAAACATTTGACGAAAAGCCTATTAGTAGGTAGTACTCACTTTATGCTGCCTCACTGTCATTGTCCAATCAAAAAGATCTGGCTAGTTCTTTCTAATACGTATCAAATGCAATAGTCTGCTACTTTTCATCAGAAAAAACCTATGAGGGTTCCCAAAGGCCCCGGTTCTAAAGACGCCGTCTAAATATTCATTTAAGTACGGTCTATCTTTTTTGTACCTAATAGTCTAGATTTATATGTTCTGCTAAGGGGTGAGAATGTTATGTTCACTAAAAGAACATTGTGGTGATGTCGTTGTACGTTGGATCGTTACGTTGGGTTATAATTTAATACTTTTTAGTATAATAATTTTTTAATCTTTATATTCATAAGAACATGTAATATACCTAGATTGAATAAATGTATTTTGTCTTTGAATGTGCTGTTCAGCAGTACTGGCCAATATTTTAAAATGGAATTTTTTTCCAATAGTAGTCAATGTTACATTTTTATCGTATTTAAAACATTCTCATCACCATAGATTCGCTAAAAATGTAAGTAATTATTTAAGGAATAATGTTAAGGACTATGCGTAATGTTAAGGACTATGTGTTGACAACTATGCATCGATTACTTAAGTGATTTGATTAACAGAAATAAATAATATAGAAAAAACGGTTTTTTTTTCATATTAAACGGAGCTTTCATGGATAAATACAAATAATCTATCTTACATTTTCACAAAGTTTTGATTTTTAAAAGTAATTTGTATTCTCTTTACTTTGGTTCTGAATTTGATCAAGTGCAGGTTCAAATTAAACGCAGTTAGATTGTATAATAAAACGAAATCAAGAACCATAGACTGGCATTACATAATAATTACAGTTGTCTTTTTCTAAAATAATTTACATTACTTTTCGACACAGTAAAATTTATTTGAATGTCCTTCTATACTACTATACACAAATGATATAAATAAATCTTATTGCAAATATGATTTTGGATTCAGGATCTAAGATTTATTGAACAAATCCAAACTTTATATACATATTCATTTATATTATGAAGAATAAAAATATTAATAATTTCTCTGACATCATCTGACTGACTTTTATGTAGGCAGATGAACGGTGATTCACTACGGCGTAGCATCTACAGAAACTGGCTACAGCATAGTCTACAGCGTATGCATATATCGTAGCAAAGGAATATTTTGCAACGGCAGTCAGACATACCATGAGCAGCTGTATTATTAACATGTCAGGTAATGTAATATAGATATATAATATAGACAAAAATAATTTGATCATAAATCCTGAAGCCTAAATAATACTATAAAGTCTACATTCCCTGTTTTCGAACTGAATATTTATTAGCACATTACATAACTATACATTGCATAACTTAACAGAAAACCAAAATGCCTTTAATTCAAGCAAAAAGTTTTACTGTCAAAGTAGAACATCTTATATTTTGAATAATATTATGTCTTAAGAAAGCAACAGAACATTACAGAACTATCAGAGTTGATGTTGAAGTTAAAGAAACTTTAGAAAAAATTTAAGATTTATCAAATAGAAGAAGAAGTTTAGAAGATAGAAGAAGTTTTATCAAATAAGATTTAAAAAATATTAATAAAAATACGCGATTAGATCATTAACACGATTCTTTCGAGAACGACACAATTGCTTTTAGCATAAGTATAATGTACAACAAAAAGAAATACATAAATTTCTCCAAATCCTTTTTAGGCAAGTGGTGAGAGCAGTCATCCAGTTTTTTGTGAATTGTGGTCGGTTCACTTGCTACTAATGTTTGCTAAACGGTACACCTCTTGGTGTGGAAGGGCGGTGTGTTAGACGCTAACCCACTAAGAGATCACTTCGACTACAACAGAAAAAAAATCCCCAATGTTCCTCTAGAGCATGCTGTGCCAAAATGCGGTAAAATTAAACACAAATATCTCCAGAAGCTTCCATGGCTATAGTATGTTATGTAAAAAAACTTTGTTCTCATACTGTCGAAATGGGATCTATTCGCATTATGACTTTCTCCTTTCTTTTTCCATACCTTAGGATATGTATTTTTCCTCGTCTCGAGTAATTGAAATCCTGTCCGAAAATAAATACCCTCTTATAACTGGTGTAAATTCTCATAGCTAGCAATTAAGGCAACTTAACGGAATAAAAGCAAAAGCTATTCCATCCAGAGGAAAAATCCAACTGGGTGAAAGGAGAGAAATGAAAACGTGTTTAACTTGTCACAATCGTAATGAAGACTTTAAATTGGTTGAAGTATCGTTTATTAATAATAAATCGTTTTATTATATCTATTTTAAAGATTCATTGGTTTTCATAATTGTTAACTGTTGTTATATTAATTTACTTACAAAAATGTTAAACGTAACCATATGTGCAGGCAGCGACCGAATGTAAGGCGCCGCATCTCGCATGCACATTACAGGGAATGTTGTGTGAGTCTGTACAACAAGAATAGGATGTTAGGAAGTCAATCCAGGGCGTAACCCAGAATAGCTTAGTGATGATAGGAACTGCTCCAGGGAGTAGCCTATTAATATATTCTGTGTTAGTGTTTTATTTTTGAGTTGTAAAATTTGTACTCTTTATTATTTCCAGCTAAAATGTAACTTTACAGAGAATTTTCTTTAACAATTGTATACTTCTTTCAATTTCTGTACTATAAAAGTTAATATAATACTTCCAAGCAAATTCTTGTTCCAGTTGGTGTTGCATATTACATCGAGTGGCGATAATGGTGTTTTTGCTTATTGCATGTATTTTCGACGATTTTTTTGTTTGCACTACAAGCAGACCGTTTAGTAACAGCGAATGCGAATGCTAGTAATTTGAACCTATGTTGACCATATTATTAATGTTTCATGAATTACAGGTAATGAGTTTCGTTTTGTCACTTGCATGCCCTATTGATCGAAGCAAGCGTCAACGAACGTGTATGTATACGGATATTCCCGCCCGCTGCTTGAAGTAAATTATCAATTTTATAATTTTTATTTTAATGTAAGTTAATATCAAAGTATAAAGTGCTAAAGATATACTCGTAGCAAATACAACAACAACTAACAGGATCTCTACTTACTGATACTGTCTGTCTGTGGAGGCTCAGAGCAGTCTCACGCTTCGCACGTCTTGTCAGAAGTTTGGCATGAGCCCGCTCGGGCAGCCACGCTGCACCGTGCCTGCTGCCGCTACCTTTTTAAGCTTTTTAAGCTATTTCTGGTCAAAAGTATATCGATTAAGTTTAAAATTTATTTCTTACTGTATGTGTGCGGCGTGTGCGAGCTGAGTCGATTCGCTTAAGTCTGCCTGACTAGCTACCACTATCTATCTATAGTTTTTAAGATTTTAATCATCGGTAATCATTCGGTAACCAGCGAATTCCTAACATCAAATCGATTCTCTTCTAAATTCAAGTAAGAATTGTGTTCAGCAACATTGTTCCGTTTGGTGCAAACGCTGCCCGTTTGTTGTCTACTCCAGCGCAAGGCAGCTGTCTTCTCTCAAAGCAGGCACGTATAAATAAAAGATTGGATTATACCAACACATACTGCTCCCGCCTATAACATCTCGTTTGAAAAGGTACATGAAATCGTTGTTTTCTTCCTGGCTCGCCAGATTTAAAAACGTATCTCGTGAATTAGATATAAAATTCGTTTAAATAAAATACGTTTCGATAGCTTATATTCGATTGCGTAGAACCTTTGGAACGATTTCACGTAGCACTTAAGGAGCGCGTAGTTTATTTTCGGAAAGAGCTTAATACTTCAAGTAAAAACATTTTTTCCTTTAAATATGATAGATAGTATATGTATACTTGATACACTATAAAAGATTCCGAAACTTTGTAAGTATTGCGTTACACGTTAAAGTCTACCTTTGCTATGCCGTTTAATTTCACCTAACAGTTTAAACAACAAACATCAATTATAAGGACAACTATCTATTTGCAACCAATAAAACAACCTGATAGCGATTAAATACTATTTGGGGACGATTACACCGTAAAATTAAGTACCATACATAACAACTGAAAATAGCAGTTCATTTAGAATAGCGAATTCTTATTATATATAACAAGTCAATTTAAATGATCTATAAGGAACTTTAAACAGATAATAACTTGACGACCAGTGTTTAAGTCGGTCGAGTGACATTAATTGTATTTTATCAACTAAGTAATCATTTTTGGATTCTGATTTCCGAGTAGCTGTAACGTAAGTACTTTCGGCTTGAGAACTATATTACACACCAGGACGATGTCACACCAACTATTCGTTTATATATATGTATAGTATAGATGTCGCCAATGGCGCAAATTTTCACAAGGTAATTAATATTATTTTGATCGAGGGCAGATATCGCTTTTGAAGGCCCGGCGAGTTGTCTTTGTGACAAAGATTGAACCGTAATCACCATGGACGGGTTTCTAGAAAATTTGATAAAATTTATATAATTTTTATTGTTTTACAGGTGGTTTTCTTTTTTATATCATTGATAATTTTTATTATTATTCACGTTGTACATTATTTCTATTACGTTCAGGGTTACATCTCATGGTAGACGTCATGTAATATGTAGTAGGATTCAGATTTCATTGAACAGGTTCAAGCAAGCATATTCTGAAGATACTTACTCGTTAAATATGCAGTATGAGTGGAAAGGGGTAGGTTGGAGGCGACTATCGGGCTTCGGCACTTACAATATGCAATTATGTTCACAGCTCATAAAATGAACCGTGACTCAATGGATAGCAGCACGATGCATAATCAATTCTTAGCACATATTAGTCTTGGTTTAGTTATCATCATATAATCAGTATTTACAGTTATCACCTTGACGTGGTTGAAGCAGCTATTCTATACAGATTGGCGACAATGCGGTTTACTGTACAGTTAATCATTGTTCAGTTCAACAGCTGTACCCAAACAGGTGCTCGAGCCTACCATAGGCGATTAGGCCTTAATCAACCACGCTGAACAAGTGCAGGTTGATTGACTTCACAGCCAACCTTAGAATTTCTTCACAGGTATGTGTAGTATTTTGAAAACACATTGGTATGGGGTGGTTTCGAACCACTGCCTCCCGCATGGAAGACCTCACGCATTAAGCCACCAACGCGTCCATTAGAATTTAATAATTGGGAATATAACTAATATAAGCAAAACCATATAAAACATAAACAAAAGTGTGTGAAGGGAAATTTATAATAGAAAAAATAATGACAATAAATACAACAAAAGACAAAATATATAAAAAAGCTTGTATATATAGAAAGAATTGGAGCAAGCAATTCCAAAAAACTAATTATTTTAACATCAAATGTTTCATACTTACGGCATTTCTTTTGGAATGAATACATTTCGTCACTAACCGCCGCCCTGACGTGGTTTCAACATTATTAATTTAAACTTAAGGCCATTGGCAATACAGCTTAAGTCATAATATAAATGGATATTATATTCAAAATAAATCAAAGTCAAAGTCAAATATCTTTATTTAAATGACTGATTTACTAAGTTCTTTTAAATCGCCATAACAGGAATATGTATGAGAAAAATAGATAAATATAATTAAAGGTACAGCACTATGTATGTATGATAACTTTAAATGGTTATTAGCCGGGTATTTGCAAATTGTCACACTTTTAAAATTTCATTAAGATAATCAAATATACTTAATTGAAATTTAAAATATATCAATTTATACGTATAGTAAATATACTTATTATATTTATAAGTATAATACTTATTAATTATAGATTTTAATTCGCTCGAAAATACATGTAAAGTTAATTCATATAAATAAAAAATAACACGAGTCTTTAATATGTTCTGTGTAAATCACATTCTGTTACATCATAAATTCTTGACCTTTAATCAAAAATCGACGTCTTCCTTCGTCTTACCGTCCTCAACGAAAGGCGTGTCGTAGTTCTCGAAGTACCTACTCACGCGCCGATCTCCCACTGCGTGCTCCCAAACAACTACACTTAATTGTTGCACTAGTTCTATTGTAGACTCACTGATTGGCACTACGTGTGTGAGTCCAAAGAACGAAGACCTTTCTTCTTCTAAGACGTTTGTATTCTAAAAACAACGATCCAAAGTTACATACTTTTGTGGAAATCATTAACAATCTCTTGACTTCAGTAGAAAGCTAATGAGACGGCTTGACACTGATAAAATATATTTAAATACTTATGGATGTAAATTTACTAAAAATAATTTTAATAATAGACGTAATTTTAATAATAGTGAGTTTCTTTATATATACTCACCACAATTAATACAAACCAATTCATTAGAACTAGTGGCACTTGTAATCTAAAATGAATCATAGTTGTAAGAAATAATCTATTGTTTTTATAATATAAATTTTTCTAAGTACATAACAAACAATGTTCATATTACCATCCATGCATGTACAATAAACAAAATCATTTCAATATGTTACCTATATTTTATGTTCTATAATAATAATAAAATATAAGGGTCTATAAAATTTTAACAATTACCCATATTGTTATTGTATAGTAGTTATATAAATTCTAAATGTACACTGTGTCAAATATTTTTTACTGTAAATTATTATTAAATTAACTTTATATTGAACAACAAAAAATTAACATTTGTATAGGAAGTACTATATGACTATAGTCAAAAAGTTACAGGAAATATCGGTAGATTGTATAGTGTATCCCAACAGCCCGACGGCACTAACATCTACTTGATCACAAGTAAAACCGAAACATTACAATAACATTTCGATTACTACATACAAAGCCGGAGGCCAGGGCGTGTTAAATAGATAACACTTGCCTGGAAGGAAGGAAAATGGAAGTCACAGTATTTACAACTGATTTGTTTGAATGAAATCTATGCAGGTGGCAAATGGAGATATTGTTGATACTATATATTAATAATGGGCATGTGGTAATAATCATAGATTGATTACTTTGCACAGTAAAAATAACATTCCAAATGTTTTTCTAATAATGTTTGCACAAAAAAATGTAATTAGTGCCATAAACTACTTCTAGATATAATAAAAATCAGTGACAAAAGGTAACTTTAAATTTATTTAGTAAAAATACTATTATAGGTATGTCATTGGAAGCTTATGACAAAATTTCGAATTCCAAATATTAATCATGAGTAAATCATTTCATGAAATAAAACCCTACATTTTCAATTTACAATTAATACAAAATTATAACAAATAAATAAATGGGAAGTAATTGCATCACATAATATTTTATTTTTATTTATTATTATTATAAATAATATGTCATAGGCCATGTTTCATTGGTAAACTATATTAAACTATATTTAAAATGTTAAATTATATTATTATTGCTGAAATACACAACATAATATGAGCTTGAAGATAGAAAAAGTAGTTACTCTATTCTGTGGACAAAAATTGATTTACTTCAGAGATCACAAGCAAGCTTGAGTATTTACGCTTTTAGTGATAGTAAAGTGTTGGCATATTGAAACTCTGGACTATTCTCATACTCTGACATGTCAAGAGCCACTTCACAGCTCTCTCTGACAACTGGTCTTGGGTCATGAAGATATCTGAAATGTCAAAATAATTCATAGCTTTAAAAATTTGACTTTTTTTGAAATAATAATATCATATATCAATCTGTTCAAATTAATCATCTTTTTATTATTACAGTGTGACTTAAGATATTACTATTTAAGCTTAAGTATAATAGTGTTAAGCTGTAGTATACACTTGTTGGCATAGGCACTCAAAGGTTCTGGTTTCAATAATGAAAACCACTTCCGCTATATTTGATCCCTGGATGGGTCAATCATATTTGTTATTTCTAGCTCCTCTGTGCTTCGGAATACACACTAAGCTGTTAGTCTCGGTTATTACGGCAATCACGTTCACCTACCCACCTACATAGAGCAAAATGATGGTGATATGGCCCAAACTCCTCAATTGTATCACAAATGTTGGAAGGCCCGAACCCAACAGTGGGATGCGTAAAGGCTGTTGATAACTATGATTTAAGTATAATATAGCTATAGTGACACTGTAGAACACAATCATACCTATTTACTTCATTAATACATTATTTCACTAATAAAATTTAATTGTATAAAGCGTGTCAGTATCACTGCCCAGTTTCTTTGCCTTATAGTTGCATAAACTTAGGCATGACACACCTACGGTTTTCATCTCTTGCTTAAAATCATTCTTAGAAATTATATTCAGTATACAGAAACTATGATCATGTCACAGCAATTTGATACTCCTTTCCCAGTAACTAATTACCACAAATTTCCATTATCCATTATTTTTCATTTCTTTAAGTGATTTAAGATATGCTTGAAACAAGGATGTTGAGTAGTTATTGTACTAGTGGGAGTGTCATTATTGCTGTGTGATAAAACTTTCTTTAATAAGTAGAATATTAAGAAACATTCTTAATTATATTAAAAACAATATAATGAACACTCGCATTCTCTAATAATATTATAACAAATAATAATTCACATTCACACCTTTTCAATAATTCAGTGCATTCTTCGGATGCAATAGACCCTAAGGCTTCAGCAGCTTCATGACGCACCATTTCGTGTTCCTCTATGTTTTCTAATGCCAGTTTTAGAAAAGGAATGCTTCTTTCATCTTGCATTTGACCGAAAACAAAAGCTACTTCATGACGAAAGAGTGCACTGCTGGCTTTAAGGCCTGTAAAATATTACAAACAACCAGAGTAAATAATTATTAAAATATAAATTAGATACACATGAAAGATTTTGTTCTAATAATTATAGAGTTTTAAGAATCCATTGAAATTTGTAAACCAGTTTCATGGTACCAGTTTATCTTTTTTTTTATTAGCATAACTGGTTTGACACAGCAATTTATTATATGGAATTACATTACTTATTAATATTTTGATATCAATTTTAACTCTTCCCAATCCCTTGACGGCTCGAGGGATGGGAGAATACCCCTCGACAGAGGAGGCCAGATGGCAGAGGGTCAGGATGACAGAGAGAGGAATCGGCGGACAATTATGGTATTATCCAGCAATATACTATTAATATTATTATTATTTCTATAGTACATTATTACTTTTTCTTACCATTTTAGGTATTAAACTAAAAAGGCATAAAGCTTACCTTGTCCCAGTGCATTAATACTCTCTGCAGTCGCCAAATTTCTCAAACTGAACATAGCTCTATACCTCTCATACAGAGCCTTAGACTCATCCATTAAAGTATTCTGTAACTTTTCTATATCATTTTCAATACTCGGTGGTGCTGGATCTATTGATGAATATGGACTTTTAGAGAGTTTCTCTTTAGTGCCATCATTTGCTACCCAGTTTAACCTCTCTAGGGCTATTTGGCATGTTTCTGCAACTTCTATAGCAGGGTCATTCTTGTACTTAACTAGCAATTCACGGAGGTTTGGATCACCAATAGCTCCTAATGCCTCACCTGTAAATATTATTTTTTAACAATTATTAATATGTAAATGTAAAAATAAATTTGAAATTATTTATAATATGAAATTCTGGGCAATAATTTCAACATATTTTATCCTTTAGTACTAGGTAATTTTATCACAAACTAAGGTACTGATATTAAATGATAACGTTTTACAGACACTTTTATATCATAAACAGTAAATTGACTGATAATTCGATCAACTAACCTGCCTCATGCCGAACTATGGGATCCTGTTCTTTATCTTCTAAAACATCTCGCAGAACAGGAAGTGCTCTCACATCTTGCATTTGACCGAGGCAATAAGCTAGTTCATGTTTTAACAGCACAGATTCGTCAGTAAAACATTTGCTTATACATTTAATAGCAGTTTCGCCGCCCAAGTTTCTTAGGGTAAATAGTGCCCTGAAACGTTCTTTCAAAGGTCTTGTCGAATCATTCAGAACATTCCCAATGTTTAAAACTTGCTGTTCACTGATGTTAGACATCATTTTAATTTAGGAACGAAAATAAGCGGAAACTGAAAAACGTGTATTTTTGCTTGACTGATGTCTTGTTTATGGACTGTCATTGCCAGTGTCAAGTAAATTTTAAAAAATTTGTTAAATTTCTCTCTATTAAAAGAAAGGCAAAGGAAACTAACAGCTATACAGGTTCCAGAATTCCAGTATCATATAGCCGAATGGAGTTTTTCACTACTAATGGTAGGTATATCCGTTTTGTCAATGACTTCTGAAAAAATTTTGAAAATGGAATGCAATGCTAACGATTATGACAAAATGTTAAGAAAATGGAATAAATAATTCATTATTTCGATGAATTGACAAGAAAATGAGAATGAAGTGATAAGATACAAATGAATGTATGGAAATGAAACAACGAAAAATCTCATGTAAGTAACGATGAAACACCCTTTTTGGAATAAAAGTACATAATTTGGACACCAAAAATTTCATCGTATTTGTCAAGAAATCATCGCCGTGTTTGTGAGAAGTGCACACTCTCCGGGCTCTGTAACTTAAAAGGTTTTTTTAAATTACAGAGCCGCTATTTTATTAATGACATGTTACAATAGTGTCTATAAAATTTTTCACCCAGTATGTTCCTGCTGGACTCAGCCAGACCTTCCTACGTAAGAGAAAAAATGAAAAATGATGTATCATGAAGACTTTAATAAATATTTATAAAAATGCAATTACATAGAAATGTAAGTAGTATACGTAAAGAAACATACATTGATTGTAAACAATATTTCATAAATATTTGTCATACAAACATTTAATGGAATTCGAACCCAGAACTTTAAAACTGTTTCTTTTTTTTTACTAAGAGTTTTGATAATATAAAGAAGACGAGGCCCTCAGCTTCCAACACAACACTTCTTATGTGAACTGCAACGACATGTATTTATTTATTTTTTTATTTATATATGATCTTTCTTATGGAAGCCGTGCTCCCTAGTCGAGCGCTCAAGATAAGCATAGAAAATCCTACTAGTCTATACCTTAATATATAATTAAGTACATGAATTACATTTTCTTAAGTCATTACTAAAAGCATTTGCCTGCAAACACAGTTTTGGAATATATAACATTATTTTCCGCCATCTATTAGAATACAAAGTTTCTTCTTTACTGCTACTCTTAGCTAAGTATAATAATAATCTTAAAATAAATTCATAATTAAATAGTAGTTTACATTATCAAAAATTTTGAGCCGAAATGAATTGCACCAGTTAATCTTAGCTTAATATTGCACACGAGCATTTCGTAGTAACAGCTACTGTACCTAATCTATAGTAATAGTCATCACATAGTGATCGGTCACTGCTGCGTATAAGCAGACGTCTGTGTGCAGTCAAAGTACTCTAACGTCCTTACATAGATAAGATAAACAAACAGTATTAAGGTAAGAAAGTATTTTATTTTACAGTTTCATGTTTGACATTGATTATTCAAATTAAGCTTTGAATTTACAGGTGGAATAGGTATAGATTGGTATAGATTAATTAATCGAGTAACATAAGTATGTAAAACAAGCGAATAATCACAATTAAAATATATTTTAAAGTCACTCCTTGTTTTTTTTTGTTGATTACGTTAGTATAATACATATCTTAATTTTATAAATTTACCATAGGTAATTGGGGCCTCTCGGCACCAAAATTGGTTTGCTAATAAGAGTGATATCTTTCTTATTCTCAAATTTATTAATGAAGAAGTATATTTATTTTTTATAAATTTGGTACGATATTTAAATAACTAAAGTACTAAAACTCATATTCGTATTAGTAAAGCGATATCGCAGGTCGTAATAGAAACGCGTAGCGGGTTACACAAAAGAATTAGCTTTACAGTAAATTTGCTTTTATATTTCATATTTATGCAAAACTAATTTCTTAAATACGGATTAAGAATAATAATATATCGTGCGTGTCAAGATTCCAATAAAGTTATGATTCATATTTTTTGCAAAATTAACAATAATGTATAGTAATAAAATATCCATAAAAGTAATATGTTGAGCCTAAATATACACCCTTGAACCTCAAAACCTTAGAATTGATTTGTGTCTGAACTGTATAGCTTGACGGATTAATTAAGACATATCAGCTCAGTTTCACTAACACATTATATACTAATACAATCAAATAGACGCGTTTAAATAGCAACACACGTACATTATAGGATCTTAAAATAAAGAGTTATATAAAAAAGTATTTATATAAAAATTGATTAGATTTTTTCGCCTTAATACAACCTAGAGAGTTGCAATTTTTAGTGTTAATTTGTTGTATATCTTTGATTTATTTATGATTAAAAATATATCTTACCTTTAATCGCCATACATGCCATTACTATTTCTACTGGTTGATTAGTAGAGAATGCCTTAGGCATTAAGTTTGCTAATTGTGCTTTTGTGCAATGAAGAATAAATAAATTAATAGATATTTATAGCTATTCAACAACATTTTTACACGTTTATTAGGAGTTTAACTTAATACCATTTAATAAGCGTATATAATTAATCTACCTAGCCCAATTAAGTTTAATTAAGAGCATGTTTTATCGAAACGTAGAAATATATTTAACAATAAATATAAATTTTTAGAAAGTAATATACCAATTAATCATCAAACATCTATGACTCGTGACCGTGAACATATGTTCGTACTCATCATACAAACATCTGGATTTGATTTATTGTAATGAAAATAAATTAGTTTCACCCCCAACAGGATCGCAACTGAATATAACTTCTTTGTAGAGTTGTGTGCTTGCAGGGGCATCAAAAACAGGTCAGTTGCGGAATTAGTAGCCGCTCTGGACTCCAAACACGAACAATTTTAAATTTCGAATAACCAATATTAACTTGAAATTTCATACAAAAGCTAATCGCATGTTACCTATTAATTTAAAATAATTTTGTGCTCACGGGAAGAAGAAAAATTCAATTGCAGCTTGAGATCATACCAATGTGCTCAATATAAGTTTATCGTTTTAATTATAGTAATTTTAAATATTAATATAAATTTCACGAATGCACAATATTATAGGAATATACTGTGTCTGTAGACTCCAGAGACTCATCTACGAATAAGAGCCATTTAAAAATTGAACTTCCTTGACATTCATTAAACTTCCTTAACAACATAACACGCAAATATGAGACGTGTACCTACTTATGTTCGTAAATTCTCAAGGATATTAAAAAACAAACGAAGAAAAACTAAGAAGAGTTTTTCTTTGCTTGGATACAATTTTTTGTGAGCTTGAACTTAAGACCAAAGTCAAATAAAAAATATTCTAGCTATAATTGATTTTATACGGAAGAAATAATGAATGGAAGTAGTCTGCGAAAACTGTACTAGGTAAGGCCCAGCACCAGAGTATATAAATGGGCTATTATAATCAACCGGTTACTTTTAATTTTTATAGGCCAAAGACCTCATTGAACTCATTTTGTGTAACATGTAAAGTACTGCTTAATGCTTCTTTTATCTGATAAAAAGAGAGCTACTTTTGTCGTATAAATCATTTGACTTCAATCACCAAAAAAATCACTACGAATGAAGATTTCAAAAACATAGTAATTGTATCTTTTTAAATAAAATATTTTGACTTTAACTTTGAATAGGTACTCGGATTTCATCATTTGAACTTCGAGTAATTTAAATATACAGTAACATCGTAGCACAACTTGTTGATACTCCATTTTACCTAGACCTAATAAATATCAAATTAATACAATTAAACGTTATATATAGAATAATTTTAGATTACTTAGTTTATGACTTCCGACTATTTTTGTATAACATAAAAACAGGCACGTCAGACATTCCAAAATTTATAATTGGATTCATTTAAAACAAACAATATATTTACTACAGTAGATAAACTAAGCATATTATGTCATAAAATAATCTACATAATTTGTCTTATTTCGTGATTGGTGCATCATTAAAATCTGTGAGTTTCCAAAAAGGATGAAATACAATTACTCTTCATAAAGTTAATGTTGCTTAGAAGGTCATGGGAACTACATAACTGATGTTCGAAGTTTAAAAAAATTATGTAGGTTTGATATTAGAACCTGGCACTAAGTAAGCAATGGGCTTGGCGTTAGATTGGGTGGAAAAGTAGATTGAGAACTATCCTAAGTATTATGTTTAGCATAATAATAATTAAAGCAATAAAAAGTCACATTACTTTGTGACAGATATTGACATTTTTATTATTTTCTTTAAAGACCTACTTAAATATCCAAAATCATTATTTAAACTTATATCTAGAAATATGTCGTTATCTATATTCATATTCTTATATTATTCAACAAATTATTTTAACATTGCTAATCTTTTTGCCAACAGATGGGTAGTATAATTAACAGAATCTGGTGGGGTGGCGACCCTGATGTCGAAGACCCAGTAACGGGACTATCAAAACGAGATGTCTACAACATCCAGCGCTCATGGGCAACAATTTATTCACAAGCTGATGTCCACGGACTAAAACTATTTTTAGGGTAGGTAAAACATTTTTGCTAAGTGTTTTACATACCGTGCTACAAGAGTGAGGTTTATGTCAAACACTTCAACGGCGATTTTTTAATATTCTGATAACTTTAACTAATACACAATCACGTTCATTTTTTTCAATTTCCCTGTTTCTCTAAGATTTTCCCTAATCAATCAGTAAAATCATCAAATGAAATAATAATTTTAATTAAATCCTCCGGTTTCCATAGACTGTTCAGCATGGATCCACCTACGAAGACTTATTTCAAAGCGATTAAGAACATGAATGAAGACCAGATAAGAAAAAGTTACCAATTTAAGGCCCACGTACTGAATCTAATGTCTTCATTTAACACCGCGGTGACAAATCTGCACCAACCAGCGGTGGTGATCGCCTTAATGAACAAGCTAGGCGAAACGCATCGAGCAAGAAAAGTCGAAGTCAAACATTTTGACGTAAGTTTTAGACTCTTTCATTTTATTTCCTAATAGCTTTACGGAGCTCGAGATAACATATTTGATTGACCCATCCAGGGACCAACCATGGCGAAAGTTGCTTTCGTTTTTGAAACCAAAGCGCGCGAACCACTGCGCTCTTTTTTACTAAACCACAATTTTTTACACAGCTTGGAACGTGAATATGCATATGCCATTTTACGAGTATCATATTCATCATACATTTAAGAATAATAAATTTTAAAAAAAATGACTATGATCTGTGACAATTCACATCTTTAAACTGTGGTTATCTTGCAAAGGACTTAACTCCTTATGTTTAAGTATGCTATATAGGTTCCAATTTCGCTAACAAAGTTTTAAAACAAAATAAAGGTATTTGGAAAGTATTTATGAAAAGTTAACTTACTATTAATGGCAAATGATGATTGTTGTTATCATCTTGTCGAAAATATTGATTTTTTCATAAAGCTTTAATAATAATGTTTTATTATCTACGTCGTAGAAATTGAATTGTTTCGTAATTATAATTGTAATAATAGATCATTTAGAACATTTAAAATTTTCGAAAAAAGTAAGATAAATCACTTTGTTTGTAGTTTAGAGTGATTCAAAATTATAAAACGAGATGTTCGATGCACAGTTCTGGGAATATTACATTATTTTTCTTTTTCTTTTGCAGGAAGTGAAAGTGATTCTAGTTGATATGCTACAAGATGACCTTAAAGCAACCGAAGATGTCGTACAGTCCTGGGCCCGCTTCATTAAGTTCATTTACAAATATATTTTTGAAAAATTATGTGAAAGCTAAAGTGTAATGTTGTAGTTTCAAATAATGATAATGATTATAATGTTTTTATAAATGACTCTTATGTTTACAATAATGTAATTAATAAATAATATTTAGTAAAAAGAAATGTAATGTAAAAAATTGAAATCAACTAAGGTCGACTGTAAATAATCAACACAAATGTATTAATAATATACTTTATTAAAAATAATATTATTTATTTGTGTTTGTTGAGATATTACCTGAATATAAATCAATGACTACTCATTAATCATAATACTGATAATACTGCTTTTTATCTTAAATCTTTAAAAAGATATAACTATTCGTAAATATCATGAATTTGAATTGACATTTTGATGATTATTTGAATTGCTAAATATGTTATAATAAAATGATAATTTATTTGTAATTCACTACAAATTCATCATGGCACATAAATTACCATTTTCCATTAAGTGGAAGCCATGGCGATTAACAAAAGGAATCTTGTCTATGGGGGCAGCTGGTGCGGGTCTGTATGACATAAATACACATACGCCTCTACTGCGCACGCGTGACTCTCTCGCTCATTCCTCGGGCAACAATAATAGCATGCTCGTAGCGTCTTTATTTATTCAATTTGGAAAATAATTATATTAAAATTTTAAATTTTTAAATTTTTAAACTTTAAATTAAAAAAAATAGGTGTATTCACCCACCTTAGAACAAACACATATGACAAAGCTATCAGTGTTTTCACGATTATCAGAATCTAGTTCCTTTGCTGACCTGGTGAAATGCTCCACAGAACCCAGGTTACCCCCGTGAAGGGCAATGGAGTTACCGGGGAGCTTTAGTGGGTATTCTCAGTGCCGCTCTTTTGAGGTACTGAGTGAGCCACACACGCCCGTCGCTTAGCCAATTGCGGGTAGGTCCGTAAATGGATTCCTCCTCGTAGAATCTAGTTCTTTAACTGTCTACTTATATTATATCTCTAAGCTATAAACGTTAAGAGGTATGCTATAAGCAGCATTCTTAAATACACCTTACTTTTAAGTAAGGTGAATTAAAGGATCCGTTTTGGAAGCTATCACCATCTTACTATACAATAATGTTAACAGCATTGTTTTGTTCCAGCAGTTGTAGATAAGATAACCAATTCTTCTAAGTAGTTCGCGGTCTTATCTTAACTTAGAATCTGGCGAGAAGAAGTCCAAGAACTACCCCGTTTAGAATAATAATAAAAACCAAAATCAAAAACCGTCATTATAAAGACTTCAATTAAGTCGCCTTATCAATAAACCAAATTTCAAAGAGTAGTTTTACTCTCACACTCTCATGTCTTGTAAAGTTTCGGACTCTTTCGTGTCCCGCTCGAACATTTTGTGCATGTAGCATCGAAAACGCAGTAAGGTACGCCAATAAGTCGGGATACAAAAAACCTTCGTCCAATAAGGTTCTTTTTTTGTGTGGGACTGTGCTGCTGACGGGTATAAAACACTACATAAGCTGAATAGCCCCTAGCTGTACTTGGAGACCTTGGAGTTGATAGTGGCTAGACTTCCTTAGTATGAAAAAATATTCATCAGAAAATCAAAGAGTCGGTTACAAGTTGGAGTCTGATTACTTATTAGTATGGTCAATACTTTGATAAATTGGTAATATTCAAGGTTGTTTCTTTTGTGACTTAAGAATTCATAAAAAAAATAATGTTATTCATCAAATATTTAAAATGTATGTAATTAAGTTCATAGATATACTTATTGTCACATAAAACTACATGGACTGATCCAAAACAAATGTCTAATTCTTGCAGTAATAACTATAAAATATTTTTTCGTAATTTTATCTCTATTATTATATATATTGTATTATTTTTCGGTTTGTTGGTTGCTCGTTTTTTTTAATAATATGTCTGTTTTACCTATTGTAGGGAACTTTAATGACTGTTGTGTTAATTTTGTGTGTGTTTTTATATGAATATGAGAATTGTTTGTTTCCCAAAAATAAATAAATCTATTATTTTATTCTTCATATAGACCACTTAGTGTTAGCAATAAAAGTAGAGTAACTTCTATACTATCAACATAAAGCTTTCTTTTGATTTTCACAGAGTAGGTAATGCGTTAGTGTCAAAGTGCTACGAGTATTTGTATCCTAAGATAAATGCTGACCATCAGGTTGGCAGTTTGATACACTGCCACACTAGTCGTGTAAAAAGAAATGTCAGTAGGTATAGTAAGCTAGCCATTTATTAGACTTCTCTTCGAGGTCATCAATGAAGGTACCAAGGCCTTGTCTATTTCAGCCGTGAAGCAGTTTGGTTATCTACATAACGCAGCCAGTCTAATTACAGAGCATGAGACGAGTAATAATAATGATATAAAATACTACTACAGTGGAAAGCAAGTTCAGTGAAAACCATACCAATAATTTTATCAGCGACCGGCGTCATTCCTAAAACACTACATGCTGTCCTAAAATACAAATATACACCCACTGTCCTTTCAGCAGCTACTAGAGGCTGTAGAAATTATTATCATTAGTGGGGATATAATTTATTGGATACGTAACTTTACAGTTATGATTAACACACACGCACGCATATAAGACACACACATGAAATTCAAAACCACAATATGCTTGACCAAAAGTCTGCTCATTTTGGTGAAATCACCGATATTGAAAGAGAGCAATATATAAATATATATTACAAAATAATAATAATTTATTGTTTTTCCTCGCATAGCTACAAAATACAATAAAGAAAACTTAATCTAGCTTATTATAATACTACTATTAAAGACTGGAATCTCTACAAGGAGCTAATATGAGTGACTGACCAAAATTATCACGTAATTTACCACTAGGCATTAAGTATAATATCTGTTCACTTAACAATAAATAACTTCGTACTAAGAAGCAACAAATATAGTAAAGTTATAATGCCCACTTCGTAGCTGCGATTAATTTTCCCTACTTAACTAATAATCTGGAACACAACAGCTGCGAAATGCTAGTAGTTACTTTTAGTAAGTAAAAAAATATTATAATTTTGGTTATTATGTCTGCGTTTGGTTATCAAATAATATTAAAACAACAACAAAATTCTATCAAAGCCAACTCGTGCTTATATAGCTGTTACTCAACAACATATATTAAAAAGATAAATAAATCTTAGCTTTCTAGCTTAGCGTAAATACAAAAAACCTTAATAAAATATTTGGAAAATAAAAAAGTAAAAGTGTCTTTATCTGTGTTCCATTATCAGTTTGGGTTAACACTAGCAGTAGCTAACTTAAGATAATAGATAAATTAACTAAAATTAATTTCCTGATGAAATATGACCATAACAAGTCAAACCTAATTCACAAATAAGCTCTTTACATATGTTGGTAGGTAGAGTACCCACTATTAAGACTTCATCCAGACATATTTATCGGGCATATTTCTTACTATGTTCAATCACATTCAAACACCGTTTGTGTACCAGGCATCTCCGGTAATTTATAGGAATACGCACTTGGCAACAATAAATAAAGCGTAGTATAGATAATGTAAACTTTTAGGCATTTTATGTAGCAGATATTAAAATCATTTTGTACTTTGTACTATCTACTTTAATTCAATTATATGATAGAGATATGTGTGTGTACCGTGTGAACCAATGATACATATATCAAACAATCTATATGCCTATCTCATGCGATATGATGTAATAGAAAAAACGGGAAAAATTAAACCTTTTGCAGTTTTAAATTCACTGTAACGTTTTCGTAATGGCTCTAAAATTATGCGATGGTTAATATAATTAACACATGCACTTTTTATTAAATAAATTTATGTTATGATTAAGAAATTTTTTCATTTGTGCTTCTTAAAGTATCGCTGTTTCCTTTTTTGTGGTTTAATAATACAATACTAAGAATTTCTCTGCTTTGTAGGTCAAATAGGAATAATCCCGTACTATATATCTATTAGTTAAACCCTTTCATTGGAACGTCTTGAATTTAGAACGATACTGAATATATTATATTTTCATCAGTGCTGTATACCAAATAGCAGACCAATCTGCCTACAGTATTCGGCTTCAATGTCGATAAGTGATATGTAAATGGACTATTGTGGAAACAGACATTAGACCATTTAACCAATTGCTTAAAAATGTATAAAAAGTCAGTAAAAAAAGAACTTCATTTAGACAAAAATTTCTTATTCTTAACTATTCATCTTATTTCGTATTACTTAAATTGCAATAATGAATAATCATGACATCTGAATGTATTTCTTAATAATTTTATTGTAATGTGACTTAAATACTATCAAGAGTACATTTTTACAAATTTAGTAATGGTGATTAGAACATGATCAGCAAATTTTAAAAAGAAACATCGTATGGTCACATCAAAAATGTTTGGTTTTAATATTTCATTACTTGAATTAAAATATTCACTCTAATTTCAGTTAGAAAAATAATTTTATTGTAAATATTTGTATTATAATACCATGGTCTCATGGATACTAAAATTACCTATGATTATCTTTATTGCAACGCATATAGAGGACGTATTTATTGTCTCTCACTCTATGCACAACACCCAGAAGAAGGAAAGAACTTGCGAAACAAAAGTTTAAGACTTGAAAATCTCAGACCATGTTCTGGGATTTTTTTATTCAACGCAGCACGATCCAAAATTAGGATAAGACCACTAATACGACATCGCGAATATCTCTATGCAGTGCACCTATTGTTAATATTGTAAACATATATGTGTTACCTGAACAAGCTTGGCTACAATTAGCATCAGCCTATTTCCACACACACATTGAAAACTCTTGAAACCCAAAACTTTAATATTATTTTGTAACACAAAACCTCCACCAATGGATTCTATTTTATACAAAGATTACATCATTGGTGATACGTCCTAACTACATATACTTGAAACACTTTATTCGACTAACAGATAAAATAAACATAAAAACTGCTCAGTCATGGTATAATCAAATAATCATGATATGATTTTGGTGCCAGAGTGATTAATTTATACTTGTGTAGGTATATTCAACTTTATCAGATGGCAACTGAAGCACGTATAATTTTATCAGATTATTAAAAATTTATTATCGAGTCTAGATAGTATAAAACTGGATCTGGTTTTGAAAGATAGATTACCTTTTATTATTTATAATTATGATAGAAGTCATATCTGAAGATAATTTATGTTATGACTAACAACGGTGATTATCTTCAGTAAATTATTAACATGTGTTTTTAACCAATATTAAAAAAAAAAATTTTCAAAATCGAGTTTCTGAAATAATATATACAACTACTTATTGCAGTATTTATTTTTTTCCTTAATTTTATATAGGTTATATACCTTACATAAAACTAAATATTTTTTTCTTCGAGGTCGACTTCGAGGTAGTGACTTTGTAGAGTTCAGACATTTTTTATCTGTGAGGAGTTCGCTTTTTTGCTCATGGTAACGTTATTCTTCTGTGAGATCACACATGCAGAACTTATCCTGTGGCTAGTTAAACTTTACCTTAAGAATTAAATCTGCCCGTAGTAATAGAATTATAAAAATAGCAGAGTAAAAAAAATGGTTGATTGTTTCATTACTTATCTACCAATAACAGTACCAACAGCATTATAAATAAAATCACCTAATATAGCAATTTCGTTCACACTCTGGGCTGAAGAAAAGATACTTCCCTCTATGCCCTGTAATAAAAGGGACCTTTGCTTTTCAAATAAGCACGCTGTACGGTGAAATTTAAGAAAAAACCATTTAGTGTTTTTGTCATATTTTTTTGGTATGCTATATATTTTACTAGAATAATGTTGTGCAACCAATGTCGTTTTACAACTTGGCAAACTGCCTGACATTTGATGGACAACAGATGGATATAACAGTTTCCTAAAAAATATTCATCAATTTTAAACTAAGACATTTGAAGCAGAATAAATACACGTTAGATCACAATTGGAATGTATTTCTTAATACTTGCAAAATGATAAAAATTTGGTACTTTTTTAAATATATTTAACTTATTCTAGACTTACATAATTAGTGGTATCGTAGTTCTACACTATCTTAAGCTTGAGATTAGAGCACTGTTAAGCATAAAATATAATCTTTGATGGACTCATCCAGGATCAAACGTGTATTATTAGAATTTAATAAGAATATTAAAGTAGAGAATAGAGAAATCTTTCACAACTCATTTTGACTGATGAAAATATTACCGTTGATATGTTTTAATTAAAAAAAATATTTCATCAATAAATAGAATGTTGATAATATTGAAATATAGTGCACCTGCAATCGTTAGATATATTGATGTTTGAGG
The DNA here is from genome assembly GCA_943193645.1 of Acentria ephemerella. Classification (NCBI taxonomy): domain Eukaryota; kingdom Metazoa; phylum Arthropoda; class Insecta; order Lepidoptera; family Crambidae; genus Acentria; species Acentria ephemerella. The sequence continues at coordinate 7,041,157 of OW971886.1, read as the reverse complement.
AGTTGTCACAAGTTCCCTAATAACGCTCCATAGAAAATAATTCCTGAATGCATACATCACAAGGTAGGATGGTGGAAATGTGGCGCATGGGCCCGCCCTTTTAAAGTTTCTCGATATTCTAATGTGAATTAGGAATATTTTTACTTCGAGTTACTATCCCTATTAGAAACGCGTATGACAAATCTATATCGAAGCGATAATAATCTGCGATCTAAGCTACTAGAATAGCGCGCCAGTCTTTTCTGAGCCTAACGTCATTTATAAGGTGTAGTACACAAACGCTGGAAGCATAATCGATTATTGTGGTCTACTAATGACCTATTGTTCGGTATGCGTATTGTAAGCGTAAGAGCCTAGCATACTAACTAGAATAACCTATCTATAATAACTCCAAATTTGTACGTACTGGACACCTATTGTATTAAAAATTAAAAAGATTAGACGGCAGTTAGCAGGTCTTTTTCGTGAAATATTTGTTTCAAAGCGTTATATCGCTATCGCAGTTTATTATACCGGACGTAAATTTCAACAGACCAGAAATTACATCGGTCTGAGTATATTCATGTCAAATTACAAAATCGAACATAACTCAAAACAAACACAGGTTGTCACAGAAACAATGTTTTAATTTTTAATTTCTTCTCATCTAATACACATGTTGTTAAAGAATGCATCCATGTACTTAACCATAGTGATAGAGCGGAAACTATGCTACTATCACAGGGAAGTCTAGATAGAGTCTAAAAAAACAGATGCTTAAATAATTAATGAAAATTCATAAATAGTATCAAATAAAAAGATACACACATATAATAAAAAAATAATAGTGTATATTCAATATATACAAATTTTAGAGCATAACATGAAATTGACAAATGAAGCAATGAGGGATACTAGTAGAAATTGCTTGAAAGCCAGTATATTTTTGGTCTCTTGGATATGGCGAGGCGAGTGAGATCCAAATTCGTATCACATGAAGTTTGAAAGAATTGGCCATAAAATAGTGCAGAAGGTATATACATGTCTTCTGCTGTATTAAGATTTTCCATACCTTACTTTAAAAACCAAAACCAATAAAATAGACATGTTTTTAGCATCGAATAGATGATTTTGATATCTCAATTGGCCTATCCGAATTTGGCCTTGTTCTTTAAAAGAAATCTCTTTCCTTCATTACTTTAACTAGAAAAATAATTAAAACGGGATGTCTATAATCTATCTACTGATTGGTTTGCTTACGTCGCGTTGAGTTTTACATATTATACATTTACATGTTAAAATTTAACACCACGTGAAAAAAGCATCGGTAGATAATTATTGAAACGCAGTATAACTTAACCTTTTTTGATAAACATAAATATTTAATTGTTATAAAATCGTGGCTCACGTCTCATTGTCATTATTAGTCTCTTATACATCACATGGCTTCACAAATGATCTGTGTATTCAGAACACTGTTATTTCCGTATATGCAGAAATATTATGCAATCTTTTAAAATTGCTGTAATTTTAGTTGCTGCTCATCATTGTCAAAGTTTATGAATCAACTTGATTCTCTTATTGCTGTAGATGACGCAACATACCTTAAAAAACTCAGTTTTCAATCAGGCTATATCAACCATTTTGCAGCTAAATATGACCCTCGTCGTTTACCAAATTTAAATGTATATTCATGTTAAGAACTAAGTTAAACGCACAAGCCCTAAATAAGAGGTACTTAATTCTTGTCGCTACCCAATTATAAGACGATCTGTGTTTACCAAGTATCCGGATGCCTTTTGCACACGAAGGGGGCGAACGTAGCCGGCTACGATATAACTCGCTGCCCTCTGATATGGCTTCGTACTCGTAGCATAGGGCGGGCGGACACCGATAGTAAACAGTCTAAGACTGACCGTCAAGTGATACGCACGCGGCTTCCTTTCACATACGACACACAATTCTATACGACATACAATCTACACGTGAAAACTTACTCATCTGTGACCTTAATAAATCGTAAGTACCGTTTTTATTGTTTTTTATGTGACAAGAATAAAAATTTGGAGATTGCAACGGCCTTTTCAAGACGCATTAAATTTTATTCAATCCCAAATATTTAATTTGGCAACGCGGTAGTTTTAAACAAATATTTGCTGATTTACTTAGGCTTATCAGTGTTTTACGGCTGTCAGCATAATATCGATTCACTGACTATTGACAATTAGCCATAATTTATTCAATTACCGGTGTTCTAAACGATAAGACGCGGGAAAAGTTAATTTAACTCGAAAGTTTATTTTGTCACCAGAATTAACCGGATAAATATTAATCAGGAATTTATTTATCCGTAACCAAACTTGCAGATACTTAAACGTAAGTGGTTGAGTTTATACATTGCTACAATAAAATGTGTATTCCTTATCAGAAAAATTTAAGTAAGTTATAAATATTTATCAAAGTTTATAAATAAGTGTTACACAAGACTGACGAAGATAAAATTTATCATTTAGTAATAAAATATCTCTTAATATAAAACATACAAATGTATTATATTCAACAAGTAGCATCAACTTAATTTAATTATATTAAAACACTAAACATATATTTTTGGCAGCATTATTACGATAGGAAAATAAAGGTTAATAATGTTTACCGACATTTAACGTAAATTTAATTAACTTGATAAAACTAATAATTAGCTATGTTTTATAATTGCAGATATATTAACATTTAACTTAAACACTATAGATTTGTATTAATATACTGAAGAAATTAAAATATTAATGCATCATAAAACTACATTTTTGATTCGGTCGCAGTTGAGACAATTTGACCTTGAGGTCAAAGTATAAGTTAGGAATATTGCATATGGGTTTAGTGAAGCTAGCTCTTAGTGGCAAAAGGATGTTAATTATTTTTTAGTCTTATTATACATTAAATACAAATATCAATGATCAAAAAATTTTGTACTCCTACTAAATAATTGTTCATAAAATTATTAGAAAGAAATTATTTTAAACGAGGCCTACGTTCAATAATTGGATTGCAGTCTAATGTATTATAACTAGAAACATTTGTATTTATTTAATGGAAAAAAATCTATTATAAATACTAATTTTATGGTAATGATTCTTTGAAAAAAATCTAATCACTATTTTATATAGATGTTTTGTTTCAATCAAATTGTAATGCAACAGCCTGTATATAATAAATAATTATAATATTTCCCACGCTCACACCATTATCTAGCCCAAATTAAGCTTCGTTACAAGGTTGTGTTATGGATACTAGATAATAGATAGAAATATAGATAGTAATATGTATAAGTAAATATCAGAAATAATCCATAAAAACATACAACCATCCACGTATCGTAAACAAATTTCGTACCCATCATACCAATATCTGCTTCTACTGGGATTGGAACTTGAGACCTCTGGCTAAGACACATCTTATCCATTTCGATAAAAGTTAATCAATCAAACAATTTATTTAATTAAAATACTTTTTTATTGTGTTACATCTTAATAAGTATTTCAATTAACGCTTTGATCGATAACCAATTAAATAAACCTGTAATTTTATATCTAAAGTACAAATATAAAGGATAAGACTTGTATACATAAGCAACACAGTCATAAACAGTGTAGCGAAAACCACCTTTATTACCTTCATATCTACTACGCTTGAACTCTATCAGTTAATTCCGTACAGTGAAGTTTTAATTTTCTCGTAGCCAAACTGCCTAAAAACCGCAAGCGAAGAGTTCAACAAATTAAAAGGCCCAGACCGCGCCGCGCCGCACCCGTTTTCACTGTGCCGTTTAGAAGGAATTGGAGTCGATTTTTTCATTCTAAAAAGCCGAGTTTCATTCCACATAACAAAGATAGTTTTGTTAGTGAAATTTATAAATCTAATATTATTATTATAAGATATATAGCTCTAAAGACCCCACACACTATTAAAATGATTATCAACAAACACATTTAAAAACAAAATAATTAAGAAATATAGATGCTATAGTCAAAAATATATGTTTATGAAAACGACGTGCCTTTCTATATTCTATAATTCTATAATTGACTTCAGTATCAACTAATTGGAAGTTTCTAATCTGCTAAGGTTAAGGCTCTACTTCCATTCTAATTTGGCTTTTTTTTAAAGACAAAAACATTTTTACTAATAATTAATTAATTTTGATAAATGTGATGACGTTCCTGTTATCTCTCCTTTTATGGTCACATTGCAATAAAAAGTAGTGCTAAATTCATATTAAATTTCAGAACGTGTAAACAGAATTAAGGCTATGCAGGTTAAATCCGATTAAAAATGTGAATTTTAGAACGGAAAAATAAAGATTTGTTTTTATAAAATTTATTAAAAAACAAATATTTATTTTTCCTTTCATCTAAATCGAGAGACCTTTTTGTTTAGTTTTTTATCGAAATGAGTTAGTAATGTTTTTATAACATACTATATCAACCTTGAATTTTTTTACTAAACCAATTTTATAATGTTTGGTAACCTACTTTGTTCCGACCTGCTGCTGCCTAGTATCAGCTAGTGACAGCTTACTTGGGTATGGGTTCAAAACAGAGGTCCCTAACCAATAAACGTAGACATAATCGAGGCAGTTCAATTCGATTGAAACTTTGCTGTATGCTTCATGTGCATGTAATTAGCTAAGTGGTGGTTGTTTAAAGGTTACAATATCTTCACTTTTCACACGAAGCCGATAGTCAAAGGTATTTCTAATTTTATAAAGTAAAATAAGTATCTGCGTCCTCTAGTCTCCTGAATTTCACTTTAGAGAAACACATTCTGTCGAAAATAATTCACTTACTGATGTAGAGCTCACGTAGTTAGATACCTACAAGAAAATGCAGAAAATAAAATGTTCTTTATCTAACTCATTAGCCATTACTAGTTGCATTTTATCACATTTTGTAACATTAGTTAATATATATTAATTAAATAATTGTATATCAGTATAGAATTAAATAAACAGATGCTATAATTTCAAGCGAGAAGGCAATTTATTTAGGCAAATGGATGAAATAGCTGTTTTCTTAATTAAGAAAGTTTGAGTTAGTTACAAAGAGTTGTAAAATTTAAAAAGTAAGTTAAAGTTTTAAAAGTAGTTAGTTAAAAAGGTGTCAACATTTTGTGGCTTCAAAAATTTGTATACAAGGTGTATATATATTTTATGTTTATTTATGTATATACATTTTTATTATGTATATACATTAAAATCGTAAAAGTAGTACGATACGGTATAAGTAAGTAAAGTTATTTTGAATACGACAATTCGACGAACGAAGTTACAAACGTTCTAAATTCTAAATAGTGTACAAATTTACTAGCAAATTGAGAATTGTTGCTAAGAGCTTAGAAAGTTTCGAACTTCTAGTGTTATAGTTGTTATTAAAATATTTAATTCCATTAGTAAGATTAATATCACATAAAAGAGCAGCCAACGCACAGAGCCTTCTGCCAATTTAAATTAAGCATCTACAGCTTAATCTTTAGAGTACACTATCCAACTGCTTTGTGATGTTTGATCGATGTAGTCAACAAAAAAAACTTCATAAGCAAAGGTCAGTGCAATACATTGTTATTGTTTACAAAGTTCAACGGGTAAAAAGGTCCCCATGCCGTAATGTAACTCCTATTCATGGAACGTTTATGTTTCAAGGCTAAAGAAGGTCCCTCAAAAGGTCTTACGTGTAATTATAAGCTCTGTCTTTAACTCTATTCTATTAATCTATTTTGATCCTTATGATAGAAAAATTAGAGAGTAAACTAGGGTTATAGCTTTCTATAGTGCAATAATCTCCCAAATCAATCAGCTGGCTACTTTTGGCGTAAACTATATGTTGTGTTTGTAGAAATAAAATAATGAGAAATGAATAATCAATCAACAAGTTTTCGATATTCTATATTCAGAAGCTCATCTTAATGATGTCTGGTTAATATTCTATTCTAATACTTTATCTTATTGCACCTAAATTGTAAGGTTTCAATTATTAATGAAATTACTTATAATCAACAAGGGGCTGAAAGTTTTCAATGCCTGTAACAGAACACAACGCTCTTTCATATTTCTATCTTTTCGAATATTAAAATTTTGAAGCAAAAGTTTCTAGTTATTCTATTTAAGCAATACAAACACTTAAAGTTATAGCTGTAAATTCGTTCGTTTTTTTTTAACTCAAAAACCACTTAGTGCTACTGTTAATCCAAGCCAACGTGTGGATTACTCTCCAACATATTGGCTTGGATTAACAGTTCGCTGTATTTGGTATGGAGTCAGTGCAATTAAATGGCATCAACGCATCAGCACTAAGTGGTTTTTGAGTTCAAAAAAACGAACGAATTTTCAGCTATTACTTTAAGAGTTTGTATTGTTTAAATTTGTAAAGATGTGAGAAGGATCTCACATCTTTACAATATACATTTTGATGTTAGCAATTATAGTCGAGGAGCTCGTAGACGCAGTGGTTCAAACAAAACAAATTCCATCCATAGTTTCGAACTCTTCCGTGTTCCAGAAGGCACGTTTGACCATTGGTCTCGGTTGTTACGGCAACCGTTTCCATCTAGTGGATGAAACAAAACCGTTAAAAAAACCGTTTTCATCCACTATGCATTGGGCGAATGTGGTCGTGGTCGCACTAGGTGTTATGGCCCAAATTTCTCGTGTATATATATTTTCTATATCTTCCATGTATGAAAGGCTGTGCTCGGCTGTGCAATGTACATAAGTTATTTATGATGATGATGAGCTATAGTAAACTAGTATTCGGTGAATAAGTCAAACATCACAAGGTCTCTCTCAATTTGTTATTCCAATTACGCCTAATTGTCGTCGCAATAACCAAAGTGTTCAAGGCCATTGCCTGTAATTTACTCCCACAGATACTACTGATAAAAAATACGGAAAAACTAGTGCCTCTTGTGATATTTAAAATTTTTTTTTGGTGTATTCGTTTGCTTATTTCTATATCTAGCTATTATATTTATTAAATCACCTAATATCATTTCGAGCAATAGCTTAAAAGAGTTTTCTTCTTTTCATATTTTTCTCTGGAAATTAGAGCACCTCACAAAAGTGCGGAACCAATTCACATTACTTTAGTGATGTGATTCTATGATGTGAATTGAAATCATCTTGGGACACGAGCAGGGGGACTTGTCTCCTATATTGTTAAAACAATGTTTCCTCTAAATTTGTATAGTCAAGTAGCAGTAATGAGCTTGTGACTATTTTTTCTCAGGTACAAGTATGAATCTTTCGTTTTTACTAAAATGTTACAAATATATAGAGCCTACACTCAATTCTAACTTTTTTAGATAATGATTATAAGAGGCAACAATAAAAAATTTACAAGAGATATAAATTAAATTTTTGGGGTTAATTCCGATTAATCGCTAAAATGTTCATGCATTACTGCACCCCCAATATAAGATGGTATATGGGATAGTTAGTTTCCAATGTATGGAAGTTAATAATTGAAATGAGACATAGGAAGGTAACAGAAACTATTAACACTAATTCTGACTACTCTCGAAGCAAAACTGAAACTACGTAATTGTTTTTATTACACCATTAATGCTAGATTTCTATGATCTTTCTGCGAATGTTTTGGCTAACGAGGCATTGGATTATTATATTGGATATAGTTTATGTGTAGAATCAAAATTTACGACTGTGTAAACAAAAACATGCGTCAAAATAATATTGAAACTCAACTTTAGTCGGCAATAACACATACTGCCACCTGATATAAGGGGGTTCAATCACGCATTGCTCATACACTGCTAACTCTGTAAAGAACCTACCAAACTGGTTTGAGAAAACCTCATCAGGAAGTTAATTCTCATAGCCTTAAGATACACTACCAGTTTCTTTGTAACTGTACATGACCACTATGATTCCTACGTATGCAAACGAACTCCGGGGTAGTAGCCAGCGGTGCCATGCTTAAAAGAGAACGTGGAGTACAATCTAAGAACTCGCAACAGCTTAGCACAGCATCATAGTGCTATGCCCTGGGCTGTTTATTTGTGTTTGCCCCACAGACCTATGACCAGCAGCAGTTTGACAAAGATTTGTAAAAAAAACATTACGCGTTTAAAATACTAATAACAATTTTAGATACGTGTGCAGAAAAATAAATTTTGCATGACATAACAAAACAATTACATATTAAAATATCACACTATCTTGACGCGTAATGCGAGAACAGTGACAAGTTACCACCATTAAGTTAACAAACTCGGTTTCGATTGAATTATTTTCATTGCCAAAACAAAACACTAAAAATTTAAGTTATACAAATGACGGCCTTAAATATATTAATTTTTCATAAGCTCTTGGAATAGATAGAGATCTTTATTTTGAAGAAAATAATTAAATTAGCCAAGATTATATCTGCTTGAATATAATTACGAGTTAATATAAGTGATGATGATTATAGCTGTTCTAAGATCTATTAGATTATTGTTTATGGCATGGGATAGGCCTTGACTGGCTTACTTTAAGCCAAAACTGGTCACAACCTTCAAACAATAGTGCATTTTTTTTTCAAAATAATTTACTCGTTCCAAATTCAAAACCGCGAAAATTACTAAGAAACGAGATGACCAACAAGTAAAACAAGCAATTAAAATTATTTTTGTTCGAAATTACTATTGAGTGAACACGCAACGTTTTTTGTGTGGCAACCCTCTTCGTTTAAGATACAGAATGCGGCGCACGTCGCGGCTGGTATAATTAAAATTTATGTACGAACTTCCACCGCACATCGCACAGCTATACTCCAAATGATAGGAATCTATATTGTATATACGTATAATATGCCGCACCGAATTGATTGACAGTGATATCCTTAGTACGCTTCTCGTTTACAAAATAGAACCTGGAGCAGTGGAGATTGGTTTCTGTGCAAATAATAACGTATTTTGTCAATGTGTCAATAGACGTGGTATATTTATATTGAAAAAAGTTGAAAGACAAAACTTAAATCACAAAAATATTTTAAGACTTCAATAATTATAATGATCTACTAAATCTTTCCAAGAAGTTCTTTATTTTTATTTTGCCTTTGCATTTATTAATAAAGAAGTTATTTTGTTTTTGTAAGTTATTGTAATTTTGTTTCAATTTAATCACGTTAACGACTATGACACAAGGCACTGATTTTGGTGGGAAACATATCAAAACATGTTACGGCATACTCTGAAGCCGTGCTATTATGAGCAGTTCTTTTTTAGCTCTGACAGCACTGTTAAATTCATCCTAGGTACTGCGCATTCATTATACCTACCATACCTACAATCATCTGAACTATCTACTAGTGTGTCATTCCAAGCCATGACAAAAGAGCTAAGATTTTCAACGAACTACGTTAAATAAGTAATCATTAAATTTACAAGTTATAACTGGCTGATTTCAAGGAAACTCTTTAAATATATCTCGATAATAAGGAAAAATATTTTGATATATTTTTTTCAAGTTATGGTTGCTGAATGTAATCTTGGCCAAATATTTAAAGACTTGAGGCTTTATTTTACGCATTGCAATGTAAAGTCATAAATTTGTATGTAGGCCCGTCACATAAAACACTCCTTAATATTTCAAATGTTCGTTTTAGTATTCAGCCGTTAAACAGACAAACTGGTTTCTCTTATTTAAATTAACAGTTATGACAGTACACATATTTCATCATTCTTTTTGTATTCTTGTTGGAATCCATATTATTTATTAATAAGCCAATTATTGTTAACAAAAACAGTGTTTATATAATATTTTATACTATATATAACTTATATATAATATAAAATATTATTTGTTGTGTTACCGCCTAAGAACGTAGAAGTTCATTTGCCGAGGTTTGGAGGCAATATTGAAAAAACCAAGTTCCCACTTGTAGTTGCTTAGACAACACCATCTACCGGTACATAAAGAACATAAACTAGTAAGTTTAAGTACTTAATAAAAAGAAAAAACATACTGTTTAAATACCCATTACTATGGGTACAATTCAATTTATTTTAACAATGTGTTTGAATTTATAAACAGAATGCTAAACAACAACGAATAAGACAAGTAACACTAACGCTTTGTGCCAACGAGCAATCCAATATGGAATTTTTCAGTACTAGGACCAACCTGAAGAATAAAAATTAAATGATAGCTTTTATTGTAGGAATCAAAAATATATATTCTACAAACGCAGTGTCAAAAGCTAACTATTTGAAGATATAGTTCTAATAAAATAAAACCAAGTAAGAGCTAAATACCTTCATTACTAACTTACAATAAATTATTAACTCAAACAAGTACATATTAACCATTAACAGCTTATATAATAATTAATTTGAGTTCTTTAAATTGATTTTTATAATTTTTTGTCCATCATTATACTAATTCGAATTTATTGTCCTTGTACGATACATGATTCATGTTTTACTAAGCCGTGTGATTATAATGACAAAGATAAATGATTTACGTTGTGATGATTGTTTATGGTATCCTGCTCACGTGGTTCTTAAGAAATATTAATTGTTGATCCGTCTTTGTACTCTAGGCCTTGAGCTTGCCATTATAACTCAACTAGCGTATCGTATCAAAGCGAAGTGGTGAAACGTAATTATCCTTTACCTTATAAAGGTGAGATTCCGGTGACACTGTTGGTGATCGTAAAATAAATGTTTCATTTATTAATTACAATTAAAAATTTACTCTATGCCTAAGGCATTCTCTACTAAAAAATATCATAAATAAATCAAAGAAATACGATTACAATAATACTAAAGAATAATGTATGTAACCTAAATAATAAATATAATAAATATATAAGTATATAAGGGCCTATAGTAACTTGATATATAAAACATTGTCAGACTTATCATTATAAGAATATCACAGTTTTAATTTCTATACTTCTTTAACTATCTATTTTGTAACTTTATACTAAATTATTAATGTCCTAATTTAGTACTGACTTTAGGTGAGTTTCAATAACCTATACATGTATACAGATTATTGAAAATCAACTAAACTCACTCCTTAATTAAGACAACTAAGACACTTAATTATGGCGTTATATTTTTTCATATTATATATGTGAAATATATCAAAAATCAAGGAAGTACATGCATAAATCTTTAATAATGGCCCTGAACACGATATAGAAGAAGATTCCCTTGGCTACGTTTATCTCCCATATTTCGTGTCTATTTTAGAACACCTCTTGTGCGTAAATAGCAATGGCAGGACCACATACTGTTTCACATTTCCACTACATTGGTGTCGAAGTCACGTCATTGAACTGAAGCAGTCCATTACAGAATATTAAAACATTCGTTTTAATAATTCACTATGCTCGTATGTACTAATTTTCATAAAAAATATGCCTCTAAATCTTTTTTCTCGTTTCATAACATGTCAAAAATCTCATTCACTATGCATAATGACTAAAACTGGCTCTTTAAAGAGAAACTGGGAATATTATGTACAAAATATGAAATTTAAAATCGCTCTAGAGTGCTAGTAAATATTGCTTGCTTATTATTGAATACGAGAATGTATTCCCCAAAATGATCGTGAACTTCATCAAATATAAATCGATTTGATTTCTTTACTTTGGAACCTGTGTTCACGGACTACGTATAAACCTAAGTACAAGCAGTACTCGTCTGCACGTAGCCTAATTGACAGCCGAGGCCTTATAAACTTATTGAAGACCAATTTAACTGGCAAGCCACTGGTCGAATTCCAATTAATTTAGGAACGACTGCTATCACTCCGAAGAAATTGCTTTTAATTCAATGAACAAGCCCAATTTCAAAACAATTAAAATTTACAGTCTTGTTTTTAGATACTTTTGTGGCTGTGTTGTATGTTATCAAAAAAAAGTTGCGATTAATTTAAAAAGTAGGTATATAGGGGAACGTTGTGTTATCGCTATTAAATGAAATTGATAATTCGACACTATTTTATATCAGAGAAATTGATAATTCGGTACTATCGTTAATACTATCTATTATCGTGAGCAAGAAAATCATATTTTATAAACTAGATATATTTTAGAAACGAGATTATAATGTTTTTGTTCCTTATAAAAGACTATCTCAATAAAGATCTTCCGTTTCATTCAGCAACATCCAATCAAATACCAATTAATTAATCTCAAACATGGGTTAATCATGTCCAGTTTCTCTCACTTAGAAATATCAAATATTATAACATATACAAATATCTTTATACTGTTTTATCAGGACATGGAAGGTACTACTACCAGGAATCTAGGCAAACCACAAAAAGGCGTTAAAAATGTGTTCAAAACGTGAATAAATCAGTATACATGAGGACAGTGAACGTTTTTGAGTTAGACCATTATAATAATTATTATATAACTCACACAAAAACAATTACCTAGCCCAATTTAAACATCATTAACAGCTTGTATTATGGATAATAGATAACGAATATATATTTATTTCTGTCATATAGCCCTGACCGTAAAGTCAACAAAAACAACCCACACTTTTAGATTTCCACCTGTTTCGGTCTCTACCAAATTTTTTAGGCAGTGTCAGGTTAACATCAAGAGAGGACTGCCAAAACTAATTGTTGCGTTTTTTTAATCAGAAGTCCCAAAATTTCTACAGCAACGGGATCATGTATCTACCTATAAAATGGCAGAAAATTTACGAACAAAATGGCATATATATACTGTAGTTAAATGTAAATTAAGTTTGAAAAAAAAATGTCTTGAATTGTTGTCGAAAAAACTTTTTCCCCAACCTTTTATAAAATATTACAGACACAATATTACAGAAATATTATGTTTAGTGGAAAGGCAGCAGTAAACTACCTGCAGGTGTTCCCAAAGAATTCTTGTATGCGACCTTTTGTTGTTTATTTATTTGCCAATGTTTTTTTGTTTGTTTTTAGACTAAAACTATAAGTCATGCAACTAACTTGTTAGATATCTAATATAAAAATAATATACCATTTAATTTACCATTCCAAAGAGTATTTTTGTTGTTCACTAAATAGTCGTCGGATAATTATAAGAACTATTTAGCCCTGATGCTCAGAACTAAATTGATTGTGAATTAAAATATAAAAAATACTTTACACGAGCATTTTCCTATGTATTTAAGACGACTTTTCTCACCGCAAATCTGGTCGTTTCTAATATGTACGCTTATAGGAAGACAAACACTTCAATCAACTATTTTTTTTTCAGGAAACTATGGGTGCATGGGTTAGCTACTTTTGGTGGGGCGGTGATCCAGACGAGGTGAATAAAATGTCGGGCCTAACCAGGCGAGAAATTTATGCCGTTCAGAAGTCTTGGGCTCCAGTCTACGCAAATACAGTCGTGAACGGCACCGAACTCCTCAAAAGGTAAGACGATACGTCACCCATTTGTATGTTATTACTCGTGCGATGTAAATAAATCATTCAATTATTTTTTATTCCTATGCAAAATTCACACTGAATTATGCTTATAAACTAGAACTTCCCAATAGGTTAATTAGTGTTAGCCCTTCCACCTTAAGTAGTCTAAAAATACGTAAAGTAGAATGAATAAAGTATTATTTTCCGAAGTTAGAAGACAAAGAAAATTGCTTGAAATTTCGTTACAAAAACTTTTTGGTAGGTTTCTAACAGATATAAAATGTCGCATTTTTATTTGTACGGTCAATTAAGCAACAGACAAATCAAACTCATGTCTGTGGTTTCATAGATCAATTTATTGGTAGAACATATAATAAACTACGTGTGCGAGAAATTTATCTTCAAATCTATTTTAATTGACTAAGTCTTAAATGAAATTATTACCGCAGTGTACCGTCCACTACTGGGATGATGATTTCGGTTTAACCAATAATCCTTACATTATATAGCAAATAATTAGTATTTTTTTCGTAAATATTTAAAGTTGTTAGCTAAATTACAAGTTTATTTAATATAATAAAGATCAACGTTATTATCATGGACGGAGTAAAAATAATAACAGTAAACCTAATTCGCAAAAGCCTATATTATACAAAATCTCTATTTTACTCCGTAACAAAATTACACTCGCAACGCGGGCGATCGTAAAATCTAAAAATGTCACAACGGAAATCAATAAGCACGGTAGCAACTGTTAAATTCTAGCTAATTTAACTGCCACTACGCTAAAATAGCTATTAAATATACATAATTATTTTCCATATACTTCATTGGAAAAATAAGAAACAAACTTATAAAAATACACTTCTATTATATACTTTCACGGAGCAAAAGGTGCGTTAATATTTATGGTCGATCCCATTTCTTATTCGTTATTGATATCACTGAGAAGTGTTTTGGTAAATTTATCATCATTGATTTAGAATCACATTTACTTACATTTTTAGTTTCAAACGATTTATTCAGTACACTAAGAAAATAATAGGTAATAATCAAATTAAGGTACCAACAATTAGTACCCTGTGCCATGGATAGGTGTCGCACACATAAACAAATAAGAGAAATATACGTAAATAAACATAAACATTTGGACGCAGGAAGTATAAAAATATCCCCTGTAGTAGCCCCTGTTGGGTTTCGATCCCGAAGTTGTAGATTTAAATAAATACGATCTTGCCAGTTTCGGTTCAAATGGAGCACTGTTATATGATGTGTCCTTTTTCTGTAAGACAAATGTCATTTGATGACGTAATATGTGTAATTAAATAAGAAAAAGAAAACAAGTACACCGAAGTAACGAAGAATATTTGTTTCACAGAAAATATCCATAACTTGAGATTTATATAATCTAATAAAAACAAAGCAGAAATTATTATTAGTTAAAATAGATATCAAGTTGGGAACCTTGGACATATCAATGTTCCGTCAGTTTGTACAGACGTTTTTACATCACACTCGATAATAACTCAACAGACAGCAACTGTTTGTAGCACTTCAGTATATATTATCTTCACTTCAAAGATAATATTAGTTTTTTTAATGTAGGTGCTTTTAGTTTAGTACATATTTATAAAGGGATTGGTTTTATTGACAAACCTCTTAAAATTTCGGCGTGCTATGAATAAAATCAATGATGTTTATCATAATGTTAAATTCGAACAAAAATCATGATTTTGTTTAAAATTAATATTAATAAACTATACAAAAATAAAATCTACTTTCAGAAATTGTATGTAAAAATTATTTTTGATATATGTAAAACAGTTCTTTCATTAAAAATCATATCTCGTCACATAACAAGATATCACAGCTTTATTGATATTTAACATTTTATAATAGTTACAGCATACAATGAACACGAAGTAGGCGCAACGAGTCGGGGCGTTAACGAGTATTCCGGGTTGACGTTTAATTTTTATTAGACGATAGTGGCCCTTTGCTTTATTGCGTAGCAGACAAAAATAGTTCTAGTAGCAACCGGAACCAATGGCTTACTTATCTTCCGAAACTATGAGGAATTAAAGACCAAATTTTTTTATGACCTATCCAACTATTTTATAAGTGAATAGAGGTAAATATAACTAAATTAAATAATAGATACCTACTAGCTGAAAGCCTGACATTACGCTGAACTGATTTATATTTCGCTTGCACCGTGACACATAAATGTACAGCTTACCTAATGAACTGTTACCATTTAACGTAACCTATAGTTATTTTTTCAGTCTCTCTTCTTTTCTGTTAATACTGCTTCTTACATTTTTATTTCATTATTATTATTCATCGAAATGTATAAGTAATTATTACGTGTCTTTTTTTATAGCTTTATAGTCTATTTCAGGTCATTACTTATACTAGAATTATTAACCCTATCACGCGTCGCTTCCCGAAGCGTTGACAATGTTCACATCCATCGTGTTTTGCCATTTGTAAACTCTTACTTTCATGTACATATCTTGGCTCTTAATTTATTTAACCTTTAATCCATCCAATAAAATATGGCAAATGTTATTTATAAATAACATAATGTATAATAATTTGCAGTCTAGCGGCCAAATCAAGCTCCTTGATATTTTTTTATGATTTTGTTTTACCGATTGTTAATTTTTATAAACTCCTTAAAACTTTCAAATTTTAGAACCACCACATCCAATCATGAATATAAATTTTAATCAGCACCCTATACCTACCAATCAACAAATATATTTCCGAATTTTCGGAGACGAACAAAGTAGTTAAAAACTTAACACGATGGGATTTCTAATAAACGTAATTATAATATTTGAAAACTGTTTCATAGTTTGTATTTTAGTGTAGTATGTCTCACTCGTAATCGTTTTTCTCGGCTACTATCATTAAAAGAAGTACCTGAATCTCTTGTCCAGTCATTGATGTCGCTCTACATTATAACAATGCGTCTTTTATCTTTTTCTTTTATCATGACATAATAAAACTCAGTAGATAGTGCATGTTATTTTAATGTAAGCCTATCAGGCAACTTTCAACCACAGTTTGTTTATTCGACTAAAAAAATCCCATGAAACAGCCCACATAATGCAATGATTGAGCAACGGAGAGCGACACACAAATTCCCTACAATGTAAATGGGCCGCACAGACACACAATTGAATAAATCTGACCATTCGTCGTCGCATTATGTGAATGTAAATTCAATTTCGTTTCATTGCTGCCGCGGCCCAGTGAACTCGGATGCGTACTAGTTGATAGCTCTTGATTTTGTCTAAAAATTTCTGATAAAAATAAATAGTTCTTTAATTTTGTGTGCCTGCTACAGAAAATAAAATTAAGCTAAGGACTTCTAGTGCATTGTAACTTACAGTGACTGATAAAGTGTTTGTCAGATGCATCGAATTTAACATTACATATAACATCTTGATTAGGCACTCTAATTCTAAGGGTGCCAAATAAGATGCAGAGCAATCAACGTGCTAGCAGTTTAGGCTTTGTAAATACAACGAATTTGTTGAACAGGCTATAAAAATTGACAAAATCATTTTTACTATCATATTGAATATATCATATCTTTAACTATAACATATCTTTTTTTGGAAAATATTCTGATATCGTTCTATGGATATACTTACGGGCTATCCACGCGTGCTTATATGCCAATAACTGGTGAACATGATGGAGAAGCTGCACAAGCAGTGTTAAATTGAATGAATATATAATATCACAAACAACAACGTTTTTTCGATAACTCTAGGGATTACAGTACAAAATAGTGTAATTTGACTGTGAAATTGTTTAGTAAAAAGTATAGGTGTTTCTCTAGTCGTACGCCTAAAATCCAGGCAGAAAAAATCACTATGACGTAATCTCTTTGGATCTATATAAAAAATTATAGCCAAATATTTGACCTTAATTACAACACCTGATATTGAGAGAAGGGGTGGCCTACGTCGGTACATATTTACGTAGAAAGTGTCTTTTCACTCTTGGTGCCAAGTTATAAGAATCAGGAAATAGATGGACAGAAAGAGTGAAAAGACTCGGTGAAATGTTTTGTGTGGATGGTTGGAATACATGCAATATAACGGACAAAATCCATTATGCGTCTCTACCACGATAACCGACAAACGTACATCTAGCTCTACGGCGATGTTCGAGCTTATGCAGTATAAGCATCTAATTTTCGGTGGTTAATGAATATCAAATATTGAATATTATATGTTTTTTTATATATTTAACCTGGGAGATAAAATGTGCACAGCGTTAAAGTTCAGCGTCATCCCATAAAAGTATTTTCGTCTTTGTGGAAATATGGGGAATAGATCCGCTTCTTGTAGTACCAGATCAACGCAGAGACCATCAGGTTGTCGAGTAAATCAATGGAAGGTATATATATATATATATATATATATATATATATATATATATATATATATATATATATATATATAATAGTCCCTTCGCAGGCTGGTTGTTAGGCAAAATGTGTTTGTAAAGTATATATAAATAGGTACATGAAGTAAGTAGTTAAATGCGTTTCTTCACGGATATCTGGCTAAGCAAGACAGAAATTAATTTGCGAGACTCTGCTAATTGCAATTGTTGAGCGAGTTCACAGTTTACATAACACGTTCATACAGCTGTCCGAATAAAAATAGTGGTGCTAATTTAAAATACAAAGAAAGAATAAGACTAGAAGTTATAAGGAGTAAAATATTATGAGAAGAAGTTACTCAAAGTTTTCACCTATCAAGCCGCATTAGGCCACCGGGGTGGTGTCATGGCCCAAAACTCTTCATGTGTTGCATGTATGATAATTTGTGCTCAGAAGTGGGACGTATATAGCTTGATGATTGAAGACTAGAAATTGTTTCTTGTTCCGAGATCCAATAGTGCTTCCAATATTGAAAGCTTACAACAGCCTATGTTGATGATGATGATCGCTTTGGTAAACAAAAGATTCCATTGTCCTAAAAATAGATTGTACTAACATATGGACTGCTTTGACAAAATTTTTATTCGAACTCCGACTACGCTCATTGAAAGGTCATACTGAGTTAACCATCCAACAACACTTTTATATTAGAGATGTAGTCTGTTAAAAGAAGATTGAAAATCCAATCAGCGTTTTAGATTTTTCTTATTTTTTTCTTTTTTCGCACGACTATTTTATTTAATTAAAATGTGAATTCAGATGCTTTATTATACGTTGAAAACTTGATAATTCCCAGGAAAAAGTACGATTCGCGTCCAAATAAAAAACCCTCCTTTATAATTTAATCAAATGAAATTAAATCATAAATACAAAAAAAAAATTCAATCCACAGATTATTCCGCACTTACCCCGAAACGAAAGATTTCTTCAAAATGGTGAAGAAACTCCCAGAAGAAGAATACCTAACGAATTTCCAGTTTAAAGCGCACGTGATCAACCTAATGACGGCCCTCAACTTGGCTGTCACCAACATGAACCAGCCAGAAATAGTCGCTGCTATGATGCACAAGCTTGGGGAATCCCATAAAAAAAGAAATATTAAGGAGCAACAATTTCACGTAAGTAAAATATAAATACTATTAAACACATACTTAATTGTTATTATATACAAAAGTATAGTTTATAGGTTACAAGTAAGGAAATCAAAAAAGGCTCAAACAAAAAATAACCTTATTTATTAATTTATTTAAAAAGGACAACAATAAATTGTACAACGGTGCTTTACAATCATACTGTAAAAATACTTTTATCTAGAAAAGATTTTATATACAAGTTTATTTTAAAATGTAGTTTTGATTTCTTGTAAACTATTTTGTTCAGAAAAAATCTAAATCGACTTTTCTTGTAACAAAAAAGGTCAACTAGACCTAGACCTGGTCCTTTAGACTCTATCAAAAAAAATTGATTGCAAATTGCCGACTTATTTTTTGGTTCACATTTTTGTTAGTTAAATAAACAGAAAAACACTTGTTACTTATTATTACTTATTATTTTGCTACCGGGTAACTTTGAACGGATGTTAATTGAAATTATGTAGTTCATGAAAATAAATCACTCAATATTCGAAGATGCATACCAAGACAGTAATATATATTCAAACTTACCCGTGAAAAACTAAATAGAAGAGGATGTATCCATTTAAAAACCATAAATCCATTGTTCTAATCGAGGTTCTTAGTCAATACCCCCTTTTTGTTTGCCTACAGGACTTGAAGAAAGTTATAGTGACGATGTTTATTGAAGTTCTCAACTTGGATGAGGCCACACTTGGCTGTTGGGGGAAAACTGTAGACTTCTGGTTCAAACACATATTTCAGACTCTGAACGCGCCAGAAGAAAGATAACAGACGTGACAGGGAACATTTTCGTGGTCACATTTATTCACATGGGCGAATAAGCTAAGTCAAATAAAATGGGTTAGTTTTTGTTCAAAAATCATGACGAACCCAGGATATCAAATTACTGTACGTAATTAATAATTCATTTTTATAATAAAAAGCATAAAAGTATAAAATATAGTGTTTGACTTCTTCATCTTAAATGGAGTTCCCGTACGAAAATAAACTTTTTTATTTGTATTCCTAACACATATTTTTGGAACAATTAAATTTTATTAAATATCTATATTAAACGAGATCCTTATCATAAGCTATACTGCGGCCTATTGAAGCTATAGAGTGCTCATAACATGAAAATTGATCCTGTTTTCCAAACATCTGATCGACATCTTTCTGTCACCCACAACAGAACACAATACAATGAACTTATATAAAACAAAGTCCGCTTTAAGAGTGAGCTACCCGACATTATTATTTCAGTGGGAATACAACTTTTCAAGGAGACCTTAATGATACTTTGTAGCTTTAGATACTTACTTACGCTTTGGGAACTTTGGTTAATAATGGATTTGCGAAACAACTTCAACGCAGAAATCGCTGAACTTTGTAAGAGGTGCAAGCAGTATTTTGGCCATTTAATTATACGACCGAATATTATCTTTTTTGTATCAAAGATGTTGATACATTTTGCTAAAAGCGTACCTATGGAGTATTATATAGTACAAATTAAAACTTGTAGACGTTTACGGTATCATTAATAATAAAAGTGTGTATAATTATTATATATTTGACCAATTTTTAACTTTTCTGTTTCTTAATGTGTCATGCATGATTTTGATGTGTAGATATAATGTTAATGTTAAGATAAGACACTCAATAATTATATCTATATACTTTATTGTATATAGGTATTTATTATTGAGCCTAAACCTAACTTACTTTCTTGATAGCACACTATTAACTTCTTAATTGTCAAATTACTGTTTGCTTTAGTTCACATAAATGACATTATAATCTTTGTTTATTATTGGTTTATTTAAGTTTTAATGAATCATTGTTACTTATAATTATAATAAAAAATCACTGTAATAAATAAATAGATACAAACGAATTATTTTTACTTATAACAAAATAAGCAGCCACAGGAGTCAAGAGGAAACTGGTTCTTTGTCAAACTTGCTATTTTTTGTTATTTTACTAGTCCCAGTACGAACCTTCATGAATTCCTAATCATTTATTTCGTGGCGACGACACGACACAACACGTTCTGATTTTTTGTTCTGCATGGGCAAACCAACAGTCACGTCATCGCGGAAATGGGTTCGATCTTTCTCTGCTAATCGTAGTCTTGGCAGATAGTTGCCTCCTTCGCCAAGCACATTATGCGCGAGAAAGAGGTCGCAGAGCGGGCTAGAGAGCAGGACCCTCTCGCACTACTGCACCGTATAGCACACAGAGGCCGGCGGAAAAGGCTCTATGGTCAACTTCGACATGAACAGCTTGTCCGATATGAACAGCGCCAAAGAAATATATATTCAGGAAAAACCGATTAATGACTGTTTTCAAAACTGAAATGTACCAGCCAAATAGAATTATTAATTTTAATTTGGAATTCTTAACCAAATAGGAGATATTTTAAATATAAGTGGCCAGTACGCCAATTCAATATGTAAGGACCTAATAGTAGCTCGATATAATGGAAGTATATATAACACAGCTTTATATTCGACCAATTATTGATCTAATTCTACTTTTCTATTATATTCGATGCTTGACACAGGTGATACCGTACACCTAGCGTATTATGATCTCAGTTGCATTTGGCAATCCTTTTCGTAAAAAGTAATTTTCAAAACTTCATAACAGATGCGCTTTTATTATTTTCATACAATGTGACAGCTGACGACAAACATGATAGAGACGGTTTGATTCGATTGAAAAGTGTGATAGCTCACAGAACAAGGTTCAGAGGTCATAAAATATGGTCGACGACTTCAAGCGAGGAAGCTTTTCACACGACAGTGCTTGCCATTATTGCTGCTTACAAAATGGCCACATCGTGGGTTAAAATACACATATACATAAAATACACTTACGTTACATACCTACCTACAAAACAATGTGCTGACTGAACCAGTATCTTGTAAGTATATTTAGTCTATTATTAAAAACAGTATATACAGCTTATTATTTTAAATACGAAGGACTTTTACGTTGCATATTACAACAGTATTTACTGTACGTACATATTGCATTTAAATTTACGATTTGTGATTCAAATAAGTCTCTTCCACTTGACAATGTATGTAAATATTATGTCCATATGAAATGTAAATAAAGCTGAGCTACTTTTAAATCGCTATTTATTTTAATTTACCTTCAATTATGATGGACACATTGATACATAGACGATATATACATATCGGTGGTACTGGCCATTGAGTGAATAATCATACTGGGCTAAGATCAGGGACTGGAAAATTCCTTTTTGACATTACGCCTATTTCAAGGAAAGCTTAGTAGTTACCCAATCAATAGCGTTACAATTTGATTTGTTTTACCTATCATGATGGCCAGCATTTTAATAATCAAACGGTTAACTTTAGTGAGTGTCAAATTTGTATTTACTTTTTCCGAAATCGAGAACTTTCCATCCTACTCTCTGCTGGCAATTGTAAGACACCCGGGGTATAATTAGTATTTTAGCAAAAGGGTACCAAAATAAAACATAATTACTAGTAAATGACAATTAAAATATATATTTTATTATGTTTTGTGTATTTCACAACTGTATTTTAATATTTTTAATTTTATAGTTATAGACATGCAACATAATATAAGAACAACACTTACGTTAATATTAGCAGGGTATACCCTCCACAAAGTAACAACAGAACAGACCTATGTTCGCTTCGACGTTCAGATTGAGTTGCTCGCGAACTATCTTTGGGGTGGGGCGTTAAGCGGATAATCATGACACCGTATTAAAACAAATAAACTAGTTACCAATAGATATTATTATTGTTATATTAGTATAAAACGTGATGATACTGTCCGTATTAAATAATGTTAGTTAAATTTTAAACTTTTTGTCAACCGATCATTTAGGCAAGAGTAGGGTCTATGTGTATTTCACCAGTCACCACCAAATTTTTAGTGACCTTTTTGGGTGTTGTTCACTCAAACACTCAAAAAATTATGGGGCCCATTCAGGAAGATTCATACTGAATACGCGTTTTTGTTTTTATTATATATGAGCATTACATTACATTTTACCTTTTCATACAAACACTACAACTGTATGCTATAGCAGGGATTAATTGATCCTTAAGTTTAGGTATCGTGATAACTGACACCGTCCGTCAAACAAAACATTATTTTAACCACAGTAAATCTCCCGTCCGTTTTATGTAATTTACAAAAAGGAGCCGACTAAGGAGATAAATGAAACAAACATTTTTGATTATTTTTTTTATTTTTTTTTACAATTAATCAGATAACATACATATCAAACCAGCCGTAGTATGGCTAAACCCATTTATTATCTAAACTTAAGAACAATACATGAAATTGATACCTCTCAAATTCACCTTAATTTAAATATAGATATATTATATTATAATATATGCATTCACTCTACATATAAATCTACAACCTACTTAATCATAATCTAAGTTTGCATAATAAATTCAAAGTAAATATGCCCAAAAGAAATATTGTTGAACTATGAATATACATATAACTTTTTGGCAATTAATTGAGTATCATTTCTGTGCATAGCAAAATTAATTTTCTTTAACATGTAACTTAGATCTTATTTATAAAGAGGCCACAAATATAACATGCGTTTCTGTCGTCAGTTCGATTATATAGGGACTTTTTGTTAAACATTATTTATTGCCTATACTATAAACATTACTCTTATCGAAATGTAAGAAAAATATCCTTACGCATAACTGAATTAGTCTAGCAGTGCTGTGCAGTGCGAGTCGAGGGTCTACCGGTCAAGGAGTGACTGGAGGTCGCAACGTAGCGACGTAGGCGGGCGGAGGCAGGGGCGGGTCGACGTAATGTCGCATGTCGCATTCGTTAAACACTTTCACCATCGCCAGCCACCCGCCCCGCCCGCAGCATCCCTCGACTCGCCTCACCGTTGTGCGTACACATTGCGCTAACGATACAATACAACACTTCACATAATCATCAAAACAACTATTTTGTCGTCTACATAAAATTTGCTCCAAATGTTTATATTAAAATATGTCTACTTATTGTAACTTCTAATTAGTTACAGCCAACTTTACAAATAATTGATACATTAGACTCTCAAATAGATCTCTACTAACTATCTATTAATTAATGGTAAAAAATAAAGAATAAAATACTTCTAAACATTGCATTTCAATCACATAAGGTTTAGTTTAATTATATAATAATAACATTTTTAAAACCCGAACATAAGTTTTACATGAACATTGATATCGTTGAGTTCTGGAATGGAAAATAGCACACTTAAATTCACTAACTGTTACACTTACATAATAATTATTGTTCTCCTGTTTTGTTTGTAAAATACATTGCTTTTAGGTATCAGAAAAATAACAGGAAAATATATTGATTATCTGATAAAATTTATGATAAACACCTTAAAATAACTTAAAAAGAAGTAAAGTGTACCAAATAACAGTGCAGTGCGTGCGATAAGTACTGAGTTGATTAAATAAATTGCTATAGGACACACTATGTGAGGTTATTGAATGAGGTAATAGAAGAGTTGGGAACTGCCTCGGCCTCAACTGCCGCGCAACGCCGCGCGCTCCGCTGCTGACGCGACCAAACTTTACCGTAAAATGAAATTATAAGATTCAACTAATTTATTTATCTACAAATAAAACGACAAATTTAGTAAAAAAATACTTCGCGCTGATTTTCGCTTACAATTATGTGAAGGCACTTAAGCATACTTGAATGTCATAACTCAATGTATAAACAAAATTGGTCTGTCGACAGTAAGAGTACGCGGCCGACTGCGCCATTGGCGACCTGTCTCGCTACCCTATTATTTGGTACGTGACGGAAGTGCTTTGTAATTAACTAGGCACTTCAGTGTAAAAGCCCGTACCAAAACTGTCACGGCTTTACGCCTGTTAATGCTTAGTCAAGTACACTGCAGCAGCGCGCACGCGATCTACAGCGAACCTGCGGCGGAACCTAATATTATGAATGTTGTACATTGAGGATGATGTACAAATTGATACAAATATTACTATTAAGGCAGCTGATCATACACAATTAAATATTACAAATTTTACGCTCGCCTCCAATAAGATTATTAGAATACAATTTAATTATTTAAAATACAAATTTCCAAATAAATACCCAACAAAGTTAATTTGAATAAGAACAAAAGGAACACTACAGCAGCAATCAAATTGCGAACACATTTGTACTACATAAAAATAATACACAACCGTTTGCGCGAAAAAGACTGAAAAGTTGAACTTTTAAAGTCACAATGAAACTCTGGCTCATAGATAATTTTTCCTTACATTTTTTACAAAGATTTACAAATTGAGTATTATTATCTTTTTTAAAGTCAGGAAAAATGCTCCGTGTGAGGACCTTCGTTTCATATTCCGTTAATACTAGATCTTTAGAATAATTTCTCATCACAGAGTTTTGCACAGAAAAAATGTTTATTTATTTAAAATTCTTCTTTAGCCTATTGATATAAGTAAATATGACAATTTAGTATCTGCCTATTATAATAAGTGTTCCAATACAAATATCAAGGAGAATTAATTAATTATTAATTGGTATAATGTGAGACGAGACAGCTTAAGTCTAGGCTATACTTATTAATTAGCATTATCTTGATATTGTTATAATGAATACGTACATCAATGAAACACGCTTTATAAACTACATTGTACTTTAACTCAAAAGGTGGTACCAAAAATATTATTTTATTGTTGAAACGCCAATCGCTTTATTATTTTAGAGAGATGTCATTCACTACATAACACAGACATTCAATTTAGATCAATTATTATGTTAACTTAGGAGTTTTATAAATATCAAACTTAACATATATTTGTGGGAGATATGAATTTAACAAAATTAATACGAATTAGAAATGTAGTAGATATGCAACGTTCAAGATCAAATATTTAAGAAAAATTTCAGATGACATCGGTGGTATTAATATTAATAACTCTTTTGTCAGTATCCATTAGTACAAGCGACGGTAAATCATTGTGATATAATGTCACAGACCAACATATTGTAACGAATCGCCGCATCGGGATAGCTACTATAATATGGTGGGGTTTATACATTGCTTGTTCTTTTACGTTAACTTGAACCAACAAAAGTGTAGTGGTCAACAATGGTCGATTAATATGTATTTTAACGCGATACATCACTAAAGTAAAAAAATATACGAAGCAGTAGTGTCTCGTCACATATAATATGCGCCGACGGCAGTAGGAAACCTCTAATAAAATAAATATTTTCATCCGACTCACTGGATAATATTTAAAAATATTTTCTTAATCACAGATATCAGTCTGTCAAAATTTAAATTAAGTATATTTCAGAATTGGATTAGTCGTTCTTCACTTACTAGGTTATTATTCAAGTACATTCAAGGTACAAAAGTGACTAATTTAAGACCACAGAGTATTGATTTTGACGCCAATAGATATGGACATATTGAGAGGTTTATCGTTTAGTGGAACAAGGAATTTGGTTATTAGTACTACATATTACGTATATTAAGTGAAGCACGGTGACGTCAAGACCGGTGCACTTCTCTTAGCGTACAACTGAACATTCAATATAAACGATTTCAAACAGGTACAACAGAGATCTAATGAAAGAATAATACGAATATAAACTAGTCATAATAGGATATGATCGTTAATTATGCTCGATAACAAAAGCTTTCTTTAAAGCGATGTTCGAATGCAAGAGAGACTAGAGAAGCAGTGTCTTGTGTAGTTAGCGAGCAGTATATGGAGTCTACTGCATCAATTAACTATGGTGGGGGGAGTTGGCCTTCGTACAAATACATATATACATAAACGCTATATAGTGTTCCAATACAACGAATCAAATGCAACTTTTGTAAGTTTGTAACTTGCACATAGCTTCACGGGTCAATGGGCCAGGGAGCACACACTGCCTGGCGCAGCTCGACCCGACTCGTTGTGAGCTCTTGCCTTCAGAAGTGTCAATGTTAGCGACCCAAATAGTCTATGCTCCCCGAGATGCTATAAGAGTACACAACAAATTACTCGCAGTGCATACTATACTCTGATAACGCTCACTGAACTAACTGATAAATGGCGACTTACTGATCTATAATTACTATACTTATAGCAGTTAAAAATATTCTCAGCAATCACATTTAATTTAATTACCATATAGAGAATTTAGCTTAGTTCAACATTTTTAATCAATGGCCCTCTGTTTACACGTAAAGTCACTCAGTTCATTTTGTATTAATCAGTTGTTTGTTGTTTATCAAGAACACCCTTTAACTTACAGCTATATACCAATAATACAAAAATCCATTCACTATAATTAAGGTAAATTTTAGATATTTAAACACTAAAATGTAAAATATGAAACATCCTAAATAAACTCTGATATTCCAATTTTAGGCATTAGCTCAATTAATTAAAAATATACGCTTGAGTGACTATGATAAAAAGAGAAATAAATGCATTATTATAATACTACCCAACCATTCCCTTGTAACAAGTCACAGGGTTCCAAGCTGCTCGGGCCGATCTATCATAACGTCTACACACTACGTCAAAGCCTTTAAAAAGTTTATTTTATTTATATTTGGTATTCACTTAATCGCACCACATAACAAGACTAGAGGAATGATTGCCTCTTGTGCCGACGTCGCATCACCGCCACGACCTCTCATAAACAAGGAAGACTAGTTTCTTTGTAGATATATCACCTAATGTGTTTCTATTGTAGGACGTCAGCGTCGTCATAACGTACAAAAATATATATAAATAAAGACAACAAGCAAACACTTTAACCTTATTTAAATTAAAAGGCCCTTTTGAACATTACATTGTACACTAATGCTACATAATGTCATAATAACCTAGTTATATGATTTATGCGACAGAAAATTATTATTAATAATGAAAAATTAAATGTCTTTTTAGTGATTATGCGTTGAGTTAATTTAGCTTTGTGAGATTTTAGCAAGACACGATATTCCATACATGTTTTGGTCCCTATACCTGAGAAAGAAATAAGTAACGTGTGCCAGTTGAAGTACTATGCGAATGTTCACATTGAGACATTATTTTATTTTATAATTACTTTTAACGACCAGCTGGTGAAATGGTCAGTCAGGAGTATACTGAGCCAGGGGTCCCAGTAGGGACAGCAGTTTTAACAATTGTTCACAAGTCATGGTTAGTCGTATGTTTAAGTATATTTTAAAATTATAAATATATATTTAATTTATGTATGTTTATCCGTTAAATAGAATCTTTAAATCGAGTTCTTATCTTTAATTTGGGCTAAAATATTGATGAGAGTTTGAGAATAGTTATTATATCAAGTTGAAGCTTTGTTCAGTCACAGGTGTGCCTGTAGCTGACGCGAGAGACTCACTCTTGGACCTATACAACCGGCACTGAGAATATGTAAAAACAACAAATAATCAATTGTTTCAAAATAATTTAGGCGGCATACCCTACCGAATACGACGACTCACGGTATGGTTTTAAAAGCTAAATTGGAGATTACAAATTAAATTTTAGAATTTTACTTCACTCTAGATGGGAAGCGTTATTTAGTGTCCACCCACGCAGGGCCAGTATGTACATTCCTCGTAACTCTATCAGTATTAGCTTTATATACTTGAACTTAACTCATTCTCTCGTATCGCACCAAGCAAGTGATCGGAATTAAAACCATAATGGAAGTCAACATCATTCACTTTAAATCTGGTTCACATACTGAAACCCCCTGTGGTAAAACCTTAATACAATTTAAAAATTAAAATTAACAACAATATGAGCAAACTACTATTTGAATACTTGAGCTAAAATAACACCAGAGCAGCTTGGATAGAAACAACAACCTCCGCGGCAGCTGTTTTTTAATGGCTCGCATTTGTACGATCAATAGTTTGTTGTGATGTCAGAGATCGACGCAGGTTATCTAAGAAAATTAGTGGTCGTTAAATGGCATAGACATCGACTTTGGCATTCAAGTTGTGGAATAGACACGAATTTGGATATAACTTCACACGAAACCCGTGTGATTAAAAATTATACGAATGTGACTCAAAATAAAGCAAATAATTTTAAGATTCACGTTAAATCGGGTAAACTTCATGAAAAACCAAAATAAATAGATAAAAATATTTACACAGGTATATATAAAATGTTGATTGACGACATAACACTTACAATAAAAGTAAAACATAGCTAAGCTCATTTATGATTACACAAGGCGTGGGCGCGGGCCCCGCTGCACGCAGCCTTATATTGTCTACCGCTCGGCCGTACGGCGCGGAGCGCACAATTCATTATAATACATTTTTGAAGGAAACGATTACACCTGCCATCTGTTACGGTAACGTACCACAGTTCATTGAGGCACAATCATTGGTTTCTTTTAATTGCTTTTCATTTTTTTTTTGTTTTTTTTGTTTTTTTTTCACATATTTTCTTACATTTACACCTATAATAATTATTATAATTAGGTACGTAAATTTATTCTAAATAACAGAAACAAGTTACGAAAATGTTAAAAGTGAAAGCGTCAAGCGTATTAAATCTTTTTTATGAATATAAATTTCACAATATATACATATTAGTGTATAGATGTAGGTAATAAATATACAACAACATAATAATAACACAGACTAAATTGCACGTGGGCAATTGTGTGCAGGAAATAAGATGCAGTCGTTGAACCGAGAGGAGATTCAGTTAACACGGCGGCGATCGCCACTCGTCACAACCTTAGCCCGGAGCCGAAGCCGGGCGTGGCCGCTCGCTCGCCACTCCTACCACAACGCCTATACTTTATACCCATTATTAAGTACTGTTACCTTTAACTGACTATACACATTTCAAGGCATTACACTTCTTTATTCTATGGACAACATAGTCTACAGGGCACTGGAGCATTATACTTTCCGTTACTCGGGTTTGTCTAACTGTAAAATGGAAAATCTTTATAAAAATTAATATTTAATGATTTTTATTGCTGTATTAAATTCACATATTGCACCATTCACAGTATACTACTGCAATTGAGGCAACCCGAATATTGGTGTGCTCGTGGACAGAATAATATCAGTTTTAATTTGTAACTTTTCTTTAATTTATCAAATAGATAAAAGAAATTCTCTTAAATTGAGCTTGACAACAATAAATTGACATTGGCCTGTTACTTTGTGTTCACTATTGTTGTACAGTCGTAACACGATTGATATAGGAACATCAGATCAATAACCCGTACCACAAATAATAATTTTTAATTAATTTGGAAGAAATCAAGCACAGAGATGCAATCTAGCTTTAGACACCATTATCTTTGATACTCACTCTTTGGCAATCTATCATTATTCACGACAATATCTAATTATGGCCCCTTCGGCTAAGTAGCGTTGGTGCGATTGCATATACCTGCCTTGCGTGTATCGCGGTTGAGATGTTTCAGACAGTCTTTACACGATTTGGAATTTGGCTCTAATATTGCCGATGTTTCTTTCAAATATAGTTAAACCGTTATCGTAACCGTCATTAAAGAACGATTCGCAAAATATAAAGCAAAAAGATTATGCAATTCATGAAAGAAAAACACCGTTCATCGGTCCCTATAGGAAGGTATTAAACATAGTAATGAGAAATGCTCATATAGGTTTCTAAATGAACACATCATAAATCGAAACATTTATCTCTAGAACTACTACAGGTCCGAAGCGATCAAGTTTATAACGCCCATATATCCAATATCGCGTTCTCCTAATTTAATTCAATAATTTGTGAAAGTTCTCGAGCGCGAGGCCCGACAAGGTACAGCGATAACTTACACCTAACTTAGCACTAGTCGTTATGTTTAATCGTAAGATCACTGGAAGATGCACGAAATACAAGGTATTATAATAATGTACATTAGTCATAGCTTTGTGTCACCGGCTCGAGGCCGCAAAGCTGGTAGGTCGGTGGCGACGGCGGTGGCGGGCGAGCCGCTCTACACGCCTCTCTGCTTAGCTAATCCCGTAATATATTGGTAATGATATATTTTGGCAGAGTATCTCTGTGGCACACCATTAATAAATTAAAAAGTAAATAAAAATGTAAATAAACTTTATCATAACGAACATTTACAAGTGCGATCGTTGCCATTAAATATCAATAGTATTCTTATTGAAACCTATGATAGGACTTAAGTATATACTTAAAACTACAATGATGTAATACCGACATGGAGCCTACAACTACAAGTATATTATTAACAGAATATCTAAAGCATATGTCACTTTGAATAACGTTCAAATTGAGCCTATAGAAAATACCACAAATCTTTTATTAAATAGATATTGATATGGCTAAATTTAAGTTAGAACTTTATTCTTACCTATACACAAAAGTGTAATATTTACTGTCAATTATAGTACTTTTAACACTTCTCACAAATGTATGTAATATAAAATGATAAAACAATTTTCAATTTAATAATATATTAGGTTACCCTTACATTAATCGTATAATCTAGATAATCGTTTCATATATTAAACATAAAGTGGCACTTGAATCACAAATACTGGAAAAAATTTGGGGAAACATCAGCAACGGCGGAGGCAGACCGCCAGCGACTCGCTCTACTTTGATACTCTCAACAAAATAGATTATCCTTACATTAGGCAAGATACTTTAAATCACAGGATTACTGGATTGCAAGGAAGCGCGCGGGCCGCGCCGGCCGCCAGCGCCGCTCCTGGCTACCTCCAGGCCGACGACGACCGACGACGACCGACGACGGCCGACGACGACCGACGGACCGACGGACCGACGGCTACTGTACATGCGCCGGCGACGGCGCCGCTCGCTCCTAGCGTATATTTGTATATACTCATTTCCATTTCAGACTATACTGCTTAAAAGGAATTTACTTCTACAAGAATGCACTTCGAATCTCATAATTTTCAAATTTTGTTATATTTATAAAAATTACAAACTAATTGTAAACATATGTTTATCGGCGAAATGCACTAATACATTTATTGCTGAATAAAAATATCACTACTGGAAAACGAAAGGCTCATCACGAGTGAGAATTCAAAACAGAATAAATAATAATTAAAAATACATCAGTATGGATAAAACGAGAAAATAAAAAACGAACACGAAAGAAACTCGGAACGCAACAACTCGACGGGCGAAACAGCAACAGCCCTAGAGTGCAACAAAATAAATACACACTAAAATAAGGCCACGGGACGAGTGACTGAGGTAGCCCGCGACGCAACTACTCTACACCGATACCTACGTTATTTGGTAGATTTACAGGAACGAACCGCACGGTTCATCCGTCAGGCACGGGGCGGCCGCCGGTCTCACCGCACCGCCGCCCACCCGCCCTAATATATATACTTCATAACTGTCGATACATTCTATGTCTGCCGTTGTATATGTATAATTCTTATGTACACTAAATAATCTACATGAACACTTACAACACAGTAGATAATAGTATTGTGGACAGTTGGCTACTGCGGCCACGTCGCGCCGCGCCTCAACCGCGACGCGACGCGTCCGACACGATCTGACTAGGCGAATAAAATTAGTCTGTCCCCATACGGGGGACTATAAAGCGTAATTACAACTAGACACCAAGGCCGGGACGGCTCGCCTCCGCGCGTCTCACATGTCGAGGCGAGCGCGCCCTAGGCTCGTACTTCTAATTGACACGGCCAGATTAGCCGTCGCATAACGATCCACGAAACTGTTCGCCGAAACGTTCTACAAGTTATATTGTTACTATTCGGCTAGCTTATCGGCCATAATTAAAAAAAATGCCAGAATCAAAGGAATCTACGTCGATAAGAGTGAAACCAATAGAAAACGCCGAAGCGAGCCGGGTAGTATTACAGGTTAGCTAGAGAACGAAGATTCTGGTACAATATTGAGATTTACTTAGATATATTAAAGAAAAAATGTAATGATCAGATTGTGAAGCTACTCAATGGGATATCGCTGTTTGAGAGAGGGTGGAATGAGTCTCACAATAAGTATGTCAATCCCAATATTGCTCCAAAACGAAAGAGATCCGGCGTAAACGTATTCAGCGTGGGGCGTGGATGAGATGGCGCAGGTACTTGCCGC
This sequence comes from Acentria ephemerella, assembly GCA_943193645.1. Taxonomy (NCBI): domain Eukaryota; kingdom Metazoa; phylum Arthropoda; class Insecta; order Lepidoptera; family Crambidae; genus Acentria; species Acentria ephemerella. The sequence goes on along the minus strand of OW971886.1, from coordinate 7,008,007 downwards.
TTAGATGGACTCTCCGCCGAGCAGGTCAGGCGGCAGGAAGGAGTTGAGCGATGAGGGCGTGGCGCGCTGGTCGTGGTCGGGCCACAGGCCGGGGAAGCTCCACGCGTCCTTGCCACCGCCGCCGCCGCCGCGCCACGCACCGCCACCGCCCGAGCCCAGGTGCTGCAGGATCATCTGCACCTCGGACTCTGCCGGAGACTCAGCGAAGATGGTCGTGTTGCTAAGCACGCAGTTGTTTAGCGCCATCTGAGCCTACATACAATATGTAAATATAAAATATATTAAGGAGACAATTTATACTTAAAACCTAAATTTTACCAAACACAAACAAGAAAAAATTAAGCGGATGAGAAGTGGACCCGCGACCACTCCCAACGCGAGTGACTGCTGCTCTAACCGCTGTACGACCCAGGATTTGATAGAAATCTCTATTTAGGATATTTTACTAAATAACTTTAATCATTTATTAAATATTTCAAAGTAAAATACCACAATTTCATAAAATGTTTACAATTAAATTTAAACACGTAATTTATAGTATGTACCTTGGCCGCCTCCTCGCGAGTTGAATAGCGGGCGAGGGCAAGGCCCTGGTTCAAGTATAGGTGGAAGTTCTGCAGGGGACCATGCTGGATGCAAAGGGTCTTCAGGGTTGACCCATCGATCTAAGAAAAAAAAACAAATACATTATTTTATTGAATTATAATCTGTTTGACTGAATACAGTATTTTTATGAATTTTAAACAGAATATATATAAATACATGATTGAAAAAGTTGGAATAACACTTAGTAATTGGCTTCCATACTTTATGTTGTTGTTCCTTTTTGTTTAAAAATAATTTTCAAGTATTTTCGGAAACATTAGGACGAATTACAAAAAAATTACCAAAATATCAAATACTATTTGCATGATATTGATGTGGCCAAATTAATTGACGTAAGCCAAAGTTTGAAACATATCCCAAATATCCTGCAGTTACCTGAGCAGTAAGGTTCTTGAGCAGAAGCCAGGTTGACGCCTGCCAAGAAGACACATTGCGTTGTTGCGCGTTTCCATGATGCTGTGGCCAGGGCTTATTGAGACCGGGGGGAGCAGGCCGAGGCTTGCCCGCCCAGGTGTCTGTCGGGGGCTTGAGAGCCGCTGCCGCGCTTGTCGCAGGCGGGGCGTAACTCCACGTCGAGGAAGAGAGCGAACGCTCAGACCCCGGGGGCGAAGTCTTCCCGCCAAGCATGTCTGTGTCCTTGATAGCTGCGAGCGACAGTGGTGAGCGGACCACGGAGCCCGGAGTCATAGCCGGATCGTCCTCTACGTTTTGCATCTGGTTACCCTGTTCAAATTTTATTACAATATTTACGGCAAAATTTATCATTACATTATGTAGTTAATTGACAAGCTAGAAATGAGTTTCATTATTCAAATGTTCTCTGACAAATTTCAGCTTTAAAATACGGGCATAAACTCGAAAGTGATTTGTCACATCGTAATATAAACAGACAGCTGACCTTCCAGGGTTTGCCGGGTTCGAACTCCGCTACCAAGTCGTAGACAGGCTGGTGGGAGGGATGCGTGGGCCAGGCATCCTTGCCGTCGCCCACATCCGCTCCGCTGTCACCCCAGCCTTCGGAACCGCGACCAACGCCCCAAGTCCTGCACAAAATTAATGTAAATGTAAGTATGTAATTACAATACCCTGACAGATTACTACAAAATAACAATGGGAATAGTGACTAGTAAAGGTTGTAAAATTAATATTATCAGTCCACCTTGCTTAAAGTTTGTGCAAGTTGTCAAAATAAATAAAAGTCTCATAAATGGATGTAGCATTCAACTTGCACTGACTTAAGAGTTACTTCTCCCTGGGTAATATAATGAGTTTTTAGACTTTATGCACTTACGAATCAGGCTGCAAGCCAAGTTGATTGAGTTGTGGACTAGTAGTAGACTTGGCTGTGCCGGGCGCGCGGCTGAACTCAGAACCCTCGCCATCCTTGTCTAGTGACGGCAGTTTCCATTGATTGAGCCGCGACTGTTGATTACCGCTGGCTCCATAGGCCTATATTATCAAATTGTTTGAATTTGACCAAGTAATAACGGTAATTAATGTGTAAAAATGTCAAATGAGTACAACAATGATATAATTGTTCTTACTGCTTGTGAATCTTTAGTGATGCTCATATCGCCGAAGTTATTCTGCAACTGCGCGAGTGGGTCGTGGTTCGGTTTGAACAAATCTGCCCCACCCGCTTGCTGCTTCATATACAGTGCTTGTTGTGTTGTTATTTGACTCTGAAAATAGAGGTTGTAGTCAAGAATCTCCATCAATTTGTTATGATTCATAGAAGCTTATACTAGTCTAGAACACAATAATCTCTCGATGCTTGATTACTTCCATAATTAAAATTAGATTTAAACTTGGTTTCCAGTTTTTCTATGTTTCCTATTATCAATTAATGTTTGGTATATTAATAATCACCTCTTACAAAAGTAATATTTTAATAGTATGTTGATTGTAAAAAAATATTCAAAATTAGCATTTTGCAATAGTTCTGCTTTGATAGATTTGGACGCCGGGATTAAGGCCTAAATTGATACTTGGTGTTGCTCAAATCAAATTCCTTACAAAATACCAAACAATTATCACGGCCAACAACCCACGCACTATTATCAGTGCCAATTCCTACAGGCTCAATTTATCACTCTAAAAATAGACAATATTGGTTGGAATTATTACATACTATATATATGTACATATGTGTAAAATAAAAATAGCTTTATTTGCGATTCCTTTCAAAATACCTGCAGGGCAGTAATTTGCTGCTTAGCCTTATTAATTTGCATGGTGCACTGCAGAGCAAGAGTTGAGTTGCCCTTGGACAAAGCTAGGGAGTGCTGCTGGGCGATTTGTTGTAGTACTTTGATCTGAAATAATAAAATTCATTAGTTTCATCATTATATTTGTATAACATCCATTTAATGATTTCAAAATGGGTTTCTTAATTAAGAGTAATTAATGTAAGATAATGATGTTCAGCAAAATGAAATAATTCCCAGATATCATAATCACAATTAAAACTTAAATTAAAATATTAAACAAAAATATTAGTTGATATAATATTTTTGAGTCTTGTTTCTGGTTTCAGTATAAATAAAAGCCAAAAGTTATAATATTAAGGATATCTAGCATATTAAAAAATAATTATCCATCCCTGTTGTGTGACATTCAATTTGAAGTAAAAGTCCCTGAAGAGTCTATGGCTGCCTACAGTTCAGGTTCCATTATGGTGGTTATTGATACTTGAGTTTCTTCAAGAATTCCAAAATAACTTTTATGTCATCCATTTAGTTCCAACTATATTGTGTACATACATCTACTATTATGAATTATATTTAAATTAAAAAGTGTAAATAGATTTATTAAAACCCATTACCTGTTGCAGTAACTGATTTAATAGCACGAGCGTTTGTGGCGCGAGTGGCTGGTTCAATATTTGATGGTTGAGGTATCCGGCGGACACGGCCATTTGAATTTGCTGAACAAGCATACGCAGTTGTGCTGTACTTGGTTGGCTGCTATTACCGGAGCCACTTTAGACAAAAGGTAATGTTTTATGATCCTAGATGTAAAGTTTCTTACGTTATTGTACCTGGTGTATTGTTATTATAATAATGAAAAACCTTAATGTTAAAAATAAATAATGAAAAATAAACTGACGCGTACATAGATTTAAACCTAAACATTCTTAGTTTATCATTGGAATACTTTCATGTGAATATATCTAACTACCTTCGTTACTTAGCAATTAACTGCCACTCAAAAGGTTAAAAACATGAAGTCTTAAAGTATTCTTCTTTATAAATACATTTGACTGTTTAGTTTAGCCCTTACCTATTAGGGTTGTAAGAGTGATGATGCTGAACAGTTTGCGGCGGCGGCTGGTTGAGCAGCTTCTGTACCACAGCGGGCGACACTGCGGGAACATTTGGGGGTGGTTGGAATGGTGCATGGTGGCTAAATTGTTCTTCGCGACGCCATCCATCACGGCTCGTAGCCGATAGTAATTCAAGAGCTTCCTCAACGTTCATATCACGGCTACGAAGTGCCGCCTCTGATTCTTCCTTTTTATAGCCCAAGTCTATTAAATACCTAGCATAAGGAATATAAACATTAGTTTACATACAAAGTTAAGACAAAAAGACCAAACCATAAAGTGAAAACTACGAACCTGAATTGCTTGCTGTTCCAAATCATCTCTTTAGGAATCTGCTTGCCGAGAGGTCCACCCTGCGGTGGTTTAGGGCCACCCCATTCACCAATATCATCTGGCCAACCGCCACCAGGGCCAGTAGTCTTAGGTTTCGGAACAGGCCACAGTGCAGGCCCAGACGGGTCCGGCCAAGAAGAGCCATCGCGCTCAGGCCAGGCGGGGGCATGAGGCTCCTCCCAGGATCCATTGCGTTGTCCATGTGCTCCCCAAACGGCGTCAGGTTTCGTGGGCGTTGGTGGTATACGCTGTGGTGCTGGTGGACCTTGTGGTGCTCCACGTCCTGCCATGCCCGCCATGCCAGAACGCTGAGCCCATAGAGACGTGCCGTCGTCGAATCCACCTGCCGCACGGCGAGCTACTGGAGGTGACGGCTCTTCCCAACCGCTCGACTTTATAGAATCCTTTGGACCCTGACAATATATACAGATTTTAAAATAAAATCGCAAATATAAAGAATTTTCGTTAAGAAATGAATTTATTATTTTACCTTTCAATCCTAAAAATTATATATTTTTTCTTTTCTACATGAATAAATATAATAAAAATTGTCTGTAAAGTGTTTAGGTAAAGTATTTATAAGTTAATACACATAAATTTACCTGTCCACCCCACTGATTAACACCACTAGAAGGCATCATCTTATTGGGCCCACCAGCATGCTGGTGATGCTGACTCCACATATCTCCATTAAGCCGTCCTGAGATTCCTCCGCGAAGATCGTGGCGTGGGTCAGCCGGTTGCTGGCGTGGGTCTGCCGAACGGTGCTGGTCAAGACGAGGGTCTCCCCCGCGGTGCGGCTCGCCCCAAGCATTCCAATCATCCTTCTTTGGTACTCCCCACTGCTGAGCGTGCTGCGGTGGCGCAGCCGGCCATTGTTGCGGAGGTGGTGGACCTGTCCAAACGTTAGCAGAATCGGCGGAATCATCATCCTCTCCCCAAGTGCCCCCAATGTTCGTCGTGGGCGTATGACCCCATGGTGTCTTAGCTGCCGGTTGCGGTGGTGGTTGACCCCCGTTTCTAAGATTTGCCTCCCAAAGATCAGTTCCGAGAAAAGCTCCGTTGTTGATGCTTGGTTTCCAAGCGGGCGGTCCTCCGGCGGTAGGTTCCACCTTTGAACCAGGTTCAGGAGATCCAGGTACATCCCAATTTGTGTCTTGATTTACATGTTGCTATAATAAATACACAAAAACAATATGATATAATTTTACTGCCAACTTTTAACAAATTATTGTGCATTTTAACACTTAATAACTTACTCCACCCCAACCATCCTGACTAAAGAGAGCCTCCCTCATAGAATTTATCTCAATCTTAGCAGAAGAAGTGCTGTTGACATTACTTCCATTATTACCATTGCCAGGAGTCGGCCCATTGGTATTCATAGTGGAGTTTGCGGAATTAGCACCTCCACTGTTCCCATTCGGCGAATTACTCGTGCCTGAGAAGAATTGGAGAATATTGGTATATTACTCTTCAAACTTAAACTGTCTATTAATATATACAAAAATACTATTTAAAATACCATTGTTTGCAGGTGCACCATTGTTATTTGATTGAGAATTCTGCATATTTTGTGGAGAACTTTGCCAGTTTTGACCAGAAGCTGCACTTGTGGGCGGAATTTGGTTTCCATTACCCTTATTGCTGTTCACTGAAAGGAATGATACCCAATGAATGTATGACAATATAAAGGGCTGTACTAAATCAATAATCCAGATACTCCTTTATGAATTTATCATTATATTAATAAAATAAACAGAAAGATAATTGCTACATTAGGATTAATGGTCAGTAAAATATGGTTTCTATATAGTTTAATTAAATTTTACTTTATTTGTTCACCTTTGTTTCTATTTGTGTTTGTTTTAAAACAACTTACTGTCTGCTTGGGAAGTAGGCGGCCGTTGAGCCGTGTTATTCCATTGTTGAGTATTGTTAGATCCATTATTTGCCTGGCCACTGCTGTTGCCGCCCCAATTCCCAGCTATCGAACAAAATGCCCATTATCACGGATTATAATAATTTTTCTATCGAAATGACCATTTTATCTCCTCCTTCCACATACTTTTCACTTTTGTAATGTTCATATACTTAAAGAGTTCAAATAGTTTTATAAGCCATTACTTATACAACAAAAATATTAACTCATCATTAACCATAATTACGCTTGCATTTAGTTTTAAAATGCAATTAACATTATGTATTGGGAACATGTTTATAAAAATAACTGTTTCATGAAGGGCCATCTGAATTAATAATTTATGTTTGGATCAAGACGAAAATGTTACATGTATTTACAAAATAGTTACCACTGTTGTTAGAAGCAGGAGGACTGCCCCAACCACTAGCAGCATTCAAGGAGCTTTCACCTCCACCACATAAACGCAGGAGGCGCGGTACTCCCCAGCTGTCGACTTCACCATTTAACTTCTTAACCAAACTTCTCTCTTTCTCAGTTAGTTCCAACATTGCGTCAAAAGTGAGATCACCATTCGCGAATTCTTTTAAATATGACTTCGAGCTCTGCGCCCTGTCTTTATTGTCATGGTATGTTCTAGCAGACTTGTCGTAATTGGTATTCATTCGAGTTTTCGTTTTGCACATATCACGAGCAGACTTTTCGTTCATTAGTTGCGTCTCGCTAGTCTCATCTCGTATAATACAAACTGAGGATTTAAAAGCGTAATCAGACTTGTTCATATACTCTGGCGCTCCCAACGCCATCTTATACTTTAAGTTAAAGCTACTGAAATATGGGTCACTGTATGAGATACCCTGGACTGTTATGGCGTTAATCATTAAAGGAATGCAGTAGTTAGGCGTATCGCCAATCATTTGGTTTTGTTGGATACTATCAACAAACTCTACATTATAAATATTATTATCTACCATTTTTACACTAACTCGCTGACTTTCATTCTTCTTAACGACTCGCTCAAAAGCACCAAATTTATTTGTGTACACCACCAATGATGAGGTGGAGTTATTACATTGCATTGGTTCGGTAACAGTTATCAATATTGGAGTAACAATTATCCCTTAATTAGACGTGGAACACATAATATTACAGAAACATTAGACATCAGACAATTATTTATAAATAGAATAATTTTCTACAATATCCACCTAACATTAAGACTTATTTTCACAGATTGCATATTGTTTTAATTATAGACTAAGTAACAATGGTTCGTAGTGATGCAGTCAATTAAGCAGGTAGCAGTGTTTAGTGCCTCTGTAGCAGAGGGCAGGATGAGATCACTGCTCAAGCTGCTGCGGACACGCCTCTAGCCCCAAATGGCCCAGCCCTAGAAAATCAAAGCACTATTAATTTCTTGCACATTCTTAATTTTTAAAAACATAATAAGTATCTTAAATGTCTAAGATACTAAGAATAACCTAATTTTTGTGTTAATATTAAATAACTAAGTGAATGTGCTTAATTTTGAAGATGATAATTTATAATCAGTAGACACCATTTTCTTTCAATAATAAAGGAAAAAGATAACCCGAATTGAGAGTTTTAACTCTTAATTTGGCTATCTTTTTAGCTTGGTTCTTGGGTCTTTGGTTACCTTAATAATCTGTAGATTTAAATATATAATTTATTATATATGAAAAGCACTGCAATTGAATTTAGATTTTTGTGAGTGTGTACTTCAGAATCAGGCCTGATGATACAGATTATATATCCAACCTTTGTAGATGCTATATTAATTTCAATATTATCTATGATATCCCAATAATCAAAATTTTTCCATATTAATAATTAGGCAATGCTAAGCATTATGAAAAATATAAGCCCTCAAGTAACATTTGAATTCTTGTGTCAGAGTATAGGCATAATATTATTTTAAGTTGTATATTGTAGCTTGTAGTTTTTTCTAACCTTATAGGACGGACGAGAGGCTGAGCTGTATATCACAGATAATGTGGGCTTGGCAGATCCTTCAAGCAGCTTTGCAGTCAGCTCGAATGTTTCAGAATCTGTGCACACAAAGAAACATATTTAGCTAAGCTTATTTTATGTAGTTTGTTGCCTGAATCAATACATACAGTGATATTATGAAGTGGTTTGATTTATATAAATTTGTAATTTTTGTGTTATTGAGGTTATCTCAAGGACTACGTAGCATATATTTAGGTAAAAGAGAATATAAGACACTCACAACATCATCATAAATTTATTTGCGTCGCATCGATGTGATAAGGACACCTAAGTAATTAACATTTTATATATAATCGAAATCAAACTAGCTACTACCAAACGAACAGATTCTTCGATAGATACTACGCCATTGCGTGGACTAGACAAGAGCAAGCTTTATTACTTACCGTACAGGTACAATTTAGGAAATAAAACATTCTGCGTTAAGAATTTTCACATTTCTCTAAATAAACCAATATTCTTTCTTACAATAGGTAGATATCTACTTATGTATTTGTGTATTTCGGCCTTGAGTCTCGACGACCCGATGTTGAATATCTACAGAATCGTATACTTATAACTAGGCTCTACGATACACAGTACCTATCTATATCTAGAGTGAAAGTTAGCACGACCCATATCAAAGGATATCAACACTGATTTTGAAAAAATAATAATGACGCATAGGCACAAACACTTGACAAAATCAATTACATAAACTTTTGGCCATTATAAATCTATTTTGTAAGCTAAAATATAAAAAATCTTACGTGACACGACCGAGCACAACGGTGTTATATTACTAGAGGGAATGAGACAGAATATCAAGCATGTTGCTGACGTTCAACATGATAGAACGAGACAAAAGATACGCCTGAGAAAGCGATGCCATAAATGTTCAAAAGAATCTACGACGACATAATATCCTACTATACAGAAGAAGATATGTTTTACAACACGTACCTTAGTTTTGTTTGGTTGTTGGCACATAAACTTTCGAGATTTATACAAAATCACTATCCCAAACCCCCGAGAACGCGGCTTCGACGGCTGGATGGAATGATTTCGTCGTCGGGGTTCACACGAAACACTAATAAGCGTACTTATTCCAGATGAACGTTGATGCAATACGAATAGTCGCGAACTTGAGCTTTTTAAACGTGGTTGGATAATAGCAATTTTCTATATATATATATCTGTATAGCTATAATAATAACGAAGTATTATCTATAGAGTGGCCGTGTATGTATACCAATAAATAGGTATATAGCTATATGTATAATATAGGTACCGTACGATTACATACCCACGTAGATAGATACTTATTTTTGTACAGCGTGGTTACAGTAAACATCTATAATATTGCAGCAACATCATTTACCTATAGGTCTTGATGAATATAATACAACGAGAGTTCACACCATAAACAATATATACCTATTTCAAATTAGAATTGTTTTCAGATAGGCTATCTTAAGATAAAAAGACATTGATTAGTGTTGCTTGGGGAAGTTTACAAATTATTGACTGCACAAAAATGGATAATGTAGGTTGGTAGGTAGTAGGCCTAGTATATTTTTTTTTTAGCTATGTATACATATAAACTAACCCTCCCTAAGAGAGATGAAACGATACACAGACTACTAAGAAAAGGGTATGATAGAGCCAAAGTGAGAGAAATTAATGAGATAATTCTTCTCGACTGGAGTATACAAAATCATTTCGGCTATGCTATGACATCTATTATGTATTGTAGTTAGTATATAATCCTACATAATCCGTAGTGCGATAATTGAGAGACAACAAATGATAAAGGACACTTAAGATGGAATCTTCTCACTTATTTAATTATAGGTATTATGTTTATATTCCACGACTAGAATCGATCGATAAAGTAATTCCATAGTTTTACATGAGCCTCAGGGTTTAGAATGAAAATAATAAAGTCAATAAAACCATTACGAATTTTAAATCTTTAAACAAGGCTTAAACTTTGCCTAGAATAAAATAAATGAAATCATGAGATTGGGCCCATTATTTTAGAGAGATGTAAATTTCTTTACATCTTATACGCGGTCTTAATGCGCGCTAATATATTTACGCGGTATCACTAAACTGACAACTGCTACGCCAAAATTGGCATAGCACTTGTCAGTTTACATGGAGATACAGAAAAGCTTACATGGAGATTACCTAAGTAACGCGGTAGTTGGCACCTCCGCTGCATTCCAGAGGACTGTCCGTAGCACATATATTATTAATATGCCTAGAAAAAGGTAGATTATCTTTTTCCAGGCATGTTCCAGTATCATATATTGGAATGGTGGACAACAGGCCACACCAGGCTAACACACAGTGGGAATCCACAGGTCAGACTACAGCAGGCCGCGCCTCGCACTGCCACGTCTAGGGCGGCCTTTCGATTAAGACACGTAAGACCAAGGTTAAGTGTACAATATGTTCAAAAAGGTTTTTTTGATACGGATTGTGTCAAATATTCAGTTATGTTATGAACAGCAAAACATTTTACAAAGAAATTAACTTTCTATTGGGAATGTTTGTCAGAGCATATTTTAGTAATGTAAGCTACCACACACATCAATGGCTCCAACCTTCCCTTCGAAGGACTCTTCAAGAGCATAACTGCTGGACTGTATGCGTCACTCCGTAGCTGGCTGAACTGTTTCTAAATATGATTAATAGCATTGGCGTTAGAGTGGAGTAGGGGATATAGAAAGCCTGACCTCAAACAGCGTGCAGCAGTGAGAATGTGCGCCAATGTTCTACCAGCCAGTCAGATGCTAACTAACTTTACAATTGTAGTGATTACCACAGAGCAAATTGACTATTCCATTATTCTAGCAGAAAGAAAGCTTCACGATGAAATCTATAAAAGTGGAATAGTGGATTTATAAATAACTCGATAAATAGCTAAGATTTAAAATATCAATATAATTTAGCGCATAGGCCGTTAAAACTTAAATTACCACTGCCATGGACGAAGGTGATAAGAACCCTGCTTATCACCTTTCTCCATTGCAGTTGTAATTAAAACTTTTGAACCAAAATGAAGTATCGCAGACCGAATCATCGAAGACTCGAAATCCACGATAAGAGCATGAAAGAGCAAGACTGGTTGTGCATTGACTAACCCCGGAGCCCGATCATGTATGAGTGATCACTTGGCGGGTACTACGCCATACGTATGGTGGTCACTAACCTGTCGGTGTTCAAACCCTAGCACCAATGGAAGAGACGGCAGCTCAGACTGTCCCTCAATCACCTGTTTAGACACCCATCCGAAAATTGATACTAAGGTGAATTTTATTCTTCATTAATTGTCGCACGGAATCAAGCTGAATATAGTGCAGCATTCCAGTTTCGGAAAGCTTTCAAGTCTGTTGTACGTCAACAGTATTATTCTTAATATTTTTAACATCGCCGTATCATTTCATTCTCTTTTCTTATCATTACATAGTAATTATTAATTTACATTCCATTTGCAATCGACTCCAAGAAAAGTAGGTCCATAATTCGACTGTATGTATTTTTTTGTATGTTTGTGCTTTGTCAATTGAGATACAATTTTCAAAATACTTTTTTTATTCATTACACTATACTTCTGAGATTGTTTCATTGTCAATAAGTCAGGATTTGATGATGGGATCCCAAGAAAATCCAGTGCACCCTTCAATTGTTATAGGCACGTCTTTTAAATGTTCTGTCTCGTAAGACATCAACAAATTGTGTTACCTGCCATTAATAGCCAAAAACTCCATGCGGCTAAGTGATATGTAACACTGGTATCCCGGAGCTAGAAATATAGAAATAAGATAATAAGACATAACTGTATGAGCTTTATTTTCCTTTGCCGTCCCTGTATAGGGAGGAAATAACAAAAAAAATTGTCTCTCATTCGCAGTGTCGCTTCTGTGCTGTATATTTTATTTCGTATATTGAGTTGTAGTGAAGTTTTTGTTATGAAATTGGTATAGTTTCATTTTAAAAACGATCGTATTTTTAATAATGAAAAGAAGGGTATTTTTCCAAATTTCTTCTCGTGAGTCATTATACACAATGACGAGGTCTACCATTAGTCGCCAAAAACGCTTTGGGTATCTCAGAGCCAGAAACAATCACGTAAGGAATGGTTGTATGAGATTTATTTTCCTTTACTTTCTCTATAATAGCGAGAATTAAACAAAAAAAATGTAGTGTCAAAACAGTTAGTCTGACAGACCCTTGAATGAACCACAGATTATTATACTATAGACGTGCTATAGACTTAACTTTGCCTTTGTGGGAGGGGGAGAATAGTTGGATTAGCTCATGGAACATATTTTTTTAACTCTACCACCTAGTGAAATACCCTTTAAAACTAAGTGAAATTAGTTCTCTAAACGTACCCTAGATGCTACTATATAAGAATTTAAAACAACATAAACTTTTTTCTTTAAACTTGATTTAAAAAGAATTTTAACTTGAGTCATGATATATTCCCGAAAAAATGGAGTCAATTTAAGTTGTTGTTAAATTCTAAATTGCAAAAACTTGCGAAAGACTGAGTTATTACATTACTTAATAATTAATATTTTACTGGCATTTGCTTGTGTAAATGATCATGTTTATATACATTTAAATAAATCATTTATGATTTACTTAGGTAGGTATGTTGGGTTTGAATTTAAAATAATGAGAGTATACGAGTTCTGTTTTTTTACTACGGTACTATTTTATATCTTTAAAATTCTAAAATTAAAAAAAGCTTCGGAAAATATCGTGTATATCAAATAAACAAAAATGTTGATCTGAAGTGCAGTGCGAGCATGAAACTATTGATAAACCAAATTTGACAATTAAACTCGATATAATTGACATTATTCGACAATTAATCGATGTCGGCAGCATGGAACTTTTTTTATCAATCAAACGATAAAGTCGACAAATTTTATCGTCTTAGTCGTTAAACCTCGACAAACTTAGCATGGAACTTTTTTTTGACATATTTGATAGATAAATATCAATTATTTTGTTGATTGTTTATCGTGTCCTTCATTGTCATCGATAAAGTTTTGTCGACAAAGTTAAAGGGTTTTCAAGATGGATTTCGGCTTTATTCTCTTGATTGATCATGAAAATAGACCTCGTAGGCGACGATCTATTATCTAGAAGACATATAAGGGATTCCAATAATCCATTTGAACTGGAAGATTTGTGCTTTCATAACCTCTTCCGTAATAATAAAGAATTTACAATGAATCAAGGAATTTACAATGAGATTAAAGGAGAGTTCGGTCAAATGTGCTACCCGTGCATGTAATTGTAAGTACATTTTATTATTTATAAACCCGATGCGTGCAGATCTATATTGCCTTTTGTTGTCTATACCAACAAAATACTCGAAATTTATTTAAAATCTTTTACATTGCAGGTTCTCACTGCTATATGATATTTTGCCGTAAGTAGTTATCAAAGGTGCATTGGCCAAGAATTTAACTTCGCTTTGGCGCAAAGGAGGACCGTCAGCTAGATAGTGGCAGTAGTGTCTAAAGCAATATAGGAAAGGATTTGGAAATGGTTTCCAGTCTAAGCACAAATTGCCAGATTGCTTAGGCTGCATAGATTGACACATATTGCAATCGTGACCCCCTACAATAACCCAGAAGACCAATGGTATTATAAAGGCGGTCTTTAGGTGTATGTGCAAAGACAGGTTTTTGCATTTTTAGCCTGTTGAATTATTCGAGATAATAGTATCCTTGCTGCACTATTTATAATATGATGCATTACTACAGGTGATTAATACAAATATGTATACATATAAGAAACATACAAATGTTTGAACAGTTAATGTTTAGCTAATCAAACTCTTGTTGTATTAGATAATAATCTAGTTATAACATGATGGTAATTGACTTCAAATGTTATAAATTAAAATATTATGTGATAAAATCAAGTAAACTTTTTTTATTAATATAATAAATAAAAATATAATTATCTCTTGAAGGATTTTATTTCGCTCCTTTTCTATTGAATTTCTAAAGTCAAGATGGTTTGAAATATGCTAGTTGATGGTAGTAACATTTATTGAGAAAAAATCCAAAACATACTAAAATTCATAGCTAATTGGTTGGCACAGCTAAATTCAGTGTCTCAGTAAGACACACTGGTAATTTAAAAAAAAAATCAATACCAAAGCAATGGGTGATCTATCAATGTCTTCAATCTCAAAAGTTATTGTTCTATGAAATATGTATACCTACTTACTTAATTTACACAAGGCATAAAATTAATTGTGTTGCAATGAGAAATCCGCTCGCTGTCACACACAGAATAAAATATTTTCAATAAATTTTCGTATTTATATTTGCAAATTTATGAAACTTCTGGGTCAAGGTCCGTTTGCTTCATTTTATTAAAAATATAAGAATGAATGATGACCGAATGATCGATATAATTCGGTAAATTTTATCGTCTCGTTAAAGTTATCAAGTCAACTTCCATGCTAGCGGTTATCGATATAGCTCGATAAACGAAATCCGTTTATCGATCGGTAAGTATGTCGATTGTCAAGTTCTATGCTCGCACTGGTGCTCTGACGTAGAATAGCTACATTAAAACTAGACCAAAGTTTCGAATCCTAGCATGAAGATAATTTATTTTTGTTATCTATGTTGTGTTACAGGGGGTAAAAAACTAGATGGTGTTAAGGTATTAAAAGTTGGCCACAGTATGACAATAAAACAAGCATAGATGGCTCTCTTTTTTCTATATACAAATAATAAGTCAGTCATAGCCTTTGTGGCAGAAGTTAGATAAAAAAGATTCTTTTTATTATATCATTATTTCCTTTTTATTAATGGAACAAAGTTTCAGTTTACTCAGACAATAAATCATTTCTCATTGCTGACTTGTTAAAATTAGACAATCACAGGCAGCAATGTAGTCTTCTTAGTTAAAACTTGATAAGCCACGCCGACTGTGAAGTTTTAGAAGTTCTTTAAAATGCCCCTTTCTGAGACTGGGGACCAATACTCTGTGTGGGTAAGTAAAGATAGGTACTATCATTTATTATTAAGATATACATAATAATTATTGATAATTCTTGAGTTTTATTTAAATTTGACTTCGCTTTACTATAAATGTTCTTTTTAAAAATGCTTATCAAGTTAAGTTTAGTACAACCTTAAATTATGCCTTAAATTTTTGCAGGTGGGATTAATTTACGTTTTCAATTTAATCGTGGGTACTGGAGCTCTTACTTTGCCAGCCGCATTTGCTAGAGCAGGATGGACTCTCAGCAGCCTTTCCCTTATATTCCTAGCCTTTATGAGCTTTATGAATGCCACATTTGTGATTGAGACTATGGCTTGCGCCAATGCGGTGTTTAAATGGAAAAGACTTCAAAATATAAAAAGAGAAAGCGTAAGTGTATTATAATTTCAGTTCAAAGTCAAATTGAAAGGGTGTCATTAAAAGGCAGGGAGTACTTCTACTACTAAAGATTCGTAGCAAATGCTTCATTAATCAAAGTTATCACAATAGCCAACACTCGTTGATACTACAGTATTCCATTGAACCTTACATTTGATAGTTACCCATTTAAGAGATGCCATTGCCATTTATAAAAGAAGAAAGACTCATAGTAGCAATATAACATAAATGCATGGTTTTCCTTTAGTAAAGTTGGAAACTAATATCATAGCTTAAAAATCATACTGTAGATCATATTTTCTAAATATAAAAAAGTACTTCATTTCAGTTCTTATAACAAATTTTTAGATTCAAGAATATGATTCAGAAGTGGAGGCAACTTCACAGCATGGCCTAGACCAAGAAGAGCCACTGGTTTGTGGGGATTCAATACCATCCAGATACTACAGTCTGGACAGACCAGTGGAACTTGGTGAAATGGCTAATCTTTTCCTTTGTAAGACTGGGAGAACAATTTTTTTTTGTACACTAAGTGTGTACCTTTATGGAGACTTATCTATTTATTCAGCTGCTGTAGCAAAGAGCATTATGGATGTTATTTGGTAAGTGGAGTAGGCACTGAATAAAATAACATGAAAAATTCCTTGTTTTGATGTTTATGTTTTGTTTTGAGGTTTGGATTAAGTTCAAGGTTTTTTATATACTTATGTGTTAGATGTGTTCCTAAATGATTTATAAATTTTGTTTCAAAATAATAATTCAATGTTCCCAGTTCCAGCTACTGTACATATTCTAAATGGGTTTTCTTTAATTTATGCAGTCTTTAGAATGTTTAATCAGATGTTTCTGTGTTTATACTCTGTTATAACAGAATAGTCATTTTGTTCTTTTTGTCATATATCAAGGTTTGCAAACCATTATAAAAAATTATCTAGAATCTATATTTTATTCAATATGCATGAATTTTTTTCAAAAATTCAAGTAAGGGTGTTGAAATGCATATGATTTTGGCAAACTAACTCAAATGGTCCTTTAAGCTCATGGAAGTTTTGTGGTATGAGAAGTAGTCTACTCCCAAGATGTACTCCCATCATAAAATATGTTTTTGATGAGAAAACTATTAATTTTACAGTTCATCAATTCCACCTAACATAACAGAGTGGGAACAACTACCATGCATTAATACCACTTCATTTTCCGAACATGGATACTCTCGCCTTGAGGTATATCGGATAGCACTCTTGACGTTCGTGAGTGCGATGGGGCCGTTTGTCTTCTTTAATGTGCAAAAGACAAAATATCTGCAGCTGTTTACTACAGGCATGCGATGGCTTGGTAATTAATTGTTATTTGAAACTAATAACAAAGCATGCAATATTGAATTATTGGAGCAGCTATCAATGCTTATTATAACTTACCATTAGCATTACAAACTTATTTATGAATGAGCTGACTTGAGTTGAGACACTACACTGTATACATTTGTTTTCTCGGTGTTGCTTTTATGTCTGGTCTTTTAGTAAACTCGATGTATCAAAGCGCCATGTGCGTGACACTAAAGCTATAACATTGTTGCTACAACAACAACATTTTTTTGCATATACCATTATATCTCTTGTTGCGATAAATCAGCGTGTTATAACTCCGATATAATTATCAATGCAGCGATCTATTTAGGCAATTTAATTCATAAAATTTATTTACTTTCCAGCTTTCGTGATAATGATCACAATGGCGATACACCTTCTTATCCGTGACGGGCCACAGGGCCACCCGCCTGCGTTCGACGTGCCCGGCATGCCAACACTATTCGGCGCCTGCGTCTACTCTTTCATGTGCCACCACTCCCTGCCCGGTCTCATTAGCCCCATTAGAGGCAAGAATAAACTTGGTTTCCATCTTGCTTTAGACTACTCTCTTATTACAATTTTCTACCTTCTTCTAGCCTTCACAGGAGCATTCGCCTTCGCCCACCTGAGCGATCTCTACACTCTCAACTTTATTCCTAAAGATAATGAAAATATATTCCTAGAAATAGTTGAATATTTTTTAGCTCTGTTCCCAGTGTTCACACTATCTACAAGCTTTCCTATAATCGCTATTACCCTTCGCAATAATTTACAAAGTCTCTTCCTAGATACGTCGCGTTTGGAAACTTACAATTTTATACTGAGAAAGTTGTTGTTCCCTGTAATTACAGTTATTCCGCCTTTATTGTTGACATATTTTTTAGAAGATATTAGCATACTCATAGAATTTACTGGATCGTACGCAGGTACAGGTATTCAGTATTTAATACCCACATTCTTGGTGCTTTCCGCTCGACGTCATTGTATCAACTTACTGGGCTTAGGCGTGATGAACAAATATAAAAGTCCTTTTTCGCATGTAGCATGGGGAGTTTTCGTATTGTTATGGTCCTTCGTTTGCCTTGTACTTGTGACAGTAAATATATTTGAAAAGAAATTATGACACTAATATTGTTAAATAATAAACAATCGGACACTTACTAAAATGGACCTATTTGACATGAGTCGTTGAAATTATAATAAGAAATATTAAAGTCGTCGTTTAAAGTTTCCTATTCCAATTTCCGAAAATTACTCACGAACGAAATATTTTACAAATTTAACTTAGCCAAAGACTGTATATTCGTTACATTTTGCATACGCACACCTCAACTTAAGTTGAGCAGCAATCTTCCTAATCCTATTGTGGACTTGTGTAAACTTGTTTTAGATTTATTTATTGAAACACATGATGAAGTATGTAACTTATCTTTATGCTGTAGGGACAAAGTCAATCTTCTCTCTAGCTCTTGTGTTTATTTCTCAATAATAGAAATAAAATAAAACTGTGTAAATGACAACAAGTAAGGGTTCTACGTATTGTAGATAGTAATTTATTTACTGCACAGCACTACTTCTGTAAACTAGTTACTTAAATGTCTTGTATTACATAATAAACTATGTTATATGATTATCAAATCAAATATTATTTTAATAACATTTATTATTTTAATAACATTTATATTTTGATATTTTTTATTTTTTTGTGCTGTTTCTTTTTTTATTAGATATTTATCCTTAAAACAAGGTGTTTTTATACCGTTTTAATAATTTTCAATACATTATTAAAGAATATTGTAAATATTTTTATTTCACTTAAGCTATTATGTGTAGGTAGAGGTGGTAACCAGTGGTAGAGCTCAGTGTCAAATTAATTAAATTAGAATTAGAAACATTCATTCTATTGAATGATTATTTAAAATTTTTATTATTGTATTGTTTTATTATTTTACTGTGATAGCCCTATTTCAAATGTAAGTTTAAATGAAGAAGATTATGACTGAATGTCACATACATATATCTTAACATGCCTGTGCTGAATATATTATTTTTGGTATAACTGTTTTTTTATGGTATAATGTTATGATTGCCCTTCCTAGTTAGTATCCGGCCGTAGTTGTAATAACTAAGGTAGGAATGAAGGATTTGAGAAAGAGTTGTCATTTCTACCCAAAATTTCATTTTAATTTCAATTTACCTCAAATTTCACCAAAATTTTAATTTCAATAAATTGTAATTTGATTGCTGCCCAAATGAGAAGTAATAATTAAAAAATAATTTCGAATATTGATGTACGTAACATAAACTTTGCTGCCGTAGCGCAAGCCTAGCAGACCTTTTGAGTTTAATACATTAGTTATCAAAATGTTATTGTGTATTATATGTAGAATTATATTATATGTATAATAAATGTGATTAAAAAAGACATGCAAAATAGTAAGAAACAAAACCTCCGTGTTTCTGGTCTGGTTTTATAAATACCTACTTTTAAGTAAGCAAACCAAACTAAGGTAAGTAAATAATATATTCGTATTTTTAACATGATTTTCGCAACAAAATATTTTGATTTTAGCTCCTCTTAATGAGTCCAACTCCTTCATAGCTTTATCCATTTCTTTCGCATGTGGACATTTATTTGAACGACAAAAATAGCTATTCCAATACATAAGTGATTGTGCTTTTATATTGTGGTACGACACATGTTCTCGTGTTTAGATTAGACATTCAAGAGAAAATGTCGTTTCTAATATATATATATAGTGGCCGAGACCACCTACTCCAGATCTTGTCTAGATCCTCAGCCTAGATATGATGCATTTCGATTATCTCAATCAAATCGCTAAATGTAAAAATAAATATTTTCTGCTCGGTTTGCTTGGTGGTAGGGCTTTATCTAAGTCCGCCTGGCTAGCTGCCACCATCATACGTAAGTCTGCAGTCATCACAACCAGGGCCGGATTTAAACTTATTGCCGCCCATGGGCACTGAAAAAATGCCGCCCCATCTAATCACTGAAATTTTACTTAAATTCATAGTTTTGATATCTTAATTTTTAAAAAATTGAAATAACTAATTTATTGCAGAAAATTTATTATATAAATTATCTATATAATATAATATATACTTCAATAACATAAAAAATAAAATATTTTTCTTTTCAATTAAAATTAGTGTAATCGATAAATTATTCAATTATTAATTTATACTACAAGTACCAAAATAATGATTTATACAATTTCAATTTTACAAATAATGTGTGATTTGAATTTCTTGAATTATCAAGAATCAATTAATAATATCGGGCAATTTTGATAACACTGTAAAATTTTTATTTTCAACTTTACTAATTTTGCCGCCCTGGGCACTAGCCCCGACTGCCCCTAGTGTAAATCCACCACTGATCACAACAATGCTAATTGTTATGTTATGACAATTGTAAAGGTAAGAAATCCTCAGGTTGAGGAATTCGGAGTAGTTCGCTTCCATCCTCGTCCTTATCACGTATCATCCGATGAGATGAAGGCCAAAAACTATCCCATTATCCTTGGTGTAAGTCAATAATTTTATATTAGGGTAATTGGGGGTTTGGATTACTTATATTAGAAAAAAAAGTTGGTTGAAGAATTATTTATTTTATTCATCATCATTATACATAGTTGTCACTTATCTTCGCGTACAAAGCGACATAAGCCTTTCATAGCTCAATTGACTTTGGCATGAAGTTACATTGTATTTGTGCTACCGCAGTGCGGCGTGGGTAGTGAGCTCTTAACACTTCTCGACTGACATGAACTACTAGCACTAAACAACCGAAATACTTCCCCATAAAAAGCAGGTTTACCACCAGGAAATTTTATAATACTAACAATAGCACAAAACTTACTGCACAACTTTTTTAATGTAGGTAATAATAGGTGTTTATAAATAATTATATTCACTGACTTTTGACAAAGGCGACGTTTTATAAAAAAAATGTTTATTTTGAAGATTTAAATATTTCTTTATAAAATTTCGCACTGTAGAGTTGATATTACTTATCATATTGTATTTCATGAAGGACAATGCTTATTTAACCCCTTATCTGCCTATCACCCTGAGACCTACGTGAAATAATTAACTTAATGTTGTTTGGACACATATATATATCTGGAGAAACTACTTTGTTAAATTTGCTTGTTAACCTATACAGAAGATAATAATTTTTTGTATCCATCAATTTAAGTTGATATTCCCATAAATGTGATTATAATTTTCTATACCATTAGTAAAAAAGTACAATAACATTGTTAATACACTATGTCACTTTAAAAAGAATTTTAAAGCAATAAAATTAACTGTTAAATTGATATTTTGAAATTATCAAAAACATTCTAATAGATATTACTATTAACATGATTTGAATTAAACATTTTTATTAACTATTTGCCATAGTATGGTTATGAGAGATGATGGGTGTTTAAACTGTTTTGAGCAATGTCCTTCTAGATTTGAATGAAACATGTACACAATGAACTAACTCATATAATAATATTATAAGCAACATTACTCTAGCATTGTTAATTTGGAATATTGCAACTAATCTTAAATTTACGTACTTACGGCGGCGTTTGAAATTTCTAATTATTGAGACGAGTGTGTAAAGCTCTTTATACAATATAAATCAAATATTCTTGCTACGTCATAATAAAATCGAAACTAAAATTAATTACATACAAATGAGAACAATTTTTACACGCAACATTATAGGTACATATAAAATAGAAATGAGTAATGAGAATGATATATTCATAAATTGTTACAAGTGACAATGGTGATCCACATGAATTATTATTAAAACAAGGTACAACAGAAAGGAACGTTCTACAGGAACACGTGTGAATATAATATAACCTGTAATTATTGTTGTTACAATATTAGTGTAGCAAAATATCAGTGAGAGCAATAGCTTCGGCTTGAAATACAATTTCAATAAAGTACACGTAAAACTAACCGCAATAACGCCGTACAATGATTTAAAAGTAGACATTACTTTTTAACAAATAAATAATTATTATACTATTCATCAATATATCTATCAATCATATCAATCGCATAAGACCAAATATGCCATTTAGAATTTTTAAAATTTATATATTAAACATTGGCTCCGTATCAGCGGGCGATACGAAGCGATGCGTCGGACTGCCGCTCAGAATACAAATTTTAATAATCGGAAAAATCAACAATAGAGCCTTACGGGTACCTAAGGAGTCGAAAAATTACATCACAATAAATACTATCGCTACAAATTAGATCTGCAATGAGAGGGTTTAGATCTAGCTCGAATGATCACGCGCGCAAATTAAATACTAGGCTAGGCGGGAGGGGTTAGGCTATAAGGTGCAAGGGGGTACGGTGATGTCGTTACGGCGGAGAGCATTGCGCAACGAGTCTAGGGAGGAGCGCAGCGTGAGGCAGAAGCCGCGGGAGGCCGGCACCAGCGGGTAGTCGGGCGGCGGCTCGTCGGCGGCGGCGGCGGCGACGGTGGCGGCGTCAGCGGCCGCAGCGTCAGCGCCCGTAGCGCTCGTAGCGCCCGCAGCGCTCGTAGCGCCCGCAGCGCTCGTAGCGCCCGCAGCGCTCGTAGCGCCCACAGCGCTCGTAGCGCCCGCAGCGCCCGTCGACAGCCGCACGAGGCTCTCGAGCCGGCGGCACAGCGCCGGCGCAGCGCAGCGCATGTGCTGCACGATCTCGTCGCGGAAAGGCTCCGGCGGATTCATCACCATCTTTGTCATGGACTGCACCAGTTTTAGGAGCACCATCTCGTTATACATGCGCGAGTTTTCTTTGCCTTGTTGTGTGCCTGATCGAAACAAATATTTTATTAAGGAGCGCCTAAACGATCAATTTTATTCCTGCAATAAAGTCCCGCTAAGGTAAATATATTTTCAACAAAGCGAGCAATTTATTGCACGTTTAGTCATGACCCTTACTTAAAATTTATTAATAGCGGGTATTTTACCGTTGCCGAAAAAAATTGTTAAATATATGATCATACAAAGAAAGAAAATAATACAATGAATGAAGGTTCAATAAAGTTTACCAAAGTTTTAAACACCTTTTATTATACTTTGAAAATGTTTTCATATCGTAAATATCAAAGCTATCAGCATCAACAATTAATGTTGAGTTAGACTTCCTAGGCAGAATGAAGAGAGTCAGCGGTGTGTTACTATTCTTTCTTTTAAGGCAACGTGATCTTAGATTATACAGCCATGTCTTATGTGATTGATTGCTTTCTTTAATACGGATTTGGGATATACGTATAACGAATCCGTTTGCGACGTGAGGTTTTTGACGTCAAATAGGACCCATTTTGTTGAAGACGAGTAGTTTCCCTCGTCTATAACATCGTTCAATGACAATGATAAAATATCGAACTATGGCTACAAATGAAGGAATTAAAATAGAACACTGAAAATTTTCGCAAAGTCATCAATTACTGGTTTATTTATTACGTAAATTGCAAGATGTAGCGATTTCTTTAACTTAAAATCACACCATTTTCACATCAAAAATACACTTCCGACACGATATACAAAATAAAATAAACACTCAACTGACACCTCCAAAATCCCGCTCCTATTGTTATTTACACTATACAGAAGTAAGGAAAGGTTGTTACCCTTCTGCTTCTCGTAGCCGGCCTCGTTGAAGTAGGGCTCGTCGTTGAGGATGAGCCCCTGCAGCGACACAATGACCTGCAGCAGCGAGCTGTCGCGGCCCCACACCTCCACGCCGCGCCCCGACCACGTGCCCAGCAGGGACACGCATACCTATCATACAACAATTTGGTATTTAACAACATTTTTATTAAGTTTTTGCCTTTCTCAAAACAATGGCTTTTTATCACATGATTTGAAAGATTCAAGTCAATTTGTTGAATTTGAGAGATCAACTAATATTTGTTCACGTGTCATGGTTGTTTATATATTTATATTGTCAATGAACACAAATAGCCAAGCTCGTACGAAGAGGTACAATACCTTGCCGTCCTCGTAAAGGTTGGGGTTGAGGCGGTCGGTGCAGTAGGAGTGGTAATGGCAGAGCGGCGGCGCGCGAGGGTACTCGCCGCCCAGTTGCACGTCGAACACGAATAACCCGCCCTCGTATGGCGTCTTGGTGGGACCCGCGATCATCACGGACAGCAGATCGATTCGGTCCTCGAACGCACGTACCCACACCTGAGATTGATACACAACAAACGTTAGCTCTATCGCGCACTTAAACCTTCTATGTAGCAATATTTTTTTTGCAAACATCCTATGCTTGCGATTAAATAAAAATGCGATTAAATTTCACAGCTATTTTAAAAGTTGTAATATGGCACTTTTGCCGTAGAAAAATAACTTGCAGAGTATAAATGAAAGAAAAAAAAGTGACTGAAAGTGAGTATACTTATTTTCAAAAATAAAAGCAACCACTAATATTAATTTTAGTTACGAAGTAATCATGAAAAGTTTAATAATTAATGTTTCTATTGGAGTATAGAATATGGGCGTTAGTGAAGGGAAGTTAAGGGAAGGCCATGTTATTGTAATATATTTGTTAATTATTAAAGCGCACAGGAGATACAACCTCAACCACCAATGGATTGCATAAAATACAAATAATAGTAAAATGATTGAAATTTTATAGAAAACAACCAACTACAACCAATACATAGCACATATCGATGTCGAACAAAAATGTATATAATTAAAACGGAAAATATACAGATATAAAACATATTGTTTCTAAATTAACACTTACACCAGGAGGCAAATCACTCTTGAGCAATTTGATTTCCCTCTTAACAGCAGAGTAGAAAGTCCTAGGTTCTGAAGGCTGTAGCATAGATAAGTGAAAACGATGTGCTATTGGGGCTGATTCTAGTACACAGAATCCTTCGCCACCGCCGATTGCTTCACTTGTTCCTATAGTCCCTGCTTCAGGCTCCACTTCAGATCCTTCTGCAGTAGCTAGAGGAGCTGTTTCAGAAGCTGGTACTGAAAATAAAATATATAATTTAGATTGTTGCCAAATATTTTATATGACATTACAAACGTTACTCTCCACACCATTTCCATTGACTCCATACCATTTATAATCAATAAGTTTATAGATTTCATGTTAATACAATCTTTAATAATTTATGTTTAGATAAATGAAATAAAATTTGCAGGTAAAAATAAAATTTGGTTACCTTTACAGTGGATTCATAAGGAATGCTGAAGTTTTTTAATCAGTTACTGTAATAAATACAAAGCTCAATTGGACTGATATATTTAATGTCCCTGGCTTTTGATTTCGTTATTATGTCAAGTAAGTACAATAAATAATTTATTTCTAAAAAATCAGGATTGATGCCACATAACATGTGTTTATTTACCAAATTCACCCTTTACAACTATTTCATTCCTTTACTGAAAAATCAATCACAGTGCTTGCAAAATGATCACTTTGTCAAATATATTAATTGGCCGGTCACATTCAAGAAATTTTACCTTCTTAAGTTTACTCGTGTATGCATTGAGGAGCCATTCTAAAAGTATTGCTTGAATTCAAGCACCACTGAACCGAAAATTTTTGCCGATAATTTTTAAAGAAAAAAGTAAATAAGTGCAAAGTAAAAGAAGTAGTAAATTAGTTAATTATTCCCTATGTATTTCTCTTTTGAATTGGTTGATGTACAATAAAGATATACTCTATAAATCTGTTAAATGATACTTGATTTTCAAAAATATTAATTTATTACTGAATGAGTTCAAAATGACTCAGATTGGGTTAATATAATTTTTGCTGTATATTGGTGGTAAATCCAAAATTAGTGCTGCAAATTTTTCTAGTTTGTTACTAAAGGATAGTGAATCTTGCCTTAAATGTCTGGTGTGGTACCTCAAGCCATAAGCACATTAAATCTAATGCTTCTTTATAAAAACGTCATAATAATAATGGGGCCAGCCACGCAGCAATACATAGCTAGTTCATAACCATTTTCTTTGGAGTTAGTAGTCACAGGTCGTTTCTCCCATTTCGTGGGAGGGCACCCCTAATTGAGATTTCATTTATAAACAATAATTTTCATTCCATAACCAACTAGCATAACATAAAACATAAAACTAGCATAAATATCAACACTAGTTCCAGATTTATTATAAGCAATTAAGTGGTTTCGCGATTTTAATATAAATACATCGTAATTTAATATTAAATTTTTTCCCCGGAAAGTGAAGTAATATAAAATGTCTAGAAATTTTTCTTTAGGAAAAAAAATTCACACTAAAAGTAAAAGAAGATAAAAATCCCCGGATGAATGTTCGCACTCACCATTCGCGGCAGGATTGCTGGCAGTGACCGCTGTGACTTCCTTAACATCACCAGACTGGCCATCTCCTGTTTCATCGTGGTCGGCCATGCTTACTACCAGCGCCCCGTATTGGCTGTAAACATGGTCATTGTTTACTGGTAAACCACGTCAAAAATTAGGCTATGAAAAAAATTACGATACAATATATATTTATTACACAATACACAATATTCTATCAATTTATGGATCACATTTTACAACAATTCAATAAGTTACACATAAAACATACAGTTTGTTAAGGATCGCCATAGTTATATCATGCAAGCAAGATATTGCAATCATTTTCCTATAATTTTACGATGAAATAAGCACTATCAATTTATAGTATGACAATGCAATTATTTGTTTGACATATGGATATTTAATTCATATTTATTTACCTGATTGCAAAATCTTGTAACACACTGAATCTTGTAAAGTATTAGTTTGCTTTTTACAGGGTTTAGGGTACACAACAAGAGGCACGCAAACTTACATTAAACAAATTGTATCAAATACTATACGCAATCTAATCTCATTACTAGTATATAAGTATTACGGAATTCGGGCAGGAATAGAGAAATTAGGTTACCACTTTTTTATGCTAATTGATAAATAAATAATGAAACAAAAATAAAATAAAAATAATGGTCATTAAATATTCGACGTACACTGTGGAGTGGTGAGATGTTTGTGCAAATAATAATAATTCTAATGCGCTCATACAATGTATAACATGTAAAATTTCAAAGATTATTTGCGTAAATAAAAAAGTGAAACATATGATGTTGTCATAAAAACAATATTTGGGATTGATAGATTCAAATTTATGACTTTTGCTAATGATATTCTTTTTCATTTATAAAAAATATATTACCACAGTGTAGTCTATATGATTTACAAAAACGTAACAATAATTTAAAAAACATTTGTTTAATATAAGTGTTGCGACTACTATCGCTTACCATGAGATTCATAATATATAGAGGTATTACACTCAATAAATATGAAAGTAAGATCCCATAATATTTAAATAAATTATGTATGTGAAAGAATACAAGTACCTACATATAACCGTCACAACAAAATCCCAATGCATGTTAAGGCTCGCGATCTAGGTGATAAAATAAAACAAGTCCTTACAAGGAATCTGGTGTTAATGATATGCCAGTCACATACAATGAACAGATATGATGCAAACCAGTGAGGCAACAAAAATTAAACTAATCAGGAATTCCACATAATTCCATGTAAAAATTATCATCATCTATTACTTAAAATATATAATATCAATGTATTTTTAGTGTCATAAAATTGAAATATCATTATCTAATTAAGATAATCTCTGATTAAAAACAATAATGTCTAATATTAAATTAGCTGTTGTATCATGTAATACCAAATTATCATCATTATAACAATGGTGGATATCTAGGAGTAAATATATGGAATTCCTTCAAAACAGATAGAAATCAGGAAAAGGATAAAAAGCAAATTAAAATTGAGGCTCACACTGAAAAGTGGTAGGGTAACTTCTCTTCAGGCCTGTTTTGCTTTTTCATTAAGCTGTTTAGGAATTCGGCCAACTCTTGCGGCCTTCTCCTGCGAACACAAACAACTTTAGTTTTATGAGTTATTATCAATATGCAATATGTAAAAAAATTACTCTCTTATTTATTTGAGTTTGATAAACTGAAAAATTATCTACGTTTGAATAATAAATTACTAAGGTATAATTTTATGTCTGTAAAATATGGAGATCGTAGCATATGAAAGGTCCGATTCATATAAAACAATAGTTTATTTTAAGAATCACATTTTCATATTTAAATTAATAAAAAGTTTATTTAAAAAAAACTGTATAATTGTTGAGTTGTTATATATACATAGGATTTATCTACTAAATAGTCATTCAATTATATTAGAAGATATACATTTTGACCTTTTTTAATTTAAATAAACAAATTTATATTTGACAGACAATTCGTAGCAGCGAAATGATACATCGCAAGAGGAATAACACAAAAAGGGTATAATACATACCGGCTAATTTCTGCGTGGGCCTTGACTAACTGCGAGTGGATCAAGGAACACAGTTTGTAGCAGACATTGCGGGTCGTGCCTTCAAGGTCCGGCGGCTCGGAGGATGCTAAAGATATACCCGGTTATTAAATTAAGATCTTAAAATGACAACAAACCTGCGCAGACGAAGGATATTCCTCAATGTACTTTCCTGTCTGTCAAAAATACACTCTATTTAAAGCTATATGTAGTGCAGCCCACAAATAAAATAACTTTTAATGTCATGGCAAACTTTTATCCTTGCCAGTTAAGGACTGTGCAGGCTTGCGAGCATGGATCTCTCCATAATCGAATTTTGACTTTAAAACAATTATTAGAATTGTTCTCAATGATCACTTTTATATTAGAAATGAAATAATAAAATACAGATTATATAATTAAACGTCAAAGATATTAGACTTACGATTTCCACCAATTTGTGCGTTTTCTTGAGGCACAGTATTGTCTGAGCTCGATGCTTGTACGGGCTCAATGTTCAAGTGAAGTCGTTTCTTGGGAGTACTGCCTTCAACCTACAGAATTTTTATGGGTAATATTATTAAACTATCAACTTTGTGTTGATATTTTGTACTAAGGGAAAAAATAAAATGTTGATTTAATACAAATTTTTACATTGCTTTAGTTTAATTCTTTATCTTTTTAAAATAAAGAAAGGCTCAAAAACTTACTTTACATGCATGAATCTCTCATGCATGTAAAGTAAAAACTTGCATGAAAAGGATTGTATAGCCATGTGGATAAATTTAATAAAATATCTTCTTAAAATAAAATCAAAATTTTTTCATACCAGGGACTGAAACCTTAAAGGAAGGGGTGAAATGAGCATTATTACAACATTTCACATTTTAAGTCAATGGGACTGTAATTAAATTGAGATTATGAGTGTTCTGTCAGAATCACTGTTTTGAAAATAAATAAACTGTTCCATCGAAATGGAATTGAGGTACTCACCTCCATGGGTTCGACGGTAACGTTAGCGGTGATGAGCGGCTGCCCGGACCTGCTGAGCTCCTCGTCGACGTACATAACCTCCAAAGAGGAGGACTCAGCGGGCGGCTCGCTGGCCGAGAACAAACGAGCCAGCTGTTCGTGCACGCGTCGCTCGCCTGCTCGCGGAGTTGTCGCACCGCGTTCACGGACACGTTCTAGTAAACCCTGTAATAAGCAATAATATAGTATCTGCAATAGTTTATGTTCACTGATATTAAATAGTGACAAAAAACTGTAAAGACGTGTTTCCCACCGAAACTAATGCCGCTGTTAGGTTTAATTTACTCTTCTATTAATTAAAAAATAAATATTATATTTATACTAACTGTGGAATTTGTTAGACACATTAGATTTCTAGAAGTCATTAATACAATCCCGTATTGCTAGTAGTAGTTAGCAAAATTGACGCGATCCAATTAAAGATTATTTGGAAAATATTTTACTACTTTCTATTAGTTTTTTAAAATGCAACATTGCTTATGCATTTTAAACATTTTAAACATGGAAAATCATGGAAAAACATGGAGTTGAACCATTCCAATGTTAAAACATTGGGATGGTTCAACTCCATGTTCAAGAAAGCTGCCTAATCTGTGGCCCCGCATAATACTGACGGTTACTTGGCTACTGAGTGTTTAGACAAAGTGTAACCAACTGTGGATTGTGTATATTAGCAGATTTAATATATTTAATAATGCAGTTTCCACCATCAATCTTTAAACTACAGTAACCCTATACTTATACTTATAAAACAAGTTGGACCAATTTTTTTTTAATAATTTGAAATCAAAAGTATGTGTATATAAACTTACTAGGAAATGGTCTTCGTGGAAGAAAGAGGTACCCATCAAACGATCCAAAAATCGGCAATCTTTGTATAAGTTGAGTAATTTCCGCATAATCTAGAAAATAATAATTATGTTAATAAGCAAAAACAAATTACTTCAGTAGGGGAACTATTTTTTGTCTTCTGATCAATCGCGATAGCTTTCGCCTTAAAAATCATTACTGCGTACAAAAGCGTAACTTCGCAATGATAAATAGTAAAGCAGCAATGGATATATAAAATGAAAACGATAGCAATAGGGAGCAGGTCTATTTAATAACAAAATCGCCAGAAATAATATAAATATACACTGCTTATTTCCAGCTGACACTCGCTTATCTCAACAGAAGATGACCAGTTATATCGGCTCGAAATGTAAGCTTGCCCCGAGGTAAGAAACAATGAGAAATTGATACAAAAAGCTATGCTACAAAGTTCATACAAAATTATACTGCGCCTAAGTCGCTGAAGTGATAAGTAAGCGTCAGTTGTTTACGTATACTTTTTTCACATCTCTGGAGTCTGGTGACAGTACCTATTTATAGTTATAATCCAACCTGATCTTTTTAGTAGATCTCGGTTTGTAGGGAATCGATTATTTATGTTTTCCTTAGAGTTTTTAGAATATGTTGTGTATTATTGTAGTAATTAATGTAAGATATTATTTAGATTTTTATTTTTACAAAGACAAAATATAAATTATTTTTAATTAATTTATTTTTGTTTCTTGAAAATATTATGCGTAAATCTGAAATTTCACCAGCCTCAAAAAGTCTGAAAAAGAGTATAATTGTTAAACATCAATAAGGATTTATGTCATAAACTCAAATACCGATTACCGGTTTAGAATAGCTGACCTCTTGGCTCTGCAGCGTGGGATGCTTGGCGAACATCTCTTCCAGCCGCCGCATGGCCACCCGGCCTCGCTCTATGTGCGCGGCCACTCGAGGCTCCAGCAGCCGCGGGACGGAACCAGCCACCTCCGCTACCACCACCGCCCCCGCCCCTACTAGAGGAACTGGCTCATTTGCCGGCTGGTTCACGAACACTAGCACCGAACCGTCTGAAAAATGTTATAAAAAGTCACTTGAAATTTTCCATGACTAATTGTATAATTAGCGAAATCTGAATTTGATCAATGAAAAAGGGATGAGGGAAATTTAATTTTAAAATATGTTTAATTTTAAAATTAAATTTCCTTACTTATTTAAATAACATCAAAACTAAGCTCAAAATAAAAAATCTAGCCGAATCTCACCGAAGCCTATGCCTTGGTGCCAATTCTACGATGAGCTATACTAGTTTACGTTACTTATTCTAATTTCAAAAAAGGCACGAAAAAAATAATAGATAATCATATCTATTATTTTTTTCGTGCCTTTTTTAGCAAAATATTTCATATTTAATCATAAATATGAAATATTTTGCTCGCCTTCATATTATCTATAATAGTACTACTCGATCGATCACATGCAACCACCAACCTTACCGGACCTTAGTTGAATGGATGCTAATAATAATACTTTACTATAATTTCAGTTTGGACACTATTGTAAAGGAACGATACGAACGTAACAAATATAGATTAATTCTGTCATCAAACAACAATAGATAAATTCGTGAGTTGAACTCTCAAGTCCTATAGGTATATTTCGAATTCTACCTAAAATGTTGACCTCACCTTGCGCTGGTGCGAGCGCTTGCGGAGTATGGGGCACGGCGTCTGGCGTGCGCGGAGACGCTTCATGCGCCGAGCTCTGAGTCTCCCACGAGTCCTCCGACCCCGACCCCTCTGAGCCCCATAACTCCCCATCTTCAGAGTCGTACTCCCCGACCTAGTACACAATTGATCTTGACTATCTCTACTGACGACTTAGATAAAAAATACTACAATATATATGATATGGTAATAAGGTTGGTTTTTACTGAGCGGTTTTTGACTAACCTCAAAATTTATTTATGATCATACAAAAATATATGGATGTGCCTAGTCAGAGTAATCATTTGTATAAGAATTTCAAATAAGGTCATTTTAAACAAGCTAGTACATCGTTGGAAAAATATTATTTATACCTTATAGAGATCCTGCGGCCAACACATGCTTGTATGTCCATCAACCCACCATACTTTAACACGGCCGGTGGGGAAGTTGTCAATCACCTGTAAATACGTAATAAAACAACTGATCATTTTATATTTCTATAAAAATAGAAAGGTAAACGCAACCTACCACCAAACACTACGCTATTAACAATATTGTAGCTATATGCATGCATACGGCATACACGTGCCATTTCACGCCTACTTAAAGGACCATGTTATATAAAGAAGATAGATATTTGAATAAATACGTTATGGGGGTTGTCTAAACCTAATACGAACCCAGACACAATAATTTAATAGACTGGAGTACCGCAGAAAAAATACTTTAAACTTAAAAAAAATACCGAGATGTCATTATTAATATAATTAATTTTATTAGTTTTTCATTAATTTATATATGACAATTAATATCAAAATTACTTATTGCCACAAGCAGTGCATGTGTCAGTGATTTGTCTGATAGTGAAGAATTATATTTCGATTTTATAAAATTCATAGTCAACTTCGCACTTACACAATTACATGAATCCCTTTTTGAAGCCAAATTTGTTCATTAAACGCTAAGTAGCTTAAAAATTTATTTCCAGATTCTGTTCTACACTTCTCAAATACTTAACAGTTTCTACTAAATGGATATTATAATAGTATCAATACACATCGGGGGCCACACAAATTTAAGGGCGGTCCGTGATTTGGACAGCCCTGTGTTAGGGAGTATATAAGGATAAACGTATTTTACTCAATACTTATAATACCTGTCCAGCAGTGCAGTTCGCATCTTCTCCAGTGAAGTTGGCGACGCGGATGACGACTGTCCCTGGCCGGTATTGGAAGTCTGGGTGGTCTTTCAGATCATAAACGCTCATCTCACTCTCGTATAACATTTGTGGACTGTAGAAACAAAAGTTGTGAGTAAGTTTCACCACATACAATATAAGAAAATTAAACAACACTTCAGTGTAACATTGGCACCGTAAGAATCGAACTTTTAATGAAAAGAGTAAGGGCGGTCTCAAAGTCCAATGGTTCCGCTTGATATGTGGTCAACTGTACCTATATCACTTTTTCGCAAAATATATCTAAAGAATATCAACAATTAGAACTGTGGCATAACTTATAACCACCTCAAAAGAAACCAAATAATTTACGTTCATAAGGTTAAAAATTTTCAACTGACAATATTTAAATAATAACAGTCGTTCTATTTTGCATTTATATCTAAAGACAGAGACGTACTACAATAAATCTAGATTTAGCATTTGTGCCACCTATTTAAGCCCTACAATTAGTACTTATCATTAATTATAATTCTTCTTTTGAAGGTCATTTGTAATATCACTGAAACCGGTTTGAAACAAAATATCAGCAACTAATCCGGTGTAAAATAAAGGTGGCCTTACACGGGTTCGTCGGTGCTGGTGTACGTGCGGTACCAGTGCACGATAGCTGTCCTGCCGTGATGGTCCACTCGCTGGACTACGCCATATTCTCTGTGTTTCAACTGAATAAAGAAAACGGCGACTTGTTTTTAAAATATTTAGCTTATTTGTACACTTTTTCGGTTCGAACTTTTATTTATATGGACCGCCTGTAGTAAGAATTTTGCGTTATGCAAAGATAGACAGACACACTAAATTTTAATATTTTAATCATATTTGTAAGAATAAAAGATAAGAATAATGTAATACTTTCTTACATTATATCTAGCTTTCCGTTGTTGCGAATATTTAGATTTAATTAGAATCATTTCTAATGAAATCAAATCTTATTTTTATCAACTGCAAATTTATGACTAACCTGTTGATTTTCTTCGATATTGGCTGCGCCGCTAACAACAAAATCTCCAGGGAAACATTCTTGGCCGTCCAAATGATGAATTGGATAAAGTTGTGTTGATGGAATGCCCATTTCTATTGTGCCATCCTAAAAACAAAGATATTTTCAATTGAGGGCTCGTAATCGGAAAGGCGACTTCGAGTGGTTGTGGCCGCGTACCGGGAAACACAATATTTGTAGGGCTCCTCCAAGTTGGACCAAGGATCTGGTTAAGGTTGCTCGACTTTGGACTTTGGACGCGGGAAGCCGATACGGGCACCGCAGGGCGGATCAGTTTGGAGATCCTTGAGGGAGACCTATGACCAGCAGTGGGCTCCTCTCGGCTGATATGATGATGTAATAAGAAATGTGACAACCCTAGCTATTTAGACATAAGCGACATTTCCTTTCAATGTGATTTTAAGATGCCGAGGCGAGGATATAATAAATTTTCCAATATTACCTGCCAGACGACGTTGGCGCGGGAGGTGGTGTGCAGCGTCTCGACGACGACGCGGTCGCCGGCCCGCGGCGGGGGCGCGGGCGGCGCGCGCCTCACGGTCCGCTTGAGCCGCTTGCCGCGCAGCAAGCGCACGGCCAGCTGCGGAGACCGTTTGCCGCGCTGCGACGCCGCAGACGAGCATCGCGAGGACCATGTCGCACCGCTGTTTAAATATAATATTCTAAGTACAGTTTATGGCGTTATGATGTGAAATGATGTAATTTCATGCTAAAACGGATCATCCTGCCATATATAAAATGCGTAATTCATGATCATTTTAGTGACTGAGGAAATTTTTCAGTGTTCTATTTTCATATTTTTTTCTCGTGTGACATTAGCAAAATGGCGGAGCCTTCTATTGGTTGTATTAACTCTTCGAGGCAAAGGGCTCCGTTACACCACATCCCGGAGCCATAAATAAAGTAGAAATTACTACTTAAGACATGGCTGCATTATATATTACAGAAGTAAACAATATTAATCTTCTACAGAAAAAAATCTCCAGGAGGAATCCGTTTACGGACTTGAGAATACAATCTAAAATCCACTGCCGTTTGCAAGGGTTACCTGCGTTCTGCCGAAGCAATTCACCTGGCTATATCTAGACAAGCCGGCTGAAACGGTCGGGCTTTTCGCATATGGATATTACCCAGAGTTACTTGGGTTATCTTAGACGTAGCAACGTATGCAATACGAGCGTAGGAGCCACCAACACAATTATATAGTACAAGAAGACGCAAGAAGGGGGACTTTACGCCCAACCACCTTCGCCGGAAATCTGCACCTAGAGGATATTCGATATATATTATATTGATCTTCACTTTATAGATGATATTTAAAAAATTGTGCGACCACGCTGTACTTCCCTATAACACTGAACTTTCGATCGGTGTTTTATTTAACGTTTTGAGATTATTTATATTTATATTCTCTATTGAAAAAGACCTAGATATTGATGAACCAATCATACTACACAAAGTACTATAAAATGGATATTTATATAATTTGAAGCGTATAATTGAAATAAAAGTTAAAATGCCATCAAGTTATTAGTTACTTTCCCTGTTTCTTTGGAAGTAAAATAAATGCAATAGATAATTCTATTTCATACCTGTCAGTGTCACTGCCATCGCTGCTAGTGTTCTCCCAATTATCGGAGTCATCGTCATTGAGGCCTACTTCAGACTTGCTGTCACCGTTCAGGAGCGAACTGTCCTCCCGGGCAGGTTCAGGGCTATTAGGGTTATTACAATAAGTTACACTACTACAAGTTACAATTTAGAGTTAACAATCTTTGCAAAGTATATTTCTTTTAGAAATTTTTAAAAAATGGAGTATTAAACAATTTGTAAAAGCCATTTTAATTTGTTTACTTGAAATTAAAGAAACAAATTTTATTTTTACATGCACCCACCCATACATTTTGGTAGTAATATTAAAATCACATACCAACTAAGTTTCAACTGACGGATACCAAAAGATCAACCTAAAAAATGTTAATATATTTTTAGTTACCTAATTCCAGAGTCATTCTTTTCTTCAGTAGCAGTATCCTCTTGACTGCTGGCTGTTGGGAGTGACGTGTCACCACTGGGCACTATCTTAATGCTGGGGCAATTTGGGTCTGCTTTCAGTGCATTATCCAGCGATTCAAGCTTGTCATCTCCCTGGTCTACATCCATATCATTCTGTAGAGAAATTAGTATACTTATTGAAAAAAACTAAATGCAATACATTTTGGTAGTTGAGCTAAAATACATTTAATAAAACAGCCGTGTAAATATTAACATTCAAATTTCTTACATCAATAGTCTTAAGTTTCCGATGCGCTGAAGCACGCTTCTTGGGCCTCGAAGGCACATGATCTGATGAATTAGTCTCTGACTTTGAAGGTTTTTTTGTGGGGCGAGTTTGTTTCCGGAGATTTCTATAGTATTTACCTGATAACAATAATATAAATACAATATAACTGATAAAGGTTGCCAAATTTTAAAATTAAGGTCCAGTTTTAAGGTATATATAATGTATATACTTTTTCATATTTTTTTAAACAACAACAATAAGCTCTCAGATTAAAAATCCAATTATCATTCCAAAAATGTCATTATTACACGTTTAAAACAAATTATAATTATCGAATTTTAAGAAATGTTTTAACGTTTATGAAAAAAAAATCACAGTTACTACAAAACAAAAGAGCGAGGCAACAAGCACCTTGCGACGTATACATGCAATTTCATCGCAGCGGTCGAGTGAGGTAAGCTACTCGCATTGGTTTTTGTGTCGTATTGTTTGGGTAAGTTATGTCTTATTGTCATTTGCGTACATTATATGAGATTGAATTATTAACACCTACGCATATTCACCGGGAAAAAAGGAATATTTTGTTTTTACGTAGGTCAATTGAGTTGCTGCTTAGGATTACTTTATCTTTTTTCTACTCTTAACTAAATTAAGGTCAGACCTGATTCTAACAATATCAGATCCATTATTATTTGTCTGAAAACTTGTTATATTTATATTAAAATAGCAAATATAATATACCCCTCTTATCATAACACTCTTATAACACTCTTATCATTTAAGTGTCGTTTATCTATGGCTATCTAAGGAAGACAGAGACATAACCAACAGTCTATGTACCCTTGAAATAAGGGAATGTTGGTGAAAACCACTACCAGTACCCTCAAAGATAAGCTAAAAATTTCGGGTATAATTATTTACAAGTTGTTATTTCTATGAACAGTATTTGAAAATACATACTTACTAAGTAGTATGTGTATTTACAACCATTTGATTGGGTATCTTTTCAATCTGGCTTCTAAATTCTAAATTAAACGAGATATTTGTATACTTCATGACATATTAATATTCCATTAATTTTCAATATTGTTTCACACGGGCACAGTTACATTTAATTATTGTTATTCTTAATATATACCTATCTACTTTATGGGAAATAAAAAATGTTAACAAATAGTCAGTACTTACTCTGTTGTTTTCGCCACTGCTTTTTGCTGACAAAGCTGTCTTCCGGGCCGATTGTGAGGAAGTTCCTGTCACCAACTTGCAGTGTGCAAGGCTCAAACACATTCAGTAGCTTCAAATTCTTTAAATCATCACCTAAAATTTCGTTTTTTATTAATAAGATACATGAACATGATCTGATACCTTAACAAATTATAAAATTTGTTTTTGTCAACTCAATGAAATCCAAATAATAATTAATAATTTTCCACAATTACTCTATTATAAGAAGCACAAAGTAAGTATTACTTATAATTGCATTTTTACATCCTTTTGCTATACTGGAAATACTTAATAATTTATTACCATCAACCAGGAATTTCGGTTGTTGAGGAGTAGTAGTATCAGTTGGATGCGTACAGAGGGCGCGACATTGCCAGTGCACACTGACGCTCTCTGTGACAACTGCCTCAACCGTGAACTGTAATTATAAATTATAATATTGATCATCTACATTATTGAACATTTCCTAAAATAGCAAAAATATTTAAAAGTAACATTAGTAAATATTTAAAGTATTTAGTAGGTAAGCAACTGTACTAAGGTCCTAATAGATATACTTATTACCTGTGTCCATATGGAAACAGAATATGTAAGTATGAAATATATATATATAGATACATGTAGAATATAAAATGAATGTATTGCATCTAAAAAAAATTAAATTAGAAATTTATTTTTATTTCCTTTCTAATCATCTTGATGTTAGTTGTGGTATTCCTATGGATAGTATTTTATTGATAATAGTGTATGTAAGAGTGTATATTGGGTACTTACTGTGAATAACAGCTGACATTATTGGCAAAACTGGAGCATTACATATCTATATCTACTTGTAAAAAATATTCAAGCAAATGGGCAGCACTGTAAGTGTCGGTATTAAAAACTTCTACTCAGCAGTTTATTAGAGACTAAATATCAAACTTGCATGTCACCGTTTTTTTGAGAAGAGGTATTTATTTATAGAGGTCAGAAACATATTTACGCTTTGACTACGCATCGTTTCAGTCATGTTGTTTTTGGAAAATCTCGTTTGCACTTTATTAATATTATTTGTGAAGAATAAATTCGAGGGTGCCACCGCAAATCCACCTACACTACAGTATGATGGTTCGATTACGTAATAGTATAGTATACGATATATAGTAAGCAAAAATACAGTAACTACAACATAAATTCATACGCACTTGTATGATCCATCATACATACCACAATAACCACGATTTGATATGAATTACCTTATGGTCATGCATTTTATGTTTTCTAGCTGCCTTCATCTCCTTAGTAACGTGGAGCCAGTTGGCGCCATCCAGCGACCCGAGAGGTCCATAAACTACTTGGCCTGGGTAAAATTCTGACGAAGAGTAAGGTGCGGATCGACGACGACGCATTGAGTAGTCCTCCAGGGGGCAATTGTCCAGATCAGGATACTCTAACCTTGAGCCATCTGCTGATACTAAACGAAGTTTACTGTTAACAGCCTGAAAATAAAGTGTAATATTAGCCAAATGTTTATGGACCACATAATGATCGTAACTTATGTAGAAAAAAAACAATGCTGAATTTTAATGTCAACATTCGCTTATCGAGAGCTCCACCATGCTCATAGCTGACACGCTGTTTTATTTAAGAATGTACTAATAAAACTGAATGACAATCAAAAGAAAAAAATTAAGTACTTTAATTTATTAAATGATACTTTACTACACAGAAGATATAAAAAACAAATTAAATTTTACAGATATCCATGACAGACCTGAAAGCCTTTAAATTACATAAAGGACTAAGAATGTGAAAATATGTTGGAAAACCAGAGTTATATTTTATATTGATATATACCGCTAATGTTATGCACCTTAATTTGTTTTTACCGCAGTATGATTTACTGGGATAAAAAGAAATTAAATTATCTTACCTTAGAAGTTCCGACCCAAGAATCAAGACACACAGCCAAATCAGGAGTGAATTCTTCTAAAGGTTGCAGTCTCTCACTTGCTACACTAGGTATAACATGTTTAGTTCCAACGATTTGTAAGGCTGCAGTCATTACTATGTCACGGCAGTATCCCCTTTGGGTATCCTTGCCAGCAATCAGGCGGCGAACCACATCACCTGGCATTAGCGATCGATCAGCTAACCCAACCTGAGAAAATTCTTGGATGTATTATATGGCTGTGATTTTTTTGTATTTTGAGTTGGACTAGATAGAACTTCTTAACTAATTATGTTCTTACTTATGCTAAAACATCCCCAAGGCACTATCACAGTCGGGAGAGAGGAAAGTTTGGGATAAAATGTCTCGACTCAGATTGGGAGGCTGGGCTCAATCCCCAGTCAGTGCTATGGTATGGCTCTAGGCTCATTTACTTAATGTAGATGGACTCTCGGTCTGCATCTTAGTGATAATAATCAGCCCTCTCTAGAATTGGATAATAGCATTGGAGAACTTTAGCATACAAGCAAATGAATTTCTTAATCTGTGAAGTACTCATAAACCAAATTCAATATATTGAATTACAAACAATGCCCAAAAGTAAAATTTTTAATTTCCCTGACCTCAATGACAGATAGTTTGTTATAGGTTGTAAAATTTTCTCACTGTGCTTCTCAATATCTACAAATTAATTATTTAGTTACAAAGGTATAAGAATGTAGATAAAATAACAACTTAAAAAAAGAAACTAATCGGATTAAACTATCTTTTTTCGGGTCAACAAACAATTTTACGTTATGGATTCTACTAGTTTAGATACAGATATAGTCAAAAATGATGGCCTATGCCTGCCCCAAAGTTGTATCTTGTTTGAATATTAAAAAATATGGATGGACCTGACAATGTTATTTTATGTAAAACTAAGTTAACGTTAAGTTAATCAATTATTGGTTTTTTTTAAAAGTAAATAAAAAAATCCTAACAACCCTGAAAAACAGAAATTGTTAATCAAATAGTTTTAAGATACTAGATTTTGAAAAAACTGAAAATGTGAATGGAAAACTTTCACACTTAATTGGATACAAACTAAAACACAGGGTTGAAACAATAACAATTTGGCTATTTTTACCTATTTGGAAGAACATACTTAGAAAAAAGGACATTTATTTTGTCAACAGCTTCATCCCTGGACTGAAATTTTTGTATTCTGATTAGTCAAACTGGTACATCAAATTTAAAACTTAACTAAAGCTGGCTTGTAAGCGAATGAAGATATGCAACCATTAAACTTATTCTCTATAAAAATCATCATTTTGTACTTAGTAAGTACCAAAAACCAAGATGGCTTTATATTAATTAATTTAAATTAACTAATATAAAAAAATATTTTGAGTATTAGATTATCTTGTTATATTGGATCTTCCAGTTTATATTATTATACAATATATATTATATATTACAATATATTCTCCAATAGATATTTATGTGTGTGATTACCAGCTAGTTGAGTGGAGAGCTCATTAACATAATCTTTCAAGTGCTCTGGTTATGATTATGAAAACAAAGCAACTAACTAACAAATAACAAATTTTGATTGATTCATTCGGGGACTATTCATAGCAAAAGCCCTGAAGAGCACTGAAGCACTTCAGTGCTTTGGAAGATATGTAATTCTGTTGGTATCAATTGTTAAAAAACTGTTTTCACTCACCAACCTGCACCAGGTTAGTGTGGTGATGTTATGAGCCAAACCCCTCATGTGTTTTTATGATTTTGAAAGGACTGTGCCCAGCTATGGGAGATATGTAGGCTGCTGATGATGATATAATTGCCTGAAGGCTGGATATGAATGAAAGGTTAACACTACTTGAAAATTTGTGAAGTATCCACAAACCAGAGTAAAAATAATAAGATATTATGCTATTATTTCTAATGAGATGCCTTAAATAAAGTACAAACCTTCATTCCCTTACCAGCCAGTTAAAGTCAAGTTTTTATTTCAATAGACTAGTTTGACAGTAAAAAAATCCAGATTAAGGCTACTGCTGTTTAGTATCAACAATATAAATAATATTTCCAAGTAAGACACTACTTAACCTACTCAATCTTGCCATATTTCAAGTATAGAAGATATATGACAAAACTTAGTACACTATTTAATCAGATCAAATTTTAGAATTATATCTTTTCATTGGAGGGTATTCATGAAAATTAAAGCACATTGGTTCTAAAATAGTTATTATTTGCTTAATGTATTCTGAATATTGTAAGGCTTCGCACCCCATGAAATTTTAAGATTTGATGCACTAGAAAGACCTAAATAATTATAGAAAGAAACTTCGTCGTAAGATGCACCGAATGACCGGTATTGGCCTCAGGCAGTTTTATAAACGCCTCTGCTTACCGACTTTTCAGATATTACTCGTTCAGTCCCGGACGGATGCCACACAACACGAATTTCGCCTTTTTGTACCGCTGCTTCAATGTCGCTCTCTTGATCACTGGAGATGCCTTCGTAGTTTTCGAGTACGAGGCCGAAGACCACTTGCCCACTATTATTGATTTTATACACCTCATCTTCATAAAAATATTGAAAGTCAGTCGGCGAACCTGGATTTTGTCCCGCCATATTGACGGGAATTATCTAAAGACACAAATAATTTTGTTTTTACGTGAATATGTTCTTTCTGACAGCTGATTGCAATATGTGGCGCATGCGTCAATTTTAATAATGCAGCACATACGCTATCTGGCGACTACGAGCAGCAAACATGTCATTCTTTTTTTAGAATATGTAAAAGAATCTTGGTCATACAGCCCACTAACTGTAGCTTCTTAATATATATATGATAATATCTTGTATGTCCATAAATAATTACTGGGCAATTAACTGGGCGCATGTATACACTTTTATAACTAAATCCCGTGCTGTAACTGAAGGGCCTACACACAAATTTAAAGACTACATCAAACAAAATTCAGGAATATTTAGGCGATAAGAATACAAGAAATACATGTTGTTTTGCAGGGTAATGGCGGGATGGGATAAGTGCAGTATATTTTATTTCGCCTGATGTATTACAGTGAAATTTATGTTATTAAATTGGTGTTGTTTTATGCCAAAAAGATAGTTATATCATGCAATATAGAATTCATCATTCAGCGTTGATTACTTACACTTTCGTCAGATTTTTCAGTTTCATTTCCATTTTACATTTGTGCGGTAAGTTCATTTTTTTAACATCATCGTATCATTAACGTAAAATTTCATTTTCATATCATTTTATCATAATCGCGACATCGCATTCCATTCTCATTCATTTTTTCGTTTATCTTTAACAAAATGGCGGGTCTATGGGAATCTACCATTAGTCGCCAAAAACTCCATGGAGCAAAGGGATATTTTACACCGGTATCACTGAGCCATAAACAAAGAAATCACTATTTAAGATATTGATGTATAGGCTTCAGTTTCCTTCGCCTTACCTTTAATAGTATAAGAACTACATCTGTGGCGTTAGATATATTATTTCATTTTACACATTGAAAAAACCGGATAATTTTTGCTATGAAAGATGCATGGCCAAATGTTAGTCAAAATAATATTACAATGAGAAGAAATAGTATATTGTAGCTATTTATTTATTGGGAATATATGATTATATCAATTAATAAAACGAAATAATTAATATTTTCCAAAAAACAAATAAAATTCTTTTCCATACCAAACGATGTTTGATGAAAAAATTAATAAAAAAAACTACTATTATATGATTGTTTTGAATGTTATACTACAAAATAATGCTAGCAGGAAGGATATAAATAATAAGCCAGTCACATTGGTTTGGTTAGGTAGTTTTCTTTTCAAACTTACGTAACTTTCGGACATAAGGTACCCGAAGGCCATTCAAAAGTTAAATTTTCCAATATGATCTAGTTTTTATTATTTTTATTTCCTGTAAAACACCTGATGGTAGGTACCAGGTGTAAATAATTACTACGTTTAAAAACACTCCAGGCATCCTTATGTACACACAAGAGGAACAATACAACAACGTAGTGTAGTATGTGTATTAGTAAGAGCAATTTATATTTTACTGCAGTAGTATTAGTTTCGACTCCTATCCCTTAATAGACCTTAGGTTAATTGTTTTTGCTTGTAGAAAACGAAAGCGATTTATATATATAGAATTTATTTTTTAAATCGTTTTACTACTCTGCAAATAAAATATATATTACATATTTAATAGCTCGTTAATAATATTAAAGTAGGTAGATATGTGTATGTACATAGGTGGTATAGGTTCCTATGTTGGTCCCTAATGTCCACAGTTACATAATCGAAACAAAATCATAACCAGATTCCTAACCACATTTTTTTCAACCAGAATAAGTTCGATAAATTTATTTATTAAAATACTGATGTGACGTAGTTCGAGTGCTATTCTGGCTTGCGCGATCAATACTATTATCAAGATAGCTGTGTGGGTATTTACATTGCGCCTAGTTCACGCACAGCGCTGCTTGAATGAGGTTGTCGTGAGTGATAATGAAAAATAGCGTTACAAATTCTATAGTATGCGGTTAAAATGTGAACAATGCCACTACCAGAAATCATAAAGAGAGCCTCGAGCTACTTTCTCGGCCTAGAGTTTGAGGAGAACCAGGAACTGCCGAATTACGTTGACAACGAAGTTTTATTTTGCAAAAATAACGTGTGTGTACATCCGCCGACTATAGCCAGACACGAGCTGGATATAGTGCACCACCCTGGTTACCTTACGGTCACCACAAAAGTGTTTACGGATCAGCACAATAATGCTAAAAGACCAACGCTATTTATTAACTGGATTCCTAATTCTACTTTGCGTAAATGCCCTTCAGCTGTTGAGACCAGTTCTAATGATGAGCTTGAATGTAGTAATATAAAAGCGAATGCCAAACCTATACTGACATCGCGTAATAATTCAAAGCCAACAAAAAATGATACA
Source organism: Acentria ephemerella (assembly GCA_943193645.1). NCBI lineage: Eukaryota > Metazoa > Arthropoda > Insecta > Lepidoptera > Crambidae > Acentria > Acentria ephemerella. Next base: position 6,963,396 of record OW971886.1, on the reverse strand, counting down.
AACAACGAAAATGCATTTTCTGATTCGTCTGAAACAACGAGCCTGAATTCTAACTCCGATAAACAAAGCATTAAATCCTCTGATACGCGGTATACACGCAATGACACAACCCAAGACGAATTGTCATCTAGTTCAAAGCCAACTGTGAAGTCAATTGAATCGATAAAAGATAATGTATTTAGTAGCTATGAAAAAGAAGATGCTAAGGACGATGTGTTTATGTACGATAAACATGTGCGCTCGCAATCAATGACATCGGTAAACATTACTATTGCTAATCCCAACATAGAAAACGTGGATTTAACTCCAGATTCTCTATCTGGAGACAAATTCATAAGGTCAATGTCAATGAGTTCCTGCGACGAAGGGAATCCAAATTGGATGAGTACGCCGGAATTCTTAGCATTGAAACATAATTTGGTTTTCCCGGAAAGCGTTCAAAGTTCTCCAGTGCCACAAAGGAGAGCTCCTCTCAAATGTCGCAGGTGGGTATTTGTTTAGTTTGTATGGTAATGTAGTGTAAAGTCTGTAGAGTAATTACTGTGAAGAACTAGCCAACAAGCAAGTTTACAAGCAAGCACAACGGTTTTATGTATTTTTATACTTTCTTCATGTGTCGTAAAGTTTACATTTATTATTGTTTGTTATCTTATTTGCTATATTTTATATTGGTATATTTTCCTTTTATATAATATTATAACCTTAACCTTACCTTTCCATCCTTTTATTTCCCTCTATTACAATAAGAGTATCATCGTAAGTACTGGTATTGCTAACGTTGGGTTTTACCAACTATCTTATTTCTTTACATTCCAGTATTTTTTTTATTGTTGTTCCATTTTATGTTTATTAATGCTACGCTTCAATAATAACTTATCGTTGATTATTTCCATAAAAAATGGAAGAATTGCCGTCGGCTATATAGGTATCGCTATCCCTGCAGTTGTGTTGACATGTTTATTCCGTTGAATACTGTAGGTAATCGCAATTCGAAACTTAATGCTATATCCACACGATTGTCTAACTGTTAATTTCTATTGAACCGTCTCGATCCTGTTTATCGTATGCTGTCAAAGCGACAGCAGCTCCTCTGTTGTAAAGTATTGGAAGCCAAGTGGTTTCCAATACTTTTAAAATATACAAGTATGTAGCCACATATACTTGCCAACTGAACGCGATTACGGTTGAAACTTATACTAAGGGTACAGTTCTTTCAATTAGTGATTTACAAAGTGAGATCCGATTGCTTTAAGCATAGCAGGCAGCTTCCAGCCAATCTCAGAAATAGATTAACACTTTAGTGCAATGTCACACTTACTATTGCGTTTTATGGTATTGTAAGTATTATAGTTAGTGTGACAACACTTAAAATATGAATCTACCTCTGAGGTCTATTGTAGCTATGTTTTTCTTTTTCTTCGTCTTTCACGTGATTGTTTCAATAAAATTCAAACTTAGTAAAATGTCATTAAAATACTATGAGGGATATACTATATCGACTTTTTAGTAACCCCGTATTTGAACTATTTGTCCTTTACGTTTCCATCAGCGCTCACACTCGAAAATTTATGATTCTTCTGATAAGTTGGGCACTTCATAGATTCCCACAAAATGTACAAAGCACAACCTCAAAAGAGATACTATGTATAAAATTTACTTATCCAGGACAAGTAAGCGCACTCACTGACTGTCTGTCTGACTGACTATAGAAATGCAATCAGTGCAATTCAGTCAAGCAAGCGTCAGGTCAAGTCTGGTTCAAAGAAGCCAAAGATTCTCGGTAACATTAGTCATGAAGTATCAATATCTTCTATTTTTGTACAAGTAAGGTGAAAATTGTACTTTCGGGCCCCGCGTTAAAGTGTGTGTTACATAGCGGTTGACATAGTAAGAATATAGAGAAATTTTACATTTAAGCTAACACTTATAGCTTACACTGCAATATTTAATTCATTGTATGGTAGTAAAACAGTCGAATATAAACTGCCATTTGTGCGGACTGTAGAGGTAGAGAGATGTTCCATTCGTAGTCTATCATTTATATTGATCTCGTGTAGGGCTCCAGCTCATTATCCGCACATTCCTGTGAATGCCATGACGTCCCCGAGAATGCAATTACTGTTCACTGACAGCACTCGCCTATTTCCTTACCTAGCTATCGATTGATATGAGATTCATAATTCATAATATAAATAATACCTAATACTAGTTAAAAAGGTCTATATAAATAAGTTCAGACCCTCTTGTGAAGACATAGTCAACTCTATATCCTGTCGTCATACCTAAGTTAAAAACTATGTTATTTAACGCCTAAACGCCGTTTTTAAACGTTCGTGCTTCCTCTAGGTTTTCGGTGGATCTCAGTCAAATGCGTTCGCTTCGCCTGTTTTTTAATGATGACAACTGCACATGTGGACAACTAGTTGTTGCCTCTCGAGAATCTCAATACAAAATACTACATTTCCACCATGGAGGGCTAGATCATTTGGCACAAGTACTCCACAGGTGGCATTCACTGTTACATAATATCAGGCTTACTCCAGGTAATCAAAGAAGATGCTTAGGAATATTTGTTAGTATATTTTTTCTAAATTAATCATCTTTTTTTAAATATTTTAGGGTCTGAAGAACCCAATTTACCTTACCGACATTTTATGGTATGTCGCCCCGAAGTACAGAAATCAGAACAACATCCAAAGGAAGGTAAAGTCTCAAAAATTTCTCCTGAACTATTCTACGGTAAACTTATGAACAGCAAAGGAGTAATAGAGGATGATTTATTCTTGAGAAAGTGCATTTTCTTCGGGGGACTTGACAAAGAACTCAGAAGGGAAGTTTGGCCCTTCCTTCTACATTGCTATCCGTATAATTCAACTTACGATGAAAGGGAAATTATACTTCAAATCAGAACAAGGGAATACGAAGAAATTTCAAAAAAAAGGCTGGAAAAAATGACACCCGAGCAACACGCAATATTTTGGAAAACGGTACAATGTGTAATTGAGAAAGACGTGGTGAGAACCGATAGAGGAAATCCATTTTTTGCTGGAGATAATAATTATAATATAGAAATTATGAAGAATATTTTATTGAACTACGCAGTTTATAACCCAGTTCTTGGGTAAGTTAATTATATTGTTTTGCCAAAAAACGTCCATTTTTGGCACTAAGGTATCATTTTAAATAAAATTCGATATATTTTGTAACTCCTGTTTGCAGTTATACTCAAGGTATGAGCGACTTACTGGCACCCGTTCTATGTGAAATAAAATGCGAGGCAGAAACATTTTGGTGTTTCGTTGGACTTATGCAGCGTGCCATTTTTGTTTGCACGCCCACCGACAATGATATGGATAACAATTTGGTAAGATTTAATTAAAAAGATAATTTTGATGCATATTATTAGTGGGTAAGTACCTAAATCGTGTAACGCATAATAATTTATTGTATTTTTTCATAGAGCTATCTTCGAGAACTAATTAGAATAATGTTGCCGCATTTCTACAAACACTTAGAAAAGCACGTAGATGCTATGGAATTGCTGTTTTGCCATAGATGGATACTACTGTAAGTTATGATTCGCAATATTTGTAATAGTGCAATTCTCTTGTTTTTTTGGGTATGAACAAAATTTTGTGTATTACACATATACTTTCGTATAGTATTGTTGTTTATTATTTATCTAATAATTTATTGTGTACTTATTACAATTAACAAAAGAAATGACACACAAGACAATTTTTAGTTTTGTTTCAAGCCTAATATTACAATTTTTCAACATCTATAAATCAAGTAAAACGAATGTGACGTAAACTTCTGAACAATACGAAAGAATGCTATTTTCGATGTATAAGATACCTAAAGTTAAAAACTCATATGTTTTGAGGAGTTGTACTTTCCACCACCAGCTCACTGAAAGAAATAGAAAGAATACTACTTAGGATATTCTAACTACTAAAACTCAAGTATTCTCTCGGCTCTGTATTGTGAGTGAAGCTTCGAGGTGATGTATGACTGCCGGACGCAAATACCAGAGTAGCTTCAAAAAAACCATGCAAAACGTTGGACGTTCCTATTTGATATAAACGTTCAGGTGTCTTAAATGGGGAACTTATATAAAAAAAAGATATCTATGAATCAAGAACCTTTTTCTACTTTCGTATAAGAAGTGCCTTTTTTCTGAAAGTTCATTTTCTCAAACATGCTTGGAAATTTGAGCATTATTTTGGCAATATTTTTCGTGATAAATCGGCAAAACTTTTATGAAATCCATATATCGACATATTTGGTTTTTGAGCGGTCAAATAAATTAAAAGTAATCTCATATCTGCCGTGTAATTTAAAAATGAAAGGCCTTTTAACATGGTAACCAACGACTTAATTAATCAAAGGTTTTATTTACTTGCAAATAGAAAGCTGTTTAATCGAAAACAAATTTCAATAAATCTTAACTTTATTCAACAACAAAATTATATTCAGTTTACAGATTTTGGTTACATTTTCTAAGTAAATCAAATTCGTTAAGCAATTATGATAAGTATTGAATTTATTTTGCTACAGTGATTTTAATCCTAGTTAATAAGTTACTATTTCTATCATATATTTATTCTAGAACCTTCAATTTTGCGTTAAAAGAAAGCGTTACGTTGACGGGATATAAAATTATTTTGCTGATTCGGTCAGGGGTTCCGGGTTCGAGTCCTACTCTGGGCAGATGATAAATGTGAATATAATTTCTAATATATATGTATAAAAGCTCATAACAATGCTATCTTTGGGCTGGATAAAAGTAATATGTACACATACACATTAGTAGTTTTATCTACTTACGATCTTCTGTAAGGTGGAGGCACCATTTAAGTTTACAATTCGATTATAAAATCCTTATATGCCCTACCTAATTAATTAATAAATTTAAAGCTAATAAGCCCTAATTAATTTAAAACAGGTTGAATTCTTTCTTATCTGTTGTAATTCCAGATGTTTCAAGCGTGAATTCACGGAGGCGGTAGCATTGCGCATGTGGGAGGCTTGTTGGGCCAACTATCAGACTGATTATTTCCACCTGTTCCTATGCCTGGCCATCATTGCTGTTTACGCTGATGACGTCATAGCACAAGATCTCAACACCGATGAGATGTTGCTACATTTCAGTTCTTTGGGTAAAAACTTGCATTTTTAGTGCTTCATATATTTTGCTCTATGTAGTAGTTTTTTTTTTTAATTTTAGTGCTCGACGATGGAAGTGTAACTCTGTCGTACTGATTGTATTATAACTTAGGATATTGAAAAATGGTGGATGGTGGACGATAAACGACCACTAAGTAAACCCGGTAGGCGACGAGCGCCGTGTTATACTCTGCTCGTGACTATGTCTTTTGCAACTTCGAAATGTCGAGTAATAATAAAGGTTCATGGCAGAACACGTAGGATCCGCTTCAAATGAAAGTTTAAAATTATATAATATTCGCCCTCCATAAAATTGCTGTTATCTTTATATTCCAGCAATGTACATGGACGGCCGATTGATACTACGGAAGGCACGTGGTCTCCTTCACCAGTTCAGACAATTGGTAAGGGTTCCATGCACGCTCGCAGGAATGTGCCAGCGGTGTGGCCCCGGCATATGGGACTCCACGCATAGACCAAGCATAGAATGTACAGGTGCACATGAAGTTTGCAAGTATGCAGTGCATTAAGATGTGTGAAATATTTACACTGTTGGATGTTTTACTGGCGACGTGAGCAGTTCATTTTTCAAATGGTTTTTCTGTTTCGAAAATAATGTATGAAATTGCTTTTACAATCATTGATTGAATTTCAAAAGGTTTGTAGGATATGGAGATTTGTATTTGTAGTTGGGTATTGGAATACCTTCCATTTCAAACTAATTCTTCATGAATATCGTATGTTAAATCGCCTGAGATGAAAATGAATGGCATTTATAAAAAAAAACATCGATAATGAATTATGATGATGATGATGATGGCATTAAAGAGAGATAAGATTAACTAAACATGCTTTTATATAATAATAAGCAACACGCTGAAAGATATCTCAATACTGTGATTAATTTGAAGTGTTGGAATCGTCCACCAAGTATACTGGGAAAATCTATACATAGATCGATCGACCTAAACTAAGATCTATTTTACGTAAATTCAGTCAACTAAGTAGATGCATTAGAGGACTTTCACGTTTACTTGTAATATCTATATTAATTTTGAATTACACAATCAACGTAGGTGCACATGATAATGTTTAATTTTGTTCACATTGCATTATGATAGGAAAACATAAGTACCTATTTGTGTTGGTTGCACTATTAATGAAGTGCAAACGAATCATAAAGGTGTTTGTGAAATGTAAAAATGTGATAAATTATGGTCTAATTTAACCTTCAAATCCGGGAGCCTCGCCGTTTTCTCGAGTCCAAGGCGATATTTTAAATTTTGATATAGCTCCACATTTCTTTTGATTGTACAAACAACGCTCATTTTTCATGAATAAGTATTATTTACACTGTTAAGTTATTGCTAATTAACCAGGAATTTTTTTATCGGACTTATCTAATAATTAATTAAGCATCTAAACCTATTGGAATAGAAGCATTACGACTGTGCTCTAATATAATTAATATAAACATTTGGTTAAGTACAAACTTCTACAGTAATATTGTTTGTCTAACATAGACCATTATTTACAAAAGTGAAACTTGAGTAAAAAATTGTGTACTTTAAAAAACGACTGTCATGTTATATGAAAAAATATTATCATTGTTCTGAAATCTGAACGTAAAAAGAACATATCTAGACATGTTGTTCCAAATATATTTAAATCTATAATACATAAAATGTTTCCCGATATTAAAACTAAAATGATATTCATTATAAGGGAAACATATATGATTCTGTAGTGGATTTAAAAATGAATTTGAAATCGATTTCACATCTGAATCAATGTATTAGTAAGCTGTAATATTTTATAGAACTTGTTCAAAATATTGAATCAAATTAAATATTAAAGGTGGCGCATGTTAAAAAGAGGCTAACTTTATATAAAATTGTACCTGTTTATAGAATTTTACATGAACCCTTTGGTAGGGTATTAATGAATGAGTATGGGTTATATTACTGAATATGATAACATCACCACAACAAAGAGAGGAAATTACAAATAGGAGTTAATGTTTATGTACCTATTGCTGTAACGTGTAGATTAACAATAATAAAAAAAAGATCTCTATTCTCTCTTAAGCACTTTATATACCACCTATCATAATAATTGAAATGATTAGTAAAATTAATTGGGCTTGCATAATTTATTAAGTCTTGTCCTCTTTGCTTACTATATTGAATAAAATGTCCTTATTTCGTATACATTCACTATGTTGATAATTTGTTGAAAAATTGTGCCGTTGTAAAAAATTTAAATTTGTTCCCTTCATTGAAAACGTATATCTCCTACGGTTACCATATATGCTTGTACGTCCCCTTATTGATTATTTATTTATACATAACAGTGAGAATATGACACGATTAAAACTGCTGTCAGTACCCCTTGTTAGTGTGAGTTTTTAATCCGATCGACACATTTCGATCGTAGTTGCGTGTCTTTACGTAAATTATAATCTTCAAGTGGTTTCATATGTGCGCTATTTATCATTCATTTGCTAAAATTTTGATGTTTTTTTATTATTGTAATTAATACAAAGAGTTAATATATGAACTAAAGGTACTGAATGCGTCATGTTCTATAATGACAGGTTAACCATCAAACGTGTGAACTGTATGAAATAGTTGAAAGTTCTTTCGTTCTTAATTGTTTCCTTTAAATTAATTAATTAATTTTTGTTTAATAATTATATCAATATATTCACAAATATTTCAACGGATCAAAGAAGATCTCTAAATGACATCTTAAACGGTTAACGGTAACTATTTAGTTTTTATAAACACATTTGTGTATCTAATTTTAGCTGTATAGAAATTATCAGTTACATTATGAAAATGCATGTTGCCTAGTCCCTCAGGCTTTTTTGTTTGAAAAGAAAACATATTTATATTATACTTTAATTATCCGGTCAATTAAAATGGCGTATCTATGCTTTGTACTAGCCTTAACTTCTTAAAAATGACATGCGTAAGGTAATATTTTGGGCTAACAAACAACATTGATGTACTTACGTGATTATTTAGTCGAAACAATTTTAATTCGTAATTTAGGTACGAAACTTGCTTTGATGTGCTTATTAACAAAATAACAATCCCATTCTGTGTTTGCGTACACAATAATTAGATCGTTCAAAACTGATATTCATTCTATTCTAGTATGGATGTATGACACTAGAGATTTTCCCTTGAAACTTAGTACGAAAATAATTTTGAAAATATTAAGTTTGCAATATCTTAATGATTATTCCTTGTTTCGAAATCACGTTGAGTAGATATATTATTACATTTTATTAAATACGTTATAATTAGCCTCAATTATTAAAAGTACTTACCTAATGATAAATGTAATAAATACAGTTAACAAATTATAAAAACTATTTATAATTTCAGTACCTACCTAAAATATTATTAATTCAAATGGAAATTGTTTTGAAATAAACATTCTATAATTATTCCGATCTTTATATAACTTCTGGTCTCTATAGTAAAATAACTAAATATTTGTAATGATAAGTTGGTAATCATTAAACATTTTTAGAAACTTACGCCAAAAGATTGGATACCTTTTACAGTCCTTCTCTTTGTGTGAATGAGTAGTACAACACGATTTATTTCGCATATTGTGAATTGTTGCGCGTACTGTGATATGTAATGATCTGCTTGTAATATAGGTAATATAATATTGTATAAGAGTTATAATAATATATAAATTATAAATCATATCCAAATAAATGTATGAGCATTCAATGTTGACATTTTTCTTTACATCGAAGTCAAGCAGAAGGGTTGAAGTGATAAGATAGCTGTAAAATTGTGTGCATTGTACTATCATAATACTAAGAATGTGTATGTTGTGATCTGCCTGATATAAATTGAAGTTAAAATCATAAAAATTACTTAGTAAACAAACATCTGCATAATGTATTATTATATAGGCAATTAGTATTATTATATTATATAATGGATTCATAGGTATTTAACCTATTGGGTATGGTCCAAAGACTGCCAATTTGAAGATTCGGTAAATAAAATACTAAATAGGTACATACAAACACAGATTAGAAAGAGTATATCTAAAAAATATAGAATTGACAAAAGCGGAGAATCGAATTGTGCCTAAAATAACTTTTTTTTAAATACAGTTCAAGCAACGAACATCAATAATATTACACGCGCTAAAATGTTTTTTGTGCTTTGTATTTACGTAGCAGTTCGTAATTTAAATAAAACCTTTGTTTAATTACCGCCTTGGTTGCCAAGTTTTATAGTAAAGGATCGTTGTGTTTTTGGCGTGTAATGGCGGGGTCGATTGGGTGCTGTACAATTTAATTCAAAAGTTGTGTTTAAATGACATTTTTATTGTGAAATTGGTGTGGTTTTTCTTGAGCCTGAGATACCATTGAAGCCCTGGTTTTTAAAGTTCCCATGTGAGCAAAAAAACTCTTCTTAAGTCACCAGGTTACGTTTTACCTTACCATCTCAAGAAATTACGAATTCTCAATTCATTACTGTGCGAGTGTTGCCTCAGTGAAGATAACGCTAATCATATCTTCTTTTCTTGTCCAAAGTATAATCACCAGCCTTTTTTGACTCATTGGCTAAAAACAAATACCCATTACCCACTAGCATCGGTAAATAATATAGATGCTAGTGGGTAAATTATTTATTTTAAACCCAACATCCTTAAATTTGATTACCTCATTTATATCTAATAATAATAATAATATCGAAATATAATTAATTACATCTAGTAGCAATCGTAGGTTTCTAGTTATTATATCAATATATCTTATTATTATTTAGTCTAGCTCCATAATATAGTTTTCCTGTATCCCAAACTGGTTTTTTGGAAACAAGTTTTCCATTATTTCCAAAAAACTTTTTATATATCTGTGCTGTCGTGACACTGGGAGAATGTTTCTTGTAAACATTTGCCACGAGAGAAATACTTTTATTCGTATGTTTATATGCTCAGTGATCGTATTATCGTATCTCCGTTACTTGGAAATTGAATAAGTAATGCTGTTTAGTATAGATAATGGTAGAGATAGGCACGAGTTTATCTATGTGCTGATAATTGTATTATCTGCCGCCGGGACAAGTTCTACCTCTGTAAATAATACAAATATTAAGACAAAAATGGCCCAAAATTTACCAAAAACTATGAAAGCTGTTGGCTTTTATAAATATTTGCCGATATCGGATCCAACTAGCCTTCTGGATTTGGAGGTTACAGTGCCAAATATTGAGAGAAACGAAGTTCTTGTTCAAGTTAAGGCGACTTCTTTGAATCCGATAGATACTAAAATAAGAGCTCCGAAACAAGGTACAGAGATCAAAGCAAAAATATTAGGTTTTGATGGATCTGGAATAATAGTGAATAAAGGCGACGACGTGAAGCGGTTCAAGTTAGGAGATGAGGTATTTTTCACCGGTGACTTGAGAAAGAATGGTTCTAATGCTCAGTATGTTGCTTTAGACGAGATTTTAGTTGGGCCAAAACCGAAAAATATGTCTTTCGAAGAGGCAGCTGCAATGCCACTTACAACAATTACAGCTTATGAGTCTTTTTTTGACCGGTTGTTATTATCAGAAAAAGATAAAGGTAAAACACTTTTGATTATAAACAGTGCAGGAGGAGTAGGGTCTGTTGCAACACAATTAGCTAAAAACATAGGACTGAATGTCATTGGCACGGCGTCACGGCCTGAAAGCGAGTCATTTTCTTATCAACAGGGTGCTAAATTAGTGCTTAATCATTGATATGGGGCTGGAGTTGACTTTATCTTAGTGAACTATGACCCCTATCCTTATTGGGACACACTAATGAAAGCTATTAAGCCACAGGGAAAAATCTGTCTTATTGTTGACAGCAGTGGTCTTGTTGACTTGAGGCCTTTAAAAGACAAAAGTGTGACTTTGGCATCTGAGATGATGAACACAAGGATTAAATATGATACTGTAGACAAATCAAGGCACCAGGAGATGCTGGAAGATGTTTCGAAGATGTTAAGTGATGGAAAATTGAAAAGTACTATGACAAAAGTACTATCTCCAATCAATGCAGCAAATTTAAGGCAAGCTCATAAACTAGTTGAAGAAAAAAAACTATTTGGAAAATTAGTTTTGTCTGGCTTTTAAATTATTTTGATAATTACATATAACCATTCATTGTTAAAATATGACTTTATTAAAAGTGTAATATGTTCTTGTTAGTTGTTAGTTACCAAAACTGAAATATTACAAAATTTTATGGTAGATATAGTATGGAGAATGTTTGTATATTTTAAATCACAATAACAAGTTACTGGCAAGTATAGACTTGAGTTCCTTTATGCATACATGACAAACAGGGCTTTTCATATACACCTCTGTGATTCAGTACATAGGCACCTTCATTCTATGCGTCTTCCACATCATTGCAATACCTAGTTCTCTGAGATAGACATCTTGACTTTTTTTATAATAAGGATTGTAATAAAAAGCTATAGTTTACTTGTGATTAACATTATATTGTCAAATTGGCTCCCAAGAACAAAAAATGTAACAGATAGGTTATTGATACCATAGTAAATAACTTTAGCCACATAATTGACAAAACAAAAATATTGTCTCAAAAACTACCAATTTTAAAAAATTATGAATATTCTTAAAAAAAGTCATAATGTAGTTTATTGTCATTTCTGTTTGTTACCTTTCTTCTTTTTAAATGATGTACCAGGAAGCAGAGGAAATATTTACAATTCTCAGAAATTGGAAAAAAATTATGAAAACAGATACTGACCTAATAATTTATTGTGAATTGCTAAAAGGTGCAATGTTAGATTGATTGAGTATGTTTGGATTAAATTGTTGTCCTTGGAATGGGGATCCAGGTGCATTCCATGCTTTCTTTAATATTTCTATGTTACGAATTTCATCACTAGTAGGTAGGCCTCTCAATCTCTGTTCTTGATTCCACTGCAATTCTCTAACCTGACAAAAAGCAATTATTATTAAACATACACCCACTCCCTTTTCCCCCTATCTTTTTATTTATCTATCCCATAGACATTACAGTGTAATATAAATATTCCACTGTAATAAATCTGAAATAGTAAAAGTCAAAGAACAGTGACATTTGAAAATATGTACAATTCTTTAAACTCAAAGCTCCAACCAAATAAATAAAAATGGACACTTTAACTTTAATAATAAAGCTATGTATTGTTGAAACCATAGAAATTAAATTAAAGTATTGAAATTTTTAGGACATTACTTGATTTGAATGATGTACTATATTATAAATAAATACTTAGACATTACAAAATATTCAGCTTTATTTTTTTTACATTTTACAACCTCTTAAATTACAGATCACTTGCAGTCAAAATGTAATAGTAGGTTTTATTAAGCTTTAGCTTAGAAGGTGGGGTCCTCACCACCATTTTATGGCATTTCTTTAAGATAAATAAAAACTGACATATTTGCTATCATATTGAGAACCTAGAGTTAAACTTAGAATTAGGGTGTATGTCAATATCAAGGCCATTAATTACCTTGGTAATGTGATCTTCTGGTAAGTCATCTAAAGGTCTAGAACAATCTATCTTTGATAGATCAATAGTCTCCTCATTATTTAAGAATTTGTTCCACCAGCGTTCTTGAACCTTTTCTGCATATACACATAATAAGTAATTATAATCAATATGTAATAAATTAATAATTATCTAATGGAATATGGCTCAGGTGTTAGTGCTGAATTGGATGACATTAACAACTACAAACCCAAGTGTATTAGCAGTCTCCTTTCACTGATACTCCAGAAGCTATCCAAGGCTTTAATTTTGTATGGGAAAGAGTCTTTAATAATTACATCTCCATTGTTACATGCCACACAAATATCACAACTGTTTAAGTTCACTTTCAGGTCTTTAGATGATTTTATGTGGTCTGGTAGCTTAACTATAACATCTGAAATAGGAAATTATAACATGAACTAAAAAATTTCTTAACAGAATTTTTGCGGTACAAAACTAATTTTCAAATAAAATATTTAGGTACTTAAAGTACTAAAACCAATTTCAACTGCAAATCAATGAATTACCCAGTTCCATTATAGTCTGTGACCATAGATATTTGTCTCTTTCAGCTCCATTATATGTTTCACTATTTTTTTGTGTAGGAATTATTGGAGGGGAAAAAGATGATGATGAAATATCAGTTGATAGTTTTTGAGAGCTGGTCTGTGATTGATCTTTTGCTTCTTTGTTCATGTGCTGTGATGTTTTTACTGCTGCTTTATTTTGTGTCTCATTATTCACATTTTTTACTTCATTAATTAAAATATGATCATCAATTTCATTTTCTTCAGCAATTACTTCGACTTCTTGAGCGACCGTAGAGCACATTATTTCATTATTCAAGTCAGCAGGCTTATTAGCACCATTTGGTGGCTTCCAATTCTTAGGATCACATGTCCGTAATACTTTAATAACCAGTTCTTCCGCAACTCCGGGAGGAAAGCCCATATTCTGATATTGACCTTCACATACATAATAAAAGTCGGTTCTATAACAACAGAGAACCATATATTATATCTAAAATCTTCAATCCATAAAAAGATAACATTTCACAAGAGCTAAATTAGAATACCTACCGTCTTGCTAAAAAATTGAATATAGCCGAAAGAAACCCTAAAATTGACTTTTCATTTACTAAAATGGATGTCAGAACTTCATCATATTTATTTATATCTCTAGATTCTGCCATATTTAATTGGCTTAACTATCGTATCAGTTAAGAAAAAAGATACAAATTACAGATGGAAAGAAATCCAAATACCAATAAAACAGCAATAACAAACAGACCGATCACACAAACACTCAAAACGTAAAACGTAGTGTTTATATGCTCAGTGTCACAAACTATTTTTTTTAAGCTTTACTGGCCTGGATGCAAGTTTTTTTGGCAATTGTCACAAACTACTCAATTACTATAACACAGGTAGTAGACAAGACATACTGGTTCCAGCCTTTTTATTTCGTTAAATTTCTCCCTATTAAAGAGAAGACAAAGGAAACTGAAGCCCATACAGCCATATCTCATGTAAGTTTTCTTTGTTTGACTCTGGGTTACCCGTATAACGTATCCCTTTGGACCATGGCGTATTTGGCGACTAATCGTAAATGGAATACAGTGTAAGCTGTAAAGAGATTTGAGATTTTTTTTCAAAATAGAATGTAATGTTAGCGATGACCATGATACGAAAATGGTAATTACAATGAAATAATAAGCAAATGAGAATGAAATGATACCATGATGTTAAATAAATAAACTTACAATTATAACAAATGAATGGTAATGAAACATTAATGTTTCATTACCATTCATAAAATCTCACATAAGTCACTAATGAATATTGAATTATGTATTTTATATATTGCATGATGAAATGGTCATTTTGACGAAATCATATATACAGCCCCCGCCATTACGAACCAAAAAAACATCCTCGTAAGAGGAATAATATATTCTTTGTTCCAGTCTTTAGTTTCTAATCGATCACAGATTACTATACTTTCTTTTGTGATGGCAGCCTAAATACTTCCAACACATAACTTATGATATGTTATGTCCAGATTATAGTTTATTGGTAAAATTTCAATAGTAAAATATCATATACGAATAATAATATTGTGCAGACAAAAAAGATGCTATGAATATTTTTTATTAATTTGTATTCTACCTACATCAAAGTAGAAAAAAATTGACAAACATATCGTATTCTTAAACAAAATCGAATAATGGCCCAATTTAATTGATTGCTAATTATAATAATACTTCATTGATATTATATAGATGAAAAAGAATGTAAACAAGGACATATTTTATTCATTTGATATTTATAAAACAATAGATATTTTGAGCAAACCGTGTTTGTTTTTATGTAAATAAATGTTTTAGTGAACCAACTTGGGTTAATTTTGATTAAATTAGCCTAGTTAACTGTAGCCATTTGATATTTATTTCGATTGTAATTATGTATCTTCTTAAAACCTCAGTCAATACTTAACCATTTGAAAACTTTGTAAACCAGACCAGATTTAGATCTATTTTTATTTTTTTCTACTAAAAGGCGAAAGCCCATTCAGCCTAATCTTATAGAAATATTTACGTATAATAAATACCATCGGTAGTCTGATAAAACTACTATGTACGAAAACATATTTTCTACTGGTATACCCATAACCAGTTTTTTAACTTACATTCCCGCCACTTGGTGGAGTCGTTTCGCTTTCGAAAGTTTCACATCCGCAAGAGAGCGGCAAGGCAAGGCAAGACGAAGTGAAGTAGGCAAAGTCTCGCGGGCGAACTCGGTACGCTGCAGGCGATGACCGCATTCATTCGAGTTTTTATTATACTGTGAGTGTGCTGTCGTGTTCTCTGTTCCGTTGAGTGTTTATAAAAATGCTGCATAGGTGAACTCAAAGAAGTGTTGTGATTGTGTAAATTATTTCTTAGCTCTCCCTATCTTTACTGTCTCCCAAAGACTGTAAAAATGCCTTGCTCTGCGGTAACTTTGTCTATAGCGACCATTACAGCAATCGTGGCTGCTGCTTTAATGGCTATAGCCTTTTCAACAGATAACTGGCTTTACATAGAAGTGAAGCGAAGCAATATTCAGGTAATTAATAAAATTTAATAAAAGTATTTTATTATATTACTTGATGAGGTTGTATCTACTGAAAAATTTGTTAGAAAAGAATGTCAAATAAATACCTATGTCTTAAATGACTTCTTACATATATAGAAAAACGAACAATAGTGGAATACATACTGCTTTAAAATTATTAATTTCGTTTTTCAAATTTATTTCGATATTTTATTAATAATTGCATATTTGGCAAAATGTGAATCTACATTTTCATTTTTTTTATTTTTATAACCAATTAAAAAATATTGTCAAGTACTTAATATAACCCGGCTTCGTGAAAAAGAATAGAAACAAATTGAATAATTAGGTCGAGTTTTTTTGCTATTTTCTATATAATAAGTATTTATATATTATTCATATATAATAAAATTAATATTAAATATATTTATTGTATAATTAATATTTTTATTTAAAAAAATATAACTATGTATAATTTGTTGACAAGCGAAGCCGCTATATAGGCAGCTGAGCAGTACCTTATATAGCGGCTTCGGATGGTTTCTTCTCCATAGAGGTTATATACAATTAAAATTTAATTTTAATGATGTGGGTATGGCTCGACAAATGTGTCTACAGCACGCACTGTAGACACATTTGTCGAGCCATTGGCACGCCAAAGAAACATACCTACCAAAAAATTTGAAAACCATCATACTCTGGCACAGACGAGTTAACAAAGTGACTTATCTTGATTGTTTATATTATAATGCCTTTTGTTTTGCAGCATCAACAGTTAACAATCCAAAACAATCTTGATCGGCGATAAATCTTGCACTTAAAAAACTTACAACATTTCCTTTGATTCATTGCAAATAAACAAAATACTAAAAACACACACATTTACATCATAGTCAATAAGGTTCAAACTCCAGTAACTAGGTATCAGATTCGTGATCTTGTGTATTGAACTGAAAGTCAATGTAACACGTATTCTTTCGATTCGAGTCCTTGCGGAGCACCGTTAGTTAGACACGTTACGCATAAATATGCAAGTATAATGGCACGAACAAATGTGTGGGTAACTGTACTATACTGTGGTCTTCTGCCTCCGTGATCACGAATGCTCTTTGTCAGTCCGATCAGTCTTATCATATTGATTTTTAATTTATTTGATCTCATCTGTTCCATACCACTCATTCTGAGCCAAGTAAAGGTAGGACGTTACTTACCTATATAAAAGGAGGAACGTGTCGTTTTTATTGGGAAATGAGTAGCACAGTTGATCTTTTATAAATAATCCCCTGAAGATAAGCAAGAACATGACCGATAACTTAATCATATTCAATATGTTACGGTCAAAGTGTTCACTTTTATCTTTTAGAAACTTTCCTAAATATGAGCAGGTACAAGTAAGGAATGTTATCATGCATGCCTAACTAAATCGAATGTACGTATAAGAACCTACTAACAACCTACTTATTTCCATTAGTCCGCAAATTTTTAATATTAGCGACTTATATATGAACAAGTAAATAATCTTGAATTCTATTTTAAAACTTTCAATAATCCACCAATATGACATTGTTAAACGGAGCTGTAAAAATTGAAATAATTCCTCCTTTAATAGTCTCCAAAGTTTTAATCTGCAAAAACTGGAACGTCGCATGGTCAATTTTCCTTGTAATGCCAATGCCGCCGTTTTTATACTTGTAGATACGACGGACACTTATTTCTTTTTATTACTGGAGTTGGATTCAAACTTTTTGCGCGAGCAACTTACTCAGGCGTGCCGAGCTTCTACCTGCGCCGACGCTTCAACTTTTTTTCCCTTTATGGTAAGGGTTACTGGAAAGCTATTCTATGCGTGTTTGTTTGAAGGGTGCGATTCCGTTCAGAAAGTTAAAGTTAGATCATTAGTTTAATAACAATATAAAAACCCAGATTGATGATAACTAACTAGTTCTAGTACAAAACTGAGACATAGAAAAATATTTTTTGTTTTCTTTTCTCACTAATAACAATCTTTTGAAACAAGATTATTAATGCAATTTTATTGTGCTGCCGATAAGTTGGATTTTGCTAGATATTAATTATATAGTGAAACGGAACGGAAAGTATTCTTTAGCATTCAGTTGTTATTATTATAATAAAGTAATGTAATATTTACTACGTAGGTATATGAAAATTTCAACATTCGTGTCGCATTTGTTTAGCAAAAGTACAATAATTCCACTACGTACGTAAAGGGCGCCTAAATTTGACCTAGAGATGTCTACTTTAAACACAATGTCTTTCTGAGTTTTTTTTTCTGACCTCTTCTTAGTGGCAAGAAAGTAAGACTTTGTGATCGGAATTGATGAACATAAAAATATGATGGTTTTTCTTTCATCAGACAACACAAATTTAATGAATCAGGACAAGACCCCCCGTAAATTTACGAACAGAGGCTTAGAGTGCCGTTTAATAAGTGTATGTACCAAAGTGGAATAAAATATTTTGACTTTGGATTAAGGCCGATTTCGTCAGTTGAAAATTGATGCTAAATGAGTCTTAACCAATACTTACAAATGAATATTTTTCATACAAAATATCATATTGAGCAAAAATTTTAATCCTTAGACATACCCTTACACTTTATTGCTGAAAATAAACCCGCCATAGTTTATAACTAACTAACGATTAAGATATAATCGAGCTTAGATAACCAGAAAAACGATGTATCTAATGGAAAGCTTTAGAGAAATTTATCGCGAAAGTTAATACGTGGTGGAATGCATTAGCACATCTATTTAAAACTGTTTGCTAATAGACTATTTTAATAGTTTTAAAGTTAGTATAATTACATAAAACTAAGAAAGGCTGATAATCTTGACGTCAAATATTCTTAGAAGTGGGTAGTTTTATGAGTAAATCGCACCTATCTACATTAACTAAACTATAATATTGCTATAAAAATAAGAAAAGAAAGAAATTAATTGTTTTTGGACAATGACCTCGACGAAAACTATTGCCACCTTGTGTTCAATATTGATTGACGCTGAATAGACAGACATTTTGATCTTTCTTCTGGAATGGGACATATTATAGGGTATCGATAATGATAGACTTTTAAAAATAAAAGCCTCTACACCGCCTGATGGTAAAAAGCAGTATGAGTCAATAAGTGCAGCATGGGATATACTGATTAAGCCATCTCCAGATGGCCAGCCCGAAATTGCCATAAATTTACAATTAAGGAACCCATTTTAATTGATTTTTTTATGTCAATGAATGACAAACAAGCACGTGAATATAAGTGGTAACCATAGATTAACAACATATGTAACATCATGAAATCAGGTATATCGTCATATTAGGTACTTTTTAAAGTAAAATTAATAAATGAAATCGCGGTATTTATTAAATATTCAATGAAAGTTATATATCATAGTTGCATCAAAATTCATTCATTCCATTCTTGTTCGAAGTACTTATTTGTTTTTAATTTCAAAAAGATAAATAACTATATATTTACTTTATTCTCTTTGAAACAATATATTTTTAACTTTAACTTGTTCTGGCTGTCAAAATTATTAAATTAATAAAGAGTCACGTCTTATTCAGTAAGCATTTGCCAAGTTTCATTAGTTTAGAAACTGTATTTTTAGCATTTGACATTATGGTACACTACACCTATTATCTAGCCTAAATCAAGCATCATTAAGAGTTGTGTTATGGATACTAGATAACGGAGAAATATAAGTAATATGTATATAAATATCAGAAATATACCAAATAAAAACAAATATCCGTGACTAGGGAACAAATAAATAACCAACAACAATATGAATATATTCAACATACAAATAGTTGCCCCTACCGAACCACGAACCCTGGAGCTCTGGCTAAGAAGACAGGGGTATTGACAACTCGACCGTCAAGAATAATTTAAGATGACAAACTATTCATATTCATCATTGCCTTTTGATATTGAAGAGAGGCTGATTCTGGTTTGGGCGTTAACATAACCATGCTGTGGCCCATTGTGAAGAAAATCGATTACATTACTAAGCCGAAGTATGGAAGTGCTTGAGGTACGAAGTTGGTAACGAAATTGATGTATCCTGGATAAACCACAAGACATTTGCGTTGTTTTTGTAATAGAAACCAGAGTACTCCAACAACTCCGTTAGCGAGTCTCTTATTCTTATATAGTAGGTCGGGTATGTATAAATTTGTTATAAAATATCTTTGGCTGTACTATTTGTGTTTGGCTGACATTTCAAGATAGGAATCAGATTAGGAAAATTTTGTTTCCCACTATTTTTCTTTCCGTCCAAATGATCTCAAGAAACGAATTAAGTAAAAAGCACAAAAAATCGATATTTGGGTGCCACACGAGTTCACTGAAAGAAACCTAATAACCGTGTACTCATTTGCGATTCTTTATTGTAACGTAATGAAACCAAACCGTTTTTGAAGAGATTGATAACTGCTGATGATAAGCAGTTTACGTATGAGAAGAACGTGCGAAAAAGGTCGTGTTCGTAGATCGGTAGGCTTCACAGACCGTGGCAAAACCTGGGTTAACTCGCAATAAGGTGATGCTGGGTCTATGGTGGGATTGGAAGGGCATTGTACATTATGAGCTTTTACCGCCGGACAGAACCATCGATTCGAATCTCTTCTGGCAACAACTGATGAGATTAAAGCAAGAAGTTGAGAGAAAGTGGCCGGAATTGATAAATAGAAAGTCTGTGGTCTTCCATCATGATAACGCTAGACCACATACATCTTTAGCCACTAAGCAAAAATTAGGAGTTTGGCTGGGAGGTGTTAATACATCCGCCATCTAGCCCTGACTTTGCACCTTCAGATTTCCACCTGTTTCGGTCTCTTCAGAATTCTTTAGGCAGTGCATACATCAAGAGTATGCCAAAACTACTTGTTGCGGTTTATTGATCAGAAGTTCCAAAATTTATACAGCGTCGGGATCATGTAGATACCTACAGGCATGGCTACAAGATGGCAGAAACTCTACGAACAAAATGGCACATATATACTGTAATTAAATGTAAAATAACTTTGAAAAAAAAATATGTTTCTCATTTTCATTTCAAATGCGAAGAAACTTTTCCCCAACCTATTATATTATAAAATGCTAATAACAGTGAAGAGTTTCTAGTGGTAGGTATAATTTACGAAATATATAGTAGAAAGTTGTTATTTAATAATAGTTAAATAACGATTAATATTTAATAGTTTTTGTAACACAACCAATCGTGACGTTCGTTCGTGACAACTTAATATCGTTTGACACCGGAAACTCGGTATGCGCTTGTTTGTTTAGTTACCTGGCTTAATACCGGATGTTGCGTTTATTTATCCCGTTACAAACAGTTTTAGGGATCAACCATAACACTGTCGAAGTAAAAATGTCCTTGTTTATACAACCATTGCATAGACGAGGGCAACTTCTATCTATGAAAGGTATGCGTTATGTTTACAACTTACTTTTTATCGCATCTTTAAATCCGCCGAGAATATCAAAATACCGGGAGTGGTTCAGAAGTGTGAATATTTGTATATAATGTTCGAGTTACTATGGACCATGTCACAGTAACCGGCGGGCGATGGCGGTACCCCGGCCGGCTACATTAATATACAGAGAATAATTCACACAAAGTATTATACTTAGTATTTCAAGAAAATTGGTCTTACCTAAAACAATATCAATATTAGCGTACTCCTTTTTTAGAAACAAAAAAACAATTAATTTATATGAAATCGTTAAAATATCCACAGCTCATTTTATGTACAACGTGCTTTCAAAGCAAGTACATATACTCTGCCTTTTATTCTCACGACTTCCGTTTATTTACTACTGTCTTCATCATATTCTGCTTTCATCGTTTCGCAGACTTCTCGACTGTGATAATAGATTTGCTTATGAATTAGAACATGATAATAATTATTACCGTATTTATTGAAATAATAGTGGCCAGTAGCGCTGGACTGGCGATATCGTTCACATGATCCCAGTCACGTAAATAACTGACATGTGTTCTCTGTATAAATGTTCTTTTAGCGCTGGAATGGCACCGGATGGCAGTAGACCGCTATCAATCTAGTTACTACACTAAGTATAGCATGAGGTTCTTGAAAACGGGCGTTAATTTTTTTTACAGATTCGGCAACGCACGTGTAGTACCCAGGGGTATTACTCGCGCGTTGCCACAAGCAATCGTAGGGCACAGTAACCTTAGTGGTATAAAAAAGAATTACTCACTGGATACAGTGTCATTCCAGTGCCGTTTTTATAGCGTTTGATTCGAGTGCTTTACTGGAATAATGTGAATAAGGCATAATACTTATTTCAGCATAGTTCGTCTAGCCCAACAGAATTATCGTATTAATATATTATAGCTTACTTTTAATCTTCGCTGTAGTTCAGTAAAATGCGGGTGCGGATATTGCAATGACATGCGTCAATACTGCAGTTAATATCTGTTCACTTACGTACGTAGTGCAATAACTGATAATAGTCACTTCTTTCAAGCGAAACAGTGCTTCAAACCGTTTTTTGTTTTAATTACAATTGATTCAAATAAAACAAAAGCTTGCTATGATCATTTAGTCTACCTCAGCCTCATTTTAAACTTCAATTTATGACGGATGCTTCGCACTCGCAGAAAGATAGTCTGCAAAGAATTCCTTAACATGTATTATTGTCATTTTTGTGGCTTTTCAACCTTAGCTTTATTATTTTATATTGTTGAAACTCAAGTCATGTAAACGTGAAAGTTCACGACAGTAACTTGTAAAGTTAAGTAAATCTTTGGAACTGTTACGCACTGCTAGAGAAATTCCACTCGGTTTACGCCTCCGACCCGTTACCGTTGCATAAGCTTGGCTAAATAATTTGATGGCCTTCAATCGTGCTCGTAAAACAAATAGAATACGCTTTGAAAGTGTGGATAATCTACCACCGCCGGCACAATTGATGCATTTATGAAATATTGCCTTTCACATCGTCATCTCTCAGTAAAGTTATAATTTGGTTTTTCCCGCTTTCTCTGCTCCCAGAAGGTGATGAGACGATTTTGAACAAAACATAATAAGCCAAGGATTTTTTTGATAAAATATTTTTATTAACTACCTTTGTTATTTACTAATTACTATGATACTCGCAAATAAGGCGCTAACAAGCTGAAAAGTTTAGAGTACTTACTTCTATAGCTATGAAAAGTGGAAGTGGGCTGGACAGATTTCTTGAACAGATGCTAGGCGTTGTACAAGGACAGTGCTAAAATGTTAACCTTCTATCAACTGGTGCAAGACGAAGACTGCGAGGCGCTGCTTGGTCTATGTGATTGAGCGACATGTCCTGATTGTCTGGAGTGGAATGCATGTTGAACAAAGCATTAGTCTACCTACATTTTACTACTAGGAATAATATGAATATTACAGTATTTAGTGATGATAACTATGATACTAATATTAATAATAGTTAATAGTAAAAGTTTCTACCCGTCCGCAATTCAATGGTACTTTAACATCCGTAAATCCAGCCGTGCCGAGTTAATGTATTATGACAGACAATTTCGTTTACATTCATTACGCGAAATGTTACTTTTTTTAGACAACTTCAAATAGCTTTTTCACGAAAACTAGAGTTACATAACTTTCCCAAAGTCATTTTTTAACTGTATTATATTGATATCTATCATTACATAAATCTTCTTACAGCATATTCGTGGATACTTGTCTAATGAAAAAAATGAATCATTTTTCATACTTAATTTGCGTGATCCACATCAACTTCGTTGTTCGCATGTTGTAGAGTATATTCAATACTAATGAAATCGTATTCTATGTTACATGTCTGATGCATCTGTGAAAGTCGCTTTGTATAATATATGATTGGGTTATTATACTTATTAAACAACTGTCCTAATTCTGTAGTTTTTACTTTGCATTTTGAATGAAAGCGAATGCTACTTTCTTCTTTCAAATGTTGTGAGCCATTAGTGACACCTTAAACAAAAATGTCTTGCATGTGTACACATCTAACAGAACTGTTTATTTTTACATAACAACCTAACCACTGTTCTCTCTGTACGGAAATTGTAAAGACGACAAAAAGTTTAGAATCGTATCTTCCACACTGATGATAAAGTTAACATTTCCACGCCACTATCATTATTTAACATTCGCATTGACTTCTTATTGTTCTAGAGTTGGAGCCGCTGGATATTAAATTACTACGCTATAAGTAGTCCCGGCAGATATTACTGGTTACCCGAGATGGGAAAGACGCAGTCTATTTTTGTTATGTTGTGTATTTTTGTTATATTTATCATGATAAACACACACACACACACGCACGCACGCACGCACACGCGCACACACACACGCGCGCGCAGACGCAATTGATTCTTGAGTATTTATTGTTACACGTATACCCTTTTTTTATTAAGTGGACCAGAATTGATAGTCAGGGTAATGGTCGTGATTGCTTGTGGTGCTTCTTTGTATATTCTTGGTAGAGGTAATTAATCAGAGATAGCTATAAATATCTACTTACATATAAATATTAATTTAAAAAGAGATTCAGACTGTGATTGTACCTATCTAGCTACAACATAAAAACTAATATTTATTTCTATTCACTCTTGAATATTTAATCGCTATAACTTTGTATTTTTTGAAGTTTTTTGTACATTTTATAAAATGATATATACAATAACTATGTTCAAGGTTGACTAGTATTGAGTACATACTATTGCAGAGATCTTCTGACACGTCCGTTTGTTCACAGTATAGCGTCATCAACTATTTAAAAATACTGTTGATTACGATTGTGGTATTTTGCATTGAAGCAACTTCTATTGCTGTCTTGTATTCATAGGCGTATTTTCTTAGTGCCCATATTGAAGCAAATAACCTAACATTAGAACTCTTCATATCATTTTATAGCTTACCTAGCTATAAAATGATATGAAGAGTTCTGTCGGCCGCGGTACTTGGGGTGAATGCCGTCGACATTGCAAGGTGAGCGGGACCAGTCCTGCGTGCACGCTTCTCCCTACTCCCACAACAATGCCATTACTTTTATTCCTTTTATTTCTTACTCTTCCTTTTAATTTGAACTGAACCTTAACTCGCTAAACTTTATTATCTTTCAGAATTTCACGTACAACTAATTACGTAAAACAATTAGATTTAAGCATACACACTTAATGGTTGTCAGTTTATTTATTATATTATTTTCGATAAATATCAAATTGAAGAGAAAACATTTATATCGAGATCCTTGTTATCGTAAATAATTTATAAACAATCAGTTTTTAAGAACATCGCATATGTTTATTAAAAAACTTGTGTTCACGTCACGTCTGACATATTCAAGTCACGCACGATATTAATGCTGTCAGTCAGTTAGTCGAAAAGTAACAACATGCCCAATTTGTATAATACATTACCAATATACATTAAACTTCATTCGATTTATAAATTTACCTAAGTAATATTGAAATCAAGTAAACTTTTTTGTTTTTTGGAATAAACATTTCGAAGATTAGCTCAGTCATTTTATTTACATTTACGTGTCTTTCGTTGATGTCTTTTGTAAGGAATTTTTGTAGGACTAATTAAATATGTTTGTTGAGTGAAAAGAACAGTAATACAATAAAGAATAATATATTTAATTCATTTTCAATTTCATCTTTGCTATAATTTTTTCCATTTAAAATAACTTCATAAAGCTTACCAATATAGGCTTAACGCAAATATAGATACAATATATGAATACTAATCTAAATAATGATTGTAGATTATGAATCAACCATTTCCTACGTTGAAGTTTCATTTCGTAAAAAGTAAAAACAGTTATTTTCACGGAAAAGTGTAGTGTATTTGAGTGTAAATAGTAATTTGAAATTCCGAACCGAAAGTTATGAAAGATATTTTATATAATATTGAAGATCTGTGTGATTAGGTAGGTAAGTGTATAAAATTAATTTATTGTATCACTTGAACAAGAGAAAAAAACTTCTTTTCATAGATTCCAATTAATTTTAATCTTATTTTTACTATGAAGTGTCTAAATACAAAACGCAATACATTTTATATTATGTAATGTACGTAAACGCATCTACAACAGAATGTTAAAATCATGATAAATAATATGAATATCATACCATACAATTTTAATTATCTGTTGTAGATGAGTGTGACAAAAATGTCTTCGACAAAAGCGTCAGTCTAAACGTTATTACCAAAACTGCGAGGAATTACCAAATAGAAGTTTTTTAAATAAAAACTTTGACAACATAGTGGTTTGAGGTCAAATCTGTCTTCAACACTAGTAGTATGTTAGGCTAAGTAAGCGATGGAAGCGGGAACTCTCGCGAAAGTCGCTAGACAATGGGCGAGCCTTATAATTAGAAGACTCGACGTTCCGAGCGTGGCGAAAGTGGCCAAAATGCGACACACCTTAGTGTGTGGAATAGGATTGAGTGTCAAATTAACATGAATATAGGCCTGTTCATGAAGGCATTGATATTTTATATACAAAATAAAAAAGGTACCGAAAAGGTAAGGAAAATAGCGTTTTGTATGCTATGACGATTTCTTGTATTCTAGACATGGTCAGAAGAATAGATTAATAAGTTATTTTAATATATTTAATTGAGCACTGTTGGAGTCTTCTTGGTTAATTATATCACGAGGTTGTGTTTATTTTTAAATTTAGGTATGGAGTAAATTTTACTCCTAAGAGATTAAAAGTACTTATTTCGTGAATAAGTCTACTACAATCGAGACTTTCACTGTAATTTTTATACAACATTTTATTGCAATACTTTAGTTAAATGACTTCAAAATACAATTACGTACAATACTAAACAACGTTGTTATTCTTATGTGTGGCATTACAATTAATTATTTATAAATCATTTCCAGTATTTCTATGAAAATAAACGGAAGTGCATAATATGCTATGAAAATATTGTAATAGAGAGAAATAAAAAAATTGTAAAATATTGCTTTGCTACTTTAATATCCGTTTGTATACATTAAATTCAGATTTATATTTTATCCGTATTTTACTTTCTTTTTGGAGCCTTCCGTTATATAAGAGTTGATACAACATGAATTTTATACATTCCATTTAATATTGATCTTATTCGATCGAAAATTCGATACATTTAATATCGAATTTTTTTTTTAACATATTTTTTGTTGCAAAACTACATCGGCTATGTATGTATGTAATGCGTGTATTCTTGCAGGAGTTTATATTTTCTGTCCTAATTAGTAATTAATTTAGCCGTTTGTTTCTATACATTACTGTCTTCCGATACACAGTTGGTACTGGCAACAAACGTCAAGTGATTAACTTGAGTTGAAGGAACGTCACTCTCCGGTGGCTGAACGTCTACGATATTCGCACTTTGATTCTCGTTTAACACATTCCTATGTTAATGCAATAAAGTACATTATATTACTAATGTTCTGTAATGCTTGCTCAATTAATACGTGGGAATGTGATCAGATTTTTCTTGTATGAAGTGAAATATTCCGAACTGTGTCGTTTCGTCTTAGTGTTGAAATTAAGGTTATTTCGTTTTTGTTGTAGTGCAATATGGTGAAATGAGTAGCACGCGATGTGTTTAGAAAATTACTATTTTCCTTTCAATTCTTTCTTTTATCTCGGGTGCCTACCCGATATAAGAATATAAAGTTTTGGAAAATTATAATTTGTCAGCAGCACAGATTGGTTTATTACCAATTTTTATGGATTTTATATATAGACCATTTTTTAGATCAAAACATAAAATTATAAAAAAATATATATAATATCTAATTATATTACTTGATAGTAATAAGATCTGAACTTTATAGTTTACAAATTGTAAGATTTACTTAACAATAGTTCAAGCAATATTTTTCTATTTTGGGAACTAACAGTGACGTTATATTGTCCTTTTATTAATGGAGTGTTAACAAAAAGAGACAGTGAAATTATATTTAGTATTAGTCTTGATCTTGTGTATACAATTTTTCTCTTGAAATCCTGTAATTTTTCTTGTAATAAAATATGATTGCCGATATTATTTCTTTATTCAGTACCGGTAAATTTTTCTCTTAGGACGACCCTCTTCTCATGGGAAGTCATTAATGTAACCAGTTTCTCAGAAAGTGGTTGAGTCAACCGCGACGACTGACGTGTTCATATTCTTGTAAAACTCTCGACTACTCGAGTTGGGTTCGATTTACGGAGACTCAGCTGGTTACATATATCGATTTCTAAAAGCTTGCCAGGCCTCTCGTTTTGCTGGGTCATGATTTTAACCAAATCATAGATTTGATAGTACTTGTTACAACACTTGCGAGACATAATTAATATTTATTAATACGGAGCGGGCATAAATCTTAATTTAAGTAAATCTAAAAAAAATGTACAATTTATATAGGAAGAGGTGCTTACTCAATAAAAATTGTTTTTTTTAATGATTTTTTATTGAAAGTCACATCCAGGGCATAAAAACATGCTTACATGTCATCTATTTTTTATAAGAAGAAAACTGTTTTTTATTATCGACACACTGCCATTTGCATTTAATTATTGATGACCGGTTGACCGAGTGGTCAGTACCCCTAGCTTCAGGCTACTCGCACCAGGGTTTCGAGTTCGAGCTCCGCCCGCGGCAGATGTTTGTGTAACAAACACGATTATTTGTTGTCGGGTCATGGGGTTGTTTATATACTTAGGCAAGTATATTTTCTATGTTGAAAATATTTATTATATTAAATAATATGTATTTCTGTTATCTAGTGTCCATACGAGAAGCTCTTAATGACTCTTACTTAAAGGCTAGATAAAAGGAGTGTTAAGAATATTTAAATAAAATCGTACGTAGGCTTATAAGCAATATCAATTTCCTCATCGTCAAGATTTTTGAAGAATTAATCATTATTAATTCTTCATAAATGATAGAGTTAAACTTTGACTGCCTACGCATAAATAGCCCCACAAGGAATTGTCTTCATTGTGACTTAGTGATTATGACAATAGTATTTGTAATTTCTGTGTTCAGTGACAATGCAAGTTTGAAGAAGTGGACATTTACGTTGAAGGTTGTACCAATGTCTTCGTTATACTACAAGAGAAATGAGTGGGTCTGTACTTTTTACATGTTTCTGTGCTATGTTAACTGATTTAGTTAAAGCAATGAAAGCATTTCTATGCATTCAAAAATTTTAATATCAAATTTACCTACTGTCCGCGTATTACCTGTTTTTGGAATTGTCTAGTTCCGGTTGACTTTGTTAGGTCGACCGGGTATTACTGCAAACTAGTTGTATTTGTTATTGGTCGAATGAAATATAATTTTTAAAAATAATATATATGTTTATGACCATTTATTATGTGACTGTATTAGAGAAATCACTTTATTGTTCTGTGTTACACGCATATTTTGGAAACAAGGGCTTTTCCAATTTTGTTTTCCAAATTATGTCGTAGGGGGTGCACTCAGTTCCCTATGTTCAAATAAGGATGTATACAAAGATTAGGGATAAGCAATTTGTGAGTGCGTCATACACATTAGTTAAAATTCCACTTGTCAGATTGTGCGTTGTTGTAAACAGAATTGCGAGTCGCATTATATTATTTTATACCAGAGTATAATATTAATAATTATATTTTTCGTATAGGTACGAAAATAATTATTAATGTAAGAGATGTCTACTACCTATGTGTTGTTTTAAGTAATATGTACCTTACCTTTTATAAATATTTCATATGTACATTAAATAGCTAGGCTATATTTATAATTCGCCTAATAATAATCTCCAGACATACTGAGTAGATAACAGTAGACCCGGTTTAACTTGCTCAACATGTAAACGCAATGAGTTGGTTGGCTCTGATCTAATTAACTAAATATTTCCAATTCCAATTTCCAAATTTTGCGAAAAGTTATTGACCAAATAATAATAAAGAAATCATTTTCACATGAAAATGATGACTTTAATGTTTCAAACAATTTACACTAATTATATTTAAATTAAACTTTAAATTATTGTGTCATTCATACAAATAAAGTTCAGGCTAAACGATTAGGTAAAGCACGAACCTATTTATAAATGTTATTTATTGGTTTCTTGGTTATGTTGATTTTTCTCTGTTTAACATAAACGGAAAATTGTTCAAATAAAACTTGTTCGTTAATAAAACCTTTTTTCCATTAAGAAAAGGTACATTCCATACCGTCTCTAAAGGCTAGGGCTCAGCAACCAAAGGAATGCGGGAGTGGGCCGGTTCGGTTCCTCTACGCTGATTGCGCATAGAGACTGACAGGCCTATTGTATCTTTGGACTAGCATATAATTGTTATTTAATATTACCGGGCAACGCCACTTCGAGTAGTTTATTATTATTAAATAATGATTTGATTTATTTATTTTAACATGCACACAAGGGTGTACTTTAGTTTGCGTAGGATAAATTAAAATCTGAGAAGAACAGGCATGAAACTCAGCAAGATTTGTCCCTCTATTATTTATTTACTTGTATTGTTCCAGTCATACGTGGCGCAGAACACAGCGAGCAATTCGCAGACACTCCTCGACAGCCTTAACAACAAGTACTACTTCTACACGAGGACGCGTGGACTCTTCCGCATCTGTTACCCCAAAGAGCGCCCTCCAACAGGTAAGCTAGCGTCTCTTTATTGATTTAGGTCAATAAAAGCCGATGACTAACCTAATGACCTAGTTAATGACTACTTCCGCATAGCGACACCAGCAATATCAAGAAACTGCGTTCACATTCTGAAGACTGTATTATATATGAATATTTGAATTCAAAGCCAGACACGATCTCCCAAAAATACAGCTTTTATCATCATAAGTATGAGATTCTTCATATCAGGTTTATCGGTTTAAAATTAGGTCTCGCTACCTCCACAAATGGACAATAACCACAAACTGTACTAAATACTATTAATTAATTATACTATCTACAGTTTCTTCGTAAGCCAACAAAGCGGCTTAATGATTGTGTTTACGCTAATTGAGTGTGCATGATTATGATTACTTCCAACTATTGGAGCATTCAGCATATTGACTTGCTAAAGGATTGACAGTCCTAATGTTAAGTAAATAACTTTGAAAATAACGCGGAGAAGTTGTATGGTCAGTAGATCAGGCGTACGGTATCTCGCTCTGCAACAGGTGTCTAACTGTTGGCAAAGAATATAATAAACATGCTGATTACTGTAGAATACTTACGACTACAAACTGTACCTACCATTTATCGTGTCAGTTCGAAGAAAGTTGTAACTTAGACGTCGTCGCATCAATTTTACACAGTTAACATGTTTCAAATAAAATGTAGTTACCTTCCCCAAAATGAATAGTTATCTAGTATTAATTGTAATCATACTTTACACCCAAATTCCGTATTTTTATTTTGATCTTGTTTGTAAATTGGCATGAAATAATTACTGTTCATTATAAATTAACACATAGAAATACAATTAAAAATACGAAATTAGTTTTCTTAGAAAACTAGGGAGTATTTTAATAAATACCTCCCTAGTTTTCTTTTGCAAACGTAATTAGTTTTCTTATTTTCGTATTTTTAATTATGTTTCTATGTGTTAATTTGTACAGTTATTAAACTGTGAGACTATTAAATAACCCAAATCTGCAGTGTTATACTTTGCCATCATTAGTGAGTAACATTAGGCGAGGATGGGCTCTATCGGTATTTCAAGAACCGATAGCTTTGTCTGGTAGATTTCAGTTACTATATGCTCGAAAGTTACCGCATTAATTGCATTTTACATTATTCTGGTCATGTAGTGTGCGCCTTTAACATAATTTAGGTGACACGCTTGCTTAATCGGAAAATGGAACGATGGTTTCTGTGTGTCGAAGGTCTAGGACGTACGTGGGATACGAATTGAATTTTCGATTGAATGATTTCTAAAGCTGAAATTGGGATTGTTAATTTTGGAACGTTAATGTATTTAAATCGAATTGCAGGTAGAATTTAAATTAATGTATAGGTATACGTACGAGAAATTATTACTGTTGCAGCCATAGACTAATGTATATACAGTTGTTTACTATAGAAATATTATTTATTGTATTCTCAAAAGGTGTGCCTTGTACATCTTAGAATAAGAATTAGCGTAAAATGAAATTGAATATTTATTACCAAATTTAAACTGAAATAAAAGTCATAGGCATTTTTAATTGAATATACTGTCACATGGAGTGCTAGATAACAATGACTATGAACGGGGTTTACCGTTAATGTTTATGCAGTCATGAATATATCACATTTGAAGTTAATTCGTTTACATTATCTACTTAACAAGAATCAATTCCTGGTTGGTCAAACTTTATGATCAGGCTTATATCAACCGAGAGACGCACAGATCTTCAAACCGATTGGTCCTGCCCTACTCGCATCCAGCGGTTGTCGCGACCCTTATTAGATCGCTGCGGCGCCGGTCCATCTTGTAAGACCAATGCTACTTTCGTCATTCTAGGACTTTTCAGCTCCAACGGCCGTCAATCCTCCTAGAAATGTGTGCTACCCACTGCAGGGCCAGCCTGCAGGCTTGCAATTCTTTGGCCTGACATGTGTGACCTAAGTTCTCTCCAAACTTTTAACGTTTAAAGATTTTCTTAATATGTGGTAGTTTATAACAAGAATTTGAAAAGGTTGTGGTATTTGCCGATAGATCACGTCTCGATGTAGGAATTATTAATGTTGCAGATATGTTAGCAAAATTAAAGGTGATGATACAACTTCCTGCAATAGTCACGTTTATAAATGTATTAGTCAATCTATGCTTATTGTATGGACTACAAAAACTTCTTGGCTTATATTCTTATAATTACGTTATTTGCACTAATGTTGAGCAAATAAGGTTGGTTTTTCATTGAACCAAATCTTAAATGGTATTTCGTCACAGAATTAACATTTTGAAATGGAGATAGTATATATTACTAAATTCCACAAATTAACCACTAACTACCTAAGTAGTAACCATTTTTTTGAAAAATTTCAAAATATTTGTACATAAGTTCTTCATATAATGTAGTATACAGATGTTTCTTTAATAATCTCTTCAAATTAGAGGCTCTTTCTTATCAAACTCAAACATGACCTCAGTTTGAAAACAATAAGCCAAACAAAATTGAAACGGACATTTTTCGGAAACATTGATTTGTTCTGCAGCTGTGTGACTAATGTTGAATAACATCGGAATCTGAGGTCGTCGCCCACTGCCCTCCTATTCGGAAGCTCAGCGTCCTTGACCTCACTCTGAGTAAGCTTCCAGGATTTTTTGAATAGCCAACTCTATAGAAGATAAGATATACTTCTCAATTTATCTGATACCGATACAAATAACAGTCCCGGTGATAATAAGAAAGAAGTAAAATTTAATATTCTTTTTGCAAAAAAAAAGCAAGCTGTAACCTTCCTATACGTGGTAGATTGGTTTTTACGATCTGGTATAACGCATTACGTATAAAACTAATATTTTTCCAATAGGCGTTTACTGTCGAGTACTTAGGAACAGATAAAGGTATTATTATGGGGGGATTGAAATCGCGTAATATGAAATAAGATATTTGGACTATTCCTACTCCCTTCCATGAGGCGGCGTTGAACTCTGTCTGTTATATGATAAAGCAGTTAAGTATTTGACCGCCTGTTTCCGTTATTTAGATTTTAATATCAGAAGGAATCAAGGATCACATCAAGCTCAACCATGTTCTTGCGCTAATAGTTGAGGCTAACGTAACACTACTGTCACAAATTATTATCATCAGTACGGAAAAATGACACTCTTCTATTACTCATCAGTATAGTAAGTTGTAGTACCACAGTTATTAAATAAGTACTACTTTTTTAATGCGAAGTTTCCAAACTGTCGTCACATTATTTCTTATTACTGTTATTTAAGTTCAAATTGTTTTGTTTCTATTTGCCGAGCAGCAAATAAGTAACCCCAATAACCTTGGTGGTTAACCTCACCTCGAAATATAAAAATTGCGTTTTGGTACTAATGCTACCGTTTATAATTTCAGTCAGGGTCTTTCTATACCTACTGGAAAAGCAAGTGAAACTGCTTATTAAAATAAAACGTTTTGATTATGTGGATGCGACAGTATGATAGTAGATACGAAGATAAGAAATACTTATTCCAAATGTTTTATCTTCATGCAACCAACTTTTTGACAAAAAACCGAGGTATCGTACAATCGAACAACTTAATATTAACTTCGACTGGAAACCACTGTAGTCACTGTTTTCATCTTCTAGTTGAATCTATAAATTCCTTTTAAATAGTATAAGTGCGTTGATGAAATAATTTCTTGTCCTTTAATCATCTTCTGTGTATTCTGCATCTTCTGAATACTTCTACTTTCTGAACTATTTCAGATATATATGCCCTGCCCTGCCCTTTCGATTTTTAGTTTATTCTAAGTATGTTTATGTAGCATTGGTTTACATTTAATCATCATTCGTGAGTTCATTGTTACTAACGTTAGAACCAGTTCTACCGAAGTCAAAAGTAAAAGTGGTATTATAAAGTTGGCCAACGGTTTTGTTTCAGAATAATATATCGGGTACTATGACAATCTCCACTATATGCTGGTAGAGCAAATGACACGTTCATGAGCAGTTTTGTTAATTGTTATTGGTCATGCAAATGTATAATATGAAATATGTGTCATTAGTACACAATTAATTATTCTATTCTATAAACTTTCTTTAAAATGTATAAAAAGTAAGTATGTACAAAAAGCCAATACCAGACTACTCACATAGTCTATTTCGCCAGAAAAATACAAACTGATATTACACATACAAGTGCTTAAACATTTTAGTTAAGATTATCTATCGCTGAACTAGGCTGAAGCCTGTATTTCCTCGGGAAAGTCAAAAATAAAAATGTAACGTAAAACAAATATTGTTTTCTAGAATTTAATTAAACAATAACAATTTTAAGTATGCATTCATCCATACACATACATACATTCATACAAACATGTACATACTCTTAGTACTTTATAGGCGTGTATGACGATTGTGTGTGAGAGGGTGAGTAGTGGGATTGTTGATGTGGATTTAAAGATTACTAAAAATATCTTAATACTTCTTATAATTGTTCAGTTTCACTATATGAGATCCGTTCACTCCAAATGAGGGCATATGTTGAGGGCATATTATTAATTTAATTTAATTTATTGTAAATATAGTGGCCTATGAAAAGGAAAAAGTAGCGAATAAAACTAGTTCGTTATACACTAGGCGTACCATGTTCGTTTTTCAAGAAAATCCTGAATCAATTCTAGAAAAAAATGTTGTTTTAGGACGATACTAAGTAGGAACAACCTCGCCAACCTCAGAACCTCGCAATTCGCGAGTCATAAAGTAGTTGAATATATAAATAGATGATGATCACGATTATTGATTAAAAATATTTGGTTTGGGTTACATTCTCGATATCAGAAATCATCTAGCTTTACACCAGTTCATCGGACCGATGGTGGCATTGCAGGTGAAATCTCCGCCCCAGAAACCGAGTGGTAACCGGTCCCGACCGCTGCCAGCGATTATGTGTGTTGTGTATGTTGGTCGAGGCACGTTTTAAGGGGACATTACTTGCCTTATTTTCTCAAATGTTTGCCGAACGTCCCAAAAGCTGAAAACTCATAATTTTGTTAAGCATCATAATCTTGTCAATCCATAAATGATATATGTATATATATCTGTAATTTAGTTAATTAGTAATTTCAGTTATATTATCGATATTAAATATATATAAATGGGATAAGTATCCGTATACTAACACCCAAGTAAATAATTTCTTATATTGAGGGTAGGCTCGCATCATGATTCGCTTAAAAGCTTTAACACAAGTTTACCAGAAAATGCGTTGCTTATGAGAAATAGACTTTTGTAAGTAAAATGTTTTGATGTTCCAAGTATATTGCATTTTAAAATAAAATAAATGATTTGCAATTTTACAAAATTACTGTATAAATTGTACACTTCTTTTATTATTATTAATATTTGATACTTTATTGCATATACGAAATCACACCACACCCAAAAAGAGAAATTGCTTTATTGGTATAAAATTTTATTACTTAAGGAAGTATATCGTCCTTGTGTAATTTTTGTAATTTTATTTGTTTACATAAGCATCTGACGTTTCTAAAATACAAAAAGAATTTCTAAAATCTCGTATAACATGAATACAGTTATATATCCGCCTGGAACTCTTGCTCTTGCTTGAAAACACGTGTCTGCCTAATTTTTTTTAACCAGAATCTAGACGGTCGGAGGCGTTATCGTCAAAACTTGAATTCGAAAAGCCTTATCTGTTTTGGTGAAAGACTTTGTATTTGGGTTACACTCTCGTATACCAGTTTAACGGGCTGAGATGAGTCAGTTATCGGATGTAGTTTTTGGTAATGAAAATGGAGTACTCCGAAAATATGATCCCAAATCATGTTTGATTTAATAAGTTCGTGTTTTGGGCATTTATCACCTATTTATTCATTTTAACACAATCTCAATCCATTACTAATAGGGAAACAATGCAATGCGTAATAAGTGAACTATTCAAACGAGTTTAGATTGCGGCAGCAATTTTACCGTTTGTCTTTGTATTGCCATATGGTAAACTGTATTACATTTATTTAAAGGACATTTTATTTCCACACGTAATATGTATTTACTGTTGAAGTTATATTTTCTTAATGTCATGTCAGAGTAAAAAATACAATGACGTTCTGTAATAACAATCTTAAACTGCTTATTATCAATAACGGATAATACTGTGGCAAAAATAACATATAATTTTCCAAACATGACACCCCCGCTTTGGTTATGTATACCAAGTCTTTCATTGTGAGCGGTTAAACAATAATTAATTATACATGTATAATGTCCGTAAACATGTTAAATGAATGGAACTCCATAGCAGCACTCTGCGATCACATCTATATATTTATCTTGTATAGACGTTGGTACCATCCTGTCGAATGATATAGTTATTTATGTTATATCATTCTTTTTAATTGAATAAATATCTACTACTAAATGTGCAGTAGTTATGTATGTAATCTAAGATAGAGTGTGGATTAATTTTCTTATGCGTATTAGCAAAATATTTTTTTCGTTCATATCTGGATTACAATCGCATTAGTATCATCATTAAAATATACATATTTTAAAGAAGTTTTTTTAAACTGCTTAAATTCGGCCCCTATAACCCAACTAAAAGATTTTTCAATTGTTCACATAATTGTCAGTCCACTCTTTGAAATGTTCGTGTCCTGTAACTGCTTTTACAAGGCACGGTTATAATCATAGTTGCATTTGAATTCTTATTAAAAATAAATAGCTGTTCGTCAGTCTTACTAAATCTCAAAAAACAGTTTCATCGATTTGAACTACTTCATTTTATTTAGTTTGCTCTTCTTTTGGAAAATTCTAAAGAATACACAAAAATGATATAAAAGACTCGAACTGACGTGCCACTATTAAAAACTGTCATTTCTACAAAAAAGAGTTCTCTCTCAAGTTTACTTATTTTAAAGTTAGTGGCCGGTTGTTATAGTCCACAAATGTCGTGTCTAATATTGAATCTACCTAATTATCAAAAACAGGAAAGATTAGCAACAATCATAATAAAATTAGAGACAAGAAATTATTTTTTACATCTAAGTTTTTATTGTTAAAAATATTTAACAATAAAAACTTTGAAACTAATATTATTCGAGAACTACAGTTCTTATACAGTTCGAATACATTCGAGAAATAATTTCTTAGTTATTCTCGCATATAAGTCTCTTAAGGCTTATCCAAATATAAAGCACTCGAAAGAGACAGGTAACTAAAGGCTTATAATTTTAAATCCTAACTCTACTAATATTGAGAAAAACAGCTCATTCATTAAGTCATTGTTTGAAGGACTTATCTTGAAGATACCGCATACATCTCTTTATTATGTTTGCTAAACACAATACCTATTATGATAGATAAGCATAACAAACAAACATTCTTTTCGCAAATAATCACGAAATAATGGGACATAATTTTTACAGCAATATTAGCCTATGTTATTGTTAGAAGACACAAAAAGTTTAGTGACTATATTAAACATAGCTGGAATTTATTAACTCAAAAAACGGTCGATACAGCTTTAGTCTCCTCTGCCCTTTTATTGAACAGCAGGTTCTGTCAGAAATGTTCCAACCTCATTTATTTATCGCACCCTTAGTAATATGAGGGCATAATTACAAACATCAGTTTTTGGGGAATCGCGATAAATGATGGATTTCCACTTCCCCGTTTGTTTTTAAATAAAATTATTCAAGTCATAAATGTACTAAGGTTAATTGTTGTTTGATAATTACACTATAACCGGTAGAGATTTTGTTTTTTTGTGGGTTTTTTTAATCACAATTTAAGCTCTTATTATTAAGGGAGCACTATATAATTATATCATATTTTATATCTTCTTCAAATTATTATATCAATAACTCGACTAATTGTAGTTATCTTTTCAACTTCCAAGTTTTTTTCCCATCTTGACCGCTACTTGCTCTAGTTTTTTATATTTTTGCTCTCGTTTACACTTATTTTCTACGCAAATGTATGCAGTGTATAGTTTTTATGACGTGCAACATGTAATTTTAATTGCAGGAATGACTCGTTTCATTTAACGTGCTATAAAAACGTTTGTGGGAGATTGCAGTGTGTACACACAGACTATGTAGCTATCTGTTCGTACTTTTGTTTAGTTTTCCAACAACAGTCGTGATCAGAATCCCTTTCATTTCGACTTAATCTCTCTGTAACATCAATGATTAAAAGCTATAAAAAGCGAATTAATTACAGTCGTAAAGAAAAGTCATACTTGCCGATGAGACCACCACAAAATATATGAAAAATGATTTGGTCTTTTAGATTTTTTTATTTCTTTGTACTTTAATAGAAAACAATTGAAATACATATTATTTCTGATTAAAAAAAAATAGAATAGCTATTAAGTGACCGCTAATTGACCAATTATGCTTGGTACCCCATAATATTGCAATGCAACCGTAACACTAAACAATAACTTGTCTGACTGACGGAATCTAATAATATATTATTTATTTAGACTTCTTTTTTCAAACTATGTAGATATCATTCAGTTTCACAAGGTTGTGATCAGTGCGCAAAATAACGAGCTAAACCCATGTTATCTATTCGGGTTTTGTAAGCGGCCACTGTACCGTGAAGGAATGTAGCCACGTTCTTTAGGATGGGCGCTTGGTGTAAGTGCGTCGACGAAATCGTATATCGATAAAATCGAAACTGCTTCATGTGTCGAATCTTGCGCAAGTTTACTTGCAACTTGTTACACTTCGGTTGCTTCGCTTGTAAAGTTATGTCAGCAATTGTGTCACTGTCACATTATTACGATTCAATTGTAACATTGTGTATAAGCTAGATCTTCATAAAATTTTCAATGAAAGTAGAAATTGCCCATATGTATCTCGTATTTCTTTTATTCACTTGGGAAACAAATAATTGGGTATTGGGTATTTGTATGGATCCAATATAAAGAATATTTCTATTTAAGTTAAATAGAATGAATACTTAGATTCAAAAGTCGTATTTGTAGAAGTTTATAAACACATTTTATATTTTTGGTGGGAGAGGCATTGGCGGGCTCGTACGGGATTAGAAGTTCAGTTGATTTAAAAAACACAAAATCAAAAAAATATTAATAGACAGAACTCGTTTCAATAACGAAGGGTATAGGATATACATGTCTATTCTTATTTTATATATCATGAAATTTCGAAGATACTAATGAGTATAATCAGTGGTTTAATTGTTAAAAAGAAGTTGGGGCTTTTTAAACTAAATTAAGCTCTGATATATCAAAGTATTTATTAAACCAATATCCTTGATTTTGTCAGTGATGATGGTTTCAATATAAGATCATAAATTTTTATTGTAAGAATTTATTTTAAAGATATCTTACTAATTAAAAAAACATATAATTTATATAATTATTGATATTTAATCATAAAATCATGTATTCATAGAAAGTAAACAACGTAACACTATAGTTTTTTAAAATATCTGAATGCAAGTGTCTTTCTTAACTACCGTTGCTAAGTTTCATATGTTATAACTTTCATATGTTAACTTACCTATTACATAAACATATCAAAATTAGAAAATTCTCTAATGCAATTCTTTCTCTAATATCAATAGAAAGCACTTCAACATCGATCGGTGAGCGTGAATACGAATACAGTTTGTTGTTCACAACTAATTCTAACGCTTTTTCTTTTTAAATTTAACGGTTTAAGATAAGAAGTTTGAGTTGACTGGAATAAGTTATTGTAATGTAAACAAGACACTGATTTTGATTCTCGTTTTTTTAGCCTTTTTCTACATGTAGGGCATTTCAATTATATGAGTATATTCTGGAGTTTTTATAACAAAACAAATGAGTTA
The DNA here is from genome assembly GCA_943193645.1 of Acentria ephemerella. Lineage (NCBI taxonomy): Eukaryota > Metazoa > Arthropoda > Insecta > Lepidoptera > Crambidae > Acentria > Acentria ephemerella. Next base: position 6,923,034 of record OW971886.1, on the reverse strand, counting down.
TTTATGCATATTAGACATGGTTGCAAACTGTGCCTTAGATGCACGAAAATAAAGTAATATCTTGTCCTTTATGTTGAAGCAATTGCTTCAAAATGTATCGAGCTGTAAAATATAAACTTAGGACTAATCGTGTTATTCAATGACTACGTTTATATATTTTTTAAATAGTTCTAAAATTAATCAAAGTTGAAACATATGCACATTAAATAACCCCACGTGCTGCATAACATATGTATATTTTATTTTTTCGAGTAAAAAGGTCACACTACCGTAATAACTTTCGCCTTCGAGCCTTACCAAATAATCTGTTATTCTAGATAGAGGAAAAACACGAAAATAAAGTAACAGAACCAGCCTCTTTGGCCATCAGGCCTAACATGAATTGTTTGTTTTACTATAACGCAGTAAATAGGCACACCATAATCAGCGTTCTTTTTGAATTGGCTAACGTCGTATAAATTGAAATATCACAAAGCCTCATATTGTATGTACGTATACATGTATAATATACGCTGCACTATGCGAGCATACGAGTCCGAGTACTCACAGTCGATACCGTTGCTTGACCGCGCAAGCTTTGACGCTTGCTGTAATTTGCGAGACGCTAAGATATTATCTTATAAGTACCTACAAACATAAATACAGTCGACAAGACACTAAATATAATATACCATATGCAGTTTCTATTATTGATTGCATGGTTCTATACATATTACGAAGTCACTTTAGAATTACGAAGGAATAGACAATTCGTAATAACAACATGTTAGTAATAATGTCTTAATTACTACGCTATTTTTAATCAGACATTATTCATCGAAAGAAATTTATAATTGGATAGTTTATTCCCGGGGTAGAAGTTATGGAAGAAAGCTAAGTTATCCGTAGCCTGGTTTACCCATGAATGATGCTAAGTATTGCCTAAATTGAGTTTTATTCCATGTTATTTCTCAAAACTGTGATACCAAGTACTGTAAATTGGACAAAGAATATTTTATTTCCTATTACTATTTTACTCAATTAAAGTACACCTTTGAAGACAATCCATATTAAGAAATCAATAAACAGAATAATAATTAGGTAGTTCATTTCTTAACCAGGCTTTACCTACCGGTACCGTCCGAGTTTAACTTTGCCTATCCATAATATTAATGAGTTTGATATGGTTTTTGTTTAAAGGTGTAAAGAAAAATGTACGGTTAGATTTTACTACTACAAAGAATCAACCGAAAAGCCATATAATGACTAAAAAATTTACAAGTTTTTATCCCATTGAAAAATATTTTGTTTTATTCATTAACTGTTAACTTTCCTTTATGCAACTTTGAAACTTATTTGTAAAGCAAAAAGCCATCATCATTACCTAATGGTGTTAAACTTTTGACTTGCACCATTATGACTGCTCAAAGACTCAAGGTGTCCAGCGCACGCACATCCATCACGCTAACCTTATTTACGTATCACGTCTAAATGAAGGCGTGACGCAAAGTAAAGTTAGTGTCGGTAGTAAACCATGTCAACGTTTACTATGTACAATATTCAACAACTAAGTATTGGTCAAGGTAATTGGTTTCCTTTTTTATATAATAAGCACAATAAAAATATCTTTCTGCACGAAACTGAGGTAGACATATTGTATTAGCTTATGAATTCGTAAACTGATTGGGAAGTAGAAATTGAAGAGGTAATTTGTACTATCATACAAATCAATTAATGCAAATTTTAATTTTAATTAATTTTGCTGGTGCATTGTTTTATATATAACTGGTAAGGAAAATAAATATGAAAGTAAATGAGATCGAGTTATTTTAATTCTTAACGGGCTAGCTCTTGGCCTTCATCTCACATGATTCCAACGATTCCATTCGATTCGATTACATCGTCAGCTTTATCCTAATTTATCAGTTTTCGGAATCGCTTTCGATTTACGTTCATTTTGGCAGAATGAGACGTATTGCACTCACCTACCTTATTGAGAATGAGGCTAAATTCCAAAGTAAATTTTCTCCTAATAATTTTCGAGCCATGTTATAAAGCAAGCCTGAGGTCGTAATATTTACATTCCAAAGCGGGCTCTTAAAGCTATTGGAAAATTGTGAGAAAGTGAAACTGGTCATAGGCTATTGGAGGGAAAAGTGAGCTGTGGAAACACAAGATCCACTGGTGTACATTTTCTATCCTGTACGAGGTATTCGCCAATTACAAGTGTAAATGATACCGAAGAATGATAGGTGCGTCACTCAATAAACTGAGGAAATTGGAGTAACTTGTTATATGCTTAATTGTAGGTACTAATGCACGCTTTAATATTATATATACGACTTTATTTATATGGAAAAAGAAACCCAATAGAAAACTTCAGAGAATTGAACAGAGTTAATTCTTCGAAAACTATTTTCTACTTACTTAAAGTGCTTACGTTCCTTTAACTAAATACTTTCTCTATTTTATTAAGTATCCATTTAAAAAAATAATTATAATATTAGCTATTAAGATACAAAAATATAACGTTTCTCTTTTAACGATTTCTTACGCTTACAGAATATCAGAATAGATTAGGTATATTAATAATATAATCACATGATCTGATTTCATTGAAAACAAAATGAATTAATTGTATTTTAAGTGCTTCAATTCTCATCCAAAATGATTTCCTATTGTCTTAGATGAACCGTCTAATCCATTTGTGTGTTATTACATAACACGTAAAAATGAGAAAGTATACTCAGAACACATACATTTTATGTTCTATAAATTTTTATTTCTAACCTTAATATAACATAGGTTTTTACATTGTGCATATAATTTTGTCTAAACGGATCTTCATTACCAATATTGTGTAAATAGGAAAAGTGGGTAATTTAGTAAACATTTCTTTTAAATACACAATTATATTAAATTACTTGTGATATAAAGAGCTACCGACTTTCTTAACTTATTTGAAATAGGTAGGTAGGCATTTATAGCAGTGAGATAAAAATTGCGTTGATTTCTATTTTAGTCATAACTTTATAACTTTTTATTGTCATTAAGTCATAGAGAAAAACAGACAGTGAATGCATATAATATTCATATTACGTGAATATGGACAATGTAATGCTTACCTATTTCCGAATAAATTTTATTAATACATACGGAAGTATGTTTGTTGTAAAGTTTCTATACACACACAGTCACTGTTTACATCCGGATACAATTTTCTTGAATGTAGGTCTTATACAACCAACTATGTCTTTTTCTACGCTGTGTGGTAAAACATAATATTCACAATAAATAATATTAATAGTATTCACAATATAGAACGTATTCTTTTTGAATTTCCAAAACTATAATATAGTAATTTTTTGATTGAAAGATCTAACTACTTGTCTATGAACAAAATCTTCGAGATATTTTGCTAAGTTCACTGAAAATTTTTAGTATCACTGAAACTACCGCTCAACATCAGTTTTTGACAGATTATATACCTTAAAGTTTTAGCTAGTTTAGTCTGCTAATTGAGATTAGTTAGGGTAACTAAACTATTAGTTCATTTATTAATAGTTAGGATAACTATTAGTTCATTTGTGAAAATCCATACCGACGTTACGCAAAATAAAGTATACTAAAATAATAAAATAATTCTTACAATTTCATTGCAATAGTCGTTTGTCATGCAATCGATGTGACTTGTAAGAAATGTATGAGAAATGAGTGGAATTGAAAGTATATGAATTAATTTAATAGTTACTTTACAATTAAACAAGAGTTTAGTTAAGGTCCGCTGACTCCAAAATTCTTTAAATTTCGATTTTATTGAATATAGAATTTGCATTTGACGTCAAACTAGTAAGACAAAACATTTTTTTATTTATAAATCTTATTATTTATATATTAATAGAGTTTTAACTACACTAAATCTAACATTTTAATTTTGCTGCAAATGTGTCGCAGAAATTGAAAGCATACATAGAGTAATAACCATAGTGTACCCACATATAAGGTCAAATATAGATTCGTAAGAAACCTCAAATTTTACTTTAAACGTATTTGTAGTCTATGCAAGATCACGTCAATCAGTGTTTCGTTGCGAAACACACCTGCGGCTGTGATTATGCATCGTTGACAAGGACGTTCAAATCGCGACTTTCTATTAGGCGGCCTACGGACTGGCGAATGAAATGCCGAGGACCGGGTCACCTATTAACTGCATTGCTTTGCCATTCTTGGGCGATGTTGTACTTTGGAATGCGTAACGAAATTAGCGTAAGTGAAAAAGTAATATAATATAAAAAATGAAAATGTACAAAGCTTCAGTTTTACTCCGATTGGAATTTTGATAATTGAAAAATAGTAGTCGCAGAATAAACTGATAGTTTTTGAAATTCACTTACCCTATCTTCTTTAAAAATTAATATTTTTGACAAAATATGTAGTCTATAGAATACTGAGTTACATTTGTATGTTCTTTGAAGAACACGACCGTGTGAAGCACCTGGTACCTTTTATGCAAGTATGTAAAACAGCTGTGCTTTTTCCGTAAATCCAAAATGGACAGTTAATTTGTCGCCCTCATTGTCACATACCTTGCCAATGTAGGTAGAACAATGAGTTAGTGTGCTTCGAGTATGCAAATTGTTGACGATTGTTGGTAGTTAACCTTGCTGATGATAATTGGGAGAATTTGATATCAAGCATTTAAATTTCGCAATAAAACTTACTTAATGAATGACTGACAGGTATGCTTCTCTTGCAATACACTCTAAAATCTGCAAGAAACTATGATGCGGTTGTTTTTGACTGTTATTCTGAGCATAATTTTCGCTTATTCTTAAGTCGGACATTTTGATCGAAGTGAACATCGTTAATAAAAATGTGTTCGTAGTCCTAAAATGCATTAAATTTAAAATATTTTCTGAAATTTCGTGTTTTCGATGTATTTTAAGACTTCGAAACTCTTAATGCAGTAAAAACTGTAGGAAGGTATTCCTTGTTGAGTTTCAATCGAATTAAACCTTCTTCTCTTTTTATATATGCATTTCTAAGTTAAACGCAACTGAGATCATAACGTCTCGTACGTTAAGCTTAAAACTAACACTAGGAGTACAGAATGTGCTCAAATTAAAACGAAGTCGTAAATAGATTATGTAATGTATGATTTTTGGCAATGAATAAAATATTTTTTTCTTACTTGTTTTCAATCTTATTGTTACAAATTGTTCGACGCTTGTTAATAAAGGTATAGATTACTATTCTAATGTTGAGAATGATAAAACTTAAAAAGTTGCGTTCTGTTACAAATTATAATATTATACGGATCCTATTAGTATCTGTAATTTGCTTTTGATGGTAATTATCATCCATCTGGGTTACCATGCCCCTAGACCACAACAATCATCGTGAGACTGGAAACAGGTCACAATATTTACAGATATTTATTCCAAGTGAAAACGAATTGCGGTCATTTGCAGTGGCAATAGTTTTTAACTACCTGTCACTTTCATTTGTACTAGCTAGTGCTTAGCCAGAAAGAGAGGTTAAAGCAATTAAGTGCTTGTTAAGCGAATGGAGGCTGTGAGAACAGAGGGCAGATTACGTACAATGTGTGTTATTTTTGCACAACTAAGGATCTAATTATCTTTGAGCACAGCTTAAATTACTTTTTGTATTGGATATAATAGTCGAGAGGCTTTCAAATGAGTACTTAAAACTTTGTGGAGATTATTTTAATGATAATTTTTTTTCTAATGATCATTTAACTATATCTATTTTGCATCTAAAAGCATAGAAGTAGAAAAGTCGCTCTTAAAACGCGACCTGTAATAAGATGGGCAATTAAGAAGTGATCTACACTTAAAACTAGCTTTGCGTGATGCGAGTTAGATCACTGCTTGAGACGTATCCTATAAAACGGGCCTTAATATCTTAAGTACATTCATATTACTTCACAAGATAAAGAGTATTTACGAAATTGCCCATAATTCAGGTTAATAGATCTAAGTTAGCTATATTGTATTGGAGGAGCGACTGAGGAAAAATCTATATTTAGTCTATATTCTACACACGAAAGTTTTAGAGCTGTAACTATACCAATGTAACTACTTTTGTAGTAGTGTGCTTGTGGCATTAAAACGCTGTGTTATTTAAAAGCGTTTTAAATCACCAAAACTCACAGATAGTGTTGTGAAGTGACAGAACGTCGCAAATACTTTTAATGCTATAGACAAGCCTTGTATTATCAAAATAGCTTAATTTTCTTTTAGTTTATCATCCGAAATCTATTCATCCGTTGTATTGTATCAATTTTTACATTTCAAGAAACCAGCATGCATTGACTGATTGCCGCTAGCATCTCATCTCGAATAAACAATGGCGCGGGAGTGCCTCCGGGGTATTGTGATGCAAACGTTTCCTCGTTTGTGACGGCAATTATATGAAATTGGGCTTTACGTTCGTCATCAGTGTTACCTTTTTTTATTAATAAATTAATTTAACCTTATTATCTTCCTTTTATAAAAAACCTCCAAAAGAAAACTGTTTCAATAATTTAATATTAGATTTTTATTTATTTGCAGTGGAAATATACCTGTCGCCTGTGGAGACACACTGCAGTAATGTGGACTACTTTATTCCTGATGAAAATAACGAAACGAAAGGACTTTCGGATGATGCGATGAACAGGTAAAGAGATGAATGGAATTATAAGGCAACCAAAAAAGTTCGTGCGGTTTTGCAGGTCCATAAATAAATACACAAAAAAAACGGTTTTAGTAAAGTTTATTTTGAAAAATAGTCTCCTTCAGCAAGAATGACTTTCTCCCATCGTGAAACAAGCTTGTATATTCCATTTTTGTAAAAGTCTTGAGTTTGGGAGCTAAAAAATTGATTTAACTCATTTTCGAGATCTTCTCTATTTCGAAACTGTCGATTCCTCATATGATTATCCAGGGCCAAAAACAGGTGATAGTCGCTTGGGGCAAGGTCTGGTGAATACGGAGGGTGAGGTAAAATCTCCCATTATAAACGTGCAAGAGTTTCCCGCGTGATTTTTGCGGTGTGCGGTCTGGCGTTGTCCTGGTGGAATACAACACCTTTTCTGTTCGCCAAAGCTGCTTGTTTTTGGTGAAGAGCAACTGAAACTCTGTCCAATTGGGCTGAGTATATCTCAGCACTAATGGTTTGTCCACTTAGTAGCAACTCATAGTGAACGATACCTGCTGTAGTCCACCATACACACAGTAAAACCTTTTGTTCGTGAATACGTGGTTTAGGAGTCATCGGTACTGGATCGCTACTGGGTAACCAATGATATGTTCGTTTTTTGTTGCAGTACATAATCCATTTTTCGACGCACGTCAACATTCGGTCAAAAAATAGGCCTAAATTGTGGTGGTAAAGCAATGAAGAACAAATGGTTAAGCGCTGTAGCTTGTTTGTTTCACTCAACTCATAAAGTACCCATTTGCTCAACTTCCAACGTTTTCCAAGTTGGTGCAAATGTGATCGAATAGTTTCATCACTCACATTAAATCTTAAGGCAAGGTCCTGACATGTTTGGCTGGAGTCCTGCTCGATTGCCAGCTTGATATCCTCGTTGTTGACGGTGGATGATCTTCCAGATCTTGGTTCATTTTCAAGGTTTTCATTTCCAGAAGAAAAATTTTTGAACCACTTTTGACCCGTCCATTCTGCTATGGTACCTTCCCCAAAAGCAGCGCATATCTTACGACAAGCTTCTGCAGCTTTGGTCCAAGTTTAAACTCATAAAGTAATCAGGCGCGAATTATCGCATTTGACACAGCCATACTCAACTTAAGAATTTTAAATTTAAATCGCACTAATAAAACTTATGAAACACACTGATTGATTCTCCTTGAAACAAGTTTCAATTTATATACAAAATTATCTCCCGACTACAACCAGTTATCTTAATACTTTTGTTAGAAATAGGAATCAGGAAAAACCGCACGAACTTTTTTGGTTACCTGATACATTATTATAGAATAAAATAAAAGTGAAAAGGAAACTATTCATTATGAAAGAAAATTGTGTGGTTTTAGTATTTAGATATGATCAATACAAATTACATAAGAAAAGGACAAAACCAACATGAGAATAATTGAAGGGAATGTTGAATTTTTATATATAAACGACGGATTATAATATTGTACTAATTGTAAATATCCACAGTTACCAAGTTAAAACTAAAATACAACTTTGAAAAAAGGCGTAAAAAGATGTCTTGTGAAAATAAAACTGATAAAAATTACGTACATTGTAAGCATAACCTTATTTAGGGTAAAATTGCTGCTTAGGGTAAGATTTCTTCAGTTTTAATGTAGGACGTTCAGTTACTATTTATAAAGCAACGTTTTAATTTTGACCAGTATCAGTGCCTTGTAAAGGTTGCTTAGGTAAATATGATGCATTGCAAATATGATTTCCTTTGTTATTAAATTGTTGTTCAGTACTGCTCGCAAATATATCTTCTTTTAATACAAATAATGGTGGCAATCATACGGCCCTTCAAATGATGAGAGAATACCGTAGTCTGCAGACGTAACTTATCACACGCGCGCCCCACGTTTCTAAACTAAACAGTGATTACTGTTTAGTTTAGAAACGTGGAGCGCGCGTGTTCTTAATACAACGCTTATTCACTCCGTAAAAATCAAGATTTAATGTCACACAAACAGACAATGGGTAACTTTTTTTTTGTAGGTGTCTTGTGTAAGTTTCATTTTTCACCGACTCAATAATATCTATAATAAGTCGATAACAAAATCTATCATAAAATCAGCGTAAATATCGGCGTATATATAATAGCGTAAACCTCAAGTAAAATTTGGACGTGTTTTATTTTTCAAGTCAAGGACCTTGCAATATTATTAAACAAAATCCTATTGTTTGTAAAGGTTATTTTACATTGTGACAAAAATATGTGTGTTAAAAATATAATAAATAAAAGTCTTTCTCCACGATATCTATAGATTTCTCAAACAGGAACGCAGTAGCTGAAGTTTAGCAATTCTTTCCGATTAGGGCGCTATGATTACTGCACCATAAGTGGAGTATTCCCAGAGCTCTTCAGAGATAAGTTAACTTATAAGCCATCGAGTAACTAATACAACATGTGAGTAAACCATATGGTTACGTTTTAGATAGATAACGTTCTAAAACGGGCAGAAAATCGTTATCTTTCGGTTCGGTCTGCCAAGAAGCTCAGATTGAAAGTTAGATTAAAGAAAAAAATAAAAATATATAGTTGCCCAAAAAGTAGACTTTTCCATGTGTGTTTACCGTGCGGATATTTGTTCTTAACCCCATTGATTCGTGAAGAAATGACATACTTTCCGCACTTGTATCAAATTATACTATATCACTTGTAGATCAATCTGGCAATTACTATCGCTTTCAGCTTTATACTTAAAAGTCGCATATCACGGGGAACTGCACTTGTAGCTTGATGTACCTGAGAAAGATTTCGTCTACATCGAAATATCATTTTATCTAGTTCAATATTCGCCCTGTCCGTACTTCTGAGTTTGTACAAAAAATTATTTGTACAAAAATAGTCTACAAAAAATTCTCATTTTCATTAGGTGTGGGTAAGTATAAATAAAGCTTAAAAAGAAACGGTACACTCATCAATTGAGATCATAATGTATAGAAATGATTGCTTATTCTGATACCTAGCCTGCTGATGACTCTCACTCTGGTATAGATAATTTGTCAATTTTGTTCTCAGACCTTGTATCCGATTGGCTAAAGTGGGCCGACACCGAAATAGGGCTGACAAAGCTTTCATGAAATTTAATAGCTATAATAATGTGTTGTGGTGCAAAACAACCTAAGTAGATTTGTGCGTAATATAAGTATGTTCGCAATATTAAATTATTATACGGGCAGAAAAAAATTTTGAAACAGTATTAAGATTGTAAATACTTTAGTTAACTTTCAAAGGTTCCATTTTAATTCTTTTCATATCACTAGTAGGAATATTGAGTTTATATATAAATTCATTAACTATTATCAAATCGCGACAGCCCTACGCCCCGCGACAGTCGATAGTCAGATTTAAATCAATATACCAAATTGATTCATTGCTCGACCATGCCATGATTTGTGATTTGTATTCTGTTTACAATCAGAAAATTCAGAATAAACTTTTATACCACATTTATACCACACTTACACTATTTTCATTAAATGTACCTGTAATGTACATATAGATAAACAATACAATATAGTACACATTACATGTAAAATTATATAAGAAACGAAAATATAATATAATAAGTCATAGTAGTGACCATAATGATTGATTTTACGATTTACGATTTAATGGAAGTTAGTGAAATCGAGATTTGGCATGTAGGTGATGGCGCTTCCAGTCGAAGCTCCTGTTATTTTGTTATTATTTGATTATATACAACCCTATATAAATGAGTGAATGTTTTGTATGCAGCACACACAACCATAACTAACCAGAAGACGGAAAAATATATAAATAGGTAGTTTATTTGATGACTATATCTACTGGGATGACGATTGCCGCTTTGTAGATCAACAATCAAGTCAGTTGAAATCAAACTATATAATACAAATAAAGCATTCATACAATATTTACCATAATTTCCAGGTTGCACATGGCTCGGTCAACGATAGCGCTGTTTATAGTGGCATTTCTGGCGCTGTTTGTCGGGTTTTGGACCGGCGTGGTAGGCTGTTGGAAGCGCAGCCCGGGCAACATCACGGCCACTGCTATACTCATGCTGGTTACATGTAAGTTGCCCATTTAGTAGCCAGTGTGTTAACTGGTAAATATCTTGAGTAAGTTGTACTGGCGGCGACTGCGCTGAAGTCAATTAGATTACTTTGGGCGGTCTGGAGCAACGGTGAAGGGCACGCGTTTTTTTGATTATAGATCTTTGCTATCTTACTACTAAAATATGTGTTTGTGTAATATATGTACTTAAATGTATGTACTTTTCCGCCACTACGATAAATAAATTCAATATTTCTGCCGGCATTTGTACCTACTACGCTTTTTGATCTTCTAATTCTGCCCTTGACAATATTATAAATAGCTAAGCCTTATTACAATGTTGTTTGAAGCTAAGGTTTTTTTTAATATTTTTAGACATATCAAGTAAAAATAAGAAAAATCATTATCATGAAATATGCGTGTAATAAATTGAATTATGATAAAATTATTAGTTTAACCTTTAATTCTCTGTTAGAAACTTGTTAGTATGTCAACGTTTACTAATTTCCAAAAACGTGACTTTTCATACGAGTGCCGCGTTTGTAAAAGTCAATTATCATTCATAAAATGTATACTCTATTTTATGAAAATGTTTAGGCACAGATAAAGTTATAGCATAATTATATCTTGTTTTTATGTTTTTTTGTGTATCGTATTCGTATTCGACGAAATGTTTATATTCAAATATACTATAAAGAAATAAGTTGTGTTGTATGTAACTTATCCAGTCGAATTATCAACAATTTTGCTAAAATGTGTACTTTTATATTTTAGGTTTATTATCGGCAGGTGCTATGGCACTTTGGCATGGTGTGGAATTTTATGAGAAAGAGAAAGTCGTCGGCGAAGAGTTCTACCAGCAGTGGCCAAGCGTAAGTTGTATTTTTTGTAAATATAATTTTCATTTGAAAACACAAATAGAATTGAAAATGGTTTTATTATACTATCTGTGGACCGGTGGTTTTGGTTGTTTCTTATTATTATTAGTACCTCGAATCATGCAAATGAACATATGTATGAGATTGGATTTGAAGAGTATTATTTAATCAATAAAGACAGATGAGCGCAATATATATTGTAAACGGAGGATAAAGTTTCAACCTTTCTGTTTTTTTTCTGTTATTCTCAAAACAAATACTCTAGTTATTGAATTACGTATAGCACACACTCTTTCTTACAAAGGCTGAATAAATTAAGTTGAGTTTGGAGAAAGAGTGTCATTAATTATTTTTATAAGACACAAAAACGTAAATATGAATTTGGCTATTAATTACCATAGGCTAGCAGAAGTTTTATTAAATTTCAACTATCGCCAATTTATTCTATTAAAAATATAGAATTTCAATGTTGCTAGTTTAAAACGGCAGGTATTAAAAAACAACTCGTCGATCTGGTACGATTGGTCCTACATCCTGGCTTGGCTGGCCGTGGGTGTCTCCTTCGGGAGCTCGGTACTGTTCTTCTCAGCCGCCGTGTGCCTCAGCAAGGAAAAGCGTCGCGAGCAACAGAATAATGTGCAGTACATTATGCCAGGTTAGACCGCCAGTTTGGTCTGTGGCGGATAGCTATGTCCGCAGCGGCCATCTTGCTCGATTAACGCTTGGCGGTTAAGGCACTTTGTTTTCAGGCGTCCATGTTGTACATTTTTGATCATTTAGATTTTTAACTGCTTTTTATTTTATTATATATATTATTTATGGATAGGCAAAGTAGGCTGTAGTCGGTTACGTTTTAAATGTTTGAATTGTGTACTTAACTTACATTTGAAATGAAAGAAAGTAAGTACCACATTAATTTTTGCTGTCGTATCGCATTATAATATTGTAGTCTATTTTAGGTATTAATACGAGTATGTGTTTTAATTTAAAAAATATTTTTAATAATTATTATTGTTATAATTTTACTCAATAATAATGAAAAATATACCTAATCTTTATACCCACCCATGTAGGTGGGTGGTATTCAATGGATTATGCAATGCCGATTGTACAATAATAATTTATATATATATTCTACCCAATACGTATATGTATTATATGGCATTATATCGTCATTATTGATCTCAGATAATTATTCCAAATACTAACAAAAATGCTTTTCTTTCTTTTCATGTTTCTATGAAACTTGGCTACTGCGTTAAACGGAACTGCGCGGAACGCGACCGGTCTAACGCACTCTAAATAAAATAACGCGCTGTCTCTTAATATCTGGTTTACACCAAACGCAATACTAACATGCTTACAAACAATTTGTAATGAAATTAACATAATAATACATGGTGCTGTTTTCTTGAATAACGAAAATTATACCATTAAATGTAAATATTATCTCACCCTTCTAACTTAATATTTAATTTTTGTTAAATGCGATTGATTATGAATCATACCTACATTTAAAAATCCACAAAACACAATATCCGTATATAAACGAACTATATTCGCGTTTTATACCGGTATAAACCAGATATTGCGTGATAACGCGCGCGTTTGGTATGACTGGTCGTATATGGTGGCATGGTGCGGCGTGGGCCTTTCGCTGCTGTCCGCCATCTTATTCTCATCTGCGGCCATTTGCTTGCGTGGCGAGCGGGAGCGGGAAGAGGCGCTTAACATGCAGTACCTCATGCCCGGTAAACGCATTTATCATTTTTGAGTTCTACTCAAAACTCAACACAACAAATTTCACCAGTTTTTAAGTTTAATTCAATGTATTAAAAAAACAGTTGTCACTAGCAAACAGTAATTAAAATTTAAAAGAATTAATATTGTAAATACTTGTCTTTAAGGGGTATGGTAAAAACTTCAGAGTCGCTTCGGTGTTCGGATAATATGTAGTTTCTTTAGTTATAATTGTGTCTATTTAATTTATCGAGTGTCAATTTATACTCAAAGAAACAATTTTATTCTTTTTAAAGTAATACATTTATGAACAAAAAATTCTGTCATGATTGTAGGGGTTGACATGTTAAAGATAGAATTATAATATAAAGTTCAAATGATATTTAATTTTAATTAAAATTTATCTTACTGGATATTGGATTGTGAGGAAACTTCATTATTTTATAACAACGTAAGTTAAAATGCTTCGTTTGGTTTTGCAGTGTACCCGCAAAAGCAGCAGTACGCTTACGCCGGATACCCGCCGCCTCAGGCGTACCCCGGCCCCTACTACCACGGCTCGCAATACGGGCCATACAACTACTGATCCTGTGACCAGATGAGGGACCTCGTGGCGGCGCACTTCGCCAACGCGGCCGCGCCCCAAGCACCCGCGCGCAACCCCTCCCCGCCCCGACCCCAGCCCCCCACCACCTCGCTCGACACGTACAACTCCCACCGCCGGCTGCGGCGGCCCAAGCTTGGTGAGCGCCGGGTGTACCGACCCGCTCGCCGGCACACGTTGTCTCGCATCGACGAGACCTCCCCGCGATCGCCGCGCCCGCGCTCCAAGAGCCTGCAGCACTCCGTGGACATCTCGTCGACGCGCCCCATACTGCGCTCGCGCTCCAACATATCCGCTGACACGAGCCGCAGCGTGCCCGTGTGCAACCAGAGCCACGAGATCGAGAACCAGCTGGAGAGCAGCAGCCCGCAGTACGCCGAGCCCAATGGCTACGACTCGTCCTCGTCGTTCGACCGGCCCGCCTCCATGTCCGATATGCCGATCGTCGTGCCTCTGAACCCTGCCAACGGCAGCTACTTCCCGTTTCCTGAGTACTCGTATTTCCACGACGAGGACTGTGCCCTGGCTCGGCTCAGGCTCAAGAAGCGTATGAAGAAGCTCTCCGCAAAACATAGCAGTCTATATCTAGCGTTCATGTACTGAGCGTGGGTGAAGCAGAACGAGGACAGTTAAAGTCGACGTTTCGAACGATGCCGTTACAGTGTATGACGCCACGACCCATTGATATTTTCAATGTTGTTTATAAATTATTATCTACCCTATTTTTTTCAAAATATTCATACACTGTCTCTCAATAATGGGTGCCCCGAATCTGGTTAGAGTAGTAAATCTATATCTATTGGCACATTTATTTGGTTTGGTGAGAGTTGTCGAAGAGGGCCGTCGAGGTATATTATGAGAATATTATTTTTTGTTTTATCAGTCTACGACCAGCCTCACCGATAGCTCCACCGACTCTGCAGCACGGCTCCGAAACTCCGACACCGCTGGTCTCTTACAACTCATGAGTGATGTTATTTTCCGAATTTTTTATCAATAGTTAATAATGGTATTATAACATGGTACTTATCAGATATGTGTGGATACCTATAGTTAAGCAAGTAGGTGGGTAGACGTGCGACTCTGCCATAAGTGTATGCGATTCAAACAAAACGTTAGTTATTAAGATCGTTTAAGTAAATATGGAACGACTTGTCGCGTAATTTAAGACAATAGTAGTAGGTAACTACATTGAACAAATTCTATGTATGTATATTGGAATATTGTGCCTTTTATAACGTACGTAACGTAAAACAAAATGCTCACTTATATTGAATATTAGAAAATACATATCTCGTCAAATTAACATATGTAGATGTATATTTTATATTATTGACAATATACCATTATAGAAACGCGTTATATGTTAAGGTATTGTCGTTTTATGGCAATGCAATGTACTTCTGACTGAAAATAATATTTTCTTATAATAATAGTATGAAAAAATAAGTAATAAATAGGCTACGTACCGATTTCCTGACGAATAAGATCCGTCCCTTTTAGATATCTTTGAGTAGATACAATTTTCAGTTTTTACATTAGAGTGATCTATTGAAATATTTTTAGTCAGAATGTCGAAGTACTGAACCAATAATTTTGTAAATTAATTAATTAAGTTTAATTAATTTGATACGATATTGGATATTTTTAGATTTATTTTCACTGGGAATGTATTTAAAATTTTCTAAATAAAAAGTAAAATTAAATGCTATTTTATTTGTTACTTGAATAATGTAAAGCTAGTTCAGAAAAAAAAATTCGCAAATGTTAATAGTTTTTTGACCCAGCCGGTTTTTACGATCTAGAGTTACCTATTTCAGATACAAGTCAGTTCTTAAAAAAAAAAAACTTAAATAGCAAAAATCCTGAATTGATGATTAAAGTAGAAAGTGCTAAAAGTTCCATCAATTAAAATCCATTGAGAGTTGGAGTGTTAACCTAATTCCGTCTCTATCTGCCTTTATTTATAGCCGTAATATTTTCACCGTCAAAATCAGTCAGTGATAATTGTCTAATGTGGGAGTGCAGCCTAAAGAATATTGTTCGTAATGATCACAAGGAGTGTATAACTTAAAACTAAATGAAAAAATCCTTTTAAAAATATACAAAAAGTATATTAAATAATCTTTGTACAAAATATTTAATATGGCGACTGGACGTATTACACTGAATGGAATGGTTACAGTTAGTCTTATCACATTTTATGAGCATTGGCTTAAGTATAACATGAAATAAATTACCAAATCTATTCAAATTTGATATTTAATAGTGTGCAACACAAGGCATACAAGCTTGGTTTGGTATATGGATGGAACAAGGCACACCTGTGTTAATACACTGGGTATATGGTTACAAAAATTAATTGAAGACATTATATGTATCCAATAAAATTAAAAGGAATATAAAACGATACCTACTGAACTAATTAAGTGAACTGCAAAAATTCTACTAACAAAAAATTTTTTTGTAGTTCACCTAGTAAAAACTTAAAACTGCTAATAATAATAATTCAAATCTCAATGGTGAATATGATGGTATTAATTAACTATATACGAAGAAGATAAATATCATAATTTTGTGGTAATCACATGAAAACTGAAAGTGATATGATTTATTTTTCAAATGACTGCCAGTCAATTAATTAGAATTCATACGGTGCACATATTTTAAAAGTACACCTTGCTACAATGGCATGTGTGGATTCTGATCCAATCTTCTCAAGTAAAACGATACATAGTGAATTTTAAAATAAAAATAGAGACAGTGGCCCCGATTCTGTAGTGCACTAAATTAAAATTAAGTACAGTACTATTCTTTTGTGACTATATACTCTGTTTACCTTTTTTATTCAACAATTGCAGTGCGTAGAATAATAACGCTTAGAAGGTTTCTCTTTTCCGAGTTCCTTCGCCTTTGCCGATTTGACCAGCACACAATATCAACTGCTCTTAATGTTTGTGTGTGTGTGTTTTCCTTACATGAATCGGTCTTGGCTATACGTCTGACAGCTCGGTTAATATGGAACTACCTTCTAGGCCCTATTATTATTTGATCCAGTGTAATATAATAAAACTAACGTTTACACCTTTATATAGGGGTGTCGATTATTGGTCCTGGTTGGGAGAGTGCCTGTTTTCGTTCTTGTACAGCTGTGACCAGTTTTCTGTAAGGACCTAGGGGCAACCCTAAGGACTTCATATCGCTCTCCGTGAGGAGCATCAAAGCGTCCAGGTCTATTTGCTCGTCTTTGAACTTCTGGACGTACTGCCCGAGGCCCCAGGCTTGGAGGAAACGTTCAAGGGACGCATAAGAGGACTCTTCAGTTTCAGCTTCCTCGTCAGAGGTGATGGTGGAGCTTTCTGGAATTAAAAAAAAATGATTTAATAATTTTGTAGACACAAAAATCATATAATGTCATGTTTTTTTTATTTTTCAACTTTCTTCTTCTAAGATCCTTAACTTAGTATAATTTCTATCTGTTGAGGAGCTCTAAGTGATTAATTTAAGAGAGGTATTAAGCTATTAAAATTGTTAAAAAAAGCAATACGATGTAGGCAGCATATCCTTTTTAAATTTTGCATTAATCTTAAACACAGCTTTCCAAATTTCAAATAATTGGCAACGAATCTATTTAAATTTACACGTGGAGTATGTCCTTAAATTGGGCCTATTAGCTTTTGCTATGGACGATTAGAACAAGGTAAATAAGTAAAATTGACATTACCTTCTAGATATGTTTGTCCCTCTGAGTATAAATATTCTGTGTTACTGAAGAGGGATTCTAGGCTAGGATTAGTATTTTGTGTTTCTAGATGAGGATAAATGTGTTTTGTTCCTGGGTTAGGATTCTGGGGTATGATCAGATTTCTCTATTCCTGGGTGAGGATAATTTTTTTGTGTTGTATCTTCCTGGCTAAGGTAATATTCTGTGTTCCTGGGATAGAATTCTGGCATAGGATTGATATTGCGTTACTGGATGTGGATAAATGGTCTGTTTCTGGGTACACATTCTAGGATAGAATTACTGTTGTGTGTAAGTGAGGATAAATGTTCTGTGAATGTCCTAGTAAATAAAATGTAAATAAATGTAAAGAAAAGTAAATGTCCTAATTACGGATTCTGAGAGAGGATTGTTGTTGTATGATCCTGGATGTGATAAAATATTTTATGTTTAAGAATGGGAATTCTGGGATAGGATTAGTGTTCTTTGGTCCTATCTTGGGATATATGTAATGTTTTGAGTTAGGATAAATATTAAGTTATTTTGGGATAGGATTAGTGTTCTATGCAAAATCAGTTACCTGATTGCGCGGTGCTCCACTCAGCTGGCTGGTAGGTTTGCCGGGCGGCAAGTGAGCCCGCCGACCCTATGGACAGGTCCTCACCGGCGCTCACGACCGGCAGCGCACTTAACGTCGCGGTTATGGACCGCCTGAAAACAACAAGCTCAAATCAGAAGACCGCAGATTTCAAGTGTGGGTTACATTAACATATTTGAATCCATCGGTGTTTTCAAAAAGTTTAACTTACTGCCATTTTATTGTTTATAGTCACACTACTACATATAACACGTATTTGTCCCTGTACCTTAGAGTAAAATTACCAAACAGGACTTTTAAATCTAGATTCTACCTTGTGCGTAAACACGTACCAACACAGGACAAAGCATCACTTAGATATGTTAGATGTGGCTGTGTTTAAAACTGATTTACAACTCGAAGGTATCTCACCTAAATGCCACGCTTCCAAAACCTGGTCGATCGAAAATACTCGCTGGTTCCTGTAGTAACACCTCTTGTCCAATACCGCTGTCTTCGTTGGCAGCCGCCAAGAAGTCTGGTTGACTAGCTGACCTGAAAAAATTTAAATTAATTCGAAACTAGATATTTAGGTATTATTTAGTTTTGACATATATAATAAACATATATAAATTAGGGACACATCGTTATGTAATATTTTAAACTCATTAGTTTTAGAATCGGATATCATGGGACTAAGATTTTTTACCGAGTTTCAGTCAGTGATATAATACTCGACCTATGTGTTTCAGAATGCATTTTAAGCCATCGGTCTCAGTGTCAGCCACCAACCCGCATTAACCATCATTAACTTCATTTGCCCGAAGATCAGCAGTGCGATGCATAAAGGCTGATGATGATGATGTATTACCTAGTAAGTGAAGCTTTGCCCTTAGCTTCGTTGGTTTCGGTGAACACGTCCGCGACGTTCCCCCGTTGCTGTGGACCCGCGCCGAAAGTTCCCACGTACAACACTTCAGAGTCGCGCCTCATGCCGCTCAGTGACGTCACAGAGCGCCTACCAGTAGACTCGATTTCACCCACCTGGTTAATGAAAACCTCTTTTAATGTCTTATTTGAGGTGGTTTAAGGAAATGTTTAAATTAATAGTCTGGTATTTGTTCCTATAGACTTAAGTTGAACGATGACGAGATATTGCGAGGATATTTGGAGTACCAATAATGCTGGAAGTGCATATAAGTAAATGGATTGAATTAGCAGCTACGTATCAAGTTGCTTTATTATTGGAACCATTATAATAGCAGGCAAGAATTCGTGTTGGAGATTTTAGCCCTAATAGCTATAACTTGGGTAGACTATGAATTTTGAAGGGTTTCCTAAACAACTCACTGTAAAAATTACCTTGAATTCATCGTTGGTTGGCCCAGATCTGCCGAATGTACCATGCTTCACCTTACTGGCAAGAGCCTTCTTATATACCGCTCCACGACCCCTGACTCCCGAGTTAACGGTGCCCACTAGTGCGCTGTACGTAGGTCGAGGATCTTCGAGGAGGTTACCTAAGGACAACGCATGATAAATCCCATATACATTGATGTAAAAGAATGCTAAAATTCCAATATTACTTTGAGTTCTGATGTTAGAATAGATATAATAAGCGTCTTATTCATTTGGATCACTGGACAGGGAACCAAATGAAGTCAGAAAGCTTATAAAAACTATTTAAATTCATAAGATAACATGGTTTTTTGTACCTACCGATCTTATTTATTACTATTTGTGTAATTTACTTTTATTTTTCCTTTTTTATTTTTTAAACTCACTAAAAAAAGAACTATTTTATAGATATTTTAATCAATAAATAGATCAATCGAAAAATATAGATAAGTATCGACTGAACATGAAAAATTTTGTTGAGTTTTTGTAATAAGTATTCAATAAAAGAAGTTTATTGCAATTTATATGATTATTAAGCTTTTCAAATGAGATGAACGTTTAGTAGACATAAACAAACACACAAAAATAATTAATTATGCATAATAAATGGTTATTGAGTTATCAAGCAGCAGATATCAATCTTTTGGATTGTCTCGACTTTAAAATTATATTGAGAAATACGTGTGTATAGTGATTTTAAATATATACATTATATATCATTATGTTACATAAAATGTTTATGTAATAAATATTTTATAACAATTAATCTCCAAAGACTTAATTATTAAAGACAGTCTTAATGAAAGAGAATGTTTTTATCCTAATGTCAAAATTCGTAGAACGGGACACCTATATACCCCTGTTATCTGCTACAATATAGAACCATCCTCAATGAGTAATGGAAAAACGGTTTTTAATAACTTCCGTATATTCATGTTTTCCATTTATTGTATATTCAAAAAGTATTAATGATCATAATAACAAAAGGTTATACGAATGTTACAGTTGCCCGGTGGAAATAATTATAGATATTATGTCGATATAATTGAGCATGTTAAATTACTTAAATAGCTGTAGGTATTATAAGTATCTACTACATACATTAGAGTTTGTTTCTAAAGGCTTTAAAAGCTTTATTTGACCAATCTAAGCAATATTCTTTGAGGTTTCATTAAAATTGTAGTTTATTTTCATTTCATTTTCATTTAAGCAAACAACTTGTTGAGACGCGAATTAAATGATTCAGCTACCTAATAAATTGCACGTAAAAACTGAATAACCCTGCACTCGTTTCCTAGGCGTGACTGTATAAGAAGTAAAAATCCTAATCGGTTAACTAATATAACGTCCTCAGCCAAATCTTTAAAACAGAAAGTAATAAAAAATTTGTATTTGCAAATCAAGTACGATTTATTTTAGTTTCTAATAGTAGAGACTAAAATAAATAGTAGTTGATTTTCAAATACAAATTATTGTTTTTATAAACTGTTAACAAAAGTAATAGTGAAGTAATACCTGATTAGAAAACCTATTAACGAGTTCACGAATCAAAGTGATTTGTATTAATTATCTATTTATATAACAAAAATGTCAAACAGTGCTCGTAGCCGGTATTTCTGTGATTAAGGAAGCCGAGTGTAGTTCACTTTCTTTTTCGACCTTATCATTACTTTCTACTCTTTCTATAATTTAATTTTACAAAAATTACAAGATAACGTATTCTTAAAATTATGGTTCTAAAGCAACGATAATTAAACTTTTTTGGCAAAGAGACCACATTTCCACAATGAACTGATATCTCAGACCCATAGCCAAATTATAGATATCTACCTATTATAGATATATATTTAGATATCTACCTCTTTGTTAATTCCTGTTCTAGAGGATGTTGGTTGTTCCTATAAAAATATTTAACTTAGACGTTTCTTTCAAAATCTAACCTTAAACTAAAATTCATTGATCCGATTATTATATTGACGATATCCATTCAAAGCGCGATTGAGTTACAAACATTGAAAATTTTAAAATTAGTAGAATCTATTTGATCAACCGTCATAAGTGAAACACACTTTAAAAAGTCAGAGATTAAAAGACAATTAGGGCCTAAGAATATTAGGTGATTTTTTTTGGTTAATTTTATACCGATATGATACCTTGACTAGAAGACCTGCTCATTTTCTGCTTAAGAGCTAGCAGCACCGTGCTGGGCCTGTGCGGCATCGGTGTTACTTCCTCGTTGTAACCCTGATCCCACTCCTTGGCCAGCTTCTTCAGCTCTTTCTCCGCTAACAGATCGGCCTTGCTCTGCCGTTTCTGATACTGTTTGTGATATTTCTCTTGGTCTTTCCTCGCTTTCTCTTTTAGGTTCTTTGATTTTTTCCTGGAATTTTGAATAAGGAAATAATGATACAACTAAATTTAAAAGTGTGTGACTGTGTCTTGCTTGTATGTGAAAAATATACCTTAAATAAATAAATATATTATACCTTCATTATATCTTCAAGTGGGAGGTGCGAGGTTTACATGACTGTGAACTTTCTAATATTCAAAAGTCTGCTGGTCGAAAGCCTTTTATTTTACTTACTTATCGGTATTTTCCAATTTAGCAGTGGCTTGGTCCAGGAACCGCAATATCTCATCCCGCCCGTTAATAGCCGCTAATTCTTGCGCAGTGTGGCCGTCCACATCCATGGCGAATACGTTGGCTCCGAAGTTAACAAGAAACACTACGCAATCTTTGTGGCCTCTCGCTGCGGCTAGGTGGAGGGCTGTGTTACCGAAGTAGTCAGCTTTGTCGGGCTCCCCTCTGAGTTTAGATTAATAATAAATATTTTAGTTTTACCTATTTTGATCAAACAAACTACACGTTATTGGTTTTGTACTTATCTTTTGTTAATATTCTTTTATATCACAATGAGTTAAAAAAACTGGAAAGGTATTAGATGTTAAGCAATATAAAAAGAAACTTAAACTCCAATATATGCTTTCTAATTAGTCTAGGTACCTTCAATATGTAAATATTTAATAGTTGAAATACCACAGATCAGAAATAATCTTCAGTGTAATGCACTACAATTATAAAAACAATAGTGAGTAAAACAAAAGAGGTTTATAAGATGTCAAATATCTAAGTACAAGTTGTTTTCCCGCTCAATTAACTAATCGCGCCGCGGACATGCTAATTTCCATTTGACGATAGTTATAAATTTATATACATGATTAAGTTATTATGGACATCTACGTTACTTTCCGTCATTTGCCTTTGAAATTTTTACCAAAATGTGAAAGTGAGTTACCGTATCGTTGCCGTGAAAAACAGATTATACGGTGCAATTACTTAAAATATCTTAGCATTTGGCAGCCACGTTAGCTGTGAACAATGTGAGAAAGTAACCGTCCGACATGATACGCCATTGTCTTGTTAACATTCTAAGAAAATTATGGTTAAAGGTCTCTCCTATATATTTCATTTTTTGATTAATAGCTTAGTTAAAAACTATTCAATATTAAGTAGTTATTAGGTAACATAATTCTTGAGAAACTTTTTGATAAATTAAGAAGGTTTTGCATGATTAAATACTTTTCAAAAGCTCCGTTTAATTTTTTTTTTAAATTATATCATTAATTTTTAAACATGAATTTGCAACCCACAAAATATTATTGCTTCTGGTAACACTCGATGTTATGGCCAAAGAATTTGTATCCAGTTTATGGATATAAACAAAATAAAAATATCATGTCAATCAAAGTCTTTATTCCCTTAAAAACGTATAAACCAGTTTCATTCCCAGAATAGAAAATGTTTTCACAAATTATTCTATTGAGCCAAACAAAGAAGTCGACATCATCATACAACCAAAGAATTTGATTTTTATTTAGTCATTTATTTTAGTTTTAAAACATGTTAAATAACATACAAATATTCATGTCCCTGCTCTGACGCTCTGTATCATTTTGAGAATTTAAATTAACATTAAAAATATGTGAATTTAAAAGTTTTTTTTACATTATTTGAAAAAGAGTGCTTTAATTATTTTATCCTTTTGAAGGCCCATCATGGATATGTCTCTGTATCAGATAAACTGCACATGGTAATGATTCAAGAATAAATTGATCGAAAGCCCATTTTAAAACATGTCCTTTGTTTATTATCTGAAGTTGTTAATTCGATTGTTCAATGAATTATCTATACCGCTCGTCTAAAAAGGCTCTGAAAGCTCTTCTTAAATGTTGTCTATGTCTCAATCAAACATATAATAATAAAATATACTATTTTTACAGCAGAATCAAGTAAAGATAAATATTATGTTAATATAAGATAAGAGGACTATAAGAGGTGTTGGTACAATAACTGGGTCTAATACGTACCCTCGGCCACATAGAAGTCTGAGTGCATCGATATGCCCTTCGAAAGCTGCCCACAAGGTTGGCGTCATCCCAGACTCGTCTTTATTATTGCACTCCTTTCTCGTGGCCTCGCGAAGCACATCCAATAAGCCATCCTTGGCAGCTCTGCGAAAAGTAATAAAAAATTATTACTCGTGTAGATTCTAGGTAATAAGTAGATGGTTATTTAAATTTCTCGGGAAAGCCGATTAATCTAATAGGCCATGCTTTCATGCCAACGAAGTCTTTACACCAAATCTCTAGACCAAAA
Organism: Acentria ephemerella; assembly: GCA_943193645.1. Taxonomy (NCBI): domain Eukaryota; kingdom Metazoa; phylum Arthropoda; class Insecta; order Lepidoptera; family Crambidae; genus Acentria; species Acentria ephemerella. The sequence continues at coordinate 6,898,712 of OW971886.1, read as the reverse complement.
GTCAAGCCTTTCTACAATTAAACATTTGAGATTTTAGTTAAGTAAGTACTGTATTTACAAGAAAATAGTACTGTTAGAATTGTGTCCAAATTTAGCAATGATGATACAGGAAGCGGAAGACAAGTAAAATATTTTTTTGCTTATATTTCGATAAAAAATATTGCAGACTTTTTACGCTGTTGTTTAATGCATATTTTGAGGTGAGCAGTGGAGTGACAGAGTTCACGAAATATAGCCATGTTTAGTAAATATACGGGATACAGCGATTTGGTAATTTGCGTTAAATTTATTGATAAATTATAGCTATTAGTAATATTTATCTTTATCTCTATTTTCGTTATCTAAAACATAATTATTAAGTCATACGTGTAATAAGAAGCGTATATCTTATTGATTTGCAAATGTTATCATGACTATTATCAAAATATTCTATTCCAATATTTTTCCTACTTGACAGCCGTCTGGTCAAGTAGTGTCCTGGTAGTGTAAGTACTACCCAGTAGTACTTAGCTAGAGGCCTTGGATTCAAATCCCGGTAGGGGCAGATATTTGTATGATGATTATATATTTGCTCACGTGTCTGGATAAATATATAATCAATATGTTTATTTAATATATTTCTGATATTTATATACATGCACCATCTATATTTTCCGTTAACTTGTATCCATAACACAAGTTGTTAATGTCACTTACTTTGGGTTAAATAATAGGGTTGAACCTGACAAATATTATTATTATTTTTATTTCTCAAGATGACATGTTTACTTATTCTGATATCTAATGGTATTAGTGCTTTTATTCCTGCTGTTTAAATACATTCTGCACATTTTTTTTGTTATGGGTGTATGATAAAATATACTTTGATATAATACTCGCTTGATTATTAACAATATTGTACAAGTCATTGCCCTATAGGTGGTCGTGCTCGTGACACATGGCACCGGTGACTAGTCCCCACGGCAACCACACACGTGCACTACAACGCAAATCGATTGCTGATAATTGTACGTCAAAGCAATGTCGCTCTTATTTGTATGTATTTAAAGTTGTAGAGCTAATTGATCATTTCACCCCATTTGTGATCCTGATCATCGACCGTGAAGGTGCTACCATAGCTATCTACTTTAATTTTTACAAAACAAATATTGGCATTTTTATAAATATCAAGGCAAGGTAGGTACATTCAAACAATGATGAGAATTTATTTTTATAAGTATCTACTACTAATATATATATATATATATATATATATATTTGAGAGTTTTGTGATATATTTCATATAGGTTTTTAATGACATTAAGTATGTGTTTTGTAATTCATGTATGGCATGGTGTAGTCACGGCTTACGTAGTGTCTAAATGGTTCAATGGCCCTACGGTGCTTGTTTGGCGGAAACAACAGGAAATAAGTACCTAGATGACATTTAACGTACAATGTAAACTCTAGTCAGAGTTAGGTTAGACAGTTGTGGCCGAATAGACAATGCAGATAATGTTATAGGGGTAATAACCAAACAGGTAAAACTGATGTTTCTTTCTTCAATTGGAGCAGTAGTTAATTGTACACTAATGAGAAAAAATTCTGTTTAATATTGCAGGATTTTCGGGTCTGTGTCATTCTGAAGTCATAGGTATCAGATGTTGAGGATTCCTATTCAAATGATTTGAAAATGAAAGAAAACAAGAGCTCAAGTGCATCCTGCAACTGTTATACCACTAAGTGAAAAAAGTTACTTGGAATAGGAGTATCTTGTCTACCAACGAGATAGATATAAGGATACGAGGATAATGGACAACGTGACTCAGGTCCTCGCGGCTTTTACAGGGCATGGAAGGCATTAACATCTCTTGACTCCATAATATAAAAGCACAAGTGGTATCAAATGACTTTCTTGTTTAACTTTTATCTATAGGCGACGGTAATCACTTACCATTAGATGGGCCATCTGTTTCTTGTCATTTATATGAAAAATCCATCAAGCGTAGCACGATGTGCTCTATATAATGTTGCCTACTTTGAAATCTCACTTTTCTTGAGTATGGGAGTATAAAGTCTAAACTGGCATTTTGATGTCGACAAAACCTAACTCGAATATCTTTTCTTACAGTTGCAGGTTGTCTATTCTCGTTAATCAGAAATTCAAACCTACCTATAATGACATATTTTAGCATATTCCACCTGTTTTCAGATAAATCTTAATGTGGAAGAAAATTATCATGACCAATAATTATGCATACGTAATAGGTAATATTTATGTACTACATCACTTGCAACTTGCGCGTAAGAGATGGATCGCTTTTTATTTTCACGTTGCAAAACATCTTACCTGTTCCTTTTGAGATGGGATAATAGAGTTGCTATTACTATATTATGGGGTGCCCGGTATATAAAATTTTATCGATATCCTTTTATCGATTTTTACAAGAAAATTTATATACGTGCGATAGATAGCACATCAAGTGTTACAATTGCACCACGAAATCCGGGTCTATTAGGAATGGAGTAAGAAAGGTCTCAAAGTCAACCTTATACGCTTCTTTTGCTGTCATCTGTTAAAATATAATCGAAAACGAATAAATAAATGAAACGGTGAAAGCTAACCCTACTCTGAAGGTATACTGAGTAGGCTGAAGGCTTTTAATTACTTTGGCAAGGTATTGGTAGTCTTTTAAATAACGAATTGTTTATCATATCAGTTTCTAAAACAGGCTATAATGAGGTCAAATAACGTTTGTAGGTACGTATATTTCGTCGAACCATACGTCAGTGTATACTATACGGAGTGTATACTAGAGATTATTTACAAAAAATTTAGTAAAGTTAAAAAAGTTTACAGGCATTATTTTTACGTCTTATGTGTAAAAAACAATAAAATTTATTTATTGTCTCGTTAAACACTTTATGATAAAAAATTGTTTTACGACATTTATTGTACGATTATACGATGATTAATTTTTTTAGAGCTTATTTAAAAATTACGCGAGTAATCGGAATTTTGTAAAAGTTTTAGTTGAATAGGTATAAGCTTATCAACTAGGTAGGTAGTTTAAAAGGGTTATAATCCTAAGCTTGCAAATTAATATATAATTAATAACTGGTTGCCTATTTTTTTTCATGGGGTAAGCTAGTTATGTAGTCATATCCTGACAAGATTATCAAATTTCATTGTAGAATCGTCGTATTCGTAGAAGGAACATATTTCTGATTTCCAGCAGGTTTAATATGAAATATAATCTTGGTGTTCGAAAAGGTAGAAACGGCAGAGGTATCAGTAGCTGGTTATTGTATAGATACTTAAATAATAGCAATAGATTTTAAAGTCGTTAAAGCAAGCAAGGAAGAAATGATAAGCTCAGAGCATACAAATAGATTTGTTTCTGATATGCAAGAACTTTAATCATCTAGATAACAACAAAAAAATGTTAATGGCGTTATTGGTCACCAAATCACTAATTTTTCTACGAGAGTAAGAAAATTATTCATAAATTATGCCGTAAAGTCATATTAATAGTATATAAATATGAAATATGGACAAAAATTTAATAATTCATCGGCGGAACGAAACCACAAATAATAATAGTAAGATTGAAAGTATTCTGATTAAAATAGATTAAAATAATCTTATCAAAATTTTCAGCATAATGATAAAATATCCAACATGTTAGGTATACTCACTTATGAAATCTATCCGTCGTCATTTTTATGATGTTATAAATTTCATAAAGTCCTGGCACAATATTCACTTCATAAAAGTTTATTCAACTCATTTTTTTAACAATTCGTTTTCATTACTATTCCGATATTTAACTTAGAAAGTTAATTTTGTAACACTTTTCACTTCAGACTTACTTATAAAGTGCATGGATTTATTATCCAATTGAATGAATTTTGTTTCAATGGTGCACGAACGTAAATATTACAACTGCAACGTGTTATAATAACAAACACTAGTCTACTTAGCTGTGGGAATTGCCTAACTCTTCGTGAAAACTAATGCTGATTGGCCGGTCGTTTCTTTTGGCGTTGGTATGTATGAATGAGTGAATGAACTGCAAGGCATGCAATAACCTGTCGCTAGCGACATCTTTGATATTATAATAGAACTATTATGTTTGGAACTTAGTGCCATCTAACGGGGAGTAGGCAACCTTTTTTTTGTTGTTTCTATTCGTCAGTAGAGGGCTTTACCAACAAAATATGAAATTTTATTACTATTAGAATTTCTCATAGTAGTAGTATGCATATTTTTAAATTTTCATGTTAAATATTAGTTCAGTATTTTATTTATGATTTTTTTGGAATGGAAATGAAAGAGTGAAAAATCTCACGTAAGTCACTAATCAACGCTCAATGATGTATTTCCTATATGTATAATTTTTTTGTATTGCATCTTATATCCCTATTATGATCCTTTTTGTAATAAAACTCCACCAATTTCAAGACAAGACAAAAACAACACTACAACACCCAACCGACCCCGCCATTACGCGACAAAAATTCCTTATTACAATTTATATTGTCTATAGCACAGAATACGTATTTTCCACACTTACTCTGTAGAGATGAGTTTTTAAATGGTAAGTTTTATTGCGAAGCTAGTGGAGGACAATACATGACTTACAATAGATATAATATTTTGTAATAATTAGGAAAAATATTTTCATTGGTTGATTTAGGACTTGTGACAGGCTACTTTGCTCGAGGAGGTGGTAGCGCTGTCACTTGGTTGCTCCGGGTGGCGGCGTGGAGTAGAAGCGTAATTGTTTACACTGAGATGGGTCTCAACGGGCAAGGCAAGGCAGAACTTTGGGTCGTTTTAGTGGGTATTCTTGGTCTACTATTTTCAACTATTCCTACAACCGTAAATTGTAACTTACTTTAATTGCCTTATGAATTTGTTTGTATGCCGCGTATAAGACTTTTCAAAAAAAAAGATTAAAAAATAATTCGTTTGATTAAAAAATATATACAAACCTTATCCTGGCAATAATGCAGACAAAAATGGTTATCTAATTTAGTGAAGGAAGGAGCTTTCGGAAGTTATCCGCGTAAATCCATTTTTGGTATTTATTGTTGTTTATATAAATAGGTATCAACAAAGGCGTAGTGTGCCAACGAGCTGGCTGCAACTAGTTCGAGCGCTCTACTTTAGATTACGCAAAGAAAGCAATGTCCGACATGGTTGGTTCCTGGATTGGTCATCTCCACCAACCCACCATGGGTGCCTGTCTACCTTACGGAATATATAATATGAATCGTATTACGGGACAGTACGAGGCTATTTGAAGTTCTTGGTCACTGATCTGTGCTCCCAAATCTTTATCCGTCCCTTCTATTGCTATACGTTTTGAGGCGTATCGACACAATATGTGACTTCACGTTGTTCTGCTCTACCTATTTAATCCTTATCTAATCCTTATTTAATCCTTATCTGACTCCTATTCGTCAGATGGTGTGCCAGGAGTGCGTAGACTAGCGCAATGATTCCAAGTTACTTAGGCTACTTATGAGGTCCTGGTACATTAAGTCAAGTTCTACTTTGTGTTAATGGTCAATTTGACGTCTTTGGCGTGCACATTTAGTTATAATTTCCATAGGGTGTGGTACTTTGCTCGCCACAGGAGTACGGCGTGGGCTCGCCCTGTCTGAAGCAATCGTGCCCCGTATTCCTGCAAAGCAATGAAGTCTGATTCCACTCAGTAGTATGAGAGCCTGCTTACAATATCTGGAAAGAAACTGTATAGCTCACATGTTGGCCCGATATTTTTATTTCAGCCATCCAAGGGACGCCCCCTGAATGAGTCAAACAAAAATCGTTACCTCGAGTTCTTCCGTGCTTCGAAGGCCGGGTCCAACGGCTTTCCAATAGACAGCAGTCACCCTTAAACAAAATACATGCTATAGGATTTTTTAATATGATTTATAGTTTATGAATAAGAAAAATTTAAAACACAGAAAAGAAAAAAAATATTAGAACAGTAAATGAAATACTCTTACATCAATATGTCAATTCTCTATTTGGCCTAATAAAAGACTATTGAAATATGTTTTGCTATACGGTAGTGAAATTAAAATTAAAAAAGGTAATATAATTTTAAATTTATTTCATTGAGTAAAAGAAAAAATATTCCACAGTATATAGAAGTAAAGCGTTTCATATTTTTATATAAATGTGAGAAATATGAATGAATTCACAGGGTATTGAAGGCTTATTAAATAACTAACGTCGAGAAATAAAATAATAGCTATGTACTATTTCATATTATTACATTTCACTCTATATCTATGAAAACCATTATCTGTAAGCTGTATCAAAAGCTATCTAATGCATTCTGGACATATCACACAGATTATTTGGCGTCATAAATTATAATATTATCTTCCATTAGTGGGTGAAAAATAATTCACTAACGTGATAACAGGTAAAATGAATATGCTTAATTGAAGCCGCTTAGCAAATATTTGACATCCATTTGGTGATAAATATTGGATAATGTGTTTCGCGTGTTACTATCTATGAGCACCGACAACTTATTGGTTAGGTACTTATCTATTGATTGAGGTAGCCTCCTTTGATGTAGATTCCCATTACAGATATAGCACGGGATGGAGTTAACTAGGTGCGGTTCAATGCAGCCATGTGATATTATGGTGCTTTATTATTATAATAATAACATTGTATATACACAAGAAGTGTCAGCCAAAGAAGTAGATGACCAACAGTAGAAGTTAATTATAATAAAACTGTTCAGATCGAGTTTCTGTGTAATAGTTATTGGGTCAGGGCGATAAAAGAAGCGCAGGAGATCAGAATTTGTTCTAGTTTTGACTGGTAGATACAACATCTATATTTACTAATGCAGACATTATCCGAATTATTTTGTAAAATTGTTCCAAATAATTTTTTATTTTATTTTATCTAAAAAATATTGGATCGCAGCAACAAATAATTTATATTAGGCTGTGGTAAATTTATGTACTTAATTATAATTAACTATTTCTGAGGCCGACTATACTACTTCTTTGTTCGTCATATCACGGATCATTTTGATTTTACTCAATGCTTGATATTCAAGTACCCAATACGCCTTCCAGTCTTGAATTTCCCACTCATCTAAAGGCTTGTACCGTAGCACCCTACAGAAAAAAAGCAAAATGCCTGCCGGAGGCGCGACGCAATCACCCGATGGATCGGAGGCAGCCCGACTGAATTTTAAACGAACCAGCGGTATTTTTATTATATTAGTCTTGTTCGCCCTGATTTGTGGTCGATCATTCATAAAACAAAAGTAAAGTAGCTGGTACTTTACCTTGTTGGAGGAAGGAATTTAGGTATTTCTATAATATAGGTTTTCTCTATGTTTTTTATTACCAAGTTATTACTTGGTATTAAATAAAGACAATCATCGGTAACACTAGATTAATTACCCTGGTCTAAGAAGCAAAATATTAGTTATTAATTTTTGTAGGTAAGATGAGTTCGTATTCGATCTTATATATAGAAAGTAATATTTGGATTAATCGGTATTCTCGATTGTTCGTTTTAGTTGTGAAGACGATCTGAAGACTGAGAAGTATTAGGTTCTTATAAAATAAACGGTATTTAGATAAGATAATCGACGAAAACGCCGACTAGATTGACATTTTCGTAATGGCTACACTTATTTCCAAAAAAGAATAATCAACTCTCATCTAGTTATTGGGTGTCAGAAATAGGTAATTAATGACAGGTCATTAACTGCACACCCCACAGCTGAACATGCCCGATGACTTCAAATAAGCAAAACCGCAAAATGCGAAAATGGCTCGGCCGCTTCAACATTATATTGATTTCGACGCCATTAAAATGAACCGGAAATTAAAAAGAAATAAAAACATATTGCTTTCCCGCGCGCTCCAAACTTCACCCAATTTGTACGGCATTCTGTTTTCGAACGCTGTTCAATATTCACAGAAGGAAAAATAACTACATATCAGCTCTCATTCAAAAATCGACTCAAATATGTTATTTTTAAATTTAATTTGCTAAAGCAAATTAATGGTATTTCATTCCTTTTGGGGAAATGATGCATATGTGTAGAATATAGGGTAGGTAGATTTTATTTGGCATGCCATTATTGTCAGCGTGATATGATTATTATATTATCGGGCGATAAACGGGCATAAAAAAGATATATCGTCGAGGCAATCATCTCGTTCGGGATTATGACGTTATTACGCTGTTTCGTGTGGATTTATCGGGAATATGCCATGCTAATTAGATATTTGGATTGGATTAGACACTAATAGGAAATTCTGAGTTTGTTTTCGTATTTATTTTCTGGCGGAAAAACAATCGTAATGAAAATAATTTTGTCTTTTGGTGATTTATTTTAAAGTATTGCGTTAGGTTAGATAGGATTAACCATATTATTTTGTTAGTACTAATTAATAAGTATTATTGTGGTTTTAATAACTGCTGTTTACCGCTCAGAACTGTTTTCAATCAGACTGTAGGGTTATATTTTGATACGATAGATTTAAGCGAGTAGCTCTTACATTATTTGGAAATAAATGAATGTATTTATTTCGACACTTTTGATTTATATTAGTTCCAAATTTTAAGAGTGTTCCGCTGAGGAGGGGTGTAATTGAGAGGTGTCATCGCCATTATCCAGTCACGACGTTATGAAGCCTAAGAGCTTCCGCCACTCAGGCTCGCAAAACCATTAATTGGACAAACAAATGAGTCCAATTTTGTTTTTGTGTTAATATTACCTTTATAAAATTTAGTACCTTTAAGAAAACGTTGTGTAGGCAGCAAACCAATTGCAGACTTATTTCAAATCATCTCTTAACGATAACCATTGGTTTCTGCAATAAGCTTATTTTGTTTTTCAGAATTAACTAAGTCTCAAGCAGTACCTATTAGAAAAAAATTTAGATAAATGTCAATACACGTCAGATGTTTATGTAGGTAGGTATTTGAATGTGTGTATTAATTAGTTAAAGTTCGATTTTGTCTAGATAATAAATACTACTTACTCTAGAATGTTTTTAAATAAATTCTGTGGTTAATTTATATGAATACGAAAATGGTTTTTTAGTGGGATTCGGTAATTGTTAGAGTTGCTGTATATTTTATATGTACATACTATAGCATTGAATGTATTTTTAATTTGAAAATCGTGTACTTGCATGTTAGAAATGAATATTACATCGTGAAATAGGGAATATGTAATCTGGGTTTCATGATCTTTCATCTAATTCACCTAATAATTGCCAATTTTAATAATTGCCAATAAATATATTTCTTACAACTAAATAAGTAAAAAAGGCAATTTCCCTATGCATAGGGACAGGGGATCGACCCATTTATCACCTTCGATTCTGGCTAAAGTTTGCCGCGACACGGCGCTGCACGCCGGAAGTCATCAGGAAATGGCCACTAATGGCCGCCACGCCGGATGTAACGCCATTACCGGCCAGCGCTGCTCAAATAATTACATAAAGCTTAATATTGGTCAATTTATATAGGTGTTAAGTTACACTGATTACAAGTGTTGTGTATACACGAAGAGTTGTTTCATACGAAATAAGCTACAAATACTTTATATATCTTGCACGTAAAATTAATGATATTACAACTTTTGCACTTTTGTGTGCTTGGTCTTATATTACTAATAAGAAGCAAGATTAGGGTGGAAATATGACCATTTAAAGAATTTATTATGTATACCTATATTTAAATATCTTGTTATATTTAAATAGTTTGTTTATAATTTTTTTTTGTTCTTGGAAAGATTTTCTTCATATATTTTACCGAAATTGTCTATTAATCTAAATAAATTTAAAAAATCAATTAATCTAAACTTGTGTATTGTGTAAACTGTGTGTATTGTTGACAAAAATATATACAATTAGTTTTTGCGGTAACATATTATATAAAAAAAAGTTGCATGATTTAATATTATGATAGTATCTGATAACTATATTTTTAGTAACTCAACTTTGTCTTTTCCACGTACCTCTTTAAAGTTTCCCAAACTGCATTATAAATAACCTCCGCTGACAATTTCCATCCGTATCCGTCCCACCGAGTCCTAAACTTAAACAATAAATCTTGGCAGCAAGTGAAAAAGACTCGTATCCGCAATCACTTCTAAATTGGAATTTGTCTTCAGTTAAATTGGATTTTTCATTACATTTGGTTGCATGATCTCAATCTCTGCAAAGCAAGACCTATTCAGTTAAGTTACATTTCTCCAAGAAAGTTGTATTAGCTTATAATTTAAGAACATTGTAAGCAACTTCTTATATGACTTTTCACGATAGGTTCTATACAAGTAGGAATGTTATACTTACTCAGAATTATCACAAGTCCGTCACACTTTACTTTACTTCTTTGATAGAACAAGTTTTGTAATGAGACGGGAATTACCCGAAAGGCAGAAATGAAGTTTACGTGATGCCTTCTATCTCAATATGTCTCATTAACAATATTGAGAGCCTTAGTTTTAAAGTCAATACTATTAAACATATTTTCAAATATTCGTACTTTAATTTCGCTTGTGTGTCTTTTATAGTAGTTTAGTAGTAGTTTATTATAAAATCCAATTATTTCTAAATAATGTGTCAAAAGATCTTTATAAGGGTTGAGAATTCGAATAAACTATTTTAATCTTTATTTGACAAATTGTTTAGTTAGTTTCTGAAGTTATAGATTTCTTCAATGACAACTCGATTTTGCACACCTAATCAATATATTTATTTATCAAACTTTATTGCTTGAAGTATTCTATTAATAGTTGGTTTAATTAATGGTGAACTGTACCTGCCTAACCTGCCCTAATTTCGTAGTACAACAATTTATTTTGCAGTAACACGAGACAAACAACGTGCGTCACGTTAGGAAATATATATAGTTACTGAAACTTTTCGAAAAGCTTATAAACTTATATAAGCTTAACATAATACTTTGGTACACTTACAGAACCATCTTTTTAAGAATACATAAGATAATTGAAGTAAATACCGAAGCAAGTCACAGTAAATGAACTGCAGTTCTCCTAACGAGTTTCCAACTCCATTGTTTGTAAGAACTGAAATTACCTCTTTATCTGTGCCAACAATGTGAATGTGCTAATATGAAATTGGAGTGCAAGTAGCTGCGCAGATTAAAAAAATATCCAGGATAATAAAGAACTTATCAGCTGTGAGATCTGACGCCACTGCCAAGTGAATGAAAAAAAAATTAAAAAGGCGGGAATTTGATTCATAATGGAGTCAAACATGGCGGCACTGATTGCGATCTGAATGGGAGATAAGAATGGGGTGGCTAGCTTTGTCTCGTTTTTGATTATAATAATAGAACAAATAGAACAGCCATCACCTAGTGTTTTTGCAATTTATTGACGGGGAATATTACCTACACATGGATATTTATTAAAAGAAAGTTACAACGTGACATAAGCATACTTCAGCCGAATGTTTTTTGTAACAACTTCTCTAAACTACGAAATTTAATGAAAAGAGCACATACATCGAATATAAAATATATAAAACCTATTATTATCACAAATAAACCTACATTCGTGTCTTCATAACCCTCATTATACAACAGTTGAATAAATAACTAGAGCTATGCAAAACATTCAAACGCGCTATCACAAATGAAAAAGTGGTGTTCAATTTGAAGCAGGATATTGTACATAACTTTGTTACTAAATTTTGTTTACTCGACGTTATTATATAAGTGACATTTTGGTTAAGCATTGCACATATTTGACATTTTATTTACTGGTTTGAAGATTTGAATAAATTTTTCCTAGGCATTTTAATTTAATGTATTGTTAGAAAACAGAAATACCATTAAATTACTGAGCCATCACAGCGGGGCAATAAACACTAGTGGGGACTAGGGATTCAGAGAGCGCACGACGCAAATTGTAATTGCGCACGCCCCAAAAACCGGTATCGTGAAAGATCAAAATAACATTTGTACCGAAATCATTTATCAGCGCTGATTCTCTTTCCATTTGTCGCCCCTGGCCCACACCACTGGCAGTTTACCCTATGATTGTAAGGCTGCACCTTTATTATGGATATGTAATATTATTTAATTTATACTTTTATGATCACAACACGATAGTTTGTATTCGTTATGCTTTTTGTATAATAATTTTAAGATTGTGCATAATATAATTAATAAGTAGGTATGTTAGTTATTTATTTTCTGGATTCTGATTAATATTCTATATTCGAAAAGGAAAAAATAAAATTATTTTGTATACAATTATGGCCATCATGTCGATCTTAATAATGATAACAGTCAAAATTAACTTCAAAATCTGATTATGGTTAAGTCATTTATTATATTAATTGCATAGCACTTGCTACGGAAAGTAGACAAAGTAAATAACTAGTATTGCTCTAATAATTGTCGCTCCCGCTTCCGCTTTACTTAAAAACCATGTCTGCAGGCTGATTCCTTCACTAATGTGTTCCCGGGGAATCGCGTCTTGTGGGGAACTAGTCATTAATACTTGTTGTCGACGGCTGCGTTAAAATTTAATATTTGAATTAAATCCGCACGTCTGTTGTGAATACAAAACAACTTGTCTCAACTTTGTCGGTATATCTAATTACGCGATTTTTTTTTAGTTTTTACAAAAAGTTTACCTGACAAATAGAATATTTCAATATTAACAAATGTTTTAAAAGTTTTCTTATGCGTGAATGTCTAATTATTGCCGACAAATCGCCATTACAATACGTAAAAGTTGTTTTAAACCTGACCACTCGCATCTTTAATATAACTGAATTAAGATTGATTCCACCCAAAATTTACATATTCAGAATAATGATCATCATTGAAGCGTTGAATCCATCGAAGCGTGAATTTTTGTAATGATCAAGTTACTATGGACCATTTTTCATAGAAACCAGCCGTGATATTGAAAAATGGATTAACAAAATCGGTACCGTTATGATTGGATAAATACAGAAAAATGTTTATTTAAATCAAAAATGCAACACTGCATCAGTCTACATATGTTTCGGAATAGATAATTATTAGTGGCACTATCAGATGATGCAATATCCTGAATATTGGGTTTTTTGGGATCTATATTTTTAGAGATGATTTATATCCATGACGTTGGTTTATATATCGCTCTTGGACTCCATGGAAAATTTGGAGTTAGTCCATTACAATTAAGTCCAATAAATAGATGAAAAAGATATTCCTCCTTTATGTGCCTAATAATCATATAATGCTTTTTTTCTAAAACAGATTTTGTAAAGTATCGATAAAATCATATTCATTGCTTTCTAGTATGATAAATTAGATTTGATCCAGAATGACGGGAACTCTGATCCAATGACGTGAAAGAAATTATTCTGTTTCTATCTTGTCTAAAGTATTCCATACTAAAACAAAATGCAAGTTCCATAAAAACGAGAGACTTGCGAAATCTCCCTCAGTAACTCAATTGTGGCCGATCTATTTCGCGCCGAATTCGCGCCATATTGCGACCCACCCCATCTAAATGATAATTCGAGGGCCCTTCTTACAATAAAAATTATTGTGGCCAGTTTATTTTATTACGCTTTGTATTGCGTTCAAATGCCGATATATCTGATAGTTTTTTATGCAACTAAGCGTAGAATTACGAACCTTATGTGTTACTATGCAAGGGTGCTTGTTTCGACAGTGGTCGATGTATTTGAACTTGTCGCGCCCCGTCGTATCGTTCAAATAGACAGTGATTTCACGCCTTACCCTTTGACCAATTTCGTTAGGATTGACTATTCAAACGATGGCCCTGTATAAATTTTCCTCTTCATTTTATAGCTGAATGCTATTTGTATTTCGGCAATCTCATACAGAGGTTTTTATATATACTTGTTTACTTGATTTCTTAATGTCAAAAAATCTCAGTTTGTATTATAGAATACTTTAGCGGCTACGTCATTGCGCTATATCGACAAATTGGTGTCCAGTAACCGAGAAATGGTTGAACAGCGAAGTACTACAATGTAAACACTCAGCCAAGACATGCTGTCGACATATAAACATCATAATACGTAATGCGAAGTCTGGATCACGCTTACAAAGTTTCAATTCACATCACTATAAATTTTCGAGTGAACACAAAATCGGCCGAAGATCTTTCCTTTGCTGATGTCAAACCAACCAATTCAGTCATAATTCAACTATACCATCTAAGTAAAAATAAATAATTGGTATCTTGTAGCCAATAAAAATCCAATAAATGTTACATATATATGCCCATGGAGCTTTAATTGACTCGCGAATTATTTAATATGTCATTGTTTTTTATTTGGGTTTCTTTTACTGTAATAACAGGTTTCACATTCGGAACACTCGTCACTTTACCATTAACACGAACAGAATTATTTAATACCACAGTTGTTGGAAATTTCTGATCGGTTTGTATATCTAAATAGTCTCTTACGACTCTCCGGGCATCACCGATTGGTTCATCCTCAACGACTGGTTCAGGAGTGGTTTCTTCTTCCGGCTTGGAGGTATCGTTCTTTTCATAATAATAAGTTTCATCGGGAGGAGTCGACGTTTTCTGTTAAATAAAAAACAAATCTTTTTACCATTTACAATCTGGTTGTGCCCACGCTAACTATGGATCCATTAATATATTTTTTTTTATATCAGTATTCCCTAACGTGTAGAATCTGATGCACCTGGAGTACGCCCGAACGCCGAATTAAGTGTTATTATAAGCCATATTTTATAGCTTTCAGCCTTATTGATATGGATGAAATAATGTAACATAACCTTACAATACAATAACGTTGGACTACACTTTATTTCTCTGTTTGTCGTTAGCTGTACCTACGCCGTTGCATTGTAGTGATCTAGAGCGGAGCAATGTAAGTTATCACACGACAGACACAACCCGTTGTTTACGGAAAACAAGAGTAGTCCCCCTGCTGTCCATGTTTACTATGTGATAACGTCATGAACATAAGGGACTTGCTAGTTTCTTCATCGATAGTTTCAATGCGATATGCATTTGAAGGTAAAAGGTATAGAAGCGTAAAATACCAGAATTTAATACTGAAAAAATATATTTGTGTTAACTCACGTCAGAGTAGATTATCCATGCCAAAGTGCTATTTTCCAATCGAGGCCCCATTAAGGGGTTCATCTGAGCGATGTACACTGTCACCCAACTGTAAATAAAAGCAAAAATAACATTTTAATTTATTTATTATACGATGTATATAATATTTAACTAAATAAATTTCGTATTGGCACCACAAATTGTTGTAGAATTCTCATATTACCAAAGTAACCAATTACTATGTTAAGTGCCTTTTACTAATTGAACACTGTATGTTAATAGTCAGTCATAATTTAGGGTAACACGCGATTAAAAAAATTCCTTTAAAGATTAGATTTTATAATTAAGATACTAGATTAGAAATTGGAGTATCTTTAATGGATGGATTAGCGTTGCCGTAAATGGTGACCGCAAGTTTCCAAATACCAATGGTCCATTGTCGATCTCTATGACGAACATAAGACTTCTGGGGGTAGGGGCCTGTGGCGACCTGGTGAAATGTTTTTGGAAAAGCCCAAGACATCACTGACACGCGCCATGGCAATCAGCCAAGTGAAAGGTTTAGTGGGTAGTAGGGGAATGAATTTCCCCTTAGTTCCAAATACCTTCATAGTTATCACCGTACTGCAAGAGTGATGCGTAAATGTCTTCGATCTCCCCAACAACACAAATAATAACAGTTGGATTATGTTTATATTTTTTCGTATGATTGAAAAAGGAAAACTCTTAGTATATTTATACTTACAATATCCACATACAGAAAGTTGTCATCAATAAACACCATTTTATGAGTCTGTAAAAATAATACATCTTTATTTGTATTTGTAATTTTGTTTTCAAATTACTTTTAAAGATTTAAGATCTTTCAGACTATTTTTTTTCAGGTATAAATTTTATTTATTTATTTATGTAAAGACTTACGCTTAAAGAAACCTTATGTCAAACAATATATATAATTTTGTATTATTGAAGTCAATGATACATTTAATATTTTTTATTTATTTTAAATATATTTTTTTGTGATATATACCAAAATCTATTTGTTTGTGATCATTTTACTTACGGCTTATTAGGGCCTTTGGGTATAAACAATGGCCCTATGATAATTAATGCTCCAAAGATACCGGTCGATACATATATTGGTATGTACGATGGCGGACTCTTGCTGCTTCTTGTTATCGTAGATGTTAATATTTTGAACGCTTCGACTGAAGAATTCATATTCGACATAAATAAGTAGGTGCTTTAATAGTAATCGTTATAAATATAAATCCCTTCTACACATGTGACATGGAATGTCTAAAAGTCGATTTTCTATTGTCGTTCGTTGATTGGTCAGCAACTTTGCCAGTGAGTTGAAAAAGTTTAGATTTGTGAATAAGAAGGAAATTTAAATATTAAAAACACAGAGCAAATTGTTTCTAATTTTTAATACTAAATAGTAATAACTAGACCTAATTTGGTATGAATCAATGCGTTTTAGGTCTTGAATTATTTAAATTCCACGCTGAGTTCTCATAGCTAGCATATGTCCGTACACGGGGCCCGATGGCTGGATCACTATCTCGATCTTCGATAGTGAGAGAGCTGCGCGCGCGCGTGTAATGACTCAATTATCCGCTTAGAGGGGGCGTGGTCCCGAACAGTATGTCTTCATTATAAGAACTGGCTGGATAAGTATTGAGACGGAATTTGGATGTAGTTTTAATATTATTTGCTGGAGTGTTTGACACAGTATGTCTATTTTTTATTTCAATTTTCTTAGTTCCCGTCCTTAGTGTTGTCCTTGTCTCACGAAAACGCTTGTTATTACGATAACTTATATTACGCGACTGTGGTACAAAATTATATGTATCATAAGCTGTGCCCGCGACTTCGTACGCGTATTCGATTAGGACTTTTGCAATCATTTTGACTAAACAGCCAAACTTTTCAACAATGTTTTTGATAAACTTGAGGTCATTGAATCTGAAATGTTGACTCCGTATATATTTCATCATATCAGCTGTCAGAAGCCCTAAAATCTACGCCCCCCCCCCCCCAAAAGATCATCAAACCGATCGGTCCTGCGGTCCCTGCATCCAGTGGCTTACCGCCACCTTGACCGGGTCGTCGGTCCACCATGTGAGGCCTACCAATGCTACGTTTACCGGTACGCTGCCGCCACTTGTCGACCTTCCTGCCCCGACGGCCAATTCTTTGGGTTATGACGGTGAACCTAGCGGATCACATCATTTTTATACGATCACGCAGAAAAACTCCAAGCACAGCTTTCAATGGAGTATAAAGGGCGATTTAAAGCTGCCAATATTGTCCGTCTCCCTAACTATTTATAGATTGCCGTGAGTAGTATAAGTAAATTTTATTACTATTAGGATTTATAATATTTAAATGAAATAACTGGTTAATCAACCGTGATACAGGAATAATTGAATATATAGTTTACAGTTGACACAAATAAACAATTTACTTCTGTTTTGAAACAGCTAGTAGCCTACCTCATATTATAAATGCGCAAAAGATAATATTTAGATAAAATGCGTTAATTGGCAGGTTTCCTTTTGTTTTCAAAGAAGTTTCTGTCACAAAAATAAATTAAAATTAATTGGCGACCGAATACTTACTCAAAAGCATCTTTATATATACACTGTTGTCAAAGTCAAAAACTTATTTTTCTTTTATGTTGTATAAAATTATCAATTGATAAATTGACTTTCTATATTTTCACTAAAGCCGTGTTATATCAATTGTAAAACTCTTCTCCATACAAACTTACCTCTAGGTACTAACATCATAGGATGTTATCTATTGGTACTGGGAAATATAGCAAAGAATTTATTGGTAATATCGATGGCCAGTTTGATGGGTACTTACAGCCATTTCCAGCATCAGACCAGCACACTTAGCCTTATCTGATCTCCAGGATTTGACCTCCGGGGTCATGAATTGATTCTTGATTTTCTATTTTAGGTACCACATAGATGTAGATACTTTGTTTCCGTGATACCTTCGGGGTACACTAGTTGTAATTGGATCATTTGTACTCGGTATGAAGTTTTTATTGAACCTTATAATTTAGGCCTAAGGATATCAATCTTATTTTGAGTGCTAAGGTTGCAAATAAAGTTATGTCTATGACTCATTGAAAAATAAAATATTGCCAAACATATACATTGACACATATATTTTGTCAAAATATTTTGAACATTGTGACATTCTTAATCAAATTCAATCGTACATACATGCAATAAAAAAGAAATCAAATACTTGTTACGTTATAAATTCATACAATATTATTACACATTTCACACAAAAAAATTTAATCCACAGAACAAAAGCATACTTCCTACAAATATTTCCTATAATTTAATCGACTGATATTTGGAAGTATGATTAGATTTGTTTAATCTAGGAACTATTTTCTGAGTAAAAGGTTTCCTTCTTGTATTTTCTCTAATAATTCTGTCTTCTTGACTCTTATAATCGGTGATATGTTCGGCAACACTTGTAACTAAAACAACAAAGAAGAAACAAGAAAAGAACTTGGAACAGTTAAAATGCCAAGTTTCTTGAAAGTTGTGGTATACGGATCGTCGTTCCAATGGTTCTTTTTAGTAGGACAAAAGGTTTATAGACATTATAGCCATAACTTCCACTACAATAGTACGCTGTATTGCAACCTAGATTCTATCAAGGCACGGTGTTGTTCACCGTGCAGTGCTTAATAAGCTTCCACTGGTAAACTTCGTATTATTATTATATAATTATAGATGACCCAGTGACCTATGTATCACCCACTACTAACGCCATCTATTAAAAGTTGTCAGAAGTGTCGACAATGAAAAAATGACACTTTTTAAAACGGTACGTTAGCAAGACCCTTTTCCATATTAAATTAGTTAAGTTTATATTTTTTTAAGCTTTTCCATATTATTTCTATTTTGAAAGCATCCCTGAACTAAAGGTGTGTTATTTAAACATGATAGAATTTATACAAATAGGTCAATTTATTTTTATACATAAGAGAAGAAGATGATTATTATATTTATTCTTATTATTAATATATACTAAGCTTTAAAATACATTAAACTATTAAGAATCCTTAATCATACTTTGCGACATGTGATTTGTTGTGGAAATTCTAAACATTTCTATCAATATGCTTTCATTAATTGTTTCCAAAAAAATTGCGTATGATATATTGTACGATAATCTATTTGATGATTCTTACAAAACTTGCCCTGGAAGTGACAGCAAGCTCTTGACAGCTATCAGAGCGACAAGACGGGTCAAGGGGACCGAGGTTCAATTTCCGGGGCGCGGGGTTTTGACACGATTTGAATTTTGATTCGGGCTGAACCCTAAGTATCAATCATTTATTTTTCAAATAGAAAATCATTTTATCGTTGCATCTAAACTTTGCAAATATTGTGAAAAGTTCCTAATATTATTTATATGTATAAACACAACTTTGGCTATAAAGAAACATACAAGGTTGAAAAGAATAAGGTTAGATTGAAGATTAAAATTGTCACTAATATTACTTTAATTTAAATTGTAAAGAAAATAACTATCAAATGTAGTTAAAATGTCATAAATAGTCTTAATAAAATGATATTTCAATTAACTGTTCAGAACTCCACCAATAAAATAGTGTTTTCAATAGTACGAACAAATAGATGATAAATAACATACATAAAAAGGTCAATTTCTTTTTAATAATATTGGATGATAATAGATGAATAAAATTTTAGATGCAGGAACTAGTTTCAAAATAAAAGAAAAGATAAGAATAAAATAAAATACCTCAATCGAATTGACCTACACCTGATACACAATAGATACTCAAATCTGTATCTTTGTTCAATACAACCAAAGTATATATTACTAAAGCAAAAAGATGGACACAATGTATTTCCTGTGATGCAAAATAACTATTCGTACATGCCGTTGCATGTACGTCATACGTATCTCCTGTAGTGGAGCAGTCTTTGGAATAAATCTCACATTTGATTTATTTTTATTCGACTCGTAACACAGTAGTGGAAAGATTCGCAGAGATTGTAGACTTAGAATGTGAAATAATGTAAGTAGAGCAACAAATATACAACTAAATGTCAAAATATAAAAGGGAAGAACTTCTCTGGTTTATAACATAATATAGGTCCTTTATGTTAAATTCCTTCTGTAAGTCACAGTAAAAACTTCAAACAATACCGTTTGTTTTCTTAAAATAAGAAGTGTTAGGCTGAATAAATTCGATCTGTGAAAGACAGACTTTTTTATACTCATGTGTATATGAAAGTTGCCTAATGGCCGCTGATGTAAGATAAATATTGATATTATATAATTCACTTTTCATAACTTGCCAGAAACGCCATTATTAAAAATAATGTGAAGTTAGACAATTTTTTACACTAAATGACATCTTTGAATCATCATGGAGAAATGACAGCTATGTATTAGCATATCAGTTCGACGATTTTGTATGCTAAATTACCAATTATTATATATTTTAATTATTTTTCAATTACTATATATTTTGGCTTTTCTTATGAGTTTCCCCAAAGTTTTTTAGTTTTTATTTAACCACCCTTTAATTTAAACAAAAACAAGAACAACGTTTTTTTGTATAAATAAAAAAGGAAAGATAAATTTAGATACATAGATGCGATAGAGAATTAATGTTTGAAATGAATTTAGAATAATTAAAAGAGTATAGTAATTCACTTAAGCTCGTATTATAATATAAAATAATATTGAAGAAGAGTATTTTCGCATATAAAATTATTTACTTACGCAATGATTTCAGTTAATGAGTTCCCTAGGTACTCGAGTTTGGTTAAATGAACGCTTGTTACTAAACTGTTTTGAAATATATTTGATAAAAAAAAATCCATCTCTCTTCTGGAGTTAGTTTAGTTTATTTCCTTGCGTAAGTAGCCTGAATAAGATTTTTTATGAGAAATAAAGTTATGCAAACTTGAATAAGTTTGCATAACTTTATTTCTCATAAAAAATCTCTTATTTCTCATAAAAAATCTCTCATAAAAAATCAGTCTAACACCATGCAAAGAAGTTATTGCTTTGTATACGGGTAATTATACGCTATTTCTTTTACGGTAAGAGAAATAGCTTTTTGAAGAGAAAAAGATTTTTGATGTCCTCCTTATGGTTGTTTTTAAACATAACTGAAGTGTTTCTCACAACGACAAAGGTCTATAAACAAATCGACACGTACCATTTGTGTACATATTATCACAATGATGTTGGTAGCATAAAGCTTTGTAACACAATAGAGAATAACAAAGATCACAAATCACGGCAACACTCGTATGAGCGGGCGTGCCAACTGACCAACTTGAGCAATCAATACCCAACTTTATTCTTCGCATAGTCAAGTTCAAAGTCAATTGTCGTTAAAATAGATTGGATACTATAAAGTGTGTTCTATGGAAGAGGTTTCAAACTCTTTTTTTAAAACAAAATGTTCATATTTTATTATAATTTATTTCAAATATAGGCTGGAAGAAAACCTTCACTTGAATTTGCAGTTGCACACTGATAGTAATTTTAAATTTAACTTGTGTCTTATATTTTGATCTTAAAACACCATAATCATAAAATTCGATTGAAATCAATACAAGCTTAGCCATTCTATTCAAGTGTATACTAAGGAATTTAGTTGCTAAAATTTCATTTAATGATAAAAAAATTTAATTGTTAAACTGTTTTAAAAAAGGCATTTAATTTACTTCAAAAGAATTGAAAAAATGACACTCAATGTTCGCTACCTCTGCTATGAAATGGTAGAAGATTTCTAATTTAGAATTTCACAGCTCGTAGCAAAGTTGTACATCAAGGAAGTAGTTACGGCAGAAGATAGCTGTAAATAGGTGTTATATTGCCTCAGCCAAGCTGCATGGAAAGGTGAGGTTGGAAACCTTTTAAAAACCAAGAACAACAGCTGATAAACGAGAATCAATACAGCTTGTTGACTTATTTTGCGCTGCTTAGCGTTTATTTCGTGGATTATTTGATCAAATAATATAAATTAGTAGCCTTTCCTTCAATTTCTTCAGTTATTGTTCTTTCAACACCGATAGCTGATAAACACATTCAAGTTTAGAAAACGTGAGAGATATAATTATCGCATTAAATTAAAATAGAAATGACAAAATACAAGCATCTATGCTACGATGACCAATATACAGTAGGCGGATAAAATGAAAAGCAATAATATTTTGTAATACTATATCTACGTCGGCTAAAATAGAACTCAAAAGGTGACCTCAGCGCTCCAGAGAAATCAGTCAGCCTCAATATTTTAATTGCGTTGAAAACGATATTAAAATTCAATAAGAACCATCGTGCGGTCACATCAAAAAAGATTTACTTCAAATTTATTATGTCCTGATAACCCCTGTATCTGAGACAGTGTCACTTGAAATATTAACTTGACCACTCTAATTGCGCCACACGTATACAATTTTTTAACGTCATGGAATTTCAAATAAGCATATACCTTGATTGGAAGCTGTAAGCATCTCCTTGATATTGTGAAGAATTCACCTGATATTGCTAAGAGTCATAATGCAGAAAAGCAGTTTTTTTAAAGTAGTGTTTAAGGATTTTGGGTTCTCACATTGCAGCTAAATTTTAAAAAATCAAAACTTTTTATTTAATTTATAAATATGAAATTAAGTAGAATTGTTCTTTGATAACTACACTACAACAGGTAGAGAATTTCAGTTATTGGCCTTAGCATTTAAAAGCACACTTTTAAAAAATGTTTACTTGACTCCTTATATTATTAAGGGAGTGATAATTTTACTGACAACCTTTCCCTTCACACCGAAACAGCGAACTATTGCGAATTGATTGAACAATAAAATTTACGTAATTTGTTAAATTTCTCTACTATCTTGATATAAACCATATAAATATATAAGTATATTTACTTAGAAGTCTCTATACTGAAATCTACATTGAATTAAGTTTTAATTAGATATAAGGAATGATCGTCCTATTTATAAATAAATATCAATCAACTTTCATACCTTCCATAGCTTTAATAATTGGAACACTGCAACCTAAACTTTCGGTATATGCAAATATTTTAAAAAAGAATAGAAGTTTATACGGAACTGTACTATCCGATTAGGTATCAAAAAGGAGAACCCACGGGGAACCCATGGAGAACCCATGAGGTATGTTGGACATACGGACACATGGTATAATAGCCAAAAGGCACGGCACGGCACGGCACACTACCACGGCTAGTTGGTGCGTGGTCGGTCTTTCTCAGTCAGGTGTTCTAAATTCAAGTGGGAAATAGTACTACTTCTCCTGCATATCTTAAAAATACATCTAAATATTTTAACAATTAACTATTGTCCATGTTTATTGTACAAAAGAAAACTTTTAAAATCAATATTGAGTTCTTTTTCGACTAATTATAAAAAATAAATACGCAAATATCTCTTAAATTATAAGAACTGCTCAAATGTTTGGCAGTTTACAATTTGACGTTTGCCTATAGACTTTAAAAAAATATAAACGCTCAGTTAGGTCATAATTAAATACGAATATTGAACGTATTTATGAAGATGTAGTACCATGTGATGTGTGATGTGTAGGCACATGTAGTGCTCGCATAAAATTAATACAATAATTTTATCGGCTCACCTCTGACCTACTCTTGTTTTGGTCGAATCGTAATGAAACATGTTTTTACTTTATCTCTTGTTATTCTTAGCTTAACGTTACCTAATTATTATATTAAATTCTGTTTTTACATGTTATTGATTTGATTATATATGTAAACATTGTCTTGATACGATAACGATTTGACATTGTTCAGGATTGTCATTTATTTTTATTATCGTTATTAATTTTTACTTATTTTTCATTGTTATTGTATTGTCTGTACCCTGTGAGGTTTACTGTCGGTGTGGTTTGAGCAGTCTGGTTTCGATTACAAAAACAAAGCAATATTCGCATGATATTCGGTTGATCCCGGAAGGGTCTATTAAAAATATCTAATCTCGACCACCTCAGTAGGTCGCAAGGGCCGTAAAAATTTTTTTACAACCACCTCTAATCTGTTCATAGTATATTTCGCTCGCGTAGAGGACATTTGCAGTAGAGTGCAACGTGTAAAGGTTTTTGACTATGATTTACCTACAAAGATTTTTAGAAAAGGATAACATGGCTTTAGCACTTATTCAATGCTT
This sequence comes from Acentria ephemerella, assembly GCA_943193645.1. Taxonomy (NCBI): domain Eukaryota; kingdom Metazoa; phylum Arthropoda; class Insecta; order Lepidoptera; family Crambidae; genus Acentria; species Acentria ephemerella. Next base: position 6,874,387 of record OW971886.1, on the reverse strand, counting down.
CGCCCAATATTTGATTGGTAATAAGAAATGATATTTATTTTAACTCCGCTATATGTACCAACGCTTTAAAATAAGCCATTCCACTACTATCGCAGGATATTTAACTTAACGTCCTAATTTTCCCCTTTATATTTTTTTTGTATGTTTCAACGTTGGCACCTACATGGTACCAACGTCAGCAAGTCATATATCACTACATCGGAATAGGTCACCAGTAGGTGGTGCGATAATTCAACAAATTGCCGAATGCACAGCCAGAATGGGCAATAAAGATGATTCACGGGCTACGTAGATATAGACCAATAGTTTTACTTTTAAGTATCCCTGCAACTTCTCTTTCTGTAGAGGAAAGAAAATTAGGTGAAGGCTCTTAAAGAAATGAGTTTTAGTCCTACAAACCGGACACAATTAATAATTATTTTTAGACAATAAGTTAATGGTATCTGTCAAAAAATTTCATTATTAAACCTATCCTGAAGTATAGTTTCTATATATACTCATAAATAATGAAAAATAAAATACCATAATCAGTCAGGTTCAATAATTACTTACATAGTAGCGTAGATACCTTATTTTATAAAAGTTACTTTAGTAGAATTTTATTTATTAATGTTTAAATCCAACGTTACACTTTGTAATTAAATTCATGCAATTGGTTTTATTATTTCAAATAATGAACTTATTCCAGAAATCAATAATAAAGACTTTAACAAGACAAGACAACAAGACAAGATAATAAAGACTTAATTATGTAGATAATAATTAAAAATATTCAATTCACAATTTCTAAGTCAGTGAAAGATCTCCGTGTTTTTTCACTGATTTTACTTAGGGTTAATGAAAAATAACTTTTCTTTTGAATACACAATCTTGAATTCAATATTCATAAAATATTTCCAAAGTCTTTATTACCTGCTACTAGCGCCATAAATTAAAAGTTGTCCGGTGAAGCAGTAAAATGACAATTTTGATTTGTTACAATAGAGAAACAGAAGATTTTCCAAACTAAAATACCTTTTTCCAACCTTAATTTTATTTTGAATTTTCTGGAATTATCCCTATTAATTTTGTTTTTAAACTATACATATCAAGCCATTACTTAGTTGTAGCGAAACTAACGAATAGCAATACAACATAGTTACTTTTCTTTGATTTTACTGATGTAAAGTGCAGCCAATAAGTCTAGCGGACTATCTTAATTGTCAGTACAAGCTAATTTTATCTGTTTGCTGTGTTTGGTTTATGGACACATGCAAACAAACCATGTATCAGTACTGGCAGTCACTGGGGGCCCATAACTTAAGCGGGCGCGCCAGATCAAAAAGAGCCCCGGGCTTCAATGGACATCCCAATTTATATAGGTGCGACCAGGCTCGACACGATAGTGCGCGGCACAGGTTTGGACTAGGAAACATAGTCATTTAACGCTTTTATAAAATTATTTTTTGAAACAATATATTATTCACGTGAGCAGGTAATTTATAATAAGTATATTACCGATATAACTTATGTTAAAGTTATTCATTTGTTAAAGTTCATTTAGATTAATTGAAATTGTAAATGTGTGTTTTATGTATATTTTTATGTGACAAATAATAAATGAATAATTTTAAACTATAAGTATTTTTACACATTATAGAGTTGTTTGGTACAAACCCTTTCAAACAGAAACCTTTTGAGGAATTTACGGACCTATCCGCCACTGACTAAACAGCTGGCGTGTGTAGGGCTCACCCAGTACCTCAACAGAGCGGCACTGGGAATACCCACTAAAACTCCCAGGTAACTTCATTGCCCTTCACGGGGGTAGCCAACCAGAAACCTAACATAGCAATAAAAATACCGTAGTGTTATCTAAATTTTAATAATTAAAATTACTCATTAATTTAGATTTATTTGCATGGGATATTTGAAATTTATTTGATTTTACGATTAACACTATGACATTATGACTTTGTAGGGGTTAGGGCTTGATAGAGTACGTGCCAAATATTATGTATTTTGTTACATTTCGCGATCTAAAGGATCTAAAGGAAGTCGTGTAATAATATTAAAAACACATTAGCATATATTTATGTTTGAGATCTTCAAAATATAAGTAACTTTCAGATGTGAGTGTCATGTAAAGATGTGTTATATTTTGTTTTAAAGTTTCTAAATATAGGTAAATTTTCCCTCTTTTGAGTGCGGTGTAAGCGTACGAGTCGTCTGACGGCAACCTGACATTTTTTTACCATCTTCAAATTATGACTTGCCATTGGTTGAATCCCGAAACCTGAATTTAATAATAATAAGCCTATAGGTAGACGGCTATATGGCTAACCTTTAGGTAGATGCTTATTTTACAAGTTATAAATATTTTTATTTGTCATGCACATGTGGACCTAAATAAGTCCCTGCAAATACTCCGAAACGTAGTGAAAAATAATGACGTATAAATGCACTATATTGGGGTTTTTGTGTTACAGTTTATAAGGATTGAAACCGATTTATTTGCATTGTCCAGGATTAGTTGAATAGTTTTTTTTACAATTTTTTGCTGATTATAAGCATCATACTCCTGGGAACTGAAGACAATTAAAAACTAATTGAGTCTGGCTTGTACGGCTTGATAAGTTAATTAACTTAATTTTTTAACCACTTCAATTAAATTCATATTACTTTCTAGGGCTGTGTTTTGTTTAACTGAGTAATGATAATTATTACATGCACAGAATTATTAATAATATCATCATAAATTTTATCAAGACAAACGGATGCAACTTGTAGAATGGATCTGTGTACATGATAACCTATTGCCAATACGAAATTGTGATATCGGCTGTAGCCAACAGCTCCTTTGACATCGATGCGCCTACGCATCGAGCGCTTTATGTAGTATATTTTTAAAACATTTTAATCGTATTTGATCTTGTTCGAATCTATATCGCCGGTTTCTCTGTATTATATATCTTTCTTGAACATGAACATATAATGAGTAGAACAAAAAAATCTTAAAACAATTATATAACGCTCACGTCATGTTTTTAAAGTTTTTTCACAACACACATAGTTTTACAAAGCCACAGAACTTGGTAGTGTTCCACACGTAATTAATTTTTCCTTGTCCCTTATTGTACACTACCATCCCAACAAATTTAATTGGACAATAAAACATAAGACGGCTTTAATTATTTGTGCAGTGCAGATAGCGAAGTTAATTATTAATATTATTATTCATGCTCATTGAATAACAGATAGTGTCCATTGAGGCAGTTGGCCATTGAGGCTGGCCTAGTTATTAGACAAACAATGAATCTAGACTTGGCGGTGATGTGATTTCTCAGGTTTAGTTAAAAGCAATGTCTGGTTTTAGAGTATATAGGACTGTGACATATCTGGACGACTGTTCGATGCGACAGAAAAATGACATGAATTTTGAAATATAAATTCTATTCATCTTATTTTTTCAGGAAGAAGCAAAACCTAAAACCTATACCCTTTTAGATTTTTTTTTTGGTTTTTTATCATTCACAGATTCAGTATAAATAGGTTTGTAGAGATAAACTTTGCCCTAAAAAGATCTTGGCAGTTTAGTTTAGATAAAGTTAAAAATAAAGCAACTAAAAAGATTCCATTAACATTCGTTCAAAGTGTTAAATAATAAAATAATTACATTCCGCCGGCCTCTGTAACGAGTGCCCTTTAAATCCAACAAAGAAAAAGTAATCAATTCGATTAATTCCCACCGAAAAATAACGACTTCATTGGGCTCAGCACGAATAAATATTATAAGAGACCCACAATTTATTTATTTCTGAACGTTTATTATTAAAAAAAAGAGAAGAGTTCAAAATTACGTAGGTGTGAAAGAGATATCCGGAGGCGTCAAAAATTATCCGGAGAAGCTAAGGGGCGCTGTCAAACATACCTGTGATGGAGAGAGATAACCATATACATTTAACGATGAAAAAGTAAGAGATGGTAAATATAAAAGATGGCCGTGGACGTGAAAATTTGCATTTTATCTTTGGAGATCTTCACGTTAATTGAGAGTGCGAATGTGTTTTGCGCACACGCGTTAATTAAGGATTGATTAATGATTACTCGCTACTGTCCATTTATTTTGTGATAAAAATCTTTATAGAATATCCATCATATCAGATGGACGAGGAGAAGCTGTAGTTGGATACGTAATTTGTAATCCGATTCAACATTCGTACTGAAATGAAATATCTGCATAGCAATTCAGCTTTTCTGGTGTATAGTTTTTAATATAATTTTTCAATGTAGTAAAAATGTTAAAAGAAATAGTGCGTGCAGAAATATTCAAATGAACGATTTAATTTAATTTAATCTTTCAAATCCTTGTAAATCGTTCAGTTTCACTGGATACATATTTTTAAGATTATAAACAAGGCTGGCAAAAATGTATATGGCCTGTCCACCTCATAGTAACTTAGAGTAAACCCTACAGATCACGAGTACCTCGCGTTGCCCACCCAATAAATTGAGATTATAACAGCTCGTCAAGCAGCCAACTTGCCAGCAGGTAGCAAAAATGTCTGATATGTAAGTACTTCATTAATAAGCCATAAATAGTAACTAAAATAATAAGAAATTATAATATTAAACTTATTAGATTTAATTTTTTTTATAATGAATACTTTCTGGAGGTAGGTAGGTATATGTGAAGAATTAATAGTAGCCGCTTATGAATCAAATAGGATTCAAATAATATTGTCAGCAAATACAAAATATTCCTTAACCAACATAAGATAGAATCAAGCTTGTGGAGTTTGAGTTTTAAAACTATGTAATAAAGATCAATTTGGCATATCTATCGATTTTATTGTCTCCCTAAATACAATTGCGCTCTATGATACAAATGATTTGTATTGCAAATACTTCCGTTCTATTGACCCGAGGTGATTCGGTGGTCTTTGTGCTTTGATTTATATAACCTACGTTCATTGATAAGTACTGTGTTGGTGACTAAATATCTTTAGTTTGTAAATTTATCTATGTCAGGTCTTACTTTATGATTGAGTTTAACATTTTGAGTTTTATCTTAAATAGTACTAGAACATAGTGATCATTAAGTAGGTATAAACACAAAAAGTCAGAAAATACTCCCGAGAGGTTATGGCAGAAGTAGAGAGTATTTTTTTAATTTTCCTATAAGGAAGTTAAGCAAGACCGAAATTTATAATCTATTCTGCATATTTTTCAGTTTTATTTGTGTATAGAGGGATTGTTTAAGTTATCACTTATTCTCTGCATATTCATTGGTTCAATATATAATATTTAAGTATTTACCTGCACAAAAACGATCGTGTAATGCGTTTGCGCCGCTAAAACTCATCAATTTTTTCTTGGAATACAAACGAATACATACGTCGATCACTTCCTTCGGTGAAGAATGAAATACCATTACTTAGTTTAGTTTAATTGCCTTTATCCGTGTACAGATGTTCTTTTAATAACCACATGTAATTACGACCTTAGTTATTGGATAAGGTTAACAGACATTTATTACATAATTAGCGTTTTGGCTTAAGATTATATCCAGATTCATTTTCTTGGCGCTAATTAGCAATTCTTTTTTATTATTAAATTGTTCTTATTTAGTTTTAAAATTTATACGCTTTTCTTGGATATCGGTTATAATCAATTTGAAGGCAAGCTATTTTGATGTAGATTTTAAAAAATATTTTCTAATAAAGTTTGCTCGTCTCGGTATTAATTTGTTCAAAAGGTTCCGGATTAGATTACAAGTAAATTTTTTAAATCGTTTAAAGATGTTTGCCATGATTGTCATTATCTCAAGCTCATAATATAACAGCCGATTTGTTTTAAACTATGCACGATTATAATAATTTACTTATGGAAGCTAAATAAGTACGGCCTGTTTTTTTTTTATACAATTGATATTTAGAATAATAAAACAAATCAACGTACTTATGGATTAGTAATCCCAAGTCACAATAACATTTCATTAGTAGTGACACAATGACTGCCTGTTTATTTCGGTCGAGCGGGACAATGCGTCCTTTCGACATGGACAAATAAGTTCTAAATCAATTTGTGGAATCGACGAATGATAAAGATTATTATTACGGTTGTTCGGGTCACCATTCCTTCAAAGGAATTTCGGACATAAAATATAAATTAATAAAACACAACATCACAGATGGTAAGTGGATGAATATAGGAGATAAAAAAATATCCTAATTGGAAAATATCTTTCATGTTTCAAGACGTAAAATATTTTCAAAAATGCCAAAGATAACAAAAAATACAGGTCCATGTAGTTTTTATTAGTGTATAAAGTTTGCAAAATAAGACGCGGATGTGTATAGTAGCACTGTCAAAGGAGATAGTCGCGTTTATAGTTAATCTCCTAAGAAGCTCTTATTAATGTAGTAAAATAACAGCTTGTAACAAAATGTATAATGTTATCATTTTTCGGGAAGTGTCTATAGAAATGCACTACAACAGGCGCCCTACACCCAAGGATTGAGGCCTCGCCCCTGCTGCGCAGGATTTGACGCCGCGGGGCACCGAATCTCGCACACCTTAATTAATACTTTTCAACGCCGATGACGCAGTAAATACAACGGACTTGTAATACCCCTTGGGGTGCCAGATAAGTGGGCTAATTGTGACTAAATAACGACCTTTTTAATTAATCAAATTTTTTCCACATTGAAATTTTTAATTTTGTACCTTCTTTTCTTTCAGTTTTTAATTCACTCTTATTTACTGGATCCGCAAACTGAAACTTATTGTACTTAAGGAAATATTTAAGATAAACCGGTCAATTCAAGGAACAACATTTATTCACTTTGCATTATGAACTAGAACTAGAAGATGTGAATCAATTGCATGACATTTTAGATTAGAAAAAGGTACTTAATATGCGATTGATCTGTTGGCACCAGTGTATGTTATATTGTGAACATTGTTTTCGTCGAATACAGTGTACGATAACCGTGAACTGCTACGTTCATGCGATTAAAATCATAGTGTAACTTCAATTTAACGATGAACGAAATGTGCGTACATTGCTTAAGAAAATTATATAATCGAGTGATTCAATGAAAACGACAGGAATGCGCGTGACCAATCGGTCGTATCTATCGATATCGATAAAAAAACTCTGCTTCCAACGGAAATGATCAGACCGCGACAGATTAGAATAGTTCTCGAAATTGAATAACTCGATTCGATACCTATCACCAAACTTAGAGTTCAATGCCGATTGTTAAAAAAAACATCGATTGACTGCATTACTTTGCTAGAATATTTCATAGTTTTTATCGATAACTGGAAATTTCGGTGAACAGATTATCACATTTTTTCGGCTTCATCTTTAACTAAATACAGTATATTTTGGTGTATGTCAATATAATTTCCTTTCTTTTTTCTTAATGCGTTGGTCAAATATAATTGAGCCTTTAATACATTTTTTTCTTTGATATAGGTCTTGATTCTGAATAAAACAACTCTTATATAGTATTAAAGTGATGCTATAAATTTTGTATTAATTTTAGGAAAGTGGTTAAAGGTACCATAGTCTGCAATACTTAATACAATTTGTTTAAGTAGGAAAATCAATATGACTTACTGATGTGTAGTTACATAGATATGGATATCTATAATATGATGTGTAGTGTCACAGACGTTCAGAGTTCTTGTTTCATTGCGCTCCGTACATATCAGCCGCGACGAGGATATTTGATTACCCGAAAACAAAAAAAATGTTCTATTTGGGGAATTTAACTAATTTTGACTATAAAACGTGTGATTGGTAAATATTTAAAGGGAAATTAACACAATTAGTGAAAGAAGATAACAAGAGTGCCATTCTCATAACACACCTTTCAGATGATTCCTTCACTTACATACTTATTTTTTTTTACAAAATACCTATTGGTATTGCATATATGAAAAGTCTGTATATTTTTCTTTGTTTCTTCATTTTCTAAGATTTTTAAATGAAATAGCTGTTAATTTTGGGAAAAATCGATATCGATAATCAAGGTTAACTTTACTAGTTGAGAATGACATTTCGAAACGGTAGCCGATGCTGGGTAGCCGGTGTCCCGGCAGGGGGCGGTGCTTCCAATGCCATTTTATTTTTATTATTTTTTTATCCCTTGTTTATCCAGCGCTGCGTCGTGGTTGAGTGGCCAGCGCAATCAATAAATGCATTGACCGTAAAGCGTTGGAATTAAATACCTCAGTCATTGTAGACAGGTACCTATAGAAACGCTTCAACGGATTTAGTGGTGTAATTAAAATTTTTAGTCGGAAAAAGTTGGATTCCGTAAAGACTTTACGGTGCGTTACAGCGGTTACAGGTGTCAATGATACTGTATTTTCGGTGTTGGTGATAATGTTTCATGTTTTACAATCCAATCCAATTAAGTTTTAAATAAAATATGTTAAGTGCTGCATAATATTATTATCATTACCATTTTTATATTACTAATACACAAAACAAATGAGTAGTAGATGAAAAACAATTATAATTCCCTTCATAGTCACCGAAATGTGGCTAATGCACAAAAGTACTATCTTATTTGGACTATACAGAGTAAACCGGGTGGCACCCCCGGGAAAAAAGCTTAAAACAGCTAATAGAGAATTATAACAAACAGTGCCAGTCGTAATTTCACACTTTATTACTGCAAGTATTAGAAGTAATTCTATCGGTTGACACGTGCTGGTATCCGTTCCCATAAAGCTACCAAACTAAAGAACCTATGATAGTTATTGTGATAATTTTTACAATCCATTCGAATTTCAATCTTCCAACTGCGATTTAAATACTATTTTACTGTGTAATTTTTAAAACAAGATAGTTCAATCTAAACATCCACTTATACCAATCATAAAAGGCTCAAAATTCTTTGTAGCTAATATTCCAGCCTTGCGCAAAAGTGCATTGCATCCCTCCAAATTTTGACAGTTACCGTCACAGATAAACTAACGCGCGCAGATTCCACAGACCATAGATCACAGAATAATGCGGTCACGCTCTATGGTATTAAGTGTCAGTTATCGTCTCCGCGGGGCTTACTCGCGTATAATACGTTTTTATGTTTACCAGCTCCCCTTGCAATAACATGAAGTGAGGTTTACACGGATTGAATACGGCATTATAATGAAATGATTCATATTTAAGTGAGTCCTCCCCTCATCGTTATAATTTGATGGTGTCAGGAAGCAATGTTTCTTATTAAAGTGATGTTATGTCTGTCATTTTTATTGCATCATGTATTCGTTTCTTATGAATTGCGACCTCTTAAAAATTTGTTTCAAAAACAAATTTAAAATTCTTGAAACACAAAACTATTGGAAACTGCAAGATGTAGGAAAAAAATATTTTTACTTAACACGTAGAATAAAAATAAGCTAATCCCTTGCTATTTTTCGTCAGAATTTAAGATATTTTCTAAAAAGTATCAAGTATTCAGAGAATTTCAGTCTACTTTCAAGTATAATCGAAATAAAAATAAGATTTTATATATTTTAATTATTTTGTTTTGTATCAATTTGTATTTTGTTACTGTGCCGATAAAAAATAAGTTATATGAATGTTATTCTACACTGTAAGTACAATAGTATGTATAGAAATTTTATAGTTCCACAAAGGCATAATAATATTACCTAATTTTATATAAGTTATTACAATAACAAGTCCCTGGCGTCCACGCGTGTGACAACAAACAGAAATCTGACTAAGCTCATATCTATTCCCATAGTGGGTATAATCCGATGCCGAAGATAACGCGATAACGGGTCAGTAATAGTTGGAATATCTCCTTAATGTGGTTGTAATAGGCCGGCACGCGGCCGGAGCGTGCCGCGGCGCATCGCTAGTGTTTGCATTGGGGACTTACCGGGATTAGCACTTTACGTCGCGATTGTACTTTGTTGCTATTTGATTTTAATACGTCCTTGCTGGGGAGTGTGGTAATTTGATCCGATATGTTAATATTGGGAAAAATTAAAAATAATTATACCTTAACAAAACAACGCATAATAGATAGATTGGAACTCTTTCAATATTGCTTTATTGTTTTTACTTTACAGTTTTATTCTCTATCAAGTGTTTATATCAATAAATATGCATTCAAACACACCTCAATCTTTATATCCATAAATAAAGCATATCAAATATCATCCTTATTAATGCTAGACGATATTTGACTTAATGTTTATGTTGTTTTACCTTCCAATCCTTCAAGTCCTTTTGATCTGATGTAACATAAATATCTTGTACTTCTCTTAACAGTTTTCTGTGTTTATGACTCTTCATTAGAAATATTCGCACTCATCAAAATATGTGCCTCTACTTGGACTTTATCTCTAGCAGAGAAGGTACACATGTAGGGGTACTACTGACCACTCGACTAGACAGCCGTCAAATAATCATTATATTTATCATAATATAATAGTAATATGTATAAATCACGGAAATATACTAATTAAATTAACAAACTTCCTATATATTTGCTAAATATTAGCTCCTACTGGGATTCGATCCTGGGACCGCTGAGTAAGTAGACAGGAGTACTGGCTACTGGACTAGTTGGTGTGGCTAGAAAATTTAAAATTCCATCAATGATGTGTACGGAATTTAAAATGTGTGTGTAATGCTGTTATATATCACGGAGTATAGTACGCGAGCGAACTATTCTCCGTAAACGTCAATAAAAAACGTTATTATGACAGCATAGGAGATGAAAGGCTCCTGATACGAACAGACGTTCCTCGATGAACTCTGGAGAGATCGTGATTCAATTCGATTGAAACATACACTGGGGGTACATTGATTTAAAATCAACGGCAACGCCAAAGGCTACCATTACTAGCAAACCTATATAGTCCACTCCTATCGTAAGGTAAAAACATATAAGCTTTGATTGTGCCTGCAAAAGTGAATGTTCAGTGTTTACGCCCGGGTTCGGTTTTAATTACTGATTGATCCGCAGATACCGCCGCTTCGAGACCGTAAATTAGACGAAGGGCCGGGGATTTACGGCTAGGAATAACAATTTGTAAACGGGACAATGGTTTATGTTTATATAAGCGTCGGATATCTCTATGGAAGTAAATATAGTACATCAAACAGTACATTATATGTTCTAAATTATATAAACATAGATTATAAATTTGTAAACTAATCATTTAAAGACCCTTAAATATATAATGACCTAAAATTTCTGTAAAATTTTAATTTTTTGGTCACTTCGAATCAATCATGTAAGACTTACCACTTTAACCAAATTCTTGCCTTGCACAACTCAGCACAGCGAGCCGTGACACGTACATATTTGAGGCAAGTGATTAGTCGAGCGTTACCGAACCCGAGGCTGCTTAAAAAGCGAAACGTTTAACGAAATATTGAATCTAAACTTATTTTATTTTACGAGTCTACATTTTCTTATTGATAACAGTTAAAGCTAATACAAATTTAACTAGTTTCCAACAAGACCACTGATTCATAATTTTGTTTTAACTAAATTCCAACATTTAATTGATTTGAGTAAAATACAACAAGGGTTAGTGCGGCAAATAAACGAAAGCTCAGGGAATTGAGAACGACCAGATAGAGACGAATTGGACACTTTTTTTATAGTCCATGACTAGACGAAACAAGCCATTGTTTTATGCTAGATGTCACCAAGATCCACCATTTCATTAGCTTTATTTATATACTTCGTTAGATGATTATAGGTAATGGAAGTTGGTTCCTGACAAATATAAATAATCCCATTTAAAGGTAAAGAAAGACAAAAGTATTGATTTGTGATATTGTTCTTTTACAATTCAAAGTACAATTTATAACACAGAATATTGTCGCATAAAAAATCTTGTATAAATTATCAGAATATTGAAAAGGATGGTAATTGTCAGCCTTTTTACTCTTATAATAGCCATGAAAGACTTCATTGTATCGGTGAATAAGGTGCTTCTAATTTGATAATACTTACCAGGGCTGTATAAAAATCTAGCATAATAAGATGTGTAACTGAAGACTTATTACTTTTTTGCATAAGGGCCCTTCTGGTGACATTCCGTTTAACACGATTCTCTGTTTCCGAAATACGTGTAAATAAGATACAGCGACGTAAGCGCTCCTCAGCTGAAACCACGATTCAATTTTGTTTTATGAGTAGTTCGATGTGTGCTGAATTGGCGCGGTGCAGCGGTGTAGCGCTGTTTTGTGCGAAACCAATTACATTACTTCGTATTATTTCCTTCATGGCTTCGACGTTACTTGAGCACCATTTTTGTAACTCATTTTGTACCTATAAATATATTTGATTGTAATATAGTAATAGAATATATCAAAAAGCTCTTCATTTCAATGGACACAATTACTTTTTAAGTTCTTTTAAACTGTCTCTTTTAAAATGAAGAGATTGTTGTATTTTTATTCTGCTTTGACGAACACTTAATTATTAGAATTGGTTATCTGTTCCCTATGTATTTCTCTTTTTGAGTTGGTAGATATACAATAAGGATATATTCTATTGCATAGTTTAGCTTCGCAAAAGAACCAAAGAAAGAAACTTCAGTTTTTAAATGTTTGTCTTATTATTAATACAATTATTAGTTTAATGAATCGTCATGGAACAACTTACTCTCACACTATAGAATCAAATCATGATCAATAATTTTGTAGTAAGATTTCTTACACAGTTTTGCTTTTATTGTTGGTTTCAATTTATGTATAATATATATAATATAAGAGTAACCGCACCTCAAATATTTGTACCAAGAAGGTCTCTGCTCAAAAGTGGAATGTTTATTCGTTGTTTATGATGATAATACATTTTAAATAGATACCTACCTAAGATAAAAACCAAATAAATAATTACCATATAAATTTATCCATATTGAAAACATTTTAATTATCTTTAGTCACTAACGAGCCAGTGCTAGCACAAAATTAGTGATTAAAATCTACTGTACTTTAGTATAGTTCTAGTCCCGGCTGGAGTATACAATTTGAGAGTTAAACACGAATATTTGCTAATGGGTTGTAGTTGTTTGCCTATTTATATTTCGTATATTTATCAATATGTATTTACAATGTGTGTTTTGTTATATATATACTATTTAGAGGCTAGATAATTAGGTGTGAGTGTAAAAATTTTATTACTATAGGTATAACAGTTTTGACGCATCTAAATAAATAACAAGCTAGAGTGCCGCATCTATTAAAAATGAATTTCCTTATAATACCAAAGAGTAATTTGTTGTCAAACTCCCCTTGCTTACAGGTATGTTTCTTCATTGTGTATTCTATAAAAAAATAATAGCCACATTTGGGCGAAGAACGTAATAAAAATGAACAAAATGGCCAATATAATATCGGGAGGCCCGGGAGCGATGAAAAATAAATAAAAATGGGATGGCGGGAGTGTGCAGGGAAAAATGAAAAGCCACTTAAGCCTCCCCCTGCGCTGCTCGGAGGATTTGTGCGCTGCGCCCGCCCCTGGCTGCCTTTTGCCGTTTCCCTCAAGTTGGCGTTAATTTTGTGTTAAAGTTTAGTTTATAAAAAGTTTATTCTATGATTAAGCGAAGACTGACATAGAACGCTACCAGCTGTGTCTGTGCCTGATTAAGGGCTCTATCAGGCTAACACTACTCACGCTGTTCCATCCAGCGTGTGCCGCAAACCTCACCTATATATATAAATTTTTGTTTTGTATTTGCTATATTTTGTAAAAATTATCAGCGCCATTTTGTGCATTGCTCCCGGCACTTCACTATAGAAACAGTTCTCTTTATCTTTTAGGTGAATAGGTATTTAAAAATATTCATTTTAAAATTTGTTGAGGGTTTGGAATTTTGATTGATTCGGTTTCTACGCGAGATTTGGGTGCACAGATAAAGCACAGAAATTAATTATTAATTCAATCTGTGCATCCAACTTCAAGCTTTCTCTTGATATTTATATAGTACCAACACGTGTATTAGTTAGTGTTATAGTGAGTGACTAATAGGTACCTCAAGATGATGAAGGTGGTGATAGCCACCAGTCTGGCTATCAGAGACAAGAGCAACGGGGACAACGAGATTACAAGACGCTGTATAACACTTATTGCTATGTAATGATATATATAACTGTATTTACTAAATAGTCACCATATTCTGCAAGTATTCCTCTAAAACTAAAGTACACTTCACGTTATGGTCAACCTTCTCCATTATTTATTGTTATTATGTAATCAAGTAGATAATTATGTGTGACTTCGGATAGGCCAAGCAGGAGCAGCCTTTGTTATAAGATAAACCGTGAAAGAGCATGATTGCATTTTACTGCGCAATAACAAACTATCATAATATACTTTAAAAGCTAACAGTAAGGTGTAACGTATATAAATCACTATAAAATTTATGATGCATTTCCTCTTACGTCGTGCTCTGCAACGAAAAATATAGAGGATTTTTTCAGTGTTTGTGTTCACGAGACACAATTTACGGGATCTAATATGGTGACATCGACGGACGAGCTGCGGTTCGGGATCTGCTATATTTCATCATTTCCCGCGCTTCCTACGCCATATTTAATGTATTTTACGACCCTACGTAGACCAAAAAGTGACTAATCGATGTTTCTTGAATTTTGGTTGAAAAATATGTTGTAAAATATGTTTTTATAGATGTTGAAGTTATCATTATCTGCCTTAAAATGGTTTGATATAATACAATTATTGTATTTTCTGATGGAAATGAATTTAAAAATTTTATTCAGTACCCTTAGGGTGCGGTCCTATGACGTTTCGATCGTAGTTACATACAGCTGTTAATCGCATATATAAAAAATCATTGTCAATACTTCACAATAGAGACGCTGTAATTGCATCCATTAAATTTGATAGTTAACGACATACACGATCTAGGGGTACTGGTCTAAAGCAATGTTAATTACCTACTTAGAATCTATACTGTCTACCAAGTTATGACATTATTAGAAAGATGAAGAAAGTAAGTATCGTTCTTGTTTCTATATTTTTAATATTCAATAGGTAAGCATTAGCATAATAGCCATACGACATCTTGATAGTGATTTCTATAGCTTATAACTTGCATTGTAATACAGAGGGAGACCGGTATTACTCCTATAAAAATCAACGTTATGCTGACAACATATTAGACAAGTCGCATTGCTTCTTAGCGATTCTTCGACGTTACAAAGAACAATGATACGTAAAAAGAAAAAAATCATTAAAGTGACAAGAATTTTCACAAGTTATCCAATACCCAAGTCTAATGGCAGTACAAACTATACCTAACTAAACAGAACAATTAACTGCAAAAAGACATATACAATGAATGCCACATTTTAGCTACATAATTACGGGCAATCTATTCTAACTATTACTATTTTAAAATTAGTAGACACGAACGTACAAAGTGCTTTATTACTCGTATAGAATTATCAAATGAAAAATATGTTCTATAAAATAGATAAGCAATTCAATATCGACTTAATAACATAAATAAACACTTCGTTGCAATAAAAGTTTATTTTCATAATTAATTAACGAATAATTACAATATTTAAAGTCGTTTAGTTTATTTCAACAATAATTATTAGTCACATAAATTCAACAAGTGAATGATAGATCAACCCTTGACTTCTGACTAACTGTTGGGTATGAAATAATATAATGGGGAGATGTATTTTGGCAGATGGGACATTACAACAAAAATAGGTTTCGATTGCGGCCAAACGCGTACAGATAATCTTTTCACTCACTGTTAAAATTACGACCCTTTTATTTATAGGACAAGTCTCTAATAAACTGATAACGTGTTGGATTACAATTTTTATAGAGACAAATGTTACCGAAATAAAGAGATAACTGGCGGATGATAAGAATAATTGAAACATGTGTCACTTTGACAGACGCTTCATTCTATTGTTTATGACACTTTTAGCGGTTGCCGAAGTGTTATCTGTTTGGACGCAATAAAAGATGTTAACATGACACCTGCCATTCATAAAATTCGATTGTAGTGCTAAACATTTTTAGGATTGTGAAGAAGTATTTGTCCTCCAGTCCTGTATAGGTGAACGGCATTCGAACTCGGGCCTCTGGCTGAGTACCTAGCCTGATTCACTGATCACTCAGTCATCTGGTCAGAATGTCGTCGTGTGATTACGAAAATTCCGCTGTACTGATCACTCGGTAATCTATACCGTTGTTGTATCATACCGTTGTTGTTGGTAATTAAGTTGTAAGGACACGCGTTGTTTCTACTCGAGTAGAAACATACAATAGCTATCGATGATGATAGTTTCTGTACCAAAAGAAACCCAAAAGTATTTCATTAACTCTGGCTTTCTTTTAAGAGAATTAATTCTATTTTTTTCTCCCTAAAGCAAACAGGAAATTTGAACAAAAATATGATATATAGACATGCATGAAGTAAATGAGGAGTGACTTATTAATTATATCCATGTTAAAATGAATTTAAGTTTTCAGCCATGAAAGTTAATAAAATCAGCGTCTATATCGTATCTAATATGTTTAAAGATGATTAAGTTCAAGGATGGGGATGAAGGTATTGAATGTACTAAGCCCACTGTCAACCTTCCGTAGTCGTAACTCGACATAGGACGTGTTTCTTCTAAGCCAATAAGAAGTTAATAAGTTGTAAACTAATCACAGCAACCCAAATTGAACGTAACTCCGGTAGCGAAAGCAATGATATCCTACTAACAAGAAGGAATGGTTGTAGCTAGGGTTGCCGACGACAGTGTATTAAAATAGATATTTTTTTAGAGGGTATATTGATTTAAAACCCGAAGAAATCTTTTAAATATTGACTGCAAGCCATTCTTATAAGCCACT
Source organism: Acentria ephemerella (assembly GCA_943193645.1). Lineage (NCBI taxonomy): Eukaryota > Metazoa > Arthropoda > Insecta > Lepidoptera > Crambidae > Acentria > Acentria ephemerella. Next base: position 6,857,519 of record OW971886.1, on the reverse strand, counting down.
GCTAAAACAAAGAACACAAATGAACCTTTAAGTGGTTTAATACTTTGAGAATACTTATTTTTATTTCACATATATGATCACGTTAATGTTGACTGTGGTTATGGTTTTATTAATAACACTTAGCTTAAATTTTTCGTAATTTTCTTGGAGCTTATTATTAACTTGACAGCCCTGCATAATCGTGACATCGCGGTCCTCTTGAGGCCTCGTCCCCGACGAGCCATAACCTAAACTAGCGCATCTGTCCAGCTCAGGGGACGGGGTCGGGGACGTAGGGCCGTTGATATTTGAGGCCGAATTTCTTTTGATTAACCAACCAAATTGATGATGTAGTGTGTTTAAGCGCTCTTTATAATTTGAAAAGTTTATGGGGCAACAATTCTATTCGATATCAACTATTCAAGATGTATATTTTTTGCTCTTACGTGACTGCGATAATTAGTTCATTAGATCATAAATATTCTTTAGACTAGTTTCATTGATTTATGTCCTAGGGTTTAGCTTTCATCTCCAATGTCAGCTTTAAAAACAGTGGCATAACTACATAAATGCTTCGATGAAACTCCAATAGCGCTGCTCGTAACATGAGAATGCATAGCCTAAAATGTACGTAAAGAGACCTCTTGTATTAATGTACTATTTAAAACTATACCCTTACGATGATTCAGTGAAGTTATATAAAGCATACAAATAGATACAACATTTTGTATTATATGTGACTATATACTTGTATAGTTTTTGTAATTCCATTCCTTGAAGAATTAATTACCAAGGGTTCTATAATGCTGCACAATATGCGTGAATTTATATTATAAATATATATATTAGCAAAGTTTTTAGCACATCAGCTGCTTAAGCCTTGCGATTAATATTAACTGTAAAATTCATAGGAAATATCAGGGAGTATTCTTTTTATGAATTAATGATTCTCTTCAGTCTTCTTCGATGTTTTTCTTTTAGGATTTAAAAGGAACGAAGATATCTGTAATAATGTGATAACTATATAGGCCCTAAACAAATTAATTACGAAAACAGTTAGGTACGTAGTCTATCCACCTAGGTAGATGTACCTACCATAAAATTTGTTCTTTTATTTTGAGAAAATGGACATGTAACTCAAAAATCGTCTTAAATCGTCATCAACAACCGCCGCAACACGTTTCACAAGCCCCCTAATCAAGGCATGTCCTCCGGAAACATCCCGCAAAAATAACTCGTGTCGTACGCCAGACAGCCTCTAGGGGGGGCCGCCCAGACCCCGAGTGGGGGACGCTATTAAGCCAAGCCAAAACTAATTTAAATTAAATCCTAGTGAATTACCAGAGGAGGAAATTGTCGAGCGCACCCTCGACGCTCGGAGAGGAGTACAGGCGTGCACGGAATGGTGTGCTGTTCATTTTTGGCTGCCTTTTAAAGTTGTTGATTCATTCAATTAGGGTTGGTACTTCAAGATTATGAAATAAAATCTTTGTGATACAATAAAAAGTTTAAAATTATGTACAATTTAAAATAGTATGTTATATCAAGATAGGTATATTTTTTGTTGTTTTGTCACACAACAAAAATGTATACCTACATAGCATCCAAGTATCTTAAGAATATTTATGTTGTAGATACCTCCTAAGAAATAAATGCTATGGGTGCGATTATCGGTATGCGGAAAGAAAATTTAACCATTAATTTATTATTTTTAAAGTCAACTATGTTTTGAGTAAACGTAATTTCTATTTTTTACTTGATAGAAGTTTATGTGTATTTTTTTTTATAAAATTATTGAATATGAAAATTTTGAATACGAAAATGTATAAAATAAAATAAAAATAAAGTAAAATAGTGAGTGTGACAGAATTTTCGCTCAGCATCCACTTTTGTGATCAGCAGTACGATCTATATTGGTTGCGGGCGTCGAGCCACGGCTCGGGGCGCATCGTTACATGTACCATTTGAATATTATCTACCCCCCACCCCCCACCCCAGAGTTTAGACAACCGTGAGGCCTCAACGCCTTAATTAATGCAAATTTGAGTGCTAACAAGATTATGAATGCTGCCGCTTTTTAAGCGGCTCCGACTTAAGTGGCGGTATGTTTATTAAGAGTTGGGTAACTTGAGCAACTCTGTTTCACGTGTTTCATGTAATTTCGTGTAAGTCGCTTCTTTATAGCGTCCCCAGCGAGCGGTACGTTCGACTGAGCCATAACATTTGAATATGATTATGTCAGCAGTATTTTGTAATTTTTTGATGAAGATTTTGACTTCACTGTTTTTAAAAATTTACCTGAATTTCATTATAAGAAGGTATAAAAATAGCCAGTTATGTGATATCATATTTATTATAAAAATCTACAAGAACAGAATTGTTTTATTGCGTATATTTCCACATTCAGTCTCTGTAAAACATTGTCCAAGATAATGATTTGGCAACAAAAATCGTTTAGTCACAAAGTCGCAACCCGTTCCCATGGCAGGCGTGACGGTCGGACCCATCCATCATCGCCAACATTTGCTATTTAATTTTAAATCAATTGGTGTCGCGCGTGCCCGTCATCCATCTTGTGTTATCAATATTTATAAAACATTAGCGAACGGATTGCGGAAATGAGTTTGATTAAGTTGAGAATGTTGCAGTGAATAGTATCTACCTATACAGAATAAAGGAAATATAATAATTATCAACAAGTTGAAATTTCACATAGTAACCGTTTATGTCCCATTGTAAGCGAAAATAAAGAATAGTGTTGGTCAATAAATGTAGATATTAAAAGGAGACAAATTTGTCTTCTTTTAATGTCTACATTTATCGAATTTCAATCAATAATTTAAATAGACATTTAGAAAATGTTATTAATTATCTAATGTAGATATCCATTTATTAGATAAAACAGAGGGCATGTAGGTAATGTCTTTTTATGACTAGACTTATCTACGTTAAAATAACTTTCAAATATTTATTATAAATTGCAAATAATTGTCTATTATTATTGATGCAGTACAAGTACGAATTTACATTATTTAGGCGAAAACTCATGATAAATTTAAAGTTTGAATACATTTTCCTTGTAAAGAAAATTCAAATATCCCGCTAGAAAATACCGTCGACCGATTGAAACAAAACAACGTCGTCACTGCAGTCGACCTTCGCATCATCAATCACTGCCCCCTACCCCCCCACCCTCTTCCTCCCGATGGTTGTCACCTCATTGTCTCATTAATGTGCTTATGACTAGAAACGATTTTAAAAGTATTATATTACCTACAATCTTATTGGTCAGCAGTTTTTGGAGAGTTTTAATTATTGTTCGTGAAAATATTAAAATATTTTAAAGTACTGATTACCTATTGAATATTTTGGGAACGTTCGTAAATTTTACAAGTGTATACAATATTACAAATTGAAGTTAAAATGAAGTCAAATAACTAATATAACATGATATGTTTTTCTGTGGTGCTTAATATCTCGAAATACATATGGCAAGCCCATGAAATCATGGACGATCATTAATATAGATATATAGTCATCATAAACCAGTTTCCCGTTATATATATTAAAATTAAATTCTAGAGAAAAATATATAAGCGCTATATTTAAAATATTGCATTACTGAAAAAATAAAAGAAATCTGTATAAATCCCTTAAAACATAGTACCGACAATAAAACAAATAAAGTTTGCAATTCGCGGCAGACAGTACATAACGCGAGTCGCTGGGTAATGAGGAGTAACGGCGCGCGCGTGCATGGTTCTGCTAATGTTATAAAGGGAGATGAAATTATAACATCTCGTTCAAGTGCGAGAGAGATATCGATACCGTCTCTAAACTGAATCTAAGAACGTAGACTTGATACTTTGGAAATTATATAGAACACCTCATACACATAAGTTGAGCTTTTTATAACATCTCAGTTCCAACGATTTATCTCCTTTCGCTTCATTCTGAAATTTATCATCATTTCCTATGAAAAATTGTGATACACCTACCTACTTAGTAAACTCACTTAAATTAAATTTTCTTCAGCCTAAGTTCCGAAGCAAAGAGTACACATATATTAGAAACAATAGAGTTACTCTCAGTTCCTATTTTGAGTGTCGCCTGGTAGGGACAAAAAGTTTACATATTACTAGATGATCGATGTACGGTCAGTATAAGAACTAGATCAATAGAATAGTAACCATTGCAATCATTTTATCTAAGAACTACTATTTATTTGGCTTCGTGAACTTAGTATCGCCTACAGCAGACGATATACGTCCGCCTAACCACCAAATAACTATGTTCCATTATACTATATTTGTTTGTCACGAATGCCATCTATTAAAAATATTCCGAAGGCGATAGAGAAATATTGTTTTACCCGTTGGATGATTTTCCATACAAACAATTATTAATATTACTTAGGATTTCTATATTTTTCTTTTATATCATCCCTCTATCAAAGTGAAAACTATATAATCTAATCAATTAAATCAATCAATCCGTTTTCGAGTGTTATGGAGATTAACGAACAGTAACTCATATCATGCTTAGTTTTTAATTGACTTAAAGAAAGGTTCTTTGTTTTACTTGTCACTAAGTCGGGACCTAATGATCGGATTCCAAAGAAATCGAGGGCAACCTTAAAATTTTAATGGGACGTGTATCATATTTTTAGAGATATTTTAACCAATAATGAACAGACAGCCAAGTCGACTATACTAACGGTCAACCATTTAATTTTGACCTTAGAAACTGACAACATGAAAAAGTACAAAAAAGTAGTAACAAAACTAAAAACGGACTTCAAAACACTTATACGCAAAAAATAACTCAATTTAAGAAGTTATCCAATTTTAATTATTTTTTTGGAGTTGGTCTAAGTCGTTTCAAAAAACAATAGAAAGGAAAACTTCCACTTAAAAAAATTGTATAACATATCAAATTAAATTGTTTTTACGATTTTATATTTTGAAGAGAGGTTATAGTTTTGTTTAAATTTAAAAAAAAAATGTTATAAAAATAAAACTATAACTCACCGTATCTGTTATAATTGTAGCATACTCCCAACTTGTTAAAAAAATATTTATTCAAGGTTGTCCTTTGGCCCAATTAACGCAACCAATAACTTAATTTGGACCACTAGAACCCTAAATAGAAGTATATCTAAATAAACATAATTAAAAAAGAAATACACAATTTAGGTACTTTTATTTATCTTTAAAGTAATGAGTATATATAATATTTTTACTATTTGAAATGATAAAATTATAACTTAAGAAAGTCTCTGGAAATGTAACTTATATAATTGCTCTAACATGACAATAACAAAAGTCAAACTGCTGTCGCTTCGTTTTTCGCATTTTCAGTGTATTATAATATAGATATTTTGTAGAAATGCAGAAATGCAGAAAATGGTAAAATTTAAGTGTCCATTCAATATTGGTTACTATTCCCTAACAACCTAGAGTTGATTGCAACTCTCACTTATTTATTTATTTATTTAATAAAAAACACAACAGTTTTTTTTGTGTTTCCTCACGACAGTATCACGAAGATGAATAACGTACAAGTGAAATAAAACAAGCAAAGATACGATGAATGAATTATACTCAATTAAATAAATAAATAAATTAACATATCTCTGAATAAACAGTATAATAAATATATAATATCATATTAAATAGTATACTATGAATTAAAGACAATAAATATAAAAGTAAAAAAATTAAATAAGTAATATTAAGTAGTTTATTAAATATTATATGAATTTGATTATAATAAACCACATTATGACAGTTGTCAATTTTATTATAATTATATCAGATTCTATCAGACATTACATTCCTTATTTACTATTCCCAAAAAGGCATAGCTACACTTTTGTTTTTTTTTAAATATCAATTTCACAAAAGTAAAAGTTCATTAAATTCATTGTAAATGTATTATTATGCGTATTATTATAACCGAAATTTTGGCGTAATTAGTTCTGTGTGGTGGAGCATTAAATAAATTATAGATATTTTAGCATCTAAAATTGATTAGGAAGTAACGGCGGAATATCTAATCAAAAGTTTGTTTAATTTGAGACTTTGATAATTAACTCAGGTATTGTCGTAAAATAATTCGAATGACCTAACACCAAAATGAACGGGCCCTCTTTTACATTTGACTATTATTAGAATTTTATGTGTTTGTGATTTTTTTAAATTCCCTTTTTTTCTCTAGGAAAAATCGATATATTAAGCAGTACTAACTATCTATTTTAAAAGCAAAATCCGTAAGTAATTCTAATTTAATTTAGTATGTGTCGTATACATTATTCTAATAGTATAAACCTATTATAAAATTAATATTCATATCAAATAAAATTTCAACTGAAAACGAATATAAATCATTAAGTATACCAAACGCCGCATCAATAACCAAACTGATACAAAACCGCAAAAATGACAACGTTAAAACAACGAGTGCCCGAAGCGAATCCTGGAAAAGTCTCATTAAGCGCTCTCTAATTAAAATGTAATTAAATTCGCGAGAGAAAAAGATAGCACGACATTTAACTGATACTAATAAGATCGTCAAACAATTACGGGCGGCTCATCCACGGCGAGTGAGCGGGAGGGACAGAACGTAGAGCATCCCTCTCGCTCACACCCGCCGATCTCTCTATTTAACTTTTAATTTATACTCATTCCTTTATATCTTTTATTGCTTCGCCCATCGTGGCTCCTAATGCGCCCGAGGTGCTCCTCACACTAATTAAATTCATGCAACACTAAGCTTTCCGAACACCCCCTATATCAGGCCCCACCCATTTCCCTCTTCAACCCGTCGGGCCAATAGCATGCCGGAGCGGCGTCTCTACAAGCGCTGGGCGGGGTAAAAAGTACAGTCAGTGTGAGATTCCTGATAGAGCTGTCACGTCGCGTCCGAGCGGTCGTTACGCTGTCTTGACATATTTTATTATTATTTATGTCAATTAGGTTATTACTTTTTTGTTTAATGGAATAAGGAATTGATTGCCTTTTGGTCGCTTATGATTCATCACTGTCCAAAATATAATCTGAGACGTGTTAATTTTATATGATTGATAGCTGGACATCATTAGAGCGAATGGCCGACCGCAATCGAATTTTAAGCAACGTTCTATTGTTACCGCATTTTAGGTAACTGCCGTGAAGCGTAGGGTTGAGTTTAAGATGCTTCTTGTCAAAAGAAATTGACGTTTGAAAAAGATTAAAATTAACTGGTATTTTTGCGTAAACTGTGACTCTAGCATGAGTAAATTCTACATAATTTATTCAAATATAACATCTAACTACCCAATCGTATTTATAATATATTAATATATAGGTACAATAAGCACTAGACAAACATTATAATGTACAGATTGTATTATTTAGATGTCACATACATAATAAGGTCGTAACAAAGAAATATGTACGTAAAACGCAAACGTTTGCGGTAACGTTTCATAATATAACGCCTTAGCAATTCTTTCTGCATTTGGGTTTGTAGCGACGCGCCATGCGGCTAAAAAAGATTATGACATTGCCGTGTAAACGTATGACAACCCTATAAATCGAATGTACGATCATTTGCTTCACTATAATGGACGTTATTCGCAACAAATTAAAGTTTATTTCGACTTTCCATTGTCAGACTCCTATGTTTCCGTTAATTCAATGTGTGTTGGGTCTTAATTTATTGCGGCTCGCTGAAAAACTAATTGTAAGCTTGCACTGTAAGGTTTACATTGGTTTAGCGGGTGCTGTCGTACAGGCGAGGAATAAATCTATAATATGGAGGAGGCGGAGAATTAATTTGTGTATGGGTGGGAGATGGGGGGGAGGTAGCTCCGCCCTGCGCTGAGCGCGCCATCTCAGTGCCGGGCCGAGCGAGCCACGCGAGCGCACTATTCGACAGTTCCAATACGAGTGTGTAAACATAGGCCGAGTTCATACGTTCACGGATAATTTAATTTATATATGTTTATAGATAAAAGGATGATTTTGAGTTAGAAAAAAACTCGGGCATTTAAGATATACGAGTATAGAAAAAGTTGCATCACGGACCAAAGTTCATACACAAAAAAGGTTTCATTTTCAAGTGTTGGTGTCAGACTTGGAGTTTGAGAATGACAATTGACAGTCAGAGTGAGGGTAGTGTTGTGCGTTGGTAGACAAGATATCGAGTGGAGGCCGAAGCGGCGGCGGCGGCGGCATGGTGCTCGAGGGCGGGCTGCCGGCGCCGCTGCAGCTGTACGCAGCGGCGGCGGCGCAGCTAGCGCCGCGGCCTGCGTGGCCGCCCTTCCTACCGTTCTTCGGTGTCCCACCGCCCTTTCTGGCTCGGCCGAGATTACCGCATCCCTTACCCGCAAGGGCGCCGCACGGACCTCCTAGCGAAGACTCCAATGAGGACGGAGGTAGCAGTAAAGGTAAGTGTCATTATAAGACAAGAAATACTCATATAGTGTAGGTATAACGATTGTTGTGTTGAATGTTGCATGTACTGATTTCTGTAATATTAGTGACTTAAAAGAAATTCAAATGTAGATCGAATAATAATTAGTTAATAGTTAGATATACATATGGCACATAAGTAATAGTCGACAAAAAGGTAATAGGGACGTTACAATTTCTAAAATAATTTTGATGAGAAATTGTAGATAATCAATGCATTCTTGTATATTTAAAAAATTATGATTATATAAAAAAAAGTTTAGGAATTTAACAATTACTTCCGCATTTAGTTACGTTAAAAATAATTTTGAGTAGGTATAGAAAATAGATAGACAGAGCTGGTTAACAAAGACATGTGATGTTAAGTAACAATTACTAGTCTTTAGTTTATATCAGCCGGCCGGCTCTCTCACACGGAAATAACTATATTGTGTGTAATAAGTGTGATATGTTATTAACTCAGTCATACTTTCATAATGCAACGAATACTTTTTATCGCTGAATTAAAATAAAAGCTCTGAAAATTTCATTGAATGTGAATCAACAAATTGTCAACATTTAAAAGTATACTTTAATTTTTTTAAATAAACAAATATAATTTAAAAATTTTAGGATTTTTATTGTCTTTGATAGAACAAAGAGGTATCCATTATAATTAATAAATTGAGTTCTAAAATAATTAAATTATTAGACCTCTATACGTAAAATAAAATATTCTTGGTTACTTTAATTCCTGCTTAGAATAGTTATATAAAAAGAAGTACATCCAAAAATAAGCTAATTTTTGAGTTAGTGAAAAAACTTTGCAAATCTTTTTACAAAATATAACTGAATAACGAAAACACTACATATATCTTCTATTGTGTTCCAAAGAAAATATTGGTTTATGTTTCATGTTGTAATTTTTCCTCGCTAAATATGCTAATTTATTGAAGAAGTAAAGTTATATAATAAATAAATACAAAGTCACTATTGACAAGCTTAAATATTATTTTTTACCTACCTACCTGCCTATAACTTTGCATAAGTATTTCAATTAGGTACTATCTATTGAATTCTTTGATGTACAATTAAGATATGTACAGTACTATTCTATTCTATCTTGGAACGTCTTCCTTGTTTCATTATTTTTCATTGTAAACATTTAAATTAATTACTTTGAACTCTAGTTCAAGTTCTGGCTGTAGCAGTACTTTAATGATTTAAAAAAAATAAAAAATATATTTTTTAGTAAATAAGGTGGCTAACGAGCATTACGGTTTACCTGATCGTAAATAATTTCCGTAGTGCTGTAAAAATAAAAGCAAGTGTAATATTTATAGAAAAAGATCGGGGGATCTTGTTGCCCCAGCGTTTTTTGTATTGAAGCAACCGCATGTTAATTGTCGTATAGGTAAAGTAAAAAGTTTTGGATTTAATTTACCCGTTTTATATATATTAGTACAACATAAATTGATTGTTATATTAAGAGATTTCAAAAACAGTTTCCGATTCCATAATCAGTGCGCTAATATGGATGATTTAGTTCATATTTATATTAATTTGATTAAATGAGATTTATTTCCCACTCTTCGTGGCTGAAAATATAATAGATTAATGAAGAATATTAATAAATTATGTGTACGGTGTACAGAGAAGAAAAAGAGTATTATTAGGTAGGTATACATCTACTTATTTAAAAATGAACGTTTTTGCAAATATCGTAATTTTTTGAATTATTCCAAAATTTTTCCTAATTTTTTCCTAATTTTTCTTATTAGGATTTCCAATAAAAATATAAAGCTACCTTCTTAAGCATATCTACAATCAAAAGTTAGTAAATTCGCTCCAGTGTTGTGTATATTATTATTTATTAATTGTTTTCTAAAATATAAGAACATCGCAATTAAACTGTAATTTTTACTCAGATTATACGCCTTGCTGCGACTTGGACGATGAATAATATTTAAAATAAAAAAAGTGTAAAATTATGTTAATAAGTAGTTAATTAGATGCATAACAATAGTTAGGTTTTAGACAAGTCTCATATATTTATAATTAATCTTTCGAATTCTTTCACAAAATCTGGAACGTGTTATCAAGTGATAAATATCTTTTAATTAACACCAATATCTTTAACTTATAAACGTTTTCATAATACAAAAAGCAATTAATTCAAAATTGGAAATCTCATGACAGTGATCAATGGCTTAGAATGAATTGAAATCATTTTTCTTACAGTCCATAGAATGCCAGCACTAATTATTTTCTTTGGATCCCACAGATGATAACTAAATCGAACGCAATAATTGTGATTGATATCTTAATTCTAGTTGTAATAGTCCGCGACAGTCATGACACGACTTTTTATAATTTTTAAGACAAATGTTGGGTGCTGTTGCGATATTGCCGTTGTTAAAATTAGTTATGAATTTATGACATCGCCCAATCTCTAATGGTATATTACAAATCACTAATCAGCAAGCAAGGTCAATTATTCATTCCAAAGCGGCGATTCTAATCCAATAATAAAACGACCATATTACAGTCACACGTTATTTCGTTTGAAAGTGTCTGATCTCATAAGAGGTGATGTATAAATAATAATATAAATAATAACCGGCCTCGTTCGTCGCTTGATCCCCAGTCCTAGTAATAAGTTATCGCTTTAATAATATTAAGGCATTATTCCCGAAATATTCACGGGTCTCGTTTGAATAATTTTTGTATTAATAAAAAATAAACTTGGGGCAAGGTGCGAAGAGCCTAACGAGTGTAATCCAAATGTAAGTTATTAGCCGGCGATGCAGCCTCCCGCTGCGCCCGCGCCGCGCGCCGACCATCGGTATACAGATTTTTATCGACAACTTTGTCGGCAATCGCGCCGAGGTGTTACTTACGAAATTAGGATGTTAAATGTTTTGTAGATGACGCATGGCATGGATGGCATCGCTTTGTGATCACTCGCCTTTGTCATTTTTTATTGGGTTCTTTTAATGGATACGTCAGTTTTGTTTGTATATTCCTGGTTATGTAATTGGAAATATCTGAAATGTTTCCTTTTCCCTGTATGAAGCTAACGATAAAATTCCATAAATAAAAGGCAATTAAAATCTGTATTTAATTATGTTACTAGCCGTATGCTTGTTGAGATTTTCACATTGGTTTAGAAAATAGGGAGTTAAATCTTACAAAAATAGAAACTAAAGTTGAGTGTGATGCAAAACCACTTCCATTCACTGAGCGTATTTTTACATAAATCTACAGAAGGGTACTTACACATTATTTTTTATTTCATAAAGAAATAGTATGTCAATAATAATTAAATATTTCAAGAGTATATTTATAATCAATGTTTTTGTGATATATATTTGAGGAAAAAAAGTCACCCAAAAATGCCACATAGAAAATGCTAAAGGGACTTCTACACAACTTTAGAATCAAACGAAAGATATACTTTGCAAAGCTTTAATATACTTTTGTGTAATCATTTTCAACTTTATTGAATAAATTAAAACAGGTGTATCAATAAATCTACAGGGCTGTTGAACTAGAACAGTAATAGGGTTCACAGTTTTAAAAATAAGACATAGACTTCGGCTGCATGTATATGAACGTGCCCTAGGCATTGATATTAGGGCCATTGCTTTTTTGGTACGGAATTGTTTGCATATGACACCTCATTAATTTGTAAAATTATTGAAATAGAACTAATACTAACAGTGAGGAAGTAAATAATACATTTTAAGTTTGAGTTTTTTCAAAAATTCTTAATGACCTGAATTATCGTCTAAAATTGAGATTTTTGTCTTTTCAATTCAGATCATGACCTCCTAGACAGATGGCATAAAATTTACGTTCAATAATCATGTAGTAATCACTTACCAATTTGTATAAATATTTTGATATTAACTTAAACGTAATAAAAAGTTATCGATAAACGGTGTAATCATATCATTACTTCATTTATACTAAAACACCTTATTAATACTAGACTGTACACTGGTGTCAATAAACCCCAATATCACTAATAAAACGAAACCTTTTTGTATATAAATGAGTTAGTTTGAATCATTTCTAGATAGGAAAAAACTAACTCAATGCTAATTTAAATTGGTTAATAAGTTATAAGATTTTATTTTTCAGATCTGTAGGAGGACTTTGAAACTTTTTATTGAATAATCTCTTCGTTTGTTCGTTATTCATACAATTAATTAAAAACTTAAATTTTTCCATAGAACTTGCACATGTTTCATTCCCAATTAAATCTAAATTTCTAAAGAGATCGGTGGAAATCGAGGAAACCCTAATATGGAGTTGTTTAGGGTAATGTTGCACGCTGCACTAGCTATCTTCTAATATCTACTCTTCCTACTGCTTACCATCAGGCGGTGTCGAGTCATTTGCTGTACTCTATTTAAAGAAAAACACGTTCACATAAATTACAAAACAGTATTATATTATGCCTGGTTTCTTTCCTTAATTGGTTTCTTTCGAAATTGGTACGGAACCCTTTATGCGTGTCTGACACGCTCCTGATATTTCCATTTTTCCAATACGATTTTTTCCTGTTCCATAAAACATAAATTAAATAGATATGTTTCTTACAAATGTCTTATAAAATAACTATTTCATTTATGAATACAGTTACATAAGCTCTGTTTCTGTAGTATTCACATACACTTATATGACTGTCTTCTGAATAAGGTATCTCATCAGCCCAAAAAGCAAAATGTTACGTTAACGTTATAATGAATAAAATCTAATACTATTATTGACGTTGTCTAGTTTTAATACCAGTTTTTATTTCACAGATTTCTACCGAATGAATCATCAATTGTATATTTTCAGTGCGCTGCCGATGACTTTTAAAAACAATTCTTTATTCACTAACGGAAATTGTTTAAGTATAAACAGTGGGCAATCAGACAATTCAGAGGCGAAACGATAAATATGTTCTCATGGACAACTACTGTTATTTCCAAAATGTGAGAACAGTGTTTCGAGTTTAATATATATATATATATATATATATATGAGTTTTACCTATTTACGTTTTTCATACCCAACCAATTTTTTTTTTTCCATATTACTATTTCTATATAATTTCTATATCAATATCTAGGGTGAAACTTTTTTAACTAAGTATTATTTACATATTTATTAAACTGTTACAATTAACAACTGAACAATTAAGTTTCAGTATTTAGAAGTCGATAGAAGCCATTATCTAATTTATGCCTAAGGCTAAATCTACATTAAACTAATTCGAGATTAAAATAGTTTTGCTGCAAGAGGGCTTAACAGATTAAAACTTGTATTCAAAAACTAAACAGTCGTTTAGTGAAAAAAATATGATTTCTGATTAATAAACTTGTTCTATTTGAATACAAAAAATAAAAAAATAATATTTTATTTTAAGAAATATACTAATAACATATTCATTCATTTATTTCTCACACTTAAGTATCGGTGATAGAGCCCAATTTAAACCCAATCATTAAGAGTTTGTGTTATTGATAAGTAAACAGGAAGACTGTCGTGTCATCAATTAGTGGTCCGACAATAAGTTTTTATAATTAAACAATTAAAACGGAGGAGGACATTGCTATTGCGCACCTAATTCTATTAATGAGACATTTATCATTTCACGTAGGTTCTAACAAGAGCCCTAGTTTCATAAGATTATATTTTAGGTTATATGTTCGTATTATTGATCAACATACAACAAATAATTAATAATGACAAAAACGTACTTAAAGCACGATAAGCAAATAGAAACATATCAAAACTATCAGATAATAAAAATGTCAAAATAAATCGTTTGATAGCAAAACAAAGTTAAATAAACGCGTTCTGTAAAGGGATAATAGACGGGTATCAGAAGTAGTCAAAAGTACATCAGTATAGAACCAGTCATTGTTACGAAGGGCCGCCGCCACCGCCGCCGGTAAACGAACAACACATAAATTAGAGCCACCCCAGTTCTAAGCAGAATGTTCATTTTGAGGCGAAAAAGTAAAGTACGACGAAATTAATATAATTTGAGATTACGACTTAAGTGTCAATATTTAGAAATAATATAATAGATAAAAAAAATATTATTTTGAAATTTTTACTGTCTAGAATAGCCAGTTTCTGGTTAAAATTTTATACAGCAATCGTAAATTATGAGTAAAGTGGTTTAAAATTTTATATAACCAATAATTTAAAAGCAATATCTTGAAGAAGCGAGTAATACTTATCTCAAATAGCTTTAGATCGTACTCGAAGATATCAATACAGTGCACGTGGTAAATTACATTTGAAGCTACTGTGAAAATCCTCGCTTATATAAGGTTATGGAAACAAGCTCGTTATTTAAAACGAGTGACAAAAGGCCAAAAATAGCCGTAATAAGGCTCATTAGTCAAGTGGTGCTGCGATCGCAAGGTGTGCGAAATGTAACCAACTTGGGTGAGGCCCAATTTCAAGGACCATTTCCCACACACCCCAAGCCAGAATTTTTAAAACAAGACTCCAAGACGCCATGTTTGTATGCTATGGCGCAGCTGTTATAGAATGCAAATCAATTTAAACTTACAATAATCTCTTTTACATTTTTATCGTTAAAAATAATATTGTTTAAAATTCGATGATGTTGTTTGTTAACATTTTAATACAATTTTTTAACGACACTCAATTGCTTTATAAGTCATATTGTTTTGAAGTGTTGCTTGGAAATATGTATTTATTAAGTGCATTTTAGATTACAACTTTAATTATAAATTGATAATGATTATGTGTTATAGAACGAATTACAACTCAAAGTCATTTTTGTACATATTGTTATTCCACGGGAATAGAATAGTGAAGCCAATACTTTCCGTGGTCGCCATTTGCTACGCTAAAAAGCGTACATTGGTAATAATTTTAATTAATTTAGAATGTTGAATGAATTAAAGAAAAGTCCTTACATACAGATTTTCATTTATGTATATAAAATAAATCTTTCCATGCACCACTTACCGTTGGAAATAGCTAGTTCTGTACTGACACTTATTAACTAAGCAGTATTTCTTTATAGTTTCAATATAATTGTAACAATCATATAAATAACTGGACTTAATTTTCACTTTAACAAGAAATCGTATAAAAAGTCCTAAAATCGATTCTAGCTAACATAAAAAACATGATCTCATCACATGTGCGCGTGCGCACCGTGCCCAATCACCGCCTCACCGGGCGCGTGCCCCAAACACGTATTTGTCAAATTTGATGCGCTTTTTTTAAATATTTACTCTTTGCAGTTGACGATTTTTGTAAGCTCACCCCTTTAGGGTCTCACTTTATACTTTTTTTGTGAGAACAGTCATTAAGTTTTTTTATTAATATAAAAATAACAAATAAAAGTGCATTTTGACGCATCTGATCAGTCTATGCTAAGAGATGGATAATTATTGAAGAATGTAGTTAAATTAATTGAAATATTGAAAACAGTATATTAGACTTCAAATTTCCTCTGGCTTGTAAGAAAATATATCTCTTAAATGATCCACGAATCGACTTTACATCTGGCCAACTTGTTCATTTGAACTTTCTGCCCGGCGTTTTATGGGATCACCCTTCCTGATCGGTCACGGGAGACGCAGGATTTCACGCCAATATGTGCGTAGTTTAGCGGTGTATCGGTGGCCAGTGCAATAGGACCCTAGGGCAAATGAGATTATTTACTTATTCCAAGGATAAATCTCTTGGTTACGGACTGTCGAACAAGTGAGTTACCTAACTGCTGACTTTATGTCGGCAAGTATATTTATGTGTATATAGATATTACTTTCACAATATTTTTTCAGTCAGTTGTCTGCAGCAGCGATACTTCAGAAACACCATAGATACTGTACAACATAAATGTTTTTAAGACGCAATGTTGACCATGTGAAGGATGTACTGAACCTAAGTAACATGGCTACTACGAAACATTATAACGTAAAATAGAATTCCCTTAGTAACGAAGAGTTGATTGAGAACCTTTATAAAATTAAAAATTACTAGAGAGATTCCGTAAATTTTATAATTATAATAGTTTTGTACATTCATGACTGCTCTATGATAATTAGAGTTGTTTCAAATTAACATTTTAGCTTTTTGTTTGTTTAAACTTTAAGTAAAAAATATATATGAGTAAAAAGTAAAATCATCGATAACTAAAATATTTAATAAAACTGCTCCAGATTGAAAATAATGAAATAATGTTCAATCAAGGTAATCTTATATTAGTAATTAAATTTTTTATTTTAAAAATTCCCTAAGAAAATCAATAGTAAAACGAATTCCAAATTAAAAAAAAGCAATGGCTCAACAACAACGTATCCTAAATTAAAATTAAACCTAATTTTATTCGTGACTAATTGAACTATAACATATTAAGACGAAATCTATTGTTTATTGCATTTGTAACGAATTAATTCGTTTTCATAAATAAATTATTACACTTTTTGCGTGAGACCTGATGAAAACGTCACCCATTTTTTATCTATAAAAAACCAAGTGATTACTCGCTCCCATATGATGCTTAAATATTCAAACAATGTATTTTTTTTGAATTGAAACTGGTAGCTTTGTTTTTTTATCTGGGGTAATTGGAATTAGATACAGATATATAGCACTGTAATATTTGGTGCAAAAAAATTGTCCCATATATTTTTTTGCGTGGGAATTATGTGATTGATATGTATCTGAAATAATTTAATAGTTTAGGCTTCAAATTGAATATTTAAATAGTAATACAATATATTTTTAAATTTCGAAGTTAGACATTCTACTTTCCAAATATTTGAAATATTTATTCTAATTCTTTTTAGTTTTATTGAACATCAAGTATTTGGGTTTCTTTTTTGTTTCGTCTCGTTGGCGATTTCGCATTGGATAATAAATGAGTCTGTAAGCCTGTAAGTGGGTAGATGCAACGCGGTTTCATTCAGACATCTTATGAGACGTGTTAGTGAACTATTTAAATCAAGAGAATATACATTTAAATATTGAATTATGTTTATTTAATTCAAAATTATATTTCTTTTACCCCAGGTTGCCTAGAAGAGAATGCTTATTGGCAATAAGGTTGCCTTTGGCACGTATATGTATTCATATTTTGCTGCCGTATTTTTATAGTTTGTATTTTTATACTTTTATTGCACATAAACTATAAATTTGTTGTTGATTTGTGGAGTTTAACCTTAAACGATATTTCTGAATAATATTTAATGCGTTAACAGTGTTTTTATTGTATTTAATTATATATCATATTTTTAAATATACCATATCCTTATGCATATTAAATTATTGTTACATGATTAAAATCAATAGTCATTTTAATGTACTTCAGAAACAAGTCAAGTGATAGATCACTCGACTAAATTCTAAGGTGCTTTTCAAACTATCAACATTTTAATTTTTTAAAATATTCTCACGAGCTCTCCCTTTTAAGGATTAACAAACCAAAATACACCATTTAGCAAAGATTGTGTTGGCTTATCACAACAAACTGGTAATCCTACAATCCGAGCCGTAACATATTGCCGGCTGAGAAAGAGCAGGGGTCCAAAAGGCCCGCACCATAACTAACCCTATTAAAAAGTGGCAACCCCCGTCGTATTAATGTAGCATAAAATTAACCCGCGCGTCACGGCTCGTGCGCGCAATGTTTTAAATGTGTCTGGTCGTGGCTCACAAGGATTTGGGTCACTTAGTAATTTGATGAGTACTTAAGAACTTGCATTATGATATAAATACCAATTTTGGTTATGGTCTGTGACGGGTAGTTTATAGAATTGCTAACTGGAAACTGTGGAAAAAATACTCTATTTTTCCCAATGTTCTATATTATTTCCAGTTCTATATTATAGTATACCTATAGGTAGGTAATAATACTATAATATAGAACTGTCTATCTTTCACTTAATTATGAATTGAAATTATTTGGCTTAACTTAATTTTTTAATAAAAATTTTTTTGAGCCGCTATACTAACACATGAATGTAATTTTATCATCTGAAATAAATAATATTTAATTTAATTACATTTACAGATCGACACAAATAAAATAATTGTAGTGTTAATGTTCCAGAGGTAAATAAGGTCGCATGAGTTTATTGAGAAACTTTTTTGTTGGCATCAAAGTTGTAAACGGAGCGCTGTCTCAAACCAAGGATCGACGAGAATTAAATGTTAATATCAAGTCTCGTCTCGATTCTCAGACATCTCGAGTTAAAATAGTTTTAAAAATGTGAAAATACTTTCATTAATAAACTTTATTGAATACAGAACTCATCACGTGCGCTTGATTTATGCCGTTTTAAAAGTTGTGAAAAATATTATGTCAAATAGAAATAATATACATGACAAGAGAGCTCATAGGCGTTTCAAAATCGCCCTAGTTTCGATAGCGAAAACCAAGCAACTACCGCCATAGTTGGTCCCTGGATGGGTCAATCAAATTTATTATCTCGAGCTCCTCCGTGCTTCGGAAGGCACGTTAAGCTGTTGTTCCCGGATGGTATGATAACCGCTTTTACCCACCAAGCTGCAATGAGCCACCGTGGTGGTGTTCTATACCCAAACTCTTCATGCGATTTTGAGTTTCCTGTATTATGTAGGAATGCCTGTGCCCTATGTGTGGGACGTATATAGGCTATAGATGATATATTACCATATTAGTATGCTCTAAAATACTTTACAGTTACAGATGTATTTATCGCATATGTATAATGTAGAGTAATCAATCTATAATTCTTAAATGGGCCTTAATAATTGAATAATATTTACTAACATTTGGTTTTCGATAAGCAATCTAATAATAGATTAGTTATAATAGTTTAAAAACAAAATAGGCTGTAACATAATGATGGACAAATAATCAGACAGCCATATCAAAACGGCGTACATATCTGCAGCTTTTTAATACTTTCTAGCAGTTGTATTTTTTCGTTGGTTCAATAGTAATTTGTACAATATTACTTGTTTTATGGATACAAGATAACGAAGAAATAAAGAAGGTAATGTAAGTAATAGAAATATACTAAATAAACAGACACCAATCTCCGAAACGTGAACTTATATTACTACTCATCGTACAAAAATGTGTTTCTACAGGGATTTGAACTCGGGTTCTCATTCTTCATAGATAGCTTATTTGCCTGATAACTTCATCCTTCTGCCGTCCTCATAGGTATGACTATCGAACCATATATTTAACTCATTTCAAACAAAGTTATATTATTTAATATTATTATTAAGTGTATGTGATATTTATTTTTCTCCAAGCAATTCTTATATTTTACCTTTTAAGTGTGCTAGAAAACAGTTAAATGAAAAATTTTCGAGAAATCTTGCTATGTTATGCTTGCTTAACAAAATAAATTGTTGAATGTGTAATTAATATTTACCAGTATTAATAAGTAGGTAAATATTAAGTTGCACGCTTGTAACACGAAATCAAGTAGGCAAAGTTGATTTTAAGACGAAAAAATATTGCACTACTGCTTTAAATGACGGAAGTCAGTTAATAATCTTTATGAAAGTAGGTAATGTAGAGTCCAGTTTTTCATTGACTGTTTCATAATAACGCGTTCATAAGCATGCGGTTTTTAAATTGCCTATTAAACACCCTCCGTTCTTGGTATGTTGCCCACGTATTGAAACAGAGACTTCTAGAGATAAAGATAAAGCTTGCTTTTAAAATTAGTGTATTTTTATTTACTTACTCTTTCTATAATATAACAGTAGTAGTATTCTTTCAATTTATTTCGGTGAGATGGTGGTGGAAAGTACAACTAAAAAGTAAGGGAATAATTTTCTAAGTATTGTTTAGTTCTTTCAAATTGTTCAGGAATTTAATAGGAATAATTTAATAATTCATATTTTTTCATAGCTTTCTAAAGCTATTTAAGTATTTCTAACCAATGAATAACCTGTAAGGCAAGTCGTCATAACTGACGGACACTTATCTTAATTTGATCTCTGCAACTTACCATTTAAAATTATGAAAATAAAGTTTTAAACAAAGCTAAAATCCGACTTTAAAACACTAAAAAGGCAAACATAATTCAATAAGAGAAGTTATCCAATTATAAATATTTATTTTGGAGTTGTTGCTAAGTTTTTTCCAGAAATAAGAATGTTAATTTTCGACTCCAAAAAATCATTTTAAAATTGGATAATTACTTATATTGAATAGTTTTTGCCTTTTAGCGGTTGTTAGCTTTTTTATTGACGTAATATCTTGAAATAAGGTGTTGTAAGGTGGACTTGTTAAATATAGCGCTTAATAATGTGCTTAATAAAGTGAAGGTCTGGTTACGTGATTTAATTAAATCATGCTTACGCTAAGTTTGCGATCTAACCTATAATTACTTAGTTTCAATACTCGTTTTTATATATTGAATTAAAGCCGTTTAATACATATCTTGTGTAATATAATTGACTTATTTAACTATCAAACAGCTTGTCAACCATTTTTAATTGAGATTTTTGTTCAGAATCTGATTAAAATTTTCCAATGAAATTCATGTTTGCATCTAAGAGTTTTAAGCTATTATAAAATTCAATAATAAATATAATTTTAATTTATTTATTTAATTTTCTAACCTCTTTTCAAAAAATCAATTTAATAAGACTTATAAAATAGAAAAACACTTGAATTACACCTAAAGTAAAACAGGTTGGAACAAATGTTCAATTATAATGATAGTTCAATGGTATGTATAATAAATCCATTACAGTCAGTGGTCTTGTTATGAATAATGTTGGACGTTAAATTGCTATATTGTATTGAAAATATTACAGGTAAATTCAGTTCTGTAGCTAATCGTATTCGATAAGACGTCAACAATCGATAAGACGGCATACCGATGTCAGTACTGCCATAATTGTTTAATTTAGTTATTTTCATAGAATTGTATGTTATGGAGTTCTTCTCTTCTTCTCTTTTACAACAAACTTCTAATCAATAAATTAAAAACTTCAATATTTGCGAAACTTATTAAGAAAGCTTACTCTAAAATAAATCATTATCTTAATGATACTAAATCGTAATTGTTCAATGACTATTCATCAAAAATAAAAAAATGTTATAATATGAAGAATATTGATACGTAATGGCATAAATAATTTTAAATTTTATTACAAATATATAAAAGCTGATTAGTAATGGCGCCAGCAGGGTTAAAGTTCTAAAGAACTAAGTAATTGAGTCCTTGTAAATAAAGAGCTATTTGATTTTAATTTTATTGTAATTTTATAATCAAAACATATAAAATTGCAATGAAATATGAGGGGCGTCGCTATTCACCACTGCTAGCCATAATGGTTTTCTATTTGAGCTTATATTTGAAGCTTATATTGCTTTCAAATTGACATAACTACAAAAATACGTAATAGTGTAGTACATAGTTTAACATTTAATTTAAGTGATATTATTCCATAGGATTTCAATTCATTAAAACATATAATATAAAATATAAATCTAAATATTTCTCACACTCTACTAATAAGTGATTATTATCAAGTCCAAAGTACGCATAATTAAGAGGTTGTGTTATTGATATTAGATAAAAGAGAAATATAGATTTATGGTATATAAATATTCAAAATATACTAAATAATCATACAAACATCGACTAGTGGACAAAAATTCGTATTTATTATAAAAATACCTGCTCCTACCGGGATTCAAACCCGAGACCTCTGGCTAAGAAGACAGGGGACCAAACGGCCGTCAAAGTCAATAACGTCATATAATAACATGTTAATAAATAAAAAATATTCTTAATATGAATATAAAGTGGGCAGTAAATGAATAGAAGACTTTTGAAGTTTCAAAAGTGACACTTAACCCTACATAAATCTTATCCAATTGGATAATGTTCAGTACTTCATAATATTTTAATATTATCTTAGGGATACTTTATTTAAGTTTTAGACGATTAGTGTGATGTTGCGAAATAAATAACCAATACCCTATTTATATGATATTAAACCTTGTCACGAGATTGATTTGTGTAGATATGTGTTTACCTATTTTATAGAATAACTTCTTTCTTCTTAGATTTCAATATATCAAGATGCATAATTATTTTATACTTGCTTATAAAGTAAGCACATGTAAGTCTCGTGACAACCCATAAAATTCATTAAGTTTATGAGAGATGTTTCGTGTAAGGTAATCTATGGATTTGATTCAGTGTTAAGTTTTTTTCCTTCTTTTTATTGCAATCAAATAAACAAATAAATACACACAATAAATAAACGTAAAATTTATGTTTATTTATTTATATGATATTTAGCGTTGTGTATAGCCAGTCGATTAGTAGTAAGGTAATAGATTTTCTTAATCTATCAACATAACTAGTACTAGGTATGAATTACTTTTTCTTGACCCAACCGTGGCAAACATGTGGTTTATACTTTACCCGCCGCCGCCATTATATGAGTACATAAATCTAACACAGTGAAGTAAAGTAAGTCATATGTCAATTTGCATGTACTGTAGTACATATTTCAATGAAGACCAGTATGACGTAGGTATAAGTCTATAAGTCATTTGATATCCATACTTATACGTAGATGTGGTTTCAAATTATCAAACGCTTACCCCTCAACCGAGTCGGGTACAATCGGCCGGTGAGTTATAGTCCCTGTGGGAGCGCCAGATAAAGTCCGCCTGTGCCAAGCAAAAAATAGTGCTGTTATGAATAACAAATTGTATTTCCTAAGTTTCTTCTGTTACATTGTAGGAACTCGCTATTTTCATTACGCATATTTAAAAGTTTTAAATATACGTTGACAAGTTATAGCTCCTACTTAATTTTCAAAATGCAGAAAGCGAGAAAATTTAATGTTGAACACTTTAAACTATTAAGTCTTAAATATTATATTTGTAGGTATAAGCATCATACGAGTTTTCGATTTAGATAAAGGAAATTTATATATCTTCAATTCAATGTATTCTAATAATCTAATATGTTTAGCTGGTTTTAATCTATACATCGATAGATTATCGACTCAACACATCACTATTAACGGAGATGATGTTGATCCACTTGGGAATAATCCCCTAATAATTATGGCGCTAGATCACCTCCACAACTGTGTATCTGGCTGATGCGATGTTTGCATTACGATTGTTATTGTATACTTAATTAAAATGTTACAATAACAAATTTTAACTAATAACCACCTGATATTCAAAAATATATTGAACTCAAATTTTATAAATCGTCGTTACGACACTTATTTTTTTTCATATCCTACTAAGGTTTTTGATGATTATGTGTAGGCGGTATTTCAAAAGATCTGCGAGAAAACTGATCGAATTGCAGAAATCAAAATTTTTGGAGCCTAATTATGAATTTAATCTGTACTGCAACGTTCCACAGGCGAGTCTTCTTGGTGTCAGGTTGTTCTATATTTCTTCACTTTCCAGTCTTTTATAAGAACTATATTTCATCTATACTAATATTATTTAATTTTTTGTTTGGTTGAGCGTTTTAATCTCTGGAACTACTGGTTGGAATTGAAAAAGTGTTGGATAGTCCAATTGTCGGGGAAGGTTATACATTTTGTAACGCTTTGACGGACCGAACTCCACGCGAGTGCAGCCTTGGGCGTAAGCTAGTAATAAAATAAAGATGTAAAAACCACTTAAACTAAAAGTCGAAAAAAGTCGAAATAAAAAGTCTAAAAGTCGAAATATCGAAGTGTTAATATTGTTACAAGAATAATAAGGAAAATTGAAAAACAGCAAGATTATGCAGTTTAATATATCTACTGTATATGAAGTCAAAGAACACGCCACATATGACCAGTGCCAGTTTACTATAGATAAATATATGTGCTAACTACAATAGGGCCCTGGTAATTGGTTGGAGCTTATACATTATTCGGCCGTGTCCGTCAAACCGCACGATTACCCTCACAATTGGTTTTGGTGAACGCTCACCAATTATTCTATTTATGATTTATGTATTTATATAGTTTAGTACACCGATTTGTACTCATTCATAATAGCGAAAGAGGTTGTATTTATCAAAAGGGGATAGCTTTGAATAATTCGAAGTGACTGTGTGTTGTTTCGTTGAATCATCCCTAAACGGTTTAGACATCTTAAAAAAAAATAAAAGGAAGCGTTATGATAATAGCATAGAAGATAAACCTCCTTAGTTCCTGCTACCTTTCCGACATTCTTCAATATATATTGGAATATAACATTACAAAGTAATATTATTTGACTTAATTAATCTTAGAAATAAATAAAACAACGTCGGGTTATTACAATCGATTTTAATGATCGCTTTGTTGGATATTTCTCCCTCTCAAATAGCAGAATTACTATTATAACATAGTAAAAACTTTACGGGAAAAATAACACAGGAGAACTTATTTTTGATCCAAAACTATCATACATTGGAACTCCTCCATTTAATTATTTGACTGGTGTTACAGATCATGGGATCAACTAGTTTAGCTGCTCGCTCTGAGTTCAAAAGGAATATACCGATAAAACCATATTTTACAAAACATAACATTAATCGTATACATTTATCAATGTTAAAATCTTCATTTAAAAATTGCCCAGTTACTAAGTTCTTGAAAATTGTTATAATTTAACCCTACCACCGCTTAAGCTTCGACAAATACTCTAACTTTGGAGAAGCAGTGCCACAACAAACTCCCCAACTTTTAAATGTCTTTACAAAATAATCATACAATTATATGTCAATATTATATGTTTTACAATAATTGTTATGTATAAATTATGATTATAACAATGCAGATTACAATTTAAACACATAATAGTTACTTTCTTAGGAGGAATTTCGAGAGGAATCATTCCGTTTAAAATAAACCAATGCCTCTCCGGGGATGTAGTTGGTGATAAAATGATTACAGATAATTACAGACACAAAATTAATTCAATACAAAATTATAAATTTATGACGAATTACTTCCATTAATTAAAAGGTCATCCTTATATCAGATAGCGTCGGTACCACCATACGTGGTTATGAAAAATTTTAAGGACGCGGGTTGGTCAATATTACACTTTGGGAATATTAATAAATGTGATCGTAGCTCGTTTTTAGGGTTCACTTTAATGCACTATCATATTGACATAAACAGTAAAATGTATATGACCACGAATTTTACGCGTATGAACGTTATTTTTAATGTCGTTTTTCTATATTCAAACTTAGAATAGAAATGCTAAAATGCGCGCACGTAATTCGAAACCAGTGAATTAAGGCGTTAATAGTCAAACATCTAAAATGCAGGTATTTTTAAGAAAGATTATTATTGGTCTTATGTTAATTTACATTTATGAATTAAAGAAAATATTTATCTAGATTTTTCATGTAATTTCACATATATGTTATTCTGTAATTAATCAAAAGGTAATCATATTCCATAGTTTAAGCTCTGTTTAGGTTGGTCTGAGTAATAGTGTGAGTTTCATAGTATTTATTATTGTTTTTTAGCGTGGAGACGACAAGTCATTTAATTAGAACACCGGCTACATAAGTTTGCATTGTTATAAATCTAGCATATATTTGATTGTTGCAAAACATTTATTTATTACTATACCGAATTAGTATAGCTAGTGTTTTGATTTAATGTCTATTGTTGACTCTATACCGTGTAAAGTTACTCAACCCTCAGTACTTAAGTTCGATCACACTTAACCAAGTTTAAGGCGCTGCGGCGGTTATGGCAGACTGTGGAGGCGATTTATCAAGTTTCAATCTCAGAATGGCTGGTCGCCGCAGGCGTCGATTCGCGCCGAGATGCGCTCAAAATATTACGCGTCGTGCGCTCAACACGATTTTTCGTGTTTAGCTATTAATTTTATTATTTTAATTTACTTCGAAAAACTTTTACAGTATTCATCAATTTCATAAAATGCATGTCTATCACAAGCGTTAAGTACGCGTAAAATAAATGTTTAATAATGGCAAATTGATGAGGTACAACCACATAATTAGAATTTACAATTATTGAATTTTTCTCAAAGACCAAAACAATGTGTATGGAAGTAACTAATATACTGTTTACCTCATAGGAATCAAATATTTATTGCATTTGCGAGATTAAATTAGCTAACAGCTTTCTATAAATTACTTTCATCGTCGTCAATGATCTGTTGTTTTAACGATCTAAGTAAGAATGTCCAGCTTAGATATTAAGTTTATCTAAATGTTAGCTACAATTACTCCTCTGTAAAGTCATAAAGGTGCTTCGCAGACAGGCGGTCTAATTTCCAACTATTTTCAACAATTCAAATGAGTGTTAATATTTAAATATGTAATTTTAATGGTTAATGAACTCGATGTGAATTTACTAGACTAAAATTTTGGAGATGAGGCCTACACGGATCCTTATAATAGCTCTGTATTTTAAACTTTTATTCTTTCATAAACATTGTACACTTATGCGTTCAAAGATTGTTTTTCGACGAACCGAAATTTGAAGTAACATGTATTTCAAAATCTTTTGACGGTTAGGGGCTGATATAAATGGTTATATTGGTCATCCAACTAACGATCTTCTTGAAGGAGATATTGTACTATGTGCGTAACTTCTCATGTATATAGAAATTATCAAAAAGAGGTGTCTATTTAAAGGTCAGAATGAAAAAGTTGATGATGAATTTTATAAATATAAATGTTCGGTAATATTTTAAATATAAAATTGTATGTTTAATGCTAATAATAAACAGTCTCTATGGATCCGCTATCATGCCCATACAGGTAATTATGATAGAATTAATGGTAACGAGCTAACCATTCGCTAATAATGAGAGGGTTGTTGTTATGAGAAAATGCAAATGTATATTTTAAGAAAATTACTTTTTTGTATTAAATAATTTACTCGAGAACATTTGAATCACTTATAGTTAGGGGTTAATGATATGAATTACTCTAGAGTGATAGAGAGAATTACTATTCTGCACAAAAAATAGGTACTAAAATTTTATTATCTGTGCCTGAGGAAAATATTGAAGTTTTCTTGACAAATTTATAAATACGTGTGTAAATTTTACGAATTTAATCAAATTCCCATATAAAGTATAAGTAATGACTCGATTTGCATATTCATTTGCATACTTAATAAATTCATAACCAATTTGTAATTATCATCGTGTAGCAGCATTAAAGATTTGATTATTTACCAAAATACTTTATTTTGCAATTTAAAGTAAATCTTAGTAAGCAACTTTCGATAAATGGATAAGTCATTTAAAGATTTTCTAAAAAACGCGACGAAAATGAGTTTGGGCTATGGTACAAAAATTGTAGACGTCATAGTTTTTAAGTCATTTGATTTATATGTAAATATAATAGATTCTGATTACAAATGCTTCTAATTATTTAACTTTTATCTCTTTTTTTGTTTTCTTTTTTTGTTGTTTTGTTTTTGTTGTTGTTTTGTTTTTTTCTTTTTTTGTTTTTCTTTTGTTGTTGAGTTTCCTAGGACCTGACTATGATGGCACTGAGAATACCTATTAAAAGTCCTCTCTAACCCTGTTCTTTATGTGTTGGACCTGCCGTAACAATTCACCTAGAATATATATAATTAGAATATATATTATTTATTTATAGAATATTACTTTTGTAATAAGATTCAAATTAAAAACGTTTTTCTTGGGATGTTATCGATATACCCGATTGGCCAAGGTGTCTGCGACATATTATACATGAATTCAATTAGAAGCGTCCAGTTTCGCAGAACGGCCGCCGCGCGTTTAATGAAGCCACTTTTCTTGAGCGATGTCTTCATCGGAAAGCACAGAGACGCACTACGATGGCGATTCATACATTTTTTAAATTAGTATGTTGGGAGAAGGCGAACTTGTCTGCTATGCTGACAACATAACGTTATCACTTGACTATTATGGGACAGGTAACCAATGGTATTGTAAGCGTTTAGGCGTGTTTTATTTGTCATCCCTTATCATCATCAAATGCTTTCGTGCCTGCGAGGCTTGGAGAAGCTCGAGATAACGACCTTTGATTGAGCACTTAAAGCACTACGACGAGCAAATATAGAGTATTTGCCATCCTCGTTGTACAAATATTATAAGCGGAAGCCTTTCTTCACTGAGATCTTTATTCATAGATGAATCATTACAATCAATCTAGTATCATCAAGATCATAACATTTATGCAGTCAAAAGAAATAGAAATCTTTTGTACTTTAAATTAAATAATATTTCGACAAGATTGTTATTTATATGAGTAAGTTAAATAACTGGAATAGAAATTTCATGAATAGTAACATTAATATTACTTAAAAAGCTTGAGTTTTTTTAATGCATCAAGTATTATATAATATGATTAACCTATTTCGCCAAGGATAAAACCATTTCTTCACTACTTACAGTATATTTCTTGATTTTAATATGCATACTACTTATAAATTTGTATTAATTATTGTCTTGTAATTATTGTAATATCAATTATCCATTTATCTAAAAGCAGTCTTATATTTTTAATACTTTATAACATGGGATAGATACTCTAAAATGGATATAGAATTGTATTGTTATTCGAGTTAATTATTTAAATTCATGTAACTACCATATTTTTTGCCAGGCAATTGAGTGTATTTTCATTTTATTAATTGGACTTGTATCTATAACAATTCCATGAATTAAAAACTATGAAGATAAAGGTACCCGGTTAAAAATATAAAATAACAGATAATCATCTAGAATAGTTATTTTCACACCAATTAAGATCTATCAAGTGAGTACATTCGACTACCATACTTACAATAATAGCAAAGCCTTACCATACATTTTTTAAACGTTACTATAGCACCCTACAAAAAATTATAAAAACATATATTTCTCTTTACAATTATTTATTTGAATTGTGAGTTTCATTTCTAGTAAAAGTTTGAAACACAAATAAATAAAATGCCGAATCCAACCCTGGCAGGCGTGCTTGTCCTCGCAGACAGGTACCTATTTGAGTTCAAAATTATAACTTTATTATTGCCGGTGATTTCGGAAATTAATTTCCCGGGATCGCTGGCAAATTATAGCGTGTTGTGGGCGCGGGCAGTGCGGCGGTGGGATGCTTGGAGACTTCTCGTCGGCGTCTTTTTATAACTGCTTAAAAAGAACTTTGTAACAGTTACAGCATGAATTTGGAGCCTAGTACGAACGTATGTAAAAAGTAATATGATATAATAGTAATAATAATACTATTTCAGTTTAAAACCCGTAACGTTAAAATTCCGAAGAAAATAGATTGCATATTTCTTGAATTCTTTCATTACTTTTGAAAGCACTGTGTGAGACTGTACATAATGGCTATATCTTAACTGTAGCAAAACGTAAAACAATAATGGTTTTAACTGGTAAAATATTCCTTCTAAGATTCTTAAGTCACTATAAGTTAGTTTAATTTGTCATACCAAGAAGAAGAGTCTATGTTTTTGTTTCCATTACAACCATAAAAATCATAAAGCTAATGACCAAGAGATATAGTTTTTAAAGGTTAAGACTTGAAGATGAGATTTAGAAAGCAATTTCTATAATATCAATAATAGTTATAGGCGCCTGGTACATCTATCCCTACCAAAGTATACCTTATAGTACTCTCTATTAGTTGAAAAAAAAAAATTAGATCTGCTGGTAAGGATAAATGGAATCCCTCAAGTATATGTATCCTTTTAGGTACATAAGTGTCGTCGTAAGTTATTGACCACACAATTTTGAAAGTGTCATTACATTTTTAATGTCATTATTGAAAGTTGGTACATTAATTATTTATATTATTTATATCGAAAGTGTGGACCCCAACTAGTGATCCTGCACCAATCTACCAATCATATAAACACTGTGCACTCTCAAAAATTTCCTACGCCTATTTTAATCGATTCTCAAGAACGACACTCCGTCATTCGATATAGTGTGAACATTACGGGAACACAGGGGAACAAGACAAATTACTTTACTTGTCAAAATTGTACACTTAAACTTAAAGCATATTATACATTTCAAAAGGATCAGAATCGATTCAAGCCTTTCACAGTGTAGTGTCGATTCAAGTACCAAAATTATCGGGTCCGCTATACTTAGGGCGGCGTGAGCACTATGCTATTAGGTAGTTAAAACGGTACAATAATATTGACGAAATTTACCAAATCTTTACACCCGAGCCCGCCTCTCAATCGATATATTGATTCTTGGAATAATGAAATTATAAAGCAATGCAATGTTCCACTGTTTTGATTGCATGCAATTTTATATCTGAATATAAAACGACAGCGCAGTTTATTAATTATAAAGATATTGTAAACTTGATTTTAAGATACCTGTATGTAGAGGAAAAAATTGTCGATGCGTTGCTCATAAAACAAATAATTTTATTGAGACGATCCTGTCTCGGAATATATTGACTGGGAATTTAACTATATAGGTTGTATAATAATATCTAATAAACTAAATATGATTGGTTTACCATCTTATCAGCTTTTCTTCTGATACATCTTGATTTTAAAACGTTAATAGTATCAAGCGATGTATTAGTAGAGAGGTATTAGGATAAGCGGAGACAGCTAATGCAGCATAGATTACATACACTACAAGAAATACACTACACTTACACTATTAGATATCTCTACTTCTGAAAGAACACATAAAAATTAAGCCAATATCACAATTTTCGTCAATATCGATAACATTTAATTTTGGTAAGCAATAATAGCACAGAACTGTAAGCCTAATAACCAATCGGGCAACCCCCGAAACTTATAAACCTGCCATAGACTAATAAAGATACAATCTTGCCGAATATAACCTATAAATTATCTGCAATTCGTAAGGAGAATACTATTCCCCTTTATGCCCGACAGTAATAGAAAAATAAAAGGCATAGAGTATATGAACGTTTCTATTGAATACGGAACATTTAATTCTAGTTGATGTCGTATGATAGCATCTCTATGAATAAAATAAAAATATTGTCTTTGGTCGTGCCAGAGACAAATTTATTGCTCCTGGGGCTTTGAATCTTTCTATTACAACTTTATTATTGAATAGTTCATCTGTCAGAGGATTATAAATATTTGCTTTGTAAAATATGTTAAATTGTGAGTGAAATTTTTACTTTTAGTATCGGTTTTTTTCTACAGTTGAGTATGAGAAATTCTACCAGTGAGTTTTCGTTGCACTCCAAAAAACTAATAGCAGTTAGGCACTATTTAACGGAACTAATAGTATTGTGACTTATGATAAGTGGAGTGACTTGAATACCAGAAAGTATATAAGTTACTCCACTCGAATTCACGCCTAATTCATTTTACACAAAACTTCCACTCAGTGTTACATGTTCAAATTCAAATTGTTAATGAAACAAAGGGCCGTCAATAGAATAATACCGCTGATGTCAAGACAAACAATCACAACATGCCTGAATTATTAACTCTACGAATTTATTAACCGAGTTATACAACCCTCAAATAGATACTTAGTAAGTCCCCCCTTCCCCCCTCCCCTGTGACATTAAAACATTGAGCAGACTAAATTAAAGCGCGCCAAAACTGTTGTCTGTGGGCCCAAGGCGGTCGTTTGTTTTAATACAATAACCATACCCGTCTCTTTCACACCCTCATTAGATCCATGCGGCTATCCCTCTCCAGTAATTTAGTATTTTCTCTTAAGGCGACAGCGTAACGTGTGGGTCAGATGTGATAAACAGTCTGGCTCCTTTACAGATATTTTTGATAGCAATTTATGGTAACAAGTTAATCATTTTGTATAAAATACAAAAGTGGCCATGTGTTGATAACAGGGTCTAACAAGAAAATTGATCGAATAAAATATTCGACAACAAACTATTATAGGAGTTATGAGGCACGCGGGTAATTTAAAACGTATTTGATGTAATTATTACCTTTTATTTAATTACTTATACTTATAGAGTGGAAACGTTAGTCTATATTCTTCCATAAAATATTCCAAGTTTTAAGCTTTGATAATAGTATCCTTTTCTTACTATCACAAAGAAAGTCTTATAGTTTATAAAAGCTTTACAGGAGGACAAATACGCGATGAGTAAGGAGAAGCGAGACTTTAGTTTCTTACTTATAAAAATATACATTAGTGGTCAATCAATCTAGGGAAATCAAAAAAAAATTAACTAATCTATATACAAGACAACAGATACATACAACAGGAGATATACAAGTATAAAAATATATTGATATCACGGTTACGTATAAAACATTTCTTTTAATTTTATTGTCATAATCATGTTGAAAACGTTTTCGACGTATTATTCCGACAAAATAATGACACGTTGCCCGTGTAACAGAAGCGCGTTCCTCTTAATCACTTCTAATTTATTTTGCCCCTCCGAAAGTGAACCGAGTAATTTATTGGCGTCCTTTTCCCGCCGCGAGCTCGTAACGATCGTGCGTCTCGCTCTCCCGGGACCATTTTTAATTAAAATCACCGGGAGAAAATTAGAAATTATATTCTATTTTCAAAAACTTGTAGTGACGGTTTGTCGGAGATTATCTCTTTTTTATTAGCCCCCGGTCGCGGCTCCGTTTTAACGACTGAGGAATTGTCTAAATTGACTTTGTTATAAGTGCCATTCCTTTTTACGGTTATACTTCGCTCATTTGTATGTGGCTTAATAATTTTATTCTATTGCAGTTTTCAGCGATTGATACTGAATTATCTATTCATAATGAAGAAGTAGGCTTAGAGCAGAATTAATTAAAATTCTGATTTAATATTCGTTTTTTAAAATCTTTAAAATTATAATTGAATGATCATTGTTGACAATTTATACCTTTATAGGTATAACGCTAGCATATCGCGTATAACGTATAAACGCGTTAACGCCAGCTACGATTTTTTAGTTTCTGTAGCCAATATTAATATAGACAAAAGCACGTTATTTTTACGGTTCTAATCTGTCCGCCTTTATGAAATAGGAAAGCACTTCACTTCAAAGTTTTGTCCGTCAGATTTATATCAACTGAAATAAAATTGTCCACCAAGGTAAAAAATTGTCCACCAAATGAAGTTGTCTTCAAATCTATAAAAGGAAGAGGTTTATTTGTAAAACTACCCTAATGGCTCTAAAATTCCAACCAAGCGGTAAAATAACTAAATTTTAATGACGTCAACAAGCACATGTTAAATAAATATTTTTCGATTAATCAAATCAATTTGATTTGATTAAAATGCGTATTTCTGCGCATAGGTGAACATGAAATAATACATGAAAAGGCCCAATTAGTGTTGTTTGCAAACATAAATTTTATGGAACCCGTATGTCGTAACTGACCCAATCTAAACATTTTTTATGTTTCAAATGTAAAATAGTACAATGCATATTTTGAGTTTAAAAGTATATCTTTAATGTTTACTATTTATTTCGTTAAAATTATATTGAACATAATTTGTCTTGAAAATAGTTCAACAGTGTTTCAACTAAAATTGGTTTAATTAATGATGATCTTTTATTAATGATGATAAAAGAGAATTAACAACTTTCAAAAAGAAAAGAATGATGAAATTCTAATGTCTCTACATTTTGAAGTTCGAATTTGTGTAAAGAAAGTTCAGAAACTTTTAGTTGGACTTTGTTATAACTATGTATAGAGATCTTGGAAGAATAATTTATTTTGTTTTATAGGGATATTTCTATCTTTGTGATTTGAAACTTATTATGAGTAAATATTGCCAGTTAGGTAAACTGTAAACCTACTAATAATAAAATACTATATATAATAATATAGTTGCTACTGAGCCCATATCTTGACCAATTCTAATTAAGTATTTCAGGGCTCATCTTCAGTCTCTATGTATACTATTATAAGGCGGATTCTGTAGATCTCGATCAAATCAAAGCTTGTTATATATTATTTATTAATAGTTACATTTATTGCTTTTATTTTTGAATACTTGTGACCCGATGAACCTTATGGTCTTTTCTAATGTTCTCTTTTCTTTAACCATTATCGAGTTCTTCTAAATATAACGCAATTTATTCTAATAGCTGCTCGTATTTATGTCGATTTTTTAGAGAAAAATAAAATAAAAGGGGAAACTTTCCTAATGAAACTCTTAATTTTCAAGATTAAATATCTAGACATCGGAAGTAACTAAACCAAATGGTAGATAATTTCAAGCCAGTCATGCGAATGCTGTGTTTCAATAATCTATGTTTGGCTTAGCTTATGATTACGATGCATTTCGATTTGACTAATTTACATTTATAACTTTTTAATATTCAATGCCATAGGCTTATCCTTAGATAGATTATTGTAACCCAGTTCAATTTGTAACTATCGACGTGCCGTTAAAAATTTCGTATTAAAAAATTTAATATCTACTTTTGTCAACAGGTGGTGTCGGCGATGACGATGGTGACAGTGGCAAGAGACGACGATCGCGTACCAACTTCAACTCTTGGCAGCTAGAAGAGCTTGAGAGGGCCTTCCTCGCCTCCCACTACCCTGACGTTTTCATGAGGGAAGCATTGGCCATGCGTTTGGACCTCAAAGAGAGCAGGGTTGCCGTAAGTACTATACAGCTTCATTTGTTCTTTTATAAGTTAATCATCAATCGTAAATGAAGGAAAACACCGCGAGGAAACCTGTACAAACCTGTAAAGAAATTTAAGGTTGTGTGTGAAGTCAACCAACACTCACTTGGCCAGCTCACTTGGCCAGCTAAAGCCTAATCGCCCTATTTTAGGATAGGCTCCCCTCGGTAGGGACGTATATCACCTGTTAATGACGAAGTCAATATATGTCAGGGAAATTAGAAATCCCGGAACTGTACTCTCAACAGGTGTAGAAATGTTGTAATAGATATTTATCATGTGGATTAATTGTGGCATTAAAAAGTAAAACATAATCAACTTTACAACTATTTGAGTTGTTGGTTAAAGGAAATTTAATCGACAATTTATAAAAACAAGTAAATTAAATAAAAAACCAAAAACTATTTATGTTATTTATTAAATCATAATAGCTCACACTCCGGGGTAGAATAACACATCACTCTTCAAATTGTTTAGGCTTCAAGAGATCACAATAAGGCAGACAAAGAACAAAGAAAGCCACATACTATGATAGGTAGGGTCAAACGCGCGAGAATCACTAATTTACCCACCCCATTCGGTTAAAAATAGACATTTCTTCATCTTCCAGGGTTTGAAAAAATCACTGTTTCCATAGAACTTAAAGAGAATTCAGTCGCCTGTTATTTTAATTTAAATGTATTAATTCCACAACCATTTTGCATTTAAATGTAATCCTAATGCTATAAGTAAGTCACGCGGCCTTACAGCAATTTCCTACCACTAAAATATTGTTTCATACATAACATTTTAACCATTACCTAGTACATAAACATGATCATTTAATAGAGCTACGGCCGGCTTAATATAAACTAATGAAATTCCAAGAGTAATAGTCACTATAACAAAAATATTGATTGACAATTTATAAATAACGACTTAATGCCTTGTCAACTCTAAATAAAGCTACCAGGAAATATTTACTGCAGAAGGCTATGTTATCGTGAAACGACTTATTGATATTCTCTTGTGCTTATTTGAAGCAAACACAGGAATCTGTTTTGAACACAAACGACTTTTATGAAATATATAAATAAAATACTAATAAAAATATTTTCCTACTTTAAAAATAACAGATTTAAATTTTCATCTTACACATAAATTGACATTATTTTAATATGAACCTCAACGTTACCAGTCGAATTTCAATACTTATAAATTCATAAATAATGATACTTAACATTAATTTAATATGAAAATTAGTTTTAAATGATTTCAATACTAATTTTTAAAGCCGTAAGAATTTAATAAGAATAAGAAGTAGCAGTAAATTAGAAAAGGAATTCCTTCCATCCAATTCTAGAACCATTAATTTCGTTGTAATTATTTGTTATACAAAGCTTCCACACAAATAACAAATTTTCTACAAATAGCATACAATTAAACTACATAACGATTGGCAGGTCGTTCAAAATGATTTAACATGTCGCCAAAACACATTCAAAGCGAGGGCAGGAAGCATGTTTCATAGAATACAAAAAATAACGATATGTTTGACGATCGCAATGTTAGACACGGACATTAAATCCTTTGTGGGGGTAGGCACGGGAGTTATTATTTTAATTTTAGCATGTGACGAAAGACCATACAAGCGACGTTTCACGGGTAATGTCTTAATTTCATATGTCGTTGTACAAAGATTTACTAATTATAGACTTCAAAAAGTTGGACAATAAAGATATTGATCAAATAGAAAAATCAAATTTTATGCTGTCATAATGTTATGATGTTATGAATATCTTTGGTGACTTTAGCTTTGGTCATATTAGTTTTATGTTTCGACGTTTCATAGAAAAATTTATTTATAATTTTCACTACTTTTCTATGAGTATTATTTGTAACACAAAGTGCGTTTAGTGTCTGTAACTTGGTGTTTCAAAGACAGTACATATTTCGATTTCATGTCATATTTTACTTTCGATTCATATTAGTTTCTCTCATACTAATATTAAGATTAGTATAACTGTTTAATTCATATTAATTAAACAGGTATTTAAATCTTAATATTTTTCATTTGTAATTTAAATAAGTCCATATTTGTTTTTGTCATACGTCAAGTTATACTATAACTTTAACTTTTACCGAACTAACGGCAAGCATACGATCCACTTTATGGAAAGTGTTTACCGTAGCTCATGGACGCCTGCAACGCCAGGAGTATAACTCGCGCGTTCCTGACCCTGTACAAATTTTATAACAACCTTTTTGAAGAAGCCCATGTTGTACCTACTCGACATACAACCTCAACAGGAAGTTTATTCCACAACTTGAGCATACGCGAGAGAAATCTTCTATCAAACCGTATAGTACGAGACCATTTCGTTTTCGACATGATGAAGATGAACTCCTAGTTGGTTCCGAGCGGTGCGGTGGTAGACAGAGGCAACGTGTCAAACAACTCCATAGAACACACTCCGTTATACAAGCGTTAGAACACACAAAAGGAAAGTATCTCCTTAGACTCAGGATCGCCGACGGTTCACACGGTGCGTTTTGAATCATGTCCAAAGGTCCAAGCTAATATCAAAATGTCCAACAATATCAAAATATATAAATTTGGTGACAATGGGACCACCTCAGGATATATTCTATCAAATGAAAATTGTTTTCTTGTAAAAGTACTCTATTTTATAGTTCTATTATTCACATCATCGGGACAGGACATTCATAATAAAAGGACCAAACTTGAAGTATGTTCTTTCAAATACGGAAATTAATAATCGGTCTGGTAATGACGGAGTTTTGGGCATAAAAAAACATACAACCGAATTGATAATCTTCTTTTTTGAAGTTGGTTTTAAATTCTAAAACCTAAAAATTTTTTAAAATCTTTTAAATAAAAAAATCAATTCAGTCAAATAATAAATGTCTTACTAATATTTTCTAAGTGTATTCATAATTATATTTAAATATAGTGCTTCATTTTCTTTTGATTCTAGAAAAAATGTTGAATGTTTTTTTATTCCCTTTTTTCCAAAAAATTTGGCGATAATACTAGATCAAAACAAGATGGAGGTCCGTCAGATTTGCCGGCTTGGTTGAGTGTCTGTCTGTCAGTTACAAGTTTAAATTTCATTTAACTGTTCTCTAAGTTGGAGTTAATATGACCAAATAAAATAAGAATGATCTTAAACCGATCACATCTTATAAATTATACATATGCAAATAGTTGGGAGTTCTTATAATATTAGATTATATTTCTTAGAAGGGGATTGAACATACGTGTCCAAATGAAGTTGATTTAAAGAAACTCTACATTGGAGGCGATTCTGGCATACACTTAATCTAAATTTAAGTTATTTGTCCCCTCTTTCATTCCAATCGAATATGACAAGGATATAACGTATTTTAGGAATATCAAGTTGTTTGACGCTTTGACAAATTATACACTTTTGACTTATTTTAATCGGCATGTTTTGTATTGGTATTGCCAATTAAAAACGTCAAATGACGTAACAGTTCATCTGTCTTTGGTTGGATTTTAATAAATTTAATTTAGTTCATGCAAAATGGAATCGGTGCCATTGCTTAAACTTAATGTAGGTCTCTTACTTATCAATTATTTCATGCAGCTTGTCTTACAAAGCTGTTCGCAGTCATTCAATATGTTGAGCGTGAGCAATAGTTTCCTCGTTTTTCCTTATTCCGGGAACCAGTAGGTAAGTAGCCAGTAGGGAGCGCCCGGGACTTTTGTGCGTCTCCTAGTGCTCTCAAGATAATACATATTTGAATGGTCGTCGTTTTGGTGAGGTCAATCGATAAGAAATGGGGTGGGCTTTGAGTCTATTTGTTGATATACTTTGTAGTACGTAGAAAAACAGATTTTGTGTTTCTTTCATATTTGGTTTGGACGATACAAGTTTATTTATCACACCTTAGCTGAAATATAGCTCTATATGTATATAGGATTCATGGTTAAATTTAAATCTAGTCTGTCTCATTGTTTGTTAATAATGTAAAAGACGGCGTCAGACTTTTTGTGTCTAATATTGGTATAACAATACATTTATAAAATATAGCTTATATCAATTATCGTTTATTAATGAATGAATTCTTAATGTAATGGAAAATTTAAATATTACAAATGTACCAAAATAAATAATAGAGTCAACTACATAGTAGCGTCCAACTGACGTGTTTACCAAACTCTAATTTCTTTCATCGCCACTTCGGCTTTGGCCCCAAAACGATCAGCAGTAAATACTTAATTTATTACTTCTTAATTTACATCAACCAATTTTGTAATAATTTGTATTATACCTTCCTATAAACCTAAAACTTATAACTTATACTAAGATCTTATAATAATGATGTTAAGTTAACCTTAAAACTCCTGTTAAACGAATCAGGAATCTGATACTTTGATTAACATTTTGTGTTCAGTGTAGGTAATTTACTTAAATTAATAAAACCCAATTATGCATACAATTAAAGCTAAAACGTCATAACTATGTCCTTAGTTATAGCCCGACATTTAATGAAGACCTAACTTAAACAAAATCCAAGAAAATGTAGGTAGGTCTTACCCAATTAATATTGGTAAATTCATTTTGTTGCACAGTTTTATCAATTTAACATATGCAATAATAGCACACAAAAGTTATAAGTAATTCCATTTCTATAATCAGTAATAACGTCGATCGTATCGGCCGTTTATCGCGGAGGATCTCGTTTCAGAGACAGACTATCCCGCAGCACTCCTAATAGTTGGTATAAATCAAAAGATTGCAATCTCGGCGGCACCCCTGGGACGTGAGCGAGACGGCACGATTGAATAGCATAGATTTAAATGGGCGGGTCAGATAAGGATGGCTGTAGATCCTGCCGCTCCTACCTCAAGCGTG
Source organism: Acentria ephemerella (assembly GCA_943193645.1). Lineage (NCBI taxonomy): Eukaryota > Metazoa > Arthropoda > Insecta > Lepidoptera > Crambidae > Acentria > Acentria ephemerella. Next base: position 6,817,613 of record OW971886.1, on the reverse strand, counting down.
CCGCGCCTCACAGGGACGTCACAATTCGATTACAGCTCAATAAAGTTAAAGTGACTTGTTTTCGTCTGCAAAGTGGATTTTTTCCTGTTCTTTGATTTCTCAATTTTTCCTCCCTCAACCGACGAATAACTATGCTTGTTTCATATCACTCGATTCGTGAAATAAGTATTGCTGTAGTTTATGGGGTTCAACGCCGACACATTATAAAATAATTTTCAATTATAAAAGACTTTTTCGAGTGCTATAGATAGGTTAAATTTATAGGCATAAATACAGACAGGGTGAAGACAATCACTGCTTTAATACCGATGCCGTTATTTTAAATAATTATAACAATGTAAAAATATACTAAAACTTCCTCTGAAATGTGAAGAGAAATAAAATATTATTATTACTTAAGGTTGTGGGAATGCCGTTAAAAGGTCCATACTTTACCAAAAGTATGCATTCTAATCTTATTTCATCCCCGGTTGACGTTAAACTTATGAAAACCACTCACCCCACTCGTCCTGAGCGCGGAAGTATCGACTTCATTTTAAAATTCATAGCATAAAATTTACATTTATATGCCAATTTCATTCCCTAACAGGGCGTTGGCGGTTGGCGCACACATCAGTATGCCGCACACATTCGGTGGTCGGTACACCCCCAAAAGTAAAAAAAAAATAGAAAATCACCTTACATTCTCCGCTCGGCTGAAAAGAAAAAAGAATGGCGCAAGGTTTAAATATGGAACACTAAATGGAACGCTTAGGCGACAAAATGCGGATAGAATATAAAATTTAAGGATCTCTTTCGTCTCTTTCTTTTTTGCCCGTTTCTTGATTGTTGTTGTCTCGTTCTATGCGGCGCTATCAAACATGAGCCGACTTTACCGCCCTAGGCTTAGCGGTAAAAGATAGACACGGAGCGTTCGTAGGGCTGCTCCCGAGGCGGCGAATTATTGTACATGAATAATTTTCTTGCTTTTAAACAAGACATGCTACATATTAAAGTGATTTAATGGAATTACCGTCTCACATAGGCGACGGATTTTACATTAGCTTGGAGACGTAATACATAAATGATGGTAATGACTGAGACTCAACGATATCTTTAAGTTTTAAGTAATTGCAAATATTGTAAGTAATGAATTTAAATGTAATGAACTTGAAAAACATGCAACAAAGAAAGGTTGTAAATGATTTTCGTAGACGTGATCTTTTTCATGGCAACCCTATCATAAAACGCTAAGTCTGCAATCCCTTACAAGTGACACGACAAATTTATATTTGTCTCTATCACACAAGCTTCCTAGTATCAATTTGTATGGGGATGAAACAAAAGAGACAACGTTAACTGTGCTGCTCCTGTAAAACAACGCGATTTAAGCGCTTTGTTTTTCTAACTTAAACTCAGCGTTCATATCAATAAATGAATTTATTATTTCTCTTCAACCAACGTTAATTTAGTCCATACATTAAAGTTGTTTAAAACAAGATTTATAAAAATAATTTTCCATTTTGATATTATTTTGATACATATTTATCAGCTACCGAAGTTATATTCTTTTTGAAGTTTATGATCGCTTTCTCTGCAAACAATAATTAGAATCGGTGATTGTAATTAACAATTGAAAGGTAACCAATCTTCCGTAAAAGTATTTCAATTGTTCTTCTTAACTGATCCGATCAGCCTACTAAGCAAGCTGAATAAATAAACTATAATCTCTTTTATTCACAACTTACGCGTCGAATAAAATATAGTAAGTTGGGGATTAGGACGTAACTGTTCGATCCTTCGTTTTAGAGAAGTGAAAAGGCTGGTATTTTTTAAATACAGTGACTGCCTTGATGATAAGCTGTAGAAGTATTCCATATGCGAAGATAGCTAGTGTACCACACACTGCCCTACACATCCACCTTGCCGGCCCAATAAAAAACACTAGGTCGTGACACAATTGCAGAGGCTCTACGGTGTTCATTACCTCGGTATTGCCAATCATACGCACAGCAAGTCGCAAATATATATCAGAGATCTTTAAAGTAATAAAGTTTTAATAATACACACCCAAATAGAAAATTCGATGAAATTACAAAATTACCGCCTTGCGCGGAGGAATCCGCTTTCGGACAAAACCCAAATTATTATGCAGCAACGGGAATATGTGTGGCTTTTACAGCGCCTGATCATAACCCTGGGAACACCAGCAAAAACATTGTAGACCTGAGTTCCGAAGAAACATTCTCTAGACCACTTCCAGAACGTATAAAGAACCTAAAAATTAAAATAAAATTAATATATTGTCGAAAAAAATTGTTTTCAAGAAAATTAAGCGCTGCTAGCTGCTACATAATAAAATCTTACAGTTTCCAACCGCCAAGATTGTCAGAAGCATGTAACTAGAAGTAAGTGCTCCGATTTATAGTCTTATTTATACGGAAACCAAGCTAGGGGAGAGGTGACAATCTACTACACAATTTTCACAATATTTTTCATTAGAAATTGCGAAGTAATGTTTTTAAGGAGTCATAACAATTTACAAAATTATTTACTTTCGTCAGTAATTTTTTAAATCGTTTTCGCAGCTTGTTAAGTAATGAATAGGCTTTCGATAAGGGTACCAAACCTAATGATAAAATTCAAACATATGAAAATATGTAACATGTTTTAATAAAAAATAGATTTTATTGTCTTGATATTATATGTATAATGCCACGAGGTATTTTAATGAGTTAATCGGTCTTGTATCAATTTAATATCTATATAGTTCCTTTTTATTTTACATATAAAGTCTTTTCTATTTCTATTCTGAGAGATATTTAATTGTAAATTTGACCAGTTCAGAATCGATACATATTATTATCTTCCTAGTGTGTAATGATTTATTTAAAATTTAATAAAATATCAGTCCTTAATCCATATTTGGAATAAAACTACCGATATAGATGTTATATACCGGTATTGCCAAACCAAACAGAAATCCCCCCTAACACTTGCTTTATGAAAAAACTTTTATGAATCCGAAGCTTACAGAAAGGAAGTTCTTCCCCAGGGTTGGTGCACTAATAGCCTTGAGGAGGCTAGGGGGAGGTTATATACTGGCTCATTATGGGCGGGCTGGCCGCAGAAGCCATTACGACTGGTCGACTAATCAATGTGTTTCGATTAGGTAGCTATAATTAAAACATTATTTCGAATGAGCTTTAGATTTATTTGATTGATGTAGTGAATTTATCTTTAAAGAAAGCGAAGTATAAATTTAAATTAATTGATATATAGCTGTGTTATATAATGTGTATGATAAGGAAGTGTTCCTAATTCTAGGTTACATAAAATGTATGAGTGCTATGAAGCTATCTAGATTCGTTCATTATAATATGAAAGATAATATGGGTATCTATGTATTCTCATAATTGCATTCATAATCAAAGTTTTATACACAATAATTATAATTAGTGTGCAATGATGGACTTATCTATTTAAATGATATCTTCCATTCAAACCATGAGTGTGTAAAATATGTAATCCGTTATTAAAAACCTACAAAATAGCAATATAAGCAATACCCATAGCCTAAGTAAAAACATTTTAAATATGAAAACTTAACACGCGAATATGACTCAAAAAATCTTAGTATTTAAATTTAAAAAATAAAAATTAGTGTATGCAAAGTTGTGTATTAGGTCACCGATGTAATACTAATATTAATAACCAATGTATGGGCCATTTCAAATATTGTTCTGCATAAAGGTTCATTATGCGTCAGCATTACATTATCAATACGATGACCCCATTTTTTAAAGACAAATAAAATGTTATTTTTACTAATTATCTCAATGTCAAACAAATTATTATTTACTTTTAAGATTTTAAAGTATTATAATTGTTTATGTATAAGTTGTTTGTTTGATATATAATTAACCAATAATAATGGCAGTCATGATAATTGTCTCAGGAATAAAAAAATAGTTTTGCAAAACGATAACACCAGGCACCCGATGTGTTGTGCACAGACATAACAATTAGTTACAGGATAAGAGAAATTAACAAGTAAAGAAATTAATTTATCTCTTAGGAGAGGTTAGTGGTTAACTTATTAGGTTAGCCACGAGCTTGATTGACAAATTTAAACAGAATGAAATATAAGAGTAATATCAATACATACATAGATTTAAATTGTACCAATATCTACTTATGACAGTCCAAGACCTAGAAGTAACGATAACGTAAAATAACTACGTCAATTCAATTAAACATCTTAACAGAAAAGTGAATACCGTTCTGATACATCAGATAACGACGCATCATATTCTCAAGTAGCTAGTTACGTAAAGTTAATGTAAATTTTAATTAAAGAATTAACAGGTTCCCATTGAAATCTCACGCTTGCAATTTAAATAGAAACATCCAAGACACATTAGCAACTTCCGTTACTAGTTCGTTTAATTGAATTCCTTTCGACCTGGAGCCGCCATGCCTCTTACTTATCTTTTACTGCAAAAAAGGCACCCGTTTTAATTTACGAACGATAAATTTAGGGATCTATATAATTGTCTTGATGTTACTCGGAGCAATTATGCGAGTCCGCCCGGTGGAGGCGTTATGTTTAATTTTATTAAATTAATCCAAATTAATCCGGGAGTTGAGTCGTTAAATACATGTTTTGCAATAAAACGCGATGGGTCAGTCGTAAAATTGACCTCTACATTATTCGCCGTCTGGCGTTGTCTGCATATGGCTACGGAACCTGTTTTGCTAGTATAAGTAGCTCGTTATAGGTAGTTCAATTCAATCAAAGTAAGGCGAAACATTTTTTTATAATAAATATTACATAATTATTTAATATATATAAGTACCTACCATTCTTGTCTTTTTTGATTGACTACGATCTAATTAAGAAACAATTTTGTTTTACTGAAGCGTTAAAATTGTAAATTCATTTACTATTTGAATGATTGTTATTAAATACTAATCTTAAAAGAAATAAATAACATAATATAGACATAGCCATATCCATAACTTTATTTGCAATCTCAGCACACAAACTATTTCATATTATATATTTAATATATTACGATTTTATTACATAATCCTATTACAAACAAGTTATAAACATAATACGCAATAAGGTGTCAATTAGTCTAGAGAACCTTCCCATCCAGAAGTGATGTGACATAAGGTGAAAGTATAATTACAGTCCATTTTAAACCATAGAGTACTAGTATATATGCTTTACCAATAATTACTTACATTTTCATAGAAGATTGCAAACATTCATATTTTCATATTCTTGAGAATATGAAAATACTGTTACTAATTTACTAATATGAATATACTAGTTGACCAGTAAACAATACTTTATGTTATGAATTAATTCGACCATATCTACATATAAGTACTTCATACAAATTATAGGGTTAGCTGATGAGGCATGCGCGCACGACCGCATTAGTATGCCACGTAAGAGCGGCACTATTAGCTGAACTGTCTATACACATATTTAAACATTATATCAAACAAAATTTAATGAACAAAATTCTACTACAAAGTTCAGGAATATTTAGGTGATAAGACATTTTGCATGGACTATTTAAAAATACATTTTTAATAAACTTAAGTTGTAATCACACTTTATATATACGACCCAATGCGTTAACTAAAGTACATTTTCAAATATATAATCTATAACAAAAACATGTACAAAGTGCAGTTCAAAATATTAATGAGAAGAATCATTAGAATACAACAGCGAAATCTTAATTAAATTATTTTAATATAAGTAAAATAAAGTTACACACTGGTTGCATTAGTTCCATTCCGTTGTGCATGGACTAAATTAAACTTAAATTATTCGCATCTCTTGCATTCCAATTCAATAACAAGGGATAAAATGACTTTGAGGAACGTCAAGTATAACAATATTTAACATTCGACGACTTACACTTTACACTTTTGACTTATTTTAATCGGTATGTTTTACGATGCTCGTTAAAACAGGGCAAAAATGCTTTTAGTACAGTATAACCAAAAAAAGACATATGACTGGTGACGTCATTGTTTCTAAAATGGGGTTTCTATTTTAGAAACTATGACGTCACTAGTCATATATCTTTTTTGGTTCTACTATACTAAATGAGCAGTACTGAAGTTAAATTGGATGTGTACAACAGAATCACCAGTATCACCGATTATTTAGAAACTGCGTTGCAAAATCTAAAGACATTTGACAGATATTAATAGTAATTCTCTTTGAAACTTTTTTATTGTCTCGTGTACCTAACTAAGTATTTACAAATTACAATTTATAAGTTACTATATTACTATTACTAAATTTAATTGAATTTAATAATTTTATTATTTTTTTATATTTATTTACAATTTATAAGAAAGGATGGAATGAATGAATCAATACTATCAAAATAAACTTAAAACAAGTAGCAGATTAAATTAAATACTAACGGAATTCCCGTATGTATTACCATAACTTAATACTTTACAACCATATACTGTTCTTTAAAAAATCGTGATGAGCAAAATTAAATAATATTTATAAGTAAAAATGCCATGTAGAATCAAATAATAAAAAACGTTGGGATTTTATTATAACTTTTAACGAAATTGAATAACAGCGCGGCAACTCGATGAATGATTTGTTTTTTTCTTGTGGACTGGCTGCCACGCCACAGTATTTTGCATATCCATAGAGTCTTCGAGGCTTTATCGATACCGCCTTCTATTAAATAGCCCTCGCATAGATTTTGTACCAGCATCCACATAAAGCTCTTAACGGCTTTTATATTGAGCTCTGCCTAATTATAAACTTATAACACCTGAGTACTAGTATATTAATGGCTGGCATATTGAGTAATAATAATATAGTTGACTTCACTTCACGAACCTACAAGGGTATAAAATGCCGCTTAATGATTTAAATCGAACTCTTATAGATCTTATGAATTGATGCTACTCTTGCATGTATATAAACGTACAATAAACACAACTTAGCTTCGAGAACTAACAACAACTTACGGTACTGTTGTTATTGATATGAAAATACTATTTTCTGAGTGCTCATTGCATATAGTTTAACTATTTATACAGGTTGTTTGGTACATACTCTATCAAACCGAAACCTACCCATGTGAACATAGTTCTAAAAATTTTTTGATGATATCAAAAATTCAAAATAATAAAATTATTTTCAAATGTCTCCATACATGTATAGTCAGAATAAATATATGGTAAAATTCAAAATAAATTGTTTATATTACCAAAGTATTTTAATGACTATATTAACTGGGAAGGTTTCGACTTGCTCGGGTAAGTACCAAACACCTTATTATGAGTCTATTCAAATAATAATGTATCTCCTTTGTCCTCAGGTATGGTTCCAAAACAGACGAGCAAAGTGGCGTAAAAAAGAGCACACCAAGAAAGGTCCTGGTCGGCCTGCGCACAACGCCCACCCCCAGTCTTGCTCTGGGGAGCCTATCCCTCCACATGAACTAAGGGCCCGCGAGAGGTGAGGAACTTACAAACCAAACTGCATGTAGTAACATGTAGTCTTAAATTTACCTTTACTTTTATAATACCTTTACTTATAATTTATATAATACATTTATATTATATTTTCATATAGTTATATTCGTATTTGTATAGACAACGCCCCACGCTCTATATTTAACATAGTAGTTATTCTAAAATTAACATTATTCGTGCTCGGACAACCTAAACTAACCTACCAATGTGAAATAAAAAATCCGTAAACGTAATAAGCATACGAATTCTAAAAATATATTTATTTTTAAATACTAATGTACTGTGTGCTTAGTTGACTTTTGACTTTAATGTGGAATCTCTAATATGTGGAATTATTATAGAAGCTACCTTGAAAGTTCAAGATTATTGACAATTTCGATTTATCGATCAAATTAGCAAGCAATCGATTTATTTATCAATATTAAATACTTTCTGTTAAATTTGTATATTGATAAAGAATGTTACAACTTTACTATAAGGTTCTATACTAATGAAGCCCTTTTGATTTTATCAACAGGGCGAGAAGAAGAAAGAAGCTGGCGAAAGCACTCGATAGACAAGCGAGGAAGCTTCGGGCCAAAGGTATCGCCGTCGACCTCGAGGCCCTAAAGGCGGAATACTTGGCTCAACACAGGAACACTGGCTTGTACTCCGATTCAGACGGCGATGGCGAAGGGGAGGAGTGCATGATTGACGTGGTAGGAGGGGACTCGTGTCACGATTCTGGTCCCGAAGACTTCTCTTTATCGGGTCGGCTTCGAGCGCCATCCGGTGCCGACGGCATCAATAACTCCGATAGTTCGACGTCCGATGCTCATTCTGGGAGAAACTTTAGTCCTCTCCCTGATCCACAACCTTCTTTCTTCAAGCAGTTCAGCAGCGTAGCTGCCGGTTTCGACAAATTCGACTTCGACCCGAGTCGAGCTGTCTCCTTAGACCTATCTGGAGGAGGAACCTCCACTGAACAGGGCTTATCTAAAAATGGTGGTACCAGAAAACACAATCCGTTTAGTATAGAATCCTTGCTTAATACGTGAAAGTGACTGATATAGAGGCTATCGTTATCATAAAGTGACTATACAGGCATTTCGTGAAATGTTCCTTTGCTTTAACGTTTAATTAATTGTTAATTATCATTAGTTCTAATGGGCTTAATAATAAAGACTTGATAGGTACCAGTTATTACATATCCAGTGTGAATATTAGATCTAGGAGAATTGTATTATATAGTTTTTAGTGTAAATAGTATACAACATATTTATTTTCAATTGCAATGTTAATATATTATTTCAAATTACATTCGGGGCAATAAATTTTAAACTAATATTCGTTGATAATGAGGTATTTTATTTTATTATTTCATAATTTATAGAACTGAAAGTATTGTGGAGAATAGAGATGATGACAGGGTTGACAGATTGTAATAATTATTTATTATTATAACAAAAATCAAATTTAAAAAGTCAATGAAAGATAAATTACTTTGAAAGCTTATGTGTAATTTATTGCATAGTCATTGAAAGTTCGGTGGGCAAGTACATTTTAAATTAATTAAATGTATTAAAATAACAAATTTCATTGGATAGCCTACACAAATTGCGATAAACTCTTATTATTGAAGCATTTACATTAACATAATATTTAATATGTGGAACTCAGTTGCTCCGCGGTGGATACAAAATACGCCTATAAACGATTTTATCGACTAGAAAAACCACATACTTAGATTTTTAAAAAAGCACTCTGTTCGGAAGTCGAAAGCGGTCGTATTGAAAAAAATTACATTTTCTCTATTTAGATATCGATTTTATAGGTGTTACTATGAAACATGAAATCTAAAATGAATATAATGCATTATATTTCATACGATTTAAAATAACCAAATAGATGTTTGAAATTACAACTGGTATTTTAAATGCAATATTTAACTCATTTAGGTGCGTAGAGTGTCTTTCAAAAGTTCTGTTATCTTTGTCCACTGGAAGAAGTCAACGCAGTCACTAAATGGATAAAATACAAAACACAATAGCAAAATTGTTAGCTAAATAAGTTATCGTCATTTCCAACATCTACTTTTTATAAATTAAAGGGTTTGAAATAAAATGCATTTTATTCATTTAAGATATCATGTTCTGTACAAACATTAACTACTTATGACAATGGATTTTCAAATAGAAATAATTTAGGTTTATATTTCAATACCAGGTTCAGTTCTCGAACAATGAGATGACGTTTTAATTTTCACTAAAATTGTTGACTTGGTTCCGCAGAACAGAACTTTGTATGACTCATAATTACTGACTTCCCCTACTGACCGATCTAAATGTGCCACCCGGTATATGCAGTGTAAGTATTACAAAAAGTATTTAATTTGCGACAATATTATATTGCAATAAAACCTATTCTCTGTTATCATGTTGAATACTGCTTGGAATGCAAACAATATGTACACAAATATATTTTCTGAACGCAATTTTCATAAAATAAAATTTAAATTTTCGTCAAAACAAGTTACTTTCTTACAATCGTGAAACGAACCTCCCCATTGATTATATTTCAAGTTATAATGACGATCAATTCAGTTGAACGAATTTTTAAGGCATTCTATAACATTACTTACTATTAATGACAAAGAACGGCCATCAGGCAGATGTAGTATTATTGAAATACATAAATGATGAGTTGCTTTTTATTTTTCAACGAAAAACTCATTCAAACAAAGTACTAATATAACTACTTTTTCAAACTTATAGAACTGCACTCATTCCAAGAATTAGCAAACACCAAACGATTCACTTAATTACAATTTGTAACACAAATACAATATTTCGTATTGATTTCGTTACACATACGTATACTTTTTCGAACATGATTCTTTTGAAAGATTATGAGCAACTTAATATTTTGATCTGTAGACTGATAGAGCAGAAGAAAAACTCAATATGGTGAAAATCACCTCGAAATCTATACTATCATTATAAAGAGGTAAAGTTTTTGACGTTGCAGGGGAACTAATGTTTGTAATTTAAAAAATCTTTTTGTATTACATAACTTTAGCACCGATCCGGGTGCAGCTGCAGGCGGTAGCTAATTGTTGATAATTAGAGAAAAGACAATTTAAGCTTATTCATGTGAAAATGATACCAAACTTGAAAGTGAAATATCTATAGACAAGTAATCAATTAAAAGATATATAAAGTAATCAAATTATTCTATTTTTAAAACTACTTAAACATGAATTTTCAATATCGTAGGACACTAATCTCAGTGTCGCTATTAACGAGAGAATGTAAATCAATTAATATATAACCCATAAATAATCTGATGGAACCATGATGGAGGATTACTGGAAGCTCTAATTAAGTGTAGCATATTAATTGATAGAACACCTGTAATTTCCTATTAATATGCCAGTATGACATTTACATAATAGGGACTCGACTACCCAAGTCAAGATCTATTAAACGAGAAACCTATGGAGATGCTTGTCCAATTAAAACTGTTTTAAAATATTTTTTATATAAGTAATTTAAATCACCACATAAAAGTTTTAATAATATATCTATTTAGCAACATTGTCGTTTCACACAAGATATAAGAATTCTTTCTTATGTGTTAATACAAAAGATTTCTTTTAACAAATTATTTATTTTATTTTTCACTAGAATTAATCTAATTTCTTCATTCGATTCGCTCATTTTGACAGAAAAACAATGAAAAATAGTGAGAAATAGCCTTTTTAATGTCATGAACACAAACCAGATACAAATAGTACAGCCAAAGACATTTTATTACAAGTTTATACATACTATATGATATGTTCAAAATAGTACAGACCACTATCAAACAATTTACATCCATCACAATTATCCAGTGAGTAAACTTATAATATATTGGTGTATTACGTATAGTTGGTGTATATTCACATACAAAACATGCGTCGAACAAAACTATATTCCTTTTCTATCTTTGATTTTTAATTATTACACGATCGCTATAAAATAAGATACTTGTTTAAAAACTTAAATAACCGTGCATTTAAAAACGCAACCTGCAAATAATAAATTTTACATGCATATGTGGTACATGAAATACAATCTCGTGTCGTAAAAATTTAGAGAATAAATGAATGTAGTAATGCGAGACCACCGATAAGAATGCCAATTAGTAAAACAATATGACTCACACGCCTTACTATTCACTTAAATTGCATAAATTTGATTAAGATAATTTTTTGCAATATGTTTATTCAGATTAAAATAAACTTACTTCTTAGCATCCTAAAGGTATGTGTATTTCTTTATGAGTTGTTAACCACTAAAAGTCATTTAAATTTTTTTCTGTTTCTGGTAGTTTATGGTGCACATTACATATTTCATTTATTATTACCCTCCTGTTTACTCTCGTTATAAAATTGATGGAACGTTTTATTGGTTGCTGGTCTATATGTAATATTGAATAATAACTGGAAAATCGCACGACAAAGTCGCGAAGTTCTAAAGGCCCTAATTATGCGGTACAAAGCGTTCGAGTCGATTACCCGTGGTCCCCATTGTCCATACCCACCGACACGTAAAATGTTCATTTTATTTATAAATAGCTTTCCCGTCAACTTTAATTGTCAGAAATAAATATCGTGTAATTGAAACGAAATAATAAGACTCATTATATCCCTTCCCCTTCATCGTTTTCTCATTGTGATTTATTAGTATGAGGTAGACTAGTATATGTAGCCTACCTCACTCAATCTCATAATATCTGAGATATAAACACGTACTGCTTCACTTGATTAAAATAAAAATATGAGTTCCTCAATTATTTATCAGCTGAATCTTGTGTATCTAATTTTAAAATCAAAATATTAAGTAAATACAGTGACAATATTTTAAATCTTGCCTATCTCGACTCACCTCAAGGATTTTTGCAGCCTTTATATTAAATATAAGCTACTAGGATCTCAGGTAGTGGAATATCACATCATAAGTACCTATCATGGTTTCATAAGTCACTTTAAAGTGATATAACTAATGAAATATATAACTATGGATTGAAATTATTATTGTAATGCTCATAATCTATATGTGATTTTGAAACAGTCATGGTTGAGGAAATTCCCTTACTTAAGGCTCCATTTGAAAAATAAAATATTATGTGTATACTATTTTACTATTTTTAAATAAAATCTTACCAATACAGTGACATTTGAAGAGTAAAAATAATGAATTTAACCCCTAACAATGATAATTCACATTTATGTAGGTACATTAAATTTATGTCTTTCCTCGACGGATATGATCAGGTTTAAATCAAATCACCAAATCACAATAATATTTAATTTATTTTAATATAAATTATCAGTGTTGTTAATTAAAATTGTAAATTTAGTATAATAATTTATTTTTGTTGGGAGTTTTGTGATAAATTGACTTGGATACAATAATTTACTGGTGTTTTTCTTATTTTATTTTACAATGTTAACGATTGTCAAAAATACTAAGTAAAATCTGTAAAGTAAACAAGAGTCAAGTGATACTTTAACTATTTTCAATTACTTACACTTAACTGCTGATTTAATTTCACTTAATTAATAGTAAGTTCACAATCACGTGATCCGACTGCATACAAAAAACCAGTAGTATCATCATAATATTAAACGTACAAAAAATGCTAGTTTATTAATTTGAACGAAGAATTGAAATTAAACTCTGCACCACCACCACTCAAGTGTATATTTTTATTTAATTGTAATTTTGAAATTATTAATGTTATTGTAAAAATACCAGTGATGTTTCAAATATAATTTACAATTTTTGTATATTTTTGTAGAATATATTTTAGGTACAAATGTAATTAAGTTAAATTATGAATGAAAGGTGATTAGAAATGGATATTTGTAAATTGTTTATCACACTAAGTAAGATGTAAAAAGGTATGTTACATGAGTAATTTATTGAATCAAAATATAACACATTTAAAAATACAAAATGTTGTTTTTTTTTCTTATTACATGCAGCATCTTTTGACTATACTTTATTTAACTATATTATACACCTACTGAAGTAGAACACCTGTAGTATACAAATTTACCATACTGTATACTGTGGACATACCTTCGAGAAACAAATGGAAAAATAACCTAATGGATTTCAAGGAGCGAAGCTACGTTTGGTATACAGATGGATCAAAAAAAGGATACAATGTAGGATGTGGCGTCTATAGTGAAAGGTCAAAGCTCAGAGCTAGCGTCAGCATGGGTAAAAATGCCTCGATCTTCGCCATCAACAAATGTGGAAATTTCTGGAATCAGCGGGACTAGGCAGTGAAATCTAAAGGGCTACCACAAAAGATTAACAATGGTCGAAGTAGTTAATGGAGCCCAAAAGAAACTGAATAATAATAATAACGCATTAAAGAAATTTCTTAAGTTATTGTTTTGAGGTTTAATTATCTTTGAGTCATGACTAAAGTATATAGTGTCCTTTGAAATGTCATCATTATCAACAACTGCTTACACCCAATATGCTTATCTCATATCTCATATATCAAAACGTTTATATTAAGCAGAAATGGTTAATCTAAAAAAGTCAAATTCTTTACCAACTTCTATCGAATGTCTAATTTTAAAATAAGAAATCCATATTACAAGGACAGGCAATTTATGAAAGTAATATGTAATTGAGAAACGAGAACTTTATACCATTGATCTAACTTGCCCCTTGTAGGTATTTGTAAAGATGATACAATTTAAATAAAATCAGAACTAAAAAAAACTAAACTGAGAGCACCGCACGCGCCAAGTTTTCCTTAAGAACGTTGCCACTGTCACCCACCCTACTAGTGATGCTTTGGTTCATTTAATTTATTTAATTATGAAATAATAATTAAAAAAAACTGTTTATTAAGGATCTATGTTCACAAGACCAGTTCATCCTTATCCACGTATTAGCAAGGGTTTTATTTTATGACCATAACGAATGTACAATATGCAACAAATTGAGGACGTTAACTTTAAACATAAAATAGCTTTTATTACCGGAGTATACAATCAATATACAAATCTGATGAAAATATTTATATATTGATGACTGTACCGAGTTTAAAATGACGTTAATAATTTTAAATGTGCACAAATTATTCGGCCATTGTCGCGGTCGGTATCACTCTCTTTGACACCGGATAACCGTGTAATGACCACATGTTCTGCTCAACAAAATGAACATTTCCTGCTTTAAATTCGACTCTTTTTCAATTCTTTGTTTCAATGGATATACCTACATCGATTCATACCCATCAATATAATATGCGCACTGACCTTACATGGTTTATTAGTTAGAGGAGAAGCTATAACCTGAATTTTATTACTAATCTTGTTTTAATTTTTGCTGGCACACTCTAACTTTTAATTTCGCTTTCCTATTATTTTATATGAAAAGGATAACAAGAATAAGAACTGTCAAATCATCTGAGCTTAGTTTTTAAAGATTCATAGTGAAGTGTTATAATAATAATAATAATACCTTATAAACAGTGTACAAAGAACACGGATGTAGATGAAGTTTTTAAGTGATGCGTAATATTATAGCAACTCCTTTTATCATTTCATTAATACTGGCTATCGTTTAAAATCATTAAGCACTGAACTTGACACATTTTTCATTTTTTTATTTGTTGGCCTTCGACAGAGACATTTCTCCTTGTTATAAGTTATCCAGCGCCTTTTTATCGTTTATTATAGTTATTATTTGTTGTGCATATTTAAATCGAAGTTCATATTTTTTATGTTCAATCTCAAAATTCCTATTGTATTCAAGGCACTTTTGTAAATATTTCAGAAGCCTATAAAAATTAGTTTCCATCCAGATTTCAATTTTATATTGTTTAGTGTTTTGTTACGACTTTACTTTGCAAAATTAAATATATAGTGACATGATTCCGTGCCTTATTACTCCACCGTCTCTTCACATCCTAACGTTACATTGCCGCCCATCGTGGGGCATGAAAATAATGTCCTCGGTTACGTCCGATAAATTGAAACACATGTTACAAGTTTGAGACCAAAATTAAGGAAAGTAGGGACAAATTTTGTAGTTTTGTTAATAGATGTGTGATTACTGTAGCGCTGCTCACAGTACTATTTATTAATTTTATTAGTATAACTTGTGGGATACAAGTTTCTGAATGTGTGTATTGTTACAATATATGAAATAAATTCAATTTCAATTTCTTTCAGGCAAGTAACATAAATAAAATAAAAATAGATTTGGATAGAGAGAGATAGAAAGGCAAATACAAAACGGATATTTATATAAATGATTACATTTTTAAGAAATACTAATAACGGGGACGGACGTGAAGATTGTGGTAAATAGCCTTATTTTATAGGACTCTAGAGAACGAGTCCTCTATAGTCGCATGCTATGTGCGTAGAAAGAATTTAAAAGACGATGGAACTTCAAGGAGGAACTTGAACTCTTCAAGTTGTTTAACGAACATGAAGTAAGGTGATGAGAGAAGGTATGGTAGTTAAAAATCGTTTTAAATAAGTGGGCGAAGTGGGAACTAATTAAGTTTAGTAGTAAATTATATTAGTGTATTTAAATAGATATTTTGACTATGACTTTGAAAGTGAAGTCTGAAATTAATTATTTAATATAGAACTCAACGAACTCACCCAAAATAATAATAAAATAATAATGTATAATTATGGCTCAGTAAACAGATACAATTATTAAATTAATTTATACATTATTGTACTTGATGAAGCGGAGAGAAATATAACATTATATGATAATTTGCTTACGCTTCCATTGAAGTTTTTTGTAAGTTCATCCACCACCTGCACTTTGTGAAGTTTGAGACAATGACATCTATTGTCAATAAGATCTTGAATACGACAAATTTACACATTTTACATAAATATAAATGTACAGGTATACTACATTAAGTTGAAATTTCATCTATTTACTTGCAACTTTACTAGAAGGTATAATAATTATTATTATATTGCTATTGTTAATTTTATATATTTTTAGAAATAGGATAAACATGAAAAGCATAGAATAGAATTTGGATGGTTTAACTAAAACAAGTAGAAGATGTTTTGTATCATTACTATTCTTTCATTTTTCTATTCTTACAGCGCAGGACAAATGGCCTAACCGCTAATATCGAACGAATATAATGCTTATACAACTGATTAGACCGTACATTACTCTCAAACTTTCTCATCCATCTCTTGTAATTTATTGCTACAGATAGGGTGACCAACTTTAGAGGACTAAACAAGTGATTAACATGATATTCGATTTATCACATGGTGTAAGAAATAAAAATTGACAACTTAGGTTTCAGTAGGTTTCTACATTTTATCACTAACTGAAGTTACCATATTGTAATACTCGGATTTGTTGTCTTGTGTCACTAAAATACATACTCGTAGCTATTTACTTTACTGGTCATATGTTGTAAAGGTCGTCTGTTATAAAGCCTCTTCTAGATCTTCAGACTGAAATTTAAATATTTATTTCAAACTAAATAAATATATTTCAGATTCACCTCCAAGTTAATTGTTGATAAATTATTTAACTCAATCAATATTTGTAAGTAAATAATAACTAAATTTAAGGTCAAATTCACACATATTTTATTGCAGCCTTTTTATGGTAACCCTTGTTTGCAACTTCACTAGCCACATCATCGTTAGCGATTTCTGTTATTATAACCAATTTGTTTATGATATTAGCGGTATGAGGGCCTAATACCCCAGTATTTAGCAAACGGCGCTTACTCGGTGTGCTAATGTACAACGCGCGTCGTGTAATAATCATAACATTTACTTCATTTCGCATTTAACTTAATATCTTGCTTAAGGTAACCGTAATATCAGTAAACCGAAGTAACTTTTGATGGTATTATTGTATGGCGAAAAAATTATATTTCTATTAAGGTAATTTTGATTAGTATGGAGCTTATTTATTTTGCGCATATTATCATTTGTCGTATACTACAAACCTACACCTCACAACATCTTACACACAATTCTATATAATATTTATTATACGTAGATTTCTATAATACCTTTTTACAATCCGCATTTAGATTATAAAACATGATAATGCACACAATGTAAAACACAAAAAAAGTTGCAATGAATTAAATAAAAGGTTAATTAAAGCGTGAGTGCAAATCTACTCGCACCATGAAAATATTAAACCTCTTTCATTTAATGACTGTAAATAGCGTACTTAAAATTAATGATGACTTCTTTATAATAGAAATAAGAAAAAATTTACAGCTACATAAATTATAGCTAAAAAAGAATAGTTTTAAAGTTCTCACCGA
Source organism: Acentria ephemerella (assembly GCA_943193645.1). NCBI lineage: Eukaryota > Metazoa > Arthropoda > Insecta > Lepidoptera > Crambidae > Acentria > Acentria ephemerella. Next base: position 6,799,751 of record OW971886.1, on the reverse strand, counting down.
GTAAATCTTAACTTTTGTTAATTCTATGAAATTAAATAAGGCAGTGTATAGAACGTCGTCAGTTAATAATACAATTATCTACGTAGACACGTTCCCATTTTCATTATTCGGAATTGCTAGCTACGAAATTGAACGCACAATTAAATTATTAATTCTAATTCTACTATCTGTTAGATATACCCATAGAGAATAAATAAGATGATCTCGAAGCAGTGTAAATAGTAGCTATGGTGATCAAAGAGCATGACTTGAGCAACAAACAAATATGAAATAGACGCGGAACTGTTTGTTTAATACCTATGTCTGGAAAAATATATACTATTAGCTTATAAAGTAATTCATTCTATTTAACTTTTAAATCCAAACTCTTTTTAGTTTTAAGTACTCCCCAGTAACTGATTATTTCTAACTATATTATGGTTCAATAACGTTTGCTTATTTTAAAGTTTTTATTTTTGCATCGGACCTTATATTTTTCCACGATGATTGATTGTCCTGGTACTTAGGGTACTTGCAAGCAAAATTTGAAGTAAATACGTTTTGCAGTTTTGCCGTGATCCACTTTCATACACAGAGAGATAAGAATTTTGTAAATGATTAAATTATCATCCTTATCTATAGTAATGTTGTGGTTGTGCGTAACACATACAATTTATCATTTCAAAAAAAATGTAAAGTATCTGTGACAGTTTTTATGATATTGTAGCAGTGTAAGTTGGTGTGTAGTGATAGGCAAATGTCATATTAATAGGGTTTAGCAGAACTGTTTATGAGTAAAAGAACTCCAAGGTTGCGATTGACATTAACGCAGATATACAAGTCTTAAATTATTTAAAATGATAAATAAGGGATTATCCACTCTGCGTGTCTACTCTGTGAACAGAAGAAGAAAAGACATGAATAACAATCTAATTATAGCGTATGCAAATGTGGGCACTAATTCACAAATGATTCAATTCGGCCGCGCCGGTTTTCATTACTCTGCTATCGGCCGACATTAATCTTGCCCGACTTGACCACGGCAATTAGTTATTATGTCTTGGTTTTGTCTTTTTTTTATAAAAAAATTAGAAAATTGTAATTTTTATCGCGGGTCCGAAATATATATATATATAAATTCTAAATTACTCAAGTTCTTAATTAATTTTACTGAGTTAAATAAAAATTTATGGAGCATTACGTAAAATAATTTAAACTGTTTCGATGTATAATACGCTTAATTTGAGATTACTTTATAATAATTAAATGTTTTTTTAAGATATCAGTATTTATTGAAAAGGTTAAAATGTGTTTGTCGATTAATATTAAGAAAGATTTTTAGAGTGATGATTATATTTGGTTTCTTCTATTTTTGAAAGTGAATGGTAAAAGTTTGAGCTTGCAGACATGTGTCACTATATAAAAAAATGAATTGTGACTTAGTATGTGTACTTGTAAGAAGGGAGGAGTTACTAATGAAAGAACGAAAGATTTTTAGTTTCTGATAAATAGCTATTGTTAGAGCATGCATATATGCTAGCAAAAACCTATTTTCTTAATAATACCACAATAACTCATACTTTCTTAGTTATAATTGCATATTAACATTTATGTTGACAGGATATATAAATCGTAATATTCAAGCAATGTTCGCCCGAATAAAGGCTCTACATTATATTTGGAATTGTTCACTTTCAGAAATATTGCTTTTATCTTCAATTCGTCTACCAAATTGTACTCTAATACTACGGAATACGTGTATTTAAGTGCGTAGGGCAATTGAGCACCACTCTAATGGTCCCGGCACAGTGATACAAATCGCACCGACACGCGCTCCTAACGTAATCACTTAATTATTGAGCGACACCTTAGTACGACCCTACGAGGGTTGTCAACAATAATAGCAGCACTAAAACCTTTTTATAATTACTAGAAATTACAAAATATATGGGCAGATATTTTCTGAACTATACTCGTTTAACATTACTATACTAAGAATTAGTATATTACAAATACTGATATAAACATGCTTTACGTTGGTATATTAACTGACTTTAATTTTATGTATTGAGTTATATAGAAAATTTCATGTTTTTAGCTTTAACTATAATCAGATGCATAAGATTAATTATTTGTTAACCACAGAAAACTAGGGTTATTAAATTATAATGTCATCACAAAAAATATACTTCCTCTATAATAAACTAAACACTCGTGTGTGTGCGTATTATGTCACTATAAATAATCAACAACTCTTCAAGGGAGCGTTTTGTTGAAATGAGGAACGTATATAATTGTCAAAGTGACGCGTTCCCCTAATTATTTAAAGGCCCAAGCGCATGGGCTCTTTAAACACTTATCGTCAATTGTTCTCTCATATTTAAGTAAAAAAATACAAATGTATGTTATTTTATGACCAAAGCGTCAACCCTGAAGGGCTCCGCGCCCATCGCTAACCATACTACATTTTATTATATCAATTTGTGGCTATTCAAGGCGCAATTTTTAGGCTAATTCCTTTATAATTGCAGGATCGGCCCTTTCAACTTTCTACTGGTATGTGAACTGGACCTTATCTGATTTAGAGAGCACGCGGGGTACACAGAACATTAGGCAAAACAGAATAATATAACAGTTATTACTTCAAAAATAAAAACAGAAGCGTCATTTATGTTTACGCCTCGATACATTATTTTGGTGCCTACCAAACAAGCAGGTATCGTTGCAAACTGTCGTATCTAGTATTTTATTTTTATATCTATACTTAGACATTAAACTGCTGATTTTGTGCAATATCTTTTTAAAATCCTTTTTGTGTTGGATATTACCATCGATCAGCAATTTTAAATAAAAACTCAAACTACCTCAAATTTGTTCAATTTTCCATTTTCTCCTGAAGCGGGCTAAAAATGAATGAATAAAATGCCTAGCTAGCTACAATTCCATTAATCCATGTAATTCGTAGCCCGTTTAATGTCACAGGCACATCTACAAGCACTACAATTGCTTACAATATTGAACTATGAACCAATCAAACTCGATTTTCGAACAAAACGCTGGTGTTTTAATAGAAAACAAATAAAATTGTGTCTTGCGAAGAAACATTCCCTAAACTCATTTGTGAGGAGAGTCTTAACAGGAAATTAAATTTGCCCGACAAAGGGACGTGTCATAACTAATGAGAGATGGTAGGGTACGTTCATCTATATACATATCAATACAATAATTTTCAATGTTTAATGCTTACAGAGAGTATGAATTACTTTAATTCATACACTACTAAATCGGTTATATAAATCTTTATGTTTTTATGTATGTAAAATTTAAAGATTATTTCTTTCACAAATTGCTTTACGCCGATCTTCGAAATTACCCTTTAAAGGGAAAATTTTATTTAATTTAAGTAAAAAATATATATATTACAACTTCAAGGTGACTTCTTTGAAAAAAATGAGAAGGCATTTCACGTTTTGATTTAAGAAGCATAAAAAACTATAGAAATTCTACAAATACTTAGGCACACCGCCGACACATGTTCACAACGGCAATTAAGCGCGTTCATATCAAGAGTTTTCAGCGCGTTGCTTCATTGTTTTTCAGTTGGCTAAATCACTGCAGTATTTCATGATTAAATTGCTGGCCAACACCTGAAATGAATTTAAAAAATATTACTTTGAAAAAGGTAGCATGCGACGAGCATTCGAAAAAAAATGTATTAACGTAATGCTAGAAAATGATTAGGGCTGCCAATTTTCAACCATATCGCGCATACAATCAACCTGTTTTACGAGGAGCATTTTTTATAAATTCCCTATTATTTTCCTCCACTTAGGGTGACTATTTCAAACAGTCTTACAAATATACAATAATGTGTGAATATTATTAAAGCATATTATTCAAGAATCGAGAAGCTCGTTGGCATAGTAGTTTGAGAGCTCTGGTTTAGATTCCGAAAACGAAGCCACTTTTGTTATGGTTGGTTCCTGGATGGCACAATCAAAATTCGTTATCTGGAGCTCCCTCGTGCGTTGAAAGGCACATTTAGCCTTCGTTCGCGGTTGTTAGAACAACCGCTATAGCACCGTGTATTATGGCCCCTTAAGCGTTTCTCTCTAGCATGAAGTCCTATGTCTATCAGATGGACGTCGATAGTATAGAGGCTGTCCATGATGATAGTATTAATGATAGTATAAAGTCCCTACTGGCTACATTATATTGATTTTTTTTTAAATTCATACCGATCATATGCGAAGTTAGTTTGCTTAATAACTATTAAGAGTAAATCGGTGGTTTAAAAACACAATAAGAATTAGAAATGCAATAAAATAATAATAATATAATATAATTTTTTCGGGGTAAAATTATCGTTCTTTCCCAACTTTAAACGGCATAACACAGTCACCCATTCTTCAGGCGATATAATGAAGTGATTACGTCACCTCTGTACCACGAAAACGCCACAATTTTCACTTGCCACCGCGATAACTACCGATCGGCATGCTACTTAAAGAATTTTGTTCAAAACTAATTATTTAGAACGATTACGTATAATGTGATGGTTATTGTTTTGTCAATTAAAAAACTTCCTTCAGAAATGTCGGTTAGAATCTGTTCTGCTTATAAAAATCATATTACCTAAGTAGGTAGTTTTTGTATTGCATAAAGAACCCATCTTTTTCTTTCTATCATTATATTGCATCTTAGTTTATTGTGAAACCAACGTCATTTCCATTATGTTGATTGGGTATAGTTTTCCAAAATAGGTACAACAAAATTAAAACTTTTTCCTAAAAAAAAATGTGTAATTAGAAATGTATTATTTGAAAAGAAATCCTCAAATACTTACTAACTTGAGTTTAGACAAATAATTGTCGCTGAATTTTCTTCCCTTGTGGAGAGAAGTTAGTCAAAGTCTGGCGGTATTGAATTACTTAAGGACTTGATTAATATTTTTATCCGCAGAATGTATCTGGGGATTGTAAAATATATAGTATAGTACCAGTATTGTAGTACCAACTTTCCAACTGAAAGCACAGACATTGTATGTAGTAATCAAAAACATTAAATTAATTCTAACCGTATTTTTATTATGAAATATAAATCATTTTTAAGGTTTTCAATAACAAAAGTTTTTTTTATATTTTGTTCGCAAACCATAAGCAAAAAGTCTTCGAAGTGAAATTAGTTTCATGTTAATTTATATTTTGACACCATAGTAGTTACTATTATTTTATTTAATAATGGAAAATACAAAACACAAAGAAACCATTGCCCATAGATATAATTCCTCTAGCTTTTGTATGTTTTATAGTATGGTATTGTAATCGCGAGTAAGTAAGCGATTGTTTTCCATATTTTGGTTTTTCAGAGCTAAAAAAGGCGTAATTAAACCATTGAACTACTAATCTCTGATCTTTATGGATTCCTGGACACATTTATTATATCGTGCTACAATTAGTCAAACTAGTGATATTCTAGATTATTCTAGAGTAAAGGTGTGAATCAGTTGCTTACATAATGGATGTTTGTGTCCATCCGTGAAACCTGTACATGGCTGAAAACAGAATAGGAACGTTTAGAAAGACGAAAAAGACTATAAACTTTATAATGTTTATATAATCTACAAACCAGTATGTTTTTATAATATAGGATAATTTAATTTTTTGGTCGGCACTTTTATAACTGGATGAAAATATTCAGTTTAGCTAACTCGATACTTTTATTTCCTATCAAACTGCTATTAAATTCAACCATATTTTCATAAATGACTAGTTAAGTACTAAGTATCAAAACAATGTTGTCCAATTTTAGATTCTGTCTCTGATCGATCTTTCCATTGACACTTACAAAGGCACAGCGTGGGTCTCCGATTACTACGATTATACAGGCCGAGACACCACGATCCGATTCCGTAAACTTCACGACGCCTTCTAATGCTTATTTATAATTTATTGCCGCTGTTTATGCTCGAACTAAAATCGGAGCTGCTAGCGCTAAGATAAATGCGCTCCAGATCGCGATAGGCAGGAAATGGCGGTGACAAAATTAATGCCCATTAGAATGCAATTTGTTAAATAATATTTTGAGTTGGTTGAACATTTTTATTCTTCTAAAACTGTGTTAATAATACAATTTATCACAAGAGAACTAGGGTTGGCTATGTAGCCCAATTGATTGCGAGCCTGAAGTAGCAGTGGGCAGGCCATATAACCAGAAATATGACGGCTGTTAGTGCCGGAAACTCCTCGAGTGGCGGCCGCTTACCAGGTCACGTTGGTAGACCTCCCACAATGTGCACAGACGACCTTAACTAGGTCGCGGGAAAAATATGGATGCGGGCAGAGCAGGACCGATCGTTTTGGAGATCCTTGGGAGAGGCATATGTCCAGCAATGGGCGTCTCTCGGCTGATATGATGATGATGATGAAACAAATGTGTTAAAATGCAAATCCAAGTTATAAATTATAAGAAACGACTATAAAATCACTCATTTAATTCTCGTTTAAATTAGCAAAAAACAATTATTGTCCTTACTAAGTTCGTTTATTACTTGGTCTGATAGGTTACATTAATGACTCGTAAACCGATCGTTCGATTGTTTGAAACAATTCCAGAGTAGCAGACTGTATTCAAATAATTGTATGGAGCCACTTCCGAATGTATAATCAAAAGCGTATCAACTGAAATCAATTTTTCATCGACGAGGTCGATTTAAAAAATTATCATACAAACCGGATTCAGTTGGCGACCAGCATGTGTTGAGCTATTAATATAATTTTAAGCCTTCGTTTGGCGTACAAAAAGTCTTACGTGCTTCAAGTCTTACTATGTTTTATTAAGGGAACGAAAAACGTGAGGGGTCTGTTGAATGGACAGTATATAATTACTTAACAAGTGCGTGGCGTTACGAGAGGGCCAATAAAATTGATTTAGATTCGGAGAGCAATCTATGTAATCGCTGCGCACCTACGCGGCATGATTACCGGCTCGCGTAGGCTTTTGAGTCATATACGCAAGATAAAGACACTTCACTCAACAATATATGTACCAACGAATAGAAGAAGTGTTCTGTGGCTATAAAAAATACTTGACCTCCTGGCTAACTATGTAGTGTGTCGTATCTTAAGAAGTATTTAGAAATGTAAACTTTCATTATTACAATAATATTTAAAATTTCAAGTTATTATTTTGTAAATACCTACTTAAAGTATGGCCTGTCTTTGATATATATCTACTTTGTATAGTTTTATTATCTATTTATTATCGCACGTATAAAATAGGAGGCATTCCTATCTTATAAAATGATATATCATTTAAAGAGACTTTTCAAAGATCGAAGTTGTTACTATAGGCCGCTATTATAACTGAACAGTTGTAAATGAACTCATTGCTCTCATTTTGCTTAACATCAATAAGTAATCCTTTGCGAAATACCACACACTTTCACAGCCCTCAAGCAAAAATATTTCACGCAATTTAATTACAACAGCGGTAACGTCGCAGTGACACTTTCTAAGACGCCACAAACTTTGTCCGCAAAACTACAACTCGTGTTATTCAGCTTTTAAATTATACGACACGATGGCGTTACATAAGATATTAAAAAACGCTAAGGCACATGATACTATAAAAAATTTGCAAAGAGAATTACGATAAATATTGTCGAAAATCTTTGGTTTGTGTAATTTTAACTCATATTTATTCATTTTTAAAAATCCTTTCTGATCATATGATCGGTGATACTGGCTCCGATTCGGTCGTACACGAACGATATTTAATTCAAGTTCAGTATTCATTCAGTTCAATACAACAAAAAAAACGATGACGTCATATGATTTTTGTCGTATTTTAACGAGCATCACATAAAACTTGCCGATTAAAATAATTCTAAAGTGTTCTTCTATTCATCATCTAACTTGACGTTACTAAATGTCATTCTATCCTTTTTTAATGAATTAGAATGAAAGAAATGCGAATAAATTTTATTTAATTTACGGTGTCGTAGGCGCATCGTTATGTGCGGACGTCGCTAGGTGTGAGCGTCGGTTGCGTGTCGCGAGCGGCGCGGCAGCGGCAATTTGCACGTTGCGCGGCGATCGCACAATTTGCTTGTCAAGCGAGCCCCGCCCGGGAAATTACCGGCGGCATACACGCTCACAGAACGAGGAGCCGATACTTGCCCTTAATGTGCTTAGAGTAACACCAACCTTTTTTATATAACTTTTTACGTATTTTTTTATTTTTGTCTATTTTTACATAATATTTTTGCCGACTTGCTGCAAATAATGTCAATTTAAGAGGTTAGATTCGAAGAAAGAATAAATATTAAATCACGTTTAGTCAACTCACAGACAAAAAGTCTGTTTTAATATGCACATATCAAGAACTAAGACTTGTAATAAGATATATAAAAGTTTGCCTTAGTTCCTTATTGCAATTAAAGCTCATCAGCTTGTCATATGAACTAGCCGTTGCAAAGGGAGCATCAAAAAGTAACAAACAGTTGAAGCTGCAAATAAAATTTATTCCCAAACTTGGACTGTCTTACCAGATTGCGATTCTCTTTACAAAAATTAGATCACATACCGCGATTGTGCAAGCTACAAGCGTACCAAACAAATAACTTACGATCACTTTTACTGACACAACGGTTGAGATTTGTTATCAAAAGTATGTCAGTTCAATTCATTGCGAAATAGTTCCTGCTGGAACTTATGACAGATTAAGAGTATACACATGAATCTGATGTAGCAGACCATACATGCTATATTAAAAACCCTTAAATTCCACTGAAGCATGACAACATTATAATAATCACTCGACAATTTGACGTAACCCGAATACCAACGTAAACTACGTGACTGATACGTCGCTTAAATAACACGAAGCGTCCAAAACAATTACCAAACACTGATTGTACCAAACAATACGTGACAGCATGCGAGAGCACGTCATCAGGTCGCCATCACATTCAATCACCTTCACCTAACGACCGGCCGCAAAAAACGGGGCAGACGCTCCCAGGAAGTCAGACAACAATAAAAAAACAAATAAGTAACTCCAGCAAATTAAGTTATAACCTAAAACACGTATGAAGCCATCATCCCAACGGTGTAATCATATTAACGACTACAAAAGGGGCGGCAAAAAACACAAAAATTAGAGGATCGAGAAATGTGGGCCAAACAAAAACGTAACATATCGCCTAATTATAGCTGTTGCTCCAAAAAACAATTTTATGTTCGTTGAGCCGGCGCACACGGGCCGATTTTGTAATAAACGTTTATTGGAAAATTTTATGCAACATTGTTAGCGGAATGTAAATGTCGCCCCGGGACATAGTCTTCACGTTATATAGACGTGTATGTCTGTAATGATATGTCCGGGAAGATAATTAAAAAAAAATATGGTTTGCTTTGACTAAAGCCTTCATGTTAATATAAATTAGCAGCTGTCAAAAATGATAAATAGTTAAAAAAAAATTAACTATCTTCCTGTATATTAATTAAAGGTGGTATAAACTAAAGTCTAAGTGGATAGTACTAAGTGGATTTAAAAATGCATATATTTATATTTGGTTAATAACAAGAAACTAGATCCGCAGCGTAACGTGAGTTTCAAAATGATGATTCCAAAAATTGTTGAAGCCTACCGTACCATTTTCACTGCATGTGTAATACGGTATGCTAGGAATATATTTAATTCATATTTCTGGGTGTATAGTATACAACCCGTTCAAGGAGAACAAAATACTAAGGATGAAGTTCTCAACTCGTCCCATTTAAAAGTTACCCCGTGTTTCGCGACGCCTGGCCGAATCCTTTATTATTTCGACGTGTATATTTTTATTTTGTTTCATCCACGATTATTATTTATGAATTATTATTATTTGAGAATTTATTATTATCTTTGAGAGCAAGCTCGTCGTTTTCAATTTGCCACAAGGTGCTCAGACGGAACAGGTACGGACCGTATTTTTTATTTCATTTTTCATAATACCTTTTTGACATTTGTTTTCTTGTGTTTCGCTAATTAAATTTCTGTTCAGTTCCCAGCCGCAACTAATTGATTTGGGTTTTAATATAATTATGCTTTAATTTGAAATATTTAATGTTTTATTTTGTGGGATAAAAAAGATGTTTAATGCTTATGTGTTTTTGCTTGTGCTTGTGATTGAGAACTAGAATAGATCTAACCTACAAAGCCACGCCATTTTACCCATCATTGATTATATTAACATAGTTGAAGTTATGACTACAAATTATTGAATATTATTATATTATATTGACCAATTAAAAAAATAAACTAATAACTTGATAAATACCACAAGGAGTAAGTGGGTGTGGTTCTTGATTTTTATTTAATTTCTATTGTCATAATAGAAATTATTATCTCGTTGGATAGACTTTATTATCTCGTTGGAACATATGTGATGGTAAATAAATCATACAAAGAACTAAATATTACGTATGTATATATATATAATATAATTATATTTTATGTATACAGAATTAACACAATCATCGGATCTCATCCGAATTTAGAGACTCCAGAATTGTATAATTCTGGAGTTCAATTATTGTGAAGTGGAATCACAAAATATGTATATATTTTGTGATTCCACTTCACAATAATTATATTAAGAAATGGATGGACACTGGTATTTAATATTTCCAAGTCAAGTTTAGAATAGAATATTTCTTTCTTGTACATTAAACAATTCAAAAAGAAAAACATAGAAGATAATTACCAATTTTGTACAAAGGGCATCCTTATCGCTAAAAGCACAGGTTACCAGGAAGAACAATTTAGGTACTCGAGGGAAGATGAAAAGGTTACGAATTTATAAAACATTTAATGGTCTTGACGATAATTAATAATTATTCTGTTCGTGATTTGCTACAAAATAATTACCTATATTGAACTTCTAGGTATATGAATTTCTTAGGTTTATTCTTATCACATCAGAAGAACAACCGATCGACTATTTAATTTGTTCACCGCTACGGGCGAGGTGTGCATTTGAGAAATTGCCCCACAGATACCACACGGTGTTATTGCTTGTTATAAATTACACCAACTTTATCGAGCGGATAAATACACTCGGTTAAAAACTGCTGATTTATTGGGGGTGAGTAGAAGAAAGTTCGTATCAATGATATTATATATCTATACATTCGTGACCGTCGTTTTGATACGGTTACTGGAAATTTTCCGAAGAGTAATGTTCAACCAATAACGACTCAGAGCAAATGAGTAATGAATTGAGAAATAGGATAACAGTATTTGTTTATAAACTAAAAACATAATCAATTTATCGCATTAAAAGGTATAATAACACAAATGAAATTACGTTCTTGCATGATGTTTATAATGGAGTAATAGATTCTCCAATTTTGTAACTAGTTTCTTTTTTTTGAGACTGCGAGCTCCTGGCATTCGTACCAGCACACGGGTTTGTTCTTTACTACGAACCACTATTACGAACTATGCTAGCGGCTATACTACTTACTATGCTTTACTACTTACTGTAAAAATAATAATTGGAAATTTGAAAAATTATCCGTATGAAGATATATTTCAATACCTAGATACTTGGAGTTTGTTTATACTTTAATTGATTCATACAAATAGAGAAAATCCGTTATTAGCGATATGTCATTTCCTTCTTTATAATAAAGTGCTTTCGATTTCTGTACAACTAATAAAAAAATCACACACGACAAACACGATTTAAAAATCCATTTTAAAATTAGAAAGTTTTCAATTAGATAAATTTACTAAATACATAAGTAAAGATTATTCAATCATCGATAGAAATATTTCGAGAGCACATAACTGTAGTGTCTTGCCTTAGTCGTACAAAAACCCATGAATTGGTAACACTGAATTCATAATTTTGTTCTCAACATTTCTACCTTTTACAATTACTTTCCTGCTTATTCGCAACTGTGAAGAAAACGTTGGTAATCCTAGTTATCTGGCTTTCTGGTTATTATTTTTCATTGTTACTGTTATTGCTGACCGCACGCTTATTATTCTAACGTTATACCACTTAACAAACTATTAAGGGTTCTTACAACGCCTTACCATTTTGATAAATTCACTCGATTGTTGAATGCAGAGCGAGGGTACTTTTTATTTTCTAAGGAACTTTCGAATCGCTTTCATAACGAGTCGCAGTTGTTTCAGAAGCGTATATTATGGGTATTATTAAATGTAATATATACAGTGTTTTTATTATACCGATTTTTATAATGTTATTTGAGTATATTTGGTAAGTCTGATAATAAGTCACGTTATTTTATATACCTTTAGGTGATAAGTGTGGCCCTCTATAAAATTTTTTTAGAAATTTTTCTATTACTGGAATAAAATATTATGGTACCGATAAAAATTATTATTTGTTCAGTATCAAAATTATCCAGGATAGATCAAAACCAATATTCCAAGATGACTATTTACATGAAGCCTACTTGAGAGCTCGCGCAGTTTGAAAGTAATATATGACGTAAGTATTACTTTTAAAAGTAAGTATTATCTGGGAGTGAATTCCGTCCCTCAATTAAGATTAGATAAGAATATGAAGGAATGAATGGGCACCTACTCTGTAGTATGTGGTATCATGTAATTTGGAACTATATATATATCAAAAAAGATATTAAATTGCATATTATATCAAGTAACTATCCTATTGATTGCAATACCGTAAATCACAAAACAGGAGTAACGAGGCAAGAAGAAGAGACTGCACTCCGCAGAGTTCAAGAATTTAATTAATGTTCAGCGTGAACTCCGACTAAACATTTACAAATGTAACGTAAGAAACGTCTGAGTTATTCTTTCTAGATAAGAAGCAAAGAGAAATGATGTACATTAATTAATATAAAACTCGTACGTGGCCCGCGTATCTCAATCGGCATCCAACTCGGAAATTGCCTGATTCCATTAAGCGCCCAAGTATTTTACCATTCTTACATTATTGGAATTAAACTCATCAAAAACGCTCGCACATAAATTATTAGAGTTTATTTTCTAAATATATGAAAAGTGATATTTATTCTAGTAATTACTTTCTATCAGGAAAAAATAAAAGTAGACATTTTCTCTGGTTACCTCAGGTTATGTTTGTTTTTTAATTAGTAAATTTCAACTTATGTTATATTACAATATATTTTACGTGGTATATATATTTAAGTACTTTTTTCAGTTCTGTATTTAGTACGTGGTATTTACAATAAAAGTAGAAAGATACTTATTTTTATAATTTGATCAACTAGGCGTGTGTGTATTATAATAATCAAACTTTATGAATAAAAGCTCTGTTGACGGTACGTATAAAGTAAATCTTGTAACAGAAGAAAATATATAAATTAAACCAACGGCAAAATGTATAGAGCTTAAAAAGCATCAAAAGAGTATTTATAATCTTGTGCACTTTTAGGTGGGCTAGGATAAATCTCTTGTATATACACGCTTTTGTTCACAAATGCATATGATATAAGAAATAACTATTGTTCAATAACGACTTTTATATTTTTAGAAGACGTAATGTCATTATTATATTTAAAGTACATCATAATGATCTCCTTATAATATAATTTTCAAAACTGTGTTTGGCCACCAATCTTCACATGGCCATCATATTCTTTTATAGTCATTACTTAAAACACAATCATTATCAGTATATTATCATTGGTGTTATTTTACGTTGTATGCCAAAAATACCCGTGAAAACCAATTTTACTAATATAATTGCAGTCTTAAAATTAAAATCAAAATATTGTTTCACCTGCTAGTTCGTGTAGATACTACGAGTACTATTAAATTTACACATACGTGCTATTTAAAAATAATATAGTAGCATTATATGTAAGTAAGCTCCTCAGAGCAAAATGCAAATAAATTAATTAACTGGTAAAAATCAGGTGTTTTGAAAATACAGTTTACTTCAAAATTAAATGCAGAATAGATAATAATATATTTTAAAGTACGGTAGAGCATCGAGGTACGGTAGCTATATCTATATTTCTTATATTTTTTGATATAAATATAAAATGGGTTATAAATATTGGATTGAAACATAAAACAATTGCAAATTGTGGAAGAATCAAGTTAACACTATAAATGTGATAAGTAATGTTCATTTCATTTTTGTAATCATCCTCAATTTATTTTTGTGTCATAATTTGAGGCTGGAGTGGCACAAGCCGGTCGGCGCGCGATAGTATCGCGCGGGGTCACAGAATAACACCTCGCTGCGCCAAATGAAACGCTTTTATGTAATTGAGCGAAGCACTGCACTGTTAGTCGGCTGGGTACAGTTATAGGGAAAAGTATTTTTAAATCATATTTTTTCAACTTTCTACTAATTGCCATAACATGGAACTAAAAGACTATTTTTTCCTAAAAAAATATTTAGATCTTCTTTAACACTAAAAAGCTATTTATATATTTTCTTAAAACAGTTAACGTGGTTGATATATTCTAACAAGTTATTAATGCATGTTATCTACAGAGTCAGTAAGAAGGTAAAAATTGAGTATTATTTACTCCTAGAGTAAGTTTGAAACTTATCGAAACGGTTCAGTCATATTGTTGCAATCAGCAACACAATCCAATAAAAATCAAAAAGAATTTCAAATAATACACAACAGGGGCGGTGCTGTCAGTTTCGTACAATTTGACAACTGAATTGTATAAAAGACAATCAAGTTTCAATCGAATGGCACTGTTCGGTTAAATATTATTGAACGCGCTGTTTTCTTTTTTCAAGGGTTAATTGTTTTTAGAATAATTTTGTAAAAGTATCAATTTTAACAATTAGAGCTAGTGATACTATTTTTTTATTAGGTTTCTACTATTTTAATTTAAATATTGATCATTTTTCTTCGGAACAGCACTGTGTATCTGTGAGGCGGAGCGAAGCGTTTTTTATGATTGCATCGAACGTGCTCGCGGTACGTTCCTACGCCACATAATTACAATACATCATTATTTATAATAATTAGTGTTTCTTTTATTAATTATACTAAAGAGCCTTTTAAACAGACAATGCTTTGCATCAAATATTGTTTTCATAAATACTTACCTATAAAATATAAAAAAAAAACAAGAAGAAGACGTTGAAACGTCCATTTTGTTACGGCCCATACTCCTCACTCGCCCAGCAGTGGGACGAATATACATTCTTCAATTACGGCCTTAGTATATGCGATGAAAATATCACATCAATAATATAAATTCTTTAATTTCGGCAGTACAGAGTAATACAGGCAAAAGTTAACCAGATTAGAGACCTATGCATCCTAATTGATATCAATTTAAAATTTACATCTCACATTTACAAGGTAACAAAAAAGCCGCTCAAATGTTAGGGTTTTAAAACGAAATTCAACAGGATTCCGTCGAGTACAAACAAGGAAAGTACAACAGTTATGCGCAGTCACTAGCTTACAACACTTCTGGTATTGTTCATATACAACCTTACGACAAGAGAATTTCTTATTTCGAAATGACAACTTTGGGTGACCATTACTTGGTTGCAGATTTGAAGTTTTTACACAAAATCCTAAACAATATAATTAAAAGCATGGAACTGCTTGGCGAAATAAATTTAAATGTTCCATACAATTATCGTTGACATCATATCCGAAAGTTATTTAGTATTCTAAAATATATGATTAATCTGGTCTATCATTGTCCATTATCTAGAGCACCTTTTCGCCCCAACGGCCATCAGTCCTCCTTATAATGTGCCCTACATGACGACTGACGGCAATTGGACACTTCAGGTTCCCAATTCTATGTGCTACGTCGGTGACCCAAATTCTCTTGTGGAACTCATAATTTCTGATTCGATCACGCAAGAGAGACTCCGAGCATAGGCCTCTCCATTACCCTTTGGGTGACATTGAGCCCTCTTATGAGGCCCATTGTAAGCGACCACATTGGTGCAGAGGACACGACTTGACCTTAAACCCAAACAAAACGGAACTGGTAATGTACACAAACAAGCGAAATCTAGGATGTTATAACCTTCCCAGTATATTTGGAACACTTGTGCTGTTAAAAGAGACAGAATGTTGGGGTGTGACTCTAAGTTAAACTGGAGCAGTCGCGTGGAATGTAAGCTGAAGTCCGCGAGCGTCGTCCTCTGGCAAAACCACAGTATGGTCGGCAAACGAAGGAAACAAGCATCAAAAATCTTGAAGTGGCTCTATGACACGTTCATAACGCCAATGGTAAGTTTCGGAGCCATACTATGGTGGCCAAGAACAAAACTTTTGACTTGTGCTAACAGACTCCAAAGTTTCCAGAGACAATCACTTCACTGTAATAATTTGTGTAAAAATTAATAACAATAAGAAATAAAATAGTTCCTTATCAAAAATAAATAATTTGTTTTAGATTAATTATGTCGAAATTCAATGCTTTATTAAAGCAGTCATATGTGAGAAAAATTAAGAAATAATGCTGAAAATTTCTACTGACCCCATTTGTTTGCTTACACCGTGCGTATATTAGCCAAAAGCAATATTACATACTTTCTTGATTTTAGACAAAATTATCTATCTCCAGCTGGACTGTGATATATAATTGGGTACAAATTAACTATAATTCAATTATTTCTTTGGATAAGTTAATTCAAGGTAAACTCGAGAAGTATCTTTTATACTGTTCTAGCTAATCTTTTGTAAAACAATACATCATGGATAGCTTATAATATAAATCTAAAACTAGCTATTAATAGATTCAAAAAACCAACCAAAATTCAGAATTCAACCTCTTAATCTTTTGCAGTCTATGAAAATATATAAAATAGAAACAATTTTATATCCTTTATTGTTCAGTATTTTCTAGCGCATAGAAACAACGAGGCTGGAGTATCTCTAAACAAAAACCGTCATAATAGAAATGGCTAACAAAAAACGCAACAATATATTTACAGCATTGCAAACTTTTCATAGCACTCACGTTAACGCGTTGTTATCAACAAAAACAGGACAATGGCGGACTGACTTGTTTACAACATTGTGTTTGCGTTTTGCGCACGCAGTGCAAAAGAGCATGGAAGAAAACAGACATTGTAATTAAATTAACTTGAGACTAAATGAACTGCAGTCAGTAATTGAATATCTAATTTATTGTTAATTACTTTCATTTCTTTGACTTCTACAATGCGTGTTGCTGCTCAGACAGTGAGAGATATTTACATTTTTAGTTTCATGCAAATGCTGTTGACAAGTAAGCGGGAAACAGTGTCAAAATACATATTTAATGCGTTCTCGTTACAATCATGAGCATTTGTTAGTTAGACACTTTAAATGAATGTTCTGCATCTGCCAACGTTTTTCTATAAGGTCTGGATATATATGTTTAGATCGTAGAAAAGATAATATAGAATCTATAACATGAAACTAAGGGTAGATAAGAACTTTCCATGTTAAGGCTGTGTATTTTATGTCAAAACATCTTCATCTAAACCATTACAAGTTTTCAAATATTCGTAATGACATTTGATCTCTCTATATAAAGTAATTCACTAAATAAATCAGAAAAATGATTGCTTATGAATTCATCAAAAACAAGTTTAAAATAATTTTTTACTTCGAATAACACATTAATAAAAATGGAGAAATTTTGACATAGGTACCACATCATCATACTTTCTAACAGTTTTTAGCTGTTATAAAACTGATCAACTCATGATTATTTCTCCACAGATTAAAATGTTACTAAACTTTTTGCAAATCATATAAACACAAATAGACGATTAATAAAAATATTGAAGAATCGTCGGCATGGAAGCACAATGGGTTGTAATGATTGGTGATGCCGCGATAGTCGGGAATCGAATGCGAGCCTTATTGATTCAGACAATCAGACCGATTAGCCGCCTCTCACGATTACCGAACTATGAGCTGCTATAAGAAAGCACTTGGAATTTTGGATAAGGCTTTGTGGATTATAAATAAAGGTGTTTATTATTAAACATGCGATAATGAATTAATGCATCACGAAGATAATGACAAAGTCTAGCTAGTGGAGTGGGGAGACCCTGACTACGAAATCAGTAGTTCCCAATTCATGTTCCGATGTTTTGAGATGTTTTTATGATAAACACGAAAATGTTTTGTATTCGTTTTATTAAGAGTGAAAATCGGAATCGGATTTATTAAAAGTGAAAATGAAATACTATGTAATATAATGGTTGTAAATTTAAAATTGTGATTAATACTTTGAATATGATAGTAATCAAACCATTGGCAATACCGTCACGACGTTAATTGTTTGTTGACTGGAAGAGATCCCTTGTTAGAGATAAGCCGACCTTTGAATGTGTCTCTCTAATATTAATGACGCTAATGTAATTTATTTGTACTCAGTAAAGGATAAAACAAATGACTTTTGTTCTAAAATTCCGATAGAGCTGAGAATAGATGGTTGTCAGCCATACTCGGCGTTCGAACTTCATAGAAGAATTCATTTGAAAAGGGGACTTATCCATGCTAATTTGGTTTGGATCAAAAGTATGTATTATAGGCGATTGACCTCTCATTTTAATCATTTTAAGCGTCCAATTGTGAGTGAACAATTTAGATTATCTTCGTACATCAGTGTCTGTTTAACACCTCTCACGATTAAGTCGCGTCCGCCGCGGCAGGCGGGCCCGCAACAAAGAGGATCGTAAACCGTACACCAGGATAAAAACATAAAAAAGCTGAGCCCGAGAGTATAATAAAGAGAGTCAATTCGCCCCGTCTCGAGGTGTGAAGCTGTCACGGTAGAAATGATGACTCCATTATTAACCGGCTAAATAATAATTTCAACTGGTCCCGTTGCGTTCACTTGATGTGTTAATAAGTTGTAGGTAATACGTACTTACGTGTCGGTGTTATGTTGGTTGATATGTACAAATGAACGCATACGTATTTGTAGGGCTGTCGCGGTATATTGTGCACGACAATCAATCAGAAGCGACATACACCTTACACACATATTTTTCTATATTTTTTTAAATAGTAACACAAGGTTTACGAAGATTAACCGAAGTTTAACCTAAGTTAAAGTAAGTATTCTTGACAGGCGCGTCAACAGAATCTTAATGTAATCGTTCAAATTAACAATTCACCGAAAATAAAAATTTAATTGCCAAATAAATTTTTTTTTTGTCAAATTAATATAACTTTTCGTACATAAAAACTAAACAACCAAACGATGGAAATATTCGTAAAGTATAAAATACGTACGGAATAATATTTTAACTTTATTTTATAGAATTGCAAGCTTTATACAAAGCCCACTCGTGGGCGTATACCTTACCACAAACTCTATTTAATCGATTCGATTAAAAGATACCGTTGTCTGCGGCCCTAGTTAGTCTCAATTAACATAGACAAAGAAAGTGTCTCGTCATTGTTTTCGGTTCCGCGAGCCCGCCCTCGCTGGGCGGGATCACTTGACCAATCAGCTTTAAGCGCTTGCGCACTATTAATGTCACAGGTGACTCGCTTCCATGCGCGGGAAACGGTCGTTTTACAGCCCATCAAAATTTACAGCTTAGAACATCTGCTGTTTGGCAATATGTTCTAGCATATATTTTTTTTCAAAAATATTATTGCTGAGCTTTAAACCAGTAATGTAAATTATAGATAAAGTACATGCTTATATTTATAAAAAAAACTCTTTTTTGAACCTTAAATTTTTGTCAAATCAATAAATAGATATTTGTAATATAAATATTAATAATCTAAATATTATTTTACACAAAATCTATTAAAATTTTACGGGTAATTAATTGTTACTGTAAGTACATAAGTTTTTGAGAAAGTTATTGAACTTTGAAAATGAAAGAGAAACTTTTTGAGAAATTAGTATTGTAACATAGTAATAATATAAGTAATACTATAAGTTACAGTAATATAAAAATACCAAAGTCAAAAACAAATAAAATATTAAAATAGTTTTTTTTTCTCAAAAAATTCATTTTCGCTTTAATAACCGTATCAACTATAGATATACGTCCTTATTAATTATTCACATTTTATGTTGAGATAACTAAAAAATAAACATGATTGTAAGAAATTCCCGCAGAATCAAATTCTGCAAATCAATGTAAAATTATTTTTAATAAAATACTGCACATACAATAGATATATTATAAATGATAGATATATTTAGGAAATGTTACTATAATAGATTTTATCAAATGTAAATTACTAACCATAAACGACAAATGACATTGAATTGACTAAATGAAAACCGAAACATAATAAAAGGCTAAACCTCCTCCACCGTTTTTATAGCCGTACAATTAAATTTCGGTCGCCTTTTTAAAAGAACAATTTAATTTAAATGATTTCAGACGTCTTTTTTACGGAGCCTCGAAAGCAGAGCTTTGATAGAAATTAAAGTAATTTCACTTACCCGATCAAAGTTGACAGACAGACAGATTGCGTGAGTCGGGGTGCGGGTAGAGCGGTACACGCGGTACCTTTGTACCTCGAGGTGCTAATAACGAGGCGCCCCGTGGAGTGCGCCCCACTGCGAGAGGAATGTTGGGGCGAGAGCGACCATGTTGACACCTGGAAAATTTCTTTTTTTTTATTATTGAATGCCAAAATAAATTTCTATAATAACCTCCGTGTTATTAAGGAAAATATTTTGGTGATTAATAAATTTGGGGCTTTAGTTTGAAAGTTATTTGCTATATTAACACTAGATATACCAGCGATTTGTATATATGTCAACAACAAAGATTATATTTGTTACTAATGTATATAAAATAATATTAAGTTTATAAAACGTACTCTCTAATTATAGCTACAAAAGTCATAACATCATTTCTGAAAAAAAAAATGTGTAATATAGTAGGAATTTTAAAATTGAAATTGCACGACCAGCCAAAATGACTGGTCTGGTAAATCTAGTGTTAATAGGCATGAGAGAGTAACCTAAAAAGGTATTATGTAGAATGAAAATATTGGCATTTTTATTCATCTACCTTTTTTCTAACCTTAATATTAAAATACATATAAGAAGAGATGGTGTGTACAAAAATGATACAAAATACTCTTATTGATATATGAATAAACTTTTCCTAAGTTATAATAAAAAACTTTTATATATTTATAAAAAATAATGGTTAAACCATAGAAATAATTTATATAATATATATCCACAAGCATTCACAACTAGTGCGAACACCCGAGGCGTGAGTGAGATATCTCGGAAAGCGGTCTCTATTAACTATAATCAAGTGACCGGTGGACGGCCTGCGCAGGCGCAGCCTATTTGAGAACGTATCTCTCGAATAAAGGGACTATTCTTTATGGGATATCAGGATAGAAATGATTAGCAATGCATATACATAAATGAAGTTAAAAATAAAATACTTCGCAGTACTAGAAATATTTCAATTGAATATAGAATATTGAGTTTAACTATAAAGATTTTGACTTTGGTTAAAGTCAGTTGCAAACGGCCTGTAGTATTCAAACTACCTAACAAAAACAATCTCAAGTTTTTTTCTTAGAAAGTATTTTGAATTGTAAACAAAATAGCATGTTCAAGGTACCTTAGTACATATGTGTTATAGGTAATATTAACTTATTTTATTTCTAAAACAAATTCGAGAAAACGCCATTAAGACGTTATGGTCGCAAAGAAAATTCCATACTTGTTTGCAATATATCTATTGAAATGAGTACGTAATACGACGTCACAAAAAAATATGATGAATCGTAACATAAAATATTTTTTATTATAATCGATTGGTCGCCCTATTATTAACACTTACGAGTACCGACATATTGGCAATGATTAAGTGGTAACTGCGTCCTGTTGTGACGATGCGGATTGGGTGCTCGATTACATATTACTGTTATATCAGGTACATACTATAAATTTATTATTATATTTGTTGTAGATACAGTGCTTTAACCCGAAGAAAACTACCTTGCCTATGACTTTTAGCATTTAGAAGATATTATTAAATGGACAATTTGTATTCTTTGATAAGTTAATAGATATTTTATAAAATTTAAGAATGTTGGAATGTGATATTTACTCACTAAATATAACAAGGTATATTAATTCGTTACGTTAAAAATGGGATGAATCGTTTTCAAAATAAAGAAAGTTTTAGAATTGAAATAGAAAAAAATAATACTTTGAGAGTTATAATAAATTCTGCCTAGAAAAATTAAATAGGGACTCAAGAGATAGGAGCTCATTTCACAAATATTAAATTGTTTTAGTAGTATTTTTCATTCCATTTTAAGCTCGAGGTTTATTCCAAACACACACATCAAAAACAAAAAAAAATAATACTTCAGCTCTCGCCTTAAGCACTAAAACATAAAAATAGCTTCAGCAAAATGCTAAAAACGCCTGCACGGAAGATTCCTCTCCGCCCAGCGTACATTGTAAGACAAATTGTTTTTCCGACGACATGTCTAAACACCCACAGACTTCGCATTGATTGAGCCATCACCGACGCCGTTTCAGCTTCTTTGCACAACATCACCAAGCAGGTATCGCTAGTAAACTAGTAATCTATCTCTTGGTTAAATATAATAAGGTCTACAATCGTCATTCTTTAAAAATTGCAACTGATTTTTCAATTTTGTACACACGCAGTATGCTGCGGTACCGGCACACTTATGTTTCTGTTTGAACGACGATATCACGAACGCTATACACAGGGCTGTAGAGTCTCTATTTTATTGGATTTTAGAATCTGAAGTGAAGTATGAAGATTGCGGTTTCTGAAGTATGTTGTCGTAACTCAGATGTGCAGTCGGAAACTATTATTTGTTGCGGTCACAACACAATGTGTTTTAAGTTAAAAGCTTTTAGTTTTTGTGTATGGAACGATCATGCTTTTAGATTATTGGGATACAAATTGGTTTAACTTTTCACAAGTGTATTGTTATTCATACTTCAATGTTCAAGTCAAGCTTAATACACGCTGCAAAAATATTATTTTTCAATTGTAATTTAACACCAACATGTAGGCTTTTTTTAAAAATACTCTTATATCTAAATCTAAAATAGATGAATAAGAAGAGAAGAGGGAAGATTGTGTAGCGTAGTGTTGTTAGTAAAGTATTAATGACATTAATCACTGTAAAAGTTAGTAAAGTAATGAAAGCAAAGTAATAAAGTAAGTAATATTTTATTTTACAGATTTTGATGTTTCCTGTAGATAGTAAAAAAATACATTGCGCCATATTTAAATCAAAATAATTGAATTAATAAGACTTGATCTGCTACACCCCACACATATTTCATACATTCTCATTTGAAGTCGTACAGAACCTGAAAGATAAGAAAGATCATTAAGTACTCTGTAATCTTCGCAATTGATATTCACGCAAGTACTAAAAACGTGCTAATGTATAATAAAGTAGGTAAAACAAAAACAATGGCCTTGAATCTTGATTAAAATCTGATTGCACGAAACGCAATGGAGACATCAAATTGAAAATCATCAGCGGCTGTAATAACTCTACCTTTATTGCCTTAATATATTGCCTGTACAAATTGTGATCATGCTAGTGAAAATGTCGCTTCAACAAAACAGTGTATTAAAAAAATGAATAATGACTTCTTTGCCGACAACATCATTATAGCGTGCGGTCAACGGAGAGATTTCTATCTAACTTACACTAATAGCCAAACGAACCGTTTTGTACTTTAAAAAAGTGAAGAATAAAGTTTATTTTACCTTGTGATAGCTTAAGAAAAACGCAAAGAAATTTAAATTCTAAAAGTATTTAGTTTAGGGTTGGTTTTGAAACGTATATCTTTAGAGTCGTAAATAGTGCCATGTGTGGAGAATTTTCACGTGACTACGCTGTGGCGAATCGGATTGACAGGTAAGAAGGTTATTATTATCACATTTTACTTTAGTGTGCATTTACATTAAAGACTGTGGTACTTGCGTTGCTAGTTTTCAAATATCTAAACATACCTATAGAACAACATGGTGAAATTGGTAGCAATAATTAATATAAAAAACTTCATTAGTAAATAGTAAGTTAAGTTTTTAAGTTGATTTGGATTTTATTATATCTATATATGTAAAGTTTCTTCAAGTCCGAAAAAGCTATTTAGTATGAGATCAAAAGATTTTTTTTTTAATGATTCGACCAAAACCAATTAATACATTTAATGCCTTCATTAGAGGAAGAAACCTAAGACGAGCTAAATTCAACCCTACTAAAGAAAATATATGTCGATTGTAAGAAGTGTTGTAAATATGCTACACTATAGTAGTATAATTTAATTGAAATTTCTATATACGTAAAGATGGATCGTTGAGCTTGTAGGCGTTGTGTAAAATATGATTAGATGACAGAGCCTATTGTGTGCACATATATTAGATGGTAATAACAGTATACTTGTAACACTCAATTGAAGCCTCTTGGCATATTAATCAGTGTTTTTTTATTAGTAATGACTGGGTTGGAGCTTGAGGTATAGCGTACATTAAAATTGTAATTTATGGACGGAAGTCAAACAGGTAACCTGTACTTTAATTTTGTTTAAAAAAATCAATAGTAATGTTAAAAAGGGGGATAACCATTCTAAGATTGAGTTGTAAAGAATATCCTATACAAGCATTCAGATGCCATGTATAATTGTGAACATAGAACACCCAGAGTACATACTAAGTACATCTTAGTATTTCTCCCATCAAGGAAGTCCTATGTCCAGCAGGGGTGCGTAAATAAGCTGTCGACGAAGCTTATGTTGTATAAATAAAATAAAATAATTCACATTATTGTACACCTCGTTCAAAAAATTAAAAATAATAATATCGTGGACTCCATGAAAAAAAAAGGTTTGATTCCTTATCAGACCCGTCAAACAACAAAAGAAAATAAAATAATATTTCCAATAAAATAATATTGAATAATGAAAATAATATTTCTTATTCTCACACCTAGAGAATAAGAAATATTATTGTCTAGCATCAATACGCATAATTAAAAGCGTTATCTGTTTGTAAGACATATCAAAAGCCTTTTATTTGAAAATTCTTTACCAATTAAATTGCATATGCTTATAACTAATAACATCCGCCATTGAAGTTGCTATCCTCCGAGGAATAGACAATATATGTCATCAATACTCGTTAAGTACAATAACTTATAAAGCGTATTGAACATATCCGTATCTAACGATATATACAGTTTCTCATTTAAGAGGCAGTGAGGTGTCAGGAGACAGTTGCTGATTGATTGATTACTATTGAAGAGCTACGCCATCAGAATAGAACTTCTTATATGTGCATTTTGAGAAAAAAATTACATAAACAACATTGTATGCCATTGCGAAATAACGGCACTATCAAAGTCATTAAATAAGTATTTATAATATTTTGTTTGCTGAATTTAGGATCTCCATAGTCTGTAGTTTTATACCGTAAAGTAAAAAAAAATGTAACTAAAGCATAAAATAAAGACATAACACTAAATTTTACACTTAAGCACGCTTATATTTGATCGCAAAAAGTTCAAAAACAAAAAAATATTTCGCATACTATACCATACCACTATCTCCATTTATGGATGATATTACATAGCGTTATTTATATAGTACTGTTAATTTACTTTTGGATTATCACAGTTTTTATCAATCGTATTTATCTATGTACCTTCGTACCTATGTACCTTTAGGTATCTAATAAATATAATAAAAGTGGCATTATTCTATACTTTCATATTTTCCATATTTCACCGAACAGCCTAAGGTTCAGCGTTCAAAAAGCTAACCAGCCTCGTCCGTTAAGACTTCGCTATAATTAAGGAGGTGATCTTAGCCGCCTTCACCAAAACACATAAATCATAATAATTTAATGCGAGCGGCCCTTTCTCGCGCCGCCTCAACCTCAGTTGGCCTTTTAGGGGCCCGCAAGACTGGACAACATAACTAGCACTTTGCTACGAGAATTGAGTTATAGGTTTTAATGAGTTAATGGCCCTTATAAGTTGATGATGGTTACTAGAATTTAGGAGACCCGTTTATTGTCTATTTTTGAAATACACGCTGTTCAATGAACATTGTTTAAACATTTCTAGTGGCGGTAAGTTTTAATAGGCTTTAATAGAAAAAGTGTAAAAAAAAATTATCATGGTATTTGCGTTCATAAACTTTTTCAGTTCACACGGTGGGATTAAAGACTTCTATTATTAAACGTCTAATAAAACGAAAACGAAGAATTCAAGTTAACATAAAGTTAACATTGGTTTTATCAACAAAATCCTTTTGAATAATATCAATTAACAAATATAAACATTATTCATCGCTTATCAAATATCGCTAAAACAAAACGGAACCAAAAGGATACCTTCTCCTCAAGCTTGACTAATTTTTTTCTGGAGTTACGATCTCCTGGGCATCTGCTCTCTAACCCGAAACGGCTTGCAATTGACAGCTTTATAAATACAAGAAAGCCTTTGGAAAACGCGATTTGTACCAAAGATCGTAAATAACGTACGATGTGTTCTTTCAATTTTATGGAGAACCTGCATTATCTCAGACATCTCTATTAAATAAGAAACACCTCCAAACTCGGCAGAATCGTGCGCAACAACACATGGGAATGAGGGATTTGTACGAAACAAGTTTATAGTGGGTAAGTACCTGTGTCATGATATTTTAAAGCCAAATAGGTATAAAGTTATTGAGTTTGAAGAGTTATTTAAGTAAAAGAGTACTTAATACGCATGTCTATTTTATTACTATACCTTTTGTTAAGTCCTAGCACTAGCATTAGAGAGGTTAAAGATTTTACTTTTATTTCGGTACAGTTAAGGTAAATAGTAAAGTGGAAGGTTTTTTTCTTCATTTACTATCTTCAAAACCCACAATGCAGCCAGCCAGAGCCAAAATTAATAATTCCATTGGATGCCCACCTATTGTCCGTCCACTCGGATACCAAGTGTGAACCGACGAAAGATTTACGACTTGTGTAGGCACATGCCGTTAAAATGGCTATATCATGTCGCTAGCTAAACAAACGAGATTAAATTTTAAATATTCGATGCTGTCATCTTTATTGGACTATAATTAGATTTTTTATATTCATTTTTTACTTTATAACTATGAGGCTTTGTCAACAGTTCTATAATAAAATATAAAATTCTATTTTTAACTACCGAAGTTACTTGTTCCTTTGTACCACAACGTTGAATGACAAAAGATACGTAACATCAAAATCATTTATAATAATATTTGTGTATAGATAGATTCTTACTTTTTAGATATACTACAATCTTTCAATAGTTCCCCCCCCCCCCCCCCCTTGGGAACTATTGATAATGTTGTATAAAAGATTTACAATCTATACATAGAATTTAATTCTTCCCAAGTTTACGTTATCACAACATTTGCATCATATTTATTCCAAATTATATTATTCCAATATGCATTAAAAAAAGTTATTATGACAGTATAATCGACATCTATGTCCAATACACAACCCAAAACACATAAAATTAGAAAAAATGCTAATACGTTAAACCAATTAACAGTAAATCATAGTGAATTATTCAATAACAATTAAGCCAGCGAAGCGTTATAACGAAGACAAATCGCCACGTTGCTCATTACCTAGCGCGTTAAAATTCATAATGAGCCTATCGAATATTCAATTAATTAATAATGTTATCGATAACGCGCTATTTTATCGGTAACGGCGGCGTCTGGGAATAATCAGTGTAGTGACGTGCTAAGGTTTTTAATTAAAATCGAAACTGTTCTCTTAATTTAATCCCATGAGAAATTAATTAAACAATTTCGTAACCACGACTTTCGTAAACATAGTACATTACTGTTTTAAAATTGTGGTAATTATATCATATGCCATAGTAGAAACTTCTGAAATGACATCTGAATAAAGCTAACATTATAAAAATGTCTTAGAATATTCCTATTTCATTGACGGCCGTTAGTCGAGTGTTCAGTACCCTTAGCCTTAGCCATAGGTCACGGGTTCGAATTCCGTCACGGGCAATGGGGCGAAGCTCGGCCGTAAGGCGGGCCTGCCTGGGGATGACCTGGTAATTTACCAGCTTCGGCAGAACTCGGGTCACCCCCGCGGTGGGTAATAGAGTTACCGGGGAGTTTTAGTGGCTATTTCCAGTGCCATATTTTTATAAGGCACTAGGGGAGTCCCACACACGCCCGCCGCTTAGCCAGTGGCGGGATTCGTCCTCGATATTTATATGATGAGTAAGAAAATTTGTTCAAGAGTCTAGTATATTTTTATAATTATTTACTTAAAAATTAATATACAAACAATAAATTTTCGGAAAGCTGATGAATGAAAATACTACTTATTTCAAAAATGAAATCTGTTGCCACAGTCCAACCATAGAGAAAAAAATATGAAAAGGTAGAATTGGCGTGTAAAAATCGCTAAAAGGTAAAATATTTAATTAAATTTAAAATTCGTTATATATATAAATTAATCAAATAAACTAAATAACTACATACATAAATTAAATTTCAATATAATAGTCTTTGTTTCTACAGCTATATTGTTGTACTGAAAAGAGAGGGATCTTTACAAATACAGGCTTTTTTAAACTTAAAGAGAGAATTAGAGACCCACACATTCGAAAAACTACGTGTAGTAAATAAATTTATTTTTGTTTTTTTAATGAATAAACATATATACATTAAATAATAACACAGTAATAAATAAGATAAAGGTAACATTAGTAAACAAAGTAGTGATACAAAGGAAAGATAATAAGCTTTAATTGGCGTCTTGAATGTTTGACAATCGCGGTCAGAAGGTACCACGGCATTCTATACTCTTGCCGCATGAACAGTAATGGATAAGGAAAAGAATTCGCTTGTAAGGGGAGGGAGTTTCCGAATAGTGCGTAGATGGGAGCAGCATTCAGGAGAATAGCTGATGCAAAAACTTTTCGCACATACGGAGGATATGATGGATTATAAAGGACATTGTAGAGGAAATGTCGGATGTGGCGAGTTTATTTTGTATATTTCTGATATTTAGCTTTTAATAGGTATGCTTGATAATATGTGTGAGTGTGAGAAATAGTATTTTTATTATTATGAATGCAATAGAATTGTATCTCTATCCCGTAATAAAAAGTAGTCAAAATACAATACCGATCTAATCTCAATAACATTAATATTAATGGCATTATAAAAGATGAAAAGAAGTTACAAAGAATTAGAACTTAGTAAATGAGTATTTAAATAAAGATATTTTGACTTTGACTTTGAACAGGATTAAACAACTAAACCGAGTTAAATACAAAAAAGTGAAATTCAAGAATTCAAGAATCAGTGAAATTCAAGTATTCAAAGGTATTATTTTGTAGTTAGTGTCACTTTTATAAACAATAGTATGGACCACCTCCACCACCACCTTTAAATATGATAACTTTATAGTGTTTTGGACTTTCATTCTTTACACTTCATTTTTACTTTCTTATTCAAAGAAACTGTATCGAAATACAGCATTAAATAGTGGGGAACCTTTATCCTGAAAATATTGACATGTATATATAATGTGACAAGTTATTAAATAATTATAGTTATGACATAAACTTTTTCCCTACTTAAAAGTTTTGGACTAAAATAATGTTAAATATATTTGCACATATTGAATAAGCTCATATTGTATCCGGCTTGTTATTCTGTACCTATAATTATTAATTATTGATGACTTTATTATTCAAGTCATTAAAAATCTAATACATATCTCTTACTATCTGTAATTAAAAAAAAAAGCATGTTGCCATTTGGAAACAAGATTTTTATCATGAACGAAATTCCGTAGAGATAACAGATTTAACACCTAAATCACGAGAGATAATTAATATTCGTCGCCTATAAACGTTCGGCTAACATCTATAGCAATTAAAAGTCAATTTAATTGAAATTTTAAACAGATACACAACAACTATCCCAGTAACAACTTCATAATTAAGGTGCGTTTTGTTACATCGACAATAAATAATTTCTACGTACATAAAGACAAAATAATACTTCTCATTCGTGGCTATTTACGAATAGCAATAGAACTCTATTTTCTTTGGACCATTTTGAGATTCCAGAAAGTAATAGAACATAAAGAAAAAAATTAACGAAATCATGTATTACATATGTGTTACATATGTGTATATAATATTTAATGCAAATAAATACATACAAGCTTAACCAAAATGAAAATAAATAATTTAAATAAAATACAAACAGCTTTACTCTATAGTATTTTCCTAAGCACTTTTAACATGTTTAAACTCAAATAAAAATTATCAAACCAAACTAGGAAAATAGGTATAATATTTTTAACCAATTGAGTCTGATTGTGCCGCATTTAAATATTTGGGAGATAGTTAATTTTTATGAAAATTAAAGGACTAGATTTCATTTTAAATATTAACTTTCCAAATTTATAATAATAAAACGACAACAAAAGCTCTCATCTAACCGTACCTTAACATAACACACGATAGAAGCGGGTAAAAAATATAGGTAACGATAATTAGACACGCGAACAGGCTATAAAGCAAATTCTAATCTCTTTATAAAAGGCGATAAAATACACAAAAAAAAGAAAACCTGAGATGGTCCCGCTTCCGTAGAGATAAAGCGACAAGATTTTATCTAAATAGCTAGATGATATACTCGACGGAAGTAATTACTAGGGAATCGATACTATACATTGAAAGTGTGTAAACCCTTACGTCTCTAATTGCTAATGTATCTGTATTACAATCACCAAGGTGTATTACATTCTGTATTACATTCACCATTGACGATGACCATCCCGTTATATTCTAACACGATTAGGTTTCAGATCATCCATTTAATACCTTATCTTGAATGGCTTCCAGTGGCCAGGCTAATAAATTATTAATTAGATGTCCTGGATGCGAATCATATGAAGAAGGATGTTTTGTTATACATGTTTAAAAATCTATATTTATTGGTCATCTAGTTTCCATTCCAAAACGTGTATGATGCATGATTTGGGCTATACCAATGCCGTAAGAAAATACAAAAAAAAT
This sequence comes from Acentria ephemerella, assembly GCA_943193645.1. Lineage (NCBI taxonomy): Eukaryota > Metazoa > Arthropoda > Insecta > Lepidoptera > Crambidae > Acentria > Acentria ephemerella. Next base: position 6,768,702 of record OW971886.1, on the reverse strand, counting down.
ATTGATTTATCGACTAATATAAAATTAACTCACTTAACTTATTAATTTTGACTTTAATATTTAACCCGAAGTTAACAATATTTAAGTTTTAACCAAACCTGCACAGACAAAGCGATTACGAAGCGGGAGCGTCAGTCGCGAGGCAGACGCTGCTTGTTTTATCTATGACGCTTGTTCAACTTGATCGCAAAGCGTCATACATTTTATAAACACGAGGAACGTTCGCCGCGCACCTGACGGAGTCGCTTTTGTCACAGAAATGTGGACGTAGCATTAAGAACTTTCTCACAAACCTAGTAAAGGTCTAAAACCCTGTTAAACGTGGTTTTTATTTCATTTCGCATATTTGAACGAGACACTCACTAAGAAATATCAATTTGACTTCACTCGATGAAGCTTAATTTTTTACTCAAGTGATTTAGAAACCCACACCTTTATTTCTTTAATTCAGTAGCTCCTCTTAGCAGACACCCCATAAATAAAATAAAACGTATTATGCTTTCTGATCAAACCCTTACAGCGCTGCTAAGGCGATCACCAAATGAAATAATTTCCTTACTAATCCCAAAAATATATCGCCCATAAATAATGGGTGGATTGCGTCTGTCTAAACCCTATTATAGTGAGGCTACCAGACATAAGGGATATCGATAAAACACATGGCAGTACGGGGCAACAGTAATTTTGATGCACGAAAAAACTAATTCGATTTCACGGTGGTTTGATTGGTGTTGTCTTTATTTTATATTTGTGCTAAATACCTATTTTAGATGACATATGGATTAAATGTAATGTGCAAAAGAAAAATTGCAACCAACGCCAAAAATAAAAAATATAATAAAAGACGCATTTGTAGCATTATAATTTCGTTTTTCGATTTTAACAGCTTAACTAAGTCTCAAGAAAAGGAAAACCGAGGTTGCAAGATATAACTATATGGTTACAATACAATTACCCACTTCTTCTAAGTGACTGTCAAATCAAACCGAGCAGAAAATTGCCCTGAATCTCCAGATTTTGAAGTGAGTGGGAACAACAACATAGTTGTAATATTTAAGCCTGATTTGAATATTTTTTGTTTCAATTTTAATACCACCTTTAAAATGTTATCGTAACTAGCCAATATAGACAGTACAAAAAGGGATTTAGAAAAGGGGTAAAAAAACAGTATATACGATACAAGTTATTCCCTATTGATTTTAAAATAAATGTTTTTTTTTATTTATTTTACCTTTAAATACATTAAAATCAATATCAAAATCTATAATATATCGATAACACAATCCTGTCGACCTAAACTAATCGCTCCATCATTTTGGATAAAGACATTTCTTGTAAGTTAAAATATATATCTGTTAATACATTATTCGTTATTAAAATATTATTTTTACTATAGGCAGCTCCGGAGCGATAAATGCTTTTACGATAAAAGTTTCAACGATTTCACTTCGACCTTTGGTAATCCTTTAAAAACTTAGTTTAACTTTAGGAATGAGTGTAGTAACCTCATGCTTAATCCATTTGCAGGTAATAAATAAAAACCCCTAAAGTAACAATTATAAATAACGAATATTTAAATCTCCTTTTTTGCTTTTTATTATTGAACTAAGAAACTTTTACTTTTAGTGAATTGGAATGCAGTAAACTTTGATAATTATTAAATAGTAATTTAAATTAAAGATCTTATCTTTAATTTTGTCCTCTTGATCACAGACTTTTCTAACTACTTTTGAAAATATTATCCACATAATAAATGCATGAAAATATGTCCTTGTGGCTTATAAATACAGTCATGGATATTATGAATAAATACGTATGTAACATAATTAACTTTTTTTAAACCTAATTTAGCTATCACTCCGCCATCAAACAAAATTGATGAAACTTTCACGAAACAGAATATCAGACTGTATTTTATAAACAAGCCAACACGCCCTATTCTATTCTATGAACGGTTAATTGAGCAATATAATTTGACACCTCACGGCGCGGTGAATAGCCAATTATTAATATGGACCGTTGATTAATTGTGATATCAGCATTTAATTTACGTGTTAACACTCGCCTCGCGACGGCCATTGTGCCGCGCGCCTTTGTGTGCCGTGACGTTTCAATTTTGAATAAATTAAATTTCGAACGCTTTATTTTTTTCAAAGCTTTGCCTTTGGAACAAGCGGCCAGTGGTATAATTTACTGTCGTAAAGCCACGTTTATATTATTCAACGTGCCTTCTTAGTCGTCACTATGGCAAAGCAAATAGAACACTTTCCAAAACTTTTTTGTGGCTGTATTTCATTTGAAGAACTTTTTGTACATTGTATTTGATATAAACAAATTTATTACTAAAAAAACTGCGGCAATTCATTTACAAACCGTGAATGATATGATACAGTAAATTTAGTCTTTTATAGCACCTTGCCTTTTCACTGAATATGTTAATTCCTGTTACTATGACACTATTAATTGAATATTTATCGAAGTTTGACAAACTAGTTTTATTAATATTTCTGCAATCCAAACTTAATATGCAAAGTAACGGTACGTACGATCCTGTAGAACTAAGGATTCTTGGTAAGACTTGAACGATTATAGTATCCTGTCAAATAGTAAACATGTATGTATGGGGAGATTTACCAACAGATCCAGGCGGCGAACTATGGACGGACATGAAGCAAGCGCTCGGTACAAACGCTTTGCGCTCGATGATTGCCGATCTTCAAGAGAGGCGATCCGTTTTCGATTCCAATGACAAATAGATTACGAGCAGTGCACAGTGCGGCCTGCAAGGGCAGGCGCAGGCAACACGGTGAAATGTTCTCAAGAGAGCCCGAGTCGTGTCCGATGCGCCATGGTCAGACCGTAAAGTGCGGGGACGCCATTACGTCGAGTCCCACATACCTAGGGGTAGCTGGTGCTATATATACTATAGGGATGATGCGTAAATGCATTCGACCATCCCGATACAAAAAAGATGGCCATATGCTTGATTTTATAAAAAACCATAATGATATCAAAAAAGATACTTCAAATATTTTAATATTTGCAGTTTCATATACCTACTTAAAATCATTTTTCATACTTCAACTATGTAATCAACGCCTTTACCTGTGAAGTTATAACTTAGCCCGAGGTGAGGTTAACTGTTAATGATCAGTCGTTGTGTAAAACGAATGGTTTTAATTATCTAAACAAATCGCCTCTAGTGAATCACAATCGATTGCTTGCGAATAATCTATTTAGACAAGTATTGTTAGGGATGTTATGGAATTCATACCAACTAAAATTAATTATTAAAATAATTAATTAAATCGATAATTAGCTATACTTATATCATATATAGCAATCAGACACCAATACTAGTAAAAATGTTGAACGATAATTTTCAACTTTTGGCAAGTAATTTTAGAAGATCAGAATTTGTTTTCTGTTATTATATTAAAATTTAAAGACACTTTATTCTATGTGATAAAATATTATTTGAAACTTGGCGACTGAATTTGCAATTCCATTCTAAACTCACTTCTTTTTAACTATTTTTTCAAAATGCATATTTATGATAAATAAAGTAGATGAAGCTTTCAAGATTTGTCTAACACAAACGTTTTATAAACATAGAGGTTTTTGTTCGTATTTAAATAACAAGCGATGAATAACTAAGACTTCTCGCTTTAAACCAATTTAATGTCAATGGAATTCCAAAAATTCAAGCATCAGCCTAATAAAAAGGGTGCCGTTAAAATGTTTCAGTTAGCTCCTGGCCAATGAGCCGATCCAATTATCGCTTTTATGGCAGCAATTTGGAATATGGCTGCCGCTCGTTCCAAATTTGAAAATCCGAAGTGAACGCGTTCGAATCAATGAATTCATCCTAATTTTATTAGTTAGCATTTTAGAATTTACTAAAATGGTAGTTTATTAAGCTCGTAACGCCGTGTAAGAATTGTAAATTTTGTTTATTTTTCCTGTTTCAAATTTATGATCTCAATAAAATTAATTGAAACACCGTCTATTAAGATTCATAATAGTTTTGTAGAAAAAAGTAAGCACTTTTCGGATTGTAATTTATTTAGAACCAGTAATAATAGTGTGAAATAAAATATTGGAATAAATTATGCTTACATAATTGATTCATTTTGATTTCTTTTAAATTAAAAAACTTTATTGGTACCTTTGGGGCGAAATTTGATACTTAATTTAATAGCGTTTGGCATAGAATTATAACCCCGGTTAGGTTAATGCTATTTAGTGAGGATCTTGGCCTTAACCAGTAGAAAAAAACTGTTTTATTAATTTGCTAGGTTATAAACATTTGTATTATCAAGTTTAATAGCTTATGGCATATGAATAATAACGCCTAAAGGAGCGACAGTGTACATAACGCACCGGATGAAACAAATAATCGAGGCTCTTGGTTTATTTTTCTACTACATCGTCTTCATCATCACTAACACACACACGAATAGAGTCCATAGTATAAGTTAAAATCGAATCGAGAGTATGCGATAGTAGTTGCCTTCATCTGCAAAATTCATATCACATGAAAAATTAACTCAAAACTGTTTACTTCCTTAACAATTTGTTTATATAATAGTATAGGGTTGGGGTTGCCTAGTAAGTATAATAAAACACTGGTGTCAAGCAGTCCGGCTTTATCATAACACTTCCATATATATACAAAAACTATAAAAGTAGTTTTTAATTCTTCACAATGTCGTTTTCATACGGTTTAACAGGTGACGAAAAATACGTTATTTAAAAATACGTATACTGAAACTTACACAAGGGGGTAGTTGAAACTTACATCACTGGGATGAGTTACAACACTGCATCGCAAATCAAACAAAAGTGTTCTTCTCGTTGTCGGAACATAGGGTAAAGGTCGGAACATAGGGTACAACTTCACCTCAAAACACAGACAACAATAGACAAATGCTTAAACCAAAAGATAGATTTTAATAACGTAAAACTTTTTTTTCTGTTGATGCTAATTCCTAAAAAGCTAAATCTTAGCGTTGCAGATCTTATTTACAGAGGCAAAAAGCTTAATCATTTAAAATAGATATAGAGTATTAATGCAAGTTAGAAACGGGTCGAAATAACAGATTTTAAAATGATATTCTTTGTATACATATTTAAACATATTCCCGTATCTATACCCTGGACATCATCTGGAACGATCTCTAGGGTAATGCGTTTTTAATCACTTAATGCATTGCGCCCGCGCAGTACGTAATTGTGAACGAGTAAGTATATTCCCGATAAACTAACATTCAATTTATCTTAAGCTAGTTAAAATTATATATTTTAATTATGACCGATGGAACGCACGGCATTACTTTATTCATAGTAATTATTAATTTATTATGTCTTTTTACTATATCACAAAGCATTAAAATTTCAATCTGTGTAACTAATTTACTAGTAAGAAATATTTACTTTAACTATAAATTAACGATTTATTATTTTATATTTTATAAATTAACGTAAATTTCGTAGTAAATAAAAACACATCACCTCTGATAGATTGTACTTCATTTCACTAGCAATGTAAAAACATTCATTTATGTATCTGACTAAGCTGTCTCAAGCTTTTTTCACAAATAAATATTTATAAAAGTCTAAACTTAAAAGTAAGTAAGTAGTAAGTATTTATTTAAGTCTAAATACAAGTCTAACCTTTAAATTTGTCATATTTGTAGCAGAGCTATTCTTTGATCAATGTCATGAACTTATTTTAATACTTACAATTAAGATTGACAAGTAGAAATACCTATACCACTTTTGAATATTTAACATTCGTAAAAAACGTAGAGTTCTAACAATACTGATACCACATTTTTTCATTAGGAAAATATTATACTTTTGTCAACTGATTGTGGCAGATGGGTACAAGCCTAGCGCTGGCCGCGCCACCTGCCAGTCCAGAATTGAGTCATTCCAAACCACTGCCACTTGCCACTTAATGACCGTTTTTACTTAAAACTTAAGCACTCGTGCAAATAACCTGTATTTAGCGAGTATTTTTGAGAAATACTTAAATCAAAATTAATGAATTGTTGGGTAAATAATATGGTAGAGGTAGAAAAAATAAGCTTTGGTGTCGTAATGACGCGGGTACGAAACAACTTAATATACCTTCGTGTTAAGAAAGAGAATAGTAGAATGTAAAATTACTATGATATCATATTTAAGTAATTCGCTAATGATAATTGTGGATAATGTATAAAAAGTGTTATAATCTTATTTCTGTTTTCTAAAAAGCCATCATATTTGTATTCCGTTAAGAGTTCAAATAATAATTATTATCAGCTTTTATTCAGATAAACGGTTATTTTATTGCAAAAACTGTACATATAGTATGTAAAAAATTAATATATAATATCTTTGGCTGTACTTTTTGTATCTGGCTGTTTTTCAAGACATTAAAATAGCGACATTTCAAAAAAGTAGCAAATTAAGAAAATTTTGTTTCCCACTATTTTTCATTTGGTTTTCGTTTTATCAAAATGAGCGAATCGAAAGAAGAAATAGATACATTTTAAAATTAAAAATAATAGGAAAAAATACAACGCAAGCCGCAAAAAAATGTGACAATTATGGACCTTATGCAGTGTCAGTAAGTGTAGCACAAAGTTGGTTTAAGCATTTTCAATCCTAGAATTTTGTTGTAAAAGATGCACTTCCCTCTGGTCGCCCTGTTACGATTGTAACCTGACAAAAAGGACGCTAGTTTTGGAAAAGTGGAACAATATCGGCATCTCAGCAGTTACGACACAGCTAAAGAACTAGGAATTGAAAATCTGGGTACACAAAAAAGCTCGATATTTGGGTGCCACACGAGCTCACTGAAAGAAACCTAATGAACCGTGTACTCATTTGCGATTCTTTATTGAGACGTAGTGAAACTGAACCGTTTACGAAGAGATTGATGACTGGTGTTGAAAAGTGGATCACGTATGACAAGAACGTGCTAAAAAGTGGCCTGAGTTAATTCGCAATGAGGTGATGCTGTGTCTATGTATGGTGGGATTGGAAGGGCATTGTTTTTTAGGAACTTTTAATGCCGGGCAGAACCATCGAATCGGATCTCTACTGCCAATAACTGATGAGATTAAAGCAAGAAGTTGAGAGAAAATGGCCGGAATGGGTTAATAGAAAGGGTGTGGTCTTTCATGACGATAACACCAGTGGCTAAAAATGCATGTCGTATGCATTTTTAGCCACTCAGCAGAATTAAGAGAGTTTCGCTGAGACGTGCCAATGCATTCGCCATATAGCCCTGACCTTGCACCTTCAGATTTCCACCTGTTTCGGTATCTTCAGAATTCTTTAGGCAGTGTCAGGTTAACATCAAGAGAGGACTGCCAAAACTACTTGTTGCATTATTTTGTTCAGTAGTGCCAAAATTTCTTCATGTACCTACAAGATGGCAGAATGTCTACGAACATATATACTGTAATTAAATGTAAATTAACTTTGAAATAAACAACTTTGAATGAAAACACATAAAATGCGAAGAAACTTTTTCCCCGACCTATTATTAGGTACTGGTATTTTACAGAAACACCTTGATAATTAATTTAGATATTGGTTAAAATAAAATTATATAGGTATTGTATTAAACTTTTGGTGATCCGCGAAGTATATTGCCTATATTATTTTACCTAATATAAGCCGGACTTAATTATAAATTTATTAGTTAAAAGTAGGTGGTACTTCATTTTTTAATTCTGCTTATAACTTCACATTTTGCTATTTTTTGTAAAATCTTTTAGAGAATATTTTTGTTATAGTACAGAACTACATGATGTTTTAAGAGACTTATTAATAGTTTATGAATATGGATCTTTAACGCAGTCCTATAACCCTTATATAGTAGTTCGATAAGTTTTTAATAATACCATTGAGAAGCTTCTCTTTATCAATATCCAAATAGTCACTAAATAAGGAACCTATAGGTTCATATGTCTATTTGCTTGTTCGTCCATCTGCCCAACCGTCCCGTCGGTGTATGACAGTAAGCTTATAAAAAACGTTTGGGCTAACTGTCATATTAAGCATTGCTTGACAAGCTTGATTAATATCTCATTAGTAACAAAGAGTTGATAACATATTTATTTATTAGGAAATACCTAACTGTTACTAGTTGTTTAAGAAGTTTTTAAAAAGAGACGACCTTTTTAGTCTTTTATTTAAAACTTTATTTTGTAAATCGTACGTTAATTTATAAGAAAAAAATATTCATTAGAACGATCTCACCTATACAATATTAAGATAACAGGATTCATAAATTATAAGAAGATCAATGATGAGGGAAATTTTCAAAATTTTTAACATTTTTAACGAACAACTACTACGGTGTCATGGAATCAATTTATGTATTTTACCTTAATCATTCATATTAAAAATAAAAATAATAATTATAAAACAAGCATAGCCAAGAATAGGCATAAAATGTTACTAGTTTGTAATAAACTCTATATTGCAGCTTTGTAGCTTAATAAAAACATCACAGACATGCATCACCGACACTATAAAATAGTCAAGTAGTTTCATCGTGTTTTTGCTTTTAGTTATATGTAGACGCTTCATTGTAATTTATGAGTGTTTATTAAAAAAATCGATCAATATCGTATGAAGATAATATTTTGCTAATAAGATCAGTTTGGGAATCCTTGAGAAAAGCCGATATAAAGGAGTTGGTTTCTCTCGACTGTACAAATGATGATCGTTTTGGCATATAATTATTGATCTACTTTCCTCAGATCTGGAGGTCCGGGATTCAATTACCATTTGGTAGGCTTTAGGGCTAATTCTAAGTTCTCATGTCTAAGTTCCCATGTCCAAATCGTACGTCATAAAAGTAATATTCACAGCAGCGTTGTATTTAGAAATTATGGTATGAGTATTTAGTTCACTTTCATCTTCGGCCTTATCATGTGAGATGAATACCAAAAGCTATACCGTTAAGATTTAAAAATAAGGAAAAATGGATAAAGGTTATATATAATATAATGTTGATATTTACTGTCAATCCAATGTTGCCCAAAAATTAAATGAATATCGAAATTTCTTGATATTTTTTCCCTGTAGCTACAATTTTTAGTTTGTTGGCATATTAGTCGCACGTAAGATTTTCAAACAGTTCAAAAGATTTATGTTTTCACAACAAATATGTAAAGGGGAGTGCGGTTTATACATTTTCTCGTCATAACTAATTAACCAATATTTTATTTTGCTGTAAATAAAAAAAATAAGAATGAAAATCGCGACAAATAGCAAAGAAATTAATATTTTTTCTCTTTTCGTCAATATACAACTAATTATTGATTCAAAGGTTGCAGTATACATAAGCCTTAATGTAATGTTTATTTCAAAATATCAAATGCAGCTGTAATTGGATATTAAACAACGAAACTTCAATTTTACTAGATAGATTTACTAGATGACCTGGTGAATTGCGTCGGCAGAACCCAGGTCACCCCCACGATGGGCAATAGAGTTACCGGGGAGTTTTAGTGGGTATTCTCAGTGCCGGTCTTGAGGCACTAGGTGAGCCCCACACACGCCCGCCGCTTAGCCAGTGGCGGGTAGGTCCGTAAAGGGATTCCTACTCGAAAAAAAAAAGATAGATTTACTAGATAGAAGAAGAACTCTCTTTTATGAAACTTTAAAAAGAAAAAAATAAAAAATTAATCCAATGTGTTTATAAATTTGTATCTATTTATTTATCACAATAGAAATAATTAAATAAATAGTAAAAAAAATAGTTTTATTGTATTACAACAAGCCCGCAGCTTACGTATTATTAAAAAAAACTTGCTTGGAATTTTTTTATAATGCAACAGCTAAAATAATATTATTTTATTAGTTAATATTAATATGAAACATATTATAATAACATTACTAGAGACAGCCCTAGCTTATACCCTTAAGCTAAAGAGAGCTAGTACGATTATTTCCTGCAATCACCTAAACTGTACTTTGACGAGGGCTGTCAATGTCACCATCACACCTAACAATATTATCTCATTCACAACACACCGCCGAATCAATTTCATTCACGCAAAGAGATCATTAAAGTTAAATTAAAGCTATTTGTGTAAGCGCTCCGTGAGAACACCGCTCATTCGCTCAATCATTCGTTCACTCACGATCTGCTAATGGAGTGTACATGAGTTGCTTGTTGTTTCGGATATTGAAGATGGTACTATTTAAACAATCACTCTTGAAATAGGCCAAGACATGCAATCAAAATTTTTACGAGTATTAAGAACTGCATAAAATACTTAGCTATTTATAGATTAGGATTTGTTTTTCTAAAAATTTTACAATCGTGAGTGATGAAATATGAGGCTGGAATTGAGAATAGCAGAATAGCTTTTAGTTATCACGAGAAAAAAATATACTGACTTAATATTTTAGAAAGGTACTATATTATTTAGATATTTATAAAAGTAATGCATTTTTCATCAAAATTTATTTGAGAAATATTTATAATAATTATAAAAGAAACCAACTTTTTAACCGAAAATTTATACAATAAGATTATATACGATGGTGATCCTAGGGGTCATTCTTGTCAATCGTCATCGAGTCGTTCCCATATTAATTCGGAGTTTGTGTCGCGTCTGACAGCTTTAATGGCAGACGATTTGTCGGCACGTCTATGGCTGGCATTATCCAGCACAATGCACGATTGAGACGTCTCAAGAGTATCATTGTAATGCCTTTTTAATTTAGTCCACGAAATAGATTTGTTGTTTTTGTGGCGCTTGGTGAACAGTTCTTTTTGATTTGCATCGTACGATTTCGCACGATCTTTTATGTCATTATATGTGATAATAATAAAATGTGATAAAATCTTTTATTTATACGCTAATTCTTTTATTCAACTAATAATTTTAAATTTATAGGTTAGGCCACGCGTCACGTAGTCTATCACGCTTGTTTATAACCTTTTGTTTTAATAATCTATTTTTTATCAAATAAAAATATGATATTATACAAATCATGGCATATTGCTCCACACCACTTGATTGGGGGCAATATGTAGAGACTATTTCCAAACAGCTAATGTAGTAAGAAGAAACACACTGCTCTAGCTTACCCAAACCCAGAGGTACTCTACCCAAGAAGTGCTTTTTCACACATCTCTTGAAGGAACCCATATTATAGGAAGGAGGAAACACAGCGCCAGTAAAGAATTCTATGTTTTGTATTATATACATGTACCTACAACAGCTAAACGAATAACTAAATTTATCTGTACGAAATGTTGAGACACTTAAACACGTTTATTTTAAAATTTGTCTTATTATAATATAATACGTCTAAAAGTGACGCCTGAAAACTATCCGTACTTAGATTATTAAAACTCGCCTAATGATAAATTACAAGAAAGTTTTATCTTGATACCATAGAAGATATGTCACCCTGCTCTCGATATAATGCTTTTTGCATTCACTGGCAACCTTACTTATCGCAGAATACATTTAGGTAGTGTCGCCGATAAAGGTGCATGCATCAGATATTTATATTTCTGTTAATGCATTACTTAATGCATGTTTTCGCTGGTGTCCATAGATAAATAAATGAGCAAAGTTGAACAGAGAAATAAATATCAACAAAAAAAACTTTCTTTTTAAGAAACAGAAGCATTTTTCAAACCTTTATATAACATTTAAAATATACATACACATGCACGAACATATAAAGAGTGGTTTTCTTCATAAAATTTTTATTACAATAAATATTCTAAAAATCTAAATTTTAAATAAAGAAAATCAGCTTAATAAATAAAATAAGAAGTCTGAAAAGCGGAGCTTTAAGGCACAGGTATTTTGCCTGAAGGAAGACTCCAACAAAGTTCTGAATACTGTGAACTTTAATAAAATAAATAAATACATTATTATTATTATTACATAAATATAAGGAACTAACAAACTCGGACTTTCTTTCAGTTGGAAATACTACCCCTAACATAAATCCAAATTCAGTATATACTTTAAGTATGATTATTATTAAATATTTTTAGACGTATTTAAGACAAATCAATCCCTATACGTTGAGTCTCGTAACATCGTCAGGACTCTTCCTCATCCTAATCTCACTTGTGGACTTATCCTTTAAAACTATATAAAAAGCCGAGGTTCCTAATACTATCTGCAAAGAAATCTCTTGAAAACTACATGCGAACCAAATTACTTAGCAAGCAATAAAATATGCAAAAAAGGACATAGGTACAGGCAGATAGGTGACAACCTGTAAAACTTGCTTGTTTTACAGGTTGTCACCTATCTGCATATTAGCATGTTATTTAGCATTTTAGCCGGCAATTATTTCATATTTATTTAAATTACATATCACACAAGTCAGGTTATGCATGTATGCATTATTAAGTATTCATTAAGCATTAAAGGACAATACTGAACCCCATCAGAAGAAGTGTGGATTCACAACCTTAATGCACAGCGCCATCTCTTTCGTTGAATAAACAGCTTTTAAGAATTGGGGTACGCGAAGAGAGTACCTTCAACAATAAAATTCCTTCTAATACATTATCTTTATATGAAAAAGTCATTTACGTCTGTACTTTTTCATACACACCAATGACAACATATTTGATTAAGGCCCGTTTTTCAGTAGTCAGATGACAATTATCTACCGGATAATTTTAACGTTTTGACTTATTTTACATAGAAAAACAGTTAAATTTTCAAAGTTATTCTTTTGTTAAAATTTATCTGAGTATTGGAAAATCATCCCTAATACCAAAAACTGTAAAAACTATTTTAAGGATAAACTTCTATGATGTTTTTTGGTAACGCATTCGATGATACTCAGCAACTGCAAAAAATTTCGTCTCAACTTCCTTATTACATTACTAAATTATTCATAATAAGTAAGCAAACTAGGGTTAAATTAGATTAAGCAATGGAAAGTGTTGATCATAATTTAATGTAGCAAGTTTAGATCTGAAGTCCGTGATGCCACTTGCACACAACTGTCTCAATCTATCTGCCATCAATCAAGCAACAATGTAAAAACGCGATAATGGTCCGTTCATTATTAATGTAATCATGCGGTACATTTCTATTACGGCATTAATCTGGTCAGAGGCGTGCGGCTCGTTGCTCTAACTATGTTTTAATTACAGGCCACGGGCGAAACAACTGTTTGTTGGTAATAATTACAGGGACTGAGCCCGCTCAGACCTGTTTTAGTTCTGTGCCACTTTTTAGACTAGTATTTTAAATCTATATTTGACCTGTTAAATAATTTTATGCTTCAGGTATAATAACCATTACCTACTGAAATTTAAAACCTTATTCTTCTAACCTTACTTTTAAGACTTATTACGATATTATAAATCAGAGAAAATGCTTGGGTAAGAGAATTAATAATTAATATTGGGATTCGGATGGTTATGCTTACGAGGCGCCACTTTTCACATGGATCAATCATGTCAAAATTTAACGCCTCGTAAGCAACGCCGTACTTACATTAATGACTCCCAGCATAAATTATTTATTCTACTCTTACTGAAGGAATCCTTTCAATTCTTAATATTATGGTGCATAATGTCTATCGACATTAGTTAACACTCACAAAGCAGGAGGAGGGGCAGGGAGAAACCCCAAATACCTCCATCAATTTTTTCCATTATCTTGCTGTATACCTATACCATTTATTCAAAACAGATTATTCTTGTTAAGTAAATTGCATGACAATATTTGTTAATAGTGTAGACCTTAAGACCATTGAATCTAATTCTCTACAGACACTATTTTTTTTAAAAGAAATACATGATCTCAGATTTTATTTTGCATTTTATATTATTTTTGTTCTAGACTGCCTGTAACTGTACGTACGAGTAAAATAGGTAGGTAAATGTGAACGGCTTCCTCCCCCGCCCCTCGCTTCTCGTTAGTATTAGAATAACCTTACAATTTTAAACAATTTCCTTACACATTATATTATTCCGATTTAGTTAAGTTATCTATACTAATATTATAATAAGGTAAAGTTTGTAGGGTTGTAGGTACAGGGTCTACTGTACATAGATATCAAACTTTAATCTTTTTCTTTAAATAAATTTTAAAAAAATATTATATTATAATTACATGAATTCTTCATCATCAGCTCATATACCTCCTCACCGAGGGGCTCGAGCCTACTCTAAACTATTTCGTCAAGATGTTTTCCTTCACCGTAATAAAAGTACATATCAATTCGAAATAAAACAAATGCAACTCTCCCCAAATCAATTTTGACGAGAGTGCTTAAAGCTGGGATGCAGAATAAACACTAATCATCATCATAACCATATCTGTTTGCTAGAAATAATAATTGACAAATGTTCGATTACTTTTATTTACAATATGTCAGTCAATTGAACCTGTTTCCTTTCTTTTTCAACTCGTAACCACCTGTACTGGGTCCGATGTGACAAACGTCGGTGTTATGATCTCACAATTACATCGTAACACTTATCACTTCATTTAACCCGCGAAGAACGAATGAAAATACGAAAAAAACTGTTTGAGTTGTTATGAATTGTGAAATAACTCAAAACTGTAGCAGGCTGCAATTTGAGTGGCTCACGACCGCGTCAAATGGAGATATTAGCGTAATTTACGATGGGTAACTACCGCCTGATAGTGCGGGGAGTAAACTAATAACACCTAGGCTATATCAATAAAAGCTATTAGCATCGATCAGCGTAAGTATGTGTCCGGGACGGGCATTGGCTCAAATTAAGTTAAATGCTCCGCGATCCGACGTAGTAATGGTAGGGCATAAGCACCGCGAGCGACCAATATGGCTGACCACTCACTAGGCTGACGACGCAATCTTAAAGCTGTAATACAATTACGGTCATATAGTTTTTAGTCCATGTTAATAATTCACATAAGTACAAAGCTTCCTTATAAAGTACCTTTACCTGATCTTATAGGATTTAAACACTTGACTCAATCGATCTCTCTCACACTAATTGCTTCGCCGGGCAGCGAATCCAATTAGTATGGCGCGAGTGCGGGTACATGTGAATTTATTACTATGCCGTTGTTTAGTTAACTCCGTTTTTAATTGAAACGTAGTGCGTAACTCGCGCGCCGTGCCTCTGGTGATAATGAGCACAAATTGCGAACTATCTGCGAAATTTGTCATAAATAAGTACTCAAAGGCAACTGCAATTAAAGAACCAATTTTTTGATACTTACACTTTGTGGATGGAGTTTCAGAGTTCCTCCCACAACAGAATAATGCATTTCTAAGGTCTTACAATACCAATATACAATAAAAATTATTATAATATAACAAAAAAAAAATCTTCATTTTTCCACTAAAATACAAACACCAATAACTGCATAAACATTTTACTTAGGTCTAAGATTATCTGTTGCTGAACTAGGCTGAAGCCGCAGAAGGTCGCAGATAAAAATAAAATTTTGTTCATATTCTGCAAATACAATTGAACTATACAGAAATGAAGTTTGGAACGTACATCAATACTTACGGGATTTTTGGCGCGTAATGGCGGGGTCAGTTGGGTGCTGTATATTTTATTTCATATATTGTGTTGTAGCGTTGTTTTTGTCAGTTTTCTGACAAAAAAGATCATTTAATCGAGCAATATATCAACTCTTTCTTCCTAACTATTTAAACATAATTAGCAAACTTAAAAAGCCGCTCAAAATAGTCTATTTAGGTATATATCCCATCTTTATCTATAAATCATTTTTTACTTATGAATCCATTGATTATAAGGGGAAAATACAATTTATACTATATTAATTTATTGTTGATTACTAAGTAATCGAAATTTCGATGTAAGTGATTTGAGCATTTTCCTCAGACCCCTTGACTATACCTATCTCTCTGTTTGCTTAACAAGGCTTGTGGTATTTGCATTTATTTGCCAATACCCAAGAGGGTAAGAGCAACGGGATAATGTGACTACACGTGTTGGGAGAATAGTATTGAGAGAAACAAATTTACTTCGAAGTTCTTGCTTTAAAAAATCCAAAATCGACGAAATGTTTACAGGGTCCAAGTGCCTGTGATATTATTTTCCCACTTACTTTCATAAAAAAATTAAGACAAATTTATGTCAGATAGAACCTATAAATTACTACTAATACACTCATCCGCCATTAGATATTACAATATAGTTTTAGCTGCCATCTAGTGAGTAGTAGAGATCAGCTACATCCAAAAGCATGCTGTACATAATAGCGACCTCTAATGATTAGTAGGCAAATGCAATATTTGTGTTAAATCTTCACTCTCCACAGGTTATAAAACAATTCAGTTTCCATTCATAAACAATAATGACATTGAGAGATAAATAAATAGTCTGTTTTTGTCGCGTATGAGAAAGTGTATCTTTATGTTTTGTTTTTCTTGTCCAAAAAAAAAAATAACTATAAGTTTTTCTATAAATATAAGATCAGCCTAACATTTACGTATAGAATCTCCAAAAATGTAAGTACAATATTTTTAAAACATTAATAAAAAATATATATTTGTTTATGTAAAACTTCCTTCCAAATAAAGATTCCTTTATATAATATTCCAGGAGCTTCTTGGACTTAGCAACGTTAACTCTTCATCGGAGAAATGAACTCGAAGCCAGAATAAATTCGTTTGTAAGTAAATGTGACCATGCCATTCACAACATCGAAAAGTTGAAAATGCAGGTAAGCTTGTATACTTTTTTACTTCTCCCCTCCAGTAACACTATTTCTTTAAATTGTTTTTTAAAATAATTATTATTTTATTATATTAAAAGATGACTGTCAATTTCTATTCAATATTGTCAACCGAAAACTAGGCAACGTCTGTCAGCAATTATTTAGCTAGCTTAAAATAGTATTTAAATAATCACAAAAAGTCATCTGAGTGATTGTTTCCTGGAAATACAGGTTCTTAGACCTCAGGGCCAGGCTTTAAAACCTAACAGATATTTTTCTGTATTATCACAAAAAAATTTGCTTTCCAGCCGTGGTTATTTATCGTTTGTGTTTGTATAGTTCTGATATCCTAATTTTATGCATTAAATATAGCACTTAGGTGGTATGTAACCTGTTAATAATTTTTTGATTTTATTATATTATTCCAACATCTAGTATCCATAATCCGATCTGTATAACAAGGTTTTATACTTACTTTAGGCTAGATAATAATTTTAAATCTTATTGTGTAGTGACTTATCACTGTACAGGTTTTCAGTTACATTACATGCAACTTATATTTCCAATGTTACGGCTTTGAGAGCAAAGAAAGTACCTACTATCAAAATGTTATTTCTTACAGAGTATTACTTTGGAATAATTTTCCTTTTTAAATCACTTTAAGTTTGCTTCGTTTTAGTAACATTATAAATAAATTAGACCATTGGTTGACTATTGCCAAATTGGTCTTCACCCTGCTATAAAAATAATGTAAAGATGTAGACTTTTATTATTATATAATATAATTCTCATTTGTTGGCTCGCACTGACTAATCAAAACAAATTCTTTAAAATGTATGTAATGTGACCACTATAATTGTAACTGAGTCCTATGCAATAACATATCAGTTTATAATTTTATTTTGCAGGCACAAAGTTTTGTTCTACAATTTAATTGTGAGCCATCAGCACTTAAAGAAAAATTCCTCAACTGTATGAAGCAACTTGATGAATATATGTATCTCATTACTGACTTCAATTTGTCTGTTGGAAAATTAGGTAAATAAATGCTTTAATAAAAACATCCAATGAATAAAATTTCTGAGTGTAAAAATTTATAAAAAACCATTATAAATTATAACTACATAAAATTATTATTTTAAATATTGATTGGTGAATATATTAGCAATAGATAACCACATCTAGTTCTGTATCATTGATAAAAATTAGACTGTTTGCCTTTGGACTTGTTTGGCTATTGAAATAATATAACTTCTAATTAAAGACTGTATTTAATAGAATTATTCAACCGTAAAACACCTGCAGGCTTACAATAATGATTCCTGGAAACAAAGTATGCACAACCACTTTCAAGAAAGTACTTAGCTTTACGTCCGTCACGTAATACTAAGCCATACTCAATACATCTAAGAAAGTAGTTGACAACTTTTAAATTACCTACATATATGAATTCTAGATAAATGTTCCGCAGTCAAAAGAGAATACTGTTGATACAAGTGGTCTGCATTCGGACCGCGTCTAGTCGCGTCTTTAACATCATATCTAAATGATTTTACGTGTCACTCGCGACAACACGTTTGATATGAAACTATAATGCCGATTTCCGGGCATTCTTATTCTAAACCTAAAAGTAATGAAATAGATAAAACTTAGTAAGTCGTCAAGAAGTAAGGAAACCAAAAGACGATCGCCGATCTCGGCTTTATTCTAAAAAAACAAGTCACACGCCGCTCATCCATACTTCAAGGAGGCGGCATGTCTCTCGCTACGAAGCCTCCTTGCCAGTTTGCGCGTGAACAGTATTGTTATATAGGGGGATTCACTAAGCACATGGCGATGCTGTCCTCCCTGAAAATCACCTACATTCAATCTGGGCAGCTATGCTCAAAAACAGACAAATTCAATAAATAATTGTCCCCAGCAATCTAAATATGGACTTATGGATTGTTTTTGTGATATCTACAAGATCAGTAACTTTTTTAGGCTTACTTTTATATGGTTTTCAATATTTGTTGCTTTTTTATTAAGACATAAATTTTTTATTTATTTTTTATAGTAAAGTGTGAATATCATAATTCCTTATTTTAATGACAATTAATTAAATTTTATAAAGTAAAATATCTCTAAAACTTATTTCTTAGAGATGCATCACCAATGAATGTTAATTAATATGAATAATTGTATGATCAAAATGTTTTATGCTGATTTAAAATATTATCTATGGATAGTTATTGTTACTGAAAATAAAGCGAAATATTATTACTGCGGAAATTAATAAAATAAATTATCATTTCGCAGATGAAACTGTACCAATAGACTTCACACCAGTTCATGATAGTTCTGTTATCCACTCCACTCCACTCTCTACACCCTACTCTGGCCCCGTAAATCTCCTAGACATGCTTAGCGAATCTAACCCCTCAACCTCCACCGCTTGCCCTAATCACTGTCCTCGTGAAAAGCCGAAAAAAAAGAAGATTGCAAAAGAAGATCAGTTACTCATAGCTTTTTCTAGTACATCATGCTCGTCAGAAAGTGTCCCACAGAACAAAACTGAGATGGTATCGAAAGAGGTCCAATATGATCTCGCCGAGGATGTCAACAATTTAACTATGAAAGGTATTTATCATGAAAAATTAAACTCGTCCATCAGCGTTGATAATTTTTGTAACTTTGAGACTTATAAAATTTTAACCTCTGTTTGTTGTGTCCGATACTATAATAAATAATATATGTATAATAGCATACAAAATAAAGGCATGATGACATTTTTCACGGCACGAATATACAGCATAATCTTCTTATATATAAAAATATATAGCTGTTGGTTAGTCTCGCTAAAACTAAAAAATGGCTTGACCTATTTGAATAATTTTTATTGTGTTTGGTTCAGTTTAAATTAGGGGTTATTTTTAAAAACATAAACAACGGAATATCGTAAAGAAAAGATAAAAATTTATAATTAAATTTAATGTTTTAGAAAAACTTCTGCCATGCAATTCAAAACTGTAATTTCTTTAATCTCTAATTCATATAACATAGCCGCAGTAGCAGTTTAGTTTGGGTGTTACAAAGTTCACCAGATGAACAAGTAAAAGTTGACATTGTTTCACAGTCCTTTTTATCTATTTTGTTATAATAATAAATAATTATTTCAATCAATTAACCTTGTCTCATCATCCCTATTGTCATAATATAAATATAAATTACGGTTTTCTCATTTAATTACAGACCAGCAGACTCCAACATCAGACCTGTGCAACCTACCCGCTCAGAAGGTGCTTCAAGTGGACCATCAGTACCCGGCTACTATCATGAGCATTGATGAGGTGTCATTCTGGGTAATCACTGATGACGTCTACGAAGTTGCTAAGTAAGTAGTGTGTTGTATTACTTCATTTAGAATATTTTCAAAAATGTTAAAAGCATATATCGTTATAATTTGGTAATTCCTCAACTTCACATTACCAAATGTCTCTCATTAGACATAAATTTAAAACTGACTTCTGAAAACATTGTGTTTTTCCTTTGAAAAATAAATGCCTTTGTATGATAAGGTTATGATTACAGTTTTATTTTAATCTTTCAGGTTCATGAAAGATATGTCAGAGTTTTACAAAAACTACCACACAGAAATGAGTATGGCCGAAATCACCTCCCTTAACTATTGTGCCTTCTATGACGACGAGAGTGATTCTTTCTGCAGGGCCCTATTCCTTAAACTTAATGAAGTAAGTTCTTAATTTGATTCTAACATTTTATCTTTAGTTTTTTATTCAAAGACTGGACTGTTGGTAAACCCTTACCGTAGTATATAGACATTTGTACACTTAGGAATGATTAACAATAGAATAGAAAACTCAATAATCTATCTACGGATGATTTTGCTCACAACGCATTAAATTTTGACATATTTTTCATGTTAAATATGTAAAAATTCAACGCCTCGTAAGCAAAACCTTCGGTGGATAATTTAATGAAACCTAACATTTGAATCACCATTTTGTCATCTGTAAATGTACCTTTGCAACTAGAACCCTAAAGTATTGATAACTTCCAATCTCAAATTTTTTATTATCATTTTAGGATGAAAAAATTACAGTGGAAGTTTTTCTCGTCGATACGGGTGAAGTCCGTAGTACGGTCGTGACCAACATTCAGCCTCTAGAACTCCAGTTCTGTACCAGACCGCCTTACGCACGGTGCTGCCATCTAGCTGGGGTGAGTTATGCCTGTGTTGAATAATCTAGCTCTAACGGGGGGACAGAACAAAGTTTAATCTCAAACTGCATATAATAATTTAATTAGTCTTATCAAGTGTAGGTTAAAGAACTAAGAAGGAACGAATCACATAGCTTAAAAATTTTATGTATGTTGCCGGAATTTCCTTTGGGTTGCTAGAATAAGGAACAAGCCACCTTATAAATTTTAATTACAACTCTTCGTCGGCTAGTCTGACTTGTAAGTCAAGAAAGAATGAATAAGAAGGAATGAATGAATATAAAGAAATAAATATGAATAAGACGTAAAATGTATTCTGGAATTTATTTCTTTACGCCATCGTCAATCAGTACATTTTTATTTAAGACTATAATAATAAACTCTATAAGGTTTTTTTTAAAAAAATCTTTTTTGAAAATATGTAATGTATATGAACATGGGCATACTCAAAGTACGGGTCCTCTTGAAATGTCTTGCAGCTACACTTGATTGGTTCTGCAGAACAAAGGCAAGATTTCTGGCCTTATATTATTTATTTATTGTATAAGGCCATATGAGTAGATAATTAACATGGTAAATAAAAATTAATATGCTTATGGTTTTTTATACCAAAGAAATGTATACTAATCAATTCGTAACAGGTTGGTTGGGGAGAAAGTTCTTTCGTATTTTGTTTTGCAAGAAGTTGATGTGTTAATTCGCAACACATTAACCGATTATTTGACACGATTATTTGAACCAGGCTAATACATTTGTAGTTTCAGTGATAAGTGATAATGCATTAATCATAGTAAATTGATGATGCATTCCCAAATATCCACTTAGGTCTTCTCAGAGCTTTCTATGTAGTGTGTGTTGTGGCTAAAGAATTTTTACGATTTATTTTCATATTATATCATAAATCATTAAACAGAACAGAATTATATAGTGTGTAAACTATTTTTCCGAAATACTTTGTTCTGTTGCCTAGTATATTGTAACAGCTAGATAAAAATAACTCGCATAATTTTAAACTAATACAAACGCAACCCAGTAAGAATCACTATAAATGACGAATAAATAAATAATGATTTCAATCCAATCCAATAATGATTCACCAAATAGCAAGCTTATAATGTATTACTTAATGTTTATAAAGTTCTTATGTGAACTGCATAAAATACATTTCAGATTGACTTGCTAAGCTTCAAGAACAAGGATCTGATGGCGAAGCAGGATTTGTTCATGAAGGAGTACATAGGAACGCAGTGCAAAATCGAAGTTGACGATAAGTGCGACCTTTTCTATTACTTTGAAATTTTTCAAGTATTCATTCAAAATCTAAATTTAATAGCAGAGAAAAGAACTCTGCACTTAAATTTTAATTAAAAATCTCCTAGTATGATTACAAACAGGACAATTGTCATATCACGAGACATCTATAAAAGTTTTAAACTGACCACTCGGCCAGCTGGTCGTGAAACATATTAAAATGCAGATTTATGTCGTCGAATCTTGTCTCTAATTTCTATAACGCTTGGCTGTTTTAAATATTAGCTATTCTTTTTCTTTACATAATGAGTGGATAGGATGATGGATTTTAGTAATAAATATTACTTAACCATCACAATCTTCGCTCTGCCAAAAATGGTTAACTCAAAAATAGTCATATATATTAATTAAATAGTGATATAAAACTTTTTTTTAGTTCTTCAGAGTCCTTAGGCGTGTACGTGATACTACCTTCGCAAGTTATTCTGAACGATATTCTCGTACAAGAAGGACTAGCTGTACCAAGTAAGTTAGACGTTTTAATTTATATATATTTATGTTTCGTATCGCCAGTAAATGCCCGCTCCCGAATCATGATATCATATAACGTCTTAAATTCAATGTCCTATTGCCACTAATAATTAAGTCGGTTCTTCAATAAAATAAATTTTGAAATACATTAATATTTATGCTTTAGGAATTGTAGATAAGCTCCCGATTGTGCATGGTAACCGCAATAAAAAATTGGTGCCTTCTCATGAAAAATTTATGAACCGGGACGATGGCATATTAATTACTTATTTTTATTATTATTATTGTATTTGAAATTTATTCAAAAATATATAATTTTATCAGGTCATGCTTATTTATCATAGAATAAGGCTAAATTTTGATTATATAAATATATTTAAAAAATATTATTTTTCAGTAATAAATGGCAATTTCATAATTTAAAACTTAATATATATTTAGTAGGTCGGGGAAAAAGTTTCTTCGCATTTTATATGAAAATTTAAGACTTTTTTTCAAAGTTAATTTACATTTAATTACAGTATATATGTGCCATTTTGTTCGAAGACTTTCTGCCATCTTGTAGGTAGAGACATGATCCCGTTGCTGTGGAAATTTTAGGACTTCTGATCAAAATAACGCAACAAGTAGTTTTGACAGTCCTCTCTTGATGTTAACCTGACACTGCCTAAAGAATTCTGAAGATACCGAAACAGGTGGAAATCTAAAGGTGCAAGGTCAGGGCTATATGGCGGATGCATTAACACCTCCCAGAAAAACTCTTAATTTTGCTGAGTGACTAAAAATGCACCTGGTCTAGCTTTATCGTAATGAAAGACCACACCCTTTTAATTAATCAATCAAACTTCTTGCTTTAATCTCATCAATTGGCAGTAGAGAATTTCCCTAATTTGATTCTTTTTTTGAAATGTCACCTTTTTAATGTCATGAAAACCAGCCAGATACAAATATTACAGGAAGCAAAAAGTCTTTTGCCCCGACCTAATATGTTTATATTTACTTTACAGTGCCACTTGTAACAAAATTGAGTCCTTATTATAAACACAATATTTATGTTTTTATTAAAAACTACGAAATAACTCAAAAAATTTAGAAATAGTAAAAAATTTGTATTAAAATCATACATTTAAATCATTAAAATTTTATAGTTTTTCCAAAGGAAGTTTTGACGTGATTTAATTTCGAATTGACTATTGCATGCGCTTCGTAAGCAAAATTATCCGTAGAAAGATTATTTTCACCCAGCATTCATCAAGTCTCTACTTATCAGTATCTATCTTGCTTTGTCTATTATATTTACATAATACCTGGCTCAACATATCAACTTTTATAATTCTAGTTGACAAACCAAAGTTGGAATTAAACCAGCCACAACTAGGTCCCCCAGAGATGGTGCGAGTCGAAAGCGAAATCGACATCACTCAATGTCCGGAGTATGAAGATCCCGTTGAAGCGGTTACGGTAACTTAAAATTTTGTTTATCTACTACGTATCCGCCGATAGTTGAGAATTCAAGCTAAAATCAGTCTCTTTAATTTCTTTGTGAATTAAGTGGATGTTTTTAAGTTAATATTGCATTAAAATATTTATATTATTATTATTTGGCTTTAAATTGAGTGGTAGGTCACGAACAGGGGACGATAACGATGTAAAAGGACATTGTTCGTGATCTCTAACGTTTCTCTATAATTTCGGAATGTAAACTAATCAAATATCTTCGTATTCTCTCTTATTGGTCTTGGAATATATCCCTATAAAATTATTAATACGGTTATTCCAGATTATTTCGTTATTTTCATAGAAATAAGCAGTAACTTTGCACTCAATTGTTTTTATATAAGTTTCATTTTAACTTTTTATGTGTACTTGAATAAATAAATATTTTTATTAATAAATTAGCTTAATAATTTAATTGCTTATCTAAATAAATAAAGCCGAGTTAGTTATGCCATTTAAACTCAAGTGCGATTTGAATGAAAAATAAAATATTTTCCACTTCTGTAGTTTGAACTAGTGTAACTATCACTTTTTTAGTATTTGACTCGAATAGCAGAATAACTATTAAAAGATAAAAAAAATCCTTAAACATTTTTGAGTATTTTTTGTTTTGTATCTTCGCCATCTTCCGCAATTGTCAGCTCACGTCACGCACGCTCAGGTAAAGCTTATTTGTAATAATTTATTACGTGGTAGAAGAACTTATTTTTTCTTCTCTCAACAAACAGGAACATAGCACCAGCAAAACACCAAGTACATTTAATTAATATACTTTTTATATTTTTTATATCCTTTATCCCTTTGGGAGACTGGAGGCTAAAATTGGTAGAATTCTGCCTGTATTTTAGATTTTTTTTTTTTTTGGACTGACTAATACTGTTGGCCGCAGATGGCCTTTACAGCGTTACCGGGGTTTTAAGGAGGCGAGAACCTTGGTGAGTCCTCAAGCCTTAAGGGTGATTCGCCTCTGGAGGAGTTCTAATCGACAGGCATCACCTCCAGGGGAGGTGTCCCGCTGTCTCTTAGAGTCTCCAGGGCGCTCAAACCATGAGGGAGCGACAAACCTGAGGGTGCCTCTAAAGACTCGGACCTCGGCTCAGGTGAGTCGTGTCGTGGAGGAGAGAAGCGCCCAGGTACGTATCTGTACCTGGTATAGCGCGACGAATGTAGACCGGGTCTTCGCACCCTTGTACGACGGGTGCGGTGAATAGGAAGAGTGTACCTAGTGCGTGATGTGTGTGTGTGCAGGAGCGCGTTTGCACTCGTGATTGGATCGTCCGGATCATGAAGGACATTCCTGGGTCTGCGTAAGCGGGTCGGGGCGTTAGGGTCAGGAGAGTAGTTGGATGCTCTTACAATGAGCGGATTGGAATGGTGGGAAGCTTTGTCAAAGTAACGCCTGGAGGCGTCTTTAATGACTTGGGTAATGGTAGGAAGGTCGAAATCCTTGTGAAGGTCGACATTGCGCATGTACCAGGGGCATCCGGTAGCCATGCGCATGAATCGATTTTGGATGGCCTGTAGTCTATGTATAGACTGGGCTGGGGCATGTGCGAACGCTACGCTGGCGTAGGTCATGATAGGGCGGACACAAGCTTTGTAAATTGTCGTCTTATTTCTAAGAGACATTTTACTCCGCTTCCCTAGTAGGTGGTAAAGGCGCCCTAGCACGAAGAAGGCTCGGTTTCGGACGGCTCTAATGTGAGGTGCAAACGATAACGTGTGGTCTAGTGTGACACCCAGATATTTGACCGAGCTCACCCAAGGGATGGGCTGGTCGAACAGAGTCACAGGTGGCAAGGGGGTGGTTCGAGCCCGGCAAAAGTAGATAGCAGCACTTTTGCTGGGGTTTACCTCGATCCTCCACTTGCGGAACCAATCGCCTAAGGTGTTAGCGGCAGTTTGGAGTTTTTTCGCAACGAATTTGCGATTTCTGTGGGACATGTATAGGGCAGTGTCATCCGCGAAAAGTGCGAGTTCCACGCCCTGCGTCTTGGGGATATCATTCACGTATAGTGAAAAGAGGAGTGGGGACAGCACGGAGCCCTGAGGGACCCCGGCTCGTATGGGATGTGGAAGGGAGCGCGTTCCGTCGACTCGGTAGCAGAAGGTACGGTCCGACAAGAAGTCTCGTATGATGTGAATGAGACTGTCTGGTACCCCGAGATGGTAGAGCTTATAGATTAAGCCATTGTGCCACACTTTGTCAAACGCCTTTGCCACGTCAAAGAAAAGCGCTCCCGTGCCTATGGATCGGATGGAATTTGCAGGGCGAAGGCCCTTGAGGATGTGCTCCGTTAAGCGGTGCACTTGGTGGGTACACGAGTGGTTGGCACGGAAGCCAAACTGCTCGTTTATAAGAATTTCGTGTGAGTAGACATAGTCTCTTAAACGGGATATAAGAACGCGCTCGTAGAGCTTACCTAGGGACTTAAGAAGACTTATGGGTCTATAGCTGGTAGGGTTTGTGGGATCTTTACCGGGCTTCCGTATGCCTATGACGTCCGCGTCTTTCCACAAGGCGGGAAAGATGCGGTTTGACATGGCCCCATTGAAGATGGAGACCAGAAGGAACAGCAGTTGAGCGGGGAGAATCTTAAGGATCCTATTGGTGATGCCGTCGGAGCCAGGGGCTTTGCGAGGGCGGAGGTCTTTTATCATCGTTTGCACCTCATCAACAGTGACCGGGGCAAGGATGGATGTCGGCTGAATAGCAGAGAGCCTTTCGACTTCTGTGTCTATCCGCTGGATATGGGCAGGATCAGCAGGTAGGGTACTAGGAGAGCATTGAGCCTCCAGGCTGTCGGCCAGGCATTCGGCTTTCTCATGGTCTTCGAAAGCGACTGAATTGTCAGGTTTACGGAGGGGTGGGGTGGTAGACTCCATATCCGACTTAAAGGTTCTCGCCAGCTTCCAGTAAGCCTGGTGAGATGGCGAGATATCTCCAAGAAGGTTGTCCCACCGATTGTTACGGAACTCGCGCATGCGTTGCTTTACATCTCTCTGCAGAGCACGCATGCGCGAGCGGTTTTCCTCGGTGGGGCAGAAGTCATAGGCACGAATAGGAGCATTCTTGGCCGTCAGCAGTCGCCTCAAGTCGTCCGGTAGTCGCCAGCGGTGGTTATCCATCGCTGGGACCACCTTGGACGCTTCACTCATTGCTGAGCTGAGGTGGCTGGTGAGGGCTTCGGCTGCGTGATCTGTGTCGTGGCGGGAGGATATGAGGTCGGGAATGGAGTCGAGTGACGGACTGGTGGAAGCCTCAAGCAAGCTCGCAAGCTTCCCCCAGTCCGTCACTGTCTTCGTGGCGGGCGTTGGATCCGATGAGGAGCCAAGGTGTAGAACAACCGGGCGATGGTCCGAATCCAGTGCGTGTATTGTTTCTATAGAGCGCAACGTGAGAGTCACGTTCTTCAGAAGCGCCACGTCTAGTGGGTTCGCACCATGGTCCAGTCGGCTAGGATAGTGGGTAGGAGTCATAGGAACTAGGATGTCGAAGAGTAGCTCATCTGCGTAGCTGCTCATCAACCTCCCATTCCGGTTGGTTGAGTTGCAGCTCCACTGAGTGTTTTTGCTATTGAAGTCGCCGGCGAGGATGACGGCATCTCCCATAGCAAACAGAGCTTCGAGATCGGTCTTGTGTAGGATTTTGGAAGGAGATAGGTAGATTGATGCGATAGTAATGGATTGGTGGCCTGTCATTCCAAGTCGACAGACTGAAGCCTCGATGGTAGTGAGACTCGGGGTATCAAGCGGGACACAATGAAGCGACCGCTTGTAATAGATAAGGGTGCCGCCACCGCGGCCATCCCTATCATTACGGATGGTACAGTAATTGGCTATGCGCGGAGTGCGCATAGAGGGTTTGAGAAATGTCTCCTGTACGAGGAGTATGTCAACCGTGTGTTCGACGAGAAAGGCGGTGATCTCGTCTCTTTGACCTTGTAAGCTATTAGCGTTGAAATACGCTAAGGTCAGGGATCTCGGCTTCATGCGCTTTACGTGCATTGAGAGGCCGTAAGCGTCTTAATAGACGTGACGAGATGATTATGCTCCAGTAGAGCAGTAATCATGGGCTGGACTTGCCCATTCGCAGCTCGCAACTTGGCTGCCAGTGTTGCGATTTCATCAACGTCTATAACGTTGATCAAACCCAGAACCAGCTCCAAGTCCGCCGCGATATTGGCAGAGGCCCGGGAGGGTGGAGGTGAGGGCTTTGGCGCTGATGCCGCAGCCTTTTGTTGGGCCAGAGGGGCCTTGTTTAGCGGGGGGGCGGGTATCGCAGGTTTCACCCACGGATTAGGCTTGCTCGGAGGGAGCAGAGGAAAGGCCGGCCTCAGTGAGGTTGCGGCGGGAGTGCTGGCTGCTGTGGCCCTAGAAGGGTTCCCAGCTGGTCTGCGCGGGGCCCTGGGGCAACCGCGGTAGTTCGCGGTATGACCCAGGGTACCGCAGAGAACGCAACCAGGCGGGTTTGCAGGATCAGGCTTGCTAGGCCTGGTGCAGTCTGCAGTACCGTGGTCCTGCAGACATTTCACGCACCTCGGCTTAGCAAAGCAGTTCCTGGCGGAATGGCCATAAAGTTAGCAACGGTGGCATTGCCCCAGGGCACCACGTTTGTGCGGTGGTTAAACCCTGAGGCCGGAAATGTGGCAGACGGTGCGCACATTATAAATTTTCTTACCCTCAGGGGTAAGAGGAAGGATGGCTAGAACTAAGTCTAGCGGGGACTTGTCTCGCCGGTAGAGGCGATGGACCTCGCGAATTGGGAGGTCCTTTTGGGCAAGGTCTTGCTTTATGGAGTCTAAAGATAACTCCTTTGGTAGTCCTCTAATGACTACCCGGAGTAGACGGTCCTCAGGGAGGGTATAGGTATGAAAACCTATCTTCCCTTCCCGAAGGAAGCGAGTGAGGACCCTGTGGTCGTGAGATGTGGAGACCTGCACTCGGATGCCAGTGGCGCAGGACTTGGCGTGTGTGAAGTTCACACGCTTGGCAGACAGCGCTGCAGAAATGGAATTCCAGGACTGTTTGTCCTGGATGAAAATGGGTGGCGGGGTGTGAGTTTTGCCCTCATGGCAAAGCTCCGGTTGAGGTGCTGGTAAAGGCACCCCCGATGTGGCCTTGATGGCCTTGGGCGGAGGGTCGTCGTTCGATGCCCTCCTGAGCCGCTTGGAGCGTTTGCCCTTCTTTGTGACGACCGTGAAGTCGTCAGAGTCGGACTCGGACTCCAAGGAGTTAGGGTGGGTCACCTCCATGGGTGACTGGGGACTATCCTCGTGAACTATTGTACCCGTGGT
This sequence comes from Acentria ephemerella, assembly GCA_943193645.1. Taxonomy (NCBI): domain Eukaryota; kingdom Metazoa; phylum Arthropoda; class Insecta; order Lepidoptera; family Crambidae; genus Acentria; species Acentria ephemerella. The sequence goes on along the minus strand of OW971886.1, from coordinate 6,739,205 downwards.
CTTAGTGGGTTTTGAGGCGGCTTGAAAAGCCGCAAACTCCTCATCGAGGTTGGGGAACCTAACCCTCAGGAACGCGAATAGTTCCTGAGGTGGGCAGGTGGTGATGTCCGCCATCGTAAGGCGTCAGCCGCCTTACGTGCGGGTGTGTCCCACCCTCCCTATAGTAAAAACGGAATAAGTTAACAGAAATAGAATAGAGTAATGAAGTGGAATACCTATGGCTCCTTCCGGACGAACACTATTGTGCACTGCACTGCACTGCACTAATACACATACACTGAACTCGCGACGGACTGTGGCGCGGATGCCGACAAGTCCCCACGTACGGAACAGTGGATGCGAGCGAAACGACGGTATCTCAATGCCCCTTCTTGCTTCGTTGGCACGGTTACGTATCCACAAGACGGAACCCTGAGATACTGAACACGGCTCGCACTGCGATAGCGGCGAAGATCGCGACTGGCGCCAATCTGGGACGACGCGACAGGTCGAGTCGACGGGGCGACTCAACGGAGGCGACGGACTGCGACGAGTCACGACGAACGCGGAACAACACGAGTAGTGCGGAGCAACACGTCCGCACAGCGCGCGTGACCGAAAGCGAATGAAACGAGTATTTTAGAACTCCAGGCCTCTGACCGTCTATGAAATAAATAAATCATGAGATTACAAAATAAACTAGTTCATATGATACACGAAGTAGGTGTTCATACATTGTATATTATCTAAGGCAGATATCGCTTAAAGTTTTGTAAAAGTTAAAGTTATATTAATAAAGTAAACATAACTGTCACTTCCTTTCGCAGGGTTATTCCAATCTCGACGAGGCAGATATTTGCAAACATTACAAAGGTGGATTGAAGAAAACTTGTTTCAAGGGCCCAAGGTGCACCAAAAGACACATAGTGAAACATCCAGGTGGGTTATGTTTGAAAGGATGCTATAAAATTCATTAGTTCCTCCTTTTTATTCCAGTACATTAAGAAAAGAAAACCATGATCACATCCACATCCGATAAAACAGTAAACATTGAATATCTCTATTTTTTATTTATCTAATTGGATAATAATTATCTTAGATATAAAAAGTTTAGTTGATGTACCAGGCGATAATTAATTCACTGGATTTAAGATGAATCATGAAGTAGATTTATTTATAAATCGACGCAAGCTTAAGATTCAGCTGATAATTGAAACATTTCAAGGTGTCGCTAACGGATTCTGGTCCCCTTATCTATTCCTCAATCATAATATTTAGTCTTAAATTTAAAGTACACATTATATTTATATCCACTGCTCTTTGGTAGTGACAAAAAAAATTGGAAATTTTTCCTGAAGGACTTAATGATGTGTGTAGGTATATAAACACAAAACTCCTTACTTGCACTTATTTGACCACTATATTGTACTATATTTAGTACAATTTGCTAAAATTTTTGCAATTGTTTCATTTAAACTATTAAATACTTTTTAGTATTAATATTGTATTCGTCAATCTTGTTTCGAGTGAACCTAGACTGAATAAATTTAGACTTAAAAATGTCAGTGTCCAAAAAAAGTGTCAAATGACTTCATAAGAAGTGAACGCTTGGTAAAGATTACCAGTGTATGACGTATAAAATAATTATTCACAGACGGCTGGACCTTAGATCGTGTGGAGGTACCAGCTAAGTTGAAATCTTTGCCGCTGCCGGCGCCAGGAACTTGGCATAAAGTAATGGTCACCTACGTATGCCACTTTAACAGAGTCTTCGTTCAGTTCATCAAGGAAAAAGTACAAGGTTGTCAAATTTATTTGTTTAAGTTACCTATAAAAGGAGTCCTGAATATATATTATTATATAATGTCATAGAAATTAAATATCGGTGACTAATAAATTTATGATACATCTAGTGCACTGAACTCAGAATTCAGTACACTAGGTGTATCATGTTTTTCTTTAATTCCCTGCAATAAAAAGGAAGGTAAATAAATGAAACTCATGCAGTCAGGTGTTGGTGATTTAACTTCTGCAGTTAAAATATATGGTGTTGTATACACGCCAAGAAATTGATTTATTTATTAAAAAGGGACAATAAATCAAAATCACTATATAAAGTAAAAAGTGATGTCACGAATACCATTTTGACGAACACTAATGTCAACCCCTCTATACGAATAATTCAATTAGGTGATAAATAATACACCACTGTCACAGTTTTACTCAGAGATTGAAGTAAAATTTACTACTGCCAAGTACATGTTTAAAAAGCACGACATTTGTTATTTATCTGCGTTAGGTATTTTCCTAAGGTACATACTTACTGGTGAACATAATCTTCCTGTAGCGGCAGTAAGCAGCTTATACTATAACTTCACACAAAAGAACCGATGGATCTGCAAACGGGTGGTTGAGAGTCAGTTTGAAAAAAATCCTGATGATATTATATTAAAACAAATTAATTGCATCACATCTTGATATAAGATTATATAATTTATGAGATTATACGTTAACATAACTTCCAACATTTTATCAGAGGAATTGCCGAGCTTCGGTGTGGTATTACCCCCGACTTCACTGAAAGCCATGGTGATAGACATGAACAGCCCTGCTTCGAGAATGGCATACAAATCACTCAAGGTAAATGATTCAAATATACTGTGCTTTACGATACTAATAAAATAATTTAATTTTTGACTTTAATATATTTACAAACAAGTTGATACCGTTACATAAGCAATACGAATTCATAATAATCCCTGTATGCCGTCAAGTACGCGGCAACTGGCCCTCAATTTGCGATCGTTGTTTGCCAACGTCCATACCACGTTGAAAACACCGGTTCTCGTCTGATCACCGAAGTTAAGCAACGTCGGGCGCGGTCAGTACTTGGATGGGTGACCGCCTGGGAACACCGCGTGACGTTGGCTTTTTGATGTTTTTGAAATAATCCGTCGTTGAGTTTTGCCAGTATTTAAATTCATTGATTTACGTTGTAAGAAAACCGTTTCTCTCAGTATCGAGCAATTATTATGATGTTTTTTTTATTGAACAAATTAAATATCCTTGGGTCTATTGTTCCGTGATAAAAATAATAGTTAAGTTCAAAGCAATATGAATTCATAATAATCCCTGTATGACGTCAAGTACGCGGCAACTGGCCCTCAATTTGCGATTGTTGTTTGCCAACGTCCATACCACGTTGAAAACACCTGTTCTCGTCTGATCACCGAAGTTAAGCAACGTCGGGCGCGGTCAGTACTTGGATGGGTGACCGCCTGGGAACACCGCGTGACGTTGGCTTTTTGATGTTTTTGAAATAATCCGTCGTTGAGTTTTGCCAGTATTTAAATTCATTGATTTACGTTGTAAGAAAACCGTTTCTCTCAGTATCGAGCAATTATTATGATGTTTTTTTTATTGAACAAATTAAATATCCTTGGGTCTATTGTTCCGTGATAAAAATAATAGTTGAGTTCAAAGCAATATGAATTAATAATAATCCATGTATGACGTCAAGTACGCGGCAACTGGCCCTCAATTTGCGATCGTTGTTTGCCAACGTCCATACCACGTTGAAAACACCGGTTCTCGTCTGATCACCGAAGTTAAGCAACGTCGGGCGCGGTCAGTACTTGGATGGGTGACTGCCTGGGAACACCGCGTGACGTTGGCTTTTTGATGTTTTTGAAATAATCCGTCGTTGAGTTTTGCCAGTATTTAAATTCATTGATTTACGTTGTAAGAAAACCGTTTCTCTCAGTATCGAGCAATTATTATGATGTTTTTTTTATTGAACAAATTAAATATCCTTGGGTCTATTGTTCCGTGATAAAAATAATAGTTGAGTTCAAAGCAATATGAATTCATAATAATCCATGTATGACGTCAAGTACGCGACAACTGGCCCTCAATTTGCGATCGTTGTTTGCCAACGTCCATACCACGTTGAAAACACCGGTTCTCGTCTGATCACCGAAGTTAAGCAACGTCGGGCGCGGTCAGTACTTGGATGGGTGACCGCCTGGGAACACCGCGTGACGTTGGCTTTTTGATGTTTTTGAAATAATCCGTCGTTGAGTTTTGCCAGTATTTAAATTCATTGATTTACGTTGTAAGAAAACCGTTTCTCTCAGTATCGAGCAATTATTATGATGTTTTTTTTATTGAACAAATTAAATATCCTTGGGTCTATTGTTCCGTGATAAAAATAATAGTTAAGTTCAAAGCAATATGAATTCATAATAATCCATGTATGACGTCAAGTACGCGGCAACTGGCCCTCAATTTGCGATCGTTGTTTGCCAACGTCCATACCACGTTGAAAACACCGGTTCTCGTCTGATCACCGAAGTTAAGCAACGTCGGGCGCGGTCAGTACTTGGATGGGTGACCGCCTGGGAACACCGCGTGACGTTGGCTTTTTGATGTTTTTGAAATAATCCGTCGTTGAGTTTTGCCAGTATTTAAATTCATTGATTTACGTTGTAAGAAAACCGTTTCTCTCAGTATCGAGCAATTATTATGATGTTTTTTTTATTGAACAAATTAAATATCCTTGGGTCTATTGTTCCGTGATAAAAATAATAGTTGAGTTCAAAGCAATATGAATTCATAATAATCCATGTATGACGTCAAGTACGCGGCAACTGGCCCTCAATTTGCGATCGTTGTTTGCCAACGTCCATACCACGTTGAAAACACCGGTTCTCGTCTGATCACCGAAGTTAAGCAACGTCGGGCGCGGTCAGTACTTGGATGGGTGACCGCCTGGGAACACCGCGTGACGTTGGCTTTTTGATGTTTTTGAAATAATCCGTCGTTGAGTTTTGCCAGTATTTAAATTCATTGATTTACGTTGTAAGAAAACCGTTTCTCTCAGTATCGAGCAATTATTATGATGTTTTTTTTATTGAACAAATTAAATATCCTTGGGTCTGTTGTTCCGTGATAAAAATAATAGTTGAGTTCAAAGCAATATGAATTCATAATAATCCATGTATGACGTCAAGTACGCGGCAACTGGCCCTCAATTTGCGATCGTTGTTTGCCAACGTCCATACCACGTTGAAAACACCGGTTCTCGTCTGATCACCGAAGTTAAGCAACGTCGGGCGCGGTCAGTACTTGGATGGGTGACCGCCTGGGAACACCGCGTGACGTTGGCTTTTTGATGTTTTTGAAATAATCCGTCGTTGAGTTTTGCCAGTATTTAAATTCATTGATTTACGTTGTAAGAAAACCGTTTCTCTCAGTATCGAGCAATTATTATGATGTTTTTTTTATTGAACAAATTAAATATCCTTGGGTCTATTGTTCCGTGATAAAAATAATAGTTGAGTTCAAAGCAATATGAATTCATAATAATCCATGTATGACGTCAAGTACGCGGCAACTGGCCCTCAATTTGCGATCGTTGTTTGCCAACGTCCATACCACGTTGAAAACACCGGTTCTCGTCTGATCACCGAAGTTAAGCAACGTCGGGCGCGGTCAGTACTTGGATGGGTGACCGCCTGGGAACACCGCGTGACGTTGGCTTTTTGATGTTTTTGAAATAATCCGTCGTTGAGTTTTGCCAGTATTTAAATTCATTGATTTACGTTGTAAGAAAACCGTTTCTCTCAGTATCGAGCAATTATTATGATGTTTTTTTTATTGAACAAATTAAATATCCTTGGGTCTATTGTTCCGTGATAAAAATAATAGTTGAGTTCAAAGCAATATGAATTCATAATAATCCATGTATGACGTCAAGTACGCGGCAACTGGCCCTCAATTTGCGATCGTTGTTTGCCAACGTCCATACCACGTTGAAAACACCGGTTCTCGTCTGATCACCGAAGTTAAGCAACGTCGGGCGCGGTCAGTACTTGGATGGGTGACCGCCTGGGAACACCGCGTGACGTTGGCTTTTTGATGTTTTTGAAATAATCCGTCGTTGAGTTTTGCCAGTATTTAAATTCATTGATTTACGTTGTAAGAAAACCGTTTCTCTCAGTATCGAGCAATTATTATGATGTTTTTTTTATTGAACAAATTAAATATCCTTGGGTCTATTGTTCCGTGATAAAAATAATAGTTGAGTTCAAAGCAATATGAATTCATAATAATCCATGTATGACGTCAAGTACGCGGCAACTGGCCCTCAATTTGCGATCGTTGTTTGCCAACGTCCATACCACGTTGAAAACACCGGTTCTCGTCTGATCACCGAAGTTAAGCAACGTCGGGCGCGGTCAGTACTTGGATGGGTGACCGCCTGGGAACACCGCGTGACGTTGGCTTTTTGATGTTTTTGAAATAATCCGTCGTTGAGTTTTGCCAGTATTTAAATTCATTGATTTACGTTGTAAGAAAACCGTTTCTCTCAGTATCGAGCAATTATTATGATGTTTTTTTTATTGAACAAATTAAATATCCTTGGGTCTATTGTTCCGTGATAAAAATAATAGTTGAGTTCAAAGCAATATGAATTCATAATAATCCATGTATGACGTCAAGTACGCGGCAACTGGCCCTCAATTTGCGATCGTTGTTTGCCAACGTCCATACCACGTTGAAAACACCGGTTCTCGTCTGATCACCGAAGTTAAGCAACGTCGGGCGCGGTCAGTACTTGGATGGGTGACCGCCTGGGAACACCGCGTGACGTTGGCTTTTTGATGTTTTTGAAATAATCCGTCGTTGAGTTTTGCCAGTATTTAAATTCATTGATTTACGTTGTAAGAAAACCGTTTCTCTCAGTATCGAGCAATTATTATGATGTTTTTTTTATTGAACAAATTAAATATCCTTGGGTCTATTGTTCCGTGATAAAAATAATAGTTGAGTTCAAAGCAATATGAATTCATAATAATCCATGTATGACGTCAAGTACGCGGCAACTGGCCCTCAATTTGCGATCGTTGTTTGCCAACGTCCATACCACGTTGAAAACACCGGTTCTCGTCTGATCACCGAAGTTAAGCAACGTCGGGCGCGGTCAGTACTTGGATGGGTGACCGCCTGGGAACACCGCGTGACGTTGGCTTTTTGATGTTTTTGAAATAATCCGTCGTTGAGTTTTGCCAGTATTTAAATTCATTGATTTACGTTGTAAGAATACCGTTTCTCTCAGTATCGAGCAATTATTATGATGTTTTTTTTATTGAACAAATTAAATATCCTTGGGTCTGTTGTTCCGTGATAAAAATAATAGTTAAGTTCAAAGCAATATGAATTCATAATAATCCATGTATGACGTCAAGTACGCGGCAACTGGCCCTCAATTTGCGATCGTTGTTTGCCAACGTCCATACCACGTTGAAAACACCGGTTCTCGTCTGATCACCGAAGTTAAGCAACGTCGGGCGCGGTCAGTACTTGGATGGGTGACCGCCTGGGAACACCGCGTGACGTTGGCTTTTTGATGTTTTTGAAATAATCCGTCGTTGAGTTTTGCCAGTATTTAAATTCATTGATTTACGTTGTAAGAAAACCGTTTCTCTCAGTATCGAGCAATTATTATGATGTTTTTTTTATTGAACAAATTAAATATCCTTGGGTCTGTTGTTCCGTGATAAAAATAATAGTTAAGTTCAAAGCAATATGAATTCATAATAATCCATGTATGACGTCAAGTACGCGGCAACTGGCCCTCAATTTGCGATCGTTGTTTGCCAACGTCCATACCACGTTGAAAACACCGGTTCTCGTCTGATCACCGAAGTTAAGCAACGTCGGGCGCGGTCAGTACTTGGATGGGTGACCGCCTGGGAACACCGCGTGACGTTGGCTTTTTGATGTTTTTGAAATAATCCGTCGTTGAGTTTTGCCAGTATTTAAATTCATTGATTTACGTTGTAAGAAAACCGTTTCTCTCAGTATCGAGCAATTATTATGATGTTTTTTTTATTGAACAAATTAAATATCCTTGGGTCTATTGTTCCGTGATAAAAATAATAGTTGAGTTCAAAGCAATATGAATTCATAATAATCCATGTATGACGTCAAGTACGCGGCAACTGGCCCTCAATTTGCGATCGTTGTTTGCCAACGTCCATACCACGTTGAAAACACCGGTTCTCGTCTGATCACCGAAGTTAAGCAACGTCGGGCGCGGTCAGTACTTGGATGGGTGACCGCCTGGGAACACCGCGTGACGTTGGCTTTTTGATGTTTTTGAAATAATCCGTCGTTGAGTTTTGCCAGTATTTAAATTCATTGATTTACGTTGTAAGAAAACCGTTTCTCTCAGTATCGAGCAATTATTATGATGTTTTTTTTATTGAACAAATTAAATATCCTTGGGTCTATTGTTCCGTGATAAAAATAATAGTTGAGTTCAAAGCAATATGAATTCATAATAATCCATGTATGACGTCAAGTACGCGGCAACTGGCCCTCAATTTGCGATCGTTGTTTGCCAACGTCCATACCACGTTGAAAACACCGGTTCTCGTCTGATCACCGAAGTTAAGCAACGTCGGGCGCGGTCAGTACTTGGATGGGTGACCGCCTGGGAACACCGCGTGACGTTGGCTTTTTGATGTTTTTGAAATAATCCGTCGTTGAGTTTTGCCAGTATTTAAATTCATTGATTTACGTTGTAAGAAAACCGTTTCTCTCAGTATCGAGCAATTATTATGATGTTTTTTTTATTGAACAAATTAAATATCCTTGGGTCTATTGTTCCGTGATAAAAATAATAGTTGAGTTCAAAGCAATATGAATTCATAATAATCCATGTATGACGTCAAGTACGCGGCAACTGGCCCTCAATTTGCGATCGTTGTTTGCCAACGTCCATACCACGTTGAAAACACCGGTTCTCGTCTGATCACCGAAGTTAAGCAACGTCGGGCGCGGTCAGTACTTGGATGGGTGACCGCCTGGGAACACCGCGTGACGTTGGCTTTTTGATGTTTTTGAAATAATCCGTCGTTGAGTTTTGCCAGTATTTAAATTCATTGATTTACGTTGTAAGAAAACCGTTTCTCTCAGTATCGAGCAATTATTATGATGTTTTTTTTATTGAACAAATTAAATATCCTTGGGTCTATTGTTCCGTGATAAAAATAATAGTTGAGTTCAAAGCAATATGAATTCATAATAATCCATGTATGACGTCAAGTACGCGGCAACTGGCCCTCAATTTGCGATCGTTGTTTGCCAACGTCCATACCACGTTGAAAACACCGGTTCTCGTCTGATCACCGAAGTTAAGCAACGTCGGGCGCGGTCAGTACTTGGATGGGTGACCGCCTGGGAACACCGCGTGACGTTGGCTTTTTGATGTTTTTGAAATAATCCGTCGTTGAGTTTTGCCAGTATTTAAATTCATTGATTTACGTTGTAAGAAAACCGTTTCTCTCAGTATCGAGCAATTATTATGATGTTTTTTTTATTGAACAAATTAAATATCCTTGGGTCTATTGTTCCGTGATAAAAATAATAGTTAAGTTCAAAGCAATATGAATTCATAATAATCCATGTATGACGTCAAGTACGCGGCAACTGGCCCTCAATTTGCGATCGTTGTTTGCCAACGTCCATACCACGTTGAAAACACCGGTTCTCGTCTGATCACCGAAGTTAAGCAACGTCGGGCGCGGTCAGTACTTGGATGGGTGACCGCCTGGGAACACCGCGTGACGTTGGCTTTTTGATGTTTTTGAAATAATCCGTCGTTGAGTTTTGCCAGTATTTAAATTCATTGATTTACGTTGTAAGAAAACCGTTTCTCTCAGTATCGAGCAATTATTATGATGTTTTTTTTATTGAACAAATTAAATATCCTTGGGTCTGTTGTTCCGTGATAAAAATAATAGTTAAGTTCAAAGCAATATGAATTCATAATAATCCATGTATGACGTCAAGTACGCGGCAACTGGCCCTCAATTTGCGATCGTTGTTTGCCAACGTCCATACCACGTTGAAAACACCGGTTCTCGTCTGATCACCGAAGTTAAGCAACGTCGGGCGCGGTCAGTACTTGGATGGGTGACCGCCTGGGAACACCGCGTGACGTTGGCTTTTTGATGTTTTTGAAATAATCCGTCGTTGAGTTTTGCCAGTATTTAAATTCATTGATTTACGTTGTAAGAAAACCGTTTCTCTCAGTATCGAGCAATTATTATGATGTTTTTTTTATTGAACAAATTAAATATCCTTGGGTCTATTGTTCCGTGATAAAAATAATAGTTAAGTTCAAAGCAATATGAATTCATAATAATCCATGTATGACGTCAAGTACGCGGCAACTGGCCCTCAATTTGCGATCGTTGTTTGCCAACGTCCATACCACGTTGAAAACACCGGTTCTCGTCTGATCACCGAAGTTAAGCAACGTCGGGCGCGGTCAGTACTTGGATGGGTGACCGCCTGGGAACACCGCGTGACGTTGGCTTTTTGATGTTTTTGAAATAATCCGTCGTTGAGTTTTGCCAGTATTTAAATTCATTGATTTACGTTGTAAGAAAACCGTTTCTCTCAGTATCGAGCAATTATTATGATGTTTTTTTTATTGAACAAATTAAATATCCTTGCGTCTATTGTTCCGTGATAAAAATAATAGTTGAGTTCAAAGCAATATGAATTCATAATAATCCATGTATGACGTCAAGTACGCGGCAACTGGCCCTCAATTTGCGATCGTTGTTTGCCAACGTCCATACCACGTTGAAAACACCGGTTCTCGTCTGATCACCGAAGTTAAGCAACGTCGGGCGCGGTCAGTACTTGGATGGGTGACCGCCTGGGAACACCGCGTGACGTTGGCTTTTTGATGTTTTTGAAATAATCCGTCGTTGAGTTTTGCCAGTATTTAAATTCATTGATTTACGTTGTAAGAAAACCGTTTCTCTCAGTATCCGAGCAATTATTATGATGTTTTTTTTATTGAACAAATTAAATATCCTTGGGTCTATTGTTCCGTGATAAAAATAATAGTTGAGTTCAAAGCAATATGAATTCATAATAATCCCTGTATGACGTCAAGTACGCGGCAACTGGCCCTCAATTTGCGATTGTTGTTTGCCAACGTCCATACCACGTTGAAAACACCGGTTCTCGTCTGATCACCGAAGTTAAGCAACGTCGGGCGCGGTCAGTACTTGGATGGGTGACCGCCTGGGAACACCGCGTGACGTTGGCTTTTTGATGTTTTTGAAATAATCCGTCGTTGAGTTTTGCCAGTATTTAAATTCATTGATTTACGTTGTAAGAAAACCGTTTCTCTCAGTATCGAGCAATTATTATGATGTTTTTTTTATTGAACAAATTAAATATCCTTGCGTCTATTGTTCCGTGATAAAAATAATAGTTGAGTTCAAAGCAATATGAATTCATAATAATCCATGTATGACGTCAAGTACGCGGCAACTGGCCCTCAATTTGCGATCGTTGTTTGCCAACGTCCATACCACGTTGAAAACACCGGTTCTCGTCTGATCACCGAAGTTAAGCAACGTCGGGCGCGGTCAGTACTTGGATGGGTGACCGCCTGGGAACACCGCGTGACGTTGGCTTTTTGATGTTTTTGAAATAATCCGTCGTTGAGTTTTGCCAGTATTTAAATTCATTGATTTACGTTGTAAGAAAACCGTTTCTCTCAGTATCGAGCAATTATTATGATGTTTTTTTTATTGAACAAATTAAATATCCTTGCGTCTATTGTTCCGTGATAAAAATAATAGTTGAGTTCAAAGCAATATGAATTCATAATAATCCATGTATGACGTCAAGTACGCGGCAACTGGCCCTCAATTTGCGATCGTTGTTTGCCAACGTCCATACCACGTTGAAAACACCGGTTCTCGTCTGATCACCGAAGTTAAGCAACGTCGGGCGCGGTCAGTACTTGGATGGGTGACCGCCTGGGAACACCGCGTGACGTTGGCTTTTTGATGGTTTTGAAATAATCCGTAGAGTTTTTAATTTTTGTATATTTATTTGTATATCTTGTGTCATGTTTTTATTTTAGATAAGTCCTGCACCTGGAGAATTGGTTGCTGCTTTATACCCCGTAGACAACCAATGGTATCGTGCTCGCGTGTTGTCTGTCACTCGAGCGGATCAAAACGTTGAAGTAAGAAACTAAATGTTACTGGATCTTGAATCATGATTATTAGTCATCAATTTGTTTTCACATCACCTCACCGACATTAATATGTTTTTGTTACATGCTTTGTATTAATTTGTTCTATTCGTATACATGCGTAATAATTTGCAAACCATTTTTCGACCATTGTTCGGCAACCGATTGAGTGAGCTAAAGTTTTAAAAGTAGAATCTACCCAGTAGTCTTTGAATAACATTATTTTGAAATACTGTAACTTTTATTTGAACACCTTTTTCTAATTAACTCAAACATCTACGGATTTTCAGCGTGTTGTCAAATTTAAATGCTCTGTGGACCTATTGAAATATTGCTAAATATGTTTCGTGCACTTATGTCAGAAGTGTTTTGTTAATCAATTATTGTTCGTAATATTGTTGAAAAGATGGTATTACTTGATTTATTTTCGGATGACGATGAAGAGTTATATTATTATAATAAGAGTTCTATTTCGATCGATAATTGAGAATACTTTTTTATTAACACTAAATATACTTTAAATAAGGATATTATAAAATTTATGCCAATAAATACAATTTCAATACGTTTAGTTAAATGTATTAAAGAATTTTTTTAAATAGTGGCCCTTAGTCATTACTTTATTTAAAATATTTTGTAAAGAATGGTTTTACTATTTGAAATTACGAGTATTACGTGAATCTACCTACATAAAATGTTACTAACTATTAACGTTATAGAAAATGAAATCTTATTTGACCTCCTTTCGGAGTAAAATATACCGATGGCGTACTTTATTGTTGTTTTCATAATAAAGTACTTTGTGATCATTGATTCTATCGCATATTTTGTCCATTCCAGGTGACATACATAGACTATGGTAACGTAGTATGGGTTAAAGAAAATGAAATTCGCATACTCGAGCCTCGTTATTTATCGCTACCAGCGCAGGCGGTGCGCTGCGCTCTAGCGGGCGTGGGGGCGCGCTCTAGAGACTCGCGACAATGGGCCTCCGCTAAGAAAGCACTCACCAGCATGGCCGAGAACCGTACGCTGGATGCGCACGTCATGTGAGTGATTTCATCAGTTTTTTCTGGTAAAAGTTATATAACCGATATTAATAAATTATTATTTACAATAATAATAAACATTATTAGTTCATTATAATAATAATGAACTAATATAATAATAATAAACTTTATTGCATACAAAAAATATACTGATCGAAATAAACATAAACCGTACAAATAGGCGGCCTTATTACTTAAAAGCAATATCTTGTAGACAACCATAAATAAGTAATTAGACTAGAATCGTAACTGCATGAATTATAGCAAAATAAATATTTGCTACATACTACTCCACAAATAATAATAAAAATATTTTACAGCTAGTGATATATCTAGATGAATACTAATATATATACGAATAACTAATAAATCACTCACCCTCATTTATACTGAATATTAATTTGAAAATAATATAAACTGACTGTAGTCTGGAATACTGACCAAAATAATGTTGTGATTATGTATAACCGCTATCTATTCACAATAGTTTGAACATAACGATATCAATCGAATCTTATTAATATTAATATCAATAGCACAGCATTATAGTCTATTGTTTAAAGTACCCCTTGATGCAATCAAATTGAACCGACTCGTGTTTCTCGTCAGCTTTACAAATACGCAAATACGCTTTACGCAACTACCATTGAAATGTCTCTATAATACGATTGAAACTTACTCTAGGGGTACAAATAGATCATTTATAACTTACATTTATTTTTTTCTAACAAATAACAAATAAAACGCTTTATCTATATCACCAAGTTATCTTTGAAACCATTTTTTCCGCGTATGTGAATGTCGCCCGGCGGATGACGGAAACTAAAAAATTTCATTAGTATTTTTAAATTGTCTTCAAAATCAAATGTTGTTTTTAAATTTCCGTCTAGGAAAATACTTTTGTTCTCAAGAATCACAGGACGGGAACTTATTGCGTATTAGTAGTATAAGCATGAAAATATAAGTAAACTAGTAGAAGCCAAATGGTATTTAACCATTAGACCTTAGTTTTTATTTATTTATTTCTCCAAAAACAGAGCCCGTGAGTACGACGAGCTTATCGTAGAGTTATACGACCACGAGGGCTACAGCATAGCAGAGCAGCTAGCAGCCCATGACCTCGTCACTCTAACCGAGTATGCCGTCGCCGATGACTCCAAGGTCACCAGTAAGATCATACCGGCGTGAGGCACCTCATCACCACTATCTTATCAAATCAACACTTTAAGCATGAATTTACGAATCGACAATAAAATCCATAAACGATACATCGAAATTTTAATTTCGAAATATGCATGCTTGTATACTCATTGTTTTGACAAGATAGTGGGAAGGTTTATATCTGTGAGACCTCCCGAGTTAAATATTGTTAAATTGAATAATGTCATTGAAAATGGTATTTTTTCCAACTTTCGCTTACACCTCTTATTATATTTATTTATTTTTCTCAAATTTTTACTGCGTAGGCGCAGAACACAGTCTTTTGGGGCGATCCTGTTTGCGACATGATCGTTATTATCCATCGCATAAAACAGAAAACGTATGTCTTGGCGATAGACTAGCGGCGGAAGTCTGTCACTTGTAGGCCTGTAAGCAAAGTATTTAAAATTGATGTAACGGAAATGTGGCATTATCCATACTTCTGTTTAAAAATAGGAATAATTTGAAAGACTAATTCGTTGATGAAGTGGCAGTATGTAGGACATACTGCCACTTCATCATTAATTTTCATCAACTTTATTTTCCTACTCGTAAAATTCATTTACGGCGAAAATTAATAATATACAATAAAAACTGAAATTCAGGGTCAAGAAAGGATCAGAATTAGATTCAGGGTCATTAATAAATAAAGAATCAAATTACTTTTATCTGCAACATCGCCTGTGTAGACTTCAGAATTAAAAGAGGAATAATTAAATGGTAAATTATTTTATAAATAAATGTATTTAGCTAAATTGCTATTATATGTCGGTGCCAATTTTAGCTGTACAGAAACAAATTAAATATTAAGACAGTTCGTCAATCCCAACTAAGATTGTTGGTAGGTATTAGGTATTGTTACTTCATTTTCAATATTGTGAAGGCTATAATGTTAACCCCAGTCCTCGCCGTTTCCACGCCGTGCCTAAAAGTATAACTTAATTCAATGTTTGTAGTTTAAGACTACTTTAATTCTGCTCATAATGACAATCTAATTAAATTACAGATTATTATATAGTTGTATAATATACAAAGAATCACTTAAATTTCCCTCGTATAAAGTGTGGGCGAGAATGGGTACACTAATCAACTCGTATTTAGAAAGTGGCATCTTAAATCTAATTTGGAACCATTTTTTATTAAAGTATTGGTTTAATTCAAAAACAATTGTAAAGACACAAGATGTACGGTTCACAAGTATAACTTTTTTTAACTGTTAAATCAGATTGTATGATCCAATAAAAAATAGTTTATTTTTCTTTGAAAAAATATTTCAAATATTTGTTTGTTTTTTAATTTATATTGTATATATAAGTAGCCATTTAAGTAAAGAGATTAATTAATAAAAAGCGACAGTTTTCACTCATACCAGAATGCTACTTATTGAATACTAATTTTATCAATATCCAACATATTGCTTAAGGCAATATTATAAATTAGTATTTCACACAATAATGGGTATTTTCCGCTTAAATCGGTTTTATTGATTAATTGGTCAAGACCCCTCACTATAACCTCCAAGAACTTCATTATAGCCATTGTAAGTTTAGAGAGCAATCGATTTAGAATGTTTTAGCTCATATTAAGGCCCGTGGTCAAAAATCTTTACTCCATTGCTTACTGCCGAATTGCGATCTTTATACGCTTATTACAGTGGTTGATCCTATGGAATGACTACGAACCAAATGTTGCGATACACTGCTACTAAAGTATCTTAATTGTAATAATGTTAAGATAATGTTGTCTTGATTAGTTTCAAACTAAGTTTGAAGCACAAAGTGCTTAGAATTTAAAAATTATTTCTTGACTAGTGTCAATGTTGGCACTTTGTTTATATTGTTATAAAACAAAAAGGTTACCTATTAATATTTATATAAAATTAACTATTGCTTCGGATTTTTTGTAAGCTCTGCATAATAATCATGACCATAAGAACAAACTAGACAGATATCAGAACGAGTCCTCGAAGAAGTTCCATGCCATTGCAACATGCCGAAGTTCAATCTGGTACATTACCGCCGAAAGAAATAGAATCTTCATTATGTACTTTACTTATACTACATACCACACCACACGTGCGAACTAGATTTCTAATGAATGCGTGAAGATTCCATGGAAGACGTTCTCCCTTTTTTCTTAGCTTATGTTAGTTTGTACAGTCGGCCCATAGAATTAGCTTAACACTTTAGTACCATGTTTATCCATCTATTAAGTATAAGTAATAGTTGCCACACTACAACAAACGCTATGACAACCTACTTCTGATGCCGACCGTTCTTACGCAGTTGACATAAGTTTTTATGATATGTATATTTTATTTGAACCAAAAACATTCATATGAACAGTACAGCCCAAAGTGATTCATTCCTTGGAAAAGGGATAATTGACTGTCTTAGTTGTGTTAAGTGTTAAGTCTTGTCTCTCTGATGTGCTCCAGGTTGGGATATTAGAAGAAATCCATCAATAAAAGGTTATAAAGGATATTCAAATTTTATTGTATCAAGATTGTAAGACTTTTAAGAGTATTGAGGCCGATTATTTAGAGTATTGAGATAACGCTGTCTAGTTTGTTCTAATTTTCTAAAAAATAAGTAATACGAAATAATATTCTTATATTACTTACGCAATCACTACAATAATATACTTAATTTTTTGCTCTGTTCAATATTGATCACTTATCAATGAATTGTTCATTATTAAGTTTGTTTATATACATTGATGTTAATTGTATTATAAATAGCGTCGTGTTATAAAGTACTCGTATATGAGAATATACGCAATATTTGCAAAATATAAAAGTAAATAATGCGTATTCCATTAATGTTGCAAATTAGTTAATATAAGAACCTTATAGTGAATCTGTCGATTTCATATTTTTGTTAAAAATAAATTACCTAAAATTTTATATACTAATTTGTATTATTTTCCTATTAGTTTTAATGTAATGTACTTATGTGACCTTAAATTTATTAGGTATTCATCTTTTAAACTGTATGATCCGATTCGAAAATGTAATGTTGTACAGGGTAAAATCTGGTACTGGTGGAATTGAAAATTATCTTTGTGTTGGATAATCAATTGGCGGGAAAGGTTATAGGTTATATAACATTGGTGAAAAACCGTTCGGTTTTTCACAAATATTATACCGCGAACGGAAGCTAGTATAAGTTTTATTGTTTGATTGAGTTGAAATGAAACACAGGCCGGTGCCTTAATTTTTACCCTGGCTGTCGGACTGCCGGCTAGTGCGAGCGCGGGCTGGCGGCAGGCTCTACACAGCAATACTGAACTTTCTGAGTTTTATATTAACATATCAGCCTATATCTTCCTAGATATTAGCAATCCACCGTTAGACATTAGCAACAACAATACACATTCTTCTGTGCCTTCATTATACCGCTATCACCTTACACCTTTTTTAAGTAGTCGGTCCAACTTGTAGAGAGTCACCTTATTCCAGAACCATAGTATAGTAATCTGGGTGCCAGAATGATTTATATTTTTGGTTAATACTTTACATATCTTAGTTAAAAAAATGTTGAAACAAAGTTTGTCACAATTTTGTTCTAAAGTTTTATAATAGAATTATTATTACAACTTCGGAGCCATCGAAACAGAGATATAGAAAACACATCAAATTCTTATTCAGTATTGAGGCAACTTTTACAATGCTTATATCAAGGTTTATGCGATTTGTAAGCTTATTTCTCATTCCGAAAAACCCTAATATTACTGGACTACAAAACTTCTTAGTACGTCCGTTAAGTCAAGTGATAAGTATTTTAAGTTAAACTTGTTTTATCAGTATTTTTTGTCACTTGTTAAATTGTATATACACTAAACTATAGGGGAAAGAATAAAAATACGTTTTATTTATACGATTATAATGAATAGATAAATTAATATACGTTTATAATAAATGTATTTTGAGCCCTCTATAAGGCACTTCCCTTAGTCATATAACTACCACGAACTAAATGAAACATAAATTTTAGTTTAATTTACAAACACTATATTTAAAAAATGTTCAAAAATAATAATAATAAGCTAACAAACATCGACATAATATGAGAAACAATTGGTATTACTTAGGATTTACCATCATGAAAAAAAACTAAAACATTTTTAACGATAAAGTGTAAAAGAACAATAAATTGAGATACACACGTCATTATCATGTAATATATACACCTAGTGATTAACAATTCATACTATACATCATGAAAACCTAACTATTTATTTTATATATATATTTATATTTTATTATTACTTGACCCGGTGAACTTTTTTTTACCGACACACAACGCCTAACGCCATGTATTAAAACACAACCCGAAATAGCAGTCGAAGAAATAACAGTTTAAATGTTAAGCATGTCATGTTAGACTACTAATGTTCTTTTATATTTACACAGTTATTTTTGTATTTAATTCACCCCTGAATTTAACCAGATAAAACAATGAAAATTATTCAAATAGGTCAAGCCGATAGTGGGACTAACGAACATCATTTCATTTTTATATATAAGATTATAGCTATACCTTGAACACTTTAGGCAAATCATGATGTAGTGATGTAGGACTAGAAGTGTTGTGATAATGCGTATGTAAAAATATCTAGGATTGCCAAATCTTTGGAAATGAGTATATCTCTTAGTGGCAACATTAAATACAAGCCTTACTCAGGGTACATTCCAAGTCATGCCAGCGCCATGAGTATCATTTTTTACATGCGCTCTAAAAGTAACAAATGATACTCATAGCGCTGGGGGTGCTGAGGGTGATTCGGAATGTACCTTCAGTGTTGTACTTGGGTTTGCCAGTAATAATATCCAAAAATTAAACAATTGTGCTTAAGATTAATGAACACTTATAAATTATCAAATAAATAAATGTAATCTCGCAAACACAATCAAAGCTCAACTCAACAATCAAGCTTTGATAGTGTGGATGGTATACTTAGTACACTATACTATATAGTAGGAATCCTACTTTGCGCATAAAAAGCAGACCCAGAATTGCTGCTGCTAACACATTACAAATTTACAACTCTTAATACCTTATTAGGTGTGTATCTCCATTACAGATCTTCCATTTTCAGACTAGGTAATTATGACTAGAAAAATATATTCTCTAAAGCTATATACAACACAATAATTTGGCAAAGGACATGGCTAAACTACTGTTATTCACGTGTAACTACATTATACATTTAACATTAGCTTGTAACAATCCTAATTTTAATTCTTTATTTCATTATTGTTATTACTATGCTTTAATAAATTTGGTGAACAATCCGGAGACAATGTAATAATGCTGTGTTAAAGAAAATACACTGAGAATAGTCACTGAAAGTCCCCAGTAATTACATTGCAAGTCGCGGGAGTGACTTGGGTTCCAATGTATTTCACAAGAGCACCCCCAATGTATTGAAATACTAAGGAAAATATTTTTATTATATTATGTACCACACTAGGTAAATCGCATGCCGATAGATCAATGCATCAGTCCATTTTCTTGGAATTGTTACAAATATTGTTATTTTATATTTTAAATATAGTTTATATTTACTCAGAAACAAACAAACTTTACCTCTTTATACACTTATATTTACTCAGCCATCTATAATCAAGCTCATTTTTGTTTCATTCAAATATTATATGCATAATTGTGTTTATTTTGAGAATGTACCTTCCTGTTACAATGTTGAAGTTTGTGAAAATCTATTATTTTTGTTCAATGTTAAACTGTTTGCCATGAGCTGAAGGTCATAGCAAATTCTCATACTGTTGATTTAGTTTTTTATAGTTTTAAGTACCTTATCTATATCCGAAGGTGCTGGAAACTTTTTATGTGAAATACTTATATGCAGCTATCCAGCATTACAAAATATTAAAATGTTTAAAATGCTATGGCAACCATCCATACTTCTAAGCCATGTCCTTTAGATTTATGTAATAAACATATATAGTTATCATTAAGTTAAGCATAAACATTCTAAATCTTTTATATCATGATATTAAAAGTCAGCAACAAATAGTTTGGGTAATTCAGATTCCAAACGAATCACTCTAACCACAGATATCAAACGCCAATCATCATATGGAATTGAATTTTTTGGAGTATATGAGTCTGGAGCAACAAATGTGCTGTAGTATGAAATCAATTCATGAGATTGATCACCATCCAAATCGGCAATCAATAATGACTTTTCCTGATATTCCAAGTCAGGTTGGCAAATTGGTAATGGTGCATTTATGTCTACTGGACCTCGAACACATATTTGTACAATATCCATTTGGCTTACATTAACATTGTGTGTTTGCATTTTATCAAAAGACACCAACACAATCCTCTCAGAAATATCATGTACAGTGAAATTTGTGTACTTGATGAAAGATGATATAGAAGCAATATTAATAATAGGTCGGTAGTAAAATATATCATTTGTATTCTTGGGACTCTGATTCTGTACATTATATTGAACTTCATCAATTTTTAGTGCACCTTTAGCATGATGGGCACTGTTCCACTGTCATAATTTTAAAACAAACCCTCTAATTGAGTTTGCAAAGGCAAAAGAACTTGGCCTCATAGCATAAACATGATTTGCAGCATACTCCCAACTAACATTAGTTGTACCATTTCTTTCAAGCAATAACTTCAAACTTACTCTACAGGAATTTGGACACTCTCCTGAATTTTCCACAATAAGTTTGCCAGGGCCATTTGTAAATATCTCCCTTGTGTTTCCAATACTCTTTTTCAAGCTGAGATTGACTCTCTTAGTTACTGAAGCAGGAGGGCCTGTATAATTTATAGTTTTATCTAATTTCAGCAGTTTTCGATATAAATTAGGATATGATATTAGTCGGACAGCCTCTGTAGTACCATTCTTACAAATGTATGTGATTGTGTCTGATTCTGTTAGCAGCTTTACTGACAAACAATCATTTATTGTCATAGGTTCACCAATAATGTTGCCAGTTGCTCCTGATATAATTAATAATGAATTGTGATTTATATTAGGGAATACTGTTGCCACAGTTAGAAGATCATTAACTTTATCTTTGTCCATATCTTTCATAAGTATAGGAAAATCTATATTAGCAATATTACTGAACACCTTACCATGTTTATGTATGTACCAGTAATATGTCCCTGATACAGGATTCAAAGCTGCAAGTAAACCTTCTGAACCTGATACTATGCAGTCTTTAAGAGTATCCCTATTTATATCTATTAGATGACAATTGATTTCGGTAGGTATCCTGTTCTCTCTTGTGTACCAGCCAATTTTACCTGAATTGCCAACTATAAGCAGAACTCCGTTTACATTGTTATTAGGGTTTTTTTCTTCTTTCATATGATTGCCTCTATAAATAAATATTAAGTTTTTGGTGTTTGGAATGGCACCTTCTACAACTTGGACGGCTCCAGACAATTCTATTTCATCATAAGGTAATTCCCAACTAGTAGTTTTATCTTGCCATTCATTTATTGCACAACTACCGACTTCAGAGCATGGTAAGCCCCATAGAAATATAACTACAGTAAAAATACAAACAAGTATTGATGTGATAAAAGCGCAGCGGCGCGGAAAAGACATTTTGTTTGATATATCCGACTGTAGAAAACTAACATTATCCATTGTACTTTCTACAGTATTAACATTTGTGTTATATTCGTCCATATCGCTCAAGCTGTAATTCTTTGATGACTGCAAACCACTATTAAAATCTAAATTATTACAGCTATCTGTAGTTTTGATGTGAGTAACATTTTCCAACCTGTGGTCATCCTCAGATTCTGATTCAGATAAAAGCTGTTTCAGTGGTGCATAATTACCACTATTCCCGTTTGTTGACATGTTGTTTATAAATATATTTTTTACATTATTGACATCTATACTATTCAACAAATAATGTAACCCCAAAATCAATACAACTCTATCAACCGCTTGTTTTTTTTTTCAATTATTTGCCCTGGTAACAAAGGCCTTTTAGCAATATTTATTGTAATTCAGCGTTGATTGGTGACTTACGTGAGATTTTTGAGTGTTTAATTTCCATTCATTCATTTGTAGAGTAAGAATAGCGGAGCCTACTATTAGTCGCCAAACACTCCATGGGGCAAAAGGCTACATTGCACTAGTATCCTGGAGCCATAAAAATTAAGATAAAAACTACATTAAAGAATTAAGAAGATATGACTTGAAGATCTTAGTTTCCAGGCCAAATAATTGGAAATAATCTGTTTGAAAGGCCCAAAAGACTTGCATCCAGGCCAGTAAAGCATCTAAAAATATCGTCTGTTTGACGTCTTGTCAAATTGAAAATTGTTTTTTGTTGAATTTTCCTATTACAGGAAAAGCAAAGAAAAATTAAGGCCATACAGCCATGTCTTTTGTAGTTTTTTCTTTAATTGCGGCTCCGGGAAGGGAAAGTTTTTGGCGACTAATGGCATGGCCCGCTATTTCATACGAGTATTTTTGGATAATGAAATGCAAATTTAAGATTTTTTTGAAATGATGCGAAACTAGAATTTTATGACAATGATTACTATGAAATGATACGGAAATGAGAATAAAATTATGAGATGATGTTAAATAAATGATTACCCTACAAATAAATGAATGGAAATGGCCTCAGCCAAAAACTCTGAATATAGGTTTTTGTTCACAGTAAATGAACTGATTTGCACAGTAAACATGGTTTAGCTTTTAAATCAACCAGGATAGCCACTTTATTAGAGAACATGTTCTAGACCCATCTGCAAGTGGTCACTTCAATTCCCTATGATTCCATTGCTTTAAGGTAGGTTTTTGTTGGTGGCCCCTGCAATGTACAAGAAATCACATAGGATAGTTTGCTTGTCCTTTAGGATTTTTTGCGCCGTGTTGACCAGGTATATCCCTTTCGCTTTTTAGTAAGCGTGTTAATTGAGGCTTAACGACCTTGATAATTCAATGATCAATAGTTTTTCCCATTGCTTTAAGTACGGAAGATATAAGACTTATAGTCTATATGTCTGAAGTGTGTAGGCTGAGAATTTTCCTTGCTTTTGTTATAAAACATGGTTTATATATACATGATATAATGCCCAAAGCGAAGCTCGCTCAGAAAATTTCTACCAGATGCAGAGTAGGATTTAAACGATTATCAAAAAGCATGTCTAGGCCCTCACAAATGACAATCAATGAAATGAGTGTTTTGAGTTTTGTATAACACGTTGGTAAGATTATTTTACATACTAATATTATTATTTTTTGTAATATATTCCTAATATTTTTGTCTTTAACAGTTTTAGCAATTCATATTTTTGTAATTATAGAACTTTGATGATCACCCACACTTGTTCAATATTTCAGAGCAATACAATCGCATTTATATCAACATATTTTTAATTAAAAAATGCCAATACATTTCACAAAAAGTCAAATCAAGTCAGTAAATAAAGAAAATCTTTTGCAGCAAGTCTAAGTATTGCGATATTTAGTTTATGGGAGGATACATTTATTTATACTTTCTTTATGTGACGACGTACAACTTTCCAATCCTGAGGACTCGTACGACTTAGTACACAACCAACGTATAGTATATCTCAAATACAGTTAATATACGTGTAAATAAAAAACATTTTTCTAGGCAGATTGTATAATTTGTTTTATATTGTATATAAATTATTTGCAGTTCTTTTGTTACATTACTACTAACATTTAAAAACGAAATGTTTTCCTATTATGTCACACTTATTTAATTGGTGCTCTTAGCTGCTTTCGAACTGACGGGTGTCGATTAAGTATATATATATTTCAATACACACACACACACGCATATATATATATATATTGAAATGTTTCTTTATAGGTAATGTTTTTGTTTAAGGGGCAGTATAATTTTGAGTTACCCAGTAATC
Source organism: Acentria ephemerella (assembly GCA_943193645.1). Taxonomy (NCBI): domain Eukaryota; kingdom Metazoa; phylum Arthropoda; class Insecta; order Lepidoptera; family Crambidae; genus Acentria; species Acentria ephemerella. The sequence goes on along the minus strand of OW971886.1, from coordinate 6,714,981 downwards.
TCATTCCTACGCGACGTTAGCCTAGCGAACCAGGCTGACTCGCTGCGTGCAAAGGTTGTTACACAAAAGCCAAGCCGCCAGTCCGAAACAAGCCTGACACTCACAAAATTGTATAAAAATAAAACCTGTTTCACAAAGTACTAATCATGTACCTATATAATTACATAGATACACATGTTGGTAAACCAGATAATTGGACTATTTGTGAGGCTGATTTCGATTAATTTAATTGATCTCATATCTTGTAATTTATTAATAAGTAATTTTTTTTTAAATCAGAATGAGATTATACAAGGTACAATTTATTAAGTTAACTCATATTTTGTATAAATTTCACCATTGTATCATCATTAACATCTTTTTATAGCATATACCAAACAACCATTTTATGGTTACATCTTTTCCACAGCTATTTAACTAACTATAATTAGAAAATAAATAAAAAACAAAACAAAACTATTTACATGTTCAGCCTCAAAATTATACTCAAATCATATCATTTTGACATATTTTCTTTTAATGTATTTATAAAATGTTAATTATTATAATGTTGATGGCACTTTAATAAGTCATTAAAAAAATACAATTCGGTGCCAGAAGATTGTCAATAAGATGAAGACTTATTGAGTATAGGAACATAGATATAAGAGCATGTCACACCCCTGATTTATAACACTATTTCTTAAACGAAAAATAAATTAATAAAATATAGATTTATAAAATTATGTGATGATTCCTTAAGTCAATGGACAAGATTAGGCATTAGTGAACATTGCTAATATAATATCAGTAGAGGTCTTTGTATATGTGCACATACAATTAAAATAAATATCATATTTATAAATGTTGTATCATTCAATTATTAATATTTATGACACTGAACAGAGAAAATGAAGTCACAATGGACCTCCACGAAATCAGTCTTGCAATATATTCACAAAACATCTTTATATACAGACACAAAGGAGTTTACTTAACAAAATTAAACCTGCATAAACATTCCACTAAATACCATAGTTGAGTCCCATATTGAATACTTATGAATATTACAATTTAACTATTATAAATTAATATTTGTTAATTGGTAATAAAGGAGCCAGCCCTTTGTACTAGCATCCTGCGCTAGATCCACTTAATATACAATGCATATTTGTACATATTAAACACAATATTATGAAAATGCACACACAGAGACCATAGGATATTGATGCAACATTTGCTATGGTCATTACACTATCTCAGATATTCTGATACCACACAACTATGCCCAAATTTAATAACCTAACGCGTATTAAACGCCATTTGACTAATTCTGGTTCAGAGTAACATATCTTAAAAATAACACAATTGTTGACTTAAACAAAATTTCTTTTTACTAAGATACATTATCATGACCACTATATGCAGATCTTAGGTTAGACTGAGTAAGGATATTCACCAAGATAGTCAATGAGAGTCGACGGCAATGGAAGGAGCCTATGCTCTGGTGCTGACCAAAGTTTGGGTTTGAGAGGATTGGAATCCAATGCTTTGTGGATGGCGAGCCGCGCTGCGTGAAGGAGGGAGGGAGGTGACCGTCGTAGTGGAGCAGCTAGGTGCACAGCAGAGTGTGGACATCCATCACGATCCACCCACACAGTTCCACGTTGCCCAGCGCGTCGGTAGTGTTGTATTAATTCAACAACACACCTGAATCTCGGCATATACCGCGCCAAAAGCCGGTCACAATCTAACCTGAAAATGTAGAAACAATAATTATGACTCATCTGCTTCAAAAGAGAATATGAATATCAAAATATATTATGTGCGGCAGCAACTTCTCTACAATAAAATTAGGTTATCACTTATGGCAGTTCTACCATTCCTTTCTTTTAATGTTTGATAATATATTTTATGTCCATTTCTGATAAAATGTATGTTTGTGGATTTTATGTAAATTGTGAAATAAAATAATATCAATCATAATCTTTACTGCCGACATGTATCTACTAAGGCTACTGGAGATGAGATTACTTGTTTAATGAAATATGAAAATTACATCCTGATGTTATTATATTATCTGTTGATTAAATAAAGTACAGTCAGTGTGATCATTATTTAAAAGTTTCAGATAGGAAAGCTTTAGTTATTTAAGGAAATAAAGTGTTATGAATGAATCAATTACCTAAATGATCCTTCCTCAAAGTGTAGCCTTACGGAAGTAGGCCCTCGTTCAGTTTGCACTGAGAGGGAGAATATGAAGTTGCTGTCACCAGAATTTCTGATAAGGAAAGCACCTACACTTGCATCTTTTAACAAACTTCGTGCACCCTGGAAAAATAGGACCTTTTTATTAAAATATTACACTAAAACATATTACATATAAATTACTACAGTTTAAAGATATGTAATCATTGTGAAAATATTACAAATAAATATAATATACTGCTACAAAAATATTTACTAATTTATTTATTACTAAATTTTATATTTATATAACATATCTTAATAAGTCACTATATAGTGAGTCATCATTATTTTTTTAAGTATATTAATGTAAACAAACCTGCCAATCTAAATGTCCATAGTACCACCCTGACAGCCTCAGAGCTCTGTATGCTTCATCTAGCCTTTTCAATTTGTCATCGAAGGGTGTTAAAGTAGTTGTGTAAGATGTTAAGTATGCTGGTGAGAAATTAAAGGGTGATGGTGTAAGTGGGGTATGTGGAGTATGTGGTGCTGATCGTTTGCCAGTGCATGCCGCCAGGGACACACGCAGTTCATGCCGGCAATTGGGGCATGGACCTGACCAGCTACTAATTGGTACTTCCACACAAGCATCTGAAAAGAGGATAAATCAACTATTAATAACCTTTTTATTGACTATTTAATAATATGCAACATATCTTTATTACACTTCTATTAAAAGTTGGTTAAAGGTTAAAAAATTATTTTCTGTTTATAAAATTGCAGCAGAGTATTTATTATTATACCATTTGCAGCAAATTTACTACAATCGCTCAAAACTTATAATACTATATTGCTATTCTAAAAAGAATATGTTTTGTAAGTTTATGTATGTGGAGAGTTATCTAGAACCACAGCTCTTATTTTAAAATTCTTCACTATTACAAATATAAAACCAAGAACAAGTAGCTTTAGAGTCAACAATATAATAGAGTGTCCCCATGTTCCTCAGCCTCATTAAAGTTTTGAAAATAAATCCAGAAATAACCTATGATAATTTAGAATAGTTATTCAGCCTGGCCAGTCTTGATGGGCTTTATCTACAATAATATTGTGGCCACTTAATTAAATAATTAATCAGAACCAGACTATTTAGATTTGATAAACACAATTAAGATTATTCTCAAAAAATACAAAATATATACATCACTACAGAATAAATTAATCATTTATTCAATTCACAGCAATAAGTACAAATAAAATGGCAGCACTAGTGGTTGGACTACATGCTCTAAGTTGCTCCATAATAAAAACATTATTTGATGTCGTCAATACTGGTTAAGTGTTTAGGTTTTTGTATGTGTCATAAATTATAGTGTACATTAGAATATTTTTTTTAAATATTATTAGTTGATGCAAATGCTTTAACTGTATGTTTTCAGATAATAATTTTGTCTTGATTCAAAAAACAAAATTAATTTATTGTTGACTATGTTAAAAAGCCTGTATTCTAATGCTGAAATACGTTGTTTAACACTTTTAGGTACTAAAGTACCTAAAAGTGTTAATTTCAGGAATCAGGTTTTTCTATAAAGTAGAATTTACAAAATAACCTAAAACTTACTATTCAAATGTAGTGTTGCTGCTAATGTCATGTTTAGAGGATCTAATTTTGTTTCTTTATTCTCTAAAATACACATCAGTTGTTCACTGTTCGGTGGACTATTGTGTGATCCACCTGTGCAATCATCAGAGGCCACGGTTTACACACCAATTGCACACTTTCGATTACAAACACTAAGGTTTTTAAAAGGCATAGACGTTATATAAGAAAACACTGAACACACATTCTTTTCCAGTTTTTCATGGGAAACATCTTACTATTGTAAATAGAAAATATTAATATCTGGCCTTTTTAAAGAATTTTCAAAGACAATCAGTTTTTAATCACACTCCACAACACAATCACAGAGTAAGCTACCTAGGGTAGGGCAAAAAGTATATTGAATATCACTAACTGTACTTATTAATCACGAGATATTTTATATTATTGTCTATTATTAAGCTTAAGACATTGCAATTGATACGTAGGCTCGTGACTATCGCTAAAACGTAATGTTTAAATACTCTGTGACTATCGCAAATGCTACAATTGTGCGCACCTCGCCACTCAAAACGAAATAGTGAGATTATTGGAGCGGGCGGGCTGCGGGCGGTGGGGGCTCGTTCTATGTTCACTCACTCTCACGAGGACGCCCGGTATGCTACCTCTATCTACAGATCGGTGCGGGGCGCCCCGCATGTCCGCTATTGAGTGTTGTCGTCGACGACGCAAGCGACTCGATAGGGAACTCGAATGTTCAACTTCTCAGAAAACATATATTCACAATTATTACCAGATAAGTTAGTCTCAGTAATAAGGAGGACATTTTTAGTCCAATATAAAGTTATTATTGATTTCTATATCTTCGTAAAACTAATTACTATAATTGAAATCATAATAATTAGTTTTTAGTAATTGTGTAAATCCCCATACCTGAAGTTAGATAATTCCGTATATCTGACAAAATGAAACCAATTGGTAAAATAGAATAAAAGCCGTTAAAAAAAATCAAATTATGACATTTCCCTTTGAGACTGACTTGAGAGGTTTAGTGCAGATACACGGCGTTGACCTATAGTAAATTCATGAATTTGGTGTATCCCCGAAGATATGGGCATTGATTTTTCTTCTTTACGTATTTATAGGCTTTAGATACTTATAATGATACCTATACACTTCTATCTTAATATTTACTCTTGCCTTTTTAGATTTAATGGCACAACTGAACTCATGAAACCCATAATATCACTACCATTCCATGGTTTTATAAGTTAGTAAAGATATAAAGTTATTTGGTTAAATATATCTCAGTCTCTTATCAGTCCTTCCATAAGTAGTTTTTTACAAGATAATAGGCACTGAGAATAATGTTGACATAAAAAACATGAATTATTAAAAATTATCTACGTAGTTTTTTAAAGTTTTTATATATAGACTTTTTTAAATGGGCCAACCATTCAAATAAAGTCGTGATAAAATAAAACTTATAACCAACAACAAACCTACAAAATAATACAATAGGGATATAAAATCAATGTTTATGGTGGATTATGCTAATGTAATAGCTCCCAGTTGGCAGATTCGCATTCTAGTGTAGTTTTAGAGAGCGAGTTCCCCGTATAACGATTATATTTGGTGTTCTCGGAATCCCTTACCTGCGTCCACGCAGCTTTCACAGCCATCTGCCGCTTGTCAATTGGCTCGTGATACGCAGCTGCGTGAGTTTAGAGCAGTTCGTTTTTGGATTGCTCTGCTCCACAATATAAGAATACGATTTAAGACGTCATTATAGAAGAATAAAATATTTTTTTTTGACATTTTTCATATAAATTATTATACAGTTTATAATTTGGTGAATTTTTAATTGGTCCTAGTTCAAAATTGTCTTTATTTAGGATATTTGACAATTCTAATTCTTGCAATCAATTTCCTATAACATGCAGATAGACAGCGGGATGTACTAAACGTAAATTAAATTTTAGTGTGTGCCGTCATAATTGACCCAGTGTACTCGTAAATCATTGGGTGACTACCAGGTTACATATCAACTTTGTTAGCGAATAAACTACTTCGAGCCCAAGGATTCAGTATTAATGTAAAATGGTTTTTTTGTTATATTTCCCTATAGTCATTAATGGACAAAATTCAATGGGGTTAACAGATACATTGCACCGGTATCTCGGCGCTAATATAGTAGAAATAACCACATCACCCATTGTTGTATGGGCTCCAGTTTCCTTTACCTTACCAGTTAACAAAAAAATACTCTTTTACAGGGAAGACTGCATTGAAATTTAAAATGTTTTACATCGAATTTTTAAAACATATCCTAAAAAAATACAAGGTAGAATTTAAAAAATTGGAAGAATTGTTGGAGATTCATAAAAAAATCAGAGTTCTTTAAGTTTGCCAAGTTAATGAAATTGTATTAAAAGACAATGTTAGAAGGAGATATTTAATATAGTGTCTTCCGTAAAATATATCTCGATGGCTTAAAAAAAGGATTGTAGTTTGTTTGGCTGTTTGACCGAATCATAATGTTTGAAGAGGCCCGGGCGGTCGTTTCTTGGAACGCGGCATACTCCATTTTCAATTTCGCATTGCATTGCATACCGTTTTGTTCTCGGTAGGAAGCAGCGCTACTTCTTTTGAAGGTTATTCGTGCCTGAGTAAACATTTATGCAGAATCCATTCTAATCGTTTGAATCAAACGGCTGTTCGATAACTTAATAATAATGGTGAATAAATACTGTTTGAAGAATTTACCAAGCAGATAATTAATAGTCCTTAGAAATTAGTAATTGTTTAGGTAACTAAGTTTTTAATTATGATTTAATCATTTATCTATCTATCTATCAAGTATTATTTATATACATACCTAATAACTGTAAACACTGTAATATATGTTTATTAAACATAAAAACCTTTGAATCCCTTGATTCGAAATATGTAGAAAATAAATAAATAAATATTTATTTATTTATTTAACTGAAGTCAAAAGTATAAATACAGCTTTTCACATAAATTATAAAACATAAGATTTAAAAGCAATGCTGGTGAACTCTGTCTTCTTGTATGATTAACCTTCGCTTCGGTTCACCCCATGTTGGGCGCCAGATGAGATATGAGACCTAGGTAACCGAAACCTATAAATAAGGAATATGCGCTATGAGATAAATTCGAATCTAATAAGAAATTTCTACTATGGTGATGATTAGGATATGAATTAAATATTAAGTTCTCTAGTAAATCAGTAAGTATATATTTAGGAATTTGGTATTTATCTATAAGACATTGTATTAAAATTATATCTTTCTCAATTTGATTATCTAGAATTCTACATAATATAGAAGATATAACCTTGCTTGTTTTGACATAGAAACTATATTCAAGTATAATGTAGTATATAATTTTAAGAGTTATTTAGTTTATTAGAGAAAAAAGTGATATAAAATAAAAATCGAAGTAAAATAATTTTGTCACAAAAAGGCAAATTTATTATAAAAACCTTAAGTTAAGTGTAGAGACTTAAATGATAAAACTTCTAAATAAACTACAACTATTATTATCTTAATTTGGTTTATACTTTTTTAATATTTTGAGCTCATAGTGCACATACAAGTTCATTGGAGATTTTACTATGTAATTCTTGGTAACTATTTAAATAAAAAAATCAATTAAAAAATGGCTACAACCGTTCTTCTTTAGCTTGATGATTTTTAAAAGTGGCTTTTATTTGGAAGACCTGGATACCTACCAAAACTGAGCAAAATTATTTCGAACATAGAACACAGATGCCGTTATTTAGCGATTGAAAGTTGATATTAATTTGAATTTATTATTGAAAGAATATGTCTCTAAATAAGAACTGCATAGTTATATTGAATAACTTTTTAAGTACCTCATTATCTACCTATTAATCTGCCTGAACAAAACCAAAAATAGGTAACTACTATGTATTTTTCGTGTGAAACCATAAATGCTTTGTACCGTCGATAATTTTCGGAGCAATCGCATTGGAATTCTTTAATTAGCTAAAGCTGCCATTATAACTGACTTCGCGCGAAATGTAACTTCTACGAATTCAAGGCAATGTTGCCACTTGCGACAGCTGAGCACGCTTGCGTAAACAGCCAGTTTCTTTTTTTTTCAATACCTTAAGAGCTGATTACGTCAACATTCGTCTCATTCCTTTTTGTTTTTAGTTCCGAATAATCCGCCTCTTTTTAATGGCACCTTGTATAACTTTGATTAATAATAATATGTTTTTGTGATATTTTTTACTTTTGACGTTGTTTACCACTAAAATACTAAAATATATCATCTAATACGAAAATATATCAAGTGCATGCTTAAAAATTTTAAATATAAATTAAATAAGGTCATTTACATTTTATGATTATTCTATGAAAGCGTTTTTACAACACACGCATAACCTACAGACATCGACGCGTTTTCTCGAAACCACGCTCTCAATGACGATATCTTTCTAAGAATAACTCTCTATTCGCCATTTCTTAGATACGTCGTCGTAGAATTATAGTTCTAGGTACCGCAAATAATTGTACTTATTAACGGGTTCGCAGAAAATTATGAATAATATTCGGTATCGTGTAATAATGTTTGATTTGTAAATACTTATTCTAAATATTTCATTTTAGTTTAAGGTTAAATCAATAAACTGGCCTTAACTTAATTTAGCCTCATTATTTTTAAACATTCACCCGGCGTTCCTGAATGTATCCTTCTCTAAAGCAACAAATTAAAAATATAGAATAGAATATATCTTTATTGTACATCGGCCAATTCAAGAAGAGAAATACACAAAAAACAGATAACTAATTTTGTACAAAGGGCGACCTTAAAAGCGATCTCTTCCATGTAACCTTAGGATGGACAGGATTAAATATAAAGTACTTGAGGGACCTTGGCGACGTATAACGAATACGTACATGATAAAAGTTATTACATACAAATATTAAATATATACATACATAGGTACTTACTTAATGATAGCATATATTTACTAAATACATATAATCAAACACTACTAAAGAGATGTAGTATCAGTACAATTCAAGTATCAACTAACAAATATTGTTGAAACACAAGCCACTAGATATACCTACATTTACTTTTAATCATTAATAAATTTATTAAGTTATATAGAAGACTTTAAATACAAATGAAAATCTTGGAAATACGCAAAGGAAAATAATGCATAATTCTCGTAGATACTATTAGAACACCCATTACTCCTTTCTTATTAAAAGTAAGTAACGACCATAAAATTTTATCCTTACTTTATAAAACCTTAATCCTCAATGTATAATTGTCTAATTAAAACTATAAAATAACAACAGTGTAAGTATCAACTACTTTTAAATTACAACGTGGCACACCCAACAGACAATGGCCTTATTTAAAGTTAGAATGAAACTCATTATGGTGAAAGCTAAAAAGAATAGTGTGCGTCGCACACTCGGCGCTCGGTTTCGTTCTTTGTATTTATCCCAGGTTTTTTGTCAAACAATAAAGAGTCAAGCACTTTAAATAGTTTTATGGAGTGATTATTGACTAATAAAACATCATTTTAAAAATAATATGTATACCGTACGTTGAAGTAAAATAACCTTGTGATATATTTTTAAGAATTTTCGTTCCACTCTTATCTACTACGCTACCAAACCTCCATCACCATTCCATTATTTTACCTAAAGGATGTAGCTGCTCAACATTAAGGCGGTCGGTTGTTGCTTGCGTCCTGCTGTTTTCTGTTATATGTCTCATATTGTACAAAGACAAAGTATTATTGATTGATCAATTATTCATTATAAGCTGTATATATTACGTAAATAAAGTAATTTGTAAATGGGTATACCTAGTTTTAAATGAGAAGTTATACCGTTCTCCATGATGAAAAAAATATTTGTAAAATTATATATAAAAATTGGTAGTGAAGTAACGTCTTTTCCCCGCAATCGGACAATGGCCATTTTGGCCTTTAGGAATTTTGAAAGTTTACGTAAAACGTAAATATACTACCTGGAACCATGTGTCATTCTGCTGAAATATGTTCGGAGAAACAACCTACGGTTTGTTCGCAGGGCTGACTCACCGCAGGGTGAAGGTTGGTCAATGGTTCATTTATTTTTAGAGAACCTTCACATGGGTTGAACTTAAAATAAATGCACCTTGTTAGCTTTATGTAACACTTAAAGACTTAACTACCTTAATTAAAAATAAACTAAATTTAATAAAGTCTTCAAAACTACTTAAAAATGTTTGAATTGAGTGGTACCTACTGAAAATACACAATATTGTTAAGAATTAACAAAAAAAAACAAAATAGTTTAGTAATTCTAGTAATATTCCTATTAAAACTATTATACCTACACAATTTAGTAAAACTAAAGCCTGAAAGATGATATAGTGCATATTTTTATTTGTTCAACTCTACACAAATAAGATACGGTTACAAGTGGTGTACAAAAACACATAATATTTGTGCAAGTATTAATGTCTGGCTCACTCTATGTAAAAAGTATGGATCACAATGTATGTACATGTAAACTTTATGAGTAATTAACTTTTTATGAATGAATATTATTTGTTTGATAATATTTAACTTTCAATGTATAACTGCAATCACGTAAAATACTTTCAACAACCGTATTTAAAATTGGGTCTCTAAAAATAGTGGGTTTTAGACATATAGTGATCTTGTTCCAAGGTGTTTTTAATGAAATTAGTTACGAATCTCGCAAGCTACCTCGGTAAGCTATTTTTCTCTTCAATAGGTTCGCGATAAGAAAATTGAAAGACTTTTTTCGAATAGAAAAAAGTCAGAAACAATAACAAAAAGTCAAAAACAATAACAGACTTTTAAAAAAAGTTTATTCCATATCTCTGTCTCTTTTTTCTCGAGAAAACTTAACAATAAGGCGATTATTATAATTTTGATAAATCTTAAATTTGTAAATCACCATGATACAACTGATAGAATTATTAGTAACTTTTGGACAAACGAAAATTATCTGCTTATTATTTTTATCTATTCAATGAAAATTTTCTACGTCACAATTTGATAAAACATCGTTACAAGAAGCAACTTCCTATGAAAGGCTTATCTCATCTTTAAGATAACGGTTTTAACGATAAACGCTTAACATATTATAATAAAAATTGGAATCGAATCATTTCAGTGGAATTGGTGTGTCATCGTATCAAGAAAAAAATGAACGATGCTAATAGAAAATGGAGTAATCATTAAGAAAGATGCTATACAATAGCTTTCTAGGACCAAGTATTTTCTTTTGGTCGACGTGCTCCGGGAGTAATCCTGGCCCTACATCAAGATAAGATCATATGTCTTAGTCTAGATATATACTAGTGATTTTAAGGACATATCCAACCGGATAATCACTGAGACATTATATACAGACGTCTACTGTGTGTAAGCTGAGCCAAGGTATAACTTTAAACCACTGAACTTCAAATTCAAATCTTAGATTGAGTCTTCCCTGCACATTTTGTTCTTGGCTCGTCAATCAAATAAAGTGATTTGTATTTGTCGAAATATGTTTAGAATATATTAGTATCATCAGATATATTATAAATTGCGATTATCTCAATTATGTAGTTATGTCATGTTAGCTATGTACATGCAACAGTAAGTGTCTACGACGATACAAGTACATTTACATATTGCAACAAATATGGGGGAAATTTATATTAAAATTTCGGAGCAAGTCAATTAAAGACTCTCCAGACTACATACTTATCTTTTGATAGTATTCATCTAATTTAATAACCTGTTCGGATTTTATTACAACTTTCTCAGATAAATAATACACAATATCCGGCAGGTACCTATACCGATGTTTATATTTAGAACACTTAATACAACTGTCTTGTTATTATTTCAATTCCACGTATTTTCGTACTTAATTTTTGAGAAATATAAACTTTTGGCATCGAAATAGACCAATTATTCACTACGATATATTATTAAATTATTCTCAGAACAGTTCTGATTGCTATTTATAGTTCATTATCCAGATATTTCAGTCTCTGGCGTTGGTCTTTATAGTATGTATATGCAGTAAATCTTTAAAGAGACACTTTATTAGTGCGAATATGAAATGTTTACCGTTTAAACTGTATAGAATTATTTTTCGAGTTGTCCTAGAGTCCGCGCATACTACTGCATTTAAATAGAAAAGTTTTACTGTATGCCAAATATGTCTGCATATATATAAATAGCGCCTTTCTCCTCGAAGTTAACCTTCGACTTCGGCAAAGTTAGTGTTGCGAGCGACGACGCCGAGCGCCGAGTAATTCACATCGAACGACCCACGAACGACATGGAATTTCTTAATGAGCCTATGGTTTTCTAAAGGTGGAAGATGACAGATTAGCAATGCACGACAAAACGTGAGGAAATTGTTGTATTATCTCTGTCGAATGCAGCATGCGGTGTCAAAGCCATAGATAATGTAGTGCTTTTACAGACCGTCAACCCTATATCTTTGAAATTATTTTCGGAAAGATATAGGGTTGACGGTCATATTAAATGTACCTCAGCTAATCAACCTTCGCGTGTTCCGAGAAGGTTTGCGGGACGGCCAGCTCGTCCAATGTTCCACGAACAGCGACCCGAACTCAATTCGATTTTTAAAATAGATGCGTTCCGTTATACCTTGTTATACGTAGGCCGAAAGCACCCAAAGGGCTCCGATTTATGGCCAGTCAATTATACCTACATTGAGTAATCTTATAAACGAGAGCAACTATTTTTGTCCTATACTACATTTCTTTTCCGAGTGATTTCCTACAGTTAACTCGTTAAACAGGCTAAATATTAATATTTTTACGAAAATTTCTTTACACTTAAGAAGATCATTATCATTTCCTTCAGAATTTAGATTCGACGCAATTTCTTATCTCAGAAAATAATATTAATCTTTTTTATTATTTCCAGAGAGCTGTTGTAAGTTTATTGGCTCTCTGGGTATTAGTGTTTTATCACCAGTAAAAATATGTAATCCTTTTTGAGAGATACTAACTCTTATTGCTATGTGAATACGAGTCAAGTTTTGCGCCACACCCAACAGGTCACGATATAGTTGAGTGACCTAATAGTTTGCCTTCACCTTATTTACTTTTTTAATGCGGGGTTGACTACTGTTGATACGATGTCATACGAGTGCCATCTACTTTAGCGTAATCGGTAGTAACGTGATGAATTTCACTGTTACAGACATTAATTTGTAACGTCTTTATGAAGGTATGTTTTATATGCAATTGAAACCAACGTAGGACATTGTTTGAATAGACAATGATCTCGGTTCTACTTACTTTATCGCTCATAAGTTCTTACTTGTCGGTAGTAAAATAAGTAGGATCTACATAAATTTAACGTTTGTAGGTATAGTAAAGAAGGAAAAATTTTATAGCAACTTATGAAGTATTCAAATATCTTGTGATTACAAGTTTATTTTACATACAAATAAAAAAAGTAAAATTTATAACTCAGCACTTTTTGTAGAACATTAAAAACTTGTGATTTTAAGTCCAGTAATTTATGCCACATTTCTTTAATTTGATAAAACGTCGTGGCCGCGGAATACGTGCCAACTGGCGCTTGGCAGCTTTTCCGGTGCAATAACTGTATCCTTCCTTACACAAAGAGACATAGCTGCTAAAATCGTTTCCATTTACGAGCAACATCACTTAAATATCGTTATGCGACTATTTTAAAAACATACTAAGGGTCAACATAATCCAAAAGAATTAAATTATAAATAGCAAGAAAGCAAATGTAATTATAAACTTAGTAGCGCATATGGTTCAAATTCCTACGGCACAGATTAAGATCAAAGACAGAATATTTCAATCAGTTCGTTAGTGTTTAGCCGAGTGGGTTCGCAGTAGCCTGCCATTGAAATTTAAACTAGTAGCCCTTCTGGGAAAACAGAACCCTGTTCTAGCTTGATAGGGTAGAAATACCCATGGGCCTAACAAATTGTATAACTAAAGCTAACAAGATATGTTGGCGGTCTATTATTAGTTATTACATGAATGCGACTAATTCCAAAATATTTTATTAATATTTTATTTTAATTTTGCTTTTTATTTATTTACTGGACTACATGAGCGAAGTAGACTTGAAAACAGACAACTCGAAAATAGAACAGAAACTTGAGAATTCTCGACAATAAACAATTATTATTATTATTCCAAATGCAACGTAGGAACTACTAACATCCTTGTATATTTTCCACTTAAGTGTTTCAAATTTTTGTTTCTTTTTTTGAAGTTCCTTGTTAACTAAATATTTTTTGGAATCATTAATTGAATGGAATTCAATGTAGTATTTACTTATTTTGTGACAATCAAGCACCTACACAATTGAGATTACCTGTTTAATTTAATTAGATTGCTATTTAAATTAAATGTTTTTCCTCCTATTCAGTTGCCAAAATGAAACTAAATACTACTACTATTATCTGGACGTTTTCTTGTTAATATGTAATAAATAATTATCGCGTCAGTAAGGATTGAAACTGTTATAATAATTTTACTTTTGGTAACAGTTGGTATTAAAACGAATAATCAAACTACAAAAAAAAATTCAAAAATCTATTTAGGCCGTTATAAGGAAATATCCTCTATTGTATTGTTTTAATTCCATTGTTTCTGTTATAAGTATATAAAGTAAAAATGGATTGTCTCTTTTGTGCAATAAAGTGTATATGAATTCTAAGTTCTCTAAAAATTATTTAATTCGCCTTGGGCGAACATGTTTTAGTCGAGATATTTTTCTTTTTAAGGAAGAAGTTAGTCGTTGAGTAAGTCAAATATTTGGCAATAAAAAACATTGACGGCAAAAATAAAATTGGTTGGTCGTTTTACCAATCTAAGCATTTAGTGATCCAATTAATATCCACGAATTCTTCGAATTAATGGTTGGTGTAGCAATATAATTATTTATATGAGAATATAAATTTACGTTAGCTATAGGTAATATAAGACAGCAGTAAAAAGTAGTTCGTGGAATCTTATGGAGAAGTAATTACTTCTTAAGAGTATAAGTCAGTGCCAGAGGTGAGCATATTCATCATATATAATACGGCATAGCATTGTCGGACGTTCCCCGAACAATAACCCTTACAATTTTCCAAATGAGACAATGCAAAAAATAAAAAAAAACGTAGCATAATGTTGGCGATTTCGCGCAACAACCCTTGGGTTGGAGGCTTCCAAGGATTAATTATGAGTTCCGAGTAGGCCCGCCAACGGGCCATCGGATTCTCGGTAAGCTCGAATCGAAAAAGGAGCAAAAACGACCGCGGCTTTCCGAGAACGAGTATACCTGCGCCCGCGCAACCATCCCACCTTTTTCCGTCCGACTAGCGTTTCAAGTGAATGCGTGATTTTCCTAGTAGTACTAGATTTCTATGGAGAGTAAGTTTATTTCAAAAAATACATAACCCATAATTATTTTTTATATTTCATCATATTTCATATTAGACTTCCATATCATGAACCGAGCAAAACAACATTATTTAATAACATTTTATTCTTAGAATACTTAATTGTAGATTAGATCTATTTACATTCATATTTTTGTCATATAATAGATATAGATAAGTAATATAGGGTGATTTAACTGTCGAGCTAAAAACTAGTCTTAGTTAAATAACAATAAAGATGGATTGTACTTACCTATTTAAAAATATATTTTCTTTTTTTTAATAGCTAACTTTCCTATTATAAATTGCATGGAAATAAACAAACATTCGCATTATTGCGTACAAGCCGATTAGGTTTCTGAGAAGACTGCTATCGATCCTGCAATTTTATTTCACTGTAATACCCTTTCCTTGAAGTGACAGAATTAAAAACTTATATCGAGAATAAAAACTTGTCATGATTTTTAAATGATGTACTTACACCCAAATGACCTCTATTATTAATTTTGCTTCTAAATTGACTATTTAATATACAAACACCTAACCTGAATCTTCACGTATAATTCCTATAGTTTAG
Organism: Acentria ephemerella; assembly: GCA_943193645.1. Taxonomy (NCBI): domain Eukaryota; kingdom Metazoa; phylum Arthropoda; class Insecta; order Lepidoptera; family Crambidae; genus Acentria; species Acentria ephemerella. The sequence goes on along the minus strand of OW971886.1, from coordinate 6,699,158 downwards.
ATTTCTGGTATTGCACCTAAGGCGTTCTTCCATTAATTTATTGCGATATTAATAGTTTATTGATATATGTATGTTACTTTTTCTCTGAAAGACATTTTGTATTCATTTACATTATATTTATCATCTTAAAATGTTACATTGTGATTAAATTTATCAGATAATATTACTTGAAATTGAAGTCTTTAGCCACATCCAATTCTCTTTGTAATTGAAGAGAATTGATAAATGAAAATGTTTTTATTGACAAGGGTAAAATGTACTTATGCATATAAGAAATTAATATTGTCGCTGTCTAAAATGTGTTGCTTATAACTGTAGTTACGTCACATTATTTACATTTGGTTATTGTTTACATTAAGCTTATATAACTACCGTTAAATAGTCGTAGTAAATGGTTACACATACAGACAGTAGAACATGCCGCGATCTATAACATCTAAGGGTGCATTTTTCCTAATAGAATCATCGTAAGTAATGCACGTTATTTGTGAAATTGATTTTCGCCCCCCTGAATTTCGACATATGAATTTTTATTATTATTACTGTTACATATTTATTAGAGAATTTATTAATAACGAATTGCAATAAAAACTGTCAAGATCCTATTATAGGAAAAATCCTATTATATTTTTCCTACTAACCTACACGGAATTTAGGTATTACGAGTCGCCATATCTCTTATGCCTAAATAGTTTCCCTTATGGCTCGAGCGCCCTATAGAGACAGCGGGACACCTCTCCTGGAGTTGATACCTATCGATTAGAAATCTTCCAGAGGCGAATCGCCCCTTAAGGTTTGAGGACTCTCCAATGTTCTCGCCTCCTTAAAACAGCTGTAACGCTGTAAAGGCCATCTGTGGCCAACAGAATTAGTCAGTCAGTCCGTCAAAAAAACCTAAATAGTATGATTATTACATAGATAATTATTACTTTGTAACAATATACCAGATTACTGTATAGAGGTATGGTATGTCCGCAAAAAATGTCATTGTCTCCTTTCTCAGATAAACAAAGTGGTTCCCTGTACCAAGTACCTATGATGTTCCTGGTAAGTTCTGAACAATGTGTAATTGTTAGTCAATCACCGTAGCGCGTGGGCTATTGTAATATGTCGGGTGTGACCAACAGTAGCAAGAAATTTACTAAATTTAGTTGGGGCTGTGGTCAAAATTAACATAGATTCACAGTGACTATGCCACCTACATTGTTCATGAATTAATAATTACAAGAAAAAACATTTAAAGGAAACAAAAAATCCTGGTCTATTTAACCTTAACACTACTAATAAAAAAACCTATTTATTCTAAAAGTATTAATTAAATATGCATTTAAAGACTTACCTAATAAATAAAATATGACCGATAAAAAATACAAACTTAATTTAATATTATGAATATATATTTGCTGAAAATCCTTTAGGTATTTTAGATTATGCACGTAGTTTAACTATAAGTATAATGTTGGTATTAAATTTTATGAAATATATTGATTTAACTAAGTACGATATAATTATGTATATATAGTATTATTTAAAAAAACAATGCTATATTGATATCACGTATCCAAAAATTAATCACTACAAATGTTTATAGTTCTCAGGAAAATATCGTATATTATCGCGTGATCGAACGTTGGTCGTTTTCTAACTAACTAAACAATTCTCTCCAGTGACATTAAAATAATCAGCACTCAAAAATTCGTACTTAGATTATAGTTTTAATTATTTTTATTTATACTTACTAATTATATATATAAACTTATAATGTTCAAATATTTAAATCAAGATACATTTGTGTATGCCAAATTCCATAGGTGTTTGTAATTGCATTGTGTAAAATTCAATAAGTTTTATGCTAATAAACAAATACAAAGTTACATATTATAAACAATAATTTCTATTATGTGTACGTAACAATTTGGAATACCTTCCTTCTATCAGAATGGGTATACTTTCAAATGACGAAACACCTTTAAACGAATCTATTAACAATAAACAGTTGGCAAAGAATTTAGAAAGTTATGATACCATTACGTAATATTTATCTTATAAAATTTCTTCTTCTTTGCTCTTTTTTGAAAAACATTCATTTGTTAAGTTGTAAAATTCAGAGATATTTTTTGATTGTGTCTAGGTTCTTTGGAGTAGGTGCTCATATCGTAGCATAAAAAAATCGAATGCATATAAATATAAGTACTCTCATACAATACAAGTATCAATTAAATGGGTTTCAGGTAACTATTAGCAGGCAGACAAACCCGGAGTTGGAGTGGGGACATTTATAGAATCGGTAGTGTTCTATAGTATTTTATAGTAGTGTTCTATAGTATTTTATAGTAGTGTTCTATAGTATTTTATAGTAGTGTTCTATAGCGCGACTAGACAAAATATCGAAGTTAATTTGAATATCAAGTTTAGTGGTTATTCTAGACAATATAAAAAATTGTACATATTATTGATAGACATATAACAGCAAAAAATCTCTAAACATGTTGGCTTAAGGCAGAAACGCATACCAAAAAGATCGTATTATCGAACCGGTTTGTTATCTTGTACTTGTCATACTTTGACCTGAAAATGTCAACCCTAATAACCTACAACATCACATCACATGTTATGCAGGCGCCACTTGTTGATAGTGGCATCAAATTCTGATTCCGAGCCTCATAAATAAGACAATTCGCTGGATTCATTTACTCCTTGTGGGAATTGTGCGTGGTCATTTATTGGTAAATTGTAATTAACATTCAATGTTGCTTTTATGTTTGTTGGTTGACGTATGCGTATAGTATTTACCCATCACTCATACATTAGAAACTAGTAACTTACCTGGTAGTTTCACCACCATTGGAGGTGTGAAGGGGTTATTGGGATCCAATGTAAACGCTTTGTCTCTGAACACGGAAACACACAAGCCCACTTATAATTACTAATATTTCTTCAAATCCACTTTACGGCCGTCTCGCTTCTCGGTAAACTCTTTATAAACAGTTTCTTAGAATCCAAGAGTACTGGAGAAATTAATTTGCAGAAATCGACATCGCCGGCGGGCGGCCGTCCGCTAGCCGTAACATAAACGATTTCTAAGAACGCGCACATTCAATTTCACTCAATGTTGGTGTATTTATCACAGATAACGATATCGCGACGGAGGTGAAAGTTCGGCGAGGCAGGGCGCCACGGCGTTAACACTCCTCTGCCGTTTACAAAAGTAGACTGGAGTCAGCGTTAGATGCGTTATGAACGTGAAGTAAACAGGGCAGAGGCAAGCGGTGGCGGGGGCATGTGCGACTGAGAGCTCACTGCTCGCTGTTCCACTCCAACTTGCCGGCTTTCGACGACGACGCGGCGCAGCGGCGTGCCGCCACTTCCCAGAACCGCCAACCTTGGCAGTTCTACGAAACAACTCGAGCCATTGTCACTAATTTATAAAACTTATGTTCTTCCGTCCAAGGCTGGCTAGTACGCAGACGGCACGCCATGGTCATAGCTCGTGACTCCAAAGCATGGCGAAGGGTGTTGACCTCTGCACCCAGAAACCCACGATGTTAAATTGGGCAGTTTAACCATTAATCAAATCGGCACTATTGTTGTATATTTCAGTTTTATTGACAGAATGTCTTAAAATAACCAATTGATCCATTCAAGTGGTGTTGTAAAATGGTGTTCGCTCTGTAGGTACATTATTTAAGAAATCTAGTTAGTTCGACTGTACTAGAACAGTCGCATATCAAATAACTTATAACCGCTTACTAATAACCTGATATTCTGATACAATTTATCTAATAGCTTTATGAATGTTACAGGAATGTCAGAAAACTGCATCTGTTCTTTGGAAAACCATCAGCTCGCCTCGTTCTACAGCGTCTCTGCAACAACAGAATATGTCCATTGTGTCTAGTTTGTAGGTTCTCTTCACAAATTACAACTGCAATGGGCATCTTGACTTAAACAAAACAAAGACTATCAGATCGTAATTGGTGATAATAATAACGTATAAAAAACAATTAATATTTTTATTATTATAAATATTGTTAAATATAAAATCATAGAAAAATAAATTGGTTTTCTGGAACTCATCTCAAAACTCGGTGAGTAATTGAAAGCACAAACAATTATAAGTTATAATATATTTTCAAGAAAACACTTTTTATTGATCATAATATAAACATATTAACGCTGAAGATATAGTTCCCAAAATGAAGTCTTATAGAATAAAAAATATGCTTGTCAAGAAATACTTAGGTTTTGTATGAAGTCGACCAAACCGCACTTGGCCAGTGTGATTCCTTATGTTTTAAACTGGAAACCACAATAATTCTTCGAAACAATTTAAAAAAAGAAGACGCAAAGAAATTCTTGCTCCCTTATTTCTTCCTTCTTTTAAATCATTACAGATGTAAATAATGAAGATACAAGTATATCGCAGAACCTAGACGTGATAGATGGTGCCTTCATGTTTTGATTGGATTTTTACAGCATATATAAATTGGCAGCATATAGTACGAAACATATAGAATAAAAGTAAAAGTTTATAAAAGTAAAGTGAACGGTTGCTTCTAACTAGTTTGTTTGTTTGAGATTGTATTTGATTTACCTACTGAATTATCAATAATTACGAAATCATAACCAGAACCTACATATCGTTGGAAACTTGATAAAATTATAGGTGGTAGTGACGGAACGGAGTACTACTGAAGTTGGGATAATTTTGAAGTCAACAAAAATTATTGTGCGTGGCGGGGCGGCGGGTACCATCATAATAGAGAAGTCAGATACCGAATAATGGGTTGGGTCAAGATGACCCATTTAAAATAATACTAAAAGCTAAAGCTTGAAACTGGAGTTCGGAAAAAATTCTCATCGTACAAAATATGGATTATGGCGATGAGATATGATAATTATCTACGGTATATATCGTAATAAGAAATATATATTTATTGTACATCAGCCAATTCAGAAAATAATATTTCATAATCTTATTTTTCTTTTTAATAATAATAATAGATAATTCCTAGACACTTGATGCTTTATAAAACCACAATCAATTATTATAAGTTTATATAGATTAAAAAATATATAATAAATAATCAAACAAACTCTTGTCACTTAGCACACTTCCACAGTGATCATACGTAGAATTGAATAGTAGATAATAGGTACAGGTTGTGACAACAATAGTTATATCTGCCTCCCAGCGCAATCAATACAAGAACGAGATAGGTAATCGACAATTCGACGAAAGCGCGACAGCGCGCCGCCCGCTTCTACGAAGTACGAACAGCTTCTCAATGCTGCTTACAGTGTACAATCGCGGGAAGAATGTTTTCAAACCGATTAAGAATTTATCAAATACGTGATTTTGAAAATTACTTTGGAATTTTTAATTTTTTCCACTACGAAAATGAAGTAAATTGACTTAAAATATAATTTATTTTCCCACTCACACTAAAATAAATCATTCAGCCAGAAAACAGCTACATAATAAATTATATATGTACATTGAATAGGGAATGAATGTTATTATTTACTATTCTAGCTGAAACAGACTTCGTATTTTTTTTATAGAGAGGTCAAGCAAATGACTCCATTACACCTGATGGTAAGCAGAAGTGGAATCCAAATAAAAAGCGTATGCGTGGTGAATTTATTTTTTACCGCAGTTATAAAATAAATATGTAATCTAAGCTGTAACTAGAGAACTTCTCCAGGAGTAAATGGGATGGAAATTAACCTGTTAAAGCTGCATAATTATTCAAGGATTTGGGATAGGATCCTAGTAAAACCGTTTGTTCCATAATATGCCGCATATAAACAGGCGTATAATCAGTAGTTCTTTGTTGATCACATCGTTCAGGCAGTTTGCAGTTGACAACATTTCATATTTACTAATTAGTTTATTATTATATGAAATACTTCTGCGTTCAATAGTGCCTTGTCCACAGCTGCCTCGCACATGTGTTTGATTTCAAGTGCACCTATATTTCGACAGGAGGTGTATTACGAAGTGAATTCAGTTTTGTGGCCTACATCTAATTTTGATATACGATGAACTTTTTAACAATGACACAGAGTTTATAATGTATCAAAAAAATAACCACTCACTAAACGAATGGAAATAGTGTCCCTAGATATAGTGTAAACCTCTTGGACTAGATCGACTTCGTTTTATTGAGCTCTTTATATTTGGCAGCAAATAAAGGATTTTGATTAAAGATTTTCCTCCATATTGCATATTTTACGGTTCTATATAAATATATTTTTCAAATCAGATGTAAATTGATTTGGTAATAAAATATTATATCTCTATAAAAAGAAAAAAATATGTTTTTGCAACTAGTCGATTAACATTTAAAATGAGGTTACAGTATCTTTTAACTAGATGATTTACCATTACGATAGCATTATTTTCATAGTAAAAAACCAAGATGTTTTAAGCTTTAAGTATTATTGTAAACCAAATGACGTGGTATCAGGTAAACAAATTGAAATTTATAAGTTAAAACATTGAGCCATTGGCATCCATTTATATTTCGGCTAACCGTTTTCTCTTACATCGAGTGTAACTAATCAAAATTGACTTATGCTATTTAAAAATAATTAATAAAATATTATGAAATGGACCAGTGCTAATGAACATAACCGTGATACCTGTTCTTACTAAGCCGTAGGTTCTTGTCCATTCTTAAAGTAACCTCAACTTTTGTCATTAAATTCTGTTCTTATTTAAAGTTTAATTAAATAATCAAAAGTGAACAGAGTTTATTGTTACTCCAATCCTCCGTTCCAAGTAATAACTAAGTAACATTATTGTGTATTCTTTAAAAATATCGAATCGAGTTCCATGAAAATGAGCGCTGCAGACCTTCGGTGAAATTATGATATGGATTTCAGTGGAAATCGAGAAATATAAATTGCTTGTAGGCAAGGCAAGCGATTTATGTTACCGAGTAGAAGGAATTATGTTTTAAATGATAAAGATAACGTTGTGTTAGATCACTTATTAGAAGTGATCGGATTATCACTCGGTTATTGAATTCTTTGGAAAAACCGACACGGTTTGTGAGAAATGATCTGAGACTGTCTAATATTTTTATATCACTGAATATCATTATATTCACATTCTCACCAGAGCATATTGATACTTAGGTACTGTTTAAGAAAATAAAGAATTCAAAGTTATTACAAAAATAATAACATAAAATGTAAAATTTTAATTTCATGATGCGAACGAAATGATTTTTAAAAGGCATCAATATTAATTATAAACCTTTGGTCTGCCGCCTAAGATAAAAGTATAAATTCTTTAGTTATAATACTGTTCAAAATGTTTAATAAGATCACCCACCCATATTCATTACGTGAAAAGAAAATTAGAGCCATGTTTTTGAACATGAACTCTTAACTTCAAGTAAACGATTTGAAAGAACTTATTTCTCATCAAGAACTTATTCTCTTTCGTTACTCAAAGAGTAAAAAAAAGGTTTCAATACACCTAAGTCTGTTTTTACACGGTAGATTGGTTCCAGAAGAAGCCGTGTAAAAAAAGACCCGTGTAAAAAAAACCTATTAAAATTAGAGAAAAACAAGAATTTTTAAGAACAAGAATTCATGTTTATTTTATTAAATCAAATATATAATGCTTATTTTCACAAGCATAGTAATTAATGATAAAAAAGATATGCACTCTAATCTTAAAAGTAATATAAATTAAATGTATGGCAAGTTCAGGAACTAAAAAACTATATTGTGAACGAAAAGAATAGGTTATTCAATTTTTAGACTTTTTTCTTTCATAAATACTTTTTTGTGATATGAACATACTTCGCAAAATTTTTAATTTGAAAAAAATTTAAGTACATAAAATTTCAAATTGTGCTAAATGGAATAAAATCGTGTAAAAAAATTAAAAATATTAAATTTTCAAACCGTGTTATATCAAAACCGTGTACAAAAAGACCGTGTAAAAACAGACTTAGGTGTACATTTGAAATTTTTATTAAATAATTAATAGACTTGAAATTCCGTAAATCAGAGCTTAAGAAATGAAAATAACACTTTATCATCGAATTAGTTATATGAAAGTATTCCTTTATTAGTACTAGGTATTATGAGTACCTAAATGAGTCTTTACGTTTTCAAGAGCCTCCAATTAAATTGGAATCTTTATCTTTATAGAATTACAAGTCATGATATTATATTATACGAACTGAAACTTAAACTTACATCAGCAAATTACATAAAGAAAATTTGAATGTCTTGTAAATCAATTTTTAGGCTGATTTTATTCTTGGATGATAATCTTTCGATGAAGGTCCGCAAGATAGATTTTGTATGAACAGTTGATTCAGTGCAAAGTCCTGAATTTTTTTATATTCAGTAGATACATATATTTTTATTTTTATCTTCATATCCATATTATCATGATAGAGTTTGCTTTGTCTTCATAATATTAATAAGAACATTCAAATTATGACGCAAGCGAGCACATTTTTCACGGTAATGTAATTCTGGTGAAAAAATTCCACTGTTCTACCATTCCACTAATCGTAGATTTAAATTTAATATGAAAGCTAGCAGCTTTCCAGCGAAGTGTAGTTTGTAAAAACCAATCTTATTTATTTGTGCCACGAAGCCTATTTCTGTATGACTGCTATCTACTTTAAATTTCTAGCATAGTAAGATATCAAAAAGTTGTAGATAATAATTGTTTTTAAAGTTATGTAGGTCGATTTTTTATTGGAATAATATATGAAATTGCTTTAAGTGATTGATTTGATATTTATTTAGTGTAAATTATTCTATGTACCTGATTGTTCTAATCCCATACCACAGTGCACATACTATGAGAAGACAAGTCTAGCCATACTATCTAACGATATAATTATTTACTTGCTGCATAATTTATGTACGAAAATTTTACAGCGGAGTTCATAGAAGGATTAGAGGAAATCAAACTAACATTATGTAAGTTTACAGCAAAATTAAGGCTAATTAACCTAATCTCCTTTCACAAGTAGGTTATATAGGTATACACAACTAGGATATAGGTATAATGTCTGAATAATCTGATATTGCAATTTTTATACTAGTTTATTTATCACTAGTAATTTTTATATTAACTTGAATACGTTAACAGGTATAAGTTTCAAAATGCAACTCCGTAGTTGTAAGTTCCCGTCATCATTTGTTACATCACATTATATTAGTATTCAGCATGTAAGTTATCCTACCTATCTAGGCTTCTATTGTTTGGTAATGATACACCTGGTTAGGCAGTGAGTTATTATGTAGGCATGTGATCGACTTGGTAAAATTATTTTTTGTAAACAATAGCTTTTAATCATGTTCGGGTAGGTAATTAATTACTAGGGGTACGGGCTGGGTGTCTCCTCGCGTAATGGAACCCTCCACCAACCCATGCTCCTGCCTACCTTGCGGCATATGGACCGAATCACGGGAGAGGGCGAGGGTACTTACATAGGGCTCTTTCGCGTACTGGAACCGTTGGAGGAACGTTTAATGCACTTGATCACCTCCCCAATAAGTGTAATAGGCGGATCACCAACGGATCCAGCCGGCGTACCCTGGGCGGGCACACCATGCACACACACCCACCATAGCTACTACCCCAATAGAACCGGTAGTGGTTTCGTAGTCGGAGAATCTCCAGCGAAAAGGCTCTTTTCACGGACACCTGGTGGGTCTCCAGGCACTTCTCTGGACTGCGGAGTTGGCTGGGAGAATACAGTTTGTGGATTCATTGCCGTGGTTGTTGGGGCTTCTAGACTAGTGGTTGGGGATTATGGGTCTCCTAGGCCAACGACTGGTTGTGCCGCTAGTCGCCTTTGGTAGTGTCAAGGGAGGAAGCGCTACCATGACGATGCTAGATCCTGGTGCCTTTTAGGGCCAGCGGATCATTGCGTTCGGTGGTGGACGGTCTCCAAGACCGGCTATCGATAGTAATAAAAATAAAACTGAATTTAGAACTTCCTCCTTTTTTGGAGTCAGTTAAAATGGAGGTAGGCACTCTTTTAAAGAGCCCTATATCGCATATTGTGTACGTTTTACAAATACATGGAAGACGTCCTTAACTAGTCTATTTGCAATTCCTTCCTGCAAATACAAAAAAATTACACTCACATAAATACATTGAGGGGGCATTATATGTTTGGAAAACATTTGTCTTATATTAACGACTGTACAGTATAAAACTGTTATAGAAAAGTAAAATTATAATTTATAAGTAAAATAAGAACAAAATTAGTTTTATTTCATATAAAAGAGTCAGTTATTATGTAAAATTCCGCCTATATCTTAACGAGCCGCAAATGAAACAATTTGTTTCTCGGAAATCTTTCCGACGGATAATTTATTACAACGACCTTATTTCGTAATGACCGCGTGCACACACCAGATTGCTTATATCATTTCGTTTTTACTACAAATTTATTCCTATTGATTAATGTTTCACTTTGGATATCTCAGGTAAGTAATGGATTTACTATGTAATATATGATCACAATAAATGTGAAAACACCTCTCAATTACTTGTCCATAAAGGAATAATTTAATAAACACGAGTTTTGAAAGCGTGGATCATGATTTAATTCAATTGAATAAAGGCATCCGGTAGTTTAGGGTTGATTGGTGTGCGAACTGTGCGGTCTCTTTTTACAGAATAAATGGTGTTCATTAATAGAATCCAGAGTTGGGAGTAATTTTACCATACGAAAATTAGATTGAGTTCAATTTAATGAGACATTTTTAATCTGCGAATTCTCATTGAATCAATACATTGTGTTTGAACATTTACCTGTTAAAACAACTTTATAAAGAGATATTGAAACTCTCAGCTTTAATAGAAATAAGTTGCGTATATTTCACATCGCTAAAAGCTGATTCAATACTAAGCATTTTCTAGGAGTAGGGTATAATCTGATTTATAATTATGTATATATTTATATATGATATTAGGAATTGGAGTTGTCTAATCATAATGAACTTTGTATTGTGGTGTATTTTATTGCTTATTTCATAAACTTGAAACATTAATTACTAGCAGGCTAGAAATAATACTCAAAACGTAACTGACGTTTACTTATAAATACCATTACCTGTAACATGTAACAGAGTTAGTAACTGTCACGGGTTGCACAGTTTCATTAAATATTGTAACAATTTAAAAGAAAATTGGAACAAATTATTATTATCGTAATTTCGTTAAGGGCAACAATTTGGCTTTGACAAAATTGAAATATAAGTGAATAACAAAATTTTTGTAGATCTTATAGATTTTTGTTTCAGTTACATAAAAATATAAAACTTAAAAATATGGCAGGATGTTTGAAATTTTTTATAACAGTTTTTTTAATACTCAATGCTCACTATTTTCGAGATTTTAAAGATAGTAGTTATCTGCTAGAATTTATTATTTTAGGGATTTTTCATAAAAGTTTAGCCTTGAAGGAGTTCACTTCCATTTTTGACAAATAATGGGTACTAGATAACGGAGAAATATAGGCAGTAATATATATAAATATCATTACAATCAAACATATGCCTCATAAAATTTCGTATACGTCAAGCAAATATTTGCCTTTTCTAAGTTGAACCCGGGACCTCTGGCTAAGAAGACAGGAGCACTGACCACTCAATGACACGACTGTCTAAATAAAACAATCTACCGAAAAACTCTTCTTTAAATAATTAGACCTTATTATTATTGGAACGCTCGGTTGGTTATTTATTCCGAAGGGAAAGCTTAGAGTTTCTCATAAACTAAAGACATGAATACAAAATTAATACATAAAGATAACTTAATGATATTTTTTGGCGTACGCGATACAGCCCACGCACGGGTAGTCCTGAAAATTTATTCTATGCTGCTCTCCTTTGAGTTGGGTGAAACTGCTGAGAGCCAAGAGAAGCACGTAAGCAAGTTGTCATACGTGGTGTAGCAATGAGGTAATGTTGTTTTAATCGGCCAGTAATTTAATGTCATTGGGAACATGTCGCAAGCAAGGAAACACATAACAATGTTTCTCAGAAACTTGTTAATGGCTCCTTAAACGCTTCCCGTAGATTCAGAGGACACTTAATACTCGGTTGTCTTAACCATTACGTAGAAATAGTTATCCAGGATCGAATGGTGTCATGCCTAATGTGTTTTGGTCAAGTACTTAAAAATTTCTTTCGACTTTCTTCGACCACGTCATTTTAATTGTAACTGTTGACAACCATATTTTTAACAAAAGAAAAATTATTTTTGTCAAATTGCTACAAGTTCAGTATAAAGGATTCGTTAAAATTGACACGCTTGAAAATACACTAGGGCTAACTGTTAACTTTATGCTCTATAAAATTGTACATTTAGATAAAACTGTGATTTAAATGATGTAGGTGACTTTTTTAAATCTGGTAACTGTAAATAAATTCTAGTATAAAGTGTATAATATTTTAGAAACCCCAAGGAAAATGTACCCGGGCGGGGATTTCATTGAATGTGTGATAACGGATCATGATAATTTATATTTATGATGACACGTATATTCCTTAAAGGTATAAAATATGTTTAATATTAAATCTGTATTACTACATATGTAACGCAAGCTCTTAATGCTTACTTTGGGCTAGCTAGAACATGCACACTTCGCATGTCAGAATATTATTGTTATTATTAAAGAAAATGGAATAATAATTATAAACTGTTTACGTGTTTGGACCGAGGTACAAATAGCAGTTTCGTTCATAATATACAATTATATAAATAATATATAATTTTCCGTACTAACTTTCATATTCATATATTTTTCATATTCCAAAAATTTTACATTTCTCTTACATAATGTAATGGGTTCACAATATACTAAATTCGCATCCAGTGTAAGGATTCAGTACTTTGAAAGTGCTGTCCTAGTGCTGTACCTAGTACCGTTTGAACTACCGTCAGATACGTAGCAAAAGTTTGCGGTCGTCGTTGTATGACGAAGATTTCCGAAAACTAGCACTTTTACCACTAAGTTCCTTCAGCACCTTTAACAGTACCTCATACAGCTGCAGCGCCAGTTCTAAGAAAGGCCACCGGTGAGTGCTTGTATACACATTCATAAAAATCTCTGCATTTTCATGTTTAGAGAACGATTTTTTAAAAATTCCCCGATTATATTTTTATACCATAAGAATGTCAAACATAAACAAACATAAGACCTGATATGATGCTGGTGTAATATGAACTGTTAATTCGATTTGTATTAGATTGTACATTAAGTTTGTTATATAGTGCATTTAATTAACAAGGCCATATGATATAGAAAAATAAACAGAAATTAAACTGCATATTATATGTATAAAATAACACTAAGCCCTTCTTTTGTCTTTACAAAAATTTAAATTAATATAAGTGAAGGTATGAACTTTTGCCATTAGATATTATAGTTATCTCGGATTTTACTTATTTAAACTTATAACTCTGGTAGAATAAAGTTCCTACTTAATGGTTTACATAATGGTGTTTATTGATTTTCATCGTGAACGTAACTAAACTTATCGACCCAGAACGAATATCAGTGTGCAATTCTGAGCTTTTACCGTCGGGCAACACCATCGATTCGGATTTCTACTGCCAACAACTGATGAGATTAAAACAAGAAGTGGTGAAAAGGCTGCCAGAATTGATTAATAAAAAGGGTGAGGTCTTTCTTTACGATAACGCTAGACCACATCTTTAGCCAATCAGCAAAAATTAAGATAGTTTAACTTCCATGCGGGAGGCACAAGTTCGAACCCCGCTACGTACCAATGTGTATTCAATTTTGAATTTATATGTATGTTTATTCGACCTTTTTACAACATTGTGAGGGTACCTGTGAAGAAATTCTTAGCTTGTGTGTGATCTAGTCCAATCCGCACTTGAAAAGCGTGGTTGACTAAGGCTTAATCGCCCTAATTGAGAGTAGGAACGAACCTCTATTGATGATGATCTCTATTGTTGATGATATTCTATCTCTTATTCTACATCTCACCTTATGGTAAGTGGTGTTAAGGCCCTCAATAGGTGAAATTTTTATCAAAGGCAGAATGAAATTTTATCGAACTCAATTTATGGATAGCTTTGAAATTGTCATCAAGTAAGGTGTAAACGTAGCGTGCGGCTGACAGTACATCAAAATTTTATCTTAATAGTCGAAACAACAACCGAACAATAGCTATTCATTTACATTGCCTACGGCCTTTTTCAATCCAATTAAAATCGCAATCAATAGCGTAGGAGGCTGATTGAATATATTTTCTCTTAGATCTATAAACATCACGACAACACGTGTAATGCTATCAAGACTGAAAAATAAAATATAAGTGCCCACTTGTACTAATATCCTTGACAAGATTATTTTATACCCACATATATATATACTTATTTATTCTGTTTATTTTTATTTGTCTTTTACTCAAATAACAGTAATAAACGCTGGGATGTATTGATTAGAAACTGTTATTTGATATCAGTTAAGGGCCTGCTTCTTGTTAGCTTCTTATTACACAATGACTTCTGATATAATATCGTAGTTATAGGAATTCATGCTGCGGCAAAATAATGAACTAGCATTAAACTGAATGGAAACAGTTCATAATATATGAAACCGTCTCTAGATTTTATTTCAAAGTAATAGTTGTCTAGTTGTTGACATTACTCAATCGAATTTAATTCTTTAACTATTTTAATAACCTCTTAAATTATAAACAAGAATATTTTCAGTAATGGGCCTCATTAGTGAAAAAAATCTTGTATATATATATTAACATTCTTGTATCAAATGGTAATTTAGTGACGATATTTAAGTAATGTAATAGTGTGTTCTGTTTTCTGTCATAGAAGGTCCGAACTGTTCCGAATTTTGATATTTCACTGGCGTCATTATTAGTTTGTTGTTTCTGCAATACGGCTCTGAAATTCCATTTCTCCTAACAGTAAAGAAGGAAAGACTGAATTGTAAAAAGAAGCGTTACTGCGTGAACTTTCTGAAAAAAAAATTGTGTGGGTATCATTGATTTCCTTCTCTCACTCCGTAAAAACTGTAAAATTACATCCTGGTTTAATAAAGGCTACAGAGACAGTGTTGCACGGTTAATCATGGTCTCGACAAAATTGGGTACTATCTAATAACCAATGCAATAAGGTTCGTGACGGTCCTATCAACTGCATAATCAAGAACACCGGTCGTGAGTAGGATGTTAGTATGCAGTACAAATAAGATTGCAAATCCTTGACAATCTCAGGCATTCACTAACACCTGTTGATTGGACGATTATCCCTCAAACACGAATATTCGTATCAAATTGCTCCTCGAGGAAATCATAATTTCTATCACACGAGCTTTATAGATTTCGAATGTGGTTTAAACTTCACTTACCTTGAAGGACAGCTAGGTAGCTTCATTAATCGGCTAGTATTCAATAAGTATAATATATAATAAGAATAGTCTGTGAAAATGTGTAATCAAAATGGTAGTTATTAGACATTCGACAACAAAAATGTAATCTTTTATTAATTTGCGCAACAATTTCACAAGAACTTTGTCAACAACCCTATATCTGCGCTTGTTAATGTTAAAATATATCAATGAATGATGCAATATTAATTATTAAGTTCATTAAAAGTAAAAGTAATTCAATCACCTTTTCAGTTACTTTTATAAGTATAGATAGAGAGAAAAAACCATATACACAGGAATCTGTTTTCAATTTAGTTGGAATACAAAAATCAGGGTAGATACGAAGATAATGGAGGATTCTCTGGAAATACAAGACGGGAAAATATAATAACAATATTATTTCATAATATACTTTTATTAAAAAAATATGCTACAGTTATATAAATTACAAAGAACGTCGCAGGTATCTCGAGAAAATAAATTTGAGATGTAAAAATGAAAACACAATGATATTTTACGAAATAAGAACAAATTATGTAAAAGTAATAGAAATATAGTAGCCAATATTATTATTTATTACAAGTATAATGTAGGCAAGAACCATTGCATGTGAATTGATTATTACACAATTCCTCGGAAATTTACAGGACAAAAGCGTGCTTTGCTCCGCTCCGCAGAGTTCACTGATAGCGGAACCAGTTCTATGAAGTTACCTTTGTAAAGTATTGCGGCAGAAGTTGAATCGAACAATTACTTGATATTAGCATCACGTTCAAGTATTATTGACTATTCAATTTCCAAGTAGGCATCTATTATTGAATAAAAAAAAATTGATAAGGAATATAAAGATACTGCTCAATAGTTCTTGCTAATCTAATATAATCAGTCATACTTACAGGAACTTAGATGACTAGCACTAATTTCAGATACTATGAAGGGATAAAAATTGGTTTCAAGATTTTTGAGAAGCCAGAATATTGTCATTACAATTGAATTAATACCGTACAGAAAATACTTATTCTATGGAAATGTAGAACCTGGATGAAAGTACTTAAGGCATTGATATCCACTTAGGGGTTAAGGTTAGGGTTAGGGTTAAGCGATAATTATGTGCACCTTAGTGCCTATAGTGTAGAAAACAATAAGAGGGCGAATTGTAATTCTTTTATATCGTATGTAACATATAAAAGATTGTCTATAAAAAGAAATGTCTATAAAAACTCATATATTAAAAATCAATAACAGAGAGGCTGTTATTATATAAAAGTTCCTTTATGTTATGCCATTATATATAAACAATAGTTTTACTGAGAAGTGCTCTCATGTTATTTAATTATTAAAAAGGAAAAATCACGAATAGCGTAGTTTCCTTTACCTTATTAACTGAGAGCCAACTCTGAAACGCAAAATATAAAACGAAAGAACGGAATAAAGTATTCTATTTTCTGTAGCCTTTGCTTAGTTTGACAATTCTGCCAGTTTGGCAAGACACGATATTATGTCTTCTACCTCTGTACAAATTGAAAGCTATTTAAGTTAAAAACAGCGACATGTTGTTTGCCTTTGATCTGTTGGGGCAAAGTGAAGCGGAATAAAGTATAATAGAGAAAGTTCTATTTATTCTTTTTTAATCGGAATACATTGATGCACTGACGAGTATAAACAAAATGAAAAGGGGCACAGAAAACAACGTACCTACTTGTGTATACTACTTATGTTTTAATTTTATTTTTTGATAAAACATTAATAATCACAATATTCATAACTGAAACTAACGGCTTTACATTCGCAATGCGTGGGATAGAATTTGGCTAATAGTTATAAAGAGAGGTTATAGTGACAAGTAGGGTGGTAATTGAATTCAGTGTTTCGTCTTACGAAATAGGCTGTCTGTGATCGTGACACAAAAATATCCATTTTTGAGTCATTTTCGGGTTTTTTGGATTTTAATTTCGAAAAACTTCCTTCTTCTTTTTTCTAATACTAAATTCTAATACTTAATTCTAAAAGCTAATAAAGAATAGTTATTATACCTATAAGACGCACTTTTTCGTAAAAGTTTGTGACAAATATTATACCTAGTCATGTAACTTATTCCTGCTGAGCCTTTACTGATTACAAAGTTCCACTTATTACATAAATTACCGATCCTTATTATTTCGGCGAACTAGCTGCCGCCATCTTCGAAATTGAAATTACGGGGTTAATTATTTTAGCGGATCAAATGTATAATTGGAAGTAAAAGGCGGCAATTTAAAGTATGATATAATAGAGGTCTTAAATAACATACAATAAAAATTGCAATTACAAGTAATGGACCAACAAATCTTCTATTAATTACCTAAAACTAACTAATCTTTTTAAAATTATAATCATTATTGAAATTTAATAACTAGCTCATTATAAGTTTAATTAACACTTAAATATTTTGTTTAACCTTTTTGTAAAACAATTATAAATATGTAAAACCAATATTTTTTTACCTAACTACTTAAAAATATGGTATAAAATATTATATCTCGTAAAGACACTTATATCTTATGAATATAATATTAATGAGGAGTATTATACATAATAATTAAACTATATTAAGAAGATAAATACTATATAACAGTATTGGTTATTAAATTGTATTACAAGACATTATTATTTTCTGTTAACACTGCATATATTAAAATTAATACAGACACTTTGATAATTTTGTAAAAGAATTTATTATTTTATTTACTTTAACCAAAAATAGCTGTTCTAGTTCTAGGAAAATCATGCAGTATTTTACCTGTAGTAATTTCTGGAAATTCATTTCGGTAATGCGTTTTAGGTTACTTTTAAATGTTCCACACATTAATGAATAAACCTAAGGAACTTGTTTTAATTTAATATTAGCTCTTTCAACATTTGTGTCCGCACACGTATACTTACACAATAAAAACTACTACATATAAATACTACCAGGTAAGGCTTATATAAATAACAAGACTATAAAAGTTATCGTTTATCTAATAGCGACGTTATTCTTGAATTAAATAAGATTACTGGCATACTTTTATTAATTTCAATAAAATATATAAAAAATTTACATTACAACGTAAATTATTTATATTTTAGTATGTTGTCCACAGATATGATTATATTAGCGGGCCAAAGGCGCTTGTGGTAGTTGACAAATATATTTCCTTAGAAAAATAGTTTAAATTATTTATTTAAGGAATATTTTTACCGCAAATCTACTGTTATTAGAGAAATATTAAAATATCATTATTATGAAACAATTATATATTATGATACTACTTGTTCATCAATTTGCCAATTAACGTTTCAAATAATCAATTTCACTCATAATACAAATATAACTCATAATTATAAATACTTTAAAAATCTAAAATTAACTTTAACACCTACACCAAAGACAGTAATATTAAATTCCCGTTAAGAATAATCAAAAGACAATTAAATAACAGATAGATTCCACGAAAAAATAATTGTCATTTCGTAATCACCATTTCAACACAAGCGGTCGCTTTCTAGAAAGCAGTCTCCTTCGCAGGTGACAAACCTTTTTTATTTTTTGTGTAGGTTGTTATTGTGAGACGCTGACGAATAATTAAGCAAAACTTAGATAAACTTTTTATCGCTACGGTTGCTAATTTGGTGGTAAATATGGCTTTATGTAAAACCGGATAATGTTACTTAATCTACTTCTTATTTATTGCATAGTAATATAATGTATACATATTTTTAAAACCACTTAACAATAAAATATATTCAACGATTTAATAAACTTGAAATGCAGATTGAGGCTCTTCTTGCGATAAAACCCTTGTCCCCAAAGCACAAGGTACTTACAGTGTATGCTCTTTAACTTATTTCCAATGAATAAATGAGTTAATATAATCATCAGCTCGATTAGATAACGTGCGTTTCATAGGAAGCCGTAGAATTCCAGCGATATCGCGTTGATACCTGGAATCCTATACTAATTATTGCAATAACCTGAAAGGACCAAAGTGGATACTGTATGAGTGCTATATTATATTAGTTGCATAGCTAAGCATGCAACAATTGACGGGAGTTGGAAACACTACTCGTATGCTTGTAATTATGCTCTCAGAATCTTCACAATAACGCCGATCTCACACTCACAAAGACGTACACAATAAATATTATCCTTGTCTCTTGTATGTTAGATAAATTATCTACTTGTAAAATCACTCTCTTCTAATACGTAAATACTAAACTAAATATGTTTATAATACGAGCTATGACTGTGTGTGACACTAATCTATAGTTTAATTTGTATAAGGAGTTTTAGAAAATAGAAAATATATTTAAAGTTTAAGGAGTCCATATGTGAAGATACTTAGTGAAGCATGCGACATACTGCCTTAGACAGCCTCACCTTGCCGGCCCAAAAAGAGCTTTTTCATGCCTCTTTTAAAGGAACTCATGTTTTATGAAGGAGGGAATACGTGTGCCGGTAAAGAATTCCACGCGCTAGCTGTGCGACAGAAAAAGTAGTCAAAAAATGTCTTAGTGTGCAAAGTAGACGTAAAGGAGTGACTCCTAATTTTCTGTTGGAATATTGTTGTTATAATTTGTAATCTTCTGTTATCCACAAGGAAAGTAGCAGGTCATTCGCAACACAAGTATCTGTTGATTACTTACTGGGAAATCTCAGCAATGTATTTTATTTTAGATTATTGGAATAAAGCCATTTTATTTATTTATTTAGTATTTATCAGATACAGTTTCACACAACTTTTCAGGAATATCCCTAAATAATCGTTGAGCTAATGGACCCCAAGGTCTTTAAAATTGTATTAATTTTTATTGTTTAACCAATTACATTCAATATATTTTCCATACAAAATCTTTACCCAAAAAATAATAAGATTACCTCCCCTATAACAAACGCAGTACATATTTAACCGTCTCAAGGTCAAATTGTAACGCTTTATTATGTTGTCGCCTGTACATTGAAGTGTTAAAACTAAGTTTCGTATAAACAAAAAATAAATAAATACAAGAAGCTACTAAAGATGAAGAACAATAAAGAACAAGATTCAAGATAAAGGTCCAATCCTAACTCGAATTTTAAGTGGTAGTCGGTCCGCGTACATAATCGAAAGTATTTATTGTTATTTATCGAAATTATAAAACAAAGAAGATTATACACTATAATAATTATACAAACATTTTGTTATAGAAGTTTATGATCAAATAAATCCTATTCATTTCATAATTCCATAATATTCTTATGAGCTAATTCAGCCATTGTTAATGTTAATGTCATTGTTTAAATTAAAATGACCAATGGCTGAATTTGCTAGTTCAGAGAAATTGATTCCAACAGATTGATTTTAAACTAATATTTAAAATTAATTTCGAGTATATTCAATAGAATCTTATATTATAAATGAAAATTTAATGGAAAACTTTTTGTTGTTCTTGTTTAATTTAACACAAAACAATTTCGATGAGACACCCACGCCCAATTTTCTGTTGAAATAAAGTTTATTCAAGTTAAAGTTTATTTCTTGTTAGAGTTAACGAAATTAGGAAAATTGAATTTTGATCGTGTATTCATAATAGACATCGTCCCAAATTGAGCGGGACAAAGGACCAATTTTAATGTAGAAAATCATTATCAAGGACAGATGGTAAGTGAATATTAAATGTTAAATAATAATTATTAAAAAATATATGATATGGGTACTATGGAATATAAACATGAAATTCTGAAAGTTAATATTTTAACTATGGGTGTAACGGTAGTGAGATTGTTGGTGGCTGTATAAATGAATAACAAAAGAGAAGAACTGGAATAATTACTGTGATATAATAAATTAAAACGTAGTATTTATAAAACTCATTATTTTTTAAACTGACGAAGGCTTTGGAAATTAGAAAATAAAACCGAAATGATTTTGTGTTTAGTCGACCAACCCGCATTTGAACAGCGTGGTTGACTAAGGCCTAATCGACCTATTTTAAGGAAGGCTAGAAAAAAAGATATTCAGTGTATAGTATGGAATCACATTTAATCGGCAGTGGGACAGCATTGGTTACTGGAAAATTTTGAGAAATATATTAATTTTATTGATGTTGTAATTATGATTAGTATACATGATGGTCTTTCTTATGATGGTATAATAAAAATCAAACAAAGGGTAGCGTAGTTTAATAATGAATTTATACTAATTATTATAATCGTTTAAAAGAACATAATGTCTTACTACATTATTACCCATTATTCACTAACAAAAATCAAGGACTCGCAGAGCTTATTTCTCTGTTTCTATAAAGGAAAATAGATCCAATACTTATTATAGCTATGATCTCTACGTAATATTACTTGACGTAAACAGTTTTATATTACAAAACTCATTCGACTTCCCTGGGCAATACCACGATTATCATCACGACCCAATGACGCAATTTAGGTCAAGTCATCGCATCCATTCAGGTTTACTTTAGAATGAGGAAACCACGAATTAAATTATTAATTCTTATACTCGCGATGACCAACCACTTATTAAATAAAAGAAATAACAAGTGTTAATGTGTAATAAACAACAAATATGTATACAAATAATCAAAACATACGTAAAAAAAATTAAAACAATAAAAATACAAATATTTTTATCAATAGACATTTGGGAGCAGTGCAAAGTACTACGGTTGAGTATATGATAAATAAACGAACAAAAATAGATAAAATGCTAATTTCAGTATCTTTTAATAAATTAATTTACTATATATAGGCTAGAACTGCTTGCAAAGTTGTCTACATAGATGCCACAGCCTTTCCCATTTTGGTCGTACAGCAGTATAATAGCTATTATTCGGTATGGAGGGAGCGCCTAATCACAGGGCATGCGAAGCACTATCATCTGTTGTCTCCAGAATGTCAAATCACTAGTAGTGTCAAGTGTTTATTGGTATTGCTTGTGCCTATTGACTTAAGATTCTCTACTATAAAAACTAAACAATTGTTTAATTCATTACGGTTTAATTTTATGTAACATAAAATTCCGATACCATCCGAATCATACCGAATAATAACTATTATACTGCAATGTCGAGCTGGCTGTTAATTTTGCGCTAAAAATTTAGAATATATTATTTTTCAATTAAAATGTGTTAAAAACACTGCGGTATTTTTCAGATTCGTTACATGTTCGCTTTTGGGAATACCCCATGAGGATATTTTTATACGAAAAGGTTATCAAAGATGACACATCTTTTAAAATTATAAATCAAAAATTATTAATTATGAAATCAAAATTATTCAGCAATAATACAATTATTTCTGAATAATTTTTATTTAATTGAATTATAAAGAGTGGACAAAGAATCTGCTTATTTCTAAACGAGACTTCTTACAATAGACCCGCAAGAGAAAATAAGTTGAGAGAGGCAGACGGTGTGTACACGAATAAATATAAAATGGAATAGCTTATATTATACATGAAATTACATAAACATATTTATATCAATAACTGGAAGAAAGATAGCTCTCCTTTAGAGTTCTTTTGAAGATTTCAATATTAGTAGAGTCACGTATGTCCGCTGGTAGATCGTTCCATAACCTGACGGGATGAACCGAATAGGAGGTGTGGGAATTATGGGTAGGGATTAACTACAATTTCTTTCTTTTTTCAACTAAGGGCTTTCGGTTGAGTTGGAAACTATATGGTGGCTCTACGGGCACTTCTGCGGTCTGTTGAATTGGCTGGGAGCAGGCAGTACAGGCATTATAGCCATAGTTGGTGGTATTTTCTAAGCTAGTGCAACCCTTTGTGGTAGTGGGGTAGTGGATTGTGTGGTAGTGGATTGTGGGTCTCCTAGGTCCACGACTAACGTCCGAGTCGTCGCCTACACGCGCTATGGCGGTTAGCCCGGAGAGGATATTTAGTGGGTAGTGAGGGAACGCATTTACCCCGAATCCATCAATACCTCTACAGTTGGCACCATACTGTTGGGATGATGAAAAAAGATGCATATAAAAAATTGGCAACATGTCTTCTCCAAGTGAAACAAGACCAGCATATAAGTTAGAAAAAAAGCACTTAATTATTTACTTGTACGAGTTGGTTACTGATTTTGGCTTAATAATGTCTTGAACATTTAGGACTTTTGTTTGGGCTGCTATGATTCAAATTTACGGATTTTGACCTCATAACATGTGTATTTCCATACTAATATTGTTTATTATGTAATATACCTATTAAATAATTGATGATTTCATAACGTTGTCTGCTACTAGTTCTTTTGCTTTGAGTCATCTCGAAGTTAGAATTTAAGGAAAATTAATGTCTACTTTAGAATGACAAGGAGCAGAACATACAACATTGATAATTAGTCGGTCTTACCTAATTTTTTAATATATCTTCTAAGAGAAAAATGACTGAGAAACAAAGAGTCCATTCAACCATGTCCGACCATAGCCAGCTTACATCCACCATGCCGGAGAAATTTACTTCTAAATTCAAAGTTAAGTCAAATAATGCATATTCGATCTCACGAGAACACAAAAACAAGATTGAAAGTATGTTTTAATTATGTAATAATATACATTTAGTATTTTATTTTATGAAATTAAATTAATGAAGTAAATTTTGTGTAAATACTATGTCGCCGTTTTTAAGGGATTGAATAAAAAATATATACAAACTTATATGTATTACCTATAACAATACCGAAGAATCCCATTTGTTTTATTTCCCCATCAGTAATAAGTTATTTATACATGTATTGAAAATAGCGCTTATTGACTGAATCACAATTGCATGTAAAAATGCAATTTCTTTTCTTTGAAAACCTCTATTTTATACAATGCGGATTAAATAACCGTTAAGTTACTTTAAATCGTTATTTTTTTCCTGTACAAAAAGGTATCGTAAACAAATATTTACTGTCAATTAAAAGAACCAAGGAATTAAGCGGCACCGAACGCTCGGCCGGATACAAACAAGTTATAGTTTAAAGGTAAACTTTACATTACAAAAATTGTATTGAATACAATGGCTGAATAGTTCATTACCATTACAAAGTGAGTTTCTGTAGTCTTTGCAACATATTAGCATGCTTTACTTTAACGACTTCTTAGGAAGAAGGGTTTTTTTCTATAATAATGCAAAAATGAACTCATTATAATACAATTATTGGCGGTTCCTCAGACATATTACTCATACAACATAGTTCCCCTAAGTACTATAGAAAATATTTAATTTAAAAAAATCTGTTGCTGAAAATCATTTACAAAAAATTATATTCTTGGCGGCATGACATTCTTGATGACTTCAAGACATCTCACATCATTAACTTACTTAAATATTCGACAAAGTTTTGCTCTTGAATGCGAAAGGTTACTTACTGCATAAATAGCTATAAAAATATTTTGTGTTGTTTTTAATACCCGGCACATAAAGAGGATGTCTATCTTCCAATGTTGATTTGTATCTATAGCATAGAAACTCCTAAACGAATGGTCAAATTATGATACTGTTTTTTTGTTCGAAAAAAAAGTTTCTGTTTTAAGTCACTTACAACAGATTTAACTAATTTGGGCTCACTACTACTCATTGGGAATAATCTCATACAAACCTGAGGCGGACGAAAAATTAAGCAGTACAAAGGTACTAAAAGTAGCTTAAGCAAAGTTCGGGAAGGAAGTCCTTCTATTGTAAATTCTTGTTAAGTACGTAGCGTGTCTACTAGTCATTTAAAAAGTGTTATAGTAGTATTAAATAGAAACCTTCATCTATACTAATATTATAAAGCTGAAGAGTTACAACTATTTTTTTTTACTATTTTTAGTTGAATGCGTTAATCTCAGGTACTACTGATACACATTGAATTCTTTTTGTGTTGGATTTTGTTTTGTGATCGATGAAGGCTATACGCTATATAACATCACGCTTAGAACAATACAAAACAGGAAAAAATATTCCTTTTAATTCCGCTTAAATTTCGGCGTAAACGATTAAAGTTACACTAAAATCATGAATGCCGTAATTGTTTTCCTTTAAAACTTCTAGAACAAGTCCGCGATAGCATGTCTACCTCTTAGGGTTGACTCACCATACGTTTTTTTGGGTAATCAAATTTGTTCTCAAAATTATGCATTATCTGCATGGCGTTTTTGTACACATGATTATCCCTTATTATAATAAATGCATTATTCATCACAAGGAGACAAACATTTCGCACAAAATTGTTCTTATTATTTATCGTTCTAAAAGATATCATAGTTTTAAAATAACAAACAAAGAACTTAAGTTAAATCATGTAACCTACCCACATTCGTACGAAAGTACTAATATGGCCAACTAATATTACAACTACTAATATTACAACGACAATATCCACGCGAGCGCCCAGCTAGTCGCAACTAACAACAACTAGTTCCTTCAACATTTTATATTAATACCTATTATGGAAATTTGTGATTCTTGGTAGAATGTGGAATTTCCATAATAAATCTAGTAATAACAGAAATATCTTCTTAACTTGTTAGAGGTTTTATGGTGTAATTTTTTTATCATCTATTTTATTTTTTATTAAAAACGCAATAACTCGAATTAGTAAGTAAGCAATATATTTCCATTTACCATTAATTACTATGATCCGCTCATGCGGATCATGTTAATTATTAATTAATTAATTATTAAGAATGATCTTATTACAAATAATTAATTAAATTAACATGATTAAGTAACGTATAATTATCTCTCTTCCAATGATGTGGCGGCGGCTATGCGTGCGTGTAAATAGCTGCAAATAGATTTCTCGGAAATTCATGTTTGTTTACATGTTTATTTTTATCGTCTCGACTGGCGCGTAATAATGCTAACAGAATTACAATTGTGGATAAAGCGTTTGCTTAAAATATTCTAAACTACTTTTAACTTTCTAAACACCTATCGTGTTTAAAATGTAGAAGAAGGCTCCATAAAAATAAACGTGATGTGTTGTACTGAAGTATGTGCCAATAACGAGTAGTTTCTACTTTTATTCATCTAAAAAGAAGTCTTACGTATAAAAATAGCTGTTCGTTAGTCTGGCTAAACCTTAAAAAGCGACTTGACCTATTTGAATCATTTTTTATTGTATTTTTTTCGCTTTAATTCAGGGGTGTTTTATATAGAGGTAATCCTGAATAAGAGTTTGAATAAATGAAAATTGGTTTAACTGTCGCGCTATACAAAATTTAATACAGTGAGCAGTATATAGGCTGGTGGGCTGATGAATAGTAGTAAAAACTGACTATTTGCTATTTGGGAACATATTTTTAACCACGTCGCGAAAGTTAAATTTTTCTTGTCGGTTTCCTACAGTTTCGAAGAAGGCTCTTTATTTATAATAAAGACGCGAGCCTCTTTTGAAGGATCAATGTTTTATGAAGGAAGGAATGGAAGGGAAGGGAAGGGAATGTGCCGGTAAGGAATTCCATCCTCTAGTTGTGCCCCAAAGAAAGCAGGCTTTTCTTTTCTCAAAATAATTTCTCTTATAATTAATTTCAATAATTTTAAAGATTCAAAATGCTTAAGTAAAAATATAAGGATATAGGCAACAATGTGCCTATATCCAATAGAAATCATGTCAACTTAATTAAAATCATTAAGTTTCTGCATTACATAGACTAAAATATTTGACCATATTATTCAAAACCACGCAAAATCAACCTCAACCAAGCATGTATCTTCGGAATTTCATATATAGAAATCACCAATCATAAGACAATAACAAGTTATTGCCATGTTTGTTTTTTTTGTAGTTAAAAGAGCATTAGCAAATATTTTAAATAAATTTGTTTTTCTTATAAAAAAAACTGTAATAAAGATGTTGTTGAAAATTAGTTTTTATTCGTTTGTTTAGTTAGTATGTAATAAATATATTTTTTATTTAACTCAATAAACTTAAATAAAGATATAAGTTTAGTAGGAATTTGTGTCACTCGTGCAAACGTCACTCTTTCCGAAAATAAACGAAGCTACGTCAGTCCTACTGTCACATGTGCCGACCAAATTATAATTGTTATTCATACAAAGTTATGCAAAATGTAATGCTTGCTAGTTGCGTAGGCGCTCGCGTCAGCAATAGTGGCGCCAATTTTCATGGCATACTCAATTAATGTGTTTTAAGAAGCTTAAAATATCCAGAATTATAAATCTTTACTTGTACAAAGGAAGGGAAAATACTATAATGTAGCTAAAACAATACGTACTAAAACTCAGTTTGCCCAAGTCAATTCTCCTTCCTTGCATCATTTTTATATGATAAAATAAACAAAATTTCAGAAATTCCACAGTCACCCCTTCGAACAACAGTATTAAAAAGAAATACAAGACAGTGCACAACGTAATAAAAGTTATTTTAAAAGAATATTTCTTTCTTAACGGCATTTGGTGCGAGGCAGATATTTGTATGACGAGTACGAATACTTGTTCATGAGTTTATATAGATGTTCGTATGTTTATTTAGTATATGTCTGATACTTATAAATATATTAGTATCTTTATTTTCCCCGTTATCCAGAATGGATATACTTCTTATACTTTGGGCTAGATAAAAGCTCGAGAAATATTATTATTATTATTTTTATTTTGAAATAATTTAACAAATGAAATAGATTTTAATTGTATAGTAATGAAGCTTATCTCACAAAAACATTTCAGTCAACAAAAGTCCACGAGGTCATCAAGGATTTTTTTTTTATTTTATCTTTTTCACAAACTAAAATAATACGAAATAGCAATATCTGCCTAGGTATTGACGCGGTATCAGCCCTCAAGAAGCAGCACAATTTTTTAACGTCAGCCATACGTTCATGAAGAACGCGTCTTCGAGACCGTCAATATCCATTTCACCTGAGACGCTAGGAGTTGACGATAAGTGATTACACACGGAAGAAGAGGCCAGATGGCCGAGGGTCATGACGACGAAGAGAGAAATCATCGGACAATGCAAGAGTTATCAAACAAAACCGACCGCTGTAACCTCGCAATCATTGGGCTGTCATGTAGTATCAATCCCTTCAGGATTGTATGTTAGCCTCCACATATCGGTAACTTTGTGTGCCAGGTTAAGATACTTGATCTTTTTATCTGTTACGGCTTTCACGACGTTTTCAAAGAACGTAATAGATACATTCACTAAAAGAACACGTGATCCTACCCGATTCATAAGTAATCTTACTATATTCTGATATCTATCAGCCTCGTTAGCTGTTACAATACGTCTCTAACGATGGACCGGTCAGATACCCTGACCGAGGTCATGAGATCAAGAAGTGAACCTCTTGGTCGATCTTTTGAAGGTTTTCAGTGGTATAGTGCAGCGCAAGGGATTATGTAGTACTTATTGTTTTTAGTGATTCGACACGATTTTAATTTAAACTTTGCTGGTGCGAAGAGTACAATCAAAATTCTACTGAAAAAATATATTAATTTGAATGTGGAAGCCTACTTAACATAATAAAATCTAAATAAAATTAGTTAAATAATAAAAAATAAGCATGATAAAATTAGCTTAATGTTTTTTGTGTATTTCTCTTCTTGAATTGCCTAATGTACAATAAAGATATATTCTATTCTATTCTATAATACTTTGTGTTCACACGGAACTTATCGAAGTTAGATTTAAGTAGACGGTATTATACAATATATATTTTTAAATAAAATAATCAGAAAAATGAATTGAAACAATAATGAATTTAAGAGTTCATTACGCTGTTAGTGCCTACTTACAATAATACCTAATAGGCAATGAAAATTCCTCAGTATATAGCTGTTTAAGACTATTTTAGGACTACTATTTTTAACACTAAATCTTCAAATTTTAATAATTAATTCCACATGCTGGTCACCTGCGACGGGTGCGTAAGGTGCGGGTCGAACGCACCCGCAACTTCCATGGAAGTGCGCAGGAAGCTGCCAATCTACGCAATCGCCCTCTTTTTCAACGATGGTTACACAAGGCAGAAACCTAAGGGTTATCACTCGAAAAAAATGACTATAAAGGTAAAACAAAAATAACTAATATCATTGCAATAATGTTTAGTAAGCCTCACCGCAAAGGTTGCCGCCGCAAATGCTGTTGCAAATTAGTATATTAACAGTCCTAAGTTACCTCGAAGAATATGTTCCAAAAAATCTTACCTTCGCGTCTTACGCGACCCTCTAAAGAAGCCAAGGTAAGATTAACAAACCAAACTCTTTGAGTAAGACTCAAGTTTGGAGGGCTATCATCTCTTCCTCTCTGTTAAATACAATTTCCAACGGTGTTCCCAGATTCGAATGGAAAGAAAGACAACCCTACTTTAGCGTCTACGACGAAATGATTATTCGGTCCAGTGGCCTAACGTGTCAGTTTTACTTGGAACACCTGCGTGACACATTACATTGTATGTACCTATAGCAAGTTTTTCAACTAAATAACGATTGTTATCAATTGGTTATGTCTCCTTTGGTAAAATCTTACTAAGATCTTACGTGACTGCATTGTTCTCTTCACAGTAAGATATTTTTAATCTTCATCAATTATAAAGCATTAAAAAGTATGGACATTTCGCGAATTGAATTTCAGTAATAAATAGTTTGGAGATCAGCATCCAGATCAGTATCCCTAATGTGAATTTAAATGTTACTTGCGTTCACCTGTAATCGCATTCGTAAAAACTCGTTCTTAAGCGACAGTAGCGCTTGTGTACTTCACAACACAAGCGCTATTACCGCTTCCGAACAATTTGTCAGCTGACGACAAACACGATCGAGAGGGTTCAATTCGATTGAAACTCACATAAGTGGTACAGGTTAAACTACAAGTAAGAAATTCTATTATAGATACTATAGATACTTTAATAAATGTTAGGTTTCTAATAAAACGGTTCTATTGTATTACAAAGTCTCTAAAAAGTATTTTACACTGTGTTTAACGTTTCTGTAGTATTGATAATTGTTGTACAAGTAACTAAGTATTCAGGATTACGAGGAAATATAGCTTCATACGAACAGCTCAATTTGTACTATAGTTATTGTTACAAATACACCTGTTTGATAAGCAGCATGAATATCACAATATATTTGTGATATACATGTTTCGGATAGCATATTATAGTTCGGAACTATAAACTTCTAAAAACAATAGCGATTCATTATTACTCTTCAAAATGCTCAACCAGGACATTAAAGACATTTTAAGCAGGTATCAAAAAAGAGGTTGTGTTGTAATATGCATTTTTGGAAATAAAGATTGAGTTCGTCCTTAATCCGGTCAAAGAAATATTTGCATTTTATCATTTACAATTATAATATTGATGAAGGCCGTTTATTCACAATGTAAGGTGCATTGGGGGTGTGAAAAAAACTTGCGCGCCACTTACCATCATATTTTTATTTTGTTGTGTATTTGTCGCTATGTGCTAAGCTATTTTTAAGTGTGTGTGTTGCAATAGTGTTGATAAACGTCGTATGCATTGATCATTACACACTCTGCTTACTTACAATAATCCCTCGTGTGTTACCAACTTAGCACACTTGTATAATAATGTACTATACTATTCATATGTTTTAAATCCTCTATAAAAGATACTGAAACAGTTAGCTTATTGCCAAAATTAAAACAAACAATGTCTTGGTGACCATAATATCATCCAAACGGTATAATATTGTTCTAAATCTGATTGATCTGATTATATCACTCCTTAGCTTTTTCGATCCCTTCCGCGCTAAGGGTTTATGCATCAGTCAGCCATATTCATACTGCTCCAGCGTGGTATTTGTATGAATTTCAAAAAAGGACATTGTCATTAATGCATGTTTCACTACCACAGCGCCGTAATAAAAATATATTGAAATGCATTTTAATAATTGCACGATACAAAGAAAAAATTTTACTGCAATGAATAATTCTAACATTACATTTATTTTATTTATATATACTCAGTTATTAAACTTTCACGAATTTTTAATTCTTAGAACGCCCCATTGTATCAAAAACTTTTATTGAGGATTCATATCATGGGTATAGATAGTCTTTTTTGAGTTACTTTGTAAATAAATATTATAGTTTAACCCACATTGGTGTTCGGGCTATCTCGCAATACCTTAAATGAGCAAAAGTTAATGCTGTATAAAAAAAATAAACAGTCCTGGCGACTATATTAATGAATTTTGATAGAAAAAAGAATATAGTTTCAAATTATGAATAATATATTTTTGACAGAATAAAGAAATCAATTATTCATTCAGTTTTTAAAAGAATTTTACACAGGACAGATCTAAATTTATTAAATAAAAAAAAAACACAAAATTAATTAAATTTAATCAGGAAAAAACCATTATAAAAATTTTTACTAAATCTCCAAGTGCTATACACTACCTGTAACTTATTCACGTGGTAGTTAATTCATAACTAACAAAACGAAAAAATGGCGTGTTGCGGTTCATTTCCTTGTTGTGGGCCATGTGGACCTTGCGGCGGGCCGTGCTGTGGGCCCTGCCCGTCGCCATGCTGCGGACCTTGCTGCGGACCCTCGTGCTGTGGACCCTGCCCGAGGCCCTGCTGCGGACCTTGCTGCGGACCCTCCTGCTGTGGACCCCCATGCTGCGGTCCCTCGTGCTGTGGACCCTCGTGCTGTGGACCCCCGTGCTGTGGACCCTCATGTTGTGGACCCTCTTGCTGTGGGCCTCGTTGTGGGCCATGCCCGCCATGTGGACCACCCTGCTGCGGACCGCCACCCTGCCCACCATGTGGCCCGTGCCCGTCCTCACCCTGTGGACCCTGTCCACCCTGCGGCCCTTGCTGTTGAACCTAACAAACCCGTTGTCCTGTGTAGCGTTTAGACTCCAGTTTCAAAGCGGGTGAGGATGACCTGCAAACGATCTGGGAACGTTCGCCGTCACGTGAATGTAAACTGCTGTATTTTTGATGGTAATTTAAGAATAATAAAATGTTGAATGTTGTGGAAATTCGTGTATTTTATTTTACGAAAGCCTTAATAAACGTAACAAAGGCTGTTGTCTCTTCACGTATTTCTGTTGGAATTCAGAATATAAAAATTTACTCTATAATGAATAATTTGTACCATCCAATTAAAGCAAAGATTTCATACCTATGATTAGTGTCATCAAAATAAGTGATGTAGGGGATTAGAATGTTGTTTCTGTGAAATCTATAGATAAACCGCAGTCGATCCCCCACTTTGGAAATGTTCATAATAGACATGTTTGCATTTTTATACTCTGTTTTGCTAATGTAATAGACTATTAATGTCATTTATTACATTTTTTCGTTCCCTGTTATATAAACTTCTTCCATGTCGTGAGTCTTATATCTAAGTGTTAGATTTGACTAGACAACTTATGCCCCACATTTGTTTAATCCACTATAAACATAGGAAGTCTAGCCTTCAGTAATTAATTGTACAAGCCATCCACGCCAAGGTTTGGAGAAGTTTATACTCACGAATTGTCCTTAAGAGATTTGACCATGTAAACGACAAATAATTTAAGATTTGTAGCCATGTATGCGTGACGAGGAATGTGACTTGTGTTTTGAGCATCGTATGTTTTATACGAGTGTTCTTTATCTTCAACTTTGTAAGTTGTTACTCCTCATTAAATAGCTGCTACCCACGCCGCGCCAACTGCTTTAAAAGTTGACTAGCTATATTTGGTGCGCGTGGAGGATTGAGTGGACAGTGTACATAAGTATTAGTATAGAAAACTTATGTAGGAACATTGTAAAACCAATATTAATAATGTAAGGGGATTTTATTCCCTAATTTCTAAAACTTTTACTAAATTGATATCAATTTTTATTTTCAATGTTAGCCCTCAACAGAGGATATATCTAGTGTCCAGTCTTGTGTGGATTGAGGGTAACTGGAAAGGTGAAATTCCAATTTTCGATACATTTTCGAATTGTCGGAACCATATTTCCTCATTTAAATATTAAACAAATATAAAATCCATCTGTTTTAAAGGTGTGCTGTATGGATTGAGTGCTTCTATTCAAAATCGGGAAATTGATGTTTATCTGTGTATAGTATTTACTGATGGGCGTTAATTGTAGAAGAGCCATTACGTCGCTTTCTCGTTACCCTATGTGCGTATGGATTAAGGAGTCACCAATTTCCAAGACAAGTTGCACCCTTATTTAGCAGCAAATTAGAACATTTTTCATTATAATGCTGATTTAGCGGCTATATACATCACAAGTTCCATAAATGCAAAGGTGGCTCTTCTATCTCTACATCTGAACTACTTGGAGAGACTTGAAAATCCGGAATCATATAGCATTGTACTTGTAAAGTGCGTGTTACAATTTTGAATTCAGTGGTGTTTGAATGCAAGAAAATACAATACTTTCAGTCTATATCCTCAATCCATACACGATCGACCAAGATCATTTAGCAGATCCCGTAATTGATTTAAATAACTGTGCCTGTATAAGATGATAACGAAATCAAAAGCCAGGGGCAAATAACATTTAGAAGAAATTTCTACTAAATGTGTCAATTGTATGTGTAGTGTAAATTTAGTCGATTAACATATTTGGTCGATTCATAAGGATTATCGAAAAGTATATTTTTTCAGATACTGTAATATATGCAGTGCTCAAATGGGAATCAGAAGTGACAGAAAGGAGACGTGGAGGGAATAAATTTCTTATTAGTAATATCATACTCCAATGTGTGCCTAGAAATATAAATAAGTTCTTGTTTTATTAGGAAACACCTTTATTAAAATAAGTATTATGCAATCTAAACTGTTTCAATACCCCCTAGGGTAAGTTTTGAAACGTTTCGATATGTTTCGATCGTAGTTGCGTTCAGATGATGATAGCGTAATGCAAAAAGGCGTTTCGAATAATTTACAACAGAGACGCAGCAATCAAATTGACAGTTAAAGACAAACACGATCGAGACTGTTCAATTGAAACTCACACTAGGGGACAAAACATAAATTTGCAGCAAATAAACTGGCTTACAATATTTTAAAAAATTGATAAATTGATAAATACACACAATCAATTTAGACAATATGAAAAGGATGAAATTTATAAAACTAGTAGTTCGCCGTTAATATATAATCAGCTCTTATAGTAGCAGTTTCACGCCGACCCGGATGTGACGTAGCAAGTAGCTATGTGTACTTATCCGCAAGCTGGCCCACAGCAACAGCCGCAAAGGCCGCCAGTGCACCCACCGATGCAACCGTGGCCGCAACTGAAATAGGATCCGGCGACTCCGGCCCGAGCACTGTGGGTTAAAGTCATGATTAATAAAAAATCTCATATCAAGTAATAATTCATTTAGGACGGCAGTCTGACTCCTGACTATTTAGCCAGGGGCCCTGGGTTCGAATCCCGGTAGAGGCAGATATTTTTATAATAAGTACGAATACTCTTTCATGACTATTTATCATGGATTTTTATTTAGTATATTTCTGATAATAATATAATATATTTCTTATCGTTGTTTAGTATATATAACAAACGCTCTAAATAATTCTTTTTTTGGGCTATATTATTGTTGTGAGTGTGAAAAATATTATTTTATATTATATTATTATTTTTATTGACAATTTTTTTGTATTAATTAAAGGAAGATTTTGTAGTAAGTGGTTAAGACCACCCCCATAGATCTGCGGTTTGATTCCTCGTGAGGTAAGATTTCCTGCTCGGTTTGGTTGGTGGTAAGGCTTTTTACAAGATCGCCAAGCTAGCTAATACTTTCCTAGACATCTTTCGTCAAAACATTAATGTTAACAGTATGAGTGCGTTCCTGTCCCTCAGTTAAAGGTTAGGTTAGGTTATTATAGAACGTATCGTAAATCACATACAAGCATGGACATTTATGTCCGGTTGCTGGCAGCTCCTACATATCTGTTCCGACATCGACATTCCTTCATTAGCATACATACGTGTGCAGTCAACTTTTTAGTACCTACGTACCCGTGTACTACACCTAAATCACAACACGGAGATCGACATTTGACGCCGATGCTATGCACGCAGCAGGGTCCCACTTGGCCGCAGCAGTCCATCCGACCTGCAGTTGGGCCACAAGGCCCACACATTGGTCCTTGGCATCCATAGCAACAGTTCCGAACAGGCATTCTTAAATCTGTAAATAATGAGAATGTTACAGACAGTTTAACAAAATATTACGTGTTATTGTATCATTATATCTGCACAAATCTTACTTCAATAAAGTTTTGCAGTTTTTTTGTTATATTTAGAAGCCTAAAAGATTTCGAGTTTCTAGGTGTGATTTCAATAAAATAATAATTGACAGTTAAAATTTGTAACTATATTCTTTTGACATCTTTTTAATCATATTGTGTAGAAAAGTTTATATTATGAGTCTTGTCTAATATCAATGTATCATACCGTGGATTGCTTATCACCTTCTGTCGAA
Source organism: Acentria ephemerella (assembly GCA_943193645.1). Taxonomy (NCBI): domain Eukaryota; kingdom Metazoa; phylum Arthropoda; class Insecta; order Lepidoptera; family Crambidae; genus Acentria; species Acentria ephemerella. The sequence continues at coordinate 6,663,299 of OW971886.1, read as the reverse complement.
TTGTATCCCTGGTTTAACATGCTCACCTTCCCCTTTACAATTGGAGTTTGGAAGCTAAGCTTGGAGGAAATATAAAATTTTTGTGAATTATTCCGTCAGCAACTTATTTTATAACTTCGGTATAAGGATTTAAAATTTAATTATTTATTCCCATTTGTAGATTAGTGTACACAGGCGATAAAAAATACACACACGAAATAAAATACACCAAAACAAATAACAAAAACAATACAACTAGAGTTAACGGAAATTGAAACTTTTAATTATAACATGTACAGCGGGTGACCAACTTCAGTGGTCCAACCACTGCAATTGGTCATCCACTGACGCGACGGTCGGTTGTTCTAACTGCTTTTGACTGATCTGATCACAAGCGTATGCTTGGATACTCAAGCATACGCTTGTGATCAGATCAGTCTACGCATACTCCCGATGGTTCTTTCAGTTATTCAAATCATGGTGTAAACAGATTTATGGTTGTGCGCCGTTGTATAACTCGGGTATGAATCTAAAAGATTAAACTACGCTAAGGCTGTAGATAATTATTATTATACAAAATAACCATTTATTTCTTATCACAACAATTGTAAAACTTAGAACTTATTTCTAATTCCACGTTTTAAAGCATAAGGAGCCTGCACTAGGATATCTTGTGTTACTCACTACATGTTTCCAGACAACCTCATCAGACCGCCCGTGAACAGTTATAGAAGTACATAAGCAATTCATTAATATATGGATATCAGGGTTGAAGAACACCGAAGAGTAAGGATAACATCCTCCGAGGCGAAAAAATATGTAATTAAAAATGGAAAACGTCAATTTTACTCTTTACGACAGGCAATAATTGTCATTTTTTTTATAAAATCAAAAAAACTATCAAACAAGAAAATTAGATTTTTAAATATTATAATAAATACAAAATTATTAAGAAGATGCCTTGCTGTTGCTCTACGTGCGGTGTGCCTTGCTGCGGGCAAGTAGCGGGTCTGCAGTATCCAGCGCCGTTCTTTGGGCCTTGTGCTGGAATCTGCACCGGGCCTTGTGGCAGGCCATTCGGGACTTACAGCTGGAGATATGGCCCAAAGCCGTGCATATAACAATATTGAATTTTGAACCATATATTGTTTTGTAATAAAGCTGTGACCTGGTCTTACTTGTTTCTTTGTTAGTTTTGAATTAGAACTATGGGCTTGCTCTTTAACTCTTTCTCTGAAAAATATTAAGAGGGGTCCACAGAAGTTGTCTATTTCAAAGCATACTGCCTTTAAGATACAAATGACTCATTTTAAGATATTTGCCACTTTTGTTGAACTGTATTGTACCAATCATTATTAGCATACATACATTCCACTGCTAGGCACAGGACTCCACATATGTTTATTCCACATGAGAGAAACACATGAAGAGTTTGAGCTGTAACAGCTCCGCGCTGGCCCAATCCAGCTTGGTGTGTGAAAGCGGTTGCCGTAACAACCCGGACCAACAGCCTAACGTGTCTTCCGAGCACGGAGAAGCTCGAGATACCAAATTTTGATAGATCGATCCAAGGACCAACCATGGCGCGTAGCTTGGTTTGTTTTCGTAATCGAAACCAAAGCGCTCCTCTACCACTTAGCGCACATAGAAAATGACTTCTCCGTCTTTCCCAAAAACATCTTCCACGAAACCATGATAAATTGTGCAGGAAAATCATATCAGCTTATCAATATATCTTGTTGTTGCAAAATATCTGCTTTCTGCAGCTGAACTGGAACTGACAGGAAGCATGATGGTCAATTAACAGGGCATGCAGCTTCCGTCGTCGCTATCTGATAACCAGGGTGGATGCTCGTGTGTGATGTACGTCACTTATCATCTCTCCTAAATCAAGATGGTTTGATAGAACGCGACGAAATATTTCTTCGTAATTACTTTTAATTGTTTTAGGTGATAACATGGCACTGATCGTCTGTGATAAGCATTTCTGGAGTGAATTCCTACGACTCATTATTCATCTCTATATTTTATTTTGTTAAAAAAATGTTAGAAGTCAGGGATGAATTAGTTTTAAACTGATAACCTATTAATATATCATATTTACTGACCAATAGCACGTTCAAAAAATGACCGGTACACCTCGCACGATCATTTTCTTTAATAGCCGCTAAAGCTAGACCAGTTTTTTAGCAACTTGTCATGATCGGTTCCATTTATACAGTCCATTAATTTACATTAACAACTATCATATATATCGTTCACTTTTAACAATCAACGCATTTATGAAAAAATCATTGCAATGAGTGTAGAATGTAGCACCGTCACATTGATTGCCCTACCCTACCTTCCTTTTACCTTGATAAAATCAAGATTAACTCTTCAATTCAAAGCATAGGATACAAAGCCGCTCCCAAGCCTACATTTCAGAGTTTCAAAAAGGTTCAGTGGACTTATGTCCTCTGAACCTTATGGACTTATGCTGTCTAGTATAACTAAGTTTACAAAAGTTTAGCAAATAACAACATAATTCAGGACATAGTTTATTTTCTATAAGACCATTACACACCGGAATTCAGAACATCAATGATTATTATAACAGGGCCCCACTGGGGAACAGCAGCATCCTTGAGTGCAGGGTAGGCAATAGCGGCACATGGGGGGGTCACAGCCACCGGGGCACCGGGCGAAAGTCCCGATGTTGAAGTCGCGATAGCACCCGTACTGGTAAGGCATTTTATATTATTATATTTTTATACTTGATATGTACTTATTTGTTTTACTTATTTATTTTAATATCAGATTTTTTTGTGCCTAAAAAGAAGCTACATTGTTTTTTAGTTGTCAATGTCAGTAAAAAATATTGTAGACACTCTATGAATATAAAAATCATCCGTCAGTTTATAAATTAAAAAGTTAGCAGTATTTTATTTTCTCCTCCAAGTATTTTATTTATATGTACCTATTCGTGGAATAAATTTTATTATTACGATATAAAAAGGAAATAATATTTATCTTTGTTCATTTTCCTTAAGTACTGTCACAAAATCGCAAAAAAAAATCTAAATTCAAAAATAGAATTTCATTATGCGGGCAAACAGTTCGCTGTATTGCAGAACTATCGATATTTTATCAATTAATCACTCATTTTGTACATTAATTTAAATACTATCAAACTATTTTTTTAACCGTCCATTGACAAACATCAAAAGAAAAATCGCATCTAAATTTTACTTTAGTAACCTCATATTTCTTAAAATATTGATTAGTTGGATACTAATTAAAATAAGAAAATACTTGTGTTTCTCTTTTAGTCTGGACAGTCTGTCGTCCTGAAGTCTTGAAGAACTCAGTGGATACTTACAATCGCTGTTTTTTAATGATATATGTATAGCTGGAAGAATAGCGATTATTGAAAGTAATCTTGTCTAAGGGGCCATATCGTCTATTATAAAGTTTCCAATGCATGTGGCTACTGGTGGTCGCTTTGTGGCTACGAATTCAACACGATCTGCGTCGCTTTGATGTTGTTTGTATTACACACCCGGTTTATTATTCCGTCAAAGTGTGGTGAATGTGATCTTTAATACAAAATAATCGTTGGCTATAATTATTGGGTTTAGTGTAGTTTTGGGGCGTGTGATACACATCCTAAATAATATTGATAGTTTTGACGATAGTTTAGTCGCTGTGCGTCAATCGATACTATTCTATCGATAGATTATTAGAAACGTGTTAATTCGTAACTATTACTTTCTTTAATAAACAATATCACATCAGTACCCTACAAAAATCAGTACAATCAGAACATTAATATTCAAATTGTTCAAAATTTCTCGTTTATTACAACAATAATGCCTGTGTACTATGGAGGATTCGTCGGCGGCCCTCATAGCGGTGGTTACTGCCTGTTCTCTAACGGGTGCACGCCTGTAACTGGAGGCTGCGGACCCTGCTGTCCACTACCCGGACCGTGCTGTCCGCTCTCATGCTGATTGAATGGTCAGTTATTAAATTGATTTTTGTGTTTATTGCTAACACTCGTTTTGCCATAATTCCATACCATGTTTAAATTTCTAATTTTATTTGCAGGTATTCGCAAGCAATAATATAACTGAAGAGAACACATACATTTAAAAATTTTGTTGTCATATTGTTGATCATTGCGCTTGACTTCTTTTCTGTATTTTGTACATTACAAAATGGTTTTGTATTATACGTAATAAACGTTTTAAAATTGCTTGAATATTCTTTTTTCTAGTTATTCAAGATTCAAGTGGTTTCAACTAGACAAAGGTACGAGTATGTAGTAGATAGGATTTTTCAATGCTTTTAATTTATCCTGCAGCAAACGCTATAAAACTTTACAACTAATTGTTCTAATGCTTTAGGATATTGGTATTCTCTGCATAAAGATTGAAGGTCACCAGTTATATCACTCCAGTTTTTTTAAATTACTTTTAAAATGCCATTTCTCCTATTTAATAAAATTGGCATCACAAATTGGCATCCAATTGCCTCTCGTTCAACGCTGACAAAAGTCGACTTCTCAAATTGTCAATTTCTTGGAATACTAGCGGAATGCCAACATCAAAAACAGACAACTGCTCTGAAAATTTGAAGAATCAATCATTTAATCATGTAGTATTATTGTATTTGATCTTTATTGTAATAAATATGTTACTAAGACAATTTAATATTTATAATCGACACACGACACCATAGCATAAAGAAATAAACAAATTTAATGTCATTATAACCCATTTTCAGGGTGAGGGTGGGCCAACCCAAATTGGTAACCTAATATATTTGTTACAGTAATAAATTAACTATTCGAAGAAACCATAGCTATTGCGAGAATTCGATGATTAACTATTATTAAACACATTTCCTAGAATAACGATATTGCAGCCCTTCTAACTTGTGATATGAACGTTATATTAAATGGCCGTGGCCGATTTAGTTATAACTTTGTTGCTTATTATTAACCTAGGTACAGTGGGCCTCATTCCTCGAAACCTAATAAATAAACAGTAATAGCAACCATACTTCAAAACGCTATAGTTGGTGTGACATGATTGTTTAATCTACTTAAAAATCAGAATCTGACGAAATTTAAAACACAATTATTTACGTTTTTAATATATATGTTCTACTCAATCAAGGAAATCCTCGATAATTTGTTAGTATTGAATAATTCATCATCATATATGCGTCCCCACTGGGAGGCTCGAGATTACCCTAAATTTAATCATTAATTTGGCATAATTTAATAGTATTTAACTTTTTTTATTCGACTGAAATATGAATTTAATTAATGTTAATGATTAATAGGATTTTTTCAAAGTTGCTCAATAATTTTCATGTTTTATATTTGAGTCAAATACGTTTTATTAAGATTATGTAAAAAAATATTTGCACGTTGATGTGATCGACGGAATATGCCGGTAACGCTTTGCACAACACTTGTGTAACCATATCTTTGCAAATACATTATATTATTTAAAAATTAAATTTCAACTCTCTGCCTCGACGACCGGGGGACGGGAGAATACTCCTCGGCAGAGGAGACACCACGGCCGAGGGTCAGGACAACAGAGAGGAATCGGCGGACAATTCTTGCGTTATCGAGCAAGACTGCCCGCTGGAGCCTCGCAATCATTGGTCCATCACCCAGTAGGTAATGGTATAAGTCAGTGGATGTCACCCTCCACATACCAGTAACCTCGTGTGCCAGGTTCAGATTCTTGATTTTTCATCTGATTCGGCTTTCACGAGGATTTCATCAAACGGAATGGTGACCATCCACTAAGAACACACGTAATTCTACTCGGCAAGTACTTATAATATGGCACCTTTTCACCTATGAGGCCGAACTTTAGGCTAACTCGAGATGGAGCATTTTGGCTACTTATTATTATATTAATATTACTTTTGTGGCCGACTGTACCGATTAATTGGATGTGTAGTGCGATCAATAGTAAGTACCTACATATAGAGATAGATAGTATATGTTTTATCGTACACACTATGGTGTATGGTGATATGTACCTAAATACTCACTCGTGTAGGTGGTGAATAATTTACTTTATTTTTTACCTAAATACCTTACTTTCATAACATCTTATACTAACGACGGTCGACCATCGAGCATATTTAATAAAACCAGCTAACTATCGAAAATTCTGACAAAAAAGGCTCAAGGGACATGTATCATTAAATCACAATTCACCAAGCTTCTCAGAAGTCGGGCACGGCAGCTGTCAGCTGTCATGGGGTCACATTGGTTAGACCTTCGTCAAATAATCCACAAAAACCTTCGCAGAGAAAAAATTATAAAACGCACGCAAGCTACTGTTTAACAATTCTTCATTCTTGGTAACTGTTGCACAGATTTGTATGATATAAATATACCTAAGTAAAGTAAGATATAAGACACCTAACTTGATGTTAACGCCCATCCATTTCCATATTCAGTGTAAATATTTATATAACTAAACTGACATCGTATAAAAATGAAATAAGACAATTTATGTTATTATTTACGTATCGACTGATAGTTTAATTTTATAGAATGATTAATTTATATTAAATTCTTCATTTTAAAAATGTAAAAAAATCTTTTGCAGGCTATGCTGTCCCGATGCTCCCTTTTAAAACAAAAACAAATCAAGCTTATCACTTTGACCTTGAAATTTCCTTTTACTATGCCCTTTCTCCATTTGTAAAAGGCGGATTTCGCCAGAGTGTTAGAGGAAGATTTAAGTTCATTCGTTCGAGTGCTTGTGTGTAACTTTTTGAATGTTAATGTAAAATTTAATCTAAGTCTTGATATTTCGTTTTGTTCAACAGTGTTAGTATTAGTGGTAGAATTTATATGTACTGGGAGAATTAATCTTATTTATATTATGGTTATGTTCGGAATTTTTACGCGTGATCGAATCAGCAATGAAGAGATAGAGAACTTCGGTCACCGCCATAGCTCCAACAATTGCGAGCCTAAAGTATCCTCCTAGCAATGTGCCCTCTCCACTGCGGGCAGGGTTCATTGCAAGGACTGACGGCCATTGGAGCGGAAAAGTCCTCGAGTGGCGACCGCGTACGCGGAAACGCAGCGTTGGTAGGCCTGCCCCAAGATGGCTAATATGCTGATGATGATATTTATATTCTGTGAAGTAGGTAGTAAAAAATCTGTTGTCTCATTAACCTATATTAAACAACACAAAAGATTTTTTAAGTTAGTTAGTTAAATGTAGAAACAGACACACATGTAGAGAAAAACTTTATTTCTATATTTACTTCTGGTTACTGACAGTACAAGTAGACTTGGCGAGTCCTTTGATGTATCGGCGCTGACTAACGACTACGTTTAACAGTAAAATCCAGTAGTACGAATTTCAAAACACTGTGTTTATGAATCCACATTTCGCAGTAATGTCGTGTCGGACTTTACAGCTGCTGCATATGGAATTATGTCGAGGATAGGTACGAAGGTATTTCCAATGTAGTTTAACCGTCGAATTATAACGAAACCATTACAAACTCAATTCTTTGAAAAAACATATATGCGTGCAGTTAAATAGTCTGTAAGTAGGTAGGTTGATATTATAATCTACTACGTTATGTATCTATTCCCAGATTTTTTTTATCTGCACAAAACACTGAATTATTGATCGACAACCTAAGTTCGTTAGGCGAGTGAAGTCATACAACAATGTTACCTTCGAGGACAGTAAAGATAACTATTAAGGGTTTAACTAAAATCCACAGTAAACGCCTTGTAGTTACAGATGTTTTATTTCTTTCTTATAATATATAAAATGTTTTGAATAATTCGAAAGAAAAAGCAGAGGCGTGAAATGGCACTTTCTGGGCCGACAGTCGCATGTTGGACTAGCTATCTTCGCATGCTTAGAACCGGTAGTGGTTTCGTGGTTGGCTAATCTCCATCAAAAAGGGTTTTTCAGATCTACCTGGTGGGTCTCTAGACACTTCACCGGTCTGCGGAGTTGACTGGGAGCATAAAGTGTGTGGCTTGCCATTGTTGGTAGGGCCTCTAGGCCAGTGGACCTTTTTGTGGTCCGAAATTGTGGGCCTCCTAGGTCCACGATTGGTGGTGTCAAGGGAGGTGCAACCGTGACGATACTAGATCTTGGTTCACGTTGGAATACCCACCTAAGACGTGGAGCGCCTTTACCCTGAGTCCCACATACCCCTACAGTACCTAATGTAGGTATGATGCGTAAATGCATTCGTACTCCTACAAAAAAAATGTTCAGAATCAATCTGAACGTAAATTAATAAATGCGTTGAAGGTATTTTCGATTATTCTAATATACATATTTTTCAAACTATGTTCTTGAATAAAACCTGTATTTTCTTTAAAAAATATTTATTATTAACTAAGATATTCTGTTTAAGAGTAACGACTTTATAACTAAAGTATAACATTCAAAAAATATCACACAGTGTCTGCTATTAATATGTAAAAACATCACTTTAATATATACTAAATATAACAATTTACATAAACTAACCAAACTGCCTGTTAAATCTAATAAAGCTTTAAAGATTCTCTATGAGACCCTTCGTCGCTTTTTCTGAGAAGTTTCGTCATCACTAGCTGATTCGTCCGAGGCTGCCGGCGAAATAATTTCCGTTTCAGCATCATTAATATTATTTGTGCCGTCATCTGTAAATTACAATTATATATATTATATATGTAAGTTTCAAAAATTCACTGCGAGAAGATTCATTAGAAGTGAACATTGGTTAGTAGTGGAATATATGTATACCATTGTCATTAGAATGATCACCGTCTCCTTGATCCTGGTCCTGGGCGTGCAACACCTCTTGCAGCACAGGAGCTCTGATCCTGAAGTCCCGAGCCGTACCAAGCGACAGGTAATGTTGCAAGTTTAACTGTAGAACAAAAAAAACTGTTGCACCTAAAAAAAATTTGTTGTTCCTACAAATATGATATATCAGATGTCAATCATCAAAAAAATTTCTTCTTACAATAAAGTATTTTATATTTATTCTTCGTAAATCGGTACCTTAAATAAATCAAATATTGTATCACTTCTACACCGGAATCGGCAGAATATGCAAAATTTTTAATAACAACACATTTTTTGTACCAATTTCTTACAAATAATGAATATTGATAATTCGTTTAATGGAAGAGCTGCTCCGCTCTGAATGTAGCGTACCTTAGCCTTATTGGCAAGCAGAATTATGTTCCTACTGAAAAGCTCAGCGTCGAGGACAAGTCGCGGGATGAGCTTAGTTTCCCGCAGTACACGGCTCGCCGCATTTTGCTGCTGAGACGCCTCCACGTATATTATTAGTGCATCAGTCACGGTAGAAAACTTCTTGCCGCATAGTTTCAACAATCGCTCGAGCCTGCGTCAAAGACAAAGGACATAGTGATATTTTGCACCCATTCGTAATAAACTATTTACCTTCTTGTAATAAACTATTAAAACATAATAAACATCTTATTTGGAATACAAGATTTTTTTAAGTTCCCAAATCTTTAGGATAACATTTTTCTGGTTGAAAGCCCAGAAACTTTCTAAGAAACGTCCCCCGATATAAAGTTTTGCAGGTATAGTAAATGTAAGCGTAGTGTTTACATTTTCAAAATTCGCCTAAACCACTACTTATACTTTAAAATTGATAATAGTTTCTGGCATTTAATATCGATAAGTATTTCTTGAGAATTTTTTCATATTTTAGTCTTATACGCTGTGAAATGAGAAAATTTATGATAAACCTGAAAATAAGTAAAATGTTCTAATAGAATAAAATAAGACGTACCATTCTGAAAAAAAAACATAAAAGTTATAGGAATTCAAAATGAACACTCTTTTTCATTCATTTGATAAAATAAACTAAGATGTGTTTCAACACCGAAAACTAAGTATAATAAATCTGGAGTATAAGTCGACACTATGTTTACAGAGGAATGGCGTCACAAGCTGATTGCATGACACTTATTTAAAGTCGGTTGAAACCTATCTTTGCTATATTACTTTTATTTTTATCAATTATTAGAATAGTATCTAATGCAAAATTAAACATGAGTAAACAATGTGTATTAATTTACCTGAGAGCCTGCGCCAACGACACAGGCAATTGCTTTGCCAGTGTTGCCAGCAATGAGTACAATCGCATGCAACAAGTCAATATTTTATCACTGCCTCCGCCCACACAGCACCTAAGTTTGGCCACCTTAGTCGTCCAAGTGGTCAATTGACATAATTGGATTATCAGCGATTTATAGAGCTCTTTGTGTTCTGAAACCAAATGCCTAATTAATGACTTGAATACACAATTCATAAAAGATAAGGTAGCCTAGTGCGAGTGAAACTATACACTGCACTAGCCATCTTGATCTTGCCGATCTGCATGGTCGATCAGATGGCTTTCACAACTCTTTTGAAAAATCTAGGGGGGGGCTTTTATCGCTATCTTAAATTTTTGATCATTGATACCAATATTAGGTATTCTACATATATTGGGAGAATAAATAACTATGATGTCCCATCTCGCTTTCAAGCGCTAATTAGAAAATGACAGCTATAGATTCAATCATTTGTTTGCGTTTCGACAGTTGAGCAGAGCAGTTAAAATGGATCCATATAATATCAGTCAAACGTTTTTTATCAGCTAGCAAAAATTTCCCTATACCTCCATATTTAAAAAACGGTAAATATTTCATATTATGTTTTTTCACGCTATCATAAACTGGTTCAAGGCTAACATGCCGCTGCGCACTGTTGTTTAATCTCTTTAGTTTTTAGTTAGGTCTCTGAACATTTGGTTATTAATTTAATTTTTTTTTAATTAACATGATGTCCGTCAAATTAGTAATAAATAAAAATTTCAATGTCAATGTCAATGGTGTGTCAATTAAGTACAGTTCCCATTTTTTTTATGAAGACATGCATACATTTTTCATGAATAATCACATTGTATATCAATTATCTATTGCACGTAAGTGCTTACTTACCTTTATCGATCCTTTGCTGATGTCCATGTACAGCATAACGTTGAGAGAGGGTGAGATCTCGAGCTCTGCTCAACAAATGCTCAGTGCAGCGAAACCTGTGGCTTAGGTGGACACACACATAGCTGAGTACAGTATGTCCTGATCGTGAATCTATAATTGGAAAATGGGCGGTTTCATCAGTCACTGATGTATCTTCTTCCTGAAATATAAATGATTTTAAAGACATTCAAAAATACACTGGATTTATTTAAATCACTGCACTTTTTTACAAATGTAAATGCATCTATCTCGTTCCCCCAAAAAGTAAACAAAAGGACAGCCAACATATCACACATGCTCGACATGAATGTTGCCCTACTTACATCGATCTTGCCCAGCGCGTTAGTCAGCTTAACGAGTAAGTCGTCAAGGAACTGCGCTTCCTGTTGGTCGCGACATCCAGCCGTCAGTACCGCAGGGATTAGCGCTAAGCAGTCCTGCTTGCTCGTGCGAATGTACTCTTCTAGCTTTATTATTACCTGAAATAGAAAATTCATACTTCTTTACTCGATGTATACAGCAGCAGTGATACATTAGGCCACTGCGAAATAAAAATCGTTGCCTGTGATCTTTTGTGCAGAACGATTTTTGTGCACAAAATTGCTCATTTCATCTAGTATATAAAAGGAAAAATAGCAATAATTTCATGCTTACACAAGAAATGTTGAAATTAAAATTGAAATAGGCCCCTTGCCATAATCAACTTACTCCACTCATGTTGTGACACCCCACCACGGGATACTCTAATAGTAGCCCAGTGGTCTGCACGAGCACCGTGAGCATTTTCTTTAACATTTGATCTCGCTCTTCCACGTCACTCTCCATTTCGACTTGTATTAACGCCTGAAGTAATTGCTCCAATATGGCTGCTACCCCTGATGACGCCGAGGCATTTGCAATGCCCGCTAATCGTAAAAAATTTAAAAAAGGCTTTTTACAGATACTAAACAGAAATTATCAACGCAATTTTAACTATACTTCAATGCAATATGAGTTTCATTGCAACTAGTTTTAATCTTAAAGCTCTTCATTTCAATTGAAATTTACCAATACTAAACAAAATGATAAACTATTGTTTGAAACTTACTTATCGGGTTAAAACTAATCTTATTTATCGGGTTTCATATATACATTGGTATAAAACAGTTACCAAATTGAATGGCTTATTTTTGTGAAAGATAAGCAAAATGTAAGCAAAAAAAAGTAGCTGTTTAATATATTACTTACTGATGGTCGGTAAGAAACTGTCAATTTTGAGTAAATAATTTGTAGACAGAAGTAACGCTAGGCAAGCTTTAAACACCTCGAGACAACTGAGGGCTGTATGATCATCAAAGTCGCACATATCTTGAAACCTAAAAAGAATTATGCCTTAGATCACGCTCGTCTTTTTCTAATATCCTACTCCCAATAAACCAGCACAGAATGAAAATGTAATAAACTGCCAAGGAGACACAATTTAGATGATTTAAGAAAATATTAACTTTAATTTAGTGATCTCTTAGATATCAATAACTGAAACTTTTAGAATAATCTTATAAATATCTTCTTATAAATCTCTCGATTACAATTCGTCACACTGATTACAACTGCGAAATTATATTATGAAATGCTTTTCGCTACATTATTGAGTTTAGACAATTTTGTTCCATGGTTATATCATATAAAGGATAGAAAGTAATACTGTGAAGGAATATCTCCAACTTGTTACAGTATTACGAATGTGCAATTCTATATATATTTTGGATTATATATATATATTTACATTGTAAAGGTCATAAATAATATTATATACTAAATTTTTGGTTAATTTTACCGTAGATTGATCGAGTGCCTATTTCTCATGAATTTTTGCCAATTTGGATAATTAACCTGTATATTTGTCATGATATAATATACCCGTGGTATGATTATTCATTCCACATTTCCATAATTTTAAGATTAAAATACGTAATTGTAAGACCATTGTTTGTTAATAAATAAAAATTATGATATTAGTTTACCTAACAATACAACGCCTGTAGATGACAGCAGCTATCTTAGGCACGTAACAGGCGATGTTTCGCCGCTCTATATTATCGCTAGATAGTACAGATTGTATCCCATGTAATGCCCATTGGTGGAAGTCGCGGCGCCCGCGCAGCTGATTACGTTGTTCTGAACTACTCCATAAGACATCCTCGCTAAAATTATTTCAAATCATAAGGTCGAATCATGGCCGAAATTAAGAATGGGAATTGAATTATAATAATATTAAATTAAATACAGTGGAAACAAACCTGTAAAGTAATTCCACAAGTCTCAAACAGAATCTAAGGTCCCATAAACACGAAAGAGTTTTAAATGGGCCTGCCTTGTCTTTGGTCAAATTGGATAACTTTACTGTCGTTTTGGCTCTCGCCTTCTGCGATTTCTGCGATTTCTGCGATTTTTGGCTTTTCTGAGATTTTTCTGTTTCTTTAGTCTCGTTTAATGTCTTGTTGTTTTTCTTATTTGATTTTGGAGGTGTCTATAAAATGAATGAAACTCAATAATTTTTTAAATACACTTACGTAAAATATTAAAATACATTATTTTATAAATTATTTATTTGTGACATTTTTAATACAGCGTGGTGATCTTATGACCCAAACTCCTCATGTGTTTCTCCCATGTAGGAAGGTCTGTGCTGTTGACTATGATGATTGACGAAGTTTAACTAACTTGGTCAATCTATTAATGAGCAAATATTCGTGCTCATCAAACAAATATTTGCCCCTACCAGGAACCATACCCCTTTCACTAAAAAGACTGAGCTGAGCACTCGATCAGATGGCCGTCAAATGACTTAGTAGCTAATTTTTTCACAATTCCTCCCTCTCTCTCTCTCTCTCTCTTAAAACCATATTAGCATGGCTTCAGTTTGTAAGCTAGCTGCCCTTTACTGACCAACCATGGATAGGAACACTTTATTTATTTAATAAACATTAACATACGAAATGAAACCAAAAGACATAATACATCCTTAAAACAGTAATTTAAATAATTAAAGGACTAAATAAAATAATGATAATGAAGGTTTAAGAGTATCTATCACAAAAAAATGTTCTAAAGGCGATAAATCTCTCCAAAATTTTAAATGACCGATAAAAATTTGTTTGGATTCTAGGCCTTACAAAAAAACCAATAGAAAACATTACCTTGGTTTGTTCTTGGAGATGATGACACGCCGAGTACAAATCATACACTGAATCGGCGACGTCCGTAGTATGTAAATTCCACTGCATTATTTTGTGGGCTATCAACGCCTCGTAACACTGCAATATCTGCTGAACTTTAAGGCTCTTCGCTTTCGATTCGGGCGTGATATCTGTGAGTCCTGGGTCCTCCTAATGGTAACAAATATATAATTAATCAAACTAAGCATTCTGTATTGATTTTCTGTCCACCCCGGATTTACTTGGGTAGTTTGTCTAATGAGAATATTGAAAATTTATATTATGCAAACCTTGTCCTGACAATAAATAATACAACAAAGAAAGAATTATCCAATTTGGTGAAGTCGTTTGTAAGTTATATAAATTTCAGCAGTTCATTTTTTATTTTATAGAGGTAAATAACATTATTGATTGAAAAAGAGAAGAAAAGAGTAATAATGTAAAAAAATCTTTACAAAATAATTCAATGATATGTTAGGTCGTTTATCATGTTAGGTGGTTTATCAAAAATCTGTAATACAGAGCAATTATTTAAATAAATAAAGTCTAAACGCGAACATGCTGTACACGGCTGTTAAATCTACACCCTCACCATATCAATATGTCCTATATTATTGTCACAAATATGTTGCATGACACTAATCAGCTTGCTTTTAAGGTAAGCACTGCCGGTATCAGCATTCTGACTCGACAATATATCTTCAAGGTCTTCCTCTTCCGTTGGTTGAAGGAACTGCGCTGTCACATATAGCAGGTGAGAAATTGGTTCCTGGAATTGGTAATTTGGATATCAATTTATTTATTTTATTGTTACATAAATAAGCGAGGAGACATAAATATCTATATCTAAACATCTCTATTCAAACAAAACACATCTCTAAATTTAAAACAACGCTTGAAATGGTGGAAAAGTTTTAATCTAAGATGTTTCTCAATTTATACACCATTATCAAAAATTTTTAAAAAATTACATACTGTTAAAACTGCCGAGGTTGCATTGACTTGAACGCATTTTTCAAACAGTAAAGGGACGGTATTGCTCTCTTCTTCCGGCAAGTATTTGCTTAAATGATCATACAATAACTCCAATATTGATTCATGCAAGACTATCTTCTCTCTTGCACAATCATAGAGTTCTAGAACAAATTTCAGTTCATTGTAATTATTGTCAAAATTTTTAAAGGTTTCAATATTATATATTGTGGCTTGGATTATTTGGTTAATTGATGAAATTAACAATATGAACTCGATCACGCTAACGTAAAAGATATAAATTAAACTTAACTATTAGGCATTACTTACTGGTGTATAGTAATTGTTTAACAGTGGCATCTTGGACGAGACATCGACGCAGAATGGAGACTACTTCCATACACATAGTCTCATTCCGAACGCGAGATGTAACTCTGTATATAAGTGGAATAATCATTTTAATACATTACAGCTATTTACACTAAAAATTCAGTTAACTTAAACGGGCTTAATTCAAATGAGTTTTATGCTTATTTTGATTGTGTGATTGGTCGGTTTCAAAATCTAATTGCAGAAATTTTGTTATTTTTTTGAGATACGTTAATTTAAATATCTAAGTCTTTAAGCTATAAAAAAGATATTTCGGAATAACGCCCGTTGTTGATATCGATATCGAAAATATTGACACTTTACGTATACATTATCTCGACCATTTTACCTCTTCCTGTAATTCTGTATACTTTATAATTATTTTTGATTTAGCTGTTTAGAAAGAAACAATAAACAATATTTCTTTGGTACTGTTATGTCTATTAAAAACGTGTGTTCGTTTTCATTATCTTCTATAATTGTCTGGTCTATTGCTTTATATGTTCAGTTAGTTTTATAATTATTAATATTATTGACAAATGTCTATTTGATTAATTTAATTAAAATAAATTTCACTTACGTCGCTCCTTGCTGTGTAGCATGCAGATCAACCGTAAGCTGCGTAAGGTACGAGTGTGGGCTGTATTGCTCGCTGCATAAACTCTGACTGCTACTAAAAGTGCCTTGGGCCAACTTCATGTGTCTAAGTACTGTTAGGAATCCGGATAATGCCAGGCAGCGGTGAAGAGAGTCCCTGAGAACAAAGTATTCAACATTTGCAAAAGTAATTTTCCAATTAAATTCAAATGTTACACTTGATGTCTGAAATTTGTTATATACAAAAAATAATTACTGTTCGTTAGTCCCCAAAAACCAATTTAATTTTTTTGTTATGTTGTCTTTATATCAGATAAAATTTAGGGAAAACCCGAAAGGCTTAAATAAAATTATTAATAATTAGTAAATTTAGAAGGAAAAATTGAATATAATTAGTAAAGAAATATTTATTAGTAAATTTTGTTTATTTTTCTAAATGACGCGCAATACTATAATTTCTTTGACCGCTACTTCCTACTACTATAGTATATATTTTCTTCTCTACCTATAGTGATTAATTTTAGGAAATAGAAACTTCAGCGGGTCAACTAGTTCTAATTAAATATAAGGAGAATGGAAACTTGTTCGTTTGAACAGAATATTGATACCACTTCGATTTTATGTAATTAGTATGACATATTAGTACAATATTATATTAATTTGTATGCATTGTCATTTTATTTTAAATTAGTTATGCAATTTTTAAGCTATAGTATATTTAAGAAAAAACAGTTATAACATCTACAATACGATGTATCACCTTGAATACAGTCCCTTTCTGCAGACCATAACCAATGTATCCCTAGTTCTGGTGCTAAAGTTTAGCAGCGGATGTACGGCATCCAGGACAGCAGCGGCCGTACGATAGTCGGAGGCTGCTGGCTGGCAACTCTCCAGAATAGTGCTAAGTTGGGCACAACGCTCTAGGGAGACTGGGGTTAACTTGCAGAGGACGTAGAGGCAGTCTATGTGAAAAAAAAACTTTGGATTAATCAATGAAGTTTTTTTTTAATAATAAAAAAGAATTTTAAAGAATAAAAGGAAAGTCTTGTTTGAGGATAAATTTCTATAACCACATAATTTGATCTACCGAAATATTTAAATTATTATAATTATAAAACATTAAAAATCAAACAGGTTTTCAATTCAGAAGGCATGTAAGGAAATGACTTTTAAAACCCACTTTACCATATTCAGTAACCTAAAGTTATGGGACAAGGCAATTATTAATACTAATCCCTTTAGGTTAAATTTTCAAACCATCTATCCATCGAAAAGAGGTTAAGGGTTCCTCTGTAAGTGTGAGCAAAATGGGTCAATCTAGCGCACTTAATAACAGTGACGAAATGTCTTTTCAATTTGGAACGCTATTAAGTTTGCGCCATTCGCTTCGATAAAATCCTAGCCGGTAGTAAAGAAAGCGCACTTGCCGACGCGGCATTGGCCAAAGTGAAAAAAAATACAAGGGAATTTCTTATTAGATATTTTTATTATTATTTATCAAAATATTAGCAACTATTTTAATTTTATATCCAAGAATTAATTCTTTTATTGATTGAAATATGAGTTCTAGCAGTGAAAGTGAAATATTAACACCAGATAAAAAATTAAACGACAAATTTGAAATTTCGTCGTATTTCGTTTTTTTTCGTTTGTATTTTCGTTTTCGTTTTTGTAATACATAATAAAAGCATCTCTTATTTATTTTTATAATAAAGTGGGATGTAAATTAGTGTGCCACACGGTACCAAAATTATTTAACCTTGAATGACGTACTTGGAATCCCTCACTACACTTTGAATTCTTTTATACCTCATGAGAATCTTTCACTTCACTCTGGATTCAAGCAGCTATCGCTCTAAATAAATTATTTTGGTCCTTTGTGACGCAATATATTATTAAACATTGCAATTTCATAGACAGCTTTCGTTTTACCGTAGAACTAGACCTTCCTGGCAAACGTATAATTATCATATATTGGCTCCTTCAAAAGAGACTTGATACGGCACCTTTGGGCTGGCAAGTTGGAGGTAGCTACATCGTTCTGTCGCACGCTGCACTTTCTATCTATGAAATCCCTCCTACTGGTTATCTTATCTTATCTTGAACTACTGTTTAATCCAAACTAGTCGATTTTATCCATTTTAAATATTTACCTGCATATTGCTTCTGAGTATTATCCCCTGCCAGCCTATCAGAGAGCTGTCCAAGTATGTGTGACGCAGTTTCCGGCTGGGCCTTGCTCAATCGCACCAAGATCAACTTGCCGTGAGACCAGCAAGCGGGCGCTACGGGCTTTACCCGCGACACTGATAGCAAGGAGAAAGCCAGGTTTATAAGGCCCACGACGGTCAGTTGATGGTGGTTAGCACTGTTAACAGTATACGTAAATACATACAAGAGAGGTAGGGAATAATGTTATTTTAGTACTCAATATTTGAGCACTTGACTTATACCAAATGTGCAAATTACAGGATATCGCTGCCAAATAAAACAACTTTGAAGTTTTAAATTCTATGCTACCAATATAACGCTTTCTTTGATATGTGTGTAGTGCCCAAGGTGCTGCGAACGTCTATAAGCTACGGTAACTACTTACAATCAGGCGGGACATCATCAAATGGACCACCCTATTTCTGTATTCCGTTATGTTACAAACGACTTTATATATTTGCTTGCAGTGTAATCCTTAAATTTTAAATATAGATATGTAATTTTTACCAAACAGAGGCATCAGTTTCACACAAACAATTCCTCTCAATAATTGTTTTAAGAATGTCATATTAAGTTGTTGGTGATGAGAATTAAAGATATTATTATTATTTGATTTACCTCACTCACTGAAGTTTATTTAAAAATATATCTAAGAAACAACACTAACCTCTCTGTAGTGAGAACTTTAAGCATGCATGTTACATCCACATCAGGAGGCAACACTGACCGAACCCAGGCGGATTCTTCACTACGAAGCTCGTCGAGACACCGATGTTCTATTGCCAATTTTATGACCTAAAGTATAAATCTCAGATTAACTTACACTTTCAAATTCAAATAAGGGGAATATTTTTCCATAAAGTGTTTGAATGTATTTAATTTCTAATTTAAAAATGCAGCAAGATGACAGAGTTAGCCTAATATAAGTTTCATATCACCATTTCTACTTCATTCATAACTGCTTACAAATAATTACTAAAGGTTTGTTTAGTTGTGGACGATGGAACTTCTAAATATAGTTTTCATATAAATGATACACACACATATTACCTAAATGAAATTGATAGTAATAATTAAACTTACATCCAAACAAGCAGTTCTGAAGTCAGCCCCTTTATTAGATATAGCTAACGCGATGTCGAGAAGAAACGGAGTCCTCAACAGCTGCGTTCTAGGCCACGCCTTAAGGTGTTTTCGAATCACTTCCGGTTCAGCAGCGCCTTCTGTTATATGGTATATGCATGTGGATAGGCATCTAGACAACTCTGCTGCGCTATGAGGGACTGTGAATAAAATTTAACGAGTATAATAGTACATTATGGTTAAGGCCGCGAAATAGGCGATTCCAGGTCAAGTATGAGTTTGAAGCCGAGCCATTATAAAGAAACTGTTATTCATTTCCCGGGTAAATGTATATTTTGTTTCAAACTTCTGATAAGATTTGCAGCTCGGCATTGGATGTAATAGTAGATTGCTGAATATGCTGTTTTGAGGTGGATGGCTGTGCACTTAGATGTTGGCAAGTAGTCAGTGGGTGAGATTCTGTTTCCGAATTAGGTTGCAATGTGATGTTTTGATTTATTTTATTATATATATCAGTTATGTTTTGATTTATTTTATTATATATATTAGTTATGTTTTCAATTGAGTCCTCGTTGTAGCCTTCAGCGATTTTGGTACGCCAAAGAAATCCAATCAAAGTGTATTTAATAACTTCATCACGCCGTTTCATATAACATTGCCTCCAGCAATTTAATGTTCCAAATTCAAAAAATGCTCCCGCAATGGAATTGATTTTCTTTGACCGTAATTTCGATTACATCGTGTTCTTTTTTCGAAAATAATGACAATGCCTGTTTGAGAAAAGCTTTTTCGCGCTACTTTATTACTTCACTTGCGTAAAACACAAGTTGTTGCTATTAAAATCTACCAACCGACATATGGTTATATATAAAACCGCTATTGCTGGCGTAGGTCATTAGCGTTTTATCCTGTGTTTTCCACAGAATTTAAAGATGTCTTTTCGATATTTTACTTTATCGCTTAAAATTATCTAAATTTTTTAACTATATCTATTGTTGAATTTTTGGTATATATCCGTGGTGTATTATTATCAGTATATATTTACTGACAATAAAACACCATGGATATGGAGACCGTATTACAAAACTCACCAATGTCATCAATATCCATGGTAGTGGACTCAGAATCTTGCGGTGGAGGCTCCAACTTGCTGTAGAGTCGCAAGCTAAAGTAGTGGCTTAAGTGAGCCAGCACTATATCAACATGATATAACTTACACAACCTGTATGAGACAAAAAGTATGTATTGAATGCAATATTCACTTAATTTCATGATTTTAGTCTTCATAACAATCTTTCTTTATACATTAATGTATTCTATAATTAATGTATTCTACAATAATGAATTCTATTATGTATTCTTCAATAAAATATTAAGTTTAAGTTTACACATAGTCCTGTATCATCTGTTTTATGGCAAAGTATCAAATAAAATAAATTTATTAAATGCCTGTGAAATTGTTTCTTTATAATAACATTTGTAATTTGGTGGATGTTTTGAAATTATTTAACTGTAATAATTATTATTAAAATCAAGTTTATAACTCAATACTTGTCAATATTCGAATTATATTCTTCAGTCTTGACTTTCATAAGAGTCTATAATGTAAGACTGAATAAATGTATTTTGACTTTTACATTTACAACTAAATTAATTAAATTATTGATTACAGGACAAGGAAATTGCCTTAGGGCACAGTTTTTTCAAGGCTCAATATTTTTAAATTCAAAAGGTAATGCAAAAAAACTTACTTCAGTAATTGATGTACAAGGGGTGGCAAGATATCGGGAGGTATATCAATCATATATGAACAAATCTTATTGACAACTTGTTGGTGGTCATCACGAGGGAGCTGCATATCTCTGGAAATCATTATAATTCACACAAAATTTGTAAAAATAGCTTGTTGTGTAACAGGTCTATGGTGAATACAAACATGATACTAAGTATAATTTTGCTGTCCATACAATGGCTTTCTGCAAATTTTAAGCCATTGAAATCCAAAAGAACCAGGTTTACAATTCTTTGGGATATAAGTCGGGCACCCTAGTTCTCTTGCAACATCATTATTTCTGATTCATCACACAGGTAGAAGCATAGCTTGACTTGAGCCTAGTTATGATGCCCATTATAAGCAGCTGTGTCTCTGTCCCATACTTCATTACTGGGCTGTCAGTGATAACACAAACATATTAATGACTTTCCTCTCGATTTATTGCAGTATGAGCTAAGCAGATGAGCCAAGAATATAGTTCTCTGGAAGTTGTGAGATACAAAGTTTGACTAGTTGCCCCTGGTAAATGTAGTTCAAGCAGTGATCACCTGCTCAAAGAAGAAGTGGACTTTATCTAATTTTACATTCTACTACTTCTATTATACATACTTGAACATCGCTGCTAATTGTACAAGCTGCTTCACAGTCCAGTTGCACTGACATAGAGTGTGCACACACTGTTCCTTATAGTCATCAACAGTCATTGTGGTGCCACAGTGTTTTACTTCATTATGGGATGAGAGAACACTTAAACACTCTGGAAGTATGTCACACCAACTGCAAAAATAGTAGGCAATTCGTAAACCATCATAAAGCTTTCAATTCACTTAAATGAAGAAAAATATGGCAAGCTCTCAAAATTACTAGAAAATGTAGGAAAACAAATAAGAATAAAAACAGGACTATTGCATGAAAATTATCACCATAATTCTTCTCACCTGTTGGAGGAATTATTTCGTCAGTTAGAATGGGAAAGCTATGGTATAACCATTAATGGAGTAAAGCTCGTGCACTTAAAGTTTGCGGACGACTTAATATTATTATCCAATAACTGGAGTAAATGGAAGAGGCATTTGTCAATTTTGAGCAAATAGAAGCAGAATAAGTTAGATATAAGCAACATTGTAAGTTATCTGAAATAACGGCTAATTATAGCCAACCTTTATAATTAATTAAATCCTTATTATAATTAAATCCTTTATAATTAAATTTTATGTTAACCTATGAAAATTTTATGAATTCACTACTCATAATGATAGTGATAAATTCCTTGTGTCATAAATCAAGTCGCAGATAGCAACCCTGCTTATGGAGTAGATTTTAATTATTATTGTGATCATAATAAGACTTAATGTTAAGAAGTAATACAATATAATTTGAATGCTTTCATCCATAATATTACATTTCAAACTCACATCATGTTCACATCATTATCTAGAATAATTGATTGAATGCTGTCATTGCTCCATCGCACCAAATCATCCACTGACTGTCTAGATAACTCAAGACATATCCTACTGACAACATCACCAACATGCGTCAGGGATGTAGCATTTTTTCTCATTGACTCCAGAACAATATCTATCCACTGAATATAAAAATAATTACATGTATTGCAAAAACATGAGTATGAATATAATTGTAGACAAAGAAAAAGATTTAATAATACACTGCACTAACTTTAACTGCTTGTTTACAAGACGAAGTTGGGTTATCTGGTTGCCCATTTAGTATACAATCCAGCAAATCTGCACCGTCGCTATCCAAAATACGGTGTGGTAAAAACCTTAAGATCTACACAAAAATTTTAGGTAAATACAAATAAAATCAACATAAACAAAAACAAACAATTAGGGAATCAAATGAAATTTCTATTAGACCTGTTCGAATTTCATCCGACATAATTCTTGTAACTCTTCTCGTTTACTATTAACATGACCCAATTCTTTAATTTTGCAAAATAACTTGGAAACAGTTTCTGACATTTTTTACATCTATGTACACAAAGCTGAATATTATTTAAAAATCTAATTTTTCCTAGGCGGGTCATAAATTACGAGTTTATAAATCTCAAAGGCGCGCGAAGAAATGTCATTTCCTTTCCGCGTAGTGTTGCTAATTGATAGATATTACTATCGAATAGTACTATCGAAAATTTAGACGTGACTATACTTTTGACAAGGTCCATTATATCGATGGTTTAGCTGTGCTAAGTCTAAAGCCAACCAGGCTACAACTAAATTTACAATTAAATCCTTTCTATCGACTAGTTCAGCCTGTCTAAAGTTCGCAAATTTGCGTTCATCAAAAAATGATTTTAGTTGAAGGTTTACTAGTTAATAGTTAGCACATAGTCACATACTAAAGTGAAAGCAAAGTGATTTTGTCTATATAATATTATGAATTACTAAAATAACAGCCCAGCACAGTGCATAAAATAATTAAAACACACCAAACTATCTGAGTTCTTAGACAAAATGCACATCGATAATCACATTCGAATCGTAAAGTGTTAAAATATATCGTAAAGTGTATAAATATACCTTGCTCAGAAATCAGCTGTGCGATCTAAATACGATTATCAAAATCCATCTTGTATAGGCCCACAGATTCAGCAGTATTGAATTTCCGCATACAATACAATGATTGATACTATCAAGTCTCCCTAGAACAGGACAGGAAAAGCAGACAAAATCACATACTGCCATACATTCAAAAGAATTTTACTTATTTTATGGTTCTGTGATATCGGTTTAGAGTATAGCTTTGCCTAGTGGAGTTTTGTTGAAAAAAGGTAGAGGCTACCATTCAATTGATTGAAAATAAAAAAATCATACAAACGAGTGAATGAAAGTGGATACACAATGTTGCAATGCACGTTGTAGCGATCCTTTTTATAATTAAGCATCACAAATATACATTGACAAAATACATGACATTAAATATATAACGCCCACTCTAGCTTGAATTTTAATTTATAGTGAAAGAAATACCTACTATATGGTATCTAGGCCCCTTGGCTTTCCTTTAATTATATTTTCCTTAAAAAAAAAACAATGACGTCATCAGTTTATGTTTAACGAGTGAGAAGCTACAGTTACGAAATTCACGAATTTCTTATTACGCACTCGTTTTATGTACAAACTGTTTGTACAATACTTTATAGTGTTTAACATGAATACTATGATCGTACACGTATGTTACATGTAGTAGTATAATATTGTATACTAAACAACTATTGACAAAATCGTTACGTTACTTTTGGCGGCAGCACATGAAGCAACGGAAACAAAAATAGATTTTCTTGTGCAATTTTTGATGTGAAACAGTGTTATGATTTATCTTACTTATTTGAGATTGTAAATAAAAGAAACACGGATTGTTAGGCGCATAAAAAGAATTTGAATAATGTGGTGAACTCGGAATAAGGTATGGAGAATTCGACGGTTTCTGGATTGAGGTCAAGGTCACGTTCGAAAACACCATTCCTCAGATCCAGTTGCGACCGTGAACAATGCGCCGATGGTGAAGAACACACACATCACAAATCTGGAAGAAAAACTCCCGTGAAAAGAAGCACGCCTGTCAAGTATGTAACACAAGAAATTTAATTTAAATTGATAAATAATAAAAGTCAATAGACCAAACGGACTTTGTTTTCGCATGCTATTTCTTTCTATTTGAATACTAATGTAGGATTCCTTCATAAAAATGTTAAAAATATAACCTGCTTTTGCTATGACATCAACAAAATTGTCTTGTACTGATAAGTAAAACATAAGATTATGATAAGTATTAGAAATGAGGTTGGAGGATGGAACTTTTATTGCAGGTAAATTAGTCAAAATATTATTTAGATTGTTATTTTTATAGTAGGTTATTGTGATAAAACATTTTTTCTTCTATAATAATATTTACTAGCTGCTTATGTCATGTTTAGCAATGCCTCTAACAACTAGATAAAGATTAAGAAGAAAATATTTTTTTAAATATTTCAGATACAATTCAAACCCAATAAAAATTTTATATCTTACCAAAGTAAAAATTACCTAATAGGTTTTTTTTTGAAGAATTTAAGTATATACTTAAAAAAAGATTTTTGAACAGGTTTTTAAATTAAACTTTATTTGTAAAACTCATTTTCTCAAGATTTAAATCATTTTTTTTTATTATTAGGATTTAAATCTTGAGAAAATGTCATCTTGAATTTACAATCTAAGACTCATAAATATTTTGTTGAAATAATCTTGAATGTTTTATTAATATGCAAATTAAAATATAGTCAACAATTGTAAGCTATAATAGTATTTTTGATCATGTGTAATAACTAATACAATTCAAGGTTGTTAAAACATCAATACATAATTCTTGTTCAATGATGTCAATGCTTACCTCACTCTTGTGACATGGTTCATGGTGACATGGTGGTGACCTTATTATAACATGTCTATGTCAATTTCAGTATTCAGCAACAAAATACTTATATTGCCAAGCAAATCAAAACACTGTTGGTAGAATTATTATGAAATTTGGAGGTGACTCATTGTAATTTATAAAAGATGAAGAAGAACAGTAAATATAGACATGACAAAAACTGTTTTATTTTAAATAATCAATAAACTAAATAATAAACATATGTAATAAATCAATAAACCTGCTTAAAAATCTCTGTGTATTTAACGACAAATACAAATTGTGTGTAGCTTTCAAGTTAATTAATTAAATATTTTCTTAATAATCAGCATAGATCAGAATATACAGCAAATTAGTTTGCTTAGGAAGTAGTAAATATTCCATTTAGAAATATAAAAAAAACATTGTTTCTGAAACAATGTTTTTTTTATATTTCTAAATTATTTGTTTCAGATAATACTGTTTGTGTGTGCCACAGTTGAATAATTTGAAATGGTATAAATAAAGGTTATATTTTTAATGAAGTGCCAACTTTTTATATATTCACCATAATATTATTCTTTTTTCTGCTGTGGTCACATACAAATAGGATGATGTATTTGTATCTAAAGTAACATTTTTATCAACCCTAATCATCTTGAATATTCTCTGAAAGTATATGGGGGTCATTTAAATACCAAATTTTTTCTATAGTTGGTACAGAAAAATTTAAGTTTTAACTGCAACATAAAATGAAATTTTTATGTTCATTACATGCATTCACTTCAGAACTGTAGATATCCATAAAACACAACATATTTTACCACATATAACATTTACATGTATATTTAAGATACCACCTTAATGGGTTTAGCGTTTTACCCATCATGAAATGATTATCTTACAAATTCCTAACCAAATATATTATTTTACAGACAAATCCAACAGCCTCTCCTTAAAACTACAGCAGAAATTATAATAGAAGCAGATGATGAAAATGAGTCTCCACCAGTTTACCGTACACGGCATTCCACAAGAACAACCGAGAAGACTATAGAATACTCCCCAGATGAAGGCCAGAACAGGCAAAGAGGACATCGAAAAGAGATATTTCAGGTAGCATCTTGGTTTTAAACAATGCAAAAATTAAATAAAAAAATTAGCTTTAAAAAGCAATTGTATATACTGTAATCAAACTTACTATATCCTTAGATTTAAATTGGATCGTACCTCCATCCCAAAAGTAGAATGAAACATGACAATGGGCTCGATTCCGTATTGCACGAACTAAATTAAATTAGAGTTCAGTACTACTCTTTCAGTACAATACAAGCAAAAAAGATGATCAGTTACGTCATTTGACGTTTCTAAAAAGGCGACTCCTAAGCATTTTTGCTTTATTTTAAAGCACATCATAAAATATGCCGATTAAAATATGTCAAAAGTGTATCGATCGCCTAAGTGTCAACTATCTTGACGTTCTTAAAAATAATTTAAATTTAATTTAGTCTGTGTACAACAGAATTGGTACCAACGGCTCCGATTCCGTTGTGCACGAACTAAATTATAATTAAGTTCAGTGTAGTACTTAACTTAAGTAAGATTTTTCAGTCTAATACAGCCAAAAAAAGACATGACCAGTGACGTCATTTAAAGTTTCTAAAATGGCGACTCATAACCATTTTTTCCCTATTTTAACCCACCTATTACAATAAGTCAAAAGTATATGGATCGTTTAAGTGTCAACTAATTTAACGGTCGTTAGAGTCATTCTATCCTTTCCTATTTAATTGAAAGAAAGAGTTGCGAATGAGTTAAATTCAATATAGTCCGTGCTCAACGGTATTGGGGTCTATATCCATGACTGTTAATTAAAGTACAACTATATAGCGGACATGAATAACAATCAGCTAGACTTTAATAGACACCAACTTGAGTTGACGAATGTTCATTTATTTATTCATGTTATGATTTTTTCAAAATCCTATAAATAACTATTTACAACACGTAGTTTTAGAATGTGGTGGACCTATTCTTTTAAGTTTGAAAAAATCTGTATTATAAAAGACGATTGAACAGAAAAGAACTTATCAGTACAACAATAGGGCTGCAATTATATTGACTTTTTCTATTATTTTTATAAGATTAAAAAGTTAGAATTAGTGTTGTTAGTGAACTTTCTCACGTAATTATTCAACAAAAGCCTGTTTTCCCAAAACCTTGATCACCTGGTGCCCAGCTGCCCAGAGCGTGGCATTCCTTAACAGCACACGTATTCCCTTGATACACCATGGGTTCCTTTAAAAGAGGCGTGATTCACTAGCTATCTTCACATATAGACTCCTCTACTGCTTACCACCAGGTGGCGTCTAGTCATTTTTTGAGCTTTCTATATAAAAAAAAGCTTAGACTAGAGTATTAGTTCTCAAGAGCCGAGACCGCCAGTAAAGTACACACTTTCATGGCCGTTTTATTGAAAAAGAGAAAACAGGTGCAGAATTTGCACTAAGAAAACCGCCTGTTTTATGAACCCCGTAAGGGCAATCTTAAACTTGATCGCTTGATGTGCTGTCAACGGTTTAGTATAATAATGGTCATAGACACAGGTCGTGGGTTCTAACTGTACCCAAAACCCTTGGTAATATTAATCGGTTTAATCAATACCCTTTATGTTTGTAATTTGTATACAGATCTATGTCAAAATGCAACGTCATCAGGGTTAGTTACATAATCATCAAAGGTTATGTTACGTATGGTAACAACTGATTAAATCTGATTATTATGCTTTCCGAAAAGAGGACCCCATTTTCATATTATTTTTGTTGACCTATCCAAGGCATAGCGTGAACGCTGCTTTGTTTATGCCATAGTAGTAACTACGCCACGCTGCCATTGCCAGCGAGTTTTTCAAGGTCTTTTCGTAAGCAGTTCAATGCTACATACAAAATATTGGATTACCTTAAACTTATTAAATTATATATACTTTTAATTAATGTTATTTAGGCCTAGATGCTGACAGATACCTCTTGATAGCCTTACACTCGTCTCTCACCAGCATCTAGTTATTCGCTACAATCGTTAATAAGATCACATTATTATGTTACTTACGTATATTAAAATATATAAAAAATAACAAGCGTGTTTGGTAAAATCTTATTTCAAATTTAAGATGTTGTATTAATTTTTTCCCTTCGTGTGCGGTAGATAGTTAACCTAGATAGTCTTTTGCCATTTTTAAACGTCTAGTTAGACTAGTAATAACCATTGCGGTCACACTGATTGTTTGACACTTTGCTAATTATTTTTATTTTTAGTGCCCCGATCACAAGATACAAATTTCGTTACACACTATTAAGTTAAATTAGAAATAAGTTTATATCGATCGAGATTCGGTTAGTGCATGTATTAATTCGGTACGCAAAGAATTTATTCGTAACATTAGAGTTATTATTCCCTAAAGCGTAGTAATAGTGATAAGGTATAAGGTTTTAATTTTAAACATCAATGTAGCCCCGATCAAAAACAGGAAAACGTTATTACGTCCAAATATAACCGAAATCAGACTTCCCCCGCATGGGTTTATTTTCGATGCGCATGGTTCACATATGGCTAATATTATTACAAGCCATCTGCCTCTGCGGCTTTTAGTATAACGTCGAAGGGATAGTCGAGTGTGTTGTGATATTGTGCATTTTCAAAGTAGACCTAATTGCTTATTCGTAGATTCATGACCCAGTTATCTTTTTTTAGACGTTTCCATGGACACGTAATATTCGGAAGGTAAGTACATCCCAAAAATCTATACTATTGCTATAGTAATAAGAGCAAAAATAGATGTTATAGTGTTTAACAAGATTCAAACCTTGCGTATTTACTTCTGAGATGTATTTTCAGTCTCGACCTGCAAAGGTGAGTTTTGTTATAGTTTAATTAGTACGATCCTAATACGATTTGGTTGATAACTTCCCCATGTGTTTTTATAGTTGACTTAATGTTTTTTTTAAATTAGCTCATTATCATGAACACTCCCAAACCCTTTTATCAGTATAAGTTTAAAAATAGTCATTAAAAATATTTATTATGCCCTCAGTTGTTTATCGGTTCAAAAATATTAAATGTAATGGTGCAATTTATTAAAAATTATATCTTCGTAGTAATAAAACGACGATTAATATTTAATCTAAGATTTAGAGGAAATAGATTAGCTATGGAATTTTACACTAGCAAATGTTATCTATTGTTAATAATATCAGATTATTAGAGGGTGACTGCTACTTACTATATACTATTGATATCAATAAGAACACTCGCTGTTAATTTTCAACTTCCGCCCACATATGAAAGTTACATAGTCACATTTATTTGACGTTAAAGTTAGGCCACCGATTTTGATAAACTCTGACTGAATCAGTATCCTAAATCTAGCATAACTTTGTTGTTACTGTTTTTTTAAGAGAAATGAAACTTTTACACTTGCCCACTACTGAATAATGCATACATATGAAGCAGAACCATCGATTCGGATCTGTACTGCCAACAACTGATGAGATTTAGAGAAGAAGTTGAGAGAAAGTGGCTGGAATTGATAAATAGAGCGGGTTTATTCTTTCAACACGATAACGCTAGACCACATAAATCTTTAGCCACTCAGCAAAAATTAAGAGTTTGGCTGGGACGTGTTAATTCAACCGCCATATAGCCCCGACCTTACACCTTCAGATTTCCACCTGTTTCGGTCTCTTTAGAATTCTTTAGGCAGTGTCAGTTTAACATTAAGAGATGACTACCAAA
Source organism: Acentria ephemerella (assembly GCA_943193645.1). Taxonomy (NCBI): domain Eukaryota; kingdom Metazoa; phylum Arthropoda; class Insecta; order Lepidoptera; family Crambidae; genus Acentria; species Acentria ephemerella. The sequence continues at coordinate 6,632,878 of OW971886.1, read as the reverse complement.
ACTACTTACGGTCTATTGATTAGAATTGTCCCAATATTTCTACAGCAACGGGATCGTGTCTCTACCTACAAGATGGCAGAAAGTCTACGAACAAAATGGCACATATATACTGTAATTAAATGTAAATTAACTTTGAAAAAAATGTCATCAAATTTCGTATAAAATGCGAAGAAACTTTTTCCCCCATTTATTATAATAAAAAAATAGAACAGTATTATATTATTATTTGTGACTTGTTTAATTTTGGTCCGATATGTAAATTATCCAAACAGTACCTAAAACAGGTTCGATTTAACAGGATTTTTTTAAGTAACTGCAAACCAGAATAGATCTTCTATTGTAGAGCAGACGCCAGAAGGCTGATAATAGACAGCGCTATATGAAACAAAATAAAATAATGACAACGATATCATTATGATAATCGACACGAATCTCCACGTCCGCGTACTAAAACAATAGATTATTTAAACTGTGAAAATAAGTGTAATGAAAATTTATTCTTGAAACGCCCATTTAGTTGCTTGTCTTTTAATGTCAAAGCCCTCAAAGCCATGAATCATAAATTTTGCGTAGATACACAGCTGAAAGAACGCTTCACGGTTCGATTACTAGCTCACAATCATCTCTTTACCTTCACTTTTTTTTATCACAGCTATTATCGGTGATATCATAGCTAACTTTAATGCTTTTGCGAAGTATTATGATGTTTCAAACAGTACAGTTATCTTCAAAAGTAAATTTAATTTGGTTACTCATAACCCTTATTTGTAACGTAATAAGTATTAATTTACTTATGTATTAAAAACAATAGATGTTACATAGAAGCTAAACTGTGTACTGTGTAAAGCAGTACCTACTTCACGCAGTATATTGAAATCGGCCGTAAGAAATCTGAATGATTTTACCTTCTATCTGTCTTTAGGGTATTGGGAAATTTCTACAATTTAATTACTAATCAGTAATTATTTTTTGCTACATCGTGAACAGTTGCCATTGCAAATAAAGTTTTTATATGACAAATATAGAAATGACCCTAAAATGAGTTGAATCTACAGTTTATTATATATCTCCAGAACACTTGTGTTATGGCATAAAATTGATTCATATTGTCATGCAACTATTCACAAATAGGTCATACCATATTTATTTTTCAAAAATTTGTCCACAGAACGAGCTCAATAGCCAGTATGAGCGCGTGTCGACCAGCTCTCGTGCATACAGCACGCTCGCGGATGTCACCCTCAGCCCCATTTCGTTGCAGAATGTGACCCGTGACCGGTGAGTCCTATATCCACATCCTATATTAAGTTTCTTTGCTGAGCACAGGCCCTACACGGGATAGACACACAACATTATTATACCACTAGTCTAATGGTAGTTAATGGGTTTAAGCTATTACCGTAAAAACTTGGACAAACGGAATAACGCCTTTCGAAACATGGAGAAACCATTCGAAACCATTGTCATTTCCGCGAAAGTATTTCAATATACTTTATACTGAAAGACCCTCGCGTATATATAATATACTAAGCTTTGATACTAATACTTGATAAATTCATCTAATAGTGGTGATGACACCGCAAAAATAACTAAAAACCGGATTGTTTGCTGCTAAAACTAAATAATTTATATTTATATTAATAATGTCAGACTATCATGCCTATAAAATGTAAAATATTCAGATATTTATATTAATTCTTTAAGTTTATTCCAAGTTCTGATTGCATCTTTCGATTATATAACAGAAACGACACAGTGAGACAGACGGTTGGAAATCATCCAAATTTCTCTACGCAATATTTACTAATCATGTGACGTAAATTGAACAAGTATGAACTTTTACTTTTGATTGAAAAACATTAAATTTAAAACAATATTGTACTTAGTTGAAGGAGTAATAATAGCTCTATTACAACCTTGCATTTTGTTTTTGAATATTCCGAAGAAGAAAGTTATATGATATTCATATTAATTTGTGTCAATATTCCATATGTATGACATTGTATAAATCACACAAGCAGCTGTAAATTTGATCCTATAGGATTGTAGACGCTGGTGGACCTCGAGACTGTTCAACACACAAAAGAAATTGCTTTGCAATTCACAATGCAATGACAAATTATAATGCTAATTGCCTAATTAATTCGCCAACAACATATACTAACAGGTGTATGCGTCTTGAAGGTTATTTTGATCACAGATCTGCAGGAAATTTAATATTTACATTAAATGGATCATTGTTATGTCACCCAAAATTATAGGAATATTTTACTCTTTTTATTGCCTCGATCAAGATCAGTCGCATTTAAACTAATTCCAATTGCTCTCAACTGTTTTTAGTGAACTTATGTGTTCATTTATTTCTATTAATATTAATAATTTAGTATTTTAAACGGTAGTGTTTTTGTTTAGGTCTTTCCGAGTAGGGAGTCCAACACACAGCGCATGCTCCACGGATAGCTCGTTCGCGGAGCAAGCGCTGGCTGACACCAGCGTGTTGCTCGACAGAGATCCCACCGCTGACCACCTACCATATCGTCTCTATAAGATGGCTGGAGAGTACTGGAAGTAAGTATCTTTATAAGGATGTGTTTACGACGTGTGTATCATACTAAAGCGTCCTTTTTGTAATGCAGTGTTGTTCTTTTACATATCCGTTAAAATAAAATAGATAGATAGATAGAATGTTCTCGTTCTTTCTCTATTCGTATTTCCATAGATTTTTAATTTAGTTTTATTACAAAAATTTCCTAAATAGCAAATCCAAAATAGATAAAATTAAACCTTTAATATTTCTAATTTTATTTAAATTCCGATTATGGACTAAACGTAAACGTAAATAAGTTTATTAAAACAAGAACAGTAAACTTGCATAAACTGCGATATTAGTAGTAAAGTTGTGTATAAGTTATAAAATACAATAAGTACATATTTCTAGGTCATTTAATTTCCATTTATGAGCAGATGCCTTACTGATTTGAATATCAAACAACACTTTATGGTGACGTTTACCTTGAATTTTTGGCTTAACTTCCTCGTGTAGTCATGTAAAAAGTTAACGATAGAATGCGTTATTCTCGTATTTCAAAGTGAACACATAAACACACATATGAAATGCAAATGTGAAAGAGGGTAATCAAAGAATTCTACTTCAGAATTCAACGTACTTCATTTGATAAAATAAAATAGTAACCAGTTGGCTGGACTAGCATTGACCTTGTTTTGATAATTTATTGATTAATTATTATATGTTAATTTATTGTGATATTGAAATTGTAATTTTAGCAAATATGACTAATTTAATAACTGTTACGGACGTGGAAACAATAGAAGAAGTATTAATTTTAAGGTTAGTGATTTATTTATTTCGTTCATTCGACAAAAGAAAACTAACTAATTATATCGTTAGTGATATATAAAATCGTCTTTCTTCTCAGTTACGTTAAATAGTAATAATAAAACTTTTCCAAAATTAAACGCTGTGAACAGGGACGCCGCGCGTCGTTAAGAGATATCATGGAACAGTTTCTTTAATAATTAATTTATTCACCCGTTATCAAATGTTTTTATTAATATTGTATGTTCGTAGTAAGATAACACAGTGTGTATATAAGCTACGCCAGTTTACTTCCACTGGATATGGAAATTAAATACATAAAATTCCGAAGAAAGCAAGAGGTTAATTTAATCATAAATCTTATTTTTTGTTTTTGAAATAATATTAACAATAATTAATACTTTAATAAACAATTCAAATCAAATGCCATCCTTACACTTCCCAAACGACGAAGACGCAGTACTAGAGAACTAACAACGAATATAATGTGCTATATTTGACACAAGGGTGCACGCAAATGTCATACACTATTGGAAGAACGACGACGCCGCCGTTCCTCTGCAGTTTGTTATTTGAATTGTTATACACATAAAAACTTACTAATCCAGTGATCTTCAATAAAATCCATATAAATCTGATAGCGTATGAATTGATAAAAGTGGAAGGACATTTGCTAGTAGTGAAGTAGTGTAATTGTGAATGTCCGATCATGTATGAAGGACTCAGATACACTGAGGTTGTCAGGTAGTATTATATGTAGAACATTGAAAACGTTACTATTGTACTCTATTTAAAAAGAAACTAATTTAAAGATTAATTGTATACATTAGGAACTTAACTTATTTGAATTTTATTAGTTAGTGAAATTTCTTTTGTTATTTCCCAAAAAACATTCCTATTTATCAAGTCTAGAAATAATGGGTATATACTACTTTTTCCTATTTTTGTGACAAAAATATATCTAAGACACTTTTTAATGTTAATATTGCGGTATTCTATAGACAGCTAAGTTATATTACAACAGAATTATCACATGTTCACTTAAGCACAAACATCATGTTCATTACAACATTATATGCAATCTTCTTAAAATATTTGGTATATTTGTGTACATAATGAAACACTACCAAATTTTAACAAAAAGCTAAGGGTAATTTGTAAAATACTCACAAACCGGCCTGAAGGGTAATATACTTATTCTTGAATAGTAGCTGCTGAGACGGTAAGGGGTAAAGCATATGCTATATAACTAGAAGGTTGAGGTACAAAGGTTCTCAAGATTCGACATACTGTCACTCCTTATTTTTAATTATTTTTATATTATATGTAAACTTCTTACTTTAACTCTAAAACGGGTACAACAATTTGAATTTTTTTTATTGTTTTTTTCACTGCAATCGCTTTAATTGTGTTCAATTCGCGGATGGTTTAAATAATGGTTGTCCATTCTAATTTTGTAATCGTTAAGATAAGTTTAAAAAGTTTTTTTTTATTTGTATAGTAGATCGTTATCTTTTTTTTCTCTCACCATTTTAGATAACTTTGTATAGATTTCCTTCGTGGCAGATAAACATAGTGTTAATATACTCATTTGGCAGGCCTATTATCGAAACTAAAGATTATACAAAGATCACCAGGTCAATTAAGTGGATCGTATGCTTCATTACCACGTTAGTGGTATAAAAAAATCAAAGTCGTTTTCAAAGTTGTTGGGTTTTACGATTGGGGAATTGACCAAGGCTAAAAAAATAATTTTACATACAAAATATTAATGTTTGATTCTTTTGCGCTAGCAAATACCCCAAGACGGACTACACGTACTCGCCGCTGTCGAAGGACCGCGTTGAACTAGCTCCTGGGCAAGTGGCGGTCCCAAACATGTCACGGCGGTCCCTCTCACAGTTCAGGGTACAGGGACCTAACATCACCGCTGATGAAGTCGACAAGCTCACCGCGTGGAACACGGGCGTTGTCAGAAAGCGGTACACAGTGAGTATCATTAAGTAATAAGAGTTCTAAAGTATGTGTCTTTCTTATGGTATATATATTATAATATATTCTCTACCAAGAAAGAAAAACTTAATTACTATTTAGTTTCTTAGACAATAGAAATATCAGTAATTTTTATATTAGCTACATTGTAGAATGAGGTGTTTAATCAATTTGAATTAAGAATGTTATATCTAATATAAATCATATAATCTTATATACAATAATCAAAATAGAAAGAGCTCTAGTAATTATTGGATGGAACTTCAACCGAAAATCAGTTCAATCGAGGAAATAAGTGGTAATTGATTAGCGTCCTTACGACCATATAGAACTTCATACATACTAAGACCATATAGTACGATACATTAGCGTAGTCTCAAGCGAGAAACAGGAAGAAAACTCCTAAAATTTGAGTAAGAAATAAAAAACGTTATCTTTATTTACAGGCAGTGGAAAGTTCAGATGATGAAAGTTCATATTTGCACGGCAACGGCGGCTTCCGGCCCGTAAAACAACATTGGTGGATCACGCAGCTGCTTATTACCATAGTTACCACTATCACCACAGCTACGAGCCGAGCCTACAGAAATGTTGTGGGGCCTTCGCATCGATACCCTTATACTGATAGAAGACCTACTGAAGGTTAACAATTTTGTACTCGTATATACTAGATAGCGAAATCATTAGTCTTTTTTAGTGTTTTTTTTCGCTAGGCATACCCATAATGTGAAAATAGTACATTACTGCAGCGGCCAGCAAAAGAGGCATCGATGACGAATGTGTAAATACGTATGTCCATCAATGCTTAGTAGTTGCCATGGCTTGTATAGTGCTTTTCTCAAATAATGCGCGGAAATTAAAACTAAGTAGTACCATGGCTGAACTTAATTTAAAATTATTTTCAAAATCCATGACAAGCAATTAACAACAATAATATTTCTACGTCAAAGTGTTTCATTTGACTCATAGACTGTAATAAACAAAGCTTTCTGAACTGTTTATAATATTTTAACTTTAATTTTTTTTTCAATCCTTGTTTTTTTTTCTTAATAAATAAATTGCAGAGAAAAGGCATTCTGCTTTATATAAAGAAGATATTTAACAAAGTAGCTTATAGATGATTATTGTTATTCCAGCAAGCATACTGTCGCGCGCGACGGCGGTGACATTAGCTCCTTTCTACTGGATCTACACTGTCATGAAAAAAGTTTTCACCACAACTGTTACCACGGTGACTGAAACGGTATGTATAGTTTTTAAATAAAACATTCTCAATAGGGAACTTGCTAAGTATTATTTTTGTGTGTATCGCAGTTTTTAAGAAAAAAAACCAAAAGTTGTCATTTCGAAGTTCTTCGATGACGTGATGTCACTAAATCTCCATAAGAATATAATGTGAACCAATGGAATCAGAAAGTTATAAGTTTACTTATTTTATTTTCATTGCACAAAAGTATTTTTAGCAGAATTAATGCTAAGTCATAAGAATATAAGTTTCTATTACTTATAACAGAAAGTTATGATCACAAATAATTCATCAAAACAACAAACCATATATCTGTGACACCTTTAAAAACATTCCGAGTATTTATTTTATTAAAATGTTTTTCAATCCAATACATCACTGGTACCTAGTCAGGTATCAGTTTTGATACCTAGTTAATAAAAAAACTCATTCGCATTTACAAAAATATTATTGAAATTTTGTTGAATAATTCCTATTATAATGAGGGATGGTAAAATCATATTCAGTGATGTTATACGTAAAAATTAAAACAACCAATTCTGCAACTATTCATCAATAGTCAAAAGCAACATTATTTAAAGTTGACTTCTGGGAAGCCGACTTCGACCCCAAATGGTCGATATTGAACATTTTGGTAATCTCTGGCTTTAAATTATTTACGTATTATAGCAAATTATATAAGTCGTAACTCTTAATAAATATAAATTACAGATAACCCCAAACCATGTAGAGCAGACGAAGGCGTACGCGACTCAAAGTAAACAGAATAAGGCAGTCGCTAGTCGTCGCTTTTGGCCTTGGCTGTTACTGCTACTATTACCTGCTTTCGGATATGGATGTAAGTAACTACTTGTACGTTTATATAGTAGTATTTTATTTGATGTTCTATGCAACACAAATTGTCAAAATTAATTTACCTAATTAAAACACAATAATTTTTTTGGACGGTATTCATCTTGTTTAGGATTTTATAGGTTAGTAACAAAAACGACTGTTTTTGTTATTGTGAACTATAAAATCTATTGTGACTCGTTCCCTGATTTGGGCACTATCAATAGTTTTAATCTTTCTTTTTGGATCTTTACAATTAGAATTTAATTAGGGGCGATTATGGGTCGCCTCATATATATAATTCGTTTTAGTAGAGAGGTACACAGTTACAGGGAGGTTTATTGGGGTCTAACGTTCCTATCCATAGTATCTACAAAGTGTACCGGGGCGCGTTAAAGTTCTAATATTGCACTTAAAATACTTCTGCTGAGCTTTATCAACTGTTCAATTCGTTATTATCTATTTCGTCAACTATTGTATATAAATTAGAGTTCTTTGATCGTTTAAAAATATTTTTACAAACTACTATAGCCAATTTTTTATTTATTGTTGTATAGTTATTGTCACCTTGTTATTGTCATCTACTTTGAAACTTATTAACTGCTCATGACTAAGGGGAACATGGAGTTTTTTAAAGTAAACTGTCCTTATCTTTACAACAATTAGTTCTGTATTTCAATAACCAATTATAGAAGTATGATGAACTGAATTATTGTATATCTAAAACAGATTATGGTTAGGCCTTGGTGATTTAATATTAATGCGAGAGACAAATAATTCGTCGTTGATATATCAATGCCTAGTAAGCCTTGTAACAATTATTACCCTTATTTGTTTCCCGCTTACATCAAAACACAACGCATTGCTACAACTCTGAAATAAAGGCGGTGGTGTCGTCCCAGACCCTGCAAGCAGGTCTACAATTTAGTATTGCTTTACATAAACATCGTAGGTACATAGAATATTTTATGTGCAAAAGACATATCGTAAATAATACAATTCCTTTCAGCACACTATACGTATGAAAACTGGGATCATCTTGCTATACCGAACTTAACAGATTTTCAAATAGACCTTTCGGAGTTCACCGCCGTGCAACTACGTAAGATATCCCTACCATCTCTCCCCAACATCACTTTACCAACTTTCAATATGACTATGCCAGACATTAATATAACCTTGCCGGACATAAGAGACAATTTTCCAGAATTGCCAGAGGTAACTAAAACATACAGAGAATACAAGGATATAGTTCAAAACAGAATGGCAGACGCTTCCGATTATATGAAAGTGGTTGGAGAGAGCTGTTTTGAAGAGCTACGGCGTTACTGGCGTGGTGTAATTGGATGACAGAATTTAACTGTGTAATTAAAGTAACTGATGCTTTTTTGAGATTTTAAAAAACTATAATATAATGCAAAACATAAATACATCTTTTAATTGATTTGCCACAATATTAATCCATGGATTCATTGAAAAGAAGCGTCATTATGCATATTTTGTGGCGGCCAGTTGGAGTTGACTACAGTGTCGCATGCTGAACTATCTGTCTTCGCATATGGACTGATTTTTATATTTCACTTACATACTATTATATTAAATATCATCATAGAACTGGAAAGGTTATAGAGAATGAAGAAAAGAGTATAGTTTTTTAGCAAGTAATCCGGTATAATTATTTTCTTAAAGACAAACATTTTAAAAAGTGAAATAATAAACTACTTGTGTACTTGAATAAGTAGAATATTTATAGGTAAATAGTGAATAAAGCAGAATTTTTTTGTAAGTAAAAAATAATGTAAGTAATAATGCGAACAATATTCATTCATGTAGACAATTTACAAGATTTGAAAATAACAATTGCAAAGTAATACACATGTTTATGTAATTATCAGTTACGGTGTTGCTATAAATATTATCTTTTAAAAGATTTGTCTACCTGCTTTCATCAGGTTTATTTAATTAACACTATTTTTGATAAGCTCTTATTATATGTTAAGTATAAATCAGTTTATTACAATAGGTTAATATTTAATTTAAAAATATGCGTGCAATTTTTTAATAATTACAAATACTTTATTTTTGAATTTATCATTAATATCTCAATTAAAGAAGTATATTTCATGTTAATTAAATTCAATAATTTATCTTGTATTTAAAACTGTATACCTTCACATGACGTAGCCATAATTAGTTTTAGAGTTAGGCTATATAGCACTTGTGTTTGATTTTGGTACAAATAAATATCTTAATAAGTGAATTGGAAAAGACTAACACCTAGTCATAATTCGATGTTTTGATAAAAATTAAGTAATAACAAAATTAAATGTACCTGTAATGGTTTTGGGTACTAAATTATTTTAGTTGTTTTTCATGGCAGCATATAAGAACCTTGAAACTACTATGTCTAATTTTATAATACTCAGGATTGAAATTTTATTTGTTTAATGAAGAAGTTAATTTGTTTAAATAATAAGTCAAACAAATTAATAAAATAAATATTACTACGGCAATGATAGAGCCATGAGCATGATCTTTACTTACTTAGTTTTGGATGACTCAGCCACAATAAACAGTATTTCATACTTCTCTTACACAGTTGTGCAAGAAAGTTACTTATAACATAGAGTTATGTGCAAGTCAAAAGCAAAACAATGTGATTATTTCAATGTATTTATGATTATAATTATTTATTAAAATACTGCAATTTCATATAAGGATAGAAATTTACCAATTCAATATAAATTTAAGACTTGGCAATAGGATTAATCAGTCTTTCATCAAAATTATTGCTTTAAAATTAAAACGAAGTTCATCTTCCGATCGCACGTTGATCTTTGGTATATAATTTGGCTATATAATTTTATATATTTTTAAATGTCTAAAATATTGTCACAACATGTTTTGAAATTAATGCTTTATTCGTGTAATCCAATTAGATATATTGGGAATTGGCTTTATAATATCATTTTATTTAATATATAATTAAGGAAAAATAATTGAATTATTATGTTCATTTGGACTATTTGATTCCATTATATTTTTGTATTTAAAGTGTGTTTTTGTTCCCTTTACCACTCCCACGTCATTCTTCCCTGTAGCATAGACTTTTTGAAATTTGGGGAAGGATAGAGGTCTAGTCATCACCTATAAGAAAGTGACCGTACTGAGTGGGACACTACGCTTTTAGGTGAGTTGATATGTTTACATATTGTTTAACTATGTCACTCTGTCCTTCCCTGTTCAATTTCAATAAGTCTTCGCCTAACTTTAAAATTAAAATATTTCTGCGTGGGAAGGACAGATATTGCTGAGGATGTATAAAGATCTAAATCTTTTTTGCAGGTTACTACTACGCGGATCAAATTCTACCTAAAGAGAAGTCAGCTATTTTAGATTCTTACAAATCTCCTCAAATATTGCAAGACCCAGACTTGTCGCGACGAATGGCGGCTCTAGAAGGCTGGGCAGTAAACGTGGATACGAAATTGAAGAGTTTTGACCAAAAACTATCTAAGTTTGACAATTTTGAAGCACAAATCGAACAATATTCTATAAAGAATTTGCAACAGAACTTCATAACTATCATGAGTGCTGGTAATAACAATGAAGCGTTGGCAGCAAAACTGAAGAGTTACTTAGATCATCATTACATGTCTAAAGATGAAATGCAGGTCTTGAGTCAGGAAATACATGAAAGGTTGATCAGGTCTTGGAAGCCAGAAATGGATGAAGATAAGATTAGGTTATTGGTTCAAGAGTACTTAGCTGTGTTTGAACGTAAGCAAATGCAGATTGTATTGGAGCGGGTGAAGGAGTACGTGCGGGAGGTGGAGGTTCGCCACGTGGACGCTACGTTTGACGTGGAGGCGGTGAAGAAGATTATAGCTGGTATGCTGCAAGTTTACGATGCGGATAAAACAGGACTAGTGGACTACGCATTGGAATCGGCAGGTAATTATTTTTTTATCAGTTTATTTACTTTGATTGTTTACCATTTAGTAATAAAGATTAAATAAAGCATTTAACAACTATCGGCTGTTTGGTCGAGTGGTCAGGCTGCTAAATTATGTTTACTACAACAGAGGTCTTGGATTCTAATCCCGTTAGGGACATATGTTTGCATTATGAGTACGAACAATTTCATGGGTCATGAAATGGTACGATAAGTTTGCAGTCTTGTTTTGGAGTCAACACCTTCATCCACCTAGTATATCCTATTTTTTTTTGTATTCATTTTTATTTTTGCAAATATGTTGAATATTATATATTATTTATTTTATAATTCATGTTTATGATATCATTACATTAACCATAGTTCTTTATATTCCTTCATTATTTAAGGACAAACTATAAATTTTTCTGGACTCAACTCTCATTTCAGTCTAAAATATGAAATCCAAGTCTTATTTTGTAACTTGCAGGCCTAGTTGTTCATGTACCTTGGTTAAATAATTTGTTTTAGTAAATGAAGAGACATTCAATCTTTATATTTGATATGCAAGTTCATTTGCGACTGAAATTGAACAGAACTGAAATTTGACATTAGATAGGAAGACTGCCACTAATTGTAGCATTATGCATATGCATTAGCAAAACTATCTATGATGTTTTTAGTGCTTGGTCACCCAAAATAGTAATGTTAAACGAAAGACGTTACACAACGTCAGATAGCGGCAAAATCTAATAAAAATAGTTCGATCTCATCTCGTCTGTCAATCCATATTATTTGTAGGTTTTTTCTCAAGAGTCTATACGTACCTCTACTGTTAACAGGCCCTTCTTCATGAAAAAAGCAAATAAAGGAGCATTTTGTAATAGCTAGTACTTATACAAAATATCCTAGTTTTGTATAAGTATGTGGGCTGTTGAAAATTATGTATAATATATTCATTTCAACTCAAGTATGTTCTTGTTGTGACATTAGAATGAATATTTAGTATTTGTACAGGTGGACAAGTGATATCAACAAAATGTACCGAACTATACCAGATCAAGACAAAACAGTACTCTGTGTTGGGTTTACCCGTGTGGTGGGTGTATACATCTCCGCGCTATGCATTGTCTCCAGGGGCTATGCCCGCAGAGTGCTGGGCCTTCCAGGGTTTCCCGGGTTATCTAGGTAAGTACTTTAAATATTACTTAGTATTTTGAAAGTCTTTTATACTTAACTTTTATTTGTCATTAATCCTGTATATTCCTTAATTAATAAAAACGTTTTAAACGTTAAAAATACTGTTGAAGAAGTTCGGGTTTACAGACATCACGTTATTGTCAAAATAAATTAACATATTGGCCAGCAGTATCAACAGCTTGTGTACGGCCCAGTGTTAAGTATAGACATGCTTACCTACATGAAAAGATGTTTTTATTAATGCATACATTTGCTTTAAATTTTCAAATTCTATAAAAAATGAAGCTATAAAATTGATATACATCAGTCACATTGAAGGCCACACATTTACGTTTACTACATATTGTATAGAATATTTATATTATATTATATTTCAGTCGTTCGCACGTACGCTATAATTGAGGTGACCGGTTTCTCTCTGGAGCACATGTCGCGGCTGCTTGCTGCCGATGGAAAGATAGAATCTGCTCCCAAGAATTTCTCGGTTTACGTGAGTATTGCAAACTATTATTTGACTATAACAATTTTAAATAAATCCAATGTAATGAATGACCAAAACCTTGCCGTTGTCTTGGCAATGTCGTACGGATCGATGCACGTTCGTTATTACTCATTGCACTTTTAACACTTCATTATTTTGTTTGGTCTCTTGTAACTAGTAAAATCCTGATATCACACATTTTTTGTACTCATTTGATATATTGTGGTATGTTTGAGCTGCTAAAATGTTGCTTTTCGTATCTCTCATTGCAATAATAATCTAAATAAAAACATTTATTCAACATGCAAGTAATAGTTCAAAGAGAATAATCTTATAATATTATCTTTGTAACATTATTAGTAAAGGATCCAGAGAAGAAAAAATACATGTCCTCCTGAGACGGAAAAAGAAAAGAACAGTACAGTGTCTCAGATTGTTCACGTCAAAATTTATCTGAAGATGAACTATTTAATCAAAATGATTATGGAATTGTTTATACCTAACAATATTAAACCTGATTTACGTGAATCTTATGGAATGGTCACTTATTAACAGGGTTTACATGTCAATTACATGGTCAACCATGTTTGATACATCCATCAACACCGATCCATCAGTCATTAATATTTTTCATTGTGTGCTCTCTTCGTTTTGCTTTGTATTTATTAGAAAACTGTTTATCTAAAAATCTAAACGATATAAGTGTGCCCGATTTAAAAATAATAACAATGCGAGTAAAGACAGACAACTTGCAGTTTCACGATGAATGGAAGCATTTTTATTTATTTCTTAAAATACAAAGATATGCATGTTTGTGTTGCTTGCTTTTTTGCAAGTAGATCCATATTGTTTTTGTTCTACCACAATTAAATACTTAACATGTTTATTTGCTTGCGTGATAAAGGTTGTGCAGTTTAAATTATGATAACAATCTACTGTACGGTATCGGATAATTACTTCTGGAAAGACAACAGAAATATTTGACTTTCTATTTTAAAACTCTGGTTTTCACACCATCAACTTTTATTTCATTCTATTCTCGTAGTCAGATGCTTTTACATAATTAACATTTTATCGCGTGAAAGGCACGTTTGCGGGACTTGCGTAATACACCATTAAGCTAGAATGATAAATTAACATAATATATCAACTCTTACTGATTAAATAACATGGAAACTTTAAGTTACAACTAGTATAGTGTTCTGTGTATGTGAAAATTTCATTTATATAATTTACTATACTTTCTAACACGATGCGGGCAGGATCATCATTATTCATCCAGTTCATAATCATTGGAATTTAATTTATAAATCAACATTTATTTATTTGTTTTTACTGAGTTATCCAATATGCTTTCTATTATCATTTTTTAATAAGTTAAATGTTTTTTTATCTTTATTATACAATATTTATTCCTCTTTCACTCTAAACACTAAGAAACCTATTCCTTCAATATTTCAGGGACTTCACGGTGAAATGGATCCCGAGCCACATCTATTCGGTGATTATATGTATGATGCCAATGGGACTGCTATACAGTACTTCCCAGTGAAATACCCGAAGACAACTAATATAGGTGGGGTAAACTATCCAGTTGCGTACGACATACTAGAACTTAGAGTCGAGAGCAACCACGGAAATCCGACTTACACCTGCGTCTACAGATTCAGGGTTCACGGGAACTCTTTATCTGATATCCGAAGAGCCACCGACGACAGCATTAAAGACAGTGAAACGTAATAGGTTTATATTAGAACTGTGTCTGAATCGAATGTTGATTCTAAAGTATGCAGCGCTGGTTGACCACATGACTTCCAGGATAAGTGTTCAATAGTATGATCGGATAGTCCTCATTCCTAATTAGTTTAAGGATCGTGGCCTTAATCGTAAATAATGTAGCATAAAGTGTCCAAAGTACAAAAACTGTTGGTTAACTCAACGATGACTTACAATTATGTGCTTAGAAATTATGCAAAATAATTATTTATTTTTTACAAAGTTAATAATCTCTGGGTACCGCGCAAATGCCGTTTCCAATACGCTTAGTTGTTCTGAACTCTTTTACCGATATTTATACATAAGTTTTTAATGCTATTTAATGTATGTTTAGAAATTTTAATTATAATTATTACACATGGATCTATTATTAGGCATATTAATAATTTCGCTAGTGCATATCATATTGGCAGAACAAATTAATGATATCTATATAAAAATAATAGCCACCGGCGCAGAAGCTTAAAGGCATTACCATGAAGTCTTGTCGTTTTTTAATGTCACTAATAAATAAGCACGGCTTTTTGGTGATACAAGTTTTGAAAAAACTTGAGTTAAAGTAAGCCATAACTCTTGAGGACATGTCTATACCTCCGTGGTACTGGTCTTACACAACACTTTTTTAAAATAAACATGATATTTATTGTAGCATATCCAATGGCAAATAAATCTTACTTTTTATGACAATATCCAATAAATCATGAATACAATTCGGGTCTTGATTTCATTATGGCTTGAAATTACGAATATTTTATTATCGTGTACTGTTTAGTGTCAAATAAATGAACAAGACCAATAAAGATACACTTGGTATACTTTTTGTCTGTAATGTGATTCGTAGACTTTGCTTAATAACAAATCATGGCAGCTAAGTATATTATATGAACCTCAAAAAATTAAAACAACACGAACTATATCTAAGATAAGGCATGGAATATACTACTACAGTTAATATTAATTTCATCTCTATTAATTTATATTTGATCCATGTTAGGCTAATGTAACTTTGAAATAGGCATAGTGAAGGAGCTAGTCCAGTTACATTTTAATAAATTTTATGTCAGTGTTTTAAGTATTGTGTCTCAAAGAATAATCCATTAGGTGGAGTAAATTAATGTCCTACAAATGTTTGAGGATCTATTTAGCTTGTATTTAGTTTTAATTCAAAATATTGTACAAATGGTTAGGTTAGTGGGTAGCCACTGCTAACTGAATTGTTCTCTACTTCAAAAATCGAAGGACAATACAAATAAAAAGGTTAGATTTAAGTGTTTTGTAATATCTATATAAAATTGTCCAAAATATGACTAATATTTTAACTAATTGAAAGATCCACCTTTAGGGAACTAAATATTTTTGCCTAATTTAGATATTAATTCTTGACAAAAATACTTAATGTACCTAATGTTACAACAATCACATGTTATAAAATGTAATCAAATAATATTTATGTAACAATATTGATGCAATTGTTTACCAAAAAAAAAGTTGAGAATGTCGGAAAATTTTATTTAAGTACTATGTTTTATTGGCTATTTTATGAAGATATTCGGTAAAATATATTCCACAAAGATTTGTATAATTTTAACTGACTGACTCTGGACCACTTCTTCTCTTGGTTTCAAACTGCTCCTTAAATATATAGGAAAGCCATTTGTAAAATTATTTATTTGTGCCTTATTATTAATGCCCTCGTGGATAGAAATAATAACTGTTATATATTTTTTTGTTTTTTGACTCAAAATTTAATTTATATAAGTATTGATCTATAAATGTGCCTTCTGACACATTTTGCTATCGAAAAATCACTTCTTAAATTGGCTTATCTTATTAGAGTTTTAAATTAATGGTGGTCAGAGTAAAAATACAGTGTAATATTAAAAAATATACGTTGAATACGTTATTTTTTTAATGTTTTCACACCTATAATGTACAATCTCGACAAAAGATTTTCATACACAGAATGAATTAAACCAAATTGCTTGTTTTCTATTTAAAGTTTTAAATTATAACGGATGTTACTAATAAACGCTAACTGAACCATTTTTAAACAGTGGTGAACTATGTTTCCTCCTGTTATGTTAAATGTTAAAACAACAAATAGGTCCAATCAGCGTTTTTATGTACGATCCCTACTGTATATTCTATATATATACATACATAATGTTTTTAAAATCAGTGGAAAATTGTGATGCTCTAAATAAACTATTGAAAGATAAGTCTTTCTTATTTTGTTTTTAGGACGATGCCTTAAATTAAAAGTACCAATAATTTTATTTGATTTCCGTACAAAAACATTGCTACTTTGCGGGCGCTTCCTTGAAAGCAGCATGTTTTTCTTTATATACAGACTTCATGAGATATCATTTATTATTACAAGCAATATATGTGGTATCGAAGTGGTAAAACAGTATTATTTGGTTTAAAATTCAAGAGACGCTTGTAATATATTTGCTTAAAGAAATCCGTTATTACATAGTATATTAAATAAAGGATCTTTTAATACTAAGACCTGTTAGGTTTAATGACAATTCAATTATATATGTACATTTATTTAATAAATGTAAGGAAACGTATCTTTAGCTATTTTATTGCGAGCGTGTTTTATAGTTTTAATCGTAAATTTCCATCCCGGATAATAAATGAAACCAAATAGTACTGCTTTACCACTCGGTAACAAGTATTGCTTATTTATGTTACCAACTATATACTAAAATCAAAATGTTCATCTCACTTTATTCCTGCATTAGGTGAGGCATTTGATATGAACCATAGATAGAGCACTGTATAATAACATGAACTATCTGGATTATCAGATTAATCGAATATTGTTCCTTTTTATAATGGATAACCAATCTATCAAGCGTTAGCAAATACGAAACATGCGTACGTAGCGACTAGCGCCATCTACAATATTGCATTCCAAACAGAATCTGATTAGTCAGGGCATCTGTTTTGAACGGTCTACTATAGATATTGGTTGAAATAAACATGGAACGCAACATTTTAATTAAAACTCCACAAAGGTCAACAAACATTAAAGTTATGCTTGTTCGATGTTTTCAATATTTATTTTTTTTTAATTGTTAGATACACCCTCTAGGATTTTGGCAAATCATATACATACACTGGAATAGTAGTTTCATGTTTATGACGTCACAGTATGTGATAACTAATCTTATTATTTTGACCACATAACGAACCCTTTTGATCTTTCATCGTATTCAACTAAAAGTATTCATGGTTAGAGTAGCCTTGCATTATCTACAATAATGTAACATTGCACTGCATTTTCGATGATATTGTCACCATGAAAAACAGTTATTTAAAGAATATTAAATTCTTCTTGGTATGTGAAACTATCGATAGGTAACAATATTATAGAGAAAAATCATATGGGCAATAGTTGTACATTCTTAGGTATGTAGACCCCAAACAGCACAATACACTACATATACAGTACACAATTGAGGAGAAAATACGCAATCTTTTGTCAAAATAATAGTAACTATCATAGTAGATGCATTTCAGTAATATAAATTCAATAACTTTCAAACTATTTCATTCAAAAAAATTTTGGACAGTGAAAACAGTTGGGTCCATTAGACAAAATACTTCTTGAATATGTTATATATTGCTCCTCAATTATTATACATTCCCAAGACCGCGGAGTACTAAGACATGTGTAAGGGAGTAAAAGTAAAAGCGTATTTAATTTTTCAGATTTTTTTTAATATTTTCATTATTTTTTATAATTTATAAATGACCTAGTAAGAAAGTAGTCTTATCCGTTTCAGCACATACAATCATCATTCATGAGATTACAAAAAGATCCTTTGGCGAGTGCAGTACCGAGGCCGGCGGACGAGGCGCGCCCGCGGCGCCGCGCTCCGTCCTACCGTCACTATTACGATTTAATTACAATAATATCTTACGTACAATTAAATTAACTGAGATTACTTGACAAGCCTGAGTGTGCGCAGCCGGCCGCAACACCGGCCGAGCCGCGGGCTGCGGGGCAAAGCGCGCCGCACTGCTTAGAAGCACTTCCTGTGCACGATTGAGGGGCCAGACTCGTCATATTCTTGTTTCGAGATCCACATCTGTTGGAAAGTAGAGAGGGAGGCGAGGATCGATCCACCGATCCATACAGAGTATTTCCTCTCAGGTGGTGCAATGATCTTAATCTTCATTGTGGATGGCGCTAATGCAGTAATTTCCTTCTGCATACGGTCGGCGATGCCAGGGTACATTGTGGTACCACCGGACAATACTGTGTTGGCGTATAGGTCTTTACGAATATCGACGTCACATTTCATAATAGAGTTGTAGGTGGTCTCGTGGATACCACAAGCCTCCATACCCAGGAATGAGGGTTGGAATAGAGCCTCTGGGCAACGGAACCTCTCATTACCGATGGTGATGACTTGTCCGTCGGGTAGCTCGTAGGACTTTTCGAGGGAGCTACTGGAGGCGGCGGTGGCCATCTCCTGTTCAAAGTCGAGCGCGACGTAGCAGAGCTTCTCCTTAATGTCGCGCACAATTTCACGCTCAGCTGTGGTGGTGAATGAGTAACCGCGCTCGGTGAGGATCTTCATGAGGTAGTCTGTGAGGTCACGACCGGCCAAATCCAGACGGAGGATGGCGTGAGGCAGGGCGTAGCCCTCATAGATGGGGACCGTGTGGGACACACCATCACCTGAGTCAAGCACGATACCTGTGGTACGACCGGATGCGTACAATGAGAGCACAGCCTGGATGGCCACATACATGGCGGGAGTGTTGAATGTTTCGAACATGATTTGTGTCATCTTCTCTCTGTAACAAGAAGCTGGGGATTAGCAAGTAATAGAACACTTGCAATATATGTTAATGAATGATCAAACTAGGTCAGGACAATTTAGAAAAAAAAACATTGAGGGAAAAGGATATATGGAAAAACGAAATACATACGGATAAATATACCAATGTTATACAAAAGGGCAACCATTATAGCTTTGAGAGTATGTAACACAAAAAATTTAGTTTAATAATATGGTACTAACATAAACAATGTTATGTTAGTCAGTTAAAATCATAATAGTATTATTTATTATATTAATATGACATTTACCAGTCGTACAAACCAGCACAGTCATAGACCTGTTAAACTCAGTTAAATGGTAGTTCTAGTTATACGTAACTAAGGACTTACCTGTTGGCCTTGGGGTTGAGAGGTGCCTCTGTGAGCAGGACAGGATGTTCTTCAGGGGCAACACGCAGCTCGTTGTAGAATGTGTGGTGCCAGATCTTCTCCATATCATCCCAGTTGGTAACAATGCCGTGCTCGATGGGATATTTAAGCGTGAGGATGCCTCTCTTGCTCTGGGCCTCATCGCCGACGTACGAATCCTTCTGGCCCATGCCGACCATCACTCCCTGGTGACGTGGTCGGCCCACGATCGAGGGGAACACGGCACGAGGCGCGTCGTCGCCCGCGAACCCAGCCTTGCACATACCGGACCCATTGTCTACTACGAGTGCAGCAACTTCTTCGTCGCACATTTTGAATTAGTCTGGAAGATAATAATCGAATTGTCAATCAGATCAGTAATTATTAACTAAAAATAATAAGCTCAACAACTTCGAATATATCTATGTTCCCCTATAAGGTAATGTGGTAAGCTGCATGCCTACGCGGTGCCACGATTTTTTGAAGTGGGCGAACGGTCGCCACCAGAACCAAATAAGGTTGTCTCGCTAGATGCCGTAATGCGTAGACGTGAGACCAGGGCGCTACTTCCTAAATAGTTACAGATATATTAATCACCTAAGAAGAAACCGAAAATTCAATCCGAGAAAGTAGCCATGATGTGTCGTATATAAATTGTTTCTATATTAAAAAGGTTAAAAATGAGCAATAAAGAATAACGGATCAAAAAATAGGAAGATGCCGTGTGGGGTCCCGACCACGCCCTACCGCAACCGGCGATTCCAGACCCCCGGCATCACGCGAACCTAACGTGTCACTGACCGCGCACTAACTAATCATTTGCACTAATTCCTCACATCACAATCACTAACACAAGTATTTACACATGATACAATTAAACTTACTTTTAATTAAAATATTCCTAATATAAATAAATAATTAATCTTCTATTGCACAGCCTCGGTAATGCTGCACGACACCTCAACTCGAGCTCACTTTTTGGAATGTCGGCGAGCGAATAGAACTGACTATATAAATGAGGCTGATTGTTGAGGCGCCCCTGCCCCGCTTCGCCGGCTCTCCACCAATCACAACACACTTGAAGTTTTGTGCCCATATATGGTATTCCGCTGCAGGGAGCCTGCGCGTCCCTCTCGTCCCGCTGACCCGCGCCGCTGATAGCGCACCTCTTGATAAGGGCACGATCTTGACTCCGGCCACACATTGATCACTTGGCAACCAGACAGAGGTTACCGTTTAAGGTATCTTATCACTATATATATATAAAAATATAAATGAAGCCGCATACATCAAGTTAGTTGTTCTGATGATTAAATTGTACCATTTGGCATTATTCCAAAATGCTAGCGAACAATTTACAAATGAATTAATAACGTGCTTATCTAGGTATTTAGTTCCTTTCGACTTGTAATATAATAGTATTTGACATACAATTAGCGAGTTCATATTATCGCTTAGAATAATTTCCAAATTATAATAACAACAATATATGGATATTTAGATGTATACTAAGTTACTAGTCTCATACTTAGCTAATGTGAAATTTCAGTTACACCCGTCCTATTTCTGTCTTTATGTACCAAGGTAAGAACTTACTAAGGTCGGTAATTTTGCAAGCTGCACATTCACTACGTACTTACTTCCCTGCCTATATATGTACTACATACTAACATTATAAATACAATTTTTTAACTTACCGATTATTAAATCAGCAGACAAAGCTTTTAAGAATGAACTTCCACTGGTTTACGACCCGAGAGAAACGCCGGCCGGTATCTTTCTGTGCTCGCTTCCAACGGAGTGAGGTGAGGTCGATTTGCTTCACTACGCCGGCGCCACGATACAATCGACTCGCCCAACGGACCCCTACCGGTGCTGAGTAATTTTATTTCTATGTTTACAGAAAAATCACTGTAATATTCACCAAAACGATACACAAATGACGTTCATCATCAACCTTAATGGACAGATGTCAGCAATTTTTCGCTATTTGGATTTGGAATGCTATTAAATTTTCGCTCCAAATTGGACTCTCCCAACCTCCCCACTTGCCGCAACGATGTCTTTGCCATATAAGGCAATCGGTAAAATCCAGGCTTCTGATTGGTAGAAGTCTACAACGGTCTTTGTACAGATACTGTGCACACAGCTGCGACTTCTTCCAAGTTGGCAACTATTTCGTTTGTGTTTGTGTCTCGGTAGAAAGATTTCATTCATTCAAAAACTTATACAGTCGAGACGATAAGTTTACAACTTACTTACGAGTGATTCACTCACACTAACGAGTGGCGATCGATGGTGGGTGGAAATAATGATTAGAACTATTTTATTTTTCGACTTTAGAGAAAATATTGCTACCTCTAAAATTATAATAGATTTCATTAGCTTCTCCGTACGGTAAATTTATGGTTGAATGTGGTAAATCTCAAAAATGTTCTTTAACTCGATTATAAAAAATGTTATCAATAATCGTGCGTTTAATAATAGCTTTCTATTAGATAACTTATCTGTGTGGAGGCTACAATGTTTCATTAAGTTAGAACATTGGCTATTTAGCTTATAGAAATTATGTTATGTTTCCAGATGTTAAAATATTTATCGGGTATATTCCCTTATATTTGATATACTTCTACTACTACTTTGAAATTTAAAGGTAATTAAGTAATTCAGCCAATTTTTAAGTAAAATGAATTTGTGAAGCCTCTCAATTCCAAATCTTTTGGTTTGACAAAAAACTCATTAATAAAATGAATTAAATAATTATTATGAAAAATCCACAAATTAAACAAACTAAACAATTATTTTTTATATTACCTTAGTTTAACTAATTTGTTTTCGAGTTTTTGGCTAGTAATTGCTGGGTCGTTTGGGTGCTGAGATTAAAGGCTAATTTTATTATAATAAATAAATTGTATTTTATTAAAGTTTTTCATTTTACATATTTTTATATTTGTATTTTGATATCTACATACATTTTTGTGTTTTATATGTGCACTAAATAAACTTTTTAAAATAGTGTTTTTATCGGAGGAGTATGCAATCAATCCGGCTAAGGGCTTAAACAAGATAATCGCTTAGGCACGCGCATAATGAAAAATGTATGGGATTTGACTTGAGCTGTCACTTAGCTATCAAATATAATTGTTATGTCGTTTAGAGATAGGATTGCGATTAACGAAATGCATCTTGTCTACGCCCTCTGTTTCAAATTTGTCATTAGGTAATGGTTTTCATGCAAACTGTACCGTTTATTTTAATTTGTAAAAAAAAGTGATTGTAATTACGTAAGTACGTACGCTATAACCGAATCAACAATAAAATTCGGTAAGATTACAAATTTTGCGTCCTTAAATATCTACATCTCTATCATGGTAAGGTATAATAGCAATATTCAGCATTTTATCATTAATAAAGTAATGTTATTTACTGTTTCGTTCTTAGATAAATATTCTAACTGCTCGAGTGATGAGTCACAGATACATCACATCCTCGAGTGCTCGTACTCCTCGTAGCGTACTACGGCGGATGAGTCAAATTCGAGTTTTTCTTGAGAGACTGTCATTAGGGACGTCTTTGACCGAATGTACGTCATTTAATACAACAGCAATGATGTTTTGATCTAATAATAACGTATCAGACAATGACAGTGGTATAAAAATACTTAATGGGATAATCTTTGATTGGAAAAACTTTGGTAGAAGATTTTCCAATGAATTTTCTAAATTTCATAAAGTATGTTGAAGCCTAAATAAAGAGATAACAAGATTGAACAAGAAGAGATAAAAGCCTTAACAAAAAAGGATAAATAACATTCTTAAAAAGTTCTTTTGTCGCTTTTATTTAATTATATAATTGTACACTTTATTAATACTTCTTGGCTTTGTTACGTTATGTACTAAAGCTGGATATTTCTTCATATTATATGAAATATGAATCACAGTAGAATGATTATTAAACCGTCGCTATCGGAATTTTTCCTCTTATGGTGAATCATACATAACGATTAGTAAGTGCATTTCCCTCTGATAAACGACGGTGATTTTCAGTTCTATATTGGTATCATCAATTTAAAAACGAAGTAGTCTTGTAATTCAATGTTTAATATAATTTTTGTCAATAAAATGTTAATGTTGCTGATTTCCTTGGCATGGTGTAGTCGCTTAAGATTTGCGATTAATCCGTTTATAAAGGTTAAACTCAATCATAATTATCAACTTTCTTATAAACATTCCTAATAAGCTCATAGGCTTGTTGAGATCTGTAGTTTGAAGTTAACATTGCGATGATAGCTCTTGTGTGTGTGCGTTGCGTGGATCTTTTAATTTCACATCCGATTTTAGAGCTTCAATACCACCAATAATCGTTTGTTTTACTTGTAAATGGTAAGTTTAGGGATTTGTGCTTTTGTGGTGAAAGATATTACTACTGCCCTTCCTGGATAATTCTTCCATCACATTGGCATCATTAAAGGCAGCCTCATTAACTTTCAGATATTCAAAGGATTCTTAGGTAATTCTATTACAGGGACATATATATAATTTGGTTGAGTAGAGTTTAATCCAACGTGTAAGTATCTACTTACGTTATGTAAACAATTCAATTCTTAGGCATTAGTATCTACGTACGATTTTAACTCGGTAGAGACGATAGAGACTACGTATGTGTTGTACTTATCAAACATATTCGAAATACCTTATGTGCCTTTTAAGAAATGCAGCTACGAATAATTTACATAATTACTAAGACAGAGTAAATGTATCATAATTTTTAATTTAAATCAAGTGTATATTAAACAGGCCTTGAATGTTACGGTGACGCATCATGCTTAATATTTACAAACCGTGAGTCATCCAGCAAACCCATATTGTTTTCATTCTAAATTGTCGATAACAATACGTATTAGCTTCCCTACAAAGGTATTTCGAAATTTATAAAGTGCACATATCTAAAACGAATTTGTAAATAATACCATGGTAATTTACTAAAAGAACTTTTCAAATAAGCAAAATATCAAACGAATAGCTATAGCTATAGCTTTTAAACTATACTTTGTAAAGTATGATCTCTACGTTCTTTCTACAAAAGCACAAAGAAGTACTCAGGACATTCTACATTTTTAATTACTACAAACAATTTTCGATTCACTGGATTTATTAATGACAACGTCAAACATTCAACATATCTTTATATTAAAAATAAGAACACTTATGTTATCACAACATTATAAAAGATCCATATCATTAATCTATGATCCTGTGCAAAGGGATTATAATAAAAAAATAAATAGTACCACTAAGTTTTTGACCGTTAACCTTCCCCAAAAGTACAAAAGGAGGGATCCCCTTTGTCGGATTTTCGAATGACAATCCTCAGTCCTCAAGAGGACATGAGAGCAAGCTTTGAACGGAAGACACAACTCGAGGTTTCGATGTACGTACTTTGTTCAAGCATACTTAAGTATATTTACTTTCCATTGTCAATCGAGAAACCTTCTTTATCTGCTTTAGTATAGTTAAAAATAGTCGAAGTCCTGCTTTTTATTCTTCCCTTGTATTGAAATTAGCAATCAAATCGATATCCACTGATTTTTTAAAATTTCTTTCACGTCATATCTATATTAACGTCTCCTCAATCCCTGTACAAATTAAATGACTCACCCAAAGAAACCGTAATAAGCTATTCGAATTCTAATGTCTTATTGCATTGTATTGAAATGCGATTGTCATAAGAATATTTAACAGCAATGTTCTTCAGTCTGTCTGACTCATATTGGCTTACTGGTGACAAATATGTACACATATCTATACGTCCGGCAGAAAACACTAGTAAATTTTTTTGTTAAGCTTCTTGATTTATTTAGCAGTAATGAAATGAAGTTGGTATTTAAAATATTTGTTTCAATAATTTCAAATCGAACGTTTATCATTCCTTCCACAATAATTTGCTGGTTAGAGGCAAAATGGAAATGATCAGTTGTAACTAGACGGTTAATATTGGATGGAAAAAATTCAACTAGTAAAGTGAAATTTTATATTTTCGATTGTCTAGAAAAAGTCAGGGATACCATATATTAAGTAACAACAAGAATCATATGGTACAAGCATAATAATTATGTTTGGTCAAGTTACGTGTATATGAACGCACTAGTTGCTGCGATGCTTTTTATTTTTGATAACTTTTATTGAGATTATTTATGTGATGATGATGATGACTTGTGACATTCTTGATTTAATGGTGTGTGTGTGTGTGTTTTGAAGGTTAATTACCTTAAGCACTATTTTGATTTGAATCTTTATTCTGCTAACTCGTAAAATTCGTACCCATAATTAGATTTATAGTGTAGCACTTAAGTGCAAATCGTAGTGACGTTACTGCAGTGCAGGCTTCTGCCCAAATATGGTTTCACAGACTAATATCGTTGCAGGAGCGAATTTCTGCTCTATTACCCTCGAGTTTGAGGCGGTAATGCGTTCGAAAGTGTGGGTAACGTTAAGTCTAGCCGGGTGGACGGGACATGGGGCGGTTGAACAAAATCGATCGTCGCCCGCCGCACCCACTCAGCCGCGCCCTTGACCCTAGCCTTGCAGCAGTGACTGACGCTTATTGGATGGCCGGCGCGGCCATTGACCAGTTTCTTTAGCTAATACTCACAAAATAGCATTATACCGACGAAAGATTAATTCAGTTAAAAAAATATATATTGAGCTTAGACTAATACTTAAACAAATTCATTCTGTAGCTTAATGACCGAAGAAATACTTGTCAAAACTAACAAAATGGATTCAGAATTGCATAATTTTTGAACTAATTTAACAAATTAACGAGATATATTGCGATGTTTGGATGACTATGAGCAGAGTATTGCTTCCACCAATTTACATTATAAATAATGGGAGTTTTAAATATCTAGAATGACAGTATTTATTATATCTATATATACCAAAAAACTTGAGGTACTTTTTCTGATGTGACTATACCTCAAGATCGATCAAACTTGTTTTTAGTCCATGGAAATATCAATCTCGATATTTCCTTGGACTAAAAACAAGGATATGAAAGATACAAAAACAGCCGATAAAGATACAAAAGCAGCCGGAAAGCAGGCTAAATTTTTACCTTTTATGTTTCAAGATATCGAACTTCAAGTAAGCCAAATAATACTACCAAAATGTAAAAGGCTACTCAGTAGTTAAATAAAATTTTGGAAATACATAAAATTGACGAGACTGCTATTAGTTAAATAAATTTAGTAACCATTATTATGATATAATAAAACTTAAAAAGCTCCCAATTTTTTTTCTGATAATGAATTCGTACCCCTACAAAATGCCACACGAAAAAACAATGCACACAAAACGCCGTACAAAAAAGTGGCGTCAATATAAACCGCCGCAAACAAAACGTCGCAACAAAATCGCTGCATAATTTTAGACGGTCCCCCTATATCATATTTCCGTTAGTTTAAAAACGTGTTAAATTTATAGTTTTTAATAAGTACATTCAAGGTTATTGTTTTATGTCCATTTAAGAACAATTAAAGCCCCAATATGAAGTTTAATTTCGAAAAAAGTGGTAGCGTGTAGCCTGTAACATACGATATAATTGTATGTGGCATTTTTGTGTGCGATATTTTGTCTGCGATGTTTTTAAGTGCGGTGTTTTTTTGTTCGAAGTTTGGTCTGCGGTGTTTTGTCAAGAAATCCAATTGATTACATATAAGTTAATAAAGTAATTAAGATTTCATTTCAATCATTATTAGTGAACAAAAGACATTACAGTCTAATGACTATGTAGATAGTGATTTCCAACAGATAAAATCATTACTGTCTTGGACTGACATGCAACTAAATTAATATCTTATCAATCCTCTTTCCTTCCCCCCATAACATAATGGCTATATGGACCAATTTGTCCATATAGCCATTATGCTGCATTTTTAAACCCCCCAATTAGTGTAATTTTCAATCGAATTCAACCGTCTCGGTCGTGTTTGTCATCAGCTGTCCAATTTTATGTAAATGTCAGCAGCGCCTTTGCTGCATTGGAAACGACTGTAAAGGTTATATCAGGTCCCACATCGAAACTTTGATGATACGTTGCCAATATGGTACTAAAATAGGCCAACGTTTTAAATAAAAGTAGTTAGGTCTAGCCATCGCTCGAAATGCTTTGACGGTGGCGTGAATGTGCTCCGAGATACATCATGTAAGCATGGCACTTGCGGCTTGAAGCTCCGACGTTGGGCCAATGAACCTAGCAGAAGTGAGACTAAGCTTGGAAAGATGGATGTGTCATGATCAACGGCACAAAATCGACACGCCCTAACATACGTTGCAGTTCTGCATGGGCATGTTCTGCCCTGCATGGGCTGCGTACGAGTCAGAAGAGGCGGCTCCACACGCTGCTCCAGCCGCCGAAGTTGGGGTCGGAAGAGGCGGCTTGATCGTCGATGACATTTTCCCGGCGCTGAAGGGGATATCCCGATGTTCTCGGGTATCGCAATCTCTTGCCCAATGTAGGGCTTTCAGTGTCTGCCGTGTACGGTTTATAATTAAACAGATTTTTCCGTGGCCGTATAGAACATCGTCAGTTTTAGTCGGTAGACTGAAAAGCAGAAGTCCAATTTAATCCAATTTTGGTCCCTATAATAATTAGGCACATCTCAAAGATTTCTGATCAAAAAAATAAGTCTGACCATTTTTATCTGTACTGTGGTTTGTTGACCCAGCATGAATTTGTGAAATGAGCCCTCATTTATGAATATCGTATTAATGACTGCGTTGCGATATATTTTCTAGATTCGAGGTATAAACAACCATCTGGTCGAGTGGTCAGTACTCCTATCTACTTAGCATGAGATACCGGGTTCTGATCCCGGTAGGGGCAGATATTTGTATAATGAGTACGAATATTTGTTCATGAGTCATGGATGTTATATGGTATGTTTATTTAGTGTATTTCTGATATTTACATACATAATACGAGCTATATTTCTCCGTTATCTAGTATCCATAACACAAGCTCTTAATGATGTTAAATTTGGGCTAGAAAATAGGTGTGAGTGTGAGAAATATTATTATAATAAAACCATTGATACACTCATATCAATGTTATGAAACTTTGTCGGGTTTTCTTTCCAAATATTTTAATTATTACAATTTTTTAAAGTCTAAGAAAAACTAACACTTTTAAAGATCAAGAATACCTATTTACTTCATGATTTCGATGGCGCTGTCCAAAAGAGTACTAGAAGATTTGAGTATCACATTTTGATAAAACAATGCTTAAAATTAGTGTAAGTTGGACTTCAACTAGCGGTTCAGTTTACATAAATTTTGAAGTCTTTTATATTATTGTACCTTTAACCTACACTGTTTTGTCTGTTCGTTTAAAATGATATTAAATTTGAATAAAATTGATTAAACATTGTGTAACTAGTTATTAGCTCATAAGCAATAATCTACTGATTAAGAGAGAAAAAATAAAACCTGCATTACAAATCAATTATAAATGTAACTATAAACTGTGCTATTAACATCTGAAATTCTAATATTAACCTCATGTGCTTTGGAGATGATTAGAAATAAAGAGAAACAGACGCAATAGTTATTTTTGGTAAAGCCCTTGAAATAATACGATATTGAAGTATTTTTGTCATCTATTATACTTATAATTAATAATATAATGCGAATACCATTTAATATGCAAATTAGTGAAAAAATTAAATGATTCATGCATGTTTCATATGTTCATTCATAAGAGACTAAATTAACTGTAACATTGAGATAGAAAGTGTACCTAACGTATATAACGTAATCGATCAGCGAGCGACATTTTCACGTCAATAGTAAATCTGTTTATTCAACACAACACCATCCAGAAATAAAGTTGTGACGTCAACACGCAACATGCGCCTGCGGGTGTGTCTGTGCTAATTATAACTGTGTATTTGGAACACAGTTTAGTGTAGGTCAGTCAACTACGAATTCTCTATTTCAACAAGTTGATCCCGGGTCAAGTATAAGGTCGCGGTTGCATTCCTAACGTAACCTAAACATATTCATCATTAGTAATTACAACTTTTAAAGTTGTCTTTCTATTTCAAACCAAAGGAAGATTCGATAGACTATAATCTCGATCTCATATGCGAACCAAATTACAATTGTCTATTTTTATTTTTAAACAGACAATTATAGGCGCCGCTTTTGCCGTACAACAATTTAAAACAGTAATGAAAACGCCGGCAAATCTTTCCCACTTCCATTCCATTAGGTCAATGTACATTCTCCAAACTTATACCGTTTCAATTATTGTGTTGTCCCCAATATTAACTTTCCATTTTATATTTGAACTAATTCAATTGCTATCATCGAGTTTAAACTCATTATTACGAACTAAAGGGTTCATATCTTATTAGAATGGAATTTTAAGACTTACCTGAGTCAGGATGACCGGTTGACTTGTTGGAACGCGGTTTTGTGTTAAAGAGATTGTCAACGGTACTCTGTCTTTCGCTTTTTTAAAACGGTTGTAACACGACTCTATTATTTGTTTAAAAGCGGGGATCTTAAAGTAAATAAAATATACATATTTATACCGGTATATAAATTATTTTATTACAAATTAATGTTTGTTAGTGACTCATAAATTAATCAAAAATCTTTGTCAAAATTGAATTTACGTAATATGCATATTACGATACCTTACAACCTATTTAAATACTGTACTTAAAATATAAATCACAAGCGTAATTTGAGCCGCCCATATCGGGGACTGGTGTAGGGCATCATTAATTAGGAACAGTCATTGGTTGTGGTTTAGAAACACTTCCTGTGCACAATGGAGGGACCAGACTCATCGTACTCCTGTTTCGAGATCCACATCTGTTGGAAAGTGGAAAGGGAGGCAAGGATCGATCCACCGATCCATACGGAGTATTTCCTCTCAGGGGGAGCAATGATCTTGATCTTCATTGTAGATGGAGCAAGGGCTGTAATTTCCTTCTGCATACGGTCGGCAATACCAGGGTACATTGTGGTACCACCCGACAATACTGTGTTGGCGTACAGGTCTTTACGGATGTCGACATCGCATTTCATGATAGAGTTATATGTGGTTTCGTGGATTCCATTAGCCTCCATACCCAGGAATGAGGGTTGGAATAGAGCCTCTGGGCAACGGAACCTCTCATTGCCGATTGTGATGACTTGTCCGTCGGGTAGCTCGTAGGACTTTTCGAGCGAGCTACTGGAGGCGGCGGTGGCCATCTCCTGTTCAAAGTCGAGCGCGACGTAGCAGAGTTTCTCCTTGATATCGCGTACGATTTCACGCTCAGCCGTGGTAGTGAATGAGTAACCGCGCTCGGTGAGGATCTTCATGAGGTAGTCTGTGAGGTCACGACCAGCCAAGTCCAGACGCAGGATGGCGTGAGGCAGGGCGTAGCCCTCATAGATGGGGACCGTGTGCGACACACCGTCACCGGAGTCAAGCACGATACCGGTGGTACGACCGGATGCGTACAGTGAAAGCACAGCCTGGATGGCCACGTACATGGCGGGCGTATTGAATGTCTCGAACATAATTTGTGTCATCTTCTCTCTGTAACAAGAAGCCGTGGGTAAGTGGGTGCGGCACACAAAACGATTACACGCTAGTCGGGTTTGTTTGTTAGTATATCTTACCTATTGGCCTTGGGGTTAAGGGGAGCTTCTGTGAGCAGGACGGGGTGTTCTTCGGGGGCAACACGCAGCTCGTTGTAGAATGTGTGGTGCCAGATTTTCTCCATGTCATCCCAGTTGGTAACAATGCCGTGTTCGATGGGGTATTTGAGTGTGAGGATACCTCTCTTGCTCTGTGCTTCATCGCCAACGTACGAGTCTTTTTGGCCCATGCCTACCATCACGCCCTGATGACGTGGGCGGCCAACGATCGATGGGAACACGGCACGCGGCGCGTCATCACCCGCGAAGCCTGCTTTACACATACCGGATCCATTGTCCACTACTAACGCAGCAACTTCCTCGTCGCACATTGTGAATTAGTCTGAAATAGACAAAGTCCCTTATTAATTCGCAATGCTACAGCAGTCACTTAAAAACACGAGATTTATCACTTCACTTATCAAATTACGTAATCGCTTTTTTAACGATGTCACCTGTTCACTTTTTTCATATATTTTAACACCTTTTTTATATATTATTTATAAAAAGTTAATGTGTTTAATTAATTTTAAACTAGACTACAAAACTTTATCAAACTTACTTTTTATTTAAAGTTATGACTAAGTAACGAGTACACTCCGCGCCGCTACGCTGACCACTACTAAATGAGAACCGGCACGTGAGGATAAACTATATAAAACAGACCTTATCAGCGCTCACACACTATCGGCATCCATTTATTTTCCACCAATCACGAACTCCCTCCATTTTTGTCACCATATATGGAGATGCGGTAAACATACTCATATTGTAAGGGTTACCACAGCACAGTTGATACGTCCTCAGTGCAGAGTTATTTTTGTAGAGTACTATTGATAGCGTCGAGGAAAACCTTGTTAAGTTAGCTTTCAATATTCTATGTTATTGCCATATTTATAACGCTATTATTTATCGGGACGTAGCTGTTATTAATGTGGAATGTAGAGATCTCTATATTAGTATAATATACGTTATTTTTACTATCAAGTTTACATTATTTCTATCATAAATTTAACATGGAAATCAATGCAGATTGGTGTGTCAATTAACTCTAATTAATGTAGTAAACTAAATTAATTGTTTTGAATACACATTCAAAACAATTAAATGATTTTATCGTTTCTTTTATTTGAAACAAAATTATAGTTATTAATTTTGGTAAACCTACCACATTTTAAGTAAAAAATTAAAGCTGGTATTATTCATGTGTTAATCATTGATATGATAACAGTCAACGCCTTTTGATAACACACAAGACGCTGTTATCAAGAATACCGTACCAGTTTACGTGGTTTATACATTCACTTAGAATCAAATATTTTAACGTTTCCTGATTTCACCTACCTAATATACTTACTTTCTCTGTGAGTCTGCGGATTTACACTAATTAACATCAGACGTGTAAGGCGTCTGATGTTAAAGATGAATTTTATAAATGATGAGATGAAATTCTACAGGCGAGAGTATAGTAATTTTAAAGATGGTTACGTATATTGTATATTCTGGTTTAAATGAAAAATAATTGTGTATAATTTAAAAAAAATCTTTGCATCATTATATATACTGAAGATCATTTTTGTTAATTTTGTTTCTTGACTTTGCAATAGCAGTAAATACGAGTAAGAATCTTACAGTGGGATCTGTATGTTTATGGTATTATTTTCAGTATTTTACAAAAACCTCAGGAAACTTATTCCTTATAGTGGGTATATCATAATATTGAAATAAGTTGTTTTTACATTGATATTTTAAAAATGTATGTTATTACATTTAAAATTAAAACGTATGATACAATGAACTTTTTGACGACCCTCTGGTCGAGTGGTACCTGTGAGTACTCTCCAGGTCCAATGAGTACTCTTGTCTACTTAGCCGTTGGGGGCAGTATTTGTATGAGTGCGAATATTAGTTCGAGGTTTTATGTTTATTTAGTGTATTTCTGATATACATATTACTATCTATATTTCTCTATAATCTAGTATCCATTACAAAAGTTCTTAATGATGCTTAATTTGGGTTAAATAATAAGTGTTACAAAGATCGAGAAAAATTTTCATTTCAATAATGTCCAGAAGAGTAATCTACACCTTTACGTAACTCAACCTCAGCTCTGATGGGCTTCGTGCTGATGGTAATTGTCCTGAGTTACTTTGCCAGTCCCAGACGTAGCGTACTGTGAAATCCATGCGTGGGAGCCAATGTTGGTTTAAACCTAAGCAACTTCAATTTTTAAATAGAGTTAGAAATGCCATGACGAGAAATCAAATCATTTTGCCGACTTTCACCTATAATTTTAAAGATATCCGAAAACGAATCACTTGTCAATTAAGGTCCATATTTCATAATGACTGTCCCCAAATGATTAAATAAACATTTAAAAAAAATGCGTATTACATATTTTTATAATGAATCATAACATACCTAAAAACTAATATCTATAATAATTATATAGAGCGATTTGATAAAATATTATCCTTTTCTAAATAACTTAACAAATTATGATTTCTTGTAACTGGTGACATGAATCTCATGATAAGAACGTTTAAATTTCCATTTGTAAATTGCTTTAGTTTATGTTATGTAAAAGATTATTAATATTATTTCATCGCACTTGCTAAAAATGTAAAAAAGGACAATGGAATCGACTGACTGAGCCATCAGTCAATAATTCAGTACCACTATCTATAGGATACTCGGCCCGTAGTCATGGTATCGAGTCCCATGCCGGAGCAGATTAACATTCTCGAGTCTCATCATTGTTTGGTCACCATATGTATCTTCCCATACTTCTCATATTCTAAAATAAAAATTTAAGTAGGTTAACTGGTATAAAAAAACTATAAATAAAAATAGATAAGATTTCACATTATTGCACTTTTTCATACACGAATATACTAATTTCTAAGGAACACGACGAATCGTCTGTGGGTACCACCTGTTGAGGTATTTGTTTTATAAGTAGTTTTGATTATTGACGAAAAGACTGCATAGGATTTTCAAAAATTTCCTGCAATAATAGTTTAAAATCAGCGTTGATCTAAGTTGTCAAAACTTAGAATACATTTAATTGTCATCGTCCATGAAATATTAATTTGATAAAAAAGTTTTGAGTCATGTTGACGTGTACATTATTAGGAAGCAGATTAGAGTACAGTTTTTGTGTAGATTACGCATTAATTCTATATAAAATTATAAATTAAGGATATTGTACACTTATTATAAGGAAAATTGCTTCTCTATAATTGTTTACGTCTACACTTATTTATAGTTCAGGTATTTAATGTTTTCGATGCGGAAAATTTCAATTTTATGTTGAGCTTTTTTTTTATTTTTTCCTGTGGTAAATGGACTCTATATTTTAAGCTATATTTCTAGCATGGAGCAGTTTTTGCTAGATGCGTGTATAAACACACAAATGAAAAAAAACTGTTCTTTTGCAATGCTAGGGCAATAGAAGTCACATTTTAACATCGGGCTGTTAAAATTTTATTATATGTATAGATGAAGTGTCTTTTGGTGTGCTTTACGTATTATTATGTTATACATGTTACTGTTTTTTTGAGGAATAATCCGATAAAGACCTACCCGCCACTGACTAAGCTGCAAGCGTGTGTGGGGCTCACTCAGTTCCACATCAAAACGGAACTAAAATACCCACTAAAACTCCCCGGTCACTACATTGCCCTTCACGAGGGTGACCTGGGTTCGCTTTTTAATACACATACAATTACAAAATGGCAGTTTATAACATAATTTATGAATCCCTTTCCAATTTACCGGCAATTTAGTAATTAGATAATTAAGTATTTAGATACTGCGAACGATAAATATCAATTGTATAAAAGATGCCTATTTCTGATTATCTGATTAAATCATCGAAACAAATTAAATGCAAGGCTAATTAGTGTGATATTTAAATCATTATCAGCTGCCTACAAGGGCAGGATACCTAGTATTATCAAATTCTAGTTATAAGCATCGATATAATCGATGGTACTAAATAACTAATATTTACCTTAAAACAAAACAGTATAGCACACAACATGTAATGCTTAGTTTATAGTTAACACGTTCTTATCACACCAGCGGTATACTCCTTCTCTGCCTGTTTTTCTAAAAACTGGGATACAACCTAGCTTGCTAGTATGATTTTGTAGTAATTTACCGCTAGTTAATTATTTAAAACAGTTATATGGTTGAACAGGACACCCAACGTTAACCAATAAATATAATCCTCAAAAACATAGTATTGGTTGTTTAGGATTTGTAAACCCTTTTCAATTGTTTTTTACCTAACATATTGTACGTACCAACAAGCAGGAAGAAATCATGATATTATACCTAAAAGCTATGATGTGCCTAACTGGCCTCGCGCTATACTAACCGGATGTGTACACCGATGCAAATTTTACTGCAAGTTACGTCCGATGTATCAGCGCCCGCACGAAACAAGGTTGAGGCAATCTACGAAACTTGAGCTGTGCTGGCTCATTTTCAAGTTCATTGTACACCTCAAATAATATTTCTCCACTAAATTTAAGTTGCAAGTTATATACTTATTATTTAAATTCAAGACAAGTATAGTATAGTAATAGTAGTAAGTAGTAAGTAAGTAGTACTTAATGTCAAGTATCTTAATTGTTAATAATGTGTTAATTATACATTTTTAATTTTTGCGAAATGTAGTCCGTACAGCCGCGTTTTCTTAATAATAATTTTCTAGTTCAAAAAAACGCCTATTGTTTATAATTATTTTATTAATTTAGACATCTTTAGGTTAGCCAACAATAGGAACACTTCGAACTACGAATAACTTTGATTAGACAATTATTGTATAATTAACATAACAATAATCTAAATAAGTAAAATTTGTGCTTAAAATCAAGGAAAAAAATATAATGTTTTTGTTAGATGATATTAATTCGTAAATTTTTTTGCTTACTTGGAAAATGTTGAAGAAAATTGAATGATTTTGAAAAAGTGTGGAAATTGTGTTTGGTTAGAATTTCTCGGATTGAAAACGCTTAAACCAACTTTGTGCTACTCTTACTGACACTGCATAAGGTCCATAAACGTCATAATTTTTTTCGCGGCTTGCGTTGCATTTTTTCCTTTTTTGTAATAATATTTTAAAATGTATCTAATTCCTTTATTCGATTTGCTCATTTTGACAGAAAGAAAAACAAATGAAAAATAGTGGGAAATTTTTCATTTGTTTTTTTGAAATGTCACCTTTTTAATGTCAATAAAACCAGCCAGATACAAACAGAACAACCAAAGATATTTTAATATAAGTTTATATATACTATATGCGAAAAGACTTTTTCCCCGAATATTCCTGGGGTAATAAAACCAAAAAATTGTTCAACCCAAAATTCGTTTGGGGGTTTAATTTCTTTGATGACAATTTTGACTTTTTTATTTATATATATTGAACATTTAGAATTGGTGTTCTGCCAGATAACAACAAAAATAAGCATCAAAATAATAATAATGGTGACTATAAACCTTTTGGATTTGGATACCAAAATCCCTGTTTATAATAATATATATATAAACAATATTGTTTGTTTTATTTCTATAATTTTCCAATGACTCGCTCAGTCTTAGAACTCCAACAGTTGACAGAATCTGATTGTTTCTTGAATACCTTATTTATTAGTTACTTAAATTAAGTAATGTATGTCAATAAATTTAAGATACCAGTAATTGCCAATTGATTAATAAGGTATGTTTATAGGCCAACTGCTATCCTATCTCAGGATTACCTTCGTTACCGTTTAAGTACTGAACGCATAAAGGTTGTTGAGAAGCCTTAAAAGGACTAAAAGTGCGCAGCCAACTCTCAACGCGCAACTCAGGCCATTTTAGGCGCCAACCATTAATCTTTGGTACCCATATCAGAAGTAGCCATATTAGCTAGAGGCCCGTTTTAGAGCATGTTGTTCTGAAGAAAATTATGGCCAACCATATATTGTGCCGTGAAATAGAAGTTACTATATTTTGACAGTTAAAAATGTAATTTACATGATATCATGGGTTTTGACGTGAACGAGATATAAAAATATAGAAAGAGAAAAAGAGATTACGTGACTCCTTTCTCGGTCGCACAGCCAGAGCGTGGTATTCCTTACCGGCATATGTATTTCCTACTTCATACAACATGTGTTCCTTCAAAAAACAAATAAGGAACCTGGGAATTCTTCAGAATGAATCCCACGTAGTTTATTAAATATTAAAAAATCCTCTAGACTATAACTGTTCTCGAGGACACAGCAGTCATAAATTTTTTTAAATTTAAAATAAGAAACAATGTCTTAAGCCTTAATCTTGATTATAAGTAGATATATGAGTTTAGTAATACTTTGATGATTTTATCTCGTTCGCACTTTATAAAAATTGCATACATGGTGCAGGTAATGTATAGGTATTTGGTCCTTAGTTGTTCCTTACACAGGAAACGCTTTATGTTTGTAGAACGAAAACCATATGGCAGGAAGGAAACTATGTACTCACCATGTCAAGGTGAACAGCTCCCCAACCAAGTACATGTGCTCTAGTAAACACGTATGCACATAAAAGGTAGAAGTAATGAATATAATTTTTATAAAAACAATGTTCAGAATGCTCTCCTTCACAATAAAAAAGGCGTTTGAGCTAAGAAGGCTAACTTTTTAAACTGAAACAGAAATAAGTGCTCATTAAAGCGAATTGTTTATATTTAATATGTTGGTGATCTGTGGTGATTACTATCAAGATATTATTAATTTACCGTCGGTTTTTGACATTTAACTTATAGAAGGAATGTCAAAAACTGACAACCGATAGTTTTCAATATACCTTTTTATAATCATTTAATAGCCTATTTACATGTTGGTGAACACCAGCCTTAATCAAGTTTTTATAATGGCGCGCTATTTTACAAGCTTTTATTTGTCTTCGGGTCAAATCAGCAACTTGCAACGGTCAAAACTTGCAATTTTTTGCAAGCAGTTTTCCTCAACCGATTAAAATGATACTATATATAATAAAAATATATAGATATTTGCTAGGCGGCCCAAGTTTATGGACTAGTTTTTTATTAGGCACTCGACTAACAAAACCATAACTGAAATATAAATTATTGTAAAATAATTTTTGGAAACTAACTTTTAATGAAAATATAAAAACACCAATGGTTAAATACAAAGGATTATTTTGACACAAGTATCGAAGACGAAAATGAATGTATTGTATGATAAATACAGAATTAAATCTCTCATCAAGCTTTTATATTATATTAGGTCGGGGGAAAAGTCTTTTCGCATATAGTATGTATAAATTTGTATTTAAATATCTTTGGCTGTACTGTTTGTATTTGCCTGGTTTTCATCACATTAAAAAAAATTTAACCTAATGAACCGTGTACTCATTTGCAATTCTTCATTGAGACGTAATGATACCGAACTGTATTTGAAGAGATTAACAACTGGTGATGAAAAGTGGATTACATATGACAAGAACGTGCGAAAAAGGTTGTGGTCAACGGTCAGTCAGGCTTCATAGACTGTAGCATAACCTGTGTTAACTCGCAATAAGGTAATGCTGTGTATATGATGGGATTGGAAGGGCATTATTCATTATAAGCTTTTACCGCCGGGCAGAACCATCGATTCGGATCCCTACTGCCAACAATTGACGAGATTAAAGCAAGAAGTTGAGAGAAAGCACCTGGAATTGAATAATAGAAATTGTGTGGTCTTTTCTCACGATAACGCTAGACCAAATACATCTTTAGCCATTCAGCAAAAATTAAGAGAGTTTGGTTGGGAAGTGTTAATGCATCCGCCATATAGCCCTGAGCTTTCACCATTAGAATTCTACCTGTTTCGGTCTCTTCGGAATTCTTTAGGCAGTTTCAGGTTAATATCAAGAGAAGACTGCCAAAACTACTTGTGGCGTTTTTTTTATCACAAATCCCAAAATTTCTACACCAAAGGGATCATGTCTCTACCTAAAAGATGGCAGAAAGTCTACGAACAAAATGGCACATATAAACTATAATTAAATATAAATATACTTTAATTTAAAAAAAATCTTGAATTTTCATATAAAATACGAAGAACATTTTTCCCCATCCTATTATATTCTGCAGTTTAAAAATATCCACATTTATATTACGCAAACGTAGGGAAGTGGATAGAAAATGTCAGTTGATTTAATTTTTGTGATTGGCATTATTTTATGCTTGTGTATTTAACTTTTTATTATTTATTATTAGCATAGTATGAAGTTGTTATGAAAATTATAAAATCCGCCATATTGGAGCGGAGACCATATTGAATTTACTTTGAAGTTACAAATTTTATTGTTTTTTACTCTTCAACTCCTATCATTTGATATCCATTTTAAAGGGGTTGTGAAAATATATATAACCCGCCATCTTGGAGCGGCGGCCATATTTAAATTATTGCAATATCGAGTATTGTACCTGTTTGTGTTTTATTTGTATACCAATGTTTACCTAACCAACAAGGTTGCTCAATATAAGGAAATAGTATGTGGGTGTATGTTTGGATAAAGCTCTATTTAGGTACCTACCTTTTATAAATTGACTTGATAAATTTAACTTAGATGAGTTGGTAGGTATAAGTTCATATAACATTCGTTCGACTTTTCTTCACATTGGGCACAGATATATAATTTATATTAATTCTGAGTTACTTTATTATGTTTTCGATCTATTGTCTGTAATTGTGCCTTAAATACCTACATAATGAGACATTTCTCCGTAAACAGCTTCATTACTCGGTGTCTAATTTGTTGATCGAAGTGTCTAATAGATACCAACAAATGAAGCTACAGAGTTATTCGTGTG
This sequence comes from Acentria ephemerella, assembly GCA_943193645.1. Classification (NCBI taxonomy): domain Eukaryota; kingdom Metazoa; phylum Arthropoda; class Insecta; order Lepidoptera; family Crambidae; genus Acentria; species Acentria ephemerella. The sequence goes on along the minus strand of OW971886.1, from coordinate 6,592,313 downwards.
TCTTAAGTTCGCGCTTTAGTTTATACGAACATTTTACGGGTACATTGAACTTTGATTTTTATTGATTTGTTTTACAATTTATTTTTATTCTTCCTATCTGAAACAAGTTTTTCCCGTGGACCGTTACGATTTGAATTCGAAGCACACGTTCATCGATAAGATACATAACTTTTAGCGAATGTAAATCAACCATAGTTAGTTAAGTATTATGTAGGTAGGTACTCTTTTGTTACATTATTTAGAAAACGTTAGATATGTTTTGTTTATCATTAATTTGCGGAAAAGCTCTTACAACTTACAATACTGAAAACTGAATAATTGTAACGTTTTTGTGATGATAATTATTATATATCATTGTTTTATTCATCATATTACAATTATGATGAATAAAACAATGATATATAATAATTATATTACAATTATTTCTATTATGTCGACAAAGAATTCTCTTTTTTACTTTTTAAATAGATTAATATTGAAGAATAACAAATAATGTAGTTATTATATTAGTATGTTTTGGGTAATATTTTATAAAATATGTCATGGACGGTGAGTTTTCCCTTTAAACATACACATTATTATAAAATGTGCCCCGAGCACATTATTTAGGAAATTAAGATAAAGAATTATTATGAAATACGTATTATACACCTAGAATACAGGAGCAGACACGTAGAAAGAGGAGCCTGTTGGTGTAGTGGTTTTAGCGCTCTAGTTTCGATAACGAAAACAAAATAAATTGCGGCATGGTTGGTCTCTAGTCGGGTCAATCAAAATTTGACACGTTAGTCCGTTGTCAAATCAAACGCTTTCACCCACCGACCCGCGTTGTGCTACCGTGATGATGTTATGGCCCAAAACTCCTTATGTGTTTCTCCCAAAGAAGCCTCTCTCAAGGAAAGCCTGTGGCCAGCATTGGGACGAATATAGGCCGTTGAAGATGATGATGATGACACCTAGAATAGAAGAAATAGAATTTATTTCCTGTTAGTAAAAGAAACTAAAAATATGTCCTTGGAATGTCAAATTACAAACAAATAAGCTTTTGAATAAAAATACATCAATAATTGGTGAAGAATAAAGCAATTATGAAAAAAACTATGTAACTTACGAACGTAAGTATGTACGAAATTGAGTTTTTAACTAAACGAACGTTGATATTCCCAATGAGCGAGTATGAGTCACCTTCTAAAATTATAAAATCCGTTGAATTGACCTTCGAGAGTTCAGCCGTTTGTTTGAATTTTATACGTTACAAAGAGACACGGAGCAAACAATAATAATTGTATGGTCTATGATGTATATCAATTTATGTTCTACGTTTAAAAAACAGCTCAGCAAAAAGCCTTGTTTAAATAAATCTTATAGTATTTTTAATGTTGATTTCGGAAAAAATAGTAAAAATTCCATCACGTACAGTTATTTCACAAACAGCTTGTCTAGTTTTAGCTTTTTCCATATTTTTTATAAATAGTTCAGTACTCTAGTAAGTTTCAATTTTGGATTTTAAGATCTTCACAAACTGTTATTTAGCAAGTTTAGTTTGTTTTTTTAAGTACAAGTTGTTTTATGGATGTATAAACTCACCAGATTGCTTCTGCTACATTTGTGGTAACTAAACCAAAAGCGACAAAGAAACATCTCCGATTTTGTTGAAAAGGTATATTTTGCAAAAACATTATTATAAGGACTTATAAGCTGAAAGAGAAATGTAAGTATTCTTGAAATATAGTTTAGAAGATGATTTATACATAAAATATTGGTCGAATTATGTTATTTTACCAAAAAATAAGGCCTTTTTTGTGAGAAAACCTGACGTGATAGAAAAAATGGATTCCATTTTCGAAATCAGCGATGAGGAATGTAACTGTTTTTATGTAAATACATAAAAAACAGTTATCAAATTTCAAACAACTTTAAAAAAATATTTTTTAGCAGACTTGTGTAATTAGAATGCCTATGTCATTATAGGTAAAAAATTGTTGTGCCTGTCGTAAACAGTGGAAATTTCACCAATAAATAAGATACACCTTGCCCACAACTCTGATGTTATTCATAAATGAATCTCACTGTATTTATTAATTAAAAATGTATCAATCTACCTACTTAATTTAAACTGATAAACATTTCGACTAAATAGAAAAGTTTCGGTTTCATCTTATTAGACACAAAATTTCAACATTCCTATTCGGCATGCACGTGCCGTTATCGATGGGTCAAATTGATTGATGAATTGTTTTGTCAAATTATACAAAGATACCAAGAAGAATTTTTCTTGACATTTTTGTCAAAAAATAATATATCATAATATGTATGTTGTTATGTTGATCTTGTAGAATTTGAAACGACCACCACACTAAATAAATACCTCTTTGGCATTGTAATACCACGTGGGGTCTAATAGACACATGGAAAAAACTACATAACATTTTTTCATTAATTTAGAGAATATTTTCACTTTACCGAGTGACGCGACCACATATAGGGCCTACGCAAACTGTGTCTCATCCCCCATATTCTAGATTAATAAACGTATTAGCGTAGCATTTCCACCGTGATTCATAGCAACCATTCAATAGGCGGCAGTGCTCACGCTTTCCTCAATGAAAAGTTTTAGAATCCATGTCAGTAATGTGTTACGTTTTTCTCAGCGCTTTACACAACCACCAACAATGGAGCGTTTGATGTGATTATCCAAGTTTAACAATAATAACGGTTCTCATTAATGAAGACTGAACTGCTTACTCGAGAAAGTGAGAGAGTATAACACGGAGAAAGTATCAGTTGCTCGATACGAAAGTAATAATATTCTTATAATATATTATTCGAAGGTGCTTTGATACTTAAACACGTAAGCTTTTCGGAACCTCTTTTTAATTGAGAAATCATTCAGTTTAAAAGAGCCCATTGGGCCACCGGTGTCAGTAATGTAATCCATGTGTGTGGAAACCCTCAAAAGTAGAAACTAATAATATTCTTTTTTAATTATTGTCATTAATAGGATACCATTTTTACTAACTTTGAGACTTAGAAGTTTATATTTATTTATAAAAATTGTGAAGTCGGGTATTTCTTCATTAGTTTTCCCGATACTGTACCCCTATATATCGACACTGGCAATTAATTTTAACTCAATTGCCAAGGTGGAAAAATTTTAGAGAATTACAGTTTTCGGAACATAAAATTTTTACCGACCTGGTTGTAAGTAATGATTGTGAAAAAGTAGTAAAGAGTTTAATATTATTTTAGATTCATGCACTACAAAATCAGGGGTACCTAATTGTAATTAATCACTTTGTCATGGGCCAACAGACGCTTGAATATAGGTTATACTTGTCTATTTCCCACGCCCCTTTATTGCTATTACAGTTCAGGGTGCGGTCCACATTACTCAAAGCCATATATGGTGAATTCCACAGACAACGCCACCACGCATCAGAGCAAATAAGCTGGTTTTCATGCACTAATGCACAGATTCGACGATGTCCGCACGAGAGGCCGCCGAATTGATCAGATTGATAACATTTTAGGGGAAATAGAAATCTTAACAATAACTTTTATAAAACAATCATTATGAGACATTAAAGTTACATTGTTTTCCTTTCAAATAAAGAGGAGGAACTTTAAATTTTTCTGTTGCCCTGTCCATAGAGTTATAAGCAGGTTGAGGATCCTGTCTTGGTTCAAGAGACGAGATTAAATATCGTTACCGTTGTCCCCTTTAAGAATTACTATGATATTGAACATTCAAGATTTCACGTATCTATCGCTTTCCTCTTTACAAATATACTAGCAACGGGGACCGCAAACTTTCAAAATATTACGGAATGCTGAGTCCTCTTTAAAATTTGAAGTAGGTTAATAATTTTTTAAGAATTATGTAATAGCTCACAGTATGGTACCACTCCTGTTTACCTTAAAAAAGAGAAAAGCATTGGTATGTCCGTGCTACCTTTTTTGGTGGTTACTAAGTAGCGCATCATTACTTAGTACTGAGCTGTGTAGAGGACAATACCATTTTTAAGTAATTTAATCGTAATTATGAGTAAATATTAGTACAGTAATAATTTCTATAAAACTTTGCTGTTGGTATCTATATTTTTTCATATCATAAATGAAACAATAAATTATTTTCCGAGCGGATTTCGTGTTATCCCAACATATTGAGAAATAGTAATAATAGTTTTTAAGTGTGTATAATTATAATATGATGCCCATTGGTGGTTGATTAAATCTAATGGATGGCGTGGTGTTTTAACTCTGAAACAAAAAAAACTGTATATAGGATGGAGCTTCATACTTGTTAAAGAAAAGTAGTATAGAAAAATAATATACAACTACCGGCAATATAAGAAAAATAAGTCTTCGAAACAACACTACTAGTCGAGAAAAGTACGAGATACGATACGATAGGTGATAATCCACACTTCAGTGGGATGGACGGACAATTTGTAAGTGTTGATGGCACGAAGTTTGCATCAGTTACGAAAGTGGCATAGTTATTTGTGACAATATGAAGTAGTAGATTAAGTTTATGACGTGCGTACACTTTGTCGTTGTAGCGTATACATAAACGAAGGCGTGCGAACACTTTCCCACCGTCCTAGATAAGTGTCCATATTTCCCTTGCTTGTAAAAAAAATAATAAAAATTACAATTAATATCAGAATAAAATTGTTTTGTTAGTGTTGTCTAAGATCATTGATATAAGAATAAAAAAATCTATTAAATTTTATTCTGGAAGCATTTTACTAAAAATTACAAATAGTTGTACTCCGTATGATATCTAAATTTTATTTCGTACATTGTGTCTTTTTTTATATATAAAATACAATATATGGAATACATAATTCAGCATCAAGTTAGTTCTTTTCTGATTTATTTCAGTGTTCCATTTTCGTGAATTCATTAGTAGGATTTGTTAAATTAATTATTGTTAAAGTATAATTTCATTCATATTTTCGTATAATTTCACCATTACTATTGTCATTAAAATTCATCTCATTTAATTTTTTCCCTAAGACATTCTCGAAATGGCAGCGAAGGGTGACTTGGTGGCTATATTAAATGAATGAATCTAGAAACAGTAGCTATTGAAATTAATTTTGTCATCATAGTTAGTTAGGTTACATTAAGAAGAGAGACTGGACTGGATGACGTCTCATTCATCGTATCTAAAATGGAGACTTTTTATATTCGCCTTATTTAAATGAAAAAGCTGCTGATTCAAATAATTTAGGAAGTATGTAGATCTTATAAGTGTCAAATAACTTGGCGTACCCTAAAGACATTTTATTGCTTTTCAGTTGAATTTAAATAAAAGAAAGGCTATCCTAATGTCTGATAATTTTGGCGACATATGGTAGTGACACTAAAACTCTATGAGACTATTGGGATTCGTTACGCTGACATACGTAAGCTATACTCAAAAACATAAATAAGTCATTGCTGTATATGTGAAGATTCCAATGCTTTTTCTTTAAAAAAAACTGCACAAAAACCATAAACAGAAACTCAATTATAGACTTCTCGGAATCGGTTCCATGCTGTACATTTTATATACTATATTGTATCGTAAAGTCATTTTTAATCTGAAAATGGTGTAGTTTCCTGCGAAATATTCTTTTTCTATAACTATACCATTATATACTGCAATAAATAAAATTACACAATTCAGCTTTTATTGTTGACTTTAAAAACTTTTTAAGTATTCCCTTTTCGTGGATTTATTTGTATGCGTAATTAATTTTTTTACATCATCTTATCAGTTTCATTTTTATTAACTTTTTTGGTAAGCAATCAACGAAATGAAAGTTACATACGTAAGTAAGTCATAAAAATTACGGTGCCTGCTATAGTCGTCAATAACTTCATGGGGCAATAGAATGTGTTACACCGTCATCCCAAAACTAAAACCTAATTAATAAAGACCAAAGATAAGGTCGTCTGAGTTTTATACCCCTTTGCTGTCCCTGTGCAAGGAAAAATGTAACAAAAAAACAAAAAAAAATATAAACAGCTGCTTTTGACGCTTTTGTCAGCTAACAGTTTTGCTATGCTTGTCATTTCATTTGTTTTACACGAAAATATATTAAACGTTTTCACATTGAGTTGGATTTGATAAATTTAAGCCCATAATTGTGGACCGATGACTTTTGTGAAAGAATCTACCATTAACTGGAACATCTGTTTAGGTAGCAATGGAAATTATATCATCAGAAATATGACAGAAAATAGGTAGGTAACAAATTAAAGTAATACTTCTAACTTGTTCATATTATCATCTCATTTCAATCATCATTAATTTTCATTTTATTTTCAGAAAAAGATCTCGCGAAGATGACACGTGCGAGTTCATGCCCCTATCTAAAAGAATTAATAATCTGCATATAAACACTCTTGCAAGCACAAATGTGTCACAAAATCATAGTTCTAGTCAAATTAATGCCGTAAATATAGAATCTGGTATTTCCTCATCTAGTTCCTCATCAGATTCTGATAGAAGACCTAGCTATGAACCTGGTGTTAATTCATCTCAAAGCAGTTATTATTTTGATAATAAGCTATTATTTGAGTTACATTTAGAGAGAATACAAAGATCTGGACAGCAATTTCCTTTTTAATCAAATCAAGTCTTGGAGACTATTACTTTTATTGTATTAGTTCTATGTAATTAATAATTTCTATTTTTAAAAATAAACTATGTAAGAATATCATGTTGTTTTCATTTGTCAAATACGGAAAAAAAATATCATAGGGGAAAAAGAATCTGGCAATACATTACGATCAAAGCAAAAAATCAAATGTTATTAGTTTGTATGGTGGGTACGCCATCTAGTGATAATTTGTAACAATACTAAACAACTATGGCGGATATCATTTTGTTGTAAAAGTCATAAGTGAAGGGACTAAAATCGCGGAAAAAACATTAATTTTCAATAGAAAACGGTAGTCTTATCAAGAAATTTGCGTTTGATGGAGATTTATTATAGCTGAGGTAAGATTTTGTAATAAATACACAACTGATTTGTTTACGTGTGAAAATATCCATGACCCTGTTTTGCGAAGCGGTATTATTTTTTACCGTTATACGATCGCGTGGCGAGTAACTAGTGTTACTAGAGATTGCCGCGAGGATCACAACAACCCCTCCTCTCGCGATTTTCCTGCCAGTGGAGGAAGGAGTTGGGAGCGGGAGTGATTTGGTGTGGAAGGCACATGGAGGGGATCCCGCATCTTGGTGGGGATGCGTTGCGTCGTGCGTGATGGACGCTCAGCGGGGCGAATTGAACTGGTAGGGGTGACGGGTGAACAACCTTCGATATCAAGTCTGGTTCCGCCCACAATCTCCTGATTTCAGCCTTTATAAAATGATTAAAATAACAATTTTCTGCTAATTGCGTAACTAAGCAAAATTCTGTGGATCTTTCTTTGAAATCCCATTGTCTTCATTAAAAAATTAAAACTTTTGTCATTACATTTGAAGTTTAAAAAAATAAAGAATTAAAAATAATTATCAGTATCTAAACATTTAGATCTGATGCATGATTGCTCAATTTTCAAATTTTTTTATTAACTAACAAATGGTTATCTATTTTGAATATGAAATTATTATATTGCTTATATTATTATTTCTGTATTGAATATGTAACTAATAACTCTATTAATAAATAAATATTTTTTACCAGCGACTGCAGGCAGCTTGATTACTCAATCAAGCTACTTGCAGTCACTGAACCACAACCACACCTTAGCATGTCTTGTGAAAGTACAGCAAAGAGAAAGTGAGGATCATGTTAGAGTAGCATGCACATACACCAATTGTCTGCCAGTGTGTATAGCTAACTTGCTAGTTGACTATCGGTTCTGCATAAAAAAACTTTCTTTAACCCACTTTCTTATTGGTAGTGTACGATCATCTTTCGCCTCTCACTGTTGTTGAATTAATTTTAGTGTGGTGTGCATGGTTGCCAGTAGTGGTATGTGCCCTACCATTGTCCCAAAGTAGTCCCTGCATGGTGGCGTCGTGGTGGGACGGGATGTGGGGATACGTGCGGGTGTTTTGTGAATGACTGAAGTGGGACAAGTGTTTTTATTTTGTTTTTCTCCCGCTTCGGCGGCAGAGTGGAGGGTGTAACAATGTGCGACATGCAAAAAATGCCCACCAGAAAGGATTCCCCTTGGTATGGGAAAGTGATTTCAATTTAGATGCTATGTAAATGATAAACATCTGTAAACATTAAATTAATATTTTTATCTTAATTTTAATGCATAGATTTCATTGTTATATGTGGTTCAGAAAAATTGTATAGAGATTTTGTAACAATTAATATATTATTTTTGGAAATATTTATTAACAGGGATATATTTAATTATTCTGTTTATAAAGTTTAGCTTGAATAAAATAATGAAAACCACATTTTTCTCTGCAGTGACGAAGACACTGAGATGAATTTTGCTGCTTTTTCAACAATGGGTGCTCCGGGCACCCACTTTGTGACAACTAGTGGTCAACTACCAGTTGCCAAAATACAACAGAATGTTCCTAATAATGGAAACACACTATCACAGGTACAGAATACAATTTTTCAAGAGAGATAAAAGTAACTGATTTCGCTCTAAAGAGAAATAACAGAAATGGAATAAATAAATTTGAATATTTTAGGAGTGGTCAATGTTTATTACAGGTGGTGGGTATGGTTGGTGGCGTAGGCGAGGGCGTGCAATATGTGCGTACGCTGGAGGGCGGCGCCCTACATGCGACCCCTCAGCTTATCACCGTGCCTATAACTCTTCCCGGCGCCAAGCCAGGTAGGAGAAAAGAGAGAGATAGCAATGAACTTTCTAACTCCTCATTTTTGTCGTTAAACAATTTGTTGGTGGAAGGAAAGTTTTTACTGTGTTTCCCTGACAGACCAGCATCAATAGACTGAAAAACACGAGTTAAAAGTGCCGTTTTTAGTGTTAAAATACTGAATGAATTGGAATATATTCCCTTTTTTTAAGTAAACAATTTTATTTCTATGCCATACAAGTATCAATCACTAAAACTATCAAATGTATCAATTCTACTAAGAATTATTTTCAGTATTTAATAGATATACACCTGATATTTTAGGCTGCTACCATACATGCCATGTCTATAATTGAAAAGGGCCATAAATAAAATCTGACATGTTAAATATTGTATTTTATAATTTTCAGGTGACCCTCAACAGACAGTGCAAATACAGGTATTAAGTCCGAATCTCACCTTGCAACCACAGCAGCAGCCAAAATACCAGATGCAAATACCAATACAAGGCTTCCAGCAAGGTATTACCCACCATCCATTTACTTCTTCTCAAATTGTATTTGTGGGTACAAATACAATTTGAGAATAGAACTCTCACAGATCTGCCAGCCAGCATATTTGCAAATCTCTTTTTGTCAATAATAATAAAATGAAAATGAAAACAACTTAGCTAAACACTTGTCCATAGTTGGGCTTGCCTATGACTTTTAAAGTTGTAGTGGATTTGTGAATTACTTGGTAGCTACCACTATAGCTGTTAAGTTAGTGGGTGGGTCCTATGAGATTACTTTTTTATATTTATTTATTTATATATTTAAAGGCAATTGAAAACTGATAAATCATAAAAGCCTTACAGTCACATAATGGAAGATTGATTCTTTGTGTTCTCATATTTATATAAAAGCAAGTATTTTATTCTGCAACAATTTTTGTTCGATAAATTATATATTTTACGAATTTTGAAACTTCATTAAAAATCTGAAGGTACATTTGAACTGAGAGAATATCCTTCATAGTAAGGCTTTGTCAACATTTCATGGTAACATCAGATAACAGTTAGCAGCCCATACTATGTTACAATGCGAGGCTTATTTCTTCTTAAGTAGAAGAAATGAGGAGTTCGAGTGATAACAACAACACACTTAGCCAATGCCAGTTAATGTGTAAAGTAGTTGCATTAACAACCGGCTTAACATGCCTGCCTAGACATGGAGCATGTTTGCAGTGCTATAGGAAGTTCCTTAATAGTTAAATATGCTCTCAAATTCGACTAATAATCTCACCTCCAAAAACGTTGATCTGATTAGTTAGATTATGTTATGCAGGCTGTGCTATGTACTACCAATAACCAATAACCAATTAAATAAAACATTTATAGGTGGCGCAGTACTCACTGTGGCTTATTCACCTGACGGAAATGAAGCTGGAGGCATACAACTAGTAGGACAGAACACACTGCCGGAAGGTAAGCTAAATATTTATATAAAACCATTCATATTCAGTCCATCAGTAACATTGAATATTTTTTCTTCAGGGTGAGAACAGGTCAGTTACATTTGTGTAAAGTTATGTCAGTGTCAAATTATGTGGTGTGTAGTAGTTTGATTGCACATGAGAATCAACAAGTAAAGAAAATGTAATTAGTGGAAATATCTAAAAGTATTCCAGTATTTTAGAATCCAGTGTGTTTTAGTTAGACTTTAAGAAGGAATTAAAACCTGTATTTCGTTTAGTTATTTTTTAGTTATTTATTTCATAGGAAAACATTTGAAAAAATTGTGGCTCAAAATGCGTTTCGCCGATGTTAGAGGCTAGATTAGTTAGTACTAAATAAATTTATATCTAACTCTTTGGCTACTTACCATTCACGCCTTACATATGCATTTTGTCGTTATTTTAAGTGACATACGGAAGATGAAACGAACGATTAAATCTAAGGGACTTGATGAATGTTCTAATGTTCACAAATTCCAAAAGCTCAGAATAGAATATTACTAAACAAATGTCGCTAATGGGTTCTTCTCCACTTGTTTTTTTATGTCATAAATTTAAGTAATACATAACTATATCTTCTGCTACTATAAAATAAAATAAGTTTAATTATGTCTGTAAAAATTTTATTATTTATTTAACAATTTATGTACAAATATAATTAAAAGGACACAACAGAATAACAGAAAATTGTACAAAGGTTCTAATAGAAATCTCTTCCAGTAGCTCCACATTTCGGAAAAGTGAACGAAATGTAGAGGGGCCTGTGCTAATACAAATATAATTAAAGGAGAAAAAAAATTGAAAGTAATAAAACAACAAAAAAATTACATAAAATAATTATATATATATATACTCTTCGCCACTATAAAGTAAGTTAGAATTATTTGATATTTTATTTACCAAATACTTTTAGTATTATTGGGTGGAAAAACGACTTGAAAAAGAGTTTGTAAAAGTAACCTCTTTTCTGAGCTGAGCTAGTACAATGTCCCACTTTAAGGCGATAACTTTGAACATTTTGCCGATTTCAGTAGTGTACCTGCTGAAATCGGCAAAATGTTATAGTACAAATATCGCATTTGATTATTCTATTCAATTTGGGATACCTTAGTTTTATAATGTTCATACTTTGTCAGGTTTACAAGTGGTTACAGCAATGCCACAGGAAATGCAGTTGATACAACCAGCGCAGGCGCAGGACAAAGATCACATTCCACAACACCAGGTAAGACATCAATGTGGGATAATTATACAAACAAAAATAGATACCATAACTTGACAGTTTCTTTTACATGAACTGGAGTTACAATATTTCCGTTTCACTTCACATGAAGTATTCATTTTAGGAATTCATATAATCTTTGCTTTTTCGTTTAAGCTTTTTGTATGAAATTAGGTAGTGCTCGCTTATTCAGTAGTCCGCAAGTTCAGTAGTCCAGTGACATGACTAAAATGAGCCATGCTTATATTGTGAATGTTATCTGATAATTTTTTAGTTTATTTTGTTCCTTTATTACATCATGTGGAATGTTATTGCTGCAGGTGTACATTACTCCTAATCAACAAATAATAATTAACGGCCCAGAGGACCAGAAAGTGCTGAACAATAACACCAGCTCAGACAACAATAATTCCCCCATTGGCATTGTTATCAAAGAAGAGTGTGACGATGCTATGAACGAAGATGTGAGTTAATAATTGAATACTTATTGCTAACCTATTTAAATTATTAATGTCATCCTAAATACATTCTTTCCATCTTTTACTGATTTTTTTGATCTTTATTGAACTATTTATTTTAGGAGAGTTCGCAAGGCACGGAAAGCGACAGTGCTACGTGGCAGCTGAGCAGTGGCAACCACCAAGACCTGATCAAGTACCTTAATACGCTGCCACCACAGGTGCTATAGTGTTAATTTTTATTTCCAATATTTAAGTATTGTTGGGGATAGTAGAAATTTGCGAATCTACAAAAGGTAATGTCTGCTTGACTGCACCTAATCTAGTCTTACAGGGGAAGCTTATAACTTGATCAGTTTCTTATAGTTTATTTCTGAACAAAGGACTCTTTTTGCACGCCACTTAGGGTCTAATAAAGGATCCTTGATCAGCCACATATAAATACTGCTAGTCACAATGCGAAAATCATCACTCCTCCGAGCCTAAAGAAATACTACTACCTACTCTGAAACTGTGTAAACCGTTTCACTGTGTATATAAATAATTATACAAAAATGTTACATGATATTTTTAATAAATTTAAAAAAGTTTTACAAACCTTATTTGATAGCTGGTATTGTCACATTGATAAATGATATTTCAATCTATATTGTTGTTGTGACTTTTCTTTGTAACAAACTACTAATCAACATTTAAAAATATTACAAAGAACTTTTCCTTTAAAAATATGTAGGTAAAGAAATAGATCCTATACTTTAGAGACATATTAAATTATGATAATTGTTCTATTTAGCAAACACAACAGCTGCCTGCATCCCTCCAGCAATTTTTGCGATTGAACTCACCTGATGTAAAGACTGAGCACAAACCTGTAGAAGCAATCAAAGAAGTGAAACAGGAACCCATCACTGAGGCTGTGGTGGATGAAGGTGATTTTTTAAAATAATGTCACTAATATTTATTAAAATTGTTAAAAATTAAATCGAATTATATTAACTTTGTTGCTTTTCAAAAAGCAAAAAGGGTGAAAATATTCATTTAATTCAATATTATTAAAATTGAACTTCTGTACATTATCATAAGCGTTTATAATATGGTTTTTATATTTCAGACGGCACAATACACATAACTCAAATAAACAAAAAGAAAAAAAAATATAAGAAAAAGCCTCCGCGTCCCGCTCGTCTGAAGCCTGGCCAAGTAGTTATTGCCTCTTCAGCTGATGGATCTACTATATACTGTTGTCCGGAGTGCCAGATGGCATATCAAGATAAGGAACAGCTGGAAATGCATCTGATAGTACATAAGATCGAGCGGAGGTTTATTTGTGGGATATGTGGTGCTGGGTAAGTTTCACATTCATATAGTTTTTGGTGTACCTGTGGGATCTAGCTCATACAACCATGCTATATATATTTCATTATTTTTGCAGTTATTGTCTCCATTTAATGGAATTGCTTAATTGGATAAATATGTTTTAATGCATCTTGTGATAAAATCTGCATCATGGTGATTTTTATCGTTACGTTTGACAGTCAAGTACTTTGATGAGGTAAATAACTACGATAAAATTCTCAGTCTTAATAATATAACCTATGATATTACAGTTTGAAACGTAAGGAGCATTTGGAGCGACACAAACTGGGCCATAATCCCGATCGACCGTATGTGTGCGGCGTTTGTCGCAAGGGCTTCAAGCGACGAGAACACCTCAACCTACACACCGCAATACACTCCGGGGTTAAAACAGAGCTATGCGGCGAGTGCGGCAAAGGTACACCGTCATTTTCACATGTATATACGAACAACTTTAATTATTCATTGTTATAAAACCTTTTCTTCACAGAAAATTGACAGATATACTTAGGTATTTTTCGTAAATGATGAAATAATTGTCAGTTTTTTGCGGCACCTAAACGATTAACTCAATTTGAAAGTTGCGTCCCTTACTACCGCAATCTTCCATAATTGTACAAAAGGCTGTACGGATTAATCTGTACTATATACAATGGCCATTGTACGGCCTGTACATAGTACAGGTAGTTTTATGTAGAGTAGTTATAATCTCAAAACCGTTTGCTACCATCGATAAAATTTAAAAATTAAATCTTAATTTTTAAATATATTCAATAATAACTGCTAATATTTGACCTTAAAATGACGTCATCATAAGCTGAATTCAATTATGTATCTGCTTGCTTACAAATTGGAATAAAATGCCCTATCTCAAATAAAACCTTTCACACCGGAGCACTCGTACCGCTTCGCTAACATTTAATATTTGTTGATTAGGTTTCTACCGTAAGGACCACCTGCGCAAGCACACGCGGTCGCATGAGAGTAAGCGAGCGCGGGACGAGGCCGCCGCCGAGAACGAAGCCCCGCTTGCACCCGTCTCGGCCCCCGCGTCCGCTGCTGCCTCCACTTCCACTTCCACTACTACATCCACAAACGCGAATACTATACTGCCAGAGATCACAATACACGTGAGTTTAATTATAAATTTACAGTTATGTTTTTTGCTACGATACCACACCGACTTAGTTTAATGTTTGAAATTATAACCCTCTACTTAATTGCCTAAAGGAGGGACAAATCTTGCTGACTTTCTTTCCGGTTCTTCTCAGTTCAAGACTCACTAGTAGATATACATATTTGGAGTATCATAATAAGCCTACTGATCACTTGTTTAAGTGGACATCAGTTAATTTCGATTAGAAAAAATAGAAAACTATAACGTTACATTACCAAAGCTTGTTGTGGAAATAACCGGCTAGTGTGTACATCTCTACAAATTTACTTATGGTTGAAAATCTCAAATAATTAACCAATACAACTGAATCTATTATCGCTATTATTGTAAGTTTTTTATTTGAATTCAATAACGTAAACTTTTGTTCATTAGGTACCGACAAGTTCGAACATGCAAATGCCAATTCAGATCAACATCCCCCAACACGTGGTATCATCCTTAGCGGCGGCGCAAGCACAGCACGAACTAGATATGGGTGTTTTTAGATATTCATGATATAGATGCGCATCGTTATCAAAAAACCGACATTTGATGCGCGCATCCTTCCCAATGGTCGGTTAGGTAGGCATTTTGTTGCGTTAATTTGATTTAACGCAACAAAGTTATTAAGTTATTTTGATAATGAGTTCTTTAAATAACTCGTTATCTTATCTTATCTCATAAGACAAATAACTCGTTACACATCTACCCAATCTTGGAGGTAACATATACACAGCATTCAATGAATTGACATCACTTCTCTTACCTCCCGATATTCTTGCTATTACTGCATGACAAAAATGAGTCTGTAATCAAAATGTACTATAACTCGATATGCTCATGTACCGTATCAAGCAATAGGTATATCTATTAGCTTTAGATAATTGTTTTTAAATTAAAGTTGTACACACGCAACTGAAAGGATTGATCGATTAGACGAGTTGTGTTATCAACACCTAGGTTACATCTGTATCACATGCCGCACAGGAATATTGGCATAAGTAGGTAATCATTCATTTGTTGTGCAACGCTTGACAGGTTACAATAACGAAATTGTATCGTCGTCTTATAACGAGGTCTACTCGCATCAAACCCTTGCATAGATATAATGCATTCTTATAAAAAATGGCCACTTCTAGGACGAACAAAACCAACTAGATGCCCTGACTCAACATACGTGTCGCATACGCAAGACGAGATCTATAGGTCTGTAAGCGCCATCACTATTAAATTTTTAGAAAATAATCTTAAGTACTTTTATCTCCTCAATAATGAATCATGAATATAGGTACTTCTAAAAACTGGAAACCTTAAAATCTTTGCTATTTAAAAGTATATTAAATTGAGTATTTCTATGTTTTGCTCTGGAAGAAATATTCATATATCTCATTGAGCATGTAAGCAATAAACTATGCTATGTTCATTAACGTAAACTTATCTTATTCATATACATTTCTTCTGAAGCAAAATTTTTACAATTAGTTGATATTTTGATCATTTTCTGTAAAAATATTTCTAATGTACTTTTAAAAATAATTCAGTGTAAAATTATCTGTAATGTAAAATAAAAGTATCTTTATTTTATTTTGAGATTTTATACTCAGAATATATTATATAGATATAGCCAAGAAGTTCTTATGAATGTAACTGAGTGTAGGTTCTTTGAAAATTCAATAGTAGGTAGAATGCCAATAATATCTAAGTTTATAAATTTGTAATATACGTAATTAGTTTTAAATAATTTTGCTTAGAGTTTAAGAAATATTTGTTGTAATGTTTATCGATGTATTTTTACGTCAACAGGGGAAGATTTCTTCTAACCTTTGTTCTGCAGTGTGTAAACTATAATAAATGGGGAGTTTCTGGCGCGTAATGGCGGGGTTGGTTGGGTGCTGTAAATTATATTTCGTATATTGTAGTGAAATTTTTGTTATCATGACAACATGTTACGTTATATCGTGCAATATATGGAATACATAATTCAGCGTTGATTAGTGACACGTGAATTTTTTCAATGTTTCATTCATCTGCTGGGTAAGTTATTTATTAAACATCATCGTAACATTTAGTTTTGACTGCCTCAAGTTATTTCCTCACCGTGATAATTGTCAGGAGACTATAAGGTTATTTACTCAAGATGCGACTTGATCTGAGCTATGTTGTTGATTGCACATCATACAAAAAGTTTAACCTTCATAATCTGTGCGATACTCTTTTACTTCTACCTACGTATGAGTAGACACTCTAAACGTGTAATCTTAAGTACGGCACAACTTACATTTGAATACAGGGTACCATGATCTTAGAAATAACGTGAGAAATATACATGACATTGCACCGTCAACTTTGTACCGACACTTAATGATATTAAATAAATAATGAAATCAAACTCTCAAACACAAGCGAAATGCAATTATATGCTATTGAATTTTAAACCCTAAATACTCAGATCAGAATTTTATATTTGTGTACTTTATTAATATTTAAAGCATGAGAGAAAATTTAAATATAAAGAAAATTTAAAAAAAATGGCACAGAACTGCTCAATAAAACTCAATCACCGACTGGGTCGTGTAATTAAAAATCATAAACGGTGAGCGCATGACCGATTGTGGAAAGAAATATTTAATTAAATTAAAAATATTATATTTAGCTACTCGGTCTGTTTGCAACATTACCTCTATCAAGTAAAATTAAATCTTGTATGTATGATATCTTTTATTGTGTCTACGTAAATTTTCAATAATCTACAGTGATTGTACCGACTGATACAAAAAATGTGGTAATATAATTAAAATCAAATCAATAGATCGAATTTCGGATGACCGTTATTGAGAGTTTCGCATAGAATGAGATGAATTACAATACTTATAGTACTACTTAGTAGAATTATTTTCTAAAACTATGAATGACTAGAAATACCCATACATAAAAACAGCGACTAACTCGAAACAATATTAAAATATAATATAACTTTAGTACCTAAGTAAAGAAATCATGACAACTAATCTCTATACTTGTTATATCATATCAATCTTTAGTATCTATCATACCGTAAAAACGTAAGACTTACTCTCACATCTTTTATTGACACCTGAGTAATCGTAAAATGTAAACTGGTCAAAGTAAATGCTATTGTTTTAATGTGCTCGTTCAAACAATGTAGTCAGAGTCTGCAAGTTTCTATTAAACCGCCAAGGGAAATTAAGTAGTGACGTCATTTTCAATACTAGTTTACTTTATCGTGTTAAATTAATAAAGTATTTTCGTATTCACAGTGCATATAACTAACATATCATTGAGTGTTGTAAATATTTCGTACTAAAATCGTATGACAATACCATTTCACACTGTGATATATATATACTATGTTATATTAAAAGATCACCATGGAAAGTAAATTAATACTTTTATAAATATTTTGCTAATCATTATTTGAATACAAAAAGTTCGTATTGCTCATTAAATTAATTTAATTCCTGTAATCATACTTTATATTTCCATTTATGATAATAATTCATTACGGATTTAAATATTTTGATTGGAAATTACAAGCTAATATTATATTAGTTTGAATATAAATAATTAAATATGATAAATATTTCAAACGCGCCATAATTGGATTTTTTAAGTATCTAATAAATAGCTTGAATTTGTGAATTGTGAACTACTTGCATCCAACTTTAATGATTGTTGTTTGCCAATTTTTTTTTCAAAGTTGTTTAAATTAAATTGAAATTTATTCAAATTAACTTTTATGTTGCTTATACACTGTGAGTGTTATTGTAAATAGAATCAAAGAGCAGCGATTTTTAATTCCGTTCCCATTCCTTGAATGGTCGTGCAATTAGCTTATATTTTTCTTCTTGTAATATCTAATTAAGGTTTTAGAGTTCAGGTTTATTTTGGCCTTCCTGCACACAATAAGTTAATTTTGTCAGCTTTAATGTAGATGTAAAAAGTTTTCGATTTATATTTTTGTACTTAGTAGTAGTTTTCATAGCATCACTATATCTTACGAACCCCTTTGCAGAACGACAAACATCATTGACTTAATAGACTTTACATAATGTAATATTTTTCTATTATATTACTTTTTTATAAGCCATAAGAACGGAGTTATAATTGTATGAGATTAGATTGATGTACAATGTTTAATATGGTTTTAATAATAAATAAAAAAACTAGTAAATATTTATCGTCTTTGGCCAGCCTTAGTTATAGGCCTACTTATTATTTGACGCTGAATTTGTTAATACTCCTTTGATGTGTATTCATTTTGTATAATAATGATTACACCACTATTAAATATGTTACAAGAAATATGAATAGAGTTATGATATTTTAATAGGTACTCGTACTTCATGAATATTAATTATACAGAAGGTTGCTTGCAATAAAACCCACTTAATTCCGAATTTAATATGTCCAATATAATTTAATATTGGTTCATGCATTGTATCTTAATTACCTGCCATTACCGTACGTTTAATTGACAAATCATTAAATTGCCCCTATCTTCTGAAATATTGGAATAGTGAAAAATCCCATTTTATAGTAGCGCTACTCCGCTAGAGTATGTATTTCCGTATGGCAACTTGTTGCGAATGTTTATGAATACGAATACAGTCCTAATTTGTATAAACAAGGTGCTCTTTTTCGTATAATTAGTTACATTAAGATTTGTAGTTATGTCAAAGTAAGCCTTTTCTAATGTCATGTAACTTCACTATGACTTGTCAATATATGTTTTTACAGCCGGTTTCTTAGTTGATATTGGAGCTAAGAACGTCTCAAACTATAGTTTGTGACATTTTGTTTGAAATATAATAATTGAGTATAGATTAAGACGTGATTACCTACATATTCTCAATTTAGAAACTGCCGTTAATCTCGTAAAGTAAGCCCTTAAATATTTATGTTACTTTGATAGATACCTAATTTATTTGTTACTTTTATAGGTGTTAACCAATTAATGTAGCATTTTTTTTACTTTTTTTTCTTGGCAAGTATTATAAATTAAGTCATAATAAATTAGATAATGGGCTTCCCTTGGAAGTTGTGTGAAAGGAAAAAATATTGTATGAGACCTTTAATTTATTATGAGGTCACCTTTATGAGATCAAATAAAATCACTGATTTTTTTTATAAATATGACAATCTTTTAATTAAATACTACCCAAAATACAATACCCAAAATATCCTTCTTACGTGCAGTTCAAACACCCGCATGCGATAACTTGCATAATGGAAAGCAAGCAGCCTAATGCTTATTGGCAGACGCACACAATATAGAAGGAATTATTATATACCAATTGTTATAATAACTATTATTGTGGTATAGTACATAATTCCTTTACGCTAATTACGTTCTGATATATGTATCGATGATGAATTTGCGAGTTTTTTGTAAATCTTTAAATATTTTCTTTAAAATTAAATTTTGTTAGATGGTGGCTGACATTTAGATTTTAGTCGCAACGCTGAACCCACTTAACTAATGTTGGGAAGTTCTTGGGAAACGCACGTGAGAGCACCTCCGCTCGCGGCTATGCCCGCATGCGCCCAACGCCGCGCAACTATCTCGCGCATGCCGCCATACCTTGCCTATCGTATTTCATCTGCAACACACTTCTAAAACGTTATAAAAAGTCTTCTCTACGCCAGAAAACAGGTAACAATTAATATAAAATTATTTTTCTATACCTCTTAGCCTTCCGCGTCCTTGAAACGCGGAGTTTAAACACGATGGTGTGAGAGCGCGGGCCGGTGAAAATAGAACGATAGAAATGCGACGTTGGGGTGAGGCAGAATGGCGAGGGGTTGAGTGAGCGCCCTGTAAGGGGCGCACCCTTGATTCACTTTGTTGTGGTTCGCACGCCCCGCTTACACCTGTCTGATAACACTGCATACCCGCGCGTTATCAACACGTGGACCTTTGCTTCGAACCCCTTATAGAACATTACCTAACTTCTTAATAAACTACCGTTTATGCGCACCATTAGGCACACAATGGTTTAAGTGAACAAAATGATGTGCGAGAAATATATTAGTTTCTTTCGTCATGTTTTTATCACAAACAAATGAATTATCGTTTTCTAATAAAATTTGTTAAAAATAATGGCTATAAAGTTTATTTATATTTAGTTGCTTCGCACTAACTTAACAAATCTCCATGGGGTGCCCCCACCTCCTGGGAGACACAAGCTACTTGCTCATTCAGGTTGTTTCAGTTACCGTAGTTCGTGATGAATTTCGCGCCGTTTACGGGTCACATTCCGAGCGCGGCGACACTTCCAACTATCCATCAGTTCGCGGCGAAGTTTGGGTATGAAGGGAGTGGGAGCTCGGTGGTGCAAGAGACGCGGGGGGCGTACCAGGCGGCGGGTGGAGGTGGGGGCACAGTGCAGTTCTCGGTGGCGCCCAACTCTGGTGCGCTGACCGTGGATGGGGTCAAGTTCAGGCAGGCTGAGAGCGTGGTGGTGGTGAGCAGCGCGCAACCCTCCGCTGTTGCATTAGCTGGCGTCGCCCCCATACACACAGGTTAGCCCATACACTTAATTATTAATCTACTCTTAAACATTTATTTAATTATTTCTTAATATATGTTAAAAAGAGCTTATGTTTCTGGACTTAATTGATATTGTTGAAATTAATGCTATTATAGCAGAAGTGGAAGTTCAACTATAAAGTTACATTGTTTGTTATATTTTATACCTTATCTAAATTTGGAAAGCCAACAGAATGTAAGAAATCAATAATTTGGCTCAAGCTATATACGACTGTTTGAATGAGGTCGAATTAATTGTTTTGGATATATTTATAACTGATTTTACGACTCATATAGGTAAGACTAATTTTGCTATCTTTTCCAAGAGCACGCTGAATATTATTTGTGAGTAGGTACTGATAGCTCTTTATAAAAAAATTGTTAAGTTCTTCTTTTTTACAAGTCTTATTTTTTACAGGCTGTGTCAAATTCAAAACCCTTCTTATAACTGTACACTTTAAATAACACTACATTGCACCTACTAACAATGACCTATAGGTATTATCTAATACCTACCTACTTTATTTTGTTATTGCTTTTCTAAGCTGTGTTAGTTTAAATTAAAAATCAAACAATTCCCATATTCCAGTTAATACAGGGGTAAAATATCAGACAATATCAGCATCAACATCATCCGTGAACCTGGGCAACATATCATACGGTGGGCAGACCGGCTACCTGCAGGCAGAGACTGTTCACCAATTGAAAGCGGAACAGCGGACCGACAAGAGGGAGTACCGGGAGGAGATACACCAAGATTTGATGGCTACAATGATGCAGCAACAAGGTATAATAATAAACTGATATAATATTTCTCACACTCACACCTATTATCTAGAAATTAAACCTCATTTAAGACAGAAAAATATATATATTTAAATGTTTAAGATGTTTATACAGGCTGCTATAATATCATCAGGTAGAGTCATTAAATACAAGCAACTCAGGGGAATATAATATCTTTGAAATTATAGTAACTTATAAATTTTATTGTTTTTTTGTAATTCGATTAAATATATTTGTTAAAATATGGACCTTAATACATAATACCTGTTTGTTTAAACGCAGCATGGCAAGGTGAGTTTAAAATTCGAGGTAGAAAATTCTTGTTTCAGAATCATATAATAAATTACAAAAATTAGCTTAATTCAGAAATAACTGTTTGCAGAAATCGTGCATAATTGATTATATTTATTTGTTATTCACGGGTAGTAAGGGTATCTTTCTTACTAAGTAGCTATGTGGTAATGTATACGCGCTTCAAATGGAATTAACAACGTGACCTTCGCCTTTTGTGACGACAAGGAGTGGTCGCCAGGGCTGTAAGATACACTATATACCTATCTGCGCATATAGTCTCCTACTAATAACCAAATAAATCTAATAACCATCTCTCTACAATCATCATAAATCTAATAATCATTTCTAATTACCATCAAGCGGTGTCGAGCTATTTGCCGTTCTTTAATAAAGTTTCGGAGGAGGTACCGGTACTTATAGGAATGTATGCCGCTGTATTTTTAGACAGTCTTTAATGTTATTGTTATCTCAGTGATTTGGATACATTTGTAGTCAGAATATTCCACACTTAAAATATGGTAATTTAGTATCTTATTGAAAAACTTAGTCTATCGTATGTTTGCTATACACCTTTAGTGACGCAAGCGACGCCGTTACAACAAGGCACACAACAATTGTTGGTAGTTCTTCATGAGCCGAAGGAGGCAGCCGCTATAGCCCGTGCCATCAAACAGGAAGCCAGGCCAGATCGTACTGCTATTGCTGCACCTGCGGAGTTCATTAGTAAGCATTTTTGATGTTAACTTAGAAATTAAACTGATCTACAACTTTACAGCGAGCAGTAATAATAACATTTTATTGAATTATGGTCGAGTACAGAGAAGTGATAAATGCACTAGACTATTATATATAATCTTTGCAAAAACAATGTATTGATTTATTAATAAATTTATTATTATTAATAAATTATAATTTATTGATTTTCAAACTTCCTTTAGCGCTTAATTCCCTTTTTTCCAAAACTTAGTATTTTTGAACATTCAATTTACTTTAGGCATAGGTGATGTCACAGATGCCACAACTTGGCAGTCCCTTGGTGGAGGGGTCGCAGATTACTTGTCTGCATTGCCATTACCACTACACCACTTACTGAAATACTCGACGCCTGTTGAAGGAGTTAAGCGAGATGATCAGCCCACCATACTGACGGTGGCAACAAACGCGCTGCCCACTGTGCCATCTATAGCTACGGTATGCACCAAAGAGAATTTAACACTTCGTTTTTAAGTATATATAATATATATCTCGTATTACATTTGAGTAATGTGACTATCAATTGATAGCTCAATTGTTAATTTTATAGAGCATGCCGTAAAAGTATTCTGGTTTCGATAACGAAAACAAATAAACATTTGCATTGGTTGCTTACGGATGGGTTAATCGCGGCCAACGTGGGCAAAATTCCTCATATGTACCTTCTGTTTTTAAATGTCATATTTAAATATTTGGTAGGAAAGTATAGTCATTAATCAAAACACCAACCAACAAGAACCGACAATTTCTTTTAAATATAGATCAATCTACTATCTCTATATCTTGTCAGCCGTCTGGTCGAGGGATCAGTACGCCTATCTATTTATCCAGAGGTCCCGGGATCGAATCCCAGTAAGAGCAGATTTGTATGATGAGTGCGAATATTTGTTCACTAGCCATTGATGTTTGTATGTGTCTTTAAT
Source organism: Acentria ephemerella (assembly GCA_943193645.1). NCBI lineage: Eukaryota > Metazoa > Arthropoda > Insecta > Lepidoptera > Crambidae > Acentria > Acentria ephemerella. The sequence goes on along the minus strand of OW971886.1, from coordinate 6,568,527 downwards.
ATATTTCTGATACTTATAGACATATTTCTCCCTTATCTAATGTCCATAACAGTAGCTCTCAATGTTGCTTGCTGTAGGATAAATAATTATTATGAAATATTTTTTGTTATTCACAGTTTATGTTTTAGACACTAAAGGCCTGTACTCACTAGTGTAGTGTACACATGTAATATGTGAAAGGTATTACAGATCAAGTCGTTATTTGAAAAGTGAGCCTTGTAGGCTCGTAGGTGTCCGCAGTATTATTATTTGAAATATAAATAAAATAATGATATTTGTTTAGTAATAATAATTATTAATTATGAATTGGCCGTTGATGATGGTGATTTTATAAATCATCTAGATGACCCGGTGAACTTTGTACCAACCATATACCCTGTCATGAAAGTCATCTATCAACTGTAATTTGAAGTTACAAAGAAGGTAACTTCTAAATCGACAGTTTTGAAATTACACGTCATTTAGCTTATTTTACATTCTAAATTACCAAATATTATATTATACTTCTATAGTATTTCCCCAGTTATTTTTATTTTCAAGCCATTCCTGAATGTAAGCAAAAAGTTTTATCGAGATTCACACAAATATCGTCACTAAATATGAATGTTAACTCTAACTCTAACTTTAGACTATCTTTTGATACAATAAAAAAGTTTTTTTGACACGTATTTACAGCAAATGCCATCGAATGCAGTAAACAGTGTAGTGGTCCAGACCGCGACCATTGTAAATCAGACAGTGAATACCAATTCACAGACACAAATCGTCCACACCGCTCCCAAGAAGAAAAAAAAGAAGAAAAGTACAAAAGAAAAAAAGCCGCGGCCGAAGCCGGGGGAGATACGTCTTACTACTGCTCTTGGTAAGAGTTAGATACATTCAGCAACGAAAGTCAACATATCCGATATAACATGTCCGAAATACACAATACAGAAATGGATCTAAAGCTTTTTTGCTATTGTACAGCCAGGTTCATACCTATTGAGTTTTATATATATGACGTGTGTCAGACGTAACTTACTATCCACTCAGGCCATTGCAAGTCATTTACGTTATGATATGACTGGGATATATTTAAGCTTTAAGGAATCCACCATTTTAGGTCTACGTCAAAGATGTGTTAAATTTGCACTTTAGCAAATTTAAAACATCTTTCTGAAAAACTAATTAAATGACAACTATCCTTATTACATTCATATTGCGGGAATGAAATACACTGCAGTTAAACTTAGGACTTATAGTATGGACGAATAAATTCTTAAAATATAAAAATATTAATTTAAACTTATTGATTTTTTCAGATGGCAGCACATTATATTGTTGTCCTGAATGTCATATGGCATATCCTGAACGAGGACTGCTGGAGCAGCATTTGGTTGGGCATACCATGGAAAGGAGGTTAGTGTTCTGCACTTCGGTTATAACACTTGTAACTACTTTATAATTTAAGTATACCGTGAGTTTCAATAATCAATTTTGGATACTTGTAGAAGCCATGGGATATCACAATGTCTTTCTAAATACATATTTAAAATATTAAAATATTTTTGTATTTTCTTATTTGTTACAAATAACAACAACAATTTACAAATAACAACAAGGAAAGAGAGAAAAGTATACGGTTGTAAATTTAACATCTTTACAAAAGTTTAATCTAATATATACCATGTGGTCGATAAAAGCCGGAATAATATTTCAGGCATGTATAATATTATGGTTGTGTTACATACATGTAGCTAAATTTTATTATAATAAAATTAAATGAAATATGGGTTAAATAAGGTAAATAAACCGAGTTCTGCGTGGACGAAGTTGCGGGCTACAACTAGTCAGTAATAATGATAATAAGGTTCCACTCATTAACAGCTTTAATTATTGATACTAGATAAAGTAAAATCATATTTACTTAATGTAATTTTTTATATATTAAAAAACTGGCAGGCTAGTCGACTAGCCAGGGGTATTAATCCCTCGTCTAGCCCTTCATTGAAACATACACCCTATCTTTTACTAATAAGGTTCATCTGTGACATCTGCAACGCGGCCCTCAAACGTAAGGATCACCTGACCCGGCATAAGCAGTCCCACAACCCAGAGCGGCCGCACGTTTGCTCGGTCTGCCTCAAAGCGTTTAAACGCAAGGAACAACTTACTCTACACTTTGTCATACACTCAGGCGAAAAGAGGCACGTCTGTAATGAGTGTGGGAAAGGTATGTGTATAAATATTACATCAACTCTTTAAGTAGTCCCTAGGTGCTCCTTTTCAATTTTAACTGTTTATTTAAGAAACGACAAAGGTTTCAAATACCCTATTGTTATTTATAATAAGTATCTATTATTCAGGGTTCTACCGCAAGGACCATTTGCGCAAGCACACGCGGTCGCATATCGCACGGCGCGTCAAGGCGGAACTTTCTCAGCAGGCACCGCCACCCTCCTGACCGCCAGCCATTTCGCTCGACGACCAAGATGAGGACGACGATTTGGACACCCTCATCGACGCCGCTAAGGATGCCTTCTCACACAACTAACTCCATAGAACAAACAAATGAATAGTTCAGTAACTCTTCACAATTCATATGTGAATACTAGCGACCATGAAATTATATTATGTGATCAAATTAAGAATACAACACAGTTATCAGTAAATAGTGTCTTCATAGTTTAGAGACGTAAAGTTCACTTTACATCAGTGACTTCACTTGAAAATGCTTTTCGTATTCTTAATACAAATATATAAGTAGCAATTATTTAATGCACAGATTTTTTGAGAGAAAATGGTCAGTGAGGTTCTATTGTTATTTTGACAGCGTGGAACCTACTTTTAGAACCTTATCTATCTGTTACTTATCTGAATCAAAAGATTATCATTCTCTTTCGTCGAATTTCTTGTTCTAGCAATAGTACTAGACTCTATCTAGTACTGTGCCTTTAGGTCGGATCACAGCATACAAAGCAGAGTAAAAGTTAGCAATAAACACTTTTTTGCTTCAAATAGGCACTAAGCGTTTTCTCCGCTTTGTGTAAAACATTATGATATTAACTAAAGTTGCTGTAAAATAAGTAATATATAAATGAATTTAGGATGTATTGGTATAATGTTTTTTTAAACTAAAAAATATATTTTATTTTGTTTCGAAAGTGTTCTAGTAGATTGCTGCTGCAATAACATCTGTGATATTAAAGCACAGCAGCTCATTTATTACGTACTCGTAAAATATTCTTATATCTATTGTACTGCACGTAAAGGTTTCTCACCACACCCTAATATATTATCGTAACTGTCTGACTCAGACTCAAAAAAATGCGCCTACAAGGGCTAATACGCATATGTCCGTCGTCCAAACCTGTACTGAATCGGGTGACGCGCCGTTCAGAACTCCTTTTAACTTTCGAAGTAATCGGATTAACTATTAATCGTATTGGAATTGTGTACAAACGCGGGCCACCGCCATCAGGAAGAGTACTTCCTGATGGCGGTGAGTCGCGTGATAAACAAAAAACCCAGTAGGTTTTGAAAAAGGTCGCGGGTCCGGGCCTGCATGTCGTGAAGCGTACTTTGAGATTATGATCTTGCCACGTACCGATGTTGTGGGCTGCAATACTATAGTGTTCATCCAAAGTATATTTCTTCAAAGAATTATATGATCTAGTTGGCGGAAATCTTGTTTAAAATGACTTCTACAGCAATGGACTCACAGTTTGATTAGCAGTCATCAAAATTTCACCGACAAAATTTTTAAATACGACGGAATCAAGAATATTTTAAGAGCTTTACGAAAGTTAAAGACTTGTCAATAAGATGAATAGATTTTAATACAGAGCGATGTTCGAGACCGATATCAAATAAGTCTCCTTGGGCGAACATTGGCAGGACTTAAAACTTGCCTAAGTCTGTAAGCAAATATCAATATTTGGCTTTTGGCAAATGTCACGTGACCAAGAATTTGGCGCTTATTAAAAATGTATAGTGATAAGTGTGCGCTCCAGAAGATTGCTGAATATAATATATTAATATTTAAAATGAGATGAGAAATACACGAAGAATAATTAATATCCATAGAAAAGAAAACAAGTTTTTTGTAATAAAAACAGTTTACCTTTGTATAGTACCTTATACAATACATACTTTCTGTATTTTAAAAATCCTTGGATTCTTTGTTATTTGGTATGAAAATCTGTAGAAATTATAAAAGTAAAATATATTAGATGTGATTCTAAAAGAGTAACTAAATGGTATTTAAATCTATGTGATTGTGATAATTGTGATTAATTTCGTTTCGACGATTATGCTATCTTTTTTACTGTGATGAAAAAGGAACAAATTTTAAATAGGTATTGTTATTATATTATGATATTTACTTGTTGGCTACGTATTTTTATAGTTGCTTTTGCATGTTTTTCATTATTTACGTCTTGTTAAATTATGTTGTAACAATACATAGGTATGTGTTGATTTATAGTTTGTTTCAAATTATGAGATCACAGTAATGCAATGATGTAAGTTTAATTATTTATTATTTACGCACTATTAATATTAAATTGTTACAGTGTATTGTTGTTTATAAATATAGCTAAGTATTTATAGAACAAGCGAAGTTTAGTCCGTAAATATTTTTATAATAACATAATGTATGAGTCTTAGATGTAGCATAAAGGCAATGTTCAGGCTAGTTCGACCACGACAGAAGATTACGATCAATGTCATTATTGAATGAAAGAATTTCTGTCAAATATATTAGTGAATATGTAGCTACGATACTTATATTTCAAATTGAAACAAATTACTGTATACTAAGAAATTTCTCAAAATACTTAAAAATGGAAGTATATATAGTGTACACACTGCATATTAACAAAATATTTTATTATTACTGCTCCAAACTATTTCATAAGAGTGGACTTATAAATATAAATCGTTCGATAATTGAAAATAAAAAAGAAATCAAATTCTCAGTCTATTAAAAAGTAGGTATTTGACATTGGGAATTAAATATCATGTTGTGTTAACATTAATATCACGAACAAATACCTCACGAACATATCACATATCATTCGTTGACATTTTGTCGACGAATGTGATAAAAAAATACTGTAAAATTAAAGAATCGTGTCAAGATTTGATTTCCTTAATTTCCTTGTGTAATTGCTAGAATTTTACTTATAATTTACATTCTGTCTTACATACGATGGTAATTCGCAATTCTTATAGATACAGTCTACCTCAGAAGTAGGGCTAGACAAGAGCACCCCCTATTAAGTAATACTTGCAACTGTAGTTTAAACGCTGTTGTTATTGTGTCATGGACATGAATCTACATCAAAGTAGCTCATACCTACGAATAGTGGCCGTATCGTTGTTCTGTCGTGGGCGTACAAATCCAAATCTTGCCATAGGTATATATTAAAGTGAAACCTTGTTGAAGTACAAAGAGCAAGTTGGGACATAATGTGGTGGAATCGATCTTTATCGAATATTCATTATTTTAATTATTAATTTTGATGAATATTACCCGTTGCTTGTTGTAATCTATTTATGAAACGTTTGCAGTGAATTATATGGAATCTATAATTTTATAACAATAAAAAATCATTTATTTTGAAAATAAATGATTAAGTACTGTAAATATGTTACAAAAAATATGTTTGTAATACCTAGCACATATATTTTACGACATTTTAATGAACTTGTTTTCTTGTTTGTTTGGGTCAAAATTTACAATCGATGTTCCAACCACTTTTTTTTATTTAACAGCTCTGAAACTTTTTTATTCCACAAGTAGTAACCATATTATTAAGGAAATGACTGTGAACATTTTGGTAAATGAAATGTATGTGTTAGGTATCTGAAACACTTTTGTACTTCCTAAAACAATTTATTATTTCTGTTGCTGCCACGATAGCATTTTTACATCTTCACCCATGGAATATTATTTTTTCTTTCCTATTTTGGTATCAGCCAAATGTTTTGATTCCATAGATACATTTTCTTTACTGTGGAATGTAAATAAAATTTGACTCTGTAAGAATAGAATTAATAAAAAGTGCTTCCCTTATTTTTGATCTTATGCTTATTACCTACAACATATTAAATACTATAACTATGTAAAAATTTCACTTTCATTCAGACTTATTCCCTACTTATATTAGTATCTTTAATAAGGGACTTGCAACACTGCACAGTATACATAGTGGTCATTTGCTCAGATCTCCACAGTTTTTAGAGAGATTGCATGGTCATTTAGTATAAGTGTACTATAAAAAAAGCTACTTTTCTTACAAAAAGAAAACAATTTGGGATAAATGAATATTAGTGTTGTCACTGTAATTAATACCGTCGGAGTCAACATCATCAACATCTCATATACGTCCCTACGTATGTGAGCTGTTCGAGGCTCAAGGGGTTTTCTGTTCCGAGGACCTCGGGCCAACCCTAAATTAGGGCGATTAGGCATTAGTCAAGTACTTCACAAAAACCTTTCCTTGTGAAGAAAAAAAGTATTTCTTCACAAGTGTGTGCAGGTTTCCTCACGATGTTTTCCTTCACTGTAAAAGTATAAAGGAATTTAAAATTTCAAAACACATTGAAGACATTGAAAGGTCATTGTCAACGTATTAAGCTACAGAAGCTTCAAGTGGATATTAGCGTCGTTGTACGTAGTTAAAAACATTAAATGTGGGGTAATGCGGGAATAAACTTCTACTGAAGTTTTAATGTTGTTGTTATTATGATATATTATACATCGAGAGCTATACTACTAAATCAAAAGTTTTGGGTTCAAATCCCGATAAGGGCAGTCTTGTATGATGGCTATGAACATTTGTTCATGAGGTGCTTGGTTGTGTCGCATAATTTTGATATTTTGTTTTTGTCTATGTTTAATAACCTTTGTATGAAAAAGTCGTATGCAATTCGTATGCTCATTACACATTCAGCTTCCTTTCCCGCTTGACCCTGTATCCCGGAGCCATAATCAAAGAAAAACTTTGTAAGACATTTCAGTTTCGTTTGCTTTCCCTATTTAAATGAGAAATTAAAAAAAAAACAGCTGTAATGTCAATGTCAGTTAAACAGACCGTCAGTAATATTTGTAAAGTTATTATGTGAGCTTGCTGTACTTGCGCTAGTGTTAATGAATTTCCGATGATGATTGTAAATTACACTAAATGTTGTTAGTTTAATAATATTATGTTTGTTAATCCAGATGAGTGAATTTGTTTTTTACGTAGTTTATGTATAGTGAAAACTAGAACAGTAAGTATTTTATTCAAAGTTAGGTGTTAAAAATAAATATTTCCAAAAGTTTCATAGAAAATTAAAAAAAATACTGAAATATAAATCTTACAGCTTACTGCGATATTCTTCTGCGTATTTCATAGTTTTTAGACCAGATGTCAAATACAAAAAAGATTCGGCGCACTAAAATCTATTTTTATTTCATGTGTTCAAACCTATGAAAGAAAAAAGTGCGCCCGCCTGAATATCATGTTCAATATTCGCTTAAATATATGTTTTAGTTATAATATCTGTCAAATAAAGCCAAAATCAAACAAGAAATTTTCCACCTAATTTTGTCCTTGACTGTATTTCAGGCAATCATTAACAGAACAGTCTTGAGAACTTAAACACATGGTCCTTAGGCATTGGATATTTTTTATTATTATCTGTATATTGAATCATATTATTAGTTGAATAATTAATACATATTTTTGAAATTTATCTTTTTCTCAGACTATAGACAGAAAACACTTTTATGAATATTATATTATTTTTTCATGTTTTCTAGAAGTTCATTTACAAATATATCTATGTGTGTCTCATTAGCAATAATATACATAATATACCAACATACAAAAAACTTTAAATTTAATGTTTCTTATATCTCAAATTCTTAATTCTGCATTTCATAAGTACAATAAAATTCTTAAGTATGATATTTGAAAAATTAATTAAAGGTCGAACTTAGGAAGTCATATTCTTGTTCTGAAAATGTTGGTGTAATAAATAGTATACAAACATATTGTGATTATTTTTGTAATTCTTTTATAAAAAACTTTCTATTATATTAATGATAAAATTTAATAGGTAATCAACCCATGAAGAGCTTGTTGGTGTGGTGGTCCTAATGCTCTGATTTCACAAACTAAGCAAGTTTCACTATGGTTGGTCCCTGGATAGGTGTATCAAATTTGTGATCTGAAGCTCCTCCATGCTTCTGAAGGCTGTTGCTCTTGATTGTTACAATAACCACATTACCTACTAAATATTATTGGGCCATGGTGATGGTGTTACAGCTCCAACACCTCATGTTTCTCTAATGGATTCCTCCAGTTGCACTCAGCAGTAGGACATATATAGGTTGTTGATGAATTAGACTTTATTTTTTAGGATAAAAATGTCTGCATTTGAAAAATTGAAACTTTTGACCTGGAAAAACTTTCTTCTTCAAAGAAGACATAGATGGCAGACTTGTTTTGAGATCTTATCGCCTGTGATATTTTCTTTATTTCTTATTTTGGTAAGATGTCTTGTGGACCCTCAATCAAAACCAGATATTTCATATCCACCTTTTTTACCAACCTACATCAATATAACTGGTCAAAAGTTGTAAGTATTTGATCTTAATTTTACTTATATTAATTTGATTTCATTCAAATTAATTTTATATTGTACATAATATTTTCTGTATGCTTTGTAAGAGGAAATCTCACCACTGCTGGAAGGGAAGGGACACTGGCTTTTTCACCAGAAAACCCACTTACAAGAAAAGTAACTGAAGATGCAATGGTTACAGTTGCATTAGATAATATGAATGGATTATTAGCATTATTTTTTGATACAAAGATGCTTCCCCAACCTAAAGGATATAAGAATGCTGAGGAAATGGAACTGGCACTTACACAACCAAATGCCATGAATCAAATACTTGTAGGGATCCAATATGATGACAATATGGCAAGTGAGTTGAAACATAATTTTAAATATTTAAACCCAATTTTTATTAAAAAAAATACTCTAGTAGACTGGCCTTCCTGATGGTCTGCAAAAACCATAGTAATATTATTTCTATGGCAAATTTTTATTTTTGGGAACTTGTTGAATATACATGTAGATATGATAAATGATTATTTTTAAAATACATATTTCATATTTTCCTATATAGACATACAAACATATATGACTTCTTATTGTCTGAGTCTAATCTAGAGGTACAGTACTAGACTGTTAACTATAACTAAACAAAACAACTACTATATATGGAGTATATTATCACCTTTTATTTCCAGTTTAGGACTAGGTATAGCTACCTAGAATGAAATAGGCCTTAAATAAGATATGGGTATTCATTAGGGATGCCATAAAGTTGATGTATGAAAAATAACCAGTCATTGCTGTTTACATAAAATGAGTTATGACATAATGTAAAATCGGAATTTGTCTTGCCTTAGATTTATTGTCAGTCCAAGAATATTTGTCTATAAATAGATGGATTTACTAAATAATTACCTCATATAGGAAGAAACAATATAAAAGCACAGTTATCTATAAGTGGCTTAATTAGTTTATTTTTAACAAAAATGCCTCATTTTCCGTAAAGTGAAACCAAATAACTGTAATGCCTAACTCTCCTTTGCCTGTAACTCGATTCATTGTCTTGACAGTTTAACGACCCATAAAATCGCATTATGCTTACATTTAATCCAAATAAAGCTAAAATGCTTGAAAATTGAGCCGGGTAGTTGGTAACCTATGTATGAAAATTTAAATCATCATCATGTATACAAGTTTAAATTCAAGTAGGTCGCAATCGCAAGCAACCATCGAGTGTTCAATCATCTCATTTGATTTGCCTTATGTCTTGCCGGCATAATTTTAAAGAGGTAAAATCGTTATGATTATGTTTTTAATTACATATAAGAGTCCTTCTACGATCTCGTGGGAATGCTGGCTGATAACATCACAGGCTAGGCCGACTTCGGATATAATTATAAGACCTAATGTATTAAAAAGGCAACGGTAAAATGTACATATCTAACTCATAGACACTGCAACTTTGAATTATTTAGAAGCACCAAATAATTCAAAGTTGCTAAAATAAAATATCACTAAATGTATTATAGGTATATCGATAACTAGCTTGACTTATAATTGCGCTATTATGAATTCGTAACAACCCAATTAAAACGAAAAGACGGCACAGCTGTGTACCAATTACCTCCCCGTATAGAATATTGCCTATCTATAAAGCTAGATTGGAGTTTTTTTAATGGTTTAAAAAAGTAAATAAAAAAAACCATGAACCGACTTCATAAAAGGCGAAAATTAAATACCTTAATAAAGTTATTTTTGGAGTGATGTTAGTTAAGTTCGATTCCAGACACGATCTAACAGGGAATGTGAACATCGGCTCAAGAAATATCTAATATTATAGGTACTTTCTATACTAACACTTTTGCAGATGCAACCAAATGGCCCGATGATATAGTCGTAACGCTTAGGTTCCCTGCTGTTATGAGGACTCCAATGATGGAACATCCCCTTAGAGCTAGTTGGAGGACGAATTTGCTTTTTCCTTTATTTCCTCGTCCGGGGCCTCGTGATGCTGAAGATACTTATGGAGGGAAGACACCAGGTGTGACCTTTTTATATATTATATTAATTAACGAACGCATAACTTACATACGTACACAGAATTAAAATAATTGAAATTGTAAGTTATATGTTACTTATATTTATTTGTACCACAGATAAACTGAATAATATATTAAACCTAATGACATAAACATAACGTACAAAGTTCAAAGCTCCTTATTGACGCAGACACTGTCGGAAGGACGTTTTTTACTTTTCTACATCCTGTTTTATGTATACAAGAATTTATTTTCCTGTAGTGAATACGTAGTTAATAGAAATTGTTTATGTTGTATTTGTAGAAGAAGTATACGTATTCCACTCGAAGGTGCCCATTACAAAAGATATGTATATGTATTGGGGCTGCAAATTGTATATAAATATGTATTCCTCTTTTTATAAAAATGGTTTGCATAATTATATATAGTACCTATTCATCATAATTTAGTTTTCATTTCAATCTGTAAAGCAAACATATATTGTCACATTTAAAAAAGGGCGAAAACTTTTTATTATATAAATCTGATATTGAACAAACGTTTTGAATGTCAACTTATTAGAAAGCCTTATGACCATTTTCCATTCATACCTATCTACCTACCTACGAACCTACATGGGTCAACTAACTTCACTTTACGGAGTTTCTATGAAATTAATCAGAATACTTATATATGACACATTTTGTTTCATTATCATTGATAGTATTTATACATTTTAGGATACTCTCCTGAAATGTTCTTAGCGGTGCAACATGCCGTATCAAAAGAGTTAATAAAAGCGAAATCAGGCAAACCACTGACCACCAAAGTCTATTTGCAAAGGTTACCTCAATCCGCGTACAGAGACGATGATCTATTGATAGCTCTTGAGAGGTTCGTCTCGATGATAATAATGTTGTGCTTTGCCTATACATTCGTCAATACAGTTAGAGTCGTGACGGCAGAGAAGGAATTGCAATTGAAGGTAACCTGATTGTTTTATGTCTTAGGCGTATGTTCCTTGAGTACGATTATTTACAGCTAGGACTTGAGTTTTAAATATACGCTTACTAGTTTTGTCTATTCTGCACTTTTTAAAAACCAAATCTTACGGATATTTCTTTTACAGGAAACCATGACCATAATGGGTCTTCCTTCCTGGTTGCACTGGCTAGCGTGGTTCATTAAACAATTTTCTTTCCTATTTGTTTCTGTCGTTCTCATGGTGATTTTATTTAAGGTAAGCAATATATTATAGTAGAAAAATACTGCAATATTTCCCATACCAATGGAATTAATGGAATTAAATATACGTTATAGCACTTAAGTGAAGGTTGCAAATTAAGCTTTTCTATGATTTTTCCCACTTTCTTCATGAAATTACCGTTAGCTAGTGTTTATCTTTTGAACTCCATAGTGTTGATACTACCAGAGAGGAGGCAACAGTATGTACTCGATTGAATTACCTATGTTAGCCTTGTTTTTTTAAAGACTATTCATATTTTTCTAGATTCCATTCAATTCCACAAAGACAGGAGATAAGTATGCAGTCTTTACGTTCACTCCTTGGTCTGTGCTTCTGTTTTTCATGGTGCTATTTGTGATCGCCTCCCTAGCATTCTGTTTCATGATCAGCGTATTTTTTACTAGAGGTAAGTAGATTCTCATTTATTATCCTCTTCGCTTGAACTTATTACCTTTTTATTTGACTTTAAATTGAAAATTGTAATGTAGTCATAGTTGCGAGGCGTAATTCCCTATTGTATTAAACTTTTGGAGTCATATATAATCTTTCCTTGTTTATATAAAAGTGTACAAACAAATATTTTTTTGCAAGATATTTAATTTAGAAATGAACTAGAAAGATATCTTTCTATAATAGAAATATATCTTAATATAATGGTCCCGATTCCGTAGTGCACGATGTTTGTAAAATGGTGACTCCTAAGCGTTTTTGCCTTATTTTAATGCGCATCATCAAATATGCCGATTAATATACGTCAAAAGTGTATGGATTGTTGTTGACAATAGTCAAAATCCTTAAAGTCATTCTATCCCTTCTTAATGAATTGGTTTGAGAAGATATGCGTAAAACTTAAATTTAATTTAATCCGTGTACAACGGAATTGGAACCAATACCCATATGTATTTAATTTATATTTTCTATTTTTTTCCATAATATTTTTTTGATAAATGAAATTATTAAATTAAATCTCGTTTAGTAATTCGTAATTTAATATTTAGAAGTCATTTTATTAAAGCTCTTTATTTGTACACGAACAGCCGGAGTCATCAAAAAATGCACATTACCTATCTAATATAGTACTTGTCCCTACTCATGATGCTGTTACGAGAGCCTAGCAATTGCTAGCTATTGTCCCAAATTATTACAAGCCCCATATCAATTTAAGCCACTTAATATGTATAACAGTGGCAACACTCAATTAAATGGTATGCGCGTTTCTGACTCAATTTCTACACTTGCTCTTGTGCGTTACTTAAGTGGATAAGTACATAGACCTTTTGATTAAATTGGGATACTAAATAGTATACGAAAAATGACTGAACAGTTAGTACAAACAGATAGCTTTTGATAAAATAAACTTGGAGTGTACCCACTGAACTCCCCCAATTGATATTATAACGAGCTCTCAAAAATAATAACTTTGAAACATTATTATTATTTTAAAAAAAGCTTTGTTTAAAAAAAATAAAAGTAAAAGGCTGAACCACAAAATCGTTTATTATTCATCGCCCTCGCCTTGAGAGAAATAACAGTAACTATCTTCTGCCCTGTCTTCAAAAGAGCTCTCTATAAGCTACTGATAGATAAAGCATAGTACGAGTATTCTACTAAAGAATACTTAACTCAAAAATGTGTCCCCTTGATTAATTGTGCTATATAAATGGAAATTATTGATGAAATTTAATTATATTCAATCTTGTGTTTCTAATGATATTCCTATTTAAAGTTAAGATTATAAATTTTAAAGATTTGCCTATGGCAAAATATATTCGGCTGCGACACAAATATATGGAAGACTGTAATATACCTATAGTATACCTATAGATGTGTACCTGTAGTATAAAAACCCGATACTTTATCCAATAATTATGAGCATCTAGAGAAGGAACTCTCTGTATTCATTTTGCATCTGTAATTATAATATAATAAGCCAAGGGGAATAAAGAACGAAAATCTAATAATTTTTATAGTTTTAGTCGGTGTTAGACCGGATTCTGACAGCACTCTCTTAATATAAATGAAAGTTAATAATTTAATTCATTCTATTAGGTTCTATCAAATAACTTAAATTAAGATAGCCGTGGATAAATTAAAAACCAATTAGATGGCATGCATGGAGAATGATGGTTCCTGAGATCTCAAACCTGAGATCTCAAATCATAACTTTCTAAATGTCACGTGATATTATGTCCTTTTTGCAATCATATTGAGCGAATCTGTATTTACATTTGATTTAAAATTAAAAAATATTTAATTACGCATTGATCTTTTTTATTTTCTAATGAATGATAGTGAATAGCACGTGTATACGTTATGTAATGACTGTTTCCAGCCAATACTGCCGCGTCATTCATGGGCCTTGCGTGGTTCTCCACCTACTCCGTCTTTATGCTCACGCAAGTATTGTATGAGGACATTAGTTTGACAACAAAATTGGTGCTTAGTCTGATATCTAACACTGCCATGGGATATGCCTTTCAAATGATGATTATGTGCGAAGGAACCTCTAGAGGTGATTTAAATTGACTAAATTATGACATTTTTGATCAAAGAGTGTATGACAAAACAATTGGGACTTTATTTGTAATATTTGTAGGTTTACAATGGAATGAGTTTTTTTCTCCAATATCATACCACGACATATACCAGCCTGGCCATGTAGCTCTCATGTTAATTCTGGATGCGATCCTGTACATGCTAATTGCTATGTATGTGGAGAAGATCAGACCTGGTCTGTATGGAGTACCCTTACCCTGGTACTTTCCTTTTACAAAAACTTTCTGGAAACCCAACAAAACTAAAAAAGCTGGTAAGTAAGAGAGTCAATTTAAGCTTTCCTTTATAATATAATATGTGGATGTAGACTAACACCGATGAAGACTTTACCACCAGAATAGCATAGCGGCACCTGTAATTTCTACTTCCTTTCGATTTTAGTGCCCATAAAACTTATCTCTATATTAATAATTGAAACTTTTGTGATAAGTGTAAATCTTTAACTAGTGACAAGTGTAGTCAAATCATATTCAAAATTGAGCATTACACCGAGGTGAACAGCCACTTATATCATTGTCTGAACCCTTAACTTCACATCATATCGATTCCTTGTTCTGTTTAAAAGCGAAGAAATCTACTGCACTTTTATCGGGATTATTATATTATGTATAATGACCTCTGATTATATTTTCTATTTCTGTCTTACAAATTTCATCCAGATCCGTTTAGGTGTTCTTCTGTGATTGTGTATTTTTTCAAATTTTCAATGACATGATAAAAAATTAACAGTTGAATGTGGCTTCATTTATAATTGTATATAATCCAATGTCGTATTGTCGTCTCCACGCTGTTTAACATTTTTAAGTGTCAGTAATCGGTAGCGCCAACAAATTATGAGGGCCCAGCTAGACATGCAACATTTTTTATACTGTCAGTATCTACGTCATGGAACGTTGACGTTCAGTAGTTTTCCTTGACCTTACGTTTGAATTGGTTTATTAGGAGTCCGTTTCTTAAGTATAAGCCTACTGATTTGTAGTTATATTTGATAACTCGTTATTATGGTGATTATAGTTTGGCTATTTTTAGTTATGTCGGTAGGTTATTTTTATTAAAATTAAAGCTAAGATTTAAACTAAAGTTGTGTAAACAATGTTGAAAGGTTATAAATATATATCTCTTGAACATTACAAAAGTATATTCGAAATAAAATGTAAAAGGCTTCAATAGTACTTCGCTAAATATGTTTCTTCTTCGGTAAATAAAATTCTGAACTATATTAAAAACCATTTAGTTTGATAATCAGAAACTAATCATTTCTTAAGTAAAATAACGATACTCATGTCCAGTGTTGTTGTTAACTTATTAATTTAGAAAGAAAAGCTTTAAATATACGATTATGTTCATAATGGGCAAGTCGCTAGGTGTCGTTTGTGAATGAATTGTGATCGGTGTAGATAGAACACATTTACATAACAATACTATTACAGCGATATCTAAAAAAGACGACGCAGATTTGGAGTACAATGATGGCTTGTTGATGAAGGTTATCCATGATGAAGAGCCGAAAGGAGTTGCCATGGGTGTTAATATTCAAGTAAGTTTATTTTTCTCTTTTCTCTATTCCACTGATTGACAGAACGTCAAACTTGTACGTCTACGTCTAACTTGTGTTCAGGTCGACAGATTCATTTACGCTAAATATGGTACCAATTTACTTTAGCAGGGCTATATAGAATAAATACACATTGCTAATACCTAAGTATCAAATATAGAGAAATTTTGATGGTGAGAATTGTGCCCACATTTCCTTATTCAGCCGGGAAGCAGTTCACCGTGTTTCGGTGCAAAAGCGTTATATTAAGCCAAAAATGCTTGAGTCGCCATTTTTGAAACGTTAAATGACGTTACCGTCAACTGTCTGTTCGTTGTATTGTACTGAAAGAGTGGTACAGAACTTTAATTTAATTTAGGTTGACACAATAGAATCGGGGCCTTTGTTTGATATAACATGCTGCCTGTAACTATGCCGCGTATTTCTTACCGTAGCGACAAAGCGCACTTAGGACTATCACAGGACTATTATAATCACCTAACGTGTGATGCTTTTGATTATGAGCGTTAGATCAAACAATTTTTATAAAGAAGGACGGGAATTTCCGCTGGATTTGCCCAATTGTTGCCTTTGTATCTCGAGGCCTACCAAAGCCACATCCGCCTTGATTCGTTTCCCTAATGTTTACCAGTTTTATTTTGTATCTATAATTTCTTAAAAATTATGAAGCGTATATTTTTTAAATACTTTGTAATAGAGTCGTCCCCTTATAATTCCCTGCCGTGTCTACTCACCAATAGGAGCGAGGCTTAAAACACGATTGCGTGCATAAATAATCTACCAAATTGCCCCTTGTATTCTGCTCGATCCGAAGCACAATCAGCCTTATAACTCACTACATAACAACGTATTACAATAATAACTTTGCATAGTTTTGACAAACCTACGCTATAAGTAGGTATACTAAGTAATTTAGGATCAAATATAAACATATCAGATTGTACTTACTTGTATTGTTTCGAAGAGCTTGAAGATCCTTTGTGTAGGCTTAAGTCCAGCATTGGAAGCCTCTCTACTGATATGATAGTTATGATGAACTTATTCCTTATTGACTAACAAAAAAAATGTTATGGCCTAATCAAAAACTCTTCAGCACTTTGAAATTTAAAATATAAAATACGCTATTTAAATAGAAAGTCTATAATATATGATAGTTGACAAAATATTAAACTGTAGTGATCTTCCCTGAATTGCAATAACTAAATAAAACAAAAAAAATGTTGAATTTGGTTCTATATTTATTGACTTCTGTTCGGCCTTTACTTATAATGACTATTGGTATTCTTACTTTTATTGTTGACTGTAACACAACATATCGAACAGCTCTATGCAGCAGGGCTACCCGTTATCAACATGTTTTTAAAAATGTTATAAGTGAGGTTTAGGCTAAACAACGCTTTCTTGACCAGCTCACCTTCGGTGACCTTATTCACCACCTGAATAACACAACAAAAATTACAATAATCGCCCAAAACCTCTTAAAGTACCTTCTTTTTTGAATGTAAATAAAATAAGCAAACTATATGTAGGTATGTGATTTAAATTAACATGACAATAATATAGCAAAATGAATGAGTAATGACTGTGGTATGAAAGTAATTAAATTTAACGATGATAACATGATATCTATTATGAACAAATTTTAGCTTCACAAATAATTTAAACATCAATAATGTTTCAGAATCTGACAAAAATATATAGAGGTCGCAAAAAAGCTGTTGATAATTTAAATCTTAGAATGTACGAAAATGAAATAACAGTATTATTAGGACATAATGGCGCCGGAAAAACTACGACTATATCCATGTTAACAGGTAAAAGATTTTTTTGTGATAGGGTAGGAGATAAGAAAGTATTTAAATTGGAATGTGAAGGAAACACAGTTCAATTTATTTTTTCAAATGAAAAAACTGAAAAAGAAATCAGTTTTTGTGTTGAAAAAAAAATTAATGACAGAGTTACCCCTCAGAGTCTTTATTCAAAATCATCTCCTTTTTGCTTGTAAGAGAAAGGGGGCAATGCTTCATAAACTATTTTGTCTTTTTTTTGGTGAAATTTAACTTCAATAAGGTCTATGAACTCTAATATTCACAAATAAAAATCTTTGATACACGAAGTCTTTCGTGTTGCAAAGTGGTGTAGCTCTTATCAACCACTTATTTTCAGGTATGGTGCCCCCTTCGTCTGGATCAGCCATAATAAATGGGTACAATATAGTGACTGAAACGGAATTAGCGCGTCAGTCACTAGGGATATGCCCGCAACACAATGTCTTGTTCCCAGATCTGACAGTCGCCGAACATATTATATTTTACTCCCGTTTAAAAGGAGTGCCTAAAAATAAAATAAAAGATGAAGTTAATCATTTTGTTAAACTTTTGGAGCTAGAAGAAAAGGTAAGTTTTGTTTTATGACCTCAGACAACCTGTCCAAGCAGCGCATATTTTATAGATATTAGCATAAATTGCTTTTATAGAAGTTAGTCATCTAAAATTAATTTATCTTGATTTTATTATTGCGAATTTCGAAAAAAAATTTGGCATTTAATGAACATAATTTATGCTTTTACAAATTTTAAGCCTTAACAATGACAAGTTTCAAAGATTATTTTACTTTTCATTTAGGCATCAAGAAAAAGAAAAACATGAATTTTAGATATAACATGTCTTTAGAATCGTCCTAATATTGACTCCCAAGTTTAAATACAGCAGTGGAGTTTTTTTTACCATATATATTATAATCCATTAGAAAAACTTCTTTATAGCGGAACGTTGTATCAAGTAAGTTGTCTGGTGGCCAAAAGAGGCGCCTATCAGTAGGCGCGGCCATGTGCGGCTCCTCGCGGGTGGTTCTGTTGGATGAGCCGACGTCCGGCCTCGACCCCGCCGCGAGGCGCGCTCTGTGGGATTTGTTACAGAAGGAGAAGAAAGGTAGGTGCCGTTTATTCAAATAACCAATGTTGAAAATAAGAATACTAAGCTTAAAAACCAAGTTCATATTTTTCGCTCGACTAGTTGAAATACTCGTAAAGGGCAAGAAGGGGAAGTTCAATGTTATAGTAGTTTAGCCCTATATTACATTCCAATAGGTTGTAATTCATTATTTTAGTTTTAGCTTAAGGAAGCAAGTTCAAGTTTTGCCTGCGGATAAAATTTATTTAAGAGAGTTGAATATTCAAATGTATTCTATCTTTCCTTTAGGCCGTACTATGATTTTGACAACCCATTTCATGGATGAAGCGGACGTGCTTGGTGACCGTATAGCAATAATGTCAGGAGGCCGTCTCCAATGCGTGGGAACACCGTACTTTCTCAAGAAACACTACGGCATCGGCTACAAGTTGACTATAGTCAAGGGAGACAACTGTAACGTTGAAGAAGTAACGCGGTTTTTCAAAAGTTATGTACCCGATGTCAAAGAAAACACAAATATAGGTAATAGTTATTTTTCGTTTTATTAATTGCTACTGGGACGTGTGCAGAACCCTATAAATGTTATTTTTATCATGGTAAAAAGTCTTAAATGACGGTAGAGCTAAAAGCTGTAGTTTCTGCCATTAAGAAGTTATGGCTTCTAATTTCACAGAGTCAGATTGTCAACCTTTTTTATGTGATTGTAGTGAAATTTTTACAACAAATTTTCAGGGTCGGAATTGACTTATATCTTGCCAAACGACTATGTTAGCAAATTTCCAGGCATGTTAAAAGAATTTGAGGCTAAAAGAGAATTGTTCCATGTGTCAAGTTATGGGCTCTCTGTAACCAGTCTGGAAGAAGTATTTATGAAGTAAGTTTGTTTTACCTGTTGATCAATGGTCGGTTACATTTATAATCTTTATTTTGGTACTTAATTCCTACTTACTTATGATAAAGGGCTGGAGCGGAAGACAATGATGTAGCTTCAGCGAAGAAAAATAATTATGTTGGTTTAAATAATGATTGTGCTATAGTCCCTATCGATGGAAACATGCATTTCAATAATTATGGTAAGGCATCATCCCAAAATATACAACAATTAGTTTAAATTTAAGGCATCTTAAATATTTGATTATCTATTTATTTCAGTCGATTCGGGTCCTATTCAAAAAGTCCGTGGTTTTAAGTTACTCAAAAATCATATAAAGGCGATGTTTTTGAAACTAGCTTACAATACAATGCGAAACAAATTGACAGTCTTAATACAATTTATAACGCCTATAATAAATATAACAATATCGGTAGTTATAGCGAGGTCTTGGAAGTTTATGTCTCAGTTGCCTCCTCTTACATTGAGCTTAGAAAGTGGGTTCAGAGACACGGAGACATTGATGTCTCAAGGGAAGAATTTGAGTGACAGCAGCACTGAAGCAAAAGCAATGAGAGCTTTTAAAGATTATTTCAAAACATCCAACTATCCAAGCTTGAATCTTGTCGATATTGGAACTATGGACTTAGGAAAATTTTATTTGAAACTTGTAAGTTAAACGTTCTTAACTTATTGAATGTATTATTCTTAATCACTAGGGTTACTTAAAGAAACCATTTAAATGTTATATGCTTGCAGAGTAATGAGAATCTCCCACGTGTTCGATATGAAAATTTAATAGCCGCTACGTTTGCCCCCAATCAAATAACAGGGTGGTTCAGTAATTACGGTTATCACGATTCAGCTATCTCTCTCGCACTGGTTGATAACGCTATAATGCGTGCTCAATCGCCGGGCAGTTCGTTGACAATAATCAACCACCCTTTACCTTACTCAATTGAAAATCTAGTAAGTTTTTACACATGTTTATTATTATTAGGTTCAAAATTTTACTACATGGACCTATAATTCCATTTACCTATTCTAGGTCAGAGTCATGGCTACTGGTAGTAGTATGGGATTTCAATTTGCATTTAACATAGGATTTTGTATGGCGTTCGTCACTTCATTTCTTGTCCTATTTGTAATTAAGGTTGGTGAAAACTGATTCTTTATACTAGTTTTAAGATTTTATCATTATAACTTAAATGATAAAATAACAAGAATACAGATAACTATAATATATAATGCCCTATCATCTGGTTTAATGAGGCTATTTGCTAAACTAATATTTATAATTAATAGGAGCGCATAAGTGGCGCGAAGCTTCTTCAACGCGTGTCTGGTGTTCGACCAGCGATCATGTGGGGAACCGCATTCCTATGGGACTGGTTTTGGCTGCTATTGGTCTACTTGTGTATAGTACTCACTCTTGCCTGCTTTCAAGAGAACTCTCTTTCAACCCCTCAAGAATTAGGTGAGATGTGATATAATTTTATATAACGAGAAATAATTTTCAAAGTATGCATATATTCGGCTCCTTTAAAAAAGGCGTAAATAGGGCAGTATATCACATACTACATTACCTATCTGTACATGGTCTCCTCCTACTGCTTACCATTAGATCGTGTCGTGTCATCTCCCCTACTTTTAAAATATAAAAATTATACCTATAAACAAATTCTTTGGTAGTTTAAATTAATGCCTTTAATTACTACTGAAACGAACGATTTGAAATATCCGTTACTAATTACTTCGATAACTTTTATTTTCTGTTATTAAAATTGATAAATCATAATAGCTTAGCGACAATAATACTTATTTGTTTCAGGACGAGTGCTGTTAGTTTTAATGGTATTTTCATTAGCTACGATACCTTTGCATTATTTAGCTTCATTCTACTTCGAAGCTGCAGCCACAGGGTTTTCTAAAATGTGTTTCATCAATATATTCTGCGGTGAGAGTTAAAAATATTTTCTATTATGATAGCAAAGCTAATTTTAGCACCAAGTGTAGAAGTTGCATATTTATATTCTAGGTTGTATGCCGTTCCTGATAACGGAAGTGTTAAGGTTGCCAGAAGTTGGTAGCCCCTACTACGCTAATTTATTTGATTGGATTTTCTCACCGCTTCCGATTTATTGTATCAGCAGAAGCTTTAGGTAAAATATTAACAACATTAATAATATTTTCTGAATGTATTTTGTTTGTTTATCATATTTCTATAATGTTAAGAACATTGCAAGTTAAGAGCGATATCAAGTTTTTCATTTTAAAATAATTGCATGGTTTGCAGAGAAAAATAAGATAAAATAGATTCTGCTTGCTTAGTCTTTGTAATATATTTTTTTGTAACCAGAGATATGAGTGTGTCTTCATTTTCGATGATGGCGTGCGATGGTCTTTGTGAACAGTTCGTGAACATAGCAAACTGCACGCGGCACACCATCTGTCAAGACCTCGGCATCTCCGTGTGTTGTAGTAAGTGAGTTTTTTTTCATCTGTGTTATTGGCTTCTGCCTAGTGTCATTGATAAAAGGGATATTGACTGAACCTACTACTTTAAAAAGTCGAAACGCAAAGGTCCAGAGTATTGAAAATAGGTGTTTGTAAAATCAGTGCTGTCGCGTTGTGCCAGAACTATCAAACGCGATAATGATTAAACTGCAGATCGCGCACCGAAAATATCTATGAAAATTATACAACAGTTACGATTCATAGTTCCCTGTTTCTACCCCCAAATTTAGACCGATTTGATTATTTATTTCATTAAAAATTAAAGTAAGACTGGCTGTGTTTCTGTGTATATCTTTTTTTATAATCTCTTCAATTTTGATACCTGGTTGTCTGAATACACTAATAAAATTAGGGATTATTTTAAGTTTTTGAAGAACATGGTTTTTAATAATGCCTCTAAAAAAAGGGAAACATGATAATAGTGTCTATAAAATTATAAAAATAAAAAGAGTGCTCTAGTGGTATTTGTCCAGATGGGAACTACTGGCATTGTGTTTCGACTTAAGAAGTAATTTAATTCGTAGTGTTATCTATCCCTATGCCATTTTGCTTCGCTCATCAGCAGACACATAATATTCGTTTGAGTGGCAATTCTCTCTTACTTTCGCATTTCCTTTAGTGGATTGTGAGCTTGATTCAGTATTACGCTACTCTCACTAATTTAATCTTAACTTTCGCTATGGTTCATCCCTGGATGGGTCGATTAAAATTTGTTAACTCGAGCACGGAGGGCCGTGCTTCACGAAGCAAATCTAAACATTGGTTTCATTTATTACGGGTACGGGTTCCAGTCACCAACCTACCAGTTTTAGCCCAGCATGGTAGTGAATTAAATAATTGATATTTGTATATTTTTAACGTTAATCATCGGGATCAACCATATTTTTTTGTGATGTACCGTTTTTATTTAATTTTATTATGTATGATAAGGAACGCAACTTTACATGTACTTATAAATTGTAAGATTTTAGATGCTATTATAGAATATGCTAAAACCATCAATTATTTCGTTAGGTTTTTATATTTAAATTTTTTTATTACTAACTGGATTTTATCCCAACTATTAATGACATATAAAGGGAGGAATAAAATCTTATTGATTTTCTTGACTGTTCTTCTGATGTCATGATTCTTCTATAGATCGACACATTCATTTATTTTTTATGGTGTTATATATATTATCAAAGTTGAATTAAATATTTTTATTTATACCGTAGATACAAGTTTTGTTTTATTTTCTTACTCTACAGTAGCCTCGATAATTTCTCTTGATACATTTCTAATAACATATAATATAATAATATAACAACAACAAACAGCATATATAAACAACATATTATAACATATAATTGTTTAATAACGTTTGTTGCAAGAAATCTAATCGTTTTACTAATAAAATATGGTTTGTTGGACCAGTTGAAGATGATCCGTTCTTGAAGTGGAGCGAGCCTGGCATCGGCCGATATCTGTGTATGATGAGCATCGTGGGCAGCGTGGCGTTAGTGGTGCTACAAATCAAAGAATATGAACTTCTGAATAAGGTAATTGTCAAATTATATTTGATTCCATTATAGATACTTATTCGTATTATACATTTTCCATATTTATTTATCCCAAAAGTTCTTTTAAGTAAAAAACCTAGTGGGGTGGAAAAAAGAAATCACACAGTGTATCACATGTGGAGATATAAACGCGATGTCTTCTTACAACATTTTTATAAAACATTTTTTTTGACTAACGAAACAATAACTTTACTTTTATCGTATCTTTGTGTCCGTTATACGATATTTAACTAAACAAGCAAAAGTTTGAACTACATATTGTAATCGGCGTGGTACTTGACCCACTTGAGGTCAGGATAAAGCTAGAGGAATTTAACCTGCCTACTCTAGGACTATTTTTTTTACGAGGAGGAATCCATTTACGGACCTACCCGCCACTGGCTAAGCGACGGGTGTGTGTGGGGCTCACTCAGTACCTCATAGAGCGGCACTGAGAATACTCACTAAAACTCCCCGGTAACTCCATTGCCCTTCACGGGGAGGTAACCTGGGTTCTGCGGAGCATTTCACCAGGTCACCTCCAGGCAGCCCAGCCTTATGATTGGGCTTCGCGCCAATGGAGATTGCCCAGAGTTACTTGGGCAATCCCAGACGTGGCGGCCTGTGCAATGCGTGCGTGGGAGCCACCCACACACGCAGCCGCGGCCTACTCTAGGACCTAGGAAATAGATTATATCTTGCAAAGACCGCTGCCGATCGATATACGGCGGCTGCATTCATATAAAGCATCTAATCATCTATTATTTTGCCCGTAGGGTGCAATATTTTTACGGCGTAGTTATTCAGGATATGATCCATGGTCTACAAATCCGCACGAACCATGTCACGGCGATGACGCAATTCAATTCTTGGGACTTCTTTACCATTTTCTATTTCCTAAAATGATAATTTTTTTAGTACTTGTACTTGCCCCTAGGCAGTAACTACTATGCGGTCAAAATAAGAACAGATAAATATGTCAAACATAAATTTAAATACAGATTTGTAGAAGGCCGGTCTTATCGCTAAGGACCGATCTCTTCCGCCGAATAGAACGGCAGCAATTCAATTACATATAAATAATAAAGCACGTTCAAAGTTCTTGATGAAAGTAAGTTTTTTTTATTATGGTTTAATAATGTTACCAGGTAAAGTACAGTGGTAAGCGATAAAGCATTTTCATTGAAGTGAAGTTTCGCATCTTTGTCGTGCTTTGCTAGCAACTCTATCATAGGATAGATTCTTATCTTAACCAATTAGTATATAGTCTAATTTCCCTTTATTTTCTAATTTTGAATCTATCGCTTTTATTTTGACGTTCGCCATATTTCTATTGCGGCAAGGAACTATTTATCATTGTGACGATTCACTTTAGTACACAGTATAAATCTTAAAGACGACAGCTATCGTGATCGATATAAAGTTACACAATAATGTCCCTGGCCCTGTGTCTATAATCCAGATGTGTTACTTGTCACGGCCGCGTCCGCCGCCGCCGGCGCTGCCCGAGGAGGACAGCGACGTGGCGGCCGAGCGGCGCGTAGTGCAAGCACTCACCAGGCCGGAGCTCTCTCAACACAGCCTCGTCTGCCGGGACCTGACTAAGTACTACAACAAGTTCCTCGCCGTCGATAGGCTATCATTTGGTGAGTTCGTTGATGACGATTGATCAACAAAGTCTTGTTTCTGCAGTATATCTAAATTTTAGACAGTGCTTCTTATTTTCTAATATTATTGCAAATATGAATGAATTTGAATGTCAAATGTGACATTTAAATCGAGGATACAAATAAAACATTTCTTCTAGGATGTACGCCCCATATGTTTTCAAGCTACATCACATCATACATTCTAAATTGTCTATGGTATCTTTGACCTTATTTTTTGCTTATTTTTAAATTAATGCTATACTTTCCTCCAAATTAGAGGCATAGGATGTATCAACAGAATCAAGCCCAATAACAAACAATTTTTCTTATAATCTAGTTTTATAACACAAAAAATAATTAAATATTATTATTATTTGCTAAAAAAATATTAATCAAAATTTATTGTATCGCTCTGTACAGTAATGTAATTGTAATTCTTAAGTAGATAATTTATAAGTAAAGTATAAAGTTCTGTTTAGGACAATAAGGTAAACAGTTAATATTTTTCAGCGGTTCGCAAAAGAGAATGCTTCGGCTTGTTAGGCGTGAATGGTGCAGGGAAGACCAGCACGTTTCGGATGTTGACTGGTGACTCTCATATATCAGGTGGGGACGCTTACGTCCACGGTCTGTCCATCAAGACTAGTATACAAGACGTACACAGGCATATAGGTAAGGTGTATTTTCTCTCAGTTATAATTTTTTACTAGTTTTTATGTTTCCAAGAGTAATCCAGTTATAAATTGCAAACAAATAAGAATTTAAATTAGTAATGTTTGTAGGGTGCGCCATCATTTTCTATGTTAATTTCTTGGGTGTGTAAGTAACATGTCAAAAAGAATATTAATCCTACTTTTGCAAAAATGTTTTTAGAACATTTTCTTATTAATAATATTTATAATAAGTGAGCTAAGTTTTTAAAAAAAGAAATTTAATTTTTTATAAAAACCATTTGACTCGTCACTTTTTATTCATGACATTACTTTACTTAAGATTTTTTTGTATTTTTTATGACAGGATACTGCCCACAATTTGACGCTTTATTTGACAATTTGACGGCACGAGAAACACTGAAAATATTTTGTCTTCTCCGTGGTATACCGGTGAAAACTGGTGCAGAAATGTCACTGCATCTAGCTAGTAAACTGGGCTTTTTGCGGCATTATGATAAAAAGGTCAGTTAGATTTTGTTAAAAACAAGTTTTTTAATCATTTGTAATAAACATATTATTCTTATTGTTTTTTTAATATGTTGAAGACATTGACAACTGCCTGTGTTGTGTACAAAACCCTAGCCTCAGGCTACTCGGTCAGGGATCCCGGGTTTGAATCTCGGATATTTAAATAAAACTGTTTTGTTGTTTCCATAACACAAGCAGCTTAAGATGCTTGCCTTGAGCTTGATAATAGGTGTAAGTGTATGAATATTATTAAATATTATCACGGTGGTCACAGAAATACAATGTTATTGTTTAAATCTGTCGCCAGTTAGGTTATGCTTAATATAATTACTAAAATAAATGTCGAATTTATTCTCTAAATTTTTCAACGTTCACATACAAAGTTTAATTATTTTACTTTAATTTATAAATAAAGTGGTTTCGGTATATAGGTTCACCAATGCAGTGGTGGAACGAAAAGAAAAATTAGCACAGCAGTTGCTTTACTGGGAGATTCTCCTCTAGTGTTCCTCGATGAGCCCACGACAGGTAACTGAAATAATAATTTCTGATTTCGAAACTAATACACTTTGATTCATTTTTTTTTCTTGCCAACAATGAATAGTACTTGCATAAATTTTTTTTATTATAAAATCTTAACTTTTTCTTCTGAAGAAAAATATCTATTAATTTATACATAAGTAATGGTTTTTCACAACAATTTAGATAATATACAGAATGTTCAGAAATTTGCGTTTATGGCAAAATAATTTTTCTTATAATATAAATAATTTTTGCCTATGGAAGAAAAGAACCGCAGCTTCACATACCAAAAGCCGTATGTGGCTTGCGAGCCGCAGGTTGCCGATCCTTGAGCTAGCGTAATATCCACCTGGAAATATGTTAACGACCTCCCTCTGAGAGATAAAAAAGTTTTTAGGAACCCTAACGATTGTTTCTGGTTAGTGGTCAAAGTCAAAGTCATAATATCTTACTTACTAAGTTCTTTTAAATCGGTATAAGAGGTAATACTTAGTACTTGGTGGTGTGTAATTAAAAATTAATTATTCCTTAAGTTTTAGTGTTCCTAACTACCTTCGGGAACACGACAAAATAAACCTTATTAACCGAGCACTTGCAATTTCTTAAACTGTACTGTGTAAAAGGTAGAAAGTTAAAATTTTGATATTACCTTACAAATGAAATAAAATTTAAGCTGATTTTTTCGTCAATCTTTTCTCAAACGCCTTTATTCCTGTGAAGTCATTAATCGTTAAATAAATAAATATTAATTTTTGCCGGTGGTTTTTAACATAAGGTATGGATCCAGCTTCCAAACGTCTGGTGTGGTCGTCAATAAGCGAAGGCGTGACGGCTGGCCGCAGCATAGTGCTGACGTCACACAGCATGGAGGAGTGTGAGGCTCTGTGCTCGCGGCTCACGGTCATGGTTAACGGCAGGTTATACTGCCTCGGCCCTTTGCAGCATTTGAAAAGCAAATTTTCACAAGGTAAATAATTTTGTATGAATATAAAAGATCTATTTTTGTACCTAAGTAGTGTTCTATAGGATAAGGGTTACTTTTCTTTTTAGTCGAACGTTTATTACTTTTCGTAGGTTTATTATTACTTTCACACATATGCTTATATAATGTTCATAATAGAAATAGTAATATGGAACATAAATATAAGAAATATACTTAATACACAAAATAATATATTTTTCTTTCAGGATACACTCTGATAGTTAAA
Source organism: Acentria ephemerella (assembly GCA_943193645.1). NCBI lineage: Eukaryota > Metazoa > Arthropoda > Insecta > Lepidoptera > Crambidae > Acentria > Acentria ephemerella. Next base: position 6,540,156 of record OW971886.1, on the reverse strand, counting down.
TGTAAAGCAGGCACGGACCGAGATTACAATGTACTTACGATAAATCAGTACATACTAGAAAATTTTCCTGAAGCAAAACTCATGTAAGTAAATTATTTAAAATTATTAATAAACTCTTTGTGCCACGCTTTTATTATGTAACTTAAACCTCTATCGACATGTGTTAAATATCTCATAAACAGTGCTGCGGTTGTAAAGATTGTTATCTGGGTGACACTTATTGTTGCAATAATTAATGTCCTGATGAATTGATGAATGATTAATGAAACTGATTACTATTGCTGTCATAGTATTAAAAAAATATACGGGCCGATTTATCACTGACGCATCATACCCTTATTAAATACCTACCCGTTATTTTGTAAGATATGGCATGGATACACTAATCCGTGGATAATATTAGAGTTTTCTTATATTTTGTGTATTTGCGTTATTGCTCATTAGAATTAATTGTGTAAAAGTAAGGAAAAGGCAATCCGATGTATACATCTTAAGTTAAAAAATTGCTCAGACGCTTCGCAGTTTCATATAATTATGCTAACCGCCCCAAAAATCTATATAAACTGCTAGTCAGTCAAATGCAGACTGTCCTTCATAGTCATCAACATTAACAGCCTATAAACGTCCTAATGCTAGTCACAGACCTTCTTACGTGGGAGAACACACTAGGAGTTTGCGCCGTAACACCCCCAAGCGGGTTGTTGGGTAAAATCGGTTGCCGTTATAACCGTGACTAGCGGCTTAACGTGCCACCCGAAGCACGTTACAGCTCGAGATAACTAATTTTGATTGATCTATTCAAGGACCAACGTTTGTTTTCGCAATTGAAACGAAAGCGCTCGAACTACATTGCCAATTATAACGGGTTATTACATTAAAAAATCCATTCCACCACATCATTTTCCAGAGAGTCATACCTCGGAATTAGCACGTACTACTTGAAAGATGAGGGCCTGCCCTGGTGGCGCGTGTTCCATGTCATGGAGGAAGCTCGCAACCAATACCCCATAGAGGACTACTCTGTCTCACAGACTACGCTTGAGCAAGTCTTCCTCCGGTTCACTAGACTTCAAGCCAACACCGCGTAATTATGTTCCTATATTTTAAAATTCAATACTTACAGCAACTTATATACTGCCCAAAGAATAGGAGAGACCAAAATAATTAAGGTGCTTTTATTGAATATAGACTTCTCACGTCACAAATGAAAAACAAGTCTATAGTGTTTGTTATACTACATATGATACCTTTTAAGTAATAAGGCAAACTAACAACATAGGTATACCAACTGGTATGGTACTGATTCTCGGTAAGTGAATTAGTCATTCTACAAAAGAGGTTAGAAAAATCTGTAAGCCATAGCAGGTGTGTAACACTATATTGTAGATAAATATAGATTTAAAAAATCTGATCTGAGACTAGTAATTAATATATTTATTTAATAGATGGATATTAGTCATTATCGCATTGCAAATATTAATGCATTTCTCTCTCTCTCTCTCTCGAATAATACTTGACGATTCTGTTCTTTCATACTGACCGCGATAGTCAAAGTCGATGTTGACATCGTTATTCATCGATATTGTAAGAATTATGAATTTCATATTATCAGATGCCGTCATGATAAATGTGTATACAGATTTTGGCATCATGATTTTTGTTATAGTGAGAATTGTATGTATAGCTGAATGATATAGGTTTAATAAACTATTTAATGATCAGATGGATTAGTATTAGTACATTAAAAAACAAGGTACCTCATAAAACAATGTGAGTTACTCGTGATAGCATTAATAAATTATAAAGGTTGGTTGTACCTGTACCTATTTATAGTACTTAAGTCTGAGATTCCACAAACATTATTGTTAAAACAGTATACGTTGGATCATAAATTTAGATTTTTGACCTTATTAACAAGCACATAAACTTTATGAGCCGTTATAATTTATAATTATTTATAGTGTAAACTAAGGGCCACTATGATGTACTTCAATATTTCAATATTTAGCATTTTCTATACGAGTATTGCAATTACAATGATTGATATATAGACGTACGTAAATTTAATATTAATAGATTTTATTTTGAAGTACACACTTTAAATTTAAATATAACTTCAAAGCATCTGGTTTTCTCAAAAGACATAGCTGTCATAATATTATTTCTCACACCTATTATCTGGCCCAGATTAAGCATACTTAAGAGCTTGTGTTCTAGATACTTACCGATTAATATAGACAGGTATGTATATAAATATTAAAAATGTACTGAATAAACATACAAACATTATAACTTCTGAACTGAACTTCTGTGAATACTTGTACTTATTATACAAATATCTACCTCTACTGGGACACGAACCAAAGGGATCAGGTTAAGTAGACAATGCTACCGACCACTTGAACAGACGGCTTTCAAGTTACGTTTACATACACGAAATTTCGAAGTGTGTTCAAATTACGACCTTATATGCAGCTTTTAGAAAGGATATATATGCTTTCTAATAATATTTCGATTATATATATTTACTTTATTTATAATTAGTTATCTGACAGACTTAATTTTTTGCTATGCTTTTACTATTCATAATCAGAGAACTTGATACACTGGTCTTAAATTTAGATGTAGCGTGTGTTGTCAGAATTAGGATTAATAACTAAATAAATGTTATCGTTATAGTGTTCGATACTATATATGTTGGGAGTTGCATACAATGTGTCATTAAATTAGTGCTGTATATGTAATGAGGTATGACAGATGTAATTTGAAAAAGGAACTTTTTTAAATCAGCATTTATATGTTGCAAATTCAAATCAATTGATTCGGGTGTATTGTATCGCTACCAGTATAAATCTTGCCTGTGTGAATCTCCTGATATTACTCAAAGTTACTTGTGGCTGATATAAATAAGTAGGTATTATAATGTAGAAAACAAATATGTATAGTTCTAATAATACATTTCTGAAATTTATATTAAAGAAAGAAATGTGCATATATTTATAAAAATCTTATATAGGCCTGAGTAATTACTTTTTTTAGAAGCAGAAAAGGTGCATATTTAAGTATATATAGAAAGTTTAGTTTTGTCAATATTATTACATATTGTTTTTTGCTTGTTTGGACTTAATACACTTGGATTAAATATAACCAATACTGTCATAATGTTTAGTTAAACGAAGGTCCAGGCGTCAAAGCATTTTTGAACTATAAAGAAACAGTATTTGTGATATATCCTGAAAGATCCTGTGATTTACATATTGTTTTTTTATTTTTTGCAAAATCATTTCACTAATTATTAATTACATAATAAACAGTAAAACTGTTATAAATCAAATAGTTACACTTTAAATAATTATTATTTTATTTTATTAATTTTATAAATTAGTTATATTCATTTGAAGCATAAACAAATGATCATGGTTGAGTAGAGTAATTAATGATCATCTCTTTTTAAAATGTCGATGTACACTTAGATATATTAAAGTTGGGTCACATTGAAGTTCTATTTTTGAGACTTCTTAAAACTAATCTTGAGTCTGTAATTGAAGACCTTGATTAAAGATAATGCTGCTCAACTATAAAATACCGTGAGGGTGGTTAAGTGTTATCAAGTTTAAGTTATTGATGGATAAACTAATTTTAGATCTGATAGAGAAAATGTTTTGTTCCTATATGAGACCAATTCTTGGAAAGTTAGATATATGAATTAAATTTCTTTTTCATATGCGTTCATTTGCCATAAGTGTTTGTCATAAGAAAGAATGAATCGATCAATATACTTACTGTATAAATATTACCATAGTTAGTTTATTCAATGGGATCGATTCTGGTTACACTTATGAATTTAATTTTTACACAAGCTTAGGATTACATACATTACATAAGACAGTTATTATTTATTGTTACTAAAATGCAGTTTTTTATGTCTATCGATTAAATATTTCACTATGCCACATGTATTGTGGAATATTTAAGTTACTGTTAGCTATGTAATTGGACAGTTTCATTTTTTCCAATCATACTGAGTAGTTATTTGTTGTTTATAATCAAGCTCGCTTTGAAACATTTATTATTAAAGACTCATACCCCTCACCCCTACCTACCTATAAGAATAATCCTAGGCTAATGTAATAACTTTACTTTTTACCTATTTGCAAGCAGAAACGAGTGACTTTTGTGTTTTGTACACATATTACATTAAGGATGTAACAATAAAGGGATGTAGAGGAATGCAAAAGAGTTGGTATTATCGAAAAAGAATAAGCCCAGTTTGTATACTTGAAGTCTAGTTTTAAACTATAGTTGTTGTGGAAAGCTATAATCTTCTGTTTGCGTACAGGTACGTAGTACAAAGAAATTAACGATAATCTCTTATCCCTTATCGACTGTCAGTACTTACATACATGATATTGTATATTTTGTGATATTATTTGTGATCAATATATAAAATGCCATTTTAACGGGGTTTATTATAAGAAATAGATTTAATTTATTATTATTACTACCCCACTTTTTTCAAGATAAAACATTAATTAGCTACCTGACTACTCAATTCAAATATAAAATGAGATTCGAAGCTACAAGTACAATATTTGATTGTTCTAAACCTTATAGTTTGTTAATATCAGACAACTTAATAAATGAAACCGTGAATGTAACGTTTTACAATGAACAGCAAATTTTATTTGAAATTATTTTTCGTAAAAGGATTTGTCATAAGCTAAAATAAGGCAGTAGCACACTCCGTACATATTATCTGACGGAGAACTATTTGCCACAGATATGCTGAAATATAATTTCTTATACACTGATGACATCGAGTCGACAATCAGGCTCAATTGTACTCAATTTTGTAGTTCCACAATAAAAGTTAGGCCACTGATTATAAAAAAAAATAAGTTTTGCCAATTATCAAAGAAGTATTAGTAAATACTTCTTTGATAATTGGCAAAACTTTTATTTTCTCAATTTATACAATCAGTGGCCTAACTTTTATTGTGGAACTACAAAATTTTGTGTGAATCAATTATTAATAAATCGACAAAAAATTGTTAAATGGGTCATTTAAACATTCAGCCCTTTACACATGCCGACAAAAATAATAAGTTGAATATGTATAATTGGCTAAATGTCATGGTTCGGTCCCTTTCTTTTTAATGTGTAATGAAGCAATTTAGAAATTTTAAAAATGCACTTTTTAATACAACAGAATCGACACTAGAGTGACTCATTTATAATCATGGAGAAAATATGTACATTTATTATAACTTCATGAAGATATGTACTTGTATATTTAATTTGACACTGACTGTAACACCTTTTCTAGTATTGGTCAAGAAATCTCACTGGAAAGTGAGATAACTATTTATTTCCTATGTACATTTTATTCGTCATTGTATTTATTATTGATTTATCAATGCATTTTTACCTACTTAATATATTAAATATACTATACCTACTTAGGTGCTTCTTTAAAATATGATATTCATATATAATAAGTTTTGTCGAGCGTTTATTTGAAAGTTTAAGTCTTGTGCTGTTACTTTTATCGCTTTCGAGACCTGAGTATGATTGTTTTGTTCTAGGTCTATAATTTAAATATATTTTTCAAATATACATTATAAATAAGTATGATGTTTGTACTCTGTAGTATTTTGGGATCTTTTTAATGAAACAAATAAAAATATTTTATCGAAAATATAGTTTTATTAAAATATCACTTCTACACTTACATTTTATAAAAAAATTCATGAGGTGTTTTTAGAGTTATTATCAGTAAAAATACTATATAGGTAAAATACAAATAAGAAACTATAAATAACCTTTATCCCTAGGACACCTATATCTCATATTTAATTGAATCAAAAACGGTTATCATGGGGTTTGTATTGAAATCGTTTAATTCTTTCCTTTCTTCTGTAATTCTTAAATTGTTTTATACTTAAAGTTTGTACGTACCAAACGACTAGGAGAATAGTGTTAATCTTTAATTTAAATCTTTTATGTTTTAATTACACATATTAAAAGTTATTGGTACTTTTTGCTAATTTCATATTCAACAGTGTTAAGAGTTTTTACTTTTTTGAATATGTTGTAGTTTTAATCAGATGTCTTAGATGCCTACTGTATTGAACTGTTCGTACATATATTACGTACATTGGTACATATCATATCAAACCGAAATCATGGTAAAAGTCGTAGATATTTAAACAAAGGTGTTATCAAAAAAAATTTAGAAATTCGATTTCCTGTATAATTGTAAAATGGTAAAGACAAACCTTTAATTAAATAAATACATTTCTTATTTCTCGATACAAAAAATAGTATGGTGGGTAAATACAATGTATGAACAAGCTCATAATTATGACATAACTATGTTACTAAGGTGAATTTCAGCTAAATTAGGTAATGTTCTCGTATATTTATAAAATGTTTGGTGGAAAACAATGCCAATACATTAAATATTTTAGATTAGTATTTAGAATAATATCAAGGTTTACCTCACTGTTCGCTCGGATTGTGTATGTTTATACGCCCTAGGTCATTTATCTTCTGTTTGTTGAAATGTTGAAATAAATTTTATAATAGTTATAAAGAAATAAAAAAATATATCTTTTCTCTATAATACTTTATACTATAATATTATTTAAATGATTCTTTGAGAGCTACAAGTTACTATAAGGTAACAGGTATGTTGACTAGTACTTATTTAACAAGTTTTGTGAAAATTATGTTAAGATTAGTTTATCAATTCATTCTGATATTTGGTGAACTGTAAGAATATCTGTTCAAGAGTTGTCTGCGAGATGCTGTAGTCTTCCACGTTGACTTCCCGCTTAGCCCTCTCCATTATTCCAAACATTTTTGACCAGGCTATGCTCCGATCTGATAAATAATACGTCAAGAGACCTCGGTACTCTTCCCTGAAATTATTATTTTAATTAAATGTAATTGCACTCATCAAGATTTAAAAAGGCAATCTTGAAGTCTGTTCAGCACAGTTTATTATATAGTGGGCCCAAATTACATCAAACTCATTCAATCGAAAATTAAAAAAAATGTTGCTTCGAACTTCATTATCTGTCAAACTTACATGAGTTTTGGATTTTCGAAGTTGTTTTCCACATATTGTTTTACAACATTCGCTCCCACTTCACTGGAACTAGTCCCCGTCTCGTCGGGTTTCATTTTTATTGTCAAGGTGAAACCTGAGAATATATCGAACAATATTTTAAGTTAATTCCTCCAGATAATATGTATCTTCAGTAAACATCATAATGACTTAGATTCAACTCGGGGTTATAAGTATGAAACAGCGTATTTTTGTTTTATACTTTGAATTGTAAAACTATATTAAATACTTTTTGACCAACAGAGATAAGTATATGTTAATAGAAAATAGTTTTTAAAGTCCACCTGCACTTATTACTATTAACATGCACTATATATAATAGGTCGGGGGAAAAGTTCCTTCGTATTTTATATGAAAATTCAAGACTAATTTTTTTAAACCAGCTAAATACAAATAGTACAGGCAAAGATATTTTATACTATTTATGAAAAGACTTTTCCTCCGACCTAATAATAAGGAGGTTCTGTAATGAAAGAAAATATAAATTATAGGTATAATTAATAGGTATAATTATAGGTATTGACATTTAGTCTTCATTGAGCAGTCTTTTAAAGTAGAGGTCTCTGGTTGAAATCCGCCAACTATTTGTACGATGATTATGATCATTTGTTCACAAGTCATAGATGTTTGTATCTTTATTTAGTATTAAATATTTATACACTAAACAGCTATTGTATTATATAGCTGTTTAAGAACAAGAAGCTAGATAGTAGGTGTGTGTGGGTGCTGGGCCATACGCTAACATAAGTACCATGCCGCGTTCAAGCGCCTGCAGGATCCAGCTGTCAGCTGTAAATCATTAGCATTAATTGTATTGCTATGACTACCTTGAGAGTATTTGTTCTTGAGGTGCTGCGGCGTGCCGAGGCACTGGAAGCGGCCGTTGACCATGATCGTGAGCCGCGAGCACAGCGCCTCGCACTCCTCCATGCTGTGTGACGTCAGCACTACACCACACCCTCTCTTCTGAGCTTGACGAATTGCTTGCCAGACCTTTATAAATAAAACTATTGAGTCATTTGTTATTCATAAAAACACTCATAAATTCAGTGTTCAAAGAGTAACTACTAGGTTCTGTCATTCTGCGTTCAGTCCATTATATGATTCGAGTGTAGGTACACTAGCGGTTCTTTACTTTTATGACTTATTGCAATTTTAATAAGGGGTACTATAACGATAACGGTAAACGCTTTCGTTACGTTTGATGTAAAACAAATTTGAGGTAATGTCGAGTCCGACAAATAATTTCCATGACAGGATATTAAATGTAGTGGATAACTAACTCTTGATCATTATACACTTGAACAATTTTTTCATATATTTGCACAAACTTATGGATAAAAAAAATATTGTGATATCAATTCAGGCTGATTTTCAGCTTTCAAAGTAAAATCTGAAAGACTTCTATTTATGAAATCCTATACTAACGGTTTTCAGAATGTGCGTTAACTTTATTATATTTTAAATATTATTTATGTAGCACTACATAGAACTATATTTCAGTAAGAGTCAGCTTGTATATATATACATATATTTACCTGTCGTTTAGCCGCAGGGTCGACGCCGGTAGTCGGCTCGTCCACAAACACAAGTCGTGTTCGTCCCAACAGTGCCACTGCAGTGCTGAGCTTGCGCTTGTTACCCCCAGAATATTGGAAAACCTATATTACAGTAACAATTACATCCAAACTACTTTCTGTAGTATGTATAAACTGGTAGGCTTAATTAGTCAACATCATCAGCTACTCTTAATAAAAGCAGTCTAGATCGTTATCAAGGGTGTGTGTATTTGCCTACTCTATTTAGATGAAAATATTTTTTATTTTCTCTAATTAAACGCAAAAAACATAACAAAAATTTGACGACTGATGGCAATGTGTAAAAAAGGAATACATGCTCAACTTGGTCTACGAATATGATCATTATATGACGAACCCTCTTGTCTAAATGTTTAGTAAAGCCGAGAGTGTAGGCGAGTGCTGCTGAGAGCCCCCGTACGCTTTCGGGGCGCAGGCCGCGCAAAAGCCCAAACACCAGCAGCGTCTCCCAGCCAGTCAGCTCACCGAACACCGCGTCGAATTGAGGACAGTAACCTTCAACAGAGTAGCAGAAACATGACTAGATTAGTGAAAATAAAAGTCTACTTCAGGTGGCCCACCAAAGGACACGCGCTATCCAATTTGCACTGCACGTTGCTGATTATGCCTCAGTGCAGTACTTTCTTTGCCATTTACCAAACTTCTAATTAAGCGTATTAGTGGTCGAATACAATTCAGAAGTTTTAATGACTTTTAGGTTCGACTAGTCTCCTGAGCAATCATCCAAAAGGAAAATAAAGTACGTATAACAAAGGTGCAATTCAAAAATTGACTTGAGAAAATCTGGCCATGCTTAAGAACTAAAGTAACAAGGATAAAACAACATAAGAACGTGATATTAGCATGGTAAAACATTAGGATAAATTACGCACCACGCACCCAGAACACGAGGTGTTCGATATTAAAATTTTTTTGTTTATTCAATTGACCATGACGAAACATGGGCTATTGCAAGAGTAGCGAGAAAGGCAGCCTTTGGGATAGCAAGGCCAGCTGCACTAGCTATGTTCGCATTTGAAGCTCTCTTACAGCTTCATCTAAGCATGTCAAGTCATTATCTGTGCCTACTACAAAAATAAGTTCCTGCAAATTAGTTGCAAGTTGGTGAATGCCGTTCAAAAGAACAACATTCTCGAAACTCTGACCAACTTACATAAGGAAAGATAAATGACATTACCTATGTTCTCGTACACTTTAGTGATATTATTCCGAACTGAGTGGCCGCTGACGTACGCTTCCCCGCTGGAGATGGTCTCATCGCCCATCAGCATCTTAAAGGTGGTGGTCTTGCCGGCGCCGTTCACGCCTAGCAGACCGAAGCATTCCGAGTCACTCACACCTGGACATAGCGATTATAGGCTCAAAATCTATTATTTGACATTTTAAACTAAAGATATACCAACCTACCTTTGTCCTATTCAGCGAAACTATACCTAAGTAGGCATTCTATTGGATAGTTACTAATTAATTAAGCTGGTAATAATTCTACACCCATAAGCGGAAAGGTAATCTATAAAAGGCTACTATTTAATTTTTAACCGCACGATGCATAATTTTATATGCTAAAAATATTGTGAATTTAAAACAAAAAATATTTCCTATCCACATCATAATAACCACTCAGAACCAAGCTAATTGTAACCTTCACATATTAAACAATATTATATAATATGGAAAGAAACATATACCTACCACATAATACACGGTAGATTATCAATTAAATGGGTGGCCTGTTCTATTAAAATAAGTGAAAGGAATACAAACAGGTCAATACTTATTAAAGAAACTTTCATAATTTTATTATTATTCACATTAATACCTGTTATCCATTCCAAATTAAACCTATACCTATACCTACCACACTAAAGATCATTAAGATTTTGTGTTATGGGTAAAGATAACGGGGAAATATAATATATATTAATATGTTTTATTATATATAAATATCAGAAATATACTAAATAAACCTACAACATCCATGTCTCATGAACAATCACAATCATAATGCAAATAAGTGCTCTACTGGGATTATAACCATGGACCTCTGGCTAATTAGACAGGAATCTTTAACCATCTCTGTGGCTTAGTGACTGGGAATTCAGTTTGGAGATCCGGGGTTCGAATCCCGGTGGGGTTAGAATATTTCTGCTCAATTTGGTAGAGCTTTTTCTTATTCCGCCAGCTACCAGCTAACGTACCTAAGTCTGCCGAAATAACAATAATGTAGTTGTTGTTGTTGTTGTGTTTGTAGTGTTCCGGCAGTAGGAGGTACGATAACTATTTCGTATATCCGGATGTAGTTCCCTTCTATAATATTTTCGGCCTTAACTTCACTTACCATCAGGCGATACGAAGGCAAGAGCTACCCTGTTAATGATATATATAAAAATGCGGTAGGTACATACTGAACGACACCTGGTTGACAGCGAGGTGTTTCCCGTAGTATTTGGTGAGGCCTTTGGCGAATAGATTGTGATACCCCAGGCCAGGGTCCATGTGTTGCACGTGCATCGCTTCATCGAGTACATCGGCGTCTACCGTACTCTCATCCACCGGTGGAGGACGCTTGTCAAATTTAATTATCTGTCAGGGAAAATAGAAAGTCTATTTATTACCATTTATACCGGTATAATTGGGCGACGTACGTACGCATACAGTGATCTGAACTGTTTCATAACTATTAATATTTTGCACGAATGCATCATTAATTTGTCAACGTTATATACCATTTGTCTAAAAACATCGAAAAACTGTAGATGTTGTACGCTTTATGTCAACAGCTGGTATTCTTAAATTGGTGCGGTAGATTATGAATTCATTTAAGTAAAAACCGTATTTTTGATCTAAATTCGAATATTCGGGGTAATATATGATCAAAAATGGGTCATGGTAGCTTAAGGTAGTTTGTTACACTTCACAGATTCTACTACATACTACACTATTACTAAACAGTCTCTTTATTAAAGAATATTTATTTCTATACCTTTTTAATGAGATCATACTCAATAATCATAAATATTATCCAGCAAATGATGCCTGTGCCTAGCATCACTATCAGGTAGCGAAGGATACCTGGAGGCTCCCAATTGAAGTATGGATCTTCCTCGACTATAAATAACAAAATAAAACTGTAGAAATTTCAGGTACAAAGTATTATTGTACTGAATTGAATGCTGAAATGATATGATATAGGATGAGATCTAAATATTGATAACGTCTAAATCAGAACTTACAAAAATGTTGATGATGTTTGATACTAGATTTAGTTCTACTAATTTATTACGTACCACAACAAGTTTCCACATATTGGCACATAGTGGACATGTTGCACTCTGTGATGTTTAAAATAGGCGACAGTAAGTCGCACATATTCAGGCACGTCCCCACCATCATGCCGTAATGGTTCAACAACCTACATAGTGTAAAGTAATAAGTTTATAAATAGGTATATCTAGGATGAATATTTAAATATAATTTAAGGTGTTACAGAACGTTAGAAGCAATGTTAAATAGATTATCTGTACCCGTAGTGTGAGTTTTAATTGTATCTAGACTTTTCGATTGTAAATGCGTCAGCTGATAATAGCTTATATAAAAAATCGTATCCAATACTTCACGACAGAGACGTTGCTGTCACTTCTATACAATATGTAAGCTGACAACAAACAAGATCGGGACGGGTCAATTCAAATTAAACTCACACTAGAGGTACTGTTGCTGTCAGCTAGACTTTGGACGCGGACTACCGACCAAAATAAAGGAATGAAAACAAACCTGACTGCCGTGATCAAACTGTATAGGGGATAGAACTGTAAAACCTGGTCCATCGTCGCTGCTACCTCCGCTGTGGTGAGCGTGGGCTGCGATAGCGCCTCTACGATCTGGGGACCCATAATGCCTAAAACGAAAAAAGGTTGAAAGTCTCACCAAAGTGAAATCACGAAAACAAAGGCATTTTCACTAAAATTATATATACCATTGTCAAAAAACTCAAAACTAAAACGAAACACTGCTAGCAGCTTTATTGGGTAATAACTTCCTTTAATTTACACGTCAAACTAGAATAGTTTAATTAAAAAATTTGGACTTGACGCTATTTCAATTTTTTTTTTAAATAAGATTCCGTGGGCTCTTAGTAGGTAGGTACTTACTTATTTGTAAATGATATTACTTACCAATAATAACATTGATGAAAAACACAACAACAAAGCCCAGCGCAGGTCCACTGAAAACTAGCGTGAATAAATAGTTCAGCGGTAGCATTGAAGCGCCGTAGATCATCAAACACAGATATAATCGTCCTGCAAGGGTAAAAGTTGGTAAAAGTAGACCACACGACTACAGGCCGATAAGGCTAATTAAAAATGAAATATCTAACCTAAGTACAAAAAAGTGTAAATGGTGCATTGTATTAAAGTTCAATAATTTAAAAGGCATTTATTAGAATTGAATTCAGGATATTTGGTTTGTTTCATGTCCATCATTGAGGCTCTTAACCTTTTTTGCTTAGAATAGAATAGAATTTATTATCAAAACTGTGTAAAAATGATGTCAAACATTTCAGAAAATAAGTAACCGTAAGAAAGTAAGAAACAATTTCACTTTTGTTGTAAATATTGTTCACATTTGGAAATTCAAATTTTATTTGTACCCGTTTCGTTTGGTACGAAGAGATTTACAATCATATAAATTCAAATGGTTTTTTATGTTTATGCAATATTGGATTACATAAATATTGGTGAGGGTAAGGATTTTTTTCGTTAAAGATACAAATTTATTCATTAAAGGGTAAAAACCAGCAAAAGTAAATATGGAGATATTGTTAGATATTTGAATTGTACAGCTCTTTATTAAATAAATAGGTAAATATCATTCATTAATCAATTATTAATTAACTACTTATTACATTAGTAATTAATTAACTACTTATCCATTGATAAATAAAAAGCAAGATTACCTAGCTCCAAAGCCGTAGATAGTCCCATGACATTAAATGCTAGACATGATATTACAATTGTGATGCAAACGATCATGAACCAAGTCCAATCAAAAATGGCTGCGCTGCCCCACATTATCGCTGGTTGGATACCAGCTGCTTTTTGGAGAAGCTTTGCCCCAGACAATCGCTCCTAAAATAAATACGATGAAATTAATGTAGTTTACTTTATTGTAAGATGATTCTAGTAATTTACTAAAATGGTACGAATATAGGCAGTACCTACTACGATATTGACTAGATTTGACTATATTTAAGGTAAAATCACGTTAAGTGGTAAATCGACTTTCATTCACGCACTACCTACTTGTAGCATGCGTGGCATTAATGACCCGAAATAAAAAGATATTTAATGTAGTGAAGAATCTTTTTTTACCTTGATGTAAAACATGACGAACACTGCGCTAGCCATACCCAAGCTGGAGCCAATACCCGACGCTAATTGCGTGGACATCATTTGCAGCATCAGCTGCATGTCAGTCTGAACATAACACGTTATTAATTTATAAATTCAAATACAAAATTGCGTTCTCTTGTTTAAAAAGATAAATTAGCACATACCTGATCTCTGTAATTGACTTCCAGTGGATAATTGTTAACGTTTATTTCTGCAGAGGGATCGATTGCTTTTAGGAGAGCTGTGTGGACAGCTGCCAAAGCAGTCGCTATATCATGGTAGCCAAAGTTGCTGAACCAAACTGTGGCGGACTCGTCGTCAAATGTAGCACCAGTCAGCACTCGATGACGGATAGTACCCATTGCGTTAACATCTGCTGACTTAAATTTTATGTTACTTTGATAATTGTTTAGTAACCAAGATAAAACACAATTAGCTTCTTAAGAGTCTATTCCCTAAGTAAGAGTTGGCTTAAAAGAAGTGTACTCACATCCGAATAAACTTTATGCATTTCAAATTTAAGATAAGATTTTATGTATATTTTACTAAACTTTGCTTCAAACAAAAACATTATTTGATTTGTTCGATACTTCCTTTTTCAAAATGATGTCTTTTAGTTTGAATATTAAGAATATCTCCTTGCTTTATAGAGAAATATGTGTAAAATACTTCAAATAGATTATTTAGATAATTAATTAGTAACTGACTAAACATAATTGAGGTACTATAATTATTAGCGTAAATAATCTTTTGTCATGTACATCTGTGTTACTGTTGAAGCAGGGTCTGCGATATTCAACCTTGAAGCTGATATGATAAAGTAAACAACTAGCCGGAGTTTTTTGAGGAGATAGCACTACTAGATAACTATATATTAGTTATTATGTAGCCGCGTATTTTGTATTGTACAATTATTTTATGTATGATGTTGACTGCGTTACAATAATGCAATACGTAATATAAACTTATACTTACAATATTTAAGTAATAATCATCGATAGGCTGTTGTACCGTAGTCACTTCTATATTGTCGTCCGGGTTCGCCATCATTTGGTACGCCGTCGCGGCTAGGGCACCGAGGGAGGACAGTGTAGTCCCATTGAACGACACAATACTCTCCGTGCTTGTATAACTGTATTAAATAAGGTAAATTTTAGATAATGAAAAGTAAAGTGAATTAATCATTCACTTGCTAGATATCAGCGTATTCCCGAGGTATAATTATGAAG
This sequence comes from Acentria ephemerella, assembly GCA_943193645.1. Classification (NCBI taxonomy): domain Eukaryota; kingdom Metazoa; phylum Arthropoda; class Insecta; order Lepidoptera; family Crambidae; genus Acentria; species Acentria ephemerella. The sequence goes on along the minus strand of OW971886.1, from coordinate 6,524,804 downwards.
AATCTGTAGTTTTAGAAAAGAGAAAATTTGAATAACTCAGTTTAAGTCGATGAAGCTTTTTAATGCCCAAGTAATCTTTGGCTTAGTATGCCTGTCATGTAGGTATACCAACCTAAGAATTTTAAAAACGAAACTGAATTATATTTAAATAGCATTATACTTTATAAAAATTTTAAAATATGTAAAGGATGATCAATGTATCTAAATCTATAACTTTGTTATGTACAATCTATCGGATAGTGAATCAATAATTCCACTCTTATCTGAGCATAGACCAAGTAATATCTATTATCCCTGATAATAATGTAATATTTTCCAAGTAAATTAGATTCAATTCAATATTAGGTCCATATTGTCTCACAATTCAGTTCATTCCTACTTACAAAAATAAGTTTATTAGTCAACAAAGAGATTCATACCTATTGAGTTCATTTGAACGATGAACTATATTAAAAAGATAATATGATAATATGATATATAATTATGAATAAATAAATACCAATAAAGAATACCGAAATACCAATTCATTTTTAAATGTCTTAAGCAGTATAATGCGATGTGAGCTTGAAAGGATTTTTTTTGTATAAGTTTAGGCGGCTAGATCGAGTGAAACCGCCTGCGTAATTCAATATGCGATATTTACTTGATTTGCGGAAGGATGTAGGTATTCCCGATATTGACCGACAAACAAGACAAAGGCAACAACTATTATACTATTTGATTTCAGTTCTAGATAGCGGTATTACGAAAGGGGGAAATAGAATATTGCTGTGCTGTCACAGCTGAAGACTACTTACACAATTCAGTAAACGAATTAATATGGCATTACCCTTTAGCAAGTGTGAGCGGTCTGTTTTGTACTTTTGGAGAAAGCGAGGTGACGTATCTCATGACACCAAGCGTAGCGTTGATCTGTAGCACGGGCACAAGAACCTGCAGCAGCACTAGACCCCACGAGCGGGACCACACTAGCCACAATTTGATCCATATCGCCAACACGTGTTGCAAAAGTAGGCGGATACCATTGACGGAATCATCTTTGTTCACTACAATATCAAGTCAATAATTAGTTATAAATATCAATATGTCCTTCAGTTACAAGTTTAAGTAAAAATCATTTTTTACACATTCTTATTCCTAACCACAGAGGCATTAATACTCGTACACAAACTATCGAACATACTTATCACACTATACAAATACCTATCACTGTAGGTAATGTTTAGGGATAAAAAAAAATTATTAACAAGCTGCATACAAGTTTTGCGAGTATTTTCTAAACTTATTACCTGACTGGTTTATTGAATTGTTATTATTCATCATATCAGCGGAAAGGTGTCCACTATTGGGCACAGGCCTCCTCCGAGGATATTCAAACCGTTCACTAGATATTCGGTCCACCTTGTAGAAGGCCTACCATACCGATACGTCTTAAAGTATACATACAGACGCTACTCAGGGAACTTTCTATTCAATCCTCCTTGCAATGTCTCTGCCACTGCCAATTTATAGGACTACGTCGGCGACGTAGATATGATTAAAAATAGTCTACAAAATTAGCGTGAGTTAAATTTACGTTAATTAATGCACTGTGCTCTTAATTTAGAATGCTCATTATTCTAGATTTTTCATTTTTATTAGTCGATTTAGTGCTCGCGTATGACCCTAATATTTAATACTAGGCATTTTGTTTTCGCTCGTACTCGTAAATTAATCACTTATTATTTAAAGTAGTAATAAGTCCATACTTACATCGATCTATGGATGATGAATCGGAAAAAAAATTGTTCCTCAAAATTTCGTCACTGCCTGACTCCGTCACAATGTCGCTTTCGTCTGATTCAGGCTGAGTCACGTCGGATCCCACTCTATTTTTTTTAATTTATTAAAAAAACAATTGAATGTAGATAATGCATTAATATATATACCAAAAAGTTGAATTATGAATATTAAATTAATTAAAATAAACACACAACTAATCAAATTACTACACCACGATATCACCTAAAAATAAACTGATTCCGATGTAAAATAACAATTACACTGTATTCCACTATATTTACTTAGGTTGCGCGGTTAATATAGTGGAATAATACTATTAGAAATTACTCTCGAAAAATTTTACTTACGACATAAAAACGTCTTCTAGAGTAGTAGCCAGCAATCCATAATTTTTGAATTTTATTGTCTGCGTTTGATTTTCCAAGTTGGTCAACATTTCTTCGTATTTATGTGAATACTCATTTTTTATACTGAATGACACTTCAGTGCCTGAAATGGAAATTAATTCGGGACCATCAATGAACAATTCTTTTAACGGTAAGAATATTCTCCTTTTACAAATCACCAGTATAAAATTATAAAATAAATAGTTTAACAAAACAAGTATATAAACAAGTAGGGCATATTACTATGCATTTTATTATTAATAGGTATATCACTAGAGAAACCATAATTGATTAATTATAAATGGTTTACAAAAAATATTTACCTCTGTCTTCTTTCACCATTGTTTCTGGTATATATTTATTTATCAATGCAGTACAAGTATCTAAATCAAAACCATCGTCTTTCACTACGACAAGCGTATACCCAACCCCGTAATGTTTCTTGAGGAAGTATGGCGATCCGACACACTGAAGTTGCCCGTTCGCCATAATAGCTATTCTGTCCCCAAGAATATCTGCTTCATCCATGAAGTGTGTAGTCAGAATCATAGATCGACCTATAATTATAGCAATCATACCATAAAAGTATAAAAAAACTGCGAAAGTACATTAATATTTTTCAATCTCACACCTATTGTCAAGGCCTAATCAAGCATTAAGAAATTAAAGTGTCATGTAGTATTTATTTATAAATAGTTATTTCCAGTTGTTTTTGTGTTAAGTCTTGAAGGAATAGAAACTTATCCTCCAGAACAACACATTCCTGCAGTTTCCTGAATTAAAAGTGGTTGAACATTAAGTCATTCTCTGTTAATGTCTAAAAATTTATAAGAATATCAATAAAACAATAAATTATGACTATAGCTTGTTACAAGAACCTTACATTTTCCAGATGTAAAATTAGCCTATGTCTATAGCCTAGTCTAAATAGCCTATTCTAGAAAATAAACTATCGTTGTGCCAAATTTTATTCAGACCAGTTCGCCGTTGTTGCGTGATAGAGTAACAAATATCCATCCATCCAAATCTTCGCACTTAAATAGTCGGAGAATTACTCTTAGTTTGCCATTTACCATTCTTTTCCTTCTGTAAAAGATCCCAAAGGGCTCGTCTTGATGAAGGATCCATACCGGAGGTTGGCTCATCAAGAAGAACTACTCGGGCATCGCCACTCAAAGCTATACCCACGCACAGACGACGTTTTTGACCACCCGACAGACCATAAGCTTGGTAATTACGCTAAAACAAAGCTTTTTTTTAAACTCTTGTAAAAAATTTTCATATAGGTAATGTATGTACATATTTCTATACTTTTGCAGGTCATTTATAATAAGTATTTTTCAGTTAATTTATCACTTTCAATACAAATATTTTCTTTATGATATACCTTATCTTGGAGCTCCAATTTTTCAATTAACGAATCAGTTTCTTTTTTCAGTTCCTCGCCATTAAATCCTTTTAATTTGGCGAAAAATTCTAAATGTTCTTTGACAGTAAGCTCGTTGAATAGCACGTTATGTTGGGGACACAGTCCGATATGACGACGGGCATCGCTGGAGGACCACGCCATGTCGTAACCCGCTACCCAAACTGAACCACGGGTTACTTCCAAGTTACCTTCGTGTTAATTAGATAGATTATTATTATATTGCTTTTGAAAAATATCCAGACTAAATACGCACCCCATTAATTTCAAACCCATCTAGACCATGGACAACATGTCCTTTCTTGTCTGGATACTTGTCTGGATAAGATATTTTTAATATACTTTCTAGACATTTTAAGAAATGTTTATGTAAAATATTATGACAGTAATAATAAATTTGAAAAATATTTAATTTTGAACAATATGCAAATGAATCAAACGACGTTTAAATAAAGAATTTTATATGAAAATATTGTCTATGTTGATAATGAATACTTGGAAACTAACACGATACTTAATGTTAAATTTACCAAATAAGCAATAGCAACATAAAAAACAATGAAAAAGAAATTACGACATCATTATCTCATTAACAGCCTATCTCATCAAAGAAAACTTTTTCATATCGTTTTCGTTCTATCTCTGTTTTATCGGAAATGTGCAAAACAAAGTATTTTTTATCGCATATTTAGTTGGAACATTTATTATAGTTACTTCTGATATCACGATTAATTAAAAGGAATATCCCTAATGAATTCTCCTCGTCGCCAATAGGTTCATGCTCATCATTCCCTAATAAACGCCGCGACGAAGCTATTGCCGACGAGAAAAGTTAAAAGTTTTAACGAAAAATGTGCCCCATTTCACTTTTAAATACTGGTGATACTTCATTACAGTCAATTTAAATCAAACTACCTGTCAACATCGATATGGTGGTAGATTTTCCGGCACCATTATGACCGAGCAACACAGTTATTTGATTATCGTAGATATTTAAAGTTAAGTTGTTAACAGCCACGTTATTTCCGAATACCTTAGTTAAGTTCTGAAAAGAAACCAAAATAACATAAATAATCTGTGCTAAAAGTTAGTAAGTAATTATTCAAAACGATAAGTGAAATCAATATTTACTCACAGCCATTTTCACACCAACAGAGTGACCTATAGGATCGATTTCTTTTGTGATATCCGACGTAACAGGAATATTTATCGTAATATCATCTAAAAATGAAAGTATAAATTAGAAAATACGTCCCTTTATTAATAACTAAAACCGTATGAGTTGAGTGAGATTTATTTTACCTGAATGAACTTTGCTAGGTAACCAGAATTGTTTTTGGAAAAGAAAATACCATTTTTTTGAAGTACCGTAAGGCCCTGGTATTACTTGTTCCAGATACAAGGCTATTAGCATAAACAGAAAGCAGTCAAATACCAACATTATGATCACGTGACCAAAAAGTAAACGTGTAGAATCTGCTGAAGGTGATACCATGAAATCGCCCCATTGTAAACCTGTATAAAAAGGAGGAGAATTAGTGTTTCAATTCTACGCAGGATAAACTACTCCGTTTTATATGGCTAAATGTAAATAAGAGAAAATGTGTTTTTTCTTCATTAATACTATGGGCGGTGACATCAAATATTTTTTCCAAGATAATAATAAAAGCTTTTGTAATCTATGCATACTTAGGACATTGTATTGAATACAAAATCGTATTTTTGTGCAGTTCACTTTCTAAACATTTTCCGAAAGCTATCCTGCTATCAATAGATTATTAATATATTCAAAAATGGTATATTTCTTTAATTTAAATTATTGCAAGTGATAATCGATTTGTTAATTTCGAGTCAATTATATTTTTTTTCCATTTTCTTTGTATTGATTGACTTAGTTCACAACTCGCAAGATGTAAATGAGAAGAACTTATATACTTTTTTTTAAATTTATTTTATTTAAAATTAGTTGTAAATGTAATATTACAATGTAATTATTTATCAAACATAAGCTAGGTACGCTAACTATAACGTAACTAACTGATATATTATTAGTTTTATTATGAGTCTTTGTCAGAGGCATAAACCTTTTTTTGAGTTTTACGCTATAAAAATGTTTAACATATAAATAATAAACAGAAATTTAAAAGAACAATAAAAAAATATAAAGCTCTTTGTTAACAAATGTGACACTATATCCTTTTAGTACCAATGTAGGTATTTAATTAATATCAAAATCCAGTAGCCAAAACCTAGGGCGGAATACAATATGTACATAGTAAGAATAAATAAATAAATATTTAATACTTTATTACTTAAGCGAACCAATAATATAAAAAAACGACAAGATACGATACGACCGCTGGTTTAAATTTTTTATATTGATTTGGTAAGATATCCGCATTGAGTTTCGATAATATTAATGACTAAAAAAATGCTTACCACCAGTACTCTCCTTGGACAGCATGAGTTGAAAACCATAGGACATGGCGGAATTGATACTGAGGCAAGTAAAGATCTGCACTGGCACTGACATGCTAACATCCATGGCCAGCATGAAGGCGGGTATGTATGTGAGGAACCACACCACACCCGCGAACAGCGATGCCGTACTCCCTGAAAAACGTAAGAGATACTCTGAGAACCTTTTTATATGGTCCCGTTCATCATATTAAGCCGTAAATATACTTAACTGCATTGACAAATCATTGGTATGTCCTAAAATTTGTTATGAATCTACTACAACTTGAGATACTGTGTAATTTATTTAAATTCCTCTAAGTCCATGTTATTTAATTTTAACTTTTTCATATCATCGGCTCAACTTTTCTGTTATTCAATCATCAAATCTTATCTTATTATAGCCATTTGCTCGACAGTTTTTCATATTTTTCCGGTTTTAAATTTATTTTTACCTTTTGAGAAGAAACCGCTTAACATGAAGCAGAAGAATATTGTGCAAGACAAATATATAAGTAAAAAAAACAGCAACACAGTCCACGGAGTATTCGTAAATACGGCATAATCGTTAAAGCCAGCCTCGTTAGTGAACCAATTTATCTAAAAACAAATTGCAAATTAAGTTATTAATTGATTGAAAATCATATATATTAAAAGTTTATTGCATATTCGATCATTGCAATTTTTTTTCAACTGAATTAAGTGCCTCTATTGGAGTTTTATTGGAGTTTGGTAACTCCAATAAAATGATTGACAAAAATGGAATTGATAAGAATTTTAATAAAAAAGTTGTATGTAGTCTTTTTCGTATATTTTTCCTAAATTAATATTTAATTAATATATTTTTTTTTAATTAATATTTTCCTATTTAATTCCGCTTTCATCTATACCCGCATAACATACTAGCTTGGCGGTAGTATGGCCCATTAACTACTTATGAATTTCTTCCATGTAAGACGACCTGTCCCAATACTAGAGCTAAATAGGCTGTTGATGATGTTCCACGGGCTGTAGGGTCCTGTATGTTGAATTAATTACCTTTAAAACGATGACTATTAGCGCCGATGATATTGACAAAAAGAGAAATTGTTTACAAAACCATGCCGTCCAGTGTATCCATGTCGGAAGCCCCATTATTTTAAGAGTTTCCTGTAAAGTAATAATTTTTTAAAATTATATATGTAGCAATTTACTATCTACGGATATTGATGAATTCCAGGCCAGGGGACAGATGTTTGTGTTCTATATAACACGAATATTTGTTATATTGTATCTTGTATTTAGGTGATAATAATTATAGACTGTCTTAGTGTGAAAACATTATTATAACTTTAAGTTTTTTTTGTCTTTTTTACGGGGTATTATGCCATTGGTGGTTTTCACCAAGCGATAATGTTTATAGCCTAGTTACGGACACAAGTCCGTTAGTATTATCATATCAGTGTCATTATAATTAATAATTCATTATTACTTTTATTACTATAGAAAAATATTTCACCTTCAACTGAAGTTCCTTTTCGACTGTTATAGCTCTCGTAATATTAACAGCGGTGTAGCTGAAGCTTATAAGTATGAACATAGGAAACATGAACTGTAACGCCTCCACAGCGAAATCAACCACATACGCTGGATGTGGGTACCTCTGGAGATTCATATTAAATGACCGTAGAGATGAGCCGGTCATTTTTGAGACTAGTGTAGTTGATATCATATGTTGTAATGCAATAAACATTTCAGTTACGTATCCTAAAAAAACGGCACATTTAAATTCACGTTCTATATATTTAAATCTATATGACTCATTGTTTAAATTATTTACCAGGATCACGGCCGCCGTTTGCATTCGAACTTCTTGGCCCTGGGACTTCAAAAACTGGAAATAATAGATCCGTCCTCCAATAACGGCTGCCAGTGCTATAAAAATAATTAAATCGTGGCCTTTCCGGAAACCGTAATGAATAAGTAATGGTTTTAGGTAACTCTGTGGCCCCTGAAAAAATATATTAATAATTTTAAAATGCCCTTAGTGAATCGATAGCAATGATGTAAATTATCGATACTCACCATAAAGACTGTCCTCAAATTCTACTGCGGCTATTGTATTACGTGTGTTCTCTTCATACGCGTAAATAGTTCTAATATCATCGCTGCTGTTATATGCATCTACTCTTATTAATCTTTTTAGTATTTCTATGATAACAGTCGTAACATTTCCTAAACCAGGTAACTCAATTTCTGGTGGAAGTGAAATATCTGGTAATTGTACTCCGGGTGGAAGTGTAAAATCTGGTAACTCTAAATCTGGAGGTAGTGTAATGTCTGGGAAACCACCTTGATTCAATAAACCTTTTATAATTTCGACAGCATTCACAACCAGCAAATCTTTGACAGCAGTTCTAACGACATCTTCCAAAACATCACTTTTTGGAGAGTAAGCGATCGACAACTCAGAAAAATTCATTCTTAATCTGCGAAAAAAAAGAAATGCTATTATAATTGTTTACGGAGTTTTATCAGGATCAGTGTTTTAAAAATTAATTAGAAAATTAATACTGTGTAGAACAGAACAAATATCGTGTAAAATCCACGCATATTTATCATTTAAATAATCTTTCTCATAATTTCCTTTAGACATTAATGTAGATTTGATATGGGGTTTGAATTTATTGAAAGGTTGTTAGGAATATTATAATAGTAGAGTATACCTTGGTCAAAAAAGAGCTAATAACTTTATGAAATCTACAAGACGGTGTTAGAAGTATAACTTTATTTCTCGTATTGAATGCATGAATATCATTGTATTTTAAGTAAGAACATATATTCTGTCGCACAAAAAGTATACAGCTAAATATGCATTGAGAAACTACTGTAAAAATGCCGACTTCTTTAAATAAGACTTCTCTAAGAGATGTGCTGGCTTCCAGAACAATATATTGTTCTTACAATTCTTTTTTGGAGAATAAATATCGATTCAATATCAGAAGTTCTACAAGAGAATACCGTAAGACATGACACTGTGCAAATAACTAAAATAAATTATTCTAGCGGTTTCAACATCAATGCGTTGCCTAATGATTCTAACAGCAAACGCTGCAGAGATAAGCGCTGAAATAGGATGTGAGGATTCCATTGCCACTTAAAATCGTTTGTAAATCCGAGAAATACAGTACTTTTAATTAAATCTACTATTTCATTGTTTAATTTTATATGCATTTCCATCTTTTGTACATTTGGCAGTGTATAATTTATACACTTTGTTTTATTTGCATTAAGTTCTTGTTATTATTAATTTAGCTCTTTCACCCGCCTTAAGAAGAACAACTCCAAGGTCGAGGGAATTGAAAAATAGTTAATTATACGATGTATTGTCGTAGCGCTATATGGACAACTACAACTCGGACCGAAATAACCTAAAAAAGTATACACAACATTTCGTAGACCCCTGCTTCCTGTTCCAAACTGGACCTAATTCATTACTTAATTCATTAAATTAAAAATCTGACAATTATTTAAAATTTGAAGATTCATATCTATTGATATATGTTTATATTACAATAATGTTTATATTTTTTAATATATATTACTAGTCCTAGTTTCAATAGAACTGAACCGTCTTGATCCTATCTAGTTACAGCTGACAAATGCTTATTTAAAAAGCAATAATACTTTACATAAGATGTACTGCTGTTGTTTCCACACGGTCGAGTCATTCATTTAATTGAAACTTACACTAGGAACCTATTAGAACCCCTACACACATGCAGCCCACAACTGGACACATCACTACTTACATGGGATAACTCATAAGTTTCTGTCGTCACTCCACCACTGTGCTGGCGGTTTGGTGGGTGAAAGTGATTGCCTCAACTACGGGAAAACGGGGTTTCGTACTTCGGAAGCGAAGCACGGAAGAGCTCGAGATAATAAATTTTGATCAGGAACGGACCATGCCCATGAAATTTGCTTTGTTTTCGTAATAGAAACTAGAGTGAACCCCTATGCCAACTCCTCACACATGATCAAAATTACTGGCAAAAAAATTAGATGTATACAGTATTTAGGTAGCATACAGCTTTGTCTGCACGGCATTTGCTTACCATCTGACAAGCTCTCCGCGTCATTAATTATAAGATGAATATGATATGAGGATATGTACATTACATTGTAGTTTCGTACAATAAAGATCTTATTAAGACCTTCGAAGATAGAGAACGAAACACCTCAACATAAAAATATATTTCAACTAGAAAATGCTACTAGCGACGACTAAATTAAATTTAAGCCAGAAATAATGATAAAGAATGGTTTGTTTAGATTGCTATTTGTTTTGCACATTAAAAATGCATGAAAGAATAATAATAATATTCTATTAATTAACCTGCATGAATTAAACTATTTTATTCTATGCCTTTTCAAAACTTTAAAATTGTTCTCACCAGACTGCCCCTAAATTGTGCTATTTTTAGGGTATATATATATATTACATACGTATTCTTGAGCCGTTGATACGGCGCCAATATATGATGTTAAATAACGCCAAAATATTCGGTCCGGTTTATCGGACTTATAGGAAGTCTAACTTGTACAAAGAGCCTAAGATTCTAAAACATATAGGTAAGTACTTACAGTATTGGCATAGAATCATTTAAGGACTGTACAGAGAACGGTTCAAATGTAACTGTTGGCTGAACATTGGGCTCTATTTGCCATCGCAGCAGAAGCACCAAGCACATAGTGATCGCCGGTAACAGAAACTCTGTGGTCGTTTGTACTGGGTGTCGCCATTGTTGCAAGAAGTTTTTCCACATCAACAGACGAAATTTAGTCCAAGCGCCAGCTCTCCGTTCAACACCCTGGCGAGACATCTTTTAAATTCTGTACAAAAACAAAAAATACTTCGTTACTATAATGTGTGCTTGCCTACTAGTAATGTAATAGCGCGACACTTTGCTTATAGAAGGTAATGGAACAATCTGATAATACAATAACTACCTAATAGAAATTAATATGTGAGTACTCACAAACCGATACAATAGATCTGTGGTCCGCTAGCGTGGACTACCTGACCGGTTCTAAAGCTAAAGATAAAATTCTAAAGTCCAAAAGCCTGATTGATAGTTGCTGAAAAAGTGTCTTGAGGATCCTTATCTTATTTACTAGATTTTGCCCGCGACGACATTGCGTACCGTACGAAAACAGTATAGTGGATTAAAAAATCTTTTAAAGAAAAATACACTTTTCCTCTAGAACAACGCATTCCTCAAAGGATTTCTCCTCCCATTTAAGTCTCCTGCAAACTGTACATTAATTTTTTCCTTTCTTACAAGCCTGTGACTGGCGTAGTCACGAGTTGAAACATAATCAAAATTTTGAGGCAATTGAGCTAAAACTCTTTTCCACGAACATTATAGAAAGTCCTTTTAAACATACGGTTCCTAGGATACAATATCTATAACATCAAAATCCATAGCAATAGTGTATTTTTGTGAGATTAAGAGTTGCTATTTGTTTCTATGCCCCTAATATGTTCGTAATAAATTAATCTATACTACGTAACACTGACATATTCACGGGATAAAGCAGCCTATGTGCTATTCCAGACTATAATACTGTATCTCAACTAAATTTCATGTACATCCATTCACCCGTTCTGGCATGATTGGGTAAAAAATTTCATCCAAATTTTTGTACTTAAACAACCAATGGTCGAAAATGGTTTGCAACTATTGACGATTAACTAAGTAAGATAAAAGTTTGTAAAAATAGTAGTAAGAAGAGGTACCGGAGCATTTTACAAAAATTCAATAGACTATTACAAGCACAATAACCAAGTAATTATTTATTTACCTTATCTTATCAAAAAAACCTATAATCCTATTAACTACTGATAAAGTATACCTATATATGTAACTTTTATTAATTAAATAATAGAATCTCTTACAAATTTCAATAATCTTTCTTAAACCGTCAACTTTTATAGTCAGCTTGTATACAAATAGTAAGTACTTAAAAGTTACCTTTTGTCTATTTGTTATCTAATAGATATAGCATACACATAAATATAAAATACTTCCACATTATAACGATACTGAATCGATTTAAATCTTTTAGTAAACATTTTACAATAAAAATAAACTAAATGTTAGTGACGTATAGCCTTATATTCAATATTTTTGATTCAATGTAATTTACAAACCTACGTTACTAAATATTTTACTTTTGAATTCGTTAACTTTGTATATTGTTCGATAAGTTTCTTTAGACTTAGCGTATAATTTCCAAAATTAGCGAATGATTAAATAGCTAATTATCTAAACTAAGCCCTTTCTTATCTTTATAAGAAAGAAACCTATTTAATGATTATATAGTTTCATCGCATTACTTGTATCAACTTAACATTCCCCCGAAAAAACAGAGAAGAAAATAATTCTTCAAGCGAAATAAATAAAAAATATATTTCGCTTGAAGATGAAACTTATTAAAAATTACACTGCTTAATTCTGCGTACTACCTATTTATAAGACGAAATAAATAAAATTTTTAATAATTAAAATAAATCAACTTACAAATAATTTAACAATTCGTCACTTACACAACACTAGAATTATCACAATGTCAATCCTATTCAATGCTTTGGTTCTGACTAAATAATGTCATAAACTTAAACGGTATCATAATATCACAATGTTATCAGTAGATATTATATTTTGCATTGATAAGGTTAGAGTATAATCAATGATTGGAGGAATCACGCAACGTAAATGTATGAATCGACAAATACCTATATAAATTATAGGTATTTGTCGATTCATAGATATGTATTCATTCAATCTGTATGATCAGCATAATAATTGGAAACATTTTAATGCTTTTTGACATTTTATTGAATAACTAATGTTTGAATTAAGAAATGAGATAAACTGTATTAAATATTACTGGTTTTATTATAGAATAAATGTCTATTCTTAAAAATGGCTCAATAAGTAGTCTTCCGTACCTGCATTTCTACCTTCGCGTATCACTGGGATGGTCATATCTTAGAACTGCACAAGGTCCTAACTGTATCACCTATGTTTATGCTTATCTGCTGCTTCCGTAACAGAGGATCGATTCTACCGTGCTGGATTGATTGACTATAAATCTAATATATACCAGGTACAGATACGTACCAGGGCGCTTCTCTCCTCCACGACACGACTCACATGAGCCGAGGTCCGAGCCTTTAGAGGCACCCTCAGGTTTGTCGCTCCCTCATGGCTCGAGCGCCCTGGAGAATCTAAGAGACAGCGAGACACCTCCCCCGGAGGTGATGCCTGTCGATTAGAACTCCTCCAGAGGCGAATCGCCCCTTAAGGCTTGACTCTCCAAGGTTCTCCTTAAAACCCCGGTAACGCTGTAAAGGCCATCTGCGGCCAACAGTATTAGTCAGTCCAAAAAAAAACCTTTAGATTTCTATCTGTATCGATCACTTCAGAATTCTTTAGTTAGTGTCAGGTTAACATCAAGAGAGGACTGCCAAAACTATTTATTGCGTTTTTTTTATCAAAAGTCCCAAAACTAAAACTTCTACAGCAACAGGAACATGTCTCTACTTATAAGATGGCAGAAAGTAAAAAAAAATCTTCATTCTTTACTTTAAATTAATTTTAAATTGCTTTCTTTGCCATTGGTTCTTGGATACCTTGGTACACGTAACTATCGATGTTTTAGATCAATATAAGCGCCTATTTATTTTATAGCATTGATTAATGTGGTGTCTTTCACGACATAATAATCAAAATTCATTTATTAACACTATTGATCAAATGCACACCGGGGAGTTGCTGCTTAGCTGGTCGAAAGTAGGTTCGGAAAGAAAAGAAAGTAGGTAGGCACTATCAAGGTCACATACCTATATCTTCTTCAAGAGGGACAGTTTGCTGAATTCGCTCTCAGAATATTGTTACTACAGACAGTTTTGCTTTTATCTACCGGTGGCGGCTGTACCTATGTGTGTGCGGCTTATTTATAGGTGTTGCAAAGTAATTTTGAATGTATGGAACTTACAAAAAGCACAAGAAAAATGACAAGCTGTGCATTATTCGATTCGAATTAGCATCAAGTGGATAGAAACTACCAAGAATGCTCGCAACGTTTAAAATTCGTATGAGGCTCGCTGGAGCTGCGACACGCAATGAACGAAGTTGCCTCTCGTTGGAATGAAGGCCGTCGGTCAAGTGGTCAGTTCCCGTGTCTACTTAGCCAGAGGTCCCGGGTTCGAATCCCGGTAGGGGCAAATATTTATGACTACGAATCATTGTTCACGAGCTTTGGCTGTTCGTGTGTATATTTTTGATATTTATACACATATTACTATCTATATTTCTCCGTTATCTAGTATCTATAACACAACCTCTTATAAATGCGTCCTTTGGGCTAGATAATTGGTGAGTGTGAGAATATATTGTCATTGTAATACGTGTCCCAAAATTAAATAATAAGCGGGCACCAGTAGGTTGGTCTGCTCATGACTCCTCGGGAGAAAATCTTTCTAAATTTTTTTAATGTACAAAAAAATATTAAAACACCTCTTAAGATATTTTTAACTGTCATGGCCACAATTTTTCATCATTTATTTATTTTATTGTTTTTTGCAACATAAGTAGAATAGCTATCCAGCCTTAAATATCCATGAATTTTTGTAGTTTTTACACAAAAATCAATTAAAATTATTGTTTTTCTAAAAATTATGAAAGTTTTTTATTTTCAGGCCACTTTCATTCATCGTGGCGTATTTTTTTTTAAAGTTTATGGATCTAATCAAGATTCCAAAATGGTATATTATTATAGGATAACTAGCCACAAAAATTATATGTGTACTGTTTTTGACTAGAACCAAATTTCATAAATCATAAATTGAGTAATATTATTTTAAAATTAAAACTAACAATTTATTTAGTACATATTTAAATTCTATAACTGGGGCAATTTGTAAATGCCCGGTTGATACCCACTTAAAGTTATCACTATTGCCTTTAATTACATTTATCTCATACATATTCCTTGTTGTGACGATTTAAAAGACCTTAGTAAATGAGTCTATTTAAATAAAGTTATTTTGACATGACTTGAGAAATATTTTTTTTTCTATTTTTTTCTCAATGAGTCATGAGCAATTTTAACCACTGGTGCCGCTTATCGTTGAAATTTGGGACGCATTTATTATAACTAGTGTGCCGAACCGGCGATATGGGCGCATAGAATATAAGTTGAACCAAACCTATTTTTTCCAAGTATGAATCTTTCATTTATTTATTTAATATTAAAAGAAATCTTGCTAATCTGTACCCCATATGGTTCAAATTAATAATAGAGAAAATAATTGTGTCTTCCTTACACTTACACATATAAACAAACAAACTTACACATATAAATTTTATTTAATACTATATTTCTAGAAACATATTTTTTAAATAATTTATTCAATGTCATCAGTATCATAATCTACTGCCATCTATAATGTGCATATGCTCTGTTTGCCTCACACTGTCTATGTAAGTCTTGTTTCTTTTTTACTACTTTTCCAGTATTATTTGCAGCTTCTAAAAGCTCCCATGCAAATTGTTCTGGAAAATGTCTAGTTCTCTCTTTATCATTTGTAGCTTCCAACAACCATTTGATAGCCAAAAATAAAGATCTTTTCTCTGTGATGGGACCTGGAACCTGTAAATAAAAAAAATATATATTAAACTTATTTGGTTCATTTAAGTTCATAAATTAAATAGTTAAAATTGGCATTTGATGTATGGTGCTATATTTTATTTACTAACAAAATGTAAGTCACCTGATATGTTATACCACCTCTTTTAATGGGTGAAAGTTGCAGTAATGGTTTGGAATTTTCTATTGCTTGATGCAATACTTTCTTAGGATCTAACTCTATTTTATTCTTCTCCTCTTGTGTAGCAGCAAGGTGGTATCTTTCGATTTGTGTTCGTTTGATGTTCTCAAAAGCTTTCTCAACAAGACTACGCGCTAATGCTTTTTTCCCCATTTCCATTACATGATTAATTACTTTACTGAAATTATTTCATAATTAGTTGATCAGCCTCTTCACACAATTTAATTCAAAGAAGTGAATAAAGTAACTTTACTGACATCGTAGTAACTTACTTTACAAGGGGATCATGGTAAGCAGAGCATGTTTCATAGACTGCAGGGGGTTTAACAGGTATAGCCGATATTTTTGCTAATTCAGAACTTTCAATGAGTTTTGCCTGGTCTTCTTTTCTGAATATTGGATTTTGAAAGAAGGATGGAAAAGAAGTTGGTCTTGAATATTTTCTTTTTGGTGTAAATAGCCACCTGGAATAAGAAACGTTTATTAAATAGTGTTTATTAAATTTTACAGGTATCAGTTTATACAAGTTTATATTAAAATTGATTCAATCTTTTCAGAAGTGTATTCAGCCTTACTAACAAGCAGTAAATTACACTAAAAATTATATACAAGTAACAACATTTGTCATGCAATTTTATTAAAATGAAATAAAACATAATTTAAGAAATAATTCACTTTGAAGAGGTTAAAAAGCACTACCTATCAACTTGCTGAAAAGAGTATTGTGATACATTTTTAGATACTAAACGTAAACTAATATTGAAGTTATTCATAATAAAGATAGTAATAAAATAGGTATTAGTAGTATTAACAAAGCGATTAATCAATATCAAATCACAATAGATGTAATTTTTTTAACGCACAGATTTTTTAATTGGTTTTTTTTATTTTAAGGAAGGCAAAGGGGTCTCAAGCTCATGCAATCATATCTTAAGTAGTTATTTCGTTATCTCTAGCTCTGGAATACCGAAGTGCATAAAATTATTGGTTACTAATGGTAGGCCCAACCATTCTGTTAATGTACTACGAGAAAAAAATTGAAAAAGAAATGCACTGCATGCGGTTAGATTAAAATAACACAAAAATGGAATATCATATGTAAGAAAAGTATTATGATATAACGATATGCAAGTGAGAAACGAATAATACGATGATGTTAAATAAATGAACTCACCGCCCAAATGAATGAATGGAAATTAAACACTGAAAATTTTTAGCTAAAACTTCATGGGGTAAAGGAATACTTTACACCGGTATCCCAGAGTCATAAATAAAGAAAAAACTGTGTTAGACATACTGTATGAGATTTAGTTCCCTTTAATAGTGAGAAATGTAACAAAATAAAGAGAATTTTTTGGCGCGTAATGGATGGTTTGGTGCTGTATATTTCATTTAGTATATTGTATTGCTTTGAAATTTTTCTTTTTAAATTGGTATAGTTTCATGCCAAAAAAACCATCGTTATATCGCGCAATATATGAAATACATCATTCGACTTTCATTAGTGACTTATGTGAGATTATTCAGTATTTATTTCCATTCATTCATTTATAGGATAAGTTCATTTATTTATCATCATGGTTCCTTATTCATTTGGGCATCATTTCATCGTAATTATTCTCATAACATTGTATTTTCGTATTATTTTATCGTAATCACTAACATAGCATTTCATTTTCAATAAGTCATTTACAAAATGGCGGGGCTTACTATTAGTCGCCAAACACCCTTTGGGGCAAAGGGATACATTGCACCAGTATCCCGGAGCTAGAAATAAAGAAATAATCACGTAAGATGTGGCTGCATGGGTGTTAGTTTCCTTTGCTTTCCCTATAATAGGGAGAATTGCATAAACAAAAAGTAAATAACAAAAACAAAAAAGATCGATAATCTGTCAAAATCACGCTGTTGTGAATTGATTTCTAGGAATTGTTTTATTCTTCTAGATCTAAATAAAGTAAAAATTATCTATGAGTTAATGTAATAAAATGTCAACTATTATAAAATTTGATTTGAAAGAATTGAGGAAATTAGCAAATGATAAAAATTCATGTGTCATTGAAAAAAAAGTTACACAAAACCTCGCATTGCAGCCATGGTGTCTTGGGAATTTGAAGGAATCCATAAAAAACCTGCTAGATTACAAAATTGGA
The DNA here is from genome assembly GCA_943193645.1 of Acentria ephemerella. Taxonomy (NCBI): domain Eukaryota; kingdom Metazoa; phylum Arthropoda; class Insecta; order Lepidoptera; family Crambidae; genus Acentria; species Acentria ephemerella. The sequence goes on along the minus strand of OW971886.1, from coordinate 6,506,720 downwards.
AAATTTGACAAAGAGTATGTATTTTGCTTACAATCTATGCAAATTGTGCTTGTTCGCAATAACCATTTTCATTCTACTCCACGACCTGAATTGTGTATAGACTGTAGTGTCTAACACTCTGTATCCTATAAATTGTTAATATAATAGGAACTAAAGTTAACACTACACTCTACATTCCATTTTATTTAACGAACAATATGGTGTTTTATTCAAAGACAGTTTATCTATTTTCTACTGCTAATAATTGTTTTCTGTGTCATCTTATTTAATCAACAATTGCCCTTCGTATTTGGTGAAGAACGAACGCATTTTATCGACAGTAAAAAGCAGTCGTATCTGGATATATCTTTACTTACCCTATTAAGGTACATATTATATTAACTTTATGGTAAATGTTTGAATTTTTGTTATAGATTTAATGGGATCCTTCTAAGTTACAAAAATCTACGTGTACTGCAAAATGTTGGATCTATAAGGAATGATAATGCTGACATTCATTTTCAAGTACAAGCTGATTATTTTATATTTCGTCCATATGTTGGTGCTACTCTGAAAGGTGTTGTTAATAAAAAAAGTCTTACGCATTTGGGCATCCTAATACACCGGTTAGTTATTAAATTTTTATTTAAATTAGGTCAGAGATATTTGCTCTGTTGTAATACTGATAGATAATGGATTCATATTTTGGTTTTTTGAACAGTTGGGTACAGGACTCATCTTTCTGAAAGACAATTTCTATGTTGTCTTGCAGAAAGTTGAGGCATGTGATGGTTTGTTTATTAAACTTTTTCTTAAGATTAATTGATATCCCTAGTTTGACAATATCCTTTCTAAAATTACTTGTTAACAACATTATGAACAAAATTCAAATACATGACCTTAATTTCCATAATATAAAAATAAATTAAAAATAATATATATATATATAGGTAATAATTAAAATAGAATATAGACTTTCACTATATAGTCAATATAGACTTTTGAAACACATTTGAATTCAGAAGTAATATTTTTTTTGTTTGCAGCCATAATTATTATTTAACAAATAATAAAACCAATACCAATATTCAATCCATTCATTAATACTATAGAAATTTTTATTTCAGTGTATTCAATGTAGTTATACCACGACCAACCGAAGAACCAGGTAATAAGTGGATTGGAGCAGGAATCGAGGAAGGCCAACCTGTTGTATTTCGTATAGTAGTCCTTGATCTATTTGGAGCTCTTCCATATATTCGGGGAGAGCTGGATGAAAGGTAAGTTTAGTCTGTATTTGTTGATTTCAGAATTCTTGAAAGATTCTATTTGGAGGTTTTCCAAGAGTGCAAAAGAGAATACAAAAATTCTTGAAAGTCTCACATATTTAGGATTCCAGAGAGAACCTAAATATAGTTTCCAATTCTCAATATAATGTAAGACTGATTCTGTAGATTCACTAACCTTAAAATGAAGTTATTCCGGTTATCACTTTAACCGAATATGTCAATTAATAGGAAAAGAAGGAAATGAGTTAAAAGTCTAATTAACTTAAATTTAGACAGCTTCTGTAGAAACTATCAACAGTTTTCTAAATCTGTATTATTATGTTCACTATCCTATCAATCTGTGTTCTTAGGACACAATTGGTTTATAATTTATCTATAATGTACGAGGATTTTCACACATCCATTATACAGTTCCCCACAGTATGGTGACAAATTGTATCATATATATGTATAGGGTCACTTGGCAAGGACTTGGTAAATTTTCTCAAGCTACTCTGAATCTGCAACTCAATGAATCTACTTCAGAATTATTTATTTAACAATTTATGTACATAGACAGATTTACGTGTTATTTTGTGACTTTTATTTTTGCTGTCCGTAGAAAAAATCGTATGCGTACTAAATTCAACCTCATTAATAGAAAGTAACGTAAGCTATCTACAAGAAACCAAATTGAGCTATAAAATGAAACGTAATATGACAATTTCACCTGAAAATAAAATTGGTATAAAGCATACGTACCTCATTCTAAGCCTATAAAAATTGAGAAAGAGCGATTGACTTCCGGCGCTATGCAGACTTTTTGACATATACATTACCCATTACTCTCTTGTACCATTCCCGTTCAAATTTACTCCTTTAATCCAGCACGCTTTAAACGCAGCGAGCCGCAATTTTAAAAGTTATGGGATCAATTTTATATTTATATCATGTCTTTGTATAATAATATCACTAATATATTAAGCATGTCATATGCTGATAACTTAAGAAATATTCAGGTTATCTAAAGAGACTATGTGTTAGTACAGTTAGGTGAACTTGTTATATATAAATGTGGTTTGTGTAGATATTTATTTTTCAGCAGTCAGTTATTTAAATAGGCTAAGAATGCCGCCGATCTGATTTTGATACATGATTGCTTTTAATTTATTTATAGGTAAAGTACCTATGTAATGATGAAACTTTAGGTCTAGAGAAAAAAAGGGTTTTTTAACTTATGTAACCTCGATGAACGCCGTGTCCTGGTTCTCTTGTTCTTGAATTTAGATGATGAAGAGCTGTTGAACGAAGAGCTGCTTGAAGACCGGGTCCGAGTGGTTTAAGACGTTTTTTGACTAACTGCGTTCGTATCCATTTCCACAGGAATGTGTGCACAGTTCGGAAGAAAAACCGCCAATGACTTTCAAAATGGCAAAGCTCGCTGCTTCTATAGCGAGCCGGATTGAAGAAGTTAATTTGATAGGAAATGGTGCTAGAGGGGTAATTTTACGTCAATAATGTCTGCATAGCGCTGGAAGTCAATTGCTCTCTCTTAATTTTTAAAAGCTTAGAATGAGGTACAAAAACATTTTGTTTTTAATGTAATTTCTAGATTAAAAATAATTACAATAAAGTCGTTCCTTTATATTATTCACAGAACTGATATTGTAAATTAGGCAACCCTTTTCTAAGTTATCCTCTAAACTCTATATCATCGATCTGTGACATTACACTAAAAAACAATTTATTTGTTAGCTCTAATTTCTATTTACATACAGGGGAAGATTTATCTACTCTAGGTACTTTTAAATTTTGTTTGTATTTATATATACTAATCTTATTATATATCTTGGTAATCTTTTTTCAGATGCTTGAAACTAGGCCCCGAAGGCGACGAAGATATAGAAGATTTAAATTCAAATCAACTTATTAATGTTTCTTATATTAACTTTGATAAAACAAAACCATACATTCAAAAGCAGATGGGAGATGGGATAGCAAACTCCTCAAAATCAAATAAAAACCATACTAAATTAAGTACACATAATCCAATTCAAGCAAGAAATACAACACCTGAAAGTCAAATTCGAAAAAATAGTAACTGCAGTTCCGGAAAATGCAAAAAAATTGAAAGTGATGCAAGTGTAATTGAAAAATCGAAAACTAAACGGCAGAGCATAATAAATGGAGATAACGCCAAGCTTATAGATAGCAATATAAAACAGTCTAAAAAACATAAGAGAGACAATTAAATGCTTTTATTGATTTACAATTTTAAACAGATAATTACTTTTACAATTTTAAAATATTGTTTAAAAATATATTTCATTTACATAATGTTTACTGCCAACAATTTGTTTTAATTTATATTGTGGTTATATCGTTTTAATATCAAAGTTCTAACTAGTAACCTTTGTATACGCCTTGTAGAAATCAAATAATAGGTAATAGAGGTTAGAACCGGCTTTGCGTTAACGTTTATGTTCAGAACAAAAGCGAAATCTATCGGTTTATTTCGTTAGCATTACCAGCAATACTGCTGACCCTGTTAACTTATAAAAGCGTTAGAGTGTGCAACGAAATAAAGTTCCTAATATACACTTTTTCGATGATATTTCCTACAGATTAAATTAGATTAGATTAGATTTTGCTTTTGTGGATATTAATGCCTCATATACAAACGCCGAAAACTAAGTGCGATTTAACTATGTGTTGCGCGGCCCAGCGCGCGACACGGGAAACTCCTTGCTTGGTACTTTTGTCAAAGTTTTCTATATCGTTACTACACGATGGTTAGATTTCATTTTCTTTGCATGTTTTCGCAAACATTGTAGTTTGTCTGTTTTTTATTACGAGAGCTAGATCTGCAAGTAAAGTATTGAGCTCACGACTTTACGACAGAAACACAAATACAGATTATAAGATTGGAGTGAACGAGCCAGTCTTCAGGTTTTCATAAGAACATTCATAACGTGCATAATATTTATAAAATTTATACCGCAAATAGAAAAATTATTTATTTATTTTGTGCAGAAGGTCTTCTTTTATAAATGACAATGTGTCATCTCCGAATTAGATAACAATTTTGCCAGCACCGCATAAAATAAGAAGTGCAGCTAATTTTGACATTTCAAGCATTGACGGTCAGTGATTGATGGCAATTTATAAGAAAAAATCTGTCACCGCTGTCTGCATAAAGTTTTCATAAGTTGAGGTTGTAAGTCTAAGGATTCATGCAAAATAAATGGTTTTAAGCGGCACCATAAATTTTTACATGACACCCGTAGATCGAAACTTTGCTGCTGGTGTCAAATTTTAATCAGCTCATTTATCTTATAACAAACAGGCTTCCGACGGTCGCTGAAACAGTCTCAGGACTAGCTGAAGATGTCGACACATTCTACTCGGTTGAATTTGTTGAACGACTACTCCACGGCGACCTTAATTGATTCAGTTGTCGCCACTGAGAGTCCAAAGAGAGACGTACAACGCGATACACCGGTTGAGTTATTGATTTTAAAATTAAAGGTTCATTTCTTGAATGAGATATTTTAATTCCGATAAGCAAACATAGTCTTGGATTAGTATTGTAGATACTTACCCTTGATAAAGGACTACTCACACTTAAACGGACTTACGGATCACTGTAACTAGTTGCAAAAGTTTTTGGCTGTGTATAATTTGGTTTTTCAAGTAGTAAGACCCAAACACTATGCTTGCTATGTCTCATCCCATGATAAGGGCGATTTAGAAGCGGTTATAAAGGTACAGTATAAATTAGACGCAATAGCTGTAACTAAGCATAATATTAGATTCGCAAATGATGATCACGCGACGACTATATTAGAAAATTCGTCTTAGACGAAGTCCAATTCGAATTTTTCTTTTATAACGTCTGCGCTAATGGAAAAGTGCGATAATGGAAAAGTGCTACTGCGTATCCCATATACTCTTCCATTAGCACTATCGAGGTTTTTAGGTTTGGAGAAACAGATAGCTGACGATATACGCACAGCGTCAAAGTGTACACGTAATGTTTGACCTTAAGTGTTTGTTAATAGTAGATTGTTGTTTACTAAGGGAGCAACCTACTATTTTAAAGGTTTTTTGAATCCCTCGCTACGCTGGCTATTATGTTATGTATGTAATATACTAATACAATTTTGCTACATTAATACTTATAAAATACGTTAATTTGGCAAGCCAAAAAGAATCAATTCATCGTGTAATATATTGTATTTGTAATTCCGTATGGATTGGTTATGCATACATTTTTAGGTTTGGTTAATTTTTTAACATAATCGTATCATTTCATCATTGCATTATTTGCATGCCATTTTCAAAAAACTCGTTTACAAAATGGCAATTCCTGTCATTAGTCGCTAAAAACTCCATCATCTCAGCTCGGCTCGGACCTCCAAGTGGAAACAGTCACTTTCGGACGAGAGAAAATTCTATGGATCCAAACAGAACGCTTTACCTGAGGGCCATGGTTTTTTTTCAATTTCATCAAATTAACCATATGCTAGGCCATTCGTGTATCCCAGTCCATTTAGCCAAGCTCAGAATCAGAGACAGCTCAATTTGTGAATGTGTCCTAGAAGAAAGGACAGGATCCCTCCTAATATACCTCGTCCTTCTGATTTTAAATCGCTAATATAATACTATATACATATAAACCATTCATAAATATTTTATCCAAATTTATTTCAATAAATAAATTAAAAAATTTAACATAAATTTTCAATTATTTCTCTTATAAATGAAATATGGTGATGGAATATGTTTGTGATGTCTCCTATTCCAGATTCTATGAAAACTCCGTGGTACCCGATATATTACTATAGTGTGTATCTGTCATAAATGAGACGGCAGAATTCTTAAAAAAGAGAAGCCATAAAACCAAAAAGAAGAAGTGATATAGAGATTTTTTCTTATAAAAAGCTCAGCAAATTACTCGACACCAGCACTGCAGCCTTTCCCGAAGTGGGCGCTAACGCCCCCTTGTGGACGTTTCAGGCTTGAAGGGGGGCGGTAAGAGACCCAGAAAAAAAATGGGGGCGCTGTGTAGGGGCTTGGGGGGTGGGTGGGAGTCTGGAGAGAAGAGCCTTGTACCAGACCCGATCAAAGGCTTTGGTCTCACCACGCCTGTCAATACCTTCACCCCAGACATGCGTTAAGTAACCTAGAAGATCACCTGGATAGGATATGTTGCACTTATATCTCAGCGACAATATAAAAGAAATAACTACTTAAGATATGGCTGTATAGCTTCAGTTTCCTTTACCTTCCCTATAATACAGAATATTAAACAAAAAAAAATATTGTCAAACTGATGTGTTGTCGATAGATTGTGTAGATACAATGCATAAATTTATCAATTATTTTATGTATCTTTCACTAAGGACGTGACAAATTACTCAGCTTAAAATTTCAAATGGATAATTTGGAAATCGTCGGTTGCACTTAATTGTAGAAGAAACTGCAAAATCGATTTATTTTTCTCCTTCCCTAAAATGTCGAAGAATGGCGAAGTGACATCAAATCAAGGTAAAAGCGCATAAATACATATTTTAAATATTGTTTTATTTCGTTTAAGATACAGTTTCCTTGACTTAAGATTTAATTTTCCATTACAGGCCCTAGTAAACCCAGCTTGGCCAAACCAGAATTAAATTTATTGGGGTCAGAAAGACGCAAAGTGTTAGAACTTCAACTTGGAGGGCCATCCGGTGGCAGCGCAGCATTTGTTCCATTTTCTTCGACTACATCAGGTGGACCAAAACCTCGTGTACCATCACGCACTATTAGAGATGTATTGCCTGACAACACCAGGTAAGCTATTATTGAACTTATTAAGTCTTAAAAAAATAAGTATTCAACAATATTTGAGTATACCTACTCAAATAATACAATGTTACTGATCACTACCTATATTTTTATTACAAAATCGTTGTGATTGTTGAATACTTATTAGAATAATATAATTGTGGCATTTCCCACTTCAATACCTATTCAAAAACCAGATGTAATTAAAATTAAAAGGAACAGGTTTGAGACATAAGTGTTTTTATTAGCATACTAGTATTAAGATACATAGTTTCATTATATTTATAAACATTATAACATATTATTCTACTATTAAATGATGAACTAAACATATACTCCAAATGTATTGTGATTAAAAATTTATGACTTCACACAATAAAGTATATTTAATTCATAATTTATTTGTTTTAGAGACAGATGTAGAATTTATCCATCCATGCAGTCATCAGGTAAATTACAGCTGTCAGCCACAGAAGTGTATGACTTCACAGCAGATGATTTACAGGATCTAGGTGAAATAGGAAGAGGAGCTTTTGGAGCTGTTAATAAAATGGAGCATAGAAAGTAAGATTATTAAAGTACATTATAAGGTTTTAGTATCATTTAATAATAGAGATCAGCGGGTTTAAGTCAATATTTTTAATACTTTATGTGAACAATGAACAGCAGCAAACTCAAAAAGGACTAATTCTATAAAAAATTCTATAATTATAAATGTTATTGAATCACAAATTTCTGTGTAAATTACAACAAATGTGTTAATCTGTTAAGTACACACAAATAAGAATCAATAGAATTTTTATTATTAAGAAATAAATGGTTGGTGAGCTGGTAAAGGTTTAGAAGTTATATAAAAACAGATAATATCTGAAAGAATAATATATAACATGGTTTTTAAAAATTTCTTATGACAGCACCAATAAACCAAAATAAGTATAAAAAAAATTTCTTATTTCATTTGATTTTTTATTTTTTGTGAGTGCTGATGGGCAAAAGGCTCTTATAAATTTGGTATTCATATGAAAAAACAGTGTCAGTAAGTAGTTTCACGGTGCTGGGAATATACATATGATTGAAAGTTTTTCTTTTTAGAATAATTAATTTAATACTTAATTAAATTTGAAAATACCTAGTTAATAACCACTTAATGTTATCAATATTACAAGTGTCATCTATTCAATAATTGAAGGTGTATGTAACACCTTATTATAAGATATTTGGCTGACTATGAACTGTCATCCATTTCTTGCTGATATTCTCACTAATAACTAGGTGTATGTGACCTAAATGTATTATTTTGATTTTGCTTAAAAGTAAACTCTTTGGTCATATGAGCACACAAATATGAAATTCTTTTAACTAACATCAGTTTTTCTTCTCTTTACACAAAATATTTCTTCAATAAATATCAACAGCATTACTGTGTTTTTTTATAATGGAAGGTGATATATTTTTCTTGCATAAAAATTTGATCTATAATAAATATTCTTGTTTTGGATTTGCCATCTCAAAGATTTTAATTGTTTTAAGTATAGATAATGTAGTTTTATTTGTAAAATACTATTTCTAGGTCCAACAAAGTTATGGCAGTAAAACGCATACGCTCCACGGTAGATGAAAAAGAGCAGAAGCAGTTGTTGATGGATCTTGAAGTAGTAATGAAAAGTAACGATTGCCCATATATTGTTGAATTTTATGGAGCTCTATTTAAAGAAGTAAGTTTTATTATTCCAGTTACGTTAAATATTATTAAAAAAAAAAATTCAAAATTAAAATATTGTTATTCTTTTTACAGGGTGATTGCTGGATTTGTATGGAATTAATGGACACATCGTTAGACAAATTTTATAAATTCATATGTGAAAGGATGCAGACTCGAATACCAGAAAATATAATAGCTAAAATTACACTAGCTACTGTGAAAGCCTTGAATTACTTAAAGGAGAAATTGAAAATTATTCATAGGTAATAAATACATCAATTAGTTACTTATATCTCATTTTCTAATTATTTTGATATCAAATAATTATTTAAAGCTGATGAAAATATTTAAATAACTTGTCAAGCTGTACAATTCAGACATGATTGATCTCGACCTTCCTGGGAATTGTAAAAAAACATGTGATATAAATAATAAACATGTCAATAAATCACTTGCTAGTTGATGCCAAATGTTGCTGAATTTAAACATTCTGAAGTATTGCCCCATTTGTGGCCATAATTGATTAGTAATATTGTAACATTTTATTTGTATTTTTCCAATACAGAGATGTAAAACCATCTAACATCTTATTAGACCGAAGAGGAAACATAAAGCTATGTGATTTTGGTATATCTGGTAAGCTAGTGGACTCAATTGCCCGTACTCGTGATGCAGGCTGTAGACCCTATATGGCAGTAAGTACTTAAATTAAATTTTTAAATTATAACTTAGGAGAGTAAAGCTAAATGCAAGTTCTTAAAAATACTATTATTTTAGTTGACTGGGATGAGATAAAACAAAAAAGTGTTCAATTAATTAGAAGCCACAGGCATAAGAGAATTTAAAGCTAAATTTATTATTTAATGTCCAACATATTAGGTTGGGGCAAAGGTCTTTTCGGATATAGTATGTATAAAGTTGTAATAAAATATCTTTGGACGTACTATTTGTATCTGGTTTTCATGGCATTAAAAAAATGACTTTTCAGAAAAAGAATCAAAGTTGCAAAATTTTGCTTTATTCATTTATTTTTCTTTCTGTCAAAATGAGTGAGTCGAATGGAGCAATTAGATACATTTTTAAATTTTGTTACAAAAAACTATACAATGCAACGCATGCCGCGAAAAGAATTTTTGACTATTTTGGACCTAATGCTGTGTTAGTAAGAGTAGCACAAAGTTGGTTTAAGAGTTTTCAACCTGGGAATTTTACGAATAATCGGTATACGGAATACGGTCGCCCTTTTCGAATAAAATGGACGATTTTTTTGAAAAAGTGGAGCAAGATCGCTGAAGGTCGGCATATCAGCAGTAAGCTGCTAAATATCTTAAACGATATGGTGATATTGTGTCTATGGTGGGATTGGAAGAGCATTGTTTATTATGAGCTTTTACCGTCGGGCAGAAACATCGATTCGTATCTCTACTTCCAACAACTGAGAAACAAGAAGTTGACAGAAAGCGGCCTCAATTATATATTAAGGGTGTAGTCTTTTATCACGATAACGCTAGACCACATACATTTTTAACCCCTCAGCAAAAATTAAGAGAGTTTGGGAGGTGTTAATGCATCTGCCACATAGCCCTGATCTTGCACCTTTAGATTTCTACCTGTTTCGGTCTCTTCAGAATTTATTAGGCAGTGTCAGGTTAATATCAAAAGAGGATTGCTAAAACTACTTGTTGCGTTTTTTTGATCAGAAGTCCCAAAACTTCTACAGCAACGGGATCTGGTCTCTACCATCTTATAAATGGTAGAAAGACTATGAATAAAATGGCACATATATACTGTAATTAAATGTTAATTAAATTTAAAAAATTGTCTTGAATTTTCATATAAAATGTGATATTCCATCCGTTCGTATGGAGGCTTGGGAGAGTGACTGTGAAGATTTGTGGGTTACTATTATACACAACAACATAACACGCACTACGATATACTAATATACTCTCCAACTAATCACATTATATTTTACATACACAGTAACATACCTGTTAAACATCTCCTCTAATAATGTCTGACAACCTTTCCTTTCTTACAGAAATTGAACAAATACAAGTTTCTCAATTTTATAATTGTTCACCAGAACAGTGCAAGTTATATATTTCTGAGGCTAATGACGTATTAAAGATACTTCATGTTAATATTCGTAGCATAAATAGTAATTTTACTAGTCTCATCCCTCTCCTGACTCGGATAGCAATCCCTATTGATATTATAGTTTTGTCTGAATGCTGGTTGAGTAAATGTCCGCACGTGCCTAACCTACCAGGCTTTGTTTCATATGCATCTACTTATGAGAGCCAAAACGACGGTGTAGTTGCCTATGTCAGGGAAAATCTACCATATTCTTTCGAAACACCACAATTTCTTAATGCAAACTGTATTTTAATAAAACTTTCCAACAAACTAGCTATTGTTGCCCTTTATCGCTCCCCGTCGTTTAGGAATACCGACAATTTTTTAAATTCCTTGGACCGTATTCTAAAATCAGTTGAGAGCTTTTTGAGCGTTGTTATAATTGGCGATATAAATATAAACATAAGCACTGACAGCGTTGATCCTAACTGTGAAACATACCTTAACACTGTTGCTTCATTTGCCATGTTACCTGCCTTTACCTTCCCTACACGGAATTCGAACTGCCTTGATCATGTCATACTTAGGACAAAATCAAACGCGGTTACTCTAGTCCTGGATTCATACATTACCGACCATGCACCGGTTCTACTTTGTAGCAGTTTCGACTCTAAGCTTGTTAGTTCTAAACGGTCACATATGCGTATCAATCTTGAAGCTTGTATACATGATTTGCAACGTATAGATTTCAGCCATGTTCTCAACTGCAGTGACGCTGAATCAGCTACGTCTTCTCTCATTCAGACTATCACAAATATAGTAAATATTAACTCTTACAAAATTTATATCCCATGCAGGAAACGAATTATAAAACCTTGGATCACTCCTGGTTTGCTAAGATGTTTACGTCATCGAGACAAATTATTTCTTAAAACTAAAAAAGAACCAAATAACTTAATCCTGAAAATATCTTATAATCGCTATAAAAATTTCATTAACAATCTTATTAAAAAAGTAAAAAAAACCTACGAGATAGCAGAATTTGATAAGGTACAAAAAAACCCTAAGGAAACCTGGAAATTAATAAAAACAATCGGTAATCTCAACAAAACTAAGAACTCAGCAAGTAGATTGTTAAACTCGAAAGGTGACCCAAAAACTGCAATAAATGAAGTAAACCATTATTTTGCCAACGTTGGTAAGACACTTGCACAAACATTTTTAGAATCTTCGGATCCCTTAAACTTCACAAATAATCCTACGGCCCAATCTAAAATTTCTTCGCCTTCAAATTCTATGTGTTTACAGAGTACTGATTATGTGGAGGTTGAGCACATAATAAATAATTTAAAAAATACTTCGGCAACTGGATATGACGGTGTTCCAACTTCCCTCATTAAACTGTCCAAACACATTCTGGTTCCTTTGCTCGTGCATGTCTACAACTTATGCCTATCAGATGGTATTTTCCCCTCCGTATTTAAAAAGGCCCTCGTTCATCCAGTCTATAAGGCTGGGGATAGAGATAGTGTTAACAATTACAGGCCCATATCAGTCTTAACCACCCTATCTAAAGTTTTTGAAAAGATCCTCAATAAAAGACTCACCAACTATTTAGATAGTTATAACTTAATTGCGTATAATCAGTATGGTTTTAGAAGTGGTAAGTCTACAGAGGACGCTGTCTTGGACTTGACTAAATACATTGCCCAAAATTTAAACTCCAAATTAAAAACTATTGGTATATTCCTAGACCTTTCCAAGGCTTTTGATACTGTCTCTGTTCCACTACTTCTGGATAAACTTGCTGGTATGGGTATTCGAGGGGTGGCTCATGATATTTTCAAAAGTTACCTTTGTGATAGACGCCAATGTGTTACCATCGACAACACTGAGAGCCAGGATGAACTGCTAAGTTTCGGGGTTCCTCAGGGAAGTGTACTCGGGCCGACTCTATTTATCATTTATATTAATGAACTGTGTCAGCTTAATTTACCAAAATGTAAGATTCTAACCTACGCGGATGACACAGCTCTTGTTGTTCATGGCAGAGATTGGGCGGAAGCACGTGTTAATGCTGAGTTCGCAATGCTTAATATCATGCAGTGGCTTTACAGAAATATGTTAACGCTAAATTTGGACAAAACTACGTATGTCACTTTTGCTCCTAATACTTCCTCACTTCCGTCTAATTCCTTTGATATCCGTGCCCCTGATATACGCTCTAGAGCTACTGGACCATGCGTGGATACTCAGATGTCACGTTCTTATGATGTGAAGTACCTCGGTGTTTATATAGATTGTTGCCTTTCCTGGAAAAAACATATCCAGACCACCGTTGCACGAGTACGAAAGCTAATATTCATTTTTAAAAATTTACGGTCTTTACTTGATTTTAAAACATTAAAATCTGTTTACTTTTCTTTGGGACAATCTATCATATCCTATTGCATTCCTGCTTGGGGCACCGCTGGTAAAGTACAATTCCTACGTATAGAAAGAGCACAAAGAGCAATATTGAAGGTTATGACTTCTAAACCTATCTTGTTTCCTACAACTGAATTATACATGCTTACCGACGTTCTTACTGTTAGACAAATTTATCTACTTCAAGTTGTACTTAGGAAACATTCCCAGCTAACCTTTACCTTGGACCCTCAATTGACGATGAATCTTCGGAGACCTCACAAGGTTTGTATCTGCGTTCCCGGTCGACTTATCGTATCGAAGCGTCATTTTTATTATATAGGGTCGATGATTTATAATAAGATCAACAAAATTTTAAACATCTACCCAATGACATTACGTGACTGTAAATCTCACACTGCGGATTGGCTTAAAGGTTTGACCTACAATGATACCGAAGAGTTCTTCAGTAGTTGCTTATAAAGTATTTTACTCCTTCACACACACACACACACACACACGCACGCACGCACGCACACACACACACACACACACACACGCACGCACGCACGCACACGCACACACACACACACACACACACACATGTATACACTTAGTGATCCATACTTCACAGGCTCACTCTCACACTTATATCATAAGTTGTTTATAAATTGTACAAACTTTGATACTGGGACTCTGTATTCTTTTTACTGGAGGTGGGCGTTAATGTCTGCGACACAGTTTTATTTTAAACTAATGTAGCCATTATCGTTTACTTTTTTATGTATGCCTATTTTTTTGTTCCAATAAATAAATAAAATAAATAAAATAAATAAAAAAATAAATAAAAAAATGCGAAGAAACTTTTTCGAAACCTATTAGAACACCTTTTGCAATAACATTCAAGTGATATTATTTTTACAAACTATAAAAACACATCATTTGCTTTAATAACATGTAGTTCTATCCAAAATAAAAGTACAACAGCAGAATAAAAATTTTGCAAAGGAAGGTCTATTAGATTGATTACTTGGTGACTTGCCATTATTAAATAAATGTTTATACATAAATAATATTTATATATATACATTACCAGATCTTAGGTTATATTAGGTCCTGATATATGACCTCTTTGTTTAAAAATTCCAAATTCAAATTTATAAATCTATTTAGCTTGGTACATTTGAGTTTCGAAAGGTCATTCATTTGTTTTTCCTGATTAGGTTTTCTTTGGCGTCGTTCATACCGCACAATGGAAATAATGCAATATAGCTTATTTACATACCTACCTACGTTTCGATACGATTGAAACTCACAATAGTAGTACAATGCTGCTGAAACAAATCGAAATTACCGATATGTACGGCGCTGGTGCCAAAAAAGAAAATTAACACTATGTTTTTAGTTTCAATGTTTTTGTTATAGAAAATTCAAAGTAGATAGTTATGAGGTAAAGGCTATTTTGGCAGAGGATCTATAGCAAACCACTTCAGAGTTACCTAAAGGCTTCAGTATGAGTGATAAAACTGTTTAAGTCCACTTGAAGCAAATCGGAAAAGACAAAACAGCTAGACACGTGGGTTCCTCGTGAATTGAGTGAATCACATACACGCGACTTAGTTTGACATTCATCATCTTTGATGTATAGTCGATCCTGTATGATAATCGGAAGCGCTTGTCGTAATTGCTGAACCTTGGAGAACCAGGTCAATCCTGCCCCAAGCGAAAATTGACTCACTGAAAAAAGTTACATATGTGTTTTGTCGACTAGTGCCGGTGTCGTTCACTACAGTTTTGAAAATCTAGCTGATCGATTACGGCACATAGCTTTTGTCGGCAACTGCAAACCGCGATGAAAGAACGAACTGCTAAACAACCGAGTTTAGTCAATCGCTGTAGGCCATTGCTGCTTTGAGGACAACGCTAGAACACACACTGCACAAAGCACCTCCCCTATACTAGAGAAGTTTCAATTGGAATGTCTGCGACATCCACCGTCCATGGGTGTAGATTACTTCTTACAAGGAAAAAAAATCTACAAAGAAAGCAAAGACAAGAAAACCTTGGACACTGTTGTAGAAGGGTTATACCCGTCAGAGGCAGTATCTGTGCAATTTAATTCCATACAAAACGCCAATGTCATATGATTAATATTTTATGTATTACAAACCATATATTGCAACGTATTTCATTAACCTCCATCCAATTATATTAATAAATAATAACATTTATGTTTTGTGCAGATACTACTTAATATTATATTTTTATTATATTTTATTGACCTATTACGTACGTGAACGCAGTACAAAAATTGGAAACAAATAATTAATAAATATAAAAAAAGGTTTGATTTTGCGACTAAAACTATTTGACGTTTGGTCGACCTTGATTGAAATTGCCTATAAAAATGTACTGAAAAGTATTTAAAAATTCATATGTAGTATTTAATAACAGTCCAGATATTTTAATCCATATTGAGAATGATATACACACTGTACATTTAATATTAGTAATGTAATCAAGAGGGAAGATTTGCTATTAGTAACTTTGGCTTTTACTCATTTGTAGCCAGAACGAATCGACCCCGGCCGAGCACGGGGGTATGACGTCAGGTCAGATGTGTGGTCACTAGGTATCACATTGATGGAGGTCGCTACAGGAGCTTTTCCATATCCCCGCTGGGGGTCCGTTTTTGAACAGCTGCAGCAAGTCGTGCAAGGTGACCCACCACGCCTCACCAACAACAATAACGCCTTTTCGAACAACTTTGTCAACTTTGTTAATACTTGGTTTGTAATTTTATTTCAACACTGTCTTATTGTTTATGATTTTTAATAATGTGCCCTCAGCTTTATTTATTTATTTCTTTCAGTTTAATCAAAGAAGAGAATCAAAGACCTAAATACAACAGGTTGTTGGAACACCCATTTATCAAAGGCATCGATCAAAGTAGTGCTGACGTGGCATCACACGTGTGTGAAATACTCGACGCCATGGAACGTAACGGCGTCAGCCCATTCACGACAGATCAGCCGGCACAGGCTTGGGTTGACTAGTTATTCACTTTCTTTCCGTAAACAATTGTTTAAAAATTTTAATACATCTATCACAATGGCTACATGATCTTTTTTAAAAAATAGATGTAAAGTTTGACAGTTCTTAATATCTATGTTGACTGGCTTGCCTCATAATTATTATGCCTGCTGATAGAATATCTTTCTTAGAGATGTAACTTTACAAATTAATTAGTCATTCTGTATGAAATGATGTAGTTATAATGTTAGGACAAGTAGGACAATTCTGTAAAACTTTATCTTGAAGGTTACAATGGGCCTGATTCTAAACGCACGCTAAACCTATATACAATTCATTTGCCTCCTGTTTTGTTATTATGATAGCAAAAATTTAGAACTGTCAAATGATTTAAATTTCAGAAACTATAAAAATCATAGACAATTTCAAATACGTAATTTCTTTATAATACTTTCTTTGATGTCTAAAATTGAACGCACCTTTCTATATGTCACGCGCAATTTGTATTTGAAAGAAAAGACAGAATCAGGCCAATATATGTGTATATTTATGTATAGTATTTAATACAGACGTTTACTATGGTTATTATATATTGCGTTGAAAGAACGAGATACAAAATAGTATTCAAAATTTTGTGTTATAGTGCGGGTTTGAACTATCTAAAAAAAAGAACTAGAATTTTAAAGGGGATAATAATGAAGAATATATCATAACCTGTTTTACTATAAATTTTATATATGGCGAAACAGAAGTCATTAATAATATACCACTAGGTACAGACGGTTGCACTTCAAGCGTAACGTCAGTTGGAAAAGCACTTCTTGCAGTAAGATAGATAGGTACTTATAAATATTGTGTGTTGCTTGATCTGCGGTCGTGTTACCTACGTATAAATGGGGATTTAGTGGAAATATCTTTTAAGCTGTAATTTCTAAATCAGTCAACAGTCACGTAATAATTAGAAAAACAATGTAATTTGTTATTTATGACGTAGTTATTTTCGAAGTGGACACAAGAGGCAAATATTAATTACTTCAACGATAGCCTTCACACCCATTCACATCCTGTTAGTTCAATGGTAATATTATGGGTAAAGGAAATAATTGTTCAATCCCAGAGGTTCAACTGCATATAAATCTTTGTAAGAACTAAAATAATAACACTATATGTAATGTTAACTGACGGCACTAATTGAAAAATTAAATGATTGATAATAACATTATATCTCCACATGCTCCAAAATACTGGCACTGATATTTATTGTCAGTCTTATTAAATACTGGTTATGTAATTTCTTTATATTTCAAATAGAAATCATACCAATCCAAATGTTTGTGTCGTTTCTTGATTTATTTGCTCCTATGTGTATTTCTCTGACGGTGAATCATTTTAATTACTATGGAAATTGATTCTGTTTGAAAATCAGGCATATTTTGAATGTGTAAAGCTCATGTGTCCTCACAAACCAGACACAATAATAGATATATAAAATATCTATTATTGTGTCTGGTTTTAAGACGACGTCATTGAGGATAAAAAAGTTATTCTAAAATTAATTTCTTGTGTTTCTTTACTTCCAATTCAATATAAAAATTATTTAAATGGTATGTGAAATTTTAATTTTGGCGAAAGAATATTATTGTTACAGGGATTTCAAATATACGGATTTTAAATAAATGTATGACAGGCATATTAGATAGGCTTTGATTATATATATCTATATAATCAAAGGTGGCTGGGATGTGAGGCATTAAAATCTCTTGTCTCCAGATTGTCAATTTAACTGAGATGACAAGGAATTTATTTATATCGTTAGTGGATGTCTAAAACTGACGGTTCACTTTCAATCGCTAGTCGGTGAACTGGGGTCTAAGTGGATTAAAAAATGCTATTCCCGAGCCAAATAAAGTGCAATGGTAATTATACACGCACAAGCTTGTAGAGCTGTAGTATATCAAAAAAAATACTATATATGATGATGACTTAAAAACACTAGCGGTGCCATTTGAGTAATACTAAAATGTTGTGCAGTGAATTTAAGACGTTTTTTGGATTAAACACTCTGTAAGGCATATATGAATTTTTGAGAACTTTAAATTCTTTTTAAATACTTATTTTGTTTTACACTGAACGCTTAATTGTATGCGGCTTTTAACAGATTTATTTCCCATTTCCGACCTAACTTTTAAACGGTTGAAATGTACTAAGCATTTTTTACCAATATGGTGAAATTGAAATTCACTGGTACCTATGAAGTCGCTGGCACAGCTAGTTCTTATATTCGAATTTCTTATTGGATTGGAATAAAAACATTAATAAATAATAATACATAGTACATAAATATATATATATATATATATATATATATATATATATATATATATATATATATATATATTGTAAATATTAAAAACATCAGTAAATAATTGTTCGATTTGTGATTGTAAAATAAAGTTTTAATGTGAATGTGATTGCTTGTAGGACATTTCATTCAGTTGAAAGAGTCAAGTACCTTGTTTAGTATGCAAATCACAGTAATATTGTAGGTAATTTTATAAATTTGTATATACAGATGGATAATAATTAATTATGAATAAATAAATAAATTAATTAAATAGTAATCATTTTTATATGAATGCAATATCTAAATAACTAAGTTTTCTTTAAATTTGACTCTCATGCAATTAATTTTCATTGTATTTATTCAAAATTTCTATTTATAAAGTTTGGTTCTGAATACTATTGAATAATATAAGTAATAGAATGCTAAAAAAATTATTGGTGTTTTTATTCTACCCTCCCTGTAGCAGAAGAGTAGAATAACATTTTATGCTTGTCAACAGCATCATTATTACATTCATTTCAATTTCTATTGCCAAAAGTGGCCACTATTAGCTAGTAGTACAATAGAGGATTAATTGTATGCTCTAAAATCAAATTAGTTACATGGTACATGTTTCGTGCTCTAAAATCTAAAATTCTCTAGTTCAAACTTAAGTGAGTGTATTTTCTATGTTAGCTTATTCTTTAGAGATCTAAAGTTCAAATACTTGAGAGGAAGTACAAATGTGTATTGGATACAAGTCATGGATATTTATACTTAGTTACTTGCATTTTTAGTATATATGTTAGGAGTAAATGTATAGATATGATATAATGTACTATGTGTGTAAATGTATAAATATGTTATAATGTATTGGTATTAATAATATTAAATATTGAAAATTATTCATTATGTTCATAAAAACAAACAGCTGTTATTGTTGTTTAACTTAACCTTATTAAATAAACATAAAAACTCTGTCTACTCTAAAATGTAACCAAATTTATTGACACATAACACTTTACCAAACCTTACAAATAATTTGTACTTAGTTCCATCAGTCAATTGAGGTGATAAATATATTGCATCAATAGTTCTTTGAGGTATTTCTAAGAGAGGTGTCCATTCATCTGTTTTAATTATTTTATCTGTTCTCTTTCCCCAAAAATCAACCGATGAAATTTTAATATATTTGTCATCATCACTTATATATAGAAAACCGATCACATTACGAAATGGTAATGACGCTAATGATAGCACCACAGCAGCAGTAATACCTGTAATAATTAAATTATCTGAATACACTACAACCAAACCATATAAAAATTAGTCATGTGATGTTTTTTTTTATTTTAGTTCTGTTACCAATGTATGATGTTGTTATGAAGGTGTAATCTGGAACTAAGCAAGCCATTTCTAAAAGACCGCTACTAGGAATTGCTATACACGTTCCAGTGATTTGATAAACTTTTAATCTATTAATCAACGAAATATATTTTATAGTAGGAAATGAAAATACGGGTTCAAATTGAGTTGATTTTTTTTTTGACTGTACACAACTAGACATTTGTTTTAAAAAGTTAGAATATTTTAATTTAAGTAGAGTATTCATTAATATTAACATGATAAAATAAAATGTTAAATAACAGGGTTAACTATATTTTGTGTTTAGATGTTTTTTTAACAATTTTTAGGCATGGTAGCTAAGACCTTTAAGCCGCTATTTTGTTAATGACAAGAAAAAATTTTTGAATATGGCAATGTAAGCAATTATGATAAAATGATTTATCTCGGAAGTCATAAAATTGCGGCATTACTATTACTCGTTATAAACTTCCCAGGACAAAAGGATATGGCATATCTGTATCCCGGTGCCATAAATTAAGGAAAATACATAAGATATGGCTGTATTTATTTCACTTGCATTTGCCTTCCCTGTGTGCTTTAAATTTAGTTTCATATATTCCGTTATAGTGGAATTTTTGTTATGAAATTGGTATAGTTTTATGCCAAAAAGGATTGATACATCATTCGGCATTGATAAGTGACTTCCGTGTAATTTTTCAGTGTTTTATTTCCATTCAATTGTAGGACAAGTTCATTAATTTAAAATCGTTGTATAATTACATTCTCATCTGCGTATCTTTTTATACTAATCATTAACATAACATTCTATTTTTGTATTATTTTATCATTAATATTAACATTGGATTCTATTTCAAGTCGTCGTATTAGTCGCCATAAACTCCTTGAGGTAAAGGGATACATTACACTAGTACCCTAGAGCCAGAAATAAAAAATAATAACAAAAGATATGGTTGTATGTGCTTTATTTCCTTTGTCTTCCCTATAATAGGGAGGAATTAATCATATAATATTGTAAACAATATACACGTGGTGTTGTAGTTTAGTGTTAATTTGTATGTTTCACGTTTGTTTTGTGTTAAATGAATTTATATCGATTGAACTATATTTTTATTAATACTTCATTTGCCATTTACATTTAACAACTTAAGAAATAAGAAAAATGACAACTTTATTGAAAGATCAGTAAGTACATCTATGAGACCGCCAATAACCCAAAAGAAGATTTGGTCTATTGCTTTTAGTCCGAATGAAAACAATTTTTATTAGCCTTGTTCTGGTTTATTTATAATTTTTTTTTACAGATATGAAAAGACTGCTGATTATGCCGCTTTTTATACCGGCGGTGATATTCAATGGTCAACGGATGGAGTACAATTACTTTGTCTGTGTGACAATGTTGTAAAAGTTATTGATGTTAACACTTTGTCCACAATAACTATAATCGGAGATATTGAAGATAATATTGAGAATGATCAGATATATACATTTCAAATGTCTCATAATAATGAAAACATAGTTACAGCACATAAAAGTGGGTTGATAAAGTTATGGGACAAAGAAACTGGCAAACAAAAAAAGTTATGGAGGTCGGGCCATAAAGGACCTGTTGCGCGACTTGCCTTTGATTTCATAGATGAAAATATTGCTTCAGGAGGATCAGATGGTAACATTCGATTATGGAATTTGGCTCACAACACTTGCACTAGTAGCTTACGAGGTGCAACAGGCGTTTTTTCAGTTCTTAAATACCACCCAAATCCTGCAAAAGAGTTAATATTTGGTGCTGCTGATGATACTAAAATTAGATCATGGAACTCCAAAACTGGGAAAGAAAATATGTTATATGCTGGCCATTTTAGTAAAATAACTTCATTGCAATTCACTCTTGATGGTGAAAATATGGTTAGCTCTGGCAGAGATAGAGTACTAATATTGTGGAAAATCAGTGAAAGTAAAGCAATAAGAGTGATTCCTGTGTATGAGAGTATTGAATCCTGTATAATGTTACCTCCTTCGTTTAATATACCAAAATTTAAGAAAAAGTTGGAAACAGAAGGGATTTATGTAGCATGTGCTGGAGAAAAAGGTGTAGTTAAAATTTGGAACATGCAAATGAGTCGGTTAATGTTTGAGCAGAATAATAGTTTAGCTTCACCTGCATCTGAAGAAGGTGGTCAGTCAGTCACTCACTTACTATACAATGAAGCACGAAACATGCTTTCTATTGTGACTATTGACCACAATATTATAGTTCATGATTTAGAAACATTTACATGCCTCAAACAAATGATTGGATTCACTGATGAAGTATTGGATATTATATTCATAGGAAAAGATGAAACACATATTGTTGTAGCTACCAATAGTAGAGATTTGAAATACTATGAATTAGAGAGTATGAATTGTCAACTTATAAAAGGACATACAGATATTGTATTATCATTAGCTTCTTTTCCTACAAAACCAGAAATGTTTGTATCTTCTGGTAAAGATAATAGTGTAAGAATATGGCTAAGAAATGAAAATCATATTATAGATTGTATTGGTATTGGAACTAGGCATACAGCTTCAGTTGGCTCTGTGTACACATCTCAAATTTCAAATGATTTTTTTGCATCTGTGAGTCAGGATAAATGTTTGAAAGTCTGGCCTGTCCCCAAAGACACTGAAATTGATTGTCAAAAAATTAAATCCAGCCATACTGAACTTGCTCACCAAATGGACATTAACTGTGTTACAGTATCACCAAATGACAAAATTATTGCTACTGGGTCACAAGACAAAACATCAAAATTGTGGACAGTAGATTTGACATTACTGGGAGTATTAAAAGGACATAGAAGAGGAGTTTGGTGTGTTAGATTTTCACCTGTTGATCAGGTTGTAATGAGTTCTTCTGCTGATTGTTCAATCAAATTGTGGTCCATTGCTGATTTAAGCTGCTTAAAAACCTTTGAAGGTCACGAGAGCTCAGTCCTTAAGATTGAGTTCCTTAGTAGAGGTCAACAAATAATGTCCACCGGGGCAGATGGCCTCTTAAAATTATGGAATATCAAATCTTCAGAATGCAAGATGTCTCTAGATAATCATGATGGCAAAATATGGTCTTTAACAATTAATCAAAACGAGTCTATTGTTATAACTGGAGGTTCTGATTCAAAATTAGTTATTTTAAAAGATGTGACTATGGAAAGGAGAGAAAAGATAGCTAAAGAGAGAGAGCAATTAATTTTACAGGAACAGGAATTAATGAATTTACTTCATGATAAAAAAATGGTCAAAGCTTTAAAATTAGCTTTACGTATGGAGAGACCACTACATGTATTAAAAATCGTGAATGAAGTCCTTAAACATGGTAATGAAAAACTTAATGAAACTTTAAAAGAAATAAACAATACCCAAAAAGAAAATCTTTTAAAATTTGCTGCAGAGTGGAATACTAACAATAAAAACTGCCACGCTGCTCAGCTGGTGTTTAATATTCTAGCACCTGAAATAATCTCAGGTAATCTTAAAGTCCCATCACTTGGAAGTTTCATAGAAGGTGCTTTGCCTTATACAGAAAGACATTTTGAACGTTTAACAAATTTATTACAAGACATACATTTTATCACATACACTGTTAATCGCATGCAACCTCATGCAGTTAAAAATATGTAATTAAATATAATATAATTTACTTTTTTTTTATTTCCAACAAAAGATACTTAGAATTTTCTGTTTTCATTCATGTGTTTACCTATGACGGTATTCTTACTGAGTCAACAATCCTGTGACGCACATAATTATCAAACGGTATTTGTAAATTTGGATTTGCTTTATATTTACTTAAAAGCTTAGCTAGTCGCATTTATAATCAAACTCGGGCGGACGACAAACCTTATTCGTTTTGCACTGAGAGCAGTTTCTAGCGTGCGCGTGCGCTTAAGCAGTAGTGTTGACGCTATCTCGCGCGGCGGTCCGGTCGCAGCCCGTGCTGTCGACTCATGCGCTCAATGTATAAAATAACAACATCATGAATTTAAGAACGTGTAAACTTGTTCAATTACTTTTCATAGTTACAATTGTTGCGGGACAAAAGACTCAACCGTAAGTACTCTTCAAAAATAACTGTGTTGTATAATATACTTTAACATTCTTCTGTTATATTCTAAATTAATTCATTATTAGAGTAGCTAATTAACAATTGCGTTTCTGATGAAATAATGGATTAGTTATAATACGTACTTTGTGAAATTTAACAAGAAAGAATATTATTATTTAACATGAAGCCGTACATTTCAGACAAAATTGCTTTTTGTCTAGAGATTCCCGGGAGAATTACTCGCCTCTTTAAATATTTAAGAATATATAAAAAGTTTTTAGTAAAATTTAATTAACATTTTTGTAATAATAATTTAAAAAATAATCATGCCAAAGACAGATTTAATTATCCGATTGAAAACTGAATACCTAACTACTATAATAAAAACATCAAAATTTACAAATAGTAAACAATGGGCAATAGACGCACGTACGTCTTGATATCGTACGGACGATGTATCACACTCAATGCGCAATCCTAACTTGTTAAGACAATCGTAACAAATATTATGTATGTTGATTTCATCGATGTATGATATACAGTACAGTTTTTATCATTGGGTTTTAATATCTAAGTAATATATCTATATAATGTTATATTTACACCTTTTCATCTCTCACCTATCAGCTAATCGCGTAATGTGCAATAGAAAATCTGGTCCGAAAATATAAGCCGTGTAGCACAAGGGCACCTATCTTTTCTCTAAGCGTTTCAAATTTTTTTATTGTCATAACTTGGGTTTGGATCTGTGTTAGCTGAATCTAAGTACCTACCTTACAAATTATTTGTGATCAAATATGAACGAATATACGTTCTGCCTTATAGCATATAACCTAGGTCGGTAGTTACAAGCTGATGATACCTTTGAATTATTTCAAATTTCCTACCAATATAATTAAATTAACCGCTAATTGAACCCAATTTAACATTGCTTCAATGATCCCTATAATCCCTAGCAAACTCGTAGATGAAAAATATCGGTTGAATATCCAAACTATCGGTTGTCGGCTGTCCAATCGGCTCTAACTTTACCTACGCAAGTGACAAAATAGTTATAAGTAGTTAAAAAAGAGTTCTCACTGACCATTTGAAAAGTACAATGGTGATAACCCAGACCATATTATTACTTATCACTTTATGGGTTACGAAGTCCGACGTCACGTACATTACACCTCGGTAAAATATTTTGAAAGTAACTGTATAATTCAAGTCGTTAACTTCGCGTTAATTCCCCACATTACGGATTATACAATATTTGATCCGCCGCAGAGAAATCTAAGCTTTTAATGAGGTGATCAAGATCAACGCTATTTCGTTGGTTATCACTTATCAGTATCAACTATCGTCTTAAAAATTAAATACAGGTAAGTACATACCTCTGTAACTTCAGGTATCTATTGTCAGTAACAGCTAAATGTTTTAATATAAATTTTGTGAATGCATAAAAAAATAAACTAATTAATGCACTTTTGTAAAAGTGAAATACTATAAAATTCTACTTAACTTTAAATATAAAAATTTCTTATGTGAAAAATCACGTAATTAGAACTACCCGCCTAGGTATTTGTATAAGAAAATAAATATAAATAAGATGTCAATACAGTTACGTCACATAACAAAAATATTATCTGCCATATATTTACTTATACCTACAATTCTGGTTATCTAGATTCCTATTACACTTTAAAAACATATTTTAAGCAAAATTCAAATAAAATATAGTAAAAAATCAAGTTTACATCAAAATAAAATTCAAATCATTTTCATAATTTTATAGTTTAAACAATTATTGTTAAATATTACTCTTTCTGTTTACCATTATTTATTTTTCTGAAAATGGGAAACTATATACCTACATTATATTTAAATAATTAACAGGGGATCATTTTATCATTGCATATTTATTATTTTACAATAGATATATAACTTGCAATTATAACTATTCTTCTTTAGGTAAAATCCTACGACACGACAATTTTTATTCACTTTTTGAAAGTTATATTCTGTATACGAAGGGCTTTTGCTATAAAACCTACTATGCTATGGAGAAAACATTTATTCCTTCTTCTATTTGATGTGAAGGATCATAAATAAAGATATTAATAATTTGAAGACTTGTATTTCTGATTTTGGAAGAGTATTGTTCGGCGGATGAACGGTACGATTGATAAACGTTTACGTTACGGTTTTAAAGAAGGCTATTTTAAACGAACTTTGTCATTGTATTGTTGCATAAGATTATCTCTTCAAAAACCAGAAGGTCGCGAGATAATGGTCCTTTGGACCTTAATCTACTTAGACATGTGTCGAGATGACAAGTCCACATTAATTTAAAAAAATGGCATCTATAATATTTCTTAAATGTTTTAAAACTGACATATTATAATTTAGATATTTTTAAAATATATTTGAGGTACATTCAATCTTTTAATTTAGAATCGTATTGTT
Source organism: Acentria ephemerella (assembly GCA_943193645.1). NCBI lineage: Eukaryota > Metazoa > Arthropoda > Insecta > Lepidoptera > Crambidae > Acentria > Acentria ephemerella. The sequence continues at coordinate 6,480,201 of OW971886.1, read as the reverse complement.
GTCTTTGCATGGTATGTATAGATTTGAAATGCCCTAACTCAATCAAGGATTGGATGGCTGTGTTGAGCCAGTGTCAAATTCTGTTGTGTTACCAATTAAATTGTGTGTAATATTCTGTGATATAACATCCTCGTCAGCTAAAATGTTTAATTGTAACCGGTGACAATATTACATGCCTTAATTAAATTTTGAAAATAAATATTATCCTCTTAATATCTTTTAAAACTGATTAAAACTTTTGAAATATAGAAACTATGAATTTCGGAATAATATACTGCTGTGATGGCAGTGAATGTGTGATAGTTTAATTTAATTAATTAGTTATAAAAAACAGACAGACTTCTTACTACACTTTTTTTGATAAATTACCTTGAATCATCAGTAACGACATCTTTCTGCTTTGCTACTTTGCTAAACGAAAGAATCTATCTCTTATTATTTTGAACATATTATTGTTATTTTACACACAATTTAGTTTTATTTCTAGTTGTTTGTTAATTTTGAAGAATTGTGTAACAATATCTTAAAACAGTTATTTTTCAAAACACGTTTTACGTCTAATAAATTGAGAAATCTAGAGATTTATTACGATAATTTGTATTAAATTTTGTTATATATGTAATGATATAACAAAATTAGTCCAAACTATCATAAATATATATAACGATGATAAAAATAAGAGTCGTAAAGTCAATTTTCCAATGCTATTGGATTATAGTTTTCGATAGATACTACTTATGTATACGGTCGCCCAAAAAATTGGTTTACCACGCTAAGGTTATAAGTTATACATAGTACTATAGAGGTTATTTTCGCCTACGATAGATCGATGTGAAAAAATAATGAAGTCAAAATTGTGATTTTTCTCCTAGAAATACAATTAATTTTTTAAATCTCTAATGTGTAAAATTATTTCTACGTCTGTATATCTATTGTGTAAAATGTTTGGGAAGGTAGAGTGATACATTTTTTTAAGTGGAATAAAGGGGGATATTTTTCCAGTTTAAATTGATTACCTATGGCCTGACAATTTCACCTTGTTATAGGGAACTAAATCAAATTTATAGTTATAATTATATAGGTCGAAAGTATTTCTACTTAATTAACTATTTGAATATTAAAAAGCAAACCTTAATCCAATTGCGGTAATTACATTTAAAATGAACTAAGAAATGTCTACACAATGAGGAAGTCGTGTCTCTTTCTGAGCTATGGTTGTGTCGGTCATTGTTTCGCGGCGGTATTGAGCTCTTATCACCTTCACTCGCAGATACGCCACGACCGCGACCTATGAATATCCACACCTGTGTCTAGTATTGCCAATTTGTTAGCACGTACTTTAGGTTGTATGTGAACTAAATGAAATTACACTGTCTTGTTACATTATCAGTTTGTTGAATTCTTCATAATTAGTCTCTTTTTTAAACATTTTGTCTCTTACTAGGCCGCCGGTTCTCGTTAATTATGGAATATCAATTAGATACATGAAACACAATATGGTATCTAGGACTATGTCCTGCTACAAAGGATTATTTACTGGATACGCCCCATTTCTTTATAACTCATATTTAGAACATTGTTTTAATTAGTAAAGCCAATGTGCTAGATATGCTGGTATATGTATTTTGTACAAGAAACTGAATAACTTACTACGAACACGTATGCTTCGCTGTTAAAATTATAGGCTTGTTATGATATTAAGTCTGAAATACATTAGCTTATATGTGGTGATAACAAACAGCGATTATAGGCTATAAATGTAATTAAATATCAACCTTAACCGACCTGGGCACTGTCTATAGGTGCAAATAACGCCCATTATTATATAGGGCATAGGAAATGTCCTTCCAATATGAAGTGCATACATAATTAGGAACACATATAAGAAAATACTATGAGTTAAGTAGCAATTACTTTGTTTATAAGTTAGTAATACTAATTAAAAATTTAGAAATCCGAAATGTAGAGTTGAAGTATTATAACTGGTAACATTTATTATTGGATTAATGTTTGATTTAATACGTTTGGGTTGACTTAATATGTAGGAAATATCAAATAGTCAAGTTTTTAGATGTGGCTTTACTTGCCAACTAAGGAATTAATTGAGAGTAGTTTTATATTTAATCTCATTTATAGCTTTAAACATGCCATTTTATCATTATATAAGCGTATTAGCTACCTAACTATATGAAATATTATTAAGTAAATAAGTAAAGACTAGATAGATATTCACAAAACTAAAGATACGTTGGTTTTAAAAGTAGACCTACCATTGATGGTAAGGTCGACTATGAACCTTCATCATTGAAACTTAGAACTATATTATTATGCGATTGACGTGAAAAAGTATATTCAGTTATAAACGACAAAACTTTATTATTTTAATTGTTCTTAAATATATGGCTATGCTTGGTTCTTGAATAGCACGATAATATAAATCAATGATGAGATATTTATACTTGTAGAGGATCTAAATAAAATATTGTTGTTACGTGTTTTTTAAATCGGAAGCAATTATTGAGTAGGTGGTATGAATGAAGAAAACCAGTAAATCCGTTGTAGAGGCTAGACCGTTCTGCAAGCGTTGGCCGCCATCGGCGGTGGCGCGTCACATGACGACTGCCCTCGCAAGTTCAAGGTACACCGGCCATCACCAAACGCGATTGAACGATTGCAGTCTAAATTAACAATCAATTTTTTATTGCAATCAATTATCTCTTCAGAGTCAGTGAGCAAACTTAGGTTTTACCTTCTCTTGGAATAATATAAATATGTGTTATAACTAGTTGGAACATTGTTTGTCGACATAATGATGTTATTGTTCTTTATAACAAGGAAAGTAAACACGCATACTTTTCAACCAACCAAATGGTCCTAAGTATAATTCAATTTATACTTATCACATAATCTTTCATTAGATTTCACATGAGCAAGAGAAAGAACAAACTTCATTTCGATTTCTCTAGTAATTAAACTGTTACCTAGGTTTATTGCTACATTTCACTAAGGCAACATAAATAATTACAAATGAAAGAGGACATCTTTTCTGTATTGGATCTTAACAGAGCTAAGAGTGACGCGCGGTCTGCCATTCTGATGCAGATGAATGCGTGCGTCGTCGGCGCCTGACTGATCGACCTTACAGTATCTCATCACTATAGATTGTTATGCGACTCGATTTAATCGTAATTTATTCGAGTTATCCTCCAAATTTGATTTCCTTACCCTTGCTGTGACTGGAAATTAAAACAGGTTTTTAATATTCATGTAGCTTGTGATTTTTAATAACTTTCTTAAATAAGGAAAAAAGCCTATTACAAAATATATTAGGCATTTAACCTTGCTATCGAAGACCTCTTTTCATCAGTAGTACAGAAGATTCTACAATTTAACGGTCTCGAATCCGGTAATAAACATGTAATCTGAGAAGTTGTAAATTTCTCGGAAGCTTGGTATTTCAAACTAATTATGATTTTTTTTCCTTTTTTGCCACCTCTTTGTATGGCTAGGTAAGATTGTGACTACCTTACCTACTACCGGCACCAACGCACTTTAGATTATTTATTGTAAGTACTTCTTTATTAGGGCATGTTTACGAATAAATAGTGTTTTTTTTAATAGAGCTTATTAGATAACTGCTTTTATTGATTGAAAGTTTTAATTGGTTTTAATTTTTTTGTGTGGGTATGCCTTCCTCAGTGGTCATGTGTATAATTATGTAGAAATTTTAGTTTATCTAGTGCACAAACTGTGTGCAGATAAAAGCAGTGCAATGTTAAATTAGATTAGTAAACTAGTAAGTGCGTGGCTAATAAAAATTAACACTTAATTACCTATGTTATGAGACTGTGTCCTCAGAATAACAATTTCGTGACACATACATCATGACTTCATGTAAAAGCCACTCTTGTAATAATAATAAAAAATAACTCGTACTATTGTTTTTAAAGTAGCTATTTATTTTTATTCATTTTTTAAGTATTAAAGCATTTATTTATTTTAATTATTGTCTAAGTATAAAAATTTTATATACCTCTGTTTGGTTTGAGTAATAAATAGGTATTAGGCAACTCTTAAATTTTCTTTATGTATTTAATATTCTTCTCAGGTTGCAAATGAAAAATTATAAACATATTTTAATATGTTTATATTTTAATTTGAAGATTCGTGCTTATCGTCGTTTGCCTCTTGAGAACTAGTTAAACCTTTTGAGATGGTGAGTAGGTACACTAGATACTGCTGGTAAATAAGCGTGGTAACAAAGCAATAACCGTCCCTATTCTAAAGGCATTCATAAAATATAAACATGAGTTCAACTAAAAGATACCTTACTGTATATATTTTTAGTGTCGTTTGCTGATGATCTTTAATTTTTAAAATTGACAAAAATCAGAGAAAAACCAACGCGCTGTCTAAAAGTAATTTACTATAAATTATACCTGATTCTACAACTTAATGCAAATAAAAAATAGTATAAATTTTACACTGCCAAATGTATAAACTTCGGAAATGTATATAAAATTTAACAATGAAACATTAGATTTAATTCAAAGTACTTTATTTCTTGGAATTATAATTGATTCTACGTTGCAATGGAACCCTCATATTACAGCGCTATCCAGCAAATTTAGCTCTGCTGCATTTGCTGTTAGAAGAATTATTTATGTCTTAGGTCTCTTTCAAGATCTCTGCACATTTGTTGATAGCAATGATTTGTTAAAGCAGCCGGAATATTGCCAGAAGCTTCTCAATACATGTATACAGTGAAGTAGCTATAACTTAAACTTCTACTACTGCCTTGTAGACTTCATAAAGTTGTATACATATATTATAGTTATATAAATATATACATATATTTTTAAAGTTTTCGTGATATACGGAAGCATAGAATAAATAAGCTTTCTAGTTTTGTGGTAGGTTTTTACTTCACAATTTAACAGTCAGAAACATGCTTAGAGACGCGAACCCTAGTTAGCCGTGCTAATTAAAATTTGAAGCGCACGATAATACGACAATTTAAATATCCATAAAGTATGTACATATGAGTACCTACATAGTAATAAAACCTCTCCGGATACGTCATTATCTAATTGTAAACATTATAATAACAATAAGATATACGAAGAGTAAATCACGTGAGACAAATAGAGATTAAAAATGAAATGAATCACTTATTTTTTGTACACGTGATGATAATATTTGTTACCTACTTTATTAATTAAAGTAAAGGTAGTACTAGTTTCTAGATTTGATGGTAATTAATTTTTGATGTAATTAATTTTCTATTCTGCCAAAGCTATGGGAGCTGATGAATTGGCGAGCTGTTAATGACATATTATCAATTTAAATATAAAAAGTCAAAAATAAATCACTGCAAAAATTAAAAGTTTACTTCTCACTTGATATAACACAAAACTTTCAAAGTTATAAGTTTTAAAAGATACTAATATTTTTAAAGTTATATTCAAATTGCAATGCTTTAAATCATTAAGGATATTTGAGATTAAGTTAGACTTAAGAAACCACTTCTTGACATGACACCGGTGTATTAACAACTTAAAAACAGACTTAAAAAACACGAAACTGCCGAAATAAAACTAAATAAAAAAGACTAAATAAGTCAGCTATCAGCAACATTGCGGTAAGTTCGGATAAATAAAATAAAAATTATTTATCTAGGACTAAAAATGTTCTAATATACATGGACTGTGCATTGTATTGTTTAAAAAACTGGAGTTCTTACAAACTGTAGATAACAGGCAGTGTAATTAAAAAGACAAATATTCGGTTATAGAAATTGAGTTATTTGATATTTAAAATAAGTCTCATTTCCGAACTATAGCTACGTGGTATGTAAATTATTGTGAATAGTTGACGATTACTTAGCAAAAGTATTCTTAAGGAATAATTAAAATGCTGTGATATTTTGTATTCAGTCATATTTTCTGTGGCATTTTTCTTTATAGTGTTCAGTGCTTCTAGTTAGACTAGAATCCGGCCGGAGGTATTATTCATAAGCTTAAAACAAAAAAATTAACAATAAGATGATCTCTTCTTATGTTTTAAATTATGAGTCAGATAGTCTGCTAGTAATTTTATTATCCACACTTAAGGTAATAAAGTACTCTCACCTATATTTTACCGCAAACAAAATACATTCACGATGAGTCATCTTTTCCAGGCAAAAATTTTACATTTACATAATTATAAATAATAAATAATGATATCGCGTAAATTTTACTCATTGTAGTATTGCACGGTGATTCTTTAGCTATAAAAGCATTTGAGGTATTTCTATAGAATGTATTGAGTTGTATGAATTTTTACATGTGATTATGCTAATTACAATGGACTACTTAACAAATCTTCAAATCAATAAATAAATAATGGTTCCACTATGTTTGTTTAAGAACATCAACCTTAATTTTTCTAATTTGTCGAGGTTATCATAACTGATTTGAAAATAATGAAACAAATTTTACTTGAGTACAAAGTTACTATCCTACAAGTCCTACAAGTAGTAGATGGTATGGGAAATCAGTATTTTTAATGGGTGTTAAAATTCAGATATTTTATATAAGTTTCTTTTTACTCGCTATGAAAAGGTGAATCATATGGTAAAGGTATCATATAAACTTTTAATTTTCTATAAATTTCGTTAAGATATTATTTAAACAAAATCAAAAGTTCATATAATACTTTCCTGACTAAAACTGTCAAAAAATGTATCTATTATTATTATGATGATTATAATAATATTTTAAGAAAACTTAATGTAGACGTGACTCTACAACTTAATAAAAAACCGGTGATGTCACTTACAAATGACAGAAAAGTTAACAGGGAGTGTAATTAAAAAGATAAATGGCACTTACTGAAGTTGTCTTATTTGATATTTAAAATAAGTTTCATTGTATAAACCATAGCTGCGCTGAACGCAAATGATACAAAACAGTCAAATGCTTAGTCGAAGTACAGATAAGTAAAAGAAAAAATATGATATTGTTTTTTATATAAACAGTTACTTTTGAAGATTTTCTGTCCAATATTAGTTACGAGCAGTAATAATCATATGTTTCTCATGAACCATAATGCCAAAAAAAGGATGTTAAGATAGCAAACTAACTATTGACGCGAGTTATAATATATTTTAAGATGATTAATATCCTGACATATAAATGTGTCTATACAAGTATGACAATAGCAGTTTCAGCTAACTTTTCATTAATATTACTTAGATGTTAATTTCTTAAGTAATTTCGATCTTTACAGAATAGTATGTGTATGTAACTAAGTATATAAAAGTAAGGTAACATATGTAGAGCAGATAAAGGAAGTGGTTTTCAAATATTAGGCTAAGGGTATACAGTTATATATACAAGTTTCAGGTAGCCTGAATAAATCTTTAGCTTATGTAGATTATTCCTAATCTGAATTTGTACCTTCACAGAAAAGTAACCAAACATGTGCCTACTTTGCTAATATTTATTTAAATTTTTGGAAATTTCCTTATTGATGCAAAACGCTTATACTACTGTAAAACATTAGGTACTTTGTATATAAATTCATAGTCCTGACTAATATATATCAACGCACCGCCTCCTCACCTCCTCGAAATATCAACAAAAACTTCCTTCAAAAAAACTTTCGAAAAAGAAACTTGGTAAAACTTCCTCGGTCCAAGAAGTGTTTTACCTATAAAATTCGGAGCATCAAAGATAATTTACTCCGATGTAAAATATTTTACGAAAAACGTTGGTTGTTGTAGCTTTTGGCGTTGCTACTTTCCTATAAAAAAACCTAATAAAAACAACATAGTAAGTTTCCATAACTGGACTCACGTTTCTAATGTAACATTTAATTTTTAATTCAGTAAACTTTATTTTAGTTTCATTTATATTTCGTTTTTTACTGTTGTTGATACCTTTTTGCTAATAATGTTTATCTATAAAAGATAAGTCAAAAATTGAAATATGGAAAATATAAAAGATTTTATATTTGTTAATTTAATTGTAATGTTGCCTTTGAAAGCAATAAACGTATTACTCAAAAATTATTTTTATCGTGCTTAGGATAGCTAATTAGCGCTTCAAAAGGCCTATGATTAATTTGAAGACAGTTTCTTTAGGAGAAATGATCCACAACACTCAAAGTAGGTGTACAAAGTAGAGTTCTCTATTCTCCTCGGGTATAAAAGTGACCTTGGGCAGACATGAATCCTTCGCTTTGTTCAGGATACTTACCAAAATTAACAGTTACATTACTACGTTCGGGAATCAAGTACAGAATTGTCAGTATGCATTTGGCTGCCCGTGACATAGTACACTGGTTTATCCTCTTGGTGCATAACCTACTTTTAAGCACAATAACATCGTAATGGGCCAGTTTAAGTTCAGTCATTTAAAAGCGATTTCTTTCTTCTATAAGAATAAGAATGTAAATTATATTGTATCGGGCGGCTTTACATTTAATCCAAAAGTAAATCTTCTTGATATCTAAGAATTAGTTCATAATGTTATCAGGTACAAATATTAGCATAGTGTTACCAGCACCCAGTACCCACTCGACCTTGCCACGAAGATCATGAATCCAAATAATACCACAGAATCTCTGCAAACATTTAGCAATTGTTATTAAAAATAGTGTTTGCATCGTAAGTAGTATATGCAACAGATGTAATAAAGTAAAATTATTAATAATGAACGAGTGGAGTTTCTTTACTAGAACTATGTTAAGTATGAAGGCGTCTTTTCTTAAATACATCTATTTTTAGGTTTTATCATAAACTAAAATCTAGAATGTTTTTTTTACTAACAGCAAAAATACTATGAATTTTGTATCTTTTTTGCGTGTGAAATACTAAATAAAAGTAATCATTACTTTTATGTGGATTTTCACAAATCGTTTTCCATTTGTAAAAGAGATAAGCTTCTTTGTGTAATAAGTTAATTTTTATTTGAACTAAGTCTTTGCACTTTGTACTGTTGACATAGATAGGAGTACCAGTCTACAAATATACTTTCTGAATAATAATAATAATACATACATGAAAAAGATCCCTTAAATGTTGTAGGACGTCTTCATTCAACGATAAAATGGGGCAAATTTAAAATTAAATATGCAAAAATTTTGGTAACATCGCAATGAATCACTTTTCGATTACTTTAAATAATCTCTTAATAACTCTCATATATACTCAACATATATCGGTACTAGTTTCACTCAATCCACATCGCGGCGCCAAATCAAAATATTTTCTTTCTTTCAGAATATCACTTGATATCAATGTCAACAAGTTACCTAACTAAATACTTTACGTTTTCAGTTAATTTTCTTTTTAAATCTGTTTGGTGATCTTATATGTATTCATAATTATCACAATGTGCTAAATTAAAAAAAAAACATTTGCGGCAGATGAATAATTTACAGATAAAGACTAATGAAATATGCTTAATTTTGCTTATTCGATCCTGCATGTATGTAGTTTTCCTGATTTAATTTATGCAAGCAAAGAAACTTCGTATTTATTATTATTATTAATGAATTAATCAAATGTACAAAAGTGCCATTTACTTTGACTACATAATTAATCTCACATATCAATTATTAAGTATTATTTCTACAACTTTTTTTGGTTGAAACAAAGTGCCACCTTATAATTAAATCCTGAAATATTTTTAAATTATCTAAATAAATTTTGTCATCGTTCTACTGCATGTACTAGAAAGGTCGTAATGAGCAGAAAATAAGTATAAGAAGCTTTTTACCGACAAAGGAATTACGAAGCTCTGTTTCCTTAGTGGAATCTTCATCAGTCTATTTCCACATAAAGTTAGTATACTAAACCATGAAACTATCTCAAGACTACGACGACGATAATAACGATTCACAATGGCTTTTTCTAATTTATATGATTTGTAATTACTAAAATAATTTGAAGAAGGTATGTAGTCATATCTACGAACAGCAAGAGTGAACAAAAGAAGCTGTCAAATTAAAGAAATTGGCGTGTATTTGCAATAATAGTTTCATGAATAAAAATTGATTTAATCATATTTCATTCGGTCGCCTTGAATCGTCGTTCATTGAGGAGCAGATTATGCATGTGCAAAAGAGATTTCTGACAGGACCCTAGCTATCATTTGATGCAGCTAGCTCTACACTACGGCCCGCGGGCCAAAGTTTGTAATTTAGTTTTTTAATAATTGAAATGCAAAAAAAGCGTAAGTTTACTTAGGTCGTGCACTTTGCGACTATTCTAGTCTAGAAATATAGTTAAGGGCAGAAAAATTAAAACTGGTTTGGCCCTTGGAACCAACTGAAAAATCATTATGACCCGAAGTCTTCAAAGTTTGGAGACCTATGATTTGATGCATTGACAAATCGAATACGAGGAGAGTTATCTACTATTAATAAGATAATAATAGTGTTACTACCTTTTTAGTAGTAGGTACAAAAATTTATTGAAAGATTTGTTCAGCTACTCTAATAAAAATGATGTCATTTACAGAGCGCCTGCAGCGCTGGACTGCCCGTCCCTAGACAAAGGCGACAGCTATACTCAGTCAGAGTTCCTTTCACGACTGGCGCATGAATGCCGCTACGACCGGCTGCTGCTGCCGACCTACCAAACCGGCGACGTGGTCAACGTCCATGCCAGCGCCTACATCTACTTCATACAGCCCGCTGAGGCTCACGATCTGGTACGATTTCTTGGTAACATTTTAAATCAAAACACAGCAGTAACACAATTCGAGCGAGAACGTACAACATGGATATGAAGTTTAAAAATTATCATTACAGATAACTGAAATTAATTAATTTTTTGTTCTAAACGAAATGTAAGCTACAACTACACCCGAATTTCTCAACCAAAGAGGAACTAGATATCATAACATCAATTGCCGGAACTCATCAATGCTGTTAACATTATTATTATGATGGCAGACTTAGTTAAGATAGTGGTAGCTAGTTAGGTGGATTCTCACTCAGCCATTAGACCATCGAGTCGGTTATAGGCTCTGTTGTATAGATTATGTCTCAATTATTCTCGTAGCATCCACAATTCCCATCTATATAGGTCTTACATGATTTTATCATTAACATGTTTGGTACATTATCAAGCCGTAAATTACCCATCAAGGAATATAATACTCCACTTACGACATATGTCATTAAAGATTAAAGTGATCAAAAATTGAAATGGAAATAATAATTTAGATATTTTCCAAATTATATACGTATTACAGACTGAATGTTTGAAAAGTCCTACGTTAGCATGGGATAGGTTTTGAGCTTGATCAACATGAATATGATATTACTGCTGTACTGTTCGATTTGTTTTTTTTATATTTACCTTTTTAAAACTGATGTCTAATTTATGTTACAAATTTTCAGAATTTCAAGTTACACTTCCTTCTACAATTACGATGGACAGATCGTCGTTTGGCTTACTCTCTTTACTCGCCAGAGCGATCAAAAATCATTGGCGAGAGCGACTTGAGGCAACGAATATGGGTACCACACTTGTATATGTCGAACGAGCAGTCTTCCAGTTTGATGGGTACTGATAGCAAAGATGTGCTCATCTCTATAGCCCCTGATGGTGAAGTATTGTTTAGTCGGCGCATGCAAGCTGTTCTCTACTGCTGGATGAATTTGCAGAAGTTTCCTTTTGACGACCAAACTTGCTCCATGAACCTAGAGAGTTGTAAGTGAAACTTATTCTAGAATATTTTTTACAATTAAATTATTAATAATACACTGTTAGTGTTGATATACACTCACCTAACTTCACTTGTACTTGTACACTCGTACACTTGTGTATCCTAGGCTGTCCATCCAAAGGTTATCTGGTAAAGTTTGCTACTTAGCGATATTGCCATCCTTGTGTATACAATGTAGTATTTTCATATTATGTCTGTATCTGAAATTTATAGCGTACATTAAAGCATACTCTATCTATTTCCATTTTTTTCCATTAAACGTGGAATTTATTCTATTTTCAGGGAAATACAACGCCTCAATTTTACGGCTCATGTGGGAAAGGGACAGTCCGGTGCGGCTGTCCTCAGAGCTACATCTGACTGAGTATTCTCTCATTGATTACTGGACAAATGAGTCTGTCGTACGTGGCGATATTGTAAATATGCGCCTAGGTGGTGGTAGATGTAATAAAATTATTTGTTTGAGTTGTTACGTATAATATAATCTTGGGGTTTATTGAAGTCATCTTATGTAATTGGCGGCTGTAAATGACTTACCGCAGTCGGAAAATGTAAAATCATCTATCTATCGTACATACGAGTCTGTGATAATTTAAGAATCTGTTACACTATTTCCTCATCTCTATACATGGAGATGACTTCAACTCTTCAGCCCCAATAAGAAGAAAAATCTAATTAAAAACTATTATTTTTTAGCTGGCAATTACAGCGCACTCAAGTTCACTTTCAAGTTAGGTCGTGAAGTGGGTTATTACCTTATGGACTACTTCATACCCTCAATGATGATAGTCGCCATGTCCTGGGTAACATTTTGGATACAAGCTGATGCTGCCGCTCCTAGAATAACGTTAGGTAAATACCCTTAACTATCACATGAACTTAATTATTACTTTTGTGTATTTTTAATTTAAGTAGTTAATCTACAGACTACATAAATGTAGTGTATACGATGTGATGTTTTTACACTCACACCTAATATGTTGCATATGTTTTTATATTAGAAATAAACATACATAAATATGACATGAGAACAAAATTAAAAAGAAACATCGGTGCTACAGCTGGTCGTCAATTCTTATATAAAAGACCCGAGTATAAAATTTTTGTAAGCCTATCCCTAATATAAGATCGGAAAATCTATAAACACCTTATAATTATGAACAGGCAAATGATCTATTTGTTTATTGTAGGCAAACGCAGCAAATTAATTAGCGCAACTTTATTACCTTTAGTTTTATTCACACTTAGTTTAACTTCAATTAGTATATCGTGAGATCATTAAATGTAAAAAATCATAATTTTGCATGTCAACCATTATAATCAGATAAGTAGAATTCAGTTAGGACTAGGCCAAATATTATAAAGGTTTCGTTTCTTTTACCATTTAACGAGACTTCAAACAGATTACTCTTGATAATCTCTAATTGACAGGAATTATAAGAATATAAATAATATAATAAAATATAATATTTCTTCATCAGGCACCGCTACAATGTTATCGTTCATTACTTTAGCGTCTTCACAAGCGAAGACGCTACCTAAAGTATCTTACATCAAGGCGAGTGAAATCTGGTTTCTGGCTTGCACCGGCTTCATTTTCTCAGCCCTGGTCGAGTTTGCCTTTGTCAACACAATATGGCGTAGAAAGTAAGTTATTATTTGTTATATGCATATTAAGAAAGAGTGGAGGAAGGTTTATTGTTTGTATCGTTGGTATATTAAAATCAAACCAATAATATTTGATAATAATTGTTGTCCACGCTTCGCACGCGTGGCCAACAAGAAACAAATACTTTTTCGTAACATAAAGAGTACTCCCAATACCTCTCAAGGATGTAAAAACAAATCATAATTTTCATCACTTCTGGACATGTGCCAAAATTGTTCGCAACTGATTGGTTTTACGCTGCCCACATCCAGTGACTTTCCGCGACCTTTACTTAATCGTCGAATACCGGCGTTACTGTTGCATATTTTAACATGAAAGAGTTATGTGGCATTACTGTAATAGTTAGACATATTTAATCGCAACTTTTTTGTAGATATTGATGTCCTCTATAAAACTGTGCTACATCACTTTGCTCTATTTACAATAATTTCCTCAGTATACACGATAAGTTTTTTAAAACGTTGGGTCACCTTTTCAAATTTTAAAAAGGAATCCCACTTTTGAAAATTTTAAATAAATAATATTATTAAATGTAAATATTTAATATTCCATATTCACTAAGGATGATGTAGATTCTAAAATGAAATTGACAGAATTTTTCCTCTTTATAATAATCGTATTTGAATTGAAGAACTCTCGCCTCTTTACGCCTCTTTACTCCTGTGATTCAACCTTAGGGTCGTAGGTAAACCATTTAAATGAACATACCTTCCTGCAAAAACTGATATGAGTCACATTCTACTTGTTAGGTAGGTAATAGTTTTATATTATATAGTGGTCACGTTCCGTGATTAAATGGTTCAGGAAATGATATTTAATCTTTCTAGAATCTTTAGGTGTTACTTTAGCTCGTACTCATCGAAATTCACTTAACAGTGTAACTATCTCCTATAGATACTTGCAATATTAAGCAATCACTAGATATTCCAGGACATTCAGTTGACTAGACAGGTGAACCTTAGTTTTATACTAACAATGTCATAACTTTAGCGACTACGTTACGTAATCCAAATCACAAATAGTCAATAAATTCTATGAACTCCTTTCTCTCCAAATATGTTTTTTTGTATTGCCACTGGCGGTATACTTACCTATGTACTGGCAAGAAAGTTATTTTAACTTTTGATTTCAATAACAAAGGAGGTACTGAATCAAGGACACGAAGTGGAATAACCTATGACACATGTCTTTATTATTCAAGAATTTTGCCACGAGAATATAGTGATAAGAACAGGTAAATGAAGTCCAGAACGGTTTATTTTTAAGTAAATATTTGGTATTTTCAGCAGCTAAGGAAGTATGTTTCTATGAAAATAAACACAATATATCCCGTACTATAATGTAATAATACGGTTAGAAATATACGTCACAATAATTTAATAAATAAACAAAAATATAATAAAATGAAACAGGGATATTAATTAAACATTAATTCTTTAAAAATATCTAGACGTAAAAAGCACCACTGTATTAGCTTTTTATCTGCAACAATCTGTAATTAGGCAAACTTTTATAGAGATAAAATTTATTTTTTTTGTATTTTTAAATGTTTTAGTTAAATTTAAAAGCTATTCAACATTTCGTTGCTTACAGGAAAGTAGTCAACTTAAA
The DNA here is from genome assembly GCA_943193645.1 of Acentria ephemerella. Lineage (NCBI taxonomy): Eukaryota > Metazoa > Arthropoda > Insecta > Lepidoptera > Crambidae > Acentria > Acentria ephemerella. The sequence goes on along the minus strand of OW971886.1, from coordinate 6,465,195 downwards.
GAAGGTGAACAGCAAGTATATATTGAAGAGTACATTAACTCCACGCCTTGCTCGTAAGGAATTGCAAAAGGAGTTACAAGAATCATCGCCTCAGCTGACCAAATCAAGATCATGCTCTTCACTCAACCAGGACCACAGCACAGACCCCGCAGGGCCAGGATACAACAATTACCTCACGGTCCATGTAAGTAACAACTTATTTTCCCTTTATGCTTGACAGTAAACATTCGCCGGGAATTTCCATGAATTAGTGACAAACTCGCCCATTGTCAAACTTGCCATGCTTTTTTATTTTTCTGGCCACAGATACAATCTGAAGATGCAACGTTCGTACAGATTCTTGGGTGGATTTTGGGAGAATTGGTTGGTCAATTGAAACATTTAATCCCACTTGTTTTGGGAATATTGCTTTTGTACTAGGATCTGTTCTTTGCGATTGTAAATCAATATTCTGACTTATGACAATCGATTTTTGACTTACGTTGAAAATTACAGACATCGGTTAAGGGCTGGAGCCTTTTACACCGGCGTGTTTGCTTACATCTCTATCGAAACGAACTATGCCTGCTAATTTGAAATTCTTAGAATACACATGAAATATGAATCAACGCCATTTGTATTTGCAAACTCTTAGATCTGATATTAAAAGATTTTTTGACAACCTTTACTGAGTATGTTTGGGTTAGGACCTTTTTTTAGTTTGACAAAATATGGCGAGTTTACCACTACGAAATTTCCATATATGTCACTTTTTATTGTCAAATGATTTTTCGAATCGAATCCATGCTCCCCAGGCCAGTAGCAACTAAAAAAAGAATTTATCCGACAACTACGAAAAATAAGGTATAATATTTGTAGATAGATACTAGTAGTCGGATAATGAATTCTTTTTTAATGCTTTTAGTACTTTGTTTTTTATTACTTATATATATAACAAGTAAAGTGGGTTTAAAAACTCATTCTTACATCTTCTTTCGCCATAGCGAAACCATTATTATACATGGGTGTTTTAGACAGGGGGTGTATTATGAATTATTATTTTTCATTTGAGTCAAAGTCAAAATATCTTTATTTAAATTGACACATTAACCTAGTTCTTTTAAATCATCATACCAGGTAATACGCTAGTAAAGTAAACACTGGAGATTAGTATTATGAATCACAAAAAAATTTCGCGAGCTTTTGTTCGCCTATAGCTGATGTGACGTTACTTTCTAACACAAGTAATTTATATTGTGTAAAAGTGAAATTTAAATACAGTTTTATTTATTTATTCTAAATAGATCCTAATTAAATCTTATGTTTGCAATTGGATTACTTCTATGTATTGGTAGAGAGCGTCAAGTTTTTATTGTAAAAACAGTATACGGACTTTAATGTACAATTATTAGAACTTATATATTGTTGCTATACAAATGATGTTGTTTATAGTAGATATTAAGAGTAACTTGATATCTATTAATATGGATGTGGATGGTATATCCATATTCTATTATAGTATGAAGCTAGTCGTCTATATAGATTACGACTACGATTAGTATAAGTACGAGTTAATCATTTATTATTAATCGGTCTCAGCCCAGTTTTTTTAGTTTTATAGTTCCATAAAAGTGGAATTAAAGCGATAATGTCGTATTTAAATCAGATTTCTTTATTAATGTAAATTTACATGACACATTCTTAGGATTGTCACCGGTTTAAAGTTTTGCAGACGTCATCCAAGAAATGTCTTAGCAAATATAAATTCAAAATGATTTATATGATTTTGATTTGTTCTCTTTATAACGTTAGAAAGGGAAACTCATTAAATATTTTCTGTATTATGCAATCTATGGTATATTAACCTCTCGTATAATATTTTCAGAGCTTCCCATCTGCGTTGAACCTACCCACTATTACAACGCAGAGCTTTGACGACCTTATCCCCGGTCAGGGCATGAACATGCAGCATGGCGGTGACAGCGAGGGCTCCGACCCTCCCAAGCACACATGGACTACAATGACTCCGCAAGAGATAGCCACTTGGATCGACAAACGCTCCCGAATACTCTTCCCCTTACTATTCATCTTTTTCAATATAATTTATTGGACTTTTGTCTACTGTTTATAAAAAGAACAGTTAACGAGGGACCACATCACAGTCGTTGATGAGTCACAAACGAACTGGCTGGTGTGTGCTCGTCACTCGTATCAATGGGAAATAACGTACAAGGAAAATGAAACTGAGTACACTAAAAGATTGAAAAATAAATTTTACAATTTACCACGGAATAACCGCACTTACTATATGTAAGTAATTCATAAAAAATATTATTCAATCTTTTAACCGTTTTATTAGTGGCCATATTTTTATATTGTCGTAAGCAAGAAGTTCCTTATTTTTTAGATTGCTAGCCTTGCCAGGTGTAGTGAAATATGTTGTAAATTACGTCAATTATACCTATTACTTGACCCTAATCCAAATAATATAATTTAGAAAATAATTGTAGACAGAAATTTTATCTCCAAAACATTCCATTTAATGATTATTACTGAACAGTATTCGGATTTTATTTTTAAGTTACTTCTAAAAAGAGAGTGTAGTCTTGATGTATGTATATCAATTCAAATTATTTCTAAACAAAATACAAGTAATTTATTATAACCATTATTCAAAACCATTATTAAGTATTAGATTTAAAGACACTGTTTTTATTTTTATTACCGATCAAATTGTGCAATAGGTAATTATATTGTATCTACTAGTTAAGAGTAACTTATCTATTTTGGGTTGATCCTTTAAATCGCTACTTTTTGTGATATTTCCTTTAATATTATCAATAAGCGCTTACAAATTTGTATGTGCATAGTTGCCGTTAAACTATTGAGATTATTTATACTTAAGTAGGAAACATTTGTTGTATTTATATATTAATTAAGATAAAATATAAAGTAATCTCACTAATATAAAAAATATTGAATTAAAAATTTGTATTATTTAAACACTTTTCTAAAGTATAATCTTATTAAAAATATTTAACATTTACTATCGAACTCCTCCAAAATGGCTTGACCGATTTTTATGAAATTTAATGAATAGGTCGCAGGTTATTTTAAAATACCCCTTGGTTTGAAGGATGACTCTCTCCTCTTTTAGAGATATTTTAGATAGCAAAACGTCGTGATGAAAAGATGTAACCATTTTATTTTTAAACACACACCTATTATTTAGCTCAAATTGTGTTATGGATACTAGATAACGGAGAAATATATATTTAACTCAAAGATATACTAAATAAACATATAAACATCCATAACTCGTAAACAAATGTTCATACTCATCATACAAATATTTGCACCTACCGGGATTCAAACCCGGGACCTCTGGCTAAGTAGATAGGAGTACTGACCACTCGATCAGATAGTCGTCAAAACTTCATCTATATATACATGCAATATCAAGAAACCACGTGATATTACAGCTAGGAAAGGCGGTAGTACCTACCCAAACGATCCTGTAAGATCGAATCGACCTAGTATGAATTATTAGCCAAATAGGTACTTATAACTTCATATAATACTTACATAGTATTATATCTCTTTTATTAGAGTTTAAAATATTGTATCTCCTCCAAGCATTAAAACGAACGTGTCAAAACATTTTTACGAAACAAGATTAATATAATTATTAGTAAGGTCTTTTGTAATACTCTATAAATTAAAAAGTTTATCTATATGTTATACAATATTTATTGAATAAAAATCAATTAGCATTTCGATTTACTTACAAAACATAGCTTTTGACACAAAACATAAATAAATTTCATTATAATCTACGTACAAATATGCCACTTAAACTAAATTTATTACTAATACTGGTAACGGCTAAGGCCTCTTGATATTTTTTGTATAAAATGTAAAAGAAACGAAATTTACACCAGTAAAATTATTTAAGGGATGCTATAGATAATGGTTCGACCTCGATACCTAATATACAAGTACCCTGGTATATTCAAAAGGTGCAACTAACAAAATACAGGCGACACAAGTTTCGTTATGTTTACTTTTTATTATTCGACAATTTCCCGCCGGTTTTCTAGGAGACAAATACTACCTATTACAAAAATATTGTTATTAAACGAATATCTCTTACAATAGAAAATATTACAAATAAAAAGAGTGTAATACAAAGTAATAAAAAAAAATATTTTAACTTAAATCTACTATCAATCAAACAACAAATTCCACACATCTAGCATATGCCTACGCCTTGGAGTGCTTAAATTTCTCTTTCCAGTAGTTGCATCAATGCGAACTATGAGACCACAGTATATCCTTAAAGGTTTTGATTGAAAATATGCTCCAATGTGAGGCTCAGGCTCAGGGTGCAGGGGTGTCTCCGGCACGCGGTGCCACCATTACCAGACTGTCGTCGCTTGAGTACCGTTTCAATGTAGCCGCACTCGCTTGGCTAAATTATGAAAAAAATAAATATGAATTCCAAAAACCAACAAAAACCACGGTGTATCAACCGCAATCACACTAATATAAAAAAAAATACTATATTTAACTATGATTTTTTTCATTATTAGTAATTAATTATTTTATTTTTTTCATTATGGTAGTTAGTAGTATTATGATCAGTAACAAAAACTTACAGAATTAAATACGCACCTTGATAACTAAAATAAAGTTAAACTCTAAAAATAAATAAACTCATTGATTTTAGACTTCACCGTTGCACAATAACACTGATATCTTAATATTATGATATATTTGTCTAAAACGAAACGACCCTTCTGCACATCTGCGACATTTCAGCTTACTTTCAATACAGCAGTCTGTCATTGTTGTCAATAAATAAATTACATGTTACATGATACACAAAAAAAGAAATATATTAATCAAGGTTTTGCCTCCAGTTTTATAATAACTAATTCCCTTTATAACTAACAAACCAAAATTCCCTTAATAATCTTATATTAAAAATAATAGGTTTTTTTGTAAAAATAACGTTTTAGTCATGCATTAGGTAATTAACAATTTAGAGCTACTATTATAGATTTCATTGCAACTATTATACGTATCCTTGTCCTAATAAAATTAAATTCATAATTTACGAAATGTATAAATAAATGTTTTTAATTAAGAACTTATTAGGAAAAATGACAAAGAAATTATTAGTTAAGTGATTTTTCTAAATTACTTCCTAGTTCCCACGTTTTTGTAAATACTCTGAAGATAATGTGGGCTATTTATTATTATGTACAATAAAGTGTTATATAAATTAATAAATAAAGTAAAAGTTTTAGTAGTTTATTAAATAATATTTATATTAGTTTGCCTTGTCTCAAATTTTCTTTGATTTTTGTCTTCTTTTACCGATTAAATAAAACTATTCAAATTATTAGTTAAGTATTGAATAAATATATATAAAAAAATATATAAATTAAGAAGATATAGTTCCACTTTTTAAATCGAAATTAGTATCGGGCGATCACGGCTATTTCATTGCACATTCTGTCGCTGAATCCTGCGGCTTGATGCTTTGCATATTAACGTAGATCTATAAAGGACGTATAATATTTGGCGATTGTGCATGCCAAATGTGTAATACTTAAGGTAAAGATCTTTTACCATTCAAGGGTAAAAGTTAATGTGAGTAAAATATTACAATCGATTAAATAACTATATGCTCTAGCAGCCACCGGAGCGTTCCGACCGCGTTGTATATGTGGTTGTATATGATTATGATAACAGACCTATATCTGGTTCTGGGGCGGGGCGTGGGCGCCAGGCGTGGTAGACGGTGTTCGAGCGCCAGCGTGCCGCCCGAGCCCGAGCTCGAGCCGCGCCCCGAGCCGCTCGAGCTCTCTGACCACGTCAGCTCCGACATGCTAGGACACCATGAGTTGTTGCATTATCATGACACAAAAAATAAAAATAAATATATTGAAAATATAAATAAACAATACTGAATATATATTAGAAAAGGACAGAAAAGGCTTTAAAGAAAACACACGAGAATAGAAGGTTATGTAGATGCTTCCCAAACTCTAACCTTTCCTTGCTTTTATGACGTTAACTTAAGTAGAAAATTAAACTATACAAATTTTCGTGCAAAAACTTTTGTAATCCTATTGAGATAATAAGATGTCCTGCAATTGCGTTTGGGGGTGATTACTTATGCCCCAATTATACGGAATGTGTAAAGTATAAAAATCACAACCTGGTAGATATAGGTGGAAGTCTGTACGAGGACGAGTATATATCGGTGCTCTCTGTGTACGTCGAGGCATGTATTTCCTGCTGGTACAGCTCATATAGCTGACCCAACTCTGGCGCAATTCCAATTTCCATTTCTGTAGTAATAAAATAGACAAATGAATTGTTGCAGTGGCAAGGTATACAACGTACGATAGAGTATGTAGTGAGACGTGATAGGAAATACTAAACCTGTTCGTGCGAACAATAATACAATAGATTAAAGTAGGATATAATATAATATTAAAATTAGGTAATTTACAATCTATTGTAAAAAATAAAAGAAATAGTAGTTTACGAGAAACAAAAGACAATCGCTGAACTCGGCTTTATTCTAAAACGTCACACGCCGCTCTTCAATTCTTCAAGGAGGCGGCATGTCTCCTGCTACGAAGCCTCCTTGCTAGTTTTGCGCGTGAACAAAACCATTAAAGACAAAGTCAAAAGTAACCAAATGTGATAAAATGTTCTACTTAGTCAATACCTTCAAGTGCTCGCCGTTGACGCGTAATGATCTCATCTGATAGTTTGCGTTGCGCATCTCGGCGCTGTAGCGCTAGGTCCCTGCGTCGCAGCTCATGTGTACGAGCAGCTCTCTCACCCTGCAGCGCTAGTTTATCAGCTTCCAACTCGTGAACGCGACAAACTAGCGCTAAAACCTCACGTTCAGGACCACTGCTAATGCGGGCTGGAAGCTCCTGAGAATTTTCGTATTTTTTTCATGTGTGTTTCTGTGTTCAAAATAAAAATGAGATACCTATGTGTGTTTAAAAATTAAAAAGCATACCTAAATATACAAAATAGGTATAAAAAAATTTAATACACTTCAGCAAAGGACTTTTTTATGTATGTTCCTTCATTAATCGATGACGTCTGAACCGCGTTGGTGCTAAGTACTTTCCATTATCTTTAGTAAGTAGATCTATAATAAAAAAAAATCAATGGATAACTTCTTAATTTGAACTATTTTTGCCTTGCCACCTGCCCACACTCCGTTGCTTGGCTCACCATAGTCCGAACAGAGTGAAAAGTTAAGTGTGTACCTGTTCAAGCTGTGCGCCCCTGAGGCGCACCTGCTCGAGTTGTCTCTCGACTCGTTCACGCTCGGAGCGCGCCGCCTCTTGCTCCCGCTCCACCGCAGCGAGCTCGGCCCACGCCTGTTCTACGGCCACCTCCGCTTCCGCGCGCTCGCTGCCCGTGCTTAATGTGCCAGTGCCGCCTCTGACAAAAGGGAAATTGATATCTCAAACTTGCCTTTAGTATTTTAATTTTAATCCTTTTCCTAGAGGATTAAAATTAAAATACTAAAGGCAAGTTTGAGATATCAATTGATTACCTAATGGTTTTCTAAATTTTGAATAATGAATGAAGTAAAGCGGCAGCAGTTCAACAAATAACTATTAAGTAATCTGTGGTTCAACGTTCACTAATAATAATTATTTACACAAACTTATTGTAAATCACTGAAATACCTACCTGTAACTTTGTTGCGTACTCAAACGGGATCCAGATATACTAATTGGCTTATAGAGACGATTAAATCTGGCCTCCCAATGGGAGATGGCCGCGTGTTGCCGCTCGGCATCCAATGCCAGCCCCAGTAGGTGACTATCCAACTCCATCAGCCGGCGGCGCAAGCGCATTTGTTGCTTAAATGTTGAAACTATCGCCTCACGAAGAGATTTTAGATGAGCAGCATTTTCTGCAGTCTCCACCTTTGTGGACTCTTCATCAATGTTGCGTTTGAAAATGCATTCTTCCTTAGTCCTGCGATAGACAACAAACATTTATATTACGTTACCATCCGTTCACATCTTATTAGTTTTTATATAGATTATATTCCAAATCAAACTTACTTTGAACGGTCATCTTTCATTTTTGACTTCAGACGCGAAATTTCCTCGCGTAATTCATTTATGACTGAACGATACTGTGATAAATGCATAGGCGTCTGTACAAGTTCTCGCTCCACCTGCAATTTATTTATGAGTCTTATTTATAACGGTTTTAAGACCATTTAATTGAACGCGGTCTCTATTCGGCAATTCTGAAAACACAAAAATACATATTTCCACACCATTAGTTTGAACAAAACTAGGTATAAGATATGTATTAGCCTTCTACCATATACCTAACCACTGAGCTACTGTAGACTAAGGAGAGTAATTTGAATTTCTTTAAAATAATTTTGGTTTTATGTTATTGTGAAGCAAACGTCTACCTTTACTCATAAACAGCATAAATACTAGCCGCTCGCCCGGCTTCAAACGGAATGAACCTATTGAAACAGTTTAAAAAAATGTTCAATCTAACTTTGACCTGACAGCTGCACCAACATACATTTTGTCCATGCATTTTTATTTATACAGAGTGGTGAGATTACATTAATGTTATATTTTATTACTTGTCTATCTTTTATTGGGTCATATGTAATTTCTTAGTTTAAAGAAGGGGTTATACAGTAACTTCGGCATATTATTGTGACATTTAAATTGGTATTTTTTTGCTATAAATTATATTACTTTTAATAATTACATCTTTGATAATCATTATGAAGTACAAATGCCTGATGATTATTTCTTTGATGTACGATATGTTTACCAAGAAACGTTATGCAAAGTTAATGTATAACCGGAACAGGAACACGGTGATGATTGGATATGGTTCCCATATGGATTCACCAATAAATAAATTTGGTTTAGTCTGACCACAATCAAAGATCTCACTACCGGTTTATTATGTCGTGATAACCGGTAAGCGGGACTAATTTACATACTCGTAATAGCCAGAGATAACATACTTAGTAATTACTGCCACACTATTGTTTAACGAAAATTATTTTATACTTACGCAAATTAATCAAATTGAGTAATACAGTTCTATGTCAGGTAGGTAGGTACTTTAAGAGAAACATGGTCGATAAACAGCAATTATATAAACAAAATTAACACTTAATATCTAGCTTAGACGAAATATTTTATAATACATACAACTAGGAAAAAAGCCATTACATTGAGCTCAAAGTGCACTATTTGGTAGTGTAGATAGGATGTGAACCTCATATTATGGTTAACATTTTTATTGTATACTTAATAATTAAATATATGATATAATGTAATATAATAAGTACTAGATCCAAATACTCGGACCAAAAATTCCATTTTCCTTCATTAAATTTAAATCCCAAATATTTTACTGTTTGTTGTAGGACTTAGGGATTACCTTATATTTATGTTTATTTGATGATGATATATTTGAATATTGCAATCTAATTAGGTAGTCAAATATTTGTTTTCGTAAACACTCATTGATTGCGTAGGAGGAAATTTCTTGTGTTTTTTAGTGGAACAGGAAATGTTTCGTTGTTTTTGGAATACCCTTTTGGCCTTACCCTGTTAGTTATTGATGACGCTTTCTGTGCATAGTGTAAAGTAGATCGTGTAGTCTCACGCTGAGGAGCGCCAGGGGCCACGTGAGCCACCATGGCCGTTCTACATCGGCCACCCAGTACTTCCCGCAGTAATCGTGTCAGCTTTGAATCACGATAATTAACGTATCTGTAAAAGATAGGTTAAATTAGAGCCTTTTCTACCATTTGCTCACCATCAACCAAACAACATTTTAGCCATAAAATCATTTATTTAATAGTGTTATAAACCTAGCTCATATTATTTTATGTCAAGAACATCATACAAGCGGATAGCTCACATGGTAAATTGTAAAAATTGCCGATAGACACGCCAGCAATATATGAGACAAGAGAGATTATTCCTCCTTTTCCCTATAATAACACTAGCTTTCTTTCATATTTTGAGTATTACGACACTCAGTTTAAGTACATCAGTAAAACGTATTAATAATGTCTGCGCCTTAAAACGAAAATAACTACTGGATATAACGATGAATCAATAAAAATATAGGCTTTTAAAGAAAACATTGCTTTGAAATTCATAATGTTTGTTGTTAGTATTCTTATTTTAGATTCTATTAATGTTTAGTTATATCGATTACCGAGTACATTATGCGACATAGCTAAATATCTATGTAATGTTGATATTTCAGAATGAAGAAGTATTATTTAAAAATTGCATTGTCATAATTATATTATTTTCAAATTTTAACCTCAATTTATAACTGTTTAAGTTAGATCAGAGCCAAAAAACGTGTTTAATATGAAAATTCTGAGTTGTTAACCTTACATGACATTTGAATACATTGGAAGGTAAGTTACTAGTATCGTAATTTGTGTTTAAATATTACTTTCAATGTGTCATAATTAAAGCACCGCACTGGTTTATAGTTAAATATACGTTTCCATTAAACAACATTAAATTCAATATAGGATATAGTTTTCGGTTTCATAATTTAAAATATGCGGGTTGACCCCACGTGATTACGTAATACTAAACTACGTAGTTATAAATACTAGTATAGAAAAATTTCCGTCTGGGCAAGTCCGTTAAGTGTCATCTACATTGAATCGACGTCATTTCTTTTCTAACGTATTTTTCAATATTCTAAATGTTTTCTATAGTGATAGATTCAAAATGGTTTAGTTATCGATTTATCATCTACAGTCAATATATGTCCCACAGCCGAGCATAGACCTGCTACACTGGAAAGACACAGATGAATTTACCGGTTACTTTTTGAAAATTAATAATGAATATATCTGCCAATTCTCCAGCAGTAAATTAGGAAAAACTTTTTCACATATTACCCCATAAATCATTTACATGACAATTTAATTTTACATGACAACAAGTTCATTTTCATCGAGGCAAGATTCTTAATAGTTATACAATATATTATATATACCTAATACACACCACATATATTGGTGTATGGATTGAATTAAAAAGATATATAATGTTACAAGCCTCTTTGTCATGAAGATCTAAATATTTTATCGATTTTTTCTTCGAAATTCGATGTCATTGTTTTTTATTTAAAAAGTTGTTGAAATTATCAGCCAACAAAAATTTTAATTTAACCTATTATATTAAACTAAAAAATATCGCGTATAATAAAAATAAGTTCGCGTTTTTCATTAAATATTTTTCATGCAAAGACACGTGCATATAGCATTAACGAATCTTATCAGATCGGAACTGGCGTAAATGGACATACTACGTCCATGCTATCTATCATGCAACAATATAGGAATTAGATCACGATCTACATATTGTGAGAAAATTTGAAATATCAATTTAATGACAATTAACTAAAATAATCAATAGAGGTTTTATTTATTTACTTAGAAGCATTAGAAATATTATTTTATCTTCACTTTACTTATTTAGTCGAAGGTGTTCTTCATTTATTTATTCTTTTTTGCACAAAAAATATTAATCTTAAAAACATACATTAAAATAAGGTTTCAGGCATTAAAAAAGTTGAGGTAATGTCACGCACCTTTCTCCTGGACCTGAACCCAATCTTATTAGGTGACTTCCGTAGATACCAAGGCCTGTCATTCCAAAGGCCTATAGCTGTCGGCGTGAAAGAATAAGAAGCAACACTTGCACGCTGGAGAGGAAAATACAGAAATTGATCACCTAGCTCCGCCAGACAACGCCATTATGCAGTTTCCAAGCGCCAGCAACGAGCGGTTAATGTGTGCGCCTTCAAGGCGACGCGCGCGCAGCCCCGCCCGCTCTGAACCCGCCAAGTCTATGAGGAATAAGCGCCCTCGCTGCGTGCCACCTTCTACTTGACTGCTCACCGTCACGCTACAAAATAGGTAACTTGTAACCAAGGATCCAAAAGATCTTTGGATCGTACCCTAACTTGATCGAATGACGGATAGAGATGATCTCTAGATTATTAAGATTATAACAATAATGTTGCATGCATAAATGCCGTCAGCAATATACGCTGTATTAGCTGCAGCGTGATGGAGCTCTTTGAGATCAAATCAAATACTTTTCAAAAATACTAAAAGGTATTTAATTAAGTAACCACAGTAGTAGTAGTTTACCCATAAGATATATGCCGTACTTAATTTTTCACTGAAATTTCAACAACCCAGCTGGGAAATTATCTCCACCTTATAGAAGATTGCAGCCTGCACTGTTCTTTTCAACGAAAAGTAAAGTCGCTAGTGCACTTTGCGAAAGCGTTTTGATGGCAACCGTAGGAGCATATCTTCTATGCAATCAACATAACGCTTTGCCGTATTCTTTATAGCTGAGCATGAAAAATAAATTGCTGCTCAAGCGTTTGTAGATTACAGTAACCGCCTATCTACTGCCAGGCTGACCGTTTTCCCATCTTGTATAAAACATTATTTTATATTGAAGTTTAATTTGAGACTGGTTTTGTAGTACCTCAATAGAGCATGGCCCCGAGATGAGTGCTGGTTGGCGTGCGTGGTTTCCGCGGTGCGGGCACGGTCCCCCCGGGCCAACAGTTCGGTGACATGGGCAGCGCTGGTCGCTTTGAGCTCACTCAATCCCGCAACTATCGGTGCTCCACCACCCTCATCACGCAGCTCCAATGTCCCAGAGCTGGGATTCAGCAGGTCTCGAATATTCTCGTTGTATATTTCGATATATGACATCTTTACCTGTAAGAAAGCATAAGTAAATGAGGTAATTGAATCCTATCCTATATCCAAAAAGTATTATATAGAATCGAAGTAGATTGATGTGAAGTACAATGAATTCATGATACTTGATCATATCTGTATAATACCATACATTACAATTACATAAAAGTAATAATTTTACGTAGTTATCTATTAAGGATTCATCAACAATATCGAACAAACTACCGTTACTACGAACGAACTATAAAAGAATGGAATTCAAAATGAGAAAAGATATTTATCAATAAAATCTAAGAGACAAAATAATATAAAATGATGCCATACTAATAAATGTAAACTCATGTATTGCGTAAGCAAAATTTAAATGTTATTTACTATAGCAGAGAACTGCTATTGTAGGTGTTGAAAATGTCCAATTTGAATTCTTTCATATGATACTTCGAATAGTGATCGTTTTATAGCTTTAGTATGGATATCTACACGAATACACTGCCCTTATTGATTTCACATAAGTAAAGTATTATAGTTTCACGAAGAGCAAACAGCCATTGTAACGTTATGAATAAAATATGTTTGAACTAATGGTACCAATACGAAGTTCATATCACATCAAAGTTTTAGAGCTTAATTTTCCGATCATATAGTGTGTATGTTTCGTTACATTTCGGAGTTTAGTCGCCTGATGTGGTTGTTAATGGATACAGGCCCTGCCATAGGTTGCATAAAATATTTAACCTTATTTTAACGCCACCAAAAGGTACCACTGGCAGAGCCCGTATGCAGTGTGAGGACCGGGAGTGGCGATTAAAGAGTAAAATGTTCTTTTTCGCATATCACTTTGATACTTATCTTACTGCAGTACTCATTAAAATGATTACTTAAGGAATATCAAGCAAAGATTTAAGATATCATTCTGACTAATATTGCAATTAAAACACTTTGCATAGAGAAATGTGATCATACAATACAATGGTTACGTTGCACGAATAGAATCAGCAATGATTTAAATACGTGTCTTTTAAGTACAAATATATTACTGGAACCCATTCCCAACTACCCTCCTAGTATCCACATAGCTGTCCTGTACTACCCACATAGCATCTTCGTAGCCACCTTGTACCAGTCGTAGCTACTAAAAACGAATGTGCCAGGATGGTCTATTTTCTAACGGATGATGATTCAGGATCTTTCATAAGTGGGACTTTGTAATGGCCTTTTGTAGTTTTTATTTATTTATTAAACAAAAACTATGCAAATATTTGATAACAAGTGGTAGCCGAATATGATTTTTAATAAGTTTTTCACTTAATAGTTTATTAAATAAAACTCAATATAAATAATATATAAATACGTTGTATGTAGAGATAGTTTAATACGAACTATAAATCATTATCTTCTTGACATATATCTTTTTTTACGTATGCATATCAAGATTATTTCTCTTTCCTTAATCAAATTAAAAAGATGTTATGATCATTTTATTGAGTAATGAAATTAAATTGAAATGTCATGCATAGATAATGTAAATTACTCTAGTCATTATTATACATAATAAATTACAATACAGAAGCATACCCTTGAAGTTGAAATAATCCTCTGGATGGTTGAACATTATGTGCGCGATTATCTAATGTAAACTGGAAAGTGCCCAGCAGCATTTGATTTAATGACACTAGTCTTTTTATATTAAATCAAATTTGAAACTTTTTGGTTCCGAATAAACATATAATTTTCGAATCTAATTTCTTGAACCTGACTACTGATTATTAATTTAGCTACAATCATTTAATTTGTATAATTAGCATAAAAAATAACCTGTTAGTAAAGAACCTTCATAAATCTTCAAACTGTGCTGGGGCATATCACATACTGCCCTAGTCAATTTCACCTTGCATCCCCAATAAGTGCTTAAACTTTCTGAACTTTCCAATATTAAATTGAACATCAGCGTTGAATACCACCGTTTTATACTTGATACAGTGGGGTTCAACAGTTATGTATAGCTATATCTGCTTGCTCCTACTTCGTGTCACAAAAAGGGTATCAATCTATATGGATAATATTTGTTCTATATTTGATAATAATTTCATTGATTAAACTCTATGAACTAATCAGCTAAGAAAATAAATAGATTAAAATGAATTAAGTACAACAAGATTGACAAAAAGAAATATCAAGATCCGACAAAACAAACAAAACTAAAAATCGACTTCAAAACTCAAAAACGACAAAATAATATTCAATTTTAGAACTTAGCACCAACTAAAAATATACTTTTATATTAGATAAGTTTTGAACTCAGTTTAAAACTATTTATTTCACAGTTTTGAGTGCTCGGTTTCTAAGACCGTCATTATTATCGAAGCATTATTATTTATCGTTATTTAATAATGAGAACATCATCAATATTTGCGAAGTCAATTAAATAAACTAGATACTCTTCAGATCTCGCTCAAATTTAAATGGGACGACCTGACAAGCACCAGCTTTAGAAATAAAAAGAATAATCAAAATCGGTACACCTAGTGAAAAGTTATGATATAAAAATATTTGTGTAGGTATGTGAATAAAAAAATAATAGGTATGTGAATAAATATCATGAATATTTGCCAAAACATGTCATTATCACAGCAAAAGTGTTTTTATGTAACTTTGCTAATTTGAACACACATAGGTTAATATGGCTTGCAGCCGACAGCCGATATTGAAGTAATTACTGTTACATTAAAAAAAATGTACTATGTGATTTCTTTATACATAAATATTGTATATGCACACAGACACATTATTACTGGAAATTGCTATTCCATACGGTAAAGTCTATAACATAATTATTTCCATTAATGATAACAACGTATAACCAACCAAATATAAGTATAGGACTTCAAAAATTTAAGCTTTATGAAATGAATTGAGTATTAGATTCCTCGTTAATTTAAGTAAATATTTATATTTTTTTAATTAGCTATTTATACGATTATGTTTCAAAGTATAAAACATTCATAACAAATTCAATAGCAAAGGTATTGTTTCTACGTGTGTTACGTTTGATGTTCAATTATTATTTCATTTTTAAATGACAACGCATAAATTGTTTGAAATTCAAGTACTTTTCATATTTGTTAGTATTTGTGGGTGCTAAAGTAATGCGGCAAAATGTGGGCAGAACTATGGCGCAGTCGCCTAGTCGTTATCAGATAGGCTGTGCCGCTTGGTGGTAAAGCTCAACTACTTATCGCTTTATCAATGCCGCACCGTAACTCTCTCTTAGCTACGATAACATTAGTAATGCCTCGTTTATTTATTTATTTTTAATCGGTGAGTAATCTACATATATATCTATTTAATCGCCAGACAAAATAGATATTTAAAACGTACAGCCAACTATTCCAAAGCTAAACTAAGAAGATTTTTATTGTGTTATATACCTAAAAAGTAGTAATACAAGGTGGTCGAAATGAATTAATTTACTGTTATCAATATTCTAATTACATCATTTTTCTATTTTTTAACATTAACATTGACAAAATATGTTAGTTTTCATATTTATCGTTACGTTTTTGACAGCCGAAATAAAAACAGATGTATATATTTTTTTTGTAAATATCCAAACTGTTATGACGTCTTCAATTTGTTTGAAGCTCCGTCAGTTAGAAAATCATCACTTTGAGTCCAGAAATAATTCCAAGAGAATTATCATTTTCACAAGGAGTTCAGTGATTTACAATAGGCTTCTTACATTAAATCTAAGTTTAAAAACAAAGCACTTTGAAAAAATAGCTCGAATATACATTTTTTAATACTAAACTTTTGATAATGGGCATTTCATCAAAAGATAATTAAAAATTATCTTTATATAACTATAACTAGCATATAACTAGCAGTAACATTCACATTACATTCATACCACTACACTAAAAGCTAAAGGCTCTTTATTTCATTTCATTACAAATAATAAATAATTTGATAAATATTTCATGCAGAATAACTTGTTAAATGAGCTTATGTGTTACTGCTATTGCCACTTGGATATTATTCGGGTGGCGTGTTGTTGAAAGGTTAAACTCCACGCCACTTGTCTTGATACCCATGAATTCTTTACTTTTAATAGACTTCTTTGAATAAGCCTCCTTTGACGTCAAAAAACTCGCCATATAAATACAGAGATTATTATTATGGAGAAATCCTGCAATATTTACAATATAAATGCATCAACATATCTTACGATATTAGCGTAATATCGTATATCCTTATGGTTTTCCTAAAATCATTAAATATATTATAAATACGACTAATAAAATAGAACCTTTGGATAGATTTAGGCCAACTTCCAGCAATTTTAAGCGTAGAGTTAGTGTATCAAGTAAAAGCACGATTTAAACCTAAATCTAATTTACATCTAGGGGCGGCCTGATAATTGCTTCGGCAGAACCCAGGTCACCTTCGTGAAGGTCAGCAGATTAACGAGGAGTTTTAGTGGGTATTCCCAGTGCCGCTTTTATCAGGCACTGGCCGAGCCCCACACACGCCAGCCGCTTAGCCTGTGGCGGGTAGGTTCGTAGATATATTACTCCTCGAGAAAAAAAGAGGTTAATTCAAAAAAGAATCGACATTCAAAGAATTTGCTGCAAAAGGGTCTAAGTGTGATTTATTTAAATTGAGCGTTCAAAATTTATGTACCTACATACCTATATAAGTATTGTTATGTTCGGGTTTAATTTTTTATAATGTCAAATAGGCGGGGCATCGTCTATTTTTGGGCAAAGACGGCTGTCTAGTTGAAAAGTTCCATCAAACGAAGGTTATTGAGATCGATAAGTACAAAAAATTGTTTTCTTTACGACAAAAAATAGGTATCGACTATTAATTATAAACTATGGTGTACATAAGTCTCAAACAGCGTTGATGTCTGTACACTACCATAAAGGTGCTAATGACAAAGAGCCTTCAGCAATTCTAATCGCAACGTGACCACGCGAGGGGTGGCAATGACCTTGGACGACGAACGTGGTGGCACGGTAATGAGTTCGGAGGTGAGAGTACCTTCGAACCACAAACATTTTACAGGTATTGTCCTCGATAGCGTTATTGACTTTGATATCTTCACGGTAATGGTGAAGCGATAAGCGGCAGCCATTTTCAATATTAAATCAACTAGGTTTATACATAGTCTTACTGTGAAATTTGACAAATTCAAATATTATTAATAGTCCTTTTCAAAATGTTTTAAGTGGGCTTTTGTAAAATTACAAAAAAAATTAAATCATTTAAAATTACATAATTTAGTAAAATGATGTAATTTTACAAAAGCCGACTTCAATGATGTTCTGTTGATCTAAAAAATCTAATTTCTTGTTTTATCCTACGACAATTCACAAGACGCGCTAATTGAATATTTACGTTAGCTCTTGGAATGTGTAACTTACTTATGGCTTCAAAAGCAAACTTGCACCTTTATTCGCAATCGCTAGAATATCGAATTTTCTATATTGACTTTCGTGAAATTTGGGAGTCCGTGCGTGAATTAATTAATCACAATCAAATATAGCATGTAAGGATGTAATGTAAGATCACCAAAATTCATCGTTAGAATTACAAATGTGAAATTATAATCTAAATTAATTTTACGTGAGTATTAATTATTCTTTTTTCTGTAATATTATTTTCTGTTGTCACTCGACCGCTCTAATTTTGATTACAAAAACAAAGTAACTTTCGTCATGGTGGTTCCCTGGATGGGTCAATCAAAACTTAATATCTAATCTTGATAGTAGAGGATTAATTTTTAGATATTTTTTATATCATTTTATACCTTTATTAGTGTTATTTATTACATCAATGCTAGTGTTTCACAATTCATCAACAAGGAATTACGAACTAGATAAGTTGGTTTTCTGTTGATGATATACTGTAATTAAATTTCTTCTTTTGCAAATTCTCCATTATGCTGCATAAAAAATGTCTTTAATAGTTCTAATTTTTTATTGGATAAAAATATTTACTTCTTTACCATAAGACTGTGTTTTATGGCTTATATTTTATACTTAATGGATCATGCAATACATTAACTTCATAGATATGCATGCTGAATCCAGCCGTTTCCGGTCGGTCAAGGTCCATTGTTAAATTTACATACACCCTCTATAAACGTTCCTGGCGGACTCACGCCAATTAAACATTGTTTATATTATTATGCAGATAATAAATGTTAAACGAAAGTAGAGGTGATCACGAAATAATTCTTAATATCAAAAAAGAAAATATATGTGTATATGTGAACATTACTGAAAATTGTAATGAAATGATTTAATTAATTTCATTACAATTTTCAGTAATGTTGAGTTTAACTTGAAACACTGTAATTTCTGAACTAAGTGGATACTAAATTCTCATACATCAATCATAGTATTTTTAGGTCGCCAATACTGGTGTAATATAAATTCAACTTTAAACAATTATTGTAAATACACACTCATGTTGGGTTGATTGGATTAATAGAGGTAAGTCCTCCCATCGTCGATTTTGTGTTGGAATTTATAATAAAATGAACCCGATAATTTATTTAATCATATTTTATTAACAGTGATTAAAAGTATAATTAACACATGGGAAAATACAGGTGGACTACTTAAAAATGTATTTTACACATTACTTACTTAGATACGCTTTAAAACTTAATTTCATGCTTTTCCTGTAGGTATATAAATTATAAATGAAAATTATAGTATGTCAAAAAGGGTACAATGAATAATATATTTTACTAGCTACGTGTATTTGTCACATCTCTCGGAACAATATTGTTTTTTTCTGGGACATAACGTGTCCTATTACATCATAATATCTTTTTAAAAATATCACTTTACTCTTAATTAAAGCCTGCTACAATTTCTTTGTAATACCAATAACTTATTTCACTCCAAAATAAAGTAGTTTACTACTGGTAAAAAAGTATTTCCAGAGATTACTTCCTACTTACGATTGACTAACAAAGTTTACGAGAACAGCTGAGATAGATAAGTCAACATTTGTTTATATCCTCCCACGGATAAGTTATAAACTTTGTTTAGATAACGTGTGTAAAAACAAGCACACACACTCATTTTTTCATAGGCGGTATTGCGAAATCTTACAGTAGAAACCTATTAAAACTGTGTCACGCGAACTTTAGGTACTATTACTTAGATCTACGTGGAGTGGTATGTTGTTGGATATTTTTTCAGCTATTGAGACGTACCGTTTACATGTAGTTTGTTCGTTTGCTAAATATGAATACGAGGTCACGTAAAGCACGATGGAAATGAAACGGTGTTAATAACTTATATAGATATAACTTATTAGACTTCAATTTGAGGAGTTCTTTGGTTCATGTTCTGTTGTTTCGATTATATTTTTAATGTATGTTTCGTTTATATTGTTCGATTAAAAGCAGAGCATGTTAAATATCGAAGTGTATGTTATTTGTGGCCAAATCATCACTGTTGATTATGATGATGATTTGTTATTTATTTAACATCGTCAATTATTGCTCATGATCGAATGATGAATAATTAAGTTCATAATTAAATAATTTTCTCCATATAATTTAAGTGTTATTTACAATCATGAAAGACTTGTCTTTTTCATTAAGCTTAAATAAAAACTAGGCTATTATAACGTTTTTGTGACAACGACCTCAGCTTCAATGACCTCCAGGTACAGAACAGACGATACTTTGCGGTTATATTCAAGACTATAATTTGATTACTTCCTACAAAATTTCCCATTAATAACGCCTATATACAGCCCTCGTGACTCGGCATGTTGTAGTAACCCCCCTTCAACGTTTTTCATATAGAGAACATACGAATAGTTACTCTGAAACACGAGAAGGCCATTTCCACCGAGACGACCTCGTCGGAAGTTGATGCGAGCTAAACAATGAAACTGTGCCGTCCGCCACTATTCAACCAAAATCCATGCTATTAACCTTTCATGTCGACGCCTTTGAAAAATGTGTAAAGAAAATGGAAATAGAGACATTAATTTTTCTTAACGTCAGTTGATTGTTTATATTAACTGTAAAAAGATTTTATTAGACAAAAAAGTAACTATATATGAAAAATATTTATCTTTCTAGGAGAAATGCATTGACGGACCTACCCACTTACTGGCTATGCGGCGGGCTAGTGTGGGGTTCACGCAGTATCTCAAGACAGAGGAACTAGGAATATCTACTAAAATTCCCCGGTAACTCCATTGCCCTTCACAGGGGTAACCCGGGTTCAACGGAAGCCATTCACCTGGCCGCTTCCAGATGATTCCAAAAATAAAACCTAATAAGGTGATTGAATTAGACAAAGACAGAGTATTCTTTCGTTTCCTTATTTCGTTGTGGCGCTAAATTATCGGAATATTTATTGGGTGGGAACGCAACTTACAGATAGCTCTAAATAATTTTGGATACTAGTCCCCTTTATTAAAGGAAAGTGCACAGAATCTGTTAATTTCGTTGAGCAGTTCCGAATATAAATATTTACTTTAAATAATAATTGAAGTTAACCTTTATGGTACACTTGTCACATTGTCATTTATTTTCGCTGTCGTAGCTGTGGTTTTTATTTCGAAAACAAAAGTTCTTTGTTCAATCATTGATTACAAAATATTATAACTTTCTAATTTATTTATTGCCAGTGCTGATTTTAAATCACGAACCAGCATGAAGGTCTGAAATAGATTGCTGCGCATGTTGAGAAGAATAAGAAACGAAGCTATTAAAAAAATTATACCGCGTAAAACACCACTTTTTGGTAAGAATGCTTGAACTAAACAAAATCCTAATCTCAAGAAAGAGTTGTGATTGGAGCTTAGGACTTGATCTTTTGTTATCAAAAGGACGCTTCCTAATGCGTTGCCAATGGTTTAAAGGAAGAAGAGAGAGTTGCAGCATCACAGATGATACCATTCCTTTCTAATCCAGTCGTAAACATTATAATATTTTTATCCCTTTTATTAGGCTAAAATATTATAAAAATGTCTAATACGATTCATAAAATAATGATAATACATTGTTGATTTCATGATGGAACTAAATAATAATAATAAAAAGAATAGCATAATATTTGTATGCCTCTGCATTACTTGCTATCATTTAAAAATAATTACGTACGTAATATTTACGTACGTATGTACTAATATTTACCAGCACACTATGTACACTGATTTACGTATTTACAGAGACTTTTTATTTATTTACACGCCTGGTTAAATTATTTAAATACATACGTCCATAGATTTGTATTTAGTTGATTATACATCCATCACTTGTCAATTTAATGAGAATTTATTTATACACTTTTAAGCTTGTGAATATCATTTTAACAAATAATTTAAAAAAACAAATAAAGTAGAAATATTGAGAAGGCGAATTTCTTAGGGTTGTTCCCGGATTGGTTGCAGCATCATAGAGTCCAGATCCCAGTGGAGCTACTCGCAATCTTTTGATATAACTCTTTGATATAATTTTGATATAACTTAACTAAATCAACTACTCCATATTTAAATATATTTCTCGTCAACTGACTTAAGATGATATTTAAACCCAACAGTAAACGATTATTTTTTTATGCATATAAAAAATATATGTACATATAAAAAACATAATTACTGGAAAAATGATTTAAAAATTCTTACGCAATATTTGTTGAAATATATTATTAAGTATATGCCAGATAAAGCACAAATAGCTTTAAGCTTGCTTAATAGTATAATGTGGGCCACTCAGGGGAAATTGAAACAAAATTTATATTACTGTATAAGCCAATTTCAATGTTTCTGAATAAGTCGATTTTGTAATCTTTGTACAACAAATTCCAGTAACTTAAAAAGTTTAGGTATATATCATTAAGTGCAATTATATATGTATGTACAATTTAATATTTCCATAAATTCATGAAAAAATTAGGTAGTGTTTATTTTTTCTAGTACATAGTTTTCTTTTTATGTATTTTGGTATCTAGTTTATTTTTTATTTATTAAAAAGATTTAACACGTACATAATGATAAGTCTTTTTATTTTGAATTTACGACAAAAATATACATAAATGCCCACCAAATTGCCACACACACTCGTGCAACAGTCTCTCCCGTAGTTATGCACCGATATGTATATTGTATCACACCAACATAATAATTGCTAGCTTCATATAAAAGACGTCTACGTTAAAGATAATAATTTAAAGCACTTACCTCATAAGCTTTAGGATTATCGCTGTCCGCAATGCTAGTAAACAGGTGGTTAAGGGCCCGAGACATAAGGCCGGTCATGGTATAGGTCTTGCCGGCCCCTGTAGCGCCATAAGCGAAGACAGCGCCGGCGAATCCTTTGAGGGTACCGCCCACGAGGGGCGCGCAGACAACATCGTAAACATTTTCCTATGAAAGAATTAAAGCATAGTTTTTAACTATTAGGATTAACCGTTAAAATGCATCATGCTTTATCTGTAAACTTTATTCTTTGATATTTTAATACAAAAATCCTACCGAAAATATGTGTCAGTCAATTAATAATAAGTCACTTTTCCAGCGAGTACAAATTATATTGCCACCAAGTGGCGGCATGTGTTCTGACGCATTATTATAACGACCCAACAACACGTACACAAATTGAATGCATGCCTTAAATTTTGTAGATAAAGTACCAATATCGCATTCATGAAATAAATACTGTTGTCCTTCGTTGTACTACGAATGTACTTTTTAATATGCTTAGCTGACTTGCTTTGCTTGTTCTTCCATAATTATGAACATACAAGGGTTTTACTGTAATCACATATTTTATAAAAATTAAACCAGATGGAAATTCATTATTTTGCACATTATATTAATAATAATATTGCTCACAGCCATAGACCTTACGTTATTAATACTAGATAAAGGATAATATAAATAGTAAAATGTCAAATATCAGAAATATACATACAAACAACCATAACTCGTGAACAAATATACTTATCATCATGTCTGACTTTAACGGGATTCGAACCCGAGACTACGTTAAGAGATAGAGATACACAGTACAGAGATAGAGTTACAGAGATTGTAAACACTTGACCAGACGTCATTCGAAAGATAAATATAAACGTGAGATAAAATAAACTCATATGACAAAAAACCGGTCTTATCGCTAGAAGCAATGTCTATTAGACAACCATAAAGTAGGTTAATAAATTAAATAATACTTTATAGAGATAAGTGCAAAAATTAAGAAGAAAACTAGAAATTTTTTATGATAATACTATACATAAACGAATATGAAGAAAATAATGAATTAAAAAAATTATATTTGAAAGCAAATTACAGACTTAGGAACCAATAAGGAATATTAGTTAAAGGAAATGTTACCATTAAAAACAAAAAACATACAACAAAAAACATTTTTTAAAAGACAACATTTATTTACAACTTAATCATTATGATTACTTTCTTGTGTGACGTGTAAAGGAAGTCAAAATAAAAGATGTCTGTAACTAATGGAATGGTATATTTCGTCACGTTCATAAGTTTATAGCCAATGGAATTTATTAATAGAAACTACAGTTATAGCCAAGGAACAAGAAATGGTTCATGGTCCATTATTCTCAGAAATCACTTCGGATACTTATTTTACATTTGGTAGACTTATCGCAAAATTATGCTGTGAAAATTGACATACTTGTGTGCTGTCCTCCCCAAAAACACGGTCGTAGACATAGTGCTTGTCGTTGAGCCTGCGTTGGCGCAGTACGTCGCGTCGGCTATCCGACTCCTCTTCCAGCACTAACATCTAAAACAATGGTGAATTTTGCCAGTAAACAATGTTTAATAACAGTGTAAAGTTATTATAAATTAATTAATACTGTAAATATTCCAGGTATGTACGAACATATAAAAGATTATTTTATACTTAAAGCTTACATAACATTAATATCAGTAAGTAGGTTACATTTAAATGAGATTTTAGTAAAATTAAAACAATTTTATTTAAAAAGGAAATAACATATTTATGTACATGAAAGAGCTGCAAGAGATAGTTGAGCCAAATCTGTACAATGAGCCATATCTGTGTGTGTGTGTCTTTCTAGTATTATTTACTTTATTGTGTACAATAATTATATTGTGTATAATAATAATTCATCTATTGATAGTATTTTAGTATTGTTTTTTTCCAATGAATACAGTAAGAACTGAAATAAGATGATACCTGTTTATAGATAATTAAATAATTTACCGAGATCGCGAATTCCTACTTTGTTTTCTAAGTAAGAATTTTTAAAATGAAGCAGTTTAATACTTTGATTGGACCTATGATAAAAACGATATCGTATAGATACAAAAGTACCTTTAACCTTTGTTACAAAATTGTACTAATTAGTCACTTCACTTCACATAAATATTGAATGAATAATTTAAATGCTTGTTTTACGTCATTTGAAAACAAATATAACCAACTAAAATGTAAGGATTTTATAAAATTATTTATCAAAGAGAATTTTTTGAAAGACATTTTAGTCATTGGTTATGGAATTGTGATCCCCATATTTGAAATGAAAACAGTAACCAAACAATATCCTAAAGTAAAGATACTTCTTAGTTATGGTACACTATCTACGTATATTACATACAAATTTTGGAAAGATGCTTTATTTTGAATTTCCACGGTTTGATACTATTTGAATTCTCAATTGTGAATTATACAAAAATATCTTAGATGTTAAGCGTGACTTATTACTAAATATTTAGTAATTTCACGACAGTTAAAATCTTTTCGTAGATATATCTAATAAAATATCTAGGTATACTTAGGGAATAATACTTTCTTTTATCTCCTTTGTAAATCATAATAACTAATTAGTTACATGTTTTATGAGATAATTATTAAAATCAATAAATCTACTGTATTGGTAAATATGTAGGTTAACTGTAGTAAGAGTTAATAAATCCTTATCTACAAAGCATTAAGCATTTAACTCCATACTTATTAGCAGCTTATAATATATAGAAATTGGCCCATAGAGAAATAGTATCCGATGTGCACGGAGTAAATTTTATTTAAGATATTTGCATCTCTTTCATTTCAAATTAAGTAACAAGGGATAGAATGTATATTTCAATGCTTGTGAAGAAATTATGCGTGAACTATACTAGTCGAACATTCTTCTGTTTGCCTCTAACAAGGCATCCTCCCTTTGGCTTGGGTAGCCTTTAGAGATCATTCGTAGGCTTTACAAATACTTGGAAAAGGTGGTGAGACTTTCATAGCGTTTATAGTAGGGTGACTATATATTATAATGGGTCACCTTATCGCTGACTACATGCACGATGCGGGGACCTTCATCAGCGCTCAGCGGTCGCACGCGCACCGCCACCTGTTGACATCAGACAAGGTCACTGGCCAGTTTATGAGGAAATCCACAGGAAATTAATCTGTCCTATAGCATGAATTGAAATATCAGACTAGGGGCCGGTGGTGCTTGACGGGTTTAAGAATATAATTTCTTATAGACTAGTACTCAGATCCCAAGTGTTGCGGCATACGCAAACCACCAATTTAAACTCGCAAAACAAATATTTTTATGACAAATAAGACTTTTATTGCACACTCTTGCAGGTCAAGTAATATTGGAAAGTTATTGTGGTTACCATAATAAGTCTAATGAGATACGATTCCGATGCTACCTACAGAACGTAGGTATATCGCCGGCGCTAGCGTAGCCACGAAGCTGTGATGTCATATAAGAAGGTTGTCGATAAGCTCTTTATCACACAAAATATATATACAAAATAAATGTTATGTTACAAGTTATCTCTATTCTAGATATCTTCCAATCAACCCGTCATGTGTGAGCTTTAATTTCTATTAAGGGAAACCGGAATGATAGTATAGATAGAGAGTATATTTGGCTTTTAATAGTGCCTTATTTTACTACCGTAAATTAGATAAATACATACCATTCAACACACTGAATATGTGTACTTTCAATTTAATAAATCTATAATGGTTTTCCGTTTAAGGCTAATAAAAGGGTCATCGAAAAAATATTAGAACTCGCTTTGATTATATAGGGGTCTACACGCGGTCCCTGTCTTACCTAAAGGTAAATAAGGCTGTCTGCTTCCTGACAATAGAGGCAAATAGAGATGGCATCAGTTTTAGGCCAGGGCTAAATTTATTTCACGTTTTGTAATAAAGCTATTATGTTTATCTCCGAACATATCATTTCCTGTGATTGTCGCGTCGTGTTTACCTTCTTATGAGATTTGAGATTTGTGCACAACTAACCAATAACAAAAAAATATTATCTTTTTGGTTGGTTTATTTTTATACTTCGGCCAACTGATAATACTATTAATATACTTTTGCCAAAGTTGGCCGAAGTATAAAAAGTGCCTAAGTATTATTTACCTATTTAATGTATAGACTTTACAATATATTAAGTGTGTATGTTACTTAAATGACTTATCTATACTATATCGTAGTAAATAGTACTTTTAAGAATCTATCTACAACTCAGTGGGTATTGTTAATGTTCAGAATACATTAAAAGTGTTGTAATGTATAATAATAACGTGTTGTTTTTTGTGTTGTTTAATCTTAATAGATTAATTTCTAGACGTTTCTTTACTAATTCCTTTCCAAATTTTATTAGAATTGATTTCAATACTTAGTTTTGAGGATACTTTTAAATTCTGGAAACAATTATAACAAAATTATCACAATAATTTAATTTTGTGAATACTTTAGCAGTACTTTAGGTAGGTAAGGGTAATTACCAACAACTTTTCTTCACTGACAGTGCGCACGGCATGCTGCCTATCGGGAGTAGTGAGGGTGCTCTGAGTCATGGCATCACTGTTCGAAAACGTCCGTTAGTAAGAAACACTCACTTTAAAACTTAGGTTATAATAATATAAAGAAACACAAATTATTACTAAGGTACCACCTATGTTACAAACAGTCTGAAAACAATCAATCACCCAAAATTAAACATAACATAATTGATGGCACGATGTCTTACAAAGACTTGAAACGTGTGGATTAATTAAAAGTGAATCACGAGCACTTCGTGTATCGTGGTAAAGAGTCTCCGCCCTCACGGCTTCACGTGGACTGAGCGTTGGTCAAAATACAACCTTCGCTTAGGGCGGTCGCTGGGGCAACAACTAAACACTACAAATAAAATTTTAATACACCTTTGACACTGTTATTAACCACATCTCAGTACTATACCTTTCTAACTTATGAAGACTAATTTGTACACGTAATTTAGCTCTTCAAGAATTTTGTTTTACTTCGAGATTTTATAATAATTTTATTTCTCACATGCACATTTTTTTAGCCTATGGTAAGGATCATTAAGAGCTTGCGTTATGGATACTATATAAATAACGAAGAAATGTTGATAGTAAAATTTATTATAAATAGTATAGATATGGTGGCCAGGAACGAAATTGTCAACTTCTGCCAATAGACTCGAAAGTTTCCAAGGACTAGCATGCTATGCAATCGTGGTATGCATGAAAACAACTTCAACAGCAGCAATAGGAGCGATGCTTTCCTTTAACAGACAGATGCAGAATCAGCGCAGATATTGAATCACCTGAAACTGGCAAAGTTTGAGAAGGTAAAACATTTCAATACTTATACAGGCACTCTGCTGATAGAGGCGGCAATTTGTGACACTATCGAACCTGCCTTTGCCTTCGACAAGAGGTACAGAATACAATTATCCGAGGTCTCCAGCCAAAAATAACCCATAAAGCACTCACCATCTATACCCACGGCTCAGGTACAGGTACGGATGTTAACATCAATAGAGGACTGCCAAAACTACTTGTTACGTTTTATGATCAGAAGTCCTAAAATTTACACAGCAACGGGATCATCATGTCCCTACCTACAAGATGGCAGAGTCTACGAACAAAATGGCACATATACTGTAATTAAATGTAAATTAACTTTGAAAAAAAATGTCTTGAATTCTCATATAAAATGCGATGAAACTTTTTCCCCAACCTATTACAATGCACAATGTGCCGTCCATCTATATTGATAAAATATTAAAATGTCATTGTCATAATTCGCATTCTACATGCAGGCAATAAACTTCAGATAAAGCCTTTATTATTGGAGTTACATAATAAGGGAGTTTCTCATGTAACAAAAACTCAGGTTTTAATGCCAATATCAATTCCATTAAACTGTTCCGATGAGTCCATCTTCAAATCGATCTATTCATTTTACAAAATAATAAAAATTGATTTCTACACTTCTATATTCTTTTTATTTCTGATTAATAATTATGTACCTTTCTGAAGATTTTAAATCTGACTTATGGCTCACATAGAAAATGACTCTTATAGAATGCTTTCTATATGACCTCTTCATTCTTATTATCTCTAATAAACAACACACTAGTAAAATAGGCTACTGTTTGTTGATAAACAGTGAGTATACTAGCAACAGAGTACTACTCAAAATTTTGGGATCTACCTATCCACCATTTTATTACCCCTGATGCAATTGCCAAAGATACTACTTACCGCTTACCATATATTGACTTGAATAATAAATGAATAAAAAAATTAAATTAATGATCATATAGTGCTCATGGCTAAATGATATGACATTATCACACAATAGAAACATTATAGTGATTTATTTATATACTTTATTGACTCAACTAAATACATAGTAAAAACCCAAAATTATATAAGCTTACTATTCATACTGTTCCAGGAGCAAGTAATTTAACACCTCTGTCAAATAATTTAAACAAGAATTTGATAGATTTCTGTTCTAAATTAAACATATGCTCATCCTGAAATTTTTGTCCTGAATATTTAACTGTTAAATGTCCCGATACATCTGCACTCCACCCTGATGGCAAATTTTCCACTTCCAAAACAGTTTGAGATTTATGAGATAATAAGTTGGCCATTACACAAGTTATATCATCATCACAAGCAATATTACAATGGAAAAACAAAAAAGAGCTATTTATACTTCTACTTAATTTAATTAAATTAGAACAGAACATGTTCACATCATTTAAAGTATACTCCAAGTCAAACAAATGTGAGAGTCCCTCTACAATAATGTTTATTGATTTATGTGTTTCTAGCATGTTATAAATTTTTTCTCTCAATTTTAAATAATGATGTTGCAATAGTGTTTGCTGTTGTAACAATAAACTTTCAGTTATTTCCTCCCCAAGATTGTAGAACACTAAAAAGCCACTATCTAGATATTTTTGTACACTATAATTCATTTTAAGGCCTACTTGTTGGTAATGTTGTAATGAATTGTGTGCTGACACAATAATAACAGCATTTTTGCTTTTGACAAAATGATTTAGGGTACAATTAATAATAAATGAACTATCACAATTGTTCATCTCCTTTACAGTGATGACTTTACTTGCAACTTCTGAATCCAATTGAAGAATTGCTGTAATTTCAGAAGTCATTCTAGAACAAAAAAAAATTATTAAAAAGTTTTAAAAAATTAATTAATTACTACAAAAACATTGAAATAAATGAAAATTGTACAAGTATCTCGTTCTCATTATGGTTAAAACATTGGTGTTGCAGATTACAGATAGATAAACGATCAAGCCACAATCGTCAGTCACTGCGCGGAACTACTAACCAATAGTCTCTTTATGTGAAGCTTACATAATAGGTCAAAATTACTTATCAAATTCAGTGATAAAACCAAGTTGAGTATAAAAAACTTACTTTAATGTGATATAAGTGAGGACATAAAATTTTCGTAAGTATTCATATATATCTTCAACCTTTTAAGTCACCCCTTAATGTAATAATTTTTCCCTTTATGACCCAGTGTTTATAAAATAAAAATTATTAATCGAAATTAATTCAATAAATTTGTTAATATTGACAAATTATGTGTCAATGTCAGCTGGCAAAAATGCTTCTTTTAGTTTTTTTATACTCCCTATTAAAGAGAAGGCAAATGAAACTAAAGCCCAAATAACCATATCTTATGTGATTATTTTTTCTGGCTCCAGGATACCAGAATAATGTATTCCTTTGCCCCAAACGGTTATTGGATACTAATGGTAGGCTCCGCCATATTGTTAATGACTGACGAGAATTTTTTTTGAAAATGGAATGCAACGTTAGTGATTATGATAAAATGATGCGAAAATAAAATGTTACATATAACAATGAATACTATGAAATGATAACTCGTAATAGTGGGGTCAGTTCAATGCTGTATATTTTATTTCGTATATTGTAATTAAGTTTTTGTTATGAAATTGCTGTAGTTTCATGCCAAAAACGATTGTTATATCGTGCAATATATTAAATACATCATTCAGCGGTCATTACTGACTTACTTGAGATATTCAGTATTTCATTTTCATTCATTCATTTATAGTGTAGTTTCATTTATTTATCTTCATCGTATCATTTCATTCTTATTTGGGTATCAATTCATCGTAGTCATTAACATAATAATCTATTTTCGTATCTTTTATCGTAATCACTAACATTACATTCCATTATTAAATAATTTCATGTAAGTCATTAACATAATGGCGCAATCAATCATTTGTCGCCATAAAATCTTTTGGGCAACAGGATATATTACACCGGCATTCAGGAGCCAGATGTAAAGAAATAATCACCTACACATGGCTGTAAGGATATTAGTCATAGTTTTTTTTTTTAAATAATTTATTTCATACATAATGAGTATATTTAAATAAAGATATTTTGATTTTGACTTTGTATGGGCTTTTGATTCCTTTTTCTTTCCTGTAATTGCGAGTATTTAAAAAAATCAGATAACTGTCACTTGTCATTATTTTAAATCATTCATTCATATACCTATCATCACGTTTTCGCCCAAAACCATGTCTTTAATAATATGTGGGAACTATTTGCACTTAACCGATTAAATAAATAATATTAACCATTATTAATTAAATAGGATAACATTAAGTATAACAACAAGTTTCAAAAAGAACATCCGAAACAACCAAGTATGAATTAGGCTGCATAGCATTTGTATTCGAAATTTATTCTAAAATTTAATACAAAATTTCGTTAATTACAGTATTATGAGTGGTACTGAAGTAGTAAGAGTGTCACAATGGTATTTCGGAGGCATTGCATCTGCTGGCGCAGCTTGTATAACACATCCATTAGATTTATTGAAAGTGCAAATGCAAACACAAAAGGGAAAAAATATTTCTATGCTTAAAGTAACCGGAATTGTAATTAAAAATCAAGGTAACGTAAATACTAACATATTATACACAATACAGTTTTACTAATTTTTTAAAATAAATAAATATGTTTCATTATTGGGAATATTTAAAATAGGTAGGAAAGTACCTATTTTAAATATTCCCAATAATGAAACATATTTATTTATTTTTGTAACCAAATCACAACCCAAGGGGGATCTTTAATGTTTGAATTATATGTTTAATATTCTTATTGACAGGTTTCTTTGGCCTATATAATGGTATATCAGCATCACTTCTCCGTCAGCTCACATATTCAACAGCGAGATTTGGTATTTACGAAATGGCCAAACAGAATCTTGCACCAAAGGATGTAAGTGATAATGCTTAAGCCTCAAATATTTCTCAATATTCTGAAGCTGCCGCACCATATCAAAAAAAAAACTTTTATATCCTATAGCCAAAAAATCATAATTATTTTTTTATAATAATCAGATTTATCTAATCCAATTACTTATAATTATTAAAGTCCAAAATAGTTCAAAATAAGCTTTTGGTTATTGTTGAGTATAAGTGTGTAGTCTACCTTATATCTATAGTACCTAAACCAATTGTGTTAATTTCCAGGGTTCAGCAATTCCACTATATATGTCTGCATTCTTAGCAGGTTTAGGTGGATTTGCAGGAGGCTTAGTTGGTAATCCAGCAGACTTAGTCAATGTTAGAATGCAAAATGATGTAAAGCTACCAAAGGAACAAAGAAGGAAGTGAGTGATTACAGCTTATACAATCTATATTAATTGAAAAAAAAAAAAAATTACTAGCTTTTAATGCAATTAATGGCTTGTAAAATAATTTGTCTTTCAATTCTCTTTAATATATTGAAAGGAAAATATTTTTTTTTCTAAAAGCAAAGAAAAGTTGATGAACTATTAAGAAAACAACCTATGTTGTTTTCTTATATTATATAGTGTTCTTAAGTAAGAATGGTGTTTGCCTTATAATAAGAAAACAGGCTAGCATGATCCAAACCAAAGAAGTCTAACACTGGTTTTCAACTGTCACCTTATATGTTTGATGCAAGATGTCAGTGAAATAAAACATATAACTGTAACCTACTGTTCGACAAAATAGAATACATATAGCTACTATCGACTAAATAGAATAAATTTTCAAAAATGTGATATAATAACTTATAAAACAAATACAAATAATCATGTAATACTAAATATAAGAGATATTTATATCTATATTACTAAGCTCCCACTTTGCGTTCAGAAGGTATTTCTTTAATAATTCTCTAGATTCCTTATTTTATTAAATTAAATTAATTTAGTTATTTATTTTTGAGCGGAAGCTGCTTCTAAATGTAACTGATGTACCACCAGTGGCTATAAACACATCTTCTCTCTGTGCCTGTCATCACCAAACTTAATCAGTTTATTATAAAATACGCTGCACGCGCTATCAAGTAGCGCATGCAGTATTTATAATAACACCTTAACGAGACTTAATAACACCAAAAAGAAAACATGCCGAATATAACTTTCTTTCTTAAAATACCATGCTTGTTAAAAATGTTCTAACATGACTTTGACTTTGAATGGGATGGTGAAGAAAATCATGCACAAGCATTATGTACTGTTGTTCGGCCTGGGAAAGTAAATGTTGCCCAATTTTATTGAATCAAAGGCGCGGGAGAAGTCTAACCAGTGGCGTCGCTAGGCGTCAGCGGCGGCCGACATCGGCTCGTGCCTGAGAGGGCCTCGCAAAAAAGATTTACAAGCTACCTATTTATTTTTGTTTCGCTTATCAGCCTGCTTTAGATAGCCGACCCCGAACAATTCGTGGAAAAGCTAAGCAGAGGATAATGACTTATTATTTTCGAATACGTGCGAGACGGATATTCAGAATCGTCCGTCTGGCAACACTATGAAATGAAAGTTTCGCCCGAATGACTACTACTTCAACAATTTTAAATTCTGTGTAATTATTTTTTGTCATTATTTGATTATCAACAATAAAATTCGTTTATTCTTACGTTATTTTATAATTAAGCTCACTTAATTTAACGGGTTTTTTACTGCGAAGTAAAATAGGCCTCGCCACTGAGTCTAACAATACCAAAAGGGTACAAATTGACCTGTCATGCGAAACCAGTCAGTCACGTCGATCAACGCAGTAGTGTTACCGCGTCCTTATCTGTTTACATTGGCAGTATAGAAATTTTTTCTAAATAATCTGTCAATTGCTGAGTTACCACTCGTTCTAATACTTTGGAAAGGCATGGCAGAATACTAGTGGGCCGAAGGTGTGACATCAATGTGTGGCTTGACTATGACTTAGCCAAAAGCTCATTGTAGCTTATAAAAAGATTAAAATTTTAATCTTTAATTAAAAACAATATTACAATACAAATAATCGATGTGATTCTTGAGAGTATACTTAATATTTCATAGTACCTCTTTAAAATGTGAATACAGTCCTTCAGGAGCTATGAAAAAAACAAATCACCAAGATTCCAATGTAATGGTAATTTACACATTTTCAGCTATAAAAATGCTATCCATGGTTTATGGCGTGTAGCAGCTGATGAGGGTGTTCTGCGCCTTTGGGCTGGCGCCTCTATGACATGCAGTCGGGCTGTACTTATGACAATTGGCCAATTGTCATTCTATGATCAGATCAAAGAAATTCTTCTTGCCACTCCTTACTTTTCCGACAATGTGGTAACACATGTAACTTCCAGCTTATCTGCTGTGAGTATATATTGTTTGCCTTGGTAAAAATGAAAGATAGGGAACTTCTGTAGTCACATAATGCTTTTGTTTCCCAAGCGAAAAAACTGGTGTCAATTTAGATTTATTATTTGTTATAAAAAGAGTAATAAATACTTACATTACTTTTTTCCAGGGTGCTATAGCAACGACAATGACGCAACCTGTGGATGTTTTGAAAACAAGAGCAATGAATGCAAAACCTGGTGAGATTAATAGTCTTGTGAAACTTATCAAAAACACTGCCAAGGAGAGCCCGCTAGCATTTTTTAAGGGATACATTCCAGCGTTCACAAGGCTCGCTCCACATACCATACTGACATTTGTGTTCCTAGAACAGCTTAAAGTAAACTTTGGTATAATTAAGAAAGAAACTTTAAATTGAAACATTTCAATATCAGGTAAGATGTATCATGCGGTAGTAAAATTTAGATAAATAACCATATTTATATACTACATAGTAGTGATTTATTTATTTACGCATTAAACTGTTTAAAGTTTTTATATCAAATGTAATAATGATATAAGTATCAGTGTCTGAGACTAGTCTAGTAGAATATCTCTCTATCAATTCCAAAATAATAAATTGATTTATTGTCATACAATGATAATACAGTTTAATACAGTTTCCATAATGCAGTTTCCGGTAACTTAACAAAAATTTAAACTAAATATGTTAAAAATATATATATTATTTATTTCTTATCAAAAATATTGTATATAATATTGTCTATTCCTACAATTTTGAATTTCATGAATAAATTTCAAGGCGTGTTGGTAGATATTCCTCCAGTCTTCCTTAGAAGTTCAAAAGACTTAATATTTATCAGTTACAAAAATCAAATCAAAAATAAAACTTATCAGTGATAATTTTGTTTAGTTACTCTGTGCCAAAATAATGTATGAACCTTCACAAATTCATAATCATTATACAATTATATTTATATCAAATGTGATTATTTTTCCGCTAGTTAAGATTTTTTCTTGTAATTTTTAATTCTGAGAAGTGATTTTCTTAGTAACTTTACATTAAAAATGTAATAAAAAGTTTCAAAAAAGCGGTTATTAAAAGCTTTTTAAATGAAGGAGGAATCAGAGAACTGTTCGACAGACTGACACACCATGATGTTGAGCAAAATGTATAACGAATGTATAATTCCATTACCTATATTTAATATACCGAATTTTATTTTTTGATACATATATAATTTAAAAATAATCACATTCCCGTGAAAAATTGACAATATATAAAATGTAATGCTAATAAAAATTTGCATTTAGAAATTGTTATATAAATTTTTATTTGATATATCTATTATAATAAATTCTTCATTGTTTTATGTGTAGAAAGTAGAGACTGTTGGGCTAAAATGGAATGGAAGAGTTTTTAAGATTTAATGTATCAATTTAGTACTCTTATACCTTTTATTGTGTCTGTAAACTGATAAATAAAAAATATTGCTTGTTTTAAGTGATGTTCTATGTAACTCTGGACACTAGCAGAGAATATAGTAACAAATAACATCGATAGTCACAGCAAACAGCCAAATTTTTTTTAAATATATCCAATATTTATGTTGTACGACTATTTGACTTGAGTCATTTGACATTGAAAAAATTTGAAAAAAAGGAAAAATTGTAAAAATTTATTTTCTACTTACAAAAAATATCTAAATTTTAGTGGCCATAGCCAAGCATTAATATGCCTTTACCAGGAGGCCATAAAATACTAAAATTAGAACTTTAATCAAAAAATTCATATTTCTAACAAGGAAATATTATATCATAAACTGGACTATTTTCATATCACAAACCGTAATTCCCACCCAATGAGGAATTTAAAAATTCCATTATATAGTTTGGTTTCAATAAAACAGAACATGAATATTAAGATCGACGATTTGTAATGTAGCAATGGATTCAAGTACTATATCAATAACTTGTGCAATCAGAAAAATTTCGAAATAGAAGTATGGTTTATTATGATGATTTGACAATTATTATTTATTTGATTTCTAAAGATCAAATTGTAACTTTTCGGTACGAATGCAAAAGCGTTTACCCCCTAAAAATCGAGCAGCATAATTATGAGTAAATAACCAAAATTTAATGAAAAAAAACTGCGACCATGCTTGATTCTATTTTAATACCTTTTTTAATTAACGCCATTCCATTGAGCCCCCTGCCTCATTAATGATAATTGTAGAGTATATAAAAGCATAGCTAAGTTAAATCGAAAATTGGAACTGTAGTATGCACTAAATCTAAATTTAGTACAGTGTATCTCGTTCTCTTAAGGTGACAAAAAGGACAGTTCACATTTAAAAGTTGCATTCAATATTCTACCTTATAAAACGTCTTAAAATGCAGGTTTTACAAAGCAATACATGTTCACAACATTATTTATAGTTCTTTTAAAGCTGTCTTTGGTATATGCTCGTATAATTCTTGCCATCTTTTTGCTATAACATAATGAGAGAACGGCATATACATAATTAAAATTAAAATAGGTAATTTTTCATTATGTGACTTGAAAAGAGCGATATCACTTTGATACTGTCGACTGCGCTTCAAAAGAAACATGATTTATTTGTTAGTATATTATAATATTTTACATTAACAAGTATTGCAATAATTGTCTCATTAAATATATGGTTTGAATTTTAAAAAGTTCAATGAATTTGAACGGAATGGTGGCTTTAAGATTAAACCGTTTTACTTTTGATGCGTTGTCGATAGTAACAGTAGGATATCGTTCGGTTCGAATCGTTTCATGTAAAAATTAATACCCTAAGAGTGTGCTGCCAGAATCAAACCTACTGACACAAATTTACGAAAATGTTGCTTTTCTCCGATATTTTTAATGAGAGTTCAAACTCATTCACAAGTGCAAGCGTTCGATCTACTAGCATCAATTGCAATGATTTCAATTCATTAGAATAAAACAAATAGTGATAAAGCACTCTGTAGTTCTTTGTCAATAAATGATATAAATGCACTGAAGTCCATATAAATTTAATGGTGGTGCTAGAGGATCGCGTGTACGCTCTTAAAATCATAAATAATTAGATGTTCTAGAATATTTTTGGTTAAATACAAAATCAATAGACGACTGAGCCTAAAGTCGGACAATCGTGCACGTATAATAATTGTGATCACAAATAGTAAATTAGACTCCGGATCAGAAAACAAGTTATATAACCAATATATTGTTCCCGACGTTCATTTGTTGAACATAACATTTTTTTTCATTCTAACAGTAAACGTAGACACGAAATATGTAGAATATCATACAATTACATAGATTTATAAATCTTTTGGTTTTCCTATTATATTTTGTAGGCACAATTTTCTGATCCGGAATTGTAACTCTTAGTGTAGCATGCGTATGGGTACGATATAAATTGTTAAGCTGTGTGGTTCGTTATAGTTATATAATGTTATCTATGTATGACTCAACATTTCAAAATCATGATAATTATATTTATTAGATATAAGTATAAAAACATGGCAAAGCCAATTTGTTAATAGATTGAAAACTATTCTTTTATTTATTTTGAAAGGGCTATAGACCGCTTTAGCTTTAAAATTTAGTTTATAAATACTTCGTGATTGTTACATTTTAAACAAAAATATAAATTAAACATTAGAAAATTTATTTATCATGTTGTTGTTCACACAAAACTGCGATAACAGTGTCACAAATATTTGGTCACACTATATTATTAAATACTTATATTTGGTTCTGTGGTTTTTAATAGTTGCACTATTGAAAATTCTTATTATGTCGATCTTTAATGTTAGGGTGTTGTTACCTTGCTAGAATTAAGATAAAATGAAAACTGTTACTATAGTACATAGGTACTTTATTTAAATTCCAGTTTATGTTCTGTTATGGTTGTCGAATAAAGTTGTTGTTAGTAAAATATGTACTACTTGTTTTATTGATTCATAGGATTTCGAGAGAAGAGGTAATAATAATCCATATTATATTCCAAATAATTTATTAGAACAATTATTTAAAATCTGATAATGCAATCACCGACTATTATGTAGATTTACCAAAACTAATTTAGTAAAATTAATATAAAATAGGTATCACCATATTCCACAGCATGTCTAAACCTGTACCGTACATTCCCACACAATCACATAAGATTATTGAAAGTAGATTCCTTTTAAAATGGAATATTTCCTGATTGTATCTATTTCCTTATTCACTGCTTGACATTGCCAAAAACATACGTGCATAATTTAATCTCTCGCATACGTTTTGAGATACAAAAGCTAATAACGTAACGTTAAGCGTATTACTATAGCATTTCAATATGCTTATTTCTCTAATCTTTTCTATTTGTATAGGCACTAACAACAATATTTGCTTGTCCAAAACATTATTTACTTTGTTTTGAATCGCGCATTAATGATTTGACGGAATTACTGAGTAAAATGGTAAAGTTGCCCTGATTCTAAAATGAAAATTTAAACGTTAAATTTAAAATGTTAATTTAAAACATGCCAAGTCATATCTCTTTCTTAGCGGAGTGAATGCAAGAGAAGCAAATAAGAATTTTTTAGGTTGAAGGAATTTATATTCTTTTGACAGAATGTTAATGACCAAGAACGTTCACAGTGAGTTAGGGAATTCAAGTGCCGTCGGATCCGTGAGTGGGCCGCAGCATGAGGCACTGACCTGCATGCTCTATGTGTATGGTGGCGGGGCCCTGCATCCATGGTTCGCCGTCGATTTGCATGGCACAAGATCCCTCCAGTTCTATCTGTACCAACAGAACAGTACTCCTAATAAGTTTCAAGTGTTACAACCGTGTTCGAGACTTATTAGTTCAGTTTAGCTGAGAAAGGCATATATAAATAGTAGTTTTGGATACTTCATAACAAAAGCGCTGCTGTCTAAATTTAAGTTGCTTGACAATCCTAAATATTTGCTATCCTTTTGTAGTACATACTGGGAGTATTAGTTATACTGAATTTAAATTTAGTCAACTAAATGATATACTTTGTAATCAAAATAAGAATAGGATATAGTTTCATTTGCAAGCAATTAATGTCATCATAGACAGGAAACTAAAACTAAATGATATACTTTGTAATCAAAATAAGAATAGGATATAGTTTCATTTGCAAGCAATTAATGTCATCATAGACAGGAAACTAAAACTAAATGATATACTTTGTAATCAAAATAAGAATAGGATATAGTTTCATTTGCAAGCAATTAATGTCATCATAGACAGGAAACTAACTATAATTCAGTGACTTTGGGTATGGTTTGCTAAAGGCGTCACATCAAAATTCAACGAAATTTTAAAATATCTACTTTTGTTATTAGGTACGGCTAGCGAAAATTGAAAGTAAGTTTTGCAATCCTATTCTTATTTGAACTGCATAATACGGTCGGCCTCAGAAGTAGAATAACACTTTAGTATTATGTCATACCAAATACTGCGTTTACTACAACTACTGCATACTTCATGGTTGGTGTGACATAGCACCATAGAGTAAATCTATTTCTGAGGCTAGATGATTTCTAATCTTTGAAAAAACTTTGGACTTTGGAATTTCAAAATTCTTGATAATAATCTGTTTATATTTATCATTTTTCTCTAAAATTAGATTACCTCCACTCTAGAAGCTTGTGTGAATCGATACGGTTCAGCTAGACCACACTGAAGACGAGCTATGTGAAAAGACGACGAAACACCAACGACCTAAAACAAATGAATACCATATAGGTATCATATAGGTATTTAATAATCATTTAACTATATAATTATTTTCTCACTTCAACTTTTCCATCGCTTATGCTCTGCTCATCCACTTCCGCTTCATTTCCCATGCCTGAAAACGAAAATATGGTTAGGTAGAAATCATCAATTTTATAATTATCAAAAACATTTAAGTCCATCGCTGGTATTATTAGGATCCATGCCATAGTGACAATCTTAGTAACAGCAGTGTTCCTTCAGAGGCGAAACGCCGCTAAGGCTTGAGGACTTCCCAAGGTTGCGGTCTTTCGAAGTGATTTTTCGATAATGATTGCATTAATAAAATGTCTCACTCCACAAGTCGACGCCGGCGCCCCACGAGGGTATGTTAAGCACGACGAGTGCCTGCAGCGGGGGAAGGTGTATCGCGTCGCGGGCGCTGTCCACGCGCACGCGCAGGCGTCGCTCCAGCCCGCCGCAGCCGCCGTCATCGAGCGCCCGACCAACTCCGAGGAATGCGTATGCCACCTACAAATATACATATTTTACTGTCTGAGATTACGGATTCCATTAAATAGTAATTTCAGTCTCTTCTCTCTTAGACATGTCGCAATAAAAGTGACAGGTCTCAGAAAACTACGAGCTGCGATATACTACGCGGTATATGTTCTCGGGAACCCCGAGACAGTTAAAATTTAATTGTGTGAATTGTACAGTTTAAAGAATTGTTAAAATTAACCTCTCTTAGTATATGTAGGCTGTTCATATTCACCGACTTGTGAGTGTGATCAATTTTATAATTAATCCGACAGTTATTCTTGGAAACTATGTATTTCAACTTGCTAATGATCCACACAATAATATTACCGTGGGTCAACCTTAAATAATGTATGTATATATAAATATATATATACATTTTA
This sequence comes from Acentria ephemerella, assembly GCA_943193645.1. Taxonomy (NCBI): domain Eukaryota; kingdom Metazoa; phylum Arthropoda; class Insecta; order Lepidoptera; family Crambidae; genus Acentria; species Acentria ephemerella. The sequence goes on along the minus strand of OW971886.1, from coordinate 6,423,744 downwards.
ATATATACTTCACTTTCACTTACAAATATTGTGTATTGTTTTGAAGTAGGTATATCATAAGATGGCAGCAAATAAGCTCCAAAACAACAAAACTACGACGTGCAATAACTTATTGCACCACATTTTGTTCAACTGGGAAGCTTAGTATCGAAATACCGTTGCTATGTCGTGGTTCTACGTTATAAGCGTAAAAATTACATAATTAAGAGTTCGGCTGGCGTATCTATAAAGGAACTGCGTCCGCGCACGATGGAAGTCCAGCGCGACCTGCGCGTCGACTCCGATGCTCGCGTAGTTGTACGCGTATAGGACGCGCTCAGTTCGCGGCCGTCCCAAGCGACTCCGGCGAGTTTTTATTGTTACTTTCCACCTAGTTAAATGTAAAAGATTTTAAACATTTCTTAACCACATAATTTAGAAAATATACAAACGAAGTGAACGTTGCTTATTTGATTTAAAATATCTCATATTTTTATTTTATAAGAAAAGGGAAAATACTAATTTATAACTAATAGGCAACAATCAATTCTAAAAAAAAAAAGAATTTTCTCGAAAATATTTCAAGTTATACAAATAAGATACGTTTATTAATTTGCTAAACATGTATTTAGATGATTAGTTATAATCATTAGTGTTAAAAATATACTGATAATATCCTAAGCTGAGATGAGTAAAGTTTACCGAGTGTTGCAGGTGGTAGGAACAGAGGAACTAGTTTTCCTTTTTTTATAGTGATTTTTACAGAGAATTAAAGTGGGAGCTAATGTAAAGTTACCCACTTTTGATATTTCAAATTTAAAATAATGTATATGCTACAGAACATATGCCATTTGGTGGGCCGTGCAGGTAGGGAAATAACAAAACTCCAAATATATAAAAAACGTTAAAAAATATAACCTACATTACAAACTTACCTGTCCAGTGGTTGTTCCGTGGCATGTTTAATGGAATTAATTATTAAATGTGCGTCTATGTGTGAGCTGCAACCAGGGCCCCATCCAAGTGTTCGAGACAAATCGTTACCTGTCCCCATTGGCATGATTGCTACGGTAGCCTTAATAAAATAAAACAAAATCACTGTAAATATATTTTGAATTGGATAAATGATTAAATTAATTTATTCATCACCCTACTCATTTTTATGATTATCGTTTGTATGAGGTTCTTATTAACTTATTTTGTAAAACCTAAAGCACTTCAAGATAGAAGTTTGATCTTTTACCTGCCTTTACTCTGACATTATAGAAACGGATTTCGTGTGCAAATGTAACTTTTGATGTGTCGTCTGTACGTCTTACTACTTTGTGAGATACATAATACGATAATGGGTAAAACACTCATGGGTGGCTGTCTAGAAATTCTCAAGACTGACCCGTATATGTGGTGCAGACATCAGCGCGTTCAATATCCATGCAACAGTGCCATCGCCACCAACGGCTAAAATCCGGCATTTCGGTGGTAGCCATCGAACCACACTCTCTGGAGCTATAGTACTTACATTAACAACCTGTGGATAACGCATAAAAATTGAGTTAAATCATCACATTGTTTCACTATAAACGCATTTGAACTCAAACTTAAAATTATCATTTAAAAAACACCAACAATCAAATCTTTAAAAATATTAAAGCTTTCGCTAAGAAGCGCAAGCGCATCAAGTATGAAAAAAATAATCTATTGTGCTTGTAGCATAACAGTTTCTGAAAAATTATAATTACTTGAGTTCAGTACAAAAAACCTGTACCTGTATAGGGTTAAGTAATCCACGGAAAAGAGAAAGAACTTCATCACTTCTGTTGCTACCGGAGTTTGAGTTTGCTGAAAACATCATATAGGTATTTATAATGAATATTATATAAGACGATTTAGGCGAGATAACATGGTAACAGCCTGTGAGAAATGAATATTCTTCTGTAGTTGTAAATAATTGCACCATATTGTACAGATAAGTTCCTATGGCCTAGGCCATGTAGGACCCATGCAACATCGACCGCAAGACGTGCATTGCGGCCAATGTTTTTAAATCTTTTCCGAAAACTTTTTGCTTGCGGGGTGTTGTTGCGGTTTGAAGGCTCATAGTCTTGTGTTCTCAATATTGGAAGATGATTATGCTTGAAGTTTCTCTGCGTAATCGAATCAGCAATGACAGGAATGATGACTCATGAGTAGGACCAATCGGTTTAGAGATCCTGGGGTCTATATTCAGCAGTGAGCGCCTTTCGGCTAAAATGATAATGGCCTCGGTCGGAAACATTATTTCCGCAGGACGCGCCAGCGGTGATGGTGGAAATTTGACCTGTGTGCGACGCAAGACGCCCCAAGGCAAGGTTTTTTTTGAGGCAATTAAAATTTCAAAATAATTACTAACATAGAATATTTAAAGTTTAAATGGAAATTTAATAGTTTAGTTTTTATCAAAGAAACTTTGTTGAGTGTGTCAGATTCAAAACATTTTAGAAATGAATCTATCTTAAAAACAAAAGGCATTCCTCAATATTATCAAGTTCAGTACTAGTCTTTCATCACAATCCAATAAGCAATTGACAAATAACCAGTGACGTCATTTGCTGTTTATAAATGGCGAAATTTAAGCATATTTGCCTTATAGACATCATAGGATGGTCAAGTCAACAATGATTCATAAAAATCATTGTTTACCTATCACATTGAATTGGAATAAAAGAGATGCAATTTAATTTAGTCTGCCCCCAGTGGAGCCAATAAATAATCAAATCATACCAAAAATAATTAGTGGTTCCCAATTTTTATCAGGCAATGGTTTAATATTAGAAATAGCCCCCTTCTCTATTTGTACACAATATGGTGGTATAATTATATCTCTGTACTTTTGGAAATTGCATTCCTGAAATTTGAAAAATATATATATATATATATAATTGTAATATTTTGAAATGTTTTACACTCAAATTGTGATAAAATTTAATACACTAGTAACCAATGTTTAATAAGCACGACAAATCCAAATCTGCCTGTAAAATTGATTACCTCAGTTTGATTTAGAGCACTAGTATGACACAGTTTTGTTTTTTGGCACCAAGAACAGAAAAACTTCTGTAAAGCATCATCATTTTCAGTCCTTACGTTTCCAACTAGAAAAAGGATAACAAAATCAAATTAACCTTTCATTGAAATTGTTCACCATGCAAATGAAATTGCATAAAACATACCATTGACCCAATGATGACAAAATTGTTTATCGCTTGGCCATGTAATTATTTTACATCTAAATTTCTTGTCCAAAATGCGATGGCACCTTCTGCACGCGCTCACTCCACAACATTCGCAAAAAAGACCAACTAATGGTAACATAAGTTTCCCACACACTGTACACTGTCAAGAAAATAAGTTTATAACTTTATAAAAATTATAATATTTAATGACAAATATTTAATGCAAAAGTACAACTCACATAAATATTGTATGGTATTGATTTGTTGCACTGAATACTTCTCCAAGAGTGCCCTCGAGCTCTATATTTTGTTAGCAGATATATGTTGTCGTTAAAAAATGCATTAACTATCCTGTAGATTAAGTAACTAAGAAATAATCCACCGATTAGAAAATAATAATTGAAGAAGACATCATAAACATCATTTGATATTTTTTCCATATCAATAATCAATAATCCAATATCAGGTAAATTAAGAAATGTAAAGGCAAATTCTGTTTTTTCATATCGTTTTTAAAGAAAAATCAATTTTACAAACAAATTAAAGAATAAAAACGTAAATAGTTTTTAAATTAATTCTTCATAGGCAATTTGGCGCTGCTGTCTCATGCTATCATAAAAAGAAGGCATGGGCAACTAAAGCACATACAACCACATCTATGAGGTTATTTGTGTACCAAACACAAGTATTACGACTTATGTTTTGGGATAGCTATGATACTTTTAAATTTTGTAAGGAGAACTAAAAATAGGAGTATTTTGTGGAATCACTGGTAACAGTATGTTTCAGTTGGGTTCTGTATATTGAATATTATGTTGTAAATTATTTTATTACCACGGTGTCGGGTCAAAAATCACTTTCATCAGAATTGGTTTGGTAACTAGAAGTGTGACTTTTCAGGGTCCCATTTTATTATATTTGTTTTTAGGAAAGAAGTTCCTTTATAAAGTTATCGTGTCATGACGGAACAATTTCACATCTTTTAGATATTTATTCTCATAAGTAATGATTAGATATGGCTGTATATGCTTGATTTCTTATGCTTTTATTTATTTAAAGCAAATTAAAAAAATAAAGAAAATCAAAACAAGTAGTAAATATTGTTATGACTTGACATGTTTTTAAAATCACTTTGATATAGAAATATTCAAAAATACCTCACTGCATCAAACCTTAAATATTAATAAATTGCGTAATTCTATAGAATAGAACTACATCTTGAATAGAATTAAATCTTGTTCCTGACAACTGAGGTAGAATGTCTGTAAATTCAATTTACGAAACTGCGTATAAAGGCGATTTCAATCAAATTAAAGTAAAAGTTGATCAAAATGCTGAATTAATTAAGACTCCTGATGAAGTAAGTAATTTCTGTTAGAAGAAATCTGAGATTGATTTATTTGATGAATTTCAAGGTCGAACAACATGTTTATGTAGCCTAAGTTTTAATTTTAACAATACTTTGATTTCAGAATGGACGTATTCTCCTTCATTGGGCCGCTCTTGGTGGTAATGAGAACCTGGTTGACTTTCTATTAGACAAGGGAAGCAATGCAGAAGCTGTTGATGATACAAATTGTACATCACTGATTTTGGCTGCCTCAGCTGGAAGGTTTGAGGTAGTAAGAAAATTGATTGGAAGAGGAGCAGATGTGAATCATAAAACGAATAGAGGCCAGTCATCATTACATTATGTTTGCTCTAAAGGACACTTTGCGGTAAGTTATACAAATTATCAATCAATTAGTACTATGTAGTCTAAATAAGAATAGAACTGCACCACTAACTCACTTTACAAAAAAAAAGATCAACCAACATTTCATTAAAGTTGTATGGATCCCAAACGAAATTGTGTCAAAATTCATCATTAGTAAATCTTTGTACGATTAGTAATATTGATGAGGAATTAAATGCATTTATCAGGATAAGTGAATTTAGTTCCCTATTTAATAATCCCTGCATCATTATAGATTGGAAGCAATACTTATCAAACAAACAGATACATAGATTGCGCAGGAGCGAAGAGCTGTTCTGATTTTGGAGCAAACAATGCACCATCTTCCTACTTTGAAGTAGGTCTGTTATGGCATGAGGATAGTTCTCATATGCCAGACAGCTTTCACCATACCTTAAATAGATTAAATTGATTGAAAAATTAAATTTATTGAAAAGATAATGTTTACGTTCAACGGTTCGAGTGATTGCTGCATCCTGTCAAGTTTGCCGAAATAGGAGAGCTGCGCCTGTCATCCCATGTATAGCAGACTTTCCAGAAGAAAGCCTCATACATCACAAGCATCCATTTTCTGTTACTGGAGTGGATTATTTCGGACCATTTAAGGTGGTGGTGGTGGCTAGCGTCGAGAGAAACCCTTGCCTTGTTCACATGCTTTTCAACACGGGCGGTTCATCTAGAATTACTAGAAAATTTATCAGCGGATTCAACTATAATGGCGCTTTGTCAGTTTATTGGTCGGCGTGGGTGCCCCAACAAGATATTCTCAGATAACGGAACTGCCTTCGTTGGTGCTAGCCGAGAGATTCGCAGAGAGTGACAGATGATTCAGCCCAGAATCACGGATTTTGCGGTCAACAATCATTTTGAGTGGTATTTTACACCGCCCGCTGAGCCATCGATGGGTAGCGTATGGGAGCGTTTAGTCGGTTGTGTTAAACGGACTTTATCAAATTAACAAAGAGCTCCTCGTGACGAAGTCTTGTCGACGCTCCTAGTGGAGGCAGAGACTATAATTAACTCACGACCTCTTACGCATGTCTCAGTGGAGGTAGATAACGCCCGCGCATTGACACCTAATCACTTACTGATTGGTCAGTCGTCAGCACTGCCGGGCCCTAATGATCTCACAGATGATGATGACCTTCATAGGCGAGCCAATTGGAAGAAGGCTGCGTTTAGCGGACCATTTCTGGCATCACTGGGTGCGTGAGTGACCGTCCGGTTCTATGTCGTCGTGGGCCAATTCGTTCCCTATCTTTGCGCATTTGGACAGCTGGCGATGTAGTAATTATTTGTGACTCTAATTTGCGTCGAGGTGTATGACTGAAGGGTAGAGTAACCCAGGTTTACGTAGGACGGGACGGAATCGTTAGAGTTGCTGATGTCAGAATAGCGGGTGGTACGATGAGACGGCCTGTCCGTAAATTGATATAAAAGATTAGACGTAGGTTAGTTACTATGTTAGATTATTATTCAAAGGTGTAAAGTGTTAATATTTTCATGAGTAGAAAATTGTTTTAAATTTGTTTGTGCATGGGCTGCAGAGGTCTATCCTTGTTTCTTTTTACATGTAAACATTCGTTTACGAGGAGGGCTATGCCAAGGACATATATATTTCTAATTGTCTATGTGTTAACTCCTAAGTCTATTGGTGTCACTTCTGCTTTAAGTCTTCTGTCAGCCAGTTTTTCTCTGTTTTATATATTTTATTATTATACCTTTTCCTCCTGAAATCCGCCTTGTCGGGGACAGCAAGGGAACTTGCTGTCCCCGACAACTTTAGTGACTTATCAAATAAGACACTGAAGTGAAGTAGGTTTCATGTCTATGATGTTACAATTTGCTGACCATGCCATCTTATGTATAGTCATTTGTGTCTGTCTGTCTTCTTATTTTGACCACATAGTAAATTAGTTAATATTGTAAACAACCTGAGATATAAATGTTGAATTATATTTATAACTTAGTTTGAGTAATACTATATGTATTTATTTTTAGATCACAAAATATTTAATTGAAGCTGGAGCTAATATTAATGAAACTGATGTTTTGAATGCTGCACCATTACACAGAGCCTCTGCTCAAGGGAGAAATAATATTGTTGAATTGCTACTTTCCCGCCCTGAGCTGAATGTAGATATTTGTGATTCAACAGGCTCTACTCCATTGTAAGTATAGTTATAAAAGTATAAACTACTAACACATACAGATTGAATTTTCAAGTGGATAGACTAATCCACAACTTAAAAAAAGTCATATATATATATTCAAAGAATCTGCAAATTTTTATTGAAATAAAACTATATAAGACTTGTGAAACCATGTTGATGGATACTTATCGAGCCTTCTGAAACACAGAAGCTTGCTATAATAACTTTTGATTTACCTATCTGCAATGAACCTTGACAGTAGTTTCTTAAAGTTAAAAAAGTGCATTTAAAACACTACACCAGCAAGCTCCTCTTTGAGTGAAACAACTAAAGGTCATTCATTAATAATAAATTAATAAGTAAATACTGCATATTAATGACGTTGTTAAAAATGGATTACGAACTGATAAAGCAAAGGTTCTATTTGAATGTGCCTAATTAAACTAAATGAATAAATTCAATTTTCAGACATTTAGCATGTGAAGAGGACAGAGAAGCTGTAGCATGTATGCTGGTGAAGCATGGAGCAAATGCCCAAATTAAGAATAAGGAAGAAAAAACTGCACTCGATTTATGCTCCCCTAAATTGAAAAATATTTTATTAGCTATATCATGCTAAAAGTCTTAGTTTTTCTAAGTTTCCCTTATCTTCTAAATATTTGTTTAAATGTTTTATTCATTTTATTTCAACATTTAATATAAGGAAAAGTAATAAATTTTAATTATATATAACAATTATTTTTTATTTTTAAATATATATATAAAATGTTGTAGCTCTATTTTAAAATCTTACGGATACAGAATCGTTTATCCTTTGAAAAATCTAACCTTTTTATTCTTTTCAGTTCTATTAGGTACGGGTCGTAGTAAGTTGGAGTAGTCTTTACCTTAGCATCTAGGCTATGATAGTGAAGGAACGTTACTGGTGGATTTTTGATTCTTGGATCATTTGCTTCCGTTGCATACGTAAATTATTATTCTGCTCATTAGTCGTTTTAGACTCTGCAAGAAAACAATATTGCTTTTAGTCGCCGTTAAATTATCTATATTAGGTCTACAGTGTAGGCTTGTTATTGAATGTCAACAGACAGTGTTGAGTTATTCCCATCTAGATCATGGATTTGTATTTCCACATAATGGAATCTATTTTTTCTTTTAAAATGTTTTTCAGAGTTCAAAAGTATTTCAGTGTGGTAAAAAGTTGCCCATTCTTATCTCACTCCTAGAAAATCAGTGAATCACTTCGAATTTATTCAGGTATACAGAGATTTGCCATTTTCGGAGTCCTGTTAACTTCTGAATTATCGCAATTACAATTACCATGGTTCTGTTCGCTTGCTGGATATCATTGGAGCTAGTGCACTTCCGCATAACTAGCATTGGATAATTTCGCGTATAAATCTTACGCAATGTAACCAGATATAAAAATGAGCCAAAAGCCGTTGAAAAAACGACCTTATCTATGTCTAAAGTTAGATAGGTTAGTTACATTACCTTGTGAAACTAGATCTATTACATATATACGCCCTTTACCTACGGTATATTCTTGATTTCCAATATACCATGTCTTATGTGTATGATGCAACCACTAAGTACCTCACATTCACTAAAGAAGGTAAGTAAAAATTATGTAAAAACATTTAAAGTACCCCACTGGCCTTGATCTTGAGCCTTGTGACACATGCTTCTTTTAATATAGCAAATAGTACTTCTGGCATGTTTTACTTCGAATAAATGACTTAAGGTCAGTTAAATCTTGCTAACGATAATATAAGATAGATTTCAATATTTTAATCTAGAATATTCTGTTCGCAAATAGAAGTAAGCTAACTTACTGAAGTCTTGTTGCCAATCATTCTTTATTAATGTAGGTACTAAAAATTTAGTAAACTATTGTAATCGGCCATAAGTGAAGGGAGAGAGACTTAATAATATTTGTCCTTATATTCAAACACACTTGGAAACGCGTCACCGAAGAGAATGTGAGTAAAGTTTCCATTGAACGGAATTTTAAAAAATAGTGTTTTCGTTATTCATTTATACCGAAGACCCTTGAAAACAGAAAATTATTGAGAAATGCTTTGAATTGTAAGAGACGAGATAAGAAATCTCTCCGAGGCGGAGCGACAAAACTTGATTTTCCAACATGGAGCTCTGGTTGATAATAGTCGGAGAACAAAATAGTTTCTGAATGAATACTTGCATACTTGAATTAGTAAACACAATACGACTATGTGAGCGAGTTACAAACAGAATTAAGACATATTCAGTATTCACCATGACATGATAAGGAAATCAACAGGCAGCGAACTTACCAAAAGATCACATTTCGAAATGCAATGAAATAATTAATATTATTAATTATTGTACATTTTTTTGTACATGTACATTGGCATCTTAAAATACGGGCTGTGTTTATCACAAGATTCGGTTAGATTCCCATTCCCATATAAGGTGAGTAATTTTTAGAAAAACTTTGCAAACAGTATTAATTACTTTTAATAATAGAATAAAATCTCCCTTCATTAAAATATCGTATCTACAATATTTAAGGTTCATCCCTTCATGTTACATTGTCCTGATATCCTGTATATTTACTTGTTTGAAGGAGCTTTATAGTGTATTTTAGCCTGGCAGGAGACAGAACCATGAAACATTTAACTACTGTAACCTTATGCACTTTAAACTTTTTAATCAATATTCGACTTCGTATATGAACCTCAAATTACTTAGATATTTTTAAAATATAATCAAGTTGTCAAGTACGACAAATATCTCAATTATGTCAGATTATTTAACATCGAATCGTTTACCTTTTGAGCCAACTTTATTTTAGGTATATTTTGTATGATCGCTTCTTTATATTAATATTATGTCTCTGTCTTCTCCTAGAGATTCTTTAAAAAATAGTTTCTCATAGTGACTTCTATACCTACTTGATAATTTCTTTATAAAAACAGTCATTACTTTGATCTTAACATGTCTGATATGATAATAAATGGTAAATATCGTGTAACCACTATTTCTTAACTTTAGCGACTTAACTAAACCAAGGTCAGTTACCTCTACAGACGTTACTATACTTTTTTCAGATTCAGTGCCAGTCGACAAAAAATGGAATGAATTAATCAAGTATAATATATTTATTATGAAATTAGTGGAGTTTGTAAGTATTTAACAAAACTTTTGAAAATTTTAACATGCCCTGATATGCCTGCATTTTAAAATCTAATGGTGAACATGAGCATTCGTAGACTGAAGCTTATTTATCGAAACGAAAATCCAGCTACGTATCCTAATTTTTTTGCAATAGTAGGTACACGTGAGTAGTAAGCAAGAATTTCACTATGCGTCACTAACTGCGCTAAAATAATAGTGAAATATGGTATTATAATGTGTACACATAAACAATTTCGTCAAATTTTAATATTATAAGAAACAGTGTGGTGTTATTGAATCTTTCTACAATAAAGATGATAAAATCGATGTGTTAAAACTCTTGTTTTAACTCATTGACATTCTTATTTAATAAAACATTATGAAAATGATTTGATAGTGTCAGTGCCATAAAAATTTTGTGAACACAAATAAGTTTTCTTTAAATAGAACTTTTGTAAGGTACTTTCTCAATACAGCTTTCATACACTTTCTTCAAGCTCTGCAAATAAGTTAAGTTACCAGTTACGGGATCAGCTCAGAGTTGAAGTACAACTCAGAGTATAATGGAAAATATTTACTTGAAAGCAATAATAGGGCGATCTAGAAATATAAGATCTCTATTATGTTGAAAACCATTAAGGTTGCCAAAGAGGCAGTTGAAAGTAGATTGAAAGAACCCGTGCTGGGATCAGGGGAAGTTGCACAGGTGACTTATGGTGCAGACATTTTAAAGTTTAAGAAGGCTGAAATTAATGCTCTACTCATTCTTACATCTTCATGTAGATGACATGGTCGAGATCTTAATGAAAGTCATGCCTTTTAACACAGCTCATGAAGTTGGCAAAGAGGTTAAAAGATTATTTGAGGAAGAGTCAGAAGATAAGTGTAAGATACATTCTTTGTCGGCAATTATTCGGATTTAGAAATAATTCTGGATATGATGTCTCAACAATGATGCCAAAATTAAAGAACATTTAGAGGAATTTAAATGCCGAAATTCTGAAGGCTGATCCAAACATCAAGTTACTTTTAATTTTTAGTCTTTTTAGTTTAGTCTTTTTGACGTGCAAAATTTTTGATTCCATCGACAACAAATTTTTCAGTTTTAACTCGAGTTGGATGTTGTTACACAAAAAGAAAATTACTATTGATTCGCTGTTTGTACAACTTTGTTTACATGAGAGAGCACTGCTCGGCGGGTTCTGAGAAGAAACGCAAAAATGCTCGCCTTGACATCGAAGCAAAAATGATCGCCTTGGCAAACTAAACTGACCAACAAGGACGGGCATTGTGACTGTTCAGAGAAAGAGTTAGAAATTGGAATAAGTGGATTTGCAATGGCAGACCGAAAAAGCCTTTTTCATTGTCCAAACAGCAAGTACAAAACATTACGCCGATTCGCCATAAATATAAAAATGATATAAACTTGCTCTGAAGGGACCAATTATAAAAATTATAACAAAGTTATCATTTTTATAATTGGTTTATCGGTGATTGAGCTACTAATAGAGTCGATATAGTGTAGAGTATTTACTAATTTTGAGCAATTGGATTCACATGATACTTTCAATACGGCTGACGGGAATATCAACGGCAAGAAAATGAATTTAACCCCTGGTGATGTTTGGTATTTACCAACATTAACCAAAACGCTTATGGATACATGAAGTGCAAAAGAGGACTGTATAAATAAATAAGCTATGAAAATAGGTCTGCCAAACCATCCTGTTGAAATGCACACTGTTAGTGCATGCCTTAGTCGCTATACCTACTAAAGCGGCCGAACTTGTAGCTATAAGGGAACCTTTGTATCCAAACTAGTTCACAAGAATCGAAGATATGCCGTGCTCAAGATATCGTATATTCAGGCCTCAACCAAATTGACTCAATACCCTGAATCCACAAAATAACAAAACATTCATGTGAGACATTTCTTCTATAAATGGTACAAGAAGATACAGTGAAAGTTCTGAAGAGTAATCTGTGAGTTCTGATCAATGGATCAGATAGCGGAGGATTAACGATCAAGAATAGGACTGCATCAAGCAATTTAGGCTATTACTTATATCAATTACAACAAACTAATATAAGTAATAGATAAAATTAGTGCATATAAATATTATGTTTTCGTGAATATTATTTTCTTTTTAAATGGAACGTACTTTTTGCTCAACACAACTTTGAAATCTCTGCACACAAGTGAAATGCTTAATTGTCTAGAATGTTCCTGTTCCACCAATTGCTCATACCTTGTTTTATGTTACTGATACATATTAATATTTTATTTACAAGAATACTTATTACTTATAACAATTAATCTCATCATTATGCTATGTAAAGCATAGAATTATGATAAATATGATTAGAATAGCATGAAAATAGCATAGCATAACAACTATAGCACCTATTTGATATCCATTTGAAATTAAACCGAAAATTGGGATTGCTTAGTAATAGATAGTAATAGAAGTAGAGTTTCGACACATCATGCCATAGATACGAATAATATGTATTATAATTAGGTACAAATGGTATTCTTGTGTTAATACTTTTTTTTATTGTTTGTAGGGCATAGCATTAGTGATAACGTTATTACCCATATTTATACCAACGCCAGCAGGTCACATGTACTGCATATCGACTGGGCCGACGCTTATAATTTCTCTTATATTTATTATTCTTTACTTGAGAAGAAGAGTTCCCCTTTTTATGGAAAAAATGTATTTATTTTTTCAAATTATGTTCACATTCGGTGCTTTTATGCAATGTTTTCTGTTAAATTTAGTTAGAGTTTGGTTATGGTTAATTTATGGAGTCTTCTATTTTGCCCTGTTAACTGCATTGGCACTCGACTTATTTTTGATAGCAAACGAAAGAGGTTGTACATTTAGTTGCGCGTGATTTTATTGAATTTTATGTATAACATATTTAATAATAATAATAATAAATGTTTATTAATAAATTTAATATAAATATAATTTACAAACGTCATTGTTTAATTTATTTTTGTGCCAATATATTTTTTTTAAATTTTGTTCCATGTGGGTAGGTAGGTACTGTAGGTATTATTATTCCATCATATGTTACTTTGCTGGAGTTTACAGTTCTATAGATATAAGTTTAATGTCCTCGATGGTGTAAACGCCGATTGCCAAATGGTTGAGTGTGTTGAGAATTATTTCATGTTAAACGTAACAACTGCGTTTATCATACAGCCCATTGGTTAAATTACTATATTTATCCTGGTACACCCTTAGTTTTAGTATTAGTTTTCTATCCTGTACAACAGAGGCGCTGCTATAGTTTTCTTGCAATTTACAGTTGACCACAAACGCAAAATTTGAATTGTTCTTTCGAACGCCTACAGGCATTATTGGTCTAAGAACTTAATGGACCATCATCGATTAAAAAATCGAATATATAGTTCTGAGAAGTACTTTGATAACTGCGTTTGAAAAAGCTACGTGCTTTAAGAGAAGCTGTTTGTTTCGCTCTTCGTTATCTTTATCTTGACACGCTGCACGAACAATTTACTCTTCGCAGATGATGCGAGCTTTACGACGCTGCAAGCCTCATCTGGTCGCTATATTGCATAACATAACAACCTTGTCCTAACACTATAAGCCGATATATAGCGAACTTGCTGTGGTCATTTCATTAAGCCGCCGGTACGTTTCACCCGAAAGGGAGCTTTGTAATGTGTTAATGTCACACACACAGCTACCTACCAAAGTAGATATGGATCGTAACGAATATAAAAACGGAAATAAGGAATATATAAGATCGATAAACCGTATTGTAGTGTTAAAATCGAAAATTGTGCTTCTATAATAACAATACTCACGCAGCCCCCAGACTGTTATTGTCAGTGTGTTTGTCAACCATCTAATTTACTAGTTGAAATGTTACAATTACCTCAAATGTATGGCTTTCTTTAATTAAAGGGAAGCAAGCTCATAAATAAAACTGCGTCTGATTGATTTTATTTCTGTTATAGTTATTGTATTAAAATGCTAACATACGAACACAACATTAGATTTCTTACAAAATACTATTTTTTTTTTACAATATTCGCTCCGTTTTACAACTGCCTCGAAGTGGCGGAATAACTAAAACTTCCACTTTTCAATCAGGGGATTTATCGCGTGCAATAGCGGGGTCAGTTGGGTGCTGTTTTTTTTGTGTTGTAGTTAAATTTTTGTTATAAAATTGGTGTACTTTAATGCCAAGAAATCATTATATCTTGCAATATATGGAATACATCATTCAGCATTTATTAGTGACTTACATAAGATTTTTCAGTGTTTAATTTCCATTCATTCATTTGTATTATTTATTTGGATAGTTTTTTTTTTATTTAATAATATCGTATCATTTCATCGCAATTATTAACATTGCATTAAGTCGAAAACAAAATGCCGGGGTCTGTCATTAGTCGTCAAAACTCCATGGATCAAAGGAATACGTTTCCAGGTATTCTGGAGTCAGAAATAACTATATAAAATTTGATGTATGGGCTTCGGTTTCCTTTGCCTTCCCCGTGTTAGGATGAACATAACAAAAATAAAAACTCGAATCTGTCTCGTAGTTTGTCAAAATTGTCAAAAATTTTGTAATTTACATGTGTTGTTGTTTTGATGACTGTTCTGCGAGATTAATGTTTAAGATCTGTTTTAACTTAACAAAAATTAAGATAAATTTATTTGCGTGATGAGCAGATGAATAATGTACCCTATTAGGTAAGACTTGGTTTTTATTTCCGTATCAAAATGCAGATAAATTTACTTTTAGGTAATATCCATGCTACTCATGATCCTCCCGTTCGCATTGAGCCCGGCTGGAATGTTGTATTGTCTGGCAGTATCCCCAACGGTTATTATCTCTGTGATGTTCGTGGTGCTGTATTTAGTGGACCAAGTGCACGATTTAGCTGAACAGTTATATCTCCTAGTACAAATAATCATCAATATTACTGCTCTCATTACATATTTGCTATCAGGAACATCGGTTGGAGCACTCTTTGCTTTGTTCGTCGCACATTTACTTATAGCTTTATGTATAGACCTATATTATGTGATACAGGAAAGAGGATTTGCTATACTAAAGTAATTTATGTTTAAATAAAATGCTTGACAGCATCATTATTTTGTATTATTCTAGATTAATTCGCCTTTTTTTATTTAGTTGGTTAGAAAAAATAATATTAGTGGACAAACTATATGATATATGAACATATAGGTACTTCTTGGCTATGTAATGGTTTTTTAATTTATAAATATGTGATATAGTTCTGGGAACCTTGAGATAGTTCTTAAATAAGAAGTTAAAAATACTTATTTAAGATTTGTCCTACTTTAACATATTTCTTTTCACAAAATAACTTTCTTTTTAAATAGTAATGTTATATTCAGTTATAATCAATACATTGCTAAGCATAAAAGATTATCAGTTCTGCGTTCAAAGAGAACCTCTAATAAATACTTGAAATAGTAAGTTTCCTTTTGACTAATACTGCTTTAAAAAGTTTGATTAAAAAAAGTTTAATTTTATTTAAACTAAACTAGTTAGGTAATTGCCAATATTCCAAGAAAATGGGGCAATAATAAATACAGGTTGTTTTTCAAAACTAGGTTAAATTTCAGGCTAGAAATAGGCTTATAATGCCAATTTTGGTTTTCACTAAAATTTAACTTTAGACTTCTTTGTGTAGATTTTACTCATTCATTTTGGTTTTTACAAGTCACTCACACTTGAGAAATTATCAATATCTTGTATCAATGTTTATATCAGGGTTCACCATAGATAATAGGCACTGCAAGATTTACCCACCATCCTGCATTGGATCGGGGCTGTTGTTATGGCCCAAACAACTTGTTTTGTATGAAGACTCAAATAAAACTGAAATTAACAATAGTAATACTTTGTTTAGTTATAGTGTTTTCTTTTTTTTATTCAAATGTCATTTTAAATTTATAAAATCTATATGTGGAAACTTGTAATTAACCTTTAATAACAAATATAGTGGAATGCTGTAAATAATATAATATTAAAATAGTGCTAAAACACTATCTGACTCAAAATGAAGGTCTACAATGATGTATAATTTATTACTTTGAACCTAGAAGTTGGGTAACCAGTAAAAAATGAAATGTGTATTTAACATAAAATATGACAATAATATTTATACTTATAATATAATAATATTTCTCACATTCACATCTATTATCTAACCCAAAGTAAGCTTCATTATGATGTTGTATTATGGATATTAGATGAAAGAGAAACCGAGATAAATATAGATAGATATAGAACTTATTTCCATCATCATATATATCAGGAATATATTAAATAAACATACAAACATCCATGTATCCAAATATCTGTCCCTACCGGGAATCGAACCCGGTTTCGGACTCTGATTAACAATGCAGGAGTACTGACTACTTGACCAGTTGGCCATCAAATAAAACTATAACTCTACCAAACAGTTATATCTTACATATATAATACTTACACTATGAATAATCAATGGATTACATATCAATTTATTTTACAATCTTTGATTCAATTTATTTGGAATATGTTCTTATTGTATGTCCTGTTGCTGATAGCTGGTGCTGTGCCACCAATAATTATTTTATACAAAACAACGAAATTTTTTGGGATATACCAAAATAAACTTACAACTATCCTTACTTGTGAGCATATTTTCTACCCAAATATCTAACCCAACTGGTATTAGAGCCTGTGACCATTGCTTTAAATGACGACTGACAGGGTCGACTCGTAATTTGTAATGTCAAAAAGACATCTCAGATTAACTGTGAGTGTGAGTAGTAAATCTTAAACACCAAGCTATTAGTGAGTAAAGATGTTAGAACCCGAAGTGCGTCCATATGTTTAGACATATTAATTCTTATATTTTTAGCTAGGTCCATTCAAATGAGAAAGATTGCATTAATTTGGTTAAAAGTATTTCAGAGTATGGTGCTCTAGATTGGAAAATAGAAATTTTTAGTAGATTTGTGTAAGTGGCACTTTTAGCACTTCGATATCTACTACAGAGGCAAATGCTATAATACTTGCTAAACTGTGTACTTATCTTACAATTTCCAAGTTTATTTTCATAAAACTAGTTTTCATATAATAAAATCTGCCTGAATTTTAATTAGGGCAATCGCATCGCAAATATATTCTTTGTAAACTAAACCAACTAATATGCAGTAACATTTCAAAAAGGTATTCAAAGGAGAATCATCTTTTTAGGTAGTGGCACTCCTACTCTGTGTACTTCCTCATGTGGTGGATCCCGTGGACACATGGCAATGCCTGGTGGCGGCCCCGACACTCATGCTGTCTGTGCTTATAATGGTGCTATACGTTGTTGACCAGGTACAATATGAGGCTGAATTATATTACGTTATTATTGAGCTAGTCGTCACGCTGATAGCATTCGTCAATCTATTCCTCACTGCAAAACTAAGAGGAGCTATTTATGGCCTATTCTACATCGATCTCATTGTAGCTTTTACTATGGACATATACTACATGCATAAGGAAAGAGGCTGGACGTTCTAAAGCATCCTTTTTAGAAACAAATTTAGCTTTTGTGTATTGTGGTAACTTATCTTCATTAGTCATCCGGTGAACAGATAAGGCTACTATGAATTAAATTTAGTAGAGAATTGACATGTGCGCCAAAGTTTGTTTAGTGAAACTTATACAAGTAATTTATTACACTGTACGTTACATCATGATAATTATCAAAAAAATATTCAAATTAGTATTTAAAATAAGTCTAGTGAACGTTTTGTGGGTGCTAATGATATTGTTGGTAATTTGGACTTGGAGCAGGAAATGTGAGATAAATATTGTGAATGATGTGAAAAAAGCTAATCCAAATCCCGTGATAGTGTGGAGGACTTATAATTTTCCTGGTACAAGTACAACCAGAAAATGTTCCAGGACAGTAAAATGTGATATTTACAGCCACGAAAATGCAGTCAATCAATATGATGTTGAAGCATTCTTGTTTTACGGGAGCAATATTGATTTAAAAGATCTCCCTTTCAAAGGTCCGAACGATATCTGGGGCTTATATCACGAAGAGTCGCCTAGGAATTTAGAGGTGCTAATGCATGAATCCATGTTAAGTTTATTTAATTTCTCAGCTACATTTAGTAGATATAGTGATGTTCCATTTCCCTTACAATATTTGGGACAAATCGATGACATAACCAGCACAAAACATTTTGTGCCTACTATTACTAAAAATAATTTATTACATAAAATAGCTCCAATAATGTACTTACAAAGTGATTGTGAAACTTCTACAGAAAGAGATGCTTATATCAAAGAATTGATGAAATTTTTACCCATAGATTCATACGGTGCCTGTCTAAACAACAAAGAGTTACCAAAAAAATTTACGGGTGACTATTTGAACAATTTAAATGAAGATGACTTTCTTAAATTTGTAGCTCAGTACAAGTTTGTTGTTGCCATAGAGAATGGTGTCTGTGAAGATTATGTGACTGAAAAGTTTTGGAGAGCTATAAAAGTGGGTAGTGTACCTATTTATTTCGGATCACCGTCTGTAAAAGATTGGTTTCCAAATAACAAATCTGCTATACTTCTAGAAGATTACCCGACTCCTGAAGTATTAAGTAAGCACATAAAGAAAATGTTAGATAATGACATTATGTATGAAGAATATTTAGAACACAAAACTAAAAAAGTGATAACAAATGAACGTCTAACAAAAGAGTATTATGCGAAGCCGTATCAGATTGATGGCATTGAAGCTGTGGAAAAGTTCGAATGTTTCATTTGTGAAAAACTATACAATGCTCGTATATCGAATATAGGTACGAACATAGTGAATAAAAACCACTATAACTGTCCTAAACCCATATCAGCTTTAACACTAGATGTAAATCCTTCAAATAACTGGGTCTATTCATGGAACTATGCTAAAATCGAGGCCGATCAATTATATAAAACGCTCACAAGTGATTAAAATATATTTTTATTTTTGTACATTTTTCACAATATATATTTTTTACATGGAATTTTTGTATTGTGGTTTCCAAACTATTGACATAAACCATCTAAAGGTGTTACGGGATGGACTTCGTAACGAATCCCCCTCTTGATTACATGAGGAATCGTCTTAGGTACCATACTGGAAAATAAAAAAGGTAATTTAAAAATATTATCTTCACTGCTATACTATGTACATAATGGTAAACCCATCATCCCCTCTGGTCACGCGCGTTTAAATAGATAAGATGGTTAAATAACCTATATTTTTTTATTATGTTCGGAAAAAATACATCTCTTTTTCTAAAGATCTGATTTTTAAAGCAGTAAAATTATCTAAATTATACCATACCCTATATATACAATGATTTCTACAAAAACAAGAAAAAACACATTTATATTAACAGAAAATTCGCATTAAAAAAATACCGAACGACAAGTCCTTTTGCTCTAAACTTTAATCCGGTACTTAAATCTATAGTAATGTAATAAAGAGGTAAATATTGTGAGGTTTCAGCGGTAATCTCTGGATCTACTTGTTGGAATTGAACAATACTTTTTGTAAAGTATTATTAAATTCCAAAAGACTATATAAAATTTCTGAGAGACCGAACTCCACGCGGGCGTAGCCGCGGGCGGAAGTTAGTATATTATATAGAATAAAATTTAATGAATGCAGTTATTACATAAGAGCATACACTTACGTAATACAGTCAATTATTGGGCACACTGATAAACAAAGAGTACATCCAGTGCAGTCATTTGTTACATGTGGGATATGCGTGTTGGAATCAAATCTGTAGAAATTAAGTAAAAATATTAATTTTATATAAAATAATTTAAATTATAAACTTTATGGATATATTTTATACTTACTCAATCGCCTGGTATCCGGAGTCGGCGCAGGCCATGTAACACTTTCCACAGTTAATACACATATCCTGCAAAAGGACATTTTTATCTATACGTAAAATTGCAACTGAGATAAGTTTAATTTAAAGATATCTAACTACTTACGTCATCTATAAGGGCCACAACTTGTTTAGTGTTGTCTAAATGCTTATAAGTTCCAACTCTTGAAAGAGCTTCTCCTAGGACATCTTTAATTTTTGGAGTTTTATCAATCTGTTGGTTTTCATTATTTGCTAAAACATGACTTGCTTTATTATCATTAAGTAGGTCAGATTTAAGTCGGTTTTCATGTAATAGTTCTTCCCGTTTCTTTATGTATGGACCGAAATGTGCCAAAACCTAAAAAGGAGTACAATCTTGAGGTTTTAAATTATGTCGAATTAGGAATATATTTGAAAAGTAGGATATTCAGGTTTATTACCTTGCCATCCACATCGTAAAGGGTTTGAACCGATTTACCCTTCTGGTGTTTAAATGTAGGCGGTGACTGTCCAGTCCATCCATTGAGTCCTATGGATCTAAGGTACAGAAGGGCTTTCAGGCCATTTATGTAGTCATCTACCAATGTAAAGTCTTGATTTTGAACAGCGCTACATATCTATAAGATCGAGTTTAAATGATTAAAAATTACTGAATATTCGTCATTAAGTATTCATCATATGACGAGCTCATTGACGGAAGTGATAGTGTCACTGTAGCACAAAATATAACTTCATATTGTATACCGTTACTGACCAACTGACCAGTGTCTGTAAATCTGTCTCTGGCTTATAATCAACTCTTATTTCTGTTTAGTTCTTCGGGTCTACTTTATTTTCCACTATTACTAAATTAACTATTATTTAAGCCCGATTTCAAATTGTAATACAAAATTGACTTGAACTGTATCGAAGGGAGACTTCTTAATAAAATCTTAATAGATCTTTCCTAGTTTTCCTATTACCAAAAGACGAATTCATTCCTCGATCAGATATTATTTTTTATAAAAATGATGGCAGTTAGGCAGGCACCTTTTAAGTAGCATACATTATAGCGGATGTGCGTTGTATGCACTATGAATACAATGGACCTCAATGTTACGTGTCTAATTTATTCTTAATAACCATAAAAGGTCTACAAGGACTTCGTAACTCATAGTGACGTAACATTACTAACGGCATACGATTCACACAAACAAGAAAATAAAATGCACAGCACACTTAAACAATTACCTCAGGTTTTTAGTACCTGCCTATGTTTTATGCGCATAATAGATACTTCAGTGGTGTTCGTTACGTTCATTATTCATTACAAATTTCTTGTTAAAAAGTAGTTCTAATAAATGTTTTTGTTTTAAAAGTTCCAGTCATTATGTTGATATTTTTATATGAGAAATTCATTTTTATTCGGTCAAGCCGTTAGTCCCGGTTATTACGGTACCCGCTTTTACTCACTAACCTAGGCCCAGCAGCAGCAAACCCATGTGTTTATCCCATGTATGACGGCCTGTGTCCAGCAGCAAGATTTATTTAGTACAGGCCGAGCCAAGATTCCTTATGCTAAAAAGAGTGGTGATAGTCTTTTGATTTGCATCTGACCTGCACTACTGGTGCGCCGCACATGATGAACTGAAGTGCAGATTCTGCGCTGTCAATTCCGCCAATGCCCAGTATAGGGAACCCAGGCAACTTGTTACCAATAGCCGATACAGCACGTAGACCCATCGGCCGCGTAGCGTTCCCGGATACGCCTCCATATGTCGTTTGTTTTCCCACTCCTATAGACAAGATCTAGTTTTAAACATTGTTAACTTACGCCTTCAAACAATTTTGCGTCCGTTCAACTAGACGCATAAAATGTAAAGCAAATTTATGGTGTGAATGGTATCACGAGATTCACGAGTTCAACAACCATTAGTCGCATTGATCTCTTGAGTTGCGAAGAGGGCGAGGTCCTAGGAAAAGGGTGGCAACTCGTGATAATCTTTGTTAAGGACATGACAACTATCTTTGTTCTGAACATACCAACTATCTATTACAATTTAAGAGGTGTTAGGAAGCAGTACTACTAAATTATATGAAGATTAAAATCATTGGATAAAGTAATAGCTTACCAACAGCAGGCCAAGGCGTGGCGTCAGGTTTTACTGTCATGAGACCTGACACCGTATTGATAGCTGACACACCACTTGCACCTCCTTCAAATAAATAAAAAGTGTAAAAACTTATTTAGTGTCGAAGCGAGAAATGTCTTCGAACTATAAATACATTTATTTATATGCTTATGGTAACGATAAATTAAACCTATTAATTATATATATATATTGGGTCGGAAAAAAATGTCTTCGCATTTTATATGAAAATTTAATTTACATTTAATTACAGTATAAATATGCCATTTTGTTCGTAAACTTTCTGTCATCTTGTAGGTGAGACATGATCCCCTTTGTGTGGAAATTTTGGGACTTCTGATCAAAAAACGCAACATGTATTTATGGAAGTCCTCTCTTGATATTAACCTGAAACTGCCTAAAAAATTCTGGGATATATGGCGGATGCATTAATACTTCCAAACTAAACTCTCTTAATTTTTGCTAAGTGGCTAAACATGTATATGTTCTAGCATTATCGTGATGAAATACCACACCTTTATTAATCAATTCCGACCGCTTTTGTCTTCTTGCTTTAATCTCATCATTTGTTGACAGTAGAGATCCGAATTTTGGTTCTGCCCGGCGGTAAAAGTTCATAATGAACAATGCCCTATGCCAATTCCAATCCCACTATAGACACAGCATCACCTTATTGCGAGTTAACCCATGTTTTGCCACAGTCTGTGAAGCCTGACCGACTTTTGACCACGACCTTTTTCATATGTTCTTGTCATTCATGATCCACTTTTCACCAGTTATCAATATCTTCAAAATAGGTTCAGTTTAATGAATCAGAACCTATAATACCTAGACGTAATGACGTCTCAATAAAGAATCTCAAATGATTCTCGGTTCATTAGGTTTCTTACATCACTGTAAAGCCACACGAGCTCACGCTCGTGTGGCACCCAAATATCGAGCTTTTTTGTGTACCCAGCTTTTTTCAAATGAGTCAAAACTATTTTGTGGTCAATCCCCAGTTCTTCAGCAATGTCGTAATTGATAATATGTAGAACTATCTCCACTTTTTTAAAAATAGCGTCCATTTTATCCTTGCTTTTCTTAAGACTTTTTCCCCGACTTAATATAATGAATATTTTTGTTATTCTTACATAAACTACAATAATACCCTATTGCTTAAAGTAACTATTTCACGGAACTTACCTTCATATGCCGCCGTGGCTATAGATACAATATCTGTTATATTTGGGGTCAGTTTCACAAAGAAAGGAATCTTGATGGCCTTACGAACCCATTGGGATATACCCTTAACTAAAACAGGATCCTGAAACAAAACCAAAATATGTTTGGTTCATTCTTAACCTTTTAAGTCATTTTAGTATAAATTATTCCAAGTAACATAGTACACCGAAGCAAGATCCTTCGGTGAAAAGATTTTATGTTTCATTACAGAACTGTGAAGCTGTGTTGCTTGAAAGACATCAATTTTGATTTTTAAATATCAATTTTTCTGATCAAGGCAAACATTTCATATTACAAATAGGTTATTACAAATAGGTTATATACCAATATTGTGATACAGCTTAATTTATATTAAGAAATGAATCGGTACCTATTCAATATAACATAGCCAACCAACCTGACCACAAGCAAGGCCCATACCAGACTCGCCCATGCCGTGAGGACACGACAGGTTTAACTCGAGTGCGTCTGCACCCGCCGCCTCTGCCCTCTGTGCGAGTTTTGTCCAGTCTGCCTCATTGTACGAGCACATTATCGATGCTATCAACACCTGAAGATAAAGGTTATTAAGTTATAAAGTTATTAAATATTTTTAATAATCCGCAACATTTCTATGAAAACTATTTTTTATGTCAAATAATGGAAACAAGATAATCGACCTGATGATAGCTAAGGGGTACCTGCCATATCAAGAAGCACTTTATATTTCAGGTACGAAGCGTAAGTACGTAACAGGTACGTCAGCGAAATAGCGAAAGAGTACCATACGTAAAAGAAAAGAATCTCGTGAAAGATGTCAGAAATAAGCATTTCATGATTTTAAACTTACTTTCGTTGGATAATCTTGCTTCAATTCTGTGATACTTTGGCACCAATATGCCTCGCACTTCTCGGAAATGAGTTCGATGTTTAAGAATGAACCCTGCCCAGGCCCGTAGTTCTCGCCCGAGGTCACTCCACGAACGATACGAGGTGAAACGTTGGTAACAAGATCCTGTACAAAATTATATTAGTATCTCAATAAACATTTGACTCAACGAAAAATATTTTGTACATACTACTTAATAAATAAAAATATCCTTATATCACCTTAAAAGTTTTTTTATTACGGTAATAGACTGTTAAGAACCTTGTCTAGGCCAAATGTCTTGGTGACAGCAAACCCCCAGCCTTGCTCGAACGCACGTCGGATCATGGCTGCGCTAGTGGTGGGTGGGGCACTGGCCAGGCCGAATGGATTCTCAAATTTGATGCCACATACTTCTACTGAAAGGTCCACATTATCAATTGGACAGTGGAATTTGGGTAGCTCAACTGGTGAATCGAATGGTAGGTTCTGAAAAAAGTGAATTAATTAATTCAATAAAAAACCACGTTTTTTATTAATCGTAGACTAGCTTCTACCCGCGACTTCTTATACGACTGCTTCTACTTATCTGTATGCCATACTTCAACCAAAATACGTTTAGCAGTTTTTGCGTGCTGTACAACTTGATATATTATCTTTTATTTGTAGGAGTAAGCAAACATAAACATTTAGCAGTTAAATAATGAGGTAGTCATTATTTAACTGCGATATTATACTCTTCAAATTCATATGGGACAGTCTAGTGAAAACTGATATCTTACTTGCAAAAAACAGTGCATATACCAAGCTGCTGTTTTGCCGTCGTTAACAGATTCTACAGTAGTTTCCGCGACCCCGGCTAAATCACCGCCCACAAATACTTTAGCGTTACTTGTACTTTGCATCGTAGTATTGCACACTTCAGGTAAACCCCAACGATTTAATTTTATTCCTGACATTGCTTCTTTCACTGAAATGAGAAAATAATCATTTGTAGTCTGGATCGTTATACCAAGTTCAATATTACGTTTAAATACATAAATTTATACCATCTGTATCGTATAAACCAGATCCAAAAGCGGAAATAATGAAATTCGCTTTTAATTGCAATGTTTGGTCTTGATCTTCAATCCATTCTCCATCTTCAAGTTGTTCAGTGCGGCATAATTTTAATGCAACTATCTGTAATTAAATTTTTAGATGAGAAATAAATATGTAGATATAAGTTACAAACTAATTTTGAATGAAATTAGTCGTGGTTAGAAAGAACATATTAGTTAGTAGGATATCGATTGCGTAGGTTAAATATGAAGAGGGATAGGACTATTTATCATTATTAATATGATAAAGATATTATATTGCTCACCTTGCCGTCTTTTGTAATTACTTCCTGAGGAGACATGAACGGTATAAATTCACATTTTTCCTCCTTAGCTAAATCTACCTGAAATTTAAATTTCTAAATATTAATAAAATAGTACTTGTTACTACCTTATTTTACATAGAAATATATAAATACGTGTGTTGTAATAAGAATTACATATGGTAACTAGAATATAGATAACATATCGATATTCTGTAAGAATCTGGGGAATCAAGGGATGATTCCCATGCTCTTGACAATTTGATCGCGTGAACAGAAAATAAGAAATAAAATAAGAATACGAATTTCTTTCAATGAATCTTATGCAAATATAGCAGAGGAATTAAAAAAAACAAACAGCTTTTAAGATACTGGTTGCTTACCTCTTCCGGAACTGCCCTAATATTACTAAACCCTTTTCTGAAAACTACGTAAACTCTTCTAGCTCCACAGCGCAGCGCCGAAGTTGCGCAGTCAAAGGCAGTGTCCCCAGCACCCAACACAATGACGTTACCAAACAAGTCAGGCAAAGTTGACTTACACGCACACATGCCTGGAATGCAATGTTTAAAATAATGTGATTAGTTAATTTTTTTTAACAGCAATATGTTCTGACAATCTGAGACATTGCTCAGAAACTGAATGAAGTCTTTATTGTTACATTTATGCGTTTGTATGCCTACCACAAGGTAGACCGTCGATCGGGCAAAGGTTAGTGCAGGAAAGATTCGTTTGGAGATCCTTGGGGAGGCAAGTCCAGCAAATATGGTAATAAATGTCGCTCACAGGGCGTCCAACACTGCGTTTACCGCGGCTCGGCATTCAAGGTCTTTTCAACACGTGCATACTACGTTCCGTTGTTACTTTTGAGCGCAAAACGATAGTAGGTCAGCAGACTCAGTTTTCTCAATCAAGTACCAAGACTAACAATAAAATTTCAACAACTGTTTTAAAAAATAATTATCCTACTTTGTTTTTCTTTTTTAATATAATATCACCAACGCCTCTCAGGAAGCTTGACTAAGCCGGTCCGTATCATTGAAAACTAATATATACAATTCTACCATCTTGCTCTGGCTTTTATTCTATTATTTATTCTAAATAACAAACAGCACTTACATCACGTAAAAACAGTAACTTTATGGCGTACTGATGAAAAGAAAATACTAACCTTTCTTACTGCCCTTTGAAACCATAGGTAAAAAGTCTTTGCTTGTGTAAAAACCCATATTTTGAGTAAGCCCTTTGAAAATGGGCACTGTCTTTGGCTCGGGAAGTCCGATACCCAAGAATACTGCTGCGTGACCATCATTTAGGAGTCCCTGAGTGAAAATAAAGATTTTATTTGAAATAAAGATACTGTTTTAATCGAATAACCACATCTCATGCTGTTGTCTATGGAATGCAACTTACTTTTATAGTTAAATCTTGACTGGACAGCTTCCTTCCCGTGACGAATTTGACTCCAAGATTCTTCACAAGATCAACCTCGTACTGCACCACATCATATGGAAGGCGATATTGTGGAATTTCTGAAGAACTGTGCGCATTAAAAAATATTTAATTAGATTATATAGGCCAATTTTAAAATCGTAACTATACTCCAGGTTTTGGTTTATGCCACTTATCAACTTTATGCCCTTTAATATATCTTCTTAAAATAGAGGCTATACCGCTATGAAATGCGACATTGAATTCTAGAAAAATGTAATGAACTTTATGCGAAATATATGAAAACTTAAACTACAACCGCCTTATTACAAAACGCAGTCTTAAGTTAAACCTGGTTTAAACCTCATGTTGTTTCTATTTATCTTACATAACAATACGAAATACCCTTAGTTCTAAACCAAGGCTAACTTAAAACCACGTTTTGTAATAAGGCGGCAAAAGTTGAAATATATTTAGTAAACGTCGTAATAGAATAATAACGATAGTAAAGTATCCGGAATTATAGTAAAACTATTCAATACCTTAATCCTCCGAGATATTTCTCCTTTTCGTATACTGTTATATTCTTGTACCCCAGTCGGGCCAGGAAGCAGGCGCAGCTGATACTGGCAGGTCCACCTCCAATAAGTGCTATTTTGTGATCACCACCTCTTGGTAGCGGCTTCGTCTTCGGATCGAGCGTTTGAGGGATACCCATTTTCATGAACACCTGAAGAATATTGAAGCATTTTATTGAGAAGTCTATATTCGTTCATATACTAAATCTTATTGCCAAACCGCGCTATCATCTATCTATATAATTAAGAAATATATATATTGCTCCTTGTTCTCCATACATTTTTACTATTAAGAAAAAAATATATAATGGGAATATCTATATCATCCATATCCATATAACAAGCTCTAAATTATACTAACTTTGGCCTAGGTGATAAATTGGTGTGAGTGTAAGAAATATTATCATATATTTCTATCCAATATTTATTATACCAAAGATTACAATACAAGCATAGTATGGTTATAAAGGTGGAAATGAGGTGTTTTTGTTTCAATGTTTCTCTACATTCCTCATAAACCTTTGCTTGTTGTCTCATTACTAAGATTAATACCTGAGACTACGAGAAAACTGTCAATAAAGAAAACGTTGTGAAGAATGGTTGTTATCTTTATAATACATGCATATATCAGACACAATTGACCAATTGCTAGGGGGATGTATACTGCTAATAGACAAAAGGTTAATTGGTGGTAGGTAAATACTTACATCAACAGCAAAGTGCTGGAGTCCACCTATGTTGATGGCACCTTCCTCACTGGCGTGGAGGTTGCAGCCGCCGACGCAAAGGTCACTAGTAGGGCACACCATCCCGCACGTCAATCCGAGAGGATTGTCTGACAGTATCGCCTTTGCTGCGCCGTAGTAGTTCTATTAAAACAAGGATTAAATTTTTTGGTCCATGATGATTGCAGTTATTAAAAATAAAGTGAATGTATCAACAAATTAAAGTTGATGCATGTTATGGTATAATTGATCTATCAGTACACCCAATACTGCGCAGGATCTCGCGTAGGTTTCATGAGAGATTAAATTAGTGTTTAGTAGAGCGCAAGCGTTGAAGGACACTAGTAAAAATAGGTCCATTATTATATTTCTTATACAACTCATGCTAAATATTGATAACATCAGCATTGCGATTTTAATAAGTCTTCAATTTAGCATTCAGACACGAGATATCTTTTCCATAGATTTAAGTGGATATGGAAGGTTTTAGTTGCTTATGCATTCTCCACGGTACCACCAAAAAAGACACCGCTTCAGGTATGTTTATTCGAATAGTGATATCCCATGGCACACCCAGCGGAGTCTTTTTGACGCTGCTAGAACCACTTGCTATCACGGAGCTGAGTTCAAGATGACGGAGCTCAGTCTAATAGATACCTGTTAACTTTTCTAATTACCCATGAAATATTGTAAATTTAACTAATCTTGTAGTTATGTAACATGAAAACAGACGGGCATATTCGAAAACAGAAGTTCGTTGCCAACAGCACTCCGTAACTGATAAGGATAATAATAGGTTATATGATAAGTTTTGTAAGTAAAGCTAAAGATAAATCTGATAAATGGACTAGGTAAAGAATTTTCATGGCGTGTTAATCACATATTTGGTAGGAAGAAGACGGATATATGATAATTATGTCGTGCTCGTGGTTAGATCTTAGAGTTAATCACTTCACGATGTGAACACAACAGAGTATCTGCCTACCTTAATTACCTATGTTCCATACTGTGGGTTTATTAACCAAACGTGGATAGAATTTTGGATTATTATATAATAAAAAAAATATAAAGATAAGTAATTTTTATTATTGTCCTAAATTTTACTATAAAATATCCATAACTGTTTAAAAGAAATTTAGAAATATAACCTGACATTAATAAAAGAATATATAATTATATAATGAAATTGAAGGAATTGAAGTCGCAAGTACAACCTTTGGTCTTGGTTAGTTTGGTGTTCAAAGCTGTCGACTGGATTGAGAAACGTCGCGGTTTTGATACGCCCAAGGACTCAGTAATCCAGAAATGATAATAGAATTTACCGAAATCTAAGAAAAATCAAGAGAGTTAGGTATTGACGGTTCTTGTGTGTTTGGTTGATTCGAATACCTGTAGGGGCAGATGTTTGTATGACATAAGCTGTCCTGGAATTTAGTTATTTTGAGTAACTTTAAAAATGATCTTGTAAATTTATATGACAGTTGAAAGCACACCGAGCGTAACATGTAGACCTTGACATCGCACTTACTGAGTTAGTAATTAAGGCGACTTTAGTATTTGCTAATCGAATCTGTATGTACAGGCGACAACATTGTATGATATGTCGTCTGTATGTTTATTTGAAGTCCATACAAGACTTATCCTAAGTATCCATAAATATCAGCTTAACAATACCCATACCAATATCTACGATCGTTAGTGAAAATTGAAGTCTGAACTAAGTACCTATGTACCTATATACTTAGTCATGCAAGATTCCTTGTGATAATTAGAAATTACCTTATTTGCAATGCTGGTTATAAAACTCTTAACGTCAATCTGTGTCGGGCAGGATTTTTGGCAGGGTGCGTCCGCACATTTGAGGCATCTTGCAGCCTCCTTCAGAGCTCCACGCTCCGACAATGTTGTGTGTTTGATATCGTCGAAGTTTTTCTCCAGTGTTGGGCATGTCTATAATTTTACACATTTTATAAAATAAGTTTTTAAATTATCCACCCAACCAAGAGATGTTACTATTATAATACTCACTGTGCATTTCCTATCGGCATTTCTCTTCCAATGTTGTTTATTTTTCTTCGTCTGGGCGGAAGGTACCAAGTTCGTGTAAGGTTTTACCGTCGGATTCAATTTTAACAAATTCTGAAATAAAAGTTTAAATTTTTGGAATATTTTCAAAATCTTACACACTATAAAAAAAACTTTAAACAAAGATAACAATATATGGTGAAGTTCTATTTAAAAAATACGTATTAATTTCTATGCATTAACTTCTGATGTTTTAACAATTAGTACCCTGCAAAATAATATCTTCTGTTAACGGTATTATTTCGTTAATGTAACATTATATACTTTTATAATCCTACCTTTTTATACACCTTTTTTACTTTTTAAACTTTGAACTTAACTAACCTTTGTGGAACCAACCCTAGTTAAGATTAGGTAGGTAAGCAGGTACTTAAATTATTTGCTGTATTAGGTACCAAAGTACATGGTGCTACTCTGATGATAGAACCTACTATTATTCTGAACGCGCTACTAACTCGCCTGCAGAAAAATACTTATGTAGGTATTATGAGATGTTATTATAATCGATTCAGTTGGATTTGTACATAATTAACAATTATTAGTCATTAGAAGATATTTTTTTAAAGGGGCTTGTAGGCAAAAATCAACAAAAGAACATAATTATAATGTATGGGTCTGTATTTATATTGTGTCTACGTTGTAGGAACTTATTTAAGAAGAAATTCAGTTTGTCAATTTAATTTTAGCTAAGTATTACCCAACTACAAGTAAGTAAATATTAATGATTCTAAACTCGCTACGTCGTGCACACAAGATGTTTATTATCTACAATTCGAAGGCCATGAAATGACACATATTCGATATACAACTGACCTCTATATCTGGCAACTCTTTACTCAGAAGCACTTTTGCCATGATGGAAATCGTTCCACGTTTGTATCAACAGATAATTATTACAGTTTTATTAATGTGTAGATATCTGTAGATATCTAGGGTATTTATAAATCGTCTCGCACAGTGGACTGCTCACTGGCAGCGCCGCACTAACGACTAAATTAAAATCGTGTTTCAACTACAAGCCGGTTCTATTATCTCTATTCATGTTGGTTCGTTTAATAATAATTATGACCTTACAATCTTGTATTAAAAGCGAGATGGTTTGATTAAATATATAAAGTAATATGATAAAATTACGCACACATAATTATTAACTTCTGTTATAAAGCTATGCTATGCTATAATATTACATAATCACAGATCAAGTGTTATTTTAAAATATATTTGAATATACATACCTATATATGTATATATAAAGCCTAAGCGGAGCATCAATAAGAGCTTGTGTTATGGGTAGCGGAATACATCTTTTATATATTATCGCGCTTCTCGGGAAGTAGGTAGGTATAAATATAAGTTGTTGTATAAATTAAATTATTTATTAATAATTAAATAACTCCTAATTAGACAAGTGAATATCTTTGGATTAATTTTAAAATACATGTTGTCAACGGCTCTAATCTCTGAGCTACCGAGAAGACTGTTTTTAACCCTCACGGCATCGTATCTCCTAAACTAATGGACCTATTATGATGGTCTGCGTTATTCTAATTTCCATCTACCGCACCGAAGAATTTTACAACTTATGTTGACGATTTAGTCTTTGAGGCGCTTTTTTCAGAGTGGGATGCAATTGCAATGCTATACTAGTCATACACAGAATATTTTTTTGTCGCATTGATGACGGTGTCCTAGTAGGATACGGTCAAAAGATTACTTTATGACAATCTCTTCAGTAATTTGAAAATCCTCATATCATTTCCTTCTTGATGATAGTCTTATCGGTTATTTATTATAACATTTTACTGAGCGTTATGAAATTGTGAGGATGATAATAAAATGCCCCTTATGTGGATTATTTTTTATATTGTTAGTTTTCCATTAGACACTGAAAAGTCTACAAAAGTATAATTTTGTATCATTTATCTTAAAGCTTTTATTATTTAAATGTGGAATCTATCTAATGACTTGCAAAGTTTAGAACCGTAGTAGAGTTAAGGTTAACACTCACGGAACACGCACTCGCACCGTCTCTTTGGGTTCTTAGAGGTATAAAAATAAAACCAACATCTGAACAGTTAATATAAATATATTTTGAATTATTCAGAGGCTTTACAATATTTGGAAGAATTATCGGCAGCGTTATACCTATCAATTGAATAATATGACACACAGCGCATACCTACCTATCCTTTTCTTTTGTATAAAAATATTACACAAGCAGTTAATCAGAATAAAAGCAAGACACTCAATACATTTTCTTATTTGGACAGCGGAATATACAATTAATAACAAATGTTTAACTAACATTAATAGAAAAGATACATATTACATAGGATACTACATAATTAATATTTTAATTTTAATAAAACCTCGTACGCTGATCAATTAACTATTAATTTATCAACACGTGATGTAAAACAAGGAACTTATTTTAATACGTGAATACGTGACAAAGCTTCATTTTACCGTTCGATCAGGTTCACATATTTAGAAATAAATAATATGTTATTGCATCATTCTTATCGTGTTAAGTTTGCTTATTACTATCTATTGCGAGTTTTGCGACGCATAAAATTATTGGCAATTGGTGTATTGAATAATGATGACAATGTATTCAATTTTGATTGTAGTATATATATTAGCGTTAGCTAATTTTCACATAAGTTTTTGATCAAAAAGATGAAAGAAATAATTTCGGACCAATAATAACGTTTATCGTCTATCAAAATAAGTTATAAATAATTAAAAAATCAGCGCACGAGTTAAAACCGTACAATCAAAAACAAATCGAGCGTGACATACAGAACTTTCTTATCTACTAGATAAACGTATTTTCATTTAAAATTTGTCACCATAAAATTGTTTTTAATTGTACATAATCAATAATTTTATTAAACAGAGTGCTACATATTGCCACACAGACACTTAAAACATAAATTTTCTCATAAACGAATATACAATTTTATAATAAAGAACGTCTCGTCCAGTTGTATAAATGCGTTCAGAGCCCCCTATCAAATGGTTCTAGTTATATAAAAATGCTACACCATTATTTATGGTGCTTTAGCTTATATATTTTAGTTAATACTAAATTACTGTTATTTACATGCTGATTCTTCTAAATATTTGCATCTGAACAATACATATTACATTAAAATCTTACTGCTAAGTCTTTTTGTGCAATTGTTGGTGCTTATTTGTGAAAGGCAATTATAAGATTGTTGGATATGCTTAAAAATAATATTAGTGATCGCACGGCCGAATGTACATTTAAATTAGACGCAATGCTTGTATATATTTTTAATTAAATACTACTCACACAACATAAATAGTTAAATCGTGTTGTTACAATTTTTTGGAAACATTTTCCTCATATGTAGTTCTAAAGCCCAAAAACGCATGATCATTTAATGTTACTAAAAAAAATTAAACTAAAACCGGATGGATGGTAACATGGAACAACGTTTATCTATTTTAATAAGGAAAATAAAATACAAATTGACATGGTTGGTAATGCCGAGTGAACTATAAAATTATTGGTTACAGTCGGCCTCAGTAATAGGTTAACACGTTTGTACTACGTCATACCATCTATTAAGTATCAGTAATAGTCACCACCAGAAAATAAACGCAAATACTGGTATGACATGGTACTAAAGCGTAAAGCTGCTTCCGAGGCCGATAACGATAGCAAACAACACAGTTATATAAATCTAGAACGCTGAAGTCTTGTTTATAAATGGAAGCGTGGTATTTTTACATTAAAATACAAGTATAACAGAAATGCAGTATGAAGGCAACGTATGCACTTGTAATAAAAATTACTTGCTACATTATAAAAAAAGGTTGTGACACAAATCTAATCAATTAAAACATTTTCTATTGCTGCTATTCGCACAGACATTCGGAGTGTTATACGCGACCTCAAACCTGCGTTCGGATCGAATGACATCTGTAGTAAGCAGTAACAATTGCACACACCTATATAATCGCGAACTTATATGTACTATTTCATCTTACATTAACATTTATGTTTTAGGAGTGGATTTAGACAGTAATTAACTTAGTGCCATATTAAAATTTACAAACAAAACCACCAGCTGTTAGAACAATTAATTGTTAAGTCAGTGAAGAACAGACGCAAGGCCTTGATGTGTCAACAGTCAATAAAGGCCTAAACCCCTTATCACATCACATCTTCAGTGAATCTCCGAGTGATTGTATCCTGAGTTTTGACTAGTTAATGCTAGTTCATTCTAATATGGTTGATGGTTCCTGATTCTGACGTTCACACTCGATATTTTAATTTATGTGGAGAGTATCCATTCTCCCGATATGATTACAAGAAGGACAGCTGTTAAATCAATAAGTGCACAAAATTTTTGACCTCACAGAATTTATAAAAATGGGGTTTTAAGAATCTCCCTACGTTTACAAAGTTGAATAAATTTTTCTAAATAAAATTTTCTTTAAGTTCATGAGAAAAATGGATACAAATAATAAGGACCAGGCGCAATAATTTTCATTTTTATTGCGTCACAAAACTGACTGTTTATAATTAAAAGTAACTAGCATTAATCAGATTCGCGTACAAGTCTTGTTTACACGACTCTAAAAGAGAAGGAATGTAGTATATTAAACAAGGCAGTCCTTCCCAGTTCGCCGATTAAAAATGCTACGATTGTGCGGTACACAGTACTCATTGAAGTCGGAAATATTAAATAATTCAGTTGCATCCATTCACTTTCGATTAATGACGATAATTCAAAGCATTTCGAAATGA
Source organism: Acentria ephemerella (assembly GCA_943193645.1). NCBI lineage: Eukaryota > Metazoa > Arthropoda > Insecta > Lepidoptera > Crambidae > Acentria > Acentria ephemerella. The sequence continues at coordinate 6,388,406 of OW971886.1, read as the reverse complement.
CGCCATTGTGGCGGTTACATACCAAATAAACTTTCCAATACATGTATACTTCATTAGTTAAGGGTCGATTTTTAATCGATAAAATTAACAAGCACGCAGTAGATTAAAATCAAGCCTGTAAAATAGACGATACAATTATACAATATAAATAGTAAAAACACAAAGTTCATTAATTTTATTAGAGGTAAGTGTAATTTTTATTTCAAAATTATCATCATTAGTCGACCACACTCCTTTAACTAAGCTTAGCTAGTTTCACCGATATGTATGTAACGTATGGCCGTTCATTCACGCGGCGCCTTAACGATAGCGCGGAACTATCGGCTTCTATCAAAGCAGTTAAGTTGGTCGTTTGCTGAAGCTATTTGGACAAACATTTGTTAAAATATTGCTTTTACAGATTGAAATAAGAGATATTAGTATTGATGATTTAACATTCACCCAATGTTTGCACGTGATTTATTTACACACTTTGACAGAAGCGCAAGCAATATTAGCATAAAAACTTCTTGAAGGATCCCTTTTAATTATATGGCCACAAAGTAACCATTTTATTAACAAATAATGTACTTATTGACATCTAAATTGAAATACAACAATTGGGATCAAAAATAAGCAATAATAAATCGAAAAATATAATCTCTGCCTAACACAAATTTCAACAATTCCATTTTTAATCACCGCCACATCAATATTAATACATTAAAAGGTAAAACAATTTGTACCGAACAAAGAACTGTGTTTTGAAACATGTAGGAATGTAACTTATTATTTATTAACAAAAGGTTTAGGAGAGCACCCAAAAATGTGAGTTACACTCAAAGTCACTGACATTTGTTTTATTTTTTATTCTATTTGAAAATGTAAAAAACTTCAAAAGGCCTGGCAATCCTAGCTCTCGTAAAGAATGAATAGCACTACAAAATCTTAATTCAAACTTTTAAATGCCGCATCGTTATTGGTTAGTTTTATCCAAAGAATACGGCTTTAAAAAGATAAATACAACTGCCAGTGACAGGTTTACTTACAAAGCGATTACATACGGACTCACTCACACTGACCCACGTTACAATAATATGCGTTAACAGTAAAAATTAACATCGTATGCCTACTGCAGTCCTTGCGCACGTGTAACTGCGGTAGAGACGGATCTTGGTGCCATCTTTATTAGAAAGCTACGCTGTTTACACTGGCTTCGACGACACGCTATCTAGAAGAAAAGTTTAAAAACACATTAATACTTAACTCTGAGATACTACCATGTATCAGTTATATTATTGTTTGTAATTAGCCAACCAAGGTACCGTCACGGATGGACTTTTATTTCAAAAATAAATTGTCAGTTAGTGTGTTTATGAATCTCGACGCAACGCTTGCTATCAACTTCGGCAAAATATTCGTATTTCCATTAGGGACCGACCTTGGAGAAAGTTGCTTTGTTTTCGTAATCGAAACCACTACGCCAACCAGTTATTCCATTGTTATCTATACTCATAGTAATTATGTCTGTATTAGAATTCCACGTATAACCATTGAACAGATAAACATTTTTCGTGTCTAAATGAAATTTATGAATTTATGAGCTAGAAATTATAAAGTAGTGTTCATTACCTACTCCTTAGGGCTTAGAGCAGCGTGCACTTCCGTCGTGGTCGCACTGGCTGCACAGGGCACAGCACGGCTCGGATGGCCTCGTCAAACACAGTCTTGAGCCCCTTCTGCGTCAACGCCGAACACTCGAGATACTTCACAGCGTTGATCTCCTTCGCCATTCCTAGACCCTGAAAAGACAATATTTTCATTTTTTAAATATAATTATTATTTTAATTGGGCCATAATAGCGGGTACACTGCAGCTGGCATGGCGTGTGCAACTGCGGGACATTGGGGCTCCATTAAAAATAAAATACCCACATTTATATTTCTAATTTTTATGTTAATACCATGGTAAATTGCTGTACTATATTTATGAAATCTGCCTTATGTTTATAGAACCGTAAATATTAAATACTACCGCTTTGTTTCTAGTTATACCTTCCAGTTCAGTGGTGTGTAGGGTAAGACTTTTGAGAAATAATAACAAGATTTCTCACACTAAGTTTGTGTCATAGATAATTGATAACGTAGAAATATTGACCGAAATTCAGACCCCAGATTAAATAGATAGGGTTTTGTAACCTCACCACTCGACACCTTCGCCGTATGCATTTCCATAGGGTGTTATCTCAAAGTAATCCTAAGTCAACTAATCTCAAGGCTATTTGTAATAATCAGATTATACCTGAGGGTAGGTTATAGGCGCAAGTTTCTTGTCCTTTAGCTTCTCGATAGTGTCTTTGTCTTCACGAAGGTCGAGCTTAGTACCGACTAGGATTATAGGCGTTGATGGGCAGTGATGCCGGACTTCGGGGTACCACTGAAATAAACAATTATGACTTTTATATGTCAGAATGTTGAACAAGCATACCAAAAAAATCCATAAAACATAACTCGAAAATGAAAAAGAATCACGTTGTCAGTCTGAAGACTTTTAATTTCTGCGTGACCTACGTAGGAATTAAAGGTCTAAGGTAAAGGCAAGGAAAGGTAGCTTATATAATTATAGGTAATTACATAAGCTACCTTTCCCTTGCCATCAACACAGATCGAGGAGTAAAACTGCCGAAATAGAAAAGACGGTTGTTCCTGACAGTTATGCAATGTTACTATTTATTCAGTCAAATATTGATACCGAAATTCATGAGACTTTATATGAGTTGAAAGATCGATTGGAACTTTCGTTAACATCTTTAAGTTGTGCACCAATTGATAAGAAACGAAAACAACCAACCAAGGAGGACCAATGTTAATTTATTTATTTTCTTAATACAGACCTTAGCTCGAACGTTCTCGAAGGAGGCTGGATTGACGAGTGAAAAGCATATGAGAAACACGTCCGTTTGTGGGTAGGAGAGCGGTCGGAGCCGATCGTAGTCTTCCTGGCCCGCTGTATCCCATAGGCCCAGGTTGATCGGCTTGCCGTCTACCATTACATTGGCTGAATAGTTGTCGAATCTGTTAAAATTGACCGGAGAAATTGTTTCAAAAATTATTGACATGAAAATGTAGTTATCCCTCTATGTAGTCATTATCTTCTCGAAAGCTATTAGCTAAAAGCAATTAAGCAATTATGGGAATCCATTTGGCTGCTCGTAATTTTCTATTAAATGATGACACCTTCAAATAATGTTTCAATGTTCTGGAGATGATACCTAAGCATTGGATGGGAAGGCGCTTTAAGCTAGAGTTAAAGAAGAAGCTACATACTAAGGTGTTTTTATCCATTACATTTAAAAGTACAGTTGGTAATACTTACACTGTTGGTATATATTCTCCGGGGAAAGCGTTTGTCGTGTAACTGATGAGTAGACATGTTTTACCGACGGCACTGTGAACAAGAATAAAGACCTTTACACAACTTCCAGCTGATAAATCGTGCGTTTAAAAGATAAGCGAGGGTTGCTGTGTTGCCCAAAAAACAACACTTGAGCAGGCCTTATCGCTTAGGATGAAGGATTATGGAATAATTAATGCTTTATATTTGAAAATTTTATTTTTTATAAACACTATAAAATTATAATAATTTACATAATTTCATTAGCACATACCTATGGTAATACTTAACTAAAAACAATTGTATTAAATGTCCATATTTTAGTTCTATGATCTTTGGGCCACTGCCGTTGATTGATGAATAATTTAGGATCTACTCTACAAACTAGGCAAATTAACGTATATTACAACGAGGACAATGCTTAAACTAAAATAAACTTTATATAAATAAAGCTAAACATAAAAATACCTTGAACAATTTTAGATAAACGATATCGCTTCGTTCAGCAACATAAACTAAACTTGAAACTTAATAAAATGGCTATCTATATGAATATAGGGATAAGGAAACTACACAGATAAACGAGCATTTTTAGCGCTGTTGTTATTTCCAGCGGTATTGTATCGTTAATTCTTAAGCGCAATTACGATGCTGTTGTGATTTGAATGACCTCGTTGTCAAATTTGAATGAATCGGTTGCTATTATTTTATTTCGTGTTAATAACCATTAAAATAAGCAAAAGTGCAATACACTTTTCCAAATAAATTGTTTAGCACAATGTTATATTTTTTTAAGTATCTAATAGGTATCCTCACGAAATAAATATGATTAGAAAAGTATTCAGAGATTGAAAATAAATACATCGTTATTTGTGTTAAATATACTCAATTGACTTTATGTAAATCCATTTTACATAATATTAATATTTTTAAAATATTATAAGGGAATACAGATATGTGATCTGGCTACTGCCGTTCATCCAACCCGGCTGAACGACCAAGTCGTCTTGTCTGGAGGTCATAGAACGTTTTAAATTAGCGGTGTTATTGCAACGATATGCAGCCCTCGTATTGAGTGATACGATACGACATCCTGTGAGATACGAAACAGGGTTACCACTAAATGAATAAATTCAAAAGAACAAAATATTGAACTTTCATTTATTTTAATACGTCCGGAAAATATTAGACGTTATTGATGGAATAATATTTTATTAACGGTATTTTTTTAAATTGAGGGTGTTTAAGTCCTAAAAGCTAAAGAGCAATTAAAATTTTTAATATAATAAGATATAAACATAAATAGTATTAACTTGATAATGAATGTGAGAAAAATTTATTTGGCTCGTCTCTGCATCTAACCTAACCTAATAAAGGATTAGTGACTGACGCGCGCATATCAAATTGTTTATGGTTTTTATTTCAATTAAAATTATTTGACAGTAATTCTTACTTTCCTATGCACATTGAGAAAATTGGGCAAAATACTGACGGCACACTTTTAAATTAATTTCAAGTTCAGTACATCCGGCTCTATTATTAAATTATAAGAAAAGAATAGCATTAGTTAGAACTTGAATTTTAAAAGAACCATAGACAATTTCATTGAGTTGAGGAGCTCTTTCGCGTGGCGGGTCGAACGCTCTGATTTCGATATACTTCGAAAACGAAAACAAAGCCATTGTCGCCATAGTTGGTCCCTGTGTGGGTCAATCAAATTATTTTCTCGAACTACTCCATGCTTCACAATACACGTTAAGCCGTTGATCAAACCCTTTGTTTTTCCGTATCGCGGTATTGTATTAATTCAAATCTACTTAATAGCTACTTAAATATCATATACCCCAAAATATCTCCAACAGAATTGATATAATCTGTTCTGTTATTAACAAAAAAGGGAAGGAGCATAGGGAGTCACGTATATAACATTACACTGATATTTATGGTGATTAAGCACTTAGTTATTATGGTAAATAATATTTTTGTCCATAAGATCCATCAAAGCTACAAACTGACGTCACGAATCACGACACTCGATCATTTTGTTCTGAGTCACCAACGATATTATCTACTCCGTGTCACCGTGACTCAAGTCAGGTCAAGGAAAAGCAATTGTATACCTATTTCAATTGAAAAGAAACCGAACAATTTGTTACCGATTAGAGTCGAATTATTACAGTTACCGTATGATTAGTCAGTTATAGAACCATTAAACCATAGCTGTCATAGAACCACATGAATATAAAAAAAGATGTAAAATTATTTTTTTCATCATTCTGAGCTCTCATAAATCCGCACCTGATAAGGAATTAATAATGCATTGTTAAAAATAAAAAAAACTGTATTGACCAACGTCAAATCAAGTAATTCGATCATTAATGGCGTTGTTTTTGAACTGAAATAAGTTTCATCAGCGTTTGTAACACCATATTGTGTGATTTAATGTAGTTTGTTTTACGTGTTAGACTCCTATGAGGTTCAAACTTATTGTAGATAGATAGATCTGATACTTCCATCCACTCGTTATTTCAACTTTATAGGAATTAAACTTCATAGCATCAAAGTAACCAAAACCATCATCAATCATTTAACAACACATGTTGTAGTTTAAATTTAATCGCTCAGCGTCCGACCACATGAGTATACCCTTAATAAAAGTTAACAATTTCATTCTAATAAGAGTAACAAAATTAAGCCCTATATTAATATTTCCGTTCCAGGAAGTATTTATTTTATTCTAATACTACCTGTTGCTCGCAACGTCGTATGCGTGGAACTCGGTTTTTTTACTTAATCATAACAACCATCTAAGCTGAATCATCAACTATAAAAAAGACTTATAAAATATATTAAAGAATTTCTTATACTCTACATTAATGGTATTTATTCTTGAAAGGTTACTAAAAAACTTGGTTCAATTCCCAGTCGGGGCAGAAATTTTCTGCTCAGTTTGGTTGATGGTATGGCTTTTTCTACGTTTACGTGGCTAGCTACCGCCATCTTACCTAAGTCTGCCGCCATTACACTAAAGTTGACAGTATTATTGTGTTCCAGCAGTTGGAAGTAAGCTACTCCAATAAGATTTAAAAAAAACTCTATATTTAGTACCTGGAGGAATGCTATACGTGTTATGAATGATTTGATTGCACTTAATGGTAATGGCAATTTAAGACAAAGGCACTTTCTCAATATTGTTTATGTGCAAAATAAATAATATCTATCTTTGACTAAAATAAATTAAAAATAACTTAAAAATTCCGCTACGTAAGCTTAATTGTTAAGATACTACTTAATTCAGAAATTTTGTAAAGTTCATGCATATTCTCAGATCACGGTTCTGTAGGGTGAAAATTATACCGATGCTAACGTTATTATTCTTACGATTTACTAGTTACAGATTCAGTGTATATTATATAAATAAAACTGTTTTCAAAGGAAAGTAAGGGAACCGGGAAACAGGGAAATCTTCAGGGTCACAAGCGTTGCAGACATTACTTTACCCGACATTACTTCGACGAAAGACCATTTAAAAACAAATAAAAAACAATCGTCGATTCCATCCGATCGAACCCATGTGCAAATTGTATAATACAACTTCGACTTCTATTCTTAAAATAAATCAAAATCTTTATCATAAAACAAAGCAGAAACGAATAACTTATATTTGTTAGACATATACAATATTCCATTTGAATAAAAACTTCTCGAGAGGTATCATTTTTCTCAAACAAACGCGGAAGTATAAGTGTATAAAGAAGAAAAATCAACCGTATGACGCATATCCTGAGATTTTATAGAAGCTGATTAAACTGCCGACATTGCTTTCCCATCTCATAGGAATAGCTATTCACCATATGGGCAATAAAATTTATTAACTGCTCATTTATGTCAAATTATTGTATTTTAAAGCATTTTTGAACTTCTATCCTAGATCCAGAGTAATGATTTTAACAATCGCTTCAGGGTAGCTACGAATTTTAGAATAATATTTAAAGTACAATAATTTGTTCCTAACGATTTACTTGGAAATCGTTAAAGAGAGAAAGGGACCACAGTCGTAAGGATAAGAATGCACGCATTCTTATCCTTACGTATATTAAGGATGCACGTTCATTGCCCTGTCATCTTTATTGGACATGATGTAATTATGTGTACCTTACACGCAGACACGGTACTATTTGTAGGAGACTTATTTTTATTAGATAAAAATGTTCACTACTTAAAGTGTTTCTTTAAAGGTAATTAAAATCCTGTAAAGGGTAAAATATTTATAATAAAAAGTGCTTTTTATGAAAATTTACATACAGAAATATAGTTCATATGTTATTTACGTCAAATAGTATATAGAATACAATAAGTCATTTACCCTTTTACGGAGTTTGTACTTTTAGTACGTAGTCTTTCTAGAATTAATAATATTTAGTCATTCGATGATATAGGTGATAGAAAAAAGGGAGTAGGACATTTTTGGAACAAAATGTAAGTAAGAAATTCACTAACGAAGTTGTAGCATGAGTAATGTACTTTGGATAGTGCGTCATGTCGATTCTCATAAGCTTGTTACAAGGTTCCCTCGACTAAATGAAGTGGAATGAGCCACAAGTGTTAAGTGCCTCAAAAAGTCAAAATCAACATAACATTTTGTTTTAGCCATCAAGTCACTGTACAATACTGTGATTACAAAAAATACATCTTTTGTACCTAGATTTTTTAAATTATATTGTATACTCATGAAAAGAAGTTTTAATCTTTTACTTTATTAATGTTACTGTCATATGGTGGCGTCGCAGTCATAACACTTTGGCCCCCAACTAAGTATGGTAATTGAATTAAAAATTCAATTATAACGCCCTTCTCTGAAGAAAATGGAGTATTGTGTCGTGTATCTTTGAGTGTTAAAAACGACCAAGTATCGAACTTACGAAGCGTAGGATTAATTTAGTTTACGATCCGTTATGTTGTAGTATCTATAAGATCACTGTCAATCGTGTTTGTCGCCAGCTGTCAAATCGTATGAAAACGATAGCAGCGCCTCTGCTGTAAAGCATTGCAAACTACTTTTCAAAATTATAAGCATCATTCAGCTAAAGGCAACTAAGAACGTAACTTTATTTTGAAACTTACACTACAGATACAGCTCAAGAAGTTCAATTTGAGGTCATTATTTCTTTTTGAATACTGATTCTAAAGAATGCAATCTTAATTTATGTGCAGTGCATCACATTCTCTCAATATGATTGCAAAAGAGGCAGCTATAGTATCACATTTCATCAAAAGGGCATGAATTTTTTTCGACCATAGTGAAATTCACGAATTGTCATTTGTTTTCTAATAGCCATTTAAATTATTTCAGATTGTCAATGTTTGCTATCCTTTTCCTTAAAGCTGGCTTTGGAAAGCTATAACGGGCAAGGCCCAACGTACGTTCCACAATATTAAACGTAATGGTAAAATACAATCTATAACAATATGACAAACCTGTTGCTTAATGGACAGGTACAGTTAGAAATAACAATTATGTAACACTAGCTTTGTTTTTGGTTTGTTAAAAAGAAACAATTAACAATAGAATCATGAAATTGGTTTATTTACTAAATTTGTTGTAAAGTCACAGAATGGAAATATTTCCTGCTTCTCTGACTCATTGACGTTTATTTGTACTGACTAGTATCTCTACAGTAGTAGTAAAACTGAATGATTAGTTCTATATGATTGTAATGCTCTCCGATAAGCAAGTACAAGGAACTCGAGAAATGATAGTCTACTTACAAATGACACTCTTCTCTTTGAGAAAAATATAATGTTGATGTAGACAAAGCCTTTCTCAAGGCCGCCATGATACTGAGAAGCTCTAAAAATAGAGAGAATTGTCATTTCTTTAGCAACATATATGATGAACCAAATATAAAATTTTATGAATGCAAAAAGGTTATTTTCAGGGGCTAATTGAGACTACAGCTGTTTTCGTCATCTTAATTTTTTTTAGAAACACTGCAAATGTATCCACATGTACTTTAATTGATTTTGTTACGATTTATTTTGTAGCAATGAAAGTGGACATAATAAGATCAGCAATTATTATAACTCAAATAGCTTTCAGAGTAGAGACAGACTAACGGCAGGAGAATTGCGAAAAAAATTTAGCTATTTATTCGCACAATTTTTTTGCACGATTACTCTCGATACACGACTCGATTTGTAGATAAACCGAAATGATTTTAGTAGATATCAAGATATGTACTGCTATGGGAACGGCAAAGATAAGTTGGAGCATGTAAGTATATTTAATTGAAGCGTTTTTTATTACAAGTGTACCTATAGGTTATGAGATTGCACGAGCATAAATACCTACCCAGTAAATTATACCAAACAAAGACTGTAATACAGCATAGCCCTCTTTTTGGAGTCAACTGCATCATTTGAACCAGGAAAATTTGGTTACTTCTTTTTACTAGTATACTGTATACTAAATATATATAAGAGAGGTTTGCGTTATTCGAAGGAGAATTTTAAACATATCAATATTGTTTTCAGCTTGACAGCGATTTTAACAAGAGTTTAACTTAGCAGTAGATATATCATTCATAGATTGACCGATATATTCAGTAAAAAACTAATTTTTATTAAATGTAAGGTTAAGATTATGATAAGTATACCATACACTCAAACTCTTCTACTTCAAGTTATAAAAGTTGAGGCTATCTGAATATCAAAATATGCTAATTGAAATATTTTTACTCAAGCAAGATTTCCCCTATTTGTTAATCTGTGAATATATGTGTATCTGATACAATTGATTTTCTATTGCTAGTATAGGCTAAACGGGATAAAATCCACCCAAAAAATATCCGATTAGTTGATAAGGGACGAAACAAAAAATCATACTATCATTACCTTTCTATTGAATTGTCGAACAACTTCCCTTGTCTGACTTTCATAGAAAAATATGTCAAACTTATAACAACCAATTATTCGAAATTAAGTAATAGAAGATTAAAATCGGCCAATTAAAATTTCCTTAAAATAGCTTTCAATAACAACTATGCAGGAAGTTGGGTCTGTCGATGACTAGATTAAAAACATAGTTAATTTTAAATAGCAAAGAAAATTAAGCAATTAATGTAAATAGCGCCATTGCAGTGCAAACAGGTCAACTCGCAGCAATAGGGTCTCAGGATCACACAGTCCAGGAATTGGGGCAGAATAGTAATTACTTACACGCTCAAGGACTAAACCCGGTAAAGCTGAAAGAGCTTTGTGCGGAAATACCTGTGTTACGGTTTGTTAAGCAATCGATGTAGGGTGAATTTCAGTATAACGTAGCGCAAGTGAGAGAGTTAACATTATATCCATTAAATGCCCAATGAATCTCCAGAAGAAAAATTTAACATCTTTTTTGTGGGTACTTCACAAAATAGTTGTACGTTTCTACATTCAAGATCCTCGACATGTTTTTTAGGAATCGTGAAACGAATCCAACATGGATCATAAGCCATAAAAAAGTTTTTGTGACATACATACAAAACGCCCAATATAGGTAATGGCAAACAATACTTTAGAATCACTCGGAGTCTCGCTTCTATCTATCCAATTATACAGTTATTTCAATATTATTTTTGACGCTTTTACATTCACATCAGCACACACTAAGTAAAGTTAAATGCAAAAACCGGTAGCAATAAGTGGCTGTTTTGTTGAACAAATAAGGACAATCCAATCCCCATTGCTTTCAGTTGCAGCCCGCATGTTCACAATCGGCTTTGTCTCCGTAATCAAAATTTTGTAGAACGAACACTACATTTATCCTTCTAAAAGCCACTTGGGTATTACCATTCGACTTATCCTTGTCATTCGGAAATGACAGCACAGGATTTTTTAATAATATGACTATATTCTATTTCGTGTCTTGTAATGTGTTATGTATGTGAGGCGGGCGGTCGCCACGGGATGGCTAGGATTTATTAGAAATATTAAAACTTAGAATTAGTTTTTATTTTACATTTCTTTTAATAAAAACAAACCATACAAGTAATAACGACAATTTACAAAATATTACATAATTACATTGTTCAATTTTACCTGAATAACTTAGTAATAGTGAGTAATGAAAATATTCAGTAAAATGAATTGTCGCCTTACATTTTACAAGGAAACAATCAACTTGTGATTACACAAGTCTCTTGACCTAGATTTAGTGCAAAAACAGCTAGACAACAGCTGGTTTGCAGTTTGGCATGGCACTACATAAATAGTCCAATCCGTTGAACCTATCAACGGAGAGCAGGAAGTCTGTTCAAGAATAAAAATTATTAGGTATATAATGAGGTGTAAATAAGTAAGAGTCGTACCAGTTTTCCTACAGGAACTCTTGTAAGTCAAATTCTGCCAAATAATAAAAAAATGCGATTTTAGTCGGTTTTTGTATCAATTAACAAATGTGAACTAGTGTTGGTTAATGAAAACTGGGGTTGTAAATAAATCCTATATGTGATAAGTGTTTTTGTTGTACCGGTAATTGCATTTGAACCCGCGGCACCGCGAGTCATGACTTACTACCTTTATTGAAATGTTTTCAAGTCCCGCCATTCGTTTTACAAAACTTCTATTTTATGCATGTAATTCAGCTGGTAATTAGCACCCAATTATGAACATTTGCTATATCATCAATGCACATTTTATGTTCACAAAAAAAACTTTTATATACTTATATTGAAAGTATACTAAAAGAAAATTTAGTGGTATTATATTCTAGATACCGCGAGATGAATGATTAAAATTATTACCCACAGAAGTCTAAAACCAGTGATCGTTAAGTAGTGAGTTATATTATTGTAATACCAATTTTAGGTATTTGAAAGAACGAAACCAATATTCATTGGAGCATAAAACTAGCTGGGTCGACACGTGCGTGCTAAAACACGCAACCTTGTACTCCCCTCGTCCTGCAGGAACCGGTCGATCCAGAGAGTACTAGAGTTTAACGTGGAGACAACCATTTAAGATAGAACTACCATAGATCCACTTAATACTTTCGGCGAAGCTTGTTTGATCAACAAAACTCGCAGTTCAGCAAATTTGGTTAAGCTGCTCGTGTTAAGAGAAGATCACTATAACACGTTAGCATACGTTAAAAGCTTTACTCGACATTTAGAACCAAACGGAATATGAACGTAAGTAATAATATAAGATAATTTGACGCCCGCTGTATCGGGTTTTGCTTCTCTCTCCCGACCTTGCAGTACGTCACAAATATTTTCTACGTACAACACTTGCGCATCTCCGCTCCGAATGCGCACAAAAACTTTTATATCAATTGATATAATTTTTATATTAAGGACCAGACTAACAGAGTTAGAGTCCATCTGCTTCTCGTGTGTATATATTAATAAACATGTTTTTATTATATTAATATGCTTAGAGTGGCTGTAATAATTCAATTTGCACAAATACCAATACCATTAATAGGTGTTTTATACATGTGTATATAAATTGAACAATAATCAAAAGGCAAAGGCCTAAGACGCATTACAGTCGTACCTTAACATTATTGTCCAAACTGATTCATTTACACTTAATTATGTTTGTGAATTTTGAACTCAATTCGGTACAGGTAGCCGGACAGGATAAATCAGGAAAACCACAAATTTATGTTATTTATTCCAATTAAATGTACAAACAGTTTAAACCATGTAGTGTTAAATAATGTTACGTTTTCATAATGTTTGCATTACTATTTTAGAAATATATAATTATTAAATTACATATTTCGTGTATGTATCTATTTGGTAAAATTACCTACTCAAAAATTATTACAAGACTCAGAAATTATCAGTAGTAGCAGAGAAAGCATAGAAGAATTTTCTTTACCATGCATTCGGTTCGAAATAAACAAGCTATGTGTGGAATGTGTTTTAAATAATAACGCTAGTAGGTTTCACTTTTACCTTGTGTAAACAACAATGAAATAAGCATATGTTATGTATTCACGGTAAATGGCTAAATTGTAACGTGATTCTTTGGATCCGTGTACGCTCTCCCCTCTGACCTTAAGTTTAAATTACTATCTATAAATATTGTGAATGTTTTATTTGAATATATGAGTCATAAAATTATCCTCAACATTTCTTCATAGATCAATTTAGTATGTATGTAAAGAAAAGTAGTAGTTTGTTTTATTGATATAAAACCTCTTTTCTTAATTTAGTACTGGTTGTGTTCGGCGCAGTATTAAGTGTGTAAACTGACAGTTGTCAGATGTGAATTTTATTGATTGAATGTTACTTAATATTAAGATAATTATTTGTAGAATTTAATAAGATAAGAACCCTGGAATAAAGGCTTTAAATGTTGTTTCTTTTGTCTTTACAGGTGAGTAAATTTATGTTGTAATTATTATTTATATTTTAATGTTGTTAAAAAAACGTATCTGAAATAAAACTTTTGTCTTTACAGAGAAACGCAATTACGTCTTTGTTTCATTTAAATAATTAATAAAGAATATTATTATAAAACAACATTTTTGCAAGTATTTCACGGACCATGGAAAAATTAAAATTTGAGTTTGCTGTGAAATCATCCGCTGATGGTAAATCAAACATTATATGTATAACTACAATAACTACATCTGATGGACAAACTTTTGGAATGCCAGATGAATACCAACCTATAAACCAACACCCAGAAATTGCAAATACTTCAAACTATAACAAGGTAAGAAAATCATTAAATAAAAGACATCAATCAAGGAAAATATGGATAACCTTAACAGACGAATTATCAAAGGTTTATTTGGATGATGAGAAAAACTTACAATTTAATGATTTTTATTTAGAAGAGATTACGCAAAAAAATGACAAATTTGAATTTATATCCAGTAGCTCTAATCAAACGTTAGAAAAATTATTGGAAAAATTGCTTGAAGATAAGCAGTCAAAGTCAGAAACAACAAATTTAGGAAAGATAGCAAAGGACTTCGCGATTGACAAATTTACCGGTAAAAATTCAAATGCCTACCAGTGGATCAAGGATTTTAATAAAGAATGTGAACGTTTCAATATTGGTGAAGATAGGAAGAAAATAGAAATTTTAAAAAATTTTTTGGAGTACTCCAGTGTTGATTGGTATAGCTGCATGCTAATGAAGCATACAGTAGAGTCAGAATGGAAAACATGGGAAGGAAATTTTTGTGAGACGTTTGCAAATAAAGGATGGTCAGCCATTAGATATGCTTTTGCCTATAAATATCAAACAGGTATGTTACTGGACTATGCTTTAAAAAAAGAAAAATTGTTGCTGGAAGTAAGAAAAACGATTGATGCTGGGACATTGATAGACCTTATAGCATTTGGTTTACCTAATTATGTAGCTGATAGAATTGATAGAGGGACTTTACAAGGAACGGAAGATCTCTACAATGAATTAGGTAAATTAGAACATTTGGTTGGAAGGAATAAATACGATAAAATATATATATATTCTGACTTAAAATCAAAAAGAACTGAAGAAAGAAAGGCATGCCAAATTTGTGTAAATGAAAAAAAAGGGAAACGGTTTCACTCTGAAGAAAATTGCTGGTTTAAAGAGAAAAATCAAAAAGGAGTTATGAAATCTGTAAATAACTCTGAATTAGAAGTTGAATTAAATGAAAAGAATCCAAAAAACTAGAGATTCCACCATTAATAAGAGTAAAGTTACTATTAAATGATACTTTAGAAGTATACGGGATCTATGATTCAGGTTCAAATGTATCATTAATTAATGCAAAATTATTGAAAATTCAAACAAAAAAGAATTCTAATGATAAAGAAGTAGTAAACTTGAAAACAATTAATGGTGAGAAGAAAACTAGAGGTATGGTAACAATAAAAGTAAAAATTTATAATATTGAAAAAACTATGGATATTTTTATAGTAGATAGTATTAATTTTAACTATGATTTTCTGATAGGATTGGATTGTATTAAAAAATTTAAATTAATGCAAAATGAAGAATTAAAAATAATGCAGTGCAACCACCCAGAAAGAACTCCAGAGTCAGTTGTCGTTATTCCTGATGTACTAGGTGACAAAGATGAAGGATGTGTTTTAAACTCGAGGAAAACAGAACCCAAACATATAAATCAAGGTGAAATAAATTTCAACGAACATATAAATTCGAATGAATTTAAAATTTTTGTAAACCATCTGGATTTATATGAGCAATCAAAAATTGAAGAATTAATAGAAAAATACAAATCAGTGTTCGCTAAGGATAAATATGATATCGGTACTGTTCGAGATTATGAAGCTCATATTGACTTGATGGTGGATAAATATTGCTACAAACGTCCATACAGGTGCGTAGCTGAAGATAGAAAAGAAATAGAAGACCAAATATCAATATTACTGAAGAAAAATTTGATTGAGGAATCTTATAGCCCATTTGCTGCTCCAGTAACGTTGGCATATAAAAAAGAAGATGGAAGGAAAACAAGGCTATGTATAGATTTTAGAGAACTAAACAAAATAGTCATTCCACAATCACAACCATTTCCGTTGATTGAAGATTTAATGGTTAAGACTGTAAATTGTAAATATTTTTCAACGTTCGATATAAATTCTGCATTTTGGTCAATTCCGTTAAAAATCCAAGATAGATACAAAACTGCCTTTGTTACACAAGAAGGACATTTTCAATGGAAGTGTCTTCCATTTGGATTGAAAACTGCTCCAGCTATTTTTCAAAGAATATTGAGCAATATCATTAGAAAACATGATCTTGCCAGTTTCGCAGTAAATTTTATTGATGATATTTTGGTTTTCTCGAAAACTTTTAAAGAGCATATACAACATTTATCAAGACTATTAGAGGCAATAAAAAATGAAGGATTCAGACTAAAATTTACGAAATGTAGTTTTGGACAGAATAAAGCTAAATATTTAGGACACATAATAGAAAATAATTCGATAAGACCATTAAAAGATTATTTAGCAGCTATAAAAAAATTTCCCGTTCCAGAAACAAGGAAAAATATCCGTCAGTTCTTAGGGAAAATAAACTTTCACCATAAATTTATACCACATAGTGCAATTATACTTGACCCATTACACAACTTACTAAGGAAGGATGTTAAATTTGACTGGTCTAAAGAATGTCAGGAATCATTTGATAAGATAAAAACTATGCTATGTTCACAACCAATTTTAAATATATTCGATCCTGAACGAACAATACACATTTATACGGATGCTTGTTTAAAAGGAGTTGGAGCAGTATTGAAACAAGAAGATAAAACTGGTGAACAAAGACCAGTTGCTTACTTTTCGAAAAAATTAGCAGAAGCTCAAAAAAAGAAGAAGGCAATATATCTAGAATGTCTAGCAATAAAAGAAGCAGTAAAATATTGGCAGCACTGGCTTATGGGGCAAGAATTTATTGTGTACTCAGATCATAAACCATTAGAAAATATGAACTTAAGGGTTAGAACTGACGAGGATTTAGGAGATTTAACATATTATTTATCTCAATATAATTTCAAAGTAAAATATAACCCAGGAAAATCAAACCAAGAAGCAGACTGTTTAAGCAGAAATCCAGTTCTAGAACCTTATGAAAATAATGATGATTTATTAAAAGTGGTTAATTTAATAAAACTTGATGATATAAAAACTGATCAACTGTCAAATCTGGAAATACCAAATAGGAAAATGATACTCGACAATGAAATTTATTACAAAGTAAACAAAAAAAATAAAAAAATAATACTATCAGAACAACTCAGCAAATCACTAATTAAAGATGTACATAATACTTATTGCCACATTGGAAGAACCCAAATGACAAATAAAATAATACCATTTTACACGGCTAAAAATATAATAGCAAACATTAAGAAAATATGTGATGAATGTGAGATTTGTATAAAAAACAAATCAAGAAGAAAGTCTAAGTATGGTTTGATGTCACATTTAGGTCCTGCTACACGGCCCTTTGAAATAATATCTATTGATACCATTGGAGGTTTTGGAGGATTACGGTCTACAAAAAAATATTTACATCTCCTGGTTGATCATTTTTCAAGATATGCTTATATTTCAACATCAAAAAATCAAAGTGCTTGTGATTTTATTAAATTAATACAAAATGTGACAGAAAGTTACGATATTGAGATGATATTGACAGACCAATACCCCGGTATAAATTCAAAAGAATTTAAGGAATTTCTGAAAAATAAAAATATAAGACTGGTTTTCACTGCCGTAGATTCACCATTTTCAAACGGACTTAATGAAAGGTTAAATCAAACTTTAGTCAATAAAATAAGATGTAAGATAAATGAAAATGAGAAGAAAACAGCATGGAGTACTGTTGCACAGAAATGTGTCCAGAAATATAATGAAACGGAACATACAATCACGAAATTTGCGCCAAAATATCTTTTATCAGGAGAAAATGTAAATATTTTACCTCCTGAATTGAGATCAAAAAGTACAGAAGAAGATTTAAAAAGAGATAGGAATATAGCTCTTGAAAACACGATAAGATCACACAATTATAATAAAGGAAGATTCGACCTTCATAGGGAAGAATATAAATTTGAAGTAGGAGATAAAGTTTATGTAGAAAATGGAAATAGATTAAACAGGAAGAAATTGGATGAATTGAGACTTGGGCCCTATAGAGTTCTAAAGAAGATTTCGAATACAATTTATGAAGTTGATGCAGGGCACAGAAAAGCTGAATCAAACTTCTACCACATTACAAAACTGTCTCCAGTTTTTTAAAAAAAGAAACAATTGTATAGATTTACTTAACAATTGTTTATCTAAGGGGGGGAGATGTAAAGAAAAGTAGTAGTTTGTTTTATTGATATAAAACCTCTTTTCTTAATTTAGTACTGGTTGTGTTCGGCGCAGTATTAAGTGTGTAAACTGACAGTTGTCAGATGTGAATTTTATTGATTGAATGTTACTTAATATTAAGATAATTATTTGTAGAATTTAATAAGATAAGAACCCTGGAATAAAGGCTTTAAATGTTGTTTCTTTTGTCTTTACAGGTGAGTAAATTTATGTTGTAATTATTATTTATATTTTAATGTTGTTAAAAAAACGTATCTGAAATAAAACTTTTGTCTTTACAGAGAAACGCAATTACGTCTTTGTTTCATTTAAATAATTAATAAAGAATATTATTATATGTATATGAAACGTCCAATAATTAGAAAACAGGTAACGAATTTAAGAGACTGTTACAACTGAACTCTGTAACTGTCTACATATTGAGATAAACGTGATTGATACTTGTATGTTAGGCACCACATGCAGCATTTTATTACCGAGAGGACGATTTCTTGTTGTTATAAGGTAACTAGATAGAAACAATCTCACGTACATAAGTTTTTTTAACTAGTGTTTTATGTGGCTATCTCTAAAAGTAGTCTGAGAGTTTTTTGAGAATACCTACATTAAGACACAAAATATCAATTTAAAATGCACATTTATCTTTCAACCCGCAGAATAAAAGTTTAAATATTTCTTGAACTTTTTGTAGCATATAGCTTATTTTAGTACTAACTGCCAAATACCGAAAAGTTTTGTGAAAACATTAAGTTTGAGGATAATTTCGTTGGCTTTTCCGATTTCATATATAGTCTAGTAGGTATGATAAACTTCCCTATAAACACCACGAACTGCCGCTTTACCAAACAGTACGATTTTACCGGCTAAATATTATATCCGATGTCATCCATGTTTAAACTGCGACCTTGGAAATAGGTTTGCGTGCTATAAATAACATTTTATTAGTATTTAGATCTCTATGTCACAATTTTTAAAACCGACTCGTGGTAAATCAATTAGTTTTAAAAGCAGAATCGATTTCGCTAGTAGCGAGCATGTGTGTTGACATTTGGGAGCAAGGTGAAAGTGACATTAGGTGTGTCGTTCAATATGACTATTACGAAAGTAAATTCATTCATAAAAGGTAAGTATCGTATCGGTGGATTTCGAATATTTAACTTCGTAAAAAACAATGAAAATTTAAAAATTAGGAGTAATGGATAATCTATTGTCGTTCCATAAATATTACTATACGATAAAATACACCTATCATTTACAGTACTAAGTATGAATATTTTGAATTCTGTTTGTGTTTAATAAATGAAAGTTTTGTTTTTGCAGAAACTACTGCGAACCTTTGTTCTGGGTATATGGTTTCTAATAGTTTCAATTAAACTGCATTATTGTATTGTTATTATTTACGTCATTCTGCAAGTAATATAACAAACAGAAACTTAAAATAGATTTAATATGTGCCGTAATAATATTTCAGAATATTTCTTATACGTAAGTATATAACTATTATCAAAGCATAAGAGACTGCGTTATGGATACTAGATAACGGAGAAATATACATAAATATCACAAATATACATACTAACATTATAAAACTGAAGAGTTTGTTTGGTTGAAAGCGCTAATCTCTGGAACTAAAGGTTGAAATTGAATTTTTTTTTTGTTGGATAGTTAATTTATCGAGGAAGGTTATAGGCTATACAATAGGCTATACACGCGGGCGCAAGTTAGTACTAAATAAACATAAAAACATCCATGACTCTTGAAAAAATATGCCTCTGCCGGAATTCAAACCAGGAGCCTCTGGGTAAGTAGACAGGGGCTCCGACCATTATGAGACGGCCTTCATATAATAACTAATAAAAACTTTAATTGCGACATATTAAAAATATGAAATTCTACAATGAAATCCTACCTTTGAAGGAGCCTGAACTGAAGAACCTCAATGGAAAGGTTTATTAGCCTGTTGAAAATTTTGTTTATTTATGTGATTCTTTGTTTCCGTGCCGCCCCTTTAGATAACATGCCTTTCGATGTTCGTAATCGAATCGCTAAATGAAAAATATATGGGATTTGACAATAACCCAAACTAACATTTTTATCACAGTTTTTAGTGTTAAGTTATAAAGTCTGTCCTCATCTTGATGAAACATGTAAAACGTGCCTACAAAAAAAGATTGTCCTCGACTTCCGTCTCATCATCAGATCCTTTATATTCTAACGAAAAAAGATTTTTTTTTTAATAGAACATATAACCTCCTCCTTGTTTGTAGTCTGTTTAATACAACAGGTGTGCAAGGGCAAGCAATTACAATAAATCACGATACCAGTCGCAATACGACGTGTAATACGACGCCGGAGCAACCTAGTCTAGGCCTAGGTCATAGTCACATGATTAACTTGTTCTATTGCATATTTGCAATCTGATTTTCATAAATAAGAATGGTTTAACTAAGTTTGATTTTCAATACTCCATAATTTCCATGGAAAATATAAGCGAATCGTGTAAATTCTTAACGGAAATAAACACTTTTAAATATAAGTCTGAGAAATGATCATTGAAGAAAATGCCTGTATGCCATTACACCTGCCAAATTATATATCTTTTAGATATTAAGACATTCGAAACAATATTTAGGAAAGAATACAGGCTAACTTTGAATTTAAAAGTGAATAATAATAAGGTATAATATATATATATTTATATAAATTACAATTCTTGCACCCGCTTTGTTGGTATTCTTCTTATGCATTTCCTTTTACCTACAGATTGCATAGAAGAAGTTGTTACTAAACAAAAATGTTAACTATTGATTTGTATTAGTTCCCTAGTTCTCTATTATGTATTTTAAACTAGATATTATTTAACTTTTCCTAAAATAAATTAATAAATAGACAATAAGGCACAAAATTATTCATCAGAAAAAAAATGCAGCAAGCAAGTCATTACTACAAGGTGTACATAAGGTGCATTTTCGTCTTCTCAGATGAGTGAACTAAGCCACTTGCCAAATCGTTTTGTCTTCTTCAACTGCCTTTTGCCGCTTGCAATTAGTAAGTGAGCTTGTTTTGCAAATTTACCTTACGCTTTGATGCGGTTATATTCCCACACTATAATAAGTTATTAAATTTCACTTCAAAGTAGTTTTTTTGATGATGACGTGCCTATTTTTTTAAAGATGAGATAGAAATATACATATACAATTTTTTATAGGATAGGAAAGCCCATAAAAAGTGTCTGTATATGCAGAGTAAATGTTTGTATTGTATTCAGTTGTTATCCATAAGCCGTTTTTCCTATTAAACAGTTGTTTTTATTATTTTGAAAATATTTATCATCATTCAACATCATCTGTGAACTGATTTAAATTAATAAGAAATCCCAACACAAACTATTAACTGCATCTACCAATATTCAATCAGGTTTCTAGCTGAGGATTCTTAGAATTTTTATATAATTTAACAATAAACTAGGTGTGTGTGCCTACCTCTAATAGAAGTGGAATATTGAAATAAAAATTAAGATTAATATTTTATTTTAATATTCTATAGTTTTTCATAATTCAAATAATTTATTATCTAGTCCAAACACATGGAATATTTATTAACTTTGAAATGTACCTCCATATTCTTGAGTACTTACAATTACAATATATTCAATATTTGTCTTTAAGCTGTTTAAACTCAAAAGCCAATATTGTTACCCCAATTATCTGAATTGCTGGAAAAACACAGAAGATAAAGAGGTATACCCTTTTTCTTGTAGCTTTCGGATTTTAAATAAAATTCAAAAACTTATGTATGTATAAAGAAAATAAAGAAAAGAATATTTTCTTTCAAGAAAACACTTTTAAATTCAATAATTGTGATTGTGGCTAATATTGACAATTGTGAGCACATATTTAAAGTATGAATTTTTAAAAGATAAAAACATGGTTGGTATTTAATAAGCATCACTCAAAAGTTATTACTATATCTTATGTTAGATAAGATAAAACTGTTTCACCTATTCTCAGAAATTATAAATAAAAGTTCATAAAACTACAATATATTTTTTTTAAAACTTTTGTGAATAAATAACAAGAATCTAAATAATTTTATATGCTGGTGTTATATTATACTACAGAGTGTCAAACTTGCAATACCACACAATTTAAAAATGAAACACATAAACGAAACATTCTTTTTGAGTGTGATTTTTGAACAGTAATATTATACTTTTACCTTATTTTTATACCTTTTTTCAAAGCTGGTAAGTCAAACTAACTGATACTTACTAAATTGTTTTCAGCCACCCATTTTCATATAAATGTCCAAAATATTTCAACATATTTTTTCTTTACCTTATATTGTTCAAATTATCAATTGTATCAAAACAATTTATCTTAAGGTAGCTGTAATGTTTTTAGATATTATTTTAACTTTAACTTTAGCTTCAGTTTCTTGTTCTTTATAATAATAAAAGTAAGTAGTTGTCATGAAGTTATAGTAACAAAACATAAAAGTCACATTATATGTAAAATGTATGATGAAAATGACAAATGTTACATTACAATCACATTATATATAAAATGGAAATGACAATGTTAGGCTTATTATAGGTTATGAGATTTAGGTTTTTGAGATGCAGTGTTTATTTCTCATATATTTATGATTGTTCCATTAACTATAAATAATATTTCATGGGACACTTTCTTTATATGTTAAGGTACTTTAAAATCAATATTGGCAATAAAGGTGGCATATTGCTTTAGGTGCACACAATTTTTTAATATTTTCTACCAAAATTTTTTCAGTGAACCTTCCTAATATAGATTTCTTTAGGTTATATAGAAATGAATTTAGAGAATACTAACTTATCATCGAAATGTGCACATCTATACATATTAAATATTATTTAAAATAATTGTTTTCAAGCCATTCTTAAACATCATATCTGGACTTAGGTCTTTAGCATAGTATACATTGCAGGATAACCTGACATTAGAAACATACAGTCATGGTTTCCAAAAAACACTAATTCAAATCACTAAGATAAAGGCACTTATATTCCAGTAAATACAAGTGCCTAAGTCAATCAAGATAGAAGGTTCTGAGCTCAGAAAGCTGATTTTCATGACTCTTTTTTTAGTGGTTGCATGCAATTAACTTCAGAATCAACAAATACATGTATTTGCTTGATTGTGAAGTTAAATTTAAAGGCAATGAAGAAAGAAATGAAAGGAAGGATTATAGATTAGTATATTTTCCCAGTCAAATTGTTGATAAAAATAAGAGTAAAATTGTGAGGTAATGGTGTAATTCTATTTACATATCATATAAATAAACTTTAGCTATTTGCCTCTCTTCCATTCTACTTGATTAAGAAAGGATAAAATGACTTTTATGATATTTTATTAGCTGATTTGTAATGAAAATGTAGCACAAATAATCTTATTGACTCAGCCGGTTCAAACACAATCAAATTCCTAAATAATTTTGATTTTTAGGAATTGACATGATACTAATCAGATTCATATTGTATTTTATAAAAAAATCTTCTTTTTAAATATATTATTATCTTAAGTTGGAAATGAAGAACCATTTGGCATCTTTTAAATTGTAATGAACTGATATTTAAAATAAGCAATATTTTCACAAAAGAACAAAAGAGTAAGGTTATTCATAATATTTCATTGTGTCCAAAAGTTTACACAAACCATAAAATTTAATAAGCATAATAATTATACAGATTTAGTATGAAATTTATCGTGCCCTTACCGAATATGAAACAATAAGTAATGAAAGTATGATTTTTCGCCGAATTAGTACAAACAAGGCAATTTGTACTTACGCGTTACGCCGTACGTATAATGCTTTTTATAAATAAACTCGATTATTATCGCTGTGTAACGGACGCTGATAACAACTCAATATCTACATAATTGCTGAAGTTTCAAGACGTTTCAATTTAAATATGACGTCAGTCTACTATTAATTGAACTAGAAACGAGGCAAAAAGCTAATCAAAAATGAATATCCTTACCCGTCTCCAACTACAACACATTTAATTGCTTGCATTTTTGATTTGTTTCAGTCGTATCCACAAATAAAGCACGGCAAGGGAGCTGAAAACGATCTCGATTTGGTAGCACTACACAGATCACGTTTGTACATTAATTGAAACACTGTATATCACAATCAAGATGTATATATAACAAATGCACTACTTTTATATAAAAAAAATAAGTTTCATATCTTTACTATGGAGATAAGAACAACTAGAGCACGTTAGTGTAATATTAGTTCACATTTATAGCAGAACACAGAAGCCCAGAAGATACCAACCAAACATCAAAGATTATTTTAGAAGGTATGAAACCGTAGATGGACAGTCGGACCACCAACTTTTTTTGTTTGTTTTATTCTCCCTATTTTAGAGAAGGCAAAGAAAACTACAACCTATACAGCCAATTCTTATGTAATTAATTCTTTATTACTGGCTCTGGGAAACCGATATGATGTATTCCTTTGCCCCAAACAGTTTTTGGCGACTAATGGTAGGCCCGTCTATTTAAATAATGACACGTTTTTACACAATGAAATGTAATGTTAGTGATTACGATAGAATAATAAGAAAATATATTATCATGTTAATAATTAAAATGAAATGATACCCAAATGAATAATACTATGATCATAAATTAAAGAAATTATCCATATATGAATGAATGGAAATGAAACATTGAGTAATTTAACGCAAGTCACTAATGAACGCTGAATTATGTTTTTCAAATATTGCACGATATAACGATCGTTTCGGCATGAATCCACACCAATTTCAAAACAAAAACTGCACTACAACACATATACGAAATAAAATATACAGCATCGAACCGCCCCCACCATTACGTGCCAAAATCTCTTTGTTTTTTTATTTGAATTTTCCCTGTTACTGAGAAAGCAAAGGGAACTGAAGCTCATACAGCCAAGACTCACGTAGTTATTTCTTATATATTGGTAGATATCTGTGTAAACTATCTCTTTACCTCGTACAGTTTTTGACAACTAAAAATTATTATATATTGCGATATATTAATCCTTTTTGGCATGAAACTACACCGACTTCATAACAAAAATATTATTACAACACAATAAAGGAAATAAAATATATAGTAATCGACCCCGAAATTACGCGCTACAAACTCATATCCAAAGAAAATCTGAATCACACCCAACCCAACATTGATAAATTTAAAAAAAAGGAGTTATTTGTCTATGGTGTTATGGCCACTTCAATAATTTGTGTTGTTGCGCGGTATTGCGTGATTCGGTTGTTGAATCTTATGGTAATATGGCAAAAGGAGATAAAGAACTAGAAAAACCTATTGTGAATAATGAATTACCAAATCCAGAATGTCGAGCCGTCGATCAAGAAGACTCTGATTCGCCACAGGAGCAACCTTTAGACATCGGGGAGCATTATTTGGTGCGGCGTTCGGATGAGTCATGGCACCCGGCTGAGATAATACAGACGCGATTCAATGCCGCTGAATCTTGCTATGAATACTATGTCCACTATGTGGGCTATGATAGGAGATTGGACGAATGGGTTTCCCGCCACCGGGTTATGTCCGATAGATTTGACATGTGTGAACAATCAAATAACAACATCAATTCCGATCATCTCCTTACCGACAAATCTGGCCGTAAAATAACGCGTAATCAAAAACGTAAACATGATGAAATTAATCATGTGCAAAAATCTTATGCTGAAATGGATCCCACAACCGCTGCTCTTGAGAAAGAACACGAAGCTATTACAAAAGTGAAATACATTGACAGAATTCAAATCGGCAAATATGAAATCGACACATGGTATTTCAGTCCCTATCCAGATGAATATGGAAAACAGTCTAAGTTATGGATCTGTGAATATTGTCTTAAATACATGAGAATGGAGAAGACTTACCGTTACCACTTGAGTGAATGCACAGCAAGGCAACCTCAGGGCAGTGAGATTTATAGGAAAGGTACAATAGCAATATTTGAAGCAGATGGTAAAGAACATAAAATTTATTGCCAAAATCTTTGTTTGTTAGCAAAGCTATTCTTGGATCACAAAACATTATATTTTGATATAGAGCAGTTTTTATTCTATATACTGTGCGAAGTTGATAAGCAAGGAGCACATCTTGTTGGTTACTTCTCTAAGGAGAAAGATTCTCCTGAGGGAAATAATGTTGCTTGTATACTGACACTGCCACCATATCAAAGACAAGGCTATGGCAAGTTGCTTATTGCTTTCAGCTACGAACTGTCAAGACTAGAGCAGGTAGTTGGGAGCCCTGAGAAGCCACTGTCTGACCTTGGCAAGTTAAGTTATAGATCATATTGGTCTTATATCTTATTGGAGGTATTAAGTGCTAGCAGAGGCACATTGAGTATCAAAGATCTAAGCCAGATGACTGGTATATCTCAAACTGATATAATATCAACCCTGCAGTCAATGAATATGGTCAAGTACTGGAAAGGTCAGCATGTGATTTGCGTAACTCCAAAGATTGTTGCTGAACAGTTGGCAAGTTCTCATTTCAAAAAGCCAAGGCTGTGTGTAGATCCATCAGCCTTACGTTGGACCCCACCTAACAAACAAGGGAACTCAGCTAAAGCTAAAAAGTAGTACAGGCTTACAGGCAGGGCTTAGAGAATGCTGATTTAGTCATAACAAAAGACTTCTCTAGGTCTGGCAGGCCTGTACAATAGTTATTTAGATTTATTTGAATTGTTATGAATGAAGTGGATAGATCAGTGCTAGAAGTATTATGTAGTTTGTATTATAAGTTTACAAATAATTATAAGTGAAAAATAACTAAGGGCTAGTTTTGTTTTGCATTTGCTTCTGACAGTCATAGTAGTGATGGATAAAAGAATGTTGAGCATTTTATTTAGGAATTAGAATATGTGCAGGCAACTGGCAGACTAAATAAATAGCTAGATCTGGACTTAACATTAATGTGTTAAAAATATAATAAGCTTTAAAAGAATTCATATTTTTTTCTATGGTACAGAAATAAATAGTGTTGTAACATATATTAAACTAATTATAAACATCAAATTGATCATATAAATCCATTGTTTTGTGAAATATTTTTCTTGATGATTTTTCTCTTAATAAAGCATTTTCTTATTTTATTTTCATAGAATAACTACTGTCACAAGTGTTTGTTTGTCATTTAAGCAACTTTTATAATGTCTCCATTATAAATCAAATAACCAATGACCAGTTATATCTATTTTTAAAATCATATTGTAATAAATATAAGTTGCAGTGTATCTAATTATTTTGTTAACCAGATTTGTTAATGAGTAAAATTGATATGTATAATATTTTAATTTCATATTTTTCACAGTTCCTTGACATATATGGTAATAGTGATATTAATTTTAAGTATCAAGTAAATTTAATTTACTTAATTTGATTTTAGTTGTTATTTGCAATATACCTATAGTGTGAATCTTAATTTCATTAAGTATTTTAATTGTAATTTTACTGGTTAATGTCCCTAGAGGAAATTGGTATTTTGAATGACCTGAAGATTGATACTTTACAGCAACTTTGTCATTTCAGGACTAGAGGAAATCTGGACTGTTTTTATATAATTTAACTTGTAAATATGACAGTGTGACATTGTATGTGCTCTTATTTTTTTATAGTCAAAGATATCAATATCTTTACATTTCTCAAGAACTCTTGTAAGGACCGCGAACAAGTAGCTTAAAAGACGGCAATATAGTAGACATTCCCCATGAGGTTAGCATAGTCACTGAGTGTACTGAAGCCTCTTTAACTAACTTTTAATTATTATATTATTAAAATGAATGATTCTTGCTATGTGACACTGTCATGTTTATTGACTTTGTACCTTAATAAGTTGCCTAATTTATGACAACTCAAATAATTCCTCTAATATTATAATCATAAGATAATGTAATTTTTAATGTCTTAATTTTTAAATTATCTATGTATTCGACTGTACTGCATCATGGAGATATTCTTATGGTACTAAATTCACAATTTGAAAATTAAGCAATCGAATGACATGATTGTAAGCAGTAGGATTTCATATAGATAGTGCAGCAAACATAATGCCTCAACCACCTCCACATCGCCAGGCAAAATATCAGTCTCATATTTTAATGCGATTATTGAGGTTCCACTTCGCTAACGTTTAAGTAGACATATATGCCCTTAAGAGGTTTCTGTATATTTTTGTTTTTAGCTAAGTTTTTCTCCAAATGATACTGCATACTCGCAGATAGAGCATGAATTGCTTAAGAATTTGCTTTTGTGACCAATATGCAATATTGTGAAGATACAGAAATTGTGAAACTTTGCGTTAAGAGTTCTTAGGATTAGTATTGCCGAGGAACATATTGAACAATATACATACTTAGTTATTAAGTTTAAAGCTCGACTTCAAAAAGTCAAAATCTCGTTAGTAGGTATTTTACTCGTACAAGGGTTTTGCGCAATGTTCTAATTTTTGCTAGCAATTTGCCATAATAGCCTGTGGATATTATGTTGAATTGTTTTTTAGATTTTCCCATTGCTGTGTTAAATAGATTCTGTGAATCATCAGTTTTCACTGTTTGTGATAATTTTTTAACTTAGGTGTAAATGTCTAAAATAAAAATGAAAAAATAAATAGTTTTTTTATTATTTGGTTACCATTTTTGGAGTTAAAAATTGTTTTGCAAAACTGAAATTCAACATTTGAGCAGTTATTCAAATTTATGAAACTTAAGTGGGAAACGACACGAGTCACGAAAATAAGGTACTAAGTACCACTATCATTCTTAGCGGTCTCGTTCTGGACACGTACACGTCATATCAATATATATATATTAAAAACTGTGTATATATATATATACACAGTTTTTAATAATAATATGATGCAATTTTTCTATACATAAAAATCAATCCCAGTTTATACTTCAATGGATAATGGGCCCAACCAAAATGCTATTACAACATTAGAATAAACCAAAAAATTAAATCAAGCCTATTCTCATATATTATTATTGAATTATTACCACTCATAACGCAATTTAGTATGTGTGAGATTGATGATAATGTCAATCTTTGGTGCGTGGTTTTCAAGATCATTGATAATAAAGACTTCATTTCCGCCGAATGAAGTCTTTATTATCAATGAACATTCAGTTTTATTGTAGCACTGCTAGGAGCGTCGGTCAGGCATAAGCAGCCCACCGTTGTATCTTAGTAATTCATTAAATCACATAAATTGCTTTTATTTTGTACTAATGAATACATTGGCTGATGTACAATAAAGATATATTCTATTCTATAAGGCGTAAAATATTGTTTCTATATACTGAATTTGCACGGTACGTAATGTCCATCCCATAATGATAGATCCACACCCAGCGGCCGCACTGCCGAATTGCTCTTGATATTTTAGTGCGGGCACATTGAATTTAATAATTGTGTAATCATAGCTTGTCAGACCCCTTGTAGGTATTTAAAAAAAGTTGTTTGCACCGTGGACATTAAATTAAAATGAATTTGACTGTAACAGTTCATAGTAATGTTGTGTAGTATCAAATTTATTGTTTGAAAATTTCATAAAAATAAAGTCTATGTTCTAATTTAATATTGTGACCTCACTGTTTGATATAGTCTGTCTTTTGAATTAACATATTAATCTACCTACGAGGGATATAAAGTATTCTAGCTAGCCATCTATATGTATATTACGTTATACTAATTACATTTGAAGTGACTGGATTTAAATCAACAGCCTATTTACGTTCCACTTCTGGGCACAACCCTTTCTAAATGTGAGAAACACAAGAGGAGTTTCGGCTAAAATATAATCACGCTGGCTTAAAAAGGGGTTGGTGTACATCTCAACTATTTCTATATAGTTTAAGGTTGTTATATTTATAAAATCTGAGCGGCTGTTAAGCATGAGACTTCATTATGATCAATTCTTTATATAATAATTAAATCAGATTATCATTTGACAAAAGTTGAAGTTCGTGGGTACTTCAGCTTCAGAGTAGGTGATAAAAAGCGCAAGGCAATGACGCCTAAAAATCAAATCAAATGCCGGATGCACTCGTCGGTGTAAATTGGAATCCGAGTATTGAGGAGGAATATAAAATAACACTTATGATCTATCATTCAATTTATTTCCATATATTTCATTTGCACACATTGAATGATGATGCTCAAGAAGTAGGTATTAGAGTAGCCCGCATATCTAATATAAATGGTTTATTATTACTTCTTAGGTTAAAGTTATCTTCGTCACTAACCCATTGTCCTAGGCGAGCAACAAACACGATCGCATGACGAATCGATACATTATCAAAAAATAAAATATTGCTATAGGTAATCTGTATCTCTTTATACTAGTATATCTGTGTCCCTAGTATAGGTCTTAAACGAGTCGTCTCGATCTTATTTGCGTTCACTTGTCAAATCAATAAATAGTAGTATCCAATACATCACAACAGAAGTGATGGCGTTATTTTCATACAATTTAACAGCTGAACGCCTGCTCTACCGAAACGGTTCATTTGATTGAAACAAACACTAGAGGTAAAATCCATATTCCCCATATGGCCCATATTCTATAACTGCCATCGAGAAATCATAGATAATGTGCAGATAATGCTCAGCTCTCTTAAGTAGCACCGCATCGTCGCGTGAAGACGGATGTCACTTACTTAGGACAAAGAGTTAGTTTTATTTATTTTTATATCAACCCATCGACAAATTTGAGATTATGGATGTTTAACTTGTTTCTACACCTGTTGCTGCTATATTAAGTCCTAATTTTATGGAAATTTTAGTTACATCCGTTTTTATTAATATCAAAATTATATTTGATATGTGTACGAACAAGCGATGGGAAGTGACACTCTACTAGTTAATAACAGTAACATTGTTGGTACTTTCTGAACACTACTTCAAAATAATTCTTATGGCCAATACTGTCTGTGCTACACGAAACAAATTTTACACATCTTAACATTTATTTCACCAAACACTGAACATTAGCGTTATTATTCAACACTTATTACAATATACTTTTCATAGTTTAAGTAGTTTATTATCATCAGAACAGACTTCTAACCAACATACGTGTTACATATCTACATTCTAGATATTTAAGTAATGCTACTACGTTACAATTAGTGTAAGTACATAAGATTTTGTTTACAATATATTGAACAATACAAAACTTTATCAATCATGTATTTGAAGGGCATTGTATATGTAATTATAATATCTGTCTCTGCACTTGCATTCTAGCTAACATTTTTATTTTATTTTTTATTCTTAACGGGATAGCTCTTGTCTTTCATCTCACCTGTTGGAAGTGAATATAAGGTCGAAGATTGAAGCAAACTGCATCCAGATCTCTCAACCACAGAGGAACTGTCTACCTTACTAACTGCCGGAATACGACTATTAACGGCAGTCGAGTGCAGAGACGTGACCAATGCAAGCGCCGGAGTTACGGCCAATCACAGCGAGTCAGCACCCCGCGCTCCCCGCACCACCGGAAAATGCAGGCCAATCACAGAAATTAGCTACCCAAAAATTACAAATTGTAACTAAGTAATACAAGTGTACAAGCTTCCCATAAATGGACTATCAAACACAAAAAGAATTTTAATTCCAACTAGTAGTTTCAGAGAATACCCCCTACAACTTTAAAAACTTTACCTCTTTATAAATTATTATATAGATTATCCAACCAGCTTAGCCACATCTTTCTAATTTAGATTTTATTTAAAAAGAGTTATATTTTTTGTATTTAAGGAGGTTGGTAAATACGTTTTTCGATTTTTTTTCTTAAAATGTCTACGATTTTTCACAAGTTGACGAAATGTTTACAATCAAATACACGATTGAATTTAAAAAAATTACACGTAGTAATTTATTGCTAAGAACTCTTTACAAAGAATTGTTAGTGCAAGCTATGGAAGTGATAAGGACGACTACGCGCTTGCTGATATTTGCAATACTTTGATTACACCAACAAAATAATAATGTTGAAATCATGCTAACTGATAATTGAGTGTGTCGAAAAACAATTCCTTCTAGATTATAAATATGATCTGTAGGGAATAAGGGATTAAGAAAGTTATTTTATCGATTAATACGTGTATTACAAATATTAGCAAGTCAATGGCTGTTCAGCCAAATACTACATAACATTTAATTTATTACACTGAGTTGTATTTGTACTTGCTTCAAAGCTTTATTTGCAGGGCGCTAGTGCATTTTTATTAAATTATAATCTTTGGTAAGTTAAAGCAACATTTATATTGGATTATGATTGTAAGCGCCCTAAAATTATTTATTACAATAAAATCAGTGTAATAACTGCAATGCCGCAAAATTTGAACAATTAACAATATCAAAGTAAGTAATACCTACAATATAATCTTTTAAAAAAATACTATGACTTTGGATTAAGCGCTTATAAGATAACTAGCCCTAGTTATAATAATTATAATACTGAATTGTCAATAGCTGACTGAAATACACAGCAGAGCACGAAAATAAGTTTCACATTTAAAATTTAGACTTTAAAATTTTAAGTATCACACGACGTACTCGACGAATAAATTATTCGTATCTCAAGAAGTGATGTCGAACCTATTTCATTGTCATCAGCAAACATATTAAAATAAAACAAAAATAGCGATGGTATAATAATATACATAAGCAGCATTCCAAATAAATACTTGTGTGTCTTAATATTCTAATATCAATGAGGTTACAATACAGTTGAGAAACACGCGATATGCTATTTTAAATTATACAGAGCGATCCTTTGGAGTAGGTCCTTGTAGGGAATAATATTCGATATTATTAGTGACAGAAACGTTTACTCTCAGAAATAATATAGTTCCTTAATTCTATCCGTAAATAAAATATTAGAAAATTAGCCCGGCTACTTATTCACCGGCTCATATAACTAAAAAAACCAAAGAAAATTAATATATTTTTTTTTGCAGCACCAAGTATTCTATAAACTCTTACATTCATAATTTCTCAAAAAAATATTATTTTTATAAACTCACTTATAGCATGCATGAATCAAATTTTAAATAAACATGATTTTAAGATTTATGAGCCCGTGATTAGCCGGGCTAAGGGTCTAATATTCTATTTACGGATAGAAGTAAGTTTACTAAAGGTTAGTTGATTAGCATTGTTCATAAATACACTAAAAATAAGAGAGGTTGCTTGGTAACTGAAATGTGACAGGTATCTTTAGATGTAATATTGGAAG
Organism: Acentria ephemerella; assembly: GCA_943193645.1. Taxonomy (NCBI): domain Eukaryota; kingdom Metazoa; phylum Arthropoda; class Insecta; order Lepidoptera; family Crambidae; genus Acentria; species Acentria ephemerella. Next base: position 6,354,877 of record OW971886.1, on the reverse strand, counting down.
CGATCATATACATTTGTTTCTTGTTTAAAATTGAATAATTTTTCGTCATAACGACTTTTTCAAACAGTATCGAATTTCCCTTAAAAAGACTCATCTCCATGGATGATGTACGACTAATTTCGTAATATATTGTTTCTTAATTACTCATAAAGAATTAACTATTTATTACAATTTTTTATTTTTCAAGCTTGTTTAAGAAGTGTGAAAATTTTGATAATTTTATATAAATCAATATTAAATTATTAAGATAAAAATCTGTGCTTATTTAGTGATCATATCAAAAGAATAAAACAATTGTAGCTACAACTAAAGCGCACAAAATTGTAATACTTCTTCCAATAATAATATATAAATAATCTTTATTCTCTAAATATTCTTTTGACATAGTAACAGAATAAGTTATTATCTCTCGATTTCGTGTGTAAAAAGTAAAATTAGATACCTATATTTGTTCGCTCTATTTGCGTGGTTTAAAAGGTATGATACGTAAGTAGCTTTATTATAATATTAAAGCGTTAAATGGCACGATGGGGCACGACTCATGGTTTACAAATCAATTACTAAAACAAGGTTAATCAAAATATGCATGAAGGTAAAAAAATATCACATGTCAAATCACCAGCGAGATTGTTTATAGGTTTTAAAAGTATTTACATATAATATGATTTTATACAGTAAATAGTTTGGTTATATTGTCGTAATATACATAAATACCTACAAGCAGGTACTGTGAAGCGATACACGTTTAGTTGGATATATATTTCATTTAAGATTTTATATCCATTAGTAATAATTCTTACTGTAGATATTTGAAAAATTGTAACAGTGCTAAAATACTCTAAAATTAAATGAACTAATAATTAATCTAATTTATTACATTTTTTTTCTTTTGTGATATGGCTAGAGCCATAGAGTATAAAGAAAAAACTGAGGAAAGGAATTTGAGAAAATCCTGAATTCAAAGCTTGCTTATTTATTTAATTTTTTTTTAATAAATTGATCTAATATAGAAGTTTCTTCCGTAAGTTCTTTATGTATATGTTATGTATCTCGATAATATAGATAAATAAAATATTAATTGTTTTAACAAGATAAAGAAAAATTAGCATTCCAGTAATATGAGAAAGTCACTGTTGAATATTTATTTCCTAAATTCTATAACACATCAAATTCAAAATCGCGATAATGAGATTACAAGAATGTCATATTGTTCAAGAAGAATCGAAACAAATATTGTATTACTTATACATTTACAATTCACTTCACACTATACAAATTATATTCTTAAATAAAAAATAAAACAGAATTTGTTGATAATAATAAAGGCTAAGTAATAATTAAGTACATATACTTATATACTATGGTACCCATCTACTAGACCGACTTATCAAGATATTGTTTATTTCAAAATTAAAGAAAAATTTATTGATGCTTGTTTTTGAGCATGTTTTAACAAGACAATATATTTACTTTAAGACGAATAAATTGTAATTATCTTAGACGATAACCATTTTGTGTAAATACGTTATTTTTATCTTGTAAAGGTATATTTTAATTTTTAGCTAATTATGGGTTTAAGTGTCTTCTTGTTTACCCATAGTCTTGCCACAGAGTATAAAATCTGTGTCGTGAGCTTACGTCCATTTCGTTTATACTAAGATAATTCATATGACGTTAAATATCAGTCGTAAATTTTGCGATTTGCTTTACTTGTGGTATTTTCAAACTAGAAATCAAGGTACAGAAGTAATGTATTAATTATTACTTACTCGGTGGAGAAACCGTCTCTTTAACACAAACAAACATGTTATTAGCCATCTTAATAAGTTGGGGCTGAGTAGTCGATATTACCTGAAAACAATTAAAAGTGCAAACATTTTTAATGAGACTGTAGACCAGCGACTATGTCAGCCTAATAAGTAATATATTTACAGATTTTCTTACCAGATTGTGGCTGTGAGAAAGGGGGGTCGCTGTACGTAGGCTGCGGGTCAGGCGCACCTGGGTACGCTGGGAAGGTTCCCGGGCTTCCTACAGCGCCTTCAACCTCGTACGCAGGTGCAAAAGCTGCTTCTGCGCCCATGCGGAAGCGTTGGAGGGCAAAGAAAGCGCAACCCACCTGCAGATACAGTTTTAAAAAAATATTAGAAATGGTAAAACTATAAAGAAGTATTATTCGATCTTGGCAAATTTAATGGATGTTTTAGAAGCATTGTTGAAACATACCCAAGCGAAAATGGAAAAAAAACAGAAAGCAATCGCTCCCTGCATATTGTTAGCAGTGCCATAAGGTGGATTCTCGGTCTTGCCCCACGCGTTAGATAGGTAACAGAATCCGACGAAGTAGAGGAACGCCCAGAAAGCTGAAATTAAACACAGTTCTTATTAAAATTGGTACTGTAACATTTTTACACGATTATTGTTTCTACTGCAATGTTACTACAAACTTATTAAATAATTTGGCAAGAAAATCTAATACTGAATGACATTTGAATAGAATGTATATGTACATAGTACATTTTAGTCATGGTCGTCAAATGTCAGTAATGCACATCAAGTGTAAACAGTTGCACTACTAAAAAAAAATCTCTTAAGAACGAAAATAAGGGCGATCAAGCTTAAATTGTTAAGATTGATGTGTTGTAGGTAGGTAGACTAACATATTTATGTGAAGTCGTTAGTATGCCATCGAGTAAATTAGGTGATGCAAAATTTCACCATCACTCATATTTTATCTACTTTATGAGTAGGTTCAAAAGCAGAAAGTGGCGATAGACATAGATACGAGTCTACTCAATTGCCAATGACATCAAAGTGCCTCAGAGCAAATCTCAATCACCTTTTTTATTGGGTTGATTTAATTTACATTCCTTCATTAATAAAAAGGTCGGGGTCAGACTGCGTATCCCACGCATAATTTACGAAGTACAAACTATACTTGCACGTTATGTTCTTAGGTCTTATCCCCTGTAGGCATTGTCATCTTGTCGCAAAGGAAGTTGGTTCGATATCATAGGCTTTTTTTTGTGGAAAAAAAAATAACTTTTTATACGATTTTTCCAAAAAGCTTATTATTAAGCAAGTCAAAACTGCACTGTTCAACTTGTATCTGTTTTTTAACAAAGATTTGCTTACTCTCACAGTGCTGTCTAAGTGGTATTAACAGGCCCAATAAAGTTTAGCTTAGCCGTCAGGAGGTCATTAAAAGTATTGTACTAGGGAAACCTAAATAGATTTTACTCGATAGCAATTTAAGAGCTTAGGCTTTAAATTAACGTTCGATTCGGTTCATACAAATCAATGCTATCTATAATATTAATTATTAGTCCATACAAAAAAATCAGTTACTTGCTTTGTTCTACGATTTATTTTGATTGCTAGTATCAAGCATATGACGAATTACTTAAGATATTTTTTAATGTACTCCTTGTTTTCGAAATATTCAACCAATAAACGACAATATAAGTTGAAGAATTTTAAGTGTAATTACCAGAAAAACCCATATCAGCCAGTACATAGTGTTTCCTTGTCTTGACAGATGACATCTGCTCGAAAAGATATTCCCCAACAATGAAGCCAATCGAGGCGATAAAGGCAATCACTGATATGCCAACACCATAGTTACACGCGTTGGTATCATTGTTATACACGCAGTACTCCTTCTTGTCTTCCTTGCTGACGTACCAACCTTTGGCTGATATGCAACCCATGACGATCACACTGAATAGCTGTAGATATAAAGAATTTGTGATATTTACCACGATCAAATAAATCACCACGATCAGTTAAGTTTCTAAGAACAAAGTTAGATAGATGACCGTAAGTATTATTGACTTGCTTGTCTGTTTCTCGTTTGTTAAAAAAAAGCAAACAGTAGAATGAGTTGACCTTTCTCCTTTTTTTTAGATAACCTTTTTACACACATTTTTTATCTTAGCGGGTTAGCTAATTCTTTTTTTGAGGAATCCACCCACGCCACTGATGTGGACGACGTACCCAGCACTTTATCATAATAACACTGAAGATAACCACTAAAACTCTTGGTAAACTCTACATTATATATGATAATATTTTGTATAAATATAAAATTTTTCAAAACGAAGTGATTCGCTTAGAGGTAGCTATAGAAATAAAAACAAACTTGCTGTTCCAAACTTTAGACTTCACAAGTCATTTTTATGTGGAAATGTATAAACATATGCAAAATTTAAAAAACAGCTACTATAAGGATCAGCAGTATTTAGATGAAATCCATGAACAAATGAAAATTGTCAAATATGAATAAAATTTTATTTAATAATTTCAATTTTTTATTGTCATAAGCACTATAGTTATAGATAATTGTAATTTTGAAAATCTTTTTGATTTAAAATGTTAGAAGCCACAACAATTTTATCCATTTTTAAGAGCAAGCAGCTAATAAGAGTGAGTAGAGTCTGACATGATAGGGTCAGCCAGAATAGTTCTCCACATGGAAACATATTTTTATATATGATATATATTAGTTTTTATGTATTTAATTATATTAGTATTGGTACACACCCCTCTACTTTGTTACTTTTCTCATATATGGGGCTGCTGGAAGAGATTTCTTATAGAAATAGGCAGTACCTTTGTACAATTCTCTATTATTCTGTTGTGTCCTTTTAATTGTCTTTGTGTGTACATAAATTGTTAAATAATAATAATATTTTTTGTGGGTAATATACATCAGCTATCTAACATAATTGTGTTTGTATTGTACAGCTTACAACTTAATAGAATTATTGTTAACTTCTCAAGCTGTACAATACAAGTGCATTAACAAACTGTAAACTATATTTAAATCATAAGCATAATAAAATATATTCTTTATTATTATCATAACAAAATCATGATTAAATAAAACAAATCATGATTAACTTTGTATCTAATTGATGTTTTTTTTCATTATTTAGGTATTATATGCCAATATTATGAAGTCTTTTGACTAAGCATTTTTTTGATAGTTAAAGGTTGAAGTTATTTCAGATAAACTGAATTATCTACCTACAAAGTTCAATAAGACTTCAAGTTAGTAAAAAATTGGAACTTGTGAATTTATTTATAGAACTTTGAAAACAATATTAGATTAAAATATGTTAGTGTTTGAATTTAATTAACATTAGAATATTCTAATAATTAGAAGTAGGATATCTTTTTAATTATGCAATACCAATTGCATGTTTTGTGCCTCAGAAGTAGCTTGTTATTTTTTCATAATAATTTTGTTTTAAGAGCTACTGCCTTTGTTATTTCATTATAGATCTTTTATATCTATTTCCTACAAAAATTATAACTGTTTTAATGTGTTTTCACAAAAGAATAAACTTAGTATAATGTATCCTATACATATATGAATTTGACCATTCATAAACTCAATCAATATCCACTTAAATAACATTATAATACTGAATAAGTATGTAAAATACTAATGTTATGATTAAATGCAACTATAAGCGATAAGACTAAAATCATTATGTGACTGTATTAATTGATGTACAAAATTCTGTATGCCAAGTAGCATTAATATATTCATAAAACGATACTAGGAACTATTATCCACATAGGTACTTTTAATAGTAACTATGATGTTAGTTTACGCTCTTACCCAACAGACCGCCCTGACTATTACGGGAGGTCTCTGTATGAAGGCTTGAGGGTCGAATGCTCCACCAGCTTTGCCACCGCCATAAGCTCCCATATTATCCATTTTAATTTGAATAATAGTTTTCTTGCAAATTTATGCACCAGAATTAACTGTCCATTAAAAGCTTAAATAGCAATACGACTAGCTCAAGTCTGTAATTCCGATTTGTATTATTGATCGATCGCGCAGACACTCCGCTCGCTCGGACAGATGACAGATTAATATCAGTGCTGCCAGTAGTGACTAGACTTTTGAACTGTAGGTTTGAAAAGGAACGAAAGCTTAGACAAGATGTATTTGGATAATTGCTAACGTAATCGCTTAGTAAAAAATATATGGGATATTTTTCATGTATTTTTTACTTTGATTACTTATCAAGCTTAATAGTAAAATAACATACATTTTCCAATTAGCGATTGCAATAGCCATTGTCGTATGTTGTATGTAGTACGCTGGCAACAAAATTGAAATCCATAAGGAACTCACAGCGCTGTGAGTGTCCATATGTGTGATTTGGAATGTACCCCTTCTGGAATGTATTCCATGTATTCGTCAGTAATTTGAAATTTGACTTCGTTTCACTTTAATTAACTTTGAGGAGCTAGTCCACTACCACTTCGTTAGTCGCTGACTTAATTGCTTAGTGAAAAACGTATGGGATTTGACATAACTCTGTAGCTTAGCTATCAAGCGTGATTGTCATATACATTTTTAATTTTGCAATTCGATCGCCATTATCGGAATGCATTTCGTCTAGGCCCTCTGTTTAAATAAATTCAGAGTTTTCTCCAATTAGTGTTTCAAAACATTATCTAACCATGGTTGAAAAAAGCGAGGACTTATTCAAGTGTATGCATGGGTATACATTGGTCATAAAGCATTTTCGATAATATATATACGTGTAATATAATACGTGATGTAAAGTCTTTATTTACATAGTATTATAGTACTCTATGGTGATAAACAATAAAATTTCTTTGGAGTTGTATTTCGCCACTTGTTTGCGCTTGGATTAAGGCGCGAAAAATATTGAAATAATTGTGGTATTCCATATAATTTGTATAGTTAGCTAATTCATATTTTATAAGGATAGGGCATCACAACACGACTCCGAAAAAAGAATTGTATTTCTTTAAATATTTTTAAAATTGTACAAAAGTATTAAAATATTATTGATCTCCCTTTAGGCTGTATGTGACTATATAGGTTTACATTGAATGAAGTCAAACTAGACCTAGCGAATAATTTAAAAACACGACTTTCTCGTTATTATTTTATTTTGTAGTAGTGGAGTCAATCCAAAATCATGAAGCATTTAAAGAAATCAAAGGCGTACTGGATTCGAACCAGCAAGGACCTTCTTCCTTCGGGCGGCTAAGCCACCGCCGCCCATCCCGTTGTTGGCCTTGACTCGCTTGCCCCGGGTAACTCGTGTTTTCGATGCGACATATTTGATTTTGTCATTGGGCAGTAAAAAAACTATGATCTTAAAGAAATTTTATTGATCGATTTATCTTAGCTCGATAAAGTTGTAGAATGATGAGTAGGTAAGTCGAGAAAATTTGGCTAGTACTATGGTACTAGCCAAATTTTCTGCCAGAATAATCCTCTAGTCCGTCATTACAGGCAGTACACACGTATTAAAGAGTCGTCTTGGGAAACTTTATATTAAACGTAGGTCTTCCACAAGTCTTCCGTCTTGTGATAACAACATATTGACTGCATCGAAGAGAAAATAATATTCTTAAATTATAAGAATTTGAGGTTTTTAGATAAATAATGCAAATAGTGGATATTACAAATATATTTATTCAAATTAAGAACTGAATTATAAAATAGGTAAGGAAGTTAAATTGTGTCAATTAATTACATACAATAAATCAATTACAGTTTCAGTTTCTTCGTTCCTTAATGCCGTCACTCGACAATATTGACTAGGTAGTCCATCCTAAGAAAATTCATATCTTATTAAGTACCTACATATTTCACAATAATTATGTTTTTCAGTTGAATTTTCAAATTATAAAACCCACCAACAAAGTGAGTGGGTTTTGTACCTTTGTCGATAGCACCTTTTGAGCTTTACAACTCTAGTGGTCAAAGATGAAATAATTAGTACCATAATAACGTATTTATGTCATTCCACTATTGCATTCAAAAGAGTGACGGCTTTTTAATGTTACGAACGATTAATTTACACTTAATTCATATTATAATTTTTGTGTTGTTATTGATGGTTCTGCATAGACAACAGGTACAATTTATTATTTGATACCTCTAAGTATACAAAAAAGTTAATCTATGAACCATTATAGAAGAAAACTGCACGATATTTACAGAATAATGTTTAGTTTACATCTCATTAGGATTCAATGTTTACATAATGTATAACTAAGTATTTATTGTACATTTCACTGTGTTAGTAGGTATCGGAATTATTAGCGTTTATTTTCTATTCGTTTTCTACATCATTTACGACCTTGTATCACCATAATATTCTAATTTACTACTGAATGATTTAAGCAGTCTGCATCCTGAAATAAGCACAAGTAAACGTTAACTGAAAATATTTTCAGTTTAAAATTATATGAGGACTTCTTAACTATTTTTTTAGATGAGTGTAACATATCCTGTTTTTACAGTGATATTATTTATCAGACAATTCATGCTGTTAATAATTTTATGGTATGGCTTCTAAATATCAGTTTCAGAACACATAAATTATTAGAAAATGACATTAAAGTTTGTTATGGGAAAAATTATATTCACATATTGGAAACTTAAAATCACAATTAATTAATACATATTTTAATTTCTTCAGGTTACAAGTAATTTTTGTTTGTTTATGTAGTTTTAATGCCATTTATTTCAAAGCAGCCATTTTGACTAGACCCCATAAATGTATAATGAATCTCAAATGCACTCTGGTTAAATTAAAAATGTTAGAATGTTTGGTATTGAACATGTTGGCATTTGTCAGTTCAGTTCAATGTTTAGAGCTGTATGGAGATACTTAATAATTTGCCGCAAAGCCTTCTTAAAAACTATATGCTATGAAAGCATATCATGGCAATGGGCACGTTTTTATGCAGTAGAAGAATGTAAACATACAATATCTATAATTCTATTACTATTCCAATGTCTATGATACATTTATATAACCTCTAAATTTTCACACTATCACTAGAGCTAATATTTTGTATAAATTCTAACTACTCCATTCTACATATAATCGAGTACTCTACAATTTTATTATTGTACATGAAAAACTAGCTACTGGGATATATTTATCTATGACATAATTTAAGTAAAACAATATTTACAAAAATATATAGCCACTTTCATCTGTTTTAGGTCCAACTACAATCTAAGCTTCATAACACCAATGAAGAAATAAAACCATTCTTAAGGAACTTCACGTTATTAAAAATAATATATAAATAAATGACAAAGAAAACACATGGTGCCCTCAACAATAAAAATCCTATAATGTCAAAAAGATATAGGTACAAACATTCATTGATTATGTATAAAATATTCTACAAAGGTACAAATGCTACGTAGATAGAAAACTATTATACTATCTATAGTACAGTGGTTATCAAGAAGATATTATTATTTGTAAAATTAGATTATTTGTAAATTGCTAGCAATGGTAGGATGTGATCGAAATAGTAACGAAACAACCGTGCTAAGCAAGCGGGATTGTAAAGGCATTTTTATGTTCCTTTGTCAATATTATATAAAACATTTTAAGCTCACAATGCAATGAAGAACGTAGATAGTTGACTAAAATACGTGTTTTCGAACCGCATGTAACTTTTTCATAAAGTATATCTTGTTTTTCTACGCCAAAGTTACATTTCATTTGCAAGTTTTTGGGTGTTTTCGGTTTGCCATTGAAAATAGTTCGCCTTTGCCAAACAACATTCTTTGGAATTCGTGTTCCATATTTGAAAGTTAATTTTAAGAATCTGACAAACCCTGACGTTTTTCTTCTTCCAACATAGCGTCGAGTTCGTCGGTTAGGTTGGCTAGCATGTTGCCGATGTCGTTGAGAACGTCGACGGGCTCTGTGCTCTTCTCGTCTTTGTCATGTGGTTTAGATTCGTTCCTGGGGGGAAGGGAGCTAAGTGCGATACCAGTTCGGCCGTAGTCTACTGTATGAGGTCTACTCCCGATTTGATTACGGTTTTGTTTTATCGTGCCAGCGTTTTCGTTGGCGAACGGAATGCTGTCTGACTCGGTGCTCGAACTGGACTGTAAATAAGAATTACACACATTTTTTACAAAATTATAATACGGTCATAATAAGGAGCTGCCTAAATTTTTAATTTAAGTTATACATTTACAATCTGATGAAATATCAACAATAAAAATATATACGAATGATTAAGTATGTTATAAGTGCCTCCAAAGTCTTATTAATAGTGTGTCGAGATGAATAGTATTAGTATGTGCAAGAAACTTTATTAAGTAAGTGTTTTAAATTGAACATAAAATAAGTTTCAAGGCAAGAACTTTACCTTAAAGCTAGCGTCTGATCCAGTTCGCAGTTTATCGTCGTCGTATCGACGTGGCGGAGAAGACGGTGCAGGCGGAGGTGGAAGGAGACCAGTACTGTCTAAAGACACGCTTAGTGAGTCCGAGCTAGGGTACGCAGGTAGACTAAGCGGGAGACTCTTTTCAGGGTGAATCTCTACTGTTGTCTGACCGAAACGCGTAAAGGGAGCGTATTGTGAACTCTGCCTCTTGGGAGGATCTGGTGGTGGTTTCCTAGCAACGTGTGGACTCGCTCCATAAGCTACACGCTGTAGTCTAGCTGAGTACGCGATTTCGTCGTAAGTATAATCTGGAGATTTGTCTCTATAAGCAGGGGTTGCTTGTATCTTAGCCACTGGTCGCGGTCTCACTAGGCCCCTAGGACGAGGCAAAGTGCCTCCGCCTTCATAAGAGCTGTCATTTGTAGGCGTGATGTCACCGTCATCGTAAGATCGCCGCCATTGTCCGCCACCGTAGTAGAAGCCGGCGTCAGGTGAGAAAGTCGTGTGAGACGTCCTCTCTGAAGGATCCTCTAAGCTTTCTAAAGATTTTCCACGGGGATGACGAATCTGTCAAGATAGAAAATTATGTTATGTTTTCAATATTTTCTTTATATTGCTAAAGTAGAAATAAAACTTTGTTTTATTATCAACATCGCCTTAATTTATTACAGTGCAATCGTACGCTTTAGGTTTTATTAGTTACCTTTAAGTACACACAAACATACATTACGTATCAAGATTTATATTAACCTACCATGCCTTCTTTGTAATATTGGAATATGTAAAATATATTTAAATGAGTAGTTTAATTATTGGTTATTTATTATTTTGTATTATAAATAATACACATGCTTTTACGGGTAGAATAACTTACCAAAATTATTTTTATTATAAAAAATAAATAAAGTTAAAGATATAAAGACTGCTACTAACTACCATGCAAACAAATACAACAGTTTCAGAGAAGTGCATATTTACATCAACAAAGTGCAAAACACGCACAATAAATCGAGCTCTCTATTACACTTGTGCTCGTAAAAGCTGTGCTGATAAACGTAGGTACTGTGCGAAAGGAGGTCTTCATACCTGAATGGGGACCAAGTCAGTACCAAGAGGCGTAGGTAGACCATCAAAGTTTAGGTCGGGGGGTTTATGGTAACTCCTCGCGTGGCCCCATGGCTGGTAATGCTCCCTCGGATATAAATCCTTTAGTCGATTATGTCCAAGGTGCGGATTGTGTTTGGAAAGAAAAGAAAATAAAACATTCACATGCTGCTGTCGGCTAGTGGTATGATGCAGCGGATGACATGACGTGACGTGGGTGGGATGACGACAGCTCTGCGATCGCACGCAAGGTTTAAAACCAAAATTTGAGATCGATATGATTCAGAGAAATTTAAATACTTAATTTCTACATTTTTTACTTGCCAAATAAAGGGAAGTAGGTATAGATACCTTAAAGAAAATCAAAATTGGTGTCGATTTGGCTGGAATTCTCTTAAAACAAAATTAAGTTATTTGCCTCTCTTTCGATTCAAATGAGAAAGATATAATGACACTAAAAAGATCCATACACTTTTGACTTATTTTAATCAACATATTGTATGATACACGTTAAAATAAGAAAAACGTGCTTAAAAATAAATCGTTAATTAAAATAAATTAAATCGTCAATTTAGAAACGTCTAATAACCTCAACGGTTGTCTGTTTTTCTATGGTCGGATTGTAATGAAAAATAAATACTGAGTTTATCGTCATAAGACTAAAATTGCAAAACTGGATATATTACACTAAAACACAAGAGTCGATGATGTTTAAATAAGTGTGATCGCAGAGTTGTCGTACAATATTGTTGAAAATAATGGCGATGGACTTAAGACTTCTAAAAGTCTATTTTAAGCAAAGTGATCATGATATCTGAACGCATCGGGAAATGACGACAGAAGAAATTTCAATTTTTTGTAGGTAAGTAAGTAGGTCTGATTTAGCGCCAATTTGATTCGCAAGGATCATTCCCAAGTGTCCACATCTATTTGGCAACATAATATTCAGCTTGTGTGCTAGGACTGTCCATGGAACTAAACAAATAAGCCGTTTAGGCTAAGAAAATAATGACTCAAATAAATTAAATCTGAATATTAGTGTAAATTATTGGAAGCTAAGTAATATAAAACGCTTTTGTTAAAACAAGCGTAGTTAGTAAAATATTGATAAAAATTAATATATTAAATCTTAAAAGTAACTTACGATATATCGATAGATTTGGATTTCAATAAATAAATTTGAACTGGCCAATGTAATGTATAAATATCAAACCAGTAATAAAATATGTAACATAAATTAATAATTAGTTATATTTATAAAAGTAAGTGAGTATAAGTTTGCCTCAAAACAAAAGATAGATAGTAAAAATTTATTTGAAGTGATGCTTTGAACTTCACATTTAATCTTCTAACTTGCAATCTAATTAGAAGTTATATCAGTACATAACAATGGATTCTTTTAAACAATTATTAGAAACTTTCCATAGATCTGGCGAAAAGAGAACTGCTTTCTTTATTGTAATTTGTTAAGGACATTTTTCTATACACTGTCCGCTTGAGAGCTAATTCAAATTAATTGGGAGTAATTGGTATAATATTTGATCGCAATAAACTTTAATAAGTTACAGTAAAATACATTTACGAATGCAGTTTTCTTCTCACTTATATAATCCACTATCACGAGAATTATCTATGAAGGTCTAATTTTTATTCTAAAACATCACTACAAACGAATAAAAATGTTATATATTTGTATAAGAACTGACCTGTCCCGGTTGTAATCTCGTGAAGTCGAGCGAACCTTGGTTGCTAATGCTTCTTTTGCCTGCCCTGATATCTTTCACTCTTTTAATAGCCAATAATATTTTCTTTTGGTGGCCAAGGCGTACGATACCCATGTCTTCAAGGTCCTGTTATTAACAAGAAACAAGATAAATAAGTACTAATCCATCTCTTCTATTCCTTTAGCTTATATTTGAGGCAGGAGTTTTATTTTAATGTAGCATACAAAAGTTATAAAAACATTTTATTAGTTTTTCCCAATGCTTATGATATAACGGAGTATATTTGAAATTTATTTTTATATCTTTTGCTGCGTGACTAGCCTAATTATCATAATGACATTTTAATTAAACAGAAGTAAATTTCCAAAAAACTTCAGATTATTCCCACTGGAGTTATATATTATGCCAGCTGATCCAAAGTACACACGATGAATCAATTTATTTAATATCTCAGTATTCACGCTATATTTGCAAAATAACAATGATATTCAGGATTATTAAAAAACTTAACTCGATTTGTAAACTAACAGAGTTAAGTTTTTCAAAAATCCATAAGATAACTGTGCAGAGAAAATAAATATAATCACTTAAATCCCAGGAGAAATATCCCAAAAGTAATTTATTGATTAGCAAAAGGTTTTTTAATTAAAATGAAAAATAAACATACCTCCCAAGCAAGCTGCGTAACATCGTGTACTGTTCGGTATCCCTGAGCCACCAGTGCGGGACCGTACTCTTCAAGCCTCAGTAGGCGAAGCCATTCTTCTAAAGACCCCTGGAAATTGAAATAGGCACACTTTTGAAATTATTTAGAAAAAATTAAAGAGTTGCTTACTTTACTTTTAAATAGGCAGTGAATTATTGTGTTGGAAATATTTTAACGATTAACTCGACTTTTTCTAATAAATTATATACTTCTTTAGGAGATTACAGGACCCTTTTAGGAACAAACATGGGAAAGTGCTTCTTAACTCTTTCTATGTTTCGACCTTACAGCTGCAGTTCTCTATGATTCGGAATGAAAGCGAGTCCAAACGTACTGCACACCAACCACTGCACTGCACTGCACCACTTGGTAAGTGATTTCTTTGATATTGTAGATGTTTATCGCTATAAATAGTTCCTGATTGATGGTCAGGTGTAATATCTACCTGTTTGTCGTTAAATATCAAAAACATAAGCACAACACTAACCGGTATATAATCGGGAAGGTTGTCGGGCACGTTCAAATTGGCGAGGTCTGCCTTTAAACGTTTGCGATGGTTGGGTTTCTTGATACCGACTGCGGTTAGATCTTCTGGTGTCATTCTAGTTACCGTTGGCAGGTCATACCCCGCTTCTATGAAGAGTCGAGCGTATTCTTCCATTTGGAGGTCAGCAAGCCACGCATGGATTATGTCTGGATCCTGTTGATTAGAAAAAAATTGTTTTATTTGATCCAACTGTTTCAACTTTTGGCAATATATTAACTAATAAGTTGAACCCATTGTATCGGAGTTTGTTATGGAAGCGCTTCCAGTTATAACGCCATGTATCGCGAACTACGGAGGTAATTCAACAGTTTAGTTGATTTAAAATGCGCTATATGTCACTAAGCAGTAAGAGATACAAAGAAATCTATGTTAAATTCGTCTATATTACTCGTTTATTAAAAAATATAGTTTTCGGTAATTTCGTTATCAGTTACGAGGTGAATATAATTGTGAAATTTCTCTCAAAAAAATAAAATTTGCTGTTTCATTTTGTCTTTACAAAAGAGTTAGATACACAGCCACATTACGCTTCGCTTTAAGGGCGCTTGTTTACCAGCGCCGTTCCCGTCATCAAGAAAGAAAAGACGGCGCTAAAGTAGCGATAGGTCAATTATAAGCCAGGTAACCATCAACAAATCGCTTTGCACTTAAATCACATAGCTAACGTATGAGTACTTACAGGCAATCCCTGTGTGATCATAGCTCGCACCCTGTCTGCGGTGTCACCACAGTGGCACGCTGCATGATGATGATGCGGCATCCGGCCTGATGCTCGTCCACTATCCAGTGATGCCGAGGAATGCCTTGACCCGGAACCTGCTGACCCTGATGATGACCCGGGGCTATCTCGACCTGGACTCTGAAATTGACGAAAGAGACGGAGTGAAGATTTTTGTAATTTAAAACTTTTTGGACGAAATTTGATTTTCCTGCTCATAATTTAGCTGTGTATGAGGAGTCATTCTTTCCTCTGCGATTATTCTCTATTGAAATAGATGGTTATTAATAAGTATAATATAACACATAACAAGCATTGAATTTTTATGAGATCGTCATAAAACATTTAGCAAAATATAAAGTTTTCTTTTCAGTCATGTTCTTACCTGTGTCATATCGATTCCCTGATCATCACTAAGTGCTAGCTGATGGTGGTAATACACCGCAGCCTTGTGTGTGAGCGGCTGTGACGGCGGAGGGAAGGTAAAAGTACCTCCACCGGCAGGGCTCTTGCCGAGGCTACCACTGGTCCCGCTAACACCTGATACCCCCGACACTGTACTGCCGTAGTCTGAGTGGTCATCTGGAATTAAACATTTGTTTTTAATTATTTTTTAGAATTGGAAATAATGTTATCGAGAGATTAAGTATGCAACAAGCAACCCAACGTTTTTTAAACTTAGTAAGTAAATTTACTTACTCTTGGTAAGTTTAAAAATAATTATTTCCATTTTAACTTAAATTTACTTCCTCAAGTAAACTTTTAATTAATTCACTTAAAATATATAGTAATAGATACAAGACACAAAAAATGTTTAGAGCTTTCTTTTAAAGAATAATTCTGCTTTTTGAAAAACATGTCTGTTAATTTATCTAAATATATGTCATACATACCTCTGGTATGTGATGGTGTGTCTGGGGGCTGAGGATAAGGCTGTTCTTCACAGGAGGCGTATCCCTGCGACCCGAAGCTAGAGCCCGAGTGGCGGTGCTGTGGCGTGCCGAACGCGTCCCCGGGCACGGCTGGTGGGGGTACGCGCTTTGCCGTCGCTGTCTTCCCGGCGCCGCTGCCGCCGCGAGACATCCCGCCCACTGCAATAACAATATATGCGATATTACATCCGACACTTGGTCATGTGCAGCTTATGCGTTCAAAGAACTCTATTGCAAAGTAAAAAATAGGAACTTTATGAAATATTAAATCAAAAATATGCATCAAAAAGTATATTATATACGGTATCAATTGTCTATAAATAGTAATCGTAGTCAATATATTAATAGGCACAGCTACAGAATGAATTGCAATTTCAACTACATATACTAAACTATTTTTGAAAACCGAAAGAAGAAAGAAAGTGATATTCCACTTAATGACTCGCAAACCCCCTAAACATAAATTCTCACATGTCCTTAATAAGCTCCCAAATCTTCCAATACCTCATCAGCCCATAATCTTTATCAGCACTAACGCAGACGCCTGTAATCTCGAAATGAACAACTTTCACAGCGGTGATTGTTGATAAGGCAAGCGAGGGGCTATTTCGGTAATGAGCTCAAGACGTCATCAATCATGTTTGGCCGATCCAGGCGCTCTGTGATCTGATCATGGAACTAATTGCTGGTGTCGAATCGATAACCACGCGCGGGCGGGAACAATCCATTAATAATTTCAATGTAAACCAAAATAGGATTAACCAATTTACGAAGGCACGGTTTGTCAAGAAATTAGTTTAGGGTTGTAAGGTTTTATGTTATTTGCAAGTTAGGTACAGTCACATTTGAAAAATTTAAAGCATTACCGGTTTTTAAAATATGTACGCAAACAACACTTTACAAATTTACCCAGCATTTAGTGTATCTTTTTAAACGTGACTGTACCTAGGTACTACTCTTTTATCTGTTCTGTGAATATAAAGAAATTAGGGTACTTTTTTAAACAAAGGGAACAATACACAAAACAATTTCCTGCCATTTGGCTGTCAGTGTTTCTAGAAAAGTGAGTCTCCATTCTGCGGTCAAATAATAATGATTCGAAGTTTATTAATTACTTAGTAAGAAACTTAAATAGTTTTATGTATTTAAACAACGTGAATATGTTGCCATGGAAGACAACGGCGTTCCTTTATGATAAAAATATTTATGCGCTCAATTACTTACACGCAATCATCGGAATATTTAAGAGCCCATTAAGATACCATATCAATAAAGCATTGAGACATGCAAACTGCATTCGCTTTTTAATATCTGCTTTGTAAAGTTATAATTGTCCAAACAACATGGACTGCGTAGGTTTTAATGAAACATAAAGTATTAAATATTGTTTTATATTTATCAACGCCCTTTAATTTATTACAGTTTGTATTGCATGGAAAATCAAACTTACTCTTATGGAAGAATCTTTTTAATAATATATTATGTCATGAAAATTTTGAAAAACATTCATTCAGTACCTCAAATTGCCAGAAACATCTTCAAATGTATCAAAAGATTTTTATCATGGAACAGCCCTAAGTGCACTTTAAATAAGAACACGAAAATTTTTGGCGTTTTCTTTGAACGTCACCAAATTGGGGTGTCGTTACATCCCCTAAAGTCGGGCAGGTGTCACAGGACGTTAAGTTCCACATCTTAGCTCATAATCCGGCAAACATTGCTAGCTACTTTCTTTTAGCACCTGCTAATAGTAACTCTAGTGATGTGCTGTGTAGAAGGAAGCTGACGATATTTTAAACAATAGCACTTTTACGTACTAACTAAAAATAATCGTTTATTAATCATAATTGATTAATAAACCATTATTTTTAGTTACTAAATGTCAAAGAATTTTTTATTAAATTATAAACGAACCTTCCAAATAACTTTCCAAAGTACCATTAATAAAATTTCATTCAAGACTTAATTATATTGCTAAGCGTTGGTTTATATTCTTTTTATATTTATTTCTTATATAATATATATATATAAATACATATTTTTGTTTATAAAATAAATTTTGTGTGCTTTTATAATTTAAAAAAAAACTTATCTGAAAAACGGTGTCATCCCGTACCTCACTAGGCTCATTACTAGGGATTACCTGCCCACATTTCAGTTAGATGGATCTGCTTAACATGCCATGAAATTTTAAGTACAAGAGCTGTTTTTAGTAAATTCTATGTTAAAAATCTACAATACAAAAGATATTGTAGATTTTAAGAACTAAAAGTTTTTCACTTGTCTTCCAGACAGTTTACCGAAAAAAGCTTTTTCACAGTTTTTGTTAGGATCTTTAATGTTATTTATGTGTAAATAGGCCAAACAAAGAATTTATATATCCTTATATAATATCCCACTGACTGGAGCTCATGGCTTTTGTGTTATCAGTGTTACGCCTCACATCCCTGTTACCTTCCCCAGATAATGGGGAGCGTCTGGTAGATATTTGTCACTTCGGAAAAAAAGTTAGTCTGGGGAGCCCGTAGACTATATTTTTGTAAGCAGAAGCGGGTAAAACCACGTCTTGAATCGACACCAGTATAATAACCATTACTAAACATATCGAAAAATAATTTAGTATCAAAATATTACATAAGGAACATAAGAAGCAAACAGGCTTTATAGAAAACTAGCAGTAACAATCAGGAATTAGAATTTACTTTACAGTCTAGAATATTATTTGTTTCTACGCTTTAAGTTTCTATCATGAACTTGGTTTCAGTATAGAATTTTAATCTGAACTACTGCATAATAGGAAATACACTTAAATTATCCATTTCATAACATGGACAACTATTATTATTAAATTTTTTAAAGCGGGATATTGTAGTGAATTATACTGCATTGCAGTCAATAACGGCTGATCAATACTTCAAAAATCAAAGATCAACATTACGAGATTGTATCGTCGTCTTGAGAGGAAGTAATAATGATCAACTTTGTGCAATTATTTGATAAGGTTGCGAACGACATTTTATAAAGAGATCGTAATAACAGTTGATACTGCGCTTACCTTTTACTTAGATTATGATCTTGACACCGACAGTGTTTAATATAATAATAACAAATAACGATTTAGATAGTAACTATGAGTTAACGAACTAGTGTTTCAATTATTGACTACGACACAAAATTGTTTATTAGCGGTTCCCGCAAACTTGTAATGAGGACTTAAATGCCCGATTATACCGATTGTGATGATTAATCTATTTCTAATTCTATAATAGCACCATCTCGAGGCGTCGTGCAGATTCAATTAGCGATATCGTCGTACAAGCGAAGGTCTATTGACAATCTTGACTTGTCTGTGATCGCTTTGATTTTAAACAGTAGGAACCTATCTATTGTATTTATATGCATATTTAATGATATATTTTTATCATATTAAGGATAATATGATAAAAATAATAATATATACTTTAATATGGATAGGACTTTTAAATTTTCTTATATAACTAACAGTGATTAACAGTTTCAATATGTACATTTGAACTTGAAAGAAACAATGGATTCATAGTAAACACGAGATTATTAGCATTTGAAACAACAAACAGTAAAGCCGAGGTATTTATTTTCATTGTTCTATATTACATTTTCGTGTTATATAACACATAAAACAATAGTATTAAAATAAGTATCAAATTTACCTTTATCTTCATGTTTTCGTCCTGAATATATATTTCATCGATTCTCAGATACAATATTTAAACGTGTCCCGATCTATTATAGAGATTTTAAGATCAATGCAATGTTATATAAACTCCTAAGCATCGAGAAGTTCAATATACGGCGAGGGCTATCAATGAATCAGTTAAGGCTTGAGCCACCCAAGCACTCGCATAATCGTTCGCTTAAGATATTGTTTCAATTGCTAATGGGAGTGAACATGTATAGAATACATTGACAGACGTAATATACAAAACATATAACAACGTTAATCTTTATTTTTATCGGCACATGGAAAGCTTTATTTCGATCACAAATGACTATAGCAATTCTAACTTTAATACTTTATTACCGTGAATTTCTAATCAACAAACATAGTTAAGACTCCTAACTATTTAATATTTGCGTTCAGTAAACGTTTAATACCGAGGAATGGATTACGAATGCAGGTCGCCAATGGTAGGTTATAAACTAAACAGAATTACAAGGTATGTTAATGTCTTCGCGAATAATGTAATAAATAGTTATGAACTGTTACTCTTGAGAAATACTGTTATGAGCATGCTCTGCTCTGTGTCCGATTGTAACCTCCTGAATAAATACATAGAAGTTTAAAATTAATCAGATAAATAAAGCCTGTGGCTGGATACAACTCCGTTTTTTATTTTACTAAAAAGAACTAAAAAGTTTGAATTACTGTCAATTGGACATTACTGAGACTGGGTTCAATTGACTCGTGGGGCAAATTTGATCAAAACTTTCTCTTACATGAAATATAATTTTTAAAGTTCACTTTCTGAAACTCTGGATTTATATTTATTAACATTAGAAAGTGACATTCAGAAATCGAAGTTAGATAATAAATATCACAGATAAAGTTGTGTAGCTATGGCACTAACTAAAATAACTGTCTTTATGTTTATAAAAGAAAAGTAAAAATAAGTGAAAAACTGAAAATTTCAATTTCAAACACTCAAAATCAGAGTCGATTGAATTTTTTTTTTCAAAATATTATTGAATGAATTATTGAATACTTTTTATCTATATTCATATTGTAAAGAACTTAACAATATAAATGTAGCTAATTCTAGATATAAAAATAGCTAATGCAATCGTGTCCGCTTTCTTATAGCAAAAAACCGGCCCTTATCTTCTCTTGGGGAATTTACACCAATACCTTATACAGTGGCTACAGCCAGCCAGCTATTGTCGGTCGTTGTCGGTTAGTCAGCGACAAAGAGCGTACGTAAATGTTAAGCAATTTGCATTAGGGTTTGCTAGGGTTAGGTAAAATTAAATACTTGCTGGTAAACGGTTTAAAAATACTTCGCCGCTTAAAAATAGTATCAATTTAGGTTTAGTGTTTGAGGATCTACATGTACGTGGCTTGCTTCTTTTAGTTCCCAATCAGAAAGTAACTCTTTTTTCTAACCTGTTCATTCGCAAGCTTTACTTTTATGACACTGCACTGCACGTTTTTAAAAATATTTTTAACATATTTAATAGTAAAATTCAATATCTTAAACTGTGACCACAATCATGATTATTAAAAGTTACCATTACCATTACCATTCATTCAAAATTTAACATTTTATTATTTATTAATTTTATAAGGATATCTTTATATAATACCTATGAAATATTTATTCATTAGTTTAGTTAAAATAAGATCTTAAAACTAATTAAACGTTTGATGTATATTTAGCAATAAGTAGAATTAAACCAAAAAATTGAAAAGTAATTTTAATAAAAGTTAACAAAATATCGTCATAAACGCAACGTTTTTTGCTCGGAACAAATTCGTGTTTCTTAAGTTATTACATGTAAGCGCTCATAATATAGAGACAGTGTATAAGAAACGAAAGTGTGTACTCGGAATCGGCGCCATAAGAAAATAATACCTTTAAACTTGAAATAAAGCTTATTTCATTGCAATTTGGATTATTTTAACTTAGCTGTACATACAGTTGGTTGATTCGCTAGTCTACATACAATTTTATTGAGGGACTGACTCCTTAATTACTACAACATTAATTGACTGCGACGCAACATACTTAATTAATGAAAGAAGACTGTCTCTTTTCATTTAAAAATATGGTTATATTATGGCTTTAATATATCTTTATATTCTTTTATCATATGATATTTATAATTCCATACCTTCTATTACCTAAGAAGGTTACACCTCGAAAAGTTGTGTGAAGCTGTGAACCGTTTAAAATTTAGCAATCACATGTCATTCATATAGAATATTTAAGTTATAGATGACTTATATAAATAATACAAGAATATAGTTAAATATTTACCTCCTTCATGCAACGGGTAACTTTGTAAAAATATTCAGATCTTATTCTCATAAAATGGGAAAAAAAACTTTAGGCTATGTAATTGTTGATACACTTGTCAATTCTAATAAATTCATTAAATATATAGGTATTCAAGCAAGAACCTCATAAAAGACATTTTATCTTATGCTTATCTAAGTTAAGTTATAGTTGGAACGTCAAGGAATATCGTACGATTTATTTGATACACAGTAATGGTTTTCTTTGTATTATTAACACATTCAGTTTTACGAGTGAAAGAATGCACGACGCTGTTCTCGTTTTGGATAGTGTTGATAGATTATATATCAGTTATGATAGAAACAACCTAAGGACTCGATAAGTACATGAGCTAACTCTAAATTAGAGAAGACAGTCGCAAGCTTAGATCAGTAACTATGTTGAATTACCGGATAGTGTTTTTGGTCGCGAATTCAGATCTGGCTAAATTTATATTATCTTCTTTCTGTTCTAGAAATTTCTCTAAATATCATTCATATATTCATTATAACCTTTATCAAGAAGACATCAGATTTAAGCATGCAATGTGTATTTTCACAATTGAATAGCTTCTGAGCTATGCCATATCAATCATGCACTGTATTTTTTTGATTTGGAGAACCCTGTTTGCTTCCGTTTACAATAACGGAACAAGTTCTGTGTCTGTGATGTTTGCGAATAGGTATTTTTAATAAACTCATAACAGATATCTATCTCATAGCTGTAATTTTTTATGAGTTTAATTTTACAGTTCACTAATAATCGCGTTAAGTGATAATAATCTTGTTCACTGTATATGTGAAAGTATATTACTTAATTATTTATCTTGGTTAGCACGATATTCAGTCCCATGCTTGCAAAACTTGGTTATTGTAGAGATCTTGTATTTATGTCACCATTCAATGAATATTAAATATAAATTAGACTGATTAAAGATAAATTTGGATCAAATAAAAAAATTATTACTTTATAAAACTAAACTTATTTGTTATTGTTTAATTCGTAAATTATACTCGGTAGTAGATATCGAAGTTCAATTATACTTACATTAAATTCACATATATTATAAAGTACAAATAAACAAAGGAAACAATCTTAAAGCAACTAACTGTTGTTTAAAATTATGAGTAAGTTTGAAACACGTAAAGTAACTAATAAAAATAAGGGTATAGAATAAATTTTAGTTTTTCTCGATGTTTGGTTTTTTAAAATATATTATGGAATATATTAAATATACTTATTAAATAAAACAAATTTTTAAATTTCATATTATTCTTTAAAAAAAAAGGGTGAAACCTTTACATTTAATTTAATATTGTAAGCTAAATTTTGTTAAAACAGAGGCACTTTATCGTTCATTAGGCGCAACAATTAGGCAGTCCATCGGGCCTCGCTAATGGCTTAAATGCTGTCTATTAAGAACTTGCGCAACTAACACTAATTTTAAATACAATGTGAAGAATGCGCTCTCTATTTACGCCTACCTAGGTACATTTTAAACTCCGCTACATTTTTTTAGTCATAAAAAAGTTTTTTCATTTCAAATACTTTGACTTTTAATGTACTTATATGTTGTACGTATATCTAATTATTAAGTTGATATAATTTGATAATTAGTCTGTTAAGAATTTCGGAGATAGAGGAAGGAACACTTTAAAATAAATCTATGCTGAGAAAACCTCGTTAAATTATTTATGAAAATGTTTATAATAATGTTTTACTTGTCGAGCGACAAGTCACGCGCTAATGAAAGATAATCTGATTTTCATTTGTGGGCAATTAGGTATGTCGACAGATTCATCGAAAATATGGACCTACATAAATTTAGTGCTTTGAAGTTCATTTATTGCTGTTTAAAACTTAATTTTAATCGAATTTAATAACAACCTAAAAATTTTGTTCGGGTTTCAACAGAAGCCAACGTCACATACAGGACTTTATCAGCTTGTTGCTCCACCCGTCAATCTATCCCACCATGCAAGGAAACGAAACTTACAAGATTCGAAACCAGAATAATAATGGGAATACAAATAAAGATTTCGTTTAAATTCGAAGTCAAATATTATTTGTCTGGAGGATCGAACCCTGAGCAAGCGGATTCACAGTCAACAGTAATGTGCCACACACTAAAGCTCTAGTTAAAACAGTCGTGAAAAAGCGGAACAGACTCAACGAAACCATACTGATTATGACTCCATCTAGTGGCGATGCTCCGAAGTAATAACATAGTAAATAGCAAGAAAGCAAGACTATATTGTGTGTTTACAATCATAGTTGATATTGATGTTTCAATATATTACGTATAAATATGAATTTAAAATTAATGAAATTTATAGAATTTTACAGATAGTATTAAAATGTTTTATGATTTGAAACATTATTTCTGTTATAAGCTGTAAGAAACGTACGGCTATTTTACCGCATTATTGTCGGCTGTTCTGGCTAAGTGGTTTCGGTACTGACGTTGTATTCAGATTAATCAGCTTCGAATCCCAGCATGAAAATTTCTTAGGTATTAAATGCATGAATTAAATTGAAAATTTTGAGTTATCATATACTATTAAGCCCTATGATAATATCTGGTATTGGTTGAAAATCTATCTTTACCTCAAGTCTTGGGCTAGAGAAATGGGTGTAGCAACAAGCTGATAGCCATGTCTGGTGTCCGCTTCTTTAGTAACTCGAACAAAATTAAATATTTTCTCAAACATTATTAAAATTTACATAGTAAGGGATTCATCTTATTAATTGAATATCTTTATCCTCATGCACTTTATCTGTTTTCATAATTTTACAATAAATTACTACCGCATGAAGTGATTTAGATTTTTATTTGCGGCAAGTTACATATACCTGAAGAAATCCGTACAATAGTCGTGTACCATACCTTTTTGTTGTTAATTTTTATTTTTCATTTTTAAGTTACGATATTTTAATTTTATAACGACTTTTACAACACAGCAGTTATATAAATTATTGTATTATTCTTAAAAACATAATCAAGATTTTACTAGCTAGAATAATCATTATGTAAACTTGTTACAATATCTTTTTATTTAGCGTTGTCTTGCAAATTTAGATAAATGCGTAGATAAATCATGGCTGGTTAATTTCCTGCGCGTGAGCGGACCGATACTGTCACGGTGTCGCAGACTGTCCGTGAGAAAACGGTCAACAGGAAATAACGGGGGGTTGTTACTAACTACATACGGTGATTTGAATGACAACTAATGCATGCAATTTTTTTTATTTTACATACGTGACTAGATATTAGATGATAGACTTACTTATTACCGCAGTTTCATTCATGATTAAGCAGGCAATTATATTTTATATGTAATTTACGATGACTTGATAGTTACTATATTTTTGAGTATATGTTTATACTACATCACTTAATATGAACAGCAAGTAATTTATTTTGTAAGTAATTTTCTTAAACATCGATAACTTTATTCCCCGTAGTAAAACAAAACGAATTATATACATATTATATTATTTTATGCTGCATATTTAGCACAATGTAACTTTCGTAAAGCTTTTATTGACAACATTGTAGGCAGAGCGCATATATTATAGTTACATTTAGATCACCACCGAACTTTCCACGAGAAACCCTGCTCTTCCACCGATTGCCAGCGAGATGTTTGATATAGCCAGTTTCTGACTGTCACGCGTTAAATAAACTGGAAGTAGTCGTTGATAAGGCCCGGTGGTAAATCTTGGAGTATTTATTTACAAAATTACGTAATGTAAAATGATAGTACATGTTTTAAATGTTTTCTGGTTTATATTAAAACAAAAAGATATATTTTTCTGCTTTTTACTTTTACGCGTTTAGTTTCTAAAGGACACTAATTGCGTCCATAAATGTGTCCTAAATATCTAGTAGTTTTAAATAATGGCATAAATAACACAGTCCTTTACAATATAGTTACAAATTAGAGTTATAAATTTGTAATATTTATAAATGAGCATACATCTATATTAATAACATTAACGAAATAATAGGGCTCTCCGCGCACCTTACATTATACGACGATGACACATGATTATTTTACTTCATCACCGAAAAAACATTAAATATTAATCATCACTTCGCAACATCATCTAAATGGCCTAAAGAGATCTAAATATACTCGATGAAAGGTTAAAGTATAATCTCCTCACTATCGAAAACGTCATATATGATTTTCTGTGTAAAAACCAATAATACCAAACTTTTCGCCGCTACAAATACATAACAAAATAATAATGCAGTCTATGCAGTTGTGAAAAATATCTAGGACTTTGCTAGAAGAGAATATTATACGGAAATCGTATATTGACCAAGTAAAAACGAAACTAATAGCAATGCAAGGCGCACTATACAAAATATCTAACTGCATTACAAATTAGGTGCGTACCATTAGTACAATTTATAATAAAATTGTATCTGGAATATTTAATGTAAGTAAGGGGATCCGCAGCTGTATGTATTAAATAATCATAATTGGTTAACTACAACTAAAGACTGGTAGCCATATTTTTATTACACCTACATTCTCATTGAAAATATAAGTTCTAAATATGCATGTAATATAAATTAAAGAAAAAATAATAGCATACAATTTGAGGAATAAAAAAAGTACAACTAATAAATGCTAGGACCAATTACGGAAAGAAAACGATTCTTTTTGAGAGAGTTTAATGAATTTCTCATTAAAGGATTGCGAAAGTATGAGCACAACTAAAAGAAAACTAAAACAGTATGTAATTGTCTTATAACGTCTAACAAATTTTAAGTGACAAAATTTATTATCTAAGTTTAATAATACTATGTATCTGATTGTGAGTGGAAAGTTTAAAGAGGATTAATTTCTCATAAAGACAATATTAAAATATTTTCTTTATGAGAAATTAATGCTCTTTAAACTTAAGATCTTTGCAATATTGAATAAGTTAGTTTTGAATAATAAGGTTATTTCTACGGAACGAAATGGCGAAACAAGCCATCGTTTCATCTCTAATTGCTTCGTGGAAACTGGAATGGTATTAAATTTCGGCATCTCCACTGAATCCATCCATCCACGGTAGACATCCAATATGCTTTTACGACTGCTTTAAAATTTAAAGACATTTCGTCAAATGCTCTCTCCTTTATGACGCTATATTGGATGGACCAGGTTTATCGATATTTATTATTTTAGTTTACCAAAAGCTTTAACATTCTAATAAAAGCTAGTAGTCGTTTGTTTTTCATTGAGTTATGATTTTATTTATACTTACTTATGTCTTTGTATTTATGTCTTCATTTCCGCGTATTACTGTATAAACGATAACAGGCATAAACCTATACTACACTTTAAAATTTTAAAATAACATTAGAGATGATTCCTTCTACAAGCTGAACTACGTAATAAAAGTTGCCGAATGAGATACGAAAACTGTATAGGTATTCCCGGGGCGGTATCGTCTACGTTGAACACTAAAATTACGTTATAAACAGTTTCACAGTTGAATACTGTGAAATAACAAAACAACATTATCGGAAAGTTACGGTTTTGTTTACGGAGTCGCTTGCTTCCCTAAGGAATATGGTGAAGGAGAAAAATGGGAGTTTTCTGCGTTAAAATTCACCACAAGGACGCCGCAAACAGAAGCGTCGTCACGGAGCGTAGGATATTAAATTAGAATCAGTGGCATCATATAACGCTATGAACCGTATACCTTAGGCAGAGATTTTATCGTTATTAAGTTCCTCCCCCGTTACTCTATTTTTGAGGTTCCAGTTTATTGTCACTACGTGTCTTTATTTTACAATTGATCAAAATAAAATATAACTTTAAAATTACTTACGAATACATTGTTTACAAATTGTTATAGTGTAATTGACACCGAGTCAATTATAACAAATTTTGTTTGAAAAATGTTGTTTCCTGGTTCCAAATATGGTGATATAATTAAAGATTTGTTTGCTTTAAGTACATAATAAATGAATAATAACATCATTTTATAAGGGATTTGAATGCGATGTATACAAATAGACAGATTATATCTATAGAAAATCTATCAAAACATGAAAATAATTCAATAGATAAAAAAATCCTACTCATATTTATAAAAATTAATTTTCAGTACATATCCTTAGAGCAGTCATAGACATAAATAAATAACACATATGCTTTACGGACATCAGTGGCTATTCTTAATGGTACTAAAGTTATGAGGTACCCAATGATTGTACGGTTTGTAATAATTAATTGCATATTTTAAATTATCCGCACGTTAATAAGGTGAAAATACAGGCTCCATTTTGTTTAACGCCCTGCTTCATTTTCCTTCCAACAAATTAATGAATAAGCCCATTTACAAAATTGCTAATTACCTGACCGTTTAATGAGGTCACACGCCCGCTGGCCCCGGGCTATTTTAATTACATTTTTAATTTTGCTGAATAATGTTCCATTAAATTATTTTTCTGGTTGTAAATATAGCGAGCTGGGAATTCGATGGTTAATTTGATATCATTCCATATTTCCAAAGATGGTTTCATATGTAACTTAATTTCATTTTTAGGAGTAGAACGGATTCAGTATTCGTTAACATAGGTATTAACTAATATTCTAGCTTTTGTAACTTACCATGAAATTAAATAATACTATTTAAAAAGAGCGCCAAACACTTCAATGAAGTAATATCGAGGAAACATGCGTGAGCTATTGTATGACATTTTGATTGGCACCCGAAATAGGTATAAGTATAAGTCCCTATAAGTATTATTGTTTGATAATGCAAAATAGTTAGTACCTTCTAGACTATATATCACGAGAAAAATCTGTGAGCATCAATGTGTTTGCGATACTTGACAATCGTCGAATCAGTTATATAAAATAATGGGTAACATTAGTTAGATACATAAAAATTTTGCAAATCCCGTTTCGTTTAAAATTACGAATCGTCACCGTGTCGTTGGCACTGAGTTCAAAATTTCACACAAAAACTAAAGTTAATATGTTCGTGCAGACATAGGTTATATACGTGAATAATGGTGACAAATCAACTATTCTAAAAAAATTACTGTAGTGCTCAAACAATTTATTTTATTTTAAAATGTCATAATACATCAAAAAGGTTCAATAGTGTGACAATAAATTGAAAGTCCACCAACGCCTTTTCCGCCTGGTTTGCTATAAGCAATTAAATTATCGACAACCATAAACAATCAAAGACAATCCACTATGTTGGATTTGAATGGAACCATTTCTGTAATGAGTATTATTGGATTGTACTGATTTATATTATACAAGTCTATAAACTGTACCTGAATTTATGGCTGACCGTTAAGCTTGATCAACGCGGGTTTAGTCACCTTTGAAGAGTAACTTACCTGGAAAAGAAAGAAATTATTATTACTATTAGGATTTAGTTATGAGCATACATATACATCTGTTAAATACTTTGGCGAATTTGATATTACAAGCGATTCAACAATTACAGATATGAACCCTCTCTATTCAATTTCTCTTGTAAAAATTGCTTCATATTCTGTGGTCTGTGTGTTTAAATATATATATTTTTTAAATTGCTATTCATATTTATGCATAATACAACTCGGCTGAATATTATGCTTCGATAAAATAGATTATAATTTACAAGCTATTAGCCTAGTTAACACATGGCGCCAAGCAGATTATTTTACTTAATTTATGTAAAAATGTCGCATAATTTCTATTCCACACATTTATGTCATCATAATTTTATCTTGTCTCTAGACTTTAATGTTTTTAATATCGAATATGGCGTGTGTCATGCAATAAAAATGAAACCGCATATATATTTATCATACTATTTTGTACTATTATCAATTTGAAAATTTATTTAACCTGAAATAAGCTGTATAAAATTTTTATGCAACTTTTTTACAAAACATAATAAATAGCTCGAATTATTTAACAATATAAAAGCTTAAGACGACCTTACGGAATGTCTGTTAGTAAGTGGTGTTAAGTTAGACTTGAACATCAGTCAGAAAAATAGGACTTATGATGCCTTATATTAAAGTTCTAATAATAAAATGATTTCATATGTTAACAATGGTCCGATTTCAAAGTGATTTTTAAGTGTTAGGTTTGAGGTAGTTAATTTATTGTATAGGATGCCGGTAACTATTTAATGTAGGTATAGGACCTTATCTGAACATTAATCAGAAGCCACAAAGCGTGTATATGGCTACGAAGGTATATTTTTTACAAAAATCACAATAATAATATCAGGTACAATATATAAATATAATATAATACAAATATTGAATTGAAGTTGTTTTAGAGCGTATAGAATTATAAATATATATAAGAATGAAAGTTATATGAAAAGTAAACGTTAATTGAACGTTTAGTTAGTGTAACACATCCATTAATCCGTCTTGTTCCATGAACGCATTCACAAATAAATTCCAATGCGTCGGACAAAATAATGGTGAATGTAGCTCTATCGTGACTAAGTAATGGGTCAAGAATATTATAATATTAATAGACTTTTGCCTTTAGTAAATTATTGTAGAAATTACAACCGTCGCATAACAAAATAATATCATTTAGTATAACATAGTGGTTTGCAGGTCTTAATTGCCTTACTCTACGAATATTATAGCCCACAGTTTCTGTTTCGCACGGAGATATTTATTGAGCCGTGATATACTCCCGGTAACCTTCAGATTTACGGCTTTCCTGATTATAATTACTTTTATAAAAATCCAATACTATTGTCAAGGGCCTGATTCTTGGCATAGGTAGGTTTTGCAATAATTAGAATTTTTCGTTTATAGTTTTATTTAAATTGGTTTATTTAAATTAATTCAAGTGTATAGCATATCTGTGTTAAACACAAAGTTAAAGATGGCGTCCGCCGACCAAGTGTCATCGTTTGACAACTATTAATTGTTAAATTAATTATTAACAATCATTACCAAATTTAATACTGCACAAATAATTATTAATCTCAACAGAAAATGTAGTACAGTAGTTGACACTATCATAATCGATGACCGGTGATATCATTCGACGTTTTTATTTTTGTTTAAACTTTTTAACCTTATTTTGTTCTCTCTCTATTTACGTAGAATGAGTGAGGCTGAAAATGAAAATGAATTTAGTTTTAGAATACCAAAAGATGACTAAAAGGTAACAACACCATTGGTTGCCATGGTCGTGTATACTATATTTATTGTAGTACGGCAGTATCTACTTTTTGTTGGTAATAAAAACTATACACATTCATAAACTGAAGTAGTTACAGTATCTGTACAAATATTATATTTACTTTTTATACTAGACTAAACGAGAAGCACATTTCAAGAAATTAAACAATCGAGTTTCATAAACAACCTGATTTGTAAAAGTTTTCATCGATAAAGTTATTTAAGTTAATGAGAGACTTTCACGTTAGAGCAGACAAAACAAGAAGGGAGAAATCTTGTTTACAATTTGAAATAAAAAGAAAGTTGAAAGCTCCGTTTAATTTTTCTAACCCCAACTACACCATTAAAAGCCAACACTTCTATTTCGGTAATTTACATCAATTTATACCGGCTCATAAAAACTTGAGCAATAAAACATTACTTTTAATATAATACTCATAGAAATATTTTAGCGGTTTAAAAGTTTCATAAAAACCAAGTTCCGCTTTCGTTAACCTAGAACCAGCATAGTGTATATTCATATCTCGCCAATTTTAAAATTAAAGTGTCATTTATCATGAGATAAAAGAAAATAAATGATAATGTAAACAACCATTTCACTTTAAAATATAACTATTAAATCATACTCAAAAAGATTAGCAAGAAACGTTTTATTGAGAAGCGAGCATTCTCCAAAAAGGAACTAAAAGAGATATAGTTTATTTGCATAATTCTGAACATCGTTAACTTATGATCTATCTCGCGAGATAATAAACTGTATGAAAAAAATTAATTTAGTGAACAGCAACAATTACAATATAAGGCATTATTTGCCGATAGTTAAATAATCTATCTATTATAAACCGTGTAATTGTGAACTGGTATCATCAAACATATAGAGACGCTTTTTAAAATGTATTTATAAAGTACCTATATTTTTTAATCTGGTTAATCACACAAAATTGTTTGTTTATGATAGTTACGATCAGCAAGAGTACTTTACAATATAAATTTTTTGTGACTATTTCTCTGTATTAATAATAGATTTTAAGTAGACGAATGTAAACATGTTTAGTTGTGTTCGAAGATAAATAATATCAAGTGATGTAATTTTTATTATAATCTCTAGGATTACAATAAAAATTACATTGTTTGATATGTATTTAATTCAATGGAACATTATTTTGTCTGCTGGAACCTTATTTGTGTATATTTGTTTTATATATATAGCAAACGGCTTATTATATCTATATTACTCGATAGCTGAATTTTGTATTAAGTTTATCGATCACACAAGAATTTGTTGTTTTAATGATTCTGTAGCAAAAAGGGCATAAACTTAATCCTTTTTACACAAACCTGTTTCTTACGAACCAATAACACAACTTTTTGGTGTAGGCATGTAGAAATGTATCAAACTGCGCGACAAACCTAATTACCTAACCTAACCTACGAAAATAGTTATTGGGCGTCTATATATTTAGAATTTATAGTCCCCTTTTTTTTCTTACCTTAAAATAATAATAATGTTTTTAGTATATATATTATTTGTTATAAATTTCAGATTAAGTTGCCTTTTAGGCACACAAACAGTTTTCTGTAAATTTTTGTTCATTTTCAAATAAGATGCGTGTGGAACCAATTGAGTGTTATGCATACAATTGTATGTAAACTAGTATTTATCCAGTTGGTTCTGGTAAGTTTAAGCGGGTGGATGGTACACACCGGGGTCAAGAGTTATCGTTGATCGTTCTAGGTTTAAACCCTGGCTCCTGAGCTTTCACAACAAACGCATTGGCAATAGCATTTAGATTCTTGTTAGAGTTTAATAAGATTTAGTAGAAGTAGCTGAGCAGTAGCATAAATTGTTTGCACAAGTTAATTAAAGCTAAGACGGCTATTCGGTTCATTAGACAGACTAATGAGACATTTGCAACCAAATTCCTCATTGTGGAATACGACAGGAACAGGAGGAATACGAAAATTTTTCTACACTATGTGAACACACCGCCACCACTACACAATGGTATAACCACTGTTTTCATCGCGAAAAACTAAATTTAATTTATCTATTTCTGTTTTATTCGTAAATGATCTTCCAAGCTAAGTAAACTAGAAAGTAAATAATAATTGTGACAGAAAAGTTGTTATGTTCTTTAAAAAAGTCATTTTGAGTTGTCAAATAACGTCACTAACAGTGTCTTTGTTTTGAGTTTCTATTAAAGTGAAACTAAATATTTAGTTTTTTTTTTTTGGTAAATAACTTTGTACTTAGTACTTACGACTAATATGGTCAGTTTTATTTTAACCAAGTTCATATAGAAAAGTTAAGTGAAACAGTTCTATCAAAATTTTTTAATATTCATATAAAGGTTTTTTCCAAATCAAGGCTACATATATAATTTGATATCACTTACTATTCTCATTCGAGGGATATAGAAAAAGATATATCTATAAGATACATCAAAATGCTAGTAGTATTAGTCGTTTGCATTAGGTGTCAATATTAAATTAATATTTAACACTTAATGTGCTGTCGACTCTACCTACCTACTTTGATGATTGGTTTACTGTACAAGTATTAAGTTGTTAAGTAGATACGTAACTATTACCGGTAACTATTGCAAAAGTTTATTTTACTGTTAAAATAGATTGAGGTAGTGCAATGGTCGTGTAGAATGGTTTACAATTCTGCACCTGTGACCACAAAATAGCTAAGTGTAGAGGAACTGCAACGGTAAAATAAGATGAAGAGTTTCTTAGATAAAGATTTCAACCTATTACGAGGCTTCTAATAAAAGTTTAAACCCCTCAGGTAATTTTTAGATGGGCAAAAAAGATGTTGCATTCTTAATAAATCCCGGTTTATGAGGCCTTGATCTTTTTGGCGCAAGGTTAGTCGCGACTGAGATTCTAAATTAATTTCTGCTCTTGTCAGTACCTCTAAAATGTGATTGATCTTATAATGACCTCACGACATCATTATTTTGAAAAAAATATGATTTAATGAAAATGATTTAATAAATTTAAAAATAACTTTGCGGGTGATGAATTTGCTTTAAAAAAATTACATGACATGAATACTCCTAGGTATTTTTTAAAAATTATTCAATCGTAGGTACTTAGTACTTACTACTTTAAATTATGCCATTTTTATTCTAAACTTATGAACAAGGAATGAAGCGATTATTAATTTTATTTAAATTTCTGGTCAGTCTGTCTTGTCCCTAAGTATCTTATAAGCAATTACTGTAAATTATGTTCCCATTATGTCA
The DNA here is from genome assembly GCA_943193645.1 of Acentria ephemerella. Taxonomy (NCBI): domain Eukaryota; kingdom Metazoa; phylum Arthropoda; class Insecta; order Lepidoptera; family Crambidae; genus Acentria; species Acentria ephemerella. Next base: position 6,320,470 of record OW971886.1, on the reverse strand, counting down.
TCATTTGAAGTGTTAATTTTGATATTGGTGACTTATTTATTGAACAGGTCTTGTTAATATAACGGACTAAATCGTTAACAGATAAATGTCACGTAAACATAATACATGAACGAAAATTAATTTGATGAATTGCTGCATAGCAGCCATATTTCAAAATAACGGTCGTGTTTCGCGCGCACGCATCTTGTTAGCGTTGCAAGGGTCGAGGCGAGCGCGCATTTTTCACTAAGATGGCGTCCGACGTGTGGCACTTACTTATTGGCGCTAGCCCAATCGATAGTTCATATACCATGATTTGTTGGCTTTAGCATAAAATCAACATTTTCTAAGAATAAGATAACTTTGATTCAGAGTTTATCTGTAGTAGAAATTATAGATATATATATATATATATGAATTACAAAATATTAGTTTTGCTATGATAATCTTAGTCTATAACGTGAAACACACACACGTTTTATATTATAGGGTAATACAAAACGTGTGTATGATTTATCGTTAGTCTCGTTGCGCCTAGCGTAGGCGTCAAATGTTCATAGATAAAGCATTACTAGCAAACTTTGCATCTCCTATGGTTCAATCTTTTAGTTGGCATCTTTGATTGTAATGGCTTTTCATCCATGATTTATGATTTGTTTGTCCATTGAATCTTAATAAATGTGAAAGTTATGATTTATCTGAATACTTGCGACTAACACGTGACAGTTCTAATGCACTTGCATTAGAGATTTTAAGATCTAATAAAGAAGATGTAGATAAAGGCTAATAACTTCTTATGCCAGTTATACTAGACTCGTTTATATATATGTAGCTTCATTTAAAGTAATATTTCCTACTTCACTTGTTATTAAAGATTCTAATTTATTAGGTAACTTTTTGTAATTGAAACCTGTCCAAAACAATTTCTCCTCACCTGTGCCAAGTAGTCCATCATCAACACCTCCGCACTTGGCTAAGAATTGCGCAATTAACTAAATTACCCTCCCATTGAAGTACTTTATTCGTTATTTTGTACTTAAACTTTCTTCTTCCTAGGCTGTAAATTATATCTCTAATTGCTTCACAGGTAATATCAATGCTGTTCTTACTGAAATAACTAATTGAGTTCTTTTTTAATTCAAATTGTATGATTGGCCAGTATCTTATTATTTCAAACATACATTATGCTCCTGATATTAAAGAAATATCGCGGCTCTGTAATAAAAACGCCTGATTTTAGTTTTAAATTATTTTATAGTATATTCGTATTAATTTACAAGATAATAGCATTATTGTTATCTTGGATCACTGTCACTAATAGCTAGTAAGAACTATAGTTCAGTTTTGCGTAATGGACTAAAAGCTCGTTTGATTGCAGCCGTCAGTCGGCTTGTTAGGCCGCTTATATCACTATTCAAGATATATCATAATCCAGTATATAGAGTATACTTGTAAGTAAACTAATAACTATGAAGAGGGCATTGCCAAGCTGCTGAATAAGAGTACTAATTGTGGGAACTTGTAATATTAATTAACAATTGTCACTATTTTATTTAAGTATGAAGTATTAAAACGTTCAATATTAATAACTATATCGTCCGGAAGAAGTTGCTTAAAAGTCGGTAAAATTTGTAGACGCACTTTATCATTTGCTTATTTTGTATAATCATGAGTAAAGTAGACATTATCAGAGATACTAACAGTTTTGTAATGAGAGTAGCTTCTACATTCAAGTTGAGCAATATATTCAGATGGTGCAAAAGCATAACATTGTCCGAATATATAATATATTCGGACAATGTTATATAGGGACAGTTATTTGAGACCGTAAAAAATAATTGGCACTTTACTTTGTTGTTACCAATCGACTCTCTTTATTCCTACATGTATCGATCGAAGCGTTTTATATTATTCGTTGGTTACAGTTGATTTTAACTGCTGTGGGATTATTTTTATTTATTATATATGCATCAGAAACAAAAGACACATTTCTGTAGTTATGAAATAATAATTTTTATTGAAAAAAATCCTAATTTTTCTACATATTATACAAACAGTAAAGTATTGTGAAAAAGCAAACACGCTTTTAACAATCACATGGAATGTAACTACCAATTGAATTTGTAATATTTGTCTAAAAAATTTAAAAAGAAAAAGAATACTTACATTATAATAGAAAAACAATAGTTATAAATCAAAATCATAAAGAAATTCCATTCGAAAACTTGCTTCTAAACATCGACTTTTTGTGTAAAGATTTCGCGATAGAAAGGTTATAACAAGATTATATCGAGCGGAATTTATTATAAGCGAGTTTTCATGCAAACTAAGCTTTATTGCCGGTGACAAGACGCGGCGAGGCGTGGGTGCTTGATTGGGAGACAAATAATAGAGATATCGATTACAGTTATTTGTTTCCGAGGTATTATGAGTGAGTATTTAAGAACCGGCTATGCTTTGAAGTTAAATGACGTTTATTCTAAAAGCATTATTTAGATGGTATTGAAAAGCTTTGCCATTGTTGATAAGCTTACTTCTAAGCCTTTATTATCTAGGTAAACAGAGAAGGAATTTCATGAAAAGCTATTATACACCTACATGATATTTCTTTTACTTTATAAAAATCACAGCAAATTATTCGACTGAGCCTAATGGTAAGCAGTAGGAAGATAATGCGTAGATAACTAGTGCAGCATGCCTGCTCCACATTGCCGACCAAAAAGTGCCTTTTCACGCTGCTTTTGAAAGAAGAATTGGAAAAACGTTGGTTTAATCACAATAATAACTATAAGCGTGAGCCCAGTACTAACTCACACAAAACCGAACCGATAATTATATAGTGCTCGATATCAATATTGTAGTTACCAATACCATTTTTCTCTTTTTTATTTTAAATAATTGTAGCAGCAGTACCATCATATAGTGGTTGGCTACCATTATTGCTACTGCGTAAGCTAGGCAGTACATTACAATCTTTAGATAATGGTGCGTGCACATTAATTGAAGCGTAATGCCAATCGTTTACGGGGTTGGCGGGCGTCTCACCCGCGTATCTTAATTGATTGGACCGTTCGTCGTCGACCGCGGTCCACGGCCATCACACTTGGTTGATTTTCAGCTAGGGTTTCCCCCTGTCAGTTAAATTGGCCACATGTCGTAAACTGCATGTCCTTTGTTCAGAATCGTCTATGCGGGTAATAGAAAATGCAATGATAATTAGACTTCTTAATTAAACATGTAATTAAGAAGTCGGCAGTCAATTTTCGCGATATTTCGATTAGGACGCGCCTAGTTTTGTGTGATTTATAAAATAGAAACTGTTTGTTTAAGAGTAGATTTACAGTACAGTAGTATTAATTTTTTAATCTTCTTAAAAAAATCAAATAAGCTTTTGTTTTATCTAAAGAATTGGTTATTGAAGTATACGATGTAACTCAATTAGAACAGAAATGTAGTGGTAAAATTTATACGATATACGATGCCACATTATTATGTTGTAACATTTATAAATTAGAATGCGCAATCTCCTTGAAAGAATATTACGATACGTAGCAAGTGTAACAAATCAAAGCAAAACTTAACTTATAACAAACTGCAGCAAATCATGCGAAGACCTATATCAAGCTGTCATCCCGACCCCGAGGCAGTATCTTTAGGTTCGTTTTTGAGAACTTTTTACCATCAAAAAATTTCAAACTTTATAAGGGTTATTTGAGGTTATACGTCAAGTTATCTCAACATTTAATAACTGAAATACTTAGGTTGGCATGTAAATGAAACAGTTTAATAATTATTTTTTAAAGATTCTTCTGTTTGGCCCGTAGCCTCAGACAGCGAACTACGTTCCTGTAATTCTATTTACTACAGCGATGAATTAATTATGTGTTGTTCTTTTTCTATTATTGCCATCTGATCGAGTGGTCAGTACCCCGTATACTCAGCTAGAGGTCCCGGGTTCGAATCCCGGTAGGGACAGATATTTGTATGATTATTTTTGCCCACGGGTCATAGATGTTTGTATGTTGTGCCAGGTTCAGATACTTGATTTATTTAAATCTGATTCGGCTTTCATGAGGTTTCGACGGGACGGTGACATTAACTAAGAACACACGTGATTCTACCCGGTCCATCAGTATGATATCAGGTTTTTTAGCTAATATGCATAACGATGGACCGGTCCTAGTACACCGGCTAGAACTTATAAATTACCTTTACACCCTTTGGCTATTCCTGCTTGGTTTTAACCTGGTAATTATTATTATTAAGAACTAACACTCTTTCCGGTAGAGTATTCATCAACTTTTTCTATTGTGGTACAAAGTTTTAATTTCCTGTTACGACACGGCACCAACTTCCTCCTCCATTTGGTTAAAGAAAATCCTTGGTCGTATTCTTTTTTAAGCATATCATATAAATCTTCGAAAAGACTTGATAAGTTGACAATAACAATAATGTTTTCTAGTTTATTGAACAAATAAGTAGTTTCCTGATTCAACAACTTTCAACCTTATATTCTCTACGCAAACTTAATAATAATGTATTAAGAGCCAACTTGGTGACATTCTTATAAAGGTTTGTAGACATTTCAACACTTTTATTGAACGTACTGTTGAAATTTTTATTGAACGTTTTCTTTTAAAGCGTTTTAATGAATTGCAATATTTTAAGTCTTCGTAATTAGCTATTTTATTATACTTTTGGGTGGATTTCTTAGAGAAATATCTACAGTTAACACTGAATAGTTTGCTGTGTCCAATTTTATAAAGCAACAAAAATACGCAATTATTAAGGTGCTGAATAAATATTAATATTATCTACTTTAGCTATACATTAAATGTTTAATAGTAATGTGAGACAGCAATCACGTTTAATATTTTAACTTTATAAAAAAAAGAAAACCTAATGAAAAATAGAAAAAGTATTTAGCTAATTCGTATGACACAGGAAATAATTAGTAATGGAAAGAACCATAATAACCACCAAAAATTAATTCACAAAGGTACCAAAGAATTTAAAATGTCTGACATGGTTCTGCTTCTAAGTTGTATTTCCTTAATAGTTTGTATTAAAATTGTAATTTTATAAATATAGTTTCACAGTTTAAATTGAAGTAGAATATTAGAAACTACATTTATTTCTAGTTATGAGGAATGTTTGCAAAACTATTACTAAAGTCTTTGTAACAATAGTTTGATATTATCATACAGAATAATGTCAAAACTATTTCATAATAGTCCTACTTTGTCAAAGAAGAAAGCTCCGTTTGCAGTTTCTTTAATAAAAAATGAGAAGCACAATCATCCAATAACTCCTCTGCCGGCTCGGCTGATTTCAAACCCGTCACATCGCCGTAAGTTGCTATATTATTTCGTTGTGTTGTGTAACAGAGACGCGGGACACGCGTCGCATCATACGCAGAATTCTTAATGAGGTGCATCTTATAAAAGAAGTTTGTTGCAGCCCTACAGGGTTACCAAATACGAATGACACAATTTCAATTGGGTAAGGACTAACTTCAAAAACTATCAAAATTAAAAATGTGACAATAACGCATACAATTTGTAAATTTGTATATACACGTTTACAACAACTTAATACAAAATCATATCTAGTGACATAGGATACAAATTTCAATTTATTTAGTAAAAAAAATTAAAACAAATGAAATTATGTTATTATAACGCTGAGCATACAATGCAACAATAAAATATGATATGTTATTAATATTAATAAGTATTAGCGTGGGTATGATACAACCCTAAAACTTGCATGCACGTTTCGCATAATAAGGATGTCGACGCGAGCGGTTTATTGTGTTTTGTTAATGCACGTGGCACTTGAGATTAGGGCTTTATTTCCACACGTGTATGTGAAAAGATGGAGGTCGGACAGCCCAGCTTGCTTAACTTAAACTGTGACGAACACTTGTAACTGAGAGCTTATAAACTCAAAATTGAATAAATGAAATATTGTTTATTTCTTATGAAAAATGCACCGTTAAAACATTAGCCAATACCTTCCATTGTCTAAAACAATATCTTAGTTTTTTAATTTTGAGGTTTCACATAAATAAGAGCAAAGAGAAAGGTTTATTTACACAACCTACCTGTACCATTAAGTAATGCTCCTCTGTTATTAGCATACAATTGTGTAATGTATCTAACGTGGTGGTGTATCTAGCGTATAAAGAAATTTTTAAGTATATGAAAGTCTTAATTAATTAAAATCTATAAAGTGATTAAGCAAATAATTAACGAGACTGGACACTGGGTATTTTCTGCTTCCAATTTTTAATATAAATAAGAATACCGAAACACTAATCACTAATACTTAGAAGAATAATACACAAATTTTAAAAACAATACGCCTATAACACACACTAATTTATTACACACTACTAATTCACACTACAGAACACAGTATAGATAGGTATTCAAAAGGTGGTGGTTCATCTGGGTAAATTATTATGTATCCACCTACGGTTTTAAATTCTAATTTATGTTTTCTATGTGTAATTTCCTTAAACCGTTGATAAATCACTCATTTTTTATTTCTTCAACCTAATTTCAATACTGTGAGGCTGGTCAAACATCACAATCACTTCCAAGAAGGCATTAATAAATCTAACCAATAAACTTCAGTTTAAATTTTATATTCTTTAAGATTGTACTATAGCGTTCTGAGAAAGGCGTCTAGCTTTTATCGCCAACCCTGCGATTCGTTTCGCACCGCGCCGACCGCGACAGTGGGCGTTACGGATTTATGGTCCATGCCGAAATTTGGTCGTGCCGCGAGCTTAAAGTGGATATGTGTGCGCATATTATGCACAGAAACTTAGTCTGTCACACATAATTACACATGACATTTAAAGTCTTAGAGCAAAATAATTATTTCATTGAAGAGAGATAACTGTATTATTAACTCTAATTATAAACTGACTAGTGGCTGACCTTCACCCTAATCAAAGTTCCAGCTAAGATAAGGATGCAAGCTCTCGATATATTGCAGTTCGTTAATACATAACTCTTTAATTTTTAACGTAGTCTTAAGTATGTACAAAAAATTCATAGTTGAAAATAGCTGTCTAAGTTATTTTTCTCATACAAGCTCATCATATTTATATATATCCTTATGCTTGTTTGTTCTCAACATTAAAGAAAATTGATAATAATCTTACATCAAAGTCAATAGACTAATATAGCTCTCACAACCTATGTGTTCTTTAATAAATTTATATATAACGCCAACGCTGTGTGTTATATCGTTTTACGGCAGAGTTATGCAACATAGAACCATCTGTGTATATACTGTGTATTTCAGTTAAGCTCAATTGTAGAACAAGTCAAAGTATAGTCAAAACAGCCTGTATTCTAAAACAGCAATGAACGACATTGTTTCGACATAATGAAAATGATTCGTAACGAGCAGTAATAACTTGTGAACTCGTTGAGCGGCATCGGTACGCCGGGGGTAAAAAGTCGATTGTTTCTCATATGTCGATGATTAACCTAAAAATACTACCGTTCTGGGAGAAAATGGTGTAAGTAACATTTGTACTATTTCTTTTGTTCGAAAAGACATAAAATATCTTTATTTTTAAAATTTCTAAGCTTTTATACAAGTTCTAAGCTTAAACTTAAACACAAAGTAAGACACACAACATTAATTGAATGACGTTATAACGATTATTTATTACCTACATGCAAACCAATGTAAACCTAAATAAGATTTTTACAATTCTTAGGTACAGCATCTTTTGAAGAAAATATTTATTTATACAATTATTTATTAAAATGATATTGGGCCACAATAAAAAAACACTTAAAATTTATTCTCCAAAGAATGAGAGTATGTAAATTAAAAATTAAAATAGAGTTTGTATTGCTTTTATGTCTTTGTATGTTATTTTTAAGCAAAATTTGCTTAATTTGACTTGCATTTTAATTGATATTTCTATATTATCGAAACAACGGATTTTATCACATTTAAATTTTAGATAACACGGTGTAAATTCTATGTTATTGTAGGAATCCTGATTTCAATACCGCAACATATTATTCTATTCACTAATAAAACATTTGAATTTCTATCAATTCCCCGTAGTCGTGATCCCACCTAAATTGTCTCGCACGAGTGTGGCAGCGCGGGGAATATTAAATCCCTTTATAATAACATTACTAATATATACACATTTTTATTTTATATAACACAATGAGACACGCTTGATGAACCATGTGCGTGGGCTTAATATTCGTGGTTTGAATAAACAGTAATACTTATGAAGATTATTTTCAAAAACATTATTGTGTAAGTCACACATCATACATAATCCTGCTATGACATACAAAGTTAACGGTGAAACAGGGTGTTATTCATTCGTAGAAATAAATAATACAGATTCTAACAAATCAACATACCTACTATAAGGTTCATGATAGTTCAGAAAAACTAAACTAATAACCGAGGTTGAAACATATGGATCCGGTTTTATGTGTCCTAAACTCCGAAAACTGTTATATCGTTGATACCGGGAGTCGTGGGGACTTTATATTTTTGTGTTGGACTTATTAAGTTCTCCCAATTACAGGGATGGCAAGGGGAATTCAAGCCCATACAGCCATTAAAAATTGACTAGTAAACGTCATTTTACGTGCCTAAAATGACAACTAACTAGCATATTTACCTTATTTAAGCGAGCGTCATTTGTATGCATGTTCTAAGTTTCAACTAACACGACGTACTTAAAAGTCATTTCGAGTGACTTAATTAATTTTAGTTTAATAGAATGCCAGGAGACTACACATAATATATTAAACGATACATTAAGTTAATTTTCATTAATATTTAGCTAACATATACGCAATTTGTTAAGTAAAGTAATCTACTTACGAGCTGGACATTTCAAGATTTATCTATTGTTAAGATGACGTCGGAATTCTACACAGAATAGAAAATCATTTGTGTCTATTACTTAAACTCTTTATACATCAAGTAGTAGTGTTTGGTTTATACGATATAAAGTTCAGTAGTAAAATTTATTTTGAATTTGGAATATCACCTAACCGAATATATAGTTTGTTGCTTTCCTAATTTTATCGTATCAATAGAAAACTACTTACATCTACTGGGAACTTAAGCTAGTAGTTACATATTTATTAATTTATGTTTTGGGTCAAGAGGGTTTATGGTATTTATTTCTAATGAACGAGTACAATTCATTTCAAGTTTATTGAAGGTTCTAGGAGTAGTATTATTCCAAGCATGTCTGGAATAAAGCAAAAAGCAAAAGCTGTATACCTAATGTTACCAATAATGAACAATCGTACCTGTGTTGTTTCTGCAAACAATACTGTATTATAAAATTCAATAGTTAGTTATATAGTTAGTTAGTTGGTTCGTTTTATAGTTTCTCATATGTCTATATCATTGTACGTGACTGTACTCTCATAAAAATAAACTGTGTTCCTAAAATGTAGCAATAAATCAGGCTACTTAATTCGGACCGAATGGATGATATAAATAACGGTACGAACTCATTTGTTGGTGGTCCGAAATTAGGTGTTGCCTAATACAATGTGATATAGCTCAGGATGTTTAGTCATTAAATGTTAGTGGCATTTTTAATTACCAAAAAGTTTTCTTTTAAACAAAAAAAGAGTTTGGATTTAGCTCGGCACATTGTTTTTTCCTGTTTAGAATCTCAAATTGTCTTTGGCATGATAATTGGCTTTGTAACAGAAATGTCTTAGTTATCTATATTCCCATTTCCAGTTTGATGTGGGTTACTTTGAACATATATGTTAAATAGCTTTAATTTGTCGCGTACCATTGAGTAAAGAATCCGCAACCTCTTTATTTAATTTTCAAAATTTGTTTCTGGAAATTTAATTTTAATAAAGACACAGCTGTTGGATTCCTATGTATTTTTTATTAGTATTATTCGTGTGCGTGTAATGTTATTTAAAATAAAGCTCATTCTTTTTTTAAGTGTGTATATCATTCAAACAACATTTGGGTATAATTCAGTCAACTAAACAAGTTATTACTACGGAATTAATTACGTTCTAATTGAGAACAGATGTTTAGTTGAGGAGAAAAAAAGTTAAATGGCTGACAGTTCACATATGTAGATCTAAAGTACGATTTACGAAGCCCGACGAAATGTATGATTTATTTGCGTTTCCTTTTAACTTTTTTATGTCATCTGTTTTTGCGCGGTCATAAAAAAGAAAATTATTTATGGCTGAGTTGAGTAGCTTCTGGTTTTTGGAGATTTCATTATGAAGTTGGCATTATATGCCTAATTGGGTATACATTTATTTCCTTGGTGATGTTATAATAGATAATAAATATACGGCTGTATTTAATTCAATAAGAATCTATGTATCGTATTTCCTTGTCCTTATATGTTTAACTGACAAAATAAGAATAATACATGTCTATAGGTTTTGATAGCAGTCAAATGAAAAACAAATCTATGTACAGTTTTCGAATATTTTCCTTATATACAGGATACTGAAAATTAAATGAAAACCTACATTCAACCTCAAACGCCATCTATTAGAAGTAATCCGAAGTAGTGCTGTACGAAATGACAGTTATGAATTAGCAACATTCAGTTACACAATTTTTATACCAAATAATTATTTTGATTGAGTTTGGCAGAAATGGTAAGAACCACCGATTGCCAGTTCATCAAAGATGTGAAGTGAACTTATATTAAAGAATTATTTACTTAGCTTTTCATTAGAATTTTCCCAAATTATTTTTCATTTTAACCACAAGGGAATTCCAGTGAATGAAATACAAGACGTATTATTCAAATGTTATTGAGTTTTAGCGAAACTAGTGAATAGCTTATTTTTATTAATGTTATACACGAAGAAGAAGAATACAAGTAGATTCAACCAAACAATGATATCGCAGCTGACCGATTCCAACGAATGTGTACTAAAACCCGGTTTAGGAATATTCATGAGGCATTCCTGATTGTTCTCGGCCACGGTCAGAGGATATTGAATTTTGAAGGGGCCATTCTGCCAGATTCGAGCTCCGAGTTGTGCTTCTGTCAAGATTCCTTATTTAGTCACGGGTTGTACGTCGGGGCTTGCAGTTCGTGACACGATTAAAAAAAGCCGGAAAAGAAACAATGAAACTCCGGTGTCGTCGGTCGGTGTTCATGTTTAATTTAAATTAGCTTTTTAAAATTTTATTTCAAGATTTGAAAGACGAACCGTTTGTTAAGGCTAGTTCTTTTAGTTTCGACTTATTTTATTTTATATGAAAAAAATATTATAAGTATAAAAGTTACCTCAACAGTATACCTCAACAGGCATTAGTGTTATAGGGAATTCAACCTACATACTAAATATTAATTTATATCCCGACTTCCCGACAATAAAATAAATACGAATTGCTATTGAGCAAAAAAACAAAGGCTAATATTCTTTTTTTCAATTTAATAATATACCTACGTAGTCCTCCCTTCAAGCCTAAATGGATGTCTCGGGACTTAGACCGGATGTTAGAAGCTTTTGAAATGCAAAAAAAGAAAAATATCACACTTGCTTTTGAATAGTATCTAATATTTATCTCCGCGCATTAAAATTTTTGAGAAGCCCAGTCCTGAGGATATGAAAAGCTATGTTTTTTTATGTCGGTAAGCTAAATTTAATACTTACATAATATTTGAAATGAATTTTTAAGCAATTATGCCTGGAATATGTGGGTTGACAGATTCAAATTGTTCGAATTGTTGTTAATATTGTTCATTTCATCTAATATTGCTGTGTCCAACAGGGTCCATTATGATTCTTATGTTTTGTTCACTATCATTTATGTGAAATTGAAATTGAAAATTGTATTTAATGATTTATTTTGTTCTTTGTTTTACAAAAGAGGTATATAATATATTGTAGGGGAGATCCTCCTGGCATGAAAGGGACGAAACGTTGATATATTGAATAAATATTTTCTAGTTTCATCTTCGACATTTAAGTACCAGCCGGCTTCGGCACACTAGCATGTTCATTATGTCCAATATGTTCGTACTTCGCAAATTAAACCAAAAACCATGCTGCAGGTTTCCACCTTAGATATAGAAAATTTATAAATTACGGAAACAAGCAATCATTGATAGTGATCCATAATGCGTACAGGAATCATCTTTATTTTTTTAGAAGGCCTATAGAAGTGAGAAGTGGTTTAAGCCTTATTTACGATATATCCTTTTAGAACAGGTTAATTCCTATTGGAAAAAATTTGTTCATCTAAAAACATCACGTAAAAAACATCATCCGGTACAAAGATTTTCGTTTCGTTCACTTCATTTCAGTTTGTTCCCAGGAAAACTATTAGCTCAAATTATTCACTTTGTCCCAGTGTCTCTCTCGGGCCTGCCAAAATATCTCCGGTCCCCTTCTCATTCTCATCGCTGCCTTTATTGCAGCGGCATAGCCGACTCCGACGAATGAAAGGTAATGAGTCCTCTCCCGAACGATGTAATAAGATTTTAAATGTGAAATTGTGTCTAAATGAACACTGGTATCTACATCGGTGTAACGTAGATTTATTTGTTTATTTTAATTTAGAAGTTCACTTCTTTGGGGATTTATTTCGTTGGATTAACTGAATTTCTGCCTTGTCTTGGTGTTTAATTAAGATGAAAGAAAACAATTTTCTTAAAGAATCTGCGGCATTACTGTAATTGGTGCTTCTGTTTCACATTTTAGTATTATGTTGCTAAATTTTTATCATTATTCTAGAAAATTAATTTAGTTTCCTAATAAAAGAAGTATTATTGAGAAACTGAATACATATATATACCTATATATCTATCTCCTACTTAAGTACATGTAAAATCTGTTTACTTTATTTAATGAGTACATAATAAATAGAACTGATCATGTACGTAAGTGAATTGAACTAACATTTTGAGTGGAATGCTTTTGTGAAAAAATCCACTAAAAGTTGATTAACCTTTTCTTTTTCAGATATTGTAACTTGGACTTTGACTTATTGTTTTGTTTTCTTATAATCTGAAAAATTAGGTCTGTATATTTATATCGTTATAATTCATATTTTATGAAGGTAATTAGTGAGGTTTTGATTTTTCAAAATGTTACTATTACGTCTGCGTTCACTTGTCAATAATATGAAAGGGGGAGTAGGTAAATAAACCAGTTAATATCAATTACCTACTTCAATCGATTAACGCAATAATTATATTTGAAACAAACTCACCCAAAGGCTCTGTGGCAATAATAATTTATTTATCACATATGGCAACATCCCTTACTTTGTCAGTAATTTAGCAAAAGAATAATTATATTTGTAATAAAATAAAAGTAAATATTTCTTTAATATTGATATTACTTTTTAGCAAGCAGATTTTATAAGTAGACTTAAATTTTATAAGTTTGAATCAATACATTTATATTGTAAAATTGTTTTATCAATTATTGTACCTATTCGCAACTTTAATAGCAGTTAAAATGTTTATACGACAGAATTTAACAAATAAGGCAGCTTCCAAAATTGAAATAATTAAGCGAAAAATTTTATCGGTGTTTTTGTATACATATTTAGGAGATAGCAAAAACTTAATGAAACCTCCGTTACAACAAACGGTCAGGGCTTTGAATAATTTATTTGCGAACAAGAATCCGACATTTATGTTGGTTGTTGATTTTCCACTGGGATTCTTCTCAACGGGGATTATTATCCTGTTTCAATAGTCTAGGTTAAGACGAAGATCCCTAAATATAATTCAGCTATTTAAAAATGCTAACTTCCTATGAAAACTCTGGTTATCAATAGAACTGTATCGTATAGCTTCAAGTTTGAATATCGCATACCACGCGTATATAGAAAATAGTGCAGAAGTAAATGACGTAAGAAACAAAACTAATTTAATCGTTTATAATTTGGCTAGTAAATATAGTATTGAAATTGTGCTTAGCCAGTTAGTAATTAATTATCATAATGATCTATTAGACGTATTTTTATGCATATAGCTCGTTATTTATAGTATATAATCCGTAATATTCTTACAAAAATGCAGATTTTTGAAAAACGAAAGTAGCGTACAAAATTCAATCAATTATGTTTATGTTTTAGAAAAAATTCAGTGTAATATATAACGAGCCGTTTACTTAAATTTCACTTGTATAGGTTGTGCACGTGATTGAGAATACTTCCTTTAAATCAGCTCGTATTTAGGGAGCCGCCTCTTAAGCACATACACATAAGCATGTTCATAAACCTATTATTAATCATCATATTATTGTAATCATCATGATTATAATAATATGATGATTATTACTGATAATATAATAAAAAATAATTATCAAATTATAAACTATAGAACATAAAGGTTAACATCAATATGACAGCGGTTTTATACTTCATAATATTTGTAGTTTATTATAATATTATAAATGTAGTTATAGCTTAGAGTGAGGCGAGGTTTACAGTTGATATGGAAATTTGATAAATATACTATACTTTGATAGTTACCTATACTAAAAGTGGTCTTTTTATATAGTTACCAGATCATTTTAATATGAAAGTTGATAATTTAAAAAATACAACATTGGTTTCAAATATTACGGTTTACGTGATCAAACTACTTACTGGTTAATATAAATCAAAAATACGAGTCAAATTTGACTAACAACAAAGCCCATAATGCACTCGCAAACCCACGTGAGTATCGTTATTGAAAGTAGCACATTGATATAGGTATGCTCCGATATAAAAAGGTAAAAAGTGAAAATAATAAAACAGCAAAATATAACCTTAAGGAAAAATCTGTGTGGCCTCAAGAGCCTTATTAGACCCACCTACACATAGCGAGGATTATAATAAGGGCATTCGCCCACTGTCGCTTCAAGAAATAACAAAAACATTCGCGAGCAAATGTCAAATACAAAGGTATACACTTATTTTGTACGTTTAGCGTTGTTCTTAAAAGTTAACTTGCTTGGTAAGAGTAATTATCACTATTAGCCACATTCTAAGTATGAACTTAAAAATATCAAGATTTCGATTATCAATATCGATATTGTCCAATGTATCCTGATCTCTAATTAACAAAACAAAAACAAAATCTATATTGTCAAATAATATTATATTTAATGAATATATAGGCAATTTCAAAGAAATCATACACAACTTCAGACCATAGACCGCATGAACGGTACTAGCGGAGAGTGCTATTGAATCTTGTTAACGCAACGGACTATTTCATTATTATTAACTATTTCATTTCAAACTTATGAAAAGCTTGCTTGCCGAAAAACCTTATGAAATTTCTTGACCATAGTTCTTATTGTAATTACATCATTTATAAAGAAATAAATAAATTGGAATTAATTGCGAAAACGTGCGTCCCCTTAACACAGTCGTGTATGCTGAAGAGTTTGTAAAACCATTTGTCCCTTCTCGTATGGGACTTTACGATCAGACGGCCATTTTAGAATTGCTTTTATGGATTCCTAGTATGCTTCTGCCTATACTTGAATTATTAAATATAATTTGAATAAAACGGGAGGCATCGTGTCCTGGGAGCTGGGGGAACCAGCTCTCTGTGCATTATATATTAGGACCAAAAAGCTGAAAATAAAACATTTGGTTTAATATTTGTCGTAATTCCGATTTCGAAAAGTTTGCTCTGATTTATTGGAAATTAAAACATTAAATTCAAAGAAATGTGTTTATATCCTACGGAAATATGCTACGACGATTTTTTTTCACGGAAATCATATTTCGATTTCAATTTACTACAGAAAATTACCCATGTCAGCCTTTGACATTAACATGACGTTTAATATAATATAATAATGACCACCGGATCAGAAGTCGAATAGTTCAATTATTGAACAGCAACAGCATTCTTACCTGAAACAAAAAGAATTATGATATTAGAAATAGTGATAATAAATCATAAACGCAAATATTGTTTTACCTATACATATTATATAATAATTAATCTTCTAAAGAGTTTACGGAATTATATTAATCTAACAATATTGATTTTAATGAATATGTGTCTAACAGTTGTTATGACTAATAATTTTATACAATTAAATAATTTTTCCGTCGTCCTATTGCTCCATTAATTTTGATGATATAAACGAACGTGAATTATCGCTGCACGTATAATTAACTGCCCACGGGCAATGGGAAAAGCAAACCAAATGTTCCCAATTCGCTGTTCGCCCACGGTCTGTGTCTAGCCTAAAACAAGTGAAGTATTTACTCGGATACGTACTTTTATAAGATTAAAATGTTGCTGAATTTGCATTGACGCGATAACGGCATAGTGAGAGGCGGGCCGTGTGCCGGCGCCAGTATATCGCGGTAGATGGCGCCAAGGAGTTGCGCAAGCGACGTGCAGGCTCCGCTCGATCATAGATCACGGACCTTTTTACTAGCGTAGGGTTGGATAGTGAAAGTTCAGTGGCAAATTCACCTTCGAGGATTAGTTACTTGAAATTTTGGGATGAATAATATTTGTCAAGTGATCTTATTTTATAACATTTTTTTTACATTAATTTAAAAGTAATTTAACTTAATATAGATTACTAAAACCTTTATTAATGTTCTATCTTTTGATTTAATGGGGCAGGCGGGTGTTGATTATTACGTTTAGACACAAGTTTTCGAACTTAATCTGTGGAGTTGTTAGTGTATAATTAGCCATCACCACAGTAGCAGCTGTCTATAAATCGAGTTTGTCTAAGATACGATAAATACCGTGGAAACTTCGCATCTTCGACGGCTAACTACTATTTTATTAATTATCTATTTGACTAAATTTGGCTTCGTTAACAGAACTTGCATTTATGTAATCATTACCTATATATTGATAGCTGAAACGAAATGTTTTGTAATAAATATATTTTATTGATTGAATTAATTAACATATTATTCAATTAATTTTATAATTATAATAAACTGACTATTACAAATTTTTACATTAGTTAAGATAATTTTAAGTATAAGTCCCCCTTTTATTTATTAAATAACATATTGTTTATTTTATCATAAACTCCTCCTTCTGAGCTAACTTCAGTTAGTTTAATCATATAGACTACATAAGAATCGATGAGCTCTTCGAATGTAGAACAGTAAAATAACGAAAAGGACTGACGAACAAACAATCAGGGATGTATGGCGAAGCGCAAGATTGATAAATATGATTGACCCATGTGAGATGATGATGAACTAGGATGGTAAAAGTGTTATTTGTTCAATAAACCATCATCGATTGTGATGAGCGAATTAAAAACAGAATTATTGCATTTGAAGATATATTGTATAAGGATCATCATATCACAGTCGATAGTTATTATTATATATAAAAACCAGGACAATACACATTACAAAGCGAACAGCGTTAAACCTCCTTGGTATTCTACAACCAGAGCCCTCAAACCTAGTTTATTTGTATTAGTTAAATGTTCTTTAAATTAAATTCTTAAAATTACTGAGAGTATAAATGCTTATACTAACATAAGATGGATCCCTTATACGAATTCTGCTATCAAAATTTCATTTCTGTGGATCACGACACCATATTAATGTAATGGGCAGCATTTCTTGAACGCCTTATTTAGAAATGTAATTGGGTATGAAATGGCTGCTGCTAGCTAAATACGATTATGATCGTATTGTTATTAAATCAAAGTGTCGGAGGGTCATCTATTTGCGATATTATTCCAGAGATGTATGGTAAGATCACGGCACACATTCGGTGAGAAAGCTTTAATAGTAAATTACAATCACTTGCGGAAATGGCATTTTACAAAAATTGATATTTTGGAAATCAATATTTAATTAAGTACCTTTTTAGTTGAGTACCTTACTACTTTCTTTGATAAATCTTTAGATTTCTTCGGTATTAAGCATTACGCGATAGTAAACTTTTCCAAAGAAATTTAAGATTAAAATTAAAACGACAAACCACAAAACTGAACATTGTAACTATATCCGTGGTATTATTGTAATTTTTTATTTGTTTATGATTGTAAGATGTAAGTATCTATTGCTTAATGGTTCCTTTTATATCTAGGTAAGTTTTACTGCGGTGTTACCACTTTAATATTTAACAAATAATAAATGCCGACATGTTATGTTCTTTAAAATAATTGGTATGAAATATAACACTTACATATTATTCTCATGGCACAACTTAATTGTGCGGTCACACTTTGACGCTTTAAGTTCGCTCTAATCTTACGTGACAATAAATTAAGTTAATAAATATTGGCAAAATCGGCAGTATAACGTGAGTGGGCGTGATTAAACAAGCGTTTGCAAATATATAATTAACTGGTAAAAGGTAAGCAGTAAGGAAGCTGAGCATGAAAGACAGACCAATATGTGATATTTACGCTAAAGGCTACTATGTTAAACGCTATAAACGTATGGGTTCAATAAAATATACTTTTAAATTCTTCAACATACAGAAGCTGCTCTGTAGGTTTTACACAAAAACGATCAAAAAAGTAGTAAGAAACAAAAAAAAACAACAAAACAGCAAAAAAAAATACCTTATATACCAATTTTTTTTTCTTTTCTTTGATTCTGGATTGAAAAATGTAATTATATGTAATAATAATAAAAAAATGAAGTGTAGCTTTTTTGTTGTACATATTAGGATATATAGGTAAATAAAGATAGGGAAATAAATAGCAGGTTGAAAGTAGTAAAGTAGAATGATTACTTGGCTGAAGACAAATTCTAATTGTTAATAAATAAATTTATAAATTACCATAGAACATTGTACTTGATACAAATTTGTCTTAATTAGTGTGAACATTATCGAAAAAGTCACTACAAATTAGAAATAAATCTGAAGAACTTTAAAGCTAGATTGCATGGAAGTACACTTTAGTAGGTACTGAACCTCGAATAATAATATGATATCATTGGCTTGCCAGGGTCAACAGATCGGGAGCGATGCAGTGGGCGTCCGTGGGCGATCCTGACCTGCGTGACAGGTCCAACACCATATTTGAGTGTTACTTTACGATTTGTAGACCAAATCTTGAATATTAATTGTGAAATATTTACCCTGCAGGGAAAAATATAAATTTTAAATAAATGTTATGCCTCTACACCTATTCGGAATTCCTTTTGTGCGGCAAATCTGTCCGGTGAAACTAAAAATATGAAATAAAATAAAATATACTAAATGCCAATAGAAAAATAACTCTACTAGTTTTCTACTTCGAAATCCAAAAAAAAATATTTCAATTCAATGTAAACGTAGTTAAAATGGTAAAAATTGGTCATGAATATATATTTAGTTTGTAAAACTAATATATGTTTAGAAATTGAAAAAATAATAGATGATTCTAGTAATTAGCAATATAACCTAAAGCGAAGTATTCGAATTTAAATGGTTTCTTTTTATGTGTGGGTGTATGTGTGTTTAGGTGCATGTGTGTTTGTGTATTTGTGCGTCCCTACTCGTCATGATAGAATAGAACAAGCTACAACAGAAGGATAGTTTATATGAAGCGATACAGTTATGTTTTCCTCTTCTCTTATTCGTGATTGATTCAATCAGAAGAAAATTGTAGTAACAGATCAATAAGAAATAGACCTTATCTTAGTGAACAGGTTGCAAAATATTTCAGTAGCACATTCAGCAATAAATCAGAAGTGATCTAATTACAGGCTGGGCCCGTCTAGAATTGGCAAGTGCATATTATTATCGGAACGCTGCACCCACGTTTGCTGGCGCCATGCTGCAGGATCTGTGAAATGTAGCGTTTACTTAATACATTACCTACATCTGCAAAAATATTTTACAAGAAGTAAATAAAGAATACCCAGAGGAGCGAGAAGAGCTGGTTGGCGTAGTGGTTTGAGCACTACGGTTTAGATAACGATAATAAACTTTTTATCGTTCAAATCAAAAATTTGTTACGTGCTTCGAAGGATAATGAAAGCCGTCGTCCTGGTTGTTACGGCCACTTCCAACTACCAACCCAATGCGGGGGCTAGTGTGGTGGTGTGACGGTCTTCTCTATGGTTTTAAGGCTTGTACCCAGTATTGTGACGTTGATGGCTAAATAAAAAAAAAGTATATACCTGAAAATAGTGTACGGGATTTATACCATGTACCTTTTAGTTTTTCACATTCATACAGCTTGTATAGTATTTACCAGCCATTTGTTGATATTAACCAGCCATGGTATCTAAAGCTTAATCAATGACATAAAAAACATCTAATGAAAAGGAAGCTGAGAGAAGAGGAATTCAAGTGATTCATTAAAGGGAATTCAAAATATAAAATGTAGAAAGATAATAATTGATAAAAAATTTCACATCGACTGCACCAAATAAATAATATTCTTAGAATCTTAAAGTTATTTACAGATAGGTACAGTATATGATCAGATAATCCACTTTGTATAGTTGTTACCTAACTTACTCATGTACAAACATCTTGAGCTCGTTATCTTTGATATAAAAAACCATTACCACATAAATTTAAATTATCTTAAACTGAAACATAATATAGAACATTTTTTTATCTTAAATTATTTTTATCGATACGATATTCAAAAAGAACCTGATACTACCCGATACAATAAAATAAGATAATCAGCTGTCAAATTTATCAAGAACCCCGATAATACTCCACCCCTACTCTCAATACACGATTCTGTAACAAATGTATTTTACCTTATAGTGGTTTACCGCAAGGATGTTTATGCCTTTAATGAACATCTTACATATATATCTACAGATAAAATTAGAAGTTATGGAACGGATTACCGAGACGAGTTTGTCATATTTTATTATAATTACATTTGATAAGTGATTGCCAAATATACTCCTTATTACTATGGACATAAAATAGGTTTAATGGATAATAGATGTAAATGGCTAGACGAGTGGCGCCCTAGGATCAGTCTCACGACTCCCGCACCCACGCTTTTACAGTATAAGTGAAAGGCAAAAAAATAATAGATTTGGCAAAACATTTGGATATCACACAAATTAATGACAGTAATAATTACAATGAGATTGATGAAATAAATTAGGATTATATAAAATGTTTGATTATGATTAGAAACAATAAGTGCCAATATTTTAAAGAAAAAAATTTAAAAAAAACATCAATTATGGTTTCATGTGGAAGCTAGGGAGGTATGTGTTTTGAAATAAAATGAAAAATACAAGTCGGACACACAGCTTCGAGTAGTATTTAAACTCATTGCTATAGTGTTTGTCAAACAACTTAGTACCATGGCCTTTTTTATAGTAGATAATATATTTAACATGGGCTTTTAGAGCGAGCATGTAATATATTCAACGTTGTAATTATACGGGCCTCGTTTCGTCGTCCCCTGAATAATGTATGCGCAGACGCAGGACAATCTTTATTCGAGGCGACCCATTTGCCGACTATTTATGAACATTTTGTGAAAGATATGAAGTAGAATGTATAATATCGATCAATCTTTTTATATAATAAAGTCAAGATACATAATGAAGAAGGAACTTTTTTACTACATTGTTTTTTATTTGGACGAGACAAAAAAAACTAAAATAATTTTTACAAATTATAAAACTTATAACGTTAAAATATTTAATTCGTATTTATAAACACTTATCAAATCTTCTTTATTCAACTATTCTTAACTAAGTTTGTATTTTTCAATTGAAATAATTAAGTCTGGTAGATTTAAAATCGTTGTTTATGTGTAAGATAAGTTTAGTAGTAATAATATCATATATCATACGTAGATAAAGTCTAATGATTTTCTTAACGAGCGGTTACTGAATAGGAGGAATACCTGCGAGTGCGCCTCAACTTTGTCGTGGTGGTTTGACGTTTGAATTTGATTTGAATTTTGAACCATTGGTTGTTGTTGGAAAAACGTACTATATTATGACACGATCACAGGAGTGTGCATGGCAGTGTGAAGTCCACATTACTCATGATATAACTTAAAGAGGAACCTTGTGAGGTTGCGTTGAGAGTAGGGAGTGTTTCGTTTTCTGTTCTGTCAACATAATGCTTCCTCCTGTTTGACGTGAATAGGATAGATTCATCTTGGCGTTGATTAAAAGAATAAGTATTGAAATGTCGGAAAAATTCACTGAAAAAAATATTTAGTTATTTTTAATAAATTAGGTTTGGTAGTCCGCTATATTCGACAATTCACGTCATACATGAAAGCTATTTCAAGTTTTTGTAAGGCGATACAAAATTCATAGAGTCAACTAGTTTTAGAATAAAATGATTTGCATATTATATTTTTATTTTTTATTTTTTTAATGCACTACCTGCAAGCAATCCAGCATGTTTCACACATTTATGGAAAATCTAGCAAAAAAGTAAGATATTATTTTATTCTTATCTCTTAAAGTATAAGAGATTAATAATATGAGTATTGTGTAACAAAGAAACATTGGTTTTGGATCTAGTCTCTTTAGGTATCATGTCCTAGTTTAAACGTTACTAATGGATAAGCCGTATGTATGACAAACATTATCGTTAAACTTTACCGTCGGGCAAGCTCATAAGAACATGACACACAATATAAGAGATTCGCCAGACATGTAGACGCATGGATAAGTAATTAGACAACAGTGAAGATCGTCATACCAAAATTAAAACAACTATGTTATCTCGACAAAACTTATGCTCTAGATTTAATCTTAGTCTAAAAATCTAGTTCTATATAAAAATACTTTTTAGTGTTTAGAAATAATATTTTTTCTACTTTATGCTTTCTTTTACATTACATTGGAAATAAGGCTTCGGAGATGCTCAATTATTACAACATGAAATACGTCTTGCAATACTTATGAAACTCTTTAAAATCATATTAATTATTAAAAAAGATATAACGTGACAAATAATCCACAAAAGCTTAGTGGGCCCTCGTAACACGCAAGTGTGCTGTACTAATTTGTCAATGTGGGAACGCTATGTAATGTACTGTGGTCGTTATGACGAATAATGCCATGAGAAAGCAGTAATTTCGTAGATCACTGTTTGTTGTCCAAACGCATAAAGAAAGAACTAGCTATCTAAACATTTGTAATTCATGTTCCTTTTGTAACTGTTTATAAAATGACGGCCTTATTTTCCGTTGTGCACGGACTAAATTAAATATAAGTTATTCGCCTCTCTTTAATTCCAATTCAATAAGAAGGTATAAAATACCATTTAGAAACGTCAAGTTAGTTGACAGTCAGATGACTTTTGATTTATTTTAATCGGCATGTTTTATGATGCGCATTAAAATAAGGCAAAAATGCTAAAGTCACCATTTTATGATATGTCAAATAATGTCACCAGTACTCTGAATTTTTTAGTTGAAAGAGTAATACGGAACTTAAATTTAATTTAGTTCGTGCCCAACGCAATCGGGGCCAATATCAGATTGAAATAAACCAACAAAATACGAGAAAATTTTCGAAAAACTGCTGTGGAATTACGTATTTAATAACAATTTACAAAGACTTCGCTTACCAGAATTTTAAACATATACTGCGCGTGCCCTCGTTGTCTTTAACGATAAGGAGAACATCTCCACGTAATCCTTATAAATAAAAAACATGGTTTGTATCTTTAATGATTAATCTTTAGTGGTTTTACTTAAATCCTTTCTGGCCAATATATATAGTGTGAGATGACTGAATGACATTATAACATTGGCTACATATTTTAATGTAATACATGCTAACTTTAAAATAAGATCTGTTCGATTTGATAGTTTCATAATATATCTGTGAACTAATGACGCCAATGTGTCTTTGCAAATCATGTCTAGTAGAGCTAGTTATTGAATAAATAGTGGAGATAGTAGAAATACATAGATACTCCATTTGAATAATTTCCCTAGTTAAAGGTTTTCTTATGTTATTGTAGAAATAACTTTGTAAATTTGCAATTGTTAGGGCTGCCTAATGGATATTAAATAAACTTTTGGTTCTGAATAATAATTCGTTCGAAAATTTGTTATTATAGAACAGAAGAAATAATTAAAACATTTTTTGTAATTGATTTTAATATTTGCAAATCTTTAGCGATAAGAAAAAGTGGCTCTTACGTATCAAAAAGTTAAAACGAAAACACAACAACTCGTATAGAAATAATGATATAGTAAAATACCTTATCAAAAGTCTGTTTAAAAAATATTTGTGCTGAAAAGTATATTTACATAAAGTATGCCTAATAATTTGGTATCAATCCTATTCTAATTTCGTGGAGATCAATTTGTGAATCAGCATTCGGGCCAGATGCACAAATTAGTTTCGCAAATTTAGTCATATTAGGCGTTTTACGGCTGTTTCATGGTTCTACTGTTGGATAATATCGGATAATTTTGGCGTTATGGGATAGGCTGCAGGTGCATTGAACTATTCCAACACTATATGCAAATACGTCAGTTTGGGAGAACAATGTAGTGTGGCCATTTTGTTGTAAGCGATGAAAGATATATTATTATTTTTTAAATTGTTAGCTTAGAATAGACTAGAATTGTATTTCACACAAATATGTATCAAATGATAAATAAACGTGTGATAGTTCAGCATATTTTATGCGGCATAGAAATATATCTTTGAAAACAAACTTTTTAAACTTATATACACAAAACAATTGGGAAGCTTTAAGAGTGAAACCACATATACAATACACTCAAATCATTCCTAGCCAAATACTCAAATGTCTGAAATTTTGGAAGAGTTCAAATATTACGGAGTGCCGACGTTGACGTCCTCGTACAGATTGTCTTTGATCGGTTCTATGAATAAATTAAAAAAAATCTGCCTTTAAAGGATTGTTGCCTATATTAGTATAAATAAACAGTGGGATAAATGGAACATTACAAGTAATTCCGACAACATTCGTATTGGTTAAATTTGTTGTAATGACGTAAGCCGCGGCATATCCTCTTTTATGCAAATGTACCAATGGCAATGGCGGATGCGGATGCTATAGTTCTGTAGTATGGCCACATTCATCAGAAATACAATGTTTATAGAGAATACTACTCAAATGAACTTGTCTGTTTCATGCGATACTGATATAATAGTTAGACTAATGTATAGTTGTATACTAACAAGGTTCTATATTATAATTTAAAATTCATCTACATATCTTATATAGAAAAAATGACAAGATTAGAAAAAGTTGCTTTGTGTTAATATATAACAACATTTAGGTTATTTTTTCTAAAGTAAATCAAACAATACTTCCAGAGTTATGAATATCCCAGAACAAGTTTTTAACATGGTAACCGTCTAGCTAAATAGCCATAAAAGAGCTTGACATTGCCTCTGTGTATTGGAAAGCCCATACAACGGCAATTTACATTGAAAGCTTCTCCTTGATGCAGTCGGCCTACGGATTATAAAAAGCATTATAAATAGCAACGATAACAATGCACGGAGAGTGGCATATATAGAAGACTAACTAGCGTTTAAAGGAACAAAGGGTAATCAAGATTATGCCACGTGCATCGTAAAGTAAATATTAGAGAAGTAGACTTATTTAAGCTGCATATGCTCATCAAAACAAATTACAATTTGTTTTATTTTTATTGCCTTGTAGATATTATTCAGAAATTAATCCATAAATAGCTGTCATATTTCTAAAAATGAAAATAAACGTCACACAATTAAACGAGAAGAATTTTATCTTTAATGAAAACGCATATTACAATATGTTGTGCAGAGTAATAAAACAATTAAGAATTAAAATGTTATAAAAAATCAATTTTTATTTTATATGTATTTTATATTTAGAGTTTTAATTAATTAACACGAAGGGATGATTGTAAAGCTCTAGATTTATTGCGAGTTATATCTTAAGTGAATTTCATTTCATAATTCAAATTATTACGATTTAATCTATCGCAATACTTTGATTTAGTTTATCTTTATTGAAAAGGCAGTTAGGAAACGAGTAAGCAATAATAATAAAAGCATGTCATAATTTTCTCTATTTTATAGAACAATTATGTGTCGGACGTTTTATCTGATAGTAAAATTTATGTATCCAATAAAGGTGATATATTTACAGCTAAATCAAGAGTATATAATTAAAATTTTAATTTTCTTCTACTTGTTCCTATTATATTCATTTTTATCGGAAATTTTACAGGAAAAACGCACTCATTTCAGGATATGCCAAGAGTATGAAATATAATATAGAACATGGCACTTAAATATAGGTCAATAGCTAAGAGGTAAGTGAGTACCTACCAATATAATTCTCATAATGACCACTTGCATGCATGCATCACATGCTTCACTAGCTATCTTCACATATGGACTCCTCTACTACTTATCATCAAGTGGTGTCGAGTCATTTTCTGAGCTTTATATAAAAATAAACCCAGTGCAAAATAAAATATGTTACTTTTTTAGAGTTAGTAGAAATGATACTGTACTCTGAATTAGAAACATACTCGAATCGAATATCTCTTTTAATGCTTAGTTTAGTGCGACATCGTCAGTTTACTGAGGTCATGAGTTAGGCTGCTCACTTGTGATACGAAGTCTGTGAGCTTTGTGGTAAAATTAGTTAATAAATCTTAGAACTCACATGAAGACGATATATACTGGATTGTAGAATGTAAAATCTACAACTGAATTGTGGATATTTTGGGAATAATTTATATTATTAATTTGATCGATGATACTATATTGGTAATGCAAGTAAAGTCTAAATTTATTTTAAAAGTAAAATTTTTTTCACTAAAAGAAAATCTGAAGTTATTAATATAATATTCACACAATAGTTTTATAGAAAACTAGAAACTTGAGTTTTTCACACCGTACTCTGTTTTGTAATATTATTATTATTTATTATTTACTGATCTGTAATCGTATAAACTCCATTCCGAATAGTTTAAGCTTGTTTTTATCACATCGAGCACATCTTGAAACTTTGCACCTACACTTCTAGAAAAGCTTTCCATTTATCTATCTCGTCTGTAAACCGGAGTGCTGATAAGGCTATCGGTGCATGTCAGTACTGCAGGCATAAACAAGTATATGTCCTGTTCAAGAGATTTCTATTATCGTGCAATTCATTTGTGGTGTGGTTAAAATAACTGTGTAATAAACTAAAAATTATAAAAGGATTCTTATATATTATGATGATACTATATAGTATTGAAGTTAATATATACCTTCATAATACTATCTACCAGAAGTAGGTAAAGCAATATATTTGAAGGAGTCACCATCCCCTATATTAAGTGTCGTACTCCTGCAGTTCTCATAAGTTGGGGTAGCAGGGCTGCCATTGACAATATGATTAAGTTGGGACAAGGAGCTCCAAAATTCATTAATGAAACGATGATATAAATATTTGTTTATGAGTAATTCTATGTACATCGTTACGAAGTTATTAAAAAGGTTTTAATATTATGTATTACGAACGCTATTCGGTCTTACTTTCTTCCATAATTATGATAGATGCACCTTCCTATATAAAAATATTTTTTGTTTGTCTTACATAATGAAAAAAAATTATACTGGTAAAATATCTATCAATTAAAGCAAACTAGGTACAATAGTGGAACAGCCTTCACTGTAGAGTCCATCGCAAAGTGACATTTTTCAGCATAAAGAGAGGTTGTTGACAGGATCGTCGATTATTATTCTACTGTCGCAAGCGTTCTCACTTTCTGCTCTGTTTGTCACTCTTGTATCAAAAGACAATTTTGTGAATTATAAGAGTACGATGTACATGACAGCCCTATGCGAGGGTCTCACCGCGGGTCGTCATTAGCACATACACCGCTGGATTTATGCGCGCCCGCACACTGTGCTTATTGTACTGAAATTTTATTAAATAATCCTGCTATAGAGACTTTCAGCACACTATATAGGTTATCGTCAATAGGATTCAGTATTTCACATAAGTAATATTTTCTATTGGAATCGAATATTATATCATAACCTAACGAAGTTAAAAAAATTGTTAAAAAAAGTAGATAGCAAGCACATGAATACATATTAAAAGAAATTAAATAGCAGTAGGAAAATAAATAATTGGAATTGTAAAATACTTGTATAAAGCTAATTCATTCTTATGAATTAATGGATTATCTTGATATTGTGAATTGCAATCTGAACCTCCTGTTTCAATAGTGATGCTCTAACAAGAACACCTTATTCAATGTAATGCGACATAGTTCCCTAAAGTGTTGATTACAGGCGATGCAACTGAAGTTACATTAAACTAGTAACTATATCGAACAACTTCGTTACATTGTATCTGGACCGGATATTAGACAGCTAGCCTGATGGAAATTTACGATCAAAAGGCTAATTGGATGGTTTTACGATCAGTTAATTACATAATAACCAGTCAACATTGGCGTTTGTTTGTCGAAACTGAATTACTATAAGACCTTGTCTGATTTATAAATAATAGTTAATACTTATAATTTGATTAAATCTTTAAACTCAATAGTGTTTGATTAATTTCATTTAAATACTCATATTTCATAAGGGCATGTCGGTGTTTCAATGACATGTTTAGGGAAATGGATGTAGTCTTATTTAATACGTCAACCACCCAACTTATAAAGACATTTTTTTCTTAAATTTTGTTTTAACCTACATGTGTTTTTATTCTATGTGTGATCTGGTATCAATGTACATTTATATGTGGACACTTGTAAATGATCTTTAGCTCTTATATACCTACCTTATAATATCTAATATAGCAGAGATCAGTAAATAGCATGGTGCAACAGAAAGCGTGTACATATTAAATATATATAAATAAATGCATACTTTCGTATGACTAAATTAGGATAAAGATAATTCAGTAATAGATATTTCGTTAATATTCTCTATAATACTCCCTTGGAGTCACCTTTTAACCAAATAACTTTATGTCATTTTAAGTTGTTATGAACTGACTTTGTAAAACGATGATGATAGTATTTGAGGCGGTAATGTCTTTATTTACGCATTTTGACCACGTAAAGGTAATTGTTTGAAGTGAATCTGCGGCCCATGTAATTTAGATTGGATTCGAAAATATTTTGATGAGAACGTTGGCTATAATAATTGTACCTACATAAATATTTAAATTGAGGTTCAACATTTGTGATTTCCATATAATAATATCGAATGTTATTAAAGTTGGCTGTCCTTCATTTCTGAAAATGAAGCATTCTTTAAGTTCCATAACGGTACCTGCGTCTGGAAAAGATATAGAACTTTTATATAAGTTTTAGTATACTTATCAGTAAATAAAGGTCTAATACGATCTCCTCATATAAAAAATTGTCTTCACAGTGTACCTGTTTAGCGCCTTCTGTTTATTTTGTTCTTGTTTAAATGATTCAGGCCAAAACCTGTTAAACGAATCACTTCTGATTCACCTGATTTTTATTGAACCGTAATATTTATGGAACACACTAAGAATTCCACTACTTTTCTATTGGCTTTAACAAGACACTTTTCCACAAGACTTTTTTCGGGAGCAAAAAGAAGCCTAAGATATTCTAAGGTAGATTATAATCTATTAGTGTCCAAATTTCATGTAGATGTGTTCTTCCGTTCTGGGGTGATTGAGTAACAAACATGCATACAAACTTTTGTACTTATAGTACCTACTAATGCTTAGAGTTAAAATTTTTAATTTAGGAAAAATAAACTATGGCTAATTAATAAATAAAAATAACGTTGTATTCGACTAATATTCAGCCCATAACACTTCCGTTCATCGAGGCATTGGCCGTGAACCTACTTTTTTGTGTAGTCTAGTTAAAAACAAACCCGTCAGGTATAATATAAACTAGAAAAAACAGCTACTCAAACTAAGGCAATAAATAAGCAATTCTAGATAGGCCGGACCGGACTCACTCGAGTGGGCGTAGAGACTGGTTTCCTTCTTAAACTTTTATTTTTATCGAACCTTTTGCTAATAACACCGACGGGATCGAGTCGGCGGTGCAATGGGACTGCCAATTTGTTTCTTTGTATTGCAAGTTTTCGTCAACTGCTTTGGTGTTGCCATTTACCTAATTAGACCTTACAGGAAGTTTGTACTGAAATATTTGCTTGCAACTATTTTGGAAAAAGAAACTTTCGCGGCTACTTGTAATTTTAAAATAGAATGATAGTACGTTATAATTTTGTAAGGTATATACGATTTATTATTAACCAAAGTAAAGTAATACCTAGACAACAGGGAATATTTAATAAGCAAGATTAACCGTTCACAGCAGGGGATGAATATTGTTAGGTTGACGTTAATTTGTGGTATTGACCACGCCTGTCGTGTTAACATAAATAATTTAATAGAAAGCGTATTACAAACAATCAAATAACTTAATAGTAACTTTATTCACTATAGGAAATATTATTACATTCGAATTTAATCGACAGCGATATAATTAAGTAGTTAAACTGTAATTAAATAGTGATTATGAATGTAACATCTATATCTGATTGTATGGTTGTATGTAAATGTAACTGATGAACACAAAGACCCAAAATATAATAGATGTTTTATTTTTAAATCTCGGAACATACTTCGTTCTATATCTGAGACACAATACGTTAATAGCATGTTGTTTTCTTTGAGTACGTATTTGGTCAACATAAATATAATGAATCAAATTATTGTTATGTTTATACTTATTATTTTCTTATTCAATATTATTGAAGTTCTAAATAAAAATGTATCTTTATACATATAACTACGTTACATATTTTCAAGATTCCTTTTCCTAGACTGAGAAGAGCTCAGCTTCAGATATTAAAATAAGAACACATATGAACACAATTCAGGCAGCGACGTGTTATATTAGAGACGTATTAAAATACTAGACTAGTGTCAATTCGTGTATAAGTAGCAAAAAATCACCCATTAAGGTTTCTAATAACATATTCTAAATAATCTAGTGGCTATTTTAATATATTAATGCATCATGAGTATACTTTTTGTTTGATTTCATATGTTTATTGTGAATTTCATACATTAAAACAGATAAAATCATTAAATGTATTGATTTTATAAAGTTTCAATCGTTTGAAATAAGTAAATTGATCTTAAATGATTTCAATCTGTGAACTTATTATCAGAGTAAATTGTTTTTTTAATGTTGAACAAAAAGTAGTCAATTTGGTATTAAAATGGCTTATGCTACAAATATCCGTGTCAATCAGGTATACGAGTATGTGCATGTTTATACGTGCATTGCCTTGTAAGGAAGCTTGGATCGATACCATTTACATCATACTATTACAGAAATATCCAATTTTATCAACTGCAAACTGCATAATACATGTTATATGCATTATATTTTAAAATATGGTTCAATATCTGAGTAACTTTTGAATTATGTGAAAATGATGTAGTTATGTCGATAACTACGAAATTTATCGTCGAGGATAGTGCATATCCTTAATGTCCACTTATCTACATTAAATCTAGTCTCACAGTGGAAGATTATAAATTTGATAAGTTACTTATTTAAAAGGCTTATTGTCCAATTTCTAAAAATTGGATACATTTTGTCACATGCGTAATTATCCAAAGCTATTGTCGTTAATTTGTACTATGCCCAACGTTATCGGAATAGGTGTAAACATGAACAAGATTGCACGGTTTGCCGTAAAGCATATCCAATCATTGAATATTACCTAATTCAAATATTTTCACAAGACTACCTTTTGTGGAATGGTAACAAATTCTTGTATATGAGGAATGTTTCTACCTAAAGGGCCTTACTTATATCGACTGTATAACTGTTTATATCATTGTACGAATTTAAAATTAAATTAAAACGAACGTGACAAAGCACTGTGTGTATACACAGTTCAAAACAGATGATATAATGGTCATGTATAAGACCCATATAATGCAATTATAATGGCCTTGCACCTCCATCTCTGAATCAGTAACGTATACTTTAAAATGCTTTAGTTTTACGTAACCAGCGAGAAGTGGTGGAAGAAAAGAAGGTTGAAATTCGACCCAATTATGATTACGGAAATTCATGTGAATTAAGTTTTATTATTCTGTCAAATTACAATCAAGTTAACTTGAGCATTCTACTTGCTCGAGCGAACGGTAACTTAACTTGCTTCCATTCACAGATTGTGTATTGGTATTTTATAAAAGTGTTTTAGCTTTGAACGATAAATATGATATATCGTTCCAATGGCTGGCACACTGACCACTGCTCGAATGGTGGGATTTTCATATATAAACTAAACTAACTAAGTACTTAGTAAGAAATAAAATAATAACAAATGAGCATGTGGGGCTCACCCACTGCCCAATCAGGGACTGGGAATTCCCACTAAAACTCCCCGGTAATTCCATTGCCCTACTCCGGGTTACTTGGGGTTTGCCGAGCAATTCACCAGGTCGCATCCAGGTAGCCCAGCCGGACCGATGTAGATTGCCCGGAGTTATTTTTGCAATCCCAGATATGGCGGCTTGTGCAAAGGAGTCGAAGTCATATATAATCTAACATTTTCATTTAATAATTTCTTAAACTTTTATTTTTATCGAACCTTTTGCTAATAACACCGACGGGATCGAGTCGGCGGTGCAATGGGACTGCCAATTTGTTTCTTTGTATTGCAAGTTTTCGTCAACTGCTTTGGTGTTGCCATTTACCTAATTAGACCTTACAGGAAGTTTGTACTGAAATATTTGCTTGCAACTATTTTGGAAAAAGAAACTTTCGCGGCTACTTGTAATTTTAAAATAGAATGATAGTACGTTATAATTTTGTAAGGTATATACGATTTATTATTAACCAAAGTAAAGTAATACCTAGACAACAGGGAATATTTAATAAGCAAGATTAACCGTTCACAGCAGGGGATGAATATTGTTAGGTTGACGTTAATTTGTGGTATTGACCACGCCTGTCGTGTTAACATAAATAATTTAATAGAAAGCGTATTACAAACAATCAAATAACTTAATAGTAACTTTATTCACTATAGGAAATATTATTACATTCGAATTTAATCGACAGCGATATAATTAAGTAGTTAAACTGTAATTAAATAGTGATTATGAATGTAACATCTATATCTGATTGTATGGTTGTATGTAAATGTAACTGATGAACACAAAGACCCAAAATATAATAGATGTTTTATTTTTAAATCTCGGAACATACTTCGTTCTATATCTGAGACACAATACGTTAATAGCATGTTGTTTTCTTTGAGTACGTATTTGGTCAACATAAATATAATGAATCAAATTATTGTTATGTTTATACTTATTATTTTCTTATTCAATATTATTGAAGTTCTAAATAAAAATGTATCTTTATACATATAACTACGTTACATATTTTCAAGATTCCTTTTCCTAGACTGAGAAGAGCTCAGCTTCAGATATTAAAATAAGAACACATATGAACACAATTCAGGCAGCGACGTGTTATATTAGAGACGTATTAAAATACTAGACTAGTGTCAATTCGTGTATAAGTAGCAAAAAATCACCCATTAAGGTTTCTAATAACATATTCTAAATAATCTAGTGGCTATTTTAATATATTAATGCATCATGAGTATACTTTTTGTTTGATTTCATATGTTTATTGTGAATTTCATACATTAAAACAGATAAAATCATTAAATGTATTGATTTTATAAAGTTTCAATCGTTTGAAATAAGTAAATTGATCTTAAATGATTTCAATCTGTGAACTTATTATCAGAGTAAATTGTTTTTTTAATGTTGAACAAAAAGTAGTCAATTTGGTATTAAAATGGCTTATGCTACAAATATCCGTGTCAATCAGGTATACGAGTATGTGCATGTTTATACGTGCATTGCCTTGTAAGGAAGCTTGGATCGATACCATTTACATCATACTATTACAGAAATATCCAATTTTATCAACTGCAAACTGCATAATACATGTTATATGCATTATATTTTAAAATATGGTTCAATATCTGAGTAACTTTTGAATTATGTGAAAATGATGTAGTTATGTCGATAACTACGAAATTTATCGTCGAGGATAGTGCATATCCTTAATGTCCACTTATCTACATTAAATCTAGTCTCACAGTGGAAGATTATAAATTTGATAAGTTACTTATTTAAAAGGCTTATTGTCCAATTTCTAAAAATTGGATACATTTTGTCACATGCGTAATTATCCAAAGCTATTGTCGTTAATTTGTACTATGCCCAACGTTATCGGAATAGGTGTAAACATGAACAAGATTGCACGGTTTGCCGTAAAGCATATCCAATCATTGAATATTACCTAATTCAAATATTTTCACAAGACTACCTTTTGTGGAATGGTAACAAATTCTTGTATATGAGGAATGTTTCTACCTAAAGGGCCTTACTTATATCGACTGTATAACTGTTTATATCATTGTACGAATTTAAAATTAAATTAAAACGAACGTGACAAAGCACTGTGTGTATACACAGTTCAAAACAGATGATATAATGGTCATGTATAAGACCCATATAATGCAATTATAATGGCCTTGCACCTCCATCTCTGAATCAGTAACGTATACTTTAAAATGCTTTAGTTTTACGTAACCAGCGAGAAGTGGTGGAAGAAAAGAAGGTTGAAATTCGACCCAATTATGATTACGGAAATTCATGTGAATTAAGTTTTATTATTCTGTCAAATTACAATCAAGTTAACTTGAGCATTCTACTTGCTCGAGCGAACGGTAACTTAACTTGCTTCCATTCACAGATTGTGTATTGGTATTTTATAAAAGTGTTTTAGCTTTGAACGATAAATATGATATATCGTTCCAATGGCTGGCACACTGACCACTGCTCGAATGGTGGGATTTTCATATATAAACTAAACTAACTAAGTACTTAGTAAGAAATAAAATAATAACAAATGAGCATGTGGGGCTCACCCACTGCCCAATCAGGGACTGGGAATTCCCACTAAAACTCCCCGGTAATTCCATTGCCCTACTCCGGGTTACTTGGGGTTTGCCGAGCAATTCACCAGGTCGCATCCAGGTAGCCCAGCCGGACCGATGTAGATTGCCCGGAGTTATTTTTGCAATCCCAGATATGGCGGCTTGTGCAAAGGAGTCGAAGTCATATATAATCTAACATTTTCATTTAACTTCTACTCATAGTATCAACAAAATTAGATTGATTTTGCGATGCTCAAAATTGGTCGCAGAATTATCGCATAGTGTGGCTTAAGTTCTATTTATGTGTCAAACTATAAGCGACGCTAATTACCCACGAGATGCAGAAACAGTGACCTACCATTGACCTCTTTTGACCTTAACGTCAAAGAGAAATAAAATAATAATAACTACTAATATAATATATAATAACTGACATAACAATAACGTAGCAAATCATTTGACTAATGATAATTACCAAACAAATCTCTAGTGAAAGTTAAATTTAAAGTGGTCTTCATATCACAGGGACCGGCTTAATAGTTTCATATGAAATTAACGCCGCCTTATCTTAACGATATACTATATCCATCGTTATGTTCGGGGAAATGGTGAGTGTTTGCTTTAATTCTTTAAAAAGCGCCGCAGGCCAGAAAGAACTGAATGATATGAAAGTGTTGATTACTTTATTGACGTTAGAAGAAACAGGCCTCATAAACCAATTAAGTTACATTGAACAGTTAGCGCATATTAGACGCATACAGCAGTATTCGTAAATAACATTTTAATTACCCTTTCACATTTTGTCACTCAATTTATAAGTGTTTAGCATTTTTTATTTCTATAATTATTAAAAAAGGAATTCATAATTTAATTAATGAATAGATGTTACTATATTTAAGACTAGCAAGTAGCTACCGCCTGATTTTAAGGCAGAAAAAATGTTTGAGAGGTTATTTAATAATAAAATCTTACAAACCTATATGAAATTAAGTGTACAAAATATGATTAAAAAATTGGAAAATGTCGTTTAGCTGAAAAATGTTCAAACCAAAACGTAAGTTAAAAAATTACAACATCATTATAACCGTTTATTACCAGATACAAATCTGTGCTAACCATTTGAGATGAGCCGGCATTTAATCTCAACCATCTCAAATTTTCTCTATCCATATATGTCTTAACATAAAGAAAAAGTTTTCTCAGGCTACCGCCGGATTATTGGAGATGTGTCAAAATGTATGTATCAGATAAATTCTCAATATGGTCACAACTTCTTATTAGCCTCAGGTACTGACCGCGGGGGACCAATGTATTGAGACATCCTAATACCGTGGTTATTATATCACAAAATAATGGCTGTTACCAAATAAAAATCATGTGGACAAGATTACAAACAAAATTACTCGAAACCTGACTCGTGGGCCCTTCGACGATGAATTTTATTGGAGAAAATTAAAATTAAATGAATTCAAGTTGGCAGCGCTACCAGGACTTGAAGGTCAACCTGAATCATTCATCATCATATTCAGGAAAAAATCATTTTTTTTTCTTAAAATAAGACTGTTCGCGAGATAAAATATTTACTCGCATCTTATACCGAGAAAGAGCTTAATCTTACTCAATGCTATTTACAAAGTATATTTTGGACGTTAGATAATATAATTTTCATTTATTTTAGAAAAGCACAGCAAATGATTTGACACCGCCTGATGATAAGTAGAAGGAGGAGTTCATACGCGAAGTAGCTAGATTGATGATAAAATAGTAATTTGTATGATAAGAAGGTAATTTGAAAAACGAATTAAATGCGGTTTTTCGTCAAATATTTAAAGCAAAATGACACTGAGCTACAACTTATTGGATGGATCTCGGTATACCGACATCCATCAAGTAAACCACACTTCCTCGACTTCGACTCGATCCATTTCGATGATTTAAATGAACTTATACCGGTAGTTTTCAAAAACATGTCAAGCCATAATTCTCTCGAACCACAGCGTAGAATTGCAGTGTCAATACTGAATGCAAGACTCCGTTTATTGAGTAAAGATTTATGTCTATATTGATGTGTGAGTAATCGCATAAGCAGATAGCCTCAGCTGAATTGTGACTTGAAAAGGATAAATAGATGATGATAATGTATTATCATAGCAGACATGTGATGAATATGTTGTGGGTATACTGAGGGACTCAACTGTTTGTTAGAAATGTAAGACCTTATAATTTAAAGTCATTAGTGTTTGCCAATGTGCTTAGTAATAAAACCTAAGTAGTAATTTAGGATTCAAAAGTTAATGCAACAAATTACTATACACTTTCTACTCAGTTAGTTTTGAAGAATTTGAGAAACTGCAACATTGATACCCACTTTAATGATCACTCCTTAGAAAACTTACAAATGATAGCGTCTGACATGAGATACTTGACTAGTTGAACCTCGTTAGTACTGTAATGTTTATCTTTGGCACACAAGGAAATCATCTCACAGACGACGAAGAATCGACAAAGAAAGTCTAAGATTATTAGGCAAAGCAATTGGTTACTTCATTATATATTATATTCGTTGGCAATTTAAATGAAATTCTTACGGTATTGTTATTATTATTTTAGTTATTTTTGAGCCTTATAGGCTACTTCGAGCAGTAATTGATCTTTTGTGGCAGCCCTTTAGAGTGCACTGCTTAACCCCGTTGATTCCTGAAATTTCCAAATTCTTCGGGCAGTATGTTGCACCTTCTCTGGGTGCACTGTGTGCTCACTGTGTTTCGTTTATGCATTAAAAGACCGCAAGAACAAAGAACGTGCATTGCGGTTTCATCTGACTCCTGACAGAACCTACATGAACCTATATGAATGTACTTAATTGTATAATAAAACTAGCAATGTAAACTCTAATTAATACGCCATTATTTACATAGTTAAAGATCTATGACTAGTTTGTTATCGATGGAACGACATTTATCTTGAACAATTTACCTTGAAAACTCTCGAGGATAATTTACAAATTGCGAGCTTACTTACCCTTTACGTAAAACGTGAGTAAATGGCTTTTGACGCAAATATCTTGCTTCTTGTTGAAAATAATGATTACAGAAAGGCATTTTGGAAAATATTGCCCATTGTTTCTGGACGAAAAACGAATAAGCGAAGATTTTAGGAAGGTACTCAAACAAAAAAACCTATTGAAAAAACACTTTACCTCTAACTTTGTATCTAATTGCAAACATTGAAAATACATTGTGGAAGTTTTATGCTGTCGAGACATTTCTGTGGGTATTCACCGTAGTCGGTTGCAGCAAAAACAAAACGGTGACATAAGAGTGTATTCTCAGAAACCCGATCAGATCGAGTTTAGTACGCCACAAGAAAATGGAGACGTGAGTAGCAAAGCAAGTGGATCTAGGCAATGTTTCCACTGCATGACGTCTTTACTAATTGTTCATCCAGTCCAAATGGGGAATCAAATAAATTTAAAAAAGAACATAAAGCACAATATTTCTAATCTTATCATTTAAGTCTGATAAAAGTGATCATTTTCCTTTTATTACTTTTGATTTATTTGATTCTCTTTACAGATGTAGCAACTAGGCGACAAAGAGCGCCGTATAGTTATTTATATTCCAAATAAATTAAACAATCGGTGGGATAATTGAAATGAAATCTTAACTTTGGTAGTTAATCATTTTTATTTTTCGTTCAATTTTATAGTAAATAGGTAGAGGAATAAAAATTGTTATAAAAGTCTTAAATGTGGATATTTTCTTTGGTAAAAGTTTGTTTGCTAATACCACACGAGCTTTATCGAAAGCAATGATGGCTTGGTCGACTAAAGTCTTTTTACAACCATTATTTGGTCAATCTTGTCATTGTCAATATCCCATCTTTGATTGATGAAATTACCAAGCATAAAAAATTATTTCACGCTTCAATAATATCTTGGGTTTTATGATATTTCCAGTAAGATGGTGTATTTTGTAACTGATCCATATAGTTAAACCGAATTTTTGTAATTTTTGTCTGCTTCCATCGGACATGTTCAATGAATCGTTAGAACCACTGATGTCAATGACAATCATCTCGTCCTTATCTAACCTTAACACGCCAGCGAACAATATAACCACTACCCAATCTCTCAATGTATTAAGATAAATAAATAAGGTTCTTTAAAGACATTTGAGATCTATTTGATTTTTTGGATTGGGTAACATTATCGAATCGCGTCCGTCGGTACCGGTATTAGAGTCTATTTTAATTTAGTTTGACAAAGCGAATAAACAATTATTCTACTAAACATTATCTAAACCTTACTTGAGCCGTTGAAAAGAATAACCGTAGTAGCTATTAATTTTAAATTATGTTACCTAAAAGTAGAAGGATTCGCCCCATATAGGTAAATTTAATTCATGTTAGTAAGATTTATGTACTGTATCTAATCCTCTTGAATATTTAAAAAGTTTTATTGTGACGATCTTACATAAGAATGCTTTAAACTTCTTAAATTTAACGCTTTGACCATAGTTTTGTTTGTCTACCTCAAAATGTCAAATAAATAAGAAAAAGTAGCTGTAATAAGCATTTTGTAAAATCTTATTTTTCAATCGCTTATTTTAAACATGATACAATTATCTCAAATGTTACATAGAATGCAAGTTTCCGTTCTGTATTCCACAAAGGAGGTATATGTCTGTACGTACATATAACAATTTTTGTCATGCTTAAGTATAATGTTTACGCCACTATATGGACTTGCTTCGTTTTTATTTAATCATTATTTAAATTTCGATGAAACATGAACTGGTGTACTGACGTCATCATCTCAGGTATGCGGATATCGGTCCGATAAAACTGCAACAAATCTCACGTCAAGACATCTCCATACATGGACCATCGTACCGTTATACTTCAGAAATGTAAAAGCAGTTTATTAATTCTTGTCTTGAACAATATCAACCGTATTATAAAGCAAGAAGATAGGTGAATGATATCAGTATGACAAGACATGATTTTATCCAACCACGACAAATTGGTGAAGCAAGTGAAAGAAATGGTGGAATACAAATTGTATTGTGTTCACACGTTGATTGCTAATAAGCGTTGCAAGAAATGCAA
This sequence comes from Acentria ephemerella, assembly GCA_943193645.1. Classification (NCBI taxonomy): domain Eukaryota; kingdom Metazoa; phylum Arthropoda; class Insecta; order Lepidoptera; family Crambidae; genus Acentria; species Acentria ephemerella. The sequence goes on along the minus strand of OW971886.1, from coordinate 6,280,468 downwards.
CCAGACAAGGATAATTAATGCGTTTAAGATTGATAATACCTTCGTAGTGAAATAAAAACTTCCAATTAAGTTAGTCGGAATTGGAATCCGAACGGTTATATCACTTAAACCAATGATTGATCAGATAATGCAGAATTGTATTGTATTCAGTACCTACCCATTTTAATATAAAATTATTCAATATACAAAATTTTACTAAAATAACAGTAATGTGAAAAAATAACAGTAATCTATGTAATTAAAAGTTAGACAATGTAAAAAACAGATTAAAGTTTCATTGGTTTTTAGGCGAAGTATCTTTTTAGTAGTTTTAGTTTTCTTCATTTGCATTTGTATGACATCTTCTAGCGGTTTCCTTATCTTTTCTCAGTAACTTATGGATCTATATTCTACACAAATCCTCTGATGTAGTCTTAAATCGATATCTTAAATTTTAATCGAAATCAAACGTCCATTGAATAGACGAAGATTAAGCTATTCTATATAAGGTCAATATTTAATACGTTATAGTCAATGAACTCGAACAATTTTCAAACGTGTTTCATATTAGGTAGTAGGTTCATTGTTTATAAAATAAACCAAGTTAATCTTACTGACTATTGTTCGAAGCATCATACTGATTACAGAAGTGTAAAAAATATATGAAGTATTTTTTTAAATTATTTTGTGAAGCCAACTGGCTTTTCTTAAAGCTTAATACTCGAAAGAAGTTTATATGTACCAATTAACCTGGTGTAAATGAAAGTAACACATAGTGTGGTATAATAATGGTAAGCGAAAAGTAATACAAGACGGACTCTACAAAATAAACGCAGAAGAGGAACGCAAAATATAATATTGCACTGAAGGCAAATATTTTTTTGTAGGAACTCATACAAAATAACTTATTGCATCTTGAATTACAATAAGATGCAAATAGATATCAAGTACATTTGCAATGTACTAATTAGTTATAATATTAAAAGCTAATTAGTTGTGTTAATAAATCCCAAACATAATTCACTGCGTTCACTGATTATACTATCGCTATGAATATCTAAGAGATGTATTTCGTCAATTCCTTGATACGGATCAGTCTTGTCAATTAAAGGCATCACGCATAATTTGATAGATCTGTTTAATGTTGTAGCGCTGAGAGTAGTCATCTTTGATGTGGTTTTAATTCCTTACGAAATAAATCTCTTGCTTGTTCAATCAATTGTATATGTATGTCAATTAATTCAGAGCTAAATAATGAAGGACATTGATCGAATTACAACCTTTAATGTCGCCAGAGACTTGTCAGGTCGGTTTTATTAAGTTTATTTCATAAAATTAGAAAACTGTCTTTTCTAATTTTTTTTCAGTTTTGCAGTTACTTCCACTCTAAATTACTTAAGTACAATACTAATATTTACTTATCGATTTTCGAATAATTACTGGACATGGTTGACATTAACATCTCTTCTCTTCAAAATATGAATGATTAACTATGGAAAATAAAGCCTGTGTCTAGCAGTAGGACGTAACTATTGATGATAATGAAAATCCCAAACAACAAATTAACGTTTGTTTGAAAATTTGATTTTCAGATTTATTTGTGACAGCTTCGAGTAATGAATATAAAAACTTGATTTAACTAAATCACATACGTCCTGTGACTACTGGTCTTTCTGTAGGCTAGTCTAAACACGGTGCTTCACGTATCAAGAGAAATATGCAACTAACACCTAAGTGGATAACACGGCCACACCACACACACCACATGCATGTCGGTGCCGGGGTTTAAGAAGTAAGCCGTTCGCGTGCATCATATTATAGAACTAAGACGGTATACTTAGATTTACTGCATTTTAAACTAGTTCATTCATTTACCTCAACCAAATTATAGTTTTTAATACCTTAGAAAATACTTGAACAGGATATCCTTAGTTATAGACGTTAAATGTGCGCGAGGTTTCCAAAGTGTTTTTAAAAATTATTGGAACAACTTTACCTTTGCAGGTTATATGGAAATAAATCTGTCTATTATCTCTTCAGTTCGTTATCAATCTCAAACGTTTATTGAAAAGGCGCAAAAGCCTTTTGGGATATAAATGTTACTTCATTAGCTAAAATATAACGACTGAATATAATATTTGTCGCCTTTAAGCGAAATTCAAGGTGTATAACTGAACTAAATTATAATATCGTTTAACGATGAACAAACAAACAGCTAATTTAGATATGAAGTAGTCATAAACAAATAATTCTTAATTTTATTGCAGAAACCTATATCAAGTTATGTAAGATTAAAAAGTGTATACGTGAAAAGCGATGTTAGATTTCAAATAATGATAATCACTATAAATCATACTCATTTTAACACAACAAGATATCAGTGTGACTTGCAGACGTCACCTAACAATATTCTGTCAGTAACAAGACATTCGCAATGTTCTCCGTTACATTACCGAAGCTTACGACCTTCGCCGCCATGATGTAGTCATAAAAGACAAATTAATTACGACGGACGCAAAGACATTAATACAGCTATACGGCTATACATACATTACATAGTAGGGTACCTATTTCCTATAGTAGTGATGGGTGGAAACTGTAAGCTGTATTTTGTTATTTTAGGAATCCGTACCTCAATGAACCTAAAAGTACCTTTTTGATGTTATTGTATGCGTTAATGATGATACTAGAAAGTGTTCCTATACACTTTGTAGTATCATAATTAACACATGGAGGTATCAATTTGAAATTAATATAAAAAAATCAAGTCTATATTAGCTCGGTGCTGAAAAAAAACGAGCTTATATGCCGCTTACTTTGACTGAAAACCTATTGGATACTTCTGTTGTTGTTGTTGAAGTACACATGCTAAATCTACAGTATAAGAAATAGCTACTCGTACTTTTATGTATAAGCAAATGCCACAAGTACTAACAGATTCCCAATAACTTGACATTAAGAGAGTTGTGTTCAATTTTCGACCTGTGTTTGATACTTAACGGCAGTGTTTAATACTTATAGAGTTCTGAAGTCTTTGGTGTTAGTTAAGCTTTTTTGCTTATAAAATTAAATTAATTTGAGAACTTTTATCATCATTTACTGCAGTTCGTGTTACATTCTTATATGTAAAAATGAATTGATGTTGGTTAGTCACGCTTAAACTCATGAACGGCTTGACCATTTTAAATAATTTAAAAAATCCTAGAGAAAAACTTAAAAACATACATCTGAAAATTGTTGTTTTAGTATGGAGTATCGTTTAACTAAAGTGCTAAAAACTGTCATATCTCCCATCGGCACTTCGGGTTTCTTTTAATAGATGGCGTTAGTGGTAGTTTGTAGGTTATACAAAGTTTACCGGGTCAACTAGATTTTAATACAATGATTACCAAATTTTGTTGCAGCAGTAATTATGTAAAATTGATGTCGTTTTGAAAACAATATCTGTATAGACGAACCATTGTGATGGAGCCTATCATTAAATACTTGACGACAAACGGAAATGTCTTATACGTGAACTTTAATGTTACATTAATTTTTTGATTTTTTTACTATATAGTATTTAAAGTAATTATAAAGAATTTATTATATGCAATAACTAGAAAAATAATAAAATGAATAAGTTGTAGATACGCCTTTAATAAAGGATTGGTAGATCTAACTTTCGTTAAAGAAATACTGAGATGAACTATACTTTTTATATTTGACATATGTCTGCAAAATCCATTGTGGGAATATAATACACAAGTCCTTGATATTAGGATACATTAAACACAAATATTCGATTAGACAATGACATCACTAGAACACATGGGGTCAAGTTGTAATGGTTAATTTAGTCTCTAACGGCACAGTACCAATATAACATGACACATAATATGTCGGGGTAATCTGCCGCAATTAAGTATGACGTGAGTCTGCAAGCCAAATGGCTGGCAGAACAGATTGTTGCAAAACAGACCACGTTATAAGAACAGCAAGGGAATGTTACTGAGGATTAAGTGTTAAGTTTTTATTTATGTATGCTTAAAATTGTCAAACATATATATATTGTATTGGGAATACAGAGATCTCAAAATATGTGCAAAGATGGAGAACGCAGGCAGTGAACGAAAGCTACGGACTTCACCTTCTCATTTTTGTTTACAATAAACGGAATTTTATAAAAGTAATTGTTTTTTTTTAAATATACAGTTCACACTTTTCCTAGAACATAGAATGACTATGTTAGATAGTCTTTTTAACATTTAAATAAATAGAGGGAGACAAGACTTTTTCGGCGTATGCAGCCCGTCATATGATTAAAAAAGGTATTTAAATTATTTTTCCACATACATAAGTAATATAACGTAATATAAATTAAAACTCAATAATTTAAATACCACAAATTATTATAATATAAATTTATACTCATTTGTACATAAGATTTCCTAGTGTGCCCACCGGAAGACATGATAATGGAGGAACAAACAATTGTATTACCATATTAAGGTATTTTTTATTGAGAGTGGCATACACAAAAGATCATAAAAGGTGGAAGTGCACTGAGATGTTTGTGGCCTCAAGATAAGATAACATAAGATATATTTTATTCGTTTGAATTAGTAGTGCATAATAAGTTTAGACCTAGTCAGTTATCAATTAAGGGGTTGTTAGATATTGACAATTTAATGCGATTTTATTAAGAATGAATAAAAATAATGATCTAATCTGACTTATTACGAACCGTAATCAATCACGTAACTGTAATTTAATAAGTAGTATGGTATTAAAACAAAGAATACAAAGACCGGTCTTTGGCACGGCCTCTTCAGACTTCACGAATGTTTCGCATTGCGAAACGTATACTTACCGAGTTGCAGAAAAGGCATAATTACTAAGAACTCGTAGGTAACTTACCTGTGAACAAAAAAAATTAATTAGTGAGAATGTAGTTATATTTCTTTCCATCTCTTTGTAGTGAAAAAGAGTAAGCTTTTTATTATTAATATAAAAGTGAAAATTATGAAACAAGATAACATGAAGCTATTACTTATACTATATACTGCTCTTAGCGTTATTTTTTTTACATTTCATTGAATGGATATGAGATAAATTTTCTATAACTTATTAATTATTTGTCTGAAGAATGAATTCTCTTATTGACTCATATACACAAATAGAACTAGGTACCATAAGATTTGAAGACGCACTAACATCTTTCAATGTACACACAGCAACAATTAAATTGTAATAATAAAATGGCCTTGGCATACTTTGCCGCTAAGGTAATAAAATATCGATTCGTCTTTAAATTTTATAAACGATGTGCTGAAAATATTATTAATTTCCATTTGTTTCACTTTATAATTAATATTTATATAGTGTTGTGAGTTATGAGATCGATCGTGATTATTTTCTATATACTAATGTATACATAGACTTTCAGATATCAAAAACAAGGTCGTAATTAATATTATATCTAGTACTACTATTGTGGGTACAAGAGTTAATTCAAGATTAAATTGAAATAATCATGTCGATGGAACTCCACACAATGTTCTTTACACATATTGCCTGTTAATTACTTCATACTTATTTGTAATACGTGAGCGTCTTTAACCTTAGTTGTCGTGTATTGTAGTTTTTAAGGTAACATAAAGATTTGAAGCTATTACAATTAGTTTAAATACATATTTATTTTAATATATACAATACATATTGGTTTTTTTTAAATATTGCAAATATATATATATAAAGTCAGTAATGTACTCATTGTAGGTGTATATATGAGTATTTCATTTTAATATTTTAATTATTTTATCATGAATATCCATAAGACTAGCTCTCATTCATTAAGATACACATGATAAAAAATAAATTAATAATAGCCATAATAATGTTTACTATGGGCTACATAATAAGAGTGTGAGTTATGTTTTGAAATTTGATAAATATTGTGCATATGTATCAAAAACTCAAGTTCGTTGATTGTTATAGACTAAATTCTCATAATACAGAGAATATTACGAAATATATAAAAAAGTTAATTTTTGAACATTAATTGATTAATAAAGTTTACATCAAGAATTAAAGCAGATGCCACCAGCCTAAACTTAAAATGAAGAAATAAATGTTTTCTAAAAATATTATCTAAAAGTGTCAAAAACGCTAAATCCCTAATGAATTATTCAGTACCTTGACTTAGTTTCACTGAGCTAGTAGCTGGCGGTGAATGTAAGTTGTTTCTTAATTCTATTCAATATCATTAAGAAGGTAATTAGCCACAAATATCTGCGTGGCCAAGACTAGATGTGCCTATCTGCCGGCATCTCGGCGTCGCCTCTGTCTACTGTGTTTAAAACAAGGGTTCTTAGATTGAACCTGGGATTTTCTTGTAGCTAATGCCTAAACACAGACGATTCAGACAGGAAGGTGCAATGAAATCTATTTTTAGCATTTGACAATAAACATCGTATTCTTATGTTTTACCCTTCTAAATAAAGTTTTCGTAAATATTACTAATCCACTTTAAAAACGAGCTCTCAATAAAGTTGGTATTTTTATATGTATGTAGACCGATTATGCCGAGACTTATTTATATTACCCATTCAGGTGATTTTTTTTCTTTTTTTTTATAACTCGGTTTGGCCTAGACTTGGACGATGTAATTTTCACGTTAATTTGTTTCAAAAATACCTGAAAATCTTCAGAAAAAAATATGAAACATGTTGGGCGTGACAATTGATTTAAAGGGTTTCCGTCGATTTTCTTAGGATCCTATCACCAGACCCTGACTTGATGACAATGGTACTAAGAGTATTTTTATCCAAAGACAGACAGACAGGCAAGTCACCAAGACAGTCGGTCACCTATTTAAAAATTTTAACCTTAGAAACTTACCACTCAAAATTGTAGAAATAAAATCCGTCTTGGAAACACTTAAAGCGCAAAAATATATTTTGTGGAGTTGTTGCCAAGTTCTTCATACAACAGCCAAATCTTGACCACCGGCTGGTTAAGTGGTCAGTCTACTAAACTTGGGTTCGAAACCGGGGCAGATACTTGGGTGATAAATACGAATATAGCTCATAAGTAATAAGCTTTTATAGCATGCCTGAATTCATATTCCTTAAATATTTGGGCCAGGTAAAATTATCGATAATTTAAAAACTGTTATGTTGAAGTTAAAAACTAATGTTACTTTTTAACTGTTATGGTGAATTCAATATTGCTTTATACTTTTTATAATGAAATGAATAACTTATTGGTAAGTTAGAAATCATAAGTTTTTAAGTTATAGATAAGGTGACTTAGATATAAATACATTTGGTAATAATAAAAACTAAAAAAACACACTAAATAATAATTTACAAAAAATAATCATTAAGAAGTATAAAATTGACTTTTATTCAAAGTAATTAACTGTACGGAATTTTTTTCATGGTCTGGACTCAGGTCGGCTATCTGCCGGCATCTTGGCGCTTCGTTGTCGCCGTCGTGGGCTATTCGCGACCATTGTGTACTAAACAAAGCGGGGGTATATTTTTTCCTAACTTTTTTCTTTGTGAACCCAAAATTTTGGGAATGTGGCCGCAATAAAAGTAAAAGTAATTTGGTGGTAGCTTGTTAAAACTTTTTAACATAAACCACAGGCAACAAAGGATATATTATACAACAAACAATAATGGGTACGGTTGCTATGTTTAAAGATTAAAATAGTTTTTTTAAAATAATTATACATGTTTGAATTATACTGGATTACATTATGGGTAAGAAGCTAGCAAAGGTTGGAAAAAAATTTCAACTTATAACTATTTTTAAAGTTTAATATTTATTACTTATGATAATCACATTAATAAACATTTTTACATATTTTTTTAAACCCAAATTGTTAAAATGTAATCGACCTGCACTGAGTGCTATCGGCAATTCGTTTGGTAGAAAACCAATCTGTTTGTGGCCATAAAAAAGATTACTGCTGACACTTTCACCTCGTTACATTACAATACCATGTATTTTCTAGGAATAACAATCAGCTTGTCTTGTTAGGGTTTGAGTTTTATTGTAAATTATGTGAGTGCTTTTGACTAAAAGTTAACTTTGAATACAGAGAACGCCTTATGTTTTACCGCTTATAGCTTAATTTTTAAACATGAGTGACACAGATATACAAACTCATGAAAAAAGGCTTATAGTTATCAACAGTACAAAGCGGGTATCCTACATGGGAGACTCTGATCTGAGAAAGGCTGAGATCACTTCATATGATAACATGAAAAGTGTCGCTGGCCCCAAGCGAATGGAGCTAGCGTTACATAACATTAGCTTTTAAAGCTAATACGATGGTTAAAAAAATACCCAACCTATTTAAATACTATTTCTGTAGCTTTTGAATAGTTTAATGGCACTTGGAATGCACATGTGTCGCCAAAAGTAGTCACAATAAGTCAGTCAAAGATGACCTTTCAAATGTAGTCCCTTCTCGCAGCGGTAGGTAGTACCTCTGGCGCCTGATTCCTTATTGTATGATAGGGTTTTACTGTAATATGCCTATCATTGTTCATAAAACTTCTAAAATACTTTGTAAATACAAGGAGGGAGGTGGGTAAGTGCCTCAGATGATGCTAATGAGATAAAACGTTAGTGCAACTTTTTTTTACTTTTGTACATTATTACTGTCCCATGACTATTCAATAAAAAATAGAAATTGCGGACCTTCTAATTAATGCGGCTTATAGGTATTATACACTTACTTACACAATAAGTTCCCAACTATGTATTTATACTATAAGTATTCCTGAAAGTACCTATCCACCGGATTAGATCACAGATAAAGTTGATAAATAAATATTTGTATTTTTCAAAGTGTACTTCTGAGGTACACCATCGCAACTCTACTTTACTATTATAATCTGCTTTAATTTGGCGGATACTCCAAGTAATACTGTGATAATGTAATTTTGATGTTAACACCCCACAAGGAAGTGACACGCCAATAAATCTGTTTCGACATTTTCAGGAATGCGTCGCGGATGTCATTGGGCCCACACTCCAAGGAATGCACTGCCTACGCTCCTTGCCCTGCTTGTTGCGCTATCAATCTTGGCGCATTGTATGAATGGAGGTTATGTGATTTTTGGACAACATCAGAGTATTTCTATTTGGTTTCTTGCTTATTACTTACAATTGTGTTTCAACAGTACTAGAACAATATACAAAGTATATTATACAGTACAATATAGCTTGCTAAGTTTTTATGCAATAAAATAGTCTCTTAAATACTCATTGAGGTAAATCAACATATATTAAGACTAGGTTATTTGTTTTACGCCACTTTTTAAGAGTAGAATGAAAATATACAAAAGAATAGAATAGAATTTTGCTTAATTGTAATATACATTAACTAATATTATATTTTCAGAAGATAAAACAGAAAAAAAATTAAACTTTGTACAAATGGGTTTTTTATTATGTAAAATATTTCTTCAAGGTTATATCCATATATTACCAATGGACAATATAGTAGTAACCATCGGCCCACACCACTCCTTATTGGTTCAAAATCACTTTCGAAACGCGTATTCACGTCAAGTTGTCGTAAAAAACACTAGGCTATTTTATTGTTGGGACCAAAACGCTTTAGTGGTCCTCGTAAAATAACGACGGTGTAAAATTCTCGCTTCGTGTGGCCCTGCTACGTTTAGGCAGGAAACCTCCCAAAATTGTCTATTTTGAAGTAAGACATGAATACTTTCAGGAACACAATACTTCAGAATAAGGGGATTATATCTACGCGAGCCCCAGCTCATTATTATCAACTTAATTTATTTTGTCAGACATATTATAAGTAAGGCTATAAGAGTTCAGAAGAACGTGTGCCTACTATTAAGTTCAGTTTCTTTGAAATCTTTGTCTTTATCAACTGTTCGAAGTTCCATTACACTGTTCTTGTCGACCGAGCGACAAGAATTTCCAATAAAATAGAACATTTATTGCTCACGAATGAATCCGCTCCGTTGACTATAAAAGGCTGTAAAGATCAAGATTCTTGGTGCCAAAGTGAACCGTCTTAATAACTTGGAGATGACTTACTTACAAGCTTATTATTACCAACCTTATCCGCGGATCTATTGAGTGAAATGCAGAACTAAAACGTAGCACATAAAAAATATTACTACTTAACACGAATACATTATTAGGTATAAGTCCTTAATTATTATTCAATTATTTTTAGCTCCTTACTAATTATTGAGTTTGCAAATTGTAAATCGTTCATTGTATACAGTAATAATTACTATATTTGTACAGATTAGTGTAACTGTGCAAGCCAAGAAGCCTGTCTAGAAAAAAAAGTGCCAACATTTCGTGGCAACAACGAAATTATTGAATCTCACTCAGTTTTAAATAACTATCATGTTATATCAAATAACCCTATAAAAGAGCAAGATGTAAATTAAATAATTTTACGGTTATTATAAAAATAAAAGGTCGATACACGCCGTTGCACATTTATCGACGCTGGTTTTATACTGTCATTAATCTTTCAGTACTGTCAAATTAATAATAAGTCAATTTGACAGGACAATTTGTTAGAGTCTGATATTGATGAAAATGTTCATGAAGAATTTGCTGATTTACATGCACACTTGTTTAATATCACATGAATCAAGAGGACTTTACTCTTACATATCAAATTATTTCCTTTTTTATTTAAGTTCAATTTGATTTTTACATTACTCTAAGTATAGTTTTATATGTAAATTTGCATATTGTGAGACATAATCCTAAAAAAAACATCATGGGAACGTATTGATAAAAACCATCCAGCTCTATAAAACACCAACATTAAATAATTCAGTTATAATGATACGCTATAATTATTTTTGTTAACATTCTATGGGTTCGCGTATAAAGTGGTTTTATAGGTTGGTTGCCTCAATTACGCGGTGTGTTATTAAATAAAAAGGCGCCAATTAAAAGTCTCCGGCGCACAATTAATGGCGGATATTGGCGGGTTACTGAAGTAACTGACGCAGGGCTGTAGCATAATCCGTGGAGACGTACCTTACGGGTCTTCTGGAAAATTAATATTACCATCTGTATCTTGCATTTCATCTGACCGGCTTGAGAGAGTTAACTGTGTTTCAAATTATAATTTTATTTTTAAGAGTTGCTCGCAAACAGTCTTACAGCCTACCTGATAACACGCGGTTTGATTTGGATATAATAATGTAGGTGCAATATACTTGAGAAGACATCTTAAGTCAACGTGATTGATAAAACAAATCAATCAAAGTAATATGTTGCACACGCACCTCAAATAGGTGCATTGTGAAAATATCTATGCACACTGAAGAAGAATAGAATCAAGAAAAAGTGCAAAAGTCAGACTCTGGTAAAAGTTCATTTCAGAAATTGATCGGCGTTTTAATTATATATATATATATATATATATATATATATATATATATATATATATATATATATATACGGCGGATACGGCGAGCCGGAGGCGTCTGACCATTAACACGTAGGTATACTGCAGCTTTGCTCAAATTCAAAAAGTTCCTATTATTTTCCTGGTTTGTTTTAATTTTTATAGGTTAGATTTGTTCCTGAATATTACTAAAATGTAATTTACATTACAATTTAGGAACATTGTTTTCGCATTAGAAAATAGAGCGAGAAAATAGATAAATTAGTAATTAATTAGGTATTAATAAACATGACGGGTATGGTGTTGATTTTACTTCTGACTTATTTGCGTCAGCATATTTTCAATGCGCTTTCAAATAACTTTACCTAAGGTTCTTGACAAAGACCTAAAGGAAACATTCAATGACGTCATTTGACACACTTGTCCGTTTGTTGAAATGCACAAAAGAATTAGGACTGTTATCTTAATAAACTAATATCTATCATTGAGATGTCTCAATTACACCACTGCAGCAATATGCTAGTACAATTGTGTTCAAAATCATTTCAAATTAAGACTAACAACTAGCGGGTAAGCTGGCGCGAACACAAATAACCAGTCAGCATCGATTTATGATTCCTATTGCATAAATAGAGTTCAAACAGATACCTGAATAGCAGTAGTTTAATCACTGATGTAACTACTTCAACCATTAATTCAGAATCGTTTAGTTTTAGATTGAAACTGTATGTTGTTGAAGCAATAAAATGGCGCCGATTTGTCATTGAGTAGGACGCCTGTGCAAAGTGCGGGCGCCGGCTGTCATATCGTCATGCGTGTACACAGCTCACTCTGACTGACGTGGAGAAATCAGTCGCATTTGGTTAGTTTATCTATTAAGTATACAGGAAAAAATGAATTCAAAAATAAAAGTGGGTACACGTTGGGTTAATTTCTACAACGACTATAAGAACTGAATATTTAAATTAATTTTTTTTTTAATAAAATTAATATCATTTGTGTACCGACCAATGGGCTGGTAAGGGAGGAAAGGCTTAGGAACTTTTATTATTTAAAATTTTTAATACGTTGAAGTATTATCGACATCAAATCCAAGCGTTTAGGTTTTATATACTAAGTCAAGGGTATTTAATTTCAAAATTATAAATGTGTTGTCGAATACGAACTAATTTTTAATATCCTGCTCATGTCAAATATCAAAATATAACAAAAACATTTATGATTTTATTTAGGCTGGATAATTTTTCAAAGTGGGCCAAATATCTTGTAAGAAGCGTCATAAATAACATGTCGATGTCACGCCCCGTATTATGAAGATTCAATATACCCATAGCTGGGCTGCTTCCATTTCGTCTCACAATGTCTTTATTATCGCCTGCGCTCGTAAAATCAAATATTTCGATCATAAAATAGTTGTAAATACGGATCTGGCCAGCGGATCGCGGTAGGCGTCGTTTATAGCGGACAATTGGTACAAACCGACCTGTCGATGTCGTTTGAAAGGAGCATGAATTTTAAATTTAGATCACATTAAGGTAGGATCTTGGCAGCCACTTTGATCGCTTTGTAACGATTATATATATTTTAAAGTAGGCTATTTTGGATCTACACAACATTAAGACATTAAGGTAAACAAAGAGATCAAAAATTAACAAACGCTATTTCTTCCATCCAGACATGTTTTTTTTAAATAAACAGTAAAGAAAGTAGGTACTAATTAATATTAATCTGCGATGTAATATTAAATAGTGTACTAAAGAAGTTATTTTGTGGGTATAGGGCATTAATAACAAAAACTGATCTCGTTAATGTTTAGCAAATTAACACCATGAGTTGGTTTAATTAAGTTCAACTTAATGTTAATTTAGCTGTAGGCGAAATAAGTAATTTGAAGTATTACTTATATATAATTCATGAAATATTTTCACTGTCAGGTCAAGCGAAAATTTATAATTATGGATATTTAGGTGATAATTTCTTTCATTAAAGATATTTAATTGAAACATTATATTCCGTTTTTAAACTTAAACCATTTTGTATTTTGGAAGATTTAAGGTCGAAAAGCTCCTGAGTGTTGATGTAATGTGTTCGAATAGACATTCAAAATTTTCAATCAAAAAGCACGTTGATTGTAAAGGTAGTTTTTTGAAGTTTATGTAACATAAACGTTTCTAGCCTTGCCATATATTTTTCATCAAAAATTATTAGTATATTAATTATGTAATCAATGATTACAATGAAATTACTTAATGATTGTAATACAATAACAGAATTATTTGTCGAATCGAACAAACTGGACAATTATATTTAATATCGATAAAATATACATCGGTCCATACTTTTTATCCTGAAGGTCATTTATTTTCATTGTTCAGATCTTTGTAATTAGATGAGTATTTTCTAAGATTTTCTCCAATATCAAAACCTTCAAATTTTCTGAAGTCAAGAAAAAGTTTTTTTCGCCAAAATTAATTTGGAGTGTTTATCCTACAATATGCTAGCGTCGTCAGCATAACCCAAATATAAAATATATTAGGAAATAATTTTAAATAAAATATAATATTTGGTAACACTTAAAATGTAAAATGTTTTTATTCCCTTTTTAAGTATAAACAGTAACACAGGTATATAAGAGAAGGCTCTCTCTTTCACAAGATGTCTATTATATAGTGCTTAAAAGTTTAGATATATTCATGCAGATATATTCGTCAGTAAAGTAGATACTTTAGCCTACACATTTTTTCCCCTTTTATTGGTAACAATAATAATATTGAGATACATATTGTGATATTAATAGTCCTATTGACAAGATATACAGATATTTTGCAAGCTTATTTCGTTCCCAATGAAAATAAACTCGCATTAGGTAGTATTTGGCATTTTAGACACGTCGCACGTTTACACGAGCCTGTTTATTTTAAATAAGGTTTCGCTAAGTAAAAGTAAACCCGGGGGATTTGTGCCCAACTGAGCTGAATGAAAAATTAACGGAAGTATTTCGATTATATTCTCCAAGGATTTTAAATTTTCAAAGAGCAATTCTGGAGGGTGAATTTTGGAATTTCTTAGATGCATAGAGATCTTAAAATATTTTTATTTTTTTAACAGTGTAAAGGGCAAATCCTACTAAGCCAGGATCGTGAGCTGGAATTTCGTAATATCAAATCTCTATCTAGCTCTTGAACTACTCTTGCTACCACCTATGTGTACAATGTAAAAATTATGACATAGAAGACAAGATCGGACAACTGTTAACCAATACAGGCATCCTTCATACTATTACAATGACACATAACAGGGTACTCTTTGTGGTGTGTCGTTAAAATAGTAGGAAGGAATATTCCTTGTGGTCGGGCGCTCTACCTAAAAGTGAAAAATAACATTGCTCAGCATTAATCCCAGTAAGCTAATGTATTCATAAAAGGTTCATAATAGTAGGGTTATTTAAGTATTCCAAATTTTAGTGGTAAATAACACTGTAAGATCAAACTTAATTATCTTACTTAATCAGGTTCGAACTTTCTTTGTAGACACAAAATAAAAAACAAGCGTTAGTGTTAAATAGTGACAATTATTTTATGATAATTAACTACTACTACTACTTTTTACTATTATTTTATTTATTAACTATTATTTCATATAACATGGCGTTTAGTTAAATGTATTTCAGCAAGTATGTTCACGGTTCTGTACTATTAATAATTCAACGTCAATTCCTCAGTAACAGTGCAGCGTTTAGACAGGGATGAGGGAGGTGAGAAAATAGCCCAATTTAAAAGCAAGTGAAAATAAAACTTTATGTGCGTTTTGTTACGAGTTAGGAAGTGAAGTACTTTTTTACGAGTAATGTAGGTACCTACCTATTGGAAAACATATGCTTTTGTAGGGTAGTCTCGATTTAATGAATTGTGCGAATACAATCTTATGTATAAAAATCTTGTATCACCGTGTTTGTAAATCAAAAATATTGGTATTACTCGGAAACGGCTTGACCAATTTTATTAAGTATATTTGGTATAATCGTCTCAAAATAGATCGTAGGCAATTTTTATAGCCCTTGGTGGTACGTCTATTAGGGTGACCCTCCCGGCCTGGGATTATTAAAATAATTTTAACAACAACGTCTCCATCGTCAGTTAGTAATTTATAATGATCTGGGTATGCTGTTTGTGATAGATTTTAACCTGACATGAGGTTGAATTCAATGTATACTTCATTTTTTATATTCGATAAAACTAAGGTAAAGAACATTATTTTATTTTATTTGAAACAGTTAAAATAATTGTTGTATGTACTTTATTTTCCATTATATACCTAATTGCATTAATTTAGAGCATGTAAATAGTTAATATAATTTACGATTTGAAGTGGTATTTGGTGGTGGATCTGGATTCATGAAGAATTTAGATTTTTTTATTAATAACGGGGTAGCTCTTGGTCTTCATCTCATCTGATGTTAAGAGTAGGTCGAAGTTGGAAACGATTCCTTAACCACAGAGGTACTGGCTACATCTTACCTACTTATACCGAAACACAACAATGCTATTAAAATTATTGTTACGGCGGCAGACTTAGGTAGTGATGGGGTAGCCTGCCAGGCGCATTTAGTAAAAGCCCTACCACCAACCAAACTAAGCAGAAAATTTTCCCAAGACCTTCAGATCTGAAGTAGGTGGTCACAGCCACTAGACCCCTGAGGCGGTGAATATAAACACTAAGAATTTTTTTATGATTAATCCAGAAAGGACCCAAATACATAAAATGTGTAAAATTATGAAACCTTTTTATAAAGTAGGTGTAGTACCAGGCTTCTATATATGCTTCTATCAAAAGTACCAAATAAGTTATTTTATATATAAGTGTTATGTAAGTCTAAATTACATTTCTATCATGTATACATCATTACATACTAACAAAGAGAGAACGCGATATATAAAAATAAAATCTCCATATGAAACAGATAACGTAAATTGAAAAAGCTTGGTCATTATCTGAGCATACACGTGTATTTTTTGTCCGCGGTCAAAGCTTTTTATTTTGCGATTCCATTTCGGATCTCATAACGGTGAATAATCGGTAAAAATATTTTATATTTAATGTCACTAATAAACTTTGCATAGAAGTGCGCTTTATGCAGAGGCAAACTGCAATTTTATAATTTATTTGAATCTAACATGGTTGGAGACAGTCTAAAACACACGCATGTCTTTATAAATTTCTTTTAGAAAGAAACCCTCATTTGTGAATTATTTTTGGTTTGTCTAATTAATTTTAATTATTTCTAATTAATTGTAGATTAAAAAGAAAAACAAAAGAGCGCAAGAAAATGTAGTGGATGTTATAATGAACAAAACGATTTTGATATAATTTTTGAAAATATCTCATAGAATTAATTTTACAAAAGAAATCCTTACGAAAAATAAACTCTAAAAATATAAAAAATAACTCACGGTAGCAAAATTAATAGAGAATAAGGAGACCAATCAGGCAGAATTCCCATGCCGTACAGTTCAAGGCACAATTGTTTTTTAATGGTTACGAGGTTTCCAAGTGTATATCGCGGCTTATGAAATTAGTAATGTTCCTGTTTTGGAGCCAGTATTGGTTCTTGGGTCATTCGGTCAGATGGCCTGATTTGTACAAGAGTTTCCTCCTGTTCGGTTTCTTACCACGGCTAAAGCAGTGTAATCGGTTATTATTCTATTGTTTCTTATCGCTAAAGGTCCTTGTTTTGCGGTGACAATGTAAAAACCTGAATGAACAGACGATTTCCCCAGGGCACAAAGGAATCGATAGCCATTGTGATTCCCCTTGAACATTAAATTATATAGGAGGGTGTACTCACTCGGCCTACGACATCTGCCAAGCCGATCGGCTTTGCCTTTTATCAATATTTGCTTATTTGATTTTAGAGTAATGCGAATGCGAAAGGAAAATTGTGTTTGTGACGACGTAAGGCGGGAGATTGGTTCGGAAAAGGCTTATTTTGAACTCGATTTGCGATATGCTCAGCACATCGAGCCACGTGACCCCGAATAAAATAGGTGTTAACGACTACTTGTTGATATATATGTTTGTGTATTTATATACAAGATGGAAAGATTGGGTATATTTTAATGAGGCTGGAAAGGAGTGATTCGTGAATTAAAAATTCGAAGCAATAATACATTATGATCTTTATATTATGTTTTTCATCGTTCGTACAAGGACCGATGTATACAATTAATGTTTCATGAGATCCTTAATGAGTAAATCAAGTCACAATATCATTTTTGATGTATGGTTTTCCGCTTATCGCATCAATCAAATTAATTGTTAAAGAATAACATTGAATGGTAATAAAGTTGTTAGGGCGATCGTGACGAACTTCAAGACAACATGTAATTTATAACTGAATATTGCATTACTTCAGTAGTCATTTTCATAAAAGGTAAGGCATTTATTTTACGTGATTAACGTATCACAGATAAGGGAATTAAACAAAATTTACTCGAAGGCTTTTATAATGAGGCCACCGACTTCAATTGATCGACTCTCTACTGCCGAGAAGTGATTGCATACCTACTACCTCGCTCACAAAAACAATTATAATATTGAATTGAATTTAAAGCAAAAAAGTTAATATGCTCTGTAACAATCATGAATACTCTTTTACGTATTGCATAACATACCATATTTACTGAGCGAGATTTAAATACTTGTATATCTTTAAACGATTTTTAATTGCATTTTATAATTAAGCTGTTTATCAATCACAGATATATGTAAAAATATTGTTTGCTCTAGGTTACGCATGTTTAAACAGTATAAAATTAACATAATAATTATAGCTTATTTTATGTAGATATTTAAGAGTACGTAATTGTTAAACCAATTACGTACTCTTAAATATCATACTCACACATTGGCTTAACATAAAAATTACAGTGCCCAACGTAAAGGTTTTTTATCGTTCACTTTACTCTTTCATAAACATCAACTTATGTAGTATTTTATTATTTTATACGGGTAAAGACAGATTAAATTGTAATATAAGTAACTTAAAAATATATTCTTGGTTATTAAAACCATAAAGGGGAATGAGACGTCACTTTTTGATTGTTAAAGAGAACTTAGCGCGTTATTTACTGTTATACTTTATAGCTGTTGTTGTAAACTAAATTTTATTATTCTCTAGAATTAAAATCTACCCATTTAGTTACATTATTTGTTACTATGGCGAAGGAAAAAATAATGTATCAAGTATAAAAATATTTCATTTATTTAATTAAGATGTAGAACATCAAAGTTTATATTTTATAAAATTATTACTTTCGATAGTAAAAATTAATAAAAATTATAATATATAATTATAAAAGATATATAATAGATGACTCTGTTGAAGTCTTAGGGTCAGGGATCGAGAAAATTACACGATTTTGCACTGCCTGATCGGAGGATTTTTTTGTTTCTAAACTGTAAATTCCTTCAATTATATAATAGATGTCGGACTAAAGTACCCAATAAAAAGAAATCCATACATTTCTTGGTAATTTTTAGTCCTACGTGTTTTAGTCGTTAAACGTGTTTATACAAGTTTCAAGTCTACATTTCTTATCACCATTTTCCCAGGATTTTATCAGACGGACACGCAGACGTATCTTTTACTGTCTGTTTACATATGTCACTCAAATGATTTTATCATACAATATGTCTATCAGTACCCACTACCTACAGGTACACATAAATTTACATTTCTCAAAAGCTTAACTAAAATTAGTCCATAATTTCCCGTAGTTTTGATGTTAAACTAGAAATACCTCAATATTTTTTAAATGTAAATGAGAAAGATCAAAAGGCTTGTCATAAAAAAATAATATAAAAAAAAATACTGCTGAAACTTAAGTTTTGTAATAATAATTTAGTTATCTACGTTAGTTATTATGTCCAATTTATTATTCTAAGCTAAATGTGGATGTATTATGTCAGTAAATTACTAATGTACCTCGGAATAAACGGTTTCTTTCTATAACAGATTGGTTGGGATTACCTAGTAGGCATTAGGGGAGCAATGACAAAGGGCACAGAGTAGCTTTTTGTCGAAAGAAAACCTTAGCAAAACATTTGTATAGTAAATCCGTAGATATGTGTACTGTACGGGTTCTTGGCAATTTATCTATAAACCTTTACCTATTAATGATAAGTAGAGTTGTTTTATTTTTGGTAATGTGTGATTATGGTTACTTTCATAGCTTTATATTTCTAAACGAATTGCTTGTGTTTAATTTTGTTTTTTCACAACATTGTCTGAGAGAATTTTTTTCAAAAAAATCAAGAAAAATCTCTCAGGCAACTGAGAGAATTTTTTTCAAAAAAATCAAGAAAAGTTTACAACTGCTATGACTTTAAAATAAAACAGCGCTTTAAATTTTGGTTAAGATTACGACCTCTTGATGTAATCATGTAATGAAAATTGCGTGAAGATTATATTTTTGGCCGGTAAATTGCGTGGTAATACAGCAACTTAATGAGTTATAATAACTATTATCTTTACTGGGTCTTTACGTCTTAACCCAACTGAATCAACATGATCAACATCTCAAGCTGATTTTCTATAGTAACCACAAGCAAGACACTATAGATATTCTATTGTAACGGTGACATCGGTAGCATGGTAAGGTAAAAAGATACCGTAAAATACTAATATAAAAAAAGATTTATTATATTATTTATTCAGTTTTTTATACCATGTTTAATTTTCAGCCTTTATATCCATAATTGGTCTTTTAGAAAAACTTTATTTTGTTAATAAATTGAATAACTATAGGTTTCTTTTTAACCGACTTCAAAGAAAAGGAGGCTGTTCTGAAATTGGTTGTATTTTTTTTAAGTTTGTTACCACAACACTACATCATTAGCTGAACGATTTTTATAATTCTTTCGGTTTTTGAAAGGACGTATTTCCAGTATATTCCATTATAATCAAAGTCCAGTTATGATGATCGGAAGAATGAGGTATCGAGGGAATTCCTCAATGTTTATAGGCATGCTTATAGCAAAATTGGAACTTTAATGAAAAAGAGAAGAATTTTTATTCTATAGAATAAAAAACAAATATAGAACAAATTTTAATACATCCTCACTAGTGAAGGCAAAACTCAGGAAATGGGACAGGTTTAGACTGACAGTGTCTTGGAGGCTCGTTGGGGGGAGTCTAGTAACCTTTGCTTCAGGCTCGGCTCTACGTGGCACAAGTTAAAAACTTAAGTTAAAAATTGGTTTTTATAATGTTATTATTTAAAAATATATATATATAAAATACCATTACACCAACGTGACTTTTCATTTATAAGCACATGTCGATATTTAAAATAAAATTAGATACACCACGTGTCTGACATGTGGGTGTCAATTAATCAAATTAGTTACATTTTACAGTCTAGGTACATTTTATAGTCTTATAAAAATCATGATTTAAATAAAACTAACATAATAAAGGCAACACAGTGCTTAGAAGAATATTGTAATGCATTTACACGGAAAGGCCTAAACTCGCGTAGATTTTTATACCAAACGTGTGTCTAAAATCCACGTTTTATGATGAATTAACTTGGGCTTCTATAAGATGCGGGAAAGGCACCGGCTAAGAAGAGTGTTCCTCTACTGCTTACCATCAGCTGGTTTCGAGGCATTTGATGTGTTTTTTTTTAAATACTTCATTTAAACGTCATTTTGTAATGACGTTTAAATAAAGTTTTGAAAAGCTGAGAAATTTCTTGCGTCGCTTATCTTTTCAGCTAAAATATCGGTCGTAAGATTACAATTTATGAAGATTTATTAATAATATTATTTTAATAGTGTGTGAATTATTATTAATAATAATATAACTGCGGTCTCCGTGTTGTGTGAAGTATTAACATCTTCTTTTGAATTTGTATCCATCAGATAATTACCCTAAGTTTAAAAATACACTAGACACAACAAAATTTCGTTAAATAAAATCTCATCGCTTATTACTTACATCGGTCTCCGATCCCACGTCCAACGAAGCAGACGACGCGGATAGCCTCTATGTATATTTACAATAATTACACCGATTACACGACGGGTCTGGTTGTCCGATTGACGTCGCAGCTGATATATCTGTCGGTATCTCGTTATGATGACCCAAATCTCACACAATAGCTATCGACAGTAGGCAGCTGATTGATACGTGTTCGTTATATCTCTGACTACTCGCATTCATCTGAGCACACATTTTATTTCAAGATAAGATTGGGACTCATCTAATAAATGCATTACTTACGATACGTGATTGCTCTGTGCTTACATGACGAAACTACTCACCTGTAACAAAAAGAAAAGGGTTCAGTTTATTGAATCTATCATTATATAAATTATACAGAGTATGACACGGAGTAAATTATGATTATATTTTTACATATGTATCTTAGTAAATTAAAAATTAGAAATATACCCAAAGATGTAATTGATTTTTAAAGATAAAGTTCTTGTTGTTTACTTGAATAAAAAGCTACTAAGCTTAGATCAATATCTACTTAAACCACCTTCAAGTAATAAATACAAGGTAAGTATCTACGAGTAAGTTTATGCATTTTACGAAGTCTGATTTCAAACCATAATCAATATCAGGCCACGAGTCACAAGCACTCTCAATCATCATTCTTCCTCCTTCCACTTTTTGTAATTCCATCATGCTATCTCTATCTAACACCCCATGTTCAATACACGGAAATTTCTATAGAAAGTAATCCCTAATCCATTGTGAGCGTGAGCACGTGTGTCGCAAACTTCAGCTAATTCTACTTAAAAGCAGCTTTTTAAAGCCAACATATACAGAACTCTATCAAAATGAGCGTAAAATATCGTTGAAATTGAACATAACCAGCAAGTCAAACGATCGCTTAACGGAAAACAGAAGTTAATCAAATATTTAGAAAAGCCTTTTTGTGACCGCAAAAAACGAAGGTTCTCGAATACCTGTTTAAAACTACTTAGCTATACCTCTTTCTTAGGTCTTCAAGCGATCGGAGGTACCACAAAGGGACGAGAGGGCGTACAAGACTGAACAATACAGGCGTATTCAAAGTGAGCCTGGAAAGGGCTTGCGTGCTTTCAGATAATGGTTCGAGAATCCAACCCAAGCGTATTTATAAAGAATGGTTTTTTTCCCGTTTGTCATCAAACTGGCTGCTAAAACAAATAACACACAAAACCTTCGGAGACGTTACGTGTATGCATTTTTATTGGTAAGCTATTAAATACTTCTTTATTTGACATGCCAGCTATAAAATTTGGAATGGCAAGGTAATTATAGTTATTATAAAACGGATGTTTGAACTAAATGGAAGATATTTATTGTGATGGAAACATGACAGCTTAATAACTTATTACTTATGAATGATAATTAGAGTACATACATGTTTTCTATTTTTCATACAACATATACTGAGACGTCATTTGGTATATATTATTTAAAAATTAAAATGTACACACAATCATTCGAGTACATGCACTACTTATTTCTAAAGAAATTACTGCCTGCAAGCCTGAATTAAAGATAATATACAATTTAAAGAAGATTATCAAAATAAATCCAATTTTATTGGTTATGAAATATAAGGACTCGGTAATTAACGTTTATATTTTTTCACATTTAAATTCGTATTGCAAATAAATAGTTATAATACAATTCTAAGAAAATGTAAAATGGCTCCTAAATAGGGACATTCCGCAAGGAAGAAAGAGCTTTTTGTGAACGTTTGCACGAATGCTTTGTGCCCAATATCTAAATCACAAAGAAGGGGAAACTTTTCACGGACACAAAAGCCGTTTTGTATTTATTAAAATGTTGTCAACTTTTTGCCTTTGACTGATGACTTAAAATATAAAAAGGTGTGTTTGTTTTGGTTGAAGAAGATTCTCTTCTATTATAGTGATGACATTTCTGTAAACTTCTTATGAAATAAGTCTTTAAAATTCAGTTAAAAATATTTTTTTTAGTAGATTAAACATACAATTTGTTTAATAATTACGTAACCACTTTTTTTCAAAAGTTGGCCTAACTACTTTAAATGTTCTTAATCTTACTGACAAATAATGTTTAGAATGGAATCTTTTGAGAAACTGTAACGCTTGCATCTCTTATTCGCTTCTTCAAATTATTATCAAAGAAAAATAATTCTACACTACTTGATAAGAAATTTCTGTCTCAATTTACTACTTCGGTTATAATTAACTAAAATTCAAACAGAACACACAAAATACTACAAACAATGTAGTTCTCATTTTGCTGCAAGTAATAATTATGTTCTTTTTAGGTGTCAATAAGGAGGTCTTAAAGCAAACTAACTTAGCGCGAACTAAACCTTACAGTACCCATAATGATGATATACAGACCAGCATAATCGGCACAGTTGGCTGTTGCGAGAATTCGAAATCGAAATAATCGATTATAAATCATATCCGACATAATGATACAGAAGTTCTTACGCCTATAGAATAAGACAGCATCTGGAGCCGTCAATTAGGTTAAAATATGTGCGCGACACTTCCTGTTCAAAATATAACGACGTCCATTTCAAAAAACGTTGTCTTAAAAATATATTATAGATTCTGCTGCTAATATTAGCTTTTATTTGTTCAAATTTGCAATTCCATTAAATTTATTTTCTTTACAGGCTTCTTCTTTACTTGCTTGGAAGAGATTGCTGCTAGCAACCGGCCGCCTACTTCTTATTAATTTTCTAAAATTACTGTAATATTTTCTGATATGTATCCTTGTACATTAAGTAAGTATATTAATACAAATTAATGATATTTTGAAAACATTGATTTTTTTAATTTATTATAATATTTCTGGCTTTAATGATAGTAAATTGACAATTTCCCCATTAATGACTTATCATTTTGCTAGGTTATTAAAATACCTATAGCTGTTACCAAATAATCCTAAGTTTATGATAACACAAAACAGAATAATTAAATTAATTTTGTTAATGCTCGTCCTTGGCATATAACATTGATTTTAGGATAATACAATGCCGTGCATGGTTCAACTCTCCCGATTAGAGATTTATTATGTATCAACTGTAGGTAAATAGAAGGCTTTCTGAAGACTAGAAGGTAGGACGGTACTGAACAAATAATACTCCACAGAACAATATACATAAATTAACGAATTTTAACATTAATTATTGTAAATCTCTTTAAAAATTGTCAAGATTCAGTACCTTGCTTACGTGTCTAGTTTTGTCAGTAGGCCTACAGTTTTTTCTTAGTTTTGCGAGTATTGCAATATTTTGCAATATTTTTGAGAGTATTGCAATACAATATTAAAATAAGGTACTACAAGCGCGTATATAATTAATTATTTTCTCAAGATTGATTTTTCAAATTACGTAATAAAGCGAGTGTAAATATTCGACATCACCAAGAATATAGTGATGATAAAATGTATAGGTGTAATACATGTGGTAAGTGTATAGTCACAACAATAGCCGATGATTTATGCATAGAACTTGCAGGCATAGGACCCCCAAGATTCAAGCCCCGAGAATTAACAGCGTTGGGCACAATCCACGTTGTCATTATTAATAGCGTGGTTCCATGTAGCTTATTCAACTACATAAGTACCAATATTAATTATTGTTACAATGAATTACCGATTTATGATGTTGTACCCGCAAATCATTGTTTTGAAAAGTGTAATGGAATAACTTCTATCTTCGTTTTGTTATAAACAAAGCAAACCACAGGCTTTGTGAAATTATTCAAGAGAAGTAATCAGTAAGGTTTTTGAAAACTGTGCAGAAATGTTTTTATAGGTTCCCCCAAGATAGTTGTTATGTGATTCAATCTTATAGACACTTATGTGAGAAGCAAGGTCCCTTTATTGGCTGGTAATGATATATTTATAGGTTGTTTTCTGTGTAACGTAGTTACAGGGTCATTTGGAGCTGTGAAAACTGCCAGTCACATTCCGGGCTGACCCAATAATCTCTGCATGATCTCTGTTATATGATGGTGGTATGGTTCGGTGCAGTGTGAGAGTGGAGAGCGGAATAAGGAAATATTTTTATTTATTTGGTCAGACTCTATCTTCTGATAAACTGAGCTTAAGCTAATACATAAAATCAAGATTATTATTGCTCTTATATTCTTGTGGAGAACGATGAGTGTGAGTAAAACTAAAACACACCCCAGAGGAAGAGACCCCTCTTCCTCTGGGGTGTGACAGCTGGTCTCATGAGAGGGGATCATCGGACCAGTCGCCACTCCTTCTTCGACTTCACAGAGAACGGTCAAGTGAAATATCCTGTAAAGTTTTGGATTACATTGTCTTAATATCATACAGTCCACTGTATTTACCACCTGAAGAAAAATCTTTCACTCATTTCAAACCGCTAGGTAAAAAGTATATATCGAAAACATTAAATCGTGTCTTAGACCTAAACACTTCATAACGTAAATTCATAAAATTCGCTTCATTCTGTCATTCATTCCACAAGGAAGACATGGCAAATATCATGTCCAAAGAGGACGTGCTTACAGATAACAGCCTCGTACGTGACGCGGGAAACGCAAGATAAAAACAGATTAGCAGTTATGCCACCAGGTGTAATAAGTTGCAGATTTTATGAGAAGACATATGGTTTAAATTGCTGTGCAAGTTTATTATCATAGGGTAGGTATCATTTATGATAACCATGGAAAGTTTGGTATCCCTGTCAATGTTTGTTATCTAAAGGCAATGCAAGTAATTTAAAAATTAAAAAGGAGTACCCAAATATGTACCTTCTGATCTCCTTGGCATTATACCTCTTTATTTATGAAGACTGACCACCCAATTATAAGTATTTGTTTTATGATTATTATGTTTACAACACCAATTAATTAAGTGACACAGTTACTGATTTGATATACTTAATTATATTTCCAATGGTAACTACCCTTATACCTACTATAAAATCCTTGAAAACTTCGTTTTTCTCTAGATGTACTAAGGTATTTACAGTTTAATACCCACGTGTTACACAAGAACGAGGGATGAAAAACATAAAAACACCCTCCCGCTTACAATATTTAGATATACATTAACAAAAGCAATCTTGCTAAAATACAGTCGGCTACTTTTTATAGTGGTGATTGCTGAACATAGCGGTAAATGTTGAAGAAGACTGACTGACGCAGAGTTCCCCTTCGTATATTAGGCTTATTATTTCCGCTATACGGTTGTTCATATTGTATAGGTCCATACTAGCGCTCCTGTTTTTTGGGTTGTGTAAGATAAAAAGATTGCACAGAATAAGAGCACCTACTCCTACTGTGACTAGTACCTATCGCCCAAGCTTATTCAAGAAGTGATACCTATGTTGTGAGCGGGGGGGGGGGCAGGTCTGTACAGTCAAAATAATATTTTATTTTGAGTTTTATAGGGTAGACCATAAAGATTGCAGCGTCGCGCTATGCGTATCATAGGCGATGCGGAGGTAACGACGCTACTCCTTCACTGTAGCCACGTCTACTTTACGCACTAAGAGATTTTGTGACTCCTTTCTCTGTCGCACAGCTAGAGCATGGAATTCCTTACCAGCACACGTATTCCCTCCTTCTTATAACATGGGTTCCTTTAAAAGAAGCGTGAAAAAACACTTTATGGGCCGGCAATGTGAGGGTGCCTAGTGCAGTATGTCGCATGCTTCACATATGGACTCCTCTACTGCTTATCATCAGGTGGTGTCGAGTCATTTGCTATACTTTGTATAAAAAAAACCATTCGTCAGTAGCCTACTTATTATGGAATTTCAAAACCGTTTCTGTTTATGAGGAATTTGTTGGCGTAGTGGTTCAAACGCTTATATTGTCTATCACTATTTATTCTAAAGAAATATTTGCATGGTTGCCCACTGGATATGTCAATCAAAATTTGTTGTCTTAAGCTCTTCAACTGATTGAAGGCACGTGCAACCGTTAATCCCGGTTGTAACGGAAACCGCTTACACCTACCAACCCATATTGGACGCGTGTTGGTGATATCGCCCAAACTCCGCATGTGCTCCTGGAAGGAGTTAGTAGGAGCTAGAAGGCCTGGTCAAGCAGTAAGATGTATATAGACTATTTAACAATCGTTTATAGGTTACTGTTACTAATTTCAATCAGTGAAAGTTTGTTTACGATTTTTTTACTAAAGTTCGTATATTAAATATCGTTATATATAGGCACATAATTTTTATCGTCATACTTGGGACATTTCAATGCAAACTGCATTCTTAACAATACGTAACAAAATCTGTTGTCTCATTTACAATAAGTATATATAGATTACATTTAAATTGCTACATGATTATGTATTACGGCAGTAAATGGTTGCCTATAATAAATTAACCCGAGCGTGGCGAAGCTAATAGTTTAAACTGAGACAATGAGCGCCGCCAACGATGTTAATTGGCTTCCTTATAAGGAATTAACAATAAATAGTTCATTCGAATGTTGACTGCAAAATTTAAAGCTATATTGCCATGATTAACAAAATTTGTACATACTTGTAAGAAAATTAATTATAATTCAGTTATAATATATTTTACTTTTATAAACAGATTTTTTTTTATATTTTTGGAAAACAAGAGTAGTAACAAATATAATAGAGAATTTGTCTATTCTATTAAATTATTCTTATCTGTTATAAAATCTCATCAAATTGCATGTATTTTTGAATATCCAATAGAGTATTTTTATTACACGTAATAATAATATACATTTACCAAAATTCACTTCAGACATTCTGACTTACGCAGTATTATTCTACCCACGTTTGGCATCGTCGCGCGTGGAATTAAATAATAAATATTACATAAATAATCTAAAATATGACCTTGTCTGCAGACTAAATATGCATATGGAAATATAGATATAATGAGCTCATCATGTATGACAAAGATTTACAGATGCCAACACCTTAATCAGGTAAATGTTATCAGATTTTACACGTTTCACATATCAGCCAGTTAAATTAATAACATAAATTATTATTATATTGCGAATTAGAGAATATATTAAGCACAAAACAAAATGGAGAGTGAGCAACAAGGGGATGTTAAGAGTTTTTAAGAAATTTGTCTCTTAATTAAGTAATTGTTACAAAATTAGTTAAAAGTTTTTTTTGTGTGTTTCTCTTTTTGAATTGGCTGATGTATAATAAATATATATTCTATTATATTATTTGAATATGGCGCTTCCCTGCTTTCCAATTGTATCTCAAAAAACTCATATTAAAACTGAAAAGGATCCTATAAGATTTCATTAAAGGCAATTTGGAGGAAGAAGTGGACTCGAGAGGGGAATATAAAAAAAGTAATTACTTACTTTGATAACGACGGCAATAAAGGGTTGATGTTTCAAACAAGAAATAGCCTTTTTTAATAAACTGAAAATTTTCATGGCAATTCCAAATTTGATTTTAAAGGTAGCGTAGTTGTAGAAAACCAAGGAGGTCGACTCAACTTTATTGCTTTTTAAAATTTTCGTTTGTCTTTTGTTTTTTATCAATTTTTCTTCTGTTACAATTTTTCACGCCTACCGATTGAACTTCTATTTGTTATCCGATGTTTTATTTAAACTAGTTTGCAATAATATAATACTTTCTATGGAAATACGTTTTATTTTTCTCATCGGATTATCACACAAATATACATTGGTCCTAAACTACGCCGGATGAACAACAATAGCAACGCACAAGTATTATTTCTCATTGACGATCTACGGGTACAATATCTTCGTGAATATCTACTTTCTACGGTATCTACGGCATCTACGGGTTACACGACAACGGCAACGTAGAAGAGTAGCAGTCACGGAGTCACAATTTACGTCTGCGAGAGAGTCCACGGCTACGGCATACATACAGTAACTACGGCATTGATGAAAAGGGGCGCTTTCGACGGATATATAGAAGCAAGAGGTTTGGACGGCTAACAGGAAAGTGGTTTCATTTCTCTATCATCTCATTTTCATATAACATTCCTTGACATATTTTATTTCATTCGTTTTAACAAAGTTTAATTTTTCATAATAAAAAACCGATCGATAATTTTGCCAAAGTTCCCTACAGATTCGATTTGACA
Source organism: Acentria ephemerella (assembly GCA_943193645.1). Classification (NCBI taxonomy): domain Eukaryota; kingdom Metazoa; phylum Arthropoda; class Insecta; order Lepidoptera; family Crambidae; genus Acentria; species Acentria ephemerella. The sequence continues at coordinate 6,250,948 of OW971886.1, read as the reverse complement.
GATCGTCATTTGTTTTCAAAAGCTTGATTATATCTAGTGTTTAAACACGCCTTTACATTAATAAGGGGTAATCGTTTACACGATTTTCGTATATTTTTCGTTTGGTCTTTTTAAAATTAAATACACATAATGGCTTATTCTATGGAATTATCAGTTGCCCAACTAATTAGCCAGAGGGCAATTATAAAAGGAAAGTTAACTAGACATGAAAAATATTTTAGCCAATTCGAGCCTCATGTTTCACTAGTATATGCAGAGGAGAGTAAAGTTCAATTCCGTTTAAAGAACTTGGAACCATTATTACATGAATTTGACGAAGTGCAACGGCAAATTGAGACCTTAACCGATGATTTTGAGAAGGAAAGTAATGAAAGAGAAGACTTTGAAAATAGGTATTTTGATTGTGGGGCGTTGGCCAAGTCTTTATTAGCTAGGGATGACAATCGTTCACGTTCTCCTTCTCAAGTCAGCGAAGCAGGTTCCGTGGTAAATAGAGATATTAAAAATATTTTTACCCATGGTACTCCAAATGAATCGCCTAAGTTAAGACCGTATAAAATTAAATTACCTACGATTTCGCTTCCAAAATTCGACGGTTCTTGTAATAGTTGGTTAGAATTTAGGGATATATTTATTTCATTGGTTCACAATAATAATGAGATAGATTCTGTTGGAAAATTTCATTATCTAAGGGCGAGTGTACAAGGGAACGCAGCAATATTAATTAGTTCCTTAGAACTAACATCTACGAATTATACCATTGCGTGGAATATGTTAGTGGAACGGTATGATAACAAAAGACTTTTAGTTGATAACTACCTAAAAGGCTTGTTCAATGCAAAACAAATTCAAGTGTCTTCAAAGGGTTTAAGGGAGTTTATAGACTCTTTTAATAAAAATTTAAGATCATTGGAGTCGTTAGGTGAAAATACTGACGGCTGGAACACGTTATTGATACACATTGTTGCTTCTAAATTAGATATTACTACAAATAAAGAGTGGGAAGAACATCGAAGTTCTTTGTCTATTGTAACATACGCTAGTCTGAGTCAATTTATAAAAGGTAGAGCAGATTTGTTAGAAACGTTAGAACTACGCGACAGTGTAACCAAACCTTCTAATACATTTTTTAAGAGTAATTCAAGGCCAAACAAAAGTTTCGTATCTTCTGATGTAGGACATACTTTTACATTCAAGTGCAATTTTTGCAAAGGGCAGCATTTAATTTATAACTGTCCTGATCTACTAAAGGAATCTGCTATTAAACGACATGAAATCGTGGCGAACCTAAAGTTGTGTATCAACTGTTTACAAAAGGGTCACACAGTCAAAGATTGTCGTCATAGTAGTTGTCGTCAGTGCAGGAAGCGCCACAATACTTTGCTTCACATTTGGAACGACGGAACAGTAGAAGAGGTGGGTTTGTCAGAACCGGAAAAAACCAACAAACTCCCCACTAAGGAAATAACATTATCTGCTAATGTGACGAAGCAAACACTATTGTCTACTGCATTAGTCAATATTTCGAAAGGATCAGGTGAAAGTTATGTCGTGCGAGCTCTATTGGACAGCGGTAGTTCTTCGTGTTTTATTTCTCACAGATTAGCTACAAAACTTGGTGTTAAAGAGTTGCCAGTTAACATTCAAGTATCAGGTATTAACAATGCCGAAACAATTATTAAAAACAAGTGTACTATTCAATTAACTTCTATGGTGAATAATTTTGCAAAATGTTTACAGTGTTATATTATTCCTGAGATCACTGAGCCCTTGCCAGCATACCAGGTGTCAGTTATGAAAATTGATATTCCTGACAACATTCCGCTGGCAGATCCAGAACTTTTTAACGTTAGGCAAGCTGAAGTAGACCTTTTGATTGGTGCTGAACTATTTTGGGATCTATTGTTACCAAGAAAAATTTATTGCAAGACCAACCAACCAATACTTCAAGAAACAAAGCTGGGATGGATATTAGCTGGTAGTTTCTGTTCATCTAATAAACTTGCATGTCATTTTTCTAAATACATGAATGACACTCATAAATTAATGGAAAAGTTTTGGGAAACCGAAGAAGTGACAGACACCAAGCCATGGAATGAAGATCAACATATGTGCGAAAAAATATTTCAAGAAACTACAAAACGACTTTCTAGCGGTCGTACAAATTACAAACAACATTACAAACAAGTTGTACAAATTCAAGAATCTATGGCCTGATATACATGGAGATATGTTTCTAGTGAAAATAACCCTGCTGATTTACTTACGCGTGGAACTAAAGATTTATCACAACAATTAAATTGGTGGCACGGGCCAGATTTTTTATTTAAAAGCGATGATCAATGGCCTACGCATATTAATATAAGTCAAGTAGATTTACCTGAACGGAAAGTACCTTCATATGCGGTTACTGCTGTTGATGTAAATACCAACTATAATGATAGAAGTTTAGCGGACTTCTTGTTAAACAATTATTCAAGTCTTTCTAAATGCGTTAGGATATGCGCTTTTTTACTAAGGTTTGCAGCTAACATTAGACTTAGACAGTCTAATGCTCCACTTGAATTGGGGCCCTTGTGTTGCAAAAAACTAAGTACGGCTTTAGATTTTTTTATCAAAGACGCTCAAAACAAATCATTTGCAAATGAGATCAATTGCTTAAAATCTAATTCTACTGTACCTACTAAAAGTACCTTGTATAATTTACAACCTTTTTTATGTCCAAATGGCTTTCTTCGTATTCGTGGTAGACTTGAACAAGCCAATGTTAGTTACGAAGCTAAGCACCCTATCATTTTACCTAAAAATAGCTTATTAACAATGAGAATCTTCGAACAGGAACATTTAAGGTCACTACACGCAGGTCCTCAATTATTGTTAGCCAATGTGCGTCAAAGGTATTGGCCAATCAATGGTCGTAACTTGGCTAAAACTACTGTTCATAAATGTGTAACATATGTAAAAATGTCACCTCATATTGTTCAACTAATCATGGGAGACCTTCCATTGGCAAGAGTTACTCCTGCACCACCTTTCAATACATCAGGCCTTGATTACGTAGGCCCAATAATGATGAGCAACAAAAAGGGTCGCGGTGCTAAACTATTGAAATCTTACATTTGTTTATTTATTTGTTTTACAACTAAAGCAATCCATTTGGAGCTAGCTACGGATATGTCAACTTCTACATTTTTACTAGCATTGAAAAGATTTATTGCGCGTCGTGGTAAGCCATCGCACATATACTGCGATAATGGTTCCAATTTTCTAGGCGGTTGGAATGAAATTAAAACTATGGTCGTCGATGCATTTACTAGCGATAATATAGAGTTTCACTTTATTCCACCTCATGCTCCACACTTCGGTGGGCTATGGGAGTCTGCTGTAAAGTCGGTGAAATTTCATTTAAAACGGGTGTTAGGATCAGCTCACTTTACCTTCGAAGAGTTAACAACAACATTATGTCAAATCGAATCTATTCTAAATTCACGTCCTCTCACTCCATTATCATCTTCACCTCACGATTTCCAACCATTAACCCCTGGCCATTTTCTTATTGGTCGGCCACTCAACTCTTTGCCAATGCCTGATGTTGAAATAAGAAGTGTGACAAGGTATCATAGAATTGAACAGATGCGACAACAATTTTGGAAACGATGGAGTATCGAATACATATCACAACTGCAAAAACGACAAAAATGGAACAAAGAAAACCCAAATATCAATGTTGGAGCAATGGTAGTTATAAAAGAAGATCAGCCAGTAACGAAGTGGCGATTAGGACGGGTTGTCGCTGTTCATCCTGGTCGAGATAAAGTTGTACGAGTGGTGACAGTACAAACTAGTATTGGTTGCATTCAACGACCTGTCACCAAGATTTGCATTTTACCTGTTGAACCCTGATGTTCAAGGGGGGCGGCATTATGTAGAAAACCAAGGAGGTCGACTCAACTTTATTGCTTTTTAAAATTTTCGTTTGTCTTTTGTTTTTTATCAATTTTTCTTCTGTTACAATTTTTCACGCCTACCGATTGAACTTCTATTTGTTATCCGATGTTTTATTTAAACTAGTTTGCAATAATATAATACTTTCTATGGAAATACGTTTTATTTTTCTCATCGGATTATCACACAAATATACAGTAGTTTTTCTACAAAAATTGTCAATTGTCATTGTCTATTTCACCAAATGACAAATCAAGAGTTTATACAGTTGTATACACTTTAAATCGTCGTGTTCTTTTTATGAATTACATTATTTTCAACCACCACTGACTTTACCTAGCTCTAAGTTCCAAGAATACAATACAATTATAATAGAGTTTTAGAAATCTAGTTAATACCAGTTATACAACAGTATGTTACACACACACAATCGAATGAAAAAATTAGATACATTTTAAAATTTTATTACAAAAAAGGAAAAAAATGCAACGCAAGTCGCGAAAATAAATTTGTGACGTTTATGGATCTAATGCAGTGTCAGTAAGTGTAGAACAAAGTTGGTTTAAGCGTTTTCAATCCGGGAATTTTGATGTCAAAGATTCACCTCGCTCTCATAGCCCTTTTACGGATATATTATTCGTTATTTTTGAAATAGTGAAACTTTTTCCCCATTAGTTATCTTTGAATATATGCTTTTTAAAAAAAATATATGTAAGGTTATGTCAAATAATATTAGTTTTAAGTTAAATTAAATCGATACTTAATATCTGAGCCTTTTATAAATGATAATTCCAAAACACTTGATCATTTACTCGCCTATTACATATATATTAAGCGATATTGTAGTGTGTGGGTTTATATTAGATTACACATATTTGCTTCCTACACGGATTTGTATAAAACGGAGACATTAATAACCTCTAATATGTACTATAATGGTATTTACATGGTATTAAGTTATATTATCGCGGTTATTGTAGTAGAATTCTTGAACATGAAATAAATACTGACCATAGTCTTGAGCAAGAAATTTAATAAAAGTTTAAAATAAATCGTAATATTAATAAATCGTAATATTTTAATTTATTTGTTACATTATCATAATTTAATTTTCCATTTGCGTCGGTTACGTCGAATATTATATTGCTAGTTTAGCCATGCGAACTAGGTTTACAAACATAGGGATATCTTGATTGAAAGTAAATTTCTTTGTTAAGTTTTATGACGACAATGAGTAAAAATGAGGTGTTTTATAATATTTGATGTTTAATTTCTGTGTTGATTTATTTTACTTTGTTCTTATTTGAATATAAAACTCAAAAAATTATATTATATATTTAAGATAATAATATTATCTTAAATTTTGCTCTTGTACGTTTAAAGCATTAAGGATATAAATGGCTATAACAATATGTGTCCTATATTATTACATAATTTACATAATAGGAAACCTCACATCGCGTTTCCCAAGATGATAGTCGTTTATATTTATAGCTAGGCTGGGAACAGCATCTCTGCATCTAAAAGGTCATAAGCTTGAACCTGGGCACCCTAGTCATTCAGTACTCTGTAGTAATAACACTTGGCCTTCGATGCACGAAGAAAGAGATAAGCCTTTGTCATTATTAATAATGTTAATTGTTTTAGGATCGTTAGCATTCAACCATAAACCACTTCCCTCAGATTCAGGAAAGCTAATCAAATTTAGACTTATAAGAACAATAGAGAACGCTGTCAATAATGCCTAAACTCAGAGTTACCCACAATCTTTGCTCGAGAATTTCAAGTATTTTGACAAGATAATTGATTCGGTCAGTATTCGCAAATTCTAGGGTTCATTCCTTAAATAAGGGACTACATTCCTTTGTACTTAAATACCAGTTTTGATTTAAGATAAAGGTTATAAAGGCGATGTTTATCCCATAATACAATTATTTCTTCCTTTAATAAGGCTATGCAACTTTGTTTATTTCTAAGGCTTTTAATAAATTATATTACCCAATAATTGTTTTTACAAAATTATTATTTTATAATAACTCTGGTCTATAGCTATGCACAAATCTATTAATAAATTTTTACATTTACCACTGCAATAAATAGTATCATGGTTAAAGCCGTCGATAAATTTGACTCACTCCTTCGCAGTACAAACAATCAGGAAATTTACATAAAAGAAAGCGTTTAATTCGGTTAAGCTTTGTGGTTAATCGGTGGTTTAAACTAACTAAGCTCTACGTGGTCATTTGTACCCGTCGCCCCAATAATTAAGTCAGACAAGGCGAGAGTTGTAAACGGTTAACTGCCTTTAAATAACAGAATAATGAGAAGCGTAACTGGATCCCAAAAGGTTAAGAGTTATGTTTACGCATTGTTTGTGTTTTAGACGGTTAATTGATGAAGTTAATTAAATTGTTGTGGCCGGGAATACTACAAGCTTAGACAGTCTTGGAGACTCACATAATAACAGATTCTTCCAGCTCCCACCAAGGACGCGGAGGCAGCGGTGTAGTCGAGGTGTTGTCGTGACAGGTGGTGCACGAGGTATGGGCATCCTCACATCACCTTCAGACGAACTCCTAGCCAATAAAGATCCTCGATCTCTCGACAAAGATCTACGTCGCCCAAAAGGCGCTCCTCTAACCGTTGCGAATGTTTCTTCGCAAGTAATACTGAATGTATCTAAAGGAATCCCTTCTGGTTCCTCTCTCCTACTTCTGACAGAAAATGTTCTTCTAAACCCATTCGCTAGACCTTCCATAGTTTTTCTTTTCGGTTTAGGTATTTCTTCAGAACTTACAACTGTTATGTCATCTAAATTTTGGGATTCAAAAGATTTGTAAGTTTTCGTATGCTCTATACCAGTCAAGTCTTCTACGCCACCATGACGGTATCTTAATGGCTTATTTCTATCTATGATGCCTAGTTCATCATAGCTGCGATAAGTGGAGGAGGCTCTACGAGGAGCGGGAGGTCTTCCAGCTCTGTCGATCGTCATTTTTTTTGATCTCCAAGGTCTAATCAAAACCTGACGAATACATAATGCAGTTAAGCGTAAATTCAGATCTAGGAGGAAGATCACCTTGGCTTGCAACTGCATATAAAGTTAATAAAATCAGCAATTATGTTTCAATTAAAAATTAATATTTTACTCATTATTCACAAGCTCAAAATATTAGCCAAATAAAAATTTTAAACTGACGCATAAAAAAAGTTTACAACTAAATAAATTTTCCGTAGTTGCCCACTTTACGTACGCTGGGATTAATTATATGGGACCAAAAGCAACAACAGTAACCCCAATGATATAGTTGCATGTGTGACAACCGTTTAACATAACATTTTCGTGACTAACAGAAGTTCTGAAGTTACATCGTAATAAAATTTGTTTACAATCCCCGTAGGCGCTGATAAGGTAAAATCAATAGATGAGATATACGTATACTATAGATGGAAAGCATTTTTATCGGCTTTTGATGTTTAAAGTTATATTTTATAAGTGTTATTTGCAAACTTTAACTATGGATTGAAGACTCACTCAACCACCGACTCAAGTGGCTAATTGTGACCAGACAATTACTGGTAATTCCATTCGCCTGCTTGTCCAGACCACTCGAAAAAGATCCGATTAACGGCAGAATTCGTGCAATTATCGGATTAAGCATTGCTTCCTGTTCCCTAATTGTTAGAACATCCTTTTCCATGTTTCTACGAGCAATGCTCTTCACAAGGTGAAAGTTAATACACACATTGATTAGAACGTACATTGCTTTTAGCGATCCAAGCAGAAAGTGAATTTAAACATGTGATGCGGTTTGCAATGAACAAAAATAACAAAAGAAAGTTTTTGGCTTTGTAACTTTTTAATTCAGTAGACCGCCAATACTTTCTGCTATGGAACAAGAAGAATTGAAACACACTGTAACTTCGCCTCTAACAAAAAGCGTAATCGATCTTGTTTTTTTAAAAAAAACATCCTAGTGTAGAGCGGTGAAATTGGAGTGTATGAGAAATCTTATTTGGTTGTACTTTAATCGATCTAGTGGTGGCATTAAGTTGTGTTAAACTTTACTTGTTTTATACATCAATAAATAAATACGATTTCGAACTGTTGTTGAAAAGCATTTATCATTATTAACCGTTCTATAACAAATACGTATATTTATGATATTTGCGGTGATATTTATTCTTGAATTTAGATACCTATTAAAAATTTATTATCAAGTCAATAATGACTTGATAATTAATGTTAATTGACATAAACACGACAATATCTAATATTAAAACTTAAAACCTGAATGGTTAAAATTAGACCAAGAGCCACTCAAGACTTAAGAACAACTCCGGACAAAGGATGTCTTAAAAACTAATGGCTTTAAAACAGGAAATAACTAATGGTTAGAAACACAGTCTCATAAACGCTTCTGACAATTTGTTGATTTTGGAGGTCGATCAAGGGCACTTAAAGGGTTGTGTGTTTGGGTTTCATTATTCTGATGTCTCGTAAATAGATAACTGAAGAAACTTTTATAATTAAATATGAATATATATTATATTTACATTACTTTTATGCCTGGTCCAGTGTAACTGATAAGAAATGAAGTTCGTTAATAAAACTTTTCAAATAAAACAGCTTTATTAAAATCTTTGGTCCACGGCCTATACGCAGCGATCTCTTTTGCTTTTTTTTCTTAATTTCAGGAATAAACAGATTTACAGAGCCAATAATAAAGGTTCAATGGACTAAATACCATTTTCACACCTATTTTCATCCAAAACAGAACCGTTTAGAGTTGCGAAACCAAATCAGAATTCATTATGCATTATGATGTATGTATTGGGCAATACACTACCAAGTATGGTGCTCCCGAGATGAATCGAAGGGCCAGTGAATTTATTAATATTCGATTTGTCTGCTTTATAAGGACGAATGAATGATTTCTCTATCTACATTGATTGGTGGTTTGTTGACGTCTGGAATGTAAAAATACTCAAGGTATAGTTGACTTTTGGAGGGAGTTATGATAAATAACTTTTACATCATTCTTTATACTTACAATATAAAAATTATCCATTGGAGTATTTATATGTATTTATGGATTCTGTAATTATACGTGTTGGTTCTAATAATAAAAGTATCACCGTTTGAATAACTCAAGTCAATTACCATCTTGTTTTAATTTTATATAAGTATACTAAAATCTTAGTATAACAATTAATGAAAATGCACAACATCGATTCATTTGAAGTTATTAGTACCTAAGTTTGATATCGTCTGAGTCAGACATAGTTGTCGGTCGGTACGGATCAATAGTCCCTTGTAATCCTTCAGAGAGCATAATGTGTGGCTAGCAACTAACTTGATTAAGATGATACAGCTATATTTAATATGCTTGAAATTGAGAACCTATTGTATCGAAATCATCTTTCATAAGCTAACTTTTCATTGTGCAAGTATTTTTATTAAACCTCAGTCCAAGTCATAGTTCATTTTCATCGATAGTATCAGTATATCCCCGATATGCTAGAAAATACTATTGATTCTTACGATATCATTATTAGTGGTTATCCATGGAGTAGCTAATATACGACTGAGACTATTGCTAAGTTGGCAACATTACTTAAAATTTTAATAGAAAATTATACATAATATATTAAGTTACATTTACATTTAAATTTATAAAATCGAAGAAGCCGCTCATTGTATTAAAATTTCGATAAAAGAGACTTTAATAAAATAGCCAACTCTTCAAATATGGTTTAATAAAATTTCGAAATAAAATACATATATGGAATTGGTTCAGTTACCTTATGTAACTGAATTGATCAGCTGCAATTGTGCATTCCGGATACTTTATGCTGATAATCGTTTCATTTGAGCCTTTAAGGAGCGAATGGTAGGATATGTATGATTTTCTTTCACGATAATAAACTGTGTTGAGTTAACCCACTTTGTGAGTGAAAAATATAAACTGCTGCTGCTTTTAAATACCATTAAATTCACATTTTTGTATCAATTATACGTAAAATATTTTTCGTTGTCAATTAAAATATAAAACCGTACATGTACATGATGATTAAATAACGAAGCGTAAAAGTGGCTATCGATATATTTCTTTCGAAACAAAATATAAATATGCGGTCAAAGTCCATTATTCTAAAAAATAAAAAGAGCTTACATGATTAACGTCACCGTATATAATTCAAATAGACACCATAATCTATTATAATACACGGCAGTTAATGATTTATAGATGAGCCTTTATAAACTACGCAATTCGACAACGTGGTTCTAAAATAATGTTTATTTTAAAGGTTATAAGACTTAAAATCTAAATGACAATAGAGCTCAAAAATACAGAAAGAGGATGCTGTATCCCAAAATAGATGAGTTCGGACATTTAAAGCCACCAAAATACATTTAAAACGGAGCCCATAATTTAATTAAGTCAGATATTTACTGGATAGACACGCGTACTAATTACGGAAAAGTAAAAAAAACAAGCCGATATAGATAAAAAAAATACAATTGCAATCATTTCCCATCAAGCGATTATTAAGATGTGACTTATGTTCATTAAAACGAATTATAATCATTAAAACGGTTTTTCTTATCATTCATATAAGCATAACCGAGGAGGCGAAGTTTAATGTACGATGGGCAAACATGACAAAAAACGGGTCGTGCACAAAACCCCACTAACGAGACGGGGCAGGCCATCCATCAGACCAGAGAAATCTGCCTCACTGATAGCGCTAAATTACCGCCACCGAGCGGTCTATACAAGGAGTTGAGACTTAGGACTGCTGAGACTGAGCTAAGTCTAGACGGAAATGTATACCTTTGCAGGTAAGTGCGAACAGTGGTCTGTAACGAATAGTATATGTAAGTATATTTTGACATAATTATCAAACCAGAGATTTTCATGTCATAAAACATAAAACATCGTTAGTAAAGTTCGGGATTATACTTATGGCAAATAGCGTCGCCCCGCTGCCAACACAATACCCGACCCCGAGTGAAAGTGCCTATGTAATTGATTAATCTCTCTCATGTCCTCCGGCCATCCAATAAAAGATACGGTAATAACAGATCAAGAGCCGTAATTGTAAATTGATAACTCACAAAATCAACTGACGGAGCAATTGCTTGTTGCGAAACGGCAACAGCTTACCGAGAAACGTGGATCGTAAATTCATATCGGAACGTCTCCGTCGACACCATTATTGTTGACACCATAACGAGAGGCTTTAAAATGAAATTTCATGTAAACAAGACAGCGAGAGCGATGAAAGGGAAACGATTTGTTCAAAAGCGGGGCATGTCAGAAGGTGCCAAGGGACGCGGCAGCTCAGGTCATCCATCAGCAGTGAAAGCGGGTTCAACTGATAGTCCTAAATTACCTCGAGCTACGGCTAGGATGCTCGTCTCTAGTCACCTACCTACTCACAACAAAAGGTTCTACGACCAAGAAATCGCAAATCATTCCTCAATGGATAGTTGTAAACGACCTCGTGCAGTAAGCGACACTGATGTAGACACAAATACAGGTGAGGGACAAGATTGATGGCCTTACTCCGGCTATCAGCAAAGGTGTTACTATGTCATATATTATAATATGTGTAGAATTCCAGGCAATCCATCTTGTTCTTATAATATGAGCATAACACAACGATTAATTAAACATACTGATTAATTGAATAACGAAGATTATTTTATAAGCACACCCGTTATAAGGACCTTTAGCATTAAATGAGACCCAGTTTTGGTGAATCTCATTTAACTTTAAAGAGTTTTTCTCATGTAAAATGTATTAAGCATTGTTATATGATAAGGGACTGTTTTGTTTTATTTCGCCGAGAATTATATGCAGTATGCACGTACGTGAGTGAGATCACGGCAGGATCATCGGCAAATCTTGAAGATGCACTTTAGTAAGTGCGTTACTCTGGTCAGGACTTTTATAAAGATATTGTAATCGTACGATGGTACGAATACTTGCGCGTGGTCGTTGAAGTTCAAGCTTGTTAGCAGTTTGTTAGCGAGTTGATGCGATTTGTCCAACACCAGTTTCGTAACGGACCGCTGTCGCTGGCCTGAGATTTTTCGATTTGTATTAACCGAGAACATCTAAACACGCCAAATATGATTATGTAGTTCCTAAATTTCTGAAAGCCGTGACATGCCCATAATTATTACCCATATATCAGATATCAATTTTAAATCTCACGACAAAGCTAGTATTAGAAAGTTATCTTCTGATACCGTTAAAACGCGTTTGGTTAAGACACTAGCGAAATTTGTATTGAACTTGTAACTAGAATCGTTAGACGTAATTGCACATCATGCAAAGAGTATGGTAAAAAACGTTTTCACTCCATTACACCCATTGTAATGGGCTTTGATAGATATAATTTTTATTTGCTTTGATTATTTAAGCACACACATGTTACTATTATCTCGTCTCGTTATTGAAAGGCCGTTGACATCGTATAACCCTCGATTGGTTGAGGTGGTTTAACAAGACCCACAGAACTAGAGTTGCATGATGGATTGGCCTGTCAAACCTGCCAGACCGAATTGCTCCCATTGTACTTTCGTCCAATTTAAAAAAGTTAATATTTGTTATGGGTCTAAATTAATCATAACATTGTTCAGCCATCGATTTTGGTCACTGCGTCGTTAGTTAAGAGCAATAATTATATATATTTGATTGGAAATATGATATTTGGTTATTAAAGGTGGTGTTATTTATTTAAGTATCAGACTAGGAGGAGTATTAGGAACAATACGTGATATTACTCTTCTGTTTTAATTAAGTTTTGGTTAACTACAATGTTGGAGCTGAAAGTACTGAGATGGATACACAAGATTTAGCATAGTTATTGTATACTAGTTTAAGTTCCTTTAATAATGAATTTTGAAATGAAAATGAAATGAAATAAATTTCTAACAACAAAGAAAAGTCGATGAACACTTAAGAAACAACTAAAACACCAAAAAATACAGTGTAATGTTATTATAACAACCTACAATAAGTTTTATTTCTTTCTCCCTAATTGATAGATTTCTTTCTCACTGTTCTTTATTATTCCATAGAGTTTGCTTCTTCTCGCATTAGCAGCGATGATAATCATTGGTTAATAGTTGACACTATATCTCTCTGGTTATAAATTGAGTATTCAAGCCGATTGTGTGTTGAATATAGATTGTTTGAAACACACACGGCGATTATACCGTCATTGTTCACGCATTGGCGCACTTATATAGTCATTACTGCATATCTGCTTTGACGAAACTCTTTGTTGTATACCTTCTTCTATATAATAAGTAAAAAGCGCTTCCTTGGGATACCAAAAACTTAACATTTAAGAGCTCTTTATAAGTATATCTTTATATTCTTGATATTTCTAACGTTAATATATTTTCAATTTAGGGCAGTTCCACAATCAAAAGCTTTAATTGTGTAAGTATATAACTTCTTCTTTGAATTAACATTTAAATAAATATAACGCAACTAAATAACAATTCGATAAATAAATAAAAACCTATTTATACGCTTCAAATTTCTTTTTTAACTAATAAACACTATGGAAACTACTTAAACGTAGTCTGTTTAAGTGCTTTTATGGACTAGTGGAAAAGAACTTAAAAAGTTATTTTCAAAAGAAGAATCATTTCAACAATTCTCCCGAGTCCTCGATAACTCAGGGCTTAAAACAGTCACCCTGGGTTTACCATTTTGATTTAACGATAAAACAATATACTTTGAAAATAAGAAGACATTATTTTGTAACATGACATGCAAAGAAACACGTGTAAACATAATTATATGGAAGACAAAAGACAGGCATGTGAGACTTAAAATTGTTGCAACATGCACAAAGAAAAGAGTATGACAGCTAATTGTGGTGCCAAACATGGTGGTGAGATTACACCAAGTGTCAGGTCCAAGTAAGGAGTACGCACCGAAATGGATTGCTTGACTAATCGCCGCACGACCGGATAAAATGGGTTGAATACTCAAAGCTTGGAACGACTCGCATCCGACTACAGAAATATACTGATGCAGTAAATGCATGGTGTTAATAGCTGTATTTGCTTGCAAGGAAAAAGGCATGCGAGAAATCTTTGACATCAAAAGATCGTATTCTACCGTTTTTACTTCTGAGACAATAAAGGTTGCATATATCACAAATATTTAAACTTGATGTAATCATTCGGCCTTCACGTGTGGCTGTAAGACCGGTGCTCTCATTCATAATAGATAAATATTGATATGAATTTAACGCTAGTTCACATTAACCAACAATAATTTAACTACCAGTCTTTGACATTTACCGTATGAAACAAATGTCATAAACCGACGAAAAAATAATAATATTAACATTTTTGCAATAAAATAGTGAAATGGAGTTTTTCTTTTAATTTTGCACAAATTAGCCACTACAACCATTCAACATAGGAAATGAATATTTCACAAATTATGACCACTAAACGGTCTGGAACGAATTTTAAAGCTTTTTTTTTCGAAATTTAAAAAGAAAAAAATCTTCAGTTTTATATTTAACGAATTACACAAAGGCAGACGTAACTAATTAACATCAAAGCTTCCTTCAAAGTTAATAACGACACCTTGAAATGCGGCAATTTCGTGGTTCAAGAGCTAAATTTGGGTTTTAGAAGACGGTTATCGTTTCCAAGTAATCCGGACCATTGATGCCCTAGCTGACTTGTTGCAGTTAAAACTGGCATCGAGCCAACACAGATAATATTAGAGCGCACCTGCATTTTAAACCTTTGCGATATAAAAAAATATCAATAAATAAAATAAGGAAAATCATCTTAGGCGATAATAGTAAAATATATTGTGCTGACAATACATTTTTGTTAAGACTGGCTTCATTAATATGTTAATTATCCCTAAAACTACAATATAAACAACGGTATTTAAATAATTATGGCTATCATGCAAAAAATAATTAATACAAGCATATTCTAGTTTTAAACTAGCTTTAAAACTATATGACAATAATGGTGAAATGGAAATGGTTGGTTTCTTTACAAATCTTACGAAAAGGAAACGAGACACGTGGCGTACACCAAATCTGCGTTGAAAGGAAAGAGATTTCTGTTAACGTGAAATAGTGAAGAGAATATTAAGAAAAACTGATTTATTTATTCACGAGACGACAGAAATAAGATTCGAGTGAGTATTTTAAATTAATTTTACTATTTCGTAGTTAATTAACTACCCAAAAAAATTAAATAAGCTATTAGTGCGCTCTAACAGTCATTTCACCAAATTTATATTACATAATAATTTTATGTTTCCTCTCCATGACACAAAAACTATCCCGATTGTCGTTTAAATCTAAGTAGTTTAGTCTTAAGCAAATTTACGTTCATAGATAGCACAGATAAAAATTTTATCTGCAAGGTAAACATCGATTTTGCACGTTAGTATGAAAAATGAGTGGGTTAAACATCCGGTTCAAACATTACTTTGTCAATACGATATTGCATTGTTAATTTTAACTACATACTGGCCCTGATATTATATTGCAATTTTACTAAAATTAAATGGTCATATTTGAATTTTAGTACACACTTAATCGGAAGGTGTTTCTAGTCTAGTCGAAATAGTCTAAGTAAGAATTAAGGTTTAACATTATTTCTAAATTAGAATTTCTTACCTAAAATATGCTTAAACAACTACTACATAGGCAAATCTAAATTAAGTATATGATATTACAAAATGGTCTGAAACATACAAGACACTAGGCACGTCTATTTTGGATGCTTTGGATTTAATTAAAATAAATAATTTAAAACACAAGGAAAGTGTAATGATATTAAAAATAGCGGATAACAAAAAATAAACGTAAAAAAGATTCATTATGGTAACAAGCACAACAAATAACAGGAAATTAAAAAAAGACGCATCTGTTTCGATTACTCAATCCCAACCTGACTCAAAACAAACAGGATAACAAAAACGAGCGATCCTGTGAGAAAGTTTGAAAACTTCACGTGCATACATTTCGGATACAATTTCACTCAGCTTCAGCATTAAATAAGTTAAATTAATACCTTTAATTAAGAATGTCATTTATCAACTGTATTGGATTTGGTAATCACTGTGGCCATTCAAATTGAAAATCAAAATTTTCTTTGCCAAGAATGGAAGTGATTAACGATGTAATGTCATCGGGTCCGCCCCTCCGTCAGACCACAAAGTCCAAGTCATGCCATATAATAGCAATATTGTAACGCTTTGGCGTGAAGTAAATTACCTTCTGTACAGTAATTAACCGTAATATAACGTAATATTATGTTATGTTGAGTATTGAAAATGAAAATTCTATGATAAGATGGGTCATTAAGTTTTTAAGCACAACTTAAGAAATTCAGCTTACTGAACCCGCGCTCTTCGACTAACGTTGGAGAGCAGGATATGGTAAAGAATGCGTAGAAATGGAAGGCATCGAATGTTCGACTATTTTAGTAACATTCGAGGTAAGGGCGATTTATTCTGGTCTATTTTCTCCTCAGGCCTTGTTAGATTCCTAATGTTTACTTAGATTCATCGCTTGGGAAGAGAGGATTAACGTTGATTGAATTGCAAAAGACGGAAATCCAACGTAAGTGAAAACAAAAGTCAAGCAGGTAGTTCTTATTAAATTTAAATGATGTTACTTCTGAAAACGCTTAGAACTTATTTCATTTATTCAATGGGGGAAATCATGGATTCAGATAGATTGAAAGCACGACAGTAAATTAATTAAAAGTTTATTTCCCATCATTAAGGTAAATTCTTAGGGTTTAAATATTTAATTTGAATTAAATTATTTCAATAGAAAAAATGCTAAGGTATAGGAGTTGTATATAGAATACTTTTTTAAGATACGAACCCCAGCTGGAATTTGGGTTCAACCAAAACGCGGTATATGTTTACATCTGCTCCTTTACCATGCGATATAATTGCGTGTCAGTTTTAAATTCGACAGCTGTTGGGCAGGTGACATGGTATGTGCCGCATGTTGATGCACTGGTTATTGTGTTCGTATTTTGCATTTTTGAACATTTTAATTTATTCCGGAAAACTTATCATATTTCGCTACCTGGCTGTGTGTTCCTACGTTTTTCTTCAGCTAGCCTTGCGAATTGCCTTCTGTCACAAGTAGGTACTTATAAACACACAATGTTCTGTACGATTACTCAAACTGAAGTTTACACGTTTTGCTTCACTGTTTGCTCTACTCTACAATGTGTTTACACGCCTTGTTACCTCCAATACGATTTCAAATAGAAGTATTGTATTACATGTTCGTAATTACCGTGTTTCAGCTTGTTACAATGTTTTACGGGTGCTTTTAAGAAGATTGCTTTATAACCAGACTTAGCTTCAACTTTCCAAATTAAAAAGAATCCGAAAAAAAAAAGTGGGAACAATTGTAATATGGCATTTGAGGTTCACAATTTTTTGTGACACCTATTATCTAAACGGTACGAATAGCCACAAGTCAGATAAGGTTAGAGAAATTATGGAAACTCCTAGACAGTCATATAGTTCGGCTCATGCCAATGATCCCACAGTTGTCAATACAAAGTTGCCGCTAGTGCAGGTTCCCATAAATGGCGATCACTGTCTACGAGATAGCGCCTATCATTGAACGGAAAAACTCGGCCTTTCGAACCGGACTTGACCTCTTTGCAACTTAGAAAACCATTCCTGAGAGATCGCTATCCAGTTAGAGACCATTTTATTCAGCATTACAGTTGGGTAAGCATATATTTTTCATAATTTAAAGTTAATATTGATAATATCGGCTCTCTTAAGACTTTAAACTGCAGAATAATGGAGCTTAAATTTCAACTGCACACGCGAGATTGTGAGATAATGGATCGTGCTCTTGGATTCGAGATGGCGTGGCGGGGTAGGCGCGGGATGCGCTTGCACATCTGCCAACCCACGTGCCGCCTCCACCCGTACAAGTTTCTATCTATAAAGTTTTTTTATTTTCAAGCGCATTCGTCATTTTGAACAGATGCGTTCTATAATAACCGGGTTCAATTTTTAATTCATCTGTAATTAAATATTATTCTTCCTTTTTATTTGAGTTTATATCATGGCGTAGGTGTTTATTAATTTTGTACAGCATTCGAATGCCTTTGTTATTGAAGCTTGGTCTATGTCTGCGTCAGTTGTTTGGCTTTAATTTGCGCGGGATGTTAACACATGTGTGGAAAGGAGTATGTTTTTTGTCAGATACCATTTAAGATTTAGTCTGCAACATGTGCAAAATACGGCCATGCTTGAGGTACAGAGAATATTTTTTAAGGTTTCGGGAAAGGCAGTATAAGGTCTTCATAAACTAAGATGTATTTTTTGTATTATAATCCAAAATAATTTATTACCAAATATTTTAGAGATTAGTACCAAAATAGTTTTGAAATCTACAAGCCAATATTGCAAATAGAGCAAAAGCATTTATATCGTTAGCTTATTCTAAATGTTATTTCAAAGGGCTTGTTTTCTACATCTGCATCTTGGGCATGCTTATAGCTTTGTTGTGTAACTTCTATGGCGGTGATTAAATCTCACCATTATTATTAACTGGCTCCATTCAAACACCCACTGCTGTACTAGGCGGTTTGGAACTATGCCGTCCACCCACAACAGCTGGTCCCGTAGGCGCAGCAGGGTCACACACAAGCTTTAATCATATATCGACTTCTAAACTCACTATGTTCATTGTTCAAGATTCAAATTTACATTAGAAGAATCAATGTCGTCTGACAGGCGCAAGGTCCACCATTGTTTTGGCGGTTTCGGTGGTCCGGATGGAATATGCGACACTCATTAGAATATTTTAATAAATAATTTCGCCTTTATATCTCGAATTGATACCTCTAGAAGTACGTGAATATATTACGTGCAAGCCAAGATCATCACATTATTAATTTATACGAAGATATACTACAGAATCCAGTCATGCAAATATTGCAGGTTTTTACCATTTATTTTCATGTTAGTATTCAAGAGGACCATCGGCTCGAATAAGGAAAACTGAAGATCAGTTTTATCACATGAAACACACTTTCATTATCGTTTAACGTCACAAACACTGCAACCATCCGATGCACTTGGAACTTTAAGATCACTAAGTTTAATCACAAGTTGGTCGAAAGCACGTCTGATATTATAGTCAGAGAACACACGTTCACGATAGGATCGTGCAAGCGATAGACTGAGTTGAGCCGCGCGGGTCGGCGTTGTTGCCGTGTGACGCGGTAGCACACCCCTCCCCCGTCTAGGGACACTCGAACGCTGCACCCGACAAATCTGGCGACGACAACGCCTCGATGGCTCTGCCGTGACTCGGCGATAGATTAAAATCCACCTTTGTATAAAATTTCTTCTCGTTTTACCCGGGGTTTGTTTGAGTTTGTCGTGATTTTGACGGGCACATTAACACGCTTGTGAGTGTACCGCACTTGCGATTGACCTTCGAAAATGTAATAAAGCTAGATGGAAAACTTTATTTACGCTGCGATACGAGACCGTTATCTAACGTGTGGCACTCGACGGAGCATCGGTGACTGCACCGATAACGATGCCATAATAATCCGATCTCATGGATAAAATCGAGCACAAAGGCTGGATAGGTCAAATATTTTGTTAAAATGAATCAAATTTTTATAAGAACCTATTAATTCCAATTTCAATACTTCATTCCAAAGCATGGATATTGATAAGGTTTAAAATCAAAATTCTATTCTGTAACATAAATCATATTAATATTGCAGCAACAAAAGCAGAACTTTTTATCTAATTGTTATAATTGATAAATCTTTTCGTTATTTGCAGATCATACGGTGGTAATTCAATATTCAACTATCCAGGATAGCTCGACCATCAACATTGGACCATGTGATATTATTTTTAAAATAATTTCTGGGAAGATCGGTCGCCAGATCTTCTGGCTTCTTCAAAGTAAGTTTTACCAGTAAGCTTTGCTTTGTGTTATTTGAATTCGAAATCTGACAAAACCAATCTATTTCTCTTGTGACGTACTTTACATAGAATATTACTTTTAAACAAAATAATACTTAAAAAATTACTTCTTGAGATGCTGTTTTCCACCCAACTTTCAAAATCAACAAGATCTTTTAAAGATTTTACTATTGGTCTAAAAAATAAGTGGGTAAATAAAATTTGTCTGAGCACCGTATTTCATGAAATTAATTTTATACTCGAGCGTGGTAGCGCCTACGAGGCTACTCAACATACTTGTCATGGAACCCACATACATATTTTCAAAACACTTCCTATATCATTGTAAACACTGAAATGCTATGCTTCACTTTACGACGGTTCTTGAATTTCTGTATTTAAGATTATGCCAGTGCTGTGCAATAAACGTCTCTATTCCTTTGTAGATACAAACAAATTTCATAAAAAACATTGTTAATAAATTTTATCGCCTCGTAACATTATTTCTCGAATACGATAATACAGTAACAATAAAAATATCGATGTGGTAGCGATTGTTATCAATTTTTACAAGTTTAGAACTGTTACAATGTAATTCTATACCCAAAACAAATGTTGTGTAGTAAATATATACACAACATCCACGTTCTAAGTAAAGAGGTACCTATATAGTTGGAAAAATTAACTTTTATCTAATAAGATTTATTTTATCTTATGAGATTTGAAAGGTTTAAACATAACCCAGTAAGCATCATAACAATGTCGATCATGGAGCTATAAGCTATTAAAATTTATGTAGCCAACTTATTTTGTCAGTGAAATAAATAGGCGGAGTTTCATAGCAATATTTAAGCGTTAAAACTTTTTTATTATGTGATTCATGTAATGTCACACACAAGGAAATGTCTACCAAAATATATGTGTGCATAGATAAAATAAATTATAATAATACTTCTTATACTCACACCTGAATAATAGGTGCCAAAGAAAACCATAGAAAACATAATTTAGAGCACAAGTTATGAATATTAGATAACGTAGAAATATATATAGTAATATGCATATAAATATCAGAAATATATTAAATCAATACACTAACCTAACTATCAATATTATTAAATTATATTATATTTTCTATATTTCCTATCAGAACCAGAGACATTGCTCACAAGTGTTCAGAATAAAGTTAAAATCAATGATGAGATTGAAAAAGGCCATTGTTTAGATTTACAATCTGACCACAAATGGAAAGACGATCGGTTTTTAAAATAGGTATTAGCTTAAACATGTTTATTAAAGAAAAGGGTGTATCGATCGTCTAATTCTGAACTATAAGTCGTTATATCTCTTTCATATTGAATTAGAATAAAACACAAACAACTGTCATTTAGTTCGTTGGGAATCCGGTTCCATGTTTATGGTCCAAAACTGATCCCGATGTTAAATTTTAATAATAAAAAGAAATAAAATTAGCTACACAAAGAAACCGTGTTTGTAACTGTAAAAATTCTCTTTAATAATATATAATGACAACTTTGTTATTTTCTTGTCGCTTAGCAACCTTAACAGTTCTAGTGAATGCCAGCAAAATAGATATCAAAGACAAAGTCAAAATACAATTATTCAGTCTAGGTACATTACATACACTTATATCTGTTTAGATTAGAAGCTAACATAGTAAAAGTTATATTCCCGTTTTTCAACCTAAAAACAAACAATGGTCTCGCATCAAAATCTATAATAAATAATGTAAGTTAAATAATTCTAATTAAAATCTGCAATCTTGTAATTATCGTACCGTTGACCTTTATGCAAATTATGAAGTACCTACATGTCAGTGCCTTTATACGTACCTCGTACCTAAGCGGTTAATATGTAAATTTAGGCTTTGCCAGCCTCGCCCAATTATTTTGGTTTGTTTACTAAAGAAAACAAATGAGCATTTGGATGGTTCTCGGGCTTCTTTCGGCGATGTTATTAAGGTGACACTTTGATCTTTTATGTATGAAATAAACAGGTACTAAAGTATCAATCTAATGTCGTCACACTGGTGTGCGGATGTATTTGTGAGTTGCAGAGAAATAATCCTGTATTTACTTAGCCAAGCATAAAAAAAGATTGTATTACTGAGCATAAATGTAGAATATAATAGAATATAAAAATGTGGTTATATTTTTCAAAGTCCGATTACTTCTATTAAAGAACTTCGGATGGACATGATAAACAAGAGGTTTGATTAATCATCGGAGCACCATTTGATTGATACTTAATCATATCGAAATAATCATCAAAAGCATACAGCCTATATGGGTAAACAGCAGTAATATATACATATTCCTGAACTTTTGATTTTTAAATTCTTACCTGTACTGCAACACTTTGGGATTTAAAATGTGATAAACATTGTACGGTATAATGAAAAACTAAACGCTTATTTTATCATTCATGAAAAAATATTATATCTGTATACTTATTTGGTATGTTGAAAACGTGAATCTTAAAACAAATGGTAATAACTCAGACCCAAATAAAACCAATTCTATATCTACCAATTCTTATTCAGCAACAGTTTCTGAAATCTTCAATTCTCTCATCTGAATTCATACGGCGACGCCACTGATACTGATGGACTGAGCAAACTTGAAAACTATTTCAAATTGCTTGAGTATTAGGTTTATTATGCTGCACTATATACTTAGAATTTTGAATGTAGAATCGACAACTAGTAGGCGACTGTTATGTGATTCAGAACACGGGATAACTCCAAATGAAATGTAAGCAGGCGTTGGATAGTTAATGATTTCTTATTGCTAAATCTACATTGTAGAAATTTGTGTCATGTGCAAATGATAGGTGGTTGATAATCTTCATTGTGACTTCGAACTCTACATTGGTCTATATTAGACTTTGTATATGTATGTAAACACCCCACGGTCGGATAACTTCATCTTTTCTAAAATCTCTACTTTTATTATCAATTGATCATGTTTATTAAATTGATCACAATTCATCTTAATCTAGTAGTTTAGTAAAATTTGGTTAACTTGTTATTATAGGTAAGATTATTAGATCTGTTATACCTAAATTGTTGTTAACAAAGCGAAAATGATAAGATTCGGTTCCACCGCGTCTGACAATATTTTCTGTGTCAATATTTTTCGACATAAAACAGATATTGAGCAATGTAGTGAGTATCGATATCAGAGTTATGATTGATTGTACGTATCTTTTATCCAACTGATAATGTTGGGTTTCATTGGATATAAATAAAATATTTCTACTCATTTAAAGTCTACAGAAACGCTATTGATAATGGCGCTACGAGTTAATACTTATAGTTCAATGATTCTTATTATCCATTACTTCAGTTTTTCTGGATTAAATTTCTTTAAGCACGAAAGCAGTTTGACATATTTGCTAGTCCAACTACACAGTAAAGTAAGGACGCGGACTAAGAGATTAAGAGTCAAAGCAATGACTGTGCTTCCAACATTCAGTCACAATTTGCGATCACGTGATATTAATTAATAATCGGGATCAGTAGGTAGGTACAGATATCATGATGATGGTTAAAACTTAATTTAATAATGCAACGGTAAACTTGACTATATATATGGTTAGATGTTTATTAGTTTGAATTCATTGCTAACTTTCCAATTGTTGTGAAAACATAGATGTATATTTATTATTTAATCTATATAAATATATAAGTAATTATACTAAAAATAATCTAATAACTATAGAGTGAGTGATAAAAAATTGCGTAATTTGAACCTAAGTTCCCGCGCAACTAATTGCTCGATGGAGATACCGGTGTCGGGTTATAGAATGTAGGGTGACCAACGTTAAAACATTCAGAAAAAATTACCCACTTTTCAATTTTAAATGTTCGCTTTCATCAATTGTTAATGGAGTGGCTGATAATTAATTAAAAGGTAAATATTTTATAACTCCTTTATTAATATATCTTTCTAATAACCTAAAACTTAAATTTTCGTATTGACAAAAATTTCTATTTATTTTTGATCAACTTTAGTAGTAGCGTCATACGAATAAAACAATTGAATAAATAGATAGTTAGCACGGTATACCTACATTTCATAAATTATACTGAATGTATAGTACCTAAAGGCGACCAAAGTGCTTTTCTTTGAATTATTTTCGATTTGGTACTAACTTACTAACATCTATTAGAAATTAACAAAGATATAAAAAAAAACTTTCAACGCTTAAATATTAAATAAATAGCGTTTCTCTTTAAGGCCTACATGACATTTTATTATTTATTTATTAGACAATTTATTCCCGATAGAACAATTCTACAAAACTGTGATGAAAAACACGTTTATTCTTTTTAACTTTAATAATTTTGCTTCCTTGGATAAAATATTTTTCAACGATTTTTCTCTTCGCAAGCTTAACATAATTAATAAACACAAAAGGTGGTATTCCTACAACACGACATATCGCTAGCGGGAGCTATTTTCGTCAATTTTATTTACATATTTAACGCTCAATTGACAGGGGTTCATTAATTTAGGGAGTGGATTGTGTTCATTAGGGGTATCTCTGACGTTGCCGCTGCACATGACTTATAAATTTCTAGAGGTAAAGAAGTAGTTTTCAAACTTTTACCATGTTATGTATGTATTTTTGTTAGTTTAAAATAAAAAATGTGATTAGTCAATGCTTGTTTTACTTTAATTATTTTACTACTTGCGCTTCCATCTTCGGCCTTATCTTCACTTACCATCAGGTGAGAAGAAGGCCAAGAGCTACCCCTTACATTAAGTAAGTGAAAATAAATTTTTATATGTTTAAATTAAAAATTAGGTAGCAATAGGTAGGTATTTGTTTCAATCAATACATGAAGATTATGCAATCATAATTCAGTGTTTTTTCATTCCGAATTCAGAATTTTCGAAGGTCCAAAGCTCGCCTAGCGATTGTATAAAAAAGGTTTTCTCTTATAAAATCCCGCACATTGCATTGTCCTTTTGCTTTATATAGGAATCTATAGTGTACTTATTCTTTGCTATAATAAGTAATAATGTTTTTAATCATATTCACACCTATTATTTAGCCCAAAGTAGCATTATTAAGAGCTTTTGTTATGAATACTAGGTAACGGAGAAATACAATCGTATATCGTATACAATCGTATAAAAAAGGTTTTCTCTTATAAAATCCCGCACATTGCATTGTGTCCTTTTGCTTTATATAGGAGTCTATAGTGTAATTATTGTTTGCAATAATAAGTAATAATGTTTTTTTAATCATATTCACACCTATTATTTAGCCCAAAGTAGCATTATTAAGAGCTTTTGTTATGAATACTAGGTAACGGGGAAATATAGATAGTTATATGTATATACATATCAGAAATATACTAAATAAATATAGAAATAACCAAGACTGGTTAATAAATATTTGTACTCATAATACAGATATTTACTTCTACCGAGATTTGACCTCAGGACCTCTGGCCTAGTACACAGGTATACTGACCACTCGACTAGGCGGCCGTTTATAATTGTAAAATCCTAAATGTGTATTAAAATTTCTTGACTTAATTTTGTCTTTTGAAATAAGAATAACAGTGTTTTATTTAAATAGAATTTGGTTTTAATACGTACATATTTCCTCTATATGGTTGTACCTTTAAAGAACGTTAAAATGTCACATGCTGGATGCCATTATAAAAAAAATTGGTTCGGATTGACCAAGAAGAAATATGTAATTAGTGCATGATTAATAAATTCGTATACAACTTTTCAGTAATGGTCGTTTAATTAGTTTTATAAAATACCAAACTAAAGTTGTTTGTCTGAAATAGCCGCGGCTAATGAAGCAAATATTTACAAACGCTAATTCCAACGTAATAACCAGACCAATACGGAGAAGGTATCTTTTAATTGTCGTCGTAAAGGTATGAAATCGAACATATACCTATATCAAGGAACAAGCTTTTGCAGATGAATGATTTACACACTTTATATTGAATGTTATTTAAAATATGTGTGGCAAAGGTCTTTGGTGCTTAATATGACAAAGTACTGTATACTCCTTACTGCGATGCTAATTCAAATATTAAATGGCCTAAGAGTAATTAGTTCCTTCCAACGTCTCTTTTTCTTAATTCAACACATAGGCATTTATGGTACAATAAGTCCATATAATCAATCTTACTTCGATTTGATACTTAACTGTTGATACAACAATTAAATTATTTCGCCTTACAAGTATGTAGAAACGATTATATTAAAAAAATATCACATATACATACACAAACATTACAGAAACTGCGTTAAAATCACAATCAAAACATTTCAGTTCCAAATTGAACTAATTAACGAAACAAAAGATGTGAATGGGACTAATCGTCTAAGGAATTCGACGGAAGAAGTACAACTATTTCAGTGTAGGAAACCACACGTGTGCGACGGCCCAATTATAATAATGGATATTATTTTTACGACACAGACGGACGGACCGACATTCCCCGTTTCCCGCGGAAGGATATAGCAATATGAGCTACGAAAGATAGATGAACAAAATATTTTAAAGCATCCGATTTTGAGCCTACAAATTTTGGGTTAATGTACGTTCCTGCAAAGTATTTCGATTTCTGAGGCTTAATTAAATTTTATGTACAATAAAATGTTGTTGATTGAAAGGTCCGCCTATAAAGCAATAAAATTAAAGTCATTATTACAAATGATAGCAATATGTCACATTCTTTGTATAACAACTTCAGTATTATAATGTAACATTTCACTTCATAGAGTGACTTCTATGAGAAATAGATGGACCAAATATATTATAGAAATATAGAATATTAATATTTAAAAAAAACTTATAATAACTATTTAAACTACTTATAAAATAATGATAAATAAATATTTTGTGTGCCAAAGTTATTGTAAAAAGTACCAAAACAATCGATGTTCCATTTCTACTAAGTTGATAAAATATCTATTATTGCTACTAGATAATGGACAAATGTATATTGATATGAATTTTTGAAATGTTAGAAATATACTTAATAAACTCAAAATTATCCAGGATCGCGAACACTTGCAGACAGGCGGCCGTCAATGTTACATTACAATTATTTACTTAATTTAATTGAACATTTAATAATGAGATATATGATAATGATTAAAAATTTTAATTCAAGATTCTGTTAGAATTTCCGCATGCTTTTTATAAACATGGCTAGACAATCGAACCCTTAAAAAAGAAAACATACATTTTGAATTTGGAATGAATTTAATTATTGAATCAATAAAGTCTGTCGCATTATTTCTATGCATTGCACTATGTAGTTTAAGTAAGAATAGGATGGAGTTGTTAGCAAATTGTGACATCTGGACGTGATACTAAATTTGATATCCCCGACTTTGCGTATGATTTTCTAAAAATTTTGCAACACAATTAAACTCTTTAAAATATCTTACATTTTAATATTAAATATTAACAATGTTTCTTGATTAATAATAATAATAATAAGGTAAATATAATAGAATATTTGTTGACCTTGCTTTGTTTGAAGTTTGTCTGTGGTGTGATCATATTTTTATTTACTAAATAGGATGTAGCTAATAAGCCGTAGATTTTTTTGCCAATTGTGCATGGTTTGGAATCATTTCCGACAATCATAGCTCTCGAATTGATAAAGCTGGTCGTGTAGTGAGTCAACTTTACCAAGTGTCTAAATATTTGTTTGCGAGCCAACGTATTTTTTTAACTTTAACAAAGGAACCATAACATTTAAATAACCTAACATTGCATACTAAAATTATTCTAATCTCATTGCCAAAACATAATTACGAAACAGTCAGCTATTGTAATTGTTTCTTTTTAGTAAACGGACGATCTCGAAGGCCGCAGATTTTACGTTTTAATTGCCACAAGACACGCCCCCGACGTGTACTGGATAGATGAACTTGTGTAAGATATTCATGGATGAACATTTTATTTTCTGAGTCAGTGACAAACAAGAAAAATAAATTAATTTATCCATTGAACTAACTATAAATATGTTAAATATAAGCGACCTTATAGACGACATTTTTACAGTGTTTTGTTTGTGTTGAACTATGTTACGCATAAAACAGTAAAACATTATTATGTTTTACAAGTTTTCATATACCCAATCCCAAACATGTAATTATGAAATATGCATTTGTGATACCGGGAATGATAAAAATATAAGTCTTATTTTATATATCTAAGAAACTGAATCAAAACTGCTAGATACAACTTTTCCCACTGGCTCTGTATCTAATTTTGTAATTGAAATAAGGTGATTATTCTGCCTATATATTGAAGTTTATAACTATACTAACTATGTTATGCACAAATTATAAGTATGCGCTAATAGTATATATTCTGTGCTACCTCTATTGTATTGTCAATCAATATAGCTAAGTTTTGGCAGTTATCTCAACATAGTATAAGTCATATCCTAATATTCTATACTAATTTATAGGGATAATTATTTTTATCATCGATAATTCTTTAATTTAACTTTATTCACAACGCCCTTCTGACTGAACCATTAATATTTCTCTCTTCTACACCATGTAAATATAGAACTTTTTTTTGAACGTTAAACTAATCAAGAAAAATTAAGTTACAACTACATTCCTTTTAATGATATATCAAATTCGAGCAAAAGAGATACAACTAAGTGTCACTTGACATAGCTTATCTGAATATTTCTGCTGGGTTCATTGTTGTTTATTGTATGCGTTCCAATATAAATAATGGTAAATATGTTTTCCTTTATTCTTACATTAGGCAAGACAATAGGCATGAATGCCACATTATTATTATTGTTACTATTAGTAGTAATGCCCCAATTATTTCGCACTTATAAACAATTCAATCTGCTTATTAATTCCATACGTCAACAAAGTTCAGTACCGTGATTGTAACATCTGGTCGAAGCGTCAACATACAACGATTACAACGGTTAGTTCACACGTTTAGCTTTATTACTCGCTTAATTATTATTAACTACGCCGTCAGTAAGTTCAGATAAACCTGGATTGATCAATCGACTCGTAAGAGACTTCGACTTTTAATACGTGAAGTTAGAGGTTGTAGGTTAAGTGGGTTGTATTTACCATTAATTTGTGTTTGTATTTCTAAATTTACAAGCTCTAAAAAGTTATGTATCGAATAAAAGGAAACATTCATTTTCTTTGATAACTCTTTATCTTCAGAATTATCGATGCATGAAAATATAGAAAAAGTGAAACAATAAAAATAATTACAATACGGCAGATCAGAGCTAAAAGCATCTAATGGAAGCTAAGTAATAAAACTTTTTATTTTATAAAAAGGTTACAACTTTTTATGTATAAAAAGTAATTTTGCAGCTTGGTTTTCTTATGTAAATATACATTGTTTGTTGTTTCAAAGGCATAGCTATTGATTTTATTGCCAACGAGACTTTGTATTCTTTTTTTGTTACTAAGTAAACATTTTCAAAGTAGCCACTACAAGTCTTGTAAAATTAAACATTAAACCTGACGGGTATGGTGCGCGCATAATGTGTCATTTACTCGCTCGAGTTCTTTGTATACAACTCTTGCAAGTGACTGATAACAGAAGGCTTCGACTGCATACTAATACACTAATTGACTAAGATTTTTACCGTGAGAGAATGACGTTATTGATGGCTAAAAGGACGTTTTACACAGGAACAGAACCAAAGATGACATATAGAAAAAACTTTTAGAAGATAATATATTAAATGTTATATGTTCCCAATTTCATAAAGAAAAACGAGTGAAGCAAAGCGTTATTTCCATTTTATTTATTTCACTTATTTTTCTTCCCGTTTCTCTCTTTTATACATTGTCGATAGGCTACCTATAATAATTCTTTTCTTGTCACATCTATCCAATACTTAAAACAATATAATGAGATATTTATTACCTGTTCAATTCTCACCGGATCTCACTTTCTTACTCTTACACTAACAGGAAATATTTCGTGTTATTTTTGAGTTTTAGGCAAAAAATGTTGGCAAAACATTACTAGATAGAAAATTGCAACAATTTGTTTACAATATTCTTATAGTCTACTTAACTGTTGTCTAACTATATAAAGGAACTTTGAAAGTTGATTTTGTTATATTTTTTTATATCTTATAATTAAATAAAATATATCTCAAAAATTCTTATCCTACAGCCAACATAAATTTTGAGTCATTCCACTCTTCATTGCACTTTAGAATCACAACATACCATTAGTTAATACAGATAGACTTTACACTAATCTCTATTCATTACATGATGACACGATTCTTAATATTACTTATTAAATTAAATTACGGTTCGAATCTAAAAAAATACAATGTCGCGAGTAGAATTCGTTTCTGTGTAAAGTGCACTTGTAAAGAAGTAAAAATTTCGGTGCGTGTGAGTGGATGCGATGCATTATGTAAAAGACTTTCAACGGGTTTTTGGGCACAGTTCATTTATCAGTGCAGCTACATCGTCGATGCATATTTATGCAGCGCTCTTTGTCGTAATGAGATAAATTAATATTTGTTTTACTTTTGAAATATACTGCAAATTAAAGTTTGTTGCGGACTGGGTTTTGTATAATTCCATATTTGTAATTTTATATTTTTTTCTTCGTTTTTGAAATATACATTTTGTTTTATTATCAGTTTAAAAAATATACGCTAATGAAGCAGACTGAGAGTTACATTCTCAACAAGGTTTTTTTAAATAAAAGTAACATATAAATTGAAGGAAATACTCATAAACCGAACTATAATAGGTGAGCAGATAGACACTTAGTATTTATCGGTCATTTGATATCAATATCTATCTAAAGATGATGATGATAATGTAATAATCTTATATAGTCGGATTCTGTACGTTACTCTCAAATCTAAGTAGAAGTAATATAAGGTATTAACTTTGTTTACCTACTTTTGAGAATAAGTTTAAATATACATTGTTAACGAGATTGTCGTAATTATTCTTCATTTCATTTTATATTTTCTATAGTGGCAGCATATTTGTCAATGACAGTTGAGCCTTATGTACAAAGGAGTCCTCAATTTTGCATGACAAAAACGTATAATTTCAAAATCTCGGAGTAAAAGAAACCGTATGTTCAGTTAACCTGCACACACTTCCGCCGTCTGAGTGCCATGAATAGTCATGGAGCCACCTTTCGTCTTAACCCTACCAATACCGGACGAATTTAAAATTCATATCCATAGACCGTGCCAGTGATGCGATAGCATCAAATGTCTAAATATCGATAATTTTTTGATTACTCTTTCAACTAATTTTTTTGTTCTTCGATAACTTCTTCGTAGATTAAACTATTTAAATAGTTAGATGATAGTGAAAGTTTATTTTCGTTCAATCAGATCTCTACCAAATTTATACGAATCTTGGTTCAGATTGGACGAGGAATGGGGGAAACATACCCAAGAATACATGCCTATTATACTTTCCACCAGAATATCCTTCCTACCCCAGCGATCCACCTATTCAAGACATTCTTTTTTTTCCAAATCGAGACTCTATGTTCCCAATTCCCAATATATTGGAGCCCAATATACTTCTGGGAACTTCGAGACAATTAAAATTTAATTATCTGTATTACACAATTCAATTTTACAGCTTGGCGGGTTAATATAAATTAGAGCTCAGAGTTTGATTTATTTATCAAGTTTTTAATCAAATCCAGATAGAATAGAATAAATTTATTTTATGCGACTCTGGTTAGTATTAATGTTAGCTTAAGAAGTTACTTTTTTAACAAAGTGGTCTTTGGTATTAAAGAGTACTTACACGATTTTCATTGTTTTAATTCAATTTTCTAAATTCAAAACCACTCTAAAAGCATAGTTTGTAGATACATCTTTTTAAAATGCACTAAGGCAAGGATTTGCTAAATGGTGTGGTCTGTGGTTAACTGCTGTAATATAAGGTAACATATATATTGACTCGACCCTATGTAAAAAAAATTCGGCTGATAATCATTCTCGTCATAATATATTTTTATATTAGAAAAAGAAGTGCTGTAATGTTGAAAAAAAAATATTTTTATCATTCCCGGCATCATAAATACTTATTTCATTTTTACATGTTTGGGATTGGGTGTATGAAAACTTGTTATGTGAGAAATCTATGGGTGTTAAGGAATTTTGTTACGTTAATTATCCATTTTTGAAAACTTTGTAAATCACATATTCAGTATAAATAAAAATAAAAATACTTATAAGTAATATTTTCGGAATATACGTAAAATTCCAGATTTTTGTTTGTAGTCTGTCATCTGTTATTTTTCGTTTGACTTACTGTTGGTATAAAAGCTACAGCAGAGTTTGACAGTACCTGAAAGAAAAATATATATTATTAAATTGATTAAACAAAATAAAACAAATGAAGAATAAAATAAAAATCTAAAAGTTTTTGACAGCGGTGGGATTCGAACCCACGCCCTTTCGGACTGGTGCCTAAAACCAGCGCCTTAGACCACTCGGCCACGCTGCCTGTATATCAGTCTACGAATTTTCTGTAGTGATCCCCTTTATTTATTTGTACACATTTGTACTTTTCAGTTTTACTTGCTCCAGTGTAGTAGGTAATTAGATACAGCTCCAATATTCAACTTTCAATGAAAAGCCACAGTTATGACTTTTATTTTTTTACAAAAATATCTATAGAATGTTCAATATTATCTGTTAGCATAAATTATTTAATATTATTTACCAATAAATATATTTTCCTATGGGAGCTTGTGTCATAATATTCATAATTTAATCAAGTTACGAAGGATCTCGGTATAACATGTCTAACAATGGCCGGGTACATTCATTACTGCTGATGCATTAGCTACACAGCGAGGTCTAATTCCTAGCGACGCACCTCATTTACACCGATAACTCGTAACTGGCACTTATCTGTGGCAAGACGGCCAATCATTATGGATTTATGCACGATAATAACTTGGCCCCTAACCGCCCACTCAGGTTAAAACAAGGGATGCAAGTACACCGCTTTAGTCTATTCATGAGTGAACTGAAACTATAACTGTAATTTTATTTTTCGATATGCCCGATTAACTTAATATTAATTCACTATGGTTACGTGGAATTTAGCACAGTGCATTAATTTTGATATGATTTCAAATATATATAAATATTTTAAAATATCTATGCAATTGAGAGTTTCTAAATATTATGCGAAACTTTAGTTAATAGACCCATTAGCTTACTTTGTGTTGAGGGCGTAGAGTCAATTATTTCCCTATTGTGGGTGTAATTTTATATTAAGGTGTATATGGTGTAATATGAATATAACTCCTAATACTAATAGTTATATTGTAAAATAGGTAGGCTTATTTTAACCTTAACTAGCTCTCCGGGACGTGTCTCCATACAAATAGAGTATCAAGTTTATGGGTACTACACATATTATGCTTTTTTAACATTGCAAACAATGCGGCTAGTACCATAAGCAAGGATTACTTATAAACAAAAAAAAACAAGATACTTAAATAAATATTTTCAATTTCGTTTATTAACACCGAGTAAATCAACAAGCTTAAATCATTAATTTATTATAAAATTTTATACGATAATTATCTAATATTTAATAGAAGGGATTCAATTTGAATAATACCAATATTATTTAAATTATAATATAAATCGAGATTATAGAATAGAATAGAATATATCTTTATTGTTTCATTAAATTAACTTTCTTTAAATGTAATTTCTGTCTTTGTTATAAAATAATATAATTGAGATTTTTGGAGACATACAAATTAATAAACATTGATATAGATAACACCAATGAAATAAAATACCTTTTAAATAAGTTAGTTAAACGAGGTTTAATTGATTTCCTTTTTCCATGTTTTGTTTTAATAGTTTGTAGTGAAAATAATTAATATTTTACGTTTTTAAGTTATCGCTACATTAAAGTGAACCAAATTATATTATGAAAGACATTAATGCCTAAGGATTCGATTCTCCATTGACTTGATGTAGACGAAATACGAAATTAAAACAATAATTGAATTATATCTTGGAATATTTATAGAAAATATTGGCTCCGTTTCCGTTGTGTACGAAATAAAATTAAATTAAGGTTCAGTACTAACTACTCTTTCATTACAAATAAACCCAAAAAAAACAGATTGTACAGAAAGACGATTTCTAAAATGGTCTCTTAACCGTATTATCCTAATTATAATGTGTATGCTAATTAAAATAAGTGTATGAATTGTGGATGTATGTAATAAGTGTCAACTAACTTGACGTTTCTAAAAGTCAACCCATCCGTTTCATGTTAAAATGGTATGAAAGTAAGGCAAATAACTTAATTCTAGTTTAAGTGAACGCCAGCCGAATCGCCACCATTGTCTAATATAAACTAATTTTGCTATTGATCACGTATCAAATATTAACAATTAGTAAGTAAGTAAAGTCATCAAAGGAATAAAAGTAGTTTTCGGATTACGATCAATATAAAGGTATATTATATAGTCTATAAGTCGCTTTTCATGTTTTATATATTTTTACTGCTTATAAATCGAAGAAACTAACTAAAATAACGAATGATCCAATTTAAAAGCATTTTTGAAACCTTCGAGACTAAGAAATCATAAAATGTTGTCCGACAGACAAAACCGAGCTGTCGAATTTTATTTATGACCCTAACCAACTATAACTATAAATCACTGATGTAACGAGATTTACAGCTCTATAAACATGCAATTTCATCAAACTGATTTAAGTGCGTACCAAACGATTCGGCATTAACGGGAACAGACCTGCTTGCAAGCACAAAATGCATTCGAAATTGGAAAATGGATAAAATTTAAAAACTTAAATTCCAATTATTTTAATATAGTACACTGTTCCTAAAATGCACTTTATTACAAGTTAAAATAAAAGCTTAATTTCGTAGTGAAAATATTATAATTGATGTTCTGTCTGTTCATTTTATTATTATAGTAAATGTTGTCCGATGAAGTCAAATATGCCTGTCAATAGGGTTCATCAGCGCAATAAAGAGTAAGTATTCGTGTCACTATGTCGTTAGGTATTCAGACAGCGATGTGATCACGTGAAGCTGTAACGAGTACAAATGTCTTATCTTATTTTTTTCATAGAACATGAAACAATTTCCTGTATACCTACATCTTAGTTTTAGCAACCGTTTTTCTGGTTTAATTAAAAAAAATGCATTTGTTGAAAATGAATAATATCATAAGTATCTAAATAAACGTCTAAATCTATCACACAATTAGGACAGGTCAAAATACACGCTATATAAAAAGGTCAACAAATGACTTATAGATATATAACCATTAATAACTATACTATTATAAAATCATTGATATATTAATAATAATAAATAAATAATTATACTATATTATAACCATTTGTATTCATAACCATTTATATTCTAAGACGGTTGTTCAATTATCTTAAAAATGTTAAAGCCGAAAAAATAACGTCCATTAAATACGAAATATCCAGTTGCATTTTTATTCGGAGTTTTAAAACTCTTTGACTAATTACATCTTTTAATAATATCCCTTAGTCAGACAGTAACGGTATACAAAATCCGTAAGTGTAACCAAAAATGGTTTCCCTGTCTGTCG
Organism: Acentria ephemerella; assembly: GCA_943193645.1. Taxonomy (NCBI): domain Eukaryota; kingdom Metazoa; phylum Arthropoda; class Insecta; order Lepidoptera; family Crambidae; genus Acentria; species Acentria ephemerella. The sequence goes on along the minus strand of OW971886.1, from coordinate 6,215,342 downwards.
GTGGAAGATACGCGAATTAGTTTTAACAGCAGGGGTGAATTCCGGGGTACCATCGTAAAAAGCACATGCATCCCAGCTGCGAGATATACTCAGTAAGTAAGTGGTTTGAGAATTTAATTTCTCAATGAACAAATAATTTCCAAGAGAAAAATTTAAATAAAGTGTATCAGCATTCTACATAGAACAGCAATTTTATGTAGTTAAAACTAATAGTGAAAATTTATATCTTCACTTTTAGTTTTTTTATTTATAATAACTAATATATTTTTATATATCTTAGAAATTTTCTCAATTTATTATACATCTTACAAAATACCAACCGGATTGAGAACCATCTTCTATTTGAAGTCGGTTAAAAACTTTTATAATATCAGATAGTCCAGTCACATTAAGCTTTTATTTGACCATCTACGTTAGTACGAATTGTTAGAAGTCTTTAGTTAATTGTAAAGGAAAATAAATATATTTCAGAACTTTGTAATGCTAACCGATATATTTTACCTATAAATAATATTAACTATAAGCTTATCAAAGTTCTCCTCTTGAATAATTAAATTTGTAAAATGAGCTTTTGTACTATTTTATATATTTATTTTATATTATTATTTTTACTGCTTAATGATCTTTATACAACTTTATTGGTCTGGATAATTGGTATAAAACACTCTCTAATATTAATATACTACGTTAGGTCACATAACTGAGATATTTTCAAGATACTGAACATTTAAAGAAAGGTGTTTAATTTGCGCCGCTAATTGATACATGCAATGTAATTAAAATGTGTTAAGCATTTTCTTATGGATTATTATACATTCTAAATTTGATGAGGTTTAAGTGTGAGGTTAACAATTAGTTCTAGAAAAAATAACACAAAAGAATTTATCAATTTACAGTCTTTTAAATTACAACTTAGAAAAACAAAATACTTAAACATCTTATGATCGACGAGTAATTGTAGTGAAGGTCAATTGGCAGTTGTGAATTGTGATACAATGATATAACGTACAAGTTACAATGAAAACAATGAATAAAATTAAGCGTACAAGGCAGAACTAGTCACTGTTGCGGGTGACTGTACAAGGCAATGACAATATAATGGAACCACTGAGACAAACGTCTTAGTGGTAGTTTTGTACAAAATATTTAAATTACATTAGACGTTCATGAAATCATAAATAAATCAATCACAATCAGTCTAAGTTTCTGGCAGTTCATAAATATTCATCAATCTTTGTATGCAGTATTGCGTATGCCATTACATATTTGGTGACATTACAAATTGAATAAATCTGCTCGGAAAGGGTTTTTAATGTTATTATTAGTATCTTAATACTAATAATACTTCTTTACAAACTACTCACTAATAAAGGTTCTATATAGTTCTTCAAATGTCTTCAGGTGTCATCTTTTGTAGAGCGTCGCTGTCGCGGTGTATTTACCTTTGATACATATACAAGATATTTGATACATAGCCTATCAAGCCAAAACCTATCCATGTTAACTTAGTCATATAAATACTAAGTAATATCAAAAACTCAAAATTTCAAAATATATTTTGATATTTTCCATAAATTAATTGATCGAAATTACAATTTTGAATTTTTGATATCACATAGTATTTATATGACTAGGTTAACATGGATAGGTTTCGGCTTAATAGGATATGTAGGTATTAAACACGTTGTATATACACTTATTGAACGAGCCGTTAGGTTCGCTCTGGGATATCACTGGCTAGGCAGGGTCAATGGCATTTTATGAGGCAGCCCATATAGCTATGCGTGTTGTCTAAATTGATATATTTAAAGTGAAATTACTTATCTAAGGTACAATTTACTACATTTGGAGGAAAAGACTTTTCCTGAAATTATTTTGATATTGAATTAATCGACGGCAACTAAAGAACAACTAAAAAATATTTTAACAGTTCATTGCAATATTTTTTATTCACACTGTACATGTGAAATTGTGAAGTCATTGTCCCCTTAATAGATGAGGGGTGAGTTTTGTTCCGGACCGTTGTAAATTGTAATCCTTACTAACCACCAGTGTGGCCGACATTGCAAACTAGACAAAATTCTTACCTATCATTTAATATTTATACTTGGTAGCATATTTTTTTCTGTATTTCATCAAAGTTAATGCTTTACAAATTTATAATGAAAATAAGTCAGGGTCAAAGTCAAAATTTAAGTTTCGATAGATCGTGTTTATCTAAACACCATTTTAGCAGTATAAAAAGTTGTGGCGATTTCACGAACCGGAAAGCAGAAATATTAATTTGAATTGGGAACTAAATACAGTATAGTAGAAATAGTAATTATATTTGTTTTGCCATGTAAACATCTGCAGCTAGCAGTTACATGCCGATTTTGTTTCGCTAAATTATTTTTCACTGTAAACCAATATTATTTTGCACTGTAAACCTCTAAATTCCATCTGCCTTTATTTTATAATCATTATATTATAGTACGGCTCTTATTTACTGTTGTGAATATTCTGTGCGATAGCCCATAAACAGTTTTAGATATTTTAAATAATCTGGACTTCTTACTGTTGAAATAATTATAGTTATGTTTTATTTCTTACAGTTTGCATTGAAACGTATCTTTAACCGTCCATCACTACAAAATTAAGTAATATACCCAAAAATAACAGAATAGGTACCTACCGAGTACCGTCACTGCTCCCTACTTTTACGACGTCAAAGAACAATTTACTCAAATCTCTCTTCTGTAGTTACTATGCTACCGTATAGCCATATATGCACGTTCATGTTTCCATCGAAAGCTTGGCGGAGGACAGTAGCGTTACAATAGAGACTTAAACGGAAAGTTTTAAGGTTGTTTGTAGTTTGTTGAGGAGTTAGACCATCAACTACACGCATGATAAAAGCCAGCGGGGTACAAGAGTGATTAAAATAAGGAGGGATTTGGGAGCGGCTGAGCCTAATGGCGGTGTCCACGCCCCGCCACGCGCCATCGTCAAGCAAAGCCACGCGCTAATGTAGTGTGAGTATAAGAATACTATGCAGCTGAGACTAAATTCATTTAAAAATAATATGATATATGTGGTCTAATTCAAATAATAAACAGATAACTTTCTTTGAATTCTAAATACACGGTCTTTTTTATGTCTGATGTAGAAATTGATTTGTCTCTATATTATTGTCTTATATATATATATATATATATTATTCAGAGGTTCTCAGAGAGTTATTGTATTAGTTAAGTTTATCGTTTAATCAGTGAAAAAAGCATTCATATTTAGGAATATCAAATAGTTTTCAAAATAACAACAGATAAATATTACAGACCACGTAATAAGACACGTTCTGTGATTGTCACAGATTTTCAAGAAATTTCCAGATCACCATTTTGCGGATATTTAATTGTGTGCTATTAAAAATCTTTTCGTACATACGAAGCATTTGCATTACACTGCTTTAGTTGTAAGATTTCCTTCTAGCCAATAAAGTTCTTGACTAAACGACACACAAAGAATAAATTGTATAAGGAGCCTGGTAAATATCATGTCGCATGTGAAAAAGCAATTGTAAGTATACATCCCAGTGAATATTGAATACAAAGTGTGTTATCATATGTCGCATCGTACGTACGAAAATATTGAGTGTAAAGGTTGCATCTATCATTATTACAGACAAATATTCATAAGCATCTTAAATTTCAGGCTGTAAAAGAAAGAAATTTGTATAGGCATGTTAGTGCAAACCCAAAATTGAGGACTCCGCAATATCTGAGCAGCACCTAAAATAAAAGTGACTTGAGCATTAGGTGGCTCCGATAGGTAGGTAGATTCCGCAAAATGATTCTACTTCTATCGCGAGGAAGGAGAAAATATGCTATATCTATTTTTTATACATAAACTTCGTGTACATTATCTTATCGTGTACAGAATATAATCTGTAATCGGGTTCCGCTTCGTGCAACTGATTACTTAAATTTTGCCAAATTTGTGCAGTTTAAAAATTAAAAATGGATAACTTAGTTTTCTCCACCTAAGTAAAAACTTAGGTGGAGAAAACTAAGTACAATAGCTTAGAATTTTTTGAAAGAAGTCTAACATATTTAAAATAATATATTATCTCTGCAATAAATTATATTAAATAATTTTATATTTTGGTATACGTAATGGTAAGATATAATGAGACATAAAATGAATTATATAACAAGTGTTGTTTGAAATTCCGATGAACTAAACTAGCATAGGCTTGGTGACGCGAACACTCAACGTCCGCGTCCCAAGGGTAATTTTGAGTTACGAAACACATTATACTGAAATAATACCTCCTTATAACACATATTAATGTTTCAGAACTTTCTTGAGAACGAATATAAATTACATTTTTAATACTAGAGTTCTAAACTCGCACTCGAATCAAATACAATTACCTTTCAACGATATAGGCCAAGTTGTCAATGACTATTACTTGTGAGATAAGTATTGATGGCACAGACAGTAGCATACTAATGTATAATAGTTGAATAACAAAAGCTTTTCGACGATTGACTTTGAAACTAAGGGTTAATTTCGACACATAAAATCGTGAAGAACTCTAACATTCAGAATGTAAAAAATCCATCTTCTGACCATACAATTCAAGATAGAAGCAACCATACTGACATTTACAATTGTAAATTAATTATTTAACGAAATTGACCTTCACAGTATATTTCAAAATACTTTGTGTGAGTAATTCAATTAAAAATTAAAACTCACAAAAAGAAACGTAAAAGTAAAAGTTTTGATGCGGACGGTATATAGTTGGACAAAATATAAGTGTCTATATTCATATTTTACAACAGTTTTAAACATCCATAGCAGTTATTTGAAAACTTTAAGCTCTGTATCAAGTGAACGATTGTCTGCGGGTAGGGCACAACGATGATTGATGGGTGTTTCCGAACTTGACCCTGATTGTGGTGTTAAACAAGCTTAAATACGTAAATATTATAATCTATATAAATATAGGAGAAAAATATAATTTAAAACTGTTTTAAGGACTGTCACCAATTATCAGTTGAAGTAGCAGCTAGAAAATGTTTTGTACAAATAGTTTTTTATCGAATCTTAGACCCATTCACTGCCGTGCCACCTTAGTAGAATGGTCAGTACCACTTCTACCACGGGCCCCTTATCTTATTGGATTAATACAATTAGTGCAACATTTAATACAACCCATTTTCGCGAATTTAATAAACAGACTTTACGACACTAAATGTAACAGTAAGACACAAACATAGTAAGACTAAACCAAGTAAAACTGTTACAATTGATGTGTTGTCTGTACACACTTTGCTTAATATTATTTGTATGTATTTCACTTCCTATAGACACAACTCTTTCAATTCATTAAGGCCTAGGCTTCCGCGTTACGCGTTCCTCATAGCACAAATAATATAGGGCAATCAAGACTGATCAGCGGCGAGCGATGGTCGCCTGCCGATGCCCCGAGCCAGACTCATTAATCACCATCGGTTTAGGCTGACTTACCGCCCCTGTGTGCGTTACATACTGTTAAGAACAGTTCGGAACATCTTATAATTTTTACCTTTAGGCAACGGAAACCCTATCCATCTATCATTGTTGACGGATACATAAAACTTCGTTATCGTTCGTGAAAGCGTATACGAATACACCACACGTGCAAAGACATGCAAATCCGTGGAAAGCATGATCAGATTAAATAGTGTAGAAGAATACAACTATAGAAACAACACAACTACAGAAATATAGAGCAGAGACCATAGTTTTCGTTAGCAGTTCACCGCACAATCATCCCGTATGTCTCCTATAATCTGCGATCGACATATTCCCGTGTGATTACTTTAACAAATCTGCTAGTACGGCTGGGCTACGTGGCTAGCGCTGCGAGGAATTTTTTGCGTTCTAATCTTAACTAACGAATTACCTGCAATACTAGGGAATAACGACAGTAGTCTATTTTATTTAGAAATAATACTTTGGAATGATTTTAGACATCTATAATTCCGTCGGAAATTCACCCTTATCACTTTATTTACATAACTGTATGTCTTGCAATACTTGTGATATCCACTCTGTTGACGACCGGCTGGTGCAATGGTCAGTCAGTAGACCTGGCTACAGACTGCTTGGTATTAAAAAGAAAATCAATTTTAAGAAATTATAACATCTTTCTAAAGAATTACTTACCTCAAAAGGTTGTAAAAAGGAAATATTCTATTATAAATAATTTATGGAAACGCGGCTTTTGGTGTCGAACGATAAACATATCTTTGCCACCTTATTAATTAAACATTGATATATTTCAAATTATTATCAGTTTCGATTTACATTCCACACTTGACAATAATAACTAATGTTTCACAACGAATCGATAAGTCAAAAAACTTTTTATCTTTGGATTCACCTTTGTCGAGGTTCGACAACACTCGATAAGCCATCTAGCGGGGCATAAATCATCTTTACGGCGTCTGCTTCTTCGTGTCTATGGTATGGGCTTTCATGGCACATGAATGTGCCTTTACATGGCTTGGCAATGGAACCTGGCCAATGTTTACTTGCACAAAACTTCGCTTCTATTTCGTAGAGAGAAGGTTTACTTTATACAAACCGTATCACTCTTAACTTTGGAAACACCGCGTCCCGAAATGCCTAAACACGACCTATAAATATCGTATGCGGCACATATTTACGCCGAACAGCGTTTGAGGGTTGAAATCTGTTTGGGACATTGTTTCAAGATACACTTATCGGAGTTTATTTTCTTTTTGTTATTCGGGTAATTTAGTTCTCTTTCGGTAGGTTTTTTAGGATTCAATGTTAATCTGTGATTTCCATATTGACATGGATGGATAGAAAAATCAAGTGAATTGCTGATATAATGTGGCACACTACTTATAATAGTCCTCATAATAGCATTCTTCAGTAGCTAACATCAAAATTTTATTTTTTCAAAATAAATATTTTTAGATTAACTTATAGCTTATGTCCAACGTTAAATATGAGAATGCTCTAAAGGATTTAGGTTTATGAAAAAGTTAATGTAACAGCAGTATAAAGTTTCGAACACTACTCTTCTTTCGATCAATACTCTTTATTGTTCTGGTGGCTTTCTAATGTACGTATATAGCCCTTAATTCTTTCTACAAAAATAATCTAATAAATATTTCATTGAATATCATGAATTATTTTAAATTTACAGCAACAGTACCTAGTCTACAGAAAATATTTTCTAACGCCTTAATACAGGGAATCGAAGCAATTAAGAAATCTTTATATTCCATTGAATATATATACGATCTTAAAGTAATAGAAGCTATAAAGCTTCAGTTAAAAAATCACTATCTTTGTTACAGACACTTTTATATCTTGAACCATCCAAAGCTCACTGTTTCGTATTTTCAGAATATTTCCAAAACACAGAAGAGTTCATTTTAAAACAGTCCCGCAGCAATCGCAGCTGGAAGCTTCAGCACGACACCCTGTATATTTGTTTAGGATACATCCCTTGTTATTTACATAATCCGTAGTTACGTACAAAATGAAACCTTAATTTTATCACAGCAGGTTTCTATTTCAATTGTTTTAAAACAGAGGACACGTGTGGATTCGGTAGCATCGAGGTTGCGGTTTAAAGGTATGCGGGTATTTCATGTTTAAACAGACGGGTTTATTGACCTTGGCTTAAAGCCAGATTCGGGAACATACAAATTAGACGGTGCAGAATTACCCCGGGACTAACGTATCAGTCGCTCGTTGCATATGGAACAGAACAAGCAATTTGTTCTAGGCTTGTCAAAGAGGAATAGCTTTGTCAGTCAGATAGACAATCCTCTTGTATAGTGCTTTAGTTGCGCATTCTTTTGTATTAAAAGGTACATCTATACTAACTATATTATAAATATATAAAGTTTGTGAGGTTGTAGAGGGCAATAACTGAAATTACTTAAATATGGGTTTGTTTTGGAAAGTTCATTAAAGGAAGGTTAAAATTCAAAAAGTTATAATCAAAATCAAAAATGAAAAACCCTAGAATTTGCATTGATATCACTACGTTCTCGTCAGTCAATTTGTACCATTTATATTCTATACTATAAAGGAATACTCTTCTACGTTCCATGTAATAAGTTTGTGTATGGATAATAAAAGATAAATACAATATGAATATGATAATAATAATTAGCTTTCATTAATCGTTGTAAAATACATTCCTAAAAAGTCAAAAACGTCTCTTATGTCATAATCAATTTAAATATCTTGAAAACACCTCTTTTTCCATTTAAACATTAACAAGTTAATATTTTTTTATATAAAAACGCGCTGTTAAGTAAACGCAATTTTAAATTCATCTTTATAAAACGCCTTTCATCTACATATTATAAACCGTAGTTACATGCGTTTCGAGGGTGAAATTCGTCTGAGTACACACACACACACACACACCTATGTTTATAAAAGTTGACAATTGCAAATAAATTAACGAGATTTTTTTTACAAATTATATTTATTTGTTCAAGCAAAAGTACACACCAATATATGGAATCACACAGCTAAAACAGTATGATAGAACTGCTAGATCTTGCTCAATATTTTACGCAGCGATTATCCCAGTTTCAAATAGACATGATCTTCTGTTATAATATCCGTTGCGCTGTGAAAAACTCCCGGAAACCATGAGACAATTAAAATTAAGGTTCGTCTTTATTATACGGCTCAATAGGTTACAACGTATTCTGGCACATATTTTATGTTTAAATTGTTATCGTTATAATCGCAAATAATATCTCAATCATAAAAATATACTGTTTAATGGTTTTCAGAACAAAGTCCTTCGTAGGAAAAAAAATGCTTCATGAACTCAATAATGCAGAGTAAAAAGTACCAATATTTAACTTTATAATATAGATAAATCCTTAGAAAAAGTTTATTGATAAGTAACGTACCCTAAATGTAACATTTAAGTGTACAAAAACTAGACAGTTTATATAAAATTTTAATCATCTTCGTTCTCAAAAGCTTGTTGAATTCGACGAGTTTATTAACACATCACGTTAAAGTACTATGGACTACGCACGCCACCCAGTCGCCATCGGCATCGCTCGGACAATCGACCTTTCAATTGAAATCAAATAGCCAATTATGTCTCCGTAACGGAGGTTTAATCGCGGGTCTTTGCAACTGTGTTTCATCGTTTGATTGAGAAACTAAAAAATTATAATAATCTTTGCTTGTGTGATATTTCTTTCAATTCCATACAATTTTACCAATTTTGTTTATCTTTCTAAATGACATTTATTTTATTGAACATTTTTCTTTTAGTTTTAATGTTATTACTGAAAAGAAAGTAGATTAGGAATGATGTCTGTGAATCGCGGGCTTTATCATTAATTTTAAAACTTAAAATATCTATGAAAAATCTGGGCTATACTAGACTTTTAAAAATATACTATGAGGAGTACACTTAGTTCATAAAATATTTGTGAATTTTCTTTACTTTAATGTAACTGCTAAATGCTACTATAAATCCCCACTTAATACGAACGAATGTATCTACTTTCCTTTACGAATCGAAGAGACGAAAAACGAACTAAAAATATTAGATCCCTTGAAATCGGTGTTTAAATATTTTATAAGCATATTAAGTAGGGTTGTAGGACTTAGAAAATAAATATTCAAGTTCCTCCATCTATTCGTACAAAGGTTCTTCAGACTTTTTAATACTAATATAATAAATTATATATTTTTTAAGCGGCATTCCATTACAAGTGGTATCCAAAAAATAGTGATGTACAATCTTAATGTTTTTCGATAAACAGTACCGATGCCATTAAGTATAAAACACACAGTGAGCGTTAGCTTTTGTCACGAAGACAAAGCAGTCCTATTAGTTAATTTAACACGGCCCGCGAGATTGGCATCGCCTGAGGAAATTTGATATTAAGGATCGCCTTATCGCTTCCAGAAAGTATTGAGTTTAGCGGGAAACGCCGAAATTAAATTTGGTGTAACGTAATTGGAAGACGTACATTTTCTTGAGCTTATAATATAATCGATATTATTGTTGGGGTGATTTCAACCCGATTGCGAGGAAAGTGATTACTGTGAATAGGATTTGAGAATAATTTTTCATTTTATCAACATCTGCTACATGAGTCAAACGAAAATTTGTATTTATTGAAGGAAATGAACACATTAATAAACTTTGATATTCGTCCAGCTTTGGTAATTTATTTTATCCTAAAGAATAGCAACAACCGTAGGTTTTACTTCAATTGTGTTTATAGAATTCTACTAGTGAGACTTAGCTGAAATTAACCAAGAGACATTTATATTTTATGTATTTTAGCGCATTCACATTGTACGCACTGCGCATGGACCGGCGGCGGCGGCACCATCACATCCGCCCGACCAATACAACATCCTTCGTTCGTACCACCGGACGAACTTCGACGTTTCGTATCATAACGAACGCATTAGAACGTGTATCAACAATTCAACTCACAGAGAAAGTCAGAAATAAATCAATATATAAACCTGTACTAAGAAGAAAATATAATATTTCGTCAAATTTTTTATTGCGTTTATAGACCAGAGCTAAGTAGATCTACCTGAATAATGATATAAGCGTTCTTAGTCACAAAAAATCTCGAAATCACACATCTATTGAGGAAATTAGGAAATTCCTACCCATACACAATCAACTGAATTGATTATTATTCTATTTATTGTTATTAATTAAATTAACGCATGCGACCAAACTATTGCATTTCAACAAAATCAAGACAATGATTTCTTTTCGTTAAGTACTACTACTACAAATAAATGTCTTTATCAAGTGTAATGTTAAGTAGTTTTTGTTGATTATTACGTTATAAAAATAAGATGCCAACAAAAAATCAACGTATCTATGTGATAGAGATGTACGTATTTGTTAAAATATCGTTTTTTTTTACTTCAAAATATGTACTATAGTTAATATGTCAAATTGTGTGTGTTGAACAAAGTTGTTTTTTTTAGTTGTAATTATTTGAGTCGCAATTTAGCACATAACAATGTCGACCCTCCCCCGACAGGACTCATTACAATACTCATTTCGGCGTCAAATTGTAAACTGTTGCTATTTTCACTCGGCGTTCAACCGGCACGCTTCATATAACTGGTGAGTTAGGATCGCTGTACACTGGCTTGAAAGTGCCCTAAAAACTATTTTAATATATTATTTCTTCGGACTGAACGTCCATTAAAGCTGACTAACTTTTTACTGATGTTGCAAACAATTAAGTTTTGGTGTTTTATAAGAATTATACGTAGAAATATAAGGTGTCATTTTGCATCCAATTTGTCACACGACATGTCATGACACTACTCGTATCGTTGATGATCTATACCTATTCGATTTGAAACTCACCCTAGGGGAGTGTAAGTTTTAATCGAACCATCTCGATTATGTTTGTCACCAGCTATCAAATCGTATGAAAACGACAGCAGCGACAATATTTTTAATATATGGATTTGCCAGCTGTACACAGCTAAGGTCGAAGCGTCTTAATTCGATTGAAACATACCCTAGACATACAGTACCCTGTTTATACTTGTTTCGTGTGTTGAGTTTAACAAAAAATTTTTTTTGAATATTTTAATCTACTGGGGTTTGGGCCGGATCCGAATAGTGCTGTTATATGTAAGTGACGTTACTAATAACTTGTTAAGAATATTGGTTGGTTAATAACAAAATAGTGGACATTATTTCGAAAGTATCATAAAAATTTATGAGTTCTTACTTTGTATTAAAATTTAACCACATCCTTTTGATCTTAACTGAAACTAAATTGTGGGAATAGCTTTAAAAAACTTTAAATATATTTATTTCAATTTTATTATTAGCTTATTCTTGTCGTAGTTGCTCGGTGGCCCTAAGAAAAGGAACAAACAGTCATTGTGCCACATTTCAGTCACTCCCGCTTTTCAATTAGGTCTGTATTTCGTGAATAGGTAAAGAGCGAGAGAGACAGAGAGAGAGAGAGAGCATTTGAGCTCTGTTTGATCATTACATTTATCAGTTTTATTGAAATTTTGATTTTACACTACATTAAGAAAACTGTAAAAAATTGTATTCTGCACATCTGGATATAGGTGGTAAAAATAATCATCTACATTATTCAATTTATTATTTAAAATTTTTTCTATTAAAGAAATAATAGATAATTAAAAATGAATTCGTAAAAGTGACGATCGTTAGATCAAGTGAAAGACAATAATTACACTGATAGTTTAATGATTATATTATTAGCTTTCTAAAACATAATACTAATTCTAGTTATATTCATGTTATATTGACACTAATTTTATTCATTTATATTCAGATTTACAGGAAGCCGTAGTATAGGTGCAATTCATGTTCAGTTCATCATCAGCACAAAAAAATTAATAATGCGTAAATCATGATTATTAAATATACGATAATTAAATATAAAAATTACACGAAATAACCGTTTTGAATATGAAACGCTTCAATCAACGATCCAATTTGTTCGCAACAAGAAGCAAAGTAACTTTACCTATAAATTTTTCTTTCTCATCTCGAATTCAATATTCTTTTAAAGAACTTTATAAGTCACGTTTATATAAATGTTACATTTAATTAGTAGGTATTTCGTATCCGAAGGCACTTTATGTGAAGTTTTGAACCATAAAATTGAGTTTCACGGAATTTTTTGTTAACTAGGAGTATTCATTGACACTTCGCTAAAAATGCTTAACCTTTAAGTAGATCGCAAATTGAAGTAGATTTCATGAAATAAAAAAGATATGCGTACACAAATATATATACAATGAAGGATAGGGCCACCTGATGTGGTAAGGGTGGTGAAATGAAGTTGATACTTTAATTATGTATATAGTATGTGTATAGTCTTGTGGATTTAGCAATACTCGTGCCTTATTAAATTCAAAACGATAAAGTCACGAGTATTACATGATCTTATGAACTACATTAATAAAATTTCGTGAAACCATTACTCAACACTCCAACCCGCTCTATTGATGATATCCCATCCGTATTGGTGCAATCACAATAATTGAATCAGGAAACTGTTCCCCCTTTGAGAGCCGAGTATAAATAAATCAAAAGGGGCACCGGACGATGCTCCCACCTTTTATTTATTTAAAGTCAGCACCCGATAAAAAACGTGCTTATGAAAGTATCGACGGCGAATAACCTAATACAAAGATGGCGAGTAATATCTTCTGTATTTATGGTTCCACTTTTATTGGGACTGATAAAATCTCTTTGCGAAGGATGGTTTTTACAATCAATAATGGAACTTTGCCAAAGATGTACATATAGGAAGAAAAAAAACACGCATTTCTTGCTGTATGAAAACATATTTTTAGTTTCATGGACTACGTGATTTAATTGTTTTATATAGTCACTGTGTCGTGTCATTTTTTAGAACGAAATATAAAATTTTCATTTTAACTAGCCTGTATATAAGGACATTTTGAATAAAAAAATGTTTTTTTTTATAAGGCATACTAATGGCCTTTTTGTGGTCATTTTATTCAGAGCTTAATAATGCTTTATTCAGAGTTGAAATAATAATCACAATAACCGTGTGCACGAAAATGTCTGCATCTGTTTAAAAGATAAACGGTGAAGTAGTCGCCTAAGTTCATGTAAAATGAATTCAAAATTTAAATTAGTTCTCATTAACTTTTAACTTAGAACCTGTGAATCTCATTGATGAAATCTCGTAGAAAATATATATGTGACGCTATTTGCGTCGATACTATTAATACCTCTCATTGTTGGAGAGTGGATTGGCTGATGCTGCTACGAAAACCTTCAACCATGCAAATATCTTTGGACTTCATATTTGAGACGTTTGGGGAAGAGACATTAATACTTTGGGCCGAAGAAGCGTAACGACCTTTTAGAGCTATTATAGGTCGGATGTGTGTTTCTAGATCATTTAGACAGTCTCGCCCTTCAATAAGGTAATACGACCAGCCTTATTGGTTAGTTTTTTATATATACTATTTTTTGGTTCTTTTTGTTATATTAATATTGTAATAGTTATATGATTATTTCCAACAGTGTTACAAAAAAAAACGAAACGACACTTAAAACTTGCTTCATTCAATAGCTTCTTTTGTGCGTATTACATCCATATCCAATTTAGATAAAGAACTCTATAACAAGCATAAAATTAGAACAACTACTTACGCCGTTGTTAGAGGTCATTATTTTTTACGAAAATACGGCCTACTTATGTAATCAACCTTTTTACGTTGTTAACCAGGTGTAGGTAGGTATATATCATTAGCATTTATTTGAGTAATATAACAAAAAAACATACTCTCCATCTTAGACATTTGTGCGAATTTAGACAGAGAAGGAAAGTTACTTATTCGTTTGCCAAGTGCGGCCCGACTATTGGAAGCCGGCTTATCATGAACATGTTTTATGCGCACCCGCTGTCAATACGGACTTTATGAGATGTCTTGTCTTAATACAAATATAGCGAATTTCGCATCGGAGTCAACTTTCGCTATCGAATATGGTAGGGCCAGGTTTGTTTCGTCATATTACTATCGCCCGAAGTAGGTATGGTACTGGGTATATAATTATGCTATATTGTAATGTTATGTATATTAGACTCTACTAGTGCTGAAATGTTTACAAGGTTATGTTTCATCAATGGTATAATTTTCTATCAATATTCTCATAACATGACCGCTCAAATAATACCTAGTGCCTATCTTTATAGTCCCTACTTCTTACATGAAAATATTATATATTTTTCCATTCCATTGCGAGCCAAATTTTTCCATTCCATTTCCACCAATTAACAAAATTATGTTAACATTTTGTTACTACTCCATTTTTATTGGTGACAATTTATCACTTACATGTTATTTTACTAATAAATAAATTATTTTATGTTTTTATTTCTGGATATAGAAAACCAATAAATAGAAAATCGGACAAAGACTCAATAAATTAAAAAGATAAGTTGAAGGTGTCACAAATATTATAAATATATCCTTCTTGAATTCACTTTTCCTACGCGTTTTATCCAGCCACCTCTATGTCATGTTACTTTCATACGACATGCAACGAACACTAAAATTATTGAAATGTTAATTAGCGCCACTCTGCCATTAAAGGGGTTTTCCATTCAATTACATTGGAATATGTTAATTTGTTTAAAAAAAAGAAAAAATTAAGAAATAATCCACCCAACCTACGGAATAACCCACGCTCGTCAATATACATACAACGGGCGTGGGTTATTCCGTTATACCTTCTTACCTTTCAAGCGAAAAAGATTTTAAGCCCTCTTTATACTCTTGGGACTCTGATATATCAAATGAAAATCTTAATAAAAGTAAAAGAATTACATTTCCTGTGTAACGAGTATTCTAATTGCCAATAAAGGATTAACAGCTTCTTGCGTGAGCTTTGTATGTGGGTACCTCATAGGTATCAGTCGTCTAACGTTATTTATACCGTAAGTTACTAGTAGTAGTAATAAGTTAGTACTATCATATTAACTAACATAAAAATACAAATTAGATGGTGGATATCCCTTTGATAATTCTAATGATATCATCCTTATCCATTCATATTTCTAAACATTTTCTATGTATTGTACCTAAAAGCAATCAGAGAAGAATTCATTCTCATAACTTTAACAATAAATCAAATAATTTTAATGAATCAATGTTGTCATACTCTTACACACAGCTGTTCAGACCCACTTCGGAATTCACGCTTAATTTACCTGGAACAATAAAAATATGTAATCAGATATTTAGAATACAGATACGTATATTACTTATCGTCGGAGATGGTGCAAATCTGTGTTACCTAATTCACAGAATGCACTAAATTTAATCTAGCTATTTAATCTAAAATAGCTTATAACTGGATAAGTTTTCTATTTCAAGTGCTTTTAGTATAATTTTGTCATTTAACTATATGTCGTTAGATATGCAGAGTTATTCAATGATAGTTATACGCATTTACACTATTCTTAACGTTCATTCTAGAATTATAATTTTTGAATCACAATGAATTAATGTATGTATAATGTATACAAGAAACTTAGGATTTTACATGGTATTTGTATGGTATTGATTGAGTATTTTATTGTATTATACGGAGTCCAGAGGTCTCTTTAAGATCTTCTCTTTAATAATCCATTTAAATATGTAATAAATACCTAGGACAAAACAAAACAAAACAAAACAAAACTGGACAACTTAATCAATAAAATGAAACCAAAAATACGTAACTAATTAATTTTTAGCCAAGCAATGAATAAGATGATATTTGATTACATATTAAGCAGTATAATTTTATAATAAAAATTATCAATTAATAAGCTTTAAAGGTAATAATAATATGACATCGCAAGTATTCGAGATTTTATAACCATATTTTGTTATAAAAATGCCTTTTAATCTGTAATATGATAGGTTATTACTTATTTAGAAAAGTACGTTTGCGATATAAAGTCTAGTTTGTACAGCCAAATATTTTCTGTCCCTGTTATTTTGTAATTTCATGAGATGGTTAGTTCATATCATCAACTCATCTTTTTGTTATTTTTGAAAAAATCCTTTATGTAGATATTGAGCGACATTAATGTCGCAAGTAGCTGTATTTGTGGCTATGGACGTGTGTGTGTGTATGTTTGTGTCAGCTTCGATGTGTATTTAAATAAATACAATATTTAATACGTGATAATTATTATACTCAATTGGAAATACGTGTAATGGTTCTATTTTTGACAATACAGTACAAAGATATAAAAAGCGGTTTATACTAACGGAAGTAATAAAGTTTTAATTCATTCACTCATTAATCTACACGAGAACATTTTAAAAACCATTAAGTAATAATTAAATCAAACATTTGTAAAGCGGATCTCTTAAATTTAAAAATGATTAAGCATGTTTTGGACCAAACTTAATATAGAGTTCCATAATTGCATAATTTCATATATGTCCCTTGACAGCTACAAAGTCACATGCAGCACGCTCCCAGCCAACTCTCCAGACCGGGGAAGCCCCTGCAGACCCACCAGTGGGCTCTAAAAAAACATTTTACTAGAGGGGCCATTAGACACTTCTGCCATACAAAAAGGTTTGAAGACTGAACTTTTAATCTTATTAAAGCTGTGCTTTCCCTAAGTAATCAAATGTTTATAGTTCTTAAGATGCAATAAATGATTCTCAGACTTTATTTCGTTATTGAAACATGTAATTCAACACCGATGTAGACGCTTAGAAGGCAGTAGACAAGCCTAATAGTTAGTATATATATATATATATATATATATATATATATATATGGACCTGTTTCTAATAACCCATGTAGCAGTACCCTACTTGACAACTCTATACCAGGTAATTATCTTTAGTGGTGTCAAAGCTGACTGCAATGAAAGGCTGGCAGTTATTTACGTCGATATTCTTACATCCTGCTTCACTATTTTTACCCTTTTCTAGCTTTTATTAGACAGTATAATTTTATGACACACCGGTAAGAAACCGACAGGCTCATAATTATATTACTTCACTAGTGTTTTTTTTGTACATATAATGTTGTTGGCCGCAGGTGGCCTTTACAGCGTTACCGGGGTTTTAAGTAGGCGAGAACCTTGGAGAGTCCTCAAAGTCTTATGGGACGATTCTGGAGGATTTCTAATCGACAGGCATCACCTACAGGGGAGGTGACAAACCTGAGGGTACAAAAACTCGGACTTCGGCTCAGGCGAGTCGTGTCGTGAAGGAGAGGAACGTCCAGGTACGTACCTGTAATAGGTATAGCGCGATGAGTGTAGTTCATTTCACAAGTAATACTAAATAGTTCTATGAAATTCATAAACCTCTTAAAAATGTAAAGAAACATCGTAAGTGTCATTTATGATACAGCAGTCACTGAATTGAAAAAAATCAATAAAATTTCGGTGATCATTTGTATTACATATATTTAGGTCGGTGAATATTTGTCTATTCTGTTTACAAAAATTTTAATATGTAATAGGTACTTTTTAGTATTAATATGACTGAAAATTCCTCGTTTCACAAAACCAATGGAAAAAGACGTAGCAAATTAATTTACGAGTTAAGTATTAATCAAATTCAGTAGCGTTTAATTAAAACATCCTATCTCGAGAAGTTGATATAAAGCTATAGATTCAATTGGGGCACAGATACTGTTAATTATTAGTAGGTTATAAGAAACTTTTGAATTCTAGTACAATTAGTACTAGAATTCAAACCCCTTTTCTATTATATATTGGTAAAACAAAATTAAACAGATTGTTCTTTAAAATGTTGTCGAATAAAGGTATTTGGAAAGCACAAACACATTGGCTCAAATATCGTTCTTCCATAGAACTTTCAGCTAACGATCCGTACACAGCTCGATTTGTGGAAAACAAAATTAACCTAACGTAATTCTCAGGCTCAAAGTATGGCGGTCGTAGTCGACAAAGCAAATCGCCTAGATTTTTCTAGCGGAACAGACGCTAAATTGGCAAACACAACTCGTATATTTATTCCTGTACAAATCCTTGCATTCGAAATATACACAACAATAGACTTGGAATAAAAATAGTAAAATTTAGTTTATTATAGAATAAAAAGTATATAGCATTATCTTTGACGATATTTACATTGAGCTGGAATATGGAACAAGAATTTCATGTAAAAATGAAGTATATTTTTAAATTATTATTTATCAAATCGGTAAGTTGACAAAACAACAGGAATTTCTACGTTACGCATTGCTGTCTAAGTCCATGTAATTTTCATTTTAAAATTATTTGATAGGTAATGACAGCTCTTTTGGAATTTTGTGTCTATTTATATCATTATGTCGTATAATGAAGTAATATAAGCAAGTAAGTAAGTAATCGAAATCTTTATATGTCTTGTCTATAAAGATTTCGATTACTATCCAACTAGATTGGTTACAAACCACCAATCAGTTTCTATACACTTTCTATCGGCCATAAATGCATAAAATTGATGTAGGGCTCTACCCAATGCTGCGATGTGAAAATTATTTACGTAGTGGAAGAAGGCAATGCAACCGTTTTCTGCGCTACATAAATCCAAGCAGCCCGGCCTAAAAGAGTTATAAACGAATCACATTTTTACGTTCGGCTCAGAACTGTATTTCATATTGGCAAGGCTGAGACAAAAAGATGTTTCGTATGCCTTAGCCTAGTGATCGTGACTCGTACAAACATATTTCTGTTTGTCATGTATAAAATTACTTTTAAATTATTTTTTATTTTTATTTTATTTCATAAGTGGTCGCCACTGTACATCTTCAGTAACTAACTGGTGTATATGTTTCATAACTTAGAAGTTAGAAGCAAAATTTTGCATATTGCATTTAATGTTGAACAAAATCTGTCCAAATAGTTACATTTAATTATTTGATCGAAAACGAAATCCGAAATTTATTTCAATACAAAATTTCATAATTTGATTTTAAAACGGTTTTACCTTAGATTTATCAAAACTTCTCTGTAAGAGAATGTTGATTCGCATGCTCCTTTTGTTAATTTAAAATGAACTACTTATGTACTTATATGTTTAAATCTTGATCTCAAATCATTTTAAGTGCATTAGTAAAAGATTATCTCCGTGCACTTTTAATAAATCTTAAAATTTTAGTTATTTAAAGTTTTAAATTTAGTTTATTAAAAGACGTGGGCAATAATAACCGTGCCAATAATTCAAAACAGCCTCGCTTTCTCGCAAGAGTTTCTAATAGTTCATTACAATAAATAATATGATCTAATAGAGTTCCGCATAAACTTTCATCACTTAATTGTGGGTTTATAAGGGATAATATCCTAGAAATGACTCTATTTTGATGGAAACTAGATTAAATTTAAGAAAAAAATTTTTTTAATAACCTTTGAATCATTGATAAGTATTAAACTACGTTTCTGCTGGCATAGTGATGGACAGTGAAGAGCACCTACTTCAGATCTGGAGGCCGTGGTTCAATTCCCAGTGGGTGCAGAAAATTTTCTCGGTTTGGTTGGTGGTAAGAACTAATTATAAACAAACGAAAAAGATATTAATAGTGAGCTACAAATTGGCAGAAATTGGAATATATTGTCTAAGTTAAGTTTTAGTTTTCGAAATACACAGATGTTGTAACTAATGTAGATACATAATTTACACATCATTTTATATTGAAACTGATCTACAATAATGTATACATGAATACAGATGCAAGCACAGTCTTTTACATCGTAATCACGTTACATTGATTACATGTCCGATAAATAAAGTGTGTATTTCAAGTAATTGAAATTGGATAGAAGGAGAAAGTGGACTGACCGGTGCATAATGAGAAAATTTATTAGAATCCGCCCGGGAAACTGAGGAACGTGTTTTAAATAAATCCATTTTATTTTGCACTACGAAGAGAATAGTTATGAAACTAATGCTGTTGAAAGTGATATATACCTAAGCCTTTTAGGTCCTTGCTAATAATAATTTACTAATTAGATAATATATAAAACAGTGACATGTCAATGACAATTCTAGTCTCGACTGCAAAACAAAGTTTTTAATACAAAATGAACTGTTTCAGCTATGTTTGTATAATACCTACTCAAATTTGAGGACTTCTTCCACTGTCTAATAACAATTGTACAAGAATACGTGAAATATATCAATCCAAAATATTGCATTAATGACCATATAGAATACACTAATGCCTAATTGTACAAAAAGGCTAATAAAAACTCCACTACACCATATATATATAACTTTCTTCTTTTATTTTAAACAAAAATACTCAATACTTGCACATGGTTATGCACTCGTACATGACCAAGTCTGTTAATTTAAGAGAATTCATTGCTCCAATAGTCATAAAACATCTTCTGCTGCAAACACCTGTTCATATTAGCCACAGGACCTAAGTTAACTAGCTTAACTATGTAAGCAATATTAACCTTTTTTTATTAACGATACGATACATTTCGATATTAATCCTTATAGAATTTCTGGCTGCACTCTTTTAAGGAGTGTTACATCAACTTTAATTATTTTTGTTTTATATTCCACAACGCTCTACATTTCTTAATTAATATTTTTTTTTACAAAACGATATAGAGAAAAAGCCCGATAACGGCAACGATAAATCGAATGAATAAAATGTTATTGCAAATGTGAAGTTGCGTGCGATGAAATGAAATGAAAACACATAACCATTGTAACAGTCAAAATTTGTTGTAACCGCCGCCTATTACAGGAAAACTCGGCAGCCTTACTGAAAACTCTTTGATATAAAAATACGATATTACTTTTGCTCTGATTTCAAACGGATTTCATTCCTCTTTTTCTGGGACAGAAAAGAAGGGGTAGTAAAATTTTCTTATTAGAGTTGAACGGAAGAGAGGCAAATAACTAAGTTTAATTAAAGACAATATCACAAACTGTGTAAGACAACTTTATAAGAATGACTATTAAGGGCTTTCGCTACTTCTTCCAATGAACATAGGCACGGACACAGACGCGATCTGTCAACAAATATTGATTGCTACGCTGCTTCCTAGCATTTGTACACAATAAGTTCCTCTACGACCTTAGGAGGTTTAGTGACATACTTTATCGCACATCCAGAACGAATTCTTTAACAGCACACGTAGCTTTCATGTAACCCAGATTCATTCAAAAGAGGCATGAAATTATTCTATATGGGCCGGTCGGTATTTTCCATGATGTTAATGAACTTCGCATGGTATGGACTCTTACTGTCAAGCACTGACGAAATATTTAAAAAATAGGTATTTCACTTACAGCAGTAGTTAATATTACCTCTTAAGGTGAAGGATATTAAGCTGGTCCATTACTGTTTATATAACCGCATTGAATAAAATATTACATTCGCTACAATACAAATATGTGTTACAACATGGAGTATTATTGACGAGTGCTTGTTTATACTTAAGTTTAACATAAAAAGCAACATCTTAAGTGAAACCCATGCCACCACTAGCGCTCGAAACAAAGGAGACTACAATTTCGAATTAAGATTTTACTTCTTTTTACTTGTACCGATTTAATTAAACTAAATATAATACGTATTGAGTTTGACGTCACAACGCATTGTGATCCTACTTTTTTATTAAATTGACGAGTAGTTAATATTTTTCATTTTCGTTAACTTAAAAGTAAATTTAGGGTATATCGATTTTAATTGTACTCTTTTGGCAAGAAAAATAGTTACTGCATCCTTCCGTGGCAATAAGATGAAATAAAAACAAGGAAATAAGTCTTTCAATCTACATAAACTAGCGATTTACAAAAGCTCGTTCAAGTATGACGAGGACCAACGAGAGGGTAACTCACCCCCGCCCAAGTGAGGTCGCGGAATACATCACATGTGCAGTGACATCCTACCCCCAAGAAACGTCACCTAATAGTTATGACTACCACGTGATACTTAGCTATAGGCTGTGATGTGTTCAAAGGTTGTGACCTCGACAACTTTCGATTACTTTATACTTAGGTATCTAATTATTTAAGCAAACTAGTTTGTTTGTCCTATTTACTAAGAGTAGGCAAAAAATCATTTTCATAAATATTTTAATTCGAAATAATTAGATTGGGTAAAACGCCATGATATCATAAAACGATCTTCCCATATCAAATTGACATCTAATCGTATAATTTCTTATATAACTTTATTGTATTGTAAATGCAATAAAAACACAATTTTTTATTGTTAAAATTGATCACCATTTTGATGTTCCATTTTATAACAATTCAAACGGAGCGTAGAAAATGTAGGTAGATTTGCATATTAATCACCAATCTCCAATTCAGTTTAATTGAATTTGATAAATGAGGATACATTGAAATTTAATATTAATTTAGATATTCGACTTGTTCATTCCTCGATAAATTTTCAATAGAGATTTGTATTTGGATTTTGAAACTTGATATTTCGATTATTATAGTATGGGGTGTTAATTAATGATAGTAACGTGTCAATGACAGCAAAACAAATTTTGATTTATTACGAAAACTCAGTGAAAAGATCCTCTTCACTTGTACGTCTAAATTCAACACTTCCAAAGCAGTAGGGGTCTCGGATTCCACTTGGTGAAACTCCAAATATTTCCCATACCTACAAAGAGTTTTTGCCCTAACACATGTATGTAATGATACGACTTGTCAACCCCCCAGACGCGTATGAATTGAGCGCACTTCAAAAGGAGTCCCTGCTAACAAATCCCGGCACCCTTCAGTGCATTTAGTTGCAGGTGCTTACAATTTTTCTTCTCTGGCAATTACATTGAGAGTGGCTGCGTCTATGTATGCACAGTTATGTCTTTGTAAGCGATGTGACAGCTTTTATTATATAAAAGCTTTGTGATGGAAACTCTTTATCATTGTATGGCATTTAGATAGATATGTAGAAGTTCTTTATACAATGCATATATAAAACAAACGGAATATGATAAAAAAGGCGGTATTATGGCTAGGATTGATCGCTACCAGATAACTATTTATAAGGTTGGTAGTTGACTTAATAAATAATAGTGAAAACTAAAAATAAAAAAAAAGTTATATTGTTTTGGTGATAATAACTTTATAATTTTGGCACACAAAAAGGTTTTCTAAAATATTTTGGAAAGAAAGTTTTGAAGCTTTCCTACCAAAATATTTTAGAATATTCAGTGTCACGTCCTATATTACGGATTAATAGTAAATTTTCAACTGGCAAATTCCTTCCTTCAAAAGGCAAATCTGTCAATTAAATATTGAACAATCGACAGTATCTGTCTACAGCTGCAGTCAGACGTTCATTAGCATAATAAATACCCACACTACTACAGTCAGAACTAGCATCGTCTCGAGTGTACAACTATTTGTCTCAAGTCCCTCTGTTTCAGTGTTCGTGCTAATTTTCCTCTTGCAAATTGTATGCTCGCTTAACTCGAGGATATTGCAAAGTTTAAATACAATTATTTTCTTTAAGTACTCTCATTACAGTTTCCAAAGCCAAATAATCATAAAAACCAATGCATATTGTGTTGTGATCAAAATTGAAAATAATTAATTGAATTTTTATTGATGTTAATTTTTGATTCTCTCTCTCTCTCTCTTGATTCGCTTTTTATTATTGATGTTATGATGTTGGTGCTTAATCTAAGCGACACACACACAAAGTTATTATATAATGATTTGTAGCAACATGTCGCGGGTAAATAGGACCGCCTGCGTTTTATTGGGTTAACGTTAGTTTTTGCTATGTTGGTCTTATTTTTTGTTTCATGAATAGCGACCAAGAGTATGTCGGATACGAATAATTATTTCCATTGAAATATTAGCTCAAACCATCGCATAACTCTTTATAACGTTGCAGGTCCATTAAGATATTTTTTGTACAAAATATAACAAATAATATTAAGGTTTAAGTTATTAGCATTCAACTTCAACAAATATAACAACAAAAACTACAATACAACTATTGCTTGTGAACAAATAACTGTCTCCCCATATGTTCAACTCCCGAACTCATTAATGTTGATTAATGAGTTCGGGAGGATCACTTTTCAAACAGCAATTTTCGTAAATGTCCAGCTGTAATATTTCTATCTTCCATGAAAAGGAACTTACATAATAGTTTTTAAGTCACTGTTCACGCGCAAACTAGCAAGGAGGCTTCGTAGCAGGAGACATGCCGCCTCCTTGAAGTATGGATGAGCGGCGTGTAGCTGTTTTAGAAGAAAGCCGAGTTCGGCGATTGTCTTTTGTTTTCTTTTCGTCTTGTAATCTACTTTTTTCTTTTATTTTTACAAGAGATTGTAAATTACCATATTTTAATATTATACTATATTCCATTTTAATCTCTTGTATTATTGTTCGCACGAACAAATTGGCGACCGTGACAGGACAAATTTGAAGATCGTAACTAAGAACAAATTGGCTATTGTGCTGAAAAGGATCTGCATGTTTGGAGCCAGGCTGAGGACAAATATTGTGAAACTCGCATCATCTGGTCTTTCCAAGGGAAGTGCTCCCATTTTATTGCTTAATCCGTTTATTTTCTTAGCATTTCAAAACTTCATACAGAAGTTACTTCAATTCTTTACAAAGAAAAACTAATAATTTTCTTACTAATAGTAGTAACTAATAGTCTTCGTATTAATATTTTTTCTTACCATTTATTTACCTAAATTAATAATTCTTGGCAGAGGACTATTACATAGCGCATACTACGTGTGTGCATTCAGTACACCTTCCTACGTCTTGGCGGCCTTTACCAGCGACGAGCTGTAAAAAAAAAATTGTAAACTACCTGTCTCAAGTAGTGTGCGTGTGTCGGTCGTATTGCTGGCGGAACGCAAAACAGCTATTTGGTTAGTTAATTCGCTTTACTTTTCCTAGCTCATTGTTTGTTTTTTCCATTGTCACAAAATGTCTACCAAGGAGAATTTTGGCAAATGTGAATACTCTGAGTTAATAAGGAAACGAGTTATTATACGGGCTCGTTTGACAAAGGTTACTGAATATGTGCAGGAATTAGATATTAGTAACTTAAATGATATCGTTATTAAGGAATTAAGCAGACGATTAGACAATTGCCAAGATTTATTTAGGAAATTTGATGATATTCAATCCTTTATTGAAGACTCTTGTAAGGAATCCGAGTTGGACGAACAGATTTCCTTACGAGATTCTATTGAGACTAAATTTTATTCAGTTATGTCTACTTTGGATTGCATACTTGAGAAACATAAAGTCAAAAATCAGGAAAACTCATGTAATGTAAACTCATGTAATAGAGTCAAAGAAACAAACTTCGTCGGAGCTAGCAATGAGCTAGGTAAGGTTTTGCGGGCGAGTCATGACTCAGTAGCTGACTTTGCTAATAATGAAGGGATTTTATTTAAGTTTAGCCCAGCCTATTCACCACATTTTGATGGTTTGTGGGAGGCAGGGGTAAAGGCCGCTAAATTTCATTTAAAAAGGGTAGCAGCAAACGCATCGCTAACCTTTGAAGATCTATCAACTTTGTTCTCGCAGATAGAGGCTATCCTCAATTCACGTCCCCTTTCCCCATTGTCCTCTGATCCTTTTGATTTAAATTGCTTAACTCCCGGGCACTTTCTAATCGGAAGACCAATGATGTCGATACCTGATTCCGGAGCAGCCGAGCCTAAGCCTAAGTATCACCAGATCGAAAGGTTACGACGTGACTTCTGGAAGAGATGGTTCAACGAGTTTATTGCTGAAATGCAGCAACGCACAAAATGGAAGAAGAGTTCAGTAGATCCCAATGTCTTAGTAAAGGACAAGAATCTTCCTCCACAACGTTGGCGTTTAGGACGCATATCTATGCTCCACTTGCGCACTGATGGCGTATGCAGGGTGGTTGACATCTACACGTCGAGGGCAACTATCCGTAGAGCTATCCACTACGTGGTCAGGATGCCTACTGACGAACATTCAGAGAAAGAAATTGAAAGTGAACTCTTTCAAGGGCCGGAGCATGTTCACGCGCAAACTAGCAAGGAGGCTTCGTAGCAGGAGACATGCCGCCTCCTTGAAGTATGGATGAGCGGCGTGTAGCTGTTTTAGAAGAAAGCCGAGTTCGGCGATTGTCTGTTGTTTTTCTTTTCTTTCTGTTACTACTATTTTATTTTATTTTTACAAGAGATTGTAAATTACCATATTTTAATATTATACTATATTCCATTTTAATCTCTTGTATTATTGTTCGCACGAACAGTCACCCCTTATAATATCTTAGTAAGGTTTTCTCTATTTAAGCAAGTGAAAAAAAACTCATTATTACGCTGTTAGCGTTAATTGATTGTAACTTACACCGCACAATCATGATAGCAGGTAGGTATTAATTAACGGCTATCAATTAATCAACTAAGTCTGTAATTAATAATTTTATAGAATAAATGTGTTGTTTTATGTTCTTTATAATTGTTTTGTAGTAGGTACATATGTCTTGTTGTAGGTATCTAAGTAAAATCGTTAAAAGGGGAATTTATCTTTAAAGACTGAATTTGTAGTTACCTACCTTATTCTTTAGTAAGTACGAGTTAACTTATTTCTTTAGTATTAAGACTGAAAATTAAATTTTGCTGTCAATAGAATTTCACGTTTCGTTTATTACTAAGAATACATATCTACTAAGGTATGCTTACCGTCAGGAATCCCTTACAGTTTTAGTATTAAGTTATTCTCTTAAATGACATTTTAATAGTTCATTGAGTCATCAATCAACCATCGTGTCTTATCGTCGGTGATCTAATTAAAAAACCATTATCACTCGAACACGTAGGGTATGATTAATTTTGATTGCTTTATTGTATGAATCTCGTTAATTTACTGAAAATAGATTAAATAATGAATTCTTACAAAAATCGATCAAATCCAGTCATCAGTGTTTTTTTTCTAATAATTCATTTTATCACTAATACATTATCTATTATTATATTAATCTAAATATTTCTGACTCTTACAAATGGTTTACAATATGCAATCAGCTCGAGTAAATTGTGAATTATTTTGTTCTACTTTTTTATATATTTTTTAATCTGAGATAGTTTGATCGACAACTATTTAACAGACAACGACGAAGTTTGTGAAGCGGCGAAAACTAATTTTAAATTATTTACATCTCATACGTATCTTTGTATGTACATACATACACGCGTGAAATCTTTATTATAAACTTAACGATTAGTCACTATTTCACTGTTTTAATATTTTCTCTTTATCATTTTCTGAATTATTATTATGTGGTATCGCTATTTTTATTAATTTTATTAATTTATATTTTTATTAATTTAAGTATCGCGTAAAACCAGTAGCACATAATCCGTAATTAAGTGTTTAGTGATTTGTTTTAAATTGTTATACTGTATGGAAGACAGGACATTAAAATGACTGTAATTTTTTTAAATGACGAAGCAGCCAAAAACCCTGTACCAAAACTCTTCGTTGTTAAATACAGAAGTACGCTCGGTTTGTTTAATGTCTACGCTACTGTTTAATATTTTTGTTAGTATGTGTTTTTGTTGACTGCCTTTAAAATAAATAAATAAATAATATTATTAACTTTTAATTCGAAGGTCTCTTAAATTCCTTAGAAAAATAAGAAATAGATAAATTAATTCACATAGAAAAAACAAGGATAAAACAAACTAGGATTGTTAACGATATAATTCATGTCGGCCTGAATTTGGTTCTCTGAATTGTAACAAATAGTAAGATTACTGTCGTTTTAATTTCCATTTACTATCCGCAGAGTGTCTACCCCTAATGGGTTTTCGCGCATAAACCTGAACATGATATTTACGGTTTCATGTTTATGGTCGAGCGAAAACCGACGATCGACAACGTCACTGAACCGTTGCACTTTCTTGAATAGCCAATAAACTTATTTTGAACTTGTACTTGCCTACAACAACAGTTTTACGAGTGCAGCTTAAACATGTTTCATTATGGAGTCAAACGAAAATAGTAAATGAGAATATTTTTAAAATACATGTAATTGCACTAATTCTGTCTTCATAAATTACTTCAATATGAATTAGTTGAAGTACGTGTTGACAGTGAAAATTTTTCAATTACAAGGTAAATTTTTTGAGCCGTTTATATTTTACTTAGATAAAAACGCAACTCGAATAAAGTATCTTGGTGTTCATTTCGAAGTATACATCATTATTCTTTAAGCTTCAATAATTAACATCTATTGATCAAGACAAGAGAGAGATATTAAGACAGAAACCAGGACTTTAAAGCTAAAAATTAAAATCCGATTGACAAAACCGTATCGAGTCCATTTGTCGCTTAAAAAAATCAATGCCTCTTTTCGGTGCTCTAAGTATTCGTCGTCTAGACTAGCCATCAGATGCTAAAACAATTGTGGCTAAGTGTGATAATTGATGTTAGCGTTAGGTACCGCTAAAAATACTTAAAATATATATACATAATATATAATCTTAACGAAAACTAAGATAAAAAATTATAAATTAAATTACAGCTATTTCGATAGTTTTTTTATAAGATTAATCTACTATTCTAAATAATCCCTGTTTCAGTGAGTTTCAAATTTTTATAAGAATGTAACTAGTTTAAAAATAATTGAATATTTTGGACTAACACTTAGTCCAATCGAGATTTTTCTTTTTAGATCGTAGTTTATATATAAACGCATTAAACATTCTTGTATCAACCCCAAAATCCACCCCAAGCTACATTATTATATTTATATAATAACACCGTATATAGCCAACTTTGACATTGTTTGTTTCATTTAACCTCATTTTGACTGTATTAAGTAACAACTACCGATTAATCCGTTTAAATACAAGACACCGTGTTTACATAATAGTAGCAATTGTCCATTATATTTTTGCAGCGATGGAAAGTGGTTTGACATGATCGGTCGGCTGACGATTGTCACTTCAATTGCTGTTAGGCATTAAGTGAGCACTTTCTAAGTTTGCAATAAAAGTAAACGTGCCTTATTATTAAGGACGCTTTACATGAGACGGTAAATTTTAGTAATTGCTTTTAGATATGCGTAAAATAAATCAAAAAACCTTTTAAATAAGAAGTACCTTTGTGTACATAAATAATTAAAAATGTATTTGGAGCAATTTAGCCGATTTTATCTACCTCCGCCATAGTATAAATGAATTATCTCATAATTTTAAATCACGGACAAGCCAGCATAATTTACACTAGAGTCATCACAGACAGAACTCAGACAGAGTTATAGTAGCGACTACAACGTGAATTATGTCTACATTGGAGAGACGCAACTTAGTTTATCAATCTAAACAGTCTAACCTACTGTGTAAATTGTCTGCACTTGTCAAGTTCTTGTCCTACTCAATGCAATTAAAATATGTCTTCATTATTAATTAAGTACATATCACCTGTAGTGTAAAGCTACGCTATTCAATTTTGGTATTACGCGGTTTTTATTGTATTTGAACAAATAAAAACACAATTTGGAACCATTAGCACCTACACTACATTTTCTAATTTTTTTAATATATTTTACGAAAATTTCATAATATATAAATATTTATTTTTAACTTTTACCCCGTGCGTGGGCACGTTTTACGGCTGTCAAAGAGCGATGTGATATCTACGGCCGCGCAACGAGAACGGACATTGAAGTCACTACTGAAATGTTGTACTCATTTGAGAAAGTATGATAGCCATCATGAATTTTGTTGATAAACCGGTTTTATGTTATCACAACCGAATCAACGCAGGACGTTGAAGTCACATAACATTCTTGTATTTACATCAGGGAATTCTGTCATTTTCATAAGTAGAATAATACTTTGGTACTATTTCACACCATACATTAACTATGTAGTTATGGTTACAATCCTACTAGTACACGCAATAGTTGGTGCGCTGTAGTACTAATATTAGTTACGTATTAACACAAAGCAATATTACTCATAAGAACTTTCTATAGTTCCATTAAATTTAAAATACAAGTGAAAAATTTTATATTACTGTTTTTAAATAAGTAACGATGCTCTTATTGGCTTTAACATTATATGTAGACAGCTAATAAACGCTTTTACTACCTAATCTTTCTTTATTTGAACAAACAAAATGCATCTGAATTTATTTCCATCATATAACATTTCAACATCATGCAAGATATATACTTTATTTCCCCTAATACATTTGCTGCGTACTCTCGCGTTGAACCGAGACGGTGGACATTTTCCCAAATATACCCATCTGGTTGTGATATACGACCTTTATACGGTATACTCACCTCCCTTTGCCCATGGAAAAATAACTTGATTTTATTTTCCTTCATACGCTCCTGATACTAAAAGGTATCTATGAAAGTGTTTGAGTGCCGTGAGAAGCCTGTCATTCTGCTGGGAATCTTGGAATAAAAGCGGGGAAAGCTTTTGCATAATTTATCGTGTCACTCGATATTTTCCTAATATATTCTTATTCTAAGTCTTTTTCATGGTTCCGTCATTCAAAAAGAAATAAAGAACCCATATAGCGCCACGTGCCTAAAAATTAAAGGCTGGAAAGGATTACTTTTTTTCTTTTTCTCTTTTTTTCTTTTCTCACCCGAATGCTTGATCACTATTATGAACTTTCAGCCTTCAGTCAGCTTTGGTTTGTGACATATGTGAAACTTTTCAGTGTTTGATTTCATTCATTCATTTGAAGGGTAAGTTCGATTATCATTATCGTATAATTCAGTTCTTAATTGCTTTGTGGTAAAGGGATATGTCATATCGTTATCCTGGCTCTAATATAGAAGAAATAACTACATAAGACATGGCTGTATGGCTTCGGTTCCCTTTGCCTTCCTAATAATAGGGAGAAATGAAAAATGAGAAGGAATTTTATGTATGATGAACATATAAATGCTTTAAGAGCTCATGGAATAGCATAATAAAGCATTGTTCATTCACCAACACTATTAATCAACACCTATTAAGATCGTAATAAATAATATTTCATGCAGTGTCACGTACAATAATCACAATACGAAAAACAATTATAAATTGTAAATCCGCTATCTACTGCTACGAAACATTAAACGAAAACTACTGTGCTGTTTATCACACAATGACTATATAACAACCAACCTATATAACCATTATGAAACAATCATGCGACAAGCTATTTTGCTCAATGTGGATAAATTAAAAAAATATAAATTTATAAAGTGTATTTTTGTTACTAACATCACTGTAAAAGCGATACTTACACGAAAAGTCGGAAAAGTGAATTCTCTGTCTTGTTCTTCATAAGAACAAGACAGAGAAGTTAAATCCATCTGCACCTATATTGCATACTAACATCGCAATAGGAACATAATATTTTTAAATATAATCACGCTAACACAAGTCTCTGTAATCACGAAGAGTTTGTACAACCCTAAGCCCTTTCATACCGATCAAGGCTGTCTTTTGCCTATACTCACAGATCATAGATAAAGGCGTGGTGCTGATTTGTAAGTGGCAAAGTGACTTTTACTTTAATTATCATGAGGGTATACACGCTGTATCGATGTCGATTAATTACCTTTCCACGAACTCACACAGCGCATATCTCATAACAACGTTGCGAAGTTAAGTTCATAGAACGAAAATAATATACATTTTCATCCTTATGAAATATCGCATGAACATTTTTTGTAAGCAATTTCTAATTAAAATTTAGTAAATCTCACATGATCTACTTTAACAATTCGGAATTATTAAATAAATACCTTGTTAGAACAAGATAAAATTGCCAAATCAAGGTAAAACAATATTAACATTTCTCTTTTAATTTTTTCTTAGTTGGTCTTTGGATTCGATTCTTTTCAATCATAATTCATAATAAAACCAAGCTAAAATAGCCACTTTCTTAACGACTCTTTCAAAGATTCCAAGGTTCATAATAAACTTTTCCCTGGAATCGAACAAAACATGCGCTTGCATCTGCGTTGGTTATAAGCCAGCCTAAATGGTCAGTAACTTTACAGTTTCAAGATAAGTAGCAAGCCATTCAATCTTGACTAGTTTACTAGTTTCATGCATTCGTAAAACTCAACAACCACGCATTAATTTGGAGCGTTTTATACTTTTTAAATTGTTATAAGTGCCCATTGTATTTTGATCATTGGGAAGGCACAACTACAAGTAAAAATTAGTTTATTTATATATTTAACGGTTAATGTAGACACAATTACTTCGATAATTGAAATCAAATTCTTCGCCTTTCAACTAATATTTGCAAGTATTATATCAAATAATGTAAAATGTTTTATTTTAGTACCAACGTAGGCATCTATTCTTTTTTGTCCAGAAACCTTAAGGAGGAATCTTATCAGTCCATTGCGAGACGAATATAAATCAAAATACTTAACACTTATATAAATGAACGCTCAAAATAATTAGTTTATAAGCTGTAATAATACAAAAAACAAACAAAATTATAATTTTAACAATTTAACTAATTAAACTTTCAAATGCAAGCTAAACTGTATCGTTCAAAATTACAAATAAAAGTAAACTCAAAATCGACATAAAATGGATGAGAAAGAATACAATTTAATTTAATAATATAATACTTCATTGCACAAAAAATATACAAAAGGTAATGAACATACACAGAACAAATAGGCGACCTTATTACTAAAAGCAATCTCTTCCAGGTACCAACCATAAATTGGTGATTAAACAAGAAGAATCATAAATTTAGTGCAGAATAAGTACAAAATTAATACAATTTAATTGAATATGTATGAAATTTAATGGTTGGTTCTAAGAAAACTATTCGTTTACCTACATTAACGGCATTCTAAAATAACTTAAAGCTATAAACATATATTTTATAGATGGTCTTCTCAACCTCAACCAATTGTTTGTGTTTTAAAAAGGAACTCACAACTAAAACTTCTTTGTGCTATAATAATATCTTCTACTATGGAATATCCTACATAGATAACTACTAAACTAATAAGTATTTAAATCGCTTTTAATCACCACTTATACCGGATTTACAGTCGATTTCGATTGAGCCATCAATACATACAAATGACTAGTGGACCTGAAAGAAAGTTCAATCTAGTTCTCAGAGTTTCTCCAGCGATTACTTACGGTATATAAATAAAGGATACGCAATTAGTTCTCAAACACTTAACACTAACACACAAAGCTGATTTACGGTAAGGTACCTCCATATTATATAAAAAGTAACCTTATAAGTATTTGCAAAACAGCGAAAAGAAAGATTAATTGTGTTAGGACAAGCGACTACTCCTGATAATACAAGATACTGTAACGTTTACCATAAGGGCAATTGTAGATACTATTCTTCAGTTGTAGATACCATTTCCTATTACGAAAGTACTAATCTTATTCGCTTAAAAAGTTAAGAAATACATTTTAGTACATAATTTTAAAGTAACATATTCTTAAAATTAAATAGCGAGTATATTCGTATAAAAGCACGTAGGAGTTATCGTTTACAAACTCTGAGTATTATAAAATCGTATAATATTCTGAAAATAAACAGCAATACTCAGAATACATCCTACGCTAACTACAAAACCGTCAATTTATCCTCATAAAAGTGGAAACCAATAAAATAAGATCAAATGAAATGCCATGACAAAAGATTACATTTTAATTCAGTGATAAAACACTTTCTTGATACAAAGTAAGGGACTCCTATCCCCAAGATATTCGAGAGTACGAATGACAGTTTTATAGACGCGAGCGCAAACATAAAGCCGTGCTAGATGTGTCTTTAATGCCAATGCCTTAATAAGGGTCGTAAATTGTGCAGAGTTAATTGGCCCGTACTATTTCAATTGAAACCGAGTATCTAATCTTTGGAAATAAACTGGAAAACAGGAATATCGAAAAACACAATTAGATATGGAAATAATGACACAAATATTTATTTTCTAGTCGTAATATGACAAGAAGCGCCTAATGAATATTAAATCTTCAATCGTCGATCAATAATCATTACTGTATATAAATATAATATTGTGTTTTTTAGACAGCTATTTTAAGCCTTTCAATGCTTAAAATGGGTTAGCCTTTCAAAGCTGAAGAAGTGGGAATTAGCCACAAAACAGTTTTTTTCCCACTTCTTCAGCTATGTCTTTACTGTTGATAGGCCAATCTTGCTCCACCTTTTCAAAAATAGCTTTCATTTTATCCGTAACAGGGCGACCAGACCGAGGTGCATCTTTGACATTCCCAGATTGAAAACGCTTAAACCAACTTTGTGCTACTCTTACTGGCACTGCATAGGTCAATAAACATCACGAACGCAAGCCGCGAATAACATTTCGCGGCTTGCGTTCCATTTTTTCCTTTTTGTAATAAAATTAATATTAATTTATTTTTGTAATAAAAAAACCAATTAAAAAATAGTGGGAAACAAAATTTTCCTAATTTGATTCACCATTTTAATGTCATGAAAACCAGCCATTTACAAATCAGACTCAAAGATATTTTATTACGAGTTTATACATACTAAATGCGAAAAAACTTTTTCCCCGACCTAATACATATATTATACTTCTGTTAGAATGGAGCCTAAGAAAGCGCTTAACAAAAATCCGCAATTAAAATTAAGTATTTTTAATACACTATACTATACATACCGTGTGATCTAGATACTATAATTTACGATGCTATTTACTATATGACTTTATGACTCATATAAACGGATACAAAACTCGTACAATAACTTTCACGTGAATATAATGACTGGAAGTAATAATCACCGAACAGTACTGTTCTCATTAAAACACTAGATATAAATTTCCTGATTATTATTTGAGAATTAATTGCCTACCTATACTTAAATATAACTTATTAAACGAGTTAAAATTAACTTAGCAAAGTTAATTTCATAGATTTTCCAATTATGAATATAGAGAAGCAAAGAAAAAAAAGTACCCTGTTTAATGTCTATATTCGAGTCCATAGCCTTGTATTACCAAAAATAGTTTTAAAAAGCTTTACAGCGACGAAAAGTCCTGTAACTTCATTCACTCGATCGACTCCTAATAGCGTTTATGTAATATGAAATAAGACACATTCTGGAAAACATAGGTCTGAAAGAGAATTGTTAAGAAACAGAAGATTATGGCATTTTTTGAAAAGAACGCCATGCTACTCACAATATTTCGTACCTAGAATCCTTTTTCAAAAGCAATTTACAAAGGTACACTAATTGATGTTCTAACAGAACACATAAAATCTTATTAATTTATTCTCTCTCCTACCGAGTAAAATAGGTAGGAAGACAGACATCAAGTAGTTGACGACAGTTGAAATATAGGTAAGTAGGCTAAACAGATGTAAAATGTTTACGTGTTTTTAGTACAGATGTAATGAAATGCTGAAAGCAATGAAATCTTTGGAATTTGAATTAGTACGAAATAAACTACTTCTCTAAAGTGCAACTGAAATAAAAACAATATATTAAGAAATTTACATTTCCATTAATTTTATAACATTCATTAAAAACGGGTAGAATTACTAGCTTGAAGCATTACTTTTCACTAGTGGAACTATTTCCTCATTGTTGCTCTTCGTTTTGGGCTGAGTTTTACTCAGATAAGCAAAGTAATAAAACTGCGTTATTACAAACTCAGAGCAGATAACCGTTTTATGAACACAGTACAAGTATTTTTGTAACTCTTATTGTAATTTTGAAACCTGAATATTCAATATTTATTTTGCTATGGAAGCTGCTTCCAGCTCTTTCTAAGCTCTATTGTAAATATCAAATTCTCTATTGTAAACAACAAAAAAAGTTTGGGACTCTAGTTTTATTCAAATTTAATTGAATTTCTAAGGAGACCGTGAAAAATTTTCGTATGAAACAAAAGATTTCTTATTTTCCTACACAGAAAAAAATCGAAAAAAAACTGTTGGATTAATAAATTTGAGATTACGGACTCGATTCGTTAAGTTAGGGCCTATAGAGCTTTCGATATTCGATTGCTTTCTGACAGCTGTTTTGCTTTCTTTCTTCTTAATCTTGGGGTATTGGTGCTGTCCTTGTGGATTCCGCCAGTACTCGTTACTGGCGGAATCTTTGCTGAGAACTTTCTTTCGTTGATGTGAGTACTTAAAAATATATGTTATTCTAATAAAATAATAAAATCAGCAAAATGATAATCTGTTTTTAAGTAGTATTGTTGGTAAAATCAACTAGATCTTAACCACCAGCCACACTCACCGCAAACATCCATAGAAATTAATACGCTTGGGCTTATAAATAGGTATGAGTTGTGTAAGATTGAGGTTAAATCAACTTAGTCTTGCATTTGAAGACAAATGTTTCCCTTAGGTTTTAATTTAAATTGTGTTGAATCTCAAAAGACTCAGTTTAGCGATAGCGATCATATCGAAAGGCACCTTGTCTAAAGAAGCTGGCTACCAATCCTTAGAATTCGATAAAAATGCTGAATTCAACCCGAGTTAGATGGTAGGATTTTTTCCGGTAACTGGAAAAGACCGCCTCTCTTTCCTTTACTCATTTCTCGTGACTGTGCGGTAATAATCAATGCTTAAAGTTATCATTCATTATATCCACGAATAAAAGAATGCATGACCTACAAAATTCTTTAAAAAATAAATAACAAAGAAATTTAAAAAATAAGAACATTTCTTGAATTATAAATAATAACGGACTTAGTAAGAAGACAAGACCAATAAAGTATCTAAAAATAAATAAATAATTCGTAGAAATAAAACTGCTTCAAGAAATAGGACACAGCTAGTATAGATGTTGTGGGTGATCCAATGATTTTTATATCGAAGAACAACATTTACAATTCCTGTATTGATTTATATTATTACGTACTTAACGACAATAGTTTTTATAAAATTGTCAAAAAAGCCTTCAAATAGTACAAACACCTAAATTTTGCCAGTTTAGGATATGATTACATTAAATTGATAATTATGAATGTTAACCGTTAACCAATATCCAGAATACATGTAACAACGAAAATCCAGACTAACACTGATATACGAAAGCATAAAGTATGCTATGGTCTGAACAAGTTTGCATATACCTGAATGTTTATTGACCTTATTGTTGTAATTCTCATCTGTAGATCATACCATGTGATTTAACACTGGCAGAGAATTAAAAATAATTTTTATTATGTTCCTGACAGATTGTCAAAAATGTCTTACTTGTAAAATATATTATTCAAAAGTTCACAGTCTCTAATTATTTAATTTTTACAAACATAAATACAACAGGTTATGGGCCCAGAACACCCAATATTTTCCGTATTAATAATGTATTTATAAATAGGAAACAAATAATAATGACTAGTGAACGAGGTGACAATAATAATATGTCTCGAGAAAATTCTTCATCGTTCGTAAGTATGAAACCATTGACAGATAAAAATTCTTATTCACAATGGAAATTCAAGATGCGCATGTATCTTCTTCACGAAAATTTATGGAGCGCTATAATTGGTTATGCTGATGGTGATTCTACTCCAGAAGCAGTACGACAAATGCGTGATTTGAAAGCTATGACTAAGATATGCCTTACGCTGGATGGAGGTGCCATCACACATGCTCGTAGTTGTGAAACCGCTAAACAAGTTTGGGATACGTTATCCAAAGCATACGAAGACAATGGTATGGGTCGTAAGCTGTCTCTTGAACGGAAACTTTACCGCTATCAATTGACTGATTTTTCGTCTATAGAAGAATATATAAATGCCGTGATGACGACTGCTCAAGATTTAGCTGACATCGGTAAGAAAATTGATGATTTATCGATTGGTGCGATACTACTTGGAGGTCTCACTTCTGATTTTGATCCTCTTGTTATGGCTCTTGAAAGCTCAAATGTACAGATAACTTCTGATTTAGTTAAGACAAAGCTTTTGAATGAGGTGGAAAAACGAGAATCTCGAGAATCTGCATTATCCAGTTCTACTTCTCATAATTATTATTCTAAGAGTCGTAAAGGATTGAAGATTATTTGCTTTAATTGCAAAGAGCCAGGTCATAAGAGTCCGCAGTGTCCTCATAAAAAGAATAGCAAAGCTAAGAAGAAAAATGACAAGATAACTGATTCTTCTCTTCTTTCTGCTTTGAGCACTTGTACTACATTGAATGCGAATGCTTGGTATATTGACTCTGGCGCGTCGATGCACATGACGTGTAACCGCAGTTGGCTATCCAATTACCGACCACTGGTGGACAAAGAAGTAACTCTGGCTGATAATAAGCGCTTATGTTCTGCTGGTGTTGGTGATGTGTACTTACCTAAGTCTAGGGACTCTAAGATAACTAGTATTAAGGATGTGTTGTTTATACCTAGTTTAAGTACTAACCTTATCTCTGTTAAAAAGGCTGTCGATAAGGGTGTTACCGTAGTTTTCAATGAAAAAGGTTGCACTTTGTACAGGCATACTGACATTAAAATTTCAGGTACAAAGTTTGGGTTTGCTACTTTTTCTAATGGTCTTTATAAGTTTAAGGTTCCTCCACAAGATTTGACACAAGACGTGACGCAGGCTATGACGTCGACTAGTCAAGATGTGCGTGTTGATGAGAAATCTAGTATCTGGCATCGCCGTTTGGGACATTTATGCAGATTTAGTCTCGAAAAATTAAAGAATGGGATGGCTTCAGGTATTAATTATTCTTCTCTAGATAGTAATCCTTGTATATCGTGCCTTGAAGGTAAACAGACTAGAAAACCTTTCAAGACTGTTTCTTATAAAAAGGCTAGAGCTAAGTTAGAGTTGATACACTCAGACCTTTGTGGTCCACTGGAAGTTAATTCTTTAGAAGGTAACAAATATATGCTTACTTTTATAGATGATTATTCTAGGATGGTTTTTGTGTATTTTATTAAGTCTAAGACTGAAGTCAAAAATAAATTTATCGAATTTCAAACTGAAGTCGAACGACAAACTTCTTGTAAAGTTAAAATCCTGCGTACTGATAATGGCGCCGAATACGTCAATAATGAGTTAAAGTCTTACTTGCTTTCTCAAGGTATTGAACACCAAACAACCGTACCATATAGTCCGTCTTCAAATGGTGTAGCGGAAAGAACTAATCGTTCTATAAGCGAAAAGGCTCGTTGCATGCTTCGTGAGTCAGGGCTTAAGAAAGGTTTTTGGGAAGACGCTTATCGTACTTCGGTGTATATAAAAAATAGATGCCCTCATAGAGCTCTAAATAATTTAACTCCTTATGAGAAATGGTATGATATGAAACCAAATCTTTCACATTTGCGTATTTTCGGTTGCCGTGCCTACGTTCATGTTTCTTCTTGTGAAAGAAAGAAATTAGACGCTAAAGCAAAACAATATATTTTTGTAGGTTATTGTGCAGATAT
This sequence comes from Acentria ephemerella, assembly GCA_943193645.1. Classification (NCBI taxonomy): domain Eukaryota; kingdom Metazoa; phylum Arthropoda; class Insecta; order Lepidoptera; family Crambidae; genus Acentria; species Acentria ephemerella. The sequence continues at coordinate 6,175,394 of OW971886.1, read as the reverse complement.
TAATACTTATAAGTTTAGAGATCCTTTAAATATTAGAAAAGTTATTAAGGGTCGGGATGTTGTATTTCTTGAAAATTGTTTTTCGACTGGTGAAGTAAACCAAGAATTGCAGTCCACTATTTTAAAAGGTAGTGATTTTCAAGATACACGTTCACATCTTCCGATGAAGGAGGAGAGAATGAATGTGATAGAAGATGACGATATTTTCTACGATTCAGATCCTGCTCCATCTACTTCTCAATTGCCTGACGTAGAACCATCATGGTGTTATGAAGACGCACAGGCTTCTACGAGTAATGATGTGCACAAACCCAGGTACAATTTACGCAAAAGAAAGGAGGTAAGTTATTGCCATGCTACTAATTGTAATGAAGCAGTGTTCAATGACGAACCGTTGAATTATGCTGATGTTCTTGAAAGTCCGAACAAAACATATAGATGTCCGACACCATTTTGTCCGAGAATTGGTCGAAAATAAAATCATTAGATTGTCATATTTGCAATCCGAACAAATGATTGCAGATGCTTTAACAAAGAGTCTTAGTCGTGCTAAACTAATGAATTGTGTTATAGGTATGGGGCTGACTAGTTTATTATAAGTCTCTATGCCTGTACATTGTTGCTAAGTTTTGTTAATTAGTAATTTGTTTTACTTATGTTTTTCATGTGATTGTGTTTAGAATGTAGCAATTTTGTTAATGTCATAATGCTGCTACTGTATATTTTAATAAAGTGTGATATGATTGTGTAAGCAGTGATCTATTGCTTACAGGTATGTACCTACAGATTAAGGTGGGGGTGTTGTAATTCTCATCTGTAGATCATACCATGTGATTTAACACTGGCAGAGAATTAAAAATAATTTTTATTATGTTCCTGACAGATTGTCAAAAATGTCTTACTTGTAAAATATATTATTCAAAAGTTCACAGTCTCTAATTATTTAATTTTTACAAACATAAATACAACACTTATGCCACCGTCCGATGAAGGGCTAGGCCGCAGTGTGGTGTTATTCACTCCATATGGGTGTGTTTATAGTTCTGCCATATTCGTTCCGTAGTCAGAGAGACAAACTTCTATGAACTAAAGAATGAGGTTATACATAGTCACTACCCAATGATAAGGGTTACATTAAAGCGAAAGTTGGGAGTTCGGGTACAGAATTAGTAATCAAGTTGCTATTCCTTCATTAATCTGAAATGAATCTTAGGTTTCTAACTTGAATGAAAAACAATATTTTTATTTCTTACTCCGAAATAAAAAAACGACTGTTTTTGAGATACATTTGTAGAAATTTTACTGTCAAAGTAGTTATTTCGCTTGTCTCAGTAGGCTTAATTTAATAGGTACCATACGGTGAAATTCATTTCCAATTTCCAAATCTACTGTTTTTTTAGTATATAAAAAGCTGCAAACTAAATGTTGTAAATTTTTACGGTATATCATATTTTTGGCCGGTAATGTTGGATTGCAATATCTCCTTATGCTAACGTTCTGTATTATATAGTGAGGATCGTCCCACGCCGTAACACAGTTTCTACTAACGCGGGCAGTACTGAACTTTTTTTTATGAAATATCAACATAATTGAATATCACAGTAGCTAAGAAAAAATTTGTTTGAAAATAAGTGGGAAATTCTTAACTGTTTATGTTTCAGCAAGAGAGAGAGCAGGAAAGTACAGATGAATTTGCCTAGTAGTGTTAGGGAATAATGAGATTAAAAGTAAAGCATTATTATTATGGCCATGGTTCGAATCGCGGTAGGGGGAAAAAAATTTATAACGAGTAGGAATATTTGTTGACGAGTCATTAATATTTGAATGTTTATTTAGTATATTTCTGATATTTTAAAAAAAAGTTTACTATCTTTATTTATCCATTATCTTTAACAACAGCTCTTAAAGGGAGAAATATTATTATTATATATTAATAGTTAACAGAAACAGAGGTTCTCTTATGTCTCATACTTTACAGCATTATTCTCAGGCCCCTAAGCTATGTATGCAGCTTAAGTAGGTACGCAACCACAAACCACAGTTTTGCTGCCACCGTTTTTGGTGAAACTGCATTACTGGTCGGAAACCACTTGTACAAGCAGTTAAGATCCATAAACCATGACAGAATAAGGTTTATAATTGCACTTAGAACCGCCAAGCGATAACCTGAAGATGACTATATGATGAATGCGATGGGTGTAACTAATAATAATATTTATGTATGTATAGAACTTATCTATAACAAACATAAACATATACTTTATGCTTACAAAATTTACGTATGGAAATTACTATGCATTAAAATGTCACATATATACTATAATTAAAGGTTAATTAACTTAAAAAATGTCTTGAATTTTCATATAAAATGCAAAGAAACTTTTTCGCCAACCTATTATATTGGGATCCGGGTAATTTGATGTTTGTTAAACTAAGGAGGTAGAAAGCTGAACTAAATGAGTCATCTAGTTCAGGAGCTTCTTTGCATACAATAAAGGAATGCAAAATGAATGAGCAATATACAGTGATGTGACGATACATTTAGGCAAAAGTTATTTATTTTTCAAAAGAAATTTGAATTTAGTTGTAAACAGGTATTAAACGAAGGTAATAACAGTAACCTTATAACAGTTAGTAAGTAATATGCGTACTTTTAATTATTAGGCTCTCACTGAGATTATGTCAAGCTCACTTTCTGTATCAAGAACATAATTAATTTGAGGAGCACTATATACCATTGTAACTTAGAAGCATATAAATGTATTACATGAGAACAAGATAAATAATATTAAAGGAATATAATACTTAAAATACTACAACTTGTACAATTAGTTTAAAAAAGATTAATCGCTTCTTCATTCTATCGTATCATGAACGAACGAGCAAGGGAGTAAGACGTGTAAAATTTACACAATAATTTCTGAACTAGTGAACATTACACAGTGTAGATAAAAACATAATCACGTTAATACATAATCCGATTGTTAGCTCTACTAAACAGTAAGTAACTTCTACTGTGAAGCTAGTTTATTTCTTGACGAGAACATTGCTACAATTTGCGGGCCCATATTAAAATATAAGGAGTATTAAAATACTCCTTTCAAAGCTAATAACGCTCCGTAATATTTTATAGCTATAAAATTCGCTTCTTTAAGAGGTTTGCTCCGAATACCGCACAATTTCACTCCCAAGGCACTCCTCGACTCTGAATGACACTTGAAAATTAAAAACCGAGTTCTTTAGAAGGCCCCTTGAAACTCCCTCTGGACATGAAATTTGCGGGTAAAATTCGGCATGAAATGAATATCAGTGTTAGATAACAGATTAATAGTCCGATGGTGTTTTAAATTTTACGCTTGGCTATCTTAAATATTGGTTCTGTTTTACATCCTCTATATTTTTTTATTCAATAGCGTTTACACACTTTAAGACGGCTTAGGAATTTACTATAAAGCTAGTATATCATGTTATATAGGTAAAAAATAAGCATTATTATTGCCAGTTGACCAAAACCCTTATCAATACGTATTTTATGTTCCTTTTATTATATGAATGATTGCTGAAATAATATATTGCAAAAATATCAAGACCCGCACGCCCAGTACCAACACAGTATGTGTTGCTAGTTCCCTGACTTATTTGAGTTGAGAGTTTTATTACGGTTTCCGATACGTTGTAGCGTCAATAGTAGCGGTAAGGGTCTGGCCGCATTGTTAGCAAAATAAATAAAATATAAACATACTATTCTCAAAGCTTACAATGAAAATAGTTTTCTTGTTACAGGTTTTGTAAAAACGGTTTTTATTAAATATTATAAACACATTGATAAATTTATTACTGTGATGTTTTGTATGTATTATAAATTAGAAAAAAGCTTGTGTTTTATTATGTACAAAATTATGTAAATTATATATAACATTTATGTACAAAAGCCACTTACATATATCCATATCAAGCCGAAACTGATCCATTTCAACAAAGTCATATATTGAAACATTGCCATACATTTTGTTATATTGATCTTTTAATTTTTTTTATAACACGAGTATTTATGTGACTATGTTAATACGCATAGGTGTCGACTTAAAAGGGTTTCTATTATACATCTTAAATTGTGCGAAATAGTAGAATATTCTATCTATCTATATCGTTTCCGTATGATAATACGAAGGATGCTATTTTTTTGCAACACTTCGGAAAACGCTTCGTGATGGTGCTGCTGTTTTAATAATAAGGAAGTAGATTCACATAATACAGCATAACCGAAGTTAAATTAAGCAATTTAATAATTCAAGTTTAAAGTCTTTTAATTGTTTTGTTTAAATTACTTATTAAAATGGCATTACAATATACAATTATGTGATTCAATTAACAATTAACTACACCAATGAGTTATCAAGGGTCTAATTAATAATGAATAAAAATATTCTCTTCGCAATGAATAAATAACAAATTCATCAATTTAGCACTCCTCGCTGTAACACAGACCACACCTGGAGGTGAATACACGATAAGAAAGTTTTTGTAACTACGCTCCCAAGAGAGCTATGATTTGACCGCACTTTTACAAACTTTACTTCTCCCTGTAACTGTAACTACAGTCTCGAACCTTGTTGTGTTGCGTAGATCAAAGATTTTTATTACACCCATTCATCTTTAGTTAAGCTTAAAGGATACCTTTATAAAAGTGTAGGTACCTACTTACCTTAAAACTTTTATTAGGTTAACTATTTTGGGCACTTTATTCGGTGTGTATTAAGTCAACTTATTTATATTAAGAAGCACTCGGAAATTATATTTTGATCGAAAAAATACTTCATTTAAGTTAGGGAGATATAATTGTTTAGTAATATCTCCTTCTTTTCATTATATATATGGTAATTTCGCTATTTGAATATATTCTTCTTGTCTGGTTCACTTCACTCATTTGTTTATAAACAATAGTCAAAGGCAAAGCTTAAAGAGAAGCTAAGAAAATAATAAATGCAAATTAGTAATTTACTATGGAAAATCATCTAACTGCACTTAATTTGTTTACTTTTGATAAGTGGCTTGCATAGCACACATACGTAGCTTCCTATAGAAGACTATTCTTCTAGGTAAATTGTAAATCATACGAAATAAATTTACTTCGCGGAAAGCCTATGACAGTGAGTCTTTACTTAAATTCTATAATAATAAAAAAACCATTTCATAATACCTCTATACTGCTCTCTTATAGCGGCAGGCAGAAGAATAAAAATTTCACTAGATACTAGACATACAAAGTGTCTAGTTTTTCATTTCACCCATAAAGTGCCTATAAAGCTGGATGTAAAAGAAGAATAGCTGTACTTATATATAATTACTAATGTGAAGAGAAAAAGTATGTGCTTTATTCTCAAATATATTAGGCAAGCAAAAGATTGGAATTGGGCCAGTAAAGGGGTGGGGGTCGGTGGTAGTTGAGCATTGAGTGCAGGCCATGCCGATGGCATATACCAAGAAATGAGATAATATTGTACGTAAACGAAGGAAAAAGATTGAACTCTTTCAACATGTAAGTGACGTAATTCGTTTGGAAGACATTCTTTAAAATTAATATCTGTTTAACACAAAAAGATATAAAGTACTCATATGTGGTACATTTAAAATGCTATCTTATTATGTACAAACGAAGATATAAAATACTTCCAGAAATGAAACAACAAGATTTTTATTTTTATAAATAAATTTCTGTATATACCTTCTAATAAGGAGAGATTTTATGACTGTATTCTAAAATTTTAACATTCAAAGATCAGTTCTGTATGTAATGTGTACCGTATTCGAAGAAGCTTGTGATCGATGTTCTTTAAGTTGTGAAATAAATTATGAAGTAAAGTAAAACGTCAATACCCCACTTATTAAGGTTGGGAACAAATACAAGAATCTTAAAATATCTCTTAATACAACACTAAAAAGTTGAAACCATTTAAAGTGTAGGTACTACGTTGTCCTACCGTACCTCCAGATCCAAGGCAACAAAATTGAAGTGCGTACGAAAATGTTTATATATTCATACATACACGCAGCTTAGCAGCGAAAATGTTGCATTCAGGAGCGCCAAAAACCGCAAATTTCAATACGGGAAATGTGAACGCCGCATAAGCGGATAGCTGGGGTCGACGCACCCGAGAGCATACATCATACCACTGGCGCAGATAACAAATAGACACAATCATTTACCAATTGAGTTAGATTATATAGCTTTATAAAATAAACTTTTTCACTAAATAAAAATAATAATTAACTCATAAATGGTTTCTTGATAAAAAATAGATAAAACTGGACAGTTACTTTTTCTTATGACATTGCTGTACGATTTTGTTTATTAATGTGATGTGTCAAGCAAGTCACATTTTACAAGCCATGTGAGTAATGTGTTTAACAAGAGGTCCGATTTCGTGCTTCAGTGATCGACTTGTAGGCTTATTTTATTACGTAATTCCAATGGAAAAGATCTTCATATGAAGTTCATTGCCATTCCATTATTGCGTAACAAGGCTAGCATAAAGAAGCAGCAATGAATATGAAAAAATACTTCAGATGAATTCAGTTGCTAATTTCCTTTGGTGTTACCTATAATTTGGCAACTTATAAAAGGTTTATTGATGTAGCCGTTAACTTAACGCAGTGTTAAAAGAGAAATACATTTTTATTATCTGACAAAAGTAGTTTTTTAATTAAACCACTAAGTCAAAAGAATTTACAAATAGTAGCAGTGAGGTGTTTTAAAATAATTCCCACGTAATTGAGTCCAAATAAGGCGATATAATCACACTTACCAAATGTTTTTAACCATAAGTTTTATTACCATTAGTAAAAATACGAGATGGTCATTTACAGTGTAAATAAGATTAAAAAACTTTTATACATAAAGAACATCAAAACGCATCAAGAAGCGAGATCTTTAGCAGTGATACCCAATCCTGCGCAGATGAAACTCTCGCATCACCGTTGCTATGCACGCACGTCGCGTTATTCTGTAGCGTACATTGAAGTGTGAGACACGACTGAAAACGAGACTACCTTCGACTGTAGGTGTAACTGTACAATATCTAAACTTTTTGCAAGTAATAAACAATTGCGAGAGATAAACATATCCAAAACACTATGTCTGTGCTAAAGAAGACATCGCTAACTAACAAAAGAATAAATAATATAGCACTTATAGTAAAAAGTTTTTACTGGAACTCAACGTCATGTTTATAGGAGTCATAAATAATAGAGATTTATAGTCCTCTGAACATTTTTGATGTTTTACCTTATTCGTAATTCATTTATTCTTCAAGATTGCTTTGGCGTTTATCATCTGTAAACGATGATATATTTTTCAATTTCGAATTTGTTATCAAGAAACCTGTTTATTTTAACAACATAAGTGTTATCTGTATGTAAAGTAATTAAGGAAGTAGCATCCGTAATTTGAATGCCACTGCTAATGTTGAGAATGATAAAAATTGGGTTCTGAGCAAAGGAATTTCTTACTCAAAGGTAAGTAAATTTAGTTCAACTTTTAAATGTCTTACAACAGACTATTTAAATTACGATAACAATATACTTCTACCCCTACCCCTACCGACCATACCTGTATAGAGCTAGTAAAATGTCATTAGTTTATAATGTGCAGAAGATACCTCAGCTATGTATGCTTATAATGGTAACTGAGTTTCAGAAAACTAATCAAACATGAATAAAGCTGAGTTGTGGAACCTTGTTTCCGAATATGTTTAATATTACAATGACTTTATAAAATATTGTTTTGTTATTTTTCCTTTATTATTAACAAATAATATACTAATTATTAAAAGTGTCATTTATCATGCAATCGGTTAAATTAAGTTTGTAGTACAAATAACAAATCGATACCGTGCACCATCTTTCAAAACCCTTATTTTAATTAAAGGAAGTACTCTACAAATTATTAATTATCCATTTCAAGCAGGCTATGAGATCGGAAAGCGTAATATTCAACGACGCGAATTTTCGTTCAAAGGTTAGGCCTCTTAGCGTTTCAATGGAGGTCCGACGCTTCAAAATCCAATCAGGATGTTAAAACGCAGGTTAATATAAGAGAACAATAGTGATACTGGGTGAGACTTCATAAATAGGGCGACATGGCTTGTAGGGGCAGGTTTTAATTGTCAAGGGTACCCGGTTATGGCAGGTGTGATATGGGTACCTGGACAATTTAATACCTACGAACCACTTTAATAATTCAAGAATGAATATATATTTGCAAATTTCTATGGAATTTATTTCAATTAACTGCTTCATATTAATATTGATATAATTATTATCAATATGATAAAGGTAGATTATATTAGGTTCATATAATACTTAATTTAATAAGTCATATTGGCTATTAGTGTTTCAGATCAGTTCCATGAAAATTTCGCCATGAGGATATAAAACCAGAACTTGAGAATAATGTTATATTTTTAGAAACGTAACTTCTTATCTCCGTCTATTGTCAATATATTTTGAGCATTTATCGTAAATAGATAATGCTACATTAAATAAAATATTACTGCAGAATCAAGTAGTTGTACCTTTTAAGTATTTCACTTATGAATATGCTACAAAAGACTATAAACAGACTAATTAATGTTCACTGCTAATTTTATTTGGTATAAGCCAAAATTGTTCAGCAATTTTTGCTGATAAAATATTTTAGCCTCAATCAACAAAAATATGAGTTTTGATAAAGCTTATTCATTGGACGCCAAATACTTATTCAAATCTTTATCTTTTCACACGATCATGAAACACGATCAGTACACTACAGAATTAGTATTCTCTAGCGGGCACACTATGATAAGAATCTACTAAGAAAAAGTCCCATCTACGAAGAAATGCAAATATTTTAAAAGGTGTCCGTCTCTGCAGATTGCATACAAAAACTTTCTCTCACTCAGGAAAAATGCCGACGATCCTTTTAAGGCACCTTGCCCGGTTCTGATGAGACCGCTCTTATAACGTTTAATATATGAAAGTAATTATGTCACGCGTCATTAATGTAAATGACAATAATCCTGGTGGTATGAAACTGGAGAGCTGCAATATGCTCAGATAATTCAGTGTTATGTTAGCGGCATACTACCTAGACTGTTCTCTGCAATTAATTAAGTAATTCTCAGTTGTTGTGAATAGTATAATAAAACATAATTTAATAAAAAATGATTGGTATTTATTTTATAGTTTCATTATGATATAAACATACAAAGCATATTTTTTTAAATTCTATGGTAATAATTAATGATTTGTGCCAATCGCCAAACATTCACACATAAATGAAAATCTTTTGTGTCATAGTTGAATGTTCTTTTATGATTAGTGAGTAGACTACCGATAATAGTTTAAGTATTTTATCGTAATTATCTTTCCAGACTTCAAATCTGAGTTAAAGTGGTACCAATAATTGATTTGAAATTTCTTCAAATCCTTATTTATTTAAATTCTAATTATTCTTCAATTTTAAGTCAATAAGATGCATATTTTTGTCATTTCTTAGCTTCATCAAGGTTCTGGAGAAAAGAGATGTGTTTAGTCAGTAGGTATAATTAATATCACTAAAATACATATATTATGGCCATCTCGCAAAATAGGTAATACAAAGTAACTGCAAATAAAGGTTTTTTGTGATATCAATTCTTATTTGTCAAATTAATAAAACATTAAACAAAATAAGTTAAAGTGGGTATACACAATTAACATTTGGGTTAAGCACAAAATACTTTATTAAGAAAAGACTTAAATATATTGATTAAGATTATTATTTTCAATATAATTCAATATAATCATTCAATATTTCTCATACTCACACCTATTATCTAGCTCAAAGTAAGCATTATTAAGAGTTTGTGTTATGGATTCTAGATCATGAATTATTAGAGATAGTAATATTTATATAAATAACAGAAATATAGTAAATAAACTACATACTAAACTACACACTATATTACTGTTTATTTGTACACAATAAATTATTAAATAAATAAATAAGCACAAACATCCAAACCTAGAGAACAAATAACTAATATAATCATAAAAGTAGCTGCATTCAACTATTATAAGTGACTCTTTAACCTTCCGGACCGTTTACGTAAATTCTAATTGACTTGAGATTTCCGTTAGTAAATCGAAATAAAACCAAATATTAATACCACAAAATATATTTTTAAAACAGTATTACTTCCTTGCAAAATTTATCGAAACGGTCTGAAAAGTTTTCTTGTAAATGCTATACATGCATATGCTATGCTATGCATTGCCTTTGCAATGCTATACTCGAGGTAGCGAGAAATTTCAGTGTCGAGACAAGGACAAAATGTTTGATATTTGCAGCCGACACGTTGAATACTTGTGCTGAATATTTGTCTAGACAAAAGAGCGCCGAAGGGAATAAATAAGCCGTGTTTTTAGATCTTCATAAATCCTAACTGCTACAATTTATCAAAAGATCGAATATTGAAAGTGAGGGAACAAAGGTGCTATGTTATAAATATTACTGTATCTACAGATAAGTGCTCCTTTGAAGAGAAATAGAATACCTTAACATGCATAAGCATAGTTTACGTTTAAACAATTGTTTTCTTTATACAGCATTGTTATAACAAAAATTCTCATTCTTGTCATTACATTTTGTTCTATTTCTATATTTGATTATATTTTATTTGTAAGTCATAAGAATCAAAGCGGTCGCGATTTTCAGTAAACTTTATTTTGGTTGCCGTCTCATGGGTAGGTTACGAGCTACGATCTACGTTGAATGGCTTGCTGGCGCCGACAAATCCAATAAAGAGCCGTGCCTCCAAGAAATTTATGTTATTGACCGGATTATACCGCCTGACGTGTGAGAACTGGGAACTTACTACAAACCATCACAAGAAGATCTCCCGTATCAAGAAGAAAATTTTCAACTTAACCTTCGTAGTGAGAAAATTATAGAAGCAAGGGGGTTCTAAGTATCTGGACTTTTTATTGATTGTTCTACGGAACACCTTTCTCGTTGCGTCAGCTATCAGTGGACCCTCTCGGGGTAGGCGTTATTGTGCATATTATGCGCTAAACGGTATTGGATACCCGACATAATAGCCAAGATATATTGATGCTGTAACATTCGAACTTTTATATTACGTTTTAAATTCATCTTTACTTCTTATTTAGAATGGATAATATATAATTTTTTAAATTTAAGTAAAATAAGTATATTTAACGTGTTTAATATAATAACAAAATATAAGTACTGAATTTGTCGCAATAACACATATTATCTAAGCCTAAATCAAGAATCATTAAGAGCTTATGAAATGGGTAATAGATAACAGAGAAATATAGATAGTATTGCTTAAAAATATCAAATTATACTAATTAAACCTATAAACATCCATAAAATCTATCGGCCGTAGTTCTAAAGTAAGTAAGAGCTTTTACCCAATTCACAAATTCAATTCCGATTGATCAGTAACAGGATGAATAACAGGAATGAGGCTATTTGTAGCCCTATTCATAAAAGACGTTCTTATAATTAAGCCGGAGATGTCTATCTTTCTATATCCCTTCTTATTAACAGCCATTTAACACCAAAAATAGGCAAGAGATTGAATCGGCGTAAATAGTAAATTTGAACTCGTATCCCTAAAAAACTGAACCGAAAGAACTTTAGTACCGCCTGGTACGTGATCAAGCTATAAGATACTACTGTTTTGCTAAGATAGGACTTAATTTTGAAAGACTATCATGGCAATCTTTTAGGTATTAATAATCAACATCATATCAACCGAAAGACGTCCACTGCTGGACATAGGTCTACTCCAAGAATCTCCAAACCAATCGGTCTTGCGCTGTCTGCATCCAGCGGCTTCCCACGACGGCGTTTACTACACTTAAAATCTTTCAGGTAATATTAATGAATTACTAAAATAAGGAAACCATTGAGCAATTACATAGCAATTGTCCTTTTGATTTGTAATTTTGTTGTAGAACATTTTTATTCTAAAAATATTCCGGTACATTGCATTTCCCAATATTCCCCATAAAATAGCAAGTATTCCGTATGTGTCCCAATTTATAAATATTTACTTTATGAATACCACAATAAAAACGAAGATAAAATAAAACTTAAAACAAATCAACTTCGCGGGCGGAATATAGAAAGGTCCCGGCATTCCCGACATAAGTTTCCTCTTAGAGGGTTTTGTTTAGAACTCCTTTTCAATGCAGGAAATTCGCCACGGTTTAATATATAATAAGTGCAAACGACAGTCAAAGCGAAAATGAATTGTAATATGATTTATTATTACTTAAATTTTATTTTAACATTCCATAAATTATTAAGGTACTTTATAATTAGAAATATATTTAGTGATGGGATTATGGATTCCTTTGACGGAAATAGCCACATCTCTGTCTATTTGGATCCAACTAAGCTTTATGAGCTAAAATGCGTAACCTACAAGCGAAAAGCGTTGGAATTTCACACGTGTTACCAGATTAAACTTTTTCCTCATTTCATTCGTTTCATCATCTGTTTCCGGGCATTACATTTACGTGTGTGCAAGCATAAATCTGCCTGTTCGCTTTGATCAGAGTCCCCTGCGTTACCAATGGTACCCGAGGGATATCCCTTGTCCGAAAGGACTTGGTTGTCGCGCTTGGACGTGAAAGGTGTTAAAGTTAGATTGTTTTCTATAGATCGTGAATCTTTGAAGTTAGGGAAGGTAATTTTATTGGTTCGTTTTATTCGGTGCGTTCACCGAGCTAGAAAAAAATTTAAGCATTTTTACAAACACTGTGGTTTTCAAATAGTTTAGAAGATGATATGGAAAATACATGAGCGGTGTTAGAGACATAGTATTTAACGTCTCAAATTTTAGAAGAAGGCAGAAGGCTATATTAAACTTAGCAGTATTGTGTTACTGCAAGGATTCCGGTTGAGAGACTATATCAAGAAAATATTTTCAATACAACAAGGGCACAAATAGGAGATCGTTGGCGTAGTTCTACAGCTGTGTTTTCGATAACGAAAACAAAGCAACTATCGATAAGGTCCCTGGAGTGGTCAATTGCTATCTCGCCGTTGGTTCCGGTTGTCACGGCAACCACTTTGACCGACCTAGACAATACCGCACTGGCTCATTGCATTATGGTCATGGCCCAAACTTCTCATGTGTTTTTCCTGTGAAGGAAAGCCTGTGCCCATTTGTGGAACGTTTATAGGCTGTAGATGAAGGACACAAGTCAGTATGACGCTAATATATTGCTTACCATATAATGATTTTACAAATGATAAATAAATCGTTTAGCTATCATTGAGCGATGATGTAACCGCGCTCTATCACGACACCATCATTAGGACTGTCGACTAAAATGGTCAATAAAACAGCCAGCATTGTTTGACCTACGTTCATTTAGGCATTTAAATAACATTCATAAACAATGACGATGGTTAGCAGAATGGCCAAATCGAGTAATGAATACCTGAGTTTAATTTAGTATCTACATTATTTAATTTTGGTTATCAATAATTTCTTGGATAGATATTACATTAATATCTACAAATAAAATACAAAAAAATCTATTCCTGAAAAGACGCGCGTCTGTGAGCTAGTAAAGCATAAAAAGTAAAGATCCCTTCTGACCCACCGTAGTACCAAATCATAGACCGGGTAGTGTCGAAGAGAATATTTTTCCTTTTCCACAAGTGGCGAGTAGGTGTCATGCATGACAAATTTGGTAAGGGTTTGACATCTTCGTTTCTATCCTGTCTCCTTATATGAGTCTTGGCTTTTAAATATTATTTACTTGTAACAGTAAGATATTATATTTAAATACCAGGAACAATTGTTTTTTTATTAATGTAACTTTTGTATGAAGTCGTAAAAGGATTGGTACGTTAATGTTCAGTTGTAAGTAAGGATTAGAACCGTGGAGGAGATTTAAATAAATTCTAAATATCTTATTAAGTTGGTCCGATTCGTGTCATCGTGGAGGCAGTGTGCCAATCGTCAGCGCTGCGGGAGGCTCCACGCAAAGCCTCCTATACCACAAAATTGTGATTCATTATTTATGTCAAAACATTTGCAATTTGTAAACTAATAGATTGTTAAAGACGTTTCAGGAAGTCAGAGCTCAACAGAGCGTGTGGCGTTATTTTGTATTAATAAATAGCTAAACGTCAGTGGCACAATATTTCTCTAAAAAAATATTTTATTGCAAGTACAAAATCAATATTCGAATGAAGTTTAAGTGTAGTTAGATATTATAATAGTTAGAAGACTTAACCTGGCTAGCTTTAAAGATTTTAACCTTTACCCAAAGAAAAAAAATCAAACAATAAACAACCTTGAATTCTGATTTGAATTTATTAAAATACTTTTTAACAATTGCGGTTTCTTTATAGTCCATCAAACCAATTATACCTGATTATTTAACCATGGCTTAGAGACATCTCAAGGTTATGACATTTAATGTTATTATAACAAAGATAATCTTTCAAAACATCGTAAAATTCGCTTCTGAAGTAATTCAAAGATAAAATAGTGCTTATCTTATGCCACAAAAATACAATTTTGTTATTGTATAGTTGTTTTACAGAATATTTAATAAAAATGTGTAACAATTCGATGATTGCAAATGAAATACTGCCTTGAAAAACAGTTTGAACATCATTTTTATTATATTAATAATAATATTCTCTACACTCACACCTATTATCTAGACCAGAGGTTTTTTCTCATATATCACTTTAAAAGTTCTACTTGCTTCTATGGATCTGTCATCTTACAATGGAAATACCGATCTCACGACCAAGTTGGAATACTAAATTTGTCTTAAAAAAAACAACCTTTCATATTCAACAACAATTTCAGGAAGTTTTATCTGCGTACAGTGATAGTTGAAATTGACAGAACATTTACAGGTTGTAAATGTTTTTTATGACACCAACGTAGACTTCTGTCGAGTCTCTCGTAGAGACTTGGACAACTTTGGGAATCACTTTTCTAGATCAAAGTAAGTTTCATTAAAACTTGTGTTAGGATACTAGTTAACAAAACAAATATTTAATATTATACATATTTTGATATCAGAATATAAGAAATATACATGCATAAGTATATAGCCAAACATGACCCGAGAACTCGTGAGAATCTAACTACGTAAACTACTATTATGTTAAGAAAAAAAAAAAGAAAAAAATCAGTGAATTATTTTCACGCAATATAAGTCATAATGACTAAATTCACACATAATAAACCTTTACATATTATGTGCAAAAATATTACGGTTTTAACATTGATTTCTTTAATGCCAGAAACATTTCTCATTAACACTAAAAACATAAGGAATGCTTGAAAGCTCTGAGTGTGCAATATATGCAATAAACTTACTAATAATGTTTAAGAACAAATTACTCATTAAGGGTCAAATGAGAGGAAAGCCGGTGCAAAGGGCAGACAGTTAATAACGTAATAACCAATTCTTTAGCCTGTTAATGAATATTGAATCTTCATTCCTTTGGTGGCCCAGACCATCGAGGCGTGATTCGCTAAACACGAGTTTCCCTATAAAATAATACTGAAAATGTTCTTAATTGGTATTACGTACAAATTGGTAATTACAATATTGTTAGGAAGTAGTTTCGTTTTATTCTTGATTTCTAACCCTTAATTGTTTACGCATTCGTATTTGAACTTTAATTTTTATTACATCGAGAATGCGATGTCTAATTGAACAATTTCATATTTGTTCCATTTTCAATTTCATGAATTAGCTTAAAATAATTACATTGAAAAATATTAGATTATTGTAACTAGTTGTAACTTTTTAAATGGTATAGAGTAACTAAACACTACTATGAAAAGTATGTAAGTCGTAGCAAATTAACTAAAAGTTCTTAAGCAATTTCTGTTAGTACCTTTAATCAAAACCAAAATACTTTTCTTCCGAAATGTGTACTGTTTGTCCTTAAGTATTTACCTAGTGTATATTAAGTTAATAAGGTTGAGCAGCTCTGTCTGTAGTCACAGCCCTCTAGAACATTCTGTAATCCGTATAAGCTGCACGTTACCAACTAACTTAAGGCAAATATACGTATCAAATTCAGCGTAGCTAGACCGCAAACATTACCCAACTTGAGCATCATATAATATGATTTAGCGAACACCAAAATGTTGGTAAGTTTATTGAAGAGTTAACGGTCAAGTAAATCTTTTGGTAGGGTTTCTCAATTCTCATACTTGTTGTATTATTTTTTTAACCTATCAAAATATAAGACTCATTTTGATAATAACATTTAAAAAACCAATAATTAAAATATTTTCGTTTTAAGAAACACCTTAATATATTTATATTAAAAGTTTGTATTTTAGTTTAACCAGTGTTTTGTCCTGGCTGTAATTATTTAACGAAATACGTCCTGTGCTGGCTATTTATATATTTGGGGCCAGATTTCTCCAGCATAAATTACGTTAGTAGGTATGAGCTCTGGTTGTCGAAAGCCAATCTATTGCTACAACATTTTTAGGGTTCCATAGCCAAAACGGAATTTTATTATTTACTTTACTGACGCGATAGTATTTTTGAAATAATGAAATTCGTAAAAATATTTATATAATGGCGGACAGGTGAGTGTTTCAAGATTAAAAATGGTTTTGTCTAAAATGACTATGGAATCCTTAATACTAGTCCAACACACCATTTCACCCGGCCTTTTTTTGCTAACCCGTACAACTCTTCATATTTTTGTGGTTAACCATACATATAACTATTCAAGTGTTAACGAAGGCAAGCTGATTTTACGCCTTTGACATGCTTTGATTTGGCTAGCGATGCGTTAATTAGCTGTCAAACTCTCAGAGTCTTGACCGCAGAAATATATATTTAAAATATGCGACAAGGAATAGAATTGCTTTCACACAGGATCTGTTACGGCCTGACACTAACTCTGAATCTTTCTATGTTCTATCTATGTTATTGAAAATATAACATAAACCGTCTTGTTACAATAAGTAGTCTAAACTTAGACCTGATTTAATCTTGATTCCGTCATTATCTGCTTTTGTTAAGATAAAAAACAGGCACTTTATCACAATTGCCATCATTTGAATTTGCTTTATGACGCAGTAACGGAATAAAATTTACGTGAAGCCCTTACCATAATCATTGGAGATATAATCTAACTACTTTGACGTCTATCTTTATAACACCTAATTCATAGGAATTTATAAGGATAAATCAATCTCGGATTTTTTAACTTGTGTGACCAGCCTGAAAAAGCTCGAAACATGGCGATGCTATAACCATAGTAACAATAACAAGTAGGTCGTCTTCATATAAACGGTTCAAGTAGCAATGTTTATATTTTTTTACTTCAGATTCTTTATTTGAAGAAGTATTCTGAAAGTGAATGACCATAACAATTAAACAAACAAAAGCCGATCTTAAAGCGATATTCCTATATGAGTAGGCTATTATAGCTGGCACGGGGTCTGAGCCGTCTTACTTTTTTTCTTTTACTATGCTGTCACGGTGCCGGAGTGATAAGTGAGTGTTGATTTTAATTGGCACTGACCTATGGGCTATCAAATTGAACTTGATGCACAGTTTTGCTACTACGTCCGATAAGAGGGTAGTTATTGTTAAGAATTATGCCATTATAATGGCACCAATTACAGTGGATCTTATTATACTTAATCATCGATACCTGCTAACAGACTAGTAATTATTGAATACATGAACCTTCATATTTAGTGCAGACGTAGACGTAATTTATTTCAGTTGCCCCCGTGAGTAGACTTAATTACTGTATATTGATAAAGGGATTCAAAGTTAACCGGGGGTCGACTATGATTGCCAATAGCTACATTTCTTGCCCTTCGGACTTTCGCTTTGAATTAAAGTTATTTCTTGAGTGACATCTGATTCATTTAGGGGTCTTCTGAATCTCTTGCTATTTCTAATTTTTATTTAAGCTTATTTTAATAGGTTTTGGTAGACCTTACAAATGTGTATTTACGAAAAATCTTATAAAATATATTAACAAGTTAGTGGTAATAATGAATATATTGAATTTATGCTATTTCAATTAGCTGCAATGAGAAAATTTCCGTTAAACAAGTAAAAGTCTCTGCTTCTAAACAATTAACAAGATCTAACATTCCTGGGTACACTCAACACTAAAGTTGTAATTTATAGTCGACTTATACTTGTAAGATAGTTTGGGGTCTAAATACAGCGAACAGAAGCGACTAGGGTGCCAACTAAACTGATAGGTGTCGTTGGCAACGGAAAACACCGCCATTTTGTCTTAAATAAACGTCGCAAATAAAAGTTACAGGCCAATTTAATTTTTTTGTGTATTTTACAGAGATTGGCAGTCGAACCCTATGAAACCAATAAACAAACACAACACCAACATGCATTGGCTGTATAACAATTCTAATTAATACTGACCACAAATTACATCGCGGACGGCTCTTTATCTATATTTATTAGCCTGCAGCCGCCCTAATTGATGTCATCGCTTCTTTTGATGCTCCGCTACACGTCAAGACTAACTGCAACGTGTTCCATTACACAGAATTTAGGACAAAACCAATATTTTATATTTATGTACGATTTTAGTTTAGTTTTTTAAACAATGTGTGGTACAATGTGTTTAATCTTACTTATACTTTAATTATAGTTCGAGTTAATTAGAGGAACACGTAAGTCTTCAGATCTGTCATAATTTAAGAATCAACTGATACCAACATAATGTCAATAATTTCGAATTTAAAAAACGTATTGCCTCGTCATTCTTTTGGCCCATAATATTTAACGACTTGTTGAACCATAACATTGATCAGGCTATTCAAAATGACTACAAATAAACATAAATATAGAGATTATCTACGAAGATACTAACACGCTTTATATAAACCAGTAAATTATAGAAAGTGACGATTATTACTATCACTAGTAAAATAACGTGGGACCAATTTTATTCAACTTTGTCTGTTCGTTACAAAAAGCTCTTTAGTAGAGAGGTTTTATAACTTTTATGAATCAATTAACTTCAATGTTGGAGAGTTGTTGTTGCGATTATTCGCCTAATTGAGACAAAAATTGTATAATTTTACATTTATGCCAGTACAAAACTTTGTACCCTGTAATTTCTGTCTCGATTATCTCAAAAGGTTGAAGGTGCTTGTAAAGAGGTGGTTCTTTAATCCAACAGAATGTGCATTTTTAAAAGAAAAGCAATATTAAAATTGTTAAAAATACCCACAGTAAGAAACTACATAAAGTTCAAAATGTTTTAAGCTCATCAAAAATGTACAACGGCCACGATTAACACACACGACATTTATTAACTCAAATGATCATAATATTATACCAAACCATATAACCAAACAAAGCCACCGCATCAAACATATATGCGCCTCGTGACAAAGGCAGGCGCGACTTCCCGGTGTCTAGGTGAAAGTGGCTGCTGCGGCGCAAATCGCAAATTATCCTTGCTTCTCTCGCTCTAGCATCACGTATAGGCGCAAGTCATGAACTGCACGTAGAATTAATCCGTTTTTTATAAATATTAATTTATACGTGGATTGAGGATTAAGAACTTAAGAAGCAACACAAAAAAGTTACAATAATAATGAATATGTTACAAAGAATACGTATTCACGACATCCTAAGACAGGTTTAATATAGAAAATTAATATGAGATAATAAAAAATAAAATTTTAAGCATACATTTGGCAAAACAAGATTTGGTATATTTGGTTTACAATTTAACATACTTATGAAATATGTTAAGTGGTACACCAAAGATAAACAAACCAAAAAAAATGAAATGTGTTTTCATTTTTTTTGGTTTGTTATATATACTCTTTTTTCATGAGGATGAAATACGGGAAAAAGGAAAGAATATTTTACTGTAGAACTTAAATTAGAAGAACAGCTGTAGTTAAGACATGACTGTTTGTCTATTAATAAAAATAAAAACTAATAACCAAGTCGTTCCCGCTTGTAATTTGTTACAAGCACAACGAATGTAAAAAAACATATCGTTACTTCGTGAAGAAACTGTGAAACAGTGTGAATGACAGACAGATCGTGAAGTCGGCAGCCGCAAGCTTCATAGAAAATACGACGTGATCAGTTGACCAGCGCAGGCGCTGTCTACACATCACATGATATTTCTATGGCACGTAATAGGATATACTTAATTGTGGTATTGTGACTTGGAAGCAATGGAACTCAATAACTCTTTGGTGACTTGAAATGTAAGGTGCTCTTAATAAAAACTTTTATTGAGGTGTTATATATTTTCTTGCTTAAAGCTTCTCTATATAGATATAGTCATATGTACTATCTATATACTAGCTCTCTACCGATATATAAAGTATATGTGTACGAGTATAGTCTTGCACGGTCGTCGAATAAGTAAGTAAAATTTTACAAACGTTATACAACACATTATTGCTCTACAATAGAGACCATTTATTAATATTGTTAAGTGTTTAAGTGCATAATTTCAGATGTAACTTTAAGTAACTTAAGTACTAACATATTTTAATTTTATTTTATTTAATAGGGCCCTATTTCTAATTCTGACGAGTCATTAACATTATTGAGTCATTCATTCATATTATGATAGAAAAATTAAAAATCTAGTATCCATACTACAAACCTTTAATTATACTTACTTTGGTCTACATGAAAATAATATTAAAAATTAGGATGTTTATAAATATTTTTTATCTAAAGATTATTTTAAGTCAACGACCATAATAAGATCTTACCCTAACTGAACTCATAGCAATTATAAATAATTAGTATTGTGTAAACGTATTCTATGATGGTTCAAGTAACTTAATCGACTATAACAAAGAGATAGTTAAGTCCTTCAAAGCTTTAAATAATGTTTATAGCTATATTGCTTTATTCTGATAACTTTATTACTGCCTTCTTGAAATGCGACAGAGATGGAAAATGACTCTAAAACTTTTTTTATATTAAGCTCAGCAAATTACTCGACACCTCCTGATAGAGTCCATGTGTGTTTCCTCCGTTAGAGCAGTCCATATTTGAAGATAGTGAAGCATGCTACATACTGCCCTAGGCACCCTCTATGGTTAGTTTATGAATATATGAAGATATCTGTTACAGCAAGCTTTATTTCATTTTTTTTGTATAGTTAAGTATCAAAGAGCGTATTGTTAACTTTTATTTCCATACTGAAATATCATTGGCTAATACAAATACGTCTGCAGCTACTGCTGCTCGGTACAGGTCTTCCTACATGGGAGAAATACATGAGGAGTTAAGGCTATAACACCAGATCGCTGGCCCAATATGGCTTGGTGAGTGAAAGCGGTTGCTATAACTACTGGAGCAACGGCTTAACGTGCCTTCCAAAGCACGGAGTAGTTTGAGATCACAATAATATAATTGACCCATCCAGGAAGAAGGTGCACTGTGAAAGAGCTCCAATCAAGTAGCAGTGCATTCTCCCGTGATTCAGCCTGCATATCCAGTATGTTGAGACAGGCCACAAGAAGGTTGTGGGAATGACCCATCCAAGGACCGACAATAGCGAAAATTGCTTTGTTAATGTAACGAAACCAGACAATTCGGACCACTACGCCAACGAGCTCCTCCATTCAGTTTAATGGCTGGTTATTTTTTGCTACATCGTGGACTCTATGGCGTTGTTAATAAACTTCATCGTATATCAAAATAAGATGTAGGTTGTAAGCAGTAATGGAAATTAAAGTTCATAATACACCCCAGGCCTATTTGTTACACCAGTCACCAAGATAAGTAAGTTAAATTTACGCAGTACAGTGCAATTTACTCAATTTGGATGGTGAAATGCTTAGAAATGTTATGATGACTATCCAATTATTTCACAATTTCAGGAAACATGTATGTCTAGAGTTCTTCTATGACGAAAATTACAATGGACAAATTATCAAAGTAAAAGGACGTACTCTGATCTATACTGACATTAATATTTAGTAAATGTAATTCTGATTCTGACCTAAGACATATAACATAGGTCAGATTCAGAATTTAACGGTATAGAATTAGGACAAATATAACATAACTCTATACCGTTAAAGTTAAAAAGTTATCGATTCTGTGCTTTAGCTAATTATAGAGGTTTCTATTCATATATTTTTTACAAGCACGATTCATTTGTAACTTCTGCCTATGTGTATGATTATCATTACTATCATCGTTGCTTGACTTGGAAGAAATTACTAATGGCATATTATGCAAAAATAAACAAAGTTTAGGTTTTTTTGCACACTTCGTTATTACTTCACTTTAAAAGTGATGTTTCCTATAACGTACTGACTGCTTACTTACAAGCTATTATGATTGTTCGTTACATTTCAGAATAAACTAGAATTAACTATAAAACTAAGTTAATTAATTCGCCAAGTTCTGGTATAAACAGTAAACCCAAAGTTTGGCGACGACGTTAAGCTCAAATGAGTTCCTTGGCCATCGCAACCAATAGTCTGAGTTCAGATTACTGTCTATTAAACAGAAATATGTTGCTTTAAAAGATCACACTTACGACATACTTTCCAATGACACTATTTGGTAGATAGGTCTTTTTAGAAGGTATTTTGGAGTAGGGATAGCGTATGAAAGGATCAATTACGCACTAGTCGGCTATTGAGTGATACGGGTTTATTTATGTCAACTCAGTAGAGTGAAATGCATTACATGGTAGGGCATAGATACGAGGGCGTACTTTATGGGTCTAATCGAATAACTTGAAGTATTCCTTCACTAAATCGTGTGATAGTTACTTGTTACAAATAACTCATTTTAATACCTGTGTAGAATATGAAGCTATGAATCTAAATATACAATTTGTGTTGCTTCTTATATTATGAACTATCTGAGAACTTATATAAAAACTCACGACAAGTATATTTACTAAACTGTTTTAAATACATTTTTTTTGGATTGTATTTGATTTGGATTGTAACGAATTTATTGTACTATTTTGTCACGTAGTGAAAAGATCAATTCTAATATTCTTACTTATTTGCATTACACGAACTTTGGGTACCTACTCTTTCTTTTTACAACAAAAGCAACCAGTTTTGCTAGTCTATTCGCTGTTAAAAGCCATCATAAGTAACAACTCAACATCATCAAGTAAAACGAAAGCGTAAAAATAGGGTGCTCTATCTGCGGCGTCCGTCATAATAGTGTGAAGTAGAACATATGCGCGTCCCAACCATTTGGCACATCCGTCACATAACTGAATGAACAGCTCTGTGACATCTCTAGATATTAGAAAATGAACTAGGGTTGCAATAAATAGTTTCTAGTTTTTCAAAAGTCTTGTATATGACTTCATGTCACACCGATTAGATTCATATCCAAAATTGTATAATAAGTAAACCTAAATTAATTATTTGATCAAAGGTACTACACGTCCATATTTGCATTCTTTAAAAAAATATGCTGGACTATTTTATTGTTATGTTTTTAATTATTTTATAGTAGAAAAATTAATATTACATTTAATATTAACCTGTACATGATATATAAGTTTAGCGATTAGATAAAAAATACGTTATTAAGGATCAAAACCTCACGAAAGTACGAGTTATAGCTGTCTTTGATGGTGACTCTTTTCCAGACGGCCCTTAAGAATAACATGGAGAAAGTATTTTTGAAACTTCTTTTTTATTTATTATAACCAGAATGAAAGTATCCTTGTTGCTTAATCACGTTTCTTTTCACATGTGTTAACAATGAGCACAATCACATGAAAACAAAAAACTGCTTTTTTGCTTAACGTGAACGGGAATTTGAAAATTAGAAGTAATAGTAGTTTTCGCGGAAATAATGAGACATTGGAACGTGTCTTTACTGTTAAAGATTACAATCTATGCGTCTAGCTTAGACCGCATATCACACACTAATCGGAGTTGACCTTTCACAAATTGACAGCCCTCCGTACGTGTCACAAACGAGCAGCCATCAGGGCTGACACATGCGATTTGTCCGACAAGGGCATGGGCCGTGCAGCCTGAACGTCCGGCCGGCAATTGTCACATTTGTCATCCTAACAACAATCGGAGACGGCGAATGACGTGCCCAAGATATTTTTGGAATATGCTCATACCAAGTTATTGACCTTTTTGGATATTGGAAATCTAGAAGTGCTATTACAAAAATAGGTAAGTTATAGTAAAACTGACACTATTTATTTTTATTAAATAGGCTTCATAAACATTTATTTTGAGTATTTTATACATTAATAATATTCAAAGAATTAATAATATTATAAATATTTTAAGTAAGAATTTCCCACCTGAGTTCATTTTATTGAAACTAGATTATTCGTTTCTTTAACTTTGAATGGTTTTTGTTTATGTTCTTATTTATATTCATGTCCCACTCTGTTGGATATCTAGACAAACTCGCAAAAGACTGTCTGAAATACGATGTGAATAATACGCTCTAGTAAGTAAATACTATAGCACGGACTCACCCACGGTTACAAATTGTCTGGCTGCTTACACAACTTACCTGAAACAAAATGTTAAATTTCAGCAATTATGGTCTGTTGGCGATACTAATAACATAGGTTTGCAATGTTGACATAAATAGAGAGTCATTAGACAGTAAAATAGTTGATTCATTGAAAATCTACGAATAACATTCATAAAGTATAGGTACTTATAATTTTACCTTTCATCCATTAACAGTGCTCAAAGGCTACAAAGTAAAAAGATTTCATGTGGACACTTTAGATAAACATTCTTAATTATTGATAACATTTTAATTTTCTGCTATTAATTTATTTACTGCGGCACAAATTTATTAATTTTGTATGATATAAGTTTTCTGTCTAATTTAAATATATATAAAGTTTTTCACCAGAAAATAACAGAACAGAAACTAATAACTAATATCTAGAACAGTTTCAGTATTTTCACATCAATATGTTGTTAACGTGTTCAAAATAGCATCTGGAAATATGAAATAGTTGAAATTATTTAAAGTTTGGAGAAATCATATTTAAATGAACTTTCATAAATTGTTAATCATAATTTAGAACTGAAAATATCAAGACTAAAGTTACAAGTAAGCTATTAACATATTCGCTTAACAAACTTTCGATTTGTATTCTATTTGGATCAAAACACGATGAAGTTGCCAATACCACTTGTATGAAATGATTAATGTCTAAAATTGCATAAAATTAATTGAACTTTCAACAGATTATCGTAAGTCTTGAAATTGACACCTATTTCCTTATAAAATCAATTTCAGTCTCATCACAGCACGAACATTGGGTCTAGAATATCTGTCACGCCAGGAAAACAACATTAGCATAATAGCATTCAGCGAATCTGGATAATTGCATTGAATGTTATGCAGTTTTGATATATTCAAAGATGCAAATAGAAACACAATTTACACCGCTCCCTGGTATAGGTTACGGCTAGACACACCATATTTTATTTATTTAACTATTAGTAAAAACAGATAAGATATTTTATACTTTCTTGAAATTTGGGATACAATACATAATAAAATAAATAAAAAATTGATGTCGTTTGTGATGCACCCACAAACTAATGAGATTTTCAGTTGTAAGTAGAGGCCTACCAACGTGTAAGCTAGGAACGACAAGTAGATATGAGTAACCATAGACGATTTTAGTTGGACAAAAAACCCGGTGAAAATGAATAAATTAGTTACAATTTGCAAACGAATGAAAACATTTCTGAAGATAAAACTTTTACATAAGAATACAAAAAAAAACAATACCGTTATCCACAAAAACAGAGACAGAGCATATTTTAAACCATGTTCTCTAACATTTGTTTTAATAAATCATTAACCTTTTAATTAATATTTTTAATTATTAATTATATTCTTCTTCTGTGAATGATATTACTATATTTTACAATAAAATGTAAAATAATAACAATAATAATAACCTGTCAAGCCCAGCTGTATATCGCGGCTGAATAAATTTAAAAAAATGAAATGTTTCGAATTTAAAATGTTTTAAAAGCTCATGAATTTAAAAAAAAAAATTATTAGTTTACCAACAAGTTTACACTAATCAATTTATAAATTAAACATAAGAATATGGTAGTATTCTAAGAAAGAACAAAGGAATAACGAAGTTGAATGAACTATTTGATGTAAAGATAATTTTCAGGCGTATTTTAACTTTTTCGTTTGTGATTGACATTAACCCCGTTATTAAAATTTCTTTTTTTTTTATTTTCGTTTTTTTTAGTCCCATGCTCGCCCAGCCAGTGACCATTGCGATTGCGTACGCATCATTACCCTATATCCAACAATGGCGGATTTTCCGAGGATAAGCGTAAAGTTTGGTAGGCCTATGGGCGGGAGTGACCAGTTAGTGGGTGAACCAGTCTCGACGAGTGCCTGCTGATCTGAAAATTATTCACGCTTTCCTACTGGCTCAATTTCCGAACAATGTTACGGAGAAATTTGAATTTACTAACATCGCCTTTTGTGGTACAGCGAATAATTATTTTACCTACACGTTTTTATAAATATTATATCACCGAGATTCAAATTTATATACAATACTTTGCCATCAGAGTAGCCACACAACAGTTTGCTTTTTTTGTATATTTTTAAAGTTAGCCATAATCACAACCAATAAGCCGGCAGGCTAGTTCAATTAGTATATTAGCAGGGGTACTAACCACTCGACAAGACGGCCATCTATAATTAACTATATACCAACTCATACTACCAAGTAAGCTACTCAATTAGGTAATCAAGTAAAAATGTCTTCTATTACTACTTCCAATCAATCAAATTTAATTCGATGTGGCGATGAAATACATGACATTATTGGACGTTTGACAATTTCCAATGGCTAAGTACCGAATTTTCAATTGTTACTTTTAGTTTTTTCTTTCGTTCTTTTAGTTTTTTATATTTTTATTTTTAAGCCTTCACTGAATAAAAGGGAACGAAACAAAATAAAAATTATTCAAATCAGTTATTTCGTTTTTGAGTTTTAGCGAGACTAACGAACAGCTATACATTTTTACATATAAAAAATTAAGATAGAAGATTGTTTTTTTTTTATTCTAAGTGGTGTCGAGGTATATTAGACTGTGATATCATAGTATCAAATCAAATCATTTTTTTCACATGAAACACGGTATTATCTTTTCCATAAAAATTCAAATCAAAAAAATATAGGAGCCTACCTATTTATTTGTTAATAATAAATTAATATATGTTAAATTTATTATGCATTTATATTCATAGAACTTAAAAACGTAATCAACACCCAAAGACACGCATCAATATTTTAATAACAGAATTTTTAAGTAATAAAAAATGTTAACAACGCCATGTTATTGAGCTTTTACGTAAGAAACATCGTATTTTAGGGTCCCTATATAACCTTATAATAATGTAGAAGAAAGGTATCGTTTTCAATGTTCATATAAATGGTAATAAGTGGACATAAGTAGTAATGGAACCACATTTTAGGTAACCTTATCCGAGAATGCGACTAGGAACACTGGTGTTATACACACACGCGGGTATATTGGTATTTTTAATAACCCTAACAGTTGACTATAAAATATCAGAGGCAGAATCCTAATGAAGGCCGTATTATTTTTACCTATAGACATTGCTATATGGCCAATTACAAATAATATGAATTGAATCATTGCTTGTATAATTGAAGTTTTTTATACAAAACGTGTTGATAATTTAAAATATAAACTATATATATTCTACTGCTATTAAGTAAACTACAATTTACTGAAAGTTATAGAGTTGGTTGCTAAATCGATATTTTTTTGTATTCCTGATAGGTATTCTTAGGCTTGACTTTTATAATAATATTTAATTTACTAGACTGCACAAGGAGTAATACATATCTTACTAAGCTACGTTTAAAAGTATTAACTGTATATAAACATTTATGTTCCTTTTCTGTTGGTCTCGCTGTGGAGTCTTTATTAACTCCGTCATTGTTCACAGCAAGTTAGGAAGTGCAAAACAAAGTCAAGGTAAATAAATTACGCTTTAAATATCCTTTTCCTACGTAAATCCCGTTTAAGCAGAATTTATGGCAAATAGTATTTTTAATGTGCTCACGTTCTGAGAATTTTAATGCCCGTTAAGATGAGTATACTACATTAAAGAATCATATACGTTTCTATCATGAACTTGAGACTATGATCAGTGTATTCTAACTTGCTATCATTTTAACTTTTCTTTATCCATTGAGTAAATTTCTTGGTGGTGTTGCCATTATATCGTCTCATTGGAAATGATATATCCATTAGCACCTTGGGCCATATATGCCTATAAATATTTGCTACACTAATTATAGTATAATATTATGTATATTACAATCTAGTGCGGACACAGAGCGTAAAGGTGGTTGATATTAAATTTATAATATTATTTTTGTTTATTCACAACATTGAGGGCACCTTTTTTCTATGATTTTGTCAATAAAGTAATATCTCTAAAATAATCTCTTTCAAAAGATTTAGTATGATGAATTTTTTTAGATATCAAAATACAAAACATTCGACAGATGCAACTACGAACATATCGCCAGCAAAATATCGAATTGGCACCTAATCCCTGTTGTCGTGTAAATTTGTGCGTAGTAGTTGTGCATTTTTACTTACAACTATAGAGTATGTATAAAGAAATTCGGTAAAAACTGAACAACCGAAAGCATTATAAGTAATGACATTCAGAGTGGGAGTTTCATCTTTCCGCTGCTACCATACCCGCTTTTTTAAAACTTTTCGATCGTAGGTATACGAACCATTTTCAAGCAGTTCTGTTAAGTCAAAATAACTTTTTAAAAAAAGCAGCAAAAAGCAGACTTCCACGTATGCTTAGCGTGCGGTATGTTATTCATTTCCACACTAGTACTATTTACATGAAGTAGGTTTATAATCAAAAACTTTCTAAGCAAAATTTTTATTGACCTGGGCCTTCGTGATGAACCGAGACACGTGAAGAAATGACAAATAATATATCTATATAAAATATAGAAAATTAGGTTCCACGGGTGCATCATAGTGTCCTTTTGATAAAAAATAAAACACTCACTCACTTGCATTCTTTGTAACTGAAAAACTTAATTTTTTCTAAGTTTCAGTCATTAAATTAAAAGCATGTTTTATTACATATGAACAACGCGAGTCGAATTTGAAAATCTGAAATTTATGTTATTTATGCCGAATTACATAAACATGCGTTCTGATTTTTTTTCTTAAATGTAATTTCATAAATTAACTTACTATTTGAAGATATGTTTTTTGAGGCTATTGTGATATAACTAGATTACTATCGATGTCAGCCTAATGTTTTTCAGCGAACAGGCAGTATCTACATTACCTACACTAACAGCGAACAGCGTCGCGCACCGACTATTACACCATTGTAAAATTTTAGCACAAAACCATTTTGCTGTCACGTTTTTAGTCGGGAATTCAATCTGGTGAGTGGAAGACTTTTGGAAAAAAAAGTGTATTCTGTTAGTAGCTGGCCATGTTTCAGACATTTTTTGTCGAGAATGTCATGCTCTGATTAGTTTGAAATATAAAGTAGTACACTTTTGAATCTCATTTTTTCATAAATATTTGATATCTTACTTTGGATTACTAGATTTGATAGAAAACGGTCCTACTTCTCTCAGTTGTCTCGTACTCCATTCTCATTTCATAGAATAAAACTATTCCTTTTCCACTTTTCTGTTGATTGCGTTAATATTCTAATTGTGCCTTCACTGACTATATGTTTATTTTCTTGATTACATTATAGAAACGTACACCGGGGCCTGCATAGCTATTTACCTTTTTCAGGTACTCTTAATTCTATTGGCATACCAATTTTATTAAGAGAGCATTGATACATTACTTAAGTTGTATGAACAAAATCTGTCCTGGCTACAAAATAATGAGGTTTTTCTATAAATTTGCTTCGATAACATAACTTAAAACCTATCTTGATGTAGGGCCAGGATTACTCCCGGAGCACGTCGACCAATGGGATCTTTTGTACTTCAAAACTTAAAACCTAATTTTCTTTCAGCTCTAAATATTCTTAAGAAATATTCACTTTGTACAGATAAACATGATTTTGAACATAATGGTATTTTATCTATTTATTACTCCACGTTAAAAAACTTGCAAGTATGAGTCGTTATCACCGTCTTACTTAGAGCTTATACATAATTTGAAGAAAATAACATACTTTTTCATTCACGCCCAAATACCACAAAACCAAAGTTTTCACAAAAATGAATTAGCTTTTAAAAGTGCTTAAAAAATATTTGGTATTATAATAATTAGGTAATACCGAGAGCATATTCATCCATTTTCATTTAAATATGATAAAAGCGTTTTAATCATCTAATAATAATCACGTAGGCATTGCTCGTCACGACCAAGCGGTCGATGTTGTCATGAACGAACAGGCGCCCGACGTCTCCTTGTGATAGTGCCAAGATAAAGTTTAGTATAAAATAAAACCTAAACATTCAATTACAGAATAAACATATAGCTGTGAACGTCATCACCAGAAACACATTATAATATAAACTAAATAGTATAAATTACAATTTTAATTATCATCAGTTGCTTAGACTCCATTAGATAAAGAAAAAATATTATTAATACTAGAAAATCCATAGCTGATTTCGATAATGCATTAATTATCAGGTGCCCTTAAGCCTTTGATATTTAATAAGCAATAAATCATCTGTGGTCAATAAATGCTAATTCGAATGTCCAAGTGCTAGAGTTGGACCGCGGGGCAGAGCTAATTTCTAACGAAATTTATTTTGTTCGGAGTTTAGACTTTGATCTTTCTGTGACTTACCTAAAGTACATTACAACTTTTGAGAACATTTACATTAAAAATACATATTTGGTTTGTTAGTATTGCTAGGTCCTTTTTTATTTAGCCTGTAATCGAAAATTGTGATGACGTAGACCTGATGACAACAGGGTGTAAAGCATATGATAGAGCAAATGCAATACTTACCATACCAAATAATATAAAGAATTCGTAAACTGATAAACTATTTCTATAAAACATCATCTAAATGAATAAGAATGAATGAAGACAATCAGTATTTATGTACAGCCACTCAACAAAGTCAGGTTCCATCAACCCTCCACGTTAAGTGCGACAAGAGATAAATGTATAATTCATACCGTATTATAACCGGGCCGCAAAAAGGCCAGACTCAACCCATTTTGGCGAAGCTAGCGGATAATGCCCTAGACGAGGAAGCTGCGAAGAATACGAATGTTGTGAACCTGAGTAGAGAAGCAGAGTTAAGTGCACTAAAAAGGATTGATCTGAATGCAATGGCATGACTTATTGAAATGATAATGGAATTCATGAATTTTGAGCTATATTTTCGATGATAAATCGTCTGTCTCCTTATTGAGCTGACTTACATTGTAAATCTCAATGCCACACAATCCAAATAAATTAAAGTGTACTTTATTCATTAACTCCACCTAAAACTAATTTCCAAATCTTGTTTACTAAATCTGGGTTACAAATAAGACACTGCTCAGTTTCTAAAAATTAGGCTTCCTTTAAGAATATTACAAACCAACACAAGAAGACAGTCTTTAGTTTAACGGTACTTACGTTCGAAATTGCATCAATATTTGTCACAACAAATTCTTACGAAACTGAAATTAACAAACTTAATTTCATTTTAAGATGTCGGCATAGGTCTTAAATTTGTATGAGAACACGGTACATGAAATACTGAGAACTAGCATTGGATAAAATCAATTACAGTATCATACAAAGCCTGCGATATTTTGACGTTAACTTTCTTTAGTATTAACCACAATAAAGATATTTTAAATTAAATGATGTCGAAAATGTGAAATGATTGAAATGAGAAATGATTTTGAAAGTTACATTACACAGATATAAAATTCGATAAATAATATATTCATTCTCTCATAATATATTCATATATTCAAATGTCTGAAAAAAAACTACATAATACTCAACTTCCTTATCCGAGTTTTAAATACAATCCACAAGAATTTATGAATTATATAATTATCATTTAAATGCAATAACAGTAAAACCAGCTATCCCTCCTGGCTTCTACGAACTACGGGGTACAGTTTACCAAAAAAGGCTTGAACGATCCAGCCTGTTTGCCTGCCGCGATCAAGGCTCAAACGCAGCTAAATACGTCACAACCATTGTAACTGAATATTCTGAATATTGATAAATAGCACGTAGTATTTATTCATCATAATATATGCTTTAGCTTGCTCGCTTCTTCAAGCATTGACTAATGTATACAGTTAGAGGCCCTCATTACCTTTCTTTCCCTCCAGTTAGCAATAAATTCTTTGAAAAAAAAATTCTAGGTTTCAGATTTTCAACTTCCTTCCATTTTTTTCCATTCTTTTTTTCCTCTTTTCTTAACTATTTGAGAAAATGTAATTTTAATAAACTGAATAATTTAATATTGATTATAATTTTAGCTATGGCATAAAGTTAAAAACAGTTTAATTATATTTCAACAACGTTTTATATAGATTTAACACTGTCTTGTATACATCCAAATATAATGTTTGTGCACATTCAGAACCAAATTGCAAATATCTTTTTAAGAAAATAAAAATATTTCAGCTGTTACCTACATAGTTACTAGGTATACACATATCTCCGATGTTACACACATGCACGGAATATTAACATTTCTATCTATCACATAAACAAAACACATAGTTCTATTATATTATCAGAGGTATAATAAGAGTAAATAAGAATAAACACAGCGTTCTATAAACACGCAAGATGGTGAAGATAACGTTGTCGCCCATTAATAGCATGTCACAGCGGCCGAGTAGCAGTCATATAGGCGAGCTATCGACAAGTAAACGGTGGCTATCAGCCATCCATTGCTTACTACACTTGAATCATTGATTTACTAAAGATAAACAAAACAAATAAGGCAATGGTTGACGTCTAACTCCGTATCTACTGATAAAAATCTTGAGGACTCGTTGTCGTTAGTGCTACCAGATGATTTGAACAGTCCAACAAATTATCAGTGAACATTCAGCTAACAGTACTTAGTTTTAAACTATTAAGAAAAGAGATTTAATATAAAGTACATTTTTCATAAAGCAATATCAAAGTAGGAAACTCAAAAATAAGTAGTCACGGGTCCTAAATTTTCCAATTACCCAGTGTATGCAGGTAATGAATGAAGAAATTTAATACCGTACTAACGCTTTTTTATGTTATTCATGTTTGTGCATCAGCACTGTGTAAATAAATCCCTGTCTTGTGATAACGGCTTATTAGGTAAAAAGTGTAACAAATTCATGTTTGTAATTTTCACAAAATTTGTGAAAAGCTCATTATTTAGGCACAATAGATATTCTACTGTTGGGGAGACCCGGACTTACTGAATTATCAAATGTCCGTTACTGCACTACTAGGCTTTCTTACATATGATGGCGTTACACTGAGAAAGAGGACTTGGCACTCTACCAAGACTTTCGTCTTTCACTCTACTTACAAAAATCGGCATTGCGTATTTAATTAGAAAGTAACATCAGTGATTGGGAAATGAAAAAACTTTTCCAGCAGCAGCATTTCTTTTAATTAAATTAATGTTTAAATTAATGTTTCGATTAACGTGCCATTTTGTTCGTAGACTTTCTGCCATCTTGTAGATAGAGATATGATCCCGTTGCTGTTGAAATTTTGAGACTTCTGATCAAAAAACACAACCAGTAGTTTTGGCAGTCGTCTCTTGATGTTGATCTGACACTGCCTAAAGAAATCTGAAGAGACTGAAACTGGTGGAAATCTGAAGGTGCAAGGATAGGGCTATATGGCAGATGCATTAACAACTCCCAGCTAAACTCTTTTAGTTTTTCTGAGTGACTAAAAATGTATGTGGTCTAGCGTTATCGTGATTTATCGCACGTTCTTGTTCTAAGTGATTTACCATCATACCACTTTTCATCACCGGTTATCAATATCTTCTAAAATGGTTTGGTTCATTAGGTTTCTTATCTTATTTGGTAACAGGGCGACCAGAGCGAGACGCAGCTTTCACATCAAAATTCCCGGATTGAAAACGCTTAAGCCAACTTTGTGCTACTCTTACTGACACTGCATTAAGTTCATAAATGTCACAATTTTTTTTCGCGGCTTGCGTTGCAGTTTTTTGTAATAAAATTTCTAATTTCTTCATTAGATTCGCTCATTATGACAGAAAGAAAAATAGTGGGAAAGCAAATTGTCCTATTTTCATTGTTTTTTAAATGTCACCTTTTTAATGTCATGAACACAAGCCAGATATAATTAGTACAGCCAAAGATATTTTGTTAAAAGTTTATACATACTAAATGCGAAAAGTTTTATTCCCCGGCCTAATATAAACATAAAGAATTTTGAGAGACGATGTCAAGATTAGTAGTGGGTATGCAAAAAGTTAATTGAAATAACTTTTGACCATTTTTTTATTATAAGAATTTCTAATGTAAAACTGAGTTTCACTATTCCAACAAGAGTTTAAACTGAAATATTCCAAGTATGCATGGGAGATAAAAACATCAAAAGGACATGTACCAAATATTTCAGACTAAACTGTCGAGAGTTTAATCTACGAAAAGCATTTAAAAATTTCACGTAGAACCTCAAACAACGTATCCATTAAACTCCGTGACTAAAGCGTACGCCTGTTCACATGTTTCATATCATGAGAACCGCAAACAAGCTAATCCTACAACAAACATTACTCTTCGGCCATTGTTTGAAGGCAGACCTTGCGGATTTTTTCCTCGTTTTCACTTATTTCTAAAGTTTTTTGTGCAAGCAACTTTTTTCATTCGACTTTACCAGTCTTAAGTGACGAGAATTTTATTTTGTTTTGTATATATATACATAAATATATGTCACACTTTGAATACCCGAAGGTGTAGATACTAAATACCATTCTGTGACATACTTACTGTACTTAACTGTTACTGTAATATATTTAATAAAAATTAATATTGGCATTTAATACATCGGTTGTATATGAAAGCAACGGGAAATTCTGTTAATATATTACTTTTATCTAATTTCAAATTAAATTCTACTAAATAATTAAACTTAGAGATATTTACTAGCTCGTATTTATTTTCTATAGACAGATGCCTATTCGGTTCATATATTATAAAGATGAATGTGTATTATGTTTTATACACACTTCTTGTTTAGTTTGATTATAGAAGCAGAAAATTGCAAGACATTGAGTTAGTAAATATCGACATTTAAATACAGACACGTATTTCCTGTGCGTTTAAATGTCGATATTTCCAATTAACAGTTCGTTCTTTTAAAACAACCAGTCTACCTACATTTATGTAAACATGCTTTATCGGCAGTCTAACCGTTAGCTCAGCATGTACTACAGAATGTTTTCCAGGGGAGTTCCAGCTAGGGCAGATGTTCTTTTTAATTAACAGTAACATAAACTTTTTAAATTCGATTTACATCGAGGTGACGTAAACTCACTAACTGCCTGAATTTATTAGATGTACACAAACTATTTTCCAGTGACAAACTGGAAAATACCTTCTAGCCATGCAGGTTGCATATTTAGGCAACCAACATATTAAGGCAGCGAATCAATATCAACACGGTTCGAGTGTTTATTGGAAACTACTTTTTATATACGTATTTCCCAACTAAACGCAAATGAGAGCGTAACGTCTCGATACGCTTAAACTGACACTAAGGGTACAGAAAACTTCCATTTTTAACGATTTATTTGTATTTAAGGGACTTAATTATTTCAATTGTAGTTTACAAATATAAAAATATCTCTCGCGCATTCGTTACTTAGGTACATTATTAGCACATCTTGCAATAACCATAAACACAACATCACAGTTTAGTAAACCAATTAAAAACGAAAACTAGATAATAACCTAAGCTCTTCTATTCGTAAAAAACAGTGGAGCTTAACAATCTTATTTAATCCAGAAAAAGTATAATCATATCTGTAACAAAACGTTACATTCGTAGCTATTTTATCAGTGATTTTCTTTTATATCCGTCCTTCTTTTTAACCTAATTAAGTAAGCACTCTATTAATTTTGTCCGTGATTTCTACAAAATTAAAAAGGAAAAATTGCGTGTTAAACAGCAATAGTTGTTGTTCCTGCAAACCGGGAACTCCCGAAAATCGATAGGCGGACAGTACTAGACGGCATGGCGCCAACCAATCCGTTCCAGAAAGGAACGCACCTATTGCCTCACCCTCGCATGCATTACACTTCCTATTCTAAACGACAGGGTTATATCGGTCATGACTTTCGCCTGACGACCTCCCTTCGCCTTCATAAATTCACTTCTTCAACAAAGGCGGCCCTAATTAAGCTGGGATACCTTTGAATATTTCAAACGTGCTCGCGGCTGCCTACGGACAAACGCCCCTTTGAACTCAGTTATTATATACTATAATTACTACCTGGATTATTAACAGAGATTAGGAATTATCTACCGGAAACAATCCACTACAAGGACCAAGGATAGAATATCTAATAAAATAAAAATGTAAATAGCATGGACGAAATACTGAAGAATCGATTTTAATGCACGTATAAGTACTGCCTAGTAATAAATTAGCAATACAATTTCAAATCATCATTACTTCCACGGGCTTAAGTTTGTAAGTGATCGGACTGCAACCAATCACAACCTCTCTGAACTTCTCGCGACATTTCCGCTTCCTGCGTTCAATCGATAACAATATTTCTAAAGGGGGTGACGACGGAGCCCTAGGGCTGACAGCTTTTATTAACTGAAAATATCAGTTATATATGAAATATATAACCGATAGCAGTTATCAAAACCAAAATGTTAAAAATACGAATATTTCAGAGGGAAACAAAATTACACTAACAAAATTATTTTTGGTAAGCTTTCGTCTTACAAAAAAATAAAGAAAGCAGTAACTGAAATGAACGTACTTACTGACTGAACGAATGAAACACTTCAACAAAAATTACAATGCCCCGGCTTGTCTCCGTACGTAATAATCTAGCGTCTTTTGATAAGCAAGTGCTCTTATAAAAACTTTTTATTACAAATCACAAATTGCAACAAATTTTTCAACAGAAAATAATCTTCTTTTTAATATTGAAAGTACCTTAAAACAGAACGGTGATCAAATTCAATTACTAATCTTTAATTTCATAACGTCAGTGAGTTGAAATGAACAATAAAAGTGCTTTTTCTATGTACATTAGAATAAATAAAATTTCACCATGGTTTAACTTATCTTTGAAATACGGTAAAGTGTATAACAAAAACAAATGTTTGATAACGAAAATAGAACACATCTATCAAACGAAGATGGAAGTGTCATCGACAACCCTAAGTGCAGGGGACATGTCAACTAGCACGATCAAACACATTTTTCATTACAACAAAGTTTCTACTAACTTATTTCTCAGCGACACCGACAGATCGACTCATGGAGTTGAAGCTGAATAACATGATTACGTGTATTAACTTTATTAATACTCTTTTTTAGTCTCAGAGATGCGGTCACGGTCAATCAATACATATCGATAAGTTATATTAATTCACTCCCTATACTTACCTACAACAGTAATCCGTCGACATTTGGCTAGTTGTAAGCAAACGCTTAAAAGATGCATTTCACGCTCACGCTTCACCTCTTTTAAACGAACCCATGTTGTTGGTATATATGTAGTGGTAAATAATATGGGTTGTTTAGTAAAGTTACTGGTGTAGTGACGTTCCACTAGTTGAAATTCAAAGATTATTCATTAAGTAATTTGTGAATAACAGTTAAATTATTAAGTAAAATTCATTAATAAATTTAAGATACCAGAACTCCTCCATTAAAATAAAACTATCCGTTAACTGGGTAATCAAGTAAATTATTTAATAAATTACCTATACCATAATACAAAAGAAAAATTTGTTAATATACTTTTTTATAATCTAGTCCAAAAAGTTGTCAACTGCGGATTTACGAAGTTGATATCGCTTAACATCGTAACTAGCTTCTGATTTGAAAATCTTACAAATTTGGATTTCGGAAATCCTAAATGCGTGCTCTATAAGTAGGTACTGCAATAACCACGCTAACAAAGACGGCCGACCTGTAGCAAAATAAGCGAAAAAATTATTTATCAAATAATACTTTCATAGATTTCAAATGACTCAATTATAAAAGAAAAGTGAATTAAACAGACTCCAGCTTAAACAATTGAAGTGTTGTCGAAGTCATACATAAGTATTGGCAAACATCAAAGTGAGCACACTCGAACACTTGAGCAGTTCTCAAAATTTAAAGATATGGTAATCCGTTCATATGCGATCTTCAAAGTTCATTGGAAATATTTTCATATGCCCCACATGACAATCGAAAAGTTATACAACATCATGGTATACGAAAACATTCCTACTTTTTCTTTACGTATTTATTACATTACTTGCCATTTTTCCTCAATATATTCAATATCTTTATTCGAAGTTACGTAGATACTCAACCAATAACTGCTAATATCCCCAATATATGATATTATCTCAATTTTCAATATTTCGTAACGTTACAAATGCTATTAAGGATTATTCCCAATCCTTAGCAATAGTAATAATGTATATTTCGTAATATAATATAAAAGGTTATCCTCTCTTCATATTTCCTATCTAATAATAATAAATAGATTATTTAGATGTAGATAAAGATACGTAAGTATCAGTAAAATTCATCAAAACTTCTTTAGTTTTTTTAGAACTTCAATGATTCCCAATTCTATTCAGCTCTACAATCTAATATGGACGTATCTCTATGAAATATCGTAGGAAAGGTACGTAGTAGTAGGAGTGTGTGCCGTCTTAGATGTTAAACGTCTCTAGGAAACAAGATCTCTCATGACTCACACTGAACATAACATTATACAAAAAATATATATATAATTAAAAAAATATTCGTTGTTCAGATACTCCACATTTTAAGTCCTTCTTTTAAGTTAAGCGCATGTGCCAGTAGTTTCCGCTCTTATAGGTACGTAAGCAACCACCTGATAGATTTTTCACAGAAACGTGAAACATACTTATTTTGTTTCTTTTGGTGTTTAATCTCGAACATGACGTGCATTTTGTTTACAAAAAACCTAATGTATAAAGAAAACAAATTCTAATTTAACCAGAGCTTTGAAAAACACCTTGAATTAATTTAATTTCGCTGGTTGTATTGTCCCACGCGGAACACGTTCAGCAATTGATTCGTAAGCGGGTCTTTAAGTCCGCTGAAAAATTCACCCCAGCCGACTGGCGAACTTCAACCAATCCAATTACCGCAGCGGAACTCTGGAAATTCTAAACCGATTATACAGAATTGAAAACATTAAGTACTTTCCAGATTTCGGTTGTTTGGGCAACTGATAACGGACCTTATTTCAACAGCTTGCAATCGGTATTCGATACTCACGATCTAGATTAAGAAGTCAAAGATGGAAACCGGGTGGAAATTATTTATGAAAAACTTATTCGAAGCGCCATCTTAAGGCAGTAGTGATTAGAAAAGTTTGAAGACTAGTCCTTATAAACAAACATTGGCTCGATACGTAACCAGAAACTAAGACGTCGGATCTCTATTATTTCACAAAGAAGCGTTTTGTGCTCATCTAATAAATAAATTGCTTTCTGCAACAGCATGCATGCCGTTTGAAATAACGCGAGATGACAAAGAAAATAAATAACAAAATACTTTTTAAAAGTATCCTCTAATTCTAAAGATGACTCAGTAAAGCACGAATCACAAGCGTTAATTTAATACTAATGGTAAATCCAAAATTCCTTTTTTTAAGTCAAAGATAACAAGCACGGTTCATATCTTAATAATCATAATATAACGGGGATTTTAATTCATTATTAAATTTTGTTTTAAAATTAAATTAAGTCAGCTAATTGTATTTGCGTTAAATTAACTTTAAGAATGTGAATATCAGTACCTAATTTAAATAGTAGCCCTTTGATATTTTTAGTAAAGTAAAGAAACACTGATTGTTTCTTTCGTTGTATATATGTATCTTCCTATTACTTACTTTATTACATTTATATTTTACTATCCAAACCTATTGTAAAAGGTGAAAGCTTTATAAAGCACCACACTGAAGTGAAGGTTAAAACGCTAGCCCTATTTCTAGTTCCAGCATAACAAGGTCAAGTACAATCTGAAGCTAAGTTCAAAGTGTAGCAATTAATTTTAACCTTGTTAAGTTTTAGCTTCTGTATAGAATACGGCAGATACTGCTATTTGTATTTAAGATGAATTATTTTTCCAAAAATAGTATGTAGGGATTTTTAAGTGTTTACTAAATATTAGCAATTTATGACATTCCGACTCGGTTGGATGAACGCATCGAAAGCTCGTTGCGCTGTACTTCGTGAGTCACGACTCGAAAGTGACAAACTTTGGTACTGTCAGTAACACTATTGTCGCCGATTGTAAGAACCAAAAAACGGAACATGATAATTAAGAATTAAAGGTGTCGATTACAGCAATCATCATTATTCTTTTGTAAACATTGTATTCTATGAAAGATAGCTATAGGGAAGTTTATCAAAGCATAATTATCACGTACAAAAGTACTAATAATCTGAGTACGATTTTAATTGATCCTTGAGAATTTTTTTTTCTTCATTATCATACGGTATTGTTAAGTTCGATTTCCTTTTTAATAATTTAATGATGAATTATGTTCACCCCAACTCCTATTACGAAGATCAAGTGAAGTCATTATATACAATTATTGTAGGATTGGTGTTATTCAAAAATTAGAATCTTTCTCTACTTTTCTAGGTTTTTAAAATTCATTAGAATTCCAAACAGTAATCTTAGAGTAAGTATTGTATATGAGTTGATTGTGCTAGCGATATGTGGAAAAGCTCCATTCCCTCTTACGATTCTCTCTCAATGATTTCCCAGACTATGACATGATAAGTTTGGCTATATTTTCTTGTCATTCGGTTCAGAAATTTTAAAAATACAACTCTTCTTTAAGTGCTCGATTGTACAACATAATCCTGTATCCGACAAGAGTAATTTATGCCACTCTTGACGCTTCCAGTTAGTATCCGTTAACTCCCTTACATAATCCCAATAGACTATTTACGAGCAAGGTTTTGTATAGAAAACAAAACTGTACCTCGATACTTTCGCCAGCTATTGTTTTCGATTTTGGCCGAATGTCAAACGGTCATTAACAATTGAATGTCACTTTCGTTTTCGAACAAAAACCATTCTGTACACAAAGTTCATCAACATGGAATGGCAGCTAACACCACTTTTTATTGTATAAATGCAGATCTATTTTTATGCAGGGGATCCCTAAATAAAGTTCAGCGGATGGCCACTGGTAAAGCACCCATAAAGTTGTTCCCCATCAAAATAAATGGCATGTACATATATGAATGTACAAGTGACATTATGTAGGTACCTAACTTACGATTTATTGTTTTACCTTGCATATTTGTACAATTTCAAAATCTTTATTGCATCTTAAAAGTTCACGATAGTCTAAAATATTAGTATCAAAATGTGGAAGTTCCGCAAACAATAAAATATCCTTGTTATAACGGCTATAGCTTCGCTTCCTATCACAGCACGTCTAGTCTGTTACTATAAAATGGAAACGTTTGCATTCGCCGACAATTTACTACGTTTCATTTTAAGCAAAATTTAACAATTTATTGAGGTTGCATTTTTACAGTCATGTAGCTTAATATTTAATATCCGTTACTGCGCAAATTGATTTATACAAATACATACCTAAAGAAGTTTTTCTGTTCAATAATAAATGAAGTATAAATTTGTCAAGAAAATCATAGGAAGTAAATTTTAAGCTCAAAAATTTACGATATTTCTCCAACACCAATATTTTATTAACGTATTATTAAAAACATGTTTGTCGAGAAATTTAATATAGTCTCATAAATTCAATTCAAAGTTTACTTATCTTTATAATGAAAAGATATATTTATTTTTTCCTTATTTTTTATATTGATAAATAAATAATGAATAAAGATATAGGTAGATCCCTACATAAGTATTGTGATAAGATCTAGAATCTTTAAGTTTACTCTCCAGACCATCAAAAGAGATTTTACCCACCAGTGAACTTTCAACAAGCTACAATAGTCTTGACAGTGATAGTATCTTTTGTGCAGTAACTAGAATACAGGGGCAAGATTTATCGGTCACCAATAACTTTGGCATGGTAATTGACGTTGATGCTGAAATGAAAATAGGTCAGTTGTAATCTTTATTCTAAATAAAGGTTGTAAAAATTTCTGTTCTAAGGGTGGTTTGGTATTTACAGTGTTTTTGAATTACTCTATTGTTTAGCACAACGCAACGTCATTAAGTACCTACATTGATGTACAAGCTAAGGAAGTTATGGTTTTAACTAACTTTAGACATACAATACATTAAAACAGAAGAAAATTAAGTAAAATTACTCAATATTAAAAGTATGAACCTTTTTGTGTAAAATTGTAATACCTTTGTGATATGGCCGATAAGTGTAGTAGTAGTCTTTCTTTGCACCTTTCGAAATTTAGTTAACATTGTATCACAAAATGTAATCGAAACATAATACCTTAATATATTTCAACAGAACATAAAATCTTTTCTAAAAAGTAACAAGTTTTAAGAGTATTTTAGTCTTCTCCTCTTCAATAAATAATACACAATAACTGTAACATATTGCAAAATTATATTGCATCTACGTTTAATATAAAAATTGCATGTCGTGCTCGATTATGATTGAAATACAAAGTTCATCAAATAAGTATAAGTCATATTGGTATATTGTGATATTATGATTTGTATTTTGTCACGGTGGCAATAAATAAAGTCATAATTTTACGCTTTAACCTCTTCGTTCCAGACTTTTCGACATGACATTCGGTCAGTTCGCCAGTAGCAGTAAACTTAAATTAATTAATTTCAGATGCAACTTTCGCAAACGCTGATGTTTGTTCGTCATTAGAATCCGTCAATAAAAATTACGAAAATAATAGGAACCAACCTTCTTACTGTCTAACTCGGAATATATCGCTATCGCTTTCATTTT
Organism: Acentria ephemerella; assembly: GCA_943193645.1. Taxonomy (NCBI): domain Eukaryota; kingdom Metazoa; phylum Arthropoda; class Insecta; order Lepidoptera; family Crambidae; genus Acentria; species Acentria ephemerella. The sequence goes on along the minus strand of OW971886.1, from coordinate 6,132,177 downwards.
GACGTACGCCATATTACAATTGACGCTTAACTGTTTAAAATTGTGATGTTTCGCTTTAGTTAGTAATGATTATAAAAACGAAAGCTATCGCGATAGATATGTAAATTCTTATAGTTAATTTTAAGTAAAAGGTAACTTGCTAAAATTTTAAGGTTACTAAAATAAGACATTTAAAATACAATGAATAAAAATAAACTATTTCTAATATATATACACCAAGATAAACAATCAACAAGCTCAGAGCTCGGTTTATACCCTTCAATCCTAACTCTTTTCTTCTTTCTTATAGAAATCTAGATAGTTTTGAAATAATATATTGTTCAACACTTAATAAAATTTTTATATTGAAGGTTCAATGCTCCTTTACATTCGGGGTACCATTATGAACATATATGGCTTTACGTCGTCTATTATCAACTTTTTACTTTTTTATATACTTAACCATAATACGTTTTCTTGCTGAAATCAGTATTTGCCCATGGCGTGTCCATATACTGAAAATAATATAACTACTACATTTAAATTGTTTCATATGATTTAAGTACAGATAAATAAATTGCGTTTTACAGAATTAGCCTTGCGCCGACAACTAAACCAATGAAGTTAATTTAGGACAAAAAATATATATTTATTCCTTTATTTAGCTACAAAAATATTACCTTTACATTTACAATTTTACAGTGAAACCAAGCACATGCAGTCACATTAACGAAATAGTAAAACATTTGGTACTCTATTGCCTGCTTTCCACCCAGTACTAAACGGCAACATCTGAATATTAATTCCCTCAGTTTTACATAAGATATTCGCGGACCCAACCGCTACAGCCGCGGTCGTGATCTTGAACTTGCAAGGGCAGCTATTGTCTTGAGAACTCGTGTCTACTCTGCACGAGATCATTCGAGTAAGAACAAAACTTTACCTAAAACACGTGTTGAAGAAAAAGTCTTGAAGTATAATATCAGAGTATATCTCTTACCTGTTATGATAAGTTTCACTATTTATATAAGGAGCTCTTTAATTAAGATGGCTTAAATTTTGACATAGTCAACTATAATCAAAATTCAATACTTCGAACAAAGACAAAATCATTCGTAGATATATCGTAATCCAGATGTCAGCGTAATTGAGGGTACAATGAACAGTTTGTTTGAGTTATGGTTTAATGTTTACTTGTTTTTTTTTTAAATAATTACTGTATACCTTTTTATGCTTCAACTCAACAACAATAGCCCACATTCGTCCTACCTCTGGGCACGGAAGACAAGTGCAACGGCATAGCAAGTGCAACATCATTGACACATCCAGGGACAAACAATGGTTGTCCATAATTTACTAATTAGGGAAAAAATCGAAAAATACTTATCTTCTCTAATCTTCCCAATGGCAGGGAAATCCCTCTCTTTATACCTTCATTCATTTTAAATATTTAATTGATTCTTTTTACACTTGTTTCTCGCATAAGTTAAAACAATTGCGAACTTACCGTTAGTTACAGCACAGAAGCAAGATGGCTTACGACAACCTCGTGACTCACGATCCATTGTTAATCAACCAAGAAAGTCATAAGAAATGGTTATTTATTTGTTGAACATAACCCCCGAGGCCAAAAGGCACCCGTGAATGTTTCGTACATATTGATTTTTACATGTATTCATTGACTGACAGAATCAGATCAAGAGCTCACCGCTCTTTAATAGAAAATACTGATATATTAGAAAGTTTAATACATTTAGCAGATCTAAAACAATGTAACATCTTAATTCCACCAAATAAAATAAAATAATACAACAAAATCAAGGCGTGGCTTAATAGAAATAATTGAATACTTTTAGGTGAAGGTCGCGAAGACGAACAGGAAATGACCAAGAGGCCATACGCATGACGTCACTTCCTTAAACACACTAACATTCTGCATACAATACACAGATATTATTAGCGATAACTGGAAACGTCCTTAGCTTTTAAAAAGTTATAATAATTAACTTAATTTAAGTAAAGGTGATACTTAAACGTTGGTTAAAATAGAGAAAATGACTTGGACTCTAATGCTTTCTTAAATAATAAAATAATTTAAATAATAATTGTATTCATAATAAGAATTTTGATACTTAATAGCATACACCAATTTGTAAATATCATTACAAAAAATAAAAAGCTGACCGTTTTGACGATTTAAAAGACCTTAGTAATTGAGTTCATTTAAATAAAGAGCTTTGCAATTTTATATCTATATAAAATGCTTCATTCTGCAATACCTGAGTGCGCAATAGCATATGAACACCTTTTACTGATTATGTTTACCTTCAGATGGTGTAGTCATTTGCTGTGTTTAAATATTTAGTGTTAAACTGTATTAATCAATTATAATGGTAAAAAAATATTTTAATGAAAGAAAAAGATATTTGAAGTCTATTACTATTTAAGGGTAAGTTATCATATTCACTTTAACGGTTCAAGAATTGTTTATAAAGAGATTCATATACCAAATTTTTTCTTGTATAGGTACAGAATGTTGGACAGTCCGGTGGATTAAGTGAAAAATGATTTATGGTTTTCAAAATATGGTGTAGAGACAAATTCAAGATGTGAATTTGGACATAATTGTTTTTAACTGTCTTGAGGTTCCCAGAAGTAATATCAAACCATATTACATAAATAATACCAAACCATATCATTTTATTTCATTTACTGTCAAAATAGATACTTTTGTTATATTGAATGTTATTAAAATACCTGGAGATGTAACGTTTAATTCATTTAACATTTAGTTCGTTTAATAATACGATCGTTATTTAACTGTTATATGCCAATTTGAGTAAACTAATATAGATAGATATTATTTTAACATCTGTAATACTAGATGTACGCTGATCGACAAAAGCGTGTTACATGAACATATGGCATTAATTGTTCCAAAAATCAGCAATACTTTTCTTCGCACGCGGGAAATTGCTGACGTAACGTTATAAAAGTTTCATAACATACTTAGTTTGGTACTGCCGATATTACATTAGTAAGCTCTACTGAATACAAATTAATAAATTTAAATGCAGATAACTATTTCGTCCGTTGTCCAACAGTGGGCCGGTGTACGGTTCAACGCGCCCAAAGTTTATCGATGTTCATAAATCCGTAAATAGATCGATTGCGGTAAAATGAAGCAAGTACTGCACTCTGGCTACTACTACTTCGGCTTGTTTCCAATTTCACTGCATTGCGATCGATCGAGTTCCATTTAAAGGTAGTCGAAAGAAACTGAGAACACTTGAGCAAACACCTTTGAAATAGTATCGTCTTTGTTGCAAAAACTAGAACATGCTATATTGTACTAAGTATACGAATATAGTATTAAACACATAAACGTACTATGTACAATTTCTTATACTTTAAAACGTCGTGTTATAAATCTGCAGTTACTATTTTAAGTCAATGATGTATTTATCAAGTCTCTATTATACGCTACTACCGCCGCTATCCGCTTACTATTATTAATTTCTCATGCTTCATATTCAATCTAGGCCCTAATGAACTTACAATATTCCAAGGTTCACCAACACCATATCAAGAGTGCTCCAGATAAATGGATCACGTTACTTGATTAACCGGTACGCATCCCTTCCCCTTATCACCCTTGGGAATATTTAAATGGGCTCAGAATATATCACGCCACCCTCAGGAGGTAAAGAGCGGGCGGCTAAGTTTACCTGTGCTTTAGATTGAGAATTTAAATGACGTTATCTTCATTAAAGTTCACACCATACAAAACATTCGTTTCGATCTTTTCTAAGGCGCAATTACTAACATATTATTTTGGTTTGTAAACGACATCCCACAAACTAATATTAATATTTTTTTATTTCATTAAAAATACCCACAGCGTAATATAAAATGTATGTTATCTAGCGCTTATACCTTAGAGTAAAGCTAATTACAGTTTCCCTTGATTATACTACTTGCATAGTGAAACAAAATTGTCTAAAATTCATATGTATAAAAGTTTAACTATACTTTTGCTGTTAGCGAATATATCAATATCCTGAAAAGTATCATTATATGTCTGCAGTAATCGAGAAATAAAATAAAATCGATTATTTCATCTAGTTCATTTATTTTTAATATTTATGATAGTCACTATTCTACCAAATAGTACATTCATATAAATAAATAGAACGTAAAAATGGGTAAAAACTTGAAACGAATGTTAGAAAGATGACAATAATAGAGCATATTCCCCTCACACGTGAATTGGAGCGACAATTTGTGACTGTGGCGTTTCAATCAACATTGCAATCACGCGCAGTGACACCACAACTACTGCTAATGTGCCCGTATTGAAAATCAAAATTCAGTGGCACAGTGACACGCCTGGTTACATACGCACATTGATGTCGCCGTGTAATTTACACGACAAGTTGGTTCGAAATGATAACACTTTTGATGATAGGCACTATTGATTCTAATTTTGAGGATAGTTTCATGGAAATTTTGGAATAGATTCTTTATAATTTTTCTATGACATCAGGGGGAACGGTGATGAAGTTAGAGTGAGAACGGTCCCACACGGTGTAGCTACTTACATAGGTATATATTAAGAAATCTAATGGTAATTAATTCATAGCCTGTTATCAGTCACAGTACCTCTGAGAATAGAGCAAGCTCATTATTTGCAGAAAGTGACCGCACGCGTTAAATGTTTTTGTAACCATAAATCCTACCCAAGATCCTTGTCTCGAGCCAAGGTCTGCAAACTCATTCACAAGATCAAGTAGCAAAAAACTGGAGCAACGAACTGGAAGCACGTAGGTCGCTCATCAACTGTCAGAGCACGTAGTAGCGTCTAAACTACCGCTCATTGTCAATATTGGAGTGTTCCAAACCACTGGCAAAATCAATAGAGACATTATCTGATCCGATACTAAACGTATGATTGCCGGCAATAGTTTAACCAATTGGTAGGTCATGTTAGCCAAGGTATAGAAAATCAGTCGAAAGTGAAAAGAAGTTATATACATATGTATGATTTACTCATTTGGATGTAACTTTAGTTGTTGCAATTATCGTAAATGTACCGTTAGACAGCATACATAAGTAATGATTTCGTCTCTTCTTTCTCTTCTTTTCGCCTTTACATGAATTTTCATGCTATAACCAGACCAAGTTTCTTGTTATTCTGACCTATATCATATTAAAATAAAGCGACAATATTCTCCGTTTCTGCTTATGTGTTTTCCCTTACAGGAAGTCTCCAAGGCTTTCTAAGGTTTATCTTCTCTTTGGTAGTTACAAAACAATAATCCACTTCTAATTAAATAACATTGTTTTTCTGTTCTTTGTCTTACTAAATCAATTTCCGATAATTCTCGAAACACAAGTTAAACGATGTCGGAACGAATTGTTATTGAGTCGACAACCTCGAAGTCTGAGTAATGGGTATTGCGAACGAACAGTCGAACACAGTGCAAGGCTACGGAGTGCATCGCCGATAAACCGGAGATGAAAGCGACTGTTTATTTGATTTTCTGCTGTACGTGCAGGCCATATTAACTAAGCATCGGACAGTGACCTTTAAGGCCTGCTTTATGTTCTTCATGTTTCAAAAAAGTCACCTTTACTCAAATATACTTCTGTTACGTAAAGTTTTCATGGAAATACCATTCACTATCGACTATCTAATTTTGAAATATTATATATTTGATGGTATATATCTTTAAAGAGACTACGATGGATAGACTAAGGTGAAAAATGGCAATGTGTGTGCCTTAATACCAATAGAAATAAAAATTACTCAGTCTTGACCATTTCGTTGTTTGAGGTTTGCAATTTGCAATACTTTTATTATAAATAAATGTAACTTCATGTAATTTTAATAGTTCGTGAATTTTATAGTATTTATTTTATTTTCTTTTAGGGAAACTTTTCACAATGGCAAACAATAATTTACATGGTAGTTAAATTATATGTGTTTGTGTGAGTGTGTGTAGAAATCGAAGAAATACCAGAATCTGATCGGATTACTCCAGATTCAAGTATTAGCACAAACCTGGAAAATACTTTACAAATAGGGTATTTGTTATTAGTTAACTTCAATTTGGGTTTGTATCAATCGCTCAATATTGATAGCTAATCTATTACATTTTGTGATACGTTGCGAGTAACGTCTATCATGGTGTGACGACCTCGTCGACCCAGGCCAGCCGTTCCGTCTATTTCGTAATCGCACGTCTTGGCGGCGACGACCATCACATCAAACATTGTCGGATTACTTTTATGGACCATTTGTGTGGGAGATCTGTTACGGTTAATGATTTCGGTAGCTCTGGCTTCTCTATTTTCAGATTGTTAACTTTTTTGGTGCAAGTTAAGATCCCATAAACAATTTTATTCGTGAGCCTGCTCTGTTTCTGCCTTTATGAAAATATCAACATACTTTTAATGTAATATTTTATTATTATTGCTCATTTGCCATTATTTAAAGAAATATAACTAAGAACTGTAAGATGTATTGTGTGTTTTTAAAGAATACACTAAACACTGCTGACACACAGAGGGAAATAATTAACCGTTCGGTTTTCATTTTTTCCCGTCGCTATAATGAATAGGTGACGCCATTCAACTTCCCCTTTTTAAATCACCCCGATTCCGTGCTATATGATCACGCTTTGCGAAAAGGTTATCTTACACTTACAACATAAAAGTTATCGGCAATGACTTAGTACGTCTCAATACAATGTTTGTTCAATGCTTATCTTTGATCATAAATTGAATATTATTTTTCACCATTATTACAAAAGTAAATGCTATATTTGCATGCAGTTTCTCAAATATACAAAAATTGCTTGTTTTCTCTTGAATATTAAATCCTACCATTTATTTTTCTCATATTGGCCCTAGACCTTCACCGCACGGCTTAAATCCTGTCACTGGTTCCAGCAACAACAAAACACACACACTGAATGTTGCACTCTCATTTATAACACAATACACACAGCAGGCCGCTTTACGTGTCTGTACGTAGAGCTGACAAATCACAACAAACAACCCATGATCACTTATTAGACTTTTATGGAAGAAACTCATGAATGTTTGGAGATCTATCACAAAGCGATCTACACCCACGCAAACATGTAACAACGCGCATCAACGCCGCGTGACTGCAGGCGTGTCGCCGGTTGACACTTGGGCGCTACAAGTTGTGGCAGGATCACGAACTAAAATTAATGTTTTTTGCATTACCACTAGATGGCGCTCTGCTTGTGTTTTTGTTTCTTATATTGTTATTAATAATTTTTGGCTATATGATTCGTTTTGATGTAGATTTTCACTATGGTAATTTGTATAAAAATAAATTTGATTTTTCTGTTGTAAAAGTATTAAGAACATCAGCTGTCAACGACATTGACATAATTGTGTATAAACATTATACCTAATTAACTTTAAGTCAGGTTGCTTACCTGTTAATACTATAAGAACTTGTCTTGGTCCGAAAAAAATCTTCAAATTTTCACAGCGGCATATGCAGTGGTACTTCACTGAGTCTACTCTTCAAATAAAACAATCTTAAAAAGATACATGTTATACAAATTGCTTCCGTACTTCTGTATAAAGTGGCTTAGAAAAAACGCCGGTAGGTTCCACCAATGAAATCACTGATACGACACCTTTCTACATGAATCAGTAACGTTATTGTGTTTAACACAACACCCAACCATAATACAAACACGATTTAAACACGGTTCACCATGAGTAGCGACCGATAACACTATCCATCACCCCATTATCCTACGCGACTTGAAGTTGCAGCGAACGGGCACGTCAAAATATACCATAAATAACATCGTACGTATCCGGGGTGCGCCCCATTCCCCGCCCTTCGATCGTGGGGCGGGTGGTGTAAACTCCCGCCAGTTTCATATATTTTCAAAACTAGGGTTTTTAGAAACAGAAAAGATGCTGGCTTCTGCAAACGTGACTATAGGCTGCGGCGAGATCTCCCTCTTGCGTCTGTGGGGAAAGCTCATACCAAACAAAAATACTTTAAATGGCCTCGAGCCCTCGCCGGTTGTAGTCGTGAAGGGTATTAAATACTGAGATTAAAAAAATTCTCACTATCTTTAATGTCCGATTTACTTTTAGACCTAATGCATAAACAGTGTATGCTAGAAAGCCTTGAAATATATTAATTTTACTATTCAAATTTTTTTATTATATATTTGGAAAATATTGAATATTGTATTGCACAGTGACCAAATATTAAATGTCATTACGCATACAATATCGAAAATATCGCATTAAAAGAAAAACCGACAAAGTAAGCTTTTTAGCGACCGGATAAGACAACGCGAAGAAAAAGGAGAACGACAATTTTTCCGGTTCGTATCTTTCTGTACATTTCATTACTTCCGCTATGTACGCGGTCTCGGTTACATTCGGTGCCGAGTCGGGTATGATCGGAGACTTTCGGAATCCTTCGGAACCCTAATCGATATTGGGACGTGCTGCTGACTGACTGGCGTACACTACAAGCTTACGTACAGCTAGTACGCGACTACGCATACGCTACGCTATCTACGATCATGAACCACGAGGCACGAGTATCCGCATTAAAAAGTTACTTCACAATTGTTTGTAAAGTCCAAAAGAAAATTGATACTAAACACTGACGAAAAAATATAACTAGTTAAGAATTTAGAATTGAATTAGGAATATTTAGGTATTATACATAAGAGTAAATTATTCTCTAATTAAACATTTTGTGTTAAACAGTCATTAACACTCTATTACAAAAGTCAATCAGGCAGTACGCGAATACGGCTGAAAATTTTATATTATTATTAATCTTGATTCCACTACAATCGTATTCACGCAAAAAAGCCTATCAGTAACAATGGATGGTATCTATTGTGTGCGTGTTAAAATCCATTCCTATGTAAAATTAAATTTAGACGAAACAACTCGAAACTCCACGTTGCTTATATACCATCTCGAACTTACTCTAACTTCTCAACTTATCGGATGACTTTAGAGTCGGATGCTTTACATCATCTGAAGACCTGTACCCCTGAGATTTATATTTCATATTTATACCGTTTTTATATCACACATGTGGGTATAAACAAAATTTAAAAAATTCAATATATTATGCATTCGAACTATTACAAAACTTAAATACGTGAAAAGTGCCTTACAAGCTTTCTAACTCTACTCCATCTAACGCCATAAAATCATCACCATCATTATCATCATCTAACTCCTTAATTATCAAAAAATAACTTATAATTTCTAGAAAATAATTACTTTGACAATTTCATACAGGGTTATAGGAAAAGGTATCAATATTCGGTCCTCAGCTAAACCTTTGCTTATTTTATTTTGCTCTACTTCCTATAAATAAATATGTTTTGTTACCTAGCACTGTTTATTAATTTATTTAACATACATAGGTTGCTTGGTTATTTACCTATCTTAAAATAAAATACATTAACAGCAATCTCCTTTATATAACTGAGATTTTTGGGTCTGCATTGGGAAGTGGCTAGGTAAGTCGCACGATACACTAGCAATTTGGATTTGGAAATGAACTCCTCCAACTGCTTACCATCAGGTGACGTCGACAATTTTATGTGGTTTTTATAAAAAAATCATTGGAGCCTGCATTTTTCATTGATTATACGAAATATCCCTGCATATGAACAATATATGTGCATTGTACCGAACGTGAGATAGACTAATTTAGTCAGGGTTACAAATAATTATATTGGTTAATCACATTATTTATCTTAGCCTGAACTTGCAATAAAACTAAAAGGACTTTAATTAATTTTAGTGTTAGAGAACGCTTAGGATCTATATTATTAATTCATTGTTGTCAAACTGTTGTTTAAAGGAACTCAACATATTTAACTATATTTATTTTTATACCTTACACTAATTATATACTATAATATAGCCTAATTTGATTTTATTTGGAATCCGCCATTTTATGCTCATACTATCTAAATTAACTTGCCTATATTATAAGATACGATGGAAACGTCTGTGGAGGCGATGAATGCTGAAATACATTGTTTGCCTAGGCAGCAGAGGTTTTTAAATGCTTATTGAAGTTTAATAAGCATTTAATAGCCTCTATATAATCCAGTTTTAAGTTAATTATTCGTTAATATGATGTAATTTTTTGACTAATAAATTATTATTATATTGTAATGAAATAACAAAGCATGAAACCTTGTAAATTATATTTCAAAAGTATATTTCTTTTGTATATTATGTAGTAATGACATTTTAAAATAAATTAGTTTACTAACCCATATTAAGCATATATTACAGAGATATTATAATTGTTTTCCGTGTGGCCATATACTTTGGTAAACCCTTGCTCCTACACAAAGGCCCCTTGCGTATGACGTCACGCTCAGGAGACATTTGCTATAGGGCTTATTTTGTCGATTTGTAACCGTTCCTCAAATATATATATTATTCAGCATCATTTTTACTTTACTGACTTTCGTGAGATATTTCAATTTTAGATATTCTTTCCGTCGTTTTTAGGATTAGTTCATTTTTTTCAACACCATACCATTTCATTTTCATATCATTTCATTGCTATTATAAGCGTAATATTACATCTTCTTTGTATTTTAGATGTGAGTCATTGACAACGAACAAAATGAATAAAAATTTGCTTGTGAAGTTTTTATCGCATAAGTAATGGCGGGGTTAGTAGGGCACTGTATATTTTATTTCTTTTATTATATTCACGGTGAAAAGGACCGTTATAAAGTGCAATATATGGTAGATATAATAGTTTTCCATTTTCATTTCATTTTCATAGCATTTCATCGAAATCATTAACTTTCATCCCATTTTCGTATCATTTAATCCAAATCGTTAACATTGCATACTAATTTCAAAATAAATCCCAAAAAATGGCGGCGCCAGTTATTCGTCATCAAAAACTCCATTTGACGAACGGATATATTACACCAGAATTCCGGACCAAGAAATAAAGGAAAAAATACATAGCAGATGGATGTATGGATTTTAGGTTCCCTTCTTATCCGTATAACACTTAAAAAAACAAAAAAAAAATGCTAACGTCACTGTCATTAAAATCATAGTTGATCAAAGGAATGTCAAATTGTGATACAATTTTCTATAAAACATTTAGTTTTTACGGTATTCTGTATTACTTTTCAGTATAGTTTTATTTTGTAAATAGTAAGCAGTACGAAGTTTTAATTCAAGTATAAATCAAATGTGTTATCAAAATGGAAAATCTAAAAATGCTCTCGTAAGTAGTATCTGACTACAAGTCAATAAAGAACTATGATGGACGACGAGGTATTAATATTCTTATTTTGTTTATTTGGTTTTTACAATTTCAGTGGTCAAGAGTTGCTTGATAAAGGCATAACTAAACTAGAGACTACATTACCCCAGACGGATTCCTCCAAAGATGTCACTCCAAACGGTTCCTGGTTGGAACAAAAACAGATAAAATCGGCTTTGGAGGTCAGAAAACACCTCGTTGAGGCTCAAAGAATTGAAAAATGGTAATTTATTTGGATCCTCAGTAACTTATTATCAAAGACTAAAAATCCTGGGTTGTTATGACCAATGTAACATTTCCACTGAAAATCCAAAACAATCATACTCTTATATGTATTGCAATTTGCATCGATTAATATAGCTATTGTGAAGATTTTGTTACATAAAAAAAATTCTTATTTAACTGGCCAAGGGTATGTCGGATACATTGTGAGAATTTTTATGTAGTTTACAATTTGATATAAATTTTTGGTATAATGTCATTACTTTCTGTTTTACAGTGGAGCTATAAGCCATGCAAAATGGATAGAGGAGTTAAACCTTGCTGAAGTTACACAACAAGTTGGGGGACATTGGCAATTTCTTGGACAGCATAAAGATAAAAAATTATACTTAAAACCAGAAGAAGCCTTATTCTTAATGGAAGTTGTGAGTAGTGGTTTAAACAAATAAATATTATAAGTCATGTTATAATACATTCAAGTTTAAAATAAATATTAGTTTATAAATTCCATATTAAGTTTAGTTTTAATTTATAATGTAAACTAAGTTTTTTGACCTTATTTGTTTTTAAAAATTTTAAGCACTTTTAATGATTTCTTTAGATATTGAATAATAGTAATAATTATCCAAATACAGAAATAACCAAGTTGATTTGGCAGACTGCTATTTTTTGGTAATAATTTATATTAAAATCTATACAATTAAATTTACTTTAACTTATACAATTTATTTTAATTCATATTAATATTTTAAGATCATATACTTACCATTTCTTTCTAATTTTTTAAATTATTTGTTGCAGAATTGTCTTGCACTAACATATGATGAGATTGTAGTATCACTTCAACAGGCTTACTCTCTATTACTTCGTGATAGAATGCCTATTTATAAGTATAAAGTGTATGCATCATTAAGCCGATTAGGATATAAAGTTTACCAACATGTATATGTAGACACAATATGTAAAAATAAAGATGAAACTCTACAGAATGTACATTGTAATGAAGTATCTGGTGCTTATTCTGACCATGGCACTGTGAACAATCAGACTCAAGGTATTAAATTAAATGACAAAAATGAATTACAAGAGTGTCTACAGATATGTGATACTGATAGTAAATCTAAAGAAAAAGATGTAACAAATAGAAAAGATAATATTGGTTATAATAGTAACTGTATGAAAATCAACACTACTACCAACGAATCGAAAATATCAATGGATACAGAAGATCAGAATTTTCCTGTAAATAATGCAAACAATATTTTATTAGGTGAGAACAAAACATTATGAACAAAAACAATTATACAGTTCATTTGATGTCTATGTTTATTTAACCAAAATTCTGTTACATTTCACAGATTTGCAATCAAAGGAATTTGATAGTCCAGGCTGTTGCCCTCCTACTGCAGATACATCTAATTTTGATAAGGATTTTGTAACTGAAAAAGATCCCATTACAAAGTTTAGTGAATGGAAATTAGAAAAAATAAAATTAAGACGAATCCAATCTAGAACTAATATTGATTTACACAAAAGTTTGGATAATAATATACCAGATTTTTTAGACAGTCAAATAGTCACTATAAATGTGCCAAAAGGAGAATATTTACCTAAAAATATATTTTTGAACAATTTAAGTTATGTTCTCAATTTAGAAAATGTAACATCCAAAAACGGACCTCAAAGTATAAATTCTAGAACATATAGTTTGTCAGACGAAGTAAATGGAGATCATATAAGGCGTGTTACAAATTCTAATACAAGTTTTAGGTCACAAAATGTTGCAGTTCCTCCATTTTACCAGAATTTTAGACAAAATATATCTTTCAGGAACTTCACAAATTATAGGCCTAGAATTACTTTGAACTACTTCCAATTTAACCTGTTCTTTCAGAGGCATTTTATGCCAGGCTTTAACATTCCAAGATTTCAGTTTTATCCAAGAACTCATTTACCTATGTTTCCAAGATATTTTACTAATCCTACCATACATAATGAAAGAGGACATCTCCCATCTCCCAGGAGAGAAGACACAACAATTCGTAAGCGAAAACGGAGTACTGCCAGAAAACATCATTTAGAATCTATAAAAAATTTAGCGGCTAGATTACGGCATCTCATCTCAGCAGGAAATGTTCAGTCTCAAAATATGATAGCGCTTGAAAGGTTAATAGAAACTTATAATCTAAGATACAGCACGAGACTACGCCTTACAGATGACATGGATATAACTAATGATGAAACCATTATCGAAACCATTGATTTAGATGACGATGAAGAAGTCAGTAGTAAAAAACCTCGCATTGATAAATCAAACAATGTTCAAGATGAACATTTAATGAAAATTCAACAAATATCTAGAACATTGAAACATTTAGATGGTGAAAGAAAAGCTTCAGCACGTCATAGAAGAGCCTTTTCGAATTTAATTAAAACCTACAATAGATGTTACAATGCCGATATTTACATAAATGATGATAATGACATTTTGGATAAAAGAAGTATCACTCTTGATTCCAGTTCTGAGTCTGATTGCATTTCAGAAGAGAGGCCTCAGTTAAAAAGTGGAAAAAAATTGAGAAACCCTTTCAATATCCTAAAAAGACTTTCTGAAAAAAACAAAAAAAATGCATCTCCCACCACAAGTAAACAAGAGGATAGAGATGATCATATCAGAGAAGTTCAAACTACTGTCTCTGGTCTAGAAAAAATATTTAGCAATGAATGGTTACCAAACCCCAATGATTTCGGAAAACCTGAAATAGTTAAGAACGAGAACATGAGTATTCGTATTGCCGATTCCAAAAAAGATGATTTTTTATTCGACTTTCTTAAAGGCAAACCCCATAAATTTAACAATTGGGTCGAAAGTAAAATTACTTTCTTAGAAAGCATTGAAGAAACAAATGCTATATTTAGAACGGAAGCAATGAAAGTAGACAATGTTGAAATAAAATCTATAGTAAAATCTGAAGATTGTACAAACCTGTCTACAGTGTTAAAAAAGTTGAATATCATTAAAACTAATAAAAACTGTTGTAGTGAGTCTTCAATAACTGTTGACTTTGATGTTTACAACAGAGATGTGCAAAATTTCAGAAAAGCTAACAGACCTACTCCACATTTCAGAATAGTATGTTTGGAGTAAGTATTTAGTAATACAATGATTTTCAGTGTTATGTTGTAAATAAGCATATACGGACCTCCGTCAACCGTAGGCCTAAATAATGGTTTCAGTGAAAATTATACCTTGTCACCCAAATCAGTACCCCTAAAACTATAATTACTATAACATTTATAAAAGCAATATGTTAACTTTTATGGCAATTGTAAGACCAATCATTAACAGACATTAATAACATTAATATTTCAATCGGCACTTTACAAAACATCTCTAGACTAGAGAAAAGTCATCATAAGTTAGACGTTTCAAATAACCACTGTTCTCTTTTTCAGTGAAGCCACGCCGTGTCCCACTGGATCAGAAATATCAACTCTACACTCAAAATATGGCGATAACGTAATGTTAGTTTTTGCAATAGTCGGTGTGGCGTCCATATCATATTTACAAATAAATCCAACAGACTTACCAGTTTTTACCTCCAACAATATGGGATGATTTGTTAAATCTCAATTACATATTTATTGATCACATTTTTTAAATAAAACTGTTAATTATTAAATTTGAATTTTATTATGTACTTAATTAGATTAAAGCTTTAATATAATTTAAAAAGCAATTAGGTGGCACTTGTGTTACGGATGGTTTGGTGCAATTTATTTATCTAATTAATCTAAATAATTATAACCACGTATATAAGTAAAATAGGAATCACAATAATTGAGCTACCCACATTAATCTAAATTCAATTAACCTATCTAGTATAATGTTACAAAATTGTCTATTGAATTTGCACGAAAAGGATAATCTGATATTTCTTTCCGTTGATGACTAAACTATTTTCAGACTCTAAACTCTAATTGACCATTCACATGTCTACCTGCACCTTTTTCATAAATCATATAATTAATAATTTGACACATTGTTATACTACTAATCGTTTACACAACCTTTGTATTAAAACATTAACAAAACCTGTATATCTTATACTACATCAAATAGCTAAAAAAACAATGAAAATGTCGATAACCAAACACGTCGAAATTATTAAGTACCTAAATAATCAACAGACAGTTTAGTACTGTTGTATATTTATTATTCTTCAAATTTTTCTTGATATAAAACTAAATCCAAAAGAATTATAATAAAAATTAATAATATATTTTTTCTTGATATAAGAGGTATCCACAATCCCTATTATATATAAAATTCTTTAATTAGTTAATTATGCTCGGTAGGAGGTATAATATTAGAACTCAAATTTGACGTACGATTGGCAAGCAATTGATATGATATAATAATAGTCATTTATTTCAGATAAAGAATCATATTTGTTAGTAACATTAAGGGTTCCCAACAATACTAACAGTAGTCTTAGTAAAACATAATACTTTTTTCCTTCGTAATATAATTATTTATTCGATCAAAAATTTCGAAACCCTACATTATATAAGACGTAATTTTCTGTTAAAAATTAATAATAGCAGTAGATTATATCTATTGTAAGTAAGTTTTTATTTGATAAAGTATAAAAACGAGTCACAATACTTATAACGATATAATAACTTATCTCATGGTAAACCTACTTCATAATCGTATAAATTATGAAACACACCATAAGAAATGGCTAGGAACTAGTAAGTGCGGCTGTACAGCTAAAATGTATCATACAAAGTATTCATAAACAACATGATAATCAGCCTCATAGTTATGATAACCTCATCGACTTTATATACGGAATGGAATATTATATTACGTAAATAATAAAATTTTAATAATTACTACATTCGGAGTTTTTTACATATTTGTTTATGTTCATAATCAAAGTCTCACGTTGTATTGAAATCCACAAGATACTTGCTATTTTTTTAACTACCTACCTCTACATTTTTTATGGATTGCAGCAATAAACTAGCATGTGAGTAACATATCTTTACGAAGCTCGATCATCAAATATAAATAATATAAATATATATTATAAATATACCAAAAATCACAACATTTCAAGTCCATCCGAAGTTAATCCCCGATAATTGGTAGAATCTTTCGTTGAAAGGCCTATAAAAATCTCTTAACCGTTCAATCGCAACGGGATCTATTTTCGGGTGACTCCTCCCTTTGGTCTTGCCGAGGCAATGAGGGGTTGATCTACTCTCCGACTTCAGCAGGCATGGAAACCCTTTGGTAGAATTGAAGTAAAAGTGCTTGTCAGTAATCACGTGCTTCAGTCCAAGAAATTCCTGAAAATATTAATTCTCATTGTGTATGAGTGTACAGGTATCCGAGATTATCACAAAGGATTATTATCTCTATGCATCTGTTTCATGAGTCAAAAATGTTAAAAAAAATTAATTCTTACTTAAATCGAGACAAATCCGGAACTTTAACAGGCTTTTGATTGTTATTTCTCAATTTTTCAGAACGTAATTGCTTTGATATCGCAGCATTAGTGATAGCACTAACATACGTTTATAGAAACTAGCTGATTTCGATTTAAGTAGTATCTTCCCTTAAAAGTAACAATAGTGTGTTGGTAAATATTGGTAATGTAACCGAAGCACACCTACAATGTCGGGGCTTTGTGTTACTAAATAATAAAGTCAGCCCGAAGCAGCTCCATCCATTAGTTGCTTCCATTTATAAATTCAAAACTAAAACAATAATCTTACATAGGTGCCGGTTCGTTCGGCAATAAAGAAATCTATTTCAATCACAATTCACAATTGTCTACCTGTACTCTAGCCATTTCAGCAGCAGGGTCTGCCACCAACCTCTCCCCGCTGATAAGCAGTAACTTAGAACGCGGGAATCTCCTCAGCCAGCGTCGGAATGGTCGAGCATACACACCGAGTCTGACTGGCGGCCAAGATGCGTCCACCACAGACCAAGTCACTCCGCCCCAACCTAAGGTGCTGTTCACTAAGGCTAGATCTTCGAACCGAGGTAGTGAAGGCCTTTTGCTGCAAGTAGATGAATGGCTTTTAATAGGTAATCGTTAAGCGCCAAACCTACATTTGACTATGACAGCGCCTTCACTTATTACAAATAGGAAAACTTTTTAGGGGAAGGTCTTGGCTAGAAAACGGCAGCTTAGCTCATGTGCAGCTACTTGTACTACGTAATATGTGTATGTGTAAACATTAAATAGTTAAATAAATATCTTAGAGTAGGATTTAAATAAACCCCTGACCACTCAGCTAACGTGGTAACTAGTCTACATTTTCAATATTTAAATTATAAAATTAGAAAAATATACATTTTACATTTTAATACAAAACGGCTGTTAATTGAATAGTATATTACGATGGTATATTACGATGCAAAGGGAAACGATTAAAGTAGCCTACTCTATTGTTACTCTGATGGGACTATGCAACCTATAAAAACAAGTCCTTTAAAATAAAATCTGTGTCAAATAAGATACGAATCAGGTCAGTGTTGCCTAAAATCGGTCTTGATCTTGCATTTTCGCAGAACCAAGACCAAGGCCGACCGTGCAAGATTTGAGCAGGAACAAGACTGAGCCTGGTAGACTCTTGCGTCTTGCAGTTAGGACTGAGTGTAGTTACAGGGAGTATACGGGAATGGACGCAAAAAAATATATTTTAAAAATTCGTCTTCTGCACATTACGAACAATACCATAAACTTACATTGGGAATGAAAATATACATTACAAACAACTTTTTAAAAAAGGTAAACCCACTTCAAAAAGTATAATAATATAATATTATAATGTGTGCTAGGTACGTACTAGCCAAATTGCGCCAATAGTTCAGCACAACGTTCGCAAATATCAGGCGGACGTGGTGTGAATATTCAAAGTGCGCGGCGCACAATGTATTTTAAAAAACATTACCTAATGTTCTTTAAAATACAGTCTAGTATTTTAAGTCACTAGTTTTTTATATGTTTTAACCATGTTTTAGCATATACAAGCTTATTAAATGTAAACGTTTATAAAGAAACAGACTGACTCCCGTGGGATACACGGTAGATAGCTCAGTTGGTTAGAGCATCAGCACAGGTCGCAACGGGTCAAACCCCATCCGGTGTTCGTTGATATAATAATTTGGGTGATTTCTAATATGGGTATGTTAAATCAAGCTCAAAATGTACCTTCATTGTAACATTGTTCTAAGATCTAAAGTAACGTTAAATAAATGGCAATAGGCTATTAAGTAATTGCGAGACCAAGACCAATACTGGCAAAGTCTCGTCTTGTTCTTGCATCAGGGGTGTAAAAGAAAAAAGCAAAACCTGCTTTTATCTGAGTATGATCTAAAGATTTGAGTATGATCTAAATACTACCTTGCGGACTGCGTGTAATCGCTGATGGCTCTAGTGACTGGATCCCTGACTACTGCAAGCAATTTGACGGAGGGGTTCATAGCATATACCCTCTTGGGTGCAGCCCGAGTGACCCAATAGGACGGTGTCTTTTCCATAGTTATCTGACCTTCTAATGTTGGAGGCATTTTGTCTCTGAAATCAAAATCGGTTAGTGGCTCAGAGGAATATTCGTACTGTGTATCATTATAGACATTAGATATTTAAGAATATTCTATATAATGAATTGTTGAGCTTATAAACGATTAGTATACTTTAAATGAATTCTAAAACAACACAATCGAGACGCTTCAATACGATTGAAACTCACACTACAGTTGATACAAAAGATAATTCTTTGTATCAACTGTAGTGTCACAAAACAAACTAATAAAATAGCTAGTTCAACCAATGTACTATGAGAGCAATTTGCTTTTGTTTCAGAATACAGATCCTATGAAGCTGTTAACTATTATATACGCAATGACAGAAAGGGTTGTAAGAATTTACCTGTACCATTCGAAACCTTTGTGGTAAAACTTATCAAAAAAGTGTACTTCAGATCCCGCGGCTCGAACATCTGGATGTAGCCTGATAGAGAATAATGTAAATAATTATCTACGATCATTCTAAGTTGTACAGAAGTATTTGGAAACTCGTAGCTTATATAAAATAATATTAATACTTATATAAACTTCTGATCATATGTTCGTAATCGGCGGCGCTGTTATTCCGATAATTTTTTTATCAGAGTTAAAGTTTAACAACCAACGCCACTTCATCGGCAGTAATGGAAAGCTGGAAGGAGGTCGGCGGTATATTATTATCATTTTCTCCTTTAATTTTCTAAAGCCTTAGGAAATCTCCATTTTTTTTTCTGAACTATAACATTTTTCAATCAAGTAATAGTTTTAAACGTCGGCTAATTTAAGTTTATATTTAGGTATATGGTGAGTCTATTAATGAGGCGTGTTCCCTCTTGTTTGAAGCTGTTTGAAATATAATTACCATTGCTTACCTTAGGAATTCCAAAAGAGCTCTGGTGCCACACTTTTTCACTCCAATGATTAATGCATCTGGCAGCTTTTTCATCGGTACATTGTTTCGATTTTTCAATCTCCTGTATTTATTTGGATCATAAAGGTCTAGACCTAGGAAAGAAGCTAATCGTACTGAGGCTCGCTTATAGTTCGATATGTGTTGCTTAAGAAATAAATACTTGAGCGTAAACTGTAAACAAAATACATGCGTATATTTATAATTATGTTTCTAATAATTATTAATCAAGTACCCAACTATAAACCATACCTGTTTTTCGTCAACTAAACAAGAATTCAAAGCATAAAATAAATATAATAGAAACACTAATATGAAATAGATAAAAATAGTTCGCTTCGAAAATGTCCGAATCCATTTCATTGCTGTTTCCCGAATTCATTAGTTTTAAATTGTATTCATTCTTCCCTAATCTAAATAAATTTGTATATAAATCTTATTCATCAAATAATTTTATCTCACAATATCACGTATTACTGTGCATATTAATTTCAATAAAATGTTAAAATTATGCTCTAAAAATGGAACTTTGTTAGAATTTGAGCCTTGTTTTCAATATGTATGATTAAAGACCAATATTTTTCTCTTAACGAAATAGACAAATGATTTCACATCACACAGCACTTGTCCGTATTGCGCAACCGCGGTCGCAATGCGTGTTTTGGAAATAATGACAACAACAAGTGCGCCACAAGTTTTGTCGTGTGGGATAAGAAGTAATTTAAACCATCCCGCGTCCTACCGGAAACAACCATATTATTTAGTTCTATTCATAAAAGGGAAGACAAAGGGATGTTTAAAGCTTTGATTATCACAGTAGGTTTTTCGATCTTTTGTACGTGGGGTATTTTTGAGATACCAGTGTAACTTATGATAATTGGATGATTAGTGGTAGTTTTGTCGATTACTTGCAGGAGAAATAAAAAAAGACATAAAATGGTTAACACATTGAAATAGTACTGGCCCCGGTTCCCACAAGGAAATACTACTACGCACGTTAGTGCGTAAACACAAAAACTAAACTAAACTAAAAAAAACTAAACTAAACTAAATTATATTAAATTTAAGTTCATTGACTACTCTTTCAGTACAATACAACCAAAAAAGACAGATGACCGGTGACGACATTTGACGATTCTAAGATGGTCCATCATAAAAAATGACGATTAAAACAAATCAAGTGGATAGATTGACTAAGTGTCAACCAAAGAATATAATACTCCTCTATGAGGAGGTCAACTAACTTGACGTTCATTAAGGTCACTCCATCCCTTCTTAATGAATTGGTATGAAAGAGAGGCGAATAATTAAAATTTAATTTAATTCGCGCACAACGGCATTGGAGCCTCTGTCTGTCTGAATAAAATATGGGCTCTGTAAACATTGCGATTATGTAAAAAAAGCGTTCTATCGCTATCTTAGAATATGCAAGCATACTAATACTATTATACTGTCCGTCTTCGATTACACAATCGGTTTTTTGGCGCGAAATAGAAAAAACTAATTCAGTGCTATATATTTATTTTGTTGCCCCGATTTCGTAGTGCGAACTAAATTAAATTTAAGGTCAGTACTACTCTTTCAGTATAATACTTGCAAATAAGACTTCTTATTATAGAGTATTCATTCTTCTTATTATAGAGTAAGCAAGAGGAACTAAATCCCATAAAGCCAGGACTTAGTAGTAATTTATTATTTGAACATTGCTTCCTGATACCGGTATATCTATCCTTTTACCTTCAATTAATTATGTTGATGACTTATGAGAAAATTCAATTACAATGATTTCCAGGAATTAGTTTACAGAAATCAATAAAATTATGTAAGTTGTTTTAATTATTGAAAATTAACTACCCTACAAATGAATTAATAAAAATGAATAACTGAACAATTTCATTAGACTTAACTAAACATGGTGAAATATGACTTTATTATATTGCACGATGTGGCAATTCTTTTTAATATGAAACTATGCTATTTCTATTTCTGATAGTACACTTCTATACATCAAACAAAATAGATTATCCACAATTTTTGGTTAAATTCTGACTAGGAAAGGCAAAGGGAACTGTAGCCGATACGGCCATGCTATATCTAGTATCCCATTGCCCTGTGGAGTTTTGACTTCTAATGGCAGGATCCGCCGCAATGACAAGATTAGGATCAGACGATACGAAAATGTGATGAAATGTTATGATATGTAGAAAAAATAAACTAAATTTACATATTAGTGAATGATAGTGAAACACAGAATCACGTTAGTTACCAATCAGTACTGAATTGTGTATTTTATATATTGCAGGATATAACGACCTTTTTTGGCATGAAACTACACAAATTTCATAACAAAATTTCACTACAACACATTATACGAAATAAAATATACAGCATCCCAATTACGCACCAAAACTCTCTTGCCGTGGACAGTAATTTTCAAGTATTTTTTTATTTGTCTTTGCCCGATCATACTACTATTAATCTGTGGTTTACAATGACAGCAGTCGCGACAGACAGCTCAATAAAAAGAAATTTGATCGTATTGAACTTTGAAGCAGTGAAATAAATTAAAATGACAGTACAGCAGCTTAGTTCGAATATTTCTGACGACTCGGATGATATGGTTAGTTTACCACCCGAAGAAGAAATTTACAGACGTAAATACCAATTGTTATTGGAGCGATGTGAAGTGTTGCAACAGGATAACGAGAGAATAGTGAATAGGTTTGTTTATTTCTCATGAAAACGATGTTTTCTTGTTGGTGTAGTCGATTTACCGTTTTTTCTCATTACAGAATACACGAGGCGAAGAAAATTACTAAGCGCTATCGTAAAGACATTAAATTACTGGTTGATAGGTTGGATAGACATGGTGACGCTTTTAGAACAGCGACGATGGAAATGGAGACGAAACCTGAGGTGATAGTACGTCCGAACCGTCCAGCAAACAAGAGTCAACCTGTCACTAAAGTTGAGAAACAAAATGTTTCTGGTGCAAAAAAACCTGGACCAAAAAGAAAAAGTAAAGCTGATAAGGTAGATAATATTATTTCTTAAAAATTTGTAAGTAAAGGCATACAATGCTTTCATTTCTAATTCAACCAAGCTAACTCTTACAAAACACTAAAACATTCTCAAAAGTATAGAATAATAAAAAGTATTGTGTTGTAACTGTGAAAGATAACACAATTGAAACCAAAGAAATAGTGGATTCCAAAATCTAAAAATATGTTTAATATATTTATTTATTTATTTTATTTTATAATTAAATAAATAAATAAATATAGCTATATTTAGTCGAGCGACAACATGAAAATTTTCTTGAATATTATTTATAATTATATATTAAACAAACTGCTATAATTAGTCAAGCGACAGCATGAAATTTTTCTTGAATATTATTTATAATTATATATTAAACAAATTTTGAAAAACTAAAGATTTTAACATAAATAAATTGTATAATTCATTCCATGGCACCACAAGGTGTGCCATGAGGAATAACTATTTCCAGCCATATTTAATGAATGTCTAGAATTTACTTATAATTAATATGGTTATTTTTTCAGCCTGAACGAGATCCAAATGCACCCAAGAAGCCATGTAATGCATTTTTCCAATTCTGTCAAGAGCAAAGACCTCTAGTTGTGGCTGAATCTGAAGTAGGAGCAGAGCCAACAAAACAAGAGGTGACAAGACAATTAGCATCACGGTGGAGATCCCTTACTAATGAAGAGAAAAGGGTGAATATTTTTATATTTATATAGTTTAACTACTGGCTCTAATTATGTTTTAAATTGATTATAACTAAATATATTGGGCCCCTACTAATGCAGTATGGTTACATAAAAGAATATTTTAACAAACAAATTGGAGACAGCCAGTAAATCAGTTAATCATTCACAAATATTTTATTTTCTTACAGGTATATGTTGCAATGTTCGAAAGATCAAAAGAAAAATATGCAGAGGAGTTGTCAGCATACAACATCAAGAAAGAACAATGACAAAAGATCTCCAAAAAATAAAATAAAATTAGAATTGGTAACCAGCTTTAAGACTAGGTTAATTAATAGATATATTTATTAGTATTAGGACTGAATTCACAAATTGCTGGTAAACTTGCCCTATGTCTCAGTGTTTATCTAAATGAATTCAAAGATCATTGTATTACAGTACATACAGTAAAACTAATATAGCAAAATGATACTGGTCACTTCATATTCAAACTTGAAATTTTTTTTATTCATAGTCTTGGAAAATAAGAAATATATATAAAGTACTTTAACAATGTTTTTATTTCAAAACCAAAATACTATTTTATAGTAACAATAAAAAAAACACCAAACTTGTGCCCGTTTCCATAGTGCTAAAATATATTAAGTCTCCATTTGACCATATGTATCTACAATCTTCAAACTATGCCTTAAAATTATCCTTGAGTTGGCGAATAATTTTCATAGTGTCTATGGCATTGGTAGATTTTGCAAATTTCATCACTGGTTGCTCTGTAACTCTCATAAATGGATTATACAATTTTTCCTCAGCAATTGTGGAAGGAACCTGAAATAAAAAACTATTATTATACACTGCAATACCACAAAAAATTCAGCAATTTACTAAGATACATCAGTAATCTAATGTAAAATTTTTACATATAACATTTTCTTATTAACTTTTTTTTTTAAGTGATATATATTTACGGAAAACATCTATGATCTAGTTCAAAGTAATAAATAACATACAGTGGGCTTCTTTTCTTGTCGCCTTTCTATTGACCATGCTATCTTTTTTTTTATATCCTCATTATTGGGTTCAACATGATGTGCAAACTTTAAGTTTTGCAAAGTGTATTCATGTCCACAGAATACCTTAGTTTGGTCTGGAAGACAGCTTAAAATGCTTATAAGGGCATTGAACATTTGATCTGCTGTGCCTTCAAAAAATCTGCCACAACCTCCAAGAAATAAGGTGTCTCCTGCCAAATCCAGAAAATAATTTATCATATTTCAATGTAATGTCAAAAGCCATTAAATGATGTAGGATAGTGAATAGTAATAGATACACAGATTTATGAGGTTATGGTATATATTCTGTGTAGTATATATTGTATATAGTTAATATTGCACTAAGATGTACATTAATAAAAGAAATATATTTTAAAGTTATTTTACAAGTATTATGTTGTCAGTTGCCCACAGAATAAATAGTAAAATATGTCAGATTGGTGAACATGGTTCCATTCATACGTCTACTTTGATATCTAAGCAGTGCTTAATGCTATAAATTCAAATACACTGAATTTAAAACTTATAAAAAACTACATGGAAAAATAAAATATATGGGGCTCAGCAACACAGATCTTAGATGAGTGCTTAGTCACTAATAATAGTGTAATAATTATGAAAAGGATAATTAATTAGCTAGAACTCATGCTCAGGGATAACAAATTGGTCCTGAATCTTTCTGTGAAATTCCAAAGAACCAGCAATGCAATTTCTGAAAAAGAACTCCTACAAGAGTTCTTGGAACAATGGCTAAAGACTCTTGGTTTGATACATTCAATCTCTAATACAGAACTATGTTACACACACTGAAAAGTTGACAGAACTCAGCAGGAATCACACCAGTGCAATGTCAAGAGCCTTGACAGGACACTGCAAACTAACAGATACTAATTCAATATGAAACTTAGTGATTCTGATGTTCAGATGTACTGTGAACAGGAGTTTGTAACCCCTGTATTGGGGTGATATGTATCCCCTCCTATGTGACTTTATACCTTTCATCTTCAAACGAAGATCCACCACTACGAAATAAAAACCTTTGAAGCTGGCTAAAGTTTATGGAAAGTGCCAAAATTGAGGAGTTAATTTAACTTATTAGCAGCAAGTCACAACAACCTTTCAGGTTGCAGTGACAAAACAATTCCAAAACACAAACAATAAATAGTTGTGTGTTTACACATTGCTCATTTATTTGTACTATACTAGCCTGTGAATACAGCAGAATCATTCCCCTCCTCTGATGTTGATATATAATAACAGATATGCCCAGAAGTATGGCATGGTGTAAACAGACACTTCACATTAAGGTTACCAATTTTGAACTGGGTGTCATGTTCAACTTTCTTATTCAGTGCTCCAATTCTATCATCACCTCCATACACTTTAAGACCAGGATGTTGTTTTACCAGGTCCTCATTACCTCCTGCATGATCCCTATAGGAATAAATCAAATTTAGTATATTTTTGGTCAGACATTTATTACCTTAAGTGAGTTTAGGATTTTTCTCTACAGAGGTGAATAATACCTAAACTGTCTGCTATAACTAAGATTGAAAGATCCTACATAAATGTAGATTTTCTCCATATAAAGTTGAAAATAATAATAATAATATTTCTCACACAACACATTATATATCCTTTTAAGTAAGTAAAAACAATAAATTAAATTGTTTCCTAGAGACCTTATGAAAAAACTTGACTTATACTTTGAACTCACCATTAATAACTAAAGTTTGGCCAGGACTACTTACCAGTGATGGTGGGTAGTTAGTACTGATGTAAGATTAAGACCCTGTTCTTTGACTGCTTTTAATACAGTTTGGGGCTCAACAGGATCAACAATAGCTGCCTCCTTAGTGGATTTATCAACAATTAAATACATATAATTGTCTTGAAGTGCTGGCAATATTTTAACATCCATGGTCTTGTATTGTTGATGTTCAATTATACTATGTGCTTCACGTTGATTGCGAATTAAAGCTAAAAATAACAAATTGAGATTTTAAACCTAATTTAATTTTTCGCGCGGTATCCTAGCGATTAAAACTAAAACACTTGGTATTTTTTAAGATTTAAGTAATGAATGAGTACATCAACACAAAAATAATGTCGGTACTGCTCGGTACTCTGCATTGTAGAAATGTCTGTGCAGTTTTATTATTTGAAATCCTCTTAGAAATGAATTCAATAAAGGACCCGTTTTTATCTATATTGAAAGTAATAAAGATATGACATATTTACCTTGAAAGTAAAGTTTGGTGATTTGTTCAGAAAGCCCAAATGGCAAGGAATTTACGAATCTTGCAAGCATTTAAAAAATTAAAATAACTGTGTCTAAGAAAATATACCGATAAAATATTTTAGTTGTGGAAATAATTTAAGTATACAAAAACATAGAATGATTGTTGGTGCTGTTTAGTTCTCCTTTTATTGGGAAAGCAAAGGGAACTAAAGCCCATATAGTCATATCTTATGTTATTACATTTTTTATAACTGCATCGAAATATTTATGTATTATATCACTTTACGTCGTGGAGTAGAGGCCGTTATATTATATTTTTTTTAATTTTCTAGTGTTCCTATAGCTAGGACTTACATTATTTAGAATCACTACAGCTAGTTTATAATGGTTGAAAAACAGTTTCACAAAACTAAATAAACTATCTCAGTCAGCGTTTTCACAATAAGACATGTAAAAAACGAGATACAAATACATCGAAATCTGTAATAACACATATTAACGTGGATAAACATGGGTAATATGCGACAGTTGATTTAATGTTTTTCTCTATGTATGACAATTAAAAATTCAGCAGACAATTATCGCTGAAGATCGCTGATAGTCTTATATCATCATTAATTACCATGCAAGATGTGATTATTGAACTATAATTTTATTATGTCTGTAATGATCTATTTTATAAAATTCAACTTAGTAAGTAAGCATTTCTGTATCCGTGTATCGTTTGTTGTTCACATCTCATGACACTTAAATTACACTCTAATCTATGTTTAACTCAATAAATACATGATTGCGTCTAATGATATACTATAAAATGTTATGAATATTGAGATGTACTGTTTCAAGAAACTACTTTATTATTAACTTCACTTAGAGAGTATAATTTTAAATCATTGTAAGTTGCGTCATTAATTTCGTTTTGTTATACACCGATTCGGTTTATATTCTTAATAACAGTTTAATAACTGATTAAACTTTGTATCGGAGTGGATTGCGATTGGATTGCCACGTAAAACCGTGATGGGTTTATTTTATTTTATTAACTGTTTTAGACTTGAAATGCAAAGTTATTTTGTATATATCCATTACGCTGGACACTGAACGAATCCATTACAATAACCTTGAGGCTGTTTCGTTATTACGTCATCATTGTTATTTCTGTAAAGCGCCAAATACTCGTATTATGTCTATTCTGTGCAAAGAATATAATACTCCTCTACGAGGAGAAGAATGGTAACTCCATAGATATTTTTAGCAACCATACACATACACATATACGTGATACTAGCGCCATTGCGTAATAGCAACAAATTTATATAATTACGGGCGGGAATTTTGAAATAGATTTTAAACATTTTGAAAAATTTTTAATGTTTCAAAGAAAACGAGTTAGAAACAAAAACCTACAATATTGGAGTTTCTAAATAATAATTACTTTTATTTATTTATTAAAGAAACTTAAATCTAGCTCCAATATATTGAGGTTATTGTTACAGACTCATTTTCTTCCAAATGTAATTGTACTTTGAAGAAAACAGCAGATTTAAATATTTTATTTATTCAATTTTCGTTAAAAAGATTTTAGTTGTTCTTCTTCCTCCAATTCATGGTTTTAAGTATATTATACCTTTTAATACAAATGAAAAATTATCACTTTTATTTGTTTCTATAATCTCATTTCTGCAAATATAAAATAATTTGATCTCTCTTTCCGTTAGTTCTTTTAATTTCAATGTATTAATTGCTTTTAAGATGGTAAAAGGTTTCTTCAATTTTTTCTGCACACCAGTTGCAATTGCACATGTTGCTGGACTATTTTGAGCAGACACTTGCTAAAATTGATCAAAAGAAATATTAAGTTAATTATAAAAATAAAACTAGATCATAACAACTACGTATATTTTATAACCCCTTAACATTCATTACAACAGATTATCTCTTGGATTTTAATTCAGAAAGAAACTGAAATTGTAAGCAAGACAAAACCACATTTGATTGGCCAATCAAAAGCAAGCACACTAACCTGTATATACCCTTTATGACTAAATTCATTCATCTTGCCAATATAAAATATCACTATCTACCTATTTATTATTGTGTATCATGAGAGAAAAGCACTAGTCATCTATCTCATAAAATCATAGAAATTAGAAAGCCAAAATATTACCTTTTCATTTTTTGAAAGATTTTCTCTCAGTATCTATGTTAATTTTATTTGTACACTGCAAACTACTAGTTGATGGTTCAACTGTAATATTATTAATTTGCATTACTGGTTTTCTCTACAGCATATTCTCTCTCATACTTGGTTGTTCTCGTTGGACTTGACTTGATAACCTCTGCAATTAAAGGAGTAAATTAAAATATAACACAATTACATTAATTGAATTTGAAATTTAAAAAATATTTATGTAGACAAAAAAGTGCTATAAACAATAATCATAAATAAACAATACATAATGGTATTGTTTCAAAATGATCCAGCTCCATAAAAAACAAATTTGACAAGCTTTATATTTATAGAATATATGGTTTTATTTGCACTTACTTTTTTATATTATTCTTTCCATGGTTGGGAAACCTATGGAAGGTAACCATTGGATCTTGAGCTTGTATTCTACGACACTTACTGCATTTTCTGTGATCGTTAACAGACATTTTTTCCCAAACTTAATACAATCGCTACTTAACCTTAATAGTCCAAATATAACTTATAGAATATGACAACTAAATGGATACGCGTTTTGCCGTGTGAAAACTATTATATTAAGCTACACAATTAAAGTATGCAACTAATCACACTTAAAATAGCCACCTTTATTGATAACAACTTATTACGCATTAAAACTCGATCAACACAAATAACAACAATGGAGGCCATTTGCCCGTGTTGTCAGTATTAAAATTTGTTAAATTTGAAAGCAATTATTTTTTGCTCTGGTATATATTATCAACAACTACAGTGATATAGTTTTATGCATGTGTGCCATAACATACCAAATCTCATTTAGTAAGACGAACGCCGGTGATTCTGTGAATCAGCATACTCCAAAGTAAGCGATTTATTATTACCTATCATGATAATTTTCCTGTTCCTAAAACACTAGAATCGTACTTTAAAAACATAATATCGCCTTGATTATTAATTATATATCCCGTCTAGTAGATTATTACCTATTTTATTTGTAGTAATTCCTACCTTTTGTATTTACCAAAGTATAATTCGAGAGGTAGATAGAACGTTTTGCGTATGGTATTGTGATTAGTAAATAACGGAGGGTCTTGTTCCCAAAATAACAATTTCTCAATTAACTATAGCGATCTTATTCTACCCAGGAACACAACACTACTAGAAACTAGTGTTACTTGTTGGTCTGATTTCTCTCTAAGGTTGTAGTGCTTCAAAGTCCCGCGCTAAATCAGCGGAAAGAACTGCATTGCTACTCTCTAACTAGAAACGGAATGTAACAATAATAGACAATTGTCAAACATTTACTTTTACATCTCAATAAATTATTGATGCTGGAGGCACAATGTAAAATTATACGCATGCAAGAATATAGACACCAAGAACCTGGAGTGTAGATGAATCGTGCGAATAGCAATAGCGTTGAATATGATAGATAAATATGGTTTTAGCTTTAAATGCGAATAATGGCGACCTTGTTCAATTCGATTAACTTTATCTAGCACGTTAGGTATTTAGTGTAATTATTAATCCTCTTCAAATCAGTAATCGTAATGATAATATCCATCAAAAATATTTTTTTATCTTGAAACGATAAAAATATCTTGTTAGACTGTACAGTAAGGGAACATTGAAGCTAAATTTTCAGACACCCCTACAAAACAAGTCCCAATATGTATCCGCCCTCTCATCACATAACCCTCCTGATATCTAGTAATGTGCTTCATTTGCAGGCCTATTCGCTAACATTTTGACAGGCAAATTAGAAGGCACCATGTTATTTATAGGTCCACCGCTTCATTACTATATTCTAATACTGACAGTTGCTATATAATACAGCAATGTGTAATTATCTCGGTTGTTTTCACATTACTTGTCAAAATGTGTAAGCTATGAAATTTGGCCGGCTGAAGTAGATTGTATATTTTCTGCTGCTTATTAAAACATGAGTGTAATTTTTTTATTTAATTATATTGTTGCACTATTATACATGCATAACATACTTGTAAAAAAAATATTAAATAAGTATTCTCATACATGCCGTAATTGTTATAATTGGCCTCGTCAATGCAATGGAAATGAAGCATGACCATTAGACTCTTAGAGGATCACCACTTATATATGTTTTACATATAAATTATTAAATAAATTGCGTATGTGATAATTTCCAATGACACTAATAAGTGTTAGTTCACGAAACCACTACAGTCATATTTAAATAACTAAATATGATATATTTATTTTACAGATGGCTATAATACCAATAACCTTAGTCGGCGACAATTTAGGACGAAGACATCAATACCTCAATAATTTGGTTAACGCTGCATTTAATGATCAATTGCCTTTTGAGTCTTTAAGAGATATACCAGAAGCGACACCGGTTGATAGGCTTTTTAAAATAGATCTTGCGTCAAAATATAAAAATTTTGATTTTATAATAAAATGCCTTAAGGACCAAGACATGCTGTATGTAAGCAGAGCTCTCAAGTATTTATGGCTTCTTCAAGATTCTGATATGTTTACGCCTCTATATTTGGAAAACCAGTTGTATCCTGAAATGACAGTGAGTGCTATAAATAAAATGAAAAATAGCATTGCTTTACATCTCAAAGATAAAGAAAAATCCCAACAGTTTTATGCATATTACAAAGAAAAAAATATTAAATACGCCCTTAAATTTTTTCCCAAATGTTCAGCTGATTATATTGTGAACAATTTATATTCGATACCATTTTCAAACATGACACCTCATTTTGTTAAACTGCTCTGTGAAAATACGACTTCAGCTGCTGAAGCCTTATTATACATTTTGAAAAATGAAAATGTTGAACTAAACGAAGGAAATTATAATAAAAAAAGTGAATCCTTCATGGCGCAAATGAAAATTTTGCTAAAATCTGAACCAAATCAATTTTTTTACTTGATTGAAAATTTTTATGAGTCACGTTTTAAAAGGCTAAATAAAAGAACTACTAAATATATAATGAAATACCACAGGGACAGATTCGAAGCCAAACCAGAATTATACACTGTAAAATTTTTGGATTTATCGGTACTGTCAAAATTTCTAAATAATATTCAAATAAAAGAGCTGATTACGAACTTAGCGAGATCAGTTTATTTTGAAAGTTTTCAATTGAACTACAAATTTGTAGAACCTTTACTTAAACGAATGGATAAAAAAGAAAAACCACAGTTCTGTAAAAGAATATTTGAAGAAAAAGATTATGGTGAAATAATTAAAATACCACCATATTATATACCAGTCGAAAAACACAAACCTTTCATTTGTTGTCCAAGGTATGATTATAATCTTGATACGTGTCCTGAAAATTATCGAAGGATGTTATGTAAAAGACGAACTGGAGTGAAGAAATGTTTTCCGATGTACAGCCCGCTTGATAAATTATTTGATCAGTATAGGTTTAAAGGGTTTGATCAAACGTTCACAGAATTAAAGAAATTAATTCTAAAAGAAAGTGATTTAGAAAATCGTCAGAATATTTTCCTAGTACTAATAAGTAAAACTGGTGGTCAAGCCACTAATTTGAGTAGATTAATGGAATTTCTCATTCAAAATCATGCAAATGAACCTATGTCTTTACGGGCAACAATAGTACGGAGTTTGATGAAACGTGCTTGCTCTTGGCGCATGATTTCCGATGACTGGGATCGACTGCTTATTTTTGGGCATGACTTGGGATTAGATGGAAGTGAGCCTTTGGTAAAATGTACTGAAGGACTACACGGTGTTGTATTGCATGACCTCTTGAAAGATGGAGTACTATCTTCTGCTATAACAGCTGTATATTTGCGTGATTTTGTACCACTATCCGATTATTCCTTAACAAGAGATGAAAAACTTCGTGTTTTTTCTTGTCTTTTAACGATATTATTAAACGATGCTAAAATAAAAACAGATTCTGCTCCAATTCGATTTCGTCAGATTTTAGACTTATTAAATGCGTATAATTTACGCTTAAAACAGTATCCTGAGGTTATTTCTGCCATAAAAGAAGCAGTATCTTGCAGTTCTACAGCATATCGTGAGTTATTAGAACGCTTATTCAAGTCAAAAGTAGCCCGTAAAATCTTTTTTAAAGAAAATTTTGTAATTATTCAAACAGATGAATCTTACTTAAATGCTTTGAAAATTGATACACACGTTTTAGAAACTGGCGATAAATTTGAAGCTTTATTAGATGAAAATGGTGCGAAGATGCTCAAGAAGTTTTTGCAAAAGTTAGTGGTATACTTTGGGGAAGAAGGGGGTCTCGCTAGATTGTATCTGGCTGCTACAAAACGTAAAGCTTATAAAGAAAATCCTAAGTTGATTATAGCTAAGACGTTGATTCAGTTAGTTGGTTCATTGGAGTCACAGAAGTTACGTACTCTACTTGATAATGCCGAAACAAATAACCACAAAAGCTATGTTGCTGCTCTATGGGCTAATGTACATTTAGCGCGCCCTCGGCCATTTATGGAATTAAAGGAATTAAAGGTATATCCATTATTACTTCAGTATATTAATTATACATTAACTTATCATTTTACTTTAGCAATTGTAAACCATTAACAGAAATAATTTAACTTGATCATAATTGTTTATACAAATAGGCACCAATGTTACCAAAGTGATAAATGTAAACTATTTGTAAATATTTTAATGTTTAATCGATGCATTATTATGTTATAGAGCAAGATTGCTACAGCGAACTACATACAAACATGCAGCCCGCTTGTTTTAAAAGTAAGCCTATCATCAATGATGTTGTTGGAGCCAAGGTTGGCACACCAGATACTTGCATTACGAGCACCTTTAACTAAAGGTTTAATCGCAGAGACCCTCTCACGAGCAGCTTTTGGCCGACGTATGCGGGCTCTTCAGGTTGGTCTACGTATTTTAAGACGACACAGTGATGCCTACGGAAAAGAAGATTGGATTGCCCTCAAACACTTAATTGATAATGTAATATTATTGAACAAAAATCATAATGTCTATTTAAACCTCGCTAAAATTGACGCTATTCCAGATCATTATAAAACAGATTACTGTTTGACGATGTATAAAGCCTTAGCTAGAGCAGAACTGGGATCCGATAATGGCCCTTCTTATATGATGGTATTATCTATCTTACCATATATAGCTGATAATTTAACAAAATCAAGCAATAATGAAATATTTGATATGATCAATAACTTTTTGGATAATCATTTTTCTATTAGTAAGCTTACCTCAAGTACCTATGATTATAACATATTTGTTGATAAGTTCATTACAATAATGATTAAGTTTATTATTTTAAGTAAAACCGAAACCGAAATAAAAGACAGAATTCAAAATATTGCTCGTCCGTTTTTAAACGAATTGAAAAGAGGTTGGCACGACTGCGAAGAAATGCGGACATGTTTGAAAAAATTTGTAGAACCAATCACAGATTTGAAACAAATTTTTCATTCTCAAAAAGAGATAATTGATGTAATAGTAGAATTTTATGACGAAGTGATTCCATTAAATGACAACTTTGAAATGAATGTAAACCTGCGATTTACCATGTTGCTAAGCCAGGCATTGAAACAATGTGTTTTAGAAGAACCAAAACTGTTTTTGAATGAAATCATACTTACTGAAGATAACACGAAGATATTGGGGATTAATTATGCAAATATATTAATAAAAGATCTCGATGACATGGTTTCTAAGTATTTCGATTCAATTGTGGCTATCTATAGTGAAACGCTGCATTCCTTTATTTATAATTTTAGGTTCCAATGTCAAAACACAGCATTTGACTATTTCATTATATCCCTAATAAAAACTATGTTAGAAGATCAAAGTGGAGCTAATGGACGATTACTTGGTGCTCTGTTGATGTGTAAGTTCAAATTAAGGCACGAAGATGAGGAGTATTTAAAAGGTCTTATTTTAAAGATAAACGATAACAGAATCAAACTGATATATTCCCAAAAAAATGATGGACATTATTAGTAAGGCAATAATAATGCATATATTATTATTTAAACATCAGTCTTCAACTATTCCTAGTCCTATGACGGCTCGAGGGACGGGAGAATACCCCTCCTCATTTGTCTCCTCCGGGTCAGGACGACAGAGAGTGGAATCGGCGAGATTATTGGTTGAGACTACGACTGGTATGATCTCAGTGGATGTCACCCTCCACATATCAGTGACCTCGTGTGCCAGGTTTGGAAACTTGATCTCTTCATGTGATTCGGCTTTCACGAGGTTTTCATCGAACGGAATGGTGAAATCCACTAAGAACACACGTGATTCTACTCAGTACGATATCAGGCTTGTTAGCCAAAACAGTTCTGTCCGTAATGATGGACCGCCTCTAGACAACCGAGCACGGTCGTTTTCAGCACTGGCTAAGGCAAGTACTTATATTAAGGTACCTTTATACCTATGACGCCGAACTTATAGGCTATCTCGAGACGGAGAATTTTGGCTGCTGGGTTATGTTTGTGCAAATATTCGGTTTTAGCCAGTACAGGACACCTCTAAGTTATATGCCTGAGTGATTCTCCGGGCTGGAGACAGGCTCTACATATGTCCTCTGTAATAATTTTATTTATAATTTGCATATTGAAAACTTTAAATCTTTATACAATTGTTGATATCGAATGAGCTTTTATATTAAAATTTATTTATTTATTAGATTAATGCTAGATTATTCATATACTCAGTAATTATATTCACAACAATACAATGTAATATAACTTTAAGACCTAAACAATAATAAAGTGCGTACAATTTCAGCTATTTTACATAATACATTGCTTTATGTTACTAGATGGCAAGGCTTATTCGCTAAGAAATATATATGCCAGATTTAATGTCGGTTAGAGTGAGACAACCACACTGCAAAGACCCTTAAAAATTGGTGTGGTTCTAGACCCCAAGGTCCTAACCATAATAAAGTTATTAATTATGATATTCGTAAAAACGAGGAACTGCTGCGCTAACTGTAACTATGTATATGGACACCTGCTTTGTTGAATCGTTTTCTGTGCTATTTATTTAAAAATATGGAATATATTCATTGTAAATCATGTACACGTCTACTAATCGTTTTTAAAATGTGTCTAATTTGTGTGCATTTTAGTTTTACATTTATTATTATTTTATCATTTTAACTGTTACAAATTTTAATATGTTCATTATAATTAAGTTATGAAAAATATGTATATAATTTAATGTAGCAGCTATAGATTTCTTATTAAAGGTTTTGAAACAGTTTGTGAATATTGTACTCTTCTTAAAACTCGTTTATTCTTTTACTACCAAAAAAGCTAAAAGCAAGCTATATTTACAACATTATGAACAAATAGCTCTCAACATTAATACAAATTGTTATGATCCTTCTGGATCATAGTTTCCCAGTGACCCAAAAGTTTGAAGCTGTACCGCCTGGGCCCAGTGCCCACTTTGCAGATTATGTCACACGACCCCAAGACGGCGCCTGTGTATCTGTAGGTAGTTTAGTTTTGATTTAAGCATATCTTTTTTAGTATAAATGTCACCTTAAACAAGCTTGAAACTACTCGACCAGTATAAGTTGTATAGATGGATTAATCTAAAACATTTCGTGTGATATCACTAATTATGGTGCAGTGTGCATCGCGTAATGATACGAGGTGGGTATCGACTTTTCCCCCGGCTTACTCATAGCGGCCACCAGCCCAATCTAACTAGTGTTGTGATTATCCGCAGTGAAATTACTGTCGGTAATCTTTTTCTATCGTTCAATAAAATAAGAACCCTTATCGTTGTACAATTTTTTAAAATAAAATCAATAAAAAGAAAAAAGTTATAATTTTCGCCTACATTTATAACCTGCCGACCTTACCCAATTATTAACAAGGAAAATTATTTCTAATGAGATACAGTAATAAAATTAATTGAAAAATGGGATCAGTGAATTAAAAAATAACTTCTATTCTATGAATACAGCAATAGTGGCCAATACTTTGCCGATCCAAAACTACTTAAAAAAGCCGTATAATTTTGCATAAAAGAAAGTATTTTAGAAGACTAGGCCCGAAAGACTTGTTTTTTAAAAAATGAATGTTGATAATATATGACATAACTATAATTCTTTTTCTCGTCATTTATTTAGTATAGTGTATATTGACTTCACAGTTAAGTCAATGTACACTATACCTATACACTATACTTAAGTGAATATAATAAAAGAGTTAACGTAACGTGTCCTTATGTGGTAAACTTGTGGAACTATTCATCGACATTTTCAGTTTTCCTTTCCCACCCCTAAATCATGCCTTATTTTCACTGTTCCTTCAGTCCTTCAGTAAGTAGTGCGCGCTCGGGTGAAGTGTACGTCGTCCGAAGACGAGCTCTCCAAAAATTTAACCACATCGCGTGACAATCACAAAAAATAACAAACTAATAAACAAAAATGTGACGTAATTGATGCAATGCGGCGCGTGCGACATTAAAGAGGTATGTATAGTAAAATGTATCCTTTACCGCTCATGTCATTTGTTTTTTGCTTTCTTGTGTAGGCAAGTATTTAAGTACAGTAGAGATCAGGGAGATATTTTATATTACTCTTGTTTAAATATGTTGTTATAATATGTTCTATATGTTATAAAAAATATTGGTTATGAATAACTGCTATATTTTATTACTTATAGATATAGGCTTAAGTCCAACTAGAAATATCCTTTTTTCCAATTTCAGTCAAAACCATACATATCAAAAAAATAAACATTTTAGCTCTTAGTCTCTCACCAGTCCGCTTGCGCCATATATATTAATTAATATTTATTATTTATAAAATTTTCACCTCATAGATAAAAATATTTGACCAGGAACTGAGTTTACATACTTATAACCAAATATTTTAGAGTTGCCCGTTTTATCTTTTTGCTACTCAATAATTATGTATTTATTTTATGACCAATACCAACAGTAAGTAGTCGATTACTAGTAGTCTAGGAATTTCTTTGTTTAAATATTCTTATAAATTTATTTGCAGTATTAAACTGCAAATAAATTTATAAGAATATTTAAACTATTATTAAATATTAAAACTTGATATTTAAACTATTATTAAATATTTATGTAGCAATATATTTTGAAGTTAAAGCTAAGCTTT
The DNA here is from genome assembly GCA_943193645.1 of Acentria ephemerella. Taxonomy (NCBI): domain Eukaryota; kingdom Metazoa; phylum Arthropoda; class Insecta; order Lepidoptera; family Crambidae; genus Acentria; species Acentria ephemerella. The sequence continues at coordinate 6,093,760 of OW971886.1, read as the reverse complement.
TATCCTCTCAATTGATACAGTTAAGTCATAAAATTGTCGTTAACAACTTGACAGTGTGTATTTAGTATTCTACGCTCGTAAAGCCCGCAGAGTGCTCACAATTTTAAACAGTAAAATTGTTGCAAAACTTTACAAGGCGTTGAATGTTGTTCTGTGAAAAATCTGTTAAAATAAATAGAGTGGAAAACTTTAAGCCCGTTACCCATACCAGCCACCAAGTAATCACGCTAAATAAAAATCTAATGGACAACATAAGGAGGTGCTTCTAAAAATAGTTTTTAAGTTGCTTTTAATAAAAAGTATTAAAAAAATACCATTATTCGTTTTGAGGTAATGTAGTGTTCAAAATTAGTCTTTAATTAACCTCTCATTTTCAGAAATAAATGAAACAAGATATTTTGCTAGTAGAATATAAAGAAATAAAATCATCTAATTCGCACAAAAGATATTTTTTCGTACAAATAAAAGTCAACAGTACAAACCCCTAGTGTGAGTTTCAATCGAATTAAAACGTCACGATAGTTTTTGATTTCAATTATCAAATTGTATCGAAGCTGTATATAATAACTATTTCTTATATATGCGATAATGGCTTAACGCAACTACGATCGCAAACTTCTCAATACGACTGAGACTCACACTAGGGGTCCAGGAAGCGTTGTGGTAGCAGGTTCTATAATCTCCAAGGTAGACAGCATACCCGGATCTCCGCTCTCAAAATTTTCACAATACCTGTCTCAGTGAGTTGAATAGTTATTCTGTGCAACATTGGTTAATTTTATCTTTGAATAGAAGTATATCATATAATTTTTTTATTTAGAAATCTAAAGACTATTAAAGAAATTTTATGAAAGTGAAATTAATGGTATTTTTTTTTAATAATAATATCAGGTCTTTCGATACAAAATTGTCGTTTCGGACTACTGGCTATTTCAAATCAAAATGATTTTTGTTTGACTTTGTATTCGAATTTCAAATTAGTGTTATGTAATGTGTAAATTAAAGTCTATTTCAGAAAGTTTTCATTTGTATATTGATTAGTTAGTTTATTTTCTTTTATATCTAAAACATTCGAGTAATTATGGAACATAAGATCAAATTAAAAACTACTCTAATAAGATAAGTTCCGCAAAATGACGTTTACGGAGCTAACCCTACAGCACCGCCTGTTATTGGTTTGCCCGCTTCCTTTCTGAAAATTCCGTCCTGAATAATGAATTTCGTGGTTGTCCGAAAACTTTGGTTGATTTCACATTTAAAGCGATTGTTGAAGCCGATGATATCGCAATCTACGACTGAATTAGTAGCAGATTTCGATGTGAGCGTCAAAATAATATTGGGCAATTTGCGTCAATTAAGCAAGGTCAAAAATGCCCTCCGAACTCCAGCGCGAAGTGTGCTCCGAGACATACTTTACAATGCTTTACAGGCACAGGAATAAAAAATAATGGATTTTGTTTATCAATCGATTTATTTATTTATGTGGTTAGCATGTTGATTGGATCCTAAAAAAATAATAATAAGAAATAATATACAATATTACTATATATAACAATTTCCTAAATGAAAATTTACACCTGGACAAGTAGTGGTCTCTGTTTGGTGTTCTATTATTATTTGTGGTTTGGGGCTATTCTGATTGTTTTGTCGACCTTAAATATCTATTGTGACTTGCCACCAATAGGTTATAGTAGTTCAATGATATGGGCACTTTCCATAAACTTTGGTTATTCCCAGCTTCAAGGATTTTAATTTCATTTGGGTCGATTATGTGTCTTTATAACTTTAGTTTCCCTTCAAAACATATATCTTTATATCACCCTTTGGTGGTCTAGCGCGGGTGTGATTAATCACAGCTTCTTACCAAATAAGATGAGCATTAACACAGATGTGAACTGTCCAATAATATACACAATGGTGGGGAAGATCTCACATCTCCAATTAGCTTTGGTCAATCGTTCGTCTCCGCTGCTCATGGACGTAAGGCGCGACCTAATAATGCAAAGCAGACGGTTTCCAAGTTGCAAGAGCTGGGTTTGGAACTTCTGCTTATACTTGAATTGAGATAACTTTTTGGCGGGAAAAATATAAAATACCCGAGTGGGGCAGTACAAAATTCCTTTGAGAGTTTATGTATCAATAAACTGCCACTAGCTAAGATAAATTTTGTTTACACTTTGTTTAACAGTTATAATAGATATTACAAATAATCGTTTTTTTTTTGTTATAATACGGCGAATTAAAATAACAAAACTACACCACCTGAAGATAAGCAAAATTCCAAATTTGTAGATACGTATGCCATTTGCGTGAAAAGGGTCCATAAATTTGAAAACAGTTGATCTAGCGTCTACCAGCATCTAATTGCGTTCATATTTGCTCTGCAGGTGAGAAGTTAAACATCATTGGCGCCCAGATGAGCAGTTTCAGTGTGACCAGAAACAAGTTACAGCCACAAAAATTGCTCCCCACGGCAGCCCGGCTCGTGCGTATATCGCCTACCACAAACTGGGCGCGGACGGCATGGACGCCCACACTGAAACACCGCAGAACGAATGCGAATGCGCCGTGCATCCTTCCATCTTTTATATTTTGGCCACGCTACTCCTTACCAGGTAAACTATTTTGAAGACAATACTCTTACTATGTATATTTTTAATATCGATTTAACAATAACAAATATCTATATAATGTATGTTTAAGAGTATCTCACTGTAGCTAGTTCCTTATGACGGCATTGTCAAAATATAATTTTAAAATATGCTTAAAATATTATTTTATTCACGACTTGAAATAGTATTTAAAATGTATGGCAAAAAATTTTATGAGCTGCCTTTCTATTAGACTGCTTATATAACGATGTTAATGAAAATCAGAAAAAGGAGACACAAGATCAAATGTCAATATCGATGAACGTTTGGGCGAACACCAACATTTAGGGCAATGGTTCATTAGGTCGAATAGCTGTTACATTGAAAACACGATTGGGTGAACAAATTAATTCACCGAGTTAATAGTCTAAACGAGACGTAAACATGTACAAGTGTATTTAATGGATTTTTTAATTCCAAGTGTTATTTCTATTAGCCTATACACTAGTAACTCGTTATTCGTTACTAGGGTATATTATACCACCCTACAATATTATTAAAGCTACAGCTTTAATAATATTGTAGGCAGTGATTCAGTATCATACATAATACGATACTATTTTCTGAAGACAAACACACGACGAGGATATATCAAATCAAATAACTCTTTTCACGTCTCATACAAGGCCCGGCCTTAGTAATTCACGTCAGCAAACAAAGAATAACAGTGTTGACGAGTTACAACAGAGGATATTAATGTTTCGTTGACAGTTAAGGAGGGTCTTGACTTTAACGACAAAGTATACAGCAAGGAGACTATTGAATGTTGTGTGTTTGATTTGTCTTGCAAGATGAAAATGATTGAAATAGACTCAATCAAAAATGCATGCGTCTTTATATAATTCACTCGTTACTTACACGTCCATAACTTCTTTATACGGCATTATAAAATTCTTTATGAGACGTCTATCCACTACACCGTCTCATATCACGACCAACAAGTAAAACAACCGAAAGAAATATGATTTTTTTAATCATCAGATATAATTTTTCCCGCGAATAATTAACGTTTTTGGCGGATTTTCAATTATAATTCTCACCTGAGGATTGGAAATTCAACCCTAAATCTTGTCAAATATTTCATAATTGAATAGTGATGTAGCAAAGTTATTTGATTTGTCTGTGACAAAATGAATCTCTTTGTTAAATTCTAGTCTTGTAAAGAGTTTAAGTACTACGATAAACGTTTTATAAATCTGTTAAGTTTTACGATAAAATATTGCTTTAGAACAATCTGAGTGACATTATTTATAAATTTTGCACGGCGAAAAGGTCATTTGCTAAGGGATCCGCCTTAAAATTAGGTAATTAGGGGTGTAAATACAACCATGACCTTAATATTTAACTGCTTTCAATAAAAGGAGAAGGTTATGATTCAAGTTTATTTTTTATGAATATTAATAAGTACACACGTATATAATGAAAACAGTTTACAAATAGGTATATTTATAAATTCAATGATTTTTAGAAAAATATAGTGGGGTCAATTATCGAGTTACAGATGTATTTCAGATATATTGTTTTGCTAAAATTATGCCTGTAGTTATTAAATTACATATATAATATATGCCGCTATTATCATTAATAGCGTCAATAGCGTAATAAAAATCAAAATTAATATATGATATTATTTCATTAACTTTTATCAAATAACATCAATGTCATATCGAATAATACGATTGAAATGTATCCTACGTACCAAGCTTCATAATATTTTAGAACTTATAAAATAATTTATTAATAATATTTCTTAAATCAAAGTAGATTCCTAATTTGATACTATTGAAATAAAAGGTTCTCCAGAAATAAACTTTTATTTCACCTACCTTTTGCCTTTTTTGAAACTTTTTTTCTCATTTTAGAATATGGCGCTCTAGCTTTATTATATTCCTATGCAGACCTAAGAAGACACAGGAAGAATAAAATCAGAAAAGATCAAAACAGCCTAAAAGTGCACTACGTTATTGACATGACTCTATAATAAGATAAGAAGTGGATTCAATCTAATTTAGATTTTTTAATTCGGTTACACAAATTTATTTTTAAAATTTTTCATTTGATTACCAGTAACAGAAACACTTCTACTTCCAATTGTTATATGTGTGTGAATAATATCGCAAGAGTGTACCTATTTACAGCTCAAGGGTCAGGTCGATGAAACATTATATTCCAGTCACGTATTTATCGATCAACTTAACTATACTCAGATATTCTTGTATTAGGTTGCCACCATTATCTAGTATAACCTATATAAATCATTTGTAGTACTAACCACTTATTGTTTATATCAATGGAATGGAATACTTATATCTAAGTTAATTAATTATACTTTTTAAAAGTTAATTTATTGATACAGTACCAGTTAATAAAAGCCCTATCAATATAGGGCTTTTATTTATTAGCTTTTCTAAACTCTTTATTAATAAATAATGTATATACTTTGTTTTTTTTCAAGAAATGATATTATTTATTTATTCATTTATTAATTTATTGTGTACACAAAAACATTAACAAGAAATGAAAACAAGAAAAAAATCCAAAAGCTGTGGCTTATTTCTAACAGAAATGTCTTCCAACCCACCTGAAAGGATAAGGGTTTGGGGAAAATAGACGAAGAATTGATAGTAAAACACAATAAATATAAGTAGTACTTTACAATATAAACAACGAAATATCTAATAATAATATAAATATATAAGAAAACATACATTTATAATAAAGAATAAATGTTATTTTCTATAGAAATGATAAATAACATGTATAAGATGATTTTACACAATATATAGTATGGTAGAATGAACAGACAATGCTTAAGATAAGTATAGATAGATTTCTTTTATTCTTTTCTTTTAAAGTAAGTGTCTGAAAGTCGGAGTTTTCATTATCAATATTTCATTATGACGAATGAAAAAACAATCAAAAATAAAACAAATATGTAAGTTAAACTTTTGATTAAGGCTTCATACACAAGACCTTTGCCGCATAGCGTAATAATATTCAGGATATAAATTCTTTAAATATTAACCGCGGTAGAGTGAATAAGCAAACCGCAGTACCGGTTGAAAATGCCGAAGATATTTTGTGTAATAAATTGACAGTTCTGTACGACTAGCCGCAACGTATATTTTTAAACATTTATTGCTTTCTTAGGCCGTTTCTTCAATCTTCAAGTAACTTTTAAGCAAGGAATAAAGTAAATAGTTATTCTATTAAACATATGTCAAACTGTCAAAATAATTTTTGTTTGAAATTTAATATTTGACCGGTGAATGCACTTGCCGTAACAACCGGAACCAACAGCTTATACTGCTTTGCGAAGCACGAAGAAACTTAAGATAATAAATATGACTGACCCATCCAACGAGCTCATTCATATAATAATAAAAAAATTAATGATCAAAACCGAAATTATTTCAAAATTAAATTTCGTGCTTCGAAAATAAATTTAAATATAACAGCTAACTATTGCAATATAAAAGAAACCGGAAAACAATAACAATAATATTGGGTTTGTAAAAGTGAAAGTAAAAGTAACTTCATAATCTTAAAGTTTTAGTCTTAGATAATTCTTATTGGAATGGGTTATAGATTTAAATTTAGAAAGCAAAGCTTACAAAGGTGTTACGGAACCAAATTCATTTGGTTTAGTATTAATCTAGTTTTTACTGTGACTAAACTACGGCTACGGCGTAGTTCCGTTTGCTACGCAATACTACGTGCTACGAGTATATTGATTGCGATTTCTTTTTGTAATCCCTATATTCAATTTGCCCAATTTTATACACAGATGAATAATACTCAAATGTTTAAAGTATTATTTATCTGCAGTTTCATGAAACCGTTATTCTTAAGAGTTAACTCTAAAATTACGTTTTTATTTGATTAGTAGTATAATATTGTTATATCAAATCGAACTCTCAGATAACTTCGAATGACAGATAATAATCAGAACATTTAATATTTAATTTATCTTCACTTGATAGAGAAATCTATTCACAATTTATCGTTTCAAAACTATTAAAACCAATTAATAACTGCTGTTTTAAAATGTTAGAAATGGCGCATTCAACATGTCAAGCTAATCATAAATAAAGTTTGCCAAGTGACATGCGTGACCTTATTAGCACAGCACATTACAGATAGTCACAATAGGTTGAGATTGTACAGAAACATGGTGAGGCTAGTAAATAATTAACAAACGGTATTTTGACTTTGTGCTTAGATGTAGACTACCTGTAATTAAAGGAATTTTAAGGTGAGTCACAATTACGTCACATGTTATGTAATTTCAAGTATTGGAGATATTTTAAAGCATGACCTTATTTTATCCTGTTGGTAGACTGATGAGTAAAATTTTACTCCGGACGGCAGAATATCTTTTGTGAAAACATCAAAATTAAGTTAAATGCAATCTTTTATCCATTTGAACATGTCTCTCGGACTTGCATGACACCAATAGGAATAGAGTCATTAAATCTCTGTTATTTTTACAATTCTAGCGATTTCAAGTCGATTATCAAATTATTGAGTGAACGCACGTACGCTGCTGTAGACATTTTGGCGCCAGAAGAGATCGATGTAGCCAGCACCCGGAACGATGCTTAGTAATTCGATGTTCAAATATACAATTCCAACATCTCAATAAGTTCACTTTTAACTTTAAAGCAAAAGAGTCGGTTATTACACTTGATGTTTTTAGGAACAATTAATTTTAAGACTTATATGTCTGTAAATAGATATAACATTTTCATTAAAAAGGTATATAATAAAAACGTAATGGGTCCTGCTGTCATAAAACATTAATAGTTTGTAAGTAATATCACTGAGGCCGATCCCTGAAAAAGATAAATCGGGATATTGATTTTTGTTAAAAGAAAACAAGAAAAAACATGTCCAACGTTGTGTGGCCAGTAGATACGGGTTTTAGCACCGTTCATTACTATTACGGATTTTCTATAATATCATCGTGCAATATATGCTTATTCGATAAATGTATCGCGCAGTCTTCATCCAGGGCCTTAAGAAAATGATTGGAAATGCTATTTATTTCATATTTCCTTGTATTATACAAATCGTATATACAATTACATAATTTTCCAAGTATGGGCACAAATTGCTTTCGAACATATATCAACGAAGCGTTTGTTTATGTGATGGTGAGAAGACTTGTGTTAAAAAAAAAGGTTATTTGCAATCTAAGATACTTTAGTGTTAACTTTTCCATAGTCAATAGTTTTCTTGAATATAATTAAATTCTTACAAATGGAATAATAACTGATAATTAAAGTAAAATTAAAATAGAATCTTGCCTTTATCACTGTAGTACGTATAAGTAGACAAGATCTTATTTTGTATAAACATTTTGAAAAAGAATTTTGTATAAAAATGTGATGAATTTTTCACGTTCTTACCGTAATCATATATTTGAAAATATATGATTACGGTAAGGTCCTTTGGTTCACGTTTTGAACTATATGAACAATCTACAAACAAATCGACAACCTAACTACAACGTGTCTCTTAGCAAAAATAAACTTTTTGCTCTTTTTGCTAAGAGTTATAATTAGCCTTGACCCTGAATCTAAATTAGAACTTAATATCGAGACCACTTCATTTTATGATTTTCAATTTTTATTTCAGAAATGTTCACCCGGTGAACTCTGTATCAACTACAAACTACCACTAAAGCCATTTATTCATAATAAATCCGAAGTAACAATGGAAGAAATAATAGTTTTAATGTTAAGCAAGTTAGTTATACGACTTTCCACACGAAATTACCAAGTTAAGTTTATTATTATTTTTGGGTTTCTTGAAGATGTTCGTTATTATTATTGTTTTTGAATCTCCCTTGAAATAAAGCCAACAAAACACTTTAAATAGATTATTATCGGTAAAGCCCTTCTTCAGTTTTAGCATATATATGAAAATATGTATCTCGAGAAGCAAAACCTGCATTTAGAAATAGACTGTTGTGCTGGTTTTATTTAACAAAAAATAGAAATAGCTTGTATTTTACCCAAACTGGGTTACTTTGAAACTATTCTAGACATGTAAGTAAATTTAGACCTAAATTTGATACATTAAAACTGGTTTCAATGAATACACAATTGCGTATTAAATGGGAGTCAAATTTGTCATTCATAATTTTTTCTCTTTAAGTTAATGTGTAAACTTTTAAAAACGGAGTAATTGAAATCGTACGTATATTATTAAATCGATTTTCTGAAATGGAAGGTTCAATTAACGATCAATATTTGACACCCTTATACGCAGAAAAAGAAGTGTCATGATTTTCAACTAGTTTATAGAGAAATAGTGTTCCATTCACACTAAACGCAATTTAGTATTTAGTTAAACATTTAATTGGAATAAAATTAGTTGTTAAAAGATATATGATGAGCTTTTATTTATTTAAAAAACAATACTATCGTGAGGCGATTAATCCATTTAATGCTGTGAGTAGGAACCTTACAACAGCATGTTGTAACATTTAATGATCTTAACCGTGTCTATTTCTTTCTAGTAATTACTTTTTAAGAAGCTAAAGATGTTTAAATGCTTTGCTTAAAACTAATAAATAGATGATTTGCATAACGGAACCGAACTATTGAGCTTAGCATGCTACGCTGCCCTTTAGACTTAGGTTCAATAACGACTACAACATCTCTTCGACATTTTTAGGACATCAACGACTTATCAGGTCTTCCTCTATGACTTCTTTATCATCATGGTGTAGTAAACAGTAGCTGATTAACTAATAGTGAATAGTGAAAATTCGATTGTGAAAATTGAATTTTAATTTTGAATTTTAGTGGTCTCGAAGTACCCGGGAGATTAACGCGTCTCAATAAATTTGGTACTTTTTCCATAATTAAGTTCACGATAACCAAAACCCTACAATACGTAATTAAATTCTGTTTCCACTATTTACTGGTAGGGGTAAAGGTATACTATAAAGTGTATAAAAGTTTAATTTTTTTGATTGCTGAGAACTTAGCTAAATTTCGGATTTATATGATTCAGCTTAATTTTATTATTTAAAAAAAATTGGATAAATCGCAGGCAACAGCATAGTATTTTTTATTACTATGTTAACGTGGGTATGTTTCTGCTTGATTGTCGGGCATGTATCACACACTCCGTATAGCAAAGTATTTTATACAATAAACATGACTGTAAAAATGCATGATGTTTGTAAATAACTGTTGTTACTCCCCTACCATATGATTTAATGGACGTTTAGACTTGATAACGAATGTAGGAAATACAATGTTTTTCGGTATCTACTAATCGCTCTAAAAACAATAGACATTAGACTAAACTTCTAGAATAGATTTGTACAAAAAGATTTTCTAACAGTTTATTTACTAATATGAAGATTGTTTTATTGTATGTTTAATTTTTTAATCCAAAACGATTTATATTAAAAGGTTTTATGAAACGTAACACCAATTCATGTAATGTACATACTTTAAGATTTACCATCACGTTTAAGACGTACTTCCTACCTATAAATATATCTCTACTGTTGAATCAGATTAATAGTGTAAGGTTGATCGTTAGCAGAGTGGAATTTAAATTAGATCTACTTAGAAATATTATCGTTCAAGAAATCCTCAATCATAAGATGTATTAATTGTTTCATTTTAGGCAAAGATTTAAATTAACTTCTGGCTGATTCGCTTAAGCTTTGAACCGCTTACTGTATAGTTGTTGTTTGTACTGAAAACATAGTGTTTGTGTATTTAAAAGACAGAATGAATAAAGGTACAAATGGATTGTGCGTTAGGTATTACGGCACATATTCATAATATGCATTTTCATTGAGAAAAGTATATTTAGCTTATATATATTATTCAAAGGGGAGGAAGATCTAGTGGTTGACTTGGTAGGGGGAGAGGGGGGGAGGGGGATGGATTTATTGCGGGCGTAAGACTTTTCTATAGGATCTACCGGCGCGCAGTCCCTCTGAGAGAGCCCCGAGTAAAGGGGGAGAAAACTTACATCGTGTTATGGCCTGTAGATGTGGTAGGTATCGTTTCTAGGCGTTCAACCAGTAAGGCGATTTGATTATTAGGGTTATTTTAGTGGGTATTCGCGCTCTCTGCCATCTTTGACTTAGGTGTTCCACATGCCTATCATTTCATTTTCTCGACAATGCGATGTATCTATGTGTAAATACATTTTCCCCCACGAATCGCACGCACGAAATCGCTATTTGGATGAACCTGAATGAATATAATAGAGTTGTGATTAGCTCCAAAATTAATTAAAAGTTTTTGTTGTACAGCTGTTCAACGGCCATGCTGTGTGCATCGATCATGACAGACCACTGGGAGCAGGTGGCGTGGGAGCGGTCTGCGCTCGCGGCACTGGCCAACGCGTCCAACACTGCGCTGCAGTGGCTGCTAGATGACAAAGTTGTTAAGGTGATTATAACTAACCTAAGTCCAATCGCAAGCATGTATTATTGTTGCTATAAGGAACATTCTCTAAGTAAAAGAATGGTAATCAATGAAGCCTACATCATTCGTGGTTCGTGTATTTTCTTTTTATTTATAACTGCGTTACTAACTACAGAATACGTTCAATGTGGTTGAGGTGAAGTGGAGCTATTCACGTCACAGTTTTATGCAATGCAAACTCACACGACACAACTTTTGTGTTTGATTACCTGAATCTGTCTATCAATGGAAAATGGAATCGTAAGCTTTCAAACTCAATTATCACAACTTTTTAGGTCACATGCGGGGTCATCTGAATGCCACGTGCCTCGTTCACGGTACGTGAGTGGTTTTCTTTGGGCTATATTGCCTGATCCCAAAAATCCCGATGGATCTTCCTTATGAGTTACCGAACCTTTTTTATTAGTTTACTTTTAGCGAATAATGTATTGCTATATTACATATTAAGTTCTCCAAATCCATGACTCGTGAATAAATATTCTTACTCGTCATACTAATATATGCTTCTACCAGGATTTGAACCCGGTTATCTACCATTTCGCCATTTTATGAATTTTTGTTATAGTATTTCGGAATAATAGAAAAATGTGAATTTAACTTATAAACATGGGTCGTGAATAAATAATTTTGTTCATCACATAAATGTACCAGGTATTGAATCTAATCCAAGATAGGGATTAAAAATATTTCAATCTTAATATTAAGCAATTCGAATCGGCCATAAAAAAACTCAAACCATACAGGTAGAAATTTGAAAAGTCTATATAAGTATCCTATATATTAATTTTCTGTCAAAATATTCGTGTACTTTTATTATTTGTTGCTGGCAAATGATACAATTAAATTTTTATATAGGATAAAAATTTGATGATTGTAAAATGTTGAGATTTTTAACTCGTAGAACATTATTGGTTTTTATATAAACCTTTATATAAAATAAACTATGAGAACTATTTTTCTTTGTGATGCACGACTACTTTTTCGGACTAAATGTCGTATAATCATGTTTTATATGTTTCACAATGATAAAATATAATAGTAACATTAAATATAATGGTACTAGTATATTTTAGCACTTAGGTACTTATTATTGTTGTTACGGTACATTCCAACTGCTATAACCATTAAACTTTGTCGTACTTACGATTCCAATGACACTGGATTGCGAGGCGTAAGAAATAAATTCAATTTCCCTTTAGTTGTTGAGAACGATTCCCCTCTAACAGAAGTTATTTGACACAGTTTCTGTTATGAAACTTATATATATACATAGATACTTAAATTAACTCTCTCTTAAATGTCTTTTTTAAATCCTAACAACCTAACCACTCCTGGATGAAATCTGTTGTAAAATTTCCTTAATAAAACGTACTCAAAATACTAAAATAATAATAATAGTTTGATAATTAAATTACTTAATGGAAATGGAAAACGAATGGCGTTCTTATCTCTGTATCTTTGTTCATCAGTAACGAAATAAATAAACAAGCACAAAAAAGTTGTATTCACACGACCAATTCCTAGATAATGTAGAAGCGCTTCAGTTTACTATCGTTTATTATTTATTATTTATCGTATTGAATTTTATAATACGCCAAACAAAAGCTTAAAATATATTAAATTATTTTGTCATTGAAGATATGGGAGAACATATGGGAGAACACTCACGTTCCATTAATAATGTAAATATTAACTTACTATTAAGTACGTATATTTCAATGAAAATTTCACCGCACAGTTCTTCCTAGAATGACATATAAGTGAGATGTCAATAATAATTAAATACCTGAAACCCATAAATATGAAAGTAAAATTACTGTTTTTGTAACCGTTACAATGGGAAGCAACAGATGTTTGGTCAAGTCGTTTGAAATAGGAAATGAAATATTTTACAAAATTATATTCATATAATTTTAAATAATTTTTCATAGTTTCTATACTTTCAAGGTTAACGGCAGAAGTGAGCTGCCTGCTATATTATTATATAATTTCACTTTTTAAATTTTGATACGTTATACAATGTCAAAGTATATAATAATTAAATGGCCGTAGTAAATAATTTATATTGGTTATAATATAAAATTATTTGTATCAAATGATGTATTTATTGCAAATAAGTAAATACCTATTGATTATTAAAAAAAAATCGAAAAATGCAAATAAGTACCTTACCTTACAGTACCTTTGTACAATTGTCTGATATTCTGTTGTGTCCTTTTAATTGTCTTTGTGTGTACATAAATTGTCAAATAAATATATAAAGACTAACATGTCGTTCCGCAACAGTTTCGAGGTGTTTGGTGGAACACTTTTAGTCATTGGGATCGCGATGAAAATTAAGAGGTAGTGTTATGCTGACTGATAGTATGAGAGGAGTCCTCCTGCTCACATCACAACACTTTTTAAATAAACTGTGATAATCTTACACTCCAAACTAGGGCTTTTTTGCTTAAATCTTTTGTAAGGTGGACGTAATTCCCCGTAACGCGCTAACTTACGTCGTTATTTTATCTAATACGTACCAATAGCACGCACTAGCTAGATAATATAAGTGACGGTTGGATATTATATTATTTCACGGGCCTATTTTCCACTTCTTATATTCCACTTAGTCGACAATTTTGAACCCTAGTTCTTAAGACGTGTTAATCCAAATTATAATTATTTCTTTGAAAGTGTGAATTTAAAACCAAATTTAATGTTACTTTTGGCTATAAAGAAAAAGCTCCCTGTATTATGATAAGTATAATGCCAACCACAAACCGAACTATATGTAGCTGTGGAAGTTTAATTTCCGCCATAGCCTTGACAATAAAGCAAGCAACGAGCACGCAACCATGTTGGAACGGAATGGTTACAAAAATATTTCTTAATTTCACGTCCATTTATTTACGAAAGCGTAATAGTTAGGTTTTAATGGTTCTATAGATTCACATTTATGTAAATAGTAGTAATAGGTACAGCCAGAAACTACAATTACAACATTAGTATAATTGCAACATTTTTTTATAACTAGAAATTAGTGAGTTTCTTTTAAATATATATGATTAACAGCAAAAGTGGTTGTATAGGTATGCCTGCTGCAAAAATCGATTTCATTATGAAAAAACATATAAATAATAAGAAAAAGTATTATTGAGTTACACAGATAAAAAACAATATTCATTTTTAACAATATTAAGTATATTATTTTTATTTATAATTAAACTAGTACTACTGATGGAGAACGATCGGCTATCCCATATTTTATATAAATTTCTCATTGATCGTTGAGTTGTAATCGTTAGTTTAGTCCAAAGTTCAAAACAAGCACAAAAAAGACACGGCTAGTTAATTTTAAAATAATCTTTTGGAATTAATAAAAAATAATATGATTTAATTTATGCCATTTTTGTGTGATGTAAGTTAAAAGTTTTAAAAGTATTAAAAAAAAATCTTATACATAATTTTTATAATGGAATTTATAATTTTTGGATGAATCCCGTGATCACAGCCATCCCTAGATAAAAGAAAAGCCGTTAAATAAATTTTAAGTAAAAGATTTTCCTAAATGGAAAGCTACTAACTGCATATATTTTTCTGTGCTTTGTTTGGTTTTTTTTTATTATTATTTGTTGTGTACACATAAACATTAACATAAGAAATGAAACAGAAGTAGCGATCTTATTGGACAGTCATTTAACGACGTCACAAAGTATGATCTTATATATGATGATAGGTAATGTTCACAAAAACTAACTTTTAAAAATTCTTAGGTTTTTAAAACGGAAAAATTAGGAAACACGAATAACGAATACCAAATAAGACACATTTAAAATTGTAATTAGTAGAATAGTTATAATCTACTAATGTGTATCGTGTAGGAGCATTAATTAGTATATTAACTTGTCTTCTATTATAAAATACAATGAATATGGTATAAAAAAAATTACTTCCGTACGTAAATTGAATGTTAGTGTATGAATAATAATAATTTACAGTAATGACAAGGTATGTAAAATGTGTTTTTAATGAAATAATAAAATCATCTTAATGTTTGGTTTAATAAAAAAGTGGAGGAGTTTCATACCTACTTTTGCAGTGCGTGTGACAGATATAGAAATAGTGTCATTTATGGATATGGGGGTGTGTTAGTGTATAGGTTACATTTGCAGTTCTATTTGAGACAGACTAGGTTTGGGTAAGGACATTAGGAAAATGAAAGAGTAATAGTATAATAGTTTTATTGTGTGTAAATTACCAATACTTCTTAGTGCTATATTTTTTATAATAAACCTTATTTATGTATATATTTTTGGGCTATATTTTATTGTACGTACGCATGATATAAGTTACATTATTAAAATTTTAGCGTAGTTTCCTTCGTGGAAACCCGTCACATGTTGCTCCAAAGCCTTCACACGTATTTCGATAATCACTGATATCGGCAGGTCAAGGTGACTGTTTTTTAATAAGCCTACCCGTTTTATATGAGAGTATTACCTATTAAAGTCAATAAAATACGAAATGATAACCCTTTAAATATTATGTTATTTAACAAAAGTAGAATATTTTTAACTGAAAAAACGCTGTGTTAAGCTCGCCTGTTTATATGACCTTTTCTATGTAAAATATTTACTTGTATAATTATGTGTGTATACAATAAAGAATAATATTTATGTCTATTAAATTGAAGCAACTAATAAATAAGTTTTTGCTATACTATATTATAGGCATACATCCTAGTAGTAATCTTAAAGTCTGCTTATAAAAGCTAACGAAATTACACTGTTATCCATACTTATTTTTAAACCACCGTTGAATTGACACGAAAAGCAGAATAAATATTATTCCAAGCGATTAATAGATTTGTGACACTAACGAACAACTATTTTATTTAGTTATTTTATTTAAAAGTTAAAACTAATTTATACGTAACATTAGGCCTCAAAAGCATTTTACATACAAACCTGATTTTATATCAGTATTTGATAAAAGATTCAAGAGAATACAAAATGATTATATAAGCCTTAACAATAATTTCATCATGTTGGAAACTGGATTGAAAGTATCTACAAGTATACGCCACTTACAATGGGAGTCGTGTCTTATCATTTCAATCTTTGTATGGAAGAAAGAGAAAATAAACAAAAATTACTAGGTTGGTATGGTAGCAGGTCAAGGGTTAGCGAATAATCGAAACATTTTACCAGCTGAGGCGATTCGTAGCTGCACCCCGGTCACGCAAGGTTGCATTTGCCATAAATTGTCCTTGTATCGTGTCATAAAATTAAATGTAGTAAGTAGGAACTAACAATGGAAACATAACTTTTATAAGATAAGGAATTTTTTAAATTTATTTTAAGGAAACAAAGTTTTAAAACACTAATAAAATAAATAAAAAATAGTACATAAACCAGCAAAGTTTACACTTTTAATTAATTAATATGTAAACAAGAAAACAACGGTGATTTAGTTTAAATAAACAACTTTCGACACATCTTTATTTAACAACAAACTTGCCTAAGTATAAATTCTTATACTTTTTACCGTGTTGGTATCATAATTATCAGTATCGGCTGGCGGTTAGGTAATTTCAGGGTGGACCAATATCCAACTTTGACGCTCAATAAAAATAAATAATATTCACCACTTTCGCTAACTTTTTATTAATCATAATATTAAAAGACACCTATTATTTCATCCTTAATTAAGCATAATTAAGAGTTTTTATTATGGTTTCAGGTGGTATACCTGAACCATAATAAGAGATCTGAATGAGAGATCATTTTTATAAAAATATTTACTAAAACATACAAATAAAAAAATATTCATACTGAAAAGTGATTTAAAGACAATAAATAATACTATGTTTTTAATATTAACTTCTACGCTGGGAACCGGGCCTAGTTTAGTAGATAGGGCTACTGACTGCACTGACTGTTCGAACAGAGAATTAAAATATGAATATTAGTAAGCTAGCACTTAAGAGTTATAATTACTTATCACTAAATATAACTACCTGCCACATACTACTGCATAATATAAAGAACGTGATTTTCTTCGACGACGCTTTAATCGACGGAAGCCCTCCTGAAACAAGAATTAGGCACACATCAATTACCTAAACATTTAAGTGGTATTGATTCGTTATAGCTACGGAATGTGTTATAGGTAATGACATTTTAAAAGATGAAGTTCAGACCAGCCCTCTTTGTTCAACTCAATAGAGTTTTGAAAAAGATGAATAAGAAAGACTAAGATGTGTGCGAAAGTAAAAGGCAAAAGGGTGACGGTACTTACATGTAATTATTTTATAAATTAATACAGATGAAAATAAAAATTAAAAATTATTACGAATGTAATATAAGTAGTAGAAGTAAGAATAGAGGTAGTGATGATATAGAGGTGTGAGCTCCGAAATAAGTGCAAATTGCATTTATTTTAAATTAAAAAATAAATACTAGTAAGATTGTATCACCTGGCACGCTATAGTTACATCTTAAGAGATGTAACTATAGTACATCGTACGTTACATATACGTTACATCTTAAGAGATGTAACTATAGTAGACTGACAACAAGCACCGCTATACAATTCCAATAACGTCTTAACTTTTGAGACCCGCATTATATAAAACTAACCTCCTCTGCCTTCGGCGCAATACTTGCAAAACTTAGTAGAATTCGCAATAAACAACTAGAGATACTCATGTTTTTATGTCTACCGATTTTTTCATCTCAACAGTCTTTTTTTATTAAATTTAAGTATGTACCTAATGCAAATGTAATTTTTTTAACAGATTGAAGATTCAACCACAAAAAAAGGAGGCGGCACATTTTTAGTGCCAATGAATGGGGGCATATGGACCATGTGCGTGTCTCTTGAAGGTACATATACACTGTATGCTATTTTTAATTTAAAAAAATTAATTCTGTAAAGGCATTAAGAAGTAATCATATATATATATATATATATGTGTCGCTGTGTCGCTGTGTTTGTTATCGTACTCCTCCGAAACATCTTGAAAGATTTTTATGTATTTTGTATATTGGTAGGTCTAACAATAGGTCGTACTTTTTTTTATATCAATAAGGGTGGCCATTTCTAGATTTGTTTTTATAAATTATTATATTGTTTTACCGGAGTAGCTAGTGAATAAATAAAAATAAATAATTAAAAAATTAATAAATGTCGTTTGCTTTTCAGAGGAAGAAGTCAATATGCTGCTTAGGGTCGGCTTCCCAAAAGAGCCTTTATGCACAAATTATTTAGCTAATAATGAAGAAGACGAACCGAGAGCAGATTGGCAACACCGTAAGTTTTCATTACCATTAGGTACCTACTTGAATCTGTTGTGCATCAACTAATATTTTATGTTCGTGTTACTCTTTTATACAACCCGAGAAAATAAGAATATCATTTTCTTATTTAAGTAAAATAAATTACTTTAAGAAGTCAAGCGAATTAACATTAAGACAATCCATCACAAGGTATATACACCTTTGTCTTATTCTAAGCGGTATCTTTTTGGATAAGCAAACAAAAATGAGCTTTAAAATCACCATTTTAAAAACGACAACTGATGTTACCGGTGGTCTCTCCTTTTCTGATCGGGTTATATACTTTTTATATAAGACAAAGGTGTATATACCTTGTGATGGATTGTCTTAATGTTAATTCGCTTGACTTCTTAAAGTAATTTATTTTACTTAAATAAGAAAATGATATTCTTATTTTAATCAAATTAAATTTTAGAAGACGCCAGCAGAATCGCCACTACTGTTTACAAAGTAAAATAAGCTTACTTCGACTCTTTATCTGTCGTCTGAGTAGAAGATCGCTTTATTTCTGTGGGTGTTATTTTAGGGCATGAACGCATTAATTTCTTGTAGAATGTCAACGCACCAGCAAAATTGAGTGATGACCTACATATTAATGGTATACTTTATATATGGCTACCTGTTAAAATGAACAAGATCGCCTTATTTGGCTTTCTTTCATATAAAAAGTAGCAATTCGTAACTGGAATTTTAAATATACGTTGCTGAATATTTTCACGTGCTACGATTTTGTGACCTTGGTATATTCTGTCCTTTGTAACAAGTCATTTATCAAATATTATTTATTACAAAAGAAATGAGCGAAAACATTCAAGTGGCGGTGAAATTAATTAACCATTCGCTATCCTATAATGTTTATATAATGTTTCCTACATTATACAATGAAAACATAATTTTAAACCTTAAATTCAAATGTAAATTCTTGAGTATTAGCAGATAATAATAAAAAAATATGCAATCCTCACTGGTTCGGAGCCGTTACTGAGACGAACCAGCAAGTGAAAACAAAAGATTCACAATAATAAGATAAAAAATCACATATAACACGTTGATATAGAAGGGTGCGATTTGTTAATGGCATGTATGAGATGTTGGCCCACATGTGACGAATATGGGCCCTGATGAATATCAAACAATTTAAAGAGTCTATTTCTTTCATTAAATGTGACAAACTGCTTGAAGCCATACAAAATCCCAGACCATCTTCTTTTGAAACCAACAGGTATGCAGAATCTGTCTATATCTTGCGCCCTGGTGTGTTTGATCGTCCTCGGAACCGCGGCACTGGTTGGTGCTTTCGGTATCTGCAAGCACCAAATTAGTGCGGTACTTATTACAGGAGTTATGTATCTGCTAGCTGGTGAGTCCAAGGACCTTATTTTATTACAAAATAGCGACCCCACCCGGCTTCACATGGGTAGCAAGAAAATACTAATAATTAATTTTAAAAACTTTCTATTGAATCATTCTTTAACTGTATTAACAAATTTAAATCCATTGCTTAGTTCCTTCGTACAGAAGCACAGACGAAGGGAAGTGACTTTTCATTTCAAACTGACCTTTTTGATGTCTTATATGCGGACGGGGTCCACTGATCTTAAGCCGTCCGTTGCGGCGAGCCTCGCTCGGAAGCCTGCTGAACGCAGCGCACGGCGTAACTAATTCAAAATCTGGTTAACTGCACACAATTAGTGTGCCAATATAGAAATTAATTACCCCTTTTTGCTATCAAAACCGTAACTAAATATTTTTTCTTTATCAAATTCCTCCGCAACCTAAAATATTCTTAAATAAATTCCTTCCAGGTCTCTTCGCGATGTTCACTCTAATGATCATCCATTTCAAGAGGATCCAGCGTGTCTCCACTAGGGGCAGTCCTCATGGGGACGACACAGGAGACGGAGTGGTGGGCCCTGAAGCACCAGCGCTTCCACTCCTCTCCGCCAGGGAGTTCTCGACAGCATGGTCACTGGAGCTCGGCTGGGCGGGGGTAGCTTTAGCCACGACCACTTCATTACTGTGGATCTTATTATCAAAGATCATGAGATACAACCCTATATCTACTATGCTCTTGTAGAATGTGCAGCTATGTGTAAGAATTAATTGAATGTTTTTTTAACAATGGAATAACGGGTTTAAACAATTTTAATAAACTCTCGACTGTACACAATAACATGAACCTAAAGATTACAGATATCTGTTAAGTAGGTATAAGATTAATTAGTATTCTGTGAACAAATTAAGAATATAACTAAAATCAGTATAAACATATATCACTTTGCGGAAATAGTTTAAACTTACGTTGTTGTTATCATTATAATTTCCACGAAACACAAGTAATTTTGATTAATGAAATGTATAATATGAACGTTATTTGGATAGGTACTTTTACATGACAACCTTGGTAAAAGCCATAGTTCGCGAGTGCGACGCCTTGGGATGCGATCGCCTCCTTCTGTGAGCATATAATGCGCCAAAAGAAGGTTGCGGAGCGAGCCAGGGAGAACGACCCATAAGGTGAGGCGATCCGCAGGAGGCGTATGGGCCAGAGGAGGCGGTTCCACACGCTGCTCCAGTTACCGTAGTCGGTAATACCGGCGATGGAATGGAACTCCATCGTTGATGCCATTTTCCTATGCACATATATGATGTCCCTGTGTATTCTTGGGATATCCCCAACCGTGTTTACAGTTCATTAGAGCGTTATTTATTTATTTTATTCCTTCAATTAACTATATAGTCAATTAGTACATGATATTTTAATAGAAAACAAATTTGAGTCAATTTTTCATGTCTGAATGGATTTTATAAAATATGCAAACATGCATATCTACTCATCTACTAACATACATAATAAATTTTGTGAACTTGACCCTTTTCTTTCCAACCCAAGACATACAATCAAAATAAATGGATAGTACACATTACTATGTTGGACGATTTAACACGTTATTTATGGCTATGTGTAGTAAGCTTTAGAGACATTGCATTCAATTGTTACAAAGAAATAATATCGTTATTTTGGGGTTCTTAATAATTATATGCATCTCATTCTCACATAAAATGTAGTAATGAATATATGCACAATGGATTAAGCAATGGCGGCACTTAACACTTGTTAACTATATCCATAAGTTCAAAAGTATTCGTATTTACCCTTTTTAATAAATTGTTAATTAATTCAACTAACAACTATACCTGTACGAACGAATATGCTTAAATTGTCATAATTAATTAGGTAAAGTGAAAGTCTGGTGTACTGAAAATAAACGAACTTAATCAATTTAAGAAATAAATTACTAATCCTGAACCCGAATTTGCAAAGCTTTTTTTAAGTAAATAAATGTTGTTTATTTTTTTTATGATTATTTCTATTTTTAATGAAATTTAACCGTCTTGATCAAGACTGCTCAGATCATCATGAGTGTGTGAAGTATTGGCATTTATTTTCTATATAAACACGATCAAGATGGTTTAATTCGATCAGTGCTAAATTAGCATGATAGGAAACCAGTTTCCGCAGCAACATTCTTTATCTTCAGTTATCAATTTTGATGTTATCGATATGTGCTGTATTATCACGAAGTCTAGGTTTGTTTATAGCATCATCATGAGGCAATATTCTAAGTGCCTAAAATGGCCTATAAAGGGTGTTAGCTCTAAATAGCCGCCTGTTTTTCATTTGTAAACATTCAGACTTTCATAGTACCTCCTAAGTATGCGGTCAAAATAAGAATAGTACTGTATCTCTGATCAATTACTCCGCAAAGAAAGTATATAGTACTTTACGTATTTGTTTTAGAATTATCATCATCAGTCTATAGACACCTCCTGCACGCATGCATGGCCGAAACACATTAGGACATTAAACATATTTAGGTCATACTCCATACAACACAAAGCAACGTGGCGAATTGGACCATTGATTCTAAAACTTGGGTGTAAGCGGTGGTCGTAACAATTTGTTTTAAAATAATGTAATATACTCAATAAGATTCATAAAAAAATTATATAATAGTTTATTTATTTGTACCGTTTTTGGTTAAGCATAAGCAACTATAACATCACTGAATTAAAGTTAGTTTCATTTTATTGATGTCCCAATTAGTGAATACGTTCTTTAAT
This sequence comes from Acentria ephemerella, assembly GCA_943193645.1. NCBI lineage: Eukaryota > Metazoa > Arthropoda > Insecta > Lepidoptera > Crambidae > Acentria > Acentria ephemerella. The sequence goes on along the minus strand of OW971886.1, from coordinate 6,071,194 downwards.
AGAACTTCATCTTCGGCTATCCTATTTTTATAGCGACCGCATTTCTTAGTACTAACTTGTTTTAGCATTAGATCGCCGAGCTTGCTGCCGTCCAGTGCTGTAGAATGTTACCGCATTTTAAATCTATTCATAATATTGAACAGTTTATTAAAAGTATATATTATAAAGATATAGGTAGGTTTTATCAGGGAACCTAAGTGATATTTATCATCTGTCTCTTCTCATATAAAAGTTACATTGGAAAAGTTTTAGAATAAGAAAGAGAGCCAGGCGACTCTTAAGACAAAAAGAAGCAAAGGCATTTCAATTCACACTGATTTGATCGAATTATTTAAAGTAGAATGAGCGAATTTAAAATAATTAGTAAGTTTCAGAGCTTACCGTTTGAAAAATGTGGACATGTGTGCAATATATCCCTAGTGTGAGTTTAGCTTATGAGTGATTTAGCTTATTATTTAATGTTTTATTGACTAAGTATAAGTGGGCAAAGTATAGAATTACAATTAGATAGTGTCCTTCCTGAGAAACGTACAGATGCAGGCTGTCAGTATAATTTGGCGTGTGGCAATAAAACGAAATAATATAGTAAATTAATTATATTTTATACGTTGGTGATATGATACGTATACTTTTATTTATAAAACACCACAAATGTATATATTTTTTTAGAGAATTGTATGTAAAATATATTTAGGTATTACCTGAAATTTGTAGATTGTGTAACGCACAAGAATCGCCGCCTTTGGAACGCCATTTTATACTTGACGGGATGTTCATACCTACCGTTTTGTATTTTGTTCTTATGTACACATATTGCAGATAATGTGGACACAATATTCTGCTTATTGGCAATTTTTTTACACAAAGTTTTTGTTTGTTTGATTTTGTGGTGAACTTGTGGTAATGGAATGAATGTTGATTTGATATTAATAATATTGCAACGCACATTTACTGTTATGGTGGGATGGATTTTATGGATTAATCTTTTTTAAGTGACCTACCTATATTTTAAATTTTGAGGATATTAAAAGTCTGACAGAAAACAATTCTGTTGTTAAATACTACACTTTGAAACAAATACTGATTAACAAAGAGATTTCGCATGTATTTTTTTTAGTTGCAAGCGCGATAAAATATTCTTAATTTATAGGTAGTAAACTAGTAATCACATAGATAACTATAGAGCATATGACCATTAATAGATGGTACTTCCCGTTAAATATTGACGACCTATATTGAATGAATTTTCATTTCAGTGGAAGCAGTCAATTCAGTGGATATGTTATTTTTGTACTTTTAATGTATAAAACTATATTATATTGTTTATAACTTGTCGTATTACTTACCATTTCTTTATTCTTATTGATTCTGGCCTTCTTACGGTTAACATATCCCTATTTCATGAAAAAGCGCTTTAATGTTTAAAATATTAAGTAGATTTTCTGATAAAGGGACTAATATTAGGAGGATTTATATGTGTTTAAAAATATATCTGCACTCTGAGACTAAGCTTGCAGAGCCGAAATAACTTATCACTAAGATACATTGTTGAGCTTCGCCTATTTTTATCTGTTCCGATTTCACATGACTATGGGATAATTATCGTGTCGTCAAATTGATGTTTTCTTTGTTTACACAAATACCTAATCAAGGCCCGTGTAATTAGTCTAATTAAAAATTATGTGCTCAATTGTTTAATGTCAGTTTCATTATAACCATAAATAAAAAAATAAAAACGATCGAGTTATCAATACTATTAACTTGTGTATCACTTTCACTATACGCTATGCCACTGTTTGCGAGCGAATTAGTAACAAACCTATTTGTTCGATAATGCCTTGTGCAAAGGTGGGTGATTAATACTTACAAGTATTGATAAAAGACTTCAATATGAGAACAATGTTTTTATTTACATCAACCAAGGATATTTACAAAATACGTTATGAACTTTAATAAAGCTATTAATGAATCTGAATGTGTTATTTATAATTATACCTGTAAATGTCAATTTTCAACTTTAGGTACTAAGATACACGAAAACGAATACCAACTCCATAACTCCATATTGGCATTATATAAAATTTGAATCGTCTTAAGTGCTTCAATCGTCATTGTCCCCTAATAACTTGTCTTCTATATCTATATCTTCGGCTTTCCGTTTTTTAGGCCTTGGCCGTTTGCCATGAAGCATTTCCAATTTAATTTTTTTTGATTGCTTTTTCTTTTCTTTCATTTGAAGTTTCCGTTTGGCCGCTTTTTCGGGATTGTTCACTTTTTCTTGAAGAAGAAGCTAAAACAATTATTAAATTAATTTCGATTGCTTTAATTTTGTATCTCATTGTTAAAGACAGAAAATTTAACTATTATTCATTTAAAAAATATCATATTTCAACAATTAAATATGATGTGCTCGGAGATGGAATTTAGATGGATAATAAGCAGGTTTGTTACATGCAATATCCTAGACCAAGCTGGTAGCACATGCCGAGTTAGAATATTCTATCCATTAAAATTCAATAATTGACAATTTTCAATTCAGTCTTGTACTAATTCAATATGAGAAGCATAGAATGACTTTTGGGAACGTTAATTTAGTTGACGTTTATAGTATCTATACACTTGTGACTTTTAATCACGTTTTATGATGCTCGATAAAATAAGACAATATGCATAAAAGTCGCCATTTTAGAAATGTCAAATGACGTCAACGATAGTCTGTATCCTTCTCGTCGTATTCTAATAAAATGGTAGTACTGAACTTTTGTCTGTGCACAACTTACCTTCTTTCTCTCAGTCCTCTTGATATTTAGTTTGGTTTGCACCTCCGCCACGAGTTTGCTATACTCTATATCCCCGATTTTCCTGCGCAGTTTCTTTCCTAATCTTCCTGCTAGTTGTTTGACAGGTGACGCCGGTGACATCGCATCCCCTAAGGAAAGTTCTCGCACTATCGGCGGAAGCATAACATCTACCACTTTTTTAAGGTCTTCAGGTTCAAAAGAACTGATCACATGCATCCACATCGTGAATACTGATGTTCTCTGGAATGAAAACGTATATTTTTAAGATAGTTGTACTGATAACTTAGCAACTTAATAACTAGGGTGGATTCTTTCTACAAGCAGCTTGTGGAAAATTTGTAGTTCAATCTAATGTTCAAATTCCTTTAGTAACAGATTAAGATTTTATGGTCAATTTATAGCTAAATCAGTAGTTAACTTAATTTTCTGTATTTCTAATGTAAGTTTAAGCTGTTAAATCGTATGAAACCGACAGCAGCGCCTTTGTTGTGAATTAGTTAAAAATGACTACAACATATACAAATGTCAGCTTAATGCCACGATCGAACTGTCTCGATAAGATAGAATACACTAAGGGGACTGGTCACTTTAGTTGGAAAGGTCAGAAGAGTCATCTTTTAAAATTAAAAGTCAGCGTAGACTCCTACGACGTGCTTGAGTGATTGTCGGATTTGGAATTTGGAGCCAAATTTTTATATTTTTATGAATTTTTTCCTTTTTCCTCTTTTTAACAACGTAAATATACAAAGTCACTCACAATATTCATTGAATTCGGTGCCTTAGCAACTTCCACATTCACAGCCTTGCGTAATTTGAATAGGAGCCACCTAATATTGACTTTAGATATGCCCTCCGTCTCTTCATTGTCCATTTGCTTATTGTCTGTTGTGGACAACCCATTGAAGCTTGGTATTGAATGTATCAGTTTTAGTAATTGGAATAAGACAGCTGTGACCTGGAAACATATAAGACAAAGTAAGAGTAAATTCAAAAACACCTGAATAACATTGAAAATAGGGTTCATTTTTCGGTCAATAGAAAATTTGAGAATCGAAAATATAATTAGTACATTACTTAATATTAAAGATGGTACTTATAAATACAAGCGGGTCTAACATTGCACACAAAGCCATATCAAATAAAATGAAACATAATTATTGAGGCAATACCTGATCAGACATCTCTTTGGACACCGACGGCGTATACTGCGCACACAGGTCTAATACCAAACTTCTTAGCGTTGCTTCAGTATCATAATAAATAAAACCTCTTTCACTGTCTAACTTCTTTTTCATAATCATTTCTAATTCTTCAACATCTACAGCCGTTATTATAGCACCAAGAATCTTTGCCGCTCTAAATCTAACCCATGCATGAGGATAAGCCAATAACGCTTGACATTCCTGTGCGAAATCGTCGAAATCACTTACAAGTTTCTTATCTTTCATACTTGATTCACAGTGTATAGTAATCTTATCGATCAAGTTCAGTATCTGTATCAGACTGTGGTCCTTCTCCTTCTGTTTGTCTTCGTCATTTTTGTCTTCTGTCACATCTAAGCGTAATTTGACAAATCGGCCTTCGGTGATATCATTGCTGAGTAAAAGTATTTTGCTGCTGATTACTGAAAGGATTTTATTGAGACGGTTTTTGAATCCCTCTTCTTCTACGTTTACAAATCGCGTACATAGTTGCGCTGCGAGTTCGAAGTGTACTGGCTGCGAAAAAAATGTAAATAATCAAACCACGATAACATCGTAGCTATTTTTGCATGTCTATGAATGCTATATAACTTTACGTCTTTGAATTATCGATTCACAGAAAAAAATGTGAGGATAAAATACAGTGTTTCAAAACATACAAATCTGTTAATTACATACCAGCATCATTGAATAAAAACACCTTTGATTTTTTTATTACCTGAGTGTCTTGGAAGAACTTTAGCACCAAATCAAAGAGTTTATTTCTGTCCAGCAAAGGTAATTTCTTCAGCATAGTCTCTATACATCCAGCGGCAGCAGCGCGGCATTCGGAAGCCAAGTCGTTTACCATACATGCTCCTAACGCTAAGAGTAGGTAGTCCGCGTGTTTGGCTAGCTGTTGCTAAAGTAAAAAACAAAAATATTTTCAATGGAAAATATTGTGGATAACACTCTGCAACGCATAACCGGGCAATGTTTAAATTGGACTCAAAATAAGGATAGAACCTCACAACTAACTTAACTACACAAAGGAACTCCATCGCAATGTTCATTGGTGTTGATGATAAATGAAGAGCTTCATAAAATAACGCGGATCGATGTCACGGTACTGTATCAAAAGCTATGAAAGATATAGGCACCGGAATCTACCAGATCACATTTGCAAGATTTTTTTTTTCCTATTAAGCTTAATTTCTATGTAACTATTATTTATTTTCTACATTTATACTGAAAATTCAAACGTGTCATTGTATTTTAATAAACGTTCTTAAATCCACCGTATCTATAAGACAAGACTAGTGTTACTCAGGGAGACACTTTTAGAAGATATATTATTTAAAGATCACACTGTTCAATGTATTAAGACGACGAAATATTAAAATGAAGACTTACCGTAGGGAATTTGTTTATAATCATATTTAGAAATTTTAGAGAAGATTCCCTGCCATGCTGCAATTCATAGTTGAGCTGAGATACGAAGAACTCGATGTACTTTTCCATGCGTTTGCCAGGCGAGTAGTTCGTCAGGTAATTCACAAATATCAAGCGAGCTTCTTCCCTAGTAAACATTACCACAAATATTATACGAGATAAAAAGTCAATCTTTCAATTAAAATCAAAGTGGTTTAATAATATAAAACATTAAAAATTCATTTATTTACTATAAGATAATTATCAAGTAAAAATAATAAATAGAAAGGAGTTACCTAGACTTTGCTGATTCACTAAGTATACACATCTTTGAGACCTTTTCCATGACTTCATGCAACTCAGGTGATACTAATTTAGCTTCTAATATGGCTTTTAATAGTGAAAAAGAATTAGTTTGTTTCTCGTCATTTTGACAGTCTTCTTCGGCATACAATAGCAAAGTCTGGAGTTGTTCTACTTCAAGTTTGTAGTATTTGACGTTTCTAATCAATACGGTTACAGCCTGGAATATAGTAAATCTGCATAAATATCACCATTGAAAAAAAAACACATTTCAAAGCAGAAAATAATATATAACAGTACCTTGAATGAATTCCTCACTAACTGGTAGTTGTCATTATGCTTACTTATTTCAAATGTTGCATACTTATGTAGTATCTGAAAAATGGTCTTTACAATATCTTGTATCATGTCTTCCAAGCATGGAGTACTGACCCTTATAGTCCACAGAGACATTATGCATTTTATTGCTACAGTTGTTACTTTGATATGATCACTTTTCAATGCGTCAACTAATAAAGGTATCAATGGATCTACGAACGCTCGACAATCAATTCTTGGTACTTTTTCTCTTTTAAGTATCACATAAAGGATATTGAAACTGAATTCTATTAAAACATGTGCATTAGCTTTACTAGAAGTTTTAACAAGCCTTGCCTGGGCCTCTCTGTTACGTTTTGGTGCCTCTTGAATAATAAAGCAATCAGGTTTGACTCTTAACATTTTTTCTCTTTGTATATCAGTAATTTCTCTCTTTGGCGCGCCTAAAACGAATTCAGGAATGCTTTCAGACGCTATACCATGTAAAAATATGAATAGAGACTCTATATCTATGAATTTATTTGCAACTAAACCACTTGATATATGTAATAAGGCTTCTTGCACTTTTAACACAATCTTTTTTGAATGATGTTTCTGTAAAACCTCCTTGAATGGCAATAAAAGATTGATCAAACATTTCTCTGTTATGTTTTGGGACACAATCATTAAAGTGACATAACTCTTTTTGCTGGGTTTTGCTTCCGGTGTTTTATAATGCAATTTGTCTACTTCTTTTTCTTCCGATAATGTTCCAAAGAGATCATTGACGCAGACATCAAGTATATAATCAATGTTAGCGTTTAACTCGCCAGTTTTAAAGTCCGCTTTCAAAGCATCAAGTACTGTGTGTATTGTAGCAACTAATACATGCACTTGGAATCCTCTAGTTAATAATAGAGTAAGATGTTCTAGTAAAATTCCTAGGTATGAAGTCCCAACTGTAAGCATAATTTTCTTCACAATATCCCTCGACGCAATGCGTACTTGCTTTAATGGTGACTTTAGAAACGAACATAGCTTTATAATGATACTGAAATAATTTAAATAAAATAACATTAAGGAAAGTTCTTTATTTACAATAATTAAAATAAGTAAGATTTAATTTATGTTATTGTTATAATTATAGTTGTTAAGTAAGTTGACGGATTTTTTTTTCATTTGATATTAAAAATTTCACTGCTATTAAATATTTAGTACCAAAAAATACTAATATTAATGTTACTTACCCTGGAAGTTGGTGACGTAGCAAATCTCCAGGCAACCTTTGCAGAAGCTTTACTAAAGCAAGTGCTAGGGGCACTCGTAACATGTCTTCCTCTTGTCGTTCGAGCCCCATGCGACGACGGTTCACTTTATGAGACTCTTCGTGTTCCGTCAACTTCCCAATCGCTCTGAAAAGCAAGAGTTCAATTTAGATAATCAATTTGTGGTTAGTAAATCACATTGATATTAGATTTCTTTGTTTTGTTTGAATATTTTGCTTTGATATATGTAGTATGTAGGGATAGTAGGCAAAATTTATTAATATTAAGGCCATAATCATATTTATATTCTTATACACATTAAATAATTGATATTATATTATTTAATACACGAAGAAACTAAAGTGATCCTAATTTCATGAATGTACCTGTGTAATTGTGGAAGAAGTCCAGCAGACAAGGATTTAATAATTCTTTTAGCAACTGACGGAGAAACATTCGTTACTCTTTCGAATGCAGGCACATCAGATAACTCTTTTGATGAATCGTCTTTGTCCGCTTCGTCATCAGCTGCTTTGAGTTCATTGTCTAATTGATTTTCTTCATTTTGGTCATCCTTTAGTATATCATCGACATTTTCTTCGGCTTTATTCTGTTTATCATCACTTACATTTTGCTCGGTATCTGATTTTGTACTTATTAGAATTTTTCCTGATTCCATATTAGTAACCAATGCTTTAGGTAATTCAATATTTTGTACTTTCGAGAAATCAAAATGAAATGATTCTATAATACCCACTAATATACGAGTTAATTGTTTCTGATGTTCAGTCGTATGACGAATTTTATTCAAATAAGTTTTGAGAAGAACTTCATAGTGGTACCATGGCAATAATCGACAACAAGTAGAGACGACATCAATGCATGCATCGATTAAAGTATTTTTATCAGTATATTTATCATCACAGAGATACATTGAAGCTAAAGGTAATATGAAATTCGTTAGTGTTCTTGGAGTAGGGCATTTAGTTAATTTTTTAGCAACTTTGCAGAATTTTAATAAAGCTCGTACTCGCCTGTGCATCTGCAAATGACACATATTTTCAAAAAAATCGACTTCCATGTCGTCTTTGTTAGTCAAATTTGACAAATCTGATAATACGCTATCTGTATCTGGAGATTCTCTAGCTAACTCTCCTAGCAGAGCAATACTTTCATTTCTAAGTATCTCATTTTTTGTATCCCTAATACCTGATGATATCAGAGACAACACTGTATCTCGAACTAAATAATGTCCATCATTGGTTGACCAATATTTTTTAAGTAATTTGGGTAATATTCTCTTTAAACATAATCCAGCTCCATCTCTCAAACCTATATCTCTTTCTGTACGAATAAAATAAAAGCAATTGTTAACTATTAATATTGCAAGATCAATATCAATTTCGTTATTTTCAGACAACTGATATATTTGTTTATAAGCATCGATTCTTCTATCGAAATCAGGTTGTTCTATCCACCTCTTATTGAATGCATTGACTTCAGTAATTATATGAGCCAATCTAGTCAATACAACTTTATTTTCATTGGAATTGTCTGCAATAGATGATAATAATTTAATCAAAAGTTTTCGGACTTCTACAGGTGATACTTTGTTAAAAAGGACAGCTATTTTTTTAATATACTCTTGAGGATTGGAGCTGTGTCCTAGTAGATTGATAATTGTAGTAACAGCATGTTCCATATTCTCTTCAGCCATATTCATAGAAACCTTCTTTACTAAAATTGGTAAAAGTAAACATAGTAATTCATCACATAGTTCAGGTGTGGAAACTAATTCGGTTACTCGTGATAGAATCAACAAGTCTCTTCTGTTAACGGTATTTGATTTTGCTGAGTTTGCGATGCGTCTTTTCATCACTTCTAGTATGTTGGAAATGTGTGGAATCAATATCGTACTTCCAAAATTTAGTTCTTTAAGTTCCTCGACTTTTTTATTGCCAATTAAAGGTAGCGTATTAAATGATTCAATTGGTGCAACTTCTCTTTCTTCATTATCATTATCATCTGTCAATGTTAATAACTTTTCAACCATATCTAAAATCATATTTACTACACCAGGACTAGATTTTGGAGCTAATAGAAGTTTGAACATAGCTGGTAGGGGGCAAAGTGAATCATCCTTTTCTGAAACCGTTATCAATAGAACATAGTATCTAGGGTTTTGACACCATGCATTGATAAGTTTCAATAAAGCTGTTGGGGTATGTATACCTTCAATTTGTAATTTCGGTATCAGAGGCCATATCAAAGTCTCGAATACAACATATAATTCATCCTTTTCCCATGGATATTTATGAAATTGCTCAAATAATTTTCGCAATGTACCCAAACATAAGGTTCTTAAATTTTTTATGACTTTAGAGTAGCCAATGTGAACCCTATCTCCTTGTACAAGAACAGCTGCTATAACCGAGGACAGTGCATAAAAGATCTTTAAAAGTTGAGATAGAAGATCTTCTTTCATGTATCCACCAAAATATTCTCTGACTACTTCAAATAAATTTAGAGCACTGTGTAACTTTCCTGGGCTTATAATTGAATTTAAATCTAAATTATCCAAAGTAACTTGAAGTATTTCTTTAGGCTCCATTGTCATGTACTGTTTATATTGTGAAAATGCCATTTCGATAAACATTTTAAGTTCACTTTCATTACAGCCCGCTAAATATCTCAATACAAGCGACCTTCTTGCTTGACCACCGCCTTTTTTATCCGGTCCTAGTTTGGAAGTCATTTTGCCATAAAGTATTCGCAATATTATGGGAACCACATGTTCTCTGTCATTAGGTTGAATAACTTTTGAATCTTCAGTTATTTTAAATTGAGTCAATTCATCTTTTAACTTATTATCATCTACTAAATTGTACAAGTGGTTTTTATATGGCATAACACTTTTATTTTTATAATTAAGAATACAGTCAAGAGCATATTTCTGGAGACCGGGATTTTTGTTTTTTAAAAATTCTATATAGAGTTCCCAAAATACAGGCTCCTTATGAAGCGCTCTAGGATTTTTAAATTGAGCCAGAACTTGCATCACACTTATTAATGTTTTGAAAATAATTTTACCAGAAGGGTTCTCTTTGTTTTGCTCATCAAGGTCTATAGTATTGTTCGTTACATCGTTTAATTTCTTATCCAGTTCCATTTCAGTACTATTACGTATCTCAATATCAATTTTTAGTGCATTAGCACAATCACTGTAATTGCTTTTATATTCTTTTTCAATAAAATTTAAAAATAAATTTACTACATCCCGATTTTTGGCTTCACATACTTGAATGCAATTGGTCATAATTTTTAACATTAGAATTCTGTAATTTAATAAATCTGGTCTTTCCGATATAGTATTGTAATCGGAATACATTTCATTTAGTAAATTATAGTTGGTATCAAACTCATTACTAAATTGAAATTTCTTCAAATCTTTCTTTGCATTCTCAAATGACGATGATAATGCTTTGTAAAATGGAGGCCAAAATTCATCAGGTGATAATGAATTACCATAACCTGCAATGAAATCGGAAATTGGCTCCCATAATAATTTGAAATTGATGTATAAAACACCAAGCATATAATTTAATGCGAACAAATGATAATCTGTATCCTTAGCAAGTGCATATTGAGTTGTATTGAATGTCATCTTCTGCAATTTGTTTATTTGGGATCTATACTCCTGAATCGAAGGGTTTATAGATTCCACTTCATAGCACTGACTAAATATTGAAAATCTTTCCACGCTGCCACCGACTTCTATAGTCATGTTCAAATGTGATACACTTTCGAATAGTTTGTAAATGTGAGTTGTTAATAAACGCACCTGAAACAGACAACTATAAATTAAATATATATTTTTTTAAATACGCAATAGATTTACATTCCATAAATTTCACCCAAATAAACAGTATATATTTATCGTATATGTATATAATATTAAAAATTACTATCATTCATGAATGAGTTATACTTACAATATGAAAAGGCGATGAAACATTACTTCTTAAATAGGAATCTATCAATGACAAATGGGGATATGTCAAACCATTTTCATGTTCATATGCTGTTAAATATAAGTCCAGTAAATGTAGACTAACCAGATAGTTTGGATCTGCCGCATATGGTAATATAATGGGCAATAATACATTAATGTGACATATCTCTTTTAATCTCTTACAGTTTGAAATATGCACTGCACTTTCTAATATATTTGCTAATATAAAGAACAATTGTCTAGCACATCTTGATAACGCTGTGTTATCACAGTGGTACCTATTATATTCTGCCTGACTTTCAATGTGATAGTTGTTCACAATTTTCAATAATTTGTCTATTAGTTGACTTAAAGTCGAAATGCAGTAATCAACATTAACATTTTCTATATGTGGCAAACAAAATAATACATTCATTAATTTTGTTGGATTCTCAACAATATTTTCAATACTGTCATTCAAAACAGTACTACAATGTTCCATGAAATGTGGTAGGTAGTTACCAAAATCTATTGGATATTTGACCCACTCAAATAATTTGATACCATTTTTAGACAATGGTGATTTTCTTAAACATATTTTAGTGAGTGTGGACATAGCTTCATTATCAAATCCAGATTGAATAACAAAGTTTAGAAATGGTGACAATATGTGCATATCAAATTGGGAGTAATCTATAATATTTTTGACGAAGTTTATCAATATGTTTGGATATGGCAAAGGTAACAATACTTTGACTATAATTCCGGCGTGTTCTTGGGATAACGACACATTTGGAGAGAGCAGTAATACTGCTCCTATTTGAGCACATACTTCCAATACACTTTCAGAAAATTGTTCACAAATAACTTTGACAAGTAAGAGAACGAAGTTAGGTGGATTTGTCAAGTATTTTCCATTTTGATGTTCTATCACTTGACCTGCAAGTCTTAAAATATATTCTAATACTTTGCTTTCTTCATCATTTTCATTTAAAATCTCTTCAGTAAATTTCAATATGCTTGTCCAGAATATTGTGTATTCCTTGTGTGAAATATACTGTAAGCTATCCTGCATTGTCTGTGTTAAAACTCTAAAGAGAATGTCTTGATGATGTTTATTTTCCTTAAGAGTCTGTAGCAAGAGGGGCAAAAAGATCTCAATACAGCTGTGAAATTTCCCACCTACTCCTCTTATTATTTCAAACATGAGATGGCCACATCCAGCAACAGCCTAAAATAATTAATTATTAAAATAAAAAAACAGACATGTCTTTTGTACAAAAGGAAAAAAAATCAATATATAACTAACTTACATCATCATTTGTTTTTAAAAATGTTAACACAAGGTCCAAAAATTTCTTCTTATCCCTAATATCACGAGCAACAAAAGCAAAACTTTCAGCAGCAAAATTGTTAATATACTGTGGGTGAGCTTCACTAAGTAGTGGTATAATTCGCTTCAATACCACTGCAATATCTTTTTTTAATTGCGGTTTTAATATTTTGAATAGGAATGCTAAACAAATTAATATCCATTCTAATTTTTCTGCATCTTTTGTGTTCAATAGTTTTATTAAAATGTCAAGGAACTTAGGAAATTGAGAGTAAAAGTCATCACGAAGATCTTTTGCTAGTGCTACTAAAATTCTGAAAGAAAAGTTTAAATATTTGTTTTAATTAATAAACAACTAAAGGCAGAATAAAGATAAATCTATAAAGTATTTGAAGTATGAAAATCTTAACTTTGGAAAAAATGTATATTCAAATGGACACAAAATTATGATGGAAATAGAAGGGAATGATTGGACAGCCAATAAATTAGTTGAAATAGATATTTTTTTACTAGTTTACAAAATACTTCGAAACTTTGTTAAGAAAATTGTTGATCTCAATAACGTTGAGTACAATAAATTTTTATTGTAAAATACTACTCACTCTAAAAGAGGCTGTAAACAAAGCTGATCTTCCAAATTTAAATATTGTTCTAAAACTTGAAACACTTCATTCTTTCTGTGAATTAACTGTGGCGCAGTCACAATACCAAATACTTCCTTCCTGAACTTTTTAAAGTTTGCAGTCAAATTTAGAGCATACCATTTTTGAATTGCTAAATGGAAATGGGTCTCATTCTCCTCTGGTTGCTGTGTGTATGCATGTTCAATGTGGTATAGTGCAGCATGACGGATATCTATTAAATTAATACGCTCTGCAAATGGTATAAACTGAAAAAAATTACAGATTTTAGTTATAATAGGAAATATATGAAAAATAGGGACAATTGAAATGAAGTGATTCATTTTGTATTAGTTACAATTTTACCAAAATGAATTGCTGTTTGTTAGTCTTACTAAGAGAATTTAATAAAATAAAATTTAAATAGCATGATAGTTAGACAGTTCTCTTTTATTATGAATTATAACTTCTTTTAAGATTTTATATTTTATTCATCTTCCTGTTCTATCAACAAAGCTTAGTTCAGTTTTGTTGATTCAGCTAATCAAAAAAGGTTGAAAAACTTTTTTGTTTGGCCAAGGCTAACTATGTAGACAATATGAAGATAACAAGTAGATAATTTTAAAATAGTTTACATTTATTAGATTCATTTGTAGGTTTAAAACTATGCTTTTTTATTTTGTTGGTTTTAAACTATTCTTTAATTTGTTATACTTTATATTATTACTTTTTCACTTAATTTTATTCTATATCAAGATCCAGAAGGTAATTTTTATGTTAACAAAAAACAAGAGGTACATTTTTTAACTAATCTTTGTGAAAGCTTCAAAAAAACTGGGCTTTTAAATTTTTTATTGCATTAATAGTAGATTTTGGACCAAGGGGTTATAGCAGTGTTATATGTCACATGCAGCATATTGAATACTGAGCGAATTAAGGACTCTGTAGTTGATTATTCCCGATTGAAGTGAGGGAATTACAGAAAGGATCCTGAAAGAAGCAAAGGATTGAAGTCTGGGCATAAGCTATGACACTTTTATCCCCGAGGAGCATACTCTACTTTATATACTTACTGTGAGGTTAAATAACAAAGAAATTATAAAGTCAATCAAAAGTAATTTTACTTGTTTTTGGTAGAAGTTTTTGTTGACATGTTATAACAATAATTAAAATGTCATTATTACACACTTCCATACAACTTTAGCTCTTTTAATACCTTACTTTTATTTAGAATACATGAAATGTAATACATGCTTGAGATGCAGGTGGTGTAAAATATGATTTATAATGCAACGTGAAATCATTTCAAGTGATTGTTAGAGCAATCTTCCATTCAAACATTTTAAATGAAATTTATTTAGTAATTCCCTATTGACGATAATAACCTAACCTGGGTAACATAGCGAAAAGTTCATTCTTCTAATCATCATATTTTTAAAGCATGATAAATAAATTATAGGTTCATAGTTTAGAAGGTCAACCATCGCTATTCGTATAATTTTTTGAATGAATCAGAATTTATAATAACGATGTAGATTAGAAACTTATTTAATTAAATATTCAATCTTATTTAGAATACGTACCCTAAAAGTATTTGTAGATTTATGTTTCACTGGCTTAATTTTCATTGTATATAATTTTATCTATTCTAAATAGTAAAATTATAAAAGACTAAACAAATTATAAGATCGTAACTAATTAAATGTAAACATATCCACATGTCCATCACAGATTAGAAGGAAAAAGTCCATCCACACCAAATTCCATGCACAGATTAGAATAGACAGAATAACCTTGATGCCTAGGGCAGGCAGAGGAAACTGATCAACCTTATAACTAATGGTAGGCCCCGCCATTTTGTTAATGTCTGAAGCACAGATTAGAGAGTATGTTAAGGGACAATTTTTGAAAATGGAACGCAATGTTATGTTAATGATTACGATGAAATGCAATATATGAAAATGAGAATTAAGTAATACTATGGGTGGAAATGAAACAATTTAAAATATCACATAAGTCACTACAAAATCTACGCTGAATTATTTTCATATATTGCACGATATAATGATTCTTTTTGGCATAAAACGACACCAATTTCATGACATAAACTTCACTAAAACACAATATAGGAAATAAAATATATAGCACCCAACTATACCCATCATTACGCACCAAAAACTCAGCGAAATACTTTTTTTACCATACTTTTTTTAAAGATGTTTTTGATGGACTCTGCTGCAAGTAGTCTGTGCATCAATTTATGCCCGGCAAAATCCCGGCATTCCTGCCATTTTGACATTTTGTGATATTGTTATTATCTGTCACTCTACATTCATTGTTGCTTGGTTGGATTGGCACCTTTTTTCGAGAACAGTTGCCTATTTCTGTTTTCAAATACAATCAAGTGTTAATAAGAAGGCTACAAGTCCTAAAAGTAAGTAGTTTACTATAAGAGATATCAGGTTATTACATTTTACTAAAAAACTGAATAGAGCGGCTATAGTAATATGATGGCGGGTACATGCTTTTAGAATTGTAATTTAAATTCTTGCACATGTCTTTCTCTAAATACTGTTTTCTTTTGATATCTTTCGGAAAGGAATGCCTATAATTGTGAAATATTTATATTAAAATATATGAACAGCCACGTGTTCGGAATCTTTTGTATCCATTGTATTGTCTGTGTATAACGGTTTTCGAAAGCTATATTACGCTTTTCATTTTACAGTTGTTTATTTGATTTCACATTACTAATGGCTTATAGTTACCCATATTGAACTTTATTTATGGAGAAATATAAACAAGTTAAGTTACCTATATTTTAATGTTAACTTCTATTTTTGCTTATTTCTTTATCAATATGAACCTGTATTTATTTGTTTTATAGACCTGTGGCTAAGTTGATCATCAAAATATTTTAATTTAAAGCTTTTTTTTGTTTTGCCTTAATAAAGATGGCAGATATCACCAAACTTGAAAACACATCACCTACAGAACTACTTGGCATTGGACGGCGGCACCTTGCTGTAAGAGATTATAGCTCTGCTGCGGAATCCTTGGCCAAAGCATGTGAACAGCTTGCTGAAGAATTTGGTGATACTGCTGATCAGTGTGCAGAGGCTTACTTATGGTAAATGATATAGAGTTGTATAATAGACTAAACGAAACATATCTAAGTACTTAACTGTAAGCCCTTATGCATCTTATTTACCTTTTGTATACTTTGAAATCTGTGAAGTATAAACATATCAGACACAATATGTTTGGAGGTAGGCTGATAAATAATGAAAGGTTAATACATAAGAAAGTTTATTGAAATCCAATATTGATAGATATAGTGTATTTATTAACTTCTGTAATAGGTATGGCAAGTCTTTGTTGGGCTTATCCCGTGAAGAGAGTGGAGTCCTTGGTGATGGTATGCCAGGTGCTGGCAATGGGGAAAATGAGGATGAGAATGAAGGTGAGCCTTATTTACCTTAAGTCTTAATGTGTATATAGTTTTTTAAATTATGATAAAACAAAACACATTTATCAGATCAAGATGAAAATGGAGAAGGTGATGAACAAAATGGTGATAAAGCAGATAAGACTGAGATAGAAGATGGCAAAACTGAAGTGCAACAAGAAAAAACTGAACCTGAATCAACAACCAAAGATGATGAGCCTGGCAGCAGTAAGGGAGCAATGGATACTGATGCTGTAGATGAAGCAGTAAGATCTATGAGTTATCAACCTTAGTTGTGACCAGTTTAAAGGTCATATTATATCAAATATACAAAAAAATGATTATTTCTTTCCAACTTCTTAACAGAATTCATATTTTCATTTTATTTTTTCTACTTTTAAGTGTCATTCTTACTTAAAGTTGTCTCATGTGATTGTTATTTTAGAAATGCTTAAAATACAATGTACATAAAACCTTTCAAATGCTACACATACAGGATTTGATAACTTCCGATGTAAATTAATACACAAACATAAATAATAAACTGATAACATGAACAGAGTTTCTACTTGGCATGTATTTACTCAGTCCATACTGGCCATCTCCAAAACTTTATTTTTCCACAGGCAGCTTCCAGCAGTGATGCCAATGATGAAGATACAAATGTAGAAAATGAAGATGATGTAGACAATCTACAGTTGGCATGGGAAATGCTTGGTTAGTTTAATTTAAAATATTTATTTTGTGTAGTTAACTAAGTTAGTAGTAGCTAAGTAAAAACCGAAAAAGCAGATTCAATAGGTAGTCAATCATTGAAATGATCTGTTAAGGTATTACATTTAATTTTTTTGATCTTTGAAGAAAACTGCCTTATCATATTTTCATTGTCCATAATTTTTTTTTTAAAATTTTTATTGATGTATTTTATGGCGTACATTTTTTTGTGAATTCTTCAAAACTAAGCTTAATAATTTATAAAGAAAATTGACATGAATTGCAATTTTAGAAATTACTATCCTTTTGATAAAGCAAAAACTAGTTTTACCTTTAACATTTATTACATTTGTGATGATATAAAGTTTGTATTCTGTAGTTAATTGGTAAGATTCGCTTTTTTAAATAAAAAAATTCCATTAGCTTTGAATGGCATTTTAAGTATTTTTCATATTCAGATCTAGCTCGCAGCATTCTGCAAAGGCGCGTGGGCGATGGCGGCGGTAATGTGGCAAAAGCTTTACTGGCCGATGTCCATTTGGCTCTGGGAGAGGTGGCGTTAGAGAGCGAGACCTATGATAAAGCCGTTATAGATATGCGTAAGGAATATTTGAAATCTTAAATATTTAATACTCAAATTTTAATCATTGACGTAAAAGTAAGTTAGTTTTTGCGTATAACCCTATTAATAAAGTACATTTTATTTAAAAAAATTAAATCCTCCATACATTGAAAAATGTTTTAAAAATTATTATTTAGTCTTAGCCTTTCTTATTACTCAAATCGTCTTGGATTTAAAGCCAAGATCACATTAAATCCTAGGCAGTCTGAGTATTTGCTGTCATGAGGGTTATCACAGTTTGGTTGTGAGTTCTGTGATTTATGGTTGTATTCTTATTAAATGAAACCTTATTGCACAATGTTTTAGCGAGCGCTATGTCTTAACGAATATAAAAATGTGCAGTCAAGGCTATTATGATGATTGGAATATTGTTAATCAAAATTGATTTTCGTATTTTGTACTGTTTCAGAAAGCTGCTTAGAACTACAAAAAGAACTGTACTCCAGTGAAGACAGGAGAATTGCTGAGACACATTATCAAATTGGTATTTTAATTTTTGTATAAATTTTCCAAAAAATGTTGTTTTCAATAAATGTAATACAAAACAATATTTTTAAATTATTTTGTCATAATAGAAGTTGCATATTTAGTGTTGTAGTTCTAATAAATTATGTTTGTGATTTTAATAACATATTTTTTGTCAATTTCAGGACTTGCAAACTCTCTGGCATCCAACTTTGAAGATGCCATTACTCATTTCAAAAATGCTGCCAACATTTTAGAAACACGAATAAAAACATTGGTTAACTCTGCGGTTGCTCCAGATGATGCTACTGTTAAAAAGTATTCTTCTGCAGATCCAGTTTACTCTATTGAAGGCGAAATTAAAGAGTTGAAGGAACTTCTTCCGGAGATACAAGAGAAAATCAAAGATATGATGGACTATAAAGCTGAGGTAAGACCCTGTGACTGCTTAGAAGAAACTAGGAAGATGCTTCGTGATATGATTATTAAGGAGAAAAGTCGTCATATTGAGTGTGCATGTTGAGGCATAGTATATAAGGTATACACTAGATATTTTTAGTCCTTAGGGTGTACTATAAACATGAGTGAGCCCTATGGTATTCTCATATTTAATTTAAGTATTTATTATCTAGTGTATCTCAAGTAATCTCAACGTACAATGAAAACCAATTTTCATAACTAGTGCCTTAACATTTTTGTTATTGATTCTTAATGCCATAAAAATTATATTCAATTTAGATTTAAGAATAACATTGACTGAAATAAAAGACTTTGAAATCCACTTAATAGACTTAAGTATACATTGCATTCATTTTAATGATTTAGTATTAAATGAGTTCCTTAAGTTAATAATAAATTAATGTGATAATTCTTGAACTGCTTGCTAGGTTTTAATGCAATATTCGTAATTTCCATCACAATACTCATAGTTTTAAGTTACGGTTATATTTGTTAATAGGTTCGAATTGTTTGACCACAAGGCCATTTGTGTATCGTGTTTTAGTAGTGTTTTTAAATAAAACTTTTTCCAAATTGAGGTTTTTGTATTATTTCAGTATCCCAGTGCATTAATGGCCATGTGGTTGAATTGTTATTTGTTTTTGTTTTTAAATCATGGCCATTGATGACAAATTCCATGATTGTTATGTTAATATTGAATTTTTCAAAAAATACATGTGGATTGCTGTACAGTGTTAAAGTAATCATTAAGTGATACTTAAAGGCCATATATAGCACAGTAAATTAGAATTTTTATGGCAAATAGTTTATAGAATTAACCTCGGATGGGGCAAAAAGCTGAATAGGGCGAAACTTTGTTGGAAATTATCTAGTTTTCATCGAGTTTATGCGAGATGGTCTTCAATAAGTAAGCAATCTTATTTAAAAAAGTGAAGGATGCCAAATTGCATTCCTTGGCAGCTGTATCCTGTAGAATCGTATAGTGTTATTTTACTTAGCCTCTGGAAGGTGGAAGCGTGCACCTTAGAATTAAAATAAATTTCACAACTATATAATTTTGTTTAGTTTATAATGTACAATTTTCAATTTCAAATTAAGAGTAATTTTATATTATATAGGTTAAATTACATAGCACCAAGTACAGATAATAGCAGCCAAAAATTACACTAGTGTTGTTTCTCTGCTCTAATATGACTAGTTACATTGAAAAGTGGATTAGTATGTTGTGTTCATAGCTGGTACTGGAATGAATGTATTTTGTCCCAATCCGTTTCAGGTGCTCTTGAATTGTTCTTGGACTTATGAAAGTTGACAGTTCTGTTAATTACTTTAAAATACCTTATTAATTATTACAGACAATCAAAAGGGTGAAAGAAGCTTTATGCCCAAGCAACGGTGCAGGTTCATCATTATCGTCATCTACACAAACCAACGGAGCAAGTTCCAGCACAACAGAGGCTAAGCCAGTAGCATCTGATATTTCCCACTTGATTAAAAGAAAACGAAAATCTAGCGAAAACGACGCAGGCGCATCTGCCCCCAAGAGGGTGAATAGCAATACGTGAAGTCACGATGATTACTTATCTGTACAGCCAGTGTTTCAAATCTAAAGTAGGTGGATGACACATCAAATGTTTGTAACCCTCATATTAGTACTATGCAACACTATAACATTTTTTATAGTTAATTACTGCAATATGGATAATTCAGAAATAGAGTTGCCTTTTATATTTTATCTCAAATTGATTTAAAATTAAAAGCATTATAGTGGGATGTATTTTCTGATCTGAACATAAATGGTGACTCAATTTAATAAGACATCTGATAGGTTAATCAGCAAAGCTAAGTTGTTTGTAAATATCATAGTAGTCTTAAATTGCTTTCGGTTACTCCAATAAAAGCTATCATAAATAAAATAGATTTTGACAGACATTTGTGTTCGAAAACTGAGTGATTGCTTATCTCAAATCCTATACACCTAAGTCTGTTTTTACACGGTCTTTTTGTACACGGTTTTGATATAACACGGTTTGAAAATTGAATATTTTTAATTTTTTTACACGATTTTATTCCATTTAGCACGATTTGAAATTATATAATATTCAATTTTCAAACCGTGTTATATCAAAACCGTGTACAAAAAGACCGTGTAAAAACAGACTTAGGTGTACATTTTCTATTTAGCGATTATCGAAATACTTATCTAGTGGACTTGCTTTTATAAGCCCCAAAGTTTTCGCCCATTTTAAAGTTGTTGCCAGCTTAAAGTTGTCCTAAAGATTTTTTTAGGATGTGTGCGTTTTAATATTAAACTCAGTGAATTTTATTTAGCCGACAATAATTTGTTGCCGAAGGCCGCTATAACTGATCTTAAAATGCTTTTCGCAATAGATGAATGGAAGATATAAGAGATTTGGCATAAGTCTATAACTGAAATTTGATAATTTACTTTAACTGTAAACTGTACTTCTAACCACACATTTTTTTCCAACCATCTTTTATATGAATATAATTTACATTTTAATTTATCAAGCACAATCTATGCTGGAAAATTAAAAGGTATCGCGATAGAATAATGTACGTAATCTTTGATTAAAAATCGTGGATATGTCCAAATTGAATTTGTTTGAGACTTAATTTAATCAATTCCTTCCTACTTACCCTTTGTTTAATTTTTCATAAATTATATGTATAAGTATAGACAGTCTTTCATTATAAAGTTATGACTATAAAAATAAGATTAATCAGTAAAAATTAGGTAAGTTATTGAGAAACACCAGACCAAGAACGGTGCTTGGTCTTGGGTGTCGTGAATTAGCGTCCATATCGGGCGCAAAAAAATTGAAAACGTATTTTGACAGAATTGATCACAGCAGCTCCAACAGCAAAAATATTCGTACATCAAACTTTGTCATCATTCTTATAAGACATCTATCTGCCTTTTCGATGAACAAAATTTTTAAATTACATGAATTCCCGAACTGTATAGAAGTTTACAGGTATGGATGTACCTACTGAGATTTTTCTTGACCGCTGCTGCTCTTAAGACTAATAATACTTGTATGTAATAATTTTTTTTAGTGAAAGAATTAAAGTAAGAGTTAATATGTATTTACTCTTAAAACAGTAGATAAATGTAGGTTAACTAATTAATAAAACTTAGAATTAAACGATTTTAATATAAGATTATATCTTTGAAAAATAGTAGTTTTATATTTTATTTCTCAATCCTTGGGAGAGTTCCTCTAGTCTTCAGTTCGTAGAACTAGATTGATTACCTACGTACATGTGAATACGTGACACGTCAGGTGTTCACTTGGGAAACTGTCTATTTTAATTTATATAATAACTTCAAGGATAATATCCAATTGAAACTGGCGGTAATTCACGAAATTATAATCGTCAATTCTTATTTAATTTCTAAATTAAAAATAATAATAAGATATGACGTAGGTCATTAGAGCGCCAGGATACGCTGCTTATGTTGGGCAAGTGTAATCGTCTAATATAAGTAATATGTGATGTAGGCTGACCTTAGTTTCATTAAACCTAATAAACAGAATATTAATTGCATCAGTATGACCTAAGTACAAATATGGTTAATTTTTCTTGATTCCGAAGGAAATTCATACATTTTTTAGTTCATTCGAACTAAAAAGTGCGATATTTGCAAGGTAATTGAGTTAATTTTTTTTTGCACCAATTTAGCCTAAAAATCGCGCTTCTACTTCGACGAGATATCCTCTAAATTCGGCATTGATATTTAGCTTTTGTATCTTGTGGGCGCTAACGTGCTGCATCTGGGGGTGCATGAATAGCATGAATACGAACGTTACGAGAAAGTACTTTTAGTTCCCTTAAAAGTAATACGGTAGACGTTATTATTATTCTTTTTGGAAATATCATTGTCTGTCAAATTATGAAGTAAAGAAAAGTCAAAATTTGGAACTTTTATACATACATAATTATACAAACATTTCATTGAAATATTAATTTAACATTAAAATGGCGAGCGGAGACAAAGCAAACTTGCCAAAGCATATGACGTATTCTAAATCTAGGGTGCCTTTAATAGGAGCGTTGATCGACTACATGGATACAAGCTTAGGGTATTTGAGACGCAAGACCTTCATAAGGGCAGAGAGCTTACATGCAAAAGCTTCGAGGGTAACCCTTTCCGCGACTTTTATGGCAATGGTATGTCTGATCATGGGCTTGACTTGTAATGTGAAGTTTGAAATAGTGAAATTCGATGAAGAGCCGCTACCAAACGATTTACATTTTATGCTGATGAGTAAAGATGATAAGCTCTATATAGATGATATTGATGTGTCAAGTAAGTTTCACGACGTCTATATTTTTACGTACTTATCTAAAAATACAATTCTCACTTTCACACTTATTATCTAGCCTAAAGTAAGTAAGCATCTATAAGACCATATCTTATATACATAAGATATATACATTAGGTATTTTTTTTAAATATTATCATATTAAAATTATATGTTTATATAAGAATATTTTGAGAATGAGAGACGAGAGAAGAAATATTTGTGTTTTTCACCCAAATATTGCTGAGACTCGATCACTCACAGGTCGTCAATGTGTGTATTTTAATTTGAATTTTAACTATTTAATCTTTCTAGGAGTCATGTGGTGTCTGGAAGCTTCGGATATTTTAGTCGTATTTATAAGCTGCCTTTTGATCTGGAACTCGTCTAATGTGGTAGGTATTGACTATAGACCTTGCATTACTAAAGTAAGATTTTTAGTTTGGTTTAAAACCTTTTATTTCACAATTTTTAGTGATAAGTACCTAAGGTTAAAGTTAGTAAGTAGGCTGACCGTCAACATTATGGACATTTCTGTCAAAAATGCTTATTTTGATGTAATGCTATTTATACCGTATCTATTATAATATGAATTAATTAATGAACATTATTTATAAGATAACAAAATAATTAAGTTTCCCTTGAAGAATCTGTAATTTTTTTTATGTTATCCCGTATATAATCTTTTTGTTGCAGCGTTCCCCGTTGAGCGAGTACTTGTTTCTGCCGTGGCTCGGAGCTACGTTACGTGGTTTATTCTTGCGACAGGCGCCCACTGCAGGTGCTCTCTTATACACCATGGCCGTTGTCAACGGCAATATTAATCCATTGTTCTTGACTGCTTTCTCCTTTCTTTTTTGTAAGTTTCTGTTTGTATTTTAAAGTTTCTATTAAAACAATGTTTGTTTGTTTGGTTTAATGCCAAATAAATGTACCTAAAGATAATGCAAGTATGTATATGTCAATTGTATAATGCTGCCTATTACTGATTTCACAAAAAGAAAAATGTTGTTTTTTGGAAGTATGTTCACCGACTGTTAGCTGCTACTTAACTTTTTTTTATTACAAAGTTAGTTTAAATTAGTTTGTCACAAAGTCAAGATATGGTAATGGAATGCCAACGTAATCAAGGGCAATTACAAAAAAAAAATAAAGTCAAATTAATATACAAACATATATCTATAACAAAAATCAAATGTATTCTAACCAGCGACTAACAGACAGGTAAGTGAACAATACTGATGTTGACCTTTATAACTTTGATCTAGGAAACTTAGCTCTTAAAATTTTCAAATCATAAATGTACAATGAAAAAAGTTTTGAACAAAACTAAAACTACAATGTTTTTGTGCTAGTAAGTTTTTAGGAACAACTGGCTCTAAATTTACGTAACGAATGTGTGTTCCAAAGTTATAGTATATAGTTTTTAATAGTATAATTTGTTAAATTAATTAATCCAATTTAGTTATTTTATTATCAGTATTGGAAGCGCGTATGTGGCTGGAGATCGCTCGCATAGTGCGCACGCGCTGGGAACGCCGCGACTACATCAACTCGGCGCGCGACTCGCAGATGGAGGTTGAAACACTATGGAGCAATGATGATGTACAGAGCATTGAAGTGCGCAATTATATTTACTAGATCTTTAACCGATTTTACTAATATTCTACAGGATATAGAATATTGCGCACATATAGTTAACTAGCCCCATTGGATTGGAAGGGTCTACCAAAATCTATGGGCGCATTGACAAAATAATTTATTTGAAATTTATCCGTTCACATGTTTAGTTGGCATAATAAAATTTGTTACGTTTAATGTGGGTAAATTGTTTTTATTCATTTATTATACACTTGGTTGCACATACATAACAACATCGCGCAAAAAGAAAACAGTTTTTCCATAAACAATGTAAAGTTTCTTTTAAAATGTTTCACCTATTGTTTAATATTTATTTAGCCATATTTATTCCGTTACTGCATCACATAATTTTGTAATCATTCGGAAGTATTATATTTTTCAAAGTATACCAGATTCATTAAGAATATTTAATATTTCTGTTATCTTTAATATGCATGTCAGCGTAAAATTGTAAATATCGCTAGATTATAATCTGTTGTGAGTAAAATTATTAATTTTCCCAAGGCAAGGCTGTCACTGATTGTTCGTTCATTGTTAATATGTATACAAAATATTAAAACACGGAAAATGTTACATATATTTTTCTTGATCAAAATAAACAAATATTAGTTATGCTAGGTAGATATACACTTTAATAAGCCCAATTTAAACTTTAACAACAGCCTTTCCAAAGTTCTCGCCAGCAAGCATACCCACAAATGCATCGTAAAGATTATCGAATCCTTCTGTGACGTGTTCTTTAACCACCAACTGTCCACCTTTGATCCATCCACAGATGCTGTCAAGAGCCTCAGTCCAACCATTTTTCCATCTTGATACTACAAAACCTTCCATTTTAATTTGTTTGAACACTAATGATGGTTGTAGAATCGTAGCTTTGGGTAAAGAATTCATGTTTTCATTGTAACTGCTAATGCTGCCGCACACTGAAACTCTTCCAAATAAATTCATCTGACTTATAATCGCACTGCTGATTTCTCCACCGACATTATCGAAATAACAGTCCACGCCTTGTGGAGCAGCATCCTTCAAAGATTTTATTATGTCAACTGTCTTATAATTAAAAGCTTTATCGAATTTTAGCTCCTTTTCCAACCAGGCAACTTTATCATCTGAGCCAGCGAAACCAATCACTTTGCATCCCTTTATTTTGGCAATCTGCCCCACCAACGAGCCCACCGCTCCAGCAGCACCCGTCACCACTACAGTCTCGCCAGCTTTAGGCTTACAGATTTCTAAAAATCCAAAGTAGGCTGTAGCTCCCACCATGCCAACAGCACCAGCTCCTAAAGAATCCGGCAGACCTTTTAAATCTGGAAGCTTATACACAATTTCATCCAAATCTTCGGATACCGTTTTTGTGTTTAAAATACTGTAGTCACACCATCCTTTGTGGGACACGACTTTGGTGCCCACGGGATAATCCGGATCTTTGCTCTCCTGGACCACGGCGACTTGAAAACCAAATTGATCGTAAGGTACTGTTTTAAATGAGTTATATGCTCTTTGATAAGGGTCCACGCTTATCCATTCTGCTTTGACGAGCATATCTCCGTCTTGAAGTGGTGGTAACTCATTTTCGACAATTTCAAAATCTTCCCTTTTCGGTACACCTTGAAAATGTGTCTTTACGATATATTTTCTTCCTTTGACCATGATTATTATGCGTGCCTGAAAAAAATATGTTCTTGTTATTTGACATACTTCACCGATATATTACAGTACATATACAAATATATTAAAGAATGATCCCTCCAAAATGCAACAACCAGTTTTATATGTAGAACCTTTTTAACTGCTTGTATAGTCAGACTAGTGTTAAGATGGAGTCCGCTATATAATGACCCCGATTCCGTAGTACACGAACTAAATTAAATTGAAGTTCAGAACTACACTTTAAGTACAACCAAAAAAAGACAGATGACCGGTGACGTTATTTGAAGTTTCTACATTTAACCATTTTTGCCTTATTATAATGCGCATCATTTAACATGTCGATTAATATAAGTCAAAAGTATGATCGCCTAAGTGTCATCTAATTACCGTTCCTTAAAATGATTCTATCCCGTCCTAATGAATTGGAACGAATAACTATAATTTAATTAGGTCGCGAATTGGGGCCAATGAAATTTTAAGAAAGCGCAGATATGATATTTAAAAGTGAAAAAAAAACTGCGGTTTTTGTACCGATAAATTTATTTTGAACTTCAACACCAAAAATATATAAAAGAACCAAACTAATGACATTAGATGAATTGTATAAATCCTTTTTACAAAATCTATTTATACAAAGATATCACTTAAAGCTAAATCCATGATCACCGAGAACAAAATATGGTAAAAAAAATTGTTTTGTAATTCAATTCTATAATCAATTACCAAATGCCATCAAAAACACGAGACCACTTTTTTCATTTAAAAGTGAATTAAAACGACATTTTTGGCACGCTTCTCGGATTTCACATGAATCTTAACATCTTATTACCCTGTAAAATTACTGGTTACAATGAACTTATCGACAAGTAATTAAGTTCAACTAGTTGTGAGGACTGATTGGTGTTTATATAAGGGGTAGTTCTAAAATATTTGTTATATAAACGTTGCATTCTATTTCCTTTTCTTTCTAGTTTTAAGTTTATTTTATTCTTTTAGAAAAGTAAATGTCTTAAACCTTATAACACACATTAAAATGTATGATTTTTGACATACCCCATGTACTTATATTTTCGTTAATTTTGTTTCTGTTTTCCTTATGTTGTATGTTTTAAATTTTCAAACTACTTAATGTTATTTGTTTTACCATCAGGCATCTACACAATTTTATTTCACGAATATGATGCATGTTTCACACATATTCTTATATTTTATCTAAATTAATTGGGAGAAAAAGATTGGGAAATATTACGAGTTAACCGGTTGAAATATTATCTCATTATAATATACAGCACTTACACTAAAACTATCAAAAATTAAGTTACGTAGACTGATAACAGCTTCAAATAGTATATATAATAAATAATACCTTCCGAATTATCAATTAAAAAAAGTACTTGCTAAATATCTACTACCAAACTCATAAATACGTAAAAATATCAAGTAAGTTTCATTGTCTTCTACTTTATTATTCAAGTTCAAGAGTGCATTATTAACCTAAGTGGAAATATCTTTATCCATAAATATACAACTATAACATACCTGCCTCCGTTTTAAGACCTATGAAAAGGTTTATTTTGTCACGAGTCACGAACACTCAATTAAGGATTCTACAACGAAATGGTTTAAGTACTGATAAGAATGACATAAGAGGTCAGACATGTTGTCAAGGTTATGTTGTTTTGACCAATCCAATCGTGCGCACAGACATCACAGACTAAAAATATTCTTCGCGGACACCTAAAAAAAGAAATAGCCTTCGTACGGTCATTAATCAGATGCTTTTTAAAAATACAGGAAATAAACATAATCACATGTAACAGACATCGAGTATGATTCAGTCACAGCTTAAAGATTTTATATATGAAGAGTCTCACAGGCCAGTTCGTTACTAAATGATGATAGACCCCTGCCAGGAGCCCATTTCCAAATGAATTGTACGTATATCTACATACCTACGAGGTTAAGTAAATCTTTTTACTTTGTAGCTGAAGAACAGCATCCTTTGAAAGTTTATATCACATGTGGCTACACATTTGAACTCTTACTTCAATACATTATCTGTCGTTATTCAAGCAGAATAAATGTAGATTCAACATAAAAATTATTTAATAATTTAAAATTTTCTGTCGTCTTAAAATGACACGAATTAGCCTTTTCTTCCTACCAACCACGCGTCAGCGGAAAACATTTGATGGATTATCTTGACTAAAATTGGCGACTTCATAGTACTATAATTTCAAAACCGTTAAAATAATAACAATATTGGTTGAAATTTTTAATATAAAATATTTATTATATTAGATATAAAATATTTAAAAAGAAATCTTTTTATAATGTGGGTGTGATTAAGAGGCGTAGCTGATCGAGGATAGCTCTCAAAAATGACTATATAATTCTATTGCGTGCGTAATAATTGAGGGATATTTTGAAATCGGAAAACTAATGGCATCAATATTTAGTAAGAGTTGTAGGAAAAGTGTAAATCAATCATGGTTTTTGTAAAATCATAATGTTAATTTCAATAACTATTTGAAACCTCCCAACATGCCTCTTAACATAAAAGTTGCAAAGTCAAAGGGGTTTTTAATGTACCTGTGCCAAAAAAATTCAATTGCTTTTAAGCTTTATCTCAATATACATATTATTTATCATTGCTTATTTCTTTACCAGTCCCTAGTGTATGATTAAATAAATAAAAATATCAAATTTTCTATTTTTTAAACTTAAATGAAAATGACAGGTAAGTCATTTTCATGTATCTAAAAGACAGGTAAGTCAACAATACTGATTGTTATCTTTCTAACGTTGACCTTGGAAACTTACAACTTAAAATTGTGATATGTGATTGTGAAATGAATGTAAATGTATAAAATTCTTGAACAAAACTAAATTGATGTTAGTCACGGTTTAGGAACAACTCTGCTTCAAATGCGCGTTCTTTATCTAACCTAACGGAATATGTGTCCCAAAGTTACAGTAGGCAGAAAACATCATATAGTGACTCGTTTATTTATTGCTATATTACATATAAAGCAAATTACAGTAGGTTCTTGTAGCTAAGTACATAGTAAGTAGAACTGCCAAAAACTATGCCATCTGATCAAAAAAATGCAACAAGTAGTTTTGGCAGGCGTCTCTTGATGTTAACCTGACACTGCCCAAAGAATTCTGAAGAGACCGAATCTGAAGGTGCAAGGTGTGGGCTATAGTGCGTATGCCTTAACACCTTCCAGCCAAACTCTCTTAATTTTTGCTGAATGGCTAAAAATGAATGTGGACAAGCGTTATCGTGATGAAACACCACAACCTTTTTATTAATCATTTCCGCTTTCTCTCGTCGTCTTGCTTTAATCTCATCAGTTTTTGGCAGTCGAGATCCGAATCGATGGTTCTGCCCGGCGGTAAAAACTTATAATGAACAAAGCCCTTTCAATTTGCGAGTTAACCCAGGTTTTGCCACAGTCTGTGAAGCCTGACCGACCTTTGACCACGACCTTTTTCGCGTATATCGGAAGTGCTGATATGCCGATCTTTTCAAAAATAGTGTCCATTTTATCCGTAACAGGGCGACCAGAGCGAAGTGCATTTTAAAAAGGCTTAAACCAACTTTGTGCGACACTGCGTTACGTCCATAAACGTCACAATTTTTTTTCGCAGCTGGCGTTTTTTTCCTTTTTTATAATAAAATTTCAAAATGCATCTAATTTATTCATTCGATTCGCGCATTTTGACAGAAAGGAAAACAAATGAGTAATTGGTAAATGTTATAATAGTGGAAAACATTTTTTTTATATATTAAGCTCGGAAAATGACTCGACACCACCTGATGAAAAGCAGTAGAGGAGTCCATATGTGAAGATAGCTAGTGAAGCATTCGACATACTACCCTAGTCACCCCCACCTTTCCGGTCTAAAAAGAGCCTTTTCACGCCTCTTTTAAAGGAACCCATATTGTATGAAGGAGGGAACACGTATGCCGCAATCGAATCAAATACTCATAATTTGATTCTTTTTTTGAAATGGTACTTTTTTAGTGTTACGAAAACCAGCCAGATACAATAAAACACCAATAAAAATTAGTTGGTTTAAGGTATTATATTATAGATTTTGATAAAACGAATTTAAACTTTGACAACAGCCTTTCCAAAGTTCTCGCCAGAAAGCATACCCACAAATGCGTCGTAAAGATTATCGAATCC
Source organism: Acentria ephemerella (assembly GCA_943193645.1). Classification (NCBI taxonomy): domain Eukaryota; kingdom Metazoa; phylum Arthropoda; class Insecta; order Lepidoptera; family Crambidae; genus Acentria; species Acentria ephemerella. The sequence continues at coordinate 6,040,437 of OW971886.1, read as the reverse complement.
TTTTGTGATGTGTTCTTTAACCACCAACTGTCCACTTATGATCCATCCACTGATGCTGTCAAGAGCCTCAGACCAACGATTTCTCCATCGTGATTCTAAAAAGCCCTCTATTTTAATTTGTTTGAACACTAATGATGGTTGTAGAATTGTAGCTTTGGGTAAAGAATTCATGTTTTCATTGTAACTGCTAATGCTGCCGCACACTGAAACTCTTCCAAATAAATTCATCTGACTTATAATCGCACTGCTGATTTCTCCACCGACATTATCGAAATAACAGTCCACGCCTTGTGGAGCAGCATCCTTCAAAGATTTTATTACGTCAACTGTCTTATAATTAAAAGCTTTATCGAATTTTAGCTCTTTTTCCAACCAGGTAACTTTATCATCTGAGCCAGCGAAACCGATCACTTTGCATCCATTTATTTTGGCAATCTGCCCCACCAACGAGCCCACCGCTCCAGCAGCACCCGTCACCACTACAGTCTCGCCAGCTTTAGGCTTACAGATTTCTAAAAATCCAAAGTAGGCTGTAGCTCCCACCATGCCAACAGCACCAGCTCCTAAAGAATCCGGCAGACCTTTTAAATCTGGAAGCTTATACACAATTTCATCCAAATCTTCTGATACCGTTTTTATGTTTAAAATACTGTAGTCACACCATCCTTTGTGGGACACGACTTTGGTGCCCACGGGATAATCCGGATCTTTGCTCTCCTGGACCACGGCGACTTGAAAACCAAATTGATCGTAAGGTACTGTTTTAAACGAGTTATATGCTCTTTGATAAGGGTCCACGCTTATCCACTCTGCTTTGACGAGCATATCTCCGTCTTGAAGTGGTGGTAACTCATTTTCAACAATTTCAAAATCTTCCCTTTTCGGTACACCTTGAAAATGTCTCACTACGACATATTTTCTTGCTTTGACCATGATTATTATCCGCGCCTGGAAAAAATAATATTGTAGCTATTTAACTAATTTTATCAACGTATTTCAGTAACTGTAAAGCGGACTCTGCCCGAAATCAAACAGTTTAACATCCAGAATATTTTTACCAATTTGTGCAGTTAGACTAGTATTGTTAAGATTGGGTCAGTTGTTATCTTAATGTCAGAAGTAAAATAAATAATAAATCTGCGGTTTTTGTACTAAAACCTGCATAGTTGTTATATTGGTTGTTATATTTGTTTCTGTTTTCCTAATTATGTATGCAGTTGATTAAGTAATAAATTTATCAATTACTTTAATAAATTATTGGCGAGTATTATGAAATTTTTTTAAGTGTAAGTTTGGTATCCATTTTTCCGTTCCGTTAGTTACACTCATTTTCTTTGATAGTATCAAAATTTATTCTAAAAAAATAAGGATATTATATGATAAACTGGTTATAATATACAGAACTAACAATAAAATATCATTAATTTAGATAAGTATACTGAAAACAGCTTCATATAACATAACTTAAATATTGTATTAATTCAACAAAGGTAAAAAATAGGTACCTATATCATTTAAGAAAAATCAATTAGTATCGTTATATATCCTTTCTGCTTCATTATTTGTACCTTACGAGTTAGAGGATATTATTTACTTACTTTGTACTAGGTGCACGTATCCATGTAACAAAAATTTACAACTATAACTTACCTACTTTCGTATTAAAACAAAAAAAAATTGTTTAAGTTACGATTCACGAACTAACACACGCTTTAGAATGCTTCAACGCAATAATATAATTATTAATAAGAATTGTATTACATGGCAGACATGTAGTTAAGGTTATGTTGTTCTGAGATATCTTATCAAGCACATGCACAGCTCAGATTAAAATAACTCTTCGCGTACATTTGAGGCTTCTCAGTGTCATTAAGTCGGTAACCTTTTTAAAAAAATAATAGGCAGGAAATAAACACAAGCAAGTGTAGTAGAGATTTTGATTCAGTCACAGCGTAAAGAATATTATGAATGAAAATAGTCTCACCCATTGGTGTGTGACTATTAGCTAGTAAACACCGAACGATCCGTCTTGGATCGCCGATCCAGGATCGTGGATCGATCTCATGTTTATATCGGCGATCATCGCGCGTATTCTATACTGGCGACTGCCGCCACAGATTAGAAAGAGCGACTGCCGCCTCTTTGAGCATAAAAATCGACAATAAATGGATCGCACGCGGCGGGGAGCGCGCGGTACACCGACCGATTCTGTGGAGCGCGCTCCAGCCGCGCGCGATCGGAGCTTGGTGGATCTTCTAGTGTGGACCCAGCTAATAATGATTGACGCCTGCCAGGAGCCCAGACATAAGGGGGAAATTTACAGATATTGCTTTTTCCAAATGAATTGTAGGTATATCTACATAGCTACCTAGGTTACTAAATCTCTCGTCTTTGCAGCTCAAGAACAGCATTACTTGAAAAGAACCTACGAAATAGTAGTTTATATCACATGGGGCTATAAAAACAAAATAAAATATTCGAACGCTTACTTCTATACATTTAATTGACACAAAAGCTACTTAAGCAGAAATAGAAGTTGGTAAACACACTTAAAAAGCTAAAGTACATAATTCTAAATTATAAGTCATATATAAAGTATGTAGTAAGTGCTATAAAATGGTTATAAATAATTCAATAGTGATAGGTATATTGACTAAGCTTTGATCTGACATGAGGACACAAGAAATAAAGAAATAACACCTACCTAAGTATTACTTTTCCATTCTTTTATTATTACTACACTTGGGAGTGAAATATAGAAACACTTGGAATTGGTTCCGTGCGATCTTGAATACTAAACCATTTGTTAATAATAATAAAAATGGCATCATTTTAAAGGATCAACTGTTAATTTTAAATTGATTCAAATAACGTTAGTATTTAAGAAGTGGATTATTTGAAGAAGTAAGAAAAAAGACATGTTGTAATTGCTTAATATATCGCGAGTTGCGGCCTATTGATCCTCTATAAAAAGCACATGTTATCGATAGTTGCTTATCAGTCAGCTTTCACATAATGACCCGTTACAGTAGACAATTCGTCGAAGACCCAAGCAAGTGAATTTAACTCCAAAATGAAGAATCGTCTTCGAGCAGTTTTTGGGGGTAGATACACAAAATATTGAAACTTATTTTTAAGACCAAACAGTTTTTTAGTAATTAAATTTTGTTGTTTTCTTCATTCATTATTTTTCCATATTTCCGTATGTTAGCCGAACTCCTTTACTTAATTTATGATAGCTCCTTTAATATTAAATATTTCAATAAATTTGGCATCAATTTAAACTTAACAGTTAAAAAATGATACCTTTAAATTGGTGCCAATTTTATTATTGTTAATTAGTTAAGAACTCAAGATCTTACGGAATTAATTCCAAGTGATTTCATACTCTTGCTCGCGAGTGTACTTTTTCTGATGAAAAATTAGCAATTTCATTAGAATTTAGGTATAACTTGAGTAATAAATCAAATCAAGTTCAAAAGTATATGTTGTTATTTAAAGCACGATGTCGAAATGAAGATTTTGGAGAGAACATCAAAAATCATTAAATAATTACATCACAGTCAATTTTTTTCGTATTATGACACTTAAAACTAATCTTTTCTTAGCCCATCGCGACTACACCATAGAAAACCTTTTACACATTATTACGACCAATATTGGTTGGACTTTGTAGTTTGTACTACTATAATTTAAAAATCGTTAATTAAGTGACTTCACCAATCTGCTGACTTCCTCTATTACACAAGAATTGACGACACTAATAAAATGTTTGTATTTTTTTCTGTGCTTAATGAATCTGCTGAATTTTTGATGCACCCTTTTAAACTGTACTAACTTTGACGGATTGAGGGATAGTAGTTAACTCGTTCCAGATTTTTTCTTTTACAATTTTTTCTAACTATTGATGCAATCAGTTTCACTATCTTGAATAGTGCTTCTCAATAATTGCGCACATAAATCTATTGCGGCAGCATCGAGATTCACTATCGCTTACTCTGCTTTAACACAGTATATAGTACAAAAGTAAATGACATAAATAACAAAACTTTTTTCGTTTATAATTTGGTTAAAGAATAAAGCAATAAAATTAGTTGAGCCAGTTACGAATGAATCATATAAATAATCAATTAGAAGTTATTTTATGCATAAAGGACGATAAAGTAAGGAGAAATATGTAACATCCTTAGACACGTTTTGAAAAAGAAACTACATAATTAATATAAATAAATATTTTCCTATTGAAAAATTTTAGTCAAATATAAAATAACCATAGGTTTAAAATTAACTTGTACTGAGTATGTACGGTAATGAGTAGACTTCTTTAAAGTTAACACGTTATTAGGGTGCCGCCTCTTTAAAAAGTCGATCTGAACCAAGGTACATATATTCAAGTGCCTTATCTCATATTAAATCATGTTTGCGTTTCTATTGTATTTTCAAAACTGTTTCTTCCAATTCACCAAACAGTACACTTGTGTATTGGATTCATTGGAGATCCAGGAGGACAACGGAACTCCCGTGCAAAGTCGTGGGAATTTGACAGGGTGCCGATAACACGGAATCTGCCAGGTGAATGTACGGCTGTTTTGAGTTTGTTTCTCATCGCTTCAGGGCGCATAGCACCACACCACACCTAAAATATATATTAATTGGTAATGACAGTTTTCCGATCTGCGAAGCAGTTAAATAAGTTACTCAAACTGCTCCAAAATTTTGTGTAGTATACTTTATAAAAAACTAAACTATAGGACGACAACGCCTGATGATAAGCAGTAGAAGGAATATATATGAGTCGATTTAGTTCTGATATAGCCCTAGTCACTTCCAAAAGTTTTTGTACCCAAAAAGTGTCACATCACATCTTTTTTAAAGGAGACTTCTAATATATTAAGGAGGAATTAAGCGTGGAATACCACGCCTGTTTGTGAGAAATGAATTCGTAAGCTAGAGCGATATATTCCTTCAATATTCGTAATATGTTGCAATATTATTCGTTTAGAGGAGTTTCTTTCTCAATATTCGTATTAGACCTTTTAAATGTGTCTTAAAAACAAAGATACATTTATTTATTTATACATACCTGCGCAAAGTTTAGAAAGAATAGTTGAGTGTTGGTGAGATTGAGTCCCGGCAAGGTTTCTTCGTCAGCACCATGTTTCTGTAGCCAGTGTAAATAAGCACGGAATGCTTGCTTTACCCCACCATTATCGGCTATATTCTCGCCCTGGAGATGAAGCAAAATCCACATAGACACGCAATAAATCGTAATGACGGCCAGCACGATTAACACGAGAAACTCAAGAAATATTTTTTACGTCGAAAATATATTTACTCGGTTTGATATTGAGATTTCAAATACCCTATTTTAGTCTATCCCAAGAATATTTATACTTTGATATAAACGAAAAGACGCGAGATCGTCATAGATTGAAGTCGACTGAAATTTCCACATAAGCCCGGTTACATGTTAACGTTGGACGTGGGTGCTGATTGATGATGATAAATTAATAAACATAGAAAGATCTAAGTATTACTGGTTATATTGAAATAAAAATATATAAAATATCGTTTGATTTAAATTCTGATTTGCTAACCTGAGTATTCACACCGTCTAGTTTCATATTGACTTCTGGTACTGTATATTGCCCGTACTGATCAATGAGGCACTGAGCTCTCCGATGGAAAGCTTCGATAGCTGAATCAGACCACCAGCGATGCAGATTACCGTCACAATCGAAAAGTCGACCCTTATCGTCAAATCCATGAGTGATTTCGTGACCTATTCAGCATAATATAATTAAACTTAACCTCATTAAAACCTCGCCAATTAAATTTAAACTTATTTAATATATGATTTATCCTTACCGATGACAACACCAATTCCCCCATAGTTGAGCGAGCGCGGAAAATGTCGATGATAAAATGGTGGTTGCAGTATTCCTGCTGGGAACATGATCTGATTTTTGTTACGGCTGTAGTAGGCATTAACTACCGCAGGCGCCGTATTCCAAAGTGTTTTATTTACTGGTTGACCAATACTGAAAGGGATAAACTATAGAATAAAACATACGACGTATTATTAAACACCTTAATCACCTTAATCAAGTTCAATAAGTACTCACCGAGATTGTTCCATTTTCGTCAAATGCTGTAATATATTCAATATATTTTCGAAATACTTATCGGGGTGTATATTAACTTCTTTATATCTATCATTTAGCTCATGATTATTGAGAATAAAATCTGGATATCCTATCCTGAGCATCATTGCATCTACTTTTAAAGCAGCAAGTTGCTTTGTTTTATCATCTATCCAATCAGTGAGGTGAAGTAATTCTCTGAATGACTGTTGTATTTCTCTGGTCATTGTGAGAGTGTCATTTTTGCTCATCTCGTCGAAATATTTCCTCACAAACATTGAACCTAGAGCCATTCCCATATTGGAATTCACTTGCGATATGCAGTTTTTCCATCTCGGAGGAGCTTGCTCTCGGCCGAATAGAATAAAGTAGAATCTGTAAAGTCTTATATTATAAGCAGTTTCTGTAAGATGTACTTCAAAAATATATTTTAACATCATCCATCTTATTTATTTATACCTCCATACAAGTTCAACATTTTTAATATTGTACTTACTGCTGTTTTGCTGATTGAAAACGATCATCGAGATTATTAACCCGGTGCCTCACGAAGCGCCACAATAGATAGTTAGACAACGTACTAGGCTGCGTATGCTCTATCAATTTTACTAGATGCTAGATCAAGAAACGTCAATAATATATATTTTGAGTAGGTATTTATAATTTTGCCATAAATATAAGTATTAGGTCGAGCAAAAGGCCTTTTCGCATAAACTACATATTTATAAAGTTTTAATAAAATATCTCTGGTTGTACTAATTGTATCTGGTTGGTTTTCGTAACACTAAAAAAGTGACATTTCAAAAAAGAATCAAATTAAAAAAAAATTGTTTTCCACTATTATTCATTTGTTTTAATTTCTGTCAAAATGAGCGAATCAAATGTAATCAGTAAGAGTAGCACAAAGTTGGTTTAAGCGTTTTCAATCCGGGAATGTTGATGTCAAAAATGCACATCGCTCTGGTCGCCCTGTTACGGATAAAATAGACGTTATTTTTGAAAAAGTGGAGCAAGATCAACATATCAGCAGTTACGAAATAGCTGAAGAACTGGGAATTGACCACAACAGTTTTGACCCATTTGAAAAAGCTGGGTATACAAATAAGTTCGATATTTAGGTGCCACACGATTTCTCTGAAAGAAACCTAATGAACCGTGTACTCATTTGCGATTCTTCACTGAAACGTAATGAAACCGAACCGTTTTTGAAGAGATTGATAGCTGGTGATGAAAAGTGGATCACGTGTGACAAGAACGTGTAAAAAAAAGTGGGTCGTAGTTAAAGGTCGGTCAGGCTGCACAGACTGTGGCAAAACCTGGGTTAACTCGCAATAAGATGATGCTGTGTCTAAGTGGTATGTGGTAGGTTTGGAAGGGCATTGTGCAATATGAGCTTTAACCGACGGGCAGAACCATCGGTTCGGATCTCTACTGCTAACAACTGATGATATTAAAGCAAGAAGTTGAGAGAAAGCGGCTGGAATTGATTAATAGAAAGGGTGTGGTTTTTTATAACGATAACGCTAGACCACATAGATAGCTGCTCAGCAAAAATCAAGAGAGTGTGGCTGGGAGGTGTTAATGCATCCGGACCTTCGGATTTCCTGACCTGTTTCGCTTTCTTCAGAGTTCTTTAGGCAGTATCAGGTAAAACAAGAGAGGACTGCCAAAACTACTTGTTGCATTTTTATGATCAGAGGTCCCAAAATTTCTAGAGCAACGGGGTCACTTAATGGCAGAAAGTCTACGAACAAAATTACACATAAATACTGTAATGAAATGTAAATTAACTTTGAAGCAAATTACCTTAAATTTTTGTAATAAAATGCGAAGAAACTTTTTCCCAAACCTATTATATCATTATTTTGGTACTACTTAAAAAAGTTATCTGCTTACTCGAACATAGTTTAACGCGAACAAAACAACCGTCTCATCAGAATGTATACTTCTGTTCATAACGATAGATAGATATCTTCTCCATTGAACTTGAGGCACCAGCTCTTGTAGTTTATGAAGAGGCATACGTTTGTAGAGTTCTGAGACATTTTTCCTGTCTTCAGGCGCGGAGGTTATTTTTGCAAGTCTAAAAGAAGTTTTTAGAACAGACTGATTAAAAAGTCCTTTATATATATGTATAACGGATATATTAGAGAGCCATTGAAAAATTTCTATCCTTACTTTATTTCAAATTCTATTAGTTGGTCTGCACTCAGTTTTATGTAATCTAGGTCTCCGCCAAGAAGGGAAGCTATTTTAATTAAGTATGTCTTGTAAGCATCTAAATAGGCTTTATTGACATCCTGAAGGAAATAATCTCTAGTAGGTAGACCTGTCAACAAAATTGTATCAAAAAATAATAATTTAAAAAATGACTGCATTATACTATGTATGTATTACCTAGACTTGTTTGATCAAACTGAATAACAAATTCATCAGAATTTTTTATATCTGGACCAACCCATTCTGAAATTAATATATCATTATTGTACAACCTGAGCTTGGCCATAAGTTCAAGCCAGTCAAAATTACTTGAATTCCACTGTGAATTCAGTATAGGCCAACCGCCCAAAAGGTTTAATAAATCTATCAAGGGTTTTTGTCCTCTTTTTTGTAAAATTTCATAGTTCATACAAGACTTAAATAAAAACCGAGCCTTCAGTGTAGCATTTCCACTAGCTGGATCTTTCTTTGGGTTTACTTTAAGTAACATTTCCTCTGTTGTAATTGTAACATCTCTTTTAACTTGTTTAATATTTAGTTTGTTTTTATGTTTAAATGAATTTCTACCGTTTACAGGATATTTTTCTTCTGGAATTGTTACTAAATTTTTAGTATTACTATACTTTTGATTATTTGTATACTTTGATATCATATCAGTATGTTTCTTCAGTTCATGATGTTTTCTATTCTTATTCAAGTATTCATGTACTCTATTTTTAATATTTTTCACTGGCTTTATTATTTGTTCAGACTTCTTATCTAGGTATCTTCGAATACGTTTTATGATTTCTGAGTTGGAATCTTTGCTAGTTAAATTATAACGAAGCTCTTCTGACGCTGTCCCATTTAAAATTTCTTTAGTATTAGAATCGATAATGTCAGCATACAAACTTTTATTAATAAATTCTTCCCTCATTTGTATAGGAATTTCTTTTTTCAAAAAGTTATCTACCAAATCCAAATGTGGACCAGGATATATACTTTCAACTTTTTCATCAGCCTTAAACTCTAGTAAATCTTTTAAGACACTGTCTAAGTTTTCTCGTAACATTTCAAATGTATCATAGCTGTAAAATTAATGTTGTCTGCATTATAACACCCTATAAAATTACTTATGGAAATATATTAAGTATTTATTGAGCTAAAATAAATACCCAGCTTTATCAGCAGGTATCGGATTCAGTGACGGCCAATTTCCACAAGCGTACTGATAAAAATCATGGCAAGGGTCTGCTTCAGCATCCATGTATTGTCTCATAATATTAGCTTGCATACTTCGTATAGTGTTTCTATCACCTTGCCCCTTCCAAAAAGCGTGAATTCCTAGTATTTTTATCAATTAGGTTATTTATATTGAAATCAGAAGACTAACTGAAATTTTTAGTTTCCATTTTACAAACGCATTATAATCATTAAGTACCAATACAATCGTTAAAGCATGGCGCGAGAGAAAACCCAGTACACCTAGTGTGAGTTATACCTGTATTGTGTTAATAAAACAGACACACTACAATACGTACAGCGTACGTTCGCGATCGAAGTTGCGTTCATTTGCTAATTACTGACGATAAAAAGAATAGCTACATTTCAATTCGGTTGAAACTCACACTAGGGGTACAGAACAACGACGGAGTTCGTGAAACGAACGTAACCTTGACTCATTTCGTCAATTGGATAATGGTTTCTACTGCTCTTCGATTTTATAACCAGCTTGGTTATGCTACACCATAGATTGAAAAGTATTTTGAAAAATATTTTATGAATGAGGATTTCATAATTCCATTTCATTCATAATCATTTCATTTCAAAATTCAATTTCTAATTAAATATTAGTAATAAGTCTCGTCATACCTAGTGTAGATATTCCTTTTTTATTTTAGATCTAACTTTCTGCCCTAGACTTCGTTCGTGTGGACTAAACTAACCTATTTTTATTATTATATTAACAACGAAAATCACCAATAAATTTCAATTTCTCACTAATTTAGAGGATTTTCACACTTAGAGCTTTCCTTTTTAGAAATCCAATATGTTATTATTAATTTCTAACCAAGTTGCTAAATATCATTTTTTATCGATTGAACTTCACTGATCTCTTCTTCCATTCCATACACACTTTTAATCCCCATGTCATACAATTAGGATGTAGAATTTCCAAAAATTCTTTCTTACAAAATTATAAGTTTCTAATCGTAGTAATTTTAAACCGACAGCTGAGATAGAACTAATCACATGAGATGTTTATTCTTTTTAGTTTTATTTATATACATTGTTTCATTAGTGGATATAACAATATTATCTAATGACTGACAAAATATATAACAAAATAAGTCGTGTTTTGACTATTATCAGCCAGTCTGCTCATTGTTTACTATTTGTTTTCTAAAACCATATATATACCTGTATAAGATTTTGATGGCTTATACACGTTAGCAGATGCATCCATTTCCTCTTCCTCCAATTCTGGTTGTCCTCGAATTTGTTCAACAACGTCGTCAAATGGCCCTTGATCTATATGGGTTTCGGGCTGCACTATACTAAACATATTGTTAATATGTAATATATAATCAAAACAATTGGTAATTACTTGCATCGTAATATCTATGTTAGTTTATAATTTTATGGAATTTTGTGTGAAGTGAACTAGTTTAGTAAGAAAATATATGGAACGATTATTAAAAAGTTTTTATATTATCGTTTTGATGTAGTCTACCTTTCGATAGTTCTGACCTCGTCTTCACTATCATCATAGATATTATCTGGGGTGTCATCATCTTCATTACCTTGACTCTCGATCTCTTCGTCTTCCTCATAATTTAATAGATCTTTTTGTCTATTATGTGAGTTACTGGCATGACTGAAATAAAAATTATACAAATTACAATCTGTTTTAACAAAAGAAAAATTCTGTGATTTGGTTTTTTTTTATAAAAGAAAGCATATTGCATAGAAGGAAACTCACTCATAATCATGGGAAGTAAAAGTGAAGTGACTCCTGCGCTTAACTCTCGTTTGTGTAGCATGCTGGGTGAACGCACTGCCCCAAAACAATATGTCACTTGTAACATTATCTTCATACACGTCCCTCTTTATTTTAGAATTTGTGCGAGCTAGCATTATTTCCTCAGGAGGCAGGAAAGATGTTCTGAAACCCTGAAAAACCTCCCTTTCGTCAGGATCCACACCTTCTAGCTTTGTGTAAATCTTCGGTATATTTTTAATCACATACTGGTCCGACGGGTCATCTAAATAATCCGCTGGTTTATTTAGAACAAAGTATATTGTAGCTAGCACACCTGAAAATATGACTGATATAAATAAGTATAAGTTAGCACGTTGCTTTTTAGATATTATTCGAGGTGGACATCGCGTTTCAACTCGCGTCATGGTAGCCAAATAGCATGTTCGGACTGACAGCAAAAAGAATTAATACCTTCGTCAGTCCGACATTGTTAAGTGGAACCTCACGTATACGAACTATGTATAGCAAACTAGCTATTGTATTCTGAGTTGTGAGATTTGACCCTGCAATTGGTTTAAAATGAATTGCCTGATTGAGTATGTTACGACTTGTAAACTCGTTGTATGTATTAAATAATTAGTATTAAAATTGCCTCGTATTAATTAATTAATAACGTGATAGTGGGATTTTACTCAAGGATATACTCTTAGTTGAACTTGGAGGAAGCAGAACCTATAATACTCTTTGCAGAACCTCTTGTGTAAGTTTCAATCATGTTTGCCAACAATTGTCAAATCTTATGAAAACGACAGCAGCGCCTCGTTGGTGAAGTATTAAAAACTACTTTTCATATATGCAATTACCAGCTGAATGCAACTGCGATCGAAACGTCTTCATTTATACCATTCTAAAACCTAATAGAAAGATTAAAACTGATACTAGGGGAAAGGCACAATAGGACTTCCATCATAGAGAATCTATCAAAATCATACCAAAGAGAATTAAAAACCTTATTATAATGATACGACAATTTATGAATGTCACTTGATATATAGTTTGATGTCAAGTTATTTATGAATTGTGATTCTTATTTTTTCTCATTCCATTTTAATATTGTTATATTCGTATTAGGTATTTATTATATAAATTACCTGAAGAAGAAAAATGAGTGCATTTGCCGATTTGACAAAACAAATACATCTAATAGATGATTTGATTTTATCTGATATGAGATGTGGTATTTATTTAAATCTCTGTGAATTTGTAGAACAATGCTCATAAATTAATATGAATTTATTAACTTTTGAAACCCATCTACGACAAGTAATTTATTATATTTAAAGTGCTAAGTAGGACACGACTTGAAAATAGTTTGTAAGAGTAGCTTTTTTTAACCGTGTGAGTACAATGTCCTACTTCAAATGAGGCGAGACTTACCCTACTAAAGTTTAGCAGTACGTTCGTAGTACACCGAACCGAATTTGATGTGAGGAGTAAAGCGACTGAATGATGCTCGCTCGATCAGATTCTATCATTGTATAGGTTACTTAGTACATTTTATAATTTTGAGTTGTATGTCCTACTCAACAATAGAGGTATCTTTATTTTTGTATCTCCTATATCCTACTCATTTTCCTGAGTTTTTGTGTTCTTTTATTTCACAATTTACACCAATTGAATACATCGTCACATGTTAATTCCTTTGTCCTTTTATCATTACAGAAAACAAAGATAGGCTTTCAGAAGAAGCATTGGGGTTCAGTCGTCATCTTCTGTCTACCAAACACTGGTTCTCAAGGATTTCGTGGTCAAACAAGAAGCGTTATCTTTTAGCATTGTTGAATGACGTACAGAGCGTTTGGACACTTTCCTTACTGCTTAAGTCACTATGGAATTGTCGGCCAAAAGACGCAGTTCTTTCTGTCAGCGAGTTAGTTTTTATTTGGGTACCCATCTCATAATTTTAATCACTTTGGGGATTTCTTCACCTTATAAAGCACCACCAAAATTAATCCATTTTACTACAATGATCAATAGCTGGTTCTAATATAATACTTATTTACAGATAGCGATAGGCCTACTATAGTTTAGTTACCAAGCTATCTCTTTTATTTTTTTTAGTAATTTAACAATAGAATCCCAGGCTACAAAACTTTTACAAGTTTCTATCTGCAAATATTCAAATCAGCCGTAAACATTCTCAAGTACATATCAGTGATGTGTTCTGAATTTACCAAAGTGGTGTAATGAGATTATTGGCGCATTTTGTATATGACGAATTAAGATTGATACGGTTGTAAAAAGGATATGATTTATTTTGCACTTGATATTTTAATAAAATTTCAATGTTGTATACATAGACTTCCAAACTTAATAAAATCACACTGTCTCAAAGGTTTGCTACCTTTTCTATTTAAAATGTTTACTTGTATAATTAATAGATATTTTTATTAAAATATCAAATGCTACAATAACATATATACCTATATATACGGATCATTAACTTGCACATATTTATCTATATTAACACTTATTGCCAGTTTAGTATATTATAGTCTAGTGGTTATGCCAATTATTATTCGGCAAGTTTGTACAAGTTAAGTGTAGGTATAGCATTATTATCTCATCATCCGCAATCGGGACCAATGGCTTAACGAGCCTTTCGGAGCACGGAGGAGCTAGTGATAACAAAAAATTGATTGACCCATCCAGGGAACAACCATGGCGAAAGTATTTTTGTTTTCGTTATCGAAATCAGAGCGTTCGAACCATTGGCGTAGTAGCACCTCAGTGTTATTATTATGATTCATATGATCGTTGATATTTACACGGTGAACTTTTCATCACCTAGAAACACCACGAACGCCATCTACTAAAATAAATCCTGTATTAAAACTTTTAATTCCTATCAGATTGAACACGTGGAGCAGTTATGATCAAGTACCCGTAGACCACAATAGGACCGCACAGCCGGTGCACGCTCTTGCACAAGTCATGAAAAATGATCGCGCATGGTTCCTCTCTCTCGATCCAGTGTGTATACTTTACATTGTTACTATTGAGAAAACAAAAAAAATCAGCCAAAGATTTTTTAAATATTTTTTGTTTACAATTTCAATTTTTTTGTTTTATTGCCAAAACATTGTTTGGCTATGTTGAGTTGCAGCTATTACAAGGTTAATAGTTAAGAATATCGTACTCATCATACAATATCCGCCCATAGCGAGACACGAAATCGAGGTTTTTGTTTAGTAGACTGGTCATCAGAATTCCGTTGGGTATTTAAAATAGATTATTTGCTTTAAAAAATTAAAGCAAATAATCTATTTTAAATACCAATGTAGTTTTATATTTTCCACCAGAATTTAGAAAATTTGACATTTAGTCAAATTTTCTAAATTTGTCTGGTAGAAATGTGATGTGAACCGCTCAATAAAATGTAGCAAGTAGATATATAATTGCTGATGAAGAGTAAGAATAGAAGAATAATTTGTTACATTTTTTACATTAATATTTTACGTTTTTATACACATTGTCACATTTTGTGTTCCCTTATTAAGATAGAAATTTCAAAATATTTTGTAGTATAATTAATATAAATAACAACATACAGGAGCCGCAAGCTATAGTCCTGTCAGAAATGTTAATGGTTGCTGGCGGACCTATTATGTGGGAAGTGCTCAGACGAGCTCAGATTATTTACGAGAAGTACAGGGATGAGCAGCTGCTCAACTTGCAAGAGTGCATAGTTATCAACGAACCTGTTCCAGATAAGACTGATAAATATGGAATGGCCCCTGATAAGGTGTTTTTTTAAAGAATTCTAATAACCATAAAGGTCGTTAGTTCCTCAGTTTCTGTGATATCCAAAACCTTTCTTCTCGAAATAGTCTCTTTAGAACGATTTCAGTCACATTTTTCTCATAATCTTAACATTAGGTTTGACAAATGTTCAATTAATGATATATGTGCAATTATATAAATTTAAGATTTAAGGACTGCATTGACGTATGGTTTCGTCCGATGAAAAATATATACTTCTGGACGACTGATAAAAAATTATACAAAGTCAGTAACAAAAACTTCCTAGTCTGTAACGTTTTCTAATAGGTGAAATCAATAAGCAAGTCTAGTTTTTATAATAAATTATATGACACACAATAATTAGGTATTATGTAGGTATGTAGTACTTGGTGTCAACTTTAATTTTCTTAACTGAAAGCTGAATATCTACTAGGTATCTTTAGCATAACACAATTTTTTGACCTTACCAAGGTGCATATTACCTATGAAAATTTTCAGAATAAAAAAGAGCCTATTTCCCCGAATCGCAAGAAGAGCACTATAAACTCTTCGGAAGAGGTCAAACGTCCGCCTGAACCAGGCCAAGCGCAAAAAAAAGTAAGTATCACGTACAAAGAGGTTCCGTCACACGTTTATTTGCACATCCAGAGCGTGCAATTCTTTATAGGCACCTCGTATTTCATCGTTCTTTAACATAGGCTCCTTCAAAAAAGGGGTAAAATGAAACTTTATGAACTGTTAAGTCCGATACACCCCATGTACTACTTACTACTTATCTTTGCATACAACTTTCCATCAGGCGGTGCACTTAATAAACTATAAAACATACTAGCCGACTATCTGTTTATATGCGTTTTTTTTTAATTATTTGGCCTGGTAACTAAGACCTTTAAGCCATATCATCATTATTGTAGTTTTAATCTTTATTTATGACTCCAGGATACTAGTGCAATGTAGCCTTTTGCCCCATGGAGTTTTTGGCGACTAATGGTAGGCCCCGCTATTTTGTTAATGACTTACGAGAATTTTTTTGAATATGGAATGCGTAAAATCGAAAGTAAGCAATTATGATGAAATGATACGAAAATGGAATCTTATGATTATGATTGCGATGAAATGATAAGTAAATGAGAATGAAATCATAAAATGTTGTTTACTAAATGAACTTAGCCTTCAAACGAATGAATGGAAATGAAACACTGAAAAATCTCACGTAAGTCACTAATCAACGCTAAATGATGTATTCAATAACAACACTACAACACAATATACGAAATAAAATATACAGCACCAAACCACCCCCCGCCATTACGCGCCAAAAAGTCTTTATATGCGTTAATTTGTACGAAACCACTGATATTTAACTGACTTCTAAAAAAGAGAACCAATTTTCAATACCTTTTTCAGATATGTCAGGGAAATCGAGGGCAAATTGTAATGGTTCTAAAGCTATTCGATTATTTTAACCAATGACAACAACAAAAGTAATGATCTCCCATCTAACATTGACCTTTATAAGGTAAAAACTAATTTCAAAAACAAAAAACCCAAAAACTTTTGACTTTTGTTTCAAACCCTTTCATTTATAAATACCTACACTAAACAAGCCTGAAACTGATAATGGTTTCATATCGACTGGAGGAAATCTATAGCCGTAGTTATAGGTAGGAAGTTATAATTAGTCTTTGCTCACTTGTAGCAATTTTGTTATTTTAATTTAGTGTTTGTAATACTCGACTTTCTAAGGCTGATTCGAAGGCTGATTATAGATTTAATAAAGTCAAGTTTTTAAGAATTTTGCGGCAAGCGGGTCTAAGTGAACAATAAAGTTTTCTTCACTCTTAAGATGTTAGAAGTGAATATTTTAGCCTCTGTTCACAGAGAAATAAATTTAGAGATGATCAGTTTACTATACATTATTATATTATTTTATAAATATGTTACCAAACAGAATTACAAGACTTGTTTATTTCACATAAAATGTTGAATTTTCACTCATTTGTATTGTTTATCTCATTAAAATGATTCAACTAGGCTTAATAGGTATATTATGAAGTATAACTGTAACTTATTTACTTATCAACTTATAATTTAAGATATTACAAACAATAATTAATTTTTGAAATTTTTAGCTGGAGGCCAATTTAGCCACTTGGAATGCTACAGTGAAATCTTTGCGTGACAGCGTAAAGTTAGAAGAGTTGGAAATGACATTTAAAGATGGATCCAAGAAAAAAGTATGGAAAGTAAACAGACCTAAGCCTGAAGCTATTGAGACTGTCGACTTTGTGAGTTTCCCTACATAATTTAAACCGTAAATTGCTTATTTATTACGCCGTCACAAGGCAAGTATTACAATGATATAATGAATTAGCAGTGGACCTGTACATAACTCTGTGGATACTACTTTAGCTGTCAATTAAGTTAGCGAACAGCCCCGCTGGAACTCGTCCGTACTTTGGAAAGTACTTTGAAGTGTCGGTCCTGTGATATGATAGCCGTCGTTAATAAACCAACAAAGCTTACGAAATCACTCTGGTGAATAATTATGTTACTCAGATCCCTAAATATCAACTAAATATCGTAATGGTATAGTGATATTGTATGAAAATCAAATCAGACTGTTAACTATGTTTGGAACTGGACTGAGAAGGTTACTTTAATCTATAAAACCAACAAATGGTCACAATTGAATTCTAATTGTTTTGAGATTCCCGAGAGTATATCAACAAATTGAATTGTTAAAGTCATTAACCTCGTCATCATGGACAACCTACTGCAATAGTGAAGGTACTTAAACAAAATCTTCACACATGGAAACGTACAATCATTGGGTGAAGCTAATTGTTAGTACTTTTTTCAATATTTAATTATACTACAGATGCAACTGCTTCCCGCCGCAATTGGGAAACAAATTTTATCGCATTTGCCTCCAGCACAGCTTAATGACTACGCCAAGGTGAATAAATACTGGGCGTACTTAGTAGACGATTTCAGGGCCGAGTTGGTTGCTCGCCAGAAGATTAATTCGGATCTGGAGAAATTACAGGTATCTACGTCGTCGTATTACATTAAAAAAAAAAGATTCATTATTAATAATAATTGTTTCCAAAATTACCTTCAAAGGAGCATGTCACCTTTAATGCCAATTGAAAACTCTTTTGAACGTTGTGTAAAATTAAAATCAATATCTCGATCTGGAGATTTTTGCACACGCAAATGATTTTGCCATGGGAAGTTCTTTTTGCCTAATCTATTTTAATCAATGATGTTATCTTTGCTTAGTTTCTGTCATCTCGAGTAGAGGCTGTTAGAAAAGGATGTTTTCTGTTTACTTACCTAACGAAAGTATTGTATTGAACTCCCGTGTGTTGTGTTGAACTCGTATCGATTATTAAAATACTAAATTAAGAAAAGACCAAATTAAGAGAATGAGATGAAGTGAGAATGAGTAAATGTGAGAACATTTGGAAAGATTATTGATGAACATATGTAATAAACCAATTTATTATTAAAGAACCTAGGTTCTTATAAATAAACTAGTTAAATCTCGGTGGTTCAATGCTCGTGTAACTTTAACGTAGGGAAATATTACTACTTGACAACATTTTGACCCAAAAGTCATTTTTCAGGAACTTATGCTTCGCCACGACACTAGCATGGAAGCTTTAGCGCAGATTGGTTTCCAAACGGCTCCACCCAGCTCTCTAGGCGTGACAAGTGCTGGTCCTTCGATAAGGATGCGTCAGATACCACCCAGCGTGCGTGCGAGCGAACGATCTACTGGGGCGGTATCCTTCAGGCACCTTATTAACGATAAGCCGACAAAACCGGTAATGCTACTTATTGTTTATGAACTTTACTTCAGTCAGTAGAATGTGTGCTACACCTATTAACTTTTAGTAATAAACCAACACACCCTAGTTTTATTTCCGTTACTATTTATATTTTACATAAATTTTCAGCCACAAAAACCGTTCCGCAATTTAGCTGAGCTAACAGAAATATTGGAACGACGAGGAGCAGCTGACGATAATTTATGGATTTGGTGTAAAAACATCATCAAACATGCCAAATCAACAAGGAAAACAGACAGTAGGGTATGTTTCAAAAATGTTTCAACTGAAAATAGCGTTAAACAATATCAATATTTTCTTCACAAATTAGTTCGATAATGGACTAGTCATCTCATTAATTACGGGTGATTACTTAGGGATTAAAACTAAAATTGTACACTCCAAAATACTTGAGTAATTGTTAAAACGAATTGATAAAGCTCATTATGTTTTCTGCATATTGAACTGTCTGCTATTTACCATACTTTTTTAAAATCTGAAGACCTATTTGCTAACTTATTTTGACATCTAGTGATAACAACTGAGTATTTTACGAGTCTACTTTACTATAACCTCTTAGTTTAACTTAGTTTGTAATGCAGCAACAAATAGCAATTTGCTCCATGGTTTTTCACCACTTTGAATGAACAAATAAATAACATGATGAGAAAGTTTACTCTCAACTATATTTAGGTTTGGTAATTCCAGGAATCTAATGAGGGCCTTCTGAAATTAGGGGATTTACATTTCCCATGCCCATTGATGAAGCTGAATTTAGTTATTCCATTGAAGTCTCCTCTATTGAAAGACCCAACTGAATTGTAAGTAAAATGCAAATAAGTAGGTAGAATCTGTGAGATTCCTATTATCTTTCAGAATTGCATGCCTTTTATTCCTACTATTACCATTACCGTTGCCTAGTTACTATCTAAGTACGGTTAATGACATAAAGGCCAGAAATTATATACCAAAATACACAAATGGATTGGGAATCTTCCCGTTCCTGACTTTTAAAGGTATTTTAGTCAAAAACCGCTTATTAGATTTATAATTCAAATTTATCAACTGAAATCTCTTTTGAAATTGATTACTATAGATCATATGAGCTTTTGTATTACATTTTTATTGACATCCCTAAAGGGTGATAGCAGTAGTTTTATGAAAAATGGCCTGCAATTATTCTAGTAGTCAATCAAATCTAAAAGATGACTGCTATATTACTAATTCGTATATCATTAAGGAAAGGGCTTTCTATCATTACAATAATCAGGTCCATAACATTGATAATGGAAAAATATCTACTAGATCAAAGGTTCATTCAGTCGACACTCTTGTAACTCTTATGAGCATTAACTAGGCTTGGACCCTGGGGTGGGGTTCAAATCAAAGGCTACTTTTGATGTGTACTTTATTTATTATTGTAAATGTGTCAGATATAAGAAGCTATGAGACCACGTGGCTCGTGATGATATTTTTTTTTGATATGTTTATTTGTTTTAAATAAATCAGAGAAATTGCTAATCTTGAATGGTAAAATGCAATTTTTGTAGGTATAAGTTTTAAAAAAACTTATACTTATTACTTACTTATATTAAAGATGGTTTTTAATAAGGCTTTATTTTACAGAAAGAGTTCAAAGCCTAGAAGAAATATTTCGAGTGCAACAGTGTTGAATGTACCAAAACAAAAAACCATCAAACGGTACAGTCTTTGGAGCAAAGATTTTTCTAAATTGTATCCTGTTTTTAAGATTCCCTCCTACCAATCTCCGATTTAGTGGCTAATTGAGCATAATAAATTAGTTGTATAAAATTGGAATGCTTTACACTTCTTTCTAGTAGCCTGCCCCGGCTGCGTCCCTGGTATATATACATATATATACCAAAATCTTTCTCATGAATCACTATTAGTGAAAACCGCATGATAATCTATGCAGTAGTTTTTTAGTTTATGACGAACATAGGTGGCGGTCCCTCGCCACCTATGTTTTCAATGATTTCAAATATTGACAAAAGGATTTTATATTTTAAATTGAGGCAATTTTTGTTACTGTTAATAATAAACGGAGATCACTCCAGATGTTTTATACGTTTTTGTTTTTATATTAGTATATAAAACTGAACTACAAATAACTTCTGCCCTTATTTTAAAGTAACCAACTGAAAAAATAAAAAAGGGAGGAGAAGGCTGCACAAGTTTAACTCTTTTACCTCTTTTTAATAGAGAATTTTTAAAATTAGACCATGACAGCTGTGATTTGACATTTATAACTACTACTGTCAAAGCTGGTCTATAGATTGTTTTTCTTCTAGAAAGAAAAATACTTTGATCTAATTCCGTATTTTCATCGCGAATGTCTAGAAAGTCTTAATTGAGTTGACTAAACTATTGTTTATAATGGTATCTATCGAAATTCTGATATAGTGCAAATTAACATTAATTGTACAAAATGAGTAAGCATATGTATTCCACTGCAAACTTGACCGACAAAGAATTAAAGGAGCAAGGAAATAGACTATTCAGTTTACGAAGGTTTGAGGATGCCATGAACTGCTATACAAAAGCCATAGTAAGTCACTTACACTTACACTTACCTATTCTTGTTTAATCGTCCCTGGTAATGAGGAGTAACATTATTCCTTTTGTTTTTCTTATACTTCATGCTCTGTTTACGTAGTCACTACTGTTAAAAAGTAAGCACTTTGTATCAAATTACTCTACACATGGCCAATTTTAACAAAATGAGTTTTTCTTAGTAAGGGTTAATTCATCGAAATATTTTTGTGATAAACCTTATTTTATCTTATCAGAATATGATGGAAACAATTTAAAGTTAGAAAAGCTATTTACGCTTAAGTTATTCTATAATTTATGGTGAAGGTTTAGACAAAAGAAGAAGTGGTAGAGATGTGACAGAAGAAGTTGTTGGTGGAGAAGAAGTAGTACATTCTGCATATAATTTATGGTTAAGCAGAATTTTAATTCTATATTTAATAACTGATTTATAAATGAAATTTATTTTTGTGACTTGCATCATTTACTTCTGTTTTTTTCTGTGTTGAAGCGGGGTAAGCGTTATTGAACCTTGAAATTGTAATTGTTCTAGTAGAAGCCTAAGTTCTTAAGGGAGTTTGTTAGCTGGTTTGTATTCAGGGAGCCACCTATCAAAGTAATATCTCAAAATTACTACCTAACTAAATTCTTTAATTACAGATAAAAAATCCTTCAGTATCTACATATTTCACAAACAGAGCATTATGTCATCTTAAGATGAAACATTGGGAAGCCACTTGTCAGGATTGCCGAAGAGCTCTAGATATTGACAACAATCAGGTCAAAGGCCACTTCTTCCTCGGTCAAGCACTAGTAGAGTTAGATTGTTATGATGAAGCAATCAAACATTTACACAGAGGTTAAATATCTTATATTTTACAGATTATTGTCTTTGAATAGTGTAGAAAAATGAAACTAAATTTTTCATTGTAAATAAATAAAGTCCTTATCATTTATCACTTTCTTTGCAGCCAATGATTTGGCTCGAGAACAAAAATTGAATTTTGGTGATGATATTGCTGCACAGCTTCGTATTGCCAGAAAGAAAAGATGGAATGTCCAAGAAGAGAAGAGGATAGCACAGGAAATTGAACTGCAGGCTTATCTCAATAGGTTTTTACTGATTTATATTTTTAATAAAAATTTACATTTTCTTTGTACTTTGACTTTTTCACTATATTATCAGGTGCATGAAATATGATCTGAATATAGAGTACAAACTATCAGCTGGGCTCCAAATTGGGTCACTAGTGGAGAAATAGAACCTGTCTACAAAATGTTAAAAAAACTAGCTAGCTTTATTTATGACATCCAAACTTATTGTTTATCTTGCAGGTTAATTAATGAGGATTTGCAACAAAGAATAGACGCTATAAAATTAGAAAACAGCAATGAGGAAGAAATGAATACAAAGGTTGCAAAAGTTGAAGAAGAATGTGTAAGTTATGCCAATGTTCATGAATAAATTCCTTGAATGATTAAAAAAAAATCACTCAAACTGACTGTCATTTACATTGTTTTCCAATAATGAAATTGAAATAATTAATTTATTAAAATACAGTCCATTAATTCCCACAGTCCATTAATAGCAGTTAAGCTGTTATGTACCGATTACAATAAAAATTTAAATTCTACTACTCTTCCATTACTTTCTAACCAGAAAAGAATGCTAAATCGAAATGCCGCCTTACTTAACATTTCCAAAAGTCTTTCTTATTTTATCAAAATGAAAGAGAGGGCAGATAACTTCATTTTGATTTAAAGGAAAGCTAACAGAAACTATACCACTATGTTCATTATATTAAATGTTTTTTTTTCAGAATAATTATGCTAGTGAATTAAATAATTTATTCTCAAAGATGGATGATAGAAGGAGGGTAAGCAATATTTTTAAAAATTCATATTTAATATTTATTAATTTGAATTTGATTTAACACATGCATTTTATCCTATTTGTATGAATAATTATTATCTTTCATCAACATGTTAATGATTGCTAGGTTTTAAAAACCTAGCAATCAACTTGCTTCTTTTGATAAACTAGACAATTTATTACAGCCTTATGTTTCTTAAGCTTGACTTTACTTGAGGATCATATTCATATCTTATTGTATTTTTGTTTCAAAGCTTTAAAGTTTGAAATTATTATTAAAAAAGTAACTAGAAGTGATCTTAATCATATTTGCAAAAATACTTATAAAATATCTGTTTATTAAACAAGGTAAAATATTCCTAAATTTAAATATTAAATTTCATTTTAGAAGCGTGATGTGCCAGACTACCTTTGCGGAAAAATTAGCTTTGAAATCTTGAATGAGCCTGTTATCACGCCCAGTGGTATCACCTACGAAAAGAAGGACATTGAGGAGCATCTAGAGGTAATATACACACTAGTACAGATAACAAAAAAAATATTTTTTGACAACTCGTAATCTTTATTTCCTTGTACTAAGAGTTATGAGGCGTAAAACTTGAATTTATACATATTTTTAATGATGATTGTATTGATGATATTGATTGATTTGATGTTTTTTGTTAATAAAATTAAGTACTATCGTTTATAAGTTAAAATACTTTTGATTAAGATACTTACAATAATTTAAAACAAATAATGTTAGACACTTACATTATTTCCTATGGTATTGAAGCCATATGGCTAATAGTATTTGGCGATATTTGAGATTTTTATAAGTAATGAGTTAAAATTTGCAGTGAATATATAATGATGGTGTGAAGAATTAAGGTATACTTTTAAAATGCTGGTTGTTGTTTTTTACAGCGTGTCGGTCATTTTGACCCAGTGACCCGCGTAAAGCTCACTGCAGACCAGCTCATACCAAACTTCACTATGAAGGAAGTAGTCGACGCTTTCTTGCAGGAGAATGAATGGGCACTTGACTACTAAATTTGTAAGAAAGGCTTGCAATTGTATAATTTCATAGAACCGTTCTGATTTTCTTATTGGAATACCACGTGTTTACATAATACAATAAAGAGCTCTAAATATATTTTAAGTTTTCATAGTAGTGTTTTGTATGAGCACATGATTTCAATAGAACTTGAAAAATAAACCTTATATTGAAAGCTACACATTGTAGTACAATTTTTTACGTACCTTCACGAAGTGATGCCACTACTCTTGCAAGCCCTTTGTTAGGTATATATGATATGTGTATTATTATTTCTTTTAATCTGTTAATGTTTTCACTGCAATGCTTGAAAATTCAAGACGCCCGCGTCACTGTCAGCATGTTGTCGCAGAGCGGCGGTAGAAAAAAAGTTTTCTTTTGAGTTGTGAACAAACGAAAGACGTTGTTTATTGTCGGTTTATTTTGTTTCGCTAAATGAAAAGGCAAAATTACTAACATTGAAGTATGTATATATGTAATATGTCTTAATCTTTAATCACTAGTCTGACTGTGACGCCCCATTTAGTAAATATAAATAATTAGTAATTCATGTTTACAAAAATCCAAAAATTGGCACAGCATTGAACCAAAGTTCTTTTCTTAAAATTGTATCGAAATGACACTGAATATTTACAGATGACATTATCTTAATTAATGCTAGTTCTTAAAAACTAAATGTTAATGTTGTAAAGTCGTATATTGTATTTAATATTATTAAAAAAAAACTTCTGCTACAACAACAATTTCATGGTTACTATAATAATAATTATGAACTTGATATTTATAATTCATTTGTTATGCCTTCCGACATAAATTTGAACGTGGAATTTGTATCTACCTGTCCACAATAGATTAATACCTTCTTAAAATACTAGTAAAAACATGTGTCTTACAAACTTTTACGTTCAGTTTTGGACAATATTTTTTATTTAAGCATTTTTGAAAATAATATTCTCCCACGGCGCTTCTGTTGTTATAGGAACCTTCGTTAAATAACAATATATTATATAATATCACATAATAAAATGCATTACAGCATTTATAAATATTTGTCAGTTACATTCACCTAGCAAATTTAGATAATGAAAGAGACCTACACAGTATTAAATTAGTTGTTGTAGTAATCATTCAAAACTGTATTTTGCGAATATTATAAAATGCAATTCATTATTTTACAATTTACAAATATGTGTAAAAACGGCATTAGATCTCATATCGCTAACGTCAAAGTTAAGGAAAACCAACTAATAACTATATATATATATATATAACTATATATGTATAGAGAATCAGCTGTATCTAGGTTGTGTTGCACCTTTTTGGCCGGTAAGGAAGCCAGTTAATTATGACGCATGCAGCACTCACTATCTTCGCATATGGACTCCTTATCATCATGTTAAGTGGAATAAATACTTAAATTAATGCTGTAACCTTTACAGCTTACATGTTTTTATATTATTATCATAAATTTTAAACATTGTATGTATAAGTATATCGGCTAATATTAAGAAATAATTTGTACAAAAATCAAGAAAACAATTTACTATTCAATTTCAGTGGTTGTCTTTTTAAGGTACCAAAATAATAAATACTTAGGTTTTGTTTCTAACTCTGCTATGTCAAAGAAATTCATTATAAATCCAGTTTTCACCACACGTTTGGCTTTTAGTCTTGGATGACTTTTGCGAATTATTTTATGTTTTCAGAAGCTTATCATAACACACATAATACATAGCCCGTAGACGAAGACAGTTGGTCATCTTTTTCTAAATTCTTAAATAGACAAAAATTAATTCGTATTAAAACAGATTTAAGCTTCTCAAAACCGATTTGAGCATTGGCTCACGTGGGAAGGAAGGATTCTTTGTTATCTATTTGGAAAAGGAAAATTTTTTAGTCAGTCTGCGTTATAATACAGAATTTACAATATACTCGTATATTGCATTACTACCCTATATTATTCTATAGGTATAAATAAAATAGAATCGCCGAAATGTATATATTCTGACCCACGAAATCGAATATTGCTTTCTTGTCACTGTCATACAAGGTTTTTAAATTCTCTTACTAGTAAAAGTAAGTGTAGTAAAATAACTTCAATATTTTATCAATATACTTTTTAGTATACACATTTGGTGAGTAAACCATAACCATAATGTCTTGATTAGAGCTATAATAAAACTTTTGCTGTTAACTGTAAACTTGGTGGGTTCAAGTTGGACTTAAATGTATGGATATTAATCAGTCACAATTACTGTCAAAACAACGTCTATTATATCATTACATTTAAATATTTGTTATCATTATTTTAAACTAAATTGGAAATATACAGCAGTAAGGTCACATGCCGCCAGGTTTCTTTGATTATTAAAGGAAGACCCATTTCATCAGAGATACATTATATTATCATTAATCTGTGAAACTCAGTTGAGTCAGATTAGTATCTGTGATAGTAATATTATATCGCTTATCATGGTTAGAATTAATTTTACAGAAAGATAAAATATAATACAGAAAGATAAATATAGTACATGAATAAATTAGGCAAAGTGATAATTTTGATGGTTTATATTTATTTAAATTACCTTGCACTTGGGTAACTACATTTTTATCTATTAATTAAACACTACAGTTTAAAACTAAAAGCATCAAATAGGTAAATACCACGTGCAAATAGAACTTTACCTTTTTAATAAAAAAGTACCTGAAAAAAGGAAAAATTGATGTCAAGTACATAGAGGTTGTTGTATGGTAGGAAATCCATACAAAAGAATACCTAAACTGCTTGGAATTATAATATTTATATTTTTGTAAATATGCGGTATTATTTTTCTTGTACTATCACCGGCAAAATGACATTTTCCTATGTAAAATGACAGTCGTATCTGTAAAGTAAAGTTAGGGTTGCCTTTGCTTCAAATACATAACTCTGTAACCTGTGGGTAACGAAAAACCGTTTTAAAAGTAGTTAGCTGTATTTGTTTTTGTGATTGCCTTATTTTAATTTTAATTTTTTTACTAGGAAAGAGAATGTGTGGACAGGTCAAGGTATGGACAGATTTTTCAATATAAAATTGGAGGTAGGTTTTAAGGTTATTGTAAACACATAACTGCTTATAAGAAATATTAAATAAAATTAGTAATATTTAAAGTCCAGTATGATTTAGGTAGAAGTCAAAAATGTTAAAAGAAAATTGTACTATTAACAGAGGATTGCATGTAATCAAGCCTCAATCCGAAAAGACGGTATTTTTAACCTTGGCTATGGTACTTTAATTCATGGTTGTAAATCTAAGTAACGTCGTTATTTAGTAATTCCGGGGAAAGTATATTCATTTAGCTGCACAAAATACAAATTGAGCTCTTAATGGTCTTCCTTTAGTTAACAAAGATTAACTACTTAGGCTTATACCATTGTATAAGAATGGTAAAAACAAAAGAAAAGGAAACACACTAATTATAGATGTGTTTACAATGGTTAAGACATATTTTACTATGTTGACTATGGGTTAAGACCATAAAACATTGATTGCATACTTTCCCCTAAATGTGGCATAGCCTGCTAAAAGCATTTTAAATACTGCTGCTTATAACTGCACTCAAAACAAAATTTCAAATTTATCATTTGAAATAGATAAATTTGAAATTTTGTTTTTATCTATTTATCTATACCTACGTACCAATTTTTATGTTTATTGAAGTGTGTCAAAATCGACTCTTGTATTTCTGTCTTACATAA
The DNA here is from genome assembly GCA_943193645.1 of Acentria ephemerella. NCBI lineage: Eukaryota > Metazoa > Arthropoda > Insecta > Lepidoptera > Crambidae > Acentria > Acentria ephemerella. The sequence goes on along the minus strand of OW971886.1, from coordinate 6,012,271 downwards.
TCTACATACGAAACTTGATTTTTTTTGTAAGTTTAATTTATTTAACATAATCCATGTTTAAGTGTTCGGCGGTCCTGTTCATCGTAAATTTTAAGGTACTACACCTTAAAATTTGCGATGAACTGTCAGAAAATCAAATTAAATTTCGTGGTGAATCAAGTTTCGTATGATACCTAAACTCAATGAAAATGTAATGTCAAGTAAGTAAATGTTATTTTACAATATTTCTTTCCTTTACAAAAAATACCTAATTGTTTAACATTACAAAATTCAATCCTATCAGTAAATGTAGGTGTACATTTTGTATTTTATTTGAAAGAAATTTAGATTAAAAAAAGAAACCAAATATTTTAAATATACTTCCATTATCTGACAAAATGGTAGGTGAGTACGAAATGCAATTTACGGCACAAAGCTGCCCATAACTGGACCGTTTATACTATTTTCATGAAATAAAGTCTTCGGATGTGCCCCTATGGTAAATAATTTCATCAAATTTGTTTGCTAGATGACTAAATACAACAGAAAATCTAGAATTTAGCTTTATTACCGGACTACTAACGGGATGGGGATGGAAAACTGCATCCCGGACAGCAAATTTCTACGAAAGGTATACAATAACAAGGTTTCGCTTTTCCCTGTTCACTACACCAAAACTGGACAGATTTAATTACTTTTATCATTATTTAAAGAAAGGCTTAAGCTGTGTACAATATTATTACTTTTTAGAAATAACTTTGTATATTTTATTGAGTAGTATCTGAACACATCAGAAAATCTTTGGTTTGTTTAAATGAGTTTAAGAACAAGGAAAAGAAAGACGTGGCAGTAGAGAATACAGAATTTTTGGAAATAATTGCTCTACTAGCATTGTCCAGTAGGCAGAAGACAGCGTGTTTATGGAAAAATGCAGTAGTGTTTCCTCTTAAAAGGTGGAAATATAGAAGAAACTTCACTAAGACTGCAGTCCAGAACATGATTTTTAATAATCAACTAAAATGTTCCAAAATGGTTTCCAAATTTTGACCACGGTCCACGAAAGGTCAAAATACTAATAAAGAACTCTAATTGTGAACTCTTTATTTCCATTTCAATTACTCTCTTTTTTTGGTTGATCATAAACTGTATGTCCTTTTTAATAAAATGCACTGTACACCAAAAGTGATCTATGCCGAACTAAACGATAATAAGAGTTCATAATACACTCCCTATTTAATAAACCTTACAAATTGTAAGTTGTAGATTTTATGATATTACCTAAAATTCGAGAAGTGTTATTTCCATACTAAATATTGCCGCCCAATGTTGTTGTTTTCGGCGAGATCCCTGTTGGAATTGTACCTACTACAATACAATACAAAATTTGTAATTACAATTGTTCAACAAACTACAATTAAATATTTTCCATACAAACATGCAACTTCTCCCGAGCTTTGTGAAACTATTTTTTGTCATGGTTATGCGGTGAGTATAGTCGCAGAGCTCACCAAAGTTCCAACAAGAATCAAACTATATAAAGGGTGTTTTTTTAAATATGTTGCGTGCATGTAAAAATATTATAAGTTTTATAAAAAACCAAATAGATCAGCAAACGAGGTCCAATAAAGCGGAGTTTATCTTAGTGTGTGTGTGTATGAAGAAATTGCTATGAAACTCGAGGAATACTCACGTTCTTGACCTGTTTTTTATTCTTATTCAGCGCCTAATTTATGGAGTGCGACGGAGAGTGCATAATTTATCGAATACGGTTGAACAGATGCAACTAACTGCACTTGATACTGTCGAACTATTTTGTAGATACCTATACCTAGCCTAGGAGAAATATGAATAGTTCTTAGTTTCGCTTCGTATTTACAATCACGGTATTACACCTTTCGACCAGTTTGAATCGTATTGAACTGTCTCGATCATGTTTGTCGTCAGGTTTCAAATCGTATGGAAGCGACAGCAACGTTTGTGTTGTGAAGTATTGGAAACGAATTTTTATATATGCGATTATCAGCTGAACGCAACTACGATCGCAAACGTTTCGATAGCATATAAATTCACACTAGGGTACTTTGGGGGTTTCAACTACAAAAGAAATAGGGCATAGCGGTGTCGACGTACCGACAGTAAAGGTATTAAAACTTGCAGTGACGGGAAAGCGACTAAGAATGATTCAAAAAACCACTTAAACAAGTCACTATTCCCCATCTCACTCATGTTGATCTGGTGTGATTGCCAGAGGTAACATGGCCCTAATTTAATTGTAGTGTCAGTATAACTTAGCTATTTTACCACGTTATTCTTAACTTGCTTTCTTGTTTGTCAGCTCAAACTCTTTTGAAAATTGAAATCGACCATTTATCATTATTTAATTGTTCTATAACTTTCCCTAAAGTACAAGCACAAATTAGAAATTCTTAAAATGGGTTAAATTAGTGATAAACTTTAAAATTCAAAAACCTGTGCTATTTACAGCATGAAAATAATTTTTTTTTATCAAATTTAATTTAATGTTTAGTATGTAAAATTAATGTTATGAAGACTGTCATATATGAAATATGTACAGGTCTGATTTGTTGTTTTAATAATTCAGTACTATGTAGTAGAGTGGGTATTTGTTATTGTGTATTGTGGGTAGGTTGATATTCTATGTCAGTTTACATAATTCAGTTCTGTCTTGCTACTTAGCACAGTAAAACCATTTAACATTATTTGGTTGTTTTATTGAAACATATTAGTGGCGACGAGTTATAAAAGTGTTAACAATGGATAAAAAGTCAGTGCGATTTCCAGAATTTCAGCCACAATCAGATTGTTGGGATAATTACATAGACAGATTAAAGTTTTGTTTCGAAGCAAATGGCATTGTGTTGGACAGTGATAGAAGGGCAAATTTTTTTACTGTGTGTGGTTCTCAAGTGTTTGAAACATTTCTCGCATTAATTACGCCGAAGAAAGCTAGTGACGTGTCATTCATTGAACTGGAATCTATTCTAACAAAACATTACAGTCCGAAACCAAATGAAATATCAACGTCATTTAAATTTTATAAACGTGATCAGAAACAAGGGGAATCAGCTAAAGAGTACATAGCCCAACTTAGAAAAATCAGTTCGTGTTGTAATTTTACCGATTTAGAGCGTATGTTACGCGATAGAATCGTATGCGGCATGAGTGATCATAGATTACAATATGAATTGTTAAAAAAAGACAACTTGCGTTATCAAGATGTTGTCGATGCGTTATTATCATCGGAGAGTGCGGGAAAAGATGTTAGAATGATTCAGAATGGAGTTACCGATATCGGACACGGAAACATGCGTACCGACACCGCCGGCGCCGCCATGGAATCCGAACCTATGGATATTAACGCTGTACAGCCGCGCGGTTCGGCTCGCTTCTGTTACCGCTGTGGAGATCGCCACGGAGGCGAGTGCCGTTTTATTAATATCGTGTGTCGCTACTGTAATAAAAAAGGCCATTTAGAAAAAGTGTGTATTACTAAAAAGAAGAAGACAAATAAAAATCTTTATCACATTGATGAAGATAAGGTAGAACATTTGAATGGAATATACACAGTGCAAAGTTTGGGTCGAGTACCGCCATACGAGGTGGAAGTATGGCTGCAGGGAATCTTAATTCGTTTACAAGTGGACACGGGCGCCAGCTTTTCAATCATCAACGAGCGCACTTGGCGAGTGCTACGTCCGCGCTTACAGCAACATGCACTGCGCCCCGCGCCACTTTCGCTACGCACGTGGACCGATGCACCTGTAGCGCTACTTGGACAGATCACGCTCCGCGTTCGTTATGACGGAGTCGAACGTAACCTTGACGTCTTCGTGGCCAAAGGTGATGGCCCAAACCTACTGGGTCGCGACTGGTTCGCACCCCTCGACATTACGTTGAACGTCCATTTCATTTCGGACGCTGATTTAAGAGAGACTGAAAAGATTATTTCTAAGCACAGTGAGGTGTTCAAAGATGGTCTTGGTACTTATCGAGGAGATCCGGTAACGATACACCTGAAACCAGAAGCTATACCGAAATATTTAAAAGCTCGTTCCGTTCCATTCGCTATTAAGAATAGGGTCGAGAAAGAACTAAATCGTTTAGTGTCAGAGGGCGTATTGCGCCCCACTTCTTTTTCCGAGTGGGCCACACCGGTAGTACCCATTATTAAGAAATCCGGAGAAATACGATTGTGTGGTGACTACCGTAGTACAGTAAATCAAGCGACAGAATCTGATACGTATCCAATGCCTACGGCTAATGAAGTTTTCGCTACTATAGCAGGAGGGAAGTATTTCACGACCTTAGATTTAGACCGAGCTTACACGCAAGTGGTAGTTAGCGACGATACAGCAAAACTTTTAACCTTGAACACGTGCAAAGGTTTGTATACAGTGCATAGGCTCGCTTTTGGAGTAAAAGCTTGTCCCGGTATCTTCCAGAGATTGATGACAGCGTTGCTAGCAGGCATCGCAGGAGTGGCTGTCCTGATCGATGATATAATCGTGTGTGGGAGAACGCCGCTGGAGATGAACGAGCGTCTCGATGTCGTGCTACTACGAATAGAACAAGCTGGGCTTCGCCTTAATAAATATAAGTGCAAATTCTCCAAAGAAAAAGTAGAATTTTTGGGATTTGTTATCGATTCGGAAGGCATTCATCCATCGCCAAGCAAGGTTGAATCTATCATAAGAACTCCAGAACCTAAAAATAAATCGGAATTACAAGCGTTCCTGGGCTTATACAATTTTTACGAGAGGTTCATACCTCAGAAGGCCACAATCCTAGAGCCTCTGCACAGATTGTTAGACAAAACACAAAAATGGCAGTGGACTGAAAGCGAACAGAATGCGTTTGACGAAGCAAAACGATTGTTGACATTTGATTTGACATTAGCTCATTACGACTTACAAAAACCGTTACTGTTAACCTGCGATAGCTCAGAGTATGGTGTTGGAGCTGTATTAGCTCACATTACAGAAGACCAGCAAGAACGCCCCATTGCCATGAGCTCTAGAACATTACACGCACATGAACGTCGGTATTCACAGCTGGACAAAGAGGCTACGGCCATCATGTTTGGTATTCAAAAATTCCAGAATTATCTTACAGGGAGATCTTTCACTATAGTGACGGACCACAAACCTTTGTTAGGTATTTTCAACCCTAGAAAACCGATGCCAAATATGATATCTCCTCGCCTTACTAGAATAGCGATCGCATTGACGTCTCACAACTACGACATAATTTATAAACCGGGAGCACAGATAGGCAATGCTGATGGACTTAGTCGTTGGCCCCAGCCAGTACCCGAACAAGCGGAGGAAGAACTCTATGAAATCTTACTTATGGCAGAGAAACCCGAAGAGTTTCCTTTTGACGCTGAAAATATTTCTAATGAAACCGCAAAAGACAAAGATTTGTTGCGTGTTATCCACTACGTACAGCGTGGATGGCCAGCTCGTGTATCAGATGCAGCAATTCGCCCGTACTGGCTGCGGCGCACAGAATTATCGCTGCAATCAGGTTGTTTGCTGCTGGGCTGCCGTGTGCTGTTGCCGGCGCCTATGCAGGCCGCCGCCTTACGCGCACTGCACCGCACGCACTCCGGTATTGTGCAGACGAAAAGCCTTGCAAGGAGCTACGTATGGTGGCCGCAGCTTGATGACGACATAGAAAAGATGGTAGGCAGCTGTTCGACGTGCTTGGAGCATCGTCGCACACCACCGAAGTCGAGTCACGAGTGGGTGACGCCCACGAGACCATGGTCGAGGGTCCATGTGGATTTCGCTGGACCATTTCAGAATAAATTATTTTTTATTGCTGTAGATGCATATTCTAGATGGCCGGAAGTGTTTGTAGTCAGTAACACAACATCGACTACGGTCATTCGTAATCTCAGAATAATGTTTAGTACTCATGGCCTATGCGAGACTATAGTATCCGACAATGGTACGTCTTTCGTATCTAATGAAATGAAGCAATTTTTGAAATCAAACAACATTCATCAAGTGACTACCGCACCCTATCACCCTGCAACCAATGGACTTGCTGAAAGAATGGTTCAAACAGTAAAGGATAAATTGCGCAAAATGGAAGACATTCCCTGGGATATTAAAATTCCCAATATGTTACTGGGGTTAAGAGTGACACCATGTACTGCTACACAGCGTAGCCCGGCGGAGTTGTTGATGAACAGACGTTTGCGCACATTATTGGATACAATACACCCTGATAATTTGCAGCATAAAAAAATTGAAAAACAAATTTTAAATAATGCTTCAAAAATAACAAGAGAAGCAAATGTTGGTCAAAAAGTTATGTATAGAAGCTACAGCAATGGACCAAAGTGGTTGCCAGGAAGAATAATTAATAAGAATGGGCCATCTAATTATGAAATTAAAAGTAATGACGGTGTAGTTGTAAATAGACACATAGATCAAATGGTTAAGATAAAAACTACTGAGCAACAGATACCAGACACATTAGTCCCTGATATGGAGAAAGAGGAAGGGGAAAGTGAGTTGTATGAGCAGTCTACATCTTTTAACCAAACTCAAATTGAGCACAGTCAAGAGTCTGAGCAGATTATTGAGATCCCAAGTGACCACCATTGGGCCGAAATGTTAGGAATACCTGATCAGGTTGACCTGACCCCTCCTCCAGGCAAAATGAAGAACAAGTCAAATATTCACTCGAAATCTCCTTACAATAGACCATCTACTTCTATGGATAATTATTATTACTTGTCGTAAAATAAGTATTAGACAATTTTATGATTGATTTGTTGTTCAATATAATGTATAATCATAGTAAGAAGGACTGACTGTGTATAACCTACCTATGGGAAAGGTATGTCATATATGAAATATGTACAGGTCTGATTTGTTGTTTTAATAATTCAGTACTATGTAGTAGAGTGGGTATTTGTTATTGTGTATTGTGGGTAGGTTGATATTCTATGTCAGTTTACATAATTCAGTTCTGTCTTGCTACTTAGCACAGTAAAACCATTTAACATTATTTGGTTGTTTTATTGAAACATATTAAAGACTATAATTACATAATAGTAATAAAAAAAAATTTAAAAACTACTTTTTACTAATGGACTTAAAGGAGAAAATTACAAGAATTTGAAGCAAATTGCCTATTATGTAAAACGGAGCGCGACAGCAAATGAAAATATTTGCATCAAGTAAAATATACAGAATGTTTGATGCATCGAAACCTGCTCATTTTATTGTAGTCATATAAATACTATGGTGATATTAAAAATACAGTTGTATGACTATATAAAGAAATATATATAAGAAGAAGATATGATAATTTTACAAACAGTCTGAATTGAAAAAAAAATATTTTAGAAAAATAAACTAAAGTTAATTTATCGGATTTAATATTTCAAGGAGAACCAGACTACTGAATTCTACTGTGGCTCTAATAATTTACCTTTTTTACAAAAACTGTCATTTTTTTATTTTAATGTATAATATCAGAAATAAGCTAATAAAAGACATTACAATATAAATTTCTTTAAGTAAAGAGTAGTAGTTATGTATAGATTACTGCAGACCTATAAATATGTTTTACAACTTGGATTGCAAGAACCTTTGGTACATTATTTGATAGAGCGTTCAATTTTTTTCACTAACTCTCAACACGAAAGTCTAATAGTTCATTATAGATTTTCACTTGGCTGCCGAAGCATCTGCCTATTCGTTATTGTGTCCACAGTGTATACATATACAGTGCTACAATAGAACATTTTGAAAAGGAGAGCGTGCCAAAGCACCCTGCTTCTATTGTATTGCGATTGCACTAACTAGTTGTTGCTTCTGGCTGCCTTCCAAATGCAAGGTGCTCGCTTTCAATTACGCATTATGCTTGTACCCTAGAATGCGCACAGAAAACCGCGTGTTGCTATATATTTGCAACTGACTGCTTAAAATGAAATCAGGAAGGATGCAACTATAATTAAAAATTAAGGTATTACTGATATAAGTCATATGATAATTTTAATTATTTTGATCTGGTAACATAGAAACAAAGGGGAATTAAAAATATTTTATGTTTTGCGTTGAATTGTTGGTTTGCTTGGGGTTTAGATGTTGTAACGGACTGAAAAACGAAATGTATTTTTTTCCGCGCATACATACATATTAATTTCCTACATATCAGATGAGCTTATAAATTATAATTTCTAGATTCCATCAATTTGTGATATTTACATTTTTTCCTTAAGTCTTTACTTAAAGTCAAAATATTTATAAAGAATAATTCAAAATGAGTTTTATATCGAGCAATATTGAGTTTATAAAATCAAATATAAATAAAAAACTTTTCATTATTTCCTTTCTGAATGAGTCTTTAAATTAAATAATTCCTTCCAACGAATGCTTATCTAGAAAACATATTGATCGCCATGTTTTAATGACATCCTTTATTAGGTCACGTACACAAGTCTTAAATTTTAAAGCAAACATAAATACGACTCAAAAATTAACAACGAAAAAGCCTCATGCTGGTAAAGCATTAATTATTTCTATTCTTTTCAACAGTATGAGGTGGTCTGTTTACAAAATACTCGCAGTCGGCTTATTTCTATTGAAATATTAATAATGTTTCCTTTTATCTGTCAATGTCATGCAATTGTATTTTGAACATTTTCAAATAATTTAAAGGGAAAAACCTGGCCAGGTTTCTTGTTCGGTCTTCTTAGTCAAAATAAATAATAAAGAAAATACAGTTAATAAAAAATGTACCTTAAGTACCATCGCTGTATATTTTTTTTCTTTAAGAAGTAAACAAACTATTATATCACTTAGTATATCACGTAGTAAGACTTCAATTTTAATTAATGTTTTGGGATAGTTCCGTGAAATCTAAGGTTATTTTTTGATGATCTGATGAAAATCTTCAGAAATTGCAATTAGATACCGATTAGCATTGGTTCTTTTAAGCTACTGTAAAAGTCAAAAGAGACTGATAGTCAAATATATCAATTAAAAAAGGTGAACATAAAATAAAAAAAAAACTAAAATATTTTTTATAAGTAAAAGTTAAGTTAAGTTAGTTATGTTTTTAAGTTATTTTTTTATATAATTTGTTGGTTCTACAGATCTTATTTTTTTTTCTTTCAATCGATACTCAACCTATATTTTTTGTGTTCAAATTATATACAAAATAATTATAAATAAACGTAATTTTTAAAACATTTGTTTGCTTTCTTTGTTATTGGGTACTGTAGTGGTTATACTGTACATATTCATCGTAGACAAATAGTAATTATGTATATTTGATGTTCCGACCTCTGTTTTAATTTTTAATGGCTAAGACTGTTGCTTGTGTCGGTTTTTGAAGCCTGTTGCGCTTTTTCGGTCTTATTAAAATACATTTTAAAAACAAAGAGATGCTTAAGAAATTTTAGTTAATAATATCTACCTACCTACGACTATATCTGTTATTTATATCATTTAAAAGTGTAGAATATAATAATGAAATTGTATTACACATTGTAGTACACGTAAAATACATGTTACTATTTATGCGTTATTATATTAACTCGTAAGTAAATACAATTTTAATAATTGACTTGAGTTTTTATGATTTTGTACTTATTACTCAACTAGGTGCCTATATGATTTTGAGTAATAAGTTTAATCATTTGTATATTGCCTGATTCAGGGTTTCATTAATTTATATATGTGTCATGGGCTGCTCAAATTACGTGGATTTAGAATAGAATATATCTTTATTGTACATCAACCAATTCGAGCCAATTCAACAAATAAAAACCTTAACATATTTACAACATTTGGATTTAACATATTTACTATGTATAATATGTCAAAATTAAACGCCTCGTAAAAACTATCTACAATATAGATTGGAACCCAGCACAAAGCATTAAAATTTATTGAAGTCAGCTTAATAGTGACCCACTGGTAATCTTCATTATACTAACAAAAATAATGTAAAATTGAGTTTAATGAAGAAGATAATCTTGCCTTAACTCTATCATATACATATTTAGTCTTATCTTCTATGTATAATACAGTATGTACACACGTCAACACACAGAAATCTATTGTTTGCGTGGAAGAGACACTGTGTAGAAGATAACTGTCACGTATTGTTATTGTTGTGTTCGCGAAAAGAATTTGATAATCTAATTTTAATTCTTTTTATTATTATAAAATTTAACATCGGTATCAAGTTAGACCATAAATATGGAACCGGATTCCCAACACATTTTGAATCTTTTCAAGTATTTGTAACGAGGAGATTTGTTGCAGTATCGGAAAAAATAGTATTAAATATGCTTAAAAGTATTTAAAACTTTTCTAGGAACAGACTGTTGCTTGCAACATTATCAGGAAATAAAGGGTATGAAAAAATAACTCAATTAAGGTAAAACTTCTAGTTCAAAAGATACTTCAATATATTCGATTTTACATTCCTTGAATGTCCTAAATGTATGTACAAGTATATGGTATCGTGTTCCCCAGATCATCTCGCTCGGCGGGCGCGGCGACCGTGTTTTGTTCCTGACTTGCCTGTGAAATATATTTCTCAAATTCCCGATATTTTACTTGGAGTCTCGAGGTGTTCGTTAGACTGTCGCCAGCCACCGGCGTGCGCAGCGGGTTGCGGGGAGGGTCTGATTCATGTTTACGGCGTCGTCAGCTGTTCGACATGAATGTGCCGCGCCCGCGCCGCGCCTCATTGATTGATACCTGCGGAGCGTTCGGGAATCTCGCCCGGGAAGGGTGAGGTCTAGGAAAACTGAATAGATTTTTATTAGCTTCTTTTAATAGTACTTATAATAATACTTGACGGTAATACGGAGAATTTTAGCTTTAACTCCATAATAGAATAATAAATAACAATCTCAACTTTAATTAAGAATTTTTTTAAATTTATTACTATCTTGTTACCGAATAAACTTAGAGTAAGCATAATAAAAATATTTTATAGAACGACTTTGGATAATACATTTCTTTAAGATTATGCAACAATTTTACTATTACTGAACAATTTATAATCTATAGTGTTTTACCATCGAGTTTGTTGAAGGCAACAGGATTAAGGGTCAGTACAATCCCGAACGTACCATTGGCGCGCGGGCCACGTGCGCCGGCAGTACGGCCGCGACCGCCGGCCCGCGCGCGCGGATACTGTCCGCTTCGCGAGCATGTGACCCGCCCGACACGACCCCTCAATGGATTCCACTAGGTGACCGCTCCGACCCACCTACCGTCCAAGAAAAAAAAACGTAAGCCTTATTGAATATAAAGAAAAACAATTTCGTAGCATTTGACTTCACAGGACCCAATCGATTGCACTGAATTTCGTTTCTGGATTTACAAAATTTTAGCTTTACGTAACCGAAGGACGACGTTTTGTTATTCGAAAGTCACGCTTATCTAGGCGTGTGTCCGCTGACAGATTACATAAATGACCTATCATATTCGAATCGCATGTTCACTGGATTGTTTACTACGACTAGTAAAAGTAATAGCCTCCGCGATAGCTTGTTGCCAAGAAATGGCTCGTGTTTTTCAATATCACTTAAGTTTATGTTGGCGTGCATTTAATACCATTTAAGGGAGAGCTGCTACGAACAGGATAGTTTAGTTCCTCCAGTAATCAATTTGTAGCACGTATCGTAGCACATTGCGTAGCACTACGTAGGGCTACGAACGTAGCGGTGCTCTCGTAATTTTCGTAGCATTTGACAAATTATGTGGATGTGCTTTTAGTGAAAATTGACTTCCGTACTAAATAATAAATGAACATTACTTAACCTAATGAATTCCTTTTAAGGTTTATTCCATCTATGTTTAAACTGATTAAATTAGAAAATGTTGATCATGTATTTGCTTACTATGAACAATTCAACACAAAATTACGTATATTTTTTATCGAATTCACTCTCAGATGTACTTTATTATTGGAGATCATCAGTTGGCGTTAAATGATGATGCTTTATTTGTAATTATTTCTAATTGTAATTGTATTATTAGAGAATGTAATTATTCTAGTTATATTGAGGAATCATTTTGGATATACGTGTAGTACAATTGACATAATTGAAAATTATCAAGAAGCTTAATATTATTAAGTATAATGTAAGTAAGAAATCGAACTTATAAATTAAATTTAACATAAAACATTAGGTTTATTATAATAGAGGTAAAGATGTTATTAATTGTTTGATAACGTCTCATATACAGCTTAATTTTAAAATTAACTCTTCACTTTTTATTCTGACAAATACGACACAACAAAAACTTTTTAGTTAACTTTTTACTTTTTAGTAACAAAAGAAAGTTTTCTGAGAAATACTAAGTAAAGTATTAATTAATGAATACTAATTTTTATATACAAATATATACCTCACAGAGTCAATGACTTCACTTCGCACTCCCGCCCATTAAGGTCAAAATAAAGGCCCACACTTAATTACAAGATAAATATTGTGAATCATTGTCATTATTTGCTTTGGTATAATAAACGGGGTCAATTGAACCATCAATTATAAATGGATGTCTTTTAATTTGTGGCTTGAATATTATGACGTATGGATTAAAAATTTAGAGTTTTAGCATTGACCACTCTATATATTTATTACATAGAATAGTACCATTAGTATCAAACTACCCACATTATCAAATAAGATGTTATCATATTTTATTTTGACTTCTAAAACTTGACTTGACTTCTAAGTCAACAATAAAATAAATAATTATATGGATTAATTTAAAAACAATTCATTAATGGCTGGTACAATTTTTTTGTTAAGTGTTTCTTGCCAAATAATATTGCCCTATTACGAGACGTGGTTTCAAGATAGGTTTAAAACTGAGTTCAGCTTTCGGCTAAAAAGTAGTCGTAGTTGGACTATCAATGCTTATAATGACTAGCGCGTTGTCCAATTTGTTATAAATAAACGTAAATTACGTTTTTAAAACTCCCAAGCAGTATTCCCACGTCAAAAATAATCTCTGCGTGGCATTTGACATTGAAGGAAAATGTAATAAGGCATGGTTCCAGGTGTTACTGCTGTACTAGTTACTGCTAACCCATGTCAGCAAAGTGTCCTCAATATTCCAATCTCCTTATGTGTTTCTTCCATATAAGAAGACTGTACCGTATTGGGACTGTATGAAAGCTATAAAAAAGTAAGTATAATAAGCATACAATTTGTCACTGTTACAGAAAATTCATTTGCTCTGATATCCTTCATTATTTAGGATCATGACATAATAGCTAAAGAAAATATAAATAAATATATAGGATGATTTAATATTTTTTTATTTTATTTTTTAGCTATTATGTGATCACTATATACAGTAGACAAAGGAATCATTAGAGATTAATCAATTTTAATTTTTTTTACCGTATAACCTTTTTTTCATAATTAATAATGATAATAAATCACAATATTTATTTTGTAATTAAGTGTAGGACTTTATAAAGCATTAAAATCTTTGGCATCACTCGATTTGAAAAGGCTTTTTTATGTGTTGATTATATTAATGATAGCTGCTCATTCGTATAGAGTATAGTAATTTTGCCTATCAGGTGTTTGTTGCAAATATTTTTTACCATGTATCATGTATCAGTTTTTAATAAATCAAATATGTCAACGTTTATAATACTAATAACGCATGCGTTATTAGTATTATAAACCTTGACATATTTGAAACGTTGACATACAAAGATAGCACTAAAATTGTTAATGCACCCAATGCACATTTTCTAGGAGGAGTATTTTCAGGTGACTCATAATGAATAACTTCTCAAACATAATATCATTATCTTTGCTTGTGTAAAAAACTATTTATTGCCAGTATACTGCTGCCTCTGTAACATTTCTTTATTATTTGAATAAGCTGAATATATGAAATCAATAAAAAAGTTGTCAAATACCCTATTAAATACGGTTACTGTTCAGGTAATCCGAAAATTCTCGCTCTTAAAGTAGAATCTGCAAAATATTTATACAATTTTATAAAAGAGCAAAGTAACGTCCACAGAAATACTGGCCACCTACATATTTATTTAGCGAAGATTTCCTTCCACGGCACCCTTTTTGAATTGATTGGCTTAATGCTACAACTACCACTATATACAGAAGACAATGGGATCATTAGGCATTAACCAATGTTTTTTTATTACCAGATTTTTACATTTATATAAGACATTTAACATTATTGTAAACAATTCAAACCTGTTAATATTTTGGTATTAAATAAAGCCAACAAACATGTCCTTCCCAATTATACAAAACCCATATTACGTACAACCTGATTGTTAATGTTAGCACTGTAAGGCTTTCAAATTTCACGGTACACCGGTGAATCGCAAAATTTAGAATGAGTAAACTTGAGCGGAAACTTAAAATGCAAATGAGTTGCATTGCAGCCGACCCGTCTTTGCCAGAAGCGGGAAATGTAATTTTTTAGCACAGGAGACAATAATTTGGTTTATCTATATTAATATTATAAAGTTGAAGAGTTAGTTTGCTTGAACGCGCTAATATCTGGAAATACTGGCTGGGGTTATGGACTAAACTTCTGATGTGTATCTCCCATGTAGGTAGGTCTATGCCCAGTTGGGGGACCTACATATATATGAAAGTGTTATTTGATTTCTAGTCTTTATTGTAAAGAATTATCATATAAAGAGTTTCTTAGAAAAACGGTATACTTATCCTATTTAAGCGTTTTGAACACTATTTAAAAAATATACAAAGTTATATGTCAACAACAATAAATATTAATTTGGAATAAAATTATTTCCATTCCAAAATTCACCTAATTTCATTTAAATTAACAAAACCCTATGTTAACTTATACAATAATTCTATATATATTTAAGCAAACCTTTAGATCTGAAACGCAATAAACTATTTTGAAAATATATTTCAGTTTGAAAGCTCACGTATTTCCTACTTTCGTTTGGATTTAGTCTCCAATATAATTTAGTTCTTTGAATATTAGATATATAGATAAACTAGATTTAGTTTTAATGATTCCAGAACACAATTGAACCGCCTAATAGGCATCCTCATTTCTAACATAAGCACTTTGAGACATAATAATAATATTTCTCAGACTCAAACCTATTATCTAGCCCAAATCAAGCATCATTAAGAACTTGTGTTATGGATACTAGATAACGGAGAAACATGCTTAGTTATTTGTATATTAATATCAGAAATATAATAAATAAACATACAAACTTCCATGGCTCGTAAAGAAATATTCGTCCTCATTACTGATAGAATATTACGTACTCATTATTCAGTATTCGGATTCGGGTCCTCTGACCAAGTCAACAGTGGTATTATTCTACCAGAAGTTATAAATTGTATAAGTGCACTCAATCTCATGTTACATATACAATCATTCATTTAAATTTTATTATCCACTATTGCCGCTTTCGGTAAAATTACGTGGCGTAGTCGTTCATGTCGGACATCGTACGATTTCGAGACATTATGGTCATCTTTTAACCTTTGTATACTTGCCCCAATTTTAGTAACACAAAAACCAGTGAGCGGTGTCACAGAATTAATATTTGAAGTCCTATTTTGTGTTGGTAGTAATTTTATACTCCCTTCAAAAGTTACCAATTGGCGCCAAATAAACCCACACGTATGTCTTTGTAAAAAATGTTTCATCGGTCTTACAGGTGTGGGTATAGGATGGTTAATGGAGGCAGATTCAAATTAATTATAAATAAGGCGCGACTTTTAACATTCTCCCATTAATTATTTTTATAATTATCCATATACACTACCCACAAATTTATAAAATCACTCTGTCCGAAAGGCCGAATGTAAGGTGGGTATTCCGACTTCAACGTAAGGGCACCATGATCTAGCATCATCATGGCAGCCCCCTGACACTACCAAAGGCGACTAGCGCCACAACCAGTCGTGGGTCTAGGAGGCCCACAGTTCCTAACCACAAAAAGGTTCACTGGCTTAGAGGGCCCATCAACAACGGCAATAAAGCCACAAACTTTATTCTCCCGGCCATTTTTGCAGTCCGATGAAGTGCCTGGAGACCCATCAGGTGGCACTGAAAAGAGCCTTTTCGCTGGAGATTCGCTGATCACGAAAGCACTACCAGTTCTATTCCGGTAGATGTTTCGTGACCGTGCCGTGGCTTGATCTGTTGATCTGAGTCGCCCATTTTATTAAACGGGGAGGTCATCAAGTGCATTAAGCGGTCCTCTGACGGTTCCACTACACGAGGAGGCTCTCCAGCCCTTACCCAATATATCTAGAGCCTAAGTATGCTAAAACAGTGTGTTCTTTGAAACTTCTAGTAAATAGACATTTTCTTACTTACTCTGAACGTTCTTCTTCCATTCTTTATTTTGCCCGCTATATTTGACATATTGTGTTTGTGATGTCTCTTTGCTGTTACTATAAATTTGCAAAATTAAGTTTTTCTCTATAATATGTATATATGCTTTGCAAAGTTTATACAAGAGTCACTAATAAAACCCGTATTGGTATTGTAATTTAAAAACGCTGAAGCAATAGACTTACTTAAGATAGCAGTGGATACATATGGAAGATTGTATTTAAGAAAAGATGTAACGTAGTTTTGTGGGAGTTTCAGAAAGAGCTTTGAAATTTCTAGATAAATGACAAAATACACTCAGTGCTCGTAATCAAATTGTTTGGTCTTTGCACTCGGAAAACTAGCAAGAGAATTGCACCGAGGGAATACTCAAGATGTTTATTTGGTGGAATAGCAAAATCTCCAAAGCTTATTTCGCGAATCTTGTGATCAGAGCGAGGAAAAAAATTATCGACATTTTAAGAATATGATTGATCAGAAATTATAAATAACTTCTGATGTACTGAATTCAACTCAGATACAATATTCAATATAAAGGGCTTCATTATTGTATGTAGGCTTTATTAAAATGTATATTTTAAATCACTCATATTTTTGAGCGAAATAATTGTCTTATAATTTTAGAACGCTGCACACGTTTCTTCTACCATTTAATTTTATTCAAATTTATAAAATTCTTCTAAGATATCGGTAGTTCATTATATTTCATATTACAAAACATAGTTTTTTCACATCCCAGCTTTTTTACTAGTATTGACATTTTCAGCAAATTATTTACTTCTAATGACAAAACATTATATTAGGTTATTCTAATTGCAGTAATGTGTTACAATGAGGTTGCAATGTTTGCGCACGCGACATAGACAGGTTCCAAATGGTGCTGCAACACCGTCCTAATAAGTGGCTACAATTGCCTAGAAAAGCCCACGAAAGCGAAAATAGAAACAATAGAATTAAGTTTAGTCGAGTTCAAAAATACTAGAGGCCGCAAACACGTCTCTTTGATAAGCTAAAGTTTCATGCAGCAAACTGTCGTGCCCGGCGTCCGGTCCACTGCCAAAATTGTCCATGACTCAGGTTGTATGTTACACTGCCTGGCTTCTGCAGCTGTAGTGAAATAGGTCAAGGTACTAATGCCGGAAACTAAAATGTGAACACTACTCCTGCAATTTAAGGAGAGGTCGAGCATAGTGAAATATTTTCCCTCGAATTTTGAGCGCCTATTAGTAAAGCATCTCAACTTTAAAGAAGACCGAAGCCAATTGGGGTCTTGTATTCTGGCCTAAGTAGTGGGGCCAAGGGTCATTGTGTATCATCGGAACCAAAGCACGCAGTTCTTCATAACCTTCTCGGTCACGATGAATCTAAATGGTTATTTCAAAATCCTTTTAAATTTTTTAATTTACTAAAAATGTCTTACAACCACGTATTGATAGCGTTGATACTAGAATAATTAGTGAGAAATACCATTGATGTTTTAAGCGTTGATCAGGTCACGATGCCGTGACCTGATCGACGCTAACCATGGTAACCGCTTCTCATAAGCCTTTTGTATGCTAATATTCTATTGTCACCGCTGTTGTTGTAAAAAACCCTAATATAAGCACTTTTGCTTTCGAGCTGTTCCAATATTCTATCTATTAAAAAGCAATTGGCCCGCCACAGTTTAGTTATCAAGCAAGCTCTGTTACTTTCAGTTAATAAAGATCTTTAGTAAGTTTATTTCAATTCTTCTTCTTTTTTGTTTTTTATATAAAAATGACTAGCGTTCATTGGAAATTGGCTGGTTAGCTGGTTATCAGCTTCGTTTTTGATATACTTAAAATCTCTTTAAATACGAATCAGTTTTATCACGTCGCAAGAAAGAATCGCAAATGAGTACACGGTTCATTAGGTTTCTTTCAGTGATTTCGCGTGGCACCCAAATATCGAGATTTTTTGTATACCCAGCTTTTTTCAATTGGCATAAAACTATTTTGAGGTCGATTCCCAGTTCTTCAGCTATGTCGTTACTGCTAGTATGCCTATCTTCCTCCACTTTTTCCAAAATAGCGTTCATTTTATCCGTAACAGAGCGAGGTGCATCTTTGACATCAAAATTCCTGGAAACCAAATAGGTGCTACTCTTACTGACACTGTATTAGGTCCATAAACTAACTAACTAACTAACTTTTTGTCGAGGCTTGTGTTTCATTTTTTTTTGTAATAAAAATTTAAAAGGTATCTAATTTATTCATTCGATTCGCTCATTTTGACAAAATAATAGTGGGAAACAACATTTTCCTATTTTCCTAGTAGATTCTTTTTTGAAAAGACACCTTTTATATGTCATGAAAGCCAGCCAGTTGCAACTAGTACAGCTAAAGATATTTTATTAAAAGTTTGTACATACTATATGCGAAAAGACTTTTTCCCCGACCTAATAATTGAAAATTATGTATGGGAAATAGTCTAATTAATATGTGCATGTTGCCTAAACCGTCATTTATGTCCACTTCCATTTTTTTAAGACGGCTTAAGTGAAAAGCTGTGAACGTGATACAAATTTCACCGGGTCAACTGTGTCTTAGATAAAAATATTGCAACAGTCCCTAAGTCAAATAAAAACCTACATAACAACTTCAAAAATAAAATATCGCTCTCTTGTTTCTGAATTCAAATTAGACGGATATTTCTCGAGCTGATAAATAGCTACAATTATCATTTACATAACATTAGCATATATTAGCTCATGTAAATCAGGTATTAATATCCGCTACCGGAGCTACAGCGATTAGGTAAGTTTATTATGGAAACTAAAAGATTTCAAAATTTTTGTAGCAATTTATTTTGCAACGCTACAAATATTGAAAAAAAAGAACAAATGTTCTTTATTGTACATACACAAATATACAGTAATCTTTGCTTAAATTTTAGATTTTAAATCTATCTGAGCATCTATTTGCAGTATGAGAAATGATCGCTGAAATCCATATTAAATTGCAGTCGTGCTCGTTTCCGTGGCAATCTTAACTCTTCATTGCAAGAAAGAACTTCTTGCGTCCATTTTTCAATACGTTGTGTGATTACATAATTTTTTTATCGAAAACGCAAATAGACTAATACAGAGACATCGATTGATTTGGTCAAAACATTTAGCTAGACGGATTGATAACTCGTAGACCAAATGTTACGTAATTGTCACTAATTGGTGGTAAAAAAAAGCGAGAAGACTGGTGGTCTAATAATCTAATGAAATAATTATGACTGAATCTAGTGTAAGAATCTAGAATAAGCTTCTTTTTATTCTTTATGGGGTAGCTCTTGGCCTTTACCTCACCTGATGGTAAGTCATGATAAGGTCGAAGATGGAAGCGAACTATCGGCAGCAGCAGCGAACTGGTGACAGCTGAAAATCGAGCAGAACATTTATGCCCACACTGGGAATCGAATTCCGGAACTCCAGATCTGAATTAGGTGGTATCAACGACTAGACCACAGATATGGTTAAATCTCGGGAAAGAAGTATTCAGTAGGGGATTGCTGTGGGATTTATATTGAGATTAATAATGACTTTCAAACTGTAAATTAATAAATAATAATAATTTATTGTAATACCCAATTACAACCTAAACGCCGTTTGGTTTAATTGCGTCAGTTTTCAGCTACAATATCTAAGCTTTTTATTATCTTTTCGAGATATTTATCTAAGTGTTACTAAGCCTATGCCATATAGGCTAGTTGGGGAAAAGAGGCATAAGTCCTATAAAGCAATTCTATGGAAGTATGGACCAAAAATATTACAATAAATATATCAGCGACGGTAGACTAACGCAACAATTTATATTATTGACTTGCAATATCGTCCAATTAAACGAATACATCTTTTTGGCAAACAACTTATATTTCATAGTAACGATAAAGGCAGTAGGATCAAACTTTTCTATATTGGAATGGATTTATTATCATTTCAATGAATTGTGATAGAAATAGAATTAGTGACCAAAAATATGTAAAGCATTGATAATAATAATTTCAATACTTGTAAATGAAGATGATCTAATGATTTATTGAGTTAACATAACTAGTTTTTCATACGTGTTTGTATAATTATGCCAAGCTTATTGGCGTAGTGGTTTCGGTTACAGAAACCAAGCATTTTGGCCACAGTTGTCCAGAGTATCTGGAGGACATCCAGATAAATATTTGAAAAACTTCCGTAATTCGAAAGGCATGTGGTGTGGTTAAAGCGCAAGCTTCTCATGTGTACAGGCTTTTGATGATGTCTAATTATATAGTTAATAATATTCTTGATATTGATTTTAATTCATTGTCTATGTATATCTGTCAATAGGATCCATTACAGAAGCTTAATTGAGCTTGATAATTGGGTAGTTAAATATATTATTATTTACTGCCCTGTTTTGTAATCATACCAATACAACCATATTCAAACGTATAGAATTTATCTCTACTTATAGATAAGATATATATTATTGATAATGATTTATGTATTATTTAACTGTACACACGTTTAAAGTTTCATTAACTGTTACTGTGACGAGTTTTAATGCATGTATCACAGAAATTTTATTATTAAATAAATAAAATTCTCTAATGAATATTATAAAATAATCATTAATTAATTAAATAATCGTTCGTTTTTATTGTATATATTACAATACAAATGAACGTATATATGATATAATGTTTTTTTTGTTTTGATTAAACATGTTTTTTTTGGAATATACATCTTCTAATCAAAGAATGGGTTGCTTGATTGGACTCTATGTGGAAAAATGCATTTACCTCTATTTCGTAATGGTGCAAGAGATCACCACGGGGAAATAGAGGTTAGGGCTATATGGGGATTCTCGGCCAAAGGTGGATAGTCTCATCTACTCTCTAAAACGACCACTTATTCGAACTTGTCGCTATAACAGATTTATTGGCGACGGTTTTTTCCCTACTTCCTGGTAAGCACATGTACTTTGGTGTCCATATCTAACGTATTATGTTGCCGCCCAAGTCGCCGTACGGAATACACTTGCTACACCGCTGGCTGGATTTTCCCCACCCGTCTTCACTGAACGTGCGTGTTCTCTGCGACCGATTCTTAGTTCGGGTATGAGGTCTGCCGAGAGACATACTTTTCACAACTGTTCCTCCATTTATTTTCGCCTACGACCGTCTCGCAAAATATGTGGGGATTTTTGAACTTCTATAATGGCCAAGGCCAAGCGCAAGGCTATCGCTGTCGATTACTGAAGTGAGGTCAGCTCTTTCTGCAGACCATCTTGGACACTAAATCAGGGTGCTTGACCCTGTATCGTCGTACGCGCCGCATTGATGACAAATCGGAGTTTGTTCTCTCATCTCTATTTTGTGGAGGTACCACCCAAAGTATCCATGTTCTCAAAGGATCTAGACCATGCGGAACGAGAGCGAAGCCCGCCGTATTTGTATCTATATTTTGTGCAGATACGCGGAAATTTCTCATAATAGATTCGCTAATTTGCAATATCCCCGAAGATTTCATTCAAAAATTTAATCATCATCATCTTGTCAGCTGAAAGACGTCCACTGCTGGACATAGGCCCCTTCTATGAATCTCCTAACCGATCTACTCTGCGCTGAGCGTATCCAGCGGCTTCCCTCGACTTTAACCAGATCGCCGGTCCACCTTGTGTCTAGCAACGTTCATTGTACGTGGCCACCACTCGAGGACCTTTCTCCCCACCGGTAGTTAGTTCTCCATGCAATGTGAAAATTTAATTCACCTTTTTAAAGGTTGTCATATATGTCAGCTATCCTTTTCGCAATCATATTGAGAGAAAAAAATGCAATACAAATTTAGTCTGAGTACTTCAAAGCAGGCCCAAAGCTTAGTCAAAACAAGGACCCCTTTTTTTGCTTGAGCTAATTGTTACCCGACCATTTACCATCAGATGTGTGTCAGTTATTAACAAAACTTACGGGTTAATTAAAATGAAAGTATTGCTTTGTAGGTGAGTGTATTCTTAGGTAATGACGTAACGTCACGTTATATTATAACTAAGTGTTACCAAGTGTGTGGTGGTGGTGGCGGTTAATGTATTAAAGTCTTGACCTTGTAATGTAACATTTTTAATTAAAAGGTTAAACTTACATCTACTTTGAATTATTTTAACTTAATTTGAAAATAGGATAATAATTTAAATTTTGATAGGTATTATTACGTATTACTATGACAGTTTTCGAAAAATAAAAAATGGAATGGTTTTACTTATACTTAGAATTTATCTTAAGGGTTGAAGGTTGTACATTACATCCACGTGAACAGAACCAGTGGGTATAGTGTCACTTAATTGTAGTTGATTTGTAATACTTTTATTGCTTGCATCCCGTTCGCTTGGAGGCGATGGTCTGGTGAAATGCTTTGGCAAAACCTAGGTCACCATTGCAAAAGGCAACGAAGTTACCGATGTGTTTTAGTGAATATTTCCAGTGACGTTATCATCAAACGCCGAGCAAGTTCCACACACGCCTGTTGCTTAGCCAGTGGCGGGCAACTCCGTAAGTGGATTCCTCCTGGTAAATAGAAGGTAAATTAAAAGACAGCAGATTCTAATAACTTTAAAGACAGCTAGGTATTGGAATGAGTCGCTTATTGGTACGCAGGCTTTTAAGATGGTGACGCATTGCCTATTTTGATAGTTTACGTATGCACCTTAGTAATAATATTAAATTAGCCTGGCTTTTCAAAGTAATTACTGCTTAGAGCCAAAACCCTTAATTTTCTTTCTACTATGAATCATAAATTTTCTTAATGATGAGTTATTGTTGTCCTTTACTAAGACTTCAAATATACCTCAAAGAACAAACTACAATGAAATAGGAAAACATTAAATTGAATTAAAAAAAAATTCATTGATTATCTAATATAATGATATTATCAATTAGGCACCTCACTTACCCGTTTTGTGTGTACTATGAACATTTATTCGGCGATAGTTCGTGCGAAGAATCGTTTTGTTTGTGTTTATCCTGGTGTAGGTACTTACCTACTCTAGGGAAATGAAATGAACAGGCACTCTGAGATTGGTGTAATATAGCAGAAGCTTATTAACTACGCAAAAGTATTCCTTCAGCTTTATGGAGTCGATGCTTTATGTAGTGTACTAATTGGTCCCTGATAAAATTAAGTCTCTACGACTCTATCCGTTATATAAACAGATAACAGGAGCTTTAAATTACTAGATAGGTATAAATATTTCAGTTTATACATGCATCCTTACGTTGGTAATAACTTTATTCCAAGCAGGTGACGTCCAATGGTCGTAGCATTCTATATGCAGTGTAATCGAAATTTACATCTTTGCTTTTCTATATTTTGTAAACGGATTTGTCAAACTTTATATCACCTTGACCTGTCACAAATGCTATCTATTAAAAGTTATCTAAGGCAGCGGATAGTTTAGAATAGCACGTCAGTTAGAAATTTTTTCATTCTTAACTTCTTATTTTAAATTAATATTTTAACTTTTATTTTAGATTTTCCCTATTACTTTTCTATTTCAACCGTATTAAGGAAAATTAAATAATAAAACCAATTATTCCAATTGGTGACACCGATTTTGAATTTTAAGACTAACGAATAGCAGTTTATTTTAAGGAAGAGAATAACGTAACCAAATTAGAATACGAGGATAGATAGTTTGATGTTCATTAACCAGTTATAATGTGGTCAAAATTTAATGTATTCATTAATAAGTAGTAAAGGACGCCATAGGTACTATTTTGTAAGAGGATTTCAACCTATATTTTTTACAATTGAAAAATAATTGCTGCTATAATACTACGTTGTAGGGCAAACGAATGAATAGCCTAAAATTTTGAACAACAAACAATTAAGCTATTGTTTAGTCGAATGGTAGATGTCATTTTGATGAGCAGTTCCCGTTCGCCGCGCAGCGCGAAGCCCGCTTATCTCGCTCGAATAAACTTTACAATCGAACGATTTTAACATGTTACGTGAGTTTACTGCTCCACATAATTTGTATATTTATTTATTTAATATTGGTTTAGATTTGGGTGGGATTTTTAAAATTTTGCCATATTTATAAGGATATTAATACATCAGGGGCACTCTCCTGGCTTGGTTCTGTTGTGCTTATACAGTCATCATCTATTTCAAATTAATAGTCGTTCATTTGTCTAGTTAAAACACAAAAACTGCTTCACAGATTTAAGTTATGTTTTTTTTGTTTTGTTTGCCAATGCCACATGGGTGGTTTGAACAGAAAATAGGTTACAGGGAAACTCCTAAGCAAACCCTAATTGATAATGATTGGAAATTGAAAATAAGTATGGAAAAATTACAAGTAAAAATTAAAATATTTTTTATAAATTAAAAAAAGCCATCACACAATAAAACTGCTCGTATTTAACAATAAATTGTATACTTGATGAACTATAAGGATTTGAACTGTGAACTTTAGAGACAAAATGGATGACTAGTGTAAAAAGCGTCTCTCATCTGTGTATTAAACTTTATGTAAGCGCTACTGTTTAAGATATTACATAAGATAGAAGACAAACACGTGATATATTAAAGAAAGTCAAATGTGTGTATCTACAATGCCAAAAATTTACTCATTCAAAAACCAACTGATAAGCTGTTAAAACTTATAGATGTGATTCTGTTCTCTTTGTTGAATTGGTTGAAATATTCTAATGCACTTTTATTTAATCTGTCATCAATTGCTTGCATACGCATCAGGCACAAGTATTTACTATAGCTAAGTTTCGGCAGGCTGATAATTTATTTCTAGAATTTTTTCGATCGCTATCTCTAAATTTGAATCATTTGTGAGTGCAGATTTGATTTGCATGCGCAGTAGTAGATTATAAGTTCCTGCTTCTGCAAATATTTCTTCATACAATAGCTACAATATGTAATCAGGCAAATAATTTTGAAAGAAGAATAATGTATTATAAACTTCAAACATTACTCAAGACGACTGGCCGGCCGAGTGGTTAGTACAGGCTTCTGGGTCAGATTAAATTTGCGTCCAGAATAAATGTTGGTGTGATAAACACAACTAGGTTTTGTTCTCGGGTAATGATCATTTAAATATTTAGAAATACACATGTTCAAGCTTTTGATGGTTCATGGGCTAAATCATAGGCGTTTGAGTGTCACAATATTATTATCATTATTAACTCGTGAAAGCGAAACATTACTATAGTGAGTTCGATATTTCTATATAATCGATTAATCCCATTAGTGAACTGTTCCCCATCGATCATATTTAAGATCGGACTGTGTAGCTGACACGGAAGATTTGTGGTGAAATAGCGGTTTTAGTTTGTTGGCCGATATCTTATTGGAATTAGTTCGTGGGCATCTGTAGGTGCCCCGTCAGCAAATTATTTTATAAGATACGAGATTTGTTTCGTGGTTGTTCATTTAGGTATTTTTCTTTACTATCTACTATTAAATATGTTATATTCTTATAGGTAAGTTATTTTAGCAGGTTTTGTAGTCTTTAGTCGTATAATAATACCTATCACAGGTCTCTTAGTTTTATTGGGGGAAAATCTTTATGTAAGTCCACCTAGCTTACTATCTTTCTTAAGTATTACGCAATCAAAATAATGATACCGGCTAAAATTGTTCCAGCAGTTCGAAGTATCTTACGTAGACCTGTAACCAGTTTATTGTGGTTTAGATACCGGCGATATTTGAATCCATCGTTGGCTGTACCATCGCTTACAATCAGGTGAATGATTGAGTATCACGATGAAAGCCAATAGCTACCCCATTATAAATAATAATAGTGTTAAACTCCTAGCAGAAAAATTTTATAAACTACCTTGCGTTTGCAGTGAAAGGTTAAGTCAATCACTTTGTTTGTTGGCTTAAATAAAACGGAGAGAGTTACTCAAAAATAGGTCTTATTAAACCTTGTCGTAATAAACCGATATATCAAATGATGACTTCGAAATCGATTAAAAGCCTTTGGGTTGTTTTGCGGATTTGATGATTGATTTTTTGTTAAATTTTTATTAACTAAAAAAATCAATCCGCATATCATTACTTTTAATTTTAAAGGTGACAAGTTATGTTATTTTTGACCGACTTCTAAAATAGGACGTTCTCAGTTCGGTTGGATTTTTTTTCAATATGTATGTAGTTAGCTTATCTTATTAAGCAAAGAGTAACAATAAACTACAATGTATCTTTTAATAAGTCTACCAAGAATATGAATAATGAAACATCAGCACTAGGAAGTGCTGTTATATAACAATAACAGAGTAAAACAGAACAGCGACTTCCTAGGGCTAACAATTTCAGTAACTTTTTCACGATAAAATCCTGATGTCTTTTGAGTTTGTTATACGCAAACTTCAGGAAGATCATATAATTGAACAGACAAGGATCGAGTTCGGCCTTCGGAAATGTTTCGAATAAGGTCACCGATAACTTTATGATTACCAACTATTTTACCCCTCGCTAATCTAGGGAGAAATAAATTTATTACTGTAGGTATTGTTTATTCGTTATCATGCTGTCATCGTATTATTGAACAAAGCTGCACCAGCACGCTGGCGGGCTACTCACAATATATAATTTAGGGACGATCAATATCGGTTATGTTAATTTTTATTAAATACGCTATAATTTTGTACAAAGTAAGTAATGCCTTATTGGTTTTCCCTGATTTATAAGATTTAAGGCAGTCGTTTTATTAATAACTTTTTCAAATATGTTTGAGTATCTATTTTAAATTAATACCTTATAATTGTTTTTTACATGTTTAATGTTGGGTTTATAGGTATCTTCATATTTGCGTTATCTACTTAATCCAACATGAAACTGCCGTATGTTGGCAGTAAAAGGTTTAATCGGTTTTAACAAATATATAATTTTTTATCGTACGTAGTCAGGTTTCAGATAAACATTTATAGTGAATCATAGTATAAATTTGATGAATCTATGTGTCCTTACATATACCTATATCTTTCAATATTGATCTTTGCAATAACCGAGTCCGATATTCTATAGAAGTATTCAATATTACGTTACGGGGTAACGTTAAACGTCTTAAATTTCCCGGTAGTGTCAGAGTCCGGTGTCTTTTTGATGGAATGGACACAATCAATTGCTATACAATATCAGTTAGTGACTTATTCGATTCTGTTTTTTTTTGATAGTGTATTACGTTTGATTCTAATTTATTTTCATTCAAAACACTCAGTATACTTGACTTTTTTGATTTGACCAATATTCAACACTTTTGTTAGCGCCTGCTATTCGTATATTGATAAGATATTTCGAAGATATATATACTCTACACACTTTACAAACTTGGCCACTTATGATGATCTCTTGTTTTTCACGTTTTTAATTATGTTCAATTTTTGCTGTACGAAAACCAGAAAATACCATTTTATGTTTAAAAATTTAGTGCTATAAAAGTCAACAAATCAACAAGACTATTTGAATATACGTAGTAAGCAGAATCCATAACTCAAGCTGTTGAGGACGGATAGGTGAGCTAGTGCCTATTTACTAATGAAATGAGAAGGCGGATAAATGGATAAAATTAATATTTATATTTTAGTGAAAAAAAGTAACATAAACCGTAACTAAGGTAAACAACAACAACAGAAAATATGACAAAAATCAATAGAAAAACAGAGACACAAGGAAATAGCATTCTGCAAAGAGGTGCGCAACAAAAGCTGTTAAGGATGCTTTAGACGTGATACACCTATCATGGCCTGTTAGATTTTTTGTTATATGAGGCTGCGAATCTTAACCTAGCACTGCTGCTTCGAAAAACAATTTGCACGCGTGGATATTTGGCCTCCACACTGTACAAATCCACAATCAGTGCACTGTAGTTGAATTTACAAATTTGGTTATTGTTACGTATATAACCAATTTACAAAATCCTTATATGTAGGAATAATTTTATGACCTATAGGAACTTATTTCCTCTGTGATCCTGCCCAGAATAAATCTTGAATAAACTGATAATGTTTGTTGTATTTCTATTCGCGACCATCACCTATTTTATAGGGTATCTCTTTGGGAGCGGCCAAGGTCTTCTTCGCTGACTATTTAGGGCTTATGTTATCGTTATTATCTCGAAAGTAAATGTTTGAAATATCATATTGCTCTCACTGACACAAGTTAATTAAAACTGGCTAAGGATTTTGTGCATACCTATAATACATTCATGAAGTTGTACAAAATGGGGTGAGAAAAATAAATTCCCATCTGAAACAGATATTTGTCACTTTTTATGGCTGTCCTCGTTGCAGCAAAAGCACTAAAAAGAGCATGGAGCTCAGTTCATATAAAAATGGGATAGCAATAGTTACAACGTGTATTTCCAGTATGAAATATAACAATATATGATTTTTTAAAACATTTTATTCTGTTTATTATTATTAAGAGTCAGTTTACAGTGCTAAAGGTTAGTATGAAATATAATCACTATCTTAATTATCTGATAGGTCTCCAATCAAAAGTATATTATTATTAAATGCATTTGTAATTAAAAGCATTTTTATTCGTTCCTAATTACATGAATTGTTGTAACAATGAGAATATACCAGCAAAAACTGCCGTTCTACATGACGTCAATATAGATGATATCGTATTTCAGCGGCGAACATAGGTATTAATTAACACAGACATTTTACGTATACGAGTAAGTGTATTATTATGGTGTCTAAAGAGTCTAGTGTATTACGTTATGCAGTTTATTTTAAATAACTAGACTACATTAACAAGGCGTCTTGACGAGTTTAAATAACGCAACAAACGTCAAAACTTTGAAAAACACAATTGCATAATTTTGGTGAAAGTAGTAGGTAAATAGCCATTTTTAAAATAGGTTAAAAAGCATTTATAATTAAATAACACAGTCAATATACACTAACACAGCACCAATCAAAAACTTGCAATGATGAAAAATAATTGGTATGAAGTTTCAAGTTTCGAATAATCTCTGATCCCGATAATGCAGTGCCCAAACTAGTTTCGGGGTCAGGGGTGTAAAATTTCCAACTACCTTACCAATAATATATAAATAAGTAATGCAATTTGAATTTCACTTTGGATATTAAATGTTATAAATGAATACCACTTCATTTATTCTATAATTCATTAAAAACTAGAAGTAACATACATTGGGAATACTCCCAAGAACTTTCGTTATGCGATCAATTACCGCGCGCGACCTCAATATCAGTTTTAATTGCTTCCTGTTTTTACTTATCTACCTATTTTTACTTTTTTTCATTATTTTATCAGAACGGCGGTTGCTTAACACATGCATATTAAAAATTATAACGGAATTAGTGACCTTATATTGACCTCTGAAAAGTATTAATTTTATGTGGTCCCTTACACGCTTGTCTTATATAATGGAGTTATATTATTATTATACTCAAGAAAGACAAACGGTATTTATTTCCCTGAATAATTAACATGTGTAAAGTTACTATTTATCTTGATTTATATGAACGTAGCGCTGTCTTCAAATATCCTCTTATTATCCGACTGATTCTAGTATCCCTCATCGTACCTCGAACTGACTCGCTCACACATCACACAAAGCAGTGTCAGTACCCTTCGTGTGAAATTCAATCGTATCGAGACGTTTCAATCGTAGCAGCGTTCAGCTGATACTCGCATATAAAAAAAGTAGTTTCCATTATTTCACAACCCAGACGCTGCTGTTGCTTCCATACAATTGGACACAATCGAGACGGTTGAATTCGATTGAAACTCACATTACGAGTACAGAGGTCTACTTTCGTCTACTGACGTTCACCCTGTGCGCCGTGCGCCTGAGAATTGCCTCATGTATATTGATACATGTGAAATATCGCCTCGTAATCAAAACCATCCGTAGATAGATTATTAAAGCCCAGAATTAGACTGCCTGTGCGTATGGCAATAACTTCTTCTACACAATATTATTTACAAATACTAGCTTTATATTTCATCACATGCATATCAGTTCAGTTAGTACATAATTTAAGTAATGTAAACAAAATATTTATGTATATTACAAAATGAAATAATTGTAATTTACAACATTAACCTAAGAACATCATTGTTGTAAACAACATTGTCATTATTATAATATCTGACAGCATAAAATTCTCTGATATAATAGGCCGAACATTACATCACCTGAATTAATGATGGTTAAACTCACCATAAAGTATACAGGCGGTAGTGGTAGCGATTTAAATAAATAATTTAGGCAATATACTTAATATACAAATTTATATAACTATCTTTATCTCAAGGTGTGAAGGAAAAGGACCACAGAAGTTTAAAATGATTGTAAATAAAATATAGACTATTTTATTGTAATTACATTTTTTTATGACAGACATTATTTATCAAATTAGTATTAGTGCGCAGGAACTATAGAATTAGGTCCACTATGAGTTCATACTCATGAACTTATTCATAAAAATAAAAATAAATCACAGATCGCTTCGTAAATATGAAATATATAGTTTTCGGAAGTTGTTAGTAATTTGTACATCACTTGGACTATTTATTTACTAGTTAAGTAAAAAAGAGGATTATGTTGACACCTAGCTTGATTGTATTATATATAAAATCCAGAATCAAAACTTAGACTGTTATTTCGAAAATGGGAATTATTTATTGAGCTCAGTAAGCTGGCTTAATTACGTTAATAATTTTGCTAGATTGTATCGATACAGTTGAAATTTTAGCGTTGTCACGCATGCCAAAAGTAGTCTACTAACTAACGAACCTAATGATATGGGTTTTGTATAAAATATTAAATCAAAGAGTCTCACCGATTAAATTAGTGAAACTAAAGGGCAAAAATATATAATTTAACTTTCTATTGTTTCTGAAAACAGTACCAATTTTGTAACTATTCTAGGGTCATATCTACTTCAAGCTTCATTGTCTAGTCTATCTGATGTTAATTAGACGTATAGAAAGCATTTGTGGGTTAAACGAAAGAAAAGAGTTCATAAACACATATGGTTACACGAAATATGTATTTTGGAACGAATCTTTGGAGTAAGTCTTATAGTGGACCTGTTTGTGGAGGGCTGCGTTTGAAGGTTTTGTGAGTATATTTAAAAGATACATGAAGGTCGTATATCTGCACATATTCCACCATCGTCCCACTTATC
The DNA here is from genome assembly GCA_943193645.1 of Acentria ephemerella. Taxonomy (NCBI): domain Eukaryota; kingdom Metazoa; phylum Arthropoda; class Insecta; order Lepidoptera; family Crambidae; genus Acentria; species Acentria ephemerella. Next base: position 5,980,712 of record OW971886.1, on the reverse strand, counting down.
CTACTACTTATACGCATCCGGCGGTGTCGAGTTATTTGCAGTACGTTTCTTTTCGTTTAATCGCTATCTCCCGATACTCGTTAATATGACCTCGTTCTATGCGTATTTGAACTATTATTGTGGACACCATACCGACTGCTTACATTATTCGCTCTGTAATGTTCTGCTTATGACATTTCATTTTTAATGTAAATTGTCCTATTTTACTTTGTGAATGCCCCTTGGTTAAATACGTAGTGCTGTCGAAAACAGGTACTTGAACGACATGCGTCAATGTTGCGTGTGTGACCTAATATTTCTGGAAATCCATAATTGTGTGGTATAATTTGGCTGTATAAATTTTATGAAAATGTTTTAAAGAAATTGAAGGATGTATAGGATATAAAATGTCGGATTTTACTTTTTTTGGTAATAGTAAAGTAATTTAATTTTAATTATTTTGGATGGTTACGGTTACAAAATAATTATTTATAAATTTACTTTATCTTTAAGTTATCATAGTGTTTATTTCAATTAGGGAATATTATAAATAAGGATAATTCCATATAAGTAATTAATATTTCATTCTTTAAAGTCGAAAACACTTCAGTATAATAATGAACAATATGGCTAAGAAATATAAAAGATAACACCAATCCAATTGATGACAGTGACGTGACTTTTCAGGTGGATCCAAAAGTAAACACCTGTCAACTTGTAAAATAATGTGCCTCATTTAATATTTTAAAGTAGTAGAAGTTTGAACCTAATACCGATTATACAAAAATTCGGAGTTTGAAATTTGTTGAAAGATGTACTCTATTCAACAAAAGAGAATATGGCTTCTATTTTAGCATAAATACACAATGAAAAGGAATTTCTAAGGCAATTTTTTGGGAATGCAATAGTTAAAGGAATATAAGGGAACATAATGATAATAGAAATAAAAGAAAGGGAGATACAGAGTATAATACTAGCAGCCAAGCAAATAACGACTACGTTTGATCCTTAAAAGGCTTCCTATTGGTGTGTCCTATACAATTGACATTTGAATATGTAATAGACCCTCACAAATGCTAGTGATTACTGAAAGTAGCAATTACACTGTACTTTGTAGGAAAAGATAAAGCACGATTGTTTCGCGACAAATCCGTAACGAGAACGTCCAGGCACAATTACCTCTTTGCCGTTTCCTCACTGGATTTTAATCTCTAAGAAGCTTGCGCTGTCCGAGAAATAAGTGCTGCTATTCTTCAATTCCTACTTCTAAGTATAGGAAAGACATCCAACAATATTATTGTTATAATACAGGACTTTTTTCGAAAGAATTATGGCTACACAGTTTGCATCGCGCTTTAGTTTCCAAAATTTACAAACCATACGAGTTATTTATAAAACACTGCGAAACGTTGGAACTGTATCTGACAGTATATTTATATGTATATTTTGAATAAGACTTCTTCAGATTCATACTAATTGAAAAAAATCAGGATATCTTTATACCTTTATGCGAAAAGCTGATAAGATCGACCAGATCTTAATTTGTTGTTTTGGTTTGATCATGGTAGGAATCAATTTGCCATTTCGCTTCGTGCGGTGAGTCAAGACTCAAAATATTTATTATTTTCATTTATTTCAGAAATGAATATAATTTATTTCTGGCGTTAGTTGAGACATCACCGATGGATGTTGTTGGCTGGACTTTGGGGTCTAGAAGTACACCATCCTTTAGAGAAATTGCAGCTTGTTTATCATTTAACTTTATTGATACATAATTTATGTGCCTTTATATAGATACCATAGAAATTGATTGAACAATCCTTCAGATGTTTTTTGAAATCTGATAACGTTACCTCCATATAAGTGATTATAATAAACTGAACTTTTTGTTTAAAAGTAGTTATAAAGCCTATCATGAATTATAATAGGGTTCATCTTTCAATGACTCTAAAGAGTTATACGAAGGTTATGTCATCATATATTTAAATTCTTTGTTTTCTATTATAAAATGTTATTGACCCGATCTTAAATTAAAATGAAATATAAAGATCGCGGGTTTGTTATTCCATCTTTGCGCTGAGTTAGCATAAGTTGAGCTATTTACATCATATTTTTAAAGTTACAATAAACCTTGAGTAAATTTTTATAAAATATATATTGATTATTACTTTAGGTTAGTGTATAGTCACGATCAATTAAACCCAGTTTTGGCATTACATAATGATAATTTTTTTTGCAAATGGAACCACGAAAAGAACAAAATATTGCTATTTTTTACAATTCGTTGTTCCATTTGTGGCGATTGTAACTACATGTTTCTCTAACTCTACCTAAGTAAACGATGGATAGTGCTGCTATTTAGTATATTAATACAACATTCTATTTAAGATATTTGCAAATAAATTAACAAAACAAGGAGGTAACGGTTTGTTAACTATTAACTCTTAAATTAATTGTAAACAAACCATTACCTTCTTACATTATAAACCTACCTTTAAATAGGAATGATTTTTAGTACGCTTAGATACCTTCAAAACATATTCAAATTATAATTCAGTAAGTAAACTGTCCACACCTTTACACATTACGTTAAATGAGATTTTGTTTCTCGTTTCTTTGTCGCACAGCCCGAGCCTGGAATTCCTTACATGAGGGAACGTGTGTAGAAGAGGGGTCCTATTTCATTACAATATGGGTTCCTTCAAAATAGGCATGTGGTCAGCAAGTGTGCAGTAAGTCGCATGCTGTAAGATTATCTCCGCATATGAACTCCTCCTCAAATTGCCTTGAGACGGAGTCGAGTTATATTACTTTACAAAAATCGTACTTGGACTTCAATAATGTAATTTCTAGCTTGCATTATAGCATGGATAAATACAAGTTAAACTAGACTCATTTATTTATTTAAATCAAATAAACAATTGATCAACCAAGTAAGTAATTTTTGTGTATATGTCAGCAATATTAAGAATGTATATAATTGCATACACTTTATCTTGTCTAAAGTAATTATTGTTTTAATTTTTAGTATTTTTTTAATTATACTTAATGGGGTAGCTTTTAACTTTCATTTTACCTTATTGTAATTATAGGAAGATATTAAAAACATTTCTGATTTTAAAAACTAGTGTTATTTATAAATTCATAATTTTATTATCAAATAGTTTCAATATCAGGCAAAGTTGTTAGTATAGGTAATAACACCACCTTTCAAGATCATTTAACCATTTAATTTTATTATATTTGAGCAAAGCTATTCGATGGTTTTGTTTATAGTTTACGTAACATTATTTAATCTTGTAATAAGTAATGTAGTAGGAATGCTGAACAATCTCTAGCCTGTAAGCTTAAATTAACGAAGGAAAGATTTCATTGAACTATCACTAATTTTCCATAGATTATATAAAGGAAATTCGCTGAAATACTGTTAGAAACAGATTAATGTAGATTAATACTTTCGGATTAAGTTACTAGATATGTTCAGTTGTATAACATTTTTAACCTTTATTCAAAATGAGTGTGAATACATTCCAATTCTAACCTCTAGTTGAATTTAGGTCTTGTATCAAAATTATAGACAGTTATAGTTTGCCATCAGGCGATTGCTTATTATTAGCTGTTATTCGTATTATATAATCAGGAAACAGCTTTTTTAACTTCAACAAGTATCGGTAAAAGATTTAATTCTAGTTCTTAATAGATATTTAGGGAGTGTCCTTTTTAAATTAAGTACTAACGAGAAAAATTAATGGAATTGGAAACGTACGAAAATTTCACGAGCGTTTTTGAAATCATATATTATATAATCATATAGCATTCATATAATCATAAATCATATATCATATAATATTATATAGCAGGCATGTAAAATATTCGAATTGTTTCAATATAATAGATGTATTATGTAAAAATTTTATAATTTTAAACGTCGAGGTAAAATATTCACTTCTAAACAGCTAGATCAAAATCATTGGTCATATTTTCTATGACCCACATAACGTTCGTAACATTTACTCGCATTAATATTCTATTGTTTTATGAAACGTTTTAAGTCTTCATCATAACTATTAGAATAGAGGTCCAAATTACCTGCAATTTGGCGTGAAATAAACAATGCAGGCCGGGCCTTATAGGTGAGGGCGTGTTAGTGAAAGTTCTCTCACGCCAAATGATGTATGCATGAATCGAGAGAGATTACAGTATTTTAAAGGGCTGTTTTAATTAACCTTTGGAATTACAAAAAAAATTAGGAATATATATCCCTACATGCGTGCTTTGTATCATGCTAGTTTATTGTATATACAACCTATAAATTTTTAATTGTGCAATACTTTGAAGTTTAAACTTAAATAAAACTTTTACTAAAAGTTAGCTTTATTTCATTTCCTAATCAACTTACGAGCGCAGTTTTTAAAATTCATTTACTTAACCGGAGTTTCTTATTAAATGTTGAATTTCATGATTATTTGGTGATGTATATACCCCAGAACTTTTTTTTTACTAAAAACTTTACCAAAGCGTACAGTGTTTTAATTTTCAAATTGGTATCAAGTAACGTTTACCTAGGACTGTGTAAAAAAACTTAAAAGCTTTTAAGTTTTTTTCTTTTTTCTACGCAATGTTATAACAATCTTCGCGAATGCTCCAGATATACAAATGATGTGCCAAGATTCCTATGTAAAATGATCCAAAACATTTCTTGAGATTTCTCCGTGCTATATTACGAAATTTGAAATAGAATTCTTAACTTACTCTTTGTGAGGTCTCAGTGTACGTTGAAAGGTTTTCCGCAGGTTATTAATGGCTGGTAAAGCTTTAAATACAAACAAAAATATACAGGTATAAACTTTTTGGAAAATATTCGTTGATATAATAAGTGAATTTTTTTTTAATTAAAGTTAAAAAAGATAATCTGTGAGCTGTTTTAAAAATGTAAATAAATATTTATAAATAATTCTACTAATTCAAGCATAAATATTCTAGACAGTCTGTTGCACGGCAAGCGCTGTGGCCAGATGGGGCGCGACCTCGGGCGTAGACATTGCGTGATGTGGTTTCATTAACAAGTGGAGATGAAAGCGGAGCGTATATCAATTTTATTCAATTAAAGTTCAACTAGGTTCACATAGTCACCTAGAGTGTATTAAAGCCTTATTAAAAATGCTAAATTAAAAAAAAACTCTATAAAACGTTTATATGACCTGAAACTAATTTGGAAAAAAATTACTTGTGTACACAAGTAATTTTTTTCCAAATTAGTTTCAGGATTAGTGAATAGCATTAGTGAATATACTGCAATACTAAAGTTATATTTATGTGTATGGATATATTTACTAATACTATGTTTGCAAAATCTAAGATAAGAAACCTAGTATTAAAAGATATAGTTTTTTTTTGATAAATGTTTTAGTGGACTACAAAACAGAAAGAGTATGAATTGTAAAGTTCTCCAATAAATCGATATTGAATCCAGAGACTAGTTATAAAATAAGAAGTATAAATATGGAAATATTACGCATTCACCCACCAACACAAGTTGACCCAGCGTGGTGGTGTTATGGCGCAAACCGTACACAACGGTGGGACGTAAATAGGTTGTTTATGGTGACGTAAAATGTACTCAACTAAACGGATGTAAAGATTTGATAGCTCTTCTTTAAAAGTTTATTGTTTTAGCATATTTTTGCCTAGTGAACGAAGTGTACAGTTAATAATATAATAAACATTGTTCAAAATTTTCACATACAACTTCAGACCTTTACCTTGCAGAAAATGTTAAAATAAACCTAGGTCCCATGGTGCACCAGACACTGCTCCCGTGGAGCGTGTCGGCTTTAACGAAGCCAATAACTACGTTACCGTATATTCTGCTCGTTCTAGCTTCATTCGTGGATTATTACGTATTCGTTAGTTATTTATTACTAAGGCTACCTTATTTTCCTGTAATTATTAACAAACACCTTTGGATATACCTTCTTGTTTACTTTAGTGGTATATATTAAGTATTTAGTGGCATATTTTATATTATTAGGAAATAAACTATAATCAAAAATACTGTAATCGTTAAATAAGCAAATGTTTATGCATTGCACAGAACATTCATGTACTTTTATTGCTCAACGTTTCTACTAATATAATTCTGAATTACAGATGATCCAACTCCAACTAGCCTACAATTAATAGAAGGTAGTCTGAATTGACAGTTTCAGGCTATTGAAGTGAAAGTTCAACTGCATATTTCAAAGGGAAAATAAAGTTATCAAACCCATTTAATATATAACAATATAGGTTAAGTTAACATAATGGTTAAAGATTAAATTGTTAAATGAACTCATTTGGCAGTTAATAAATATACCAATGCTTTGAATTTTTGTGTAAAAAAACTTTATCTAAGTACGTAATTAATTTATAATAATTGACTATAATTATTGATATCCAAAACTGTTAGTATTCAGGTTATGTGTATTCAAAGATGAATAGGAATTACTAAACGAAATTCATAAACGGACCGAAAGGAAACGTGGTAAATATTTCCAATATACTGGGTTCACAACTTGCGACACACTTATCATTAAACCGCCCCTGTTGTAGCAGATTGATTGATTGATTTATGTCAAATATTTCGGTTCTAAAAAAGGCAAATTTTCGTTTCTAGTTCACATCATATTTATAACTTTTAAAATTAAACTAGTAATTCACTTGTTTCACATTGAAAAATAGTCAAGAAAGGTATCTTAGTGTTTATTTTCGATCTTTAACCAAAATTTTTGAGTGTTTTTATGTGTTATCGCTCTGCTACCCGCTCCGCTCAATCATAAGTTCATGACCCAATGTTGCAGGGGTGCCAACTACGGGCTTGTAATTGGTGGCATGTGAAAGCGGCATTTTAGGCGGCTACCAGGCCATCTGGAATTCTTTGAAGTAAAATAATACGATAGTGAATTTGTAACAATACGATTATCAAGTAATATAGTTACAAGGTCAAGGAAAAGAAAAATTTATTACTATTAATCCCTGACTTGAATACATGATTCTAGAAACATAATTAGAAAAAGATGTGGAACTACAGTAAACACTACAAACAGAGTGAGAGAACAAAGCTAAAATCAAATAGATACTTAGATTACAAAACAATTATTATGAAAATAAAACACTTTGGACGTGCGTATTAAATTGGTTGAGTGTAGCTCTCGTTATTCGTGGGGTCTTCATCACCCTTAAAAATAGAAAACAGAATTTTGAAAATCGGACCACATTTTTCGACGAAATAATTATAAAATTTCTCACTCACACCTATTATTCTGAACCTTTAACATTCATTACTCGTGAGCCTCGTTACTCCCTGATCTTAATTTGTACTGATTATACAAATAACTGCACTATGCTGAGTGGAAGCGTTTCCTTTCGAAGTGTTTATAAAAGTAAATAAAATGAATAATTATGATGTTTGACATATTAATAAAATATATTATTCATTCTTTGTTAAGACAGGGGCACTGACCACTTGACCAGACGGCCTTCGTAACTGATGAACACACATAAAAAATATATTTTTTTAATCTTTCTTTTTTGAAGTTTTTAAATTATCCGTGCCCTGATAGGTGCCTAAAAGAATATCTAAAAAGAAAAATATCAAATAAAAGATTCTAAATGTAGGATGCATACCATGATTGGATCACTTTAGAATATTTAGATATCCTACCTAACTTATATAGCTTTGTTCGAAATCCTCGAATATATTGTCCATTAATATCAATTGGTTAAATAATTTAATCATTGTGACTGATTAAGCCTAGTATGTTGTTAATTCGTAAAACTCAGTTTGGCATGTTCAATTTTATTTTAAATCTAATGGTTTTTGTTCTGTGAGATTTCTGTATAAGTACATATAAATTTGTATATCACAGAGCAAAAAAACTTATGCCACACTCCCTGATCTTAATCGGGGAAGTTGCCATAAACCTTTTTAGCATTCCTTCGTCTTATTTTCAAATTCGGTTAAGCTAATAATGTAGAATATTATGTAGCTTATTTAATGTAATCATTTGTTTTGAGTAACACGTTTTGCAAAACAAAATAAAAGTGCACGGAAAAGTCTCTAATTCTCAGATAAATTATATCATTGTCAATAAGATAATATGTAAATTTTTCCGCTTATTATCACCTGGGTTTGCAGTAAGTAATATTTACGATTTATATTTCTAGTTCTAAATACAATTATCTCTTTCACAATATATCAACAGCTTCCGTCTTGTAACAAGAACACAGCATAGTATCGTGTCATCTAAATTTGCCATGAGAAAAGACATTAAAGAGATTTTTTTTAAAATTTATTTTACTATATATTTAGATGATAAAAATGCGTAAAGAAATGAAAATGTTATTTTTTATTGAAAAATTTAATAATATTTTCAGCGTATTAAGCACTAGAACTTTCTGTGATTCAAAATGTTAACAACCACAATCATTAAATATTTACATTCATAGTTTTATTATTGTCTGAAAAATATTAAACTTTATACAAATATTTTTGAACCATTTCTCAAAGACCTGTAAAGGTTCTGTAAAAATTTTGCTGGGTTTGTTGGATAGATTTGTATACAGATTGATTTAATTTTTTGATTTGTTTTTCAGATGGCTTAGATTGACGATTAATATGTACGACAGTAGCTAAGTATAAAATATTTAACTATATATAATATAATATTTAACTATGTAACTGAGTGTAAAATATTTTGACTTTTACTTGGACTGGTAATTTTAAAGCTGATTTTAATGTTTAATCTACAGATAGCGATAGGCTCACCACATTTAAGAAAGAAAGAAATTAATTTAGTTAACATAATATTGAAACAAAAGAATAATTACTGAAAAATATGACTGTAGTCATATTTTGCAGTAAATAAAATATGACTGTAGTCATATTTTTATTATAATATATATAATATAGAACAGTATAGAAATTGCATTATTGGAAATTGTTATTGCTTTATATAGTATAGAAATTGCATTAAAAAGCTTCCATTCATCCTGGCCGAGTATCTCGGATATCTGGTGCTGGTCTTGCATGGTCAGCTATTATGATTCAGTTACCAAGTCAGATTAGTTGTTTTAGTAAATGGCTTAAGAATGCTATTGATTTAAATTACTGAAGGTAAAATATTAGATACAGTCGTTAATAGTGAATACAAAAAAAATGGTAATTTTTGTACTTATTAGATCATATTAAGGAAAAAGTCAACATTGAATTAATAACGATCATTTGTTTACAATCGTATATTTTCAGTTTACATTATTTCGTAGTGTTATAAGTATAAATAGTGCAGATACCAACACATCTTTCCGACTTTAGAATAATATATTATAACATAATAATAATTAAAATGATATTGTAAGAACATATTTATTGTTCGTTCTAGAATAGTACATAATGGAATCAATACAATTTCTTCAATACATTTTGAAGTATAATGTCCGCTTTATTTTCAAATCGTATATTGTGTCGTTTATCTAGATATCAGTGCTCCTATTAAAACCATATTTTAATGTGGGATTCATACAGTAGACACAGTACTCGCTTTTAATTAGAAGCCACAGAAAAGGCACAGACTTTACGATTTTCATTAACATTTAAATCGTTAACTACATGCCAAAGCTAATGGTTCAACTACGCTTCGTCCACAATCAATATTGATCAAGCATCAGTTCAATCATTACAGTGAATGTTGCTGTAGCTCTGTCGTGGTTGCTTTAGTACAGTGACCACTATTTGTATACTATTTGGTACTGTTCTAAAGCGACCACGGTTTGCCATGAGTTGGGTGAACTGACTTTATAGCTGACAGGTTTTATTCTCCTGACACTGAAGGAATGTTGACAGACTAACTACTTTAAGGAATAGATATCAGGCCGATACGTTCTCGTTGATGATAAAAAGTACTTTATAAAAAAAATTGTAGATTTCCTGTTGCAAATTGATCAACATGCAATAAAATGTTAGTATTCTGGTCGAGTTTCGTTTACAAGATATTGCGAAAAATATAATGAGTTACGAACTCGCCTATTATAGTAGCCGTTACTATGTTCATGTTATTAATTAACTGTGTGTCCGTGTATAAACTGTGTCTCATTATGCCCCACCCGGACAATTATGGAAATTTGGTTTAATTAGGGAATATAATAATAATTATACTACACTATAGGTATCTTTATACTGTGATAATACGGCCAATTGGTCTTTAACGCTTTCTGAATGGGCTCTGGCGATTTTTTTCATAGGATAGCATTGAATAACCCAGATAACTTTGTATCACCTACGTACCAAATGCGCCATCTATGAATGTTATTCGAAGTAGGTGGAAGAAATGACAATTTTGTCAAGTGTGACAAGTCGTCATGTCGATTAGTCTATTTTCCACATTGAGTAACCAATTTACTTTTATATATTTTAAAGCTTTTTTTAGCATTTTTCTAGTTATTTTTATTTTTAAACCAACTATGAACTAAACCGAACAAAACACAATATATAAAAAATATTATTCAAATTAGTAAAGCCGTTTTCGAGTTTTATTATTAGTTATATAATTTAGCGAGACGAACGAACAGTTTTTTATTTTTATATGTAAGAGAAAAAGCGGAAGAAATGTTTAAATTTAAGATTTTGATTGATTAGTAAATTACCTACCCATTCCCAAAATGAGGATTACACCGTTATTGTCTTTTTTTTCAGTATTCCATCAATGTTTCCGATGCCCTGATATGAGACCGGTTGTTTATTCTCGTGTTGAACCCGTCACTCGACTCAGTCAGATAGATACGGTTGATTGATGGTTACCTATCAACTGTTGAACCCTGAGCAACAGTCTTCCTAGCTTTTTAATATATTATTTAAGCGTCTTCAATCGTTTACGCTGATAGTACACCATTTTCAATAATAAAATAAATAAATAGTACCTATTTGTGTTTTTTGATAAGAAATGTCTTAACTTATATAAACTGCCGCACCAAACCGCAATAAGACATTTGGCCTGAGGGTGTTTCGTCACTCGATAAATTTATTCATTGACAGGCATCTCCTCTAAGGGAGGTCCAGCTATGGCTTAGTGTCTCTCAAACTAAGTCAAAAGAGGTAGCCACCGAGTTATTAACAAATCCATTATTACTTAGCTGATTTATTTTAATTTGCTCAGTGGCAAGGACTTAGTAAAGTGATTGACTTGTTATAGATGCGGGGAGCCTGTTTCTAAAACGAAAAAAAAATAATAAGGAAGGACTAAAGAAATAGTTCCAGATTTTCCTTGGAAAGTAACATGTTGAGAACCTCAGGAAATAAAATAAATTAAAGCCTCTATTACTAGCACTACCATTGCTACTCTTTAAAAAATTTCCCTGAAGTACTTAAACTTTTCGTCCATTGCCCTCGCTCATATATGAGTGCTTAAGTTTAATCGAGTTGTGAATATTCTCTTGATATCTATTAAAAGACATATGTAATTTATTCGTTTGCATTATATACAGACTGTTATATATTTTATATTCTATATATAAATATGTAAATACTTATTGTAAATTTATTATATGTATTTGTTTTCTTAACAACTGTACTTACATTAATATTTAATCAAGACGATGGAAAAATTTAACCATTCTGAATAATAATACTGTTACTGAATAAACATTATATTTTTAACAGAATTGACGATGAGACTATAAACGTGGCATACGTTTCCTCTTACGGTTTTCGCGGAATCCCAGCTATTATCGTTGTGAAGTTAGTAAGATTGATGTTATAATAAAAGCTGTGATTACAGTCCGCACAAATCGAGAGAAATAAGTATTTTACTTCGACATTATATTAAATCATATACTAGCACGTTGACTGCCAACTACGAGATAAATCGTAGATTTCGTTCTTTGCTAGGACGCCGACTACGAGTTATCTCGTAGTGTGTTTACTTGAAATACTCGTGCAGCTACGATAAAAATATTAGTATATCAGTGCTAATATGCAAAGAAGGCTTCTGGGTAGAAAACTAAATTTAATGCTGCTTACATAAACAGAAAATTCATTTTATATGATTAAATGAAATTGGCTTTTTAGACAGGAATTCTGAAAACTGCCGTGGCAGTCAACTTGCTAGGGAGCTTACTAATAATTGTATAGTTTTTGTCACGTTCATCCTGATGGCCTTATAAATTCAAACAAAAGAGATAAATTGCTATATAACGGTTATAGATCGGACCCTTGGACTAAAAGAGTTTTTAGAGTTTATTATTTTACCTAGTGGTAATTGCGGGTGGTGGTAGATATGAAATAAAAGAATTGTTTTTCTTTATATTTTAAAAAGACAATTATCCAATTTGGAGCAGTTCTTCAGAAGTGATGCATGGTACAAAGTTTTCAGCTATCCATTGTTTTTTTCATCGTCGTCTACAGTCTAAACACGTCCAACTGCAGAGCACTGACATTCGTACATGGGGAGTTTGGGCCATTACACTATCACGCGGGCCCACTAGGATTAGTGGGTAAAAGCTGTGGCCGTGACAATCGGGACCAACGGCTTAACATGCCTTCCAAAGCTCGTAGAAACTCGATATAACAAGTTTGATTGACCCATCCAAAGTTGCTTTGTTCTCGTTATTGAAACCAGAGTCTTCAAACTACTACGCCAACGAGCTCCTCGATTAATTCAATAGAATTAATTATACTATCCTTGTGTGTTTCTCCCGTGTAGGAAGACCTGTGTACAGGAGTGGGACGTGTATAGGTTATTGATGATGACGATATGTTATTAAGTTAGTGTCGTTTTAAATAGATGATATGATATGTTTACTTCACTTTAATTTAGGCAAGAACCCAGCATTTAGAGGTATTAATTATTTCAGACTGTAAATCATAAATAAACTAGTAGACAAGTTCTACTTTTAAATATAATAGTCAATTTGGAATTAACATGTAACGGATATAATTATATTCAAATTACTAGCAAATAATCAAATCAACCTCACTGTAATTATAATCACTTTGCATTTTTATTGGTTTTTAATCGAAAAACAAACATGTGGGGGGTGCCATAGAGGAGTCCATATGAGAAGATAGCTAAGGCAGCATGCGACATACTGCCCTAGGCACATAGGCCAAGGCCTAGGCCGGCCAAAAAAGTGCTTTTTCACGCCTCTTAAAAAGAACCCGTGTTGTATGAAGGAGGGGATATATGTGTCGGTAAGGAATTCCATGCTCTAGCTATGTGATAGAGAAAGAAATCACAAAATCTCTTTGTGCGTAAAGTAGACGTGGCGACGGTGAAACAGTGAAAAAGAGTGAATAAAATTATCTCAAACATATCAAATGTTTTTTATGGCTGTTGACGCTCTGCATATGTGCACGTTAAACACACACACACACACACATACACCAATGGGAGAACAGCTTCATTTTTTTATTCATCATTATACCTAATTAATCCTTATATTGCTAAGTACCTTTGGCCCTTACAAATTTATGTTCATACAATTACATAATTGTAATATGGGTTATCTGTTGAACCCCATATCATATTATTCTTTATAACATACCTTGTAAACAATCAAAACATAGATTACTAACGGACACTGATACCTTTTAAGGGATAAATTCAGCGAAGTTCCCCAACTTCATTACACGTTACCTTTGTTAGCTTAGCTGTCACCCAATCCAAACACTGACTTATTTAGTTTGCAACATTTTCGAACTCACTGATACCGTAAGTGGAAATGTTAAGGTCTCTATTCGAGTGTGTTTTAATTTGAAGACAAAAGATTAATTTTGTCGGAGCATAGGCAAATCTGCTGCTAACGTAGGCCTTGATTGATGTTTCATAATTGTTGACCTCTAAAATATGATCAGAAATTTTGAACATATTCGAAATTTAAAGTGATTTTGAACAGAAATTGATGACTGGGAGCCCAAGAGTATATGTAAAGTTAGAATGAATCATTTTATGGTATAACTGGAGGTTTGATACCGGAATATTACCAAATTCATGTGGTTACTGGATTTTTAGTGAAAAACAGAACCTATACTCGTAAACACATTTTTAGAGATTTTCTAGTCTGATTAGACTGTAACTCGTTATGTCTGTACGTCCGTCCTGTAAATGATAGATAATTCTACTGTTTTAAAACCATCTTAAATTATTTTTTTATAGAAAGAAGTAAACTTAAATAAATTGGAAATGACTGTACAAAAATTACTAATTAAAGTTATTTTATTATTAATTACAGTTTAAAAACTCTCTTGACCTTTAAACCTTTAGGCACTTTATACCTTTACCCTATTCTCTGAATGTTTAAGTAAATTTAATTTTTTAAATTATAATGGCGTACTGATTAAGCCAGGACTCCTAGATTTTAGTCCCTGCCCGGTCAGTTGTTTTGATGTTCACATGATAAACACGAAAATTATATTCACGGGTCATAGTTCGTAAATTTTAAGGTATGTTTATTTCTAATATTAAAAAGTATCATATATAAAGTATGGTTTTTCAAAACCAAGTAACCATATGTGTTCGTGCGAACAATAATACAATAGATTAAAGTAGGATATCATATAATATTAAAATATTGTATTTACAATCTATTGTAAAAATAAAAGAAAATAGTCGGCAACAAAAAAAAAAGAAACAAAAGACAATCCGAACTCGGCTTTATTCTAAAACAGTCACACGCCGCTTATCCATACTCCAAGGAGGCGGCATGTCTCTCGCTACGAAGCCTCCTTGCGAGCTTGCGCGTGAACAATATGCTTAATCTATGCTAAAAATGGACACAGCATATGGTTGATGTCACAAGTTATTTGATGGTAAAATTGCACTTTATAAAAAGTATTAAATAAAATAATTGAAAAAAAAGATTAAGTGATTGACAATGTAAAAACTTAAAAAGTTGTTGCAAAATCTTTGAGGTATTGTACAAATTTAATAGTTCACATCATTAACTCTAATGTGATGATTGTCAAGATTCTCGACATATTAGATATATTGCAGATAATAATAAAGGCAATAATAAAATTACTGTGATGATTATTAATAAAAAAAATAATGATCTATGGAAATAATTTAAAAAACTAGCTTAAAATAAGCGAACTTCCCTTCAAGATTTTTTTAAACCCTTAGTTTAATATTATATGGGGTTCTGTACGAAGAGTGTTTGAAGTCCTTAGTAAGAAATCTCTGCCCATGGATGCAATCGCTCTGTACACAATATTACCTGTAACTCGATACACTTTGCCCATCATATTGTGTCTGAAAAGAGCCAGCCATTTCGTGAGAAATATCTAAAGTGCGTAAGAGCAACGCAGCTCACATTCTTTTTTAATACAATTGTTACATCAACCGAAATTTATCGTAAAAGTAGTAGAGATTTATTTGTTTTAATACACTTTAATTTATCTATCTTAAGGCTTAGCGTAGTAATATTTTTAATGTATAGATTTAATGTCGGTACAGATATGATTATTCAAACCTATGCAGCCATCCATTTTTATATTATTCATAGATTCTCCATTGTTATTGTGAACAGGGATATATAACACCTATAATCATAACTACTTATCCTTTTATAAGATAAGTAGTTATATTTCCGATTTCGATGAATTTTTGGGGAAATTTAAAAGTAGGCCATACATGATATAGAATATCCAAATATATACAATTATGAGATGTACACTAAATTTAGAAATTATTGTTATTCAATTTAAGAAGATGCCAACGGAAATTTAAAGCGATAACCTTACGAAACTAGATTGAGTGGTAAATGTTTTCTCTTACATTTTTGATACCTGTACGTAATTGTACAGTCATTAACTAGTTTACATAGACCGTGGTCAAATAATTTAATAAAAAATTGCTTGCTTGAAATAATCGGCATCGATAACATTAAGTTTTTATTCAAATCACTTGTAAGAGTATTCTGCCATTAGTCAATATCATAAAGTCATGATGAACAGTATACAGGGTCCTATGAAAAACAAAACATTTTTTATTTTTGTTTTGTAACCCAAAGTGATGTTGGAAAT
This sequence comes from Acentria ephemerella, assembly GCA_943193645.1. Taxonomy (NCBI): domain Eukaryota; kingdom Metazoa; phylum Arthropoda; class Insecta; order Lepidoptera; family Crambidae; genus Acentria; species Acentria ephemerella. The sequence continues at coordinate 5,964,679 of OW971886.1, read as the reverse complement.
TTGAATTTTGCATTATATTTCTTTTGTACCACATCATACTTAAAGGATTCAAAACAGAAAAAAAATATTCAAATCATTCAAGCCATTTTTGGTCTTTGGCGAGACTAACGAAAAGCTGTTCATTTTGATATGTATAGACAGATATATTGAAAAACAAAGGTATATTATCAAAAATCACCACCACAAGTTAATACAGTTAGATATCGTAAATTGTTTATCTCAAGTCTAATATCCGACGATAAATAATGAAAAGAATCTTGTTAAAGCAACTCTAACAAGATTCCCTTGAAGCTGGGTAGGAACGAATTTAAAAATGCAACAGGACTATCTATCGGGTGGATTTACATGGAACTGTGGAATGTGATTTCCTTCCCTTTACTTTTTCACCGAGAGGAGCGAGATGAAAAAATATATTTATTGAGTTTTATGAATGCTTCTAATTTAATATTTAAAATGATCTTATATTTGAATAAATCAATGCTAATATGAATTATCATTATATCATTATAAATGTGGTATAGTGGGTAAAAGTAGTTACGTAACAACCGGGCGAATGCCTTAAAGTGCCTTCCAAAACACGGGCGATCTCGATATTACAAATTTTTACATATCCAGCGAACCAACCATTGTGAAAGTAGCTTTTTTTCGTGATCGAACCACTAACACTACCACCACTTCGTCAACTAGTTTCTAAGTCTAGGATTAGGGTGTCTTGTAAGTCCACAATATTTTTATGAATTTATCAGACCGAAACAGAAATCCGCGGGCAGAACTACCTATACAGTACAGACTGAATGCTAGTAGAATAATTACAAAAAAAAGGATCTAACATCAGGCCATTGCGATTGTTCTGTTGTCTCTTAAATAATATACCACAATACTATAAATTATACCACGCCTTAGTTCACAAAAACATTATATCTCATTCTAGACAACGCAAAAGCGAAACAACAAAGACAACGCTGTAGCGTATAAAGTCAAGAAATAAGTATTTTAATATACTCTTACTTAATAAAAATTTGAACAAAAAATAAATTTGTAGCAATATGCAAAATTTGTCAAGTGAAATGTCTCCAGTTTAATCACAAAGAAATAAATAGCCGTTCGACATGCACCTTCCGTAGCAGTCGTAGCGGACCGTAGCATTTTCGTAGCAAAATTGTATAACTGTATTTATAAACTACTTATACAAATAACTTAAAAAATTAGAGATGTAGATAATATTCATTTGCAAGTAACTCAATACACCTTAATATTGAACCTCTTTTTAATAAATTGTTTTCATTTTAGGGAAACATTACATCAAGAGTTTAAGTCTAATATACCTTTGGCTTGGATCCGTCCACTTGATTCTTTAAATATTCACGACTAATACAGGCCCACAAACCACAGAGTCGAATTCAGTTAAAATTTATATTTATCATGAAAAGGTTCATAGTAGAACATGGAATGGTTCACTCACGACACAACAATTCAAGCTTAAAATATTTAAATCTTTTTCTGATAAAATTGTTCAAATAAGCTTCAGCAAGATGTCGATATCATTTCAACCTGCAAGAACTGATTTTTATATTTTTTTTTATAAATATTGTATTTCTCACACTCATACCTATTATCTAATTAAAGTAATTAAGAGCTTGTGCTACTAGATAACATATTAATTACATGTATAATTACATGTATATATAAACATAGAAACATTAATAATTAATAAATAAATTTTAGAAAAAGTTTCCTTAAATCTAAAAAAATCCCCTCAATTCACTCCTGCATCTCGTTGTGTTTTTTAAAATTTCATCAACTTAAACGTGATTTCATTAAGGAAGGTCAGATAACAAATTGGTTTACCGGATCCGCTGTTCCTTGCCCTTTACAATTTTCTACAATCCAACTTGAATTAGCCTAGATTTGTTCGCTTAAGAATGCCTCGTTGCATTATTTAAAGGAAAATTGAAACTAACAGGGTGAAAATACCAGGGTGAAATATGGATGGTTTATTTTAAGCGTATTAATATTAAATTGAAATTCTATTATTAAATATTTTATTATTGCAAGTTTATATATACTGTATGCGAAAAGACTTTTTACCCGACATAATATTTACGCCATTGAGAAAGATATTATTCTCTTATTGTTACAAAAATACCTTATGCCTTCTACCATGTATTTTTTGCCTTTGCCTTTGCAGAACTGTAGGATTTATATAGCTATATATAGAACAACATCAATTATGAATAAAGATGTAACACAATCTGAGTAACAATAATATGTCTTCATAAGTAACAATATTGTAGTTATTTACATATCAATTATTGTTATTAAAAGTTATTGTTGTGGTTAGACAGCTTTTCCACGAGTCTTGTACATACAGCTGCATATTGTAGTATACAACTCATATTGCATATTATCCCATACATCCAGCCTCTCACACAAATAAATGCAAGGTATGGAAATCTTTGAAGAATTTCGTTCATGTGTCATTGAAATTCTGGAATGGTTTGAAATTATATAATTTTCAGTATCGATAAAGTAGTACAATCACAAGGTGAAAGATATTTAATACCTCAATCCAGGTATTACACAGAAGCATTGTATTATATATAAGGAGTTAGCACGCTCCCTCGGCTCTGACATTGTAAACTCGACATAAGATTGACTGGCGCCGCGCTAACCGGCTTACTACCACTCTATAGGTATTAAATATGAATAGAATTGAATCTGCTTTAAACATGTACAAATATTTTAAAACTGCAAAAGTCCGGAAATATATGTCTAAAATTTATTAGTTAAATCATCATCCTCATATCAGTCGAAAGTCTGATCGCCCCCAAGGATCTCAAAGCCGATCGGTCCTGCGCTGTCCGCATCCAGTCGCTTCTCGCGAACTTTACCACATCGGTGGTCCATTAGTTATATGTATGGGGAAAAAATCACAAGTATAATCATCTTTTATTGTTCATTTACTAAATATATTATGTTCCATATTTGTGTATATTATAATGTAACGTATTCATATAAAGAGTTGTTAAAATAACAAACTATATAATAAATACATCCTCCGTCCATCACACATCAGGTCAGATCAGGTATATAAAAGTAAAATTCAGAAAAATACTTTGTATAATCTATTTTACTAACCAATTCACGATATAACGACAAATACATTTTAACCATCTAAAGTTTAGTATGCGCGTGTGAGCGCTGCACGTTTCATTTCGCGGGACAAAAAGCTCCGTTGAATAAATGCGCAGTTTCAATCCATTGTGTAAACAAACTCGGCAGCCTGGTGTTGTCACTTGTTCACTGTGTTCTACGAGTTCTGTTTGCTAGCTAACTTTTTATTCAATATCAATTAATCTCCTGTCAAAAATATGTACTGTTCTAAAAGCGTAAATATTGATGTTTTATGGCAGCATTGCATTGTTTGAACCGTAAATATTGTACTATTTAGGATAGAATACTATTTAATCTGCTATTTTCTCGTTAAGTATTTGGGTGCTTTATAAATAATTGAACAAGGGGTCATGAAATACCAAATTTATGATTATTTTATTAATAATTTGTGACATCAGACGATTTATATCTAGATATTTTTTACTGAATAACAAAAAACGCACAACGTCCAGACAGCTTTTTACTTACAGATTAATAATTTTTTTATTCGGTTGTATTTGTACATCAGTAACATTCGGATTTCATATAACTTGAACTGTAAAGTGCCTTAATCTGTGAATTTTGTTAGTTGTTTATAAGATGCAATACAATTGAACAGAAGTTTTATGACGATGTCATGTTGTAAATAAAAACGTGAACTGCTTTGACTAACGATAGCGAGGTCAAGGTGAATCTGTCGATGCTGTTGCTACGATTAATAAATATACCTAAAATGTTTGTTCTTTTGCGTGCAAAATTACACAATCAGACCCGAATCTTCTTCTGCTTAAATTAGGAAGAAAAAATAAGATAATAATTTCAAAACTCTAAAAAATTTGGACTAACTAAAATGTTATTTCAGAGAATGCACTACCAATTTATTTGATATTATCGTAAACATAAAGACTTTTATCGGATAAATTCAATTTGATTCAAAAATTTTTTACTTTCGATCATGCTTTTGTGAAGTCACATATTGTATGCACGATATATATAAAAAAAGGATTTCCATTAAATGGAGAGAAATATGATATTTCAGAATAACACGAGGTAGACAATTGATACGTTGAATTAAGAAGTAATAAATAGAAAAATAAATAACAGGACAAACATATAGCTTCAATGAGGGGAATGAATAAACATTTTTTTTAAATCACACCAAACCAGCATTTTATGCACAAAATTCCTTAAGTATTTCTCTCGTGTTAGGGAAGACCTGCCCTTATTGTCTAACTGTGAATCTACCGCTATCCGCTTAGCGTTTATTATTCTGCTTTAGTAATTAGTAATGATTTAAAAATTTGAATTTGGAAATGTATTGCGATACTAGTAATTGGGTAGTAAACTAACATTTTTTGTGGCGTAGAATTTTTACTCTTCATTAATTTCGATTCAGAGATTTATTGAAAAACTGATGTCTATATAATGCTTAATAATATATATGCTGAAATAAAATAAGCGCATGTTTATTATTTGATCAAATTAATTCAAATAGTCGTTATCGTTTCACCTATCAGGTCTGGACTTAGAAACCATTTATCACAACCTGGATTTCTAATGTCTAGGGAACCCGAACGGTTCGTAATTGCTTGTATTTCATACTAAGACTGGAAGATAAGGCTGGAAGACTGCCAGCGTAGTATAAGTGGCTTAATTTTATGTAATAACGCGATTTTTTTAACCATAATTCAGTCTTAGTTGGTTATTTCCTGGTAAACGTGTGACCGCCTTATTGCTCTTTAATTTGCGGTTGTAACAAAAAGAGTTGGTTTGAAATAGGTTCATAATTTTGTGCTTTCGTGCACGGTAATGGAAACATTTGGTTTGATATTGCGATTTGAATGTCGTATAGTTTTATGTTTATTAGTATTAGGGTTTTGGTGAACCGATGCTCCACAATAGCCTTTATCAGTTTATCGTTAGTAACTATAACGTTCTATTGTCTATAAAAGATCTTTACTTATAAAATTGGCGTTTTGTATGGGATAAAATATAGTCTTTTTTTTGTAAAATAAATTAAATTAATCATTAAAATAATGTTATATTGTTATGTCATCTCAACAACATTTGAAAGCCCTAATAAAAGAATTCAACAGTAAGCTGTCTAAAGAGTTACTACAATTCAAAAGACACATAACCTGCACAGTGTCAAGAATCCTTACAAGGCACTGAAAATTTAACAAACATTTGTTTCAAATGGATATGAAGCAGACGTGGTAGTGTAGGCTCTGTCAGGAGTCAGACGAATTCGTATTGCACGTTCTCTGCTCCTGCGGACCTTTAATGCATAAACGAAGCATTTACCTAGGGAAGCACATAGTTCACCCTGAGGAGGTTCAGCATATCTGCTCAAAGAATCTGGAAATTTCTGGACCAGACTCGGTTGTTTAGCAGCTAGTTTTTTCGTCATGATTTGCAGTTGTTGATAATAGATACCAACCGTAATCTTTTGGCTAGATTTTAGAAAGCTGTAGTGAAGGACACTGACACTGGTCCACCAAACTCTCACAAGTTACTTTTTCTGAGTCAATTCACGCGTCATTGGGATGAGTACTTCCAACTATCGGCCAGGATACATTTTTCATCATAGGTAATGATCCAATTTAAAATCCCTAAATTATTGTGTCGATCGAGCACTGGAAAGCAGCAGTGGACGCGTGTTTGCTGGTCTGATTCACTCAATTCATGAGCTTGTGCATCAAGTGGATTTAAGTGGATTAAAACAGTTTTATCACTCACACTGAATCCTGTAGCCAACTCTGAAATGGTTTACGATGGAACCACCAGTCTTTAATTCTTCATTATCCTATTTGGTCTCCCGCTGCCCACGGGGCTTGTTTTGTAGGAATTTTCCAGAACGAAGATATAAAAAAGTACCGCTTTTTCTTTTATGACACTACCGCCATACACATCGTTAATCCTTTGAGCTGTTTCTGCAGCAATGGTGTCACCGTAAAACTCGTACTCGTAAATAGAAAATCTAAAGAATGACTGTTTTGGATTTATAAATTTCGATTTGGAACTACTTACCTTATATTTCAGATTTAAGTGGCGAAAAAACGCCAATTCCATATGTAAGGACCTGATTTAAGGGTTATTTCTAATAACCTCCCGCTTTTCGTCTTACTCGTCGGAGCGCGGACTTATCGAAACTAATTGAAGAAAATGCTCGTGTTAAGCATCTTCTAATTTTATCATAAAGTTGCAAGAAAAAAATACTCAATTACTCGCATTTCAGCATTGGGGCAACTTTGGACCCAAGTGTAAAATAAACTATTATACATTATTGATAGTAACTTTATAATAAATATTTTTTCGTATTGAAATATTTGATGATAAATGTCTAGCAAGTATAAAATAAAAACACCTTGATGATACGAGTAATGCTTGGAAAAATTAAGCTAGAGCCAATGCGAATATTTTATATTCGCATTGGCTCTAGCTTAGTTATAACTGCGCCGCATAACTTCTTTCTCATAAGTAATTTGCTGGATCAGAATTGCGTTGCATAATAGTTTAAGTTCAAATGATTAATTGATCTTAATATTTCACAACTTTTGTAAAATAATTTGGTAATATAAATATCTGTGCCTACCCACGACTTCGTATTTTTACGGTATTTTTTCGAGCAAAATTCAAACTGTGGTAACTATTTTAGCATTGATTTATTAGAACTATAGTCTTTATTAGATTTTTGATTCATGTTTAATTTGATTTCATTTAAAATTTATATAAAACAAAACATTACACAACACGCCTCTGATTCATTTGTTAGGTGTTACGAAGTTTGCAGTGTCATCGTTTACATAAATTAAACGTAATGTGTTGGAACTATATTATTATTTAAATGAAACACGATTCCTGGGTCTAACATATGCATAGATGATGTCAAATTTTATTGTTTAAATTTGACACCGTTATGACTTAAGACTTACATTTGTCTAAATAACAAGTCATATCAAAAGTTGAAAGGGTATACGTGTGCCAAACACTCGCAGTTAACTGTTAACACCGGGGACGTAAAGATTTGGCACCACCTTACGCTTTTAAAGGCTACTTATATTATATCCAACTTGGCAAGCATCGAGAATACTTGAGATAATAGTTCTGTAATATCTGTTCATAACATTTTAATATGGTATATTTAAAAAGCATTTCAATATTCATGTGTGTTTTTCTGTGAAGATAATTATGGTATTTAAGACATAGTATGAGCACAACTCGGTGCACATTACAATATCAAACTTTGAAACTACATCTGATCGTAATTAAAAAATATACAAAATAAATATACTAAAACGGGCCTTCAGATCTGAAGTCTTAGCTGCTAGACCACTTTGGCGGTTAATGATAATCTTGAAAAAGTTTTGACATATTGTAACAATTTTGTATATTTGACATTTTTCTTTATTAACTCAATTATAACTTGTTCCCAACCAGTTGATTGAAACGTACTTAAATGTTAGTATTGCAAGCCTTACCTAAGTGTTATAAGACAGTATATTGTTGAAATATTTAATATATTACTGTCATTTACCAAAAAGTACCGTGCACGATATTGAGCAAATAAATATTCTTATTCTTATTCATGATAATAGTATAGAGTCTAACAAGATATCAAAGGCAAACAAGTTCTTTATATGATTTAATATGAAACAAAACATATTCTTTAGTGAAGGGATTGACAAAAAATTCAGTGCCTTACACAACCAACAACCAAATATTTTTGTTATAGATACGTGTAAAGGCAATAAGCAGATTGGTAAGGTACTTGATACGTTCATGGCGCAGTCACGATATCACTAAGCGATAAGCGATATAAGCATAAGCGATTTCTCAATAGATAAGTCCATTATTTATTAAAGTTATCTATAGAAAAAATCCCGTACAAAATTACCAATTTTATTATATTTATATATGTTTTTTAAGTATATTGAAAAAATTTATGCTCAGAAATTGCTATACCTAAATATATAACAACACTAAAAATTAGTTATAAGAGTAGATTCGTTAAATTTTCTATGGCGTGCGATCATCCCTTCTATAAAATAAACTGTACTCATTCAGTCATTATAGTCAGCTCCTCTTTGAAATATAAAGAATATTTTATAAAATACTGACAAATTGATACTAAACAAATCTAATACCAGTTACGTAATACGTCCAAAATCAAAAAGCTCTATATTTAAATGGACTCCATTACTAGTTTGTTTATATTCTCATAATTTGATTCCACCACGGCTTCTCATGAATACTAACGAAGGAGAATGAGAAGAGAGAAAAAGAAGAAGAGAAGGAGCTAAAGTATTTCTTGAAAAACCTTAATAAAGAAAGTAAAGCATTGAAACAATACTCAATTTGAATACAAATCTTTTGATGTGATGAGCGATTTGTTAATTGATATTCCATGACATATTTTATGTGTATTTATTGAAAAAAATAAAATTTTTGCGTCATTGTAATTCAACTGAATGTCGTTTACATGAATAAAATCATAAGAAAATGACCAAGAAGATGACCTAGGTCAATACTTCAAAATTAGTATACATATGTTTTTAAACGTAGATACGTGACATTCTTTTGATCGTAACCGAACATCGCTGACTCGGTGTAGGACCACTCAGGCTTCAAGGGAATCTCAAAATCGAGTTATGAGTTTTAGATTGCCAAGTGTTGGCGAACACTTTTATATAATATCATTTGTAAAAATATGTATATAGAAGAAGTAAATAATAAGATTTTTATTAAAAACTCCTCTCTGATTTAGTCTTTAGTGGTCGAAAAAACCATATATGGCCATCTTTATTTGGTATTATAACTAAAAATATCTTTGAGTGTACATAAATAGTTAAATAAATAAATAGAATATACCCGCTTACTTAAAATGCTCAATAGCTTAATTAATATGTGATTGTGATAAAAAGTATGTCATATATCATAGATTGGCAATAGACGCAGATGAAGTTCAATGCTAATCTTTTGGATAAATGGAAATCCAACAATTAAATACTTTATACAATATGTACTTTGTAATTAATTTATTCGAGACAATGGTGAGTTAAATTCAAAATTAAACGCACCCGAATTATAAGTATTTGACAGCTATTCTTTTTCTCTCTTTAACGAGGAAAGCTCCGCGCTGCACTGAAATCAAGCCATGCCTCTATTATATTTATGACGTAACTATATTGTTTTAACAGTCTATAAGTGCAAATAAAACTGGGTGAAGTTAGCAAAAAACTAGGGCAGGAGGTGTTCGTGTCATGAATAATTCAAATTTCCGGTATATTCCCCTAATGGCAGGTATGTGCATCTTATTAGTAGCGTTCGAGAAGACCATTTAGTTAGACGTTCGGTAGTTCAACCTTTTAAGATGAGAACGACAAGGCAATCGTGAAATTTACACAATATCGGAACTCAAACAACAAACAAAAACAATAAACAATTTATATCTTTTCAATACACGTTTTTTTTGTTTCCATGCTAGATTGGTAATTTTGCATCGCAAACCATATAACTGACGTATATTAATAGTCCCTTGATGGCTACTTCGCATCACTTTAAATAGATGGCGTTCGTTGTATAAGTGCTACACTGTTCACAGGGTCAACTAGTATTGACTTGTATTAATTTTGATTGTAAAACAGATGAAGTGATTGTGATTTTTAACATTTCCATGTTACGAAGCTACGAGAATCACTACATTTAGAAAAATAATGAAAATATTTTTAACATACATATTATCATAGATATAAAGGTATACTTAAAATTTTGATTTCTTTAAGTAATGCGCTATGAGTGTTTGTTCTAAACAGAGCCTTATTTTATAAATGCTACAATTTGTATATTGTAAATTACGAGGCCCAATCAAGTTTTCTTTATATTAATAAATTATATATATACTAAATTCATTAATCTAATATTTATTATCTACTAAATAATTTTAGTAGATAAAAGATCATTTAATACATAAATTACAACTTACAAATTATTAATTCCGTATAATTTCCAAAATTGTAAAATTGTATTTTTAATTCAACGTAATTATATAGTTTATTAAACGACTATTGTTAAAAAAAAATATTTCAAAATTGTAGGATTCTTATGTTTTTTCAGGTACTATTTATGATAGCGACTAGAACTTTTTACGGTTATGTTACCTTTTTTCCGTCGAGCACCTAAAACTATGTAGGAAACTTCGCTGATCAGTAATGGTAAAAATAAAATTATAACACATTTGAGAATAATGTTTTTATTATTTGAAAAACTTTAAACTTTTTTATGGTTACAATATACTTATTACTTTCATACTTCTTTATCAAAAGAGACTAATAGTAAATAGTATAGGAAAAAACACAAGGTCAAATCAAATCTTTATTGAAAAAAAGGCAACGTGCGTGCTCGGAAAAGTTTGTGTGTTTCTGCCGTCTACTCAATTCGAGGGTGGCATAAAGCAAACGAAATGATTGCCGCAAATGGACGTGCAAAATCAGTGGCGCGGCCGTTCGCGTGGCGTGCACTTCGATCGTGGTGAAGCAAGGCGCGGAGGAAACGTCAGTAATGTCAGAAAAATCGAATTTCCATGCCGGCAGTCGAGGCACAGGCGGCGCGGCGCCAACACCGCGCGCGCCTTCGCGCCATTCGCAGTCGAGCAACGCGCGCCCAAACTCTTCCAAAGTTCCAGAAGCAACCGACATCCGCGATCAAAAGTTCCAAGTGTTCAGTGTTTGGTTTTCAATTTAATGTTGGGCCAGTTATCAGATTAGGGGCTCGGCAACGCCGGCTCGATAGTGAGACAGTTTGTTCGGCATAAATTCGAGTTCATACATTTCTTTAATAAAAGGTGACGTCATTGTGGGCACCTTTTTAAGGCCCAATTCAATTTATCTAGCTAATTAGCCGGGTCTGTGATACAGTTGCATTGCCCTGTTCCTGCTAAGTGGAATTGTGCCGTGCCTATCCACTGAATTACGGCCTTCACCGAATATTGATTATTAAACAATATTGCATTCTTTGCGACTCATGTAAACACCTACACAATCATTAAAGTCTTTGTCAGATTTCTGTATAAACAATTTTGTTACTTAACATTCAATATCTGATGTAAATATAAGATAAAAAATAGAATAGACGGGGTACAGACTATAAAGATCATATTTATGTTTTAAAATTATATATTTAATGAGAGGAAATACACTTTACAAATATTGTATTACTATATACAGTAAACCTATTTCTTAAGAAATGACTGTTGTGCCAGCACAAAATAATATCGATATACTAATAACTTATTAATTTCAAATTAACTGGTCTATATAATTACATTGTATTTAATAATGATTGGTCACTTTATGTTTGTAAAATATATATTTTGTAGATATAATATAGGCACGAGTTCATATAAGTATGGTTCCCCTTAAAAAAGTTTGACAGTTGGTGTATCATTTGAAAAAGCACTAATTGCAACAATACAAAGGCATTTCTGAGTATCGTCATATTTACAATATCTATTTTCTAAAACATGGTTTGTAATTTTTTTCTGTATTACTGTGTTAGTCTAATAGATTTCTATAGATGAATGATATGAAGAGGAAAATTATTTGTATAGCAATAATACAGTTTATCGAAATCTATACGAAGATATAACATAGTGTACTCTTTGTCGTGCTGCTAAGGATTTGCTTCAAGAGCTTTATTGAAATGAACTCTAAAAATGAAGCATCCTCAATATGATACTTCAAATGCTTGGAAAATGAATCGAAAATTCGATACATACAGAATGCAACATTTTTAAATAATTTTATTTCTTAACAAAAATATACTTTAAACCTCTAGTAGGTACAAAAAGTAGCAAAATTTTATTATTATTTCATACGGTATTATCTTACAAGTTAAGCAGTATATAATACTTTTATACTTATTATTTAATACAGACACGAACATGATAATATTTATAAAAGGTTGCTGAAATTTTCACAGTATTGTATCAAACCGTTGATCAAAGTACCTAATTATCATCTCAGTCAATGTTTTTAGTCAACTTCAACTTAGATTACTCATTCTTGAATCTTCAAATCGAATGTGATTAGGGTCGTCACTACATACAAATACAAGTCGCTAATAGTTTTATGTGACCTGTCGTTAACATTTTAGAGTTTTATTATTGTATCCATTATTTTTCAATGTAAGTAACCAAAATAAAGCTTCCCATGAATTTGTATTTTATTACTTATAGATATACCTGTTGCTTGATTCAAATTTAGGGAAAAGCTATATCTAGCTTTCCTTAATACCCAAACTCTCTTGGTCACAGTAAAAACTATTTGTTTTTTTTTATTAGAAATGTCAATCTAATATACAACTTCATGTGTAAAAGAGGTATCAGTTGGCTATTTATAAAAACTTTTCGATATAAACCTTTATAATGTAAAAGTAAAATATCAAAATATTTAAATTTTACCTAAGACTTAAAGAAATTTAAAACATGTCATAATAATTTTCCATACTAGTGTGTTCGTGTATAAGGATTGCCAAATCAACAGTCACTGCCGTCCAATCAGAGTTCAGTAAGTATACAATTAAATTGCTAGTATTTTAAAAAGGGCCTTTGCGATTTTAATTACAGATACTACATTACTGCATTTATAATACTTTTAATAGGTTTTTGTGGTTTTCACTCTTGCTTATTAAATAATAAATTAAGCAACTTTTACGCTTATCTTTTAGTCAATCTTAACAAGTCCGGAAAACGATGGGACTAAGATTATTTATTTATTTATCTATCTCTTAATTATTTAACCCCTAAAATATTAAATCAAAGTTGCAGATAACATTAAATCGTAACTCGGAAACGTGTTGCTGATTGAAAAAAAAATGGTAAACTCATTAGGAATATATTTTTTATTTGATTCACTTTTCATAAATATCGACTGTAATACAATCATATCGACCTGAATTGTTTGCTGATGCAACAAGTGTAGGAAATTTTAATGAAAACCTTTCAACTTGGTCATACAGTAACTATACAAGGTTCTTTTTCTTCCCAATCTTATATGTAAATCAAATCTTCTCTTCTTTAAAATATATATATAAAGGCTTACATATCAAGGCACAGCACAGTTTTTCCGGAATTTATAGTTTAGAACTAAAAAAAAGATTTTTGAAAATTCCACCCCTGAAAGGGGAAATGAGGTTTGAAAGTTTATATCTAAGTCTAAATCGTATTCATTTAAGTTTTGGAAATATTATTACGGAGAAAGTCCTTCAGAAGTCTGTTGTCAAATTCTAAACATATTCATTCAAGTTATAACCAAAAAGGTTAGTGCGAATGAAGTCTTGGGCAGAAAACTGGTATAGCATAAATGAATATGTTATTTATGTTACAGGTCTACTACCTGTCGTGGTTTTAGATTAATCTGCTCCCACTATACCTGCAATATATCAATATCGACTTCCGACTACGGTCGGCTCGTTATTTACTAGAATCTGATCCGTATACACGGCAATGATATTGTGACCGTCATCTGTGCAGTATTGGTAGCTCGGCAAATCACAAATTCGAATAAATAGCTTTTCAATTTCACGCATACGCAGTAACAAAGATATAAGTGCAAAACAAATGAACAAAATGTTTAATGCAAGACACTAAAATTTACCGGTATTTAAAAGCAACACTGATTAATAAACCCAGTTATAGACAAAGTCATAAAAAATCATATATAATAATGATGATGAGATGTTTATAGTAGATTATGTCACAATTTTACAAGTCCCCGAAAAAAAATTTCTTACTTCCAAAAACAAACGTATTTCACTTGACCGGCTGACCGTTCATAGGTACTCAAAACAAAAAAATAAAAATATTCGCATTAACAGCGTTTTAGCGTACGTTATTAAATGAGACTTCGTTATAGAGGGAATAATATATACACAGCTCTGTGCGCGGGAATTTTGAGTAAATTATATTATGCTTATGATTAACATGACTTTAACGGTTTTAAGCTCACGCGAACCGCCTATGTGTTTCATAGTAACTGAAGTACTTAATGAATAAGTTTCTTTGAAGTATGAAGTAAAACTATATAAAAACCTAGTAATTCTCGTACATTGAGTATATTTTTAGTCGTACGTACAAGTAAATGGTGATCTAATGCGGTTGTGTTAATTAGTAAAATTAACAATACATCACATACAAATTTTGATTACCGGCTTATCGAAAGATTGGTCAGGGGTTTTGGTTTAGGGTCGTAGTAGTATATCTCAATTTCTTAATTTCGAATATATGTATAATATTATATATCTTCTGTTAAATAACGCAAAAGTATCCATAACACACTAAATGATGCTCAGTTTGCATTAGATAATTACTTACATGTAGGCAGAACAGCTCAAACGTTTCAATTATTAACATATTAATTTGATTTAAAGTGTGTGTTCAAACAGTATTCAAGCTCTTCGGATTTAACTCCAACGGCATCCAATTGTACTTCTGAAACACAAATATTTGATTTCTTGTTATATACATAATTTGGTCACTCTGGCATATTACTACCAAGAATGGTTTCGTCAAAGCAAAGGTCACATTAATCATTTTTTATTAAAACATGAAATAAAGAGTGGCCTCTAATATTGCAGTTACATTTTAGAGGATGAGAAAATATATTATATCCATAGAATAGTAAAAGGAATAGGTACTGGAAGAACCTAACTAGAATAAAATACCTATGACATAACCTACCTATTCCATAATGCAGGTAAAACTAGCGACGATACTCAAAGTTCAAAGATTGATTTATAAACTGTACCAATACGATGATACCAAATAGGTATCGACATTTCCGATTTGATATCTGTTTCTGGATAGAATTGGTTTTTTATCATCTTAAATTTCTCAGCGGTATAACGCGTCTCAATAAAATCAAGGGTTATGAACAAAAAAGACTAAAGAGAAAATTGTAATCATTATAAATGTTGAAATATTAAATATATAATAAGGTCACAAAGAAACGATAGAAATTCTATCTGGAGTTGAATAATCTTTCAAATCTGATCTACTCAAAAGTTTTTTATAAAGCAACATTCGTTAAATCATATTAGGTTCTAATAGTTCGAAAGTCCTGCGCCATAACTATAGATATCAATAATAATAAACTTCTTATAGTTTTAGGATGTGATTTCTAAATTTCAACTTATTCATATCAAGTTACTTTGAAAAATATTCATTTATTGCTTTTGGTTTTATTACATAAGGTTTTACATGATAAAATATGAGGGTATACTGAAAAATTTGTCATAACGGTTTCATTTTGATGATCTTACAATAATAAATGAATTATTTTAAAAACTTATGGAATAGATTATTGTTCTTAATTTAAGCCACATAACTAAATATCATATAGAGCTTTCACGTAAATATTAAATAACAATCGTTATTGTAGGTGACAAACTGACGACGTATAATTAAAACTACATTAGCTATCTGTTCGAAAAATTGTTAAACGACGACAACGCTCGTAAAAACGTAACGATATCGAACGTTCGTTTGAGTATTTTAATATCTGTAAAATGTCTATTTTTGTTGAAAGTAATTAAATAACGAAATAAAAGTGAGTAAACAACGAAATATGAAAATTCTTTTTTATATTATATAATACATAATATTCAGTAAATACAATCACAAATTATTCTGCAACTGCAAATGTAATAAGAACTGTTTTTGATATAGGCGCTATTTTCAAAAAAACGAACGTGTTTTTCGTGGTTCGTTCTGTTTGTAAAATGTAATTGATTGCGTAAAATCGTATGATTTGAGATAGTAACGGTAAAGTTTTTGCGTGTTTTAAGCAACTTTACGAAAGGTCAAATTATTGGATAGAGATAAGACTTAAGACTTCTTTACAAGACAAGGTATGATATTTTTACCTATTCAATGACGTTATTTTAAGGTTATTACCATTTTAGTATGGCAAAATTGTCGCTTCAATTGGAACCAGTTCACTTGTAGATACTTGATAATATAGTTATAAGAAACCATTGATCTTTTAGGACTTAAATATGTATGTTCTAAACGATACCTTTATAACTGGAACCTATTAAAAACATTTCAAGTCTTAAAAAACTTCGAGGGCTTTAATGCTCTCGATTAAATTAAAACTCGAAGTAAAATGATTCCAAACCAGTGCTTAGATATTTATAAAAAATAAATTTATAATAGTCGAGACTCTCCTCATATGATTATTTGTAGTGACATTTTTCTCGGTTGAAATTGCATTTCATAAATAAAAATTACAAAGGATATAAAATGATCCTTAAAAAGTTGTAGCGTGTAGTGAAAATTTGGTATAAAATAATCGAAGAAATGAAGTTCGCGTGTCAGTCAGTCTTTTATTAGAAGAACAATCCGGTCCAAATTTGATTCAATTTCTATGGATTGCTGTATAACGGAAAATTGTTTTTCAAAAAAGTTTGAACTAGGAACAAAAAGTTCTTAGTCTAGATTAAAGGTGTGGTTTTAATGGTATCATGACATTTACCAGATTTACCTAACGTGACTCAATAATGTGAATCAAATCTAAGTTATGTGGTAATTTTTCTTGAAAATAATTTGCTTACTACTCACTCCCTTATATATTATTTGCCTCAATAAACGGTCATGCTGTATGTAGCTGCATCAAGTAAACTCACAAAAATTTTAGTACCGAAAGCTCTTTCGGAACTATACTTAACTAGCTCATTCATTTCGATAGTATTGTAATTATATCAGGTATTTATCTTTGCAACGATATTCATAAAATGGTCAAATAACGGCCAAGTTACTAACGGCTTTCCAATAAGATTATCTGAAAAGATTTAGCCATTTTAACGGCTCACTTTCCTCGTCCAGTCATCGACTGCTACCTTCTTTATGGCCTAGTGTTGAGATCATTATTTACTACCCCTACTCATCAGTTTTTCCACAGATATGGACACCTACTGTCAACTTGCTACACTAACTAGTGGATTATTTCAACCACTTAAGCTTACCGCTGAAAAGGTTTGTTCGGAATGTTGTCTATAACGAGATATTTGACGTTGATCTCTCCAAAGCTCACTAAAGTTTTGGTTCCGTAAGTAAGAAAAGACCACATTGGATTTATGCCCTGGTCTTCATGCATTGTGGCTGATATTTGACATGAAAATAATATATAATGCGGCTTGCCAGATACTGCCTAATTCGAAGCGAGCAAATTCAAGTTATAATTTAATGAATATTTAAGTAACGTGCAAATATAAATATCAACTAACAAAACTTTTGGAAAAAAATGCTCTATTATATAGACCTTTACGACTTGATCATTTTTAAATAATGGTTATATTACAATGTCTTTTAGCAAACAGAGCTGTGTATGATTCGCAACATAAAAGTGACGTCTCATCAGCTTATTCATTAGGGACAATGGACAATCCCTAAATTCCTTCTTTAAATATTGGGTCCGGTTCTGAATATACCTACGTATAATTATTTCAGCTTAGGCCTAATTACTTATATGAAGTGGGCGTAGGTATAACAATTAGGTAATAAATAATCTTTGCTGGTTTTAGATTGGATTTGGGTAGGGAATGTTAGAGATTAATAATTGAGTTGATATTTTGTTTCCTTAATAGTGGCCATTGCTTTTCCTTATCATTAAGCAAGTCTAAAAATTCTGCAAGTAGTAATGCTTAGACTAATTAGATAGTTTTTACAATATTAAGTCGTCGAAAGATTAGAATATCAAAGAAAATTTTTCATTGTTTTGCCTTTATCTAATGCCATGTGATTCTCAATAGATTAAAAGATGACTTGGCGACACGACATAACTTTAACGACACTCAAACCATGGAAATTTATACTTGTGTATCAGTATTTAATAAAGATTTTACCTTGGTGAATGAGCCAAAGGACTGTTCGGTAAATTATATTGAGTTTTTTTTTCACAATTTTTGCACTAGTTCTAGATTTATTTCCAAATAATTCTAGCTAATTCTGTACAAAATGATTAGCTATGCTAGAATTGGAAGCTTCTTTCTCTCAATGTGACTAGGACCTATTCAAAACTAAAGTTCGATTATTAACTGAGTAAGCTTCGATTATTCTCTACAAAGATGTTTGGTATTGCCAAACTGACACAGCTTTGCCTTCAAAGCGTTAATAATTGAGAACTTCAGGAATCAGAAAAATATATTTCAGGATAAATTTTTTTATTACACCTGATGCACGTTAACATTGACAATGTTGAATAATGATTACTAATAATTATTGAGCTCGTGCCATCGTGAATACACAAAAGGTTAAACGTGCCTCATCTGACCAAATATTGCTTTTAACATTTCAGTTCGAAACGTAGCATTAGATTTACACCGTATAATACCACCGTTACCTTTTACATACACCTCAAACACAAGGTTCTGCACTTAGTCATTTTGCCTATGGCACTCGATGCTTCGATTACGACACGGCCGTCTAACCTATTTCTGCGGTCACGCACCCCCGCCCTTTTCTAATCGGCCCTACTAAACTGTGCATACGGGAGCTTTGTGATTCAAACGAGCTGGATTATTAATCGGGACTTTGATTATTCTTCGAATCACGTTAAGGAAATATTGTATTGGCAACTTCTACCGTTCTAATATGATATAATCGACCACTTAGTGCCGTTAACATGTTAATATTATGAGTATGCAGATTGATCGAAACCATGAAGTTCTAATAAAAAATATATTGCTTAAATCCATATAGTTCGGCCAACCAGTCCAAAATATAAGCTTGGAATGAGATGTTTTTGAGGAAAAATTGACCTGTTCATGTTTCAATCTTGTAGTATCCTTCAACTCCAATCCGTTGCCCAACTGACTCTTGAAAGAAGAACAAACGGCTCAGAAATTTAAATTTTGTCATTAGAATATTTATGCAACCTGAAATTTTAAAGTTTGTTTTACGAGCGTTCCACACACCAGTTTTCTTATAGTTATTGTTGAATTCATTATTAAGCCTCTCAAATCGTTTTGTTTGTGATTGCTAGCTTCAAACTTAGGATGGTTTAACTGTTTTTTACTTCATCAAAATATTGCTATGCCATTATGAATTGTAAATAATAAATATATAATTATAAATTTATTATAATAATGTTAATAATAAACATTGAGCCAACAAACCTACAGTTTCTGCTTAGCCCAATTGACTGGTAAATAACGACATGACACATTTTATATGGACATTAAATTTTGAATAAAAAAATAAGCTAAGTAACTCAAATATTTGAATTTAAAAAAATATAAACAAAACAAATTATTATTATTATACTTCTCACATTCCCATCTATTAATTAGCGCAAATTATGCATCAATAGTAATATGTATAAAAATATCTAAAATATACTATAATAAATAAATATTTAACATCCATGTCATGATTTCTACTTAAACCTACAAATATCTGCCCCTACCGGGTTTAGAACCTAGGATCTCTGGCTAAAAAGACAAGGGTTGTGACCACTAGACCAGACGGCCGTCAAAATTAATTATCTATTATGTGAAATGGCATATGGTGGTCCATTACTATTCTATCAATGCCTTGTCAATTAATTGGTAGTGCGCAACTTTAATCGCAGTGTTCCAGTTTAATGAATATACCCATATTAAGAAGTAGTCCAGTTAATGTATGTAACATCAATGAATAAAATTATTAAGTCAAGAAAGAACAACTTGATTTGATTCTACAATTACGAGATGTTGCATTACTGATCACCTTCCATAGACTGTAACTACCACAATCACCGCTCCAAAAAGTATTCCTTCTTCTCTCTTAATTATTGAGTTGCGAGTTTGCTACGTAAACCGTTTTTATATCCGTTTCATTATAATCCCAAAACAAACTGTTGACTCCTTTATTTACAGTTCATTATAATTTAAGGTCCATTATTTATGTTATAGAAGTCTGTATCAATATTTTTTATATTGTCCATTTAGTATTCATCTTATACATTCCATTGCTTGGTACAGACTTCCTACATGGGAGACTTCATACTTCCTAAAGCATGAGGAGTATTATCTATAGTTAATTCAACTTTTCACAGCAGTATTTAGATTTGACAGGTTAATTTTGTATAAATGGGTACACTGTCTTAATTTATTTTTTCTTCCTTTTGTGCAGTGCAATGTTCTTTCACATATTTAACAAACAAATTACTTGTAATGATTCCATCAAAAGAAATGTAAAGACAGATTTTAAGTAGGCTAAGTGGCGGTGGCTTGAACATTATGTTCTGAGGTATATTGTTTTAGCAACTCTTTTGACTACAAAAAGTTGAAATTATTGTCGTTTCGTATAGTTTCTAAGTAAGACTGTATGTAACGTTAATAAAGAACGATGTTAGCACCTGAAAAAGATTAATTTACTTATTGCTAGTACGTGAATAGTGTTAACGACATTTTAGTTCAGCACAAAATTAGTATTTATTATGTGCTACAGGACTTGTAATGCCTAAATCTAATTTAAAAAATACAATCCAAATTAAGCCGGTTTAGCAAGTAGGTTTTTATATATTCGACCACGATATTTGTGGTTATCGCTCGATCGCAACGTTCTTTGAACCCTTGCGCTCAAGGTAACGGAATAATTTCCATTTGGATCCCTTACTTTGTTTTTTTTTGTGGTTTTAAATTTATTTAGCAGTTCACACTTTATTTTATTGATTGGAATGTTTATTATATTTAAAGTAAATTTAGCTTTTCCTAAGCATTTAGAATTTTAAGTACAATAACCTAAAACGTAATTTAAAAACGATTGTCTATAAATTCTGTATTCCTTCCGATCGGAACCTGTGCTACAAGTTTATAAAAAAAAACAATAATAAGACTTAATAGCATCCATAGGCAATCATAATATTAATCAAAGCAAGGAGTAAAGAAAATCAAAGCACAAAATTAGTAATCTTTGTGCATCTCTAAGAGAAACATGATAATATAGTTTTTGTCGTTATAGAATATTGCTTTAGAATATTAATTCAATTATTATAGTGTACAGATTTTGAAGGCCCCAAAGGCTACAAGATACAATGAAGCGTTAGTAACTCTCATTAATTTAGATTATGGTAGGTCACTATAGGCCCCGCTGGGTAAACGTCGACGCTTGTTAAAATGTCGCTGTTAGCGCATAGAAATTATTACAAAGTTTTGAATTCATTCAAATTTTCAATTATTTTAACACATATTATGTAACAAAATGCCATAAACAATTTCATATTAATCTTTTTTGCTATTTTATCCTGAATGAAGAAAAAGCTCACTGACCATTTTGTAATAAAAGGGGTAAAAGCAAAATGCTCAAAAGTTTAAGTTATAAACTTTACTATAATTTTTCCCTATCAATCCCAATCAATTTTCCCTATTCATTCAATCACCACAAAGTTTTATTGAATTACCTCTGCATAAATTTAAGTCAACTATTAAAAGTTGTTTGATGAAAAAGGGGTATTACAAGGTGGAAGATTATTTTAAGGATAAAAATTAGTGGCCACTATAATTTCTCTGCACTTATTTATTATATTTTGCAATATTTAAAAATAGATTTTTGATTGCACTGTAAAACAAAACATGTATATGTTTGTAATACTAATACATAATGACATATTGATTTGTAAATGTCATTATAAATACTAAAGGCTGAGAGTTTCTTGCGCCGTTTCTTTTCTGCAGCTACTAATTCATCGAAGCGGTAGTAGGGTTAATTGGGAAAATGCATACTAGTTTTTTTTTAATTTTAAAATAAATATTATTTTTAAATTAAAACTAACAATTTATTTAGTACATATTTTAATACTGGGATAATTTGTAAATGCCCGGTAGATACCCACTTAAAGTTATGACTATTGCCTTTAATTACATTATTTGTTTTTCTCATATATATTCCCTGTTGTGACGATTTAAAAGAACTTAGTAAATGAGTATATTTAAATAAAGTTACTTTTGACTTTTTTTTGATTACCAATTTTATCATTAATAATCGACATGTTGATCTATAATAAGTATTTAACTATATATTTTTATTTGTGTTTGTTAAAATGTATTGCACTTACACACATACATAAATTTTATAGATTCAAATAATCTTTACATATATTATTTATATTAATTACAATACATAATAGAACTCGAAAAAAAGGAATTCAATGTGTTTTCATTGATGTTACATTCGAAATGTCCCGCGTACGACGCAGGCATAAAAATAAAAGAAAAATATCCTAAACGAAAGATTAGATGAGGGTTATTAGATAAAGTAAAAAAATCATTTGCAATTTAGTCTGTAAATCGTCGAAACGATCGTTAATTCAATGTCTTTGCGGTTAAGAAAGAGAATATAGATCAGATTATTTTTTTCTATTCTTTCAAAATTCACGAAAAAGTTACAAAACATTATATTGCAACCTTCTGAAATTGCATGTATTTTGCAGAACAAATAAGCAAAGTTTAAAAAATAACTTTTTTAAAAAAAATATTTGTGATATAGATTAAGTTCTAATATAAAATATATATTTTATTACTTACGTCAATAACTATAAAGTTAATTTTAATAGAAATATCAATGTTACGGATAAAATATGGAGCACTTATCTCGGCACGGTAGCAATTACTTAGTTTTTATTACTTTTAACCATAAATTAATATATGTAAGGCTTCGGTATAATACTATAATTATGATTATTATGTGATTTACTCTTAAAACATCTATAAAATTTACACATAAACAGTAGAATAAAATTTTCAAATTTATGAGTATTTATTTGTTTGTATGTAAGACTAGGCTCGAATTAAAGAATTGTATGGTTTATTGTTATAGTCTAAACATTTTTGTGTCTACAAACATGAAAATTATACAAAAATAGGTGTCAAGACTGTTTTGTAATTTCTTCATATATGAGATTCATACAAAAATTAAACCAGGTAATGAAATGCAATTTTGTTCTTAATGCATTATTTCAGTTACGAGTTCAGTAGCAGATAACTTTATATGGCATTGTAAATTTATAGGTGTTCGCCTGAACGGATGCGGTGGGGCGGCGAGGCGGCGCCGCGCGCCATCTTGTCGCTCGAGAGCGTACCCACGCGAGGCTAGACGATGCACCGCGCTAGGTGAGCGGTGCGCGGCGGCGGTGCATGTACGCGGCGGCGGGCGGCGCGTCGCTAGCGGGCCGTAAGGTGCGTTATTGCAAGAGGTTAAAATGTACAAAACAATAGATGCTTTTGGGTACTCATCTGATTATTTTTTGTAATAAGACGCTAACACGCATTCGACCTGTGTCCCTGTGTTACCTTTAGTTGTATAAACCTTTACTATACCATTCTAGAACCATTTAATGATAACTGACAATGATTCAGTTGCAAGCGCAAGTATCCTTATCATTTATTCATTTAACTAAACAGTGAATTTTAAATTTAATTAGAATAAAAATCACTAAAATACGTTATGTTGAGAACTATGCCTAATGGTAAAAGTATATTGCAGTTTATCTATAGACATTTGTAATTCATGCTATGTGGTTCAAAATAATACATTATTTAAAAATTCATAACCCTTAAATGTTTTTATTAGTCTTAAGACTAAGATGTTAAGAGTTAATTGAATATTTCTTGACCTTTGTGAAATGATGTTAGTCAGATCCGATTTTATTTCGACTGCACCGCACTGTATTTCCTATTAATAGATGGAACTCTTAAATGAATACATCATATATTTCATAGATGATATTATGACATCGAACATAATTCATTTTATTTTATCACTAGTAAATATAACATCAATAAAGTTTATTAAATGATATCTATCGACCTTTTAATTTAGTGTGAATTTAAACACCTATTTCATGTATGTTTTCGTTGCAGGCGCGCCAGCACGGCCGCCAGCCCGCGCCGCCTAGCCCGCGCTCGCGCAGCCCCCTCCACCCCGCGCCGACCGGAGTCCGCGCTTATTCCTGTCAGCACTGGGAGGCCCGGTTACAAGCGCCTCAGCCACGGCCCCTATCCGCCCTCGTTTCGGAGCCACATTCGCCATGCGACGTCGTCGAGGTATACCCGCCTGGTTGACGTTGTGTTTGCTAGTATGTATAGACAGATCAAACAGATATCAAAGATTCAAAAAACGTGGTAAAAACATGTTTTTGTCTAATCAGTCAATCCATAATTCATTCAGTGATTAATTTGATACAGTATAGATTAATGTTGAAATACACTTAAAATAAAATTACTTGGTGGTAAATATACTGTCGAATAATTTTGTAGGTATCAAAGCTTGTCACAATAATATGACTGATGTCTCCGCATTTTTGTGATGGATTGGTCTCAGTTGCGATCTGCCTATATACGCTAGCTCTAAGTGTTCGTCTTAGTTTAAGCATGGTAATGTTATTTAATAACACTAGATACGTAAAGTGTTACAAAATTTACCGCTGAACCAATTATGTACGTAGTATAATTACACTTTATGTATCGTTGGCTGTTGTAACTCAAAAGAAATAGCGTGCCTAGATAACAAGCCAATTTTTAAAACAAAAATATTTGACAAAAAATGTCGTTCTTACGTAGTTGGAACTTGGGACGTTTCTATCTAATCGAGGCTATGGCATAATTCATTGATGATGTTATTTCTATTGAGCAGTACTATATAAAAACGTTGTTTTATGTGTGTGTCGTATAATGCAGGTATTGAATGCCGTATCTTGAAATTTAATTGTTAGTTGTAAGTTAAAGCTATTGCGTAAAATGTATTTACTTTATAGTTGATGTAAAGCATGTTTGTAAATGGGGTAATGCAACTATGTCGTACGCAGTTGACGTCAATGTTTTCACGTAAACTGAAGTTTTAAAAGGAAACAGTCCGCCATTGAATATTTTTTATTTTTTATAGAGATCGATATTCAAAAGACCACAGAAATAATATGTGTGACTCGAAAGTGTTATTTAATAAAGTGACGAAAGTGGGCCGGCCATGAAACAGCGATATATATCTGAAAGTAGCGTCAGATGGCAGGTGACAAAGAACCAAAGACTGCGACTTGATGTGCGGAACGAAACATGAGTGAAAACGTTCACAGTATTTCAACAAAGAATATTGTTCAATTAAAATAATTATAATATATAACACTAAACGCCAAATTGCGCTTGCTTCCATTACGTATTCTTTCTCACAAAACATATCGTAATTATAAGGTAATGACCACTATAAATAAATTAAAAAAGTTCAATTAGCTATAAAATTTATCATAAATTCGCGCCTTTACTGTGCCTATCTCGATCAAATTCTAAATTGAGATAACTAAAACTAATTACTGGTGAAACTTAAAATTATCTTTGGGTCTGTAAATATATGTAATTAATAGCGAAATAAATAAATAAAAAAAAAATATAGAATTAGTCACGCTAGTAGTAGTATTAAAAAATTGCTCGAATAATCAAGTAATAAAATAATAAAGTGCAATAACGTTAAAAAGAATGATATCGGTTTGAAGTGATATTAAGCATATAGCACTAAGCACTGGGCGCGTAGTGTAGCAGAGCGCTGAGAGCCATTGGCTGAGTTTCTTGCCTGTGTTCTTTCACGGCCACAAAACTGGCAAGTATGCAGGCAGCTCTTATGCTAAGAGCAAAATCGAGGGAGAGAAGAAAACAGCGTTTGAAGAGAGGAATCAAGCATGAATTGCCAAGCAATGTCGCTACGAAGTCAATCGCACCTTTCCCGAGATATCCTCCTGCTTCATGGGTATGTGTTAATTTAAAAACCTGAATGTATATCGATTTGGATTGAAAATCGCATTGAACTTGTCTGGTTTTTTAATTTATAGTAATTATTTGCCATTTTTGTAACGAAATTAAGAGATTGAATTACCCGTCTCGTTGGCACTTCATCGTGCTATGGGAGTGCAAATAGAGTCTGTGCCATTTTCAATACCATTTTTATTCTGATTGGGTAATAGGGAAATGTCATTGCTTATCTTTACAGAAAGTGCCTGAGTTATCGACTTTTTAATTATACTAAATACTTAATTTTATAAATATGTCACCTGTAACCTGTACCTATAAAAAAATTTTAGTAGACCATTTGAACGGAAGCAATTAACGAATGCCACTGTTTGGTGAACAAATCTTTTTCTCTTATTTAAACAAATTAGTCGATGTTCGTAAGTCTCACTAAAACTCAAGAACTGTTTGACCAATTTATATATTTTTTATTGTCCTTTATTCGGTTTGATTCAAGGGTGTTTTAAAAATATAAATAACTGTGCCTAAAGAAAAACTTAAAAATACATAACTAAAAATTGTTGTTTTTGAATGGAAAATCGTCTAACTGACATTCTAATCATTAAAACTGTAATTTCTACCATCACTACTTTGGGTTTCTTTAAATAGATGCGGTAGTTTCTAGGTGATACAATACAGTAGTATATTTCAGTATTTATCTCAGAGTTAGTGTGGCATTTAAACTTTTATAAACAGATTACCTTTCTATCTATTTCTTAAAAA
Source organism: Acentria ephemerella (assembly GCA_943193645.1). NCBI lineage: Eukaryota > Metazoa > Arthropoda > Insecta > Lepidoptera > Crambidae > Acentria > Acentria ephemerella. The sequence continues at coordinate 5,937,994 of OW971886.1, read as the reverse complement.
AACCATTCTACTGTGAAGTAGAATTGAATTGAATTCTATGTGAGAAATCTTAGTCATTTACTTTTAAGACCAAATAAAGTTCTAAAAAGCAATTTCGCTTATTTAACGAAATAGGCATTATAATGCCTAGATTAATTTTATACTTTATATAACACCATGTGACATTTATTTACAAGTACAAGTTACAAAAGCCACTATTTTCAAAGTGGATGATAAAAATTCTCAGGCACTTTTCTAAAGACTTAGTCTTTTCCTCTTTATATACCACTTACGATTGCATTTTCTTACATGTTTGCATGTGTACTGCGGTTTGTTGAGCAGATTCGATCTAAACGACAATTTGAATGTCTAATATTTGGATTACAAGAAAATATATAATTATAATAGTTTTGGTATTGTTAACTACCAAAAATCTTGACCAATTCTTGTATTTCCAACCGCTTTGAAATTGTATTTGAAATAATAATTTACTTACTTCATCGATTAACTTTTAATATTTTTAATCTACCCAATTCAGTCAAAAAAATTGAAAGACATCATGCGTTGCGCGTCACCGAATCTGTCCAAACTTCAGGAGCAATCTTTATAATGTTGGTATATTTGTAAAGTAATAAAGTAAAGTAGCTCTTGAATTAATCGATTCGTCCTAAAATGTGTAGTTATTATATTACATTTTAGTTTTTGTATGTGTACTAAAGCCAAGATGGGATTTTGAAATCTATCCGTTAGAGATTTCTATTCTTTCTATTTACATAGTAAGTGTAAATATGAGATCTTATTCTGGATATGAAAAAAAAAATTAAGTATAGTAAAGGTTAAGCAAATTATGTTTAGGGGGTTAAACTTTTTTTTAATACTCATCTGGTTTAAAATTTATACAAAAACTTACATTCAACTAATATTTTATAATAGCACTCAACTAAAAACTTGACTTTATTTATAGAAGACTTTATTAATAGGAGAATATTGTATTCTAGATTTGATTTTGCTAAGATCTTAAGGGGAAGTGTTATCTTGGAAGCAGTGGAACTTGTATTCTATGTCTTCGAAATTTATTTTAAAATAGTAATTATTAACAGATTATATATGCCCCACTTCGGGGCACTCGCCTATCTACATAAAACAAATACATCAGGAGACAAATACAGATTTTATAATTGCAATACGAGAGAATTGGAACTAATGTTCCAATTGTTAAGTTTTATTAATACTAATATACGTGACACTTACTCTACTGTAATTTAATTGGTTCTGATGTCAGCTAGTCACTGTTTTGTCGTTACCGTTAATACATCGCATTTAATTATATATCTCTAACCGTAATTAAATATAATCGTTTTCAGGTCTCATAGTCTAATTCTTTTAATTTTTTAAAATTCATTTTCTCATTTCCTATTTATTTCATTCTTTATTCATTTATGTGCGAATACTATAATCGGTGAATGTTCTGATAGACTCATATACTTTTAAGTTATTGATCGCTTCAGTTTGTCATGTTCTATCTTTAATAGTGAATGTTTTTAAATCCCCTATGCATTTAATACATGCAAAACGTTTTCGCAAGTTAATTGTGTACATATTTCTTTCCAGATTATTTTCGTTGCGATCCCCATGCCGTCAAATTTGTTCCAGTCTTTCGCAACCGCATATGACACACCCACTTTATAATAAACGAGTAGTGATTCAGTATTTGTTGTATTTACTAGACGGCTTTAACACAAATTTTTCGTAGAAATTATTATGAAAACATTAATATCTAAAACAGAAAGAGAAAGAAGAAATAATTGCACAATAATTCAAAAATAGAAACAAACACAACACAGATATAAATACAACGAACACAACACACACACACACACGTATATATGTATATATATATATAATTCCCCATTTTCTCCTGGAGCAGTAGAGTAAAAAAACATGTTTAAATTAAATACAACTACTATAAAAACTCATTTAATGTCACGCCCATCACGTGGAAAAAACAAGGAAAGTATTTTCGAACGTGCTGTAACTTTAGCGAATAACTTACTGTAATAGATGCTTTACTCTGTTAAAATGTTTTACAATACATCATAATGGCTGAGAAAACAACAAAAAAGTTCATAATTTGCAGTACACACAGGCTTACCGGTTTCATTCATCCACCTAGCTTTGTTTCTCATTCCACTAAGTAATACATCCATATAAAGGTATGCTTTTGTAAGGTGTTTACGTCAACTTGTATCATGCATTCATTTCAAAGGGTACAAATGAAGATCTCGTGTTTCTTTTAAACATGCAATATAATTTTTATTTATATAAACCAGACATTATATTACCAGAAATTATATATTCCTAAAATATATAGTAGTTACCGGAGGGTTGCTATCGTACAAATGATTTTTCTATAACTTTTACATGTAAATAGCCTTCCTTTATCATATAGAAAGCACCGATGGTCTGGTCAGAGTTGCGAAAAGAGTTACTTTTAATTATTTATATTACAAATTTCTCTCTTCTAAATGTTGAAAACGTTGACTCTATAGTTTATTTAACTTAAAATGTTATTTTAAGTATAATAAGAATTGCTTCAGTCTTCTGCACATCGCAAAGTCCGACCGTATCCATTATTTTGTTATACTCATTTTGTTGCAATACCTTTATAACAACATTAGAGACGGAATAAACGCTTAAGTATTGAGTCTTCATCATTCTGGTGATTTATATCACAGATACAGAAAGTAAATAATATACGAATCCCGAAAATTTTAAGAATTCAAAGAAAAGTCGCTGCTAATTAGTTTGGTAGCATTATCATTAGTAGTAACTTAGTCAAGTAATGTACATTTCAACATAATATAAATATTGCGTTTCGATATACTTATATATACATAAAAATCGCCACTATGTTCTCACCCACGGGTTCGCACCTACTGGAGAAGAGTTCGATCGCAGTGGAATAAATAGCAGACATTTTCTTCTCGGTTTGGTTGGTGGTATGACTTTCTAATAGCTTGGTAAGCTACTACCATTTTACCTAAGTCTGTCACCATAGCAATGATTTTAACGCATTTTTGGCAGTTAAATAGCAAGTTCCTCTGTTTTTATGGAATTCGGTTGTAGTTTGCTTCCATCTTCTACGTTATCTTCATTTACAATCACGTAAGATGTAGGGCAAGAGTTATAAAATTATACTTATATCATGATTGAAATGAAAATCGATTTTAAAACTTATCTTTGAATATAATATTCAAATACAGTCTTCATATTACTACTTTAGTTGAATATGAGGAGAATGATAGGAAGCAATGCATGTATAGCTGTGAAGGTATACTCAGCTATCGCACGGAAGCTATTATCGCTTTCCAACTCCGAACGCTCATCACTGGTAGTGTGTCTATGAGATTAGGATTTTTTAGGATACATATATATATCGTTGTATAAAACAACATTCATTTTGTTGCTATAAAACTTGCATATTAGCCCAATAGCAGATATTGGGCTAATATGCAAGTTCTATAGCAATTATATATATAGTACATGATCTATCTATTTAATTAAAAAATTATTAGTTTTATCAACTTGATAGGTTAATATGGCTTAAAATGCCCTTTGCCTATGATAAAAACAGTAAAAAAAAGTTAACTCGTCTTATTTTTATAATAATAAAATAAAAACTAAATTGGTAAATATGACAGGAGATTTTTGTGAGTTTAAACCGTATTTAGAGTAGAGAAATGTATGTTCTTGATACTAGAAAAGTGTGTCTGTGTATGTAAAGTAGCATTTGGTTTATTTTACTGGGTTCTTTACATAATGCGTATATTAAGTATGCCGTGTGGTGTCAGGAACCATTCAGTTATCGCACGGAAGCTATTACCGCCCGGCTTTCCCACTCACTGTCTGGGTTAACCACGATACCTTGATAGGCTAAATCTAGTATCATTTTTGCTTAGATCAACTTAAAATTCATTGAAAATCGTACAAAACAACATTTTTAAACTTCTAATTGGTGTTTCTAATTAGTTAGTGGAGTGACCTTGATCACTTTACTAGAAGCCCAGATTCAAGATAAAAAATGTATAAGTGAGTAATTTAGTAAACATCGAGTTATTTAGTATATTTGATATTTGAAACTTACTGAATTTATTTACAATGATACCATAACTACATACATTTCATGGTCATACTAATTCAGAAACAAATAATAAACAACAGTTTGTGAGCCTTGAATTGAAAGCATTAAGGTTTAATTTGGATGTTAAAATTTTTCAAGGCTATTTCGATGTCAGATGCTAGTGACGTAGCAAAAATTTTTACTCACCGACTTATTGACCTTGAACTGAACGTCTATTTCAGTGGGAATTATACAATCTTTAAGTGCAATTTTCGCTGTCATAGAAAATTAACTGTATTTGAGTATTTAATTCTTAGTTAAATCCTTTTGTACCTACTTATTATATAGGTAGATAATATTGTCAAGAGGCCTGCCTGCATGACTCTTCTGCCTTGAAAGATTGTTAGGTCTTTGATGTGGGACGCAATTCACGTTAATAATTTTGCCTTGCCATGCACCAGGATCGTCGACTACTGCTGAAACCCTCAAACGACGCAGATATTTTGACCTATCTGGGGTTATATATTTCAGCTGTATATTTGATATAGTTGAGACATTGCGACTTTAGGGTTCAGGAGCTAACAGACTCTTTAGAGGCATTTCAAATTTTCTATATATAATTTTTAAGTTGTAGTTGCAGTATTTCGGCATAAAAAAGAATAAACACTATTCTGTACCTAATATTCTATAATTTTGGAAATGAGACTGAGATGATAATTAGAGATATATAGAGAAAAGTGTTTTAAGTAGTAATGACGACGACCGAATGGCTGAATGGTTACTGGACATTTAGTTATAGATTACTCGGCCAGGGATACTAAAATAAAGCGAATAAAATATTGAATATGTTTCGCGGCTAGCTATTATCCATAAAACAAGTTCTTTAGGATGATTAAGTATCTACTTTGGGCTAGATAATAGGTGTGGGTGTATGAATGTTATTATTTTCTACTGTTGATTTTTATATACTTACCAGGACTAGTATAGCAGGTTCATAGGAATTGAGACTTCTAAATACAATAAGGTACTTCTATCATAGAAAAAGGATTTATTACTGCATTAACGTGTAGTTCGAAGTGCTGGATTTCTGTCAAAGTTGCAGAATCAATCTATAAATATACAATATAAAAAGTAGGTCAGCCTTGATGTGATATCTTTTATAATTCAAGGAACTTAAACCATACCATTTCAACGTGTTTTACTGACGTTAAACGTAAAGCTTTGTTTCAACATGACTTCATAAGCCAATCGAAGGCAACGTTTAGCAAGAAACAATAGCTTCACTACGATAGGCAGAGTTATTGTTCTTACAACGAGCATTCTTTTGTTTCAAACCCTGAACGCGACGGAATGGTTTTCGTATTTTTATTTACGTACCCATCCATGGCATCTTTTATGCCAGTAATAGAAGTGTAAATAAAAAGATTTTTCAATTTTCCAAAAGAAGCTCCTACTAAAAGAAAAATAAAGAAATAAATATGTTCAACTAAAACATATTTATTTCTTTTTAAAAATTTGATTAACCGAAATTTAACCTCTTTCTGTTCGACAAATTGAACTGATATACACGTATGATTTTCATGAATGAATTGAATATATTCAGCATCATTGTAAATCCATGATAGCGGATTACATAATTGTTTGAATGCTCTTAAAATGGGCAATAGATATGAAATATGGCCTTTACAAGTAATAACATTGTGACAAATCATTGAGTTTCATAGAGTTTTCAATTCAAAAAGTAACAAAACCTACTTGATCAAGATGTTTAAAAAGGGTTAAGCAATTACCATAATTCAATAAACTTAATTAAAATAATGCTACGACTAACAGAGATTTTTTTTTAAATAAAGCTTGATAGCTAAATCGAATATAACAAGATGATATTCAGAGAATTGTTCCAGGTTTCTAATACCTACGTGCTAGTCAAAATTAAGACTAATCAATAATAACATATGCTTACATTTTCGATATTATGGTACTAAGTCTCGATTCTTAATTGATTACATGTTAAGGAATAACACGGTCACATCACACACACACACACACACACATACACGCATACATACACATACACATTCATACACTTACACACACAACAAGTACACACACATTAATACAAATTGCAAACACTCATCCAGTGCTATCAAATATCTTAGCCATACTTTTCTGTAATAAGATTCTGTATTACTGTTTGGTAATGAATGTTCATTACTTATAAAATAGTACTAGTAATATAATACCTTATAATTTATTCACAAATTGTTGTTTTACAAGGAACCCGTAGTGCAGTGACACGATTAGATATGTCAAGGTTACGCTATGCAGATATTCATTAGGTACGTCGATATATTGACAGTAAAAGGAGGGCAATGACGTTTGTGGACAAGTTTGATGACAGGTTTAACGCCCTCTATTCGTCAGTGACTGAACTGAACTGTGAAAAAGTTACGAACAGATAATAATAATTAACATTAACGTATGGCCCTCCAGCAGACTGATGAGGCAATGATCAGTAACTAAAGCATAACGTTTCTAGAAAGTGGACAGTCAAAAATCGGGTCAAATGAATAAAAAAAAAAAAAAAAAAAAAAAAATGAATAAAATTGCTTAGAATGCTATTTTAGTAAAGGCGATTTTCTATTCTAGTACCGCTTATTATTGTAACATTTATATATCAGAATAGGGAACAGTGTCTTCGGTCGCGTGTTTGAAATGTATATTATAGAAATTTTTAATGAAAATAATAGTCAATAAAATCATAGTCCGCAGTAAAAATTCAGGCCATTACACAGCCACGTTAGCCCAATGCGGTTTCGTGGGTGATTTGATTATAGTCACGGAGGGTCAAGACATCATTTCTGAGGTTTTAATTTCCGCTGCGGAGGTGGACAATCATAACGTCAAGTATTCCTTAGTTGAATATATATAAATTAATTAATCGTGTTGCACCTAATTGGACGTATTCAATTTGGTTCACGTGATTAAAGAAAATCTAGGAAATTCTTTAAGTTTGAGTAGATATTGAAACAATTGAATATTTCTAATTGAAATAAACATATAAACAAGATGATCTAATATTCTAATGTAAGTATTCTAGTATTTTTTGGAATTAAGTATAGAGACTAAATGTCTTCCAGTCTCAAAGATTTAGGGTTAATAAATATTTTCGAACAACCGGATCGTTCTTACAAGTTTGGATATTTTGTAGCACAGCATACAAGTAACTCCTCATTCATAGATTCAATTGTTGCCACAACTAATGATTCCGTGCAAGGGGTTATTGGGTCAAGGGTGCCCCTTAGTAACTTCGTACAACTTGCAGGCGTTAAAAGGTAACTTTATTTTATTAAAATAAATAAATAACACTTACACTCAGACCTATTCTCTAGCTCTAATTTAAAGACTTAACCTTTCATCAACTACGAGCCCGCCCTAGCAATGCTTAGGTTTTCGTGTATGGTAATATGGATGTTTGTACAATAAAATTTATGAATAAGAACAATAAAGTACTGAATATTATCAAATAAAAATAACAGTAAATAAATATAATGAAAGAAATATGCATGTGCTTCGCATTTTTATCAGCTTAACAACCTTACAGACATTTTTATTAATTTTTGTTCAATATTTTGATGTCTCAATCATGATGTCCATTACCAAAAAAATTGTCTTGAATGGGTTTCAATAGCCTAACGTGACTTATAAGTGAGAACACTGTTAATGAAGATTATTAATTTTAAATATTTGGCTTTTGGTGTTAACCTTAAATTTTGACAATGGTCCACAGAGTATTCAAGGGTCACCTGTCCTGTCACCAGCCCGGATCAAATTAATTGACCCGTCCCTATCGCTTAATTATCTACGGGGTCTCATGTATTCAATATGATCCTGACATTTAGTGAACTAGATGTGTCACGTTACAAATACAGGGCTTAATAAGGCATTTTTATTAAAACTGCTGTACTCGTAAGATCCTTGATGACTTTATTTATATATTTTATCTATAAATGTTTGAAAGATATTTAGGTAAATATTGAAACTTGTAAAACTTATTATCCTACACCTATAAATCCCTTTAACTGCTCCAGTTAACAGAATTTTTAGGGGCTTAGATATTTTTATAAGAACGCCGATAAAAGACATCTTAAATTCTCTAAATAAAGGTTCTAAGGGAGTTGTAATTTTTTCGTATAAATTATACTGACTATACGTTATACATTTACACTGATGTAAAACACGTTTGTATATTCCAGATTACAATTTGGGGATTGAATTTCGTAATAAGTTTTACTTACTTTCATCTTATTTAAAATGATGAAAAAATATTTTTTTATATAATTAAAATCTTCCGGCAGATTTATGAACAGATGGCATAAAATTTAATAAATCCGTAAAAAACCCTTTTTTTGCTTCGACTTAACTTTGACTTTAGATACCTCAAGCAAGACTGACTGACATTAATCAATGCTGGGCATAGAGACTTCTTCCCTAGTGTGCCTAAAATCATCTTCTGTATAGCAATTTAAAATAATAACAAAACATTTTAAAGAAAAATTCCTACGTTTCTGCTGAGGAAATAAGAAAGAAGTCCGAGTCCAACGTCGATGAGGGTTTACATGTTGAAAATCTGTGTTTCATTGGCAAGGAGCTTAAAATCCTTATTTTCGCTACGTCACGAAAGCAAGCAAAATATGAAGTTAGTTGTACCTAATCAGGATGCAATGCCATGTCGCCAGAAAATGTTTTTGAGACTGTGAATTTATAGCAAAAGTGAAACTACGGACGTATAATGCTATTTGCATTTGAGGCGATCTAAAAAAAATTGTGCCTATACGCAGAGTACAAAATGAATGCTAACATTTAAACTGCTTTTATTTTTGGAGTTAGGGCTCTGCTTTTTATTGTTTTGAGAAATCTAGCACCAATTCCAAAAATACCTTTAAATTACATAAATTGATTTTATATATTTTGAATTAGGTTCAAAGAAATGAGAAATAACTTTTTAGTTGAAAATATCAAAAACTTAGAACTTAATTTGATTACATCAATTTTATTGACATTTTGAGCGAATAATATATAAAATATAATAAATAAATCTTAATATCATGACCTTATTTGTAATAATATGTCTTATATCGATTTTAATAAGTCAAGCAGCAGGCGTCTCTCTCCTGATATGATGATGATGATATCTGTTCAACCTGTCAAGCTGTACAATTATAAATGGACCAAGTTTCCCGGTAGTATATCGTGTCCTAATAAATTAATTTAACAATTATGTTTGATAGTTTCTCTATGTTTGATTTTAAATTATCTCTCTATACAGCAAAATCACAATCCTCCATCTCCATTAGCAAATGAAGTCATCGCATGTTCCAACTTAACCACTTGCATGTTTCGTGTCACGAAATCAGTATATACGTTTTTAAATTTCAAATAAATAAATTAACTAGTCGTTGTAATTAGTTTTCAATACATTTTATGGTTATGAGCCCGACGACTCATATATCGTTAGGAAAATGAAAATGCATTTCAATATTAGAAAAGTTTTATCATATGAAGAGTCTAGACTTCTCTATCTATCTTTATTGATTTTATGAAATCTGAGATCATTTTTGTATTTATTCATTAAAATTGTTCGTGATCACACAGAAGTTAAGTGCAGATGACAATTTTGATAATAAAGATATAATAATACTTATTTACTTTCACTTTCAATATTGATTAGGCTTTTCTGTATTGTACGACGGGTGATAATAACACAATGGATTTAAAATTAGAACATTCACTGTCACAATGTTTTTCCTTAGGGGAGGAAACGCAAAATATTGTGCCAGCAGTCGAGCAGTTATTAGCGTTAGCACTAGCGCTAATAACTGCTCTAAGACGATTCTTCATTAAGATAATCAGCTTCTGAATCCATTCTTGCTTGATACCTTTCCACTCCTCTTTCAAAGCCGATTCCAGCTCATTCACACTTGAAGAACACGATTTCTGAAATGAACCCTCCTCTTCAGTTCATCCCACAAGTGCTCAGTGGGATTCAAGGCCGGGCTGAGAGCTGAGAATGTGGCGACACTGACTTCTTTGAGGTATTCAGTTGTGGCACGGGAAATGTGACAACAAACTCTATTATAAAGAGGAAGACGTCGATATATCCCGTAAAGCAAACGACATGTTCCAGCAAAATATCGGAAATGCAGAGGTCTTAAGTTAGACCGCCGTCTTATCTCACGCAAGGCACAAAAAGAAGCTCCGGTTTACCGTCGAGAGAAATTCCAGCCCGTATCGTACAAGAACTGCCCCCATAAACCACTGTCTCGGCAAATCAGCACTGCGCAAAGCGCTCCCCAGGCCGCCTGTAGTCCCGACCTCTTCAGACACTGAGCCAACTTCAGACTCAAACACATTCTGCACTCGTCGGAGAACAGAACTCGCCATCTCGTCAATTTCCCGATAAAGATGGGGGTGAGCACATTGAAGGCGGGCTTGTTGCAGGCCTTTTTATAGTCAAATTTACTCGCTTGGGTGTTTTCTCGCGAACATTTCTGAGCTCATTTTGGACGCCATCACCAGTCTAATGACGATTTCGAAGTAAGGTTAGCACGGAGAGATTAAAACGGTCACCCCTCTCCGAAGTGCAGTGGCGCCGTCCAGATCTTGGTCCACCAGTCTCCTGTAAGCGTTGTAAACATAAGACTGACTTCACTGAGCTAACATAGAATAGCTGGGGTGAGCCATTCTTGTAATAGGTCGACGATTTGTGCTTGATCTGTAGGTGTAGTATCTATTTTAGTCCAAGGTCAAAAGGAGCGTATACGAGACAAAGTGGGAACGCCGACTGATAAACAATTTTTGATTTTGTTATTGAAACATGTCTTTTTTCGTACTTCTTAACATAATCTGGGATAGCATCTTAAATAACGACGTGATTTGAATGAATTTGGTATCATTTTAAAGTTAATAGTTGAACGCTTAAAATTTTCATTATTATTAACAAATTATTCACTCAAGATCATGACTCCAAGAATCGATCCAATTTCAAGGAATATATATACTTTTGCTCCACAAAACTTCATAGAAACCGAACTTAATTTTTTTGGGGTAGCAATCGAACCCGTGCAGATTACCATTGGAACCGAATAAATACACTTTTTGTAAGTTTGAGATTTACATGGCCGCTGGGATAATGCCTCATGCATATTCACACAACCCGTTTACCATCGTCGGGGTAATTTTATTTCAAATATATTACGTATAAATCTAATAAAATATAAGGTTTTCTTTGTTTTGCTGTAAAAATTTATAGAATCTTTCAAAAAGTAGTAAGGTAATTTATTTATTCAGGGCTACCAACAAAAAGTACAGTATTTAAAATAAAAATACAGTATTTATTTAAATAGCTTACTGCTCTTCTAAAATTAAAGTAAATCAGATTATGCCGAATACACAGATATATAAATAAAATATTACAAATGGTACAATAGGTACTAAATAATTTAAGAAACGGAGAAATTGTTGTATAATTTTAAGAAAATCAAATCTTCTAATATTCGTCACTTACTTTAATTATATTTTTAAAAAATCTGAGGAATATAAACCTAATAACAACAGATCTAATATTTATCCAATTTTAAGTGCGGAATCAAAACCATCCAACAAAAGATCGCAATCGCAATATTACTTTGATATGGATGGTTCAAGTGTTGAAACCCACAATCATTTCATCCGTATTTACATTTTTACTTTTATTGTGGACTGTAGGTTTAAACATGTTTTAAACAATTCTCAATGGCGTGTAAAGGGAGGGATAAATCTTGCTAAGTTTCTTGCCCGTTATTCTCTGTACAAGAACACCGGTAAATTCATGAACAGAGAGCTTAGAATTAGATTAAAGAACAAAAAGTGTACATAAGAATTGAATAAAATGTTTCGATTTTGACTTTAAATTTGGTGTTTTCTATAATTAGTTAGCTCACCAGAGCACACTGAGGCTGTGTTTTGTACAGAAGGACTTAAAGTCAGACAAACTAATGTTTAATTCACAGGATACGATGACATCACAGTTACAGAATAATCCAGGTTGTACAAAATATAAATTTTAATCGACTCTCTGAATTGTTTATGTTAGACCAAACCTTTTTTTAAATATAACTTTATAATATACAACACCCTGGCTGCATAGTTTGTGACATATATTTTTTCTAATAATATTGTATTCTATTATTATGTCACATCTTTTTGGCTAGTCCAATTATACACTGCAATCTCTACTTTAGGAATTTCATTCTTTATTTTTAGAAGTTTATATTTTATTGAACCACGATATACTTACCAAAACCACAAGACAATTCAAAATCAATTGTAACTCTATAGTACTGATTGACAGGTTAAATGCAGTTTTCCCTTACAAATTTTTGTTTTTTGGGAAAAAATATCTCAATATTATTCATTTCCGCTTTCCCTCACGAATGCATCTCAATGGAGCTGTATGCGAATATCTCATGCCGTCCATACACCGCTTTCCCCGTAACATGATTACCAGCATTCATCGAGCCTACGTACGTTGCCAAATTGGAGTTAGTTCTAAACAGGCTTCTTGAGTGTTTGTTGATTTCATTGGTGACAATTTAAGCACAATGTCAAATCAACTCGTTCGTTTCTCTCATTGAAACTGTGACACAATTGGTAATTAAGTTACTGTCACAAAGTACTGTGTGTATATATTTCCGTTCCTAACCGGAAATAATTTATAATATCGGCTTTCCATTTCAATTTGCTAATTAAGTTGATTTTGTCAGCTTTTCCTACTCTGTTAAATATATTTTAAGTAATAGAAGCCTAATTCAAGGCAACAGTTATGGGACAAAAGAGGTTTGACATTGATTACCATTTAATTTAGTAGTTTACATTAATTATGTCTGAAGCTACATTAATATTAAACTAGTAATGATGTCAAATTACTTAAGAGAGTAAAATTATAATAATAATATTCTTACACTCAAGTCTATTATCTAGAACAAAGTAAGCATCATTAAGAGCTTGTTCTATGAATATTAAATAACGAAAATATACGAATATATGTCGAGAGGAAAAAAATAATTAAAACTACGTTTAAAGAGTCTTGAACCGGGAATCGAACCGGTGAAATGTGAAAAAAAAATCCTATAAATAAAAATCATAAAAAATAAACCTATATTTTATGATACTAACAGAAAGATGATCAAAATTTAAGTTACACTAAAAAAAAACTGCTAAGTTTGTGTTTCTCTTTTTGAATTGGCTGATGTACAATAAAGATATATTCTATTCTATTCTACTTTTTAAGCACAATACAACCAAAAAAGACAGTTTACCAGTGACGTCATTTGAGATTTCTAAAATGGCGACTTAACCAATTTTTCCTTATTTTAATGCGCAACATAAAACATGTCGATAAAAAAAAGTGGACTGACTAAGTGTCAATTAACTTTTCGTTCTTAAAAGTTATTCTATTTTCTTATTGTTTTCAAAAGAAAGAGATGCAAATAACTTTAATTTAACTTAGTCCGTGCACAAGGGAATTGGGGTCAGTGTACACTTAGAAAAAGATGAAAATACGAATAAGTACTGGATAATAAAAAGATTCGTTATAGCTTTGTACCGTATAAAAATACTTATATTTTATCGTGTCATTGTGTATTGTGGTCGATGGCGTCATTAGTTTCCTTCCTTTGACCTGGTACGCTAAATGTCGCGGTATCTAAAGGGGTTGTATTATTTTTTTGTAAAAAAATGGGACTTCTATTATTATAGTTGTGTACGTTATTTTATCCGAGAGTAGCTATAAATAGCTATATATTTGAATGAATGAATTTATTAACAAAATAATTACAATTTAAATCAAAGATTACTATTAAACATATAGATTATCTTAAACACGAGTCCGGGATTATTCCTAAAATAGTATTATTAAAACTGTACTTTCTTACAAGCAGTGTATTTATGGCATCACACACTAATGACTTTTCATTCAACTTTAACTCAATATCAAAAATACATTATGAATTATATGTGTCAAATGATCAAATCAGCTACATTTAACTGCCTTGTAGATTTACCTACATCTTAACGTGTTTTTACAGTAGAAAATATAAATAAACTTGGCTTATATTATCTATAAAATATGACGTTTTTAAAAATAACTCATAAATATTCAGTAGTACAAACAGTTTTTTTGATCGTGTGCGCTACAATGATGTGCAATAGCACTTCTAATACTTCACTTGCACGTTAAATATCCTGTAAAGATTTTTAAAAAGGTATATATTGACAGCATAATATAAGACTGTCCTCTTATTTGCAACACACGTTGAACACTGTTGACTTTGCTCATCGAATAAGGACATTTCAAGAATCTTGACCATATTAATCATTTTAAAGCAGTTATAATCGTTATAAGTAGCCAAATTTAAAATAAATCTAGTTCCAAAATCAAATATATCCTACCCCACCATTTATTTTTAATTTAATAATATAATGGACATGCTTGTTAGATGATCTTTATTTTTCACAAACAAGTTTATTTTCTAACAATATATTAAAGGGTTTGATCGATAACAGCTGTACATAATAGGACACATAAAAGTTAGGTAATTTGAAACTAAGTGAATTGCATAATGTATTTACCAATAGGCTCTTGCAAAATTAATCTAGTAGGTGTGTGTGTGAGTGGTTTTGTAGGTGTGTATGATTATTATAAAATCGACAAAAATTTGGACCAAACCTAAAGTGTTTTATCCTGAAATTCTTTATACTGTAATTAAACTTCACTAGTTAACACAGTGATGAAAAAAATCGCTGAAAGCTTCTTATACTGTCATAATTTTCCTGGCCATTCGAATGATAGTTAGCGTGTGGCATGCCTTGCGTTGTTATGGTTTTCACTCACTTAAATTACCGCCACATTCGCGAAGATCGATATAATATGCACCTTATTAATAAATTAAGTGGCTTGCTTCTTTGACGATGCATGCTTAGATAAGCATGCTTAGATAAGCTTTTCAGATGAAAAGAACTCACGTTATTTTTCTATGTATCGTGTTATAACATTGAAAGCTTTAATTTTTTTCTTATGATATAGATAATAATATCGCAGAGCATTATACCGATTCCGGTATAGTCCGGAATTAAGAAGATTCCTTCACAATCGTGTAGCCCCTTCTATATTGCTGATATGACTATATTCACTGGAATTTTGTTTTCTTCCCTTGAATGGTTATTAGTAAATTCAATTTAATTCGAAGTCGATCATCACTTGTTAAGCTTACCTACTACCGGCTGGTGACCTACTTAAAATTATAGTCATTCTACTGCTACATAATGCATGAATGTCTGTTCCAAATTAATTACCCCTTTCCTAAACTGCTTATGATGCAACCTAATAAACCTACTCATTAGGTTACCAGTCAATGCAACCTTCAATATGACGTATTAATAACATACATTCAATTTGAAGAGTTATGTAGCGATTGTAGCATCAAAATTACCTATTAATGTAATTTTTCACATTCAATTATGGCTTAAATACTCCACAATTATCAATATCAGAGAGTTCAAGATTCTTTAACATAGAAGATCGCAGTCAGCAGAATAAAAGTAGTTTCAAAGTATCGATATTTTGATTAGAGCGAGTCTGAGTGGGTTGAGTCCATAAAGAATCGAATTTTGAAATCTGGAGACATGTTGAGATTGCGACTATTGGTCCTTTTAGGTAAACAATGGAACCGGATGCGATATAAAATATTGTCAAAGGCTAATACCATCCGACACTATATTCTCATTTTGTATTTTATCGAATTCGTGACTTGTTTGGACAATACTTTCTGTTCGATTAGATTTGTATTGAACTCTTATCTGTTTATAATAATATTATTCTATATCTAAATTTAAACGAATTAATTTAATTTATATTCCGGTAAGAATTTCATATTTGGAAATGTTTAACCCTCCTAGACTATATTTGGTATTGTACTTCAAGTCATTAGAAAATTTCTTTTGAAGTGTCTAGGTGAAGTTACGTAAGTATTTAGTATTGACTTCAGTAGAGATATGTTATGATTTTTAAATAATAAAATGTTTTATTTACTTAAAACTTTGTAAATATCTTGCCGATCATACGAAATAATTTTATTTTGTGAGTTGTCAAAGTATTTACTGATATCCTGGACCGTGCAGTAAAATTTATGAATGTAATGAATTAATAATAATTTAAATCTATAAAGCCTGTTGGCCTTCATTATACTTAAAACCATTTATGTTTATGCATCTGTCAAAAACCTACGTGAGAAAACCTTGGATTCAATCATGTAGATGAATGAGTTGAAATATAGTTTCTAATAAACTAAGGATAAATTGTACATTCAGTTATTGATGAGAATGCCTTTAACATAGCTTCCGATGGTTAATTCCCTAGGTACGCTGAGCACAAACTATTGTTTTTTTTTTAAATATGAACTTAGTTTGTCAAAGACAAATATTATTATGGGCAATTTCTCACCATACACTTAAGTATTATTTCTAAATTCCATTACACATTGTATACCTACCTACACTTAACACAGGCCTAATAGAATGCCTTCATAATAAATTACCTTATTTTCATGTAGAAGTAGCTAAAGTAACTTTAATTAATGTTATGAGCGCTCTAGTTACAGAAGTTTCCAGTCAACATAGCTTAGCCAGAAACCACCTTTTAAAGGTGATGCATACGAAATGAAGCATGTTCAAGTACCTAATGGACTATAGATAAAGTTGGTCGGAATTAGTACAATAACCTAATATTTAAGTGTATATATATTATACCTATGACTAAAAATAGAGTAATTGAAAATGAAATGAAATGCAAAAAACACAGCACACACACAGCAAAGACTGGCTGGATAATTGCAAAGTTGTTGACAATGGTGAAAATAAATATAATTCCTGCGGTAATAATGATGATTTACGTAGCGTGGATATCTACATTCATATCTTGTTTCAGTCCCATTTCTCCTTTATTATATTTATACTTCAATTATTAAATTTTATGTTTAAGTTCACAAATAGCCTGCAAAAATTGTAGGAACTACCATAGGGAGTTGGCTTCATACACACATAATACAAACAATACTAATAAATCTAATAAATCTATTTATTAAACTAATGGTAGTTATCTAAGATCTTTAAGATCCTGTATTTCTTTATTTCCTTATCCTTGAAGTTTAAGGCGAATGCGAATAAATATAAATCCTGCTCATCTTTTGAAATGTTTTTAAAATCAGGGAACTGACACGAGAGCACACACAAAAAATATAAGATGAACCGCATAATGTGGTAATTAAGGAATGTAATTGCAAGTATGATAATACAATTGATTTCATAATAATTATCAAAGAATAATAATAGAGATGAGATTATCTATGTCACAGTGCGCAGCTGGGCGCGCAGCATGGCAGGAGGCGGCGGCGCTGTCCGTGGGCGGCGGCGGCGCGGGCGCGGGTGGTGCAGCGAGGCGCTGCTCGGTGCTTGGAGACCATCCGGGTGCAAGGAAAGACCCACGCGCCAAGTGGCACAGGAACAATCGGGTACGTACAATGCCAATTAAGTAACCATGTCTGACAAAATAGGAATATATTTGTTGTTGAAATCTGAAGGTGCTTAAACCAACTTTGTCCTACTCTTACAGACACTGCATTAGGTCCATAAACGTCATTAATTTTTTTCGCGGCTTGCGTTGCATTTAAAATACAACAAATACATGTATTAAATTTAAAATGAATGTTAATAATGCTCTCTCTGACATACCTCCATTCATTCATCGTATTATTTTATTATGTGCCTCTAATTTCAGGTCCGGGACGCATCATACGGATCGTCGTCGGAGTCAGACGGAGAGGCGGAGGGCGCAAGCGGCGAGCCGTGGGGCGTGGCGCGGCTGCTGTACGCTGGCCTCGGCATCCTCGCTTTGGGCCTTGTTGTTTATTTCGTTGGCACCGGCGACAAGGTATTTAATTATTGGACTGTTTTGAATACTTCTTAAAGTATTAATTATAACGTTAATTTTGTGCTGTAACCAAGTAAAATCGTGAAAGCAAATATTTTTTTTGGTTCCTTTCCTGATTAAACAGTCCGTTTTGTTTAAGGAATATTTTATATTCCCACCTACTGTGCAAATAAGAATAGGGTCATAAAAAAGTTTTTCCAAAAAACTTGACCGTGATTAGAAAATACATAATCTTATTAAATACTTATTTAATACTCTCCCACTTCACGCACCATTGTTGGACACAGGCCTTCCTTCTTAAGAGATACACTTGAGAAGTTAGGGTCATAGCATCATCACCCTGGCCAAACGCGGATTGGTGGGTGACAGCGTTTGCCATAATAACCAGGACCAACGGTTTAACCTGCTTTCTGAAGCACGGTGGAGCTAACAAATTTTTATCGATCCATTCAGGGACAAACAACGGATAAAGTTGCTATATTTTGGAATCCATATCAGAGCTCGATCCACTTTGCCAAACGGTTTAGATTAATTTTTTAGGGTTGGTTAAAAACCTCTTTCTAAATAAAAATCTTATTACCCCTTTCACATCCAAGATATTCGCAAATAGATGTTTTAAATCTTATTTTGAATTTCAGGGTTTCAAAACGCCCGCACTGCGGTTGGTGGGCCCATCACTCATCATTGCTGGGCTCGCGTGTTGTTTGGTGCGCATTACTTTCTGCATATTTGCGAAGCCATGCTGCCGACGGCGGACCAATTACAAGGAGAGCAGAAGGTACTAGACTTTCTTATCTACCAACTGAACATAAAAAGAATAAAGCCCCATCTTTTATTCAATTTATAGACAGTGTGTATACAGTGAAGAAAAAATAACTAAGTTAAAAATTAAATGCGATTATAATATCCTTTACCGCCACATAATAAGACGCTACTCTTATAAAATGACGGATATATCCCTAAGGTATGGGTTTATCAACAGAGTGGCTGAGATCAGTGCCGTCTTCCTGTATAAGGAACTTATTTTTTATGATAAAAAATTAGCAGTTAAATAGCAAAAACTTGGAAAAAGGAGATCAGAAACAACAAAATAATGGAAATTTGCTTCTGTATGTGTATAGATTAGATAATAAAAAAAGAATAGAATCTACTTATTACATGCATACGTGCGTATGATTGTGTGTGGGTGTTGTTATATAAGTGTGTGTATTTGTGACGATGTGTAATTGTATTAATGTAAAAAGTGTCATGTTTATATAAATGAGATAATGTATTTGAGTAAATTATAATTACATAACTTCATCACTAGTATCACTACATACCATTAGCGTTGATCACCAATGGTAAATAAGGGAAACCGGTGGTGATTTCGCTATATGGAATAATGGCGTGGATAAGCATTTAATAGCCTTAACTTTATCGTACCAAAAATGTTGGGTAGTTGAGATCGCAGTTACAAAGCAGTTCGAATGGACTGAATAGCCCAAAAAACTTACAAAAAACTTTTTAATTCATATTCCGGCTTACTTCGCAGACTGTCAGGCTACGGGGAAGGCGAGGAGATGCCTCTGGCAGGAGGCGGGAGCGGTCCCCGAGCTGGCCCGGCGCAGTGCTCGCCCGCGCGCCGCCTCGACGCCTCTTCCTGCGACGTCTCCAGTCTCTCCAGCGGCGAGGAGGACGAGCGCCTGCGTCGATATCGCACAGCAAACGATACAGACCATCTTCCTTTGCCACAAATGTCTACGCAACAGGTATATAGTTCTCGGAAGCATGGGTTATTTTGGTGTGGTTTCGCTCCACTAATCTTATTTGTTGAATTATAATGATTTGTTACAATTGTCACGAATATTTTCGGCTTAAATTATTAGTGCAATATCAAGTTCTACATAAGCTTAAGTCATATATGTCCTTATTTAAATCAAATTTTTGCTTCGTTTGTGCAAAAATCTCAATTTTGATTTGTACTAAAAAAAGACTAAAGAGATGCCATTCAATTATTTCAGAGCTTTTTACAACAAAGTACGCAGCAAAACACAGTTCAGAGTGTGCAAGTTCTGCCAAGCGCATTGCGGCAAAGTTCTTCTCAGCCGACCGCTCCGAAGCACTCCGACGCGACTGCGTCAACAAGCGTGGTGCGGCAGAGTGCTTCTCAGCCGAGCGCACTTCAACCCAGCGCGACGCAGCCGAGTATATTGCAGTCAAATGCGCCCCAGCAGAGCGCACTCCACTTGGGGCCTCGCCGGCCTCCGCCTCGGAACGTGTCATTTGCGGGGGGCCCAGACGGTGAACTCGTCCTCAGTCCCGCCCAACTGCGGTCCTAACCCACAAGCAATAAAGTTTGTCGCAATATCGTTTTTATACTCGCCGAACAATTTGACTATTAGTGATCGATACGACTCAGTTATGTGATAGCGTGACTTGGATAATTTTGAGTGGTTTTTCTATTCTATAATCTACGGTCATTTGTTTTGCACGTTTGAATTCTTGCAGTATTGTAATCAATAAACGGTCTAATTTAATTTTAGCTGAATTTTCTACAATTTGTGACTTCTTTATTGGTTGGAATTATACATTTGTATCGCGGTGCTTAATTAGTTTTCTGAGCAGCACGATTTGATTATATTTAAGTATTTAAGTACCTATATTAGTACGTACTATAGAGAACATTATTTACAATGCCTTAAAATATTGGAATTGGATGCTAATCAAATGTTTCCTTACCTAGGTTTATTTTCAGTTGTCTACTCGTACTAGCTACATTAAAATCGCTTTGGATGATAGTGTCAGCAAAGTAGTTAATGATGAAAAATGTTGTTTGACAAAAGATTTTTGTAATGAAAATATAAAAAATATGATATTTACTCATATTTTAACTGAAATTTATTATGGATATGAAGTATTAACTTATAATACTTTGAATTCTTTAGCTTAAAACAGATTTTTTCACGTTTGAAAACAAAACCAATTTCTGTGCTCACGGCAGAGTGAACTATTAATTATTATGAGTAGTAATTCTTCCCATATTAGCTTCGATAATTCCTGATTTTACCGTAGTATTCGTATCGTGTAAACTGTAAGCGTTCTTTCTAACTATGTAGCGAATTAATACTGAATGTGCTAGTTCCATCCATCTTAAAGCCAACGTAGAATTCTACTGCGCGCAAGGTGTATCTTTATCTGGAGACAGAATCCAATTAATTATTCGAAAACAAACTAAACCTTTAAGCTTTTCTAATGAGTTTAGCCCCAAACTCATTACGACGCAGACAAAAAGTAGTTTACGATACCATATAAAGCTGAGTGTGACTTTCAAGTTGAAATTATTATTTTTGCTTGTATTGTTGGTCAAAATTACAATGTTCTTAGTTTGAATTGCCTTAGCTTACACACTCTGACACGATTTAAAACAAGTCTACTGACATTATTATAATTTAGAAACCGAATGAAATATGGTACCTACAATCTATTTTGGCAGACTGAATATATAGACCACTATTTGACTGTCTGCCGTCTCCCAAGGTGAATATTGATAACCGATTAGAGTTTGTTTTATATTTTTCCACATATGATGAAAGGTCCTTAATTATATCTATGGATATACCTTGCCGCAGTTGGAGTAAATAGTAAATTTAATATGAACATAATTGTGTTAAACTGCCTACTACTAGATGCGAATTTATATTTAAATATAAAATTCATAAAAATAGATTTATAACTGACAATAATGATTGTTAACTGATGTATAAAGTGTTATGGCGTATGTGTGTTAATTTTATTTAAATGTCCAACAAATTGAGAGTAGTTCAAGCGCCGAGGGTAGTAAATTTCAAAAAAGTATTTTTTTATTATCTACCTTTTCAATCGTTTTAGATAAGGACAATATACTTACATGCCCTTTGAAGAAACCGTAGTTTGAACTTTGTTTATCTACTTTGTAACGTTATTTTTGGATATCACTAAAAGAAATTAATAAAATTAATCAAATTTCTATTTAAATAGTATATAAAGCAATATATACAGGTAAATACAAACAATGTTTTGTTCTAATATTGTGGTACAGACAGGGCCGGGCAGCATAATCGACTTCGCTGGAAAAATATTACAGTTTGGATTTTTTCTGAAATTGTCCTCAAAAAAGGTTACCTCCCTTTTCTGAAAATTTTAATTACCCCATTCTTAGGGAGAATTAAAATTATAACAAACATTACAACTTGTTATCTAGGTATCTCTTTATTTCAGTAATGTCCAGTACCCTTAACTCATGCAAAAAGAGGATAAATAGATAATTACTATTTATATTAACTCATTAGTCTCCTACGTGTTAAAAATTCTGTTCATTGTATTAACATTGAAAAAAAATTAGACAAAAGCAGGTTTATTTATAAAGACATTTCCGTGAAACGATAACGACTTTCTAAATAATCGACTGTGTAAATAATCAAATAAATAATCACAATAAAAAAGATAAATTGTAATGTAAACTTGGCGTATGAACTACGAATAGACACCAATGTTTATTATAATATTATATACCTAGGTAGCTATGTACTAAAAGTTGGTGTATAGCGAGTGATACTGTTTAACAGTATAATGTTTTTATGTGTAAGGAAATACGGTAATTTATAAATAAATACATATGTGTTACGCGTGCATTGTACATTGCACAAAATATAATGAATACTGTTTATAAATATATTATATATTTTAGAAATATTTGCACCTTTAGTAGTGAAATATAAAATGTATAACTGCAGATTTTAGCTAGAATACGATATTTATGAATACACTTTTTGAAAATAATGTGTTTTAAATAAACACTATACAATATTAAGTTTCTATACGACGAAACAGATTTGTACCTATTGTAAAAGTTTTTGATTAGTTTTTAGTCAATTATACCTTTGTAATCAGGTTAAAGTAGTTATTTTGTATTATTTAAATGTAAGAATGGTCAATTACTTACTGATTATTTTGGTAGTAAGATTTGAGATTTCGCTTCATTTTAATATGAATAATACTTTTGCAAATCCCGTTCAAATAATTACTAAACATCTCCAAGACCAAATCAAGTACTACCCCTACAGCTTTTTTCTGAGTAAAAAGGTCTACGCTCTAGGCTTGTCACCTGTGGCGGGGTTCAAGTATAATGTAATGGTAATGGTACTTTCTATCTAGAACTCAATAGCCTTTATATTTTCTGCTAGTGGAAAACACTTAATTCCTTTAAAAGATGAAACTAAAAGCTTTTTAAATAAATATGATTATGTAATATAGTAGTTAAGATACTAAACAAGTATAATAATCATTATTGTCAGTCAATCAGTCGACTAACAAAATTTAAGTCAACTGACCTAGCTAGTTGAAAATTAGTCGACAACACACGTAATAAATACTATTTTGAAGTTGAATTTTAAAGTCAATAATATCGGCCGCGTTAGACCCATTTTACCTAGAGCGTCCTTCATAGTCAGAACACAAGCTGTTAGTTGGAGTTAGAGGGCTAAATATACATTCTGTTGATTTAGTTTAGTTAAATGAGAAGAAGTTAGCTGCATTGCCTGGTTCATTACAACACTATTATCATATTTTCTGACATTATCAAAACTGGCTGTTCAATGTTGACATGATATATGATAGCGTTCTAAAATTTGATATTCTTGTAACAAAAAAAGATCTTATTAAAAACGTAATCTTTTTTAAATGGTGATTATTTGTTATGATTGGATTTATTCAGTATTGTTTTGTGTCAACATTAAAGTAGTTCCTAACAAAGCGCCAATTTCCTTTACTCTGCAACCTCGTCAATACAGAAATAGTATTTAAATACATTAGTAAATGACCGTGTATATGTAAAACTTAAGCGCAGTTATAATATATTAAAAATCTAAATGTTTATTATAACAAATTCTCGAGAGTAATTTATCTAACAAAAATAAAAATAGGTAGATGTTAAGAAAAATATGAGCTTTGTTTAGATTTACAGGCTTGTGTGACGAAGTGTTGTGTAACTAGAATATCTATGAACATGACATTTTACCAAACTCTCTTTTGATCATTTTTCGAGTTTATAGCATCTGATGACAGACAACCAAAATTTAAAAAAAATTCTTAAAGACATCAAAATTTAAAAATAAAAAGTAACTGGGTACTTCCTATTATTATTTTATAATTACTATTTCTAAAATTGGGAGGCAAAGTATGTCGACACTACTTATAATAATTATGTTGAGATAGCTATAACTAAAGAAACATTCTTTATTATCACAACTTTGAAAAGTCGACACTTTATTTCTTGGTGTATCAATTAAAATTTATTTCAACCATAAAGAGAAAAACAGTTTATTCATTATACCTACTTAGATTAAAGATTATAACAAAATTGTTGCTTAAAATGATCTAAGCGCACACAGACTGGTTACAGGGTTCATTTATTTTTGACTATTGGCAGGCGAGTTTCCATTAAAGATAAATATAATATTTAAAAAATATGAAATTATTTTTCCTAAGCTTGGCAGTGCTGCATATTTTTCCGCAGTAGATATCAGCTGCAAAAGGACAGCTACTAACGTAGTCATATGACATAAATAAGCTACTAAATTTTAGTTATGTTTCTACCTACTTAATTACTACGTGTATAAGAAATAAATGGGATATTTTGTGACTCTTCGAACCTGGTATAACTCGTCTGCATATTTATATAAATAAATATTTATAGATAAATTTTAATAATTAAAAAATGTCTAAGGCACTTTTATATACCTAACTAATACACATGTACTGTTTACGACACACCTAATGACACTGATATTTACTTGAATGAAGCATGCAATAAAGTTTGTAAATACGAGGTGAAATTTTGAATATAGTACTAGTTGTTTTATTATTAAGTATATTTAAGCACATGACTTTGTTTTACTTAATTTCAAATAGCACTGGCCATAATGTAATTGGTTTGTAGGCTTGTAGCTTATTAATTATTTAATTCAGTGAGACATCTCTATGAAATTATTGTTTTTAATGACAATACTCCCAGCAATAGCTTTTTTTATCATTGCTCATAACTGGTCTGTTAATATAAGCATTTAATCATTAAAAGTCTTATGTATACAGTTCTTATTTCGTCTTATACACCAAAGAAGCGTTATACGAATATATTCTGAACGAAGCATTTATTTTTAAATTAATATTGGTTTACCAATCAAAAACTATGATAAGAATTATGGGAAATGGTCTTATGGTTATCCTCCTTTTTTCACATTATGAGTAAAAGTTAAAACATTTCCAACAACTCAAATAAGTTTTTAGTGGCCGTATTCTTCTAAATAATAGAAACAAATTGGGAAATGATAATAAAGTTCTACCGTTTAGGTCATTTAGGAAATTATACATTGCTTTTGTTATGATACCTACTTTATAAATTACCGTAAATAGCTTTGTAGGTGATTTTCTTTCGGTAAAATCTCTCAGTACTGATAAGTTTCTCGCTTTTGTGCTTCCAAACTGGCTTGCAAGGGCTTCTTGGTGTATTTAAAAAAATGCTTATATAGAAAACTAAGATTTATTTACAAAGTTCAAATTTAAAGGCCTAAAATAGTTTTGTTTCATTTTAAAGAGTAAAATAAGCAAACTTGTAACTTATATAAACTATCTACCGGCTTTGTGTAAAATTCGAGCTAACAAGGTATTAAATTTTGACATATTTCACATACTTACATAAGAAGCCAAAATTTAACGTTTTGTCAGCAAAATGACCGTTGGTAGATTATTGAAACGAGCATAAATCATCTATAGCATCATTTTAATGAAACAGTAGTTCTGTTTAGACTCATAAAATCAAAAGTTTGTACATATTAAATTATATATGACCTGAGATTACTATTACGCTTTTACGACAAATAGTAGTAAAAGCGTTCATAATTAAAGCAGAAGATATGCAAACATAAATGTTGACATCAAGGCATAAAATATGAGAACTTGTTATTTATTGTCGGTATCTGACCGAATAATTAATAAAATTAAAAAAAAATATTAATTATAAATGAGACATTGTTTATTTAGAAAGAAAAGCTTTAAAATCCTTTCTCAACTGTCATTTAAAAAAGTATTTAACTAACCTTATTACATTTGATGTCAATATTTATAAACTAACCATATTGATTAAATATAAGTTGCGCTGACCAAAATACAATTGTAAGTCATTCACATTCGCTACAGTAACACATAAGTATAATTTTAACTGTACAATATTTCTTTTAATGCTAGCGTACTTTACCTAATTATACAGATACTTTTATACAAAACGTACTAAAATTTGTTTATATAAGAAAAATGTGATGTATGGGAAAGTCTCGGAAAGCACTGTAAAATCTTTATAATATTAGGTACTTAAGTTTCGTTGCAGAAATATTTAACTGAATAATTTACATCGAAAAATATGTGTACCTACGTTGTAGGATTGTACCTTTTTGTGTATGTATGAAGGTACTAAACACTGTGATTTAAATGTTGTTTAAAAATTAAAGTAAGAAATTTTATTTAAATGGTATAATAATTTGTTACTGCATGGCGGAGTAAGCGTAGCGCTCAATAACGTTTTCTAAAGGATATAAAATAGATTTTATAATTATTATAGTAATCGTTGAAAGAGCAATGGATTGTAATATTTTGTGTTGTAAATAATTTACGTCATACCCCGTACGGTTCATTACATCGTTTGTATAATTTATAGGCATTGGTGCATATCATGTGTATAGAGCAGATGATTAATCAAATAAATTAGAAAGAAAATATAGTTGAAAATAGTGTTTAATTGTTCCAGTCCAGTAGTACCTATACATAGACCCATATCTTTAGAACAGTTTGTTGGCGTAATTTAGTTTGCGGGGTCGGTTAGAAATTAGTATTAAAAGTCGGACATAACCTTTATTTAAATGCCGAAAACAATTAATTCTTTTGTTTAAAAAAACTTCTCCCCGAGCTCGGGCCTACTGAGGAGGGATTAGAGGTTTTTCCATTATTTTCTAGTTAACATGGACCATGTCACACAAATACCGGCCGTCGTACCGCCACTGCCCGCCTGATATCTGCTGGTACCGCTGCAGTGAATTCAGTGCTGTAAGGGTTGAACTACGTCGATGCATACGGAATCGCAGTTAAGCTTCATTTGCCACTGCGTACTGTCAGGTGCCACCGAGTGCTACACGTACTGCCGCATACTTTCGATATGCGATTTGAATATAGTATAGTTCTCAATAGTGTCTATAAATCAATTATGTAAATATTCTCGTCACATCAACGCTATATCAAATGATGGTTCTGAGCGATAGAAATGGATAGAGCGTCGGAAAGACAATTCTATTTCTGATTTACGTCAAACCTAAACCATCACCTATTTTAGATATGTCTTTAATTAAGGGTACCGCCTTATGTTCAGTGTATAGGGTTGTAAGAGTTGGTGGTACTCATTCTTGTACACTTGGGAGAGCGTTCATTGTAGATATCGGTTTTTTGACAATGCAGAATTGCCAACTACTTACATCATTTTTGAGTTATTTCATTGTAGATTATCGGATCAGCCACAAAATAAAAAGACAATTTTAAATGTAACATGTGATATATTCCATTTCAACACTACAATAATGTCAGTAATGTAAAGAGACTTACAAACATGAAATATTTACAAGGTATAATTATTGCAAATCTTAAATAAAATCACATCACTTCATACAATCGGACGCAGAATAAAGAAGAAATTATTTGATTTTTTATTTACAATGGACGTAAGTTAATTATCTTAATTAATTCACTAAATGAACTTCGTGTGGCGCAAACAAAATAAATCTATGTTAAAAACGACGGGAATGTTTGAATGTGAAAAATATTATGTATTATACAATCTTCAATAAGTGTTTAATTTAAGTTCTTAGTCATGAATTTTTTAAGTAATTGAACTAGATCCCAGTTTTAAATATACCAAATATGATTAACTTCATTTCATAGTAAATTTTATAAATATTTAAATATCTAAAAAATAAAAAAACAAATGAATAAAATGAAAATGTGAACTTCATTCGGTTATAAATTTACTTCTTTTTTATATTCGGTACTCATACAAACCGCCGGCATTTATATGAATTGCAAATTATGATTATATTAAATTTAATATATTTATTAATCATACAACCGTTGCATATTGAGACATTTCAACTGTACAAAAATAAATTACACTCAATGAAACGTATTACATTATTCTAAGATTTTGCCAAGCAACTTTTTCAAATAATGCATGTAGTTGTAGCATTAGTATCACACGTAAATAAACGGACGTAAGGAGAGATCTACATTAGTTGTTTTAAAAAAAAATATCTAAATTTAGAAATAGTTTAGTAATTATTTTATAATACACCTATTTATTAATAATTTAATTGAATAACGATGCATCGATTTATTAGCTAGATCTTATTAATATTTTAATTTGATATTGACCTACTACGTCTCGCAATAATATAACAGTGTTTGCTGAATCTAATGACATCAGATTGAGGTTTTTTTAACGAAAATTGAACGGCCCAATATATATAAATAAATTGGAAATAATAAAATATCGTAACGAGAAGTATACTAGAAGCATATTGCGGTGCTTGGCAGTCGTGCAACATGCATTTGGAGATTGACAAAGTTGACGTGCACAAAATTCATTTGAGATATAGGCTCTAGTACATAATAAATAATAACCGTAATGTAATAATAGTAAGAGAATCTAACGAACGAGAATCTATCAGGTGAGTAAATTTGATAGCACGGAGAATACTTCCTTTCAGCAGTGTATTTTGCTTGAACAGTTAAAAAGTATCATTTCTGTTTGAAATCAAAGCGACGCGTTGTGTTCTAAATTTACAATATAAAACTTTAAATGATAATGAGCCTGATTGGTTCTGATATACACTTTCTAAAATTGAAAAAAATATTTAAATGTAGAAATAATTCATCGTTAATATGAGTTGCAATAAGTGTATTCAAGATTTGACCATAAAATCTATATGTTTGTTTTAGGAGGTTCTCCCTACATGCCTTCTAAAATTACCTTTAGTTCTTAAAGCTATTTAAATTTAAATTATTTGGTTAGTTCCAATTTTAATATACTTTTTCCCTAATTCGTTAGAGAATGGGATAGAGTAATAGACAGAGAAAACATATTTCTGAATTCTAAATACAAAACTATTTACATGTACGAAATAAACAAAAAAATGAGGAACTTACCAAAGATTGTGAGTGAAATTAGTATTATATTTATTGAAATAATAAATATGCATTACATATATTTACATGGATGAGGTTAAGTTTATATTACAGACAGTTAATATACTATTGATCTGTGTTCAAAACTACTTCTCTAAATTAAAAATAAAAATTTAGGTTCCGGCATCGCTTTCTTTTAAGTTAAAAGAGACCCGACGATATTGCATTATTTGATATATTATAGAATAAGTAAACAATTTATTTTGAACTATATTCATATGATGTTTTTGTTTAAGTTAAGATATGTTATTTTTAAGTTTTTCACATATATTATTTTTAAATATTATGAATCCATTGTCCACTGTACATTATATATTTACTTAATATACTAATGAAATAATACAGATAAATGTGTATGTTTTACTTAGGAACATGAAGTGAGGTGGAATAAACAATGATTTAATAATACAAATTCAATTATTCATGGAGTCGAAGTAACAGTTTAAAAAAGCCGTTTTTTTATAATTAAAAAAATGTGATGAAAAAATTGATGCCATCTTCTCTTTGCAATATGAACCTAAAGGTCATTACGTAAGAGCATTTGATTATTCTTTGCTGGCTCAGTTTGTTCGGTAGTAAATTTTGAGAGAAAAGGTATACTATAGTATAGTTTTATAGTCCTGTATAAAGCTAGAATAAATGTTTAATGAAGAAACCAATTTATTTGCAACTTCGTCGTAAAGATGTGCGTTGAGTTTTGTTCGATAAAATTATCGTCTAGAATACACTTGTTTGGTTCCCATCACTAGTTATGGATCAATTAAAAACAAACATAACAGAGCATTTTTTTATATTTCTAGTCATAACTGAAAATAGTAAAATCGAGTAGTCAGAGTTCAATGTTGATAAAATAACTAATTAGGAAGATAAAAATTCAAACAAAGTCAACTTTAGTCATACATGCTAATATTCGTCCATTTTTTCTCTACTTTCATTTCGTTCCCTTGAAAAATTTAGTTTTCTTGTCTTTTTTAACATCATATTTTTTACTTAATATACTTTTTCACATCTTTTTTCATAGCTAAGTTTAAATTTTGCGTTGTGTACATTATTCACTAAGTTAATGACACTCCTTTGTAGTAAACATTGCATTGCTCTCAGACGTAACTACTGAGCTGTAAAATATTTTTATTTAAAATCAATTTACCCGCTTCGTCCTTAGTTTTGAATTGATATATTGTAAGCATTGTCTAGATTATTAGTTTTACAACCTTATTTGTATTATAACGATTTTACTAAACACTAATGGTAGACTTATGATTGTTTGTAATATACATATACTTTATACATAACGTAGAATTTATATTACATAAATAAAACTTGTCCTGGTGATTCCGTTGAATTCTTTGAATATTTGTCATTTAAGGGTACATTTCTCGACAAAAAACTGCTCAATCCAAAATTACAATCGCGGTTATAATGTCTCAATGACATGGTATTTAATTCGTGCGCGAAAATAACTTGGACTGATGCTTGGGTTAATATCAAATAGTCTCTATTATTCCCTTGCGTTTTGGCCGAAGTTCTCCAGATATGAACGAGGTTTCTTCTGATGAGTTTAGAACTGGTTTGGGAAGAGGTGTTGATGTGCTGGGTTGAGCCTGGCAAAAAAATCGTTTACTTTGGTTAAATGTTAAACACGAGGTTGCCTCTTTTAAATAAAATTAGTTTTGGCAACCCCAACACGTAATTTATTACTGGCAAGAGCGTTAACACTTACTCTTCCTCTAATAATGCAAATATTATTGTTTCATGCGTAGAAATTGTATTGTATCATTGTGTCAGAAATAAATTCATCTAGTCTAGATCACCATGACGAGGTCAACCGCTACCAGCAGTAACCTAACATATTCTACTGCAAGGATCCTAGTAGTATATATTTTAAATATATATACCATGAGCAGTTGTCAACACAACGTTTGACTTTGGACTTTTCCAATTGCAAAGACATGAAGTTAATTTGTTAAAACCTAAAATGACACAGCAACGCCTAAATAGGCGTAAAAGGAATATATATGGGAAATAGACTCGGAAGAAAAAAAAAATCAAGCTATAATCGCATTATATTCATTGAGATAATACTACAATCACAAAATATATAAAATCCAGTGAGTTTTTAAGAGTAGGATTGTTAGCGACGTAGGAGGGATCAAATAATGATATTTATTAATATTATTTAATATTTATTTTAGTTAAATTATTTTCACAACTTGAAATCAAAAACAATAAAGACAACGTCATATAAAAACAGTAGAATCTTATAAAAGTATAATTTAAAAATGGTAAAAGAGGTCGGTTCGCCACATTCTCCCACCTCGTATAGAAATACGTAAAATCAGTCATGTGGTGAACCAAGTAAAACTAATATGTACTCTAAAAAGCGATATTTACAATTTTTTTAAGTGGGCGACGTAGTATGCCACCCTTAGTCGCAACGTCGACAACCCTGACTGTGCCGTCTCGTCCAGGGTATAATTTAGTAATGCGCCCTTTTGGCCACACCCCTCGTGGCAGGTTGTTATCCGCTATCACGACGACGTCACCAACGTTTACGTTGCTAGGAGTTTTAGAGGCAGGTGGTCTAATGTGCAGTAGCGGGAGAACCTCACGAACCCAACGAGTCCAGAAGATGTCGGCAAGGCGTGTCGCTTTTCGCCATTCTGACCTGCCTATCAAGGCGGAATCTGTGAAGGCAGGTGACGGTACTGTGATGGCTGACGATTGACCAATTAGGAAGTGGAATGGCGTGAGAGTTTCCTCATCCTCTGCATCGACGCTGACATGAGACAGTGGGCGCGAGTTTATGATGGCTTCAGCTTCCAATAACAAAGTGAGGAATGTTTCTTCCTTTGGAGCTTTCTGCTGCAGTGTCGCACGAAGTGCGGTTTTAGTTGAGCGCACTAGCCGCTCCCAACATCCTCCGAAGAACGGCGCTGCTGGTGGAATGAAGGTCCATTTTATGCCACGCGTTGTAGCGAAGTCTTCGACGTTGTTCCCATAAAATAGCCTCAGTTCTTTTTGAGCGCCCACAAACGCCGTGCCGTTGTCTGACATGATGGTAGCTGGAGAACCTCTACGTGCAATGAATCGTCGTAAACTCATTATCGCTGAGTCAGTGGATAGGCTATGCACTACTTCCAGGTGAAGTGCTCGTACCGTTAGGCAGGTGTATAGGGCTACGTAACGCTTCTCTCTTCGACGACCGACAGTGACTTCAATAGGACCGAAGTAATCTAGGCCTACATGCGTAAACGGGCGTTTGTGGTGGGCCAGACGTTCTGCTGGTAAATCTGCAGTCGGTGGAGCGAGCGGAGGTGTTTTACGGATGCGGCAAAATAAACATGCTTTGGCGACATTCCTCACGGTGGGTCTTAGTCGTAGGATCCAATACTTTTGGCGAATCTCGTTGACCACTGTTTCGTTGTTAGCATGCGCCATTCTCTTGTGGAAGTAGTAGACCAACAGCCTCACGACTGGATGACGTCCATCAAGTAGCACTGGTGTCCTTGTGTCTGCGTTGACATGTGGGGCCTCTTTGATGCGACCAGCAAGGCGTAGCAGGTTGTCCTTTCCAAGCGTTGGTGACAGTTTTTCAAGGCAACTGCTTTTTGGAAGGCTCCTAGATGTCAAAATGCATCGTATATCCTCGTCAAAGCTTTCGAGTTGGCATAGTCTTAAAATATGCTGTTCGGCTGATGCCATGTGTTCTGTTGTGAGGGTGGGCAAATTCATCAGAGCCATGGACAGTTGCGACTCTACTCCATGATTACGTGCTGAAGATGAATTACAATTAGATGAGCTGTTTGATGGAATGAAAAAGGGATTACGACGAGACTTAAAATTTGGAGTATGAGGGCCTAAAAGTTCTCTAAATTTTATCGCGGCTTGATGAGCTCTTGCGGTTGCTCTGAGTAATCGAATCCAATCGCTAAAACGAGCTGGTTCCGCAGTTATAGGTACTGGTAAAAGCTCTCGCGTTGATGTGAATCCCACAACTTCCCACATACTAGTTGTTTTTAGCTCTGTGAGAAATGGTGCGATTGTAGCTGTAGGTTCAGTTGGCCACATCTCTTCGGGGTCAATTAGAAACTGAGGGCCGCTAAACCATCTTGACGAGGAATCGATCGGTCGAGTTCTCGTCGCATCGTCTGCAACATTTAGGTCAGTTGGGACCCACCGCCAATCGGCGATGTTAGTGATTTCACTAATCTCACCGACCCGGTGAGCCACGAAGGGTCTAAATGTTCGAGCATCAGCACGTAGCCAACTAAGAACAGTTCGCGAGTCACTCCAGTAAACACTTCGCACTGGCTGTTTCCTGTGGCTCTCTAAGATAGTGGCGGACAAGCGAGAAGCAATAAGGGCTGCCTGAAGCTCAAGCCGAGGGATGGAAACGGGTTTTAGTGGAGTGACCCGCGACTTACTTGCGATGAGAGCGAGCTTGATGCTTCCATCTGTGAGTTTAAAGCGCCAGTAAGCCACGCAAGCATAAGCAAGCTCACTCGCATCAGCAAACATGTGTAATTCGCGTTCGAGGATGTTTTTCATTTGGTAGCAACGTGGGATACGGATGCGTGAAATGGATACTAGCTCCGAAAAAAAATTTTGCCAAAGCTTGGCTTCAACTTCAGGAAGTTGGTCATCCCACCCAATGTTACTGCGCCAGAGTGATTGGAACATTATGCGACCTTTAATTACGATAGGTGCCAGGAGCCCCAGAGGGTCGTAGATACGCATGAGCTGTGATAGAGCTTTCCGTTTAGTCAGAGTAGATGAGTTGGAGTTAGAAAGTAATTCCTCGTTAAAGCCTGTCCTAAAACCTAAATAATCCTCTTTAGGGTACCAAATAACTCCCAGAGCACGCACTGGGCTCCCCAAAGAGACTTCGGAACTCGGAGCTGCACATAGATCACTAGGAACTAGCTTTAGTACTCTTTCATCGTTAGCTATCCATCCTCTCATCTCAAAGCACGCCGCCTTGTGCACGGTCACAATATCAGCGGCAAGGCGGGCGGCTTCCTCAATGTTATCGAGACTGCCGATGTAGTCGTCCATGTAATGGTCATGAACCACTGCATCGGCAGCTGCAGGATACAAAGGAGCCAACTCTTCTGCGTTTTTATTCTTGATATAAAGTGCGGTGAAGGGACTAGAGCACGCCCCAAAAATCACAGAAGTCATTCTGTACTCCCTTATTGGTTCCTGAGGGCCTGGTCTCCATAGATATCTTAACGCGTCACGGTCTTCGGGTCTTATCCGTACTTGTGGGAACATCTCTTTAATATCTGCTGTTAAGGCATAGCGACCTTCCCTAAATCTGAATAATATCCCCACAAGTGATTGTAGAAGATCAGGCCCCGGAAGCAACAAGGTGTTCAGACATACACCGTAAGTTCTGGCCGCCGCGTCATGTACTACACGAAGTTTTTTTTTCTGTGGGTGGTATACGCCAAAGTGTGGCAGATACCAACGTGGTGAAACTGTTGGTGTATCGACGACGACGAGATCTTTAGAAGTACCTTGTGTATGGTAGGTGTCGACAGCACACTCTTCAGCGTAACCTTTTCTAATCATTTCAGCCATGTAGTTCCTATATGACTCTGCAAAAATACTATCTTTGGCCATGCGTTTTTCTAGGCCCTTCAGACGCGACTCAGCTTGGTAATAACTATCAGGCACGGGAGCGTTATATTTGCGCCATGGTAAACCTACAATAAAACGGCCAGAAGGTAGACGTCTACTAGTGGAACTTAAAATGTTAACAGCACGCTGGTCTTCCGAATTATATACAGAGTCACGCTTAGTAATGCCTATAGAGTCTAGTTTGTATTGCTCTTTGATAAGGTGTTCTAGGGATTCAAATTTATTGTCGTCGTAAAAATGGGTGTGATTTATAAATTCAATAGGCTTAGTTCTCCTACCTACAGATCCATAAAGGGTCCACCCTAACGCAGTGAAACAAGCTACTGGGTCAGAGCGAGCACCTTTACGAATCTCTCGTGTAATCGAGAGATGCCAGTCTTCCGCCCCTATAAGAACTGTTGGCTCGGCGTTACTGTAGGCGAGCATGTCAGCTATTTGTATTAAATGATCAAATTTTAACACTTCCGATCGTTCAATTGTTTGCTTATGAAGAGATAACGACTTGATAGTACGTGCGTTTTTTATAGTAAATGTCTCATGTGTGTACTTACCCTTAATATCGAACGTCACATAAGATACGTTTGTGTTTTGGCTCATACCTCCTATACCGTTTATTTTAATTGTTTGTGTAGGACCCGATATTCCGATAATTTTTGCAACCTCCTCATTTATCAGGGTGGCGGTGCTACCATCATCTAGTAAAGCAAATGTATCGTAAGAACCTACTGGGCCGCTGACAGTAATAGGCACCAATTTTAATAAAATAGAGGATGATCGTGCAGAGTAAATTTTTGGGTCGGTTGTAGATAAACTTACAACTTCTTCTATTTGAGGCCGAGCCGGTGGCGGCGCAGCTGAGCCGCCATGCAGGAGCACGTGGTGACGACGAGTACAGCCTTCTATGCCACACGGTTTTGCTTTGCACGTATTCCAAGTGTGAACGTTACCTTTTAGACACCTATAGCATACCCTTTTGCTACGCAACCAACGCCATCTATCCTCAACAAGAAGAAGCTTAAAGTCGCTACACTCCTTAATATTATGACCTTTATTGCAATATGTACACACAGTTTTGAATTTATTATCACCTAAGGCGTGAACAGATATGTTTTGGTGTCCACTAGGCTTAGTTAAAAAGGTTTTAGAGAAAGAAGTTGACTGAATAGAGTCGGGAGACAAACCAAACATTACGTGACGTTCGAGCTCTCGTATAAGAAAGTCACTAAGTAACTCTAACTTAGTTATGTTTAACTTGTTTTCCGACGCATAATCAGTCCACCTCATTCTCAAAGTGTGATTTAATTTGCCTATTATAGAGTAAAATAATTCAGGTGAGTGCAGGTACTCTGTCTGTTTAAGCAAACGTATAGTAGCTACGCTATTTCGTACTCTAGACGTAAACGCAGGCAAACCCTTTAAATCAAGCGTCAAATTTGGCAAGTTCTTGAGCGACGCCACCTCGTGGAAAACGATAACTTCGGGGCGTGCGAAATTGTGCTCGAGAAGCTGCAGGATGTCATCGGGAGCTTCGGCAGACAGCAATAGCGAAGCCACGGCCTCGCGCGCCGCACCGCGAAGCACGTGCTGCAGCCGGGATACGTTCTCTAGCGGAGAATACAAGTCTTTAGTGTTTTCAAATGATCGTTTAAATTGTAGCCACTGTAATGGATCGCCTGTAAATTGTGGCAGTTCAATAAGCTGAGGTTTTCTCGCCAGTGTCTGAGTGACGACGAGGGCTCGCGTTGCAGAAGCCGTGTCCGCAATAGCCTGTATCATGCCAGTTATGTTAGCGGGTGACAAAGCATCAGAGTTCTCTAACTGGGTAGGTGCACATGATTGACGTGCCTTATGTGGTTTGGAAAGGTTCGACTCGATATTGTTTACTGTGGTTGAACGTGCCGCCGTAGTTGCTGGTGCGGCCGCCAGTTGTTGAACCTCCAAGGAGCTGTCTAGGCCAATATCGTGGTTAGGCGTAAGTGGTTTGTTTGACGTATGTGCATGTGCAACGCTCTGCATGACAATGGGCATTGATTGACTGGGAACCTCATCACATATCGTGTGGTCTACTTTAGTTGTTGTATTAACATCTAAATTAGCAGTAAAATCGTTTACCTGAGCGTGTTCGGAAATGTCATTTACCCAAGCTGATACCCTTTTTGATGAGGTGCAGCTCCTGCGTGAGCAATGCGATCCACCGCTCTCGGCTTCAATTGCAGCTAGCTCGGCACGAAGTTCTTCTTCCTCGACCTGCTGTTCCATGACAGCGAGTTCACGTTGGCGTTCAAGCTGACGGCGACGTAGTTGTGCCTCCGCGGCCAGCTTGCGGGCTTGAATAGTGGCCGAAGATCTTGAGGAACTCGTATATTCACTGACTGCGTGCTCACTGACATTACCATAATGATCCCCCCTGCTCGTGTTCGTGGGCTTAGTTGCCCCGGAATTGGAATTTGCGCGTGCTGCCATCGAAACCCGTTTCGTTTGGCTTCTGGTGATCGGCATAAAGAACGACACGGCACAAAAACAATTAAAAATTTTGTAATAAATCACTGATTCGTAACGTGGAGAAGGACCAAATTGTTAGCGACGTAGGAGGGATCAAATAATGATATTTATTAATATTATTTAATATTTATTTTAGTTAAATTATTTTCACAACTTGAAATCAAAAACAATAAAGACAACGTCATATAAAAACAGTAGAATCTTATAAAAGTATAATTTAAAAATGGTAAAAGAGGTCGGTTCGCCACAAGGATAACTCTCTAATAAGTCCTATGAGTAGAATAAATCTTTTGAATAGTTAGTCGAGGCTTAGAATATCTTAATTTAAAATATGAGAATATAATAAAAACTATATACCTGCGTAACTGGGGTCGGTGTGCTGGATGTAGCAGAAGCATTTCTTCGGATGTCTTCTAGAGGGATCTCTTCAGACCTCGACCGTGGTGACCCTTCGCGGGAGCCTCGCGTGCTACTACTTCTTGATACGCTACTGTAGTATAAAGTATAGCCGTAATGTAATAACGTTTATTTTGATTTTACTACTGACTGACACGCTAATTTTATTATTTAATGTACACAAAAAAGCAACAGTGAAACTAGGTTAACAATGTACACATTAAAAGCTTATTACTAAAAATATCTTTTGTTGCAGCTCTGACTACAATAGAAAATATAGAAAGTGTTGTGCTCTAAAAATAATCTTATATTTTTATAGTTGTTCATCTCGCTAAAGTTTTTGTCATCGAAATTAGAGAGCTCCTATCATATATATATTTTTGACAGTTTGATCGGATCATATTAAAATAACTTAATTAGAACTATGCTCACATTAATTTTATAAATTCTTCAAAAATTAGAGTAAAAATACTTTTATTCTGCTTAACACAAGGTTAATAATGTTATATCAAATCCACTAAAGATACACGAGCATACAATGTTACGTCATCAATGCATGCAGAATGCCAATGACCATCAAACATTGACTATATTACTCAAACTATGTTCTAAACATTTCATGATTATGTCGGTATGGTAATCTGACGAATAAGGAATTATTAAAGTAACTAACTGTGCAGGTGAATAATGTTGTGCAATTTTTTAATGTTGTAATGTTCAATATAAGTGGTTAGAAATTATAACATGTATCAAATAATATCTACGAAACATAATGAAATCGTATTTACGAGCCTATCTATAAACACTTATTAACTTACAACACTGGAAAACAATTTTTAATATATTTGCTCAAAAAGTAGACTCTTGCATGCGTGTTTAGCGTGAGGAAACTTATTATTTAGCGCACTGGTGCTTTTTGTTTTCTTCCTGCATAAAACACCAAACTGTCATACATTTTCATGTTTTATGAAGAAATGCTTTTTTACAGCGAAAATACAATGACTGAATATAATTCATGAATAAAATTAAAAATAAAATTTATTTTTAAAGGATAAATTGGCCTTCCAAAATATTAACATTATTATATCAATAATAACTCGTCCAAATATTAAACTGTCATTTGGCTTGGGTGAAGAAATGACATACTTTCCGCACTTGTATCGAAATGTACTATTTAATTGTTATCGTAAACAAACACGAGTTCCAAATTAATAGGTATAATAAGCGTTTATCTGTAACGTAAATGTTGAGGTTTAATATTCTGTTTCTGAATTCTAACGTCATGCTCCTTTTTTGTCAAAGATTATTAACATCCCATGATATCATAACGAAAATGAAAGGCATTCGTTATTTAGGCCTTGGATATGACATGTAAAACGATGATTCCGTAACCCGATGACAAAAAAAGAGAAAAATACTACTCACAAATCTAGAAAGATTGGCGAAATCTTTGCAAAGTTGACTAACCTCTCCCGGCTCGTGGTTCGCTCGCGGTATACGACGATGCCGTCTTTCAGCATGTGTGCGCTGGGCCTGCGTAGCCGCCGTTCTGTTTCATCGCCTTCGCTGCCTATATCGTGCCGTGTTATTAGTTATTGAACATATAAAAGTAAGGTTGGAATAACCTACAATTTTAATTAATCTTCCGTTATGTCATTAATAATTTATAATCCGTTTTTTGATTAAAATGTAGAAATATAGATTGTAATATATAAATACCAGAAATATACTTATACTTCTATAATATATAATATAAAGTGGCAATCCTTACAATATTTAATTTTAAATTAGGATAACTATACGTAATTAAAGGTACCTATGTATATTTATTTATATTAATATTATTAAATCTATTTTTTAACTTTACTATTGGGAAATTAAATAAGAATATAATACTGTTTATTAACAAAGTTACATTAATTACCTATAGTCATCCAAATTTACAAACAAGGCACAAAATAAACATTTATACATTTAGATTTGTTAAGAAATATTCCTTCTCATTATACAATTATATGCCGCTACCGGGATTGGAACTCGGGCTCAGTAGACCAGAGTACTGTACCCATAGTGTGTGGTTCTATCGTATCGAGACGTTTCGTTCGTAGTTGCGTTCAGCTGATAATCGCATGTATAAAAAAAATCCACTTCACACCCGAGGTGATACTGTCGCTTCCATACAACTGTCACTAGTGGATGATAAACATGATCGAGAAGGTACAATTCGATTAAACTCACACTAGTGGTACTACATAAATTTTTCACATATTTTAAGCTAGGATAGCATGCAATATAATCTATTTATTTATTTATATTTAGAATAGAATCCTAAATTTTAATTCCTGATCTTCCTGCTTTACTACGAATATAATTAAATAATGTACACATTATTATACGGTCGCGGCGGACACATAAGGCTAAACAACAATTTGGTCTCACTAAATGCTAGCTGTAACAAAATGTCCATATATACATACAGTATACACTAAACCTTTCATATAAAATCAGCCGCTGCGCCTGATTCAGGACGCACTCCATCAACCAGTGATGGATATCTTCTATTGTGCCAGTTGAGATCAAGTTCACTTTTACATTTGGGGCTACCATAATCCCTAATAATAGCTCATTTTTCTACTATCGGGTTACGGTTAATCGTGCTTCGGTTCGTACTCTGAAATCCTTTAAAAGCTAGGCTTTGTATCACTATCTTCATGTCCGTTCCTAGTTAATTTTGAATAGTTCTTATATATTTAATCATGTATGTTATTATTTTTACGAGTATTATCTGTATTATACTGTATTCACCTTCTTTATCTTTCCTTTTCTTGAACCCAATCTGATTAAACAGCAATCAATAAATATTTATAGATTGCTGTTTAATTGTTTTAAATGGTAAATAGTTAATTGTAAAGTTAATTGTAAAATATGCGAAAGAACAAAATTACAAATAATTTAGATTACCTGTTGACCTCCGTACAGTATTCAATCCCGGTCTGGAGAATAAAGGTCTGTGTCTGGGCGCCATCGCAGGCGCAGATATACCAGATACTTCAAGAAGACGGCCTATCTGCTGCATTTTCTTTTGACGAGATTTGGTGCGGCCCTGTGATTAGAATAAAACCTCATTCTTCTAATTATATAATGGTATCACTATAGTAATTATGATGATGAAAATTTAACGTTATTTTAAAAGTTATTTTTAGTTATTTTCTGCGATTATACGATATAACCTTAAAGTTAACAAAAAATTCAATAACACTTATATACTTTATACTAAGATATGATACTTAGTCATAAGTCTTAGTTTACTTAATCATACCTTGGTAAGCCTTTGCTTTGCTGCCATGCTTCGTATGTGATCATCGAATTTGAACTTGGCTCGTAGTAAGACAGTGCGAGGGAGGGCTCCACTAGCGCCCACTCGAGGCTTATGTATGGTAAGGTGTAGACACCGCGGGTCCTCTTTGTCCCCTTGTATCTAAGCAGCAAAGGTAACAACAGATCTTTAAAAAGTTTCTTTACAAATGGAGTTGGTAAACTATTGTAAAAATCTGTACTTCTGACTCCCTTTTATTCCCTTTAAAGGAAAGAATTAATATCCGGCAAAAATATGTATATGAAAATATCAGGTGTCATATTTAGTATATTATACAAACGTATACCAATGTGTTTTTGGTAGATGTAATGTGTAAGTAATTTCTTTTGTTATTTTAGATTTAGGGAAAACTTATTTAATTTTAGCTGTGAAATTTTTTTTATTGGGGATTGTTATATAAATATATAAAACGCTCCAATAAATTCAATATAACCGAATTACTGAGAGTGTTTACTTCACCGAATATTTGTGCATAGTTTGTATTTTTTTTTAATATCTAACCTCGTATTTTATTTAATAGAAATATTAAAAATCATATTTATCACCTCTAAATCTTGCAAACTACCAACTAGCTTGGCAACACCCCACCCCAGTCTTTGCTTGTCTGGCTCTACCAAGATAATTTGAATATTGTCCACGGCTAAAAATCTGTGCTGCCAAGTACCAT
Organism: Acentria ephemerella; assembly: GCA_943193645.1. Taxonomy (NCBI): domain Eukaryota; kingdom Metazoa; phylum Arthropoda; class Insecta; order Lepidoptera; family Crambidae; genus Acentria; species Acentria ephemerella. Next base: position 5,895,987 of record OW971886.1, on the reverse strand, counting down.
CTTTCTGTATTATATCGCATGAAATCAGATCAGAATCGTCTGGAATAAAGAAAGAGTTCATTGATTAAATAAATATATGATTATATATATATGATTTGTGATACCTCACAAATCTTTCTTGAAGACTTACTCGAGCTTAGAAAACAGTTCAATTCAATAAATGAATGTTATTAAATTTTATCTTTGAAAAAGATTGTTGTTTTTTTTAATTAAGATTTTAATGTATTCCTTACTTAAGTCCAAAACGTCTCCGACTTGCACAAACGGGGCGAGGTTGGTGAGCGGTAGTTGGGTCTCTTGCTTGCCGGTCAATTTGAGGTAAAGATCCCTTATGAGGAAAAATGATCTTATCGCCTGTCGGGCTCTTTCCATCTGGACAAATATTTGATAAATCATGTCTACTACCAAGGTACCATTGAAAATGTGTAAAGTGAATTTAAGAAATCAAACAATATATACGCGCAAGCGCTGTTGATAGAGGTACTAATATAACAAAGTACAATTTACCTCTCCACTAGGCAGTCGTTTAACGAATGCAATCCCAGACATAGGAGTGCTTGTCGGTGGCAGTAGTATCGCAGCGTCCATGCACAGCCATTCCACATTCAAAGGGCGTTTACTCATCTCACAGTACCTTTAAAGCATACAAAGAAATCTATAATTTATTGTCCCAAAAAGATGTAATATGTACATAAACGGACTTCACAGTAGCAAAAAGGTTCGATACATATTTTTGACGCCATAAATGTATACTTCTAATATGACAGGATTGTACAGGTTGTTACAGTTGTTAGTAGTTTATATTATGAGTTATGAATGACGTAAAAGAAAAAAAACAAAAAAGCTATGAACAAATAAATTCTTCCAACAACAACTACTCACTCATCTTCAAACATGTCTAGGAATATATCATCACATTTATAGAAATTTCTAGCTAGAGCGGCAGCACGAGCTCTCAGCCCTTCTGCAAAGGCAACGTGCCTTACGCCCGCCACTCCACTCGCGCCCTGCATCGCTATACGGACTAGCGTCACGCTCAGCTCGAGCGTTACAAGGCGAACTTTTGAGGCTGAAAGGAAATTAACTACCTTATTTTATAAGAAGTCTCATTTGATTTTGGTAGTTTTATATCAGTAACAAAATAGATAATTACGGAATAAATATTTAAAATTTACTTACCAGGTTTACAACTCAAATTAGCTATAGCCATCAGTTTAGAGATAAGTAAGGCATTAAAACTCTGCATTGATTTTCTCGAACGCACGGGAGTCATCGAACTTTCGCCCTCAGCTTCAACTAGAGGTTCAGCCTGTCTATCAGCAGACGCATTAGATGCATCAACATCGGTTTGTATTTCAGGGCATAGAAGTGTGTCTAATAATTCTGTGTTTACGCCTAGAAATTTAAAAAATATATATTTTTCCATAATGACATCCAAGATAACGAAAGGTATGAGATAAATAACATATATCACAATCTTACCCACTAACAGCCAAAGCAAGCAGAAAAGAAAAATATTAATTAGTATTAGGTAAAAATAGGAGCAAACAATATTGAACCACTTTGAAATTTTCATTGATTTTACAAGTTTTTTTTATTTCGATAATTTGCAGATTTTTAGTATTTGAAATATTCTAAAATTATAGGTGTGTTTGAAAGAGATAATGTGAATTATTAAAAAATACATAGTTTGTTCTTCTTACCTTTATTGTTTATGAGCGCAAACAATAAACATAAAGCAAATAGTGCCTTATAGTCATTTTCGTTACAGTCAAGAGAGTCTAAAATAGTTTTAAGAAATGGCCTTTTTTGGACTTCCTTATTTTCACTTTCTAGTATTTTTTCTAAAGTCATCGTCCTTTCCGTGATCGTGGTCGACGTCACACCGAGAAGTTTCTGTTTCTCTTCGTCCGTTATATTATTAAACACTGATACAGTTTTAGACGAATTTGAATCTATACCAGAGTCAGGTAACGGTGAATCAGGCATATTTTCTTTCATTGTAACATCAGACTTAATCGAATGAATTTGCGTAACTAAATCATCCGTTGAATCGAGAAAAACATCGCATATCTGGCCTAAAGCTGTGCTCGATGACTCACTTAAATGCGAAGAGGACGGCAATGAAGTTGATACTAATTCGGGATCAAGATCACAGCTAGACTGGTCCGTATCGTAGCCGAATGCTTTCGGTCCACCAAATTCAGGTGTAGTATAATCTCTCTCATGACCTGAAGTACTCTCCAAAGCCTTGTCTAAGCTCAGCTGTGGCTTAGAAAACTCCAGCTTTACACTTGACTTAGCGTTAGTTATGTACATTTCAAGTATTTTCGTTGCTCCATCTTCAAATACTGATAGGTCTGATTGTAAAATGATCCATGCCAAAGCATGGACGATTGGACCATGTGTTATTATAAGAAACACTTGCGATAGTAAAAACAAAGAAACAACACAAGACACTGATGGTTTCGACTCGTCTTCTGAATCCAGCCTTTGTCTTGGGAAAGTCATTCTAGTTGGCGAAACTTCCGCATTTTTTCCTTTCAAAATAGCTTCCAAATTCCTTGTAATAGCTTCAATGCTTTGTATGTGGTCTCTGTTATAAGGGGAGCTCTTTGTAGGTCTTTTTGTTGGATCTGATGTCAAAGAATAAATGTAAAGGGGTACAAGAAGTTTGTGTAAAAGATGCTCCGTCAGTACATCATTCAGATCCGGTATATTCAAACACAGGATATCATTAATATAATGCAAATGGTCTAAATGTTCGGCGACTAAATCATCCAGCTTTTGTTGAGACTGGTGGCTAAAATAAGATAGAAATGGTAAACATTTCAATTTATACAATAAAAAAAAGAAATACTAGTTTCTATTGTTCTTATTACTTAATTTATAACCGATTTTAATCAATTTGGCATAATTATTAGGTGACCTATAAGTTTGCTATTTGTTATTGTATTGCAGTAATCAAACAATGAACTATTTAGGGCACACACGATATTTTTACTATCGGCGATTAGATTTTTTGTGGTCGCATGCTACAACGCATGGGGAAATTCTTTTAGTTTAGCGATAGTGAATTGTTTTGTTATAGCGACTACAATTATGCCCAATCGCAATGGACTTACTGTAATGGATAACACAGCGCATGCATCGCACATTCCATAACCTAAGTTGCGAGCGGTATCGTAACATGTACAGAGGCTTTGTTCCAATGTTATTTTATTATGCGGTGTGGAGTATTTGGTCGATCAGCGTTGTTAAAACTAGCAGCTGCTAGGGCTGTGAATTCTTTTTAGATTTTCTTTATACTATTTAAAGTACTCCAATACAAATTATATAACTTATGAAACAACATTTTTTACTTACTCAGCGTCGTTTCTGACACATGCATCTAACTCCAAAATATGTTTTCCGATAAACCAAACTAAATTACTGAAGTATGGCGCTGCAGTTCTAAAAAGGAAAGTAATTTGTAAATTTAATATTTATTTGATCAAGTTTGACCCAAATGATTTATTTATTTATTTTAAGGGCAGTCAACAAAAACACATACTAACAAAAATATTAAACTGTAGCGTAGACATTAAATTAAGTATAGTTTTTAATTACAGACAGCCACGGCATGCGATGTGGACTAATATATGATAATATTTATTAAACTTTTTTTGCACCACATAGAAATAAAAATAAATGTAGGAGTAAGTATGCAAGAGAGACTTATCTCTAATTCAGATATTGATTATTATTTTATACAATATCACACATATTTTTGTTCTAGATTAAGGCGAGTCTATATAGATTAGTTAGTAATTATCTTGTATATATTTGTATCATAAAAGATAATTGGTAGCATTGACTGTTTCAGTTATTAGCTACGAAGCTATTCATTCATATGCAATAATTTTCAGAATTTATCTATGCTATGATCTTCTGGTAGCAGGTTGCAAATAATAATCTTTTATAGCAGTACCATATTAATATTACTTTTTTTTCTTTACTTATATTGATAGCCTGAGAGACATCAGGTCGTAGTGCGTTAACTGCACAAATACTAAACATAAATGAAGAAGGTTTTATTCTCCCTCTTTTATAGATTTTTATTTTCTTATTTCAATTGCAATACTGCTAGATAAACTCATAACGTAAAAACAACGTCTAAAAAGTAAAACATTTACTGATACTACTTTGTGTGCCTATTGAAGCATGTAAAATATTGTCTTATAATGAGTGAACCTAAAACAACAAGGAACATTATATATTTGCACAATTGGATGATTGTGAAACTGACGTCACTTCAGCATTATTACATTACAACATGAGGCACTGTACCATGTGTTGCTAGGTTTCATATAAAAGTGGTAGACATATATCTTAATGTAGATTTTTTACCTACTATGGTTGCATGACAACTTAAAGACTAAAGTACAACATGTAGTCATTTAGTATGTATTAATTATTCCAACGAAAATACATGACATTACATGGTTAAATCTACTTCCAAATGTATTTTGGATATGCACCACTTGATGCTTAATTTTGTTTTTACTACAATAATATTATTTTTAATACCAACATATTTTATTCCACAATACCATTTACATTCCGGTCATATTTTAGTGATTGTATTTTTTATTATTTATTATACATTTTAATGCACATACTTATTTACTTATTTTTAATGTACATATTAATATAACTTTAATTACTGCATTGTTCTATTAGTTTCATGTAGGTCATATAAACATTAGACATAATTAGGCTAACAGATATAACAATATCATATTTACCTGTCTCTAATGAAGCGTAACATGCTCGCATCTTGAACTCTGTAAACATTGAGTGTAAGTGTCCTAACAGCTATACGGACCATGGACTCACTATGGTTGAAGAACTTTATAGCCTCGGTGTAGAGTGGGAAATCTTTAGTATGCTGTGGAAAGAAAAGAAAAATGAGTATACTTGTAAATATTTATATGATAAGTAAATATATCTACAACATGCAAAAATTTGTAGCAAGTATTATTGTACCAACATGTATTATATATTACCTCATTATAGAAGAAGTGTATTGTGTGATTGTTTAATTTTAAACTGAGAGTTTTTAAGAATGAAATGTAATATGCCATCACTTCTTCATCTGAGAAATCAAATTTGTGGACAATAATTGAATTGACATGGTTGTTGCTCAACAGGTAGTCTGAAAATATAAAAAGTAAATAATTTTAATATAATACACAAAACATTTTTAAAATATTTTTTTTGTCAAATATACAAAATTATGTCTGTCACAAAAAGGCATCTGCAGTGCACCAATGTGTTGGCACACCTTGCCACTACTTTATACAGAGCTGACCGACACATATAGAGCCGGTCCATAATTTATTGTTTTCGTATGTTAATAGCTGCTCTGGAAAATAGTAATTATTATAATTTATTATGTATTCTTATATTATATTACTTTTATTTGGATAAAATTAAATAAATAGAGAACAAATAATTCATTAACTTAGACTAATTGAATAACACAAAAATACTATTTCATTATAATAAACTACACACACGTTCATAGGTATATAAGTTATAAGACTGTTGATGTGAACCACAGGATTTTACTGTATTTTATTTCAAAAGATGAACTAATTTTTTAAAATGTTTCTTTAAATGATTTTACAGTAAAACATCCTTCAAATTTAATAACTACTACCACATATTTAACCCAAAAATTTATATTGTAATAAATTATATACATGTGCAATAACACTTACATAATGAAGTTTCATTTCTTATGTTTTCAAAGAGAATATTTAATGTCTGTAGGAGCTGAACACACACATAGGAAGAACCTCCACACTTCTGTCTCATAATCCTCAGGAAGTATGATAGCATGTTTTTTTCCAAAAAGAAACTGTAACATATTTAACATTAAAACAAGATATTAATAAATAAATTAATATGTATTGTTTACAAGGATAATTTTGCATAATAATGAATTATATCATAGAAAATGGTATGATTTCCAAGATTCTTCCAATTATTAAACTAAAAATTATAATTTTTCTACAAGATTGTCATGATTAGGGAGTGGACAATACAAATATAATTGAAAGGACAAAAGTTAGATTAAGAAATATACTCTGTATACACAACTTTTTGGGATGTGATAATTTCTGAAAATTACGATATTTTAATGATCTTGTATATAGGTGCTAATGATAAATTTATTATGTACTAACATGAGAAGAATAAAATTATACTTACTCAAAAACAGAACTATCATTTTGATCGCCCCATATCAATATTTCAGCAATACACCTCAGTGATTCAACCAATGTGCCTCTATTACTTTCGGAAACTGTAGTGTTCTTGCACAGAATATTATGTAAATATTTTAACCTTTCCAACGAATGAGGGTTCTTAGGTCGCCCCCATGATCCACCAAACCAACTTCTGCTACGAAACATGTTTACAAAGGCTTATTTTCTTATTCGTAACAATAACAACGCATTTTATTCCTTTTGTGTTCGATTATAGCACTTCTAAACTAATACTGATGAACAGCATTGGAGGTAAGCATGATGCCTAAAATTATATGATCTCAACACATTTTACAGAGAATTCTTCATTTAATAATGGTTTTTGGGAAATTTAATTTATTTTAATTTAGTTTTATAAAATTATTCTTGGGACACCCACTCAAACAGCTCATGGAACACTTGTAATTTGCCACTTACTGTCAGTGTCATCAGAACAGCTGTCAAGTATTATGTCAGGTGACGAGTTTTTAAATTTTCTATATTAATGGAAAGGCAAGGAAAATTTGAGACCTTACAACCATTTATTGTAGGAATTTCTTTAATTAGTTAAGGCTTTGGGAAACCTTTATCACATATCCCTTTGTTTTCAACGACAAGTAGTAGGCGCTGTTTTAGGCGAGGGTGATGCTGAGTGCGCCACCATTTTGTCGATTAATAATATGAAAATGGTTTAGGCATATTCAGACAGAAATCTTTAGAATTAAAAGTAACCTTATATGAAAAATGTATAAAGGAAATGCAACACAACAATATTGACTGTGGAATATAAAAATACACATTGTTTTATATATAAATAGCTATAAAACAATTTTCATTTCCAAAATCTCCCTTTAAAAGAAAAAGCAAAAGAATCTTTGCCCATACAGACATATATCATTTCTCAGTCATATTTTTCTTTGGGTTGCGTACTTACAATTATCTAAATTATACGATGATGTTAAATAAATAATAGGTAGTGATAAAATATTAAAAACTTTTATATATGGTGCTTGATAAAAAATGCACTCATCCTACAAATTAATGTATGAAAATAGGATAATCAAAAACACACACCTACACAATCCTCGACATAGTAGTCTGTGATACAATCAAAAAAGGGGTTCTGAGTTTTCCTTTCAAGAAAGGCAAATGTATTCAACCGATATATCATGTCGTAATTGTATTTGATGAGAATGCAAGAATGCCTTGCATTCAATTCCTGAATTCTTGCATTCAAATGCCACTGTAGCAACTCCATTTCAATGCATCCCCGAAGAGTATGCCGCCGAATATAAGATGATAAGCGTCGTGCTCTAAATATGATGTCAATTCTGATGTAAACACTATGTAATTGCTTATTGCATTATAGTCTGTGATGGTGGCCATTTGATCAAGTGGTCAGTACTCCTGTTTAATTATCCTAAAGTCAGGGGTTTGAATCCCAGTTTATTCAGAATTTGAAAGCTGAGTATAAATATTTGTTCACGAGTCGTGGAGTTCTCATTTTATTACTCCGTCCGTCTACTATAAAAAACACAAGGTCTTAATTGTGATTTATTTGGACTAGATAAAAGGCGTGTGTGGAAGTAAGTTTATTATTATTAGGAAAGCAACATAAACTCTTCCCAATCCCTAGACGGCTCGAGGGATAGGAGAATACCCCTCGACAGAGGAGGCCAGACGGCCGAGGGTCAGGACGACAGAGAGAGGAATCGGCGGACAATTCTGGCGTTATCGAGCAAGACTGCCCGCTGGAGTCTAGCAATTATTGGTCCATCATAATCGGTTTATTATTATTATTATATTGTTCGTCAACATAGACACATAATTACTTACTTTTACATACTTTGTAAAATACAGTCAATTAACACTCACTTTCATGTCGTGAAAATAGTGTTACTAGTAGGGTAAACATCTGTCATACATATAGTTGCAGGTTTTCTATCACGTACGTGAGATGAAGGCTAAGCTATACCCCATAAAGATATAATTAAAATATATACAAATAACCGCGCACTAAAGTCAAAATACTTAAGGCATTGAGCAAAAATAATAATTAATAAGCTATAAGTACTCAATTTTTCATTCGGGTAAACTAGCATTCCACGCGTGGAGCCGCATTTATGAGTATTCTTTTGATACAGAGTCTTGATCGCGTCATGTACGAGGTAGGCGATGTAATCTGTGTAGGCTCTCACTAATAAAATAAAATAAAATAATTACTTTGAAATAGAGAATTTTAACTAATAAATTTATTTATTATTCACTATTATTATATCCACATGAAATTTCGTCCTTATAAGAATATTCACATTTCTAATCCAATCATTAGTATAATCCAAACTTATATACAGATAAGAAGATGTTATAGAATGGACCAAATAAAACCGCTCAATAAAAATAAGTAATTTTATTTTATAAAACCTTAGGAGATAAAAATTTTATATTGACTAAGATTAATTGCAAAATAAGCACCTACTTATCAGCTAATTTATAAATAAATTGCACTCCTTCTATACACGACGTTTATACAATAATATCAAAAAATATTTTAATTTTCGCCACTTAATTATTTATCATTGTTAAAAAAGCTCTTCTAATCTTAATAAATTATTACACTGGCATTTATTTCTCATTGTAAAATATTCTAATTTGTTTTCAGTATGACCTATTAAAATGAAAGAAAACTGATAAACGATTGTTTGTTGGAATTACACTTTTTTTCTCAATTTACTTAAGCAAATGAAATCATTAATTTGTAACACAGATAAGTATAAACGGGACACAAATTATCTCACATTATTATAATATAATTGTAATAACAGCTTATATTTATAAAATCCATGAATAAAAATGCTATTTATTTATTTAAATGCTGCTTGTCGATGTCAGATTTTTTTTATATATACGTAAATTTACAACGACATGTGGGCATGTGTTAATAAGGCGACACGAGAAAGTCCTTTTCTGGTTTAATAGTTCTTACAATTCTACGTATATTGTAATAATTACATGCTAATTATATAAATAATAAAACTTAAGACAAAAATGTAAAAAACCAAAACATTAATTACGATGAGTCAGGTGATCTGATGAATATTACATTTTACGGTGATAACCTATAAGGGCGAACTCTTAATAACAGTTATCTTGATGTATGGCCAGGATTATTCCTGGAGCACGTCGACCCAATGGGATCTTTTGTGCATATTAATAACAGTTACATAGCGCTGACATAATATTAAAAAAGGCTTACCGCTTGTTAATTTCGAATAATTACGTTCTGTAATGGTACTTTAAACCTAAAGATCATGTCATTCCAGTTAATTTTTGGCTTTTCATGATAATCATTTCTTATTTTGGCCATTGAAGATGAGAGTATATCAATAATTATGAATTTTAATATGCAAAAATGCAGATTCTAAATTTATCAAAAACAAATCAATGAGTCTACTTAATTCCTAAGGTGTTCCATTCAACTGCTCTTTCCCAGTTGCATGTTGAATACATACAAAAAATATTTTATGAAACATCTCCATTAAACCATAAATATGAAAGTCAGGAATATATATACCTATTTTATGAATAAGGCTGAGTGAATAGTATATTAGCTGATGTACAATAAAGATATATTCTATTCTATAAGAAATTATAAATTGCAAGGTGAAAAACAAACAACCGGATTTACAATCAGTAAGTAAAATTCTTTTACAATATGTTCCAAAATTATAGTCGTCACATTCTATTAAATTGAGTTGAGACTTTTGAGAGTCTCAACACCTAGATAATTGTAAGCCAGTTTCTTAAATCCTCAAAATATTATGATTAATTTTTATATTTTTCAATTATTTCTTTTTTAAGAGGCATAATTTATTTGTACCTGAACAAATTTAACTTATATCTAAATTATTTTTATAAATATTGAAATTAAATACAATAATTTATTACAAATATAAATATTGGTATAATAAATTAGTTTTACAACTATTTGAATTGACTGAAATATTCATTAATATTGTTCACCAGGATCACTAAAGATATATTACATAATTAATTAAAATTAATCTCAAAATAACCTCAATTACATACAGTGTGGGTATTTATTTATTATTATAATCACAAAAAAGCAATAATATTAGCATAAACTAAAGAGCTTAGAACTTGAACTCGTAATTATATTAGCTCTGCGTTACAAAGGCAGTAAGCTAATGTTTTTGAAATCGGAAAAATACAAAGTGAATAGACTTGTTACAGTACCTACAAAGGTAATAGATCTGACGGATGGAACACTTAAAGCGATAATATGCAGATGTGGAAACATAATTTAAATTTACTTGTTTAGCTATCTAAAGATTCACGCGATATTTCAGGGAATTTTAACAAAATTATTATACGAATGATTTATCAAAAGTAAGGCATTCTTTACATATTTGGCAGGTATATAAAAATCATTGTATAAAGTATTTTTTACATCAATTTCGTTTTCCTGGTTATAGTATTATGAATGGGGTGTACCTATTTATAATACTGATAAGTGTTTAATACTACGGGATTCTAAATGTACCTGCGACACCTATATTGTATTATTATCTGATTGACTTAATATTTCAAAGTTTCGTAACGCGTGTACTAATTTTAGCTTCAATCCATTTGTTTCCACTTTGTACATACATAACGGCAAGAGCACATATTGATCTTAATTTAATGTTTGATCATGTTTTAACTATAGCAGCTCGATACGAGCTAGACAAGTTTTCTATTCGTAACTTCAAACGAAATTCAAGGATAGAAGTTTTGTAGGGCATCCGAATATATAGAATTGTATGTATCTCTCAGAACGTAAACGCTGTCACCAGGTTTTCCATTAAAGTTGTATTGACCTTTAAGGTTGGTTATCTTGGAGTTACTTTGCGATGGTTTTGGTTTTGGTTTAGGCTTGGGCTTCGAGTAAGGCGCTTCATCATAACTTGGTTGAGAGGGTGGAATCATAGGTTGGGGTGCTCCATAACCAAATGGATCAGGTAGTTGTGGTACTTGAGGAAGTTGCGAGTAGCCAGCACCACCGTTCCATTGGTATACACCCGTAGGTTTACCGTTGGATACGAAATCTAGAGGTAAATTGATGAAAGGATCAGCAGCTTGGGGAGGAACAACTGGGGGCATCATTGGAGCCATTGGTGGTCCTAGACTTGGAGGTTGAGAGACGTATCCTAAGCCTGGAACAAACATATAAGGAGTAGGTGGTAGCCTTATGTAGAATATGGGTGAGTTGTCATATTGAAGTGAATTTATGTTATCACTTGAAAAGCCTCCATTTCCGTTTTTCTTTTTATTCTGCTGTCGACGCCTGCTAGGAATTGTTCTCGAGAGATCTTCATTAGGGAAACGGTCGTCATTTACAGAAAAGGTGACGTCATCGTCATCATCTTCATTATAGTCTAAACTAGAAGAAAGGAACGAAGGTAGATAGCCAAAGAGGTTAAGTGCTTTATTCTTTCTGTTTGTAGGAGCCGGAGCTTTAGTTGTTATTTCTTCCTTAAATTTTTCTTGTAGCTTGCTCTCCCGACCACTGTTTTCCTCCGGCGGCAGTGTTGCAGCTTTTGATCTCCTCGACTTTGGAGCGCAGTGGCTATGAACTACTAGGCAAATTAGAACAAGGACAAAGAGTAGCTTGGTTGAACACTCCATCTTTATTATCTGAAAAGAGTGAAAAAAAAACCGAATTAATATAGTTTCTACTAATAAAACTCATTTTACAAATTAAAAACTCATTAAATAGAGATATATATATATAGTTAATAGGGAATACTATGCAAATTTTATAATTGTTCATATTAGATTGAAAATTCAATTTACAAATCGGATTGTTATTGCAAATGTTGATTGAATTAATGGTGTGGATTAAATGAGAGATTTCGTAAAAATGATAATCCATCGTAAATGAAATTGGTACTTCACCTTAAACTCAGGTGGTTGGAAAGAAGGTACGTACAGGTCTGCTATTAAAGTTTCGTGATGAACAAAATGTTAAAGGGATAGGACATACTCGTTAAGTTTAAAATTCTAATAACGAGGTACAATTTTAGCTAAGATCTTAAGCCCCAATTATTTCAACCTGTTATTTTATTTGTAATTTTACGTTATTTCAAATATGTTTGAAAAAATATTTTTACGCATGTTTCCTACTATATACAAGACTTGATTTCATAATAAATAATGTGAGTTCTGAATGATTTGTATCGCATCTTTAATAAAACAGGTTGAAATAATTGGGGCTGCAGGCTCGTTTTTATAAATATCGCCTGTACATACATACATCGTAATTTTTCTTAATTGCATTGAAAATTACATATTCTCCCTTGTAAAAGGTTTTATTTATTAGCCACTTGGTGTGAACATATAATGAATTTCTTCATAAAATTCACTCAAAGATTGATAATCGTGATAAAAGATTTATTCAGTTTTTATCTGTCTTGATCTTAAGTCGAAGTCATATTTTGAAGTACATATAATATACTGATCCTCCGAGTTTGTGTTCAAAGAAATTTAAAGTCTTTTGTAAAACAAAATTTGTATTTATAACTAAAAGAAATTATAAGAAAAGGAATATAAATGGATCGCACTTATATAGGAACATTTAAAAGAGCGCAAGATGTAGTTAAAACTTGAAATTGAGTTTAAAATGTTTCAACAGTTATTAACATATCGAATATAGTCTTTTATGTTTTTGTATGGATGTAGCATTGTTCTGAGATAAAATTTAAATGTATTTAAACAAATTTTAAATCCAGATCATAGCAAGTAATATATATAAGCAAGTAGTATATATAATCAAAAGTTAGTTAGTAAATAATCGTAATATTATAACGTAAACGTAAATACGGCTAAGAAAAAACATGATAATGAAACTATTCCCCGTTTGATGTTATATCAAAGTCAGACAAATATCTTGACAGATAGCCATAAATATATCAGGCTATTACACAATTTGTCATTCTGTAAGCATCAGATACGGCGACCAAGCAGATTATAATAAATCGTACTACAATAATCTACAAGCTCGTTCAATGTATGCTATCATTTACTATTTTGCCTAGGGCAAATTGACGCATTTTTAATATACCGTTCCATATAATTACTATAGTCTATAAAAAGAAGTGTATGTTTATTGGTAAAAATCATAATAGCATCTCATTAAGGTATAAGTAGTTTCTAGTTGAAAGACGTTCAAAAAATCCTTCATTCCATCCTTTCATGGTAAGACTTGTTTGAGTAAGATTTAAGGTGTGGTAAGACATTTTGAATCAACAAGTTCATATTAAACTCCTGTTAGATGAAATTCCTATATCTTCCTCCCCTATAGTTCCTACGTTTTTAATTTTCTCCACACGGGCTGCTGTGTACTGACCGCCCCGACCATTAGCGAGCCCATACTAGTCCGCACGAGCCTCTGCGCCCACACCTCTATCGTCGCATCTCACGTCAGTCTACTACCATATGTGGCGTCAAAGCCTATCCCCGGGAGCGTGCTTCCTCACGCCTTGTATAACATCCGTCACGTTGCCTCCAGCTGACCCACATTGGGCAGCAACCACCCAAGAGCTGCGACGCTTTCAACAGCTCGGGGACGAGAAGGGCTCGAAAATTCCGGCGCCCATCTTTTGTGGAGCCCCAAGTATATAAGTTAATTAGAGTTTGAATGAAATGAAATAATCGACGTTAAATCGACAATTACAAATCCTGTGGTTTCACCTCAGCACTTGCTAAAAAGCTATCAACTGTATTATTTATAAAGTAGACTTATATTAATAATAAACTTTTAGGGATCTATGTCAATTACTATTTTAAAAAAACAAATACTTAAGCTCTTTGAGAACGAAATACAAGTATGTTTTGTACGTCTGAAGGACCAGTGATAGATTTAAAGTATTTGAAAATAAAAAAATAATCATGATTAAAAGAATATTATTAAACTTTTATATTGACCAATTACTGTCGTAGAAAGAAATACTGTGTCATTTTTATAATATAAGCAATTTTAAAAGAATTTCTAGAAAAAGACATCAACGCATGAGAAATATTTATATTATTTTACATAGTATTTTCCCGGCACATACATAGTAATTTTGCTATACTAATTCGACGGCGGAGTGATCAAGTGATCACGACCCCTTTTTGCTAAAGAATGAATGCTCTGTGAAGATATTTGTAGAATTAATACAAATCATGGTCAGGGATCATAGATGTTTGTATGTTTATTTAGGATATATTCTAATATCTGTCTAGTATTCATAACACGAGGAAGACCTCGTGTCGTCGTGTAAACTAAGAAGTTTAGAGCGTTTAATTTTGGCTTGATTTTAAATTTGAGCGTATAAAATATTATACTTATTTGTTTAATATATAGAGAAAGATAACAATACAATAAGAAAGGTAATTGCCATAAAATGAAGTCGGTTTCATTCAATGAATACAGCTTACAGCTCAGGTTACTTCACTCAATTTTTTTATGATAATAAAATACATGCCTGAATCTTGATAATTAATAAAGTACCCGCCTTGCTAATATCAGATTTATATAAAGTAAAGAGAACAATAAATACTCATTTAATTTACCTCGAGGAATATCTTGCTCCACTATTTCACAGCATCAAGATAACTGTATAGTACAAGGTCGTTCTTTACCCTAGCAGCTGATTACTATGTAATATATTCTACGTAAATCGTTTACTTAAGCCAGTTGTTAATTAACTATACCGATAAATATATCTGGGAATGTATCAATATAAATTTTTGTATGTTTTAAAACAAATTTTTGTATATTTGAAATAACATTTGGAAATTACTGTTATGATATCATCTATGAAATCTCAAAAAAAAATTTTTTAACTACACTAAATTACGCTCAGTACATCTGTAGTGACCATACTCTCAGAATGAGTATATAACAACCATTACAAATAAGCTTAAGCTTAAATAAACGAATAGTTAAAACGATATGTTAAAGCTATTGCTTTCACAATTAACTAACAAAATTAAATAAACGATATAGTTAAAACAATCTCCATAGAATTAGTAGATTAACCTTTAAAAAATACCGCTAACACCATTGTATTATTTCGAATTAAGCACATTTCTAATGGAATCAGGAATTATCAAATGATGTATAATCCAAAAGGCTGGAAAGTATTATGTATTCAAATAACTTTATTTTGAGACGGCCTTTCAAACTTATAGAAGCAATGTTTATATATCTACATATATAAAAACAATATTTACTAACTATAAACTATTTTATTATACTTTGTAATCATTAGGCATTCAATTCTATACGCAAAACTGAAAAGAATTCTTGTCTTTCATTATCACATATGCAGACTAGCTAAGAACCCGACCAATTTGAGGATTACATTTAGTCAATTATCGGTATCGAATAATTATAATCTGTGTGACAACACCATAATAAGACCTTTAGATTATAGAAATAAGTATAGCCTATAGTTAATAAAGGTCCGTCTATAAAATAGGATCATACAATGTATAATAGTTGCCTTGGGGTAAGATAAAGAAGTTTTTCCAGATTCCGATTAATATTTATTGTTCAGCAATTCCGCTACTACTTTATTAATCTATTTTAAAATACACAATAAATTAATGCTACGAAAAAACTTCATTTATTTAAATTATTTATACACCTACATTTTATGTTAATTTAAACATAATGTGTTCTCAAATTTCAAATTTATATTGCCTTAAATTTTATATATAACTCATACTAATCGGTAATCTACCAATATATTCGACAGTTGATTAAGCATATTAAAGATTTTTACTTTAGTTTTGATTATTTTTCACGAAAAATTACAGTTTTGGAAAAAACCCCTTTTTTAAAAAAATTATTTTCAGATATTGTTGTAATTTATTGTGAAGACAATAGAATAAAACAGTTGTTTTTAAAAAAAACCATCAACATTTTATTTATGAAATAAATTGATTACTGTATTACATTGTTACATTATTTTACACCGAGCACATTAATAAATATTGCTCGGAGTCATTAGTGATGATTATTGCTGGCTCAGCTGTTAATAATATATGAAGTGATAAATTAACACCCATTAACAGTTCTTGCAACGATAGCTTTACGAGCTAGTTTTAGTTGGTGAATGTCGTGACGTGACATTTAACACGTTAACTTGTTTGAGATCCTATTTTACTAAATATTTAAGTATCTTAAAAGTATTTATTACCCTATTTACAGTAAAAACTGTAATTTTAAAAATGGATAATTGTTGGTTTGAGTTGGCACTTATTTTTTGTTCATAAGATTTTAAAAACCAAAGCAACACTTAGCTTGTTATTACCATATTACTCACTCTTCTATGGTTGTAGTAAGAACAAGTGAAACGAGTTGAACTTAGACAATGATTGCAGGCATTGAAATCGATTTTTTTTGTTTAAAATATAGATGCAGGAGTATATATTTTGTCATTATGAGAGCGTTGTGTTTGGAGTAGTTGCTACATATTGCTAACTTTTAATGTTTACTGATTGAGATGTTACAAGACTCTTTTGAATTTACTGCTTACCATAAGTAGCTTGTATGTAAGGTTGATTCCCCATTTATATGTGCATAATGAGTTCTTAATTAGTGTTAACTTTATGTAATCATCATCATCTTCGTCGTATCAGGGGAGACATCCTCTGCTGGACATAGGCATCCCCCTACGATCTCCAAATCGATCGATCCTGTGCTTTCCACATCCAACAGCTTCCTGCGACCTTTAACAGATCGTCGGTTTACCTTGTAGGAGGCTCACCAACGCAGTGTCTCCCGGTATGCCAACGGTCGTCACTCCTCCTTACATGCCCACTGTGCCCTGCCCACTGCCAATTTGGCAATTCTTCTTCCTCTTATTTTATATTAAGTTAGTTAGATATACTTGGAAAAAGGAATGTTACAAAAACTTAAAAGTAATAAAGCATTATGTTCCCTTAATTATTAATTATTTTCAATAATTTACTTTTAATATTAGACGTGAAATAATTTTAATTTATCTATACTTACTTCTAATTAAAACATTTCAGGATATTATAAACATAAAAAAACAGTATTTTATTTACCTATTGCAATATTTCAATACGTAAATTAATTAAGTAAACTTATTTGTAAAAATTACACAATTGATTGTAGTGCATATGTTGTAGAAAGCGAGTACATTAAAAAGCAATTTGCGCTAGCCAACAAACTTTGCAATGAAAGTGTTAAGATCATTAGCTTTTGACGCCTACTGAATACGCAGCCATTTGTTAAAATAATAGTAACATTTAAGTTGATTGAATATCTTTCCAAGATTAATATCCTCTGAAGAAACTACTCTGAAATAGCAGTAATTAAATGGCAAACTCGACAAACTATCAGGTTCATATATTGTTAACGTTTTTTGTTAATTTATTTATATTTTTTCTTAATGTTCAAGTATAATTAACCAGTCCTATTCGTCGGAGCTAAAACTATTTAATTTCTCGAAATATATTTATCAGTAAAGAAGGCTACATAGAAACCTACCTACATTTAGGAGCTACGCAATTTTTCAAGTTTTTAGCGCATTAATTATCCCCTGATAAATGTTCTTCAGTGGTTTTTGTGATCACTTTATAGTATACTCGTAAAGCGAGTCGCATGTTGGTACGAACCCATCATTTCTCTGTATAAGAAACACTGCAATGATTATTGCAGCATTTTCTTTGGAAATAAATTACATTTTTGCAAATTTTTCGTAGAAAATAATGTTAAACAAATTACATATCGGTGTACATATATTTATATATTTAAAATTGATAAAAAAGTTTAGATCACCATAATTACAAGCTAAACTGTTGAAAAATTCATGTAATAAAACCTAGGTATATGATTATTAGAATCTTGTTCATGATTTGGTATCGTTATTAAATAGGTGTGTCAAGTCGCAATCAGCGTTACACTAATATGTTGTGTTCAATGATCAATAAAATGGTAATAACCATCTTGTTAAATTAAGTAACGTTAGATGACTGCAACAGTACATTGACTTTAGGCGAGTTATAGACATAGACGATAAGTACGAAGTTAAAATAAAGTATGAAAATTATGAAATATATTCGTTAATTATAGTATTTTTATTTATAAAAAAATAAAAAAAGTTGATTGTTCATTCGAACAACTTTAATTTTAAGATTTTAAAAATGGTTTCGAAAATTCAAAATTTTTTGTGTCATGGTTAAGTGAGTTATTTTAAAGCCAAGCCATTAATTAATCCTCCTTGTAGATAATAAAGTTTTAATATGTAATAATACAAGATCAACATTTTGTATTATTACGTATAACCTTAGTATGGAAGTATCGGGGTACATACTGCAAATAAAATATATTCACAATTTTCATTTTAAATTTATTTTATTTTTCACGCAACGAGCCTAGTGTAAATTTTTACCGTTCCCAGATAGGATATTATCAGGTCGCACAAAAAATATCGGTTTATTATGATCGGCGGCTATAGTTGAAGGCTTGAACGGGAACGTTTTTACGAACCATCTTTTTAAACTGTAATATCCGATAAATGAAAAGTATTAACTTTTTCTGCGGTAGTACGTCTTCATTACTTGCTACTTAAAATTCATAAAATGTAAGCTAAATTTGAGTATTAAGAAATATGAATGATGATGTAAGAAATATAATAAATACCTAACTATTTATTATCTATAACACTAGTTATATTTCCAATTCAAATGTAATTCAGAATACCAAAATGGAACTTAAAAAAATGGAAAAAATAAAATAAAAAAACATTGAATTATTATTGAAAATGTTTATAAAATGGAGTTTTATACAATTCTATTAAATAGATCAGGATTTTATAAAAGAATGACAGTTTCGATTTCATATAATAATTATAAGCAGTATTAAGTCTTTGACTAATAATCTTAAGAAAGACTTAAAAATACTAAATAAGTTATAAATTTATTAATACGTATATTTTCACTTATATTTTACAAGTCACACTTAGAAGAGTGAGCGAGTGAATTCGAAGTAATTATACCACCGTATCCGGAACAACACTTTTAATTTGTCAACGATAAGTGGCGGCTGATATCCCATCTATGTGCACAAAAGCTTCTACTTACTTCTTTAGACCGCGGACAGACTAAGAGTAACATTATTTAAATGCGAGTATGTTACCCGAACCTAACGATTTAGATTTGTACTAATTGATTTGGGATTTTATGATGTATCCTAAGTTTTTACGCTGCTGGGTAAAGTTCTCTTAACATATTTTCCAATTTTAACTTTCCAGCATTATCCATACTATGTTGTACGCATGTATGCTGTACCCCTAGAGCGATTTCGATATTATCGTCACGTTTGATTATGGTTGCCTTTAACTGACAAATTCATAATATAAAAATTAGTTTCAAATACTACACAACTGAGGCGCTACTGTCGTTGCCATACGATTCGAAAAATATATTGTAACCAACCAGAACCTCTGTAATATAAATTATAACTTATATTCAACTTATTATATATATAGTAGTTGACCAGGTGTAAGTTACCTTAAAATATTAATTAATATTGTAGAGTAATAAAATACATTTAAAGTAAGTATGCTACCTCGTCTGCATTTTATTTTACCACCAGATAAAAAATATCTCCATTTGTTATGTAGAGTAATATCTCCTTAATAAAAAATATATTTCAAGCATATCCTTTGTAAATCTTATATAATATATTGTACCTATAACCAATAATAAGCTTACCATGTATCATAAAAGCTTACAATGATTTGAATTAAGTTTAATCCTCTTTATAATCTATACAGGTAACAGAGTGCTTCCGATTTTAATCCCTAGTCTGCATAAGTTAATCAATTACTCATAACATTATCAAAGATTCTTACCATGACTTGTTTTAAATCTTAATTAATGCAGTCTAGTGTACGGTAGTCATTTTAGCTATCAGTGCTTAAGTCAATATCGCTATTATCTATTTTGTTTCATAAATAATTTTATTGTTATATTTGCGGACCACCTAGGACATATGTGTAGCAATTTATTCATGTTCAAATAACATATTATTGTTATGACTACTTATTTAATATTAATTATTCTGATTTCATTGACATTTGACGATTATTAGCATTTTTAGATTTAATATATCGACATTTTTGTTGATGATTGATGATGATTTGATGGGGACATATCTTTAAAGTGATTTGACTATTTTTATGACTTTTCATTCTTTCATGTATTAGTATCTCATGAATGAATATAATAAAATAAAAACAATTTTATTATCATAACACAAATGGCGCACTTACAACAATATATATAAAATTTGTATTTGATAGTATCCAGTAGTATGTATTTAGTATTAAAATTAAATTTTAAAATTTCTTTAATATATTAATTTCAGCTTGTAATATACATGCATGTATTTTAGGTAAATCTTTACGAATAGAATATCCATCAAGAACCATATTCAGCAAGAATCATGTTGAATATATAAAGAAACAAAATTGTACATCGCATATTCACGTTTATCTCAAACATATTTGTCCTGGCCGGCTATTGAACTAGGAAATCGTTTTTTCTTTTGATTTCCATTATATAATCAATTATAACTTTCATTTACGTTAGGAGACTAAATATATAATAGAAATTATCTAACAACAAGAAATCTATTAAAGTACCTACTAGACTTGTAGGCATCATCCTTAATTTACAATGCTACTGCATGCGGAGGGAGCTATACTATTCAATGTGGATACATTTTAATTGTATCAATTATGGTTCATTCATTTTATTAGGTTCGTTAAAAATTTTGCAATACCCATGTCTTTGCTAGTTAGAATGCGAATGAAATATCTGAAAAAGGAATAGCACCGTATTGTTTTCATTCTAAGGTTGAATGTTTGAAATTCTATGGCAATGACTATTAATTTAATTTAATGAGCAGAATTCTCGCACATAAATAGAGATTACAACGTTTTACGTTTGTACACATTTATTTCGAAGAATATTGTGATTAGAAACCTAAAATACTTCTTTTGGTATAATAATAATTGCAATACGTTTTAAAAATTACTTTTTTATATAACGTTAAAAAATGCAAAAACTGCAAGTGTACATTGATTTAATATAGAAAAGGTAATTTGGAATTAAGTGAAACTACACTATAAATTTACTTCGTGCGATTTGTACTTGACTTTTTATTATTATTACTGAACATTTTTATTAGTCCAGAAAGATTTATATAGGATACCCTGATAAAATAAAAAAAATGTCATCGAGAAAAGAACGTTAATGGTTCAATATTTCCCCAAATAAAACTTCATAATAGTTCAGGTTTGAAAAAAAAATTGGTTATTAGTATGTGTTTGATATAACAAAGCAATTGGCAATATTTATTATTACTAAATAATTGCGATGGGAATATCATACGTAGTATAGCGGTACAATCATCGATAAAATTAATTGATTACTTTTGATAACTCTGAACTTGTATTATTCTTTCCGTAATGAATCACAGACAGTCAACATCCATAAGTTCTTTGGCTCTTGCCTTTGAGTTAATTAAATATATGAGCAGTCTGTCATAAATAATAGCTTGTAATAATTACCTACAAATCTCATATCATAGGTTTACATTGATAACTTATATTTATTTAGTTTCAAACTAATAATTTATATTTTTTGTTATTCATACATAGCATTAGTTTAATTTACTTACACGTCATATTTAATCAAAATATTATTTTCTTATAAAAGCCTGTGTCACTGAAAAAGAGAAGAGAATAATGGTATAATAGTGGTGTCATAAAGAATGCCTCCATACCGATCATCTTAGAGATTTTTTATTCGTATAGAGGAAATTGTTTCTAGGGAGCATAGTACATGCACGTCTATCTCACACTGCAATCTTGATAATATAATTGATCTGTTTAGAAATGTAATTACTGTATCGTGAATACGTCATATTACAGAACGTAGCCCAATATCTGAACCTAATGCCGTCTCTGTCTGTGTTTGATTCAAATTCAAAGCAAGTTCAGCTACGATAAGCCCAGCATTGAGAAAAGGCTTTATTTTTTTTTCTATTTGCACTTCATGGTTCATTTAAAAATAAAAATAAATTGTTATATTAAATGCCTCTGTGGTCGAGGGTGCAATTCATAGTGAGGCTGGAAATTTTATGCTAGTGTTGGTTGCCTGGCTAACTACCACTGTCTCACTTAAGTCTTCTGCCATAACTTTAATGTTAACAACATTGTTTTGATCCGACAGTTGGAGCTAAGATAGCCAGTTCCTCTGTGGTTAAGGCATCCAGGTGTAGTTCGCTGCCATCTTCGGCCTTACCATTACTTACCATTAGTTGAAATGAAGGCCAAAAGATACACCGCTAAAAATAAAAAATGTGATATTTATATTAACTATATTCTATATTCATATTAACTATCAATAAAATGTCTTTACATTAGAGGGAATCTTTATGGTTGCTTGAACGAAGTTCTCAACAAACCGAGGTGATTTAAAATTACCTCGTAATGGAGGTAATTTACTCAAACCCCCCATAGAAGAGAAAGTTAACGGAAATCATGTTAGAAAATAGTTTTACACGTGTAAATGTAAATATAGTCATTCTGTACATTTTAACACAGTAAGTATTTACTTATAATTATGTGACATTTAATTAAGTCTGCTAAAAGGAATATTTCAATGAATATAACGTTTTTGGTTTAAATATGCGAAGATATATAATATAATGTAATTAGTATATTTATACTTCTCCCATTTTTATTGATATAGATTGATCTACGCCATTCTAATTTTTCATTGCCGTCACGATCTTAAAAATCTTACCTTGCTTATAAACGTTATTAAATCATTGAAGACATACCTAATGTACCTTGTAATGATATAACATCATACGTATCACAAAATATCATCAAGAAGAATAGTCGAGATACATTCTGTTATTTAACCATCAATGATTAAGAGCTATAAAAAAGATGATGACCGTAAAAATTATGTATGATGAACACTGTCGGCTCCTCTCATAAACCGCCTGGACATTGATTGATTATTAAATTAAAACAAGTACGTGTCCCCAGTTACACTTTTTATGATTCAACTTGACGTGTTACAAGCTAATAATATAAGTAATTGAATTTAACAAGTGGGATCAACAACCTTGATGATTGGCAGTCTGAGCAGATAAATATTGGTCGTCATTTAATGAGTATCGATAATCAGTTAGCAGTGACCACTTACGCTGGAACGCCTACAGTCATCATTATTGAAACTAACAATAAAATGTACAAAAAGTTTATTAAAAACAAAACAAGATCTGGTTTTTTCTTGTTTTTAAGAGCATTGCTCCTGCGACACCATCGCTGATAATGCACTCTGAACTGTTATTGGTTTCAGAAGAAAAAAGCTTAACAAAAAATATGTCAAGTCGAATCTATATCACAGTCCGTTTGAAACTATATTTAATGGAAATATTATTTTGATGCGTACAAGCCTACATGATAACAATTTTAATCACATTTTGTTTTATTAATTTCTTCTATGCTACACCATAAAATTAAGAGTATATTATCATAAATATATATCCTTAATTAATATTACTTTTTATTACTGACAAAGCTATTACAGAGAGACTGTTTTTAATTACTGATTTCGAATTAAGGCCTAAATTTACTTTTACCTTTTATGGTTTCTTTTCTTTATTTATTTTATAAGAATAATTCATATGTTAAATTGATAAAACGTACTGAATGCATGTGGAAGGTACAAGTCCTTGAGATAACCACAAATTAAGGAAATCATTGTTAAGGTACATCTTAACTGACAAAAAGTTGTAAAGTAAAGGAAACGAATTCTTTTGTTGGGAACAATTATAAACGGTAATTGTAATTACTTTGCACACAGCACAAAGCTTTTTTAGTACAGTCAACCATTTATTGCACGTGAAAAATAATTAGGCACAATTGCTATACAATTCTGGCTTTTATTTGTCTTTGCGATGAGTAAGCTCGACATCACTCCTGGTATAGACGCCGTGACGATAATAATTTGATATCTCTCTTGACTGAACTTCATCTAACAATATGCATTAAAATTATAGTTTATTGTAAACATTGTCAACAATATGGCAGATATTAATTCTCATAAATGTTAAGCAAGTAATTAAAAATCAAGCAATATTTATAATTATAGAAGTTGATTGGTGAGTACGTTGATATTCTAGAGACAAAAGATGTTAATGCCCCTCATAAAATCAGAGCATAATTATTTATCAACACACCAGCTCGGCAACATGAAAAAAATCTTATAGAAATGCTCACGATTCAATAAGTCGATAGTAAAATTTTAATTGTTCGTAACAAGTATAATTGCACGTTTTCTGTACCTGATAAGCGGAAAATTATCGCATTAACAATTAGCTTCATTTTGTAAGATCGCACTTGAGTTTTTAAAATTTAAAATAAATAATAAAGCAATAATCATTACTATATGACACATCTTCTTGCAAAAGTTAAATTTCGTAATAAAATGTTGGAGCTAAAATTTGGTATACAGGAATTTATTCATTTTATAAAACTAATACATCCCAAAATATAACCTTTGGTAACAAATAAAGCCCTTGGCCTTATATTTATGGTCAAAATTAATTAGATGATTTTGATCAGCAGCAAAACAATTAATAGATAAAAAATATATCCTAAGGGCAAACAAAATAGCTTAGTACAAAATCTCCATTGCAATTTAATATGAAAATTTCTGATAAAATAATTAATTGTCACTTTGTTAGTTATTGGTTTTTGCTAATTAAGTATGTTTATTAACCAATTACCCGATTCCTTCTTCATTAGCGAGAAAAGAGATACGTATACGGCAATTAGTGCCAATGAATAAAAACTTTCTTTGGTAAGTAAATACCTCATCAACATAATTAGCGCTCGTTACTGATTATCGCGTTTACATTACATTAATCCATCTTCTAAGAAGTAGTATTGGGAATTTTATTTGAGCTTACGTGATTTCAATTCAAACCTTTTAAGTAGTAAATTAATTCATTGAGTGCTTTAATACGTTTCGCTTTTGGTACAAACCTCTCTAAATGAGAATAACAGTGCAATTGAAGAAACAACAAGCACCTACCTCGTTAAAGATATTAAAAACATGAGGAGATTGTGCGGTTGCTGTGACCAGGTTCTTCTACATACTGGAGACGAGATGTTAATGTCTGCCATGCCCTACAATTGCACAGGTCACCATTCTCTATATACTGACGAAATAGAAAAGACTGTGGCAGCTACCACATGTCCCTGCAGGTGGGGTCCACCACACAATACTAAAGTGTACTTGACAGGGGATTGACCATGGCGAGTGTTGCTATGTTTTCGAAGATGAAATCAAAGGCCTATGAGCTAATGAACCCCTCCAAATAGATTAATAAATCAGATATTAAATTAAATTCCTAAATTATTATTTATGCACATTACAGGATTTAGGGTTGTTCCCTCTGTTTGCATATGTTGGTACTATTGTTGTGTCAATAATTTCGACTTGAATTTGGTTGTAGTTAAAGTGATCAGTCATCAGAATCCTAGTGAGGAGTATTTCTCAACTTTTTTATTTCAATAGTAAATAGTGTGTCAATAATTAAAAACATATCGCAGAAATAATAGTTTTTTAGATATTAATTAATATAGGAGTAATTACAATAGTCACCCTAAACGTTCGTAAAACTTCTCCCTAGTTATCAAAGGTATTTAAAAAAATAGAAATCGATATGTGTTTCTACTATAGTATATGGTCTACATCAAACGCAACTACCACGTTACCAAAAACTTCTGAACACGCTTTACAAACGCCTGAGCTTATATTTTAAAAAACATGCTTTTATTCAATATTCATTCATAACAATGTAGTGGAATATTAATTTCCATACACGGCTTGGATGTTTCATATAAATAAATCTAAGTGGAACCTATCGCGGTTTAAGCTATATCGCTTATTATTTAAATCAGGTATTCAATGAGTTTTAAACTCGATTTTATACATGAAGTAGGCGCCACTGTCTTGTTTCTCACAACAACTGGGATTATAAACATTTTCCTAGTAGCCAGATTTAGTGTTAGTGAGTTTTAAATGATATGGCGACAAGCGAATCGGCGGCTCCGCGTCAAACGTAAAAGGGTGGCGATTAATGCCGTTTTTGTCTTAACATATTGAAAGCTATAATTTAACACGCTTCCACGGCTGCAAAAGATGTCTTGCATGCTAAAGATAAACCCTGAAAACCATTAATATTATAACATTTCCTTCTATCCAAATAAGCAATTGTTTATTCATTCTTTATACTTCGCGGGTTCCAACTCACTGTCATGATCAACGACATCCCACCAGATCCTGAGCTGCTATCAAAGCTAGAGAAAAAACAGCGAGATTTGTTTTGTAAGAAATTTAATTTCTTCTCTCAATTAAAAATCTCTCACTTTCGCTACGGTACTTACGGCCTCAGAAATAGCTTAACACTTTAATATCATTACACCTAATAAGAAAAATATTTGTTTTTACACATTATCTGTATTCGTAGCAGTAGTAAATAATCTGTTAAAATATTTTTACTCTAATAGCTTAACCTTTTATGGACCTGCACTATTACGGGCACTATAAAGGTAAAACTTTTATAGTTTTTGTTACATTTCACCAGCACTTTACCACCATTACATTTACAGGCGTTAATACTGTTTTAGAAGTTTTTCCCACTATAGAGCCGTTAAAGGAAATCAATTGCGAATGTAAATTGACTATCTAAAGAAGCAAGAATTCACTCGGGCACTGGTGCAATTAATGACTATTAGATAAACGGCGGTAAATTTACTTTTATTTTCATTTCTTAATTTATAATTATTTATAAGGAAATACATTGACTACAAGAGTGAACGTGAGTTTGAATTAATTTCTCGTTAGTACTAGTTAAATGTGACAGTACATACCTATATCCTATAAAATTAAATACATATTAAGATTGAGAAATTTATATCGCCAGTACCAGGCTGGCAATATTAACTGTCAATAAATTGGTTCACATGTTTTTAACTTCGATAATACCTAAAAAATAAAATCACTTAGTATAATACAAAAAAAAACTCTTTTCATATTGTTGAGAGTACTTAGCTCAAAGGAGCATAATTATAAGCTTGCGTTAAGGGTACTTGATAACGGAAAAATGTGTTCAATACTATATTTACATAAATATATAAACAATCAGAGAATAAAAGTATTCATGCTAATCAAGTACCTCGACCGGGACTCGAACCCAGCACCCCTAACCGAGGAGCCTGTACTGACCCTAAGGTCAGACAGCCGTCTACTAATATAACGTTAAATATCCTTGTATATAGTCACAAACTTTGAATATCATGTACAGCAGACCAAAGCATCTTTATATTTTACAGTCGACCTAAGAATAGATAGAGAGAATAGAATAGAGTTTTTAATAATAGTTTGGAGAAAAACTTTCTCATGGTGACCTGACACAGCCTAAGGAATTTAGAAAAGACTGAAACTAATTTAGAGAAAACAATTTAGGTATAATTTCTAATATTTAGAGTATTTTTTTTAATTTATTAAGTAGTATCTTAAGCTTTCAATGGGCTAATTAATGTGAATATGAAAATGCTTAAATTCAGGTTCAATGATAAAACATATTAAAGACTGTAGATCAAACGTAACTCTTTAACGTGTGTGGTTACTTTCTACCATGCTAATAAGAATCATTTTCCATATGTCGTATTACCCTTGAAGTGCAGCCACATATTCCTAACTATATGATTATGCTTTTTTATCTCGGTGATTCAAATTTATTCCATTCCCTTTTAAGTAATAGAATGTAATAAATTGCTTTGTAACATCGAGCATATAAATCTGCCCCCGTAACTTGTTGATTATTGAATAATTTAACTCGTGGTCGATGAATCGCTGCTACTATACCGTTAACAAACATAATTCAACAATGTATCTAATAAAACAACTTGAGATATCTAACTGGTTAAACACACAAGACGAATAATAATTGACTGTCGAGTCCATGTAAGAAATTTTTTTTTGTTCTTATATAGAGTTAAAAAAAATTCTTATTACATATGATTTATTTTTGAGAAATGTTTTTAAAAACTGATTAAAAATACTTCTTCCGAAATGTACATAAATACTTGTAGGTATTATACAATACTAATATTTATCCCACAAAAGACTGAAATCATGAGCTGAAAAAATTAAGTGTTTTGCAATCGGTATTGAGTTTTGTTTAAAACTTATAAAATGTAAGGAACCATTTCCTATATTAATAAAGATAATCCGTATATCGTATCAAAATAATTAACTTAAACACTTAACTTAAACAGAAGAGAAAGATTAGTTAAATTTACAATCAATTAATATTAAAACAACAAGAAATACTAATGCCTTCATCATTATCTCAAAAGCGAAAGATTCAGTAAGCCTTTTCTGAAGCTAGACATAATCTAAGGAGTTAATAGGTACAGTAAAGGCTATTAATGTGCTAAAGATTAAAAACTAGACAGTTTAATATATCAAAATTAAAAGCAAACGATTATAAGAATCTTAACATGTTTTAGTTAAAAACTATGATCAAAGGATATAAAGACAAGATGTAAATTGTTTAGATTTTACTTAGCTTCATTATATTGAGTCATGGACGGCAATATCCAATAGGCCTAACATTTGTCGAAAATGTTAATACTAATGTTAATGTCGCTATTTGATCAGACATAAGAGATTTTATTCATATCTGCGGATAGATAGTGAACTAACACTAATTGAGTTATTACAACAAGAACAAAACACTAATGCAAAAGTTTAATAAGCTGAAGGCTTTATATTATAATATTTCAAACTAAATTAATAGAGCTATAAAATTCCACTAGCACTCATAGAAGTACCTAGGTTTTTCAATTTGTTAGCGAAGCCAGCATACTGACAGTGAGACAAATGCGTACATGCGGAGAAAAATGAATAATGATAAATTATTGTTAGTAATTTAACTTTCGTTTCAATGCGATAGACATGGGTATACTTTATCTTAAAGGATTGCGAGTATAGAAGCAGCCCTTTTGAGAAAGTCTAACAACTTGACGTAGAATAAGCATCAAAAATGTACCTTTAAACTGGATAGATCATTTCACAAAACTATAATGTACAACTGTATTTTATGTATTTCATGATTGTCAAGCAAAACGAAGCCTTATGCTAATGCTACGACATTGTATATTTTATCAGCAGCATAAAATATATATATGTATATTGTATATTTTTTATCGTTTTTTTCTTTTTAACCAATAGTATTCATTTAATTTTGATCTTAAAGGTGGAAAATATGAAATGTGGAGCTTTAAGAAAAATTACTTTGAAAACTTTAAAAAATGACAAAAAAATGACCTGAAATGACAAAAATATTTGCCTACTGTCCAAATTTATAAGACATTAATTTTCACAATCTTTTATTTTAAATATTATAAAAGTAGCTTGTATTTAACAGCTTATTAGGAGGAGTAACAGTGCCATCCAAAGACAAGAACAAAATAAAAGCAATCTCTTGAAATATCAAATGTCCAGTTATAAAGGATAGAATATCCAATTTTCTTTTTCTAAATGTAGTAGAATGAAAATACTCTTGTTCGATGATGAAAATAAAGTAAATTTCGCCATGGTTGGTCCATTGGATGTATTAACCGCATTCATCTGGTGGTGTTATGGCAAACTCTCCCATGTAGGAAGGTCTGTGCTCAGTAGTGGGATGAATATAGGCTATCAATGATGAAGAAGATGTTGCAGGACTCCTGCTTATTGCTACTATTGCCTTAAGATATATTTCAATGAGATATTATGTAGGCATAGTGGATTACTCTATAAAAAATATTATTACAAGACCCAGCGTCTCGTATTTGTACCATTCAAATTGCGCCTTATAATTTTAATTGAACACAATGTCCGTATTATAGTTTGGACTGCAGTAAAAATGATTAGTACATAAATTATTTGTAATCCTATTTTGAACTTACGCACAACTTTTAATACCTCACTTTGTCGCATAGCTTAAAAATAGAATAATAGTGAAATGGTACCTTGCGCAGGAAAATTGGAGTTGGGCAGGGCAGTGTGGCGTATTATCATTATTTGTAAGCACGGAATACTGCAGTCTTCCGTGCTTTTTATGTGAAAAAACTATCACACTCATTGCGCCTACATTTTCCATTAGAAAGCATAACGAGCAATTAATTGTACATAATTGGATATTTTTATTATACACGACATATCTGACACTGACGACAGTGCCCGTATTATAATATATTAATTGTTCCAGCAGACTGTAACCATCTGTCTACGCTTTTAATCTCTTTAAGCAAATAAAAGAAATTACTAGTATACTTCTTCTGTTTTGCTAACCGCAATGAAAATATAATTCGCAGAGATAAGAATGTGGAATTGTTATTATTTAATTAAGGACTAAGGGCTTTCGTTAGGATGGAATTTTAGTAATGACAAAAGAATTTATAGTGATTGTTGGCTGGAACTTGCCTTTTATAAGGTATCTGTTTGAACAGTTTTAATTTCAATAATTATTATAAGATTAATTATACTTTGCACTTAGGGCCTGTCATTTGGGGTAACTACCTCATAATCAATCAATGTAATGTACAAATTCTTAGAGTTTCATGTAGCTTTTTTATATTTATTAAGAAAAATATTTTAATTAGAGTAATATTACATAATATTTTTAACTCAAAAATAGTATTTTGTATTTTTTTTAATATAATTATTCATAGTTTAGAATAGAATAGAATATATATTTATTGTACATCAGCCAATTTAAGAAGAGAAATACACAAAAAAACTTTTAACTAACTTCTAATTCTTTAATATTTTATAATTAAAAAAAAATTAAATGAAAAACCTTTTTAGGCGAATGTAGGAAGTTTTAATTGTTTTGGAATATATTAATCAATTCTTACATGAGCTGCGTTAATAAATGTAAAAAATTTAAGTTTCATAATTTTTATTAACAAAACTTAATTAAAATTATGAAACTGCTGTAAGGCCTTAAAATGTCCTCATTAAAATGGTTTTCAGAAAAAGAAAAAAAAAGAAAACGAAGCCGATACTTTAATTTGATGTAAGGAAAAGATAAGTGAGAAATTATTAATATCCTATAGAAATCCCTTTCAAATACACACACAAAATGTACGTCGTAAAACATAGATCTAAACATTAATTCAAAATCAATTAACAGTAATTTACTATAAATTCTATTAAGAAGGTGAATCGCCATGGTAAATTAGCTATTACAAAATGTCTAGCTCGTAGTAAGTAATTAACACGAGAGTGCATTGACTCCACAAAACAATCAGTCTATGGACGGCCATTTACAAGTCCATATCTAAGCTTTTCGTCTTATCAATGTGTTAATTTTATTACTGATTACTTATACTTCTACAACTTTGTGTATTATTGACTACTTGGCCAGCCGATTGTCGAAATAACTAGTAAATAATAGTACTAATCTTTCTATTATTTTAAACACGAAGTCAAATTTACCATATTTTATTTATCTTTGGCTTATGTAGAACTTAATAAATTTATTCAAAGTACATAATTGTTTGGTTTCGACAAAGTTAACTCTGTAGCAAGTACGTTGAATCGGTAAATCGTCAGAAATTTCATTCGTAATATAATTAGCATTACAACAGGATCTCGCGGATGTGGCTATACCTGCCAATATAAGGTAGTTTTTATCGTACGACATATTTGTTTTTATTATTCTTAAAGTTCAACTACTTTATGAGAACTTAATGTGGATAACTAGCTTCTTTCGTTTTTCGTTTTCGCTTCTTTTTTAAACTGCTACCTACAAATTAATTAAAATTTCAAGGCAATGAATCGTATTAATGATTTTAATTTAATTGGTTTGGAATTGACATTTATAGATAAAGTTGTACGATTTAAAAAATACGTTCAATATTTTATTTGTCAAGTTTAACTTAAAATTACTTTAAATTAATGTATATGAAGTAGTATATGGTTACCATCGCCTACACTTCAGACGTAATTTAATGAAATCCATAAATAAAATGTAAATGTAAGTCCCTTAATTTATAAAGTAATTCATAAGAACTTACTTTTTGAAATCGGAACAGTATCTAATATCTTCTTGTTTCTACCTCAGCTGCCTCAATCTGTAAATGAAAAAAAAAACACTGTAATTCACAATACCAGGATGTACAATAAACATAATTTATTCAATCATCCTCGCAGGATATATCTCTCCAACAAGGAATTGCTGATACTGATCAAAATCAATACAGATATCGTTAACCGCAAGAATACAATATCTAAGATACATTTTCTATGGAGTTTAGATCTCAAGTAACATTTCAATTTAGCACTTGTATCGCCAGAGTATTAGTGATACAATTTACAAACTACACGATGGCGTGGCTTGTTATAGCGGCTGATATATGCCTTCTGCAAACTTCTTAATCTTAATTATGAAAATACAAGGAAAATTTTATAAATTTAGAATAGGCTGAACATCTGCCCATAGTCACGCCTGATAACAAGTTTTGATGAGGCCTATGACAGTACATACTCGCCTAGAAGGTGCTTGATTACTCTAGCCTTAAAGATTATAAAAAAAACCGCCCTCGGCAAAACTCCTTAGCAGTTTGCCTAATGAAAGAAGATAAAAATCGCATAGTATTATAAATATAAATGGTTACAATCTATTGTCGAGTGATTGTATAGAATAAACAAAGCCAGCAATCTATTAAGAAATCACGCTTGATAAGTTTATCAATCTAGGGTTAAAAATAGTTTGAAGTTCCTTTCGTAGCACCGAGGAACTTGATTCTAACTAAACCAGTTATAACTAGTTGTTTTTTTTCGTAATAACAATTCAACAAGAACCTCTCAAATTAGAAGTATATCTATTTAAAACAATTATAATGAATCCACCGAATCAACTGAAAAATGAAGCAGAACTTTTATTGATTATTTGACCTCAATTGACCCGATTGTTGACCTCTACCTACCTCTGATTTAATTATTGTTGATGTGAAAACTAACTAGATCCTAGAAAAAATAAAGTTTATAATGTTACACTTCAGTGGCAATTAGTTTGTAAGCAATATTCTTGTACAAGATTTCGCGTTATAAACTACATTTACGATATCCACTTTCCATATCATTATAACACTAATATTTATATTACCTTAAGATCAATATAAAAAATAGGTTGTTACGTTTAAAATATAAAAAACGAGAGTAATAATAATGAAGCGGTGGAACCAGTGCAATTTAATTTTATGTTTTTTAAATGAAGGGCTTCGCAAACTTAAGTCCGCCAGGTGAAGAAGTAATAGGCAATAAAGTATTAGACATAAACTTAGAACAATAATAAAAAGAGATCGTAATAGACAAATATGAGATAAAATAGTGTCTATGGCATAGACTTCCATTATCATTTCTATAAATTTTGACAACCTTTAAAATAAGGGTTTAAAGAATTACTATCCCCCAATAAGTTGATACCTGAGTGATTTGTCTATTGCTGCTATTTTTAAAGTAAAATAGTTTTTCACTACCTTTAAATTATTCTTTCACAATATCAAATCACTACCCTGATAAACTGTACAATTCAGATACATTAATATTTTCATAGACTCCGTAGTATATCGCAGCTCAACTACAAAAAAAAGAGTATTTTTAATGATTGAGGTGATTTTATTATTAAGTATTAGGTACCTTGTTTTTAATATTATTAATTATCCGCTTATTTGTCCTTTAAATTGCCTGTCATTAGGATATGTTCTGCATATATAAAGACGACATCGCATTAATTTGGAAGCATCAAAAGAATGCTTGTTGACCCTAATGATCTTTAACAGTAACATATTTACATACACACCGACTGTCAGATGAGAATAATGATGGAATTTTTCTATCTAACAAATCCTTTGTGGGAGTACTGTTATTCAAAATAATTGAACATGAAATATTATTATTTTCAACTCAAATAATTTTTATCTGTCAGTTTTGGTGCCGCTTATGAAAACCAATAATATTATACAAGGTTTTGCACTAGTGTTTTTTTTTATTTCACCAACATTACTAAACTGTTTATTATTAGTCTTAATTTTTTTTGTTTAGACTTTTCGAGAATAGGGTTACCACTGGGAGTGCTAACAAAGGAAATGTATATCCTAGGAAGTTCGTAGAAGCAGATGAAGCACATTTCACAGTCTAAATGGATTGCTTTAAGTTATCAATTTATTTAAATATATCTTCTGAATTTACTAAATTCATTTATTGATCATTGGGTGGTTTAACATAGGTTCCAAGAAAACAATTTCTGTATAGGGTCAATTCTCTACGCGGGGTCCTTAAAGGCACAGGGACCATACTTGCTAATTTTGTTGTATGACAAATCTGACCTGCAACAAAGTAACATAATAAGTGACCCATTTAATACTCTAACTCCCACGGACATATAGATATACTATTCTTATTACCATAACAAGAAAGGTAATCTCGCTTTGTACCATAAAAGATATTGCAGCAATTCCTGTACATATATTGAAGTTATACCATGCTTCCGTGCGCTTGTTAAGCGAAGATAGCGATTTGAGCGTATCCCAAGCGAAACACCCTGAAATTATTCAGTTTAATGAGTATAATTCAGTTACAAAGTTCTACCAAGTTCTACATAGTTAACATAGTCAGGCATGAATTTAAAATACTTTGTTTTGTTTTGAACGACTTTGTTAAAACGAATATAATTATTAATTTCTTAGCAGAAATTGCCAAGTGATAGTTAATGGCAGGTAATGTTGTAAAATTGCTACCAAGTGTAATGAGTGTGAAGTGAGTGAATTTTAATTTGCTAGTAAAAATGTCCGGATAAAGTTATCACTAGTTTTTTAAATATATATTTTAAGTTAAACCTTTGAGTTATATGCAACCTTTCTAGTAAACCAAAGATCTTTGGTTATAATATTGGTAGGGGTTAATGTTTGACATATTGGTAACAATAAAACTCGTTTCTTTGTTTGATTACGTTGGTGTCTAATATTTTTAAGTACAATTTTTAATAAATACAGTCATTAATAATAAATTGATCTGTGATTATTTACAAGTACATAAAAGATATTAAGTAATATCAGGGCTGCAAAGGCATTTTATATGCCGTCCGCAGTACTAGGAAACAAAGTTTTGATATCGTGATTGCACTTATACAGGATTCCAATTTAGTACAAACATTCGGTTCTGTTAGGAGGTACGCAAATCAAAATTGTATCCTGCTTATCTATTATGCAATACAATCTATTCCGGTACGTTAAGAATAAATCTTGTGCGACCGGTACCTATTCAGTGCCGGTATCTATATCTATAATGTGCACAGATAAATAAGGAGCCCATTCGCGTTCAGACTAATAATATTTTTTTTATTTAGGACAAATAACAAGAGAAATACACTAACACTAAATAAATTTAAAATATCTATTTAGATAAATGATGCCATACTAACAGGTTACCAAAACCAAACTGCTTTGCAACTGTGAAAATTTTAAAATTTATCATATTATGACAGGGGTACAATGCTAATTAAATATAAAAAAACATAGTTTACCCTTTAACTCGTTTTGAAATAAAAGGTTGTATTCTAAGAGTTGTGTTTAACCAACTCTATTTTTAATTTAACAAATATATCTTTTTCAATTTTTTCTATGTGTTTAGATGTATAAAACAATACAAACATAGGCTAACATAATTATTGAAATATTTAGAAATATTAGCTACTGGTACCTAACACCACAGCACAATAAATATATTTGTTAAAATTCTGCTTCGTTATATATTTGTTAAAATCAAAATTAATAGCAATTATTTAAGTAGAAGACCAACTCTATAACTATAAATTCGGATTCAGATGAGATATTGTCATATTCTTCACAGGTGTGTGCATGTTTCTTCGCAATGTTTTTATTCACCGTAAAAGCGTCGAATAAACTTACATATACAACGTAGATATTTAAGTAATTTCTCAGTTACGTACTTGGTTTCATAGATGTCAAAGAATAGTCATTATTTTATTATGTGAGTAATTAAATTAAAATAAATTAATCCAGAAATTGAACCTGGTGATAAAAAATCTAAGCTGTAGGTGCAATTTGATTTTAGAATATTTAGTAACATTTAATATATAACAAAATAATAAAAACCAAAAGAAAATACAGTATTTTTCAAATTCAAAAAGAGAAATACAAGGCATTAAGCTTTGCTTCCTAGAAATATTTAATTTTATTAAATATTAATTTTGTATCACCATATGCACCTTCATCGTACAATGCTTACTGGTAATCTTGCGAACCGTTAGCATAATATGGCTTTGACTTTATAGATGTATTAAACCGAAAATTTATTGAAAATAATGAAAGCTTACGTAACTTTATGATATCATTCCTGGGGATCGCAAATAGCTATATTAAAACGCCAGTACTTGTCCACAAAGTGGAGCGTTTACGGATTTCATGTTATATGTCGGTTGTTAATTATGATATTCAAATACTTAACGGTATGTTCGCAGATTGGGCAGCGAATAGGCAGTAAGGACCGTCTAATTGCTATATTTACATTTAAATTGAGTGTGTATTTACTGTCTGACACTATTCAGTGTATTTTATAGGCAGGGCTGTCGTTTGAATGGTTCTTAAATACTCAATACTTTATTTGCTACGCAACGCAATCATTCTTAGTCTTTTGTTCAAGTATATAATTCATCTATCTCATAATTTATATAGTAGTAATTAATGAGAAAGGAAATAAAAGGCATGACCAATTTCTCTGAAACTGACCTAATATAGATTTTCTTCTTTGTTCAAAATATTCCTCGTTTGCACAATTGTGTAACAGCCCTAAAAAGTTATACAGGTATGAGAGCAACGCGCGCGAACTGCATAGATTTATGGCGTTGATTTGCTGTCACTTTACAAAGTTGTTCGAGGACCTACTGTTTTCCCATAAGCTGCATCGGTGCTTATTTAGTAGGCAATACAAATTGCTGATATTAATATTGTAATTGGAAATAATAATATTGTTGTTCACGTGTACTGTAAAAGTAAAGCTGGGTCAGTTGCATGTTCGCCTGGGTTAGTTTTCGAATGGGTGGAAGCAAATCAATATCTTGGCCCCAGTTGCAATCATAGCAATGAATTATGGCCTACAGTACTTATCATTATATATGACAATGTACAGAACTTAAATTTTCTGAAAATTATTGAAAGCAGAGGAAACTTTATTTATTTGTAATTTAGTTTATTCATTCAGATTTCAATATTATTTATTGAAGTTAAATAATTAAATGTAATTATTTAACTTCAATAAATAATAGTAGTATATATTTAGTGAGTGACACCAATGGGTGTCACTCACTAAATGGGCATTAAACTCATAAACCCATTACAGGTTCACTGGAAGAGATCTCTTACAGAGATAAGTTCTCCTGCACAGTACTTGTATATATTTATTTTGTGCCATCAAGAGTTTTATTGGGAATTTATATCTCTTTTATACAAGGTACACCAACAACCAGCATACTCACCAGGCGGCCGCTTGCTTGTACGCAATTGCCGTAATATATATGATTATTACAGGGGTGTCATTTACTGTATAAAAGAACACTAGCTATAACGATACTTAAAATGTACTTCGATTTATTAATTTTTAAATCCTTTTGCTTCAAAAATTTTGTTTAGAACATTTATTCAATTCTTTACTTTATTTATTTGCCGGATATTAAGAAAAACTATTTCATTAAACTCTTTAACAATAAAAATATTTTTTAAAAGTATATGTTAATTGTCGTTCCCCGTAGCAGTCATTATAAATCTGTGTAGCAACCAAATGTCTGTTAGATTCTATCCTGATATATGTTAGATTTATTTTCATAACTTAATTTTTTCGATTGCGGTTGAGATATATATTTTAATCTTAGTAAATGATCTTTTTTTGATGCATTTTTTCGAGTGACATTTAATTTATTTTAAGAATTTATTAGAACTGTCTGGCGGCCGTCTGATTGAGAAGTCAGTACCCCTGTTTTGTTAGACAGAGGTCCTATGTTCGAATACCGGCAGGAGCAAATATTTGTATGGTGAGTACTAGTATTTGCTCATGAGTAATAGATATTTATATGTATATTATTATCTATATTTCTCCTTTATCTACTTTCCACACCACAAGCTCTTAATGATGCCTAATTTGGGCTAGATAATAGGTATGAGTGTAAGAAATATTATCATTATTATGTCAATTCCCCCCCCCCCCCCAAGCAAAGTTCTTTTGTTTAGTTGAAAACCCTAGATGTTAACAGGGGATCGGTGCACGCAAGCCCCGCAGATTTATTACTAAGATGCAGTAGCACTTTAAGATGTTCGAAATGCTACTGTTTCCCTATAAGTTACCGTACGGGCCTTACCAGTAATATTAATTGGAGAATTTATGAAAGGCGATTGAGAAAGCTTTCATTACGCACTCGCTTTTCCGTGATTAATTCCATGTGTCTCTTTGTTGTGTTCGACTCGAGGTTTGAGTGAATGTTCTATGGCGGTGGTGTGACATATTTCCTATCTATTTTAACAATATATTTATAAAATCTAGATACATTATTATAAATTTAAATTTACGTTGTTATTTATGGTTACTCTATTCAAATATTTAACGTGGCTGACATAAACATTTACATTTACTCCTCCTTTCTATTTTGATATTACAAATATTATAAAATAAAAATAAAAATATTTCTAATACTCACACCTATTGTCCCGCCAAAATTAAGCATCATTAAGAGTTTGTATTATGGATTCTAAATAACGGAATAAAAATATATAGTAATATGTTTATAGATATTAAAAAAAAATTAAATAAACATAATAACATGAGATCGTTCGAAATTATTAAATGATTATGTATTATTATTAATTCATTAAGTTGTCGCTTATCATAACATTTGGCTCAAATTAAATTATGTCAAATAACACTTTGCAATACAGAAACAATAATAGCACTATCAAGAAAAACATTAAAACTGGTTAAGGAGTAAACCTCATTTAAAGTATATTTTATTGTATAAGGTCAATGGACAACAAAGTGACCTGAGCTAGATCACTTATAGATAATAACACTGCTTATTAAGTAGTAAATCTTATTTTATATGCTAGGATATCTGTTTGAAGTCTATAGTTATTCTTAAAATTGGACCCTATTATAATTACAATTCAAGCCAGAAAATTTATAATAAAAAGGTTTTTTATTTATTTATAATCTCACTCTCATGTAACTTTAACAATAATCTTTAACAGAGTCCAAAATAAGAAATAAGTCTATTATATTTATTGTATATGGTAAGTTATTTTATATAATCATGCGTTTAAGTTGGCTTTTATCTTTACAGCTTTATTCTATAAGAATAAAGTCATGATTCTTGTCTGATCATAGATCAGACAAGTTCTTAAGTAATGGAAGCTTGATACCACAGTGCCTGGAATGGCTAACGTCGTCAATGTGTATATTCATAAGGCTATCTTACATTTGTTGCTCATTTGTAGAGGAAAGTTATATTGAAATGAAATATTGAAGAGTTGAAGTCTATTGATGCGTAGATTTCGAGCTTTATAACCATGTTTCTGAACCCAGAAACATGGTGATAATGCTCGAAATCTATTTTTCGAATTTTTTGGACTCACCCGATATTGAATTAATACGTCTGTGGGCCAGACATTTATAAAAGAAATAAAATAAACAAACTCTTCTATCTCAATTACCAAAAATTCATTTCCCCTCTATTTCAATCACCCAGTAAGATATTAAGTGTAAAATGTAACTAAAATATAGACGCAGTCCCTACTGACATATCCGACTCCTCTGAGTCTAAATTTGCATAGGATAATAAATATTGGAAACTGTTTTGACATCTTACTAAATAAGATCGTTCAACAGAACGTGTTTAATGCAAATATCTTAATAAGTTAAAATAGACTAGGATGAACTTTTTAACGGACCTCAAAATGGAGAAGGTTATCAATCCGGTTGGTATTTTTTGATTTCAAATTTTTTAGTCTATATAAACTCAAGCTAAAGAACAACTTTCTTCCTTTTCTCTCTTTCCTATGATAGTACGGCTGAGGAAACTAAAGCATTTTTTAATAATATGTAATTTAAATTAATTTTAAATAGGTTTTTATTTTTATTAGTCATTTACAACAATTTTTCTTTATTGGTAAAGAAAGTTGACGTAGTATTTGTCCAACTTATTTCTCTTTTCAAGTATAAGGCCCATCGAAAAAAAAAGAATATTAAAATTAATACTGTTCATAAAATACATAAACTTAATTATACAAAGCAAACGAATAGATTGAGAGGACACCTACCGCGATTTGCACACACGACAAGGAATTTATACTGCTGTTTCCATTATGTAATCATGTTCACTGATTTACTATAAAAGGTTGAGATACTGTAATTAAATTCTTATTCCCAAGAATTACGATATAAAGTACAATAAATTGTAGATGTGTAGCTGATTCTTTTTGTATTTTAGCAAATTGAATTATTCATAGCAACTGACGTTTCATGATGATAATCCTGGTTTTACGACAGTGGATAAGGTTGATGTGTGTCATAAGGTATAGTAAAATATCTGTTATATTGTTATTGGACCAAGAATTTTAAATGAGGGGTTTTTGCGGGATTCAGCTGCAGTTATTACGAGTAATGAAAGA
Organism: Acentria ephemerella; assembly: GCA_943193645.1. Taxonomy (NCBI): domain Eukaryota; kingdom Metazoa; phylum Arthropoda; class Insecta; order Lepidoptera; family Crambidae; genus Acentria; species Acentria ephemerella. Next base: position 5,854,784 of record OW971886.1, on the reverse strand, counting down.
AGGGGAAACATAAAAAAGTAAAAAAATATTCATCAGAATTATTATCTTCGTGTATGATTCACGCCACGATAAAGATACTATGATTCCCTGTAAAATTAACTAAATGTTTCTAGTAGAACCTCATCGTTAGTATACTACAATGCTTCGAAAGAAGCCTACAGTTAATAATGGTCACTGGGAAGACGTCTTAGAGGTCATAGCTATATAATATCAGACCTGCTCATCACTGGATAACAAACTACATGACGCAGTAGGATCTCGTAAACGTCTTTTAGCTTTATTTAAATGTGCAAAGTTGTTTAAAGTATAATGGGTCAATTTTAAAATGTTCAATAAATTTTACATTGTACTTATCAATTTTTTTCCCTTAAGAATCAAAATAATCAACATAAGCTTAGTGACAGACATGGGATGTCTTACAGAAAAACACATAATTTAGAGTACCTACTTTTAATACTTAGGATAACCGGATACAATCAGTACTATAGGAATGTATCCAGTTTTTCCAGTAATTCATCCCCAGAGCGATGACAGCGTGTTCATGGCTAAACCGTCTATTAAAATTTACTATAGTAACTTAATGACAGTAAGAATTATATTAAAAGGTATACCTGATAATAATTCCTAATCGTCGCCGTTCTTTTATGCCAAGCTTTTAATAATTCTGCGCCTGGAGATCTTGGTCTCATGATAACATGTCTGCTAAAAGAACTTTAAGTCGCACACTTTTACACGTACCTTACAAAAAGCGGTATAAAGTTACGATAGCTTGATTAGTGGTTAACTTTCTCATATTTTAATTTCATGTAAATAAAATATTTTATCTTCTAGATTAGTTTGTTTTAACATTGCCTAATTTCTTGAAAAGATATTTTTTTAATAGTCGTTGTGATTTAACTTTGGTATCGTAATATATTCTTAATAGCATGAGGTAGTATGCGAAGTACTAAAACGGCAATGTACGACAGGGCTCGCGGGAAAATTGAGTACCCATAAAAATGCATAACACTGCTTTAAAAATAAATAAACTTGAATATGAAGAGCTCTGAAGTACAAACGTACTTACTATATTGTCCATAATCAATTCAAACAATTTTTATAAATTCACGTAACACAACAAAATGTCGTTTTTCATTTACATAATCACATGACATAGAAAAACACCGTTCGGCTATAATTATATCAAATCATATAGTTGTGGTAAACGTCACTTTAGGAAAGTTCGTGTAATTACTAATCAATCGTTAGCAACATTGTAATGTCGTAGTTTAGTACCGGTACTATTAATATTCCGTGGGTTAGTATTAAATCACATGATACGTAATACATTATAATGTTAATATAGATGTAATTGTTGTAATAATATTACGCATGTACTTTTTTAAGTCTTTTATAATAGCTTACGGTGTTGTCCGTGTGGTATATGCTAATATTATATAAATAATTATTTATTAGTTTGCACCTCCTGATATCTCATCGCTCGAACTCCATCCAGAAATTATAAACAGCCTTCTTCCCCTACTTTCTTATTGTACATTATGTTGGATAGATTCATGGTGAATCAGGTGGCACACCACATTCCCTCTTCTACTCAGTAAATAAGTAACAATGAAGTGTATTCATTGATAGAGCTACTTATTCTCAATATAGATAAATAAACAAGGTTTCTATGCTGGTGTATTCTTTGGATTAGCCTGATAGGGTTATATATAGCCCTTAATATAGAGCCAATTGTTTGACTTTTCTTTAGGATAGATTTTTTAATTATCTCTGTATCGTAACTATAACACTAGGTGTGTTTCATGTGTTTTAATAAAATGGCAAACTTTTTTTTGGCAGATAACCACTTACGGTCCTAACCGCCGAAAGCTTGCAGCGGGCGAGTATGAGGCTCGCTCAGTATCTGAACATAACTTCACTATCGTAGATACATATTTATATAATTAACTGTGAACGACCAAAAACTCCCCGGTTACTAAAGAGGCACAAAAGCACGAAGGCAAAAAGGCCTTGACTTAAAAAAATGCAAACACAAATTGACAAAGTAAAATATTTTTCTTACGGTAGTCACGTTCAGTTAAAATAAGATTGAATTACTATAATGACTTACTTTCGTGACCATTTGTTATGCGAAGAATCAATTTAATTTTTTTCTTGTTTTTGTTGTAGATATTTAAACATAAAGTGTTCTTATTACAATTTCTTTTAATCCCAGTAGATTTACAAATGCGAAAGTCCATCTTTAGAACCTGCTTGTATCTTATACCTGTAAATATGGACTAGTAAGTATATATTGTTTTAAATTGTATGTATAATTGTATAATTATAATTGTATAAAAAGTATTTGAGGTGCTTAGATACCTAATTATGACTTATTTTGTAATGACAAAGGTTATGAAATTGTCTAACGCCAGCCTAGAGGGATTTATTGTACTCCCCCATTCGTTTTTCCATGTTTCAATATGGCAATGTATTATATTTACATATTTTTTTCTTATCGTAGGCGATGCAAATACAAATATTATATATATATATTTGACTTTGTTATTACTATACAATACTTAGAATAAAATACTTTACATTAATAGAATAAATTAATTTATAAATAAGAGACATTGTTTCAATGAAGGTAAACTTCGATTTATATAAATTTTGAAAGGGTGGTAAGTCCTATCTAAAGGCAGTAGCTTTCACATTGTAAATGCGAACACAGATATACAATATCGAATAACTGGAAAAAGTCTGTAAAAGTAGCAATAATAAATTTATGTGTTCAGTCTTTTGTTTTAACATAAGTAAGCGCTTAAATATGTAGGTATATAAACCTACCATATTGAATCATATTAGGAATTGTAATATCGAAGAAATACTAAAATCATAAATCATAATAAAATACTCAGATAATTATTTTATTGAATCTCTTTAATTTTTATCATCAATTCCATCATTGATCTATGTAGATTACCGTATTGTATTTACCTATAATTTTAAAGTTTTACGATTATTTTGAATTACAATTACAATGGAGGCGAGTTCGCTTTTCCTAAATGTATCTATTGTAATTTGAAATAAAATGCACACTTTTCACTGCTTTCACATTGCACGAACAATAATATTTTCATTAAGTTTCAATCTAATACTACAAATTGCTATTGTTCTTTTGTGGCCGTTGCGCAATCGATTCAAAGGCATCGAGATGCACAATCGATATTCATTATTCTACAAATTATTGTTTTGCAATGGGATTTATTACCTGTCGTAAAGTAGTAACTGTAGTCGGTAACCACTGCTTTGGCTAGGTAAATTCCGATTTCACAGTTGAATCCATGTTATTTTCAATAAGTTTTTTGCTCTTATCCTATTGCAAATGGTTTGGAAGTTAGAATTAAGTCACAGCTTTCATGATGTTTTTCTTGTTTTCATTTCTTATGTTGTACAAAATAAATTATTAAATAAATACATAACATTTACTATCAACCTGTGGCTATTAAAAAGTTCCAGAACAAATCCTTGAATTATTTTATTATTGAATTTATTATTGAAGCTTCATGATGTTTCAAAGAAAGGCAATATAATATAACTTAGAGATTTTAATCTTGTATTATTTAATTCATTGATCAGAAAAATATTTATTTCACTCTCACAAGTCCAGACGAACTAAATATTTTTGAAGCAAATGTAGTAGAAATCAAGTTCACAAGTCGCTTCATTAAAGGGAATACAGTACAACTGTATTTACACACTGTAAAGACTTGTGAGTGTGTAGGTACTTCAGAAACAGAACCACTCAATGTGTATTATGAGAAAGACATCATAAGATACGTAATTGTTTCTGCATTTTCTACATGCACATGCAAAAATAGAATACAACTATAAAATATATAAATATAGAAATATTTAAGTAAGTGAAAACAAGTTTATTATCAATAAAAACTTCAATTAAGACATTCTTTAATGAAGTTAAATTCTCTATTTGAAAATATAATTATAAACTCTAGAGTATACTTTACAAGTACTTTATTATTAGGATATTAAAGATTAACAACATCCCCATTATAAAAACTACCTAGATTAACATCGAGAATTTACGTTCAATTACTACTATTTTAATCTTTTTATGTTAGCTTTTATATGTTAAGTTGTTACTGGCTCAGTTACATATAATTATATTCAAGTGGTCTTTTAAAATGTAACCTTATCCTGTCGACTTCTAAATTTAAAATAAATAGTACAGGCCTTAATGCAATAGCAGTTTAAATAAACAATAAAGTACCTGACAGATTAAAAACAGTAAACAAGAACGCAATTTTGTTGTATAAATAAAAGCTACTACTATTAGATAAGTGTTAAAACAATCTTAACGAGTATTTTCACGATAAAGAATTTAATTATAATTCAAACAACTTATGTAACAAACTGATTGACTTTCGTGCTTGACATTTTATCTGATATACATTAATCGTTATTAATTGACTTTATTGTACCTTATTATTTTACTATATTATATAATATGATATTATCAGGATCATTAGGATTTATTATTATCTTAAATTGTTACCCCTAGTCGTTAGTTGATAAACTTGCCACAGGAAAATCTTATAATTTTCTTGCACCTAAGTATATTATAGAGTTCATATCTGATACTATTGATTATTGTAACTACTAATGTAAACCTCATAAATAAACAAATGATACCACCTTAAAGATAAATGGACGCATCAGAAATATAAACTGTATGTGTAATTATTATAACATCCTGTACTATAAAATATATATAATACTTTATAGATTAATTGGCAAATACATAGGCTACATTTCCCAGTCTTAAATCAGATTCGTTATATATTATTACTTGCAAAATATAACCTCACGTATATTTTAACACAAAATAATGGAATACACTATTATTTACATATACTTAAAATATGTTTAATCTAAAAATTACTTGTGATATTTGTTATATAATGTGAATAACCAGCGAATCGAAACAGCGATTATAACAATATTGCAAGCACTGTACCCCTACGTAAATTACTATTGAATGATATCAATCAACAAAGATTTGACTAAATGGCTTTAAAGAGAAGAATATGTTTTTGAGCTAATTAATGTTAAATAAAATTATATAACCATACGTTTTCTAGGGTTTTATTGAAACACAATAGCTTATTTTATTTGTTTTTTACTGGACCTTATTAATATATTTTATTTCCCTTATAAAACAAAAATAAAAAATAAAAATAATAATGTTTTTTTTTAAATATTCTTGCATTTGAAAAAGTGAGCTCAACAGTGGTAATTACCTAAGATACGGAAGTGTAGCGAAATTAATCCGGTAATACATTAGTATATTTACTTCGTTACAAATTGTTTTTATGTATTTATTAACACTTAATACGATATTATAGACGTGGTGGCATTGACTAATTGGGTTTAACTCGAATAATCTGAAAATGAAAGATTTGTGTGTAATTATAAGCGAGAACCGACAACGGTAACCGTTAATTAATAAATGGTTTTACTACCTTCCCGACATTAAAAGTGCTGATTCTATCTCCTTTAATGATCACAAGAACGTTTAAAGCATTTAAACTTCAGTTGATCTTTAAATATAATATTAAGATCTACGTTGAGTAACAAATTTAGATAAATGAAAAACAGTTAAACTATTTTACTTTTTTTTCTATTTAATATAAGTACATTATAATAATATAAGGTAATAAATATATTTAAATGATTATTATAAACAGTAATTATTACTAATTTCATGCCAATAAGATTCACAGTTAAAAACTTTGCCAAGAATATACACGTGTAACCAAGTTAGTCAGTAATCCTATTTATTAAACTAAATAATTAGTTTTCGATTAGCAACCCTAATTGGCACTGGAAAGTGCTAGGCGCCCGGCGATAACGTGCCGATCATATCGCGTCATGTTCAGCCATCATTCAATCTTCTCGGCCTAGTTGCACAGAGTAATACTCTATTGTAGAAAATACTTTTTTCCAAATAATATATAGAATTTTAAAAACTTTGACAGATGATAAAAGAAAATAAAAAAGTCATATAAACTTGCCTAAATGTTAAATATTTATTGATATTAACTATCGATGTTAAATGTTATTATGAGGTATAAATGAATAATAATGAATGAAATTATTATGAATGGTAATAATGGTTATTGAATTTTAATAGTGTACTAATATTTTTATAAATAAATATTTAATAAATCTTATTTCTCATAGTGATCAAATTTTTTAAAATGTGTTGATAGCTCCAGTAAAATCTAAGCTATTGTTAGTTTTGTATTTTGCAAACAATTCAAAATACTGTGTAAGTTTATAACTCAATTTATTTTTGAATATATCTGAGTTACTTGAAAGTACTAAAGACAAGCATAGTCAAAGTCTCGTCTCCATGACCCATCTACGGTTTGTATTGAATAAACAATTCAAAAATCTTATTTGAAAAAAATCTCGACTTATCTCAATCACGGAGTATTATACTTAAAAACGACTAAAGCGAAGGCAGTCACGCCTCCAACGCCTCTTCAGTCGCGTGCTCTGTGCGCAGACAGGTTGATAGGCAACTAGTATAAATAGCGCAGTCAACGACCGACCTCCGCGCGGCCTTCGATGCGGCCGGCTACTATTGTTGTTTGCACTTGTAACTTGCCACTATGGACTGTGGTCCTTTGACGGTTCTTTGGGAACATTCCTCTTTTCGATCTTGACTGCACTGTTATTTTATTTTGAATACAATAAATACTTTTGCAGGAATTCGTTGTAAATACCTTATGTTAAGCCGCTTTATATTGTATTCGAATTTTATTATGTTAACACTGCGATGTATAAGATTTTTACTCATAATCACCAAAACATTGTAACTTCAATTAAATTTGGTTTTTAATCAAGTACATGATTATTTTAATTGTATTTATAAAAAAGTTAGTTTAATATCTAAGTAAAGTATTTAAATAATCACTATAATATATAGTAATTATCTAACGATGTTCATAAATAAATTATAAAACCGAAGTGTGTATTTTCAAGTTACTTATATTTTAGGTTAGTGTAATACTTTAACAAGAAGCTTGTTGGCTTAGTGATTCAAACGCTCTGGTTTCGAAAATGAAAAACAAGTAACTTTTGCCATGGTTGGTTTCGGGATGGGTCAATAAAATTTGTAATATCGAGCTTCTCCGTTAGAAATCTGAGTTAAGCCATTAATCCCGGTTATTATAGCAGACGCTTTCACGCACCGCGCTGGCATTTCTGTTATGGCCTAAACACGTCATGTGTTTCACCCATGTAAGAAGGCTCAGCTGTAGAAGATGATGATGCTTACACTATTTAAACTTAAAAATCACCAAACCTTTAAAACCTGCTTAGCATGGATTTTAAAAGAAAATGTCTGTAAAACTTTCATGAATTAAAAATTTGATCGGGTATTTGTTAGAGCGTGAAAAACACTAATCGTAATTTTTTTTATGTATATAACAATTTATGTACACATAAAAAAATTTAAAAGGACACAAGTAACTTATAGAAAATTGTACAAAGGTACTGCTTATTTCTATTAGAAATCTCTTCCAGCAGCACCACACATGGAAAATAGATGGCAGAGAAGCGTATACGAATACTGATATAAGAGAAATAAAAAAAAAAATAAAAAAAAATTATGTACAATAATATAGATAGATAGATGGCTATAGATGGATTTGGAATATCACAATTTGTTGTTAGAAATAACAAATTAATACTTGTAATATAGATAAATCTCAAAATGTTCTAATAATACTAATTAAATTTACGAAATAAACTTACAGTGTACATATATTTTTTATTTCACTGCTTATTACTAACACAGACTTTATATTTAACAAAATCAAAAAGATCTTTTTTAAATGAACTCAAAGACTAAGATAAGATAAGATGAGATAAAATTTTATTGGGATTCTGAGTACTAAATTCTTTTAAATCATCAAAGTTTAACACTTACATCGTTAGGAAGAATATATTAGGCGTAGAGAAGTTGCGCAAGAAACTAATCAGCTTTCATTTGTTATAGTTTATAGAATAGAATAGAATATATCTTTATTATACATCAGCCAATTCAAAAAGAGAAATACATAGGGAACATTTAACTAATTTTGTACAAAGGGCGACCTCACCGCTTAAAGCGATCTTTTCCTAGATAACCTTAGGCTGGACAGGATGAAAATAAAGTACGCGAGGGAAGTTAGCGAAGTATGACGAATACATACATGATAAATTATATTACATACTAATTCTAAATATACAATTACATAGGTACTTATTAAACAATGGTATGTATACAGTACATAATACAAAATTATATAAATATATAATTGCTAATATACTGACAAATAGTATTCAAATACTAGCTTTAAAAACTGTTGTGACAGAGCTTGCCTTATGGTGGAGGGGTAAAGAGTTCCACTGTAAAGCTTGTACCGAGAAAGATTTTTTCTAAAATTTACTAAAATGTGATGGTGTTTCCAACTTTAAGTGAAATTTATGTTAGTTTAGTAAAACATTACAATTAAAAGTTTTATATTTCTGAGAAACAAGCTATTAATTAACCCTTAAATCGTTTTTTGGATCCAGGTATGCAAGAAAAATAATATTTATTACAGTGATTTTATTAAATTACTTAACTCTATAGTCAAATGTTAGCTTACATATTTGATACAAATTGGAATCAATATTCTTGCAACAAATTAATTGTCGAAAGAATATTGATTCCAATTTGTATCAAAAAAATACCTATGTATGTCGTGTCACATAAATTCATAAACATATAAATCAACTCATCGCATCCAAGACCATATTTACCTATATGGCAACATCGGATTAAAGAAGACACGTGGTTTTTCCTGTTTGTAAGTTTATTTCACTGAATAATATTTACTTGCATCAATTAAACGGTTTATATGCAAATACGATGATAAGCGTTTTCTTCTGTAAATAGTCAAGATAACTATTAAAAACTGTATCAAAGGTTCCTGACTATTACAATTAAATTTATGTTTACGAAAATATTATCGGAAAAATATTAAAATACTAGGAGTATTTTATCATTGTGCTTCATGATTTTGCCTTATTTTTAACTGACTTAGCCGAAAGAGGCTCTGTGTTTCATTGTATGTATTGATTAACAGACAATACATTAATTGTCTGTTAATTAATTGAAAATTAAATATCTGTAAAATTATATAATAATTTCTTATTGTATCAATAGGTACCTATGGGTACCTTACATACAAAAATGTGAGATAAAGTAAACGAATGCCTTAGTGTTTTGTACCCTCAATTAGAATGATATTTTTAATACACACTTATGTATGTACATTTTTTTTATAAGCAGACCCGTAGTGCGTAAGGATCTCTAAAACAGATCACATCGTAATTTTAAACTCAGCGTATATATGGCCTATTTTACGTCTGTGTGAAAATCAATTATCATCAATATTCGAAACACTACCTTTATTTACATACTGATCACATTAAAATTACATTTATGCACCGCTTATATACGTAACAGAACATGTGACCAGTAATTGCTTATAAATTTCAGTTTCAAATAACTTTATTTTTCAGTAAATAAATAATATCTATCAACATTAATCATTTTAATTAAAAGCCACATGCATTTAAAAATGATTACTATAGTAATATTCAAAACATAATTGATTATTGCCATAAAATGTTATTTGAATTAGGAATACAATTTACATATCTCATTGAAATAAAATCTTAACCAAAAATTTATGGCTGACGTGAATTGTGACCTTAAAGTAGTATTCGATTAAAAATGGCATTTTATGTGGTTTTTGTAAGTCGAGAAGTAATCGATATTTTTTTAAATTAGTTCAATCTAATAAATTTTAATTTATAACCAAAAGTGCTTAGTGCTATAAAAATTTAAGGAATTCTAAAATATCTAACCATTCGATACAGCTAAGAATTTATTGAACACGAAGACCAATATTCTAATTTTAACTAATAGTTATTGTCTATATCAAACTATATTCACAAATAATTCTATCGCTCCATAAACAAGAGCCAACTGATTTGTTTTTTATGTTCGTTTCAAGCAGTATTTTACCCTTAAAATAACCTAAGGACCTAACTATTTCTAAGAGTTTCAAAAACGATTACTTTTTTTTTGTATGTGGTCTGCGTCTACGTGAGCTTTTAAGGAAAGAAAAGTTTAGCATTAGCTAAACTTTCATATGAAGTTAAAAAAAAAGATATAAAAAAAATATTTTAAGAAATAAATAAAAAGTTACTTTTAAAACGGAATAAACTATTGCAAATTATTAGAATGAACAATGAATTGAAAAGAAAAAGTACGTATATTTCATACACTTACAAGTCATATTTTAAATGAGATATTGACTTGGTAAACGACTATTCACGAGTGTTACGTTCACTATCATTATTTAGATTCTTTGTAGTTCTTCCTCAACGGTACTGTCTTCAGTAAACAATACAATTAATGATTGAAATCCCTTAACTTTGACATGGATTTATGCTTGAGAATTATTTATTTCTTTGGTTTAGAATACATTTTTTTTTACATAATCATTTCAACATTAAGTGTATAATAAATTCAAAAAGGGTTTCATTTTTTAAATATCTTATATGAATGTATATAAGATAAAATTAAAAGTTATGACTAATATGGAACAAGAATACGATAATTTAAAAAACTTTTCTTCAAATCGAAGGTTTATGTACAAGATTCTATTTCTTAATGGATTCAGCATCACAAGTTTTTTTTAAAATTAAAATTACAATATTCTTCAAGGGATGTTTCAATGTAAGTATCCATAGAAAAGCCAAGCCAAATCCATTTGTATATTCATATAGGCTTCCAAAGCTTTGGATTTGCTAAGTAACGTTAAACTTATTTTATTTAGTCAACCAAGCAAATGAAAGAAATTTTTACGTTTGAGAAAGTATATTTTTTCAGATAAATGACAGTTAGATTGTTGGTAGTCCCCCACATTCAATTTCTACATAATTTCATTGATTTTCCGCTCAATACACGTTTTCCTGGTAGTCAATTTTCGATTTCACAGCTTTATTTTATCCAATGCATAAAAACTCTCGCGTCTAATGTCGGTAGCAAGAGCAAAACGAAAGTGTCTATTGACGAGACAACTTGGTTAAAAAAATGAGTAAATGAGACGAGAAAATGTCTAACGAAAATCAATAATAACCGTTAATCGGCCGTAAACAAGTGATTATCTTTAAATTTAAAATATTTTTTATGTTAAATACGTTTTATTTAATTTTTTTATGGACAATTGTACAGCCATCAAGTTTTTAAACAATACCACATTTTTTTAAATAAAAAACTTGATTGATAGAACAATTGATAGCAAATAAAAAACCAGATTGTGCAAAATTTGGGAATGATATGTGATAGGATCTATGTTTCTAATGTGTGCAGATAATGTTCTGTGTGTCTGATTGAGAAAATCTGTTATTGTGATTCAAAGAATATAACACATGTCATCAATGAGATATAGGTGCTATTATATCAAAAAGTGATGGACATTTCTCGGATTCGAGCTGCCATACGAAGCCATAATAAGATCCAAATGATAATTCTACATAAATAATGATACTAATATTTTCCACCCTCACACCTATTATCTATCCCAAAGTAAGCATCCTTAAGTGCTTGTGCTTTGGATACTAGATAACGGAGAATATATAGATTATAATATATTTATAAATATCATAATACTAAGCAAACCTACAAACATCCATGTTTCGTGAACAAATATTCATACTTATTTAAGAAATACCTGACCCTACCTTGGGCCTAAACCGAGGACCTGTGGCTAAGTAAAAAGGAATACTGGCCAGATGACGATCTATTTTACATTATTTATTACCAGCTAAAGAAAAACATGTATTTTTTTTATTTAGCCACAGTACAGCTAGTTATTACAAGATAGTTATTACAATATAACCGTTACTAACGAGCTATTAGTTTGTTGTCTGCACGGACAGCACGTTACAAAAACGTGGGATACATCACCTAATTACATATTTTCGGTAATAAAAATTCTAAGTTACAAAACTACGCAAGTGCCGCTAGTTTTCATCGACACTTGGGTATATTAATATTAATGATGGTCTTTTACCTTTGTCCAACATAATTATTAAATCGTTTTTTACCACAATATGCTCACGACTCTACTTTTCCGAAATAGCGCTTTAGAATACCGACCCTAATAGTAGTTGCATGATGATGTGATGTTACTCAAACAGTGACTTAACAATCTGACGTTTTACATCACGATATAATAACATGGGTCAACGGTTTTGTATGTACAATTGACATAACATGCAGCTTAACATTTTAAGCTTGGCACTGAACTCACGCCGGTTGTAATTGAAGCGGTTGTAATGTACCTGTGACGTTTGTGTAATATCTACAGTACAACTTCTTTAGACATTGATGGAATTAATACCCTTTACTGAGTGTCTGCTTAATCTTACGTATCAATGAATTCGGTACCCATTTGAACCACCGCCTGCCACTTACCCGTGACATTGATAATTTGATGTGGAACTTGAAATTCTTGTATGGTTGAAAACAGACTTGATATGTCGAAATATTTAAGTAGGTATATAAAATACATATAAATATGATAAAAATTCTTCTGTGGGTCATTGACTGTTTGAGGGCATTTTACTTCATGTTTCTAACTACCCTATCATCTAATAGTTATAATTAGGAAAAAAATGTAAAACAGGCAGTTTGCAACTTTGTACTAGAAAAACGAGTAGTTGCAGAATAACTATGTTTAATCATAGAAAGTGTAGTGGAATGGATGAATCTGCATAGGTAATTTGTTATGTTGACTTTGAAGGATATATTCGCTGTCTGAAAAGAAAGTAAATTTACTTAAAGGTTCTCCGTATCACTACTATTACCATGAATAGTAGTAGTAAAATTAATAAGTTAGAAGTAAATAAAACTGTTTGAAGATTTTGTGTTTATAAAATAAACTTTATGCTTAAAAACCTGTGTACCTGTAAAGAAATCATTTATTTAAAAAGCCCAAGCTTTACTGAGACATCTTCAGATATAGAGGAGACCTTTTATTTTATTTAAAGAAATTTTAGTTTTGTGAAAGTATTATTATATAAGATAAGTATATTAAACGTGAATGTTAAGTATTATATATATATATATGATTACGGCTGTCTGGAAAGTTTGTCAGTGCCCTCCTTACTTAACCAGAAATCCCAAGTTTAAATCCCGTTAGAGAACAAATTTTAATACTGATAAGTATTTGTATGATGAGTATGAATGTTTGTATTTTTATTTAGTATATTTCTGATATTTACAATATATTTCTTTGTTGTCTAGTATCTATAACACAAACATTAATGATGCTTAATTTAGGTGTGAATGTGAGAAAAATAAATATTATTCACAAATATTTTATATTTTATCATTTGAATATACAGTAAATAAAGTATTTGGGTTTGTTGATACAGTCTAATAATTAAAATATTATTTAAAAGTATTATTTAAAGAAGAATATTGATTTCATTTAAACTATAGATATATTTGTTCTATATTTTACAGCTTCTATAATTTACAAGCCGCAGCTGTTTTATAAGTCTTTAATGTCAACTCGCCACAATACAAATAAAATAACTTACATTTCTTGGTTACTTTAAAAAGCTGTAGCTATAAAACTAAACAGAAACCCAAGATGCTGGCTCTAGTTATAAATAGCTTTCCTACAATAATAATATCAAATTACGTTTTATATTTAGAAATTTTATAGACGTATAAATGCATTTCACTGGACCACTTGTTGTACTATTTTTTTAATTTTGTAGCAAATCTCTTTAATGTAATTATTCGTACTATAAATATTTTTTGTATTTTTAACATTATTGTCGGCGAGTCACAAAGAAAAAACTGTGCTATAAGCGAAAATAAAGTTCAAGTTATGGTTACATATTTTTTAATAATTTACAACGCTGGTATTAATGTTACCTATGTTTGTAGCAAAACGTTGCGTTGCTAAGATAAAGTGATTTATGACAATTTTAAATAACAATATCTAGAATGGTCAAATAAAATACTATGTTATGCATGAATTTTTTGGAAGAAAATATCACACCAAGATGAAGATGAAGATTGTACCAAACAATAGCTTAGAGCATTTTAATCTACAAACAACAGCGTAATGAAATACTAGAAATAGTGTTTTGAAATAACGTTTATAGTAAAGAATCAAGTTTTAGTTTTTACTAAAGAATCCATAGAAAAAAGAGTCCCATGCTCATTTAGAAAAACAACATATTTTTCAAAATGCCCAAACTCTGTTTTTTCTTAGTTTGAAATATACTTAACCCATATCGCTAATAAATAAGTAGATATAAGCAAGGCTTTTTCATGAGATTAACTAAATAACACATTAACTATGTTTCTCATATCAGTTACTCCTGGTGCAGTCTGAATGAGTAGCAGCTCTATAGACATAAACATTACAATTGTTAATTATTGCATTTTTACTAGACGCAACATCCTGTGTGATAATTGGCAGCATAGGGTTGGCACTACAGATATTTTTTTTATTTAAAAGGGGCGTCAAGGCATTCCCGATGGGAAAGACGCGTTAAAAGTCCGTTACTAAGAATAACATATACCTAACTAGTACAATATACCTAACCCATTTTATATATAATGTAAGCAAATATGCTATTTATTGTTTATATACAAGACGTATTTTAATAATAAAAGTAATGAATTCAAATGAAACAGCATGATTTAATAGAATACTATGTTATATTTATTAATTATTAATAAATTTCAACATTTTCTTATGCCTTCAACCAGTAACCCTACTAAAATCATATGTAAGCACGACGTTATATATATTCTGAGCGGAACTTATTAAAACTGTCATGCAATACATTACAAGATAATAAAGATTACAACAAAGTAATGAGACTATTTAAACGTTTTTACAACTGGATCTAACTTAAAAGTAATTATAACATTGTATTAAACATTGTAATAGCTTAGATAACTTAGTAACTTTGTACTCACTCTGATTTGTTCATCAACTGGAGTAAAAAAATAAAAATTATTACTAAAACTGCTCTTCATGTTTTTATTAAAGTATGTTTTTGCATTGAAATAAATTTATTACTGACACTACCCATTATCATGTTATAAAAATTTATATAATCAGTAAAATAAAATTACATTATCAAATTAACTGTATAATAAATTCGACCGGTAGAGCTGACGTATTTTAATGTAAAAATAAAAGGTCAAAAGAGATTTTTATGTTTATAAATCTAGTAAACTTCACAAATAAAGTTATTCCAATATAACGTAGTATTTTTGAAATAATAATTACCCTAATTATTTTCCAATTCTGTCAACCGTAAGTGAAAAATAAATATCATTCTTTATCTAATGTCAAATAACAGTAGATTTTCTACTGCGTCTTATATGAAATTTATTATTTCGATATGAATTGTATGTTGTAAATCACCTTATTCTTGTATATTCCTATCAAGCAAATAAGTCAATTATCACTCGTCAGTTATACACAACATGTCAATCATGACTTGCTTGTAATTAATTACCTATTTTACCATCATCATCACTTCACAGAAGATAAAATTCATTTATTGCTTCAAACTCGTCACTCGCATACAAATGATATTTTATTTTTGCTTCTCTACGTGGAATGACTTATGCGTGTTTAAGTACATGCTTAATTTATTATCATAGTTCGATGATTTTATTGAGAAATATTTGATATTTCATTTAATATTTATTTAACACGCCTCAGATCAGGCCCTACTGATTTATAAACATAGTAAAAAGCAATTTTGAATAAAAACAAATTTGTAATATATTTTACAATGCCATTTATCAGATTAATTTTATATACTTAACAACCTTGTCATATTTACGACTCTTTAAATACTTAATTATCATCTACAGCTTATAAACGTCTTATTACTGTTTCATGACATCACCACGCTGGTTCATTACAGCTTGGTGGGTGAAAGCGGTTGCTATTACAACCTTACTACGCGTCCGCTACGTTGCCTCTGAATATCAAAAAATCCTATTGTATTTGGATTTACCGTACTTATTATAATAAATTTAGGGAAAATACTTCACATATACAATTTATTATTATTACATTCAACATTTAGAAATATACTTCTCCCTGTTGTGAAACTGTGTGACGACCATAGAAACTAGTTCCAATACCTTTTATAATAAGAATAAACTATTGGATTTACAAAAATAATTTAGGGTTGTTAAACCCATTTCTGTAAAATTAACACATGTTTCTGTAGGACCTACATTAAATTTAAAATGTGTAAAATTTATGAATATTAGCTTGAAATACGTCACTTAAAGCGTCACTACAGAGTGTGTGCTTTAGTCTACTATCCACCTAATTGCCTATTACTTGGGAAGCTTTTGCATAAACTGATCGATATCCTTTCATTGCTTTACGAACGTAAGGCGACAGAGAAAGGATGTTTCCGCTAAATTAACTCTAGACGAACTTGTCTGAGAAGCAAGTAACTTTGCATATTTTTCTTAATGTATTAAGATTCATTTTTGCATTAAGATAAGAATATAAATGAGGTTAAGTTATCTCAATAGGTAAAAAGAGTCATTTTCTAATTCACGTGAAACTCTTCATAATGGCTGTCCAGTAATCACCGAATACGGAACAAAGTATCAATGTAGGTACAAAAGACGCTGAGTGATAATATCAGCGACTTTGTCGGAGAATATGGTTCCAAAGAGTTCGTAGCATCCAGAAAAGTAATTCTAAACTTCCCACTTAAGAAACCTTATAAGTGCATACATCAAATACGTAACAATTTATACATACTAACAAAGTTAACATAGTCTAGTACCAACCACAATATCAATCAGTATTGGCATTAAAATAAGTTATAAAATCATATTGATAATTTTAACTCTACATATATTGTATGAGTTGTAAACAGTTGTAGATTATTAACATAGAGTAAATTAAAAATTAAGATATAATTTTAATTATTACTTTCATTCTATCAAATTAATTATGATCTTATTACATACTTTTTAAAACACTTGATATAATCCATTTAATGCAAAGTATATGTCAAAAGATTACACAAACATTCGATTTATCTGATGCCTCATTTTGATGATTAGCAATGTTTGCTATATATATTTTGAAAACATGTAAATAATGACGGGTTTTGAAGTTAAAAAAAATGTTTCATTAATGAAACGTATTTTCTTTCGTGTTATTTTATACGAACGATTTTTAAAAATAGGTCGAATAAAAATAACATGAAAGTCGGTTTTACGATGAACATAAATCGCATTGTTTTCTTATATAAAAAGCTCAGCAAATGATTCGACACTACCTGCTAACAGATAAGCAGTAGAGGAGTCCATATGTAAGGATAGCCAGTGCAGCATGCGACATACTGTCCTAGCCAACCCTTGCCGGCCCAAAAAGTTAAAACTAGAGGCTCAGGAAACAGCATATACTTAACATAAAATCTGTTATATAATAATTGATACTTTAGAGATAAACCTCCTCGAATGGTTATTTAATTCATATTAAAAATTTTTGAAATAAATAAGATGCAAATAAAAATCAAAAACTTAAAAGTCTTACCGCCATATATATAGTGACTCACAAATGAAAGTGAATGGTGACATAATTATAAGCACAAATTTCGCTAAAAGAAGTCTTAAAACAACATTACTGCCTTTATTTACATTTATAAGCAATTTAAAAGTAAGACATACCAGAGGTGTCAACAAGCAATATCACTTTCGGCGAGATTTTTGTTTCGCTTTTCAATCCTTTGTAAAGATTTTTGATGATTACCTTTTCATTATCATCACCATGTCATTGCATCAATATAGTTTATATATTAATTAATCTTGTTGAGCTTAATATAGCAAAAGTATAAAAAACCACTTACAATTTCCATAAATAACAACTGTAAACTGTACTTTTCATATATCAAGGCGTTTGAATTTTGTTTATTAATATATGTTTGTAGAATAAAGAATATATTGAATATATAGGATTAGATTTACAAATTCTTGTCCGTTATATTACATAATATTTATAAAATTTGAGATAGTATTATGCAAGTGACATACGTACAGAAAATTAAAATATTTAATTTGCACGTATGATATATGAATATACCTAGTATAGTTATTAAAAAGAAAATATTGGTTGATTATCAAGAAAAGATCTCTTCTTATATTTCCAAAAGTTTTTTTAATTTTTCTTGTTAATCTTTATTATTTTTCACTACAAATGCGAAAGTATAGACAAGAAGTTTGCCAATTTATAAAATATTAGAGTGGGTAGTTCTTATCATGACAAAAATAAAATAATATCTTCTTCCGTGACTAAAGCCACATGAGCAGATAAAATGCCATTTTAACAAAAGAAGCATTACATTTGAAATTTTATTAAGGAAATGACGTAATTCTAACAGTACCATCGGAGCATCGTACGGTTTACTTGAAATTTAGTTTATTTTTTAAATTTATCCAGGTTTTTGTATTATGCTCATATGTTGTCATTTTTATAGCTGCATGTTGTAGGTGTGTGTTTCCGTTTGTATTATTTCTTTATTAAGGACGTTCATGCTATAAATGGAAACGTCCCGCTTTCAGACATGTCCGTCTCGATGATACTGAAGGCGTAGACTTTCATTCAAAGATTCTTTACTTACTTATTTCGCTATTGCCGGTAGCCGAGTGTATAGAACTAGTCTAAAGATTTTTTATAATATGTCGCCTTTAACATAGACAAGCAGACGCTGTACCAGCTGGCAATAGCTTTGCTATGACTATGGTTATATTTAATAAAAATTTGATGTGTTAAAACAACACTTTAAGTAAACCGATATATAGTTAGTTATTCACTTAAATTTCATGGTCATTAATATATAGAAAGTAATAAACAGGATTTATATCATATGCTTTTTTGTTTACATGTAAAAAAAAGGTAGAAGTTACATGGTATAAATCCCGTATATAGCTATCTATATAATAATGACCAAGAAAGTTTAAAACAATATACCCGAAGAATATCATGAACATTATTACGATCTATGCCCCATTTTTTAATGCTGCAAGTGTTATAATAATTGAGTATTATAGTAATTGCACCTTTCGTGCGGCATTCAGACAAAATGCATGAGGTGCACAAGTGCGAGGCATGGTTCAAAAAATACGATCGTTAATTTTATGCTAAAGATTGAAGTACTGAGATTATTTGTAAAAAACCAGAAAGGAAAATTTTGATTGATTTATTATCAAACATGTTAAAAATAATCATGTGGAAAAATATATATCCACTATTCCTCACATATTTCTCCCATGTAGGAAGCCCTGTCTCCAACATTTAGAATATATCAGTTGTTGATGAAAAATAACCAATTCACAGCAAGAACAAAAATAAGAAATCAGTGTTATTTTGCACCGCACTTGCCAGTTTCCCGTTCAGGATTAACATTCACAGGACACTTTAATTTTATATCATTTAAATTCTAATACCATTTAAATTCTAATAGTTGGACTCTACTGCATATCAACATACACGAGACAACACTGACCTCAAACTCTATTTTATTATATCTATAAAAGGCTCTTCACTTCAGCTTAAAACCACATATTCGTCTATTTCTGCTATCCGTTACAAAGATGAATAGTATCTTACTAGGCTATTCAAACAGATACAGTATTACACGTCCGAGTGAAAGTGAGACCATTTACGAATCTTAATAAGAGTAAAACATCTTACAATAGTAACATAATCGGCTGCCGACAAGGCAGCCGGGTCTATGGCACCCGCAGAATGTAGGGTTGTGGAAATTATTTAAAATAAATAATATTTCTTATATGTCCTTTAGATATTAGCTGCCCTCGTCTATTCCTAAAATTCCCTTTTTCATTTCCCTCAAAAAAAATGCTCCTTCACTCATAAGGCATTGGCATAGATTCTATCTTTAAGTATGCTTAGAATGACAGGATGTAATTTATAAGTACATATTTTTTTACAATATTAAGTTATAATTTTTCGGGTGATTTTATTTTTAACAATAAAACAAATTTTGATATGTAAAAACTAATTATCATTTAATTTTCATTGTGGATGATTTTCACTATCTTCTGATAACGGTAAATAATTTATTATTGTCAGCCCTATGCAGTGCTGTATTCGTTGGCGCAAGCGACCTCTCACGGCAGACGTCCATGACAATCGAGTTAGGTTTTTTAACCACTTTTTTATGACCTTACAATAAATTGTACACTTTTTGCGCCGAAGAAAGTGATCGGAAATTATAATGATGGTAACGTAATGACGTTAGGAGCTTTTATTAGATTTCATGTCAGCCTAACGCATGGCTCTAATTTGCAATTTTAATGCAATTATCTACGCTGGTTTTTTTACTTGGTTTGTGGAAGCGATTGCGTATAAGCTGTTACTTTTTTTTACACAACGTGGATAGAAAACTTTGCCCTTTACCTTTAAATTAAATATGATTATGTATCTTTCTATTTGTGGCCGCCCCAGCTATGTTCACAATCTGAACATAAAGTTATAAAATCACACATTGTAGTCGTGTTCAAATATTACACGGGCAACCCTCAAAAAGTCGGTCGGAATAATATTTTTATAAAATCAACCGCTAAACCTAAAAGGATATCCCTTTTAGACTTGCGCATGAATATGCCCCTGAAACAGGTAAATAAATGTATGTAATGAAATAAATAGTAGAAAGTGGAGAGAAAAAAAACAAAAGACCATTTTGACGTTCCTGTTACGAAACCTCCTTCCATTGCTTCAATACAAAAACAAAACAAAAAACTCCCAATTGAAATCAAATAAATTCAATATACTTTTTGTTTTGTAATTTCTTGGTAGATGTAAGAAAGTTTGTCTAATACACTAACAAGACACTACCCGTACAAGAAACATTAATGACGTTCAAAGATTCTAAAGTATTACTTATATAATGCCATTCATTAAAAGATTTCGTCAAGGTTTATATTTATATAAAGACTTGTCCCTACATTTATTATGTCACAAAGTTATAATAATAATGATTCAGTCACCGTACTGAGACCTGATATTTCCAAAAATAATATTTTACAAAATGCCAACTAATATAATTCTCAGCGGAAGAGCACTAAGCAATCGTTGGACCTGATGATAAATAATGTTAAGACTAAAGATGGCAGCGTATTCCTTAACTACAAAGAAACTGGTTTTCTTTAGTTAAAGTGGTGGTAGCGGGGCAAACTTACAAAAGCTCTACCAAAACGAAAACAAAATTTCTAACCACTGTGAATTGAAACTCGTACTTTCTTCATCAGAATTAGATGGTCACGACCGCTTGATCACAGAGGTGGTGAAAATAAATAAAATAAATCAGTATTATTATTTTTTACAACTAATGCCAATACAAGAATTATGAACTATCGTGCTCCTCATTACTGATGGTCCTGATTCCTCCGAGGGATAAGTCTGTTATGGACAATTTCTGACCTTAGCGACGTGTAGTGCATCGTTTAGTTTGGTGTTCAGTGATGACTGGATCTCATCGGACTATCTTATAGAGCTACGACCTTCAGTACATCTACCCTCACTGTTGCCTTCAATTCCAAGTCTCTGCGAAAGCAGGCAGTAGTCTAGCCTTTACACCCAGTTCCCGAATAGACTGATTGGTTCGAAAAGCTGTGCAAGGAATCAATACATAAAAAAGTTACCAACGTATTTTAATATCAATAATGTACATCTAACTTTATAATGTTCGCAACATTGTTAGTGTCTATGAATAAAACTTAACATTATTAAAGACTATCAGAAGCACTTCGGACACAAACAAGACGTCAAGCAATTGGGTCGCACCGCGTGTTGTTGTCGTTACCGGGATTTGTGCGCACGCGACGCTTATATTGTAAATGGCAACTTAGGGTTGGGTTTCACAACAGATTTTTTTTAAATCAATTAAGCTTTCACTCTTCAGTAAACTTGTTAGTAAAAGTATTCGATAAAATTTAAATGACATTTAAATATATCACCCAATATTTAATTAATTATAAAACGACCCTCGGCCGTGTGGCATCCACTGCTGACATATTCTCTTCCTCGACGACTTGCACCTATTATATAGCTCAAACATCACTAAGAGCTTGTTGGTTTATAGATAGTAGATAACGGAGAAATTTATGTATATAAATATCAGAAATACTAGATAAATATATAAAAATCCCTGACTCGTGAATAAATATTCGTATTCATCATACAAATTGAGAATTTGTTCATTCTAATTTAACTGCCAGTCGGTCCTTACTTCACAAATAGTAATTTCTAATCACTTTATCATTCAAAGGTTATCTTTTAGTTTAATGTTTATCCATTTTAATGCTTCCATGCCCAAACTATTATAACAATATTTAGAATATTTAATCTTTTCTTTGTTAAATGAATATAGTTTCTGAAGGTAAGGCAATGCGTTTTTACAAAGTTATGCTCACGCAATCAATCATAGCTGCAGGTGGGTTATTAACTGCGGCCATATTGGAATATACCTTTCTTATTTAAAGATTCAATTAGCATCGATATGTGGTAATTCTGTTCCTTTGATATATAATTCTTAGTTCTGTTTCAATGCCAATACTTTACCATAAAAGTAAATTTAAGTCTTTTCAGATCCTATTCACGATTGATAGTTCAATTGAGTACCCATTCAAGTGTCTTCGATCTCCAATGTAAACTATCTAAAGAATGTTTATTCAATTTATAATGCGTGACACCCCTAAACTGATTTGAAGTCAGTCTTAAATACCTTTATGCGTTAGCACGTAACTGCAACTAGAGACAGTGATTTCCAAGTAAAGCAAATTGTGTTGATTATATAACTAAGACAGTTTCAGCCTGTCTTATTTAAAGGCGAAGGTCTATCTGATTTTGTTAAAAAGAGCTTCACAAAATAAAAATTTATTTACATAGTAGACATTTTACTAACTAGGTGGATACTTGAGATGTATCTCGGGACTTGACACGAGCGATATCTCAAATATACTGTCGACTGCACGTCATACTGCAATTTAGCATTTATCTAGCGCAAATTATTCTGTGACTTTTGTTGACAGCTTAAGTGATATACTCGGAGTTACTTACAAGTTTACAAGCTTTGCTATTTGACAAAGGATACAGAATAAGTTATTCAAAATAACCACTTTAACAGTACATTTCGTTGTCCTTGTATTTGTCCCCCAATACATTGTTATCAAAGACACAAATTCGTAATAAAGCTTGCTCGAGCTCGATCTCGATTTGATTTATTAAATTTCAACCTAACCAGTTTTTTACAGACTTGCCATTTAAATTAAAAATCAAACTAAATAAGTTGGGTTGGTTTAGAATCAAGACCTACAAAATACAAAGGAGCGGAGTCTCCTGGTACAGGCGTTATGCTTAAAAGGAGGCGGAGGCTTCAATAATAAATGTATTTTTTTTATTTGATACTAAATAAACAATTAATAATCAAGAATAATTTGAGTCGAGTTTGATGTTGTAGGTGAGCGAGAAAATCAAACTTCTAAGTTAAAAGATATGCGACCGTTTGTGCTGCATTTTTCCGTTGATCTTAATGAAATTTGGCCAAGTAGGTAGGTACGTTTTTAAACACACTTAAAATCATCGAAACCGTAAAACTTCAAAAAAAATTGTACATACGGACTATTTCAGACATCCAAATTAACTTTAACATGATCGTTATTAGAGCATTGCTTTTATATTATGAAATTGTTAATAAATTCCTAAATTACACCAAATAATTAGTTCATAAAAAATATACTCTACATATAAAAAATAAAGTTTTTAAAGGTTTAATATGAAATTTCTTATATACTGATATTTAGTGTATTCTTATAGATTATTTGAAGGTAAAAAGTAAAAAAAAACAAAAATAAAATCAATTTTATGTACCTATAGTTAATATATATGGATAAACCTCTTTTACCAATGTATAATTGATTTGTATGTATAAGACATTATTTAAAGCTTAATTTAGGGTTAAATAATGTACTACTACTACCGGTTCGTTATAGAGTACTGTTCTCCTTAGCAGCTGACAGATGCTGGCGTGAAGAAAGAATCACTGATCGCGGTTTGATAAGGTTTCTAAGGTGAATTCCCGATAGGAATTGTGCTATTACACTATAATTTTTCAAGAGTTATTTATGTAGTTATCCTCTCATGAGCTGTTTATAATTTGGAAAAAGAAATTCCCAGAGTGTTATTTAACGGATTTCATATTAATTGAAACTTCTTAACCATATGAAATGAACAGCGGCTCCTCTGTTGTAAAGTATTTATTTATGCAGTCTACCCATACGATAAACGGAGTCGTTAAGATGGACGTAAAACTCACACTCAAGCCATAGAACATGTCTCGCCAGTTCGCCACTACATTCGTTACGTGTAATCAAGGCATAATGTTCTCTTTTGCGGTAAGTAAGAATGCTAGTGTTTCATGGAAGAAACGTATTGAGTTTAGTTTCCCATACATCCCGTTTTACATCTTCTATTTCTGTAAAGGGCTGGTAATTGGCGAGACTAATAATTTCCAATTTCACTATGCCGCAATCATTAATATGCTTGCAGCAAAAGAAATAAAATTTGAAATTTATATAAGTGTGTAAGCGTGTGTATAATGTATTAATTTTCCTACTGTGAGAAGAGATGTATCATTTACTTAAATGGCTTATTTCATATATGTGTCTAGTTACTGAATTAAATAGAAAGCAAGCAGAAGCCCTAAAATAAATCACGTGGTACCATTTATTTATTCCACAAACGGGAATGGTCAACATCGCTAATAAATTAATTTTTAGTTTTGTGATGGGTAAGTTTTTGATGCACTCTTACTCGAAGAAAGATTTAGAGGTAGTCAGCGGTGTAGCGAGTAAAAGCAACAGGTGCATATTTAATCCTGCTATGAATGAATCCAGCTTATTTGCAGCTAAGAAAAACTGAAGCCGGTCCTGCATTCCATTCTAACGTATTCCAACTTATTATAAGTCATTTTAGTTTTATTTTAAATTTGATTTAGACGAGAAATATCTGACTATCTGATATTAATCAGGGATGACCATAAAAAATTGTAGTTTTAAGTATTAAAATGAATCAATCGTAAAAAGTAAAGGCAGAGAATGTTTGAGAACTCGAAATAAATACACATTGTTTCGTGATTTGTAATAAACGTAGATTATTTTCGTTCGTTCATTTAAAAAATGGCATAAAATATATGTTATGTTACCTAAAATTCATATTCGTTCTTTCATAGCAATTTTGCATTGAGTCCAACATTAAGAAGTAATCATTGCCCGTTAAATGGGGAAATGCTGCTATACTTCTCTATATTAAGTCATCCAACTCAGGCTGACATGGTTCGTGCTCGAAGATGAGAAATGGTTGTGTAATTCTTACAGTGATATGATAAACTGTCAGACCTCACGCACTGGATATGCAGCAAGAGTAACCATAATTATAAATTATACTTTTGTCACTATTATAGGTAGTTTACTAAAGCAATATAACTTTTTGTTTTCATTACTAATCTTGAGTTACAGATAAACCAACTTAATAAGTTATTTACCAACCAAAATGCTGGACGGAATGGACGGAAACAAGATATTTTAGGTAAAGAAATATATTTTAGTAGCTCTTTAAAAGTGACTGGCTGTATTAAATATAAAAAGTTCTCATCTTAAGTTCAAACTTAAGGCTTTAAAGGCTTTTCGCTATTGTAAATTAACAATAACTTAGAAGCTTAAATCATATATCACGGCGTATTCTCTCTTGAAATATCGCAACCGGTGCTCACATTTCTTACAAGATAAAATTAAAATTCCAATGACAAATAGTTGAATTTACCCTCAGGCATTCGATGTCTAGTGAAGCCAAAGACGATCGATTACTCACGAATGAATTCATAAGAATGGATTGTAATAGTCGTATATTCGTACCGGCATAACAAAATTCTAAAATAATTTCAAATATCTAGTCTGATTTTAAATGATTTACTTTTACATTCAAAGCAAACAAAAATATTAATTAATTATGAATACATTTAAGAAAGAAAATGAACTGTTTGGGGTCGGGAAATTGAGTAATTTACTTATCATAGCTTGATTACAAAGTTGGTCCCTATTAAAGTATAACATTAAGGGACGGTGAGAAAGGAGTTAAATTATTTATTTTACCTTAGAAGGTGAATTTTTAGCAAAAAGGTTGGAGAAAGTAATATTTAGCCCCTTTTAACTATTTATTAGGCTAAAATCTGCAGTAACCAAAATATTTAATGTCAATTTTAATCAACATCGATTTGAAAATGATGACAGAAACTGAGGTAACCGAATAATCTTGATTGGTACGCTTCTACAGAACGCTACATCGCAATTAAAGCATTGATACCATCAATCATTAGACCTGTTATCGATGTTTAATCGATATTTAACCGCTACTGTTCTCATTTATAATCGTGAAGTGTATTCCACTGGGCGTGAATCGAGTCAGTTAAGCAACCCAAGAAATTAATCGCGATTCTTAGTATAATCGATGCTGTAAGAGTCTGATTGCGCTTCAGGGGATTTAATATTTATTGAACACGTAGCATAGACGCTGTTTTAATGCAAGGAAATGCAAATTATTATTTATTTTAATTTCAAACTACCCTTATTCTTTATATTTTGTAATTGTAAATTATTTTTGTCGTAGATATTTTTTATTAAATATAAATTATGTTACTTAGTTAGGTTTGATATTACATGTGTGGAATAGTTTTGTCGAATATAATACTATTTTAGATACAATCACCTCAATCAATTATACCTACAGAAGGTTAGCAATAAAAAGAAAAAAGGTTAAAAAAATCACAGTTATATTAATTTATTTCACATCAAGGTATATATTATGAGACAAAGGGATTGTCCTTCAATTAAAGTTTATTAATGAATAAGATCACATCAAAAGATGTGTTATTAAAAAGTTATTTTGAAATGTATCTTCCATTAATTTAAGTAATAAAATATTATATGGACTTTGATTTTAAATACTATTTATAAAAATTCATTTACACAAGTAGATTATTACTATTTGACTATGAATTCACTGGCATGAGTGACTTGCGCGCACGCAACGGATGTTTATATTGGAAGGTATATAGGGTTGTCACTAAAACATGTTAAGGGCTAGGCAATATATAATAATTATTAATTTTTGTTATGAATAGCACAATAAATTATTTTAGACATGTTTCTGTTAAAGTTATTTTAAAATGATAATTTCAATATATAGGGGATTATTATTGAAAATTTGATAGGTAGTAGATAGTTGGTAATAGTTTAATAATTCTGTGCCATCCTTCTTCAATTCAGAGAGAGGTGTTCTACCCTCGTCTTCTTTCATCTCATTTATTATTTTTGAATGTTCACGTTAAAACCGGACGGACCATAGAAACTTATTCTTAACCTTTAATGATGCGTTAGATCTTAGAACCAACTTATTTTTAAATTCCAATTTTGCTTAATTTTCAAATTATGTTATGTACGCACTAGTCGAATTTCATGAATGCTCACTAAACTTACATAGCATGAATACAGTAATGAAATCCAAATTACTAATTTTTAGCAGTCTAATGGTTTCTGGTAACCCTATATGCAAACCAGTTACAAAACTCATTTATCAAAATTAAGCAAGGTTTATACGCCTCTAAAGCGTCCGTCACATTACAGTTGTAACCGTTAGACATAGGTAATGTATCTCAAAACAGACAGTATTTAGTTCCGGCAGTTGGTGTTCTAATTTTTTTATGAGTGGTGTTTATGTATTAAAGGGTCTTTGGCTCTATCTTAAGATGTAATATATATTTTTGTGTTGAGTTAAGAATGCATAAAGTAGGTACCGACCTAAGACAAGATAGAGAAAATGATTACGCTTCATTTATCAATCTGACTGACTTCAGACTGCGCTGTAAAATATGTCGCAGGTTATTACTTCATCTTACCATAATATCACTCATTTTTATGTAATACGTTTACATTTCATCATAGATAATTATCATAACTAAGGATAACCTTTCCTTATTACTATATTTAAAAAATATATTATGGTATAAAATATAAAAGCAGGTAGTTATCTTTTATGTGTATCCATTGACTTGAAGGCATAATTATATCATTGTCGGTTCAATAGATAGTATTTGTATCATTGTAAAGTGCTGAAAGTATGAGCTTAATGCTGTATAAATTGTTTCATAAAAGTGCGATAGGCGTTTTAAAATATATACGACAGTTATAGAAATATGTATGCAAAACAGATTTTTAATATTTTCTTCATTGAAACAATCTGTACCACCTTATTTCTACATAATAATTAAGAATAGTTCCAAAACTAAAGCTCTTTTTCATCTCTGGTACTGCGTTAAAATTTCTAGTTAACAGTCATAAAGTGGACGTTTGTTTTAGTTATTATCGGCCTAACGCCATATTATTATTAAATGTCTATTCTAATGATTGCTTTATGGTAATAATATAGTAAAGAATAGATAAATGCCCTTGTTAATTAAGTTGTAATAAAAAGCCATTTTAACTAAAGAAATGAATATTATAAAGCATAGGGTCTGTCTGAAGCTAAACTCGTTTTGTGAATGATAGCAGTATTTCATCGGGAATAAGTAACTCTATTATTAAGAAAATCGGCTGCTACAAAAGAACCAAAAAAAAGCACTTTTTCAGCCAGTAAGGTAGATGTAGCTAGGACAATATGTCGCATGATGCACTAGCTATCTTCACGTATAAACTCCTACTGTTTACTATCAGGCTTTATCGAGTCGTCTGTTGTGGATTTCTAAACAAATTATTTTACTGCAAAATATATAAATAGGTAAAAGCGGCCTTAGTGTTTGAGTGATAGAGCTAAAAATGTAAAAAAAATAGAAATGTACTCATTTTTCAATGTAACAATATAATAGATACACAACAATAATTAAATAACAGTCACTATATTTAATCATATATTTCTTATGATGTTAATATGAGTTGTAATAAATAGTGCAAATGTAATTTAAAGTAGCAAACAATATTTTAATAATAATTATAAAATCTCTATAAACTATAAATGTTATATACTAAGGTGCCTTTCATAGCACAGGTATTTTATACTTAAAAGAGAATTCCCAAAATATTGTAAAATGGAACTGGAGCTAATTATATTCCCTTTGATACTGTTTTAATATGCTTACAGTCCATAGGAAAGAGACTTTATACAGAAAGGCAGAATTATGACAGGCTCATAATAACAGACCATAAAATACTGTTGGTGTCAATCGTACAACAGCAACGATATTGAGTAGGTAATAATAAGGTAACATACGAGCTAATCTCTGCTGTAATTTACTCTAAGTACTTATAATCTGGTGCGTTTCTTGTACGAACGAGTGAGCACCATACTTAAATGGTCAACGCATGAATGAGGTATTTATATTTGAAAACCATTTTTGATATATTCCTTTTATTTATAATTTTAATTTTACATTTAATATGACCCTTCATCGTTATTTAGGTACCAATGCCTGTCTGTGTTTAAGTGCCAATCGTTTGGCCCTGGCATCTTCATGTTCCCAGTTGACTGGTAGAAATTCCATTAGTTTTTAATTCCGCCATTTTTACCCTTTTTTGTTCGGTAAAGTATAAAAAAATAAATGAATGAATGATTACAATACTAAGTGTTTTAATATACCTACCTAGTATCCATACCTTAAATTTGCTTGGCGTGAACTTTGTTGAATGAATCATTTCAGCTTAGACAAATTGCACTAAGACCACTATTTGTATAAGGCGGAGCAGAAAACAAGAGACAGAAATGTTTCTGACTTTCACTGTCAATAAAGCCATATAGATAGTCCATTTTATACACCTATTTCAGCTTCTACCTTTAAGCCAACTGTAATAACGCTTCCCTGATACAGAACCAAGACTGAGCGAAAGTTCAATAATGCCATCTATTACAAAGCCGTAAAGGCTCTTTAAATTATTTAATTGAAACTGTTTTTGCCAGTACACGTTTCTCACCTCTAACCAGTATCGTCAGATCTGAAACAGATAACAACACGGTTTAACAATAGCCTATTAGATAGAAACCGAATAATTCCGTTAATCAGATCGGGGGCTAAGGAAATCTCACAAATTTCCATGGTTACAGTTAACCAGGGTCATGATTCACATGGCATTCAGTGCGTGTTATCTGTAAGATCTCAAGACATAATGAACCTAAAAAATGTTAAGATTAATGACCATGAAAATGCTAATTAAGCAAAAATTAATTAAGTCAATGAATGCATCATTGTTATTAGGCTTGGAAAATCATGTTCCGTATCAAACAATAGCTTTTGCGAACTTTAAATGTATCTCAATCCATAATA
Organism: Acentria ephemerella; assembly: GCA_943193645.1. NCBI lineage: Eukaryota > Metazoa > Arthropoda > Insecta > Lepidoptera > Crambidae > Acentria > Acentria ephemerella. The sequence continues at coordinate 5,824,199 of OW971886.1, read as the reverse complement.
GGTACGTCAAAATATCACAGCATATGACAGCAGAATTAACGAACTTTTGTTGTTTTAATACATAATAATTTATTTTATATTTTGTAACTGAAGTCACCTTTCAAGCAAAAAAATCCTGTGACAAACAGGTGACTCCGCTCTTGCATATCTTTTTATAAAAGTAAGTAATATATATATGCTTGATTTGTATTACTTTTATATATAAACGTTACCAGAATCTACTGTTGGTAAAATTTCAGTACTCATTAGATACATGTTAGTTAAGAAAATTAAACGTGTTGTTGAACTTTCCAACTATTGTAATATATAAAAAAAACTTATTTTATGACCAGGAATACACATGTTTATCTAGCTAGTATCAATAACACAAGATATCATGGATGCTAAATTAAGATAAGATAATAATAATTAATAGCATCATAAAAATACTGTTATTTGTTTAATATATAAACATGGGTTGCAGAATTATTTACAAAATTTATTCACCATATGCGTACAAAAAATCTAAACGTCTTATTTACTCAATTTGAATATCAATGCTTCACTATTTATCAAGATCAAAAAAAGACATGTCTAGTAACAGCTATAGTAAAAAAATAGTTTAAATGGAACCTCAACCGATAAGCATTTGTCTAAGTCAGCTTGCTACCAACAAAAACGGCATCATCATTTTAGTGCCTACATAAAATTTTCGTATACCGTTAACTACAATAGAAGACACGTGAAAAATTACATTTTAAAGAAGTAAGGTTTTGTTAAACTAAAATAAAAGTTTTCTGTAGTTTTCTCTGTACTTTTTACTTTTATCCGTACACTACATTTGGAACAGAAACGTGTCATTAATATTGATTATACATAATTTTCCGCTCGTGTCTATCATTTTATGTACGTGCCGATAATTCACAGCTTAGGTGGCAATTTAATTGCTACCCTCATTACAGAGTCAGTTGCTAATTAGTCTTTCATAATATATGCTTCCGATATCTTACAGTTTCCTGTTTATCAATTCCGGATAGCTTTTGAAAAATAAGATTGTTACTTAATGTGAAAACTTGAGTTTATGCTGCGAAATTATAAAAATGTGCTTTATCATTGAGTATGGAAAGTAGGTGATTTTGGATTTTTTTTTCAGTTTTTAATTTTGAGTGCTGATTGAAACCGCAACACAGAAGAGGTTTTCAATCGGCACGCATAATAATAATTCTGAAAAACCAAATAAACGTGTCTAGTACATATACATCAAATGGTTTTGATATATCGATCTCTGACCTGTGGAATTTGGAGTTTTTCTAAACACATAGAGTTTGATCGATTATAGAAACAAAATGTCTAGTGGCGTTTGACGCATGGGAGAGAATCTTATTATTTCGTAGAAAAGACATAAACGCACGCTATCAATATAATATTATTGTTATATTGTTATTTTTTGCATAATAGTGGAATCTAAAAGTAAAGGCCTTAAGCATTTAAACGGTACAAATTTTTACATTGTTACCGTGAAATGCAATATCCGTACATGATTTATATCTGTTAAGAAACTTGGGATCATCTAGACGAGCCTAGTTACATATTAATAGAAAAGAATCCTCTAATCTCTTAGACAGTAGAAAGCGGTTATCGAATATCCTTTTCTGCATGGTCTAAGCAGTTTCAATCAGATAGAATGTGTGCACGCCTTCAGAATTACTACATTCCTCCCATACATTGTTAATATTATAAACAGAATTCGTGTAGGACTTTTACGTTTCCACGGCCTAGCGCTCGATTTGTTCTGTTTTTAACTTGGTAATCTTATGAGTTGTGTAGGTATGTCTTTCTCCAAGTTCTATTTTGTAGGGATGCTATAAATACAGCTCACTTCATACAGCGATGCATTGTCGTTGATGATTTTTATTCATCTATAATTTGTAGGATATTCATTATAAATTTGATGAAATACTTACAAACGACGAAATGAGAATAATTTTTTTTATAAAAATTCTATGACTTACAACTTGTAGGAAATACCATAAAAATTACAAGTAATTCAAATTTAGTCAATATACTACAAAATAACTACCGGCATTTAAAAAAACAGCTTGTAATCAACATCACCATTGTGTAGTTCGCAAAACGGTGCACATTTCGCAAAAAATATAGACTCATTCATTGTGAAATCATTAATCATACTACAGACTGTTTTTCAAGTAATACTATCATCTTTAACCTCGATATATGGCTACATTAAAATGCAATGTAAATGTATCAAAAATCTCAGGTCACGAACGATCAGAGAAAGCTAGATCTATTTGAAGGATCAATACAAATGTATTTTATTGTACATCAGTACTATGGGTCAGTCAGATCATTATCAAGTAATATTGAAGATTAATTGTCATTATTAGTTTATTAGTATGTCTAGAATGCAAGCTATGAAGATTCATAGATCATATGAAAGTCATAGACAAAAAATGCAAAGGTTATAGAAAAGCTTTAGGCAAAATATCATTAAAAATATTTATTGGAATGTTGAATAGATTGGAGTAGATAGATGCCTTAATCTATAAGACAGGTTCATTAGACTTGTTTGAGATTAATTCTGATGAAAATTGAAGATAGCTGAATATGCATAATGTCGCCATCGACCAACCGGCCTTAAACGCTCCATAATTGATGAAGAATTATTAAAAGCAAAATAAACATTGACTTAATACTGTAGGTTTCTATTTAAATGCCGATATAAAACTTATTAAGATACTTTTTTATTATTTTAATTTTATTTTAAGTTTTTAAGAATGATTATTCATCAAATTAATTATACCGACGCGACGTACAGGGCATACTCGGTATCAAATATAGAGTTGATTCATTGCTACGTCAATAATATAATTGAAATACAATCGTAAGCAGTGAGAGTGAAATTGTTATTAGACATAATAATAGACATGTTTCATACGTAACTTATGCGATGAGTTAACCAATTTTCGCGGTTTAAAAAATTATAAAGTAATCATTTTTTATGTAATATAATTGTTTAATTCAAAATCATAGGTTTACAATATCACACATTTCTAATAACTACATTATTTTATAACTGTATGTTGTAATGAAAAGAAATAAAGAAATGACGTGAGTTTTTTATTGTGCCATAAGATGACTCGGCGCTTTTAAATAATAATTTATATGGTTATAATTATGTACGAGTATTACAATATAAGTTATTAAAAAATATAGTTATTTTAGCAACATAGTTTAATTAAACTTTTTACTTACTTAACCTTAAAATTACGTTTAGCTTTCGATGGACCATTACTGTTTGACATTTTAAAATCTAACGTATTTTTTTTTTAATTTTCAATTAATCGCAAAAATGCGTGTGGACTTCATGCTATGGTTGGTGCATATAGTATATTACAAGTCCATTTTGTGCCTAAATAAATAAACTAGAGAAGTATACTTTTTATTTCGTTCAAAAATAAATTAATAATTTAATTCAAAAATAAAATAATGTCAGCTGTCCAAGATCTTTATTAATCGGACGTTGACGTGTCTTATCATGTAGCACAAGTATCATCATTCACCTTGTATTATATGACATCTGGGTTAAAAGATTTCGTGTTCTTTATGACAGGGTGAAGAGAGATTTCCAATCGCAATATGGATTTATCAAGGATCATTTTGCTATTTCTCAAGCACGCCTCGATGTACCTCAAACTTACCTATGTATTTATAAATTTCATATCAATACCTTTTATAGAAATGTTAAGATCACCTGGAATAGATAAATCTTTCATGAGATTAATTAACATGCATAGGTCTTGAAATAAACGCCCTTTCTGGTTTCCAACCTGTTAAGGTAGCTAGGGTCAAAACTATTCTTAAAGTGTTTCATAATTCAAGCAAAATAATTAGCAATCAATCAACAACAACGCCTTTAAGATAAGATACTAGATCTTATCTTAAAGGATAAGCTTCTGGAAGCTTGACACGTTTGACTGAATATTGACACGTAATGGTATAAATAATTTGTTAATACCATTTCAGACATTTAATAGCTGAGGAAATTTTTGCGCTATTTCTAAAAATTAAATAAATCGTTGAAGCGGTGGCAAGGTTACATTTTGATGATTTTGACTTCTTCAATTTGAAACTCTGTTCCTCACACATAGATACTTGATAGATAATTGAATGCTGATGTATTCAATTACTTTTTAGTGGTTATATTACTTTATATTAATAAAATTTTTAATTATATTAACACAAAACTGTTTTTAATGAAATAAAATTATTTAATCTTACAATAACGATACAAATTAGAGAAAGTAAATAAGTTAGTAAAACTATTATAAAATAGCCCATTAAAGAATTACACACATTAAATATAGGTCCATGCCAGCATCATTCGAATATTTTTGCCATATTAAGCATCTGATTGATGTGAACACTGAAATCATGCGCAGCTTAACCGTCTTCACCCGGCGGCTGCGCTGGCGTGACTACCTTAAATGTCAGCTTATTTACTTTACCTTCATAATTGAGCTTCTATGATGTGAAATTTCGCCCGGAGGAATCCTTTTAGGTGAACAAAAAGTTATTTAATAAGTTTTATATCTTTAAATACTTTTGCTTTACATTATTTAATGTAAAAACTAATGTATTTGTAATGAAAAACGGTTAACAAAGTTCAATTGTGATGGAATTAATACCTTTACACGTCTCATAAGCTGAGGTGTTAAAGTACTGGATAGTTATAGTTTAGATAGTTAAGCCATCACTTTTTAATTATGCTGATCTAAAAAAAAATTATTCCAAATTCAAAGAGTCTGTTCTCACTCGGATTACTAAAGAGGTTAAACATAATTAGACCTTCAAAATTATTGTTCGTTTGTAATTCATAGTCAATCCTTAATTTCATTTTAATTATCAATTTTTTTATTCTTTTATACTAAATTTATCATACAATCTAAATGCTACATAAATTACCATAATTAGAATACAATGCGATATACAACATTTTCAGTAAACAAAAATAAAAACATTTGTATGTGGGTTAATTTCTTTGTTAAAAAAAGGAATTAATAGTAGTTACATTTTCTAACATGCTGCAGCATAAGATGACGCGATAAATTTCATCAAGTTGTATATAAAAAAATATTTTTAATAAAAAGCTTTTGGTAATTAACCTTTTTAAATTAATTCGTGCTGAGTTTTTGAAGCGTTACGATTGCTTTTCTCTCTGGCATTTCTGTTATTGATATACTGTTTACTCCTTTGCATTACCTACGAAAACCATGCCTACTGCTTAAATTTTACTTGTAGTTTACCAACAGAAAGAATGAGAATCATAAAAACATTACACGAAATATTTAACTAATACGAAATTATTATTAGTATATAAAAAAATTACTCTTTTATTACTAAGCATAGAGCTCTAGCATGTCTAAAAATTGTTTAATTTATCTTCGCTTTGCTTTTTCAAACATAATATCAATGTTATTACTTTCATATTTACCATTGGCTTAATCGAGTTATTGTTTAACCATACGACAACGACATACAACGAACGGGCCGACGAATGTGGCAATCATTCATCGGATCGTTCGTCGTATTTTCGTAGATGTGTATAAGTCACGTTTATTATCCGATTACGATGTAGCAGTATCGCGGTCGATCACACACATTATATTCTTTCCATACTCCGATATCTCATTGAGTGCTGAACGTGATTGTGGCACTTATACGTGCAGAAATTTTTTCGAGAGAGAAAAGGACACATGTTGTTCAATATTATAGAAAGTGTTTCTGTCGGAAATGGCTTTGAAGTTGTTATGGACTGTATTTGAAATATGAAAGGAAACAGGAAATATTGGATACTAAAAACGTAAAAAATACTTCTTGAAATATAAAAATCATTATTAATTTTTAAAAGGTTGCGAATGAGTTATCAGCATGTTTACAATTCAGTAGAAATGATAGTATTTTGTAACACCAACCTTATAATTCCTAAATAATTTATAAGCAAAATAGTATTATGTTGATGACTTCAAGTTACATTCCTAACTAAGTTCGTAACACAACTTTTACCGGCATCATTCTGAAATAAGGGATAAATTATGATCTCATAAGGGCTCTCAGCGAGTCCACATTGTGTCTAATTCAAGTTGGCTACTTAAAAATTACACACATCTTTTCTCTCTTTCTTAAAACATCGTAATGAAAAAAAATCATTGCCGAACATATGAAATTCAGTTTTAAATAATGTAAATAATATGTATGTGTGTATGTAGTAATATAGAGTTTATGTATCTGGTCTACGTTGTGTAAAAGTAATAAAGATACTTTTTATACTTATGTTATGTTAGAACAAAAATCACATTTCTTTTAAATTTGCTCTAAGTTTGCACGTGAAAGGAATTATTGAGCCATAAATAAAAGCTTTCCTTATAATTCAACTAGTATAATTAAATTACAATAACAAATTATCCCTTTGGTTATGATTCGCGTATGTAATTTAAACTATGATCAATTTCTAATAGCATAACATTTAAAATTATTTACATCACAATAACCAGTTTTTGGTTGCTTTAAATATCAGAAAATATCTTCAGGAATGTTGTAACCTACTCGAATAATATATAGTGATACGAGCTATATAGCCTTTTAACTTGATTTGGGCTTATTAAGGTGCAATTCAGCAATTTGCGATGATAATCTCTCCCAGATTTTGTATCCTTAATACTAATTAAAAATAATAACACAGAATACCTTTACTATAAACATGTCAATATGTTATCAATCAAAAACCGCTGCTATCTGTATAAAACTTATTTGGTATTGCCATCGATCAATATTTATACACGCTCAATAAGTTGTTTAATAAAGCTTCAACTATGCAAATTTTTTGATAACATTATTATCATCTCAGCGGAAGTCTAATTTGCATAATTGACTAAGTAAACTCCGTGACTAAATTTCATAATACTCACCGAGTAATTATTATTAAAAATGCATGTGCGTGTTCTGTATGGGTAATTAAAATCTAGATAAGTAAAAAAGTCTAGCTTAGAATGATCATGAAACGTGTTGTAAAAGCTTTCTTTCAGAATATCTGAACAGTGATTGTCATAATATGACGTTATCTCTATAATCTCAAATGGAACTGACAGAATGACGGCCGGCATTGATATAAATAATTTCTATTGTTTTTCTGGATTTAAACCATATTTATTTCATTAATTAAAAGAAAATTTGACGGGTGCTTTTGTTATCTTTCACTTCATGAAGTGGGCTACTATCTTAGATAGATATAAACATTAAAATAACGTTAATAATTCTATTACGGTGCTTGAAATATAAGCAAAAAAGAATGCAATTAATTTAATAGTACTTTTAGTTAGTTCTTTCATTTTTAATCTGGAATGAGTAACATAAAACACTGGCAGATGTTATCGCTGGTAACCATAAAGTGAAACAATCACGCGTTTTAATTCGAAGAGCAACTAACCACAGCTATTATTATAAATTCTTTTAATGACAGTTGAAAACCGTGTGAAAAATGACATGCACAGACGTTTAACGCAAATTACTTTATCATAGACATGTATACTGAAGATAATATATCAGATCGAAGAATGCAATGGTTGTTCTATATTATGCTGCAGGATCATTTTGATTCCATTTAGGGTTGCTAGGTTACGAAAATAATATTCACAAAATTTAAGATACCTGTTGCAAGAAATTAATGAAAAATTAGTTTACAACGAAAAGACGTTCTTTGTTTAGTTTCTCGGCTACTTTTTTATTGCAGATTCTATATATTACTTTTTTAATAAAATTAAATAAAACTGCATCAAACGCACGAGATATATCGACAATATTTATTGCTGTATCTACACGCTGAGACCTTTTGTATGTGTGTTTATTTGTATTTATTTATTAATATATAATTATTCCTGTGTTACTTTTCTTTATACTTTATAAACTATTTTGAAAATATGTGCCTAAACTTAATTATTCTAAAAACTCCGTTTTCCATAAGATTCTGTTATATTAATCACAAGGCTACTAACATAATAATAGGAACAAATTTCATGATAAATATCCCTATTAGAATAATATATCAATATTCTTAGGTTTAAGTAGCATGTATCAATGAATGTTGAGTTTACGTATAGTAAAAAATTACTTCTGATATCCACCTACCAACCTATATTTTCTTTCCAGATCAACCCTATAGAAAAAAGGCTCCGTCTGTACTCGAGGAAAACTGGCGTATATTTTATAACCAACACTGCCACCTGTAATCTCTAAGAGCCAGCATAATAGCCAGATTACCTCCTAGCATACCTCCGCAGTCCACAGAAGTCCTGAATCCTAGGCAGTAATATGATATTACGCTTGGAGCGGTAATACGGGATTTGGTCTTCTGATTTGAAGTTGAGAAGTGTATCGATCAAATTCAATTGACGCTTCATCTTGGATTATTGAGATTTTATTCCGGATTTAAATTGGACAGTAATAGGAAAATGCTTAGCTCTGTGTACATCAACGAAATCTAACTCACTTACTAACTTGTCACAGCAAATCACAACCTTATTACAAGATAAGTCCAGGAATTGGCAAATTTTCTACTAAGTTGACATTTGTAAATTTATTTATATAATTTTTCTTAATGAAAGAATGGTAAAAAAAAGTAATCACTTAAAATTATCAAAGGAATACTAACTTTAAACAAATCAAACAAAATTGTAAAAAATATATCACCATAGTTTTTTAAATCAATTATTTTATAGTATATACGATATTGCTTAAATATATAAAGTCGTGTACTTTATATATTTAAGCAATATCGTAGTATATCGCTAGCACCGATTGATTTCTCAGCGCAGAGTAATTATAATTATTTTGTTATTGTCAACTATGAAAGTTTTACAAGAAAAATTCCGTGAAATTTAATTTGTGCTGGACACGCTTTCTATATAAATGTCAAATCAATTAGGCAGCTATTTGACGCGCATATTTGATTACAATACAGGTGCTTATATGGTGACAACCGTTCATGGTCAGGCCACCAGGCATTTAAGTTAAATCGGCGGCAATTATAGCTTGTAGTATGAGTGACTAAGATTCTATTTCCCACTGTGTTCACAAGAACTGCGTATTGTCAATAGGTGTCTTACCCGAACTACACACTGATAAATAATATTTTTATTGATATTTAATAAATAGTATCGATCTAATGATCAAGCGATTTTCAGTAATTTATCAGATTTCCTTTTATCGTTTTCATCGTCTAGTAAGGTTCAATGCTAATTTACAGCTAAGTTTGCATATATACTACCTAGTCCATCTTATAGGTCTCCTACGATTTATTTAGGTATTTGGAAGTATCAAGTTTATATTTTAGAATTCATCAAGATTTCTATTGTGCTTATTATTTCATTTAAGGTATTTCTTTAAAGCAAGAGTCAAATATATCTCCTTCGGTGTCAACCCTAACGTATGAAAAAACGTTGAACAGTAGTAATTTAAGACCAGCCATTTTTTGATTGTAACCACAACACGAATACGTATATGATGTGGTCGAAAATATACGCACCAAGGTTGGTGCGTATATTTGTTTGGTGCTTGACTTTACGTCCCAACTAATGGCGTAATGTTCATACGCATATTTTACAGCATTCACAAGCAGTGGAGGATTATTAATTATGTAAATATATTAAACTGTTCATTTGCCCAACGCTATAACAGATTTTATAATCTTGTTATCTTATCAGCTAAAAATTGATAATTATTTGGCAAAATAATTTGCGTGTTCAAAAGTAATAACCGTCTTTAAAAACTAAAAGGGCAAAAATAATAAATTCCATTTAAGAAGTTATCCAATTTAAATTATTTTTGGTGCTTCACTTTCTATAGTTACTGGAAACCACTTTGCCTTTTTAGTGATTTCAAAGTCGCTTTTACTTAATTTTCGGTAGTAAGTGTCTAAGATCAAAGTTAGATGGGTGACGAGCAGGCAGGCATACTCAAATAGTTTTTTGAATCAAAGTATTACGTCGAAGAAGAAAATTACGTCGTCCAAAAACACAAAAATGTTCATAAAATAAAAACTACTAGGCCAAAAACTAAATCAAAATTTTAATGGTATCAAATGGAAACTATTCAACATCAAACAAAAAAAGGAATCATCTAAATCGAATATATACTATATAATCGGTCTACATTCATAAAAAAATACCAGCCGAATTGAGAACCTCCTCGTGTTTGAAGTCGGTTAAAAATCCGGTTTTTAATTGTGTAAATTTCTGATATTAAAATATTTTTATGAATTTATTTTGATTGAACTCATATTATTTTGAATTGTTATAAATAGCTATATTGTAATGTTACGTGATTTCTGTTCGGTGCAGTAACTATAAAACGCCAAACTTTTAAATAACCACCTCTGTGGTCTAGTATCTAAAACCATCTACTATAAATCTGGAGGTCTGGAACAATAATGTTAACAACATTTTTGAGTTCCGGCAGTTGGAGGTAAAATAGTTCCTCTATGGTTGTGGAATCCAGGTTACAGTTGTCTTTCATCTTTGGCCTTACCTTCACATATTACCAGGTTACATGAAGGCCAAGAACTACCCCATTAAGAATAAAAAAGCACGCATTTAATATTTAATTGCAGAAAGATTGGAACAAAAAGTACAAATACAATACTTACCAAGTAGATCTAAAAGCACCTGTTTCCTGACTTGCATTCCAGTTTTACACGATCGTCTTACATTTTTATTCATTGTATAAAAAGTGGTTTTGCTAATTAATAACTGTGATGAAGAATGAAGACGAGTATTGTTTTGTACGGTGCCAGATATCTTGTGATCAATATTATTTTTAAAATCGTTTGGTATTTTTACAACATCCTCCAATTACTTTAGAGGGTTAAAAAAACCAATTTACATTTAGTAAATGTAAAAATATTTAGACACCGAAATATTTCTTCGACTTATTATATTGTGGATTATATATGATTTTTTTATGTTTAGAATTACTTTGACAGCTTAACAATAAATACTCTATAGAAAACTGCCACAGCTAAAAAAAATCGTAGAAAAATAAGACAATTCAAAATCGCTCTTAGTATAACCAATTACAATTATAATAAGAGCCACAGCGATGTCTTGTTTTAAGTTTTGATACTAAGAAGCTTGAGAAATTTTATTTTGCTTCCAAAACTTTCATTTTAATTCACTTTGTAGTCCGAAACGACAATGATAAACGCCTTACTGAAAATTCAGCCACTATCGTTTGACAGTGTAAGGTACTTGGCTCTTTGTGATCTTCCATTAAATGATACTTCAACTTCATTTAGAGAATAACATCAGGTTATTTTAACGTAAAATTTTTCATAATTATAAACATCTTTACTTTTCTACATCTAGTGCATAATCATGCAATGTGTTTCTTCGAATTGATTAATTATTTTACTATGCGTGCGATTATTGTAGATTTGCAGAACTAACGTTAGAGAACCGGACATCATGAGTTAATTGCATGTTAGATGTGTCTATGATAAGATGTCAGTCGGCAGACGCAAACATTTTTTCAGTTTTCTCTTAATTACTAAAGTATCTGAACTTGTGAAATTCAAATATTGTATATCTAATATTGTCAAATTGTTTCTTGACATCGATAAATAAGTCTCTCATTGAGATGGATCACGTTTTGAAAATACTATTAAATACAATAGTTATATAAAGCTAGTGTATTGTCCTTTCAAAGATTGATGGGTTTGACGTATAGAACTTAAATAATAATCGATAAGATCTTAAAGAATCTTTGTAGTATATATTATTAATAATTGATTAATAATAATAATTTGATATAAATAATTATGAATTTCGACAATAGACAGTCACAGTGATTTAATATTTGTATATATTAGTGGCTGTATAAGCAGAATTTAAAATTCTATCTTTCTTCTTACTAATTATATATTCAATAGGAAATATATTTTATGCGATAGACTCTTGAAGATTCTAAAACTCTTCAAACTTAATTGCTTTTAACTAATAAATATCGTTAATAACTCAAAATTAAAGCTTTAATAAAGTATCACCTATTTTGGACTGAGGTCGTTCCCTTTAAGACAGAGCTAACAACATTTACTACACATCCCTCTTTACAGTTATAATTGCCACTTAATAACCAAGTCATTTAATTAACAATAAGTGACTCAAAACATAAATATCAGAGGTAATTCTGAGGTTTTTACTCACCTGAACGTTGCAAGATCCGGTATAACGCTGCCGTTGTAGATTACACACTATAGTAGACAATCTATAACAAATAAAAAATGTTATGTAAAAAAATATAAAATATAAATATTATGTATTATGTTAAATACTATGTGTTATTGCTCTGTATGAATCGATATTACTACAATGGGAAATTTTATTAGATATGGTATCATAATGCTATCTGTTAAAGATATTATTGTTATTTATTAGCTAACGACAGTTAACGTTAATTTTGAATTTTTTAAAGAATGTAATGTTGAATTTACTTGACAAATTAAACTACTTAAAAGGCGTTGCTACCAATGACTTCCCAAAGTCTTGTTACACGAACAGTAAAAATATTGGAACATTATCATTTTTACTCTTTCATAAGATTAGTTATAGATTTTTGGTGTATTTATTTAATGTAAAAATTATCTTTTTGAAGTTGACGTATTATCGTAAAAATTTTGTGTAATTACTTAATTTACTAAGTGCACTTTCAACATTCAAGAATGATTAAAAACTGTTTATTTATGGGCAATAATAGAAGTAATTAGATGTATTTTCTTAGTTATATAACGGACTATTTTCCATTTGATGCATTTCAGCCAAAATTCTATCAAACATATTTTTGCTTATTACCTTTATATTCCTTATTTTTAAAATAATATTGAGTTCTGCAGCTTTACTTCTTTCTTTACGTTACAGAAACATAGATTACACAACCAAAACAGTAGACTGAGATATAAATAGTTCTATTAGATCTTATCTAGAAATGATAGCCACAGATTTAAATTTTAGTAGCGGAAGCAAATAACATTATAAGCGCTCCGAATACATTATCGAGAAATGACAATAAATCGTGATCTGTCTTGAATTTTCTTAATCTGCTATCTACCAATAAACAAACCATATGAATGATGGAAATTGACGACATCCCATAAATAGAAATTATAACAAGAGCTGTCTTGTTCATTATGAGAAGAAATCTCGTTAGGTAAACTGGGTCAACTACCTCTACATTCGGAAATATCATGCCTCGCAAATAATTATTGATTACCAACACAAACGTATTAATTATCACTTACGTTTGGTAGGGATTTAATTCATAATATTTTATGACAATTACTCGAATTTCACTTTTAGACACTTTATCAGATAACTGTCTAATAACTTATATGTATATCTACAATGTCAGTTTCTTTGAAAATGTAATTGATAATCTGTGTCATGGTATCAAAACTAATTTGGTTAGGATAGGACTCCCTAGTTATAAGACTGTCTCAACAATTGTAAGATTTCATTGAAATATTTGACGTGAAAAAAATATCTTAAGGGTCTAGGATATAATAAGAACGAGGTAATTTATACAGCCGATTTTTAATAAACAAAAAAAGTATTTTTACTACATTTTTGCACAGAATAATGTTTGAAAAGTAATAAGGAAACCAAAGAAATAATGTATGACTGTATTGTTCACTTTATAACAGACAAATAGAATATAAAATGTTATATATTATAAAAACATCGCAATAGAATATACATATCAAACAATATACATATTTGCGTATCCAACCAGCAACAATTATAAAATTATTTTCTATAAAAAGGTAAGTAAATTTTTTAGCTAAAGTATCACTAATAAGTAAGGCTCTCAAATTAAAGAAAAGCTGTAATCATCGACAATATTGAATAATGGTTGAATGCTCATTTTTTACAATAAAAGGCATGTACCCATAGATACAATCTCGCCCTAGTCTTTCAAGGTATGTTATGATTTTTTTACTAATAACAGCTCGTGACAAAGTCACATAAAGAAAAATAATTCTATACTGTGATCGAACATCATTACAAGACCTGTCTCATAATCCCCTCGTATTTATGCTATCCGTTAAGAGTACCATGAATGGTAACAAGGTAAGCAAGGTTTTCAACAAGGTATCATATACAAGCATCATATAATAATCTTTTTTAGGATAAAAAATAATTCCACTTATCCTAAAATCTTAATTTGATTTTATTAAACAACAATTTTGCTATTAATTCTTTAAAAAATTGTAGTTAAAAGAATAAAAGATATCATCGATGCATTTCCAGATTTTTAGGCACTTAGCGGTTTTCCTATTAAAGCATAAATCTCTATTAAAGATACTTAGAGCATTGATTACTCTAATAAATCTATCACCGCTGCTTTATTAACATGATTAAATTTTATGCGATTACATCGATATTGAATTGAGTATAGGAAAAAAATTACATTCCTCAATCATAACGACTGAAATTCGAATTGAAGTTCGAATCTGCATTCTATTTTCAAAATGATATCAAACGCTCATTATCAATAAAGCGATTCCAATATAAAACGCTAATTTTTATTATATGCTAGAACTGTTGATTTCAATCATTACATACCAACAATATGTAAAAGTTAAATTTGTATTTCGCTATCATTTATTTAGCATTTTATTGTACATACATAGCAACATCATAAAAAGAAAAAAAAGGTTTTTTTATTTATAATAGACTATAATGTTATGTTATGTTATTATTTTATGTTCTTTTATAAGATATATTCTTAAAAAATCATGGGATCACTATTTTACCATTAAAGACAAACTTTAGGTTGGTTGTTTGATCCTTTCGACGATAGCGCGACCGTAGTCAGAGTTTATAGGTACAACACAATTTATTAGTGACTTGAAAATAAGATATGGAAGAGAAAGTAACAAACCAACGATACCAAAACACCATGAATGACCAACCATGATACAAAGATTATACTTTGAAAACCTCAGCCTGCTGATATCGCCAAGGAGTATAATAAATTCCTGATAATCCAGTTCTTACAGGACGGCGACAGCTGTGTCTATGGATAATATTATGCAAAATGAACATAATGGCATTTTTCTTTATCCCGATGTCTTGACAGATTTAACATTATCTATAACTTTTTTGTAGCTATTAATCATATTGTAGTCCATAAAAGTAATCTTTTTTTTTGGACTATGATTAAAGTTTATTCGTCAAGCACTGTAAATAGTTTTATTAGCATTAAATGCATCTGATAAATTATTAATCAGACAAATAAGTAAATTCCAATGCTATAAATGGTAATGTAGTATTATGTATGGAAATAAACAAAGTATCTTAAGTATTGTAAATGTATATTAATTACTACATTTTTAATTATTGCATGCTAAATACTGTTCCGGTAGTAACTTGTTAAGATAATGAAATCTTTATTTAGGTCTTGGAATTGGATTTGTATGATGAATACCAATATTTGTTCACGAGACATGGATATTTATATGTTTATTTAGAACAAATAATTCTGATATTTATATACATGGTGCTATCTATATTTCTCAGTTAACTAGAATCCATTACAGAAAGTCTTAACGATGTTTAATTTAGGCGATTGTTATGTAGAAGTAAGTGTACGGATTTCATTATTAATAGTATTTCCTGCTTTACCAAATCACCATATATAACAGGCACTAATAGGATTTCTTATCCTATTATATCCATTGATAATTTTATAATATGTCGCGTTGTTTTTAGATCACTCCCTTCCTAAACATGGCTCTTTGAATCGACTCGGTTATTAAATATTATTTGCTTGCCATTAAATGCTCTGTTGAGTACTCGAGAATGCAAATTTGTTTTCGTGTTTATCTTTTTTCATACGTGTACAACATAAATTAATTATAAATAATTGCAAGACTGGGAAAATAGTTTATATTGAGAGATCTCTATTCACAAAGTAGGTAGGTCTACAAAACGACAAATTTTTTAATGATCATTATCTAGATTGCCGATGTAAGTAACAAAAGAATAATATACTCTATTACTAACAATCTTATTGGCACAGTGGTTTGGCCGTTCTTGCTTTGATAGCGAAAATAAAGCAAGTTTAGCCATGATTGATCCCAGAATAGGTCAATCAAAGTTTGATATCTCAAACTTCCCCGTGCCCCGAAAGGCACGCTAAGCCGTTGGTTCACCTACATCACCATAATAAATAAATTATTTGATTGATTGCAGTATTAAAACTGCTTTTGGAATCATATCTTCATACGTTAAAGCTTTGTACTAAGTAGACAAGAATCCTAAAACTAATTTACATATACCTATTAATCCATCACATTAATTCTCAAACAAAAAGGTAAAACAACGGTATGTGAAGATCAAGGTAAATATTTCCTACCTTGTTTGCCAGTAAGCATACAATCACAAAAAACATTCAAATAAAACACAAACTAGTCAAGTGTGAATCGGTTTTATACTTTGTGAGATTTTTCTATATGAACCAAATTATCAAGAAACATTAATTGTGAAAATGGCATAACAACTTTTTCTCGATACACGTTACCTTAATAAAACCCATTTTAGAATAAACTACAAGATTTCAAAATATAGTAACATTATTGATCGAGTTATTTCCCAATTCCTTCTAAGCTTTTCAAAAAATTTATCTTAACTACTTATATTTATTTGTGAAATTGTTTGTGGTAATGAACGGTAATTTTAGCTCCAATATAAATAACTTTTTAAAAACTTCGAGTTTTGGAAAAACGTGAAAACGGTGTTATTATTTGTAATAGTAATTATGAACATTGAAAATTTTATTCAAATTTAGTCATGTGCAACGTCTCGTCTTACAAAGATCTATAGTTTAAGTTTTCCATCTTGTCATCATCAAATCTCCAACAATGTTGGACTGAATAAAAATTGAGCCATACTAGTTCGGATAAAACTATACAAACTAATATAATTCTAAAAAATAGACAGGTATACACTTGAAACTTTTTAATGTGCACTGTTACCGTTAAAGTTTTGAAGACAAATAAAAACTTGTCAACTTTGTATTAAGAAGCGAATAAATACTGTGATAGACACAGACTGACAAAACATCAGACAGTAATGATTACACATGAGACAGTAATGATTCGACAAAACTAAAGAATTCTGAAGAGACCGTAACAGGTGGAAATCTGAAGGTGCAAGGTCAGAGCTTTATGGCGGATACATTAACACCTCCCAGACAAACTCTCTTATTTTTTGCTGAGTGGCTAAAAGATGTATGTATGTAGTGTAGCGTTATCGTGATGAAAGACCACACCCTTTATTTTAATCAATTCCAGCCGCTTTATCTCAACTTCTTTCTTTAATCTCATCAGTTGTTCTACCCGGCGGTAAAAACTCATAATGAACACCGATTCGCTCATTTTTGACAGAAATAAAAACAATTGCGAAATAGTAGGAAACAAAATATTCCTTTTTTTGAAATGTCACTTTTTTAACATCATGATAACCAGCCAGATAAAAATAGTACTGCCAAAGATATTTTATTACAAGTTTATACATACTATATGCCAAAAGACTTTTCCCCGACCTAATATTATAGCAAATAAATACAAAAAACTAATAAAAATACCAATTCCTGGTCACGATTAGGACTTACATTGATCTGTTTTTCATGAAGCTAATTTACGAATAACTAAATTTTATAACCGTGTTCCTCAATTTTTCCGTTGAAAAGATGACTCAAAAAATTACTCAGTTATGTATCGCAATATCACAAAACAACTACTTGTTATTACAAAAGAAAACTGTCTTCCTTCCTGTTGTAAAACGAATAAAATATGCGATTGGGAAATCCACTTTACTGTAAATTTATTGACACGAATATTTATTTAAGGCCTACGCACATTATAATGTTCATGATTTCACTTGAGTACTATTTTTATGTATATTTATGTATATGACTATTTTTTTACAATGAACTTCAAATGTTTCCTCACCACCTGATAGTAGATAATCGGGAAAAAAGAGTCACCTACTTTCCTACCCACTTACACATTGCCACGCACATATCTAAAAGAAACACATCTTATAGAAAGGATACGTTTAATTTTAGTACAAAGTACAAAGAAAAGAGTAACTAAATTTCTTTGAGTTTTAATAAAATTCCAAATGATGAGTCGTTTATGCGCTAAATGTGCGGTAAACCTAAAGCGTGATTAACATTAAGCAGAACAAATTGCATGTGAGTTATATTGCATTACTTACAATACTTCATGCTTAGTATTTCATAATTAGAATGAAATCATAACGAACTATAGCAACGACCAAGCCACATATATAAGATATAAAATTTGAACATTAAATAAACTAATTCGGCATTCAAAACTATTTCGGTGTCTTTATCAGTTTCAACTACAAATACTTATTTTCATTGTTACTATCATTATTATCTTTGAAATTCAAAAAAGCCTTTCATTATTTCGGTTGAAACTGTCAACTACATGTTCCATCTCTGACGCTATTTACAAATAAACGCTTTATTGAAATTATTATTAAATTCAAATTCTATTACTGAGGGTAAATGTTACGTCAAATTTAGTATTCATTAATCGTCGACAGCCTGTATGCGTCCCACTACTGGGCACAGGCCTTCCTACATGAGAAAAATGCAAGCGGCTATAATACCAACACGCTGGTCCAATGCGGTTTAGTGGGTGAAAGCGGTTGCCGTCACAACCGAAATCAACTACTTTGTTAAACTAATAAATTTATATTTTGTACAATAAAAAATCGTTTAAATATATTTCTTTGTTATTCTACTAACAATTTAATGTGCCTTTCAAAGCAAGGAAAATACTCTAAATCACGAATTTTGATCGACCCATCCAGGGAACCACCATGGCGAAAATTGCTTCATTTTCTTTAACGTTATAGAAACAGAGAGAGACAACTCTGTTTCATTAACGAAAAACGAGTAACTAGTTAAATGAGCTACTCTAACGAGCTCCTAGTTAAATAAAATGTTTTCTTCATACATACGAGAAAATAAAAAATATGTTCAAAATATCAGATTATTTACCAATGTCGATATAAGCGATTGACGTTATCCAGATGCAATAATGGAATAAATTTGAAATCTTCCGCTGTTAAATCTACTTGTAAATTTTTTACATAAGATTAACTGCAGTGGGACGAAATTGTAGGAAGAACATGCAATACTTACTAAATAGCGTGATAATTAGCTCAACTAAATTATACCGTTTACTTTTGTAAGTCTTAGTCAAACCTACTGTAATTTGTTTACTAACGAACGAGGCATGCTTACAAACGTGGGAATTAGATTTAACGTCTCTTCTCCATGAGCTAAAATATTTGCCACCAGAATAAATTTAAATAGACACACTTCGAATTAAGTCGAAGTGTTGCCATTACACGGAAACCAGCAACTAATGTACTGTAAATTTACTGTCACTTCAAATAGCTACTTAATGCGTTTTATTCGTTCAAGTTACTTCCTTGGTTGTTTTACACGTTTTACGGCGACCACGTAATCTCTATGTCCAAATAAATCATTCCGAGCATTAATGTATTTTAAAAGATAGAAAAAGCATTTTTCCATATTATTTTTATTCAAACATTATTTATTTTTTAAATTAAAATATTTTTTTTTATATGGAAAAAAATCATTTTAAACCACCAAACGTATTTTGTCGTTGTCTAAAGAAGCAATATCAGTCCGTATTTTTTGGAATCGCTTAAATTATTTTGCTAAAACAAACATTTTAAATCAATATGATGTACCTATTGCTGTCCATTGATAAGACCTTCTCAGTTAATTAAAGTAAATATTATGTAAACCTAACAAACGAACAGTTTTAATTCGATTGCAAGCCTTTAGTACAATTTGCAGACCTAATGTAGGTAAATTTTAGTGATTTTTTAAGATATTCTTGTATTTATAAATTTTACTATTAATAATTGCTTAAAGCCTTAACGTTTCATAGCTTTTAATTTTCTATAAGTATGCATACGACTGAAAATATATAAAATATTGGATAATCAGTCCAATCTAAAAGTTAACTAAGCTTTAATACATAAAATCTTTAAAAGCTTTCCATAAATAATGTAACACTTTAATTGGGTAGTATAAATATTAAATACTTAAATATTAAAGTTTCTAATGGTTTGTTATTAAAATATAGGTATTTTAATTATAAAACATTATATACTACAGTGCCCTTAATAGTTTAAAAAAACATAAAAGAATCAAGAGAGTAAGCACCGAGATGTTTTGTCAACTTCGGAAATTAGTGACGGACAGTGACAACCTATTTATATTGACTTAAAAATTATACGCTCCACTCTTTGACGTGGCGGCAAATTCTAAACTAGGATATTTCAAAAAGAAGCAAAAGTACAGACTAGTCAGTGTACTTTTGCTTCGAGATTTAAATAATTTAGTGGAGATATAGTTGAATATTTGAATTACAATTTTGAATTCAAATTTAAATTCAAACTGCATATAAAGTAATCTTCTCAATTAAGTAATATTGAATATAAAGGAAAAGTTCGTCAACTTAATAAAAAATAATAGACACTACAAAATGTCTTTCCCTCGTCAAAAAATGTGTTGAATGGAACAAATCAATTAGAACAAAAAAACTAGTAGGTACCTATTTAATGACTTTAAAGCAATTCACTAAATGTAAAGTAAATATTTGTAAATATATCTATAATACCAACAACGTCAAAAGTAAGTGGGCATACGTACTTCTTTCTACATAATTTTTATCGAGTGTTTTAGTACGGTAAAAGGAAAAACAAATATTTAAAATGGACGGAACGGGTGTAACGCAAAAGATTCGTTTTAAGTCTACAAAGTTTTTTGTAGCTGCTTTGTACGTGTCTTTATTGGTCTTCCAATGGTTTACTAAACTCAGAGAAGGGACGAAATGTTTTGAGATAGATAATACTAATTTTAACGTAATACTTTGTCATATTGCACTGTTTAAATTACCACCTTCACAAAAATATCTGGCTAAGACTGAAATGGTTTCTTCTCACCATGAGAGCTTAAGCGACAAAAATTAAATTATTGTTGTACAAATAAAAACAAATAAAATATATTTTAGACATTAAAATTTAAAACCACATAAATCTTATTCCAAAACAATAGTATTAACAAAATACTATACTTCTAGACGCGCCCATGACGTCGAGCAAAAATGATCAGTTGGAAAATGACTCATAATATTATGCAGTAACACACAAAAGTCAAAGTGTAACGCTTAATCAACAATGTACATAAAATTTAGTGTTATTTATGTGTTTAAAAATGTTTTTAATAGAGGCGACAATCATGAAATTCTGACTTGACTGAGACATTGAAAACCCGGTGTCTGATTGTCATGCTCCCTTATCCGGTTGTATCACGTGTATTTATTTAGCCTGATGCCCGGAGTTGCAATCTATCACTAAGTTATTTCTTGAGTACCTGATAAATAATTGAATAAAGATCTATTGCAACTGTCCTTATGTGGCTACTTATAAGCTCCCATAATAAAACCTTTCACAATTTTAGTAGCCGTAGCCATAGGGTTATCTTGTTAAACTTAACGAGAATGCGTTTGGGGCCAGTTCAAGACTGGTTCATAGTTATATATAGATTGTAATATGTAGGAACAATATATAGCACATCAAGCATTTTGAACTTTGGATCGATCTTATGTAGTTGTAATAGAAGCTATCTTTATGTCATAACATAACGTTTATGCACTGGTATCCTGGGTGTACACAGAAAGTGCTAATCACTACTTAAGCCTTAGGCCTCAGAAATGCCTTCCGTGTTGCTTTGCTCTGATTATCCGCGACGAGTGTTACGATCACTCACTGTCAATATTTCAACGAACACCGCAATCATAATCAACAATAATCGAATGCAAGTTTCATCGCTTTTCAATATCGAGTACCTGCTGCGACAATTAGTGCAAAGTATTTTATGTTGCTTCAAAATGTTTGAGTGTTTAAAATGTAGTTTGTTTATGCGATAATGTGAAAAGACCTTTTGCAGTGATATTGCCGTATTGGTCACAGATAACTTTGGATTTAAATGAATTTACCACAAATGATAACATATCTCTTATTTATTATAAATTACTAAAAATAAATTTCTTTATTTTTTTTTATGAATGACAACAAATGTCATTAAAACTTTTCACATCCTTCGGTATATTAACCTGAGAATCTTTATGATCACTTTCAAAATTAAATTATGACAAGTAGACATTAAAATAGCAATCCCTGTATATACTTAATTGATTACTGTAATTAGAGCTGACCATATGATTTCAACCTACAATTTTTTATCCCAGTTTAGAAACACCTTCAACTGAATTTTAATTTTTCAAAACATGTCATCGAGGTAGGCGTTATTCTAATAGAATGTAAATTGTTACAAGATATAATGCCCAGTAACTAGTTATTCATGATTTTCTTTTAAGTATACCATTACATACACAGTTTATAGATTATGCAGGATCTCTAAACTGTGACATAAGAGGATGAATTAAATACATTTTGGCTTTGAAACGAATAGGTACAAAGGCAAATAAAAATATATACCTACCCATACAGAAATATTTTAATTTAATTATGTAATATTACCTATAAAATGAAATTTTATTACATTAATACAAGCATTTTCCAAGCAAAGGAAGTTTATAAATGCGTAATATTACAATTGTATTAACATAATAAATTCATAATGGTTTTATATTTAATCCTATAAATAAAGTGTATTGGTAATAACCGAAACAATTAATAATCTACTGAAAGTTAGTGAGATATATTTATATATAGGAATATACACTATAATATAGACTACTTTAATCAAACGCTCTATTTATTCCAAAAAGGTATCAATATGATATTTGTGTCAATCACATAAACACCTGACTCGGACTCAACAACTAACACTTGGCTTAATAACCTGTAGCTATCATTAATGACTCGGTCAGTCATGAATCCATTCCTTCTGCATATATAAAAAAGGTTATAAATAAAAAAACCTTTAAAAAAAGGTTTTCTTATTGAATTAGTTTAAAACATACCAAAGACGATTACCAGATACGGAGGAATCCTAAAAATAATAATAATAATTGAGTAGTTGTTCATTTGATAGATGATATATATGTTTGATTCTATACAACATAACTCATGGCATAACTTTCTGTACCTACTTCTTCCAAAGTATGAATTAGATACATAACTTTTCTAAAGCGTAGTTAAAAATACTTAAATATTTGTTAACTGTAATAATTACATAGTTAATATATGTATAATATTGGTTAAAAAAACTCATATTATTTACAAGATGGAATTAATTTTAATAAAGTAATAATAAAAATAATTTTGGTAAATTTATCTTAAATTTATTAAGTTACACCGTAGAACAGCTCCGGTATAAAACTATAAAACGAATTTCCTATCAACACAAGCAACCGCAACAAAGTGATAGGTTTCCAAGGAAGTTATAAAATCACCTGACGCGCATTTATAACGCAGATCGCTAACCATTCTTCTGAGTCCGGTTAAGGCTGTGGAACGTTGTAAAGTGCATCACACAACAACACTTGACGGACACCGCGCCAATGAAAACTAGATAGAAATTTGCAAAGCCTTTGTGATAAAGAATAGTTAGCAAAGTTATTGCTAGAGAACGCAGGGCAATTGTATTTGTATGTCGATTTTGTGGCCTGAATTTAAAATTATTAGATACCGTTGTATCTATGCAGTGTACTACTGAAATAAAATAGATATTTTTATATTTTAAGATTTGCAACGCTAGACTGATGCGGAGTGGAGGAAAAAAAATATAGTAATCACAGGAAGTAACAAGACCTGCAAATGTTGGGTTACAAAAACCTATCTGTGGATGTTTTGCTTACAAGGCAAAATGAATTTTGATATTCTTTCCATTTTATAATATGCCAAATTTTAATACCTCGTAAGCAAAACCCTCCGTAGATTATTGGAATCCAGTAAACCCATAAGATGCCATTGTACAAATTTAATCCGTACCAATAAAACGAATTCTTCACGAGAAAAGGAAAAAAAAAGAATGAAAGTCTTGGGTCGTATGTGAAGTCGACCAACCCACACCTATCCGTCAGTGTGACTGACTAAGGCCTAATTATTGACGTTATTTAAACTTCATAAGAAAACGATGGCCAATTCTACACACAAGAGAGCTTTTATCACCTAGAGGTATAATGAATAGCTTCCGACCTATTTTCAAATGTACGAAAAATACACAAAAATTCTTAATAATTGGTAAAGTTGTTACGAAGAAGTTTCATAACTAACACATTGGTATGATATTAAATTTATCGTATTCAATCTTTGCAGTATTAAACAATGTACACATTAAAACTGCTTAAAGGTGCTTCCTAATTCAATATATTTTATAGCAGTAGCGAATATCTTTTGTATCTTCTACAATGAATCAATATTGCTGCAACTCATACTAATTGGATCCAATGAAACACATTTTTGTCCCATTAGTGGTGGTGGTCAAGATAAGTCTTATTTATACTCGCCAATTCAGGCGAGTAGGGGACCTTTTAAGAGTTATTGCTGCTTTCGCGAAATAACTGTCACAATACGTTCAATTATAGCGCCGGTAAATAGCGACTTAGATGAATATCGAATTCCATTTGTACAAATATATAGTTAGTCCAGCTTTTCAATCAGCACGGTATTCGATAGATTAAACCTATTTGGTTTGGAAAATCTCACAATAAAATCTACTGCATTGTTAAGCAAATCTCTCACAAAGATAGTGCAGGCGACTAAGATGTTCCGGCGAATAATAGTTTATTATAAAACCTTATACTTTTTACTTACGACACCTATGGTGAACCAACATGCAACCTCAGTAAGGTTGCATGTTAGTTGCTTCCAAAATGAAATAATTTCTTATTATTCTTTTTTAATAGAGATTTTTACAGCTTACCATAAAAGTACATAGATTAATTAAAATTAAAATAATTAACCAATCGTTTTTACCTCAACTTGTCAACTAACGTTCGTAACGAATCAAATTTAGATTTTTAGTGAATTCTTTTATCTGATTTTTCGAGACATATAAACTAAGTAAAACTAAAATAAGAAAACATTTGTGCAATTTTGTTTTAAATTAATTCAAGTAGATCGTGTACTAGTTTCGACAATTTAGTTCATTGCATTGTTATGCATTAAATGCGTTAGTTGAATTGGTTTATCGAACAGGTCATAGTCGAACATTAAACAAGCTTTACCTGAATAAAATTACACAGATGGGTACTTAGTAACTTTTATAGTGGGGACTATGGAGAAGTAACAGCAAAAATATGGGGACGTCTAGCGTAGTGCAAACTCAGTTAATACTAATGTTTGTAGTTTTGCCTCTTTGCTGACAATATCGCTACAACTAAATATTTTTAGGTTTACCTAAAGTCAGTAGTAGTTACTTATTTCGTTATTAGTTTACTGTTATAATTTTCTTAATTGATTTATGAGGAAAGCTTTATTAATGATTAAATACTAACTACTTTGTATGTGCGTATATAATCGCGATTGAGCTTAACTTCTTTCGTCGTACAATAGATTATTGTTTGACATTAATGCTATGGACCCTAACATATATATTATAGACACTCACTGATAAAGCAGTTATAACTAATCAGGAAATACTTGGAATAAACATGCCATTGCACCCAACTTTACATCAAAATGATATTACATAACTATCATGTTCACGGACAGAATTTTAAGTAGTTTTCTTCGTAGTCCTTCCTTCGCACTAGTACTTACGCGTGTGGCACTAAACCTAACTCAACACGATTTTCAACGTAGTATTCCATGGATCTATGGTATAAAGCTTTTACAATATTATTTATAATAACATTCATTTTCCTGCATATTACGTGAACGGAATTAAAATTATAAACTTAAGCTCAGCTTTTATTCATTATATTCTACATTAATTTAAGAATTAATAATAGTAATCATTTTATCAATTAAGTATTCTGTTGACATCTTTTACGCATAACAGAATAGAAAAAAACTATCAAAGAAGCGACATATTTAGAAAGACAAAAATAATGTATATTTTATTCTGTAAATGAAGACTAGATTTTATAGACACAGATCTCACATAGGTTTTTTAAACTATAATTATAGTTATTTACCTAAACGTATCGATAAGAAAAACTCCTAATAATGGTTTTAGTTTGGCATAGAAAAGTGTATAATATGTATACAAAACATATATAAATTGACATTTTAATCAAGACCTCCATATGGCTAATGTTACTACAAATGTAATTTGATAACTAAAGTTTTAAATTGAAATCAACGAAGAATCTAAAACGCAAGATTTTTTCTCGCTTTGACAAAGTTAGGTTTAGAGTATTAACGTCATTTTAAATAATCTGCATCAGTAGAAAGAATCGCATGAAAGAAATGAGATCAAAAATAGGTACAATACCTATACCAACTGAACTTCATATAGTTGAAGAGAAGAAACTAGTCATTCACTCAGACTCTTAATCCGTTCAGATCAGTTCTGTTTCCCCAATCTCCCACTTTCGGAGCATACAGTTACCAAGTCTTCATTCAAATCACGTTTCGTCGTTACGGATATTTAAATTTTCAGTTCACACGATCGCGTACTCTCTTTCAGACGTCGCATTAATATTAATAGCGGAGTATTACCCGAGTCTAACCATGTCAGACCAATGCTTATAATCGGTGAGTGGTTCCAGCATTGCACGTAGAAATCTAAGGTCAATACTGTATTTAACTGGACTGGAGACCGTTCAGGTCTAATTAATAATGGGAGGTGTCGATTACGATTATTAATTAATACTGTACTTGTGCATGTGTGTATACTATACCTTAAAAGCTTTTAAAACCAGTCATAACTATTAAATACCATATAAGAAGCTACCATATTTACAAAACTGAATGTTGTATTGTAGTTTTAATGTTTAATGTGCAAAAGTGCACTGTTTTAAGTAAAAAATCAATTATATCATCATAAGGAAGAAAAGAGAACGCTTAATTTTTTTACTTTATAAGTATCTGGTGAAGAAAGATAACAAGAAGTTTCTTTCATTAAGCCATACATGGTACCTTCAGTAATACTTAAAGGATATCTTCCTTAGATAGCGGGTCTAGTAAGTACGCTAATCAACGTTTCCCATCAGCTCGCTTTCAATAGAGTTTGTTAAATCATGTTAGAATATCGGCCTTTGCTGCTTTTGTCATGCTATCGGTATTTAACCACATTTCATCTGGATAACGACACTAAAATAATTTTGGTCTTGTAAATAATTTCCTGCAAATTAACTTTACTATAATTCTTGTATCATCGAAAATTTAAGACACCTTAAGCTAACAGCAGCGGGGACAAGTCTAAGAAAACGGGTAACGACCGGAACGTTTTCAAACTGGCGTGCTAATCAAAATTGTCACTTCTTCCATCTCTAATTAAAGATGGCGCTAGTGGCGATACATTTATTGTATGTATATACACACAAGGTAAACATATTGATAAGATGATACAAATTTCACTAGGGCAGTTGAAAGTTGAGTATTGTATAAAATATGTCTTTAATATTAAAAAAAAAAGAGTAATGAACTAATAAAATAAATTACGTGCTATAATTTTTTTTAAATATTTGCTGTATTTATCTTTCTATCTGATGATGTTACAATATATATAAAATAGACTAAAATTAATGCAATAGTATGATAAAAATACTGAATTAACTTGGAACCACGGCTTTCCTGCACCTGAGATCAGAGTGAAATGATAAAACGACACTAGACTTAACGCGAAACCTTCCCATGGCTTTCACAGCTAAGTACGGAACTCCCAATATGCCTCCGGAATGTTATAGCTAACAGACATGCAGTATAATAATGTTATTCAAGTAACGACAGGACGGAATTCCTACGCGTTTTGCCACACACGTCTTTAGCGCCACACAGAGCATGTAAAATATTGATAAAACAGACCAGTAGAGCAAAGCGCACTTCTTTTGAAGACGTGCGAGCGCCAACAATGCTCTAAATTTGTTGATCAGTGACAAAGATTTATTATATTTATATACTTTAAATGTGGTTGAAATAAAACAACAATCAATAAGAGAAATGGGAATACTACTTGATTTTAAGCAAATTTAAGTTTTCACATTTAATATTCTTTGAGGAAAGTTATACCTGACTAGTTATACTTGAAAAAATAGCGCAGTGAAATGTTCTTGCTCAAAATTTGTGTTAGGAGCGGAATGAATTAGTTTCTTTTCCTTTTCAGTTGTTCTTAAAAAGAAATATTATTGTCACTTGACAATTGCTTCAAACTTAAACTAAGCTTTATAAATAATTTGGTTTTACTGTAGATACTTGTAACACCAAGCGAATAGCAAAACCGTAACCAAAGTAATTAATCTTTGCCATTTCGTCTTTTTCCTTTTTTGTTCTAAGCTGTCTTTGTCATGAGAAAATGATATATAACAATTATGTAAATATAATCGCATGGGGGTACATGTATATTAACATAATTATTTTAAGGGAGCAAAAAAAATTATGAGCCTATGAAAACACTATAAACAATATTTTCAATATTCTCTTTGCGATCATTCTTGGTTTCAAGTTTCTTTAACAATATGTCTCGATGGTTTAGGTTCAAGAAATATTTCAAGTGTTACTCTGCCGACATTTTTATCGTCTTTATAGTACGCGTCCTTTAATTGTCAATTTTTTTTGTCGGAGTTTAACTCAATTTTATACATTTAGCTTGAAGCCGAAGCCAAATTAACTTGTTTAGCGGCCTGCCATAACACTAACCTTCCTATCTCTCAATCTGCAAATACATCAATCAGTTTTACGGATAGAGCGCTTCTTTTAGTTGTGGCTTAGCCCTTAGTTATGTAAGGTACACTTCTAGACCGCACTGCGTGTCGTATTGCTACTAGTTTAGATATTGTTTTAATGTTCCCCACCGTTACCGTTGTGGTTGTATGGTTAATGACCTTGGTCACCACGACCTCTAATGAGTCAGAAGTCCTGGTTTGTTTTTCAAAGCATGCTGATATCAGTGATTTCAACCGTCAGGCACTCGCTACCTCCGGGAAGCCTCCTATTCTGGAGCTAATTGACTGGTAAATGAACAATGGCAAGAGGTCTAACTGCATGACCCTTGTGTCATCACAGGCCTCTTGATCTGCCCATGTAGATCTTTGGTATTACTTACGCTACTTTGTCGATACTTCTGCTTAGTATCTTCTTCTTACAAGCACCTCTTTAACGCTAAGATCAGCTGCTGCTTCCACTGAATCCCTCCAAGGACGCAAATATACTTGCCTTTTTAAGGACTATTTTACAGAATAAAATCTATAAAATATGGCTTATCAACTTAAAAGCTATCCATAATAATATAAGGTGTGGTAACATAATGGCTAAGTTTTATTAAAAATAAACTTGAGTAATTTTAAATATTACGCCTATCAAAACTACAAACAGTAGTAGTAAATTAACAAATACCTACCCTTATCTTTAAAGATAAAGTAAAGTATAGGTAAGCGTAATCGCTTACCTTATATAGCATCTTAGAAACTCTATAAGCTGCAAATTTAACGTTACTTCGCAATATTGATTATCATCACGATGTAGATTTTTCTTCTTGTAATAAATTGTTAATCGGCGCTGAACTGGCATTGCCATTACATATGCGGCGAGGCAGAGCAAAACTTTGTATCTCGTGGTTATGGTCAAACAACCATTTTAAGATATCATATCCTATCCCAGTTATTTTGACTGACGTCCAAATCAAAATGCACAGTTATCGGAATACATTACAGTTGCGGCATGTTCGGTCAGTACTCTTTTATTTGTTTGATCGTTATGACTGGTTTCAGCTAAGACGGCTAATTGCTACAAAATGGAAATCTAACTGTGAGAATAAAGAAACGGTTTTGCAGATACGGCATTCTTTGTATTCGTTACATAAATGCCTGCGTATATATTATTTGAAATAAACTGACTTCTCTTGTTGAGCTTGTTGTAATAATTTTTATTGCTTTTTAAAATATAATACGAATATATAATTAGCTGTTTTAAAGTCACATATAACTGTTTTTTTAATAAGGAATGTGAACATAATATACCTCAGTTTAAAATACAACCTTAGAATGTAATCAGTATTAACCACAGCTTATATACCAAAAGAAAATACTTTTTCTACCCCAAATATATGTAGGCACTATATTATGAGTACACCTTCCTCCTTATAAGATTATCAAGAGAGCATAAGTTAATTATTTGATTACACATACACTCATACTGCAATCAGTATTACTTTTAAGGTGTTATTATGAGAGTACTAATTTAAAATAAAAAATAAGAGTTCATTTTATATAACTGTTACCAATTTTCAGTTAAACCATTAAAACACTTGTATAATATATTATTATTATAAAAATATAGGATTTATCCGGATTTTTTCGGATTCTATATTTTTAGGATGTGCTTCATTTAAAACAAGGTTGTATTAAATAACACTTGGATATATACATCTGTAAATTATTACAGATATAACCGATGGTCTTAGCTACATTGTATAGTGACAAGAATAAATCGAGTACGTATGCGGTATTACCACTATTAATCCCGCTACGTATAGAGTAACTTTTCACGTATCTAATCAGTTACTTTCGTTCCTTCTTGAGTTTTAAACTAAATCCCTTAGATTTTCATAAGGGTCAATGGTAAAAGGTGTGTTAAAGACATTTAATCATTATCATAATTCTATATAAGTCCCACTGCTGGTGTTGCTACACCGATTTGAACGAAATTTGATGTTAAGATGAATAATATCTTAATAAAGAATGCAAGCTACCTTTTCAGGTGATATTAGATTTTTACGCGTACAGGGCGACACCTACCAGTTAATTTTATATAACAGCAATGGTTTAGAGTGAAATGGTACTTTTTACTTTTATTTTTACTTGAAACATTGACTGTATATAAGAATAATACTCATAATGGTCAAAACTTGATCGAATTTTTCACTCTAAACCATTGCTGTTGTATAAAACTAACTGGTAGGCGTCGCCCTGTCCACGTAGATATTTAATATCACCATTACTATTTGCACTTAGATTCAGAGCCAGATCGTGGCTCTGAATCTAAGTGCAAATAGTCAAATTCAAAAGAGGCGTGAAATGGCAATGTTTTGGCTTTTACGGTGGAGGTGACTGTATATCAAGTAAGCTACACTAGGTATCTTCACATATGGACTCTTCTATCGCTTACCTTATCAGGTGGTGTAATTTAAAAAATAATCTGTAATTTGTACTGTAAAAATTATAAAACCTTTTGTTTATAGTTGTATAATATATTTTCCATTTCTACCTTTTACCTTATGACGTCGCTTTTAAGTCGAATGTTTCGATGACGAAACCAAAGCAACTCGACATTTTAGTATCTAGACGGGTCAATCGATTATGTTATCTCTAGCTAGTCAGTGCTTCGGAAGGAAAATTGGGGAATTATTATATTAGAAATTTGAGCTTTAGCATCACGCCACAGATCCAATATGAAGGTGGATGAAAATGGTTGCCATAGTAACCGGAATCAACGGCTTAACGTGCACCGAGATAACAAATTATAGTGACTGACCATGACGATAGTTGCTTTATTATCTTTGAATCAATACGCCAACAAGCTCCAAATATTGAATAGGAGTAAAATTAATTATTCAAAATATAAAACGCTAAGTATACTTCTGCGGGTACGCTGTCAGCTGTTTACTGGCCAGTAAACAGCCATTATAGATTAAATTATCCTTCTGATGTTACCCAATCCACCAATTACTGGTAGTTACTCAAATTATTCTTTTAGTCCTGCTTATCTGTGCTTATCCGTATTCTAATACAGACGCCGATATCCAGTTTCTCCCGTCATTAAGCATGTTTTTATAATTAATACGCGTAATATGCTCAATAAGTTTTACTATAATCTATCCTTTGAACAACCCTTAGGCTATTGCAACACTGCAATAACTCAGGTTCTATATGAAATAAATACTAATTTTAAACAAAACAAATGAATAAAAGTAATGGTAACACATAAAAACTAAGAAATAAGAACCGAATAAGAAAATGTCGTCGATAGATATTGATCGTGTGTTTAAATTTGCTTGATAAGAGATATTTATGCCCGGTAATAATTCCTACTGGCTTTAATTCCCTTCACACCTTAACACAGTGAACAGTTTCAGAACCGTGCATATTCGCACTCATCACAACAGACCGGCCACAACCGGGATTCAGTCTAGGACCTCAGACTAAGTAGACAGGGGTACTGACGTCGACGTTATACATGCTGCTAATACTTAGGCTGGTGTTCGCTAACACTTAAATCGGCAATTGCTTTTAACCCTCGACTTTTTGATATTTAGCTTATGGAAGAATCGGACGGATAATTTTTAATCACCAGTTAATGTGAGAACCCCAGCCATTAAGAAATGATATACGAGTGACAAGTGATTTGATGTTTTATAATTTCAGATAACATTTACATTGATGACGGTCGAATACTTACTATTATATTGTTATTCAGTATTGTCCCTTTGGCCACCTTATCGTCTAGTTAAGTGAACCTATTGTTAACTTTTACATTTGCTTCTTGCTCTTAAAATTAGCGCAAGTTGAATTACACCAGGTACTAATCATTTTTTGTTCAACCAATAAATGGATATTTGAAAAGCAGTTTCCAATACTTTATAGCAGAACCTATCTTATCATTTCTTACGATTTGACAGCTTTACTACTGACTAGAGTAATGCCTCTTTTTATTCAGTAAGCATTGTTAAATAATAAAAACAGGCGTATTGTCATAACGTGTCTTTAATTATTGATAATGCGTCTCCACTCCGCTCCAGTGGATTAGCAAGATCAATACCGGTTTAATTGATGGGAATAAGTGGTACGTCTTCATGCAATCGACATTATAACATAACGGACAATGCAATAACTTATTAGATTCTTTCCTATTAATTTAATGTTCTATTCCTATTAACATTTTTATACCTGTTATATCGCAGAATTGAATATTTCTAGCTACGTGTTGCCAGTCTGCTCATTTCTTAATCCTGTTAAATGCTACAAAGTTAAACTCACTACCGACTTCATTTACACTTTTTTATATGATTCCATGTTTAATTATTACTGAAGATTATTTCTTTTCTAGAAAAAACAGTTAACATTACTTACTTGGTTATGTCTTAGATATTATAAACACAATATTACTGTAGGCACTAGCTAGTAATTAAATATCATTATAGAATTGGGTAATTAAAATATAATATTTCAATGTTGATTGAATACGATATGCGTATTAAATATTATAACGTTTCATTGTGTAATTACTATTCTTCGAAACCAGAAATTCGGTTCTGTCGAGTTATAAAATATCATAAATATATTATTCTATGTTTCCATTTGTAAACAGTGTTAATCGTATTCGTATTACAAATTAACCTCTTAATATTATACTTTAATATTTGATCCATGGAAATCAGACTAAATAGATATCTGATTCAACTTGCTTGCATTGTAAAAATTGGACAGTTTAAAATTCTGTACAGAAATCGGTATTTAGTCACCCTAGAAGTAAATTAACACTAGTAACATGTCTCACCAACTAATTATTACACATCAATAGTATCACTTTAAAACTTGGCGTGAAATGGTACAAATGTGTTTATCAACGTTTGAGGCTGATCGTACGTAAAAAAAAATGTAGACAGAGTAAGGGAACAAGTCATGCGTTAATCATGAAGTAAGTTACCGATGAGGCTGTAACAAAAATTAAGCTGCTTTTTCTTACATCTTATTACAATTTTAAATAGATACAGATTGCAGAAACAACAACCATTCTTCATACAACGTTTGATTTTCTGATGGAAACTATTTTCAAAACCGGAAAGTATTTACTTTGCAGTATATGTACCGAGCTGTAATCGCAGCCATTTGTTGTATTATAGACACTGGTTTCGAGAGCCCAGTTCCAAAAATGTTCTTGACATAAAAATGTAGCTTTAACTGGATGTATTATTATTATATTAGTATTTATTTATCGGAAATCGCACCCATAATAATATTAATTGGAATCACAATGTTAACAATTAGCTTCTTGTATGTCAATTACGTTTATAGTGTTAAATGTGGAACATCACATTCTACGCAATCTACACTTTATGACGCAATTAACATTAATCATAACTCTTTTATTAATACTCGTTAAATAATTATAAATATTATTCGCAAATGATCTGTTTCCATCTATATAAGCCGTGCAAAAGCAAAGAACCACTAAGCACGCCCGTTTAGGTGCCGTTTACACAAAATTTCCCACTAATCGGTAAGTGTTGAAATCTTTCCGCAAAATGCCTTTTAAAAATAAAGATCCAAGTCTATTTATTTGATTTATGATGTATCTCGTGAAGGTATTCCGTTCAATTTAGATCTTCTAGACTCGACACTACAAAAGTGAGATCTGATTGGACCCCGGCACCGGGATTTGTACAAGCCAATCTGTCTTCTGTCAGACAAATTACTTTAAAAATCCTATCTCTTGTTGTTTCTTCTATTGATACTTACCAATTAAAAATCTTAATCAGTTTTCGTTTATTTCGACCTCTGGGAATTCGATTTCGCCCCAAGGGGCGATGTCGACTAAGCTGGGACTAAAGAAATGCTCCAATTTATCTTAATACAAACAGCTAGTAATAAAAAGTTAATACGCAATAGATTGTGAGAGATTTCAACAAATACTAATCGCCAATATAATAATGTAATTAAACAAACTTAATTTCGCTTTGGAAATATCAAGCTCCTTTCACTTACACCTTTTGTGAGGATGTAACACGAATAAACCGAAATAGTCTGATTGTAATAATACCTAAATAACTTTCTTAGCACTAATAATCATACAATTGACCCGGTGTATACAGAAACATGACTTATGAAATACTTATCCTTTTGTTACGGAGCAGTTACAATTTCAACATCTTTTAGTGAAAGTGTACGATGCTATTTATTTAGTCGTTATCTAATTTAAAACATTCGAATATCAATGTCTTTTTTGCATTAGTTTGCAAATTAAATATTAACATTTATGAATAGTTCTCTGTTTTTTTAATCGGTAAAGTGTGTTACGTTGCGTCATTTGTAAATTGAATTCAATCTAATTCCAAGTAAAATCGGTATTATCTCAAGCTTGCGGAAATAATTTTTTTAATCTGTATAATCTTTTTGATGACGCGGTTAAAATAAAATTAGAAATTTTAAATAGTCTAGATATTAAGTTTACCTAGTACTGATGTTTTTTAATATATTGCCGTAGTAAAGTACCTTAGTTTAACTAAAAGATTTGAATTCATAGGCGGTGGAATAATGGAAAATTAATTTATATTACAAAAATGAAAATACAATTTTGGGAAGCCAATATAGATGACATGCCTATATATCCAAATTAAGTTTACACTTTGGAGCCAGTCGACTGGTAAAATACTATTTGCTGTATTAAGGATAACTTAATACAGCAAATAGCTTAATTAAATTACTGTAATGTCACCAGTCTATGTAAAATAAATACAAGTTGAAGGTTAGTAGATTTTAATTATATACTTAATAGGTATATCAATAGTTAGTGATTAGCATTTTTTTTGATCTAGAATATAAAAATAAACAAGTACGTATATCGGTACTATAATTAAAAAAAAAGCAAAAACAGGAATACTTCGAGAAGCAGCCATAATTATGCTCACGCGCAGACGTATGTTAATGCATGTGTGTTTTAAGATGTTATTATAGGACAAGTTCTACACTACGCGTATCTCGTATCTAGTTGTCAGAAAATATTCAATATTTGTAGTAATTAAATCGCTATGGTATTTTACTTATAAAATATGATCGCTATATTGCCTATATCAATAAAACTAAAATTCGTTGTGAATATATTATCTTTATTGGAAGGCTTCCACTTGTGAAGCAAATTGTAATTCCATTTTATTGTTATTAGGAATACTTGTCGTAATAAGGTGAAACCATCTTAACCATTCAAGGTGGACGGAAATTCACAAAGAAAGCTTTTGAAGCGAAGCGAGCTGAGCGCTTAATCCAGTCGACACAGTTAACTCTGGGAACACCCGTTAAATGCATAATTCAAAGACTTTATTTTGTCCAGCGTTTCCACTTGACGTTGCTATAAAGAAAACCAGATTTCCGCAGTGAATATGGTAAACAATATAAACCTAGTCTTTGAGAACTTAACTTTGTAACAATCTTATTTATC
Source organism: Acentria ephemerella (assembly GCA_943193645.1). Taxonomy (NCBI): domain Eukaryota; kingdom Metazoa; phylum Arthropoda; class Insecta; order Lepidoptera; family Crambidae; genus Acentria; species Acentria ephemerella. Next base: position 5,787,732 of record OW971886.1, on the reverse strand, counting down.
GCTTACAAGTCGAGAAGATTTATCATATTCAAGCGAGAATATTAAAATAAATACAAAAGTTTAAAATCTAAATCTAAATTGTTTATTAGGAATATAAATTTATTAGAAGTTCACGTCACTAATTCTTTTTATTGAAGATAATCAATAAAAAAAATTCAATTCAGTAACACTTAACTTTGACCAGAATCTTGGCCTACAATTAATTAGCAAATTGTCAATACCCAAATTATTCTTAAAGATTTCAATTTAGTTAATAGTAAAAGAGATTTAAATATGAAATTACCGACACTGTATAGAGAGAATATTTTAAATTTAAAAAATAATGATTTATTGTTCGTTTCACTTTTATTTGTTTTTACATTCAACTTTAAACGTAAGAATAGATCCACCAAAAATTTGAGTGATTTTTAATACGAGTATTGACGTGGAACTAATGCTGTGAAAACATTTCGCAATACCAATGCTGTATTAGAAAAGGATACGACTAATGAATGCACCGTGTATTTTCGGTTCCCCTGCTTTCATACTGAAAACTTCGACTTAGTGAATAAACAACACGGAGGACCTATGAATAATAATAAATTGAAAGCTATACCTTCCATATTGACCTACTTTAACCAAATCGGCTTAATAAATACTTGAAACGTAAGGTAAATTTCAACGCGCGCTTCACTTTGCGATTCAGACAAATCATGAGGCATTTATCACCTTACCTTGTTGAATTGGTGATGAATATTGGATTATCTACAATAATCGTAAATAAAGTACGCGAATCTTATTATAAAGCGAAACTTATTTAAAAGTTGTGGTAACTTTTTGGTGGTCACTCCTTGCTGTAAATTACTACACGCTCCTGAGATCCGGTCAAGCAGTAACACCATACCTACTATGGAAGACATCGAACGATAAGACTCGCATCGAGACAGGCCCGCCTTATCCATCGATCTTCACTGTTATTGCGCCGTGATAACGCAAGACCTTACACTGCACAAGAAACTTTTTTAACAGTACAGAACCTGCACTTGAAACCATCCGTCATCCTCCGTATTTGAAGGACTTGACTCGGAGTGACCGAAAAAATTACTTCCTTACCAGAAAGTAGTACAAAATACCTTAACACTGTTAAGCTGAGGGTCCAGAGAGTTCTATCACAAAAGCATAAATTACAATGAGACGGCAGAAATCTATAGACATTGGAATGAATATTTTGATTGAAAAAAATATATTTAATTAATAAAAAATATTTCATATTTCAGTACTTAATAGCCTTTAGTTGATGTGTTAAATTAAATCAATAGTATTGATTTAAATACGAGCTCATTGGCCTAGTTGTTCATGCACTTTACTTCTTGTTTCAACTTCGAAAATGAAGCAATTTTCACCATGGTTGGTAGGGACCAATATAATATAAGGATACATCAATTAAAATTTGTTATTTTCCTTTTTATTTTCCGTTTTTCCCGAAACAGAAACTGTCTTAGCCTACCAAAGAAAGCGCTATAGTTTGGGGACTTCCCAGAAAATATTCGTGACACTGCTTCTACTCGTCTAGATTTTGAGTGTGATTGTTTGACTTCCCTGACAGAAAATATTTGAGTGGGTTGTTTTAAAATTTTAGAAAATCTAAAGATGCAGGACATTATGCAACTAAAGTCTCGTTATCCCAAAATATCTTAACTATGCGGTGATAAATTGAAAAAATATACACATTGTTTTATACCTATAATAAATTATTTTTGACAATTTCAAAACCTCAAAACAAAAATTTAAAAAATCTGAAAACATTCCTAGAAAATACCACATAATCGACAGAATGGCAGAAACGAATTAACAGCTATCTGGAACGCGAATAAATGCACTCGAGCAGATCGGTATCGTTTAAGACCGGGTAACCAATACCTTCACGCTTCGGAAGACACGTCAAGCCGGTACTTGCTGCAGTTGGCGTAAAATGACAGTTGTTAACACCCATCATTTCATGTTATACCGAACCCGATGAGTGTGTATCAAAGAAAAATTGTACTTTTTACCTATGATTTTCTAACGCTGCACAAATAAATATATATCTTCATTTAATTACGTACAAAAATGACAATTTCCACAGACCATTCCATAGACTTTGATCTTCGGTAAGAGGAGAAAGAGTAAGTTAAATTACGTTATCTTTCCCTTTATTCTTTAATAGGCTGATATAAAAATGGCTAAGGCGCTCTTAATGCTTCATAATGACTTAAAAGTTAATTCCAACTATTGCAATAGCTCAAGTTAATCCTTTTTATCAACTTTATGGTAGCATACAACATCGAATTAGTGTTTCTCGCGTAAAAGCAATTCCGAGATGTCAGCGTACATTTCTTAATTTTAGCAAATTTTAAACTCATTTCCTTCATACTAAAACTCAAACAAAACATCTGAATCTTCACACCTGTTCACTCTGTCTCATCAATTCACCACGCTGAAACCGATTAGCAGAGTATAATCAACAGCAAATTACATCTCACAAACCGCAATCAATACAGTCCTAATGCCATTAAAATATGGCTCCCTTAACATCTACACTATATGGACACATTGCAAATTGTACCTGTACTATTAATCTCCCACTCAATTACAGTTAAACGCAAAGATCAGTTCAAGAGTCATCGGTCAAATGTCGTAACTAAAACATCACTTGTCGATCATTATAAAATCATAATTCGCAGCGAAAGTACTGTATACCTTTCAGTGTAGGTACGTATTTAATTGCATTTTCAACTTTGTTGCGTGGAAATTGGACCCACAGCATTGTTCGTACGCTAATGTTAGCGTGTTGAGATGAACTGGAAAACCAATTATGGTCAGTCATTATTGCTTTGGAGAACCTCAGACGGATAGCAGACGGAACGTTTTTCATCAATTACTAGCCAGCTTTCATTCAATTAACAGTGTATTATACAGACCATTGCTTTGAATGTTGAACATCATGTGACAATGGGTTTCGATTTCTATTGCTAGTAAAAAACTAGTGTGTCCGAATTTGACTTCCGTGCCAATGTTCTTTGTATATATATTAACCTTTTTGTGCTACTTAATTATATTTTATATACTGACCTTAGGCAGGGCAATTGCTTTTTAAAAAACATACTAAGATATATGAATATAGGAAACTAGCTTCTGCCCGTGACTTTGCTTGCATGGCTTACAGGAAAAACATGAGATTTTTGAAAAAAAAAATTAATATCGTAACCTACTTCTAACCAATTTAATATAAAAACTGACAATATTCCAAACAATGAACTCTTCGCGAAGTTCTCCGTGAAGCTGAACTCGACTCTGAGATGAAAGTAGTATCAGCAAAAGATCTCAAAGAGTATCTAAAAAGTTCTAATTGAGAGATAACCAGACTTTATTTACTGCAGTATTGTATTTTAATTTTTTTTTAAGAAATAATAAGATGGTGCTAGAATTACCAGGTTCTCTTTCGCAGGCCACAAACGCAAATTGCATATCTTGTAAATAATGAATAACTCAATACAGCTTACACCCGTAAGGCGCCGAGTCTCGCAAACATAAGAAGAAATTTTGTACCAGGGAGTATATCTAGGATGTTAGGAAGCCACTCCAGGGCGGCATGGTCATGATAAGTACCACGAAGTAGGCAGACACCAGTGGGGAGGTTTTAGTATATGTAGTATCAGTAACAAATACAGATACATCTCTTCATCAGAAAAATCTCTATTTATTTGCCATGTACACGTTTACCATGGGTGTAGGATTTTCGAGGGCCTATTTGATCCTGTTGGGGCGTGATTTAAAAACCCCTGATTCAGAAAAGTTTTCAGTCAATGGACTCAGAGAATAGGATTTATAAAGTTAATTAAAACTCCCATTTCACTCTCTTAGGTGTGATTACGTATACTCAACCTCTACTTATGGATACCTACACTTCACAATGCACACTCTGAAAATTTCATATCTCTAGGACCAGTAGTTTAGACTGTTTTTGCAAAAGTTACCAAGATGTAGCTTCGAATTTTAAATAAGATGTATCGACGCTCACATGCGTTAAAGTAAAAGTACGAAAAGTAAATATCGCGACTGTATAGAATGTTCCAGATCAGCAGTAAGTTCATACGACAAACGTGGTAGTCACATTATATAAGTGTATAAGACATAGTCTAACTTTTCTTATTACAAGAAATACCTCACAGTAAATTATTCGAACGAATTCTCTGTAAGTAACTCCTACCTTCTTTTTCCTACAGTCTAATATAAAATTCTTCACATTATTAAGTAAATGGCAAAGTTAATTTAAATATTTGCATTCGTCGTTGGTTGCTATGCCGTCGTATCATTAAATTCATTGTCATCCGTAGAAAAGTTAATGACAAGAATTACTAATTCGATAACAACCACAATGATTCTGTCACGTCCGCTTCTGGCTTACCTCATTATAAAATTATTGTGAAACTTATACTATATATGATAAAGAGGAAATTCCATTAGCAGCTTAACTATTGTGCAGGCTCGACCCACAATCTAGACTCCGTTCCGCCCTACATAACTGTCGAAGAATAAGCCCATCTCTTAATCAAAGCTGGGTTCACACCGAGATCTGATCTCAGCCTAATATGCTATGCTTCAGGTGGCAAGGGAAATTGTTATTTTTTTATATATTTCTTCTTACAAAACGTTTTTCTTGAATTATTTTCTCCAGCAATTTAATGTAATAATTACTGATTATTTACAAAGATAACACGAATAAAACAATTTTTTGTTATAAAGTGCACATAATGTGATTATTGCGATCTTGAAACTAAAAGTGAACAATTAAAAAATACATCATAAGTTTCCTGTAGCCATAAAACCACAAAAAAAAATTATATTGGTTTAAAATTAGAACTTTAATACTAAGAAAACATTCAAGAGAAAATGAAAATGAATGGAATAAGTAAAAATGTTATTGGATTGCAGTTAATTTACAAATATTGTAAAGAGAAATTAGAACAATATGAGGTTTCAATAAAATTGAAGCCGTTAATGAATACAAAATTAGCATACATTTCCTTCACAAAACTTAAAATAAATATGTAAAATATTTTTGTAAAGTATTTAATAAAAAAAAATAAGTAAATGATAAGTCTTTTTTGAAGGATTTTAATGTCATCGAAATGAATATGCGACCTAAAGTTGAATATGTGTACTTTTTTCCAAAATAAAGTTTGTGTGACTTGAATATCATTCAGCAACACCAAGTGCAAACTTGTGTTAGGTATAATTCTTATACGTACTTTAACTTGGATTCAGAATAGGAATGTAATAGCTTCACCTACAACCATTAGATAGATCGTGACGGCGGTGTTCCAGTGGCTGTGTGCCTTATTAGAACTTGGGCTGATACCGTTGCGTGTCTGGCCAATTTAATATGGATGCAGGTTTAATTAACAATAGATATTGTAAGCCTAGTAAATCAAATGGAATTAAACCATAAGCGGTGGTTGATTGGAACAGCTTTGATGTTGATTTTGTAGTTTCAGTCTACTCGTTGTATATTTATAATGCTATTTGTTGCCTATTTGTACAAAAACTTGAGAATCACTAATTGGATTTATCTTTGATTTTAGTTTGGGATTTTGACGGTTGTGTTATCATTCTACGGCCTAAGTGATGTATCTATGTGATGTTGGCAGAAAATTTTATTTAAGATTATATTTAGTTAATATACTTAAGGTCAACAAGTACTTGTTTAAAACTACCTGAATAAAATCCATTTAATTTTTAATTTATGTCATAGCGCATTTTACTTACATGGCGTAAATAACATAAACTTTATATGATTTAGGAATTACATTTATGAGGAAAATTCCTCCTGTAATAAAAGGCAGTAAAATCTAAAACATCTACTTATACCTATAAGATATCATTCTTACTGTAAGTCATAATCCATTAGTAGAATGCTTATTGCCGTGATTAAATCAAATAAATTTCCAGAAGATTGCAGTCAAGTGATAGTCAAGTGGATAGTTAGTTTTGTGTCCGGAGTTCAACGGGGAAGCAATGTATTGGAAACAGAGTAATTTGTGTCTTTGAACATAACACTTCCTCTTGATATTAAGGTGAGTGAGTATTCTGTTGATATTACAGCGTCTCAGCACAAGTTTAAATTCTAAATTCTAAGTTCATTGCATCCCACGCTGTTATTGGGTATAGGAATAAGATTTCTCAAACAATTTTTAAAACAATTTTACAGAAATAATGAAAAAGTAGAGGAAATTTGGGAACCTTCTTAAGTGGAAACACAAGAGCATTTTTTCCATACAAACATAGTATTTTATCCCTTCTTGTTCTTAGACAATGCTTACTTTTATTTTTACAAGAAAAAAATAATCTAAGTTCAGTACAACTCTTTCGAACAAAACTATTGCTGTCACTCACGTGTCCGTCTGCATGTCGTCTGTTGCAAAAGTTTTACTACCATACAGTCAAGGCTACAGTTTTTAAGTTTGCACAGTATATTCATCTTAATTACTCAAAGCCATTAAAATTAAATTAATTTAAAAAAAATTAAATTATTTTTCTACCCCATCAGGTAGGACATTGTTGTTTAGAACTTTATAATTAGATAATTACTGCATTTTTATTTTAATATATATTGAAATACAAAGGAATGAGAAGCCTTGTATTTTTTATAATATTTATTATTACTCATAGTTCATATAGCCTCATATAGTTCATATAGCATCAAAAATACCTATATATAAATGTAATTTTTGTTATGAAATTCTTTAATGTTCCCTAACGTACCTACAAACTTGTAGGGAACCCTTGGTGGGCAAATTCGATTCCTATTTATCAATTTTATTAAGATGACAGAGATTAGATCAATGTATAAAATTTATCGAATTAATGATTGATTTATTGATGATTTTGTCATGGAAGAGTTTCTCGACACAAGCATTACTAAATGCCCACAAAGTAGGTTCCACAATTACTATTTACACTAAAAAAATACATAATTTCAATTTGATATGTAACTTCAATTTCACACACGTAAGTTCTTAGTGTGAAAAAATTACCAATAAAACAAAAACGTTACTTTATATACCTTTATTTTTAAGATCTAAGATCGCGAACAAGCATCAACATGACTCCACATTTGAATGTTTGGTGATTGCCACCGAACTACTTAAAGTGTGAATACCCTGGTTTTATTTCCGACATAAGGAAAGCAATCATAGAAGACATTAAAATTGGTACGTGCTCGGTGTCTTTTTACTTTCGATGTACCAATTTAATGTAATTAAGATCAATTAGAAATGTAGCATCGAATTACAATAGAAGCGAGCGAGGTGTTATTTCCCCCTCCTTTTTCCGCTTCTCTTTTTTATGTTATCGAGTGTCTAATCTTAAAATGTATAACTATTACTCATATTGTTTACTAAACCGATTCTATTTTGTTATATGTCTTCAAATACAACAAAAACTAACATTCCAATTTCTTGTCCAGAAAATATTAATAAAAATGGAAATCCACAACATAAAAAATAACTTATGCTATTAACTCTATTGAATTCAAATAACATTTTCTAAACAACCAGAAGTGTAGAACAAAAACGAAATCACATAGTTAACCAGGCACGTAATGCATTCATATTTTATACAAAAATCATTTATTTAGAACTTACACGCATCACATATATACAGTGTACGATAGTGTCTGCATTAATTCAATAAAACTTTTAACATTTAATTAAATTAAAATAGCTACTTTAGATTAAAGAATCTTGATAGATATTGAATAACATGCCGATACACTATAATACAATATAAGATTTGTTTAAGAACTATTTTACCTACTTTTAAGAACTTCGACAAAAAATGGGAACTTTCCGAACTTTTTTTTACTTCCTTTTTTTTAAAAAAAAATTAAAACTAAAGTAAAAAATAAAAAGTAAAAAAAAGGAAAGTAAAAAATAAATATGTTTTAAAGACATTAAAAGTATATTTTTGGCGGCTGTCTAGTCGAGTCATCAGAACCCCTTTCTACTAATCCAGAGGCCCCGGTTTCGAATCCCAGTAAAGTCAGATATTTGTATGACGAATACCAATATTTGTTAACGAGTCGTCTATATTTCTCCTTTATTTAGTAACCCAAGCTCTTAATGATGCTTAATTTGGTATAGGCATTAGGTGTAAGTGTGAGAAATATTACAAATATATTATTATTATATTTTACTCGTCCAATTTTACTTTTTACTTACTTTTTACAATTTTACTTAATTAAACGCTTTACCTAAAGAAGAAAATGACTTACGATTCGCCATTTTCTTCTTTGTCAAATTCCGGCACGTGGTCAGATAAATAGACGGAAGAACGGAGGGAGGTGATCAGACTATAAAGTTTCCGTTATAGTTATTTTCTCTACGGGCATATAAGAAGAAATACGCAATCACTTTACGTAATATCCATGGTAATGGCAGTAATTTTAATAATTATTTAATAATATAACTCAATATTTGGTTTAATCAATTAACGTGAAAATTTAAAAATTCTATAAACCCCGTCATTAGGATGAATAATTAAAATGCTTGAGTAGATTTGTATGACAATAAATTAGGATGAGTTTAATTTGATTTATTTAAATATATGGACACATAACTAAATGTGCACAGGACTAAGTATTAATTAAATTTAAATAACAAATTATAACTATATCGACTGCTATATGGCACAGTATCAAATAAAAAATTAATTTATAAATGGCTGTAATATTGTCTTATTTTATAATAACTCTGTAGATACATAACATAATTGACCGCAAGTATTGTACCTCCAATTTGCTAGATTTAGTTTTTGATTGTTTAATTTTAACTATTATTAATAATATTAAGCTTAGAACCCAACAATTTTCAGTATTCTAAATATATTCTTCAATTTAGACTTTCAAAAGAGTATGTAATTTACTTAGTCTGAATAAATCTATTATAACTTGAATTTTGAAAATTTAAGTTACAAAAACCAGTAAAAAGTCGTCAAGACATTGCCAAATAGCTAAACAGAGACATTAAAAGGAATTAACGAATAATTGACCATTACATAATATATTTTTCTATTCTTTATAAATAGTGATCTACCTAGCAGATATTTAATTATAGTTGATTATTATAAGGTTTATTATTTTTTCTATCTTATGATCTTCACGCTCGCCATGCAATCTAAGGTGTGAAATGACAGTAATAATTTTTACAGTTTCACTTAGTTATTATACTAGTTTATTTGATATTATAATAGCAAATTACTGCTTTGAGTATAATTTTCAATGAAGCGCGAGAACGGAAAATTGGTCTTATTATTATTTTGAAAATGCCGAATAAAAACTATATATCGTAAATAATTTTGTCACTAAGAACTGAAATAATTGAGCCCTTATGAATAAAACCACACAATGATTTTACCCTACTTTTTACATATAATATAGCACTTAATAGTTTAAAATGCATTAAAGAAAATGGGCACTTGTGAAAATCTATTGAATTATAATATATTATTTTAAAAGCTTTATTTTATTGTAAGTACTTATTGATTTCGAAGTTCTACAATAAAAGGCCAACAATCATACCCATTGTCATAATACGATTCATAAGAGCCGTTCATCAGATTGTAAAAACGGCAGACATTACGGTAATGCGTTCAAGAGACACAAATTCCTGATCTGCTACAATATAGCACCCTACTTCACTTTCTATGCAACTCGCACCAAATTGGCACTTTCACGAAAACGTGCGTAAAACGATTCTCCTAATTGATTATCGGCAAATCGGTAACGTCTCAATGTGGAATAAGCCATTCATCTATTCTGATTTGTTCGAATGTAAATTATTCATTATGTTATTAATATGATTGCGGTCTTTATAAGTACCATCAGGGTGAAGTGGCAGTTGTCCAGCTAGATTTCTAAGTCTGGAATATCATAAAACGTTAAACGTAAATTATTACTCTCGGCACAACGGTAGTAAAAGTTATGCAATACACTCTCTAAATAGGGGATATAATAATTATTTACAATTAACGATATCCATGCGTGCAAAGATCAGTGATTAATTTAAAAGTCTAATATGATAAATATGTAATATGTAAGGACGGATTTTTAAATTCACCAAAATGTATCAACTTATATAACTTTATTTTTAAAGTAAAATAAAATATAGATAAACCGCAATTTTTAAATTTGGTTTTCAATTACATTATTTAAGTCGCAGTAAAATTTACAAATAATGGAATAATAAGTTATTTTAACTTTCTTATTTTAATTTAAAAAAATATATTTTAATTTATGACCTTTTGATTAAAGCTTTAGAAATATAGTTACTGTGTCTTATGATAATTGGTAATGTACTGTAAACAATTTTTAATCAATAAATTATTTATATTAATGTGATTTATAATATTACATCAAAAATACAATGTTTATGAAAATTTACTGAAATACCTGAAATTTTGTTACCTTAAAAATCTACCAAGAAAACATTTAAATACAAATAAGTAGGCACAGCAAAACAGTCCTTAGTAAATTAAAACTCACCGTAAACCAATGAAAATGTGTATCACACCTATAGAAAGTAAATTAGTTATGGACACAAATTAGAAGTTCAATCACTGGCACTCACAATCGGCGCACGGCGCGCGCGCATGTACGCTCTACCGCGAATGGCGCGCGGCTGGCTAAGCGACTGCTTATACGTGGGCTGGAGGGTGCGTGCACTTTCGCTGTATCCATGGGACTTTTGGGGATGAAAAGCAAATTTAAACATACCTACAAACGCAGCTTTTGGTTGTCGGAGCTATACCGCTTTGGGATTAAAAATCCCTGATTAAAATTGTAACTTATTTATTTATATTACGAAATAGTCTAATATATTTAAGTAATGGATACCTATTATAATTTTCTGATTAATTATAATTTACTTCGCTTAAAATGATTTATCGTTAAAGAGAAGGACTCTAGTCGCTTGCCACTCTTGAGGTTTCTCTCTCTTCTAAGTTCTTTGGCAGTGTAGATAACAATTTAGGTCTAATACAATTTTTTTAACGTAATAATGGCAATGAGATAATATCATTGCATATTATCCTTTTAATGTTTAAAAGGTGTATTAATAATCATGGGTTAATAAGGAAGTTCAGAACATTCAGTTAACACTTACTTTTGAAATATAATTTTTTTTAAGAAAAAATCGGGAAATTAGCACTCATGTATTCCAATGGTATCTGAGATCTGTAGTCTGTCTCTAAAGATCCCAACTAGTTATTTTGAAAAGTTTATAAGATACTTAACGTAGATAAATAAAATAATACCAAAAGTCACGAAGAAATGAGTGTAGGTCTACAGCTCAAGTACTCTCGACATTTTTCGGTATTCTTCCGTTGTAATATGGGACAATTAAATTGTTAATCAAAAACTTGACCGATTCATTTTTGGCACTTAAATGCACCATAGAAAATCAATTCTATCGTGCTTGGGTTCCTTAAACTCAATACTACTTATGCCCTGGGACATGTTTGGATTCTAGAGAAAAATTAAATTACAACGCGTGTAAAGCCGCGAGCGGAAACTATTCATTGCAGTTAAATACATCTTGAGTGGAGACTCTTTCTTGCAAAACTATTTCAGAATAATATATAATATACTTTTTTACACTTAAACTTATTTAAATAATATACTTAATTACTTTTTTAAATAACATATACTTATTATTTAATAGAAATTATATTTTTCAATATAATTGTCAACTTTCTATAAGCCTTGATGAGATAGTCTTACTATAACTCTAAATTCACATATTTAAAATAAAATACCGTTAAGTATTGATTTTTCCTATTCATTAGACCTGTCAATTATCTACCTTGATAAACTAGACAAAGTTAAATATTGTTTTAACTAAAATAACATTAAATAATTTAATTAATAAAATACGCAAGAATTTCGACCTTTGTACTATGTATATAAAGGTCGAAACTCTTGCGTGTTTCTATTTACGGACTTTTTTTCTATACTACCGCCCTTTACCTTGTCTTTTCCTATTATTTTACCTTACCTACTCTTGTATTGGTAAAAATATGTTATAAAATCAAATAAAAGTATCTTGACACAAATTTTACAATTAATTATATGATTGCATCGACCTGCTCCAATGCAACTTTCAGTGTAAGTGCTAACCCATCATGTGTCCCTTTCGCCCAAGCGCCTGAGGCGCGACAGCGCGGGCGATGAAGGTGGAGACGGGCTTCATAACCTTACACTGCGTAAGTATTACTTCTTCCGTCATCTTGTTATAAGATATTGTATGCCGGTCACGCCATTGGTAAATGGTGGCATTTGCGATAGAATAATTGTAGTAGCCACGATAGACAGAAACTGGTATTTCGGATACCTACATGTTCCCGAAGGGCTTAGAACATACACGTTAGCGGCCACGGGTTTCAGGATACAAAAAGTAAGGAATTATGTTAGTGTGAAACTATTATGTTAATTTTAAATTGATTTAAATCTCTACAAAAAATGGATAAAGGCCTTTCAAATGTTCAATCAAAATTATGACAGATATTGATAACATAAATAATAACAATAAAATCATTAAAGCCAATAACCTCGACTGACTGAGACCAAATTATTATATATTATTGGTATCTCAATTTCGTTTTAAAGTAGTTTATTTATGTTATAACAAAAAGATCAACATAAAAATTAGTGCCTTCTAATATCTAGTAATATTATCCTTGATACTCTTACATTAATTCAGCTATTATGTCAGTTATTTTATGCATCAGTAAACACAAAGAATATATGTATCAGTTTATATAACATTAACACAAATGCATAATATTAACAAAAATAAAAATACTTTGCAAAATCACAACATTCCGAAACATGTTTTGTGAACAAATTGATGTTGATTAACAAAATCGGAAGTTTGACTTCTTTTAAAAAATCTGCGTCTAATTTTAATAACTGATATTGAAAGATCATCAAAATCATATTATCATATCACTATTAATGTAGAAATATACCGCTTTTTTAAATAATACAATGGCAAATTTTACAAGGAAAATATAATAAGCTTTCATGTCCTTTAGCGAGAATGCCAGTCGTGACCTCTAACAATTAGTGTGATTGATACACCGCCGTTAACTTTCCAGGGCAAACTTTATAAATTTTTACTAAGATTTTGTATTATTTTCTATCATTTATATCATTGCATATATATATAACTACCTCACTACTTGTAAACCCTTTAATTTTGAGTAGATATCTATTACTATGGCTTATGGGGGGTCTTTTAATAAAATTAATATTAATTTACATAACAACAAATGTCAAAGAGCCACTCACAATATATAATATTTACGTAATAAATAAAACAATGGCGTAATAATATCTAGTATGAACTCAAAAAAATAATGGATAAAAATTTATGACAAATACCGGCTTCGAAGACTTCACACCAACTGAAATTGCCCACTGTCACTTGGGCAATCCCAGACGTAGCAGAAACCTAACTAGTACATACTTACGAATATATTCAGTATTAGTCATTATTATAGATATTCTACGTATATAAATATTTACTTATTCTTTTAAATAACATGCAATTTATCCTGGTAAGATACACCTAGGCAAACAAAACCTTTTTTGTTTATTTTTTTAGTTTAAGTATATGCATACAATGTTTAATAGCATGTCATTGAAATAGTATTTATTTATTTAAACAAATCTAAATTGAGAGGACTGACTTTACACCTCATGATCATCAATATTAAGATTCTTTGAGAGAAATTGAAAATCATAATCACTTTTTTTACTTAAATGTGTATACATTGTGATAAATTATATTTTTATGATTAAAAATGTTATAAACCACAATTGTTTTATTAACTTTTTTCTAACAAGTCTTAATGACGTGTAAAGGAAGAAACAAATCTTGCTGTTTCTTGCCTGTTCTCAGGTCAAGACCGCTTGGCACATTTACGAACAAATGGCTTTGATCAACATTCAATAAGTGTCAAATTATATGCACCAAACTTGAATAAAATATTTTGACTTGAATTGATTAGTACATAAGAACACATTACAATTTGTTCAGTGCCTTTAATATTGCAATGAACAATAAAGCAAAAGTTTCTCACTTTCTCAAGGGAGCGTTGGCATACAAATTGATAAGCACATATAAGATTTGATCGTTTTATGAGGCTATCCTTAAGGACTTCCTCTCTGGAAACTGGAATATATTTCTCTAACAGGATACAACCAATATTTCCTATGCAAAAATATATCTTAGCATTAATCTATAACATGTGAAGAAACTGAACTTTATTTGCTTACAAGGGATTAAACATAGCTGTAAGAAATAAAACAATAAATAAATATGCTTATATCTTCACTGGAATTGCCTTCTAGAAGTACTTTTTAATGCCCACAACAATCATCAGGTCCATATAATTAATATTTTATTTACTCGTTCGTTGAACAAAGTGTCAAGTAGGCTGGTATATTTATATCGGTTTAATGGTTGGCTCTTATTGCTGCGTCTATTTACATTCCACATTTTTCACGTAAGTCTTTAAAATAAATTTAGTTTCAATTGATTATTAAACATTAAACTGAGGCAAAGATCATGATTTTATATATTGAAGGGCTACTTAAGCAATGACCAATTAAAGCCCTGTAAAATTGAAAACCCATTTAAATACAAGCATAATAAATCCATAGATAATTAGAACCGTAAATAACCTTGAGTTATACAATACAATAATAGGGTATGCCAATGAGGTAATGTTATTACATTTTTACTCTCAAATATGTTAAAATAGATAAGATATATGATATAATTTAAATCATTTAATAGGTCTTTCATACATTTTAAAATAATAAGTCGAAACGACTGTTACGAATATAATAACGCCTTTGTTGTAACTGTGGCTAACTCGATTTGCGTGTAATATACTTAGTTTAATCATGGAAAGGCAAAAATGATTTTTCGCGTGTTTTATTACTTTCGAATGAGAACACGTCACTGAGAAAGTGTCGTGTTTGTACTGGAAGTTGTAATATTGCTTATCATAGTTTTTGCCAGTGAGATACCAATTTGAAATGACCTTCTTTTTCCAAAAGTGCTCATATTGAGTAATATATATATCGTACTTGTTAGAAATAATAGGAATGGCAAGCTAATGCTATTCCAATTATTAGACTTCATAAAACAAGTCACTCATTTATGGGGCAATGTATACACATTAATAACAAAATCCTGCTATATATAACTGAACTGCCTATACACACCTATTTAATGAAAAAAGGCTAATACAAAGCTCAGGAATAATTAGGCGATAAGAATGCATGGACTATTTAAAAATGCTGTATTTAAATTAAACGTAGGACTTACATAATATGTTAGAATGCTAGCCGTAAACAGGCTGCTTTTAACAAGTGAAGCCGTAAAATCCAGACACTATAAAACTTTAATTGTCTCAAAATTCCCAGGAGTATATCGCGGCTTAAATAATTACTGCTTACGCCCGAAATAAACTAACACTAATTAATATATATGTATAAAACACTGCGAAAACTAAAAAATTCAATAATAAACTTCGATAGGGCATCGAAGTTTATTATTGAATTTTTTAGTTACTTCGTGTTACCTATTAACCGGAAGGAAGGTTAAGTATTGTGCTCGAGATGGCTAAGCTAAGCTTTTCAATACCTCGAGTACATTAGTAATATATCTACGCATTAATAAAATTACAATTGTGAATTTCATGACACTTTTTGTATAAAAACAGCCAAACGCATAGCTTGCTGTATATTCAAGGTAATAATAGTAAGCTGCAACACAATATTTTCTATCATTTTTATAAATCTCTTTATTCGCGTAATTAACTTGTAGTGAGAATAAATAATTCATTAAAATAAAATAATTAATTACAAAATTCAATAACATTGGCAATATCTAAAAATTTCTATAAACACGCTCCATTTCTCACCTTTCTATTTAAGTATGATAAATAAGTATGATTTATGCCCGATAGCTAACTCATATTGTTATGAAGTAACTATTTAACTTAAACAATGGGATGTAAAGTATATGTTTCTTGAGATAATTATACGGTAATGCATGTTTTACTGACTCATAATATGAAACTTAGTAAAGGTCACAATTTAGGCAAATTATAATTAATGAACGAATACATAAACATAACTAATTCAACTTAACATGCTTTCAAGTCGTTGCCTAGATAATTAGTAAGAAACAGTTACTATTAAATTTAGTTTAATTTCCGCACTGCATTAAGTATGATAATTTTCTTACCATGATAGATGAGATGGAAAATATAAAGATATATAATAAAGATATATATAATAGCTATATTTCATGAAGGAATTTTTTGTGAAATATTATCTTTAAATTCTGCAAATAAGTAGTAGACCTGTAGTCTGACCTTTTAGTGTCGTCCAGTGTAAGGTAGAGTGAAATAGTCACTTTGTATCGGTGCGGGGGGAAAGGTTACCAAAGTGATGAACCATTAACATTTCTTACCCCTAAGATTGTCGATACATCTGCATTATCAAATTTTGTATATAATAACCGATAATCAACACTTATTATACCATCGGGTAAACCAACAAAAATTAATGTACGTAATTTTCATCACCAATCTATCTTGACACTTATTTAAACAAAATTATATTATCACATACAAATCATGATTACAAAATTAAAGTGGATAAATGCATTCTCGAAAAACAAAGAAAACTATTATTATTTATTACATATCATTTTACCAATCTCTATGTTGTGTTGCACGAATGATTTCCCGATGATGTAACCCCTTCAATTTAATTCGAAATTAATATCTTGAATAAATATTTCTTCTATCTGTCAACAAATAATTGTCACTGTATTCGTGGAAAACGATTATCCTGCGCCTGCGTTCGCAGCGTTTCAATTTACGATCATACGTGATAGGTCACTAAAGCTATAGAACTTTCTTCGAACATAGTAATTTAGCTACATTTAAATTTCACTATTCTCTTGTAAATGTATTTTTCTTTATTAATTTATTGTTTTACTCGAGGAATTCGATGTTATTGTTTATCCGAAAGTTTAGTGATTTTACAAATTGAAATGCTGTAGTTATTAATATTATTATGGCTTTTCGACAATGTATTGCCATAATAATATCTACTTACTCATGTCTACACGTTTAATATCATTAATTTTACAGAAATACCTAATTAACCTATGCTCAGTAGCCTTGATTTATTATTGCTATAAAAGTTTAATTTACTCAAAGCTAAGCTTTTTATTTTACAACAAGCGTATGTAATAGAAAATTTCAAACTAATATACTTGATGACTCATAAAAATATCCAAACAAGGAAAAATACATGTTTTGCGGCGGGTATTGCACCCGACCTCTTACTGAGTCCCATGACATTAATTTTAGTACAAAGGTGGACTCATCACTTTCAGAAATCCTAGCCATCCCAGGAGGTAGAACCAAACATTATCTTTGACGACTGATTTTGGTCGAGTAACCCTAACTGATCGGGCTGGAGGTTCCAGGTTCGAGTCCAAGTCAGGGCAGATCCCCCGTTTTTCTCACATGTAGCAAGTCTACGACCTGCATTGGAATGTCTTTAGGCTGTTAATGAATTGAATTAAACTAATAAAACTAAACAAATAAGATCAATCATCATGTACCTATGACAGAATTACAAATTTATCAAGGTGTTAATATTTTAAAACGAATTAATTAATAACAGTAATATAATTCAATTTATTTTTTTTAATTCTGTAACATAGTTAAATAACTTTAATTTATTTGTTAAAATACCAAAACATAATTATGAAAATTCACCGTATAATATTTCAACTGCTATAATTATATCTAATAATTATATCATTTATGTACAATGTAGTGATCAGCGAAATCATCACTTAGCGATACAGTCTAGTTCCCATCGGATAAATAGCAGCTCATGTTCATAATTACCTATTTTATTACTTAATTAAACTGAATATTTTTATCACGCATAGAAATACCGTATTGTGTTATCATTTTTCTTTAAAATAGAATGAATAACGTTTTTAAGTCGTTAATGATTTTATAGCTATGCCCGTGGATTGGTTGGAATTCTATTTACTATTGACTGATAGTTCATTAGTAAGAAAATATGAAAACTGTTCAATTACTTTCATTCGATAATTCGTAGTAATGGCAACGTATAGATACACTTTTCATTGAAATGGTACATTCAATTAAACTTTCTTAAATAAATATTTGAACAATAATAATCGTCAAACGAAAGTAAATCAATAAATTTTATGGTTTTTTTTTTAAATAAAAATTTATGCTCGTCCTCCCATCCTTCAAATTGGACCACTTAAATCGTAATAGGTATTACCTATCGAACTAAATTGACATATCTTCTCGATTTCGAAGATGGTCCCAAAGTAAGTTATTCAATTTTATGAGGATTTGACTAATAAAAAATGTAAATAGTATACTATAAATCTTTTCTTTTAAAGTGCAGAGTGCATATGTTTTGGAAAGTTGATATTGATAGTTGTGTGCATTACATATATAGATGGCCACGCTTACCCTTCTTTGAGGTTCTACATTCTTATCTTCCTTGTAGGCTGCTGCTTAACAGGTAAGGCCACATATTATTTTGTTGCTATTCTGTTGATTTGCGATATGTCTATTAGTAAATTAAAGTACATAAGATTGCTTTTAATGATTGATCGATACCAAGCATATTGCAACGTTATTACTTGTTATACCCAAAATATTTCAACTCATCCAAAAACGAATACTTTCATTTGAACAACGTTAAAGCACTGTAACGTTCAAAAGATAATCAAAGACGTTTTTACAAAGCTTAAACAACAGTGTTTTAGTGTCTATGTAAACTAAGTTAAGCGTCAACACCAAACTAGAACTCACTAAGTGTCTTTGCGGTTCTTTTGTAAACACTGTTTTTTTGATAGTTTGAGACGAGTAAAAACTATAGACACTTTGTAAAGTTACGAAGCGCGGCTTAATTATTGTATTACTTTTGTCTGAGCAAATTCATATCTCGATACTAACTAGTAACATTAGATTTAGATAATTAGATTTTTAAAATCATTCATCATATCAAATTCTCTAATCATAAAAACAAACTTTCGTATTACTTTTCCAGTGTAGAGCTGTCCGTAGTAAGAATACACTAAAAAAGAGCTATATAGGTATCAACTTAGACATCAAACTGAACTGGGTAAAGCACCTAGAGCGTAAACTGAAATCACCGAGCATTGTCCTTTGGCAATGACGAAGAATCCTTTGATACTGTTATAAAGCCAATGGTAAGCTACGTAGCTCTCGTGTGGTGGCTGGGGACGAAACTGTCGACTTGTGCTAACATACTTGAGAGCTTTCAAAGATTATCTTGCTACGCCATCACGCGCACGAAATTTTTTCCAACGGCAGCGAGAGAGGCGATAGTCAATATCCCCCCGCTACATCTAAACATACAACATGGAACTGCGGAATCCGCGCCAAGACCTGAAACTAGCCAGAGCGGATAAGGTAAAATACTTTGACTATAAATATAAGAAAAAGGCACAGAGACGCACGAGGCAATGACGCTGCAGATAAACTAGTCAAGAGTGGGTCAGGCATGAAACTGATAGGGCCTGAACCAATAATCCCAATACCCGCTAGTTGGTTTAAACGTAGCATTAGCCAATTTACCAAATTCCTCCACTTTACTCACTTTGGCGGTGTGCAGACAAGTGAAACTCGCATCGCTGCGTATCAACAAATAACTCTCCAAAGCCTGCTACAGCGAAGAAGTCCTCAACTCCGCCGCATAACGGGTGCACTAATTGGTCACGGCAATTTTAACAGACGTATTCGATAGGTGTTGCGATCAGTCCTCTGTATAGCCTGCATGGAAGCCGAAGAAACAGTCACTCACGTCTGCTGGAATGCAGCGGAGTGGCAAACCAGGCTACCTATCTGGGATCACCGGGTAGCCTTCGGGAGATTGTTGGCAACATCAAGACACTGGGTGATTCCTGGAGGATGAGATAGCTGGAGTGAACCAGCACACACCCCTTGACACAAAACAGGCGCATTCTGACGTCAATTTGTGGAAACCGATATCTTCTTCCACACCATGGAAGAAGATATAACAATAAGTAGTCCAGTAAGATGATTATTTTTAGCTGAATAATTCAACTGAAAATAATCATCTTCACCTTTCATCTTAGCCTAAAAGGGTTTGTGAAAAGTAAGTACATTGTTTAAAAAGTTTGTATCGCTTCGTACGTTACCTACGTAATACATTATAATAATATACAAAAACAAAAACAAAATAATGAGCTTGTTAGAAAACATGCGTTTCACATAATAATAATAATTTATATGATGTTCATGTCAAGAATCAATTCACAAATAATTTACATCAGTATAATTTATCAAACAGATATTATACATCATGTTAAACGTCAAGTTAAACGTGTAAAACATAATACTTTAAAATACATTAAGACACTCGCTTAATAATAAAAGCAAATTCAATGCTAAATTGTTAGTACTTGATATAATAAAGAGAGAGTTATACATGTTAGCGTATATTTTATTCATCACGCAAGAAAAAAACTTTCATACAATTTTACGGATTACAAATAAATTTGGAACAGTTAATTTGACTTTGATACAACAATTTTTGGTTAATCATTATTCTAATATTTCTCATGTCATCTTTTGGCTATTTTCTATCTCATCCCATTTCCTAAGACAATCGGAAAATAGGTACGGGTGTGAATGAGATATTAATATTAAGCCCAAACTAAACCCTCATTGAGAGCTCTTTGTGAAAATTATTAAAACTTGAACGTAATTTAGGTGGTGATATAGCGAACTGTGAATTATATTCGCCTGATAGTAAGAGATTTTTTTAAGATATTAGAAATGTTTAAGTATACAGGAATCCATCCAGAGTTCCAAAGATCTCCAGTTTAATTCGAAATATTAAACTTATTTAGTTATCGTAATTGGAGAGTTAAATAGAAGGTGTGAATTGTTTGAAAGCCTATTATAATAATTTAAAAAAGAACAACTCCAACATCCGCACAAACAAGGCCCCGACACGCTTCAGGCTGTATATCTTTAATGTTAATAGTAAATAAGCTGTCAATTCCATGGTATCTATTATCGCAGCGTAACATGCCGTTATGTTTTATTAGGATTAAGATGTTATATCGCATGTCAGTAATTACATCAATACGTCGTTACCTCACACCTCAACCGGATCTGACGAAATTGCAATCTACTCTCTGTGTTAGAAATCTATCATAGATACAAAGCCAAATGCTTAAATCCCTATAAATTAGAAATACTTATAAAAAAGAGTGTCCTCAGGCAGGAATTGAACCCACATCATCACAAAATTTGAACGCTAAGCTATCCAGATTTGGCATTGTTATAAAATAAGTAACTTAAAGTCCTTCGTTATATACTAACGTCCTTACACTTATTATTATTATTTATTTCAACGTCCTTATCATTATTAGCTTGCTAACGGATACTAGATAAGGGAAAAACATTCTATATATGTTTTTATGCTAGAGTTGTTTGCACTTAACTATTTAGCACATTTGTGTACAATATATGTTAAATGGAAGTTCATAAAAGGTTTTTCTGTTTGAGTGTATTGTAGAGTATTATTAAGGCTTATCTACTAACTACTTTTATTAAAATTTCATTTAGAAATAGAGTTATTTCATTTTCAACAGTTATTTTCATTGAGAGAGGTTTATATCAGGGGGTCTGAATCTGATATAATATTATTATAATTATTTTATTTTATTATCTTCTACAAAGTAATCGCATAGTATATTATGTAACATTCAAAATGAAGTGAATACTTTTTAAATGGTATAAGTTCACCGGTTAAAACTGTAAACTAAAATACAATTGTTTAATAAGGTAATTAAAGATACTCATCTCTTTGATATTTGGTGTGTAACATTTAGAACAAACATTTCTAATTTAAATTATTAAGTACATTTTCTTCTTTACAGTCTTAATACATCAGCAGAAGTTCACAGTCAGTGCTCACAAAACAAACAAAAAGTAGTTAAAACATTATTGTAATTGAATCTAATGGTATCATTTGAAAGTGAGAAGCCAATGAATGTTTATCAAAAGATATTATCTGATGATCTTTGGTGATCGTGACTTGCGAATTGTTTTGCGAATCGGCGGCGCCTCTCTTCTGTAATAATTTGGAAAACATATCTAATATTTTTAACGAATCGGATATTTTGACTTTTATTATAAATGAATTTTGAATATATTAGACAACCCACTTTATTTTTTGACTACTTTTCTCAAAACTTCAAAAACAAATTTCAAGTTCAAATTAACTTTGAATACATTGTTACATTTTATGAGCTATTTTTCAACTTTAACGCACATTATTCTTTGACAAATGTTTTTCAAAATCTTACATAAACAAAATTATTGACAAATTTCTAGTTCAAATGAACTTTGAACACATTGTTAAATTTTATAAGATATGTACTGTCCAATATCCACTTTATTCTTTAGCATCTTCAAGGCACAAACATTCCAAACTTGAGTTTTGTGTCAGAAATTAGGGAATATGCGAAATAGTAGCAAACAGCAATAGTGATGATGCTTCCAATAAGACGACAGAACCACACGCACGCTAAGTCGAAGCACACGGGCCGTTGGCTTGATGTAAGTTCTGTTGGCTTCTCTGACGGAATCCTCTTTTCTGTTCTGTTATAAAATCGGCCAGTATAACAATAAAAACTTACAAACAAACAAAATTGATGTAATACTGATTTTGATAGTTGCAAACGAAGCTTAGATAATTAAACAGAATTATGATGATAATTTAAAAATTCTTAACTTTGAAAACAGCAAAGTAATCAAAAAGTTTTCATCTTCTTGCAGTGAAAAAGAAAAAACAATGTAGATACCTTTTGACGATGAATTTTAAAACATTGTGATAGGTATAGTATCTGTAATCTTACTCATTAATCACCTACTTACTTAACTGTCTGTATATGTATCATATCAATTTTGCGTTAACCAAGTACCATCCTCTATATACCTGAAATCAAAATAATAAAACCTTTGTTAATAACAGATTCCGCTATCTTGAGTAATTTATCTAGACCTAAATGTATATAACCAAGTATCATAAAGTAAATCTACCTAGATTTAATTTCTATTGTTAAACAATTGAGTACTTGTACTTTTTAATACCGGTTTTGTCTCTGTGTATAAACAAACGTGGTTTTGTGGTCAAATTATACAAGAAACGGCGCAGACCGCAGCGAATCGCGATCCTGGCTGCATCTTCGTCTGTCATTAGGAGCAGACATTGAGTTAATCTGGCAGAACTAAAATGGTGCCTTAATTATTAATTTCCGTAACGGATCTAGGCACCTTCACAATATTTTAATACGCTTTCTTTTGATGGTTTTCAATTAATACTATCTACAATTAATTAGTCATCCAGTATGATTTTCTTGATTGAAGGCGGCATTCATTATAGGTTGTTATTAGGTCGTTGGTTTTATGTCGCTTTTTATTTACCTAAATACTAGAAAAAAATTTAGTTTTCATACAGTATATTTATATAATAAAATTATATTATGAATTGGATTGGGTACTAAAGCCCTTTATGAAAAATATAATTCTTAAATCAATCCAATCCCAGTTTATATCAGTTTTTATAATTTTATTGTATTTATAATATATGTAACCAAATTTAATAAATACATAATGATTTTTTTTTATTTTACGGTTGTTTTAAGACCAGTAAAATCTAGACCGAATATATATGACGATATTATTGATATGACTATGTTAAGGTTTCGACTTGATAGGGTATGTACCAAACGCCTTGTATATGTTATCGTAACAGTATAATCAAATGTATATAAGTAGTAAATGTATAGATACGCAGTTGTTTAAAATTCATCCTAAATGTTTTAATATATTTATTTCCAAACAGATCAATCGGTAACTTTTATGTAATTTTTATAGTATTATAATAATTTGTATTAACTAGAACTATATTACTATTAGGAACTGTTATTTATTTGCATTTGTGACTCTATAATAGGTAATGGAAAATCAGTATCAGTCATTTTGGATCTTAGAGTACAAATATACTCAGCTGTTGCCGATTTGTTTCACTGCTGCACACATACTTATCTGGCTACTAATAATTGATACGTTAATGTTGTCTGTATATATTTCAAGACTATGTTACTCTATGATTTGTATTTGAAAGTTCTAATTTTTGTAAGTTTGCGTGTCTTTTGATAAAAAAAAAACGTTTTATTTATCTATCTTTGCCCATCTAATTATCTTCGTTTAACCCAAATGAAGTTTGTAAGCATATTTTTTATTATGTAATATACCGTCCTTACTTACTTTCTAGTCATATCAAATCGTGGATTGTAATGGACGTAATTATACCGCGCCAAATATAGGAACAATAAGAAAAATGCTATGAATATTACAGCAAACGCCAAAAACTCTATATACCACAGTACGTTCGTAAAAATATCTTGCATTTTAGAATATCTCTAGCTTAATTTATAATAAAGTTAATAATGAACTAACAATTTTCTATTACATTTCTAATAAACCTTCATTTTTACTAATGTCATAACTGACGTAGCAAAAGAAGATACAAAAAAGAGAACGGACTGAAAATATAGCAAAGAGAATAGTAATGGTAAAAACACAATGCAAATATTAGTGTACTATTATTTTTGCGACATTGATTACCTATGATTTACTTTGACAGCAATAGCCCTGTTGTAGTCTTAAGTATAGTATATGGACCGTATTCCTTAGGAAAAACATGAAAGCTTGGTTTTACGTATAACTTTAACTCTGTAAACTGTATTCACAAAGTTTTAGCTGCTCTCAAAGCTCTTAGGCTTAGGCTTGAAAAGTTACTAGTCTTCGCCTTCATAAAATCTGGTAACGCTGGCTGCAAAAGCCATCTGCGGCTAACAAAATTGATTAATCTAAGAAAACTAACTACTGTTGCAAGTTGATTGGTAACTAACCACCTAAATCTTAATAAAAATATATGGGAGGGGTTAAACTTATCGATATCGAATGAAAGGAAAGAAGTATACTTATAAATATTACATAATGAGTAGTTAATATCAAATTACTATCTATATACATACGCATTATAAACGTCAATCATTGTGTTATAACAGTCCACATAACTCGAAAAAGCTCATCAAAAGTCGACCTTAGAACCATATTGGCACCTCAATTAGTTGATTTCATTTTTAATTGATGTTTGCGAGAGTGTGAGAATTACGTAGGCACTGGCCTACCTTTTGAACTTCTGATGTTACACCTCCCTAGTAAGTACTAGTGTTTTGTAATATATATTCTAGATGAAGTTATATTAGAGTTCGTTTTGACAAAACAAAAATTGAGCGGACCACCAATAGCTAGTTTAAGTTTAATTTTATTTCAATTACATTTTTTGTACAGGATATCCGTCCGTGAGATGGGCGTAATCACTTTTGAATTTCTTCATAGAGTGAAAGCTTGGGTATGAGTTTTTTTACCTTTGCTTCGTAGTATGATTGCTCGGCTTCAGATAGTTCTTCGAAACCTATTAATTTTTAGTTGTTCTTTCGGATAGCTACTTACCTATTTACATTTATTATCATTAGTAAAATAAGTATGTAGGCTTATTTTCCTCACTTACAGATTATTGTTTGGGACATTATATGTGTGATAAACACGAAAATGTGTTCTGGATCATAACTGTTTATTTATTTATGTACTAGATACTGGCCGCGTGGCATTCAGGAAACAAAAGATTTTTTTATAAATAAATGTTTTTTTAGCGTTTTCATTCCGTCTCAAGTGAATGTGCAAATATAAATATCAGCAGGAGGATACCCACTGCTAAACAAAGTCTCCCCATCATTCTCCATACCGAAAGGTCTTCGTTGCTCGCATCCAATGGATTCCCGTGAACTTTACCAGATTGTCGGCCCACCTTGTGGGCGCGCGCCCAACGCAGCCTTTTCATACGTGCAGCCATTAATAATCTTGCAATGTGCCCTGTCCCTGTCACATTGGCACTTATGCTCGCAACTCTTCAGGGTACGTATATTTAGAACGAGAGTACATAGTATGGTTCTATCAGATCTATTGTATGGTTTAAACAAAATGTGTGAAAAAAGATGTGCTAGAATCATCAGACTGATGCGTGAACTTATTTTAGAGCAGGTCATATATTTATTTGTAAATTTTATTATAATTTTTTTTAGTTTTGTCAACCTGCTAAAACCAGTCCTCTCAATGTGAGTCTAAATACCATCATAAGTGGGTACCCACTGTGCAGTGATCTTTGTCCAGCGGTTGGGATACATTCGGGTAATGTGACTCTCCCAATCCCACTTAAGCCTGTCAGTTTTACTGCCCACTTCACTTATTACTTTTTGAGCGCAACGTGGTATTGCGTCTCTATCTATTCTTTTTATTATCAGTATGCTGCGGTTCATAGTTCTTTGGCATACTCCAAAACGGGACTTCTACAAATCATTGAGTGACCAAGTCTACACACCATATTTAAGATGGGCAGGATATACATTTCCATGAGTTTACGTTTCAAGGAGATGAGAAGGTCTCTAACAGTGACTTCATGGACCAGTAGATTTTCTAGGTATTTTGTAAGAACGAAGGATTGGCAGGAATAATTCTAAAGGCTTTTTTAGCCTTTAGCCTTTCACTTTAATGCTCTTCTTCATACAAAATTCTGCCAGATACATTGTAATGCCATTGTCAAAATATGATTCTTCTTGCCACATATCATTAAATACTTTAAGCAAGCAAGCTTTTCTGACTCACAAGCTTGTTTGATTAATTTACCCATTGATTTTGACAGCTATAGCGGTTTACTCATGCTTAAGTATTGTTTGACTTGGAATACAATAATTAATAAGCAACTTGATCCATGTTTTTCACTAAAATAACAAAATAAAAATAGGCGAGGTGACAATGTATCTGGATAGGAGCTCTGTAACACTAACCAAGTTAGCGTGTCTAACTTGGTTGTATGGACTTAATAACCCCCTTTGCCTTTTCTATATAAGTAGCACACATAAGGTCGAAACAAAACGCACGAGTTTTTGGCACGCAATAGCGCAATCGGTTGAGTGCTGTATATTTTATTTCTTATATTGTGTTATAGTGACAATTTTGTTATGAAATTGGTGTAGTTTCATGCCAAAACGATCGTTATATCGTGCAATATACTTAATACACCATTCAGTACAAGAGATTTTCATTGTTTCATTTAATTCATTTTTAGGTTCATTTATTTAACACCAACGAATCATTCCATTCTCATTTGCTTATTATTTCATCTTTATCATTAACATAACATTCATTTTTCGTGTCATTTCATCGCAATCCTTAAGTTAATCTTGCATTCCATTTTCAAAAAAAATTCTCTTGTCATTAACTAAATGGAGTCATAGTCGTCAAAAATCCATGAGGTAAAGGGATACGTTTCACTGGTAGCTAAGAACCATAAACAAATTAATAACTATGTAAGATATGGCTGTATGGGCTTTAGTTTCCTTTGCTTTCCCTATCATGGCGTGAATTTAACAAATAAACGTAATTTACGTCAATGCCATCGTGACATCTTTATGTCACAATGTCAAAATGTCAACAATCACCAGCCAGGGCCAGTATAGGGAAATAAAAAGTGTTTAATTTATTTTGTGATAATAATTACAAAATGAGAAATAGTTACAACGGAAAAAAATTGCAAGCGTTAATGAGTAAATCCTTCATCATAAAAACTATTCGATCAATTCACATTCCATAACCATTTCAAAACTCAGTTCATGAAGATTGTGGAATTCCTGTATTGGTGAACAAATTTATTAATATTTAATTTTTTAAACTAGTCATTCATTGAGGTATTTATCTTGACAAAATTTAATTATGAATTGATGACATTTATTATGCAAGACTATTACGAATTGGAAGGTACAAAAATGAAAGGTACTCTAAGGGACTGGCGCAAAGCACTGCGAACTCCAGCCACGTACAGAGTCGGCAATGCAGTTCGAATACAGCCACAGTTCGTTCTATTAATAGTCATTTTTGGTGTATTTCTTCTAATTCTATTTTATTATAATTGGTGGTTAAGTAGCCAACCTACAATAGGGCACAGATGGATGAGAAATTCCAGGCCATATAACAATACATATCCTTTGACACAACCAATAGCATCTGGAGATTTAGTGGCCTATAGAATAGGCATTGTTGCTGATATGGACACTAATTCTAAAAGTCCTATTAAACCTCATACATATAATAGTTACTTGAAGAAAGGTTTTCTAAGTTACCACCGAACCAAAAACTATGCTGCAGTATCTTGGGACCAGATGCCAGCATTGCAGCTTTCCTCAACATATGCCCATAAAGGTAGAGGCATGGAATTGTCTGAATTAATTGTATATGATGGGAAACTTCTTTCATTTGACGATAGATCTGGTGTGGTATGTTAATAAAATACTTATATCATTATTATAAATAAATTATTAACTTTAAACTCTTGAGTCAGGCTTGGGGAAAATTGTATCCAGTAGTGTTACTAAATATTAAGTTAACTATGAATAAAAGAGCATTCTTTTAAAATCGGAAATGATAAATTTACCAATATCACAACACCTGTGTAAATTAATTATTCAGTGACTGTTCCTTGTAAAATATGTTGTTCTACATGTTTATAGAAGTTTTGTATAATTGTAAGTAGCTTATTTAAACATTTTTCTTTAAATTTTATAAGATTATAATTGTTCTCTTTTCTCATGTTCCGATTCAGTCAGATTTTTTCCACTGTGACACTTAGGTTAATGATAAGTTCTCATTTGAAAAAAAAAATCTATCAATTTGCTATAGTTTGAACTGACACAGTTTAGGTATATTTTGAAGTATTTTGTTCAGATATTTGTTTTAGTATTTAATTATTTGCTATAAGAACAGAGTTTTCATTCATTAGTATCTTTAGGCTAAAAATAATTACTTATCATATTTTATAGATCTTTAACTAGAAACAGTGAATTAATTTAGGAATGATAACTTTCAAATATTATCTAAATTTTTTTTATGAAATAGGCCTTGAAATAATTTGGTTGAACAAATTGACAGATTGCTTATCATTTTAAAATAAGTTTATGGGTAATTATATATTTTTATTTGATAAGAAAACTATTAAGGGCAGAAAAGTATATATGTAGTAATTCATCAAGATAAGTTACCTAATATATATAGACTTCAGTGCTGCTTTATCAAAATATCATTGTGATATTAGCCTTGCCACATGACAATGGATAAGCATTAACTTCAGTTAATCTGCATTATTGGCATTAAGTAATAAGCAAACTGAAGTTGTAGCATGGAGCATCTTTATTCATAGTGCTAACATTTAAAACATTAACATTTAATACATTTTAAAATAGGGAGGTTTTATTAATCACTTATTCACATGTACAATTAAACATTAATTACAAAGATGTGGGTTCAGAAAAGTGTCCTATGTAAGGTGCTGTGAGTTGATATTCCAGCTCAGTATATGCTAAATCCTAGTTTTTTTCAAATGAATTTAAGTACTTCCGTGAATTTAAATTCTACCATGAATTTGATTCATTAGTTATTATAAGTTATTTAAAAAAGTTTTGCAGTACTTTTAGCCAAATTGATTGCCAACATTATTTTCATTTTTACAATAACAAAAAATATAAAATATATATTTTTTGTTATTGTAAAAATGAATTATTTTTTATTATGTTTTTACAATAACAAAAAATATATATTTTATATTTTTATTATTACAGGTATTTGAAATAGTAAACAACAAAGCAATTCCATGGGTTCTACTTACAGATGGGAATGGGCATGCAGAGAAAGGCTTGAAATCAGAATGGGCAACAGTCAAAGATGAAATACTTTATGTTGGTTCCATGGGAAAAGAATGGACAACAACTAATGGAGAGTTCTCTAACTATGACCCTATGTGGATAAAAGCTATAAACACCAATGGAGAGGTAATATAACCAAGCTACACTACTTCGTTCCCCCACACACTTCTTATTAACTAGATTATAGTTATTTTATTTTGGGCTTATCCCACCTTTGAAACTGGTTTGTAACTGCAACTGGAAATATCTTTTGTGCCTTGCGATAGGGTAGCTAAGTAGCTCGTTGTTTTGTATTTTTTGTTAACAAGTGCTGCATGATTTTAAATATCAGACAATTATATGAAAAATTAATCTAATCCTTTTACCCAACTAAGCCAGAAGGTGGGTATCGTTTTTCATGCGTATGTATGTATATATATATATGTGTTTGTATGTCTGTATAATTTAACCTCGTGTATCCTAAACTTGAAAAGTCAGGTGTATTTAGATTTATATTCTTCACTGGAGTATCATAGTTTTTGGTTATTTAAATTTATACACTTAGAATTTTTGGTAGTTGCTAAGTTTTTTTTAAAGATGTGAAATTCGAATACAACTTACAATGCGTTGTTGTATTCATTGATGTTATTGATGTAAGTAAAATATTTGTTTTTTTGCCCTTACCGGCAAACTTAAAAACATAAAATTATCAAAAATCTGCAAGACTACAACTGTGACGGGAGTCACATTAGCCCAATCCAATAAATTAATTTAAAAAATTCTAATTAAAGTGTAAATTTAATACTGAACAAAGAAAAAGAAATGTCTGTCTGTCGGTAAGCATCGATAAAGTTGCCGCCGATAAAGATTATTATTATGATATTGTTAAACTGATAACACCAAGGCCTTTTTTATATTCAACCTTGTCTGTCCTTGTTGTTTTGTCCAACTATTCTGTTTTCCATTTTTCAACTGTCTCTATCATTAAGTTCAGCAATTGCATTGTTACAGGTGCTACATTTGAACTGGATCAATCAGTATAAAGCTATCAGAAGTTCAATAGGAATCGAGTGGCCGGGATATATGATACACGAATCTGGAGTTTGGTCACCAGTCAAAGCCAAGTGGCATTTCCTGCCTAGAAGGTGCAGTCATGAGACTTACAACGAGACCAAGGATGAAGTGATGGGATGTAACTACATGATAACTGCAGACAA
The DNA here is from genome assembly GCA_943193645.1 of Acentria ephemerella. Lineage (NCBI taxonomy): Eukaryota > Metazoa > Arthropoda > Insecta > Lepidoptera > Crambidae > Acentria > Acentria ephemerella. The sequence goes on along the minus strand of OW971886.1, from coordinate 5,756,483 downwards.
TAATTTTAACAAAGTAGAAGCATTTGAGGTTGGTTTTACGAAATAAATCATATTTGTTTCCAACATACATCAAATCGCGAAGCCTTAAATAGCGATACTAATAAGATAATGGTTAGTTCAATGAGATAGGGACTTTTTGCGCGGCGTCAAGCTTGGTCCTTTCTGTATATTGTAATTTATAAAAGGTGACCAAAATTACTACTTTTCACAAATACATGTTATATCTTAATTAGTAAGAAGGTACAATTTCACTAAATCAATATCTAGATCAATATTAGTAACAATATTTAATTATTCTCTGCATATATCATCATAACGAAGAACACAACAGTAGTTTGCCTGGTTTAAGTTTAATTCTTAGGAGATGCTTCGATCGTAGTTGCAATTGGCTGACTAGTGCATTATAAAAATAATTTCCAATTCTTCAAAACAGAGGCGCTGTTTTCCTGCATGTACGATTTCAAAGCTGACCACAAACATGACCGAGACAGTTTAATTCGATTGGAATTTAATTTACACTATGGGTACAGACGGGTCTTTAAGGGTTCTCTAATATAAAGTTGGTACTTCCCCGAAAAACTAGTAATGAGATTCACGCTCTCCATAACCTACTGCGACTGCAACGCATTTTGTACTAACATTAGAGCTTAAGAGTCTAAAAGCTGTGCTGTTTATTTTTCAGATCACTAAGCATCAACCAAAGTATGGCTTCTCTTCGTTCAAGTTTATTCCTGGGACGAATGATGAAGCCATTGTTGCTTTAAAAACAACTGAATTTGAGGGGAAGACTGCAACTTATATATGTGCATTTAAAACAGACGGTACAGTGTTACTTCAAGATACTTTTATAGAGAACCTCAAATACGAAGGTATTGAGTTTATATGAGATGAACTGAGCCATTGTAGTAAATTTTCTTGTACCTATTATATTTATTTTATTCAAATCGAAGTTTTCTAATTGTACATATGTAAAATATATTAATAATTTTGTTGTATGTTTGAAGTTTTATTTTATTAAATTATAATTTCAAGTTATCTATAAGCCAGAGAACACTGTATAAAATAATATGAAAGACGTGACAAGTGACGTCACAAGTACGGTGAATCCAGCAGCTACGAAATTTAGTAGCATGTAATAAAATAATACATTATATAATACTATACCTATCATAATAATACAATATCTTCCGTTTTGTTGAAATATATGATTATAGTTAATGAATGCTGGTAACTTTAAAACATTAATAAAGAAGTAAGAGATAGTAACACCATTCAATTAACCACATATTTAAATCAATAAAAACTGGTGCAGTGGAATTTCTGTTCTGTTTGCTTCATGAATTTACTTTGTGAATTTTAAATAAAATATAATCTACTCTGTCCCATGGCATTCAGTTTCAAGTATTATTAAAATTAAATAGGAGTTTGCAAAATGTAAAATTGATTATTAATCGGTATGCCTTGAAAAGCAAGTACACTTTGACAGTACAATATTCTTTATTGCAATCAATTAATTAAAATAAAACATCAGAACAAGGAAACTCAAATAAAAACAGAAAAGGTGGCTGTATTACTGATAGGCCATCTCTTCCACGCAAACTTTTAACCCAACATGCCATACGACAATCAGTTCATTGTTCAGTGATTTATTAGTTTCTTTAGAATTGATCGCTCGAACACCGAGTAGCCTATGACTCGAGTACTCCTGTCTATTTCGTCGAGGTCCTGGAATCGAATCGCAGTGGGGCAGATATTTTTATGATAAATACGAATATTTTTTCACGATTCATGGATGTTTGTATGAATATTAAATATAATTCTGATATCTATATAGATTTAACTTATCTCCTTTGTTTAGTATCTATAAGACCACCTCTTATAATGCTCAATAATAGGTGTGGGTGTGAGAAATATTTATTATTATTATGACCCATTGCTGGCCTGTCCCAACACCGTTTCAAATGACGTTTATTGTAACTATAATGGATTCATTTGCGACCATAATGAAAAGCTTGTTTCCGAAATAAAAAAAAACACATAAAACCCTGGTTTAAAGAACTATAGTTAAAGATTTTTACCTGAAATCGGGAAAATTATCACAAATCGCAGTGACAAATAGATCAGTTATATCTGGATCTGGGAAACCTGACCAGATTTAACCTACTTTTTGTGGTTTTATTTTGACGTTTTTTATTTTTCGATTCTGTTCTTAGGAATATTATTCAACCTCAATAATTGTTTTAAACATATATCTCCGAAATTTAGTATCTTTCAGTTGGTGGAATTGATGTTAACTATTTTTTTTACGATTTGTTCAGTATAATTGTAACGATTTAATCTTTAAATTATTAAGTGTCTAATATTTATATAAGTAGCACAAACATACACCACCAACTACGAAAGTTTGTATGATGTGAATATTTAAATACGGATGAAACCAATAATGCAACAGCTTTTCAGTAGTTGATTGAAAAAAAAATTTGCTCTCATTTTATTTATTTAGCAATATAAAATATCACATTTAACTCATACAATATAGAATATTTTATCAACATGCTATAATAAATATCCAAAAAAACAGCAGAAATAAAAAATTGTAACAAATACTTTCTTAAAATATATTTAACATTCAAATCCTACCGTCAATCTTAAGAAACTCAATCTAAGAATATCTAAAGATTAATAACACAAAATTATATTTAAAAAAAAGATTAAAATGTGAATAACAATTATTAGGTACCAAGTACCTAAACATATTAAAGCAACAAGTATATTTATTCGATATAGTAAAGAATAAAAAACTAAAAACACAGCCACCTTAGTAACGGAACTTAGCCGCTTTGAATGGTTTTTCATTCCTATCAGAATTCAATAAAGGAAATTGTGTTGTAATCTGTATTTAAGATAAATATAACTTCAATAATATTTCTTTTAAACGAGGTCGAGTATGGATGTTTTAATTATTATCAAAACTCTGATTTCATTTCATTAAACCTGGTCCTCCTTTACTGCACCTGGTCTAAAATGGACATCCTATCTGTCCACCTTATAACACTACATAAAAGTAATGATTTCTGCATTCAAAGCATATTATTAAGATTCATTAATTAGTGTCACTTTAATCCTATAGATCGAGTTATCTCTTCGAAAACGGTCCAAGATATGGCAGCCATAAGAGTCCTCCTCAGCATACGCGGTACCGCTCCTTTAAAGTAACCTTTAATTCCGTAATTCTGAAACAATCAAACAGGAAATTAAATAAAAAAATCTACCTATATATTTACCTATGTATGTAGTATTAAGTACTTATGTATGTATATATTTAGTATTTGTATGTTACATTATTTGTCATGTATGTATTCGTTATACGTCGCCAATTTCCCTTTTTGGCGACGTATAACGAATACATTATATGTCCATCCTAACCTAACCTGGAACAGATCGCTCTTAGCGATAGTCGCCCTTTGTACAAAATTAGTTAACAATTCCCTTTGTATTTATTTCTCTTTTTAAATTGGTTGATCTACAATAAAGGTATATTCTATTCTATAATATGTAGGTTTAAAAACCACAATTGGTTGAAATATAGATAAAAGTATTGAAATAAATGTTAGTTACACAATTCAAATGGTTGAACAGCATTTTAATTGCGTTATATGTTTAGGTAAAGACAGCTTAATTCTTACAAAGCAAAACTATTATCAAAAGCATTGCACAGATTAGGAACATTAAACTGTGACAAAACTAATAATACGAAAAATCATAGTAAAATTTAAAAACTATATAATTTAAAAAATATTCAAGCAGTAAACTCAATATGTCAAATAATTATATAGAATATGAAATTAATGTAATTATACAATAATCCCGCTCATTATCATTGCAACTATTTAAAAGATAACCTATTATGACATTACCTAATTCAGATAAATACAAACTAATATGGTTTAATATAATAAGTAAGTAATATTATTAAATATAATAAGTAAGTAAATAGTTTTCAGAAAATAAAAATACGTTTAGTTCAGAAACTTACTTTTTAAATGTTAATATTTTTAATAAACTATTTAAGCCAGAACGATAATTTTCTTAAAATTCAGTGTCAAAGAATTTTAACTTATGAAAAGAGTTTATATGAAAGAAAAAATACTATAGTTTGTGCTGGCTGTGATATAAAAAATGATGTTCTCAGTAGTCAAAATGACCTTTCCAAATTTAACTTCTGACTGACTACGATATGCAAAGGACATAAAACTGCACACGTAAATACCAACTACAACTAATATAAATTTAAAAAAAAATATATTTTTGTTATATTATTAAATCGCTGATATGTACCTGATGAACATAAAGAGCGGCGCTAAAAGCGTTGGGGAACTTATCCGGGTACAATTGCATGTTGGTCTTGAGTACGTCCGCTGGGTTGGTGACGAGGGAGGATGCTATACCAGCAACGATGCCGCAGCTGAAGTGGGTCGCGCTAGCGGCGGTAGGAGATTGTAGCCATTCTGCGTGTACAAATAAGAGTTATAATTCAGGTATATGATAAAAATAACTTTAATAAAATTGATAAAATAATTTATTCTATTATATGGACGACAATATTATTAGAGTAACAATTAACGATAGTAAAACTTTCACAGAAAATTTATATATCGATAAATTTAAACGCAGAAATGCATGTACGAGCATTACTTTCGAACCGAATTGGGTAATCCTTTTTAATGTGTTCGTTATTGTAACGGCAAGGTTGGTATAAAATATATTATTTTTCTTTAGAAGACTCGTGCGAAGCCAGAGCAGGCAACTAGTTAAATAAGATAAAATTTTAAAGTATTTATACAATGAGAATGTTTGGAAAAGACAAAATTCTTTCTCATAGGATAAAAATTTATTTCTATCATATGTTTGTTATAATACTATATATAAATGAATGAATTTAATGTTCAAAAATGTAGTAGTTATAAAATACGCCACAAGGCAGTATTTAAAAATTAAGTTAATACAAACCAAGCCAAAAGAATTATTTGGTATAAAGTAAAACCACGTACATGACATTTTCCAACTTTGTATATATTTTGGTAAAAAAAAAACAACGGCCGAAGCTATAGAATGGGCAGAAATAGTGTTTTATAATTTAATAAAAATTAAATGTACTATTTGTGTTAATATTTATTCACGAACAAAAGATAAGATAAAACAATATAAGTAGATTTTATCAGGCTTATGTTTTTGATGCCCAGTGACAAATGAAAATAATTATTTGCTATCACTGCGCCAAGTTACCTACAATATTAGAGTAAATATCAAACTAGCTTGATAGATAACATGTTAATACTCATGTAGAAATTTCTAGTATTAAAACTTTATCAGTTAGTACAAAAAACATTAAATAGAGTAAGTTCTCATTTGGCAAAGAATTATTTACGAATAATTTAGAATTATGCAGCTCACTTATACTGATTAGATTCAACATTATTTTATAAAAACATGATTACACCAGACGAAAACAGTGAAGCGGCGATTGAGATAATTGGCTCAGATTCGATTAATAATAATTGTAATCAATTACGTTTGATTATTTAGTTGTGGAATAGAACAAGTTGTCATAAGACAAATAAATTCTACGCTTTTTGAACGTGATTCAAAAATATGCACAACTTTAACTTATCTCGATCAGATTCAATATAATCATGAACAAACTGTTTTCTGTTTCGTTTTTAGATAACAAGCTCCATCGCAATTAATAATAATTGTGGCTTAAGTAGTAACAGATTAATCTAATCGCTAAAATTAATTATTAATGACGTATTTAGATTCAGAACTTAATAGATAGCAATTACGGTCATTAAACTTAGAAAAGTGATGTCGGTAAGTACTGATAACATATACATAATTTAACTTAACACATTTATATGTGCTTAATGAAAGATTTATAATTACAGTTAGTATGCCGACTTATATAGGTTAGTATATTTAAATTTTAAAAGTTATCTTGATTGTTGGGAACGTACACTTGTTAAAAAATTCAACCTGTACAAATTAGTAAAACTTTAAATACTTGTATATATCTAATAAGGATTGCAAATTACACGTAATCTTACCTTTCGGTACAGCTTGTTTGATTTGCGAGTAGAACATTAAGTAGAGGCCTGAGAATGGCGCATCTCTAGCTAGAGTAGGACCGAGTCCACAAGAAAGACCCCGAATGCCTTCAGCTTTGTATGTAGCTTTAAGAGCACCGCCGAGGCTGTTATATTTGTAAACTCCAGATTCATACCTGAAATAATAATAGATACGATCTTTACTTAAATGACTTCTGTTTAATTACCTAATTCTTTTTACTTAACCTAATTAGAAATAACAAAAATAGTTATTGACACGATTGTATGCAAATTAAAAAAGTAGCTTAAAGTTTATATTTTGTCTACATTTCGTCACTTGTAGACAATATTAAAACAAAATATGTATTTTTTTTTCATTTCAACCTTTCAGTAACATGAAGGCAACACTGTGTTAAATTATTGGATTAAAGACACCGTTCCGCTATTTAAGCTTACCTAGTCTTGATGACAGTCATTGGTATTAAAGCCACCCCACTCATAGTCCTAGCAATAACACCTAATGCTATTGCTTGCAGGGGACCAAGATCCTTGTTTCCAAGTTCAAGTTTTGCTTTCAGCCAATGGAGGGATGAGAAATACAATCCAACACCTGGTACACAGCGTGCAATAGATGGTGCCATTCCACGCCATAGACCGAGTATCTGTTCTTGGCGAACGATATTAGTGAAAATTGTAATCATGCCGGGTTGGATTCTGCCACTGTAATAGAACGAACATATATCTGATTAAATTTCATTTCCAAAATGAAGATGACTTTTATGTTTAATTCTTCTCTATTAAGACTTTTATGTTCAATTTTTTGTTTCATGCATGTTTTTACATATCTACGAATGGAAGAATGTTCACTATTTACGTTATTGCATAAAGACAAATTAGTTTAAATCAAATATTTAACATTGATCTTTCCACTTCAAATATTGGTAAAAGTATTTCACACATTATTGGAATTCTTTTCTAATTATTTTTTAAAAAAAATTTGGAACTTACTTGATCGTCGCTGCAACAACATTCTGGCTAGGGTTTTGTAACCGCGTTTTCACTAAATCCAAAGGCTGGAAAAGGATTGTACTAAAAGTTCCAGAGAATGAACCAGCAATAAAAGCTTTGAAGACTGGATGGTACTGTAAATAAAACATATAAATGTATAAGTTTATATAATAAGAGACGAACATTCTGTTTATATAATAAGAGTCACAGATATTGTTTGACCTCTTCTCATCTTTGTGCTGTGAGTTTAATTTGACGAACTTTGATATGTTATTATCACTTACATTTGCCAAAATATCCATGATAATCAAAAACTTTCTTGAAACTCTTCAACTTTATGCTTTCAGGTAATATCTTTCGGATACACGCCAAATTTGTAGTACTCGAAATGGTAAAGCCAATGGCAAAATAATCGTATTTGTTGAAAAAATTTCAAATAAAGACTTAGATCGTATCCGAGTAGTCTGAATAGTATATGGGGTTGATACGGAACATCAAGGAAATTGTCATTTTTTGCAGTAGCTCGCTCGAAAAATACATGTATACACCTGGCAGATCGAATGGTTATAATATTTTGGCCTGCAACGGCGAATCACAGAAGACTTGCGTGCACGTAAAATCCAAACTCTTTTTTAACACAATTAATTTGGAGACAGAAAATCACAAAAGTTGAAAAATTTAGCCATGAGTACAACCGCGGAGTTTTATATTTTTACTTAACAATGAATTAACACGGTTTATAAGTAAAAATTTGAGTGTTCAAGACGAGTGCTCGGAAACAAGTCTTGTGGCGTACTGATTACAGCAGAATGGCCTGGTATGATAAGTAGATACATTTATAGGCATTCATTATCGCTTGCAGACGGTCACTGTGGGTGATCGAAGAGCTAAAGGCGTAAGGTCATTCCTGTCAACTGCTGATAATAACATATCCGTGCCTACCAGCTAGGGGGTAATGAGTGACGATAAGAAGCATCCATAATGTTTGTTTCTTGAATTTAAAATTTATTAGAAATCTAACTACCGTCACTGCGTTTGTGGCAGCGCGCCGTTGACCTAGCTTTATTTGACAGTATTGGTCTGCAATACTTGAGATGATTTTTTTTATTTGTTGTGGTCCCACCACAGCAAATAAAATACCCTTGGGAATCCCGAGAGAGTGAAATATCTGAATTGTATGATCTGTCAGTTGAAAATAATGGTTAGATAATTATGAACTGGAAAGCGTATGGTACTGACTTCACCTGTGATAAGTTGTAAAAGTTAATGCACAATTATTACAAGCCACCATAACCTTTCGTCTCTTAGCAGGCCATAAGCGTCAGCGGCCTCAACGTGGACAAAATAGTACCTCACAGATCGGAAGATCGCTGTTGACGTCAACTTCTAACTTTATTTTAAAACACTCCCTACGTCACGAAATATATTAATCGCATTGCAATTGGCAATAATAACTGATTAGAAATTAATAACATACGAGATATTATTATAACAATAACATCGTATTAACAATATCGTAGTATATACTTACGTTGGTAGGTACTTAAACATGCACCTAATCATCTAATTAAGTGAAAGGATGTATTTCAAAGTCTAGATAAATAATGGTATAGGTAAATGACGCAACATTAGATTGGTAGAGGTATGTAACTACATATTCAGATACTAGGAAGTTGTTTAAATGCTAGTTACGTTGTCTTTGAATATATAGGTAAGTGTACTAAGTAGGTATACTTACTATAACACACTAAGTACCTTATAAGTTTGTAAATAAGAGACAACTACCTACTTAAGATAGATTTGATAAGTTAATAATTTGAATAATGATATTAAAAAATCAGTTCAAGGATTCTGATAACTCACTGACTTAATTAGGTACATACCTACTATATTAAGTTTTTTAAGGAAGCAGATTCAAGTCTCTGAAGAAGCAAGTCTGTCTTATACTTATACATAAGTATATCTAAAAATTTATAATTTGATTATCTGTGGAACTTTCACAGAATTGTGATCTATAGTGAAGAAATATTGTTGTCAATTTATCTCAAATTTATCTAACCTTTGCCCCTCACTTAATTTGTTTGTGGGACACCGGGTAATTTTCTTATCCTAAAATAATGGTCAATCAAATTAGGTATTCCTTTCATTTGCCTCATTTTAATATCACTATACATTTTAATTACATCAGTTATTATCATTTGAATTAATTAAATACAATAAGTTATTAAAGTACCTAGTGCTAACTTGTATTTTAATTTATAAATCCTAATCATAATGTTATTTTTCATATAAAATAATTCCAATACAGACATTTATAAGACAATACAGACTCTTGCATATAGTTCACCGAGTAACACATTTTTATACCAAACATGTTGCAATTTCTTATCTATTTACTGACAAAACTAATTTTAAAATAATTTTCCTCCAAAAATTTTAGGTGATTTCAACTAAGAAATGAGTGATATATAAAGTTGGTAAGTTGTTATTTGTTGAATCACTTTAGCATGTTTTAGCCAATTTATTTCACATTTATTAATATTATACTACTGCTTGGGGGTCAGTTTCTTCTAACGTAAGAAGGTACTTCACTCAGGTAGCGACCACCAGATAATACATTGCTATGCAAATATTCTATGAACCTATACATACTTAGAGATATCATATGTAACATTATTTTGCCTATTGGGTATAAATAAAATAAGTTCAATATAATTTTACTTTTATAAAGTAAACTTAATATAAAATTATAGTTAATCAATTTTAATATATGAAGTTAAACTTTGTCTATAAAAACACATGAAGAACTTAGACCTAAGCATACTTAGTGTACTACTATAAGACGTAAGCATACTACTCTGAAAATTTTAAAAAATTGGTTAAATCTTGTAGTTTAGTAGATATCAATATTTAAAAATGCAACATAATTTTACTACTTTGTCACTTAATAGTTCATCAATTAGTAGCATCATCAACCTCTACAAAACAATGCAGATAATTTATTGAATGAAAGACACTCGGTACATCAATATTAAATTTAAGCAAAATCCGTTTACACTACCTCAATAAATTCCTCCATTTAGATTTAAGATTTTAACAATTAAATCAGATGACTTCCTATTAGGGCTATGTTTTCTTTACAACTAAAAACTGAGTTGAACTGCCCTAGAATGTATGATGAGTGATGCCACATAAAAGTATCATTGCAGGAGTCTCGATAATAAAGAAATAAACTCGTGAGAGTTATCGAGATAGGGTCAACGCAGAGGATATTGATAATAAGTAACAAATATAACAAACAACTTCGTAGGGGTCCACTTACGTCGCTATCAGGGTTGTCGGGGTCAGAAGGCGGTGCTGTGTCGATCGCCCAACCATTGGAATACGCATTTGGCTCTTGCGACATGGCTTACATAAACAAATAGAATGCGGATAATCATGATAAGCCCTGAAAATTCATTTTTCCTTTGCGCAGTTATATTACGATTGTAATCACTGAAATTATACCTAGAGTAACATAAACGTCCTTACAAATAATTCATTCATTCCCATACATAATTCTCTTTTAAAATATATTTAACACCTAAACACATAAAAAATGATTATATCTAAAATATTGACAATACATTGACACTTGGGAAACAAATAGTGACTTCTACAATAAATACTATAATTACCAATCATAGCCGTCATGATAAGCTTCCACAAATCATATACGAGTATTGTTTGACTTAAATATATAAAGAGGAATTTCAAAACAGGAACTTAGCAGATTATTTGGCACTGCAGAGTACTTTGTAGATTGTCACTACATGATATTTCGTTTCTCTGCCTTATGGCTAAAACATGTGCGTGTAGGTATGGGTGCGTTCACAAATTTATGTAATGTGAAAACCATCGCGATAATCTTGCACTTCTTGTAAAGAACACAGTAAATACTACTTTATCTTTAACTGTCAATTAAGTTGGCAAAATATACCCATTAATTCATTTCGCAAATTGTAGTCGAGTTCCATAGCCATTTATTGATGAGTGAATTGTAGTGTTGTTGTAGTTGAATTGTACATGCTCAGTATTAAAGTATTATTTTATGGTCTGTTTTGACAGCTGCGTGAGGTTTGTTTGGCAGTCTGTGGACAGAACACAGGTGAACAGTCGGGAATGGCGCGAAAGAACGTAGTAAAAAAAGTTTTGCTCCTCGAGAGTACAAATGTAAGTCCCTGATGGGACTAACATACACACGCACCTCGTCATAAGGCTTAGTAAAGGAACCATCAGGCTTAGTTAAGGAATTTTACGAGTTCATGAAATGTAGTCTGTCTGACATGTGGAACAGTGGCCAGAGAGTGTGCTTAGTGATCTCTCACTGTACATGACTCGTGGTCGTAGTGGATGGCATGACATACGTGGTTGAACCACGGGGTTGTGATGTTGCGACATATGTGACAGATACGCCAAAGGGCGGTTGTACCGTCTAGTTGATACATCAGAGATCAATTGCGAGGCATGGACAGTCTGTAGGGGTGGTTGGAGGTATGTGGGGGTCGACCCCCTAATGTTTTTAGAACGTCAGTTCTCTCCCCAACCTTGAATTCATGTGAAATAAATAATCAAAATTTTATTTTTATGATAAATGTTCATAAATTCATGATATCCAGCTAAGGTTCATCTCAGGAATTTTGGTATTATTCTGTGAGGATATTTAATAACTTTTCTGTTGGTACTTGTTCAAGCTACACCTTGACCAACCATAATTGGCCGAGGCGGAGACACCATACAGACATTTTTCTTTTTGAAGTTGGGAGTGTGTTCGAGCTACCAACATGCACCGTCCGCAGTTCATACCTACAAAAATATCGATGTGTACAGTGTTACACTAAATAATTATATTAGAGAATGAATAACGTTATTAGAATGGTGCTAGAGGATGCAAGTTACACGTGTAGTTCCGATGCGTTCCAGATGTGAATGCAAGGATGTATTCCAGTGCAGCTGTGATGTGTAAAACAAAAATTATGTTTAATAATATGCCGCTATGGTTGAGCTATTCGGCAATTAGTTTGCTTCCATCTTCGGTCTTATTTTCACTTCAGGTTTCAGGTTAGAGCAAAGTCAAAAGCTAATAATGAAGTCCTATAATTCATTGCAAATTGCAAATCCGCAAGCCTAGGTATATTGCCTTGTTTAGAAGATTTACGAACTGATTTGTTGATAGTTCAAAACTGTCACAGTCTCAAATTTCCGGGATACTACATCAACTGTATACTGCTATATCTGGGCGCGTGCCGACCTTTAAATAAGCGAGCTTCAATTCCCTCTCTATATGGAAACATTTTGTTTATCAGAACTGTCTCTTTTTCCTAATTCTAATTGATTAATCTTCTTATCTATAGGCATGAAAATAGGATTATAATTCGAAGCGCTCTAATATTATTCTCGCATATGATTCCTGTTTTCTCGTAATGGAACCGTATTTTGCTTGCTCCAGTTCTAGATAATAAGAAGTTTTGGTTTTCTTCAGTTACTTCTTCAAATCAACCAGAAAAGAAGTTGATTAATACTACTCTGTCAAGAAAACTAACAACATTTCCCAACCTTCTCCTCTTCTACCATTTTCTTTACATAAAGTAAATTATGTGTTAAACCTTTAACTATAAGAGCTTCACGTGACATTTTTACATCTTTGAAACCAAATTTTATCATGACTTTTTTATTAGCCTCTATAAATTGATTATTAGTTACAAAAATTCTTATAGGCGTATCTAAAATAGTTACATCTTACATATAACTTATATATAACTTTCCTAATCCTTCTTCTAATCTGGCGTCACTAAATGATTAGTACAAGCTCTGCTTGTAACTGCTTGTCTACGCTCGCCGTTTTGATTTTCTATTCGATATGGCTGCTGTAACTCAGTTTACTGTCGATATGACACCTAGGTACCGTATCTCCTTACGCAGTGTAAATGTGCAAAACAGTCGTAAATAAGTAAGTGGGGTAAGTGGTAAATAACTATTAGCCTTTCTCTGAACAGTATCTAGACCTCAAATTTTCGTCTTTGTTTTCTGGTTAAGCCTGTACCTTCGATGTGGGGCGAGCACTTTTAGTATTTCTTCTCTAAACCAGCCTAGTGCTTAATTAAAATTATACTGAATATTTCAAAATTGAAACATTTTAATGTTATTTACAGCTCCTACGTGGAATATAAAATTGCTCACGAATTCAGCTACTTCGTTCTTCCGACCTAATGGTCGGAGGAACGAAAAAGACACCACAGCGGATGACAACACAGACACACACACACACCCCAGAGAATTATAGCAAATGCAAAATATTTTAAATTTATTAAGTTATTACAACCAAAATAATTATATTAATTCACAAGAGATCCCTATCTTATTTTTTGTTTTAATTAGATCCAACCTGGCAAATTAGTTTCAACCACTCTCTGTAAAAACTCCCGGGAGCTGTTTCTTCAGTCTGTAAATTTTTAGTTTTAATCAAATCCTAAAAAATTGTCTTTGTGTGTGGCATAACGATAATTTTTACAGAATCTAAACAAACCAATCATATCAATTTACGTATACAAAACTAAAGTTATACAATTCTAACCCTTAAGGCATTATAAAAGAATTCTAATTTGCTTATGTCTAGTCCCTAATCATCTAACAAACAAATTACGAAATTCCCTAAAGCATCTCACAAAAAATTAAGTTCATAAAAACCACTGACAGCCCTTTATTGTATTTTTATGTGACTCTTTTCTTCGTGAAAACTGGAAAGAAAGCTGAAAACTCTCACTTATTGATATATTTTCTCATTTATTAATTTATAAAATAAGAATTAAATGTTTAAATATATATGATTAGTATATCTATACTTTTTAAATTTTCAAAGTGAATATTTTTAGTTATAGACATCTTAGAATGAATAGTCTCTATATATTGCTTATATTTATATTTATGTTTATTTACAATGATTGACAGGCCTAATGATCACTGACGACTCTCGCATGAGTTCTATTTTGATGAAGTTGCATTTTAGGATTTTTTTTAGATTACGAAAGGTCAAGTCTTAACCTCCGTTAAATTTTGCCAATAAATATTTAGAAATTTTATTATAATATTCATGCTTTAATGTTAATTGATCCCAAAAAAATAAATATAATCTCCCATAACTTTGTACAATCATGTAATGTTTTGTATAGTAACACAGAAACCAAAGTATTTGAGACTAAAATACTTTTTATATTTTATATTTATATTAGTTACCTACTTATGTACACTGATGCCTATAGTTATATAGTAAGTGGAAATAATACAGTCATGTAGATAAAATTCCCTTTACTTAACACTAAAAAGGTTATCATTGTCTTACACTATGAGGCTAATAGATAAAACGTTTACTGGGGGTGTCCTCATTTAAAACCACGTGCTGTAAGCATGTTCTCTGTCTACTTAATATAATATATGAGCATATAAATATACTAACGTAAAATGCGGGGATGCGAGTTATCTTTATTTTTAATTAATTGCGCAGTCTTGTTTTTATCTTATTTTAGCGAGTTTAGGATTTCTGCTATTAAAATTCATTTAATGTTAACATTAAATTTAACATGGCACGATGTCGTGTCGTGACTTCTCGATAATAATCACTACCCCACGTATGTTTGAATCAAAATGAACCGATTTGATTGTCTGTTGTGAAGTATTGTAAACTTCTTTTATATATGCGACATAATCAGCTGAATGCAGCTACGATTGACCAGTACTGATCTAGGTTTTGTATCATTAAATCCTTTTAGCGTAATTAAAAAGTTGTATGGGGTTTTGTAGGTAGCAAAAAACTTATTTGATATTGCTGCGATGAAAAACTGTTGCTTATAAGAGTGACGTAGATAAAAATATTACTATATATCTGTTATTCAATTAACAGTTCCATCGTCTTCATAATTTTACCAATGGTACCTAGGTACCTAGGTAGTACCTAGCCGTTTGCTTCGCAATTGTGATATGTTGGCAGATTTTAGGTCCGCTGGTTTAAGGCCTAAGGTCTTAGGTTCTTTCTCATTTCCAGTATCTTATCAGTTTTGGAGAACAGCTTGTTACATAAATATATTAGTGGGTAGTATCATCGTATCGATCAAGGCACTATTGTAAGTTCCTTATTAATAAAGCCTATTTACATTTAGTGTTTAAAGTGTGCAGTTTTATATTCTTTTGTGTTTCAAGTGTGTTTGGGAGGTCCGTGCACACTTATAAATAATAACATACTATTGCGACGTATATTCCACACCAACACACTTCATCCCCTAATATTTAATCGTTACACTGTAGCCTAATGCTGTAAATATGTGGTGAAAATAAGTCTTGAAGGCACATGATTGAGCTGATTCGGGGTCATGATTAGGAGATTACTGGATATTCCTGTTGACAAGCTTTAGAAGTGTTGCCAGCTATCACGGTGTATCATTTATGACTGTACTTATTATGGGGTTAAAATACCTTATATTGTACATGTGAAATATGTCCAAATTCAATGCATCGTACTGTGTTCGTAGAGGGTGCGTTCGTTCACAACTCTCTTTTCTCCGGGAGATCGAAGACTTTCCGATAGAGCTTTCTTTTGCGAAAAATGAGAGATGGCCATTATAACTATATATCTACAAAGAAGCATTTATTATAATAGGTTTTTTCATCCTTCAATCCTCCTTATAAGGTAGAAAACAGTTTAGAATTCTATTGAGAGTATATCAAGTTTCTTAATAGCCAAACATTTACCTCAAAATAAAGAGACACTAGGTACCTAGTATGATAACCCCCACACGCAGATAATCAGTATGGTAGCCATGCTAATAATTTTCAGGAATGACTAAATCCATATAGGTATTGGTTTTAATCATTCGTTTCTTAACATCAATATTAACAAGTGACTTAATTAAAGAAAATCAGAGGAGGAAAAGGGGAATTCCAGAATATCGATAGAGAGCAGACGTCATTATATCATTATGGGGAAAGGGACTGTTGAAGTTCTACTTACTATGTTACGCGATCTCGTAGAACATTAATGCACTGAGCCGCCTACAGTCGACTATGTGATCTGTCCATCGCATAAGTGAGCTTCAAAGTCAAGTTCATGTTCAAGTAAATAGTGTTCTTTTACTTTCCAATCAACGCAAGATTTTCCATATTTATTGGGAATATAATTATTATAGATTGTTTGTGGATAAGTTTTGTTATAAGAATACAATATATCAATGGTCTTATTTATTAAATGTTTAAATTGAAGAATTCTAGATGAAGGCAAATTGAAGAATTCTAGATAAAGGCATTAGATAAGTCGTTAATTATAATTATAACATGGTTGCTGAGCATGACCTTACTGTTATGTTGATTGCTCTTCTCATTAAGGAGATACATAGTAATATCTAGCACACTCATAAGACTACTAGAAGAGATCCCCTATTGATAATTCGTTCAAGCTTGATAACTCATTGTAATTATGTATTGATAAACGTATATATTAAATAGGTTAATGAAACAGCTTTTAAATTATTACTTATTTATTCTACGTACTTCCATAGAGCGAAAAGTACTCCATGAAACTTACATTCTTAATATTACGCGTCAAGTTATAACTATAACATACCAAAATATAGTTGTAAGATGTAAGTATAATAAATCATTAATCACAGTGTGTACTAACAGACTACAAACTCTGGAATGATTAATATCATAATTTTATTTAATAATAAATAAACAAAGGAAGCCGAATATTCTTGTTGTTAGACTTACAAGACTTTGAGCCCCTATGGAGCTTCAAGGCACAATAGTTATAATTATGATTTCTAATACAAATTCTATTAAATAATTTATAAAATGTAAAAATTATGATAATATAATTGTACTGTTTAGTATAAAAGTGTAATCTTGTGTTTTAGACATTGGCACATAACAAGAAGAAGAAGATATTTAAATATAAATTTTAAAATATTAAATGTAATTATAAAAATATAGTCATGAGTTCAATTTTACATAGAGTGCTTTTGATTTATACCCATAATAATAGGTACATATTTAAATAAACAAACTACGTTATATCATCAACATTAAAAACAGCACAAAAGTATATTCCAAAATACGGAATGGTTCCGGAATGATTATAATTTATACAAAATTAAATGCTAAGTTATTAAGACATAATGACTGAAAGGATACTTTTACAAAAATAATTTTGACACTCAAGAGATTCGAAAGTAACAGAATCCCACGTCAATGAGAATGGTCCATTACAATTTAAGTCTTCTAAGTTTATGTAAGTTGACTTCTAAGTACTAAGTCTGCCTAATTAAGTTATTTAATTTACACGTATGAATGATCGTCACTATGAAATATCAATCGGTTGAATTCGAGAGGTATCTGTAGACAATTCTAAGCAAAATAAGTTTAATTTTAGGAATGCTGTTAATATAATTGTTTCAATTTTATTGAAGAACAATCTTTTTGTATCTAAGCATCATTTATTTAAAAGGATAGTCTCCAATCAAGGCTAGGGCTGTGGTTCTAGAGACCTTACATCTGAATGAATATAAAAATGATTGGATTATAGTTTTAAAGTGTAATCATTAAGTATTATTATATATTATTTAACCGTTATGTAGAGTTACATTGAATCTCGTTATAACGAAATTATGCTATAGTTTGCTTAGAACTGGCCTTTTATAACTAGTATTTCGAAAATAATATTCAGCCCTTTAACAATAAGCTCTTATAGCAAACTTAGTTACATATATTTGTTAAGTCTCTAAATAATTTAGTTCATTGAAAAACATCCTTAAAATGACCTTCTCTAGTGGCAATTTCTGTTCGGGAGTTGTTACCAACCGTAGCCAACAGTTGGTAGCACGTTGAAAGGTTGCTGAATTTAGGCAACTGCGTCCTATCACAGTGTCAATCACCTATATAAAACGTTCCGTCAAGTAATATTGCTTACAATTATTTAACAGTGTTAGTTAAATGTTACGTTAAGTCATATTTTATTTTCTACAATATTGAAATAGTTGATCCCAGTTGGTTTAAACAACTAAATTAAGTGATGTATAACCAGTGAAGTTACTTCAAATTTTATTGCCTGCAATTTATTTCTACGGTAGGCCCAACTAGTTTAAGTGATGACATTCTCAACTATTGCCCAAGCAAGAAACGGGCAGAGTCCCAACAATGAACCTACTTAAATGAATATAAGGTTTATTAATATGTTTTTTCCATGAACTAAATACTGTAGTATGATCTCGTATTTACCAGACATTCTTTAGGTTTAAGTGACTTGTCTGCCTGTAAAAGTTTATAATTGAAGGACATAGAAAGAGTTAAAGAATAAAACTACAATAACACAATAGTCACTTAACCCTAGGAGACGTTAGGTGAATATGAAGCATAAGAGTGCTATAAGTGCTGATGGCAAGGCCCATTTATCAGTTGAAGAGTATTACATGTGCCTCGTGTTACCGAAGTTGATACCGCTCTGGGTTGCTCCTTTGTTGGAGCCATATTGAAGGGAGATGACGCCTTGGCCAGCCCTGAGTTGTTCTTCCGAGAAATTCCTGACATTCTTTTCAGCCTCTTTTGGGCCTATTGAGGGCTTTCCAAAATTTCCAGCCTACAATTTAAAATAATGAATAACTTATTGTTGTTAGGTAAAAAACTAATATTTTAGTTAAAACGTATTTGAAAAATCAAGCTTTTTTGTTACCGACATTATTCAGTACCTCGGTACCCTCTCATTTCCTACTACGAATGAGTGATATTTGCTGATGCCACCTTTACGCACAAAAAGATATGGTGACTCTTTTTTTTTGTCACACAATTCATTACCGGCTCACATTTTCTCTCCTTTATAACAAATGGGTTCCTTCAAAAGAGGCGTGAAAATGCATTTTTAGGCCAGCAAGGATGAGATGGCTAGGGCAGTGTTTCACATGGCGCACTAGCTGTTTTTCGCATATGGACTCCTCCGTCTGCTTACTATCAGGCAGTGATGAGTCATTTGTTGTGCTTTTTATATAAAAAAAGTAATAAAAACATCACCTCAAAAAACAAATTTAAATAGCTGGTATGTACATAAATCTGATGCCCAAACATTTAGTTGAGATTGATTTTTGTGTTGTAAATGATTTTTTCTCTCTAAAATGGCTTACCTTTCTTCCGAGGGATTGCAAACAGATCACGACAGAATTGAGATTCTGCCTCTCCCACAAGTCCACAGTTTGGAAGGTCTCCTGAGCTGGCACGCCAAGATTCTTGGCTGCTTCTAAGAACGCGTTTATGTTTTCCATGCATTTGAAAGCCATCTTGGACACGTTAACCTTCTTCACCATGTTCGGTTGGATGTTGTTCACTAGTCTGTAAATATACAGATGCAACGATTTTATTATATCTTCAATTATTTTATTTACCATATATGGTATGTAGATAGTTGAAAGTGACAGTTTTTATACATAAAACGAAATTTTATTTTGCCGTGTACACTTTAAGATTTAAAAAATAATAATTAGAGTCTTTCTAAGAGCAACTGAAGTATCTCTGTGCACGAATCACGCAAAAACTACTGAATGGAATTGAATGCAGTTTTTAATATATTAGTGTGACTATTGTTAGCGGTGTAAGATAAAATATAGTTCTATTTTCTCACAGGAAAATATCTTTATAGATACTTGATTCTAAACTCCACGCGTACAAAATCGCGGGCAGAAACTAGTTTATGATAAACGCCGCCCTCGACTTGGGAGTCAGACCATTGCTCGCCTACAGAAGAAGTCATAATCCTCTACAATGAGTAAAAGATTAAGAAAAGAAGAGAGAATATTGTTTAAAATATAAATATTGTTTAAATTTTTCAGATTTTAGAAAATCATAATTTCACTGGATAGAACCCACAACATTCCTGTGAACTTACGAACTCACACAATTTTACAATATGAGTAAGTGAGTATTATAAAGATCAGATAAAAGAGGTACTATGGGTGACATATAATAGACTTACCGTTGTACAAAAGATTTAATTTTAGGACTGCTTTTGCTAATACAGAATTTATAAAATCTTGTAAATTAACAAAGTTCAAACAATAGACAAATAAACAATAATCGCGCGCTAATTGTCTTAAAAGTATACGGTTTTAATATTATTTTAGTTAAGGGTCTGGATTCACTCCTAGAGCACTTCGCCCCTATAGGATCTTTTAAGCTTCCCTTGTCCTAGTGTCTGCTGCTCTGAAATACCTTCAAGATGTACTTACTAAGTACGTTTGGTTGTTCAGCAGCCTTATGTCTTCAGGAGTAGGGTGGCCCAGATCAAAGAGGCGATTTTTTTGATAGCAAGAACATCTCAGTTATTCTCAATTAGTCCCAATTTCTCTTGCGGATCTCATCATTCGCGGAAACTCCAAGCACAGTCGATGCACTCCATTGCCCTTTGGGTGGCTTATTAAAACCTCTATTATAATATAAAATAACTTACAAACTTACTTGCAAAGCAAAGTGCCGTCTTTGAGCACCTCATAGAAGTTGTCCATATCACCCGAGGTGTTTTCTGGTTCGTCGGTTATTTGACGCACCCATTCCAAGCATTCTTGTGCTAGCTCTTCGCTGTATTTGCTGTTGATCTGTAAAATACAAATATTCATTCATTACTTAATGAATTTGTCAAAGCCAAAATAAGGACTGTAATTTTAAATTTTAACAGTCTATTTTTATTTTTATCTGTATTGTATTAATGCTTAATTATTATTTATTTGTTATGTTTTCATACTTTACGCTGTATTTTGTATACATCTTTTAAAATTGTATACTAATAAACAGAAAAATCTTCAAGATCTTTCATTACTACATATATAGTATTTTTTATAAATTTTCCTTGGTTCACAAGTTCAAACAAAGAAGTAAAGGCAAGTGGATATCTTTCCTTATAGATTTGATCCAGTTCTAAATTATATTAAAGTAAATGTTTCAAGCGTATGACAGACGGTTCCACATTGAGGTAAATAGCTTAATCGTGTCGAGATATTATATATAATAATAAATTTATCAAGAAGAACATTAACCCCTAAATGCTTCAAACAGAATAAATATAAAGTACTTATAAAATGAAATAGTAAACAGGAGTTTATTCATAGTCCTTTGTCATTACAAATCGATAAGCAATGGTTTTATACTAATATGATAAAAAATGTGAATGACTGGAATAATACCTTGGTAGGTAGACTTGATAGACATATGTACTTATATAACTATTAAATTACTTCTTGATACTATCTTCGGTAAAGCTTTATTACAATAAGAACTCTATTAATTTAAACTTATTGCAATTAAGTGAGTCAGTAAATTGTACAACATTGCATTGCACTGTCAAGATGTTCAATACAGACATAATTAAATTTTAATTGTCTTGTAGTTCCCGGAAGTAAAACGCGGCTCAAGAAATTAAGAGGCGGCTCCTAAATAAAATTTGGCTAGCTATCATGCTAGCTACCTAAAAATATCGCAGTATAACACAGAATCTAATGAAGTACGTCAAAAACTATCATCGTAAATACTTGGTTCTGCTCAGCCATTTACTAATTGATTGATCTTGAAATGAAGAATTATTTTCATAGAACTCTATAGATACAAAATGGTGAAATATGTTATCTTCTCATCAAACCGCACTCTTTAGGAAGAAAGAAACTATCGAAATAAGTCATTAATTATTTTTCTGATAAATAACTTAAATTTGACTCGCATATTATGTGCAAGATTCAGTAGGTATATTTCTTTAAAATTAACTCCTATTTAGACGAATATATACCATTGAAATTCCTATAATCGTCTATTTTACCTATTAGTAATACGAAATCTCTTGGAATTCGTATTTTGTTTTTATCTGTATATTTGAGTCATTAAATTTTGTTCAAGTTTCCATTACTAATAAGGACAGGTCAGTAATTCTTAAAATAGTAATTATTAATAGGATATGTGTAACAAATAATCTGACGAGACTGTTGATAATTGTTTAAGTTTATATCATTTCCCGTTTTGGACTTCAAAACTATTCAAATTATGTTTTAAATGGTGCCATAGTGGAAATATTATTGACAGAGAAATATTTGCATCTTTTTTAGCTAGTTTTTACATGCATAACAATTTTTTAATAATCAATTTGACAATTAAAGTCAATAAGAATAGCATTATTGTAATTATTATACTACCGTTGACTAAAAGAGGCGCTGTAACTGACTTAACTGATGACGTAATAAGTTAAGGATGCCGATGTGAGTCAGTACCTACCTACGTCAATAGCAAAAAAATTACAAGTGAAGTAACTCTTGAGGATGTTCCGAATACCAAACTGATTATGACTTCATTATGAGCGATTTTAATACCAATACTACCAATATAATGAGATTTAAGGAAATAAGATTACATCCTACATCCTTTTTTTTCCTGATAAGTTTTATATAATAAATCTTATAATTAAAATTTTTATTCAGTGTTCTTGTTTTAAAAGTCAAAGTCAATCTTTGATTAATTTACAATTTCATATGCATTAAAATTTTAAACCAATTAAAACGAACGTCCGATGGGCACCTTCCGTGGTTGATCAATTGGCAATACATGATTTAGCATTCCATATGGCGAAGGACATCCATTTGAATAGATTTAATGATGTTTTTTTGTCATAATTGCATTATGGCTAGTCTAGTCTAGTTCGTTTAAGATGTAATGAAATAAAATGGCAGTTTGGCCCAATACGCCTTAATTTTTTTTCTATATTATTTAACTAAGTGTCTCAATTCTGATACTTTTTTTAAAGCTATTATCGATAAAATCATCTATGTATCCTATCATCTAATCACGGTCCTCCCTATATAACCATTCCTGTTCTTCTTAATTTTAATAAATATTTCCATACCGTGTTCCAAACTAAGACTACTATGAACTAGGAAGGTTTTGTCCTAATTTACCTGCTCACCTACCTCTACTATGTAAATAAAATACGATATCAAAACTTAGTATGAAGAAGGTTCAACAAATTTTTCATCTCTCAGATGGGCCGTCTAATCTAAATACGATCGCAATGTACACTATCCTTTCATTATTATTCCAAAGCGACGTCTAATTTGTGTTACAAGACAAAGGAAGTGGACGGTGTAAGCAATGTCCTGTTCGTTTTAGACACCTACCATATGTAATATTAGTATGTGGGTCTATACTGCAGCAGAATTTATTAATTTTGATAAGTTTTCACATTTGTATTTGTGAATAGGATACATTGGTTACCTTTCTGTTCCCCATGTATTTCACTTTTTGAATTGGTTGATGTAAAATAAAGATATATTCTATTATATTGGCTTTCTCTCATACCCGGCTGTTAAAGTTTATCTTGAATATTAATATTTTCGTACTATCTCTAAAAAATTATGTGAGTTTTTAAAATAAAAAAAAAACAACTAATAAGTTTTATATTGCCAATTTTTTCATGAGTAATTATCTATTTTTTAACATTAGGCAATATTTTAATAATACAGACCATGCCAAACAACAGCGTTATCAATTTTATTATGTTCATTATTTATGTTTCTATCAAACTAACAGGAGGTCGTCGGGTGAATTACTAATCCCGATAGCAACTAAACGGTACATACCTACTTCATTAGATCTACATAACGAATTGAAACCATTTAATTATTTTAACACACGTATTAGTTAACTTCCAACATCCACTTGATTTAAAACAAATCTCTCAGAAATTAGATTTTTTGATTTTAGGCTCTGGATATGAAAATAAATGTGAATTTTGCGTTCATCCACCAACCGGCCTGTTATGTGATGGGCCAGCGAGGTAGATAGGTACATAAAACGCCTCATTCGTATTTTATATAACTAAGAATATTCCCTTTTTTAATGGATTAAGGTCCATTAATGTGCAGATTTAAAAGCTGCCATATGTCGAAAGAGGTCAAGACCCAAGATGGATGAGATTACGGATATCAATGCCCTGGTAATTATATCAAGGCACGCGCATACTGCTAATCTTTACACGGTTGCCCATACACGGGTTGACAACAAAAAAACGTTTGTACCCATAAATAACTATGATTCAATGTCAACGGATTCACAGCCATCGTTACGTCAGACTCAGAAGTCATAAGCGTAGACGATTATGAGCTCGTTAATTTGCTACTTACTGCATATTTAGTGAATATGCTACACAGATATTTAATAATTTAAAAAGGTGAAATGTATAATAATTAGCAAATCTTCTATTTGTTTTAAATAAGTAAATGTAAAATAAGTAGTATGTACCTGGCAAGGTATCCTCGATAATGGTCGGTCAACATGTAAGGAAGGTAGATTGGGGTCATCAAGTAAGGTTGTCTTACCGGTAGATGTAGCAAGAAAAAGGATGCTTTTAATTTGATATAAAGTATCACATGGGAATTAATAAAGGATAATATTTAAAGCTAAATTGAATCATATATGAAGTGAATATTTTATTTTATTTATTAGGTTTTTTATCTTCTAATATCATGATGCCTAGTGAAATGTTTACAGCTATATTAGTGATATAATAGTAAAAATAACAATCTCCGAGTATAGGTAAGGTTTATTTAATAATATCGCGCAGTTTCAGATACAAATTATCAAGAATTATGATGTCCGTTTTGATTTTCAATTAAATGTCTTGAATTTTAATATTTATTTCTATGACGTTTACGTCCATAGTGCAATAACCGAATAAACGCATGGACCAATACGGCTTAAAGTATTTTTAAGGTTTTGATCGTAATCGGCTTAGTTTAGGGAGGTATAGACGTAACCTTCACTGTAACTTGTAACTTAAGCACTTTTTATTAATAGATAAGATTCATGTTATTTAGTTATGTACCTAATTAATACATTTGTTGGAATATTTAACCATAATAATGTCAGAAGCAGTAGGAAGAAGAGGACGCTAGTCTGTGGTCATAAAAAATCTCTGATATGTCTGTGATTTAAAAAGTGTTAAATGTACTTAATTACAGTTATAAAGCATATGCATATCTACTTAAGCAATGTTGTTACAACAAAAGGATTGTAAAACAATAACATATTATTATACACATATAGATATCATGTAGTCTCTCTACACAACTCATGACTTAAGTTAATTATTACAATTAATTGTAAATAAATGTATACAATGAGTCTGTTTCAGGAAATTACTCTATTATTACATGAAATTAATAGTTTCTTTGAAGTACCTGATTAAAAAAAAAGGATTGAACTATAATTTTAACGGTTTCGGATTGTAAAACCTAATTAATAATATATACAAGAAACTGGGCACTAAATTAGTAAGTATATATTAAAGAAATAAATAAGTTAAGTTAGAGAACAACTAAATACCTTGTTTTATTTTCTAAAGCGGTTTTATCAAAAACTTTACAGTAAATAAGTATTTTGTTGGTAAAATGAATAAATACTCCTTACGAATTTTTATAATAGAGTAGGTTAAAATATTTTTATTTTTATTTATACTGCATTCTGGAATACACTTTGTATAACTTACTGATACAAGGTCGTGAGGTCGGTGATAATTTCCATACTATTTTTAAAATTGATATTAAACTTCCTAGGAATGACCTGAAACCAAAACCTGAAAAAGCAGAAACAATTTGATACTACAAGCTATAACAGGTTCAGTATTTTACAGAGCTCTGTCCAAATGGGTCTATTGTTAAGAAAAGTATATAATTATAGTGCCATAAATGTATGTATTGTATATTTAGCTCATGTTTGGCCCTACCTATATGATGTCACTACAATTTTAAATACAGAAATTGTTTGTAATTGTGGAATTCAGAGCAGGTAACTACTTTTTTGCTAAATATTGAAAACAATTTCAGATGATCATTCGTTCCTGATTACCAAATAAAATGGGACGCTATTTTGGCCTATTGTGGTAATTTCTATGTTATGTCTTTAAGCATAGCAGATATAGTTATTAAAATCTACCACAACTCATTATCGTATACTTATTAATTTGTAATGATAATTGAAATACGACATTTTATAACATGCACTTAGTAAGTGCTAAGAAATCTAGTTAAGGCAATTAAAAACATTATAAAAACGAACAAAATTAATGTAAACTAACTTACAACACAAAACACAAGGCAACTAAATCTCATTAAACAGGAAGTTTTGATTCTAAAGTTATTTTCATTAATATGTATGGTAAAATTACATTTTAACAACTTATTTATTGTTTTAAAGAGATTTCTTCTTAATTTTAAATCAACTTTCCAAGTAATATTTATTAAATAAAATTTGAGTATTGATTGTCGTAGGTAGGTCTTTAATTAACACAGTCACTGGATTGAGAAATGCCCTGAATTTGCAGGATATATGTCTATTAGTCTTAATATTTTTGAAACTTATTTAAAATAATTATAAAACGATGACAATAAAATTGGGAATATTAAGATGTTATATGTAAGGTGCTATTAGTTCTTTAAAAATATTGAAGAGAACAAGTGTCAATCAACGGCATATGGTTGGTTTTGAAAGTGACCCGTATACCTGTATAAATGTGTCCTGCGTAAGGCCAGACCATATAAGGTGCGGTTTCTGTTGTAACTGAGTTTGTGAGTCATCGTCTCGGCGAATTAGTTGAGTAAACTCTTTACTTTAATCGAAATATTCTTTACATGTTTATTGAAAATAATTGCAAACAATGTGCTCAAGATAATATGACAAGTAAACACAAGCTTTAACAAACCATTAATATATTCAATTAGTACAAGGTAGAAATAAAAAATAATAATTTAATAAAAAGTAAAAAATAAGATATTAAATTTAAAAAATTCTTAAGCGTTAAATTAGTTAACGCTTATGAATTTTTTACATTTTAATTATTATATATATTGTAAAACCTATCTAAACAAATATATTTACATAAATTTAAAAAGTAACCATAAAATATATGAAAGACTCAGCATTTAAAAACATAATATTAGTTATTACCAAGAATAACTTCTACAAATATTGACTCGCTTGACGTAGAAGGCTGATAAAGCGCATAACATCACGTTCGTTCTTTAACCGAGTCACATCTACCGATATATTCCTTAATGTTCAAGCATTGCCATAGTTTCATTTATAACACTAATCAGATGAACTTTGAAAAAATTGAGTATAAAGCATTCAAAACCAATATTAGTGTTAAAAGTTGAATGGGTCCGAAGTTTATTAAAAAGTAGTGATAAGGGCTAAACAAAAGAAAATCTGTCTATGAATTTTTTCGAGGTATTATAAATTCTATTATAAAATTTTAGTTATTTTCATGGAGACAAAAGATTTTAAGCTTTAAATTAAAAAGATATATGAGACGGAAGCTGGCGATTTTCTAATCTTTACAGTAAAATCCAGTCATGATAATTTTTTTCTCTTATATCAATAGGCCCCCATTTATCAACATAATAAAAGAAAGAAAAAAAAACCAGATAAAGTTATACTTATATAGGAAAATAAAAATATTTGTACATGACAGCTATAGTTTTGCCACCCTCAAGTAGAACAAGTACAACAATATATATATTTATATATCTTTGTTACTCCCAGACATAAAATAATATTTATAAAACTGTAAAAATCGTTAACTACTGCGGGACCTGTGCTGATCACTGGTCGATGGCTTATAACCGGTTGTAAAAGCTCATTGAGTGAATCTCCTTGACCCAAATAGACACTGCCTTTAACCAGGAAGAATGGTGTCCCGATGTTACCTCGTATGTAGAATGAGGCTCCTTTAATAGTCAGCATTCAACTTTAGTGTAGCAATTGGTAGGTAATGATGATAATTTTAATTTAATAAGCTTGTTAAACTATGTCTTACATCACTAGAAAATACTAACAATTATCAGGCATAATAGATTTTCTTTTGTTTATGAGCGCCGATGACAAAAACTTAAAATTAGTGACAATTTAGTAACTTCACTTAGGTTGACTTAATTACGGGAATCTATAGTATACCTTCGCTTTTAATTAACAACTGTCACATCGATAATTTTGGACTATAAATGTACTTATGTTCAACTAATTTAACTTAAAACGGGTTATAAAATAAGTTGGTAACGGTATCCGAAAATAAAGACCCAATGCACGATGGTCGTAGGTGTGAACTCAAGAGGGTAAGCATGGCTGACAGAGCGTAAGTCTTAGGGCATTGACCTTGCACCTCAAACAATTTAGTATATTTAAAAGAGGCCGAAGGTCTACTGGGTCCTTGGAATTGTGGGGAATTTTTAAGAAGCAAGTTTCTACTCGCTTTACGAATAAACCTTTATGATTAAAAATGTATCAAGGAAACAATGCTAATGATATTTAAATTCTAATATAAAAATTATTTATTAGATTTACAGTGACATTTGCTTTATATTTTTTTATGAGTCTAAAGTTGTTGATATGGATTTTATATTATGTTATTTAAATTGTACAATCAAAGGAAATTAATACAATAACCTTAATAATTAATTTATTGGGCCGAGATATTCTCTCGGGAACCTTGCAACAATAAAAATTTTATTGAGGCTAGATAGTACGCCTGGACAGGTATGTGTTGTAAACTTTTATATAAATGTTGGGTCACTTGAAAGAAAGAGATCACTTATAGAGATAGCAAGATACCACCAGCAAGTACTCCTTTGCTTAAATGAATCAATTACTACATACATATTTTTCGTTTATTCTCCTCCTATCCTTCTCCAATTTGGTGTTAAATTAGCACAGTACCTATTTTAATACAGCTATAACAAATTTTTACAAATGTAGTTATTAATCAAGGTGCATTTAATTATCATTTCGTAAAACTTTGTTGATAAACTCAAACTCAAATATTTTTTGCAATTCGTATTGAAACAAAAAGATTAGTTAAATACCTATCTGAAGGCTGGAAGGTAAAAGGAAGTAAATATATGTAAATTAAATACGTTAGATGTTTGTAAAACAGCAATCTTGTTCTTTTAATTAAAGAATAGCGTACTCTTAGTACTCACTTAAATGCAGTTTGCAATTTAAATTCAGAAAACATTTACATTGATTTAACCTCAACCTATTTACCCCTTTGTATTATTAAACTTTGACACAATTTCATTGTCGACCAAAATCATTCGAGAT
The DNA here is from genome assembly GCA_943193645.1 of Acentria ephemerella. NCBI lineage: Eukaryota > Metazoa > Arthropoda > Insecta > Lepidoptera > Crambidae > Acentria > Acentria ephemerella. The sequence continues at coordinate 5,727,177 of OW971886.1, read as the reverse complement.
GAATTTTAAAAACTAGACATCTAGAGCTAACGTCAATGTGAAATAAAAAGTAGCCGTAGCTACCTACTTCGTATATTTCATCATAATGTACATCAGCATTGTTTTGTTTTCAGAATAAATGAATGTTGTGTTTATAAAGTAGGAATGTGATTTTAGGCAAAAAAGATAAATCGATTAATTTAATCCAAATATAGTTTACAGTTTTGAGGTGTGAACCTTTTAATTATTTTTAGCCCTTTTTGATCCAGTAACAAATAATTTTATAAATTAAACCAACCAAACCTAAATAAACGAAATGGACACATTACATCTATTTATTTGAACAGACGGATATAAATATTTAGTCAGCAGATTATTTAGCGGTGGAAAAATGAGTCACTTATTATGTTAACATTCATTGTGCCATTATTTTAACAATGTAAACTTTGTCTAGTGTACATAATGTTACAATTAGCAATGAAATTTCATTAGCTTATATCAGCTCTACTGTTTGAAAATTTCTTGTCTTATAAGAATATGACTCACGCGCATACCCAGTCGTTAATTGCGAATAAATAAATTAGTAATTATAATTAAAAAGCGAATAATTATTTAAAAAGTATGAAGTCATAATTTACTTTGAATAATTTTAAATTATCGTGTTAAAATATCAAGTTTTTGTGGAAGAAATTTTATTTGCAAATTTTAAGGTACTTTTAAGCAATTAATGTATTTATTATATCTAATCAAATTATAAGAAAAAATTTAAAGTTTGGATCAAGCATACCTTCCAACCGCCGTTTTTTGTAGAGAAACCTGTTTGATCGGACGTTAGGGTCATTTTGCTGATACTGAGACTAAGATAACCAAAATAAATTTGTGTTCCCCATTATAGCTGCTACATTTCAACGAAATTAGTTTTTACTGTTTTATTTTTTCTACTTACTATAACTTTTTTCAGTTTTATTTCTGGTTGGAGGAATGATTTATGATAGCGTCATTTGAGGGTTGCTTTGGTGGTACCTAAGTGATATGGATACATCCAGCTATGTCATAACAACGCATGAAATCACTGGCAGAGTTGCAAAATAATTTTTAATATATCAAAATAAGGCTTAATACGTTACTAGTCTGCCATAAAGTACAGACGGAAAAAATTGTTACACGACTTCCAATAAGTGATTCGTAGGAACGTGGAATCTCTTTTACAGCAATGAAATAACATGCTTAATATTCGTAAGCAGTTCAGTCTATCCATAACGACCTATACAACCCATTAATGTTTAATGAACATCTGGCGCCTATGTCGCAAACAAGTACCAACAACATATGACCAAATGTAGGTCAGGGTTGAGTCCTTGTAACACAATTCTGGACCTCACAAAATCCAGAATCAATATCTACGGACAGGCGACCTATTTACGGAGAACATTTTAAGAACGGGAGTTTATATTGAGACGTAACTATATAAAACGGTCGTGTAACATAAAACCCGGCATAGTACAAAATTGTTTCTAATAAGTTTTTTCAACTTACCTTTCTCTGGGCTTCAGCGGCAAATCCGGATTTGGCAGCTCTGTTATTGGCCATGTTTAACAATCTAAACTATGTAATAATATATTAATTGTAATAAATAAATCACAGACACGATTGGTCGCCGTGTAGTCACTGCGTACTGAACTAAATGTAAACAGCGGATTGCTTGCTTGCGAACAGCCTGTATGTGTGAGTGTGTGTCGATGAATGACATCATGCCGCGGCGGCGCGGCCGCCGGGTTTTGTGTTGCGAAATGGAGGATTGTAGGCTATCGATAAAGTTATTTTAATTATTATGAATTAGAAAATGTTATGTTTGATATGATATAATAGATTTTATATATACTATTGGCTTTTAAATTTATGGATAGATGGATCTTTGTCCATATACTAACATTTCTCCTTACCTATTTTCGTGAGCGAAAGGTAATTTTCAATTTAATTCGTAAATAAAAAAATATTATGGTAAGTTACCCTATCTTCTGCAATCTCATGGCTGGCATGCCTTTTGTAAGTAACTAGAAATTTAAAAAAAACCTTCAGGTTTAGCTATACATTCTGAGTCTAATAACGCAACTGCTACGATCTAGTAAACTTAACACTCCTGTCGATACAAAACAAAATATCGATATCAATACATTACTAGGAGGTCGAAATGTAAAACGAAATCCAAGTATGGAATACAAAGAGTGTGAGAGAAACAGAGGGACAGTCTGGTCTGCTTTAATGTCTCGACAAAACGGCGGCAACCGCTGAGGTGAGGCAAGGATGTTAAGATTGTCAGAATATCCCAAATAACTTTGATGATTATATCAATTTATTGGGTGTCTAATGCAAGCTAAAATAAAATGTACCTCAGTTGTTCCTTAGTTACTTAGCAGTTAATATTTTTTTCAATTAATAATTTATTTATAGTTGTAATAAAATATTGAATTAAGTTTTATGTTTATCACTGTTAAAATCAAACGAATAAATCAAATTTTTCATTCCCAAAATCATATCGTTCCCAAAATCAAAATTATTCTACGTTCATTTATGCAGCTAGTTATGCATTAAAATTAGTAATTTTTATTGTAAGTATTTATACAAAATGTTATATCATCTTCATGGAATTTTAATAATATAATAAACTATAAAATAATAAATTTCAAATGAAATAATATAAACATGGTATTCATTACAACTAGCGGCATCTGTGGGAACGAATTGGAACTTCACCTAGCACCTACAGCTAAAAATGAACTTTTGTCTGTTAAGTTAAGCACACTGAACTGTAAGTATTTTTTACTGCTTTCATGTACAGGTGGCACTTTTTAAAAAATCTAGGATTTAACAGAAAGCTAAAAAAAATGATGGAACTCTTTTGATGTCATGCCAAAGCGGTTTAGCGTATTTTTCATAATCTATTAATGACATGTTTGATTAAGTCATTGTATCCTTAAACAAGTAAACAAAAAGTAAAAAATGTAAAGAGTAGTCTCAGGATGTAGAAATTATTTAAACATTTTATATTAGAGTAAAAATCAGTTGCTGCATTGTTACAAGAAATGTGATAAAACAAAATTACATTAGCTGAAGAGATTGTGCTTTTTGAAAACTATAATAAAAGTTTTGAAAATTAATATGGAACGTTCTAGAAGAAACCGTAGAGGTCGAGGCCGCTCTCACGTGAACCTCAATGTTCCCCATGCTAATAACCATCCACAACCTTCAAAAGCATGGTCTTTTCTTAATAACTTGTACAGTTTCTTAATCATGAGCAGTCTTATAGCCCTTATATATTTAATGTTGAAGTATCATTGTACCAATAACTGTAGAGATAACTGTGATATAAAAAATATCACAAGGAACATCGAAGATATTTCTGTAATTATCATTTGTGTTCTTTTATGCGTTTCCTCTAATAAATCCTACAATTTTAAGTTTAATATCTACAGCATAAAACAGATGAACAGTCATTGAATTAAGACTGTTTCAATTTAATTTTTTTTGTCACATTATTTAATTTTTTGCTATGATTTACATATGTTAAGTCTTCACCTTGTATTATACAACATTATTATTAATATAGAGGTACTAATATATATACCTATATTGTACATAACGATTTTATCAATTTTATTTCAGAAAAACTTGTCAATTATCAAAAATGGTTATTATGACTTGGAATTAAAAATATCTCGCTTTTCACAAGACTTGCCAAAGTTGGAAGGCCAGATAGACATTTTGGAAGCATTAGCTAACTCAATAGAGAGACCTCATCTTACTAGCTGGGATCCTATAACACAATTACCTTTACCTAATGTTGACATATTTTATAATTCTTTAGCAAAAGTACAATCTCAAAACACGACTGGATTTTGTGAAAGACTAGTATCAGAAACAGTAGAAACCAAGGAAGATTGACTAGAAAAAGGCAATCTTACAAAAGAATTAAGGAATAAATGTCTAAGTGCTTTTTAAAATAAGAACTGAAATAGGAAAATGTTAAACCATATTCATTAAAATTCTTCGATATTCACACTTGTTTATTAATTCCATATTATTATCGGAAACATATCATACAATAATCAGATTTTTTTAAAATACCAAATTAGTTTCGTATTCTAAAACTTCCAACTGTAATTAGGAACATAGCATTCGTAATCATTGCAACATTTATGAATGTGATTGTTTGACTTAGTATTATGTTTACAATAATTATCACTATTATTACGCTTTTCGGAATCTAAACTAACGCCAGTTGATTTAAGAGGATATCTTGTTATGGTAGATACATTTTTATTGGCGTGATTTGTCCAATATGGCACTAAATTTTGAACAGAAGGGTTAGTTGTGGAGTGGATTTTTGCTTTAATCATGGTTTGAATCTGCTTGTCATATAATGCTGCTGCTCTTCTAATCGCAGCGTGGTCTTGCTTTACTCGTTTTGCTTGTGGTTTTTCTTTAATTATTGTTGCAGTGGATTTTTTCTTTTCTGTTTCCTCTGCTAATCCCGTCAGTTGTCGATGGAGATTATCGTAAGCATTACCAATTTTATGAATAGTTTCCTAAAATGCAATTTTTGTTATAAGTATATCATTGTAACCAACATAGAAACTTATTATATAATATGCTTATAATAATATATTTACTTTGAGAGAATAAAGACTAATTTTCATATTAGAAAGCTCAGTTTGTATAATGAAACGTTCCCAAAAATTCATTGATAAGTGACCCACTAATGCAAACGTCCCAACAAACATGATTATTTCAACAAATAATGATTTTAGTGTTCTACAGTGCGGCATTTTGTAATGGTTAGAAGATCACTTATAAATTTTTACTTTTATTTTATTTTTGACTAGTTAATTTACATATTGTTTTGTGAAATTGTCATGTCTAATTTTGTTGGTCTTTTTTGTATTACCACAGATAATACGTAAATAATATTATGGTAGAAATTACACGTTAGACATATGAATTCTGGAGTATGATGGTATAATATTGATCAATATCATAGACTAATAAGCTTAACATTGTATTTTATATTCTGACCTCAAATCAAGCTTTGGAATTGTTAAGGATGTAATAGCCCACAAAATCAAGTTAAGCAAAATGCAAAAATCAAATGTAAAAAACTTAATAATCTAAATTACCATTTGCCTAAAATTATAACTTTGTAATATTCTTTTGTACTTTATAGCACAAGATACATAATACAAAAAGCCACACCTGGGTGAGTACCCACAATCTTAACACAATAAGTTATCTATTATAAAGAAAAAGTTAGCGGGCTGACAAATTTATAATAAAAATTTAAACTATTTAGGCTGCTAAATTCACACCAAAAACTCACCTTGCAACGAGCTACGATATCTTTATCAAACATGAGTAACTAATATCTGTGTGCACCAGCATTGGCAAAACAGTATAGTGTCGTAAAGTATTCTTACATTCATTATTCAATCTTTGTAACAGGACAAAGGCAAACATTATCATTAAAACATCATGCACCTATATTAGCATTGAGTCATTTAGAATAGCATAGAATTACAATTTATTTTACATCAACAAACTGAGGTATTTCTTAATTTTCCTGGTATCTTTAGGCAAGGGTTTCCACTTACTTGAAATAAAATACAAAACCAAGCATTAAAAGGTTCGAAAATTTTAAGAGGACCAAAACATGCACATGAATGGGCTTAATTTCTAAACAGTTATTTCATGCAACTAGCACGAAAGAACAAGTCAATACCTAATATTTTTTTCAATTAATAATGTACCTCTGAAAAATATCCATAGCTATGAAACTGAGAAAGCAAAATAACGTTGAATCGAGCTCAACTCAAATCTACAAATGTGAAACACTCTTCAAAAGTAGTTTTCAATATATACGCTATGCAAGATGACAGGAGCAAAATTTAAATTTGCAGAGTTGCTATTGTTCTAAATTCGACAAAACCGTTATAAGTCAAAATTTGACGATAGATAGATCCATGCTCGGAGGGTGACTAAACTAAACTGCGATAAGAGTATGGATTCAAAAAGATATGCCGATTTAAAATAGTGGCCTCCAGTCCTAACGCGCACATAAAAAATGTATTCAACAAAATAATTAAAATGCCATCAAAATTCCATTTAACACTGATTTGGTTTCTATTACACTAAGTTTTTTCGCATTTTATATGAAAATTCAAAACATATTTTTTACGAAGTTAATTTACATTTAATTAAAGTATGTATGTGCCATTTTGTTCGTAGACTTTCTGCCATCTTGTAGGATGAGGCAAGATCCTCTTGCTGTAGAAATTTTGGGACTACTAGTCCCAAAATACACGTTGCGTTTTTAGAAACACAACATGTTGTTTTGGCAGTCCTCTCATGATGTTGGCACTGCCTAAAGAATTCTGAGCAGACCGAAACAGGTGGAAATCTGAAGGTGCAAGGTCTGGGTTATATGGTATATAGCCCTGATCTTGCACCTTGCACCTTTTGCTGAGTGGCTAAAGGTGTATGTGGTCTAGCGGAAGAAAGACCACACCCTTTCTATTAATCAATTCCGGCCGCTTTTTCTCAACTTCTTGCTTTAATCTCATCAATTGTTCGCAGTAGAGATCCGAATCAATAGTTCTGCCCGGCGGTAAAAGCTCATAGTGAACAATGCCCTTCCAATTCCACCATAGACACAGCATCACCTTATTGCGAGTTAACCCAGGTTTTGCCATAGTCTGTGAAGTCTGCCCGATCTTTGACCACAACTTTTTTCGCACGTTATCATACGTGATCTTTTCATAACAAGTTATAAATCTCTTCAAAATCGGTTCGGTTTCAAACGTCACATACATACGTTTCAATAAAGAATCACAAATGAGTACACGCTTCATTAGGTTTCTTTCAGTGAGCTCGTGTGGCACCTAAATATTGAGATTTTTTGTGTACCCAGCTTTTTAAATGGGACAAAAACATTTTGTGGTTAATTTAGTCTTTCAGCTTATTCGTAACTGCTGATATGATTAGCAATTAAAAGCAAGAAGGTGTACGCCTTAAATATTAATTAATGTTTCCCCTGACACGTTTAGTATTATCATTTTGGATTCTAATATTCGTTCATTTCGTTTATTCTTGTGACTTCTAGTGGTCTTAATTAGTAGATAACAATCAGATATTTATCTTTTGCATAAATAAGTTTTATAAGTAGAAAATTAGAATTTGTACTCAGTAAAAATAATAATAAAGAAGTATTGTTTTTAAAAAGCTATTAGAATACACTTATATAACAACGAAAATAATGTCTTTTAAAACCTAGAGGAGTGCCATTTTGTTCACAATGATCACAGTGCAATAATCAGCACTGATTAAATACTCATTCTTATCCGATCGCAATTAAAACACATCAGCTTCATTATGGAAATGTTTATAGAAAAATAACAAAACTCATTAGTGAATAGCGACATCATTTCGATAGCGTACTACTGTTTATCATTTTTTTTTCGTTTTTCAGTTTGAAATGAGTTTGTATATACGTAGGACATGATTGGGATTTCCTGAAAAAAAAAAAGATTTTGAATTATAAAGAAAGAAAACAAAAAGTTTTACTTTAAATTAAAGCAATAATAAACATCTAGAATATTAGTTTTTGATAACTGACTGGCTATATATATTAACACGCATACCTATCTAAGGTTTGCATATATAAGGTACTTATCTAAGGTATGCGTCTATAAGGTACCTATCTAACGTATACGTATTGAACACGAATATCTTGGGTAGTGTTTTCTATCGATTATCCATATTTATTCCATTATCAAAATATATGTAATATTCTATATGTGTTCCCGTTATCCAGTAATTACAACACTCTTAATCATGCTATGGACTAGATAACGATAATGACTCTGGATAAAATGTGTAAATATTATTATTTTTTCATAAGTTTATTTCAGGATAGTCTACTCAAATACCTTGTGGGATATGTTTTTGTTGATGAAGAATATTTCTTTGTATAAGCCAACATTCTTTTCAAACTTGGCTGGCTCCGACAAGGTGGGTCGTACACAGCCGCTGGCGCAGACTGACATGTTTTGCAAATGTCTTGGCTAATAAACACAAAAATAATCAGAAGGTCTCATATTTATTTGGATAATATGCTGAAGAAGGTTTCGATTAATGAAGTAGAAGAAATTTTAATATAAATTTAAATATAAAATAATTATAAATTTAATTTAATATAAATTTATTTTATTTTAATTTTAATATAAAGGATTAATAGAAAAGCAGAAATAAAAGACGGACTTCAAAACACATAAAAAGCAAAAATAACTCAATGTAAGAAAATATCCATTTTAAAATTACTTTTTTAAGTCCGTTAAAAAATAAACAAAATGCATGAATGATAATTATTAATAAACTAATACATTTTCTCATGATTTCTTATTTTCTGCTCAAAGCGTTGAAACATTATGAGTGAATTGAAATTATATTTCAATTCAATTACAATTGAAAGTATATTGACCTAGTACTAACAGTTACCGTAGTAAAATTTTTCATTGAACATTGTAGATAACAGATTTCATCAGCAGCGGCAAGGCAGGCCACTTCAGCGCGGCTTACTTCCTTCTGTTGTAAATTAATATAATTAGGTATAAATTATTATATATTATGTATAATTATTTGTATGAATAATGAAGTTCATTAAACTTAAATAAACTTTCATTACTCATACACGGAAAGTAGGTCTGAACTTGCCTGAGAAGCGGTTCGAAAGTAATACTTTTTAATCCTAGGGAGAATCCTTTTTAATTGACAGCTGACAAGTAAATAAAACACTAGTCCTTTTTTACATTTTTATTTCCTTCTTCTACTCTCTATCCAGCCACTCGAGCCACTCTTTCTATACAGCTCGATGTAAAATTGAAATAACATAAAGATACATAGATACATATTGTTTTGATTATACTTCTACTTTTGATACTATTGCTAAGAAGACAGTTTTAGGACCTTATTGAGGAAGAGAGCATTATTGTTACCAAGCGTACCTATAGAGCTACTTCTCTACTTTTGTTATTATTTTATAAAATAAAAAAAAACATTTAAGGTAATACTAACCGTCATCAAATTAAGAACTTTATTCATAGTCTTGAGTTCATTAGTAGCGTGCATCCTCTGCGATATATCAGGGATCATGAAACTTAACAATACAACGGCAAAAATTGTAGTTATAGCTAAATAGTTCCAGTTAAACTTATTGTATGCTGACCAAATGTATTCAGATGCCAGGTTTGCGATATGCCTAAAGTTCTTTAAAGTAGGCTGTTGATAATGTTGCGCCATGGTGTGCTGCGCACGAAGTCGTTGTCGACAAAACAAACCTGAAAATTTGATAAGGAACAACTTATAAGCTCTACTATATTGGGAACTACTAGCAGTAATTAACTCGACGTTTTTGGGTTACGTTAACATTTTTTGTACAAGTGACAAAAAATAGCTATAATTTAATTAAAAGTTCACAATTTGTATGACTGTCTATCATATGAGATTTATCGTTATGCTGAATACTAACAAAGATTTCCTTTGGCCACTAGCCTCAACTTTGTAGTTGGCTCTTGTAGTGGCATAACTAAATATTTAAATAATTCCTGTGTTTACATAACATTAAACAGTGAATAACCGTTTCTGATCGTTAACAGTTTAAAAAAAGTAGAATAGGCAGGAATTCAAAGAATAACTTAGAGATTTTAAGGTTTCTTCTAGGGATTCCCAAACTTAAAATTTAACCTGTGTATACGTGCCGCCTTGCCATTCTTACACATTTCTTTTGTAACTTTAAATTTTCATTATAATAAATAATATATACATTTATTGAGCTTTTTGTATTTTTTAGGAATATTATCTATAAATTATATGTGGCAGTGTCAAAATTAACGTTTTTAACTTTTTTTCCCACAGACCATAAATATTCTATTTACCTGTTAAGAAATTTTTGATTTTTTATTTAGAGAAAAAAAGCATTACCGTTACAACCTCTTTAAGGTTACAATAACGAATCGTTAAAAACCTTTTTATTGCAAATATTTTATCCGTTATAGTATCGAGAACGATTTTTCCAATGGTAAACAAGAATGTCCACGGTGTATAGTATTTTGTTTGTTGACAGCAAAGGAGATAAATGCTGTTTATCTAGACGTTTTGATCGTAGTTATGTTCAGCGGATATTCGCACATATAAAAAAATCAAGAGGTGTCATGAATTTTATTACTTAGCAACGCTTTTGTTTAGTCATTTAAAAATTATTTATTTATTTATTTAACAATTTATGTACACACAAAGACAATTAAAAGGACACAACAGAATATTAGAGAATTGTAGAAAGGTACTGCTTATTTCTATAAGAAATCTCTTCCAGCAGTCCCATATATGGGAAAAGTGACTTCGAAAGGTAGAGGGGCGTGTACTAATAATAATATAATTAAATACCTAATATATAACATATTTACCCTAATTTGTACATACGCACAATATATTTAGATACTCTATAAAGAGAAATAACGTGCTTTTACTCGTGTCCTAAACTGCACCAATGTTTGCGAATCATGAATGAAGGAGGGTAGTTATTTATGATAAAAAAAATATATAAAATTATTATTAAATGTATTAAAATTAATTTTCTGCTCTTTACGTACGATTAAGTCTTTTGATTAACATTGTGGCGACTGTGATAGAACTTTAAAAGGCAAAATGGAATCGCTGAAACGTAAAAAAATGCAATTGAAACGAGAATTCACTATGGAAGCACGATTTTTTAGATAATTATAAGTTATTATTGCATACCGCTGAAGCACTTTTTGAGACGGAGAATACTCTGCGTGATGTATGGTGTGCTAACGAGCACTTCAATGAAGAATTATTTCACGCAGATCAATACAGAGCAATGTCATATCGTAAGAGATAAGGTCAAGATACAAGGTCTTCATAAAAAAATCTCGTTAATAATGAATAGGGGTAAAAGTTAGAAGTTATTCTTGTCTGCTGATACTGAAAAGTTAATATCTGAAGATACAACCTTCAGACCTGCAACAAGAATCAACGTTGATTTCAAATACCTAGACTTGAACTCATGAAATATTGACTTGAACCATCAATGGTAATGTTAAAAATTGGCTGCTTTGGTCGGGCCAATTTAAAAAATTCCATTCTGATAGTGCGCTAAATAATTTGAACAATTAAATATCTCCTTCAGTCCATGACTCCCGAGTCGTATGTCATATATGAGGTGAACCGACTGAATCAAGGCAACCAACAGGAGCACCAGACGAGCCACTATGTGGGAGAAATTGTGCTGAATATTGAAGATCGTCACTTAACATAAGTCGTTAACTACTGCTCTTCCAAGATCGCAAAAACAGAGAAGAGAATAAAATCTATCATAATATTAGCATAATAATGGTATTATGCTTTCAAATTGCTAACATGTGCTTTGATTAGGGCGGATTAAAAATTCTTAAAATCAAGAGAGGCAGTAGGAAGCTAAGCTTGAATTTTCTTTTTCTACATTCACATTATAAGTAATATGCAGGCATCATACATACAGCATTCATCATACATAAATAATGCAAGCGGGATTAGTGGTAGTGGCTTACGTTATTATTAGTACGTATTGAATAAATAAGAAGAAACTTTAAATAAAATTATATTTAAATAACACAAAATTTAAAAATTACTAATGTAAATACATATTTTTGACATAAACAAACACTAACACTAACATTCTATACGCCACCGCAACGCAAAACGTTACTTACAAATACATATTAAGCACTCTCATGATACAATTTTTTAAATTTAAATTGGTGTTACTATATGTATATGACTATAAGTAAATAAAATATCCATACATTTAGGGGCTTCCCTAAAGTAAAAATACTTATAGATCTTGTCATTCAATTTTCTATTCAATAGAATTAGATGTATATTCAGATACAGACGTATTCCGTAAGCCATTAATAGTTGTATACACTAAATAGCTGTGCCAGTGACTTCGTTCGCCTAGATGTTGGAAAATAACAATATGTATGTAGGTGAGTAGACTACATGATTTAATCTAAGAATGTATGTGATTTCGGCCGGTTGCTGAGTTGAAATTTGTACCTTAACACAGCTCAAACTATACTTTAAGTGACATTTTGTATGAAATATTTTCATTAAGTATAGATTGAAATTTACCGAGCTCAAACTCTCAATTCAAAAACTGATCGTAAGGATTCAAATCATGTTTGTAAAAAAATTTATTACCAAAAAAATTTAAGTAAGTCAACCTCATAAAATAGCCAAATGCTGCCGCTTTTTTTTATAAATTTAAAGGACAACAGTTTCCGCCGCATTAGTTTTGCGTGATTTTTTTGTTTTTGCAACATTTTTCATTGACGCTCAGCTTCTATTACGCGACTTCTATGGCATGATGTTCATATAGCCGTACCGTAAATGTAACTATGTAACGCAAAAATAATTTTATCAATTCAATCAGCACTTCTTGAGGTTAACGCGTTCAACCAAAACAAGATTGTCAGGTTTGTTGGGGGTTTTGAAATGACATTGCTGACAAATGGTATCCGCAGTTCCATGTTAAATATTCACGCAGAACAGGTAAATTTATGTTCATGCAAAATCTATTTTGTTTTGATAATTTTTATTTCCTTTTTGAACTCTTGATCTTCACTTGGTGTCATCGTCGATCGTCATCAGCACAACACATGGAGCAGCATGAACCCCGACTTTGCTTATTTCTGGAGCATGGACGTGAGATAGCGAGGTGATCTATTGAAACAATATATATATAAATATCACTAATAAAACACTTCAAAAAGCCCGGGAATGATGAAATGAATGAATGACATGTGAAATATAATATATGAAGTATCATCAATCATCAACGGCATACATATGCTTTCATTCCAAAGTGTTTTTCTACTAGGTAAATGGTCTATTAAATAGTCTATTTATTGTATAAGGTTTTAAAGTATAAAATTGGTGTTTAGTGCCGTAGCCTTCAAAATTCAATCAATAATTTTTATCGATAAATTTTTATTAAATCGTAGTATTTACCCTCATTGTCTATACAGTTCTGCTATCTCATTGGAAGGTCATTTATTCCATTACCGTAGAACTCTGGGAACCTAATAAATCAATCTCAACAAACTGTGTGAAGGCATTTTATACTGCTTCCCAGGAAGATTTTAAATCGCGAAAGAATTATATATAGATAGAACCAAGTCCGGCGAGTACTGAGGATCATGGATGATTTCTAATTATTCCTGTAATGCTTAAATGGTTTCACGAGCATTAAGATGTTTTGCGTTATTATGGAAAATAATGGTAAAAATCGATTGATGAGTGGGGGTTGTTTCGCTACAATCGTACATTCTAAGTTATGTATCGTAGATATCAGCTCTTATTGCTTGACCGGATCTGAGGGAGATGAAGTGAATAACCCTAAGGAGTGACTACCAAACAGTAACCATTTCTTTCTTATGGGCAACGTTCGCTTTAGTATGTAACAAATGTAGGTACCTACTTTAACAGTTACTTACGATTTGGTAAACATGTCGGCATACGAGGACGAAGATTTATCCTAAAGAAGAAAAATACCTATCAGATTAAATGCATTCAACAAAAACCAAATTATGGAAGAATATTTTTAAAGTATTTTACCTAGTAGCTGAACTGTTACGCATTAAAGACTGTTTACTCTGCATGCAACTCTGAAAAGAAACAAATACTGGCTTCAACCTTTTCTTTTCATAATGTTATAAAACGCCAACAGAATGCAATTGGTTATTAGTAATCTATACTTGTATTTATACTAATATCAGATATAGGTTAAGTTTGTGAGATTGTAGGGAATAATCATTGGAACTACTGGTTGGAATTGAAAAATAAAATTTGTATGGTTCAGGAAATGTTGTAGGCTGTATAAGATTTGTTGGAGACCAGACTCCACGTGGGCCGCGGCGCGACGCGGGCAGAGGTTAGTGTGGTATAAAGTCAACATTATATTATGTGTCTCATAGCATGACACACACGTTTAGGAGAGCTTCACGAGGTATATCAGCACCACAACGCTATATTATATTGTGTTTATGGGTGAATGTGATTGAAGTTACAAACCGGGAGCATCGGCTTATGGTGTCTTCCGAATAACTGTATTATAGTGTTGTGGTGCTGATATACCTAATTCATAAAGTAAAAATCTCACTACTTATCATTAGCTTAATCAGTGAGTTAGACTTAGAAGTAAATATAAGATCATTCTGATAAATTTACAATGTTCACATAGCAAAAATCTCTACAAGGAATGCTCTAAGCCCCAAGTAACTCTGGTAACTTACCCTTGAACAAGTAGATAGGCCAACATTCTGGAGTACTTTCTCATCGAAACTAGGTATGTTGGATATACCTCCGGTGTTAGGACTAGCACGCGTTATTTTCTTGCAGTCTTTTTTGAGGCATGACACTGTTACACTGGGTGATGATTTCCGTTGTCTAACGCTCATGGAACTATGACAATTTTTCTCTTGTGTAGTCGAGAGATTTGAAATGCTAGGTGTCTGACATGCTGCTCTTAAAGCGTCTTTTGCATAATTCACTGTGGTGCCTTCTCTTCTTGCATGTTCTGAAAAGAAACAATGTCATCTTGTAGGTGCTTAAAATTGCAAAATATTGCAGGTTAATAATAATTTGTAGTGTGTATTCCTCCCTGATTATGGTCAACAGATCTTCCATGCTGTCAATTCAATACTTTCACCTGATTTTTACAGGGTAGGCGTTTCGTGTGTAATAGGTACCATTGATGTTAAAGCATTTATCGGTTACGGCTACTATAACCGCTTACTATCATCGGTTACATTAATGGGCAGCACAACACCCATAAATATAACTGCTGCTACGCTGTTGTATTAAAAAAGGCCATGCTTCTATTGAGGGTTTTATTTGGATTGTTATAACAGCTCCAAACTAAATTTAAACTTTCTGTATTTAATAAAGGTATTGCCAACACAATAGAGCCGTTGCTGCTGATGCTGATGTTGAGTGTATCTATAATTAAATGGGACAGTTTCCCACTCAGTCACTCAATGCAGTGAAGTTATGCGACTAACCACCCGATGTAATCTGGAAACCTGGTGATTGGTGATGAATCGCTGGTAATTGTGTCCGGTCTGTGACAACTTTCAACACATATCCCAGCATCAGGACCAGAACTCCAACCGCAACAGAAATTAAAACCAAAGACTTGTTGAAGTAATCTTCGAAGCAGTCTAGCAACTCGTCCATATAACATTCCATAGAGTTCACAGGTCGAGGGGAGTTCAGCGCACACATTTGTGTTAGTTTTTCTTAAAATGTATAGTAAATATACCTGCAGGAAGATAGTATAAAATATTAGAGGTTTAGTTTATTTATTAAACTGTTAGGCGCGTCCGCCTTAACAGTTTAATAATACGGACGGTAAGCCATAAGATTAAGCATAAGTAATCTAATTATAAGAAAAGTCAAATATGTCAAAGTATACTTTTTCGTTATAACACGATTTCGGGACGAAGGTGGGAACTTTACTAGAAACTTAATTTGAAGAAGACTTGGAAGAAAAGAATGCTAAAAATATTCATAATCTTAAGACAATTATTTTATTTGAATTTGCTTTTGTCTTATAAAAAAATCTTCAAAGACAGAGATCCTTGCAAATACATAATTAATTAAATTGTGGTTCACTCACTCACTCACTAATACTAGTTAGACAAGGTGAAGACTTCAACACTTAGAAAGTAAATTCAAATTATTACAGGCCATTAACCGTTGGTCCTTTTCTATTACGGAGTCAGACTTATTGAAGATTAAGGAGCAGGTGAGATAGGTGACCATTAATAAAAGTAAGACTAAATGTCTTAAGGGACATTAAGGGTCAAGAAGGTATACATAAAGAATTGGATTCCTTTATTACAATGTTTATTTACGTTTCGTTTCTCATAGCTATTTATACTGATTACTTAAATAAAGAATACCGGTCTACACTGATACTGGTTTTTATATAATTAAACAGTTATTTTTACTAAGTATTTATAAAATAAGGAATACAATAAAAGTGTTGGTGAGACGAATCTACTGGAATCTACAAAAATTAAGTTTACCTTTTTTTATCTTTTATTCGTTCCAAATCTATATAAAACAGAGAGAATGACTTTTAAAAGCTCAAGTTAATTGATGCAAGATTTTCGACTTTAATAGGGTTGATTTATAATGCGCATTAAAATAAGGCAATATGCTTAAGACACGTCATTTTAGAAACGCCAAATAACGTGTAGGCTCATCTGTCTTTTTCTAACCGGGTTTTTCTAAGTAGTACTTAACTTTAATTTATTTTTAGTAATGTACCAGCACAGCGTCCATCTACATACTAAGCAGAGTTGTTAACCAACCTCTAAGAACAAGCGCTCCTCCACGAAACATGACAGTGGCTAAATTATTATAAAAAGTGATCAAAGAATAATTAATAAATGTTAGTTCGTTCACAACAGAATTGAGGCCATACTTTTGTGTAGTTATAAGGAATTAGCCAAGATGAACGAATGTGTAGAAACAATCTTATATGTCCGAAGTATTGAATCTCACAATTAATCAATTTCTCATATTATCCCACGGGAACACAAAAATGAGATAATAATTATTCTATGAGCCTTTATGTTTTAATTCTGTTCAGTATTTAAAGTATGATTGAGTAATAAATACACGAATAATTCATGCATATAATATATTATACGATTTCTTATATTTTGTAACCTGACAGCCATCACACACTTTATTTTCGACTCCACGATTGAATTTCTGGCGTCTTATTTTAATTCATAGTATTTGTTTACTATAATAACGATACTTTCATTCAATACAATAAAATCAATTAATTTATATTTGCTTAAGAATCTACAGTAATAGATACCAGTAATTATAACAAACTGAATGGCAGTAACACCTGTCGTTCATAGAATAATAATGGAAAAATAAAATAAAACCATCATTTATTTTTTAATTATCCTTCATATACTGTTTGCTTACGTGATAAAAATACTATAAGATTTATTATGACGTCATTCAACTGCTGCGAAATAGTTTACTGATGATTGGTATTCCCTCTTTCATACAACGTTGGTTTCTTTAAAGCCTGAAATGGTAATTTATGGGCCGGCAAGGTTGAAGTATGTCGCATTATGCACTAGCTATTTTGCACATTTGGACTCTTCCTACTGCTTACCATCAGGCGGTGTCGAGTCATTGGTTGTGCTTTTTATATAAAAAATACTTATTATTTAATGTTTCATTCTTTGTGAAGATTTTTTTCGGCAACCAATTCAAAAAAAAAATCAGTGAAAATTGAATGAGTTCGTTATAATAAACTACTACAGAATTTAAAACATTTTTATGAATGCCTTTAAGATACCTTCTATTGATAGAATGCTTTGCTCCCTTACATTTTCAATGAAGCTGTTTCAAGGTCGAATGATTTCGATGTAAAGCCTGCTTACAGGCAGT
Organism: Acentria ephemerella; assembly: GCA_943193645.1. Classification (NCBI taxonomy): domain Eukaryota; kingdom Metazoa; phylum Arthropoda; class Insecta; order Lepidoptera; family Crambidae; genus Acentria; species Acentria ephemerella. Next base: position 5,709,606 of record OW971886.1, on the reverse strand, counting down.
TCCATCAAAGCGAAGACGAGACGAGAGGAAACGTGATGTGTTATATGCAACCTGGTTGCTTATATATTAGTTATAAAATTTAAAAATATAGGCGTTCCCGTAAAAAAAAGTCCCTCTGAACGGAGCAGGGACGTGAAGAGATGGGTCAGGCTAGATACGTCGATTCCGCTGAATTGTTCTCTAGTACACTAAATTCGTCACTTTTATGCTCTGCTTTGGTGAAAATAGCCTGCACGCTAGTCCACTTGCCTCCGCATATCTCGTCTCGTCTCCTTTTTGGTGAAAACCTAATAGGGCCTTACCTTAAACATCTAACAGAAATACACAATAATGATATTGTAGCTACGAGAAACTTACCAAACAATTCTTTTTACATTTTTGAAATATTGTGAATACTTCTTGTACACGAAAATGGGGCGCATAGTATATTAAGTTATTATTAAAATTTGATTCAAATATTCAAATGTACATATTATTAGGTTACTCTTTTTTGGTGACAGTCATCTGGCAGATGTGACGTCTACAGTTATCAATACAATTTCAATTAATAGCTTGATTGATAGCAATAGAATATTCTCTTTGGTTTTAATTTTACACATGAGTCCTGAATCTATACTAGTACTATATATTGTACATTTCAATACAAACTTGATTGTTATATGGTAATGGTGTCTAATTTGGGCCATACTGGTAATATTAGTGCTTGTAAAAATAAACTAAACTAATAAAATCTATTATAAACCATGTATAAATAATGAAATCGATACCCTTGTTTTCATACGAAGTACTATCAAATGAAAAGTACAAGGTCACAATGGCTACACTGTTTATTAATAATAGCTGTTTTTTTAACTTAAAATAAGTAAAAAAAACATCTAAAAACCAATATCAAAACTTTAAAAGTAAAAAATTATTAGTTGTGGTGCTTTCTATGGCTTTTGGAAACAATATAGCAGCGGTCGCAAAATATCTTTTAAATTGGATAAGTACTTAAATTGAATTGTTTTTCCCTTTTAAATTCCCTTTTAAAGGTTAATTATGCATGTTAAATACTAGTGAGGTGATATATTGAGCGCATAGAATGGCATAGAGTTGCTGCTTCCAAAAATACTCATTCTATATAGGATGTGGTTAATTTACACATCAAATTAACACAAAACTACCAACTTATGTAACTGAGATTACCTCGATGTCCTGTAAGGTTACCATCTAAGTCGGGCGCTCAAAATCGAACGAAAAATATTCGCAATAAGCCAATTTCTCATGTGTTTCTCCCATTTAGGAAGCCCTGTGACAAGCAGTGAGACGTATTTAGGCAGTTAGTGATATTCGATATTTAAAATTGTATGTACAAGTATTTGTACATACAACTTCAACTATCGAATAGCTAATATTTAATATAATGTCGGTCGTCTCCGCACTGTATACGAAGGTAGTCACCTCCACCTTGTCGGACAAAGAATAACTATTTGTATTCCAATAATGAACATGTTTTTGTTTTCTTTCTGTCCAGAAACCTATGGGTAGTTGTTTGTGTCTAAGAACGGTTAAACGAATCACCGATCGTTTTCCCTAATCCATAATAAACTGGCAATATTCTGGGCCGCTATGTCGACATGTGGGATCGTATGATAGATCACCTCTGGTCCCTTCGTTTTGATTTATTTCATTATTATGGATAAGATATCCGACTTTTATTATTGTCTGAGGGTGATAGACTAACTTTCAGATTTATGATGTTAGTGGTAGACTTCATGGCAGTGTTTATGCACAACAGATAATAATAGTAATAATGGGAAGAGTTAGAATTGGTTTTTTTATAATAATAATTATACCGTTACACTCCTATCTCTTAATTTCAATGAGTGTGTGATATGGAGAATAGAAAAGTATAAAAAATGTACAACCATTTACCAAGAACAAAAATAAAACACAAACATCCACTATGGCCGCGATGGGCCTCATGTCGAGCTACCTGTATGTAGTTGGTGTGCTGCAGAACTCCACTGTACTGTACAGTTATTGTTGGTATGTCTATTGTAACATTCCCCCCCTCAGTAATGACTCTAGCTGCCTGCTCTCTACCCTCTGCAACACAATCACATCATATACTCCTCCCAGTCTACCTAAATACCTATATTACTTATCTCTATAACAAATAATACCTATGTTAAGCCGTACCAGAATATCAGACTGTGTACTTTTATTTAATATTATATTTATATACTAAAATTGGCCAAGCAAGTGATCATCTAGTAATGGTAGGACTCTAGTTGTGACGCAGATAACCCAAAGTTCTTTTATGAGGTATGTGAAGCTTACTTTAGTAACTGAATGGGCATGTAAGATAAGGATAAATTAAAAGAATTAAATAATAAAAGATATAAAGTATTTAGAAAAGTTCAATAATAAATAGTTAAAGTTAAGATAATTTAAATTTAGATATTCCTATATTTCTTGTAGAATGACAGGTATGGGAATCTAGTAATAGTGATTGTTTATAAAGGAGGAGATTAGGATATATAATTGAAAGCTACTGTTGTCTCCGCAACCATACTTGGATATTATGGGTAAATACTACAAAACTATCCTTTAGTTGCGGGTGCCTTACGAGCTCCAACCGCCGCCCCAAGGCGAGTGAAGGCCAACCATAGATTGCCTTCCCCTGAATTAATATTTTTTAGTTGGAATTTGAAGCGCCCGAAGGCTTGTATGCAACAGAGTATCTCTGAGCACAAAAGTAGGTCAATTAGTACATGAATGTAACCGCACTCTAAGTATCCAGATTTGTTTATAATAAGTTTTCCTAATGATGTTGCTGATAAGCATAGCTAGAAATACATTAGCAAACATGCCACCAATACAATAGTATCAATACTAATATGCTAAGGGTGGATCAACTTCTGTACCTCTACGTGGGATATTTATCCAGAGGTTTCCACGCATTCAGAGTAAATCAGACCCAATAGCCAAATTAGTATAACCGATGATAATTGTAGCCCTACCTAAATCCTTATGGTAGTGATCAATGTCAATAAGCCAATGAGTGGTCCAACTTTGAACCTCCGTGTGAGATATTTATCTAGGGTTTCCACGCATTCCGTAAGTTTATCAGATCCTGTCAATAAGCCAATGAGTGGTTCAACTTTGAACCTCCGTGTGAGATATTTATCCAGGGTTTCCACGCATTCCGTGTAAATCAGTGATTCAGACGCATCAGTCAGATTAACGTTGATAAACAGTAGAACGTATAAGTGAGGGTGTTCCTTACACCGGCGCATTCACGTTTATAAATATGTCGGGAAGGTTAGCATCACTAACCGGCAGACAGAATAACGTTGTGTTTTGATGGTTGGTAGATTGTAGAATATCAGTGTGCATGATTTCAAATGTAAGTCAGCAGTCCTTATCATGCTGTTATATAGCAATTTGACTTAAGTATGAATTATCTGGTACTTATTGTAGGCCATCCATAGGACAGGGACGCAAAATGTTTTCACCTTGCAAATGATGTGCTAAGGGAATATAACCTTAATTATGGTAAGTTATTGATATCTGGGTGTTTAATTCACCAAATGATCTTGTATTATTGTGCAACCATTATTTCGGTGCATTCGTAAGAAAATAATATATGGACTAATTACAGCCTCATAACCGCATACCTAAGCTCACTAACATCATCCTAGTCAATAGCCATACATTCAGTAGTATGACCTATGAGTGAGTAACCGCAAATGGTTTAAAATAAATAAGCAGGAAAACGGAAAATAAGTTAATTATAGAGGTAGATTATTAGTAAATATTGGTTACGTAATTAGAAATTATTACTTGGCTGAAAAGAAATACAATTAATAATAAAAATTAATAAAGATTAAATTTAAGTTAATAATGTTAAGATTTTATACAACTGCCATCTGCAATTCCTGGAAAACAAGACACATGTAAAATTATATTTTAAAGTGACAGTCCGTAACCGACCGTAGTCCGACTGCCGGTAATGACGCATTACTTATAATTTCTGAAAGAGAAACCAGGTTAGCACACAATACATCTTAAACTGCCTTATCCTGCTACACGGCTCCACCTGATGTGTCCTCTCCTAACAAATACCTGGTTAGAGAAACAATTGCGACGGAGAATCCGATGCTCGCGCTCGACGCCATCGCTCCCCGTCCGTGCCCCAAGCCAAAGTGTCGCCCCCGAAACATCTCGAATCCTCGCCGCCTGCTCATTACGTTTCACTTCCTGATATTAACCGACCAAATACGAAATTAGAACCGAAACCGTTTTTAGTATGAAGTCATTTGATTTTACTCATGTTTGAAAATCTTCTTAATTTTTTCTCTCATGGTTCCAAATCTCGACACTAGACGGCGCCCTCTACTCCAGTCTCCTCCCTCTGTATGAGCAATCGATTATACTAAATAATCGAATAATCGAATATATTGTAATATAAAAGAACAAATAAATTAAATAAATGTGACATTAATTTTGTTGTTATTTTTACATAATAATAATAATAATATTATGATTCATTTATTTTCCTTAAACTATATAGCATCGGAGATCTCCCCAATATGACAATGCTTTATTTCTGAAGAAGCTCCCAACGACGAAACTAGTTTGCATCGACGCGCTTCCACTCCTATATATATAGGGAATTAAATACAAATATTAAAAATAATGTTTCGATTATGAATCAAATAAATTTCCTTTTTTCCTTTTTAATTATTTTCCTGAGCGTAGACCTCCGTTCCGTCACACTATGAGTATTATCTAAAAGATTTTTTGGAAATCGTTTGAATGATTCGGCTGAGTTAACTGAAATTACAGCTTAATACAAAGAAATATTTTAAATTTGAAGTAATAAAATATTATACGTATTGTGAAAGTCAAAACTTTGTATTTATATTTAAATTTTATCTATTTATCGGTCTCATTTCTTTAGAAAATACCCACTAGCTCCCACATTCATCGATAACAGAATCTTACCTCCAATTGCCGGAACATAATGCTGTAAACATTATTGTTATGGCGGCAGACGTAAGTAAGATGGTGGTATCCAAGCAAAGCCTTACTACCAACCAAACAAAGTACAAAATTTCAACACACACTGGGGATTGAACACCGGACCTCCAAATTTGAAGTAGGCCTCAGTCACTAGATCTAACAGTTTTTATAGTTACTATTTATGAGCAGCAAAATTAAAATTTGTTAAGATATTTTAATACGGGAAATAAATGCGTTAGGAAGTAGTAAATTTTTGCATAGCGAATGATTGAAAAGTAAGTTTAGATTAAGACATAAATTACGGGATTTTGTCTAATGTCAAAGCTAGCAGTAATATCAGAAATATTTTGTATAAAGGAATAGACGCTTTGAAACCACAAGGTAGTTATTGAGATAATACTTTAAATTAATAATTGTAGTACTAATTTAAAGTAGTTTTAATATTAATATTAGTAGTATTAATATTGGAGGTATTGTAGTATTATGTGTATCGTATGTTTCCACTTTTAAAAGTGGACTCATACGGTTTACATTATAATTTACATATAAGGTACCTTTTAGTTATGTTGTATTTAAACATAAAATTACATCATTTTTACATTTGATTTACGTATCATGTAAAAATACATAACACGGAAATGCTATTAACGTTTACCTTTATTGGTAAAATCGAAATATTGATCATTTATTAATTTATTTAATAATAAATGTACATATAATAAAGTTTCAGGAAAACAGCTACCATAACTCCTTACTTATATTTAATTAGGTATTCTCATTATGTTCTGAACTTAGTACTTTTAGTTAATTATTATAAATATGAGTTTTAGTTCGACAAAATTTAATAATGAAGTACCTATTATTATTCCAGCATTATTAGTACACGGAGTAACATTTCAACCAGTTTTAACGACGATACATTTTGGTATGAGACAATGTAAACTTTAAAAAAAGGTTCTACTTAGTCTAATAATAAGATTGAACGGATCGACAATTGGTAGATGACTTCACGCTGTTGCGAAATGAATGGAACCTCCATTCATTTCGCAACAAGGATAATATTCCAAATTTTGTTTCAATTACAGAATTAAGTATACAGACTTGTATTCAATGTTATGGGCGAGTCATAGGAATGTATAGAAAAGTAAGATGAATACTCTTTAGATATTCAATAATATAACGATTTTATGTCAAAGCTCCTAACGTGACCTCCACGAGGGGGGCGGTGACATATTGGTGATCTTATTATTTATAGTGTGGACTAGACAAACGGCAGTGATTGATGGTCTTGGGGACTTTTCGCGGCTGGCTGAGATGGATGTGCGTTAGTTACGGGATCCGAACTTTACTTACTCCAAAAGAACTAATGAGCAGAGACTGAATGTGGCAAATGGTCGTACTTTCTGGATCTTATGGCAAGACTATTAGGGCTTGGACTTGCTCCTTAACACTGTTTTTCTACAGAGCTGTTGTGGGTAATAGATTAATGTCGATTCAGTTGGTATTCTTACATCTGATACTGAAAATAGGTTATCTGCGTCTCTTTTTTGATCATCAATTTGAAAAAGAAAAAAATATAATGTATTTTTGCCTGTCAATTGTTTTTACCGGTGGTTCGTTTTTATTACGCCGGATTTTCATGAAAGAATAGCAAAATTAATCCCAATTTCTTTCTTTAGAGAGATCTTAAAGCTATTATTTCTTACGTAATAACGTAACTTCTAAGTTAAATTTTCCATAGTCTTTGGTCTATTACAATATTTTTACACTAAGTCCCCTAAAATATACGCACCTTGTAAGTAGGTACTCGAATCTTAATAATTATAATTAAATTGAAATAAAAAATAGTAAGAGTCCTATTACTTCATATTTAATATAAGTCAGTACTGTCGGTTAGTACGAAGGACATTATCGAGCGAAACACTTTGATAAGAGTTATTTTTAATGTAATGTAGTACGTCGAAAACTGTGTTCAATGTGGGCTAACTGTGCACTCAATGACAAAAAAGTAACTGATAATCGCTGTTGGCTGTGTAGAATATATAATATGCCACACTTCCAATAAAAAACATAAGCTGGGTAAGAGTGAGAATTGAATGAGTATTTGCTGTTTTGTGAAATACCTACTTAAATTCTAGAAAAAACATTTCAAGATGGGATATGAAAAGTTACGGAGTTATTGACAGTCATAATTTTATACACGGATTCGAGAGAGGAGACCGAGAGGCTTTAATGTCAGAAGAAACAACACAATACTACTAAAAACATATACAGAAGTGCATTTATTCGTCAAGTCTAACAATATACAGATTAGTATTTATAAATCTTGCCGAGTTTCTTTCAATTTCTTCTGAGGTTAAAACCCCCAATAGATTTACATCAGATTACATAAATCGATGTTAAGTGTGTAAATAGGGAACGAATTTGGATAGAATATTTGATGATATGGCTATAGGAGATAAAAGTAATTTTAAACTTCGTAGCTTTTCTTTAGGGTATTTGACTTTATTATTTATAGTGTGGACAGCGCACGGGAGTGATTGATGAAGGTTTGTCCGAGGCAGTGAGATGGATGGGAGATGTCTATAGGTTACGACTTCGTTTCACCTTGATGTTCGAATATGGGCATTTCTCGATCTACCTACTTTAAAAATTGCTATTTTATCTTGCGATGAAAACTTTTGAAGTTTGCTGTTGCTGAAATACAATTTCGTCAAATATAAAACATCAAATATAAAATGAAATACAAAACGTCAGCAATGTCCACTGCCTATACCGTTGTGGTAGTATAATTAATGATCTTGATAACTAGGAAATTATTGGAGTAGTGTATTTTAAGAAAATAAAAACTAATATCTTGAGAGAGACTAAAATATTATAATAATCTTCTCTACCTATTCTAAAACTGTGTTTTATGGTGATCTGTTACAGTAACCTGTTCACCAAGATAAGTAATAGTTGTGTTAGTAACTATTACTTGTAGCTTACGCTGAAAAATTATACAGGATTCAATCGACAGCACAGGAGCTATCCCGCCATATTAATTCTTTCTCAAAAACAGAAATACAATACTACCACACAGTTGTTTCTTCTGTGAATAAATATATTTTTTAATGATATTTACAATAACACGTTAAATCATTTCTATATTATCATTTGTAGTAACAGTAAAAAAACGTGGCGAAATGAAATAGACAAATATCACCTTACCTTACTTGAATTATAGTCCTACCAAAATACGACATGATTACAAGCAAGTACAAGCTTTTGAATATAAAGAATCTTCAATACCGCATCACACCAGTAAAAGATTGAAACTTATTACACATAAGAAATTACAGTCGAATTGAGAACCTTCTCTTTTTTGGATAGGCAGTTAAAAAGGGGATGTACCCGTATCGTGTTAATTAAATGCTCGAGTTGCGTTAATTGTCCCATTATGAATCAGGGATCCAATCTGATTGACTAGCAAACAATCTCTGGTTTGTTAATAAAGGCCACGCATGCTACAGTATAATGATAATTTGATATTGTGTTACGTGCTAGTTCTTTTTCAAATATAATAATTATTTAATAAAAAATTAGGTATTTCATATTTTCTGCTTTTATCTTAATTTTTAACAGGTGTTTCACTAATTTTGTTACTATGAAGTATAGCTTGAAATTGTTTAGTTTGGTACTACATACGTGTCCAAAAGACAACATATCTGTAGAACTACGTTACTATTATGTTATAATATTTATACTTAAGTAATGTTCAAAAGCAATATTTAAACAAGTGTCAACACATGTCAGTGTTTCTATATAAATTATAATTCGAATGTTTTTCTGCTACAAACAATAGCTTGGTGATACAATAGTTCTAATTAAAAAACAGTTTTTATTCATAAACATAACATATAGTAAAAAAGAGTTATCTAAATTATTATTTTTTTGCATTATCTGTATGCATTAGTAAAAAAAAGTCTATTTCATTTGTACTTAATCTAAACAACGATCATAAATATTAAAAACAAAGACTAGAAGACGTAATGTACACTTAGATTTTAGCAGAACTTAGGATTGTCCCACCAGTCTCTAAAGTTTTCTATGACAGAAGTAGTTCTGACCTTCTCTTCATCATTGAGTAAAATGCAGAATCGACAATATTCGTCCGTCTCGGGACTATCATGTAAACTGCGATACGAGTAGTAATTATGCCATTTGAAATAGTTTGCGTATTGTTCTGCATTATTGATCAACTCGTTCATCTTAGCCGCTAGTTTTTCAACTCCCAATTCTCTTGCATTTAAATATATTCCGTCTGGCATGAACCTGAAAATAAAAATTTATGAATTACATTTTTGCATAATTCTATGACTAAGGAATGATGTATACTTTTTAATTATTTGTGAATGATGTAAGGAATGATGTATACTTTTTAATTAGCTGTGAATAGTTCAAAGAAAGATAATATTCAGGGCATATCAAAGTTACAGCAATATTGAAGAAATATTAATTTATTTCTTTGAAATCCAATAACTATGCTCAACGTGTGCACAAAAGTGTTCTACTTTTCGGTCGTTTTTTATCTGTTCATAGTTCGAAGTCTTGATATTAACAAATTGCTTTAAAAAATTATATATTCTTTTCCGTCAATGGCAGCAAGTATTATTTTATTTAGTGATAATAATCTTAATAATAGTTATCCAGGAAAACTATTTAATCTGTGATAGACACAGTCTAAAAATAATAAAAATATACTTAAAAACCAATTGCATAAAGCTTGGCTATTGACTTTTTCGCAAAGCACCCACGATCGAAAATCTATTATTTCTGGTACATAGATTATTAACAGAACCATCATACTTAATGAACAAAAAATAAACCGGTAGACCATTAGGTACTTAATTGTCATTTGTAGGTGTCTAGCTTAAATACGGTAAAATTTACAAAAAGACCTACTTAGCAATCACGTCACAATCATTACTTTTCAATAAATACAGTTATTAATTAGATATACGTAAATAATATGATTAAAAAAAGTGGATTAAAGTTATTTTACTGATTTAGATGACAAATTTTATAGTTTACCATTGACTATTGATAATCACTATTTACTGCTCGAAGCTTAGAAGATATTTCTTTTCAAATTTTTGGCTTTTGATTCCCGGTTCACACAGGGTATATCTTTATTTTACATCACCGTACCGATACAAATAGGAATATACAGGGAATAGCTTACCAATTTTGTACAATGGGCGACCTTATCGCTACCTATTATTTTTCGGTTATCTAGTATTCAAAATACAAAATTAGTAGTGCTAGGAAGTAGGAGTGGGAGTAAGAATATCATAAATGTTGTATTTGGAATTACTGTTATTTGGAACTACTGACTATACGTACCTAAAGTCTAATCTGGCTTAACACTAAATGCTTCCACCCACTTATTTATTTATCAATTTCTGTTGCGTTTTTTATCATAAGTTTGATAAAAAACTTGATAAAACTGATAAATACAATCGTGTATACAAAAATATCAGCCCACTTTACCTTTGGGGCTTTTTTTTTGGGGCTTTACCATTTATAACTATATCTTGAGCGTGGACTATAACTATAATTTTATAATGAATAAAGGTTCATAAGTCACCAACTCTTTATCAAGTATTGGCTGCTATCGCATAAGGTATTTTGCGATACCAATAAATATCAATTATTGATTAAAACTATTAACAGTTATGTTATCATGATAACATTTTTCAATGAAAATGAAATATTAGTAACAACTTTATGATCAGTCTATATTACATACTTTATATTACAGCTGATCAGTTACTTTTTAACTGACTTTAAAAGATTCTATGTATTATAAGATTATTTTAATGTATTCTCGCCGAATTCTTTGTAAATTAACCGATTTTCAAAATTCTTTTTTTATTTAATAGAGTATACTCCTGAGTCTTATTTCCACCAAGTCAGGATCTGATGTTGGGATCCAAGGGAAATCGAGGGCACCTTTCAAATTTTATAGGCATGTATTACTGTTTAAAAATTTTTCTATTCAAGTATTTATAACCAACGACAAACAGACAGGCAAGACGATAATACTGACGGTCAACCATCTCACTTTGACTTTAGAAACATAAACTTCACAAGTTTAAGTTAACCAAAAGGTTTTAACCAAACTAAAAAATTGACTTCAAAAGACTAAAAATGCAAAAATATTTTTTCAAAGTTGTATCCACAAACAAAAGAAAGTGAAGCTTCAATTCCTAAAAATAGTTTAAAATTGGATAATATTTTCAATTTCACTTATATTTGCCTTTTAAGAATTTTGAAGTCGGCGTTGAGTTATTTTCGGGGAAATGTAGTTCAACTAATAAAAGTATTTGTATACTATTTGCTGCGTATACACGTATGTAATTATACGTTTACATACTACATGAATCAGTTTTTGACCTAATTTATAATCGACAGTACGTTTGGTATGAAATTATCCTTCTAGTCTTGATTATTCTAAGACCAATTACTGAATATAGAATTTAATTCAATAAAAAATACTCTTCTATGAGAGTACCTTTTAATGTATTTGATTCTATATTATATTATACTCCACTCAGACTTTAATAAAAGATGCATATTATGCACACGGCATATTATGTGGAAAATGATGAATTAATTAATAATTAAGTATATAATTATCTTTAACACGGAAATTTCAATGTGGTTGGCCAATGCCATTCATAATGTTTGAGGTAAGAATCCAGTTAGAACCTTATTAAAACCGTTACTTCTATGAATTGTCCCAAAGATCAGTATTGAAAATTACAGACATTTTGAATAAGTGTTATTTTTGAATTTAAATAACAAATTAATTTTGAAAACAGTTGTAATTGTATAGTCAAATCTAAAAAAAAGGAAACACTCACAAGTTTTAAACAAGTGAAATAGAATTTTATTTCAATTCTAATAAAATCTTGTATACATATTCGAATTTTAGAACATTCAGTGTATTACGTTAGTTGGAAAGTTAAACTTCTTACAATGGACTGAATCATATTTACATATAAGAGATGATAGTCATACATTTCTTGAGTTTTAGCGAGACTAACGAACTTCAATTCATTTTTATATATAAGAATAAAAAGAAGGTCTAATGTCTTTATTATGTCTCTGTCACTGTAGCTTTTAAAGCTTTATTGCTAATAAGTTGTGGCTAATAGGGTTTATTTATTAGCAACATTTTCCTACTTGAGTATAAATAGTTCAACTCATGAGAGGTTTTGCTTAATATTACACCTATAACACACAGAAGGCTTGCAATAACAAATTTTTTACAGCCATTGAAATATCAGAAAGCCAGCACATAAATTATATCAAGAGTGAAATAAGAATATCTGGTTAAAGTTTGACATTAATAAAAGGGACAATAGTTTAATATATTTTGTACATTTTTATAGTCGATTTCCTACAGAATTTCGTCCCTTTGTTTTTCCATAATTTTTTACGTTACCAAAATATATTTATCCATTTTGTTTCAAATTTGAACTTAGTTTATTTATTTTATATAGATTTGTCTTTTATATAATGATTGTAACAAGACTCATTCTATTGTAGGAGCGAAGCCGGTAGGCTGGTAAAAGTTAAAAAGTATTTACACCTATTGAGAGATGATGGACCAATCATGTACCAGATGAAGTACTTGGGTACCGTATTATAACATACCTTGTGTAATTAGCACCTCCGTATACAATGGGCACGACATTATTTCGTAACGCGTTTAACAGTTTCTCGGTCACATAATCCTCACTAAAAGAGTTCTCAAATGACAAATAGAAGTAGTAAGTCTTATCAAGCATTTTTTCACATTCGTCGTGCTTATCTCGTGGACAAGACTCAGTTCCACATGTTCCGTAAATGTCTAAAGTAAGATTATATTTCTTTAGTTCACTTTTTAAATTTAATGCAAATTTCAATCTGCCCGACTTATCATAGCAATTTGAAACAAACCAAGCCGCTGCTTTCGTTTTGGACTTCAATTTATTTTTAAATTCTGGACTTACAGGATCCATATCCTCCACTTTCATCCAATGCATGATTTTGTTTGGACCTACTTTGTTGTTTTGCTTGTCTTTTATCAACATGTAACCCCACCGTACTTCGGAATCGAGTCTGAAAGTCCATGTCCAGTTGAAAAAACCATCTAGCCTATTTGAGCAAATCGGGTAGTAGTGTGACGATTCAATAGATGCAAAAGCGTATTTTTGATTTGGCGATCTAACATCAGGTAAAAATTTCTTTGGGATGCGTATAACTTCTGGTCCGGAGAAAGCAATCACATCGAACTTTCTTATATCTCCGAGTAAATTTTTGTCCCCGGTGACAAAACAGTTCGTGTAAGGGCAATTTCGGCTTTTAAATCCTTCCTGCCCTACACCCATGTAAACAAAAGGTACGTTTTTAGGAGAAGTCCACTGAAGTATATATTTCATCACCTCCGGCTTCACTGTATTGGGTGATACTAATTTAGTTACTGTTACGTTTTGTAAGTCATCTTCAAGCACTTGCCGAAGGAACGGTGCACTCACGAACTGTTTAGTAAAGTTTTTTAAAGACATGTATACTAATAGTGACGTAGTCAGTATCAAACAATAGAAAAACACTTTGAAGGAAAAGGCCGTACGCATTTTTAATTTATTTTTTATGACTAATATAAGTATGCGCGCGACAACAGCTCGTATGATCCCACACTGAAAGAATATTACGTTCTGGCGCATACACGAATGTGTAACGAGCGCTGGCTAGATTGTATGTAAATATAATCGTCTGCCGATAATACAAATTCACGATTAATCGGTATAAAATATAAGCACTTTTACATGTAACAGTGCTCATATATATAACTCCTTATGCAATTCATGACACATTGTCACGTTTGGTATAAAGGTGTGCATTAAAGGTAAAAATATATATATACACATTTAAAATATTGTTTAATCTAATGAAATATACAAATATTGATTTAAAGCCGTGTGCGAGAAGTAGGTGAGTTTTTACATTTTTGATTACTCAGAGTAAAAAATTAATGGTTAAATTAAAATAATAGAAAATAAAATGTATACTGTTTTGAGTGAAAGTAGTATTAATTATTTAATATCATTAGTAAGAATTTTATAATATTTCCGGATTTGAAGGAAAATTATAGCTTTCAATGTAAGGTTCCAGTTATTTTGAGTTATAACCTATAACTTCTAATGAATCTGACCACATTTTTAAAAATAAAAAAATTGAGGTTTTACTTTTTAAAAGCCTAACGTACACGAGTATATTTTCATACAGTTAGTTATGCAATTAAATCATTTTTAAATAATAAATTTAAGTTTATTCTTCGTGTTCCGCTATTTCACATATCAGTAGAGGTATTACGCTGAAATACTCATGATTATTCTTTTTGATTGAACTATTGACATTCAATTATACGTGACTGTGTCGCTAGTAAGTGGTAAACTGTTTCTATTAGCATAGTTTCGTAATTGTTTAACCATTTTGTTTATATTTGGTCCAACATGCACTTGCCTTATGATATAAATCTTAAAAAACATAATAATATAAATAGACGCTTTATTGAATATAATAGAATAGATTACATCTTTATGGTACTTCGACCAATTCAAAAGAGAAATAAATAGGGAAAAACAGTAAAATCTGGAACCATTGAAGTAAAATTTATCAACTTTGATTTTTGCTTTAAATATTTGCTTTTAAATATTTATAGCAAACAAGTTTAATTAAAATTTTATCAAAAATTGGTAGTTTTAGCGCCTACCGCCTACTTGCAGGTATAATACACAAATAAATAGCTTGTAATAATTATCTAGGTGCTTCACAGATTATTATTGGTCTGATTGACAGTTGATTACGGCCGTCTGGTCAACCCGTCAGTACTCCTGTCATCTTATCCAGAGGTCCCGGGTTCAAATCACGGTAGGGGTAGATATTTGTATGATAAGTTCAAATATTTGCTCACGAGTCATGGATATTTATTTGTTTATTCAGTATATTTAGGATATTTACATACATCCGACTATCTATATTTCTTCATTATCTAGTATCCATAATAAAAGATCGTAGTGATTACTATTTTGGGCTAGAAAAAGGTGTGATTGTGAGAAATATTAATTCTAAATATTATTAAATAAACTCTTTTGTTATAAAACTTGTTAGACATTTGGATAAATTGAAAGATTTATATGTATGCACCTAATAAAGTAAATAAGTAATTCACTACATTTATTGTTTAAGCATGTGAGTCAAATGACTTACTTCAAAAATCAACTTCATATATTAACTTAATTTTGGTAGACAAGTACGCAGCTGACCAATCGATTACCGAAGCTTTATATTCTTAAAAATCGTTAGGAAGAAAATTGACAGTATTTATATAGCAAGTTTGCCAGCTTCTGATACAACGTTTCCTTCATGCACTTTGATGATTTTGTTGTTATTTTTGAGCAATTTTCATATCTCATTATATATGTAAAACTAATAATGAATACTTTAATTCATTAAAATAACAGAACAATATAATATGATTGGAAGTAAGTCGAAACATTAAGACACGATAATTAGTTCAATAAATTCTTGCTGTTTGTATTATCAGTACCTGAGTTCGACAACCTATGAGTAAGTAAATAAGTGTAAACATTTAGTTATTATGCTCTCAAATAAGGTTATACTAGAATAGGGTACATACTATATTGATTTTAAAATTTAAAAATTTCATCATAATATTAAAGCAAGTATTATTTTTAAGTCTAGACATTTTTTTGACTTACTTATTATTTATTTATTACTTATTGTTATGATAATGTAGAATCTAAGCAAATGTTAGCTATATTAAATTTTATATCTGCTTTATCTTTCGTAACTTTTCAATAACAATTAAGTTACTTATTCTGTGGAATTGTCCAATCGCGAGGCTTAATTTAGATTTCAAAATAATCTTTACACAGAAGTCCCTTTTTGTTTAAGTCCCTAACCTCCCTATCATAGAGAAGGCATAAGAGCCTAGAACTCATACAACCATGTCATGAGTTGTTAGATGTATCTTCTTTATTTCTGGCTTCGGAATACCGATATAACGTATTCCTTTGTCTCGAAGAGGTTTTGACGATGCATGTTACCATGTATACCGGTATATGTATGTCATTTATTGCACTATATAGTAATCCCTTTTGACATGAAATTACACTATTTTTATATCAAAAATTCGACACAGTATATGAAATAAACTATACACAGCACAAAACCCGCCATTATATCGCGCTAAAGTTACAATATATTTTTAACACGGTCAACAACGAAAGTAGATATTACAATGAAAATTGTCATCAGAAAAACACGAATAGCAGTGTTTAAATTCTTCTAGTTTTTCTCCTATGTAAGAAGGCCAGCCAGCAGCAGCTGTAGATGTGCGGATAATGAATATTATAGACATATTTTTATTAAATTTTATCAAAATGCTGAATGTCAGTAGAAAATTAAAATTACAAGTGGTAAATTACAACTATTCTTTTGTTTTTTATGAGCTGAATCAATAAAAAACGAATTGGTAATAATCCCGTTTATGAATGTTTTAATTGTGAACATGAAAGTATAAAGTGCCATATTTCTATTTTTAGTGAGTGACATGAGTAGGTATATTTATATTTATATCTATACAATGCGATAACCAAGTAAACGGATTTGTGGAATATTCGAATATATGTTGCGTTTCGAATATATATATATATATATATACATATATAATACTTATTACGAATGGAAAAAAAACAAAGACTTACTACCAATAAAACTGTCAGGTTTGTCCTAAGTCCCAACTAATCTCTCTTTCTGTCGACAAACCTTATTTTGTCGGTGACCTTTGCTTAATAACATAATCTATTAGATACATTGGTGAAACCACAATAGAGGTTACAACATCAAAGCCAAGTTTTCTCTCGATAGGTAGGGATAAACTAGAATTTCACAGTAATATACGACAAGGCTTGGAAGAGAAATAATTAATAATTAGTTAATAATTTCTCTGCTCCATAAAACAAAATAAAATGTATTTTTTTTTATATACACGTATTCTAAATATTAATATTTTTATCGATCTTTATAATCATAATTACAGTGGATAATTATTATCCAACATATGCTTTATCGCTTCCGCTCTTGTAGCAGCCATGTTTTTTAATTGGTTGTATTTTTGTAGTAGGATTTCTACACTACGACATTTTAAATTAAACAACGTGAATTCATAACACAGCAATGCAATTCTCGCAGTACCATTAAAATTTTACATAAACAATATATGACTTCGTAACTAATAATTGTTTGAAATAAATAGTAAGTAACAAAATTTTAATAAGTTCTGATAAAATCTGATTTTTTAACAATTTCAGATTCTCTAAATATAGTTCTTCATTTCGATGATATCACCACATCAAATTATGCTTAAATTTAAGCTTTAAAAATAATTATGTATATTATGTAACTTTTAGTGATAAGGTCGCCCTTTGTACTAAATTAGTTAAATGTTTTTTTGTGTACTTCTCTTTTTAAATTGGCTGATGTACAATAAAGATATATTCTATTCTATTCTTAACGAAAAGTTTTGTCGCAATCTATTGCTCGTTACGCTTACAATAAGAAAAAGGCACAGCAAAGTCAGATGAGAGAGATAGATGATATATGAGAGAGAAAGAGTTGCATAGATTAATTCATAATTTCTACTATAAACGACATAATAGAATACTAATATAAATGTATCGACTTGCAGTTGATATAATTCTATCAGAGCGAATAACAAAAGCGCAGAATTTTTTGTAAGCATAACAAAACATACATACTATATATACCTCTTTGAGTACCTAAATGTTCTTTATGAGTTTTAAGGCAAAGAGAAAACAGAATCAAAAATAATACTTATTATATAAAAAAATTATACTGAATAAATCTAATAAGACGCTACTTTATTTTTTACCTGAGCACAGTTAAGTTAGGTACTAGAGAAGATAAAGCGCCTGTTTTATGTGAATTGTATGATATTATATAGTGCAAGAACGAATAATATTCGTATGTTTATGTCATCGAGTGAAAGGTACAATAGGTAAAAATCTATTCAAAAAATATTTAAGAGAAGGTACCGACCTATCGCTAGCCTGTTACTATAATATGAGCAATGTAGTAGAATCATGTAGTTTTATTACTCATTTCATTAAATAAGGCGACTTTCTAAGTCTTCTCCCAGTTTATTCTGATCTGTCCACATAGGGGGGAAAAACAGGAAAAAAAGTTTATCTATCACCCTGTTGACGACAAGAGAAAAGTACGAACTTTTTTCACTTTTTCATGGTTTCATCTGTCCCCATATAACATGGCCACAGATAAAACTTTTAATTTTACTCTTTAAAGGTTACATAGTAAATAAAGGACAAGTGGTTTTTATTTATAATCATAGTATATAATATAAGTTATAGTTGGACAGATCACAGTAGATTATATTTTTAAATTTTTCTTACTTAAACCATAACATTGTACAATTTTAAAGATGAATTTATCACGAATCCGCGTCTAATAATCTTCTAAGTACATAAACTCAGTATATACCAGCTTCAGTCACCCCTTCTGAGACTGTAGAAACTTGGAGTATGGTCCTTTCATTATTTATGTTGGATAAACCGGAAGGTCAGATACACTAAAATTTTACCAAAATTGAGGCTAGCTTTAATTTGTTGGATGTTTACTTCAAATATGTTGGTGTAAGTAAAAAAGGCAACAAAGGCGTTATTTTGAACTTCGTTCCCCTTTGATCTGAAATCATGCTTAAAACCGTTGATATTCAAGAATCCCCGACCAGACCTAACATAATTGAAATCATATTTTTTGTGCAATGAAATCTTTTTCTTTATTTTCTCTTCACAAAAACAAATTTTATTTTGGTACTTTTGTACAACTATTTTTATACAGTCATATCACAAATTAATGCTTATTTACAATTAATTTTATAAAATAATAATGTCTCTGTTGTTGTCTGTTTATTTCAGTTTATTTCAATTTTTCAGCCTACTGCTGGGCACTGTGGGTTTACCACATACGAGAATAACGTGAGGAGTTTTGGGCCAGGACACGACCACACTGGCGTAAAGTGGGAGCAGGCATTTGCCACAAATTGCCACAAGGTGAGGAGAATAAGGTCAAGAGTTAAAGTATATTGACATCTAATTTCTTTCGTTTTGTAATAAGCGAGCGAAGAAAAAAATATTATATTGGTAATGGTATCAAATTTATGCCATATAGAGGTTACTTATACTTATTATGGAACAATTATAAGTATTTATCACAAACCACGAAACACTCAAAAGGTTTCGCGTTTGCAATAATTTAATAAAAGACGAGCTTTTGTAAGAGCTATTAGTGCCCGAACGCGTTCAGCAATCGACTTGGAACAAAGGGCTCGAGTCGAGGCATTGTTCAATACCTATTGAATGCTTTGTTAATCAAACGAATACCTACCACAGATTTCCTTAACATTCCACAAATCTTAATAAAATTTGGTATGGTTCTCTATTATTCTTCTAAAAAAACTGTAATAACTTCGAGTTATTCATAGACAAGCGTCAACAATTAATATTAATACAGTACAAAAATCATATTAGTTACTTTTATGAAAACGACGTGTTTATATTGCCTTATATTTCATGTAAATGTTTTGATTTTCAAATTTAAACATTCTCACTTTTGTTTGGATATAATATAAAGTTTTTGATAATTGATAAATAAATTAAAGATGAATAAAGGTGTGAATACAATAGTGTCCTCAGAACATACATTTATTGATCTACATAATTTGACATAAAATTTCATCATAGCTGTTTCTTTGGTACAATTAGAAATCATAAATCGACAAAACGGTTTTTTATAGAATTATAATGTAGAATTCCGTTTATCGAAAGATGCTTACAGTTCTAGATCGTTACTGACCGTCACTTGGAATTCAGTAAGCTAGATTAATCGATTAGCATGAGTTAGTCGATTTCCGGACAGTGATGAGGGCCAGATTGACAATCAAGTATTCATTTCCATAGTGGACATTTCGTGCCCTTGGCAATGCTACTAGTGTACTATAGCAGCGAAAGTAATCGTAAGACGGGAAAGATTCTACGTGACTGCTGAATCAAATCGCTAGCGTTCACTAATTGAAATCTAAATTTAAAATGAAGGTGAATTGGATTCTACTTAGTCAATAACTTACTGACGTTTTGGGCTTGATGGCGAAACTAATATTATAATTATTTAAATAAAAGTCTAATTACTAAGGAATTGCCACATTCCTTAGTAATTTGCAATTTTAAAAATGAACGAGATCATTTAATTTGTCGTAATGTCTTCATCTTAAGCTTAAATATATCATTATACCTATACAATTTGTATGTAAATACCATTTCATGCCAAAACCTACCCATGTTAACAAAATTATAGATACTAAGGTGCCTAATCAGAAATTCTAAATTATAAAATAAATTTCGATATTGCAATTTTAATTATTTTAAGATTTTATATATCTTCTTGATGTACCTATCCTAATAATATTAGGTAATTTAGAAAAATATGCAGTCTACTAAAATGTTACTCCAGGATGCCAGAACCATTAATTTTACATACTGCGCTAGTACGTGATTTTTATTAGGTCTAGTTAGTGTAATAACTAAATACAGTTCAAACGTATATTTTAACGTCAATATAAAATAAATGAATATAATTTTGCTGTACCGATCACTGTATTGCAGCTTGTTTGTGAAATTAACTATAATTAGGAATGTATCAAACTTACCTTAAATACAGTCCGATTGTAATTGTACGAGCACCTAAACCGAAGACGATTACTTCGTATTCTGTTTTCGTGTATAAATGTATAATTATCGTGAACAAGGGTGTTTAAGTTTCGTGTTGTCTTCTATAAATAAAACATAATCGAATCGAAAGTAAGTTTTTTATCATGTTTCAATATTTTGTCAGGGTCGGTCTTTGTACATATCTTTTATTTTGTGTTTTATCTTCTAAAAATCTAATATTGGTTGTGTATGTACAATTGAACAATATCATATTCTATTTTTAAACGCCTATCGAATCAATTGTATTTTTTTTAAATTGGCATTTGAACCCAGGCTAGTAAAGCATCGTTCAGGCCACATCATCAATGATAAATCCTATAAATACAAAGGAAATGGCCATCGATACTTGGTAGAGGTTTTTTAATTCATTCAATGATGCACACACTGTCAATTATATCTTTGTTTTATATGAATATAGTTCTAGAAAGAAATATGAGTCAAATCATACAATGTTATCAAGTAAAAAAATCTATTGCTTTGATAAAACTACAAACGTACGCCGTACTTAAACCGTAATCAACACACATCTAAAACTCACTAAATACTTGGTTTTCAGTACCTATCACTGCGCTGGGGCTATACTATATACCTACTCTTCATGTTTGTTACCAAAGTTTCGAACGCGTCGTTTGACGTACACCGCTTCATGCGATCTCTGTAGTTTTGTAGCAGCAGAGAACGCAGCAATGGAAATACGCCAGCAAACGACGCGCTCGAAACTTCGTACGGGAATTGAGAGAACTCCCATTGACCTCGTGAGTTGTGACTCAGTAATAATCTATTCCTGTGGGATTTCTCTGGTTTAATCGTGTGTAATTTTATGTATGAAGTCAATCGTGCTGTTTGTATACAAGTCTTTGCACAGTGTATCGCATTGGTTGGATAGGTAAGTACATTGAATACTAAATGGACGATATAACTGTAAAAAATGTGGTTGCTTATGCTGATTGATAAGCGGCGTTCTGAATTAAAATATAATTATTATCATTGAGTTATGAGGTAACTGAAAGTATTTACAAAAATATTAGCATGTAATCCTTATCTGCGCTTGGTTTCTAGCATTTTTATATATTAATAAAAAAGGTTTGAACCGTTTTATATTTAAGTACTATAATAAGTATTCTCTGAAAAAATCTTTTTGTGTAAAATATTCCATTTATCAGGGAAGCTTATAAGCTATATAATATTTGTGAGAGACTGAAATCCACGCGGGTGCAGATTGCTATGATATATATTTGTACCAATGTACAAATATATATTTCGATGTTTCAAACCGTGGGCCTCGATATGATGTCTTTCGACGCGTGCAATCACTATCGATGAAACGAAAATGTATTAGATTTAATATTAGGATCTCACTCTTGCTCACAAGTATATTCAAAAGGCATCTTGTCTAATAGATAAGATGCATTTTCAATGCGTTCGTGAGCTCAGCAACTCGTCAGCAGGCAAGTTACACTAGCAGGGATATAAAAAAATTATAAAAATAAAGAGTATGAAATTGCGACAATAGAGGTTGAAGTATTTAATGACATACTCAGTATTCTGTGCATTAAATAAAGAAAATTTGTGTGCAGCATCTTGGTAAAAAAAATGGTTATCTAATGATATAAATATCCCTACACCATTTTTTATTTAATTCTTTACAGATAAATACGATGAAGTAGGCATTTAAACAGTATATAGTATTATATTGATATATATACTTTACACTCCTTCTGGGTCAAACTGGTGAAAAGCGTACAGTAATAAAAAAAACAGTTTACACTTTCACAGATCATGAGAATTACCTCATAATTATAGGTACCTACGTACTAACAAGAATAACCTTGCGACCGGGTTTTTTTTATTTTTTACAAGGAAAACTGGTATATTGGAAGACCCAAAAGCTGTCAAACCATCACATTTAATCTGAGTTTTATCCTAAATGAAATACCGTCTTGAATTGAGTGCACTCGAGAGTACTGTACTGTCCTCCAGTATTCATGTTAAACATTCGAGTACAGTTTATTTGTTCAACTTGAACGCGATAGTAGTGTTTTATAAAATCTCAATCAAGGGCACAGATAACAGTATTATAAAACACAAAAAATACTCATTTGTTTTCAGAATAAACAGGGTGATGTTGCCTTCAAAAATGTGCCATGTGTGGTCTACATTCAAGTCGAAATCAAGTGGTTTGAACTTTAGGATACAAGATATGCCAAGTGATCGTCTGGATGATGTGATTGATATATTTGTTAATTATTTTGCTAAAGAAGAAACGATGCACAGAGCTTTAGGTAAATTGAAATATAGCAATAAAAGTTTTATTTATCATTAAATAGACAAAACCATTAAATAAAGTGAAGTGAAAAAACGGAGAACTATTAACCCATATAATCTACCTGTCTTTTGATTATTTTATATTAAAAAAAAATTGTGCACCTCATTTGTTTTATATAGTTCATATCTTGTATATTGTTCTACCTTCTTTTTTCATTCGTATATATAAAAATACATACCTCTTCCTTAGTCTCGATCCTTCAACGCGGTTTGACTGATTTGAATAATTTTATTGTGGTTTCTTTTCAGAGGTGGCTTAAAAATTAAAAATAAAAATATGGGAAATTCCCACGAAAAGCTAATAATAATATTTTTAATTTTTTAAAAAATTAATATTGAAAATCCGAGGTTCTCTCATTTGTTTTTTTGCCATTGAAGATTATGGCGATAGTATACAGGCGAAAAATTAAAACAATGTCAATTAAAACAATTCTATGTAAGAACTTTGCATTTGAGTCCAAACCAGTGTTAACCATTAATCACTTAAATTTTTAAACAATTAATTAATTTGATTAATTTTTACTATGTCAAATTGATGGAAAAGTAATCTTAATCATGATTGTTGAATCATTAATCAAAAATCATTAATTGTTTCTTTTAAAAACGAAAACATTATCGAATGTTAATTCTACTTAAAAGAAATCATAGAAATAAATTACACAGATATCTATCTCAAAACATTTTTATGAATAATTTAAAACTCAAAAAAAAATCTACTCAAAATAGTATTAATCTATATTATTTTACAAGGTTCTTGATTTAAAATATTTAAAAAATAATAATAATTGCCACTACATACTAGTGCCAGACTATATAAGTGACCGATAAATAAAAGAGCGAGAGAGAGAAGTAAAGCTAGTGTGGAGTACCTCAGCCGTCACCACCCAATATTTAGTAAAAATACCATTTAGTAAAAAGTAAAGTAAAAAGACCATGAAAGTCTCAATGAAACTCATGAAATTGTGTAAAAAGGCATGAGGAATGTTCACTTTTCGATTTCGGTATTTTTCACTTTATTTGCATACAGTTAATCAAATATTCAATTTACTAGTAATGATTACGATTAATAATATAAACCATTTTAAATTTGATTATAATTATATATGTTACTAATTAATTATTGTTTAAAATTTTTAAAATTAATTTTTAATCGTTTAACAGATTAACTTTGAGCCAAAACTGGTGGCGTTGTCACCAGTTTTGGCTAGAAAGTCGGACTTTATTTTTCTATTCTTGAATTGTTTGATCTTGGATCTTCGATCATATAAGTTTACGTTTACGTTATTGAATTATATATAGAATTTATATTAAAAAGTAACACATTAAAGATAACAAATCGAGATTTTCAAAACATAAAATATACGTAAATAACTGTAATATAACTACCACAATCATTAATATATATATAAAATGGTTCTAGGCATTGCTAATTGTGAAGAGACACTATTAGATTGTAGACAATTTGTGAAGAATATGTTAACTGAAGATAAACAAATGTCTATAACTATATGTTGTTTAGACAATGATTTAAATATTGTTGGTGACATAATTGGCGCTTCCTTGATGAGTTTTACAACAAAAGAAAACTGGGATCAAGACTTGGATATACAAGTACGTCAATTATTTCCTTTTGTAATTACAAAATAATAATGACAGGTGTGTGTTACAATACATGTTTTTATATAAGACGATTTTATTTTTAAGGTGAATACTAGCAACATGAAGAAATTGTTTGAAGCAATGGATATTCTTTTTAAGTCATATAATGTTATTAAAGAATTGAATTTAGATACATTTTATGATGATAGAGGTATTGTTGTAATTCCTGATTATCGAGGCCAAGGAATTGCTCAACAATTTTTCAATATAAGGTAAGTAGCTAAAAACAACATAACAAATATGACAGCTCAATTTAATTTAGAATTATGTACAAAATAATATTATGTATTTATACTGTTAACTTTGTGATAGAAAACCATACATAATACAAATATTATCTAAGATATAAGTAATGGATTTAATAATTACTAATAGGAGATACCGGAGACGAACTTTTTATATTTTTCAATATTCAATGGCTGCTTGCATATAATTTTAGCGATATACAGTTCAGCCATCATAAGTTCTCGTGCTAAGAATGGTAGTGGAGCAAAGGAAAGATTTTGAAAGGCTAGCACTCAACGCTTACAACATATTTATGTCTTGAAGTTATTTCTACTATATCTTTTCTTCAAAAATACTGTCAAAATTTCTGTCACGCGCTATAATACATTATCTACGTTGCCTATTATGAATGCAATGTCGATTAAACATTTAAAAATGTAAAAATTTTCTATGCAATATTCTTCGTATCGAGGTTTATCATAAGACGTCAAAAAATCTTATATCCACTTTATTACAAAAGGAAATTATAGCTCAAACCTGATATTGTCTCTGATAACTGCCTTGAGTAACTTTTGAGTATCATTAAAATGAATACAGCCTTACTTTTGATTAAAACAAACAATTGAAATATGATGGTAACAGTACCATTGTATTTATTGGGCTTATTATTTTAAGCAAAATAATTTTTTAAATAGAAAAGTGCTAAAAGTGGTTAGTGGATATATTTTAATGTACCTAACTGATATGAAATAAGTTATACTTCCCTCGAGTAGTTTATTTTAATCCTGTCCATCCTAAGGTTACCTGGAAGGGATCGCTTTTAGCGATAAGGTTTTAGTACAAAATTAGTTAAATGTTCCCTATGTATTTCTGTTTTGAATTGGCTGATGTATAATAAAGATATATTCTATTTTATTCTTTTCTACGTTTTATTGCAGACGAAAAATTTGCAAAGATCATGGAGTGCCTATGACAGGAGCTTGGGTTACTTCATTTGGATCACAGAAGGCAGCTGAACGGGATGGTTGGGAAACAGCTTACAAGATATCGTTCGATGAACTTGGTAGCAAAATTGGGATAACATTCAAGGATGTACCACCTACTTGCAAATATATGGTCGCAAAAATTTAGAAAATGTATTAGTTAATTTGCACGAAACCATTCCAATTCGTAGAATAACAAATGTTCTTAAAAATGTCTTGTTATTGTTACCTGTGATAAGAAATAAAGTTGATGTGGCATTGAAATCAGCATCTCTTGATGATATTTAATTTTTTATTTTAATAATCAATAGGGATTGAAGCATGGTGATATAATGAACTATCTTATCTTGATGTAGGGCCAGGATTATTACTCCCGGTGCACGTCGACCCAATGGGATCTTTTGTGCTTCCCTAATCCTACTGACTGCTGTCCTGGAATACCTCCAAGATGTACTTGCTAAGTACACTCGGAGACAGCAGCCTTATATCTTCAGGACTGGGATAGCCCAGTCCAAAGAGACCCATTCTCTTCCTAGCAAGAGCATCACAATTACATAGGATGTGTTCCATTTGTTCGGTGTGCTCCCCACAGACCCTACATAGAGGCGATCCAACAAGTTTCATCTTGAACAACATGCTATTGGTACCAAAGTGGCCAGTAATAGCGCCACTTAAGCCCCGTAGTCTGTTACGTTGTAAGTTCCATATCGCCTTCTTCGGACCTCCAAGTGGATACATAAATCGCTTGGAGTGTGCGAGAGAGGCAATCTTATCCCATTCTTCTGATTGCATCCTCTCTGCATACTTCCTAAATGCCATTCGCACCGTACTGTACGAGATTCCAACGCAGGGCTCGGGCCCAACAATGTTTTCCCCGGACCCCTTCCTTGCAAGCTCGTCAGCTCTTTCGTTGCCTGGGACACCGGTGTGTCCAGGCACCCAAATGAGGCTTACCCTGTTATGCTTACCGAGCCTGTGCCGCCGAGCCGATATAATGAACTAAGTTCTAGATTACTCTTTCTTTAATTTATTAGAGACTTATACACTGAGTGCTGTCAGTTCCATCATTTGACCTTGTTTACTTTCTACACACGCACACCTATTATCTATCTAAAGTCAGTTTCATTAAGAGCTTGTGCAATAGATAGATAATGAGTTATAAAGATAGTTATATGTATATACATATCAGAAATGTACTAAATTAAAATACATGACTCGTGAACAAAGATTCGTACTTATGATACTATTATATGCAAGGGTATATAATAGTATCATGATCCCGGGTTCATCTCTGCCTGAGTAGATAGAGGCACTGAACACTCGAGCAGACGATAAATTATTACGTAATACTACCAATTTAAATTGAAGGATAATCATTGACCAGTCAACAAAACTATCGTACAGACTCAATGCGAAACTTCATGTACAAACAACTAAAACTAAGGGAACCGCATGAATTAAAAATTCACCAAGTTCTTTTGCGATCATTACCAGAATCATTAGAAATGCCTTTACTCCATAAAATACCTTTAAGTTTGATACGGAATATTGATTTAAAATAATTAACTGACCAGCCATCAGTTTACATGAAGGCCAAGAAATAACCCGCAACGCCAATAAACTTCATGTCTTCATTTATAGTCATCATCAGTTTGCTTATATTCAGTGTGTTACTGGCATAGATTGTAGAATAAGTCCTTGAAATTTCAAATTGAATACGTATCGAAGTTCTCTACGAACATCGCCATTCAAATGTACCCTCGAACAGAGTTATTACTTTAAAGCTCGCCAACATGACATCAACGTAGTCTTGTTGCCGACGTCTGTCGAAACATAATTGTAGCCATCATCATTGTAACGTCATCTAACATACCTACGTTTTATTTGTAAGGAAGCTTTAATATTTTTCAATATACTTTAATGCTTGTGTTGTGAATGCCACAAGTTCACTTGTTAATAAAATCACGTTGGTGGAGCCGTGAACGCATTTTGAAAGCCTGAGCTAGACTATGATTGAACTAGCGCGTGGAATAATTTTGCTTTGAAATTTGTTCTGAAAATTATCCAAACATATTTTTTTACTATTTTTAGAGCCGCTTCAATACTAAAATAACTTCCAGAAAAACCCTCAGACGTATAAAGGAAAGCCTCAATGGTTACGTTCGCTACTAAAAATGATTAAACTTATATGAACTGAAGAGCAAATAAAGAAATGAATGACTTCCTACCAGTTCTTGTTCATTTCTATTTAAAACACTTTTTCATGCTTCGACGGTGCTTAATGAGAGATCTCTTAATTCATTGTCGTCGAAGGAGAACAATAGGAGCACATTCACATACAAACGACTCTTTACCTCTGAATAATTAAGTTAAAAATTTAAACAAAAACACATCAACAGCAGCAAATTTTCGAAATTCCTGGTAACTATAAAAGTAACAATTGTCACTTGCTAAATTTCATTTATAAACTATAAAATTAAAACTATTTATGTTGCTCACTCAATTTAGTTTAACTGTTTGATATCAACGAATACTTTAGATGTGGAAACAACTCGTCTTCTTTTCATTAAATATTACAATAAACTTCAAACAGTACGCGCTTTAGTTTGATTAAGAATCATTTTTTTTTAATATTCACCAATTGGTATTGATGTAGTTTTTACTGATTAGTACAGCTTCTTATAAAATTACGTAGTACTTACATAACACCATCAAATAATTGTTTATATTGTAAAGAAAAGTTACATTATGCTTTTTATTCTGTCCTTTACATAATGAATATGAACTATGTGTTTTTAAATAAGTAAGTTACCAACTTATACGAATCACACTTTTTAGGAACATATTTCAAGTTGTTTTTATTAATGTGTCAAGTGAGAAAATTTTGAGTAATTCCTCTGAAAGATTGTATTATTGTGTGGGAATTTGGAACTATCATATTTCTACTGACGTAGCTACTAGGTTTTAATTTGTCATAAAATATTTTATTGGAGGTGTTGTATGGTAATAATTTTTGCAGAAAGGCCTTGAATAAAATTTATTATCAAACAGATTTTATTACTAAAGCCTGTTAAAGTAAAATATTATCGTAAAATTTACTTTTTAGATGTATTTAGTATTTGGAATGAAGAAGAAGAAACGAAAAATGTAAAATAAATAAGAGGCCGCATCAATATTTCTAAGGCGATTAAAACATGACCCTCGAAAAGACCGAAGCCATTATCCCTTCGCTAAATGTAATATTGAACTATATTTAAGTGACGTTATATCAATAACAGTACAAAAAAGTTGACCCTTTTGTCAAGGGATTCACATTTATTACGGAAATAAAAAATGTAATAGATATTAGTAAAATGAAGAGCCTAAAGAATATTGTTCGATTATATTTATTTTGTTTTATATAACATTTCAAAATAACAATTTTAATAATTTTATTCATATCATGTGTGTGTATACGGGTATACATATATCATCATATGTATACCCGTTGTAGACCTTAATTGTTAATTAAATATTTATACAATTATCTATTATATAGCATAGAATCAACTTACTGTGTTGGAGAGAAAAATCAAATAAATAAATATCTAACAGTGTTACCGTACTCCTCCGAAACGACTGATATTTTTATACTATTTATTATTATTAAAAATATATTATATATTTATACGCTTAAGTAACAAGGGTAAATTCAGATTTTTTAGAAATATTTTATATGGCAAACACAACTTTTGTTGATAGTTATATAAGATTATTACGACTTGTCATAGATTTAATTTATGTTAATTTAATTATTTAAATGGCATCATTTCCTGGCTTCTGTTGCTTTTGCTTATATGTATAGCACATGACGGATTTGATGGAAGGTTAAAAAAATATGCTAGCAAAAGTAACAGAAGCAAAGAAATAGATTCCTTAAAATTAACATACGATTTAAAAGGTTGACAGCTTACTGTCCACCTTTTAAATCGTATACAAGCATGAGCTTACTCAAAGAATCTGCCTATTTCTCAACGAAATTTCAGACGGTGTGACGTCGGAGTACACGATTAAAAGATATATTATATAGATCATTAAATAACAATTACGTAAATATACATTAATAACAGGAAGATAGATAGTACTCCAATCACCTTAATTTATACTTTCCCTAGACAAAGAATAAACAACAGATTTTATGATATGTGAGAGGACTGGTAAAGTTGGTATTTTTACTTAGAGAATTGCACGATAAACTCTATACTATAGATAATCAATTGCACAATGATAGTATAAAATATGTTACTAGTGATGAAAGGTAAAGTATTATTATTAATCTTTTGTTTGTTACCAGCCCGTGCTCATTCACACACAATAGAAAATCAATAATCTATAAAAATACGCCAAATACGCCAAAAACTAGATCAATGGGTAATGTAATAAAATTTTATGTAATAACATCAAAAGCAAACATTATTTTAAAAGCAAGTTATAAGTTATATGATAGTTTATTCAGTTTGTAAAACAATCAAACAATTCGATATGCTGTATATGTTTCTAACAATTGGCTGCATATCAGAAAAGTTCAAACGATTTCCCACAAACTGATTTACCTTTCCGAAGTTTTTGCTTGATTAGTAAGTCTATTCACGGAGTATAAAAGAAAAGTGTGCGGGCGTGAAAAATGAGGTGATTTATGGAGGCACCACGATTAGGTATAAAACGTATTTTTAACGCGCCAGGAAGATGGCAAGCCGAAGACTGAGTGGATTATTGTTATTGAAAAGTAGATTTACAAGTTTGTTTTAACTCTCTGTTACGCTACTCAAAGCTTACTAAATATTGTTAATATTAAAAAGAAAAAAATATTAGTATTTTTACTTTAGACACAATAACATAATGTATTAAATTTAGGAATTTAATATAGTAAACAAGGTATTTTTAATTTTACAAGACACAATTTTTTTTTACGTATAGGTATTAAATTTAGGAAATATGTGATTTTTAAGATGTGGTTTTAAGATAATTATTATAGGAGTAGAAGGTATTTTGTTTAAAAATTTCATAAAATATTTCAGTTCACATACATACAAACCATGTTCATTTTGAACGCTTTATGCAACTTTTCCGGTTCGTTATCGATGGATTGTACGATAAAAATTGAAGGCAGTTTTGGGTGTATTGTACGGAAATATTCGACAGTAACAATACAGAGTAACGACAAAAGAATTTCATTTGAAACGTAGAATAAATAAGTATTGAAAATAAGAAAAGAAATTAATATTTCTAACAAAAAAACATTACTAGTATTTTGCTTGATATTTCCCCAAATAAAATTGAAATGATAAGCTAAGGAGTGACATACAGAATGTTTAAATATCTTATATTTTCACCGACTTGCCTTGATTACGATATGAAAAAGTTGTACTTATTACGACATAAGATAAACGGAATAGAAACAATGGCAAAACTATAACGAGAGGAAAAGTTGAGCGTCGCCAATTACATTTCTCGCACATAATGTTTATCTTCTTCAGCCCCATCGAATAGGCTGGGCAACTTTCAGGTAATCGCCGCTATTATTTTACTTATAACCACAGCAATTACAAGAGTCAAAGCAAGCTAGTGATTAAGTGTTTTAAAAGAAAAAAGGTATCAAGGTCATCGTTCGTTTATTTTAATTGTAGTAAATTCTCAAAGAGTATCTGCATTATAAACAGGCAACAGATCTGTAACTAGTCCGTTGGCTGGGCTCACACGCCTGTTGAAATTGAAATTGTCTTCTTAGTAATATAAGTAAACCTAATACAACAATATCAACATGCCTGTCGCTAACAAATATGTGTTTATTTATAATAAATATTAAATTTATTTATATTAGATATAATTTGATAAATTAATTGTAACATTACACAATTAACTTTATGTTCATTACTCTGTGAAGTTATAACCCTCATTTCAGGATTCAACCGATTTTGTTTCGGTGTGTGTGGGTGGGCTGGTAATATGCTATTTTAACGAGTTTACTTTAAACTAAAAAATATAATTATTCTTAAAATCCTTTTATTAAATTCTTAATAAAGAAATAACCGATACAACGAGTCTTAAAACTTTTAATTTTAGATGTTAAACAAAACCTTCACAATCTTGTAATAATTAAAAATAAATTTCTTATTAAGGGCCCTTAAAATTCTCTTTAAGGCCTTCGGCGTTTTTTATTTATCGTTTGATTACTCGAGCACTTCCAAACCTTTGTGCTTTAACTCTTACTTGGATAAGCTCTTACCTAATTGAGTTCTCCACATTTGCATAAATAATAATTGAAAATATTTAGTTCTTAGGGCAGATTTGAAAACTAAAATATTTTAACATAATAATATTATATGTTGAAATGTTGTGCTTTAAGTTATTCCTTTTTTTCTCTGAAAAAGATGTTCTTACAATTTTGTCAAGATCGGCTTATATATAAATTTATAGTAAAGAACAAATAACCGACAGCATATTTGACTACGCCTAAATTGATAGTAATTTAGATTCTATTGTGTTTTAAGGGCGACTGACTTATTTCATATATGACCTAACGCTATCATTGTATGTTTATGTTTAAAAAATGGTATTTATCAATATCAGAAGCTGTAAATAATTATATAAATGCTGTAGGATCACGGAATCAATTCGAAAGGCCACGTCCCGTCTGGCCATGAAGAGTAGCTATATAAGGTGATTTGATTGTTTTTAGAGTTTTTAATGTTACTTATTCAGAGACATTTATTCATACGAAACTAAGGAAATCCGTGCCACTTAACAGTCAGGATATGCGGGCACGTACCGACGGGACCATAACCACAACGTTTTGTACATAAATACGGAGTACCCGTTTGTATTTATTTTTAGTCGACAATTAAACACCGCACATCTGTTGGACAGGGCTGCCACAGTGGAAAATTGAATCAATACTATGTACGAATATTATTAAGTACTGGGCGGTATTCTAAATTACATGTTAAATAAAATCTTAATCAAATCTTAATTACTGTGCATCGTGTAGTATTAATATTTTCATATAATCATATTGAATGACGCAAATGTAGGTTACCTACTGAAAATGTAAATATTTTCTTCTTCTGTTTATGGCAAGGTATCATAAAAATTCTGTCTCAATGTTTAAATTGAGGGCATACATCTTATTCTATATTTTAAGTACAAAATCAGAATTTAATGTTTCTTCAGTCACAAAGCTTACTATCGAATTTCACTCATATTCATCAAGAGTGAGGTTTCGGGTAGATCGTGTGCCGAATTATTTCCGCCCATTAGTCTCAGCAGGGTTGCATACTATATGCGGTTTTATGTACTTGACTTGGTTTTTAAAAATGAAATATCAAACATTACTATAAATATTTGTCTGCAATTTACTAATGTGTAGTCGTTCAATTTGTTCACTGTAGTTTTCGTGCATGTTTCATTACACAGTATAGTAAATTTGACGAAAATAATCTTTGTAAACTGCTTTACCAATATCGCATTTCTTTCCTAGGGTACTTTTGACGTTAGTTATATATTTCAGATTTGTGACAACCCTAAAACCAGCATTTTGAACCAGAACGAATATAAACTTATAACCAGCACCGAAACTTCGAGAACACAAAATAATTGATATCGCTTGAATTTCACATTTTTTTGACCTATTTAAAAAGTAATTAAAAGGGTTGATCAATTTATTGAATTAATCATAAATCAGTATTAGATCGCAGATTTCTTTACTTTGGCTATTTGTAAGATTAATTTAAAATTATTTTACACATAACCACGTCTGTGATCAAGTGGCTGAGAGAGTATCTCTGTGGTTGTGGAATCCAGGCGTTGTTCGCTTCCATCTTCCATCTTCACTTACCGTTAGTGAAATGAAAGCCAAAAACATTCCTGTTAAGAATTAGAAAAAAATATATTAGTAATATTTTTTAAACTTACATTTTTATTTGGATTTAAATCATCCGTATCATATTCAACACTTATAAATACCTACCATTTTTTGTTATTTGTACATTGGAATTCTTAATAATAAAGGGATCCCCACGGGGAGTTTCGAATGGCTCCGTCATTACGACTTTAGCCTAACTCCATTTACGATATCTACAAAATCATGGGATCTTTGTTGTAGTAACAAAAGGCTTTTGGCAAATTTGATTGAATTGGAGCTGACTTATCTTTGAGACATCCGTATCTATATTATTTATGAAATTTTGCTTGAGGATTCATGTTAGCTACTGCTTTTATGTTGGCGGATGTTCTCTATGGTAATTTATTTGACAAGACGATTCGAGTAGGATATTGGTCCACTGTCTACAAACGGAATATATTTATTATAACTAACATAAAAATAAAAAAGTATTGTAATATTTTAATTGACAATAATCTAACTTTTCTCCATAAGTTAGCACACGTTTAAATGATGCATCTACTCATTAGAGTACCTTCGTCATTAATAAACGTCATCTCTAAATAAGTTCTTTTACAGCATATATACCCGTACTTTTTCTCTACAACATACAAGTATTGTATGTAGTTGCAAAACATATATCGTATATGTTTTGCAACTACATACAGAATAAACTGAATGTAGTTGCAAAAAATATATCGTAATTTAATTTTATTTTTGTCTTTCCAATCAGTAATACCAGATATAGTGATGAGTATCATTATTAAAAAAAATTCTAACAAAAGCCGTTTATTACATAGCCAACAATAAAATTCACGAACACCTTTAAACGAGAACAGTTAAGTAGGAAATTCGGGAGCCAAGCACAAAGACCGGTTGATCCATCACCTGTGTATGTGATGTGGACGGCGCTGGTGTCGCAAAAGAAAACACGGTACGTTTTTGGTTCCAAACGACGGCCACAGACCGAAGTGGATTCATCACAAATACTCTGAAGTTGTTAACTCTGAAGATAGTTGCAGACTTCGGTGAGAGTGATAAAACTTTTTTCTCTATTATCTATTGTTATTATTCTCTAGTATCTTCTGTTAGCTACTTGAAGTAAATCAGAAAAGTATAAAAGTTTGAAGGGGGATTTAAAAGAAAGCAAATGTTATCTTTAATAATGTTATATGAAATGTTTAAAAAAAATGGTTATACTAATTTTATAATAATAAAAAATTAATTACAATTAAGTTTGAAATATAGATCTCAATAAAATTTCATTCAAAATTTTGAATTATTTGGTTGTATCTAAGTTTGAATAGATAGTCTGAATAAACACGTCGAATTTACAGAAGTTCAGACAAAGGTAGCTAGTTTTGCTTGAAACTATCTGATGCCTGATTCAAGTTTGAAATAGCAACACTGCCTCAACCAATTTGAATATAAATTATAAAACTGATTTAATTGTAGTTTCCAGCGTCAAAATAATACTCCCAGAAAGATAGGTCTATACCAACAGAGTTGTGTAACCAAAACTATATTCATAAGCGTGTGTTTACGTGGGCGTAACGCACACTGCCTGCGCGAATTTTATGTCAATTACGAATGACATTTCAAATAAAATTCCCGGAGATACCATACAGTAGCATTTGATCTTGAGTGCTACTCTTGAAAGTCGGCAGCCTCATTTTTTGTCTTATAATTAGGTGTCATCACTCCGTACACAGTCCTTCTAGACATACATAATTACTCAACACTTCTAGCTATAAATTAAATTTATTAACATACCTCATTCAAAATCAAAGGCAAATTCTAATTATCATGGTTTAGAATGTCAAATTTTAAGTTGAGTTTAGCGTATACAGATAGTACAAAAATTATTTTATATTTCACTTTGCTTCATATTCTATGATAGTACTAGAGGCAATCTCTGATCCGAAACCCTCTACGAAGTTGTATCACTGCGTCTGTGTTGTAGGCATCGTATTGTATAGTTAAGTGGAGTGTAAGCCACGGTGTGCCGTGTAATCCTTAACAGCTATTTACACCCATAAGCTGACTAATGCTATTATCAGCTTTACTATAAAAGCACACACCTTTTCAAATGATGAAACACCAATCCGACTGGAAAATTTCAATTGTTTAGACTTGTTTTTAGATTTGTCATTGTCATACCTTTTAACTTCATTAAACTATGCATCATTTTAGTGTTGTGTTAAACATATCAGTTGAAGGTATAATTCCTATGAATAACAAACAGAAATTTGTTTCATCCGACGTTACCACAGTTATTGATCGAAATGTCAAAAACTATGACATACTTTTAGTGCACGAGAATACCGTTGTTATCATTTGGACTAGCTCGGAACTATATTTGGACATCACATTTAGCATAGTAACTTTAGATAAAGAAGGGCAAATAGAGGCAATGATTTTTATTTTAATATACAAATAAATATTACGATTGTAGCTGTATTAAGTGAATAAATTACGAAATGATTCGCCAATATCCACTATATACAAACTAACACTTGGTGTTTGCTGACGAAGATTAGATAATAAAAAAACTGAATATTATCATGCAATGTCTATAGTATTCAACAGTCACAGTTTACATGTGGAAGTGTTTGGGTCTTTTTCCTATTTAAAATAATGAAGAGTAAACGTTACTATCGAATACTTGTTGGTGGTTTCCTAGTAACAGTGATATTATTTTACGTGTACATGATTGAAATTAATGCAATCTATAAAAGTTTTATTCAAAAGAAGAATGTGAACAGTGATTTCAAATACATATTAATTTGGACATCGCATAATGCTAACCCTACTATGTTTTTTGGTGTAGGACGAGAGGGCTTCATAAATCGCAATTGTTACTACACAAACTGTTATGTCACATCCGACAGGACGTATTTATCAGACATATCAAAATTTGACGTCATATTTTTTCATGGGCCCGAAGTCAAGTATCTTCCGAGTGGAAAATTGCCACACATAAGATCGCCCCACCAAAAATATGTGTTTGGCTCTATGGAACCCTCTCACTACTTTCCAATTTGTTCAAATAGATTGGATGGCTACTTTAATTGGACGTGGACGTACAAAATTGACTCAGATTCGATGTGGGGTTATATAGATGTGTTGGATGGTAATAACAGCTCAGTGGCTCCGAAAAAAAATATGCACTGGTTAAAACTTAAAGATATGAGTCCTGTGCGAAAACAATTCAAGGAAAAGTTGAAAACTAAAAACAAGGCCGCTGCTTGGTTAGTTTCAAACTGCGACGACCTTTCAGGCCGTATGGAATTTGCTTTAAAATTAGATAAAGAATTAAGAAAGTATGGTCTGTATCTCGACGTCTATGGAACTTGTGGATTTTTGGACTGTTCTCCTCATGAAGAATGTCTCAAGTTGATACGAGAATTTTATTATTTTTATTTAGCCTTTGAGAACTCTTTCAGTGAAGATTACGTGATTGAAAAATTGTTGCATGCATTAAAAAACAATGTCGTCCCTATTGTTTACGGGGCTGCCAATTACACAATGTAAGGAGTTTTTTTATATATAATTAACTGTTATTTATTGCTTACCGTCTTGTACTAAGCGATTACTGTGCAGATATTTGTATTATGTGTACTTTTTAACCGACTTCAAAAAAAGAGGTTCTCAATTCGACTATTTGTTTTTATTCTTCATGTCATGCGATTTCTGTGACAGTTGTGAACCAATTTTCAAACGTCATTTTTTAATTTATTCAATAAAGTATTATTCAATAAAGTATATTTCTGAGGTCCATTGTCACCAGATTCTAATGATAGAATCCCAGGGAAATCGAGGACAACTTTAAAATTTTATAAGCAGGTGTTTTTTTAAGATAACAAACAGACAGGCAAGTCGAAAATACTGATGTGTAAATGAATAACTTCTTACAAGGAATTATTTATGCGTGTTTAGTTTTTGAAGTCAGTTTTTGGTTATCAAGGATTCAAAGATGTTTTTTTATGTATGCGTCATAATATAATAAGCAAATGTATACTACATTTGCTTATTAAATTTATATTATTATCGACAAATTCTCATTAAATCTTCTCGTATGTATATTTATATGAATTTCGTATATTATGAAATATTCCTCCTTGAATAAAATATAATCTTTATAGGTGGTAATATACGCGTGTAAGTGCGTATATATATGAGCACTTTAAACTTCAAAAGTTGTTAATTAGGCTAGATAATTAATTTTATTATTCAGTGTAAGAGTATTATTAAATTTAAGTTATATTATGATTGCTTGATTGATTTAGATTTTAGTATTGAGAGCTGTTGTTCTATTTGGAACCGAAAGTATATACGCATAAACGTGCTATTGAACGAATGCAGGTGAAATTTTTGAAATATCTAAACTATCGATGTAATGCCAAAACTGAAAACTATTTTGAGTTATGTGGAGTGCATGGTCTCATGTCAATCACTGCCAGGCACTGTTTCCAGGATATTTTTGTGTCACATGACATGTTCAGCAAGGATTGACTAGGTTGAGCTATCCAATAGAATAATTAACTTAAATGCTCCCTTTAATAGAACTCGGCATACTAAATGATAATACGTAATAATAATAATTTATAATAAACACTTGTAACAATAATGATATTATATACTAATAAATAATAAGCATTAAATAACAAATAATACGGTCAATAAATTAACATTTAGTTAAATTACTTATTTATTTATTCAATTCATTTTATTAACCGAAATAACTATACAATTATAACGCTTCATATAAACTATCCTTTAGTATAACTAGATTTTGCTAACGTTACGAGTATATGCACTAACACACACTCACATAAACATATATACACCCACACATTAAAAACACCATTCACATGCGATGACTGACTCTTGTTTTGTAATTTTTTTCCTCTCTCATTCAAGTTTTATTCTTGATTACTAGAATTATCATTTATTTAAATATGTATTGATAAATTTTAAGCAGCTACTTTCTTAACTACATTTATTACTAACATTTAAAAAAGAACAATATGTTTCTTTAATTGGCTTATGTCTGAATAATTATTTTATATTATATGTGTATACAGAATGATGTTGAAACAATGTTTAATTAAATAAATAAATAAATGTACATTGCAAATTTCAATCACAAAATGCACTCATTTCTTCTATTACAGATTCATGCCTGATGGTATATACTTAAATGCGTGAGAGATAGGAGCACAGCAGTTGGCTGCAAAAATAAATGACCTCATTAAGAACCCTGAGCAGTATGCAGAGTATTTCAAATGGCAAAATCATTATAGATATATATCAAGAGGTGAAATTCCTGAACGCAGCGACTATTGCGAATTTTGTGCTGTTCTCAACGATGAAGAGAAAGTGAAAAAGACTACAATTGTTGAAAAGTTTCGGGAGTGGTGGGACAATCCAAACTTTTGCACGTACATACAAGAAATGTATCAAAACTCCACCTTATTACTGTATACTCACGGCACATTTAGAAATACATTTATGATATAATTATTTAGTTTTATTTTGTAAGTAAAGAAAATCTCATAACGTTTAATCTATTAATGTCTTTTACTTTTTTCCATTTAATCAAGGAGATTAATAAAATTATTTTATTTGCAGAATATATTTTATAGAATTATTATTGGTACCTATCACATAGTTTAATTTAGGTAAAGGAAACCATATTATATACTCGGTAAAGTTGCTAACACCATGAATAAATAATAATGTATCCTGATTCTGAGATTTACGTAGGTCAAAAGTAACTATTACCGATTTCACTTTAACTAGAGTGAATTTTCAGAGGAAAATAGTTTATCAAACCACTTAATATAGTTTTTGTATAAATTATCACACATATACATTATGAGCTAATGAAAAGTGAAAACTCGCACACGAGAAACTATTTTCCCGTATGTTTTTCTTGAAAATTTTTAAAGTTCAATTTATTAATAAGAAAAAGAAAACTTATCTCTTTTAGAGTGGACA
The DNA here is from genome assembly GCA_943193645.1 of Acentria ephemerella. Taxonomy (NCBI): domain Eukaryota; kingdom Metazoa; phylum Arthropoda; class Insecta; order Lepidoptera; family Crambidae; genus Acentria; species Acentria ephemerella. The sequence continues at coordinate 5,669,563 of OW971886.1, read as the reverse complement.
GAATTAGTAGAACTTTGTTTTTGAAAAACAACAGACGTATTCTAAGCTTCTGTTATATTCTTACGGCGTAGTGGCATTTGATTATGTAGAAAAGTGACTAGTAATGATCAAGCAAACGATTTAATTTAGGATATTTATCTCTCTACACTTTTAATAAAGCAATATTTATTAATAAGGCTTACTAGAAACAGCGTGCGATGGTGGCTCTAACAAGTGTATTGCACAAGCCGCTTCGTCTGGGATTCTCCAAGTAACAAGGTAATCTCCATTGCCTCAATGCCGGGGCTACCTGAGGGTGGTCTGGGCAAAAACCAGTTCACCCTTGCGTAGAGTAGTGGAGTTACCGGGGCATTGTAGTAGGTATTCCCAATGCCACTATGACTAGGCTCTTGACAAGCCCCACATACACCCGAAACTAAGCTAATGATTTAAGAGAAATAAAGCTAAGCATTTAAGAGATCCAGGGGAACTTCAATGGTTTTTTTACATTTAAAATACTGTATACTTAAGACAGAACATTGGATTACCGCTCGATCCTGTAAGAAGCCCAATTAAAGTTCTAATAAATATGAATTAAAATCAACACTGATTTTATTTCGCCCTAATTTAAGGTAGGTTCGAGTCCTTCATTGGGGACTTATATGAGATGTTGATGACTGATTTTATTTTATTTTTTGTTTAGTATATATCATAGTTCAACCTAAATGGGTAAACTTTGGTCAGCTCCTACGTTCAGTTTAGGTTCTTCATATTGTAAGGTTTACTATTTTTAAATAATAAAATGTCTTAGTCGACTCGAGTGAGCTTCAATCGACAGCTCGTTTGCAAAACATTCAATCTTGTTCGGAGCACGGATGATTCAAAATGGCGGATGACAAGTAAGGATACTGGCTTACTGCAGCCGATTGTGGGCATTCGGTCGGAGAGCATCATACTGCTGTAAAAAGTGGTACTGACTAATTCAATAAACAAATAAGGTAATGTTAACTGAGTTTTACCACAGTAAATTGTTGGTTGTAAACTTATGAACTAAGTTGAGATTGATTGACTGTAACCTTACTAAAATATTAAAAGTAAGCTATTGTCTATACACATTTAGTTATTGAAAATATATTATATAAGTAGGTATCTACTCCTGTAATATTACCAAAGTCTAACTGCAACTTTTAATTGTTTGCCAAAATAATATACAAAACAACAATACGCCGCTTTGCCCAAATTGCGTATAATATTTCAACAGTCGGATCAGGTGGTTGTGGAAAGTAGAACATACGTGGTTATATGAAATTATTCTGCATTAACAAATAATATTTAGGAATTTAAATCTTGAAAGAATTTCCATTGATTCAATTATATACTTATTCATTATTCATTTTATATATTCTTCATTATAAACAAATTGAATTACAAAATTAAGTTAAATTAGAAATTATACAACGTAACATAAAGTCAATATAAAAATATTGAATCCTTCATATGCAATACTTATAAAATTTCATCACGTATCTCGCTGAATGGAAATCGACTGAACATTGCAATTTCATTGCGCAAGTGAGCGACTTAAAATAAATCTTTACAGATTGTGTTTTAAACTATTCAACATTGTTGTAAATTGGTTCTGCTTAAAAAAATAATATCTTTTTATTTAATATTATATCTTCATCATTCAAATAGTAGAAAACATTAGTACTTTGAAATTTATATTTATGGATAACAAGCTGAAGCAAAAAGCAAATTACCTTAGAACCTAGGGGGTTTAAGTTTTGTGTAGGAAGTCATAGAGAAAGTTGTATATTAGGTCTATTGGGTGAAGGAGTCCTCGTTTCCGATGCTCTATTAATTTAATGATTTCTATGATTTTTACACCCTGTAAAGATCGTAAACACGTAAATATTGTCCAAGGTGCTTCAAGGATACGTCAATCTTCGGGAGGGCTAAATCATTAATAAATTAAAGGGCAATATATCGTTATGACTATTGATCAAAAATATTCTGGAATATTCTAAAAACATTCGGTAAACCGAATGGTTATACGGAGTCGTTGTGGTTTTAATGGTTATGATTCTGGTTAATGGTTATGGTTATATATGGTTAGAGGCATACCTCTCTTTTGCGTACATAAATATTATTTAATTATTTGCCCCGAACAGTATTGGATAATCTAAATTCTTTGTAAAAAATGTATTGTACCTTAGAGGGATTTTATGTTATATTTTCTCATCTGGAGACTCGCGGGAGCAACAAAAATGTGAATTAGCGTCGTCGGAGTTTAAACCATGAGTAGACTTGATTTTTCTTTAGAAATACATTGGAATCTTATTTATAATTAACGCTATATTGTCTATGACTGATTTTGTAATAAATAAAATACTTAATTAACATAAGTAATAATTAGTTTAAGTCACCATAAAAACATCTGCCATTTAAGGATTCGATCATAAGATCTGTAGTTAAGTAAGCCCAAAGAGTTGAGCATCAAAATGTAAATCAATAAATTCATTATAGTATTTAGGACTAAGCTTTGTACAACAAAATGGACGGTTACCATTTAAAAAAATCGTACTAAGTATGACATGGACTAAGCATGCAAAACCGAATGTTGATTAGAGCTAATATAATGAAGCTAAAATCATCATCTGTTTTTTTTATAATTTAGACGCCACAATCATACTAATGATATTTTAAATGAGAACAAAAGAGATAAAACATTGTGCAGATATACAAATCCTATACAACAGTATTTAGTAAGGCCATAAAGGTGTGGTAAATACTGGGCTTAATATCCATATGATAAATAAAAAGAACTATTTTTTATTATAATAAACATAAAATTAAAGTGAAGACGCATCTATACTGTATAAAGTGCTTGAGACACATAGTCAAAATAGATCCCAGTTTATCACCGTTGCAGCCGTCGTTGCTCGTTACTAGGTACATATATCGTTAGTCAATATTTTAATTTTTTTGCAGTTCCCGGTTTGCTCCCTGGCTAACTTTATCAAATCAGCATCCCAGTTACTGTTTTTTAGAGCAGATATTTATGTACTTTTATGTCGAAACGGTTTTATGGTGCTAAGTATTTGCGTGAGTATTATGATTTTTTCAGTGAATTCTTTTGAAACCATATTACATACTTTAGAAGGTTTTAAAACTTCAACTAATCAACTTCTTTATATAAAGGTTGAACTTTATATAAAGAAGTTGAATAATCAATACGTATGTTTTTTCAAGATTCCTTTGTTGGAGGGTGATTGTAAGTTTATTTAATATATTTCTGAAAATTATATACATATTGCTATTTACACATCTATCCATAACGCAAGCTTTCAATGGTGCTTACTTCGGGCTAGACGTTTGGGTCCAGGAGAGGATAATGCGATGACTCAAATTAATCATCAGTCAATTGTAGACAATTTAAAAAAGCTTAAACTTGCTTAGAAAATCTTTCCATCCGATCCATTTTGACGATTTCCCAAAAAAATTGGAAATATAATCTCAATATAATAGACTAGATAGATTATCGATTGTGTGATTTTTACAGAATAATTGCGAATATAATATAATAAAGAGTTTTTAATACACCCTTTAAAATACTTATTGAATCGTTTATATTGATAGCATCATACGCCTACTAATCGTGAGCTGCGGAAATCAATCCGATTTGTCCATCAATAGCAGCTACTTAGCTCTGGATGTATGGGAGAGCCAGGCACCTGTAACAGGTAGGAGCGGGAAGGGTGCGAGGGGGCCGGGGTTTCAGGAGCAGTGCAATTTGAACCACGGTACGTAGTGGACGCGTGCTCTTCGCACCGTAGATGAAGTAACGCGCGTACGAACCTTAAATTGTACTATTGTGTGGTGAACTGTTCGAAAAACGAATTGTGTAGTTTAGAATACGTGTTCTCGAAATTTAGTTACTTTCATATTTTTTAGTGCTACTAATTATCTTGTTCTGACCAGGTATGTAATTTATTTGTAAAATGACATAACAAAAACATTTTTACTAAAATTACCTATATATTATTTTGTTAAAACATAATTGCATTATAGTCTATTTATATTAGGCTATTTATATTATGAATATTCAATTACGAAAGCTCCGCGGATGAAAACTCCGTACGAATCTACAGGTAATGGAAAGTACCAAATTATAGAATTTTAACTAACAATAATATTTTCAAATATTATGCTATATTAATTTATTATTTTAATAAATTCTTAACGAAAATTAAAATTCTAAGCTTTTTTTACAACATTGATTAATCTTTTCATTTCAGGTGAGAAAATACCAAATTAATTGATAAGTAATAAAAAGAGGTTAAGGAAGCCGAATGGAAGTATCTGGTTTATTCCAAATTGCCCCATTAACCTTAAATGGAGCTATTACTCTGAATATATGAGCATAACAATGGCTTCCAGAATTTGAAAATATTCACAAAAGGCAACTGTCATTTGTTATTTCAATTTATAAGTAAAGGAATGGAAAGAATACATGCAGTATTGGCTATTCATATTAAAAATATTCAATAATGCCTTATTAAGTTACTAGAGATTACTTAAATCGATGAACAACGCCCATTCGCATATTTGTATTAAATATTCAAGTTCTTTGATTCGCTTTGATCCCCTCAAAAGCTATGTCACTGATTTATATATTTGCTAGCAATGCAAATATATACATTATTAAGTCACTAAATATAACCAAAGCGACCACAGAAGTACAACAAAGAGGAATTATTATAAAATCAAGCTGAAAATGACAAATTCTAACCCGAAATACTCTATGACGGTCACCAACGAAAAAATATTTAGTTTTAGATGTAATTGTACAGAGGTGTTGAAGGTGATATGGGAAAACTTGTATAAATGAACGTGAAAATGTGTATATAATCTTTCGAAGGAAAATCACATTCTAAGAACAGCAGATACAGTTAACGATGTTTTCGGCTTGAATGTAGTACCTACATACTTACTGGCTGAGCGATATAAAACAGTCTATTAGAAGATCTCAGTCAAATAGGAAACATTTTTTTATAATGTTCCTAAATCCGTAGAATGCAAAAAGGTATAGTTGTAAATCTTGAAACGATCTTTTGTGTACAAGTCGAAATAGCTTGCACGATTTGACATCATGGCATGATTTGTATTCTCTAATAGACTTCGCTCATTTGGCCTATGTTCCTCTTCGTTTTAGGCCTGCCACATTGTTTTAATACCCCTGATTAGTAGCGTAATTATATTATACCACATTAAAGATTTTCTAAAGACAATAAAAAACGTGTTAAGTTATCCGTAGCAAGTCCGGGATTACAAAATTTAGATATCTAAAATTTAGATATTTATGTATCAAACGAGATAAACCATAACAATGAAAACCGTAGTGCTGAAACCATCAAACTAGGGAGCTTCACCTTGAAAAAAAAACATCATTTTTAAAATATAAATATCATATGTTAAAGGTAAGCGGGAAAATCGGCATGTGTCAATCTCGCCATACATTTAATATTTCTCTTCAAACATCTATACCAAACCTTTCTGAAGTAGATCTGTGAAGAAAAAATTGAATTTGAATAATTAATCCCGAAAAAGTATGTTAAGTATGTTGAGTAGAGGCACTGGGCGAGTATTCTTATAATCTTGGTGAATTTCATGTTTTTTGTGTTTTTCTCTTTTTCTCAGCCTCTTCAGTGCCAGGGGTTTATAACTATCTCTTCTTATAATTAACTAAAATAAGCAAACAGTGTGTATAATTATGCAAAACGCAAAGGCAGATTTTGCGACTTGACCTAGACAGAGATGATTTATTAAAGGCATTGGAATTGGGAAAGAATATCAAATTAAATTTCTTATTAAAACAGCTGACAGTGAAAATATATTAGCAAGTATAATTATTGAGGTAAGTTTTAAGAAAATTCCTCAATCAATCAATTTAACATGTCATCTCACTGATGGATTGACGCTACGCCATGAGACAATATCCTTGAATTTAAATACATATCTAATAATGTCCTCCAATCCTAAAAAAAAATCTCCGGATCTTAAGCTAACACAATTACATAATCGCTTATTAAATTTTTCTGGTTTATAAATAAAGAATTCGTATTAGCATTATTGAATCAGCGGAGTGGGATAACGATCCAATTTCCTCTAACCCTTACAAACTCGTATACGAGTTTATACATCACATTATCATTAGATTATGTGAAATGTTATTTTAGGATTCGGTACAGATTTAATGAAACATATCATTATAGGTATTGTGGTGTATTGAAAAGAAAACTAGCAATATAGATAATATGAACATGGCTGAAACTCCTCACGTTTTTCTCCAAAGTAGATAGGTCTGTGCTCAAAAGTAGAATGAATATGCAATTTACAGTTTTTAAAGCGTCAAAGTTTTTATCTTATAGGCGGGTGAGGTGAAGGAATATAAGGTGAGAAGGTTTATAAGAACATTGACAGTAATAAGAATACACCCTCCTCATACATACGCAATAAAATTTCAACCCTCGTGTGTCGTGTTTGCTTTCGATTTGAAGCTTAAAGAGTGAACAACGAAGAATGGAACATTGTCTCTGGAACTCAGTTATTTACTGTGATAAAATGAACTACGAAATATTTAAGATAGTGAAAGTGTATTTGTTATTGAGCCAAAAGATGAAACAAAACAGATACAGCAATGGATCATGAGTAACATATAATATTTTTTACTAAAACTATACGTTGATAACATAAAGTTACACGATGAATTTCATCCAAGAACAAACGAAAATAAAAAAATTAATAAATATCATATATATATATATATATATATATTATATATTATACTACACGGCTGTTACTTGCGAGAAATGAATTCCACCAGATAAAATGGCCTTATGGGATAATATTCAGATTTTTAAATTTTACATAATATAGTGATTATGTGATTAATTTAATATTTCATTTTGCCCTTGCTTTATTCACTTAATATTTTTCAATATCTATTCAAAGATTTATTTCAAAAAAATCATTTTATATACTGCCACTACGCTATTTTCAACCTATAATGATAACCTGTGTTTAAAGGTTTTGAAATCATAACTTTCGACTTAATTTATTCATAACATTTTTCGATATATGTTTTGTCTGTAATACCAGCCATACAAAGTAGGAGCACTATCTTTGTTTTTTCCATAATTTTCTTTCTTTTATTATAATATATAAATACTTGCTTTACTCTCATCAGTTTTTGGTAATAGAGATCCGAATCGATAGTTCTACATGGCGATAAAAGCTCATAATGAACAATGCCCTTCCAATCCCACCATAGACACAGCATCACCTTATTGCGAGTTAACACAAGTTTTGCCATAGTCTGTGAAGCTCGGCCAACCTTTACTGGAATTACGACCTTTTTCGCACGTTCTTGAAATACGTGCTCCTCTTTTCATCCATAGTTATCAATGTCTTCAAAAACCGAACCGGTTTTATTACGTCTGAATAAAGAATCCTAAATGATTAGGTTTCTTTCAGTGAGCTCGTGTGGCACCCAAATATCGAGCTTTTTTGTGTACCAAACTTTTTTCAAATGTATCAAAATTGTTTTGTGGTCAATTCCCAGCGCTTCAGCTATGTCGCAACTGCTGATATGCCTATCGATCTTGCTCCACTTTTTCAAAAATAGCGTCCATTTCATCCGTTACAGAGCGACCGTAGAGAGGTGTATCTTTGAAATTTATCTAATTTATGTATTTATCTTTTTAAAATATATCTAATTTCTTCATTGGATCCGCTTATTTTGACAGAAAGAAAAACAAATGAAAAATAGTGGGACACAAAATTTTCCGGATTTGATTCTTTTTTTGCAATGTCACCTTTTTAATGTTATTGAAACCAGCCAGATAGAAATAGAACAGCCAAAGAAATTTCATTACAAGTTTATACATACTATATGCGAAAAAACTTTTTCCCCGACCAATCATGATTCAAATTCTATGCAGAAACAATCACGGCATCAACTAAAAAGACTAGCTTAATAATATTTACAATCAAAAAGCCTCTTAGATGTAGCTGAAAATTTGTAATATCAGCCGGCTAATATCAATTTCTGGATAAGTTAAGCCTAACTTGAGAAGCCATCACAGATTGTGACTTAGATTCATAGTGGATATTTCTTGGAGAACTATTTATTTGTATTTTGGCTGGAGTTCAATTCCCGGATTAAATGTAATAAACCTAATATTATTTGGTTTTTGTTCCTTACATATTTTTTTATATAATTGATAGTGCTTGCAAAATTTTTATTATTAAATGCCTTATCATTTGAAATGTCATAAAAACACTAACAAAATATACGTTTCAGACGACTAATCACATATGGGTTCATTTGTATGAGGCATCAAAAACACATTTTTGGACAGCAAGATAATAAGGCTAGGGCAGTATGTCACATACTGCACTATTTTTCTTGGCATATAATCTCCTCCTACTATAATTTTTCTGTTTTTGAAGTAAATAATACCTTAAAAATGTAAAAAAATACCCCCACATTATATTTTAAGCCTGCATTTCTATCTGTTATATTATCAACCTTACTTATTAATTTATTTGTCATTTATTATTGTAAAAACGCACACACTCTTTGACCTAGTTAGTGACCTTGCCAGCCCAAAAAATTTTGTCACTTATGAAGGAACACGAATGCTGGTATCCTTACTGTCACACTTATTCTAAAATCTGCTTATACGAAAAAACGAGTCACGAAATTTCTTTGTGCGTGACGTAGAAATGGAGATAATTCTACTCTCTTCTACTTCTCTAGTACTCTTCTGAGCAATATCTACACATTCTCTCTGGCACACCGATTAAAACTGCTAAGCGACACAATTGTTTTATTTTTATTTAATATATAAAAAAGATATAAGAAGCTTATAAAAAGAATACAGATACTCTGAATGAAAATGCACAAAATGGATAGATTTCTGGAAGATATAACCAATTTTATACTGAAATATTTTAGAGTAGTACAGGATTTAACTTAATTAATTAAACTTATCATGCTTAAGCTTCATGCAGAAAGGTTATTCGTTTTTGGGAATTACGAAACGGTTAGCTATGTAACACACTATGAAAGATTAGACTAGACATTAATTTAGAGTGAAGGGTAAGTTACTAACTACGTTCTAAATTAATGTTAATTCACGACTGTTTTTTGAGTAAATTATATGTAACATGAAGAAATCATTATAAATCTTGTTGTGGTTGATTTATGAACTACCTACATTGAATTATGTCCTGTTTCTGTAACACCTTTTGTTCTTCGAAAACATAATAAATCACATGTATCTTATTAAATGGAAACTTATTTGTGTGCACATTTATCTATGCACAAAAACTACGTAAGTTTTTGAATTTGTCGGTAATATTTTATATTATTATACTTATGTCAGCGACCATGAATTCAATTGTAATACTAATTTATTAATATTTTTAACATCAACTCATATTATCAAGCCCAAACTAGTGAACTATGAAATAATTTCTAAGAAATATTTTATTTTATAAATATGAAATTAAATAATAAGATTGCCGAATTAAAAAAAAAACAGGTTATTTGAATAAAGAAAAAAACTTCATTGTAATTTATTTAATATCATTACCTATTGAATTAATTTTACTTAAGAACATTGCTACAATAACTCTAACTAGAAATCGCGATGCAGTGTAGAGCTTACTAAGTTTTTAAAACAGAGCAACATTATCTACTATGCCGTTGGGTAATGTTCCTATTTTACGATACGGTCACTGATGTTTGACCAAATATTTGTTCGAGAGTCATGAATATTTATGTGTTTATTAAGTATATTTATTATATTAATAAACATATTACTAACATAATTTTATTTCTTTGTCATCTAGTATCTTTAAAACAAGCTAATAATTCTTTCTTTGGGCTAGATAAAAGGCGTGAGTGTGATAAAAATTAATTATTATTATTGTCATAAAGTAAATATTCATTTAGCTATTAATATCATTAATCTGGCAAGACCATACAAACCACTGTGTGCTATCTTATTTGACATATGAAGTGCTAAATTGCAAGATCTGGCTTCGACATCTTCATGTCACTTAGTAAGAACTCGATGGACCGTAAAACCAAATATTCTTCTATTGTTCTATAATGTTTTTCAGATTTTGAAACATACAGCGCACTATGAAGTTAAATGACATAAGTTATTGAGGCACGCGAATTTCTTCGTTTTTCATTACAGGCGGCAAGGCACAGTCAATCAAGCTTATAAACACTTAGTAATAAAAACACCAAGTGCTAATTATTTTATGGAAAAATTTTCGAAATGATAACTTGTCATTGTTTTACCGCAATCATTAAAATTTTGTTTGATAGTTAAAAAAGTATTTCGAAAGTATAACCTAATTAAGATTTTACCATTCATTATTACCTTTACAATTTTTGCAATGTTCAAAATTGTGAAAACAGAATTTCACAGTAAAAAATATCATCAACTAAATTTGTATTCCATAACTAGAATGCACTTTCTATTTTCTTTATTTGAATTTTAATTCAAAAATAGTAGCCTTTAAATAACATTTATCGTCACGGCCCTTTCTATAAACATTGCGAACTAGACTATCAAATAAAACAGTGTTGAGACTTAGGGGCGCCCTACGTAATCTTTTAGCGTAAGTAATGAATTATTAAGAGGAGAAAGTAGGTACCTATGCCTACGTTTCAGTGGGGTAACGGTACGTTACGAGCCGATGGATGTTTCGATTTTTCCCTTTGGGAACTGACCGTAGAATTATTTATAAACTTTGTATCACAAGCCTGGTCTATACTTGTCTAAAATTACATTGTAAGTGAATCATCTACATAATATAATACACTTACTTCTTGTGAAATTGAAATGAACTGCATGTTTATGGCGAATGGCAAATAATTAAATGAAAAAAACTAGTGTCTTGCTCTGTCGCCGTACCATAGATAAAAACTGGTTTCATAAAAAATACAAAAATATAATATAATGAAAATGTTCATGAAAAATTCAACATTCTGTATTTTATAAAAAGTAATATTACTACAAAGAACAGGCTTTCTTGTGGTACATACATATTCAAAGAAACATTATACATATATATATGGAAGGTGTTCGGTTAAAAGTACATCAATTATTCTATTTTCACTCTTGTATAATTAAGGTTAACCTGTTTTTAGTTAATTACCAAGTTTTCAGTTAACTAATATATGTCAAAGCCGATGTTATTATATACCACAGAACGCTGCTGCGTTTAATTTTTATGACAGCTATCCCAAATCCATAGTTATTATTAAATTTATTTATTATAGTCATTATCTATTGAGCCAAAATATATATCCACGTGCTTCGCGACAGTAAAAAACAATCTTATGTAGATTGTTAATATTAACATAACTACAATCTACATTACTACAAATACGTAAAACGTGTTAATCACCATACACTTATTTTAGGCTTATTCTGAGTATAAAACTAAACAAAATAAACTTTACGTAATTTATATTTTAATACTGCTTAGTCCTTAGCCAAATTGTATTAATTTATCTTAATGAAAGAGCTAATATTATAAAATACACATTTCACAAAATCTGACAGTCAAGTTGTATTAAATTTTCAATTCAATCATAATAATTTAAAGGACCTTAACACAATTGAAAAGAATATTTAAAGAATCATCGTCTATTTAGAAATGAAAAATGAATCTCTTAAGGAGTCGCGAGCCATTCCATTTTGTTACTACTTCGTTTGATAAGCGATTGGAACGTTTTATCTTAATGACAATTCAAAGTCAAAGCCAAAATATCTTTATTTAAATATTCTCATTTACTAAGGTCTTGTAAATCGCCATTACAGGGAATATATTTGAGAAAAATAAATAAATTTAATTAAAGGTATATCTCAAGTCGGGAAGCTATCGCTGAAACAAATAATAAATGATATATTCACGCGATCTTGATATGTGTGACTTGTTACTTATTAATAAGGTTATTTTTCTATGAAAGAAATATATTTTCAAATTTATTGTATATTAAACATAAAGCGAGAAATTTTAAAGCCTCTTCGAGAACAATTATCTTCTATTTAAATAATAGTAATATAGTTGAAGTTATTTTAGTACCAAATGATTAACAAGCCGCAAAATCTTTCTCGAAACTGTTTTTTTGTTGTTGGACGTGGTCTTAAAGTCACCAAAGTGTTTTGATGACATTACGCCTTGCCGGCCATTAAGATACAGAAGACGCGTTATATCATCAGTAAGTAGTAATGTGGGTTAAAAAATTTGCAATACCGCACAAAGTATTAATCTCTATAACGAGATCAGCAAAACTATTGAAATTTACCATTGAACTGACTTTGATAATTTATTATCATTGTTAAAAAGCCCTAACAGCCTCGTTATATTCGTATCTTCGTATCTCACTTCACAATATAAAATAACAAAAGGTATTCACACCTTTCGGTAAATTTTTTTTATAAGCATGAAAGATATACTATATTATATTATAAGCCATATGCTAATTTCACATTATTTCACTATTTTCAATTAATTAAGTCAAGTAGTAAATTTGTTTGATACTCTATATTTGAATTCAAAAGCGGATTGATTAATGGCTTCTGTTTCAAATTCAGATTGACTTATCGGAATATTTGCATTTTCGTATTGATGAGTTAATTAAAAGCACAAGTAACCTATCATAAATTATATGTTTATTATGGACGCTGTTATTGTAGTATGCTTGTTTAAGTTTAGAATTGACATAATTTTATTTGTCTTGTCATACGTTGTGTGAAATACATAAATAATTTATACGAAAATAATATTAATTTCAAATTTATGTAGTCATTTTTATAATGAAAATATTAAGTATATTAGACAACACAAATAGAATAAAAAGAAAACAGAGAGACAGATAGACACATAAAACAAAATAGTTAGTTAATTTAGTTGTAGCATTCATTACTAAAAGTTCACATAAATCTAAATAGAATTGGCCATAGAAACGATCTTATGAAGATTTGCTTTTGGGGGAACTGTAGCAAAAATATATTGTTATTAATATTGTTACTCTGAATAAGATTATTTAATTTTAGGCGTCAGCCGCCAAGGAAAAAAAACACAATATCGACACTTACTCTTGAAATCTTAATTCATAATTTACTTATTTGTTAATAGATCAAAATTTGATAGTTCAAAGCTTTTATGGAAGTAGTCTATAAATTTTCTGATTATTTAATATTTTAAGTTTTATGCTGTAACTTAATGAATCTGTGAATACTTAATTCTTAAGAAACCATAAAAAGATTACTAAAATAAATGAAAATAAAATATTTACGTTCCATGTAAACCGCTTTTGTATTGAGAATATGTTCATCAAATTGTATTCAATTTTTGGAAAGTAAACGCTATACAGAAAAGTGAGACATTTTTCTTATTCTTGATTAGTAACTTTATATATAATATATAATAATATGGGCACGTAGAAGTCTCATTAAAAAGCTAACAAAATTAATTTACTATGAGGGACATAAAATTTAATCAATTATTTCCATATTCAAAAAATACTTTTCATGTCGCTGATTCGATGGCATGCCAACCTTTTTAATAATTGACGCATACTTCGAGCTTTGAGAAGGTAACAAGCAAGGCGCACTCCTCCCATATGTGAATGTTTCAAAAATAATATTATTGGATTTTTGTTTCGAGAATTTCCGAGTCGAGTAAGTTAAAAGATTCACAAAGGTACTCGTTTTGCATCACAATGATATTACATCGATGTTCTTTTGTAGGTTAATAATGGAACCGAATGGATATTTATGATTTTCTGAATAATAAAACTCGAAACAAATTTCAAAACACATGAAGTGCTACAATGTCATGTAATATTTCATTTTAGATTTTCCTATGTTCTTCCTACCTATACTTAACCCAAATAAAATTCCTGCCGTTTGATTCTCAAATAGTGAGCAATAACAAACATTTTAAGAATTACCAGAAGTCATAAAATTATATTGGTATTCAGATTATACTGCATCTATGATGGTTATTAAGAAAATAATTTAAAAATCAGTATTTTACATTTAAAAATTACGTATGATACTAATAAAGTGTGATAATTTAAAAAGATTTTAGATTTTTACACTTTATTAGTACGTTATTTTTAAACGTACGTGCGTCCATCGTCGTACATACGGTACGTATTTCGTACGTTTAAGTTACGTTTTATATAAGTATATATCATTAAAAACGCCACAGGTGACGGGATCGAATCACAGGATGGGCAATTGAATGATGAGTACGAATATTTGGTCACGAGTCATGGATGTTTGTACGTTTATTTAGTACATTGGTCATATATTTATCAGTCATCTAGTATCCATTACCCAAGCTACTAAGTGTAAGTGTAAGGAACATCAATATAACACTTTTTCTGGGAGTACACTCTTTATCATAAGAAACGAAAAAATAATACAAATAATATCTAGTACCAACAAAAAATATTATTTGTTCAATGTGAAAAAATCCAAATTCCAAAAGAAATCGGTTAATTTGAAAATGAAATCTCAAGCAAATTATGCTAACCCTTAATACTTATGGTCATTTTGTCATACAACGTGTTTCATTTTGGTTTTCTAGACCTATTTAAGCATGTTTATAAAATCAATGTACTCATGTGACAGTTTTTAGAATTATAATGCTCGCCTTTTCCTTTTTCGTATCTTCATTATTATATCACGTCTACACAAACTAAAATATTGTTAACGCGTGAAAACGTTCACAACGTGAAGTTCCATTACTTGCACTTAGCCGCACCTTTTCTGTTACCGGAAAATTATCATGAAATCCAACACAAAAAAGTTGAATGTCCAAACCCAAGCTCGGTTACTGGTTTACTGATTTCTAGGTCATTTGTCCCCAAAGATGGCAAGGTATACTCTCGCTGAGCTATTGTGTACTCGGACCCTTGTAAGTGAATATATTTTTCCAATTTCGTTGCGACGATTCTTGAGCTTACTGAAATGGTCTATCGTCTGCGTGGTATGATTTTTATTGTGAGTAAATGTAGCGTGGATTTGTATTTTTACGAATCTACGCTATATTCACTGTATACAATATAAATATTTAACCTACATACTGACAGTACTTTCTTATTTTGTAAAACCTTCCCAAAGAAAGAAAAAGTACATGAAAATGTTCATCAGTAAAATGGTTTCTAAATGTGTGTTGCAACTTTATTTTTTTATGACAGAGAATGTCATTAACGCCACGTTTTGGAGACGAGAATTTCGCTCCTCGCGGCCTGTTATTGTCAATACACTGGCAAACTTTTCCTTTAAACCAAATTGAATCACGTCTGAAATTAGGAGAAGATTTTTTTTATTCCCTTAGGGCAGCAATCAAGCAACCGGTTCACCTAATGTAAGATTACGTTCTAAGGACTCTTACATCACCAAGGATACCCCACGCGCTTTACCGACCCTGTAAAATTAATGATGTTTAACTGTGTGTTTCAGCAGTTTACGTGTGTATAAATCTCTTAATATAACTTAGACAAAAAGTTTTACGAAAGATAAATCATAAATACAAAACTTTATTATAAAAAACTCATTTTCTATCCTATGGTAAAGGTCACCCTATATCTGACTCCTAAAATTATATAAAAATTGGACCCAAAAGCATAAAGCAAATACGAAAGTTTCTCTTACTGAGTAAATCATAACATTATTGGGTTACAGTCGTATATGTCGACGGCTGTGTTGTACAAATAGTATCATAGTGAGGTGGAAATTGTGTAGGAAAATGGGCCGTGAATAACTTTATAGATACTATATAAGCTTTTTGTGAAACGAGTACTTCAATGGGCAATTAAGTTTTTTTTTAAATCTGGAAAAATTTTCATTTGTTAATTTCCAACAAGTCACACAAAAGGAATTCATTTTAAAACTCGTGTATTTACCAAGAGCTATTCGAACCAACATTGCTGACTAGCGCCTCTTTTAGATTGCATTGTTTTAAACCATAGTATGAATTGGAAAAGGATTTTTGCAGATAGACAACATAAATTACAATTTATAAAGTAGTCAAAGTAAATACTGGATGGAGAAAAAACTGTGGTTCTAGGAAAAGTAATATTGGAGATGACAAATTTTACTGAAAGTAAACATTAATTTATTTTCAAAAAAAGGTGATTTTTCAAAAATCTTTAAATACAGTGATTATGATTATTTAAAGATTTTAGAAAAATCACCTGCTTGTGCTGGGAATGGAACCGGAAAATTTGCGAAAAAAATCTGTTTTTTAAGATACCAACCGAAAGAGTCATGTTGGTATCTCAAATTAAGGAAATACCAAGAAAAATAATTATTTTTCATTGTAAAGCTTACTTACTATCTATTGAAGGAAAAGGTTCTTTACCCAGTAAGTAAATTTTTTCACACAATAATCAAATTCACGGAAATTACCATTTACAGCAAATTTAAAATAAACCATTTAATTGTATAAATAATCATATATTTACTATTTTCGTACAACCAACCGACCTATTCGTAGAGTAAAACATACATGTCGATTCATGTTGCGGGTACAGCTTCAACGTTTCAGCGTTTATTATTTATTATTAAACTAAAATTTTGCTATCTAACAAGATTTAAACTGATTCTAAGCCGTCTCGACTACATAGTACAAATAGTAATGCGAGTGGTTATATATGCATCTTTCCCAAAGGAACTTCTTTCAAAGCAAGGTACATTAAATTACATGTGTTCAATTGTGTAGCTAAGAGAAGTCCGTTCAGCAAATGAGCCGTGAAACCTGCACGTGCCTGCGAATCCCTTTGGAAGTCAACTGTAATACATTTCTTTTAGGTTTTATTTCTAAGTCGTATTTAAGTTTTTTAAATAACATTTTATTAGTGAGAGGACATAGCATTGTAGTAACTATCTACTGCTCCATTTGTTGTAAATTATTGGAAACAACTTTTACAAGTACTTTTTGATTAAACACAACTGACAAACCTTAGAGATCATCAAAACATATAAAACAAAATAAATCAAAAACAAATTAACATGTGATAAGAATTGAAAGCAACAGGTGTTTGAAGGAATACGGAAAGGAAAAAGGAGAAACAGACGGTGAATATGTAAGTGTTAAAGAGTTTACATAACTAGTGTTTGATCATGCTTAACATAAGTAGTCTGTTTCAAAGCCTGCCAGCTCGTTAAGTGAAGGATTCGATATAAATCTGGCAGGTATGGGAAGCGAATACAAGGAAATGGGTGTTAATGGGTGCTATCACATTCCTACACAAAAAAAGCAGCATCAAAAAGCGTAAATACTACTAAACTAAAGACCACCAAAAATAGGAATCGTTGTATAGGAGAGAGTCCAGAAATGCAAATTACAAAGATTACCATAATGTTACTATAATATCAAAATGTTTTATTGTATCTTTTTCCATAACACAAGCTCTTTAATTAATTAATTTAGGCTAGACTAAAAGGGGGTGATACCATTGTTACAAGTAGAAAGGAAGAGAAACTTTAGTTATAAAAATTGTACTATGCTCTTTATTAAATATAAAAGCTTGTGATTTTCTGGACTTATCTATAAAGTATTGACCATAAAAGGCTTGTATCGAGTAAGTTGATACGATAGGCAATTAAACAGCGACAATTTACCTACACCCATTTATCTCAGCTGACGTGACGGTCTTTCACTAAGCTGAATTAGAAACGTCAGGAACATTCATCTATCCATTCCGTCTGGTTGCTGCGTTGTCACATCATTATCATATCGAGCAGGTTCAAAGTTCGATAGTCAACATGGTTTATGTCATATAAATTATTAAAATTCTCAGACGAAAGACTAAAGTTTCAGAGGTAAGCAACATTTTCTTGAATTTTGTGAAATACCGTCAAAAAAATTTCTTTTCACAAAAAAGAAATGTATTATCGCCATATTTGTCTTTAATTTTATTCCAATTACAATAACTTGGAGATCTTTTTGCTTTTTTAATTTTAATTGGAAATTATTATTTTTATTGTAACGAAATCCAATGTAAATTATGTTGAATCTAATTTAATAAAAAAAAACGAATTTTGATTGATTCAATTTCTTTTTATATTGTTTTAGAATAACGGAAATAGGTGATGTTTATTTCCTAATAAGTAGAATAATGAAAGCATTAATAAGTAAGTCATTAGAAATGCAACAATATATCGTAAAAGGTACATGCAAAATACATTAATTCCCCAAGTTAAATATTTACATTTCACTCGTATGCAAATATTACACTTATATCATTTTATTAAGACAAATATGAGGTCACTGTTAATTCTGCCATGTTAGCGTTTATACAAATAGATCATGAGGCGTCTTCCCGAACAACGACGACCTGGTTTCGAGTCACAATGTTTGTGCAGCCAAGCGCGAATCTTTCCAAGTTGTTTACATTCAGCCGTGGCTCTCGACAATAACAAATTTCCTATTCAAGATCATGATCGTAAACACCATCAGTGGATGAGTATATGATCTTAAAATTTTTAAGTAACTGGTGAACACTAAGCTTAAATTAACGTCACTTCGATTATATATTCTATTCAAGTTGGCCCTGTAAATGTGATTGCGTTAGTTTGGGTATTAACTGTTTGGAAAAGAAGCTGCCATAACTTCTCTTATACTTCTCTTGTAGCATTAGCTTGAGCGATTATACCTAATTCATATAAGTGTAACAAAAAATAAAACGCTGAGTCTGATACAACATTCGGTCGCCTCCCTCTATATTATTATTCAAATTTATACAGTGTCTACAAAAGAAGCACTTTTTATATTTATCACCAGTAAACAGTTGTGTAAAACTTTTAGGACCAGAAAATATATGTCACCGTCTCTTTGTCTCTTCAAAATTCTCATCTCGTTTCAATTGTATTCATATTGAACGTCCATTCTTGTAGGTTTCTAAATAATTGGAGACGATGAAGTATCGCACATTTTTGTCTCTAATTATACTTTCATAAAATATAATATAACCTTTCTACGTAAAGTTTATTCATGGATATTTGTATGTTTATTAATTTATTGGAGATATTTATATGCTGCCTTTATGACTCCGTTATCTAGTATCCGTAATACAAGATTTTATAGAAGCTTAATTTGCGCTAGTTTACAGGTATGAGTATGAGAAATATTATTACTATTATTTTAATACGTATAATGTGATAGTAGCATTCACGTTAATATTTATATGTTTTCAAGGCAATTATTTTCTTTGCGTAAATTTAGTTTATTCTTAAGTATTTATAAAAATAAACAATATATAAAAACATTATATAAGATTTTTTATTCATACAAAAGACTACCCCTATCAAAATGAATCGCAGTGGCTATGAAATAGTAATTTGTAGAGAAAATTCATATAAAATTTTCCATAGTAACCAAATAAGAACCACCATGGTTGGATGGAACCAGGTAAATTGGGACCATATAAATCTAAAGTACTTCTTTAATTTCATGCTGTTACAAAATTTTACTTAAAAATATTACTCTAAGACGATATTTTTGCTGTAACTTCCGAACCCACCTTAACTTCATAAGTTCGCTTTAAAAAATTACTTTAGTGTTCAATTTGTGTATGCAGAAACTTCTAATAATTCACACAATATTACGAAAATATGAAATTCGATTTCATGTTACCAAATTACGTGTTTTACACGTATTTTTTAGGCTTAGTTAGCTTGCTTTTATAATCAGCTGCTGATCAGTTAACCGTAGTTCCTGCTATATACAAATAACAAGATAAACCAGAACGAAAAGCCATACTGAGCGCCTAATACGCCAACAAATACTTTTTAGTTATAAGTTTATATCAAATTGAGCACATGAAATTTGAACAGTTTAAGCTGTTTGGGATGGTTTGTATCAGCTCAATTTAATAATTTTATAAATCAAAGAAACGTGGGTTTTAAAATAAAATGAAGTTTGAGTCGCGTGAGCTATGGTTCTAGAGACCAGTGGTTAGAGGTTTTATAACTAAATATTATGTAATCTATTGGTTCTGGTGGGCATTTGGGATAGAAGTTGTATAAATATTATGTACATATGTTTGAGAGTGTATACGCACCTAATCTGAAGCCAAAACAAAGAGGCTTTCGGATACTTTTGTTTTATATACATTCCTGATTTTACCAGCACTCAAGATCAAATGCTACTGTATCTTAGTATCTACGATAAATTGTATTTGTAAATGTTATTAATAACAATTATTTATTCTTTATTTGCATAACTTTCTACGAGTATTTATACATAATCTGTGCGCCTGTATAAGTCGGTTTTGGCTGCACGTTTGACAGCTCGGTTGGCTTGTAACTATCCTTCTAGTAGCTATAACTTTATGTATGTTCATTAATAATAATTGAATATCCTAAAGATATTTACATAATATAAAAGATGTGATAATACACTTTTAAAGTTAAACAACATTGTCAATATATAATAAGAGCTATTATGATACCATATTTATTCGAAGGATACAAAATATTTGCTTCAATATATACACCGTCAAGCGATAATTACGCATGTCTTTGTAAAATACATTCATCATTATAAAACATGAAAATAAGTATTCTTTGATGACCTTTTTATGAATATACGAATAATAAAAATATAATAAATTGGATCGTCAATATAAGGCTCTTTTACTTAATCATTTCTGTTTCAATTGAGAATAACTAAATGTAAGAAATATGGCAAATGCCAATATTAAACTGGCAATAAAATTTTATACTTTTATTAAATTTCAAGCTTATTAAGTAAATGGTTGAAAATAAAGTCTCAGATAACGTCCTCGTTTTAACATTGAGAAAAGTCAGTTCAATCTTTTATGAAAAAAGTTTTGATTAAAAACTTTACTTATGACACAGTTTTGCTTTAGTGAAATGAATTTTTTTTACGTTTTGCAATATCTGCAGGACATTAGCAAAAATTCAGGCCAATAGGCCTGAATTGAAAATTAAAAATATATTTATATAAATAAATATAATAATAATAATATATATAATTTACATTAATTTATTATTGTCAAATATGACATATACAGAAATGGTGGCAAGTGGCTGATTAAGATATTGTCAATATCGGAATATCATACTGATATGGTTTAGATATTTTAAATAATTGCAATCTACTGTTTACTTTATATTGTTAAAGCAATCTTTTTATACGACCACTTAAATTATGCAATTTTGTTTCTTGCCTATAAGACCTTTATAACAATAAGAATCTTTTGAAAAGAATGCTTAAATAAAAAAAAATAGTTTTAACTCAGAATAAACGTATTATCATGTTTGTAAGTTCTTGATAATAGCCTCTAATCAAAGCTACAAATATAATGAAATATTTTTTCTAGATATTGATAAAAGTTCTGGAATTTAATACGAGGACACAATGCTTCAGAAACTAGCTTGATTTAGCTGCAATTGAATTGGGATAGTTTATTTATAGTTCTGTTTTCTGATTCTTAGAAAAGGTAAAAGTTTTGTAACTTCTGTTCAAACATTCTGTATTCCGAAAAAATGAAAGTAAATTTCAGTTGGTGTAATAAAAAACTTTTTTTTCGTTTCATTAATCTAGAAATTGTATTTAAGGTATGTTTTAATATTAATTGAATTGCAATACATTTTTATATTAATGCAGTGTATTATTATTTTTAAGGAAAAGGCGAAAAAAGCGCAAGCATTTAAAATTTATAATTAATTTAATTCTATACTTATATTTAATTAGCAATTAAAGTCTTTGTACGATACGTATGACAAATAACCATACAGCCTACCTGATGATAAGCGGTACACGTAGGATCTAGATCAGGAATACCCAAACTATTTAGGGCAAGATGCTCCTTCCCAAAATGAATTGAGGTATCAGTTGTCTGAACTTAGCCAAATTATTTCAAACATCCTGTCTCCAACTTTTTCCTATTGATATAAAATACTTACCAATTTACCAAACACAAAACAGTTACTGTTTATTTCCGTATCAAGGAAAACGATTTAACAATTTTGGCATTAGTCATTGCCCATATTATAAAAAAAAGTGGCACAATCCGTTACATAAACCAAAATCTAATTGAAAATAGAAAGACTACCAATATTCTGTTTCTGTTGTTACAACTTTCCTCTCCGTATTACTTAATTAAAAATATGTTATTTGTACCTAACTAAAGTATATTTATTTGCTGTGCTCTTTTTAAATATTCAAAATTGCTTGTAATAATTGTTATCCAATTAGAAACTTTAAAAGTTTTGCACTCTGTATTAACAAAGCTAATAGTCTTTGTTTTTCTGTTTTAGAAGCAACACAACATTCCACGATCATTATTCATTTATGCAGTTTAGTGCACGAGTCGCAGATTGTCGGAAAGTTCCTTACGCTTTAGCGACCGCATAATAATAACTTCGCAACTGTTTTTCTACAGATTGGACATTAGAAACAGATGTTTTCTAACTATGTCTACAAAGTTTGTATTTGGCTAGATTAGTTCACGAAATCTATAGGAAATCTTAATTTATTAGAAAAATCAAAAATTTCTTCTGATGAAACAAAAACTTTCTTTCTTTGTCGAAGAGGAATCCGCTTACCTACCAGCCACTGGATATGCAGTGGGAGTGTGTGGGACTCACCTACTGCATCATCAAAGAGGCACAATTCACCAGATCATTTCAAGGTAGCCCAGCTTTATGGTCGGGCTTCACACGAATGAAGATTGGGTAGAGTAATTGAGTAATTCCAGACCGGCGCCGTTCCGCCCGCCTTCCCGCGCCCACTCGTCTACGCCGGAGAGAAACGGCTAGAGGATCGTCCTCCCGCTCTCTCTCCACTGCCCCTTCTGTGACAAAATAATCTTCAATACTCTCCAACTCTACTCTACCAATCATAGGTTTTACCATGGTTGGTAGTGAGAAAAAACCATCGCCGAGCGCCACACAGTCCGTGACGTTCATGTCACCAGAATAGGCACTCCAAAAGGGTGTGCTAGGCCGTGTCATTGAGGAAGTCGCAGTGAAGACACTGAGGTGTCTCCTCCCTACGAACGATACGGCACAGGCAGTGACTGAAACAATCATGTCTAGTCAGTACCCGTACCGAGCACTTGGAGCGGTTGACCTTCTAGTGCCCAGACCACTCCTCCAACATTGCACGGATATAACATTAAAAACCCTAACTTTAACGGCTTTTATCGTCCTCGTATAAGATTTCTCTTTGTTCTTTTTTAAGGAGTTGGATTCTATTCTTTCCAAATTTTAATAAAAACCTTTTTGGATACTTCAATTGTGGTCATTACCTCTCATTTTTGTTAGGAAACTTTGAAAGCTACCCTGTTATGATTGTGCTATAGTACCTGCGCACAAATATTAGTATTGCTGCCTCCATTAGCAACAGCTAATAAGTAGAACAATTCATATCTCGATTCATTAGAGCTTCCGATCTGTATTGGTATGTAGTTGTTATGTCATACTTATTATTGGGAATTCTTGAGTAGGTATGCTCAAAACGCTGACAATGGTTCGTGTATCGCCCTATCGTCAATACGTGACCGTTTCGTTATTGAAATGTTTCAGTAGTCCGTACATTAGACTTGTGGACGTGACATGAAAGATAAAATCAACTATGACATATTAAAATGTTTTAAATATCCATTTTGTACAGTATAGCTTGTAAATATTCCCTTCTCATCTAAGGCATGATAGATGTTGTGTCACTGTCATCAAGTAATACCGCATTAATGGTGGGCAACCTATTTACAGATTACCACCAAAGCGCCTAGTGGAAATGCGTCGACTACGCGTAGTATTTCTTGTCCACAAAACTGTAATTTTTCGCTTCGCTGCGCTTCGATGTCTTCGTTTTGGTGGAAAACACCCCTATATAGCGTTAAATTTTGATATATTTTATCTATAAAATAGGTCAAGAATAAACTTAAATAGATTATTTAATTTGTAGATAGATTATTGAAGCCCAGAAGAGTATCAGGCATCTCAAATAATATTTGTGATTGACCATCGTCTGACAAGTGAAATATGAACCGAGGTAAAATATTTTTGTTGTGCCTGCTCTAGTATACAAGTACCTATTTAATGAGTCTTGATCAATTGTCACAAAAATAACAAAAATGAAATCATAAAACAGAACGCTAAAAGACCAAACCTATTGACACAATCATACAAATATTTATGCTTAAAATTTCTTCAACATGTTTAAGTAATTTTCATGACAAAGGGCTGAGATAAATTTTCCAAAAAAAGCTGCGCGTTATAATACTGAAAACACAATGAACTTAATGAACTACGTTTTAAAATATATTTATTACCCAATATTTCAAATCCAATCAAGTTAAAACGTTATTCAAATGATGTGAATACTTAACTCATTAGCTTTCATCGAATATGAAATATTTGGAATAATTGTTCCTTCAAATATAAATCTTCAAGCTACCATGATAGATAAATGAAATGAATACTGATATAGTGGTATGTAATAGAAAACATGATAACTAAAAGCTTTGTTCTACCATAAGAGTATCCAAAAATTATGGTTCTTTTTGGATAAATATTCAGTTATTTTGAAAAATATTTTAATATAAGATACTTGATTCTGATAAAACTAAAGAGCTAATGGAATAAAAACTTGAATAATATCAAGGCCTGAATCCCCTAGTAGAATCCAAAATACACGTCTCGTATCTTTTTGACATGTTCTATATAGGTGCCGTCATTCGAGTGTTTCCTGACAGTTGTGAATAAGTGGGCTTGTTGCGTGACAAAGCAATCTATCAGGTAGAGATTACAATAGAACAGGCATTGTAAAGATAAATTTTACCAACCTATTTGCGATGCGTTTCAGTACTTACTACAGTTCTTAATTAGATAGTTAGTTAATATCTCATCTTGTCAACCTTATCAACTAAGATTTGGGAAATTTTATTTTTTTCTATCAATGAGGACGCGCACAGATTTTAATTGAATGATACTACCAACTAGACTCTAGAATGTACCGACAGTATTCTAAATTATAAAAAAACGTATTTTGTTTTAAACAAATCATGGTGTACTTATAGTTTGTTGCCTATCCATTAGTTAATAAATAATCTATAAATATCACCTGCAAAAAGAATATGTACCTATAATAACGTATCGCATGACATGATAACTAAAAGCATAGTAAATGAAAAAAGTAATCCGACTCGGACCCAGTGCGAGCGATAATAGCCTACTCATGTAGGGATGTTGCTTTAGTTCGGTTGATCGTTGCCACATAGGGAGAAATCTGGGGATCATATTACTCAATTAATAGAATTTGTGATTGAAAATGAATATACTTTTGAAATGTAATGTCAATATATATTCAGAGTAAGAAGGTCTTCATATGATTTGTTTGATGTCAAAAAACATAGATAAACATATAGTTGTTACTAATTTTATGTCGCTGAAAAATATGATATTAATCAATTCGTTGTTTCAGTTCGTTTCTATTATTATTTTATTTTGTAGTTACGATTAGAAAAAATAGTTTCAGTATCGAATTATCTTAATTTTTTCTTTATTCTATACTTTTTTTACCAATGTGACGATGCTGAATAAATGTGTATTAAGTCTAAGGTATCAAATATCCCTAATTAATACTTAAGTACTCATACTACCTGTGTAAGTGAATTTTATTTATAAAATTGGTATTATACTTAAATTTACAACGTAATTGGTTATTATTATATGCATTATGAAGGTCGAATCCTCGCAATTCTTGGCAGTGTTGCAACTACTTACAAATACCAAACATTTGTTTATTAATTGACCGACATTGCATTTGACTTACTGACATACAGGGAGATCAGGATGTCCGTTATAGCAACTATCAAAATAACATGCTCAGAACCGCATTCAAAGACAATTAAAAATCTATTTTGTCTTATATATGGGTTTTGAGTTAGTGATAGATAAGTTTTCCTTTTACCATACTATACCTACACTTTTACGTAAATAGGGACATAAAAATTTATTGATTGCGATTGTTAAAATTTAGTTGTTCGCTCCATGTTCTTGTTAACTGATTGCGAAGCGTTCACAATCAGTTTATGGGTACATGGAGCCAATTCTAAGACTATGATGCAAGTCGTCCATCGTATTTGTAATTGTTGATATGAATTTTAAACTTGGCAAAGTAAACAGTGTCAGGGGCTCCTAATAGTATTTACATTATGTTATTAATATATTTCCAATCGGAATAACAGACGTCTATTTTCATTCTTAAGCGATAGATAATGTCCGCAATATTTCATTTTAAACACAGTACAGCAAAACACAAAACGTACGGATATTATTTATATTGATGCAATACAATATGGCTATCTATTCTTTATTGTTATTATTTTTGTTCTGGGGTGTGGTAAGGTCCCTGCTACTTCACATTACGTCACTTCTCGGTTTTTTGACCTAAGCCGAAGGCAATAAATATCAAACAATAGGAACGAGTGAAAATGACAATTCCGCACATGCATCGAACGACATTTTTTAATACATTTTCGAAAAAATAATGACTTGCTTGATTGTAAGCGGTAAGATTAGTTTTCATTCATAGATAGCTCGAGCGCCATGTTATATGAACCAATCTAAAAAATACTTTTTTTACCCATGAAATGTATATTAAATTAATTTAAATATTATTTAGAACTATTGGCTGGTACAACACTCGTATTATGTAATTAAGGTTGTGTTTTAAGGTTTTAATATAAAAAATTAAAAATGGATAAAAATTATATTAAGTCCAATTATATTATTAATCTTTATTTCAATATTTTATTATTACATGCCTACAATTGGTAATAAAAATAATAATAATTAAAATGATCATTAAAAAGGTGAACTAAATATATAAAAATTTGTTCCAGGTGCCGACCTTAATCGTGGTATAAAAAAACTTAGCAAATTAAAAGTTTTTCGCGGGTGAAGTGTATAAGTATTGAAGTTACAAGATCTTGACTGGAACATTCCATGAAAGGTAAGGATTAAATATTGCACTAATTGTTTCTAATTAGCGAATAATGGATATGATATTAAGAATTGTAGGTAGGGGTGGATTTAAAAAACAGTTGTCATATTATGAGATTAGCAGAGACACTGAAAACACACTGTGTATTTTTTTCTCAATATCAATATTTATTATCGCTTTTATTCCCTGGGAAAATGGATTGTATTTCTTTAAATTTTGTTCTATTTAGGTTAGGCAGAAATATACACTTTAATGAAATTAATTAAACCATTTAAAGCTCGAGAACTGCTGGCCTGAATTTAATTATCTTTTATTTGTCAGATTCTTTCCAGTCAGAATAACTTTAAATGAAAAAAAAGGTGAAAATTGCAATCGATTATATTTGTACATACCTTGTGGAACTCAACCACATTTCTCAATTGATAGGTCACGTCATGCACACTTAGAGTTTATGTGTAATAATTTATTTCTAGATACAAAGTTCAAGGGGCCAGCTAACAAAATTGAAAAGTCAACACTATTATACTTCGATTTTTTGCCACACGCAAAGTTAACACAAGACAAAACCTTTTTGCTGTCATCGACCACCGTAAAATCTCAGCCTTTGAAACCACTTTCGTAGTTACCCTGTAATAGTAGTATAATCTATCGCACAATCTTATGTTTTTTACCATTTACATCTAAAGAAATATAACATCGACTTGTTGTTATTACTTCCACTTATTATTTATTATGCATATAGAATTCCATTTGTTGACTACATAATATTTTATTATGAAAACGTTCATTGTTTACAAAGTTATATGTACACTCACTTTTTAATTTGGTTCATTGTTTTCCAAGCTCAAAAGATTTCCAATTTTCAAACGGACGATCTTTGCAGTGTTTTTTGTACAGAATTTTATATTTCAATCGGTGAATGCTAAGTTTAATTTTCCTTTGCTTATTTTCTTTATTTTAAAAGTATGAATTTTGAATAATGAACAGTTCTTTTAATGCTTTCTCTCGTTCGTTGGTCGTGAAAATTTATAATGTAGCAAATGAATAACCCTAAAAACTATACAGTTAAGGTTTTCACAATTGTTCATTAATCTTTCTCCGTGTGACATCTTTTATCATCGCTTTCACCTTTTTTATACACTTTTGATTTCTATTTTATACATAGTATAACTATTGAATTTATTTTATCAGATTTTCATATTTAACAGCATGCTTGTGCATCTAAAGAAGTAGTTGCAATTCTAGAAATTCATTAATGACAAACACATGTATTTAAAAAGTGTATTTGAAAAAACTGCACGGCACAAGAAAGCAACTCTTAAAAGTATATATTATTTACTTTTTGACATAAAATTTTGGGATAGGGGTTACATATAATATTTATAAGATAGGCTAGGATAGTGACTATGTCGGGATTTATAAAGTTTTTTATATACAAATGTCATTCATGTAAAATATTTTATTATGTGTGTTAGATTTTGAATAAAAGAGGTTGATCTCATAGAAAACTCGCTGACCGCTGACCCGGTATCCAAGAACTACAAAATTTAGAGTAAATTACCTGTTTCTAAAATTCACTCGCAGAACATTATTACTCGCAAGTACAAAACTTGTAAATGATAAATCAATATCTAATAAGGTTAAACAATATAATAATCCGTTCGAAAATAATTCGAACTGTCAAAGGAAAATTACAAGTAGGTAAAACCGTTACGTAATCAGTTTTCAGCGTATTATTAATTTTAATAAACACATTTTGATATACATATATAACTACCCACGTATTCAAATATACGTTAGAGAAACGTGATATGAAACATGGATGCGTGGATTAGGAAATAATCCTGGAGCACGATGAATTTAAGGAATATTTTTTAACGCGATATAAATCCTAGCGTGTGAAAAAGACGAATTATATTTGTTACTTCCAAATATATTTCGTATTTTTGACAAAATGTAATGAAAAGGAATCAAAATCTCCGTGTTTGATGAAATTTAATAAATAAGACGCCTTTATTTGATGCGTTTGCGTTTCTTTAATTAAAAGGCAGATATACAAATCTTGAGGCACGTGATACATTCTCTTAAAATTTGTATGCCTCACAAAATATATATTCGTGACGAGAATTTTGAACGGTGTACGCCTTATAGGCTGTGTCCGCCTTACCTTCATCAAACCATACTTAAACATTTCCCTTTACTAGGGATTTAGATATTATTAAAAACTCTAATTAAAAAATAATTAAAAATCCAAATTTATTTATAAACCTAAAGTTTTATTAGTAAATTGACACTATTTAAATAAGAACTTTTACATAAAAGTTAAATTAAAGTAAAAGCAAACGCGGAGCACATTACTATATAAGTCAAATAGATAGTTTACATTTGTGTCTATTATACTTCTGTGTCCCTTAGTAAATTCTCGTGCTATTTTCAAACGGGCAATCAAAATAAACCACAATTTGTTGGAAACCTCGGCGGTTAAGTGGTACGAAGTTCCCAGGGGCACCCAGTATTTAATTTTAATCAAAATTTATCATAAATAGTATAAATTATTTTTCACGTACCCACAAAATAGACGCACTAGTTATTTTTGGTAAAAAACGTCTGCAGACTAGTAAGCCAGATAGGTTTATTTACTAGAAATACATTTGCAATGTCTGAATAGATGCACGCTTAGTCAAAGTAATAAATTTCTCACCTTATGCCCCAAAACAAATCATGCGATAACAACGTGTTTATTAGGTAATTCTACCTTCATTATTAGGCTATTCGTCCACTGTAGGCCGTGGGCTTTTTCTACCGGAACAAGATAGAGACCTATTAACCCACTTCAGCCGCGGCCATCATGGGATTATATTGGTGTGATAACCGTCATGAAAAGGGTCGATTTAACTGAGATTTTCTTACTAAACAAGTCAGTGAACTTTACTATACTCTATTATATATTTTATATGAATAAAAATTATTGACATAATTAATACTACTTAAAGGTTGAGTGGAATATAAAATTCTAAAACGTATTATTAAAAATGTGTATTGTTCAAAATTGTGAAAAGTTAATAAAAATAAATCTAAATAACATAATTACTTAATTAGTTGATATAATTATATAAGTTTTCTGGGAACCTTGTGACGACTAAAATTTATTAGGGGTTTGAAAGGCTAAAAATGAACAGCTACCAACTTATAGGGACATATTTATAAATAAGTTATGCCAAATAAATAAATTAGAGAATAATCAAAGTCACTCGCGAATATCAATTTAGGAAAGATAAAATTACGAAATTTTGCCTTTCCTTTGTAATTAAATATTCACGGCGTCTTACACGTCATTGTCAACACGTGTAAGATGGCATAAATAATGCAATGACGAATAAATGGGAATATCTCAGAGAACTCAACAAGGGAAACGATAGTATTATGCAAAGTAAAATAGACACCATTACAGTCAGAGCAAAACTCGATAAGGTCGTATAGATATCTCTGTTACTGCCCCAGTTACACCCCACGGTTATTGTTATTTTAAACTCCCCTCTTAGATCAACGCTTGAAATGTTTCAAATTAGTTTAGTAGCACTTAAATTAATGTATAATAGAGATTTCACTAGAACAATAATATTTTGTTAATAATATATTTAACTTTGTTTTTATATTCTAATTGATAGCGAGTTTCATACCTACTGTAAGATGTATAATAATTGTAACACGATTAGTCTCACGATTAGTCTCTACTTGTTAAATTTTTTTTTAGATATTATAAAATATGTTGACATAAATATGGATTTATGTCAACATATTTATTGTCTAGTTATACCTTGTAAATTTTCAATTTGACATTAGTACAATGTAGGTCAATCTCACCTCGACCGCCTGTGAAGCGATAAAAAACATTAAAAATTCTTTTTTCGATATGCTATAAAATGCAAAAGCATTACTCGCGTTGCGCCGGGAATAGATATTCAAACATTCATAAATATGACCCTGGTTCTCTTGAAAACTCTTTGGAGCGTAATAAAATGATAACATCGTAGGAATTCGGGCAGCTTGTTGTTCACAGTAACGTTGAATCTCATTATTTAACAAGGACCGGATTGTTGCAAACCGTCTCTGTTGTAAACAATGTTTAGGTATGATGGTCCCCTGTAATATTACAAACCCAAAACTCTGTTTATTTACTGCAAGGTTTACTGCTTCTATGTTATAAATAACTTAGATAAGCAGTTGTTAGTGTTAAATACATGTTTTTAATAACAGTTACTTAACAAATAACTATTTTTGTGAAGTAAAATAGATATTGCTGTTTTTGAAATTATAAATAACGATTATCTATAAATTAATTATATAATAGTTTCATAATTTTACCTTTGAATAATGTCGAATTTACGATTGGTAATTATTTTTCCAGTTTTAACACCCATGTCTTTTTTGTTGCCAAAATAATGTTGACTTTGGTTGTTTTTGCTTTTGCGTAATCGAATTTAATTTAAATTCATAATTTTAAATCTGCGTTTTCTATTAGAACAGTGCACGTCTGATGTTAAGCTGTAAACGGTATCCTGTTAACTATATAAATTGTACTGTTTAAATGCGGTAGCATTTAAGTGCACCGGGGAAAGTTTTCTACTGCAAGCATCATAGAATAGACAGACATACATTACCAATATCTTCTGGCCATTCAAAATTCGTTACAGCACTTATTAGCAGTGTCTTTGATATTATTCACCACATTATATTATTAAGTACTAAAGCTTGGGTTTTAATTTGAGAGTTGATTGGTTAACCGATTTTCAAAATTTGTCTGATAATATCCGATAAATTCTAAACCACTCCGGAAATTTATAGCCATAATGCTTTTTAGGTCTGGCGTTCATTAAAAGTTTGAGAGATCGGATATTTAAGTTATAATTTCATCGAAATTGCTACTATTTTCGTGCAGTAGCTACAGTTTCTTTTTTACTCCTATTATCGTAATTCTCAACTAAATCAATCTTTCAAATTAAATAACTCTTATAATTTAAAAGTCCCAGTTATTTATTTAATGTAAATAAATAAAAAACAATCTACATACATGACATTCAGTAAAACGCAGAATACTCTCCAAGTAATGCCATCCGTCTGTAATCCAGTTGAATGACACCAAAAACTTTAGAGCTGTGTAAAAAGTTCTTCTCAGGACCTTACAGAGAAAAGCTCTTTGCTTTGTTACGTATGTGAAGTTATACTTATATGAAATACCTGAATTCACAATGTTATCATACATTATCATAGTTTATATCCGTATTTTTCAAAGAGCTAATGAAAACTTAATAAAGCATTTGAAACCTTATCGCTTAATGGTTTTTATCCACCATGTCTAAATGGAGCAAATTAAAAATGAATTGTCAATAACATGTTACGTGAGTGAGTAAATGTTACTAACTCCAAAAGTTATGAGGCGTTTGTATGTTCACAGAAATCAACGATTTACTTTTCATGTAGGTATACATATTTCTGTTATAATATGTCGTATTGTATTTCTTATCAGAGTTGTATAAATCTCGTTTAATAATTTGAAAGCATATTTAAAATTACTGTATTTCAAATTTTATATAAATAAAACTACCTAATTTAAGATTTAGAAGTAGTTCTATTCCATTTTTACTTCTATCTTCATTCGTCTTTTTCTTTCTTATATATAAAAATGAATTGATGTTCTTTATTCTTGCTAAGACTCCTGAACGGCTTGATAATGAAACATTAATGGATGCAAATCATTCCATAAGATTAATTATGTTTTGTTCGCTTTTATTCAGAGGTGTTTTAAAAATCAAAATAATGTGGAAAATTATAACGAAAAGCTAAATATTTCATCCAACACCACTTTGGATTCTTCTAATAGATATAATCGTTAGTGGCAGTTAAAGGTGATACAAAGTTTAAAGCGTCAACTAGTACTAATATAAATATAAATTAAATTATATAATGAAACTACGACAGTTAGTTATTATAAATTAAGATCTGTTAATCTTAATATATTAGGTCGGGGAAAGTCTTTTCGCATATAGTATGTATAAACTTGTAATGAAATATCTTTGGCTGTACTATTTGTATCTAGCTGGTTTTCATTACATTCAAAAGGTGAAATTTCATTTGTTTTTCTTTCTGTCAAAACGAGCGAATCGAAAGAAGAAATTAGATACATTTTAAAATTTTCTTACAAAAAGTTTCCTTTTTGTGCAACACAAATTGCGAAATGCAGTGTCAGTAAGAGTAGCACACAGTTGGTTTAAGCGTTTTCAATCCCATAATTTCGATGTCAAAGACGACCTCGCTCTAGTCACCCTGTTACGGATAGAATGGAAGCTATTTTTGAAAAGTTTAGCAAGATCGGCATATCAGCAGTTCTTCAGTTATGTCGCTGAAGAACTGGGAATCGACCAGAAAACAGTTTTGACCGATTTGAAGAAAGCTGGGTACACAAAAAGCTCGATATTTGGGTGCCACACGAGCTCACTGAAAGATACCTAATGAACCGTGTACTCTTTTGCGATTCTTTATTGAGACTTAATGAAACCGAACCTTTTTTAAGAGATTTATAACTGTGGTGATTAAAATGGTAGGCGTCAAAGGTCGGTCAGGCTTCACAGACTGTGGCTACTGGGTTAACTCACAATAAGGTGATGCTGTGTCTATGGTGGGATTGGAAGGACATTGCTCATTATGAGCTTTTACCACCGGGCAGAACCATCGATTCGGATCTTGTATTCTTCAGCAAGTAATTTATGACACAGCGCATCCGCAGTTGTAGCGTATACTTGTATGTAACTGCATCATTTCTTAGTTGGGTTTAACTCGCGTAACGAGCGCGTAAAAAGCGCCGCATGCACGGCTTTCAGCTTTATAGTTCATCATGATATATTTTATGTTGAGGCTGACACATAAAATCTCAACAACGACATTTTTCGTGGAAGCATTCTTTTTATATTCGCTGCAAAATTAAGGTAACTTACTTTTGTACTTACTAACATGCAAAAGACAAAACATATACCTGCTAACAAATTGTTACCCTTTGATGGTAGGTTATTGATTTGTACAAAACAAGCTAATACAAATATTTATTACTGTACAAGAATTTATTTTTAAAATTACCAGAATATAGAAACAATGTCCACAACATGTACTGTTATTGAAAATGAGCAATCTCGTGATAGCAACCTTGGATAATGGTAAAATTACAATTGTAATTAACAACAATCTTAATTTTTGTATGTACTTCACAGCGTTATAGAACGTCATTTGTTATTTTGTTTATTATAAAACGATATTTGTTATTTTATTTTGTTATCGCAGTCTCTCACTCAACCTCCAGCACTGGTTCCTTTCAAATTGACTATTTTTAAAAGCCAACTGAATTTGATTTATAATGAAATCGAAATAATGTCTGAAACATCGATCATTTATTCATTTCCCAATACATCTGGCATGACATAACACAGCAGGAATAACCTCACTGAAAATAAACTCTACCTATCGGTTAATGTTCATGACTCGTAAAATCGTCCAATGGGCAAAAAAATAAAACCGGAAAAGCGTGAAGCGTGTTCAAAGTAATCATAAAGGGCTCCACGATCATTAACGTAATAATAGATAGACGACGCTTAGAAAATTAACAAAAGGTCATAAACGTTTACAGAATTTGGTGTCTTAGGAGAATCTTACGATTTCACGTTTTTGACAAACTGTATTTTTCGTTTTTTTAATTTATTTGTCATAAGAAATATAGTTTACAATTATAATATTATATAGGATAATATAGTTTATAGTTTTAGGATGAAAAATAACATATCCAAATGCTCTTTATGATGTTTTTTATCAAAAATTATTAGAAAACCTGATTTTAATTAATTATGGTTAATATAATATCTAGAAACTAAATAGAAAACCGAAGCTTTATTTGGTCAAATCATAGTAATTGTTAAGATGTAGAAATTAATAATAAAGTGGAAGAAGAAAGAAGAAACACTGAGATAAATTAAACAGACCTTTAATATCTTTTACTTTAACCGTATAACAAAAAAAAACCGTGTTTTTTCTAAATATATTTTAAATATTCATTGAAACGTTAAAGTCAAATGTTACAAAGTAAGTTCGATTGGTGACACATCAATTAGCAGCCCTGCTACATATCTTATTTCGTGAATAAAACATGCTGCCAGAGTGATAGTGGATGATTAATGTGATGAAGATAAATCACTAGATTGTTCGTTTAACATGATTCCTAACTATGGTCACTGTATGATAGCATAAGTTGTTTTTTTTGAGTCCGTGGAGCTTTTACAAAATTTCTTGTTTCCTGAGATGACGTAAAGGATGCGAGTAACAGAAGTGAACGTAGATTGTAAGTGAGGGTTGTTAGTGATAAAATAGTAAAAAAGAGTGAGATATAATGCCAATCACAAATTAAATATGTACGAGAGTTTCATTAGACAAAATACTGTAAAAATAACTGAATTTAAGAGTTGTAGAGACATCAGTAAACCGTGTAAGTAGTATTATATTCTCTTTTATGTAGTTTTCCGTATGTAGGACACTTCCCAGAAATTGATATCTCAAGCACCTCAATATCAGATAGTGCTATAGTATATACCTTTTCCACAAGTTATAAAATAATATTTTTTCGGGAAGATTAATCACTAAGATGATGATATGGTATATAAAGCATCTTCATACTAAATGTGGAGTAATTAGGTTCAGTAATTTCAGACAGACGACAGTGAACCGAATCGCCACATTTGCCTAAAGTTCTAAGGTACAGAATTAGACGTCAAGTTACGGGTACATTATTGTTTAGACTGTAGATAGTTAACACCGCAAATAAAGCTATCTCTAGGCTTAAGCTTAAGTCAAACCGATATCTGCCTTCCTGCCAGGAACTGCACTGTACAATATTTAGTTTCCTGAGCGCTCATGGTGGTGACCTTTATTGCACGTTATGAGATAACTGAGAATATATAAGCGGTATTATATTTGCATTTGCTTAAAGATCCAATAAAATTTTCACAAAATCACAAGAATCAGTGCAAGAAACAGAAGTATTGAACTAATTCTCCACGCTTAAAGTATTCGTCGAAGCGGTGGTAGAATAACATTAAATTGATTTAGTGGAAGTAGCTAATTCGGTCCATTTCAATCAATGAAAAGTTAATACTAAGGCCATAGTGCCGTGCTAATCAATTTACCCAACAAGCCACATTGGGCCAGGGTAGTATCTTTGGCCTAACCTTCACATATGTTTCTCCCATGTAAGAAGACTAGCGTCGGTTAGGCGTATATAAGCTGATGATGAATCAATTTATTTTTTGTGTTTACCGTTTCTCTTTAAGTCGTATACGAATTATTATAATTTTTTGGAATATGTTTGTTATTAATTTAATGACGATTCGGGTGGGATAATATTAGTATTTCATGGATAGGTTTTCCTTTCGACATTTTGTAAAACATTTCATAAAAAACGATTATCATCCAAAATTTCAAAGTTAACAGGCTATTTAATATATAAATATCAAATAATTAATAACAAAGTAAATCATTACCTGCTGATTTGAACATTAAATATATAAGCTACTTCATCGCTAGTCTTATGTTAGTGCTGACTCCATATTATATGTTTGTTAATGGTAATATAGGTTAAGTCATATCATTCATATCATCATAGTTTGTCTTTGCTTTAAGAGGGTCAATAATTATTTAATAAAATAGAAACATTTGAGTGACAAATAAAAGTAAAAAAATATTGTTTATTTTTATTTTAACTACATTCCAAGTTGAGATCTACATAGTAAGAATGCACCTTAAGGAAGCCCCAATTTCCTAATCATATCACAAAAAATTGAATTATAATAATATTCACAACTTAATTATACCTCTCAGAAGGGAGGAAATCTAAAAGGAATATATGTATAGACTGAGTAGACAGACTGGCAAACAATAGCTTTGATACGTCCTAGTGTGAGAAACTAAAGATTGGCTGGAAGAGATCTTCCGGAAAGATAACCTCACCCTTGTATGTTCTTTTCCTGTTGTTTATTTTCTGTTTTTCCATAAAAACCAAACCATGAAGAAAATCTATATTTGGGTCAGCAGTGACCTTCTTGCAGTTTAATCTTAACAATATTGTTGTACTTTTTCGAGCTTAGAGTTTGTATGATTTACTGAAATTAGCAAAAACACTGTTAAATCCATTTTAAAAATATTTACCTTTAATTATTTTTACACATCGAGGCCTTGATCAATAAAATGGACTAACAATAAATAAACCGTTATGAAAAATGTGCTTCACGCGATGGCGAATGTTTGTAGATACAAACTTCACGCGTTTTTATAGGACAAGGTTTTCCTTAAAACATCTCCATATTTACACATGTCACGCTGAACATATTAAGCAGATTTCGCATTCGATTCGTTCTATAAGCGTTATAAGGCTACACCCATACTAACAGGTTATAGCAATATCTTCAAGTAAGAACCACGACTCGAGTTTAGTATATCACGTTTCGCTGTCGAGCTTCGAATGTAGATTCTATTTTCTGTTAAGAAATTTCTGTTAATTACTCTATTTAGCTCACCAGAGCTCTGAACCAAGATCTTAATAGAAAGAGAAACCTTTGATGTTTATTTTTAGGGCCAAAGGATGGTATTTTTTTTATTAAGTAAACATTCAACCAATTCTTCAACCAATCCGGAATATACTAAAATCAAGACGATGAGAAAAAGACATTTTCTCTTCATATCATTATCAGCCAGTCAAGTTTGTAAAGATAAAACTGACAGCCAGATGTCAAAACTAAATTCTATTATTTCAAACTTATTTATCTTTGCCGTAAAAAACATTTCGCTTCAAATTTCTTCTCTCTTTTTTCGTATTAATATGTCTGATTTATGATTTATAATCTCGACTTTATAACATGTCAAGAATAAAAAGCGAACTCCTAAACTCAACTTTTATAAGCCATACTATTTATACCTTATAAATAAGTCTACAGACATAAATTTGATTCATAAGTTCAATGTTACTCAGGTTCAGTATTTTATATTACATATATTTTAGTATTAAATTATTCTTTAATAGATTTTAAAGACTGAGCTACTAAAACTAGTTCAAATTAAAAACAGTAAATAACTTTATTTACATAATGAGAAGGTACAGAAATTTAAGTGAATATTTTCTTTTTTTATTCGTATCAGTGTTACGCAGCCTAGCGGCCCAACTGAAATGGTGTGTGCAAAATGGAAATTACACGGTTCACTAATCTAACCCTCCCGTATCACAAGTAATCTGCAAAGTTCATAAGCTCGAAGCATCGGAAGCGATCACGATAAGGCAGCCTGCTTGCGACTTTACGATACAATCTCGTGATTCGGCCCCAAAATTGGGCGATCACGGGGTTAAAAAAGTGTCATAACCGGAAAAAATTTGCTGACGCACTGGGTTTTAAGTGAATAATGGTTTTTTGTTTTAAAGCAATAACAACTTTGTTTATTTCTTATTTAATGAATATTAAACGTATTTTATTCAGTTTTTTATTCCCAGTCAATAAAGAGGTCTACTGGTGCAGTACTAATGTAAATAAAAAGTTACATCCGTTAGAACATCATCCGTTGACCGCTTCGGCCGAAAACCGCGCTGTCTATAATTTATTAAGAAGTGATCTTCCAGGTTAATCCAGATTAACCGGTTATTAAAACCCGCTCCATGGCATAGAATAGGTGATAGCTTTTTTGGGGACCGGTTGCACATTGGCTTCTCTCCAAGATTGCGGCACACAGCAGTAGAGAGTGAGAGACGGCATAATCGCGTTAAGACGGGGAACAACTCCGACCCGCATTTATTTATAATAGTACTATCACATGGATGCCATCAGCTCCACTGGCTTTCCGGACGTCGATCGACTGTAATTCTGAACACCCGGACCTGGAGCGCACATCATATGGGTCCGACGTTATTAAGGCAATTTTTTTATACTTATTTTTTTATTTGTATGTTGATTTCAATCAACTTTTATTTACATGTAGATTTAGGTCGAATTTTTGAAATTGCAAAGTTTTCTTAGAAGTGTTATAGACAATGTCAAAAATAAAGTTGTTACTATTAAAAAAACTTATGTTATAAGCCACTTACAGTGAGTAGTACAATAGAAAAGCACTTGACCATAAAAATACCGTTAAACGCTCTTTCTAGCTTTTCTATTGTTGCAAAACCCTTCTAAACCTTCATTACTACACAACATAGTTATTTGCATAATGGTCTTACTCATGTACAAAACTGACCCTTCTAATTAGGTAACGATCGCTCTTCTGGAGGGTTATAATTCATTTGCTTTCATTACCTAGTATTTATTCATCTTTTTTTTTAAAGTAGATGTAGGGTACATCAGCTCTACAACCATTACTGTTGAGAAAACTACTTTGCAGTAGTTTTATTCTTATACTGAACTGAACTTGGAAGAAATCTCTTAACTTGCATTGTCTTAATTATTTTCCAAATATCTAGTCACCCTATTCGAATAAAAAAGATCGTTATGCCTGCGAGATCGTTGTCTCGTCGCCGCAGTGATTCGACCCCTCTGGTTTCGATTACGAAAACTCAAGGATTTTCGTAAGGAGTTTCGTATATTAATTAATTGTGAATATAGCCGTAAGCTTTCCAAATAAAGGATTGAAGCTCAGAATAAATGTATTAACATAAGTATCATCATAAATATTTATCAAACCTTTTCTATAGAAACTTTATACCTATATTTATAGAAACTCTGGTATTTTCATATATTTAGCTAGTTAAGTATTAAGATCTCTCTATAATGTCTAATAAACAGCTATATCTTCTTCTCTGCAATTAATTGTATTTTTATACATTGATAATTCAAGAAAAATACAAAACACAATTGTATGTATGTATAATGTATAAGCCTTTAAACAATTTTGTAGGTACTTGAATGTTGTTAGCTTTGTACAAAACCTATTTCAAAGTTAAATGTACCGTAAGCATTAGCGTGTTAATTCGATAATGGTCAGGGTTGACGCTAAACACGGCTCGCACGGCTTATCTTGTCGTAACTTTGCCAAGTTGCTGTATATTATGCTATGCAACTTTGATAATCTGACCCTTTATATCGGCTTTCTTTTCGTATTAATCTTCTAAGCTCTTGACGTTATCCAACTTAGGAGCTTATCTCAAAAAGAATTAGCCAAGCCACAACAATTAATTATAGCAACAATGTTAGCATTGAAAGTGAAAATTAAGCTTTGTTTATTCCCAAATTTAGTGAGAAAAAGGTCACAGAAAAAAACCGTAAGTAATATTGCAAAATTGATTATGCGTGTTATGTTTGACATAGTTGTAAAACTGTGTTTGCATCATAAACAATGGGCCATTTTTAGTAGATAATTTATAGTCAGTGATTGAAATAACTAATGTTTTGAAAACAATTTTCTATAGTAAGTGTGTGGAATACTACCTTTCATCAAGATTATGAAATAGTTGCCTTAGATAAAAAAATATTATAATATTAATAAAATGCAATACAATCAATGACTTACAAATAAAGTTTTGAAGACATTAGTAGTAAAACTATATAATTTGATTCATACCAATATAGATCCTAAATACAGTTTAGAATGTCATATTCTCTTATGTATACAACAATTGATACCTTTGGATCTTATGGATACTATCAAATAAGTGAGATACTTTCAAATGTTAGGTTTTTTTAAAGCTCAGGTAATGACTCGATACCCCCTGATGATAAGCAGTCGATTAGTCGGGAGTAGGGATTCTTCTATTCAGTATTTGCTTTTGAACACTATGTATAATATAAGTGCCAAACAATACTTCTGTTCATAATCTGTTTTCTTAATCAATCTGTTCCTCAAATGTCGTTAGGCTTTGATATACTAAATTTTTAACGAAATGCTGCTTTAAGTCTTATCATATAAATCAACAAACCAGGCTTTAAAGCAGCCCTAGTCAAATGCTTATTTACAATGAAAAAAGCAAAATATTTAAGCAGGTATTTTATGTTACCTAAATTCATTGCTAATCACTCGATGCTAACGCAGAGTGCTGCAGACTGAAATTAAAAATTCCTGGCGAAATCTTCACAACTGATAGTTATATAAAAACCATATCTCAACACGAGCTTCCTTATAATTTTTACATTGTTCTCGCTATTTATATTTTTCGTAGCGAGAGACAGAAGTGGCATTACGAGGAAGTGGCGGTTGCATAAAAGGCTCGAGCGTCTGTGGCCTGATTCCTGCCCTCAAACTGGAGCAAGCTGCCATTATTTAAAGTCTTTCTTTTATATTTTGAAATTAAAAGTGAGGGAGGTTTTTATTAACGAATTATTAGACAGGACAATTAACCTGGATTTTATTGTTCACAAAAAAATGCTGACCCCGCATAGCATTAAGTGTGTGTGAGTGTTTTGCCTTCGATATATTAAAAAAGAATTTTTGCCAATCATGTATAAACCAAAAATTATTATCGTGATTTTAAGATACGTTCTAAATTAAAAGCGGGATTAAATGGAAAAGCTACTATATAATAAAACACCAAAACGGAGATCTTAATTAAAACTGTTTAAATAACATATATTTTTAATTAAACTTTATAATTTCACCATAATCGTCTGCATATGATAAAATAAATCAATTATGACCTCAATTTAGAAAAATGTTTCTGTATATAAATATTAAATTCGTAAAAACCCTAATGTTGCCTTCTAAATGAATAACACACCACTCAATACTCTTCATTAACAAGGCTGAATTTCCCGCAACATAATTTAGAAAATAAACTAATGACAAGGAAAATAAACGACAGAAATGTCATTAAAGTCGAGTCAAATTTAATCGTTAATTGGCCGCAACATCGCCTCACCGAGACCGTGCCGTATTCGTGCCAAACGGCAAATGAAACTAGAAATTTAAAGTGTTTGTGTACTAATTTGCAAATATCATTATATTGACGAATAAATGATGGTTTGTATCTGGCTTTAGGTACATAATAAATAAAAGTAATTTTGACCTTCAAATAAATACACACCACACCACACCGTACAAGATCATTATTTCAACTGAGTCTTGCAAAAACTAGGTCTACTTCACAACATAAAATTTATCTAAGCTGACATTACAAGACCTTAACTTCAGCGATTAAGTCACTACTAGAAATAGATGCTCATCGATCAAGTAACGTTGGAAAGAGTTACTTAGCCCTATCGTCAAATGAAATCAAATGACCTCATTTTGATTAGTTTTTTTTTAGAAAGGTCTTAGTTAAAATTCGTTGCGTAATCAAATCATCACATTATGGTGAAATTTTCTAGTAAAAATCATCATTTAGAAATACGTAATTTTCCGGATTAAAAGAATACCGCACAATTTTTGAACTTTACTGATCAATGTACGCCCACTAAAATTACTCAGTAAAATACATTTGAGGAAAAATTGTATAAACGTACTTTTGACTGTTCTAAATTATTTTATTTTATTTTCATATATTGATGATAAACTTGAATAAAAGGAGCGTTATTTTACTTTTGTTTATTTCTGTTAAATAACTTACTACTTACCGATTGGAAGGGGTTATTAGTTTCCTGAACGAATTTTAATTTGGCAGAATTTAATCATCGAGTCGTTTGTTATTGCCTGAAAACGGAGTGATTTTACCCCAACCAGAAAGTAAAATGAAGCGGCGTCGGCAGCGGCGCTAACGCAGGGCATTCAACGGTTAGTTTGCGTAGAAGTCTAGCATAATATTATATACAATCTCAACAAAATTAACAAATATAAACTCAATTTAATTAAATCTTACTCGAAGCATACACTTCACGTCACTCCAGGTTAATTACATTGACGTTTCTTTGAATATCGAAGGTTCTGATTAATCTCCCGTTTGGAGTGTACTTCAGTTATTAACTTGATTCTAATTACTAAACCAATTTGGGAATTAAATACAATTTCTTGAACATGCCTATTTGTTAGATCTTTGATAGTTTGATATTCTGCCAAAAACACAATAACTAAGTTTTCTTAGGTTCCATAAATTCAGTGTTCCTTCCATTACGTACTCTTTTTGCTAACTTTTTTGGCGAGAGCTGTTGACATTTAATAGATTTCTAATGATAGATGTCTTCCACAATACAATATCTATTGTTTTTAGGTTTTAGGTACTTCACATACTAAGATTAAAGATGTCGCCAGTAATAGTCAATCTGTTTGCGTCTACAAACCAGTTTCACATAAAAAAAAATCTCAAATTTACAACGAAAATTAAAAGTTATGAATTAAATAATATAAATTCATTTAAAAGCATGTTTCTTTGTTTAATCTTCACTGTATTGTTTGCGAGAGCGAATTCAATTGATGGTTTTCGTTATTATAATCGCAACCTTGCATTGTTCACATTTTAAAGATATTTCGTTGATCCTTTGTTTGTACATTATTATTCGTTGAGGATTGTGGAAACCTTTTTATGTAAAAGGCCAAAATTGTAAAATGTACTTCTTATTTCACTTCAGCCAGCACAAAGTAAAGCTCGATGTCTTCTGTTAAAAATAATTGAATTCTTTTATGTTTAAGTTCACATAATTTCACAATGTAACGGCTGGAAACACAAACTTCGCTAAAGAGTAAGTTTTAGGAGCTTCACAATTGTAATGGGGTAGTTTTATTTTACGTTTTCCTATACAATGTTTAAATTTGACAATATTTAAACCATTTAAGAATGCTTTTAGTATGCGGTCGTCAGGCTTACATATGGTATTTTTAAATTTTGCTGTTATAGAATATTTTCCTGCACTATACTCATGCCCAAAAAGAAAAGCGAGTAAAGCTATGGCAACAATTCCAAAAGATTCCTAGTGTACAGCAATATCTAAACCAACCTACTGCTGACCGGTTTTAAGGCGTATCCATAACAATGCCGTTGCTGCTTGCAGACAAACTATACTTACGGTATTCTTTTTTTATTAAGCTCAGCAAATGGCTGCTGTTCTATTAAGAAGCATTTAAACAGTATGTCATTTACTTTGGCGTGATAATTATATATTTTTATCCAATTAATATAGAGCATACAAGTGTATTGAAGCTTGCTTTCTAATAAGAGATGCTTACAGGTTGATTGGGAAAAAATATTTTCTTAAAATTAGTTTTTTAATATTACCTTAACAGTATAATTTAGAATAACTTGATAATTTGTATTATGAGAAGGTCAATATTGAGTGTGTGTTTATATGATTGAGTATTGAATTGCTATCTAGCAGAGTAACTTCATTTGGCAGTATTTGGCTGCATACTATTATAACATTAAACGGTTTTAAAATTTTAGATGTTACAACATATCCATGATTTTTTTATT
This sequence comes from Acentria ephemerella, assembly GCA_943193645.1. NCBI lineage: Eukaryota > Metazoa > Arthropoda > Insecta > Lepidoptera > Crambidae > Acentria > Acentria ephemerella. The sequence goes on along the minus strand of OW971886.1, from coordinate 5,625,090 downwards.
TTACGTTGTACTACCGCAATAAAACAGAAAATACTCTTTAAACGCGAAAAATCGAATACAGATGACAACTAGCTGAGCCATGCTAGTAACAAGTTATCGTGTCTGGCCCCAAGAAGCTCCTCGGTCCTATCTCCCAAGCAAAGCAATCGAAATTCTAATATATCCTGAACGAAGACTCTTTTCCTATAAATACGCCCTAACATATGAGTTTGAAAACCTGAACACAAGCATCCAGCTAAATATTGTTTACCGTTGAATACATGCCCAGAAAAACGTAAAGTAAGAATGCACGCTTACGTCTGTGTCTGAAGGCCCGAGCTCAAGCGCCCAGGCTCTCTAATGTGTTTGAGATCTGTTGCTATACATTACTTTCGCAAACATAACTCGGCATTTTGGTAGCTTAGCAAACATGCTGGCTTATATGAATCGTTTAATGAGTTATTAATGTAATTTCTGAATTGAATTAATTAATTCCATGCAGAATACTTAGACGGTATCATTAGTACTGTACGTTCTTACCAAGGAATCATCCAGATAATCATAACGGACTTTCAAATCCAATTAATAACTATCCGTCAATCAAAATATTTTATAATTTTTACTATCAATTATCATTACTCGGTGATAATTAAATGTTTATCATGATTCATGATGTTGTTCGTTATTTAGGAGAAACTGTTTATATTCTCATAGTTCATTAAAAAATTCTCTCCGCATTGATAATATTTTGTTTATAGCTTGCTATTGATTGAAATACCCAAATGATCATTAATTATCTGAAAACTGTCAACGCTAACATATCAACGGCAGGTTATTAGTCATTCCAGTATTTAACACAAAATTTTAATGCAGTAAGTAATTAATGAAGTGCGAAATAAACTATACCAGAAAAACTCACGTGTTAAAGTACATTTTATTTTTATAATTATTTAAAAATATATATGTAATCCACTTATTCTCGTCTTTATACATACTGAAAGTCGGAAATGTTATAAAACGCAAATATGCTAGAAAACATAGACTATATTTGATATTTTAAATATTTGACAGCAAATATGATGTTCACGGGAAATAGACAGCAAATATATCTATTGCTATCGCAGTAATGATTTCAAAGACGAAAACTATCGCGATAGATATGAAGTTACACACTAAAGTTCTGCCACAACTTTTACTCGCCGTCTCGTAGAACCGACACATATCTTCTCGTGTGCATCTTTTACATATAAAGCTGTGTACCCATCAGTGGGTTGGGTCTTATATAGGTTGTTGATAACTTAAACATCGTATTTTCTATCAAATATTTAGAAATCTAATGTAATGTATATTTAACGGATGGTACATGTGTGCTAATTCCTGGCCCTTTAATGTACAAATCTGAAGTAAAACAAAAGTATTACTGTCCCTTTATATAATATATTACAAATTACCTTCCGAACGACAAAAGAGTTCTAGATAATAAATTTAAAACGCGATAATTTTCTTTGTTTAGCAGAGCTTTGCTGGAGTGTGACATACACGTATTCACAAAACGCCTCGTTCCTATTCTTTAAATTTTTGCTTTATACTACTAAATAACGATACGCATATATAGCTGTATTGAGTTCCCAACTATTTACAAATAAATAACGAGAAATAACGTTATTCTACATAATCTTTTTTTTACGGAGAGGAATCCATTTACGGACCTACCCCTACTGTAGATGTGGGGCTCACTCAGTATCTCAATAGAGCGGCACTGAGAATACCCACTCTCGGTAGCTCCATTGCCTTTCACGAGGTAACCTGGGTTCTGCCGAGCAATGCACCAGGTCACCTCTAAGCAGACCAGCCTTATAACTGGGCTTAGCGCCAATGGAAATTGCCCAGAGTTACTTGGGCAATCCCAGACGTAGCGGTCTGTGCAATACCTGCGCGGGAGCCACCCACACACGCAGCCGCGATTAAGGCGTAGAACGACGGGCGACTACCACCCGCCTTCTCGCGCCCACCCGTCTACGCCGGAGAGGAGCGGCTTGTGGACTGTTCTCCCGCTCCCTCTCCGCTGCCTCCTGCATACACCATAATGTAACAAAAAAAAGTGTTTTACTTTTTTGCTGTAGATATTTATAGTATAGAAATATGGTTTTATTAAAACAAAGAAATTATTAAAAAAATATTATTAAAAGGTAAATCATAAGTTATGCTCTAAATGTGAATTAGTTAATTAAAAATTTGCAAAAAGTCTCGAATAATCATTTTTTTTGTAAAAGTAAACTGCAAAGTACTCGTCTACCCAACCCAACCAACTTAGCATACCCAAGTAGGCCAATTGAGATCCTATAAATATTGTACATTGCCGACTGGCTGGCAATGAATGAAAAGCAAAGATACTCCGTAAAAGTACTACGTAACATTATATGCCACAAAAACCAGACAAGACTTTAACAAAAATCTTGAACTTACCTATAAATATAGACTATTATCATGATTCATTGCATTTTTGCCCAGATACAAGCTTTTGATGAAACAAGATGTGCAGCCAATAAATCAAGTATCATAACATTTGCTTCAATAGTCGATCTGAAAAACTTCACACCGAACTCATCGTACCAGAATTTCTTCAAAACGATACATTATAGACTTTATCGCGCTAAATATATGCACTGCAACTATTCTATATTAGAAACCATGTTAGTTTCGTCATAGGTAAAACTGTAAATGTATTTTTGATAAAGAATGAGATTTGAAGACTGACGTGATTCATACATCTTTTGCAGGTGTTTTATGACTGAATTTTACGAATAGAATTTTAATAAAATAAATTAACGACCCCAAGATAAAGGTTGAAAAACTAAGTGCAAATTTAAGAATATTTAATTATGTAGTTCTGAGTGCTATTTAGTGGTACATTGATTATATTATTTATTAACGTGATCTTAGAGATGCAAGGGTAAAGAAAAATTTAAGAATCTGGGAATTTGGTATCAAAAGATTTGATTGATTTGAGGAAACTCACAGTGAATTTTATTAACACTCTTTTTCGTTTCTTTAGAATATCGTCAATAAGTTATAAATACCGTTTACTCTAATGAGATATTTAAGATACGTATACCACCTGATAATGGTATTATTTACTCATACAACTGAGATACAGTATAATTAATTCTTATAACAGTGATAATGACGTAATAGTATGAAATATAAAATAATTTTTAATAGTTATTAAACCTCTTAAAGAGACTACCACTGCTAACATATTATTACAAATATTATTCCTTGTAATGTTGAAAGTGTAAGTGGAATAAAAGTAGTAAATATTGCTTTACGCTAAGTTTAAGATAACTGTGGACTTTTTGCTATAAAAAGCAATCGTTTCTAGACAGATTTATTTTTATTTTTATGTTATAGTCTGTAGTCGTTAAATGTGTAAAATAGGCAATATTCAATAATAAAATTGATTAGAACAGAATGTTTGCATGGCGTAGACGAGGACCAATATTATTAAGCGGTAATTTTAATTACCACTTAATTTTAACCTTTATGTAATGATGATGATAAAGTGTAAGTCATAAATGGTAAGCACTTTGGGGATTTATTTAATTAATTCTTAAATGTATAGCTACATGAAAACATATACATGAAAACAGTATAACATAAAGCCCATATTACATGAACATAATATCAGCTCTCCAACTGATATACCCTTACATCTCGGTGTAACCGAAATAATTTATTATTATACGGGAAACATGTTACAAGTCTACACAGAACAAGAGAAAGGCGTACATCTTATATTTTTTCCCGTGACATAGGCTGGTCACGCCTCTAACTTAGTTTTGGTAACAGACGCTTACTTCTTAAACAAATACAATATCCATATATTTTTCATACAAGTTAGGAGTAAAAAATATTCCAAGCCTAGTGTGCACAGACTAATAAAAAAACTAGCAACAATGAAGATCTTCTAAATAATCTACTTTTTTTAAAATATTTCAAACTTACTTACATAAATTATATTATAATGACTTAAATTCGTTTTTTAATCAAAATTACGATTATTACTCACACATTATCAGTTATTACAAAGTTAAAATATCTTTATTTAAATAGACTAATTTACTAAGTTCTTTTAAATTATCATAACAGGGAATATGTATATGAAAAATTTATAAATAAAATTAAAGGTATTGCACTAGTAATAGTGATAACGTTAAGTGGTAACAGGTAAAGAAAATAATACCAGATAATTTTAAAGAAGAAAAATCCTTTAAAATATGCTTTTTCATAGTCATGGAAATTAATATGAATTTTAGTTAAATTTATTAGCATGCTAATTTTGATGTCTAAGACGTACGTGCATCGAAAAGAACGTAAATTAGAATTAGCATTAAATTAGCTAAAGGAGCTAGCGCCGCGGCGCAATCCAGTGTGATATTTCGTATGACAGCAACGGGACATGAACGCATGCGATTTGGAGCGATCAATAATAATTAATATAATTTATTTTAGCAACTACGAGTAATTTAACGATTGCTAACGGAACTTTAGCACTTATTTCGAATGCCAATTATTGCATCATTTTATTTCATACAGATGGTGTTTTAACTTGACAACATGGTTCGATGAATTTTAAACTCCATTTGAATAATATCAAATATGGAATGCTGGAAAACGAAGGTAAAGAATAATGATAATATTGTTATTACCAATCTTTCCAGAAGTCGTTGAGATTATTTGTTTTTACGTTTGGCGTTGTATGGAATATCAGGCGTTACATTATTATCCATTTTCATGGTTTAATATCCTTACCTACTCGAAGCGCACGATGCAATAACAGTGAAATTTCTTCACATCAGACTTCCAAACTAAAGCGCATTAGTTGTTTAACTTGCTACGTAAATTGCGCCACTGCATTGCGCCACATTAAACGTGCTGTTGAATTAATAGTTAAGATTACCTGTAAAGCAAAACTCAAAGCTGTACAAATTTATTTTTATTGATTGACTACTAATTTAACCGTAGTATCCGAAAAAAATGATTCGTCTCAAAAATACGGAAAGCTTGAAAATTCATGCGATATAAGAATTGCTAAAACGCCTCATATACTAACATGCACATGCAATGGTTCTGGTGACACGGCATAAGCCGGTGCCAGGATATGAAGTCAAACAAAATATTATCTAGTATCGCCTACGCTCTGAGTGGCGTCAAATTGAACCGCCCTTATTCGGCTCCACATTCACTATAAATTAACGTTGATTAGTGACGAAGTAAGGTGCGCATTTAGGTGCGATTTAAATACATAGAAAATATAGGCGTATTATCATGATTCCATTCGACTAGTCTCTACGAGCCTCCGTTTTCATTTATGAACAAATTCTCTGTTACTCGTATGTAAAAATAATATATGCTATGTTCACGATGAATAATTAATAAATCTTGCCCATGTTAAGCAGCTTTAAATAACAAGCGCTTAACCTGATGTCTAACTACAGAACTAGGTGAGTATCCATACATTGAGTAGACGGGCTAAAACTTGCCCTTACGTTAATTTATCTTCATTTTAATTTTATGTTATATTATATATTTCCATGTTTATCTCCATTGAATCTGGGGAAGTATTAATAAGCCACTTATTACATACACTACATGAATAATATAAAATCCAGTATTATTCTGCGTTCAAAATGTTAAAATCATAGTCATAGTAAATATTGGCCCTATGCCGTGATAAAGGTTATTGACATTTTGCTTACAATGATATTACCTCAGGTGTCAATATCGAATTTAAATATATCCTAAAGTAGATTAAAAAATCACATAATTTATAAGTATATAAAAAAACTTACTTTGCTATTCAAATAAGTATTATATTTTAATTTTTTCTTTATAAATAGATTATTTATTATGTAATAGTGTATCATAATAAATAAGGTATAGGTTATTGTAAAATAAGCATTGAGTAGAACACTATCTTCTAGTATCGTATCAGTTTTGTCAAAAAAGCAAAAGAAAACAATATTACTGCTTTCGTGTTTGAAATATCAAATAGGGTATTCTATAAACGTGTGCTCTCGGACGTTCCAACGATCAGACCCTTGTCTGTATCAATTCCCCGCTTCCAGCTAGGCCCGCTGCCAAACACAACGACGGAACTTAATTACCATAAAGTTTTACTTTTATACCGCTGTGGAAACCATATTGCAAACAAATTAGTTCACGTTAAGTAAACTCTTTACATGTTAATTCTGACAAGCGCTTTAGCTATCTATACCTGTTCGTTATCATCATCGTCATATAAGCCAAGATACACCCACTGCTGGGCATATACCTCCACCAAGTTACACCAAATCAGTCCTGCGCTGCCCGCATCCAGAGTCTTCTCCAGACATTAACCAGATCGTCGATGCAACTTGTGGGAGGCCTGGCCTAACCACGATAAATTTTCCGGTACGCAGCCATCCCTAGAGGACCTTTCCGTTCCAACAACCTTCTGTTCTACTGGTAATGTGCCGTGCCCATTCCCACTTCAGGGTTGCAATTCTTTGGGCTACGTCGGCGACCCTAGTTCTCTTACGGATCTCCTCATTTCTAATTCGATCACCCAGAGAAACTCCCAAAATAGCCCACTCCATTACCCTTTGGTTAACTTTGAGTATGTACCTGTAGGTTTTGCTTTATTTATAAAATGCCTCTACATCCTGCAGCTGAATCACGAGGCTTAATGACATTCCCATGTAACCAGAGTGTGGATTTTTTACCAGTGCTCATATTCCCTACTTCATATAACATGGGTTCCTTTAAAAGAGGATGTCATATGCTGCACGAGTTATTTACTGAGTTTTTTTTAAAAAAGATCTTTCTTCGTAGTGTCTTTAGTATTTGAAATGAATTAACGTTTTAAATTATAAATCTTTCTGGAATATTACTGCAATGATACTGCATTCAGTTATATATAATCAATATTACCTCAACTTAATATGTGAGCTTAGCAATAAGAACGCTGTTTATAGGCCAATGGATTTTCAACCTTCTTTCATTTCAAATCGTGATACTATTTCATAATAATAATCATGCGATGATAGTATCTTTTACTTTTTTTCTTTCTACTTAACGACCTGCATTAGTTTATGGGTCATGGCAACAACGCGATGGAGCAATCTTTCCTTCTTGACTCTCTTATTTTTAAACTAATGCAAAGCATTAAGACACTTAACTAAATCCTCGTCTAGTCGCTGTAATAACTACACGCCAATGGATGACAGACTTGCCACCAAAGTCTTCTCTCAAATCAACCAGATTTATGTTGCGTCGCCGATATTAGACCTCGATACAATGTCGTATAGCTTAGAGCCTATAGACACGACGATTTTTTAACGGCACCACTAGTTTAGAACCTGTGAAAAGATTAACTGGCTTTGACTATTTTCTTTTATATTTCGTTAATGTTCTTAGTGGGCGCTTGTACCTAGGCTCTATGGTTAAGCATTTATTATTGTATAGCTGTATTGGTTTTTGCCATAAAATTTGGATGAAAAAGTAAATGTTGTTAATTATATTTAGTCAAATTTTAAAACGACTACCTCTTACCTATCAAAATCATCAAACAAAAAAAACGCTTTCTCTTTAATACAAAGTACAAAGAGTTATATTTTAGGTATAAAAGAACTCTCACAAATATTATACGTAATACATTAATTTATGTTTGAAATTTAAATGGTGTTCTTAGTAATTTAGCTTAAAGTCAAATTTGATAATCAAATACACTATTTTTGTACTCAATTTTGTTAAAAAGCCAACAGATTTCATTCAATTACCTAGTTAATTTTTTCTTCGCAATTGAATCTTGAACAGGGTAGATGGGGAGTACTGTTAAAAGATACAAGGACCCCCGTGTTACAAGCAAATGTAACTCCAATTATCGGCGAGGGTTAGCTTGTTTCTTCCTTATACAATAAAAATTGACATTTAGAGAACTGAAGCACCCCAGTACATGATAAAACTATTCCTCCTCTACCACGATCACATTTTAAATTTTTGAAACACAAAGGTAAGTTTTATAAGGACATTGAGAGGCCACAAAAGATTTGATTTTGAATTTTAGTTATTAAAATTTCATAAAGGTTTTATTTTTATATATTTTTAACAATGCCACATGACTACTTCTTCTAATTAAATCAGTTTAAATAAACTCATAAATCAGTTTCGTTATTTTTTAATTCATACTCACAATAACTCGTACTTCAATAACAAAGAGTAATTTCATGAAAGCTCTAATCAAATATTTCGACGTCATCTTTTAACATGATTCGCTATACAAAGAAACTGAAATTAATTATTTTTATTTACATTCATCTCGCATCACCGCTATTGAAGATTGAACATACAATAAACACCTAAGTTCATCTAAATAAAATAAAAATAACAGTATGATCAATGGAAATTAATATTTATTTAGTGAGAATTTATTTTCTTTTTTTTTGGAATATTATTAACATACATCTAGGCAGTTAACAGAATACACAGGAAGAATAAATACTTTGAACAGATCCAATTTCAGGTGATAAAATATTTGCATATGTAATGACATTTAATTATTTTTGATCTATTTATTTATTTATTATTTTACAGTGGAAAATCGAAACGTTTTAATTTAAACGTTTTAATATTGAAATCGAATCTTAGAGTTAGATGTGATCCTTTCCTTGATCGTAATACTTCATTAATACAGTTTTCCAATAATCAATTAAAACTATAACACCCTTTTCATTTTATAATTAAAAATCAAATTTGAATGTAACCGCTCCTGAAGGAAAATGGTCAGAGATCTGTATTGCGAGAAATAAATAACACATGTTGGAATGCAACATTTGATTTCTTGTTTATAGAATTTTCATCCTGTTCTGCTTATAATAAACCTTGGATTATGAAACAACTATTTGCGAAATAATGTTAATATTATGTCATAGTCATTCATAATTTAAATGAGTTTTCGTTTAACAAAATGCTTTAACAAAATAGGAACCTTTTAGATTATATCTCTATAAGTTTAAATTGCTTTGCAGTATTGAATTCGTTGTTAAGTCTATTTACTACTACAACACCAAACACAACATTGTAGTATATGTCAAGAAGCTTCCAGACAGTATTCCTTGTTGTATCGATTTACTACATAGAAAATGTTACCTAGAAAATCTTAATTCGCAAACTGACATAGTGGCGTTCTATAGCACAGAGCCTTTGCTGAAGCTAGCTTAGAAAGGAAAAAAATGCGATCAACGCGCGGTTTTCAGCCTTCCGCTCACCGCAAAAGGTGGTTTAGACCGCAAAGTACTCACAGTTCGGTCTCTCGCACTCCGTAAACACATGCGAACAATGGCCAGATGATGTACAACTAAAATAGAACGTAACGTAAACAATTGCGGACAAAGCGATGCGAGTCGGTGAGATTAACCAACAGCCAGCGAGCTTTTGATATCACAACGTCATGCGCTGCACAAACCTCAACGTTTTCTAATCGAGAGTAGTTTACTGGTTATTTCTATACATTTGGTGGATACTAGTTGAATCACAGATATGAGCTCACTTTTTGTTGCAAGGGAAATGCATTTGCTTCTTCTCTTCTTGGGGAAGAAAAGAAAGAGAGAAAAAGACATTTTGGGACTCGCAGCCTCTAAACATTTTTTCCTGTCCCATCTGAAAATGACAAAGTAATACAGGCAGCTAATAGAGCACTATTTCCCTAGAAAATACGATGTGTCCACAGAGGATCTACCGCCCTGCGGCAGTGTCCTTGTAGCTGTGTCCCTCTTATCATAACAATCATAAATAACATATGCAAGCTCTCAATTATCCTTAGTTTGGGCTTATTAATAGGTGGTAATGTAGAAAGTTATTATTATTACTACAACCAATCGGCAAACGGTACACGAGTATGCTGGCCAGCTCAAGCTGCGCCACCAGGGCAACGTCCCGCACCCAGAACTCGCACTACGCTAAAACGAGACATTTATTCGCTGCTCTTGGGCATCTTCGGTATCCCTAATCCAAGGATTTTGATTATATAAAATATTTACTAAGAATAAAGTACAATAAATAATATTAAAACCATCTGCGTAGTAAGTACACACAAAATACCTTCTTGCGTTTATGTGAAATCACCAGATTTCACATAAACGCAAGAAGACACCAGCCTCTCATACTAGATAACTGTGGATCTTGTAAGCACGGAAGTTTGTGTCCTCTGGAGTTTTATATGGTCGACGTCGACTAAATAATATTCTTATTCCTTAATCAGAATAAAAAAATCTAGAATTGCAAATTTCTTCTTCGTACCTAATCTATGTAATTATTATGTCATAAGTCAAAATGCCAACAGAATAAACCAGTACGTTTGTCGTTATGCGGACTGGATTCAATTTATCACTTTAGGTTCGGCGAGCGTTTACTCTTCGCTTGTGACTGCTCAACTTGCTCACTCAATCCACTTGTACTGACTGAGTGCTATCGATACGATACACCGGCCTCTCGTAATTACAGTTTGAATCTTTTAGAGGTATTTAAAATGAACGGTGAAATAAATGGACATATCGTTGAAATACTAATTTAAAATTAACGATAGGTATATTCAGAATGGTCACTGAATGTTGAACGATTAATATCTAATAATACTCATATAGTATATATTTTTTCTACAAAACACAGTAAATGACTGAACGGCAGTTAAAATATTTTAAATTACTCCAAAATGCGAAAACAACGTACTGCTCTAGATACATGCACTGTACCAGCTAAAAAACAAGCAAAAATAGTAGAAAATAGGTGTTTGAAATATATTGCTGTTGCACTTTGCTAGAACTAGCTAACTATAGAACGCGATAAGACATCTGCAACTCGGATGGATAGTTAAAGTGAAAAAACAACCAGCTTTGGCTGTGTTCGTTTGGTTTTTATTAAAATAACTAGCAATTTTTCAAGATTCCTTCACTGTACATTTATCGACATTTCACTTGTCGAGTATCAAGCAATTAAGTACTTTATCACCAAAAAGTTTTAGGCAAATAATTTTGATACTAATTATTTGTGACTATTATACAAATTAAAAGTGTCATAAAAGTCTCTTAGGTATTTTCAAAGTGAGCTAGTAGCACTCGAAATGTATTCGAGTGTTCGATTTTAATAATATAAGCGCTGAAAAGTAACGTAAATGTCAAAAACTATATGTTAGGAATTCGTATGTTTTTTCCAAATCTTCTTTAGTTACTACTTAGAAGCATTCGATCAATTTAAAATTAATAATAATAATATAATGGTTAATATTAATAAGTTTTTAATAAATTCTCTAAGTAAAAATGTAAAAAGTTTAATAATTAATTAGAAAATTTATTTATTTTACAAACAACATTAAGCCTAATCGAACTACGATCGTCGCTTAGTACCTTTGCTTTTATTGGAGTAAATATAAAATTACAACTTATTCTATATTATTGAGACCATGGAGACACTTGAAATACATTTCCAATCTTTGAAACACATTCCAAAGATTACGTGGTTATTTATTCTTTACATAATCATCAAAACCTTTCAAATTCAGTAAACACATTAATTTTCATTTTAACCAACGCAGTACCTCTTCATAGCCGAAACTTGACTGATAAATCTTCCGTAATGGCGCATTTAGGCCATGTCATAGAGCGATAAGTGTTTGAAGCTCAGGATTCGAACCCGCCATCTTGGCAAACGTACAGAGGCTGCGGGAAATTGCCTCCTAAATCGACGTTACCTATAGGTTCATAAAAATGAATAAAAGTGGTCATTGCCACTTTCATTTCTTTACTTATAATTCTCAGAATATATGATTATCTTGAATGCTTTCACATTGATCAAATCAAACATAAAATTCTTAATTACAGTTTAAGACACACACCAATCCAGTTGCAGTCGTTTTACGTGCACATGCAGCTAATAAGAATTAACGTGATTCACACTTCGGACTCTGGAAGGAATTTATCTTGTATACCGATTTCTGAAAATATTTCATACATGTCTACTTAAATTGAAGATAAAGAAAAGTACGTAAGCATGTTTCGGACTCGATGTACCTGATCAACTAAAAGACTGTCGTCTAAGTAGTCTCTATAGGTATCGTCTATGGTTATTTGCTGTAACAGATAGGTACACAATACAATTTTCACCTCGACTGGTTAGCCAATACGATATTCCAACCCCTTGTGCTCTACTGACAGTTGATGTGTCAATCAATTCACCTTGATTAAAGTTACGTCATTTTAGTGCAGATACGAAAAATCGAATCAGTAGGTCTATCACAAAACATTTTTTGTAGTTGTGATTCAAAATTTACCGTGTCTTCTAATATTAAAAATCAGTCCAACTCGAAGTTGTACCCGCTTGTGGGAGCCTTAGGTCAATATGGGACCGTTAGAGGGTCTGTAGTGAGTTTAAAGTGCTGATTTTACCCGGTGTCTGCTAATTTTTTCTATATACCAAAATATCAGCAATTATTTTGTAAAGATTCATCTAAATCTTAGGATTATGAAAATCACTATTTTGATATTCGCATTATAATAGCATACCCTTTTGTAATCTTAGTATTTAAAAAAATATAATATCTTTAGGCACACAAATTTACCACGGTAAGTGCAACTGAACTGAAACGTTCTCGAGCCAAAAGATACATTATATTCGCACAAAACACGTTTCAAACGATTGTTAGATTTAATAAATTGTGTCAAGTTGACATCGGAAACAAAATAATTTTAATTGTGACGTATAAAATCAAATTCAAATGAATCAATAAATTGTTTCAATTGGGATGTAAATTTAAAAATCTGCGGTGAATGTAATTTTAAATTTTACTATAATACTTGAAAAATGGATATTTCTTCTTTTCTTAATTAAGGGTTACTAAATATTTCGTGTGTTACTAAGCTATACGTTAGGTAGTTGTATTTGTTCTTTATGATTAATAGATTACTGCTACAGCCTATTTCACCTTTGTAATTCACTTTCACTGTCAAGTATGGATTAAAATAATAATTCAAAACAACATAATCGGTTTGACGCATTTATATAAGAAATCCATCACGGGAGAAAGGTTGAGTAATTCATCAATTCATCCCACAAGGTTACGGTCTATTTAGAACGACTTTTTAAATTTTCTTTAATGCTGTAATCAAAAAACTATTACCACTTAATCTTTATTCCAGAATATGTTTCATAAATTTAAAAGAATTATACATTTTTTAAATCTATTTCAGTTTTTATTTGATATCTATAGATTTTACTGAACATACTTTAATTTTATTTAGATTTTTCTCTATTTTTTTGTGTTAAACATACAATAAAGTATTTGATAAGCAAAGATTAATAAAAAAGAGTCCATTTTTCCTTAAATAGTCTTTAAGAAAAAGATGCTTTAATATTATTAAGATAGATAATTTTTTATTATTTACTATAAAGCCATTAACAACCCAAGCACTGATATGGTTGGTTTGGAATTAAGTAATATTAGCTAGGTACTTCAGTCCAGTTAAATGTTTTTGTTTATTTTATAATCATCGAAAAACATAAATATTTTTGCAATTGCCTCAATGTTCCTTGTATTGTTAATGTCATGTTAAGCAATTTTAACGCATTTTCCATGCTCAATTATACTACCTATGAAAACAAGTTTTACCGCCATAGTAAGAATAGATTAGTTGAGTCTACCAAATTATACGATCGTCCATGAACGTACGGTACGTAATAAATGTATGTATATTCTCACGGTTCATGAAATATTATAACCAAATAACTTCCTTCGTATGCGTTGAGATATGTATTTATCTTTGTTTTTGTTAGCATTTTGTTAATGCGTAAGAAGAAATGCGTAAGTTTCATTTCTATGTCGCCCAATCATGAAAAGAATTTCTTTGCCAGCATAAGTTTTCCCTAATTCTTACAATCCTGGGTCATTCAAAAGAGGCGTGAAGAAGCATCTTGCAGGCCGGCATGATCTAGATGGCTAGTGCATGGTTTCACTAGCACTAACCACCTTTTTAATTGGAATCCACTTTTGCTTACCGTCAAGTGGAAAGTAGACATTTTTGTTTGATCTTTATTTTTTATTTTTTTATTTTAAGGGCAGTCAACAAAAACACATACTAACAAAAAGTATTTAACTGTAGCGTAGACATTAAATTAAGTATAGTTTTTTTAGTTTTGTTTTAATACCAGAATATGCAAAATAATAATTTTAAATTAAAGTAAGATTAATATCGAATATAATACTTTATTTATTTGACTTCAACTGTTTAATTTAAAATTAATGAAAGTCAAAGAGATTCCTATTATTTCAAATTAGAAAATCACTGCCATATGTGAATGCTCATATAAACGGTCTGATTCCAACACAAGCGTTTGATGAGCCGTCTGTTTGTAAACTGGTGGTCGCGATAGTGACGGGGTAATCAAAAAGCACTCGCGCTTTGAATAATTTTGTATCGGAAAACAACGTCGGTCGCTGTTTTATTCGTGCTACTTTTACTGCTATTTGGATCGAACTTGCAAAAGCAAAATTAAATTCATTACCTGTTTAACATGAGACTTTAGTTTTAAAGACACGCAATGGGATCATCGTGTTAAGTATAAAGTCATGCTTAACTTTTAAATGCCTCGATTTTCCTGGAATACATCTTGGCCCAACCAATTTCGTTTTCATTGTTAATTTTTCCATTTCATTTCAAAACATTTTGCGAATACCTTCCAACACATAGTGTCATCAACTCCGAATTTTCTAACACTCATTAAAAGTAACTTTTGTAAAGTCTCATAAAGATAACTTGTAATTTTCGATTGACACATCACAAACCAGTGAAATTGAATGTTTGTAATTGTCACACACCGTTTATCGTAACTGCAGTGCGAGCATGAAACTATTGATAAACCAAATTTGACAATTAAACTCGATATAATTGACATTATTCGACAATTAATCGATGTCGGCAGCATGGAACTTTTTTTATCAATCAAACGATAAAGTCGACAAATTTTATCGTCTTAGTCGTTAAACCTCGACAAACTTAGCATGGAACTTTTTTTTGACATATTTGATAGATAAATATCAATTATTTTGTTGATTGTTTATCGTGTCCTTCATTGTCATCGATATAAAGTTTTGTCGACAAAGTTAAAGGGTTTTCAAGATGGATTTCGGCTTTATTCTCTTGATTGATCATGAAAATAGACCTCGTAGGCGACGATCTATTATCTAGAAGACATATAAGGGATTCCAATAATCCATTTGAACTGGAAGATTTGTGCTTTCATAACCTCTTCCGTAAAAATAAAGAATTTACAATCAATCAAGGAATTTACAATGAGATTAAAGGAGAGTTCGGTCAAATGTGCTACCCGTGCATGTAATTGTAAGTACATTTAATTATTTATAAACCCGATGCGTGCAGTTCTATATTGTCTTTTTTGTCTATACCAACAAAATACTCGAAATTTATTTAAAATCTTTTACATTGCAGATTCTCACTGCTGTACGATATTTTGCCGTAAGTAGTTATCAAAGGTGCATTGGCCAAGAATTTAATTATAATATTTATATATAATTTAATCGCTTTGGCGCAAAGGAGGACCGTCAGCAAGATAGTGGCAGTAGTGTCTAAAGCAATATAGGAAAGGATTTGGAAATGGTTTTCAGTCTAAGCACAAATTACCAGATTGCTTAGGCTGCATAGATTGCACACATATTGCAATCGTGACCCCCTACAATAACCCAGAAGACCAATGGTATTATAAAGGCGGTCTTTAGGTGAATGTGCAAAGACAGGTTTTTGCATTTTTAGCCTGTTGAATTATTCGAGATAATAGTATCCTTGCTGCACTATTTATAATATGATGCATTACTACAGGTGATTAATACAAATATGTATACATATAAGAAACATACAAATGTTTGAACAGTTAATGTTTAGCTAATCAAACTCTTGTTGTATTAGATAATAATCTAGTTATAACATGATGGTAATTGACTTCAAATGTTATAAATTAAAATATTATGTGATAAAATCAAGTAAACTTTTTTTATTAATATAATAAATAAAAATATAATTATCTCTTGAAGGATTTTATTTCGCTCCTTTTCTATTGAATTTCTAAAGTCAAGATGGTTTGAAATATGCTAGTTGATGGTAGTAACATTTATTGAGAAAAAATCCAAAACATACTAAAATTCATAGCTAATTGGTTGGCACAGCTAAATTCAGTGTCTCAGTAAGACACACTGGTAATTTTAAAAAAAAATCAATACCAAAGCAATGGGTGATCTATCAATGTCTTCAATCTCAAAAGTTATTTTTCTATGAAATATGTATACCTACTTACTTAATTTACACAAGGCATAAAATTAATTGTGTTGCAATGAGAAATCCGCTCGCTGTCACACACAGAATAAAATATTTTCAATAAATTTTCGTATTTATATTTGCAAATTTATGAAACTTCTGGGTCAAGGTCCGTTTGCTTCATTTTATTAAAAATATAAGAATGAATGATGACCGAATGATCGATATAATTCGGTAAATTTTATCGTCTCGTTAAAGTTATCAAGTCAACTTCCATGCTAGCGGTTATCGATATAGCTCGATAAACGAAATCCGTTTATCGATCGGTAAGTATGTCGATTGTCAAGTTCTATGCTCGCACTGCTGTTCATCTTCAGATCATTTTTAATGTAGCATCAAGATAAAGTCGTCATTGATTCTATCAACAAAATGGGGGGTAAAATTTTCGTGTATTGCTACGTCAAACTTTCAACGTTTCGGTCAATATTTGGTTTTATTATTTTTATCATTAACAAGAAATTCTATAATAATGAAAGAAAAAAATCTATAAATAAATGTTCTATAATTCTTTAAAAAAGGGGTTTGCGACATCATGCTCTAAAATATTGTACCATAAATCATTCTTATCCGATTAATAAACACGAATGGATTCTAGCAAAATAAGCCTGTTTTAAGAAGCTTAATTAAATAAACTGTGTAATAATAATATTAAACAGCAGTAATATTCATGTGATTATTTCAAATAATCATTATTATGATCGTAAATAAGTATTCCTACACTAATCCAATTTGTTTCATATTCAATACATTTATTCATAAATAAAATATAAAGCTATACATTTTTTGTAATATACAATATTGTCACTAAGGCAATATTATTGACTTGCATAAGTTTTGAAGTTACCATGAAAATAGGTTTTATGACTGTTTGTGTACCTGAGCATTGATCTACGTTTAAGCATTAGCATAATAGCTTATTGTTGGTGTAGGTCAATGGCCCAGTATGGATTAGATTTAAGCAAATAAAAAGCAAAAGTAATACCAAAAATATGACGAACGAAGCAGATCGTGGAACATTTAATGACAATGAAGCTTGCTTTGATTTTGACTTTTCCTTGGACAAATGGGGAAAACATTCATGAGGTAAACGAAAGAATAGGGTTTCCATATAAACATCTGTGATGTCACGAAATACGCTAAATGTAGGCACAAAACTTCTTAAAACTTATGATGGTAAGTCTGCAGAATGATAACTATTTTCATGTACGGATTTTCATGACTTTCTTTCATGATTTTCATGACGGAGGATTTATCTGAAGTTGTGCAATGAAACGTTTTCCAAAAGTTCTTGGCTCTGTTTCGTCTCGTTATATATTTTACCAAATCAGAGTTTAAACTTCATATTCCCTTTTTTTCGTTATGTAACTACTTCGTTATATCACTGAAATAATGAAAAGATTTTTTGATGTTACGAATTTATTACGAACCGCTTATCTAGAAATATATTTGCAAGTTTAAATAGTGTCTAGTATTATAACTAATAGAAGTTAGTGTACATTACGGGTATATCAGACCGGCTGCAACTGCGGTAGACGTACGACGAAAATAAACCTAACCTATTGTACCGGTTCGATACTATACTTTGGCATGCGGCTAGGGCTACCACTGGATAATGAAGAAAATAAAAGAAAAAGGGTTTTGACTTTTCTGGCTTTTATCGTTGTTAATTGATATTGTTAAAATACATAAAATTAGACATAACCATCACTAAAGTGCCATATTTTATTTTTCATTATTAAAGATGTTAATAATTATTTTAACGGCAAAAAACCTTACACTAAAACAAAACCGAATGGTTCTTTGAAGTACTACACCTAGATATAAATATTGTATTTAAAAATATACTAGTAAAATCACTGACGCGGTATTTTTTTTATTTTAACAATAGATTAATCGAGTAAAAGAAAGATTAACGAATTTTTTATTTCCATTAATCTGTGAAGTCGTACAAACCAGACCCAATTTTTATGGTTTCAATTTTCCCAGGGTATATCTCGTATAAAAAAATAAACACTTAAATATATTTTAAAGCCATTTCTTTGTCTCTGTTTATTTTATTTAAAACTAGCTAGCTATTTCAACCACACTAAGGAGTGAGGTTGAAATAGTTTTTTCACGGCTAGTTTTCGGTCTTTGAGATCTGTCCTTGTGACTTAACTTATCACTATCACCATTGCATTTCAAGTCGATGGCTACGGCAAATTCAAAGTTATGAAATACAACATTGGGTACCTAGATGACAAATCATTATTTTTACTAGCCTTGGATGACATACTACATATTTTTATAGTACAACTTTTTTATTATTCATTTTTAATTTATCAGTCTATTATTTATTTATAAGCAAAGAGTTTTTATTTAAATACGTTTTTCTTTCTAACAAAACCACATAAATTATAACTTAAATTTTAAATTAAATTATTATAACTATTTTCCTGACATCCTGTGTAAACGAAACTGAACTCAGATTGATCTGTTCCAAAGAGAACGATAGACAAGAGAAAATATTGTGAAATTTAGTTTTTTATGTAGGGAACATAATACTACTTTTAAAGACCAGGTTCAAAATTTATTAATAATATTTAATATTAAAACGCAAAAAACCAACAGATTGAAAATTATAAAGAAAGACTGTTTCTAAAAGAAAAACAAACAAATTATTGTAAACTACTTAATTTCTTAAACAACCGCCAACTCAATAGATATTCTATTGTTAACGAGACGACGGTGGAATCGTATATTATTTAAACCAAATGTATAAATGGTTTTAATTATATAAAGATTAATTCGATCAAAACATGAAGAGGTATTAAAACCTATATGTTGTCATTTGCAGGATAAAAACGTATATAAATCACAATAAAATTTTATATCGTTGACGAAAAGATTTATTATTTTATTAGCAAGTAATATTTTAGATACACAGAATTGAGCATCCTTTGCGTCAAAGACATACGTATGTCTGTTTCATGAAGCGTGAAGATAATAAATACTTTTTCTCGTAGAACATCCCGCAGTACACTTTTATTGAAGAGAAACGAGAGCACTCAATATTTTACACTTCAATAAACAAGAAGTGGTTAATAAATGTTTAGAACAACATTGACTTAAAGCAAATAGATACAATTTTTTTAATGATTACGACCTTCACGGCCCTTATGTTTATCCTTTACAATTGTATATTAAAATAATAAGCAATTTCGAGCAAATGAGATCTTAAAATTTTCCAGTCGAAATATTGATGAGATATATTTATATCAACCTAAATAAAATTCAGTATAATCACGAAATATTTTTTTTCATTTTCAATGGTTAATGAAATCTAGTCTTGCCAACCCTATTGCAAAAATACTTTGATCTGTTTTCCCTAGTTTCAAAGTCTGGTATGTTGTTCACTATTCATTATTGTATAGTATTTCGTGTCCATATGCAATCATGTTTCAGTTTGTTAGGACGCTTTTAACGAATATCGACAGAATAATTGATGAGTTATGTCGACCGCTGGTTATGAGGGTACATCGGCAGTGTATTCTAACTATGACGTGTTTTATGAAATAGACAGACAAGCTAAAATAATATTGTTGCAAATTATCGCCAGTTTTGTATTTTTCTGAGACAAAAATAAGGTCCTAAACTTAACACACCGATTGTGTAAAATGATCTCAAAGAATGATCTAAACCGATAGGCTTGCTATTGATAAATAGCAAACACATTTTAAGACACCAAAATGACAAAAAATATTACTTAGCAATGTATCATAGTTAATACATTCCCTCATTATATTTGATATGTTAAAAAAATTCAAAGGGATAAATAAATTAAATTTTCATTAAAAAATAAACTTTTGCTTTTAAATTAGCGTAAAGATTATTCCTATGGCTCTAATAATGCTCACTTTGAACTGAATTAGAGAGAAGGGGTAAAGATCGTTGTCTGGAATTCATTTAATTTCCGATGTTCAGACTTGTTCATTGTACTGTCGCATCTTGTTAACTTTGTTCTGGAATTGAATAAAACGATTTTATTATTATTATACCCCTAAGAACGCAAATTTTAATTTTAATTTATAAAAATCGGCGTTTCATGGGTTTCAAATCGAACACATAACATTTTATACTTACATATCTAGTTATGAATTCTTGATTTTAAATAATAATTTACTAGGAATTTTCTATTTGCAGTAAAATAATTATTTCGTAAAATACCTTGTCTTTTTTGGTTGTTTTGTTCATATTGTTATAACATGTTTAATAAAAAGTATTAATAAATAAGACGTCGTAATTACTAGTTTCGAATCAATATTCGGCATGACTTTCATGTCTCCAGTACTCATGGCTAGCCTACATAACTGCCCACTCGTCAATTGAAACCGTGCACTGCCTTACCACTCCAGGAATTTCCTTTAAGCATAGATTTGAGGTACTATGGCTATTCATCTCAAATTGAATATTGAGAACACATTGCACGTCTATGATAGACCTAACTAGAATGTACCTGGTTGAAATGGACTGCCCGTAAATAGATAAATAGAGTCAATTCTATTTGTAATTTAAATGTTTTATAAAACGGTCTAAGGTAGTAAAATTGTAAATAAAAGCGCATTACAAATTAAAAAAGGTACTTAAGTTTACTTTTTCATTGGAACTTTGACCTTAAGGAAAAAAGATTAAAGCATGTATCTCATCCTGCTTCAGCTTATGTTAAGTGAACTTAAAAGTATGAATGCGGTTCTGCTTTAGTTTTAAAATAATTTTTAAGTTAAATGTAAGCTAAATGTAATAAAAATTGAAATTTGAGAAATCTAATAAAAAAGTAGTTTTTAGATATCTTAGGCATAGTGGGAATATGCGAATATACCTAACTTTAGGTATTCTGTCAACGTTAAGAAAGTCTCATGAAAAAGCATGTGTTTTTAAAAATAAAGTTTGTACAACCCTGCACAGTTATCTTACGAGGTCGGTAACTCAACTGGAATCAACATGATATAGACGGTTATATTTAAACTGAAAAGCTGTAGAAGCTCAGATGCGTCTCAAGTGTGCTTTCATTCTTTTTATTTAGTATATTTATGTTTATTAAAAATCAATCTTAGCCAATCTCCGAATTAACCAATTTAATATAAAATAATTTCTAAAAATACCTTCCTTATTTATTAATTTCATTGTTATTGTTATAAATATCAAAAGATTTTTTTGAACTTCAATGTTTTGATATTTTTATTATAATAAAGTAAATGTAATTCTCGCTTAAAAGCCTAAGTCTAATTAAGCGATAAATAGAGTAGAATATCATGCGGACTCCTGTATTGTAATTGTAAGAAATTTTGTGACTAGCCCGTAAGCACAACTCCGTCAATACTGCTGAGCCGTCTGAGCTGCTGCCTACCCTTCTATCTTAGTGTGCGATACCGTTTCGCTTGGTTGGCGAAATTTTTCATGATTTATTTACAAAAGATACGAAAATGATTGGCTGTGGGGATTCACCGCCCATAGCAAGAGCGGAATCCACTTGTATGGCCAGTAATATAGCGTACCAGGGAGTTCCAACTTCCTTAATAATATTTCTTTGTATCTCTTTTGACATGCAAATACTCATTCTATAATTTTAGAAAGTTTTATTGTTAAAAATAAATTATAGTATTAATATAGAAGACTTCGGTAGTCAATTTTAAAATTAGTGAAAGCATGACTTTTTTCGACTAGCACCTAGGTCAAAACCTATTTTCTCGTTAGGATAATCCAATGATTAGAGATAGAGCCGCTTATCAAATTAGCACTTGATTTGATCGCTAATTATTATTATTCATAGTCAAATCTTAAAGCAACTATTGATTAGTTCATGAATATTATTCATTCAATAAGATATCTGCCATTTTAATAGAAGGATTATAAATAATAAAATTATATTATTACAAAGAGTTTTTTTCGATGAGAGTAAGTTAGAATGGTTGAGTGATTAATTCTTCTAAAGAAAACGTCGTATATTTCTCAACAGTACATAAATTTCTGTGACCTCTTCTATGCAAACTACTACTTAAACTGATTTATTTCTCAGGCCGAATATCTCTAAAATGAAGTTAGTTTGTCACACGAATCATTCGTGTGACAAACTAACTTAATAACTAATACAAACTCTGGGAAACGTCTGGAAATTATACTGAAAAGTCCTGCAGAGGTCGTAAATGCTATTGATAATAAAACTATACTGTTTCTAGTAGGTATTGTAGTAATTTTATTTTGAAAACAATATAGGGCAGAAAAACCACCGATTATGACACGTGTGATAACCGCATACACACACACAGACGGAAATCTCAGACATATTATAGTCGTCGGTAGGTTAGTCGATTCAACTTTTTATGATTACGATTGATACATATACGATGATTGAAATCAAAATTATTGTGATTTTAAGCGTGCATAAAAATAACATAGACCTTACAATGAAGCATACTTTTTAACGCTTATTACAGTCCTTCTAAATGCTAGGTAGATGTTTATTACCAACCAGCTTCGTATTTTTCAATACGTCTCGTCTTATATATGTTCAAGTACCTAATATCTCCCATTTCAACAAATGTTGTACACTTAGTTATGTATTATAAAAAACTTAAAAGAAATATTTATTTACATGCTGTGTTTTTTGGGTCTTTATCCACATCTCTGTCAAATCTAAAATGGTATGAGAGTTTTTAGCATTTTTATTCATTCATAATAATGCTCAACTATCATTGTCTCACTGATTGAGACTTTTGTTAGGTATGCTACTGTTCTTTGACTCGGTAATTGCTAAGAAAAGAGAATGTCATGACTTCCAAAAATACAAATATTATTATTTTAATATACATTTTGAAAAAATACCTCTAAATAAGATGCTGTTCTTTGATTTGATTGATATTGAATTCAGAAAAAAACCATTTTGAAATCACTATATTGTAATATACTTATAGAACTTCAAGAAAACTGAGTTTAAACAACTGTATGTAGTTTTAAAACTTGTGTCTAACTTTATAGAGTAATCTTCCATTCACTTTGACGAAAGTAAAAAGCGTTGCATTATCGTTGGGGTTCCCAAAAAATTTCTTTTCTATGTTACCACAATTTATTAAATCTTTTTAGTAATTATATGAAGGAGTACTTAAAGTCAGCTGTTGTAAACTTGAAACAAATTTGCAAAGCGTCAGTTTGTAAGTTATACTCATCAAGTAATGAAATAATAAAACGCTAATTATGAAGTTTATAAATCTACTTGCTGACTGTGTTCACATTAGGAGAAATAAAATATTGGTTAGGATAGTCTATACCACAGATTAAAGGTATGTGTATCTATGATAATCCATAGTATTATACAAAAAGCTTGTTATATAAAGCTAGTGGAGCAGCTGCTAAGAATGAAGGAAGGAAGGGAAGAATGGAGGTAATGTTCTGGCAAAGAATTCCTACGACAAATAAAGGAGTCGCTAACATTTTTGCGTGATGTTAAAGTGAAGACAGTAAATTGATGACTGCGCGTTCTTGAGAGGCAGATGGAAACTGGAATAAGCTTTAAAATCTCTTTATAATTGAAATAGACTTAATTTTTAAAATTATATAGTTCGGATAAACCGGTATAATTAATTTCTGCTAGTGCTAAGAATACAGAATAGATAAAACATGGCAACTAATCAAATTACTGAAATTAAGCTACTTTGTCAGTAGATAATTAAGATGCCAGCGACAGAGAAGTCAATTCTTAAGCTTACCGCAAAAATGTTCAGCTATTAACGCACAGAAAAGAAACTCGATATCATTGTTTCTTTATAGACTGATTACTATGTAGTAACGGCTGTGTTTGTATATGTACTGCGTTTTGTATTGATTTGAACAGAAATTATCGTGACAAAGCTATCGTCATAAACGTGGAAAAACTAACACAACTGCACAATTTTATTCTACAGTAACATTTTATAACATCTGGGCTCGTGTACGATTAACCAAATAACCCGTTCAATAGTAAATACTTTTTAATTTGAACTTTTTGCTAATCCTACCACGTTTTATAAACGTTAAACAACAAAATGCTAATTAATTGTTATAATCGTTTACCCAAAGTGGGGAATCCACAGACAAATTTAACTGAAAAGTTATACAGAACCAAACTTCATACACACAATCGCACAATAGCTGAGTGACGTCAATCAGAGTCAAGCTATTTGAAGAGAAATTAATTAACAACAGGTAGCAACAAATTCATGAAATTGTCATAACTTTATCCATTCGAAAGCTGTTGAATTGTATTTAAAATTGAAATAAATTATTAATAATTAATTAACAATATCTACCTACTTATACACATAGCCATTTAAGAGAATTTATTTATGTGCTCTGAGTAAAAATTCAATCATATTTGCATAGATAGGACAAATAGATGTTATTTGCAATGTTAATGATATCAATATGAAATATATAAATGAATTATTATTGTAAAAATATTTTTTATTTTGCGCTTTAAGGTATATTTGGTGGAATTACAATTGTTATATCGGTACCAAATTATTTAAAGCCAAGAAATAAGAGGCTTATAATATAAATAAAAAATAATGTTACAATTCTTCGATTAAGGAATGAATATAGCCCCCAAAGTACACAGCGTGAGCTTTGTGGAAAGCGCTTTAATACTAATAACGTGTTTGCCGAAAGCGTCAATGAGAAACTTGAGCACGAACAGCAAACGTTACCTGTCGAGCGTAGACTCTACATGTGATATTTCCTTATTTTATACGAAGCACGCTAAAGCCACGACTCGGGTTTCACACCAAGTCACAATAGGAAATTTGATATTTTCTGATCTACTTTTTATTTTCTCTTGTAAATTTATCACTAAAATTTTTTATATGTAAAAATATAAAATGTATTGTTATATATTTATTTTGAATTTCATATTTTGTTATTTATTTAGTTTTTATGAGTTTATTTTGCATTGAATTCATTGATTACTGTCTAATTTTCACTATTTAGTTCTTCTTGTGGGTCTGCTCAAAGAGATTTTGTTGCGATGACTGATGTTTTGTTGCGTATCACTTACTTTTCATAATATTCATCATTCTTTTTAGTCATATCGCTTATACCAAAAATAAATAAATTAGCATATCCAACAAGCAGTAAGTTGTAACAAACTAACACCATTTATATCAAGTAATCACTTCAAACTGTAGTGGCGTTAACATTCAGTATACAAGAGATGATCTTGTAAGTGAGCATACCTACTAATATATGCTATCGATTGCTTTCGGTAAACATACTGCAAAGTAAAATGTCGTGCAACGTAATATGAAATAAATATCTATAGATATTTCAAATAACAGAACAGGCATAATTTTAAGTATAATTAAATAAATTAAAAAGTTGAACTCGTTCGATCAGAATGGTCCAAGTTATCTCTGACTTTAAATCTATCGCTATCACTTACATTTCGATTTACACCATATTGCCATTACTGTACAACTGTTTATCATTGTGACATTTCACTCTAGAATGGAGTAATAATTTGCAATAAACAAAAGGTATCGAAATAGATATGAAGTTACAAAATTATAATTACAAAAGTAGTAATGCAAAGCTATGATGATTTTGAATAATTAACATTAACTAAGTTCATTACTTGTGAATCACAACTTGTAAATAATTACTTGTATAAGTATATACCTAACCTTTACATAAAAATATATCTTTAACTCCGTGGTATTTAACAACGCACTATATAGCAGGAATGAAAATGTGTACCTTGGTATTAATACAGTGGTTCCATTCCAATTGGTTGATCGCGACAAAAGGGGAAAATATTACCTTTACCTTTACTGGAAAAAATTGCTTTCTTTCTTTGTGATCTCTATTGATATTTGACAAATAGCGACAATATTCTTTGCCTTTTTTATCATTGGAGTTGGAATAGTTCCGGACGGACATTGTATTATTTCGTAATATTATCCTAAAAGTAAGTTGAAATCTTAGTTTATAGATCAAGTTCTTTGTTTAGCTCAGTTGTAGTATTCCCTCTTGTCCTAATTCTGATGTTCACACTATCGTCTACATATAGTGACTGGTGAATATAGACACGATAGTAAATGAATATAATTGACAGCAGTACAGACTGCGTTTAATTATGACAATCGCATCAAATAAGGACTATTTATGTGGCATTAACTATTCATTTACAATAATTTGAAACAAAAAATATATAAATAACCAAACATGATATAAAAATGCATCAAGAACTTAATACAAATTCTTAATTGTTGAAATGGAGAAGGTAGCTTGAAGGTAAACATCCGTGTCACTGAAACAAGTTGTAGATACAGTATTATATTGTAAAGATTACCTTAGCCTAAACGGTTATAACATTAATGGCCTTCTCGTAGCTGATCATATAAGAATTTAAAGCCATTGTAATAGACATACACAAAATAAAAGTTGCAACTGCTAATGAAGTTAAAAATACAGTAACACGTTGAGTGTAACTTTCTTAGATGACCAATCAAAATAGTAAATATTGTTTACAAAAAAAAAGAAAATATAAAGTTCGTGTCATGCATACGAACTCAATTGTATTCTCGTTTCAACGCCAGCTCAATAATGTGGTAGAACCTCAATTTCGTAACCGAACGACAATATTTCTTAAGATATTGAATTCTCATTTCTCCTCGTTTCATCTTTCTACCAAAGCGCTTTTAGAAAGATGTATTGAAGAAATTCATTTCAAGTACAAAAGCTTCAGCAGTGGTTAGAGTTAACGTAATTTTTTTACATCTTGACAACTTATAAAAACAATAAATATTTTGCTATTTTCATTAATTCTTACTGCAAAATATTGGGATATGTTGCAGTAAGAATTAATGGAAAAAATAAACTTAAAACAAAAAAACAAAGAACTATCTACACGCACGATAAAAAAAATTCGTCACGATTTAACAGAAAGTGTAATCTCTCCATCTCCTAGCCAGAGTTTTTATCTCTCTGTAGTAGGTAATAGGCTATTAAATTGCTTCTACATTTCCATTATTGTTTTCGGATTGAATCGTTTTTCATGTGAAATACGATGAAATCGAGCAAATTATAGTATTTGTGAGGTAAAATAATACTTGCGAAGGCTTGTGTTCTATCACTTTTGGCTATAAGAGACATATTGTGAATATTGATGAATGTTTAATAAATTTATGTCTAATTTATTAAGTGTTTATATTTCCATTTTAAAATTTCATTTATATTTGAATAACATCAAATAAATTTTACAATTTATAATTTAAATCTGTATAATATCAATTTCTCATTTTATAATGCTTATGTAACTATTTTCTCATTTCAGAATATTCCGAAATTCCATTTGATTTAATGCAGTTAATTGTTTAATAGGCTCTGTCCTTATTCAAATAAATTAATCTGCCACAGAAAAAAACCATATAATAATGATAAACGAAAACAATATCGAATTAAGAATAGGAAATATTAAATTTGACAATAATTAATTGCTACAAAGTAGCCTTAAATTTGACAATATTTTATATAAAAGTCAGAAATACCGACTTCAAAACATTAAAAACCAATAAATTATGAAATCTATGAATTTACGAAACTAATTAAAAGGTATTTTTAGAAAAAGGGATTCGTTTTCTATTTTTTCTACCAACGATTTTGCGCAAAATTTAAGTTAAACAAGTGAATACTTAAATATTCCTTCAGATCTCATGATCGGATCTTGAATCGAGCTATGGCATCGCCTCCTAAGCATATTCTTTTGAATATGCAAGATTTTTTCAGTATGCGTTTACAATATATTGGCTTAGAAATAGTATAGAACTATTTTTTAGTTAAATATAATCGTTTTATAATAAAAATAATCGAAATAATAATAAAACTCTAAATAATTATCTAACACTTATGAAAAAGATAAATAAGGACTGTATATAATGTGTGCGAAAGTAAAAAGCAAAAGGGTGTCGGTACTTACATATAAAATAAATATAAATATAAAATTAATAATATATAATATATATATTTAATAAATTAATACAGATGACAATTACAAATAAACATTAACTTTTCTAATGGTGAAAATGACAAGTAGAATTCTATTTAATTATAATTATTATAAAACAACTAGAAGGAGTTCGCAACAATTTAGTATTTATGGACAAGAACAACTACCAACCAAGTACTTTGCAGTTTGGTTTGAGATGAAGTACTTTAATGACTTGATATCATGATAAAATACTATATCTCAATTATATTCCCTGGAATTTCAATATATGAATTGGATATATTTTACTTTGTTAAAAAAAAGTTTTTGATTACAACAACAAAAATATCATTTAATGATTATAATACAGAGCTTAATAATAAATATTATATATAAAATATTTTTACAAAACAAGCCTTAGACAAGGTGTATTATAATGATAGGATAGGATGGCATCAATTTGGTAAAAAAACCATGCAATATAGCTTTACAAAAAAAACACAATATTTCTACACCACACTGGCCGTTATCTGCAGACATTCACAAATGCTCTGAGCCCTCTGAAAATAGGAAATAAGATATGCATAAAAAATCCTATATGGTAAGTATATACGGGATAGCACGGATGTACATGAAGTTGTGAGTTATGATCGTACGAATCCTGCGTACGTTACACTAACCTTACAAAGTGGGTTTCGCAGATTGCCTCATTTTATGTGTCATTTCAATTTTCTACCTGCTTTGTACAAACCGTTTTTTTTATATAATGAGTGCGGCAAACAACTACTCGTAGAAAGGCGATTACCTTAGGCTATAAACACAAGAGGTAACAAAAATACACTTTTTGCTTATCCCATTAATATTAAGAAGAAGCTTTTTATTGATAAGCTTAGGATTAAGGGTGTGATCCTTCCTGCGCAATTTAGGCTCCCATAACAAAATATCAAAATGTCTATGAAAACTAACCTACCATCACAAAATTAAAAGCTTCACCCTCATCCTTATAAGATTATAAGATAAACTTAATTATATATTTTTTTTTGTTAATTGCATGTTTTAATTCTTTTTTATAATATCGTTGATATTTATAGACATATATATATTCGTATATAGTAACTAAATAATTTTCCACAAAAACAACTCGGTTAATGCATATCTTTTAGATTTAAATTTTTTTGCTGATTTATTACATTTTTATTTGTTATTTAAAAATCTCATATTAAGTTCTCGCGTGTCTTCAGTTGAATATCAGTAATTTTCTCATGCAGTAAAAAACATACTGAGTTTTTGCCTATTTTTTACACACACACTTATCCGGCTGCAAATAATCTAATCGTATATTTTGAATGCATGTATTATATATGTTTCTTAAAGAGTAAAACAACAAGACAACATAAAATGTATGTTGTGTCTTTCAATACAAATGCCTTCCTTTGTGGGTGAAATACTACTTACACATAATTTTGAAGTAGTAATGACAAATTTAAGATTTCTATTATGCCAATACTATCAATAAATTTTATTTTACTTACAATACTTCTCTATTGTCATTACGAGTATATTAATATTCATTCTTAACTGTATACATGGTTTTCTCTGTGATGTTCTTTCGCCTCTGGCACTAACCTGAGACCTTGACCTAACCATTAAAATAAGACCGTTACACCTTTCTTATGAAGAAATCTGATCTCTTTTTGATCTTAAAAATATCAACCAACTACACAGTATGCACAGTGCTTCGAAATGAAAGTAGGGCAATTTGGCAGATCCACATCGTTTGCTCTCAACTTAATTGCCTCCCATAAAATTTGTGTTTGTTTCCAAAATCGGCTTTCGAGTGAACGAGAATTACAGAATGCAACCGTAAAGAATGTTCGTTTACTTTTTATTCGATTTTTGATTTCGAATTTTCAAAATGTTAAATTTCTATCTATTCAAGTACTTATTTACGTGCTTTTATTTAAACTGTTATGATGCTATTAATGAACGTCGTTACATAATACATTGCCACAGGGTAGGAAAAACAGTGCCCCTGTGAGTCGTCAGCATTCAAATCGTATAGAAACAGATGAAGTCAAGAAAAAGAAAGCCAAAATGAAGATAAGATATTGTGAAATATTAGAAACAACTATAGTAACTTTAGCTCGAATGTGGAAGCACTAAGAATAATAAGGAACAAAATAAGTCAAAGTAAGCAAATGTTTAGTGAGTTCTTAGGGTAGGTTCTCACCAAGAATGTGTATATATATTATACGATTACAATTATCAAACCAAATTATTTTCTATTATATATTCTTTAACTATCCTTGAATTAAATCAAACAAAAAGCAATAAAAATTAATCAAATTGTTCGAGTTGTTTTTTATTTTAGCGAGACTAACGAACATAGTATTATACATAGAAGAAGAAGAAGAAGATTGCAAGTCACAACTGACTTGTCTTTTCTTGAAAATTATGATTATTTAATTTTCGAAGGTTTTAAATATGTCTCGATCATTATTCTCTAAAATAAATCTCTTTAGCCAAATGACTCTGAAATATTCAGTCCACAAGGTGCAATCTCGACCTGGTTTTACCGCAAAGCTGTTAAAATAAATACTACGTGGAAAGGGTTTATTTAATTGAAATGCAACTCAAAAAGAAATTTATGTCGACTGGAAGAAATTTTCTTTTTTCATTAGAGTATACATTTTTCATTTATATTCGCAGCAGGGGCAGTTATTATGTACCTGTATAACATAATCGAATTTACCGGAGCAAAGATATAATTCGCATGTAGGAGATGTCTCAAAACCCCATCTCCTATTTAAATAAATAGAAATTTCAATTCTTTATATAGCAATACAAAATGTATCGAAGCAAAATATACTAACAGTTCAATTTCGCCACCTACCTACATTCGTAATAAGGTGAACTGGGGACAAATTCGATCACGCAGCGATTGCGAGGGACTTTATATTAAAATCACCGTAGTTTACACAATCCACAATAGTCTTTACTAAATTTGGAGTTAGGTTGCTAGTCAAAATAAGCGCTGGGAGTGGCAATGAAAATATTCAGAAGTCATGTCCAAGTTACCTGTCCTACAATCCAGATAAATTAGTTTTTAACTGTCTCAAGGTTCCGAAAAGTAAAACGAACAAATTAACCAAATTAAAATTATTAATGAATTTTCCTGAATAGTAGGTATGAATTTTTATTAACAGATTAATAATTTCATGGAGGCGCAGGACTTCCTGTAAATAAACTATTAAGCTATGTGCCAAACTTATAAATTAAATTATGGGTATACGTATACGTGACCAATCCTTTTTTCCGTTTTTTGACCTACACACCACTGACTAAGTAGCGGGCGTGTGTGGGATTCCTCCCCAGTAATTCCATTGTCGTTCACGGAGGCGACCTGGGTTCAGTCGAAACAACTCACCTTGTCGCCCCCAGGCAACTCAGCCTTACGGCCAGGCTTCGCGTGGAGATTTCCCCGAGTTGGGCAATCTTAGACGTGGCGGCCTTTGTAATGTGAGCGTGGGAGCCACCCACATACACGGTTGCGCTGTAAGCGCAAGTGTGTAGAAAAACGGGTGCCCACCGCCCGCCTTCTCGTGCCGTTCCGCCTACTTATACGCCGAAAAAGAGCGGCTAGATGGTCGTTCTTCCTCTCCCTCTCCGCTGTCTCCTTCTGTGAGAGAACAGTCTCGCAAAAAGAGGCAACAGCCTCCCATACCCTCTCACTACCAACCATACACGTGACTAATCCTAATGAAACGTGTACAACATACTTTTCTTTACGTAATGTCAAGACTTGTATTTTGTTCTGATGATGATTGTCAGTATCCAAATAACTGGTCATAAGGAAGGCTTACGATAATAATTAAATACACGATATACAGTAAAAACGCAGCCAGTAAAAGTTAAATTAAGTTTCAATTGGATCTGTTAAAGTTTAAAACAGCACCATAAAATACAGACTGCTCATAAACTTTTGCAAGTTCTAGCTGGATGCTAATTGAAAAAATATATAACTTTTGCACTATCAAAATAATATATTACTTTGATAGTGCAAATAAATATAAATGGTCCAGAAACTGCTTGTTTGAACCCTATATTTTGCTGTAAAATATTTTTCTAACGATATTTTTTATTTGTTACAGATTAATTCGTGCGCTGGAGTCTTCCAACCATGGATCAACCTTCAACCTCGCTGACGGAACAATCGTACCATTTATTGCGAATACCAACCGATACTTATTTGTATAGTTGAGCCCAATAAGATGGTTAAATAGCGTAAGACTGTTAAGTGATAAAATGAGCTTATAATTTTAGTTATGTCGGGAGAAAGGATGCCTTATTACGGGTACAGAGAGGGGGGGTCCGAGTCAAGTGGTGGAGGCTCGGAGTCAGAGGGGGGAGACTCAGACTCGGAGGGGGGCCTGAGCACGGAGAGTACGGCGGGGCAGGGTCTGCCGTTTCCTGGGTTCACGCCGGTCGCCCTCCGATACTTGACACAAGACTCGAGGCCAAGGAGCTGGTGCCTCAAGCTGATCACCAATCCATATCCTTTTCAAAAGCAGTTGAGAAACTACAATGTATATCACAGACAGTTTTTCTAAATTCTTTTTCCCAAAGATACAGGTTCGCTGAAGCATTCAGAGAGATCATTTATTTTTTACAGATGCTCGCATTTAGATAGATTAACTTGGCTTTTCCGACGCTTGTTTGAAATACCAAATAGCCTGTCTGAACGCGCGGATTAAATCAGCCTATTATTTCTACTACATACGTTACATATAACGTAGACGATTAAATATTATATAAAAGTGCATTATCATATTAACATAATCTATGACTAGTTTTTATTAAATTAAAAAACGATGCTTTCAATTTTAAATTATTTTACCATTCATTTATTTTAACCACATTTAAATTTTATAATTCAATTGAATGACAACGTGCAATTGAATAACATAAAGTGAACTTTCCGCTAATTATTATAGTAATAATAGCTCTTGGGAATTATATAAATCATTTTCATCAACACATTACTGTTTCAAAAGACATTACTAAAAAATTAAATAAAATGGTATAAGAAACCTCCTTGACGTGTCACAAATCGAAACAAAAATTCCTACGCATTTTGTTACCAAAATGAATTGTAACACAATAACCAGTTTGTAAACTTCTTTATATTCAAGAGAATACTGGCTGCCAACTGCCAAGAATATTCTGCGCTACATAAATATTATCCCAATATTTCAAACTTTAGCATTGCAAATCATTGTTCTCCCTAAACTAAAGCAGATAGTTTCTCTTTCCATGCTATAGTGAAAATAGCGGCCATTTTGAGCAAATAATAGTCACGATTAAGTGTCAGCAGCACATCGCAAGGAGAAATGACCATCTTAAGGGAGGAAAGGTCATCAAATAGCTGCTTTTTTACCGTGACGATATTACCGTGGACGTCCACAGAACAACGGCAACACAGGGAAGTCAAATGTATGGATATATATGTTAAATATCCGTCCGTACGTTATGCCATGAACGTTCGCAGCACATCTCTTGCCGTAACAATATCGTAGGAGCCCGGCTTCCCTGTAAAACCATTGCAATATCCTTGCGATATACTGCGTCACTACAAGGAATTATATTGATGTATGAGTGTGACTCCACGTGCCCGCGGTCCCACTGTCCATTCTTCGAGCAGAAACAGTACATGAGTTCGATGTGCTTCTGACCGATCGGTCAAATGAGAAAGCACATACTCAAAATTACGTATCTATAGACAGTATTATATGTAATAGTTTCTTCTAAATATTTCACTTTTGGCAGTGGTGTTTTTTACCACTATTAAGATCGTCTACGTAGACGATCCTTAGAGATCCATGTCTCGCAGTTGTCCTCGCAGCGTCCCTTGGCCGATGTGATAATGATAAATAATTGTGATCATTATGAGTCTACTTGAAGTCTTGATTGTCATTTTTTAATTAAATTTTTTTAACTAAACTTTTTAAAGTCTTAATCAAATTTTTTTTAACTATACTTTTTAAAACCTGTAAATATCGAGAGCCATAACTGAAGTAGGACAGAAGGATTCCCTTGTAACCATATTCACGTGTCTTAATCCATAAGATATCTAAATCACAAATTCTAATAAAAGAGAATATAGCTAAGACAAAGCATAAAAGACATATTATAAATGAAAACAAATTAAAATAATTTAACATTCAAATAGAATTTTATTGACTTCCTGATTTTATTAAATGCCTACGTGCTAACAAATTCAATTTTACTTTCGTGTAGATCTATCTATATACTTTTTATGAGTGGATAGATATTTGAAACATCAATCAGTTCAGTCAAACAATTGAGCTGAACAGTTTATTTAGAGAAATAAACATCGCGAACACGAATGCATATGTTGATGAATAAAACGTATTGACTCGTTGCTAAATTCCAATTCAAATTTTTTTATTCGTCACAACAATTATTAATATTAAGTACTGAATAACTTTAATACCGAATGTTGAGCATGATTTTGTTTTGGTTTTTTTTTTAGAAATCACAACATGGGTCATGTTAAAATGATGAATGCGTGCTATTTATTAGCTAACCAAGCCATTAAGAATTGCTTAGTTGCGATAACATTTCAAATTACTATGTTAACCATGAAGGTGTTTATCTAGAGTATGTTATTCTTAAAAAATATAACTAACTTCGTTAAACTATTTCTAGATAAATATTATCTAAGATACATAGTAAATTATACTTTTAATACGCACATTTTTGTGGGTGCGCGTAATCGTTAGTAGTAAAGTAGACATTACTTAAATTATATAAAAGTATAAAAAATTACTTTAATTTAAATTTTATATCTTATTTCGTTACACTATGTGTTTTATGTACTGACACTTTATGTGTTATGTTATATATCTATGTTTGTAATAATAAATTCAACTACAAGACCCGAATGTTTTATCACCAACAGCTTAGACGATACTCGATGCTTTTTTTTAACGTCAAAAAATCCTTTATGGATACCCAGGGAGAAACGGGGGCTGGGGGAGGATGGTTTTGTAAAGAGCCGGCATACCGACTAAAAACTGACGATATCGTGCGATCGCACTCTTTTGGTTGTCCTTCCTCTAGTTGTTTGGCGAAAAATGCCACGGATACTTGGCATTTTTCACCTCGTTAGCGGGGTGATGTTCGCGAGCGACAGAGCCCCCCTACGTCACTCAACAATCCTGGTTAAGGCGGATGAAGTTGCCCGTGAAGGCGCCTCCTTCGGCCGAGCCTGCGTCTGCGGTTCGGTCTTCCCGCGACCGTTTCGCAGCCTCTTTTAGGGCCATGACGTCCTCACAAAATGAGGCAAAATCAGCCACGATGTCTCGCTGCCGACAATCTTACGAATGACAATCAATGCCTAAGTTAAGCTAAATAATTGATGCAAGTATGTTTTTTTTGTTAATATTGTAATATGTTTACACCATTTCATTTCTAATTACATTTGACAAAAAGTTAATACTACAGGCTAAATAGGTATTTAGCACAGTATTTATATTTAGTACTTCGGTATACAGGGACAGACGCAATGAGCCTCACATTCCCTTAACGATGTTAATTTATTTTCACGAACCCATATAAACAGTGAGTATTATGCGAATGTAGCGCTATCATCTTTCCGTGGGGGTAATTTAATTTTGAGACAAACACCAGTGTGTGCTAATTGTGAAAACGCAAATTGTTTTACATATATTAATTGTTGTGTACTTATGTAAAAGAGACTTGACTTGATTAAGTATCAAAATCACTTGACAGACCGTGAATCTGTCATACTTAACTATGTATTCAGAACTTAACTACCAAAAGGAGTGGATCACGAAAATTATTATCAAAATTATAATAAAAATTACAAATGTAACACCAATATAGATTTCTAAGGTTTTATTCTACCATTTACAAGATTTGAAATATTAGAAAAACACGTTTAATTTAATTTCGATCACATATTCGTTCGTTGGTTCGAAAGTTCATTCATGTTTTTTATGCAACTAGCAGAAAAAGTATGGTAGCTAATAAATGTTCAGCATTTTTTGTTGCCAACATTGGATGTGTTCAATCGATGTTTGGGCAACCGGCCAACTGGATATTGTGCTTTGGAATCCCAATAGGGAAATTTGAATAAATTGTTGGCTTCAATTTCTTTACAAAAGCCTTTAAGACTTAACAATCTTGTTTTATAAAATAAAAATAAGATGTAGATTTAATCTTACGCTTCCTTCGAATTGGTAGAACTTTGAGTAATGTACTGACTTTTCCAGTCTAATTAATACTCAAAGCACAAAATAAAGCTCGACGTATCAAATAGCAGGCTTATCTTACGATCCACTTTTAAAAACTATGATTCCATATAAGGTCGCGTTATCAGTGTGTCATATTAAGAGTTCACACGGATAGGAAAAGAGATTGAACATGAACTAAATATGCGTATGCCTTTACAAACTTTGTTTCTTACAATTATCAGATTGTACCCAATTTTACATGGGAATTCAGTAGTTCCTCTAAGTGCCTTCCAAAATTAAACTTGTTTTAACAAAAATATCACATTATTTTTACAGAAAATTTACAGAATATCATCAGCGTTAATTAAAACAATCCTCTTTATGTCCGTATTCATAATTCGATTTCATACTTTTACTATATTTCTGATAGTAAAATTAAAGCGTGTCAGGAATTAATATAATTCACTTTAAGTGCTATATAGATGTATAAAATGTCGGAAATTCGAAATATTGTAAAATTAAATTAAATGTTTCAAACAACTTCGCCTACGAGGGCGGTGTCATCACCGACGAGAAAATAATTATAACACAATTTTCTGGCTTCAACTGTATACCCTAATTTATTCAGAATCGTATAAAATGGAAGTTAGTTTGATATTACTGAACTGGTAAGAGTTTTTGACTAAAACTATATTCTAGAAACACGTACATAAAGCTTATAATCTCCTTTTCGTCGTGGTTGAGTCATCTAGTTTGTTACAAATTTCATGGATGTAGTTTAAAATGAATTTAGTTACGCTCGTTTCATCCTGATTTCTTGTGGTTATAAAATAGAGCTTTGAATTCGATTAGGCCACTTACAATACTCCTTTAAGCGAAAGCTAAAAGAAAACTTTTTGAATTTAATTGTTAAAATGGCCTTCTTTTTGAAATAAGATAAAATTTTGGTGTTATATTCTATTGTATATTCTAGTTTTCTTTTTGGTTTGTGTTCTTATACTAGAGAGAATATTTTTTGTTTATATTACAGCAAGTTTAATATTTATTATATATTTTTTATGTTGAATAAATAAACAGAGAAAAGTGACAATAACTATTTACTTAGCAACTGCCCACTAACCTTGCAATGGTAAATAATTTCACTTGGTTGTACATACGCCTTCTTTATTTTGGCTGTGAGGAAATTCAATGTATTTCCTTCGTGGCTATGAATGGTAATTGTGGCTCATTAATTATCGAAAAAGACGAACAAGCCATGCATAACTCATAAACAGGAACGAAAGGTTCAATGTCAAACATAACTGTTATATTATTGCAATAACCTGCTGTAAGTATAAAGATTATTCGTGTTGGAACCAATCCAATGGTTTTGTTTATTTATTATTAACAATTTTATAGAGCGAGAAGATGTGTAAAAATAAGGTTACCTACTAATAAATCAGTTCAAGTGAATTCAATTGTTATTGCTGGCATCGAGTTAATTTATAAATGCGGTAATGAAATGCGATTTCAAACGTACGTCGAATAAATAATATAATATAAATTAGCTTGTTGTAGTTAATTATACATTTTATGAAGTCTTATTAAATTTACAAGTCCCTGTTTTACTGCCAGGTTGTTTTGATAAACCTTGCGAGGCATACCAGTAGACCACCGCTTTTACAGTTACAGTAACAAATCAGTTACAAGGCAACCATGGAATGCATGAGTCTTATGAATCTTAGCTTCAGAAAATTGTATTTTTTCTTCTTGTTATAGTAAACCTGACCCCCATTAAGACACATTAGAAAGAAACTTATTTACGAGTTACGTAAGCTGTAATATAAATCCATATTTCAATCTGTATCTTAATTTTATGACTTATATAAGTTTTATGACATGGAAACCTTAATTAATAAATTTATTTGAATTTAAAATGAAGACTTTTAAGTAGTCCTAAATACATACATTAAAAGTCCACCTAACCCTACAGATAGCAAGACATCATTAGACTGGCAAGGAAAATAATATTTCATACAAATTATGTACTTTAGTATCTAAAGTACGTAACCATTTAAAGATAACTGCCGTTTGCTGCGAAAAATATTGTATAAGCCTTGTAAGTGCCGTTTTAAAATATGTATTCTTAATGAGCGATTTTTTATGAAAAAAGACACCATATTTTACCACATGATTCCATATTTTTTTACACTACTGAATGATCATAAAATTTTCTTACAATATCAACGGCTTATCTCTTAAATCTTTCAAAAAAATAACAAATATATCATAAATGAAAGTAGTAAATTATTTAATTTAATATTTATTTTGTCAATAAGCAATTGACTGAAATGTTTGTATTTAGCAGAAAATTCTGTAAGCGAAAGCAAATTATTATTTAGGTACATAAATGATAAGACATTAAAAGATCACATTTTATATATAATATAGATTTATTGTTGAATTTCGAAGTTGGAATATACTTTCAGTAATAGTCGACTATGAAAGGAAACCACTAGGTAGTTTTGGAGGCACATTCACATTTTACTTACATCGTCTATATATTCACAGATAAAACGATCACTGGTTTTAATATCAATACTAGGGACACGAATAAATGAGAGGAAAAACATGTGAACATGCCATATTCACCATCTCTCATTTGTTTCTGCGTCAGACGAGTGGCGTTTGTATTGCAGCATTCCGGTTTCAAAGACAAGGGGTGACTGAACAATATCCGGGTGTACTTCTATACGTATGAGTATGTTGGTCCTCAAAATTTCTCAGGACATCTAAATATTTCAGTCTTTATGTGACATTTCTTGTAATTCCATATTGAATCACGGAAATTGTTTATGTCATAGTAAACATAAGATACATTTATTAATACAGTGAGATTTTTTATCATTACTTTTGATGACACCGCATCCCTTTTAGAATGCCACAAAAATCCAGTGAAATCCAATTTGAGGTATTATTAAGTATAGGACTAATATCCTTTCCCTCATTCTATATCGAAGACAATGTATTATTTTAACTGTAATTGTAAAGTTATGTTATTATTAATCGGTTAATTATTATTTTGCTATTATGGCATCAAAATATTTCGCATCGATCATTAAGTGCCAGTGCTATACGTTACATTGTTGAAGTTTCATTATCGTACTCGATATATGGCCTTGGCTGCAATGGAAGCAACATTGAACTTTATAGCACCAATTAACCTAAGGAGAAGCTCTACAAAATAGTAGGAAGTATTTCTTGAACTTACTTGCGCATACCAATACATTACAATGTAACTAAAATTGATTTGACGATCACTAAAGATGAAATGGGACTGTATATTAGTAATGGCTCAAGAGTTAGTTGTGAAAAGAATACTCAACAGCTCAGCTATGGTAAAATTTCATGGATACTTAAGTGATTTAAATTGTTCAGTAAGAAATTTTAAAAATTTGGCAACAATCTTTCTTCAAGCTTTATAGACAGTAGGCATATATAATTTTCTTTACGACTAATCAACATAAAAAGTACGATCCACGTAGTATGTATAGAGAAAGTCATTTCGTGGATGATTCTCTTTAACCATAAACCATAATCGCTGATCTTTAAATAGATTTGAAATATTTATTGTTGATTTTCCTTGGTCCTACCAAATTGGAAACTTAAAATTGCTTAGTAATCAATCCTAATTTTCTCAATTATAGAGACTTGAATTTCAGATCCGACTAGACCCAGTTACTTTGTTTACTTACTTTGTTCGCTGTTAACAATACAAAATTAAATATTTGTAATAATACCGTGATGAATATCAATCTCAATTT
Organism: Acentria ephemerella; assembly: GCA_943193645.1. Lineage (NCBI taxonomy): Eukaryota > Metazoa > Arthropoda > Insecta > Lepidoptera > Crambidae > Acentria > Acentria ephemerella. The sequence goes on along the minus strand of OW971886.1, from coordinate 5,584,622 downwards.
TTTACCTACAACAGAAACAGTAAGGTCTGTTTCTGATCAACGAAAATTTCAAATATATTTGTTTATATTTTTATTAATTATTTCTTGAAACAATTCTGCTGAACAAGCACAATTTTATATTAAGAATTAAAAAGTTTTAAGTCGTTCAAAATTAATTCTGAATTTGATATCTGTCTGTTAATTGGTTAGTTAGTGAGATGTATTTATAGGTTTCGTATTCAATAGCATCGTGATCCATTAATTAATTACGTTTTCTAATGATATAAATATTTTACGAAAGTACTTCTAATAATATTATTAATAAAATATAAATAAACGCATTAATTTACAAAAACACTTTACTAAATTTAATAAATAATACCTACTAAGAAACGGATAATTACAAAAACTTCATCAATGATCTGATAACAAAACAAGTAACTTTTAAAGTTATTGATTTAGTTCTAAATATCAATTATAAAAATTCACTTTTAGAATAGATTGATTTTATTCTTCAATTGTTAAAAGATAATTATTACTTCAAGTTTCAAATTAACTAATATAACAAATGACCAACCTATGCAGATATTAAAAAACTTATGCCAAATTCCAAAATAGTAACTAAATATTTCTCAATATAACCTCTTCCTCCTCCTATCGACTTTTTTGTAACTTCGGATTTAAGAAAAGAAATAATCAGTATTTTCTTTGGAGTTACAGACATACACAGTACGAATACAAAAGTGACAATACGCTTAAAAGGCTACAACAAATTATTTTCTATACGACTGTGTGTGTGTATCACAACAGCGCAAAGTTGCTCACAGTTCAGCGCCATCTTTGCTAGGTCACCCACGAGCAAATCGCTGAACTTTTGGAGGATGACTTTTTATTTCAGTCATGCACTTCAGATTGTACGCAGTATCCATTTAAAATTTTTCAAATATGATTTTACCAAAGTTCATACAGTCCACCAATCGTAAAATATAAATACTTTAGAGGCATGTTTAATAGATCAAAGATATATAAAATAAACAAATAAAATAAAAATAAATAAATAATAATAATATAAAACAAAAAATATATATAAATAAGCAAGTAATAAGTAGTAATATTTAGTATTAATAAGCATAAATGTGCAAAAAATAATAAACTTTTGGACGTGTATACAGAAAAAATTAAACTTAGTATGAAAAAAATATGCTATTAATTGCATTTACATTCAACAGTCATCAATAACTTGACTTCAAAATACTACAGCTAAGTATTACAGATTACCAACGTACAAACCTCTTTATTACAGATATGAATTTAAAGGGACGCCACACTAAACTCAACCTTAGAGCAGAAGACAAATTTCAAGGAGTAATTGACGTAAGCCGATTTTCAAGGATCGTTTGTTTTATGACAATTTCACCCGGTCTTGCTAAGCAGGCATATGATGGAGGTTCAGTTTGACAACTTACTTCACTTGTGGTATAACAAGGCCCACACACGGTAGTAATACAAGTACACGAGAATAATAGAAGCGATAATTTGTATTATCTAACCATATTTCGTATCTGTTTATATACATACATATAAAAGCTGTCCTGTTTATATGCTTATAGCTTGAAAACTACGAAATTTATTTGTATAAGTTTTATCACTAAAAAAAGGAAAGAAAGGTTAAAAGGTTTTCTTCAAGGAGGCTGTACATTTCATCATGCTTTAACCTAAGGAAGCGCTACGCTGAGAGTTTTAATAAAGCATGTCGTTCTGGTTCTGATAACAAAAGCAAACCTAGTAAGTTCTTTTGTTTTCGTTATCACCATGGTTTTATCATGGTATTATTATGAATACTATTCCAAAAAATAATATAAATCTATTTCTATTTTACGAAGATATGAGGTTTTTTCCTAAAAGCTGTACCCAGCATTTTATTTTAAACAAGATTAATAACAATCCATAATAAAAATACGTAGATTCACATGCTTATTTTTTCTGATTCTTTTCTGCTTTCAGCGCCTTTCTTAGATTTTGTTAACGTGAACCCAATCTATCAACTCAACAACGAAATGTGAAAGCATTTATTACCGACGTCGTTGATTTATTTTTGACTATCCGTCTTAGTTTTTACCATATACTTGATTTTACTTCATTCGCCATTTTATTTTAAAATTCTCTCTTATCTGTTACTTTTGAAAAAAAAAAACACATATATTTTGAAATTTGCATTTATATCATATTGGAAAACCCTATTTCTGGTGACCTCCAAAAACAGTGATATATATTGAAAGCACTATAAAAAAAATTAAGCTCTATCTAAAGAGTTTTAAAACAAAGTGAAACTCGTATAAAAATCTAATTCTTTAATAAATCCCGATAAAAAAATTAAAAACAAACAGTATATTGGTATATTTACAGGGTTGTTTTAAAACTAATATTTTTACTAGTCTCTCAATTATGTTCTAAAGAATCATAACTAAAACGTAAATGAAAAAGAAAGGAAAATGAATTTGTATATAATTAATGAATAAAAAATAATTCAAAATTTGTGGTTCAGTAAGCTTTTAAAATATTAAAAGTTTACTGAACGTTTACTGAACTAGTTTAAGTAACATAAATCAATAGGTTTAAGTGACATAAATAAGTCATTTAACGGCTGTCTTTTAATATAGATCTCTTTGCAACTTTCCACGTCTATTGGTAAATGAAAAGTAAACACGACCACGTTATCAAAACTCATATTTTTACTTTTCCCACTAATGAAATAAATAGTATTAAATTACTTTCTCAGTTAATTACAGTTGTTCTTAAACCTGACAGCAAATATCACACCCAGTATTTTCCATAAAGTTCTTTGATAAAACGTAAAAATCATGCCTTTTAAGAGTTGTTATTATTTAATCTCACAAGCTAAAGTGACAAGTGACATTGACATATCGAAGCCCAATATTTGATTTAAATTTACATTACAAAGATACTTGTAAATGTGAATACCCAAACCCTATTACCATTTAAATAACAGATAACGCTAAGGCTAATGTAAGAGTGAACTAAAACCTACCCCTGTATTTGTAATTCAACGTAGATATTGCTATAAATTAAATACAAACATTCTTTCATCTCTTGCTATAGAGCTTAAAAATTACTACTGGAAAACAATTATTTGTACTTGTATTTTGTATTGTTTAAAGGTGATGAAGTGGTTATGGTGATATTTACTCTCCATTTTTATCCGTGTTGACAATGATAAAACCATACAAAATTTTGTAGTCAAATCTGCTTCGCAGACCTACATGTGATACTCTTCGAGTAGAGTTACAGGTCATTTAGATAGGGCTGTGTTGCGGTAAACTAAAAAAAATAAAAATATAATTCAATGTAGAAATGCACTTGACCGTTACCTATCCGAAAATATCCCGTCCGTGCGCTCGCTAATGAACAAAATTACTTTTCGACGTTAATGAACCTACATTCGTGGTGGGTTTTTGTCATATACTAATAGGAATGAGCCTCAATTATTTAACATCATTAGAACTTTAATTAAAAGCTCAGTGGTTGATTCCATATGAAATACATGCATTGTTAGTTGTATATTACAGTGGATAAGGTAGCTTAGGTGCAGATATTAATTAAAATATATTTTACTACAAAAAAATACTTTTTATTTTATTTACCGGATGACGACGAAACATCGTGGTCTTCATTATAAAAATATTATCTATACTATTATCAATAATATTTTTATAATTATGAGAAGTTTCTATTAGAAATAAGCCACACCTTTTGTTTTTAATTTCTTATGTTAACTTTTATGTGCACACAATAAATATTTAAATTAATAAATAAAGAGCGAACATATTATAACTGCAATATCATAATAATACATTAAAATTAAAATTAAAACTAAAAAATCTGACCTCTTTCGGGTTCGGAAAAGTCTGCAACAAATTTGTAACTGCAAACATTCGCATAATCTGTAGCTTTTTGGCAGTCTAAACATAAATAGTTAATTTATGTTTTAAATTAATAAACATGTACTAACTTTGTATATAACTCTTTGAAATTTATTTGGTTCTGAAGTAAATATTTTGAAAAATTAGAATTATTGTAAAAAATAATGTTCTTTTTAACTTACCGATTCTCATTTCAAAAGATTTCATTCAGAAATGTCAGCCCATTTGCAAAGAATGAAATATTAAGGCTGTTTCAATGAGTTAAAATCGGATACGCCATGATGATTCATTTCGTGAGACTATGCACAGATTAAATAGTTAAATCCATTTGAAATAAATAATTATTTATAAAACCGTTATCATAAAATAGGATAATAGCTTTGTTCGCCCAACACATCTAAGTGTACCAATTATATATGCTCAGAAATATACATGATAAAACTTGACCTACTACTCACTTATCTTAATATTTATGGTCTTCGCGTCCCTTTTCATATTCTTTTTTGTGTATGGTTATTGTCTGAATAGAAATCACTAGCTTCCAATGTTTAGCTCAATTTTACTTTGTTGATATTAAATATGAATTTATCATTTCAATGTCGCGAGTCTATAACAAAACTAAGATCAAAATTTTTAGCTACTTTGAATATTTTCTGTAATTACACTTGATATGAAAATATGATTTTTTTTTATAAAAAGCTCAGCAAATGACTCGACCCTGCTTGATGATAAGCAGTAGAGGAGTCCATATGTGAAGATAGCTAGTGCAGCATGAGCATACTGCCTTAGCCACCCTCACCTTGCCGTCCCAAAAAGTGCTTTTTCACGCCTCTTTTAAAGGAACCCATGCTGTATGAAGAAGGGAATACGTGTAAGCCGGTAAGGAATTTCCATGCTCTAGCTGTGTATCTCTTCGCAAAGTAGACGTGGCGACCGTGAAAGAGTGATTTCATTTCATATTGGATTCAATTCCAAAATTCGTTACTTTTGATAGTATTGGTCATATTACACATTACAAATGTAAAACTATTTGTAATACCATTAAAGTTAAAAGCAAATTGCGTTCATTCAACAGAAAGAACAATAGATGGATGAACAGACAGCAGTTTGAATACAAACCTTTGAAACGATTCTAGTCTACATAATACAATGAGTTATTCATTAAAATCTGGCCGAGTACTGCAATCGCTGAGCTAGCTATGAAATGCTCTTATCATACTTTTGATGGATTGAAAGTGAAATTTAATGTGAATATTATTAACGTAAGGAATGTTATAGTTGTTTGATTATATAAAATGTGTCACGTTTTTATTTTACCTGTAAATTCCATGATAGAATATCTTATCCATTCGTCTTTTATTGATTTGAAATATTATTAATGTTATTAGTATGTTGTCAGAATATAAAATCAGAAAAAATATAGAAGTTAAATTAACAAAAAAGAAAACTTATTGAATTCATTTAGGAGCCCATATCTTTATTGGGTAGGCCAGTATAGTATACTATAACATACTATACTATAACACGACTATAGAAGCAATAGTAGTGTAGGTGCTATCTCGTGGAAAATTAAAGGTTATGTTATTTTTGCCCTTCACGAGATATGAACCGTTAAAGGGTCGTGGGTATGGATTAATTTTACAGGTCATTAGAGTAAAAAGGGGTAAACGAATTTTACGGCGGTACTAACCTTAGACTTTTCCAAAGTTTTTTTTTTTCTACTTGAGGTGTGATAAATTTAGAAATAATTACTTATGAGATGAAATATTGACAGGAAAGCTACTCTGCGCCTGTAGTTTAAGCTGTGAAGATTATATTTTTTTAAATAAAACACTCAATTATTTATTAACATTCTTGTATATGAAAAAAAAAAAGATTTGTAATTAGATACACTGCCCGTGCGTTATTATAATAAAATGACTGGAATTCAAAGTTAAATTTTAACTCGTGCCATAATTTTGACTAATCAAACGTTAATATACCTTTATTAAATAGATAATATTAAACGAAAAAGTTAGAGTATTCAAATTATTTTCAATTATCGTACCCCAGATGTTCTCAAATGGCGCAAACGTACTTTGAAACGACTTTCAGTCTCGGAATACAAAAATATCTCATTATTTTATAAAGTTGCTTCTAAGGAGACGTTAATATAAAAGATCTGAATGTCAAAATTACTCACTGCTATTTTGACATTCAGATCTACATTTTACTTTGTTTTAGATTTAAAAAATAAAAGCTTAAATAATTGGAAAGATGTATTATGTTCTGTAGATAAGGGAGAAGTTATCACTTTCAATATATATCTTTATCGGCGAGCTTCAAATACCAGAAGATACTCAGCTTAGAAAAATGACACTCTTCACAAAATAAACGTAACTTTAAAATAAAGGTATTTCACTATTTCTTTAAGTATATACAATCGGATAGTAAGCAACATACGAATTTCGATTCAGTTTCCTTAATTATAAAAACACCTAGTGGTAGGGATCTGTAAGATTCATAATTTTTTATCGAAAGAGTTTCACGATCAACTTAAAATAAAGTAAAGTGGGACCATTCAGTTGAACACTGCAGATTACGCTATTCAACGAGCTTATTATACTTTCCTTTATCATCCAATCTAGATTCTTAGCTTTCAACTTATTTAAATCAAGAAAATGTTATATATCTTAGATAAGGATATGAGTGATTGCTTTTGATATATAATATGTTTACACTTAAGAAGCCATGCATGATAATCAGAATTGCATAAGAAGCAGATCACCAATAATGCTTAAGAACGACACTCAGATCTCAACTCTCAGGTCCTGAAATAGTAACAAAAAATAGTACGTAAACCATTAGATACTATTTATTATTAGAAAAGTATCATTTAGCTAAAACTTAGTATTCAAAATATACGCATAATAACTCTTATACGACGGTAAGATACAGATTGTAAATGTTGCATTAGTACTTACTTACCTTTTATTTAATTTTATATTATCCCCGACAATATACATTGATTATTAAACAAAGACTATAGGACACGGCTTTCGAAAGAATGTTAGAAATGTTTGTTCCACGGGCACAAACAGATTGATTAATGAGAACCTACAACTTCTTTATATAATATCAAATATAATTTCAGCCATAGTCAGTCAGTATAAAAGCCCTTTCAAGCACGCATACTTAAACATACCGCAGACAATTCTCGTATTCGTGTCGACAGCCGAACCTTAGTCCAGAACAAGTACAAGTACTACTACGCTTTTGTTCACACGCCCTTGGCATAAATATTCTACGAGGACTGGATTTTATTCCATACATCTGCAAAATTTTATTTTTAAATGTAATTACATTTTGGCTTTTTTATGACCGATGCCAAAGGAGTTTGTTTGCAATTACCTTATATTAATGTAATTTAAATAGATTATCTATATTTTTAATACTTTCAAAATATGGAACCTGTACGCATAAGTAAAAAAACAGGTCAGCAGGTCATATTTAATATACTGACAATGTCGAAGTTTTTGCCAGTATTTTAAATATGATCTGACGACGCATTAATAGCATATTAATCGTTCCAATATCGGTAGTTAAAAAAATGTGTAAGCATGCCAAAGCGATGAACATAATCGTGAAATAATCCAAAGAATTCTACCAACACACCGAACTCCTTTATAAATAGTTTTAAAAACATTGCCGTTAGTTCATTGGCTCTAGAATAATTTAAAAATTTAATTAGAATTGAGAATTTAAAGTATTATTGAATCTTACTCTCTTTTTTGTTATATTTATTTAAACTTAAAATCACATACGGAGCTTTGTGAATTTGGCAGGTAACAGATTAAAGCGTTAAAGTATAAAGTGTAACCGCTTTATATTGGTCTGACAAATACGATGTATTGTTTGCGGTATCTTTTTTCAGAGTATATTGTTGTTCTGTAATATAATCTGTATATACAAATGATAACGATGTTCTTTCGTTATCATTTATCCAGTTGTTTTGTCTACATATTTAATCCTTTTATACATTCATTGTTATTGTCATTTAGTGTCGTTACCAATGTTGCATGGTTTATGCCGTATTAGTGTTGGGTTGGCTCAGCTTAATTAATATAATACTTATTTTTTCTCTTAATAAAATATATTTATAGTATTTTTAACAATTTAAAAAAGGTTATAATTACATCAGAATGACGGACTGCTACCAAAAAGTAGAAGATTCGATTTTTTGAGACTACTTCAATTCTCATTATTCATATTATAAAAATTGTATATAATCATAATTTTTACGTGTGTTACTTATATCACTTCACTGATTAGAAATTGAAGTGTTGCATCGGAAGTTTTTTCTTGCATCTAGGCTTTGGTAAAAGTCTTAAAAAATGGTGAATTAAGCGCTCAATTTGTAAAATTAGCAACAAAAGATACGTAGCCAAATCTCATGATCTATATAAAATTTACGAAAACTATTAAGTAGTTTTACAGTATACAGGTTGTTGTACTATCAAGATATTCATCTCTCTCTATATCTCTTTCAGAGATAAATATCTGTATGTTTAGAGTTAATATACGACGCGAACGCTGGGGAATGGATGGTGAAAACGAGCATTATTTCTTTTTTCTTCCTTCTCAATATTTTGAAACAGAATTGTCAGAACATAATACCGCAAATAGCTACCTACCCTCGCAAAATGTATTCTATCGATTTTGATTATTTAAACATTCTGATCTGAAACAGCATCGACCTTGTGGACGTTGAGCTCAATCCGGCTTATGCATTGACAGTTTTGAAAACAGTCGACGATCGTTTTATGGAAGGATGTTTACGTCTCGTGTTATATCAAGAGCGTGCAGTTGCGCTTTTATTGTGTTCCACAATAACATACGCTTTGTCGTAATTTATATACACTATAGGTTACCGCTCTTAAATAACCTTAAGATTTATTTAATGGAGATTGTGTAAGTCTAAAAAGAACTTAAATATAAAGAAAAACCTTTTATAGGTACTCCTTTTTAAACATTCTTACAGCGCTAAACAAACCTAGAGTTTTTGGAAAAGGAGTTGAGAAAGCTAAAATGTTTGCACTTCACAATTCGCTGGAGCCATAATATTCTCCATATATTATCTCCATGCCAAATTTCGGTCAAATCTTTGGAGTATGTTGTATATGTGAAGGCGTTAAATTGTAAACCTGCTTTGATATATATTAAAAGGTATAAAAAATCGAAATTAAAAAAAAGTCATGTCAGGTACTTAAGACGTAACATCTGATACTTATCTTACAAGATCCAAATTATTTTGTGTTGCTGTCATCTTAATATAAAAGTAAGTTATTTGTGATAAGTAAAGTCGAGACTAAATTAAAGTTAATATTTTATTTATTTATTCCTTAGCAAAGAATTCACTTCCTGTTATATAAAATAATTTTTATGTACCATAACCGATGCTGATTGTTAAATTGCGTTGATTAAAACTGTTCATAATTTAGTTTTGGATGGGGATTGGACCTTAAAAGATGCAAGGAACTTATGGGTGATTCGTGTTTGGAAGATTTCCCAGCTTCACATCTTTGGATGTTTTCCCAGCTTCAAAGTTCAGTGTCTTCACCACTAGGTGAGGTGTTTCGTATACAGCCTCCACAAATTACTATCACAAGGTTTATTTGATTTTCAGTAAATATTTTTCATATATTGCAAAACCTCTAATGGAATAAAAAAAGATAAATTTATTTTTATTCCCTGAAACAACCTCACTACAAGACATTGGACGTCCAATCGGCAAGAAACGATTTCAGATATTTTAACGACAGTTTTATAGGCGACTGGAGCCATGCTGACTCAATGTCGATGTAGGTTGGTAAACCAGTGAAACTGGACCCCCACATAAAAGGATAGTTTGTACCAGTTCAAACTAATCCACAGATCTCTTGATCTAGCCTTGGCATCAAGGAAATAATGATCGTAAAGTTCGTTAGCTGTAAGATTGATTAAATGGTAACCCACTAATTATCTGGTGAAAAATAAACTTCCTCTTATATACTTTTTTTATTCCTATTAATTAATCTTAAGGTTACATCGGATATAAAGCCGGTAAATCTAAGAAAATTAGTTATTAATATAATTATGTTTTAGAGACTGCATTTTAAATTACAAAATTGTTAACACAACTTTTCTGAGCTTGTGGTGAAAGTCAGGAATCAATGAATAATCTCGTAGGTGGCTTTGGTTGTAACCAAAACGATTTTGTTAGAAGTCACATGTCTAAAGCCAAAAACTCCATTCCTAAAGATATAATTCCTAAAAATGAGACATAATGATGCATTTATTAAAGCCCCATGATAAAATATCGCATAACAGTAACAAAACGTAATAATAATTATATAACGTTTTGAACGTTTGAACTTCACATAATTTTTACTAGGCACTGTAGGATTCACAAGAGCCCACTACAACAATAGCTATAGGGTTTTTTCGAGGATTATGTAGAGTCTTGAGTTCGTATTTGGCTTTAGACATTTTTCTTTGTCTATTTTAAACGGCACAACAAAACGGCACAAATATACTGTAAATAAATGTAAACTAACTTTGGGAAAAAAAACAGTCTTGAATTTTCATATAAAATGCGAAGAAACTTTTCCTCGAATTATTTTTTATTTATCTTACTACTGGTAAAAATAAGAAAGTCTAGTTGGATCTGTGCTTTTACTTCATCACTTCAGAATTCCTGAATGGAACAAGATGAGGACAGTACTAGAGTACTAGATTATAGCCTGAATTAGCAAATATGATACTTTCACATATTTTAACACAACTAAAAAAAAAAAAGTTACAATAAGTACAAGTTAAATATGAGTTACTTCAATGTTTGGCTTTTCACCGCGAATGACGTAAATTTAGTTTTAGATGTTACAGTAACCACGACACATATTTATGTGACATGAACAAGCTGGGACCCATTAAGTCGCTTGTATTTCTCCATAATATACCGTCGCCAACATGTTTATGGCAATCGGTGTACAATCTGTGAAGGATTTTTGGAAGTGACCCGATAATAGCAGATTGTTATAGTCTGTACAATATTAATGACAAAGAATGGTTACAAACACGTCAAAATATCTAAATACTTTTATAAATTATAAAATAAAATTAGCCTACTCTGAGTTGTGACTTCTGAACTCCCAAGAGAGATCTTAATAGGGCGAGGATGCCCATATTCGACATAAAATTTAGTCACTTTTACCGCCAGGGCACCAAATATGGGAAACATAGTTTTTTTTATACTTTCTATACGCGTATTTGTATATTGCACATATTTTTTTATACAAAACTCGGCTTATGGCTCCTCACGAGCAGATATCAAGTCTATTTGCGTAAGCATTCTTCTTCTTCTTCGTACGGGCGGTCTCCGAAAATCGACGTCTATTGCGCCTGTTTTGCTTTGGAAGGTGTGGGGCTGGTTCACTCCAGCCATCCTAATTCCTCCTGGAAGTCACCCAGTACTTTGACATCACCAAATGCCTCCCGGGGATCCCAGGTAGGTTTCCCGGTAATTAGCCACTCCGTCGCATTCCAGCAGTACGTGGGCGGCTGTTTCTTCTGTCTCCATGCAGCCTCTGCATGGACTGCAAAAGCATGAAGGAAAATTTTACTCCAGGCAACCCCACCCGACAAATAAGATGCTTATTCACATTTTTCTTCAAGTAACCCACATTAATATAACGAAAAAAACATGCATAAAGAATTCTAAATTTTAGATACACGAAAAAGATACAATTTCATAAATTTTTACGATGTTTCCTATTTTGTTATTATTAAGTACGAGATGTTGAGGTGGGGACAGTATATAAACGACTCCGAACGCTGACATGCGTTCTTTTAAGTAAGAAGAATATAACTAGCGACACTAAGGATCGGCTCAAAGACGTATTTGTGTAACGTGTAACGTGTGATTGTCGCGAAGTCTTAATTAACCAACTTTTGAAAGCCTATTTTTTAATTATCTACATAGTATCAAAACAGTAAATGAAAATGAAATAACCATTTTTTTTATGAGACACTTCAAAATATATTCTTACTGTATACGCAAAAGGTTTCATTTTATCTGCTAACTACCATACAATAATATAATTAGAATTAGAACCAATCTTACTGGGATTCACCAAACCATTTTAACATTAAATCCGAAAAAGGTTTTTCGTTTTTCATTTATCGCGTTTCAGTTTCCAGGTTTCTATTCAAATAAAACATTGTCCATAAAGAACAGCGTTTTACCATAAAAACCCTTTGTTTTAAATGAATAATGAGATCCATACGCCTTTTATGTTTGACTAAACTTGATAACTCATTTATATACATTTTGTTGTATAATATATATATATATAGAATGCATTTTGAACACCACAGACATTTACCTTAATGATATTCGGTTCAATTCAAACTTTTATGTTCTATCGTTACATGTGGAATTGTTATGATGTGATAAAAGCATTTACATTGTTTTGATTGGCATCGTAGATTCTAAAGACCCATAAAATTAAACATTACACAAAATGTTGAACAATTTAAACATTGAATTTTTAAACTAATATTTCAACCGAAGAGTGAAAATGCAAGTCAGACAAAATTGCTTTCCTGACGCACAATCTTGACGGTCTTAAATTATTCAAATACATAAATCCATAGATTTAGTATTCGTATCTCGTGAAAGAATTTATGTCCAGGCTTGTGGAGGTGATGGAGATTTACAGTTACCTATACTTTATGTAGTCCTTCAATATGGACCTAATATGTGGGATTGGCTTGTTAAATAAGATACCGTCATAAAACAGCTAAGTTAATATTTGAAAGTGGGTTTATTGCTTACTTTCGCATCATTTGCAATAAAAGAAACGTGTGTCTCATGTCACACTCGTAAACTCTTCAGACTAAAGAAATCTGTTCTACCAGAAAAATGGCATTGAAAGGCGTTGAAAGTTGTATTATACTATTTCCGTCCACATGAATTCAACCGCTGATACATAATGACCTCCATTAATATCGCAATAGAATATCGATAATAAACGCTGAGTTAATTTGTTTATTATTAAAATATTTATAAATTGTTTATTTGTATGGAATTTTAACTCAGTCTATCCATGCAATGAATTGAACTTCTCAAATTTTTTGTCAATCGTATGACATATTTTTATGGTTTCATTAATGGCTGTTAACTTGTCAGAGTAGTGAGATGGATAAATCTTATTTGAAACTTGATTTAACATTTTAAATGTTCACATTATTGAATTTGGTTATATTTTCATGCATTTTACTTGTGGAACCAAATAAGAGAAAGTAAAGCCGAGGTTAGTAGAAATACTTATTAAAATAAATACTTTTAATAAGTATTTCTATACAAGACACTCAAGAGATTTTGTAGCCCGAACTGCTTTTGAACATGGTAGGACATTATTATTAAATTCCTTTCTAAATATTGAAACAAGTAAACAAATATCCCAATTTGTTATACCAGAGTAGCGTCTTCACCGTTAATGCGATATTCACTTTATACAATTTTCTTTTGCGTCGATCCTTTGTGTGTGTAATGATATATTCCCCAAATATAATAATATACAATATTAAATTACCTTTGTGTTTATTTGATGTTCATAGATGGTATATGGTATTCTTTGAAAGGTGATAATATTGGCTTTTGTAACTAAGATATTTTCAATATATCAGGTACAATATTTGCTACATTTTTATATATAAAGTAGTTTGTGTTACATATATTACAAATAAATATTTTAGGTATTTACTTACCAATAACTATCTATTAGGATACTTATAGATAACTATTTCCTACAGATTATGCTGTACCGTCGATATATCATTTTATTTCGGAGAGTGAGTATGTACTTGTATTATCTGTTCTTTACCAATGCTTATTTTGACTTGGCATTCTAAGTCCTTATGAATTTATAATTTATGTACATGAGCGCCAGACAATTACTTCAAGTCGTCTGCAAAATCTGTAAATATATTATCAGGCTACTGTTTTGCTGTACCTGAATCATTGCGCCACCTGCTTTAACAACACGCCCGCAAGCACGGCAAACCGTAATCAACCTTCCGTTCCACTAATTAATGCTAGCAAATTCCGGCTTGTAATCATAGACCAAACCTAACTTCTGTTCGAAGCTGCCTCAAAATTGCAACAGGCGATGCGAAAATCGGAGTATTTCCACTCTACACGATTATGAACTTTAAATCAAATAAAGTAAGAAGCATTCAGTTCTTTTTTTATATAAGTTGCTATTAATCTTTTACAATTGATAAAACACCTTTAAAAACCACTGTATAGTGTAAATGTTATCCGGTGTAAACATTTACTCTTAATTTATAGAATATTTCAAGTATACAATCAACACGACTATAGACACTTGAGTTGACGATCGAGTTTAGAATATCGATAGCACAATGATAACTCAGACGTGACAATACTATCGACAAAGTAAAATACTATTGATAGAATTGCCACCCGTTAGATAAAAACTAACGATCCTATTGATACTTTACTGTGTTCGGCAATGCTAATAGTCACCTATCGTTAACTATAAGCCAGACCTTATGGTTATTTCTCACAGTTTTAACATCAAAAAAGTTCCATCCCTTTAATACTTAATTGAAGTAGGATCTAGCTGACCCAAAATGTCTGTGAGCGTTGAACGTCTATTCATACCAGTATAATAGCTAAGGTAGGTATCCGTTTAGGTGCCCCATTATTTAAATACCAATGAATATACCATAGTCATTGTTAGGCGAAGCAATTATGTTTTTGTTCTTAAAAATTCCGCAGATTGTTTTCATTGTGTTAATATTTTGAATGTTCTCGGAAATTCTGAGTGTCTGTCTGAAACATTTTGCTCGTTTTATGTTATTATAAGGGAGTTGAAATATTAATTACTTAATGAATTCGAGAAAAGTAATTGTTATTTGATGGATCTATATATTCGTATTTGTATAATACATGGATTAAGTATATAGCTTTCCTTAGGTAAAATAAAAGTCAATAAAATCTGAAACCTATAGTACTATTGTAGTATAGTTTGCTAAATAAGCACTAATTCTATTTTAGCAATTATAGATAATTCATTACACCAACAATGAATGTAGTTAACAAGTTTGACCACGTGATACTGAACTAATTATGGAGATGATTGGTATTGACAATCGGACAATCGATAAATATTGAAATATATTATATTTTTGGTATATTACCGAATTATTCAACAGTACCGTCGTACATATATTATATGAATAAAACGAAAATTAATACAGAAGTAATTACTATTAGAATGTTTATTAAGTATAGTTTCAGGAAAACACTTAAATACCGATTTTGGAAGAACTTTCAGCATGAATAGGTAGTAAAGTTAAGACAGAATTCCGTTCTACTTAATACTTCAACAAGGCCAAATAAAACCCCTCAAACAGTCATTTGAGTTGCATCTCGTAGTCTATTCACTTGGTTCTAAGTCAGAGTTAAAACGGTGACTAAAAATGAAAAATAAGTATAACATTAATCAACTTAAACCCTAAATATTAACCTTAAATTTAAACCCTAATTTATTTATTCATGTTCCCATGAAGAAATTTGATAAAGAAAGAAAGCAAAATTTAAGTATTTTTTCAACTAAAGCTATAGTTATTATTGTGAAATATTCTTTGACAGCCCATTAAGTTCCTTAATATTTTTAATATTTCAACATTTTATCAATGACTTACTATACTTGTATACCTATACAAAACTATCTACATCCTCAGTGACAGCCAAGCTATTTTGAAGACTCTAGCTTCGTATATAGTCGATTCGAGGCTAATCCTAAATGATATACGGACGCTAAACAGGCTCAGTAAGCATAATAGGGTAAGCCAATTCTGGGTGCCTGGACACACAACTGTCCCTGGAAATGAAAGTGCCGACGAGCTTGCAAGAAAAGGGTCAAGGAAAAATGTTATTAGATCCGAAGCCTACGCTGGAATCTCATCCAGTACGGTGGGAACGGTATTCAAAAATAAAGAAATATGCTAAGAGGAAGCACTCAGAAGAAAGGGATGAGATTATTTCTGTAGAACACACAAAAGATTCATGTGTCCATTTGTATACATGAATCTTTTGAGTGTTCTTTACCTAAGAAAGTAATTTGGAACTTAAAACATAACAAGCTACGTGACTTAAGTTGCGCTATAACTGACCACTATATCACAAATACTATTTAAAATGAAGTTAGTGAATCGCCTCTGGGGAGTGTAGAGAGCACACTGAACATTTCCTGTGTAACTGTGATGCTCTTGATCAGGAAAGAATAGGTCTCTATGGTTTGGGTGCCCACTCCTCAAGACATTAACTGCGTTCTTAGTAAGTACATCTTCTAAGTATTTCAAGACAGCAGACACTAATATAAAGGAAAAAAGATCCCATTGAGTCGAAGTGCTCCGGGAGTTTATCCTGACTCGTAACTAATATAAGATACTTGAAACCTATATAGTATTCAGTGTAATTTTTTTTATAAGTAATTGCGGATTTTGATAATCCGAAATTATTTATATAAAATCAAAGTTCATTACAATTTTCTAAAAAAAAATTTATTCAATACATTCCATAACTAATAAACACATGGTTCGAAAGGATATCAATGCTCGTGATCCTGCTGAACTGCGTCACTCTTGGCATGTACCAACCCTGCGTGGACGACCAGTGTATTACCAATAGGTGCAAAATATTACAGGTAAGATAAAATTTTTACGCACTTTGAATTAAAAAAGCAGCATAAACTGCTACTCTATTTTTGTAGGCATATCTAGAATTGTGTACATCTGTATTTTAATACAACTACTCAAATTCACCTTCAATTGCGCTCTGCAAATTTAATTTCATCCAGTTGTTAGCTATTCATAATTATACGAAAATAATTTATATTCATCAATATTGTTACTACTATGCCATTGCCAAAAACTCTCCTTGGCTGAATTAAAAAAAAACAGTCTGAATAGACTGTTGTTATTTTTTAATTTTCTGATGTTCTTTTGTTATATTTATGAAAGGGAATTTTCTTCGCCTTTCAAAAATATTGAGTTCCATAACTATTTCAATGGATTAATGTAGTTCAACAAAAAGGTCATTCCGTACAATATATAAAATCAATCAATTGGACCGGAGTAGTATAAATGTCAAGTACTGAGTATGGAAGACTTATATAAAGAAAACCAATAAGTAAATGCGTCTCAACATTTTTATTGCAGTGGTTTGACTAACAGATATATCGCAGTGGATTTTACATATAAAAAAATTGCGGTAGTCTTACAACACAAAACAAACGTGTAGTATCATAGTAATAGCGACTGCGTGATGTGGTTATCGATCTCTAGGAAATAGGAAATGTAGTTTCATGCCAAAAAAATATATGAAATACATAATTCAGTATTGATTGGTGACTTATATCAGATTTTTCAGTGTTCAATTTCCATACATTACATTACTTGTAGGGTTAGTTCATTTTTTTAACATTATCGCACCATTTCATTCTCTATGTCGTGACATTTGATCGTATAAATTAACATTGAATTCCATTTTTGTATCATTTCATCGTAATCGTTAACATTGATTTTTCTGGGTCATACTGGTATCTGAGAGCCAGAAATAAAGAAATAAAAACGTAGGATATGGTTGTATGGGCTTCAGTTTTCCTGTAATAGGGAGAATTTAACAAAAAAGAGGGGAGTTATTTGTGCGCGATGGCGGGGGACTGTTCGCTACTGCATATTTTATTTCGTATATTGTGCTGTAGTGAAGTTTTTGTTATGAAATTGGTGCTGTTTCATGCCAAAACGATCTTTGTATCGTGCAATATTAGAAATACATCATTCAGCGTTCATTTGTGACTTACGTGAGCTTATTCAGTTCAGTTCAGTATTTAATTTCTATTATTTTATAGGGTAAGTTTTTTTATTTATGATCATCATATCATTCCATTCTTTTTTCATATCATTTCATCGTAATTATTAACATTCCATTCCATTTTCAAAATTGTTTTTTCGTAAGTCACTAACAAAATGGTGGGGCCTACCATTAATCACCAAAAACTCCTTGGGGCAAAGAGATACATTACACCGGTATCCCGGGGCCAGAAATAAAGAAATAAGCGCATAAGATATGTCTTTATGGGCTATGAATCCCTTTGCCGTCCCAATAATAGGGAGAATTAAAAAAAACTAAAAAGAGGAGTTTTTGTGCGTAATGGTCTATTGCGTTCTATATATTTTATTTCGTATATTGTGCTTTAGTCAAATGTTGTTAGGAAATTGTTATAGTTCTATGCCAAAGAGGATCGTTATACCTCATTTTTTGATTGTTTGATTGTTCATTTTTTAACATCATTTTTACATCTTATTCTCATTTTGGTTTCATATCATCATAATAATTAACATAACATCACATTTTTGTATCATTTTCTCGTAAGTCTTTAATAAAATGGCGGTGCCTGCCATTTTATTAAAGACTTGACATTAGTCGTCAAAAACTTCATGGAGCAAAGGGATGCGTTCCACTGGTATCCCGGAGCCATAAAAAAATAATATTTACACAGCTATATATGCTTCAGTTCCGTTTGCTTTTCCTATAATAAAAAATAACAAAAAAGAATATTTTTTATTGCACACCACTTAAGAGAGATTGGTAGAGTTTTTTGCTATATTTCCGACTATTTTCTATACATATATGTTTTTTTATTAGGAAGAAATTAGAGATTTTCATCCTCATAATTTCTATACCTGTAATTATTATTTAATAGGATATTAAATCAGTAATTTCTGCACTACTTCTGCTGTTTTCATGGTGAAAATTTTAATAAACAAAACAATTTATAAATCTGCCAACAATTTTGGCGGGATTTTTAAACTTGTTTTCAAGAGTTATCTTTTGTATTAATCAGGTTATTTAAGACATTAAAGAATATGTATATGTTATGTTCATTTTATATTTATAAATAAAAGGTGAACCTCCAAAAATATCATGCGATTTGAAGTACTTTCTATATTACGTGAGCGTATTTTATAATAATATTTATTATCATTATATTCCAGTATGCATGCAATTTTCTTAGTTTCTGCAAGCTTAAATTATATTTTCATGTTATTTTTAATATCTCCAACAGGTATTCGATGACATCATATTTGCTTTCTTCACACTGGAGATGACGATCAAAATGGTAGCCATGGGAGTATACGGTCACGGTACATACCTGGCTGATTCCTGGAATAGACTGGACTTCTTCATTGTCATGGCAGGGTTTGTGTATTATAATACCTTTTACAATATTTATATGTTCGCTGATAGATTAAACTAGTAATATATTAGATTTGATAAAAATTAAGACTAATTAGATAAAAAATTAAACCTATTTAAATTTTATAGAAGTTAACTTAGTAATGGCAAATTCTCTGAGAAGATGATCAGCAGTTATCTTTCTAAGTATTCTTACCTCCATAAACCAGCAAATGTGATAAGAAATATAACAAGTGAAAATTGGTAATCTTAAGGTTTATCTCAAGTTAATTTATTTTACATTTCTCTTATAAACCTAAAAATAAAGTCCTAAAAACTTCAATGGTTTTATGTGTTTATTTCTTAAACACATTTGCCATGATTTTGCATAAATTAAAGTACACTAAGGATGGGTTTCATTATGCTACCATGGATAGTTTTGCTGATGAGGCGTTGAGTTTTGACAATAATGTATATGAAGAACTCATTGGTGTAGTGGTTCTAATAATCTGGTTTCGATAACAAAAGCAAAACACATTTCGCCAAAGTATATCCCTGGAAGTTCAATTAAATATTATTTAAATATGCCTCAATCTAACGATTCGTAAGCAAACCCAACCGTAGGTAGTTCATTAAAACCTAGTATTCGTTAATATATTTCATCTATTTCTATTTGTATAGTAGTATTAAGACTACTTAAAAGTTTGGTATTTTTTTAAAACCCACGCTGCTTATGTTCTCTTGTTTAAAAATATTTGTACCATTAGTTCACGAATATCTACGAGGTTAAAGGTAAACCACTTTGTTTATACGAAATTATTATACCTAAAATATAATTATTTAACCTAAAATAAATTTCTTGTTCATAGGGCACTAGAATACGCACTCAATGTGGAAAACATAAACTTATCCGCAATCAGAACGATACGAGTGTTACGACCGTTGAGGGCCATCAATAGAATACCAAGTAAGTTCCTTAGATGTTTGATTCGAATATTAGAGCTGTGTGAAACCTAAGTATATTAACTTTTTTATAAATTACAACATACTTTCTAGGCAAAGTGTTTATTGTATTATTATTATGTGTTATTTATTTTAGTACTTAACAGATCGTCGATATCGTAAAGCAGGAGTATATTTACGTACACTTAACAAGTCATAATTAAAATTTGAATTGTCTAAGCATTTAAATTAGGCCAAAGTCTAAAGGACCACAGATATTCTTAAGAGATTAACTAGACGAGGAAGAAAGTTCGCGGTTTTGCATCACGTTTTACTTGGAAATATGAGCTACCATACGCTTGGAAACAATTTATTAACTACTGGGACTCAAATGGATTTAGAACCTCTTTTTCGCATCAAATTTGCCAAATATTTTTTGAGGTATGGACTTATTTTTCCAATAGTTGCAATATATTATATTAATGCCTATGAATAGACAAGTGTAGACGACGCGGATGGAGGTTTAGAAATTACAAATATTTTCTCTAAATTACACTTTAACTTCTTAATTCATTTGAAGTAAGAAGTTTTTGAAGGGTTATTAAAACTTTTTATACTTCCTGACGAATTATTTGGTAGACTAATGAAAATGTCACTCAAAGTAAATGGAGCTTCTACTTTTATGTTAAATATAATTATTATGGAGCCCGAGTTCCTTTAAAATGTTGGCATTATTATTACTTATCTTATCAATACTTAGTTCATTTTCAAAAAAAGAATATCGGAAGCAACTGCGATTTGATTAAGAATTTTTCCATGGTGATTTTTTTAAGATGAAATACGAATTTCTATTTCGCATAGACTATTTTACAAAATCTGAACATTTCTTAAACCCTAGTAACAATGCCAACTTGGTACTTTTATTTAAAAATGAATATCAACTTGAACACACCAAATTTCTTAACTGAAACAAAATATAATTTGATTTTTGTAATATTACAATGTTTACGTTTTATTGATGATAATGACTAGCTATTATATTATTTGGAACGGCAAATAACATCTATTAGTTTTGCTTGACCAAGTTACTTGTAGGTATGGTATATTATATTAAATCTCGTTATTCTCAACACATCTATGTTTAATCGCAGTAAACTCACACCCTCACATTTGTAGGTAAGCCCCTTACTTACTTAGGGGCAAGTGTAACTAATGCATAACCTGAAGAAGTTAAAACAAACATAGGATGTTCAGAATGTACGTATAGCTTATTTGCTATAGAACCTTTGAGGAATATTTTTATACTTAGTTCTGTAGTGGAATTTCAAATTCAACTATTACGTGCCTTAAAGGATTTAAATAGTAAGCTTTAATTTAATTGCACAAAGATCCAAATTAATAAATTTTTAGGTATAGATAAGTACTAGGTCTAGATAGGTAGAGTAGTTACTCGAGAATCAGCACTTTTTTTCACTGTGTTAGGTAACATATTTCTGATGGTCAACCATAAAATCCCATTGAGAAAGTTTTACATTATTGTTATACCATTTAGAATTATACATATAGATTTAGAATGGTTCATTTTGAGTTGTTTTTAATATCCATTACCCACTGATTAGTAAGGTAATAAAGAAACTATCATTCTAAGCGTCATTACATGGATTATTTTATTTAAAAAATTTCAATAACATCAGACATCAATAAATAATATTCCCCAGTGGAAATCACATTAGTAGCAGCTGCTATCCATGTCTAGCTTAACTAATGGCCAGACTAATGCATAGCCACAAAAACACATGTCAGTCTCTTCAGACAATGTTACATACTGTGTTTTGTTACAATAGATACTAACACATTGTTTTTGCCGAAGAATTTAACAAAGAGAATAACGCTGAACTCAATCTAATGTAATTTAATACATATTAACGAATTTTACATTACTGATCGAAATATTGTAGGAAAATAAATACTTTAACGATAAAAGCTTTCAGCAATACTGATTAATAATGAAACTTAATAATAACTTTTAATTTAATAATCTTTACTATTTTGTCTTATTGTTCGGTTAGTTATCATGTTATTGTTATAAAAATATTATATATAAAAGCATTTTATGATAAATTAATACATAAGCAGAGCATTAATACATAAACCTAAGCCCGCTATAGCAACATTCTTGAAATCATGTAAATTAGGTTTATGATAAAATTAAGTTCCAATCACACAAAGCAAGATATAAGATATTACTGCAATTGTGGTTGACCTTAGGTTATAATTAAAAAGAAAAAATTAAGTGCATTTAGGGATGTAAATAAAAAAAATTATAACCTCTACACTGATAATTAATTTGGTTAGTAGGATGGCCATTTATTTTTAACTAGCCATAATTTTATTGTTTGCCATATTTTTAAATGTTGTTAATTAAACTTTGTTACTTCTATGTTCGATACAAAGATATTTTTCTGCTTTACATACCAAACACTTACATATAAATTGTTTACGATATATAGCCGCAATATCATACAAAAAGCACGGCATATTTGATATACCATGATAATTGTATAAATGATCCTGACGAGTGCTTTTTATTATGTGCTTTCCGAACTAATTTAAAAATTAGGAATGACTACTATCAACCACTGAACAACTGAGAAACGACGTTAATCTATCTCTTTTTTATTGAAGTCAAATAGTGAAAGACTAAGATGAACATAAAATCTACACTTATATTCAACTAATAAAAGTGCCCTTTCTTTTGTTTACAGTTCATTCGTTTTACATAAGTGCTAAATATAAAATAATATCTCAAAATATATTATTAATTGAATTTAAGAAAAATTCTCCTTCGTTCCATTAAATCTCTTACTTACTCAAAAATAAAATTTTCTTTTACGCGTAATAGAGACGAGAATTTATTAAGAATCTAATTGATGGATTACTTACGTATGTCGCTAGGGATAACCGATAGGGTCTTGTTAGATTGTTGAAAAAACAGTTTTTAAATAGGGGTAATAATTAAAAAAATGTATTTATTAATTCAAAAATAAACTTGTAACCCATTTGCACGTTGTACCAATACGGCACGGTTTTATTTTGTGAATTTTGGTTTATATCTGATAGCATCTTTTATAGACGACGCAATTTAATGTTTGTATGGTACAATGTGTTGTTTAAATAAAGAATCTTTAATGTTATAGGACAAATACGTTTATCGTTAGAAGTTAATAAACGAATACAACTCCACAGAATACCTCCGTGCATGTATTCTCTATTGTTCTAAGAAACTATAAAACAAAGCGAAGCAAACAAACGAAGCGAAGCTAACAATTAAAAATACATCCATATAGGCTTCAAGTTCCCTTTCAACACAAACTATATGATTTCTTAGTTTTCTTACTTTTTCGTTGTTATAATTTTTTTGTGTCAATATTTTATCATGTATACAATGTTATAATTTTGTTATAAATTATCATATTACACACTAATAATAACTAAATTAAGTTGTAGATTCCCTTTTGAAACGTAACTTAACAGCATAGTTAGACATTTTTAAAAATTCAAATTCAAAACACAATCAAAGTTCAAGAGGCTGAAGCCACCAGACAATCACCTGGGTGACATCCGCAGCGGCACTTACAGAAATGAATACCCGCCTAAAGTAAGCGTAGGCGGCTATCGATCGCGCAACAAGTAAGCCGGGGGTGTATTATTCAGTTTAATGACTGGTATTTTTTTACATCATTAACATTGTGGCCTTGTTAATTAGGTTCATTGTAAATCAAAATTTAAACTAGACCCTAAACTTCATGGAAAATACAAAACCCTGTTGCAAGTAACCATTCCTTATAAAAAGCCCTTTTTTCGCAGCTCATCTAAATGAGCTTTCAGCTTCAATATTCCGTAACTAATCGAAAATAGCATGTCCTTTAAAATATAATGCCTACATAATTCAAAACAAAAATATACAGATATTTTAATAAACTGTAAATAGGTGGGTAGTTAAATAAACTCATTAGCCCCAAGAACGAGGTCGTTATGATTTGGCACATTTGATTCGATATTTTTTTCAATATTACTTTTTAGATAGTAGAAGTACATATTAAAATACAACAGGCAATATGGTAGCATTCAAATTCTAAGATTTCCGAAGTTCTTCCGAAATATAATTTATAAAGTGTTAACTAATTTATATTTAAATAGAATAATGTAAATAGTATTTGCGAAGTAACATTTTGTAATTTTATCAAATCTCAGAAGTTTTACTGCACTAATAAAATCAAGATAGTTTATCAATAAAAAGTATATCTAAAAAATTATCAAACATTTACGTTTAAGCAGATTTCATAGTTATCCTACATTTCAACGAGCCATTACTTCCTTCTACTAATAACGCTTCACCGTTCCTAACTAAACAGTATCATCTAGTGACAGCTGAAGTTAATAATCATTATAGAGATTGAAGTCGTTCGATCACTACAGGCCGCAGACCAAACGACTTAGGACATTAAATTAATAACAGCCTTTGTTGAGTACCAAATAAGAGAAACCATGTCGTTCTGCGTTATTCATATGATATTGTAGCCAAGACTGCTTTTGTTAGAAAGATTATTTGTAAGTTTGAATTCCACAAGAATTTAGAGTTTTCCATTTCAAATTTTCTTTAAGAATAGAATAGAAGGAACTTTATGCACTGCCAAGACTTAAATTGCATATGGCACTTGATTATTAAGTATATGAGAAAGTACCTAACATGCAGTTTTCGTAAAAATTGAAAAAATAGTATTTAATAAAATTTTATAGAGTAGGGGTCGGTAATTTTGATGATTTGGTAATTTCTTAATGCGTAATTTTTGGCATTTAGTTTTAATTGTAGCCAAAAACCTTACTCTATCACCTGATTGATCTCAGGACCCGTTATCGCCATTTTGAATGCATAGATCGATACAAAATAAGTTCTGCGGCTGCTTACTTTTTAAGCTGAGCGTTGGTATATTATTTGATAGTCTTTCAGATTCTTAAATGTCTATTATAAAAAAAAAACCTTTTGTATCGTTGCATAATCTAGTAGTTAATGTCTGCTAATTCGAACAATTAAAGCCAGTCTAAGTCTTTCTTATTAAATGAAAATGAAAGCTTTCTTTAATTCTACTTTGACATCCTTTAAACATGAAACAGAATCAATACTTATACTTTTAGTATGATTATCAGGATTTGCAGATACATATACAATTAAATAATTATAAATATTCTAATTCTAATTTGATTTTCTAAACTTTTTGATTGCAATTCAGAAATCATTACTAAATCTATAAAGAATTTAAAAATGTTTAAAGTGTTATGAAAATTTCAGGTACTACACTTTTTTTTAATACATATGTACGGCAGTTATCAAACCAAAACGCAATTAAAGATAAAACAATAGAGAACAAAAATAATATTTAACTTATAAATTACGATACTCACTATAGACAATAAATATACACCAACCCAATTAAAAGTTTCGGGCGCGGTAAGCTAGGCACATGAAAGTTTTTTATAAAACCACATATTTATAGGCATACATCACACATAGATGATGTTTGAAGGTTGATATTAATTGTAGATGGTACCTACTCTCAAAATTAGAGTAATGTAGAACAATTATGCAACTGACTATAGGTTAAGGTATGCCAGCACTATACTGTTTGTAGAGTACATAATAATTTATTAAAAACACAGATACATATTATAATCCTACGTGTTTTTTTATTTACTTTTTTAAACACACACGTGTTTAAAAAAAACACATTTTACTTTTTTTAAAATTCTATGCTTAATAAGAATGATGTTTTTATAAATATTCTGGGTATTCATATTATTGTTGTAATGAAATATATTACCTAACCAACACACTAGTGATAATTGGTGGTATTCAAATAATCAATGAATAGTACTATAGCCATGCTGGAACGTCTCATTTCACACACATCTAAGGTCAATCATGGTACTTACGAAGATAAATCCCGGCCTGTAACAACCATAGGCAGCGATCGATCCGCGCAACAAGTGCGCTGGCCTCGAGGTGAGGAGAGGTGACACTTAGCTACGATAACATCAATGTAGGTACTTAGGTCCCTATTTTACGTTCAAGCAGTGTTTTAATTGAGTTGTAAGACAAACCAGGGATGATGGTTTTCGATTTTCAGGCTGTAAGGTTCACTTCAGGTTGGTACGTTCATACCACTTCATCGTGATATCCTGTTACTATAGTCAATGAATATTTATCTTCTTTGTTTCATAATCAAATGTCATATCACATCATCATCATTGATAATTCAATAATTATCATTGATCATTAATCATCGATAATTTATTATTGGTTTGGCTGGAAGAGATATTAAGGAACCCTGGCTCACTACTTATTTATTTATTTATTTAATAACTAATGTACAATAATCTTATAATGAAAATTCAGGTTGCACGAAAGACTTATTGATAAAATAATATTAACAAAAGATAGTTCTTTTTACACCTCTGGCTGATGAATTTTATTATTTTATCAGTTTTGTCTATGGGTTGGATTGAGTTGGGATACTCTGATGAGTATACTAAATTTGCTAAGCTGATGCTTAAAATAGCACTTACATAAGCATTAATATTAAAATTACGGAATATGACAACCTATATAAATCATAAAATGACCCAGGTAAAAATAATTTTCATTCATAAATCAAGTGTACCAAATGTTCGCTTCATGAAATTGATATTGTTGTTGTTGTGCCAACGATAATAAAAACAGAACGGGACGACTTAATGGATTTCCTAAGCTAATGACATCTCTTAAGTCAAAGACCTCTGAGCATATTTTTTTAATTTTATAATCAGTTTCGTGAGCGAATATATGAACAGGCACTAATATATGATTTCAATTTACCGAACCTGGAGCCGTTTCATATGACACGCACAAATTCGGCTTTTCCTCGCATTCAAAATATTAAACATAATCATTATATGATAATGTTTAATTTTTAAATTTATTCTTTTGTACAAAATAACAGTTTATTTAATAAATTGAGTGTGACATATGGATCTGGACGAACATGTGAAGGCTTTCTGTTATTGCAATTTTGATAACGGAACTGTAAAAATATTTTTACATTTAAACAGAATCGGACTTAAATCATTATGAACTTTAATATCATAAACAGTGAAGCATTAACTATATATGAAATAATATGCATTCTCGAGATTTTGTTGAGCATCTTGCTTGATGAACCATTTTTATATTTAAATAAAATTTAAATTACTTTAGTATTTATTGCAGTCGAGAATAAGAATCGTTCTGATTAGATTTGGTTGTAATATTTTAATTTAATTATATATTATTTGGTTTGTCAAAATTTCTTTATAAACTCTTCCAATTACCTTCAAAATATCAGCTACATGGGCTATGTTAGGTGTAGGTACAATATAAGTAATTAGTTTTGGATTTCATGAGTATGAAGTAGGCACAATTAACCAAAACTAGTTCGAAGCTTGTAGCTGTAACATTAATTACGGGGATTTAACACAGTACCTACAGCATGGCGCTCGGGTATAAGTTACGACAATTTTAGCATCCAGATTAATTGTAAAAAAAACTCTTACATTATAATTCAACAACTAAAATTAAACGGTGCCAACATTTCAGATTGTATAATCTTAATTTTACGCCGTTTATTAATCAACGTCTGCCATTTATTCCGAAAAAGGTAATATAAGTTAAACAAAAGAAAATCACCTAAGTTATGCTCACCCCCATCTGGGACTCTGAGTCTTACAAACAACCAGGACAATATATAACGCCCGCCAACCTCAAATTAAATCGTGCCGCGCGCAACCGCGGTTAGACATACATCGGCACTAATTTGCTTCCACCACGATTTATTGCCCCTGCGTGCCTTTTTATACTGTTAAATTGAATTGCAAATTTGATTTATTTTCCTATACATTAGGTTAGGTATCAACTGCGTTTCATACGAGCTGCTCTGAAGTCTTGTTTCTGTTACATGAATTCGACTTTCAGTTAGATATTTTGAAATGAATCGTAATAAACCAGAAGTTTTTATTTGTATAACAGTAACTTTAAGTTTTTTAAACGTTACTAAAACATTCATACACTCAACAACATTGCTAATAGAACAAAACAAGTTAATATGATTGTGTTAATTTTTATCTGGTAGATACTTAAAATTTAATACGATAATAAAAACGGAATAAAATTGAATATTGCTCGAGTTTTGCTGTCAAAATTAAAATGACCCATTTAAATGATTAATGATTTATAAAGTTTGGTTAGAACGCTGAATTTAATTAACCCTAATATTTGAATAATTAGGGAGAATATCCATTAGTGAGCTGATGCGGTGTCGAAATTACCAAATTTCCGCTTTGTCAAATTTCGAGCACTAATCTACAAGATAAATAAATTAAAATCCACTTGCAAGTTTAGGAACTGCATCTAGTCAGTTTAATCTTATCAACAAAGGTTAGCGAACTTTAGAGGATTCGTTTTAAAAGTAAACTAGATATGTTCAATATATTTTAATACGTCAGCACCAAGTTCGGGTTATCTCTAATTTTGATAGCAATTTGTAGCATGGAGTTCCTTTGGGATCAGGTAAAATCGTAAATGCATGTTATCTAAGGGGGTTGAATCTTGTTTTATACTATTTTACATCGAATTATATCAATTATCAGGTAAACGTGATGCTAAACCGTTTAACAAGAAATATTCTTATATGTTTTTATTTGGCCGTCAATTATGTTTAATAATGAATTATTCGGAAATAAGATATTGGAAATAATAGACAGTACTTGCATTATAAAAAGTATGCATCAATTGCAACTTTAAACAAAAAGTACTGGTGCGGAAAAGAATAACTTTCCACACGCAAAACACACGTGGAAAATTATAGTTTTTGAGCAAATTTATTAAATAAGATATTTATTCTATGCATATTTTAATAAAAAATATTATATTATATTTTTTTATTTACAGGTATGCGTATTTTAGTGATGCTTCTCCTCGATACATTGCCTATGCTAGGTAATGTTCTACTGTTATGTTTCTTCGTATTTTTCATCTTCGGCATCGTAGGCGTCCAGCTCTGGGAAGGAATACTCAGACAACGCTGCGAGCTTGTTCTACCTCCACACGTCTTCCGACCCAAGTATGTAATAACTACACTTACACTTTGATTATAAATAAAGGCAATGAGACAGAAAGATTAATAAAATCTTCTTTTTGCCACCGTTAGCTCTTTTGAAGTAAGCGTTAATTAGTTTTGAATACCTAAGTAAAATCTCTCAAATTGGTCGACGCAACAGATTGGCTGGAAATGTTTAAAGTTTCGTGTATAAAATGGCAGTTGAAATTACTTTCATTTTAATTCATTTGCTCGAGTGCGCTCGTCTTAGCAGCACGTCCCACTGCTAACGTTGACTGCATGCAATATTTAACGCTTACATCCTACGAGCACATTTATGGCTGCTCTTTCATTTGACTATATACATTATTGTTGTACATTTCTACCATTGTTGTAATAACATTAATAAAAAGCGCATGTGAATTTCAATCAGCTTTTATAACAATTCAGCAGTTATAGTAACACATGTAAATATTGCATTCCGTCAATACTCACATGAAATTAACTATAGGTACACGCATGACAAATCATTTTAATGTAGCAAAGACATAATTATTACAATAAATATATAAAATAATTTACTATCATTTATGATTATTATAAAGTGTCACTGATCAACGGCTACATTGAAACTGATAAGAAACATTTCAACCCAAACAGTAAAAGTAGCTAATCATCATAATAGGTAGCCAACAGTGATAAGTATATATAGACATAGTATCTAACCCTGACTTATATAATAGACTTAGTACAAGATATGTAGTTACATCAACAGGCTTGATAATGTGATAATTACCAAAAAATATTTTTATCACATTCTCGAGTCTTTATAACTAAACTTGTAAAACATACCTGGTTACAAACACCCGTCACCTCTTCCTAAATTTGTGTTCCAGAGACCTGTCCGAATGGTACAGAGTGCGCGTCAGACTGAACTCGTAAGGATTTACGATCAAAATTAATGTGTTTCTATTGAGAACATTGAGAACTGTTGTTTCGTGTACCTTCACACATCTGCCGTCCAGATGTGCTGTATTTGCTTCCCTTTCTCAAACTAGCAGTTTGGATGTTCTTACCATTACAAATTATATACAAAAGTATATAATGATATAAGAAGCGATGAACTGCCAGTTTGTATCTGACCGAAAAAGACATAGGTAGTTCTGTCTACTTCCTCTACAACATGCCTTATATATTACACTTTTCTTTTCATATATCTACATAGAAACTATATTGTATCCTATGCACACCCAGCGTCTTATCAACACTACTTTATACACCTGCGGTACCAAAGTTTACTTACAAATCAATATTTACATTACATAAACAAATAACTGTTTCTCATATTGAAAGCATAATTAGCAGGATCATTTTACATTCACAGACACGAATGAGTCATCACATCTATTTCATATTTCAATAGATGATTTGTTTACTTTTAAAGTATTTGTGGTTTGATTCTAGTTACTGTTTCGTTACAATTTTGATGTGGCAAAGGTTTCCTTGGAAACATCAGGTAGCCTTTTTCAAGCAAAGTTGAATACCACAATAAAGCCCTTATTGCGATCATCAAGGGAACAAGTGCCGTAACGACCGCGCGCCCAAATAATGTGCGCTTCTGTATTCCGTATTCCGCTTCTTGCTATTGTCGTTATCATAATGACCTATAGGGCACACACTAATATTTACCTGGCTTCTCCAAATTATGGTACCTTCATTTGCTAGTTTTTAATGGCACCCGCTATACAATTGAATCCTTCGTGAGTGTGCTACTAAGATTTTCTTCATTTTAGTGATTCTAGCATGTATTGCATGAGTCGTACATTTTACATTTGTATGTTTTACATTGCATGGATTTCAATATCATAATTAGTATCATGTTTTGAGTTCACAAAGTAACTTTGAATGAAAATAATATTTTTAAAATAATTAATTGCATTGTCTCGGATATGTTAAAAATTATATCATTTTATACATACATTCCTGTTCAGTTCAGAAAAAGATTAAAGGTGCAATACTATTGATGATATTCTATCTTTGTTAGCAGTATTTTATTTCACTATTAGCTTTGAGACTAAAATAATTTATTTTGATGCAGCATATCGTTCTACTACGAATTCTCAAAAGAACTGGATTACATCTGCACGACTCCGGAAGATAGTGGAATGCACCTCTGTGGAGACTTTCCACCTTATCGTTATGGACCACTGGTGTGCAATGAGACTGCCAAACCATACTCATACAATTCACCAACCAATTCTTCTTGCGTCAACTGGAACCAGTATTATACAAATTGCACTCAAAGAGGTTCAAACCCGTTCCAAGGAACCATTTCTTTCGACAACATTGGACTTGCATGGGTAGCAATTTTTTTGGTAAGTTCAATATTTTGATGTATTTACCAGTCATACGTAATAATAGTGTAATGAAAGATAAACCTGACCAATAAAGATAATTTTACAAATTTTTAAGGTTTCCTTAATTTTGTTTCAATTGATAATTTACATCTTTTATTAAATAATCAAGTCACTTAGGTCCGATATCAAATTATTATATCCTACAGCTCATATATCAGATAAATAAATTCTGAGTTGAAATCCACATAAAAGTATAACAACCCAATTTTTGGATGAATCAAATCTTTGTTAACAAATATTAAATAATGGTAAATAACGGTAATAGAGTTATTTTCAATTAAATAACTCGTCATCTAAATTATTAACACCTCATTTTCACTTCTTGGAGTAGAATTGTACCCGTATCCCGTACTCCTTGGATTGGCCCCTTGAGGTGCCCATTGGGTAAAACTGTACTAGTAGGAGGCCCATCAGTAAACTATTACCCAACAGGGAGTAATCTCGCAGGGGTTACAGTCACTCAGCCTCTTACTAAACTATTATTTAATTATATAAGTTTTGATAAATATGTGATATCTTATGTCAAAAAAACCTATAATGAATTGCACCCATTCATTATAGGTTTTTTTGATGCCCAAAAAGATGGCACTTATAACTGTCTACATTTTTACATAAAACCAAAATCATTTTTTTTTTACAACAAATGCTTATAAGCGAGAGAGATACAAATCACAATATTTGGTAACTTAATTTTCACACATAATCGCCGGGATTATAAATTAACGAGATGGTTAATATTTAAGACTACAAAAAAATACTTTAGTGTTTTTTATTATTTAATATAAAATGCAAGATAAAGAAAATTTCAAAATCTGTCTGTCTGTTCCAATATTTTATCTACATAGAATATTGGAACTACAAAGTTGAGTTACCAAGTAAGTTATTTATAGTTAATTAATAAAGAATTCTAAGCAACAAAAATTTAATAAGCTTAATTCTATCTGAAGGCACAATATTGCAAGAGGCTGTTAGTGAGTCCCAGAGCCCGTGTTTAGTATTTTTTGAGTAGAAATTTCATTTCTCAACGGTACACGTGATATTACTTTGGAACTTTGTTAGCGTCACAACAAAAGCACCCTTCAAACATTCTCACATAATACATCAAATATTCAAGTTAGAAGTTATATTCTATACGATGCTGAGAGATCACAGATATTTCTTGAATTATTCAAAGTTGTACCTACATCAATTTACGGGCAAACTGAGCCAGCAATATTTATTTGTTTCAGGTTATTTCACTGGAGGGATGGACGGACATCATGTATTATGTACAGGATGCGCACAGTTTCTGGGATTGGATCTACTTTGTTTTACTCATTGTGGTGAGTTTTTGTCCTTTTACTGATTTACTGAATACTCATTTGAAATAATTAATGATTTTTGAACAGTGAGATTTCACTATTTTGTTTTACACTAAAATGAAATTTAAATTAATCTGTTTATGAAGTATATTAAATTTAAAATTAAAACATTGGCATGGTGTCTACATTTAACTATGAATCAGTGAAACTGCGGGATCTAAATTGCATAACTTAACAATAAAACCATTATAATGGCAATAGCAAATATATCAATCTCTGCATTCAATATTAGGAATATTGAATGCAGACCTTCAAAATATTAGTCGCAAACTGTTTTCAATCCCTTTCGTCATACGTTCGGGTAGTATTTCAACCTTCCTTTACAGATCGGTTCTTTCTTCATGATCAATCTGTGCCTCGTCGTCATTGCCACTCAGTTCAGTGAAACGAAGAAACGTGAAATGGAGCGAATGCGCGCGGAGAGAGCACGTTTTACGTCATCGTCTACGTTAGCTTCGTCAACAAATAACAGCGAACCAGCAACGTGCTACGCTGAGATAGTTAAATATGTGGCACATCTCTGGAGAAGATTCAAAAGGAGAATGGCTAAGAAGATCAGGTTTGTTATATTTATATTTATCAATATGTGTTCTGCACCATGATTATAGTATTTATCTCATTCAAATTAAGATATGAATTTTAAAAACAAGTCATTATGCATATTTATGACTATAAATAATTTATTATTTTTACACTAATGAACTAAACCTTAACGCTTCTTATAGTCTTTTACTAAACGGTAGTATTGGCTGACATTCGTGTTAATGGCTGACCTCTATGTAACTCAAATCACCGCTTACTTTGCCTATAGACGGCTGCAAGCCGCTATTTGGACAGCCGCCGACCAATTGGCACCAAATGATATCCACACTGCAATAGTATTATATAAGCTATAATGGTATCGATTAGTCAGAGTTTGGTTTCTATCACCTAATGCTTTACAGTACGTCATACATATGTGCATAAACTACAAATTTAAATAAAAATAATGCTACTTATATTTATTTTTCTAGTTGCAATTAAATAATTATACAAACGAAAACGAAGATGATGTATATGGTATATATATATATATATATATATATATATATATATATATATATATATATATACACTTGCTAATAAGCCTTGCAACAGTTGTACAGAACTTTTACCTATTTTGCTAGGATTTAAGATGTCATTCAAATGAGCGCGACAAAGCACTCTTATTCAATAATCTTATTCAATAATTGTAACAAGAAAAGCTCGATACACGATCACATTCAATCGAAGTAAAATTTCATACTACCACATTGTTCACCGTCAAAGAATATAAAGACAATAACGACTCGTCTTCATTAAACTTCCTATAAAAGTCTTACAAAATATGAGGCTGCAGACTAACTGGACTTTTTAAATAATACCCAACTTCTTAATGAACAATGTTAATTAAGAAGGTGGGAAAGAGCTATTGTTCAGTTTAAATCTAGTTAGCTAGAAAACTTGTACAGTCTATTACGGAAATCGAAGTTATTATAAAATTTGATTTCAACTTATGAATGTAACTCAACTTCAAGTAAATTTAATAGAACAAGTTAGTTAAGATACGGCCGACAACAAAACATCAGGCATCACTATCACGCTGTAGCCCGAAGTCGGTCGTAGTTGTATATCAACTGCATCAAATATAACAAAGAGCTTAAAATGATTTCCAAGGCACGGAGAAGAATACAAAAACAACAAATTGCTTTATTTTCGTAAGCAATGCGTTTCAACGAATTGCACCCCTGAGAGCTATTAAATAAGATATAAACCGAAATATTTGATATAAAATTATTTTTTATGTTGATTAAGCTCATTTTATGTAACAAGCATACGACTTCTTGCGTGATAACCATAGAATTCACTCTAAATGCCAACGGTATCACCCTCATTGTACAACAAAAGTTCAAACACAATAAGGTTCCGAAAGTATCCTTGTTACTATTGACAGTGTTATTTATACCTTTCTATATAGAATAGAATATTACTTTATTGAATACAAATCAGTTGGTTATCACATGTTTTGTTAAATCAAACATGACTGTTAGAGGGCATTGAAGTATTCGAATAATGTAGCCCGCATCTAGGCAGCTTCAGACAGTCGGGTAACGTCAAGTATTTAAAGCGATCGGTGAAGTCGTCAGAAAGTCTGCTCACTCAACTACGATATCGATAACTTGACAAAGTATCAATTTTCGAATAAACGACTAAGTGGATGGTAAATCCAGGATAGATGTTTCATGTTTTGAAATTAAATCTCTTAATAAAGTACTACAATGAAAAGAATTATGATGTTAAAAAATAAAAACTGGTATGCAAGTGGCAGCGGGATACTCTCATTACGTATTATAAAATAGGCAGCGATCTAAAGTGTCAACTTTAATATTTAAATAGACTGCGGCATAGACTTACTCATACAAAGAAAAAAAAATTTTTTTCATTATAATCCAATTTTATCAGGGTATACCGATATCAACGCGCACAGCTGCGTTGGCGGACAAGCAGGGAAACGCTGCAGTTACCAGTAAACAAGACTAAACAACACCATCCTTGCTGTCCCAGAGCCCACCCGCAGGTATTACATATATAGGGGTTTTATACTAACCGTGGCAGTTCCTTTTGCGCACCTTATACTTTCACCTTACCATAAGGTGGCACGCTTTGTTAACATGGTGCTTATTTATTCAAAGCCTTTCCAGCAACTAAACGGCATATAATTATTTCCACGTATCGTATTTGTTTTCCAGGCCTTTAATTTTAATGACTCAACTAGATCGATGATACAATTATACGCAACTGTATGTATATAGTCGGAGATAATACAAATCCGCTAATCTGCGAAGATTACGTCTGAACTAAATCTTGTCTCACCGAGGAAGGCTATAATTTGATAAGTTTATTATTTTAAAAGCTTTTAGGATAATAATTACAATTAGCTACATTTGATCAGATACGTATAATTATCCAATACCAGTTACGCCGTTTTGCAGTTTCTCCGACAATATACATACTGCAAATAAAAATAGGACCACAACACTGTCTTTCATTAATAGCAAATTGTAACGTCATAGACATGACGCTAACTGCACTTAACTCCATCCTATTCTTTTTTTGACACCATAACACAATTCAATAAGTCTATTATTATTAGCTTATATAAATCGTTCGATTTATATAAAAACCGAACGGTTTATATAAGCTAAGCTTTCTTTCTATAAATAGCATGAAATATCAGAAATAATAATAAACTACAGTAACCACTTTCGATTAGGTGGACCTTAGACACGATTCCCATAAAGGGAATAAATAAAAAATGTATCGTGAATACCACCTTCTTTTGATTTCGATTAAAAATTCTGTTAAAATAACGAGTTTGTTTTAAATTGTGCGATTTTTAATAAAATGTTAAAAGAATAAACTTTTACTTCTTCCGATGAATGCACCATTCATTTTATTTTGTAGTAAGTGAACAACAGTGAGAGAGAGTATTTTTAATATCAAAAGTCATCATGGAAAATAATTTTGGTTAACGACTTTAAAAACATATTCAATAAGACAGCAATTGGAAGTAATATGATAATAAGTTATTACCGTTTATTATTGCCTCAAATTTTATGTATTACATTAAGAGTCTTAATATTTAATTAAAATAACTTTTCTACGGTCCAAAAACATTATTCAATCAAATAACTCAAGTAGTCAAACATGTCAAAGTGTCAAAACGTGTTGCTAAATTATATTGAAGTTTAATTATTTTCTACGTAACTTCAGCTGTAAGCTTACGTTCATCGTTTTCATCTTAATATTGTAGTTTATCGGCTCCGTTTTAACAGTAACTGATTGTTATAGTAATATAATTATGTCTAACTATTAACACTTGAATTGTAGTTCAAACTTAGTATTAATCACAAACTTATAACAAAAAATTAATAATATAGTAAATAATTTCAATATAGTACTCGCTGGAATGATGGTTATATATGATCAGGGACATATGATGTGGTTTTCCTTAATATGAGGAAAGTAAACTTAATCTTGGGGTTTGTACACTTTGTTTCACGCTAAATGAATTGTTCATTGTTAATCTAACAAAGAACCTTACACATTGTATTGTTGGTTTATATTATACCTTTACATGTTTCTTCATATAGTCAAGATAGTGGTGATATGTTCAATCATACATTATGATGTAATTACTCTTTTTAGGTGCAATGGATTTCTGTAAAATAACAAATAAATGATGAATAAATAACAAATTCTAACTGTATTATTCACAATACGTAGTTTTTAGAATTACATTTGATCCAGATATTTCATTTTAAAATTATAATGACAAAATATTTGTTACACATTTCGTAGTAACTTCGTAGCCCGTAGTAACAGTATCATAACGTGTTACAAAAACAAAAATAACGTGTTTAAGCAGCCGAATGGGGGAAAGATTGAAGAGATCACAGCTGGCGAAGAACCGTTGAGTAGGCCAAGTCTTCTACGTGTACCGTCCTTATCTGCTGCTGACCTTGAAGTAAGTGAAGACTTTTCTGATAACTTATCATAATTACGTCAAAGCTTTTTTATGAATACACAGATGAATAAATTTGTGTCCAAAGGCCAGGACAATTTCATTAATAAAAAATCGTGAAACATTTCGTTTAATACGTATTTTCCCACGCTGCTTTCTAGAGTAAAGAAATACCATCTTAATTCACTTCAATCAAAAGGAAAACCAAATTAAAATAATAGAGTATTAGTTCTAGTCTGTAAGATTTCACCTTGTAGCGTAAATTGAACTCTAAATACGTTGTTACAAAAGTTTCGATTGCTATTTTCAAAAATCTTTTAAAAGTGTCTCGTGAATTTTCTTCGATATAATTCTAATAAGAACAGCTACAAGCGGGACAAAGGAAGCAAGCCCACCCTCAGCGCCCAGCCTGTTGCGCCTCGTGTCTCGAGATCAAAGCTGCGACACAAAACGAGTTTTATATGTTCATCAAATTGTGTTACTGTGGATTGATTTTTGAATCGAGCGGAAAATAAAAGGCGAAAGCGGGGTAAGGATTAACAGAGTTCAAAATGCTTTTAACGAACTGATACAGAACATAAGACGTACCTACATCAACCGTCTTAGCGCTCATTAGATAACCAATGTGGTTGACACATATTGAAAATCAACCTAATTTTAAATATATATTTTGCAAATAAAGGCAGTGTGCAAACAAAATATACACAATTTTTGGCTAGCTAGAAGCTAATAGGTTTTAATAATTTCTTTTGATGTGGACCGTAAATAGGGCTGGTTTTTCAAATAATATGAGCTCTGACATCAATGGAGCTGCACTTCATAGGAAACGAAAGGAAATGAAAAAGAAAAAGACATACATAGAGTGTTTTTGGGCGATATTTGGGCGACTCCCTTATTTCCCAGAAAAGGTACCAAAGTTAATCACATACTAGTTTATATTTCTGGTCGCGTATTTAATTTGAAGTATAACGTAACCTAATTATGATTACTTTTTATACTTACTACTTAATCAAAAATAAAAAACCCGCCCGTAATAAATTTCAAATTCTTGCAACATTTCTCATATCTATATTTTCACATACATGAAATAGACTACAATTATTGATATAGCTTTGCATATAGACATTAAACGGAATTTCATAATATAAGACGAATACATCAAGCGTCTTAAGCTACTACGCAAAGTCCTAATTAAAGTTATCTGTTTAGAATGATTTGTATTTGAACTCGAAAACTCGAAAATTCTTTTAACGTTATAGACATAATATTAATATATCCAGTTATAAATATTTTGTTTCTGCAAACTTTCGTACAATAATGTGAGGATATGTCACAGTTCCTCTATAGCTTATTTAATTATTATTAAGACCACTGCTGGGCACAGTCATAACAAACTACATAACACCACAACGCTGGCCCTATGCGGCTTGGTAGATGAAAGTGATTATCGTAACAAACGGTTTAAAGTGTCTTCCAAAAAACAAAACAACCAACCGTGCGGTAGTTGCCTCGTTTTCGTATTCAAAACCATTACGCCAACTAGCTTCTCATTATTAGATTGAACTTAGGAATGCTTAATTTATTTGTGAATAGTTGCAAATAATATAAAAAGAACTCTTACACCAGAATGCATCAAACCTATCACTGTTGTCACCACCGTCGCTGGCGCGTCGCCGGTCGTCGGTGATGTTTAGTGATACCGTCCTGCTTCATACGCCGAACTCCCCACACGTGGCACATCCGCATAATGTGTGTTCTTCAGAGAAGATGACACAGACAGGTAAATACGATGAATCACTCTCACACAATAGATATTACATCACACACCAATAAATACATATTACATTTACAACAAAACTTCTTTATTCCACTTACCGTTTTTCTGTAGATCTACAGCTTATCAGCCGTTTACTTTCTAAAGCTCTGGTTATCTTAAAACTCTATGATCCAATATAAGCCGGCGTATTAAAAAAATTAACAATATATTTGAAGTTTCCCTTAAAAACTTTTTAAGATTTGGCGACAACATTGTTATTCGAATAAACCAGACATTATATTCCTTAGTAACAATCTTGTTTTAATTCTTTTTAATATTTTCCCGAAGTTGACGGTAGAAGATTATATTAACAACTCAAATAAATATTTATAGATTCATTGTGTCAACGCGATTGGCTTAAGAGCCAAAGTGGTGAGTCTAGAAACGGTAGATCTAGACGATTCTATTAGAAGGGCATGTAAATTCGGTCTAATACTGTCGCTTACTTCCGCTATCACTTTTACTCGTTCAAAAAGACTAAGCAATCTAGACTTGGTCATACTGTTCTGTTCTTTCTTTGATTCTCGCTTTCTCTCTTTGTACCCAAAGTTGGCTCCTAAATAATTGAGACTGGGATGCTCAAATTTTGTATTATTACCCCGAACGCATTTCTACTCACGGATTAATAATTTTATTTAGGTACAATCCGCAAAAATAAAATGAAACTCGAAAATATTCGACAATCAAATCATATAATTAATAATACATCTTCAATGCTTTCGGGGTGCAGTTTTAATAGTAATATAGTTAGTACTGTAGTTTGACATTAATTTTGGGGGAATAGAATTCGACCTGCCGACAGGCGAGACGGCTGAAGAGAGAGCGGCTGCTGGTGGAACTATGTCATGTCAAGAATTACTGGCCTTGTCAGGAGCTTTGTCTGCTGCACTACCTACAGGTCAAGTCGCATTAGATTCATTTTTCGAGGAATTAACTAAAGGAATCAGCAAAAGAGCTGGTGAAGATAAACCTGACGGAAAGGTATTGTTAAACCTTGGTTACATAATAATTTCTTGTGTGTGATGTATTAGACGAATAATATCTATTGTTTTCCTTTTAGACTACAGAAATAGATGACTTTTCTTGTTGTGCTGAACTATTGGCAGCTGAAGCAATGGCAAAAGAGTCGAGAAAAAGCAGACTTTCCAAAGCATGCTCTCTACTTTGGAGAAGGATATCAAAATTTATGTCTTGGACAAGAAAACACATAAAAAACATAGTTAATCACAAATATTTTCAACAAGGTATATGGTACTTTATTTTGAAAATTTGAGATTGCCGTAATGGGCCTTTTGTAAAGTATCATATTTGAATAAAATATCGTCCTATGCTAACAGTAGACAACTTTCACAGTTTGTTTCCGTGGCAGCAAAATTAAAGAAGTTTGCTAAATAACTCATCAAAGGAACTGACAAATAAAATTTTATATTGAAAACATGATTACATTTAAACTCCTAAAATGTATTTCTGCTCCTTCGTAACAAACGCGTTTATTTTACTTTACCATGGATAATGTTCAATACTTAAGTTTCGCCTTGTTAACAGGTATTTTATTAGCTATTCTCATAAA
Organism: Acentria ephemerella; assembly: GCA_943193645.1. NCBI lineage: Eukaryota > Metazoa > Arthropoda > Insecta > Lepidoptera > Crambidae > Acentria > Acentria ephemerella. The sequence goes on along the minus strand of OW971886.1, from coordinate 5,543,594 downwards.
TACACTATCTATGGGCATAGAGTACCATAACCAACCGGAAGAACTTACAGTTATAGTTGAGATTAGCAATGTCGTTTTCTCGGCAATATTTGGAGTCGAAATGATTCTTAAAGTTATCGCCGAGGGACCCTTCAAATATATCTCAAATGGATTCAACGTATTTGATGGCATTATTGTGATTCTCAGGTAAGAATTTTCTTTTACCGAACTTCTTAAAAGTCGTAGTAATATTGTAATTTGGTAGTAGTATAATATGAATTTAATATATTAAAATTATCAACAGCTCATATATGTCCCCACCGTGGGACTCGAGACTATCCTAAATTAGGGTCATTAGCCCTTAGTCAATCACGATGGCTAAGTGCGGGTTGGTCGACCATTAAAATAATAGTCTACTACGCGTATAAGGCTTGAATAGAAAAGTGACTGATTTGAACTATACAAACTCATATGATAAAAATATTTATTTCAGAAAATGTCGAATATTAAAATATTCGACAAACCATATAAAACTCGCAAAATTGTAGCTTACTAAATTGCAAACTTAATCAAAAACATTTTTGTATTCGTCATGCTCTTGCCTAAGTATTGAAGAAAGATCCCTCTTCATTGTAGACACAATTGAATGGATTACATTGTTATTCAAAATAACTTGGAATATAAAAGGTTTTTAAAAATATGTAGGTACTATCTTTTTCGACTGTGTTTAGTAATCGCAAAAAGCTAGGAATCGTTTTTAATGGGTATTGAAACGAAATTGGTGAACAAATCTTCACAAGCTCTATTTATTTCAAATAACAGTGTCACTGTGGCAACAACCGATTCAATAAATAAGTAACCGTAAGTGCTTAACAACCCCCATTTATTACGGCTCAGTTATGGAGGTATCGTTCATGAACAAGAACAGGACTTAAAAAATTATAGATACAATATATTTCGCATCAATTCTTTCATTGTATCAATATTATATTTATCTCTTTTCTAACAGTGCGTTCGAACTGACTCAAAGTCTAGGAAATGAAAAAGACTTAGCGGGAAGCTCTGGGCTCTCAGTGTTACGCACATTTCGACTCTTACGCATTCTAAAACTGGTGAGGTTCATGCCCAATCTTCGAAGACAGCTCTTCGTGATGCTCCGTACCATGGACAATGTAGCCGTTTTCTTCTCGCTGCTCGTGTTATTTATTTTCATTTTCAGGTAAATAATTTATTGATTAAAAATTAAAATTTTACGTCTACAATGGAAAAATTACAAACTTATTGCGGTTATGAACTTTTGAATTGTTTTAAATTTTACCATAATATATTATGAATTAAATAAAAAAAATAAACTGCATGAAATAAATAATTTTTCAAAAAAAAATGTTAATTAAAAAATATTTATTATAAGTAACTAAAATGTGGAACTGCTATTTCAGTTATATTTTCTGTGATTTTTGGAGTTTCTAATGGTTTTATTTTTCTGTATCAGGTATTTTATGTCTTACTAAAAGATTATACTAACTAAGTTGTTATTTCTTATTTCTCTGGTAATTCCCTTCAAAGTCAATTATAACAAGTCACTTTTATCTTGCTAAACTGAACTTAAAAATCTTCTAAGCTCTTTTTCTAGTTTACCTTGTGATGTCTCATACCCTGTAGCTACTGAACCCACGTAGATAAAGTTGTAATTCATGGCAATCTCTCTGGATTGCTCAACCCAACTTTTAATTTTTCCCGTAGCAAAGAAGATTAATTCGACTCCATAATATATGAAATTCCGAATGTTTCTACCTAACTGTCACATCCGCATCCCTAAACCTGTGCACTAACTGTGAGTGAATTCTCCTTTTTCTTTTCAAACTTTCCTTATGTGTATGTTGATCACTTCTGTCTCTGACATCAAACCTACTACACACTGCCACTGTCCACACTTTTCACAACTTTTTTCTCTTCTATATATCTAATTAGACTCTCACGCTTCTGTGCTTTTCGTTCACATCAGTTATTCACACGTGCACTTTATATTCACGTTCATTTTAGAATTGTTCATCACCATATCTATATATGTATTATAATGTATATTATTATATACCTATATATTTTTTCCCTATTTTTGTGGAAAAAACTAGCAAACGCATTATTGTCTAATTGTAAATCGTGATAACGTTCAGCATCCTCGGTATGAACCTCTTCGGGTGCAAATTCTGCGAGAAAGATGAAGAGGGCGAACCAGAGTGCGACAGAAAAAACTTTGATACTCTCTTATGGGCCTTTGTCACGGTGTTTCAGGTATTGAACATTTTAAATTAAAGAACCTAACAGACAATCCAGAAACATACTGAACTTGCAGACATACTAGACGCTTACCTTCGAGTCCGTCAGCAGTAAACACTCACGACAATATGACAATCCTATTAACAAAAAAGATTGTCTTGTGATGGCTAACCGACTAACCACGCGAGTACACATTTGACTCTTCACTTTGTTGCAAGAAAATGTTTGACTCGAAATAATCAAATGACAATAATCATAGAACAACTTTACTTGCAGTACAGTGTATTGTCAAAGAAGCGTTAATTCGAGTAACCGCTACCCTAGTACCCGCGTAGTAAGATAGTACCATCGTAATAAAATAACCATAATAATATCATTTAGTGTCACGTTCACCATGTTGTGCCGTACAGTATTCCAATAAAAATTGTCAAGAGCACATTATTTAGTCAATGAGCTTGATTAAGTAGTAGGTTAGCTGGTGGTCGATCGATGCAGAGTCGCGGATAATCTGGTCGTCATTTCCTCTACTCCCACTAATACAGTTGCACTCAGTATAGGTATACAGTATCTCTATCACTATGCATGCTGCTTCTATTAAATTAGGTATCTTTGTCAACAGATCCGAAGTCAGTAAAATGAATAATGGTAATTGTAATAAAGTTACGATCAGATTGTATTATAATTTTATTATATGACTCTTGTCCAAACTTTTCACTGGCTTCGTCATCAAGCCCGGCATCTTTGTTTTAACTTCTGCGACGATCTTTTTTTCAATAACTTCCCTTTTCTTCATCTATTTCTTCCAAGGTTTATGCTGTATGATTGATCCAGCCCACTTATCTTATTTCTTATTCTATTTTTCACGTTTATTATTATATTTTATAATGCATTCTAATTTGAATGAAAGTAATTTGAGAAAACTGAAACAACAAGAATGACATTTTTATTTTTCTATTTTATGCACTTTCTTTCGCCTTATTTTCTCTTCTCGATTATTTTTATTGCATTTTATATTTAATGTCATTGTAAAATCATGAGGCAGTATATAAAGAATGACTTTTAATATTGTTCTGAAGCATATCAAAAAACTTAATTGCACTTTAAATAACATAATGTAATAATACTTTGGAATTGTTTATAATTATTAACATCCCTCTAAGCGGGAGCGTCCTAACGACGGTAACACTGCTTTACAGTAGTAAGTTTCCATTTGCTGGTTATATTAGCAAGCAACAAATTTACTATCACATTATCTCTAGAAATATAACTAATTTTACGCTTACAGATAAAAAATATTTAGTTAATTAGATTAGAAAATTAGAATATTAGTATACATAAGAGTTACGTTTTCTATACTCATTTATTGACAGAAATGAACACTTCTCAAACGATTCGTAAGATTAGTTTCATTTCAGAAAAATATTGCAGTGTTAACGTCGTGTACGCGTTCAAAACGTCGTCAGGATGACTCGGTCGCGGCGTATGCGCATAGCATTTTGTTTTTCTTTCATTTTTTCATCGGCTCCACGACGTGCAGTATTCTGGGCATGTATCTATTTGGTGGTAAGTTTTGCAAGTACGTGGAGGACAATGGCACCGAGCGGGATTGTACGTGCCCCGAAATCATCTCTCACCATCCCAAGTGTGAGTGCGACAGGAAACATTTTAATAACATCCTCTGGGCTACCGTCACCGTCTTTCAGGTAAGCCTTTGAGAATGGTGTTAGACAAGGTACACTATAGTCGGTTTTTTTGCGATCCTGTTTTAATATTTAGTGCGTAGACGCCGCGTCTTTCTCGTACCGACCAATCCAAATCGATTTAACGAATGTCTTATTTCACAAGATGAAGTAGCTGTGAAACAAAGACATTACACGATGTTGGTCATGTGGTATATTTTACAAGTTTTTCACAAGCGAGAGATTCGCTGTAAGTAATTGATTATACCATAGACTTAGTTTATTCTAGATTTAATGTACTGAATGCATCTTTGAAGAACGCCATGTAGTTATTGCATCTTACTTGCTTTAGATGAAATAGTATTAACGCTGAGACCCTGAATGCTTGTGTACTCAAATCGCCGTCTGTGTTCCCTTTCATTAATTAATATCCCTGTACAGTAGTCTACACTAACACAGATACATTACACTTATTAACATTAACATGCAGTTTTTACAGATATTTTATATTGTTTTATATTAATTTGTTAACATAACGTACAAACATTAAAAGGCACGACTTGAATACAATATGACAGCACACCTTGCTTATTTTGATTTATTAAAGGAATTCATAAATTAATGAGTTTATTTGATGTGGTAGTGAAGTTCTCACGATCGGGTTCAATGCTTATGTTTACATAAACATTTCAGGTTTTGACTCAAGAAGATTGGAACGTGGTGTTGTTTAACGGAATGGAAAAGACGAGTCACTGGGCCGCCTTATATTTTGTGGCACTCATGACTTTTGGGAATTACGTGCTCTTTAACTTATTGGTAGCTATTCTTGTTGAAGGATTCAGTTCTGAGGTAAGTTGAATAGATGTGTATTACTTTATAATATTAATATGTACTCATAAACATAGTGTTTTTCTTAGAAAAAAACAGAAAGCTTACATTTTAACTTGCGCTTTTTTACGATTTTATACGACTAAAGTGGCAATTTATGCATAAACTTGCAACACCAGGGTAATTTCTCGCTCTTGTTCTTGTTTTTCACGCTGTTTTAAAAGAACCCGGTTTCTTTACTCGGTTTGCATTCAATATCTATTATTCGTACACCTGTTCACTATAAACTAAACTTTATAGTGTATTTTATTAATTTCCCTTCACTCAGTTCATTTATAAAAAATAATTCGTTATAAATGTTAGTATCCACGTAGAACACTTTTACGTAAAATAAAGCAATATCGGTTATGAACGACAGTGCCAACTCATCCATGAAAGTGTAAAAGTAACAACAAGGTAATGATAAAGTCTTTGTACATTGTTGATAACTTTTGAATATGGAATTTGGAATATTGAAACCCATATTTGTTGGACTTTTTTATGCATAGAATATAACCTCAAAGTTATGAGATATTAAAAAGAACGCTGTTAATAAACTAAAAAATATTTCAAGTATGTAACTAACTTTGCAGAGAAATGAGAGGCGCGAACGGGAACAGCGTGAACTAGCAAAATCGAAATTGTCAAGTGAATGCTTTTCAGACAACAACGAGATACAATATGATGACTCCAATTCTGGATCGCGATCCAGCGAAAGCTTCTCCCAGGTATACATTTAGAATATAGCTGTCATGTTGTTAAGTTAATCTACTCATATTTTTAAGGAAATAAAGAAAATTCATATAGAAAATTGTATATCATGTTAAAGTGAATTGAAGAAAAAAATTTGAATATGTCACAGGTGCAAAATTTCCACTTTCTTACTTTTTTTCTTTTTCTAGAAAAGAATATACTTCTTGTTCTAGAAAAGAATAACTCTCGCCTAAAAATAAAGAAATTTGAGCTTATGCGATCTCACACTACCTCAACTTTTGCGTCAATGATATTTATATACGATATAAAACAGATGACCTCCAATATGCAAAATTCTGACAACAACGAAAGAACAGAGTTTGACATTCTTTGACTGAAACTTTGTCACATTACTGTAAAAATCCCATAATTCACTTTCGTTTTTCATTTTCCGGAATAGGCCCTCTGATACTTACTCACTTTACTGATAAAAAGTTTTAATTTAAAAGCGATTTTGCCTCTATAAAAAAGATTGAAAACTAGATTAAAACATTTTTTAATTATTTGGTCGGGGAAAAAGACTTTTCGCATATAGTATGTAATAATATATACTCTAAACTTGTAATATAACATCTTTGGCAATACTATTTGTATCTGGCTGGTTTTCATAACATTAAAAAGGTGACATTTCAAAAAAAGAATCAAATTAGGAAAATTTTGTTTTCCACTTTTTTTCGTTTGTTTTTCTTTCTGTCAAAATGAGTGAAAATCGAAAGAAAAAACGCAAGCCGAGAAACAAATTTGTGACGTTTATGAACTAATGCTATGTCAGTAAGAGTAGCACAAAATTGGTTTAATCGTTTTCAATCCGGGAACACCTTGATCTGGTCGCTCTGTTACGGAAAAAATGAACGCAATTTTTGAAAAAGTGGAGCAAGATCGGCATATCAGCAGTTACACCATAGCTAAAGAACTGGGAATTGACACAAAACAGTTTTGAACCATTTTTAAAAAGCTAAGTACACTTCTGTGTACCCAGCTGTGTATCGAGCTTTTCTAAGCTCGATATTTCGGTACCACACGAGCTCACTGAAGAACCTAATGAACCGTGTACTCATTTGTGATTCTTTATTGAGACGTAATGAAACCGAACCGTTTTTGAAGAGACTGTTGATGAAAAGTGGATCACGAATGACTAGAACGTTCGAGGTTGTGGTCAAAAGTCGGTCAAGCTTCACAGACTGTGGAAAAACCTGAGTTACCTCGCATTAAGGTGATGTTCTGTTTGTGGTGGCTCTTCCAGAATTGTTCATTATAAGATTTTACCGCCGGGCAGAACCATCGACTCGGATCTCTACTGCCAACAACTGATGAGATTAAAGTAAGAAGTTTAGGTAAAGCGGCCGGAATTGATTAATAGAAAGGTGATATTTCATCACGATAACGCTAGACCACATACATCTTTAGCGACTCAGCATAAATTAAGAGAGTTTGGCAGGTTTCTACCTGTTTCGGTCTCTTCAGAATTCTTTAAGCAGTGTCAGGTTAACATCAAGAGAGGACTGCCAAAATAACTTGTTGCGTTTTTTTATTAGAACTCCCAACATTTCTATAGCATGATTCAAACAACTACGGCATCATGTCTCTATCTACAAGATGACAGAAAGTCTACGAATGAAATGGCACATATATATTGTAATTAAATGTAAATTTTCATATAAAATGAGTAGAAACTTTTTCCCCAACCTATTATTTTGCAATGTATACCATAACTTACTAAGGGTAATCCGAAATAGCCTGTATGATTTCCAAACAGAATGAAATAAAAAATTTCTGGAAGTCAGCGGATGATGTAAGGAAAGCCAAAGATGACGTCAACGGACATAAAGAGAAAACGGCCAAAACACGTCGTAAGGGAAAATCATCCCATCATCCGTCGCTGTGCAAAGACTGCGCGCAATCCAATAAATGTAACATACAGAAGGTAAGTACATAAGTTTCGTACGTTTTTGTTCAATTGAAGTTCAAGAAATTTTTGTTCAAGAAATGATATAGTCTGTCCTCAATATTGTCGGCAACTTTGCACGGTTAACAGTGAGTGTATTCACAAATACACTCTTAGTGAGGGATATATTCTGGCTTGGTTGACACAAACTAGTTCCGGTTGGGTATTGACCTAAGACTTATTCGCAGTATGAATTTTAATGATGTAAATGATTTTATACATCTTTTTTGTTGTATATATTCATTATCATAAAGTCTTAAAATGAACCATAGAAATTGCCTTTATTTTAAGAAGGTAACATGGACGCCATTTTATATTTCAAGAATAAGATCTAGATTCATAATATATTTACCTTATGTACAGTATAAACTGTATGCGAATCTTTTTTTTAAACACCAATAGAGTACAACTTTGTATCTGAAAATCCCTTTACCGTTGTAACATATAAAATATAATCTATTACGTCTCTCGGATCTCATCTCACTCATAGCACAGTTAAACGTTGCGGCTATTATGCCACCCAATAAACGAAATACAGAGAACGTTTATACGTGTAAAAGTATGTATTTAATGTTCCGTTTATTTCATTCAACTGAAATTTCATAGACATAGCGATGGTATAATATTTATGGAATCTGAAACGATACTTAACTTATCTAGAGACGTTATAGTAAAATGGCGATCATGATATAGTCAAAAAATATATCTTAATTTTATTCCAAGTGGTTATAAATAATTCGTGGGGTAAAATTATCTTTTAAATTCGAGAAACTTGCTCAAGATACCCCTCTTAACATTTACTTAGTTTTTTGTAATCACTACATAGAGATATATAGACGTCCGGCTGTTCAGTACCGGGTTCGAGTCCCGGCCGGCTACATATTCAACAATATGTTTGTAATTAAATCATCCGCTTCGTTTCTATAACACAAGTCTTTAAGAATGCTTACTTTGAACTACATAATAATGTGCGTGAGTGCTAGAATATAATTTATTAAGAATAGGTACTTTGATAATATACTCATTAGGATTAGAAGTGCATGAGTTTATGTTTTAATATATGTTTAATATATGTGTTATTTTATATGTTCTTTCTGACGCTTTGATAAAACTTCTATACTCTTATAACTTTGTTATATTAACTTTGTTTCTTCCTGTTAACATTTAAAGTAAAGCTCAAGTATATTTTTGTTTTAAAAGTCTTCGAAAACACTGCATTTATTTCCCACAGGAATCAAAAATGTTGGCATGCGGTACTGCCCCCGCTGATTCTACATTAGTTCCAATGATAACTCACACAGCAGCCACACCACAAGACTCTCCATCTACGACATTAGAACCAGGAGCATCTTTTAGGGATTTTAATCTTGCTTTAACTTTAGAAAGATCTTCTATGCTCTCAAGTTTGGACTCAATCGATCGAACTTCTGTAAGTAATCTTAAATCTACGTATAACTGATACTTATGTCTTCGATGTTATCTACTTATCTTGTTTGAACGTAATTAATGTTAACACTCTCCTAACTTACATAATTAATGCTTTAATGGCGTTATGAAGTTCTACTTTGAATATTAGTCTACTACTAATATTCAAAGTGAGTAACACTACGTAACTGATTTATTTAATTAGTAAATTGTTTTCAGTGTACCAGCATACCTGGTCTTCTAAAACCTCCTAATAGCTACACGCTCACACTCCATTCTGCTGCAGCTCAACTTGGTGCTGAAAAAGCTCGTCTTCCACCGATGTCTTTAGCCCCACCACCCTTAATGTTAGCGCCCCCTCCTATAAGATCCACCACTCCAGGATCACCTAGCACACCGAAATCCTTAGCGTCTTCATTCGTCTCAGAGAAAAATCTTCAGATTACGATTATCAAAGACGACAATTGTCTGAATACAAGTGACAAATCCAGTCTTCTTAGTTCACAAAAGTAAGTATTAAAGTATATTTCGAGAATTGCCAATTTATAATTTAAAAACAATGCTCTTTGGCCCAATATTACCTACTATTTATTCGTTGTTTTAGTGTATCTAATAAAAACAAAATTATTTAAAGAACCAGGTAAAGATATTAATATATAGATCGATCAACAATTAATGTCATTTTCGTTTCTGATAGGAGCTTAAGCATAACTGGAATGAATGGCGAAGAGAAATGTCGTGTCCAACGCGGATACAGCTGGAGGCCGAGTTTGCGCCGTAAACAGAAGCACCGCACCGGCTCTGACTCCGACGCTGTGGTTCTTAATAATGGACGAGATCATGCTACTTGCAACGGTCAGTTTTCACCTACCTACTTACAATCGAATAGAAACACAGTTTGCTATCTTTCAAGTTCAATTTAAAGCAGTATTCCAATAAAATATATCAGTCATCACTACAGTTGTGAAAATCAGTCATCAGTACAGGTAAACAAGTACCACATCGTTAAATTTTAACGATTAATTATTAGTCTGAAAAAAATATCTACTTCTCTTATATATGAAAATTTATAGGTGTACAGATTTGTGTGCGTTAATCTCGCTAAACCTCAAAACGGCTTCATCGATTTGAATAATTTTATTGTGTTCTATTTGAACATCATAAAGAAAAGCTACAAAGTAAAAATTTTAAATTGGTAATTTAGTGTGTAAAATCGTTTAATTTACATGATGATATGTTGTCCAAAATGCTCATTTCACACCGGATTACTTTTCATAGGTGGGTTGGTTGTTGTTTGGTCTTTTCTTTTAGCAGGTGTTACAAAGTTCATCGGATCAACTAGTATAAATATAAAATCCAATCAAAATATAATTGCTCAAGGTTTGTTTATACATATAAATATATTAAAGGATCCATGGAACAGGCTGTTAAATAAAACTCACCAAGTTCGGCTCAGTATTTCATTAGTATTGTTACTTGGCATTTAAAATGTAATAATGGAGAATATCTAGAAAATGTATCGCTACGAACTACAATTAATTTTGCATTTCTCCTTCACCTATATATTTTAGGTTCAGGCATCCGTAAGAATGAATTGTTGCTGTCATCATCCATGGTAATCAAGAACGACACGCAGTCGGAGCTTCCAAACAACAGGTCGCGCGGCCAATTGCCTGCCCCTCGCGTACTGGCTCAGCCAGCGCGCCGCGTGTCTGCGCATACTGCCCCGCTGTTGCCTGACGTAAGCATAAAACTTCAAAAACAGTTAAGTAGGACTTAAAAGCAAGCTCAAGCTCAGCACTGAACTGCAGAGCATTTTGCGGAAGAAGTACTTAGCGAAAGAGAAATGAAAAAACAGTATTCTGAGACAGGCATTCCGCATAAGAGACATAAAAGTAACAATTATAAGAGTCCAATAGATAGGTACTGTAGCTATTTAAACCATATTAGAACCTAAAAATCGCCTTTATTTCGTTCGTATATTCTCAATAGTATTCTGTCCGTTGACCACAAGTTAGAAGCGACGCCATTTTGATAATCATTAGCAATATCAAATTATGCTGCGGCGGTTTTGCTGCTATCATACTTGGCTGTTTTCTATGGATTTGGGCTTGTGACTAAATGAAGGGGTATGAATAAAATGGATTATTTGTAAATCCTGCATGTAAAACATTGTATTGAGTTAGCTGGGACAAATTAATTTACCGTAAAATGATTTGAACATTTTGATTTGAACATTTTTTCTGTAATAATTGCGATTGAACAAAAATTATTTTCAGTAAAAAACACAGATATACGTGGATTCTGAATTATACATTGGTATCATTACTGAAACACACGTAAAAATACGTTTGGGCATAGACATAGCTACAAGAGATTACTAATAACCCAACGCCAAATTTATTAAAGAATTAAATAACAATTTTGTTGGCAGTCTTACAGTCTTGCTGATGATTTTGTATGAAAATTAATTTGCTCTTCTTAGTTTTAATTTGAATGTAATATATAATGTGATTTTCCAAGGTGTCATGGAAAGCCCCAGAGGCAGGCTTCTCGTCAGATTCGACGGTTCGACTTGACGCTGTCAAACCACCTCCCCACAGACTTTCACTTACCAACGATTATTTGACAGGTAAAATAGAATAAGGACAAGGGAATTGCTGTAATAGGTTCTTTGATAAAAAAAAGGAAATATTTAAATAGATATATTTGCAATAATAAAATAGAATAAATTTGCAATATTTGATTTATTTTAAACTTGCGGCAAAATATAAGTTTAAAAATTTCTTGCTTTAATTAAACTTTAATGTTTATTTATAGATTATCTACTAAAACGTGAGTGCGTACTACTAAACTCATACTCTACATTTCAATTTAAAACGTGGTTCAAACGGGGGTCTCTGCGGAACGCGAATATAATATGTATTTTAGCTAACAAAATCTCCCCTTCCCTTTTATTCAAACATTGCACGAACATCCGAAAGCCTTATTAATCTGAATAATTAACATCAGCAACATTGACAAAGTTGTTTATTTAAGAATTAATATATTTCCCTTTGTTGAATATTATTATTTTTTAATTTATATTTCCTGTTGGAATTTGTAATGCCATTTGTAAAAACGTTTCGGACACAACGATAAATAAATATTGTTTTATCTTAATGTTATACTTAGATATACTAGTGTTACTGTTGGAGGACTGAACCTTTTCAACTATTTGGTCGATAGTTTCCAGACTAATATAAACCTTTCGGGTACAATATTACACATATACTGGAGTAAAGTTACATAATTAAACCCAACAGTCGACGATTTAACGATTCGCAGAACTATATTTCGTAGCCACGTAGCAATTGGTACGTGTGCTATTCAGAGAGAGAATAGAATCATTTTCATTAACTTCCAATTATTAGGTATGTGACAGATAAAGGAGCAAACATTATTGTAAATTTTCAATCCATTGTAAATATATTCATACTTGGTGAACCTCTGCGTACCTGAACTGGTATTTTTATTTGAATTATTAAATGCAAAGCTAAAATTTTAAAATTCAATCTGAACATGTGTCATTATCATTTTAAATAATTTATTTACGAATACTTCTGAGAAAGAGGGTTTTTAAAACATGTTTAAATTACGACAATAATTTTGAAATAATTAATAAGCATTTATAATAGTAGTTCTTGTCTTTAACAAGAGTCCGATGATTTTTCTCTAGTGACGACCGTATCAGAAGTTAAATCAAGTAACTTGATACCGTCTTCTCCGCTACCTGTAGCGACGCGACCGCCTCGCCCTGAGGCGCCGGTCTTACCGCTACGGCCAAGCCAGCCTCTGCCACTCATTAAACAAATCAATGAAGACGTAAGTAAAGCGAATGCAAAGGAATGTTTTTAATTAAATATATTTATAAGAGAGAATTTCATCTATCGGTAAGATGGCAAAAAAGTTACAAGGTTCCTTGATCTTAAAAGGTAACTCAAGTTACAGAAACGTACTCAAGCTATTTTCCTTTGAAAGTTTTGAACATAATGTATTGATTTTGCCTATTGCCGAGACTTTAATTTCAGATATAGAATTTCAATGTCACAAGGAAAGTTCCAAGTAGAGATTTGTAATAAGCCATGAAAATTACCAATTGATATAGTTTTATGTAATGAAATAAACTTTTGACAAATTTTGAATAAAGGACCTGCTCCCTTATAGATCCGTTATAGATAGAAGAATCAAACAAATTAAATAGTTTGACGCTGATAGATTAACTGTTACTACAAAGACTTTTAGTTAAAATTATTATACTACAGTACAGTTACAGTAACGTGAGTTACCTTTTAAAACTTACCTACATAATAAAATGAAAAAACACGATACAGACAAGTTTACATTAACAAAAATACCTGCATACTTCTAGGTTTCAATAAACAACAACGTGTGCATACTATCAGGGAGGTTCGATAGAAGAACGTTTCGATTCAAAGATCTATTTCGCTTTATGGAGCCAACAGGGTGTCTCAAGGAGAAAGAAGATTATTCCCTCTACATATTTTCTCCACAAAATAAGTAAGTATCTGTAATTCTAAAATAATTCACTAATACAATTTCTTTCTATAATAATTTAATACCAAATTCTGGCCTTTTTGCAAATGTCTTATTTTTCTGCGTTCTGCTCTCGATCTTTTTGTGTCTTTGGAGGTTCAAAGAAATATTGAACTTCAGTTGAGTCTTGATGTACTTCACTAGAATGCGTCGATTCTGCACGTGGATGGTTACCAGAAGCTGGTTTGACAACATCGTGTTATTATTTATTGCACTAAACTGTATCACTCTGGCCATGGAGAGGCCCAACATCCCTCCAGACTCCAAAGAGAGGGCATTCCTCGCCAGTGCTAACTACGTATTCACCGTTGTGTTCGCCGTTGAGATGTTTATTAAGGTAAGCGTTATTTTATGATACCATTATTACTATTTATTTTAAGTGAGTTGAATAAATCTGAATTATAAGAAAAAATTTAGCATTAAATAAATACATATCTCGTTTTTGTTCATCTCATGTTCATTCTGTTCGTGTTTCTTTTCATCTCTTGCATGAAAAAAGGGCAAATAGTCAGTTTCGTAAAAAATGAACTAAATTGGATATTTTTATATAACAGCTGAATTATCATTTTAATTTTTAAAAATTTGATGCGGTTTTATGTACAATATATGAGTGGTATAATAAAGCCAAAATTCATTGAGTACTCCGTGAAATATCGGTAGTTCTGGTAGCAGTAAAGCTTTATAGTCAACAATGAGCATTCGTTCATTACACTTACTGAAATTCTTCCTAATATGAAGTCCAGTACTAAACATTTATTAAAATGATTTTCCCATGATCAAGTAATCAAATCATTAAATTGTTGCAACAAATATCAACTGAAAATCGATAAATCCAAATTGAACGAGCTTCAAAATTATGAACAAGGATTAAAATATCTAATTTGTCTTAATTCCCATACAGGTTGTGGCTTCAGGTATGTTCTACGGTACTGAAGCGTACTTTACGTCAGGGTGGAACATTATGGACGGTTCCCTTGTTATTATTTCAATTATTGACCTTCTAATGTCTTTGGTGTCAGAGTCCAGTCCAAGAATATTTGGAATTCTCAGGGTATGGCTCGTTGCATTAATAGATATTGTTTCTAAAGCTATTACTACTTGTACTCAATGAAACTGTTCAATTCACAGGTATTTAGGTTATTAAGGTCATTGCGGCCGTTAAGGGTAATAAATCGAGCGCCTGGTTTGAAGCTCGTCGTACAAACGCTGCTTTCCTCGTTGCGACCAATAGGAAATATTGTGCTCATATGTTGCACATTTTTCATTATATTTGGAATTCTGGGGGTACAGGTAAATAATAACTGTACTTTTAATGCTTAATTACCTGAAATCGTCGAATTATCATTCCTAATTTTATACAAAAAAAAACTTAAGAATAGTCATAACCACATTTGATATTGACTTATAATGAAAGTTTATTATTAAAAGTATATTTATTTGATTTTTTTAAAGCATTTCTCTTATAAATTTTAGCTATTTAAAGGGGCATTTTACTATTGCGAAGGTGCTAACATAAAGAATGTTAAAAACAAGTCTGATTGCCTCTCCATTGACGGCAACGTCTGGGTGAACAGGAAGTACAATTTTGATGATCTCGGGAAAGCCTTGATGTCACTATTCGTCCTCAGCTCTAGAGACGGCTGGGTCAATATTATGTATACCGGACTTGACGCAGTTGGTGTTGATCAACAGGTTAGTTTGTTACTGAGTATTTCATAAAAAAGTTATGATTTCATTTTGGCTAACCGCTATATTAAAAGAGTAATTAAAAGATAAGATCGAGTGTAAAAACAATATTTAAAAATGTAGACATTATTTTTTTTAATATAATTGGTATCATATTGAACTTAAAGCTTGTAAAGATTCCAAAATTATTGTGATTAAAACAGATTGTAATCACTTTTTACATTTAGTCTTAGTCCCTTATCAAGTAATGGTATATAGAATCAATAAAACGAAAAAGATATGATTTGGAAAATCTTTTAACATTATCAATGTTTATGTGTCACACACGCAAATATTGCTTTTATTTACTAAAATTAAAAGCAAACTAAGTTTTACAAGTTTTGCTTTTAATATAAAGTATCATAATCTAATTAAATCAAAATAGAATCAATTTTGTTAAAAGCATTTATCCACTGACTTCAAAACACTATCAAACCAAAATACACGTCGATAACAAACCAAGCATACAAAAATATATGTTACGGTGAATAAACCAAAATAGTTAAATTATAATTATTAATGACCGTTTGAAGACATATTAATAATTTATAATGAAATTATCCGTAATATTTCTAAAGATTTACTTGATTTTCATCAGCCCGTTGTGAACTACTCGGAATGGCGTCTGCTGTACTTTATCGCGTTCATCTTGCTCGTGGGATTTTTTGTGCTGAACATGTTTGTGGGTGTGGTAGTGGAGAACTTCCACCGGTGCAGGGAAGAACAGGAGAAAGAAGAAAGAGTCCGTAGAGCCGCAAAACGCGCGCTACAAATGGAAAAGAAAAGACGAAGTTAGTCATTGTATTTACATTTCTTATTCCATAGTGGTTTTCAATATGATTTCACTTGTCAAGCCGAACGATCCAAACATTATTAAAGTTTGTCTCAAACTCCCGGTAATAAACTAATCGATTAATAAATAACGAAAATGATCTCCTCTCAGAAAATGCTAAAAAGAGGTCTGTATGAATTCATCATATCATCAGATAAGGCTTAGCATAGTGATCCAAAATGTTGATAGTTGAATTCAACACAAAGAAACAAATTTACATTACAATTTTTGTTCCAGAAATGCATCAGAGACCATACTATTCAGATTACTCCCAGACAAGACTTTTTGTTCACAATGTAGTAACTTCAAAATATTTTGACTTAGCAATAGCTGGAGTAATTGGTTTGAACGTTGTTACAATGGCAATTGAATATTATAGGATGCCTCCTGCTTTACAATATGCGTTGAAAATATTCAATTACTTCTTCACTGCCGTTTTCATTCTCGAAGCAGTAATGAAACTAGTAGCATTGGGGTTTAAAATATATTTGAAAGACAAGTGGAACCAATTGGATGTGATAATCGTCATATTATCAATAGTGGGAATTGTTTTAGAAGAATTAGAGACAAATATAATTCCCATAAACCCTACTATAATGAGAGTAATGAGAGTTTTGAGAATAGCTCGAGTATTAAAACTATTAAAAATGGCAAAAGGTATAAGAGCATTACTAGACACAGTGATGCAAGCATTACCTCAAGTTGGAAATTTAGGTCTTCTGTTTTTTTTACTATTTTTTATCTTTGCTGCTTTGGGTGTTGAGCTTTTTGGACGATTAGAATGCTCTGATGAAATACCTTGTCAAGGTAATCATTTAAATACTATCAAATTTTTCTATGCACATAAAATTTGGTTCTAAATATCCGGATCTTTTTAGGTCTTGGTGAACATGCCCACTTCGCTAATTTCGGTATGGCTTTCCTAACGCTGTTTCGAGTTGCCACCGGAGATAACTGGAATGGCATTATGAAAGATACTCTCCGTGAAGATTGTGACAGCTCTGTCGACTGCGTGCGCAACTGCTGCGTGTCGACGATCATTGCACCGATTTTCTTCGTTGTTTTTGTTCTCATGGCTCAGTTTGTGTTAGTCAATGTTGTAGTTGCTGTAAGTATTATAGCATTATTATAATTTAATCAAGATACGTATAGATATAGAATAAGACATCATTTTATTTACAACCTCAGAACACAAAATAATCCAAAAATATCTTAAATTTTGCTTTTTTTTCAGGTTCTAATGAAACATTTAGAAGAATCCCACAAACAAATGGAAGATGAAATTGATATGGATGTAGAACTAGAACGAGAATTAGAAAGAGAAGCCGACGATGAAGAGGACAGAGCACTTTGTCGGGCATTAGAAGAATGTGTTTCACCGCCCCGGCCGCTAAATAAGGTACCGTCCCTGCCGGCTAACTTCACGTATAGTGAACCAAAACAACCGCAAGCGCTGTCACCTGCGCGGAGAAGACGAACGCTTCATTCTCACCATGCTTTACTACCAGCAGCGCTACCGCCCAGACGAGCATCTCTATCACCTTACGCTTTTGGCCGGCGTCGACAGGACTCCACTTCAGACCCACCTGCAGCCCTTTATGAGGAAGACGCCAGATTCATTGACGCCGATGAAATTGAAGAACTGGAACCAGGCAGCCCACCTCGTAGAGACTCATTTGCCCAGAACAGGAGGCAACGAGTAGATAAAAGAAATTCCCTACGAGGCGAGGAAGCCAGACTTCTTCGTCCTTCGCCAGTATTACTCGCTGTACCATCGATTAGACAAAATGTACGCTTAACTTCAAAAAGACGATATTCTACTGAATCTGCCATGACTAGTGAAAGTAGCCATATGTCTGGAAGATCTCAAATACATCTGATGCCAGAAACAACTGATCAATCAATAAGCGAAGAAGAAAAAATAAGAATAGTGATCGCAGAGAGACGGAAAATGGACACAATGAGGCCAGAAACTGACGACGTGGTGGAGCTGTCAGAGAGAGGATCCTAGTCCAGGCGGGGCCGGCCGCAGCAACACCATGAAGTCTACATCTAGACATCCGTTTTAAACGTGGTCTAGAAACACAGCTCTACCTCTGTATTTCCCTCTCTTTACCTCGAGTGCTCAAGGAACTGTGAATGTCTGAACTCGGTTGCAGAATAGTGATACGGTGACTTTTATATATACTGTATAAGTGGATTTAAGTGCAACTTTCTCGTACTCAAACTCAACCGATAGCATGAAAATGGCTGATGTTAAAAGTGATGACTTCCTTTTTCTTCCATACCTTAAACCTTCAACAAACAATTTCTTACTTTTCCTTAAGCGGCCGGTTCAACGACTCTGTGAAGAGACTTAAATAAATTTAAAGTGATGTGTATAAAACTATTTAGATATGAATTAGAAACTAGTCAATTTGTTGTGGTGGGAAGTTTTCTATGAGATTTATGTTCATCTTCATGATTTATAAAGTAATTTTAATTAGTACGGTGCTTGCTGTTAAAGTTTTATTTGTTATTTGTTTAGAATAGGGGGTGCTTAAATTTCAAAATAACCTCAACGAATATTTACCAACAGTCGAATAGTTTCATTCGTTGTTCTTACTTAGCGGATCTGTTATAATGACGTGTCAATTTAAATGTTAGTTTATATTAACAATATAGGAAGAGGTTTCGAATCATTGAATCTTAGAATGTAACTATTATTATCTAACTATCTGACAATAGCCTATTTAATTTAATAAAATTTACCTTTTAGCTGTTACTTTAAAGGTAAACTTCTAATCAACGACTTCGTAGTTTCGTAGTGAATCGTTATTAGATAGATCTTCAAACTGATATCTGAAACAGAACCAATCGGAAGTAAATTGAGTAAAAAACTCTTTAAAGATAAAAATAAATATTTTCTGAATATAAAGTGATCCTATTTTCTTACAGATTCATACGTATTTTAGATGTGTGTCTGGTAATACGCATATAATGATAGAAGTTAGAATATTGAAGTAGAAAAATGTAAAGAACATTTTGCAAAGTATCGGCGATAGTGGTCTGAATATTCTGTACTATTTTCTGTTCATTGCAGTTCTCATTAGCCGTGCCAAATTAATGAAACCTTCTTTAGTATTAATGATTGCAAATTTTGAAGATTTTTATCGGAGTAATCTTTAAAAGCTTACCCTTTAACTTTCAGGATTTTGAAATGCTGAAAATTAGTTCTGATAGCCATGATTTTTATTGTTTATTAGTTAGTAATTATGAAATAGACTAATGTCTTCTTTCTGCGAATGGAGTTATACATAAAGGAGACCTAGTTAGGGAAGTCAGCAATAAATTTTTATACTTCGACTGTGCCTTTCCTATTTCTAATGTATTAGCTTGTGAAGTTGATTGTGGATAGACTCTGATCTTAAATGTATACTGTAGGGGTTTGAGATTTAGATACATACATATAAATCTTGTTGAAACTATTAAGTTTTCGTTGTAAGTCATGTGGAAAGTAATTTAAGACACTTCCGACGGTGAAGATAATTTACTGATCATTCCTACTAAGTAAACATAATTCGTATTAATTTACAAAACATTACTGTTGCTTTTATTTTTAGTTCAATTATATATTATATTGCATTTTATTAAGTTCCTTATTTTCTTCGCCAATTTAGGTTATCTCTGTCTGAGCTACCTATCTGTTGATTACACAATGTCTTCCAACTATATCTTTCTGATTTTAACCATTACTTGATTAATCAGTTTATATTAGCTCACTAACATTTGACAGACTAAAAGTAGTTTGCATTAGTGTTGCATCTTTTTACAATATTATCTTCTTATATTACATTTAGAAGAGATTTAATTATTATTTTAGACTCACGTAAAGAATTGACTAAATGGAATTTAGTAAAATTTAAGAATAGTATTTTCGTGATAAAGTAAATTTCGTGATAATGATTAAATAATTGTTTTCCGGTACTGACTGTATTTAATTTTAAGAAGTATGAACAATGTTCATTAGTTGAGTACACCTGTTAAAATTAGCTGGTGACCTGTCAAGTTAAAAGAGTTACGACAATGTTAGGTTGAAAAATAAATCTAAATTGTAAACCTGTGTTTTATTCGATTCCTGTAGAAGAACCACCAAGCGCAGTACTTAGGTTTTCACTTTAAATTTTCCAAATCGATATGCGGTATTTATATTAGATTAGTCTACTATAGGCACCGTTTTTTCACCTTATATGTTATCATATAGTTAAATGGGATTTGACTACTAACTATTACAAAATAATTATATCGAATTAGTATAAGAAAAGTTAAGAATAGAGCATTATTAATTAACAAATTATTGTAAGCCAATGACAATGTCATCCATCATTCAAAGCTTTTCAAGATCCACAGCGTAGGAGACACACCTTTTACCAATTCAGTGTTTGAAACAATAGTTTTTCCATTGCGTGACAGCCGGACGACTATCAAAGGACAAAATACAAGCTACATAATACGTCTCAACCTCCCTACCTCTCAAATATTCCCGATTTCTCTCTTGCTATTATAAATGTTCTAAACAGCAATAGAAATCAAAAACTGTTTACGTTAGATATGATAGTATCAAAGTAGGCAAAATAACAAAAAGTTAACTAATATTATATATTATATGTGAAATAAACATAAATCCTACATCAAATATTTGACCCTTACGAATATAGACGTCATATGTTCCAATTCAAATTCCCTATCGTGTATTTGATTCACAAAGTAAATGGGCCCTTCTACAAAATGCGTATATCTACAGGTAGAAAAACGAAGCAACAGGCGAGCTGAATTAAGTTTAGGCAACAATCTTTGCGAACGTCCTATCTTGTTAGAAGCGCTTACAATCTCATTTGCATAATTCCTTGAAACGAATTTTAATGGGTTCTTCATCGTGTTGAACAACATAATGCTGTAGTAAAAAGGTAAGGAGACCGACCGTTATAAATAAAAGGATTTTCTCGTGAATTTAGAAATGCATTCGACCTTTTCTCGCTGAAAATTTATTGAGTGTACATTAATAGTATGTTGTGTTAAATAAATAAATATTATAAATGCATGTTCATGAGTTCTCAGAATTTACTAAAATGGTTTCCCAGATAATCCTGTTGTAAGGAAGAAGTGAGTTATAGGGTAAGGCAAGTTATGTAGGCTGATATGAATGATGAACACGAATATTTTTTTCGTATCATTGATATATGTATATACATACATACATACTTTCAATGCTTTAATTATTTATGTATATCATCAGTTAATTTTTATCCATATCTACGCTAGGTATAAATAATGTATACTTTGGGATATATATTTAGTGTAATATTTGTTATTAAAAACATAAAAAAGTGTTGTACCTAATATAGACCTAATCTAATGTTAACAAATATTAACATTTCATTTATTAACAATTTTACCATTTCCCAGAATAACAAAGCTTATTTTCTGAAAATCACCTCTATTCATAGGAACGTTAACAAAATGTCGCTAAACTTTTCCGCTTTGTTCCCCTTAAGAAAGAGCGAGTGATAAATAAACGAAACACACAAAAAACTCTCATCTGTAATAGTCCTTGGACGTCGTGCACGCGGGACCGACCTTGGAACTTAAAACATATAACATTTGCTTTTTTCCACCGACAGCCATTCTTAGATTGTCTCCTTTCATAGCCTTGATTTGTCGGGTTTTATTTGTGCGAGGCGTCTGCACGGAGCCTTATTGACCTAAATAAAAACTTCAATTAGAATGTATCATATATAGGTACTACGTAGATATTTCATAAAACGGTTTTGGAAAAGAAAGCTAAGTTATAATGTTGAATAATTGGAAAACTCTCCCTTCCCAAATACAAGCAGGTGAGTTTTGAAACTAGACTAGATGCCGTAATTTATTTTAATAAAATCGTCTTAGAAAGACATACTTTGTAAATAGTAGATATGTTAAGGTAAGTAATTTTAGTTGAAGACGAGTATTAATATTTATTTATTTATTTATGTAATAGAATTACAACTCCACTATTTATACACTTATTACATTAGTTACATTATTTAAAAAATAGCCCATACTTTGTTTTTTATAAAATTAAATGTACTATATACTTATGTATATAGTACATTTAATTTTATAAAAAACAAAGTAAACAAAATAAAACTGTATAAGTCGCGTGTCTGTACATTTATTATAATTACCAACTGCTTAGTCGGTATGCAACAAGAGAAATAGACAAACGAAAAACTGATTCTTTAATTTCTATCTTTCTGGTTGTCTCTACTTGATAATGTTCGAAATTACTGAACGTACTTTGTTTCGTCTTTGACCGTCCTTACTGCATTACACATACATGTACTTAGCTACATTAGGCTTTGTTTCATCGAAATTCAATTACGGGAAAAAAATATCAGAAATAAACTGCTACACAGCATGGGGGTTTTGTTAGGAGCGAATACCTTTTTTGAGTTAAGAAATGTTTTTTATTTTATCGTCCAAGACAAGCGTCATGGACGATAAAATAAAAATGATTAATAAAATGTATTACTAGTTCAATAATTTAAATTTACAGTAGATATGAATTTTAAATATTGTCTTTATTTATGGAGTAAAAAATTGTTTAGGAATGTTAATGTTTTGCTCTTATTACCTAAGTACAACGGGAGAGTGGATAGGTACACAAAATTTGTTCCTAAGCTTGGAGAAAATATTGTTCACAAAATTATTAATAATTATTGTCCATAAATGAATCGGCAATGAAATAAATCAAAACTTAAATGTTAAGTAATATTTTAAACAGTAGAAAAAATGAATATGTAATAGACATGTATGTTTTAACCGTAAAATCACAAAACAGCCATCAGTAACTGTGCAAGCAAAATGTCCGACGGAAACGGTAAACAATTATCTTGCAAATGGACGCAGGTCCCCCAAAAAAAATTGTTACCGAGCAAAATCAAATGTTATTTGCAACCTGAACGTAAAGTTAAACCAGTTTTCTATAAAAAGGATTATGTATACATTAGCGAATTAACAGTAAATGAAACAATTGGAATATACAAAAAGAGTGAAATTATATCAGTCTTAAATCACTTTTACTTTTATTTTTACTTTTATTCTGATTAAGATCTCTATTATTTGATATTCTTATACCACAATGACACTAATTCTAGTAACTTATATAACATCGCTTATATATTGTATAGGAGACAAAAAATATAAGTCTAACGCCTATGCGGTAACGTTCGTAGTGTGTACCTACGTAACAGCTTACACACTTACAGCTACATATAATATCTTAAATTGTATACAAATAATAAAGTATTAATGTTTTTTAAACAGTTCCGCGTTATTTATATGTTTTGATAGCTGATGAATTATTTAGTATGTTTTAATTTAAGCCTGTTTTCTGATATAATAGCAAAACATTTAATGATTTATAATATTTAACGAAACATGTTTTTATGTCGCGGGCAAAAGCTAGTACCGAATATAAACAAAATGTATTTAAATTTTGACTTAAAAGGAAATAAGTGAATATTTCATCAAAGCCCAAGCTCTATAATGTCAGAAGCTGACAAAGAACGATAAGCGTAGTTGTTTGTACACGAACGTCAAGCAGCAAGCCGCCCGCATCCCTAGCTAAAGGTATTGTTACAAATTCAACAAACAGTGAAATACGTTAAACACACTTATTTTTGGATTTTCGGGAATGGAACACGATAGATAAATTATTCTATCGTGTTCCATTCCCGATATCGACTTATTTTCTTACTGCAAAAGTCAACCTGGTATATGATCTTTCAATCTCTATTCCAGCCTTTTCTAATTAATTGCTATATCGTCAAGATCTTCAGGAATTCTTTAATCAGTCACCCATCAATCCGTAGGCTAAGAACACAGACGCTATGATTGTGACAGAAACAAATGAAAAAAGAACCTTCAGACAATATTGAGCAACCTAGAAAATTTAGAAAAATAATATCTGTTATGAATTTTTGCAATATCACCGATTTTTTGCCTAGAGTCACGTCCATAAGCACCACGTGCCTTGATAGCGATTTCGGTCTTCTTATATATTTTTTAATTCCTTAGCTTAAAGCAGAGGCGAACATATTCTTTTATATATTTTCGGTATATTCGAGGATTTTACGATGATGATTAATTGTAACTTAATCGCAAAATAAAGTAGTTAAAGCGAATCGACATATTAGACAAATCTCAATAGTTGTTAAGACATTAACACGATCAAGACGAATAGACGCAGTATCAGCGCTGTCTAATACAAAATACATCAGTCTCAGTGCAGATAAAGTAATATTACAGCATATGGAACGATACCTATGTTCATTCAAAATAAAATGTAATTTTGAATGAACATAGGTATGAAAACCGCACACCAACCTAAGCATCGAAAGCCTATCGATTTCCAAACAAAACAGTTGTATTTATTGACTTCCTGAAAGATATTAGATATATTTATCTTCACATAAGACACCGAGCTAAAACAGGTACGGCCAGCAACAGAAGTCCATTAACACGTAAGTACCACGTGAAACTATATCATTTACAGTGTTGAAACTAATTGTCAAGCGTATGTATGCATGATTAATGTTTAAAAGTGTTAAATGATTTTTGTTGCTGTCTGTATGTCGTTCGATTAACCAATTTTTTAAGGCTTGTCGATATTTATTAATAACAATATATAAATAAACCTTTGTTATTAAGTAACTTTGAAAGTTCGAAGTTTTCTTCTTGTTTCACATTAAAACGATTTCCATGTTGCATGGAATTGCTCAGCAGAGTTATGTATGTCAAGTTTTCTTGACGAAGGAAAAAGTTGAGGAATTCTATATGAAGTGTTACATGATGGATATTTTGCTATTTTTTGTAAGAAAAAGGAACAGGACGATTTTTAAACAGTTTATATATATTTGTTGAAGCTTAGAATAATAGAAACTATTAATATTCGCATGGGGGTATAAAAAACAAATCAACCTCATCAGTTATTAGGGGTAAAATTATGAACTTGCCGTTTAGTACTGAAAAATTTAAAGACTATTTTAATGATTAAAGGAAAAAGGAAAATTATATTTTTATATAATTTTCTTTAAACAAAAAAATCAAAAAATTAAAATAAAAAAGTAAAATTAATTAAAGTAAAATTTATTACTATATTTTTATAGTAATAAATTAAAATTAGCAAATGGGTCAATATAGCGGGTAAGCTATATGTAATGAACACATCGTGTGTTCTGGTCCTCTTCGAACATAGTATTGATATTGTGCGCTGTTTCTGCAACATTAGTTCCACGTTGAAACTCATATTCATAAATCAATCCTGTTTTTGCTATGTTCAAAACAATTGAAAGTCACATAATTTATTAAGAATTCTTTTAATTTAGTACGTTGTCTTTATCTTCTATGCTATGAATGAAGTTTTAATCAAAATAACAAACCATGCAGGTTTAATTTTAATTCAAAGTGGCCAGTCCTTTATAAGGGCAATAATTAGTTAATAAGTTTAAAACTCCTTGTACATTTCTAGTACATAAGTTTGATATTTTTAAACCGTATTATTTAGTTAGTTAAAAACAAAAAATAATTAATTAGTGGGTCCTACATACAAGTCATCACACCACTCTTCTCTTCAGTTAGGACATTCAAAATCAAAAGCTAAAATCAAAAAGCTCTTTATTTAAAATGGACGCAATAGCTAAGTTCTTTTTAATCATAAAATATGAAACCCTATCACCGCTTTGTCGAATACATTAGCTTTGGAGAAGAGCGGTCAGACAAAAATAAAATAACGTAGCGTAACTGAGTAAATAACATTAATTATGAAAAACCTGTTCAATATTGAATAAATTTCATACGCCCTGCGATGATATTTTAGAGTTTAATCAATGCCCTGATTGTTGACGAGAATGGTTCGATGACCGGTTCCTTTAAAAGATCTATTTAATTATTTTTGAGCTCTGTGTGTATGATCTATTTTAAAAGAAAATCTTGTTTCAAAGAAAGCTATAACGCGCATCAATAAATACTCAAAATTGCTCAAAACTGCTACTATTTCTTCTTTTTTTCCTACCACTTTCTCTTTATTACAGGCAGTATCAAACATACCGTAAATCGTTTACCGTTAAACGATGTCCAAAGCGGATGATCCACAACCTGTTAGCTCCCTCGATCAGTTTACTTTGACTAGTTTACGATGGTCCCCAAACAGAATCAAATTAAGCGCTATCAAGAAAGCCTCGTTGGAAATAGATTATCTGTTACTAATTGTTTGGAGATCACTGAATTTACGTACTTTTTTTGAGTGAACCATTTATTTTAATTAATTAAACTTTGTAGAAATAATGTTAGAAACGGTTCTAGTAAACAATCGCAGCTAGAGGTTCAAATCTCGGTAGGGAAGTATGTTTTTATATGATGTTGAAAAACTATACGTCATGTTATTTATAATCAATAAATTATGGTATTATTATTTCAATAATTAGTTCTATCATAAATATCTCAACACTTCATTAGTGATTTGTCTAGAAGTTAAAAAAATAAACGATTAGGTAGTTTCGTCTGATTTTTATGTTTCTTTAAGAGCAGTTTTTAACAACAGAATCCAATCATATGATTGGATTCTGTAAGGTAACTAATTTATATAAATTAGTTACCTTCGTATAACAAATCAACATCTACATAATAGGCGGTATTTTTTCATTCTTAAAAACTTAATTTAAGTTTTTGATTTGTTATTAATTAATTTATTATAAAAAATACCTCAACTTAACTGACATCTAATATTAATATAATATTATTGACAATCACACCTATTACGTAGCCCAATTTAAGCATCATTAAAAGCTTGCGTTATGTATATATACTATGTAATGGAGAAATATAAATAGTAATATGTTATATAAATATCAGATAAATACAAAAAAATATTTAAGCATCCATGACCTATGGATGTTTAAACGTTTTTTTTTCATCCAGGAAGTATTCGTAGTCATCGAACAGATATCTGCTTTGGTCTGCTGGATTTGAAGCCGGGACCTCTAGCTAAATAGACAAGATTACTGACTACTCGACTAGATGGCCGTCAAATTTGATATATTACAATTTGATATTCATCATCGAATAAATCAGATTGGTGGGCGAACACAGTTGCCGCCACCTTCAGTTGGACTAAGGGCTTAGCGTGCTGTTTTAGTTATCAAACCAAAATACCAATTAAGACGAAAAGATTTAAATTGCTATTAAGAATTGTCAAAGTAATTTTAAGTTCTTGAATTTCATGTTTAGTTGTAAATCGGTTTAAATTGAGCTGAAATCGGAAAACAAAGTCATGTTTACATATTTACCTCTTCAAACCTAAACTTACTTATATTGTTTGTGGATAGCGGCAATGTATTCACAGATTCACACTCAGGCAAGCCTAAAGCCGGTATACTTAATACTCAGTCTCCAATACGCCAATATAACCAAGGCCCACACTTGATCACTGAGGGGCCGTAAGTAAATTAATTGATGGAGAAATTCAATCGGGCTCCACTTTAAATTAATCCCTACACGGCTACTTTACATTCATTATTGGAAACCGCTTTGAATATCTATCGTATATACAAATAGTACCTACAAAAAAGTTCTGTCAAATTGTGATTCATATTTAGAAACAATAATGATTGTATTGTGAATCGGAACGTTTTACTTTTTCTTCTGTATCTGTGCTCACTTGGTGATATAATTTTGTACTACAATCTGTGTATTCTGTACTTGTGTTTTAAAGTGGATCCCTGTATGAAGAATCAAATAAATTCATACCTTCGAAAATGTTAATGTTGAATATGATATGACCTGTCCATATTAAAAAACCATTCATATTAGAAAACGACCACAAATTATTTCTTTTATTTCTGTTTAAGAGCCATGTGTTAATAGTATAGACTAAAAAAAATATTGAATACTAATTTGCACTTTGATCAGAATGAAATTGTCTTTTGTGTAACTAATAAATTTATAGTCAACTGTTCATTCATCAATCAATAAATAACAAGATGTATATAGCTAAACATAATAATCACGGCATGAAAACCGTCGATTTCAAGATTTGTGGCGTAAAAGCTCACTTAAGTCCTTATCTCTGGATGGGTAAGTTTTTCACGGATTTTTTTCATGAAGAATATTTTACAATTTTAATTTTATAGATACATATTTTATACATGATAACAAGCAACTGATAAAAGTTTTAGGTACCTGTTGATTGCAAGTCTGTAAAAACGTTTTGACATGAGGGATATCTAATTCGCTAATTCGAATCTAGGTCTTAGGTGTCTATGAGAAGGCAAAACGGTGAGTTCCATAGATTCCGTGATGAAACTTCGTAAAAATAAAATAAAATAATGTTTTAACATGATTAGACTAGAAATAGTGTATAACAAAATTTCTGCTGATGTTTATGGTGATGAGTTATAGCCACTTAATATTTAATAAGCATTTGTAAGCAACTAGCCTACCTTATAAATATTACTTTTCAGTTTTAACGAATTACTTAGGTAATAAAATAATTCGGTACTTAGAATAAATTATTTCTTTCTAAAATTAAATCACTAAAAGCGCAGCTATAAACCACGTTGAAACTCATTTCAATTAGTAATTATCATTTTGAATTTGGGATAACTTATGATCGTCTCCCATGGTTATAAATGTTAATTTGTTATGTGAAGTACTACGTTCTATATACAATAAAAGTTATCTTTACTGTAATATTCTACTAATAAGTGTACAAAGAATTTTTTCTTACATTGTCCTAGGATATCTATTTTCAAAATTTGGTTCTTAACAGGTAATTAAAGTTCCGAATTATCACTTGAGGAATATTAATTTAGGGGTAAGGGAAATCAACTAAATATACAATTTAAAGACCTAAAACCTTCATAAAATATCTTATTAAGAATACAAAAGTAGATCAAATTAGGAAAGTCAACAACTGAAAAGAACCACTTGATGCTCGAAAATTCATTATTACGTTTGACCTGCAGAAAAGAATAAGATAAGGTTCGCTTTCAGACGGCCGGGGTCTTATTGAATGCTGAAGGTTACAGTAAAAAGGTTGTGATTTCACTGTCTTGTCACGTTTTTGAGAAATGGAAACAAACGTTAAGGTCGCTACTTGACACAGCTTGAGATCTCATGCTCACTTCTTAGCCGTAATTTCACCGTGACATTTATTAATTGTTCGTATGTTTTAAATTATAAGTATCTACTATATTTTATTTTCATTTTCTTTATAATTTTTATTTGACATAAAAACCGTTATATTGTTTTATTAACTACGTATTTACTTAGTCCCCTTGTCACTTAGTAAATAATGTGTATTGTATTCATTAACGGCTGATTTATAAGCGTTTTTTTAATGATGTGTTATTTTATATCACTCATAGTTGTCTTATAATACATTTTAACTAAAATAGGATCCATGGGTATTGATACATAACTCTTAATTGATTATATTAAATATATAAGTGTCAAATAATATATATGCTTAAATATCAAAAGTCAACAATTCTTTATCTGTGCTACCACACAGGTAATGGCGGAAGGCGGTTTAATGCTGTATATTTTATTTCATTTGTAGTGTTGTTTTTGTCATGAAATTTATGTAGCTTTATGACAAAAAGGGTCATGAAATCGTGCAATATATGGAATACATCATTCAGCGTTGATAAGTGACTTACATGAGATTTTTGTGTTTCATTTTCATTCATTCATTTGTAGGGTAAATTCATTTATTTAACAATATTTTATGATTTCATTCTCATTTACTTATCATTTCATCGTTATCATTATCATAACATTCCATTTTCGTATCATTTTATCATAATCGCTTAAATTGCATTGCATTTTCAAAAACCTTCCCGTAAGTCATTAACAAAATAGCGGGGCCTACAATTAGTCGGCAAAAACTCCATGGGGCAAAGGGCTACGTTGCACACTCGTGCAACGTCCCGTGCAACGTAGTGTCACCAGGATACTCTCCTGGAGACATAAATAAAGATAAAAACTACATTAATGAAGATATGGCTTAAAGGTCTTAGTTACCAGGCCAAATAATTGGAAAAAAAAGAAGAAATAAAAACCGAAATTAATAAAAAGGAGAAAGTTGCAAATTTTTTGTTGGTAATATATGAATCAAATATTGTTACAAAGCCGAATAATACCACTTAGCGAACTTTAAGGGTTCATTTGCTGTTTTACTTATAAAGCTTTCAACCAAAGTGTGAGCTCAAAAATTGAACAAAGAAAAGAAAAGTATTAGACGCTGGCATATTTAAAAAAGTGAACAATACCGTTATACGATATACGAGGTGAACCAAAAAATTGTTTTATTCGTGCAATAAAAAAGTGTAATGTATAATTACAATATTGTATTTAATTACAACCTTAGTGGGTGCATTGGTTGACCCAAAAACTCGATGTAATTCTCATAATTGCCTGTGTTATAAACTATAAGTTAGTTGAACGCATGAAAATTTTAGAAAAAATGTAAAGAACAAAGTTAGAACTAGCTTATTAGGCATTCTTTCCCATTTTTAAAAGGAAATAACGGGAAAATACTCTGAATTAAAAACTCCTTCGCTTGAACAGCCAGCGCGGCTAATTCATTCTGTAGAGTGCACTGACGCAAAGAATTAAGTGCTATTGTGCTTTGCTTTTGCGGTTGCTTTTCTAATAAGAATTAGGCTAAAATTACTTTGTTTGTTAAAACTATATTATTGTATTAAAATTAGTTATTAACGATGGATATTTTGTATAATCAACTAAATTATTCATGCGTCGGTGAACCTGTGCCTAATAGAAGTACGGGTATATACATTAAATAAGAAAGATAAAGGCATTCTGGACATCAAGGAGACAAGGACATCTGTTGAGTTTTTTATACTAAAAAAATCCTCCTTCCACACCATGTACTTGTCATATCTCAAACAATGTACTTAAAGGATCAAAAAATTACTCAAAGTATTATTAGGTGAAGAAATTTCAATATTATTAAGATATAGCCGTGGATTCAACTTTAATAGTTCGAGAAACGACAAATTAAGTAGGTACGTAGATTTCAGTAGTCAGATGCAATAGAATATATTTTTCTATCTTTTCAATTATATAGCTAATAACTTTATGATCTACAGGAATGGTCTACATGTCAGAATTTAATTCTTTATAATTTGTTTATAATTATCTAATAAAAAAATCATATAAAAAATTATAATGTTTGGGTTTGTTTTGATACAACTCAATGATATTCTGTCACTATTACGGTTATGGAAAGAAAATTATGATAATGATTATGTTCTCAAAAAGAAATTTTTTTATTTATAATTTAAGACAGTACATAGTTAATTTCACGCGTTGATTTAAATTGAATGTACATTTTGTTGGCCAACTATGACTCTCATTATAATACTATATATATATATATATATATATATATATATATATATATATAATATGTATATATATATGTATGTATGTATACATACATACATACATATATATATGTATGTATGTATGTATATATAATTATAAATACAATATGCTACAACATCCTGCATTAATTGAATAAATCAAAATTCGGACGAAACTAAAGATAAACTAACAGAGGAATTCAATGAGAAATACATAAAACATTGAAATGTACTCATTTCATATTTCGGATTGTTGAACTTCGCCAGGAAATTAAAAGATCGTCAAATGAAAGAGCCTCATTACTTATTCCTGGTATCCGCCACGTACACGTACCGATGAAAAGCCGAAATTAAATAACAAAATACACAAACAACAATTTTGTGAAGCTACTTCTTCCCAAAAACAACTATATTATTGTATTTCATACAAATTTCTAATAACATCATTATGTTAAACATACTTATATAGTTTCTAACTCTAATTAGTTTTCAAATTATATTATCCAGGCAAGAAACTGGGATTACTTTGGTAATGAAAAAAATCTAGGGTTTACACTTTATTAAAGGCTGCCTTGGCATGTAAAATTAAACAATAACGATGCTATATAACTTATATAGGTAAGTAATCCATAGTGTTCCATATGGCGACCACCTAGATCTCCTAACGATTTCACCAGTCGCCAATTTTGTTTTTTAATTTATATTAAAACCAATCAGGAGTCAATCAGTTGACTTTGACTTTATGACCGAAAAACTTTAAAATTTGAAAAAAGTAGGTAAAGATCTTGATACCATCCAAATTAGTTACTCTTGTACGATATTTTTATAGGTTATTTTATTAAGCAATATTCAGAGGTCATCTCAATTCGTGACACTTGTTTCGACGGAGAAAACGGTCTTAATGAAGTGACAAATTAGGAATCGTTGATTGGCCATTAATTTTAGGTCAAGTCCATTTCTATTGAATTCACGCAATAAATGGTTTAAAAGTGGTTTACAGGCTGGTTAAAAAACAAAAACTTTTCTTATTTTTGTTAATAAAGGTAGATTAAGATATCATCAAATTAAAACCATTCCGCTAATATTAAACTCAAATCTTTTGTTGTATTATTTTTGCAAATGCTCTGCAATTTAATGTCAAAGTCAAGTCAAAATATTTAAATAGACTCATTAATAAGATCTTTTAAATCATCATAATAGGGAATATGTATCAGAAAAATATAATTAATGTCATTAAAGGTGTTAGAAATAACTTTAAGTGTTTATTAACCGGGTATTTGCAAATTGTCCCAGTTGTAGAATTTAATTAAGTATTAAATAAATTATTTTAAAATTAAAAGTAACACTAATAGGAATATTCCCAATTAACCTTATTACCGCTTCGGCGAATTAGTTGATGTAGAGAAGAAGCGGCGCAAGAAACTCTCAGCCTTTAGTATTTGTAATGACATTTACAAATTACCTATGTCATTATGTATTAGTATTACAAACATATTTTTTGTTTTATAGTGCAATATTTTATACATCGGTACGTATCGTCATTTATGGCTTGATCAAGATTCAATTCAGTTTGATTACAGCTTAAGTTTATTTAAATTGCAAATAGTTCATGCATTCTTATCACCTAAATATTCCTGAACTTTGTAGTAGCCTTTTTTCATTAAATTTTGTTTGATATAGTCTTTAAATTTGTGTATAGGCAGTTATATTTGACGGGATTTTGTTATAAATGTGTATACATTGCCCAATAAATGTCTGACTTTTTTTATGAAGTCTAAAGATTGGAACAGCAAGTTTATTTCTATACCTAGTATTTTAGCAATGATATCACTACGTTTTGAAAAGGTATTATATGTAAATATTTGAGGGCATTATTATATATATATTGAGAAGCTACAGTTAATTGTAATGTATTAATTTCTTTAAATAAATCCCTGAGTGATTCACGTGGTTTGAGTCCGAAAATGGCACACATCTTGAATATCAGCCAGCCGTGCCCCACAATATCAAGCCATATGACATAACACTGTAGAAATAGCTAAAGTATAGCTGTTTCCACAGTGTCTTAATTTCAACATTGTAAACAGCTGAACTTAGTCTTCCAGAGAGGGATGAATGTTAATGTGATACCTTGTCATGAAGGACTATTAGTTTTATGGGCTTCCTTATAAAGATCTATAGTGAAATTGAATAGAGATCTATAGTGAAATATTTATTCATTGAAGAACAAAGAGCATTTTTATATTACATACCAATAATTTATGTTTCACATTTGCTTAAAAGATTTCCCGATGGTTATCTAAAATTTTCTCGTAATAATGCAATACATACAATAACTATACGATAAAAATATAATTCAATACACAATACTCTGAGCAATTATTTTTGACTTTGGTTAAGAAGAAAATATTGGATGATCTTCTTCCTTTGTAGTTCATAAAACATCACCAGATTTTGTAATAAGGCAGTTACATTTCAAAATTCGATTTTTCAACAACAATTTTGGCATATGTTCTAAATATAACTTTATCGAGGTGACACAACCAAGTCAAAGCGGACACGTGCCGCATTCACAAAGGAATTTCTTTTTCCTCGTCTTACTTCCTTTTAGTTTCCCGCCAACGTAAAGGGAAGTAGAAAAAGCAACAGGTTTGTAGTTCACTTTTGATATTGTGGTGGTTAGTGTTTGACATTACAAATTAGGCTTGGAATGTGAATGTTATACGTACATAAAGTAATGCGTATTTGCTTTCCAATTTGTTGACTATATTTATAAAAACATCTAGTAGTTTGAAATACAAAAAAGGCAGATAAATAATTAAGAATACTTTCTCTACTGCCGTGAACGAGTCCCAATCAGGAACTTTATTAGTTTACCTACAATTTAGAGCTTTTTGTCTTCAAACCTTATTGTTAACTAACTAATATTACTAGATATGGGTTGTAAACGTTACTGTTAAAAAAATTTCATCGCTATTTAGCTCATGGTAGAGCACAATTCGGTTGGTGCTACTACCACCAAGCTCCGCAACAATATTAATAAAAAAACTAGTCTCAGTATTTCGAAATTCAAGAAATATGTCTAATTCCAACGCGACATTTCGAAAGAAAATCTCATTACATCTTGAAAGCTAGGGTTCTCCGACGTCAGATATTTGGGATACAATTACGTTGTCGCAACACGCCTTAATACGGAAATTATAAATGTCTACTCAGTGGCTCTGTGCATTACTATTCTCATCATTTATTACAAAGTGTTCTTAAAATTCTAATTCAAAACGCTAATATACACGAACATATTGAAGTTTGATAGCAACATACTTAAATGAATGAGTATAGCTTTGCGGTGTTTACACAGTCTATCCTATTTACAGACAAACAATGTCATACTGAAACGTGGTCCGCCCAGTAGTAATAGTTACCTAACTGCCTCCGCTATACAATCCGAGTTGATCAACAAGAGTCTTGCTTACTAAACAGGGTTTTGCTTACATTATCACTTATTCAGCTCATTTTCATTGCGGAAACAAGTTCAACCATTAAAAATGTAAATTACGGTCTTTCTGACCGCAGCAGTTACCCTGCCGTTCCTTTAATAAAAAATACAGGAATGCAAAGTAGGTAGTCGTTGTTAGTTCTGCGTGGTGTTCAAGTTCTAACACTAAGTCTATGATAAGATCTTGGTGGGATACATTGTACCGCATAACTACGAGTTACATAATAAAAGTTATAAGTAGTTCTAACACTAAGTACACGATAAGATCTTGGTGGCATACATTGCACCGCATAACTACGAGTTACGAGACATTAGAGAGTACGAGACACCGATGAATACTGTTGTGAGTTTTTACTTTATCTGACAAAGTTGTCTCATATAAATTAGTAATGGATGCTGGAACACCTGTTCCTTTTACTATGATAGCTGTGCATTTCCATTTAATCTTTCATTTCTTACCACCCACAGAATAGATAACACGCACAATATAAAATCTTTTTAATCCAATATATATCACAGATTAATATCAAATAATTATAAAATTTATTAAGATTTTGTATGCTGGAAATCATAACAAGACACGTTTTTCGAAAAATCAAAGCGTAGCTAGACTAATAAGGCGACAGTAATATTGATAGTACTTGTAAGAAGACGAGAGAAAGAGGCGCAGGAAGATAACGAGGAATAATTCAGAGACGAGTGGCCCCTTGTTTACAGTTGTGTTCATACTCATATATATGCGTTCATTGAAAGATATAACTATAAGTAGAAACAAATTTACATTATCTGTATCGAATCAAAGTTAAAGTCAAAGTCAAAATATTTTGTTCAACTTTGGTACAAATATATACACTTATTCAAGCTCAATCTAAGCTATCTGTTTGTAAATCTACCGGAGGCTCTTGTCCTGAAAAGAAGAGGCAAGAATTTATAATAAGTAATAGTGCTTATCACACTCGATTGTGTTAATAATTACATAGTGTGAGTTACTGTGATTTCCTTAAATGGTTCTTCAAAAGAGCCCCTAACTTCACTAGCAATGTTGAGCGCAGAAAGAGTTTCTACGTGAACCGAATAATAAAACGCCTAAGGACAAAACTCCAAAAGAACTCTATAAGGAGTTACTCCGACCGTGGAAAATTGATATTAGGAATCTTAAATTTCGTTGATGGAATATTGTTTCCTTATCTTATTATGCTTGTCAAGATAAAAAATATTAAGTTATGAGCCCAACTCACGTAACAGAAGGATTAATTATTTTAGATTATCTACGCCAAAATACGCGTATATCCGAAAGTTAGAAACACGATCCATAAGCTTCTCTTTCATTTTACTTCAACCAGAAACACTAAGAATGACTCTTAGACACGTCAAGTTAGTCACCGGTCGTGCATTTTCTAGTCGGATTATAATGAGAGAGTTGCTCTGAACTAAATTTAATTTATGTGTGCACAACTGACTTGCAGCTGATGAAACATGAAGCTATTATAACGATTTTGCATTCAGAAATGGTCAAAAAAAATGGTCATGAAATGGTCATTTCATGTTTTGGTCGTTTTACCCTCACTTACGGCTGAATACCAAATCAAATGTGAGTTAAGTTTAGTGTAGCGACTTAATTTTGAAGAAAGAAATTTGAGATGTATCGATAGAAAGTTAGACTTCGGTAATACTATTTTCTTACTCTTACTTACTACTTACTTTAGTAAAATTCTCAACACCTAATAGTTTCCCAACCTGACTACTAATACTCATAAATACAGTCAGCTGTCAATTTATATGATACTAAAGCAAATAGTAATAAAACCGAAAAGATGACCCAATGCTAAAATACACAAATAATAAAGTAGACGTGGCAAATAAACTCGTATTAATGTTTGCGCTCGGTGAACCGACCACGGCGTGTAACTTAGATCATCCACAACACAATCCATTAGCTGGAGAGCAAATATTTCCCCTAGATTAAGTTTATTTCGTGGTTGTTTTGGTGTCTTGTGATTTGGATACGAATCTAAGCCTTCTAATTCATTTTAAGTTTAAAATTATATACTACTCACTAAACAGTGATTAGCGCTTCGTGAAACGATTGTTCCATGTTGTTAAGAATCACAAATCTATACAGCGCGCATGGAGACTTCCCCGCCCCAGCCCTCTGCTGCTATATTAGCGTAAGCTTCGGGATGACGGTTTACTGGTTGTAGGGCACCATTGTCTGGGTAGCGCTACCCATTCCGGCTCCAGGTGGGAATCTTTCTTACCAAATAATAATTAGAAGTATTTTTTTTTCTATTTTGTTTCTATCTAACTAGAAACAAAGACGATCTCAAAACGATCATTTATAGATAGCCTGTAAAGTTATATAGCAAAAAACTCAATTTAGCTGTTTATGGCGCTGTTGATCAACCTCCGAAGCGAAAATCGACCAGATAATGATCCCAGACCCAATTACAGTGCTTCGATCAATAAACGCGTTGGTTATTCGCTTCTGCTATAATAGGATTTAGTGTTGATTACCAATACACTCCTTTAATTACGATATTAACTACGATGTTTGATTTGAGCTGGCATTGAAATATTTCATACTAAATTTCATTACTAGTTGACCCGGTGCACTTTGTTTTCTAAAAGAAATCCGAAATTGCCATATAAGAAATGACAGCTTTAATGTTTAACATGTCAGTTAGACGATTTTTCACAACATTCTTATATTCACCGCACTATGTATTATGACTCCAGAAAAGACTCCAAGAAGTATAGTATAGACTCCATAAGTATAGTACACTATAATAAGTTATGATATCTCGAGGTATTTCTCAGCTCTCTCAAAATACTCTTTTCAATAGAAAGTTTGAAAAAAAAATATGTAGTAATAAATACACAGCGGAAAAAAACGTTACATTATTTTTTACTTAATCTACATACAAACAACATCTCTGTTCACATGTCATGGCCTGAAGTATAGTGATTAATGAGTAAAACAATTTGTCGTGATAGTTAGGTACGAAGGCCGCAGCTGAAGTTAGGTTGAACATATGATTGTAAGTAAATACGTTTTCTTTTTCTATAGTAATGTATTTACGTTACTTTAGTTACGCAAAACTTTGTCATTAATTACATCTCTATCTGCATCTCCAACGCAACGTTGGGAAATAATGAAAACTGAATCTGTCGTAGGAGCAGGCGGCGTTTTGATTGATTTATTATTTACATAGACTAATGCACCACCGTTACGTCTCTCGCCACTCTTTTTTAGGCGGGCGAAATATCAGTGACATTCATAGAATCCTCCACACGTTATGCACCGCTAGTCCATAAATACTAAAATAAAGGAAGTTATATTAGAAATACGGTGTGGTGTGCTGCTGTGTCAATAATACAAATGAAGAACCACGTCACGCGACGCACTACGCTCCGCAATTCTGCGAACGAAGCATGAATTCACAAAAGAAGTTCGAAAACTTTTTGGAATAAACAGAACATTCAAAATCATAAAATACCCTATAAAG
Organism: Acentria ephemerella; assembly: GCA_943193645.1. NCBI lineage: Eukaryota > Metazoa > Arthropoda > Insecta > Lepidoptera > Crambidae > Acentria > Acentria ephemerella. Next base: position 5,505,044 of record OW971886.1, on the reverse strand, counting down.
GGTAATGAACAAGATTCTTAATGTTTTTCCCTAGACGATCAACATCACAAAACTGATTAAGATAATCTAGGCACTTCCAACTTTCGCAAGGTGATCTCGAGATACGCTTGCCAGAACCTTCGTATGCGTGGAATTTATAATCAAGTATCAACATAGATATTTCGCTGCGGTAAAAAGCCTATCATATTTCAAGTTATATCTTTAACAATACATAGGTTATAAAAGCATTCAATTCCGTACAGTGGTTTTTGCGTGTTGCAAATACATACATATACCGAAACAAAGATTAATAAACCGTTATTTTAACTTCTGTTATTGTTTAACACTATTAAGTTTTTTTGTACAGACATCGGCCTGTTAGAGTTTTATTATATGTATAAATTAAACCTTATAACATTTATCATTTAATCTGCCTACGTAAATTGCTAAATAAGCATCTGTTTAAGACCTTTACACATTAACACAGTCGTTAACAATAATGTTGTGCAAGTCCGTCATTAATGAAGCCCACATAAATGACCTAAAATTTGTTCTGATGGACTCACCTTGATAGCAGGGCATTACCTGGTTACGGTGAAAGTTCTGCCAAATAGAAAATGATTACATCGCATTGGAATAATTAGACTGATAGAACAAATAATTTTTAGTTTAATTGCATAATGTTTAAAAGAATCTTAAAATCGAGTAAGCGCCATCTAATCAACACAAAAGTTGGATAAATAATAATTACTTTTAAAGTGCAAATGCCGCAACCAAACCCAAAAATTATTCAAACACCAGATGGTAAACAGTATACAACAATGACAACATTAGATTTTAATTTGTAATATATTTTTACGTTGCACTGTTTCATCCACACAGCTAAAGTAACATGAAGATGTTAATGAACTTGGTAATTGAGTTAATATAAGCAAAAAGCTTTTACATTTAGATTCATTATGATTTTCAAGCTATACCTAACCGTGTAGAACCAGTTAGCTCATAATTGTCCCTACATTGTTACGTTAGGTTATGTCGTACTATCTACCTAAAACGGATATCATTTTGAAATTATTTGTAACACAATTAATTCGCCAGAAAAATAAAAGTAACAACAAACAACATAACCTGAACCTTGAAAATAATGGTTGAATGTTTACGAAGTTTGCAACATTTGTTTGAACTTGTTTACTGTTTGACCTCAAGGGCTGTTTGAAGGAAAATATTTATTTCAATAGTAATTTTAAATAAGATGATATTACAACATGGGTTCCTTTAAAAGAGGCGTGAAAGAGCACATTTTGGGCCGGCAATGTGGAGGTAGCTAGAGCATTTTGTCACATAGTGAACTAGCTATCTTCTCATATGGACTCCTCTAATCCTTATCATCACATTATTTTGTTATTATTTATCCTTTAACTTACTTATTTAACAAACATTATCCCATAAAACAACCTTAGATGCAAAATAAAATGAAATTGGCACAAATAGATTGAAATATTATTTAAATGCGCTTATTCAAGCTACAATTTTTTGTCAGCCAAAGCGAACCTTTTAAGCGCTACCGAGCTGTCTGTCTGCGGGCCACACTTAAAAAAACAATGTTATGCAAGTAATTGTTTTAGTTTTGTCTTTACCTACATCACTGAAATTGCAGGTTTCCACAACATTACGTACGTACCATTTGGACATTTATTTGTCACTGCTTTATAGAATCAAAGGTTACGTTTTTATTATCAAGAAGTCTAAAGGATGCAACAAAATAGTATGGGTAATAACCTAATCACTGAATCGACCCCATAGCACTATTTGTACTTTGTAAAAATCTAGTTAAATGTACATCATTTTAAGATTTTTAACTTTATTAGTTTAGTCTTAAAAGAACGCTCTTTAACATCAATTTAATGCTCAAAAGACTCCTTATTACAGTTACAATCTGTGTCTCGATTCCCAATAACGTTCTAGAGACGAGCTAACGGCACATAAAAGTGTCGCTGCTGCAAAAACTACTTAGCTACCGACCCTTACAAGTCTTCTTTAATTAAATTCTTCATTTGTATTATTGGCTTTCAGATCAATATTATGCGTTAGTTGTGTAGCTTGTTCATGACGACTTATATACTGACAACTTTATTGTAATATATTTATATCTTAAGACAGTGTTTTGCAAAATATTACCATTATAGAAATCGTCTTAATTGGTGAACCCATTAAAGTTTAAATCCTGTAAAACTGAGTTTTTTCTATTTTGTAATTGTATTAAATTCAAAGAAACAAAACGATGTTTTGTATTGTAATCGTTTTGAAATTAAAACATCATAAATTAAATATTATAAAGTTCATTCATATAATATTTTCAGGGAGGTATAAGCCACGACACAATTACTTAATCTACTATTTTGTAACAATGCAACATAACTAAGAAGTTAAGCTACTTTTTATACTATGATATAATAAAAGTATAATGTTAATTACCAATTAATAGTTATGAACAGAAAAGCTTCAATATTAATTATTATACAATCAGTAGTGCAATTCAATTTTTATCTTAAACTTTTTGTTATTGTGTGTGTTATTTCTAGAAATACAAAGATAAAGTAAGTGTTGCAATTTTTGTGGTATTAAAAATTTTTAAAACAAAATCTTCAGACGTGACGTCCATCATGCTAAAGAAAGTGATTTCAATCTTTCATTCCATTCCGTTCTTATTCGTGCTGTCATGGTATAAGTGGGGGTACTACCAGTTGTCTATTAGTATAAAAAATTGCTTAATATAATAAATTAAAGAAATATTGCTGGAGTAATAGTAGTAGGTTGGTTTCTTCGCATTTTATATGAAAATTCAAGACATTTTTTTTCAAATTTAATTTACTTTTATTTGCAATATATATGTGTCATTTTGTTCATAGACTAGACGTAGGTAGACACATGACTCATTACTGTAGAAATGTTGGGACTTCTGATAAAAAAAAACGTATATGGTCTAGCGTTATCGTGATGAAAGACTTTCTATTAATTAATTCCGTCCCCTTTCTCTCAACTTCTTGCTTTAATCTCATCTGTTGTTGGCAGTACAGATCCGAATCGATAGTTCTACCCGGTGGTACAAGTTCATAATGAACAATGCCACCATAGCATTACCTTATTGCGAGTTAACCCAAGTTTTGCCACAGTCTATAGTCTGACCAATCTTTGTCCACGACCTTTTTCACGCGTTCTTGTCAAACGTGATCCACTTTTCATCACCCGTTATCAATCTAATCAAAAACGATTCGGTTTCATTACGTCTCAATAAAAAATCGCAAATGAGTACACGGTTCATTATGTTTCTTACAGTGTGGCACCCAAATATCGAGCTTTTTTGTGTACCCAGCTTTTTCAAAAGGGTCAAAACTGTTTTGTGGTCAATTCCCAGTTCTTCGGCTATGTCGTAACTACTGATATGCCAATCTTGCTCCACTTTTTCAAAAATAGTATCCATTTTATCCGTAACAGGCGACAAGAGCGAGGTACATCTTAGACATCAAAATTGAAAACGCTTAAACCAACGTTGTGCTTATCTTACTGACACTGCATTAGGTCTATAAAAGTCACAAATATTTTTCGCGGCTTGTGTTGCATTTTTTCTTTTTATAATAAGAGATTTTAAAATGTAAATTTCTTCATTCGATTCGCTCATTTTGACAGAAAAAAAAATGAAAAATAGTGGAACACAACACAGACAACAAAGTTTTGCTAATTTGATTCTTTTTTTGAAATGTCACTTTTTTAATATCATGAAAACCAGCCAAATACAAATAGTATAGTCAAAGATATTTTATTACAAATTATAAATGCTATATGCGAAATGACTTTTTTCCCAACCTAATATATCGGTAATCATAGTTCCTTAGATTTATCTATATGACATCACACTAAAAATGTAAGTGACTAGAGGATGAAGGGGCGTTGACTAAAGTACATAAGAAGTTCGATTATTACAAGATGATAGGTCAGTAAATTAACAAGTACTATATTATGTGCAATTATTTGCAACAAAGGACTTTTTCATAATATTGATATCTATATTTTAAGATTTTGTATACTACGTCATTCCTCTAAACATTCGGACTCACTTATTACGCTTAGAATTTACTTCTACGAAGCATCCCTAGTATTTTTAATATAGAAAGCGTCTCTGTCACAGGTGGCCCCCACCTTAATCTCGCGGCTCGCCGAACAAATGACGGAAGTGATTCCCCGCCGCGACGTGACAACGGCTGTGTCGGCAAATATGACATAGCTGGGTGGCTTTATTTCACATGAAAATTATGTCGCACTACTTTAAAAAATCCCTTTTTGGTCTATTATTTTACTTAAATTAGGTCAAAGATTCATATAGACCAGACCATTTTATACAACGAATAACTTTATACAATTAACACTGAATGTATAGAATCGGTCAAAATCTGTGAAATTTTGTATAATCTAGTTTTCGTCCATTACTTTGTACCTATATAGGTTCAAACTTATGCTTTGAATTTGAGAATAAAATATGTGCCTGAAAAATCGGTCATAAATAAACTTGATATATAAATGTTTAGGCTTTTTTTCTTTGCCTTTTTTATTTCATGTTATTTCGAAATCTTACGCAGATAAGCTAAGATTCCACTTTATGTTTCATCAAAGAGTAAGTACATATAGTACAGTGCATTAGGATCAATTACGGTATCAAACATTCAGTAACAGAAATTTTCTGCGAGACGGCTCTTAAATGGACGATTACACTACTATGAACCATATCAAGTCGACTAGCTTCGTTGACTTCATGATAAAAATGTTTCATGATCTGAGCATAAAACTATAATTTTTATATTAGTCTACACTTAGGGATTACGAAGAATATGAACAAGAAGCTAGTTATCGTTAGATCTAATGATAGTTATTATTAGTATCACATAGAAATCTAAAAAAATAATGTAGAAAATATCTTTAATAATCTGTAGATCTGTACTTAACTACTTTAAAACACGTCAAAAATCGATTAATAACGAGGAAACATTCCTTCAACGGAAATACAAGTAGTTACATAAGTAAAATACTGTGAGCCCTTTCTTACTTGAAAATAAACAAACCATATTGGACAACCAATTTACATTTGTACAAAACATAGATCTAGATCTAGAATAGATTAAAAAATGTTAACTTCACTTGGTTTCATAATTATTAATAGTGATTCCTTTAGTACAATGGAAACAGTTAAAATACTTTACTGTTGATTTGTAAGAACTCACCTGGAGTACGCAAGTCAAATTTGGAATCCGAACTTTGGAGTACACGCTCTCAGACTTGCGAGATTTTAGTAAAAGTTCATACGATTTTTGTGCTTTAAAATTCTTCGGACAGAATATAAGGAACGATGTACTCGTTTCCACGTATTTTCCCTAGTAGTCTAGCGTAAAATATCCCGTATAAGATATTAAATGCAAATAGTGCCATCAAAATTAATTGTCCTAAGCTGAAATCTAAATTAGTTTTTAATGTACCTACTCGCCTATCCAGGCCTAGAAGTCTTCTTTATGTACCACCGGCACGCACTGTCTATCGCAAAAACCTACTTTGTTCGTCTACCCAGATTATTCAATGAGATGTGTGGACGTGGTCAGAATTCACTTGACTTGTTTTATATCAGCTTCACTGTAGTCGACAGATTTTTTGCCAAGGACAATTTTTCGCAGTGAACTCATCCTAGTTTTAATTTTTATACTAATACCTATTTCTATTAAATTGTTTTTTTTTCGTTAAACATTTATTACTTGTGGAAGCTGGTAATTAGCTTTTTTTTTTAATTATTGTACTGCTAACTTATATTTATAGCTGTAATTCACCTTACCAAACCTACCAATACGTACCCAACAATATAAATAAATAAAATATTCAACAGGCTTCGAACCATGTATAAAACAGTACGATATTTTGATTCATTAATTTTGTTTAATTATGAAATAACAAAACTATAAGAAAGTTTTTGAAGTTTTTAAAATTTAAATTATTTCGAATAAGCAGCCAATCAAACCACCTTCTCTTTATCACTGCGTCATTAACACGTAACGTTTACATTTTGAAGTTGGCAAAGACCCTTAGAGGCTGGCTCTTTCGCGTCAGTTGCGGCTTTAAGGCCGGTTAATCGGCCGTTTTCAACGATAGCGATTAGTTGGAGCGCTCTTAAATTTTAAGCTGCTTAATCTTCGACTGCCGTTAGCTTAAAAGCTTACCCCCGCCGCGATGACTACACGGATCAATTCATTGTCTTTGAACACCTGACAAGCATAATACACACGCCAGCACATTAAGTTAAACACTGACATTATTTCAACTGTGTATTTTCCCAGAATTTGTCTATATTGTCATTTTTAGCCACCAGTAATCCAATTTAAACCAAGTGGAACAACTCTGGTTATATTCAATAAACCTATGCGCCAATAGTAGCTCACTGACTACTTATAGGTTTTCTTTTTCATTTTTCTTCTTCAGATGTTCTTATGTAGAAAGATAAGCTTCAAAAGCTGTTCGTTAGTCTCACTAAAAATACCTAACCGTTTTACTTAAATAATTTTTCTATGATTTATTTGCTGTAAAAAATTGTAAGGAAAAGCTATATTATTTCATAAGTATGTAATTACTATGTAAAATCGTGTAATTGAAGTGCTATTCAAACCGGTCTTTTTCACTTTATTTATTACGTTTGATAGATGGCGTTCGTCGGAAATGTCGTATTTTTTTCGTTTAATAAATTTATATAATGACAGTGTTATCTTGCAATTTATTCCATTATGTAATATGAATGACACCAAAGAAAAAACTAAAAAGAAAAAACAGAATAATGAGGTTTTCAAAACTCAATTGTACTAGCTAAATAGATATATAAATGTGAAATTGGAACCTTATAATTAGCTGTGAAGAGGTATTTTATTAACTATGTGTCAAAATGTGTTGGTTATAATTTATTGCCGCTGTCTGTCATTTTTTACACGCTCCATGAAAAAATGATGGAAATCGTTAAGCATTTCACATAATTTACAGTATGTCACTTCACCCATCCGCATTAGGCCATCATTTCAATATTGAAAACTCATATTACTCTGCGTGTGTTTCTCCTACATAGCCAGCTGTGTCCAGGAGTATTACAGTTATAGATTTTTGATGATTAAATACGTATAAAATATGAAGGAACTATATAAATATATAGTTACTATTTATTTGACACTAGTCTCACTTTCATATGAGTCAAAGTGGTCAGAATAATGTATTTTGTGTACAATAAAATTGACAGTTCGTGAGTACGATTCGTTTCTGACTGGTTCTAGTCCATGAAGAATTAACAAGGGTTTCCGAGACGCCCACCACATGCTGAGTGGAAACTTTTTAGTAACAATTTATTAGCAATGTAATTTTTCAATGACTGGTATGATTTTCCTTTATATTATTATTAGTTCAATATTGTGAAACTATAAATGAATTATTAAAGGTAAAATAAGCAGGTAATAAATACTTCAATAGGAAACTTTGTATATTAAACACTGACGCGATGTTTAAGAGCTCTCGTAAAGAAATAGGTTTTAATAATTTGTCAAAAGTTTACGTGGAAATAATTGAGGCATAACCAACCGAAGAACTTTTGGTCCTGCTCGAAAAACTGACTGTATATTATAATAATATTGGGGAAACAAAAGTCATTTTATTTAGCCGTCCGCGGCCGGCTGCGGCAAACTCATAAATCACTCGACACCGCTGCTCCTGAGCACCTATTTAAAGTAATAACTGGCAACAATATTATTAAAATAAGGTCGAGACGCGTTGATATTTCACTGGAGCTACATTGCGAAATTGCAACACTTTAAGAGCTTGCTTTATGAAAAAATGTTTACGCCTCTTTATGACAGCTTATACTATTAGTGCTTACTTAACCATATGGGCAAGTCATTAGAACCATATCTTGTAATACGAACATGGACTACTAAAGTATTTGTAATTAGGTCAAGGAAAACTTTATAAGTTATTTTTGTTGGACCCATTTACGTTCAAGAGGGTTAAAGCAACACCTAGCGCTTGAAATAATATAATTTACAAAGATAGTTCTATATCAACCAAGCTATCAAAGGTTTAGCCAAAACCGATTCATGTAGGCGTACAGGATCGTGTCTTACGCCTTACGCAGAAAGCACGCACACAAGGATAAAGTTAAATAACATTTTGAAACAAAATTATCGGAGGTACAGAGACATAGTACCAATTGATTTGCAGTGCTTGTAAAGTTAGGAAACAAAAGCTAAGAACTCTGACTTTAACTTAGGTTCATGTATTAGCTATGGCTTAAAAACTTATAAACTTCATCTAATCAATCGTTTCGATAGTATAAGCTATTACAGCTTTGGCAATCTGCAATTAGCTATTAACATAATTATATTATCTAAATACAGATAACCTTATTAATATTCAGAAATTCAGTGTTAACTCAAGTTGAACTAACAGGAACGTTTGCATAACGTTATACAAACGCTCGGCTCGCTCAACAGGTAAAAGTTAGCGATGCTTTCAAAGACTTAACTACTTAGAAAGCTGAGACACTAATAATATCAAGTTAGGGATTATCAAGTATTTTCCTCCTCAGTCAAAATCTTATTTTCTTCGACACCAGTACGACTACCGGTCTTGGAGAAAATAAAATTTTCAATGAAGTAATAAAAAGCGGCTTAACTTGTTTCAGTTAATAGTGTAGCCATCCGTTTGGATTTCCAACCTTCTCACATTTTCATAATCTATTTAGCTAGTTCATTCATGTATGGACACGTTTTAATCTTGCAATATATCCCTTACAGAAGTCCCTCAAAGTCGAATTAGGTCTAATTTAGATAATAGCCTAATTGCAGAGCGCGAAATTCTAAAGATACTAAAATATCTTTAATTGATTTGGAGCCATAAAATAATTAATGAATTTTAGACTTCCTTAATAAAAATAGAAGCCTGATTTGTGGATAAAATGTATGTTTATAAGAACTACAACGGCTCCGATATGGTGATATATATGATTTTTTTCATAATAACCGTTAGTTACATTTTCAAAATAATACAATACTTAATTGAATGAGTTAGTTTGTTTTTTTTTCTTAAGTCTTAAGTTTCTTTATAATTTTTTTAATTTGAATGGACGAAAGTATTTTATGATGATTTTAAATGCTACTCTAATTGACTATGAGCGTGATGTAAATGAAACGCTATTAAGAAGACATAAAAAAGAGTATACAAAAAATCTATTAAAAAAATTACTTTCACACGATATTATTAATGAGATATTTAAAGCTTAATGCCTTTCAGCAATAATTTATCGGGATTACCAAAGAGCAAACTAAGTTTTGGTAAGCTAGTATTAATGTATTTAAAAGGTGAAGAGGGTATAAACAAATATTGATACTAAAACTGAACTTTTGGGGCCTTCACAAACATAGAGGAAGGTTTACGAGATCAGCATATACAAGTTTCCACAAAATGTCACTGTACAAATACAGAATCTATGGGTCTACAATGTTTTCTAAAGTTTCAGACCATAATTGAGCATGTTTAGTAACATTATACGTATTTATTAGGAAACTCGTTCAGAAGTTCGTTGGTCTGGTGATTTGAGCGATTTCGATTACAAAAAGACATGATTTTTCCCTGGATCTTATTTGATGTTTAGCTCCTTCGTGCTTTGGAACGCCCAACCGTTTTGGCCGTTAGCCCCGGTTGTTACGGCATGTTTTCACCCACCAACCCGCATTGAGCCAGCGTGGTGATGCCAAAATTACTCACGTGTTTGTGTCATATTGTGGTGTCATGTGGAAGGTATAGGCTGTTGATGATGATTAGGAAACCTTGTTCCGATTAGCTTATTAATGTTCATATAAAGGTACAACGTCATTTTAGCTTTATATTCCGTTCAGTAATCCATTCTATCGTCCTGTATATGTATAGTATATGTGTATATATATACATATATATACACATATGTACATATTGCTCTCTCTATATATATATATATATATATATAGAGAGAGAGAGAGAGAGATAGAGAGAGCAATATGTATATATGTGCAAATTCTGCGGGACTTTAAAATGTTTCGAATCCAGCCAAAAACAACTTTCACCAAATTACTTTACACCTTTTAGAAAGTAATTCCTGCAATAAAAATAGTTCCCATCGAAGTGCCCAGAAGGAACTTTGAACCATCAAAATAAATGTGAATCCAAAAGACATTTACGAGCTAAAGAATCTTTGTAAGGGTTTCAAACTTTTGAGAGAAAACTAAAAGTACTTTACTAAAGGTACTTTATAAAATTCAAAGAAAAATAAATTCATCTAGGTATTAAATGACTATCGTTAAATATCTCCATAATCTGTTTAAGAGATGAGGAGACCTATACAACATTTTATTGCTCTCTGGAGTCTCTTTTATAAGAAAGATAAGCGAAACAGTAAATATTCATCAAGTCAACTTTTATGCCTCGAGCGAATGTCTCAGTGCAAAGTAACACGTCCATTACCATGGCAAAGAAAAGCGAGTTTAATCCATAGTAATTAAATTAACAAGTACATATTTTCACAAAGGGATTCAGAATTTCAAAAGAACATTCATTACTATTCTAAATTTATATATACCATTGGTACAGTACGTACAAGTCATATACGCAGCATGAGTTTTAGTAATTAGTGTTTATTCGTTTAGTTAGATGCTATTGCTTTCATTTTTATTATAATAAAAGAAATAATGAACTAAAATTGTTATATAAAAAAAGTATAATATCAGCATAGCAATTTACTTCTTGGAATAAGCAGAAAAAAACAGACAATCTCAACATTTGACTTCTTGGAATTTAATCTTTTGATTAACATCTGCAAACTCAAAAGGAGTTATCCTGTGACAAATAATATAGATAATACTGATAGAGAAATTCGAAGTATAAATGGTGATTTGGGAAAAACGCGGAAAACTTAGAACAGTTATGTCATGTATTTTTATGGAATTTGATTGATTCATGGTAATATAGTATCTTGGGACCTTTTTTGGATTTTGGAAACAATTCCGGGGGCAGTCACCCAGTTGTCGAATTATATGTGACTATCTCTTACAATTATCCTACCGAGGGAACTTTCAAGATACAGATCCGAATGGTATTAAAATTAGAAATGCAAAGCAGAATCCCCTATTCTCGGCTCGTGAAGAGCATTGTAACAAAAACGGAGAAGTAATTCAATGTAACTCCTCTGATTGTAATTCTAATACGATTGACGAGGATCAAAGTCTTAGAATTACGACCAACGAAAGTCAGTTTACTCAACCTTTACCAAGGACTTGCACACGATTCTGACGTTCTTACGTCTAGTTCCACATTACCTATTAACAGAACAATGTATCAAACATGTGACACATCCCCTTACGTGATTCACATACAGAAGGAAAGTTTTACTGGTAATAATAAAATTTAGATTCGTTCAGTTTATATGGCCACTTTCTTAAAAAAACACTAATTCCAGAACATTCATAATGGTGGAATAAAAAAATATTGAAATATTTTATTTACCAATATGAAGATGCAGGTGCATTCACATAGATAAAATGTTAAAGTAAAACCGGTACGAAGCATTTATTTCATCGTTTAATGTGACAACTCTAGGTATTTTTATAAATATCCTAGCTGACTGGACGGATGACGACGTTTTAGAGGATATTTCTGTACCCATAGGATGTAACCGTTTCATCTCAATAATGCCAAAAAAACTGTGCAAATCATGGAAAAATTGAATTCAAGATAACGGAGTTAATAATCTTGATGGTCTAGTTTTCCTCAACCGTGTTTTACATGCTATAATGCTCTCCTAGTTGACCTATATATTTCCCTTGGCAATAAAATTTAGTCGGGGAAAATATATTGTTATAGGATTTACGCTTTTGTTTATAGGTTTGATCATATTAAAAGTCCATGCAGGTCACCCCTTCAAGACTATACGAGTGACTTACGTCATTCAGGTGAAGTTTGCTCCGTTTAAGACGTTGTTAAATATTTTTATGTTCTAGATTTCATATACCTTCACTGGTCTCGATTCTCTAGACAATTACTAGAGATTCTTAGGTAAAAGCAAATAAAATAATCTATTGCTAAGATAGTAGTTACTTGTGCCTGTATTTTCCAACCATTCATATGCTTAATATCTTAACTGAAGGAAACATTTCAAGTATTCAAGTGGAAGATATTGTACATTTTAGGCATTTTTTATAAACTGCACCGCAAATTACTGGATACAGCCTAATAGTAACTAGAAGAAGAAGTTTAAAATCAGAAGTACTGTACATCCACCTCCACCTTGGTATCTTAAAAGTTACTTTTTTATACTACTTGTCTGTAGGAGCGAACAAAAGTATAACACACTTACCAAGGGGTAATATTTTTAAACATCAATGAAAATGCTCACAAAATAAATATCAAATTATGATATAGTTGATCAATAACTATTCTCGTTTGCTTCGCGGAATGAATAATTTCCATTTTACACAACACTTTACGATTTAATTTTACATCAAGTAAGAAATTCCCGACGGTTTTACTCGCCCAAATGACAGTAAAAATACTGACATTTTATTTATCTATTCAATCATTCTATTTTTTCTATAAGAAAACGCAAAGAGTAACATTACCACAAACTTATGACAACCTCTATATTAGATGACTACTTACCTAATTAATACGTAATTGATTTGGTCGGAGAAAATGTATTTCCGCATAAAATATGTATAAACTTGTAATAAAATATCATTGGCTGTACTAATTGTATCTGGCTGGTTTTCATGACTTTAAAAAGTGACTTTTCAAAATTTTCACATTTCAAAAAAAGATTTGTTTCCCACTATTTTTCATTTGTTTTTCTTTTTGTCAAATGAGCGAATCGAATGAAGAAATTAGATACATATTAAAAAAGAAAATATGCAACGCAAGTCGCGAAAAAAACTTGTGACTTTTATAGACCTAATGCAGTGTCAATAAGATAAGCACAACGTTGGTTTAAGCGTTTTCAATCCGGGAATTTCGATGTCAAAGGTGCTCCTCGCTCGTGTCTCCCTGTTAGGGATAAAAGGGACGCTATTTTTGAAAAAGTGGACCAAGATCGGCATATCGGCAGAAAGTCTACGAACAAAATGGCACATATATACTGAAATTAAATGTAAATTACTTTTAAAAAATGTCTCGAATTTTCATATAAAATGCGAAGAAACTTTTTCCCCGGCCTATTACTATGTTATATGTGACAGTTTTTACGTAAAATTCAAAGCCGAAAATAACATTTTAAATAAAAATAGGAAAGTACTATCTGATTACATAATTCAACACACAATTGGTGGCTAATTGTACAAATTCAACGAGGAATTTGGCTAAAGTAAAGATAGTCAGTAAATTATGTAATGATAGAGTTTTGTCACCCTCAGTGTTTCAAAAGTGTATGGGTAATAAATCATTTTGTCAGGCAGGGCGTTAACGAGCGATACATCTCAGTTACAGCCATTTATCTGACCCGCGCTGGAATAAGCTAACCCAACTAGTCCTTCCGACCTCTTTTACTATAGCCAGTGCTGATCCTCTTTAATCACACGATACATAATACACAATACTTTGAAGTAGCCAGTTTCAAAATTTTACTTAATGTATAAATAACCAATGTATGTAAATATAAATATGATACCTTTTACTGTGTTTTGAAATAATTTTATAAAAAATGATAGTTTATATGACATTCAACTTATGGAAGAAATATCAGAAATTGACGGTTAAAATTAAATAAATAATCGTTAAAATGTTGGTGAAGCAGCCTTAGATGCAGTAACATTTTTTTCCTTTTGTTTTTGTTCTGTGTGTACTTGAAGTGTTAATTCAACTAATTTATCCAATATTGTGTGAGATGTGCCACGTAAATACACGATCTATGAGTAAACACTACATTGACCCGATCTGGCTATACTTTTGACAGCTTGTTTAATTTTAAAATCCGTATATGCGTTTTACTTTTAAATTTCAAATGTCAATAACGCTCTCAGAGCCTCTTAATAAAGTTTTCCGTCATGTTTAGTATGACGTCAGAGAACAGCGGATAACTTTTTCAGCGTCGCAAAAATTGAATGTAAAACATAAACTGGCATTGCATTTTAAAATACTCGTAGGTTATAAAAATATTTTAATCTCTTTTGAAAAGTTCCTCGATCCCTAAAATTTTAGCTTTATATTTATAAAGATATGTAGAACTAATACTAGCAGTTATGTGTATCTTGAATACGTTGTTATAAGAATCTTTCGTATAATAAATCATAACTTCTTATCTAAAGCATTCACGTAAATTTCAATAATGCGGTTTATCTTCGATTCATATAGAAAACCGTCTAAATAGGCTTAATATGACAACACATTGTTCTAAATGTTGATTTTATGCTATTTTTATCGATGACAATAGCTAGTAACTTATTGAAAAATTAAAAGTAAAAGTAATAGAAAAAATAAAAATAAAGGTTAAAAGTTCAAGAACTATCTATTCTATTATCTTGTAGTTAGATTCTAAATCGTAGTAGCCTTTCCAGAACAATCAAAAATTCAGAATATACCAGGTGAGCCGAATATGAGCATAATCAGGCAGGTTGCGCGGCAAGCGCGAAAATTAATTAAGGGAGGGTGCACAATGCTCGTTTAAAGTTTACGGGTCGCCAGGCACCGCACATTCTGCATAAACCGGCCACAATCAAATGATAACAATGTAAAATACAGGCAACGGATCGCTTAGCTACCTATAAGTTTGTATTTTGTAGTACTTAAAGGCCCTAAATATAATCCACCTCTCCAACTCTGCTAACTCACTAAAACCTATAGAACTCTGTCTTGCAGCTACAAAGTTCAATATCGCGTACCCCTCTCCAACACAATAAAGTATAGAAGTAAACTTTTGTTCTTTGTGTTGCATGAGAAAACCTTTATTTTATAATTACTAAATCATTATTGCAATCATATTAACAAAACTATCAAAATTAAAATGTTTCTTTGCCAGTAGCTAATTATTATAATTATCTTAATATTCTACTAGAAATATTTATATTATATTCTCATAAAAACATCATCATTATTATTATTATTAAATATGTAGTTGTTTATCTTGTATTTAAATTTATTTATCGGTAGACACGAGTTCTATTTTCCCCGAGCACTTACCCTATTAAAGGTGAGTTGGAAGAAATTTCTCTTAGAAATAAGCCACACACTTTGTGATCTTTTCTTGTTTTCTTTACTTATGTTAATATTGTACACAATAATTTATTAATCAAATAAACACGCAAAATTTCGAAAAAAAAAGAGCGTAAACAAAATAAAATATGAAGTTGTCATACTAATTACAGTTAAACATATATAGAACCGTTTATTTGTATAGAATTTGTGTGGTATCTAGTATACGTCTTGTAAACCAACTCTTATTTAGAGTGCCGCCTCTAATTGCGAAAATGAAAATGATATGAAAATATACTAACATAAAATAATAACAGTAACACTAGCAAAACTACAATAAGAAACTACTAAAATAACTTCTAATTAAAAAGAATTGTAACTGTATGAAATAAAGTTTATTTTATTTTTAATAATTTTATAAAATAAGTTGTTCCTTCCCTCTATTGTCTATGTACATGCCTAATGGTTTATGTGTGCGCGTTTATAAGTACATAGTAAGCATGCCAAGTTAACCCACATAATTTGCTGATATTTCTCTAAATTGAAAAGAAGGCAACTGGTCAAGTTTCGCTTCTCTCTAGAAATTTTTATTGCATGCTTTGGTAGCAGAAAACATTGCTATTCAAAGACCACGCAAATTCAACACACACACGTATAATTTTACGAATTCGTAAAACCAGAATAATGTTTTTTTATTTTATTAACGATGTTCTCCTTTACCAATTAAATAATTAGTAAGTCAAAAATTTATAACAATCGTTTCATTCTGCACCCCTTAAAGTTGGAGCAAATCTGATTAAAAGTGAATGTGTGTGTTTGTTTTTTTGGTCTTAAGTTTAAGTATTTAGGTAAGATACAAAATTGAAAACACATTTTTATATAAAATGAGGTAAATTCCTTTAAAAACATTGAGACTTAAGGGCATAAGTTTAAAATGAGACATTTAAAGACATCACATCGCGTATAAACATCAGTATTAGCGACAAAATTGCCTACCCTGTAATATTTATTGTACATCAACCAAGAAGGCAATAATCGTTTACTTAATTGTATTTTTAACAGTAAAAACGCTGTTTACTTATTCTATTACTACCAAAAAGAAATAAAGTCTTTATTTGTAAAGGATATGAAATTAAGGTCAGACCGAATGAAAATGCCTGTTAAAGATAAGAGGCAGAATCACGATGTTTCCCCACTGGTCTCAAATTTTTATATAAAATTAAGGTGACAAACAAACTTGCAGCTTGGTTGTAGATGAATAATAACCACTCGCACTCCAAAAACCCTGAAGGCTTTTTTAATTGGATATTTTATAAAAAGCCTTCAGGTTTTTAATCATAAGTAAATTAGAGAGAAATACAAAATCATATTAATTCCTTACATTACAACAATACACATACTTGCAACCAAACTAACATTACTTATATATACGTAGATAAGTAGATAGTAGAAATACAATCTTTTCTTACTAAGAGTCTTTAAGATTTTTGGTGGATAAATTCTAGAACTTGTACCTAAGATCTTTATTAACGTTTAGCAATAAACATTTAAATATTGCATAAATAAAAAATGTATCGTTAGAAGTCTGTAAGTCTTCAATTTGTGTCTCGTATAAAGAATTTTTTCAATAAAACCTTGTTGCTACGAACCGTAGCATTTACGTAGCACGACGTGTAGCAGACTGAAAGCACCTTTTGCCAATCATCACGGGGTGTATTACCAATTCTTATTTTCATTCGCTTAAAAGACACGTTATATTATAACTACGTCATAATGTCTATGTCATTGCTAAAAAAATTATTTTCAAAGTAAAATCAGATATAGGCCCTAAACTGAATGGAAGTCTGAGGTACATTATGAATCTTATAATTATTACACCCCAGACTCAAATTTTGGGCACAAAATTCTTTCTACTTGATAAACAGTAAACACTAACTTTATTAGGAAATAGAATCACATTTTCAGACGCTCTTCACGTTTAAATAAGAAATAAGGGCTCCAAATGTTTTAACCATAAAACAGTACAGAAATACATAATTTAACTAATCAGTCTCGGAATAACCATTCGCTTGGAAGTGTGCAATTGTAACCATTTCGAGTAATGAGTGCTAGAAACGAGCCGAGAGCTCGAATGATCGTCATAAAGGAAATTGCATTTCACCCGGCCTACACCCACATACATTTAAATTAGTTTTTGTAGTGTAGAAAGAAATAGGTTGGGTTTTCATACTTAAGTACTTCCGTTTTTCGCTTATTTTGTTTCAAAACGGGACTTTTAGAAACAAAATAAGCAAAAGCAAAACTTTTTCTGTGTTTAATTACACAAGAAGAAAACAAGAATGCATAGGGCTTGTGCATATTATATATTAAGTGAAAACGAGCTCACAGTACGATTAACATAATAAGTATGTAAGTAAATTGATAATGGCAATAAGATAATAATAGCTTTTTTATTAATAATAACAATTTTCAAAAAATAAATCAAATAACGAACTATCAAGCATAACCTATCAACGTAACAAAAAAAGTATAAATTTAAAAGCGTATGTATGCATCTTATCGTCAACACTTAGTACAAAATTTAAAATCACCGTTCACAAACCAACCATTAGGTAATCAAGAGAAAAAGATAAGTTGACGGCAAAAGAGTCAATTGGCCTCTGCACCTAATACAAAACTTCTTGCGTTTGCTTTGTCAACCAAACATTGCATACATTATTGCAGTAATATTTTGGGAGTTTTAATTTATATTTTTATGTGTAATTTAAAGGTTTAGCTAAGAATAAAATAACAAAGATTAGTTGTTGCTATGAAAGCAATAACTCAATGTAATAGAGTTTCTGAATGTCTACAGTCTTCTGCCTGGGAATTAAGTTTGAAATTTTAAAATCCTGATTATGTTTACTGAAAATGTTTTGTTTAATTAGTATTCCCCCGTTTTTTTTCAGGTTTACTTGTTTGATAAATACTATACTCAAAAATACTAAACCGCACTCATAGATCAACCTTTAGATATTTTATTTTGTAAGTATTTAATTATATAGTAATATTTAATGTATAAGTAATGTGTTTTTATGCATAAAAGTATTTGTATATGATCATTTTAAACCTCTAGTGCTAGATATCAGGTGTCCGTAAAGACTGAGGCGACTCACCTAACAACCAAGTGAGATTTAATTCATATTTTGTCAGACTAAAAAAAATTTTGCAGTTTAAATTTTTTTTTTAAATAGCACCTTAAGTAAAATGTTATTCGCCTTCCAAGGAGATACCTCTTTACTGACGATAACAACATAATCATGAAAACCATTTTCAAATTTATGTTTTTATGTTACATGAGAATATCATTCGAGTATTATGCTTCCCAAGAACAGAGTTGGTTCCAACATATAAGGATGATATGCAGTTTAAGACGACCAAGACATACAGAGCCCTAATGTCAAGTGGTTGCCTATTCGTGTCAACCGTATGCCCGGTATGCTGTCATTATTTCCTTTCTATAATATACTGTTTATACCTTGATTTCCTTTTTAATATATCCAGTTTCTTAAGACGCTTACTCTCGATTGATGAGATCATCTCTTTAATATTAAGTCAAGTGTAATTTTTTTCATGTTTTTGGGGTATTGTAAATTTATGCCACTTTCTTCCTTAACTTTCAACAGAATACATTCAATAGAGATTGTTAACTCTATTTCTAGTAAACACAGTTTTAAATTCTAAGGTTTACTTCCTTGATTTATGCCCGAACACTCTTATCCGGTCGATTTATTATCTAAATATTTCAAGTCTCATTTCTGGGAAATCCCGAAAGCTCCTAGCTCAAATTACTAAAAATCAAATCACCTAAGGCGAACGTTTGGAATCTCGGTCGTTCGTTATCCACTCCACATAAATTAGAAGGGGAACACCAGGATAACAAGGATAATATTCTGGCCAAAGCTTAAACGATTAGAATGTAAAATTCGAATGATTATAATTATGATAATAGTTAACAACACAAACATAGATAATAAATTGGTCAAAATAACTGTAATCAGAATAGACTACAGTTTAAAAACTATATAAAATATAATACAGACGTAGATTGTCTAAATTAGGAACTAACCGTTTATTATTGATGATTGACTTTGCAGACATTAAATGCTGGCCATTATCATTATTATTTATTACCTACGTAATTACATTCCAATTAATGCTCATGATGAATCGGTTACCACCATCTGATGCTTATAGCAAAACAATTTCTCCTTTATTATAATGTTATCATTATATTTTGCCTTGTAACTCGGAAAAGCAATAAACTCAAGATGATACTCATTACTATTATAAATATGATTGGCAATTTGTAAAGATGAACATGTTAACCAGTCAAGCCATACAATCCAGGCACATGTTTTTGAATTGACTTGAGGCACCCGGATGTAATAAGGGGATGAATAAAGGAGAGGTAAAATTTGAAATCATTTTTAATTTTAATAGATTGGCTTTAAGGAGTAGTCGATGTTTTTCTATACATCTTTCAATATGATATTCTTTTTTCTATTTATTTCTCAAAACTTTACAATTAGTTACACTATAATATCGAGCTGCTGCTGACAAACTGTCTGTCCGTTATAAATATATGCTCTTGGGCTACTGATTATTCTTGCGTTCAATACTATTTGGTTTAACGATTTTTTTACTACTACCAAAACATCCATTTTTTGCGTTAAAAGCTTTTCTAAACATTAATATTCTTATTCCTTCCTAACACCTAAGCTCGATAGCTTTCATTTTGTAAAATCTTCTGTTCGATCTTAAACACCGAGAGCAACAAATAACTACGCCCAATGAACTTTATAACAACTGAATCAAGAGACAAATCAGTGTCGCAACGTACTAGAGAAAGTGAGCTCTTAATTCGTTTGAGCACGGAAAAGTTTCGACGGGTTCCCACTTCAGAATTATTTAACTCACCCTTTAATTAGTGTAATGTGTTTTAGGTACATTACACACTGAACCTCACTTTTCTATGTGATATTCCACTTGTACTGTACCTGTCATCCCAGCTATCTTTTTCTAATCTAGGTCAGATTGGATCTGATCTTATTCTATTAGGTGCCGAATTTTCAATAATCATTTATCTGGTCAATAATTTGATAACCTAAAGATTATAAACTATTTACTTGTTGACTACGTGTCAAAATTGAATAAATTAATCTTGAACAATGTCTAAATATTCGAAGTTATCTACGGGTCACCAGACCGTTAACCAGACCCTTTTGGACTAGAACAAGAATAATTATGTTTTACAAAAATTTGACAGGTTATTATACATAACATTTAAGAATATCACAATTATTCGCTTGATAAACAACATCGGTATATGTAAAAATCGGCAATTGGATAATTATATCGTTTAATCCAAAGTTTTGAATCTTTGCTTTCATCTTTCTTCGTATTCATGACACCAAAATCTACACCTTCCGGTACTTTTAACTCTAAACTAAACTAGTTACGTTAATCTATTACCCGCTACTAGTTATTGGTTCGCTAGTAAAATATATTTTTAATTTTTCATAGGAGTGAGAGAAATAATCCCACTTAACAGTTTTCTAATTAAAAGATAGGTTTCATTTAAGTTTATGCAAACGCCGGCCATGTTTATATTTCCAGATAAAGAATTTTATAAATTTAGTATTAATATTAAAATAAAGTATTTTAGTTCAAATCTCAACGACCATGAAAACTGGAGAATATTGCTCCAAAAAGTCGGTGTCTATACGAAACATAAGTAAGTTATATTGCCAAAAAGTTGTTTACTAGGTCGCGAATATAAATGCTGTACCCAAATTCAAGAAATATCAAAGACGTGTATATTTAAGCGGTAATCCTTTCATCTCTGACTCAGTAGGTAACCTTATCTGACTAACAAATGGAATGAGTTGATAAGGCAGACAACTTGGCGGCTTACTTCTGGGAATGTTCTGGTAAGAAGTATAGGATGATGAGAAACATGGATAGGCGACTAATTAGACTCATTAGTTGAAAATTGTGGACTTTGGGGGAGTCCCTAAAGTGTGGGTGAGATTTTTTTAAAGTACTTCGAAGATTTTCTGGAGGTATGGTATTTTGAGGCACTATGCTAGTACAACAGTACTTGATAGATACTTATGCAACTCTGAAATCGCTGAAAACATTCAGATTTTACATAAAGTTTAGTATGGAAAAGTGTATTTTTCTTTTCCCTTGATCGTTGTTGCTTCGATAGAGAACGATGGTCATAATGGTCTGTGACAAATACCTATATAAATAATAAATTGTTAATGTTGGTTGGTAGGCACATTTAAGCTGATATTGAAAATTACGCTTTTTACAGAGAATATGTATGTAGGTATTAATAGATTAGAATAGACTTTAAAACAAACCATCAATAAAAGGAACATTAACATAAGTACCAAAGTAAATTTATTTCTGGCGCTACGTTTAAGTAGAATATAAAATATTTTTGTGTCAACTTCTTACATATTTATTAACAGGACAAACCCTATAACGTACTTCGTATTACGTATTAAAAAGGTTTGGATTTTTACCTAGAAACAGGATAACTTAGTATTAAAATTAGAAACATAAACGGAATATTTACCATATAACTTGATTTTTATTAGTTCCAAATCTTTCGGCCTGAAATTACTTACTAAATAAATAAAAATCTGCCAATTTGAATATTTAGACATTGAATATGTTTCAAAAACGTGATGTGGTTTTCTGAGCCAGTAATCTTTATAAACGCTATAAAGTCATATGTAATGATGAATTGCCTAAAAAAGTACTGTTTTACTTATGTCTCTCCTATTTATTTTTAGTCTACTATCCTTTACATTTTACACGATTGAGTTGACAATCGAAAGTAGGACATTAAATCTATCTGTATATCTCTCTATATATCTAATATAATAAAATTAAGAAATACAGCTGAATAATTAAACAAATATCTTCCCCGATGGAGATTCAATCCAAGGACTTCTATTTAAATAGACAAGGCAAAGCTATTGACTACTTGACGACTCGCAGACACAAAAAGGAGCAAACGATGTCAATTTTCGGAGACCGGTCGATAAAGAAAAGGAAAAGAAAAAAGACGTAAGAAAAACAGTTGAAAGACGTATTATTTACGCCACTTGTAATAAAAGTGGGAGATCCCAGTTACATCTTCAACCTGGAATTTTAATAATGTTGCTATGAACAAGAATATATACATTGGGCAATATCCTGAAA
Source organism: Acentria ephemerella (assembly GCA_943193645.1). Taxonomy (NCBI): domain Eukaryota; kingdom Metazoa; phylum Arthropoda; class Insecta; order Lepidoptera; family Crambidae; genus Acentria; species Acentria ephemerella. Next base: position 5,482,535 of record OW971886.1, on the reverse strand, counting down.
AGTGTTTACTAAGTTTTTTTTATAAAGCACAGCAAATGACTCCACATCGTCTCATGATGAACAGTGGGAGGAGCTCAGAATGCGAAGATATCTAGTGCACGCTGCACTAGATGTCATCTCCACCTTGCCGGCCCAAAAGGTGCCATTCCCCTTCTCTTTTGAAAGAACCCTGTTGTAGGATGAAATACGTGTACCGGTAACGAATTCCACGCTCAGGCTGTGCGACAAAGAGACGATCAAGAAATCTGAAGAAGATAGTGACGAGTTACTCTGTAGTGTGTACTGGCGCGTGATCTGAATCAAAGTCAAAATATCTTTATTTAAATAGACTCATTTACTAAGTACATTTAAATCGTCATAACAGGAAATATGTATGAGAAAAAAAATGTAATTAAAGGTAATAGTAATAACTTTATATGGTTATTAATCGGATTTTTACAAATTGTACCAGTTATAGAATTTAATTATGTATTAAATAAGTTATTTTAAAATTAAAAATAACACTAGTATGCATATTCCCAATTAACCCTGCCACCGCTTCGACTAATTGGTAGCTGCAGAGAAGAAGCGGCGCAATAAACTCAGCCTTTAGTATTTATAATGACATTTACAAATTACCTATGTCATTATATTAGTATTACAAACATATTTTTTGTTTTACAGTGCATATTTTATACATCGATATTTAAGGTTTATTTAAATTGCATTTTTAAATAGTACCTGCATTCTTATCGCTTAAATATTCTTGATCATTTTAGTAGCCTTTTTTTATTAAATTTTGTTTGATGTAGACTTTAAATTTGTGTATAGGCAGTTCAGATATATTTGGCGGGATTTTGTTATAAATGTGTATACGTTGCCCCAAAAATGAGTGACTTGTTTTCTGAAATCTAAAGATTGGAACAGCAAGTTTATTTCCATATCTAGTATTCGAGCAATGAGAATCATTACGTTTTGAAAAGGTTTTTAAATATTTGTGGACATACGAGATATTATCATATATATATTGAGAAGCTACAGTCATATATAATCATATTAGTTTCTTTAAATAAATCCCTGAGTGATTCGCGTGGCTTGAGTCCGTTAATGCCACGCACAGCCCTTTTTTTGTAAAATGAAAATATCTTCAATGTCAGCAGCCGTGTCCCACAATATTAAGCTATAGGACATTTCACTGTGGAAATAGCTAAAGAATACAAGTCTTGCTGTTTCAACATCACATAAAGACCCGATTTTCTTATCAACGTAAGCAGCTATACTTAGTCTTCCAGAGAGGGGTGAAATGAATAATGATACCATTGAATCCTTCAATCTAATTTAATTCCCAGAAAGAAAGTACTCTCAAATATGTGTGTCAACCTGCCTTACTAATAGGAAAGGAGATATGTACAAGAATATTTTTATAACCGAAAATTTGTAAGTTGTCACCTATTAAAGTAATAAGTCAAAGTCTAGTTAGTATATGTATAATAAGTACCAACATAATCATACCAAATTGAAGAAACGTTATAAAGTGTCATCTGAAAGCTCTGTTACTACCAAGCACAACGTACCTAGGCACTGCCGTGCAGTAGATATGATCGGCTAAGCTTAACTGCACTGCATACATTACCATAATCTAAGCTTCTACATATTGATTTTTCCCGGCTTGCTTAATAAAATTACTCGCCTGAAGTAACTATAAAGAAAAATGCATTTTAATACAACAGGTTATATGGAACTCTCTAAGTTATTATACTACATGGGTTCCATTAAGACTACTTCTGAAAACAATAGAAAGGTTAATCGTAGGAATAATTTAGTCCTAAGATATTAGCAATATTATCTTGCTCAATGTGAGCATCATTAAGAGCATATGTACTGTATACTTGATAAATTTGGTACTTTAGGGGTAATGACCGCTAGGCCAACAAAGCAATGAAGCGAGTTAAATGCCATAGTATTTGATTTTTAAGATATCACTTATTATATAAGTAGAGGTACTGTAACACAATAACTGTATAAGACTAATAGATAACCCATTCGTAGAAGTACCTAAGAATAAACTTTATAATAATTTTCCCATACCAATCATTCGCAGTAAGATCGCTGATCGTCATTTTCATTTAAGACACCATATTGACTCTAGCTATCCAAAAACATCTTAAACACCCATTAGCTATCTTAACTATAACCAGTAACATTATGCGAGGGAATAAAGCCATGGCTGAGGGTCGGCTGAGTATGCGCCATACAAGCCGCGAATCGATCCAGCAACAGGTAGCCAGGCCTGGGCAAGCCACGAGGCCTCCCGTGTTTATTCAACCCCACGGACCGTGGAGAAACATCGTCGCCCTAAAGGCTCAACTATAATTGTTTAACACCTACGCAGCCTTCGCTTTCATTCCTAGGTTATGTTATAGATATACTTAAAATAACCAACTGCAAAAAATAATTTGTTAGGTATATTTACCTGAATTATTTTTATTATGTTACGATTTAGATATGGGGCCATATATATGCCCAAATAGGGCGACAATTTATACTCCTAGCTAAGTTTCTCTCGTGCCCACAATAATTACCTACCTTTATCTTAATTATCGCGTTTCGTAGTAACAAATGGTCGAAAGTGGGTTAATCCGGCACGGCTACGTACATAGTTAATAAAGAGCTTAATAATCCAGATAATTGATGAGCTTGTCTATCTCCCTGACCGTAGTCATTCAATAGGAGCTCCATCAGCAGTCTTACACCCACTTTTAGGATTTTTTCTCAAAACAAATTGCTTATATAATTTAATTAAAATCATAATCAGAATAATATTATTTTAATAAACAAAAATTTTAATTCAATTAGGATTTTAGTACTAGCATACTGAACATTCCAAAAATTATGACAATCAAATATACACAAACAACAATCATGTAGTGGCATACATTTAAATTTTATTCACTTTTTACACATCACATTTATGTTACTAGAGCTCAGTGACAAAACCTCTGTGTCTTGTGGTTGAGACTACCTATCTCAGATCTATAGATACAGGGTTCCATTAGCAATGGAAACTGAATTTTTCTACTTGGTTTGGTTAATCACAGCATTTTTTTTAAGTTTGCCTGGCTAGCTACCACCATTTTACCTAAGCCTCTCGTTATAACAATAATGTAAGCAGCATCGTTGTGTTCCTACAGTGGTTGTATGCGAGTATAGTTTCTTCAGCCTTTAGCCTTATCATAACTTACTCTCAGGTACGATGAAGCTCAAAACTGTTTGTTTGAGACCCAGGGTGAATAATGCCAAACATTAAGGACTAATATCACTAAGCATTAGACACGCATTATTACAATGTTCTACTCTTGAAGCATGAAAAAAAATCCCAGTTATTACTAGGAATTTAGGCTTCTCCAATAATCAAAGACTAAGTTAATAGCTGAATATCAACAATCAAATGAAAATAAAATTTAGCTAGATCTGGAGTTTTTTCAACTTGCTAAGCTATACAGCTTGGCAAGTTGAAAAAGGTATATTCACTTAAGTTACTAGTAATTAAAAAAACAAATCGATTTTAATTTATATTTCATGGTAGCTCTACTGGCTCTTGTAGTTGTATGGCAACTATGTCTGGAGTTCTCAATAGGGCTGCTGATATTTTAATCTTAGCTGGAGTCTCCAAATTCTTCACGAGTAGCTCACTACCATCTAACTTCCATCCCGAAAAATTGGCTTGTAATGTCGACAATTCATATGTCAGGATTTTTATAGGAACGCCTAAAATTCAAATATTTGGTTAAAAAGAAATCAAAGTTTCAAATGTTTGGTTTCTAGTATGTATAGTAAGATAGAGAAGAAATGTTTGATTATTGAAAATGTGTTTTGTCAACGTCTTAAGTGAAAAAAGAATATAAAGGAATAAACAACAAAAAATTGTTAAAATTTCACACTCCCCATATCTATATATATATATGTTTCCTAAAGAGAAATGGTAAATATTTTGTTAAACTACTTGCCATGGAATTCATTTATTGCCTTTAAAAATCCTTCACGTAATTTAGCTCTAACTTCTTGTTGATTTAGTGTATTGGTTGATTCACTTTTTACGGTGTTTTCTGATAACATTTCGTCCAAGTAAATAATTCTTTTGGACCACTTAACTCTCGGTTTATCTGTAAACAAAAACAAATTCCTAACCTAAAATAAATATATTTTTAAAATTTTTCCTGTTACAGGTAAGACAAAGGAGCCAAAGCCCATACAGTCATATCTGAAATTATCCTTTTTCTTTACCACTAACAAAAGATGAATTTCATATATTTCACGGTAAAATAATTTGAAAATGAACGATTAACATCGAAAAATACACTTCCATCATACAATTATTAACAGACTTCAAAAAAGGAGAAAGTTATGAATTTGTCGTAATTTTTTTTTAAGTACATTTAGCGATTACTCGAAGACGCTTGAAGTGATTTCGTAAATTCTTTTTTTTATTTGAAAGATATATATAATAAAAGTACCTTACCTCCCAAGTGGTCCCATTGTCAACAAGTCAGGTTCTGATGCTGGGAACGTTTTAATATTTTTTCGTAAACTATTAGGGGCCAGTTTGTTATTTGTAAAATCCACGTTAATGTATGATTCTTAATAGAATTCTTTCAAGTTTTCTCGGTGAGCCAGTCGTAAAAAGTTACGAGTGAATCTACTCAACAGTTACGAGTTAGGCAACAATTCTTTAAATATTGTTAAGATCATTAATTGTATTCTTTCAAATTGTTCAAGAATAATGTCCATCGGGTTCATGTATTTGTTTGTTCGGTGCGGAATAGATACAAATATTTGAACCAACGACAAACAAACAACCATTTAACCTTGACACCTACCGCTAAAATTTTTGAAAACTTCGGATTTAAGTTATTGTTAAACTTCTTTTATCATATTTCCCCATGGAGTTTTTGATGACTAATAGTGGACCCCGCCGATTTCTTATTGCCACTAATTTACTGACCTTCATCCAATTTTGCTATATTATCTTTCATGATGTTCTTGTCCTAAAGCTCTCTCTATGAAATGGAAGGCAATGGAACCTTTGCCATGTCTTATGTAGGACTTCGTTCTTTAGTAGTGGGCTGCTGGTGTAACGTTCTAAACGTATCTCTTTGCCACGCATATTTTTTAACAAATTGAAAGCGCTATCAGAAGAGTCATATACATATGCTGTACAGCCTCACGAGTACCTAGACAAAATGCCTTTTGATAATTACTACCGCAATCGCTAGTGAAAAATGTAATGAATATAACATAAGCACTCACTTAGCTATCGAGCGGAAATATCAAATCCCATACATTTTTCATTTAGCGATACAATAAAAATGCGATTATCAAAACTTATGTTGTCTCTTTTTATATAACACCACTAAGGTTACCGTAGCCTATGGACATTTGCAACACCAAAGGTAGTAGCGCGATGCCGACCTTGTAAAAATATAGTTTATTATACTTTTATTCATGTTTCAGGCTTTTTCTTTTTCTTTAAGGTAGAGTTTTTGGCAGTTTTAAATTTAGTTTTCGTTTTGCTATAAACATCGACAAAAAGGAATATATACTTTTTAAATTCATAAGAACAATGTCAAATTTTTAAATAAAACAAATATAATTCAATCATTAATGTATTTTCCTTGAAATCATTACCTATTAATTCACACTTGAAAATAACACAAGACGAAATCAACGACATTAAACATCATTGTGACGATAAAATAAGAAAATAATATATATTCATAAATACCTGAATGTCTCCATAGTGGGATCTGGTTAACAGTAATAACAGTGACCTTCCTAGAGGACATCGGAGGTAAGACTACTTTAACATACATTATCATATTTATCTTAGTGTAAAATAATAAATGTCCAATTCTTTAGGGACTACATGCATTCGTATCTATAGAATCAGAACTGTCTAACATTAATACAATCTTAAGAGTACGCGTGACTATTCTATGTCACCTCGTTTCCGAAGGCTGGCTGTGCCGAGGATCGAGTTCTTGCGGTCTTCCAGGGTTGGGTTAATGTGAAAAGTACCTCGTTTTCTGTGGCGAAGATTGTCCCTTCACTCTTCCAACGGCTGCCAACTGAAAAGTCCATCGGGCAAGCTAGTAAAATGAACTTAATAAAGGTAACACGGAATCGAACTATTTCAAAGATTGACTTTATAAAATTTTTAAAAACAGTACAAATTATAATCGATTATACAATTTCGAATTTTGGATTTGTTGAATGCAATCACCAATAGTTCTCTTCCTAGGGTAGGGATATTGTTTAATGTTAAAATATGGCATCAAGTTCTCACGAATCATCTCAGTAATAAGTTCGTAGCCAGCATAAATATTTAAGCTAGTTACGCATCAACGAACTTGTTGCCATACAGTACAAAGTTTTGGGTACCTGGAAGTAAACAGATGACGTGATAACAGCTTCCGATATATATGAAGCACACGTTCGTGTGGCTCCGTAACATGGCATTGTATGTGATGGCAATGTAAAGACAAACAAACGCAGCAGCCGATTAGTTGAACTTCTATTGGACTCAAAACAACCTCATTTTCTAGGGTATTTGACATCACAAATATTTAATTAAAAAAACGATAATAGTTACATCATAACACAAGCCCGCTTAGCCCGTTGACTCAGTAAATTATGAATTTTACCCCTTGTTATTCAAGTATTAATAAAAAAAACTGTGATGTTCATAAATCGGTCACCACTACTGGTAAACCATTTTTAATAAAATCGGATTACAATATTCAATTGATGAAATGATTTAGGTAATTTGATTGTTCTTCATTATACAAAGTCCCATTAAAACAATTGCATATAGATTTACAGAACTAAAATGTTTTGAAAATAATTTAATTTAAGAGTCAAATACCCTACTTTCGATGCTATAATCACATACGCGGCACAAAACAACATAAGCATATAACATATAACAATCCGAATTCAGTTTCATAACAAATAGTAAGTTTCCAATTTAACAATGGAAAAATTTAACACTTCTTTAATTCAATCTTATTATTGACTTAAATCCGGGATAACTTTAAATATTAACATCCTATAAATACCGCTGCAGACGAAAGGAACCTAACAAATACCTGGCACTGCTTATTTGACCGGCCCCGGTCGACTGGACAGTGACGACGAATAGCATGTTGGAATACCTCAAAACGAAGAGGCGACCTCCTCTTTAGGTGGACCTATTAACGCAATCGACAGACTGCTTGCACAGAATTCATTATGCGCAAACATCACTCGATTAGCCAATAAGCCTCCTCCATCGAACGGCAACTATTCAAAATACCAATCAAATACCTGCCAAGTCCGTCGGTGTGCCGACAACTACCGAATCGAGAGTGCATTTGGGGTCAATACACCCCATATGTTTGCCTTATACCGAAGTATTATTTTGGTATGTTACATAAAGCTGTAAAACAACAGTGTTCACTTTATTACTTATTGCATCATCATTATCACGGGGTAAATGTGTGTTAGGAACAATTCATGTTGACAAGGTGTTAAAGGACCGGATAAGGCGGTGTTGTACAAAGTACTTGTGTTTTGTGATTGTTGTATAGGGGATAATTTCGCAAATGTAAAAGTTTATCTCGCAACGATATACTTACCGGTAAGAGGCGCTTTTGTGATACCTCAGTCAATGCTAGTGGCGGTCACGGGAACGCCGGCGTGGGCGGTCATGGGATGATCCTATGGAAAAACAATCGTAGATGAAATTTTTGTTTCTTCATCATCAACAGCCCATATATGTCCCACCGCTGGGCTTTCCTACATTGAAGGCTTTTCTTTTACCCCAATGCAGGCTGATGCGTAATTGCGCCGTTATAAGCGGAACTAAAGAACAACTTCAATGTGTCTTTGATAATCACAAAAAAATTGAGGTAACAAAATATTCATTCATGTATCAACAATGGCGAATGTTGTTTTGTTTTCGTAATCACAACGAGGTCCACTTGCGCGGTATCGAATTTAATATAGAATATATCTATATTTTACATCAACCAAACCAATTAACCAATTTTGTACAAAAGCACGAGAGAAAGTGGCCAGAAATTATTAATAGAAAGGGTGTGATCTTTCATCGCGATAACGTTAAACCACATACATCTTCAGCTACTCGCCAAAATTTAAGTTTGGCTAGGAAGTGTTAATGGATCCGCCATATAACCCTGACCTTGCACCTTCAGAATTCTTTAGGCAGTGTCAGGTTAACATGGAGAGAGGACTGCCAAAACTAATATTTTTGATCAGAAGTCCCAAAATTTCTACAGCAACGGGATTATGTTTCTGCCTACAAGATGGCAGAAAATCTATGCACGAAATAGCACATATATACTATGATTAAATGTAAATAAACTTTGAAAAATAATGTCTTGAATTTTCATATAAAATGCGAAGAAATTTTTTCCTCGACCTATTATATCCAAAGACTATAATGAGATTTTATAAATTACAACATTAGATTAGATCAGAAATTGGTCATTAACAAAAATATGCATGAAACATAGTGTTTTCTCACTTCTTTCTTTGCGATGCTTGCGTTCACGGTCACGCTCGCGGTCGCGGTCGCGTTCGCGCTCCCGCTCACGGTCACGTTCCTTGTCCTTCTCCCGGTCCCGCTCCTCATGACGATTTCCCTTGTCTTCGCGGCTTGAACTGAGGAGCAATATTTTCTTGTACTCATATGAATCTATTAACTGAACCATGCATAACAGTGTCTGCCACTTTTTTAATTTGTACAAAAGTGATAAAACTGAGTAACTATATTAGGATTTGTTAAATTTTAGTGTAAAATGTCAACAAATTTTTGAATGACATAGATTCCAAACTTTAAAAATTAATGTCCTAAGTCTGGAATTGAAACCGCGGTCTATTACAGTTCATGTGACTACTTCACAACAGACTCGCTATGCTCGCGCCTTTTATGGTCATAATTCTAACCTAAGGTAGAGTAGCATTGTGACCACATAAAGCAATGACACTACTATTTTTTCCAGCTTACCATATAATTAACAATATTTTCAAACCACACCATTTAATTAACAATTTAAGCCTAGAAAATTAAAAACGGTATAATAGCCACTAACCGATGTCGCTCCTTTTCCTTATCTTTCTCTCTCTCCTTGTCGCGATCTCCCCTATCACTGCGGTCTCTGTCTCGTTCTCTATCACGCTCCATACGTTCTCTATCGCGCCTGTCAGAACCGAGCCCGCCACCGCGAGAGCTTCTTTCTTTCTCTCTCTCTTCACGACGCTTCCTCTCCTTCTCTTGTTGCTCCTTTTCTCGGGCTTCATTCATTTCTTCGTAAGCTTGACGAAGTTTAAAATATCTACAAAAACAATGTGAAACAATTATGTTATTTTAATTTACAAACAATTATTCACAAGTCATGGAAATTTAGTTTTAGTTTAGTTACCATGTTAACCGTAAGTTTATCGTTGTAGGTTAACTAACAAGTTAATTAAATGTAACTTACCATCAAGTGTGACTACACTTGACGGTAAGTTAAATATTAGTACCTAAGGAAATGAATCAATAAAGGTTTTTTTTTATTTACTATTTAATAAAAGCTGTGAGTGTAAGAATATTATAATTCGAAGTAAGCATTAAGCCAACTTAATGATAAGAGGTTACCATTTCTCAGCTCTTTTTGAGGAACACTATGCAGTGCCACCTCCACAAAGAGTTCATACAACAAGCAATGCTTAAATGATTCTATGTTTAGTGGTGACAGCACAGTATACAGTCAAATTGGTTAGAATGGGTATTGTGAATGAACCTGGCCCCAAGCGATTATTTCATTTTTTCCAATTTGAAAAAGGACCTCCAAGAATGAACATTTTTAAGTGACGAGGAAATGAAGGCAGCCATAAATGAACATTTTAAAGGCAAAGACGGCGAATATTTTTTTACCAGGTTAAAAGCTCTTTTTAATAAATGTAGGAAGTGCATTCAATTATATTAAAAATAATTTTTTTATACATTTCTATCAGGATTTTTAATACATTAGGCTCAAAACTTTTCAGCCGCCCCTCGTATCTATCTATTATATATATCTAAGGGGCTATCAAAATGAATCACCTTTTTTAAAGGAGGAACTCTTGTATCAAGAACAAAAACACTAAAACATTTGTTCATGCATTCTTTATGAATTTTAAAAATTTGGACAGTAGTCATTGAAGCCGAAATTTAGCTATTATATTCGAAACACTCACCCTACATGTTGCTTTCCAGAGAGATGATCGTCAATACGCTGTTGGGCATCACCGACGATAAGAAAAGCACCACAGACTGGACATACTTCCATTTGCTTCTCTTGAGCAGCAGCCAGTTCAGCAGTCATGGACCAGTGACTAGTAGAAACATGAGATGGTTATCAAATATATCCTCATTCATACAGCATAGATCCAATTGCTTCTTTTGCCCTTCTTTACTAAGATTCTTTGGAAAAAGAGATGTCAAAAGGCACATTTAGAACCAGCAAGGTAGAGAAAGGGCATTGCGTTGCAATCTGCACTGCATTTAGACTCTTCCTACTACTTACAACCAAGCATTGTCGAGCCACTTATTGTCCTTTTTTTAAAAGAAAATATAGAAACCTGTATACAATATCTTCACATATAATGCAACTTAATGCATTATATCCAGATGGATCACATAGGCTGTAACATACATACATCAGTAGCTTATATATAATATATGACTGGACAGGCCTTTCTACATGGAACACAAACACAAGCTGTTTTGGGTCATAACACCAACATACTGAAAACACAGGAAAAGAGTGAAAGGTGCAGTTGGGTTAAATCAACAAGCATACCTTTCAAATGCAAGAGTTCGAGGTTACAAGGGAATATTATATGAGTATGGGAGTTAGTCTCAATCGAAAAAAACTACAATGTACTCTCAAGTTCTTGCATAATGACAGTAAAGTACAAAAATTATTTAAATATTAGGTACCTGTTTTCCTGCTGCTTCAAAAGCTGTTCTTTTTCTTCTTTCAATCTGTCACAAAGTTTCATTAGACCCTGAGCTTGTTCCACATCACCACGAGTCCCTGCTTCTTCTGCCTCTTGGACTAAAGACGATATTTTCTCTGATAGTAGTTGAACCTAGTTTTGATATATATAATCAACACTTTAATTACAATTTTACTACATAATTTTATTATTGAGCTCAATTATTTTTAAGGACCACAATAAATGATATTAACATCTTCCACTTTGAAAACTTATTTTGAAGTAAAGTCTGTTTCACTTCCAGTCAAATGTAAAATAGACAGTGTTATCACATAAACTTTTTGATATTACCTGTTCTTGATTCTTCTCAGTTTGTGCTTGTGTCATGGGTGGACCTTCAGGTTTTGAATTCATCAATTCTAATCTTTGTTTCCCTTTTTGGATTTTCCCTGTTCAAAAAATTAAATATGCATTTATTTTTTACTAGTTTTGTACTGCGAATTCAGAAGCAGTATTCAGAAGAGCTAAGTTAACAAACTATGTACACTTTTTTAATGTTTATATATGTAACACACATTGACCAGCTATAATTTTAATGTTGATAAAATGATATGTAGTTTACAGTAATTAATTATTTTAGAATGATTATTTTGAAATACTAACTGCATAACTTTTTACATCCCTAAGCAAAGAATCAGACTTGCCATTAGTCATTCACAATACAGCATGCATGCAACAATAAGTCAGCAAATGACAGAAGTAAACATTAGTCCATCTGTGTTTCATAATAATTAAGCTATTTATGATTATTCCACATTTCACATGGTTTTTATTTTATTTCACAACTTTACGACTTATTGCAGAATCTTTTCTAAATATAATCCTCCTCCATCGTTATCTATTATATTCTTAAAACAGGGATGTAAAGAACTAGTCAATTTGTGTTACATACTTAGGCTGAAGTATAGAAATATTATTCAGTAAAAAACAGCACACTGTAAGAATAAACTAGAAATTAAAAATGTTTTTTTGACTTTCTGATAATTTTCCTCTGAATATTTTAAGATATGAGGCATTAGCACTAAATAATAATATTGATAGCATTTATTTATATATCTAAAGATAATCCAAAATTGTACTTATAAAATTAAAGTGACAATACATCTTTCAAGTCCCAGTGCTATTTCAGTCTTTAATAGACTGATTAACCCCAAACACATATAATTACTATTATGATAAATATCATCAAATCAAAAAGAAAACTGTAGTGACTTACAACCAAAAATATGTAAACCCTTATTTAAAGGAAGAATTATTACTTCAATGTCAATAGCTCTAATATTAAGTACTTCTACACATACTTTAAAGTGACTCACTTTCAACTTCGTTGATCATGTGCCGGCAAAATCGCAAAAACTCCTCTACATATTGAGCCCTCTTATATGAGGATTCAGCCTTATCAAACAGGGCCTTGACTTCATCATCATGTACTTTTCCACAAACACCTAGATCAGCTCTTGTGTTTACAAATAAATCATGGGGGCAAAATTTTACTAAATAATATTTACAGTACTGAAACAAAAACACTTATATAGACTTTGTATTGAAAAAGGAATGAGTAAACTGCTTTTTCAGCTTATAAATCTGATGACATAGATTTGTTACGTTTATACAAACTTAGCATAGTCAGGTTGTTTTATATTGATCCAGAACCGAGATCAATGTGAATGTTACCAAATCGGCCTTATGATATTATCATATATGCCGCGGGATCTCTCTATACAAGTATAGAAAATAATACGTCAAATATGGTATTCACCAAAGAGGTTATAGTAAGTATGTAATGTGAATTACATATAATAGCAATAGATTTTAGAAATACTAACCTCCGGATCCTCCCAATTCGGCTTTTTTATTTTTTCATTAGGATTCGTGTTTCGATGTCTTCCCATTAGTTCATCCAACAACTGAGCAGCTGCAAGCACTGCCATTCTTGAAGATTATTTCACTTTTGAGGTTAAAATGAAATAAAATCGAGAGCTTAAAGCTGTAGTTGCTTTATAAAATGAACCATCGAAAATTAATTAGGATTTGGAATGAAATAAAGTGAAGTGAAGTGCTGCCGCGGTTACCAGCCACAGATTAAAAAGCATAAGGAAAGAAACTCGAAAGAATGAGTAGTTACATGTTCTATTCCTTCCGTCTCACTCCGCTTTCTTTATTTTATTGTTAAATTTCTCTCTGTTAAAGGGAAGACAAAGGAAAATTAAACCCATACAGCCATATTTCACGTAATTTTTTTCAATTTATGATTCTGGGATACCGGTATAACGTATTCCTTTGCCCCATAAAGTTTTTAAAAATAATAGGTGATATAAACGATTATGATAAAGTCAATGATTGTGATGAATTTTTTTTTTTTTTTTTATGATTGGAAAATTCTCTTATTTTAATTTAGGGAACATGTTGGATTTTCCAAAATAATATTGGTTAAATTTATCTCTTTACCTAAATATTGAGAAAAAAAATTGTGCTTGATTACTTTAGCTAATGTCTAACTTAAAATAGTTTTTCCGTAGTATTATTGTTCTCTATGACTTGGTTATTATTATTTCTGTTCAATTTATTCTATCACTAAGAATGTTATCGTTAACACTCCATTTATAAAACTAAGAACTCTAAATATCAAAGAAAGTAAACAAATAGATTCAATCGACTGATAATTAAACCTATGCAAATTTTTGCACAAACTATCTCATAAGTACGTAATAAGAGTGATTTTTGAACAGAAAATGTTAGAAATTGACACACTGCCTCGTTGTCTATAATTTTCTTGTATAAGAAAGATAACAACAGACAATTATTAAATTTAAATTATTAAATTATTTATTTATTGGAACAAAAAAATAGGCATACATAAAAAAGTAAACGATAATGGCTACATTAGTTTAAAATAAAACTGTGTCGCAGACATTAACGCCCACCTCCAGTAAAAAGAATACAGAGTCCCAGTATCAAAGTTTGCACAATTTATAAACAACTTATGATATAAGTGTGAGAGTGAGCCTGTGAAGTATAGATCACTAAGTGTATACATGCGTGTGTGTGTGTGTGTGTGTGTGTGTGTGTGTGTGTGCGCGTGTGTGTGCGTGCGTGTGTGTGTGTGTGCGTGCGTGCGTGCGTGTGTGTGTGTGAAGGAGTAAAATACTTTATAAGCAACTACTGAAGAACTCTTCGGTATCATTGTAGGTCAAACCTTTAAGCCAATCCGCAGTGTGAGATTTACAGTCACGTAATGTCATTGGGTAGATGTTTAAAATTTTGTTGATCTTATTATAAATCACCGAACCTATATAATAAAAATGACGCTTCGATACGATAAGTCGACAGGGGACGCAGATACAAACCTTGTGAGGTCTCCGAAGATTCATCGTCAATTGAGGGTCCAAGGTAAAGGTTAGCTGGGAATGTTTCCTAAGTACAACTTGAAGTAGATAAATTTGTCTAACAGTAAGAACGTCGGTAAGCATGTATAATTCAGTTGTAGGAAACAAGATAGGTTTAGAAGTCATAACCTTCAATATTGCTCTTTGTGCTCTTTCTATACGTAGGAATTGTACTTTACCAGCGGTGCCCCAAGCAGGAATGCAATAGGATATGATAGATTGTTCCAAAGAAAAGTAAACAGATTTTAATGTTTTAAAATCAAGTAAAGACCGTAAATTTTTAAAAATGAATATTAGCTTTCGTACTCGTGCAACGGTGGTCTGGATATGTTTTTTCCAGGAAAGGCAACAATCTATATAAACACCGAGGTACTTCACATCATAAGAACGTGACATCTGAGTATCCACGCATGGTTCAGTAGCTCTAGAGCGTATATCAGGGGCACGGATATCAAAGGAATTAGACGGAAGTGAGGAAGTATTAGGAGCAAAAGTGACATACGTAGTTTTGTCCAAATTTAGCGTTAACATATTTCTGTAAAGCCACTGCATGATATTAAGCATTGCGAACTCAGCATTAACACGTGCTTCCGCCCAATCTCTGCCATGAACAACAAGAGCTGTGTCATCCGCGTAGGTTAGAATCTTACATTTTGGTAAATTAAGTTGACACAGTTCATTAATATAAATGATAAATAGAGTCGGCCCGAGTACACTTCCCTGAGGAACCCCGAAACTTAGCAGTTCATCCTGGCTCTCAGTGTTGTCGATGGTAACACATTGGCGTCTATCACAAAGGTAACTTTTGAAAATATCATGAGCCACCCCTCGAATACCCATACCAGCAAGTTTATCCAGAAGTAGTGGAACAGAGACAGTATCAAAAGCCTTGGAAAGGTCTAGGAATATACCAATAGTTTTTAATTTGGAGTTTAAATTTTGGGCAATGTATTTAGTCAAGTCCAAGACAGCGTCCTCTGTAGACCTACCACTTCGAAAACCATACTGATTATACGCAATTAAGTTATAACTATCTAAATAGTTGGTGAGTCTCTTATTGAGGATCTTTTCAAAAACTTTAGATAGGGTGGTTAAGACTGATATGGGCCTGTAATTGTTAACACTATCTCTATCCCCAGCCTTATAGACTGGATGAACGAGGGCCTTTTTAAACACGGAGGGGAAAATACCATCTGATAGGCATAAGTTGTAGACATGCACGAGCAAAGGAACCAGAATGTGTTTGGACAGTTTAATGAGGGAAGTTGGAACACCGTCATATCCAGTTGCCGAAGTATTTTTTAAATTATTTATTATGTGCTCAACCTCCACATAATCAGTACTTTTACCAGTAATTATAAGCAAATGAGCATAAAATCATACAATATTGTCAAATAAATGAACTTACCCTACAAATGAATAAATTAAATACTGCAAAATTTCATTTAAGTTACTAATCAACGTTGAATGACAGTTTAATATTTTGCTCGATATAACGATCATTTTCGGCATTAAAGCACACTAATCAAAGTCAAAGTAATCTTATCTTTATTTAAATAGACTCATTTACTAAGTTCTTTTAACAGGGAATATTTATGAGTAAAAATAAATAAATGTAATTAAAGGTAATATTGATAACTTTAAGTGGTAGAATTTAATTATGTATAAAAAACGAAACAGTTGTTAACGTGAACATTATTTACTGCGTTTGAATCTGTTATATCAAAATATACTTAATTATATTTAGTACTAGATCGTAGGTCTCCTCTTGTGTTATTATTATTGAAGTTATTACTATTTAGTCTAGTTCAAAGTAATATAGTTTAGAACTAGCTATTTTTCCTTTGGCGTAAACTAATGATAAAAAACACTTTTCCATTCCAATCGTTTGATATATCTGTCTTGACGTGACGTTGGCAGAATGTTTCTAGTAATCTTTTGCCATGAAAGAATTACTCACTTTGGAATCTGTGTTTAAATTGTAAATTTTGATAATAATTTTTAATTATTACAAAGACTTAACATCTATGAGCTTGTCTTAAACAAGGTCCTGAAACTTACTTTCTATTGCTTAAAGTGTGTATAAATGTATTTTTGATAGGAGCTATAAAATGGGTGCATTATTCGGTAAACATAAAAAGCAAGTCAGCAGAATTACTGAACATGATAAGGCTGTCTTACAGCTTAAACAACAAAGGGATAGGTTGAAACAGTACCAAAAAAGGATAGAATTAAATTTAGAAAAAGATCGTCAGCTAGCAAAAAATCTTCTAGCTGAAAATAAGCGGGACAAAGCTAAACTTCTTTTGAAAAAGAAAAGGTACCAAGAACAACTTTTACACAACACAGAATCGCAACTGGAAAAGTTAGAGCAGTTAACTCATGATCTCGAATTCGCCCAAATCGAGATTCAGGTTAGTATCCGTAAAATATTAATATTAGGTTTTTCCTATTATCATTGTCTGAAACTAAAAAAACCTTTGTTCATAGGTATTAGATGGCTTGAAGACAGGCAATGTTGCCTTGAAGAAAGTACATGATATATTGAGTATTGATGAAATTGAAAAGATTATGGATGAAACGAAGGAGGGTATAGAGAAACAGAGAGAGATTGATGAACTTATATCTGGACAATTGACAGATGAAGATAATGAGGCTGTAGAAGCAGAACTTGAAGCAATATTAGATGAAAAAGTTGAATTACCAGATGTGCCTACAGACAAACTGCCAGATGTTACTAAAGATAAGTCACACAAAACAAAAGAGAGTCAATCAAAGATTGCTATTGAAGCCTAAACATATAATGAATATTAGTTAAATGATTGTATATAAAAAAGTTATGTTGATTAAGTCAATATTTTCCAATCATGAAATGTGTTTCAATGTTTTAGTTAAATTATTGTATTATCTTCTTCCTCCACACACAAATTACTGAGGGTTGTAATTTATTCATGGAATCAACCTATTGTTGATGATGCTCTGCCATCCATTTATATTTGTTGGTGTGCAATGCATCATGTAGTTTATGTACGATTCCTAGGCTGTCTAACCTCCACCTTTTCCTTATATGCTTGTTATTTTAGATAGGTATTAATAGCTAAATATAAAAAAGAACAACATCCAATCATAAATTAGTTTCAATAGATGGACAATACTTTGATGATTTGTTTTAAAGAACTAATGTCACCATAGCATTTAAACAGAACCCATGGAAGTAATGGGGGCACATGTAGGCACATTGATCACCAATAAGTCTCCATAGACATGAATATAACATTAAAATTGAACTAATATCGCAAAAGTCGGTAACGCCCGTCACGACCTCATGATTCAGTGGACATGTCTTGAGATGTACAACCTACCAAGTAGTGTTTACGATTATGTCTAGTGTTAAAAATAAATGATATTACTCTTTAGATGTTTCCCTGACGCAGCTAATAGTAAGATATGTGCGTGTGTAGGTTGTCCCATGAACTTTTATTAGTTTTTTTCTGATGGTCTTAGATTTTTATATTTATTTGTTTATTCTATTGCTCCATCTGCTTAGCCAAAACTGCTGAGTAGATATGCTTGAGTAACAATGGACAGTCTGATGCAGTCTATACTTCATAATTATCAATTTAATAAAATAGCATACACATGGTTTGCAATGTGTGATCGATCTTTTAGGGTTGATTGTGATCGTTTTAATAAGAAGATTCTTCCACTACTTAGGTCCTAGGGTGTATAAACAGCTACTGTCATATGACCATTCTAGATACAACAGACAGGAAAAAGACATGTTATTACTTTATTTCTCTTCTTGTTTTTCAAAAATAAAGTTATTTTATCAAAATATCTGTGGCTCTATTGATCTGCTTTCAGTTGTTGCCGTTCCTCAAAAAAGGAACAATTATAACAGCGCATGTTTTATTATGGAATTTGATATTACCTAAATCCAAATATTTACAATGGTATCGATACCGCAATTTATAAATAATATATATTTCTTACACTTGTATTATAAATATTTATTATTAACAAATATCTAGCTCAAATTAATTAATTTTATATAATACTAGTGGAAAAATGGTCGTGTTCATCACAATAACATTTGTCCTTCCCAGAACTAGAACGCGAAACCTGGGTCTGTAGGGACGAGAAGTCTCCTCATCGGCGCGTAGTACCCAAATTAATTAGTTCTTAGTCCGTATTCCACCACGCATATTGCACACCCAAAACGTAAGATTTTACCATAATCTATACTCATATTATTAAGAGTTGTTTGTGAGGTTGTAGGGATTAATACAGAACCGATTTTGAAAATTATTTTTGTGTGGGATATTCCATTTATCTCGTAAAATTATAGGCTATATAAAATTTGTGATAGACCTAACTCCAAGCAGGCGCAGCCGCGGGATAGGCAATCTAGTAAATTATATAAAGTAATAAATTACTATTCACACATCTCACACGAGTGGATGTCATAGAAATTTACTACAAATTTTAGCATATAAACTAATAAGTCTACCTACTCCAAGGCAAGGGGCGTTGTATGCTGAAATAAAGGTTATTACCCATTTCAGCAAGAGGCAACAATTAAACTGTTCAAATGTACTGTTAATTCATAGGTTTTAGTACTTGAAATGTTAATCTATTTGGTGAAATAAATAGTAATAATATTAATAATAATTGTAAGGCGTTTGAGAATCTCATTCACAATATAACCTTTTTGTGAATCCTCCAGCTTTATACATGTAGAACTATAGTAACTGATTAACACGTTAATCGCCACGATAATATCAGAAAACATTTTCACATGGGCCATAGTAACTACATTAGATAATTTAGTTAAAATTGTGTATAACTTAATGTATCACAGAAAAAAAATCATTAATATACCATTATATAAATATGTTTAATTCATTTTATTGTTTGTAGTACTGACATGGTCATGACAGCGTCAGACACATATGACTGACATAACGATTAACGTGTTAAAATATCTTTGCTTAAGATTAGACCATGGGCCGTAAAGGTTCCCAGCATAAGATTCATTTGCTTATATCCTACTGTGTAACAGTCTCATCGAAGAATGTAAACAATGGCACCGACGGTATTCAGTTTGTATGGTGTGGCTGTTTTTTTAAGTGAAACAACAAAAATTTATCTCCTTTTTTAATCTCATTCATATCAAATTACTGAACATAAATTAATATTTTAGTACATGCTACTGTGTCTAGGGAATTTCTAAAATATAAATTAATGTGGCACCATCGAGGATAAGTTTTACCATATAATTGGCCGAATTATCTCAATGATTTCTCGTACCTTTAAAAAATCAAACTACAATGAGACGATTCTGAATCGTTCAATCCCATTTCATTCCAATGTAAAATTTCTCTTACATTCAAAACATATTCACCACATAATAATATGATATATTTCATTACTCTTAAGTTTGCTACAGGTTACATCTAGTAGGTTATCGCTAGCTATTTACAAGTAAATACAAGCTATTATTAAGTTTATTACAAGCCGTGTTAATAAATCACATAGTGACTACAACACCACTTCGCGTAATGGCGGTTTTGCTAAGCTAAGCAATACAACCGGCCAGTTTTATAATATAATATCTTAAAACAATGATTTATCACACTTGTACTGTAAATACATGGCATAGAAAAGTAATAATAAACTTAAGGACCATTTAATTTCCAACACTTAGAAAATTCATAATAAAAAAATATTTAACGATAATATAAGGGTTCAAAGGGAGATACAATAAGAATATTGGCTCGACTTTCAAGTTAAGTGGTCCCTGATACTATAAACAATTTTAATATGAAAATTTTGAATCAATTGTATAAAAACCCAAGGATTCGTTAAAACAAGTTAAATAAATATTTCCCTACTATTACATAATCAGATAGCATTTTATTAAGCGATTTAGTAAACTACGGAAGGTATACGCTAACTTTTGAGTTTTATAATTTTAAAATAAAAATGTGTGTAAGGAATGTTAATTTATCTATCTCATACTTAACAATTTAGGTATAAAATAGGCATACTATTGGACATCATTAAAATAAAATATTTTCAATGAATGTTAAATGTTATAGCTATATCAGAATATGTTTAATATTATGTACACAATATAAAACCAAAATTACGTTTATTTGGTAACCACTATACAATTATTATTTTAATTAATTAACAAGACTTAAAGAAACTAATGATGGATATTTCTGATTTATAAGCATCTCAATAAATGCTGAAAGAAAAAGAATTTTTGTATTTTGTATGAAACAAATATGATTTCCCAATTAAGAGGCAATATTACAAAAATATTATGCCATGTTACATCAAATATGATAAAATGACTTTATAAAAGAAAAAGGCAATCTATACAAGATCTACTTAAAATATAATAGGTAAATATTATATACATATTAAACACAGGTAAAAATTTTATTAAAAAACTCGTTTTTTTTAACATATTGATAAAATAACTTTCTGATCAATTTTTTATTCTAACGCCCTGTAGCTTAAAATTATATTTACACCTCCTCTCAAAGGATCATTAAAAGGTGCTGCCCAGAGATGAATAATAACTACAATCATTTGAATAACACTAGGTTTTGACTCATTTAGTAAACCCTCTTCTGCACTTAGTTATAGTCAAGTGCCCAATTCTAAAGTGATGCCGTCGAATGTATTTTATTCAGAATTGTGATTTTCGTAAAAAAATACAACACTGTCAAACACAATAGTGTTTTATTTTTAGCCCGATTTATTCGAAATCGAAATATACTATGGTTAAGATAAAGAGCAATCTCTCTAGTATAAATAAAAAAAATTTGAATATTTCTTTTCGTCTTAATCACCTCCACAAAATGAAACTGAGAATAGCAACTTCAGTTTGGCTTTTTGAGCATTTTCATAGAAGAAAGCTTGAATGGCTATATCCGTAAGTTTGGAGCTTTAGTTATATCCTCTTACTCGGTACCTTCATTATTATTATGAATATGGTAACGTCCAACTTAAAACTATTAAAAATTTATATGATAGATTTACATGGGTAATTGTGCCAATTATCTTCCAGAACATTCTTGACAAAGTCATAAAAAAAATGGGAAATCAATATGTAATAGAAACAGATAAGTATGAAAAAAAACCAAAATCAAATGTATTTGGCTGGCTGATGTTCTTTCTTAGTGACCCAGTTTAATTTAAAGTTTTCATATTGAATAAGAAGCAATATCAAGCACAAAGTCGAGTAATTGAAAATGGAAATTGATTACAGACTTGTCAAAATTACACAAGTTTCAAAGGAGGCTCTGAATATTATCATTTCACTCGAAAATACTAGGGATTGACTGAATGCACGTGAAATGCTGATGGGTAAAATGCTAATACACGCAATAATAATAGATTTTATTGAGATAAAAAATCTAAAATCTCTTAATTTGAATATAGTCAATAGTAAACTCAACATTAAGCCATTTGGTTGGTCTCAATATACAAAGTTAAGCTTTGGTCCCAGAATTTTCACGTCTGTAAGAACTGAGGCTGTCAAACTAGTATCAAAATGAGACAATGCTTTTTTGAACGTAAATTTAACTTGTGAAAATTTGCAACTCAATAGAAAAATAGGAAACTTAAATAACAAAAACATTTTCGCGAGTTATTTTAAGTTCTGCGTTGAAATCAACTATTTAATGATAATGATTAATAGAAAATTATTTGAAATTGCATTGAATATGTATATATCATGTAAAATTGTACAGTGAGAGTTAGACTTAATTATAAATTACTGTAAAATACCCATAACAATTTGCCAATCTATGAAGGTTGTGCATGACCTAGAACTTTTACTGACAGAAGATATTAGGTCTCATTGTGAAACAGTTTCTTGCAGCCAAATACCTAAATAACAATGAATCCTTTGTCCAGAATTTAAAAAAATACAAAAATGTACAAGAAAATTACTACAATAGTTTATGAAAAAAAATGTGTCGCAATCATTAACACCCACCCATCTTCAGGTAAAAAAGCTATCAGTGTTGAAAAAACATAGTTACAAAAGTTCAATAAAAATTCAAATTATATATTGTGTATATGCTCATACACTTGTTTTTGACTTTGAAAATACTTAAAAATAATAAAGCATCAAATTGTATTCGGCCGTAAGTGGTGTAGTACTTGCGATAATTCTGAGGGTGGTTATAATAAGAGTATGTGTACGTCATTATGTGGCACGCGTTTAAAAGATGATGGCTCCGCGGATGGCGGGGGCTAGTAGTTGACGGTGACCGGGTGGTGTGAGAGCGTGGCGCCAGCATGATGCTGCGCACTCACTGTGAACGTGCTCGGTACACCGCTGGCCGCACTGGAGCCGCTAGCGACACTCGTTGCCGCACGAACCTGCTGCCATCACCACAACCGACACATTAATATATTTTTAATTCAGTCTCCATATAATAGGGAAGGCAAAGGGACCTTAAACCATACAGCCATATTATTTCTTTCTATTATATCCCAACTCTGAAATACCAATGTAATGCCTAGTTTGTATTTTTCTAGTTAAAGTTCGCACATGGGGCAATATTAATGGAGAAAATATAACTTAATATTATCCCTTTGCCTCGCGTAGCTGCCATAATTAGCACAACGCAGGGCACCAAGTAGACTATCGCGTGGTGCACCGGCATCGGGCGTTAACAACCCGTACTCTGAAAGATTAGATCGTGGATACACTTTCACGGTCTATGGAGATCATGGAGATAGGTTGATGATGTAATATTCAATGCCTTAATAAAATAAAATAAATGAATTATTCGTGATTCAGAAAGCGGCAACGCAGCATTAGCATGTTTCCCCCGTGGTTTTTCCCACGTGAAACTATAGGCTGTATGAAGTTTTGTTAATGGCTTCATATATTTTGTAAATATCTGCTTTGTTGGAATGCAATATATTGATCACAAGCGAGTTCATACTTTGATCAGCACTTGCCCGACTTTATGGACGTGTGACCTCAACCTTTTTTTAGGTTTGGATCCGTACCTGCCCTAAAACATAATTTAGAGTCTAATCACCCATTCATCGACAGCTTATTTACGTCTCACTGCTGGACACAGACCTTTCTACATACAAGAAACAAATGATGTTTGTGCCATAAAACCACCATTCTGGCCGAATGCGGGTTGATGAGTGAAAACGGTTACTGGAACCAAGGTCTGAACGTGCCGCCTTCCGAAGCATGGAGTAGCTCGAAATAACAAATTTTGGCAAATCAGTCAGGGGCAAAACAAGGCGAAAGTAGCTTTGTTCTTGTAATTGAAACTAGTGACTTAACAAGCTCCTCACCGATTAACAGGTTTAGTGTTCAAATAATAATATTACTTTTTTTTTATAAAATGTAACGTGAATTTAATATGGGAGAGTAACTTACTTGACTCGTGATTTGCATTACAGTTGCATTAGTTTGTTGATTTTGTGCTACATTACTTTCAGCTGACCTGCTCTCTGTAGTTGTTCTGCAGAAGAAAATGGCAACAATATTAAGTAAAACAAACTGAAACCAAATTCAATGAATAAAAATGAAAACAATGACTAGTTTATCACTTAGTATATATAACTTAAATTTATTGGGAAATTAAGATAACAAATAAAATGTAGGTTCTATCCTAGTTCTACAGTCAGTGCATTATTTGAATGATTGACATCATCAATCATCTTACTGTTATTGCTTGAAAAAATAGTATATTTTTAAAACATAATAAATGAGTTCACATTATATTGCTTATTAGATTGTACAAGCTCCAGTAGATAGGCACCTGATTTCATGTTTCCTTTCTGTGCGTTCGGTATCGATCTTCTCACATTTATTGCAGTCGCCGCAGTCTTCAGTCTCAGCAGGAGCTTCTACACTAGCGCCACCTTCGGTTGTTTCATTGTGCGTTCGCCGGTGCGCCGCTAAGTGAACTGATTTAATATACAGTAAAATTAATAATAATAATGTAAATTCGTATAATATATGATGTGTATATCATACTATAGATATGTATTGTTGTAATAGAAACACATGAGTTATCGGGTCATGCCATAACATAACCATGTCAGCCCCTCGCGAGATAGTGGAAGTGTACAATACAATTAATTACAACTTCACTACATTACAAAAACATGTCAAACAGTTAACGTGTGGACGAGGATCAATAAGTAATTTAATGTGGGTATTTGTATTAGAATGTTGTTTTAATAGTATATCTTTCAGTCTACTGGTACACAAAAATATATTAAAATAGAATATACCTTTACAGAGGAAGTCCTTGGCGCAAACATCACAGCGGTATGATCGCGAGCCACTGTTTTTATTATGCGATCTTTCATGGAATAGAAGATTGCCTTTAAGAGGAAACGATTTTCCACACTCGCCACAGCTGAAGGGCCGTTGGCCACAACTATGCGATCTGAAACAGTATGCCGTTGAATCGCCGAAAAAACTAGTATTTAGAGTTAAGAAATTGAATGAATATATTTTTCCTTTAACAATTGAAAAACCATTTTCGTAAGTGCAATATTGATCTTTAATTGAAAATAATATTTTCATTCACAGCATATTGTATATACAACGAAAAGATGATAACACGAAATCTTTTTATATTAACTATTTGATAATTCAATCATTTACCAAATTATGTGTTTAAAAATGCTTACCTCATATGTGTAACTAGATGCTCTTTTCTGGTAAATGGTTTAGAGCAAACTTTACAAGAGTGTGGTGTGTCACCAGTGTGTTGTTTCAGGTGATTCGTTAGGTGCTCCTTACGAGTAAATGTCTTCTGACAATATTCACAGCGATGTGGTGACTCCCCAGTATGTATTCTGTTAAATAAAGTAAATTTTCAGATTAAAATAAAATTACTTATTAGAATCATACATAGAATTTTTATACTGAAACCCTTTAACACAAAATGTCATTATTATCAGAAAAACATTGATTATATTAAGTAAAAACATCACAGTCTTAAATAAGTGTGATTAGTTGTAGTTGATATAAGTCAGAGATTGAATAATATAACATACAATTAACCATTGCCAAAATTAAAATTCGAGCATTATATTTCATAAATAAAAACATTCCACCCAATTTCTACTACTAAAAGCGTTATATTTCAATGTTATTGTATGAAATAACTGCATATGCAACTTTATTGGTCAATAAATTAAAGTTATTATCGGTTAATGTTCTCTATGTATTTAGTGTTTACTATCTACTTTATCTAATACTACTTAAAACATTAATCTTCTGACTATACGAAACGTTTAAAAATGGCTAAATATACTCAAATCAGATTTTTTAGACTTGTGAATAGTTTAATTAAAATGATGATAATAATCGATGTTTCATATAGTCTGGTTGTTACGACTTTACCTGATATGGTTAGTTAAATGCTCCTTCCTCGAAAAGGTCTTAGTGCAAAATGCGCACTTGTGCGGAGTCTCGCCGGTGTGCAGGTGCACGTGGTTGGTGAGGTGCTCCTTGCGCGAGAACGACTTTGAGCAGTACGTGCACTTGAACGGCGTCTCGCCTGTATGTTGCCTGTTACAATACATTCCGATTAGATTTCAAAGGACACGTTCCAATCGGAATGTATTGTAGCCAACAAATTCCAGATTGAAACTAAGCTAACTAGTAAATTTATTATAGATATGACAGTATGCATACCACATTAGTTTCATACTTACTCGCCTTTGCAATATATTACTATTGACAGATGCCAGTCCACCTTTTTTTTAATACGGACTTTTATTTATTTATTTAGAAGCCAGTATATTGTAAAGATATTTAATCAATGAGGTAGACGTACCTGATATGGTTGACGAGATGCTCCTTCCGGTTAAAGGTCTTGGTGCAGAAAGTGCAGGCGTGTGGCATGTCACCCGTGTGCTGCCGGATGTGGTTGTTGAGATGTTCCTTGCGCGAAAACGCGCGCGTGCAGTACGTGCACTTGTGTGGAGTTTCACCCGTGTGCTGTCTGCGCAACAGAGTACATTCCGATTTGTTAAATATCAATGTTAACTCATAAGTACGAAACTTGAAGAGTGCTATAACGTGGAAATTATGAGTTGACCTCGCTACAAATTGCAAAACAACACATCTGCTACGCAGTGGGAGGTGGATTGATTAGTGCGCGAATCTGTGGCACACAAATCGGAATGCACAATGCTGTGCTACTGCTATAACCTCACGCACGAGGGAAACATCACACAAGTACGGTCTAGAGCTAGCACGTAAGAACTGAATAGGCAACTAACGCCATTGTTATAGGTTCACATTTCATAGGGAAAATTCAACAAATGGAAATTGGAAGCATTTTGCATAAAAATATTACAATATATGTGAATATTATGTTTACGTGCTAGCCATTTTGAGACTTTCATACTTAAATAGAATAACGTATAACGGATAAAGGCGTATAAGATATCTTACCTTAAAAAGAGGCTGTATTCAATTAGGATATCATGCTAAAACATGCAGAACCTTTAGAGGGAAAACATGCTTCTGAGATTATAAAAATATTCTATCTACACGAAACATTCAATATTTTTTCCAATATACTGTAAAATATTACAGTAATTTAGTAGCACAGCATTGTATATTAATAAAATTAACGTAAAGAAACATCTAGTCACCACTGTTTTAATAAAAACTTATTGTAAAATAATATGATGGTTCTCGGTGTCATAGCAAAATAAAATCTAGTCATAAAAACTTGGCTGTTATAGACATAAACTTCAAAGTATGTCATATTAGCATGACAGAAAATAACAATTGGACATTGGCCCCAATTCCTTATGCACAGACTAAATTAAATTTTAGTTATTTGCATCTCAATAATCCAAATTGAATACGATAATAAAATGATTTTGCTTAAGTCGCTAAGAAACGTCAAGTGACGTCACCGGTCACCTGTCTTTTATGACTGTATTGTACTGACAGAGTAGTACTAAACTTAAATTTGTTTGGGTTCATGTAAAACCGAATATAAATAAACAACAATATTCTTGGAGATTTTTTTAGTCTGATTTATCAGTTTTAATCATTAATTTATGATTATTTTTCCACTGACACCGAAAATCATCACACCAGTATTTGACATGTTTCTTTCTTACCTGATATGGTTTGTCAGATGTTCTTTCCTGGTGAAGGACTTTGCGCAATAGCTGCAGCGGTGCGGTGACTCGCCCGTGTGTTGACGCACATGGTTCGTAAGATGTTCTTTGCGTGTAAACGATTTGGTGCAGAAAGAGCATTTGTGGGGCGATTCTCCAGTGTGTTGCCGTACGTGGTTCACTGTAAAATAGCATGTTTTCAAATACTATTTATAAATGTCACATTTATAAATAGTATTCAATTTATTTGTGTAAAGAAATGTCATTTATGTTACGGATTGTCCCACACGTCGTTGCAATTAGCTGTGAGACGCTATTAAAATTAATAAACTTCATGACTCTTTTCGAACTGATATTTATTTATAGAATGACAATGATAACTTAAAATATTCATAAAATTAAAACATACATAAATAGTTTTCAACAAACTATTAATTAATGGAATTTTCAATAATAAATTTTTAAGGTGCTTTATTAATTTGTATAGTAATGCCGCTAGTGTTTATGTACTAATATCACCGGTACGCATCTCGCCCCAAGACTTGTTTCTTTTCTAGCTTAGACATTTTAATAAATATCATATAGTCAAAACCAAAGGTAAAGAGATAATTAGCTTACCTAAGTGGTCTTTCCTCGTAAAAGCTTTGGGACAGTATCCACACTGGAAGGGCGTCTCGCCGGTATGCTGCCTGACGTGGTTGACGAGGTGCTCGCGGCGTGTAAACGACTTTGAGCAGAAGTTGCATCGATGCGGGGATTCACCCGTGTGCTGGCGGACATGGTTTAACAGGTGCTCTTTGCGAGTGAACGTTTTTGAGCAGAAGTCACATCGATGAGGTGTCTCACCTGAGAAAATAAATAACATATTTTCTAAAAAAAAAAATCAAAATAGACAGACACTTCATTATAGATGACTGATGATATCTTGTAATCTCGTTTAAGCCATAGACATTTTATAAGATTTAGGATAAAATTGATTTCTAGACATATAAAAAAACTTTTTATAAATTCAAGAACTATAAAATAATATAAAAACAATACTGTTCTAAACATCTATGTTTAGATTCTAATCTAAAACCGATTCCTAATTCCATGGGATATAATGAGATCAATTATTGTAGTGTGATCCACTGATAAGATTTTGTCACTGTAAAACATGTCCTTGGAAAAGAAACAAATTATAATACAATTGCTGAAATGTGTTAAAAGCACAACACAAACAAAACATGAAATAGGTTTAAACATCAAGCCTGACACCACCAAGAGCAATTTTGAAAATTGGAGCAAGTACAGAAATGACTTGGAAATTAATTGTAGTATTTTGGTCTTGCTTAATGAAACCAATACTGACCGGAGTGCCATAAAATGTGATTGTTGTAGTTTTCCTTTCTCGTGAACGACTTTCCGCACACATTGCATCTAAACGCCGTATCATTTGAATGCGATCTCATATGGTTCATTAAATGCTCCTTCCTAGTATACTTCTTGCCGCATATTTGGCAATGATGTGGCGTTTCACCTATTGGAGTGGGCAGAAAATAAAATGTTAACATTTAATGATACAACTATATTTACTGATACTGATAATCTATCGTCAAATCAATTATTGTTATCTACCGAAATTATTATGTTAAGGAAGAAGAAATTGGCAGTTTTAACAAATAAATGTATTTGATCGATTTAATTATCACTTGTATTGCTGTTAAATAATATTTTTGAAATAGTTGAATCATTAAATATTCTCATTTTTCCTTTCTGCACCACTATAACTAACCATTTTGTTGGTGCAGGCTTGAGTTTGTCATGTAAAGATAACAGAAATACAAAAGCAGTAAACAACAATACATCATAATAGGCAATAAAGTCAAGAAAAAAATCGTAACTACTTCCAAAGTGTGATGGGTTATTACTTATAAACCCCGTCTCGTATGAGAAACATAAGGGAAGGGTCTCGAGTTGGATGTAGATTAAGTGGATGTATCTCTAGTCTTGTTCATAATACATTACGATATGCTGAGAATATATATTGTTTTCCTTTTATGGCAAAGAATGCCAATCAAGAAAATGGCATCTGATGGTAACTGGTAGCCACCGAATAAAGACGCAATTACAAGAAATCACTTATTATTACAGATCGCATTTCGGAGGCAAGATGTGCATATGCTTTTTATGCCAGTATCATGTCAAGTAAACCTGGCTGCCTTTTCCTTCACACACAGTGAACGAAATAAGAAAAGCGCGGTGGCACCTATCCTGACTAATCTTCAAGCTGATTTACCACCTACTGTGACTAGTTTTCTACATAATGGTTATAACAAAATGTTCGCCCTCGACATTAGAACAAGAATTTTATTTCTCAAGGTAGGAGCGAGGTGAGGCTAAGAGAACGCATTGCCATCAAGGTTTTAAATTATTTGCTGTTGCTTGAGGCAAAGAACCAATTTAAAAAAAGCTTTTTGGTGTTGATATAGGCCTTTTCATGAGTCGGCCCACTTTTTGTAATATTTTTGGTAATTTGTGGTAAAGGTGCTGGTGGCATTATTATGTATCTATCTTTATGTGATTAATCTAAGTAATATATTTTGTGTCATTGTTGGTTTACCTAAATAAATTAACAAAACAGCTACCATACTCACGTCAATATTAGACCTCATTAGAAGCACGTGATTTTTAAGTGGCGAATAAGAATATAACTTAAAAATTACAAATTTACAGTAACTTTTGAATATTTAATTATCATGCCGCAGGGAGATTTAGCTCAATATTGGCTTCATATCGATACAGAAAATATTGTAATGTTGTACAGTTGGCGAATAAAATTTAGGTAGATCTTACAGGTACTAAAAATTAGAAAAACTGAGTATGTTTTTGACTTCAGATAAATAATATGAAGACCTACTTTGAAAGTGATAAAAATTAAAAACACGAAACGTATTTTATTTTATTTGAAACAGATTGTATTAAACGAATTTATTCCTTGAATCACTCACGGTAAGTAATATACCCACCCGAGGCAAGTCGTGATTAAACTAATAGCGACATCCCCACTTTAAAGGGCTATCACTGCTCGCACGGGTCCTGAGTCGGCTTACATTTGTTCTTTAACTTTGGCAGTGTTGTAGCATTGTGCAAAACCTGTCATATGAGAAAATAGAACTTTTCATGTTACATACCAGTATGCCACATGACATGGTTCATGAAGTGTTCCTTCCTGGTAAAGCTCTTTTTGCAGATCTCGCAGCGGTGTGGCGTTTCGCCGGTGTGCTTGCGGACATGGTTTACCATGTGCTC
This sequence comes from Acentria ephemerella, assembly GCA_943193645.1. Taxonomy (NCBI): domain Eukaryota; kingdom Metazoa; phylum Arthropoda; class Insecta; order Lepidoptera; family Crambidae; genus Acentria; species Acentria ephemerella. The sequence continues at coordinate 5,451,633 of OW971886.1, read as the reverse complement.
CTTGCGGGTGAATGTCTTAGCGCAGTATTCACATCTGTTTGTATGTTATTTTAAAAATTTACTTAAACAGAAACTAATATTCAGAAATAATACATACCACAGGTAAGGTAGCTCAACTAATGAATGAATAACTCAGATATTTTTATACTAATAATAATAATGAGAATATGCTAGTATTTTATTTATTTATTGACCAAAATTTTTTAAACAAGAAAAGGAAAACATACCTAATAGTAAGTGATTAATGTAGCCAATAAATGCTTAGTTGTTATATCAATGAAAACACTAACACGTTATCCTACGAGTAAAAATCATTATATTATTTAATAAATAAAGAGACAATTTTCCAAACATTACCTATATGGAGTCTCGCCAGTGTGACTGCGGACATGGTTATCAAGGTGTTCTTTCCGGGAGAATGTCTTGTGGCAAGTAGTGCAGGCATACGGTTTGTCTTGTGTTAGTCTTTTAGCGTGTCTTTCTACTGGATCTCCAGCTATAATAAATATTATAAATTGTTGATTATGTTTATAAAATTATTCAACAATTTGTAGGGTATCAAAAATTTTCTTTCTTACTTACCAAGATGGCATTTTCCATGTCTTGATAATTCAACTGGATTAGCGAAAGCTGAACCACACACTTGACAAGTGAAAGGTTTGCTTTCTCCATGATATCGTCTGTGTAAATAAACAGCAATATAAAGATAAATATTGCAAAATATTTATGGTGATAGTAAAAAACTGTGTTAAAACAAACCTGTGAACAATAAGTTGGTAGCGGAAATGAAATATTTTTCCACATATGTCACATGAGTGATGTTCTGATGATTCTGCTTCTGCCAAGCCAGTACTTGGGCCTGGTTCTACATCCACTTCACTTATTACCTGCAAGAGTGAAGTAAAGTTCAGACTTATATTTCATTAATAGTGAGCTATTATTAATTAAATTAAAGGTGGTATATAAATTAAGCATTAATGTAACGTTATGTAACATTACCTTTGTTTGTTGTTGTTGCCCCTCAGCATTAAGCTTCCCGAACACTTCATGGTAAGCTAGCAGCTGAGATAAATCCTCCACATTGACTTTATACATGGCATGTAGGTCGTGATCTGACGCGCCTGAGATTTTAACTACAGCTCCTTCCATACCCATTGCGCCTACACTCTATAATTTAATTGTGTTATTTCGTCATAAATATAATAAGTGAGTACTGAAATTTAACTTGATTGGATAAACATTACATAAAAATACCTTTAAGTCAATGCCCTTTATATCTTTAATCTCTGCAAACTGAGCTGTCTCAATTTTGGATACATTCTTCTCATCTTTGACTATGAGTTGATCGCCAGCACTGGCCTCTATTGAAGTTGTACCATCAGGATTATGTGTCACTAGTATATTGGCTGGTTCTCCAGTAGCTTGCTCTATGCGAACTACGCTATCTATTACCTATTAAATAAAATTATACAATTTATTACAAAAGCCCGTTAGTATTGTTTCATAATTAATTAAAACACTAATTGGCGTTGGTATATTGTAGCAATAACCCCCTGCAAATTAAATATCTAATTGTTTCTTAAACTACATTGTTTTTCCACCCTGGCTAAACTGTAATAACAATATAAGTACTTAGAATAAATATTAGCTGAGACGCAGTAAACTCAGTTTACTTTTAGTTTATAAAAATTTATTATCTATATGTTTATACATTATCTTATAAAAGGCCAAAAAGGGTCTAATAAAACATAAAATAATAAGCCGGTTAATCACCTAAAATCACCACGAACGCCATCTATTGAAAAAAATCTGACGTAGCCATGCAATGACAGTTTTGTTGTATATCACGTCAGTTTTCCGCAACTAATAAACATTGAACTTTTTAATTTTTAGGTTATTGTTTTATTATTATTTTTTCAAACCATCCTGTATAAGAGTAATTAAAGCCAAAAGAAAAGCTAATCGTTTTAGAAGAAGAATAATAAGAAGATTCGTAACCTTAGATTACGATTGCATAATTGATTTTCGTTGCATAAGTCGAATAAAAAAGAAAAGTTACAAGCATAAAAAATAATAAGATCTAACATTCGATTGGTCAAGCAACCGGACCTGTTGCCCGACAATCTGCTGCAGTTGATGCACCGTGAGCGTGTGGTCTGAAGGCATCTTAATGGCTTCATGAAGTTCTTCCTTATCCACCAACTTGCCGCCTGGTTCGACCACTGTGACAATACCATCTTCACTCACTGTCAGCTGGATCTGATGACCAAATATGTTTATATTCAAAATGCATTATAAGGATTATAATTATGCTCTTTGTCATTAAGTGCTGTTATATGACTTTAAAATTTTATTTAGGTAAACTACTAATGAATAGTAATTTAGTTAGTTAAATTGGGATAATTTATTATATTTCAAAAAACCAAAGACAAATTATAACACCACAATCAGATATTATTGATATTTTACAAAAAAAAGTTACGACCGAATATTCAAATATTTATTAAATTTGAGTCCATTTAAAATATGTTAAGTATAATATTACTAAAGTTTGTATGTACTATCATATAAATATATATATTTCTTATGAGAAAAGTATTCAACTATAAGTTTTAAGTAATCTCTGTAAGCAAGATTCAAGTGTATATTGAATGTGACAAAACAATATATATCTAATAGGTTTTTAAATGTTTTTGTCTTACCTCACTGACTTGCTGAGGGATGATAATGTAAGCAGCGTGTGACACAGTAACATGTTTTATAGGTGCACAATTATACATTATATAGCAGCAAATAGCAAAAATAGGAAGCCACAATATGAATGATCAAATTTTCATTTTACACTCACACAGAATATCTAGCTTACATGAAGCATGATTGAGAGTGCATGATAAAACAGCGGATGTATATCTTTGCAAGTATAATAATTTGATAAATTTTCTGGAGTTACTCAATCTTCAATCTTATTCATAGAAGTGAAATGCAGTAAGTAATTATTTAATACAATTATGGCAAGCCAATTTAGGCTTTATGCAAGATACATTAGCCATACATGTACAATCCGGCGTTACACAAAGAGCGACGCTGGCAGCGTATTTAAATCGGCCGCGGCGATGAAATCAAACAAATAATTACTTTAAATATAATAATCTTACTTACAATTTTGATCTAATTAAAAGAAAGTTTCATAAATAGCTTATTAAAACAAATATTTTTATATTAGAATATGAAAATCATATTAATATGGCTCTTACTGCCTCACCCCCCTTACTCCTTTGATTTCAATTCAAATTGATCATTCATAAATGATTGAGCCTCTGTAGTATATTATTTAATTGAGTAATGTTAGGAAAATTTTGTTGCAAATGTAACGCAAACAAAGGCCCCGATTCAGTGGCTAAATTATATGTAAGTCAATTGTATGTATGTAAGTATGTGTGTGTATGCATGCCATTCCAATTCAATAACAAGGGATAGAATGACTTTAAGGAATGTCAAGTGTAGTTAACACTTAGAAGATCCATAGTCTTTTGACTTAATTTAGTCCACATGTTTTATGATGCATGTTAAAATAAAGCCCAACTCTCAAGAGCATCGTAAGCTGGCAACCGATTCTATTGGTTTTGAATTAATAAAACTTTATTACAAGATGGTTTCTCTGTTGCTCGATCACATCACTTATTCAGACACACTAGGAAAATTCATCATAATTTATTTAACATAATTCATTCTTTCATAATTTATTTAAAGAAATCATGGTGAGTAACAATAGTCAATAATATTATTTAAGGTAACTATAAAATTTATTTTTTTAATATTCACTGTGATAGAATGTGTTGTTTATTTAACATGAAGAATTTTACTGAGCATGTAACAAACCTGTTGATTAGAGTGTTCTTGACGAGTGCTGGCCATAAGTTGTTGTTGCATCAAGTGCTGTTGTGAATGATGCCCCTGAATATAGAAATAAAGTGTGAGTTCTAGAATTGGAGAAATATAGAAAAAGGACATTACAAGTACCAAATGAAAAATGACCATTAATAATACGAAAATATGTAGACTATTATTAAAAAACACCCGTGTAATAACATAAACACTTGCTCATAATTTCAGGAATGTTCATGCAAGATTAAAAATCTACCTACGGATATTTTAAGACATGCAATCTTTCATTCATTATAACATTTAAGTATTTAAATAATATTAAAGAATAAAAATTTTGAGAATAGAAATTAAAAAAATGCACTAAACAACACCGTAAGTGGAAAATTTAAAAAAAGATTAATTTTTAGACTTTTATTCTGAAGTTCTTAGGTCGAAAACTCAACATGATATTTGATAGACATTCAAGAGAAATTATGATTAGCATTCCCGCTAATAATCAGACAGTGTTACCACGTGATTTACCATATCAATGCTATGGTGTTGTACAAATTCGACCCGATTATTGGGTACCTGCTGATGAGTGGACTGCCCTGGGCTTACAGTGACCTGTGTGTTGCTTGATGCTTGTTGAGCTGCCAGCTCTTGCTGCTGATTATGAGCCACTAGAGCTTCTGCAAGCAAATTAGCATATATCAGATACTATTTTCAATAAGTAAATAAGTTGACATGATAAACTTTGTATCACCTACAAACAACCACCACACCACTTACGCCATTCCTTAAAAGAAACCCATTATGAAAATCGGCGATAGATATTCCTTATTTTTATTGTTTTTAAACCAGCTATGATTTAAAGCAAACCAAATGCAATAAAATATATTCAAATCATTACTAATGAACTTCATTTTTATATAAATTCATTTTTATATATAGTCTTAAGTTATTGCCCTATTTATACAATAAGTATATTTGACTAAAATATCGTGCGTTATTTTATGTAAACAATATTTTTCATGAAGATAATGAACATAACAATACCAATGAAATAACTAACTACCAATACTTGTACCATGAGTTTAATATTTATTTTAGTTATAGTTTTAAGTATACATTTGAAATGCCCTTAGATTCTCTTTCATTAAGAAAATAACAAGGCTGTAAACACATGTGTAGTTAAACAATACAATGTCAACTCATTATTTTGTCAGTATTGTAAAAGCTATTTAGTGCATTTATATTAGTTTATTCTTAGTTTATATTCTCGCTCTTTCATTTTGCATATTTTTGTTTTAAATAATACCGTGATAATATAGACCCCAAACCTTAGTCTCTATGTGTATATAAAGCACATATATTATAAACGGTCTACATGTGCGTCAAGTATAACCATAATCCATAGCATATATGGCATGGACAGCATACGAAAACAACACGAATATTGTACATTGTAAATCTATTTCACTCAGTTGCTGAACATGCTGACTGGGAAGGTCATGATAGTTGTTGCTGCTTTTCCTTGTATGTATGATAACTGATAACTACAAATGAATCTTCTACCCAATACTAGGAGAACATTACATGTTATGTTTGTAGTGACATCAACACAGAATTCAAATTATATTACATTAAACATTACATACATCTGGACCTGGCTTTTCATGGCAAACATTATGAACTTGAAGGCTAAATAAAACAATTGTTTACTAACCATGTGTTTGTCCAGACTGTGTAGCAATGATTTGAGATACAGGTATCTGCTGAGCTCCCCCAGCTGAAACCGTGACTTGTGGCTGCCCAGTGTGGTGTCCCAATATGATATTAGGATCTCCATTGAGTATACTTGCATGTGTTTGGCCAAGATCCTGTAACAACTTTGGATTAATTAATTTCAATGTTAATATCTTAGGTAATAAACTAAAATTCTAGTATTAAGTAAAAATGAAAATTTTTATATTATAATATGTGCTTTATAATTGTAAAACTTTTCATACATTTTATTAATGTTCTTAAGTTCAACAAATATATTGTTAAATCTAACCATAGTCGTACTAATAACCTTTGGTATAGTAAAGTGTGACACATTGTTATGTAACATGACATTTAAAATTCAAACAAGAGATAAAACATTGAGTTACTTAATAAGTTATATACAAGTACTTTAATTTATTTTATGTTAGGTTTTTTCAGTTTTTTAGTTTATTTTACTTGGCAAGGCAAATAAAATATTAATAAAAATCTAGATGCATAAGTAAATTTAAATAACCATAGTTACAGTACTAATGTCTCACTTCAGCAGTTATTTAGTAAGTTTTTCAAAGGTACTAGCTATAAAAGTTACATTCATCTAACTATTATAATTTACTAGTGGACCTTAATCTGGAGTATAAAAGTGCAGAAAATATTGTTCTTTCTATAAGAATGTAAAAAAGAAGCTGTAATATAGTATGTATTTGCTGCTGTATTTGCCACTTAAAAAGTTGCGTTCAATTTTGCATTATTATTGAAATTGTCTATGGTTTTATTCAAATTAAGTCTGATTCTTAAGACAACTCTTGCAAATGTACTTTTATTTAGATAAATTAAAGCACCAAAGACAATTTGGATGTGTTTTGTTTGATGAGGGCATATTGAAACAGACTAAATAAGTCATGTTTACATGACATTTATATTTATAAATGATATTTATAAAAAACAGATTATATTATATATTGTTTTAAATGTTAATATGTTTACTGTTTATTTCTGAAAAATAATAATAATAACATTCAATTACTATTATAGTTATTGTCCACAAGTCTCATTTTGAAATTTTTTATTTCCTACACTATTATCTAGTCTAAGTTAAGCATTATTAAAACCATGTGGATACTTATAGATACTTAATAACAGAGTTATAATGATAGTAGTAATAATATGAGAATTATACTAAAAATATCTTAGTTGTGAACAGATGATTATCACCTGGAACACTTTTGTTTAGTGGCTTAGAATTTATTTATGATATCAAAATGAACTGCAGTGAGGCTTTTATGCTTATACTTAAGAATGTTTTTTGTTTGAAGTTTTTTATAAGCCAAACAAAGAAAAAATTGAAATAAAAATAATATTTTCAAAGAAATTTATTGTAACTTAGATAGCACATATTGAATAGACACTATTTATATGGAAGTTATATATATCATAAAAACAAATTAGTTTTTTTTATCTATGTGTATAGGAACATAGTGATTATTATCAACATACACATTAAAAAATTTAAAAGACTAATACTCTGTCTTTTCATCAGTTACTGATTATCTTGTGTTTTATTAGTACCTATTTACCAAAAATGTGTTTATGTTGTAATTTGAAACTTTTTATAGTTTCCAGCTTATATCATCTTTATATCAGGACAGTATTGTTGTATCATTATATGAGAAGAAGTAGACCAAGTGCATTACAACTTATATCATGACTATTGGTTTAAAAAAATATACAAAATGTAGAATTAAATTAATAGCACAGAAGCCTAGTCTAAAATATTAAATAATTAAACACTAAAAACAACGATATAGGTACCTGGACAGGCTTTCCATTTTCAATTCTAGGCCCAGTGGGTAGCCCATAAACAGAAACTTGTGGAATAGGACCCGGAAATAAATTTGTAAACACCCAATATTTAGCGACGCTAGACAAAGCTACGTTCACTGCCGCGGAGTTGACTCTGAGGTCGGTCGCAGAGGTTGTGGCGGGCAAATTGCTGGTCTGCTGCTGTTGCTGCGCACTTTGAACTCTTTGATTCTGCGACTGAAATACCAAAATCGTAAATTGGAATGCTTACACAAATATCACAAAAAAACCACTAGAATTCCACGAACCTCCGAACTTCCAGGAGGTTGGCCACCACCCGTATTGATACTATGGTGATCTGGATTCATTGTCAGTGCTCGTGATACTTATATTAATTAACTTTCACTACACTATTTACAATAACACAACATTTTCTAAACTTTACGCATCGGCATTGTCATAATTTGACTGTCATCGAAATGGAGGCGCGGGGGACGCGACGGGCCGCCATTATGAAACTTAGCACACAATAACATTTTTTTCCACTATCCCAGTAGTGTGTTTGAAACTCTTATGTGTAGAATACAAGTACCATTATGAAATATAATATAAGTACAAACTAATAAACTAAATTCACAATACTTTCATAATATCCTCAAAGTTATTTTACAAAACACTTATTTCCTTGCACACACATCCATGAACGAACGAAAGTTTTGTCACGATGACAGTTCTACCAACCGTAGAAAAAAACATGACAAATGTTGCATTATAGAAAAATGTTTTATTTTATACTTTTTTTATTTCGATTAGGATCTAAATTTTTTGGGGCCATAACTTCATTTCGCTAGTTTCAGTTTGCAATATATTAATATCATCAATTTTTACTTCACTTAAGTTATTCTACATCGAAAACACGATTTTATATCTAATAATTTTTGTTTCCCTGAAAAGAAAACCTGGATCGATTCGCTACTTATTGATTAGATTATCTAATTAATGGATGGTTGGGCAATGTGAATAAAAACGCACGGACTGCAATTAGGAGGAAATTAAGTCAATCTATCAAAACCATATAACACTAAAGAATCTGCAGAACACATTATTATTTAACGACAACACACAACAAAAAAGAAAATGTAGTTCACTGTGATAAAAGTTATTGGCATTTCAGCATAAAATATTATAAATATTCAAAAAATGTGCAACTATAATAGTATACTTAATAGTTGCTGATGATTGACTGGTAAGGTTATATCTTAGTGATAGAACTCTGGGCACCTGGACTCAACAAATAATGTGAAGGCATTTTATATGCTTCCTGCGAAGAAAATGTTTTTCCAAGCAGAAAAATGACTAAATCGCGGTAAAATTAGTAGTCGTTTGGAGTCAATTCCAGCATATAGAGAGGATAACGTATGGTATCGAAGGCGTAATAAATCAAAAAATGGGCGTACGGGTTAAGGATTAAGATTTTTCAGTAATATATATATATATATTTCACAAGTTACATCAATGCAAAGGTGGCTCCTCAAACTAAGCATCTAAACTGAGAAGCCCCCTGGAACTCGTTGAATATTTTTATATTTTTGAAAATTTGCTATCATTTATTCAGCAGCAATTTTTTAATTTAAGTTACGTTTATCATACAAAGACACATTTTTTTAAATGTTAGCCCCGTTGTCCTGACAAGGAAACGAAAGGATAATATTATCCAAAAAAATTCATTTGTCCCTCTGGTTATATTTTTGGTTATATACCCAAGGTTAAGTACCCACTACTTTTACTATTAATAATTTCATGTAGGGAGGCAACATATAAAGTTTAAACACTTGATTTGGTAAAATACTCTTTTTCATCAGAATAGGGTAGGTTTTGTAGATATAACATCCTCTACACAGACCTCAATCTCTGAAAAGTTTTCAAATATTAATCAAACTTTATAATGAGATTCATTGCGCATATTTATATTTTACTTACGTATTGATAGCCTAATTCTCACTTAGGTACATATTTAATTATATTGAAAATAACACAAAATTTAACAGAACATTTAATACGGCAATATTTTATTTGAATAAGTGTTTGGTTACTACACAACGTAGTAAGTATGTAAACATTATAATATACTTGAAAAATCTATCGCTGTCCGCGAGAATGGTAGGTAAAGAAACAACCGAGACCAACAGCTTTACATGCCTTGCGAAGCACGGAGGTACTCGAAATAATAAATTTTGATTAACCCATTCAGGGAACACAACATATTTATTAGAACTCTAAACGCCACGTCGCTTTTTTGAAACTCGATCATATTGTACACTTAACTAGAGAAACTTAAATTACTGAACTCGATTCAGTGACTTAACACTACCATCGGCAACCTTCAAAAAGGTAAAGTAGCAATTAGAAAGGATTTGTTATTTTTACTGCACCTTCGTCAAATCGCGCAATTTTGATACGTTTAATCGGCGTTAATCGCCAAAAGACGATGCAGCATCTAGTATCTAGTTACCATAAAAAAAACACAGCTGATATGCTATATATTGTATCTAGTGTGATCTGACGGCCGTCTAAATGAAATTCATCTAGGCGACCAACAAAATACAAATAAATGAGAGCGAGAACCTAGCCCGCTGCTGAACTAATGTGGGATAATAATAGCATTTCACAAAAAATTAGGATCTAAACGATACCAATTACGCGGATGTATACCAATACGGCCAATTTATTTGAATATATCAAGCGCAGACAGTGTTTTGCCAACAAGTTCAAAAGATAACACTATTTTTATTTACTAATTCGGTCAAAATAAGGACCGCACCACTGATGAACTGGACTTCTCAAAGGTCAACGCACATTCAATTAATACTTACCATATTTGTATTATACATAATAAAATTACGATTATTATTATTACCATTTAAAAGAACTTACTAATTGATTCTATTTAAATACAGATATTTTGACTGACTTTGAATAAAAGACTAGAAATTGAAGTTGACCTCATTGTTACGTTTCTGGCAAATGATATCGATGCAAAGGCACGGAACCCAAGACAGTTATTGTCCATAGCGTCACAATTCGTTGACGATTCCAACGTTTTCTTATTTTAACTACAATGATTGCGGCAATTATTGTTTCATAAAACTGTCCACCTCATACTCGAAGGGATATTAGCCCCGCCCACTTGTTTCTAAATTACTTTAGTTCTCATATACAATGTATAGACCTTATTGTGAAGGTTTTAGTGTTAAAAGTTCAACCGCAAAGGATAACAAGGACCCTCGGTACGAATTGTTTTCTACGTGAACGTTTTATAACGTAGTGGGCCGGCCGGAACCAAATCAAATACAGCTACAGGCTACAGCTCAGTAATACCAGTGAGGTTATAGAGGCTGCACGCCTTTCTATCCGCATTTCACGTAAACGTTTACGACAATTCAGAAACTTTTTAAAACGCGATATACTATTCATTTTTTACCATAAACGCTTGTGAAGTGCGTTCGGAAATTGAACCATTGCCCGTGAATTCATAGGACCATTATCTCGTTACTAAATCGGACGATACACTCAGCTGTCATTTGTTTTGATTAGGAAACGTCGCGATTTGCCGGCATCATTTTGTGGCAGGTATGTTCAATATTAGACACTATTTTCCTAGTTATATAAAATTTTGAGAAATTTAGATAGAATATTACTTAATAAAGAATAAATTTAGAAAACGAAGTTCATTCAAGTGAGATATAAGAATAGGGAAATTGTTGTGGTTTACCACCACGATGTTTCATGTTAATGCAATGTTAAAGAAATTCGATTTACATAATAAGTATTTATGTGCATAAGTTCCCCTGCTTGCGAAAAATTAATTACGAGAACAAATAGCATTTACAAATGATAACATTAATAATTGCTAGAAGGAAGCCAAGTTTATTTTTAAAATGATTTTATACTCACAATTTAGTAAATATATTTAATGTCAACTGATTGAAATTTTTTAGTAATAACTAATTTAATATCACTGTGCGTGGTTTGGCTTAGTACTAAAAAAATATAAAAAATGATCGTTCTTTTAAAAATAAAATGAAGAAATAATATACAATAATTTTAATTAAATTCTTAAATAATCTAAAAATAACAATAAAAGCGTTACTTGCTTAGATAAATATATTAATTCTCACAAGTTTTAACGATTATCGAAGTCTCATTAGAAAGTACTTCAATCTTAATAATATACTCGTATAAAACTTACTATAAGTATTGGATTGTTTTCTGCAGCCTAAGATTATATCTAATTTATGTATATATTGTTTCTACTACCTCTTAAATCTCTAATTTCAAAAATATTCAAAGTTGGTAACATAAACAATATGGATATTTATTTAGTGTTAATATTAAACACTGATATTTATTTGATTTTAAGGAAAGAAAAAATATTCAGTTAAGATAAGTATCTATCAATTTAAAAAAAGGCGAAGTTGGTGCTTTGCTGTTTCCAGAAAGAGTAGATAGTAAAACACCGACTCCAAAAATACTTTATAATTAGATAAGTACTTAATTTGAATTATATTTGCCATTTTAATGCTTTCAACAGATTTCTAGTTTTGTTTAAAACTTTTATGTCTTTTTAATTACAGAAGTCGGTTTTAGTAACCAAACATTAAATATAATTTTTTGCAACGATACCCCAGAGTACTATAGTAAATATTGCTACATATGTGGAATATCACCATCAGTATCCAATGTATTTAAGCCTCAGTCTCCTGGTTATGTGTAACAGAACTTAGTATCATGATATTGATATTTCAATAAACTGAATGCTTTTAGATCGGATTCAATTATAGATCATTTAGGTAGAAACCAATACCGTATATAATATTGGTTTCTACTAGTTTTATTTTAGATGAGATTTACCTGTAATTAATTTACATTACAATAGCTTTAAATATTAAAAACGGCCTCTACATAAAGAAGCTTGCAAATAGTATGCCAGTATAAAAATGCCTCTTTATACCTAGATCTATATAATCGAGAGATATCATTGGAATCTAAATGAAAACTGTAAGCAGGAAACTCGATAACAACAGAGTGCAACAATGAAAATTCTGAATAATTAGTACAATCAATTGGTATCGGGCACTCGTCATATTGGCTCAGATTGCTACAATTTGTAAACAGTAACTGTTTATAAGAGGCTGATGCCATTGTGAATTAGCTTTATACTGTTGATTATGCCATGGTTTGTAGCTACAAACCATGCTTATAAAACAAAATCAATCATACTTCAGCAAGTTACGATTCGAAACACAGATTAGAATCTTATTTCATTTCCTATGGTTATACTTTTTATTAATTTCTCTGGTATAAGTTATGTTTACTGCTAAAAATGTTATTGTATACACAGAACATACACACACAAATATAATATACATTAACCTTACTACAGGGATATCGCTGTTTCCATTTTGTTTTAATTAGCATTAAAAAAGGTTTAAGAAATCAACGTATTTTCGATAACGCAGTATTGATTGTTACGATGTAATGGCAGTTTTATGACGTTTGATTATAATACCATAACATACAATACTTCAGTTGTTTCTCTGTGATTATAATACAATTAAATCTCTCTACCGAATAAGATACAAGTATATAATGTGTTTAACTGATCATCTCAGCCATTGGCCAATTTTCTTTCAACATCAGGCCGATTTTTACTATTTTTGTATATGATTGTTCTTTTTTAGATATTATTTTTTCAGCGAATTATTTTGACATACTCTGCGATAGAATTTTATCTAACCACTGACTTAAAATCGGTATTTTCTTTAACAATAAATAATATTTAAAACTAGTTTCATTAACACTTTACCAGTATTAGGTATTATGTTGAATCCGAAACTAGTTTGAACGTAATATAAATGTGTTTAAACTGGTCAATATTTATTTAGCTATTGAATAGACCAATGAAACCGAGTCGCTATTACAAACCATAAGTGTGAATTGTTAATTACAAAGTTTTTGAAAGAAAAGAGAAAATACGTTCGTCTCATTTAGAAGCACGTAAAATGGAGTGGGTAATAAAGTACTTCGAAATACAACAGAATATTTACGAATATTGTACAAAAAAAACTAGACACCATATGAATTAACAAGAGAAAATACTAAATTATCACTTTTTATTTATTTTTCCTTATAAATTACATAGTAAGCACTAATACAGTTCAAGCACTGATATTTATCAAAATAAATATCTTTACACTTGGAGAAGTCCAAATTGATAGTATTTGGTTAGTTAACTGTTTTTTTTATGCTTCGTCATTTACCAGCCTGCTGGATCACATATAGACTTCTCCTTCTGTAATCGTGTAAAATTAAATCAGCATTCGTATTGTATAGAGAGACATACTGTCCGTCTTCTTAAAATTTCATCCTGGAAAAGAAGTGAAACCTAACACCAACTGCTTAGTGAAATAGAGAGAGGGAGTTGGCGATGAATCTATTCAAAACTGGTATCTATTATCTAGATAGTCCCATAAAAACTAGGTTATTTTTAATTTATTTTACTATATTTTTCATTCCTTTTGTTAGTTTTAACAAAAACATAACTTCAGATGGGAGGAAACATTTAAATGTGCAAAATAATTAATCAATCACCAGCTCTGACAGAACTTGCATTTGTATAACATAAGAGGCCGTACGCTTGCTTGTCACATAGTGATCCATTACTATTAAAACTCTTGGGTCCAATATGAATTCGTAACTTATTGATTCCTTGACGAATTCAGGTTTCAGATCGATTACATAGATATTTCTTGCATATCATTTGTATTTTCGATGCGATCGCGCGTAAATAGGTAGGTTAGTACCTACGCCGGGCATGATAACAATTTAAAAAGGCATCCATCAAGTTCAAGTGCCATAACGTGAATGGTGAAATCAAATTTCCATGGCATGTGTATCATTATTTCTTGCTTGTAATGACAAAGTACGATTGATGATAAGTTATTTTTTCATGTACCACTTGTGACTAGAAAATTGATGTCTCTATGGTGTAATTAACTAAGACGGTAGCAATATTAAGAAGCCGTTACTGTCTAATAGTTGTTTCAGTCACTGAACATGGCAACAAAAAAAAAGAAACAAAATTAACAGTCATAACTGTTAAGTCTAATGTAGCAATTGTCTGTATTGAAAGATTATGCCGACCTCGATCTGTTCAAATCAGGTTTAATCCAGTGTCCTAAGTACACTTGGAAAATTATTACACAAAGATTCAAATTTCAAAGAATCGCTTTTGGTTGGATTTGATAGCAGGTTGTTCCACTCTTTACTTAATAACGCCGATAATTATATTGGTGTCGAATACTGTATAGGTCCCAGAAAAAAGAGCTATAGAACTCATATAAATCCAGCCTTCGTATTAGGTTATTTATTTATTTAGAAAATCTATAATTATATATATAAGCAATAGGTATGATGTCGTCATGTGAAAATGTAGGTTTCTCGCAAATATTGTGTAATTATTAGTCAATCATGAAAGCTTCGCGAAGTATGTTTCTTTTGTAATTCTGAAATTGGTTTGAAAATTTTCAAATGTGACACAATATTCCTATTTATAAAATTCCACCACTACATTAACGAACTCCTCTTGAAATTATAAGTACTCGTAGTTTACTTACGTTAAGCGTGATAACTTTTAATATGCAATTAAGCATAACTACTACCAAGCTATTGGTCGCAGATGTACTGGTGATTCTTCAATATTTATATTAGTCTGATTTAATGACGTATTGATGTCTCTACACTGAATACGAATAAAAAGTTTTTGTTTACTATAAATAATTTGTTCAATTATTTAACAAGGGTGAAGCGCTTGGAAATATGAACGAATCAAATAGATAATTATGTTTAATACGTATACGTATTTTTTTACGTTTACGATGCATATTAACGTTTAGAAATTTATAAAGGGATATCAAGTTATTTAAAATATTAGATACGATAATTCTTAAAATCGCAACTGATATGCTAGGGCAATATGAGCACATTTGGGATTTTTAACCACAATCTTATCTTTTCAAATATTCACGTAAGATTACCGTTCAGAACCCGAAGTTAATATTGATCTAAATAAGTTTTATAGTTGCGAATAATAAGGCGTTGTTTGTCATAGCTATTTGAGAGTTATATAATGTTGGCGAACCGTAAAAAATGTAAAAAAAGAAAGTGAAGCGGGTCAGTTTCGGCACGAATTCTGTGGTCACGGCCAACTGGCCATCTTTATTTTAAGGTACCTTTAATAATTTTATAACTAACTCAATCAAAAGTAATTAAATTTTACGGGAAATAATTGAGAGATATATTTAAACAAAATAAACAATATAACTTTAACATTGTGTTTGATACTTACTCTATGAAGCCGAAACCTAAAGTACAAAGTTGTTGGTATTTTTTCATAAAATACAATTAATAAATTTATGAAAATATAATTTTAAAAACGTACACAGATTTAAATAAATGTGGAGAAAATTGAAATTCATTTAAATTTTATCCTTATTTCTATTAATAATTTATATCTATTGGTATTACAATATATTATGATTGACAACATATCAAGGATTATGTTTTTGTGTATTATATTTATAATGTATTGTATAATTTTTTCATTGCTTTACCCTATTTAATGGTTAATTATATCTAAATTATATCTATAGTATCTAAAGTAAAACGTTCACTGGTGCGTGCACCAACGACTTCTCACGACTCTGTCGAAACTACAACTATCTCGAAATAAGATGCGAAACTTTTTATCGGCTGTAGGTCTACTTAACAATGAATTATTGCATAAGTAGGCCTGGAACCTTATAGAACATAATAGTAATAGAGTTGACTTACCAAACATTACACGTTAATTAGTAATCGAGATTGCTATCAATTTTTTAAGAATATATTCTTGTTCAGCTATAACAGCTGAAGAGTTCAATAAAATAAGTCCAACGCCTTACCTTCTTGAAAAAGCATTAGGAGTTTGGGAGAAACACTCGGGAGAGACAAGCTATAATAACACCTCTAGTGTTGAAATTGACTGCATCAACAAAGTGGTTTAAAGCGACCAATGCTTTAAAGTGCTTTCCAAAGCATGGAATTTGTCCATTTTACTTTGACCTATTCGGGACGAACCACGGCGAAAGTTGCTTTGTTTCCGCTATAGAAACTTATTAGCCATAATAAATTATAATTTTTGGCTTTCCTTTAAATCAAATCAAATCCTTCAAATTCAAATGTGGTCTAAACTTTCAGACAAATACAATAAATTTTTCTTCAGTCATGTGTCAAATAATTAGGTATCATACTAGGTAAAAGAGGCAGATTTTTTATTCGAGATGTAGGGACGTCCTATCGATAAATGTCAATAATAAAATAATAATTACGATATTGATATTTGATTATTTTTATTTTGTTTTGTAAATTGTAGTTATGAAATATGATACTGTATTTTCCCGCCATTCAGCTGACGGCCATGTAAACAATTGTTTAGAGGTTTTATATTTGCTGAGCGTGATAGTTATATGAATGGTGGTATTATGTATGCTAATTCCTTACTTACATTGGCTAAGATAAATATTACTAACTATGAAGTAGATACCTACATAGGCATATATCATTTGTATAGGGTGAACGACTGAAATTTAATCTAAGTATAACACCGTTATACTTAGATTATACTTTTAGGTTAAATTATAATCTAAGTAAAACACATTTTTTCTATTACGATAAAATGTCAAACCAACTATGTATCGGTCTCATGTTTAGTAACTACAGTAATAAAGACATTTGACTTGTTTGTCCATCGAGTTGGGGTCGGCAGACAATTGATTCATTGAGACAGGCTAAATGTCCAGCCTCGTTCATCGACCTTATCTTGTTTTCTCAAATATTCAAATCGATTAAAATTATCCCGACCCAGAATAATAAATAACCGTTACTATGTAACTTTATTTAGATTGTGACAACTACTGTACTTAAGTTTTAGTAATTGTCAGAGGTCTCACTTTATTTAATCTGTGAAGTTAACAGATAAAACAATATGTTTTATATTATTTATGAACGTTGGTTGATAATATTATTAGATTCTATTATTATATATATGCAAGAGTCTCCGAGCAGTTGCATTAAAGTTAAGTATTTTTAAGTATATGTAATAAGTTAGGACACATTATTTTGCGCTACAGTTATAACCTTGCCTGTAAAGTGAGTGTAAACAGGTACTTTAATATAATATATATTTAATGATTTCAAGTTAGTTGGCCATTGAACGAGTATATACTTTAATTGGCTACCGTGAAGTGATTTCATGGAAGCGAAACCATATTTACGCACGACATACCATAGAAATAATGAGATTTTAACTCCAGTACATGTGCATGCATTCAATGAGATGTTACTTCCTATTTTTATACGGCACTGACAACAATTTCATTTAAATGATTTATAAAATTACACATAGCTACGTATATAACCGTTTATGTGTATAACGAGAGCAAGCCAATATTATAGAATGAATATCGTTGACACCATAAGCCCCCATTAAATGTGTTTGAAAGTAAGAAAAGTACTTAAACTTTATAGCTATTGCCTTTGTTGTTCTCATTGAACCATTTATGTTTAGTTTTCGTATTTCGTTTTTCAGTGTGTAGCGCCTACATCGGGACGCTAGTTTCTTTATATCTATTTATCCATCTATCTCTACTATATCACCGCGCAGATAATTTACATAGACACGTCCGATATAATAAGTTGAAATAAGGAATCAAAAAACTAAAATCACAACATTACAGGTTATTATTTGGTTTCGTCAGAAATTAGTTTCCTGCAATACAATAGCAATTTGTATTAAGTAAAATTATTGAGTAATTTTTATGAGGATATCTGAGTCTGTGACAGGCTAACAAACGTAAAAAAATTCTTACAATTAACCTTACCAATCTAATAAAAAAATTAACCTAAAACCCGGTGTTATTTCAGGCCGTAGACTAAAGTTAGTTCAGTCGTGGCTTGAAACCGATGCCGTCTCTATCTGACTATATTAACAAATATGATAGCTTAGGTTTAAAAGCAGAACTAACTAGACAACATTTTGTCTAGTTAGTCCTGCTTTATTTTAGAAGGCGGCAATATGTTCCTTTCCAAACTATCCTATATAGCATAGCTAATTTAATATCCTAAAAGTAATATGTAATAATGTGTTAAATCCGTCGATGTGTCCTTACTTTTTGCAATATTTTAAACATTGATATTAAGTTTCACTTGATTTTAACCCTTGATAAAATTATTTTTAATATTTAACAAATCAGTGAAACAAAATACATTCACGAAGTTTTGATACATGCACTGGTTATTACATAACTAAATTATCATAATATATACAATAGTTTTATCTTGATTTTCGCTTGTCTTAATTGTAATCGTGTGAATAAATTGTATCATTTAAAAAACAGCCCAAGGTTTTTTGTTTTTATAGCTATGTAATAAGTTAATAGAAGACGAAAGAAATGTGAAATTAGGTAATCGTTATAAATACTATATAATAACTAATTTTTAGATACCGTTTTAAGGAAAAAATATTAGATGCTGAAAGGAAATTAAATAAAGAAATCGCTAGAATAAAATGAAATGACATTTGACTAAGTACTAAGCTTAAACTTTTGACTGAGCTGGCGACATCACGACTCCATATTACTCGCAAAAGGTGCAGCTCCAAAGGTTACAATGACCTTATGTTGTTATATTATGGAATATTTTTTGTCTCAATTGCGTTGCTTTCGGATATAAGTAGATAATTTTACGGTTGAATTATTTCGTTGAGTCGTTGCTGCTATGCGTAATATGAATGAATGTTTTTGGTTTGGAGGTGGAAAAGTATAGTAACTATTACAAAAATATAGATTTTGTAATAAAAGTATACCGCAATTTCGTCACAATAGAAGTTGGGTAATCATTTCACAGAATTTTTGTCCACGTAGGTATTTGGAGAAAGAATTCGCAATAATGTACTCTTTATCATATCTATATTTATTTTATTCATATGATTATGTAACACTTTTTACACAAAAATATCGTTTTTGAAGTAAAGCAAAGGTATTATTGTTTACTAATAAAGTTAACAAGACGATAGCGTTAAATATTGCAAACTGGTATTAAAACAGCTCATTTTGAAGGCAATTTCAAGGCCGTAGACTAGGAAAGCCACAAAACCTGTTAGCTCAACAGCTGATTAAAGATTAGGTAAGCAGTGTCGGTCAAAGATATTGCGTTTGCGTTATTCTCTATTGAGCAATACGCCAGCAACGTCTCCGCGAAAACATCAAATGGCACTTGATAACGTATATAACAGTGTTTTTAGATATCAATGATGAATTGACATCACGTATAAAAATTACTCACAAGGTGATTGCCATCCGAATGAAGTTGTAAACCATTTGCGCTGCCATGTTGGGTTTCGGGATTGTAAATATAATGTCAAAGGTCAAAGTCCTCCTCATGTTTATACAAGTTACACACTGATAGAGATGACGCCTACAAGTGAAAATGTAAATTTCTTCACATACATTTGGTAACTATTACTTATTGTTAATCAGAACAGCTTTGAAAAGTACCATTCTTATGTATTAAATCAGAAATTATGCTGGTTAAAGTATAAAATAATAATAATAAATAAATAAATGGCACTAGTAATAGTGATAACTTTAAGTGTTTATTATCCGGGTATATCGGGTATTTATATATTGTCCCAGATGTAAAATTTATTTGAGTATTAAATTAATTAATCTAAAATTAAAACTAACACTAAGCGTATTAGCATATTCCCAACTAACCCTACCACCTCTTCGTCGAATTAGTTGCTGCAGAGAAGAGCCGCAAGAAACGTAACTACGTTAAACATGCCAACTATGCCTAAAAACGCATTAATAAAAAATATATTATTAATTTTATTCATTCGTCCATATATATTGGTAGGTACTGCAAATTTGTGACGTCACTACTTTATGTCATTTAATATGGACCGTATTTTGATGAATTGTAACAGCTTCAATATTTCTCCAATGTTGACAGGCAATTCACAAAATAAAATTAAAAACAGTTGCCAATTGTCCTATTGATAAGCGGTAAGTCAAAATTCGAAAAAACCATTTATACCACTGACAGAAGTCCTAAAATCACATTTCCTAAACGGCACTGACGTGTAACAAAACAAAAAAGAAATACGAAAGATGTTATCTGATGGGCATGACATAAACACCAAAACAATCAGAGATTATATGCTCCCGTTGTTTCCGCTTTCTCCGGTGACACACCACTGTCTAAAAGATACAACATTAACAAAAAATGATAAAATACGTAACATGTAACTCATACTTATTCATAAATTAGGTTCCATTTTGTATATTTTTAGTTTGTAACTTGAACACTCCTTAAGTTATGCTGAGAATTCCGTAAAACTGCACGTAGGTACGGCGTATTTTCATATATAACATTACATTAAATTACTCCATGTTATTCCATTTTTAAATGTTATATTCCACTTAAATTTCAGTTATTCAAGCACACACACTGCTTCCCTAACGTGTGACTATCTCTCAAGATCTTATTACTTTGCCCGTATTTGCTACACCATTCATATTTAGTACAGAAACCTTTTGATAAATATATCTATGTAATCAAAGATTTGTAGCTGCCTTGTTCTTTCTGCCGTATCAGGACATCCTCGAGGTTAAATGACTTATTCAGTCTCAAGAATAATTGAAAGCATACAAAATTGTTTTACTATTAACTCGTAGATTTACATGAAATATTCCAAAAATAACTAATTATATAGAATACATCAATAGATGCGAAATTTAAGCAATAAGACAATTATGCTGGCTCAATGCGGGTCATATTCAAATTAATTCCACTATGTGAAAAAGTTTCAAGCACAAACTTTATGAAAAAGATCTAAGGCTTTTATCCAAGGTAATATAACTTGAATTATTCCATTGAAAAGACACCAACGTGTTCTACTTTAAGCGCGAGTTCTTTTAATAATAGTTCATGTGTTTGTTAAGTAAAGTTGAACGTCGCTCTGATGTAACAGTCCAATTGCATTATCGGGACGAGCTGTGAAAGTCAACCGACCGGTTCCCAATGACGCGAGACATGCTGTTTTTGCAGGGATGTCAAGAGCATTGCGATGAAACGTGTGCATTTTTATATATCTACCTATCATCTGTATATCCTAAAAATTGTTGTGACCGACAGTGTCCATAGTGTAAATAACAGTCTTAAGATTTACATATTATGTAACTATGGAACGCAAAATAAAGAGTTGAATTGAATCGTGTATATTTAGTACCTAGTTAGTAACTAAAGTAGTAAATTAGAAGTCTAGTTCAAAATTTGATCTTACAGCTCAACTTATAGACTATTTTATTAGATGATGACTAAGGTGTGTTAAGGGCAAATACGTATCTCCTAAGGTTTAACATAATGCTTTCTCTAGATTTTCATAGGTTGAGTATCGCGCAATTATCAACACTTCTTATCACAAGGCATAATAATTGCTTACTATCAGATATGCCGTTAACAACCTTCATTATATAAAAAATAATCTATGATAGGCGATAGTAAAGTGAACTGAACATTCTCTGTTGGTTTTCCTTGTGACATTGATTGTTCTATTCTGACTATCGCACAAAGTTATATTAAAATTTAAATTTATCAACACTGGGCACATAAATACGTTAATCATAAAAATATCGGGAAGTTTATGAGATTAAATATTTTATATTGTTTTTGCGAAATCTCATGGTCATAAAATCCAAACGTTACGGAAAATTTTATGAATAATTTCTAAAAGATTTTTTTTGTTATTATCATTGGAAAAAAAATATTTTTATATTATGTCTGCTTTTATTTTTTTGCCAGTTAATATAGATAGCTAATTTTAGGTTAAAAATAGCTTATAAAATGATATCAATAAATAAAGAAAAAAAGGATTAGTTTACTTGTAACTAAAAAAACAAAATGAGTAAGGAGTGGTGAAGATATCAAATACTTTGGTGGAATAATTAATTCCATAGTAAATTGAACCCAATATTTTTTTTAAAGACATACAGATAAAAAAATATATTTGTAAAAAATCTAACATAAAATATCGATTGTTACGGCTATGTAGGTCGGGAAGTTCAGTGGTCCAGGCGACCTTGGTACAGGGCCGCGACACGCTAGTAATAGCACTGAGTGCGTGGGCGCTGAATCTTTCACTACCGTGGATTTTGCTCAAAACATTCGACTCCCGCGCATACCGCTCGGATCACCTTACGAACTATATCGTTAGTCACTAGGTACTTTTTTGTTTATACTATCTCCAGTTAACCGTGAAATGCTCTATTGACAATTTGTTTAGAATACTTTATCAGTGGCAGGTCAATAAGAAGTTGCAATGAGATATTTCCAGTTCTGTGTGGTGGTATTTTGTAGGTAAAGTATCTTTGGAGTTGTGTTATAGTAACAAGACGTTTGTGATAATACTGATATCTAATGGAGTGAGAAATTATAAGGTAAATGTTACTGATGCATGCTCATTACAATCCGTATTTTTTCACATTTTTTGTTTTGTTTCACATGGTTTACAAAAAATTGGCAAACAATGGCTTGATTAATATTATAATAATTGATAGGCATATGAAATAACGACTTGATTAAACATTGCATGTAAAAGTTTACTTACGATAAAAGCAGAAAGTATAATTGTAAGTATTTTCAAGCCGCAATATCAAAATGTTTGAGTGTTTAATATACAAATATATACATTTAATGTTATTTTACATTAATTGTATATATTTGTATCGGCATGTGATTTCCACATGTTTATAGTTTTACGTTATTTATTCACGATAATTCAAGCAGCTGTATATGCATGCCATTTTAGTTTTATATCAGATTGCCATCGTTACTATAGAACTCATGCACAAATAAATCAAATGTATCCAAATTATATTAGATTGAAACACTTTTTCTTATAAATAAATTATTTAACGTAAACAATTTATATAAATACGAGTAGATAATGTTATTAACTCATTTAGTAACTACATAATTAACTTCCAAGCAAACGTTATGATGCTTAATTGACTGGAAAATTAATACTTCATAAAGTAAATATTCGAATTAATTTAATTTTCCATTAGGTAATAACGTCCATGCATAAGAAACCAATCTCACTGCTCCCAACATAACGCTATCACAATGAACTCTGGAGATGGTAGATACTCAGCTC
Organism: Acentria ephemerella; assembly: GCA_943193645.1. Lineage (NCBI taxonomy): Eukaryota > Metazoa > Arthropoda > Insecta > Lepidoptera > Crambidae > Acentria > Acentria ephemerella. The sequence continues at coordinate 5,427,884 of OW971886.1, read as the reverse complement.
AGGCTTAAAACACAATCTATTTACTGTTATATGTTTACGCATCTTCTTACTGAATCGTTTTTGCGCTTTGAGGGGCATTTGATAACTTTTTTCTATTCATAAACAAATAGAGTGTCAATTATGAAGATATATAGCAGGAGCAACTGAAGAAGGAGTTATTACAAGTCGCACGCATATGCTCCCTAGAAATGCAGTAGCTTCAAGCAAGTGACGCCACTTCCCTGTGCATGGTGCATGTAACTTTTGCGTTTACAAGCACAGTACAGTTGGAACAATGAAGGAAACTTTTGGTTAATTTAAAAAATATATGTTTTTAATATATTACTTATTTTAAAAAAATCTACACTATATCATTTTATAAGGAAATGACACATTACAAATCCTCTGCCAACCTAATAATTAAGAATATCTAATATTTTTGAAATATATGCTATAATCTTTGATTTATACTTGAAATTCCACGTGCAACCCTATCTTGATTTGGTTTGAATTTTTTTGCAATGAAGGTAGAGAATTAACCCTGAAAAAAAAATTTTATTTTGACATCAAATAAATATTAAACAATTTGTATATTCTATCATCTAGACCTAAGAACTTATGTTACCTAAGAGAATATTATCCATAAAAAGATAACGAAAAATGAACTATGAACCATGAACTGAGAAGTATTCATGTTTATAAAATATCTGGGACTCGGGCCCGCGACCCAAGCTGCGTTTCCTTAAGCTATTCGTACTGATAACTCAGCCAACTGTTTGTCCTTCAATATCACAGCCTCGTGTGCAAAATAATTAAGCCAACTTAATTCTAAATATGTGACATATTTCAAATATTTATTACCTATTAGTCTGTCCATAAAAGTGATGTTTGTTAGTCAATATTTAAATTATATTGGCAACACATTACATCTAAAACATATTATGATAATAAGCTCAAATATTTTATCATAGTAGTAAAATTAAAAGGAAAAGAACCAATACCTATGTATATATAAGGTATAAGGTATTGGTTCTTTTTCTTAAATTTTACAACACCCCAATAATATAAAAAAGATAACGTGAATAGGATGTTACTTCCTAATCATTACTACGTAGATGTATCAGGAAACTAAAGCAAAATACAATATATTTATAAACCTGGGAATATCGCCTTTAAATGAAAAATTCCAATTTCAAACAGTATTTTTTTTTAGATAGAATGAGTAAGCATATTATGGTACTTTGCATATAAACTAAGGTAGGGCAAAAAGGTTCTTCGCATTTTATTTGAAAATTCAATTCATTAAATAAAAATATTTCAGTTAAAAAAAAATACATTTAATTACAGTATATATGTGCCATTTTGTTTGTAGACTTTCTGCCATCTTGTAGGTAGAGACATGATCCCATTGCTGTAGAAATTTTGAGACTTCTGATCAAAAAAACGCAACAAGTAGTTTTCCCAGACCTCTCTTGATGACAGTGCCTAAAGAATTCTGAAGAGACCGAAACAGGTGGAAATCCGAAGGTGCAAGGTCAGGGCTATTCGGCGGATGCAATCGCAAATGAGTACACAGTTCATTAGGTTTCTTTTAGTGAGCTCATGTGGCACCACACAACAGGGCGACCAGAGCGAGGTGCATCTTTGACATCATCGAAATCGCTTAAACCAACTTTGTGCTACTCTTACTGCCACTGCATTAGGTCCACTAACGTCACGGTTTTTTTTCGCGGCTTAAGTTGCATTTATTCATTTAAAAATTTAAAATTTTAAATGTATCTATTTCTTCATTCGATTCACTCATCTTGTCAGAAAGAAAAATAAAAGAAAAACAATTCAGAAACAAAATTTTCCTATGTTGATTCTTTTTTTGAAATATCACCTATTTCATGTCATGAAAACCAACCAGATACAAATAGTACAGCCAAAGATATTTCACTAAAAGTTTATACATACTATATGCGAAAAGACTTTCCCCGATCGGTATCTGAGTGGAATTTTTTGGGACAGTCTAATGATATTCTGATTATCACTATTTGCACTGATGGAGTGATATTGCTGTAGGTATTGCATTTTCGCGACTCACCTTTTTATGCATAACCTGTTTGTGGCCTTGCATTAAGAACTGGCAAGAAACCGGCCGGCATTATTATTTATAGTTATAAACTGTACTGATGTTAGTTAGTATAACGCATAACAAATTCACATGAAATAATATTAGTTAACGCTGTGAATTAGTGCTTCTAATTCACAAAGTTAACTAATTTTAGGTAACAAAATTGTGAATGTAGTATATTGAAAATATATAAATATTTCTTTTGATTTATTTCATTTTATGATTTTCCGATTGATAGTAAAAGATAAAATACGTCAGAGAAATCAGTATCAGTATCAAATCATATTTTAAACCAAATGACAAAGTTTTTATTAACCAATTGAAAAGAAATACCTAGGAAATAATTTACAAATTTTATACAAAGGGCGACAATAAATATGAACATAATTTAATTTTATTATTTAAATTTTTTATATAATAAATATAAACATTGGAAATATTGAATTTATAAGAATTTCCTTATCGAATGATCGAGGTTGTCTGTTGACATAGTATATAGGTAGTTGTTATAATTAGGTATATTTACGATCGATTTTACAGCGCTAATGTATCCTTGTCTCAGTTGATTGTAAATTATGAGTCGGAACGGTAAGCTAGTATAGTATTAATGGATACACTTTACATACCTAGCTACTCATAGCAACCAATCGGTGTTATATATTATTATGGGCTATTTTAATTGAATTGTGACGTTTATAGAATTATTATTAGTACAAATATTTGAAATCCTATTTGTGCATAATCATAAATAAATGTTTTCTTCTTACTATGTAATTCCATACTAATATATGCACAATTTTCAGTTCTAATAATGATAACTGTGTTCCTAGATATAGAAACTACTTCGTTAAATGTTTACTTTAATGGTTGTTAAAGTAAAAAAGGCCTTAATATCAAATGAAATATTGAATTACTTCACGTTTCATTTATCTGGACATAGACTACTATAATACAAAAAACAAAAACTCATTACCTCTTTGGATTAGAATTTAATGGTGTCTGGATTATCAGTAAATCCAATTAAAACTTATCAAAGTTAAATTATCTTATATAATCATTACTTACATTATTTAAACAGCGTCACAAGATCTTAATAGTTTCACAAGATTTAGGAAGTGTTTTTTCCTTAGTTATTTATAAGTTAAGTCACATTAATTAATTTTTTAGTATTAACTTATTACCAAAATACAAGTAATGAATCATTAAGAATACGACCTATATTTTATGTGGACCAAGTACCTACAAAGTCCCTCAAAGTGATTGGTGGTTTGTTGTTGTAGTTCATTTCAGGGGATGGCCGGAATCATGCCAATTTTCATATCTAGTATTTTTGTAAGCATAGTGATATTTCGGTCTGTGTACGATTGCTTTTTGAAGTTATAATAGATATTAAGGTCAATGTCCGAATTCGCTATTTAGAGGAGTAATCTTATGTTTGTAGTCATTATATCAAAGATGATTGCTAAATAAGTACCTTCAAGAAAAAATAACTTAAATTTCTTTTTAATAAGACATTCATGTTGCCAAATGTGCACCTACTATAATGAAACTGTAAGTTATTTAAGAAGTAGATAACTATTTTTGAACTTCGAAGATAAATATCTACTTCTTAAATAACTTACAGTTTCAGATGATCAGGTCTTTTTGATATCAAAGTTTAAATTTGGTAATTCAACCAATTATCACACACCTACTGCTAACCAAAAGTTGTACTGAAAACTTCATTTAATTAACACTCTACTGTATGTAGCATTTTTATCTATATTGCAGCTTATCCAAACAAGGGCACCAGATATATTTATATTAGCTTAATTGATTATTATTGTTTATTGAAATCCATTTTATTATAGAGCTTTGATATGTAAATTTTATGATTTTTCCAGGAAATTTACTTTTTAGAAGTTGACATAAACAGAAAGTGATTAACAGAAAGCATAAATATTCATTCCTATAACAATGATGTAGGTATAATTTAACGCATGGCATATTACTGCCCACGTAATTTGATATGGTTTGTAACAAACGAATTAAAAAAAATGTTAGCATTATGATAGGAGATCGTTAAAAAATCAGATTCATAATTTATAAAGTAACGGTTTTACTAGTATATTTTGCATAGTTTTGATTTTATTTCTCTTCCTCATATAGACAGTGCAAAGCAAAACATTTTAATGTTTTTGCTTAAATGTTGTAATAAATATAGTTATGCAATGGCCATAAAAATTATAATAGATTAAATAAAAAAAATAAACTTTTACCAATGCCTTTGTTTAAACAGAAAATAAAAACATGGTTAGTTGAAAATAGTTTTTATTCTATAAACGAGTTCTTTGATTATTATAAGGAACATAAGAAAATTTTAGTAAATTAGATTTGGATCTTTGTTATTTAAGAAAGTTTAAGTCGATCATTAATTAAGACATTGGTCTTAAGTCCAAAATTACTATTGAGTAATTTTAGCATTGGAATGAATATTATAGCCATAAATACATTATTTTGAATAAATTCTTTATTTTTAAGTGTAACCAAGTAAAAAATTATGCGCCACAGTCTATTTATTATAAAAAAAACTATTCTGATTGCTTTCATTAGCAAATTGCTATTTTTGTAATGGTGTTTAAGTAGCTCGAAGGAGCGTATTCAAGGCAATTAGGAGAAGTTTTGAACTGTCAGTGGAGCAAGTTTGTATTTGATTTTGGAACGGTTTTTCTTCCTAATGACTGATTCAGTTCCCCTCGCCCTTAATGGCTACCGCACTTATTGCATTACAACCGCTGCTAATAATATTTCAACGTTTTATGATATACCCCTCCTTATATCAATAAATATTATGATTCCTATTTGAATAATGCGTAGTATGATGGTAATTAGTGTATAATATTTCTAAATGAATATAAAGTAGATAGATTTAAAGCAGTAAACAAAAAATAATACATAAATTACAGTCTAAGCCGAACAATCAAAAAACGGAGCCACGAAGTGTTTTATTTATTATACACCTTTATGTCCTATTTTTATGGCTCGTTGGCTTAGTCTGGTTTTGGTAACGTAAACAAAGCAATTTTCGCCATGGTTGGTCACTGGATCGATCTGGAGCCGCTCCGTGCTTCCGTAGGAACGTTAAGCCATTTGCCTTTTTTTTCGATTCTTATGTCAACTGCTTTCACCCACCAAGTCGCATTTAGTTGTGTTAAGGCCCAAACTCCTCGTGTATTTTTCATGTAGAAAGGCGTGTTTGTAGGCAGCAGTGGCATGTATAGAGGCTGTAGATGGTAGATGATGATTAGTTTTATTGCTTTTTTATTTAACAATGAAGTTTAATCTATGAGTGTGCGTTGGGGTATATAAAACGTCAATCACAAAAACATGAATATTTGTTCTGATTAGAAGTTTCATAACAGATATGTATGACGTGTTTAATATAATAGATATACCACTGCGATAAAATCACCTAAAAAAATATTTTATAATTTAAAAAATTACCACAAGAAATTATGTTGGATTTGTTTTTTTTCGAAAAAGTCTGTCAAACAAGTCAATGATGAAGTACATAGTAACCGTTTTATAATAGATATTTGCGATACCGGTAAATATTTGATATTGCAAGAGCGTTGACAATCTAGACACGTTACACTTACAGCTTCACAGCCGAAATAGGTAAAATTGTCCATGAGTATGTCATACCATAAAAACAATTAATTTATAATAAATAATATCAACTAAACGAATTTATTCTTTTAATAACTAATATTATTATTCCTCCAATATCTCTAGTACTCAAGGTGGGAGAAACGAATATTATTATTAGGTCGTAATAATATCGCCTGTTTCTTGACTACATAAAAATAATCTTATACAAATGCCTGACTTAACGCCAATGGCATTCCAGAAAACAAAGGGTTTGACAGACGTTCTTATAATGTTAAAAAATTAAAAATATATTTGAGATTAAAAATAGCTATAAAGTTAAAATTATATTAAAGGTAACAAATGAACGGCAGCACCGGACTCTTCCGCACTCCTCAGAGTGCGTAGGCGCATAATTATTTTACACTAATAAACTCTAGGCTAAACAATTAATTTCAATGAATATTTCGTTTCAGGAATTTGGGGGCTGTACTTCATTTTTGTTTTGGGTAAGTTTCAAAAAGTCTTTTATTTTACTTTCTATTACCTTTCTTTAATGATAATGACATAGAAATCTCCGAGGCGCAACCTTGATATATCTTTTGTGTCATATGCATGATAAGATCTGGGTTAGTCAAATTTTGTTTTATGCAATTAACCCAGTAAACAACAAAACCTAAAAATTGTTTGTCAAAATGTAAACCAAAAGGTTATGGTTTACATTTTGACTGCTAAAACTTTATCCATACACTACATTTTAAGTTTGTCGTTTCTGTTTGCTACTTTAATTGATTACACATTTCGATACCAATAGTGCACAATTATATAAATATGTTCGGTAGTAAATACAATTTGAAAATTAAAAACGATACATAATGGGGTTGAAACAGAGCCATCAATTAAATTTTGATTCTCAGTTCAAGAAAAACTAGAAGTTTTTTCGAAATCAGAGAGGGTGAAACACCTTTTGTCCGATCATTTTTTATTTTAGAGAATCGTTATATATGCGTGTATAAATGTATTTGTGAATTTTATTGTGTTATTCCGCTATTATAATAAGTTTTTACATTTTCTTTTTATTTTCTCGAGGTTTTTCAGGCAACCGCTTATTTTATAAAGAATCATTTTTGAATTGGATGAAAGGGTTATTTGCAGATATTTTTGATGGATTACAGATGTCTCCATCGTAATATCACTTTCTTGTAGTAGAAGTACTTATACGTAGGATATTCGTACGTACTTAAATACATTTTTCTTCATATTTATATTATATGATATTGGGGATTGTTAGTTTATTACTGGTTGCTTCGGTTACTGGTTACCATCCAATTAATAACGAAACATCACATTCAATTATTTAAAATTAACATCACATTCAAAATATTTAAAATTAACTCTGGTGGCAAGGAAATTGTATGATTGTGTAGAAAATTCGTTGAACAAAATTATGAAGAGCGTAGCCTAATAACATTATTTTTATACTGTTGAAATAATAAGAATGTCAAAAAACTGAGATAACTCCCAAAACGAACGCCAGAAAAGATATCTGAATCGTATGATCGTTGAATGACACTTGATACAAACAAAATAACCATAATTAATCGTATTCACAAAGAACATTACGTAGATCCAGATTACATGATTCAATTAGCACATGATCAACAGACGCAATGACGTACCTAGTACACTTACTCCATTTATTGGACCGCGTAACGTAAATAAGCCGTTGCATTTTAGATGTAACATAGCGTGTGTTATTCCGCTTCCGATGAGGTGTTGTACTTACTGAAAAACTGGACTGACAACTTTTTATTGCTCACAGTGGGGTGAGTCTGTGGACTTACATGTATATCGTATATCGTAGTACAATTTTGATTGCCAATAAGAACCATTTTTAATGTAATAATAATAGTTTAATTTAGCAAATATGTTATGTTTATGTATGTATATGTTATGTTTTTTATATTTTATATTTATTTATATTCTATTCTATTCTATGTACTGATTTTTTTTGGAAATTAGTAGATATACTAATACACTATTATGGCTGATATAGCTGTTCTTTTTACTCATTGAGAAGACCCATTTGTTCCATGTTGAGAAATAAAGTATCTAGAATTTGTGCTTAGTCACCATAGTTACAATTTATTGTAAGTTATCTATCTAAAATCTGAAAGGGATTTAAAAAAATGTGATATTAGCAGATGTGTTCCCTAAAGTGACATCTCCTGTCAAGAATGTCAAAGCATTAGCAAAATGAAGTAACTCCTGGATACCTTTTGCTGGTGTTTATGTGACCATTACCACTAACCTGCAAGGGGGCCATCTGCTTCTTTGGTAGACATTTGAAAAATGTACCTTCCAAATACTTAAATAATCTAGGCTAAATTTACATTCGTAGTTTTATGACTGTCTGTAGGTTTAAACATTTTTCAAACAAGTCTCAATGACATGAAAAGAGAGGGAAAAATCTTGCCTGTTCTTAATAAAGAGTATGTCTTATAGACACCATAATGCAGTACTAAAATACAGAGTAGTTTGTAAAAAATGGGTATTAAAAATATAAATTAATTAACTTAAATAGCTTAAATAACCTTAAAGCTTGATCACTTGCTCGATGAAAGGCCTAGTAAAACACCAAATATATATAATTAAACCAAATAAAAGTGATTAAGTGATTAAAACAGATCAAGTTTTTTTTGAACTATTGTCAGATACATAATAATAAAACGTAGTGAAATTATAAAATACCAGCTTACAATTTTTTGTCCAAATTACTGTGATTATCCTCAATTTACTCCGCAAATCACATGAGTTCTAAAATTATTTGATATCAACAGAAATGGTCCATTATATAAAATAGTGTTTATTTATTCCTATTACAAATAACAAGTATAAATCAAAATTATTTTACAGTACCTATCGTTTCTTGGTTATATGGAAAGCATTGTAAATTAAATAATAATATGAAATTGATTGAATCTTTCAATAATTTGCTGCTTCATACAGCTCATATCTATAATTAACAAAATTATCTATTTTTGTGTTTATATAACGTATCAATTATATATCCCTACGCTTTTACGTCACGGGGAATCAGCCGGATAGCAGACGACACCTGTAGCGTTGAATGCCAAGTCGGTCACGTGTGAACCACTTAAGCCGCGTATCCACTAATAGAAAAACAATAAAATATTGTATAGCTGAAAACATAAAGTAGGAGTTTCGTTTTTATGAATTTAATACAATTTTTTTGCATTGTTGATTAATGTATTCGAGGATGAAAAAGGAAATGAATGAATGATATAATAAGTATTATATTTTATCATAAGACGAAAACTTATGTTTTTATATTCATTAGGTAGCCTAATATCTATAAATATAATAATAGTATTAGATAAAAATGTATATTTATTAATGCAAAAAAAGTTATTTGTGTTAAATTGAGAAGTCTAAATATTCTGCGATTGACAGTAAGGTTTCAGTGTAACCATGCCTTATCTCCGTCTTAATCTGCGGTGTCACCAACAATCCCCTGAAACATATCACTTCTAATTTGTACATTAATTCGGCCAGCCGATTCCGTTCAATGTTATATACACATTCACCTGTAAACAATGAACATTACAAGGCACGTGTTAAATCAAATAACATTTAGAAATAGTCAATGTCTGTCACTTGAAACAACATTGATTTTATTAGAATATTTAGTATAAAATTATCAAATTTTAATCAACAATGTCTTTAAGTACTTAGATGTTCTAGATTCTTAGGGTCTAGCTACTTCTTACTTCATACACCTAGTGTAAAGAGTTATTTAAAAATATAAAAACGATGTTGAATTGACGCTGATATTTGAAATTTCGGATATTAGTTACAATTAATTGGTCTTGATTGTGCACGCTTTTTATTTTACTGGTTTGTATATCATTAGTTAGGATGTAAAAACAGAAGAACCAGTTACCATAACGTATGACTATTACCATATGCCTAATGACTGTTTTGTGAAAAATATTATTCTGGTCATTTAGGGGAGAATAAAGTATATTGGACCGTTTTTGACCTAACAGCAAATATAGTCAAATTATTTCAATTCAAAAAAACTTATCTACACGATTACCTTGATATTGTATTTCTCTAGAAAAACTTAATTAAAATCAACAGCAATTGTTTTTTGAGTTTGATTTATGCAAATAATGCTCTAAAAGTATTTGCGTCGTACGTGCTTTAAATTATACCAAAGATATTCTTATCTTATATCTTAAATATATAAAATTATGAAGCAATAATTAAATTTTATGTATAGTATGTTTTTAAAGAACAACAAAATTGAAATGAATATCCAGTAATAATAATATATATCTACTCGTATCTGGTAGAAATAAAATGGCAGTGATAGTGGCGCAGTAGTCGTCTCACAGAAAAAAATGTGAAATTATGTAGGAATAGCAACGATGGTATAGTTATGGGCCTGATCCCATATAGGGATCCCTATATGGATATTTGATTTGTCCGTCTGTAACCGCATGAATAAGTAATTAAATAATCCATAAAATTATGCCTAACTACATTAACATCACATGTTTATATCAATAATGGGTGTTTAGATATTGACACAATTGTTTAAGGGGCCATCATGTTATTTATCCTTCTTGTAAAATATGTAAATTCTCAGATTATTATAAAAACAACTAGACAATTTAAGCGCGTAAGTACAATTTGGTTGAGTTTTATTTCTAACATCATAATCAGTCTTACAATCTTATTTGTTTAATAAATGCGTGAGAGTTCTTTAAAACTAAAAAAGAAATGACAATAAACATTTTTGATCGATAGTTAGTTTTAAGAGGTTTCAGCAAATATAACATTGCTATTTCTGATACGTTGTTTATAAATGTAACGCCAGGTCAAGCACACTACGATTGAGCTTTGGCTTAGAGCCAGAAGTTCTATCTTCTACAAATTTTCTTAATAATATCGGAAATAAACGGCTGTCGATATTGAAATGGCTACAGAGATTTAGTTTCAATTCGATCGAGTGCTGAAACAGGAGCCCTTGAAATTTTTTACAGTTTTAACGATTGAGTTTGAATATGATTAGAAATATTTTAGAATTATGTAAGAGAAAATAGATACCAGATCGAAATTCACAAATCTTCATACACACACAAAACTTCATACACAAATATAAAAATGTCTCGTTATGAAATAGGAGTCATCAGTCGCAACGTTTCGAAATATATTAGCACTTATCGAGTTTGCTTTAACAAGTTTCATTTTGGACATGATTGGACATTGTACATAAATAAATAATGACATAATATTTAACTTAAAGTATTTTCCCTATAGCTCAATGTAATAAAATTTAATTAGGAATCATGTGGTCACAAATCTCGAATGGAAAAATATTTTTTTGAATACGTAGCTAGGCAGCACGCACCAAATTATAGCATTGAATAAATAAACATTTGAAGTAGGTACCTAGCTACTTTGTTTGTACTTATGTATAGAAAGTATAGTTGACTGTTAGTAATCACTTCTAGTGTAATTCTTGTACACTTGAGTACAGACTTTGATTATTTAAAATCCTCGATTATTTAACCTGTCTAAAGATAAACGAAATTCGACTTTTTTCACACCAAATCACTCTTGGTCACTATCAACATTGCTACTAAAAGGAAAGTGGTCTACACAAATTAACAGATCTTCCTGGACTCGCTAAAATTTCGAAGTAGCTTAATATTTTTAACGGCAGTGTCCTTTTCAGTATCCTTATATATTAATGCACAGGTCACGATTTCGAATTCCGGTAACGGTCTGATGTTTGTAAGGTAACTAACACTTTTTTAACACTTTTATATGAATGTTTGTGTTATAGCAGTAATCGTTTCTGAAGTATATTTTAAATATTAATATGATATCATACTTTTCCAAAATATTTGTTTTCCGTTACCATTATCCTTAACAAAAGCATCTATGATTGATGCTTTTTTATATGGGATTGCCAATTGATTTTAGCCGTTCATAACCTTTACAGCATAACCGGTGGTTTAAGGTGGTATTATATTGTACTATTTCAGTTTAGTTTTAAAATTTTAAAAAACTATAAATTTCCTTTGAACTATATTTATGGAAATCTTTTTGTTACTTTTTAATTTGATGTAATAGATCTGAGTTACCCAAAACCTTCAAATCAAACCTTCAAACCAAAAAATCTGAATCCTAATTTCTGATTTTCTCAGGACATATTTTTTTCTAGTATTTATTGTTGTTTTTAATTGTTTATATTTTCGCCAAGGTTTTGCCATCAATACAACTAATTCCAATCATTTGTCTTCATGACCATTGAAGATGGAACTTTACAGAAAGGTCACAGGTTAAGTTCATTCACAATAACAAATGTTTGTTAACTAAACTATTACCTTTCCATTTATATTGTTGGGTCATTTCATTTCAAATAAGTAAAGCTCTAAATAATATTTTGTCTGATTGCTTTGATTTAAGGTCTACGGCCACTGTTACTCCTACATTAGGGCAATTATTTAATTGCCCTACTCCCGCCGTCCATCCGCAATGTAAATTAGGTAATCGCGTTGTCGGTAGACAGTGTAGTATAGTATATTTATTTATTGCACAAAAATAGTACAAATGGCGGCCCATCAAGTATTTATCACTTACGGCAGATCTATGAGGATGAAATACAAATAGAGTCGAATCTGATTTTATACCAATCCTTCGAATCCAACCGAGACGCGGTTACTTAATAACTTAATTAAATATTACCCAATTTCACAATGAAGTGCTAAGAGGCGTTCTATTTTAAGATTTGCTTATTGCTGCATTTTTATTTCATTTGATAAGAACGAGTCACAATGATAAATCTGTGGACAAAACAACAAAACTGATAAAGCTGTTATTTGAGTTTTTTGAGTGAAAGTTACTGAAAACAAATTCTAAAAGACGATAAAAATATGTGATTTTATTTAATTTACGTGGTTCTTGATTTTATCCGGATGCCATCATCATTTGGCTTTAAAAAAATATGTTATGTGTTGAATTATGTTCCTAAAAGAGAACTCCTTTGCAGCATTGAAAAACATTTATTTCTGTTTAAATTTTTAACCATGTTATTAGATTTATATGTGCCTTAAGTCATACTTAATGGTATATATATTTCATGGGAAGAACATATCTTTTTACTATCATTAATTAGATTATTAACGCCGATTTGTAAATGTCATTTTGACGATTTGTCAAAAACATTCAATTATTTTTCAGATAAAGCAGTGACTTAATAGACTTTTTTATTTTAATATGCAAAAGAAATATTTTTTTGTTTCAAATTTTTTCATTCTGCATTCTATAATTCTTGTATCCAATATACTGCACAAAGAATCGGTCACAGACGTGCTCGTGCTTTATGAGTTAGAAGGATGAATACGAGTAACAATATGCTTCTTATTCATCAGCCTATAAATAAATACTTAGAACATGGGTCAAGTCACGTAATGACACTAAATACTGGAGTAGGTAGAACATTGCACAGTGAAACATTAATATCTTGCATTCGGTTTATTTCAGTACTATCTCTATGTGCATTTTAAATAAGTAACTATAGAAATTTAACAAAATATTTTTATGTTATAAAAACTAGGTGTACCTTGAAATTAGTGTCTCAGCTGCAGTAGGCGACCGAAAGTGATCTACGGGTCGCTCATCCTTGTCTCGACCTCCTTGTTCCGTTACGCTCTTACAGATGGTAAACAACACCTGTCACTCTCATCCATTTTAGACACGGCAGTTAATAGGGAGAGATCGTTTCCCATCTGTGCAGGAGTCGTTTGTTTTCTTATACTTTACACGATTCAAGTTATCTTAATATTAACTAATAAAAGAAAACTGACAACAGGTTAGCAAAAGCCCGGCAAATGATCAAGTTGCAGACAAACAAGTATTGTGCTGACAGGATAATATTTTTGTTGATCAATTAATTAAATTCCCTTTCTTATTCTTAGGCAAGACTGACAAGAATGAATAGTAAGACAAAAAGAACAAATTGTAAGAATTACTTCTCTTCAGTTCCCTCCTACTGAGGACACTTTTCGTCTTACATAAACATACCACATTTCAATTATAATTTATTGTAAACATCCAAATGTATTTTATTAGAGCGATTTCGATTTCTTTTGTCGTCACATTTCCGGATTCAGCAAGATCACTTGAATTGAAAGCAACTGTTCCAATTTCGTCTTTTTCATCAAAACACTTTTGTGTTACAACGATAACATCGTTTTCGATGTCTACATCCGTGCATATTAATATGCACGATACACCTCCTTCGGGGAATAGCTTAAAACTACTTGACATAAATTTTAACAACGTTGGTACTTTTTTAAATCTAGACAAAAGTTGACGAGTAGCTTAAACAAATTGTATCACTTAATATTTATGTACTCAACCTAAAAAAAGGTTTTATGAATAATGATTTCTATATGAAACTAGATAAAAAAATATATAAATAGTTATGGATTATTCCAGAGATGATGTTCTTTTGTACGAACTAGGTAGTTAATTTAATATATATTTTAAGTATTAAGTATGTGAAGTTTTGTTCTAGGCTATTATTTATTGATAAGATATTTAATCATGTTTCTTGCAGTACTTATACAAATATTTTTATATATTTTTATAATTATCAATATCAGCTTATGCACTATAAAAAAAAGATATGTGCTAGTAATTTGTCAATGTCAATATAAGACCTGTGATCTAGCCCAGAGTAAGCGTGACATGGATAATACATTGTTTGTAACGGAGAAATACATATAGATAGTAATATATAATGAGTAATATATTAAATAAATATTGTAACATCCATGACTCGTGTAAAAATATTCGTTATTATCATACAACTATCTGCCACTACCGGGATTCGAACCCGGAACATCTGGAGATAGAACCAGGTACTGAACGCTGAACCAGATAGCCGGCAATATGAGATGATTACAAATAAATAAAATGAAATCAGGTTTATACAAGTTATTAATACTGTTAAATGCAGATATTGTTCTGTTCGCCTATCTCATGAGAATATACGTGTTTGTTCAGAATGCTCTCCGCGGTGCCATACGTTCAGGATTGCTGTCAAAGTTAATGCCAGACTGATTGTCAGACCAATAAATAGGACACTGTCATGAATGAATCACCTCAACGGTATCCTTATTGGGGCTGTCACACTGTATTTACGTTTTTAGTGTATTTATTATTAATAATAATTAATCCGGATACTTATTATGTAACTTCAATCGGTAACATAAATTGTTTCTTCTTTGTTTTTTACAACTATTTTTCTTACTTCATGTAATTATAAAGTAGTTGCTTATTTAAATTTGCAACATTTATTTATTCATATTGTTATTTTACGTATTCATAGACGCTTTATACGACATATGTTTTAAAACTGTCGCAGTCTTATTTGCATCGTTGTCAATTTGATATAAATGCGTTCTATAAATGTTATAGTATATTGCAAGTCTTGAACAAAAAGAAAACTGCATATACACCCGCAGGCGAAAATTCCACAGTGAGCATGGCCTATTATGTTATTAGTGTCTAATTAAAACCAGGTCTCAATAATGACCGTGACTTGCAGTGAATCACGTTGTTTGATTAAACAATCGTAAAATTAAATGCTAGTAATTATATTGCTCTTGCTTAAGGAACGAATGACGGATTTATGCACAAAAAGACGGGAAAAATATTTGTTGAGTTGAAATATATAAAAATCTAGATACAGATTTTAATTATAACTGATTTAATTTAATATTAGTTGATCACAATGATAAAAAAATAGGTAATATTATCAAATATATAAAAAAGAAGACTTGAAGACGTTCAAGCCAAAAGCATTCCCTTGTTTCACGTGTGAGATAGCAGAGTGCGAAATTAAAACCTCTCTGCATTTAGAGCTGGAAAAGTATTTAAATGAAATGTATTGAGAAAGTCGGTGGCGGAAATGAGGTTCCTTCAATGCGCACTCATTCCCACTTTTGAGTGACTGTTTTAGAAGTGAGAGGTTATTTTTTACCCTGAAAGAGTTAAACTGCTTCGTCGAATCCACTAAGCTAAACCTAGTCAAAGTAATGTTATTCAATCGCTACTGAATATGAAAGAGGTCATTGAATAAACAAGAAACATTTAAATGCATTTTATTTAACAATACACATCGATTTAACTGTTAAACATTTATTAAATTTATTTTAATTTGATTTAACATTATGTAACCTTTTTTATTTAGTTCCGTAATTTTTTAGCTATTCAAAGTCTATAATGAACACCAATTATAAATAACAAAAATATTTCAATGTCCTTCAGTTTGAATTCAGTTCAATATCACTTTACAACTGGTAATAGTAAAGGAAGGTTTGGATTTTTTTAAATTATTTTTCTTGTTATCCATTTCTTACGAGCAATATCCCATTGGTGCTTTCTCATGACAGTATTAGCAAGTAAAGATCCGAGTATGATTAGTTCAAATATCTTTAACTAAGGAAGTCTTTCACTAAACGTTTTACATGATGCAGTCATGTAACACCATAGTTTGTTACATTGGTATTACACGTCACCCTAATTTAAATGGTTCTTCCGAGATTAACATCTTTAGGGTATTAGTGATCACAGACACAACATGTAGGTACTGTCTGCAGTTAACGACCGATTGTGACCACGACAGCATATCGACATAGATCATCTGGTTGCCTTTGTAGAAGCGAAATGTTTGACATTGATCGGACAAAAGCAGATGACCATTATACAGGAACATGACCTCATTGACTTGAATTTTAGATTGATATAAGTACGCTTTCGCTACAGATAATGTTTTTATTTAAAAGATTTTCTAACATATGTAAATACATGAAATTTTTATTTCTTCAGTTCTGATTATGCCGCCCCTTATGTAGATTGTGTAAGTATGATTGTGATGAAGTCAATCATTATAAATGAAGCCTATTTTCAATCAATATTCCTAATTGATAAAGTAAAAAATAAATCATTTTTTTACTTAAGTATACGTGACATTATATAAGTGACATTGATATCAGATAATTTTATACTGATTTCAATGTCACTCATTAAGTAACTTATTTAACCAGTAGGCAATTATTTAAGTGAAGGCAATTCCTTATATTTTTAGTAGTCAATGTTATAAGAATGTTTCGGTACATTCACTTTTTCAATTTATGTTTAGCTGTGATTAAGAAAATTCATTGTCATTAAATATCTTTTTAGAGGAGATACAAGACTTAGAATTGTCTAATTGGTATTTGACTTAATTACTCCATGAATATTTAATCTCCATGTGATGTTTAAGAAAGAAATTTAAAAATAAAGCAATAATATCTTAGTTTGTAAATAATAAGATGCTTATGATACATATGTGGTGGGCTTGACGATATAATTAAATGTCTGATTAATCAATCAATTAGCAAAGTCCGAAGAACGTACTGTTCTTATTCAGTAAAGTTGTATAAATTAATTACGATTGTGTTAGATTAAAGTGGACGCCAAAAGTTTCGAAGGTTGTCACAATTATGTTGTCATTTTCCCAAATAGAGAAACACACCAAGATTAGTAAAGTGATATCAGCTAAATAGTTTATTATTTAATCTAATTTATCGTTAACCCACGATTATTTTGCAATACGACCTACACCATATTGCAAAATAATCATAATGTAAACTACAAGTATTAAACATTGTCCTCCAAATGATATTTTTAATTATACATTGCCGCATTAAATTTAATTAATCATTAAAAATTGCCTTATAAGGTGCCTAGCGGGCGGAAATTATTATTTGTCGGCTAGTGTTACGTTAAGTGTAACGGGCACCAATTTTAATACACTCTTATTTCTTTAGCTGAGATCATGTCGCACTTAAATAGCGCTTAAAAGATAATATTATTAATCTACCCATTAACTATAAATTAGTTAAGTTTCATTTACACGACATATTGCCTACTTGAAAATTTAGATTCATATAACGTTACACTATTGCGTAAAGCTTCACTAATGAGAAAAAAATAATAAAACTACTTGTTAGGCAATGTTTTTATAGATGTATTACTGCTGATAATTTAAACTTATTTCCTTTTTTTGGTTCTATCTAGTTTTAAAGTATTTTTTTTATTATATCAAAGGCAAAGGCTAAATGCTCTGCAAAATTATGTAAACATTGATTTGGTGTGATTATCCCTATTTTATTTAGGTTAGGTAAGTAGGTAACATGCGGTACAGGCTAGGGACCTGTACCGTCGGAGGATCCCTCAATACATTTGAACTCCCAACGGATCCAGAAGGCGCTCCCTGGGCTGGCACGCAACAACTACCGGAATTGAACCGGTGTGCTCGGCGAAGGCTCTCTGTGGCCCAAGGCCCACTAGTAGGTCTCCAGGCACTTCTCTGGTCTGCGGAGTTGACTGGGAGCATGCAGTTGGTGACTTTAAATCCGTGGTTGGGGCTTCTGGGCCCATGGACCCTTTTATAGTCAGTGATTGTGAGCCTCCTAGGTCCACAACTTGTAGTGGCACTAGGTGCCTTTGGTGGTGCCAAGGGGGGAAGTGCATCCGTGATAATGCTAGATCGGGGGGCTTGTGGCGTTTCCGGGTGGCTTAAGCTTTTGATGGGGGAACAAGGCGTAGTCACGTAGCCACTCTTGACACAGCACTCTTGACGGAGCACTGGTGAGAAAAGACCTTTTTAGTGTCAGCAGAGTTTTGCGCTCGGTGGTAGCCGGTCTCCAGAACCGGCGGCTCGTTGTCAATTCTGATGACGGTTTTAAACGGTGCACGGTGGGGCCAGAAAGTGCAGACGCAGGCAGCGACCCTGTGTCATATGTTCGAGGGCGAACGCGAATTGTCGCCGACATGCGCTATGGCGGTCAACCATGAGCTCATATTTAATGGGTAGTGGGCGTACCCCTTTACCCTGAGTCCCACATACCCCTAAAGTTGTCAACGTACTGTAGGGATGCTGCGTAAATGCATTCGACCTCTCCAACAAAAAAAAGATAAGTAAATTGATTACAATTCAATATTTGACTTTTGATATTTTAAATGGGTAATGCTTTCCTTGTTTATTTTTATTACATTGAGATCCCTCAGTACTATAGTACCAAGATAAACATCGTTTATATAAAAATGTTTTTTTATTGCAACATTTTGTAGAAATAAATGTCTGTGCTTTTCATTACTCGAACTCCGGTAATTTTTAGGGGAAGAGGTTGAGATAACGTTTCTCCTTTTTATTATTTTTTAAAAATATTCTAAAACGAAACGTCTTTTCAATTCTGATAACGTGACAATGAACAAACATAATGTATACAAATAGATACGTATAGTTTAATATTTCTTAACGTCATGTTAAACTATTGAATTAACACCTTCGGAAACTATAAAACTTTTCGTTTTTCCATCATACCGTATGTCTTACGGTTTGGTATTAAATCTAAAAAAACCGTCCCATTTCACACACTGGTTTTCCTTGTCATTGTTGTAAGCAGGTGACTATGCAGAGCTGTGTCTAATAACTAGGTTCACCTATTACATTCATTAAGTCGATATGCTTTCGTGTAACATACTTAGTACCTAGTCGTATGTGTATGTCGATAATTATGCACACAATAATTGTGATAGGTACAGTTGTGCCAAATACATTGTTTTAAAGATATTATTTTGTGGGTTAGCAGTTACATTGTATTAAATCATATCAGTTGACTGATATTATTACTGTATCTACTGACCTGCATAATGTCTCCTAAATAAATCCGTATCAAAATTATTGTATAAAATTGTTGTATTACTATTTTAAATAAGTTATGAAGAGTCACTTCTAATTTGTACACAACTACAAATACACCATTGTACAGGGTTTTTAAAATTATATGTTTGTCATATTTCATTGATATGGGTAAAAAAACATTCTAATGATAAAAATTATTTACAACGACGTTAAATATTACAAAAAACTGTCTATTGTATTCGTTTTCAAAAGGGTTTTATAAGAATCTTTCTCTTATTTCGCCGTGTAGAACATGTTTTATAGTATTTTTTATAGTATATAGTTATAATATTAATATCGATACATTAGGAAAGTTACTGCGACAGAGAAAATAAGTTGGAATTGTGTAAAACTTTTTACATGCTTTTGTTATTAAAGTTAGAGGAATATAAAAGTGTATTAATATATTTCAATATGGAAAATTGGTTTTTATACGAGAAAGCTTCTACAAAGCTATATTTTGAATAAAGTTGGAAAATTCGTATTAGATTATCCTAATACTGCACATTTCTGCTAAGAAAGGTGTATAGTTTACACTGTATATGACTTGTTTGACTTGCTTAAGCACTGCAGACTTTCTGCTCAACATAAATCACCGAGAATAATGGCACTCTGTTAGGTATTATTAGTTAGTTAGTTATAATTATTAAGTTTAATAAAGGCTAAGAAATATGAACTTTTTTTTTCTATATCTAAGAAAGGTCATTCATCAGCTTTGTGGAATGTGTGCAACACTGGCTACCTTTCGTTGAATACCGAATTATAGTAAACTGCTGGACAGTCGAGATAGGAATGGCGGAAGTAATCCAACAAAACTCGCTTGTGTAAAAATCACACAAAAATTAAGTATTAATCTGACAATTACTAGCATACAGAAGATCACGGCCAAATAAATTACTGATGAGTTACTCTGGTACGTGACGCTGGAGTTCATCAGAACTTTAAAGAACAAAAGAAGCAAAATAGCGTAAGCTCCTACTTGTAACTATGCTAAAGCGTGATGAAATACACAGCCAGGAAACCTTACAAAATTTAGTGAAAGAGGTATCTTGACAGGACATGACTTCAACTTTACAGGAATCCCTAACAAGAAAAAGCAGTAACACAACATTACATAGTTGTTACGATGCAATCCTTCTGTTAAGTGCAGTGGACATGATATTTTAAAATGTAATTTTCAATTCAATTGATTAAGTAAAAAGTATCAAAATAGAATTACCCGAGACATCTTAGAGGACAAAGAAGCTGCTCACGATAGCATACTAGAGGTGATTTTAACAATATATATTTATCAGTAAAAGTTAACCGATTAACTGGGTACTTGTTATTTATATCAACTTAAATATTGTAAGCCACATTGTATTTTATGTTTCAGCCAGAACTTAGAATTCTTTACCAGCACGTGTATTTTTTCTTACAAAAAAGGCGTGAAAAGGCAGATTTTGGTCCGGCAAAGTGGACTTGACTAGGCCAGTATGTCCCATGTTGCACTAGCTATCTTCGCATATGGACTTTACATACTGCCTAGAATTGGATGGTGTAGAGGAATTTGATTTTAGTGTTTTTAATGAAAATAAACTTTTAGATCTGTTATTTTTTTTTTATATAATAGAGAATTATATTGTTAAGGGAAACTTTACAGATATAAATTATTTGAAGATTTCTGCAAGATAATACCATGAAATATAGACGAATAAACTGTGAGATTAATGCTTAATGAAGATCTTATCAATGGAATGGTAGTTATTGTCTGTTTGCTAAAACGCGTCGCGTGCACCCATCGCTAAGCACCGTATTGTTCGACCAATGTTAGCGTTTGTTTACTTTATTGTTTTCTTTCATTTTCTTTGTAAAATGCTCTCAATTTTCCATACACTGGTTAATGATTCGGCTAAACAAAAGAAGTTTCTTTTCCTGCTCGGTGAAAATGAATATTGTTTGAGCAAAATTTTGTGATGTGGATTTTTTTGTTTTTACTGGTATTTCTTCTAATATGTTTCGATTCATACCTATGCAGTTTTTGTGCGAAAAATTAAGATGATTAATAACGTGATCAGAAATATTTACCACTCACATATTTTTATTTCTATCATATTAACAATGTTTAATTATTATTACCTAAAATGTGGCGTATTTTGCAATATTTTCCCATCGAGAATCCTAATAAGGGAAATAAAAATCTCCATTTTATGCTATTAATTTTATATAATCAATCACAGTGCTATTATTGACTATTTTGTATATGCAGTTCGACAATAAGGTGTAATTAACTGTTGAAAATTAATGAAACGAAGAACCGTTTCGGTTGATAAACTGATTTATTACCAAAATTTAATTATATATGAATAATCCATTTTGATGTTGCCAACAGCAGTTTCGGTGTAGTTACCTTTGTTTTTTTTTCATAAGAGGTTTATTACATATTACAATAAGTTGAGTTGTCTTGTTGTTTTCAATTAACAATGAATCAAATAATAATCAGCGATCATTTGGATTCGGCACGACAACACGCAGCGTTTATCACATTATTGCATTAGCAAAGTTAAAAGCAGCTTAGAAACTAACGACGTGTCGCCCGAGGTGGCGTTGAAAATAAGCCTACTCTACAGGTCGTTGTAATTCAATTGTTGTGGTTTGTATATAAAAAAGGGAAATCACCTGAGTTAGTGGCCCCTTTTCAACTACGCACGTTACTATAAGTTCCCATGGTACTTTGCAATAGTACCAATGATTAGTTCTTCCTGAGCGGTGTCGAAACTGCGCGCACTCAATGTGGACAATGGCATAAGTGCACGCATGCGCGAAACGAGGAGTAATGTGTAGTCGCATACCGTTATCAGTGGTTGAGCAAAACTCTTCCCATTGCCTATTATATGAGGCATATTTTCGTTTTATATTATAAATGTTAAATCAACTTAACAGAAGAGGTACCTTTATACTCTTCTTGTCACTAGTTTAATGCTATGCTCTCCACCGAGGATAGTGGTCATCGATAGTAGGATAGACATGCAGTTTTCTAAGAAAATATTATGTACCATGTTATCGGATCTTTTAAGGAAACGATCACCGCCGTTATTCAAGAAAGATAAATAAAATTATTTAAAGCTCTTACACAATCACTAAGTTCAAAGATCATAATTTAAGTCAAATAAATATCTCGCCTGGACGGTCTATGAACAAAAATAACATATGGCATCAGGTTGAAGCTAGGTATAACTTATGATCGCAGAGTACATAATACTATATTTTAAAACCACGTTTTGTTATAAGTCGGATTGTCTTATCTATGGTTAATACACAGATTTATTCAAATTATTTATTCTAGTTTAAGGTGTAATAAAATTACAAAAAAGAAAGATTTTTGTAATTTTGGACATACAGGCATACTTACTTTGAAAAGGTACTTTATCGTATTTCTTTAAATCTTGAGATTGATTGAGTTTCATTTACTACAAAATAGTTCTTAAATAACTCAATATATAAACAAATTTAGGAGCTAAATCATTGCGAAATCATAGTTGTGCAAAAGTCAAAGAAAAAGCAAGGACCTTGTAAAGTAACTTTGTACAAGGACAGCCAAGCAACTAAGCTTACTGTAGACATTCTTTTTAAACATAAGTTATATATGTTTTTTGTTTGTTGTGTTTGAATTGTGGCAAAATAGCATATATTGAAGTAGCAATATATGCTATTTACTTAGTCCTTTTATTACTTAGTAGTTTGCTGGGCGGCGGTTAAACATAATAGATAGTTATGACTATTTGTTTGATATATGGGTACGTCTCATATTGAAACGTTATTTTCATAAAAGAGAGAATTACTTTCTTCTAAATCAGAATGCCAAATCAGACACGGCTAATGTTTGTACGCCTTTCAAAGTTCCATTTTTGGTATCTGAAAGGATTATGGAAAAGTGAATATAATCTGTTAACTGACATACTTCGATTCCATTCATAAATGAAAGTCGAAAATAGTGTGTCAACTGCTGTGGTGTAAGTATAATGATAAGAATAATAGGAAAAATTTAAATATTTGCTTTTTTTAAGTAGTTGAACAAGAAAAAAATTTAGCTGTGATAAAATTGTATTAACTCTAAATTTTGAAAATAAGTATATCAGCATATAGTTTCAACAAGTTTGTCTGTGTGGTTATGAATGAAACTTTTCTTGTCGTTGCTGATAACTTTTTTAAAGCAGCACACGTCTTAATTGCACTTACCTCTTCTCGTGTCAATTTTTAATTGGATCATGAAATAAATATAATAACTACATATTATCGCACACTTGTAGGCTTTATTAATAGACTATAATATAATATTTTTAATTGGTACTTATTGCTACATATAATTGAATTCTTAGGGTAATTGAAATCTAATTTGACAAATATGCTGTCATTTCGGACGCAAAAACATGTTTTGATAATGGTGACGGACTTACACAAAAACACTTAGGCTGCGTTCTTAAAAACACCTTTCAATATAATGTTCGTGAATAGCCTTAACCGGGAAGATTTACCCTTGTTTTTAGGGTTCAGCAGTCAGATAACAAAAATATTTATTTAACAAATAGTTGCGCTAATCCCTTTTTTTAAATATAACCATAAATTCATGTTTGAAAGACACTTTTTTATAAATGTATTTAGCTATTGATAGTGCTAACTAGTTCTAGGCGGTTTGAACTACTCGTATTCGTATTTAAAGTAGTTATATCCTTTCTTCTAGTTTACCTAAATACTAAGTTTCCCCAAATGTATTTTTCTAACGTAGGCCTAAAATTCCCCGCGGGTTTCCTGTTTTTATATTAGGAATATACCGGTGTACGAATCATAATGAATGTACGGAAAAACCTCTTCCAAAGTATTTATTTCACTCAAGGTACTTAGCGATATTTCAAAATTGACTAGAACTTTTGAGACAAATTACGGAGGTCATTAAAATTATTATAATGATGTTTTTCACTTTTTTTCCAAGGATGTACCTAGTGCATAGCACCTATTTATCTATAGTTTTCAAAACAAAATAAGGTGGTTAAAATTACATTTGAAATACTTACTCTCGAACTATATTTGTCTGAGATGACACACACGTAGAAATCATTGAACGTTACCTATTATAATATCTACGTCAGCACGTTTGTATGTTAGTGGTTTTGCTGTGTAAGGTTTAAAATGTTACCTATTTGTATTGAATATACATAGAATAGAAGATTACGCAACTATGCTTGTTTTTTACGCCTATTTCTATAATGTATATATATTTAAAATTTAAGTAAATTCTTCTTTATCTGATACGGTAATCTGTAATCAAATGATATATTTAGATGGTGGCCGTAAAAATAACTTTATTGTTATTAATATAAAAGATTTCATGGTATAATTTCCTGGTATTGACAAGAATTGGCGATCTGCGTGTTTATTATTCTTTGACAAATTAAAAATGTTTAATATAATGTTGGTTTCTATCTATAGTGAACATAACAACGAATAAACCCAAAAATATGATGTTCCTTATTATTTTTTAATCATTGCGTATGAAGTTAAATAACTATACCAATGTATTCTGCATTACTTTACGAACGTATGTAATGGTATTTTTTTTAAATAATTAGATACTCAAGTTTCTTATTATAACAAATAATATCAATAAAACGGTCATCTAATTTTTTGCTGTGTACATCAAAAAAGTAGTTGCGAAATATGAAGCAAAATAGTTGTGCAATATAATAATTATTTTAATGAAAGAATGTGCATATTTTGCCATTCAATTTACTGAAATATTTAATTATTTGCTACCTATATTTTTAAGCAATTTAGCAGATAATTGTTACCGTTATTAATATCAGGGGTACACATGTAGTATGGATTTTACAGTAGCTCATACTGTAAAATCCATAAGGAATCGTTTTGTTGCTTTTGAACCTAAAATTACCAGGAGGGAAGTATCACTTCCCTCCAATAAGTTCTGACTACCTTATTGAAAAAAGTAAACTACGAAGTAGGCTGCGATTGGTCTGAAATTCCTTTCCCCTAAAGAGCATTTAATTTAAATTCAGCTCAGCTTAATATAAATTAGTTAAAGTTGTTGCTCTAGAAAAAAACTTATTTTGTTTACTAAGAAGTTTACTCACTCATAAATTTTAATCATACACATCATTACCATACCGTATCGTTTCAAATCAAAATCAATTTTTGGCTCTATGACTTAAGAACGAGGGAAAATTGTTTTTACTAGCTTTGTTAAGAATTGTCTATATTTTTGAATTTAGAGATTTCGTATGTAAAAAAAGAATATAAGAAGCATGTTATAGAATCATCTAACAAAGCTCATGCCTTAGATATGTAAGGTGGCTACGAGATTTAAAAATGAATATGATAATTAAAAAATAGAATATAAATAGAACTAAACCACTAACATAGCTCAAAGCTTCAGCAAGTTAAAGAACAATGGCTGTGGCACGCAGACAGGAACACGGTAAATAGGACTTCCAACTTAATTTCGAAGTGAATATAGTAAGCTGAATATGAATGATAATACAAAAACTATTACGAAATTTTATTGTAATATAATCTACAACATCAAATGAATAATGAACCAGAATATTTCAAAATGGTGTAACTTTTGTGGCCTACTCATTACAGTTATCATTATATTATATTAAGATAAAAAATGCAGTACTTAAAATTTTATCAACACCATTAATAATATTATAAAATGAAATTTACACCAAAATAATAGGTCAGGGAAAAAGTATTTGTATTTTATATGAAAATTTTGAAATATCTTTATAATATAAATATTTATTTTTACGAGTTTGTTTTCCATATTTATATTTTTATAGCTGGATAAAAGAGGCAGGAGAATATATTTAACCATAATTTAAGAGTTATATAGGATTTAAAGTAAATAATGGCAATATTAAAAAACTATGATACACATAAAAGAAATGATTTAATATTATTTATATTATGTTAAATAGTTCTACATTTCAAATCACATTGTTCTAACCACGGCTTTGTTATAATCACTTTAATAGTAACATATAAATGTAATCAGGCAAAATGTACTTGTTATTAGATTCTGCTTAATAATAATATTAAAAATTTTCGTTCTATATAAATATTAAATTTTTTGGTAGCTAATAACAACTCTAATAAGTTACTATGTTGCTGGGCAAACGCTGTTATACCAGAAATTAGATTCCTATGTGACTCTGGCGTTTTCCCAAAGGAAATCTTTAACTGCGATACTGCGACTAACAGGGAGTATCAAAAACTTTCTTACTTCATAGACTTTCCTCACTTGACGTTGTAATCGCACGCTGGAAGTTCCTACATGCATGTTCTAAGCTACTAATTTTAAGTTTCAGTCACAAAAGTATTTATAAACAAGTTGGCACAGGCTTTCTTCTGAAAAATAATGGATTGATTAGAACACATTTTGTGCATAAAAAACAAATATTTATCAAACAACATTTCTTACAATTCAATGTTGTTCCAAATAATATTATTTGAAGTTACTCTGTATCTACAATGAAAGTCTAATGTTTTAATTGGGTAAATAATATTTTGGCTGTTTATATTAAGTACCAAATATTGATAAACGCATTTTCTGAGTAGAATAAACCTTCATTAAAAGTAATTATAAGGTATCATTATATGTGTTCTGACTAACACTTAAAAATGCTATCTATAGTCATGTTATATGAATTCATTTTAAGCGGACTTAAACGTGCCATCATAGAGAAATTTGAGGCCATCAGATACTGTCTTAAATGACGGAAGTTTTTTTGAGACCGTATTACTTGCTGTAATCTTTCATTAAAATCTATATTGATATCTTTATTGATTGCATAACATGTTAAAGATGCTTGTTTTCGGCTGTATAGATATTTAATCACGGCATTTGCTCCCGCAGACTAAGTGGATGGTGGAGAGCTGGTTGGCAAAGGCGGTGGCGTCAGTGGCGCGGGTGCGCGCGCGACTTTAAGCGGTCGCCGCCGCCCGACAATGCGTGCAGGCGCAGTTCGCCTGCGCCGCGCCGCTCGACCGCGCGCACTATGCTCAACATGAAGCTAAAGGAGCGCCTCGCGCTCGCGCTCAGCGCTTTCCTCGTTCTCTTCACCCTGATGCTAATAGTGGACCTTCAAATGGACTATGGCATATCTGGTCACAGGGTCCCTTTACACGGCCGTGTCAAAATCAGCGATGACGAGGATAAAGGCCGTTCAGCTTACATCGAATTTCGGAAACGTTTCCTCCAAAAAAGGTTCGTTAAGTGTGTGATTTACGTATTTAGTCTGTGTCTGTGTGCTACATTGTAAATTCGGAATATGGAAATCTTTATACAGGGTAAGTGAGTATGTAAATTTTATTTGAATTCATAACACCACGTGAACTTTGTCATCTGATATAATGATTCACTCACAATAATGTCCATGTCTACAAATATGTAAACAATACAAGACTATATTTGTTTCTTAAGAAACTCTAAATTTAAAATATTTTTAAACTAAAATATAAGATATACGATACAGTTTCTATACTAAGTATCTAAATCTTATCAAAAATTCAATGACCCTTTGATAGCGTTCAGTGATAACGTCGTAATTACGAATGTTAATTATTTCTTGAGACACATAGTTTGAACGGCTAACTGTAATTTGATATTTTAACTTTTATGTTACTGCTACTAAGTATTCATTAACTATACTTAATTTCATTTTAGTTTTCCTATTAGTTAAACTGTAGTCTGTGAAAGGAACCTACTTTAATTATAAGATATTGACAACTATTTATCAAAGTTTCCTTATAAGTAATTAACTAACAATTTTTAACTTAACAAATTATGTGTAATTAAATAAGTTTTTATAATCATTAAGTTACTGTTTAATAAATATAAATTCTCAAATGAATTAAATTAATAATAATAGCTCCTTATGTAGAATTCTTAAGGTGGTAAATCGATGAACGCAATTCAGTCGAACAATATTGAGATAATAAGGTACTCACCTTATTCCTTCTGTAATTCCAAGGCGACAAAAACTGTTTTGCTAGTTTGAATATTTTGGGTAGCTCGAAAACTAGGCACGCCTTTAAATCTTTACGAGTATATGTTTGTATTTTCGAGTCGATAAATATTTTATTGATATGTGGTTTCAAAAACTTACGCCAAATTTCAACGCAATTTAATATTTGTCGTTGTTGCTTGTTGATTCTTAATATTTCCTTCATTAGGTTACTTTGTCATCTTTATTTTTGGTATAGAATAAACTAATTAAATTGTAAATTATATTATATAATTAGATTTCTTTATTTAATTCTATTGAACAAAACAACTAAACTGGGTTGGTACAATCGAAATAGTTTGCTAGGTGATAAAAAAAAAAGTTAATTCAAATCTTATATATTATATTGTAACATTACGTTTATTTTTACTGTGAATGTTTAAAGTGAATCTGATGTTAACGTAATGTATAAAAAACCTATGCTCATTATTTTTATGCATTAGCTTTCTAACACTTAGTAACATGGTCTATCTCGGACCTATTTAAAGAAATAACACACAAACACATAATTTGCCTATAAAATAATTTTAAGCTGATACTATTGATGTATGTACATTACAAAAAGATTAAAATCGCTTTTGTTGTTCGGCTAAAATGTCTTACTGCAAATGACATATTGAAATTTGAAAAATAAACACAATGGTAGAAAATATTATTATTTAAAAATTTTGAATGATAAAATAATTAAAAACCTTCTGTTAAGTGATATATAATAACGTATACATTTGAATAAAAAATCGAATGAAAAACAAAATTTTATAAATATATACAAAACATATTAAAACGTTGTCTCCTAACAAATTCAAAGATTAAACGAAAAAATTACAGAGAAAATAACTAAAATTTTTGTAATTTGTAATAAAACTGTTTTTGATGGAATGGAAGTTCATATTTTGTTAAACTATGACTTAGTTTTCTCAGAATTTGAGGTTTATTAAAAATAAGCACAGGACAACTTTAATTATGGCCAACGCGTAACTATTATCCACAATCAGCAGCTAGTCTTTTTATCAAATTTTAAACAAGAACAAGGAGGAAGAAGAAGTAGTAGTGAATTTTATTAGGAAATTTCATTTTTAGTAAGTATTATTCGAGTAAACTGGTGTCTATCGTACATAGTAAAATTTTCCGATTACTATATTTATGTTTTTTGTATTTGTCTAAAATGTGTATCTAATATGTGTCACTATCTTGCTCTTAGCGTTATCAGTAGTTTGCAATGCCTTGTCATACGTACCACGTTTTACCATGAGGGACATTATTTAAACAGTACTCTCTAGTCTTGCTTCCAAAAACTATAGATAAGTCTTGTGATGAGGTGACTAATGTAACATGTGACTAATGTAACATATAACGTATTCACGTTAAATTAAGCTGTTATATGAAAAATAAATTGCTTGTATATAACAAAATTGCTCTATAATTATAAAAATAAAGAAACATACAAATAATAATAAAATTGCTACTCTATGCGTATTATCTAGCCCAGAACAAGAGTCTTATTCGCTAATGTTATGGATTCTTCATAAAAAAACAAATTTAGCAGTGTAAAATTTTTTATATTAGGTTATTAAATATAAATACATGAATATAGCTGGGACTCGATTACCGGCTACCCTGTTGTGTAGCTTAGGTATGTGCGAAAATATATAACTTATACGAAAATCTCCATTATTACTGTATCGATTAATTAATTACCTATATGGAATATCAACAGTATTTGTATTTGAAGAATAAATACCGAATGAAAATTTTAAATTTTCCTCTTAAATTATAACTGACGTAAATTCTTTCTTCTTTATCTATTCTTGTATGATATATATATATATGTCTCCCATGCTTAGACGTATAAATACCATATTAAGTTTTTTTTACCTGCATAAAACCAATAAACAAATATCCTCGCCAATCATGTTTAGATAAAATTTTGACAATCTCCGTGTATCTATAAATCGATGTTATTATCAGAAATTGGATGTTATCAACACAGTATGTTGTAGGTAATTTATTTAACTCCATAACATTTTTATTTTTATTGAATGACAAAATGCATATGGCCAAAGCCCCCAGATAAGTTACTCAAAATCATAAATTACATATTAATTATTTTACACATTAATTATTTTAGTAACCCTGAGATTGCTTTTGTCATAAAAATAATGTAATAAAATTGACAGAAATTTTGTTAACTGTCCAATATATGCTACGATAACTATTTAAAATTAGCTGACAATAGTCCTGTTTACTTTTCTACTTAAAAATGTCTATATATATATATGGTCAACCATACACCGCCATATTACATTACTAGCTGCTACTGCTCGCGGCTACAGGAAACTAAATCATTTGTTTCATAAATAAATATTATAAGCGCTCTCAATCCATCTCCAGGCAGTACAAATATAAATTGCCTTCTTCTAGACGTAGGCTTCCCCATAATTTTCGCAACTAATCGGTCTAGCGCTGTCCGCATCCAATAGCTTCCGGCGATCTTTACCAAATCATCGGTTTGCCTATCACTTTAGATTCACAATTAAAAAGTAATATAGGCTTGCAAACGAAGTCATTTATTTAGATAAGGATTAAACCCAGATACAAATAATGTGGCTTAATCTGTACCTGCGTTACTGCATATTTTATCATGAAAAAATAGTTATTATGACATAAGCAAAGTTATGCATATAGTATATAATACTTTTTTTTTGTAAATATTTACGTCTTCTATAAAACTGTAGTATATCACTTTGATATATTTTCAATGATTTCAACAGTGTACGCAATAAATGATTTTTTTTGGTATTTTTTTCACACATGTATACACTACCGAAGTTTTCAAATGAATACCTAACTTTTTTGAAAATACTCTGTCGCCCTTGTACAATAGGGATAATTTGGGATTCAAAATGTAAAATAAGTTTTCAAATTGTTCTAGTAGCTTCGGAGCCGATTAAATGCAAACTAACAAACAAATGTTTCCTCCTTATAATATTAGCGTAGACTAATTAGGTGATTAATAAGTTAAAAACTACTACACGCCCACAAAAACTTGAAACCTGTCTGTTTAACATCTAACTGGTTGTTATTGTAAATAAATCTTGGTTGTTTGGTTTTTATGGTTTTAAGCAGAGAACAGTATTATAATCTGTGGATTCTACTGAGTAACAACCTTAGGACAAGTTAGTTAATCTTTATCTATGTAACTCCATAGTAAAGTGGTTGTCATTCGAGTAAGACAATAACAAATTAGGAATATTTTCAACCAAACCAATATCAGTGTTTTTCACAGCAAAATGTTTACATTGGTGTTAAGATAAGAGAAGTGCAAATATAACTGTCGGCTAGTAAGTAATAATCTTGAAAAATATTGATATTATGTACACATTGGTGATACAATTGAATAATGTTTCATTTAATAGAAGTTGGTAACTAAGTATTTATTTTGGTGTCTAATATTAAAAAAGTACGACAGTATTCTCTCGCATTACAGTGAATCGTTAGTTATACACAATATTACATTTATTGAATAATGATAATTACGTTGCTAATAATAGGTTCCATGGATAAATAAATTAATTATAATTATAGGATAAATTAATTTTTATAACTCAATTTAACTACTAGTGGCCAATGGAAACAAAACAAATAAAGGAAGTAATTATAACAATAAAATAAATGGTCCAGTTAGATGGTTACATACATACCTACCAATGTCGTCTAAATGTATACAAAAATTTATTTGTTTTTTTTGTATGGTTAATAATTATACAACATTTTTTTACTCATAACGGAGATATAATTGTGATTACTCATAAATTATATTAATGGATTAAATTCAGAAAATTCCACAATTAGCACAGTTTAGAGATACTGTCCAGTCAGTATAGGTACATTGCATACTCTTATGAAAGTCAAGATTGAATAATATAATTAAAATACTGAAAATTATTGACTTATTAGTTTACAGTTATTCATATCAGCCATCTCCATACTACACCGCACAAATATTAATAATTAGAGTTATCGACTTTTTATACAGAAGATGTAGCGGCTGATCTCTTGGGCGGATAGGGCCAACAACCACACCATTACTGGCTACAACTTTCATATGGCGATTAAAAAGGGGGACGAGATGATAGGGATGGTATGGATGTAGGGATGCATTCCTAAACCAGGAACCTAGTTAATCATCAACAGAAACTACGAACGTCTGTCAGTGACGTGAAGCGAGCCCTATGATGTCAACAGAAATGGCATACTTGCTCTGCATCTGCCTGATAATTGTAGTAGCAATAGGTTTTATTTAAAATTGGAATAGAACAAAATTTGGAAGCACGTGTTTGTAAAACCAAAAAAATTAATAGAGCTAATAATAATTATAAGTATAATTAATGAAATATGGAGAATTAAGATACTAATGTTCAGAAGTAAAAAAAGTAAAAAAAGCCTATATCTGGGTGGAAAAATAATAAACCAAAATTATATTAAAACTCTTGAAGTTAGGAAGATTCTAATAAAGTTTATGAATAGGCCAAAAATTAAGGATCTAGTAACCGTCGCAAAGACTGGCTAGCTCCAATATTCAAATAATAATAATGTAGGTGGTGATAGCTATACTCTTAGTGTAAGTACTACGTTTGAAACTACGGAGCTAATTATATGGCCGTACGTGGATTGACCTAATTATCATCAATTCAAGTCGTTTTAACGATATAGTCATTTTTAACTGACTATTTAATGCTAAAATAAACCATTTCATGGCATGATCAGACAAATTATGAAGTGATTAATTCTTAAATCTAGGAGCTAGATTTCAATTTTCTCAAACGCAAGAAAGGGAGTTGAAGTCTCCGAGTAAAATAATACTCCGAGTAAGATAATCTCATGTAGACCAAACCTTTTTTTGTGTTCCTTATGCTACGCGTGCTGGATCTATATGTTCCTGTAGGAAGTCAATTTTTAATTATTGGCATTTACGGTCATTTTGGCTAACAGGTTTGTCCTTAACAGGTATCTATTGGTGCAGCATATTAAAAAAATATATATGTTTTAAGAGACAAACAAAATACTCATCTCCCACTTAATTAGAACGAAATATATAGGTTGCATAAATTAGTCGCGGTTTTATTCACAATTATTGAGATGTCACTGGCTTTTGTCAAGGAAACAATGCGGTAATTAATTTGTCATCGGCTCGGCTGGGTAAATATAAATAGGTATGTATAAAGAGCACGTAATAAGAGTAGACACTCAAAGCTTTTCATAAAAATAATACTTGTCAATTGATAATAATAGTACTTGTATGATAATTGCAGTCCCTTTGTTTGGTGAAATTAGCTTATGTCTCTTAAGTTTGCCGAAAATGTTATACGCTAATATTAATTAATGAATGCTAGAATACACGTTTCTATTGTCTTTTATCTTACTTGCTATAATATAGGTACGTACTTAACATTTGTGCAAAACGTAAACAATATAAGATAATGAAAACTTTTATTTTGATGTTAATAATAAATTCACGAAATTCGATACACTTTGTTTCATTATGAACTGTAAGTAAATTTACTCAAATAAAACTAAAATAAAATAAAACATGCATAAGTTTGACTGATGCATTTTACAAGCGGCTGACTTTTATAATATATTTATTAATTTGCACTGTTCATATGTACTTATGTAAGTTTTCTGTCAAAAATTTCTAGACCATTTTTGGTATCCGATTGAGTTGAAATCTTGCTTACATCTTTGATTCTGAACATTTGTAGTAAGTACTATCACAGGAATTGAATATAGCCGCCGTTTCAAAATGGTGGATAATATTTTTTATTTTTAAATATAGAGAAACCAAATAACAACAGTGATATTAATAATGTAAATAAGCATCCTCTTGTTTTCCACGGCAAATTGTGCGTCCGACAGGATCCATAATGATCGTGTAAAATATTACGGCTAATAATAAGGCTTGCAATAAATATATTAAGTAGTTAAGAGTAAACGGTGATAATAAAGTCAACAATGTAAGTAGTGTAAATAATGTTAATAATGTTAGTGGGGTTAACAATGTCAATGGTGTAACTAAGTGAAAAGTAGTAAAAGAATGATGTTAATTTTACAACTATTTTTTTTATTTAAATTTTATTGTATTAAAACAAAAACGTTTACATCTCTACGCTTACTAAAAATAAATATTAATATTTCAAAATATCATTATGTTTAAATGTTAAAAGCTTGAAACTCTGATTACGCTATCTGTTAAACAGGTGTACTACATAATTATATCAGCTGATCTTACTTATCTTGACCTTACGTAGCAATTGCACAAAGGTCAATATCATTGAGCAGTCTGCTTCCACGCATTTGCCACTGCATCCATGCATCCACTGCACACAAGATTTTCAAATGTTTGGA
Source organism: Acentria ephemerella (assembly GCA_943193645.1). Taxonomy (NCBI): domain Eukaryota; kingdom Metazoa; phylum Arthropoda; class Insecta; order Lepidoptera; family Crambidae; genus Acentria; species Acentria ephemerella. The sequence goes on along the minus strand of OW971886.1, from coordinate 5,392,858 downwards.
TTTCTGTCTGTCTAACGGGACTTACGGTACAAATGGTCACTACAAAATAAACTTTAATTTGGTAATCGAAAGGTTCTATAAAACAAATATAAGTTATGCTTACATCGGAACTTTTCTCACCGCCCATTTCTAAACTTTCAATGTGTCTTATTTATATTAATCTCTATCTTTACAATGAATAAAAAGAGAAATAAATGCCAAAACCACTGATTCTGCCCAAAAAACTAACATTATTATTTTCTTGGTCAGTAAAACTAGATCAAAGTGTATTTCGTTGCAACCGTATTCAAATATAATTTAATATTCACAATACATGCTTTTAATACTGCAACTTGAGCTAAAATTAGTGTGACAATATTTTTAATATTTTCCGTCTGAAAGTTTATAGCCGCTTGGTGACGTGGAAATTAAGTATCTGTAGGCATGGCGTATAAAAAGTTGAAATAAGTAGTTTTTCCGTAATAACAAGTATTTTTTTAAGTACCCCAAACTCATTTGAGGGTTCAATAAGTTAAAACTTTATTTTGTTAAAAAATTTAATGGATTGAAACCTCCGTTGAAACATGAAATGAGTTTTTACTTATCACATTTGATTTAAATAAATTAGGACAAAAGAAAATTAATATAGCACAGATTAAATATTTAGTATTTCAACGGTGCGTATTTATGTTATATTTAGTATGTATAAATGTATATCTTTCCACGCTTTTCAAAATCCGAAAATTAAGAGTACACGTTGATCTTTAAGTAAGTTTATTAATATTGTAAATATACTAATGTTCGCAGAATGATAATTATTTGGAGTGACATAAAAATAATACTTTATTCACTATAATCGAGGCATTTAAACGTCAATTTCGCAACTCAATTTTCCGCTATTCGATTTGAAAACGTATACAAAACGTGACTGCTTAGGTACAGTATGAAATGTGATTTTAATGAAGCGCATTATTTAAATCGTATATGAATCTATCAACAACAAAACGCAGGTGCCGTTTGGAATTATTATAGAATTTATTATAATAATAAAAAAATGTCTAGTTGGATCTTAATAATCAATTTTGAACAATTTTATACTATTTATTTTATATTATACCGATTTATTATAAACCGATTCAATTTTGCAATTTCAAATCTTAGACACTCATGATACTCATATCATTAGCAGTGATTTAGTCGTCTTCTATTTGCTCAATAAATGTACACGCTTAAACACATAACAAACAAGTACATAATCAATGTTCGATGAACATATATAAAGAAACTGTTTCTTTTGGATAACAACCTTTCTGAGAATAATACAGTTACTTATTAGTTGTACGTTAATTGGACTGCATTTGTTACGGAACTCACAGTCCAAAGTCACAAAGAGAATTTAACACAACCTTACTTACATCGACCAATGCGATTGTAATTCACATTGTTTCAATGAAAACCACTTTTATTTCTACCAAGATCGTTCTCTAGCTTATTGACCGATTAATATCATCAATTCTAACTTTCAATGTCAAGTGTTTATTGTTTTAAAATACAATAAATAATAACAATTACTTTCTCAATTAATAAACCGACTCAAAATAGGATCTTTATTTATTATTGTTCTACAGTATCTTAAGTGTACTTAATGAATAAAGCCTTTATAGTCCCATTTTTCATGAGTTATTTCTAAGTCTTCCAATAAATAGCTATAAAACAACTCTTTGAACTCTCAGAAATTAATGTAAGATAACATTTAAATTAATAATTCAATAAAAGTAAAGGAAGAAAGTAATAGGAAGATAAATCCAAAAAAAAATATGATTGTATGTAATATCTTAACAATAGTACTACTAACATTATATGACTTAAATGTATAAAAATGGATAATATTTATGCAAAATATAAAATTCTATCCATAAAAATAATCACAGTCAAAGAAACCAGATAAAATGTAAATGTATGCTTAAGTATATACATACGGTATCATTAATTGTCGATTAAACTAAAATATAAAAAAATGTAGAAACATAGAGGATAGCTTACATTTCTGCAGAAACCCTTGTGAATTATATAACTGTGTATTGTGCTAAATAAATGTAAATTAAGTTGTTTTTCAACAGTAATGGTAGCAATGGATCCAGAGAATATGAACAGTCAGCTCCAAGTGAGACAAGTGGCGGCGCCGCCGCAGACGCTGAGCCGCGCACTCCCGCACCACCTACGGACAAATACGAAGATCTGCAGAGAATACTCCGAGATCAGATCCAGGGGAAGGCTGATGACCATCAGGTCATCGTACCGCCACATAGAGACCTCAACGTACTTCGACCGGAAAACCCTACTGTAGGGGAGATGGAAGATTTGGAACTCAGGTAATATAGTCTTATTAAGAAGGTTAATAAAGAAATTATCCTTTCAACTTTTTGTGCCGGCAAGGTGAAGGTAGTTAGGGCAGTATGTCACATGTTGCTCTAGCTGGCTTCACATATGGATTCCTCTACTGGCTTATCATCCGGTGGTGTTGAGACATTTGCTGAGCTTTTATATAAAAACACATAATTTTTTTTAAATCAACGTTCATTTAATTAATTTTGAAACGCAAATTAGATAAAATAAATCCATGGTATGCCATTTCAGTTATTAATGTAAGTTTCTACGTTATAATCAGACACTTCAACCCTGTAAGAGATATTAATTAAAGTTATTTCGCGAAAAACGACGCGGGATGGGACATTACGATGAAAATTGTCTAAAGTTGCCGACAGATGACATCCACAAGTACGATTTATGTAGCGCACCGCGGGTTCCCAAATTAAATTGTTAGTTACTTCGTTATTATTGCAATTAAACTTTGATAGCGGAATACTGCATAGTACAGAGTGACTTGTCGTAATTTTTAACAATTTTCTGCAAGTAGTTTTTGAAAGTTGTGTTTCGTCTCTGCTTGAAAATTATTGCAAAGAAGCTAAACGTCCTACAGGCTTTTCATGTATAGCGAATGCTAATACTAAACACTGTAGTATGCATCAAAATCAAACAGGTTGGCCGCGGCCGGTCTCTAGTGGTTGATGTAATTTCGTTAGAGTAAATATTAGGTCGAATCTCGTAAGAATACTGCTAGAATAAAAATAACACTCACACGTTGTTTGAATCATAATACAGAAGAAGTATCGTATAATACAGCACTAGAAGCAGCATCGTAGTACCATCCTATCATGTTTCTACGACCGGCAGATTCTACATTATTATGAGCCATTTTGTGCCGACCTTCTTTATCTTGTAAAGCAAATTTCGGTAGCTGTACAAAGAATCTTATTTAAAATCCTGTAACCCCGAGATAGGCGAGGGTCTCTGACAATAAAACTAAATGGAATGAATGCGTGATGCCTTCCTCAAAACGCGGCTCATGATATGATGAGGTTCTTGTAGTGGAATTCATGTGTCGTATAGAATGGGGTTACTTTGATATTTGAATTTCACCTATAATTTTATGACATGTGTAGTTGTAGGTCACTGTGAACTTTTGTTCCTTATACTCGGTTAATTAAAATGAATAACAAATTGTAAGTATAGTAATTATTGTGAAGGGTTAGGATCAGATGTATCTTAGGTTACTTTGGTCATAAACTGAATGGCATGAGACTGTAGAACATAAATGTTATGGTAATATTTCTCTCCAGTTGGACGTTTGAAATTCTAATCGACTATTTGTCTTAAACGGGAGCATCGTGTTTTTCGAATTCCCTCTTGGCGCAGGCACAATTCACACTAAAAGAGAGTTCATAAATTGTCGAGTAGCGGGCGGCTTGATTTCTAAATGCAGGTTATCGGAGCATGCCACAAATCGAGAACGCTACACGTATTCGCTCCTTAGTATTCAGTTCCATCCTGCACGGTGTCGCCTGAGCCTCGCACCTGCTGCTAGTAGGCAAATCACGTCCACTTATGTGTTCCACGCAGCCAAAACCAACACGCCATCGGAAAATCTTCCATGTAAATCTCGTTAACGACCAGGTTTAGGAATGTGTGCGAAAATTTTAAATTATTTCACAAAGATTTAGCTCGTTGTGCGTCAGATACGGATCCACTGTGGTTTTTAGATTCACCACGCGTTTGAGACCTGAATGGCATTGAGACATCAATAAAATTAGTACCTACTGTACAGTATATATAATCGAAAATCGATTAATACGCTATAGTTACACAGGTATTCTAAAAAGGAAACTTATTGTATTATAACCTTGGTAAACATAGTATAGGGTTTCTGAGAGGATTTCAATTGATTTGTTTTATAATGTATATATAGTTACTACATTTTTACGTACTGTAAGGGGCTATAATAAATTAAAGTGCTATGCTGTGGCTACGTACAGTAATCTAAATATTATTTTATAACATCCAAATTTGCATAAAGTTTTCACCAATCTCGTTTTATCTGTATATATTTTTTATTGTGAGCAGAGCTCTTACTATCGGTGTTGGTTTGTTTTAGTATAAACGCATCAAACTTGGAAAAGCTACAGCTGAAAATTGCTCAACATGAACTTTATGAAGATGGAGAGACATTAGTTGATGCAGTTCTTAAGGATATGATCACCTTACCCATTATTCACGCTGGTAAGTTTGTATTGGCGTAAAATGAATAATATTTGTTACTAAATTATTTACGTTTTAACCACAAGAGTATATAACAATAGTACGTCAGTGTTATAAAATAACTTACATGAGAATCGGTAGTCATTTGGACAATATAACAATCGATCTTTGCCCTGTTTCCGTTGTGCACGGTTATGATTAAATTTAAGTTCAGTGCTACTCTCTCATAATAATCCAACCAAAATAAGACATATGACCGGTGACGTCATATGGCGACACTTAAACATACCTTTTTGATTTTAACGCGCATAATTCCAAAGTGTATGGATTGTCTTACGATATCTCAAGCAGCTTGATGTTCTTATAAGTTATCCTATTATTTTCATATTGAATCGAGAGGAAGGACAGGCAAATATTTTATTTTAGTTTAAATAAATGCTAGCAGAATCACCATCGTTATGTAAGACAGCGTATAGCATACCATTTGCAAGATTGCATCTCTATCCGGGATAAATAACGATATGGTAAGTTAAAATTTGTTTCTTGAAATATTTTACTGAAAATTCGTAAACATTTCAGTTGTTCATTGGAGTTGTATTATCAACATACAACGCATTATAAAATTTGTCTTCACTCTATCATTTATTATTTCATATCAATTTTAGAATGCTGTATCAATTTTATAGTACCACATAAAAAACACTATATACACTCGTGTTACGAACTCTATACTTACACATTATAGATAATTATAAATAATATTTTTTTTAGAGATTTTCTTGTTTTTCGATGGGTAATCCATCTAAAAACTGTCAACGTCAACCTGTCAATGAAATAAAAACCATTTATCTTGAAATTTACTCATGAATATAATATTTAAAAAACTACCCGTATTAAGTTCAAGACTTAGGAAAACATAAAGAAAAATGAAAAAAACAAAAACTAAGCAATAAAAAATTTATTTGGCTTTAAAATTAAGTTTCAATAATTTGTGTTTCGTACCCTAGCCCTAATAACTACTAGAAGGTAATTTTCATTTACCTAATCAGCTTCTGAACCGATTCAAAAGCCCGAAACTCGCGACGTATCAAACAATTGAAACATGTCTTTTTCCTTACTTCGTCACGTAATCTTAACAAACAGCTTCTTAAATATTAACATGATTTGAATGACGTGGTATCAATTTAAAGTTATCGGTTGAACCCTTAAGATGGTGCCATTTTTATAATTATCAACAAGTTATTTAGTACTCTAGATTCCATACTTTTGCTTGCGTGTGTAGGTTTGTGCAACTGCATCAAAATTAGTGTAGTTGGCGTACCACGGCTTTGAAATAACCTGACACAAGAACTAGTCTTATACTGGAATTAGCTAAATGCTAATTAGTAATAATTCCATAACAGTTATTAGAACTCTCATTTTGTATTTGACACAGCAAGTATTAAGATTATTTGATTCAATCAGATATTGCTTTTTGTGACTATTATCAGATGGATTAACACCTAATTTTTTAAATATTTAAATTTACATAAAAATGTTTTCAAGCCTTTATACGCCAATAAGGAAAGCATTGAAGTATTCTTACAGAAGTTTCCTAAACATAAAAATCTAATATCAAGAAATTTCATGATTCTCACGTATTTAAAAACGTAATTGAAAATTTTTAAAACATACTTTGATATCAACCGTTACAAATAAATCCTATAACGAAACGATTGTTCACTGACCTAAATGCTAGAATGTTTTAATATTCAATGTATCGTTAATCGAACCTAGGAAAGCAATTTAGTTGCACTGAGATAGCTTGATACATTTTGTCAATATTAATTATTATTTTAAGTTTTATATTAATGTTGCAGCATTTCAATTAACTATTTAAATATGGTATTAAAGGACGGCTAGAAGTTTCAAGATTGTTATGCAGTAACATTTCCATCTACTGAGGGTAATATGTATATTAGATGAAGTCGAGCCGCAATCGGCGGGTGCGGTCCGACGGACAATAGTGCCACAACAATCACGCCCTTTACTTTGAATTGGACTTAAATATTTAAACCACTTAAATGGATTTCATTGTTGGACCCGACTTTATTGCACGCTGGATATTTTTGGGTTTTCATGAGATATTCTAATTTAACTAGTCAAATTTATAAAGATCTTCTTGGTTTGCATAATACCTAAATCAAATTAAGGCTAGTTTTAAAAATTGCGTTTCTGAAAACAGACAGTTTGATAGGAAACATGCTCGCTTTAAACGGTGGGAGTATTTCTGATACACGACTAAGGGACGTAGACGAAGAACGAATGAAGAAAGTTACATAGGTATCTTTTATACTTTTATTTCTTAGATATACGATTATAACAACGAAATATTTTATAGATTTTATTCCATTAAATAAACCATTTTATAAAGATTAATCAACTTTAAAAACGGTAAAAAAAATTGTAAAACACTAAATAAATAAAAAATTAACTTATTATGCAGTGAATTAAAACTACAATAATTCTTTCATAATATTTTGAATTCATATATTAATATGAATTCTTTTTAGGCGAAGAAAAATTATACAGTTAAGTGTATCTCTATGCTACTATGATTAGACCATTTTTTAACAAATAAAAAATAATATGCGCAAGTATATTATTGTTGTTATTTTTGATTGATTAAACGTTAAAAAGTTAATATTTTATTTTAACTTTGGTCCCAAAAATTTAAGAGTGGTGCTATAATGATAAAATCGCATAGGTATATATCTATAGTTTTAATTGGCAAAATAATTAATGATTTTTTTGACACATAATATACTACATAATTTCAAATAACTATTCGCAGCTCTTATCACGTTAGTGTCTTTATACAGATGAAAAAAAGTAAGAATACACATAACAAATATTTCTTTATTTTTTTATATTATCTATAATCCTCTTTGTACGTCGATTAATACTTTACCGTATGATTCACAAATTCTATTAGAGTACTCATTAGAGCTGTCGTTCTTATCAAAATGACAACTAGTTTTATCGTATAAATAGTTCTATTTCTTATTAAGAATCATTCATCAATAGCAAAAACGAGTAGGAGGTTCAATCAAATATAAAGTTATTGGTTTAACTAAATTTTTTACATTAAATCAGGAATTTGATGTGCTTACTAAGCGTCGGTATCAAAAATATTGCTCAAACTAAATTAATATATACATACTTTATAATTAAGTATTGCTTTATTAAAAATCTATTTATGTGTGTAATTTAAGTACAAATACCACGTGGCTAACTCATACTATTTTGTTTGACAGAGCAAAAAGAAGGCGGCACGCAGCTCAAATTGATAATCGACTACCCAAACGGAATTCAAGCGCTCTTCAAGCCGATGAGGTAAGTTACTTATTAATTTTTTTTTATAAGAAATTTGTGGAATAGTGAACATTGCTTACACTTGCCTAATATTTTAATAGAAAATATTAGAGCATTTTTTTCATAAAATAACTTAGTCTACGTTTCCTCTCTAATAATTGTACTAGAGAAATGATTTTTTACAAAATTATATTTCCCTTTTTTTTATAATCTTCAAACACCTCAAAAATTTTCTGCTGTTTTCTGATATCGAAAAAAATTGACAAGAAAAAAAATGCAAAAAAATTAAAAGAAATATGCAAAAAAATTTGACAAGATTATGAAAAAACTAAACCTAAGACCAAACCCGGTCTTTTCTTGACTTTTGATGAAAAGTGATGAAACCAGTTCAGTCTTGTAGTTGGAGATCAGGGACTACGAAACGTTGTTTTTGTGTACTCGTAGGAATTTTCGATCCGAGCTGGAGTTGCCCCTATGGCTCTCGCTGGAGTTCGGATGTTCGGGCACAGTGCAACAGCAATTTAAGAATACCTTAGGGTTTCCTCTTGGAAAATGGCCAGACCAAATAAACTAATCTAAGTCAAGTTAACACTAAACTAAACTATTCTGATACTGCCAAAAAGAAATGGTTACCATCATCAATTTTAATTAAAATAAACAAAGGTTTTTATGTCAGTATTTGTAAACATACTGATAACATTAAATTCTCAACTTTTTGTATCAATTAAAATGGAAATATTTACATCTGGAATTGAAATCTGTATTCTATATTATTTCTCTAATATACTATATTATCAAAAATTATATAGATGACAAATGAAAGAAAGGGATAGTTCGAATTTACTGTAGTATGACATAGTCGTCAGATATATTTCACTATTTATTAAAATATTCTCTTATTAGAAACGAAAACCAAACGCAATTAAATATTTGCGTTACATGTTTTGAACCTTTAACTTAGGGCCGATTTGCAATACAATCTCAAATGACATTTATCCAAAAATAACTAGAAATCTATAGTCCATCTGTCAAAAATAATTTTATAAATAATATTTAACGCTTGGAGAATATCGTTTAAGCTTCTTATTTCGAGTCCAGTTTTCCATCAGTCAAGTCTTTTGCACATTATTTACGGAATTTTCCTTAAGAGCTTTAGTTACGTTGTTCTGAAGAAGTTCCAGAAACTTCCTTGTCACCTCGAACTGTTGTGCGTCGTCGCTTTTATACAGAACTTCGAGAGAGTTCTTTCGGCTTAGCTTGCCCACACTTGCCACGAGTGCTGTTCGAGTGTGGAGTAGTTGTGTTACTTACGTCCATTGTTAAAGTCAATTGTATTCTAGCTAAGTATTGTTGTAAGTCCATACACTTCTTTCTGAATCGATGAAAGTTTACCTATTTCTTTATAAAATATTTTGTTTTAATCATACAAAAGTAAAAGAGAATATAAAAAAATACCCAATAGTAGTAAACGTATTTTAGGGGAGGAAATCCAGCGTTCAAAGTGTTAATGAAACTGCAATCATACTGAGTGGCGTAATTCCAGTGTTAAATTTTTTCAATTTGGTTATTATATTTTATAAATATTCTGCATTAAAAATCATTGAATATATATTTTTCATTTTATTTAGATCTATGAAATAATTAAACATGTAATCAAACATCAATCATATCTTTAAAATTGATAAACTTAATAATAAAAAAAATTTCATCAAGAGACATTTATATTTAAAAGTAAGTTCTCATCCATACCCATAAATTATATCGAGTGCGACGTAAAATATTCTGAAAGGATACACGAATACAATTTTCATTGTCAAAGAGCAAAAGGTACCGGTTTACTCGCGAGAGTGTATGGGCTCCCAGTGGACTACTGTCTACCGTGTAACGGAGACCCTTGCACAATTGCTACATACTTATTGCATGCGTTATTCAAAATAAATATTATACACAATACAAAAATATATTTTAAACCATGAGGACATCACACATTCTACGAGCTAGATCTGTTTAAAAGGTCGATAGGTTTGGTACCACAGTATACCGTCTTCCAACAGTGCAATTGACAAAAGAACGACTTTAGAAAACAGGTGGGCATAAAGAATGCAGTTCGCAGATTCAGTGTAATTACAAAGTATGGGATGACATAAACATCTCATCTCCAGAATGTCAAAGGTCCTACAATATCAAAGGTTTTTGTTGCTTCATGATGGTTACCACATGCCAACAAGAGGATTAAGGTCTGAGTTTGTTCGGTATGATTTAAATATATTTTTAACTCTACGCATTCTATGGATTATGGACATTGATTTAATATGTAAAAACGTTTAAACAATCAACTTTAATTGATTGACGACCATCAGATGTTGTCGATCATATTTCTGGATTCAACAACATACTCCTACAAGCATGAATCTTCATTAAAGGTACTGCCGTTTTGTGCTTTTTATTAACAAGTTTTAGCCTATTGACTATTTTATCTTATCTTGATGTAGAGCCAGGATTATTTCCGCAGCATTTTGACCCAATGGGATCTTTTGTGCTGTAATCCTGGTGTCTGCTGTCCTGGAAACCTCCAAAATGTACTTACAAAGTACGCTTGGAGTCAGTAGCCTTATGGGATAGCCTCGTTCAAAGATACCCATTCTTTTCCTGGCAAGAGCATCACAGTTACATAGGATGTGTTCCATTTGTTCAGTATGCTCCCCACAGCCTATCGGCTAAAACGGAAAGTAATAATAGAGGCTGGAATATAATTCATTAGATCAAAGTCAAAGTCAAAAATAACTTTATTTAAATAGACTTATTTACTAATCTCTTTTAAATCGTTCATTCAGATCATTCAGAAATACAAATAATATAAAGATATTGATCTATAAAATATTAACAATTAAGTTAGTTAATTTATTAATCACCTATAGATAGGTATGCTGAAGTTTTTTTACTGACTGTTTTTTAAATTATATTAGTTGAACACCAGGAAAATAGGATCCAGGCTGAAAACCTAAGAAACGGGATGAGTACCAAGTCCCTCTTCAGAGCGGTGGCAGATAGATAAGGATCTCGCTAAAACTTAAAAACGGATGGTCCGATTTGAACAATTACTTATTTATTTTGTTTCCTTAAATCAGGCGTAATTTAAAAACAATAACAACATGGCAAATCCTTAAGAAAAGTTATCCAATATTATTGAAAATTGTTAATTTAGTATGGAATTTCATTTATAGCAACTTCGGCTTATTTTACATAGATGGCGTTTGTGGCAGGTTGTAGTTGATACAAAGTTCAAAGGCTCAATTAGTAGATAGTATATAAATTACAGCAGCGCCTCTGCTTCGTAGTTTTGTAACTATATTTTAATACGGAGTCTAAATTTACATAAACGCGCTAGGTACGTTTGAAGAAGAATGGACACAGAGCGTGACTACACCGTGCGCTCTGTTCATGGGGCAAATATTTGATAAAGATACATCACCTGATAAATGTAAATAGAATCATGAATCATGTCACGGCTCCGGCCCAAGACAAAACTACGTAAGGAAATATCGCCACCCATAACCCTAACTCGCCAACGATAAAACTAACGCACGCTCGCAGGCGAAGGGTTACTATCGACTGTCGTCTAATTTATCGCTCCCCAACGAATTGTGGATCCACGAGCTTTCGATACGTCGGGATAACCCCCCGAGTCTATAATTTTTCAAGTAACTTCAAGAAGTCTCTTGTGATTAAAAATCTTGTCATTTTCCTAGTAAATTGAAGGCCATGTTAATCTGAATTTTCCTATCTTTCCTAGACACTACAACTTGATGATGGTGTCTGGCTTTATAGGTAACATCTCTCATTTTAACCGTCAAGCAGTTTTCTGTGTTTGTGTTAAGGTAGCTAGAAGTGTTGAGGGCCTACCGTTTAATAGATATTTGTCTAGTTTTACATTATTTTTCATAGCCGCCGTATAATACCCGTCAAGTATAAATTAGTATTTCAAAGGCAGCGCCTTTCAATCAATTCTTTCTTAATATATACTTGAAACCCTAATGTATGGACGAAAAAATATTTAAATGATTTATGTGATACTCATAATGTGAGTACAAGAAATAAGCATAATTTTATTGGACATTTTACTCGTCTCTACAGAATAGACAATTCTCTTATGCGGCTGTTCGATCTACCAGCCGAACATTGGACTTTGCGTCAGCATGTTTAGCAAGGAGGCAACCTACTTTCGATGGAACTGAACCAACATGCACCGTCGGCAGTCTACACCTATGAGAGACATACAAAAACTTATCGATGTGTACAATATAATAATTTAATATATAAACGATAAATCAGATCAATTAACCAGATTTCAAACGTCCGTGTTGTGTCCTACCTCCCCGCTGCTGTCTGCCGGTCTACTCCCTGGGGCAGTCCCTATCATCACTATGCCGCTCTCAGGGCTACGCCCTGGAGTGGCTTCCTAACAACCTATCCTTGTTGTCTTGTCTTATACGCTGCCACAACATTCCCTCTAAAGTATTTACGAGCTGCGGCACCTAACAATCGCTTGCTGCCCGCTTGTACAAGGCTGTATGTATACGTTTTTACAACAAACTTCCAGTCGATATAAGAGACTATCCAATAAATAAATTTACAACAAAATAAAAGTGAAACTATGTACGAAAGCTTACTATAAAATAAATGATTATCTTATTGATACTAAAGCGTGGGAGTAACTTGCTCAATGACTATTCATTAAAATAATAATTGTATTAATAATATGAATATTGATACGTAATGGCAAAAGCAATTTGTAAATGTCATTACAAACATTTAAAAGTTGATGAGTTTCTTGCGCTGCTTCTTCTCCTAAAGTAAGTTCATCGAAGCGGTAGTAGGATTCATTTTTAACGATTTTAAACAACATAGTAATTAAGTCCATAATAAAGAGTATTTTAATTTTGATTTGTGCTCGAGTTCCATGTTTAATTTAGTTACCTTTTGCCATGAGTTTTCTCTTCACACCATAGTTTTCTCGTCAATGGCATGATTTATATCATCATCATCAAAGGCCTTTACACTTGCTTTATATAACTTAAGTAAAATGTACGTATTTAACTTTACCAGGTTAAGTGTAAGTTAAGTTACTTACATGGAATTAATATAAATAATTAATTCCATGTAACTAACTTACCATAATGGATGAAAATAATAATAACAAAATTAAATTTATTTTTCTCATTACCTCTGACGAAGCAGTAACCGAAGGGTAATATGGCTGTTGGAGGAACTATAAAATAGCATGTTGTTATTGTATTCATGACCGAGACGTCCAGACATGACGTTGCAACATGATTGTAGTAATTCATTTCGTAGTACAAAGCTAAATTTGTGTGGCATAAACAAAACTGCGTCCTGCTGTCATATTATTTGAAAAATATAAAATTTTACCGTTTTTGGTATATTGATATCCAATAAAACACACGTCTGGTTGGCTTTTGAGAACTGAGAACATTAGGCGAACGTAAGTCTTTTAAAAATTTAGTAACCTGCCGGCGATCGCGTAGTAGCCCATAAATCCGATGGCTCTGCCGTTATATTACCGGGAGTACGCCTATCTGACCAGATTCAGGATTTAATACCTACTTTAATCGTTTTGTTTCAATGAAATTGATTAAGCACCACGTTTGACTGCACTTAAATTGTAAAACGTCCTTTTCTAACGACCATACGCTATAAATCTGAAAAGTATTTTATCTATAAATTACGACGTTGATATGAAAAATTAATCTGCGCCATCGACAGTTTTTGACGTTATTTCATCAATCTGATACGTTAAGGTTATATAAATTAACAATATTCGAATGCACTGAGGCTAACACGATTATAAAAAAATATTGAATTAATAATAAATGTACAATTTTAAATTACTTAGCTCTATATTTATTTATGAACCTCACAGTAAAAATTTCTTTCAAATGTAGGTAAAAACATACATTTTGAAATTTGTGGGTACTTCACCTTAATCGATCGTAATAAGAATTATTTTTCAAGTTACGTTTTATAATATGCAGTCGTCTGTAAACGTCGAGTTGTAGATATTTTATCATTAGCTATAAGGTTCATAATCACGAATTCGAGTTGACTTTAGATAAAATTTAGATTAAAATTATGATAATCATGGGTTAATATGAGTCCTAGGTTCTAGTAATAGAAATTCATGTATGAGAAAGCTAGCTTCACAAGAAATACAACAAAGATTCAGACGATATGATGTTGCGATAGTATCGTAAGGGAGCTCTCGTAATCTGGCTCTCGATAGTCCCCAAACGGACGAGGCCAGGAGCGTGCTCTATCGATGCACATCGGCCGATCAGACTCTACAAAGAACATTGAAATTTTCAAAACCAAGGCTGAAAACTTCAGTGATAACGTATTATAGTATTTTTATTACCACACTCTCCTCACAATTATTAAATAATACTTAATAATTACCTGATGTTTTCATTATATTGTACTTACAGAACGATTTGAAATTAAAATGTGTGTATGCATACGTTGATAACTAACATAAAATTAAGCTTAGTCTAATTTTAATTATTATAGTATTTCTTCTACTATTGCTGTGTCCGACAAGATGCCCTTTTTTTTATAAAATACTGGATTTTTGTAGTCTTCTTGAGTAAAACTTTATATTTTTCCAATCAATGCTGTAATATTATACATTTCATTGGTCACTAAATTATTGTTGATAAACTTACGTCCATAATAATGCCATCAATAGCATTTTTATGGAAAATCTAAAATTATTAAGTCAATTTCCATGGAATATTTAATTATATGTAGTATTTGCTTTCCTTATATTTGTTGAACTAAAACCTATTCAACATTTAAACATATGCAAGGCAAACACTTTCTTGTTTATTTGCCTTATATTCTCTAAGTATTTATAATCAAGGCAACTTGATCTTACTGCTGACACCTATACTTAGTGGTATTTTTGCAGTGTCATATTTAGACCACCAGAGGTTACGTGTGTAACCATAGACATTCTGTATACAGTTCCAGTTAAAAACGACAATAATATGATACTTATGGAGTCATATCGTTTCTTTATATATTCCGATGTTCAAGAGTAGATAAGAATGCAGACCTTTTGAATTAGGCTTGCCCCGCAATGCACTCATGATGACAAAAGGCAAATAATGTAAGCATTATTTTTCCACAGGTTTGCAAGAGACGTACAGACACTACCGAATCATTTCTACTTTTCTGACTATGAAAGACACAATGCCGAGATAGCAGCATTTCATCTGGACAGGTAGGATCTCTTCAAGAACTTTAATCAAATTAAATTAAATTACCCATATGTCTCCACCAAAATTAGGTACCAATTGCCTCAATTCCCCTATGCACCGATTCACATTTCCGTAATAGCATAAATTAAATATTATTTAAAAGTTCAGAAGTTTCTTGCGGTAGTAGGGTTTAATTTATGACGATTTAAAAGAAATAAATACTTTACTCTATTTAAAAAAAGAGAGATTATTTAAAATAAAGAGATTTTTATAATTTTTTCATTCCATTTCATCACGAAGGAAAGACTTAGGAATGTTAAGTTAGTTGACACTTACACGATACATATACATTTGACTTATTTGACATGTTTTATAATGTGTTAAAATAGTGGCTATTTTAGAAACTTCAAATGATATCACCGGTACTCTGTCTTTTTTGATAGTATTGAACTGAAAGAATATTACTGAAATTAAGTTTAATTCAGTTCCTCTACAACGGAATCGGGACCAATATATAGTACTAATATAATTAAGTAAATACCTTATCCACTTTGCATTATGGGTAAATATGTCACAAGCATCATACTATCAGTACTCGAGATAGGTGTTCAAGAATATTCTGAGATGCAATGAACTACATTATTAAAAGACAAACAATCTTATATCTATTAAATTAGGGTTAAAGATCATGCAACAGTTTATGTGGCTAGGTAGTAATGATTATTGCTGTGGTAATCAAATACAGCGTTTTTTTAAATTAAAGTGCGAGTTTTTTTTACAGAAATGCCTGAATATATATACCTAAATACTAAGATAGAATTAACAAATTTGACACGAAGCTAATTTTACTGTAGAATTCACAATGATTTTAAATAAACCAACAATTTGAAGATTTGACAAACATGTAATGTGTTTTACAATTTATGGTAAAAATAAGCTACAAGTGGAAGTAAAAATTTTCTAAGTTTTATTTATATAGAGGTAGTCAGTTGAACTGCACCGGTAGAATTCACAACTGGAAATTTAATGTAGGTGACTATATAATACTATAGTCTATAGACCATCGCACTGCTTCACTTTTGTACGGTAACTCAAGAAATAGCAGCGTTGTTAAATGTATATCAACTATCCAGGATACTGGGTTTCCGCCGAGCCATGCCAGTCGTGGGACGAGTCCTCAACATGACTACGGAGATTTATGACGTGACCGAGGGTGACATTTTGAAGACATTCTTCGTATCACCAGCAAACAATTTCTGCTTCCATGGCAAATGTTCGTACTACTGCGACACTGGACATGCCATCTGTGGTAATCCCGATATGTTAGAAGGAAGCTTCGCCGCATTCCTGCCCACTGTAGAAATAGCCGAACGAAAGGTACCTATAGTTCATGAATAAATTAAATTATACACAAACAACAATTTACAGTTAAAAACTGTAACTTGGTATCACAGAATAGGATACTTTCATACCAACCGAGCTTTCAAACGTGTCAAAACCGATTCAATGTATTGTACATAGTATCTTATCGTGTATTGCCACGGCACGTTGCGCACACAAGGATAAAATGAATTATGTTATTTGAGTGACATTTTGTAATTTATCGAAGATACGACACAGTACACTAGCATTTGATCTTGAGTGCAGTACCCCTAGAGTAAGTTTTAATCAAATTGAACCGTCTTGGTCGTGTTCATCGACACCTATCTAAGTGTATGGAAACGACAGTAGCGCCCCTATTGTGAAGTATTAGAAACGATTTTTAATATATGCGATAATCAGCTGAATGCAAATAAGATACGTCTCGATACGATCGAAACTCACACTAGGGATACAAGTTGGAAAACAAAAGCTATGAGGCCTTAGAGTAGTCAGGTGCATGTACACAGTTCTGCGGAGAGTTAACTCGCCAGAGGGAATTTAGGAAGCTTTGTGAATAGCAGAAAAAAAAATTCCTATGCTAACTACATAACGCTTCCTACTGATCAAGTTTTAAGGCTACATATAATAACCGCTTTTAAATCACGTTATCTAATTTATGCCCTTGTAAAAAAATAGTAATAATTAATTTTTCTCACTGTTAGAACCAAATAGACAGAGTAGGAACTATTTTTTTTTTACGAATTGTTATTTATAAATCAAACAATTTCAGGTATGGCGACATCCGTGGAGAAGGTCTTACCATAAACGAAGAAAAGCTCAATGGGAATTACAATCTGATTATTGCGATACGGTATGTAGTTTAATGAGAACTTCTGTTCACCTTTTTTATATACTCGTATGTAACACAATCGCTGAAGACTTTTTTCTTTCTCCATTACGTTACAGCGTTACTATAAATATAAGTATTAACAATTTTCGGTTGCTATAAATCTGAAAAGGTTGTTATTTTCTTAAGTTTGCTAAAGGTTCTACACCATTGTCTCTGAACCTATTCTTTTATTTGTATTGTATTTATAAGAGATATAATTTGGTTTTGGATTTGTTTTTCGGTTTATATGTTTAAGCATTTTACAGTCTATAATTTATAGATGAAGCCATAGAATCTTGGGATTGGGATTAGAAGGAGTTTGAGTTGTTGATATGTCATAAACACAGTGAAAAAGTTTAGATTTATATATCTTGCACAAAGGTATTATAATAAGCTATACAAAATTGTTAATATCATTGTTCTCGTGGTATTCTCATGTGCTTAAAAAAAGTATTTAAATGATTGTTGTGTAGGTGCGGACGACGCCACCGTACGATTCGGGCCGGCGGCTCCTCGACCTTATGGACATGTCTATCTTCGACTTCCTCACTGGAAACATGGATCGACATCATTATGAAACTTTTAAGTTGGTATTAACAACTCTATTATTATAACATTACTCATTAAAAGTTTTACATTATAATCTGTTAACAGTTTTAATAAATTTGTCAGCAAATACTGCCTAAAAAGGTTAAAAATAACGTTATTATCTCAACAATTTAAATTAGATGTTTTTTAAATAAATTTTTTAATTAAAGGTTTCTTACCGAGGTACATAATGTTAAGATATATAATGTCTACTCCTGAGAATCTGAAACAATTGAAATTTCATTGTAACAGCTTTTTTAACATTTTAAAATGTAGACCCGAAAACAGCTTATAGTACTTGTTGCAGGGAGTTATAATTCAATACATAATAATAGTAATTATGAAATACTTTCATAAATCTGTTATATATAGAAAAATACATAAACCTAATATTATTTAGGATGGCAGTTATATATGTTATTTAAGTTATCCACTGACATGTACCATGAACATTTTTGGTAATATGTGTATATGGTAATAATGTGCCCTATTTATTCCAGAATGTTCGGGAATGAGACGTTTACCCTGCATTTGGACCAGGGCCGTGCCTTCGGTAAAGCATACCACGACGAACTCAGCATCCTCGCGCCGCTGCTGCAGTGCTGCTACATCAGACACACCACTTTACAGACGTTACTCAAGTAAGTTTTCATACTTAAAAGTTTGTCATTACTTTATGTTGTTGTTATTACAAAAATTATTTTGTTATTACAAAAATTATTTTGTTATTACAAAAATTATATTGTTTTAAGATAACAAGACGTTTTATTTTTTATTAAAGGAGATATTTATGATGAAAAATATGACTCAAATTAGAAAAGTCTAGATGCATTTTTATGTGGACATTATGTATAATTTATGTTCAAATAGATTCATTTTCAACTTTAAGATTGCTTCAGCACATTATTATATACAACATGAAAATGCAGATAAAAATAAAATCTTTACGGTGATATGAAATTAATATTTTTCATTATAATGCATGACAATTTTCCATTGTCAAATATAATTGTCATTGTCTTGTTCTGTTAAACTAAAAATACGAAACATAATAATAACGTAGCCGTTTCAAATTCATTAATGTTAAACAAAATCTCGTCTTTTCATTATTATTTTCTCAACCTAGGTCGAAATGGGAGCAACATCTTTAAAAGTAACAGCACATATCTTCAATATTTTATATCAAGGGTCAAATAAATATTGGGTTCTTAGACATAATTAAAGTTTAATATTTACATGGGCACAGATCTTCCGACTTATTTTGGAAAAAAAATCGTAAGAAATTTCGGGTTGTAACACTATCACGCACACTAACATTACCACACCTACCGTGATGTTGATTTATATATTATGGTGCAAAACAACTATGTTTTACTTGCAGATTTCACAACGGTATACCACTTTCAAAGTATCTTCGTGAGTCAATGAAAGTGGATCCCGTAGCCCCTGTATTGTGGGAGCCACATCTAGCAGCTTTGGATAGGCGAATCATTATAATCCTGGACGCAATTAGAAAATGTGTTGATAAGGATGAAAATCCCTTACAAGCGGAGGTGAACGACTTTGTATGACCGTCAGTGAAATTTTAGATTTGAAAATGTTATGATAATGTCAGGAATTTTAAACTCTTTTAAGCATTTAGTAGTTTGGAAAAGACAATAAAATTTGAAATTGTGATCAGTGAAGAGTTGCTAGTCGGACCGTGTTATAAAGTGATTTAAAAAGAGTTAGTATTTAAGACAAGCAATGCAAGATCTTTGGTTTAGTCTGAAAGACTTTTAGACATAAGTTTTTAGTGCCAAAGATTGTCCAAATCTAATGTGAGATAATGAGCATAATTTTATAACCATTCCACTAAGTTACGAGTTAGCCATTACATGCCAAATATGAAAGAGAATGAGACGCAAGTAGTTATATTTTTGCTTGATCACGAGATGCAATCATCAAGATCAAGATGAATATCGTGCATCTACTAATGTGCGTAGTTAGCTTTTAGTACCTATTGTAGAGTATAATTAAAAATTTAGGTAGTCCGTATTTGATCATAAGACTTGTTGTAATGTGAAGTGCAACATAATTTAATGTACATAATATTGTCGACTTGCTATATTTTAATACTTCAGTCAATTAGCAAACATATCTACCTACCTACCTAACTAGAAGAAAGTGTTCTTCTTCTATCTCTTTTAAATTTTGCAGACCATATATTGTAGATGTTAAACTACCTCCACTTACAACGATTTTAAAAAAAAAATGCTGCTAAATGAAACTTAATTTAAAATAAATATTTTTTATTGAAAACCATGTAAATGTTTTGTAATACATACAAGTATTAAATGTTTTTTATAGTACTTCCTTTGAGAAATGAAATTAGTCCGTGGTATGGTCCTATAATTATTTTAATGGTATAGTGTGTAGGTAGATAATTATAATCAATTTTTAGGTATGTTTTACATTGATGAAGTTATTGTAAGCACATTTAGTAACTTGCAACCTCGACGTCTGTTCCTGTGACTCGAAGCTCAAAATACATATCATATAATACAAAAAATGCTGTAAGTGTATCGGTACGTGATGTAATGTACGATTTTTTCAAGTTATATATTGTGGCTGTAACATTACAATGCAAAGTAAAAACCTTACCTGCGTAAAAATATTGATGCTATTTATTGTATATTTATGCATAAATTATGATCTCGTAAGAAAAATTAACAATAGTTCTTTATAATCATTTGGATATAATTTATTGATATTAATTTAATAAGAACATAAAATATATTCTATTAATAAGCAGGTCCTACTTGAAAAATGTTATATAATATTGACATTTTTATATCGGGTGTAGAGAATATAGAGAATAGAATATTTCTTAGATGCGCATGACATGTTATTAAATTATTCTGACTTAAGAGTTATTTTCAAACTATTTCATAGAAAAGGTTAAATCTATCAAACACCATAAATTCATCAAATAATTGTAAAGTGAAATAAACGTGGGCTCCTTCTATGACTCACTTTTATGTTACAATAATCGCATTTCAATCAAACTTATTACCTTATTGATCTGATTAGAAGTAGATTAATCCCTGTTTTGATAAGTTGGTAAAATATTTAATGAGCGCTCATAAAAACAATAATTTGTAACTAAGTAACCCCATGGCATTATTATATCTGAAAGATAATTAAAGGAAAAATTATAGACAAAACAAAAAACGCCAATATTCCCCAAGCAACTCAATCAGCTTTTTTGAAGATAATGTCCATTAATTAATTAGTGATATCGTTACTATCAAAAATTAGTTTTCAAAATTAATGTAATTTTTTCTTTAAGATTCGCGCAAACGGACACCCGACCATAGCCACCGATAGCTAACAACAAGTAGTAAGATTTTTCATAGTCCACGACACGCCACTCACTACATAGAATATGTTTTATCCAATTAACATTCGCTGTCAGAGTCCAGCAGAAGTAAGTTTGTTCACGTTTATTCGCACGGTTCCGAAAGAGGTGGCGTGTGTCAGCTATTGTGGCTTTGGTCGGTGGTTTTACCCACAAGTATCCTTATTATCCGACTCCTTGACTGTGTTTATTTATTATATTTTAATAAAACACATACTTAAATGCTGTATTTAATTGCTGTAAAATTCTTTTTAGACTAATTATAAATAGTTGCTCACGAAAGAGTGTGATTGTAACGTCATCTTAGTGTCGACTTGCCAAAGATGTACCTACAAATTACTGTAATTATGTAAAAAGTGTTGTAAAGCGTTTTGCTAGAGTGCAATGTACTGTTGATTGTTTACAAATTAAAGTATATGATTATTGTCTATTAATTTTAATTAACCTCAAATACCTAAATATCCCTTAAAAAATCATGTATGTAAGTTTTGATTTACTCTTAAATTACAATTAAAATTACTATACGCTTCGTTTGAAAAAATCATGTAGGGAAAAACCCGCTTATCTTTGGGAGGAATGATTCTTTTTCAGCCAACTCACTACGTGTAAACTATTCTTAACTTACCTATGTCAGCAGGTGTGTAAACAATACATTTTTACTCCTAATTTTGTACATACGTAGTTAAAATATAGAGAAGTATCGTACTACCTATAAACACAAAAAAGTAACATAGGCAGATACATAGTATACTACATTCTCTAATTATTGTATATCGGAAATCACTAGTTGTCATGAAGCTCATCGCGAAATGAATATGCGAATAACATTAGTGAATTATGAAACAAAAATACTAAATAGAAAGTCAAATTATCAATAACAAGACGTGTTTCGAATAATTTAGATCTATATTTTTCCGTTACTCATTATACCTAACACAAGCTTTTAGTGATGCTTACGTTGGGGTTAAATTATGTTATATTTATTTTCTTTCTACTTACTTACATTAAACAAGTAAAATTTTCTCTAACTTTGAAGAAATTAGAAGAATTTTAGGTTTATAATTTTGTCTTTTATTCTAAAAGCATTTTCTCCGCCCCCAGAGTAAGAAGCTCTCTGTAACTTGATAGTGCTGTCGAAATGGATCCTGGGTCGAATTTGGAAACAACGATATAAACCGAATTATGTGAACATAAAAGTACAAATTTAGCGAGTGTGCCTTCACGGCGACAATAAAGGTCACATAAAACTAAAAAAACACAAAGATATGTGCCCCTATAAAATAAACCGGAACATGAATAGGACAAATATTTGATAACACGGTTTGTAACTTTACGAGCTTTTTCTTGTTTATTAAACACTCAGGTCAAATTTACTGGCGAAATTACTAGGCTTATTATGCTTACTATATATCTATGTATATATTTCAAAAGATAAAGGTTTAATTTATAAACTTTTTACACAACATTACATTTGTACGTATGCGTACGTGTGTGTATGTGTATGTGTGTAGATTATTAGAAGGATAAATAAAATAATAAAATTCTAATATTGACCAACAAAAAAGAATTCTGATTTTTCACGTTTACACAAGATATTTTGTTATTCAGGTGCTGAGAGAGGCAGTGTCAGAAATTGTATTTTCATATCAAGAAAGTGATTCTCACATCAGATACAAGCATACGTTGAATAACAAGAAGCTGAACGTTTAGACTTCAGCGGCCGATCGAAAACAAACGTTATTTATTTATTTTTAATCGTAGCCTATCGAAACATATATTACATACTGCAAATGACAATGAAAAACTTTTAATGATACCATAAAATATGAAGAACATAGGAAAAGTGAAATATTGTCCACCGGTTCCTAGTCACTTGATTAAGACTACAATTTTGATGTTCCATGAGCAAAACAAATGAAAATGAGTGGAGCCTACATTTCGCACATTTTCTTTGTTGGATTTGTTTTAATAAAGCCTTTCTGTTTTAATAAATCTGATTTTCTAATTAAGAACAACATTATCGTCTCGAGAATTCCTTTGGTCGTAGAAGCTATATTAAAGCGAATATTTTAATAATTGAAAGGATCGTTTGCAGCCGCCCGTCTCGCCTGAAGGACCGGAGAAGCTGACGCCTGAAAATTTAGGAAGGTATTAAGTATATATCTATTTTTAAGGTACGTTTTTAGACCTTTTAACACTAACTAAAAGGTACCTGTTTAGTAGGTATCATAATAAGCACTAATGAAATAGTATGATACCAGTTCTTCTAAAACTTTCATAATATTTTCATGCCAGCCCACCCGGAACCTTACATTCTGTAAACTTCCTGTTGTGTCTAATTTGTCAGTTCTTCACAGATTACACCTCTGAAGCATTTATATTCCGAATACTATACTTACGTTATTATTATCTATTAGGTTGGGGAAAAAGTCTTTTCGCATATAGTATGTATAAACTTGTAATAAAATATTATTTGACTGTACTATTTGTATCTGACTTTTTCATGACTTTAAAAAGGTGACATTTCAAAAAAGAATCAAATTAGGAAAATTTTGATTCTCACTATTTTTCAGTTGTTTTTATTTTGTCGAAATGAGCGATATATGAAGATCATTCGATTAATGAAGATGAAATGAAAGAAAAAAAAATGCAGAACGCGAACAAAATTTGTGACGTTTATGGACCTAATGCAGTATCAGTAAGAGTAGCACAAAATTTGTTTAAGCTGTTACGGATAAAATGAACGCTAGTTTTGAAAAAGTTGAGCAAGATCGGCATATCTGCAGTAATAACATAGCTGAAGAACCGGGAATTAACTACAAAACAGTTTTGACCCATTTGAAAAAAGCAGGATACACAAAAAAGCTCTATATTTGGGTGCCACTGAAGCTCACTGAAAGAAGCCTAATAAACCGTGTAGTCATTTACGATTCTTTATTGAGATGTTAATGAAACCGAACTGTTGTAAAAGAGATTGATAACTGGTGATGGAAAGTGGATCACGTATGACAAGCAATTGCGAAAAAGGTGGCGGTCAAAAGTCGGTCAGGCTTCATAGACTGTGGTAAAACCTGGGTTAACTCGCAATAAAGTGATGCTTAGTCTATGGTGGGATTGGAAGGGTATTGTTCACTATAAATCAAAATAAGGTTAAATAATGCTTCTGTATGCCCTTTGACCTTTGACATTGACAGCAGCTAGCCCCAAATGCACACTTAAGTGTTGCATTGAATCTGGTCGCTCGCTAGTAGATAGTTGTAGTTGTAATTAAACCATGTTGTTTATTCTCTTGGCCAACACTACTAGTAGTCTCAACATATCAACAATATTCCATAGTGTTAGTTTCTGACCTGTCGAACTTGCGAGTGCAACTAACGAGAACATCCGAAAGAGTTGCCAACTGTCTGGTGCAAGGAACTATCGAGCAGGTAGAGCCCTACTGTTTGAATTCCTAACAAATTACCCTCAGTAATTAGTATGCTTCTGCAAATTATCGCATATGATCGCTCGGGAGACGAACTATTGCACAAAAAAGTTTGTTTTACTAATTATATTTATAAATAATTTTATATAGGTTACGTAAAATAAGTCAATTTCAGTCAACTCAAGTTCCTAGCAGTAGGACGTATATGAGCTGAAGAGGATGCTCCATAACCTAAAATTAACTTTTATAAGGTATATTCTTTGTGAGATAATTTAAGGAGTACACCCACATATCGAATATTATCGATTTTTATTGTGTAAAATAGGACGGGTAAAAGTCTAATGGTTGTAATATTATTCCTCGTATACTGATAGTAATATTTATTTACCAACGCCTGATTTTGTATTTTCAAGAAGACATATGCAGGCAACGTAGCATCAGATTGTAAGAGCCATGCATTGATGGTCGCCGTACAACACGGACAGGGTTAGTGCTTGGCTGATTTATTGGCAGTCGATGCTTGGCCGTTACGTGCCTATAAGCTATTGTTTTTAGGGGATATATCCCTTGAAAGCTGCAGTATGTGGGGAATTTTAAAGCTTTATACAGATATTTATGAAACACGAAATAACGATGTTTTTTAGACGTTTGATTTTATGTAGTTTTTGTTGAGATATGACACTGGCAAGTTTACCCACGACTCGTAATGTTTCTTTTTATGATAATAAAACAAATAAGCATGGGTTAGTAAGCGTCCTATGTAAGTCACGTATAGATACGGATCTAGCCATGGTAATATAGAGGTAAGCCTCACTACGCCCGCTTCTTTACTTAATAAGGTCGCCATAGACATTGCTGTAAGCAACATGCATTACAAATTGACAGAGGTCTTTGTGAGGTGTAAGACAACTTTGTTTGGTGCCTCCTTTTCATAAAATTTTATAATTTCCTGTGAATGATAGATACTATTCAAACCATCGTTCACAGAAAGTGAGATCGTTAGAAAAACAAATAAAACAGTCAGTCTCATTCGCTAATAAGTACAGTTCGCCTATCTGAATTCTGTATAGTTATGTCAAACACGTAAGAACTGTAATAGTATGTAAATAAAGAAAGAGCTAACATAGACGCTAGTTTCTGCTTCAGTGCATTGCATATTTAATTCAAACCTTTAGAAGCAGTAGTGTTCTAGACACGCTGATGAGCGCTTTAAGTACTTTTTAGACAAAAGAAGAAATCGATTAATATCTTATACTTTTTGCGACGAGTACATAACGTAGACAGCCATCTCCACCTTTCTGGCCCAAAAAATGGTGCAGTTTGACTTTTTTTAAGAAGCCCATGAAAGAGGGTGTACAGAATTCTACGTTCTAGTTTTGAAAAAAAAAACGTGTACTTAATCTTTGTGTGTACGTGATGTTGTTGAGATAGTATAACTGTTTGGAAATAATAAGTTTGACGAGACGCTCCCTGTATAGATTACAAAGTTGTGCTGACCAGACTGTCCGTACAAGCCCACGTCAGCGCGGCAGATTTATGCGCGCCCAACGCGATGCCGGCCGTTAGGCGGGCGCGCCTATGCGCTATTGTTTTTCGACGATTTATCGCCGCTATCGCCAACACTGAGGAACAATTCACTCACAACAAGCGGACATTGGGGAAGTATTGTCTCTTCCCCTATGTACAAATGAATAGCGAACTACGTCTGATGAATTTCATTTTTCATGACACTGTATAAGGCAATACAATGACAATACAACAATGCATCTTGCTACCATTGTGCTGCTACTAATTAACACACACTTTTGAACAATGATAAAAATGATATTTCCAAAGTGTAGATACTTACACTATCCTACTTTTATTAATCCAAATATACTTCCGCTTTTTACAACAATAGAGTGTCAAACAAGCATAAGAAGAAGCGGGTACCTTAGCTTATTGGCTTTTTTAACCCAAGCATCATCATCATCATTAGCCCACAACTGTCCACTTCTGGGCATAAGCCTCTACAGTTGCATGCCATTTAGTTTGATCCTATTAGGGATCAAACTAAATGCCCTTCCATGCATTGACAGCTTTTCTGCGAAGATTGTTATCCCACCGACACCAACGCCATTACCACTAACACTAACAAACACCAAACACTATACCAACAACCGTCACTTACAAATCAAAAGGCACCTTATGTTGCCATTGGCCCTAATTCCGTGGTGCACGGCGTAAATTACATTTAATCGATTAGCATGCCTTCATTCCAATGAAACCACTTCCGAATATGCATTTTTATGGCAGGGTTTTTATTTAATTTACTTTACTGTAAGTACTACATAAAAAGGTAAAATTGTGAAGTAATTCAAATTTCAAAAACAAAAAAACTTCTTTAAAGGAACAACTTGTTTTTATTCGCCGATAGCCCTCATTTGTAAGAGGAGGCAAGCCACTTAATTAGCAACTAGTATGCAATTAGGAATAGATAAATGTACTCAGATAATTTGAAACCCGGGAGCGAGACCCGTGGGACTATTCGGGTCGTTTTAATTCTCGATTCAGTACTGAACACATTACATCAAATGCATTTTAGATTACACCACTTCGTTATTTGAAAGGCGTAAGGTCCAAAATTGCAAATGAGTGTTATTTTAAGTACCAACCCAGTATAATAAAATATCTTGAACAAACAATAATGTCTATATTTATATTTCTGTTTTAGTCATTAAAATTTAATTACGCTGCTATACAAAATGTTACGGCATGTTTTTGACAAACCATTTTAATGTGATTGACTTATTTCGAATAATTTAAATTTGGATTGGAATTTCATAAATTTGCTAGAAGTTTAAACAGAAATAGAGCCGAGTTTCTACAAATGGACGTTTGTTCGTCATTATTTCGAAAGTTGCTGAAGTCTTCATAATGCAATATGCCAAGAAAATAATATTTCCATTTTAGAAAGAATAAATGGTGACACCAAAGGAAAAAAAGAATATTTGTAACAATAAGTACAAAAAGTTATAATACACAAGACGTTCCTCTAATACAGACTGAAATTATTTATATTATTTCAATATAGTTTACTTTTATACGAAAAGATAATTATGGATTTTTCTATTTGAGACCATAAATATTTATCGAAATAAGCAATCGTATATCTGGTATAATAACTATTGGGGTGTAAGACAGAAAATATTCAATATAAATTATTTCAGTAGAAATACTAATAGTATGCCCCATTTTTGAATTCAAATTGAAACATCGTGGTGGTTTTTCTAGGCCATAAATAATTGTTCGATTCGATTTATAGATTTATGGTTATTAAAGATGCGCCCTGAGATATGACGCACCGCTACAAAATTCATTTGCATGGAAATGTGCCCTTCTGATCAATGACGCCCACATGATCGTCGAATCAGATAGACAAAACGTATCTATAGTTAATATAGCCTTAGTACTTAGGCTTTCAATGATTACAACTAAAAAATTTTACTATCTTTATACATATGAATACATATATATAATACATATCTGTATACTATCTATCTATCTAACTTTACTTTCAAAGTTAATTTTTCTATCTAAAATATTTTTTATTATTTATTACTAAAATACGGTGAGTACTAATTGAATGCCGTTCTTTGAGAAGTACCTAATGTTCATCGGTGGTGATAGCATAGTACATGGAGGTCTTTTTAAATTTGTTTAACATTTAAGTTTTACTCAAACCAATAGCAGAGGAATAGTACGGTTTGTACTAATGTTTTGGTCAAGTCTTTCAATATTTTACACATATATCATTGTAAAGTACTTATAAATATGTGAGACACTTTTAGTTGAAACCTATCCAGAACTATGATTTAACTGACAATTTAGCAGATAAAGTAGCGATTATGGCGATTCTTATAAATTCGGGTAACTTTTGTAGAATATCTCGAAAATTATGCGGTATGCCTATAGTATTTGAGCCAAAGAATAATATTGCGACATTGAAATAATGCGATTTCAAAGATAAAGTATTAGTTCTTTAATTTATTGTTATGGGACTAAGACAACTTTCAACTTAACTACGTTAGTAATAAGATACATATCTATTTCAGGTAAGTCCACGTGACACTGACCAATAATGTCATAGATCTCATTATGTAAAAGGGAACGGATATTAATAATAATTACTTGATATAGTGTTAGCTTGAATATTTAACGATGTATATTGCATATAAATAGATATAAGTACAAAAACTTACATTATAAGTCCATTAAAAAAGGTTCTGGTTTAGTTCTAATCTTTGTATTTAATTTATATTTTTTAGCTTATAATAGTATCATCAATTATTTTGTTCACATAATATATTTTTTTAGGAACTACAATTAGCTTTTTGCCATTGAACAAACCACGTATCAGAAAACATTATAAATTTATATTCCTATTTATCATCAAATTGTATGCATGTCAACAATTTCAATGCAGCGGAACCACATTTTTATCTTATACATAAATGCAACATTGTATCGGATTCCCGAAGATCGGGATAATACATACGATCGCATATAAATCGGGAACAATATGGATATATATTTACATTTACTTAGCTTACGATGAAACTCAATAGTTTCGTATGTTAAATAAAAAAAACTAATATAAGGAAAGAGGAGGTATTATAAGGATATATTTAATGGTGCTAGATTTGGAGACTTAAAAAAACCTAAGCCAAAATATAACAAGTGTATGAAGAAAAAGAATTAATGAATAAATACTTATTTCCAATAAATTTTAATAAGGTAAATTATTTTTTCTGCTACTACTTAAGCTTTTCCACAAAGCTTAAAAAGGTCAAATGCGAGCTGAATTTGTACATCAGGTTCCGAACAAACTTTCTGCTATGTAAATTACGGGATTCATATTTTTTGAATCGCGTTTCAATTTTTTTTCACAACTATATGTGTTTTAGGTTCCTTTTAGTATAAAATGTTATGCATAAGTTTGTATTTAAATGTAGTACCAAAAACTATTAAAATATGGCGCTACATGTTGCGATGTTTTTAGTCGAGTCAATCTCGATTTCTATGTAAAAAAAACGTATTAGGTAACAACCACAAGTACTAATGAAATATATATAGATTACTGAAGATATATGAAGCATTTAAATATGTATTATATATTCTATTTTATTTAATGCAGTGGTTCATTTGAAAACACAATTCACGCAATATTAATTACAACTTTATACCTCTATTTAGGTACGTGTTCCTGTGAAAAAGGGTTTTGATCGATAAAATCGAAAACCTATGAGAGTTCCTTTCTTTAATTTTACGTACCGAGCCCTAAAACTGAATATATCGTAATGGAAGCTAAAATAGCTTATGTTAGGATTAGTGGACAGATGGACAGACACGGGCAATTAGTGACATGTGAGCTCTCGAGCGGTCCTGATTGCAGCTGATTAATTATTGCAGCTGAAAGGAAATAGAATGAACGGCTTTAACGGTCATTCTTTGAGTTGATAAATTAATTTATTAGGTAGTCTTAAAAAATTTTCTGAACAGAATACTATTTTACAGTGATATTTTAAAAAATGAATAAGACAACAGATACCTTCTAAATAACGTCTGATTTCTTAGTTTTTCTATCATCATCGATTATCAACAGACTAATAAGTCCCACTGCTGGGAAGCCCTTCCTACCTGAGAAAATAAATACCATAAGATATTTGAGCCATCACACCACTACTCTGGCCTAATGCGGGTTTATTAATGAAAACGGTTGCCGTAACAACCCATACAGGCACTATTATGACGACATTTGTTGATGAAACCAAAGCGCTCTAAACACGACGCCCGCTTGCACTGTGTATCAAAAAAGTTTTTTTTTGTATTTTGTTACTTTTTTCTCATCAAAAGTAATATTACTTATGAAAGCAAATATTTATTTTCATCTGAATTTAGTCTATACATTCATGTGTTGTAGCAAGTTTTAAAGCAACGAGTCTTCATTGTTATCAGTTCTGTCGATTCTTAAATATTCAGGCGGGGATGACATTTGGGAGACGGAATACTGGCACGTAAAAAGAAGAGACATTTGACTCGCTAAAACAATTTTGAAGATAAAGTATTTGTGAGTTGCAACTTACATGAAATATTTAAATATTTGAAGGTTTACTTGAAGCACTTTATATTTTCCTGTCCATCGTATAGAATTTTTGATAATTAAGCATTTGTATTCAGATTCCATTTGCTTGCTCTGTAATACTCATATTACATACAAACGGTAAAATGTTTGTCATTGCAGAATATCTAACTCGAAATAAATAAACTAATATTTAATTTTTCTAACTTGGGCCAGGTTGTTCTAAACTTGTCTCAAAATTTTCCTATAAGATTCGTTTCCTTACCTTTCACTCCGTCGTTGCTCGTGTAAAATCGTACAAAGTAAAGTAATATTTGAAGCTTAAGCTGTTTCATCTGGAATTTATAAATAAGAGAAGATATTTACTAATTTCAATATACTCAACACAGACATTGAGTTAGTTTATTGAAAATATCTAAATCAGTCTCATATTTTGCTTAATGGAATTCTTATTCTGCTGTAGGTAGGTACTAGGTACGATCGAGGTACGTTCTCAGAAATAGCTTAACATTATAATAACATGTCACAACAAGAAGTGCGTGGCGTGTAGGTTGGCGACTCTTACTGATACTTAATTGTTGTTACGACATGGTACTAAGGAGTTAAGCTACTACTCTGG
This sequence comes from Acentria ephemerella, assembly GCA_943193645.1. Classification (NCBI taxonomy): domain Eukaryota; kingdom Metazoa; phylum Arthropoda; class Insecta; order Lepidoptera; family Crambidae; genus Acentria; species Acentria ephemerella. The sequence goes on along the minus strand of OW971886.1, from coordinate 5,361,249 downwards.
CTGACTGTACCAACGGCTTGGGTCAATTATAAGAAAAAAAACAATTATAATATATATATTTTATTGGTCTATAAAGATAATAATATAACATATCAATATCGGTATTCGAGTATGTATTATGGTTTTTATTAGTCCACGGTTTAAACGAAATAGAAAAGCCTAATGAAAAAATGTCGTTTTACGTTCAAACAAGACTTATATAGTTGACTTTAAATGCTTAGTTATTATAATAACACTATGCCAGAACTTGGAAGGAACACGATATCGTCAAACATCTAAAACCAACTCCATTTGCCAATGAAAGGCAAATACGCAGGTTGCCTATATTTGCTCAGACCACCCAAACTGGCCCTGCATAATTTAACTTATCGTGAACATCGTCATTGTTAAATTAGTGATAGGGAAGGAACTAATTTAATTTGAACGGCTGAGATTGTTTTCATTGATTTGTATTATATAATGTTGCTTATTGCTAAGTTTATAGATAGATATATGGAGACAATTATAATATATATGGCGACAAATTCTCCCAATATCGTTGAATTTCTTTTGCCGGAGTTCCTTAAGATTTATAAATTTGAGTATTGCTATCTTAGATGGTTGTTGAAGAGTTCGTCCTTAGGCTTTTTCACAAATTTATCACTAACATTTTGCCAATCCTGCAAAACCAGTATTGCTGACATAACTCTGGGGCTCAACCATAAACTTTCTCTAGACTTAAAATTGCTTTTATTAAAATATTATTGCTTATTATTTTATATTATTAATATAAAATAATATTGTTTATTGTTTATTTTATTTATAAATATTAAATATACATATATTCTGAAATAATTTCCTTTCTGTTGGATTTTCTCATCTTATAAGAAGGTAGGACTTACTATCACATCTTTGTAAAATGCATAGAGATTTATAGTAGTTTCTAGAAGGCTTCATTGAAGTTTCCTAAATCTTTCCGATTTATATCTCTGTATCATAATTATTTCTCTTTAATCTTTTAGCCGTCACCACCTCGGCGGCACGCTTGTGCTTTACATATTAACTGTTTGTAGTTTTTATTTTAAAAAAACCCTTTGTAATATAAAAACTATTTATTTGTAAGTATTATAAACAGGTAAATTGTGATTATAAAAAATACGATTAAAATTATTTCCATGTCATCTTCTGAATATTCTATAATATAAATCAATCCGAAAAATGTAGACAGTGTTTAATAATTTAAGTAGTCAGCTTAAATTTAATTACAATAATTAATTACATACTAGACTTAGTTAGGTCCCATCAAACTTTTTTATTTTCTCAATTCACGGACACAAATTCTTTTCATAACCTATTTGTACGTTGTAATGAGGTAATTTCATGAAAAAATCAGATAGAAATTATTTTTCATGTTACTTGTAAAAGTGTTGAAAAATAATGACTAGAACTTAAACAAACACAAATAATCAATTGACGAATAAACGACACGAAACGGAAATAATTTTTAAATTATAAAATAGAATATGTAAAAATTGTCACAATTATTATTATTATTGTATGTATTTTTATGTAACTTTGATACGCTCATTTACTAGTAAGTATGAAACCCTAATTTAAAAAAGGACGAAAAATAAACTTGACAATCAAGAAGGTAGAAACATGTTCTTTATATTTTGTTAGGATGGATTTTTTTCATTCTTGAGACGGTTTTGAATGTACAAACCGGTGCAAAGTACGAGGTGGAGTATATTTATATTGCCACAGGTACTAAAAGGATCCTTTGGTATTGTATAAGTTTGAGGGTGTTATATAATATCGATATTTTAACCGCCGCGGTTGGTGAGGACAGCGTCAATGAGGAGTACCGCTGCGTTGATGATGGCCACTGAAGCCTTGGCCAAGTTGTATTTTCCGTATTCACTGCGTGATTGGTTTGAGTATCTGAAATAAGAAAGGAAAGTATTTTTATTTATCATATTGTACAAATTAAAAACGAGTGTTGATTGATTCTTACTGATTAATTGTAAGAAACAACAAATATCAAACAGTACCTATCTCGGTCCTAGTCTTACACTTAAAATTAAACCTATGAAAAATCGTAATGGATAGTGTTGTATTATTAGCATTGAAGCCAAACATCGTAAGTATAAATTGAGTGATAAAAACTTAAGTAAAACTACTAGAGAAACGTTGAGTTTAGATCGATTAATTAATTGTAAGATTGATTTTTATAAAAGTTTATTAGATTAAATTAAATTATTTTATCCAATATCTAAGAAAGCGTCTACGAAAAATACACAGTCAAAACAGCACACTGTTAAAACTACGATGTATGTAGGTATATCTATCATAAACACTATATAAAGGATTATTTGGTTAACTGTGCGTTATCTTCTATGTATTACCAGCTGCTAAGAATAGCGAACAAGTTGAATTTGTTATTGTAACGTATGGTTACATGATTATGCGTTCTTATTACATTTTTTTTTATAAAAAGCACAGCAAATGACTCGACTCCACCTGATGATAAGCAGTAGACTAGTCCACATGTGAAGATAGCTAGTGAAGCATGTGATATACTGCCCTAGCCACCCTCACCTTGCCGGCCCAAAAAGTGCTTTTTCACGCCTTTTTTAAAGGCACCCATGTTATAAGGAGGGAATACGTGAAGGAAATAAGGGAATACGAGAAAACTATCGATTTTCATTTGACATTTAAATGTCAAAGTTAACGCTGGTAACTGTGCAATTACTTAAGAGTATATAACAATCAGTTGGCAAAACCACGTAATATTAAGAAAAAAAAACTAAATTATCGTATCATAGGGTGGGCCACAATTCATTTTTTTACTACACAAGGTCGTAACTATTTTGTGAAAAGTACTTATCTTACTCCGGACAATAATTTGAAGTATTAAATTGTCAATTTAGGATTGAATGTAAGCTCTGTAGAATTCCGTCCAATATGTAGCGTTGTATTGTACATTATGGGGTACCCGGTTTCACAATTGCTCTAACACAATCTTAACCAATTAAACCTATGGAAAATATTACTGCACGCACTGTGCTGTAATATTTTGGGAGAGATATTCCAAAAATGAATCAAGAACGTTTGCTATGTAAACTATGGTACAAACTAGGAACCATAGACGAACCCACTAAAAGATTACATCACTTTTTAAAGTAAGTTGTTAGGTAATGTTGAAATACTATGTATAATAACTGCCTTCGTGGTGTCAAGCATAATTATAAAAAATTTATAAATTTTACCTGTCAATGATCATGGCTCCGCTAGCGATGAACATTGCGACACCGAGTAACGAGTTGAATATATCGATGCGTTTCGGAATGGGTGTCGACATTACATAGCCTGAAACATAATAAAAAATAATCAAAATACAGAATATGTTGTAATTGAAATTTATAAAATAAAAAAATAAGCTTGTAACGTACTAATATCATACATAGGATCATAAAACACCTGTGTTAAACAATCTTCCAACATCAATCAAATTATTATTTTCTTATATGGAAAATATTAACCATTTTTATTTTTTATAGGTAGAACTTATTATAACTAGTTTAAATTCATCTAAGATGTCAACCAGTAAAATTAATTCTTGGTATGACATGGTTAGTACCATATCATACCAACAATTAATAATACTTGCAATTCAGTTAATCTCTTCCACTTTTTCATTTATTGTTGTGATATTTAAACCTATAAATTTATTTATTGTTTTACCGATTAAAAAGCGTTTATTTAAAACTAACTAATCAATATCCCATTTGTAGATGATGTATACACCCTAAAGGTATGCTTTTTGCATCATACCATGACCGCGCTATGCGAAATTATATTGTTTTTATGAGTTCAAAGAAACCGTACCTGCAGCCGCTCCAGCGAAGATAATGAGAAAGCCAATGAACGTGCCAGTGACCACCATGCCCACGTCTGTTTCTATGTTGAAACTCTGGGAGTGGAGCCCGACGCAAGATATTGTCAGGACCTGAAAATAATAAACAATCAATGTGTTAGAAACTTTTTAACAAGCCTATTTATGTTTTGTTAATAAGTAACGTCATATAGAGTAAAATATAGAAAACTTTCTATTAAAACTTCTTTTTATAATTTAATCTTTGTCTAGAAAAAATATAATGTGGTCTAGTCACAGTACCCATTTTTTGGTAGATCTGATTTTAGGACAGATTTCCGACATATTTTTTATACAAATACTGAACTACTACTAAATACTAATATAATGTATTGTAATTATTTATCTGTTATTTTGTTGTCTCCTTTTTAATTATCTGTTAGCGTACATTAATTGTATAAATAAAGAAATAAATTAGGCACTCCTTAGATATAATTTATCTTAGGATAGAAAACTATGGAACGGGTCAAATCGATGTCGAATCGTTTCCCACGCTTTTATAACTCTGTTTTGTGTAAAAGATTAAACAAATTAAATTTTTATTATCAGCTGTAAGCCAACACGATAAACGTCTTAATGAAAACTGTTGCAAGAATAAGAAAAAATATAAGCTTTTTTGTTTAAGACATTGTTAATTTTATTGGCATTTAATTGACACTTTGTTTTTAAAGTACTATGTGATAAATATAAATTGCTGAGCAATTTAACAATAGTATTTTTCTTAAGAATTTAGCTTGAATATCATGTTCAATTCATGGAATTTAGCTTGAATATTTAATTCAAGCTAAATTCTTTTGATTTAAAATGAAGTGTTTACCTACATAGTAAATCAATTTAAGTCAAGGTGTGTTTTACCGTATGACACACCTGGCTTAACTATCAATGACGTCATCTGTCACTACCTTTGGTGAGTTTTGGCGGACGTTATGTCATTGATGACATCATGCGTTTCAAGGCGGCAGCCTACTCCTTGCTTGATAAATAAGGTCAGTAGACATTTATACTATAATAGTTTTATATCCCGTTTAAAGTACGCTATAGTTTAATAATTAACTATTACTCACATAAACTTACCTTGGATACTTACCACCACTGACTTTAGCACTATGCGAAGTCGTGGAAGGAAGGTCAATAAAAAATTCATTGCGATAACTTAATTACACACTTAATATATTTTTAATATGAATAATATTTTATTAAAGGAAATATATTTTTTATCTAAAGTGTAATTTGTTTGTAAATTGCAAAGAGTACAATTTCTTTTTTCTTGGTCATGACTTTTTCGTCACATATAGTGACAACTATATTATCATTTTGATTCGTATAATAAGTATCAGAAAATCCTAAATAAGAACATTAATAAATTTGATTTTGATTTGATATAAAATATTTTTTAAATCCTTAATAAGTTTATTTTTGCTTAAGATATTGGTAATTAATTTTACCGAATACTTTCTTTTTACACATGCCATAAATTTAAGCAGGATCGTGATTGAACGTGGTCATATAAACATATTATATATCATAAATCTGTGTTAATTTAGGCGTTATCTATTTGAGGAATTGAGGAGTAACCGTGACGAGATATGAAATAAGTAATAATTCATTTTGTCGTCTACTCCCCCGTAATAATGTTACGATGATCTCAGGTGTGTCGTCATTTGTTTATTACATTATCTTCAATAATTAGGTGCTAATGATAGTTAAAAATTCTCAAAAATGAAGGCAGGGCATAGGGCAAAAAATGCAGATCGCCCAATTTTTTTATCTCTATTTTTATCCCTATTATTCCCTTTAATGAGAAAAGTGCTGGATCCAGCACTTTTCTCATTAAAGAGCAAACGACAAATGTATATTCAAATAATTATAAAAGATTGCAGTTCATTAGAGCTCATTTAGAATGCGTTATGTTGGAATCAGGGGGACATTCACAATGCCTATTCAGATCTGCGAGCTACTGCTGAAGATATCGACATAGGGGCATTAACATCCAAAGGGAATTTCGTTATAAGAGATTGACTTTTGTCCTTAATACTACTCACTGCTCCCGCGCTACCCGACAGCTATATCGTCAAACAAGCGAAAACTACACCAATACATGCGGAAGTTAGAAGTTTCGCTTAAGACACGGAACTCCATACAATATACCACGGCATAATCGGTTTTCTTCTCTCTCTTACTAGAGGACCATTAAAAATCAAGATACTACAGATTCTATTGTGTACTAAGAGCATCTATTAAGCCGTAACGACGGAAACAGCCTGCCTTTGGCAATACACACAATAAACTTTCGGATGAAATATGTATGGTATTTTATTATATAAATCAACATTACCGGAATATTTCTTAACATTGGACGTTTTTAAAACGCAATAGAATGTCCTTGCTTTATTGACATCATAAACTAAGGTTGTAAGTCTCGAGGGACTCCTTTATTTTCTACGTGTCTAATCAAAGTTTTGGGCTAAATTACTACAGCCACTATCATGTTAAAAGTGAATGATTTTATAATATGTTTTAGCAAACTGTCTGATATTTTCTCTCCACCACTTTCTGTCATAAGAATTAATATAGAACATTGAAAACATCAAATGCAACCTTTTTGCAGATAAAAGATACTAAACTGCAAAAACATAACTAATCATCTAGATGGATGGTTCTAATTTTTCACGGGATTAATAGGGTTAACCTGTCATTTCCTTCAGTAACGGTAACTAATTATACGTTAAGGTCAAAATATTAGGTCCTTGGTGTTAACAGAGAATTTCAATATTCAGCCCAGAATTACTTGGGCAATCCCAGACGTGGCGGCCTGTGCAATGCATGCGTGGGAGCCACTCACGCACACGGTCACATCAGTTAAGGAAAGTCTAAATAATAAAGTGGTTTCAGACATTCTGTAAATCCTAATAGATTTTGATATCTCTAAGGCCTTGTACAGTCAATCATTTTACTTTCTATTGCTTTCTTAGTAAGAATCATCAACGGATAAAAGTAACCACACTTATCATAATTTTATGCTGTAATAAAGAATACCCATACCTAGAGTCAATACGAGTATTACACATTAGCTATGATCATCTCCACCGCTGTACTAACCACAATGTAGCTCTACAACAAAATAACAGTATTTTAATTGACACTACTTATGAACAAGATGTTCAGAATCTAAGGATCCACCCCTTTTCTTTTATTTTTCTATGAAATGAAAATCAACCGTGTTATTTAAGAAGGAACTCATTCATTGTATTGTTTATCTCAAATACAAGTTTTTAAAGTATTTATAATAATAATATAAAATTAAGAATGATGTTAAGCTGATAAAAATAATTTAAAGTAGTTTCTTCTAAACAGACCCATCTAGCGGCAGTTTGCAGCATTACAGCATTAGTTGTTGAACTATTATTTGAATATACAGAAACGTAATTTATGTAATTTAGCTCATCAATAGCTAACTGGAATTTAACTGGTGACTTCAGAAACCAGGCATTAGTCGTAGAATGCTTGATCTACCGCCGGCACGACGCCGGTTACCGTATCCTACTCAAACCAAGCAAACATTCAAAAATAGATCTAATGAGTAGTGATGTCATCCACCAGCAAAGAGTACACAACTTTAGTTTTCTGTCCAAGTTTCGTACTTATAATATTGTATATTTACGAAATCAAATTTTACCATGACAAATATAAAATTACCTAAAAAGGTGAAATTTCAGCTGCGAGAAATTGCATCCAATATATAAACATATATCTATAAATATTTTCAAAATTATCATGGAAGAATAACGAAATCAACCCTCTTCTAGTGATAAACTTATTTATTAATAAGTTTGAAAATGTTAACGTGAATCAATGTTAAGTCTCCAAGTTAAAGTGTATAAAAATATGTCTAAAACTTTTAAAACTCTGCAAATAATTTATTATTTTGTATATAGCTAAAAACACTGTTTTAAAGAAATACAAAGCACTAACCATTAGTAAATCTATCTAAAAACATTTAGTGAATAACAATATGAATGCGTCAGACGTTTAGTTCAACTATCATGCGAAAACAGGGAGTGTTTGTGTTGATAAGGAGAAATTAATTGTATTAATAAATTCATTCGGATGTTTAAAACTTCCTATAATTGGGATGTATTACAAAAGAAAAAAAAGGGATAAGTTATAAAACATTAAACTCTATTTTAAGGTAAAAATGTGTTTGTTTATAGTAAGGTAGTTTAGATAACGTGCTAAAAATATATTAGTAAATCTAAAGGTACCGACAAATTCTTATTATACATCAACAAATATACATTAAAAGCACATAGATATTTATAAAAATAAATACCATAACATAAAAAGTTTTGTATCCAAATGAAAACGTCATTTAGATACAAAACTAACGCATAAATAACTATTGTTTTCATTTCGAAATGTACCTTTTTACTAAACCTATATCATTCCAAAACAAATTACTAAATCTTAAATTGATTGTGATGCTAAAACCTATCATTTAATTGCTTGTTTGAATACTTAATTACGATTATTTAAAAATGTTTTAAGCATCATAATCTGCTAAGACAACTCATGACTTGTACGGTTTGTTTGCGTAGACATGCGTAGTTTTCTAATTTCTCTCATTATTATTCCTGTCAGTCAAGTTTATTTTATTGATGCAACAACATGTAGATACATGGGAATAAAACGCTATTCTTCCATATCCTGTGTTCACTTAACTTAAGCAAAACAATTTAATGACGTTCCAAAAACAGTTGTAGCGTCTGTATATTCTTCATTCCGTAAAGGTTAACCCAAAAATCTTGTAGTTTACAAACTTATTTCCAGGCGAGAAACGTGTGTTATATAAAAAAAACTTACCAGTTCAAGGAACTTGATTATAGACAACCGGCTGATGTTCATTTTGAGTTTTTTAAATAGAACTTATTGTTTACAAAACAGTTGTGAACGCGACACGTGCACGTAGGGCGGGGTCGCTATTGAGACTGCGCGATAGTAACCTACTACTATTAGCTCAGCGAGGAATGACGCCACCAAACTTGCTGTGCAGTGTGCACGCCGGTGTATTCAAGTTCTATAAAAAGAGGATTTTCGTTTTTTTATTCTCCATAGTATCTAACATGTACTATAAACGCCCTATCCGATTATTAATAGTTCCCTATTCTCGTTAAAGTTTGATATAACTTACCTTTAGATAAGAATAAGTTCAATAATTTTGTTGGAAAAATCTTTTAACGCTATATAATCATGGATACTCTATTTCTTGTCCAACATAGAGATGACATCATCCTAGCTATCGATTTCATTCATAATGTATTGTAAACAATGTACAAGTTGTTAAACAAATGTTGATATTTTGTCAAGATCAAATTAAGAAAATTAATAGTTTTTTAAAGTAATATTGCGCTATTTTTGTATTGACAGTAATGGGCCCATTGGTATTGGCTAGATAGGATAGCGGACTAAAGGCGCCACAAACTATACAAAGTGATGGGCAATGAGAGTGACAAGGCTAATGGCTCAGTCTGTCCATGTTGTTCTTTTTGGCGGGATCTCACAAACCTTCAAGACCGTAATCATTTTGGATTCTTTGGTTTTCCTTGGTCAGCAGTCAGTCTGACATGAGCTGAGACTGATGATGTTAATGACAAAAAAAATGTTTCATACAACACTACGCATTATTTAAAAATATTTTAATTGATTAAATTCAATTTAGCTGGCTGTAGGTATAGTTATTGATGGTTTTTGCCAATGTTAAGACTTATGATTCATTTTTCGAATTGCTTCATCTTCAGTTCTTGGCAACAATCACGTAAGTACCCGTACAGGTCATCTTCATAAATAATACGGAAAGAATACTTTAAAGTTTACATCACGCCACTATCAGAAATAATATAGGAGGCAGTATGATTTATTAAGAAAAATTTACCAACCTATGTATTATTATTATTATTTATGGTGATATATTGTCATAGGATACAGTTCTATATAGTAAAATATTTAAAAAAACGATGAAAACATAAACTTCGTCGCGCTACAACTTGAAACTGCTTCTAGCGTGACTGCATTGTTATGCCATCTAGTGGCATAATCGTAACGAGTTGAGTTTGTAAAGTTTGTACGTGAGCTTCGGATGTTAGCTGAATGACTCTTCTACTCGATGACTAGTTCGAGCTATGGACTAAAGAGGGCAACGTATACATTATTTTCACTTTCGTAATGAAAGTTTTTATTATACTGCATTGCTGAATAAAAATAAAAAATTCAAATCCTGAACAGCTTTTGTATAGTTTACAGTTAATAATTTACGGTGAATTATTTCATTAAAGTGGTTGTAGAATGTGTTGAGGTTGTAATCACAGACGTGCTAAGGTCTTAGTAGGTTGGCGTATAGCTACTTAATGAAAAATTATTTTTTCGTCTTTCACTGGGAACAGATCGGCTGTCAATTTAAAATAAAATAAATTAAATGAATAAAAATGTCAAATTCCACAACATTATATTGATTGCAATCCAAAATTTTTCAAATAAAATATTTTAGGGCTAAAATTTATGATATCGTTATTTCAGGCATAGCAAACAAAATAGTGTACTTTGTTTTAAATAACACTAACATACTTCACTCCACAAGATTAGGAAGATTAAGAAAAATGACATATTTTTAAGATTTCAATCTAAAAAAGGGTGATTTTATAAAAATAAAATTAATTTCGTTGCTTTTGTGTACAGTTATTGAAGTGAAGTGTCTATTCTTATTTTAAACGATAGGTATAGGTAGGTATACATTGATTTTATTTAAATTGATTAGATTTATAATATTTACTTAGAGATAGAGTTAGAGATTTAAAATATAAATCGAAATAAATAAGTAGTGTGAATTTATAAAAACAAGATCCTATTTCTAGATTCCTATTTGCTTATAGTTCTTTGATTTCTATCATTTTTTTTTTGGTTTGTATACAACTATTTTATTCGTAGTTCTATTTGGAACAATTATAAAATTTTGCGTTTGCACTTTTATCAAAATGTAAAAAGGATCACCTAATGGAACATATATACGAAGCGTGGTGAAAAGGCACCTTTTAGGCCGGAAAGGTGCTATTTTCCATCACATATAGACTCCTACTGCTTATTATAGGGCGATGAAGATTGAATGAAATTTTTATTTGTTGGAAATAAATAAAAACCTTATAATGGCATGATTACATTATACGCATACAAATTATTCATACTTCTATTAGGATACAATAAGAACGACAAGTAATAATGTACTGACCTAATAAAGTATTAAATAATATTTTAAACAATAATTATGATTGTCTTCACTGAAGCTTTGTTTGAATCACGAACACGTAGTAACAGGTTTTCTCGACTTAGTCCGAGTACTGATGTCATCTTTGTGAGCGGAGCAGATAGCGAGCAATGCGTCGATGGCGAACAGTGCGGCAGCCGCCAGGGAGCACACAGCGCACGCCTGCGCGTGGCTGCGGCGAAGACACAGCGGCACGTCGCGCCACCAGCGCAGTGTCAGCGCTCCACAACCGCCGAACAGTAAACTACCGCTGGCCGACCACCACGCGTCGACGTAAGCGTCTGCTGCAGCGGATACTATTTCGCCTACGAATAAAATACCCACAAATTAATAATTGTAACTTTTTACTCGCGAAAGCTTTCTACAATTTTCAGAAACGAACAAAATAGAGCTCTCTAATGAACAGTATAAAGTCGTTAAATAGTGACGCTTAACTTTGATCTGAAACCTTTACGAAAACGTTTTATGGTAAGCTTGCTTGGCATTGCAAAACAGTTGTTATTGAAACCACAGTTCTGCAGGTCATACCTTCTACCTTTCGTACCTTTCGTCGCTACATTAAGCCAAAATATAATCAGTTTAATATAAATCAGGGTTTAATGTTGGAAAGCTATTTATCCAACCAAATTTCAGTGAAGATAATCACCTTATAATTATTGTTGAAAATATTATTTAGTACTTCATTATGTTAGTACATTATTTCAATTTATCAGTTATTATAATGTTGATATAAAGATTATTTATGAACACAATGAACCCTATACGAAATCGTGAATTTTTGGAACCATGAGAGCCCCACTAGCGTTTAACAGGTTTTAAAATTTTATCCCAACTCAAAAAATACTACTAGTACTAGTTGGTTTAACAAGGTCTGGTCAAAAAAGTGATTTTAAGATGACCCGTTGCGTTGTGAACTAGATCAGTTGCTAAGTCTCAGTAGTTAATAAATCTATGTCTCGGTAGTTTGTTTGCAGGCTTATCAATCATCATTTGCCTTTCTGAATACCTGTTTACTAATGCGTATGTAGTGTTTATCAATAAACTACCAATGGATAGTTTTGCTTTCGAGGCGTTATATTTGACATATTGTATTTAAATATATCAAAATATAGTGAGATTAGCGAGATTGCGTGCCGTCTGTGTAGCGTTGATGCTATGGAACTTATATTAAAAAAAGAAAATAATTTATATCTACAAGTTATCGATTTTACATTGGAGATGGAATAGCGATATCACAGAAATAGCCCTAAAATATTAACAAAAGTTTTTTTTGATCACCTTATTAGCCATTATTGATACCTTAACAGTATACTCTGCAGTATGTGCAATGAAGATATTCGTCATTGATATTGCGTTCAGTGCAGCTTTGGTGATATGGCAAAACTCGTAGGTGTTAAAAAAACATAGCAATCGACATATGATGGAATATGAAACTGCGATATCACAGAAATATCAAGAGGGTTAAAATATGAACAAAGGCCTTTTTGTAATCTTGTTTGCAGCTTTTGACATTTAAGTCGTAAGTATATCAAAAATTGGCAATTTCCTAAGTAAGCTACTTTATTTAACTCATTAAACGCAACCAATCTGAAGAGTAAACAAACGTTTACTGCGTTGTCTACGCGAGAATTCATCCAATTAGGGGCTTTAAGCTACATAGAGTTCGCTAAGAGGTTCACAAACTAAATAAAGCTGAACATTCATTGTTTCATTCATTGTACAAATATTTTACTTGCTCAAGGCTACGCTTTTTTGTTATTTGATTATATAAATAGGTAAAAACCTAGGTGCTATAAATATTTAAAATTTATTGTGCTGATAGTAACTGCTACCGAATCTTCAAACAATAGAATTTTAACAATAGGAATATCCTATTGTAAAACCTCAAAATTCTAATGTCTAAAACACTTTTTGAACTAAAATTCTACTTTTAATCAAAAGCAGAATATTCTTCTTTATTATTTTTATATATATTTTAATAAAATAAGTCATTTTAAGTGCATTATATAGCTTCCCTTTCTGTTGTAACCGGAAACAACTTAGCACTTAAATTGAGTTATTTTTGCCATTTTAGTGTTTTAAAGTTATTTGATTTCTTTAAAACTTTTTACACTTTTGATAGGTAAGTTTTTAAAATCAAATACAAATACTCGAATAGCTTTAGGAAAAATATGAAACACGTAATAGGTGTTAATAACAATTGGAGATTGCTCTATATTTCCCTGGGAACTTATTATCAGATCCTGACTGTATGGGTACACCTCAGGAAATACTATATCTAATGAAAACCCTAATTCTCTTGTTCCTAATACCCAAAATCGCTATATGCATACCTATAAGCTTTGAATAAGCCTTAAACTGAAGTTTTATAATAATGAGATCAAACTGGAAGTATGTCCTTTCAAATACCGAAAGATAGAAACCGGTCTGCTAATGGCGAGTTCTGAGGTAACAATAATAAAAACATACAACCGAATTGAAAACTTCCATCTTTTTTGAAGTCGGTTATAAACAGTTTTTAACGACTTGATTTGAAAGCAAATTTTTGAATTCAACGTCTGTGGAAATTTTCTAAACTACATAATTTCGAGAATTTAAAAAGAAAAATTCTTAGTAAAATATATTTGATTTTAAATTTGTACCTCGTATTTTCAAATCATTGTGAATAACTTAAATTTGTAAGCAGTTTTTTACCAATGGCTTAAGAAGTTATAAACCGGCCTAATAAGCATAAGGCTAAATAATACGTTTCGATCATAGAACACTTCATATAAAACAAATCAAAATATTATTTATGAGGTTAATTGTACAATTCAGTGTATTTAAAAGCCGCACTTGTAATAATAATTAAATAGTTTTTCTAGATAAAAAATATTAAATTCACCGACCTATAATCATACACTTTCTTCCTCAAACTCCTCAGAGTCCAGGTAAGCGAGACTCAAATCAAACAGCATGATGAAGGCATTCGCTATGGCGAGGGATCCAGTAATCATGGCCATCGTATGGTCCCCAGTTTTAGGGTAAAGGGAACCTTTGATCCTTGATGAAAGAACTAGACCCCCGCTGACAGTGAACAATCCGATGCCCAGGATGCCAAAAAATATATCTTGAACGAGGTCGAGAGGCGCGAATATCATTTCTCCTAGAATATTATATTGGATTAAAGCATAATATTTTATATAATATTGTATTTATAAACAATAGCCTAAATGAGAGTGCTCTTCTACTAGAGCACTCTCATCAAAGACTTTTTGCAAAACCAGTTTAGGCTCTTTACTTTTATCTATTTACTTAATAAGAGATCGACCCATAGTGAGCCTAATTGTGACGGCACACTTTAAATCCTGCTCTCTCTATATGTTATAGTTATAGAATAGCAAGAATTAGAACTGTCAAATAACCAAATAAAGACAGTTTTATAGGGACCATAGAAAATTTTAGGCGGCATTTAGGAGGGCGTTATTTAAAATCAGTATTTAGAACGTTTTAAGTTCAAAGAACGCCCAAAATATAATACACCTTTCTTTATATCACTTGAAATGCTGTCATTTTTGTAATCACACTGATAGAACGAGATACATTGTACTTAAATTATACTTTAGAGTGTGTACTTCAGGGTCAGGCCCATTTACTTCAACTTTTAAGATTAGCAAGTGCGGCTTTTATTAAAGGAAGAAATTAAAATTATTCTAAAAAGTTAAATCATACACATATATTACGGGATTAAGAGATACACTACATTAGCTTACTTCGATAGATTAAGTTATAACTAAACAAGAATAAAACCAATTAAGAAAAAAATGACCTAAAGGAGCATTTCTTTTTTATTTCCTTTCAATTTACCTTTTACGATTAAATAAACCTGTTTCGTATACTTATTTGAGAATAATATTTCATAACTCACCAACGATTTCTCCGGAGAGCACAACAACATAGCCAATGTAAGTTCCAGAACAAATCATCAGTGTAGGTACATCTGTGAGGTCATAACTGTAATGGTGAAGAGTTACACATGCTATTGCCAACATCTGAAAGCCCCCAACATAATTCCTATTTACTCAGTTTTCACTACAAAAATCAAAATAGATGGTGTTTGTGATGGATGGGTTTGTGATCAAAACTGTTTCATTAAAAAAATAAAAATAATCTTCGATAGCCTAAAATAAGTTTTGTTGCCAAACTTAGTTATGTCGGAAACAAGAAATTTAAGTATAAATATCTACCTAACGGCCGGATAATCAAGAATGTTCTATGTTCGCAAATTACACTCAAAGAGCTCAAAAGCTTCTTCAAAATAAAACCGTCCCACAATGATTGATTTCAATTAGTATTTATCACCACCTTAGTCATTTAATTTCTTTAGCACTAATTTCTATTTTAAATTCTGTCAAAGTTAAAATTGGGCATTGGCAAGGTTTAATTTTTAAAAGTTAAGTATTCGATCCTATTTATGTAAATAAAGTCTACGAAATATATACATCAAAAATATGCGGCGATATACTTACTAATTCCATTAATTTGATAACACACGTTGGTATTAACATATTTGGTTATTTCAGTGTGATAAAAGTAAATCTAAAGCGAATTTACATTAGAAACGTCATTCAAAAATATATTTATTTGAAAATATCAATCATGTCAAATCAGATAAAGTGATGTAACAGTTTCACAATGAATGTCATAGACTAAGAATTTTCAAATCTTTGGTTGTAATTTAAAAAGATATTACTTGTTGAAGGATTTATGTCGACTCATGTGTCAATGAATTACCATCAATTAATTCACAGCTTTAAAAAGTTTCTGTATCTCAGTTTTTTTTAATAAAAAAATATACAGTTTATCAAGTCTGTGTGGATTAAATCAGAAACTATTAGTAACATGTATAAGCTATACATGAGTTATCTTTGTTAATCAAAATGAAATTGTATATATTGCTTACAAAATCAGATGATAAAATAATATATGACTTATATATATAATATGAAACCTTTTATCTATCTATACCGGCTGTAATTCAAAATACTAACGCGCTTTTTCTAGAACTACTCGAAATCATTTCAGACCAATGAAACTCTGTTTCTGCAAAATGGTTTAGTATTTCCCAATAGACCTTTCGAGACATTTACATATAAATATTTCTAAATAAAATAGTTAGTAAGATATTACGAGTTTCCTTGAGTTCTTGAAGAAAATCAATTTGAAATATGAAGAAAGAAAATAGGACGAAAATTGTTTAGATCCTATTGTTATTTTCATAAAATTGAATTTATTTCATACTGCTGGTCCATCAAAATTGTTATATAAAACAAAATTGGTTTCTTCTTAAGCTTCACCGCTGAATAACATCTAAAAGGACTTCAACATAAACAGATTGGTCATAAACTAAGTCCATTTTTGCTATTGTATATCAAGTAGAGTTACAAAGTAAAGTCTTGGTACTCACTTATTGCGCTCATCGCTCAAATAGTAAAAGTGTTCACAACTAACATTAATTTTTATTTTGGAACAGGACATGTACTATGCATTATTATATAATTTATTTAAACTGGTATCGCGACTGAATATTCAATCAGAAATCTCAAATCTATATCTTTCTCCCCAACTGTATTATTATATTATGACAATAATAGATTTATGTTGCATACAAGGGAAATAATAGAATTTTATTGATAATATGACTTCAATACCGTAAGTATGATTATAAAAGGATAGGTTACTTAAATCAATTCCGGCCGATTTCTCTCAGCAGTAGACACCCGAATCGAGTACTGCCCGGCGATATAAGCTCATAATGAACAATTTCCTCCCAATCCCACCATAGCCACAGCATCACTTTATTGCAATTTAACTAAGGCTTTGCCACAGTCTAAGAAGCCTCAGCGATCTTTTTCACAAGTTCTTGTCATAAGTGATCCTATTTTCATCACCAGTTATCAATCTCTTCAAAAACGGTTCTGTTTCATTACGTCTCAATAAAGAATCGCAAATGAGTACACTGTTCATTAGTTTTCTTTCAGTGAGCTCGTGTGGCACCCAAATCGAGCTTTTTTATGTACCCAGTTTTTCAAATGGGTTACAACTGTTTTGTGGTAAATTCCAAGTTCTTCAGCTATGTTACTGATATGCTGCTGATATGCCGACCTTGCTCCACTTTTTCAAAAATATCGTCCATTGCGAGGTGTATCTTTGATATCACAATTCCCGGATGAAAAACGTTTAAACCAACTTTGCACTACTCTTACCGACATTGCATTAGGTAAAAATAAATTTCACAGCTTGCGTTTTTTGTAATAAAATTTTAAAATGTATCTAATTTCTTCATTCGACTCGCATTTTGAGAGAAAGAAAAACAAATGAAAAAAGTGGGAAACAAATTTTTTTCTTTTAAAGTCACCTTTTTAATGTTATGAAAACCAGTCAGATACAAGCAGTACAGCCATAGATATTTTATTATAACATACTAAATGCAAAAAGAGTTTTTCCCCGACGTAATAAGATAAAATATATGCTTTTTCTTCACTTTGACCTATCGCTATAAATCTATTAGTCGCAAGGTTATGGGACTTTTATTTTCAAGGTAATGTGGAAACTCAGTTTGTTTCCACACATTATGTTAAATATTATTCTCAATATTATGCTTCCTAATTAATGTGCGACAAGTCTAAATTGAAAAAATAGTCTGGAGTGTTACAAATCTTATTTTAGTAATATATCTTATCCTGTCTAGTTGAAACTTAGGACTTCGTATTCTTATTTTATATAAATAACATACAATAAACTACCGTATCTACTTCATTATATAACGTACAGCGATTAACATCAGAAAAATGTAAAATTATTTTTATATAATGACAAATTTGTTTTTCCAAAGAATGCAGGTATCTTTAAACTGTGCCCATATCCCATTATCATCCTACGGCTACATTTTATTAAGCAAAGCATATAAAGAACTTCAAGCAACATTATTTCTCCAAACTATTCTGTGATGGTAAAGTTCAAAAGTTATGGGAAGTATCGTCGTGACAACGATTTACACTGATCGTGATAGTGGATCATATCTGCTATTCGAGGCCAATATTCTTTCATAAATTATATTTTGAAAGAAATAAGTTACTACTAGATTAATTTTAGTTTGGAAGACTGCTATTCTAAGAATTTTTGTCATTTCAGGTAACCTCGCAGTCCTTCAGGGTCTTCAGAGCCCTCGAGTTGAAACTCGAGATTTAGTAAGAATTTGTATATTAAAATGTCCACTCCTTTAATGCTAATTTTTAAACAATTCGAAAATTATAAAACCATTTACTAACAAATTTAAATCAAGCACTTTACTCAGACCTTCGTATGTATGTATTTAATGTAGTATGTATATCCTTGATTTCTTTAAAAGATGTTACCAAAGAATGCAAATTGAAAGTACACTATGCGATAACTGAATCAGAACTATAACTTCGTGTTGATGGGATTGTATACAGTAGAATCACTTTAAATAAAAGAGAAAAATATAATGAGAATTTGAAATATTAGAAAATATATTTTGCGATTGCTGTAAGAACAGGGACCAACGGTTTAATATGTCTTCGAAAGTGAGTACATATATCAAAATAACAAATTTTGACCCATTCAGGGACTAACCATGGTAATAGTTGCTTCATGATTCACTGATGGTAATAATTAATTGATAATTCACAAATCTAAACATTATTTATTAAACACTCAAGTTGCTGGCCTGTTAGACTGAAACAATTAGTATCAAGGAGTTCAAACTATTTTATTAAAAATTCTAACTGTGTATGTTATTTATTTCACGTAACAGTTAGCTGAAGTTGAAATATTTGAATACTAATCATTAAGATGGTTTGATATAAAAATTATTTCGTTTTTTTTGCAAGTATTCCTGATATGTTTTTTTTAAATGTCTTGTGTCAATTAAAACATTAGTGCCTTGTGTCAATTAATTGGTCTTGACTTCAATTTTGATAACTCAGTTTATATGAAACAATGTTTCAAGTCGTTATTATTCTGTTTTAATATGATCCTATTAGTGTGGTTTACATAAAATATATTTATTGTACTGAAATCGATTTTTTATATATGCAATCAGCTAAACGTAACTATGATCGGAATTCGATACAATTGAAACTCATACTATGGGAACTGAGAGTATATGTGTTTTTTTTCGTGACTAAAGTGAGGAGGAGGACCTGACTCTTAGAGCCAGAAGATACGTTTTTGAATAATTAGAGAAATATAATTGTACTCGTATTTCTGTCCAAAATACGAAATAATCCAGCATCACAGGAATGACACTTTTAATATGTGGGTAATATCTTTCGTTGAAATGCTCTCTTCAATTTTACCATATCAGGATTGCAAATTAAAAGATCACAATTTATTATTTATTGATTAACGTGTTAATTTATTACTCTTGCTACTATTCTTTACAATTGTGATATCGTTATGACGTTGTACTCTCTTTTGATGAGTTTCAATAATGTATTTAAGAACAGTTCTGCTTACGAGGCGTTGAATATATATAAAAAGCACAATTAAATGAGAAATAGTAATAAAGTTGGTTTTCAAGCTTCACGTAGTTAAAAAAAGATTCAAAGTTAATGTGAAAGTCAAAATATTTTTATTTATATATACTTCCTTATTATTTTAAATCGTCTACCGTAAATAGATTTAATTATGTGTTGTTGGTATTAAAACGTTTAAATATTATATATTAAATAAAGATCTTATGACCATGAATATGTGAAAAAATTACCAATTATTTTATTAAGTCCTTTCGAAATATAAAAACCAAATGAGGTTACTCAGTTACTCCTTTTACATACGCATCTATTATGCTCACTTCTTTTCTTAACTACTTTTTTGATATCCCAGTTCAACGCTTTGAAGACATTACTCATTGCCAAGTCTTTCTACTTCAATGAAACATCCCTTCTAATATTCTTGACATGTACTCGTAATTGAGTTATAATATCAGGGATAATCATAAATACATTACTTTATACCGCCGCCCTTTCTTCAAATAATTGATCAATTTGCATTTGATTCTAGGGGAACGATGCTCGTGGATGAATATTTTAAAGAACTTTGATCTTTCTTTAAATCATATGGGAAGTATATATTTTTGAATAATGTAAATATAAAAAATTGTTGAGTAAAATAAAAGCGGCCTTGCTTACAATCATTATAATTGTTGTATAGTGTCAAAGAATTCTATCACTATACTTTACTAAAATACTGCGAGGGCAAAATAATATTTATTTGCACATCAAAAATCTGATTGAAAATACCAGAATGGTCTGATGTACTTACCTTTAATGTGCTTTTATTATTTTTGTTATTTCAGTTATATAAAATCCTTTTTTATCATTCATTTCTAACCTACATATTTCTAAAGTACTTGCGAAATAGGGACTCCTTGATGGAAACTACTGATTAGCTTCTCTGTATATCCGCAAAGGGAATTCCAGGTTAACTAAAGCTCGAGGCGTGGACTCGGATCCACCGATATTGAGCACGCACAAGGTGAAGCAACCGAGAAAGGGCAAATCGGAGCAATATAAAACGGGGCACATCCTCACGAACTGTATTCTGACGATCACCGAACAACGAGTGCCTGTTTCATAAGTAAAAAAAAATGTTGTCTCTGGTAAGTCAAAGGACATTTTTTCTTAACACTCTGCCTTCAGACGTTATTCTTACCGAATTAGAAATCTTATTACTTTACATTCTTACCGAAAACTATTTTTTGTTGCTTAAATAAATTAATAATAACTTATACATATCAAGGGAGTCTATAATTTTTCTAAAACAATAACAAGGTTATCTTACTTCTTTATTATATTTCTGACATATTCCCAGCCAATAGTTGTAATAGTATTTTTATGCCAAAGATGTACCAAAATTTTCGTTAAAGATTTCCACAAAGTCACATGCAATAACAGAATAAACATTTTTCATTTTAACATAAAATTACAATCTATAGTGTAAGACTGGGTATCTTTACAGAAGATCACAGCCTTAAAGAACTACTTCTATAGTGTGATGCTGCTATCAACGAACCTATTCGTAGAAGAAACATTGTGTGACGCACGCGAAGTACGAAACTTAGCCCTTATACTGCCAGTAAACGACTTCCATCGCTAGACAAAGTTACAAACATCTACACAACTGTCGCCTAAAGTTCTTAATATCACTGTTGACCGCTATATTTACCTCATGATAATTGAGCAAAATTAATATGGAGTTGTTTCATTAAAAGCGCCAGTAAAGGCGCGACCTTATTTTTATTGAAAATTTGTTCAGCAGTCGGGTTCGTTAGTGGTCTAACAGTCATAAAACCGATATCATAAACAGCTGAATTAAGTTTTTTTAAGTTTCTGTGAACGAACATTAATTTGAAATGGGAATTTTATATTATTTTTTGTCAATGATGCAATCATAAACTTTGTTGCTTATTTCTTATATAAGGTACATACATTATTATGTTTAAACGGAAAGTAGCTTTGAATTTGTATGTTTATAAAAGGTTTACTGCTATTACTGCATTAAAAAAATAAAATGTTATAAGTTCTTATACTTATTATCTCTTTTTTGGAATTACATATTAGTGTACTTTTTAAAAAATTTCTGTTCGACTTTCAGATTTCGATAACGTTAATGATAGTGGGTATAGCCTTATGTGGCCGACTGGAGCCTCAATATCTACCGCCTCGACCTGGTGCTGGCGGTGGAGGTAGCGGAGGCAGCTACGGCAGTGGTGCTGGATTCAACGCGGGAAGCGTAGCGAGCAGCGGGGTGGCATTTAGTACGGGTAGTGGATCCAGCGGGTCCTTCAGTAGCAACAGTGGCGGCAGCGGTTCACAAATACCAATTACGAAATTCGAAAATGTCAACAACGGCGACGGCACGTACAAATTTAAGTAAGATTCGCTTCTAACTATGATAATCTGAAAGATATTTACTATGAGCGAGTACGTGCTTAATGCAAAAAAGGTATTGTAATAGTGAGTAATTTGACCTACAAAACATTTATTTTTATTTACTTTTATGTTATGTGGCTCTGCGAACATAGTAAGAAATACTGGTGAATCGAAACAAATCTTTGTCTATTTTCAAAAGCGTTATTTCTTGGTAAATACTGCATGCTGTTAAATATGCTTGAAATAGTTCATTTATCACCATTTTCAGTTACGAGACTGGAAACGGAATATCAGCGCATGAGAGCGGTTCCCCTCGAGCTCAAGGGCCTGAGGGTCTTGCTGTGACGGCGGAAGGTGGATTCTCATACCGTGCTCCCGACGGCCAGCAGATTTCACTAACATACACCGCTGACGAAAACGGATTCCATCCTGTCGGACCGCACCTTCCTACTCCGCCGCCTATTCCTGAGGAAATCCTCCGGTCCATTGAATTCAACAAGCGCAATCCTTCTTCGTGAGTATGAATGCATAGTTATGCTAGGTTTCAATAATTTATCTACAGATGGCTTTGCTTACGAGGTATTCAGTTTTGAGATATTACTTATGCCGGGTGTAAAGTATAAAGCTGCACGTATCAGGTTTTATCAAATTTCAATTATCTATCGACGTTTGGTATTTCTAGCAGGCCTTGAGTTTTGATATATTTTGCCTCATAAGCAAAACTATCCGTAGATATATTTTGAAACGAAGCATAAAAATAGCACAGCAAGCAAGAAGAGAGAATTCAATAGGCAATGCAGAAATTCTCTACGTATTTCAGTATCATGTATGTCAAACTTGTGTGGTACAGCAAAATTGTTTTATAAAACTTTTTAAAATTTTTTTGAGAAAACTTACTGAAACCATAAAGTTTGCTAGATAAAACTTAAATAATTACCGAAAACTAACTCTTTATATTTAAAATTTTATCTGTTTCCATACCAAATGTAAATGAGCAGTAAAAACATTGAAAAGGACGGGATTAAAAGGAGGAAGTTCACAATTTTAGCTTTTTATTTTTCACTTCTAGTGAAGGAGCTTACAACCCAGGCGCGAGTGCTGGAGGATCCAGTTTCAGTGGATCCGGGTCTAGTTCTTCCGGAGGGTCCGGCAGCGCTGGTGGCTACCACTACTGATCTCAAACCATTTGAATACTTTCATATTAATTGCTTGCTAATATTTAACAGATAACAGTTTATAATGTTTAAGAATTCCTGTAATGAGCACCCCCCTTTCTACCAAAATTTCATAGACGAAGGAAATTCCAAAGCAACGATATTATTGAAAATTATTTTCAACCTTATATAATATAACCTTTTGGACTGCAACGATTTATGGTAGGGATGGAACGATTCATGGATTCAGAGATATTATAGCATTGTAGTAATATGATAGTTATCAAACCAACAAACCTCAGGGAAATCTTAACTAAACAAATACAAATAGAAATATGTAACTGTAAGTTATGTAACTAAGAAACTCAAGTTAATCAATGATCATATATTTTTCTTATAATTTTATTGACTCTATTCCGTGATTGTAGAATACTCTTAATATCGATGTTAAAAAATCTAAATATCTTAACCATAACATTTAGAAAAACGCCCTCTGACCGCTTTATTCACTTCTATCACAATAAACATTAATAACTACAGCCTATAGGTATATGATGCTAATATTTAATGGTACTATTCAAATACATAAAAAATATTTGGTCATTGCTAGAATAATCTTATTTATAGTAATTGAACAACTATAGTAAGCTTTATATTAAATGATCCTGACACCAGATTAATCACTCGGCGAAAACTGCATGCACAACGGATTTTTGAGCTGTGATACCACGACGCAATGAGCACTTACTAATATAATTTATTATGAAATATGCTAAACAATGTAAATAAATGCACACTTGAATAAATGAATATGATAATGATAACGTAAATTCTATTTATTTATCTGCTTTTCATTTTATACTTCCATTCTTTTAATTACATATTCGTAGTTTTTAACCTACTTCAAGCAATCGGAGATTCTCAATTCAAATGTATGTTTTTTTTATTTTTCTATGTTTTTTACCTTAGAAATCTATTCAAACGTTATAGACACGTATTACGTGTTTCAATATTTTCTAAAACTATTCGAGTATTTGTAACCAACGACCAGCAGACAGGCAAGTCGACGGTCATCCATCTAACTCTGTTAAAATTATGAAAAACAAAATTTGTTAAAAACTCAATTAAAAACGGAGTTCAACACATAAAAAAGCAAAAATAATTAAATTTGAGAATTTTGGAAGTTATCGCTAAGTTGTTTTCAGAAAAAATAGTGAAGTACCGACTTTAAAAAAAATAACATTGGAAAACTACGTAAATTGCTTTATTTTTCTCTTTTTAGTGTTTTGAAGTCGGTTTTTTTAATTATTTATTTAATAATTTGTTTGGTTTAGTTTTAAAAGATATGGGTACGCGTACAATATAAAAAGATAATGTGGTAATCAGGAATTCACATTGGACTCCCAGTTATCACAATTATTCATAGCTTCCAACATAAAGGTAATGCAATTTCAGTACCTGAATTAGCTAAAAAGGGTACCGCAATATCAAAAATAATATAACAAAGACGCATCCTTATTTACATTTAATTTCATTGTAGGAGGAATTGCCATGGAGCCATGCCCTATTAATTCATAGCATTTTGGCTCAACTAGTCTATGAGACTACAAAGGTATAAATTGATGCCTTTCTTGTGTTTCTTCGAATGAATCGAATAACACTTAATACATATAAATTAAATGCTATAATAAATATAATATAATGCTCGCATATGAAAAATATTGTGTTTAGTAAAAATCTCAAGCAACTCTCTGACATCTTCGACCAATGACAGAGATTTTCTTGATATTTATACGCATCTCGGTAAACGTAGTATTGAATTCTCTTTGTGACACAGTTATTGCTCTACTTTTACTAAGGTAATCAAGGTTTGGATTAAAGTCAAACTGTTGGGGAATATGCGCTAAAACTTTGTAAATGCAGCATAATTTTTTCCACCTCTAAATTACACACAAAGATACTCCATTTTTTCTCACACAGGCGTAAAATTCCATACTGGCCCAAGTATTTCCTTCTTGATACAACATCAGACGTAAAAAGGCACTTTTTGGGCCGGCGAGGTGGAGGTGGCTATAGCAGTAAGTTTGTCAAATACAGCACTAACTATCTTCGCATAAGGATGTATCACTTGCCATCAGGCGGGATAAAGTCATTTGCTGTGCTTTTTATAAAATAGGAGATTTTTTATTAGTACATAAATTACCTACAAGTGTGTGACATTTCAAAAAAGAATTAAATTAGGAAAATTTTGATTCCCACTATTTTCATTACTTTTGCTTTGATATATAACAATACAATTTACTTGTTATATGATAACAAGTAAATTGTATTTGATTTGGAAACAAAATAAGTGTCACGCAATTTCAATTCGATTGAATAAACCCGTCCGGGGAATGTGACAAATAGCCAATCGCTTTCAAATACTTAGCAAATCGATCGGAATCCAGAATAACCATATAAAAATCATTAATACTAAATTGCTTTACATACAAAATTAGCGGGTCGGTTCACACAATAACATTAATACATTTTTAAATTCTTATATATTTTATATGAATACGTTCATAATTATAATATTTAAAAGACATATTCTCACACTCAACCGTATCTAATACTTAACCAAAAGCAAATATCATTAAAAGCTTGTTTTATGGATTCTAGAAAATGGAAAACGATTTTATTATTAGATACACAAGGTATTTTTAAACTCCTGCAAGCCGTAACCTTCCCATGAAATTCGCAACCGTAAAATAAATTTCAAAGTCACAAATGACGAGAAACAACCGAAATATTTGTACTTCGGTAAGCTAAACTAAAATACATGGGACATAATTGTATGGGAATAACAAAATTAATTTTAAATTTCGTATTTTTTATAAAACCAAGGTATTTATATGACTATCTATGTTCAAATG
Source organism: Acentria ephemerella (assembly GCA_943193645.1). NCBI lineage: Eukaryota > Metazoa > Arthropoda > Insecta > Lepidoptera > Crambidae > Acentria > Acentria ephemerella. The sequence continues at coordinate 5,335,018 of OW971886.1, read as the reverse complement.
GGTTTGTTCCAGCTCGAAAGTATTTGTTCAAAACACTAGTAGTCTTAAGTTTTATATAAGATTATCTGTTCTTCTATACTAATATTAAAAAGTTGAAGAGTTTGTTAATGGCTGGAATTGCAAAATTATTTTTGTTTTGTATTGTCTATTTATTGGTATATAATATAACATTTGTGACAGATAGAACCCCACGCGGACGCAACCAAGAAACTGAGAATATACAAACAAGGATATTTAATCATTATCCAAGAACAAATATTTTTCTAGAATTCGGGGTTGCTGACTAGGAAAATGCAGGTTGACAAATTAGTCTGGTCATAGTATATTCATATCTATCTACTAAATCTTAGATTTGAATCCCAGTATCTGCCATGTTTGTGTGATGAAGATAATTTATGATATGGGTATATTAAAACTACAATACATAAAAAATAATATTTATTTCACTTGCTTACAAACACACCTACATCCTTTATGTCTAACTCCTATAATAGACTCAAATGTTACTCTTTTGTAATATTTTATTGGCATTAAAGATTCAATCATTGAATAGGTCAAATAGTGCTTTTTCATGAAAGAATTTCACGCGCCCTTGAAGTTACACAGATCAAAAGAATTTGACAATCATTGTAACAGCGGGAGGGTAGAAGCACGCAGTCATCACACGCTTTGACTGACGCTGAAGGTGATACAATGGGAGGCCAGCTCCGAGTTCAATATAAAAACATTAGCAGAATTGATTGACATCATTCTACGAAGTGCATTAGACACTGTTGTTGCCTACATCTCTAATCTCAGCAAAATAAGATGTGTGCGAAGGTATGTAAAGCTTTATTTATAATGTATTTAAAGAAAAAAAAAGGTAAAATCTCTTAATAGACAAAACATTTGATGTAATTGTAGTTAAAACACTAAAAAGTATGTCTACATTATAAAACTTTAAATGTCTTGGTAGCATAGGGCATAAAACCATTTTCTTAACACAACAGTCTGGTGACTTCACTTATCGCAAAGGACACGACATAAGAAGTGTTATTTGACTTTTGTAGTGACATATTTACAACTTAAAATTAGTACTTTTCATTTTTTATTGAATTTCAATATTTTATTTCAATTATATTTATTTTCTCAATTATTTTCAGATTTTTGTCTCATTCGTTGTGCTAGCAATTGCGGCAGCGGAGCATAACCACGGTTACAGTGGTTACTCTGGTTCCAACAGTAATGGACCTCAGATACCAATTCTACGCTATGAAAACGTGAACAATGGAGACGGTACTTACCGATACAAGTAAGAAACTACGCACCTTTATTTCTAGGACACTATTACAGTACCATACAAAATAATAAGTCGTTGGTCCCGGTTGCTATGACAACCGCTTTCACCTACCAACCCGCACTGGCCAGCGCGGTGGTGTTATGGTTCAAACTCCCAATGTGTTTCTCCCTTGTAGGAAGGCCCGTGCCGTGCAGTGGTGCACTTAACTTGAAAATCAATTCTTTCCCACTTTTTTAGAACATGATACTGCACTGATATTTATACTCTTCCTTTGTTTGTACAAAGATGAAGTATTTGACATATAGACAATATATCTAACAATGTTAGTATTTATATTTTACTTATATAATTATAGCTATGAAACTGGCAATGGAATATCAGCTCATGAGAGTGGCGCTCCTCGCGCATCAGGCCCTGAGGGTGCCGCAGTTACGGCCGAAGGGGGCTATTCTTATCGCGCCCCGGACGGTCAGCAGATCTCTCTAACTTACACCGCCGACGAGAATGGGTTCCATCCTGTCGGCTCTCACATTCCTACCCCTCCGCCTATTCCTGAGGCTATCCTGCGCTCCATTCAGTTCAACAGGCAAAACCCTTCTTCGTGAGTAACATTTGATTCATTTAAAATCATAAACATTTTGAGTCACGATGATGTTATTTAAATTATTTTATTTTTAGGATACCTTTTGTAAGTTTCTTTAAAAAATAAAACAATTTAGATTTATAATTAAAGTTAAATAATTTATATTAATAATTGTTATTATTGTTGTTGATATTATTTATTTGTTTAATAATTAAAGACACAAATCTGTCCCAACTGGGGTTATTACCAAAGACCTTCAGTTCTGTGCACATGAGTACAAACGGACCTCCAGGCCAACCGTTATTTAATATCACTCATGAATATATATTACGAATGTTACAAAAATAGAAAACATAAAATAATATTAGTTCGACTTGGAAGATTTATATTTTTATAAGAGTTCTGAACACAGTGTACTATTTTATTTTATTGCCATTAGAAAGTAACTAATCTTTGATTTGTTTTTTTCAGGGATAACAGCGGTAGCTACCACGGAGGGAGGCAGAATGGCGGTTACCATTATTAGAGAATTATTATAAATGAAAGTTGTATTTTTATTTTAGCCACTTTTGCATGTTATTGGACTGTGATATTGTTAATAATTTATTATTGTGTATACAAATAAATTTAAAGGCATATAAAATATATTTTGTTTTATCATTTAATCTGAGAACCTCCCACTTTTGAAATATTTATGTCTGAAATATAAAAGTATTTTATATTTAAACTACTCAAATAAAATGTATTTCTTAAAAATGCGTTAATAACAATATGATTATTTTAAAGTTAAATTATTGTATTTATTATTTAATTATAGTATTATTTACTAATTCATGATGCTATTATATCCCTAACTATATCCCGTACCTAATACCCATCCCATCCGTATCCAATAACTTGATGACCATGTTGATAAATTAATCAAACCTGGTTCGCTTTAAGCTCTACTTTCATAACAATAGAGCGGAATATTATTTTTTATTATTCACTAGAGATTAGCCTTCCAAAGGTTTAAGCAGCTTACTAGCTTTCTGACATTTTAATGGGAAATGGTTTATAAGTTAAGCTTACTAATAAAATCATTATTCATATGAGAAATACAAAAGAAAGCTGCGCCGGCACGCTTCTTTTTTGAGAAAACGCAACCCACTCATGTAGACATATATCTCGATATCGAGTGCAACAAATCCTATCTGTCACAATTCATATTTTTGGTGTTATATTATAGCTTAATATTTTCTTTGTAGCTTATGCAATTTTATCCACGATAAAGGAGTCAGTTACTATAAAGAGGCTGTACTATGTTAACATAAGATAAATTAGCTCCAGCGGAATACTAGCTGCGATGACTACGGATAGGTGAAATCACCACAAAAATTAGTATTAAAAATATTGTATGTGATTAAATATCGTATTTATAAAATAGGTTTCTATTCTGTAGCTTCTATATCATCTTAATTTTTTCTACATTATGAATTGATATATAAATATGTATTAACTGCGATACGTAGGAAGTTTTAAACCCCCCCTGACAAAAACACCCCTCTTGGTCCTTTTACGTATTAGAAGTGTTTGACCGTGGCATCACAGCTCCAAAGCGAAAGAACCAATTTTCCCTCAACCTTAAATAGGTAGGAATTTTCATATGGAAATTAAAAATGTTATTTCAAATTAAACCTAAAAATTCAATCAGAATATTTTAAACAATTAATCGCTTTCGATTACGAAAACAAAGCACCTTTTGACATGGTTGGTCTCTGGACGTGTCTATTAAATTTGTAATCTCGAGCTACTTCGTACTTCGTTAAATCGTTGGTCCCGGTTTTTACGGTAACCTCCACCCACCAAGCCGCATTGGGCCAGCGTTGTGGTGTTATGGCTCAAACTCCCCAGGTGTTTCTCCCATGTAAGAAGGCCAGGAGTGTGAGGTATATAGGCTACTTGTGATGATGTTGATGATTTAATTATAATACCTACTGCCAAGAAATATTATCCATTCATTTTTTTATATTTATTTTCGAAATGTGAAAATGTTGCTGACAAAAAAGTTACATAATTAGTAATAACACAGTTTTTATTTCAACGTAATTTATTATAAACTAAAAAATCTCTTTGTTGATTAACCAAGCAAACTATCCAAATTGCATCGGTTTAAGTTTGACCAAGATGGATTGTAATTATGTGTAAATAGCTGCGTTCCTTTGAGGCACACATAATCAACAGGGTAGATGTAACTCAATCTTATTAACTAGGTACCGCTGCTTTAAGCATTCTATTTCAAATTCGTTCATTTTTTATCATGACAGAAGCTATTAGTTTATATATATCATGTGTTTACTCCTATAATTTAAAGCTTAGCGCTTTTATATAAAAACAATAAATTCTCTTCAATTTCGTAGCTTTGATTAATTTAAGTATCTCGTCATACCGATATTACTGTTAACTTAATAATATCATAGTTACCAAATATCGGAATATCGGGAGCGCAAGTTTGAAAAGTTGTGATAAAAATTTTCAAGATTTGAAATAATAATAACAACTTACGACATGGTTTGTCTTTGGTGATTTTTATTTCGAGTTCTTCCGTATTTCAAAAGGCACGGAACGTTTTTACCCACCAACTCGCATTTGGCAATGGCCCAAGTAGAAAGAGCTCTGTCCAGTAATGGTACCCCGGTTCTGGGCTCTGTCCAATGTTTACTTACTCAAACAACTTATGTATATAGGTTTTGTTTATATAGTGAATTAATTTAGCAGGGTGGTGAGAATAGCTGATGGAGGTACCATAGTGTTGGGAGCTGCGGGATCTTGTGTCCAAATTATCAGCATCAGCGCTGATGAACAGCGCGTGAGTGTTATATAAGTGAACAGCCTCTTGAATAGACAACAGTTTGCAGTAACGACTATATCTACTGTTAAGTAATAAAATATCGTTAAAGAAGTAAATATCCATTGGTATTCACATACTAAGATATTACACTTATATGAGTATTGTGTAATGTACTATCTGTAAGGTAAAGCAAGTTTCATGATTCCACTCACTCATATCAAATTTTTGCTGTATTACACTTTGTGTAGTATTTAATTAGTGGCAGAGTTGCTTAATAGGGTCCTATTAAGCCTAAAGAACACAGGCTGTGTTAGAACACAGGCAGGCATTGCCAGTAGTAGCATAGTTATGTTTACTCGACTTCCATCTTATATTGAAGATAAAAAAAAATTTCAATGTTACGTAAACGACATTCAGTGCAATAAGTAAACTGTCAAAAGTCACTAAATACATCGATTGTTGTTGTATGTCTGTTGCATGTGGTAACTAACACGCTACCACTATTAAAGGCCAGTCCTGCATAAAGCAATCGCCCCATTGCTAACAATGGAGCGATTGATACTAATATCACAATAGAGGTAACGCAGGATTGAGTTATCAAACCTCTATGTCTTTGTTCAGAACCGAACAATAGTTTCGCCTCCTCAAAAAATCACACTGCCTGATTGTTGTATCTTTAACATATTTTGATTGTTATTTGTTCATCTTGAACGATTCACATCTCTGTTATATCTTATTAATCGATACATAATTGAGCAGTACAGTTAGTAACTAATAATGATATATAAGAGTATATTCATTTTCATGCTATAATAATAGCTTGTTATATGCTATAATAGATTTTTGTGATACAGAACCAATTATTTATTATCAATATTAATAATTAGATAGATAATATTATAAACCAATAGAGTAAAATTAATAAATAAGTATAGTTATTCAAAGGTAAAACCAAAGCAGAATATTTATTTACATGTCGCGTATACAAAGTATATTTATATTTCGTATTAATAAATTAACTAAAGTAACGTAATATTTTGTACCGATATCACAGTCCAAGACTTTAAGGTACGTATACATTATCAATTACTCTTAATTTTTCGTTGTGTATTCTTCAGAATCTAGCCATAGTTACGACCAGCGTTGTATGCGCCATTATCTCTGAAATATAAGTTCGGATTAATAATTATTAATTTTTCATATTTATTATATTATACATTTTTAACTTATATTACCCATAAATATGAAATTGTATAATAAATATGAAAAATAAAAGCAAGTCGCATTTTGATCAAGGATTCCATAAAAAATCATGATATCCTTTACTATTCCTTCATTATTACTTTATATATCCATGTCATGATTCAAAGTTCATTCATTCATTAGATTTACACAACTAAAACGAAATAAACGTATAATGAATTAAATTTTTCGTCCTAGCAAATATGCTAGTGTACAAAAATCTTAAATAATCATAAAGTTTTAGTACTCACGATGAAGGATGTTGCCTGTTGTACTCAAGAGACCTTAGGATAGCCTCAGGAATAGGCGGTGGCGTAGGGATATGCGAGCCCACAGGATGGAAACCATTCTCGTCGGCGGTGTATGTAAGCGACACTTGCTGGCCATCAGGAGTGCGGAAGGAGAACCCGCCCTCAGCCGTCACCGCTAGACCCTCGGGGCCCGTTGCTCGAGGTGCACCGCTTTCGTGAGCTGATATGCCCGTTGGCGTGTCATAACTAACAAAATGAAAACAGTGCGTAAACTTTTACTACACCCTACTCAAGTTAGACATTTCTTCCGATACAAATAATACAAACTATGAAAAAATCCAAGAAGTATTCATACGTTCAAAATATAAAGTCTGTCAAATTTGATATTGGTATAAGAGTCTGACCTTATAATAAAGACCGTTACATAAAATCACCTATTGTAGCAACAATAAATATAATTGTTTTGCTTGCTATCGCTATTCTTGTTTGAAAATAAGAGAACCGAACGACAATTAAATTGCAATGAAATCTTTCTCTGGGAGCGTAGGGAACTTATTTAGAACGCAATCAATAGTTATGGCAGGACACGAAGTAGATATTAATGTAAAATACCACCAAAGGTCGAGAGACACGCCTGCATCACATTTAATAAAACGTTCATAAATTGCTACACGAATTTCTGTCTGTGCAAAATCAAAGTTAGACAATTGAGCGATAAAGGTCTTGGTATAAATTGTGGTATAGTGTACAATTTTGTATTATCTATAACCTACAGTAAAGTTACAAAGTTATATTAGTAATTTGAACACAACTTTTGAATAGCAAAGAAGAGTAGGAATGTTCCGTTGATTTTGAAGTGACTTTTTTATTAGAAATAGGAAAAATAAGTAATTCGGTGATTTCGATCACTGAAACCAGAATCCAACATGATCAAAAAGAGAAATCTTATTGTCTTATCGTATGAATCATTATATCACTGAGCTATTCTCTCACTATTGGTAGTGAGAGAAGAGCTATTATGGAAGAGTTATTAGAGTTTTTATGGAAAAACCAAACAGTTTTGGTCACAATAATAAAAAAAAAGATTTATTACAAAAATTAAATAAGACAATGACTTCCATTTCTGCTCATCATAAATAAAAGTAACAAAGTTTGAAGCAACTTCAAAATAAAATATAGCAGTCCTAGGAACCAACATGTTCCTAAAAAAACATCAAAAATCCAAATAGGAATGTTCAAAGTTGAGTACTACAGCCTATTCTCAATAACAAATGTTAGGTAAAGTTAGGTAAAGTTCATTAGAATAGAATTTTATCGTATCGAGTAGTTTAAATGGTTTTCCCAATTTTTTGATCGTTCGAAAAAGGCAGTTTTTTCATAATCATTAATTGAATTCAACCTGTAAAATTTTGATTGAAATTGGTTTAAGTAAAACAGAAGTTTATTATTAAAAAATTTTAATGATAAACTATATCAGTCCATATTTTCCCCTTGACCACTTAAGTTTTATCAGCAAGCAAGAATATATCACTGATTTGTATTAAGTCAAAAATTAAGCATTATTAGTTAACTGAGAAATATAAACAGTATATGTGTCTATATGTATCAAAAATAAACTAAATAAACATATAAACATCTCTGACTTGTGAAAAAATATTAAAAAATTGGTAAGTACCTCTGGCTAAGCAGTCAAACGTACTGACCACTAGACCAGATGATTATTCAGAATGAAACATGATTCAAAAACTATGACTATATTAGTAGATAATACAATGGCGATACTCATAGTCATTTTTTATATTACCTAAAACGATAAGCGCCATCGCCATTGTTGATATTCTCGTAATGTGAAGGAGCGCCGCTGAAGCCCTCGGGGTTGTAGCCAGTAAGGTGGTCCAACCTAGCACTCGACACCAGCGTCACGAGAGCAACAGCGAAGAAAATATACTGAAATTTTCAGAAAGTTACTTATGTACTGTCCGTATTTGTTCAAGGTACTATTTAAATTTACTTTTCAATTGCTAAAGATCCAAAATGTATTAATTTGTGTATATTATTTATGAATTCAAAAAACGAAACTTCTTGACTTTATTTTAACACGTCTTGATGTTCCTGATGTTCCCAGATCCTTTTGATCATAGAGTAATCATAAAATTTCCCCCTTCCCACGCTTGCTCCAAAACGTTGTATTATATATTGCCAATTTATCGATTACCATCACGCGAGCCATATGTCTTTGTTTTACTATGTCAACTACGTTTATGTTATAATTACGTGTTAAAATAGTAGTCATATGTATTAGAACATTTTTTATATTGTATAAGAAACTAATCCTCACCATATTCGACATGTTTAGCAGAGACAGTGTCGTGGTGTGATGCTGCGCAGGCGCCAGCGTGGTTATACTGATCGCAAGGATGTACTCGTCTTATATCCGCCAGGGCTGCCCTTTCCACAGGTTGCGTCATCTTGCTCGTATTGTTGAACTGTTTGGGCGAGATGGGTTCTAAGACAAAGAAGAAAGCGACTGGTAATTTACTTAAAATTTTCAGATTCACCGTGCGGAAGCCGTAAGATAGAAAAAGGCAACCGATGGTGATACCACTAGGTATATATCGTATGTGGTTGTGAGCAATAATCAAATGAAGATGCAGGCTATATAAATTTCTGGGCAACGGAGAATCCTTTGATAAAATGCTTTATCTTATGTTATGTTATAGCGTCACAGTTAGCAAGCTTCGATTCAGAACTCTAAAATTGCTTGTTTTTTTATTCAATAGGCATGCTAAGCTGAAATAGGTATGTTACTATCTAGGTAATTTTTAAGAACGAAATTGCATCATATACTTAGATTTTCAATTTTGTTCTGAATAATTATTGTTTATTTTGAATGTTGTTCGCGAAATCTCCAAATAAAATATTTAAGACAATGTACTCATACATATTAATGTATCAACAGCTCGACAAACTTGCATTTAACTAATAAGGTTAATACAGACTTCGCTTTTAATTTGCACTTCTAACGTACTTTTTAAGGATATCGCAGCGGCGGGCGCGGCGCTCTGATCGCTCCGCCCCCATACCCGAGGTGAGACTATAAACTATTTGAATTAAGCACCATACATAACCTATCGATACTTGCCCTTTAGCCTGGACTGTCAAAATAAGACAGAATAAAGCCGTAAAACAAACCGCCTTACCAAATGAAATAGGATTACAAATAAAATCTTTCAACCTACCAGTCTACAAAAGAGATACTTTATGAAACGAACTTTTAAATTGCTCTTTTTTCAAAATATAGAGTGCTATCACATCAACGTCACACAAAAATATTAAGTTACTCGATCCTTTGACGCACATTCTTCTTCTTCTTCTTCTTTGAGGTTTCATGAGCGTGGAAAGGGGTTGGCAACTGTCAAAGTGGCACTGCTTACGCTCGACCCAAAATAGACATAATTAAAGCTCGTAACTACATTTTTGAATGTGGATTGCATATGGTATCTTAGACCATAATTTTTGCGTGCATTTCATATAATAGTAATTTGAAATTTTTTGATTACCTTGTTAAATATGAAATTCCGCTCTCTAACAATTTTTGTTGCCTTGAAAAAACAGATGAGTGCAGATACATTAATAATATGACTACAAGGGCCACAAAAACAACACATAATTATGAAAGTTTGTATAGAACAGTTTATAAATTCCAGCTCTTTTTTTCTTGAATTATGGGATAATCATTATCATTATCAATAATAATAATTGTAAAGCTTTATTGATTAAAAAGTACTGTTAACACTTTAACGTGAAATAAAATTCTTATATATAAAGTGATTTAACACTACACTTTGTACCACAAAAATCACTTAAATGACCGTGTTCTCTTTTTTCTCGCATAAAGACAATCTGCAATAATTAAGTTTAATTGTTCCAAACTTTTCTTCAAAAATCCTATAATTCATGTATTTTTAAGTTGCATAAACTAAAACACGTAGGTACTCCGTCCTGTTTCAAGTAGGTAAACCAGTATGAAGAATTCAATAGATTATTTCTTAACAACATTTGTATGCACTAATAAGTAATCTAGCATCCTCATATTATGCAAAACGCAAGAATGGCATTCAATACATAATAGCAAGTTATACAGTCGAGATAACGCATGACATGGCACGGTAAACCAATTGAATGTAAGTCTTATACACACTATATAGGAGCATGTCAAGTAGTCGCCTTTTTTACTGAACTGACTTGTGATAAAGAAGGGGAAGAAAAATAAAAACTTGTACGTTGGTGGTGTTGGGATTATGATAAGTTATCAAAAATCGAATGATATGTATATTTTTTGTTAGCTTTTGAAAAAACGTTTTTCTTAATAATTTAATAATAATAATTATTATTATTGATTTGAATTTAATAATTCAAATCAAATTATGTTGTTATTTTGTACTAATTAACTATATGCAAACTGTAGTAAACTTATACAATATTTTCTATTTCATTGGTCAAATCTTTTTAATAAAACTTATAATATTTTCCACTTCCTTGTCATGATGAAATTACCACAGAATTGGTATGAACACAATTCACCATATTTTTAAAACCAAATTCATTCTAAACCAGAAATATAATACAATTACATCATCACTAGCAGCCCTATTTATGTCCCAATACTTAGTAGATACTACTACTATAGTAGATACTACTTAGTAGTGGGACATAAATAGGGATGGGAAATAATATCCAATGAAAAGCTAAGTTGAGTTGAATGTTTTCTTCCACATTTGAAGATCTCGACTGGATCACCTCCACATTACAGAAGGTGAAATAATGCACCGGCCAGGAGCCTAACCGGTGTCTATTTCAAAATATTAAGTAATTTTTTACTATCTGTTATTTCCAAGAATTAAATTTTTATTTTTTACTTAGTATTTTTCCCCACACACTGATTAAAAGCTCTTTCATTTAATACCGAATGTAAATAATGAGATTGAAAAAAATACTAAATCCACCATTTAGTACAGGTAAACAGGTTTTGAAAGATTTCATGGTGCACTATATACTGATACTCAAGCACTTTAATGATGTACATATTGAAGGGGTTCTGAAAAAATACGTAATCCGCCATCTTTTTATAATCATACAGAATGTATTAAATTGTATTGTTATCAGAAGTAAAAGTCCGTACCAAATATCAAATCATATATTTCACCACTTCTGTCACCACCGGTGATCAATGGCTAAGACCACTACTTCAGATCTAGAGGTCCGTGGTTCAATTTCCAGCGGGGGCACAAAGTTTCTGTTTGGTTTGGTTACCAGTTCAACCCGATATACTTGGACTGATTTAGCTTTACAGCATCTAAACTTAATAACATCGTAATGTTAAGAGCATTGCTGTGTTCCGGCAGTTGTAGGTAAGATAGCCAGTTCTTCTGTGGTTGAGAAATCCGGGTACAGCTCGCTTACATTTTCTTCGGCCTTATCTTCTCTTTTCATCAGGTTAAGCATTTAAAAAATCTTTTTCTTAGTAGGCTTAGCAGCAATTTGTTCCAAAGAACTGGTCAAGCTCAATAAAACCGCTTAAAACGACATTGAGTAAATTGTATCTTTGCAATAAAACTTCTCAAAGAAATTCACATTCAAATTCATTTAATAGGTATGAATTATAAGATATTATGTCCATCTATAATAATGCAGGGTATTAAATCTGAAGTTTATGTACAATATCTCTAGAAATCGCTTGGTATCAATGTTTAATATGGAAGTTCTGTTTCATTCATGCATTTTTTATAGAATTCTTTTTCAGGATCGCAAATCTATGTCACGTGAATACTCACGAGTATCGGTAGGCTCAGGTTTAGTCAGGCGCAACAGGGTTCAAAGAAAGCTAAAAGCAGCTGAAATAGAAATATTGATTTTCAATTCATGAAGAAAAACACTTAGAATTATATATTCTCGAATAAGACTCACTTAAAATTGTATTTTGTAAAATTGTTCTGTAGAACATTTTACAACACGCGTATCTAAATCAAAGCTTCAAGAAAACGAACAGGCGTTATACAGTTCACGCACTCGAGTTGACTTCCATCTTTTCATAGGTAAGGTAGATACGTCATTATGATTGTATATAATTTGCAAAACTGGTAGACATGGTCTATATTTCATAGTAACGTTCCTCGGACTGGCCCGCTGCCAAGTTTTAGCGTCAAGCAATAAAATAAAAATTCATAGCAGACAACAGTTTCTACTCGAACGTATAGTAGGTAAAAGTCTGACGCACGTTCATGAAACTGACTTATATCGGGTTATTGAATTTTCCTTTAATAAGAAATCTAAATATTGAAAATAATTATAATTACCTTTTATTCAAAGAAACTGTAACTATTATTTCAATTCAAGTGAAAACTTTTCATTTACTTGTTTATCTAATATTAGTATAAAATAGTTATATCTACTTCTAAAGAATATTTATTTCTAATATACAAATATATATGCAAATTAAAAACAATGTTACTATCGAATCCTGATATTTGATTTCCCCAAAACAAAGATAAGTAGTAGGAACTTCGAGACGTTTTAGATTTGAGGGCAATATGGAATAACATATCCAATTCAACTTGGGGGAAAAAAGGAAGGATTATTTTTAGTCTCTGGAGTGGAGAACTCCAGTACTGTTTATGAATAGGTATAGTCTTTGTAACTAGCTGTGATGCAAATAGCTCATGATTCGTGTTAGATCTCCCAAAGTTATTTATCAAATGATCTTCTATAAAAAATATCTTATCTATACAAACTGAGAATATCTTTTCACACAAGATAAATAACTTATAAAGCAAGCTTTACAAGAAATCAAATGTAACATGCCATGCCGTTTCGCTCGTTCCCAATCATAAATTTTATTCAGAAAGCAGGAGTAAAATTTACAATAAATTATAATAGGTACGAAGAAAAGTTAGTTGTCTAAATAAGGTTATATCTTTAATGTGTGAGAATGATCATAATTCATTTAAATAATAAATTTTGTGGAATCAACAGAAGATAAATCACACAGGTGACGGATAAAATAATGATAGATTAAATTTATAAGGAATATTAAATTATTATAACTATTATCGTAGTGACTTAGCAAATCCTTTGGCTGTTCGTACGACAAATAAACATCGTGTTTTAAAAAGGTACATATTTTTTGGTCATAGTTATAAATGTAATTCTATAAAGTTTTACAATTATATTCCTATCCGAGGAAGTATCATATTTTTTTTTCGCCCATTAAACCACAAAGGGCCAACGTGGAGGTGTTATGGGCAGAACTCGTCATGTGTTCTTTCCATGTACGATGTTGATATGATGATGATATCAATGATCATTCATAAAAGGTAGCATAGTTTATATCAATGTATCCAATGTTAACCCAACGCGTTGTCTCTTGGGTAGAATGAATGGTTCACAGGCAATCATATACTTTTTATCTTGACCTTTGATGACAATCCATTAACATAAATTGTTTAGAGGTTCCCATGGTAAATCTCGGCTCAACAAATAAAAGTACTGCACTTTTGCCAACAGACATGGTTATGGCATATGTTAATCTACTTCTGAGACTAAGTACTAACTACATATCTACTATATGTATATAGCAATATAAACACTGACAAATGTTGATTAGCTATCATCACACAATTGCTTATTTTGAGCTCTTTAGCAAGATTATTTATTATAGATATTCACGATTAATTTAATAGACTGTGATACACTGTCAGCAAGCCGGATATGACAAAATTAAGAAGGTTTGTTTAATATGGCACAAAACACTGAATCAATTAACGATAAATATTTACTTTGGATACAGACCAATACTGGTGGTTTCCAATAAACATTTACTTCAGCCGTTATAGCGGCCCATTTATAAAGTTCTATTTGCTCACGTGTAGTACTTGTTGGATAAAATAAACAGAAGTATTAGAGTAGCCAAGCTGTCCAGACATACTCAGTTCGACCTTCTGTAACACGAAGCGATGAGCTTCAATAGGGTTACCATGTTCAGGGTTAATGTCAAGAAAATTATAATTCACATGATGATTATTTTAGTTTCGGTAATATATACATCCAGTAAGATCGAACCAAATATTATGTTACATCTCCCGTATAACATTAAATCACTCATCCTCATTAAGATAGAAAATACTGTACTTAATTCTTATTATTGAACTTTGATCTATTAAAAATTTTAGAATTCTTTGAAAAAATTGTGTATCGCAAGCGCAATTTAAGTCATTTGGTGAACGATGTCTAGGAAACATATTCACAAGATAGTTTATTTATATTGAGAACTCATATTTTGTCAGTTATATTTTGACTCTTTAGATCATCTACCTATTTATTTATTTGCGATGATATTGCAGTGAAGTCGTTTTAATTTATACTTACGACATTTCTCTTACTTCTTTTTTACAAATATGAATCAATGTTTATTTATTATTCCTCCATGTATTCTTAATCCATTCATCTAATTATGTTGAAAAATTGTTAAATTCTTTATGCCCGTGTAAATTCTGGCCCAAAATATATACAACAAAATTTTAAAAAATATGGCAACGCTACCTATGCCTGATATGACTAGTACTTAATTTTGTTTTTAATTCTGTCCAGTTTATTAGAACACCCCACTCACTACTCATTCTCGTACTACAAACCCGAATTGATTCTGTGAAATGATCAATACACATCAATATCGATTCAAGAACAAGTGCGCAGTCTCACATATATCATCTTGTTGTGTTCTTCATGATACATATAAATTGTTTATTCGTATACTATACTTATGGAATTAAAGTATATGAAAATTATTTCTTTATCAAAAGACAGGATCAGAACAATGTGTTATTGACCGCGTCCTCTGTCTGACTGTATTTTCAAACAACATAAAACTTTTAAAGCAAATTTATGCTCGAAACGTATTTTAAATAAACTCATCATTAAACTTAAGAAAACACCCAGGGACCAGGGACCTTATTTTGTAAATCATTTCTATATACTAAAGCGAAATGTCACAATGACAAGCAGTTAAATGCAATGTAAATATAGCGTACAAAACCGATAGCGATAGATTCAGTTAGACAATAAAGGGGCTATTTAATTATTAGCTATTCTTGTAGCTTTCAATACTTCAGGTTTATATACATAAGATATATTTATTTCGTATAACATTCAGAAGAATAGTCATTCAGGATTTTATACTAACAAAAATGAAAACTGAATTAATTTCAATCAATTTAGATTATAACATTAAAGTTATCTTTCTAATATTTCCAAGCATAAGAAATTTTTTATCTCTTACTCAATATTTTTTAATTAATAACTACAGGACTCTTTGTTACGCATTTTTTAGCTTATAAAAATTAGTGTATTCATGTTGTTTTATTTCGCTGCTACTAGATGCTCTGTTTAATTTAACTTATAATTATTATTGGCTCTATTTTTTTATCTAATGTAATATTAAAGTTATTCCTGAACTACAATTGTTCGGATGCAAACATAAAAGACAAACTAGCTGTTTGCCTTTTATGTTGATACCATAGGCCTCGTCCTACGGCGTCAGGTTTCGTAAGTTCTGTAGTATGGGTGAATCAGCGTTCCTGGTCTAGATATTCGATAATAGCGTTCCTTACCTTCTCGTCCCTGTTTTTAATAACAATATTAAGGTTGTAGTCGGTAATGGTGCGGTTTGTGGCCCTCTCCGCGCGCGAGAACAGACAAGCTGCAGCATCTGTTTTTACATAGTCGGTAAAATAGACACAAGTCTTAATGTTTCTAGAGATGACCACTATATTTAAAAAAAATATTTTTGATTTCTGAGTATTTAATTATATCGAGAGCCGTTATCAACATATTGTATGTTGATAACTTTAAATTATCCCAAAGCACCTTCACCTCTGTACAGTTTTATAAAACATCTTTACTAAACTGTAAAGTTCATAGACGACAAAAGTTTCAAAGTAAAATAGCTAGGTAATTTTGGATGGAAACTTACATATACAAAATTGCGTACTCGTATTTAAAATATTACACACGTCCATACAGTATTAAGCTTTTGGCCAGTTTCCAATAAAACAATTCGCAGTTAAGACTTCAAAGTACACAAACACGGGCGAAATTTATTGATACCCATCCAGACATGTTTTTTGCAAAGAGTACGTTCATATTAAAACCACAATGCTACCGTTTATTTATTCTTTTTTTGTTGTAAAAGGATCGAGTGAAAGAGATATAAAATATTCAGTTATAAAAAGCCCTTCCGTGACAATGATCTGAGGTATTTCCCTGAAATACTGTTTATTGTTTACTACAAAGTAAATATCTCTTCGTAATGTCTTCCTTTTTACTAAACTACCTTTGGCTTTATATCAGGTTGGCTGTATACTTGTCTCGCTTAATCTTTTTTATACATTATTTTTATTATTTTTTAACCAATATTATATAAAAGGCTTTAAAAAATTGAGTATGAATATGATTTTGTTAATACTAATTATTAATATGGATAGTCTCCTTAGACACGTATGAAAATTACATATTTAAACCTTTGAAAAGGAGAGCAAATGCAAAGTCAACTCTCCAAAGACACATTCCAACTGTGAACGATGATATAAAATATATACACGATATATATAGAGATTCGTGAGATTAAATGTATCTAATATATGCATAAAAATAAAATAATGATGAAAGTATTATTTTTTTTAGATTCAGAAGCAATTACTAACGCTAAACAAAAATATTTGATGAAGGAAATAAACATTTTATGTCACCGGGTAAATATTTGGCTGTGTTATTCCGATAAGGTAAGGAAATAAATGTAAATGAAACTGTAATCAATCACTTTTCCACCTAGTTAATAACATTATAACAAGAGAGGCTTACGTCGGGTAACAGCGTGGTTAGAAAAAATGTATTCACTATATCAATGCGCAGAAGTTAAAATATCTACCTGAATTAATTTCATTTGATTATGCACTTCTTTTGTTGATATAATATAAATCTTAATAAATAATAATAAATATACTTTCATGTTCTCGGAAACTACATCAAAATACACGTCACTTTCACTGTATAGAGCGACGATTTTTATTTTGACTATAAATAACGTGTCAAATGATATTATCTTAGTTAAGGGCCCAGGATTTACTCCCGGATTGCCCAATCTTTTGGAGTTCGCGAAAGAATTAATCTCATCCCATTCTTTTGAATGTTTTCTCTCCGTATACCTCCTGAATGCCATTTCCAGCGGATGGGATTGTAAAGTAGGGTTCGGATCCAATGACATTGTCCTCTGGCCCTTTCCTTGCAAGCTCGTTGGCATTTTCATTTCCAGGGACACTGTTATGCTGAGCCAGTTCTGTATACCAATTAGTATTAGCTTTGAAGCGACCCTATGCGAAGTCAGAGCCTTCAACTCAGCTTGGCTGTCACTGAGAATGCACAGGCAATAATCTCAATATAGTGGACCATTTTACTATACTTTGACTAAACTTGTAGCCCCTACCATAATCACCAGCGCCGGTACCAGTGTCTAATGTAACATGATATTTCCGTCTTTTTCTTGACCAATGCATATAAAATCACAGTGATTTCTGTTCTATTTACAACGATCGCTCAAAATGTCATGGAGTATGTTATTTTACATTCCTTAGTATTGTAAGATGTTGCGACATTCAATTGCCAATTTGGCACAACAATAAAGTGTAAAGTGAGTTCAGGTTTACCTTGACATAATATGCTTTCTGGCGCCAGCGATGATATATTGTTTCATGATATGCAACACCCAGACAATTCATTTGTTTATTTATAATCAACTACAAAATAAAACACAAATCGATAAATTCTAAACATTCTTCGCTAAGTACTTTTTTCAAAGTTCAACTGCTTGTGAATTTATTATAATTTTTATTCTGAGCTGAGAAACCTCCATTCTATTTACAATCATCGGAAGGATTTAAACATACAATTCTAAATGCTGGTTAGATTGATTTAAGTTAGCAATTTTGGTTTATTTTGCGGCAATGATAGTAAAAGAGCCCCGATCGCCTGAATCACGTTATACATGGTGGTGACATTGTCAAGACCGCTCGAGCCCAACGTCTTCGCACAAGGCTGCTGTGTCACACCACAGTCTACTATACCCTTTCTAACATAACCACCTGCGAGGTTCTTGTAATTCCATCATTGCAATCGCGATCACACATACTTTAATATTTTCATAATCTTATCTTAGTAAAGTGTCTACTTTGCATAAATGTTTGTGGGAAGAAAAAGACCAAAATATGTTTAGAATAGTTTCAGAAATTTTGATTTTACTACAAAACTACGTGTCAAGATTGGTATATGTAAATTTGAATTTTCGTGTACTATAAAATTAATAGAAAATAACTCATCCAAGAACTTTTATAGTTAGAACTTGTCACAATTACATACATTTCAAACATAAGTAACGGAACGGCAGTTTATATTACGTACTAAATGAATCTGCAGCGCGAGAACATCATAGTAGCTGTGATAAATAAACTTAGAAAAAGGATACGAGAGAAAATTCCTTTAAAAATGTTATAGTGATCGAAATCAATTTAGTTATTTCATTAATATTTATTGCAATAAAGTCTATAGTTAAGTTATGATACGCTGTTTAGTAATAATATTTTAGTTAGTTTTTCTATATTTTGAAAGATTTATCAAAAAATAACATTTCTTTTAACAGAGGCGTGATACTTTTTGGGCCAGCAAGGTAAAAGTGGCTAGGGCAGTTTGTCGTATGCTACACTATTCTATCTTCACATATGGACTCCTCTACTGCTTATCGTCAGGAGGTGTCGAAACATTTGCTAATAAAAAAATGTCCTATCGTGAATATTAGACATTTTACAAATCACCTTAGCCACGCCAAGCTCCCGACTTTCTTCTTTTTACCGAAGTATATTTAAAGTACCTACAAAATTTTGTCTTAATCTAGAGTTAATGAACAATGAAATACGCAGAGGTTGAAAATTAGTAGTTTCATTCCATACTCCTTTTTCTTCTGACCGTTCATTATATATTTTTCGCCAATACTTCGCAATGAAAAGGTCTTAGAAATATATTTTCACCTTTTTTCACTAAATGGTCAGCTTCTTCGTTATCGCTAATACCAAGGGAACCATTGCAGTTGAACACTGTTACCACAAGAACTGATTTCATGAAGCTTTCGCATATAATAAAAGCATATTTTTAGTTGATAAACCTAAATTAGAGATAAAATTTATGAATAAAGGAAAAACTATTAATAAATAATATTGCAATCATTTAAAGAGAAAGAAAGGCAGTTATAACAACCGCTAGCGTCGATCATAAGTGCCGTGACATTGTCAAGGCCGTTCGAGGCCACACAACGGACTGAGTACAAGCACACTACACGTGGTTACACACTACATGTGTTCTGGTTCGTGTTTATAAACATGAGTAGTCATGTACACGCAGTTCCTTTTTCAGTATCGTTCTATAGATTCTGCGTTAAATTTTTTGTATTTTGTTAATCTACAATTAACAATATCTAATAAAATTGTAAATTGTATTTTAGTTTTACTATGTAACTCTTTATTATTGTACCTTGGTTATACTATACTCTAGGTCCCATACTACGAAGACATAACCTTATACCGCAAAAATTCCTCTATTAGATTTTATGAATATGTTTTCTTGTGGAGTTGTAAAACTAGCCCAAATTCTAAATAAATATATTTTGTTATATTTCGTGGTTCTTATAGCTAGTCAAATATAACATAGGCCCTATAAGCTTGTGGGACATTACTAGCTAATGGCTGTTTTTGACTTCGTGATCCCACTCACATCACATAGTGTGATCGCGCAATGCACTTAGACGTTACATAACCGAGCGCGATGCGTTACGTTACGCAACAGCGTCCGGGTATCGTAACGGTGCGCGGACAATCCGGAATGCCGCCGATTTGACGCGCGTTGCCTCACCCCACATTTGTTAACCGAAGGTCGATATTGCAGTTTCATGGTGTTGTGACATTCACCCGTGTAAAAACACGTCAGAGGAATAGTTGATGTTCCACGCCACTTCATTAACTCATTGTATTCTTGGAGTAACGGATGCGCGGGAGCATAGAGAAAATTAACTCTTCCTTTGACATGAAGTGCTTAGAAATATTTATAAGATAGAAAGGAGGAAAGAAAATATTTTAGCTTTATTGAATTGAGACGACGGCTTAGTAGACTGAAACTTTGTGGAGCCATATAGCACTTACGTACTACTCCCCCAAATCTGCTGCTTTGAGACGCACTTGTGACTTTGTCCGGACCAGGTAAATATGTCAACACATAACAATAAAGACCAACGCTAAAGTCTTTGATGATATTGTGGTAAAAGTTTTAATAGCCTTTTATTTTTTTAACGTGTTTCTATATGTAATTCAATAATACAATTAAATAGACACTCTTATTATTTTCCATAGCTATCCGTTTTTAGTGAGACAATTTTATTAATTGATAGACAATACAAGACCGACAAGGTAACAACAAGGTAATTTATTTTTAGTTTACATATACACAAAAGCAGGTCATTAGTTCTATCAATATTGATCATAATTTTACCAATTTAATCCCCATTAGCTTAAGTTCTACCAGATATTGAAGAATTATTAAACTCTCCTAAGATTTCTAAAATCTTGGAAATCTCTCATCCCATCTTTCATCTAATTCTAGTTCTAGTAAAATTCCAGTCTTTTGATTATAATTTGACCGTACGTTGGGGCGTACCCAATAACTGGCTGATTCATTTGAAACTTTTTATTGTATTTTATACTAGAGACTTTTCTATGGTAATAAGGCTTATTTCCAGAACTATTCAAGTATCCTACTGGTAAACTAATCTCACTCGATCCTAATTACTAATATTTTTTTACTAATAATTTGTTATATGACTCTTATTTGGATTTAGTGTAGTGAAATTGTATGTAAAAACTTACAAATGAAAAAATAGTTTATGACCTATTAAATAAATTAATAAACTTAAACTTAAGAATTCAAATATTATATTGTATATAAATTGGCTGAGACCGAATTTCGTATCCCATATTCTAGATCAGACTTTATCTCTTGACCTGACCACTTCATCATTGAACGCCTAATGCAAATGACAAAACAAGGTGAACTCATCATGTCAACTGATCTTGAACTCTGTGTATAATTATATTAAGAGGTACAACTACAAAATACATTCTATTAACCACTTTCGCTAATGACAAATTTAGCATCAATCATCTCAAATATCTATTGGTGGGTGCGCCGTGACACTCCATCATTCCACCTAATGTTAAAATGAAAACGGATCCAAACAACGATTAACTAATAGTCTTTAATACTGTTGCTAGTTCCATCAAAACAACGGCCTTCGAAAACCGAAAAATAAATTATTAGGATTATTTCCAGTATTCGAGTATTACTATATATTCTGTACCAAAGAAAGCATAAGCGTGAAAAAAAATGTTTATAACATCGCTAATCAGTAACAAAATCAGTATACGTAAATAAATTGAAGTCCGAGAAGTTGATTATAATTAATATTTTAAAGCAAAATAAGGTAAAGGTTTACCAATCGGACCGAAATTAGTTTCTACTGCTATAAAACAAACTGGATTTATTAGTTTACAAAATATTAATTTTGTATACTTTTTGGATGACCCATTCATTGTCTGTTTTAAAAACATCAAATTCATTATCCATTTCAATTGTTAGAAATCGGTATAATCCATCCCTACATAAGTAACACCGCCGGAGGCACCAATGCAACGACCGAGCAAGGCATATGCAAATATTGCTAATGTGTTTAAAAGTTATAGGATCGATCCAATCGATACACAGGAAACGAATAACTGTTTCAATAATACAGCTTTTGTTATTGGTATTTATTTATGCACACTTGACAAATAAAACACAATGAATATCATATTTTAAACATTTTATTTATAAATTATTATTTTAAAGGCAGGTTTCTTCCTTTAAAAATGCTAATGTATCATGTTGTGATAGGATCACTATTATTCTACCATAACTCTACGACAATAATATCAATATCTAAGTCTAAGTACCTATTATATTCATAAAGTACCTATAAACACAACTACAAATTTTAAATACAGAATTTATATGTATTAATATTTTAAATTTATTGAATACTGCTAAATTAACTATTAATTAATTTCATTTCACTACAATATCACATTACTTTCAACTGGTACCGTTAATCAATAGAATATTAGGGTATGAGGAACGACTTAATTTTATATTAGTCACTATTAGTCACGGTTTTGAACCGTTGGAAATAACTGGATACTACTGGATGGGATAATTAAGGCATGTTTATACTGTAAATGGATTCAAAAATATATAACACCATATATTAAAGTTTAAAAATCCGGCATGACATGATAAACAGAATCATATAATACAAAAAAAATTGTTAGAAGGAAGTGTTGTTCCTTGCTCTCTGAACAATCACAACCACGCTCTGTGAGCCTACAGTCATAACTATAATAAATGTTCAAAAAAGTAATAATAAGCAATGCATGTCTCATATAACTTCCGAATTGAGCTTTAAAATCACTCTGAACAGCTTAATCGGCGGATACGTTTTTAGAAAGATCTATTTTACATATAATTACTTAAAATTCATTGATCACACGACGCATTTCCTGTGCGAATTCAAATATGGCCGGAATAAGACTATTTCGTGTTCAAAATAGCTCCCAACCGATGCACGCGCGGATATGGCTAATTATATTGCCGACGTGATCTTCAGATTACAGAAATTGTATAAAGGTTGTGCTTTCATCTAACTGGCACTAGTGATTTTATTACTTTATTGAAAAAAACGCTGCTCACACAACCATGAAACTTTTTAGGTGTTTGAACTTATCAATAGAGTTATTAAACAATAAATAATTTAAAAGCTCGATATATGACGATAAAATATGGTTTTCTCAATAATTAAAAACAAGCATGTCATGTCGTCTATCTCACTCTTCGCTTAGAAAACAATTTTTTTTCATTTGGGACATTGCTGATTTTTAAACAAGACAAGAATCATTGAGGAATTTGTCGAGCAGAGGATTATGAGAGGAGGACGCACTCGTGATAATGTTTACTAAAAATATATATAGAATATTTAGTTAAAATTTATTAATAAAACAAAATTCTGTCTTTGTATATTTCAAGTAAAGATTTCATTAAATTTTTGAAAGATTTTTATATTACAATTCGTATATAAATAAGAAGTTGTAAAGATCTATAGCGTTAAGGTTCTGACCCTGGCGTGCATGGTCATACAATTAGTTTGGTCGTGTGTATTTTACGCAGCAATTCATGTTCTGAATTACAGCACTGTCGATGCGTTCCCGTTTATTTAACTTTAATGACTCAATCACACGTTGAGTGTACAGCAAGCGATTAAATACACCACAGACAGAGATATCTTTATTTATGTTTGCCATATGCGCTTTTTGGTTTAGTTTATAAGTACTTATTAATGGAAATTCATGCAACTATTTTGAATTTTTGATTTCACTTAGTACTTAATATGACTATGCTGATTTCGGCTTTATATTGTATGTACTAAACACGTTGTTTACCCCTATCCCATCTTGCAACGTTGCCAAAACATGGAAAGTTTAAGTCAATTTTATTTTACTTTAATCATTTACCAAGTATTTCATTGCTATGATCTAAATTTAAATATGAGGAATATTAGGTCGGATTAGTGTGTGAAGAACACAAGTGTCGCTTGTGTTGAAATAACAACTGAGCCTAAGATCTGACATGGATTTAGAAAACATGACGAACTCAAGAAAAGCAATTGATTAACCTAATAATTTTCGTAATCACTGCGGCAGAGAGTTCCGAATTTATAATTAATCATTCGATATAATGACCCAATACTTTGTATGCTCGGTCAGCCTAGCCTACTAAGCTTAAATCGAAAATAAGAAAATGCATATCAAAAGAAAACTATTTCATGGTGTTTGTAATATGAAAGTAATTACAAATGATAAAGACAGCTATAGTAATTGTTGAATTGGTATACAAGTGAAAATAATCCTTTTTATGTATACTATAGCAATTTCTTGGCCCACCGTACGTACCACTCTTAATTAGGATAAAGGTTCTAATTATTAACTACTAACTCAACTACGATCGAGGACGGAAGTCGCCGTAAAATTTTTAAGTTCATTACTAGAATTGAAGAAATATATTATATCTTTACTGTTTATACTTAACCCTTAAAGAGTTCAGTCAGTTTGTTTATACAGCATGACTCAGGCATTTATCTGAATCTCAATATCTGACGGATAAAATATACTTTAAATACCTACCAATTTGCGGTTAGGTCTAACGTGACTCACTGAGAATATTAAGAAAAAACATTCCCTTCCTTTCTTAACCTCAGCATCAGAGAGGGACGTTGAACGAAACTAATAAGTTGAGATTCCGATGACACCTCACTGAGTCACCTTATCTTCGAACTTAACACATTCATACATCATTTAAAAGACATTACCTAGTAGCCCTAATAGCCGTTGTGAGATACTTAGCTGTAATCTTAAATTCGTTGTAGACCAGTGGCGCCATAAAGGACACTCAGGGCCATTACAATTATTATAATAATTACTCTATCGCTCCAACGGTACTGTCGATATTCCCGAGTCCAAAACCATTTGAAAATGCAGTCATTAATTTATACAGTTATTCATTTATTATTTGATACAAATGAAGAAAGTTACTTACTTACCTTTAAAATTTTCTTGTTCGTCAGTAGACCGAGTGAAACGGATCATGATAGATACCTTAAGCAATTGTCTATTATTATATCTTTCTTATATCTTATTTGCCATCAGACTCAGACTGCAATATTTAATTTTATTTAATTGGAACTATCCGATCGAACTGAACTTAATTCTTATATTTCTTACCATCCGGTGAAATGAAGGCCAAGAGCAACTCCCATAAGAATGTAAAAACATTCTGAGCTGAAATTTTATTGTCTTTGGTTACACAATCAAATAGAGAAAATTATAAACAAATTTATTGTTATATCAGTTGGTAAGTATAATTAAGTAACCCTTGTAATCTTTTTATCAAATAATGCAAAAATTATATATTACAAATAGCATTCTAGAGGACAGGTAAAATTATCAACAATTGCTCTGCTCACAGCCGTATCACTACATAGAACTTGCTTTTTGATATGTGGTAAAAATTAGGTTTTATTTGGTTATAAATTTAAATATACTTATGTATACACAACTTGTATGGTGTTGTAAAACTTTTATACGGCTACGGTAATTGTTAAACAATGGGACATGCTTCTTGTAGATAATGTAGCTATATCGTATCAACTAATGTTACAGTAGGCCGTTTGTTTTTAGTCACATGCTGGGGAGATTATTTGTTAAGGTGATAAAGAAATTAAATTTTCATAACTAGAACCAATTGCTAAGTATATTAAAAGTATAGTAGGAAGCTAAATAAGTAAGTAAGTAGTCAGTAGCTTAAATAAGAGCATACTGTTTTTGCCCTATTTTATCATTGACAA
This sequence comes from Acentria ephemerella, assembly GCA_943193645.1. NCBI lineage: Eukaryota > Metazoa > Arthropoda > Insecta > Lepidoptera > Crambidae > Acentria > Acentria ephemerella. The sequence goes on along the minus strand of OW971886.1, from coordinate 5,309,197 downwards.
ATCCGGTTCAGTTTTTTAATAAGTTAATGATTTTCTCAACAACACAAGGCTGTCCTGATGTCTATAAAAGGAAAAGTAGGTCAAACAAATTATACTTAATATACTTATCAATTAATATGTACCCAGCAATGGTATGTGCTTTAGAAGTCAAAAGATAGATAAATAAAATTTAAACAAAAAACAGAAAATAATTAAAAGTAAGACAAATTAAAAACAGTTTTAAACAAAATTAAAAACCAACTTCTTCACTTTGTATTGTTTTTGGAAACAACTTAGCACCGACTCCAAAATAAATTTTAAAATGGATAATTTCTTACATTGATTTATTCTAGTTTGGTCCAATAGGACCAAATGATCCATTGATTATTATTAACAAAGACCAGTTCTGATCAAGTTTATAGGCGTGCATATGTCGATTTTGTTCAGAAGCTATTCAAGTATTTTAATTAATAACAATTAACCAGGCAAATCGAAAATAACATTCAAAATTGTGAAACAAAAGGGTTTACACAAAATATTTTTTGGTTTTAACTTTTTTACAACGACTTCAATACACAAAAAACGGGCAAAAACAATTCAAATTAAGAACTTTTTTAAAAATAATTATAAAAATGAGTTCAAAAATTACAGCCCGTGAAACAAAGAACATCTTCCTTTGAAGGCAGTTAAAACTACACCCGAAATTACCTGGAATATAGGAACCCAATATCTTTAAACACAATTACCCAAAAAACTGTTTTTTTGTATTATGTCCTTATATTACTTAGGGTGACATATTTTATTATATAGTGAAATATGTTAAAATTTGACGTCTCGTTGGCAAGACCATACGTTCCATGAGTTATTCGATTGTTTTGATATTTTACTACTCCTTTCCTAAACATAATTATAGACGGGATAAACTGAAGTTAAATTTAGATTTGGAGTGTGACGTCAAAATCGCCCTGATTTCTGTAGCGGCTCTACAGATTACCATTGCCTCTTAAGTTTTACAATTCTAGTAAAACTTAGACCTTACTTTATCTATTAAACATGATGAGCACTTTTATATAGGTTGGACTTATCGAACTTCATCGATAATTTCTATAAATTCTTCCTATAGCTCACGCTCTTCTTGCGACGTTGACACTGCAGTCGTGCAATTGAGAGGCTCGTGTCGAGGGCACGTGCTTACTTGCGATTGACAAAACCCTGTTCGGGACACTAGTCATAAATTGAGATGCATTACAGCTATTTGTATTTGTACCTTAATAATTTAATACACTACAAATACGTGATTATCTGCATTTACCGTTTCATATTATTGTGTGCATATAAAATGTATAGGGACTATTTATATTAATATTTATATTTCTTATACAGGATAATTGTGGTTTAAGTCTTGCTTCATTTTAAAACGCTGTAATACTCTCTTTTTTTAAATTAAATAAAAGTTTAATGTCTGAATAGGTGCAAAGATATAGAAACGAATAATTTAAAAACACTAAAAATGTCATTTGGTTCTTCACCAATTAAGTCTGATATTTTAGTTGATTGAAATTGTAGGGTAATTGCAAATGTATTTTATTTTATTTTGAATTCGTGATGGTCAATCAAAATAAGTATCGAGCTCCTGTTATGTGGAACGTATAAGAAGCAAGTACTCAACTTTTCACAGCGCCTTCTAAACGAGTTCCGGTGAATTTCTTGACCGCAGGAACACATGACTACATAGTAGGGAGTGGTTCTTCTTCAGTTAAATACCGCAAAAAGCCTGCGTGAAGTTGTTGTTGAACAAATGCCTAGCTGAGGGTGTAATATACGTGTTTTCATGATTATTTTTAAATGATTATTAAGTATTTACGATAGTTTTTTTAAAAAAGGTAATTAAAACAATAATTCCTAATCCTGGCCTAACTTACCGAAAAATATACAGCACTAGAGTATGTAAGATGTAGTTTTTAATTTACATAACCAACTAGCTTACCGATTATTATGTACATTAATAAAACTAATATTTCGCTAATGTCAATAAGACTCATATTTACTAACAAATTTCAAATAAAACAATAACTCTGAGACTCTTTATAGCTTATAAAAGAAAACAAGGTCATAAAATCAATCTGCAAGTATGGCAGCGGGTCACGTTGTCGAATGCAATGACTGTGTTTAGAAACATACTTCACGTGACAGGTTTAAGGCTTAAATATCACCAACTTCTACCTACTAGGTATTTCACAGTAATCTATTTCTGTTGTTACTGAAATTGTAACTTGTTATATTATAAAGGAATCGTAATTAGTATTCGTTTAAAACCTGGGGAAAATTATACATTTATAATAAAATATAACTAAAAAAAAACTAAAACTAATTTAAATATAACTTGTTATTTATTAATTTCATATATACCTTATTGAACACATAAATAATCAGAAAATAACTATTTTACAATAGGAACACGCTACTTAATTAACTGTGAGGCGAGAGCAGAAAAATTATTTGCATTCTGAGAAACTGATGCCTGTTCTCAGTTTCCAAACGAACCTGGACTCCAGGTGACCAGGTCTCTCCTACAATAAAAGTGAACGTAAATTGATGAAAATATAATAAGAATAAAATGAAATTCCTTGATTTTATTTTTATATACAATGGGATTCCCCCTGCCCAATGAAGATTTTTTATTATTACTTGTTTACGAATGCTTATGTATGTAGTCGAATGAATATTTATCTTAAGGAATTTTATAAAAATCTCTTTTCACTAACCTTACTATTAAAGAACTTACACGATTTAAGCAATCAGCCATTATTTTTATACTTAGAACTATTATTTCTAACTATGCCACATGAATGAAAATTAATATTCTGGTCTAACTATCTATGCATATAAAAACATTACCATAGTCAAACGTTATTACATTAATCTATGCGGTTTCTGTTAATACTTTATGGACCTATAACATTACCTTTTTTTAGGAAAAGACAAAAAAGTTTTAAACATAGTCCTTGTGGTAAAACCTTGTTGTGTTCATCGACATTTTTGGTATTGGTTTTCTTACTTGGTTCTAATCAGATTTTTCCAACGTCAATTACTATTTTTAAATTCTAAACAACACATAAAGAAAATTAAACATAAATATTGACATGTATACCATACAGTTTAATTTACACAGCAATCTTTACGACATATCATAGTATTTTACTGATTGACGTCAATATTCTAAATCTAAATTATGTAGTTAAAGGTGATCTCCGGCTACATTAGACCTCTTATACTTACTAACTTTAAAAGTCACAGCTAGATTAAAATAGGTTTTAATCACCTATAAAATACTACAGCATTGTTCGTGAATGAGTCAAGTGAGTCTGATTCATAAACGCTGCTTCTTAAGTTCTTGAAATGCTGTACTAAGCTCAACCTGCGTTTACGCACGCGTTTTACCAGTGCCAGCCGACACGTGGCTTAATAGGGTTGACAAACGGTTTACCTATCGCATTGCCTTTTAGTTATTCATTGCAGACTTTATTTCGAAGTTAAAATACTTTCAGAGCAATCTAAGATTCGTTTACATTTGCTATGAGCGTTGTCTTTACAGATATGCATAGACTTTTTTAATTTAGCCTGCCGTCTAAGATAAAATATAAACATGGTAGGCAACATTATTAAAGTCTATATAGGTAACAATAAAAGTATATGATGCTTACCCTATCAAGCCCAAACCTTTATTATCTATTGATGAGAAGATCATGTGTAGATAACACAAATGTATCACACATTTTATTTAGTCTATACTGAAATTATGAATTAAATATTTTAACAATTTTAATGATATTCCGATACAATTGTAAAAATCGTTATTAAATTAATGATATTATATACGAATATGCTATGTGTGTCTTATTTGCTACCAGTTAATGAATTTGATAGTTTAAAGAAATATACTGTCTCAATATTTCAGCATCAACAAGATAAAAATAAACTGTCTAAAAAATAATCTTTCGAGTTTGCTAAGGGGTCTTTCTGGTATGATATTTTCTTAGAATCCGTTAAATTTTCCTTTTTCCATTATTCTCAGTGTATAATTGAATTACTTCGATAGTCGATATGCAGTTCAATGAAATAATTAATTTATAAAAAATCCATGATGCATCTGGGTGGGGGTATACATAAACAAAAAAATATAGTGCTATATTAAGATCCATTTTTAATATTTTTCTTATCTAAGATATTACTAGACTAGATTTTTTTAATACAAGGGTACAATATTATCTACTATGAATGAGAACAACAAGTTGGCAACGTGAGTTAACCCTCGATGGCCTGATGGTAGTAACATTTTGCAGTACATATGTTTAGCTTTACTGTAATAAAAAATTAATTGTCTACTAAAAATATATTTTGCTGAAGTAAACACAGATTTGTTTATAAATACGAGCATTAAACTGCTCCGCATCATGACGTTCTTACATTTTATTTATATAATAAGAAAATATTTTTGTACTAAAATAATACAATTTAGTTGCTTATAGCGTGACTTCGTCTGAGTAAAATTTGTTATTATAAACTTAATTTAGGAACCCATGTTTAATTTTAAAATCATAAAATTAATCTAAATCATATGAACCTTTCCAATGACAGCCATTCACTAGCTTTAGAAATTAAATTTGAATGAATATATTTAAACCTTATACATATTTATCTAAGGTTCACAACTTAAGTTTACACCAGTGTTTAACTAAAATAGGCTTGAGAATTTATGATTGAAACTTTAAGCAAATAGAAAAGAAAATAAATTATTAGGTAATGCAGACGGCTAACCCTACTCTACACGAGCAGTCTGCACACACGTGACTACAAAAAGCTATATTTATTACAATATTGCTTATTCTATATACGATCATGTATACACAATGTTATTCATGCCACCATTGCCACCCTTCCTACATTCTGCACCGTTAATTCAATCTAATAAAAATTAAAGTTTCAAAAAAAATTGTACTGCGTTGACTTCTCATGGATTTCAATAATCAGTCAGTGTGTCAAAATTCAACACTGTGTTAGCAAAAAGTGTATTGGAGTAACGCGTAGTTACTACATTCAGCCTTCACACTTGAGCCTTAAGTCGCGATAGAAGCTCACAATAAAAGCATCATCGGTACGATGGTCTGAAACCATAGTCTACAATAATTATAATCGTTGTTAAACATAACCTGTAATTAATATAACATATCTATAAAGCGAATAAAATAGTTCTCTGACACGTGTAATTTGTTTATGATTTACCACTACAACCTATTGCAGTGGTAATAGGATCCTAATTGGATCCTAATCCAGGTCACCCCCGCGAAGGGCAGTAGAATTACCGAGGGATTTAATAACTATTACCAGTGCTACTACGATCAATTTTTGGGCAAGGTCCACACATGCCCGATGCGTATCCAGTAGCAAGTAGATCCGTGAGCGGATTCCTCCTCGAGAAAAAAGGTATGGAAGATCCTCTGCACAGAATTTAGACGACAACGTCAACTTTAATAAAACAAAAGAAATACGATGAGATAAAATGTTACCTGTTGTGCTATATAAAATATTCTATCTATCTACCCTTACCTAGCAGTACTAAATAAAAATAATGCCAGATACAACTACAGTATCACATTTGCAATGCTGTAAATTACGACTGGGCAATATTGATCGAACAGTAATAATATCGACTCTTTTGACCGTACATATAAATCTTAACCTTGTATTCAGCTCTCATAATCATGAAAGTCAAAACGATAGTTAATCTTTTTTTTTTCTAGTGGACAATAGAAACCTCAATTTTACCCGACTAATACGAAGCCTAAAATAAAAGTAATCTTTGGTTTCATCGCAGTACAGACAACAAAGAAGACAACGAATGCATATGTGATGTACTAACATATAAAATTAACTGAGGTACAGTCAGCATTAAAAACGAGAAATGTGATTACTTTTATCAAAGTAACACATGAAATTAGAAATAATTATAATACAGAATGCACTGATTTAAAAGTTATTTATTAGATGGGCCACCATACAGTCCTGGGAACTAAAAGACTATTGAAATTGATGCACTGAAAGGTTAAATCATTAATGTATAATTGGTCATTGCAATAGCAATAAGTCGTTGAAATATGTATGAATAATACTAGTATAATATTATTCTATAATACTCAATATTGCTCTAAGATGAGTGATGATTAAAACGGAGAATATCTATACTACGAAAAATAATAATCAAACTTGTTTTGAAACTTTTTTCTTTGATACAGACTGTACCTACACGTCTGAACATCCTTGACTTTTACATCGAAAGTTATTTACTGCTCGCTATAATCGCGTTACGAGTACTTGAATGCACAATCGTGGTTTTCGTTATTTTGCCTTTTTTGCCTTCATTGTAGTTCACAAACAGCAATCAGCAAAAATGTCAAAAGCGAAACGCGTTCATTTTAAGCATTTTCTTTTAACAATATAATTGTTTGTTGAAATTTTATGAAATGCCTCCGTTTAAACATATTTTTGTTTTAGCATTTTCCACCACTTTCTTACTCACAAAATAGTGGTTTTTTATACCTTAATAAATGTTGTCCCAAAAAACCGCTTTCGTTTTCAATAAAGAAACGATTAAAACTCGCTATATTTCTCGAACGTTGAAAAATAACTGTCAGTTCGACGCCATATAGTAATTTTTGGTAAGAAATCACTAAAACTTTAAAGTACAGAACAATGGCACCAGCTGAACACACTTTAAGTCCAGAGACACGACAATGTTCTAGATTCTAGACAAGTGCATAATCTATGTTCTAGACATTCGCGCCGGGAGCGAGTGTGAACTCATAAATGGGTGACAGTCCAATTTAACAATTGAGGAAGTACCAATAACTAGAATAGTTTTGTTTCGAATATTTGTCCTATATTAAAAGTAAACTAAACTAAACACTGATTAGGAATATTTATAGGAAAATCAACACCAAACTACAATTTTCGGATATTAGTTGATTATATTTAAAAATTACAAAATACTATTTACAATCAGACGCTCCGCATAGTTGCGTGGCCTTACTTCGAGTAAATAAAGACTGAATGCAATTCGGGCTAATTAAACATTCTTAAACTGTAACATATTTTTTTCTTTTTCTATCCAAAGTATACAGCCTTTTTGTTTCCCTATTTAGTAAAAAGCTGTTGATTTTAAAGTATGCACCTAGCCTACAGAATATCCTTCCAAATCTGTCAAACAAGGCTACAGATCACAATGGAACAGACATACAGACCCACAAAATGAAACATAAATATAACCCTAATACTAGATCAGTCAGGTAAATTAATAACTTATTCCGTTACGGAATACCAGTCATTACCAGGAATCATTACCAGTTTAACTGGTAACTGATTCCAAAATTACAAGTGAAAATACCACATTACCGTACCATAAGATAAAAGTCACTTAGTAATAATCCGATAATATTGTGCTAATCCGGTAAAGCTTTTTATCGGCACCCTATCTCTAATCGAGATGACATTGACAAATTGGCAGCTTTGTATGCCCATGATAATATTTTTAGCTGAGAATGTAAGTGCATATAGTTATACCATTATGTAACTAAATTCTTTATATAATTTTTATGTCGGAAAAATATATATTTAATTTTATATTTAAAAAGAAGCTGCAGTTCAGATTATATACAAAAATCAGATTATAAAATTTTATCCTCATAATTTCCTCTTTAAAAAGGGGATCTTTTATTACAATGTAATAACAAAATTACAGTAGACGTGACGTAAATATAGATTATGAATCACTTAGTAAGATATATTCTGTTTCATTCCCACGACAAATAAATGCAATTATTAATATTGGTAAATACGCATTTAGGTAACATGTTTATTGTAAATTTTGTTTATTTGTATCCAACATTATCATTTCAAATACCAATAAATTTCAGTTTTTATTCAGAACAGTATAACATATTATATATATGTAATAATCGATATCATTTTACTTATTATCAAGTCAAATATTTTACATATGTGCACATATCATAATTAAAATTAATAACTTTATTAAACTTAAATAAGTCAGAAAGAAATGTCGGCTGGTTAACTTTGAACAATATCTGTGAAAATCTGTATCGTGGGGTATATTAGATAAAGTTTTCTTTCAATAAAAGAAGTATGTAATTCTAAAGTTATGGAGAGCCGAATTAATACACCTTTAATTGTACTTCATTTTTCAAAAATTATTACATACATATCTACCTCATGTCTTGCTATAACATCGAATTATTCCATCATTAATACTGTTAGATTTATGGTTCTATCTGATAATATGAATAATTACCTGGTAGGTTAATCTATCTAGTAGAAGGTATTTTATGAACCACCATTGAAAAATTTCAATACATTAGTGTTACCATCTTTTATGAACCTTCTTTCTTCCATTCGTTATTCTTATTACTCCTCATTCAAAAACTACATTAGCTTATTTAAAAAAAAAAATTTCGCGAGTAGGTAAGTGCTCAAACGTAACGCGTGTTGAAAGAAAGTGGAATCGTGACATCTGACAACGCTCTCCTTGGATTACGGTGAAACGGTGGCTTTCTACACAACCAAATAATTGTATCAGAACAGAAATGCGGTTATTACATATTTCGATTACGTTTAATGATATTCTAGCATTATTAATTTACAAGATCGTTTGGCCGAGCCCTACAGCATCTGACATTCAAGGTTTGAATCCCGGTAGGAACAGAAATTTTATGTAATAAATTCCATTTCGCAAGTTTTGGATGTTTATTTTTATTCAGGTAAACTTCAACTTCATGATTTCAATTAATTGCTTACTTCGTGAGAATCTAATAGCAGAGATTTTCTTGAGAGACGAACCAATAAATTCCATTTGTATTTTATTGTTTAGTTAATTTAAATCTGCAAATGCTATCTTTTATTTATATTATCTATAAAGTAACTAAGTAAAGTATAGCCTTAGTATCTATATTAAACGTATTAAGGATTCTGCCATGGATATATCGTGTTTTTTTATCCCTAAGAAACTACGGAGTATCATTCAGAATATCAAAATAATATCCTTGGTAAAATTTTTGATTTTTGGTCATTACGTCAAACACACCGTGCAGTTAAAGGACCAAATTAATTTCATTGCATACTAGCTTTTCTGCTCTTAACTTTTAAACTTATATCACCAGCTTAAAATAGACTACTCAAATTAGTTCAATGAAGCACTTAGAACATGTTAGTGCTTATAAAACAAGACGACGAATAAATTAGAAAGGATGAGGGCATATTAAGTAACTATCAATATCAATACTAGCGATAACGTCTTCGTTGACCACGGACTGTCACATAATGAGGCGAAAGAAATTACTCATTCAAAAACTCTGTACATAGAAACTGCAAACAAATTGTAAATTACACATTATTAAATTTTTAAAATTAAGTTTTTTGTTAAAGGAGATAAAAAGGAGTAAGTAAAATAGCTATGACATATTTATGTATTCGTTGATTACTGGAATTATGTCTTGACAACCTAATTGTCATTCTGTAAGATTTCTGTTGTTTACAACGTTGGTAATTTATTAGTTTCAATTATTATAATTTCAATTGGGTTTAATGTTATTTAATTTAATATGATATTATTTTTGTAAAATTCAGTTAATTTAATCTATTTTTATTCTGTGCTTGGGTATATAATTTAATAATTGAAAAATAACGAATAAATTTATTCAGATCATTTTGTTTTTATGTTGTTTCATAATTTTTACCGAAGCTTTAGGGCTATCGAAGCCATGTTTACTTACTGCTGGATTAAAGCAGAAGTAAGCAAGGCAATTCTGACTTGACCAAAAAATGCCTGCCTCTTCTCAATAGCTCAATGCTTCATGATAAAACTCGGAATAAATTCTTCAAAAAATTGCAACAATACTAAAACTTTACTTTATAGTACACACTGACTAAAATAACATTTATGTAAGTAACACTTAACTACAAGATCCTTAGTATTACAAAATACTAATTCCGACTAAAATAAACTCTTTATAATTACATTAGTTACCCAATTTCGCGACAAAGCTCCACAAATTGAAAAGCATTATCAATCACCTAATAAAAAAATAAAATATATTGGCAAAAATACCAATTAAGTAGGTCAACAATTTATTTGTTAATTCAATATGACATAACTAAACATTAGTACCGTTTATTATATTCTCATATTGAAAAGGTACTTTGTTTATTGTTATCCATTTTTACAGCCTTTAATCTTCTAGTTGTAACTTATTTTTATGCAGAAGTTACTATACAAATCACATTTAAGACATCTTCTTTTTAATTAAACTTTTATCTTTTAAGACACTATACTCAAACATTATACAATTTTTTGCATATTTTTAAAATGATTTACTTTAACTCAGAACTAAACTTTGTTCTATTAATACCTATCTTAACGGTAGGTAATAATAGAAGCAACCATTTTCATGGCAACTAAGTTACTTCTGAAAATATTTTTTGAAACCTTACGTAACATAACAATTATTATACTCAAAGCAGAACTTGATGAATATAGAAGAATATTTCGTAACTCCGTCAAAATGCATACTTGAAAAGCTATTTCTCTTTATCACATTGTTGACTAACGAAATAATAACAGCAAAAATGCAGGCAATTCTTATAAGTACCAAGACAAGTGATAGGACAACACAGATAATATTCAAAACAACAACACAACAAATAAAAACAAATAATGTAATGTTATTTATGATTTCGAAGGTATGTAAATTAAAATACATATATTCGAATAATAAAATTACCTACGTAAGAACTGCGTCGAACACAGACAAAATACATTTCTCTATTCCTTTACTCTAGATTTAGAAATGTATTCTTTGGAATTATTTCGAAAAGATTCTAACGTTCATTAAGGCATGTTAAATTAACGTGATGTGTGGGAAAAGCTTAAAGAGTAGGGTACATGCCTTTTCCTAATGTGTGTAAAAAAGTCTATACAAAAACAATCAACTTTTCATAGTTATTCCTAAGACAATAGAAATCTGAGTACGGGTGAATTTTATAGTTAACTATACTATCAGCAATTAAATCATTACTTTACACCTCAAATTTTGCCTTATAACGTTTCAGAAAATGATTTATTTCCAATAATTCGTTAATTCTCATAAAATTCACAATTCAAATTTTAGTGGTGTTTGCCAAAAAAAGACTCTTTGAGGTTTTCAACAACTCATAGTATAAGTATTTGTTTTCTTGAAATTATATTGAGAATAGTAACAGCTCTCGTAATTACTTTTAGATATATGTATAGACTCTAGAGCAAGGTAAGTCTTTTTCATTTCAAGTTATTTTTATATAATTCGTTTATTTTGTTATATTAACAATAAAATGTTTGTACTATTATCATCATTTATTGAGCGCGAATATCCCATTAGGTCAAAGTGCTCCGGGAGTGAATCCTGGGCCTTAACTAGAACAGGATTGCCATCGTTAAATAATGTAGGTATAATTCATAAATTTTCCGTCCGTTTTATGTCCCCAAAAATGTGTTGAATAATAGCCGTCGAAAGTTACGTGTTTAATGGTCAAATTCAAGGTGAACAAGTAACTGAAGCTCGTTAAAAAGAAGCCAGATGATCCCAATTAAAACATGTGATAACTACAGAAAAATTCACTACGAAAATTTTATAATACGATGTATCTACAACACTGATCATGTAACATAATAATCACTTTTTAGAATTGGTTAACTTGCTTATATAATTTTTTAAGCCAATTACAATTGTACGTGTAGAGTTTATTGTATGCAGAAGGTACTACTGGGTTCAGAATATGTAATATTAAAATTAAGTTTGAACGTTTTTATAAATATACCTTTTCTCATATACTATTTAGATTTAACTACTTTTGTGTATGATGAAGGAATGAAAATAGAGTCTGTATCTATCTATCCTTAATTTGTTAAGCTGCCATATACTCCCGTGAACCTCTAGACGATGAAAATTAAATTGTGTCGGGATTGTACGGCCTGCTCCAATAATTGGAAACAAATTTAAATGTCAATAGTCTGACTATGTTCAGTAATAAACATATCTTGGCCGATATAATGATGATGATGACTGTTTAAAAATGGTAAACTGTCAGAACGCCATTAACCCTTTGACCGCGGCTATTTTTTTCAAGTAAAAATTATTTCATTTATTTTTCAAATATATTAATAATGCATCAGTGTGTGATATTGCTCAAAACATCACAGTTGCGATGAAACGATAAATTTCCTTCGCATCTGTATCGAACCATGTTTTCTGATGCTTTCTTCCGTCGGAACTTCTATTGATTGTGATCTGCCCGTGATATGTATTGGTTTCTTGGACAATTTTACCGATCAGCTCCTCGTCGAAATATAATTCAAAGAAATCGATAGGCTTATAATCGGACATTTCAGGGATTTCGAGTGATTGATGAGAGCGAAACGGATGAAGTTTTGGCCTAAACTGTCCACTTGTCCAAGTATTCCCACCAACTATTGTTTGCGTTGATGATGAAGGTTCTAAATCTTCGTAGTCCGAATCGATTTCCGTTTCTGAACCAGATCCCGATTCATAATTATCGTAATTTTCATGAATCGAACGATTGGCCATTTTCTGCACGTGTTAGAATTTTTTTGGGTCTAACCAGGTCGATTCGTGAAATTTTTTACATCAAATTTGGATGTAAAAAATCATTTACATCCAAATGATGTAAAGTGCCATCTTTTAATTAAAAAAAGAATTAACTCTTTAAGTGGGATATTTAAAAAGTTATAGGGCAAAACGTATATATACGGGTGCCGCGGTCAAAGGGTTAAAGGGGATGACAAAATAATCTCAAAGAAAGCAGACAGAAATGGAACGAAATATGGAAGTATTACTTCTTTTATATCCAGGGCAAGGTTAGAGAAAATTCTACCATTCCCATCACATGATTGAATTTACTACATGTAAATTTATTTAATGTTTCTCTTAGTGGGCTTTTAGTGCGTTTTGACTTTGTTGTGGCTAATTGTAAACCTCTACCATTAACATCAAAGCGCCAGTTAATTTATGTTTATTTCCAAAGTTAGGATGCTATATATTGTTATTATGCCAGACTTTCTAATCCAAACAACTTTAAAACCTAAAAGTATTTTCGTTGTAGGCAGTATATACTTATATGTTCGTATTCTTTATAGGTTTGGGTTAACCAATCTATTTTTATCCTATATTTACCGAATATATTTGCTTTCGATTTTTACAAATTTATACTTTTTATTTTATATTAGCTATTTACTCTTATACATTATGGTATGTATAGTATCTCCTAGTACTATACATACCATAATTAGGGTACCAAGTAACTTGTGATTTTTATTTGAGACAGAAAGTTTTAGTCCCACGTCAATTGGGAACTTATTTTTCGGGATAGAAAGTACGAATGTTCTCTTACATCATACATGTAACTACTTCTCGGAGCAACAGATAGAAGACTGCTACATAATATTTATATTTTTCAAGGATTTTAGGTAAAAACGATATATTTTGTAAATATTACCTTACTGTTAACAAAAGTCCGTGGCAATGTGTCTATATCTTTTACGCACTTCGATGCAATTTACCATGGGCCTTGGATTAATAATAATTAATTATAAATCCGGAAATGCCCAAATATAAAAATCAAATGATCATTTATTTTCTGCTTTTAATTAAAATAGGAAAAAAATGCGGTTAGGTCTTAATTTAAAAACTTAGTGTGCATGGGTGTATATAAATATGCATTGTCGAGAAAAAGTGTGGATTGTATGACTACCTTCCCAAGTAGTAAGTTGTTAAAATATAGTAGGCCTATTATGGTAATCATTGTGACTGCTTGTACCATAAAGGTTTATAACATAGCGTTTTTGTTTTGCTGCTATAAAATAAATAACATAAAAGTTCTATAATTTAACTCTAAAAACGCTTCCAGGACCATAAACAATAGTAATGCAAGTGTTGCCCTCTTTAAGATAATGATAAACTCAATTAAGGTACTGATTACTACTATAGATAATATAGGTTATTGACAATTCTGTACTAATAATGCGTCAAAATTAGTTTTACATTACTAAATAGTGTTCGAGGAGTGTCGAAAACTACAAGAATTACTTTTAACTGTTACAGGATCCAGCAGTATAAAAAATACCTTGAACAACAATTACGAAACGTTATGTCTTCTTAAAAGCTACGTCACTATCGCTATGGGGCTAGTTCTGTAAAAATCATGATAACTGATACCACTATACAAAACAGTGCCGAAGTATTTTAATTTAATTTAATTAAAATATGAAAGTTGCATTGTCAAATTGAAATTGACATTAATGTTTTTTTTTTCAATACAAATAATATCGCAAGTGCAAGTCACGTTAGAGTTACTTGGGTGTCTTTTTTATTACATGTTATGTTTATTAACAACGCCGAATGACATAAAGCATAATAATTAACTTAAAGATATTTGTTCACGAATAAAATTATTTAAGAAGTGTGATAAAAAAGATCATTGTAATTGTTTACATTGCGAAATAGCACTAGAAACATTAAAAATGCGCACCTTTAAAGGTTTTTACATAATTTTGTGCTAATCATAATGATTAGCGCGTTCTAAAACGTTCGCAGAAATTTTATGGTAACAAATTTTGTTACTTGGCAATATATAACAAAATACTTCCAATATTTTAAAAATCGTTTTGTGTTTTTAGTTTCTGACGAATGTTACAAATTATTTTACTAATAAGTCTGATACTTTTAATTTTATAAGTTAAATTAATATATCACTTTAATTAATAAAATAATATATAAAATCTTACTACTTTATATATTTGCTTGCCATAAGCTAAAATGTACAAGGATCTTTAACGTTTTATAACATCAAAAAAATTTGACAACTATATTTTTATTAAATAAATTGGTTCTACTCTATTCTAATACTTTAAATTTACAAACATATAATTTAAATAAACTAAAAAGGGTTTCTTTATAAATATAAATATTTAGGCTGACTTTTGTATAGAACTACTAACAGAAAATCTATTTATGTTTAAACTATTCACCATTTTTGTCCGTAATTTATTCAGAAAAATTATTACTACAATTATAATAAAATATAGCATATGTCACTCAAAAATAATGTAACTTTCTAGTGGTGATAAGTTATGAAAATAATTTAGTAGTTACAAACAAACTCACAAACGATAATATTTCTGTAGATTTCACATAAAAATATTATTAATCACAAACTTATATAGCTTATGTCACTCGGGAATATTGTAGCTTTCTACTGGTTAAAAGACTTAAATTCGGTTAAGCAATTCCAGAGATTACATACTACAAACAACTCACAAACTTTACCTCTTTATTAGTGTAGATGAAATGTGTACAATAAAGTTTGAAATAATAATAATTAAATACAAAAAAAAATTACATCTTTCAACAAAACGTTGTTTTATTGTCTTTATAAAAAAAATTCATAATAAGAGACAAAACATAACAAGAAATATTAAAGATAATACATAGGAAAAATAATATTTATTTAAATTATATTTAATGAAAGATTAATTATTTTAATGATGATGAATGAAAGAAGATAGGTTATGATGTAGAAATCGAGGTAATTAATAAATAATATTTAATTTCTTAATTGCATTAAGCTAGTACAAGCTAGACACTTAATCTAAAAGAAATCTATATCTACGTCCGATAAAACGTAGGTATCTTAATGTACATACTTCGTAAATAGGAATAGGTGTTGTTGGTAAATTTGTTGTCAATTACAAAATTTTTCCGATGTCTAACATTTTGTTTGTGTAATTAAAATTAGACCTTAGCTAAGCCGGCAAGTCCCTCGTGTCTTTAGAGTAATGACGTTAATGTGGCAAAAGAGGAACTTTTATGCCCTAAAGTACTTTCCCTCGTTATAATAAACAAATTTACTTCATTCACTGCGGTACTTTGGTTCTTTCTTTCTCGTTCTGTACTGTTTAATGGGGAACGTACTAGAAACATACTAGACTAGATAGATATAAATTTTACTACATAAAAATTATATTGATCCTTTTAATGACTTTCGTGCTATATTATAGATGTCATGAAAACACAAATCGTGAAGTTTGATTCTATTATTTTCTTCCGTTTGTGAGATGCGGAGAATTCTTCCACACTTATCTAATAAAAATATTGCTAAAATTTTAGGTGTATCAATATTAAATAGATCAGGACATTTTGTTGTATTAATAAATTTAGGCATATATATTATTTGTTTAGCTAAGTTGAGGTTTGAATTACGTGAAAATATGAAGGTAGAAATGTATATAAAAAGTGTATCTTATTATCACAGGTTGTATTCTAATAAGTGTATTCCGGCGCCATAGCGTCGTTCTCTGGAAACATTAATAAAGTTTCTCGCGCAACGATGCGACAATTTTAACTGTTAGAAGTTGCGATAAAAGCCCAGGATTGGTTCCCAGCCGGATGTCGCGAGATGGCCGATTATATGCATATTTGTACGAATGCAGTCAATTTTCCTTTGCGATGCGTAGCGTGTGGAAACGGACCTTCTATCTACTCGACTTGTCAGAGCATAGACAGTGGATGCAATTAGTCATAAAAATTATGACACATATATTTTAATATTGTGATTAAGAATTATGATTTTAATTTATGATGAATCCATAAGTAATTAATCTTTAATAATAAGACAGATTTTTGTATTCAATATTTATGAGCAACAAACAGAGATACAAACTTAATTATCTCTTTTCAAGGATAGCAATAATTCACTTATATTCAAAATAAAAGTGTCATGTGTTTTATTTAAGACAACCATTTAATTGTTTAGAAGAATCGTATTTTTAAAAGTAAAGTTTCAATAGTCTGAGGGTTGTACAGAACACAGGCGGGCGCGCCCGGCCCCACCGGCAAGTCCGACGAGCGACGAAGCGACTAAACCATCATCATTCTACTCTTGACTCGCGTGTTGAACGCACGCTTCGCGCTGACAATTCACGCGAAACTTTGCTCGCTCCCGATAACCTGTGAAACAAGTGGTGTCTTCGAACATTTTAAACGATCAATTTTTAGTTCCGCTCTCAATTTCAACCTGACTGTTTTGTTTTGTGTTTGTTTTATTGGTTTTGTGACTTCACATTGGAGGTGTTCAGTTTATTTTCAATACAGCCATTTGTTTACGTGAGTACGTGTTGATTTTATATTTATTTATCTATAAGTGAGCTCCAGCTGATTTATGCCGTTGAGATGAGAATGCAACTGACTTCAACTTTAACAAACAGCATGACTTCATTTTGCCAGTCGAAGGTTGCGGTGTATTTTGTCGCGTATTGGGTTTCTCTGTCGAACATTGTTGAGCTGTAGTTACTTATCGATTTTGTTATTACCATTAATGACCCGTAATAAATTGACTTCCTTGCAATACTACATTTAATTAGTTTGAATGGAATTTTATTAATTTGAATATTGTGCAACTACGCATTGTTTTAAGATATGTCTATATTATTTACTTATATTACAAAAGAAACCAGAGTAAGGTCGTCCCCTTGGTTCAATGATCAGTTTATCGCAAATTTTAAGTAGTTTAAAATAAGCTTATTTAAATTTTAAAAATTACAAATCATTCAGAAACATATCAATCAAAAATGAATATATGTATTCAGTCGTATTCTTCATTTGAACCATTTATCAATAACATTAATGCCAACGAAAAAAAACACTATATAGCAACATATCAAACTTTAAGAAAAAGTATCAGACTCGTCATGATACTTCGAAGTTAAATTAGAGTAATAATAATCAGATCAATCCAAAAACAAATTTTATTTAATAGGACATAGGAGCGAAATCTCCGTGCGTTGAAGTCTTTTACGAGTATAAACCCTAATCTGCAATTAGATACTAAAATGTTTTTACCTAGTTTAATATTTAGTTTACTTGTATAACACATATACAAACAATCAACGATAGTATGTTTTGCAAGAACAAACAGAATATAAAGTGAAACACACCAGTCATTTTAAATTTAATTTCAATTATACCTACTTAAGATACATGTTAGTTTCGTATCACCAATTTTATAACGAGAATGTATTACAAATTCTGTTGTGTTATTTAAGTGATTAAATTGTATCTGTAAACAGCAACGTCCGCTACGAATTAATTTTGGATAAATATTATGACTTCAATTAGCATTCTTTGATAGTAAACAGTCTACCAATTAACGATCCTTGGCATTTCATACCCAATCCAATCGGTTTACACGCTAAACGTTCCAGTTGACATGTTAAAAGGTCAATAAAAATACCATAGCAGTATATTAAAATATACTCTGTGGAAGATATTTACAATATACAGGTGAACTTTTTTAATCACGCAGATTTACTGTGGGTTGGTTTAATCAGTTAGTACCGTGTATGCAAACTATTTGTCTGTTACCAATTAATTATTATATTAACTATGTTATGTAACCAAGCAATTTTCATTCGTTATGACATGTTGCTAAAACGTGGACACTCTCGGTACAGCTAGGTCACAAGATAAAAGTCACTCCTCAGAGACCTATGGAAAGAGTTGCATCTTTGAAGTATTGGATTCGGAAAACGATGATCCCACAGAGAATGGCCCATCTAATTTCCTAGATGAAGTGCCAGTAGGCCTGTCATCCACAGAACTAATGACCGCTGGAATAAGTGGAGGTGGCTCAGCAACTGCAGTGTCAGTTTCAATCCGATAAAATAGGCTGCTAGTCCAAAGCAATCACACCGCAAGGGAGGCAGTAAGGTCTTTTTTTGCCCAGAATGTCAACGCTTGAAGTGTTTCCTAATTAATATCCTTAAGGTAAAATCTTTTATATTCGGCGATTATATCTAACCACAAGTATACCATCTGCTTGTTTAACTTTATCTGAGAACAACTTAGATCATTAGGATAAATTGGTTCATTTCATAATGTACTAATTTGAATGCTTATTTACTGACTGAGGGATTGGAGATTACAACATGTTTATAATCCCATTCAAGTTGATATCATGGATGAAATGAAAACAATTTTTGTAATAATGCTGGCGAGCTCATCCTATACTTATGTCATTGTGGTATTTCTGATGCCGATTGCCTTGTCCATTAATTCAGTGGAGTTGTAGATAAATCGTATTTTTAATTTAAAAGTATTAAAAATAAGGTAATAAAATACTGATTACAATATATTGATGTATCAATCGATTATACTCAACAAAAGCCGCATGAACCGTTAACAAATGACATTGGCGACGCAGGTACATGGAAACTCACCTTAGTATTCCCACTAACTAGTGTTTGGCACGATTCTTGACACAATGGTGACTCCGACCGTAATGTAAACTCCTTGTTCGTGCCGCTCGCCGCATTATCACGGATTAAGTTACAAAAACGGGATGTATAGAATGCAAGTATTGGTAGCTGATAGCTGTTATTTGCCAGTGCATGCCCAGTACATCATCAAGGGAACCATGTGGTTCAATTTAAAAATATTTCAAATTACTTTAAATTAAAATAGTCACAATAACTTAATAATGATCCGCTTATTTCAATGTGTCATTCATAAGTAAATTGGACTTCAGGTTTACGAGTGAGCTATTGCAAATTGTAATTTAAACTTAGTTGTGTCTATTTCTGTATCTATTATCAAGAAATAAATAAATGTTATTCCTCTATTTGTTCCAAGAAAAAAAAACAAAAATCACTTTATTTCAACCCTTGTTCTTAGTTAAAGTAAGTAGATATTTAAGTGGGCGTTAAATTTAAAATAAAATATTTGTTTCTTGAGATTAATTTTAAAAAAAAGAATCTTGTATTTGCAAAACGTCAAAATTCAAAATCTTAATCTTGATGACATTGAACTTGTTAAAGCTCATAGCCAAACCGAAACATTGTCATAAAAACCCTGTGGCGAACGTATATCTGTATTGAAATCACCCACGGTGCACCTGCTCGCCAAAGGAGCACAAATTTAATTTCTGCTATTAGATAAGTATGCATGAAATCAAATCTCTTATACACGAACTATCGAAATTATACAGGAGTTTAACACTGTTACCGCAGCAACATTGAAATGTTATATACAATAACATTTCAATGTTGTTTTCGAACATTTTAAAATAATATTAAATAATTTAAAATACAGAAACAAGATTACATTTTGTTTTGTAATACTATTATACTTTTATACCTGCCTTCTTTGTTATAAATTAATAACGTTAATTGTACAATTAGTAGTTAAAAGACCAATTAACTGCGTGCCTACGCTAGCTACTGTCATTTCGAAATTGTAACTAATCAGTGCTACATTCATATTTAACTACTAAATTAGATAAGAAATTACAAATTTATTCTAAATGTATATTTACAAATAACTGCTTTATTATCGGCAATAACAATAGTTGTTAGACAATAGTGATCTCTTGTTGTAAAATCAATACGTGTTTCATTTATCAACAAGTCTTTTCCATCTACCACTGAATAAGATTTCTTTGAAATAGCTTTATTTCATTATTTTTGTATAACAGACCTCAAATACACAAGTATTCAGAAAATATCAAAAGGCCAGTTTGAAATCTACATATAAAGGAAAACTATCGTCGTAATTATTTTCTCTTTTTTGATATTTTGTTTTCAGTAAAATTATTTATATGTGTCCATCTAACACATGATTGTGTACAACGTGTCATCTTTCTTATCTAGAGATGATGTAACAAGAAATTGAAATATACAAAGAACTTCTCAACAGTGAAGTCACTGACAATATGATGAAAAAGAAAACATTATCAGAACATGGTACTATGTAGAAAATAACACAATCATATTAGAAAAATGTGATGAAAATGATAAGAATTTTCGAATCAATTTATCATTCTCTCATTTTAGTCGAGAATTAACTTCCTGGTACCAAGTAGACTAAATTCTATTAAAGTGTAACCGGTCCCACTAGCTCCACACGTAAATAAACTGACATGCAAAGTTTATCTGAACGCTATTTCCGTTCCATTCGGTTTTAATAATGTTTGGAAAATCTGGTAAATTGATATTAGTTCAATCAAAGCGGTCATTTGATCGTCTCAGCCGACCATTAGAGTGATTAGATCGCCTTAAAATGTGGACATACGAAGACATGTGGTTTAATCAATCTTAGTTACACTAATTAGTATTTCACTTAATATGTCTTTTCGTGTATATTATCACAAAGTTTTCAGATTATGTTTTATTTGCCATAATGGTATCTTCTAATTTAAAGTATTATTCATTCCCGACGTCTTTTCTACTCCAGGAATAGTTCTAAATACACAAACCTCCAATCGGTTCCCTTTTTTTTTTGGACTGACTAATACTGTTGGCCGCAGATGGCCTTTACAGCGTTACCAGGGTTTTAAGGAGGTGAGAACCTAGGAGAGTCCTCAAGCCTTAAGGGGCGATTCGCCTCTGGAAGAGTTCTAATCGACAGGCATCACCTCCAGGGGAGGTGTCCCGCTGTCTCTTAGAGTCTCCAGAGCGCTCAAGCCATGAGAGGCAATCGGTTCCATGATCATTAGACAAGAAGGTAGATTTGGGTGAAACGATTACAAAAACGATTGGGTTGTATTTTTAATAAACACAATAAAATTTTGCTGCAATATCAACTAACATTAATTATTTTAAATTTTAAAAAGAGCAACGTGTTAAAATTTCTTTTCTTAATAAATTCATGAAAAATTGTACTGATAATAAAACAGAATAAAATTAAGTGAAACATAGAAATGAACGATATAAAATGAATATATACATATCTCTTTCCAATTATTAGTAAAAATTATAGCAAACGTGTGCTGTGACGTCACAGTGCATGTCTGATCTTGTATAGCACGCGTCTTTAAGTGATTGTTAGGGGTATTTAACAAATTAATTTAATAAAATTCTTTCAGCTTTAATTGCGTAAAGTAATAAAAATAAAATATGCATTGCTAATTCCCTATAACTTCAATACAGTGTCAAAAGTAGGTATATTACTATATATACTATTTCAACTAACTTAAATTAACTACTCGAAACCCTTATAGAAGAAGTAAACTCTTGAAATCAAGTGCGTTCAGAAAACTCGGTACTATTATTAACAATAATGACTCAAATCATTCATTATCAAGCGAAATGTTATCATAAAATACTTATTATGGTTTTAGTATAGGAATCTATCTATCTTCAATATAATGCAATAACCAAGACCTATACTCAGTTAAGTGTTTAAAAAAATTAAAAAAATAGCCGAAGTCTATGAACTTTGTTTATGAACGTGTATAACTTTCGAATGACTGCAGCAAATTGAATTATTTTTTCCTGTGTTCATTGTTCTCAAGACAATGTTAGTATTTAAGCTTTTTCTTAATAACGTACGCCACCAATACGAGGACGGGATGGGCAGCTCGTATTTGCTCGCTTTGGTGGGAGCTGTTTTCGTAGAATAGTTTATTATGTTATATAAAACAAACATCAATATAAGATTATTAGAAATAAATGTAATGTAAGACTATAAATAATCAGTTTTTATTTATTTTATCAAAAACGTACAACTATTGAGATATTATTCAATGTATATTATTATTAACTTATTTTTTAAGTAGTGTATTTGTACAAATACTTAATTATAAAATTGTTTGTATGTTTAGTTTTTCAATACTTAGGTAAGATTAATTACTAACTATTAGATTATTATATGTATATAACACTGAAATAATGTATGAATAATAATTATTGGTTAAGTCTTTCTTTGTGGTAATGACTTACTAACCCGAATAGTAAAGAACTAAAAATAAGATTTAATTGGCGTCTGTTGTCTGGTGAACCTTTTCTTCTTCGAATAAAAATTAAAAAGTAACAGAATAAGAACCTTATTAAGTTTGGTAGTTGAAAAACTTGTTTAATTCTTAAATTCAAGAAAGCTTCTTTTATCAAATTGAAGTTGTTGTCAGTCATTTAAGTATAGTTACTTAGTTGACGTTATATTGTTGACTAAAAAAATAAAAGACCAATTTGTAGTTTCGAGTACTCAACATGTATTGGAAACGAAATTCACGAATGTGATTTTATTTTTTATTAATTCGTATCCGATCATGTGAACAAGCACAGTGGGATTGTGCCCGCGCGACCAAGTCGCTGCGTTCTCCCACGGTTCCCGCTTCCACTTTAGCTCACAGATACACAATAGCTACATTTCTGATTTTTTTCTTCCTCTTAGTAATTAATCTTTAACGTTCCTTGAGGGCTCTTGGAAATTAAACTTGTCTTTTTCTTGGCGATTTGTAGAATTAGGACCGCTTCCGTGTATAGATATTTTATCGATAATGCCATCGTTACAGGTCCTCCATTTCAGGCACCAGGCATTTAATGATAAACTACGTAGACAGGATGCCATAGTTATGCATTGATGTGTTTTATCGTAATAAAATAGACATTTCATATAATTAGTGCGGTGGCTTCTCCCCACGGCGACGTGACGTTAATCTTTATACCACTGTTGTAAACATGCGACTGCAGCGCTTTTCCAAAGTCTAAGTCTAATCTGGATTTAGTTTCCATTTCAACTCTTTTCTATGCATAACTCTCTACGGTAAGCAAACTTGAATTGAATAACAATATTGCATAAAAGCGTCGGAACATCTTTTTAACAAACGCTCAATGTGTATATGTTTATAGGAATCATTTAAAACACATACAAAGCAAGTCAATACATTTCAAAGCGACTAGTTCTAATTTGGAAACACTTTTATGATTGTCCATTGATTGGCAGAATATTTTATTTATGGCAGAAAAGAATTTAAGTAACTATTACAAAGTATTTAAAAAAAATCATTATTTAAAGAAGTAGATGGTCAGTTGTACGTATTTTAGTGGAAATACAATTGCCAAGGATATTACTCTTCATTTATGAGCTAGAATTCCAAACAAATTAAATGATCAGATTTCATCGGTTTTCCAATTGTCTTAGAAATTAGAGGAGGTAAAACTATTTTAACTAAAAAGTCTAATTTGGATTTAATTAGGACAACATTCAGTTTCCATTCCAACTGTTTTTTACCCATATCTGTCTACGGCAATACTGCTTATGCATATACGGACAATGACACCGAGTACCGGTCAAGTTTTATTATAATTACAGATGATTTATCGCTGTTTCAAATCTCGAGCGTTTGAGTTGGTTTGTGCCTTACCGTAAGGTAGGGGTTCCGACCTACGTGCTACGGCGCGAACAAAGATTACCGTTGGTTACTGTCATTTTTTCTTTTTAATTCTGCGAAGTAATGTAACGGTGTCAAGTCCATTTGTTTTGGTTCAACAACGAACTGCCGACCCTGTTGCATTATATGGTATAAATTGTAAGTGTGCAGTACACTCAGCATTGTTATGTCATCCACGTGTTATTGCTCTCTGCGCATTGCCAGTACTAATTAACCTTACATATTATGTTTTAATGAATTCATTTGTAACCTAGAAATTCTGAGCATTTGCAATTGAGTACTTATTATGTGTGGTTTCTAGATAACTTACATATCTATAAAGTTGATTGCTTTATTACAAGGTTGCTATCACTTCTAGTTAATATCCTGATATGAAAAAATGTTTCATCGGCCTTCCGAAGTAATTCAATTGTGTTAACAACTATTGTTTATTGTTGATGACTGTATCAATTGAAACTGGGTTCCTTATTAAAAGTGGCGATAAAGTTTATTTTGTGTGTTATAAAGTAATTAAAATAGTAAAAACAGTAGTTTGTAAGGGCGCAATCATAAAAAGTATTATATATTACCGCAAGTAAAAAATAAAGGTTTTGGTCAATTCATTAGCACCACTACAACATTTACAATCAGTCGTGACGTAGCTGGTAGCTGGCTACTCTTGACGTTCTTAAGGGTTTTTTTTATAGTTGACGTTGAAAGGATAAATGCACATATTATTTGCTTTCTATATAAAAATGTCTGACGAATCAATCTGAACTGAGTAATATATTAACATTAATTACTTTTAAACATATTATATCCTGCATATTGTAGTGATGGCAATGCAAATAATTTTAAATTAAAAACTTAATTAAAGTTGTATGTATGATGGAATAGTCTAAAGCACCTTGTAACAAGCTCCTATCTTCATATTAAAATATGCACTGACTTTGGCATGTGTTATAGCAGCATTTTCAACTTCATGCGTGAGCTATTCGTCTGATGATATTTGAATGTCACCAACCATAAAGTAGAGACGAGAAATGTTAGGAGGAACCAATAAAATTTCCATATTTACTTATCTCGTCTCCACTCAGTTTCTTTGGAAGCATTTGAGCAGAGCAGAGAAGAGATGTACTATGCGGAGTGAGACGAGAAGAGATGAACCGTGTGGATTTATTCTGACTCCGTTAAACTGTTCCCTTGCACACAAAACTCGTTGGTGGCTTTGTACTGCGTACATCTCTGCTTTGCACTCTATGCCAAATCAACTCAATTTTACTATAGATAGATGCAGCAGGGCGATATGCGTATCAGTCAGAAGAATTATTATTTAATGCAATACCAATCAAAAAGATACAAGTAGTAATTTAGTAACCATAAATTGTTATATTAAAACATAATAAAAGTATGTCACTTGTGACGTAAAGAGAATAACGAGGTAAAGGGGTAATTGTGAAACATAATGAACAAATTCTGACTGTTTTGCATGACCTAAATGAGTCTGCGTTAGTAGGTAATTGAAGTCATAATCAAAAGGTTAAACATAAACTGCTGTAAAAACAGTTTAGTATTTCTCTAAAGTGTCTTAAAACTATTAAGCACCGACATCAAGAAATACCTTAAATGTCACTTAAATTACATTATATTTAATATTTATATGTCAAAAATTGTTAATTTGCTATCAAGTTTTAGAGATAATTTTTAACGTAAATTAATTCTAATTTAATGGAAATACTTACATATTATTTCACTCTTTATTGATATTAGAATGTCCTGTGACAATAGATAATTTAATTAATAATTACAAGGTTGGTATGAGTAGCATTTTACTATCGCATTACGCATTAATGTTGTTGGTTACGGAGTTCCTTTCTCAATCTTCAAAAATTTTTATTGGATCACTACAAAATTGATTTTCACTTTGAAACAAAAGAAGAGTATTATAGTGAAAATTGGTTTAGATTTAACGGAGATATCTTTCACATACAAACTTTAACCATTCAGTCAAATTAATCCTTTTTGTAATTAGCCTTATGTGCTCTCTTAAAAAATAGAAAAAAGCACTGAACAGAAACATTAACGATACAAATACTTTGAAAGATTAGACTAAACTAAAGACTAGTCACTCGATATTTGTTTGTCTCTAATGAATCCCATTGAGAGCAACGCTAGCTTTATTATTCTCCTATCAAGTTTAGTCAGACCACTGTCCTGTCGACGATTTATCATGTCCATCGGCCTTTAATGTCACTAGTTCATAATGAAAGCTTCTTCATTTCTTGTTCTATATTCATAGGTCTTCTATATATAATAGAATACGCTTACGTTGAAATGTGACAAATAATACAAAGAAAAACGGCAAAGGTTGCATAACATAATTGCATAAAAGCGTCGTATCATCTTTATAATAAACACTCAATTTGTTTATATTTATAGGAATTATTGAAAATACACACAAAGCAAGTCATTACATTTCATAGCGACTAGTCTTAATTAGGAAACACTTTTATGATTGTCCATTACCAGTATATTTTATATAAAATGAAATACCAGAAAACCAATTAACAAGTTTCCCAGTTGTGCCTAAATATATATGGAAAAATTGACAAGGATATATTAATCAGCAATACCATATATATGAAACAATCAATCAATATAAATATGAAGTTTGTAATAAGTAATATTTATATAAATAATATAGCTAATTAAATAAATTAAATATTTTTCTCAATTGGCAATATACGACTAAAGAAACATCCTTTAATGTCCTTTTAAAATGTATTTTTATTAAATTACACCTTAAAAACTGTTGTCTTCGTTCTTATAAAAGAATATTTTCTTTCCTTTTTGAGTGTTGGTAAAAGTGAGTGTTAAGAAATCGATTTAATAATTTCGTTTCATTAATACGTACGACATTCGAGAAAACATTCACGTGTTCTTGAGAGATGACGCATAGTTATGTTATGCCTACAATCAGGATTAGGAGAGCAAGTCGACAATGAAAGTGACAACCGTGGACGAAAGTGACTCGCTAGATATTTACATTTGTTCGAAATAGACGCTGCACTAAACTGGTGTCCACTTTACTTCTGACTCCGCCCAGCCGCTATTTATATCGCTGCAGGCGTAGATTTGACGCCATCTACGGCAAACTAGAATGAACACCAAAAGCACTCACGCAGAAACCCTCAACTTCCATTATAAACTCTATTTCTAAATTGATAAGGGCACCACGCTTGCATAAATGCCACCGCGAGTACCTTTTACAACCACAGCAATTAACTGCATGTTCCGCGCATTGAAACATTTTTATTAGCTTTCTTTGTTTGGAGTGGATTCGTAACTGTAAGTGCCGACCTGTATGTTTCTTCCCCACAAGTGCATTGTAGCTTACTTTTTTATGTGGGTTCGTGACCTTTGAAAAGCCCTTTGTTTATTTGTCAACAGTGTGTATATTCTGATTTCAAAATTTATCAATACCTACTCTACGTAAGAAATATTATAAACAAAATTATCTTAGCCAATTGAGATGCATGAGATGTAGAATCCACAATGTTATCATCTTAATGTAGGTGAAAAAAATTATGTGTCTTCCGTCGCACAATTGTATAGTCATTGAAAAAATAATCATTTTAATATCGGAAGTTCGTTAGTACATTTCTGTTAATAGAAACTACTTTTTTCATAGCTGTGAATAGGACTAAGCTCCACAGAATATTGCCAGTTGAACTTGTGTCTAATAGGTTAAGCGTCCTCAGACAGTAATTGAGACAGGAAATCGCATTTTGCCGGCGCAGCCCGGTCGACCCAACTCAATGGATGATATTTGACATCGGGCCAGCCTCAAAACAATATCCTAGTAAATGGAACAGCCGAAGTAGACAGACCCATGATACAATTGGTCGTGAGCGAACGTGGCCCAATTGAATCACAATCGGATGTCGCACTAAAGCCGTAGACGGAAATAAAGAAAACACAAACCTCATTCGCGGGTTGATTGTTTACTGACGCGTTAGTAAGACACCGCTATATTTATGAATATATATCAGTAGGTGGGAATAGACACGCATCTAAGACTACGATAGCGTGCTTGCATATCCGATGTCATAATCATAGTAATATTATCGCCCAACAATTTAATTAACATTACAATACTACCTTCAAATGTTAGGCGTGAGCTACCATCAAAATAGTTGCGGAAAAATATCGTAACAAAACACAAAAAAAACGCGTCTCTTCGCACAAAAAACTTATTTCGCACTTATAGTCGCAACGAATACGATTCATAATGCGTTCACCCTAATAGTAAACCTTTAAATATTAATATACTGGATACCTACAATAAAAAATTGAAATAGTAAAGAATCATGGAGTTATTTATCTTTATTCAACTCACTGACATTCCCGGAAAAGCTGTATTAAAAATACAAACTGATTCAACATTCATATCTAATATGTCGTCAATAACCGGCATTGACCCATTAAATGAAGAGCTCTATAAAATGCCGATAATTAAATAAACAAATAAACGAACATTCCAGCAACCCAGGAATGTTGATAGAACCTTTTTCAATGACTACACGTTAAAAGTAAAACCAAGCGGGGGTCAATTATCAAAACTAGCGGAGAGAGAAATGGAATGCCACATGTAGTTGGATAATTTCGATTTCCTTTTATAGAAAGTAAGATTATTCGGATGATCGTAGGCACGTGAATGCGATGCCACGAACAGTAGCAGGTAAGTGATTATGCAGGTAATAATTACGCCGTCCTCAAAAGAAACGAGCAAGGAAGATGTGCTTTAGTTACAAGGTGTTCACAATATAAATGTAGTACACAGTTCCTGTTGATGGTGTTCATCGTTTGTTGCTTATTTCTGTACCTGCTTTAAATCATTCCCAAATTAAAGTTTCCCGTTCAGTTCCATGTGATATCTTGATTTATATATATATATTTTTCTATTATTATTTTTTTTATTTAATATAAATACATAATATACGTTAAGTAATGAATAGTCGCTATACATTGATCACGTAAGACAGCACATGCAACAAAAATTTTGTGGAACTATAAAATTTTACGAGTAACGTGTCGTGGCGCTGGCATTTGTTGGCCTATCAAAAATTCATGAGTGCAAGCTCACAATACGTTCCTGTTACCCTCCTAGACAGACAGAAGTACGTAACTCTATCTACGCAACAGCTATAAATGAATTTAGGGCTGTCAATTTGTAATTAAAATTTGAATAAAATGATAATTAAACCTTTTTAAAAAAAATAAGATAATACGAGAAAACTTATTCTTTACGTTTCGCTTTTAGATATGTAATTATTTTAAAAGTATATCTTAAAGACATGCACCCATATTTTGAACAAAAACGAAGAAAATCACATTTTCTTTAACTCCATTTAGTGGACAAATCAACTTTTAAATAATGAATACTAAATTTTTAAATGTAACTATTATTAAAGAATCTGTCATAAAAAGCAGTCTCAGACACGTAATACAAAAGTTTATCGCTCATATAGTGACATTCTCCCAGTAACTAGATAGGTACCTACTAAATTACATTTTACCTTAAGTTTAACTTACCATCTTCGTAAGAAAGTAAGCATAAACAGCAAACATAAACAGGTAAAATAAACCTTTTTATATACGGTTGTAAAATGATGTATATTTATTGCAAAATAGGTTTAAAATTATGTGCAGTTTTATTCAACTCTCAACTTTACGAATTATTATCTACAATTTATTTTCAATTTCAAACAGAGCGTTTAAGCACTCTGAGCTACAAAAATGAATTAAGTAAGTAGTATATTTGGGACCCATTTTCTTCTTTTGTGCATATCTGGGCATATTTCATTTAGGAGTAGTTATAGCATTAAAAGCGAGCTTACTTATTTATATATCTACGTGTGATGTGATAGATAATTTCTTCATTTAATTACTTTGCAAAAACAAACACAATGTCTTTATTTCGCCTTACATAACAACATTAGGGTTCGAATACACGCCACAAATTCTCATACACACGCCCCTCGCCTGCACCGTGTTCCCAAGGGGAAAATTCCTGAGTTTCCCCTCTTTTACAGTTTACCTACCCTCGCTAATGGGCGACTCAGGAAGACATCTTGGCCCGAGGTGAATACTCTCTAATTACAGCTTGTAACGCAAAGCGAAAAACATTTCGGTTGCACCGTATTAATAGCTAAATACGTACATTCAAAATTAATGCTATCGTATCTTAAACAATAACAATATGGAGAAAATAACACTATAAGTTCACTTTATGATAGGAATAGAACTAAATAGGTGTTCCAATTTCTTTTAAAATTTCATTTTGACTAGGGTTATACCAGTCAATTTTCGCGGTATTTTTGCTGTAAATTACATTTATTTATTTAGCTAAATAAAAATACTATTAAACCTATATATTATTCCCTTTCATGTACTTGGATTAATAATTATATTAATTTCATGTACTATGTCTAGTTTGTTCTTCGATTGATAGTTTTAACCACTTGATCATATAATAGAGACGCGCAGAATATATTTTTATTACGTCCTATCATGACATTTCATTCACAATAATTTTAAATTATTGAGTTTTAAATATTATCACAACTTTTAATGATGTGTCATAAAATCACTATACTCTTTAATTAAAAAAAAGTCATTGCCATTGTCTTAATATGTAGTGGATTTATTTATTTACTTATGAATCACATAACAATTTTGTTTTTCTCCAGACACACGACACAAAATTATTTACATTACCTATCATTTTCTTAGATCTTTACTTGACCAGCACTACCGCTATTTTTTAATAATATGCCTCGGTGTATGACAAAACCATCATAAAAAAGCAAATTATGGAATACGTGGACACGTACTTAAATAACAGATTTAAATTAAAATAAAATGAACATACATCAGAATTCAATTGTTTGTATCGACTAGGAACTTCGAGTCACGTCCATCGATCAAATGAATATTCTATGGTGATGCTCGCCCGCTTTTCCGCAAGAGGATTAGTCAATTGTCAACAAGAACACATAAGTATGAGTGGCGCACAAGAAATCGCCTTGGAAGTTTTAAATGTGTATGTACCAACTCCGAACTTCATAAGTATTACAAGCTTTTACCCGCTGCTTCGCTTGCGTGACCTAAAAAAGTCTAATTAAAAAAAAAACAATGGGGCCCTGGCATTCCCGTTCAATTCAATATACATAATGACAATATCTCAAACAAAGTGATATGGATGAAATTATTCGTAAGACAAAACTAATCTCCGGGATGATACTGGTATGATTTTCACAGAACTCAAAGCGTGTGTTAAAAACACTATTTAGGAGATAACCAAAATATCCAATTTTTCTTGCAAGTTAAAGAATCACCGGAGTGCTTATTGAGCGTATAATGGAGCTGGCCTCGTATCTATAATATGCAAATATTAGTTCATAGTAACATCAGTTATACATTCAAAAATACACTTCTACCTCAGAAGAATCCTCCTATTTAATTATAGGTCAATTCTCCCCGCGCTACCCCCCGCATCCTGAGCTTCGCTGAAGGACCATCGTGTACGATTTTCAAACCCCTATTTGACTTTGATGGGGGATGTATTAAGAAAAACTATAATACACACTCTTTGTTAATTTTTTATCAAAGAGTGGGTGTGTGTACCAATTTTTGAGTAAATTGACACAGAGAATAAAATGTTTTATAGTAAATTAAAATCCGCAATTCACCCTGTTGGGAGTGGATTTTTAAAAGCTTATTCTTAATGGCTGCCACAGTACACAATGATAGATATCCTCCAAGATTCACGTCTCAAGGACAAGGCTGTGCGTTGATTTATCAATCAGGACGTTGTTTGACGAATTTTGTATGTATAGAAAAGACCTAGTAAACTGTACCTACAAACTTTAAGATTGAATTGTTTTGTATTACTATTCGGACGTATTTTTTTTATTTCGTTGAATCAATCATGGTATAAAAAAAGATTTTTCATTGTCATCTTAATTATCGTTTTGTAATAATACATTTTCGTTCAGGGCAATTGAGCCGAACCGTACACGTCGAACAGCGTAGCTTGAATCCGTTTATCACACTTCGGGAAAGAAAGAAAGATCATATACGCCTTAAAATATTAACATTAGGAAATATTTATGTGCACCTTAGATTCCGAAATATATTCTTCAAAAATTTAGTATAAGTGTATTCTGTTGTATAATGTCGGTTTATTGCTATGTTACTGTGACATATACATATAGTATTAGGGCTGCCTCAACCGCCACGTCTAAAAAAGTGTAAATACTATTGAGCTGTGATTTATTTAAGCTAAAATAAAAACATTACTTACAAAATAATTATTTTTATCTTCGTCTCAATTACTTTTTTCTTTAGAAAAATATAGGTAGGTAGTCATCAAACAATATTGCCAAACCGAGCATGATGTTACGTTGTCTTGAGCAATATCTCGTGACATGGTTCTGACTAATTGTTCATCGAAAGGCAACAAAACAATCGTCGCCATTGTCCCATGGACCAGTGTCCACAATAAAACGGCGTGCTTCACGCGGCAGAGCGCTCACAAACAATGGTCCCGACGATGTCTTTTCGATTCACGGCTTTCCCTTTTAGTCTTTTACTATTATTCACAATGATACACCTCAATTTTTGCGTAGGCGAACGTCTTTAGCATATTTCTATATCTACAAATACAGAAATAAAATATTTTTGTAAATGCAATAAATCTCACATCAACAAAAAATATAATCTCGTCAAATAATCCTAAACACTTCATACGTATTCAATCCTGCGTACAAAGAGAATTTAACGCACGAACCCCAACAAATATGTTAAAAGGTTTGCATGGTTTAGTGTCAAAAGACTTCGTATAAAAATACCTTATAAATAGGTTACGTTTACTGTATATATATTATTTAAAACATTTGTAAATAATCACATAAGTAGTAAACTAATTTAGTAAGTATTACTTCGAATTTTCAAGATCGCTTCTTTTCTTTGTACATGTCATGCTACGTTAAATAACACCAATAAGTTAAAATGTCTCTAGCTTAAATAAAGCTTATAAAGCCGTTCACAAAATTATGGGTCAGTTAGTTTTTGTTGTGTTTTTTTTTATGTTTAGCATCTCCATTATCAAGGCACTTCCGAGGCAGCCCGCACGTTATTAACAAGTTTTTTTAACGCCGCGGTCAAACCGGCTGCCCAATCGGTCATGTAATGAGTCAAGTTCGGCGAGATGTGACCACACCTTAATGCCCGTAAATACAAATATTATCATTAGTGGGAAAAGCTGTGGTTTACATTTAACTTTTAAAATAATGAGTTCGTAATATTCAGTCTGCCTCAGCAGCTTTAGATTTGATTGCTATAATATTTAGAGCTTGGTTTGGTTTTATGTCTATCCAATTCTCACCGAATTATCTTCATTGGTAGGTACTGTATTATATACAAAATATAAACATTTTTAATTACGTACCAAAAAAAATCTGAACCAAATTAATGTTTAAACTGTAATTACATAATGATTCTTATCAAATTGAACATCAATCTCTTTTATTTTATGTGTTAAAGCGTAGTATGAGTTATATACTCAACATTACCCCAAGTAAATCAAATCAGATTTATTAAACAATTTTTTGCAAACAGCACTATTCTTACGTGTTTACGCAGATGTGATAGTAACTATCCACAAAAGATATCAAAACTCGCACTCGATCAAACAAAACCCTATACATGAACGACCGCAAGCGGACTACGGCATGTTATCATAGAATGCAATTAGCGATATGAGGAGCAAGTGTTTATCAATGTCGTTAAGTGAAATTGATTCTTGGAAAGCTTAACGGCCTCAGGTGCAGTGATAGGTTTATGTCCTCATTGTTTGTATGGCAAACAATTTTAATGCTCATTAATTGGTGTAGAAAATTGATACCCTATTTGACTTACGAAAATTGAAACTTTTCATTTTACTCTTCACGAACCTAGTACATATGAGTACCAATTTATAGTTAAAAAAATTATCCCGAACGTGGATTTGAAAATGCGTTCGCTTTAATAAATTGTTAATAATAATAGAGACTGCTATTCGAGATCCTCAAGAATTCGCTTAAGAATATTTCCTCATGAAGCCTCTTTACTTTGAATGTCTGAGTCCGTTATTCTGAAAGTAGTCTCTACGTCGCTTATTTTTAGCGGCGTTAGCTACCAGGCAAACCTCCAAAAAGAAAAACAATACTTTTAAGGGTGCCAATGAACGTTCTCAATTCAATGATGTTCTTTATCTGGTTACACCCGTGGCATCGGCATCAGCAGAGTGATTGGCCGCGAAATCTTCCCATGACAACCAGCTTATTGAGGCTGTGTGGTCGTCTCCCAGCTACGTGACATAAATGTCCGGCCGTGGTTAATCAACTGGTTTTTTTATTTTGCTACTGGGTTAGGGTCATTTTTTCGTATGGCAATGATTTTTTTACCACTAATAATAACCACAATAAATTCTCTTTCTGAAAAGCAGTTCATTAAAAAACAAATCTAAATATAACCAATCTAAAAATAAAAAAATAAGAACAAAGTATTAGTTTTAAGGATATTTTTATAGTTAAAATACATTATAAAAACAATACATGCATACTTAAAATTTTAAATATATGAAAAGTTATTGATCCAGCAGAACATTTTCTTTTATTTTAACATAACTATAATGAAATGTTACGTATCGCATGATTAGCGTCTACCGACACGGTGCGCACGCGCCTGTGTGTTACGCAAGCTGATTGACAGCTCTTCGAATCCGCAACTCTGCACCCATATCCGGTTACAGATTATGATATTAGTATGACTTAGTTTGGAAAAGTAACTACTCTTAATTATGGAGTTATAATTTTTAACACTGATTAAGTTTTGTTATAAAGGTTTGGTTATGGTAGGTGTAACTTGTTTTCAAAAGATTTAAACAGTTATTGCTTATTAGTTTTATTGGCCCTCCAGAAATAATATTGTAAACTAAGAGATCTCTTCGAGACAACTAACAAAACAGGCTCATTTTTCAAAAACATATTTTTTGTGTTATGATGAAATTTTGAGTCATTTTTAATTCATATATAATTGGCTGTCTTCATCTGGACGTCACAACTTCATTTCTTCCTTTTTGTTCTGCTATAAAATCATCATCAATCCATTTGAAATATGTTATGAAAAAGAATAAACTACTATTAGAATTTTTTCAATATTTCAAATGGGTTTTTCATGGTAATCTTCGTCCTTAAAACAATTTTCAGCAGCGAAAAGATGTGTCAACGATGAAGTAATGCAATATTATGAGGATAAAGACATATCATATGAGTGAAAGCTTTCAGTGCAAAACGCCTAAATGAGCGGTTAGTTTTAAAAATTATAAATTATAATGAGCACTAAACATTAATTACCGTGGAAGTCATCATCACAAGTCTCAGGAGGAATAGAAAGTAAAGGCGGGTCCACACTGTACGACGTATTGTGTCGCTCGTCAAGGGACTAATGCGGAAGCTGAAACGTGACGTCCTGCCACGGGCGGAATTGGTAATCGGCGTATTTGTCGTTACAAACGAAAGTGAAAACTGTGGCTGGCTATTATGTCGCTGTTCATCAATCTCCTTCTCAAGTTTATTGCGAAGTCAAAACTTAAAATTTTAGGTATATGAATACTAAAAATACTAATAAATCTTTAAAGATTCTCAAAAATTTGTATAATCGAACATCATTTCGACTACATCTTTTCGTTTGGTGTATTCGTCCATTAAATACTGTTAAGTAATATTAAAACACTTGTGACAGTATTAAAACTGTTTGTTACCTCGGATTTCGTTTTACGTACTGTTATCATGATTTCACATAATTGTCAAATATATATAAAAGTCGAAAACTATAGAATAGCTATAGCTTTTACCGACAGACCGATTATTAAAAGTTTAATCTCTATATGTTCTCTAACGGTATTAATATTATTTCATACCACCTTGAACTTTAAGTTGTACTCTTTTGTATCATTGTACTCAACAATGCCAACTGTCATAACCGTTTGACATGCATGTAATTATATTTAATCGTGACATAATAAGCATTGTGTCGTAACAACGAGTAAAAGTAAGCCCAGTACGGCACGTTGCTCTGTGCCTATCTCTAACCAAAATAATATACATATATAATTAGTATAATGAGCACATTAATTTAATGTGTATTACGTACTTATAAATAGATATTTTATTTCAACCATTTAGATTTGATTACATCTTTCCTGTAGTAAATATTTCCTTTTTTTAAATTAAATTAAACTTAAAAATCATTTACATTATCTTAATCGTAAATAATTCTAATTTTCCTATAATTATTACTTTTTGTAGTTCAAACAATAATTTTTTAAACATGTAGATTATGGTAGGTTTCTTTAAAAGCTATATCCAAAGATCACAACGTGATAAAGAGTATACGTTTCCTGGATCTGATAACAATGATAATTGCTTACCGCGCTGATGATATCAAAGAATGAACTGTTACAATGAAGTAAGGCGTAATGTTTACAATCATCTAAAATCAAGATATTGTGTTTATAATTGTAGGTATTAGAAATCGAAATGGGTAGGTAATAATTATTATAAATTTTTGAAAGTTATTAACAAACTTCATTTAAAGTATTCTTGGTGAATTAAGAATGCATAAAAATCCATGACGCCACTTATAAAAAATTATCACAAGTTGTAGGTAAAAATGTTATAGTGACGTTATAAGAAAAAATTAAGGGCACAGAGAGATTCATTGAGCACTTCGATTTACACTTTGACGACTTTGTTGGACCTTGGTTTTACGACTTACTTATTACCTCAAGTGCCATGTGCTTAGGACTTTAGGTTAACTACTCCTGGATACAACAACCAAACCAAATTAGGCCAGCGTGGTGATATTTTGGCCCTAACTACTATGGCCTTTCTCCCCTGTAGGTAGACGTGTTCCTAACAGTGGAGTATAGGATGATGATGATGATGATGATAGTTAATCTTGTAATATTATGTTAAATAAGGAGAGATATTTTTGGAGCGCATTTTTTTAGGTAACTTATCCAGCCTCTCATGGTCAAAGATATTCTCGTCTCCATTATCTCCTATTAATTAATCTATAACCTATCCTGTCTACCTTCAGGAGCGTTTATCCTTCTCTGTCTTTTGATACTCCTTGCCGACTCCAGCTTCGTACTCTTCTTTATATGCCACCTCATATAGCAAACTTGTTTCGTTTCAATCGTGGAAAACATTTCCGTTCTATTGATGATTTTCAGATCATATCAGAGATTATTATTATATTGAAATTAAAATTTGTTTTGTTATATTGATCATATAAATTGATTTTTTTTAGTACATAGTTTCTTTCTTTATATTATCCTACATATGGAGCTGCACGAAGTAATTACAATTTCTTTTCCATTTATAACAATAATTGTTGTAAAAAATACAGTAATAATAATAATATAAATATAATTTCTAATCGTAGGTTTTACAAGATTTATATATTATTGATACATTTTATACAATCACTTAATCCGAAATTTGAATTTAAACCTGCTATCTATGTATCGCTTTTATTAATTCTTAATTTGTGGCCCTGTCTGACATTTTTTGAGTATATTACTTTGCCATTTATATTTACAAATGCAGATGTACGGGAATTGTCAATTTTACTGTTAATAGAAGATGATGATGACATAAACATTAAAGTTTTTATCATTAGCATTCACTAATGATGTCATTAAACGATAATTTATTGCATTGCGTATTTATGTTTATTGTGCGTGATTCACATTCTCATAAAAACAAATATAGGCTTTGTATCCAACCTTTAGATGCAATCGCTAATGACGGGCCGTGTCTAAAGGGCTCGAACGTTATGTTTGTACAAAACAAAAAACAAACATATGGTTCGCTTTAATTAATTAAAGCTAAAGTTCATAGCTCTTTATGCATACGCGGAAAAATAAAAAATATTCAACTAAAATTCGATCCGTTTTCAAACGATGATCACTAGAACTTTTATAATATGTAATTATTTAATCTATAAATGTCCCGTAAGCGCGCTTTTATTTAACTATGGCGCCAGCTGACATTCTTGCTGCTTGGGCGCAACTTTCATGAATAGTAAACTGCCTAGTCTAAACTAGTACAGTAATCAGCTAAACTAAATGTTTACATTTAACAACTGGTAACCCTTATCGCTCACTCACTAAGTTTCAAAAACAGTCAAAAGCGGTCACTCGTTTAATCTGAAGTTGTCTCAGATTTGCATAGTTATGTTAAGTTTGATAAATTCAATCAAGTCAATTTGATAGCAATAAAATAACCAGAACATAAATTGTATGTTGTGTGATAGAATATAGCAGATGTATATAGATCGAATCTATTTTAAATTATAAAATCTTAACCAGAAAAAACACTTCCACTTAAAGTCGAAGATTAGGGCAATAATAACATAACCCGTAAGTTCTCATCAATACATGGATTTATCATGCACTTGATGAGATTTTAAGAAAATAATAAATATGGTACTTCGAATTCACGCTTTAACCTCTATACCTACATTTATCTATTTTACTTTACAGAATGGCTCATTAAGATCAGTCATTAAGAGTAGCTCTTAACTATAGGTAATACCCTGTCGTATTGAAAAATAGACCTTAAGTTATTTCTATTTGACTATCGATTGTCTAGGTCATAAGCAGAAAATTTGCATCATATATAAAATGAATAAAATACATTGTATATAATATCATTTATTTATATTAAGAAGATGTTCGAAACGACAATCATTTTTTTCAATAAAATATTCTTGTGAACGTCACAGATGAACTGTATAAAACAAGCTGTGATAATTGAAAATCTTAAAGCAGTTATAGAGTCAGTCTTAAAACAAATTCACCACCTGAGAGTACAAAATGCAATAGTAAAATCGTAACTCGTATGAGTTAAATATTGCATTGAGAAAAATAGTCGATCTTTCAAAAATCTACTTAATTAAATTAAAGGAAATGAAATAAAATGTATTTTGTTTATTTAAGATATCACGTGTGATAATAAAATTTACTGTTTATGACCATATCCAGATAGAAAAAAATTAAGTTTTATTTTTCAATACGCCTAGATTGGATTTCCAAACTGAATATAATTTTTTAAATCTATGTATACAGTTATTCTTGTCAATAAATTTGATGGCATGTTTCGTAAGAACAGATCTTTGTATGTCTCATAGTTACAGACTTGCCCACACTGACTGATCTAAATTTGTCACTCTGTATATCATACTAATCTAGTTATTAAGGAACATCATTTCAGTAATAACAAACAGGCTAGTGGTGTATTATGTTAACTGCATTAGGATTCACTTACCGGCATTAAAGTTAATTATAATTATCCTGTTGTTTTTAAAAATTTTTGGAATCTTATAGAAAATATAAAAATACAAAAAACGATAAGTTATAAGGTTAATAATACAATTGTTTTAGCTAACAATAAAAGTAAACAAGTTTTCCATTTCAATTTCGGTGTGCCGCAGAAGAAATAGAATCAAATAAAAAACAAATTCATTCAAATAAGCTTTCAGATGCGAACAAATCACAAAAGCTGAAATACAAATACCTACTTACTTACATTTGCAAAATACAAAAATATTGTTGGTAAACACCAACAATATTTTTAACATAGTAACATCGACTTGTATTATAAGTGAATTGATTTGTTTTTTTTTATTATAAAAAGATATAGTAATACTGCTCGTCTAAGGTTAAGCAGTTGTTGTTATCTTATTAGAGTTTGTGGTCTGTGTCTAAAGAAGCTTCATGTAAAAAGGAAATAAAGAATCGTTATTTGAGTATGTTACTTACTGGTCCTTCGTTTTCATTCGAATCAGCACAAAGCTATCTAGTTGAGAAGATCTTTGGCTACGGCGTGCTTTAAAGAGTTGCGTATCTTTAATAAAAGTTAAATTAGGCAAAATACTCTGTAAACATTGTCAATATGGTATTTGGTCTGTTACTTCAGCATTCAGAATTATCTTTCACGATTTTATTACACTTATTATCTAGTATATCCATAAAACAAGCTCTTATGATTATATGCTTAGTTTGAGCTAGATAATAAGTTTCAGTATAAGGATATTCTTGGGATTTTGATTAAGATGTTAGTCATAACTAAGCATAAGCATTTTTTTCAGACAAAAGTTCCTGTGTGGCCCTCATACGATCCCTTTATGCAGACTTAGGTGTTCTGGCGCCAACTGGTACAATATTTGCAGCAACACAATAAACTGTTTGTCTACCTCATTTAAAATTTGCTATTGTAAAATTAGTTGTACCACTTTTATGCACTCATTAACTTTTGATCAAAGCCTCGTTAAAGAACATTGCAAGGTCTCCACGTAATATTATGATTCATTATGCGCTAAGAAAGCAGCTTTTGCAAAAAGCATTTCTTTCGTACAAAAACCTTTAATCATT
This sequence comes from Acentria ephemerella, assembly GCA_943193645.1. Classification (NCBI taxonomy): domain Eukaryota; kingdom Metazoa; phylum Arthropoda; class Insecta; order Lepidoptera; family Crambidae; genus Acentria; species Acentria ephemerella. The sequence continues at coordinate 5,268,348 of OW971886.1, read as the reverse complement.
TGAATGCTTTTAAATTAATATTATATCTTTTTTATTATATATTTTTTATCTTTTTTTAACTCTTTAGTTGAATCACAGCACACGTTGTATATTTTATATTAGTTATATCTATTTGTCACACTAAATTTGAATGTTTGGGTATAATCCCTCAAGTACACTTAGTTTTACCTAACTTTAAACCTACACACTATCACTAAGACACTATTGACCTAGTTTTTAAGATTACGCATATATTAATCATAGCATAATAAATCACAGGAATAAAATTCTCCAAAATAATCAGTCTAGGCAATAATCTTCCTCAATAAAAATAAAGTAGTTTATATGCATTCTAATAAAGTTGACTTAAAAACTTTTACGACAATAACAATGATCAGCAAATGACTAAAAAATTAAAAATAAAATGAAAACAATACACAAGTGGTCTGTATTTAAAGTTACTGTGACAAAAAAAATCAATTACTTGACTTAACCAAAATAAATAGACCAGTTAAATTTTAAAAAATCTCCTATTTTATATAATAAGACGCAATATCAAAATACAATAAAATAATAAATTTTGTATTATAGAAGTAATCAACATAGCACATGAATATAAAAGAACGTACTTATATATATATATATATACTTACGAATAATCAAAAAAATTTACAACTATTTTCAAATTAACTTTTTAAGAATTACAACAGAATTAGGCAAGTAATATTAAAGTAACTTCAACATTTGCGTATAAGTCTATTTCAAAATAACTTTTTAAAAGGTATATTGTTTTTACATTAACACGATAACAAAAAAAAACTTTTTCATAACGCAAAGCTGGGAGTCATAATATTTACTAGCAGAGGGGTCATAATATTTAAATTTGTAAACGATTATGAGGCTAATATAATATAGGTTGTGGTGTGATTACTGGGTTTGCGGAGCATTAACATCTCGTCTCCAGAATATCAACAAACAAGCAATACTTAGTGATTCCTTGAAAATCACTTTCGATCAGTTGGAGCATTGCATGCTTGATATTTTTTTATTTTCATTACAATACATTAATTCACAAATAATGAGTGGACTGTGATACTTATACGATAATAACAATAAGTACTATTAATCAAATCTGTCATGTACTTCAAAATAAAAAAATAAACACGGATATTATCATATCACTTAACCTTTAACATCATTTTGTAAATTTATCAATTAGCTAATTAATGATCAGCATTTACGATGACGTATGCCCGATGCGCAATATAGCTTATAAATAAGACTTCATACTAAAGGGGAAGATCTGTGACCACGGGACTTGAAACTTTAACCTCCTTTCATGCCGGTTATCCTACCTTCGGGCACCATACCTATATTGTACATTACTGTCTTAGGTATCCAATTAACCACAGTCAAAATAATAATATTTCAACACGTATAACAAGGTTTTAACACATAGCGAAACATAACTAACTAGTTGTTTATTAATTGTATATTTTATAATTATATATTGGTTAATATTTATCATAAAGTCAAAATGAAATTTCTTAATTTAATGATTTTTTAAAGTGTATAAATTTTATAAATGTGTGTATTTGTACACATATGAGTATTTACCTAATTAGTACTTTAAACAGCATTGTGTCACTGGGTTCGCAGCTTTTTTATGGTATTTTGTTCTAATGTATGAAAAATCCTAAATTACTCAATTTAGTTTTTATCATATATTCTATAAACAAAATACAAAATCAGAGTTCAATTTAAATTGTGAATATCAGTTAATACATGAACCAAATTTATTTCTAGAAAGTAATATTGTACAATAAATTTAAATTGTACAAAAAAATGTAACAATTGCAACTCTTTATAGCTTTTGTTGAATTATAACAAAATAATTCAATTAAAAACTACCAAAAGCAGTAGTTTCTAATGTACACTTTCTTAAATGTAATTGATAGGAAAAGTCCGTTTCTATAAGTTTCCCGACAATGTTGAATTTTTTGTCTAATATTAGTTTCCTCATTACTGATCCAACTGCACTTATAAAACATGATCGATTGAACGCAAAGATCATAGCTATGTGGATGTGGGAAGGCCTCAGAACACTAAACGCATAAACAAGCAATAACCACGAGTGTGCGACCTCTTATTTGCTTTTATCAACATAAATTTACACACAATGTTTAGAAACAAGCGGAGTCGATGTTTTGCTTTCACTGAGTATACTGTTATATTACAAACTTGAATTACTCAAAGGTTTTTTCAGAAATTTTAAAAAGGAACAGACTAGGCACGTTAATGTATTCCGCTGGGAGTTTTAAAATTCCCAAGTTTTTGGTTCGAGATCGAAATTGAATATCTAAATTTGCTACTATTTCTTCACACACTATAAACATCAAGTATACCTAAACGTGATCAATATCTAATCAGTAGAAGACAGTATGATCTCCCTTTCTCTATATTTTGATTAGAAGGGTATATATAATAACGCCAGTGTAATTATAAGGCATTAACATCTTTTGCCTCTAGAATAAGTCATAGAATATAATCAAGTAAGATATACTTTGCATCAGGTGGATCATATGCTTGGTTGACATTGTTAAACATAAATGAAAAGCAATAAAAAATAATTTAAGTATAAAAAGTTAAATTCAGATTAAAAAAAAAAAATTTAAATAATACCAAGGTGGTATCTTAAATTTTGTTATATTGTAAATGTTCCTGTGACTTCAACAGACTTCATTGAGAATGTATTATGGCAGTAACAGGAGTCGTTTAGTATGCTTTCAATATAACGCTTTATCTTAATACACACAGGGTAGACAATGCGACAGTAGTATAAGGTGCTAAGTAGTAATAGGTAATAAGGCAAGCTATTTTCGTTAGAAAAGAAATCACTGCATTAATCTTGTATTTAACATAAAGATAATATAATTAATATATTTTCCATAATCTTTATGGAATTTGACTTTTGCCCATACACATTTTTGACACTGACAATGCTTAAAATTTTTAAGAATGGAACTTACCTACTTCATATTCAATAAGCTTTCAAGTATTTGGTCGTTTGTTTTGTAAAGAACTTAACTCTTACATTAAGCTTACATTGTTGAATTAAATTTGCTAAGCTAATATTCATTAATTTTTATATCATTAGGAAGAATGTTTTATAGCGTACGATACCATACAATGTCCCCTTAAAAATATCTAATACTAATAAATTAATATCTCGTATACAGTATAGAGGTCTAATAAAAGTCTTTACGACTGTTCAGATTCATATCAGTTGGTTAAAGTATTTTAGTACTGTGCAATACAAACTGCAATAAAGTAATAGCATTGAAAAAAGCAAACCGCACTGAATTAAGTTAATAAGATTTCTCATAAAATGAATTTATTCAGACAACATGAATCATAAACAAGTTGTTTAAGAATCAATGTACTGCCTTTATTGTAAACAATGACTTGAGCAGAATGTAATGTGTATAAGTAATGAGTAATTAATTGGATAAAAAGTAATGATTTAGTGGATACAGTACAAAAGTATTAAAAATACCTATCCAAAACAACAACGGCATAAATTAAACTAATAAAAATACTATTATAATTGATATCTTATCGCCTCAGATTTCACGGTCATTTAAATCAATGTCGATTACGTGTTTTATGTCTATTATTTACTTTTAATGACATAAAATCAAACAATGGTTATGTTTCCGAATTTTTGAATCAAAGACTAGTTAAAATTTATTGTAATCAGCGAAAAATATCTTAACAAGGTATAGGGACATACATATGAGGTTAGATTATTTATTGTTTTTAATCGGAGGTAATGTTTCGTGTAGATACATACTAATAAAAATAATGATAATTTAACCGTCATATTTTATTTAACTAATATTTTTCAGATATTTATTAAAGAAATTTAGAATATTTTCTATAGCTCTCAATTTGCCTTTGTTATTCTCTGGATAAACGTTATTAGAGTATTTAAATCACTGGTACAGTTTACTGAAAATCAACTTTCGATTAAAAAATTACGCCATGTTGACCCTACATCGACCAAGCAAAGGATATAAGCAAGCTAAAAGCACGAAGTTTTTAATTCCCTTTTTTATTCATCATCATCACCCACAGCCTGCAGACTGCATGTTGTTGGTGATGATGCTTTAGAGATTGCTTTACTTTTGAGATTCAGAGCTGCGCTTACTGATTTTGCCAGCTAAAGTGGTTGTCATGAAATCATTTGTTTTTATTAATTAGTAAATATAGCCATTTTAAAACTTGCTTGGTAAGCTGTATAAAGCAACAATGAACAATGAATGAGTGGTAAACACTTGTTTACATACAAATGTAAACTAGTGTACAATCATTAATTGTCAAAAGTAGTTAGTGACTTGGCCGATATATTAGATTCGACGCAGAATGTTTCTCCCCGTGTAAGGGCCGCCCATCAAAATGTCTGTTTTTGAAATTTTGTAGTTAGTATGGCTTCGTGGCCATTTTTTATGTGATATAGACCATGGTATTTATATATTTAGTATTTTTCGCTCCCAAAACGTTCTAGGTACCGCCTCAGTGGGTTCAGCGTTTTAGGAAAGTTTGTGCGCAGCATAGGAACGTACATAAAAGGAGTTGATAATACTTCTACCATTATTGCTATGATTTTTTCAGTGTACTTTATAAATACATTTCTTGTTATAAGACAATTGTGACTTCAATAAAAGGCAAGTCGGATTCCAGAGAGCCAAGCGGTTAACAGCGCCCATACAAACCAATATTGACATTCGCTTTGTGTGGTAACTGACGGCTAATCTCAGATTTGTACAGAATATTCCTTCTCTCTTGCCGGGAATTCCTCTGTTTTACAATGATGTTTTAGACTGTGATTTGATAATGACAGAATTTTGAAGCTACCTTATTTTAAATTGATTTTCACGTTTAGTAGATAAAACTTTGATACCTATATCAAAGTTTGCCACGGACGTACTTAATCGTTGTTTATAAACACTAATCTGAAAATATTTCTTTTTACAGTCTATGAATGATTTCTTTCGCTACTTTTTAAAGTTCTTGCTTCGACTTCAACGAAGTTAGATTGAAATTATAAACGTTATCCATCTTCATTCAAGGTAACATAAAATAACATATTGTAAAAGTAGTTATATTTTCATTACTTTACAGTTTTCCATCTCAAGCCTTCATTTTCGTGGTTATTCCTAACAAAAATATCGGAATAACTATTTCACAATTTTTCGACAATTTACAAACTCCCGAGTTAGATTATAATCTAACGATATTTACAATTTTCCGATCACATATACAAATCAATTAGGTGGGTACCTACAATTATTTAAATAAGTCAATACATTGTATGTTAACGTAAAATATCAAGGACATCACAGACTGTTGTGTGTCGATGATTAAGCATTTCACTATTCAGAGGATAAGGTCTATAGTACCTACACACAATTATTAATATGTATGTGTATGTGGGCCCAGTCGATCAACTTTCATACGGTTTGTGTGCCGCCAAGCTCGGAGTCGGGTGCGTACGTCACAGATATTGCTAGAAAGCGCCCCTCTTGTGACGCGGGAACTAAAGTAAAGACTATATGAACTTACAAGCTTTCCGTTGAAGCTGGCGAGTACGTTACCTATTTTGGAAGATACCTAAATTGAACCATAATAAGCCAAAGCTAATTTTAAAATACTACTAATTTTGGACTACGGACCTTCTCTTAACTTTATAATTTATTTTTGAAGAATATTTAAACCGAAAATTTATTTCTTATCGGTTTAAATATTCTTCTGCATTTTTGGAAAGGTTATACAAATTGAAATTCAAAAAAATATATAATTTTAATTATAAACTATATATAATTATTTAATTTATGTTTATTAAAGAAAATTATGACTTTATTTATACCTTTAATAAAGTAATAAAAATTATTCCATATTTTTTCAAATTTTCAACGTTGGTAAGAAATTATTAAACTTGAATATTTTATCATTTATTCTACTTTCAACCTTATTTAATTTATATTTTAACTGCTGAATTTGAAATTTAATTACTCTATATAATGAGTATTAATAGATTAAATTTAATTTTAAATTTTTTTTTGCAGGGTTCGTACCGTGGCGTTTAAACGGGCGCCGTTATAATGTGACCGGCGCAGGCGTCGACGCGTTTCCCTTCAAGGTAAGCCTCCTCTTTGCTACTTTCCTTGTGCCTGCCTACAAAACATTGGTTGATTTAAAACATTGACATATTATCAGTTATATTTTGATGATTGAGGTACCATGAAAACAAACGATACTAAATCCCCATACGTAGCTTTTCACCGAAAGTTCCAATAAATCTCATATATAATTTCATTATTACCATATTTATTCCAATAATTTCAACAGTACCGGTATATAATATAATAGGAAGATAACTTGTCTCTTGTAAATATCGGTGCTGAAGTAAATATTGCTTAAGATAAAGCAATATTTACTTCAGCACCGGCATTCGAATACCAGATTTCGATCCAGTAAATACAACATATGTTAGCTTACAATTAATGTACACGAGAATTAAACGCTTATGTTCTAAATAATAGATTATAGCATATCTTGCAGGTCGGTAAGATCAAGATGGCGAGTGCAGTGCATAGTTTCACTAGCCACCTTTTTATACTCCACTTCTGCTTACCATCAGATGGAATGGAGTCATTTGCTTGACCCTTCTATAAAAAAAAATAACATCAAATCTTGCCGACTCAGCATAAGCCGTCGTTAGCGGCGACCATCGACCATGAGACTATCGTGATGTATAACTTATTATTCACCTGTGAAATCTGTCGCCAGCCGTTTCCGTCAGTCTGTTTCCCTTCCAAAAATATAAAAGCGATATTCCGAACACATCGTCTCGGTACGTTGCATACCATTTTGTATTCGCACGCTCATTTACAGCGTCGGTTTTAGAAGTCTGCTTAACAGAGCGAAAATTTGAACGGACCCTTACTAGAAATCTTGGTGTTACTTATAATTTCGAAGCTGGTCTCCAAACCTTCAAGCTAATAAAAATTTCAGTTTTTTAGTATTTTACTTTGTTTGCAGTAAGTTAAAGTTAAATAAGTTTATCAGTTAAAAATACTAAATAAAAGCCTTTCTAATTATCGTAAACGTGACTTCTCACCCAAATATTATTTAATTATGTCCATTGAGTAGATATAAACATTGAAAGCATAACAAAAACGTTGCTCAATGGTAAACACTACGGGTCTGCGAGTAGACCATATGTGTAGATAGTGTAGCATGGAACATGCCTACCGCCCTAGCCACCTTTACCTAAATAAGAACTCTATGTAATTATAATTGCAATAGTATGTAATAAAAATGAAATGTTAATCAGTAGTACGTATACTAACCATATTGTATTTACTTAAATCTACTATCAGAAATCTACATCTGTTATCAGACTTATTATAAAAATTAAAAGATTGTGGTGTATTTCCTTTTATTGTATATATTTCAGATTATATTGGACAATCACCTAACTCTCAGTACAAAACAGTTAAATAGGGTCATTTTTATTTATTCATTCAATTCACGTCCTGTGGAGTTTGCCAAAGTGCGTTGAACGCTTATGACCTAAGAAACACAAATTTATTGTGCAATCTTGAATGAAAGCTCGTACTTATGTTTTTGTTTGAAAATTTGTTAAATAGAAGAGAGAATACTCAAATATTAGTTAGCAGATACATCATTCGAGACCTTAATCGAATTTGTTAGCAAGTGATTAATTCTATTTGGTACATCTTATGTTAATTGAGTTTAAAATTAAAGGGACGTGAATGGACAGTTTAAAAATAGGCACAGTATTCACCCATGCGTGTCGAAGCCGCACTTCGATCAAGACCGTCTGTTCTTTAATTGTTTGTCGACGTTGATGTGCCGCATTTGCTACTACTGGCCTAAACTGAGGGGAACGAAGATGGGCCATAGATAAACAAAATCGCTTCCTGTGGGTATTAATATACAGTTTTTGAGTAATATTTAAAATTAATATAATGAAAATATTCCCTATAAAGCAGTACATGATACGTAACAGTTTTTTATATTTATATATATAGGACCATCAGATAAAGGAGCGAGCGAGAAAATTTTGCAACAGAAAAGCAGTTGTTGCAAAATTAACAAATAAATAATATCAGTAATAAGTAATAAAATGATAGAATAACGAAAGACTAAAACCAACTTCAAAACTTAGTATGATTTATGCTGTTATTTTCCATCTTCGTGAACAAGTATCATTTCCGTTCACCAATATAAATTAGTTTTGTTTCAATTATACTTACGTAACTTACGTCTCAGGCAGATATCTGCGAAGCCGTTAAAGACACGTCACATTTTTGACTTTTTGACGCCATTAAAATCTCGAATGAAGCGCAAGCATCACACGAATAAATATAGCAGTTTGCGCATTCAGTCGGTCATTGGGGATTTTATTATCCTTGTTATTGTACTTGAACATTTCCTATATACAGTTACATATTTTTTATTTCAAATTCGTCAAACTATTACATGTGTCTTATAAATCTGTATAAAGATGGATGATATGATTATACATCTGTTAAAAGAATTTTGCAATCTTTAGACAGTCGCATTGTGTCAGACCTTTCTCTTTTACTTGTACAAACTTGCGAAATACGTCATACCTACGTTGTTAATTGGCAATACCTCATAATATATCTAACAATAGAATTACAGTGCAATTGGGTGCAATAACTGAAAGCCAAATATAATAATACAGGTTATAAGTATTTTACCTTTCTTTAAAATACTAAATCTTATATACCTATTTCGTTAATCATTAAGAAACAACTGGAGTATACGTATTTAGCAAACCAGACAAGCAGAACCACACAAACTCAAAATGACAAACATCATCTGTTATAGGCGTACGCAAACGAGAAGATGTAACGATAGTGAAATGCCTCGTTGGTGCGTTGTCAGTCAGTAGGTCGCCGACACACTTGCCCACGACCACGAGTGACAAAGCACAGTCACCTGCAAAAACCGTATCGCAATCACTTGGAGACCGATATGTTAGAGAGCGACCTTAGATTTCTCCAACACGTGAAGTGATACAATACCGAAAAGGTAAAATTGTTTGTTGATTTAAAATTTCTCACAATAACTTACAAGTTTTCTTAGAAAAAAATACTCAGAATTAGTTTTTTTGTATAAGCAATTCATATTGAGATATAAAACAATTTCATTTCCATTATATTATTCTTGGGGATTCCATGGCATTATAAATATGTCATACACGAAAAAAAAATCTCTTTCAATGTTATAAAATGCGACAAAAGTAGTATTCATATTCGTACTACGCACAATATTTTCATAAGTAATGTTTTTACCAGATGTTACCACAGTAAAACAGATTGATAATAACATGATTTGGCAATTGTTTTCATGAGTCACAACATATTCTAGTAAATCGATTACAAAAACTATTCATTTAAAATATTTTCTGAGCACAAACTGTACCAAAACCAGTCTGGATTTTTTGATTGATCGCGTTGTAATAGAAAAATCTTTTGATAGACTACAATTAATATTTGTGTGATTAGTTTCAGTGTTAGTGTTTTTCGTGTTACAAAATGTAATTTATTTTTCTAAATACAAACGCGTTAGACCATATAGATATAAAAAATTGGTCTAATAATATCTAAGTTTTTCTTAATACATATTTTATCCTATTGAACCTTTAAATCAAATGTGGTCCCGAGGGCATGTGAGATTCACTGCAAACACCTCAAAGCTATTATCATTAATGTGGCCAGACTGTAAGTAAATACATATAAAGTAGATTTAACTCCAGCCTCGCGTGGCACATGAGTAGATATGCTTACCTACAACATAGAATAAATGATATTCACACATATATTGTAACTATAGTGCGCTTACGAGATATATTTATTTATTTAGACATATACTGCAACGATATCATAATAATGTTTTAAAAATTAAGTGATTGCACTACACTACAATGGCAAATGTAATATTATTGTTAAATTAAAGCCGTTTTTCAGTTTCTATTTGGTGTCAGCAATTTAAAAAGACGATGGATATATTTAAATACCTCTATAAGGGCATACCCGACAGAATAATTGCGTAGAACATTGTTTTCTGAATTGCTTATTAGGTTGCAACTTCAGCCTGACGTAGGACGGAAACATCACAATTATCTTTTTCAATATAAGCTTGCAAAAAAAGAAATAGAGATATTCCCTCCCTCCTTTCACTCCCTCTCAATTGAATATACAAAGATAAATCATCATCGTCATCAAATCAGCCGGGGTACACCCACTGCTGGACATTAGCCTCCCTCAAGATTCTCCAAACTGAGCGCGACCTTAACAGATCGTCAGTCCTCCTTGTGGTAGGCCTACCAAAGCTGCGTCCCACGGCACACTGCCCCAAAGCGAGTATTACCTTTTCAAAATTCAAATTGTCAAATTATATGAAATCGACAGCAGCGCCTCTGCTCCTCTGGAAACGATTGTTATGTAGCGAGTATCAGCTGTGCGCATCTACGATCGCAAACGTCTCGATACGATTGACACTCACACTAGGGGTACGGAACTCAAAGAGTGTGATAGAATCACCATCTTGCTGCGTGACTTTACTCAGAAGCACGGAATGCAAGCATGGAATAATTGCAAGTTATTAACACAAATTTGATAACTTGCTAATATTAGTCCATTGTAATATCAGTAAAATGTATATTACCTATACACCTTTACTTTAGAAAAATCCTACATACTCAAATCTTGCCATTAAAAGTCCCCCGCTTGCCAAGCAGTTGGTCTGGGTAGTATTTTTGGAGCCCTATTGGACTTTGTTAAAGAATTATTTGCTTTTGAACGATCAAAATAGTTTTTCGAGTTAGTGCTAAGTTGTTGCAACAATAGGAAGAAAATCTCCGACTCCGAAAAATAAATTTTAATTTAATAACTTCTTAAATTGAATTATTTCTGCCTTTTTAGTATTAAGTTTTATTTAAAAAAGTGTAACGTGTAACGTGTTGTAAAGTGCTCTTCAAAGTGTAACACCCGTATTGTAATTTTTTCACTTATTTTTCATAATATTTAAGTGTTTTTAGCGTCTAATATCAGCAAAATACCTACATTGATAATTGAATGACGTATAATATCATTGACTATCAGCTACGATTTATATGATTTTTTTAATCTCTTCCAGTTTTCATAGCGCGAAACTCAACAGTTTATCTTGAAACAAAAACTCAGCAATTTTAAACATCGCTTTTGTGTTCTTCCACCCTTCTTTTATCGGTAATTATATTTAATGTACAGTTACGCGATTTCGATAGCTATATTATAAGTAAATATATAGATAAGACCATTAATATAAATTAAGTGAAGGTTTATAACGACGGTTAAATTGAAAATGTTTATTATTCGTTTTTGTCTTTTTTGTAACTTACTATTATAAATCAAAACATTCAAAAATCCTACAATACCTAAGTGACACCTGTTCTTTCGAAAAGCTCACCTTTTGTTTTTTTTAACCTCATCTATCTTTTTTTTATTTGTATGAACACCTGCCATCCGTTGAAAAGAAAAAGGATATTAAAGGTAGACAATGGAACTGATACGTGACTGTATAGACTTTAGAATTAAGGGCTCCCTACATGTTTAAATAATGATAAATACACTAACGTTTATTATAGAACTTTCACCACACTCAACTCTCCGAGGATAACAGCTATCCACTTACATTATGAATTCGTGACGATAATTGTGTTATACATCATAGTAAAGTTAATAGTAAACGAAATGAATGGGCAGAAAATACCATAAAACGTAATTCAAAAGATGTATTGATGATAATGACTTAAAAATATTAACAATTAATGATTGATTGGAACGCTCCAATCCGTAAATTTAACTCCGTTCCTCCAAGTATTCTCAGAAGCACTCGACTTTAATTTGGAAAGCTATTTGCGTGCACCCCAGCCCGGGCGGCGGCACTCCTCCGCTGGCACGCGGAGCCGACCGCCGACACCATGAGCAGCATTATCTTTCCATTTGCGCATACATGTCAAGGTAGGGTTCAATATTCGCGGATTCAGTTCGCGATGATAATAATACATCACCACGAAATACCCGACGTGTCTGCTTTATGTAAACAAGAATGATCCCATTAGGTCGAATGCAGTCTCGAATACACTAATGACTACTCAAGCACTTAGTGTTCATCACATGGATTTCAATATAATCACAGTATTCCGGATTGAGTTACGCCATCAAGCCGATACATAATCCCACTTTCTAATCCTTTTCACAGAGCTCTATATGAAATAAGCTCCTCAAATCAAGCACCCATTGAAACACGGTCAATTCACACAAGGCGCTTCCGCGTGCGCGTGCGGCGCCTGGTCGCGAGATCATTGCCAGATGCCGCGGATAGATCGCGACGCCTGCCCGCCGACCGACGGACGGGGTCAACAGCCACTGCCCTTGTTTTGCGCACTAAATTATTTACTTTGCTGTACTAAGTTCGCTGCAGCTCAAAAATCAAAGCTGTGTTGATTAATCTAGGGTCAAGGAAATACGCTTGTTTAATTGTGGAGTATAGTTGAGTGGATTGTGGAGATGGTTACAATTAAATGTTTAGCAACAGATGCGACAATACAATATATAACCTATTAGTTATCTGAATTGGTTGTATATTGAATAAACAATATTAATCAAAAGTTGCTTTGACTTACAGAAAATAAAATGGAAATTATCATCGAGAAAAAATTATACTTGTTTATCATTCACGTTTTTTTAAACGATGTGATTTTTCAAGAATTATTTACTTGAAATAAAAAAAATTTACAAATAGTTGTAATGGTAATAGCCTTGAAGGAGAGAAGGTACCTTATAAGAAATAAAATTGTGTATTAAATAATTAAATAGTATTAAATAGCAAAAGTAAGAATCAATTCATTTTATATCACCTGAAGTTTTAAGGATATTTATTACACGTCATCTCAACATTAACGCATGCTTGTAAAGCTATCATACTAAGTTTTCCATATAAAATTGTAATATTTAAGTGAGCTTGAAAAAGATAAATAATTAATATTAGGAAGTAACTTTTGTACTAAGGACCTAATTCCTAAATGTTTAAGTGTAAAAAATAACAATCCTAATAATTAGAGTTTAATTTAGAATACCCTTTGTTCGTAGATAAAGTAACAAAATAAATTTCATTACCTAGGTTCTAATGTCTACATCTTTCTATTTGAATTCGAAGTACCTTGTCAACTTATAATAGTTAATGCTTATTTGACATCCATTAACAGCGAACGAGTCAATAATGCGGTCGATAATATGCACTTAAGCATAATTTAATACGTTTAAAAAGTGAAGGTATGCTGTACGTGGCTTTCACTTTCACAGATCATAAAGGGCTTCAAGGCCACTGTTGTGATTTAGAAGCTGTCCTTAATTGACAAAAGTAAATACTTTATTAATACCCATATCATGTTAATATAAATTTTGATTAAGGTCTACCAATATTGGTTGAACGTATCGGATGGGCATGTCATACTTCATGATATACCGTCGACGTACGCTCTGCTGTTAAACTAACTGTCCTTCATCCAATTGAGTTCTTAACGATTCTATCTCCTATCTCCCTACATAGACACCCATACAATAGGTACACTACTTTTGTACTAGTTACAGTTGATTTAATTTACTCATTGGTTTCTTGGATCGGTTATAGAACCAATCCAGTTGTTTGTGTTATGAATGGAATTTACAATTTCATATATGGAGTTTCCTTGAGTTATTAAAACTGAAGTAGGCAACTATTACCACAAAATAATATGTAAGCAATGCATCTGCAAGTTTGGTAACACGCAAGCTGCAATTGTTTATTTATTATGAATTTCGCGAAGCTTTGAACTTGTTGTTGAAGATATTTGGATAGAAAAGGAAACCACTTCCTTTATATAGTAGCGGTGATCAGAAAGTAATAAAAAGCTTAATGATTTTTAGGAAAATGGATCACGTACGTCAGCAAAAATGATGACGGACCACTGAAACAATGTTATCAAAGTTTTGTGTTTGTTGCAGGTATTTGCGATGTGGTGCACGTGGGCTACGTTATTGTTGGTGTCGTGTTCACTGGTGACGGCGGAGTCGCTTGGAGCAGAGACCACGCGCGCTCCAGGCCCCACCTCCACTAACTATTTAAATGACAATACAAACGATACACCCGCCACTACTCTCGACCCTGTAGACTCTACAACAGTTGAAGCGCTGTTGGCTGTTGCTACAACACGCGCCCCGCTCCGCACCTTGGACAGACAAGCTGCTGAGCTTGCGTGGCGATCTTGGCTTCAGAGCGCCGAAAGTGGCAACCAGAATGCCCCCCCGAGGCGAATTACCACGAAATCCTTGTTCATCACCCCTTTGGTGTGTCCTAAAGGACAAAGACTAGATCGAAATGGTTGTGTTCAGGTAATTTTATTGATCTTTTATCTGAATAATAATAAAACACGGTCGGCAATCATAATAAAACACGGCCGTGAACAAAATTATTATATTTACAATTCTGTTAATCGATTACTTCTGATCTGACTATATTTGATTAGTTATTATATCTATAATTAAAGAGACCTTTATATTTACCAATGTTATCAAATAAGTTTTTCCATTCTAGGTGGTGACCGTGAATAAAGATGAACACGAGCGTATTCTACTTGAGCAACTAAATGCACTATTCTCATCACCGGCCACCGGTGATGTATTGTACGACTACGGTGACGACGAGCCAGGTCCCCTGCAGTTATCTATACCCATCAACTTGGAGCCTCAGGCTGCACCACTGCAGAACCAAGAGCCATCAGCTCAGGTCATTATATTACATTGAAAACTAGATTTTTTTATTATATTGCTGCTATGATTATAAATCTAATTACGTAAGGTAATTAATCATTAAATCCTGAAGAAGGATTCTCCATTCGTTGTGACATAGTTTTAATCTTTTGCCCTTACCAGCCCGTCAGCGTCTCTTCAAAAACATATTATTTTGAGGGAGTGGTTTGTGGATACTTTACAAATTAAGTCTAATAAACATAAACACACTAAAAGAAGTAGGAATGTAACTAACAAATAATGATACCCAAATATAACAACAAAACCTTAAAAGATAGATTTAATAAATAACAATTACTTCTTAATTTTCAGGCTCAAGAACTACATTTAAATTATGTAAAAAAGGAGGAAAGTTCGCCAAACAGTGATACAAGCATCGAGGCTGAGTTAGAATTACTGAAATTGCAACATTCTCTAAATAATAACACACATGGATCCAGTGTTTTGAACCACAACGTAATCAATACTGACCTACATTATGAAGACAAGCCTAAACGTGACAGTGCAGATGTCTCTACAACAGTAAATACTACTGACACTGGACAGAAAGAATTAGTCTTTGGCCATGTAAATGTTGACCCTATACTTTACAATCAGCATGAAAGCACCGACAAAAAAATAAACTCACAGTTTGATTTAAACGTACAACGCAATGATTCAGAACAAAGCAAACCTAATAGTGAAAACAACCTTGACAACTCTACTTCTTACATGGAAAAGACAAATACTATAATAAACAAAACTCCTCTTAAAGAAGGCTTGACTAATGTCAATGATCAAAGCAAACTGAATCCTGAAAATGATTATTCAGACATCGGTGAAGCTATCAAATTAATAAGTCGATATGCTGAAGTCTCTACGGATGACAATTTTAATAAAGATTTAAAGAAATTGGTAACTAAAGAAGAAAGTATATTAGGTACGCGAACGAAACAACAGTATAGACGTAATAAACCGAAAACTGAGAAATCAAAGGAAGCTCTGCAAGCACATACCGCACCACAACCGGATTATAATGGGCCCTACTACAGATATTCGTGGCGTAGTCAGTACCCACAAGCGCCTCCCCCAAACTACCCATTCCGACATATACAAGATTATTGGCCCGGTAAACACCATATTGGAGGCGTGTATAATAGTCATGGAAATCCAAGGCGACATCACCATTCATATCCTAACTATTTCAGACCTCGCGACTATTACCCAGAGCCTTATCCAGGTCAGCAGGAAAACACAGACCAAACTCAGAAATATGATCACAAAGTAGTTCAACGTCACGCAAAACCTGTTCGATCCCAAACGAATAACCATAATCTATACAGCTTACTTGGTTTGAGACATTGGTTCAGTAGTGAGGGTATATCTAAAAGATAGTTTTTTTCCTATATTTAGAAAAATCGATGTTACCCGACGACGTATAATGTAAGCTATGGATTTATTAATTATTAGATATATACATTTAACTACTAGGAGGAAAATTTACAACATATCACAGTATTGTCAAATTGCATTCATAAGAGAAATTCAGTTAAACAGTAAGATTTTATAATTTTGGAAACAAATTGATCCTAATTTGCAATCTCCTACGGAAGATTATAATAAGTTCTTTATTCAAATTAACACTAACAACTAGATTCCAAATAAAAAATATTCTTAATTTTGATAAAATAACTTCCTATTAAGATTGGGAATAGGTTGGAAGTAGTTCCTTTATTTAATGATTATTAATTTATATAATTAAATGATTTATTAAACATGTTTATTCAAATTAATTTAAGCCATAGCTTTCATTATAAACTTAATTATTTATTTCAAAGCCAAATATTACAGTCATAGTTTAATAATGCATTTTGTTAGCTGTTTTTATGAATTCTTGTAAATATCTTTTTTTAATTTTAAGTGTTTTAATCTGCTGCAGAAAATTGTTCATGTAGTGTTATTATAGTTGTTTTATATTGTGTTGAATGTAAATTGTTGTAATAATATCACTATTTTGTGTTTAATTTCGTGTATATTTTTATAATTTGTTCGTTGTGAATGTAATCTATGTATTTTTGATAACCATAATAATAATAAATCACGACGGTATTTATATCATGCAAACCTAAATTATTGGCGTGCGATATAGGTACTATATAAACCATTTTAAATATTAATGTTTCAAACATGTATACAGGTATAAAAAGTAAGCTGGTGAGCATAATTAAGTAGGCTCTATCCATGATCCGAGAGTAAATATGCGTGTTTATCACACTAATATGGTGACTTTCCTTACATATCGGCATAGTGAGTATGGAAGGTAATAAAAAAGTATATATGCTAAAGAATGTTCCTTAGACCCTACTTAAGTTTGACACTCCTTTATAATTATGTTAAATATTTGAAATCAGTCGATGTAGCTTTTAAGAATGATTAAATAGGTCATACCTTAATAATAATACCCAGGCCAAATTTCGGACAATTCAAACCCACCTAATACGCGTACAGATCGGATATTGGACTTTACTTCTAACTTTGTATCCACTTAGTTCTACTAATTGGACGATAAAAGGGAACTTGCACAAAATTATTTTTAGTGTATTCTAAATAGTTGAGCTTTATCAACATTTTCAATGTTCGCATGTGCATTAAAAAATAAATAACAATACATAAAAAGTTCAGCAAAAACTGACGTTGAAATTGCGTTCTTATACATAAGTTTCATTGAATTAAGATAAAATTTTAACTAAAGTATAATAACCGACCGATTTACTCGTTTATTTAGATAGATATCTATTAATTTTAGTTTCTAATAATTTTGGTGGAAGTTCCCCTTAGAGGACCCTTTATTATGGGCTACTTGAAAATGCCGTAACTATGGAACTTGGAGACATATGTAATAAAAACCAAAGGCATCCCACACGGCTCTAGTTTTCCTAAAAATGGCTTTACCTTCCTTCGTTATCATTTTAGCTACCATAAATCCAATTTGGTATATTCAACGTCTATCAACAGACAATCACCTCAATTCGTATCTTACAATGTAAGGTCGGCTAGCTCTATTATATTATGCAATAGTGTCAACCACCATACCTTCTCATAGCTATTTATCGTTATAATTATCGACCTTAATTTGATTTTAAGGTCAGATTGCACAATTACCATGGTGTATAGAATTGGGGGTTCCTACGCGAATATCATAGCTAATAGAATAGAAACCTTTCCAATCACCATCTCAATATAAGTACTTAAATCTTCTTCTTTTCATATTACAAAATAACTTAAGTCGGCATACGTTGGTATACACGTCGTTTAATGAATTATCAGAAAGTTATGTTGCGTTTATAGACATTTATTTTATAAGCACCTACTATTATTTTAATAATAGCATAGTGTACATAATTCTGTCTCTTTTAAATATCTTATTAACAAACCTTATTCCTTATTGTAAATATAAAATGGGAATTATTATATAATACTCTTGTATTTTATAATAAGTCCTTACTCAGTCGTACGCGAGCACTATATTTATTAAAGTATTTAGAGTGGATACTATCACGTAAATAGCTATTGTACGACCACGACCGCCCTTAGCATGACCAACACTGACACCAATGCCGTAACGGAGGCCTATATGCGAGTTTCAACGTTCGTAAAATGTATGCGCGTCTTCGTTCAACTATTGAGGCTACGCTTTATAACTAATTCCAAAACTTCGGATTATCTCTAATCTGTCTAGGTCATCGACACTTACGGCTCATGGCTGGTCGTCAGGATTATATTTCAAATTACATACCATTGAACCTGTTAACAATTTATCAAGTCCTGTCGATACATGCTAGTCTAGTGAGAAGGAAAAAGTGCACAGTTAACCACATCTTTTAAATGTCCTTCCTGCAATTTGAGATGTATATTAAGTATGTGTTTATGAAACAAAAAATTAAGTATTATAATTGTCATTCAAACATAAATACTGTCCGTGCTTCTGTGACTTATCTACATAAAATCTAACTTCGCGTATAACAATACGTATGGACTCATCACCACATAAAATATGGTATGTAATAAACGGATCGATGAAATACCATGATCAGTGGTGGTAAAATATGATAAGTAAAAACAAAAATAAAATAAACACAAGAAAATACAATATTCGACTTTAAAATGAATGAGGATCTCGTTCATTTTGAAGCAGTTTGAAGAAGATCATCCGAAAATACATCCAAAGTTTTGAAATTCGGTAGAGAGTAGCCTCTGATTGTAGTAGCTAAATAGTCGCAAGCTTCATCGTACGGAAACAGAATGAATTTTAAAATATGTTGATTATAATGTTAATTACTTTCTTTCCGTTCTAATTAGGTATTATGATTGAGTTAGTACAGTAAGTTCCTTCAAAAATTAATAAAGATTACATTTTGGCATTCCAGACTAGGTGACTTTTTTTAGTCTGGAGTGCTTGAAACTGTCGGCATAGCTGATGTTGCCATTTCTAAAATGCCGGCATAAGCTTGCCTATTGATCGGTTTGTCCAATCATGTTATGTATGATAAAAACACTTCCACATATATATTAATTAATCTGTGCATCACTGAAAACCTAAAATATCTCATTTACTGTGGTCGATATATTCATATATTTACATTAACTAACTATTTATTATTATAACACAATGACCATCCCACCAAAGTTTAAATTAAGCTGTAGTTTTTTAATATCAAGTAATAAACACAAATAATTATTAATTAAAATTTCTAATATAAATCAATGTACTTCTATATATACTTATACGAATGTGGTGAAAAATAAATTATTAAATTATACTTATTATATGGAATAGATAAAACATTGCCATTGTAAAATTTAATGACAAATTATTATGTATGAAAACCAACAGCACTTTAAAAACCTCTAGATGTAGATTTCTAAAAACTCTAGATTAGTTATTAATACCTACTTTTTGGCTACAATGCCTTAAGAGAAGTAATTTTACCTTTACTTGCTATAATGTTTGCTGTATAGAAAAGATACCTATTTAAATATTTAGTAATGGTTAGACTATTGCGTACTTTATTGAAGTAAATAATCTTCTACATAATTGCGATTATGAAATGGGTTATCGATCATATATGCATAAATTATGTAAATTTTTTGTTAAGAATATGATAGCTATTATAACTTTTCATTCCGAATTTGTACTGATCATTATTTTAAATATAAATAATTTTTCAGCTCCTGTTCTTTACAAATGCAATTATTAAAATAACAAATGTACAAATACTTAAGGAGTTATAATAAACAATTTCAGTGTTATGTGAAAACAAATCTTTAGTTGCTAATAATGTCTAAGATTAATAATTTACATAAATATTAAGATCTATGCCAGTATTTTATTGTAAATATGGATGTTACATTAAAATGAAAGAATCAAAAATTGCTTTTATTTAACCATGAATAGCTTTTTTACAACAAAGAATCCGTTTATGGACCCACCCACCACGGCCAAAGGGCGGACGGGCGTCTGTGAGGCTCGTCCATTGCCTGATTGTCAAAAGCATTTCACGAGACCACCGCCAGGCATCCTAATCTTACAGCCGGACTTAAGTAACTTATACCTAATTATTTAATAGTTATCAAATCAATCAGAATACGAGACACACACACAGGACGTAGTGTAAAATAAATTAGAGCCTGTAACATCTCTTGTTAGATTATATAATTTATTATTGAAAAATATTTGTGTAAAACGTAGAATTTCTTTGCTTGTCAAAAAAGCTAGTAAGGAGGTAGATTATTTTTTAATGATACGAATATTTAATTTAACCCTACCATCGCGACTTTTCCGGTGGGGAATTCTTACCATCTGATGTATTCACATTTAAAGTGTTTTTAAACTAACCAGTTTAAAAACACTTTAAATGTGAATACAATATATTTTTTGTTGTGGAGCAAATTGACATCGAGAAACGAAGTGCTGATATGTCTGTACTTTGTAGTTTATACATATTTATGCTTACCATGTCAGTCCATCCGTGTACATGATCTGTATACATAACCTATCCAACTGAAGAAAGATGACAGGAAAGAAATGATGGCAGACAAAAAGATGTGATATCCCCTAGTGTTTATCTACTAATGAGTTGTAAGATGTTTTCAAATTAATGGACTGAAGGCCTCGGCATTAATATCAACGGCAAGTACCACCTTCATACCATTCATCTTCGATTTGCCAGCTGTAAGTATATAGCCATGGCATAATTGGGATTTGCACAGAACCGTTTGAAGTCACTGGGATAGGCCTTTGTTCAACACTGACATCAGTAGTTAACCGATATGCCTAGAGCCAGGAAGCTACATAGTTGCTGTTTAAATTAAAATCATGTGAGTGGGAATCTTTATTTTATTCCAATTTTGTAGTTTCTTTTTATACAAACTTAAAGGTAATCTGAATTAATAGTCAACCATGCTGTAGAACATTTTATTGAAAAAAAATATTCAATTTTATCAATAACATTATTGAATTATTAATTCTTACTAGTTCCATATTAACTTGTTCAAGAATTGGAGATTCCGTGTATGTAGGTACTTGCATATACTTTTATTCAAAATTTTCATTCAAATTAATGGGTAACTTTAATTAAGTATAATGAATGATAGATATCTCATAATAGTTAAAAAATAACTACTTATACACAAATAATTTGTACAAAATATCACAACAATAAAGAAATTAATCTTATTGCCAATAATTTTAAAATCAACATGAAATATG
Source organism: Acentria ephemerella (assembly GCA_943193645.1). NCBI lineage: Eukaryota > Metazoa > Arthropoda > Insecta > Lepidoptera > Crambidae > Acentria > Acentria ephemerella. The sequence goes on along the minus strand of OW971886.1, from coordinate 5,246,667 downwards.
ATTTTAAAAATCTAGGATATAAAGGAGTATTATAGATTCAATTAAAATAAAAATATCTACAAATAATATTAAAACAACAATCATTGCATAGAAGTATATGCAAGAACAAAGTATATCATTGTTCGTCACATGCAAATAAATATTGTTTTTACAGATTTTGTTTCATATGAGGTTTACTAATATAAAGCCCTGTCATTTTTATCTTATATTACTGAAGAAACTTAACATTCTTAATCTTTTATGTCTTTTTGGCTGAAGACTTAATGAACAAGTAAGTACTAGCGGACACAAATACAAATCCAAAATTCAATGTTGCCACACAGATATTTCATCTGAACTCATAAATTTGGATGCTGTGTTCAGGGACATGGCTCAATGTCAATGATTGGTACCTGCAAAGAATAAAAATTTATAACTATTTAAACTTTATAAACATAAACACATATCTAGCCATATGACAATTGATTATCTCTATTATGTCTGGAATACCCACATACAAAAATTAATATATTCTAGTAATAGAATAATAGTCATCAAACAAAGAAAAATTGTGCTGATATCTTGTAAAGTTAAAACAAAAAAAAATAATAAAAATTAATTATAATAATTGGAAATAAGAAACCACTTACATTTAATACAAGGAAATTGTTTAAGTAATTTACTAACTATGTGTTATGTACATGTAGTATAGAATAAATGAGCTTTTTATTATTTAATAATAAATTTATAACTGTTCCCAGTCCCTCAATGACTCAAAGGTCTGGAAAATACCCCTCGGCAGAGGACGCTAGAAAACCAAAGACTCAGAGAACTCTCTCAGACCTTATTCGGACTTTCATTATTATTATATTAATAATTTACACTTCAAACTCTATTACTTAATACTAAATAATACAAGTAAACTTTAATAGCAGATTATTATTCTGACAATAAAAATATTCTGATTCCAACAAACTAAAAAGATTTGATCAATAAATCAAAATAATAAAACATAAATATCATAAGCTTACCACTCAGAGCTTCGGTGGTAATAATATCCTTCTATTGTTGCAGCCGATTTATGAAAGCATATATAATAGAAGCCTGCAAATGAAGCACCATTTATATCTTTGATTGTATGATCTGGGACTAAAAAGTGTTCTTTCCATCTCATAAATACATAGTCAGCCTTTGCAAGAGAGTCATAGTCAAATGAATCAGAGTTAAATGTTTTCAAGTAGGGCACAAATAAGTCAAATTTACTCTGAAACAAGAAAGACAAAACACTTTATGGAATAAATTAAAAAATATTTTTATATTACACTTTTAAATAATACTTTATTTTAATAGAAATAATAGAATTGGCAATATTCTTTATTAATTTGAAATTGTATGTATGGTAGTAGTAGCCACTATTAGCAACTTACTTTAATGCTTCCATAAACAACAAATTCAATAGTTATTATATTTGCCTATCAGAAAATATAATAATTATTGAATTAAGGAACTTACCCAATGTTTTCTGTCCACATCCTCATCAGCATCCCATTTTCTTGTGAGAAAAGGATATTTTGCCGATATTATTTCGCCATCAAAAAAAGTAGTTAGAGTTGGAAATTCTTCTGTTAATCCTTTAATTTTTAAGTACCCACAAAGGTAAGAGTTTTCTTCATCTACGTGCTATAATCCAATACGTTAGGGTTATACAATAGTCACGTAATATTGAAAGTAACAGCTAATTTCTGTTTATATTTAACGAAAAAATAAGTCAACGGATTTGACCAATAAATAATATAATAAATTTTTGCAAAATTGTTAATTATGGAAACAATCTAACAAAAAAATTGCGTAGGTACTTTGTTTTCGTTACTAACCTGCAAAACCACTTCAACCTCATAGGAGTTTCCTTTACTTTTTTGATGTCCTTGGAATTTAGAACCGTTATATAAAAGAGATTTTGTTACACCAGGTTGTTTGGAATTCGCTGGTGGCGGTGGAGTGATATCAACTTTAACTGGCATATTTTTCCATGAAAACGAAGTCCAGTGTTCTCTATTTTGACTGACAGCAAAAAAAGCATAAAGGAAGTAGTTTTCTGTCTACAGCATTGGTTGTATAGTGTACTCTGTGAGCCACAGATTAGAAAGAGTACTGTGAGCATTGGTCTGACCAAATTGCAGTCTTAACAAGAATCCTCGTGCGGCTTTGCTTCAACTAAATTTAAGTTATTTGCCTTTCATACATTCTAATTGAATATTAAAATCATAAAATTACTTTTAGGAACTTCAAATTAGTTGATACTTAAACAATCCATACACTTTATAATTTTTATCGCTTTGTTTAATGATGCACTCTAAAATAAGGCTAATATGCCCAAGAATCACCATTTAAAAAACGTTAAATGACGTCACCGGTAATTTGTCTTCTTTGGTTGGAATGTAATTGAATGGCTAAATCAAAAAGTATATATTTTAACACTTAGCAATAGAATTATTGCAATAATCCATCTTGTGATATTTAAACTTAGTCTTTGCCTAACAGGATTGTGGCAGTCACAGAAATTTACTTTTGAAAATAAATTTAAAAGGTTCTTAGGCAGTATTCCACTTAATGCGATAATGTCTACGATTATTGCGGTACTAACGTGCTATCTGAACAATTAACACGTTTCTACTTCATTTGGCATGATATCCTTTACTTAAGAATAACTTTAAAAATTATTATCATTTAAACGTTTTAATTTTACTTTTAGTGAGCTCACAGCACTGTAAGTGCAAATGAGCATTTACCCTTGGATAAGTATACCTGGTACTGTGTAGTACCTTGCCCCCTATATCTACTTTCGTATAAGGGATTAATCTACTTAGTTTTATAGAAATACAATTCCAGAACATCAACTAGATCAAACAAATAATAAAAGAGTGAAACAATGTTATAAAAATAAAATCATATTGAAAGAATTTCCATATGCCGCAATACTGTCATTATGAAATGAGAATTGTCTCTAAGGTTAGCCTTTTACACCTTAACCTGCTTTTAATGTAGAATGAAACCTACTGAAAAACAAAAAATTGTCTTTGGAATAATGGTAGGGTTCATAGAGTAGGTAGTGAGTAGGTACTATGGTAGGGTTTTTTCGTTTCGTTGGTTTCGTTGAAAGATCGACTGTAAAAATGATTGTTTTGTTGTGATAATTCTCGTATATTATGTATTTTTTTTACATTAGAACTTAATGATATAATAGATTGTGCTAAATAGCATTGTCATCATATTATGTCCTTTCACGAACGATTTGTAATATAAAGCAACCGAAGTGATTTATTCCTACATAATTATGGTTAACTGACGTTAGACTGTGCATCCTCAATTATGGCAGACCCAGGTTATTACCACAGTGATTATATTCGTCACCCAGTATTACACGAACTGGGTGTCAAGTACGGTATCAAAACTGAGTGTATTCCAGAAATAGCCTTGCCGTCTAAGCTGGAGGAGCTCAAGGATGTTATACGTAGGGAGATACGTAAGGAACTCAAAATAAAGGAAGGCGCCGAGAAACTCCGAGAAGTGGCTACTGATCGTAGATCCCTTTCCGACGTTGCAAACATTGTAAAAAAAGCTAATGCAAAGCTGAATGAACTGAAATCAGACCTTCAAGAACTTGAGTCCCAATTGCTCCTATCTCGAGGGCAATCTACTCCCACGTCGCCAGAAGATTTGTCTTATGATGAAGAAATTATCTTGGCATCTGAAGCTGCACAGCAACAAAGGCAGCTAGGTGAAGCAACTACAGACCGCAAATTGGTAACTCTTGAAAAACAGTTAAATATAGAATTGAAAGTAAAACAAGGTGCTGAAAATATGATACAAAGTATCAGTAGCAGCAATCAATCTAGAGATAAAAAATTACTAGCAGAAGCTCATCAAATGCTTGCTGACTCTAAAGATAAAATAGAATATTTAAAATTACGTATCTCTAAATTAGTTAAACAGCAAAAAGGTGACAATGCTGGAGCAAATGGTGATGGAAGAAATGCTGATTTATGTGGTGTAGATGCACTTTTAGATGAAAGAATTGCTGAGCTCAGAAATAGGCTTAGGATTGAAGCAGCAGTGGTAGATGGTTCAAAGAATGCCATAAGACTTTTACAAAGTGACAAAAAAGTTACAGATAAGAAAGCTCTACAAGAAGCTCAGACAAATTTACTAGAATCAACACAAAAACTTGACTTGCTACGCAGATCATTAGATATGCGTCGTCAAGAACTGCCAGTAGAAAGTGCAGCATTTAAAGAGTTAGGCAATGAGTTACGTAGCACTGGTTCTAGCCCAGGGTATGTTAGTCTGACAGGGAGTAGTGGGTCTAGAACCCAGTTTGCTACACCCACTCCTATGATTAGCCCTTGTGTTCAAGTTACTGGTACTCTAGAAGTGAGATTAATGGGCTGCCAGGACTTACTGGAAGATGTACCTGGTAGAAGTCGACGTGATCCTTTGGCCAGTCCATCTGATTTAAAATCATTTGTAAAGGGTGTCACCATTCGTAATTCTATGAAATATACATACAGCATAAAGGAAGACACTAGTAATGAAATAATGGCTGTGCTAAAACTTGACAATCATGCTGTTGCTCAAACCAGTTGGCGTCCTTGCTCTCAACAGGCTTGGGACCAAAGGTGAGCATATTATAGGATTACATTTGCACTTGTTGAAATATAGCTTAGAAAATTACAAAGTACAAATAATTAATATTACTTTATCATTAATATCTATCTATGCTTCCTTGAATCATAATCTTTGTTTCTTATTACTCATTTTATCTTATCAGGTGTAGTGCTTTGTATACACATGTTGGTAATGTGACTAAAGTATTAATATATTTTTCTCCAATTAATACATTTACATGTTCACACATTTCTGTTAAATAAGACATTATGTTACATAATTTTCTTCCTTAATTTTCTATAAGTGGCATAAAATTTAAAATATCAAGAATTTTATTGAAGGATTTGATTTGTAAATTGTCTACCTTTCATGGGGCAGGTTGACTGGGTGACTGCTGAATGTATAAATTGAGACATAGATAGATAACAGATATTTTATGATGAAACGAATATTTGTTATAATATATTTCTGATATTTGTATACACATTACTATCAATATTTCTCTGCTATCTAGTATCCATAAAACAAGATTTTAACAATGCTGAAATTTGGGCTATATAGATAATAGGTGTGAGAGTGAGAAATATTATTAATATTAATAATGATTCGCTGTAAAACTGTTATTACAAAACATTTAAATAGAAATATTTAACTTTATAAATAAAAAAGCTATTTAAAATTGTAAAATCATCCCATAACAGATTCAAATAGGGCTCCGATAATTCGACACAACCCAATGGCGCTATAAGTGGAGGGAGTATTTAAATTTAATTTGAGCAGTTAGAACTTGTTTGAAGTGTATTTGTAATATATAGCGCATGGTACATTCCCGGACCAATGGCCGTAGGGGCAGTTCTCCTTAGGAAAAGGTACTCGCGTAGCGGCTGCGTAACGGGAGTGCGTCTCCGGTATCGGTATTAGTTGGCTTCCCAGGTGGACCGATGATCTTGTAAAGATCGCGGAAATCTGCTGGACGCGGGTAGCGCAGACCTAAAAAGTTTGGAGCTTTTAAAGCTTACTTAAGCTCCAAACTTTTTGTTCTGCGCTGCCCGTGTGAGTAACTTATAATGTTTCTTCAAGAAAAAAATATGTTTCCTGTCGCCAGACCTATCACGGGTACGACGCCGCGGACAGAAGCTATAAGTGTATTACTCCTTATTCAGTTTTTGTAAAGTTAATTTCAAAAAGAAGATAACATGTCACATTGCCCTGCGTTTGTCCTTTAAAAGTGTACAAATAATTTGCACGAATAAATCCGAAGCTATTTAATTTCGCCTTACAATAGTTATATTACTATAGTTATTTATTATTTTGTTAATAATAGAATTCATATATATTAAAATAAAAAAGAAAGAAAAACAAAGACAAGAAAAAATAACAAGAGTGTGCGAGAAAAAAGGTCAGTACTACTAAAGTCAGTATGAAAAAAAGAGTAAACTCGACAACTCTCGGATCCATGGATGGGCGGAACAGGATGTACCGTCTATCCGTTGGCTACATCTCGGGACTGGTTTGACAATAAACTAGTTCTCTCTTTTTGTGTAGCTGCTGCTGGTACTGCTACCTTATAATACATTTGATTTAAAATATAGGGAATAGGGAGCCACTCATTGTTCGCCTGAAGGGCAGAAAACCTGAAGGTCTAAAATTCAGCAGTAGCTTTTTTTTTGAAATTAAACTAATATTATTATTAAAACTGGCCTTTTACTTATATTATAGTAGTAGTTGTATTATTTCTTTATCATCTGTATACATTTTACTAATACATTTTTTTTTCATTTCCTCAGATTCACTATCAAACTAGATAAATCAAGAGAGCTAGAAATTGGAATTCATTGGAAAGATTGGCGTGGACTTTGTGCTGTAAAATTTTTAAGATTAGAAGAATTTATTGATGACATCCGGCATGGTATGGCATTGGAATTGGAACCACAGGGACTCCTATTTGCTGAAATTAAATTTTTAAATCCAATAATATCAAGAAAACCAAAACTACAGCGCCAGAGGAAAATATTCAAGCAACAAGGAAAGAATATTCCACGGCCTTCCTATGGAGAAATGCATATACCAGCTGTGGTTTTAGGTAGACTACTAAAGCGCTCTTCACCTTCCATACAAAACATTCAAACTGCACACATTAATCAACAATCCAATTATGACCCGGGAGCTTTGGACAATAGAGATACTGAAAACCCAAATGCCACACTTGGTGGCATGGCTGGCATTAGACCCTTGGGTTTACCTGCTACTCCAACATCACAGACGCCTATTACTCCTCCAATAAAACCAATACTGCCACATCAACCACCACCGAATGTTTCTACTTTGAGAATGGAAAAAGAATTACAAGAAGCCTTTGCATTTTTAGAAGATTCCTACACTAGAGATACTTATGTCACAAAAGAACCCCTTACTCCCTCGTGCGATGGTCCTTTAGTAGAATATCCGCCATCTCCATCTCCTAAATTGGTTTTAGAATTCCCAAGTAATGAGGATCAAATTGTAGAAGTAACAAGAGACATGCAAATATCGTCATCTCGTTCATCGTCATCAGTCATTGAAACTTTGGGAAAAGAACACACAAGTCGAAGGCAGTCAAATGAAATGTCAATGCACAGTTTTAGATTATTGAGTGTTCTAGGAAGGGGACATTTTGGAAAAGTAATACTAACTCAATATAAACCGACTAATGAATATTTTGCTATAAAGGCTTTAAAAAAAGGTGATATAATAGCGAGAGACGAAGTTGATTCTTTGTTGTCAGAAAAAAGAATTTTTGAGGTAGCTAATGCAATCAGACATCCGTTTTTGGTAAATTTGTTTGCTTGTTTTCAAACAGATCAACATGTATGTTTTGTGATGGAATATGCAGCTGGAGGTGATCTCATGATGCATATACATGCAGATGTTTTTACTGAACCTAGGGCAGTATTTTATGCAGCTTGTGTAGTATTAGGCTTACAGTATTTACATGAAAATAATATTATTTATAGAGACTTAAAGCTCGATAATTTATTACTTGACACTGAAGGATATGTCAAAATTGCTGACTTTGGTCTCTGTAAAGAAGGTATGGGATGGGGAGATCGTACTGGAACATTTTGTGGCACTCCTGAATTTCTGGCACCAGAAGTATTGACAGAAACTTCATACACAAGGGCCGTTGACTGGTGGGGTCTTGGTGTTCTTATATTTGAAATGCTAGTTGGCGAATCTCCATTCCCTGGTGAAGATGAAGGTGAAGTATTTGATTCTATTGTAAATGACGAAGTTCGATACCCTAGAACCTTATCACTTGAAGCGATAGCATTGATGCGACGATTGCTGAGGAAAAACCCTGAGCGACGCTTGGGTTCATCTGAACGAGATGCTGAAGATGTGAAGAAGCAGGCATTCTTCCGTAATGTGAATTGGGAGCAGCTATTACTTCGTAAAGTTAAACCACCATTTGTGCCAACTATAAACAATTTAGAAGATGTGAGTAACTTTGACAGTGAATTTACCTCTGAAGCAGCAGTGCTTACGCCGCCTAAAGAACCCCGGGCACTTACAGCCACAGACCATAAATTATTTGAAGACTTCACATACATGGCGGATTGGTGCTAGGCCTAAGAGTAAAAAGTAAAAATAATCGTTCGTTGTAATTTTTCTAATAATGTTAGCAAACCCCCAATGCCTTACAAAAAGATGTGTGAAAATTCTGTATTTTGATTATATCTATGTTATATCTACAGAAAAACATCTTGAAATAAGTCTTGTTATCTTGTATTTAATGCAGTTAAATGCAATATTTTATAATAAATTGTGTAATTTAATCTTGTAAGTTTTAAATAGTGCTAATGTTTATTTTTTTAAAAACATCGTGTTATAAATTTATATTGAATGTAGTTATGAATTATTAACTTAGAATGTAATTATAATATAACTAATATAATGAATAAGTGAAAGTGTGTCAAATCATATTACATTTTCAGTCAATTGTTTACTTATTCCGAAAAATAAAGGTATCATAACCAGCATTGGTGTTTCAATATACCTTTAAATACACTCTGTTTAGGAACTATTTTTCTTTCGTTCTCAATAAATTGTACATTGTACATCAAAGTTTTTTTTTCTAATATTCTACTTTTATGCAAGTAGGTCCCGGCACTATAACTTTGAAAAGCAATATTTGTATTAATAATATGTCTGTTTTCGCAATTTTATGTAATGACTTCATTTTAAATGTAGCGTTATTTTATAACAGTTTGAATTATTTGTGACCGTGCCAGTTTGACGTTTTCAGCCCGGTCCAACTACTGCATAATATTGATTCATAAGGTAAATCTAAAACCATACGTTTAAACAATAATAACCTGTTTAAAGATAGGTGACACAACTTAAATATAATAAAAGCAACAAAAAAAGGAAATTTATTCATAGAATTGAAAATAATTTTGAAAGACAATTTTATTTTTATCAAAGATTAATTAGTTTTTGATCACAATGTATATTGTTATTTTCGTAGAACAACTATAGTGGAGTGAAAATAAATTTGTTTTCGGTTATTGTATTAGTCAATAGTACCCAGTTAAATTTTATTATTTTTTCCATGTCATTAAGCTCACTGGAAACCATTGGAGTAAATAGACCATAGTTGTGAGTTCTTATTTAAGTTCCTTCATCATCATCATATCAGCCGAGAGACGTGGACTGTTGAACATAGGCCTCTTCCGAGGATTTCAAAACCCATCGGTCCTGCGCAGTCCGCATCCAATGGCTTTCCGCAGCTTTTACCACTCTACGTTGTGGAAGGACTAACAACACTGTCTCCCAGTACGCGGCGGCCACTCGATGATCTTTCTGCCCCAACGGCCAATTGTCCTCCTTGCAATGGCCCTACCCACTGCCACTTCTACAACTAGTTCTCTTGCGTATCTCATCATTTCTGACAAGATCATGCAATGAGACTTCGAGCATAGCCCTGTCTGTATACCCTTTAGGTGACTTTGAGCCTTATTATGAGGCTCATTGGAACATCTTGAGACTGCGGTAAATTGGCCGAAATTATGCAGCGAAGCTTCTCTTTGCTTTAGTTCTTTGTTGAGAAAAAAAAAGGTTTCGAATAAAACAATTTCATAGAGAATCGTTTGCTAATATTATTACCAAATATATATCCTGCAAAACATGAGCAAAATGTGGAATAAATAGTAATAAATCGTGAACTATTTACAAAAACCTATTTCGATTGCCAAATTACAAGAAACATAACACTTTTATGCAAGTAGACTAACCTTCCTGAACTCCCTTATTGGTTTCAAAAAGAAACAATTTGTGATACCTATCAAAAAGTTTGTTTTGAATTAATAATATTTGCACTCTTTTATCATGTTGCCTATATACACATGTTATTGAATTATTGGTCTGCTTTAAAGGTGATATAAAACTTTTGATCGAATTTCATTTTAATGTATAAAATATGGGTTCCCTAAAAAGAAGCGTGAAGAGCACTTTGGTTACTGCTGCTTATCATCATGTGGAGTCGACTCATTTACAGAGCTGTTAATATAAAATAAACAAGGGCACATATCTTATCAAGCCTAAATCTACCTATGTTAAATTCAAAATTTTACAATATATTTCAGTCAGTTCAACGAAATGTATAAGTAGATTCAAAATTAAAATTTGAAAATACCTTACTACACGACTACGTTAACATGGGAAGATATCGGTTTGATAAGGATGTACACAACAGATTCTAAACCAAGTTACTTTGTTAGTAGCCTTATTTTCTAGAGCCACTCAGAATCATACTCATAATATATATACCTTTAATATCCATAACTTATGTTCCGCGAATATAAGCATTCTTTACTATAAAAGGCATACGGGTCGGGTGGTTCAAAAGTAAGGTTATGTTATTAAATAACATTACAGTGGCTATACAATAAAAATGAACTGTGTGTACACTTCGTATCATTAGCACGTTATTCGATTTATATTTAGTAAAACCCAACCAAGGCTTTGCTGGCTCGCTCCACGTATGCCGTACGAATGCGAATAAAGCCTCGCCTTATTTATTTAAAGAATATTTTTTGCAAAGTTTTGTAACTGTGAGAGAATAAGTAACAAATCGGAATGTTGTTCGAGTTACATTCCGATTTGTTACTTTTAATATTATTAACAGGCCTTATTTTTTAAATTTGGCAACTTCTCTCAATATAACTCTGTATTCAGAACCATTGATAGTACCAAAGCAAACCAGAACAAAAATTAAAGTTTTGTAATACCAAGAATAGTGAATTCAGAAAGATTCTCAATAAAGTATTATAATATTTATAAATGCAAAATGTGTCAATTAGATAATCAGTACATAATTAAATTTAATTCAGTGTGTAGTACAACATATAACTTAAAAAAAGAGTTACAAATATATTTTTAACAAGCAATATGAGTTCATGTTTTACTCAAATAACACATACATGAATGGAAAAACAAATTGATAAATGCTATTTTCAATGCTTAAGCATATAATTATGTAGCCCATGAAGTTCAATTTTGATACTTCATTAATATGATGTATCAAAATGATAATTCAAAGTTTGCATTTTATTTAGTTTTGACAACAATATACAGCTTCCCTTATAAATCCATATTTTAAAAAATATATTCTGATATTGATACTGATTTTGTTAACAAATTTATTATTTTTTATTTTAAGTACAGAAAACAGCATAAAAACTTATATAATCAGGATATAAGTTTTTTTCATATTTCATATGTTGCAGTTTACCATGAAAATCACTAACGCTAGAGTATAGAACCCTTTTAACATTTTACCAGCCCCAGTGGGATTATTTAACAAATATTTTCTTACCAATATTAACCTATCAAAATTATTTAACAGTTAACCTGATTTTAAATGTTTTTAAGACTGTCATAGAGCAAATTTCCAATAAAAGATTAAGAAACAAGTATAAAATTAAGTATGTTATGAGTTGGGAACTTAAAACATAGCCACAAAGTCAAAAGGTATGTTTTGAAAAATTAAGAGATAATTTATTATACTTTACACTATTTAGCACAAACACAGCAAAGCAAAGAAAATACAATAATAGAAATAGACTTTAAATAATACAGAGCTAGATTTCTTTTCTAATATTACATCCAATATTTAAACTAATATTTTAAAATATTCCATAAAATATCTTACAATTGACTAATTTTAACCCAAAATTTCAGAATATGAGTTTATAAAGGACTGATTGTTTACACTACAAATACTTATGTACAAATTTCACACTGAGCTTACAGTCCACATAACAAGCTTCACTCACATCCTTGAGCCTTTTTGCTGAAGTACTTTTGCCCTATCAGTAGGCTCAACATCATTGCTGTTAACAGAACTACCACATTCTCGACTAACAATACAAAGGAATTCAGCATGTTCATCATTTCCATAATTGTACTGTGAACCAATATTAATTAACTGCTCAAATTTCCAACCATCTGACATTGATGATACCATCTGTGTCAACTCTTCTTCATGGAATTGTAATACTCTATAGACATGCTTTTTACAATCTTTCATAGGTCTTCTCTCTTTCAGGCGAATCCTATCTTTTACTAGTCTAATTAGCTCTGTAATATTGTAAAACTCTGCCTCCTCTAATACTCCTTCATCCGCAATATCGTTATTAATTACCAGTTTACCATGTCGAAGATAATTTAGTACTGGTGAAAAATACGTTGGGTCTCTGTCTATCAAATATGCGCCTGTCTCATCCTGTAAAAATTATAATTCATACTTAAATGAAAGCGATTGTATACAATTGATAGTGTTGTAAAAAATATGGTTATTCATTAACATACAAAAGAACTAGCGAGTAAAATGGTACAAACCCTGTCAGAAATCAAGTCACTGTCCTCTTGAACCAATCGATACAAAAATGAATTAGGGTCTCTACATAACGTAGTTTTTGTAGTAAGAAAATACGTGCCACCAACATTAAGTTTCACCCATTGCTTACTACTCCGCCTTTCGTTGTTGAATTTTTGTATATTTTCTTTCACAAAATCTCCATGACCGACTCGGTCCGCCATCGCGCACCATAAACATTTTTATGGTTTTTAATTTAATTCGTGCTTGGAAGATGAAGGCAAAGGGAAACTAAGCTGTCAAGCAGTGACAAAGTCAATGCCAAAATAACTATTTAAATAGACTCATATACAAAGTTCATTTAATTCGTCATAACAGTGAATATGTATGAAAAAACAAATAAATTTAATTAAAGGTATAGCACTAGTAATAGCAATAACTTTAAGTTATTGGTTGGACTAAGGAACAACAGACCAAATATTCTTTGAATGTCCATCTCTATGATTGGTTCTCTCCATACATTCCAATGTCAATTAACTTCAAATCTCCACATACATGTCAATTCCCAATTTGTTACAGTTCTGTGTGACTATCTAACCTCCAAGAAAATTAGATAAACAAAAAAACAAATTTACTAAATATTTGCTTGTTTTTTTTTACATAATTCAACAGTTCTACATTTTACCCTTACCTTTTACATTCACAAATTGTTTGTGTACTCATATCACTTTATCCAAGCTGAATATTTAAGTGTGGAATTTATTAAGAAAGCACCAAGAAATTTTTCCATACTATCCCAATTTAGGAACTAACATAATTTGCGCCATATACATCTTTGCGTTGCCTATTCTCTATTTTGTACGTCTATTAGACAATCCGAGCCACCTGAGTAGCAACCAGTTGGAAACATATTCCGAAAATAATATTTTATGTATATTTTTTAAATCTGGGTAAGTTAAGTGTATGATGATACGATGATAGATGGAAGAATGAACGAATGTACAGAAGTTTGTGGCACCACTACTAGAATATATATTTAGGTGAAACACAACATATGGTTGAATGTGCTGGATCACTTTGCTTTCTATACGGAGAATTCCACAAATAATAAAACGGAGTTTATGGCGCGTAATAATGGAGTTAGTTGGGTGATGTATTTTTTTCGTTTATTTTGTTGGAGGGAAATTTTTAATTACAAGATGGTGAATGGTTTTTGGAATATTATTGTATCATTTTATTAAACCCTACCATTAAACTAAATAGTAAAGTTTATACAAGACGTGAAAAACTCCATAAGGCAAAGTGATAAGTTACCCGGAGCACTAAATAAAGATAAGTAATGACTTATGATATTACTATATGGGCTTTATTTTTCCTTGCCTTTCCCATAATCGGGAGCACTTAAAAAAACTGATGTTTAGATGTTTTGATGATTTTAGTACCTCGGTGCCAATATAGAAGAACATAATGTAATTGTTTGGGTCTTAGTTCCCTTTGCCTTCCCTGTCATAGGGAGAAAAAATCTCGTTGATTTGTTACTTGTATTGTTTGTTGCCTTGACTTGATTGACTTACAAATTGACTGACTGATTTGACCAAAGATTACTATACAAACTGGATTTGACCAAAGAGTAAAGTGAATTTTACTTGATATTGTTTATGAACCGAAGTGCTGTGCAGCCCTGGGAATCAAACATTCATTATCCTTTGCTTTAGTCAAAACGGCAACTATTGATTTTGACGTCTTGAACTGACAGCCCAAACACTGACGCAATTTGATTTGACATTTCAAACATTTCAAATCAAATTCTTATGTGACTAACGGTTTTTTCACAAAGTATATTTCTTCAATTATATTTTTCGATTCTGTTTTTTCCTTGTTTTTGTTTTTGTTTGTTGCAGATTTCATCAGCTGGACTGTGTCGTGTAATTGCAGTTAAGTAACACAGACAAGAACTGGAAATAAATCCCCCTTTCGCTCACCACTCATAAGTTCAGGTTTCAATGAGGTGTGTATTTATAAAATAAATTGTAAATACTTGTAATATATTTATTAAGGGTACAGTTGCTCACTTCTTGTTTTTAATTACATACAGGTCATGGTCAAACAACGATGTTGCATCCCTGGATGCAAATCTACGATGTTATCAATGAAGTTGTATAAATTTCCATGTCAAAAACAACTTTCTGAAGCCTGGGAAAACATATGGTGCAAAATGTACCCCAATGTGAAAATAACAAGAGGCCTACATGGCCGCTGCCAGCAGTGGTGTTCCAGTCTTAATTTTGAGGCTAAATATTTGCGTTTAGATAGCCGTTGAGTTAAGTTCGCCATACCCATACTTTTTATACTGTCTGAAATTGACTCACGAAAGCCTGCACAGCCAATCTCACTATGTAAGTTGGTTTGGTTTAAAAAATACCTAGATAATCTTTGTGTTAACAATTATACCATTTATTCATAATATTTACTTTACAGCCTGGGAAACTATAGGAAACATTAAAACTAAATAAGTTGATACTAGTAATATCTGCAAGCAGGCTTTTATTTCAAGTAAGTACCTTAAGCTATTAATGTATTTATATTTGAATTAGATATATTGTTATATAGCATCTTACTATGACCTATAACTAAGACCTGATATTAAATTAATTATGAAACTGATGTATAATTTTAATGGCATATATGAATTTTTACAATTGCAAAAATCATTAAATTCAAAGTGATTTATTATTTTCTGTGAAAAAAAAAAAAAATGAACATTCCATACCTCTATTATCTGATTTATTTACATGTCGAATTCTATGAGTAGAAACTATTTCATATTCACAAGTATAATAACAAAAGTTATTATACTTGTGAATATGAAATAGTTTTGTGTTTGTTAAAATATTCCAGGATTTTTAACACTATACATATATATATATATACATATTATATTAATTTAACAGTTGACCATGACCATGGTTATGGCCAAAATAAAAAGTGCAAATTGATAGTAAAATAGTGATGTTGTCAATTCGGTTATGTTATCATCACATATATAAATACATGACAATAATATATAGTTATCATTGACTTTTAAATACAGCTAATGTATTAAAACTCATGTATATTAAATTCCTTTAATTCATTGAATTTATTTGCATTTCGGTAATTAAATATTAAGTATTTAAATTTTGATACTTTTGTGTATGTAGAGAGTGGGTGGGCACTGACTTCTGTAACACAGGTATATACACTTTGTGCTGGAGTCAGGGGTTTCACTTTTAAATTTTTTTGTTGTTTTATGTCAATAAAAGTTCTATCATTTATAATGTTTAGGATTTCTATTCTTATAAAATAAAGTGCCACTTTAGACAATTATACTTTTATTTAATATAGTCAACATCCCTATTGATATAACCTATTAACAGTAGATTTGATGTTTTAATGTAAATCCATGTCACCAATATATTATATATAATTTTTATTTTTTAAGTTTTTTTGCTCTGAAGTAATATGATTTGTAATTTCTGTAAAATTTCTTTTTAGTTCGGTGTTTGAGACATAAATTTCCTTCTTTATAGTTTCTTTTATGTAGGACATTAGCGATTGTTTATTTTCTTCAAACTTTAAATCTAATAGTATTGATATTTTTTCTAAAGTGATGTCTTCTTTGAAATTGGTGTCATGACTATTTTTTTCTTGTAAAAAGTCGTTTCAGGACATAAGGTATTGCAGTCGGATAAGTTTAATTCGTCTATTAGACATTGTCGTATCATTTAAAACTAGTTGAGATCTTATATCAGTATTGTCGTTTCGGTTTCGTCGAGTTATATTTTTACAGGAGGCACATTTCCATTTAGAAAGTTCGGCCTTATGGTTGAGGTAGTAGGCAGAAGTCATATTAAGACACGCATAATGAAATTTCATCATGCATACTTGACCCTTTAATAGTTCCGATTCATAAATAATTTGTTTATTGCAGGCTGAGCACTTCATTTTCAATATATTTCGGAAATCTACTTACTGCCAGTTACGTGGTTTCAATATATCCTGTACGCTACACTTAATTTTTTAAATTCTCAAAGAGGCGTTTGAAATCAAAGAATTGAATTATTATAATTTTGTTGGCTTAGTATCTTTTTCAACTACAGAAGCAGAGTTTGTAGCGGCGTGTAAAGCAGCAAAACATCTTCTTTGGTTGATACAGTTTCTCATTGATATAGGCGAAACACAGTATAGCACGTCATTGTGTATTAATAATCAGAGCACTATTAAGCTGATATATTACTCTGTATACCATAAAAAGACTAAGCATATAGATGTTAAATATAAATTTAGTCGTGAAAAAGTAGCTCAAGGCTTGATAGACTTAGTGTTTGTGTCCAGTTGTGAACAGTTGGACGATATAATAACAAAGGCACTGTCTACTCAACAATTCGAAAATTTAAGGAGTCGTATACTAGAATTTATAACTTAAAATATATTGTTAAATGAGTTAGTTTTATTTTAATTAGTTTATGCTATTTTCTTATTTTAAAACAAACTATAATATTTATATTTATGTATAAAAACTGGATATTTAAGTATTTTTTTATAAGGGGGCTTATACAAAAATACTTAAATATCCAGTTTTTGTGTTTGTTTGAGTTTTAAAAAAATTATTGCCTAGTTACTTGTTTACTTGTCATTGTTGTAGTAAGGTCAGTTTTATTTTTTCTATTAAATGTGTATTTAAGAATTCTTGCTTTATTTATGTAATATCTCAATTTTTTCATGTTTTATGAAAAAAGTTTTTAAGACGTACAGATGTATGCGTATAAATACATCTGTGGTAAAACCACCAACTTTTATAATTATTATTACTCACAAAATTGTTGTAATTTTTCAGAAATAGAAGCAGCAACTGCTGCCACCAGTTCACTAAGAGCTTCTTCTCCATTGAATCTAAGAAGGAGTAGGATTGTGAAGTCAGTCATGAAACTAACACCCCGTTGCAAAAAAATTTATCGCAAGTGCCTTGGTATTATTAACTCAAAAAGAAGCTTTGCGATTCAATTCCGAGATAGGCTACAGAAAGCTGAACACTTGAGCAAACAACAATCATTCAAGTCTATGATTGATAGACTCCCATATCACACAAAGACGTTCCTGAACATGCAATTAAGCGCAGTTAATAAACACGTCAAGAGGCGGCGATTCACCAATAATGAAAATTACTTGCACTGACACTGTTAAAACAAAGTCCAAAGGGGTACAGATTGCTACGAAAGCTCTTCATTCTGCCTTCTCGAAGAACCTTGACTACCTTCACCCACGAATTTACAATGTCCCCAGGGCTTAACACTAATGTTTATTTATTTATTTACATAAGACACACCAACAGCATACACATTAATCTGTACAAAAACAAAATATCATAAAAATGTCCTGATGTGTACACCTATTACAGGCGTGTACAGCTTTCCTTACATATTCATCATCGCCAAAAGTTTAGTAAAGAAAACAAATAAACAATAAATATTAATACATGACCTTAATTTCCATAATATAAAAAATAAATAGAAAAAATATAAAATAGAATATAGTAATAATAAAAATATTTCCAATTTACAGTGCATGTGATTCCAGTATCTTATGCTAAAAGCGAGCCAAAGAATCATGTATAATTATTTGCTCAATTTATTGTATAGTTTACTGTATGTTTCTCAAATGAATAAAAAATATTATAGTTTTATTTTTGTCAAGATCGTTAGTTCGTAGTTAAAGGGAGGTAGTTATTTTTAAAATTATACTGTTTTTTTCATTTCCTTATCTACTAGGTTAAGCTTCTTTAATACAAAATAATTTCTTCTAATGTTCTAATTGTTTTACTATTTATATTTGCAGGTCATAAAATCAGCATATATGGGTATAAATTGAATATTATTTATGATCCCCCTCACCTCATAAAAGGTATCCCCAACAACTTGTTAACTAAGGATCTGTCATTCTCTGGCAAAACTGCCAGATGGAGTGATATAGTTGAAGTGTATAAGTCGGATTGCCAATTAGGTGATATCAGAATGCTGCATAAAATCACTGATGACCACATCCAACCAACATCATCACAAAGGATGAAGGTAAGTTAAAAATATTTTAATATTAACTGATATATAGTTACTTTTATAAGAACATTGAGTGCATTTGAATAAAAGGTTTTGTATTATTGCTTCTATTTTAGGTCAAGCCCTGCACTAAGGTTCTTAGTGAGCGCGTCAGTGCAATGCTTAACTTTTTATCAAGATATGATGAGTTGCTGGCTAACTGCTGACATAATATTTTTTAGTAGTAAAATATATTTTTAAGTAGTAACTTTAATTTATTCTTCTTAATTCTGTAAAGTATGACACTCATATACTGTTCTTACATATACTAGGGGTATATATTAATAGAGGACTATTGGAGTGTATTTGTTATCAGAATAAAATAGAAAATAATATTGTTACAGAAACGCATCCTGATGGTACTCCAGTTTCTATGACCATGAAGAATACTGCAGACGCTATTTTGTTCTTCGACCGTCTGTTTGACAGCGTCAACGGGTCTCGCCGCGGTGTTGACGATGCTGGGAAAATGCGGGGTCCAGTCAAGGATATCCGCGGTAACAATAAACACGTATCGTTCTGGGTAGAGACCATCGGTATTCTCGAATATTGATTTTTTTCGAATCCACATCAAGTGGACATCACACAAAAAAGTGGGTGCCTTCACTTAGGAATTGGATTACCACTTTAAAAAGTTATATAGATATCTATATAACTTTTTATAGTTATATAGATATCTATATAAGTAATTTAAAGAATTTCTTGCTAAATTTAACTGTCAAGCTTGCAGGCGTTCTATCTTAACTGATGAAATATCGGATTTATATACTTGGATTAGTGTCAGAGAACGTAAAAGTTTACTAGGACGTAACCTTAAATACCCTTCAGCTTCATTTGTAATGCTGTTTAGGACCCTTATTGAAATTATCAGTAACTATATGGACAAACATCCTCACAGACCTAACGTACTAGCAAACATTAACAAAATATTTTTAAGTTCTGCTGATGTCGAATGGCTTTGATGCCGTCAACATCACTTTCATGTATTACATTATTTTATAATTTTAGTTAGTAGAGTGCAAATCCATAACTTTTGTACAATCATCAATAACATTTTAAAAGGGTCATTTTCCGAATCCCGCGTTAATAAAAAATACGCTATGCAAGTCTTGGCATTTGATAAGCGCAGAAGGTTTTCTGGCACAAAAAGACACAGCATGTAGCATGTAATTTACTGGTCATTATTAGTATTCAATTTTTTAGGTAGACGGTTTCAAAAGTAGGAATTTAATCAGTACAAAAATAGAAAAAATTAATGTATTAAACAACACCCTTCTGATGTATTCTTATTGATATAACGTAAATAAAAATAATTCTTGAATGGAGAAAAGGAAACGTATAATTTTTTTTAGGTAAATGTATGAATCCACATTGATATAATTTATATTAATTTTGATTATTAAATATACATGAAAATTATCTAATTGTAACAATTAAATGGGACTGTCAAACCTCTGTATTGAATCAATTTCGTCTGTTAGCTATCATTTTTTTATTTGAAATTTATTTGCAGAACATCATCAGTATTATTTCATCATCGCCACAATTGTTTTAAAAAAAGTACATTTCATTGTATATATCATTATTATTAACCTTATTCAATTCTCATTAACAATAAGGAAATAAATTTGTATTTTATTAAGATTTAAATACATATTATTTAAAGCGAATTTCGCTAATTTTTTCAGCCTTACTACTACTGTGATAGATATATGTATGTACTGGAAATACCTAATTTACTGGAAGAGTTCTTGAGCTTGTTTTTTATACCAATATTCTTTATTACCTTTGTTGTTCCTTAAATTAAATAAAAATATATTTATATCTGTATTGTTTTTCATTTATTTTAGTTGCCTGTTACTATAATTTAGGGTTTCACTATTCATATCGATAATTAAGAATTAATCGATATTGATACATCTAACTCGATTATTTACATACATTATTATGAACGGTCGCCTGTCATTCCACTATCGATTGCTCGTTTTAAGGAGTGATTCCTATCTGTCTTTAGACATACTCTCTAATCTGTGGTGCTGTGGTTGCTGTGCTTTGGAGATCTCGTTGAAAATTTGTAAAATTGGAGTACAAAACAGAGTTAATTTTTAGTGATGAGTTTTGTTTTCTGATTAAAAATTAAGTATCTTCTGTATTTATTATTGAAAAAGATTATCGTTTGTCATAATGAGCAATAATTTAGAAAATGAAAGATCTGTTAGTACGGGTAAAATGTATCCGATAGATTTAGCCCAAAAGATTACTATAGTAAAGAGTGTCTCAAATACAGAAGTGAAAATGGCTCATATAATCCCCGGACAAACAAAGACTTCAACTTCTGGTCAAGTTATTACGCATACCGGGCCTGTAGGCCTGATGCGTCCAACAGCTCAAATCATTTCACCAAGCGTCGGATCTCAGGTAAACAATTTTGCCATCCAAATTAATTTCGTAATAATAGTACCATTTTAAAAAATTGTTTTCTTAATCTAATAATTTAATTAATTTATTGATGAATAATTTTATATAAAGCAGTCATTCGGATTGTGGATAGTTGTGCGTTCATATTCACACATAATTGAATAGTAATAATTCATTTGAAGAACAAACAATAATTTGGTAGGGTTTTACAGAACCTTTTATGTAATCTACTAATTTGTACATTACACACAACAATATAATAATAGATAGGTACCTCTGCTAAACTTACCTCAAATAACAATGAATTACATAGTGAACTATTAATTGAGTTTCCTCATGGGTCTGCCATAGTTACCCTGAGTGCATAAAACCTCTTTAATAAATGATTTTTAAAAATAAGTGAAAAAAAAATAGTTTATAGTACCCTAAACTATTTTAAGTTAATAATACAAATGAAAGTAAATATATTTCCGCATTATTTCAGCCTCAAATGATTGTTAGTGGATCACCAATATTGCAGGGAAATCAGATTGTAAGCCAGGGCTCTCAATTAATCGGCCAAGGTCCCCAGATCCTATCTCAGACACAATTGATAAGTCCCAGTGGCCAAATCCTTAGCCCTGCAACACAGATTATAAGTCAAGGGTCACAACTATCAGCTCAAGTGTCAAGCAGTAATACAGGAACAAGTAACATTCAAACCAGTGCTTCCAGTTCAGTTAGTGGAGCACAGGTGTTAAATGTGAGTGGCCAATTAACTGGGGCCAGTGGAAACATAGTAGTGAGTTCATCTGTGCGCACCCTGCCTCCAAGTGTGAGAGTATTGTCTCCATTACCACATCATAATACAAGACCAGGTGAAGTAATCTCTTTACTAGTTGTCCCCGTTATGTTAACTATTTACACCCTAACAAATTAACACAGCAGAATTGACATCAAAATTTATGAATCTTATCGCTGTAAAAAAAGGAAGAATGCCTTAATTTTGCAATCATTTTTAACGAGTTGTAATAAGGTCTTAATTATATTTTGATGATTTGTTTAGAGTGGAATTATTTAGCATAAATGCAAAAAAGATGTTCCAGATATTAAAAATAACAAATTTAATATATATCCCTAATATTTTCTGAAATTAGAGAAATAATTCATAATGAATATAATTAATGAACTTCATGAGTATTGCCATGGCAATATGACCTATGACCTATTTTATAAATTTATTTATATTGTAAAGTATATTGTCATATAACCCCCATGTTTTTATTATGACATAGGTTGATAGGAGTATTTTTTGATATTTTTCTTTTTTCTGTTACAGTGTTGTCAAGTGTTAATGTGACTAGTGCAGGTGGTGTTCTAGTGGGCAAGGGTATTGGTATGACAAGTCATGTCCCTAGAGGCCTAGCTGCTGGAGCATCACTTGCTGTCCGTCCAGTTACTCCTGCAGCATCCCAAGGACTAGGAACTCAAGGTTTAATATTTTAGTTTTAATTTTTGATGCAGTTTGTTATTATTTTGTATTTGTTAGATTGTGACAAAAGGGTCTTAAAAACTTTCAAAGATAAGTGTGACTTGATATTTTGTGTACTGCTTCCTTAGTTATATTAACAAGACAAGCTTGATATTTTAGCATCAAACATCTGCTTGAGTTCTTAATTCTTGAGTAATTTCAAGCAAATATAATTTGTGGATGTTTGATGCCATAACCCTTAAATATAACACCTGAACCTTTATACAACAAAGGCATTTACATCTAAATAATAATGGAGACCACTTGATAATTTTGCTAAGACATTTTGACAAAGTCTAATGTCTGTCCCTAGACCCTTTTAAGGCTTTTGAATAAATTTTCTCCAATCACTTGCTTACATTGATTGATATTCAATAAATGAATATAATATATATATACCAATATTGGATAAAATATTTAAACTTTACAAACAGTATACGGTCCTTTGTGTCTAGGTGCCCAAAAAGACAAAGAAGTAGAACAGAAATAGTCACTATTAAATTGTGCATCCCTTTCATAAGTCTTTAGCATTTATTCCTACTTTTCACAAATCATACATGTCATTTTAATAGTTTTTTATTCATAATAGTAATTATAACGGCTCTACAAAATCAACCTTTATTCAATTAACTTTAATTTGTTCTACACTATAATATTTATTAACAATTAGCCCCTAAAACAAATGGTGAAGCTGTAGATATTATTATGATAATTTATTTAATTTTTATTAAACTCCAAAAACTAGAAATTAAATGTGTTTTATAGCCAATCAAAAGTTCATCAAATATTTTTTTTTATATTAAGCTCAGCAAATGACTCGATACCTCCTGATGATAAGTAGTAGAGGAGTTCATATGTGAAGATATCTAGAGAAGCATGCGACATACTGCACTAGCCACTCTCACCTTGCCTGCCCAAAAAGTGGTTATTCGCCTCTTTTAAAGGAACCCATGAACCCACGCTCTAACCGTGTAACAGAGAAAGGAGTCACAAAATCTCTTAGTGCGCAAAGTAGACGTGGCAACAATGAAGGAGTGACTCCGTAGACCAGCACGCGTACTCCTGAGTAGGAAAGGAGAGGGAGGGATAAGGTCGAAGAGCTCTTCAGAGCACTCTTCATGGTACAAACGATAAAAGGCACTAAGCGACTCTGCCGCGACTCAATTGCAAAGGCTCTAGGGTGTTTGTTACCTCCGCATCGCCTATAACACGCATAGCGAGACGCAATCCGTCCAGAGCGGAGGCATCCCAAAGGTACGAGCAATACTCCACACAAGACCGGACCTAGGTTTTATACAGCAGGCATACCTGGTCAGGCGTGTAATAACTACGCACCTTGTTCAGGACTCCGAGTTTCCGCGAAGCGGTCTTGATAAAGGACACGATGTAATCCCTGTGGTTTAGATTACAGCGTAGCTCCATGCCGAGCAAGGTGATACTGCTCTGTAGCAACATACTGGTGCCCAGAAGAGAAGGAAAAGGCAGCAACGGCGTCTTTTTAGCTGTAAACGCACACCTGCGTTTTCCTAGGATTGAACTCGACAAGATTCTTATATCTCCATTCAGAGTAGTAGGGTGTCCATAATATCCCCCATGCATTGTACTATCGTCTGCATAGCAATGAATGTTTCCTAATGAAAGCATGTCATTGATATGAAGAAGAAAGAGTGAATGGGATAGAACGGAACCCTGCGGGACACCGGCATTCACTGACATGAACCGCGAAACCTATCCATCAGAGAGGACACGGGTTCTCCGCTCATGCAGGAAGCCAGCGATCCAGGCACAAAGCTGGGCAGGTGGACCGTAGGCCGGGAGCTTGGACCGGAGAGCCTTGTGCCAGACCCGATCAAAGGCTTTTTTAAACTCCCATGTAAAAATTGGTGTTGCGGGTGCAATAATTTGGATTTGAGTATCTCTTTGTGGCATCGTGGTCCCTAAACGAACGGACCAAATCTGATGCACTTTCAGAATTGTATAAATAGTAACAAGACTTCTGTTGTGTTGTTATGTGTGCACTTCACATCATTTTCATTTTTATAAAAATATACAAAACTAGTTGATCTGCCGAAAATTATTTTGCTAAAAAATATTATTCCTACAAATAATTGTGGAGAGAGTCACCTAGGGGTATAAAAAATAGATTACATCCTTTTCTCAGACCTACCAGACACATATACAAAAAAATTCTAAATCAATCAACCGTTATCGTCATCGCCGTCAGAGGATTTGATACATATATTTTGACACAAGATTTGTATATCTTTGACTGCTTCTTCTTCTAAAAAAAAATAACTTTGCTCTAGTCTACAACTAAATCACGGCTTGACAGAGCTAATTAACTTTTGTGTTTTATGGGCTTTATTTCATGGGTGATTTAAAAATATAAAAAATTATGGCAAATCCTTAAAGACAATACAAAGCTCACCGGAACAATTAGTTTTAGATAAAACATTTTTTTAGTCAAAGG
This sequence comes from Acentria ephemerella, assembly GCA_943193645.1. NCBI lineage: Eukaryota > Metazoa > Arthropoda > Insecta > Lepidoptera > Crambidae > Acentria > Acentria ephemerella. The sequence goes on along the minus strand of OW971886.1, from coordinate 5,221,636 downwards.
CTGGATGGAAAAATTAAATACTCTGAGGACCAGCAGCAGAATTACTCCGAGATTGGTGTCTGGTAATTCTGGCGTCATAGGCAATGAAAAGGCCGATAAATTGTTAGATACAAAGCCCAAATCAAGAACTCAAATTGAGAGCTAGCTACTAACAAATCGCGAGTCACAATAAATCTTTCAGATCGCATTGACAAAACAGTTACAAGATTGCATTGCCCCAATACACAGATAGTAAAAACCCAATCTTCTTTGGAATAATAGTGATATTTTGTCTATTAGGTGGTTGGTCAGGTAACAGTAGGGGAGGTCGTGGGGCGCACGTCTACGGTCCCCGGACAAGTGTAGGCCGCGGACCCGGCAGCCGCCCCGCAGCTCCCGCCCCTGTTCTACAAACAGTTCCTCACTCAGCTCCAACACCATCACCAGTCTCTCAATCTCCACATTCTACGATTGTCTCACTACCGCCCAGTACTGTGCTTACGTGTAAGTTTTATTACTATATCCATTGATATAAACAAAAAAAGAGAGAATAGGTTGCATCAATATTGCATCGTCGAAAAGTGGGCTCCGTGCGTACACTGCGCGCACCCCTAATACTTAATAGGCACCGCGCTAATACTTTTATAGTTTATATCGAAGTATCTTGTACTTTTATGCACTGTCTATATTAATTATTTATTATGTTGAGTATTTGCTATGATTTTTTAGAAAAGCCTGGGTATTGATGTAATTATCGACAGTGTTGCACTACTAACTCATGTCGGTGCAATATTTTAAGCCAATAAATGTTTCATATTGATCTACAGCTAGTGGAGTTATATCTAGTACAGTGCGCGGCACAGTGCCAAGGCTCCAATCCCCGGCGCCTACATCTACCCCACCTGGACCACGCCCGTTGCCGCTTCTGCAGAGAAACTATCAGCCAAAGGTAAATAATACATTTTAAAATATAGATATGTTTGTTTATATAGATTTCTATATTATGATGAACACTGTATACATGCGGAAGATACAGGTCATCTGAAATTTAACGAATTTTCTAATACGAATATGAAAAATGACTTAAATTTCATTTATCGTGAATAAGCAATATCTAGTTAGACAAATCTACTAAAAATATTTAATTTATCCTCAAATTAAAGAAACTTGAGTATTTGGCCGATAAAATGCATATCAATTAGAAGCTGGCTCTCATCAGGACTATTTTCTAAGGCTGATTCACAGTATCTATTTCTAACTTCCACTTAGGTACGTACTTATAAAATACTTATTACTTTTAAAATAGTAGCTTTGGACTGCACTACGACTTAACATTCTTTATACGTTTGGAATACCTTAATTAGACGAAAACGGGGAGTCTTAGAAGCTAGTTCAAACTAAATAGTACTGACTGTGTACGATCTACAAATTGCATTGTAATACGTCAGTGATTCGTTTACATTGATCAGCTCAACATTGTTATAAAAATCTTTTTATTCTTGTTAACTGCTACACAGTTGTGGTCACTAATGATTACTTTCTACTACTCAACTCAAGCCAATATAACTTCAAGCCTAAGAATTTATGCTGTGCTTTATAGAAATATTCTGATGTAGGTGGTAGGCGTGGCTAGCGTGGGCGTCCGGGGTGTGGTGGGCAACAGTGCGCCTGCGCAGCTGTACTACGAGGTGCCTCGCGCCGCCGCGCCGCTGCTGCAGCCGCTGGCCCCGCAGCCGCAGCCGCAGTCGCAGCCGCCGCGCGCTCTCGCACCGTTCGCCCATGTACAACCGCTGCCGCAGCCACACCAACCGTCGCTTCAACCGCCACCGCCTCAAGGTACTATACGATCAAAAAACGTTAGTCTCGCAGCACAAACAAATTTCACTTTATAAAGGATGGTCAATAAACATTACGTTGATACTTACAATGCTTTTATTATTAATATTATCGAACATTTCCAATATTGTCAACAAGACATGAGATATTTTATAGATTATGTTTATTTTTTGCCAAACAAAAAATGCACTGATGTGAAGTTAGTTTTATCTCTATGACGTGAAAATTTGCTGACAACTCGATGCTGTTTTTTTTGACAGATGGGTCTACTTTTTGATCAATAAATAATAGGATGAAGTTACCAACATATGGTGACGACATATTCTTGCACTATATTCTCTTAAATGACTGTGCGTAAGATTTGCCAATAACGTTACAAGAAAATAAGTTTTATTCATGAAAAAGCTCCCTTTGTGAAGTGAAATTAGTCAATGGTGCAATCTTATTCTTATTTTGTACAAATCACCAGCCCAAATGCGGCGCTTCGTTACGACTGGTTCCGCATTATTCACATGCACTAAACGTGACTAGGGCGTGCCAGATTGCAGCTGCCTGCATAGGGCCACCGAAACTTTCTAAATACAACATCGACTATTTAAAATTTAAAAAATATACTGTTGACTGAAATAATAATTCAGTAATTATTATTTCAGTCAAAGTAGCAGATTTCACGTAGTCTTGAAGAGACGGCATTCTTTTGTTCTAATTATAAATAAGTAAAACATGTATTTATGAATTTGTAGTTATATATATGGTTTTGAACATTTCTTTATAAACATGGGTTGGTAGTTTTCCATTTCCTGATTACACTTTCTACACTCTCTAATAGCTAACTAGTAGATAACACCGTCAACTTCAAACAATACAATACAATTACAATTTACTTAAAATAAATAATGATTTGTCAACAGTGAATATAACACCGATTTTATCAGAGACTCGTACTCCGCCCGCAACTGTCTTGACGTCAACGCCTGTTGTACCCAGACCATCTATATTGAGAAAACGCGATATTGAGGGGTAAGTAATACAGCGGCCGGCAAAAGAAGCATTAACGTTCGAACGTTTAAATGTAAATTAGTAAATAAAAAATTAAAATCATAAACTTTACGCTCGCAACTATATTTTTCACGGGCCAAAATAAGCGAGTTTTTTTTAAAAACATGTTCGAAATTTAAATAAAATTTGTGAAGTTGCTTTTGCATTTCACCGCAAATACAGAATTTCATACAAACATTGCAGCAGGAATGTTATCAAAAAATGTTCACATTTAAAAGCTCGTTTACAAAATTGTATCAAATCACTTTTCTAAAAAAGGGATTTAATAAAACCCACCTTCAGTAATTATTTGTAATTCACCCCTAGATCGCCAACTAAACTGCCAGGAGTGATGGGGGTGGGAGTTAGTGTGGTGAGCTCAGTGGGCAGCGCACGCGCAGGCTGGGAGGATGTACCGGCGAGTGGAGGCGGTGGGCCCGGCTCCGGCGGCTCCACAACCATCTCCGCGTCGTCCTCGCCCGCGCCCGACGACGATCATGAACCGCCGCATCCCGACGACCTTTCGCCGAGGAAGAAACCCAGGAAACAGCTGTAAGTGCAAATTAATGTAAAGAACAGCAAAACTATAGACAATTTTTTTCTTTACTTTAGATGGTTCCCCTATTAAAACAGCTGCGCGCTAAATTTGTTTGTGAAATCTCTTAAACTATTTTATTTACACTCATATATCTTAAAACCTTAATTATGAATTAAAAAGTAATATTTAAAATTATCATTTTTCATTGAAGTAGAGCTTGTGTTATGGTCAAACATAAACTCTTAATGATGCTTAGTTTGGGATAGATAATAGGTGTGAGTTCGAGTAATATTTATTATTTATTAATAAATATATTTAAGTAATTTTTAATTCAATTTTTGCGCATGCATGAGTACGTTACATATTATAAATATTTTGTTGACAAGTGGTGAGATCTATTGTTTATGTACGCGCTACACTTTAGGGTACGTACTCAAAGAGTTAAACTGTTAAATAAGTCTTAACTGTAAAACTATACAGTTTAATTCTTTGAGTACAACGGCATTTCGACATTTTATTTAATTTTTTTAATTTTCTGTTGTCAAGGGACCTTACAGTGAGTTCCACTGTTGACTACATCATGAACTGAGAAAACAGTGATAAATACGATCGAAAAAGTTTCTTGAGTGTTTTGGAGGTTAATTTGATTGTCAAATCAAAATTTTTTATTGTTTTTTTTTAAAATTCTCGGCACCAAAGAGACAACAAGTGAAATTAAAGCACATATTGCAATATGATAAGTCATTATTTATCTTTATTTCTTGCGCCGGGTAACATGTCACTTTGCCTTATGGAGTTTCCCACATCTAGTATACACTTTATTCTGGTCTAATGGTAGTACGCTATTGTACTGATTAGTTGTTTTTGAATACTGAATTTAATTATTTTTAAGAGTGTTCGTCATAACGACTGATATAGTACAGGAACCGGAAAAAAATTGTAAATACCTTTATGTTAAAATTTATTTTTTATTATTCATAACAGAATCGACAATCTCAATAAAAGACATACCTATTAATTGGACGGGTACAGGTGTAAACGGCATTCGTACTTTATGACCATATAAAATACGCCATTTTATGATTAAATTAACTGATGGATATGTAAATAATAATTATTCTTCAATTAGGCTAACCAATGATGTAAGACAGTGTGAATTCATCCCTGAAGAAACACCGCCTACGCCGCCGCCGCCGCCCCCCGCTACTATTAAGCCTCCAGCTAAACGTAATTATACATATAAAATTATATAGATTCTAACGACTACGAATTTATGTATTTTAGTAACAAGGATTACATTAATTATTGTTACTACTTATTTTGTTGAAACATCTTAACAGCTTTATATGAATATATATCTTAGTTAATATTGATTGCAGATTTATGGTTGCTTATGCTATATTTCTTTACTACTGACTGACATATTTATGAAATCACAAAAATTTTGACAAATACCCAATTAATATTTACAGTATTTGTATAATCAATAATACAATTTAATTCTTTTATTTATGTACGCAAATATATTTTTAATTAAGTTTAATTTTGTTGCTATTTTTTGGTAAACGAAATAACTGAAGTTATGTTAATTTCATGTGTGCATGATGTCGCAATGAGGTGGCAATCCATCTAATGTTTATTTTAACAGTTTATTATTTTGAACAGGGCCGCTGCTAAGCTCGAGCTACGTGTGTGGTTGGCGCAGCACGGCGCTGCACTTCACGCGGCCGTCGGACGTCCGCCGCCGCGAGCCGCGGCCCAAGGACATCCTCGCCATCGCCAGCCAGAAGCACGTCCTCACCAGCGCCGACGGGTGGAAGGTACACCATCTCACGGCACAGATGGATGACTTGGTAATTATTACAGCTAAATCTGTTTATCTTTAAATCTGAAATCTTTATTTAAAATTGAGTAATAACTATCATTGAATTTTATGAGATATCATAGGATGTCGAATTTATGTGACCCCGAGTATATTATAATGATATTATTGATTATAATATGTGTATGTGTTTGAACCTAGCGTGTCTCTTGAATCCAACCAAGCTGCAAAAATCACTTGGATAGTAAACTTGATAACTAACAGCGACAAATTCTAAATCTCTCGTATTTTCGGACTTTTAGCTTAAGAAGCTGCTCAATGGATGTAGAAAATAACCTGAGTTTTGGTTGATGTCATAGGAATATCAGAGAAAAAAATTAAAAATGGCAGGCTCTGAAATCTTCTTTAACATTCAATTTGTTAATTTTTAAGTTGAAATCAAGGCCAGTGGTACGATTCTACCCGTTTCAATATTAATAATATTATATGTACCGTTTATTTTCTTAATCGAGATTTTTATTTTATTTTTCAAATAAATTGCCTTTGCAGTCGAACAGGTGTGTTAAAATACTGTAGAGTAGTTTTTTACATAATTAGTCAAATCCAGTTTGGTACACATGTTTCTGTAGTGTTTGTTTCGCTTCCTTTACGATTGAAAATTGAAAAGCTATTCATTTCATAACTATCCTTTATGTTACAATAATCAAGTCTGTGTTGTTTATAGATTTCTGATAATATTCCTTAATACATATTTATATTTTATTGTTTTATTCCTAAAAGGTGTCATTGGAGGCTGATGTGAGCAAGCAGCTAGCTGGTTTGCTGCGGGCTCTGGAGACGGCTTCGGGACGCGCTCTAACTGCTCTGAAACCTCATTCTCATACAATGCAAGAATTACTCAAGGTTAAAATTTAAAATACTAAATGCTCATTTGTTTTGTGCAAACAAACATTAGTGTTTATAAATTAAGCTCTTTCAATTAAGATGGTCCCTCATGTTTTTCTTTTTTTTCAGGGGAATATACAAAGAAGCAAGATAGTATGTGAAGGCATCCAGGAGGCAAGAGAAGATATACTTAGAGTATTCACCCACAGGAATTTTGTTTCGGAAATCTTGACGCGGCAGGCAGATAAAAGATGTTTCAGAAAACATCGGTCCCAATCATAGCATATAGACAGTGCCAGCAAGTAAAACGTCTTGTAAATATTATTGTAATGTGTACAGTTTCTAAATAAAAAAGTATATTTATGTTAGGTAAAGAATGACTTGAAATTTTGTTGTATGACTTAGGATTTATTTTAAATAATAAATATTTTATATATATCTTAGTATTTCACTTTGTATGTATAACATATAATAAGTCTATTTTAATTATAAAATTAATACAATAGATAATTTAAAACGAAAACTAATATTTACATTGTTACTATTCTGTCCGTTTCTTAAACCCATACCAAAAGCGTTTTTTGAGTTGAACCTTTTTGTGTTTTCGCAAGAGTAGCGAATATCTATTAATTTCTATATATAAGAGATTGTTAATAACTTTTTGGTGTACACGAATTAATGTTTTTTTCGGTGGTTAAAGGAAACTTTCTACAAAAATGCCATGTAATATTTGTTTGTTACATGTTGTTGATCGAATGTTTCATGGAAATATTAATTAAAAAAGTGTATAATATCTCCTCAGCAACGGCAGTGCGTTAGCATGCGAGTCCAACTTATACGCAATAGATATTATACAACGGCATATGCAATAGATATTATCGTGCTGAGGTACGGGCGGGGAGTCTCTTCGCGAGCTGGAATCGTTGGAGGAACGCTTAATGCACCAGGTGACTTCAGATCTTACACTTGGTATTCTTATACTTAGTTCTAGACGGCCTACCCTGGGCGGGCACGAAGCAAATACTTGAATAGGACCGGTAGTGGTGGACAAAACACAACCACCGTCACGACGGTCCACCTAAAAATTCCGTGTCTTGGTAAGGAAACCTTATAAATTATTAATGTTGTTTAGGCCTCTTGAGCCACCAGCGACCCTGCGGAACAGACATTTCTTCGAGTCTTCCAGACTGGTCGTCGCTCTCCTCCTAGCTCTTGTTAGATGGACGAACACTGACTAAAAATAATGAAACAACGTTTCCCAACGTTCAACGTTATAGTTGTACACCAACTGATCCTGAGACGCGACCACGAATAGCCAAATGACGGCATCAACCGGTGACTTGTGCTAATAAAAAAGTTAACGAATAGTCGTTTACTTTTTTATTAGCACAAGTCACCGGTTGACCTGCAGGAGTACGTAACCACCACAACCATTTCATTTCATTGTTTTTATTTCTCTAAGTCTTCGGAATAAATTCACATTTTTTTCGTAATTCATTAACGAAATAAAGGTCTTTAGTTTTAAAAAATTTCATGGGAGAAAGAGATACATTTCATCGGTATCCCGACGAGTTAAATAACTAAATAAGACATGGCTGTATTGTCCCTACTTCTTTGCTTTCCCTGTATTTAGGAGAACTTAACAAATAAAAAAGTATATCTATATTTTTCTGTGGTCGTGAGCTATTATAGAGGAGTATTATATTCTTTGGTCGTGAGCGAGTGATTTTTATACATTATGGGTAAGTGTCAGTTCTGTCAAATATATTTGTGTGGTGAAAACACATTTCACAAACAATATAAATAATAATATTACTATTGAAATGGCGAGCAGTCGATTAGAACGTATTGGAACTATACTTTCACGGTATGTAAATACATAATCGAATCTTGCTAGCAAGTATGAAGTTAAGACAAAGATTTCTATACTTAGAACACATGGTATAATTATAAGTGAACGGGTATTATTTAAAAAAAAAACTTTGAAATTGGAACGTAAAATAAGAGCGCGAAATCCGATTAAATTAAAGTAAAAACCGCACCTACGATTTAAAGACAACTACAGTGGTTTTAAATTAAGTCATTGCATTAAAAGAAAGTTATCTCTCCATTTAAATTTCTTTAGGAAAATTTGTTAGAAATGTCTAAGTCTAAAATTCATAATAAAACATCAAAATTTGTTTCTGGAGACATCAATGAGTTTTTGAATGAGTCTCAATTTATAAAAGATTCTCCTAAACCTGCCAAATCACAGAAGCAACAGAAAACTGTAAAAGATGAAGAAGACTTTTCAAACTTGATTGGATTATACCAAAGCAACGTAAGAAAGCGGAAGGCTGCAACAAGTGTTGAATCTTGTAAAGAAACTCGCCAAAAATTATTAGATACATTAAATTATCAATTGGAAGCAAGGTAGTAAAGATAATTCTTTCATAAAGAAGCAACTAATTGAAATTTTATTAACATGCAGTATAGTACCTATCTAATATTATTAATTATTTTCAGAAAACTTAGTAATGATAATTTACTGAAATCACTATCAGAAGTTCTAACAGAAATGGAAGTAGATCATAATGCTATGAAAGACAATAACCAAAAATTAGAACACCTCACTAATAGTTTTATGAAATGCATTCAAAAAATGACTCTGGCTCATAAGCAAAAATTTAAAGTATTAAATGAAGTTCATGCCTCTTTTAAGAAAAAGTAATTTAATTTTCAAATTTTCTTATTTATAAGTCATATTATACCTGCTGGCTGACATTCCTGCAATGTTAATGACTGAACTTTACCTGGAGTTTATTTCCAGTCCATTTCTGCAAGATAATATAAATTTCACTCTTACATTTTAATAAATCTTTAGTTGATTTACAATAAATATTTGATGAAGTGAAGTCCATTGAAATTACCATTGCAGTTACGTGAATAGCGAATTGTTTATTATTTGATTTGAATAAATTTTAGGTGCATAGACATGGATAATGATCATAGAGCTGAAACTGATAAACTTGCTGATCAATTGGAAATTGATATGAAAAAACTACAAGAGAAACTGATTTCCGAAACTAAACGCAATGGCTGGGAAACATTACGCCAAACTATTTTTAATGCTATGCAAAATGATATTTGATTTAATTTATGTATTGCCATTATGTAACAGTTTTATTTTATTTGATTACATATTTATTTTTAATAAAACCACACCCAGTGGTTTTATTAAAAATAAATACTGAGTCAAGGCCCTGTCATGCAGATTGTTATAAAACTAATGAAATAATTAAAAATGAGTGAAAATATATATATTTTTTAATTTGGAACACATCGGAAAATAGGATAGGTTTTTATTTAATGAGCTGCTATATACTCCTAATAACCTCAAAATAAAAAAGTTCAGGTACAATATTTTTTTTGCCCTCACCCTTTCCTTGCAAGCTCGTCTACACTTTCGTTGCCAGAGATACCTCTGTGTGCAGGAACCCAAATAAGGCTTACCTTATGCTTACCGAACCTGTTCAGCGTCTGTATTGCATTTAGGATTAGTCTTGAATCGACCCTATGGGAAGCTAAAGCTTTAACACACTTTACTGAGGATGTGGATAGTTTTGTCTTTGATTCCAATCCATGTTCTCCTGCGTACATGCACTTGATGAACTTGTTAATGAAGTTCTTCATATATTAAACTATTTGTAAACTTCATAACACAACCCCCTGTTTTAGATTGGTGTTAGGAGGTACCATGCTAAGTACTAATAAAGTTTGTGTACTAATTGTTTACTTTTATTTAATATTAACAACAATTACAAGTAATAAGATAAAATTCATTTATTTCTAATAAAGGTATATACAAGATGTCATAATTATATTATATTAATAATCTGCAACTTGATAACCATAAGACGTACAAATTTATTATTTTCGTTCTTGCATTAAATTAAATAATGAATATCCACAACTTCTTAATAGAAAATGAAAAAAATTAATAATTGTTTTCACTTTTTATTAAGGCATGTTACGAATTACCAAAGACTGATTTCGTAATATGTCTTTATTATTATATCGTCTATTACTTATTAAATATGAGTGTATTTTTTTCTTAGTTTTTATCTTTTTTTCTAATGTAGTTGGAACCGAATAAAAAATATTAGCGCTTATGCCCTGGATTAGAGCTCTTCGGAATATAAAATGGCTAATTTTATTGACATGCCTTCTAGACTTTAAGAATGTAACCAAGTGTATATTACCTATGAAAAATACAGCCATCTCATAAGTAACATGAATAAATCTTTTTTAGTGTGGAAGGCCTAATAACACGTGGTGCTATGAGACCAGATGACAGACCTATATGGTTCGACGTGTACAGAGCATTTCCTCCGCTAGTGGAACCAAAGTTCGCTAGACCTAAACCGGATATCAAACCAATTAGACAAATTCTGTACCATGAAGATGCTACGAGAGCGTAAGTAGAATTGATGTTCAGAACGTTAATAAGCTCTTTCAGATTTTGAAGGTTCAACTTTATATTAACTATATATATTTTAAAGTTTTCTGTTTGTATTATTAATAAAAAAAAGTTTTCAATAAAAAATAATTTCAAGTACGCAGTCACTGAAGTAAAGTTAGATTCGTGTCCTAGCGTCATAATTTGCTGATAGGAATAGGTTGGAATTGCCAGCAGCGTGACTTCATAGACAAGAAGCTTCAATTCAGTGATTTTGCTCAAGCTTCGCCATAAACGTAGCAACACAATTAAACAAAAGATGTTTTTTTAATGCATGTTTGAAAACTGTTTTATTATTCATAACACAAATATTTAATAGAATGTAAGAAGTGAAAGTGAAGCACTGTATCGCATGTTATATAGATTGATTCAACCCGTCATTCCAACTAATCCTTGGTTTTCTGTTATCAGTCTTGGCTATTTCAGAAAATCTATGTCATAATAATATAAAGTTATAATTTTATCTTAATTGGTTCTAAACTGTCCTGGTCGTTGAAAATCCCCAATAAGGTTACCTTTTAAATTTCTCTACTTTTTAAAACAATAAAGATAATTCAAATACAGTTTTATAACCGTATTTAATTAAATTAATAAACATAAATAAATTAATAAATATAAATAATTATTATTTATTTATTTTTGCAATTTATATTGCTTGTTGATCTTTGTGAATAAACGTTAGTAAGTCGTTGGGTCTCATTCTTCTTTTGACCGTAATAGTAATATTGTTTCCTTTCAGAAAATTTCACTCTCATGGATTCGGCTTAGGAACGGTGAATATGTTGAATCCAATTGGCGAGACTCAAACAAAAAGGCTAGTCCAACAATATGAAAAGTTAAAATCTGAAGGGGTCCCCGAAAGTGAACTCATCGAGAAATCTGCGGCTGTGGTGGAAAGCGAACGACAAGAATTCACAAAAAACATGAAAAATACTAACTCAGAATCACAATCAAAGAATTCAGAAACTGCCGGTGCACAAATTTTATCTGAAATGAATTTAAAAAATATTTTTGAAGAAAAATAAATAAATAAAAAGTGTCATCAGATACTTTAATATAGTAAAGTTTTAGAATTCAAATTATCGGTTAGCTTTAATTATACTTTTAATTACTTCATTATTGTACATTGTTTTATTTGACTAAAGATATTATGGTAAACACCTTCATAATATCTAAAGTAAGAAGACGCCTGCAAGTAATGTAACCGCTTACTGGTGCTTAAATCAGTTGTATTAGAATACTTACGGGTTTTACGGGTCAAGCTTAGCCGTTAAGTTTGAAGTTTTCTAGTAGTTAATTAATATTAGTGACACTAGAAGATGAACGGCCCCAAAAAGATAAACGATTTGTCAAAAGTTCAAGGTAATACAAATTTACAAATGCTATATTAAAATTCTTTGTATATTTCTAAAAAAAAACTAAACATAGATGTTGCTCATAATGTTGACCAATGATATGGAACTTTCTTTTGGCGATATCATCCATATCACCAACCCCTAGTGTAAGTTTCAATCGAATTCAGCAGTATTTCACACCAAAACAGAGTCTTATATAAGTTACAAGTTCGGCCACATGGAGTACTGTTGTCACCTCCAGTCGGGAGCAACAGTATACCAGCTAGGACAATTTTTAACGATCTCAGGCCTCAGGCATTATAACCCTTAAATCTGAGGAGAGACTAGACCTCTTTATATATGTTCTACGATTTGTATAACGGCCTATGCTCGACAGTTCAACTTTGTGACATTTCCAAGAAGTGCATTGTATTGTATCATAACACCTTAGATTCGAAATGGTCTCGCACTGTGCAGTTTCAGGGAAATTTTTTCTTCGAATCTTAAGGTTACTACTGAACTGTCTGCAGAAGTTTTCCCAACTTTGAAAAATTTTCTGCCTTTTTTCAATTTTAAAGGGATTCCATTCAAGTATCTTAACGAGTTTAGTTTATAATATTTTTTTAAAGTTTATAGCGGCGTTATGAATCGTCATCAACTGCCGATATTCATCCCACTGCTCATACTTTTATATACGGGAGAAACACATGAGGAGCTATAGGCTATAACACCACCACACTGACCCAATGCGGGTTGGTGGGTGTAAGCGATTGACTTAACAACGAGGAGCAACTATTAACGTGCCTTCCGAAGTACAGAGGAGGTCGAGATAACAAATGCATGTATGTATTATGAATATTGTGTTCGAATAAAAATCCTAATACTAAAAATCTACAAAGATTTTCGTTTAAAATTTTGCACCTATATTTTTTTGTGAAAAATTTCAATGGTCATTAATATGACAGCAATCATTTAGCTTTCTAAATAATTGCTGTCAGCTGTATCATCTTGAAAGTTGAAATATATAACTGTAAAAGTAGGACTTTCCCTTATAGCTCTATCACAATTTTTTATAAACGCAATCAAAGACATGTACTAGGCTGAATACCGGAATAAAACTAATACCGGGATTTGACATTAGAACCTAAACACAATCGAGCACGCAGCTATTATAAGCGCAAAACCACAAGAATCACGTCATGTTGATATTTATTAACTTACTTATTACTAATTAAATATCTAGGTAGATAACAGTTATTAACTCTACTATTGCACATCATAAAGACAAACAAACATATTAGACAAAATCCCAGGGTACTCCTACGCACACGGGTTTTCGCAACAGTGCGCTAAGTAGGCATGTACAATAGGCGTAATTACGAGTGGCTGCTCGGGCTACTATTATATTATATATGTGTTTGTGTAGTAAAATACAGCCTACTTTTCACCAAATAGTTCTTAAAGGTGCATTATCTACATTCATGATTATAGCAACAAACTATTGATTGCTTTACATTTCAAGTTCCATGAACAAAGGTTGAGTCATAGCCATATTCAGCACAAGACAATGTTTTCGACGAATATTTACAATCCTATACAATCGAGGTGCGTATTAGTAACGTTATTATCTTATCTCGTTCAGAATTCTGATAACCGCCTTGTGTAAAGCGCACACCTTTGGCTCTTGTTAGTATCCCATTGAATTGGTTTCCCTAAATTCATTTCACTAGTGGTTGTGATTATTTGTTACAAAATGGCAGCTAGGAAGTCCTGTCTCTTTTATTTGGCTGTAATATTTGGTAAGTAGGCCTGTATTCCCTATGTAGGGCATGCATATTGTCCATTTACATAGGTAGTAGGTAGGTAGAATAAGTATTAAGGCAAAAACGACCCCAAAGGGTCGTGGTGTACAGTGACACTAAACATGGCCCCAGGAATAAAATCTGAGTTAATCATTAAGTATTAAGTATATCATGTCAAGCAAAAGCTGTTCTGTTTTTTGCAAATTTCTTTGAAATCTATTACCTGATTTAACAGATTCATGCGAGTAAATGTTAGCAATTTAGTAAATACTCACCTCAATTGATAGATTCAAAAATGTTCGATAATGTCATCGGGGGTGGTGGCAATAAATCGCGTTCCTCATGCTGATATAAAAAGCCCACGGCCTAAAAACAACATTATCAAATTTACCAGCCAAATCGAACATGGCAACGTATTGTCAGCTCACCGGGGAAATAAGGGAACGCAGGTATCCCGTGTACTATATACCGTAACAAATCTTAACGGTAAGTATCAGAGAAGCCGCTAAGAAGCATCAATTTGAAATTGTTTGGTGGAAGATAACATTATTCTGGTCCGTAAGTTAGAAACTTTCGCCAATTTTTGAGATTCGTTCAAAGGACGAAGTCACAAAAATTAAGTGATTTAATAACATTATATAATAAAACCCTGTTAATTTACTATCCACCCAATGAATTGTTTTTGCCAAAAATAGAAGACTTATCCTTAAAAAAGAGGTACGTTTACAATGGTAAATTCAACCGTTCAAAAGACTTCAAACAATTCAAACTAAGCATTATTTGACTATCATATTTTTCCAATTTTTCAGTTATTCTCGGTACCCTCACCCATGAAGCGGAGGCACGAAGAAAAATTTTGCGAGGCAGGAGAGTTATGACCCGTACATATTACCGTGAGTATTATTGTTTTCTCTTTAACATTTAAATATACTAAATGTTAAGAAAGTCTTTCCTATAATCAACTCAATATAAACTAAGGTCAAATGTTTATATAACATTACTATTAATAGTAAGAACAAAAGAAGCAACTAAATTTATGGAGGATGAGTCTACTTTATACAGAATTACTTTAATACAGGTAGGCAAGGGATATTTACACTTAACTAGTTTCATAAAATTTTCCATGATTACATGAAAAGAAAATAATACGTGGTTAGCATCTGCCTCCCTACCCACATTCGCAAAGCGAAGAATCTAAAATACGTAGATTTTTATATGGAAAGGTAAACGTAATCCAGAAATCCCAGTTTTTTTTAATTTCCTGATTTAAGTTTCATTCATTGAGTTTCCGTTATAACATGACGTACAGCAAGAAAGTTCTCGTCTGTCATAAAGATACAATACGTGCTCTCCGCTAATTTACGTTTGTTAATGACCTTGAACAGCTGCTGTCTTGATATAGAGAAGTTCTATTAGCACCGGGAAGTGGTCACTACCAAATGTACAATTTAAGGTGAGGAGGGAGCTAAATTAGCAGAAACAAAAGTTAAGTCCACAGCATTAACCCTTTCAAATGGTTTGTGCGGCGAGTCAGCGAGCAGTCTTTAAAAAAGCAAAGATTAATAGAGCCTGTCATGTTCAAGAGCTGATCTCACAAAGAATCTTTTTTCCCGCACCCCAAGCAGGGTGATGAATGTTAACCTAATAATGATGAGCAGGCCAGTTATATCAGATAAAATCTTACATAAACCCGAGATGATCAGGGAAGTAGGGCGAGGAATGTATAGACATATGAATGTGACATTTTAGCCCTGGCGGCAACTATATAGGAGTTGGAAAGGATAGGCAGGGTTATTCTATAAAAGGTTAAAGAGCTACTGATGAGCAGGTCTGACCCACCATACCCAATACCAACCAACACCAACAGATATATTCAGCGAATTATTAAACAGTCATTTTCAACGAAGCCCTGTAATAGTTGGATTGTTATACTTATTAGCGTTTACTCCCCAGTACGGAGCCCAAAGTGGGTTCCATATTTTATACATATGTTTAAGCGTAGCTTTTCTTCCCTTTTTGTTTATATCAATGTACCTACCTACACACATGTTTACTCTGGATTGAAGATATTTTGTTTATACTGTATTGTCATAGAATGAAGGAGCCTTTAATTCTCAACAATACTGATTTTGGAATAAATGTAATGTTTAATTTTAATTAAACATTAAATCAAAAGTATAATTTGTCCCTGTCAACCTTATAGGCAGGTCAGAAAAACATTTTATTTTCCAGCGTTATATTATATATAAGGGTAGCCAGCCCTTTGTATTATTTTATGATCGCGGGTCAGCGATACCAGCTTTTAATAAACTTTATCATGCTTCATTTCAGGTGGAAATGCGGTGCCAGCATGGGCAATCAGTTTATTGTCCGGCATCGGAATGTTACTGATCGGTGGAGTTCTTTATGTTGTCATGAGGAAAATAGTTCTATCTTCGGAAACCGGCTCATTGAATACTTATCAACCGGCACTACAGAGCGAACAAGTATAAGTATTAAGATTTTGCATTTAAAATTATTTTACAATCGACTATGTAAAAATTGTTTTGTTATAATTTTCTATCTTTACTTCGATTTAAACTTTTAAACTAAAAGATATAAACCTAAGATTCATCTGTAGTATTAAGTATAAAATTGTTTTGTGTGATTTATAGTAAACGATAATATCTATCCACTTGTTTTTTTTTTCTTGTCTAATTGATACCCTTATATAAATAAAAAATATTAAATATTATTAACAAAAATCTTGCATAGTGAAAGAATTAAACATTAGTGTCATAATTTATTCGCAGACAATAATTAATTATAATGGATAGACTTCATTCACTAAATATGAATATGTCACTTACTAATAATTGTGTTGTAATTATTATTGGGACTATGTAAAAAAAGCATTTGGACACAGCCAAATAATTATTACTAGATGTTATTAGAATTCTCTGCGATGATATTTATCGGGGTCGAAGTAAGAGGTGACGACTACTCTGTTGCTGAACTTGCGACCTGTTAGTGTTTGTTGCGCCTTCTGGCAGTCAGCGATGCTGTTGAACTCAACGAATACCTGTGTGGAACAAAATTAACCGATAAAAATATTATGTTCTATTCCATATTTTAAATGTATGGAGATTTTTAAATAAATGTAAGCAAATTTATAATATGTCACCTTTCCACAACCAGGTACTTCAACACCTTCAATGGGTCTAGGAATTTCTATACTGCGCACGCAACCATATTTATTGCACTCCTCTCTGAAATAAGTAAAATCAGTTTTGTGATAAATTCATCGAACCTCTAAATACAAATGAGATTTTAACAGCTATATCATACCTATGAATTCAAATAAAACATCGTTACTGTATAAGTATTTGCAGTTAGGAAACAATATATTAAAAAATTGGAGAACTACAAAAATACGAAATTGTACTTCATTAAAATATGAGTTATTGAATATAATGAGAATTGAATATAATTTTTGGGTTTTTCTGTATCTTTTTGTTTTTAACAAACTATTGTTTTTTAATAATAAAACCCCTTACTTAATATCCTCAAGGATGTCTTCATATTCCTCTTCGTCGCGTAGCTCGTCGGGCGTGACCATGTTGAGTAAGCAGAGTACCTCCGTCGGAGGCCCAGCGCCAGCTAGCGTCAGCCCAGCCACTTGGAGTTGAACCGGCGCTGCACCAGTCATTGCTGTAATACAAAATTATAATAAGTCCAATTACTGCTAATAAGGAATATGAATACCTATTCCTTATTTAGTTTTAAATAAACACAATCTATAAAAAATTGTTAGGTCAAACCCTCAAGTTTTGAAAATTTTTGATCTTAAATTTATAATATTTTCGCTTAGTTTTGCTTTTCAAGCACAATTTTTTTAAATACGTCCGCTGACGTAACCTATTGTTGTTTTAGAAAGACAAGGTAAATTACAATTTAAACTTTATTTTGACTGAATATTATAACATAAGAACTTGTAATAATATTGTACAATTGAGTGTGCTCTAAATATAGATATAGCATGAATAAATAGCAAATTATATTATTTTCTAAAGAATATGATAGTACTACCCTAAACAGTGCCCAATTTCGTTACAACAGGTCAATTTAAATATATTGGTTCTATAAAAATGAGTAGGCATAGAAGGCTCTCGAAAATTCTGTATTTTTGTCACAAGTCAGTTATAAAATCATAAACACCGCGATGGCAGTGTTCTTTATGCTAATGTGTTAACGTAAACTATGTCATTTAATTTATTCTGTTTCCTAAGTATCCTACTACCTTGTTATAGGAGTCAATTTAGCATTGGATTGAGGATTGAATGAATTTTATAATATGTGCCTAAATCTTACCTAATGTTGAATTCTTAGCGCCAATACTGGCGCGTTGTACAATCAGCTTCTTATCTCCAAGTTGCATTCCATTTAAGCCTGCAATAGCCTGTCGGGAATGAATACCAGTTTAATTTGCAAAATACAGCAGAATACATAGTATAGAATGTAACACAAAATTTAATTGTACCCACCTGATCAGTCATAGAAATGTCAACATATTCTGCAAAGGCATAACCCTTGCTTAGACCAGTAGATGAATCTTTCACTAAATTGAAAGCCCGAAGCTGACCAAATGACATCAGCAGCTCTTTAACCTGTACCACACAATGTATAGTAAACAGAGGACAACTTTTATTATTCACAATTTGAAATAAATACATACAAGATAATAAAATTTCTATTACAAAGGAATATTCATCTTAGTAAATTTTGTCTGTTCCCATAAGATATTTGCTAGATATTTGCAGCAAACATATAAATGAATGTTATCTGACCTGTGTCTAGTGGATATTAGAATCAGATGTGAATGGAGGAGACTTGCCTTGAAGTGCCGACGTCTCATTCAAGTACAAGACGTATAGGTGAGAATGAGAGACAACAGTGACACGCGGGCCGTGAATGTGCCAAATCTAAGCTAGGGAGGGGCAGAAAGCAAACTATATCAGTGAGTTGTTTAAATATTATATCGAGCGTGGAGAGTGCACGCTCGTCCCCGCTACGGTACCTGTAAATACCTGAAACGGATCAAAAATAACGCGGCTTACTGCTG
The DNA here is from genome assembly GCA_943193645.1 of Acentria ephemerella. Taxonomy (NCBI): domain Eukaryota; kingdom Metazoa; phylum Arthropoda; class Insecta; order Lepidoptera; family Crambidae; genus Acentria; species Acentria ephemerella. Next base: position 5,202,803 of record OW971886.1, on the reverse strand, counting down.
ACGCCACCATAGCTGTGTCAACTGTTGAATCTCGCCTGCAATTGTCTCCTAGAGCTACCTAATGGGAACTGCCTAGGTAGTCCTATATCATAAGTTAACCTGGATTCTTTAATAAGTACTCCCTTTGTACAATATATTCTTTGTACAATATTTGTTTTTGTATGATTTTACAAAAATATAGTGAATATTTTGCAAATATGTACAAAAGGTGAACTTGAAGTGTTATTTCAGTTATATACCTCACTGTATATACTGTAAAGGAACATACAACTTATACTCAAGGAATATAAAACAATGTGGAGTCTGGGAACTGACCTGGAAAACATAATTTTGCAAATCAAAACCAGTTTCAGAAAGTTTGCCATTCAATATTGGGAATGTATGATGGACTATGTATTCATCTTTAAGACAACATTGAATATATTTGGTATAGTAACTAATGTTTACAGAATAATAATGAATACTTGTGATGGGAAGTTCAATTTCTTATTTTCATGAAACAACAGTTCATATTGAGATTTATTAAATATGACTTTTATTATTATTATCAAATTAAATATCATCCACATATAAGAATTGATGTTTCATATCTGCCTTCATACAGGAAGTAAATTTTTATAAATAAATAAAATAAATCTTACTTGATCCTCATTGAGATAATTAGGAAGCCCTCCAATAAATATTTTATGAGGTGAATCTGGAACTACTGTACTGATTACACCAGCTGAAATCAAAATGATTGAATTTAATCTACAAACATTGCATTGATTTTTTCACAAAGAAACAAAGGGTTACAGACTGCAAAGAGAAAAGCTATAAAATTGGCTTTAAGATAAATATTGCTTACATGAGCATATGATGTGTACAAGTGAATTATAGTAGTGGAACTATAGAAACCAACATGATAATGGAATTTTATAGTTAAGTATACAAATAGATCCAAAATTATGATTCTTAAAATTTAGAGTTAATTCATTAATTTCTTTAAAATAAGAAATAATAATAATTGTATTAAAAAGACATACATCTAAAGTAAAAACACTAGGTCAGACAGTTTTCATCATATTGATTTTTATAAAAGTCCAGTATGACATATTCCATGTCACTTCATACATATTGCAAACAATCTCTACAATTAAATCACATTTATTTCAAAGTGAAAAAAGGAAAATCATTATTTTGTAATCCTGAAGTATTTGCCATTTTTAATGCAACAGAATACCTAATATCACCTGTTTCTCACAAAGTATGCTTGCACATATTATATAGTTATCTTAAAATGCAAGTTACTCCTTCAAAATGATAAAATAGCTATACTATACTAGTAACAGCCTAGTAACTTTAATGTTTGAAATATTGTTGAAGGAAATAGTTTATAAGACTAAATCATATAAATATTTGGTAAATTGTATAACTATAGTACCTATTTAGTAGGGTCCAAATTTTGAATGCAATATATCTAAAAAAACCCTATAATTATTATTTTTGGATTAACATCAGTATCAATATTAATTTGTCAGAAGCACACAATATACCTATATTTTTAACCAAAAAAAGTTATGAAAAAAAAAGTGAAATGAAAGTTACAAATACTCCAACTGTCCAGCCAAGGGCCAAATGAGTCAAAAATAGTATAATGTAATAAAAGTTGTAACCAACTTTTAGCACTGTTTGCTAAGGGCAGATAAATAATTCATCCCTGCTTTGAATAAGGTTAAGTTTGGTATACATGCTTACCCTTATTTTATTTGAATCTTGCAGAGAAATTAAAAAAGAACAAATATACATTTTGAATCATAAATACTTACCAGGTACATTAATTGCTGGATTTTCTGTGCCAGGCATAGGTTGGTAATCATGTGGTCTCCGTATCTTCAAACTCTGTCCTTTGAAGTTAATACCATCAAATGCCATAGCTTGAGTAGTTTCATCTATAGACCTAAATTCCAGGAATGCAAAGTTTTTGTCCAAGTTAATCTGACAAGCCAATACAGGGTTGCCTGCAGCTTGAGCTAATCCAGAAAGATGCATCTGCTGATTGAAAAACTCCATGGTTTCTTCTTCTGTCACGCCAAATGGTATGTTGCCAACATATAAGCGTCGCGCTTGTCTAGTAATTGTAGAACCAACGACCGGCACGGCAGCTTGAGGTGTATCCGCAACAATATTAGCTGGAATCTGACCGGCGGCTTGCATAGCTTTGTACTGTAGTGGTGTAATGTGTTCAAAGCCAGGTGGAGGTACATCCCAATAAAGCGAAGGCTTGCGACGACGTGACCTTTTAGCTGGTGATCTAGATCTGCTTCTTCTCTTTTCTCTACGCTCTCTAGAACGAGACCTCGAGCGTCGCCTTTCCCTAGAGCGAGACCTGCGTCGGCGATCTGTTAGAGAAAATATTAGATAATTTATTTAACTCATTGATATATGTTCTTCTATGATATCTTGATTTACTTACCTTTATCTTCACCCATTATATTTTAAGGTTTTTGAAGAACGTATCAAAAAAGAGCATAAACCAAAACACGCCAAATGCAAATACGGACAATACCGAACACCGCACTCACTCAAAATGGCGTCTATAAACTTTTTTAATAAGCCAATACAGAAATTGCACCGAGGTGCAGCCAGAGAGCTTAGATAAGATGTATTTCGATTACAGTATTGAATCTCTAAATATACAAATGTATGGGAATAGCTTTGATATAAGCAATTGCGATTATGAAAATGCATATTATATCGCCCTAAATAAGATACATTTCGACAATCACAACCGAATCACTTAAAGTGAAAATGTTTGGGATTTGACATAAGGTCTTGCTAAGGTATTCAGCGAATGTATGTAAAAATGTATTGAATTTAGCAATTTAATTGCGATCCAGAGGATGTGGAGCAGTGTGCCAAAATCATTCTATAAAAATAATATCTATATAAGATATGATTGTATGGGCCTTGTTCCCCTTGCTTTTCCTTTTATAGGGGAACTAAAAATGCGTAAATCAAATGGCGGCGTCTACAATTAGTTTCCAAAAACTCCATAGCGCACAAGAACATGTACACCAGTATCTCAGAGACAGAAATATGCATTACCTCTACTTTTGCGGTTTGCTTTCCCTATAATAGGGAGAATACAAATAAAAAAGGCATATAGATTACAGATGTGATGTGTTGATATGCAAGAAGATAGAAGTGAAATGACAGTGTCTCTCGTGTCTGTCTACGGATTGATCTGTGTCTTGTCCTTATTTGTCTGTAATTTTGTTAGAGGAAGGAAGTGTTGGAACTTGGCTTGATTGGAAAGGAAGTGAAAGTTTTTCAAGTTTGATTTCCAATAATTATGTACTTATAGCATTACTTGCAGATAAATGTTTCAATGGAGTACGGGTATCAATCTAAATACATAGTAATTAATTAACAATATTATTCTACTTAATTATGGTGAGGATTTTTATTAAAAGGTATTTCCTTTTCTAATGTGAAATATAAGTGCTTTTGAATTTTAATTTATTGTTTACAGGAGGAACAAAATGTAAATGGAAAAATTAGACAAAGAACGGAAAATAAATTCGATAATGTAAATCATATCAAATCACAAGATGAATTCAGAGAAAATATGAACAAAGTGTCTTCTAACTTTCGTATCGTAGCACTGGTGTTTTTATCTTTATTATTAGATTTACTAGCTTTTACGATGATATTGCCTCTTTTACCCTCATTATTAGATTACTACAATCAAGTTGAAGGTAATGGAAATAGTTTGTATTCATCATTATTAGAAGGAGTGAAAAGATTTCAAAAACTCTCAGGAGCACCAGATCAATTTGCTTCTGTATTATTTGGGGGAGCTTTAGGCTCCATGTATAGTTTTCTCCAATTCTTAACAAGTCCTATTGTTGGAAGTCTTTCTGATGCTTATGGAAGAAAACCTATGCTATTGGTTTGTTTGGTGAGTTTTGAATATTAACATTATTATAATATTATTTTCATTATTTATATTACTAAAAATTGAAAATACAATAATGAACTAATAATTTTTTTTTGTTTATTATTAGTCATTTTTTCATCTACTGATATATTCATCATTGATAAATTCACTAGTCTTAAAGTAAAGATATTAAATATTTTTTTATTATTAAATAAATTTAATTACTTCTAGACACATCTTATTCTATTCATTCCTTTGATTATTATAAGATCATTTCATGATTAATCCAATATAATTTATTTATAATTTTTAATTGAATAAAATGTAGTAAAATATGTTAGAAAAATTTAATATTAATATTGTTTATCAGTTAATCAAAATATGCAAAAGTTGATTATTTTTCATATTAAAAAAATGTTTTTATTACAATTCATAGATTGGGATAGCATTATCACATGCATTGTGGAGTTATGCAAGCTCTTTTAGTTTATTTGTGTTGGCCCGCTTTATTGGGGGTTTGAGTAAGGCCAATGTAAGTCTCAGTATGGCTATTGTTACTGATGCTTCCAGTGAGAAGACAAGAGCTAGAGGGATGGTAAGTAGGTGTTATTAATTTATAATTACTTTATATAATTAAATTTAAGGGCTTTTAAATTTAATTAGACATTAAACATATAAATACACACATTGAAGACTGATTTTAGAACTAATAGAAAAATAAATAGTTAATAGAGAAATTACACAGGTTATCACCTGATAATTGATTATGTATTACAAAGTCCCAATAGATCCTTATATTTCCATAGCTATTTTTTAAAATAAATATTTTGCTATATTTCGTAAACATGGAGTGGATTTTCGATATTGGGCGTCAAGCTAAAAGAGAGTAAAGCTACAACATTTTAAGGAAACACAACATTGCTGAAAACAGTTTATACTATAAGAACTCTTAAATGACGAAAGAATCAACATATATTAAAGAAAAATCACCTCAATAACAAAAACTTAGTATAAATTTAAGGGATATTAAAGTAAATAGGAAGGTTGAGAAGGTAATCCATGGTGGATTACCAAACTATTTTGGGCAAGCGACCCCTTCACGAAAATTAACTGATACGTCAGACCCCCATAGCCAAATGACATTATAAATCCTATCTCTAGTTTTTTTAATACATAAAAAATATTTACTAATTAAAAACTTCTATCAGGGGCACCTTGCTCGGTGCAACCGGTTGCAATTTTTCTTTTCATTCAGTTTTTCATTGTATAAATCTTTTTTTTATCTCATTTATTTATCTTTTATGCATAAGTTGAAGTCTATAAACACTGATTATTTTAAAGTAAAATTAGCTTAAGTTTCTTTGTCAAGATAACCCATTGATCAACATGTGCCATGGTTGACTATTCTGTAATATGTATTCTCTTCAGACCTCCAACACCGCACGTATATCGTTTGCGTCGCGGTGATAAAAATGCCTCAGTCGTTTAATATATATGAGCACTTAGTCAGTTTTACACTGTGAAGAATAGAAAGAAAAATAGTTTACTTATATCTACTACTGGGAACAAATTTCGAACCCAAGGGGTCGTTAAATACCACTTTGGGAATCCCTGGTTTAAACCATATTCTTGTGGTTTCAACCCATAAGGTGCCCTTGCTAACCCACCTCAAATTTATACTTTATATATTAAATGAATGATAATAATTAATTGGGTTATCAACAATAATTAAAAGAGCGACTATATTCTATTTAATAAAATTTATAGTATATTATTTTAGTTGATTAATAACTAATAATGAAGCAATTACTTATGTAGATAATTTCTTCATTATTAGTTAGGTAAAACACTGACCCAAATTCAATAATGTATTAAAAAATATTAACAGCTCAATTTATCACAGAAAGAACATTGAAATGTATATATTCATTTATCTCTATATCAATTCCTATCATTATCAATGCTATCAGATGTGATATGAATTGAACTAGATAATACGATGTACCAATATATTCCATATTATATTTATAAACAGGCTATATAGTAATTATCTAAGATCATCAAATACCCAAAAAGGATAAGGATTATATTACAGAAAAATACCTATTATAACTAGTATTAGTACAGAAATTGCGCCGTTTAAGAATATTAAGATCATATGATTAAAGAATACGTGAAATTTATTAAATTAAAAATACCCTCTACAACCTTACAAACTTTACCTCTTTATAATATTAGTATAGTTTTAATTTTTTATTGAGTGTCTTATGACACTGGCACTGTTATTTTATAAAACTTTTTGTATTCTTTTTTACAATTACTGTTAAAAACAACAACCACAATAATTTCATCTGTTTTTACATTCTTATATTTATTTTCAACTCATAGCAATGAGTGTTATTAGCTATTAATTGAAGATTTTAACTTTTTTAAAGAATTCTCAATGAAGTGTAATGGGAAGGCCAAATCTTGCTGAGTTTCATGCCTGTTCTAATCTCCCTATATTAACGAACAGATGGCTAAGATTGACGTTCAATAATTGTATATAAAGTACAAAAGATGAATAAAATATTTTGACTGACAACGTGAAGCATCATGTTTTCTAGTCCCTATACTAATGTCTGGCGTATTTGAATTAGAACTTTCATTCCAGGCTTTAATAGGTTTAGCGTTTTCAATCGGATTTATAGTGGGTCCCTTGGCTGGAGCGTGGTTTGCCAAATCTAGTGATGTAACATCAGGAGCCTGGGGAGAAAAACCTGCCTACTATGCTACAACTCTTGCCCTTGTGAATATTATCGTCGTTTTATTTTTCATTCCAGAGACACTATCAAAGGTGAGCAGTATACTCATAAACGAAACGTTATGCCACAATTTATAATTCAGATTTGTCATGTCTTAAGAGTTATACGATAAAGAGCAATAGGTGCTGCCCGTTGTAATGAATAGAGTCTGTCTTTCCCACGCGACTGTAACGGTTTAGTATCTTTTCCAAATTATGACCAAACTCGATAAGTTAAACATCTTGACGCTTATAATTTTTTTTATCTTAAATCTTACATCTGGGCTATACCTATGGGTAAACTAGACCTAATTTAAAATTATTTGAAATTTATATTGCTAAGTAGTCACAAATAACAAAATTAATAAATTGTTAATCTTTATTTTCAGGAAAAACGAGCACCTCTATCATTTACACTGTCTAAATCTGTGGATTATGTATCTCCTTGGCACCTGTTAAAATTTACAGCAGTGAAAAAAATGTCAATTCATCAGAACAAAGTTCTGACCAAACTAGGACTCATCTACTTTTTATATTTATTTATATACTCTGGTCTAGAGTTCACCATAACATTCCTCACTCACCATACATTTGAGTATACTGCTATGCAGCAAGGAAAAATGTTTCTAGTTATAGGTAAGAATTTATTTAAAGTTAAAAGTTTGATGTACTTTTTTCTAAGGTTGTGCAGCCAATTACGAGTAGCGATAGAGATATGGATGCTACTTTGCGCAACTAAATAACACATAATTTTAAGTTTGGATTTACGCGTAAATACGTCTTGTTACGTTACTCGTATCGTTTTTAATTGAAAACTAAGAATCTTTTAGAGATGGGTTCAGGGTTAAATCATCCAATAGCGGTATTCAAATGGTAATGTTTATGCACTTCATCTGAAGTATATTTCATGAACCTTGATGTACCAAAACGTGGTTGTGATATTGTAATTCAGCAATAATTATAGGAAATAGATTCAGAAATATAGAACCTTCAGGTATTACTATTATCGTTGGTGACATGTAAAAAAGTTCTTGCCTCTTAATGTGCGATAGTACAGGAGTTTATTTGACGCGAATAGAGATAAAGTATTATAAAAAAGTTTAGATAAAGTATAGAGATAAATAACCATACTATTTGGTCAGTTAAAATAATATTTACCAGAATATAAAATGTTATATATGAATACCATTTAATTTTGTGCCGACTTAGTATCACGACATCCTTAATTTCTCTATTTAGAAACCAGTCGTAAGACACATGTATCGTTATAATTGTGTAAGGGTATGTTACATAACAAGTTTGACTGATTATGACACAAGTGAGCGTCTAAATTCGACAATTATGTCAAGAGCTTAGGAGCCGTATGTTTTTAATACACATACCTAAAACTACACATACACGCATATATACTCTTTGTTTGCATTGCTTCTGTTTATGTACAAAATACGGAATTTTAATATATTTTAACCCATATTAAAAGCTATTTAATTAAATATCTATATAAGTATCTATAGGCTAGACGGTTAATTTTATGTCAGAATTAATTTTATTATTAAACTTTAATACTTATTTATTCAAATGTTGTATACGAGGGGTTTAATACCCCTGAAAACACTAATGTGGGTTTAATAATAATATCGCATGAGTGTTTTAATTTATAATTATAAACAGTTGCATAAAAGACTTTATCTACACCCATGGTATGAATCCTCCATAAACAGTTGTAGGTAAAAACCATGCGTTCTATGAATATAAAATTCATGAAAAGTTTAATTACTGAGTATATACAAATAAACTAAGTACAATGAAATATATTATATATTGTAGTAATAATTTACATATTTTATCCTTAATTATTAAAATTAATATTTTTTTATTACGGCGTTGAGATAGTGAAAAGCGCGCGAATCACAATGTCTATTTTTGAAATTCACCCACATACCACGCAACGAGCAGTAAGGATGTGGCTGCCCGATGAGTAAACCCTTTGTGTGGATGGGATCGAAAATGCTAAGGAATGATATTATGAGTTTTAGAACAACATAATAAAATAAAATCCAATAAAATTTCATCTTATCTTATATTATCCGTTTGTATGATATTATGGTTACTAGGACATTACTTGTTTTAATGTTGGCAATAAGCTTCTTAGCTTTCAGAATCTTTTATAGAGGATTTAAAGCATGAGTGTAGATAAAATAAATTTTTTTACTTATACACTGCATATCTGCAGGTGTTATTATGGCTCTACTGCAAGGCGGCGCAGCACGGCGCCTGGGTGCCGTGGGGGCTGTGAAGGCTGCGCGGGCGGCTCTGGTTTTAACACCACCATCGTTCTTGTGCGTAGCGATCGCTGCGCTGCGGGAACCGCCCCTCCTGCAACCTCATGTCTGGCTTTGGCTTGGATTAGTACTTTTTGCTATTTGTAAGTAATTAGTATTATCACTATTATGATCTAAATTTGAATTCATTGGCTTTAGTCAAATTTGAGAACAAATAAGAAGTAAATAATATCAAAATACCCGGGCGCCTCCAAGACAAAGCAAAAACAATTGTGGCTGGATAGTTTGGCTTGACAAATTAATGCTAGTTTTGAGCTATCTAGGTAACAGGTGTGTATAAGAATATTGTAATGTATTGTTTTATGTTTACAGCGACAGCATTCGCGGTGTCTTGTATGACATCGATGGCGGCAGGACAGGCGCCGCAAGACTCGCGTGGAGCGGTACTCGGCACCCTCCGATCCCTCGGAGCGCTCGCCCGCGCCGCTGGCCCGCTCGTCGCTGCCTCAGGTTAATTATTTACCCGTAGGAACTCAACCTTCTTAGAGCATATCATTCTGGTATACAGTGAACTTTACTTCGAAGGCCTTAGTGTGATTAATCAAAGTTGACATACGCTACGCTGAGCTTTCTGGTGCTGTTTTATACAATAATGAGTAATGCTGTGTACCGTGCGTGTAGTGCAATAAGTCAGTACAGATTATTACTAGTTCACGTGTAGTCCATTTGCAAATTCCTACGCACAAGTGCAAGGGAGATAGATAGAATACTGAGCGGGGAAAAAAGCGTTGCCTTACGAATCAGACGGCCCATAGCACGTAACGCATGTAACTTGAAATGTTTTAAACAAAGAAAGCTAGAGCAGTAGGGTTTGTTTATTTCTTCATTGTAATCTAAATGAGCATAACAAAGAGTTCAATTATGATTTAGTAGCAGTAAGTAAAAATAACCAGTTAAAAATCTGATTAGAAATAAAAGTTTTTATATAACTTATAAAGGATAGTTCAGAAGGTAAGGAGATGCAAAACGCGGTTTTCTTACTTATATCTGCAATCTCAAAGTACTCTTTAAACATTCGATAGTGGGTAATAACCAAAAACAATAACATTTTACTTATTTTTAAATAAACAGTTACGATTTTTTAAAATTATTACTTTTCTATCAAAATATGATAGCAATTACTTAAGATTTATACGTAATTCGATAATACGTAATTCGATACCACCGTGGGTAGAAAAAAAGTTGTATTCCGGAAGTTTCATACCTTACGCGAAAGGGGAATCGTCGTTATTATCGCCTATTATTGGGAGGTATCTTTATGAATTTTAATCTTAAACCACACCCTCCGTCTTGCTGAGTGTTATATTAAAAATTAGACATGAGACAAACATACAAAACTGACAATCCCCTTCCCCTCTCTCCTTATTCTTCTCCCTCTCCTACTTCCTTTCTAGTCAATTTTTACTTTTCTTCCCATGGAGATTCGCTTAGATTTAAAAACAGTGGATCTACCAAAACTGATAAGGCATTCAGCAAGTACGCAAACAAAGGAGATCCCACATTGTTGATCGTACCAAAAAGTTTACATCACACTTGGTCGCGGAAATTTTGGCTATGAATGAACGATATCTTACTGTATGATGACGTTTCTAAAATAATAAATCGACTCTAGGTTATCAACTGATTTTTTTTCAGTGTTTTGGTGTTCGGGCGCTGCCGTCACGTATACGATCGGATCCATTATTTTAATATTCCCAGCTGTGATGATTAATAGACTAAAGATGTAAAGTAAATGTAGGGTCGTTGTTGAAACAACTGCGCCCCAAGAACAAGCAATAACTATAATTTATTACAAGTCGTACTGAACTATTTATTACTATAATTATTTTTATACCAACACATTTTGTCTTTTACCTTTTATGAAACGCCTTTTGAAAGTTTACCTACTTATCTCGAATAACAGTATTAAATTGTTTTAAAAAAATATTTCTACTTGTTTCTTTTACTTCTAATAGTACTTATATGTATACTCCCCAGAACGGAAAATACTCACTGAGTATGTTGGGTCTAAACCGAGAAAATAGTGGTGTGAGAAACTGAGAAGAGAGCATAAATTATTTTGAATTTCTTTCCTATACTTAGGAATGTTTATTTATTTATATAAGAATACCACTATTTTACTGCAAATTCAGTCTGTATAGTTCCGGCGCTTAGAGGATGCGTTTCTGATTACCTTGTAACCTTGTATTGTATTTGTTGCTAGTCGTCATACTAAGATGGTTGGACGCCCATTTGTGTGATATTTGTTGTAAAATAACAAAGGTCTGGCATTTACGAATACTTTTACTAGAAGTTTGAACACGTTCATTTTAGTGTTTGTGTCTCGTAGACATACTTATTACTAACTTTAAAAAAGAGGATTCTATGTTCCTCTGTATCACCGATTTCACCGTCCATTATAGGCAGTTGTTAAAAATTCTTTTTTATTCGATAAATTATACTCCTGAGGTAGTCCTATTTTCACCAAGTCCAGATATAATGATGGGATGCCATTGAAATCAAAGGCAGACAAATCTAAAACTTTATTTAAGAAATACACCTAAGTCTGTTTTTACACGGTCTTTTTGTACACGGTTTTGATATAACACGGTTTGAAAATTGAATATTTTTAATTTTTTTACACGATTTTATTCCATTTAGCACGATTTGAAATTTTATGTATGTACTTTTAAGATTAGAGTGCATATCTTTTTTATCATTAATTACTATGCTTGTGAAAATAAGCATTATATATTTGATTTAATGAAATAAACATGAATTCTTGTTCTTAAAAATTCTTGTTTTTCTCTAATTTTAATAGGTTTTTTTACACGGCTTCTTCTGGAACCAATCTACCGTGTAAAAACAGACTTAGGTGTAATATATTACTTAAACATCCGATTAACAAATTGACGAGTGAAATACTTACCCATCTAACTTTTTAAATAACAAAACTAAAAATCGACCGCTAAACACTAAAATGACAAAAATAAATCATTTAATTACTTTTCTAATTTAAAAGCACTTTAAAAAATACAGTTAAATTAAATAAGTACAAAAATATTTTTGCCTTTTTAGTATTTTGGAGCCTGTTTTTATTCTTTTCCTCTTTAGTGTTACCATGGAAACTTTGTTGACATTTAAATGTCGTTCACAGAGTACTGATGTCCATCCATCACGTACTTTAATGTAAGATTGTACTATATTTTTACTAATAAAGCGTTGTGGTTAATCAAAGTATGCCCTTATTTAATAATAAATTTTCTTCAAAAACTATACCTGTCAGGCGGCAGGACACGGCGGTGATAAAAAATGAATTTGGCAGTGACTATGCATCTAAGGAATTATCACTTGATATGGGGCCGTTGACTCTAAAATTAGGCGATTTTGATGTGTCTTTTGAAGACGGACAATGGATTCCAGGTAAAGTAAAAACAAACTTCGGTTTTTGATATTTTTATAATATTTAATCTTTAGATACATATTAGATAAAATAGATTTTCTATTGTCATACAGCACAAGCGGGCTAGAAATAAAAATTTAATCCTCAAAACTTACATATTTTGCAATTTAATTTTTAAAAAAAATTCGATGGATTTGTAGCTTCAGGTAAAGCAGGCGCAGCACACAAAGAAAATATTCGTCTCAAGAAGGAGTTAGAACGCCTTGAAGAAGAGAATAACATGCTCAGGCTAAAGTTTGAAATCTTATTAGATATGATGACGGACAAGACAGTGGAAGCAGAGCAACACGCTGAGGTACAAAGAGCACAGAGCACAAACTCATTAAAAATTAAGAGTAAGAAACAGAAGTGGTAAAGTATTGGACCAAACAATACATGTCTGCGTATAATGCGGTCAAATTATGAATTGGACCGTTCCTCTGCTGAACTTCATTTCGCAAAGGACAAACATTCAATTAATAAATACAACTAAATACCGGATAATAACTTAAAAAAGATTTCAGTTAATTTTTTTACTATTTTAGGATTTTGAAAAACCATATGGAGTAATTGAAGTTATTTCATAGCCATGACGTAACAAATTGCTGATATCTCGATCCTATTCTCTTTTTCATCATCATCATATCAGACGAAAGGCGCTCACTGCTTGACAAAGGTGTCCTCCAAAGATCTCTAAACCGATCGGTCCTGCGCTCCCCGCATCCAGCAGCTTCCCGCAACCTAAACCAGATCGGCCGTCCTTGAGGGAGGCCTAACAACGCTGCGTTTCCCGGTACGTGGCCGCCAGTCTCGCTGACAATGTGCCCAAACTACTGCCACTTCAAGACCCCAAATCTTTGGGCTACGTTGGTGACCCTAGTTATCTTGCAGATCTCATCATTTCAGGACACCGAGTATAGCTATTGTCCTTTCTGGATTCCAAGTCTACTAATTTAAAACTATCGCAGATTAATAAAAATAGTGTTTCAATGGTACAATTCTTCTCATTTCTTAGTAAACCAATTAGCAAAATTAATTTGCATCGATAACGTTTAATCTTCTATCTTGTCAGTGGCTTCTTCATAGCGTATTTTACTATTTATTTAGACAGTTTAATATTTCTATAAATAACGTTGCGATAACATTTTTGCAGAGACACTTTTCAGACACTTTTTCTTACACAAAAATGATGTGTATTCGCATAAACAAGTTTTGACTTAAATTTTATTAATAGAGCTGCTAAGCTTTGTTGGAATACTAATTTTACCAAAGTCAATTATAAAATTAAAAAGAATGCTTTACAGTATACGTAAAATGAAAATAATAATAGGCATAAAGGTAAATAATTTTTAGCTACCATACTGGTTGGAGCTAAAAATGCTTGAGTCACCATTTTAGAAACGTTAAATGACGTCAGACGTTTTTGATTGTATTGTACTGAAAGAGTAATACTGAACATAAATATTAAAAACATACACTGAATATTTTATTATTAATATATAACAAACAATCCTAAACTTAATCAAATGGAAAAGAATGTTTACTATTTTTGTTACAAAACACTATGAAGAAATATATACCAAAAGAGGGTTGTGATGGATTCTAAGTAAAGGTTCACAGATATTCCGCCTCAGAATATCATAAAGTCGATTCTGAAGCGGTATGTAAGTGAAACCGCCGATGGCATACTGAAATGATATGAAAGAGATCTGAAAAACATTTTATATAATAAACTTTTAATTCAGTTTTCACAAATATAACTACATCTATGCTCATTACTGGCTTACCCGAAAAATAAGTACTCATAACGCTGAATAGTTAAATAAATTAAAAAGAATCCTAATATTTCCTACGATTGTAAAAAAGTAGGTATAAAAAGTACACCTACACAGAAATTCTATCCCTATAACGTTATTTAAATAAGTACATTAAAGTATAAGTGTTTCGTATTGAAAATAACTTTCGAAATTCCAAATAAGAAGTACATAAAACTTTTGGACAAGTTTTTGCCGTTTTATTCATATATTTTTTAATTGCAGTCAAAAAAACAAACCTTAAATACAAACCACTATGGTTTGTGTGGCGTGATTACAACAATCACAAATCTAATAATGTTTGACAGTAAAAAAATTAGAACGGAATGAATGCGGTTTGCCCTACGTTCAACTAAGAATTAATATCCTAAGTTTCAATTGGTTTCGAAAAATCTGTAGATACAGTCAGATAGATTATTAAAACACTATAAAATTAGAAATTGTTTAATCAACAACTATTTATATAAATAGATATTCAATTATACAAAAGTAATTCGTACTACGAATAACAAAAAACAGGCACTTGTATTTTATACAAATTAATAGATCATATTTGTTAATATGATACTAAAATAGTTAAGATATGAGCACGAATAAGAAAACGGAACGCGTAATCAGGCTGTTAGTGGAAGTCGGCCGGTGATGTTGCCAGATTAGTTTTCTTGGTTGTTAGGGCATCGACTCCGTACATGGCCTTCCTGTCGACAAAGGCCACATTTACGTGCACGTGGTTCCCCGTCGTTATTGCTGCGGCCTCCACGATTCCCACCTCGACCTCTTCCTCGGCCTCTAGAATTATTGTTACTGGTACCCCATTCCGTACCTATTAAGTAAAGTTGTAATATATAATTTTACATTAAGCCTTATTTTAAGATGTGTGAGAATAACACTTAACTCTATGAAAAGTCGAACTACATATCAGACACAATAGTTTATCTATTGTATGTGCGCCAGCAAATTGGTAAGGGACCTAAGCTGTTTTTTCATTGTATTTAGTAAATACGAACAATGTACCCGGACCCCACGGTCTAGGTACATTGACATGTAAGAAACCTGAAAATCAATTTTAAACCTCACAGGACCAACATGTATATATTCTAAATTATAAAAATAATACAAACCGACATTTCCTCCTTCATCCGCCCATTGGAAAAAATTACAGCGCGCATTTATATCCTTCGGACATCCATAAAACAGTCTACCTTTATTAGGTCCTTCTTTGTGAACTGTTATTCTAAAAACCATATAAAACCTTTGTTAGTAAAAGGCCATCAGACAGATTTAAAGATAAAAATGATATTTGTAATAATAACTAACTTACTTTTTTCCCGGCAAGCCACAATTGCATGTAACATCATCTTCATTTCCTGGAAAATCATCTCTAGAAAAACTAGGCGCTATACCCCAGCCTCTAGTTGGGTTACTAGTACTAGATGTAGTAGTAGTAGTGCCCCAGGAAGTGCTGGTTTGTGGCGGGGTCTCAAAATGATTATGCCCAACACCATCAGCTGATTCTGGTGCCCATAAGAAGAAATCGCAGCCACCATTATCTTTGCCAAGTGGGCATTTATAAAATTTCTTTCCTAAAATTGGAATACACTATAGAAACAGGTGTGCAGATTCTGAACCCTGAATTTTTTTAAATGTATCGTTTCAGATATTAAAGAGTTTCGGTTCCTCAAATGAAAGGAGAAAAGTTTAAAAAGTTTGGCTTTGAAATAATTAAAAATTGGTACCACCAAGAAATCCCACTTGATTGATTTCGTTTTGATTATTTCTTGCAAATGTTTAACAGCATACACTATATTTACAGTCTATTTGTAGTTTCTCAAAGCTGGTAACTTTATCAAATGAAACAAGACAGCAATAACACTTCTACTATAAATATTTAAAAATAATTATCAACTTTAAAAATTCTTACCAAAATTTGGTGTTTGCTTTCTTACAGTTAGTAATATAGCAGTTTTATTACAGTTACATATAATATTATTATCATCTGGGTTGCTATTTGTTCCTGGAATTGGCATGCTTGTGTTGTTTGTGCGATTTTGAACTATGTTTGCAGATGGTGGAGGTACAAATTGTCTTGGATTATTGGCGGGCCTACTCTGATTCTGTCTTGCTGGCATCACACTCACCACATTAGCTTCTCGGGTGTTATTACTAGATATATTTGTGTTAATTCTTATGGGATTGTTTATTTGAGGTCTAGTGTTCTCCGATAAAGGCCGCACGCTTGAAATATTTATTTTTAGTAGTTCTAAAAAGGTCATATCACAGCCACCTATACACGCAGTGAATGGAGGTGGGTACAAATGACTAATAGAATTGTTTCTCCACTCGAATTTTATCTTCTTGTTATTATTTCCACACTGAAATTGAATATACCCGTACTGTGTTATCTATGTGCCTAATCCTCAAAAATGAAGAAAGTGGAAAATGACATATTACATATTATTATTTATTTTGATATTAAAACTCACCATTGGACAGGTTTCAGGTAAAACAGTTAAAGTTTTCACTATAGTTGGAAGCCACACTGCATTTTTACAATTAGGATAAGACAAGCAGCCAATGTAGAACTCATCAGGATTGTTTTTTTTCTGTCTAACAACCATATCAGATCCACATTTAGGGCACTTTAAAACTGAAAGTGTAGAAGCATTATTTTTTATTAAATGTATAATAGAATAGTGTCAATAATAAGATTAAATATTAATAACTAGGTACGGACTTAAATGAAAATATTACGCACACTGCTATACTCAGACCTTGAACCTTTTCTAACGCTACATTTCTAAATAAAAATATAAATATCTAAAAGAGTTCTCTATATTATAATGTCAATAATTTTAAAATTTAACACAAACCTGAGGGCATATCTATCGGCAATGTTTCAGCTCTAGGGTTGTATTCGTTAGGTCTTTCGCTAAATCTTTCTGCCAAGGCTGTATCAATTTTATTCGCCTCAGCAGCCACCGTCATGTATACTTCTTTATATTTCGCCACCTTTGTTGGTCCAACAATAAGTACGAAATGAGTAAAAGGGTTATTTTACGAATGAGCAAAGATGTTCTAAGCATATGTGAATTATTATGTACCATTTTAGAATTGTGAAAGCACAAAATATCGTCGGGTCGAAGTGCTCCGAGAGTGAAACCTGGCCCTTTACTAAGGTAAGAATTGTGAATGACTAAATAATAATAATTTTTCTCTCACTCACAGTTGTTATGTAGCTCAAAGTAAGACCTGTAATGGATACTAGATTACGTAGAAATATAGATAGTAATATGTATATAAATACAGAAATATAATAAATAAACATACAGACATCCATGACTTGTGAGCATATATTCGTAGTCATCATACAGATATCTGGCCCTACCGGGATTGGAACCCAGGACTGTCCGTTCTGACCACACGACCATACGTCTGTTAAACGTACTTACTGCTGATTTCAATTTTCTATGTACAGATGGAGATACCTACCACAGTTAATATACAAATAGCATTGCCCAAAATCAGCCCCACGCTTTTCCAAGAAAGGTTATTTATAATTAAAGAAAAAACTAGTTAAGTAAGTTATACCTGTTCAGCTAGTACTACATCCGGCTGTTTTCTACCTTCGCTAATATCCTTCAAATCTGCTTCTAGTTGAGCTCTTAGGTGAGGCTTCGATATAGTTAAGCCCATAGCGTCGTAGCCCTCTACAAGCCCCATACCTAATAACCCAGGCACAAAGTGTAAAGCGTCGGCTAGGGCAACGTAGGAACGGTTTTTTATAGTCTCTATGTGCTCCGCGTGCGTAGCATCAGTGCCTGAAAATTTAATCATCTATATAGGTATGCTACTTGACCCGGTGAATTTCGTATCAGTTATTATTATTTATTTATTTAAGGACAGCCACATGATACATATTGTTTTAACTTATTAATAGTTTAGACGATAGGTCGTCCTAATGAAACCATTAAACACTAGTTTTTATTCTGTAATGAGCGCCGTCTATCAAAATTAATCCAAAGTAGCGTTGGAAGAAATGACAGTTTTGAATTTATTCTTATTAAGTTTTTATTAAATTTAAAATTTAAAATGATTTATCCTCTATGTTCTAGGATATCTTGAATATTAAGCTGCGTCCAACAGGGTCTATGATGATCAATTGTTTAACCTTAAGAACTGTATACAAAATTATGGTATGCAATAAATAATTTGAATTGTATATAATTGAACATTATATGAATTAATATTTTTAGAATTGTGTTCCTTCTCTGCGATGAGTAAGGTAACCTGGGCTCTTAAAGGAAACACAGTATTAATAGTCAGAAGTGAGCATTGGCAAACGAGCCTAAATAACTCCTTGCTACATAATCATTATTATTAGCTCTTTAGACTCTCAGCAAGCAAACGATAACAAAAAAACATATTAAATTACCAATTATAATATATCAGCATTCCTGTATGTAATTCCCCTATTGCTTTTAATATAAATCACTCTGTATTATAATAAAAAATAACATACATGTAAGCAGTTTTTGACTTTATCCCATAATTTAATATCATAAGTAACAAACTTAAAAAAAAATACATCATCCACGAGAAGATTTGTTGGACAAGAAAAATATAATAGGTGTAGTAGCTAGGTATACGGTGAACATACATCTCCGCCTTTCCTATATCGGACCGTGGTCATAGCAGTTGCAGTTTAGAGCAAGTAGAAGACCTAAGTATTAAGTTTTGGATACTTACCAATACCATGTTTTTCCATAAGGGCAATTAGGTCAGCTTCAGTCAACAGATTTGGTGGACTTGTGTTGCCATCTAGCATGTCTATGCTTGTGGGTTCGAATGATTGACCAGGCTATAATAATAATTTGTTACATACATAAAAATACAGAAGTTAAACTCGGATCTACTAGATTGTATTTTATTGGATTAGCACCACGGTGTTCCATATACTGTTTATTTTTCTAAATTTCAAAACATTGGGGGTTCATCAACAAATAAATCACGTATACACAGAAACAAGAGGAGTAAGGATTATAAAAACACCGGTTAAATATGTAAGCGATTGCAGTAACAACCGGAACCGAAGTACGGTGGAGCTTGATTGCAAATTTATGACTAACCTGGGATCAACCCTGTCAAAATTACTTTGTATTCGTAATCGAAATCAAAGTGATCTAACAATGACAGTTAATCATACAAATTTGTGATAATTAACACAATAATAATTATATATTATAATGTAATATTATTATTCTAATTCTATATAATTTATTTTATTGTGTAAAACATCGTGTTTATTGTATCATATGTTCGTATTTATTTTGGTGACATATCAGACACAATAGATTTTGTGTTGTTTTTGAAGAAAAGTTGAAAAGTAAAACCAACTTGATAGATATGGATCTCCTTAGCCGACCACTTGTCGTAAGGGTAGACTTCTAGGTAGTTTTTTTCTGTGATCATAAGTCCATTGGATGAAAATTTTTCACTGGCAACGTCAATCACAACAATGGTCTCTTGCCCTCGAGCATCTTTCGAGCAACATGCGAGAAAAGAACGCACTATAAATTCATACAGTCTTTGCTCGTTGCCGCTTAAACCTACAGACATAAACTTTAATTAAATATGGAACTAAGGAAAGAAAGTTGAAAACAAAAACTAATTAGTGACTGTAAATTACAACTACTACTTAACAGTAAATGTATCTCAGTAGCATTGTAAAGAATAGGTCATTTATTCATACAACTTACTATAACGTACAACGTACTTATAAATATAAATTAAGATAAAAAACTTACTATTTGTGTACTTTGTGGGGTGAATAGGCGGATGGGCTTTGTCGCTCTTATTGCCTTGTCGTGGGGTTGGGCCGCCACTATCTAAAATACCTTGAGCAAAAAGGCCCCAGTTTGAGTCAACTGTTTGTAAACCTACAAGCTGTGCCAAATTCATTTCTTTCGGAAATTCATTCGTTTCTGTTCTGGGGTAGCTAATGAAACCTTGAGTGTAAAGTTTCTCAGCTATTCTCATGGTCTCCTTGGCGTTTATTTTTAATTTTCTTGAAGCTAATTTTTCTAGTTCCTAGAATCATGATCGAGTTTGTATTTAAATAAGATCAGCCTCCTAAACATCATGCCTCTAATTTTCGCCATCGATGCGCTAAATGATGTAAGCTGTCGCTTAGCTATTAGAGCGTAAACGTCAATGTCATATATGTTTATTGATCGGTTGCAATAGCGATTAACGAAAGGCATGTTGTCTGGGGAGGCTGAAGTAGGATGATGTGCTGTTACCCACAAACAAATGAGAGATGGTTGATACCTACTCCTTTCTCATAATGGCCACAATTATTTTTTAGTTCAGTTAGAATTATGTTTACTAATTAATTTGATAAAAATAACAAGGGTTGCTCAACTGCATTTAGCTTGAGGTGGTGACCCTATAGATAGAATATTAGAACTGGCTGTTAAACTAAATTTCACCAAAGAAAGTAAAAGAAACTATATATATGCTATTCACAATTTAAACTTGGACTATCGAAATACACAAGACCGTTTGCCGAGACAGGAAATTAAGAAATTAAAAAGTGAGTTGCTTCGTAAAGTCTTCATTAAATGAAATTAATTATGAGTCAAAATTGATCAAATTGAATTTCTAAATATGACGTAATATGACATGACATGAAAAAGGAGAGCTTCCTTTTTACAATAATATGACTTAAATGTATCGTGTATATTGAGTGTGAAAATATACTTACCACTGTGTCCAACGGCAATGGCCTCCACTTAGATTTTGGCTTAGTTTTAACATCAGAAACTTTCGCTTGTGGACTCTCCAAACATATGTCATGTAAAACCTGGCATGCGTCTCTATCAAACAGTCTTATTCTATCCCAGTTAAAATCAACACTTAAATTGTTCATTGTATGGTTAACTGGAAATTATAACAAATATAGGTAAGTATAAGGTAAAGATAAAGAGTAAACTTTGACATTTATATCCGAATTATGAAATAGTTTCACAATTCAAAAAATTATGTGGTCTTAAAAATTTTAAACATTTTGTACTTTAATTGGTATTGTGCTTTTACTAAATGATGAAAGTGAGCCTATTAAGGTTACACTACAGCATTTGCTCATCAAACGCAATGATTTGTATGTCTTGGCATGGTGTAGTGGGAAGAGCTTAATTTTCAAAATCTAATCACCTCTAATTTTCCAAAATGGTTCTACAATAAAGTTCTCTACTGCTCTGTACCTCTCCACTACAAATCCAAGTGTCGGAAACTGACATGAACCATAGCTGATCAGGCTATCTGCAAGTTTACTGGGGAAAACTTTCTGGAGTCGTAGAGTCTGGAATCTTGTAAAAGCAGCACCTAGAAATAAGTACAAAGTATTTGTATTAACTGTTTGTCCCATAGCAGCTTAATGGACATTGCATGTCCTCAACAATATAATAGTTAATTGAAATTGTAATTTTTCTACTTGCTATATTTTTTACGATTATTAAAACCTTATTTCATTGTATATAATTTTGTGGTGTACTTAGATACTTTTTAGCTAGGATAATTTATATGTTCACAGTCCACAAAATCATTTGAACCATTATTAAAATTATTATACAGGTATGTTGATAGAATACAATTATTAGGATCTTCACTGTCATCATCATAAAAACAATCTACATATAAACATGTCACTGGTGAGGACAGGCCTCTTCTATTACATGGGAGAGGGGTACAAGTCCATACATGGGGGAGAAATACAAATACAATTGCCCACTTACCTATCCTTAAATCTAGTTCTTGCCTAACATCTACAGCATCACTGATACTTTTATTTGGTTGTTCTAAATTTTGAAGAGCTCTGCGCACAGAAACTGCTGTAATTTCAGAGAATTTAGCGCGAAAAATCTGTACATTACTCTTTACTGCAGTGCATACTTGAATGATTTCAAAACCAATGTTCTCTCCTTCTCTATCACAATCTGTCCATATTATTAGTACTTGGCAGCTTTTAACTTCCCTTTCTAACGTTTTCTATAATAATATCATAAAAAAATAAAAAGGTATTTTAAATTACAATCTGATGAGATAGTACATTTGACTGATTGTGATGTGAATATTTTTTTATGTTATATTCAGAATATTTTGTAGTTAATGTAACTCAAAAAATATCAAAAAAGAGAATCATGTGTTGCAAATGGAAATTACACCCTATATAATATTGATCAATACACTGGACCACTTTGGAATGCACAAAGAGAGTTAGACATGGAGCAAGGAGATTACAATGAGCTTTATTATTTTATTATGTACCAGAGCTTAAGAATGATTTATTGGATGATTATAGAATAAAGTATGAAAAGTAGGTTATCTTAGAAATAAGCAGAACAAATCATAACTTGGTGGTAGTCTTATCTTATCATTAGTCTTTAATAAAGTAAGTAGGTACTGAAAACTACTGATACATATCATCGGGAATAGTGCAATCTAAAATTAGTAAGGTCCACATATCTGCACTAAATTTGCAAATTTGAAGTTTTGATAGTTTAAGCAATTGACTACATTTGTCAGATACCTGAATTTATCCAACAATAGTTATACAGATTTGCACTATCGCAGATAAAATGGTCTGGAATAAAAAGTTGACTGCTAATTTTTAAGTGTTTGAATTTATTTAGATGCTTCATGTTATCAAAGTTATAGTTATATATAAGAAAAAGTTATATTAATTTATTATTTTAGAAAGATATTGTTATTGATCTGAGTAAAAATAAGAAATAAAGAGAGGGTTACCTTTATTTTTTCATAGCTATCTGGACAGTATTTAAAAACTGGTGCATCAAACAAGGACAAGGGATTGCAAGACTGCCAGTTCTTGTATGTTCCTACAAATTCTAGGGCTAACAAATGTCCGGACACAGAAGTCATGACCATTTGACATTTTTGACCCCTAAAATCTGCTTCAAATTCATAAATCTTATTATATTGTGATAGTCCTTCACGCTGTAATCAGATGAAAATTTTTAATGACATCTATATCTACAACTTGCTGATTTGAGGCTGGGGACTTAAATTTAAATATTTATAACTGAAATACAGCTTCAGAGTTTCCTTACCAAATGAAAAAATTAACAGTGATTTCTTAGCTAATACTCTTTAATTCACAGCCAATCTCAAGGATTGTTGCATTAAATAATTTAAATTATTTATTTATGATTCACATCATAAAATTGAGTTTTATAGGATTGTTACTATAATAACAAGCAAATTCTAAAGAATTTCACTTGTGTGCTACAGCAAATGACTATTACTAGTAATTAGTAAAATGCCTGTTACAGCCAGGCAGAGGTAAAAGATATGTTCCACATTCCATTGTTAGTTTTAATTTACCCTATGATAGAAGATTAGAACTTGACTAGAGAAAATAACATAAATTCAAACGGCAAAAAATGATAAGTTACTTGCCCTCCTAGAAGTGCCTCGAGACAAGTGCAGTGCGATATTTTTAGCGGCATCGTTTTTTTCAGCGACATTTAAAATCTTCATAATATCAGTCTTATTTCTCACTGTCACGAAAATATTACTGTTCAAAGTTAGTAAACAAACTCTTTTCAGATTGAATGAATTGAATATATTATTCATAGTTTAATATAGGTACTAAAGATTTCATTACTACTTTAAACAAGTAATAATTCAATAATTAAAATTTTAAATAATAAAAACAAGTTAATCCATTGAGCACAGATTATAAAGAGTAATTGTCAACGTAAATAGAAAAACAGATTACTGTGAATAATGTGTTACCTTCATACATTATAATTTTAACATAACCAGATTATTTCATTAAAATTTTTATATTACATTCTACTTTCATATACTTTTATTTCACCAGCCATCTACACAATGGCGGCATCTACTCTTTATATATATATCTATATATATGATAAATTACAGATATTTTAATGAATCATATTTTTACGTTATTTAAAGTAAAAAACGCTGTATAAATGTATTTTATAAGCCGCAGTATCATGTGTATGTAACAAAGTGGCAAGGTTTATTGGGAATGGAATTTTCAGGCATAAAAGATTATTCCAAAAGGAAGATCTTTGATATTTTGAACACGAAAAAATAATGTGATTAGAATGTCATCGATTCCAACGCCTAGGATTATTCATTGCATGAATTTTAGCCAGGTGGAAAGGGGTACAACAAATATGACCTAACCTTATACGAGTAATACATGTGGTTCCCATCTTGCCAAACCTCATGTTAGCGAACCAAGGGTTTAGGATAAATTCTTGTATTTGAGAATAAAATCTGCCCTTTTCCTGTCGGGCTTACCATTAATGGCCAAAAGCTTCTTGAACATTGCTATCCCGGAGTCATACATAATTACATAAGAATTGGTTGTATGGGCTTTAGTTTCCTTTGTCTTCCCTACAATAGTGAGTATAAAATAACCAAAAAAAACATCTTTGGACTGTCAATATAAATCACTGTCAATTTTAGACATAATCTTTCTAATCTGTACTGTCAATCTGTTGAAAACTATGTTACTTAGTTACCAGGCCAAATAATTGAAAAAAAAAACTGTTATGCCTTAGGTTAAAATAAATATAGTTATAAATCGTATTTAATATTAAATAATATATTGGTTTTCTTAGCCATAATTCACTTTACGTCAAATTAGATACCACTTGAGATACCGACCATAATAATTGTAAAATCGCAGTTAAATATTGTTACTGTGTAAATATATAGGTTCAAAATTATAATAGATTTTGAATGAATTTTTCAATATAAATTTTATGACTAGAATATTTTTACATACAAGCGAACTTTTCTTATACGAACAAGCGTCTTAATAAAATTTAGTATATTCGAGTGAGTCATAAAAATGATAACTTGGCGAGCTTTACAGCGAAAAAACTTAAATTTTACTAGAATGTGTTTTCTTATGAACTATTTAAAAAGATTGAAAAGTTCACAACAGTGGTTGAGTCGTCAAAAAGCTGATCCTTACGTTGAGAAGGCCAGGATCTATAATTACAGGTATAGTTTTATTTATAACATTTCTGGTAATTGTTTATAAATTACATATACTTTAGTTATTTTGTCAATTAATTTCAGATGCAGAAGTGCTTTTAAATTATTAGAAATGAATGAGAAGGCTAACATTTTGAGTCCAGGCTTAAATGTAATTGATCTTGGTGCTTCACCTGGTTCTTGGACTCAAGTGGCTGTACAAAAAACTAATGCGGATGGTGCTGACCCCACTAAACCAAAAGGTTCTGTGCTTGCTATTGATAAATTGCAGATATTTCCTATTGAGGTAAGTAGAAAGCTATTATCTTATCTATCTTTTTTACACTGTTTTAATTTTCTTAAAAAAATTTAAGTTTTCTGCTTTCCTTTAACTGGGAAAGGGATTTCTATACTTATTTTTGACTATTAATAATAGCATGTGGATTTGTAAAATATTAAATGAAATTACCTTCTATTTGTGTCTTTTTTGTTATGACTGAAATTAACAAGAGTTGCTCAACAGAATAAGTGATATTTTATCAATTTTATATATCCTTTTAACAGGGTGCTAATATTCTGAGCAACATGGACTTCTCAACAATAGAAGCTCATGAAAAGGTAGTGGAAATACTGGGTGATAAGAAAGTAGATGTAGTCTTGTCAGACATGGCACCCAGTGCTACAGGTGTAAAGGAATTGGACAAGGATAGAATAATTGGACTTTGTTATATGGCTCTAAGATTTGCAGCTTTAGTAACAAAAGTTGACGGTATTTTATTATTTAAAGTTTGGGATGGTAAAGAGGTTCCAATTCTAGAAATGGATTTAGAAAAGTTTTATAATACCATTAAAATAATCAAACCAAAAGCAAGTAGGTCTGATTCATCAGAGAAATTTATTCTTGCCAGAGGTTTTAAAGGAATACAACGACCTTTACAAAATGGTCGCTGGGGTTGATAGGGTTGAAAATACTACTACAGTTTGCAAATCAATCAGCACAAATCATATAAAAATAGTTTTGTAAAATTTCTTTTAATCCCTCTCCTTCCAATGCATAATTATTTGCTTATTTGAGATGTAAAAATCAGTAATAATAATAGTTAAAAGTTTTTTTTGAGTGTTTCTCTTCTTGAATAGGTACAATAAAGATATATTCTATTCTATTCTAATAGTTGGTTCAAATATTTTATCTACAATTAGGCCTGCATCAGTTCAGATGCCATGCAAACTCTGTTATTTTTAGTAAATTTATAAATAATGTAAGGCCACATACTTGTAGTATTCTTCTAGGCACCACCTCTATAATTCAATTGATACAATCAAGTCTTTGTTCAATATTCATTCATATTTTGTTTGATAATGGCTAATATGTCCACAAAGAACATCTTCAATTGTCTAAATGTAAATAAAATACAATTGTGTGTAAGATTTTAATGGATATAGGTATTATGTTGTAAGCACTTTGTTACTTGTTTATAATTGCTAATCTAGGATTTCCCTTCATTTTTAAACTAGAAATACTAGTATCTTTATATAGGCCCCTGAGCTTATTATTATGGCTCTACAAAATACCATTTATTCTTATTTCAAATCAAATATAATTAAAAATTGTTGGAAATATGTAATCATTTTTTTCTTATGTTCCAAATCCCAAGATTTGATGGTAAAGCATCCTAGTAGCATGTGTCACAGTTTTAACACCCTTTAACAACTGCGACACAGTTTCACTTAAAACAGAATTAGTCATCTGACTAATTCAGTTTTTATCGTTTCACATTTATTTATTATAACTCTAATATAGTGCCAAATAAAGCACTTGAAATAAAATAATTTTCATAACACAATGGTATTTGTTATTAATAAGCAAAAGTTTAATTTTTATAAACTTTCTCGCAGCGTTTTTCAACTACAATACTACTATACGACAATGCTTAGATTATTAATGCTGTATTCTATTACTTTATAATTTCATTAAATTCTTAAAATTTTAAATTCAATTTAATTTTAAATTGTAAATTTTTTCATTTTCGTTAAAAAGTAACTTCAGAAATTCAAATTATATCTGCGATATTCTTTTGGTCGGCACATGTTCAGATTAAATTTAATAGAAATATAATATACAGAATGTCGATTGCAAAATTGTTTCATTTGAAAATAATTTAATATAACGCTATAGTGTTATAAGCGTGTATATGTACCTATCTATAATAAAGAAACAAATAGCAAAAATAACGCAATAGACTTTTATTATATTACTTATAGAGTCAAGAGATAAGTACATTAATCTTGATTAAAGAACTAGTGACATATTTATAAAGGTTTTCCTCTTGTTTTTGAGTAACTTACACCTGCATAATAAAGTAAGGATAAGAAACAAACTCATGAAACAAATTTAATTCCATCTAAATACAATACTTTATTATTATAACATCTACTATTGAATAATAATTGTGCATTAATACAACTAATGATGTTCATAGCTATTATGGAATGTGTCATAATTATAAACACATTTGTTAATTTAGTTAACCTACTTG
This sequence comes from Acentria ephemerella, assembly GCA_943193645.1. Taxonomy (NCBI): domain Eukaryota; kingdom Metazoa; phylum Arthropoda; class Insecta; order Lepidoptera; family Crambidae; genus Acentria; species Acentria ephemerella. Next base: position 5,174,945 of record OW971886.1, on the reverse strand, counting down.
CATAGATTATGATTAAAAATATTGCAAAAAATATCTGGTATTTTATAATATTATTCATATTATTAAAGTAGACGAACACCGCAATAACGCTATTGCTTTTCACTTATTTAAACACATTATTCCGGACGGAAGCTTTGATTGCGTTATATCTTACAAATGAGACAAAGATAGCACATACATCGTACATATAAATTTATGAACTCATAGGTACATCAATTAATGATAGTGGCGAATAATTAGTGATTATCGAACACATTCAGATGGTGGATCAAAAATATAAATCTTGGATCAAGGTGTCAGGGCGTACCAATCTATCGATTTAAATCTTTGAATAAATCGCATTAAACGGTCAACGTGTTCGATATATTTTATTTGGTTTTTAATTGTACATAGAAAATTTCGTTTTAAATAAAAGTTTTAATTAACCGTTAACGGCGGGTTCCAATATTCTATCTACAGATAGTGATAGGCATACCGCGATTTTTTAATCTGCGCTACTCTGGTCTCGCTGAGTGGTTTGTACAGTTTCCTTAGAATTATGACGTGATTTAAGCCACTGCAGCATAGGATCCATATTCACGAACGTTTGGATAATATACATGGTTACTGGACTGGATCCTCTCCGCAATTCACGCCTCAAGTCGCGCCTGAGCCTGGCACGAACTGTAATACTGTAAACTGTATAGGGCTTGCTTTTTTGCAATTGGGGATATACCTTACTATTTCCACTGCATATTGTTAATAGTTTTGTTGTTAGATAGAATTAGAAAAGAAAGGTCTAATAACTCCATTACCGGCTCTATATCAAAGTTGATAGATTGTAGTAACAATGCAATTGATTATACAAGGATATGTCCAGGGTTGGTGAACATCGCAAATAATGTCTGGAAAGAAATACCTTATGGGAATGGTTCGGAATGAGCATTAGTGCTAACCCTGTTTAGATGCATTGGTAGTGTATAAGATCAGGATTGCCGCAATAATCGACAACAGCCTGTAGGAGATGGCGCCTTATAAAGAGAACTCCGTGAAGTCGGTCAGCATGCGAAAAAGTTATTGGCTATAGGTACCCAAATACCTACCTACCAGTTTATTTTATAAACAGACTCGTTCGTAAATTTATATGTACGCACAAGTCACATGATTGCACACAAATAGATCGCATTAATGTTTTCCATATAACACTCTTTTAGATAAATTAATAGACGTGAAAGAGCCTTTTTTATACGAATTGTGTTCTGGTGCCACGAGATAGCTTATTTAATTGTGCGGCGGACAATAAGCTGGAATGTGCTGCGTGGTCAAGCAAGAGTAGGCGCTCGCCTCTCTCGTCGCTGGTGGCTCGAGCGTTACGAGCGCAGTCGCCGCCGCCAGTTTCTAATGCGAAACTACTAACAGCACAGATGGCGTAGATGAACGTTAACACAAAGAGTGCACATCCAAAATCTGAAAGCAGATAATTTTTAAATATTCCTGTCAAAACGTATGTAATGGGAAAATCATATCTACTTAATTATTGGGTATATCCTGTTTGTAAGTCTCTATAGTCAGTGCGCAAAATTTAATATTAAAAATCATAAAAATCTTGACGTATTAAAATAATTCTACAATACTTTTGCTGTTTATATTATGTATCGACTCAAATTTTACTGATCAGGATATCCATGCTCACACCTCTATCTTCACAATTATTAAAAATATTTATTAAATGCGTGGAACATATTATTATATAAGTAGGTAATTATTTATTCTAGACTTGGTTTTAACACTAACTAAAAATCTTGTTCACCAAGCCCGCAAGCTTTTACCATGTCTTAAGGACACTGGCGTATGTTATATTTCTAGATACCTAAATACATCCTTTTTTCGAGGAGTAATCTGTTTACGGCCCTACCACGCACTGGCTAAGTGTCGGGAGTGTGTGGGGCTCATCCAGTACCTGATAAAATAAGCTCTGGGAATACCCATTCAAACTCCCCAGGAACTCCGCAGCCCTTCACGGGGGTGACCTGGGTTTTGCCGAAGCATTTCACCAGGCACCAGTTTAAAAAGTTCGATCTTCAACCTACAGTTTGTATACAGGCTTTTACTTACGATACAGATTGTGCCCGCCAAAGAGGCTGACAACACATGGATAGCCGTCGCCGATAACGATCGCCACGATCAAGAGGACGACGCCAACACAAGCCGCCATGATCCACGGCAGGACGTACTCGCGCTTGTACTTCACCGCGCCGTGTAGCAGAGAGATGCAGCACATGAGATATATAGATGTCAAGATCGTACTCGTGTACAGGAATATCACAGTCACTGAAAATAAAAGAACGATTCTTTTTATTTGCAAGCAAATTACCAAATTACTTAAAACTAATCAACAACTATCTTTAAACTTATACAATTCGTTCGATATACACAAATATTTACCTATGTATAAGATAGGTAGATATATTTTAGTCATGCGAGCTCGTAGGAAGTGTCATAAGAAAGAAATTAGAAATTATTACTCTATTTATTATGTTATGTGTAGTAAGGAATTTCTACAATGTTATAAATTTTGTTGATAGTGTAGGTAGTCATTTCCAGTAAGATATGTTTAAATAAATTCATTAATAAACGTTGGGTGTTGTTTTTAAATGCTTGCCCATTATTGTTTTAACTTACCAGATGCTAAATGTTGTGCTTTAGCAAATCTTCGTTGGTTGTTAGTGCTGATTACATCCCCTTCGTGAAACATCAATTGCTGTCCGTAGACTACTTCATAAAACCCTCTACTTTCTGCATCGTCTTCCATATCCGTATGAAGCATTGAAAGCATTTCTCCCACATGGGATATACCGACTAGTAATATAATCAAAACAAAAGATGACAGCGCCTGAAAAAACACAATTGCAATTCTAAAATATATAACCAAATCAAAGATTTGATTGGCTACATGAAAATATAATCCACAACTTACAATTTGATGGACGGCAATAAGAATTGTGCCTTGGCGTAAATTAAAAACATATAAAAAGTTGTTAAGCCGTATCATCATTTTATGGGAAAGGTTACATCGTTGATTTCTGTCAAACATTTGTATTATTTAAGCCGAAAGGTCTTCACTAAGTAGAAATAATAACATTGCTCATATAACTGGCACACACTACTGTGTCTACTGTGCGAACCGCAATCGTAGCTAGCGCGCATGATATTTTATATTGATTTATTTTTTAAGGTGCTAGTGCGATTAGCTCATGTGATAAAATATTTTTAAAGTAACTTAGAAATTTTAAGCCACTTTATAATATTGATAAAATTTATATGTACAGCGGCCTCGGAAGTACACCTATAATCATTATTGCAATGCAGCCAATTACAAATAGCAGTAGCTGGTATGATACGGTATCAGTGTTAATTTACTTCTGACGCCGAATGAAGTAGTTTGAAATACCTAAATACATTTAAAAAAATGTTTTTTAAATGAAAATAAAGTTCTGTTTTATTTAAATCTTAGGGTTTAAATTTAGGTACAACACCGCTGTACACAGTCACGTGCTTTAAATTGACAATTAAAAAATTGGTTTATTTTTATTTGATAGTTCATAAAATTCGAATGCTGACAAAATTGGACTGAATCTAACAAAATTCAAAAAGTTTGTGTATTAAGAAAGCAAAAGAAATAGATTGAATGAATTAGATATTTTATTTATAAATTATTTTATTTCACAACTTATAAGTATCTTAATAACATCATGACTATACCAACCTAACTCAAACTTTTAGTCTGCATTAGTGTATTTGGATAATGAATAGGTAAAAATTACATATGTGAACTAAAACTATCACAAATCCTACATAAAAATAAATAAATAATTTCTTTATAAAAAAAAACATTTCATTTTGTTGTCAAATTGATTTTACAGGCAGGTTTTAATTATTTGCATATCTACTTAATGTTGATTTACTCTATTTGATTTTGTTTGATGGCAGAACATGCAACTGATGAGTTTTAATTAAAAAATATGTTACACGTACGGAATGGGAAACTTAATGATTGAAAATCGTCGTGGTGTTTGAAGACAGTAATAAGATACCTTGTTACTGTCTTTAAACACCAAAAAAGGTGTAATCTTTCGGTAAAATATTGTTGATACGCATAGGAAATTTAAATTAGAATTTTAGTAAACATATTCAATTAAACTGGTGGTTAGAGACATGGGTGGTTGAATGCATTTACTTAAAATTTAAATGAATTTTCCTATCCTTGTCAAGTTAATTCGTTCGTATCAATAGGATCTTCGACGTGGCAGGCAAGAAAACTAATTTTCAATTAGCTGACTACATGCTTTGCGATTTAAGTTAAGGAGTCTCAGTTGATCCGCTAATTGGCCTCCGATTATAAACTTCATTTAGCATCAACCACAGATACACAAAGTTATTGAAAAAAAAAATTGAATTATGAAATTACTCTGTAGGATGTTACCCCACTGATATCCTAGGATAAATCGTATTCTTAAATACACTTAAACCCTTCATAATCATTGTTGAAAGCCTTATATTATCAAAAAAGATTTTATCAACGTCAAATGAATTTATATAGGGATTATACAATGATTTATAATATGGACTATTACCTAGCTCAAAAAAAGCATTATAATGAAATTGTGAATAGAAACAATAAATTACACTTAAAATATATTTACATCCATGACTCATGAACCAAATCGTAAAAACATCTTCCTTAAGCGGGATTTGAACTCGGAACTTTGGTTTTATGCTGGGTTTTAATAACCTTTATACGGATGATTTTGCTAACGAGGCGTTGAATTTAACACATTATGAAATATGTCAAAATTAAAAGTCTCGTTATCGAACGATCCCCAAATAGGTTACTGAAACCCAGCATTAGTAGATATGGTAATGACCACAGGACCAGCTGGCCGTTATAGAAAAAATATAAAAAAAATTTAACGCTTTCATTTACTGTAATTTAGGCACTAGTGAGGCAACCAAAGTTTTTATAACACAGAGATATTGCTATATCAGCTACGAAATTATTTATACCCATGAAGATACAAATAGTTGATATTATTGGTGGCGGTGAGGTCAAGAACTTTTTTACCTATATGTGATTCATTTCAATTAGTCTCATGTCAAAATAAGCAGTCGTAAGGGACGGAATTGACCAGTATAACTTGGCCGAAAGTTTTTAATTTCCGGATAAACAGATCCGATATAAATGTGAACATTATGCATGCATGATCAAAATAAAATGTTAAATGCAACTCAGGCGGCCTACATGAATATTGTCATAATATAAAAATATACACAACCATATTTATGTAAGAAATGTGCACAAAATGAAACACATTTAACCGTAACTTAGCGGATAACACTAAAAATGTGTCAATTACAATAGTATATCTCAAAATAACCGATCTTCTTAATTTGGTATTAAAATTACATTTATCTTATGAAGTTGTCAAAATGTATATTTACAATTTTATAAATTACAAGTATTATGTTATGAATTATATATACTCGATTGGCTTACACGATAATGGACAATAATTGATTAGCACAATTCGCAGGCTACATATCCAAGAGTTTGTTACTTGTATTAGTAATTGTACTTTTTGATAGAGTTCATTTGAAGATGGAATTTAAATACTTTATATTTGTTTTCATAGCTAAGAACCAGTAGCTCTTGGCAATACTTCAGGTGTACCTAAAATGCAAAAATATATATACATATTACGACTTTTTTTGATTTCGCTTTTAGAACGCCAGAAATACTCATGGCACTCGGCCTTAAATTAATAAATTAATTCTTCTCTAATTACAATTCTAGCCCTAACTATACCTATATATTACTATGCACATTATAATAAATGTGTGTCAGTACATATGTCTATGTTCATTCAAATGAAATATATGGACAATCGAGAATCTAGACAAGTTCTACAAAATATTCACATAATTATAATTAAATAACACTTAGTCACATATCCTTTAAGTAACAATATCTAATACTAATATTTTTATTACATAATCACAAATCCGTTGTAAATTACAGCCTGTTAAAGTGATAGGATCATTCAATCAATCTGGACATAATAGGTATCTACTTTACGAATCTATATTACAGAGGATATATTCTAAATAACATTTATTGGCAGTCAGAAATGTCCTGTGATAAAGATTAGTTTAAATGGATTACATACACCTTACTAATGTCAGATTATAAAAATACAAAATGCAAAATCATGGTGTTAAAAGGTACTACGTAGTAAAATTTAAACAGTAGATTGTATATTTATTTTCAGAAGAGAAATATTATAAATAAACATACAAACAACAAGACTCATAAACAAATATTTGTACAGATCATACAATCTGCCTTTACTGGAATCCGAACCCAGGACATCTGGCTTAGTAGACGGACCACTCAACCAGACGGAAAACCACGTGCAGTATTGATTTGTCTGTATAAATTGTAATAATATTCTTTGACAGCAAAAAACTGTGATTCTTAATAAAATTTTAGTCCTATACCTGCTTCGAATATGTAATTATTTTTTATTTTCATATGTAATAAACCCAGAAGTGTGACAAATAATATTTCGATTCCGACAACATAGCCGATTTGTATAGGCCTAGATATAGCACATGATATAAACAAATAGATATTAAATAGATATTAATTGGAAGTAAGAATCCAAAAACTAAATAAATACGAACAGAAGCCCTAATGGTATAACGTCTGCGTGAAGCTGCCACATCCAAAGAAATCGGCAACTTTGCGGAGAATTCTTTTAGCAACAGCAATTACAAGAATTTAAATACATACATTTACTGCAAAACCTAGGTTTTTAATTAGTCCATTATTATTTTACAAAAAGCTTACTGTGTTGGGCGCAATTGATATGATAAATATGCTTGAAGAGGAGACATAACTAATATACTATTTAACTGCGAAATTAAAGTAAATATGGATAATATATGTAATTTTTTTTAAATATCGCAATTACCATAAAATTTATATATTTATAAACATGTACAAATTAGCATTTGATATTTTCACGATTCAGGCAATAGTACAAGAGTTTCTCCCCGTGCAATTGAGTCGGGCGTGGTGAGGGTGCTTTGAAGGGCGAGCTCGGTGTCTGCTGGGCGCGGCTGAGATTGCATATGATTTGAGATGAGACTTGAGGGTCGTTGGAAGAGGTAGACGTTCGAGACCGTACACTGAGGTGCGGGCCACTATCGCGCGACAACAGAGCTCTTGGAGACTGAGAACTGGAAAAAAATTTTGAAAACTAATAAGTTTTGTGGTGTGATTCTTCTTGAATTTACTATTTCCATAATTATGCCATTTTAGAGAGAGATTTATTTAAGAGAGCAGATTGTCTTATCACGTAGGAGCATAGAGTGGTTTGTTTGTCAGTTAACGTTTGACAGTAATAGTAGCAGCTAGCAAGAGGCATTGATGGACGCACACAAACACTACCACCAGTTCGAAATTTAAATAAAACCTTTGATTAAGCACCTCGGCTGATATGTTTCTGAGTAAAAGATAGTACCATATTAAAAATTACACGGCATATACGAGTTTACATAGTAATTTATATGGCCGCGAAAACAGTGCATATGGATTTTCATACAACTTTTGCCCTCGCTGCTCGCATGTATTTGGCAAATAAGCAATGTCGATGGATCTCGATGACTGTTGTCAAAATAATTCTCAAATTTCCAAGCATGTTTGAGAAAATGCAATTATTAGGTTTATCTATGACAACTGGTGGCTCACTTAAGATTCATTAAGATCCTTAGTAACCAGGACCAAATAATTGGAAAAAAGATCTTTTTTGCACAATTTTAAATGGATGCCAATTAGGTTGTCACCCAGCAGATAGTCAGCGACTTATTGAAAGTTATATTTGAACAAATCTTTAAGCCGCATTCAAACTAAAGCGAATGCCGCGTGAGACGTCACACGCTTCTCACTTCTACTCTGCATAGAGCAAGCGAACGAGTCGTATGAGCTCAGTGCGAAATTTGTCTTAATTATACTGCAGCCTTATGTGCAAGAAATATTACAGTCATTGGGTTACATTTGAACATTACGTTGTGTTCAAGAAATTTTTGTACAGTTCAGTCTCAAAATGTAAGTTGACACTTGCATGCATGCATGTGACTCCTATTACTAAAGCAATTGTACCGATAAACATAATTAATAATTATTATTTGCCTAATATCTAAGTACTATAATACTATCTCTTGTTGATACAAACCTTTATTACTTCTCCATAGCCTCTCCATTCCATTACGATGAAGAGCCATCCTTGACAGCTCACAGAAGCTTTCCCTAATATTGAAGTCACATAAAGGACTGACTTCAAAGAATGCCATATGATTTTTAGCTGCATATAATTCCGCATCCCTTTCTTGTACTTGTCGTTTGAATGCAAGGTGTAGCCTGTTTCCTACCAATACTTTAGGAACACCTGGTGCATGCTGAAATATTACTAAGAATGAATATATGCAATATATTCTTATAAATCTTCATAGAATTCTTTGTTTTTCACTCTAACAAAACTTCTAACAGATATTACCTGGTCAACTTCTTCAAGCCACCTGTCAATACTATCAAAGGACCATTTATTTGTTATATCATAAACAAGGAGAATGCCTTGTGCGCCGCGTGAGTAAGAACGAATTATTGTACAAAACCGTCCTTGGCCTGAAGTGTCCCATAGTTGAAGTTTTACTCTTTTTCCATCCAGTAAAATTGTTGTTGTCTTGTATGCTGAAATATAAATTTAAATATACATTTATAATTTCAAATTTTAGTTTCTAAATTTAAATCTATTTGTGAGATTAAAAGTTTATTTGCATAACATTAACACACTTACAATAAAAAAAAAAGATTGTTTAGTGCTACAGATGAAAGTTTGTTGATAGTTTTTAATTTTCAGGGAATTTGCAATAAGCTAAGCAGCTGGTCCAAAAGGAAATACTAGTCCATTCTGAAGTTTGAATCTCAACAGCCAAGAATGCTTGATAAGCATTACAAAAATATTTTAAATTATTTAACTAATTTGCATCCCTAGACAGTTCACTGTCAACTTTCTAAGGATGCCTTCAAGACAAGAGATCTTAAATGCTTCCAGGATCTTTTAAGATTTAAAACGGCCAAGTGGAAAAACATTTTAGAAATGAAAATAACATAAAAGACATATATTAACAATCTAATCATTTTATTATAGAAAATATAGGAATGGTCTTTTTAATGTTACAAGATATCTATAGCAACATTAAAAATACAATTCTTTTCTACATTCTAGTGAGATTTCACTTCCAAAACATAGGCTGATAATGATTATTATAATACATACCACTGCCACTACAGAAAGGGGAATCTGCTGAGCCATCCTCTAAATCCTGTAATATTTCCTGTTTCCCAACATCTGAGTCTCCTACTAATAATACTTTTAGTAAATAGTCATATGATTTGGGGGCTGCTGGTGGTCGACCTAAAATATTATAATATATATTCCGTATTTTGATATGAATACACCATGTCTGAACTTATTAAGTATTTCAATCTATGGATGTCATGAAGTTTAATTTCAAATTTCTTGTCATCCATAGATTGAAATACTTTGACACTAAAAAACAAACTGGGTTAAAATTAATGTTTTCAGAAGTACATACTTTTAAATTTTCTTTGTGTGTATATAATTAGTTAAATAATTAAAAATAAATAATAAGTATTTATTTCAGATCCCCATCCCCATTCACGATACAGATAACAAGAAAAATTGGATGAAAGATAAACAATTCTTAATTGGGGAAGACTACTTTCACCAATAAAACTATCTTCAGTTTAAGTAGAAAATAGTCTAGTGGGACATTTTTAGCATTGATGTTCTAAGATATTGATTTAAAAATTCTACCCACTTATTGAGCCGTACCTACCTTAGTTAAGTTACAAAGTATGTTCATTATTTTAGTAACCTTGCCTCTAAATTTCTATCATTTCTATTTATATATTACTTCTGTAAGCTTACATGAAATGTTTCCATTATTCTATCTCCAGGTGTGGATAAATTATTTAACTCAGCTATTGACTGCCTATCCATCAAATACAAGAAAAAAATAGGAGAATTAATAATATAAACATATATGTAAATTTACATAATATTTAGCCAAAAGGCTTCCTGATAGTTCTGTAGCTAAGAATTTTTTAATATGATTTAGACCATAAATAATATATAAAATTATTTCACTATCAAGATGACAAAACAAACTAATTTTATCAGTTTAGTGTAATAGTAATATATTTTTTATTCAACAACATGTATTTGTACCCTATTTTTATCTAGTTAGGTCATACTTCAACTCTTGTTATCAATTTTAGTTTTTTTTAATAATTTTAATAAGGACTACATAGTATATTAAATATTGATATATATGATAAAAAATATTGTATGTTCATACAAATATATACAATAAGTTAGTTTGCCATGTAAATTTTGACACATGCTGGATTTAAAAACTTGGTTCTCTGAATTATATCTTAAACATTGTTAAAAGCAGCTATTTATTTCATATTGAATATTATTACTTATACAGTTACTGTAATATTTTACCGGTTTATTTCTTTGATCCATATTTGAGCCTAAAATAACTTAATTATCTCCATTTTAATTCTAAATAATTTATAAATATTCACCTGTTCTTTGATGATGTGACCTAGGTAAAGTAGTGCTGCCATTCTGGGAGACCTGGTTAGGTGGCTGTTGAGGTGCTGCTCCCATACCAGATGTGGAAAACATAGTCATCGTGAAATTACTAGCCTGATCTCCAGGATGTTTTTACAATACGCAAAACACATAATAATGACTCCAAGCAACGATTTTATATCGATAGCTTTATCTTTTCTTTAAATGAAATGCAATATAGTAATCGAATACACTTATTTTGTTCATAAATTGGTCGATCGTAAATTAATAAATTTCACATCAGTGCTTTTGCCAACCAAAATATATACACAGCACAGTAGCTACGTTATTTACACAAGGTCGACACTTAAAAATATGAAGTTTTCAAGCGTATTCACAGAATATTTTACAGGGTACATGTATTACAGAATTCTAAAATTTTACGATATTTTAGTTCGTTTCTACAAGTTAAAACCAAATATAATAATGAGTGAATGAAACAATGGAATTAATTTTTTGGATAAATTCACGAAAAAATATTTTGCACATTTAACACTACATATTTTTTTTTTGTTTCGTTTGTTCAAGTAATTATGTGAATGGGCAAAGGGTTCTATGTCGTATTTTTTTATTTAATTCTTAACAAAGGGAGGGCAAAGGTTTTTAGATCATACAGCCATATGATATGTTTTTTCTTAGGACACCGATGTAACGTAGACTTAAATTTGTCACTACAAAGGCTGATTTGAGAAATAGGATAGATTACACTTATGAGAAATTAGAGTACAAATAATTTTTAGGGACTAAGTTGAATAAAATTGTGCTTCTGTGTTTGATATATCACTGTTTTTTATCTTCTCTTAAACTATTTATTATTTTAGTGAATCTCTTGTTCACCTTTATATCAAACCACTTCAAAAAAGGGAGGAAATATTCAATCAAATTCTTTTCAATGGTATTTAAAAGTTATAATTCATATGCGCTCTATATTGTAGCCTTATATCTCAAATTAGATACCTACACATTTACATTGAGTCCGTTATCAAGAACGCTTCGCCGAAACTCGGAGTCCTGAACAACGGTATTTCAGTCCGGTATTGTGTGGAGTATTGCTAGCACCTTTGGGATGGCTCTGCTCAGTAACTCCTCGATGCTCTGGACAGATTGCAGCGTCGCACTATGCATATTATCGGCGATGTGGAAGCAACGTACACCCTAGAGCCTCTGCATTTGCGTTGCAACATAGCGTCGCTTAGTGCCTTTTATCGTCTGTACCATGGAGAGTGCTTTGAAGAGCTCTTCGACCTTATCCCTTCCTCTCCTTTCCTACTCAGGAGTACGCGTGCTGGTCTACGGAGTCACTCCTTCACTGTCGCCACGTCTACTTTGCTCACTAAGGAGATTTTGTGACTCCTTTCTCTGTCACACAGCTAGAGCGTGGAATTCCTTACCTGCACACGTATTCCCTCCTTCATACAACATGGGTTCCTTTAAGGCGTGAAAAAGCATTTTTGGGCCGGCAAGGTGAGGGTGGTTAGGGTTATCTTCACATATTGACTCCTCTACTTCTTATCATCAGGTGGTGTCGAGTTATTTGTTGAGCTTAATATAAAAAATTTTTTTTTACGATAACATCGTAAAATTCTCTTTGATAAACAGTTTATTTTTAGTAAGCGCGCAACTGTTAAACGCTGCGGCAACCTGTGCTTATTTTTCTGCTTCTGAAGCAATAATTGTACCAATTACATTAGTAAATCCAATTATTTAATTGTTATTTGTTTCATTGATTTTATATTGAGTTATTTGTTTCATTGATTTCATTAAATGTGGGCGTGAGAAATTATACTTAGTTAAGGTAATATAGACTTTACTAAGTATAATTTCTCTCGCATTGCCTATAAGGAAATTCTATAGTACCTATTTTGTCTAGCTCATTGCTTACTAGACTTGTTTTTTTATTTAATCGTAACTGCCCGCCATAATTGTTTTTACATATCTTAAATGTTTTATTTTTATGATATGAATCTAGATCTAGACGATAACATATAGTCGATACTGCTGCAGTTTTCAATCTGACTATCATTCTATTATTTTGAGTGGTAATAATTTCGTTGGTTTGGTTTAAAATAGAATGCAACTTCCAAATGTCAAACCATATGGTTTGATGTTGCATTCGATTTTCAACCTTAAATTATTGATATAACCAAGGTTTTAGGAAGAAAAACAATGTTATTGAAATAAAAAAATATTTACTTACATAATTAATATAAGGAATGCTGTATTTATTATAAAATCAATTATTACATTCTAATTATAATATGGTTTATAATAGGAGATTCTTAAAAAATAGTATAACAATTTCATAGTCTGTAAGGCAAGGCACATTAGAGAAACATGCTCGAAGCATGTCAAGTTTTTACAATGCAAAATGCGATTATATGTTAAGACGGACTTAATTTTAATAGGTTTCATAGCCCGGTAATGGGAATGATCTACTAAAAGCTTCAATCTCCGTTTTGAGGGCTTCAATACGCAAATTGTAGTTAGAATTTAATGCTATAGCTTCATTGAAGTTAATCAGTTTTAGTCCAGATACCTTGACAATATCTTTAGCAATACAGAGCGCCTTGTCAATGTAGTCTACTACTTTGTCAATATCAGCCTCTTTTAAGCCTCTTGTGGTTAATGCGGGTGTTCCTGCAATTGATTAAATTTGCTATATTTATGTTTCAAATCTTAATTGGTAGTTTAGAACCTACCGACACTAAATATTTCGAAATAATATCAAATACAAATATTTGTCCAACCAAGATATGGTACCAGAGCTAATATGAAACAATATAATAGATACTCGTTAATAATATAATTATAATAAAAACTTACCTAGTCTAATGCCACTAGGGTTGAGTGCACTCTTGTCTCCTGGTACAGTATTTTTGTTGCAAGCGATGCTACAAAGCTCTAAAATGCGTTCAGCTGGTGCTCCAGCCAGCCCTACACTACGCAAGTCTACCAATACTAGGTGGACATCCGTGCCTCCTGTGGCAATGTCGTAGCCACGCGCGATCAATCCTTGACACAAACGTTGAGCATTCAATATAACCTAAATAAACAGTAACAGATTTAATTATATTGAACCTATATGATCAACATCAAAAATAAATTATTATTACCTGTTTCTGATATTCAACAAACTCAGTCGAAGTTGCTTGTTTCATAGTAGTTGCTATGGCGGCAATTGCATGATTGTGTGGTCCTCCTTGTAATCCCGGGAATACAGCCTGATTGATACGGTTCTCTAAATCGTACATTATTTTTGTGCCATTCGGTTTAACTGAGCGTACGCCCTTGCGGAAGAATATGACGCCAGCGCGAGGTCCCCGAAGGGTCTTGTGGGTGGTCGTAGTCACCATGTCACAATACTCGAAAGGGCTCGGGATCACACCTAGCATGGTATATAATAATATTTTTTTTTTTTGCACAGATGAGACAATAAACAATATAAATATAAGCAGTATTCAAGTTATGGGTGAGAACCTGTACTGCCAGATATTTTGCCCATTTAAATAATAGTGGTCATAAACTTTAAGAGACAAGATACTGGCGCAAATTGTCATCTACATGCGTCTTTATATTTCAAAAATTTGAGAAGACACTAAGAGAAATCTGATCATATTCAATCAATACTAAAAGCATAGATCATGAAAACAACAACACTGCAACATGACAAAAATACGTAGGAAATCGGTAATAGATTTTAATTCTATCATACTTGCACCTATCTGCTTTTTCTAATATCGCTATGAATTCAATTTTTTATTCAGTTAATTGTATCATTAGAGAACAAAATAGAAAAATGACCTTTAAATGACAAAAAGAAAACAAATATTGTTTATTTTAACTGTGAAAATTGATTAGAATTATTTAAATATATTTACTTTTATTATTATTTTAGCATTATATCATACCGGCAGCAACAAGTCCGGATACATGGGCCATGTCGGCCATAAGGTATGCTCCGTTTTCGTCAGCGATTTCCCTGAACCGTTTGTAATCCAAGCATCGGGAGTAACAGCTTATACCGGCGATGATTAGGCGTGGTTTGAACAGTTTCGCCGTCTCTGCTAACTTATCGTAGTCTATAAGCCCTGTTTTGGGATCAACCTGGAAAAGAATACACGATGGTGGAAGAAAAAACAAATTACTATTATTATTGAAAGTTTGGAGAATAACCTCAATAGCATCGAAATAGCTTGACTTGTCAAGACAATGAAAACTTAATGTAGTCTTATATGTCATATTATCCATTAACGATTCAGTCATGATAAAAGATGATGATATTTCTCAATAAGAGAGTTCATTAAGTATTTAACCTTTAGGTTATATTACTACTACAATCATAATTACGTCATTAAGGCGTGTCAATCAATATTGAGATAATTAACGCTTTAAATAAAATAATGTTAGTATAGTACGAACTAATTATATGCGCAAGGCCAGAGCTACAGTGCATTCGAATGCATGTTAGCCATATATTCAATTTACAATATCTATACTTTTTTCTATTACAAGGTTTTGGGACACCAGTGAAGTGATAAAGTAGCCCAAAACCTTATCGGTGTAACGAATGAAAATAGAACAGTTCTAAAATCAAACCGAAAGCTATCAAAACTAATGTTCTATTACACTACGTGTATTTTTTAAGATAAAAACCATTATATACACCATTATACACAATATGCGAAACGAACTATTCAGATGACACCGATTCCCGCCAATAACTCCTATTTTTTACCACGCTCACTCACTCTGTTGTATGTCTACCCCTAAGCTACTTCCTATTATAAATAATTAAAACTAATGCCTAAAATTGATTATAGGTCAAAGTCAAGTACACTATATAAGGCCCTCTCTCAATATGCATGTTTTAAAAATATGACAACCTTTTCAAAGTATCTGTATTGTCAGAATTGTAATATATTTGAAACTTACTTTGTAGGGCATGCTCTCGAAAAAAATTGAGGTAGCTGATATTTTCTTAGTGGGTGTAAAGAAACCATGAGTAAGGTGTCCACCATCAGGTAGATCAAGTCCCATGATTCTTCCATGAGGCTCTACTACTCCTGTATATACAGCAAAATTAGCTGGAGATCCTGTAATGATTACATGAAATTATGGAATTTTAATGATTATGTAATGAATTTTTAAAAGGGAGAAGAGTTGGTTTTACCTGAATAAGGTTGAACATTGACTCCCCATTCTTCATGGTTTAATCTGTATGCTTCTAAAGAACGTTTTTGGGCTAATAGTTCAATCTCGTCAATGAACTCATTACCACCATAATATCTGTGAAATAGATACACACACTTATACATATTATTTGTGTATTTGTAAGTGAGCTTATGAAAATATTAATAATTTATTCATACACTCATAAAGAGCTTGTGCTACTAGATAATGGATTTCTTAAAATAAATAAAATTAAATATATATTAATTATAAATACATAAACAGCCATGGCTTGAGATCAAATACTCATATTTATCACACAAGATTTTTATTGTAGTAGACCAATACTACTGACTGACCAATTTGTAAGACATTTGTGTTTTATGTAAGTAACCTGCTCCATAAGTTACAGATTGTGTTTTATTGTTGTAAAGGAGCAATGGATTTGTGTTGCTATTACAAGAATACATTCTTGTATACAAATTGTGTTTATCAAACAATGGATCAATTTTGTAATGTCAAGTGTGTACGTACAATAGTGAGTTTCCAATAATAATGAATCCAATTATCAAACAATAAATCTCATAACATTCTGATAAGTCATTTTGTTCTTAATTAATCAATTGATTAATTTTGCTTCTTTTGAATTTCTCTTATCAACAGTGTAATAAGTGACTTTGACAATAACATTTACAATACATGTTTATTCAATAAATAAATAAATTAATTTAATTTGTAGGGTATATAATTTGTCTTTTATTGTTAAGATATAAGGACTGTAAAATTTGAACATCAAAATGAATTTTTGTAATTAAGTGCCTAAGTAAATACTTATTAAACCAATGATTAAGTAAAAAGAATTAGATAGGTTACTTACATAAAGAAAATAATTACAAATGGTGACACATCATTGATAAAAGTGGGGCAATCAACTGTTCTGGGAGCAGTGTGACATTAAGCCGAGCTTTGCTCTGCTTTGTTTTTTTTTAAATTAGTCTAGATTTCACATGCTACTTTCAGAGCATTTAACACCTATCTACACCAGTTTTCTTAAAACATTTTATTATTATTTATATTTATAGTATTTATTACTTTAGTTATTTTATTACCTCTGGTTTGGCATTCCCTCAGAGTACTTATTGTGAAGACATGAGCTCAAACATTGAAGGACAGGTATTGATGTGAAGTTCTCTGAAGCAATCATCTCAAGCCCAGCTTGTTGACGATTCTTTTCTTTGTTGATTATACTAAATAGTTCAGGATCTGTCTCCCATAAATTGCCAGTTAGAAGTTTTGTACACATTGCTGATGAGCTGTAAATCGACCTTTTGACAAAATTGGTCTGAAATAAAAATATGAGAAGTATAAAACAATTTATGACTTCGCCTGAACTAAATGATCACTTGTTAGAGACTGAATGACAAGACAAGACACTAAGTATTGACCAAATAAACAAGATTCTGCCAATATAAAGTTCAAGAAAAATGACCTACAGATAATTGATAACCCTATATCAAATAATATACATGTCGGTGTTGTTATTTTTGCTATATTACAATGGCCATACTTCTCTCCTCAGCACTTTTAACCTGTCGAGCTGTAGAATTCTGCCACAAATCGTTTTTAATTGTCTTGTTGTTGCTGGGAGTACGTTAACAAGCCATAACCGCGGCTTAGTAAATAATTCGATAAAGTTAATAACAACTTTGAAAATGTTCCATGTAATGATAAAAATAAATTTGACTGTACATTGTTGTTTGTCTTTTAACCGAGTCAGATAAAATATAAACTTACAGGGATATTTGTTATATTATACACGTATAGTATGGTAAAGTAGTTAAAAGTACCAATTTAGGGTTATCAGCGGTATTGGCATGCAGCGCGCGCGGGAACAACCACAGGTAACAACTTGGCAACAGACAGCAAGTGTTAAACCAACACGTTTTTATAGGTATTATAAAATTTGATAACTTACCATAAAGTTGGATTTTGTGTGCATGGATGTACTAGTCAGGTAGTGACTTAACAATGGGAATCCATAATATTTCCGGTTAAGGTCAAAGAAAACAGGTCGTATTATTTTACTAATCATAATTGTAGATCACAATACACAAACTCTTGATCAATACACAAAAAAGTAGTTTTACTCGCGCAATAATAAATTTATTTTATCGTCATTGATAACCCAATATGAACTTTATAGTCAACTAACTGACGTAATGCAAAGTGTAAGAATGAAGTATTTTTTTTCATAAAGGCAATTGACAAACGGAGCTGACTCGGTACCGTATAACCACAGACTGGTAAATGAATCACAGATTAGTTTACTTTAAAACGAACGGGATGTTATATTGCCAAAGTGTGCCCACAGTTTGCTATAATCGTCGGTGGCGTTGTGAGTCAATACGCCCAATGAACTAGTAATATTGATATTTGAAAAACACACATTACAAGTATGTAGCTGAAATAATACATTGAACCGCGACAATTCAGGAAAATAGGTTCATAATAATTGTCGCGGTTCAATATATTATTTTCGGGAATTGTAGGGACTTCGGAAAATGAATATACATGTTAATATTTGAAAATTTTAATTTCTTTTACAAAGATCGGGGATATAATTTAGATTGGTCATTATTATTATTTAAATATAAATAGCTTTTATTTTTTATTTTAAGTTTCTAGTAAACATATTTGCATTTTTATGATACAATTTTAGGTATAGGAATCACATCTTTTCCTTTTTATTCATTACCAATTAAATAAACAATCACTTTTACAGACAGCTACTTTCTTAAATCTATGGCATTATCAATATAAGTTTCCATTTTTAAATGATTCTGAAGTTCGCATAATTTAAAGGTATTGTTGGTGGGCGTGTGTTGGAACGACTCAACGATAAAAACGATCGACGATGGCGCATAGGTACCCGGCCACAATTCAAAAGTTTTCTTGCACATAACAAGATTGATTTGTTATGTGCAAGACAAGACACCTAAAACCTCATCAAAAGTATCGTAATTCTAACATTATAATTGTTTTTTTTCTAACATCTTCGATTTCGTTATCTTTCTAACACTCAAAATTAAAGAGTTGAAAATTAATTGCTTATATTTTTCTATAAACCAACTAGAAATTGTTTTGGGCTTAAAAACTGAAAATAATTTTAGACAAAATTTGCTTTTACAACAAAAAGAAGCAACTCCAAATTACCAATTAAAGTGTGTATAATTATAATAAAATTTCGCCGAGTAGATGTCGATACTTAGTTCAACATGAATAATACATTTTTATCACAAGTTTTTCAATTCCTACTCTCTTTGTTTTGGAAAATATTTCATACATTTTAAAATACGTTTACGCCACATTCATCAATAATACAATCATGTTTATTGAAGTAGCTTCTAAGTTAGTTTTGTTAGATGTACAAAGATATAATGTTTTTTATTAGGAAGTATAAGCATTCATTCATTCTTCATTGTCCTGACACGACAATGAAGCCTCATGAAAAGCAGTTCTAAGAAAAACTGACTGACAAAACATAATTACGTTGTTTAGCTCCACATGTGATAAATTCATTGTAATATTTATTGAATCTTTTAAAATAGTGCAAATTTTTAAAAGATTAACTAATATATTAATAGATTGAGGGTATCCAACTATACATATACATATCTACCTTCTTTTTCGGTCTCTCTTCGAGTATATTGCATATCACGATAATAAATTATCAACCAAATGATTTCCAATATATTTCAGTACGTCGAACGAATACACAGTTATAATTTTAGGTTAGGTACATTTATCATGAGTTCCTTGAGTAGATATATCTAACACAAGCAAAATTTAAAAATATTTATTTACAATTAAAAATACTTATCAAATAAATTTAAAACATTTATCGATATAAAACCACTTTGCTAGATTGAATTCGTGTACCTACAACTTGATGTTAGATTAATTTAATATCCTAATAGTAGGCTATAGTTGTGCCCAAGACAGGTATTGCCTTAAGGGGTGATTCACCCCTTGCGGATTTCTAATCGACAGGCATCACCTCCAAGGAAGGTGTCCCGCTGTCTCTAAGAGTCTCCAGGGCACTCGAGCTATGAAGCAGCGAAATACCCGAGGTGGGGAGTCGTGTCTTGGAGGACAGAAGCGCCCAGGTATGTACCTTGGTATTGCGCGACGAGCACGAGAAGGGTCCTCGCAGAGTGCGT
Source organism: Acentria ephemerella (assembly GCA_943193645.1). NCBI lineage: Eukaryota > Metazoa > Arthropoda > Insecta > Lepidoptera > Crambidae > Acentria > Acentria ephemerella. The sequence continues at coordinate 5,154,790 of OW971886.1, read as the reverse complement.
AGAGTAGGAGCGCGTTTGCGCTCGAGATCGGATCGTTCAGGTCATGGAGGACATCTCTTGGTCTACGTAAGCGAGTCGTGACGTTAGAGTCAGGAGAGTAGTCGTATGGTCTTACAATGAGAAACAAAACTGTATAAAATTCAACGTATATGATAATTTAAATTCTATTATAATGTACGATAGTTTAAATGTGAATGTTGTCTTAAACGTGCCATGTGACTAAGAGTCTGGCAATTTATCATCATTATCATATCAGCCGTGAGACGCTCAATGCTGAAGTAAGCCTCCCTAAAGGATCTCCAAAGCGATCGTCTTCCAGAGCTGCCCGCATCGAGCTGTTTCCCGTGACTTACATAACCAGATCACCACCATGTGTGATTTATTCTTTAAGCCTTCTTATGAGGCTCATTGTCAGCGACCACGTCTCGATTCCAAACGTTATCACTGGCATCATTGCTGCGAAGCTTCCTCTTTTTGAAAATTGGATTGACCAAGTCTGACAATTTATCCCAGGTAAGCATACTTGTCGACAATTTCCAGTGTAGATTTACCAACCTGTACAAGAGTGGGAACGACAGAAATTCTAAATATTTTTCGTCTATATTAATTTTGAATCAATTATCGGGAAACCTACAGAGGTCTTCGAGCATTGTGCCTAAATCTTCCATGGTCTCAGCCATGACTACAATATCATCAGCAAAACGAAGGTGAGTCATATACTCGTAGTTTATGTCAACTTAAACGGCGGCCAAGTGGTCTCTAATTCAAAAGCTTATTATTATTATTTTAAATACGCTTTATTATTTTTGGGTTTCAATTTAATACACCTTTGCTAAAGCCACGATTAATCTTCCTCTATCGGGTACATTTCACAGAAAAATCTTCAGCTTTTATAAAATGACAGACAAGACCTTTCCATTCAAGTCCTCCTAGAATATAAGTGCATAATATTTTGTACATTTTATATATTATGCTCTTTTACAACATTAATTAATCTACAGTCAACACATAATTACTATACTATGACATTATGTAAATGTTGTTATTACATATTACATTTGATTTCATATTAAAGAATAGTCTAGTTCCTGTATTCATTCATATGGTAATTATGATGTTTACAATAAGTTTCAGAGATAGATTATATAACTACATATATACTTAATATTATAATACCATTGTTAATTATTTTTATTAATTTTGCTAATTTTTTATCAATAAGGAAATAATTACACAATAAATTATGAAATAAAAAAATAATAATTCTCATAATTTTATTTTAAATGGAACAAAATGCACCTACAAAATGAACACCAATATTTATGAGCAGTATACATATATTTTTGTTTATGATAAATTTATTTGCATTACGCGTTAATATACACCTCTTCTTTGGTTTGGATGGGATAATCTTTAGGTGGTAATTTGAAACTGTTTCTTATATACGAAAAGCGATGAAAATTATAGAAGTATTCTTTGCCGTCAGGGGAATATTGAGGATAAAGTGTGTACGCTGGAAAGTCAAAGTTTGTGAAGGAGTCCGTGAGGGCATGTCTCGCGAACTCCTCCTTATATCGTCATGATTGTTCTCTGTAAGCCTTCCTCTTGGAGCATTTCTCCCTGAGAATGTAGCAGAGAGCAATAGCTATAAGTACAGCGATCGCTATTGCCATACTTATACTGATCCAGATAATCTCTTCATTTATGCCACTCGTCGATTTTCCTGAGAAGGAAAAATATGATTACACATAATATTACAATAATTTATAATTATTGTAATACCGTGTGTAATTTAATGAAGGTAATTCATATTTTGTTTCAAGAATATTAAATAATGGGGTACTTAAAAGGTGGCATCGCCATCAGGTACCCCTAGTGTAAGATTCAATCCAATTTAACTGTCTCGATCTCTTCATCTGTCAAGTTGTATGACAGCAGCGCCTTGTTGTGAAGTATTGGAAATTACTTTTTATATATGCAATTGCTTTTTATAGCTGAACGTTATTAAGATCAAAACATTTTGATAGGATTTAAACTTAAACGAGTTATAGTGGTGGATAGTGTACTTGTTTGACAATGGTTTCTATTTCGTTATAATGAAAATAATATTACTCACACATACACCTATTATCTAGCTTAAATTAAGCATAATTAAGAGCTTGTGTTATGGATACTAGATAACGGGGAATTAGAGATACTAATATGTATATAACTATAAAAATATACTAAATTAACATACAGATATCCACAACTCATGTATAAATATTCGTATTCATTATACAAATATCTGCCCCTATCGGGATTCAAACCCGGGAACTTTGACAGAAGATAGGGGTACTGATCACTCGATCAGGTCGTGAATTTTTTTTATCAAGGTCAGTATTTATTGCATCAAATATTCATTAAATTTTATTAACTTCACACTAGAGTACCCAGTAACTACTAAGAACCAAAGTAGTTGAAATTCTTTTACAGATAAGTCTCAAGTTCGGCTGAGCCTAATTATTTTGTCATAAATACAAGTATTTGGCATGGTGTTTATTTATTTATATATGGAAATTTATATCATATTTATGTATATCTGTCCGTTATATAATATCCATAAAAATAAGGTCAAAGAAATTTTTACATTGAATAATAATTACCTCCCATCTTGTTGGAGTAACCACCCATCTTGCCGGCGACGCGAGCCGACGCGCCGCCCACTGCCACCAGGACCACAGTTGCACTCGTCGGTACATATCTGACTATCATATAAATAATAACTGATTTACACTACATTCGTTAATGAGTACTAATAATAATAACACATTTGTCTGATGGTATTCTAAAATCATAATGAAATTCATTAAATATATGTTAATTTTTATAAATGTAGTACATAATCTAATATTTAAAAATGTTAGGAATTTTTAAAACTAAAACCATAAAATAAAAGTATTGATAGTAAAAAATATAATATCTGCAAAATGGAGGTAGGGTTTAACAATATGGGTTTATGTACCAACACTCTTTTGCACTTAAGCGTAATCATAGCAGTGATTTTAACACTCGGAGCTTTTAACTGTACCTAAATAGATATGATAGTGATATTAATGGTCATTATATGGTTTTAGTTAGTTTGCTATATGTATGAAGGTGTATCTGAGTGCTCTCGGCCATAGTAATATTTTTTTTACTTTACTTTTAAGAATCGCCATTTTGGATGCAGTTATATCTTCAAATTAGGTTCAAAAAGTTTGTCGTTGAGTCACTTCTCCCGCGTCTTTATCATTATTTCAGTTACAGCACCTGGAACAAAGTGATGTGTATGTCATAAATATGGGTCCCTCATTGGGTGTTTGTTTTTTTAAAAAAGGAACTTATTAGCATTTGATATTTATTTTAAAATATTATATTTAAACAAAACTGGATATCCCTATCCAGTTTTATAAGTTAATGATAGAACCATCTAGCACAAGAAGTGATGAGTGTACGATGGTGCACAAGAAGACTGCGGAAACAGAAAATGTTTTATTTTAAATGGTTGGGGTTTTATTTATTTTAGAATTTTCGTCAAGCTCCACGCGTTATAACCCTAGGAACTAATGCCGATGATGTGAGTGTGTGTCTCAAATACCTCGGCTACAGAAATTAAGTCTGAAGTGAAACATGGGGGGTTCGCAACTCTACCAAAGAAGATTGTAAGATTTGATGGAGTACTCATTTATTCAGTTTATGGAACGCTACGTCGCTACGTCGGCGACCCTAGTTCTGTTGCAAATCTCATCATTTCTGATTAAAATGTTAATTTTAATTAGGCAGAGAAACTGAGCAGAACGGAGAGGGCCCGTTGGCCTTAGACTGTAAAGTATGACTTTAAAATTTCTGAAACTCATTGTAAGTGGCCATATCTCTGTTCCGCACGTTGTCACAAGTGCAATACTTATGGTTTAAAATTATCAAAAACGTTTAAAGATCAAAACGGTGCTACTATTTACCTGGTAGAGTTTCTTGACTCTCTTATTGTTCTCGAAGTCCCTGCTCATTTGCCTGAAAGTGGATATTTCCATTGTTGCTTCCTATACCCCTTCAAAGTTATGTGATGGAACCCTCCGTAAAGTGATGTCGCTTCGATATAACGTTATAGAAGCCAAAATTCTTACGGGCTGTGTAGCTGGTGAAATAGTTTTCATACCACGCGTACCCCTCATTCCCTACGATTTTCCATATAAAATAAAATGCGTGTAGTTTGCCGTGAGTGTATATTTCATTATGATCCTCAACATATCATGACCTACATTATTTAAAACGAACAAAGACCATTCACCTTCGTCTCTCTCACATACACATACATTATATATGGAGGCTTCATTTACTCTCTGTTTGATAGATTTAACTAACGAACTTAATTTTTTTTTCTAAAATATGATAACTTTCATATCTACGTAATGTTATATATGGTAATGATAATAATAAGGGTACAGTAACCCACAATACATAATACTAAGGTCGCTATGTCAAGCCAATGCTTGATTGTTGTGCTTTTATTACACAAAAAGACCGTTTTGTAAATATATAATCAAGAAACAATGTGTGTAGTTAAAAACTACTCTCCGTAAAACTGTCGCCTTGGTGCTGTACCGTAATCTTGTTAACTATTTTCCGAGAAAGGGAGATACAAAAGCCCAATAAAGTTAGTAGTTTAAGACAGACGAACCGCAATCATTTGTTTTATATGAGACTCGAGTCGAGTAGTTCGTATTTTCCAAGATAATCCAATATGCGTAAAAAGGTATAAAAAAGTGTGCTTTCATTATATTAGAAAGAGGTAAATGAAGATTCATATGAAAGTCAGGTAAGTTATTAATTACTTGATAGTTTACTATGATATTGTTTTTATAAACGTAATTAATATTAAGAGTTAAATAAAATATACAGTATATTAAAAATAAATTTAAAAAACTGACATGAAAACATTTTAATAATCTACGAATCCAATGAAATATATGATAGCTTTCTACTTGGTAATGCACTTTCGGTCACAAAAATGAAGATAAAACAAAATAGACACGAGTCAAGGTTGTTCGAGAAACACCGGAGGGCACTCTGTTGGGATCATTAACATGGACAAGGGCTGCCGATAAAAATAAGGAAAGGCGTTCATTTAAGAGCTTTTATTGGAGATACCCTGCTATTCATTTCATTCCTCGACGACTTGCGAAAATGTTTTTCCCTTCTTATAAATTACATCGGGATTCACATCTTACAAGCTCAACAAATTAGTAATTTGTAGAATATTTCTGACATTTTGATTATTTTCATGAACATTTTAGATTTATTCGGTAATTTATTTATATAATCGATCCTTTTTAACTCTTATTTGTTGTTTTATTTTATAGAGAAAATTCTTTCAATAATACTTTATTGAAAGAAGTTTCTCTAAAAAATAAAAAACAGAGACATAAATAAAAATATTATCAGAAACTTGATTACTTATACGGGACCTAGATCTCATCAATAAAACGATTACTTACCATCATAATTAGGCAGTGCGCGTTACTGCAGCAATTGTATTAATATAAAAATTACTAGGTATCTGGAGTCATATGACCCAATTTTTAAAACTTTATGCATTCAAACATTTCTAAGCTATAAAAATAAAACTCTTGCTGTGGAAATGTTTCTACGCCAAAATCTTTATATATTATAAAAGGTCTAGCTGGAAAAAACACAAATTGAAATATAGCTTATATTTATGTACATTAGATCCAGTATTTGACTTATTTATTAAGAAAACCAACAGCGTTTATGATAGTTAGTTTAATCTGTGCCTGAAAGACCATCTACCTCAGAGTCCCGGGATTCGTAACGGTCCTCGTCGGGGCTCATTACTCGGGTAAATTGTAACCGTGGTTTGTTGCTATTCACAATAATTCGATAGTTAGTTTGTTATCTGGGGAATAAGATGATAAACTGTGAAGATGATAAACGGTGTTCACAATATGTCGGTGACATATACTTATATTATCTTCCATTTTTCTTCCCTTAACATTAAATCTCTTCAATACTGTAACGTACGGTGCGTATGAATACTGCCTATGTACTCCCTACTGGCTTTATATGAACACCTACTTTACCTATATATCTCGAGCTTTCAAAGAAAACGAACAAGGATGTAGGCATTCGATATTGATTAAAAGTTTGTTCTGTTTTATTTGGTATTCAGTATTAATTTAAAAAATGTTTACAAATTTTTAAAAATTGTCACTTTTAATTAAATCATTGAATACCACTTGGTATTGACTAATTTCATTTTCATAGAGATCACCTTCTATTTTTATTACAAAGTGTAGATAAAAATAGTGACGCGTTTTGTGAAGGATCTGCGCGGTACAAAAACAAAAATATCGTTAATTGTTCTACAGAACGATATCAAATTATTATCAATCAAGTTTTGTATCGATATTTGTCACATTGTGTTCTGCAAAAACTGCAAATCTACGTGGAAGAGATCTTAGAAACTAAAAAAAGCAAATATGCTGGTCTATCTTGGAACTGTACATATATTCACACAGAGCATGCTGACTTTTTAGGGATATTAGAGATCGATTGTGTGAAACACTTAAATGACAATAAGGCTGGCATATTTCGCACAACGAATCAGCCACACCAGTCAGCGATGTAATACTTTATTGATACTCTTACTCTTCACAAAAGTTTGGTGGTGTTTTTTACTTATATTGTTATTTTTCATATGATTTAACGTAGTTTCAATTAATTTATTGAAAACTATAAATTGATTATTTTACTATTGATTATTTTCTTTTTGTCGAATCAGTGTAATAATAATAATACCCATAGGAAGGTGAGTTTTGCCACTGCTATTTTTACTGACATTATGAAATCGTAATTAATTTCATCGCATTTAATTTATTCGACGTATCTTAATATTATTTAAAATAATGCGCTATGATTTTCAACCCTATAATTGTCTATAAACACTCATAATTTAACACACTGCCTATTATTTTTATATTATTTTATCGTTGGTCTGCTGGCAGAAGTAGGTTGTAACTACTCAGTTGTTTTATTGTTAGTAAACTCTTTCGGATTCTTTGAGGATATCCTGTTGTGGTTGAGGTGATTAAATGGCTGAGCAGTTTCGAATGTAGATGTGTGTCAGTCTGTTTGAAGTTTGAAACTGATAACGGTGATCTGTGGGTACCTATTACACACAAATTTGTTGAAATTAAGTAGTTATACGAAGTTAAGTGGTGAAATACGAGGTAGATACAATAATTTTAAGAATATAGAAAATTACTGCAACTATCAACATTAAAAATTGATATAATTGAGGAATTACTCAGATTAATACTGTAATATAAAACATAAATCTAAATTACTAACTGCTTAATTATGTTGTAATAGTATGCTTATGAATGATTACCCTTTTGGAACTAATAACAAAATTCCATTTTCAGACTCTGTAATATGTCCGACAATATTATTAAAGTAAGGATTGTGTAGGAAACAATTCAGAGGATTCCACACAGCACAGATAAAATAAATGAAAAGGAAATTAATGGTCGCTTCAACTGGTAGGTAAGTATTGTTCTATTGTTCGAACGGGTTTATTCCGTTGTATCACCCTACTATATCAAACAAACCGGAATACAAAGTTTTATCCGACACCTTTTTAAACACGACGGAATAGTTGGAACTGTTTTCACTCTTTTACGGATTACGATTCTGCACCCATATCACTAACAACTAATCAGTTAAATAAAAAACCACTTTAAAAGTAATAAGTATGATCTCTCCAGAACTACCACTAAAGATTGTTCAGATTTAGAGTGATTTCCCTAGAAGCGCGACGTAAAAGTTAACATCTTCTTTGTCTCCTCAAATTTCCCTCGGTATAAGAGGTCTATATAGGACAACTTTTCCATTCTTAATGTTACTAAATTTTAATCCTGCTGTGCACACTTTTAGTCGATTATTGTCTAGATTTATATTTTCTTAAACAATAAATATTATTTACATTGATAATAATCCGTCTGGGTGCCTATATAAAAATAAATACATTAATATTGCATATTTTTTAATTTAGTAACATTATGATTACTTTGTTTTTAATACTACATATAACATTCAATTTCATGGAGGAGGGTTTTAATAAAAAGATCTCTAAAAAATTTTTGTATGAAATGACTAGTTTAGAAAATACTAATTAACACATGAATTGCATTCAAAATAGTCTAAATCAAACCTCAATTTGGACTTCAAAGACGTTTAAAATAACTCTCAACAATGGTTCAAACTGTAATATAAATTATTACTTGTCCAAGGATTAAACTGTTTTTCACTGATTTTCTTTATAGTATTCTTCTCGGTGATGTGAATAAATTCGTGGATTATAAAGTAACACATATATATTAAAGAAATCAATTAAATAACTAGTGATTAACAAAGAATGCGAAAGTTGGTAAAAATAGAATATAAAAAAATATCTATCTTAAAACTTCTCTAGCAAATTGCCGATTGTTATTTCACCAGCTAAAATACGTTTGATAGTTATATAAATACTTTTTTTGTATGATTATTCAACTTAGGATATCCTAAGTGGATATGCTTATACAAAAAAAATCCAGTTTTATAACTGGTACGGGATCTGTTACGTTATGACTTTGCTGCAGCAGCCTTTTATTTACTAGCAGTATTTAGCAGCTAAATTAGGTAATTATTTACATTATTTTTTAATAATTGCTATTAAGTATATTTAAAATTTAAAAATATTTAAATCATTTATATTGCAATTATTATAGCTGTTTTACTCTTTACCTGTCCACATAAGATAAACTCAGTCACTAAACAGTTTTAAATGACTTTTGTTTGAACACTATTTGTTAGTTGATACTTGAATTGTACTGATACTACACCTCCTTAGTAGTCTGTGATTATATGTATTTTAGTAGATATATATTTATATCAGTGGAGAGGGAACGGGAGAACAGTCCACAAGCCGCTCCTTTTCGGCGTAGACGGGTAGGCGCGAGAAAGCGGGCGGTGGTCGCCCTTCGTCCTACGCCATAAGCGCGACTGAGTGTGTGGGTGACTCCCACGCACGCATTGCACAGGCCGCCACGTCTGGGATTGCCAAAGTAACTCTGGGCAATCTCCATTGGCGCGAAGCCCAGTTATAAGGCTGGGCTGCCTGGAGGTGACCTGGTGAATTGCTCGGCAGAACCCAGGTTATCCCTGTGAAGGGCAATGGAGTTACCATTCCAGAGGAGGAATCAATTATCAAATCCAATACTCCCCGTATTGGATATGAGAATGGATTCCTCCTCGTAAAAAAAGATATATATTTATGTAGTTATGTATTATGTAGTGTATACATGCAATCATTATGTAAGTACCTATGTATGTATATATTTAATGTTTGTATATAATAACTGTTATCATGTATCGTTATACGTTGACAACTTCCCTAAAGTACTTTATCTTTAATCTTGTCCATCCTAAGGTTACCTGGAAGAGATCGCTTTTAGCGATAAGGTCGCCCTTTATACAAAATTAGTTAAATGTTTTTTATGAATTTCTCTTCTTGAATTGGCTGATCTACAATAAAGATAAATTCTATTCTACGAGTATAATATTCTACTTATTTTTCCGGTTTATCCGCATAGGAGGACAGAGCAAGGTGGTATTAGAATAAACCGTATTAGTGTACAATTCTGAATAAGATTTTTTTGACTAGACCACCTTTATGCAATCAAGAATAATGAGGTTACCTGAACCTACATACTAAAAAGTTATTTTAGGTAAAAGGTTTATTAATTACTTTAATTTTTGACGAAGAATCATATTCATAATATCGAATATAAAAATCTTACTATTTTTTAATTTTTTATATTATTTTTTTCCAACACTATATTATATAGTATTATTATATTAGACATTTATATTAATTCATAGAAAAGAGTGTAAAGTTTTCTGTGTAAATAACTAACTCCTAAATGCCTATACAGATTTGAAAATACGTGTGTCCTTTGAATTCTTTCACTCGTTTCATTCATATTTTGTGATAATTTTGATGAATTCTAAACCACATTTAGATTCAATTTAGAAATCTTATAATTGGTACTTGGCTTTTTGAAAATATCAAAATGTAATTAAATTATTTTTACCACACCTAACAAACACCTAACAGTCATTCAATACTATTTATGTTCGAAAGACATCTTCAATATCATCAGTGAAAATATTTTAATGTAGGTCATCTTACTGTGACTTTTACTAATAGTTTCGTGTCTTAAGTAGTACTTTATTTATATTACTATAAAATATACAAATTAATTGCTCCCTCCCAAGTGAGCTGATTGGTTTACCATGTTTAAAGTTATCACGCACAGTAGTACGGTACGGAAACTGGGTAATATTTTGTAGATATTCATTACATAGTCTTTCTTGTCCTACTTTTAAAAGTTATATAAATCAATATTTAGCAATATTAAACTGTCACCTAAATTCAAAATCATTAGACACATTTTGTTGTTCGATTCGAAAACATCTCTCAGGCTATTATTTCCTACACTTGCTATTAGTTCGTTGAGAAGACTATAACATCATAGTGATGCTATTTAACTTGATCTATTTAGTATCGAAAGTGTGTTACTGTCCATAGGTATTCCCAAAGAAATTTATTGTTTTAAAAAAATATCAATCTTACGTAAGTGTCTTATCTATAAGCGTTATTATATGTATAGTACAAACTGTGAAGTTTCATATTATTTTGTGTGATTGTTACAGTGTACCTGTCCTTCTCAGTAATAAAATATAATTTGACGTATTTGGATAATTTATATAGACACATTGCCTACCTACATCTCTCAGAAATTTGCTGTGGTGGCATCCTTTTTTTATCTTTGCCTTTTGGTCCATGCCAACGTCTTAGCACAAAATTCTAATTTCATTTGCGGGAAGTGCACATTACCGCCCGCAAGCGGCTAAACAACCGGCAATATAATTGTCTACCTCCATTATGTTGCCAGTTGTGTCTAGCTCCTTATTACTGCTGCTAGTAGTAGGGATAATTAACCTGGACCAAAAGATTTATTTGGCCTTTAAAGTATAATCAACTGTAATCTGAACTGAAAGAGACGTTATTAACTAAGAATATAACTACTGCATATCGAATCGTGATTTTGCAGTACTACTTAACCTCGCTGACGAAATACTATAGATAATCAAAGCGCGTGTAACTTATTGAAAAATATATTTACCTACCTACGCTCGTCACTGCCTTTTCCACAATCATATTTTATAGTTAAGAAGCCGCCTAGGTCTCTTTATTTAAGAATACCCCAGGCACATTATTATCGGTCAAGCCCTGACATTTTCTTTTAAGTTATTAATAATAAAGGAAAACCATTCAAATGTTATTCTTCGTAAAAAGTCCTTTAGTTTTTATTAGAATTAACTCTTTTATTGATCGAGGACACTAAATAGTTTAAAAATATGTCAATTCATTTATGAGATCAAACTTGTTCCAACCATATGATAAATAAGTCGTTAGTTCATAAACTTATTAACTAACGGATCATAACTTATAGCATAGAAATTATTTAGCTAATAAATTTAGGATTTTTATAGAGTAAACCAGAGAATTATATGGATATTAATTATGTTGATATGAATTATATGATTTTTTAAATATTGCTGTACATTACTGATTTAGTATTTATCACCAAGTCACAAGATAACTTAATATATTTTACCAAACATGAAATTTCCAGTATCAAGATTTATCATCAAAACTGTTAAGTGGCGATACTCTATGCAATGTGCATAGAGTATCGCCACTAAGTAAGACATACATGTGTAACACACCAGTAAGATATACATGTGTATATCTTAAAGGTGATTGAACTAGCTAGAACGATAGGGGAACACATTGAGGCAGAAGTACAAATTCACGTGTTACAAAAAAATATATTAATATAGTGTAATTGTAAAAAAAATTTGCAAGGCACTTGGATGATACCTAAATCAGTTTGTCTATATTGACATATGTTGAATTGGTTTTCGCGTGATTGAATTCCTATTATAATTCCTACCTTATGTCAGCAACACTAACGTGAGAGAAGAAAATTTATGAAAAGTGGAATAGATTGAGGATAGCAAGATAGGTCGAGTCAACATCAAAAAGTTATTTTTCTCGGGTTTAGAACTTCAAGAAGAAAAAAATAACAAGACATAATCTATGTTAATTGATAATGAATAATGAAGGCATATATGAGGTGAAAATGCATTTGGAGTAAAGACTCCATTTCACCTCATTTCTTACTAAATAGAATGTTCATACCGTTAGTTATCTAACGGTTCTTAACTTGCTTATGCAAGTCATTTGTGATGCTCAAGCCTTAAGGTTAGTCTATAGTTATTACCTTACAAATAAATTACACTAATTAAAAAAAACGATCAACTCAACGAATCCAACTCGCTTGGGCAGTGTTCGGAAAGCTTCGCAACATAATAACGCCCACGCACCATGACGTAAGGAACCAAGACATGGCCGCTTAAAATGGAGCTTATAAATATTTTTCATCCTTTTCTCAAAAAAAGATTTTTTTGAGGATCCATTTAAATCCGCAAGAGAACTAGGATCACTGACGTAGCCCAAAGGTTTGGCAGTGGGTAGGGCACATTGCAAGGAGGACTGACCGCCGTCTTCGAGTGGCGGCTGCGTACCGGGATACGCAGCGTTGGCAGGCCTCTCACAAGGTGGACCGTGAATCTGGTAAAGGTCGCGGAACGCCGCTGGATGTGGACAGCGTATCGGTTTGGAGATCCTTGATGGAGGCATTTGTCTAGCAGCGAACGTCTCTTTGCTGATATGATGATAAAGTATAAAAACCGTCCATTCTTTTGCACAATGATATATTGTTGTTAAATAATAAATCAGAATCTTTGCTGAAATACAAGATTATTGTATTTATTCAGCTCAGCGAAGTCCACTTAATACGCCTGTTACACCCGTTCCTATCAAAATTATCCCTACCGGTAGGGATTGGTTAAATGGATATGGTATGTTAAACATATTATTACCTACCTATGGTATAAACATTCTTACATCAATTATATATAAAATGATTTTACCGTGAATTTCTAACATAAAATTACTCAACTGAGCAACCATATTTAAAAAAAATCTTTTTCATTTCGCTTCACATTTCCAACTTAGAAGCCGCATAACCTAATACTTAATGATGTCAATAGACTTTAAACCTACCTTTTAAAAGTACATTATTGACTACCATTAGGAGACTATGTAGTCTACGAATCGTAAAACCGTAGTTTGTTGAGTATCCTACTACGAATATGTATATTATTTCTTAGGCACATCTGAAGTATCACACTATTTGTTGCTCTTTATTGTAATAAATTAAATTATCAAATTCTTCGGCAAAGTCTTATCTCCCTTTTGGTTGTACGGCTCCAAAATAAGAAAGCTATTTCAATAAAAATATTCCTATCTTTTACTATTTAACATGGCTTTAAGCTAGAAATGGGATATAAAAAGATTATTGAATGAAAATTTTGAAAATCATTTAAACACATAAGATTTCAAATCGGTACCTTGTAGACCTAGGTATACTGGTAGAGGTTAAACGAAATACTACTATACACGTGTATACGAAATATTACTACTGTTCACCTATATACGCGTAAGTGATCGTTAAGATATAAGATGGCAGTCGTTAACGAGCATCGTTCGTGGTTGGAATTTGTACTGAAATCAGATGAAGTAAGTTGCTAGGTAATAACTGAGTATCGTATTACGTCGTAATTCATTGATTGTGATTCAAACTTTCGATGCACCAGTACAATGATAAGTTATAATCAATGCTGTATCTAAACGATTATTTCTTTTGTGAGAATAAATTGTTTATTTTTATAAAATAAAGTATGTATCTCTATGTATCTATACCTACTCTCTTGTTGTTATCAAAAGAAACGGACTAGCAAAGGAACGGAATTTGTAAATATATCTAATAGATCAGGGTTTCCAACGCCTATTTATATTTATATATAAGTGTAGGTAATTATATATTTTTTGTGTTCGCAATGTATATACAGATAAAGTTTTGTTTTGGGACGTAGTACTTACAAGAAAAAAAAATCCCATTAGTTTAGAATAAATAAAAACTGTAACGAGATCGATATGGTGGCAACAAGAACATTAATCAATCAAAAATCTACAGAATAAGTCGTTAATTGTGCTACCGATAATTGACATCTATTTAAAGGATTGCTTTATGAGCATTCATAAGGATTTGATTGTTAAATATACAAAGATTGTTCTCTAAAAAATGTATTTTTCATTGATGAGAGAAGATTTCAACATTGTTGGTTTCAAATACGTACGGGCAACCTATATATGGAAATATTATCCAAACTTTCTATTCGTACGGCAATCAAGTGAAAGTCGAATGTGTCCTTTTTGTGACAAACATGTTTTTCATTGTTTGTTTTTCCTTTCCTTTTGGTCACGTCGTAGTTTTATCATTGAATATACCCAAATTTCATTATAGTTATTGTCATCATTCTATAATATTTTATGCATATGAAGACAATTTCCTCTTTCCTAAATTAAAAAAAAAAATTAAATTATACTCATTTTATCAAGTAATAAAATCAATAGAAAATATAACTTAATCTGGCCAAGATTAATTTACATAACAAATTTATACATAATAAACATCAAAACAGAAGCATACCTTTGAAATTGAACTGTAATCCTCGAGGTGGATAAACATAATATGCGGGATTGTCTAATGTAAGCTCGGAAGCGTTTCACCACGTTGTCAATAAGGAGCTATCAGCCACGGCGTTCCCGTTTGCTCCCATTGTCCGATCCCCGATAAGTTCATCAGAGCGCCGAGGCTCAACACGAGGGTCCGCTCGGGGCACGCTCCGGGAACCTACTGCCGATTGGCGGCGGTGCTCCCGGGACGCCGCGCCCGGCCCTCGCTAGATACGAAAGGGATATATCTCGTGTTTTGACACAGAATAACTTTTTCAGCTGTGAAGCACGCCCTATAAAATTCTACGTGAAATGCTTAGACAGGATTTAAACCCTTAGCAGTGGACTAAAGAGTGTTTCACTTAAAAACCCTATAAAAATTAAAGCTTTCCCTTTTTACGTTGTTGTTGATCTTCGATAATTTCGTTTTTGCACAAAAAGACGTTGTAATGTTCGAAATATATTTTTTTGTATTATAGATAAAAATTAGGTAATGACAGTACAAAATTTATAAATACAATGAACTAAATTTATCATGTTAATATCTAGTCAATAAAAATTATAACTAGGATTCTTCCATAGTTCGTAATGACATAGGCACTTACCACTGTTATTGATCCTGTAGGTAAAATTTGTTTACTGCGCGTCGGTATTTATACATTTAATTATAATTATACATAAATATTAGAACTATAAAATCACGTAAATAAACTCGATTTAAATGTTTCTATCAGTTTCACTAAAAAATCACTTTCGTGTACTATATTAAAAATCAAATTTTATCTATAAGGGAAGAACTGTTTAGGAGTTTTTTTTTTCAATGATGTAACAATTTCATTCAACAGAGCATATAGTGCCCTTAATTTTATTATGCGTTCATTAAAATCTTTCAGGTGTATTAAAAAGTTAAATTCAACAGAATTGAACCAATTCAGAGGAGGTTTTTAAGGTTTCATATGCGCAAAACTGTAGCAAATTTCATCTTTTAACACTTTCTTCAAGACCTAATATTACGGATGTTATATGGCTGGTTTAACTTGTGCGAGGATTGGTGGATTGTTCTTAGCTCACCAGAAAAATAACCTTTAAAGCACCATCTCGTTTACACCTTCATATTACAAACGCACGTGAACTAAGGGTACGTTTAATGTTTAAACGTACCCTTAGTTCACACCATCTATACACGCAAAAGTTTCCTTATTAGGGTAGGTGAGGCACTTAATAAAGCTAGTGGATATATTGATGACTTCCATGACAGTTTACCTAGTATAACAAAGGCACTATTCGAACATTCTTAATGTAGTGTAAACTTCTAACAAATTATCTATGAATCTAATTTCTGGTTTATTAACTTTTATTTATTTGTTATCTTTATTAAATTTGTTAGTTTATATGTGATAGCTTATAAATAGCTTTAAGAATTTTATGTTACTTTCTATATTGTTCTTTGTTATGCTGTTAACTATCCTAAACAAATGAAAAAATCTAAGTGTGCGTAGATAAAGTATTAAGTGTTTAAATTAAATTCAAAGTTCATAGTAGTAAATATACTTTATTGTCCTATTTTTAACTTGAAGACTTATTTCCTAAGTGCTTTTTTGTCCCATTCACCAATTTTGTTTCGTAATGGCCATAATCTTTTTTAATTATTTTCTAAATAGACTAGTATGCTTAGTACCATCATATTGTAAATGGATTTAATGAATGTGGTTTCGTCAGCTGTAAGTGACTTCGATCCAAACTAACACTAAGGATACTGATTGCAAGCGGGTTATTAAATTAATATAACTCACACATGCTGTACTGTAAAGGTTTTTTTACAAGTTTCTGTATTTAAATACTTGTGTGATTAAGGTCATATTCAGCTAAATAATAAATTATATGTCTTACAATAAAGTATCTATAATAACGTTGGCACACGATGTATCTACTCTGGAACATAATAAAAAATAGGCTAGAGAATTAAAATACAAGTATAATTATTATATATTCTGTAAAAATGCATTTTTATACTAACCTGCTTTGGGCTAGCGTGCTGATGTTATTTCCTTTTTTCCACAGAGGAAGGCCTAAGCCCTACAGTAGACTTATATTATTATAGGCTGTTGATGTTAACTGATATTTTTAATACCATCTCAAAGTTAAAGATAAAATAAAACATACAGAAAAACAATAGAGTAAGGACTTTCAACCACGTACAATCTTGATAGGTAACTAAATTTATGGACTGAAAATGGAGTATAGAAAATGGTTCCCTATTATGTTATGTTATTATTTTACATCAGGAACCGCAGTCAGCATCCTCAAATATTTTATGCTAGGTATACTTTCGGTTTGATGCTAAATGCGAAACTTATGATAGTTTACACTAAATACAGTTCAACAAAGTTTGAATGGGCATTAGATTTGCCCCAACTTTGCAAGTAATTACTTAGCACGTAATGTAATTAAGCTCGTGCAATTATAATGATATTGTTATTTCATCACATTGAGCTAATGTCTGATGGCTCCTAAGGAATTTCTTAATCCTTAACAGCCATCAAGTATAAAATGTTTAATACTGTCTTATGTGTTCGTTCGTAATTGTTACAGTGATACCAAAATCCACAAATGTTACCTAATGAACAAGGTTTTGTTTTATGCATTTCTGCCATTCTGCCCCGCCCTACGAGAGGTGACTGAGACGCTGAAACGTACTATTGTATGTACGTTGTATGTTCTATGAAAAACATCCAAAATTTACCCGTAAATTAGACATTGTTGGTATTTTTTCTCATGTCAAATGAAACCTACCAATCTTAAAAGATTTGCCTTTTATTCATCATTGGACAGTGTTCTCCTTCTTTTGCTTTAATACATACCTTCTAAAATGTCCCAACTATGTTTCATGGAAATTTCAAGGTAGAAGAATTATAATTCAAGGAATTCATATTGAGTATATTATTTATTTCTCTATATAAGCTATTATATACTGTAATATAAAAGGACTCTTACTATTTACATAAAAAATCGAATATTCTCATTCTGATGAGAATAATCCCAACGGGCGTTGACCGACAAAGACGGAGAATTGAGATTGGAATAGTCGCGAGGATTGTATTATATTTTACTTATTTTCAAGAACGAGATTAGGTGTATTTATATTGTAATTTTTAAGAACCTTATATATATATATTACGAAATATTATTATCTACTAAGTATTCTGTAAAACGTATGTGATAATAATTAAAATATTTTATTATTTATTTAACTGAATGCGCAAGGACTTTCGTTAAGTGTAATAGTTATTAAGCAAATTTAATTTAATTATAATAAAGATTCTTAAAATGTGTTCTTTCGGATTAGGTTTCTTGTATACATTTGAAAATGATAACATATCGGTCCCACAGTATTATTTAGTAATTTAAATAACAATTTTTATTTTTAATGGTAATTTCAACCTGATCAACTTAGGTCATTTTCAAACCCATAAAGATGAAGGAGAAATATTTTGGACTCATCTTTTTCTTCTTTTTTACTTTTAAAAAAATGTTTTTAGATAAGTAAATAACGTCAATAATACACGATAATCATTTAACAGTAAATAAACAAATTAGAAAAGTCCTAAAACAAATGGGCGGTAGATAACAATAATTAAAGTTGCATACGTTGATTTTTTATCTTTTATATTCACCAACAAAATATTCTAGAGCAAGCTTCAATGAAACTTCTATACATTCGTGTTGACTTATTTTAATGGACGTTTTCGTCATTAAACCAAAGGTATTTCGCATAAAAATGTAAAAAAGAAACAACATTTACTGAGAAACAAGCGATAAATATTTAAAAAAATTCCAATAACTATAAATCGATTATCGGAAATGTAATGTGACTCTTAACGAGTTAATTTTATTTTGAACGGATAATGGATGATGGTTTCTTTTAATAGATGACGTTAGTGGCAGTTTGTAGGTGATACAAAGTTCACCTAGTCAACAAGGATCTGAAATCGAAATCCCAATAATAAAAAAGATACAGCACGGGAATATTTTTATTAGCAATATATATAATTTGTAAACTGTATTCATATAACTGGAGGTCCAACTCCAATAATAAAGCTTAATACTAATGCGTAAAAGGATCAATGAAATCGTACGACATACCTATGTTATTATACGGTAAATGGGTCAAACCGTGTTTTCTTTTGCTACACCTTCGCCATACGTATCTTTAATCCTTTGAACTGTGTAAATCTGGTGATATTTACTGTTTTCCATTGTGCGATATGAACGACGCCATATAAACTAATCAAGAAAAACAAATAATTAACGTTTTTTAAATTACTGTACCAGCATAATACATTTATTAATTTGGATTTGATACTCTACACCAATACATCAATTGGTCAGCACGACAAAACGACAATTTTATATATAAAGACCTTTCCTTGTTATAATAAATAATATATGTATCACTATTCCAGCCACTGACTGTAAATGAAAATGACTGGTAATAGGGAAGAAGGGTATATTGGTTGATATAAAGAAAACTAGAAAACTATAGAACTTTACAATCCAAGCTGACAGATAATATACTTTTCGAACATCTAGTAAAGACATGGAATATTCGCCCAATCAGTAATAATACCCACACGAATTGACTCTAAAATGTATATGTAATAAGAAGATGTATTATGATTATTAAACTCTGTGAATATACATTAATCAATATATTTACAAACAAGCGATAGTGAAGTATCTGCTCACTTGATTTCAACATTACGAAAGGTCATGGACTACAGCATACAATAGATGCATGATGCAATGTTGCAACTATATTTTATATTTACGTGGAATATTCAGAATACTCAACGTATTAAATTTCATATAAAACTTGTAAAAACCACGTTAACGGCGTCTATGGTATATATTTTTATTAAAAAAAAGTGAATGCTTATCGCGTGCAAACTCCTTGGAGGTGCTGGCTTAGGACTGTGACGTTATCAAAATAGTAACAGTCGCGCCTGCTTTTGTGACGCAGATTTTAATGTTGAAGTAGTATTGGTCTACAATGCCGAAGACGTGCCATAATCGACCAATGAAGAATTCTTTTATTGAAATTGAAAATTTGACCAATATAATTTATGGTGAATGAAAACTTATAACATTTAACTTTTAACATTTTTTCTCTCTTTTTATTGTGTACTGAAATACTTTACTTTATTTTGTTGTGTGATTGTTAGAATACTCCTTTTGTGCTATTGTTTAATGCTCTGTAATTTAATCAAGGCACTTAATTAAACTGGGTACATTACTAAAGGCAATAGAGTAAAGCGTGGTAAATAATGTTAACTCCATAACCGTGTTGGCAGACCGCCGGCGGAAGGCTAGGCTGATTCAATCCACAGTACGAGATGGAATTACAACTGTTGGAGCAATTTTATGGGGTTGGTTAGATCTGCATATTTTAATGCAGAAACGTGTTATATTTACAATGTTGTTATAGTTATTTCGGTTGGCATCGATATATATATTTTATGTTAGTATTTCAACTTTTGGGCCATCTAAATTATATTGGATATTTTGCTTAATAGTAATACGCAATATATCTTATTTATCTTAGCAGATCTATCATGTCTATTTTATTGGTAGAAGGGAAATTATAGAGGAATTATTAGGGAAATGATATATCGATGGAAGATAATTTACAACATCTTGTCTGCTTCTTATATATTAATTACACGTTAATAAGAGTTATAGAAAGATTATTCACTTATTTTAGGAAGATAAAGCATTTGGCCAGATGGTTTGGGAGACGTCATTCCAGAAATAATGCTCAAATTACAATTAACGCCGCTAAAAAAAACATTAGTTTGTGTTCTTATGTTCCTGCAGTGACTCGCCAGAGATGGATAGGTTTGTGTCGAGGGAAGGGAGACTTATCTCATGTGCTGTTATAAAATAAATTGACAATTTATCTTGATTTAATGAGCAGGCAATTTCAATGCATTTACATACCGATAAACATCTAGGGTAGCGCTATTTTATTGGAAATCCGTAAAGAAATGATGAGTCAATAAATAAATATGTTTCGCTTTAGGACCATAATTATACCAGAGCAAAAAGTTACAACTCAAGTGTCCGGTTTCAGCACATTTTTTAATTTATGTTACTTGACCCAGTTTCTCGGTGACATCACTCCACAAGAGTAGAACGAGTGTTGAGTATTTGTTGTATATACTATATAGAATACCGAATGTTTTATTCGCATAGTGTAAGGTACCGTGCGCTTATCATTCTTGCGTTATGTTATAATATGTGAACTTGCTAAATCTTTCCCCTTTGCTTATTTCAAATATACCAATAAATATGCACCAATATTTGTCAATTGTGGATGCAATGTTCAAAGCGTTGTAATGTGATGGCATCTAACCTGACATCCGACTCTCGTACCTACGTACTGTGATCTGTGTAATTAGGATGCCGTTGATTACATGATGAAATATTATCTGCTGATCGAGGAGCATGACAGACCTCAATCATGCTTCGAAAGGCACATATGACTTAAATATCTTATCTGATGAACCGAAATACTAAGAGGTAACAAATTTAATAAGTTATAAAATATCAATCCTGTCAGTTTTCTCCAGATAGGAAAAGCTTTGCTGGATAGGTAATTACAATTAACAAATTAAATTTTTAAGGTTATGTTTACATATAACCTCACTGTTTCATGTTGTAAACGTAGATACTCAGGAAATCGGAAATGAATATACAATCATAGCTGGATAAGCTAACATGGGATAAACGCTTAAATTATTATTAACTTCTTTACATTGAAAAATGTGAAAGACTTGAAACAGACCTCTTTTTAGAATGAAGTATATGGGAAAGCGATGCAGGGGGAAAACTGAATACAATCATACAACAGTTGTGTCTGGGTTGTACAGCTTGACAGGATAACATTACAAAAAAATATCAAAATTATATCCTATGAAAAGCTAAATCTTTTGCTAATAGCTATATTAAAGTAATTAATAACTATCATATTTCTTTCTGCTCGCTTAGTAAGTACATCATATATTAAAATTGCATTAAATAAATTAGCATTATCCAATCAATATCCTTAGACACAGTGTTGGTGTCCCACTATAATATTATATTCTACCCGGACAGGTAGAAGCCCGTTTCAAAATAACCTTTTTTACTTGAAGAACTATTTAAAAAACGTTTAGTTTGGTGATTACCGAATCACTTTATAAAGCCAGATAATTTAAATGATTTTCCATTATTTGTGAACCGAACTGTCATTGGAAATAATACAAAACGATTTTTAAATAAATGACGTTTCACAAACCGCCATCTCCGGCAAGTAACAGCTCAATAAGCCACTCAGCAAAAATTAAGAGAGTTTGGCTGGGAGGTGTGAATCATGGTGGATGGCCATATAGTCCTGACCTTGCACCTTCAGTATTTCACCTTTTTTGGTCTCTTCGGAAGTCTTTAGCCAGTGACAGGTTAACATCAAGAGAGGACTGCCTTAACTAATTGTGGCGGTTTTTTGATCAGAATTTCCAAAATTTCTATAGAAATGAACCTACAAATTGACAGAAAGCCTAAAGTTCCAATATTTCAAATGCCTTTAATATAATATTATCCTATTTATTCACGATTTAATGTTTATAGAAGCGGGATAAACAGCATTTACATACTATTCAATACAGCCACCTCACTCCAAGTGGTCCAAGGAGAAGCCAGCCATTATTTAATTCTTTAAAAAATGTTACAATACTTTAGTCCGATATCGAATAAGAAGTGCCCAATGAAGTCTTAGTTCTTAAAAAAGTAATGCAATGATCCAAAATGATAAATTAATCTTTCCAGTGAGCTTATTCCCTAAAATATTATGACTGTAAGATCGTGATAAATCACTTGTGATTTAATAAAACTCCGAAGATAATAACTTTTGGTGCCAAAATAAGTTAGAGAAGAATTCTACTGAAGAGGTACATTAAAAATTATATATCTCCATAAGTTTTAAACAAAGAATGCACACCTAACACTTTAAAGGATGATTATTTGGAGATATTCATTGTTTTAAACTGACATCATCATTGATTTCTCATCATTTGAATTCTGATTAGATTATTAAGCTCCACAATAACTAAGTACGAAATTACCTACCACGAAAAAGTTAAAAATAAGTACAAATGGACATAAATTATTATTAAAAATTGTATATGTTATTACTACCTACTAAACATCGCTGAAGATATGTCCCTTAGAGTGAGGCGCCTACATTTTAACTTAGGTAGGTCTCAGGTTTAGTAGTGAACAGTGAACTGGTTACCCTAAATAAACAAATAAAAATATAATTTTACAAATAATACTTTATGAAAGTTATAACTTACAATTATTTCGATTTTAATATACTGTATTAAAGTGGACAAAGCCAAAAAACTATTTAAATCAGTCAAAATGTTTATGAGTTTGCGCGAACAACAATTTAAAAATTAATTTATATTTATAGATTAGAATTTGTATAAAACCCCACCTTTCTTTATCGTTTTTAATGATAAATTTAAATAAATTTATTTAATAATTGTAAATTTTACCTCAGAACCTTATATTTTACTATTCGTGCAATCAAGCGGTGGTTAGCATAAACAATCCGCTCGAGCGATCTGATTGAAAGTTTCATTTATCTAAAGTAACCGACCATCACCAGGGCCTCTGGAGCTTACGCCCCCAAACTCTTTTTACAGCGTGTCGGGATCTAAGCTTTACACCGAAAATGTGTTTCTGGGTCATTTCTTAACCCTCGTCACTGACTGACACTAACAGGCATAGATAATAGAGCGTATTCCATTATATGGGCACGTGAGCTCATAGGCATTTCAAATTTGCATGGTACCCGCTATACCATGCAAATAAAAATAGGACGTACAATTGAAATCTTCGTTCTCTATTGACCACCAGCCAGCTCCGAGTGATCAATATCCGAGTTCAAGTCCCGGCCGGGACTGTTGTGTAACTACTCTTATGAAGTGTAAATTTCTTCAAATGATCGGCTACAGTCTACCGTTGGAACTAAATCTTACTTACCAATCAAAAATTGTGTATGTAAGTAATATTAGGTATTATTAGTCCGTCTATTGAATTTTAACTTACCAATGAAACGATAATGACAATCCTTCATACAAAAATATTTCATAAACCTAATATTAATCGCTTTTACTGTAATTCTTGAAATATGGCTATTTCTTCTTCTCGATAAATAAGTACATAAAATTAAGGGTTGGGTTTGGATATCTATTAATCTCCTATCTCCTATGAATAACAAATATTTGCGCATTTCTGTATTTGGATAGGATCATACGATAATTGCTCCGGAAATTCACATGATAGGTATAGTTAAATATTCGCGATTAAAACTATAGATACTTTGCATAGAAATATTGAAACCACTCCTTCTAGTACAAAAGGTGTATAAGATAGGAAATCATATATCTTCTACCACAATACTACGTAATATTATACGATATTATACGTAATTGTCTATGATATTATTTATATTAATATGATATTATACGTAATTGTTTAAATGTTTAACAAAAAGCCGAAGTTAAGTATAAAATCTTAAAGTTAGTTCATGAAGCCCATATATACCGAATATTTGAAATCATTGATAGCTATTAACATACTGTCTTCGTAACCATAATACAATTACCACTTTAAAGATATTTTTATAAATATTGTGAGTATTGATGGTATGGTTGATGATCTTATTTACAGAGTAAAGATAGTGGTGCGGTTCTATTTTTATTACTCAAACTAAATATTATATATAACGCAGGTTTTATTTAATCGTATCCAGTACCTAATTAGGTAACGAACCTCCAAATCATAAATTAATTTTTTTTGTGCACAAAAAACCAGAAAACCTTTTGTGATCATTTTCTTGTTTTCATTTTATGTGTACACAATCAATATCAATAAGGTACTTATCTCACAGCACCTAAATAGAATTTAGTTTATTCTACAAGTTCTATAGAACAGCATTTTCGAAGTCACATAAAAACGTAGTGGTAATTACTAATTACTTATAATCTATATTAAATATTATCGCTTTGTACGAAAATCAACATTACTTAGCAATTGAAGCGTAGATGAATTAATCAAAAATAGAGTAAACAAAAACAAAGTGCTACAGATTTCTCAGAATATTATTTTGTTGTCGATGCCATCATCATTCCTACTTGGTATTCATTTAACGTGCCGCGCAATATTGGCAGATATAATCTATACGGCTTAACCTAACATATTTACGACGGGAAAGCACTTAATATGTATTATTATAATGCTTTTGTAATATTGGCCGAAATTATTTGAAATAATTTTATTATATATTATAACATATACAAATTTTTACTAACAAAAAAATTCATAAATTTTATTGGTTTGGTTTTGACTAAGTAAGTTATATCTTAAAGAGAATACATTGTATATCAATTTATCAATTTTTTCAATGAAATATGACGTGACACGGAGTACACTACTTACCTCACCAGAAGAGTTATTTTGACATCAAAAACCCCAAGCAGCCTAACTTGATTAGTTCTGGCTACTCAGCACACTAACATAATACGCCATTTAGCTCCGTGAGGTCTTCCGTTCCTAGTCTCTCTGTTTTAGAGTCATTAATATACCACTCTACCAACTTTTAGAAGTATGTATAGTACCCGCAAATCAGACTAGATGGATTTAAAATTTTGATTATTCACATCAGTTTGTTTCGATAACGCAAGTATTTTGTATAATATTAAACGTTATTTAAAAATTATCAATGCGCGATCAGAAATATCAAAAATAATGTTAAATACTAGGAAATAAGTACTGCTGATAGTTTAATTACATTAAATATATGTTTAATAACGCCAACTTTGCATGGATTTCATACATTTATAAAATGCATTTGTGCCTTTGATATTTTGACGTCCTTTGACGTCATTTTTATTGAGAGCTTTGAACTATTTGTCATAGCTTCTCAAACTTATATATTCAATATCTAAGAAACTGTAAATTGATAATATTTTTCTGTTAAATCTCACTAATATTGGCATACATATGAAATAAAAATGTCGTGAAATACTCTTGTGATATTGGATTGTCGAGAATCGCCCTGGTGCAGGCAATGAAACTCTTCAAAAGTGGGTGTTTCCAAACGCATTTTAGATTGCTGTTTCTTTTTCGTCATTTTGGTTGCTTTACCTATTCCTGCATTCTGTATAACAGTCATCGTTATGATCCTTAATACCACCGCACTATGCCTGGTGACATTGGATGAGTGCCACTTGCCTGCCTTTCACGCAGCACAACGACAGTAGGCTGTAGGGAAGTATGACATGGGCAAATTTAGTGTTTATTTAGTTAGTATCAATTTAGGAAACAATGTTACAGTATTATTTATTGGTACGTAACAAAAATAAAGTTTATATTATGCAATAATATCAAGGTTTATAAAATAACTGTACACTCGAGTCATGCCAGGTAATCAAAGCCTGCTTTTAAATCAAACTTGGAAACTAGAGCACTGAAGCTTAAGAGAAGCTGTCTAAACTTTGTGAGTAACTTTTGTTTCAAATCCATGAAAATTTTACTTGTAATTGAGTCAATATATTAGTATTAACTCAAACCACTGTTGAGGTCATTAAATAACTATTAACAAACGTTGACACATAAGGATACGAGCAATAAACTTGTGAGCGCATTAACATCATGTGATTGTTGTGTAAATCTCAAAGCAAATCGTTGCTTTGAGATTTACTGAACCTCAAAGCAAATTTTTTGGTAAACGGAGGACAATGTGACATGAAAGGAATATAAAAATTCATACTGTAAAAAGCCACCTATTTGTGTCGAAGCATTTTTAAGCCCCGGCTTCAAAAATGCTTCAACACAAATTCCGAGACCGGAGTCATTTAAGTTTTTTTGGTATGTTTATATTATTTATATTTATCAGTATTCTTTTAATTTTGATGAACGACGGTACGGACCTAACAATTGAGCTATATCTTTGAAAAAGTTTTTATAAATTGTTATTTATAAAAACTTTTTCAAAGATATAGCCTAAGACCAATGTAACCTAAGATTTAAAATACACAAGGGCTTTTTTAAATTTCATTAAGACCGCTGTTATAGGGAAAAGAAATTTCATATTATAATCTCATAAAGATTTATCGTTCAAATTTTACCTACTAATTTATTCTTAACGGAGCTCCTTATTAGCCTCATGTAAATTTTTAATTACTCTAATTCATTATATCCATTTAGAAATTGTGAAATTTAAGTCTATGTTAATAACATTATACTCATAAAAATGGAAAAGATAAAAGGTATATATCTATATACAATAAGTATATAGAAATCCTTGATGTTCTTGTTTCGTGGCTATATAGGCTTTGTTACCAACAAATTAGTCAAAAAATCAAAATCTTAGAACTTAAAGATAAACAACTCATGTCGTACATACCTAGATTTGGAACTGTTTTAAACAATAAGTTAACAACTAGATAAGTAGTATTAAACAATAAGAGAAGTATTTGGTTTTTTGATTTATGCTTCTGTTTTGCGCTTTTTATTGGGAGTCGACCTAGCAACCACTTACCATTCCATTAACGTTTTTATGCCACAAACGCTGTCGCTTTTCCTCTTATCTGCAAATCAAGTCTCTTGTCTTTATCCGTGTATTATTTATGTTGATAGTTGACTTGCAATAGAAATTTTTGTTGAATTGTTAAATAGGAATCATACATCATTATTTTATATTGTATAATACACTGCAGGGAGGATTCCCTGTAGTGTTGACAGCAAATGTATAGTTATTCGTCCTAGGTTTGCAACGGTTTGTCGTCACTGAAGGCTTCATAACTATTTGATCATAAAGTGTAATCTTTGAACGATAAAATTAATTGTAAATTAATGGTATTATTGTAAAAGGTTATATAGAGATATACTTTTTTACCTCTAGATCCTCTATCTCGCGAGTAAGAGCTTTAACAGGTACTTATTACCGAATACTCACGTAGAAATATAAAAAGCTTTTATTCTTGTACACATCAACAACAAGTAGGTAAGATATAACTATTTATAATGAAAATTGGAAATTTATATAGTGAATAATGAATTAAAATTTATATTAGCTACTAGAAATATGTTTGATATATATATAAGATTGAAAATATTTTTTTTACTTTAACCTTACTATTATACAAATACCTGGTACGTTATATCTTTTAAGACAAGTTAACACACTATTACACATATCAGGTCTCTTTAGAGAAGTAACAATCGCATACAAACAAAGACAATCAACTTGAACAAGGCTTGGCAGTGCGACAAAAAGCGGAACCTACGAGTTCGACGGTGCGGTCTGACTACGGTTTGTAGCTGTCTACGTTGCTATGATGCCAGTATAAATAGGACAAACCCGTAAGAAAATACAACATTAAGAGCTCCATTTATCAACAACTTTACTTTTTCATTATATCCTAGTCTTTGCCTAGTTATTTGGATTGTTTTTAAGAAAATCGATTTGGAAGCCGAACTTTACTTACACTTTTTCGGTCACAATTTCTCAATTGGTTTTTTTGTACCTGTGGTTCACCAGGAGGCCCGTAAATACTTGATGTTTTTATATTTTATTTATTTAATTACAAAAATATAATAAACTCTTTGTGATATAATTGATTCAATTGATTAGCAACTTTTATATATGTATAAAAGTTACTAATCAATTGAATCAATTCTATGGAATTCAGCCAAATAAATGCGAAATTGCCACGTGATAAAAAAAACAAATTTGAATACCATATTAGACCTGGATGCTTGGAGACAATTAAAAAACAATTGTTTGGCTCGGCAGATAGATTATTGTGCTTTTCGTGTGCATTAAATGTGTTGTCAAAAACCAATGAATACACGTAAAAGACGTACGTAATACACTTAGGGTAAACAAAATATTTATATCAACATAATAGATAGCTAGATATTAGTTCTTGATCCTCACTCTCAGGATTGGCAGCATATTATAATTTCTTAAATTTTAAAACAAAACAACACAAACCGATTTAGACTAAAAAATAAACATTTCCATAGTTTATGTGTCACAGTATCATTTCAGAGGAAGATTAAAGTGTTATTTATTATACGGATACTTATATGAAGATAAGAAAAGAGATAAAGTCTACTAGCCTCCTACCCCCAATTTTAAACTACTTGTAACACACTCATAAATCTGTCTCATAAATCTCTTTTATATATTCGTCATTTGTGTAACGCGACGCCAGCATTGACTCGAAGAAACGTGCGTGGAATTTGGCAGCGTTAGTCCAATGATTAATATCGGAACATCCAACTGTGAAACTTTAGACTAAATACGGTCATAGTCATATCATGAACGATGTACATTACATATAAAATTTTAATTCGTCTAAAACATTTTTGAGGATAGTAAAAGGTGAATTTTATATTGTATTACATATTCCACCTCTAAATATAACTTTAAAATAAAGGTTCGAGTACATTATTTGCTCATTTTGGTTCCCTATAAATAATAATAATCTTTGTCATCATTATTAATAATATATTATTTATTTGTTCCATTAATGTATGTATTGTATACAAGTATACATTTAACTATTGTATTATATATTATTTCTTTATGTATATTTTTAATTATAAGTAGGGTAAGTTACTTATGTGAAAATTATTATTAATTAACGTTTATTTTAATGAGCATTGTGGAGATACTGGTACTATTTCTGCTTAGAGTTTAGAGCAATGATTGACTGGTAGAAAACAACCAATGGTCGATTGATGGTTGTTAAATCAGCCATATATACCTTTTTTTGGACTTTAAAGTTTAAATAGTATTTCGCCAAAAATATAACCATACATAACATTATCCCCGCACATAATTTTCATATTACAAGTAGGTGCGTATAAAATTTAGAAGTGCAATTCATTTGCGCTGATTGTGTCTCTGGTCTTCTTTCTTATGTTATATTTTTTGTAACTCCGAAGTTGTTAAGATAAGAAGTAAGAAGAAGGCTACATCTGTGTCAAAATTTATACAAATACACTATTAGATTTTTTTATCTTATAGTTGAGATAATGGATCTCGTGATCGACAGATTACGTTCTGTAAGGTATCTTCTACAAAGAAAATTAACAATAAAAAAAATATCTAGTAACCTTCTTATTATAAGAACTCAAACTTTATTTTCACCGTATAGTTTAATTTACTTAATGATTATAATCGAAAACCCGTAATAATAACGTAAACTAATCTCTAACGAAAAAAATTCGATAGCAAACATTGTTACAAATGATAATGCAAAATTCAACCCGAGGCCTTAGTCAGGGTACCTTCCAAAGTTTAAACAGTTTCGTGGAATGGTAGTCATTATGTACGTGAAGTTTGAACATGTTTCTCTGAAAGTTCCAATCACCGAGCACTCTACGAGTTATACTTCACTGTTGTACAACAAAACTGTGTGATTTAATAAGCAAAAAGCGTTTATTCCGATATCTAATATTGAATATTTACTATGTACCACCTGCGTCATATTGTGCAGTTTTAAAATATTTGGCAAATTTGATGTCATAGAATTACTTTCGTATAAAAAGGTCATTAATAATAAGAAATTAATAATAATGAAATAAAACGTTATGATACATATTGTGCGGGTGAGTCGAGGTCGAACTATAAAAGATGTTAATGATAATTTAACTTTTGTACTTTTGTGTGTGCCAGCCAGTGCACATCCGCTTAACAAAAATATTTTCACATTATTCGCTATGTGTACTTCATAAGTATTTAAACAGGATCACAAAATATAAGTCACGATACCTATAGTTTTCTCTATAAAGATATGAAAGCTAATACTTCCTCTAATGGAAAATGGCAGATAGCCAAGAACATCGTTTCGTTATTTACAAATCTGTCATTCGACACTGGAGTGCAGCTCGAGAGAAAAGGCTTTTGAAAGCAGTGTTACGTTCTGAATAGAAGCGCTTTGTCGAGCTTCGAGACTTCATTTCATTTCCTAATGAGTCACGCGTTAGCGTTATGTGTAAAATGAGCAAAGGCTTATCGTGCGGCTCCCTAAATACGTTTTTTGGTTTGGAAGTAATGTACTCAATCCCGCACACACTCTATATACGTTAAATTTAAATACACCATATATTTATATGGATTATTCATAAAATAAATTCGTAACTGGCGAAGCAGAATTTTAAGACTAAACCCAACATTAACCCTATTACAATATGAATGTACAGCTTCTTTATGATTTACATACATAATTTCAAGCGTCAATGTATAATGCGTTTCAATAGGAGTAGTACTTCTTCTAACTTGGTAAAAGTGAATTTATTTCATTCTCTGGTTTCCCAACCACACCGACAAGAAAGCGATCGTCCGTCGGTGGTGCTTGAGTACCTACCCTACTATAGCAAGCGGGTTACTACGAAGTTAATTGGCTGAAATTTTAATATACAATCTAAAACTCTATGCCTAACTCCGTAATGTAAACATTGACAATAATTAGAATTTATAGTAATAAGACCAATATTCCATAAAATTGCTACATAGAGAGTTCGATATGAAAGTCTTTAGATATGGAAGATTGTAGTTTTTTGTGAATTGGTATTAATTTTAAGTATTTCTGGTAATTTCAGATGATTAAGTGAGTTTAAGCAGACTAAGGGTTTAAGCTACTCATTCGTGATCTTAGGAGACATCACTTACTTCTGAAGGCATTTATAGGTTTAAAAATAAATACCGGCAATAGTATATATACAATAATTAATAACACTAATGTTGCTTATGCCAAAAAACACTGAAACTTGTATTTCTTAAACCATGCTGTAAAATTAATAATAGTGATAGCGGACCTAGTTTCCGCTATCACTCGGTTAGCTAGCTAATAAGCAGGAAACCGAATAGTTCGCGAGGATTAGTTCCAGGTCAGGGGACCATATAATTGTGCCCCACCGAGATTCCGCTCTAAGCTAGTTGGCATCACGCCAGGGCACGTGATGAAAATCCACAGGTGACTGCTTCGTTAGCTATTCGATATTTTACAAAAATTACCATTCGTGATTTTATATCGTTTAGGGAAGAGTGTTAGTGATGCCTCAAGAGCGGTGGATATGAAATAATAATAATGATAAATAAAAATATTTAACTATTATTTACCTTAAACGAAGCATAATAGTTTGCGTATGGATACTGGATTTGAACCACTGACAAAACAGGGTCACTAAGATAGAGGCGGAATCTGATCCTGAAGATAGAGGCGGAATCTGATCTTAAATCAACGGATACCCTATTGTGTCTTTTTTTAAACGCGGTCTTTTTAATATTGTAGATTTTATTCTTATATAAGAATGTAGCTACTGTAAGGGCTCTATTTTGCCCAAAATAATTGGAGTCTAGAACCTGATCCAAAACCATGGATAATGAGGAAAATATATCCGGTGAGAGTGGAATATCCAGATATTAAAAAAGACCGCGTTTAAAAAAAGGACACAATAGGGTATCCGTTGATTTAAGAACTGGCCAAGATTCAAATAATGTTCTAGGCAATTCTATATTACGAGAACGAAATTTAGCTGCATCCATCTCCACATATAGTATTCCTAGAAGGGGAATTATAAGAGGCCTCCCACTTAATATTCAAAGGGAAGAATTTCCTAAGGTCACTGAAGTGCCTACTGACTGTGGTTAAATAATAAAGGCTCGTCGACTCAATAGAAAAGCAAATGTTAGAAGTGGTAACCAGTGGATCCCTACTAAAACAGTGGTTGTTACTTTTAAAATCTATATACTCGTACAATGGCGATGACTGAACAAAATTTTCAACATCTAGATTACTGGCTTGGAAATAGAAGCAAGGTTGGGTCAAATTCTGTGAAAACCCTTCTCCTTGTCTCCTCTACTACTCTAGTATAGAAAAGTGTCAAAAAGTTTGTTACCGCTGTAACATTTTATGAAAGCCCTTCCTCAAATGACCCCAGCACCTGTTTAGTCGCCCCTCCTTGGGTCCCCTCCAAGAAGCAAACTATCCCAATTGATAACTTTTGTACCCCATTAGAGCTTTCAGATAGAATGAATAACTCATTTACTTCACAAGCTTTGGTATTAGAAGAGTTAAAAGATTCCACTCCTGTAGCAGATGGCATTCCATATTCCTTTATTTGCAAGGCAGAACCAACAACGTACTGCCTAAATCTTATCAACTTCTACTTATTACAGGCTGTCCCCCAGAGAAATCGAAATCGCATATTATAATCGTTATAGTTAAGCCGGGTTATAGTTAATCCAACAAATTCAAGTAGTTATAACCCATTCCTTTCGCCTTCACTTTATGGAAAATATTCGAACAACTTTTTCGGGATTGTGAAGGAATTTAGTTCATCGACTACCTTCCCAAAAATACTACAGTGAACGGCGACTATTATGCCGATATTGTCGAGAAAAGGAGAGGCAAACTGGCAAAAGGAGTCCTGTTTTTGAAAGACAATGCGCCCGTCCACACTGCTAGAGTTACAAGGCAAAATCATACGCCGATTTATAAAAACTCAATATGATTCCTATTTGAATGAAGAAAGCAATTAATATCAATATAAAAATAGTAAAACACGCACATAAAAAAATGACAATATCTCGTACGACAGAAATAAAAACCGTTCCGAAGATCAATTATATAATGTCTTCCTTAATAATAGATGGGTAGGTTCATATGGGACATTCAGTACGCTGTTTATACCTACGTTGTTGTTTTACAGAGTTTCACTCTTGTAATAAATAACTTGAATTAAGGTTCAAGTAAAATATATCCCGTCCGACGTAAATAATTTATCACATCATTCTCACATTATATTCTAGTTTATAACTAGCGATATAGAAGTGATATTTACTGAGTAAACCAATTTATCATGTCACATGAACATTACGAATATAAAACAAGTTTAATAGAAAAATCTTCCAATTGGATGTGGCATTAGTTGGATTTTGATACGTCACTTCTCTTAGAACTTACACTTTCACATTATATGAAACCAAATACATATCATTTTATATTACGGTAATTGTATAGATATTAATTACTTCTTGCTTAAAACAGCAAACAACACTGAGTCTACGCAAACTTTATAAAGCTACTATTGTAGCTTTCCACACCGCTGGAACGCTCTTCTATTATAATAACAAAGATGGACTATTATCTATTATAATAACACTGACATCGAGAGGGCAATCGACACTGTATTCGTGTCGCACCGTTTCTTTGTGTTAAGTAGATATATTTCTAATTCTGCCGGCTCATGGCCAACTGTATCTAATGTAGCATATATTTGCATCGACAAAAAATAGGTCACCGATTGTCATGACGTGTGCGGGAAACATAATTGATTTTCCATTATCTCCTTGATCAGTCGAGTAAACATACATATCTATATAGGTACAGTTTATTTGATCCAATTTTCGTGGAACAGAAAAGGCAGACGAGAAAACATGTCTCACAGATCTTGATTATTGATTTAATCATTCAAACATTTACTATTTAGTTATACGTACTATTAAAGTATTTAGTTGAGTGGTCTTTTCCCCTGTCTACTTAGCTCATACTTCCGGCTTCGGCAAGGTTAGATATTGGAATGATAAGTGTGAATCTTTTTTCATCAGCCAGAGGTGTTTGTAAGTTTTTTTATATATATTTATAATCTTTATTTCTCTGTTACCTATTGTCAATAACACAACTCTTAATTATACTTAATTTGGTTTATATAATTAGCGTGAGTGCGAGAAATATTATTTTTATTAAATGTAATTGAGAATTCATCAGTGTTAAATCAGCGAAAATTGATTGATTCTGCCTTTAAATCGATAATAGTAAAGACTTCTTGAACACTTTTATATTGGGACACAGCAAAGTAAATTAGGATTAAAAATTTAGCGAATTTAGCGAATTTAGCTTTAATGATTAATAAGCTAGTTTTAGTCTCTGAACCTAGCCTAAGTTACTTACATTTTTCGTTTTTTTAATATTTTTTATGTGAGTGAAGATATATGATCTCATTTGACAGCATTCACAATGTACTGTAAGACTCACCAATCACCATGATTGGTGAGTCCGTACAGCCATACATACAATTCTACAGCCTTCGAACAATTGATCATTTAACGCTCGACAGATTGAGATTTAACAGTTTCACTTCGATAGATTATATTCAACCGAAAAATTTATGCGCTAAATAGTAAGCAGTATATTAACAGTTTGCAATTAATCAATAGTTTACAATCCCGCGAGATAGATTATAATTTTATTATAAATTAAAGGTTACATATACATAATAAAAAAGTCGAGGTTGCAGTAGATATTTTTCATATCGCAGTAAACCAAACTAGGGGTAGATTTTATGTCACGATACATCGTAAAATACCTTAGGAAGTGTTGATACGTAAAACCGAAAAAGCGTATGTAATGCATTTAAAAGTGATTTATTTGGAGAAGTATACTTTAGTACCCCCACATTCCACTTTATGCGACTAGATATGTGTCGAATGTGTTGAACTTATTTTAAATTGAATTTTCCTGAAAAAAATGTTATGTTACAGTTTTTCTTATAAGTAAACAGATTAAAGGTTCCTCTTATATGTTTGTCTAAATAATAGTTTACGAGAGAAATAAATAGACACGAGAATATATATAGGTCTTCATCGCACCACATAATTTCAATCTATTACGTTGCTTTAATGAATGAAATAAAGGCGCTCTTTTATCATTTTGGTAATGCAGTTAAGATACTACATGTTTAATGTAAGTATTTTTTATAAAATTGTCAACTGGCATAATTTTCATTTGAATGGAAGGCTGCTGAATTTCTTCTGAGTATTACCTTGTTCCAGGACAGGTGACGTCTACTGCTGGACATAGGCCTCCCCGAAGAATCTCCAAACCGATCGGTATTACGCTGCATGCATCTAGCAGCTTCCCGCTAAGATCTTAACTAGATGTCAATCCACCTTGTTACCATCAATTATTTTGACAGATTTATTTTAGAAAGTGCTCACTTTATTTCAGACAATCTGCTTCAAAACATATATAATAAAAATATTATAAATTCACAATTAGATACAAAACTATAGTATACACATAGTATACATTTTTTATGTGGAAAGTGCTTAGTTTAATTCAGAGAATCAGCAACATAATGAATCTACGAATCACTCGTATTCGCGTGTACTACAATTACAGTAGGCTACGAACGATCTACGTCGTAACGAG
The DNA here is from genome assembly GCA_943193645.1 of Acentria ephemerella. NCBI lineage: Eukaryota > Metazoa > Arthropoda > Insecta > Lepidoptera > Crambidae > Acentria > Acentria ephemerella. Next base: position 5,118,664 of record OW971886.1, on the reverse strand, counting down.
TGCAGACGAGCTTCGCCCGCCGGTAAAACAAAATTCAGCTAGATCTCTCCACACACAAACCTTTGCTACGTGATCCGATTAATGTAGCTACTAGCCACGTCTCCGAGGCAAAGTGAATAACAAAACTCTCATGTAAAATATAAAACCAATGAATTGAGATTTTTTGACGATTGTCTGATGAAGCATGAAAAGGTGCTGCTTTCAAACTTCACACGTGACGAATCAGGTATCCTGAGCACCTCTCATCATACAATCATTGTTAAAGTATCCTATTTAATGTACAATATAATAAAAACTGACAGTTACTGTGTATAAGGACATCCTTAAACATTCACGTAATGTTTCTCATATGTTGACAGTCATACTAAAGCCTAAAGTAACAAGGTGGTAAACTTGCTACCTGGGTGATCTAGGTAGGTACCACCGTCTTTCCTTTTCAAGTTGCTGTGTTTCAATGTGAAGGGAAATGTAGCTGAGGTAATTAGAGGGCGTGGGAGATATTAACATTCTAGTCTCTAGAATATCTATGGCCCTGCAGGAAGTATCAAGTGACGTCTTGAATTTATATTTAATCATAATAGTTTGTTCGTTTCAATTTATCTTGTTAACATTTGGATCGTAGCCAGACACAGAACTCATCCTTGATATTGCATGTTTCTATAGGTAATACATTACCACTAGCATAATGATGGTCCATGAATAATCATATACTCACATGATTATTCATGGGCCATCCGCTTGTTAGGCGTTCTTTGCCATAAAAAAATAAAAACTTTCGACTAGACAGTTGATTTCTTACAAGTTCAACGGTTCTTACAAATCTTACATTCTTATGATAATTGGTAAGCTTTATCTGGGTAGTATTTATTTTATTTTTGATATAGTATACTATGTATAAATTATTTAAGTAGTAGGTTAACTTCGAATTGGGACATTTAAAGTATTTGAATTATTTTATTATGTTTGCTTCTGAGTTTGGCTATGATCCAAATGTAAATTAAATAAATTGAAAAGAAGAAACTTTAAGCAATTGCAATTAAAATTATTATTAATATAGAACATGCCACTTGTTTTGGACCTTTAGCTGTTAATAATTGTATTAAGGCTCGCTATTAAGCAAGTTGAAGAGCAGATCGACCTAGCTTTACTGGTATACTTTTTATATCATTTTGATTGTATTTTTTTACTTATGAGTTAGTTTTTATTACGTCTAACTTTTGTAGTCGTGTATTTCTTAATTTTTTTTTAAATTTTATGTTCACTTTTCAATTTTTAAAAATAATAAAAATGTGAAAAGTACTAAATTGTAAAAATATACTAAAGAACGTAATATTCACATTGATTTTGAACATACATATCTGTTTGATTCGATCGAAACTTCGCCATTGCATTTACATAATTTAAAACTTTGTAACATTACAGCTTAACGAGCACAAATGAGCTACAGCGCAATGCTACATTGGAATATTTCGTTCTCTGATAAATGTAGGTTGTAGATGATAATATGTCTACCTTATCGATTCTGTTGTACCTATGTATTGAATGACGAAAGAAAGAAACGAAGGCTTAATAAGTAACATTACTTTATTGTTTTTGTTTACATAAATGTTGTAATTACCTACAATAAGCAGGTTATTAAGTAAGGACTTATGTAAAAATAAACATTGTTTCATCTCTTCATTACATAAGTAATAGAAAAATTATATTTAACTACCAAGTAGTAACTTAATTCTATTTTTATCAGTTGTCACTTTAATTTGATCCACATGTCAAATACATAATAAATTTCAACACAAGAAGAAATATTAGTTACGTCATTAAAATATACATTAAGGTCAATAATCTAAATTTTAAAACAAAAGAAAAAAAGTTTGCCCTCGAAATTTGGGGTCCTTTAAATTAATTGGTTTTCCCCTGCCATTCCTCGGCAAAGTTGAAACAAATAATTTGAGGTTGCTAATGAAATTGAAAATACGAGATTTCTCCTACAATTGAGTCGACTGTGATTTTATGATTTTGGCCGCTTTTGACTTTAGTTGATAGTGATGTATACCTATAACTTATTTCATAAATGTTTGTCATCCAGACCGTATGTGGCGTGTACATTGAAAAGTTGGTTAAATATTGACTCATACAGAATTCAATAATAAATACAACAATATTTTATATTGAAAAACATGTCCTACAAAGAAAATAATTAAAGTCCGGCCAACAACTATCAATGTCAAAATTAAATGGAACGTACGAAGTCTACTTGCATTGAAAATTAAATTAAAGGCTGTAGTGGCAACAATTAAACAATCACAAAACCTTTCTGCGCTCGCATAAAATAAACTGTGTGTAGATGTGCTGTATTACAGCAGTCGATATATTCTCTCTGAGTGTGTATCACTGTTTTTTTCGTCACTTCGAGAAGCTCACAAGATTCTCATGAGACTTTATTAGAGAGTTCATAAATCAAGTTACTGTCGCTTTTTCCACTCTTCATATATTTTTTTCTAGAGGAAAACATAAATATTTATTTGCAAATTAAATATTTACAGAACTTATCTTCAGCTTGTTATTTTTATTGATTCATTATTTTTTAAGCTTTACAGAAACCATTCCTTACCAGGAATGACAGACGCTTCCTTAAATCTATATTTTGAGACGTTGAAAATTTAACAACCTTTTCATAAGAAACACGACAACTTTCCTTTTTGCAATCAGATCAAAAGGAAGAGATGCTCTGCACTCAAATTTAGATTTAAGGTATAAACTTCAGAATCAGCCTTTGTTTTCCGGCGAATGTTGTTTGTTTTTATTGAGATAATTTGATTCCGACTAATTCGACGGGCCGTTGTCGGGTCATTGTCGGTCGGGTCGTTTTCTCGATCCTTCACAAATCGGGTGACTGCTCTAACTCTATATAAGATTTATATATTCATAGATAATGATTTATTTTGTTCGGGGTCCAAGTACCCAATTCGAATGGAGAGCACACTACTGAGTATATTTTCTAGTTTTATTTGGACCAACTTAGTAGTACAAAATATGACAAGATAGACCTGGCAGTCTCTGATGTAAATTGCCTGAAAACTGTCGAATTAAGATACTTCATTTACGTGTTTCATTCGGAGGGACTATAACAGTTGATAGCGCCCACTTTAAATTATAATGTCTAGATGATGGTTAAATATGAATGAAAAGTTTAATTGGTTGAAAAAGATCATCACACAAATTAAATCAATATCGTGATATAATAGTTTGTGGAAAAGTTTCTTTGCTTTTTATATGAAAATTCAGGATATATTTTTTTTTTCAAAGTTAATTTACATTTACAGTACATAAGTACCATTTTGTTCGTATACTTTCTTGCGATCTTGTAAGTGATCCCGTTGCTCTAGAAATTTTGTGACTTCTGATCAAAAAAATGCAACAAGTAGTTTTGGTAGTCCTCTCTTGATGTTAACCTGACACTGCCCAAAAAATTCTGATGAAACCAAACTAGGTGGAAATCTGAAGGTGCAAGGTTCGGGCTATATGGCGAATGCATTAACACCTCCCAGCTAAATCTCTTAATTTATGAGTGGCTAAAGATGTATGTAGTCTAGTGTTATCGTGAATAAAGATCGCACCCTTTCTATTAATCAATGCCGGCCGCTTAGTTCGTGCGTTAATCTCATTAGTTGTTGACAGTTGAGATCCGAATCGATATTTCTGCCCGGCGGTAAAAGCTCATAATGAACAATGCCCTTCCAATCCTACCATAGACACAGCATCACTTTAGTGCGAGTCAACCCAGGTTTTATCCAGGTGAAGCCTGGCCGACTTTTGACGACGACCTTTTTCACACGCTCTTGTCCTACGTGATCCACTTTTCATCGCCAGTTATCGATCTCTTCAAAAACGGTACAGTTTCATTACGTCTCGACAAAGAATTGCAAATGAGTTCAAAGGTTCATTAGGTTTCTTTCATTGAGCTCGTGTGGCACCCAAATATCGGGCTTTTTTGTGTACCCAGCTTTTTCAAATGAGTCAAACCTGTTTTGTGTTCAATTCCCAGTTCTTCAGCTATGTCGTAACTTCTTGTATGTCGATCTTGCGACTTTTTCAACAGGGCGACCACAGCGAGGTGCATCTTTGATATAAAAATTCCCGGATTGAAAACATTTAAACCAACTTTGTGCTACTCATACTGTAACTGCGTTAGGTCCTAAATTAAATGTTTTAATGTCATGAAAACCAGCCAGATACAAATAGTACAGCCAAAGATATTTTATTTACGAGTTTATACATACTATATGCGAAAAGACATTTCCCCGACCTACCTGAGTTACGAAGTCTAAAATTAAACTCGGTCAAAAATTTATGCGAAGGCTTGTTGATCCCCGTCAACCCTCTTTCAAATTAATTTTAGTCAAATAATTTAAAGGTTTATGTAATATTAATTATAATAATGTTTTCTAGAAAATTTTGTCACTTAGATAAGTTATATTAGACAATTACGGACATAGTTCATTGTTGAAGAAAACTTGATAATTGTAGAGCCCTTGAGAGGACCGCCATCCTTTTTCGAGTTCGTCACGAACTTATATCATTTATTCGCAAAAAAAAGAAGAGTACATGTCAATAGCCTCGAAATTTAACAAGCTTAAAATTATTTTCAAGATTGAATCAAGAAATTGTTATATGCTACACAGCTAAGTGATTTTCAATATAAAGATTTTTTGTTTTTTCATATTGGCTACTCAAAAACAAATAGGTGTATATCTCGCTGATCCGATCAATCATAATTTTAATGACCACGAAAGTTCAAAAAAAATATCAAATATGTATATGACACTCTCAATGATGCTTAGTTTTGGGTATATAATAGCTGTGAGTGTCAGATAAGTATATTATGTGTGAACCGTCCTGGATGGGCTGATTTGAATTCTGACGCAAACGGATTTGAATTTTGACTACACCAAAAATTTTTCACAAATATGCCACCAAAAATCAGGTTTTGTTAGGACATAGTTAAATAATAGACAAAAGCTAAAAATGTAGGTTAGTGCCCACGCCTGAACGAATTAGCACTAGCAATAATTCAAAAATTATAGCACCTAGCGAGACCGTCTGTAGCAATTAGAACTTTTTTCAATTGTGAAAATTACAAACTAAACAAACGTAAAGTCATTCATTCAAGTTTGTAAATTGCAGAGCTTAAAAGTAGAAAAGGGATAATGAAATAAAATACTAACAGTCATTAATAAAGCAAAAATGGTATTGTTGGAAACAACTTTCAATATTATGGCAAAGAGGAAACACTTTTTATTCGAAATTTGAATCTGTAATTTTAATTTTGTCTATATTGCCTCAAAAGTAGTGTAAATTATTTTTGTATTTACATATATGAAGTCCAACTTCCAGTACCAGTAAATATAACGTATTTTATTTTATCGATACAACATTGGCAACCAAAATAATAGACATTGACAATTTGTCCTCAACTAATTTAAAACGATTTATGTAATAAGTTTGCATTACTACATTCATCCTCCACCAAATCGTTCAAATTTCAGTGATGAGTCGCTAGGATGGGCTCACAGAACATTGGCTCCATCGTGGCAGATTATCTATCTCTGGAACAGACGTGGACCGGTTCAAATCTGTGATGGTGGCTCATGCAGGATAATTCACACGAATATTATTAATTAGATATCTTTATAAGACACTGTGAAACATTCATCGCCTACTGAAACGAAATATTTGTTCGAGTTAATAAACCAAAATAAAGTGAACTAGAGCAATCAGTCTTCTTAACTTCAACAGACAGATATCAAGAAACTTTCCAGTGAATTTGTTTCTTGTCGAGACAATTATTTAATTGTCTGGATTGTACGGCATGGCCGGCCAAAGCAATATAATTGCTTCGGCCGTAGAAAACTTCAAATACCTAACTTCTTCAACATTTGTCCTCAAACAAAATGAAAAACATTTCAGAATTTAGTACAATAAAAACAATTTTGTTAATAATTTCGATTACATTTTTCTTGGTTATAATACATAATGAGCTCTCATCCCAAATTCTTATAATATTATAAAAAATATGAATATTTTTTAATAAATAGCTGTCTGTACAATCAATAAATATTGATTGTACAGACAGCTATCAAAAAAGATAAAATAAGAAAATAGAGTACATTATGAAAAGATAATTCTTTACTAAGCTTCTCAGGTTTCTAAATTCCTACTTAACGTAATTGTTGTAGCTATCTATCTAATAGAAAGTAGTGCCATTAGGTGATAATTAAGAACTATTTAGTCAATACTACTAAAAATCCATTTCATTTTGTGCCTGCGCCCGTACATATTGATGATGTTACTGATCCACGTCATTTCATTGCATGCGTTTTCAACCATTTGGAACAGTTGAAACATATCGCAATATCTAAGGAACAATTGTTGGCAAATATAATGTTCCTTATACAATATTCCTCTACTATTTAACAGGCTGTTAATATAATATATTTAAAAAAGTTGCCATGTACCCTATTTTTAAAAAATGTACCTACATGGCTAAACCATGAGTCACGCACGACTCTCCTTAACCAGTTTTATATGTATGAAAAAAGTAGGTGACAAAATACGAAAGTTATAATAACAAAATATGAAAATTATTTACTGGGAATAAAATTATCAAAACTGTAAGAAATTCGAAGGAACAAATCTATGATAAGTCGGCCTTTTTCGTGAACTTAATGTATCGACATAACTAATAATCAATACAATGAAAAGAAAATTAAAATAATTGACACCCTTTCTTTATTTTGATTCAGGGTGTTTACACACGACACCTAAGCAGTACCTACAGACAATCGGTAGCCGAATTGCTGTTGGGCAAAAATTGATGACCCAAATTTTTTAAATAATATCTCAGTACTCAAGTGTAATAAACATAATAGTAAAATCGTTATTCTTCATAATTTATATTATAGAATATAATAGAATATCTTTTATTTACAAAACTAATTTATTATTATTGTAGCTGATACTAAAATACATATTATAAGCACATGTTTATTTAATTTACATGTTGGTAAAATCAACATATATGATGATGTTATAAGTACAGGATTCATAGGAATTATTCATTAGGAAAACTGTTTCTTTTTAATTGAGTCAGACACACCTCGTAATATGAAACATAAAATCTTCAACATAAAATCATAAAACTGTCATAAACGACGATATTCCTTTAGTAAGCATGGCAGATCGATGAAAAGAGCGGCCTTGAATGGCCCCTATACACTTGGCGTATTTATGCGTTGGTCACCAACGGCAAAGCGGCGCGCCGGCCCCACCCACCGCGATGCTTGGTGCATTGTCCTAAAGTTCTAAAAAGCACCATAAGATGATTTATTATTTATTACATGCATTTCATAAACTTGTCAGGTTGCCAATACATTGTTAGCAAGGCTGACTTAAACGTGACAATTTCTACACGGAAAATAAAACCAATCAAAATTTCAAATTATTTCATATTTAATTACGTATGATAGACGCGGTCAAGGAAGAAGCTTAGAGATGAACACTTGTAAAGGTCGAGCGCCCCGTGTTAACGGCAGCGAAAATTTAGTCGCCTCTTCTTCTTAGTTGCAGAGGAAAACTCGTAACAAGTTTTCCATGTTTCCATTTTTCGAAAATATATAAATACCATTTTTATAATAATCTATTCGACGAAAGAGTTCAAAAGAAAATCAAAATCTAAGTTAGGAGAATACGCAAATATAAAAATTTAAACAGTCCACAGGTTTGGTAAGTAAATGGCAACGCTGGATTACATAGAGGTTTAAAAAAATAATAAGTCAAAATATCACACCAGGTAAATATGATTAATAAAAATAAAACCAAACTAAAATTTCTGTAGACTATTTTTGATGAACCAAATTATGGAATTACATGATGTTAAGAATGCTCGACGAATTCAAGGTTAAGGGTGACTTAGATGAGAATTCTAAAACTTTCGTCTCATTTGAATGAGCGTTCAAGCCCCCTTGAATGCTAATTAGGTATAATATGTTATGTGCTGTGGACATGTTATGCTGAAACTAAGTAATAGTATACTTAGTTTTGTGAAACTAGTATAGTAGTAGCCGACAGTCGCAAAATATTTTTTAACCTGTAATATATTACTTTATACTAAAGGTAATTTCATTTACTTAAATGACATTAGGTTGAGATTTGCTGCGCTTCAAATTCTGAACTCAGAAATTGGCTATAAATCTTCATTTAATTCGGCAATTTGTGGAACAAGTAAATCCATATCCACAAACAAAGCACACGCGATAAATATTTGAATGTTGAGTAGAGGGACTGGTTGGGCTTGAAAGGTTAAAAAGGGTACGTATTTTGAAAGGACTTTATAAGTTTGATGTCAGTGTGTTTTAAAAATAATGTGTATCTTTGTACCTTTGTAGTATGTATACCTTTTAGGTAGGCATAAATAAAATAAACATTTACATCTACTGAGTAAAACGTGTTTTAAATGATTCATTTGAAAAATTTAAACTACGACCTGCTGGGATGTATTTTTTCATCGTTCCACTGAAAGATACTAATATTTTTTTGATAAATTTTGCTACATGCGATACAACAATTTATATTAGAAGTATTTAGAATATAAATCGTTCGTAACGGAATGGGATATTCATAGCCATTTTACTGGCATGCTAGAAACAAATGCTAGCAATTCATACCGCAAACGGTAGCGTGGCTAGTAAGAAATAATGGTAGCAAATATTCTCGCGGTTATATTATATAAAAACATATCATTAATAAGAACTTGTGCTATGGATACTAGGTACCTGGTGGTATATATACCGGTGCTTCATTACGTAATTTATATAAATATTAGAAATATACTAAATAAACAGTCTTCATTCTATTAATACCTACTTGGAATTACTATCTCTGTGTTGTGACGTTATGATAAATGTAATTGATGTATGCAGTCTACGATATTTTATAAAGGCTCACGAAGAAAATCTTAAAGACAACTCTAAAAGCATTGAAAACGTGATTTATCGGCCATATTTTTCGTATCAACTACATAAAAACAGTTAATAAGAGGTTATAAAACATGGTTCCTTTTGACAACTGACGCGTTGACTCGCTCTTAAGGTATTCAGTTTTTAATTTATCCACGTTATCACCTACTTAAATATAATAAATGTTTTGATATTTTTTTTGTTTTTTAGGTATAGGGAGGTATATCATTAAATATATTGGGACTTTCGAATGCTTATTATCTTAACCAAGCACTAAAGAGCACCAAGCATAATCGATTAAAGAGATAAAAGAAATCATAAATAATAAGATAATAAGACATGGAGTGTTTATCGGGCACACATGATGAAGGGACTTTCCTCCTGTAAAAATACGTAATAGCCAAAACTTAACTTATAACACATAAATGATTAAGTAAAAAGACAACCTTCTGCTATGTAGATACGTACTTATGTAATATCCCTGCGGTGAAGCACTCAAAGTCAGAACCTGCTAAATTGGGATAATAAAGTGCGTAATGGAAAGAGAAACCCGGACCGGATATTTCATTAATCATTTCTTACCTACATCACGTTTAATGCGCTACTAAAGTCGTGAATATATTATGTACATAGGTACAGAATCTATTCAGAAAGTATTCAAATTTGTAGAAATTTGAATAATAGAATTCAAATTTCTTCGTAAGTAAATCAATGTAATTAAAATCACGTTTGTTATGATGCTACGCAAATAACTTTTACTACAAGTGTATTGATACGTAGCAGATATTAGATTATTTTGATTAATGTTATACAATGTAGTTGTAAATAGTTGGTGATATATTGTGACCAAAAAGACATTTATGTTTTTTCTTTGCAGTCAAAGCGAGCAATCCATTACTTACTTGCCGTATAATACAGCGCGCATTAAAAGGTCGGAGTATGATAGACGTTTAGTGGGAAGAGTTCTTTGATATTAAGCAAAAAACGATAATGGTTTCACAACGTAATAAAGTCATCAAAATTTAATGTATATATAGTTTGTACAATTCTCTGATATTGTGTATTGTGTAATTGTGTCCTTATAATTAATTATCTTTGTGTGTACATAATAATAATGACAACGATGAATGCAGACTAAATGAAAGAGAATTGCAAAGAGTGTCAAAGAAGTCACTTCACCTATTAGCATTCATACTGTTTTGATTTATAAAAGTAATTTTCATGTGTAAATCCCATCCTTTTATAAAAATTTTTATTATAAATATTCCTTCGTCGGTTGACAAACACCATCAGTATTCATTTTTGGAAATCGACATTAGGCAAACACCATTTCTTTCTATTTCCGAGGGATTGGCAATTAGAAATATTTAAAATTTTTAATGTAAGACTTTAATTTGATTAAAATGAAAAAAATTGTTTATACATCAAATAGTACACTATAAAAAGCACTGCTTTTAATAGCATTAAAAAATAATTAAAACTACACATAACTTAATATAACTAATAGTTACACAATTCAAATATACCTAATACTTTGCAAGTAATAGAAACTTAATTCAAAAATATCCAATACTTTGCTGTGCGTCATATAGTTTTACTTCATCTTTCTTCATCCCCAGTTCAGGCCTAAAAATAATTTTAAATGTAAAAATTCATATAAGAAACTTATATTATGAGTTACATCGCTTGAATTATTTTAAGTACTTACAGAGTCAGCTGCACGGTTTGTTGTTGAACTAAAACAAAATAAACATTAATGTTCTAGTTTGTTTATAATAAGGGATATATTTATTTATTTATTTATATGGATATATAGATATAGGGTATAGATACACTTTGCAATATGATTGAATTGAATAATGTCACCCGAGCTCGTGGGGAAATAAACTTATCTTACAATCTTGTCTACATTGGCAACAATGCAGAGTACAAATGATCAATTTAACTTTATATTTCATTAAACTATTTTACGCTTCATATTAGAGAAATAACGTTTCTTGTAGTAATGTAGTTATCAGACAAAACCGACCGTAAATAGGCTACGGTAACTATTCAGGCGGTATTCAGGCTACCGAATGCAATTCATTCGGTAGCCTGAATGTAATCGGATACTTGCTTACCACCTTGTTAAAATTGTTACTTACCCATTTGCGGTTGTTGTATCATCCCAGTGACATCGGTGAAATACATAGAGTGGTTTGGCTGAAGGAATTCTTTATTTTCTATATAAGTGGCTTGGATAATTTGTGTCGGCTGCTGCAGAGTTATATCTTGTGCCCGCCACTTATCCATAGGGTCTGTCGTCTCTTGCATCTTCTGCAAGCGCTCAACTTGTTTGTAAGTTGGCTCTCCGCCTATGTAACCGCGCTTTAAGCGGTTGTGGTTCCGTATCTCGTGTTTACGGAGGTCAGATCTAAGAACACATTTTGTAACATCAGAACAATATAATTAAATGTTTTAGACGAATTATAATTAAGTAAATAATGGAATGGTTCACTGGATATCTCACTTTACACCCCCAAGTAATGATATTAGTTATACCCTTATCTAAGCACGAAATTAACGGTTGTCTGTCACGGTAGTAATAATATGTTCTTATGTCTGTCTTTATATATGTCACCGTATTATCGTGAGCACCGTTAGTTTATAATCTGACTCGCTAGATTATAAACTGCAATATTGTCAAGAACAACAAAACATAAATCGTCAAATTTATTTCCGACAGTTCCGTTCTACCAATCAAGCGCACAAGGCGCCTTCGGACTTTGTTCGCAGATTGGAAGAACGTCATATTATGTTCCGACCAATCAAAAATAAGAGAAAAGTCCTATCCTAACTGAACAAAACTTTATTGGTGTCGAATTTGTTGCTAATCCTTGAAACTAAAACTAATTCGTCTAAAAAATCTAAAGATTCTAACGCCGTTACTCATTGCTCCTTCTTGCTATAACTCAACGCTACCTCGATAAGCTTTGCACAGCAGTGGTTTATCGCAAGAACCCAACACTTCAAAATAATGGTATTTAACTGCTATCTTCTGTCAGTCGGGCCAACAACATATAAACTATCTCTACATATCAGATACAATATTGATTTTGTATTGTATATTACTATTTTATATTGCTATTGGACTATTAAGGAACGAAAGTATTTAACATGTAAATGATCTAATAAGGAGCAGTACGGTATAGTTGTCAACATAAGGTTTCAGGTAATCTGACATAAAAGTAAGTTCAGCAGCCAACAGTTGCAATATAATTTAATTTAAAATTTGTTTCCTTACTTATAGCAGAAGTACTGGCCGCAATAGCTGCACGCGTGTTTTATGTTCATATGAGTGGCGTCGTGGTGCTCTCGTAGTGCAGTGTTCGTACGGAACGCTTTGTCGCATAAGGCACACTGTGAAAAGTCAAAGTAAAAATATTTCTTTTCAACTTCATTACATCTTGTACACTCGCACTCATATATACATAGTTTCTAAATGACAAGCCTAGCTTGGTGTGGTAATCCATTTTATGTTATTGTTGTTGTTATTGTTTGCATTTGACAGTACAACTTAAAAATATTTTAACCATTTTTTTTCATCTGTTACATGTCATAAAAATTTTATCTGATAAATTTTTAAATCCACAGTCAGTGATAAAATCTATCAATATAAAATAGATTTAATGATTGTAGTTTTAAGATTCCCATCCAAAAATTCTCTCTCGAAAATCTCATCGGAAATTACATTTTCATAAAAAAATTATCATTAACTTCAATTACATTCAAAGGGTCGTTTCACGATTGATAGTGATAATGATAGTGTTTTATATTTACATGCAATTATTTTGTGACTGCAGTGTAATAAATAAAAGACATTATTACTCAGGATCGAAGTATGTAGCCGAGTACAAACAATTCTTACCAAACATATTATCTCGAGTTGTATTTATTATTTAGAATAGCCTGATGGAAAGCTATTGAAATTAAATCTATTTTAAAGTAAACATTTTTATTTTAGTGTGTAGGGGAAATCCAAATTACCTTAAACTGTTTTTCCTGGTGGGTTAGCTTATGTTTATTCAGATTGGAGGGGTTGACGAATGTCGCAGGGCACTGAGGGCATTTATATGGCTTCTCGCCCGTGTGCGTGCGCATGTGCATTACCAAGTAGTACTTGTGCTTACACTTGTAAGGGCACAAGTCACAGAAGAAGTTGAAAGTGTTTGTGTGGACGAGCCTTTGGCAAATAAAAAATTTAATTTGTTATTTTACTAAAAGACATAAATTTCTTTAAGTATGTTACAATTAGTAAAATTTCTATAAGTATGTTACAATTAGCAAAAACGAAATTGATACACACATGATTCTGATACACTATAGCTGATATGGTACCATCAAGTTAAAAAACTCATATAAAACAATATCATTTGTATAACATACATATGGTTCTTCAGCCGGGCGATAATTGGGAATTCTTTGCCACAAGTAGGGCACTTATGTGGCACTGTATCCTTGTGTATATGTCGCATGTGTTGCCCAATACTTAGCACCAACTGGCCGCATATGTCGCATGCACGCCGCATACACTGTCGCTCGCGACGATGTGCTACCAGCTTTTCCTACATTTAAGAAATATTTTTAATAATTAATAAAATAAGTACAATAGAGATTACAAATCATTGCTACTATCATTCATTAATATATCTATTTATTATTTTGGTGAATTTGATGTTCAAAGGGTCCTTTGAAAATTCGTAATCCCTGGTCGGCACGAAGACTCTCCATGAGAGACGAGTTTACGGAAGTAACTAATTACGCAATCGGTCATATGGTTATCTAACTACGTAGATGTAGGTATATCTATATATACTTTCTGTCGGCTACTCTACGCGAGAAAATAGCTACTCGTATAAAATACGCTATGGTCTAGACAGTCTGCGCGTGTATCGGCGTAGTAATCCGTATCGAGACAATACTTTCGGCAGGTTTACGCGAATAACTACATAGTCATTCTTATAGACACACTTTGGTCAGTCATTTTAAGGGAATAACAATGTAGTCCTCCGTATAGAAACACTACGCCAGTATCTATGTAGTCGTCCGTATAGACACGCACACTATGTACAACAGTCTTAAGTATAATAACGTACAACAACGTAGCATTTAGTTTTTATTGAAAATTTATATGTAATAATTTAATATCTATATTTCTCTCAATGCACCTATCTAGCCTAAATGAGCCAGTATGTTAAGAAACCCTAGTTTTATTAAATTTATACAAACTTTCCACAAGGACAGATACCTTATTTGGAAAACTAATATCACAAGGAGAACACTTAAATTGTTTCACTTTAGGCATTTTCTTTAATTCATTTCTTTCTTGATTTTTTTGACGTAACTTTTCTTTCTTCATTTCAGTATTCATTTGTTGCAATTTAATTTTTTGGAGAATCATTTGGAAGTCATGTTTTGAATATGGGTAAGAATGAAACAATGGATCCCCTGTAATAACAAAGAAAATATTGAATTTGATTTTTTAATATGCATAAAAATTACATTATAAAATATATGTACCTACCCATGGGATTCAATATCCTCCTAAACTTCCTATCCACTGTCTCACAAATTGTCTTAAAATTAATAGCAATTCTAAGCATTTCAAGACAGCCATCACAAATATACTTTGGCAAAGAATCATTTGAGTTAATCTGAAAATAAAATAAAACATATTGTTGAAATGACTTTTTAAAATATAAATAAAATACATGTTGTGAAAATGAACATTATATATGTTGAAGTCAATGTGCAGTGATAATAAATAATAAGAAGTAATAATCTGCTAGCTTTTATGTGTTATATCCCAATTAAGACCATTTTCATTTAGGTTGAGTTTAATAGGTTTACATTAAATTTGTGAATAGGGGTAGCAGATTCATAAAAATAGAGATATTCAAAATATTTACAAGATATTGACAAAGCATCCAACAGTCATTAGTATAGTCTATAGGAACGGAGTGTAGTAATAGAACATTAGACTATTTATAGAAATTAAGTTATTGGCTGTCTCATAGATTATGCCAGTATCCAGTTTTTTAATCAGCACTTTATTTTGTGCTTAGTAATCTTTCATGACTGTGGCTGATGACTCTGCTATTTATTAAGGACAATGAAAGAATTAATAACAAATATGTCTTTAAAAAAAACACAAACCGAAACATTAGTAATGCTGCCAATAGCACTCATAATATCAAAACCGTTTATCTTCTCACTCAAAGATGTATTTCCAGCCTTAGCACATACTCGGCAAATCATAGAAATAGATAAAGACCCGCTCGTTTTACTGGAAAAAAACAATTTTGTAATTAAAATGAAGTCTAGGATGACAGCACCCATCTCTGTTGCTACAATTTATTTATTTTCAGCACATTTCAGCCAACAAGTTTTGTTCACCTGATTAATGAAATATGTTTCCAATGGTCGCTGCTGCCAGGATCTTCTCTTTGATCCTCTCCATCCATCGCGGTATAGGACGGATATTCAATTCTATTACAAAATTTAGACAACATCGTATTCGTAACAAAAACTGCCATTATAAATCACAGATAGATAAGATTAGTGGTAATTAGTAGAGCTGAAGGATGTACAATACAGTTATAGAATGAGTATTATTTATATTTATTTCTTGATTTTCATATTCCGTCTTTTTTTTTCAATTATTTGGCCTGGTAACTGAGATCTTTAAGCCATATCTTCATTAATGTAGTTTTTATCTTTATTTATGGCTCCAGGATACTGGTGCAATGTAGCCCTTTGCTCCATGGAGTTTTTGGCGACAAATGGTAGGCCCCGCTATTTTGTTAATGACTTACGAGAAAATTTTTGAAAATGGAATGCAATGTAAGCGATTATGAAAAAATGATACGAAAATGGAATGTTATGATAATGATTACGACGAAATGCTAAGTAAATGAGAATGAAATCATATAAAGTTTTTAAATAAATCAACTTACCCTACAAATGAATAAATGGAAATGCAACACTGAAAAATCTCACGTAAGTCACTAATCAACGATGACTGAAATGACATTTATAACAAAAACTACACTAACATACAATATATTTCATACTCAGTCGGGGGGTACTATAAAATAAATAATAAAAACGAATTAATACGGAGCTTAGATTAAAATCTACATTTTCTGAAGAGGTGGTACAGCGCAGCGGCAAAACACTCACTTATGTGTTTTGCCGCTGCGCTGTACAACCTCACTAAATAATACTATAGCTCTGTGACCTACCCATAGAGTACTTTGTATAACCTTTCTAATCTGTGGTATATACGGAAACTTAAGTAGTTATTCGAAGAAAACAATAAACTTGTTATTTATTTATTTACTAAATACTCTAGATAAGTAAGGACTAAAACTAAAGAATGACATCTCTGTTACTTCTTAAATCAATGTTATTTGCTAACGCTTTACAGAAGGTTCACAAAAAAAAGAAGAAAATTAAAAAGTAAGTTGAATCAATCTTTTTATATTTTGGTAGTACCATTCAAATATTAGTCACTATTGCAAATCAGTTTGTATTTAATTTTGTAGACTTCAGTTTTTTGTTTAAGTATTGTATGGTGATCTAGAAGAAGGAATTATAAATATTTTGAAGACTTGACTTGACAAAAGTCTTGACAAAATAGAAATTATGTATGATAAATGTATATTAATATTCAATTGTTATTGGTATTTATATTACTATGTAGGTACATTATCGTTTTTGATATTGTTTTATTTTAGCCACTGGTGTTACTTCTGGATGGACCTTAAAACTGGCTGTTTGGAACAGATTTCAATTATACAATTGAAATCCTGTCCTACAACATATACAGTAGTATGTAGGAGATTCATTCATTTTAATAATTTATATCTATTTTGTATTTGTGTTTGATGCAAAAATGGCTAAATGATATATGCATTATTGAGATGCTTCAATGGCGAAAAATTTAGTTCAGTATGAAAAAACCTCACTTTCCCTAGGTTTTGTAAAATTTATGAATAACAATTTATATACTTCTTTATAAAATTAAAAGTAGTCATAGAATATAAACAGGTGTTTAGGAATCACACTTAGTTCCCATAGTAGCCAAACGAAGCAGATTGCCTTGGCAGCAGTTGGTGAAGCACTAGAAAAAAGTTGTACTCCAAGAATTTATTTATTTAATATTAAAATAAACTTTTATTTATTTTTAACAGGATGGTGGTTGTTTCAATTCTATGATAGTGTACTCGGTAATTTTAGATTTTTAGGTGTTTATCTTAAAATCAATTACAATTATTTGAATGTGCTTATTTTCAGCTTGGCGGCCAAAAAAAAGAAAAAGTTTGAGACATGTCGAATTTGTAATGAAGAACAAGGAAATATACCAATATTCAACAATAGCCTCAATCTACATATTCCAGAGGAAATTAAAAAAATTTCAGGTGTTTCAGTAAGTATGAAGATTTATTAGTATTTTAACTGCTCTAAGTCTGGAAATAATTTCTTAACCTTTTCTCCTTATCTGACCAGCTGGCTGATAACATTCTAAAATTAGTGTCATTTCCTAAATTAGACTGATGTATTGATGATGAAAAATAACTATATTTTGTAAAATGTAATATTCTTTCAGATTACCGAATCTCAGAATCTTTCAAACAATATGTGTCAAAATTGCCTTGATCTATTAAATGGGTGTATTATGTTTAGAGAATTATGTCAGAGAAGTAACAAAATTTTTTCAGAAATAACTGTTAAAAAAGGTAAATTTTCAGGAGAATTCTAGAAGAATTCATATAAATTTCATTTAAGTAGTAAAATTTTGTGGATATGATATTTATATATAATTATTCATTTATCCATAGAAAACAATATAATTAAAAGAGATAAAAAACAACAGACTGATAGTGAAGATTCTTTCAACATTCCTTCTCCTGTGTTTTCTGAAGATAATTCTGTTTGGAGCTGCAATACCTGCAGTAAAGAATATGACAATTTGGTTGGTATTTCGTTTCTTCACAATAAGAAAGAGTGTGATGATTAAAAAACTTACAATATTTTTGCTCTTATATCACAGAAATCTTAATTTATCTTCGTCAAAAAACGATATATTTGATAACATAAATAAGTTTCATTGTTTAATATGAATGTCGGTCTCGAACCATATTAAGCGTGATTATTGAATATATATAGTGGAACATAATAATATGTACAGTAATGTAATGAATGAAGTCAGAGTCGCTTACCTGAGTAGCATTCTTTGATCTATGTTCTCAAATATTGCAAATTTGTCTTAGCTTAAGTATGTTCAAGCTCATTGTGCGCTCACATTGGTTTTGACGGCGTATAGGAACGGCACTCAAACTTAGTTAAACAGACATACTGACATATTGAGAAATAATGTAGCATTTAAATTTTACTAACAGGAGTCATATAACCACCACCTATCTAAATGTTCTACCCAAATACCAAAAGTATCAAAGATTCCAGAAGAAGGGATTAAAAAGAAGTTTTTATGTGACACCTGTGGAAAAACTGCCTGCTCCAATGCTAGTCTTCTGGTTCATATGTAAGATGATAACTAATATAGAGTATGAAATTTTTATTTATTACTAGTGACTGGATTATATGCGTTTGCATATTTAAGCCATCCTCATCTTGATTGGAGATTCGCACTGTCGGGTTAGTGAATTAAAGTTTATTTAAGTCCTAAAATAACACCGAATTACGAATTCTGTCTGTTTATCTCAGTGGATATGAAGCGATCCTTGCCACAATTGAAGATTATCATTTAATTTTGCATGTTCAGCCAATTTTTTGTATATTTCAAATATTTTTCATGCATATAATTAACTTTTTATGTTGCATATAATCTGGTCGCTCCATATTACAAATATTTAAGTGAGGGCGCAGTGGTATTTTCAGTTGCAATTTCGAACTACCTCCACATTACAGAAGATCGCAACTTTAGCACAGCTCATTAAGAAAATGTTATATTATACTCAGAGCACGAAGAGCCTATATAGTGTGGATAACGCTTTCCCTTGATTTTATCAAAATAAGCAACGTGGGCAAGTTATGGCCAAGATTTTACGATGCCTTTAGGGGCTACGCCTGGCTGTGGTACTTACTTACCAATTTACCATTAGTATGCTTTAGGCCACATGTATTATTATTCGATATTTAAAAAGACTATTACTTAAACGAATCAAAATTAGATATCTGACTTACTTTTCACTTTACCATTACAGGAGTACCCATGAAAATGTTTTTCCTTTCAAATGCGACGTCTGTCCCTATCAAGGTCGGACTATGGATTTACTAAAAGTGCACAAGAGATCTCACATGGCAGACAAACCCTTCAAATGTACTCAGTGTCCTAAATCTACAACCACCTCGAGTAATTTAGCGAAACACATGAGGCATATACATAGTACAACGAGGCCATATAAGGTGATTTAAATTTAATTATGTCGTGTCATATAAAATAATTCTGTCAACTGAAAATTGAAAATTTGGTTGCCTCATGAAGACCGAAGACCTAAAAAATATGACAGGTTGCTGACATAGATTTCAGTTTTAATTTCAAGTAGTTTTCAACATGTCAGCTTGTTGGTTAACTGAAAGTTTCATGTAAAGTTCATAGAAAATTTCATGTTTTCTGTGGCGTGAAAAAAAAGGAATACTGTTGACGTAGTGTAGCCTTAAGTAGTAGGTATCCTCTGTGCTCCATGTCATCAAAAATAAGTAAAAAGTGGTTTTAGGTCTAACTTTTAATCTTTGTATTTTAGTGTACATATTGTGATAAGGCTTTCTCGTATCAACATGACATGAAGAGGCACATAAAAGATATACACTTACGACAAGGAACTGTCGAATGTGACGTCTGCTATAAAAAGTTCAATACAAAGTAAGTATTACGTACTTCCCTCATAATACGTATAGAGCTAATTTATAGATTTAATTTGTTTTTTAAGGTTTAACGTTCGCCTTTAAATGTGCAATATAGTATTAACAAATAACATAAAACTTTTCTCGTAGTACTTAATTACCATCATACTACCCTTTATTAAACACTGCTAAACAAAGTTGCGATCGATTTACAAACGGATATGCCGTAAATAATGTCTAATCGAGAAGTCAGGCTACTAAACCAGAGGTCCTGGGTTCCTCTGGTTTAGTAGCCTGATAGGGATATCCTGGTAGGGGCAGATATTTATTGCATTCACACCCATTGGAATATAAACCAAAGGATAGTTATATTACCTACAGTGCTTTTTTCTGCTAAAATATAGGTGAGCCGATCGTCCCAATAAGGAGACGGTCGCCCGCTCGCTAAAATAGCCTTTTTGTGACACGTCCCCGTTAGGTTACGCACCACTTCAGTAGAGCTTAATATGGGCTAGTGAATATGTGAGTATCAGAATTATCATTATTATTAATTTACTGTACATAAAGTCGGCAAAACGAAGGTTAACGCAGAGTCCTGTCGAAACTGCTAGACTGAATTCGGCAGTTTGAAATAGTTTCCAAGATATAATGTCTCCTGATCTTGGTTGGTTGCATATACTGATGATGTACAAATACTGATATAATGCTCTCATACGCTAACGTAACGCTCAGTAAGTACGTCTATACACCAATAGTCAACATTGCGTCTCTGAAGAGACTGACCAAGGCCTACATCAGATCGAATCAGAGGCATTCTTTTTAGCCACTAGCGTCAAGCAATGTGGCCTTTTATGCCTTCACTTCGGTCTTCTCTATGTAGGGCCTTATGAAGTCTTATAGAAAACTGAAATGTAGTGTCTCACTCGAGTTGACTGTCTCTCTCACCGTATAAGTTACTTAGGGAGGGTGAGTAACGCGGGTATCGCGACAACAAACTGATAATTTTGAGCCGCTCTTACTTTGACCATCATGTCCGGGACAAATGTACTGCCTCTTATATGTTCCTCTCAACACTAAAAGCAATACTTTGAATTTAGATCTACTCTATGACCAATGCCATCGTCAGCTTAAGTATATGAAAATTTAAAAGATATTTACTGGTTTCACACACAACAAAGAAAAACAAATATGAATCATACAAAAGTATGATTCAATCTACTTATATATAAAAATAAATAGCCGTTCGTTAGTCGCGCTAAAACTAAAAAAGCTTGACTAAAATGAATATATTTTGTAGTGTTTTGTTTGCTTTAATTCAATATTGGTTTAAATTTAACAGTAAGATGTAAAACTTCCAAATAAGACAAAAAAAAATAGTCATAAATTCATGTTGGTAATATAGAATAGCAAATCGTCTGATAAGTTAAAAATTAAAACTGTCATTTCTTCCACCGCAACTTCGGGTTTCTTTTAATAGATGGCGATACCACTATCGCCAGTTGGTAGTAGATACAAAGTTCACGGGTCAATTAGTAATAAAAAAAAGTAGTAGTAGACTACTACTACTATTACTAATAAAGAATTCAAATTGAACGTCCAGATATTTATTTACAGAAAAATACTACAAGGTCATCGATTGAAGATACATAAAATCAAAGGGGAACGACAAGGACGTCTTCCTTCTTACTTACAATGCAAAATAGAAGAACACAATGAAAATAATATGAATGATTATAATCCTACTTTTTGTTTATTGAAAAAATGAACTCTGAAGAGTTCAGAAGTACCGAACTCACTTGCTCCGCCTGCTGTATAGAATCATACCTAACAATAAGACAGTTCTATTTTTTGCAATTCAGTGATTATTTATCAATTTATTTATGAACTTAAATAATGTTTATAGTTACAATTATTTAATGTTATATACTTAATGTTATGTAATAATTTACACCTATATAATATTTTTATTGCTACTTTATTCATAATAAAGCCATATCTTAATACACATTATTAATATTTTACTGCCATATAGTTTTCAAACTGTTCTCGAAACTTAGTTGCAAACAAATCCGCGTAAATAGCGTGGGATAATTCCGCGTGTTTGACAAAATGTAGCTAATTTTAAAAATTAACCCAAAAGCACTAGAAATAAGAAACTTATGACTTTCCCTTGTGATATAAAATTCAATCTTTACGCGGACTTTCCCTGTAGTAGATTCGCGGATTTGTTCTATCCCCGACGATAACGATAAATTTAAAAAATTCAAATATAAGAAAAGTTGTTTATGACATTTCAGAGCGTCTTGGGGAAGTTACCGCCCTTTGAAAAGGTCTCATTATACCTAATATTTATTTTAGATAATATTCCATATTACTTACAAAAAACATTACTTCTATTTTAACAAATGTAATGTAGTAGTAATGTTCTCGTCTACCGAAACATGAAATTTTGACAAGTTGCTTCTCAGATATTGAAATCCATCAGTTAATAATTTAGCATTATTAAATTAGTAGTGTTAGAAACTCCTTGAGATATATATTGATCTCTTTCTTTCATACCGTATTTTTAGTGCCGTCCTTTATTGCTCCCGCACGCCATTTTTTTTACAGAATTATATCAATGGAACAAAAACATTGAAATTATTGTATCTCCAAGTGAAATTAAAGAACTTCGGTTTTATTTGTGTTCATAGTTCAATTCAATTTCTTCCTTGACGGCTTTCTCTTGTGAATTAGCCAGTATCAAGTTTTGTGGAGGAAAGGAATAAATAATTTTTTGTATTATTATTTATCTATTTTGTTTGACGAGTAATCAGCGTTGTGTTCTTGTACAAAAAGTTACAATGTTTAGCTAATTAATTGAAATAAAATATTTGTCTTTATTTTGCCCCATTGGAAGTTTATGGGATTTACTCGAGCGCGGCAGATAAGCATAAAAGGGATACCTTGTACCCTGTTGAGTTTCTCCACCATATAAAATGTGTAAATGCCCTTAATATAGGTTCGGGGGCCTCTGGTAGTCCGTCAGAATAGAAAAAAAATCGATCCTTTTGAAGTACTCGTTCGCGTAAATGCCAAATATCTTTAAATACGCACTTATTGCATAGCACTTATTGTTAAAGATATTTGGCGGCACTTTTTTCACACTTTAGAGAGGACGTTATACCGAATTAGGACCCTTGATTTTATCTGTCTATAAGTACTATAGAATATAGATTAATAAATGAAATATTGGATTCATTATTTTTATGATTTTTACGACTCTTACTAGGTTGCGTGAAATTGTTAAACTGGGAGCTAAAAACACCTGTAATTAAAATTAAATATATACTTAGACTGAGAGATGGTCGCTTGCCCATCCCACGTTGTTGTGTATCCAAAAGGGAATCTGTGATTGGTTGTTTTCTATTTGTTCAGTGAAGTAAAACAGTCTAAATGATATAGTACAAACAGACATTTTATTGCATCCAACAATTTTTATTTTACTTCAAAATCGCTTGATACAGTTAAAACTATGTAAAATTAGATAGTATACAATAAAAAAATTACAAGTCAGCACGACTTGTAATTTTTATAGGCCTTTTTAATAAGCTTAGGACAAATACAAAGCTAAGTAGTCAAAGGGCAAAAGGGGAGAATTTCTCAAATTATCCTTCGGCTCACACAAAAAAACCTAAAAGTTAACAGGTAGAAACATCTGCCGAGAATAGTACATCTATTCTATAGAATGTTGGAACTGCCTTTATTTAAAATATTTTTGTATTAATGATTATTTAATTTGTTTGACAATTGTTTAATTTGTTTTTGTATTAATGAATTGTTTTGGTTTGTTTCCTTTGAACTTTCTGACTTTCAAATCTGGCCCTATACCATGTCCGTTTTATTGCATTATGAATATTAAATAGGGTAGGCCAGAAGGGAATGCACTTAATACTGTTCTCTCATTCGAACAACTGACGTGGGGCGACGATCTGCGGGTTACAACAGAATGCTTCTTCACGGGAGCTCAACGTACATTTTGTGTTAAGGAATTTTTTGCAAACAATAATTCCGGCGCCGTTTTCGCCGAGAATACGATTTACACGAATTGATACCCTTTGGTTAAGTTGATCAAACATTGGATAAAACAGTTCATGGAAACAAGCTCAAAAGGAAATCAAAATCCAAAAGGATGAACAAAAATATCTCGAAACTAAGTAATTGTGCGTCTTGTGAATGAATCTGTTCACTCATTTAAATGGACATGTCAATTAGCAAAATCATAGATAATTGAATTTAAAAAAACCTGAATTAAAACATCGGAAGTGATTGCACTGCTCATATGTAATTGTGCGGATAACGACGTCTTCGAAAGATAAATAGACCCTAATTTTTTATTAATTTATTTGAGTTGACCGTCACGGCGTGTGACGGTCAACTCAAATAAATACATACATTCAAAAAAAATACATTCCTTTCTGGCCCATCCTGTATTATGGAAAAAGGCACCAGAGTATTACTATTAGAAATGTCTCCATATATTTAATATTTAAGTCCAATAATCATAATGTACATTGAGGTTTAATTTCAATGGGGCAATATACTTTGTGAAATTATAGGGAATGCTATTGGCTGAGCCTGTGAATTGTTCAAAGCCATTGGTTGACTGGTACTAGATATTGTGATTTGCTGTGTAGATGTTTGATGTACAAGTTGTTGGGCTGATGGTACTAGTTGTTGTTGAGCAGACTGTTGAGCTGCTAGCTGCTGTGCAGATTGCTGTGCAACAATTTGCTGGGCTGACTGTGCCGCAGCAGCCAATTGTTGTGCTGATTGCTGTGCAGCAGCCAAATGTTGTGCAGATTGCTGTGCTACCAAATGCTGTGCAGACTGCTGTGCCGCTAAATGTTGTGCTGATTGTTGGGCAGCCAGATGTTGTGCAGATTGCTGGGCAGCTAAATGTTGAGCAGATTGTTGAGCTGCTAAACGCTGAGCTGATTGTTGTGCAGCTGCTAAATGTTGTACAGCTGTCTGCTGAGCAGCAAACTGTGGAGCTTGGTGTTGTGGGACTACCTGTGGTTGTAATGCTGATTGTTGTACTAATTGTTGTACTGCTGTCTGTGGTGTATTGCTTATCAACTGTTGCCCTGGTGGAGCTAGTGTTAACTGTGCTGGGGTTACTGCTACTACTGTCTGTCCTCCACCCATTAGAGTTCCAGAGTCACTGACTTGCATTAGTTGCTGAGCCCCTGCACTTGTCACAATAAGTGCTCCAGAATTTCCTACAAGCTGTTGAGTAGTACTAACTGTTAATATTTGAGGAGCTGGAGTTAGCAATTGTGCCCGGGAAGCTGCAGGTGCTAACGCTATATTTGGTGTGGTAGCTGTAGGAACTAGAGTAGGTAATGCACCAGACAGGCTTACTACTGGTGTCATACTAACAGTGGCTAGTGATACTGGAGCTGATGTTCCATGTCTCGAAGTAATCACACAGGGTTGATCACTTCTCACAGAAGCAGTTTGTTCCAACAAAAATTCATTCATTGAAGTAAGTTGAACATTTTTTTCTGTTAGATCCGCCACTTTTTTCAACAAGACACTAATATTGTCATGCAATAACTTTACTTTATGATCTAGACTATCACAGTTAGGACATAGATGTGACGTGGTTAAAACTTGCTTCTCTAAACTATTGCCTTCATAAGCATATCTCCTAAACTTTGCTTCTGGTGGTGAATTCTCATCTCTGATGGGTGGTGGTGGTCTGCTAAATTGAGGTGGTGGCAAAGAGACAATGACTGGAACAGCTTCATTTCCAACATCTGGTGGATGTACAAACATACATTCCTGATTAGAGCATGCACCATGCACAAATGCTTGACATATCATCCCATTGCGTGTATCGCGAGGGAAGATACCGGTATAATAAAACTTTTCCTCATCTTCAACTGTGCTATGAATAAATTTGCAATTGCTCCTGAAGCAACCTTTATTTTGAAAATCGTGGCAAAAACGAAACAGTTCCTTAAGACAAGGTACAGGAGGCACTTCGTGTATATATCGACAGTTTTCACGGGTACAGCAACCACGAATGAAATCTCTGCAAAAATTGTTAGCTACTGATGTTAGTTTCTCTTTATCGTCCGAGGCGCTCATCATACCATCCGTGTTTCCTTTTCCGATCATGGTACAATTTGATCACAAATTACGATTTAATGGATTCAACAAGTAACCTCTAATTTTTTGTTGTTGATTTTGCATTGATACACCTTTACCTCCGAGGTTTAACTAATATAGAATAATTCTATTGTATTTTTGTTTTTATCTCCAAACTTTCATTATTCACTCTCTGTGGCATTAATCTTGAATCATAACATCGTCTTATGTTATGACTGTGGACAAATGAACTCTACTTTTATCGACCTTATGCAAACCTTGTCTACTTCACAGGTCTATTCGAATAATTATAAAAAAAAACTACTTGGTCAATGGCAGCATTGAGTAAAAATTGTTGTGATAGGAGAGACTGCCAAGTGATCTAAAGAAATTAATCACGGACTTTAAAGACTTACACCGAAGCCGATAAATATACTTAATACTCTTTGCACAGATTAAAGATTGTTTGAAGAAATCAAGCCGTATATAAAAACCACAGATAATATGTCTTATGTCCATAGATTTTTTTACCTTATTCTCTCTACAATAGGGAAAGCAAAGGAAATAAGCCCATATAGCCACATGTTATTTAATAATTTCTGACTCGGAGATACCAGAGTAATATATCGCTTTGCTCCAAGGAGTTTTTGGAGACTAACAGAAGGTTCCACCATTATTTTATTGACTGAATGAAAATGCAATGCAATTTTAGTGACTACGATAAAATGATACGAAAATAGAATATTATGTTAATAATGACGAAGAAATTATACCCAAATGAAAATGGAATTATACGATGATATTAAATAAATTAACTTACCCTATAAATGAAAAATGGAAATGAAACACTGAATAATCTCATGAAAGTCACTATTGAAGGCTGAATTATGTTTTTCATATATTGCACGATATAACGATCGTTTTTGCCATGAAACTATACCATTATCATAACAAAAACTTAATTACAATACAATATACGAAATAAAATACACGGCACTTGTCCCTCACAATTACGCGCCAAAAACTTATTTTATTGTTGAATTAGTGTTACAGGCAAAGCAAAGGAAGCCAAAGCCCATACAGCCATATCTTATGTTATTTCTATGGTTATGGCTCCGGGATACCGGTATAACATATCCCTTAATCCTATAGAGTTTTTGTTGACTAATGACAGGCACCGCTATTTTGTTAATGACATTGAGAAAAATAAATGAACTCATAAAAGAATAAATGTTAATGAAACACACAAAAATCTCACGGAAATCACGAATCAATGCTGAATAATATATTCCATATATATTGTTCATTGCTATTCATTCTTTTGAAGGGTAAATTAATTTATTTAACATCATTGTATTATTTCAATCTTATTCACATATCATTTCATTGTAATCGCTATTATTGCATTTTATTTAAAAAAAATCTCGTTAGTGATTTTTAATACTCGCGAAAAACACCTTGGGGTAAAGGAATATGGTGAACGGTCAGTATCCTTTGCCTGCCCGGTAATAGGAATATATAAGCCAAAAAAGGTAAGTATAAGACTATGGACTTGAGTTTCTTTTGCTTACCCTTTTAAGGGTGATATTCTGTATTCAAAAAAAGGTACATTTATGTTGTAGATGTACTCTTTGTTATCTGTGTTGTAGCTGTGTTGTACTTGGATTTAATAACATAAAAAATTGCTTGTGTTACAAATTGTGTCCAGAAAATATTAAAACGAGAATGAAATAAATAGTAGTTATTAAGCCTAGTTAAAGACAAACGATATGGATAAACATTCTTTACAATTATGTAGGCAAGTCAGCGTTTATTAGTAAGTATACATTTACATACCAAATTTGTAAATCTTAACAGGAAACATTATATATTATATTATATAAATATTTTTTAGGTTTAATTCGTAATCGTTAAGATGTTTAAACAACAACCGCGGAGCGTGCATCCTTATCAAACGACATTGGTTCCAAGAAGCGAACAGCAATTATTAACGGCTGCTCAACAAAGAGCGAAATACCCATGGGTTGAAGACATTAACGCACCCGTCTACACCGGAGGGACAGAAAGCTCAACTTCTGAAAATGCTTATCACGTACGTTAATAATTTGTCATATTCTAGTTTAGCTAAAGTATCTCTGCTTAAGAATTCATAATTTTCAGATCCCTCATTGTTATAATGATGCTACTATTAGAGATTATGGGCCTCCCTCTCCTGTCTACCATGCACCATATGGAACCCATACTACTGGAATATGGCACAATTATAAAACAAGTCAAAGGTTCATCCACACAACTCCAGATGCCTATTCCTTTCCTCAGTGTGCATCTGCATTTTCTCTGCCATTATCTGATGAATCTCCTAATTCAAATCGATCCCCAGTGCCTCCTATTTCATCTGCAAGCCCAGAAGTGCCAATAATTGGAGCATGTGGAGGACATTGCCCAGGATTTGAATATGTGTGCTATTATATTTTGCAGGTAAAAAGATTCATTGGATTTTGTACAGATTTTAGACTTAAATATTTTAATAGGTTTCCATCTCATTGGCATTATTATGATAATTACCACCATAATAGTTCTCCTAAACTTGAAAATTGTAATAATTCACTTCCCTCAAGTACTTTATATTTAACCTGTACATCCTATGGTTACCTGGAAGAGATCGCTTTTAGCGATAAAGTCATCCTTTGTACAAAATTAGTTAATGATTTTGTGTGAGAAATACACAAAATCATTAAATAATTCTTGAATTGGCTGATGTACAAGAAAAATATTCTATTATTATTGTCTTGAGGTCACGGGAGTATAATGCAGGCCAACAAATTAAAATCTACACAGTGAAGGCAAATATGGTTTATAAGTTAACAAATATACAGGAGGTAGTCCATACTGTTTTTAACTGATTGCTCCCAGGAATAAAATAATAATTGTCAATACCTGTTAGAATTTTGGGGCTTAACAACTTAGATGAGAGGATGATGGTAGGTAAATGCTATGAGAGGAGCGGGTTGTAAAAATATAATATATTGTTTATCACATAAAATTTATGCAATCTATTATACAGAAAATAAATAAAATATTTATTTTATTTCAGGTTATATTTGTTGTAGGGATATTAACTGGGATCTCATTATGTATTGCTGGTATAGTGTTAAGACGTACAAATCGTAATGGTGACCTTGGTGTGTTAGTTTATATAGGTATGAATGTTCTTCTTTTTTTTTACTTAACCAATTCAAGTTAATTTTTACTATTATAGACATGTGTGAGTTACAATTGCAGCTTTTTTCATTTGCATGCTTTGGTAGGCACATTAAGCCATTAGGCCAGTAAAGTGTTATGACCCAAATGCTTCTGTTTCTCCCATGTTCCTATATGGGTGTTTGGCTCATAACCTGTGCCTAGTAGTGATACTATTTCTGTAACTTTTAAACAAAATATACTGTTGTCTAATATGCGACATTATCGGCAATGGCTAATTAAAGTCAAATGTAATAACTACCCTAAAAGGTGTTGAAATAAGAAAGTTATTTAGTAGCAAATAGATCTAATGCAAAAATCCGCGTATACATATATTATCCCCAACTATCCCGACGATAGGAATTTGTGATGTTATAATAAAAGAATGATTTTGACAGGTTGCTTATCCACATGTGTATGTGGAGTACTCCTTGGTGTGCAGTGCTGTGTGCGGAGAGAGATACGCCAGCGCAAATTAAGAGTTAATATGCATATACCCATGCGATCTATACAGGTATTATCTTTGAATTCTTATTTCATAAAAATATTATGAATTGAAAATACTAATGTTCTTATGAAAATTCAGTAGATTTAATATTATTTTGTGATAAAAATATATTTTTCTTTATAGGAAACCCCAGCCACAGCTTTTCCATTATTGGCATCCACACTATCACACAATCAAGTTTACAGGTATATCATCGATTTTCTTGTGTTATGTATATTACCAGTGTGGCCCAACTTATGCCCTATTAATGACTAAAAAACTAATCTTCCATAATTTAGAATAGGTTCTTATTTAAAAAAATGTGAGGCGTGACTAGTTCCGATGGACGTGGATTTAATATTGAATGTTACGTATTTAATTATTTAAAGAAGACAGAGACAGGCATTTAAAGTAAAATTAGTTAGCGTTAGTTTCACTTAAAGTTTATTTTCCAACTTTATAGTAACCATAAGACAATAGATTTCTAGGGTTCGAAATTCGGTAGGGTCTGATGTTTCTACGGTGTGTACCAAAAAATAAGATAGGTCCAACCAAAAACCAACCTAGCTAAACAGCTATCCGTTTATATTTTTAAAAGTACAATAAATACTTAATCATATTTTTAAAAGTACCTAACGAACGTAAGGTTAAATACTAATTGATATCCTATAAATAAATGTCTTGTTACAGGCCTACAGTAAATATTTGTGCTGAAGAAGAGGCCGGAGTGCCTTGGTGGCGTCGATCTAATAGAGACTGACTAGTTTTAAGTGAATATTACATATGTATGCATTTTGTACTAATGAAATAAATGATTATGGATATAATTCTGTACTTTGTTTTAAGTGAAGAATGTTTAATTATTTAGATTTTAGCTTTTTTTATTATCTATATAGAACTTAAAAAGTTATAAACGCTAGATTTTAGGTTCAGCGTAACAAGTGGCGTTCGGAGCCACTCTCGCTTTTTATAGAAATAATCTCCACACTCCCGCGGTCAGAGCTGCCGGTCTATTCCCCACATCTTTTGACAGCTTATAAAATGGTAGTATGACTCTTATTTTGCTTTAGTGTAGTAACATGTATGTATAAACTAACATGTAAGAAAGATGTTAAGTTTTTTCATATTAAATATTATAAATTAAAAATAATCGTTAAATAAATCTTTTAAATCAAGAGAATTATTCTACTACAAGTACTTTGGGCGATATATGTCAATGTTGAAATCTGTTCTTAGATTTTATTAACAAGACTGACATAACTATTATAAAGACTATATGTTGCGTTTCAACAAGTTTTTAACATTAATCTACGAAGCATTGGATGTGAAATATCGCAATTTAACGTCTCTTAAGCAAAACCACTCATTGGGAGCTTATCAAATCGCAGCTAAGGTCACTTTGGTGACGACAATATTTATTCCATTTGTTTTTCACGTTAACCCATCTTTGTAGTCATTTATTACACTTATAAAACTTATAAGCAAACCAAAATGAAATAAAATATTTTCAATTTACGTTTATTATTACAAATAAAACACGGATTACCAGCAATGTAAGCAATGGAAGTAATATTTTTATGATAAATTAATATTTAGAAGAACCAATAGGTAAGACTAATGAAAATATAAAGATTAGAAACAACTACATAGTTTACTAGATAATACAGAATATAGATTCACCTTTAAGTAATAAATCGCCAAAATCATATTTAAAAATAACACCTATTCCAAATATATTAATTAAAAATTGACTTACAATACAACTGTATGTAAAATTCTGATCTATTCACTCAATATTTATCAGTGATTTTTTGATTAATAAGTACAATTACCGTAAAGAGAGCATCTAAGAATTTATTTCAATTGCAGGTATTTCCTATACATTAAATGCAATTTAATCCAGATTTGTCTTACACAATAATATCTTATATTTCTAAGTTGACATACTAAATACTATTATCTCCTAGGATTACAAGTACTTCCGCATTCTTATTCTAATTAAAGGGACGGTATCAAAATAAAATTAAAAAGCTTTAGTAAAAATATGATTCTTTGTCAAAGAAATTACATGTAATCTAGTATATTTGCTATTACATTCATCAATTACATGATCACCTCATCTATATATATTAAGCTTACTTATGAAATAGGATTTTCAATAAACAAGACAGAGAGAATTTTATTTACGCAACATTTATTAATAGATATTAAATTGTACTTCTACCAAACTCCTTACGGAATAAATGCAATGCTAACTGCTCACCCAATTTAGTTTTTATGGTTTTTATACAATGACGTGTACAGGTTCCCTGAAGATTACATTCAGCTTTCAATTTTATAATACTATAAGAGATGGCAAGGCACCTGATTTTGTAATTGTATTTTATATTAAAAAAATTACAACTTTATTATATTTGTGTTTTTGAGAAATAAAATGTGATTTTATAATAATTATCCCAATAAATATTTTAGTGATCTATAAAGTATATATCTGTAAAGACAGTTTTCATTTATTCCGTATTCAATTTGGCTCAAGTAAACTACCTAGCGTTGAAAAATATTTCGTAGAATGAGATATTAGATATCTAAAATATATTGAAATATTCACAATATATTCTATCCTAATCTGGACGATAATTTGGCCACCTGTCTTTTACTAATTACTGTTATTTAATTAATAAGACAAATTTTACCAAAGCTTATACATATGAAGCATGTAGAGATTACTATCGTCTTAATGTGACGTCGAATATAATAACGAAAGTAGTACATAGTTACTGCAATACGTCATGTAATTAATTATACACAAACGTTGTGTAAATAATTGTGCTTAGAGATCTATGAAATCACCAGCTAATAAAATTCTATGTGGGAATTAGTGCTGATATATTATACTTATACATAAATAGTCTATTGTAGCGCAGTAAGCACGCTTATCTTACCTCTTTTCTTCCAAACAAAAAAAGGTCAAGATATTTGTAAACTTTTTGTACCATAAAATTCGACACTTACGTTATGGATAAGACACCAATTTTTATGTTTTACCAAATAAAAGCAAGAACACAAAACTTTGTTTGGCATAAATCATTGATAAAGTTTCTCCATACAAAATAAATTATATTTTATGTGCGGATTTCTTATAGTGCCACTTGCTCGATAGTGTTGTACAGTTATAGGGGCATCTTTATGGGACGACCCTAAACTCGTGATGTAGCGATTGTGGGTGGTGCTTATTTACGCGACAGATGGTCGGCCGTCCAACATTTTGTCGCTCTCTTCGGCACTGCTGAGGCTGAAAAATATTACAGTTCTTTAGCGTAATCTAGATAATTACGTTAACGTTATCATCCTTTTATTATTATCAGGTATGCAAGTACAGCATCAATAATATGTAAAAATGTGTTTTAAAGTAGTAAGGTATAGAAATACGTAAGTAATTTTTTTTGAGTGTATATTCTATTCTATTCTATTCTACGTTAAACAATCAAAGACAATGGCTTTAGTGCTTGGACTTTTACCACTTGTACCTACTACATCACTGTAATATTTAGACAGAGGACCCAGATGTTAATAGAATTAATTGTCACCTAATGATACAATCCACGTCAGACCTGAGATTATAAATAACATAATAACTCGATTCATCGGGTAATCCATGCTCTTACTACAGAAATGGGAACATGAAATAACATCCGAATTTAACTGTTTCATTGTTTTTGGATCTTTTGGACTCCAAGGTAGTACCAGTTCTAAGTCTTCCAATACCAATACTACTATTTAAGTTTACCGAATCGAAGTATTTATTGTTCATGAGGCTCGAACGGGCTAGTGTTCCAGTTGACTCATCGTTTACACTTCACGCACGATCGCGCGTTAACTAAAAATATTTACCACCTTCGAATCATATTTATTATTGATAGCAATCATATTGGCTTGCAGGCGTAACAATAAAATTCGTACACTTCAATTTAGTTGGATTACACGATAACATTTATCAATATTTATGGTATTATGAGCGTTGAAACAAGTGGTAGTGGAAAATAAGCTTGTATCAATATCAGTTGTTTTATATAATAAAACATTAAGTTTTCTGGGGTAAGGAGTTGAAAATCGTTAAAAAAGCGCATAAAAGATTTGCCTTTTGAAATTTGGTAAACAGTTTTCTAACATACATCATGTTTAAAACATCAGTTTGTAGGTTATGAATATGCAATATTAAATTTAATAAAACAAAGGTTTACCAGAATATAACGCATGATGTCACTGTGCATTGTCAAAAACATCTAGTTTCTTCGCCTAGAGTTGCTAACTTTTATGATATTCAAATAAAAATAAACTTTATTTTTATTAAATGTGTTTTACCACGTTATTGGATATCCAAGATGTCCTTCTTCTTGATCATCAGTGTAATAATAATATATAAACAAAGTTAATTATAGTTTAAGTTTGAATCATACACAAGATTCTAGCATACTAACCATTCTTTATTGTCCATGAGGTTGCGCATCTCATCGTCAGGCGCGGGCGGCGCGTCCCTGACGGGTGCGTACTGGGCGGCAACAAGTGGGTCGGTGGACGGGTTGAGAGCGGTAAGAGCTGCAGCCCCGCTCGAAGGCGCCTCTTTACCCATGCTCCATCGCAATGACCAGGCCCAACCCCCTACTCCTATAAAACACAACGCTTTTAAAAGTGTGCCTGAAGGTAGTTCACGCACGATACTGTTTAATATATTCATCAAAGTATACGATATAACTGCACGCTATTATATCTGCCACTTCAAGGGTTAGGAGTTCCCCGAGTAATTAATCTACAATTTTATACTCAATTAACGAATTTATTTATAGATTTACACACATACATATTTTTATATAATTTATATTTTTGTGATCTGCCTAAATAGGACGCTCTAATTATTAGAAGAAACTGTAAAAAAGACCGCTTATTTTTCTAAATGTAGTTCATAGATTTAGATGTCCGAATTGCTCTGATTAAATTTTATAAATGAATAAACTGCAATACTTAACACCGTTTAATGATCCTGTATTGTTATATTTGTAATTTGTTATATATAGGCTTTCATATCTCTCATAACTATTTCGGTACCTATTAAAAATAATGATAATTTTTATTTGCAGTTTTTGGTTCATAAAATCACAATTTAGGATAGCATGATTGAATTTATGCTACCTAGAGTTAAATTTATCGCTTTAATTATTATAATTCAATTTTATAATATATTTTTAAACGATTTTTATAGCATTTAAATTCAAAATGACACTTATTGGCAAAACTTAGTTGAATTATGGACTACGGAGGTGATAATAAACAGTAAGACAAATGATAATATAGGTATAGTGTGACCTCGTTGTCACCACTAAGTTTCATAAAAAAAACTTGATTCTTATTAAAGATAAGGCCAAACGAGCGTAATTTTGTGAGTTTTGAGTCACGTAATGTCTTTGAATACGGACCCAATTTCCTTTTTTGGCATTATCTTCTATAATATATACTTCTTAATACATATATAACATTTTAGTGGATCCATACATTCCATGACATAAACATTCCCGAATTTTAAATAAACCTAAAACACCCGACTTAAAAAAAATGTTACCTTTATTCGTATCCAGGAATTAAGGTTTCATTTTTTAGATCCTTTAAAATTATAACGACGAAATCAAATGAAAACGTTGTCATGGCACGTACAACAACGGAACAACACTCAATTCTTTGTATCCGTTCAAAACGGAAACCTTATTATTAATAAGGTGTCGTATCCATAATTAACTGCAATAATTCTAGAGCCATACAGTAAGCATGGTGCGTGCAAGTAGGGTTGTCCAGAATATGGAATATCTTTAAATCGAGTGACGAAAAATAGATAAAATTTTCGAGAAGTTCAGAACTGTATACCATTAGGACGCAGGAGGATTTGCCTAGAGATTTTACAGAATAATCGCAACCACTTTATTATTACGCGTAGCTTGAAATCGGTTTAGTCTCTCTCAATATCATTTTACTCAATTTGATTAATTCGAACTTCAATTTTGCACCCAGAAAAATGATACGAGTAATATCGACGTAGAAAAAATGTTCTTAATTTAGAAGATGAATGGCAATGTTTATCCATTTTGTACTGGCTATGGGTAAATAAAGAATTTCTAAGTATATTTGGGACCTCCCATGCAGCTAAAGTGGAGCGTAATGAAAAAAGTGGGTCAAACTACCCCATCGAGTGGGGTGTTGTTGTTTAAAGCTCATTGAGTAAGTAATACTGTATTTTGTACTTTTAAAAATATTGGAAAACAAAAGTAGGAGAAGCCAGGTCAAGGTCAGCCAAAGTCAGCTATTTTCACAAACATTTGTTCAGAAGTATTTTCTCAGTACTACTGACCTACGAACTTGAAATTTGGTTATAAATGTCTTACTAACAAATACCTACTAATTTTAACATTTGATAAGTTTATTTTTTCTATGGAATTCTATAATTTTCCTTAGTGTATTTAAAATTTGTACGATACCTTCAGTGTGCGAGTCCAACTCGCGCTTTTTTCAAATTAACTTAGTTTATTAAATTAACTGTCAGATATATCTAAATGATGAATGAATGCTTAGGTGGATACTCGATTATTCGTTTTATTAAGGTTCGATAGGTTTAGAGGATTGTTTTTGCTACACTAGTATATCCTCTATTTTATTCATTTGGTAAACGTCTCACAAGATAACATTAGCTTGGCTACCTCACCATGGGTAGCCTGCATAAAGAACTGTTTCTTTACGATTTTAAATGAAATATACGAAATATAAATTGAAACTAACATACAACTTAAAAGAGACGAATCTAACATATGTTTGATTTTGCTTGATGAATAAGCTTGATTATAACCATTCATTTGGGGTCTATTATTTTAGTGCAAATGCGCAACATAATGTTAATAATATCCAACTGTCTACACAACCAACATCACATCAGACAGGATCCTAACTTTCACACTAGATAGATAAGAATTACGTAACTACAAAGGTAAAGGCTCTCTATCAAAGTTTTAACTACGTATGTGTGGGTGGGTTATATAGAAAGTAGGTATTACAATACTAATACTTTTTCCTATCATAGAAGGGAAAAGATGTTAGGTCATGACTTTTTAATAAAAAGGTGTAAGTTATATAATATAAAAAAGTAGAATTTTAACATTAACATTTAATTAATACTTAAAATAATGAATTGTGATTTAATAGTAATTGCAAATTAAAATATAAACTACCCTAAAAATGGTAAGGAGTAAGGTAAACTTAAAGGTGACCCTTTAAGTTTACCAAGTTACAAGTTAAGTTTACAAGTGGCCACAAGGGTAGCCACCCTTGTACGTTAAAGCTTATTAACAGGAAATAATTTTTTTTTTGTGAAAAATATTTATGCTTACCAGCAAAGAACAGGCCGAGACACAATAAGACACCGCCAGCTATGAGTGTCCCGAGGCCGTCGTCTGGTGCTTCGGGAGAGTCTGCCGGTGGTAAGTTAGAATACTGTACTCCTCCTGCTATTAGCAGCGCGATACCTACAACAAACAAAATTTTGGATTTTTAACATATAATAGAATAGAATACATCTTTATTGTACACCAGCTAATTCAAAAATAAATACACGGGGAACATTTAACTAACTAACAAAAATATAAAGCACAATACCATAATATCAGTAATATTCTTAGTCACCCTTATCAAACCCAGATTAAGTATTAGGTGATATTATGGACACACAATGTAATTTGATAACTATCTAAACAAATATAAAAACATTAATCGTGAACAAAAGAGTGGGTTGTTATTTAATAACTTTCTTATTCCAATTTTTATAATTTGGATATTATATATAATTTAATTTTGTCAGATATATCCAATGATACTTATTACAGGCACTCTCGACTATTCGACCAGCCAGCTTGCCTCCACAATTAATGTTAGTAACCAGAGAAATAACACAAATTAGCTTAAAGATCTCCTCTCAAATATTTTTTTTCGAATCCCTTCAAATCAAGCCATGAATGTATTACAGATTTTGTTGGGGAGCTCTACTGGCTCTACTTGGCCGGCTGAAGTATCTTTACAACTAATAAGAATTTATTACAGTCGTGTTTGATTTTTCAAGTAACATAGTCGTTATTTTGTAGTAGCATAAAAAGTTGTAACAGACAGTAAGTCTGTGCTCACGGTAATAATAATGAAGCTAAAGTTAAAACATAATTATTTCATAAACTTTTTGGAGCTGTTCTCTCAAACATTAAATTATTATTTATTTGAAGTTATGTTTTCAATAATATGAAAATTGTGGATGAGGACTAGCCATACATTATATAAGTTTATTATTAAAAAACTTTGTTAGCTAGAGTCAACTATAACAATATTTATGATTTCCTTCGCACAAGCAGGACACCTGAACTATAAATAAGATATTAATTTTGAATAAGTCGCGACACATAAGCCTAGTAGTACCACCTACAGGGCCAGTGAACGCACGACGTGGGCGGTGGGCGTTATCTAACCACAATATGGAGCAACCATCGGTTGAAGTGTTTATTGATTTTACTATTTCAAAATTTAGTAATTCAAGTAAAAATGCAGCAACTGCGAAAATTTATAAAACAATACGGTCTCCGTTTACGAAACACATTTTTAATGCTCTATTCAAATGCCAAAGGATTTTGCGTTCTTGGCAGTTGGCACTAATCACATCGTTAGTTGGAATAATTAAGCAGCAAGCGCAATTGAATTACAATATTCAGGCGATATTAGCTAATTATAACACTTTAACAGGTAACAAATCAAAATTTTGTTATGATTTTTTACCAATAAATATTAGGGTTTTTCTTTACATTGAGCTCCTTATAACATTTTAAATTTTAATGTCGTATTTTAAATATAAAACTATTTATCGAAAGGTTGGTGCATTATTTACAACCATATATTTCTTAACCACCAAGAGAAGAGTCATTCGGCCAGCTTTTTAGGGAAATGTTACAAAGGCCA
This sequence comes from Acentria ephemerella, assembly GCA_943193645.1. Classification (NCBI taxonomy): domain Eukaryota; kingdom Metazoa; phylum Arthropoda; class Insecta; order Lepidoptera; family Crambidae; genus Acentria; species Acentria ephemerella. The sequence continues at coordinate 5,079,853 of OW971886.1, read as the reverse complement.
TAAGGAGATTACAATATACGAGCAGAACGATACAGATGGTCAGTGACGGTTACGCCTTATTAAATCTAAAACATAAATATAAGTCGAAAGGATATCCTTAAGTCAAAAGGGTATGAACATCAGAGAGCTCAAGATATTATGCTTAAAAACCGTCAGCAAACTTTACTTTCCTTAAGTCAATTCATCCCCTTCTCTTTAAAATAGAAAAAAGGATATTTACAGAATGCCAAAAGAATCAAAACAATAATTACGTCAATGGTCATTGACTAATTACAGATATTATTGGTTAATACATATTTCATTGTTCCTATAAAACCTCCCGATGCTTGTATTATTATAATAAATGTGTTAGTTAATAACACGTATTATTGAAAAGATGACGACATACAGGATTCAGGAACTACATAACACATACATTAAAACTGAAATAACAGGAAATAGTGATTAACTATTTATCCCAATTAAATTCTCCACTAATTACTTGGTTAACTGGGTCATCCTATTTAACAGTCATACATCATTTGAAGTAAATATTGATTGAGTTCTGTATATCCCTATATTTAACGACTCATGGATAGAATGAGATATTAATAAAATTCCCAAAATCCAGAAATTCTAGTACTTTGTAGATTTTATCGTGCATGACATCATGAAAAGATATATTTATTTCGAAATTATACGATAACGTCATCGAGTTCTTTAAAATCTTGCATTAATTTTAATTATCGAAGGCCAAATGATAGGTATATGAATATAAAATGGCAAAATGGAGATATGTTCTACTGGGTAATTCTACGTGCCGAATCTTTCAGCCGCAGCAAAAGTAACATACTAGACTTTTGAGCTTATAACATATGTTAAATAAGGTATCGAGCACGAAATATTAGCCAAAGGTTAATGAATTCGAGCATAGCTAAAAAGTTTAATATCTATCGGGATAGATATAGTACATTTAGTCAGTGTACGACGGAACAGCACTGACAGTTCCACCAGATATTTTTTTTAAATCGGGATATAATTGTACATTTGCTTAGCGCTACGCTAATCTTATAATAATCCGAATTTCTTAAAAAATCTTAAGAAAAAGTTATAAATAAATAAATACTAAATAAGAATTCAACTTTAAATTTATTCATTATTTCATTAACCCCAGAATTAAGCTAAATCATGTCCTTTCATATCTTGGGGAACATGACAAATCATGACATGACAAGTTGACGGAGTTGTCATGGCTTAGTGAAGTGAAACGTGTGGATAAAAAACTGTCCAGGAAACTACAAGAAGAAAGAATTATGATGGAAGCTCAGAGTTTTTCTGGTGTGTCACTCGACTTACGGTAATTCATAGAAAAAGTATAGATAAGTAATGTATAGAAAAAGTAATAAATAAATAAATTCAAAGTTGAATTTTAATTGTTAATTCTAATTATAAAATTTATTTATGATAAGAAGAAAAAATAAATATACAAAGATTTTTTAAATAATCCAATTAAATATTCTTTATTTACAGGGCACTGACTCTCCTTTAGATGAAATATAAATAGTTATACCGTGGCCGCTTGCCTACACACAAGACCTATCTACCTTTTTGTAGGTCTAATTTTCTGTAGATTTTCTACTGATCTAATCTCGTCTTTTTTCAAATACACTTATGTGTTCAACTATCTGTTAACAGGCTGCAATACGAGAGGTATTAACTGACGATAAATTTTCGCTCAACAGTAAGATATTCGTATTATTATATTTATTAGTGTATTTATAATATTTCGTCGTACATTGACTACACTGTATCCTATAGAATACCTTCCTCGATAGATATTTAACTCTTTAGCTTTGAAGCTTTTTAAGCTTTTTTTAATCTTCATGACCTCAAGGTCATGAAGATTGGCCTTAGATAATTTTTGGTGCTTGATGCCTTTTTGAACACTTGCTGATTTTGTGTATAACTACTTAGCAGCTATTTTGATAGAACGATCAAAGGGCCCCTTGATGCCACAACACACAAAGACGCTAATGGACAATTCCATATTTAAGTTTCAGTGTTGTTTATGTGTGTGTCACTTTTATCTAATGTAAGAGATAAAAATTTTTATTAATAATCCTAGTCGTTATGAAGTGAATTTATACCCATAGCATTTAACTTCAGAAAACTATCAATGGCGTCTGGATTATTACGAAAATAGGTCACCGTAGCGGAAGCAACAGTTATTTAGTGGGCAGCAAAACGCATTAGTGATTCATAAGTACACTTTCACTCACATTGAGGTAACCAACTAGCAACCAAATCCCAAACTGTAATTTCAAAACAGTTGAAATAATACATTATAGTGCCATCAAACATAAATCAATTAGAAAAAGTCTTTTTCATTTCTAAGCATGATAATTGTAAACATTATTTAAATATTTATTAGAAAACTCCTCAAATTCGCCTAGCGGTTTGAGGTTTCATGTCTACAATCTTTTATACCTAATGGAGCCGATTGACCATAAGAATAATCGTACTTTTTTTATACTGAATATCTGAAATCTAACAGGAAAATCTAAAACGTTTTACCGATAATTAAATAATGGTGTTAAAGAATAGCGTCATATTTTAAAAATTACGTTGTTGAGTCATCTGCCACTTGAAGTTGATCTCAAAATCTGTTTATATTGGTAAATTTTCTTTATATATCTATATAAAATATCTATACTGATAATTTCGGGCCAGGAAATTTATGCTTAAATAAAATGTAAAGCTAAAAGTAATAGATGAAATGGGCCACACGGGGTTTTCAACCGTATAAATCACCAGGCCCAGATCGCATCTACTTTATTCTTTTCCAGGAGGGCCTCACTCCACAGCTCTCACTCCACATCTTTGTAGTATTACGTGCATGCATAGCCTTTGGTCATATCCCAACACATGGGTGACAGACTTCGGATTTGGACCACTAAAATCGGAGTACTCTCTCCACTACTCTGATGTTTAGTGATAAATTAATTGTAGAATTAAACAGGGGAACTTACCGTGCAGTGTGATATGCTGATGATATAGTTATATAAGTAAGCGGGATCTTCCCGGTTAGAACTCCCGGTTAGTAGTAGTTAGTTAGGTGTCGAGACTCATGCAAAGAACTTTACGTAAGGTGGATATATAGTGTCAATCGAGCCATCTTTCTTTTAACTCAAATAAAGCTATTATAGTACCATTTACAAGGAAACGATTGCTAGCGCAGCTAGGCAATCTTAATCTCACAGGCACGCAATTAAATTGGCCCACGGAAGTGAAGAATCTAGGAATTACCTTACATGGAAACCATACGCGGGTAATACTATCTCGAAAGCTCTTAGTTTAAAGATCTTGAAATGGTTGTATATGATGATAGTTCCAATTATTACGTACGGTAGTTTGGTATGGTGGCCAAGAGTCAAGCTAGTAACATGCCGCAACGCCCGTAAGAAAGGCTTAACCACACCTATGGCAGCAATGGAAAGACTTCGATCGATCATTGCAATGATCGTAATCATTGAAATCAATTCAAGGATGACACTGTAAAGATTGACCCTATCTGATGAGTCTACACTTTTCGGAAGTATGCAGAAAGGAAGCAATCAGAAGAATAGGAAGGGATTGCCTCTCTTGCACACTCCAAAATATTCATGTGTCCATTTGGAGGCCCAAAGAAGGCTATCTGGAACTTGCAACGTAGCAGGCTACGTGGCTTTAATGGCACTATTACTGGCCACTACAGCACAAATAGCATGCTATTTAAAATGAAGCTAGTTGTATCGACTCTGTGTAGGGCCTGTGGGGAGCACAAATAGAACACATTTTGAGTAACTGTGATGCTCTTGCTAGGAAAAGAATCGGTCTCTTTGGACTGAAGATATAGGGCTGCTGACTTCGAGCGTACTTATTAAGTACATCTTGCAGGTATTCTAAGACAGCAGACGTTAGAATGAGGGAAGAACAAAAGATCCCAAAGTGGTCTGGGAATAATCCTGGCTGTATATCAACATAAAATAAGGTTTAAACATTCCTTTTTCTGTAGAGATGTGACAAATACACGACATGAACTATGAGTCACTGGCCACAAAGTGGCCCTCCCCCGCGTCACCACAAATAAAGGCCCCACGTCTCCACTGGCCAGCTGTCACTCTATCTACATTGCAGGTGTCGTTTTCACTGGTGTGAAAACGACACCTGCAATGTAATCTACTAGTAACCCTATCTTACTTATAGCCGTCTTATATGTAAATACCTGCACTGAATCTGTTTTTCAGCTATATTGGGATATTTCAAATATAGTACAATAAGACGATTTACAACTTGTTATCCTAATTAATTCATTTATATAAATCAATTACTCAGAACTTTTTCACCAATACTATTTTGACATATAATATGGAGATAAATTGGCATTGATACAGTTTAATAATAAGCCTATAACTTCTACAATAAGAAAGTTGTATATAATTATATGCATATACTGAGTGACTTTAAAATGGGTTGATGTTATATTTGAAACTGGAAAAAAATTGGAAAATTTGAAAATAAAATATTACAATTAAAAACATTGAAGGAATACAAAAACAAATCTAAATTTCAATTCATTGTGTATCTAACAAAATGTAGTCAATTTCATAATTCTTCATAAAAGCCTTTAAAATAAGAAGTTTATCAAAGTAGAACTCCTCCTTCTCCTGTGAGACTAAATTTAGTGCAGATATGTGGATTTTACCTATAGTATATTCATAAATAGGATTTATTCTTTCCTCTACAAATGTTATAGTAATTTTATATAAAGTATATCTTTATGTTCTGTTCATCTCGAGCATGATATCAAATAATGTTGGATAGTCATAATGTGCATATGAAAAATATTTATACATACAATTTGCATGTCAGATAATGTAATGAACTGTTTACCCTGTCCCTAACTAAAACTAAATAAAATCAATATGTCATGTTTCTAAATGCTGTACAATTCATGAAACTTAAAAACAATGGCCATTTTTTTTAACTTGGCCACATACATAGGCAAACAAGCCTTCCTAGGTTCACATTCCTGGTTCACTTTAGTGAAGAGATACATGACATAGCAAACTGGAGCATTTTCTGCACCCTTGAGTGGCATATATTTTAAAAGGTCTGATTACATCTTTATATTTAAAGGCAACTATAAGTCAAGCCACAGACAATATTTGTCCAAATTCTTACATATCAATACAAAGTAGATTCTACTATATGGAACATTAGAGTGTGTGTGATTGCACCTGTGGAACAGCTCAGGCTGTGAAAGATTGGCCCTGATTTTGAAGATCAGACTCTTAACCTAAATTTAAATGCAGTGCATCTTAATCAGTTTATATTATTCATACATAAAGAGTGATTTATATATATTGAGCTTAAATTTAGTTTAAGAGTAGATTCGAATTTTGCAATTTTGCAATTTTTTATCTTTTGGGGTGCAGACCAAAGCATTTTTTTTAAATTTCTGTGATTGAAAATGATAAAAACCACAATAATTTCTTTAGATTGAGAGTTTTATTTTTGACTGTGGATTTTAAAATTTTTCAAGCAATCCTCAATGGCATGTAAAGGGAGGGAAAATTTTTGTTTAGATTCTTACCTGTTCTTCTCAGGACCAGCAATTTTGTAAAATCATCAATACATGGTATTAATGAAATAAGAACATCTAGTCTGGTAATATTTTATGTAAAAAACACTTTGAAGAATGAACCATTGAATTTATTTTTTGTCAAGAAAATTTACTGGATATGCTCCAAGAAGCAAGAGAATACAAATGAAGTCTTCTAAAAAAAAAGAATGCATTTCAGATGATTTCTACTTACCAACAATGATAAGAGTGCTGCCCAATAAACATAAACCAATCCTCAAGCAGTTTGCCCTATTGAGACTGCTCGTCACACGCCGTGAAAAGTAGCTCATTGGGCAGTTCCATCGCTGGTCATTTGGCTGCTGTTCATAAGTCACTGTTGTGGGTTGGTACACTGCACTAGTAGGCATTGTAAATAAGGATAAACAGAACAACGGACTTTTAATAAATCAACAGAAATTTCTTGCTTTCAATTATTTTGTACAGATATCATTACAACAAAGCAGTAACTACATTAATCAAAATTACAAGGAAAATAAAACTAACATTCTACTGTTGAAAGAGACTATGATAAAATTCAGATTTTATGTTCTACCGGCAGTTTTAATTATGAGAGTTCATAAAATAAATAAAATCTTATTGGATTCGAACAACTAAACAAGTAATATAACACTCAGCACGTTGTGATTCACCACCACAGAACACATATATTATGTATATTAACCACCACAGACTACTAGGACAATACGCTACAGACAGTTGGTTAAGGTCATGCAATAATTTTTTTCAATGCGCCGCGTAGTGACATACTCCCTAAAACTTTGTGAAATTAATTCTCTAAATGCACACTGGATGGCACAGTTATCACTAACCATAACATTAAAGGTATAACATATAAGCAGTGCGAGCATGGAACTTGACAATCGACATACTTACCGATCGATAAACGGATTTCGTTTATCCAGCTATATCGATAACCGCTAGCATGGAAGTTGACTTGATACACAGATTAGAGAGTATTGCTGCCGACATCGATTAATTGTCGAATAATGTCAATTATATCGAGTTTAATTGTCAAATTTGGTTTATCAATAGTTTCATGCTCGCACTGAAGTTATCACAATAGTCGAAACACTGTTGTTGTACTTTAATTCTCCCTAACAAAGGGAAGGCAAAGAAAACTTAATCCCAAATAGCCATATCTTATGTTATTATTTCTATATTTTTAACTCGATATACCAGTATAATATATCCCTTTGCTTCACGAAGTTTTTGATGACTAATGGTAGGACCCGCAATTTTTTTATTGACTCATGAGAAAAAAATTTGAAAATAGAATGCAATGTTGGTGATAACGATAAAATGACACAATAATAGAATTTTATGGTAATTAATATAATGAAATGATACTCAATGAGAATGGAATGATACGATGATAACCGCCCCCCGCCATTACGCGCCAAAAATCCACGAAATACTGTGCTGACAGAATTGTTATCCAATTCACAGATGGTGCCAATGGCAATGTGTATTGCCATTCATAAAAGAAGAATAACTTCATCTAATAAAGGTTTAATTGATTTTTTCGCTTCGAAGTCGCTGTATATTAATACATTAACGATTATGTTAAAATGCATTTACATAAATGATTAAGATTTACTTAGGTTTTTAATTAAAAAATATTATTACGAGGTCTATGTTTTTTTTACCTTACCAAGACACTCATTATGTGGTCATGAAATATGGATACGAATCTTCGTATTCATATTTCATTCAAATCTCGTAGATATTTTTGTTTATTTTGTGTTACAAGGGGTATATAACTAGATGGCGTCACGGTGTCGAAATTTGGCAACAGTATGACAATAAAATAAAAAATGCTCTTTTTCATATTTCCACTTGAGTATCACAACAGAGTACTTTTTTAAGGATCCCTTCTTCCCTCATTAAGTTGTAGTTTATTTTTGATTTGTCTTTGCGACAGTTGTTTTATTAATTATGTTTATTTCATCGACATTGGTTTGCAAAAATTATCATGTTAATATATATTTCAATAAATTATTAAGGTCTTAGGTAGTTAATTTGTGTCTCAATTAAATAATGTTTACTTAAAAAAAAGATTTTTTTAACTTTACCTAAGTAAAAAAAATCTTTTTTTTTTATCTATAAGCGTAATCTTCAAAAGCCCTACTCCGAAATATTTTAATAATAGAAAAAACACCTTCACATTATATAAAACGGATTTTATTATTATAAGCCTGAGACGACAAACAGCAGAAAGACACCAATAAAACAATAGACAGAAAATACCGAAAGTATTCTTTGATTAGATGCATTTCGATAATCACAATAGAATCGCTAAATGGAAAAATTATGCGATTTGACACTATTATTATCCAAGGGAGGGCTTATATCAACTCCCATTCATTTTTACACACAGCGATTGAAGTGGGATTGCATCTTGGATTCTTTTGTGGGCTATATATAACTCGGTATACAAGAAACTTAATATTATAGGCAGTGCTAATGATTATTTACTTAAAAGGCATTTCTGCTGATGTACGAGTCTGAATTACCCAAGAAGCTGAGGGCCTAGACGAGATGCATTTCGATACTCACAATCGAATCGCTAAATGAAAAATATATGCGACTTAAGTCTAATCCCATACACAGTTAACTATAAGATTACCATTATTGAATAGCATTTTGTCTAGGCCCTCTGACTATTATCAATGTCCTAGTTTGGGGAATTCGGCATAAATTGACAAAGCCGATATTTTATTATAATTCGTAATCAAATTCAAATTGTACAATTTCGATATCTATTTCAAGAAATATTTATTTTACCTTTTACTTTATATAGAAAATAAATGACCCAAATTTCTTACCGTTTTAGTTTATCTTTCGCAACAATTTTATCCTTTTTCAATATAATAAAAACCTAAGAACAAAATATTTAAATTAGATTTCCAATAGAAATAAGCAGCACCTTTGTACATTATTCTTTTATTTTGTTGTGTCCCTTATAATTTTGTGTTCATCAATTGTAAATAAATAAAAAAATAAGTTATTTTGGAAAAATAATATAATTTTAAATACATGTTTTTTATCTAAAATTTAGTTATTACTAGACAGTCATATTGTAAAATTACATGTAAATTACACTTAATAGTTAAAAGGCACTCGTGCTGGTTTAAAATATCAATTCTAATTCAGGTCGATTCATATTATATACATTTTACAAACACAGTAACCTAGTCTTAAAACAAATTTCCAATAAATGTAGTGGAATATTCAGTCATAAATAAAATTATATATTTATATATATATTGACTTAACTTAAATACAGCATTGCTCGTAAATGATTTATTTACATATAGTGGTTTTTATTAAGGCACCAACCATGTGAGCAATAACTGTGTTATTCTTTGACCATGAATTAAATTGTACCAAGTTTTCATGGAAATTATTTTTCATTTTATATTAATTCAGCATATCTTAACTTTGTACTGAATATGTAAAATTATGTAACTATAAAAATATTATATAATTAAGCTTTATTTTGTACATATTACACAATAGTGCCATGTTGTAAAGAAATGATTTAATATGCATTGTTCTATATTTATATAATTCCTATTTTGAAATAATATATGGAAGACCAGCGATATAGATAAATATAATAAATAAAACATTCACTGGGAATGCTACAAAAAGTTCATGTCATGTATATTTATTTGCTATAGGTTCTTATAATTTGAGCGTGCAACTAAATCGGTGTAGTGAATATAGATAAAAAATATTCTATTAAGTAATTAAAAAAATGCACTGATGATGTGTGCAACCAACACCTAAATATGTTACACAAAGGTAACAGCTTATCAAATCAATAATGAATTTTATTAAAAACTTAACTATATAATAAAAAAAAAATTACTGAGAACTAATGACGATTTAGCTAGCCTACTGTGTGGTTTATTAATATCACTGTCATGATTTTTTTAGAGTATCTCAGTCTCTTGATTCGACGCACAGAATTTTTGTCATAACTTTTACAATATAATATGAAGAAAAAAATTTTAAGTAATTATTATATAAGCTTTTAACACCATTACACGACACTTTTATATGAAGAAACTAATAAATTTATTTTGAAATACAAGTAATACTAATTTTAATTCACGGAGAAAAAATCAAGATAATTAGCGCAACTGTCATAAATTGTATTAGTTTTTAAATCAAGATTGCTCTAATGTAATAGTGCCAGAGGTGTTATCGCAATAACTTTCGAAAATAAATGAATTCAACACAACCTTATCTTCTTTAGTATAATGAAGGTACCTTAGGGGTTTTATTCAACAGCGAAGCCTGCAGTTTCAAGAACCGCTTGTTTTAGTTTGTCATGTAGCTTTTCCTTGGTTGGGTAAGGTGGCAAATCAAGACGATTGAAACAAGTGTGGGCTTTCGGTAGCGAATCCGGTGACGCGTCAGCGACTAGATGCAGTGTGAACAAGCGAGGAGCCGCGGCACCAGTGGAGCCTTGTAGCGCCCTGAAGCCAGCGAGAGGTACTCGTCTCGAGCCGGTGACGAATTGCAATAGACGCGCTCGCATCTCCGCGTCGAATGCCTCGACGATTTCCCAGAACCAGCCAACAATGGGTGCGTCTGGTGTCACGTGTTTGAGGCGTGTATGGCGCCGCCAGTCAGCGGGGTCTAGGTCGGCGCGGCCCGCCAATAACGGCTGCAAGTCCTTGGGCGACAGAGGCCGCAGCAGCTGAGGGGGAATAATGTCAGCCAGCCCCCGCTGCAACGCCAGCCACTGCCTCTCGGCGCCTCGCGTGAACCGGTGCGCTACATACAATCGTACGTAGTCGCGCTTGTTCGCATCTGTCACGGTTTCATTGGTTCCGCCTTGTCGTAGCTCCACGCTTCGGACTGCGCCGAACGACGAACATTCCACTGAGAACGTTGTGTCTATTACGCCTGCAATGCTGTTTTCTCTGCAAATTTTTTAAAAGTTAATACTCCTGAAACTCTATTGTTTGTTTTGGGCATAAAAGTAGTGGCACAAACAAACAGTTAATTAGATTGCCTTCGATAAAAGGTTCGACATTTTATTAAAAATAAATATTTATTTTTAATATTTATATATTTTTTTATTTATATTTTCTTTTATTTTTAAGCTGGAAACAGCTTGTTCTGACACTACAATCAAGAACATTAATGATAAGTTTTTTTTCTGTTATACTTTTAAAATACTTTACGTGTTTAAGAATAGGTATATTTATATTACTTACAGCATCCACGAGAGCGAACGATGTAATTCTGGATCTACGTCTCGAATATCCCGCAAAGTGATAGGTCGCCCGAGTAGCTGTTTGTAGAAGGGAGCAGTGAATGCAGCGTCTAACTGGTGCCCGTGGAACAACGCGACGCCTAGAATACGACCAGCAAAGTGGAAGTATGATAGGTGTTCAGGATTAACCTGCAACAAATAATATTATTTATTTATATTGGGGGGAAACAAACTATTAAAATTGCCTCTAAAACTAATGATTGCCAATGTACTGGTGCTTCTGAAATATTTATTAACAGTTTATATATATGGATGGTATACTTACGCCAAAGGTCAGGTCTAATCCTACTACCGGCACGTATGCAGCTTACGATCGATTAATTGTTTTGAATCAAGCAAAGAGACTTACCTACGGGAGAATCTAGAACCATGATCTGGTAACTGGAGAATCTAGAGTAATGACCTGGTAAGGACGAAAAGAGGTCGGCCTCCATTTCCTGGCCCCGTGGTGGTGGAAGAACGTGGTAAGTTGTTTAATCTCAGCTTATTTTCCTACACCAAATTTTACAAGACAAGTTACACGAAGTTTACCCCCGAGTCTGCGTTGATCTGCAGTGCGTATCTATCGTCGCCGGAGCTGGCGTACTGGAAGAGGCCATATTGCGGATTGAACAGCTCGCGGCCGAGGAGATGAAGCCATTCGCGCGCTACGCCACCGTAGTCTAGTCCCTCCTCGCCGCGGAACTTGACTAGCAGCCGCTTGCGAAGTTCCTTGCCGCGCAACTTCATCACCAGCCTGTATGACTCCTCAAGCACTTCGTTGCGTGATACCTGCAATATACGTTTGTTCTCTGATGCTGGATTTCTATGTTCGGATGGTTGTGCATCCAAGGTATTAAATATTCACACGTGAAATAAGTTAAAATTCAGACTAATCGGAATGGAATACCGCTAGGGGAACCTTTTGGTATCATGAGAAGATATATTTATTAATATATATTCCAAATAATTGGTTCAGCAAATTTCAAATGGTAATCATTACTGGTAGTCTAAGTACACCTAAAATATCAAGAAATCACATAATTTACTTGCATTTTTGTATAAAATATTAATAAAAAATAATATAAATCTAGGAAATTTTATGTATTTATACAACTCATAAGAACTGTGTTAATACATTACCTCTATCCTACAGTGGCCAGTCTGTGGCTGTAAGGCTTGTAGCTCAGCACGGAGTACTCTGGCTTTAGCAGCGAGGTCTCTTTTGTACTTGGGCAGGGCATCCGCGTCAGGCGGCTCATTGGTCGGCGGCGGAGAACTGGGCGTTGTTGCTGGTGGAGTCGGTACTGGCGGGTCACCTTGTGGCTGGAAAAAGGAGAATGAGAATTACCTAATTTTAATAGTTTTTGACAGTCTATCTTCTGAGCACGAAAATTTTGAAAAAGCCCTTGATACAAGTGAGGAGTTTGGATAGAATCCACCACGCTCTCCTAATGCAAATTAGTGGGTGAAAGCAGTTACTGTGACAACTGGGATCACGATCATAAAGTGCTTTCCATAGAATGTAAAATCACAAATTAAGATTGACCAATCCAGGGGCCAACCATCGCGAAACCAAAGCCCTTGGAACACAACCCCAACGAGCTCCTATTAATCATATATTATATATGTAAAAATTATTTTTTTTAAACATTTTTGAAAGTTTTTTTTGAAAAGAACTGGTGATCACTTATTTTGAAGACACTTTATGAGTCAAGCAAGTGACTTTAGAGACGAGTACGAAATCTAAGGAAGTCACAAACGCATAGAAGACAATGGATATTACCGTCTCTTTTAAAATCAAATAATATAAGAGATAAAGTCTTATTTGGGCAGCATATTAAAAGTAGTGTTATATAGTTGCGGATCTCTGTCATAGCGGGTTAAATACGGTTTATTTAAATGACTTCTAATTAAAATACAACTCAAAGAACAACTAAACACTAAATATTTAAAATTATATTGAGTGAAATCACATTAGAAATACACGACTAATAGACGAAATATACTTTTTATATGCGCTAGTATTTCAAAGTAAACATTGTCAATATCTCGCGGTATAAGTTAGTTACCGGTCTCGCGGAGAGCTGCAACCTGGGATCGGTGAACTGTGTGGTGCGGTTGTTATGGTCGACGAAGTATGGCCGGCCCGAGGGCGCGTGCCGCATCTCCCAGCCGGGCGGCAGCGGGCCCGCGGCCGCGGCGCAGTGACGCAGGTGCTGCGGCACCCGAGGGTCGTGCCATGTCGACCGACCACTTACGCGGTTGTAAAAGTACACCTGACCTTGTCCGGTCGTTCGCATTTCTATAACGATATAAAAAGGCATTTCACCACATTTTTTCATTTCATAAATAAATAATGACATATGCAATCAATATTTTCTGAGATATTTTCATGGATATACTAATGATATCTGAATTAATTTTTGCATTTTAATGCATATTTGTCATTTTTGTTACGTTTGGGTAAGCTAATAGTAGAAATGTTAATAGCTAAATTGATATTTATTTCACCATTTTCTCAATTTTTCTACATCATTTATATCTATCTAATTATACAAACGAAAATACTTTGCTATTCTTATTTCAATTAGAATATCTAATATTTTTGAAATAAATGCGAAACCTTGTATTAAAGTTACAGTCAACACCTCTATTTATTTGTGATGTTCAAGCTGCAGTCGTTACAGTACATTTTTTATTGTTCAACATTAAACAAGTAATTTATATCAATGTCAAAAATTAAGTTTCTATCAATATAATCAAAACATTATAACGGGTTTGCAAATACAATAGTGAAGGTCGTATTGTAAGGTATATAAATGATTAATTAATGAATTATTTCTTCAATCATGCTATAATATTTACTATATTCTAGAAGTGAAAAGTGTGCTTGGTGATTTCTGTTTTTGGTTATTATAGTTAACATTCACATTGAAGATGGTTAAGCTTTCTTCCTAATTAGTTTCACGCATTATTGGCACTCTAATAAGGATGGCGATATTATGACATACCGAACAAATATTTTGTGCAGTGTTAGGAACCCATATTTTAAAAAAAATTCTTGTGCTGGGCGGGATGATATTCGAGTGTTGTCGGGATTTATTAGATTTTGAAGATGGTAAAGATTGTGAAAAGGTAGAATAATGTATTCACCGTGGGAAGAATGTCTAATAGTTTCCATATTTGTAAAAAAAGAAGTTAGGTGAGCCCCAAAAAATCTACCATTTAAAATTCTGACGATTTGGACATGTCGCAGCATGTCGCAGCTTGAGGTGCGGAAATGGAAAATGTCAACAAAAAATCACCTTTTGTCAAATATTCGGAGGAGTATCAGATACCGGAGATTCAGTTCGATGTCCTAGTCTTGCTGGCCCTTAATTTGACGTTTATATGAAGGCACGAATTTACTAAATTTTTCATGAGACTAAATTTAAGGGAAATTGTAAAAAAAAAGCGTTTTAAAATTGTCTCTGACGTAAATTTTACAACTTTTTCATGTTTAATTTCTCAAAATCGATAATTTATAGTTGTATAACTCACTCGTAATATTGAAAACTTACAAAATATATTAGTTATAATTCAATAAATTGATTAAAAGCACAAACAAACTAGTTAACGCGTTGAATGTATAACACGAATGCGAGTGATCAGCTGTGATGATATCACGGCGATGAAAAGTAGTGCTGTGACGGTGCGAGAGAATAAGAGATAGAAAAAAAATTTAAAGAGTGGGAAATACTTGCTTCATTGCAGCTGCACGAAATAAATATTGATGACGATTTAGATGACGATCAGATTATAATGCATCCGTTGTTCATGAATTATTTCCTTAAGAATAAAAAAATCGACGGTGCTTGGGAATGCCAAGTTGACGATTTTTACTTCCTTACGTCACGCGTAAATCGCCAGATTATTCAATTCACATGGTAATCTGACGTGATCAAGGATTTCTAAAGATCGATTTTACCACTTTTCTGAAGAACTGCCATAGATGCGTGTTCCTATATTAAGGGCTAACAAATGGTGTAGGTACTCCATAGGGTGCAAGATCGAGTAAAGCCCAGTCCATCTTAATAAGGAAGAAATAATTAATTTACCGTAGCCAGGAGGCAAGTCAGTGGCAGCTATGGAAGTAGTTGGTGTCGAGGGAGTCGGAGGAGTCGCTGGACTGGTTGGAGATTCCGGCGTGGTGACTTGACGGGACCGAACCGCGGTCTGTGGTTGTGGTTCTGGTCTATTAAGCAATGAATAATTTTATTATTCAGTTATGTAATCTACTGTGTGGCATTTCATAAATAAATTAACACTAGTCATACAAAAAGTCTTTAAGAATTACAAATGAGAGGAAAGTGTTATCATAATACTAAATTAATTAAGACCAGCCATAACAAACGCTGTAAAATTTGTATTCTATTGTATGTGAAAGCTTTAGCGCTGGTATGGATCGGTAGGTTAAGAATCAGAAAAACATTATTGACCAGTTTTGTTAAGTGACTTCTCAATCAAATATTATTTCTCAATAAAATTTCATAAAGTAAAAATAAACCTTATTTACGATTGTGACATACCTTAATGATATGGAAGTGCTTGTATTAACATCAGTGTCGGAAGCAGGCGACGATGGTGATGCCGGGGACATGTTGGCTACCGGCGACGCGCTACTGGGCGGGGAAGGCGACGAAGGCGGTGACGTTATCGCAGGGGAGGTCGGAGATGACACCTCGTGAGTTGGCCGGTCCCATTGTGTACGACGAAGAGCGTGATTAACATAATACGGCCTAGCAAGAAACAAATAAAACATTAATGCAATGACCAATTATTCATTACGGTTTTTTTTGGACTGACTAATACTATTGGCCGCAGATGGCCTTTACAGCGTTACCGGGGTTTTAAGGAGGCGAGAACCTTGGAGAGAGGCGAGAACCCTGGAGAGATAATTCATTACGGGGCCATACTACCTTGTACCGCCATCAAAATATGCATATTTTGTTATAATAGCAACATATGATCATTTCCTAAAATAATGGATAATTTAATATATTGCCCTTCTTAATTACCTCCACATATTATAATATTTCCCCTATTACTCGTAAATTCTGGTAGTTAATAAGAGTTTGTAGTAGTGATTTCATTACAGGTTTTTATTCTGCAGGTTTTAGCTAAGCGTCCACTAAAAATGTATGGTAAGCACTAAACACAAGCGATAAATAAAATACTAGAAATAATCTAGGTGAACTCATATGGGTATTTACTCTTAAGAAATTGATTCTATGTCGATAATTCAAAACTATGAAATAAAAATTGTTGCAGTACTACTGTACTTTTGTAGCAGGTAATACGGTTCCCTAAAATTGATCAAGAATCGAATAATCGATTCAAAATCAAAATAAAACAAACATCCCACATGAAATCTGTACATCCAGACCGAACAATCTGGCGTTGTATTGGCGGAAAATGGAGCAACGGGCTGCACGTCGCAACGTCGCGTACACCAAGAGATGTCAAGTTGTCCCTCCCTTTATTATATTAAGTGTATATTTATATGGATTATTTGTACCTATAGTATTCTTTTTCACCAGCACACCATTTTTCATGGATTATTTTATCAACGGTATATAATTTATGATAACTATTGTAATTTTTGTATTAACAAAGGTAATAAAACAAATTTGTCTTTATTTTTAGAATTATGGATACACTTTAAATGAGTACAACGGCATTTTGATAGCTTAGCTTCCTGGAACCTTGATACAATTAAAACTAGTTCTAGATAGCTACTGGGTTAATTAATTTATTGTAGCCAGGAGCCAAGTCAGGTTTTCATCTACCAACCCACAAGGGCCTAATGAAGTAGTGTTATGACCCAAATTTCTCATACAAGAAATCCAGTAGCTAAAGATTGAATTTTGTATTTAATCTTTCATCAAATATACAATTTAGTGTATGTATTATTATAGTTCTATTACTTGCAATGAATAAACTTTGAATAATATGTACCTGCCGCTAGGTGTAAATCTCTCTTCCCAGTGTGGTGGCATTGGCCCCACTGATATATTTGTATTGATTGGAGGATCTCTTGGAGGACGGACATCACCTGCAGGACCAACAACAGCTAGAGGGGAGCCCTCTCCGGCTGCTGATGCAGGTTCGCCTCTTGCACCATCACGGGAGAGTAACGACACTATGACTTGACCACGTACTCCACAAGTCTCACCTGAGCCATCTTCACATAGTTCTAGACATTGATCTGCGTAAAAGTATTTTTTATAACATAATGTTGGTATATGTGATAAATGCACAAAACGAGTTCAAAATCTTCAACTTCTTCATAAGTAATGTTATGATTATACTGTTGTTATGTACATATGTTAGACAGAATAATGGTCATTTCCTCACTATGATTTGTATAAAATAAAAATACAAAAAGTTGTGTATTTATCAATTTGTTGTTTTAGAGTAGACTCATATTTGCCTGATTCTCAAAGTCAATTAACACGTTGACGGACAATTGCGGCTATAGCCGTCAAAGCGAAGTTCACAATGTGGCATGACTGCTATAGCCGTCCAAAACGAAACGGTCGTTTTTAGACACTACGGCTATAGCAGCACAAATGTGCACTTACTGGCGTATACGTAGAAGCATAGTGTCGTGTTTTGAAAACATCTTTTTAGGTTGAAGTTCATATTTCACCTGTTATACGAGTTGCAGATTCAGTATGCACGTGGTTGTGAAGGGAGTTAGTGCGATCGTGTTTTCTATTGAATTTATAGTTCTTATTGATACGTTTAACGATATTTATTATTATTTATATAACTATACTGGTATGTATTTGTTATAGCCGCAACCTAATTAAAGATACTAAATTAATTAAAATTAAGTTTATTTAAGCAGAAAGAGTAAAGCTATACTTCTAACATTCTAAAAATCACAAAAACATATGGTGGCAATTTTCGAACTTCGCTTGTTCCTACTGTCCGTCAACGTGTTAAACTGTTAACCATTAAAAAATATAATGTGAATCTGATAAATGTAAGTTTTATTAAACACCTCCTTTCAAGAAATTCATTTAGCATGAAGAAGAATCATAATGACTAACATAAATATTTAAATATGGGTTCCCAAAATGAGCTTAAATAAGTACAAGCCATTCAAACATTGCATTATCTTATATATATATAAGGACTTTGAACAAATTTTTTTCATTTATTTTGACATCGAACAACTTTTACTTTATATACTAAATTGATTAGTATTAATGAAACTAACATGGTCAGACATGATTACCTAGCCGTTAATGCATCATAGTAATTTTACAAAGTTAAATTGTTGATTTAAAAATTAATAATAATAAATTAAACTTTAAAATATAATTAAGTTTATATACTTTTATCTTTGCTTTAACTTATTCGGGTCAATATAATAACTCAATGTTAGAAAACGTTTTATTTACAATAAATATTACTTGAATAGTGATTTTTAAGTATAGTTTTTAAAAACAAATTGTAATAAGGTTAGGCGCTTATTACACCCAGGAAATGTTGACTGGGAGATATATCTATATAAGGCCTTCCTTGCATACCATTTTTATTTGTATTAGGTGCAATAAGAAAATTATAAATTTTAGGTTTGCACTCAACTACAGTGCTTCCCATTCTATCAATGTGACTTGAAGAGGACAGCTCGGATAACAAGATATTTAGAAAGGTGTGTATCATTTTCAATATCTAAAAATATATGTTTTAGGAAGCTTCAACTCATCTGTATTCTAAAATTTTGCTGTGGTTTCTTAAAAGCCATCAAATTTAAATTATTTCATTATTTTAATTGTACTTCATTAGATTTAAAAGACATATTTGAATCTGAGCTAACCAGGTAATATTATATGATACTATGGCTAGGCATTGTAATTTCAAGAAATTAAAAAAATTTAACACTTTTTTATTTAGTAACAAATCTATAGTTTTCAAATCCGCCACAAGAGATTGTAAATTAATTTCAGACCCCTAAGAAATAAAGGGTATACTTACATCCTGTATCCTTTAATTTGTTGACAGTTGAAGGTTGTATTCTTACACACCCAAGGAAACCAGAACCTTGTCTTTTGTGCACCTTCCTTTGGTTCCATACACTAAAATTAATTCTTGTATTATACAAACCCATACTTTAGTAAATTGTAATGAGTATTAGACATTTATTTACCTTATACTTATACCATCTCCCTTGGTAAGATATAGATCATAATGTGTATTCCACTTTGGGTCGAGGGTTGCTTTGACAGCATTTGTTGAATAGACTTGGCCACTACCATCCACTGATATTTTTGCAAAAGGATCTGGCAAACCTAAAATAAAGTACATTAATCAATATTATGACCGTCAAATCATTTTCGCAAAGAGTTACCAATAAAAATAAAACCTAAAATTATGGAGTACTACAATAGAAACCAAATACGATTCAACAAAACCTTGAATATATTTATGTTAATATAATAGGAACTTACGAAAAAGATCTCTTCGGACCAAGTTTCTTGCACATAGAACTAAAAAAGAAACAATGTATTAAAAATAATAATAAACTATAGGCGATCAATCATCCACAAAAATTATTGCAACGACATAATAACAATACTAACTGGTAAGCCGCACTTTTTGGGCTCCGTATTTACGATTCGACACTGGAGTCGACATTTTACGTGCCTATATAAGCAAACATTACAAATTATATCGCTATTACAATGATATCCCTCATTTTAATAATGCTTGAACTGATTGAAAATCTATCCAGCAGGCCACCATTTTTTCATTACAGTCTCTTTTTTTTCAATTATTTGGCCTGGTAACTAAGACCTTTAAGCCATATCTTCATTAATGTAGTTTGTATCTTTATTTATGGCTCCAGGATACTGGTGCAATGTAGCCCTTTGCCCCATGGAGTTTTTGGCAACTAATGGTAGGCCCCGCTATTTTATTAATGACTTACGAGAAAATTTTTGAAAATGGAATGCAATGTAAGCGATACGAAAATGGAATATTATGATAATGATTACGACGAACTGATAACAAAATGAGAATGAAATCATATAATGTTTTTAAATAAATGAACTTACCCTACAAATGAATGAATGGAAATGAAACACTGAAAAATCTCACGTAAGTCACTAATCAACGCTGAATGATGTATTCCATATATTGTCAAAAACAACACTACAACACAATATATGAAATAAAACACACAGCGCCAAACCGCCCCCCGCCATTACGCGCCAAAAACTGATCTATGGTCATTGTTGTCGGAGTTCACAGGTTCATTCACAAGAAAATCAGACGTACTCTTTTCTAATCTGTGGTCCACAAAATAAAATAGCGGGGCCTACCATTAGTCGCCAAAACTCCACGGGGCAAAGGGCTACATTGCACCAGTATCAGCCATAAAACTACATTAATAAAGATATGGCTTAAAAGTCTTAGTTACCAGGCCACATAATTGGAAAAAAATTACCATAGATGATAATGTACATACACTACTCTTTTTTATTTATTTATTGACAGATGGTGACTGATCACTGTTTATCAATAAAAACAAAGAGTAAAGTGAGTAGAAAATTTGTAATTATAAAGGAAACGATAAGTTTTCGCCATTTTCATTCTTATATTCTAGGAATGCAGCCAGTAATAATTGTTCATGGTGGTGCAGGAGACATTCCAAGTAGTCGTATACAAGGTAAACTTGATGGAGTAAAAACAGCTGTTTTAGAAGGATTTGAAAGGCTTCGCAAGGGTGGTAATGCATTGGACGCTGTTGAAGCTGCAGTAGTAGCAATGGAAAAAGATGAAGCATTTAATGCAGGTATATTATGATAGTATTTTTAAACAAAACTATGATAAGTAGTTATAGAAGTACTAATCTAAATACAAAATATACAGTATTTAGAGTATGATATTTGACATGTTGATATTTAAAAAATTTGGCAAGAGCAAAATTATATCTCCAATCAATTATTTCCTAGAGAGTTGATACATCACCTAAAAACTATTACAAATAGTTCGAGCAAGTGACATGATTGATAGGCTTAGGAGTTAGAAAAATTTCTATATATACATAGATGAATGCAGAGATAATATTAATGATATTGTTGTAATTTATGATAAATTAAATGTGAGTAAACACAAACCTAGTAGTACACTTTTTGATAAATTCTATGTAGATAATTTTAATTTTAAGATTTAATTATTTGCTCTTATTTGATTTGAAATCTGTCATGTTTGATATAAATGTGATAAATCCAAAAATTCACTTGTCTGTGTGAATTTTTGGATTTTAATAATGTGGGGCTGACATCTGAAGAAAACCCAGATAAATTATTGATATGATTCACCTACCAGAATGGTATAATAACTGTTGGTATAGATCAGACATTAAATATTTCTAAGAGGAACGTAAATTATGGATTAAAATTTTTAAAAATAGTTTTAATTTCAGTAGTGTAAGTGGCCGAGCCATTATTACCTTTTTAACTATTTATGGTTTTTGTCTATTTTTAAATCACTCAAATTCTTGTTTTGTCTTTTTTACTTCTTGTCATATTGCTGTCTTTTTGTTACATAGTGTGTGGCATATATAGTTAATTTAGATAGTGGAATTAAAACAATGAATTAAAGTTTGATTCAAATAAGGTAAGCTTTGGAATCACCCTTCAGAAAATGAATGATAAGTAAAGTGTCAACATTAAGGGAAATTAGATTGTTGGATAGGTTAAATCTATAAGTGATAGATTCTTCAATGAGAAGGAAGTAATATTATATATCTAAAGAAAGTAGTTTATATCCACCATATATATATATACCATATGTAGAAAAAAAAGAGTACTGGATAGAAAGTTGGTTGTTTTTTTATAATAAACGTTTATGTAATTTGAAGGTGTTTGTTTCATTACACTACATACAGAAACATCATATAACCGAAAATAGTAACCTAATTACATTACCCACATACTTTCAAGTATTGTTTTACTGCCATAGACATGCTTGCATAGAAAAAAAGATATTAGTTTAAACAAAGTCAAAACAGATAGGGTTTTATTTAAATAATTTTTGTATCAATATGGATCTGACAAACCTAACTATGAAAATTTCCAGGCTATGGCTCTGTACTTAATTTAGATGGAAAAGTGGAAATGGAGGCAAGTATTATGAGTGGAACTAATCTTGATGTTGGTGCAGTTACTCTTATAAAAGAATTTGCACACCCCATAAGTATAGCTCGAAAAGTATTAACAGATTCACCACATTCTTTGATAGGTGGAGAAGGTGCAAAACGATTTGCATTACAAAAGGTAATCATGGATTCATTCATTACATTAAAGTTTATTACATTACATTAATATATAACATTTCACTCAGTAGATTATGGTTAGTAATCAACAACATTCAAACTTATAAATACTATTTCAGGGATTTGAAGCTGTACCACCAGAATCTTTAATTAGTGAACATGCTAAATATGCACTTCATGAATGTTTGAAAAATGGTGAAGTAGGAAGAACTGAAATAGGAGCGAAAGATGAGGTACGATGAATTATATGCTTGTATTTAAGTAACTCGCCGTTGATTCCCTTTCCTTCTGATCCCTTCACCACTATTTAGCTAGCCAGCCAAGTGTTTTTTAAATGTGTATCAATCAAGTGTGATATGATTGGACTGTTTGTTATCATAAGGGTGGTGTAGGCACTGTTGGTGCAGTTGCAATAGATGTAAGCGGAAACATAGCTGTGGCAACAAGTACTGGAGGCATGAGTGGTAAGGCAGTTGGGAGGATCGGTGACACTCCTCAAATAGGGAGTGGGACTTATGCAGATGATAACATTGGTGGCGTTTCAACAACAGGTGACAAATTATCTGTCATTATATTCCAATTTTACTCTTATTATATTTTAATTCTGAACATGGTTTATTGTACACTATTATCTTTATATACAGACGCTATATTTAACAACGGCGCTTTTGTTGCAAAGAAGCGATCTCTTCCAGACAACCGGATGCTCAGTCCACAGTATCAATACGATATCGCTGGCTTAGAATCTCGTTTTGAGAAAATACACTAACTGAGACATTTTTTAATCAAACGGTTCAAAAAATAATAAAAACAAAATAATAAAAAAAACAAAATATGATACACAATTCGGAATGCAAAGCCACTGCTATGCAAGCCATACTCACGGAACACATATGTCTTGGAAACTTAATAAGTTTCCATATATCAGTAGATTTTTTCTAACGAATGATATCAGTGTAAAGGCTCGTCCCCGAGCGAACATAGCTCGGCGGAAGATCTACCCTTTTCACTGTTTATGTAGTGAATCCAGTCACATCCCAACAGAATTAAAAAAGAACATACGATTAAGAAAGTTGACGTTCGACCACTTTAGTTGATGATTGCTTGCGCTCGGTTCCGATAGTATAGAGAATTCTATGAATTAATGTACCTACTAAAATAACTATTCGGGACTAAGGCGACCCAGCATCGTCGAAAAAAGTTTTCTTGATAGCACTTGATAGTTGTCTAAAAATAAACATAAGTTTTTGTTATATTTCAGGTCATGGTGAATCAATCTTAAAATATTGTTTAGCACACAGTATTGTGAAGCTTATGGAGGCTGGTATTGATGCTAAGACAGCAACAAAAAATGCAATAATTGGTAACGTACCTAGCTAGTCAAATGCAAGATTTCCGCGGAATAATTATATTCGCTACATTTCAATGACTGTTGACTGTGTTGAATTAAATTCAAAATATTTACTTTATTTTAGGTATGACTAATCGCTTGAAGAATACAGCTGGTGCTATAACTCTGTCAAAGGATGGTAATGTCGGTTTTTATTTCACCTCTAATAGGATGGCCTGGGCTTATATTAAAGACAATAAAATTTTCTACGGTATTAATCAAGACCAGGTAATCGAAGAAGATTATGATTGTACTAATAAGAGTTTAAACTAATTAAATCACAGGAATAAATAAAACCAAGGCAGCTTATCTTTTTAATCCAAGTCAACGCCATGTTATGATTTTATAGAAGTGAAATTAAAAATTGTAATAACTAAAAAAATTACATACTGACACAACATTTTTGTATTATACTTTATATATAAGAGAAAAATAATAGGAAAATATTAAATTTAATGTTACTAAGACCGATTATATAGCTTAAAATGCCTAATCATTGTTAAGAGCGTGAATTATGGATACTATATAAAGCTGAATATATTTATTATCATAGATATATTGGGTATCAGAATATTAGCTCATATATATGCTCATGTAAATGGAAGGGACAAATTAAAAATTAAAAATGTTGTAGGGAAACTGCAGAAAGTAAGTAGGAAATTGCCGAAGGGAGTGTCTCAAAAAAACGTCAGCGCCATTTCTTTGAAAAAATCTAATAATAATAATAAATATTAAACACGTATTAAAGTATCAAAATACTGTTAAATGACTCAATGCTTAGCACGCAATCTTCGAAAAGTAAAGACCAAATGTTACCGTGAAATATGGAATTCACACATTTTAAAATTCTTAAACACAATTCGGTAATTTGGTTTGTTGCTTTTCCAATACACAGAAAAACAAAATTCTAAAAATAATACGTTCAGACAAATGTTTTAGTCCCCAAACTATTTTTTTTGCAAATATTTCAATTTCAATGTTCAGACTGTCTTTTATAATAAGTATAAAAGCTAGATATAGATTTAGGTTCACAAACCAACAATATAATAAACAATTCTATTTATCCAGAAAAATTAGGATATAGGCACTCGATTGACATCTATTTTTCAACCCCAATGACGTTAATTATTTAGCATAAGAACTTCACGTAGTAGGGGAATATATGTTACCAATAGAAGAATAAATGAGAAAGGAACTTCTGTGAGGTGGCGGGATTTGGCATATTTTATGTCATATAGTTTTGAAGAATACTTTTAAATTGAATCCTTACATCGTGAAATACATAGAATAAAAAATTTTAGCAAGCTGGATAGCGGTAGAACGTAGTGTTTATATGCTCATTAGATAGAGGTACAAGTATGGCCTAACCTTATACGAGTAGTAAATGAGGCTTCCATCTTGCCAAACCTCATGTTAGCGAACCAAGGCTTTATTGAGATAAATTCTTTTATTTGAGAATAAAATCTGCCCTTTTATTGTCGACTTTTATTCCAAAGCTCAGTCCATGAATCTAATAGTCTAGATTTAATAAATCATGACTAATTAGTATATGGAAATAAGTCCCTGCATGCAATAGCCTCCTTGGCAAGCTGATTACTCACCATGTTACCCTCAATGCCCATGTGGCTGGGACATTTAATATGATTTTTCCCGTAAATTACATACAACCAATAAAATTTCACAAGGTAAAAGGATACATTTCACCGATATCCTAGAGCCGTTGGCTGTATGGGCTTCAGTTCCCTTGCCATTTTAAAGGGAGAATTTAAGAAAAAACCAGGAATTTTTGGGGTGGTTGGGTGCCATTATATTTTATATTGTGTCATATTCCATTTTCTTGTTAGTTCTTTTTAATCGCTAACATTCCATTACAATTTCACAATTTTTTTCTCGTGATTCCAAAACAACAGGGCGAAAAGGGATACGTTATAACGGTATCCTGGAGTTATAAATAAAGAAAAAATTATATATTTAGTTGTAGTTTCGTTATGAAATTGGTGTAATTTCATGCCAAAAACTATCGTTATATCGTGAAATATATGAAATATCATTCAGCGTTCATGAGTGACTTACATGAGACTATTCAATATTTTATTTCCATTCATTCATTTACATGGTAAGTTCATTTATTTATTGTAATTATATCATTCCATTCTCATTTAGGTATCATTTAACTGTAATCATTTACATAACATTCTATTTTCGTATAATTGCTTCGGAATCACTAACATTGGATTCCATTTTCAAATTCTTTTTCTCGTAAATCAATAAAAAAATAGTGAGGCCTACCATTAGTCGCTGAAAACTCCTTGGGTCAAAGTGACACATTATACTGGTATCCTGGAATCAGAAATAACAATATAATCACATAAGATATGACTGTATAGGTTTTAGTTTCCTTTGCTTTTCCTATAATAGGTAGAATTAAAAAACATTAAATCACAATGATAGTCTAGTAATCTGTGACTGACATATCACGTACTTATCTATGCGAATATTATAATTATAACGAAGTTAAACTTGTTAGTTTATTGGGGATAATCTCTGGAACTATTGCTTGATATTTAAAAATTCTTTTTGTTTTGGATAGTCGATATCTTGGGAAAGTTAAAGTCTATATATCATTTGTAAGAGAAAGAAATCTACTCTGGCGTAGCCGGGGGCAAAAGCTTGTGAGCGCAGTAAGTCTGGGGGGCAATTTATCTCCTGTAGCTAAAAGCTCAAACTTATAAAATTAAAAGAATAATTTATAACTATTATCATTGTAATAAAATAGTTATCTGTGACTGTAATTGAATAAAATCGGAACATGACGATATTGACCTAATTTGTCCGCCTGCAAGTACGTTGATTGTAAAATAGAATCTTGCATTTTTCGTACTTCAAGTACTGTTAAGCAAGAATAACACATATAATTCAGTATTAAATGTATAATAAAGCACAAAGATAACCTTCAGGTGTAACTTCTGTTAAAATGTTACGAAACGGTAATTTCTCTTTACATTTTAAGCCAACAGAACTCCATTATTTCAATTGGATTTATAGGATTGCACCATGTTTCCCTGTGCATGCATCGAGAGTTAATATAATTACCGATCCTAGAAATTTTTATGACACATTATGTGATAGATTTCAAAATGCAAAGACTCGAGTTTCCATTGCTAGCCTTTATATAGGAACTGGTGCCTTGGAACAGAAGCTTTTATCTATTACTAAAGAGAATATGAAAAGGAAGAAACATTTAAAATTGAATGTTGTATTGGACTATCAGAGAGGCACTCGGGGTGAAGTGAATTCTCAAACTCTCCTTCAGGAATTTATGAATGATATCCCAGAACAGTGTAGTATAGCACTTTTTCAAACACCTCGTTTACAAGGATCCTGGTCTAAGGTATTACCTTCACGGTATAATGAGTTGATTGGCTTACAGCACATGAAACTTTATATTGCTGATGACTCTGTGCTTTTAAGTGGTGCTAATTGTTCCAATGACTATTTTCTACAAAGACAAGATCGTTACATTGAAATAAAGGATGGTGATCTAGCAAATTTTTATAGTGATATTATAGGTATGATGGCTGTAAGTTATTTTATTATTTTAGACGGATTTTCTTAAATTTCTTAAAAAAAATATGTTTTTGTGTGATATTATTTACTATCAATTTGATTATTTATATTTCAGGTGAAATAAGTAATTACAGTAAAAAATGTGTCAAAAACAGTATAGTGGATAAATATGACAAAAAACAAATTCTTGTTCAAGAAGTGAACAGGAGCATAACAAAACTCATTGATAAATGGAAAGATATTCAAAAAAATATTACTATTTCTGCTTCTGAGAATAATGGTAAGAGACAATTTGTAACATGTTTACTATAAGTAAATATTAGTATGAAGCAGTGCACCAAGTAGATCGGCTTCAAATTATTTAATTTGTAGTTTTCACCTGGTGTATAGCACAGTGGAATATTGATGTTAGTTTTAAGGAATGATAGTTTAGGTCATTGTCACAATTTATTTAATTATTGGTTTGCATATTTTGACACTATTTTTATCAAAGACATATCTTCACAGGTATAAGGTAACCAAATTAGATGTAATTTCAATTGTGCTAGCTTGTACATGTGTATTGAATGGAAGTTCTGTGAATAAACCTGTTTCCTTTAACAGTCTTAAGATTTCGTTACTTTTAGACTATTCCCAACAGTGAAAAAAGAATCAATCAATTATTGGTTTTCTGCACTAGGTGGGCTCATAATAGGGCACCAAGACAATATAATGTATGTTTCTATATTTTTATTTTTGTAAATCAGGATTTAGATACTCAAAATTATGAAATCTCCAAAACCCTGTGAACATAATACATGGTTATAATTATTCTAACCTTAATTATAGGTTTAATAAATCTTTAACTCTAATTTATACAGTTTTTATTAGTTAATTTGATAATATGTATATATTAAATTTTTACAGATACTTGGATATTTCCATTGGTTCAAATGGGTGAATTTAATATCACTCAAGATGAACAGGCAACTCAGGAGATCCTTGCTACAGCACCGAGAGGTTCATATATTCGCTTGGCTACTGGCTATTTCAACCTTACTGAGAAGTACACACATAATTTGTTGCATATTTGTAAGGCAAACATTAGCCTATTGATGGCTCATCCTAATGTAAGTGAAAATCACAATAATTTCATAGATTCATACTGATAATAAGATAATAACAAAAATAAATTATAATACTCTGTTTTAGGCAAATGGATTTTTGGGAGCTGCTGGGCCAGCAGGTGGAATACCACATGCTTATTCATTGATAGCTAGGAAGTATGTACAAAAACCTAAATATTTGATTTTTAGATATGAATAGTATGTGAATATTATAAATTCATTTTCTAAAACATTCTTTTAGGTTCTGGGAAAGAGTGGAACTTACAAATCAAGCAAGCCGAATACAAATGCTTGAGTACGAACGTTCTAAATGGACATTCCATGCAAAAGGATTATGGTAAGTTAATATAAAATAATTGCTTTAATAATTTTCATTTCAGAAATTGCCCACAAACCAGATACAATGGGTTTGGTAACTGTCAAAGTGGTGTTTTGTTTTTCCAAAAATTACTTAGGTGCTATGTAATGGACTCTAATAATTGAGAATGACAAATTTAGCAAAAGTCTGAAAATATATAAAACGGTTATAGAAATAAATTGTTGAAGGCCCCTAAAACTTTTTGGTTATGTTGAGGTCACTATAATGAAAATGATTTTATTAATCTATTAATATTTTGTAAATAAGCGATAAACCAATGTAATATGCACTTTTCTTTAATTTAATATGTAATTTAATATGAACATATCTGTACAAGTGTTTATCACTTGAAAAATAATTACGATGCAAAGTACGACCCGGGTATTATAAAAATTGTAAACAAAAGATATTAAAAAAAAATAATGTTGAATTGGGTTCAAATTGTACTTGAACTGAGATGTTTACCATGAATATTTTACATCCATATTCGAGGTAAACTACTTCACATCACAAAAAATATCTTTTGTTTTCATATGATCCCCAAACGGAGTGCCATGTATATTACCTTTTCGTTACGTACCCTATTGTAATCTATTGTTGAGGACACTAATAAGATTCACAACTGAAATTTCTTCAATGAGTAATACCTATGTATTATAAGAACAGTTAGGTTATTTATTTTTTTAAAGTAAGTAGTAAGTTAAGTTTGTAACTTGGTTTGGCTGATCAAAGACCAAACATAACATATAAAATAACATTAAATTTTTTACATTAAAAAAAAAACTAATCAACTTGGAGCCGAACCACGTTTTGAGAAGCCTTAGTAAACATAAACACGTTATTTCGCAGGTATTACCCACCAGGGAGTGGTGTGCCTTGGGTTACTCTGGTGGGTTCTGCAAATCTAGGTGAACGGTCAGTACGCAGAGATCTAGAGGCCCAAGCAGCTATATTCACCGTATCAGCTGATTTACAGGTATCCTCCACACTTTTAGCCAAACCTTTCTTCAAAAGTCAATGATGTTGATATTGAAATTGCAAATTTAAGTACCTTAAGTAACAAGGTAAACTTGTACTACCTATATAATAGAGTAGTCTAAAATACTGTCTGTAATATCTGTCAAATGTTATTTTATATTTCTAAATATTTGTTATTGTTGTTTTAGGAGCGCTTACATGATGAATGTTCCAAACTTCATGAGTATGCTTCTGAATGTAGTAATGAATTAAAGAGCAGGGAAACACCTCTGTGGGTGCGAGCGACCGTGGGCGTCTTCCGAACCTACTTCTAAATATGTAGGTATAGATTGTTTACACACAATATGTTTTTAATGTGATTTTATGTATAACAAACTATGTTCTTTACGTTGAAGGTATCTAATTACAGTATTATATTTTACATAAATTTAGACAATCAGATTGTTATAATATTTTAAATAAGACATTATTTCTTCTTCTAACTTCTTAACTTTTAAGCTTTTTATTTGTAAATACTGTTTAAAGTTGCCGGACAAATGGATAAAAAATTATTGATGTCTTGAAAGGTGTGAAAAATGAATGGTATAAAGATTGTTGAGTAAATTTAATATGTATAAATATAGTACTTATATTGAATAGGCTCTCTTTATGAAAAAGATAAATAGTACGACCTATTTTTCCTAAACTAGGCAAATCTATTATGTATGTATCCAATAGCCATCTTTGATATAGGACCTCTAATCAATTATCATTTCAGAGCACTACTATTATGTGGCCGTGCCCTGGTGGCGCAATTGCGCAAAGGCATCTGTTGTCAAATGTCAGTTGACTTTTATATACTAGATACAGACAACTTTTCAAATGTATAATTTACTAACATTTAAATATTGCCTTTGTAAAATGTGAATCAAGCAGGAAAGTCCCTAAAGTCAACAATATCAATTAATGAGGCGGTTCTAATCGAGTCAATTGTACATTAATTTTCATTGGTTCATAATCGGCACTTTGTATTAAATATAACATTTTTCTGCTTATGAACCGCATGGTTTTATAGAATGCCAAAGACGTAAAAGTAATTAATTAATGCAGAAATGTGCTATGTAGAACATAGAGAATACTTATAACAATTATAATTTTATTAATACAAATAATTATCAAGTAAATGCTTAATAAGGTGTTCGGTTACATTGCACCGATCAGTTATGAATAAGAAATTGTTGTTTGTTAACTATTGAGTAGTGGAGAAAATCATTTTGTGTCCTTCGCATTTAAAATCACACTATAAAAATGTTGATTTGACCCTTAATATTATTATGGGACCGATATATTCTTCCGACAGCTGAGCTGGATTTGCGATTGTACAGTGCTTTATAAGCATCACCCATAAAAAGAACAAGACGCAACTCCTCATCGTAGCCATGCATAACTATAAAAGTCATTAACATGCTATGATTACTTGTATACTTTCCATAATAAAAATATAATTGAGGAAATTTATTTAAAAGAAAACGACTTAAACATTTAATTAAATGCAGTGTTTTTATAAGGGTTAGATTTAATATTGTTATAAATAGAAGTTATTGAGTAATATTATTGAAATGTACTGTTATGAAAATATAAGTTTTTTATATTTCATTCATATTAAATACTTACAAATCTAAAATTTAAGACGTTCTTAAGGTTTAAATCCTTACACATGACATGACAACTATCCTATTGCAATCATATTTACAGAACAGGTCCTTTAAACTAGATTCCAGGCCTATTCAAACCTGAGCGGTATTCGCTGCGGCTGTGGATAGAGGTACATACGGCGCGGGTTTTGCTCAGGTATTCAGTATTAAGTTTCGAGCGGAATAGTTGGTGCCTTAGTACCGCATAGGTATTCTTTCGTTATTCGGCGATTCTGCCAAGCGTCGCGAAAATTGTGAAATCTTTCCTTCCTGAGCGAAGCTCGAATACCGCGCGGTATTATACCCACAAGGATAGCCAAAATCTGCATTGGTGTGAACATACCCATTGGGCTTAGGTCTGAATAGGCCTTCATAGTTTGTACTTTCGAAACAGACCCGTTGTAATTTTTTCTAGTTTTGGAGGAGATAGCCAGGTTAAGGGTAAGGTTGAACAAAGGGTTAATATACCTTAATGTTACATGATATAAAATTAAGATTAATATATTAACAGAAACACACAATCACAATTATTGTATAATAGGAAATAAGGCATACTTTTTATGGTAATAGATATAGGAAGTTCCTATTTCTAAAAACCAGGGATAGTGACCATATTACCAATGTACCTTATGTAAATTTTTGTTGTATATTTCATAATGTAATAAATACCAAGGTTTTTTTGTATACTGTGTAAAGAGGATCACTTATAAGGAAGGGATAAAATTGAGACAAAGTGTAATTTCCAATCAATTTTAATTATTATCATCCTTATTTCTCATTCATATAATCACATAATTATAATTATTATTTCGATTGACACTTACAATAATTGTAAAATAAATTAAATGAAAACACTTTGTAATAATTTATACAAAAAATCAGTCGTTTTGTGACATTATTTGATTAGAATTAAAAGTATACAATGAAATTTATAATAATAGGAATCAGGCACATTATTATAAGTCTATACTAGGTAGCGAGTTATTTCGCTAAAAGCTGAAGTAATCTTGAATGGTCTTTTGGGAATGGACAAATTCACATTAGATAAAATAACAAATTGAAATAATTTGAAAAATCAAATTGATTCCACTAATTAAAAAACTCTTAAGCACAATCAATTCAATTAATAAAATATTAATTTCAGTTGAGCATTTTATACAACGATAACACTTTACTCGCGTTAAAAATTATGATTGAGGCAAACTTATGCTATATACTGAGCAAATCTTGAAGTAAAATCATTTATATACTTTATCGAAATGAGATATAAGATGTGAACTGAGGCCATCGTTTAAGTGCGGATGACATTTATCCTAATCTTTGGTGTTATGGGCTTCACTACACTGACTGGCTGAACTGAACGGCGCGCTAGCATGACAGTATCTTTTAACAACAATTTTAATATAAAACATTTATATGCTGCCATTAACGTGCCATTTAGTCCCGGTTCCGGCCCGTACGAATACATGGTGTTTGTGTCACGACAATGGTAACGCCCCATCATCCTAGACTTACTACGGACGCAGACAGTAGGTACAAAAATAGTTCACCTATTAAATACAATTAATACTACTTAACAATTAAGTATTACGAGGAGGCTCTGATGCGAAACGCATAATCACTGAGAATAAAATCAACTAATACCTCATAAAATCAAAATTTGAGAGGTACTATAATAAAAAAAGATTCTTAAATCTTCATTGGAATAGATAATACACGCTGTGTATCTTCAAACGGACATCGAGAATCCTCCTCAAATAATAATGCTACTTATAGCGAATCACACTAAGGTAAATTGACTAGGCGTGTTGTGAGTGAGTCGTACAGATTCCACGACGCTTAGGCTTTGATTTAGTACCAGAACAAGAAGACAATTACATCAGGTCTGCGAACATAAGAGTATCTCTATTAACAAAATTTGACATTAAAAATCAACAATGCTGTTTCTTTCATACAAATTTTGACGCTATAACTCCTCGGGTTCGTCGAGATATAACGTTAAATTCCGTTCACCATGGGACAGGACGGCATGGGACAGTGGTCCCTGAGTAAATCAAAGCCAAACTGGGAACTGGCGCTGGCTGGTTAGAATCAAAAGCCGGCGACATCGGGCGGTGGGTCCGGCGGCATGTAGTGCAGCTCGTCGACGGGCCCGCTGAACACGTTGTAGAGCACGGCGAACAGCGTGCACGCGGCGTACGCGCCCAGCGCCGCCCACCACAGCAGCCGCTCCCACAGCCGCTGCTGCGCGTGCTTCAGCACTAGCAGCCCGATGGTCAGCCCGGCCAGCGCGCCCGCCACGTGCGCCGCGTACGACACGGGAGGCGCTTCCTGAAAACATTTCAATGTATATTTAATGTCACTCGATAAAATCCACTTTAGATATGTATGGTATTATAGAACTTTTTACGAAAGGACGGAAAAGGACAATTATTGATTTTAGTCATTATTTCTCTCCGGTCAATTCGTATGGCATTTGCAAGATTTGAAATAAATAAACTCTGCGTTAAATTGTAAGCAGTATGTTACGATTCACAATTTATCGACGGATTAAAATCACGCGAGATAGATTATAATCTAACGATATTTACATTATTCCAGTGACATATACATGATTAAAACCCCGGTATCCATGGAGTAGCCTGTAATTATGGGTGGTGAGATACCACCAGGCAAAGCATTCGTCAAATACGGTATGAAATCCGAAAGATATAAAGAAAATGTAGCTCACCTTTGTATACCTAGCATGTACCGCGAAGCCGACGTCACAGGAAGCGACAGCTAGCGCGGCAATAAGTCGTACGGCCCCGTACCGCATGGTGTGGAAGTTGAGTAGCGCGTTGGCCAAGTGTGCAGCCAGTAGCGCGTATACGCCTCCCGACGCGCCCGCCAGACAAACGTCCGGGTCGAGCACTGACGCTGCCAGGGAACCGCCCAGGACACCTGCTAGATACACCGCCGCGCACCGGAGAGCACCGTGCACCATTTCGAGAGGTAAACCTACCTGAGAACCGAAATAAAAGGAATCATCAATAACGGTTCGACCTTGAGACCTTAATTGGCACGAGTACTTCTATTATGTGTACACATGAATTGTAAAGTATCAAAATATACCAAAATAAAATGCTTAAGGAATAAATTTTATATTAAACAATTATAGGCATAAGCCTATATTTGTTTAATATAAAATACTTACACTTTTACTTTACATTTTTATAAAGGCCTTGATAGTGATTATTATCTAGTACCAATCTAGGGATAAAGTTTTTCTAATGGATTATCAAATAAATAATCAGGTACTTACAGCGAGCTGGACAAGGAGATTGAATGCGAGATGCAGCCAGCCGGCGTGCACCACGCTGTAGGTGAGGAACCGCCATAGCTCGCGGCGGCGGTCCGGTCGGTACACCAGGGGGGAATCCACCGGCACAGGACCTGCCGCCGCCGCCACGCCACCAGAGCCCCATGCATACCACGCAAAAACGCCCAGCTAATAACAATATTGTTCTTGTGTTAACTATTGATTATGAAATATACATATATGAGTAAAGAAATTTTTTTACCGTACACGTTACGAATGTCGAAATATTCTTTTTTTATCTGTGGTACTTTCGTTTCCAAAGGAATGGTAATGAGAAATTTCGTTGTCATGTCCCCGCAAGAAATTAGTAGGCATCTTCATTAACCAAATGTACCTTAAGAATCTTGCATTGAACATTACGAGCATAATATGTAATGTAATGGATATATATGGATCTTCTAGCAGAACCCAACTACGATCAAAACACTACACTTACACTAGCGGTGCTGATATGTATTTAGTGCGTATTGTTACAATCAATACACCACATACTTATTTCGAACATATTTGGGGTTTTTGATGATTTACTACAAAAACAAATATTTAACTAATTTATTATAGAACTAGATTATTATATTATATAGTTTTTCTTTAATAATCTAATCTTTAATAATAAAAACTAGAAAGAGCCGTGTCTCTAGGTGATGCCAATGCAGACACCTACGTTTTATCCATTTGTTTACAAATTCGCGTAATTATTGACGTTTTGGTGCATTATTCATAAAGGGAAAACCGTTAACAGAAAGCGAGCAATACACTGGAGCCGTGCACACCTTAGATCGTGAGCTCTGTAGTGAATCAACGTGTGACGAGCACTCTAACAATTGTTATGATTCATGTAAAAGCAGTTGGCTTGTACGGATGTGAAATCCGCTATTACAAATTTTAATTAATCGAAGTAACTGGACCGGCGCTCAAACAGCGGTCTTTAACTACGTGCAGTAGAAAGTGATGTACGTTTCAAATAAACAATTACAAAAATAAAAACGTAGTATGAAATTATGTTTTAATATTCAAAGTATAATGTAGGTACGTACTACTTAAAGTTATCATGAGTAACGATAAACCATAATTTCTAATTTAGATTATCATAGTGTTTATAAGCACAGACCTAAAATCGCCTACTTGAAGAATTGGGAAGATGTCGGTTTTCCTATTATAATAATAATACATTTCAGTAACCCAGCAAAAGATAACAGAAAGGAGGTATTTAAGTGTTCTTGTGTAATATTTACCAACCTCAAGCAAAGTGACGCAGATGATGAAGAATGGTGGAGGGCAACAGGTGTATCTCTCCTGGTAGTACTTGCGGTCCCGCTCTTCTGGGAGCATTTCCATTGCCACTAAGTGCACCATCCTATATCAGAAATGTCAAATGTCAGAGCATTGTAATGTGTTTTTACTAGAAATTACAGAAAACCAATTAAGATATCAACAAGTTATAGCTTGGATACAAATAATTTCTCATCTTCACTCGGCATTACAATAGGCTGTGAAGCGATTATGCTTAAGAAAACTACTGGCACACAATCATCGAATAACTTTCACGATATTCTTTCTTGGTCTGTTTATATGCAATTTATTAATAATTGCAAACAACATAACTTGTCAACGTGACACGACAAACATAAAAAAATATTGAAGCACCGTCAACAAATTTTCTGCTGATCTTAATATATGAAACTCAAAGTATTGATTAGATACATAGGCTATTGGAAGAACTAACAGTATACATTTTTAATTTATTACACAGAATTTTAGAGACAAATTATTTTTATTATTATAAATTATGAAGGCATAGTAAATTTTACTGAAATTTTGCAACTAAAAACTGGAGATAATTTGACAGATCGATCAAGACAAGTGTCAAAGACGTCACGGCATTCGGCACTTTTAGAACACAATTTTAGACTCGGTATATTTGGAGTTTTTTCAACCGACATGATACGATTATGTGTGTACTCCCAAACTTAACAAGGTACTTACGGTAAGCTGAAGGCCTTACCTAGACTTCAAAAACAAGGAAGTTCTCAATGCGGTTGGTATAATACTATAATATAATTATTATATTGGTATAATATAATTACTAAAATGTTGCTATTTACGTCTATCTCTCCCATCTTCATGTGTTAAATGAATGTTTATAACTACGTATCCATAATATTTATTTCACTCAAACTTCTTTAAGAATTGCTTAAAATTAAATGGAGTGCTCCATTTGATGTTTCCCAAAAAAGCATGAATATTTTATATAGCCTCAAATTTAAGATGCTTTTGAGAATCCGGACGTGGTTCAATGAAAGTAAGGAACAAATGTAGGATTTCGATTTTTATATTATTTTCAAAACTCTACCTGGCGAATAGAGTGGGATCTTCGAGGAGTAGATGGAAATCGTTTTCAGAGCTGACCTCACGATCCCGGTGGTGCACCGCGCATCTATAACTGCGGGTACGTTTGCCACTCATCTGAAACAATTAAAAACAAGTTCTAATATAGGTACCCTTCAAACAATTATAGATATTTTGCATGAATCCTTATTTATGTGGCATAGCAATAAGCACTAAGCTAGTTTTAATTGTAAATCTTTAAGATTTATGTAAAGACTACGCTTTTTTAAATTTCTCTATATCTTTATCTTTATTTTTAATTACAGCCAGATAAATAATGTATGGTTAAAATTAGTCTGATAACAATATCATTTTGTGTACCTTTGACCTAACACGGTTATAGGTACCTACACACTTATCTACGCTAACACTTTTGTCACAAATCTAATATTTCTTCGATTAGCTGATTTTCAACATTTTAAGGGCAATCTGTAATCTAGTGCTTTCTTTATCAGATTTATCGGTCCGATCAATAGGTAAGACAGCACCTTATTCTTGGTATCTAGATAGTATTTAATGTGCATATTGCATGTGCTTAATTATTCCGATACAATTTACCGGCATACGGCTTTTTCAATCTTTAGCCGCCAGCTAGTTCCCCCTTTCACACACGCCGTCACACTTTGTTAATTTTCCAACACGCATTTTTGATCCGGTTTAGGTATACATAATTTAAAAGACAATTAATCTTACCGAGAAATAAAAGAAAAGTTACTTAGTACATTCCTATTTTCCTGAAACTGTCACAAGGTATTATTGACACCATTACCTTATCGAATAATTGGAAAATCTTTTGTGTATGATATATAGCTTTTCTTCATAAATTAAGTAAATAAATAATTTCATCCAGTAGATATTAAAAGCAATAAGTAAGTAGCGTTAATGATGATATCTGGACTAATAATCTTGATTTTATTATTTCAATTGTGCCTAAAAAATTGAATTCCTTAACCTCGAAGTGGAGCAGTGAAAAAAATCTGATAATATATGGCTTATTTATTTATTTAAGATTTTTCATTTGTAAATTAAATGAAGTGCACTCAAGTAGTCTTGATCGTTGCTCTTTTAACACAGTTCGAAAGAATAAACTGTTGTCATGAATATGTATGTTGCGTCGTATAATTTTGTGGTGTAGAGTGAAGCGGTAGTTAAGCGATTCGAGGGAGGATTTGTGTCGTGTAGCCGCGGCGCGTCACAACCGTCGATCGGCGGCGGTGGCACCGGCGGCGTGGCGGCTGGCTCGTGTCCAGCGGGCTATCGACCACCCCCCCTCGTACCGCCCTTGAGACACTTTACTCGGCGATTAAATTGGTATTTTTATATTCATGTATTATGTATATTCAAGTAGTATCCTAAGGGCATCTACTCAATACTGTGACTATTTCGAAGATTTTAAGTACATATTAGATTATGTACTAAGAATTTTTTATGATGATATTTTTCTTCAGTATTTTATTTATGATATTTAAAATAAGAGCTATTGTATCAAATGAAGCTCATTTCCCACCCTGGCACGAGATAGTACATATAAGCAGAGAACGGCAATAAGCAACGAAGGCACAGGTGGGCGGTAGCTCGCGTCGTTGAACGACTGTTTGCGATAGCAGCCAACCGCATTGTCTCCGCAGTCGTTCAACTCAGTTTCCCACGAGACTGCGAAATGTCCAATGCCAAAACTCAAATACAAATAGCCTAGACGCGCCGCAGACGAACTCTATATTTGTCTCAGTAACAGCCCCTGCTGCTCAAAACTTGTTAAGACACTGTGTAGGAAGTGGGATATCCAACAGTTTGATCTAATTTAATTAATACCATCATCACTTAAAAATAATTATAATAAAAAGTTGTATGTATACTCATGTTTGCATTGTAATTATTTTTATCGGTAGCTAATATAACAAGTTTGATTTGGTAGCTATATTTAAATAATGTATACCTTAGATCATATTATGTTCCTTGACTTGATATACCTTATTTATATGAATTAAATGCAATAGAAATTCGCGGGTGGGTGCTTGGTTCGGCCGCTAGTGGGCGCGGTGCTGCGGCGGCGTGGGCGCCGCATGACTCACGCCGACATCCGACACGTCCGATACGTATCCGGAACCACTAACTAGGCAGTATTGCCATCGACTCGATTGTCAAAGGAATGTGTGAGCCCATGCGACACATACAACAGTCACTCGTTATAATATCGATAACTTGAAGGTATAGACAGATTGTAGTTCCTTCACTTTGTTTATTTCTTTTACCCAAGGAAAAAACGACGGATTATTAACAAAAATAATTATTTAAGGTTCAGCTAAATAACTTTGATGCTTAATGATAATATATAATTTTGTTATTCTTAAAGTCATAGTTATAGATATTAAGTTTATAATATAGATGCTGATTTATTGGGCAGTGACTTATGAGCACCTACGCTAACATAGAATCATTGAGTCTTATGAATGGAAATATAAATGATTTCCTAGCACAATTTGTATTGTGTTCATGAATAACTTGGATTATTCATGAACATAAGTTATAAATATGTACCAATGAAGTGTGTTTTTAAAGTCAATTAATGATCAGAATAACCGACTTATAGTAATTATAAAGACCCGTGGAAGGACAGATTATAAGTAAAGTTTAGGTTTTGTATGATACAATCTTAATTTGTCAACGATTTACTTGCTGCTTTCAATGTATTTGAGTAATGACTTCTTCAAGAGAATTTAAACTACTGA
The DNA here is from genome assembly GCA_943193645.1 of Acentria ephemerella. Taxonomy (NCBI): domain Eukaryota; kingdom Metazoa; phylum Arthropoda; class Insecta; order Lepidoptera; family Crambidae; genus Acentria; species Acentria ephemerella. Next base: position 5,040,031 of record OW971886.1, on the reverse strand, counting down.
ATAGGCTTATCTAAATCTGGCATATTAATGTTAGATTTAGTGTTGCGGAGTGATGTGCCGGGCACGTGAACGCCTGGGAGTATTCCCACGCGCCCACCTCCGCACTATTATGTTCTAATCTCTTGTAGTCTCTTTCCATTATTATGATGATGCTGTGAAAGTACGCCATACATTTTGCAATTGGGAAGCTAATGGATTGCGAAATTCGACAGTTGTAGGTACTAGGCAGGGAGGCAATCATGCAGGCAAATAATGGTGTTATTATGGAAATATTAAGTTTTATCCAGAATCAATATTTTATTATTATTAATAATAAGATTATTTGATGGCTGTAAAATATTTAAATTGATACTCACAAACACAATATGTTGTATCGCCACTAAATTAAAAAAGTACGTAATTTACAATAAAAAATCGTAAATGGCTTTTTAACACAAACAGAGAGGTTAGTAATTCAATAGTTTAGTTTCAATTTAATATAAGAGTAGGAAAAATTGATAAAAAAAGACTAGTGTAGTAGTTGTCGCAACAAGTCCAGACATGACCAGAGGTTTCAAAGTACAGCATATATTCCGTATAATGTGACAACGGTTTTAAAGCGAATAGTAAAAATCCCATTATTTCATGGTTATTAATTTAAGTTTTTTGCTTTTGTTCCTTTTGCGATCAAGATATATATATATATAGAATCAGTGCATTTTCATATATATTCAACATCAACTTAATTATTGAATTTTAGGATGGGATAAGCCAACGGACATTCTAAAAAATCGTTAGTTGGAGAACTAGAGATTAAATAAGAAGGGTTTTTGTGTTAACAGGAAGAAAACTAGAATTGCAGTTAACTTACGACCGAAAAATGGATATTAAAATTTTTATGGAACTATAGAATTTATGGAAACTACGATGCAATGTGTAGATTTTTCCTTTTATTAATTGAGGAACTTTTACAATAGTGTATGTCAGTCTCATCATAACAAGATATTCAAACAACTAAGTATTTTACTCGTTCAAAATTTGTTCTCCTTAATATCTAATAATAAATAATATTATAATCATTGGCAAATTACGAGCACCATCACTATAGATATTTGTTATAAGAATACGTTTATCATGTGTTTTTTTAAACCCCTTATGAAGAGCAGAGACCCGCAATTGAATTCAATGATAACGTATAAGTTACAAGAATTATTTTATAGGTCATAAAGTGTCCTTCACATTCCATACAAAGTCAAGAATGATGAAAAGCGTACGTAGTGCTTGTACCAGAACTATTGGTTTATTGGTAAACGTAGTCAGGAAGATATATAATCAATAACATAACATATAAAACATAGCTAATAAATATTACTACTATATTTAGATTAAATTATTTTTTCGAATACAATTCACGTTTCTACTTATTTCAATAAAAAATGTTCTATTACACACTTTGCGAAAGAAATAATTTATCGCACGTTTTGGATATAACATCGTAAAAAAAGTTTTACCTACTATAAATCAATCGAAAAGTAATAGCGCGTGAAAAATATAGCATTAAACACCCAACCCACTTATATAGATTGGTACTAACCAGTGATTTTAAATTGCTCACAGAAGAATAGAAGAAGAAGAAGTATTTTGATAACATTATATCAAAATTATTTTATTTGAAATTTTAAGTCTATAATTTTTTTATATTATCGTGTATTATCTACAAAATAAATTTTGTAGAAAGTTGAATAACTTTCTTAATTAATAGGTTTCAAGTAAATAGCGGTTCTTTTGAGTTAAAATGGAGCATAAATATGACAGACTTATTTTATTTCTCAGGCGATTGAGCACACTCGTAAGTTATAGCTTAAGCCGATAGCTTAACATGTAATCCTTATAATTAGTAATTTGGGTTCAATAGAATCTATTCCAAAAGTATGTATAAATGTCACATCCAATAAAAAATCAAAATAATCAATTTTTAATACTTATGATACCCATATACATAGAAATTGATGGATGTTTTTAAATAGTTTTCTGATTGCTGTTGACACTTATATTTTAATTACGAATTATATTTATTAAACGCAATAATTTCATTCTCTGCACTGTACTCCTATATCAAGCACAATAGATTTTCTATTTATTTGGCGGCGGCGCGGCTAACTGGTAAGCAGGGAACAAAAAAGCTTAAGTTTTAAAGGGGTAAATTGGCGTGATTATAAATTTTATTCTTATATCTTAAATGAAATCTGGGTATAAACATGAAACAAGTAGGTATTACTTTAAGTAATATTGTTTATACCTACGATTAGTGGCTTATCCTAAGCTATGGGCGTATCGAAAATGTGTATTACAGTCATATGTTAAATAGTCGCTGAAACGTTAGTTAAGTGACAGAAAATGAAAACAACCTTTCAAAATATTTAATAAAAGCAACTGATAATATAACATATTTGTAAAAATCAAATATCAATCAGGGAACTTCAAAAAGTCCTAGTTTCTTTGGATAGGGTTTCAATTTTGCAGTTTAAAGAATATGAAATTCTCACCAAGTCGAATCTGAACATGTTTTTGGTAACAATTTTGATATACTTAAAAGTCAAAGATTAGATTGCAATATTTATCAATAAGCTGCATTTTAAATAAAACCATAATAATAGATAACCTATTAAGTTACCTATATTAAAAGCCACACGGTCCATAGATAATACATTTTATAAAAAAAATATGCATATTACCGGTATACTAACATAGTTATAAAGTTACAATTAACCGATACGAAAACGTCCAGTTGTTCCATGAAACAGAAGTATTTTAACACAGGTTCATATTAAAAATCACAGTAAATAGGTTGATAAAATACAAATAATAATTAGACTTGATTGAATACACAATACTTTTAAAATATGTAGTATAATAAATATTTTAAAAAGATAAATGCATGTTTTATTATTATTGATTAACATTTTATAAGTATCAATTTTGTTAATCGTTCTATAGTAGGGACAAGAGCTAGATCAATTTGTTTTACAAGGGCAACAATTAAGGGATAAATATGCAAAGTAAAATATCACCTTTCCTTATTAACATATGATAATATATGATATGATTTAATTCATATTCAATAAAATTACAATATGTACATACCTACATGCATTGTGTGTAGAATTTTAAATATCGAAGTAACCTAACCTATTAAAACTAACCTGGACAAATTTGTTTTAATTTTGTTTCTTAATTTATGTGCAATGAAATTTTATTTAATTAATTCTATTTCTTACAAGAGATACATTAAATAAAATAAACAAACAGATGAACTTACCCATCATTAACCAAATTTGATAACTGTCACTGTATTAGAACTTATAAATACTGGCACAACACATAAGTCACAAATACTAATTTTTAACTAATTTGTTAAAAGAATTCTAATTATTTATAAAGACGTGTATTCAATCAGCTGTTTGGAGCGGGCAGAACAACACATATTACTCCCGCAAGCGCACGCCGCAGACTGGTTGCTCTTGCTTGTTCATTCGTTTCGTTCGGCAGCCGAGCGCCCGCCGCTCATTTTTTTTGCGCCGCGGTTGAACGGGAGTGGTGGTTGAAGCCCAACAGCAGTTCTGATGAACAGAGAGGGTGGTTCCGGTTCCGAGCGTATGAAAGTCAGTTCAGATTTTTACAATACATAGTTGATAAAATAAACAGTTTAATACTAGCAAGCTCTGCGGTAAATATTCACCTATTTGTACGACAATTAGTCTCTTCGATTTAGTTTCGATTTATGCATATTTTTGCAGAATTAATGCCCTGGTCAAAAATTATGCTGTTCGACTTTTATTAGCTTTTGACCTCATATAGTACTGGTATATTTTGTGAAGCAGATTGCAAATGCCCTAATATTTATTATATTTGCGCTAATGCGCCAGGACAGTTATTATGTGTGAGTTTTTCGATAAATTTTTTTTCTTTGGCACGCTTTGTAGCTTTAACGGCTAAATGGCGTTAGATTCTTCTACATAGTGAAATTTTCATGGTGTGTATATCAAATAATAAAAAGAATAATAAAATTTAAAATATCAAAGCAACAAAAAGTCGACAGGGGGAAGACGAACTTAAACAAGGTAAAAATACTATATTAATACTTATGATAAATTTACATTTTTTTATCAGTATGAAGAAAGGTATCTTTTTTTATTATCATTCAAAGTTATTGTTCGATGAACACGTGTGATAAACTTTTAAGTAGGTACTTGTTTGTTTTAAATTTCTCAGGTAAAGAAATAGGTATGAATGTTTTGTTAACATCTGTTAACCACTCGTCTCAGCAATCATTTGTCTACATTTTATGGTATTTTGTTGTTGGATATGACATTTCTAGTCATCTGTATGTTGTTCCATCTACTTTCCACTAAGTAGGTACCTACGAGCTTGTTATTTCTCTAATATAAGAGTTATTACTGTAAGGTATAAACAAATGTAACTGATCATAAAAATGACCTGAAAAAAGTATAATATATAGTAAAATAATATACCCTTAGTAACGTTAGTATCTAGAATATATATTTTAAAATTAATTATTTTTAATTATATAACTTATTGTTTTGATATCATATATTAAAACTATGTGCAATTTAATGTTTTTAAATTAGAAATATTTTCAGCAAATTCATTTTGGTTAGAGAATTCCTTAAGTGTTTCTCTCATATAGGAAGAATAGGACTTCCTACGTGAGGGAAACACATATTACGCATATGTATAAGCCGTTGAAGATGATTAAGATGTAGTCAATACTTTGTTTTTAATATATGATTTTTCTCTTTTATAAGATAATTACAACTATCAAATAATCCGTATTTCGGTAAAGTATACCCAAACATGAAAACCATCTGTTTTCGTGTACTATTGATAATAAGGCATTTCCATTATAGTAAACTTTGTGGTTCTCGGTGTTCTCGGTGTATCCATGCGTAAAGTCGTTTTGGACACGGCATCCGTCAACACATGGTCGTTGGTTGGCAGGTGCTCGCCAGGGGGCGCTAATTTGGCCAATATTTATTTCGAGATGGCGCAGGCGCCGACACAAATCGTGGGTCATAATGATTCATTTGGTGAGGTGGCTCTTGTAATGTGCTGTCTAGCACTTCAGATAGAAAGGTCTGGAGAGATAGAATGTTGCCATGTTTTTAATGCACTCAAACGTTGATTAGCTCTATTACTACATATAATTATGCTACATATAAAATTGTAGTTTTAATAAATATTAGTTTATTTATTTCATGAAGTTCTGAGCATAGACTGTACACTGTAATGACATAATATACACTGTACTGACATAATACTGTAGTAGCAGAGGTTGTATATAATTTAGTTAAAGTAAACATTTTACCCAATTAAAGACTATAGGCTACTTAAGTACAGTGCTTAGGTATTAATTTCGCGTCATATCATTTCCAAAATATTTCGGACAAAGGTGATTAGCTTGGCCCGGCCGGCATATGGCGCGCCAGACCGAGGTATATTATCAGAAATTTGTTAATCTACTCAAAACACCAAGTCATCCCGGCTGCTGTTGCGTTGCGACCCCTCGCGCTTTTTGTGTCTGGGTCATTAAAAGCACCTTAGGTATTTAATGTCCTAGACAGGGCCGTGTAAATAAATTAAAATAGCCGTAGTCATTTGATCGCGTTAAATTTGCATAAAAATTAAAATAAAACACTAAGGAAAATATAAAGCATGATGCTGTTAAATCCAAGTATTGGAAAATAATAAATAAGCTTTCCTGCAGCAGATCGCGTTCTATGGAGATATTTTATTTTACTCTAATAAATATTTAATCCCTGTTTCCTTCCTCAGAAAGTGAACCCGTAACAAACTGAAAAATAACTCACAAATTTAATCTGTAATAATTCTTTGAATTTCATATTACTTTTACAAAAACAATTGATTATTTTTATGAGGAGGAATCCATTTACGGAACTACCCGCCACTGGCTAAGCGACGGGCGTGTTTGGGGCTCACTCAGTACCTTAATAGAGCGGCACTGAGAATACCCACTAAAACTCCCCGGTAACTCCATTGCCCTTCACGGGGGTAACCTGGGTTCTGCACGAGCAATTCACCAGATCAATTGATATCTATCTGTCTCTAGTAATCAATCCTGATTGTAAGAAACAGAAACGTTTAAAGAGTTTTGCGTTATGTAAAACTGTATAATTAATAATATATAATATATTAACTGTACTGTTTTAATATATATAATAGTGTATCTTCTAGCGGAACTTGTTTTGTTTTTCTTCTCTTATCAATAAAATGTATAATATCTTTTAAGTTGAAATGCAGTGATTAACGCACAATTAGTTTGTTCACAGATAAAATTTTCTGTGTATTATTGTTTAAAAACTAATAAATTAAAGTAATATTATTGGAAGTCCAAAGAAAATAATTTTTTTTATTGAATTTTATAAGTTCGTTATCTTACTTTATTTTTGGAAGATGAGGCGGTTTATTGTATAATGTGCCATTGAACATGCGATACGTTTTGTCTCATCTTGATTACCCATGAACCTATATATATATAAGATGTTCAAGTATACTTACGCGGGGAAAGATTTACTAATATTATAATTGTATTCAAATAGATACAGTTATTGTAAATCATATTTTTATTTTTATGTTTTATGTTTGAAATCTTGCTGATAAGATGGTAATCCTATGCAGATTTAAGATTTCATTATTAGAGGTCACGTTCGTTAAGGTGGTGCTGAAGTACTAACAATTTTTATACTGCCAGTAAATATTTAAACAGGATTGTAATTGTAACCACCACTGGCGGTATTCCGAGGACGCTCTTCATAATTTGGACAAATCGATTTAGAGCGAGCGGCGCTTTTGTCGGATGATTTAGTAACACCGACAAATTGGCCGTTCCACATCGAACCATGATCGATATTCGCTCGATACACACACGTAAGCTGGATGTTAAAGCGGTCAGCAATTACAAGGACTTGAAAAGTAAACGACCTGTAATTTTGTTAAGTCAATTCGGTGCCCCTTAGGTTTTCAACTCCGTATTTTCTGTATCCTTAACATGAGTACTTATTTAATATGGCAATCGGATATTTCTCAGATCTTTTGCAGCAATTTTCTACCTCTCTAATTATATCAATATTATCTACTTGGCACTTTCTTATGTCTTCAGCTTTTCAGTACCAAAATTTTGAATGGTTTAACTGTTTCAAAAAACTTTTCTCTACAAAAGCAAGTAAATAGGTGTCTTTATTTAATTCGGACAAATGAGATTGACATGACAGATAATATAGTATACATATCAACAAAATCAACGTAGCGATATCGGAATGATATGATATGATGCTAATGGCAAATATAAAAATTTTAAATTTTGAGAAAAGAAAGACAATTGTCGATAATAAAAACTTGGTTTAAAAGGAAATCTTTCTATTTTTTATGTCTGAATATAATACTAACCCTAATAAAAAACAACAAAAATGTAATAGCAAAAATATCCTTATTTGGCATCCCTGTATAAACTGTGAAATAAGTAATTTTGAGAATTAGCCTTATTTCCATACTTTTTAGTTTATAGTTACATCACCCACAAAATTATGTCTCAATTGTAAATTATTAAACCACTAGATTTTTTTTGGTACTAAGGTAACACAGGTAATAGGTCTGTTGATGGTAACTTATATTACTAACTATTTTGGGGCTGATAACTCATAATTCTAGTGGAATATGAACTTTTGTAAATATTGCTTTGTTTCGTAGTAGGTATATATATAAAAACATTCTTGGCATTGGCTACAACTTTATACAGGTTACAAGAACATCGTGGTATCTTTAATTCGGTCATCAACATTTCTTAAATTAAATGAAACCTTAGTATTTTAAAATATAATCTATGTTTAACGATTTCTATTGTATAGGTCTCCATTCTCCGGATTTATGTAGGTACGGGAATATAAATGAAATAAGTGCACTAAAGGCGTTTACAGCTCCAATTCAGCTTATGATGATAACAACTAATCTTGTAATAGTCTCTTAAAGCATTAATAATATTTTAAATAAATCCCAATAAGAAATCGTGATTCTTGATTCTCGATGAGTCAATGTGATTACACCATGTTACACATTCGCGTAACCGGTTTGCGTTAGACAGGCAGCAGACTAGATCTATACTGGACCGAGGTCGCCGACCGTCCTTGCGAGCGTACCGTAACTACTGAAAACTGTAAATGGAGCACTGGCATTTCATACTACTCACAAATTATAATTAAAGCTTTGATTCGTTTGTATTCAGTTTCAAGTGCCGTATCCTAATACGTAACTCTTGTTATTAGACACAATAATCTGGGTATTTGCTTTTTGTTTAAATTTTTATACTTTTGTTTATTGTTTTCAATAAGCATGAAAGATAAAAATTATTTATTGAATAAAATTTGTACTTATGACGCCAGCCGTATTTTAATATTTGTGTAACGTATCAATCCATCTGTAATTTCTTTCTAAAAGTTTAGATATTATTATTACTAATTAGTTAAAATGAATCTTTAATTTGAATTTTTTGATAACAATAGTGGTTGATAATTATTGAAGCTATTTTTATTTCAACATTGACTTAAGGGATTGTTTTTTACTGAAAATGTTTATTATTATTTGATTTGATGTCTGGCAAACCGATTCGATATGTTTAATTTTAATAACTTCTAGTTGGTTGTCATATTTTTGGGTTTATATGTTGTGTTACATATTAATTACGCAAGACAGACATCTTAATAACAGACAACACGTCAGTTGTTTTGTATTTAAATATGTGTCCTTGGTTTACACGAGAGACCTACACTTCTTTTATAAAATAAAAGGTCGAGGGATAACTCCGAAATGCAAAATATGACAACGGATGATCGGCCTTTGAAAGTTATTGTTTGAAAAATTGTCATAATACGAATGTTCGTTTGCGTATTTTGTTTTAAGAAGTAGGACATTTCTCATTTAAAAAACAAAGCAGTTTTGCTTGTAACCTGTTTTGATTGGCGCTTAGGAAAAGCCGGTTTTGACCTATAGGAAATATAATATAATTTCTAAATTAAAGTTTTAAGTGAGAACTGCAAGTATTTGTGTGCTAAGAACATAAAAAGTTTTTATGAGCCATAATTCATTAAACGTAACCACACAGCAGAATTCAGGAGGGCGGAGGTGCGTGACCCATGACGGACTCGATTATTTTACAGGCTATGTGCTTTAATATGTATACCTATGGGGTTGTTAGCCCATTTTATTCATCGAGCGGTTTGGGTGAAACTGAATGATAGAGCAATTATATAATATCAATTCAGAAATCAATTTACTGTGATTTGTTTTAAAGATTAAGAGACTTTACAGATTTTAATATTAATTAAAATCTGTAAAGTGACATTTCAAGAAGAGAAGACAAGCACTATATTATTTTATTATTACATACTGGAGGCAGGTTGTGTGTGTTGGTTGTCTATGAAACAGTTATTCTAAGCTTTATGACAATACATAATATCAATAATATCAAATGAGGCTACAAATCGAAGTACCTACAATAACTAAGATAGATTATAAATTTTTCAGTAGTTAAACAACAATGTATCAGTTGATCGGAACATAATTCACTGTTGCCCGCCACGCTAAGCTAGAGGGTTGGTGACCGCAGAACTCTGTTACCGGTAACCCTGTAGCATATTTCCGGCCTATAACACGCAACATTCAATGTTACCCTACTAAATTTTTTAATAATCAAACCTGAGGCTACCGACCGATAATTCCATAGCAAGCAAAATTAAGAAAGCAAAAAATCACTTCCTCTTGCTGCCTGTAGCCTTACCTCAAACTATTGTATTATACCAAATGAGCGCATTACCATCTTAAGAAATTACGATAATTATGAAGATCAACGCGTGCGCATCTCGCGAGGATTGCGCGCAGTAGCGCCGCCCCGGGCGCTCGTGCCATCCGCGTTCCAATTTCGAATGCAAATTTATTTTTTAAGTATTTAAATCATTTGAAAAAAGAGAACACTCTCAATTCTACCTGTATTTTCGACAAAAAGGGATGTTTATGATCATTCATAACATGCCAGGATATTGACCGCTAGCATGTAGAAGAACGTTTCTCTTATTCACAGGATTTACTGAAAACCATTTGTTTTAATATTTTGAAATAGAGGTTTAACCTCATATTTTAGAAATATTATAAATGGTTGTTAGAATTCTCGAATAGTTGGGGCTCGTTATTCCCCTGGTCCATATCATTACGCGTACTCACCAGTAAGTGGCGGCGCAGTTCCCTACACTGGCCATCGCGTAAAGACTAAAGAGCCAATTTGTATCAATGCGTAGACCATCGGCTGCCAGACTCAAAGTCACCGCTTCACCTGCTCTACGCCTAAATATTGTATAATAGGACTTTTTGCTACGATGTACTGCACAGTCACTTTATACCTTATAAATCCACGCTTTATAGGCCATTTTCGAAACTAAGATTAACAACTACATGCTGCGTTCATAAATAAAAGTGATAATTTTCAGCCGCAAACCGCACCATTGGTAGTGCGGTAGTTAAGTTATAGAGAAGCTTATATTTTAAATCGTACTTGATGCTCCTTTTACGTTGAATGATATGTTCAAGGCGTATCGTTTAATGTTAAACTATTCATAATCAATATATATATATAAAGACTACAATTTTAAGTGTTAACGTTTAAAACCGGCTTCGTATTTCATCTAGAATAATAATTCATAAGTTGATAACTTATTGAACTGATAACTTTAACTGGTTGATGTAAATTTTTTTTTACAAGTAGAAATTCTATAATTATTGCAAGGCATTTTCTAGGTCGTTGCGCCCCTAAAATATGTTATTAAAATTAGTAATTGTTATGCCTAATTGTGCAACCTTCAAGTGCTAGTATGTGCTGATTTCTTAGTCATCAGATAACATTTGTCTAGATAATTAACTTTAATTTTGACAAGTTGACAGAAAGCTATGGAAAACAGGGAAAAGTAATTAAATTATTAAAATTATTGACTGATAATAATAATTGTTGATAAATAATTATTGACTAATAGATAATATCTGACGATCTATAAATAAGAGAAGGTCAAAAATGCATTGTTACTTACCACTGACACGCATTTCAAATTATTAAACAGTTCAACTGTTTGTGGAAAACGATTCAAAAATAATTTGAAATAGTATATAAAATATAAATCATAAAAGTTTACCTTTTGTTAAGTAGTTGAATCACGTGAATAGTAATTAGTCAGCGTATGGGCATGCACAACACCGGATTGTTCCCCCTGACAATGACGAGATTGCTTGGTGACACCCGATGATTAGACGTTTTCAATGGCCGAGTTAAACAATGACCCGACTCTCGCATTCTAGAAACGTAAATAAACACATGCGTGCCTATTTTGATAAACTTTATTTTTTAACTACGTAAGATAAAAATAAATATTTTTACTTCGAGATATGAATACACATTTGTTAACAATTGCCGACCAGCCGACTTTAACATGACTTTTCGTAAATGTTTTATACATAATTTATGGAACAAAATGTTATTTATCGACTATATATTGAGGACTCTCCTCTAAAATGCATTATTTTTCAACATTCTTATACGTCCATCAAAGATAAATACAATATTTAATGAAAAACAAAATAAATCCTCGATATGAAGTTAATTCCTTATAATGTTCATAATATTTTTTAACAAAAAACGGACTTCAAAACACTAAAAAGGCAATAATAGAAGTAATCCAATTTTTAATTATTTTTTGGAGTCGGAGCTTCACATTCTATTGTTTTTGGAAAACAGCACCCATTCCAAAAATATTAATAACTTCTAACATTGTATTATTAGTTTCTAAGGCCAATATTAGATGAATGGCTTTCAGTTTTGTCCAGTTATTGTTGACTTTATGTTTATCGGTTGTTAAAAATACTCGAATAGTTTTAGATATAAATAGTGTTTCAAAATTTTTAGGTTCCCCGATTTCCCTGCGACCTCATCATCAGATCCTGCCTTGGTGACAATGGGACTTCGTGACCATAGAGTTTGCAAATTGGTGACAATCGGACTTGGTGACCTTAGAGTTTGAAAATCGGTGTACAATTGACATAGTAATCGTGTAACAAACAAACAAAAAACATTCAGTTGTATTGAAAATTTGCTCTTTTTATGAAGTCAGTCGAAAAGATGTCATAACGCAACTAAAACTTTCAGTTAAAAAGGAAAGTGATGTCACCAGGCCGTTTTTGGTCGGTGTTTGTGAACAATGCTTGTTTTGATACGACTCCCGATAAGATCGCAAAAGGGAATCTGTAGGTACAACAAAAGGTCCTTTGTAAGGGATATTTGAAATAAAAATAATGCACTGTCGCCCTTAGGCTGGATACATATCGTTTAAATAAAATAAAAAATGATTTTATTGAAAAAATAATCTATAAATACACACACATGTTTACTTATAATTATTATGAGAATAGTTTTGTTTTGTTTTATATAATACTTTTTACGAAGAAATAATTACAAAAGTGATTACCTACACCATAACTAAAACGATTAAAATCGTGAAAATGTTTATTAATAACATTCTCATATCACAACATGAAATCAATGTAACGTAAACGACCTGAATAAAATGATTTTAAATCGGGCTATTTATCGTATCTTTGGAACATGCTCACTTGATGCATACTTGGGATTATCACGGTAGGTTGTTTATTATATTCTTCTAGATTAAACTTAATGCCTTCGTACTTCGGTTGTGTGTAGTTGCACCCTTATGAAATTTTGTTTCTATGCAAATGTGTATCTCGTGCCGGCGACAGGTGACGCGCGGCACCCTTAATTGTTTTTTGTAATAATATTCAAATATTATGACGTTTTTTCCTTTGAGTTTTTGTGCTTCTCCCTGGCGCGGGCGGCGTGCCAGGTGGTCTCAAAAAACATTTTTTTTGTAATATAACAGCTTGCTGTGCTTCATTTTCTCCCAGCGCCTTACGTAGCATGAACAATAATGCCTACTTACAGCATTACCCAAAATAAAAAAAATCAGTGAATTATGTCACATGTCATATATAATGCACCAAACATCGTTTGTAACAACGACAATAAAATTATAGTGTATAATGAAATATGAAATATATTGTCATTGTAAGGATCAATGCCACCAACTATATAATTAGTCAATTGAGAGAATATAGGAGAAATAATGTTCAACTTTTGCTGAAATTTATTTAAAAACAGTTCTCTAACATATATTTATCCTTATGTTATGATATTTCCATTTATGTAACGATTTGTTCCCACTATTATACCCAACAATATTCACAAAGGACTATTTATTACTTCTTCCCCAGATAAAGACCACAGTGACCGCACTGACGTACGCAAATTTACGAAAAATTAACGTTTTGACGTAAAAACAAATTATATATTGAAGATAAATTTGTCATCAAATTTAACAGGAAATAAATGTTGACAATAAGCTGTATCTAAAGTAAATGTATATATACCTAACCTAGGTAAATGGGTATGTGTCATAAAGTCTGATATTTCTATCAGTCTTGGTCATATCGATATATAAAGATAGCCATAACTGAAGTCATTGGCGAAGAAAAAGTCCCATTTATATAAACACTGCGTGCTTCCACCACAACCCATACAACGTTTTGGAAAATATGTCACTGCAACGTATTGAATTTGGCATTTACTGCTACTTCTTTAAAATTTATTGACTTGCGATCACCTTGTGTTTAATTTGTCATTCCCAATAATCCACATATAATTAGTTTTTAATTATCTCTAATTATGAATAAAGTAATATATATTATTTTAAGTCAAGTAATATTATTTTAAGTAATGTAGATTATTTTAAGTCAAGTTTCTTTTTAATTCTGAAGATAAGTTGCACAGAACCTTTGTTTATAATCGAATCATAGACCATACATCTGTATAAATACCAACAGGACATAAATGTAGGTAGTCAGTAAGAACCTTTAAGTAGCGGCCACATGTATTACAGAGATCGTCTCGGCCACACTTCCGCAGCATCCTGAATTTGTTGTATTTGACCAAATAAAAAATATTGATATTGATGTAGCTGTTGTTAATATGGTTGACAATAAACTGCATCTGCCTACTACAGTTTAGCAAAATGTTTAGTGAGATCGATTAGTTACCATTATGAGTTATGTTATGTCCGATATCAGGTTTTTAAAATAATTGTTTTACACACCCGAATACTTAGCAATTGTTGCTAAAAAAGATATTATAATTATTATATCTACAGTAACATAGTGACAAAAATTTTTATAGGAAACCGACTGTATAGAAAGATGTGGAGAAATGACGAATATGTGTCTACTTAAATACCTTCCAGGCTTAACAAGTTATATATATATGTATAGAAAGACCAAAGAAATGATAAATCGACTGTGCGAATGACAAAATGCTTTGAAAGGCAGAGGGCTTATACAGATATGACATTGTCTCATATTTCTCATTTCTATTGATATAAGATGACATTTTATTTTATCACACACAAGTTTCTGATTGATTCCTCAATATTTTTTGCAGCCAATACGCAAAAGACGCCGCGTTGTCGTCACCGCCCACCAGTTTCTTTATGACATGATCCATAGTAACTCCAACATTACAACAATTCTTTCCCCCGCAACGCTCCCGGTAACACCTCAGTGGGTCTAGTGCTTAAAAGATACCTGTTGATCATAATGTTTATTAGTGCAGGTTTATTATAAATCTATTATTATTATTAAATAGATTTAAAGATCTATAATACAAATCTCAAATTATTTTTAAAAATCATCATCGTCGATAGCTCTAGTAACTTGCGTGGCGATGGTGGATTGGCGTGTGCGCTTAGCGTGCAGCCCCTGTAAGCGCACCTGCCACAATAGCCTGGCTATTAGCCGACCGAACGACGCGGTAACCCCAAATTATTGGAGCCCTAATGCTGCGCCGTTCAACGAGATCCTAAAGACTATAACTCGTTCAATATTTATAACATCAGCAGCGACATGGAAGCGTTTGATAGATTAAAATAACGATTGGACCATTGGCTTCGTTAATGTAATCAAAGTATTTTTTATTTAATCCTCACGAAGAAGTAACACGACGAGAGGTTCACACAAAAAGATCAATTAATTATCTTCGACACGTGGGTGATACACAAAATGAATGTTGAATGGATAGTGGAATTGGCTCCTTGGCACGTAAGTGCACAGTTTAATTATGCTACTCTATGACGTATAACGGACACTATGACGAGTGATCCTTGGTTATAGACTACAGACAAACATAATAACATACTCAGATGATCAGATTAAAATAATTCTGAATTTAATTCTGGTACAACATTAAAAGAAGAGCTCGTTGGCGAAGTGTTTAAGCACTCTGGTTTCAATAACGAAAACAAAGCTACCATGATTGATCTCTAGATGACTTAATCAAATTTGTTATCTCGATCTCCTCTATACTTCGGATGGCACGTTAAGTCATTGGTTCTGTAGTTACGGCTACCACTTTCACCCATCAGGCAGCATTAGGCCAACATGGTCGTGGCCCAAACTTGTCATATGTTTCTCCCATGTAGGAATACTTGTGCCCAACAGCGGGACGAATATAAGCAAAATGAAAATGATGATAACATCAAAATATTCTCCAAAATGTAATGAAACCTTTATCTTAACCTTTATCTCTTTATATGCCATATTTGAACAAAACATTTGTTTATCGAAACAAAGAAAGACACTAGTTAGTTGTCTTTAATTTTTTACCTAGGTTAATGGAAGAACTTGGAATCAGATTGCCAATTAATATTCATGCATATAATTGTGGAAGTTGACATTAAAAATCTGAAGATACCGATTTTTATCTCATAATTGCAGGTCTCGCATCAAATCCTTCATTAGGGGCGTGGGTCATTGGGGGCGCGAGGGGCACTATAGTGTGGGGACACAATGGCGCCCCCCGCAGTATTGTGCGCTAATGTATGCGCGCGCCGACAGCGGGCAAGACGCCACAACACAAACATTTCAACGCATCTAATTTATTGTCGTGTCGCTGCGCCGCCGCACGCAAAAAATATGGGTTAAGGTGCTGTTGAGAGTGAACTAATAATTTTACAATATTTTATGTCCTAAATATCATGAATAATATTACAAGACCATACCGTTGAAGTTGTTGAATTGCAATTTTATTTCTGTTTCTATCATTCTACACCAATAAGAAGGAAGACTTTAAGAAATGCTAAATTTGTTGATATTTATCTCTATCCCGTTTTTAAATATCCGTTACAATAATATTTTTTTAACTCCTATCAAATCAATTTGAAGATTGATTAAGCTTGATACTTATTTTTTTTAATTCTGTTCATTTTTATGAAAATAAGACCTAGTAAGTCAGCAGATGTTAAGCACACATTATTTTACAATTTTTAACTTATCACTTATTATAACTAATCATAATTTGGAGTGTGTATATGTCTAATTGCTAGGCATGGGCGTCCCAAAAATATAAATAAACATAGCAATTCCGTTTTGGGCCACAAGACGGAACACCACCACGCTAGCTTAATGTGCGTGAAAGGTGAAAATATAATTTTTAATGGACTATTTCTTATTTTCTCCAAATATTATTAAGCTTATGTCGTACGCATAAAACTACACCTTAAATGAAATTGAATATAAAGTCCCTGACGGAGGATGACTCAGTCGTCGAGAGCAATTTTGAATATTATAATATGTAAACTAGTTGTTGTTCAGGGACTAAGTTATACCACATACAATTAGTGACATTTATTAGAACAACCATTGTTGCACGGGACACAGGTATCATTCTTTGCATTTCATTTGAAAGCGGTAGAGTTAACATTTAATTAAATAAATCATGGTGGTCGTTTGATTGTTAAAAATTGAAAATTGTAACATAAGCGTATTCTTTATTTTTATTACAATCTATATATTGACAGGTATAATATACATACACAAGTCAATGCATAAAATAAGTATTATTACTGGTAGTGTGGTATTATTAATAGCGTTCGTTAAAAATTAGTAATTTTTTTTATTGTCTGTGTTCACGACCAACTACTTTTATACCACATTTTATACCATGTTGTTATTTATGTTTAGTTATACCACAATTGTAAATAGAAAAATAAGAAAATATATGTTAGTGCAAAACAAGTGCTTGTATTATTAACAGTCTGCATGAATGTTTACGTGTTATGTAAAGATTTTTTGTATTTTTAATTACTGATAAATCAATATGTATTTTTATATGCAATCACGAGGAGTGAGTTGGTAGATTCGCTTGCAGGCACGTCGGGCTAGGTAGTATGGCTTTACTATTTCGGCCGTGTAGCAGTTCGCTGTGTTTCGGTGTGAGGGGAAGGTAGCCAAGTGAAAGTGTACCTTCTATATCAAGTGATTTCTTATGGAAAGTCCATTTATCGAGCAAGGTAATAGCAATTTATATAAGATTTGATAAGGATATAGACTATATAAATTTGGGAGATACCAGACTCCATATTTTAAAGATACTTTTAAATAAATGACTAACTTTCTCATTTCAAATTCTGTTACAAAAAAGAAAACGTTTTACGAAGTTTTTCTACAATAAAATTATCCATATTTTATGCATATGCAAATAGATGTTTGATTAGTCCAAGTTCGACATTCAAATAAACTTCATGTCAACTGCATATTACAATTATACAATTTATCGTCCGTGTTTGTATTTGAAGCATTTTTAAGGGAGATTTGCTGACCTCTCACGATGTATTTCTATGTCGAATAAAATTCACATAACAGCGATTACTGATTCTTTAAAAATCCAGAGCTCTCATAAAGCTAGTTTTATATTTACTATTTAATATAAGATCGTCTTTTTCTCGATAATTTTAGCTATTAGATTGATGCGTTCCTATGTTCTATTCTTATGAAGAATACATAAAATTATTGAAATATGTATCGCTCAATAAAGTGCCAAGGTGAATGCGCAGTTATCTAAACGCGGGATTATTTCCCTCGAATGCACACATTCGGCCACCCAGCAGACGGCTTCGGTTCCTCTGTTCAATTGGTAGCTGCAAAAACTGCATTTGCATAGAGTTCTCGATGCTCGATGCGATACTGCCTGAGCTGTATGCTACACAATCAAATGTAAAATTTGGATACGGTACTATAAAAATAAAACTACAATCAAACACGGAAACTTTGATTTACTCAAATTCAATATTATACCACAGATAATTCATTTCCTAGTGGTGGGCACATTGCATTTTTTAATAAGCAAAGATTTAATTAAACTTTTTTATTAAAAACTATATGTAAATTTTCATATAAATGGACACAAAAGATTGATTAATTATTCTTAATATATGAAATAGAGGCTGAAAAACTACCAGCCAGTTTATATTGGATTACCTACTTGCAAAGCAAAAATATATTTTCTTTTAAATTTAACAGGACAATTGTTTATTTGCGTAAGCGCTATTTTGCAACTGGATATCTTTTTTTTTTCACTTCAAATAACGGAATAATTTTATATATTTTTTTATCTTTGGATAATACTATACTAGTAAACTAGTAACTATACTAGTAAACTAGTAATATATACTAGTAAACTAGTAATATAACTAGAAATCTAAGTGAGCTCAACATAAGCTTGGCATTCTCTCTCGGTGCACTGCGCGGGCGCAGTGACAAATGTCGATGCCACCCACCGTACGCACGACCTCCGAGACGATCCAATAAATACAACCAACAATTTATATCTCCATGTTTTTATTTATTTAATTGTATTTTATTATGCTGATATCTTCATTCTGAGAGACAGTATTTATGTTACATTGAAATTATTAATTGACAAGTTATTGCGTGTCATAAAAACTCCTATGGGGGTTGGGAAAGCTGTTGCAGTAACAACCCGCCCCCCAATTACGTAACTCTCAAGACGATGACAATGCACTTTATCTAAAGCAGGACCAACGTCCAAACAGGGTGTATACCCTGTTTTCGTGCTGCATCGTCTATATTCTTTTATGTAAATATAACATTAAATGAACATCAAATTTAAATTAAGTATCGACCGACGCGGTTGAGCTAACCCACTTAAAATTCTTTCTACAGTATAAAAATGTTGCGCAGATTCCATTGTAATGATTTTTATTTCGACACTTAATTGGTCGACATGTATAAATTAGAGGATTATATCTTTAAGAGGTCCAGAGGACGTTTGGAGATGCAGAGGCCTTGATATTCAAGGAGGTAAATATAAAAAAACAGTCAGGAGCATCTCGGAAGCTTTATGGTGAAGGGTTCCGTTTGAAATTGGGTCTATATACTAGAAATAATAATTGTCTTACTGACACCACAAACTCATATCATCAATTAATGTATATGCACATACTTTTTAAAATTTTGGATGTTTCCGAATTCTCGCTACTGAAAAGTCGGGTGGCATGTTGTTTTTATTTAGAATAATTCTTTGTAGTCCAAAATAACATCATAATCTGAATTCAAACTTAAATATATACAATACTCTATATTCACTCTTAATATAAACAATACATTTAATGAAAATAAGAAAACAGCTCTAATATTTTACTGCTGCGACACTAAGCATGGTTTAAAACAATAGAATTGAGAAACTTAATCAAGGCTTTTTTTGTTTCATAAATTATAATATAATTTTATTAAAGGCCGATTTGAAAATAGGAAAATATTATTTATTTAGGGAATAAGAAATTTGACTTTAAAATTGGCCCTTAATCAAATATTGCATGCAATATAAAATGCTCAACCATTTTGTATTTGTATTGAGACTGCTTGTACTCCTTGACTGCTTATTTACAAAAAAAGACAGATTGCAGAGGTATATGACGAAACTTATAAATATGCTTTCTACGGAACCTTAATATCAGCTGATTGTAATTTATATTATATTCTTATGATATGGTAAATTTACAAATTTCTATCTTAGGTAAAGACGTGGGATGCCATAAATTATACGAAGTATCCTTGAGTTATACGGCGTGTCAAGTTATTCGTTTACTTTAGTATAGGTATTCTACCTACAATACAATAAAGTGTTGGTATTAATTGTAAACTATAGAATATTTATGTTTATGTTACATTGCCATTAAAACTATTATCATATGTTTGTACATATGATTATATTTTGTAGTGGTATTAAGGTATTTACCATAATAAAAACTCGGGACCAAAGATTTTTTATAGATAATAAAAAATTGAAAACAATACCGTTCTAAAATTCATTTTAACTCTTTAAGTTTAGGCATCTCGGAGCAACTGCGGTCCATTATCTCTGGCATTCCGGACTTAAATTATTTATTTTGTAGGGCGTGAGTTACTGGCTGCTCCGCCCCTTCGTTACTATGTTAATTCGGGCTACCTACTGAATCCTTTGAATTCATCTCTCATTTGACAGGTGTTTAATTTTGATCACTGTGTATGAAATATTTATATTACAGGTGCATACCTAAATATTTTTTTTACAGAACGTTATCAATGAAAATTTATGGCAGTTAGTTATTCCAACTCTTAACTCATTGAATATGTTAGGTTAATTAATATGTTTTCATTTATCAAAACTGTCTTAATAACGTGGGAGTTCGATCAAATATGACACCATTCACACCACCAGATAGCATTGGAAAGGTGGTTATAATAGAAAATAAATAAACAATTACTGATTACATTCAAATACGCGTGAGCGAGAAGGACAACAGTCTGGTGTGGAGTGTGGACCCGAGATGGCACGCCCTTACATTAGCATGTTAATGCACTGGAGGAATCAGAACTGCGGGACGCTACTCATAGGTTGCTAGTTACAATGTAAGCTACAACAATAAATGAATTCACATGAGTTAATTATTCATATATTATTTCATTTATCGACATTTGTTTACAATACAAAACATATTATATTTTCTGATCTATCTATTTGTGTGTATAATGGTAAATATCTATATCCTAAATGTAACAAAGTACTTGTACTATTATTGCTTATTTTATCATACTCACAATTTGAAGCTGTGTACAACATAGTTATATTTTGATATAATAAAAATATTTTTCAATCATTATTTTGCCTATATTATAACTATATTAAGACAAGACAGTTATGTTACTTATATTATAACTGCTCATTATTTGAAAGATTGATATAAATTATAACAAAGAAACGATAACGGTGAATTAGGTCATCATAATTATAACAATACTGAACAGTTAAGTAATTGTAATTAATTATTCAATTGAAATTAAGCACATTTTAAAGCGCTATGAGCAAATATTTCAGCATTAATAATTACTTTATAAATTACAAAAATATCAGTGGCTGTAGTCTTAAATCACATACGATGATTTGTGCGACGACCGGTGCACGCCCTCTCATTAAGATTCTAATATTAACCCAAATAATAAAGATTAGAATTTTTTTCGGAACATAATTATACAATACCATAGGCATTTGTAGTCTATCTATATTTTTTATAAGTTTTGACGACTTGACTTGTTGATTAATTAAAATTTTGATGATTATTTTCATAATAAGAATTAAGAAATTTTAGCTGCGCGAATAAACTATATTTCAACAGCTTTGAATTAAAAAAAAATATTAAAATTAATACTTTTTAAATGTCGTTACTTAAATTCAGAGTCTTAGCACTCAGATCTTTATAAATTATTTTCACTTCATTAACATGTTACTGCTGATTATTTTGGATTCGAAATAACTGTGACAAACTAAAATAACTAAACTTTAAGTGTTCATTTGTACATAAATGTTTATAATAAAATTAATTACCTAAATGTATTATTTAAGCTGAAAAAATAAGTTGAGCTATATCATCGACATTTTATTAATTTTTTACCATCGTTCTTATATGAAAGTTACCTACCTAACAATGGTACACCCAACACAATTACTCCGGTATATAATTTAAAATCGAAATGCTCATGCTTTATTTGCTTTGTATAATGTTTTTCTTTCTTTATAAGTTTTTGCACCGTATGTCGGGCACAACTAGTTTTGGCCGTTTGTGAGGTGCAGTTGAATTCGTGCTACAGCCAAGATACAGCCAAGATGAAAGTGCATAGTTATGAGAATTAAATTTAACACGCACTTGTCGTAATTGTAAAACAATTATTCGTAATTTGGATTAGGAATTAGTTGCGTGTGGCCGCAATGGGCGCGCGTGGCGACAATACGTCGTTTAATGTATGCGCGCAGCGTCGGGGAGGTCTCATGCCGTGGGAAGACATCGCAGCTCTTTACAGTTTTTGATGGACATAATTACATAAAAATATCACAATGGTTTGTCAAAACTATAATGTGTCAATATTATAATGTGTTTTCATCTAAAATCTTAACACTTTTTAAAGCTCACTAAAACTTGTTGCGAAAGTATTAAAGAGTTAATGTTTATATATCATTTTAAAAAGTATTATTAAATTGTTTATAGACACTTTATTGTTTTAAAATATTGTATCTATGTGGCAATAGTTTTGTATAAAGTACCTATAGTATGTTTCCCTAAATTTAAAGATAGTAATTTATGATGATTATTACAATGCTATGCTAGTCACCATGACGCGTCATTGCTACAGCGTGCTACGGCCATGTCCGTAGCGACGACGTAGACATCAGCTCATGCTCTTCTTACTAATTCGCTGTTGTAATGATGATGAATTTTGAGGCATTGTTCATTATGTTGTTTGACCAAACCAAAACCAGCATCATTGGTTCTTTTCCATTTCACACTAACAAGATACAAGAACTAAGGACGAACAAACAATTTCATTAACATATTAGAACACTGCACCATACATCCTTACAATGGGAACAGTAAGTTATTTTGTAAGTAGGTACATATTTCTGTACGAAATGTATCTCATTAGACCCAAACAATCCAGTCTGTGTATAATAAAATAAGAAACCAAAGGCTTTCCCAATGTAATTGGTAGGAACTACTAACTAAGTATTTATTATTAGTTTTATTTCGGAGTTCGGACTTCAAAAAACGTTATAAGACAAAAACTGGTTTTGTGCAATTTTTACGACAGCGTAGTCTGATTTCGGGAGTGCGTTTGACGGTTGACTTTGAAGTCTGAATCTCAGAGTGGAATTTGCATATGCTTTTTGTGGTCTGTAATAATGCGGTGCGTATTTTAATTGGGTGCGATTAAATCTTTATAAATCGGCCGGTGTTCCCACACGCGCCGCACAATTACCCTGGCGGCGGGCGCGGCCGCAATTTGGTGGTAGCCGCGGGCGAAACGAAGAAATTGCTGTTTCAGCAGCGCATCGACCGACGCGGGCGGTGTACATACTCTATGTTCAAATCACTCGCAATTATTCACTTTTTTACTAAGTACAAAAAAGGAGATGTTCACGTTTTGTATGAAGGCTGGCTTTCTATTTCGTGAACTAACTAAAATATAAGTCCTATGACTGAAATGTTGCATATGTAGTATTCGAAAACAAGAAAATAATAATTTACAGTTCCCCGTTTTGGAAATATTTTATTTTGTATATTTTAATCATGGCAATTCTTTTGTTTAAACGACCTTTGTGTGACTGTCGATCTTTACTATACCATGCTCTTTACCTACCTAACTTCTCTATATTCTTTCAATGCGCCGAGTTGACTGTTTATTGACTCGAGTATCTCCAGAGTTACAATCTCTATCTCCAGAAATACAAAGAACAGGTTAAATTGAAAAAAATCAACCGAATGAAGTTTCAAGTATAACACACCTTTTAGAAATCGCGTGTTCCTTTCGGCTCGCGCCAAACTATGGAGCGGGGTTGCGCGTTAAGTGAACTCTTCAATTAACAATCGTAAATTCCGATACGTGTGCAATAATGATACTCGAATATAGTTAGCTGACTTACGTCTCACCCCTACTACTACAACATTCACAAAATATCATATTTTTATGTTTGGAATGAGAGCACCTACTTACCTACTTAAATAAAGGGTAAACATATCTAACTGACTGACTCTTACTTATATCAGGTCAAATAAAAAAGCGTTATAGTATTCTGACTAAAACAGCTTTGATAAGAGTTTTATAAGCAAGGCTGTGATTTGTTTTGTAGCTGTGATTGATTTGCGTCCTTCAGACGTCTTAAATATCGTGACTTTGAAGGCTTCGCTTTTGCTTTTTCTTCGTTTTCGGTCTATGTCGGTTAGTTGTCTAGAAACTTGTATGCTATATTGATAGCTAGATTGGGAAGCAGCGTTTAACTAATAATTGCAGCAAAATTGGAATTTTAGAACCTATAAGGTCTTGTATATAAGTGGGGCGGTTAATTGCCGTGCTATCCGGAGCGCTTTATTTTCGGCACT
Organism: Acentria ephemerella; assembly: GCA_943193645.1. Lineage (NCBI taxonomy): Eukaryota > Metazoa > Arthropoda > Insecta > Lepidoptera > Crambidae > Acentria > Acentria ephemerella. Next base: position 5,015,594 of record OW971886.1, on the reverse strand, counting down.
AGCCGCCTCCAAAACTAATTTATATTGGAATGTGATATACGCGCGACTGGCCGCCTCGCGCCTCGCCGCCTGCCCGGGGGCACGCGCTTACCGACAGCTTTAATCACCTTAAACTTCTTAAATCCTTACTCAGGGATGCAATAAGGGTTTAGAGTTATAGAATTCAGTTCCATCAATTGAAAAAAGTAGTAATAAGTAAAGTGAACATTACTTATTACTATTTTACACGTTAAGTTAAGCGCTATAGTGCTTTTACGCTTATGCGTTAAGTTTTCTCAATGCAATAAAATGAAAATATTTAAACAGATAGCTTTTATTGGAAAAAATACGGTGAAAAGTATGTACCATATTATTGCAGGTGACTATTAATAGACTTGCTAAAGATTGGAAATACCTTTATAAACCGTGGTTGACTTTATTTTCAAATTTTTTCTGTGTAGTAAGATTATTTTGTAAAAATATCAAGATTTTTTGTGTGATTTTGGTGTTGTTTATAAAAGTCTTTAGAATTTACCTCAGCCCTAAGTTCTACCCTCTGTTAAGTTAACTGCTGTTAATCGATGCAGAAGCGGGCGAAGCCGACGGAGGCGCCACCGATGCGTCCGATCCCATTATAATAACCGATAATAGGGTTGCCATATTCCATCCTTGAACATAAAATTCAATTTAGGAAATAATTTAAATTAGAAATTCCCGAACAATTATTTAACTAAATAAAGTACAAATACCTCTAAGGGAAGTTATTTTTTAATAGTGATAAGGTCTATTTTTGAATTTCTATTAGAGGTTACACTAAACCTAGATGTTGCATAGGGATACATATAAAAACAAAGTTACGCACGGACTCAAGTTTTTACTGTCGCATTCCAAATTCGTAACCACGATTAATAGAGAGATCGATACGTGCTGACAGTTCGATTGGTCGAGAATCGATTTGAGTCGATTAGTGATTCCCGTGACACATTTTTTGCGCGGAGACGATAGGCCGTCACGGTCAAAGTGGTCTAGAGTACGATTCTCACGCAGCGTGGCGCCTCGCCACTGTTCGCCTGGCGGCTCTGGTATATCATAGTAACGGTCAATTAGGTCTTCCTAATTATTGACTTATTTTTTTTTGTAATTAAGTTAGTAAGCAAAGGATTACTTTAATATCCATCCGTGTTTATTTCAGTTAGTCACTAAATTGTACACTAAAGCATATTCTATCAATCTTATAAAAAGAGAGCTTTAAATATTTACATGTTAAGCTAGGGTTATTTCGAATTAATAGATAATAAAATTTATTGTAAATTTAACGCAACTCAAAATATATTATCAATAAAAATAGTATAAATGCACACATTTTAAAAAAAGGTAGCATTAAGATTAATATGATAATAAAACTAAACTTCAATATTACATGTTTCATGTTTATCTTTATATACTTATTTATTATCTTGGATGATTATCGTACAGTTGTTCGAACTCAACCAAAGCAAGTTCTGTCCTGGGGTGTACCTTTCTATACAAGGGGTTTGTATTTTTGTTTAAAGATTCTGGCAAACGTGTCTCTTATATAATGGCATCATAGTTATTTAATTTTAAACTTTATTAAGAAGCTTGTAACCACCTACATACGAAAAATTTAAATCTTCTTTTATTTTAACATTTTAATGTTTAAGCAAATTGTCAAAATATTAACCAAGGATAGAGTCGGAGTTCTCCAGCTGTTTAAATAGTTTAATTCATACGAAAGTAGCTCGCAGATCTGTAAGGGAAGGTTGAAGGTGACCCTATTAGGAAGGAATCGTCTCCAAATGGAAGCAGGTACCTCCAAAATACTCATTTTACGTATTAATGTCAGATTATTTATCTGTTAATAGGTAAAACAGTAGGGCTACTGTTTATGTAAAAGCGGCGGAAAGTTAACGTACTTACTTACCTATGTAACAAAGCTTCGGAATCTTTTGCAATTATGTCAGTGAAGATTATGCCTGCGGTTTCCAAGTTGGATGTCTCAGCTCATTACACAAGCGGCGGTGTGAGTAATGATCTAAGCCGCTGCGCTGGTGGCAGCGCAGGATTTGCCTGAATGATCTTATAACTATATTGACTGTCAATAGTCAAGATGCTTAAAGTCGGTAGTAACCGCTACAATAATACTAGTGGAAACTAATTGTAATACTTTACTATATAGAATCATACACAATACACATAAAGTTACGGTTGTTTTGTGCCATATCTACCTAACCATTTTCTTCTTATTAAGGTGCCATCTCCTTCCAGAAGTTATCGATCATTATGGCAATCGTAATTTAACCACCCCGGCTCTAAACAAAACCTGGTGCTCATCCTGTACCAATCAGTTCACGACTAACTGTTATTTAGCAGCCTTTAATTTAAAGCATTTTACTTAGCTTGAATACTTTGAAAAAGATCGGTTAATTATCTCGGAAAAAGGTAAGTTCAAACACTAACCAGAAAACTAGCCATAAATATTCAAGTTTATACTGTTACCAAGTCAAATACAACCCAAAACACATGATATAATTTCAAAATTTTTGTTTTAATATACTGTAAATAATTTATTCCGTTAGTCGTTGCAAAAGTTGATTTTGAGAAAAAAAATCGTACTTAGGTTGGTGGAGTAACATTTCAACTAAAAAGCCAACTGAATATAGGCTAAGATAAAACATAACATTGGTATTTACATATATTCGACAGTGGAATAAACCTATCCATTTGGTATGTTTACCCGCCCTATATGGACCGTCTAGCCGCCTCCACTCTGTCAACTTATGACACTTATACTTATTTCACTATCCAAATACATTTATGAACTAAGCGTTTGATCGTTATTGGACTATTACTAATGTCGTTGACCTTTAGTCGGTGTGGGCTGGTCCACTCCTTATTTGTAACATTTGCTAAAACTTAAGTGGCACCGATTCTACGCACGATATCAAACAGTAGTTTGCTTTTATGGTCAAATGTTAATATGCCCACAAGATTAACCCTTCCCCGGTAACATGAATCATATTTTATGAAAATTATACTTAGTTAATAATTCTTGTTTGTTCTATTCATATTAGGTATATTATTCAAATGACGAGAAAAATAACTTTGCATGTGGGATAAGAAATTACTTTTATCATATTTTAATACAATTAGGTTTGAACATTTCCTGTCAGTTAATAATAGGAACGTAGAAACCATAAAGGTTTAATTTATTTATTTATTGAAACATAATTATTTACAGAAAGCATATTCAAAGAGTGGTTTAGTTAGCAATTATAAGAAAATACACTCAATTCTACTTAAACAATAATATTATAACAAAACGCTATTCATACATAAAACATTACATAATTAAATCTCAAAACAATATTTTAGTGACAATAAAAAAAAAAAAAATTAAAAAAACATTATATATTATATATTATTATATATTATTTTTATTTTATTTTATTTTTTTTATTATTATTTTATTAATTATTAATTTTAATCTTTATGAATTTAACGGCTAGCCGTAGCTAAGGCTATCCGTTTAATTTCCACGTGTCACTTTGCACGATAGTTTTTGTTACAGTGCACGATGCTCCTGATACATTGCTCGTACTTTTTGCTACAGAACTGGTCCCGCAGGTGCATCTTTGGAGGCATTCCTCGATCTGGACTTCCGCATTGGTTGCGCATTTTGAAATCACGGGACCTGATCAGATTGTCTCATTTTTGGTACGTGCTGCTTGTTAGACCTTCTTTTATACATTGTTCACATTTCTGCACATCCGGATCATTAGATTTAAATTTAGTATTTTCACAATATTTTATAAGCTGTTAATGAAGAAATATATGAGATACATATGTTTGAGTTTGTGTTCCAAGTGTTGGTACTTGTAAAAGCTATCATACTTACTTACATAACATCATGTTCCTTATTGATGGTTATTTACTGTGGCTATGACTGACTAGTCGATCAATCAGAATTACAGTCTTGTTTACTAAGCCAGAGTTCTTGGGTTGGAGTAGGGGATTTTTTTTTTTTATTTCTGTAGGGGACGACCTCTCCCTCTCAACCGTCATCACTAAGATGGTTGAGAGCGACAGGTCATGGCAGGCGTTTCTCACCTTTTGTGAGGCCGTAATGGGGGTGAAGGAGGATGCGGAGAGAGTGCGGGAAGCAGCCGCCATCTCTGGTATCCGTCGCCGTAGGACGGGGCGACGTAGGACGACCTTTGGGCGTCTTATGCCGCCGTAACACCTGTTGGGCTTCGGGCACGGCTGGGGGCCATTACCTGGACTGCACAGCCCAGTCGGCGTACCTGCGCACGGTGCGCCGACTTTAAACACCTGATGGTTTGGGGGTACATAGCATAGTACTCCGAGATGAGACCAAACCACGGTCAGGCCGCTCCATCGATACTACGGCGAAATGTCTTCGGGCCATCCCGTGTTGTCGATGGAAAGCGGCTAGGTAGGTGCGTCGCTGAGGAGTTTAGTGGGTGAGAGCCCCACACACCCCCCTCTTCCTCCTCCCCAGAGGTTAGGGGATCGGCTGGTAGAGCTTCTCCTCAGCGTCACAAAAAAAAAAAGGGGATTTTTTTATTTATATCATAAGCTCTTATTATATTTAATTTGGACCATATAATAGGTAATATTCTCAATTACCACTATAAATTCTGTGTAAATAATTTTTATTATAAGGCTAACAAAGAAAAATAGTTCAATTGGCGGTGTACTGGAAGATCTGATAGAGCTAATAACCTTTTAGTATTTCCCGCGGCTAGGAATAGTTAATCGATCGTATTGATCACGTATCGGCATCGATGTCTGTCGCCGGATTGTCACAATGTGAACGGCGCTATTTGGCTTGTTCCCATCAAGCAGTATAAAATTGAGTAACTCGTTTTTGCTAATAAAAAGAGTAGTTAAAATATAAGTAAAGAAGCTTTCTCCTATATTCTAGGTTTATTTTTTATAAAGTTTAAATAAAGAATTAATTAAAACAAAATTATATATCTTTTAAGAAAAATATTGCTTACAACTCTTACCTATTTAGGGCATAACTATTTGATGGTTGGACATAAACCGGCGCAACGCAGGGACAGGTGTGTTTACACCTGCACCGCAAGCTTTCGATTGTTGCATTCCGTTGCACGCGGTGCGGACCACTATAACTACTATAAGGATAAATTAAAAGATTTTAAAAGAAATTCACTAATAAATGAATGCGATAGTTCATGGTGCAATAATTATTTACAATGCAGTCTATTGATGATATCGGGTTTCTAATATCGGCCAATCCGTATGGACTGTTGATCAAAGACTGGCACCCTTATTAATTTGTCGAGGACCGACATACTCGTAAGGCATTATGATATGAAATTACATTGTTAGCTATATTATTTCATAGATATATTATGAAAATATTTATTTTTTTATTAATTATCATTTATTAATATTATTAAATAAATAATTAATTCCACTATTATATTACATATGCATATTACTTAACGTTTAATCACTGTACATGTAATCCGTTTTTTGTATTTTTACCACATATTATCACCACGTATCAAATCGATCACAAAAATAAAAATATGTTATCTTTACCATTAAAATATACTATATATATATATCAATTTTTTGTTGTAATTTAAACATGATCTCTATTAAAAGGGAATAAGTTCTCATGAGAATGACACATTGGCACAGAAGCACCCACTCGCAAACCGGACGGACACGTTAGTAACTCTCTGCATACCAAATAATGCATTTCCGACGCCCGTCAAATTAATTCCAACATCGCACGAGTCTGCTCTCCCTTTAACAAACTTATATCTTCTCTATCACTGTGCCTCAGACAGAGACAAAAGGCCAGGATACTAGAAGTACATATGTCAGTACCGCCTCGTAAATTTCGAGTTATTTATACAACACATAAACGTTTACAATGTTCTCCTGTAGATAGTAGAGATAATCAAGTGATGTAAATTCGCACAGTAAATTTCACGCCGGATGCCTCTATTAATTTAAATAACTTAGTAATGTTTGCGAAGTTTGTAAAAATCTGATAAGAAAACAAGAAATTTAATGCTATAATTACCAGAGAAAGTGAGCTGTCCAAATAAATATAATATGTATATTATGTTGAACTGGTGAGTAAATTAAAAAAAAAGCGTTTAAGTAAATATACTTTGATTGTTTTGAACACTGGAATATTTAGTTCGTTTCCTTCGAATATTACTGTTTTTGAAAGTCAATCAAAAATCAATTAATTATTATAATAAAAACTTCTTGCGAAAGTCGAATCCTTTATGTTCGAAGATTCTAAATGACTGGGACCAATCTAATCTTACCTAAGAAAGCCGTGCAAAAATTGCAAGTTTACATTTCTATTTACTTTTTACTGAATTTGTACTTACATGAGTTCCCTGTTTTACAACTGTTCCCTATTTATTTCCCTTTTGAATTGACTGACGTGCAATAAAGATATATTCTATATTATTCTATTCTACATCAAATTCTGTTCTTTTAAGGTAAATCATATTTTATAGTAGTATAGCGTAGAGTCGCAATTTTATTGCAAATTAATACTTCTGTTATTTGCTAAATGATATAAACGTGGGTAACAATGATAATTAGTATAATTCAAAATTGAAAATAATTAATCTTCTAATTTAAACTTATATTTCAATTAAGCATTCATTGCATCTTTTTATAGATGTACAAATAACAATAAATAGATAAGTAAAATTATCAACTAATTAGATGCAGATAATCTTTTGTAACTGTATGGATAATGCAATTATGTAAATTAAGAGAGCTGAAATATCTTCCAGAGCGGTTTTTACATTGGGAACCTCAGTTAATTGCACGATAAAGGTCTAATTAAGAGGTATTTCCCCATATGGCCGAGCCCGGCGGTGGCACGCGGCCCGACCCGCCTATTTGAGGTTCCCAGGCGATAGCTGCTATCTCTTGCAAACACCAATTGTTTGACACAGCCGACGCAACGACCAACATATAATTTACTCATCCAAAACATATATTAAACCTTATAGCTCTCTATGCGTAGAGTTCAAAACGTTAAATATTATAAATTTTGCCCTTCATACAAAGTATATCTAAAACAAGACGTTCATGCTTTGGGCAGACACGCGTTGAGTTATCTATCAAAACTTTCAAGTGAAATCGCGCGTCATTGGTGTTTGTGTTTGCATATCGACAAGTGTCACTGAGAATCGATATGGTTTTGTAATAGATCCAATATTGGTTTAACCGGAACAAAAAAGGGTGGCTATTACGGTGCTACGCTTCTTATTCTTTTGCGATATGATCTTATAATATACATTTCTTAATCTGGGTTTAATGATAATTCTAATTCAATCATACTGGTCTTATAATAAAATTAATTGGCATTACAAATAATCTACCATACCAGTCAACCATATTGAACATACAGAGATCAAACATAAAACCATTTACCATTTTAATGCGGTAACTGAAGAAACGTAGACAAACTATTCTAGTTGCAAGATCGATGTAAATTAAATAATGTATGTCCACCTGCAGAACATCTGCAAGGCCGCGCAATAGGTCACAAGGCTAGCCCGCTACCCGCACGCGCCGGTTCAAGGACCACGCCTGTAATAAGTGGAAGCCGCATTGCTTCGAGCAACTAATTTTATACGAATAAATTTAATTTAGTTTTCATAACATAACTAAATAAACATACTTTTCGATATTTAACTTTTAATTATGAATATTCCCGTAAGTAAATATATATATATATATATATATATTTATTTATATTTAATCAACTAAAGCTGCTGATAAGTTAAGCATTTAGTCAAGTATTACTTCAAACTTTATATTTATTATGTTGCTTAATACATTTTAAATTAAAAAAATTGTATTTACACATGAGACTGTATGGGTATACTTGTTAGATTCAATTTTATTAATTAATTTAAGATTGCTATAATGAGTATAGAATTTTGCCATTGTCGCTATTTTAACAAATAATTAAAAAAACCTGCCTGAAATTGCATCAAAGCTGTATTCAACTTACGGTTTCTTATCATTTATGCGCAATGTTTATTCGGACATGAGTTTATAACTCTAAGTCGGAAAGTCTAGAAGTAATCAATAATTTCTTTCAAGTCAGGATGATTTCAGTGGTCATAGCTAACACCATCGGTTTGGTAAAGGTCGCAGTTACGATTACCACCTATGGTCGACATGCCATTTTTAAGGAAGACAATTAATTCAAATGTAAGTATAAGATGATGTTAAGATATAGCAATATTTTCTTTAGCGTTTCACTTAATACTTTAATTATGAGCAACTTTACACTTACAAAACAACTCCATTGTACTTATAGCTTTCTCATATACGTAATAAATTCTCATATTACAGCTTTCTATATTCATATGCTAACCATATTTTATTTAGTTTGCATGCGGTTACAGAACATTTACCTACCTATCTTTACGCGCATTACGTCCATTAATAGTTAGATAAGTAAATTTAATTATTTTTTATTTATTTAATGAGATAAATATTTAAATTTAGAGTTCAGCATCATTTCGCCTTTCATTTTGGTTTATTTTTTTGTCATGAGAGAGAAGCTATTTGCATTCGAAACTTTTTCTGGATGTTATTATACCTACTATTTATGAACGTAAAACTCACGGAGTATTTTCAAGATTAGATTTTCAGATCAAAGTAAATATTTACAAAATTCTGCCGTATTATGTATATATGACTGGTTGGATATATGTATGACTGATTCAAATGTGTTAATGAAAACGTCAAGATTTCAGTTGCTGCAAAAGGAGGGTAACGCTTTGTACACAAGAAATAGAATGGTAGACAGAATTAGTGAAGCGATTCGCGACACGAAGGGTACGCTCATGATTCTCTGGGAAAGGGCTGTCACCCACAGGAAATTATTATTAAGAACAATTAAAAGACAAGCTTGATGTACAGATGTACAGAATTAACTTGATTCACGCAACAGTTTCATTGATGCTTGCCTTCTGCGTGCTTATAATAATAAAATGTGGTAAGTTGGTGCCTACTTATAATAATTATTATATATATTCTAAATTAATTACACCACCAGTTTCCAAAAACAAGGCAAGAACTGAGTCACCAAATATTGGTATAATAATAATGTTACTTGTTAGAAACTTTCAAAAAGCTTGTGAATAAAACTTCAACTAAATACCATCCATCATTCTAATTTATCAAGCAGTAATAATACCTGACATATGAATGGTAAAACCACAAGTCTGGCTAAGTCAAGTCTATGCAGTAGGTATCGAATCCTTACATGAATATTTTACCTAATGTTATTTTAGGCATGAAAGTTAATGTTAAGTATCTATTCGTGTATTCATATTCGTTGATTTTTATGCTAAGACGTTAATTATTACACAGTACAACGTCAATTACAACATTGCAACATTTTAGCAACCCTGAAGCTGCCATCGCAAATCCTTTTGAGGCGCTTGCGTCTAAATCGAGCGATATCCGTGTCGTCGTGGTCGCCGCCTGTCCGCTGCCACTGCCTCCGGGTGCATCGTGCTCTGTGCGCAGTCGTCGTCGGTTGTCGTCACTGGCGTCTGATATGCTAAATGTGGCGCTAAGTTAAACATCAAGTTTTTACACTTTTATAGAATGTTAAGAAAAATTAAATGGTACAATATATTTTGGTCACATAGCTTTATTACATAGGTATTTAAATCGAATATAATAAACTTATAAAAAGAATACCTATATTAAATTGAAACATTCTAGTGAAAACGGCAATGCCAATATCTTTTGGTGCCGATAATTTAACTAGTTCGTTCATTACATTCAGTGTTTAACTCTAACGTTTAATCCGCGGACAAGCAATTTTAAATGACGCCGCGAGCCCTGCTTCGAAAATAACTCGATTTCAGTGAGACTGTTACACTGTACTTATTTGCTTCCTCACTGAAACACGTATCCGTTTGTATTTATAAACATAACAGTAAAATGTTACTTTAATCGCTTTGTCCAGACTCCGGATCCATCCGTGAGGAATGTCACTTCTTTAATTTAGCTTAGCAATACATATTTATGTTGGTTCGTATGTAGTACCTACCATGTCTACCTCTTAAATTCACAATGATTTTATAATTTTGCTTTGTTTTATATTACGTTCCAATGTAACTAAATATAACGTATTGAATTTTCATAATTGTATCTGTACCTTTATAAAGGTTTTTATATTAAATTCAGTTCAATGACGCTAGACCTACACTGTACATTGCTATAGACATTGTTACTAGACTGGTAAAAATATCTACACAAAAGTTAACATAAAATCATTATATGAAGGTCGCTTGATTTATATGATAACACTGTAGCGTAATTTTACAGTTTTTTTTAAATCCACTAGTAGTTTCGTGATTTCTACTCATAATATTAAATTAACTGTTTTATTGTACGTCATTTGATTTTTTATGTAATGCATTTAGATAAGTATTTTTAATAGGGTTTTGTAAAAACGCAAACAGATTATTGTTTAGTTTTTAAAGTCTGAGTGTCTAGATATGCTGGCGTGATACACGCTACACAGCGCGATTTTCACTATACTGATATTAAGGCTCAGAGAAACTTTTAGGCTTTTTAATAAATTCTCAATTTCTAAAGAACAACTTCTATGTTTTATTAGTCTATTGACAACATGTCAAATAGTATTATCATTATATTTCATTTATTATTTATTTTGTACAATGACATTTAACGTGATACAGTTTTCAAGTAAACTTGTTTTTATCATTATGTAACAGTAATAAGTTGTCTTTACTCAATTTTTATATTAAATAAAATAATTCTATTTATGAATATTGACATTTTCGTTTTTGTAGGCTCTTTGATCATCACTTTTTAGAAAAAAAGCTTTTTCGTATAGATTTTAAATCATTATTTACTTTTAAATCGACTTTGTAAGCAAGTGAAGTGAAGTGCTCAGCTAGTACAGGGCAAAAGAAAATACTATATACAATATCCTTTATACAAAGAAATAATTTGTCGTTTTACCAAATTTCCTGATAGACAACTTTTAAAATTATACGCTGGACAATGTAAATATGATTAGTTAGTTTTCACTAAAAATATAGGTAATACACATATTAAAACTAATTGACATTTATTGAGTAACATGTAAAAGTAACATATTAATGAAGCGAACTCAAAATGTTGTTGTCTTCATACAACGCAAGACACGTAAGATGGATCGGTGTGTTCTAGATCGTTATCGGGCTCTTTATTAGATTAATTTGTCGTAAACTGTACCTGTAACAATGGATGAGAACTTATCTGGTGATCTGAAGTCAATAGAAAGGCAGACTGATGAAAAATGTAATATATTATTAAGCTACGATGAGTGCTATTTCAGCTTCAGCTAATAAAAATAAAAATTCAAAATATTTTTATTTTTGAGGGCTTTGAAAATATTATTTTCGTATTATTGGCGATTTAGAATTAGTCCCATTAAGAAAGTTGATGCTCTTGATGTTTTCAAACACCTCTAAGGGCTATTTTTTGGAACATGATGTATTTCTTAAAATTTACAAAAGAAAACATTTCTATAATTGTCTTTATATAATTATGTTATGCTTGAGTGCGTAATTTATATCAGTCAAATAAAGAGTTCAAGAGCCTCTTGTAATAACGTGGTATACAAATACATAGTAAATCAGGCTATAGATTATTTATGTAATTTTAAACTACTCTACTGCAAAAAAGAAACTTAATCACAATTTACAGAAGTTGGTGATTTATTCATAGTTCTTTTTTGTAGGATTTAGATTACTAGTTACGTTTATGATTAGAGAGTCCAATAGCTCTTTGTGCTAGTACGATTCCCATGACTCCTACGCAACATATACGTAATTATTGTGGTGTTGCGCTACGATCTCGCTTTGTTCGTATAATGTCTCCTCTAAATCAGAGCTGGCTGGTGCATCAAATATATTAAGCAGGGTTGTCAAAAAATATAATATCAAGCTATGAGAATTTACATTTTCTTTCAAATTAGTTATGTAGTAATTGGTTGGCATTGATTTCATTAATTAATTAATAACAAAAGTAACAAATTAGAAAAACTATAAATTAACGTTACTGAGAATCACGAGGTAAGAAACGCCATGCCATGGAGCCATGGAGCAAGGAGAAAGGCCTGCGCCTTTGTAGGGTGTATGTGATGATGAAGATTTGTATGAGAGATTATGTAATAATCTAGGTACAGCCCTGATACTAGACCCCGTATGTGCCCGGTCTATTGTCGCGATCGTTTCACACGCGCTTACGAAAAAAAAGCTCTCACGCTTAGGCGCCTGCCGTTTAGCATCCACGCCAGATTGCTTTGGATCTTAAAAAGAATTTTAAATTATTTGCTTTTAGAGAATAGATACCACAAAATATTTTATACCTATTTCCGTACCTATCCTACTACATCATATATTTCACGTTTTAGGTTAATTTCATTAAAAACGTATATATCTAAACATTGCTACTAAAACTCTGTAGTAACAATTTCAAGATATGTTAACGTTTAATTAAGCAGTTATGTATATTGTGATTTCATAAAAATATTAATTGCGTAAGATGTAACGGCTGCAAATGCGAAGCAAGCGTGACGAATAATAATGTTGAATATTCGGTTGATTTATATGTAATTATGAATATAATAGTTGACCAAGAATTAATGTGGTATAAAACTAGCAATGTTTTGAAATTTTTACAATTTAATTGTAATCTTTAAATAGATACCATTTCCTAAGAAACGTCTACTTGGACTGGTAATTTATGTATTATTAAACTGAAGTATAATTTTGTCTGTATATTTATATATACAGTTACAAAATTATTTATCTGTTACTCAGAAAATTGCTTTTACTAGCTAATAAAGCTACTGTTGTTATATTTTTAAACCGCTTTAATTTGGTATGAATTCGTTTTTTTTTCAATGATATTCCTGCAAAACAATGCACTTCTGGTTTTTGGGAGGCCATGCACGACATACATAAAAGAGTCTAATGTTACGGTTTACTCTTTCGGTCTCCGCCTACCTATTAGGCTTACTTGCCATAAAAAAATCACTTCAGTTTTTAATATCTACCGTTACCAACTGCTATCAATCAAAGGATGCATCAGAGTGTGACTTAAAGCAGTAAGAATAAAATTTAAAATTGTAAGTATATATGTAATACCTGATACATTCATAATAAACCGGGCGCTCGGGCGCGTAGGACTTCTTGCACCACATTCATTCAGCAATCGCCCGCCCGTCCATTCATGGCCCTCGATAAAAAACAATGGAAATTTATAATCGGGAAAATTTATATTCGAAAAAGTTTATAAATATAGATGCATTGTTTACTATTGAACTTTTGAATTAATTTTAAGAGACGAGTATACATTCAGAAACGTGTACTTACTATTGCTTTTAATTTTTTTCTTTTTTTCGTAGGGTATATTTTTTTCAGTAATTTAAAATCATTCTTTCGGTATAAACCTAAAGTTTTATGTACATATCCAAAGTTTCAAATAATTGCATGTACTTAAAGTCAAGCTTCGTAAATAAGATAGAACTATAATATAAATAATGAAAATTGTGTGACGAGTGTGTGGGGCGAGTCAAGAAGATTTTAACTTTTTACAATAAATAACAACAGCAACACAAGCTATGAAACAAGCACATCAGTATGATATAAAATCAGCAGTAATTGGCCGAAGACCTGCACAATTCGACTTGGCGCGTGTTTTTGCGTCATACGGTGCGCACTGCGCACGCGTCGATCCGGTCGGGCGCAGGTGGATGAAGTATGCGTGCACTTCAACGCTCAATTTTTATCTTGCTTTGTCCTGTGGCATGTGGATACCGCAAGTTCTTGATGTAGTAAAAAATATAGCATTCCTTAATAAATATCTTTAGTCTCAAGTAATGAAAAATACACAATAATAATTATCTTAAAGAACTAATCATATATAGAGATAAACTATATTTTATTGTACACCATAAATTACAAATACTGAAAATTTTGCAGATGCTAAATCGTACAAGGGCCGTCTTATCGCTAATTAGCGATTTCAACACAACCTTAGGATGGACAGGATACACAAAAATAGGACAGACGAGTGAAGTTCTCCGTGTACCATTTAATTTTAACTAAATTCAAAACACTGTCATGACAATACATAAAATTAAAATATAAAAGTACAAAGTCCTAATAAAAACACAAATGCAATATATTAAATATTTAATAAAAAAAATGCAATATTATTTAATCTTTAATATTTGATATATTTATAAATTTTAATTGAATGTTTGTTTTGACCCAACGACGGCTGTCTTTTATCCACTCTTCCTCGATACATCGCTCATAGAAACTTGCAACATTCATGCGCAGTACTTTCTTTAATTTTTCCCATAGATTTCTTTGACGCATTATGCTGTACTTATATACCTATTTAAAGTCAACAATAATAGAAAGTGGACAAAATGTAATTATTAAGTATTTTCCCTACATAGATTGTGAGCTACACTGTAATGTCAAATATTTAACTATTTCAATTAAATCACTGCGATCATTTAAATAAAAAGGTAACTTAGCAAAAAAAAACTCATAAAAGCTTTAAATTGTCTAAAAAGTTCCCTGTACAGTATATACACAATCACTTAAGTTTTTTTGTAATGTTACGTCGAGTTTTTTGTATGAATCAAATTTACGATAATTTCTATGTTTTTTTGAATCAATTGTGGTTACAAGTCATAAATCTGTACGCATAGGGAGAGGAGAGAACTGGCGTACTCAAATACAGGCAAAATACTTGCCTAGCTTACGCACCTGTGCCACATGCATCTGATCTTAATGTAACTGTTAAAAGCTTAAGATGATGAGAGAATAAATTAACGTTATTATTATTATCAGTTTATACTACCCTGCTTATTAGATTTTTTTTGATAAAAAACCTTTGAATGACTACGGCTAAATCATAAAAAGAATGATTTACAATGAATCAAAGTGAATATATTTTATCATATATGTACACTTATTGAACGTTACTATGGATGTTTATTTAGTACTTTTATATACATTGTGTACATAAATAACACTATCTATATTTTTCCGATATGCAGAATCCATTAACCAAATTCTTAATGATGCTTAATTTGAGAGAATAAATGAGTGTATGAAAATATTATATTTATTATTATCTACCACGGGATCTTACCTAAGTTTTTAATCACAGAGATTTAAAAAATACACTATAATGCACATGAAAAATTAAGGTGTATATGACACTCAATTAAATTAAAATGATCACTAACATAAATAATTTCTAAACTTCAATACTTAATAATACTATTATACAAATACAACGGTGCCATTAAGACACCCGTATAATGAATGTTAAACACCTTATCCTTAATATTTATGTGACTGAGAACACTAAATACTCAACAATCCGCCAATTGATTATGTGAAAATAAACTGAAGGCCATTTGCAGAGTATTTTTGCCGTATCCCTTAGAGATTTCATGCAAACAAAAGCTGTTAAATTTCAACAACCTTCAGATCAGGAAATATATAATCGTGTTTTAAGTTATCTTATTCCAGTACTTAAATTAAATAATACATTGAATATTAAGTTACAGTTTTGTTTGTATTTTATGTAACACAATTTTGTTATAAATCAAATTGCTAAGTTCTGATCGGCCTTAGATATAGGCAATATAAAAAGGTAAGTTGTATAAATTGCATGAAAAAGCCAACACGCGATCATGATTATATACATATTCGTATATTAGTTTCATGATACGCATTCAAAGGTTCCCTACGTTCTGTTGAAAACAATTTCAATTAACGGTATTGTGGGTATATTATTTGTATATTCGGGTATTTATAACTTTTGTTTGGATGGTTTGTAATTGTCTTTTAGATGAAAATAAGTAGAATTGGTGTAATAAATTGATCAAAATCTTTTTATGTTAGATAATATATAGTAAAAATTTATTTATACCAAATTATACTTTACATTTCAGTTGTATTATTCCAATTCAAACATTTGTTTTTTTCACAAATAAAAATAAAGAAAAATAAACTAGAAATAATTAATAGAATTTAAATATTACAATTCAAAGGTCAAGTTAAATTTGACATAATATATTTACTATATTATTATCTGCTTCTTTCTCTTCTTATTTTATCTGGTTTGAATATTTCTGTATAGTATCTTTACGTGATAGCTGACATATTCTTAAAATGTAACTTGTTTCTCTTGTATAATTCATAATTATATGAAGAGTTATGCATTATAGCATCTAATGCATCGTCTTTCCGGTATCGTTGTCTCAACGTTACCTCGGTGCGTAACCGCTGCTGTATCGAATTGCAATAAATTCGGCGGGGGTTGATGTTAAGCCATTAGGGTTGCCACATATACTTTATATACATATATATTTTACTTCTGCATATTCCTCAGGGTTGTGCAACTTAGGTAATCGTAATAAATCTATTCATACTTACAAAATATATAAAAACATGACTTTTAAATTTATTGATGTATTTATTCGGAAGAACAACCACTATTTTACAATATCAAAGTACTTATCACCTCACGTCGTACGTGAAAGTATCACGCCAGCCTTTTTATTAATGCAATTACATTTTGCGATATAGATATTAAAATGAGTTATAAAGTGACAAACCTACTTATAAGTATTTTTAATTCATCATTTTAAACGTAATTACTGAAAAAGGGTCCGAATTTTTATTTTTATATATATTTTTAAACTATTGTATCAAATTATTTTTTACAAGTTGAGTCATTTGTGGAATATTACAAACATACTTTATAATATCATTGCTGAATTATCTATATAATATAGTCGTATTGTCAACCCTAAATAATGAAAGTGGAAGAACTTCGCGCGTCGCCGCTTCGTCGTCGTCAACGGCGCGTTTCCCGCTGTTGACGGGTTTCATGCACGAACGTCGCATGGGCTCACCCTCGCTGTCTAGTCTTACGAATTATAATGTTATCTAGCTTTATCGTTATGTCTCCATACAAGATTTATTTATTTAAGAAGTACATAAATAATTCATATCTACTTAAAGGAAGCACTATTATATCCCGCTGAAAGAGTATTGCAGTTAATCAATAGTGAAGCAAGGATTTCTGACTTTATGATAAGCATTAGCAATAGCTGTACCGGCAATCGCTGATTATGATTAGGATTATTTATAAAAGGGATAGTTGATCGACATAAGCAACCAGAATATAATTATATTAGTATTCCTTATCAATTGCAGCCAAGTTTTTATTAAAAAATACATTTGTAGGTTGTTCGAATAATGCCTAGTTCTTTACCAGCCCATCGGTGAAATATAGACGTTCTAATGAAACTGTGAATGATTGAAGAAAGAAATATTTTTGTGCCAGGTATTTTAAATACGGAAATATATGTTCGTAATGTATTACAACAAATGGTGAAGAACCCTTTAACATTATCGGTTATTATAACCAATCGGAAATGATAGTTATTTCCAAATTAGATTAATCGAACCATAAGTCTTGCATCACGTGCCCTATTACAGTATAACAATATTGTTATATTTTTTTTGTTTTAGTAATTGGCTAAGCTGCATTTAAATTATAGTCATACTACATAATTAGGAATGCTGTAGAACCATTGTTGAATATGAATTGGTTGAATGGTATATGAATATTGATTTATTGATTATTGCTATATTTTGGTTTCACAGAAGCAATTACAGCAATATTAGTAAAGTTTAGTTTAGTTTCAGTTTAAGTATAATCAATTTTATAACACTAGTTGATACTAGATATCGGTTAAAGTAATAAGAAGATAGATTTACACACAGTTTTTGTAGGCAAATGTATGATACTTTATAGTTTTGAAATATTTTCATGTTATAACAACGTACCAATTTTTCATGAAAAAAGCCGGCGCCAGTATGTCTGGGTATTCCCATTTCGGTGAACTCGTCGTCGTTTCTTGTTAATAAACCAGAATTGAATCGAAATGCAATAATTTAGCTAGGCGAGGGGAGTAGTCGAGTCTCAATAAAAGAAAGTGAATTTGATAAATAGTATAATAAAATATTATATATAAAAATATTATAATAAAATATGAGATCAAATACTATAATTATAATGTATTTACGTATTTAGTTAAACCAATATAGGAAATTTTAAGTAACAAAAACATGTTATAATTATCACTTATTTCATTTATAAATAATCCACATTTGTTAGTAACATTCAGACTTATTATTTCAATAAAAATATATATCTGAATCACAACAATTATCTAGTTTAAAGTAAACATCATTAAGAGTTTGTGTTATGGATACTAATGGAGAAATTTACATATATAGTTACATAAATAATTTGTTACTTTTTAGTTCATATTTTTAATGATACTACTTAACATTTCTTATATTTAAAATTCATCTAGAATCAGTTAATAACAAAAACATTAATAGCTTTCACCCCCTGAGTATTTTTAAGATAGTGTATTAATTATTGTCCTTTTCAAATTTGTGGTTCAACAAAAACACCGAACTTACAACGGAAAAGATAGACATAGATATGGATATAACTATGATAGATAACTAGATAGCTTTAATGTTTTCTCAGAACAATTTCGAGACTAGACTATGTAATGTAGGACGCGATGAAAAGAATACTATAGTGATGTTTCAGGCTTTACGGCGCCATGTCTAGGGTTGTCAACAGTACTCTTTCATGAAGCATTGTGTATTTTATTTACTTTAGTTCAAAAAATTTTTCAAGTATATATAGAAAAGTACAGCCTTATATGCAAATACAAGTTAAGTTTTTCTTAAGAATATATTATAAGTGTACACCGTACGGTTATGCCGGTGGGAAGTCTCCCTTCTATTGCGAATATAGTGCAAAAAAAAATTGAGAAGAAATTTCATTAGTTTTTACTATAATAAGTATACAACACTTTTTTATTTTTTAACTGAGCAAATAGTAAATGAACAAGAAAATACAGATTCAACAGTAACAGTTATAATTATGTATTTTGTTACATATAAGTAAATAATTTATTGAAAATTTGATTGGTATATACTCAAAATGGTTCTATCAACATATACTCTTTGAACTTAATAAATAATTTTTATTAATATCTCTTATAACACACTTAAAGTAAGACACGATTATAAATCCTTTTTTGGCGTTGTATTTTTCTTAGTATGGAACTAAGTAAGAATATCAAATATTGATCAACATTAATTAAAATGATTCTCTAAATAAAAACAAATATAGCTAACAAGTTAAGTTATAATAAAACATTGCTATGCTTATGCCTATATACTTTTTTCACCATAAATGTACAATAAGAACTACTTATATTTCAATGGTACGTTCAGTTTGAATAAAGGCAATTAAATAATTCAACTGAGGCCGAGTCCATTGTACTCTGGAGTTAAGGGACAATTTACGTGAATAGTTAAACCGTCTAATCATCAAAAGCAATGAATGATAATTACTTACTGCGTTTCCGCACGTTTGAATGTTCACCGTAATTGTACAGATATTTAACTTTGATAGACTTATGAATTTTATACATCTTAATGGCATGTCCAAACATAACCAATTATACATAAATTAGAACAAGTGTGTTGGAAAACATGGGTAGATAAGTACCTGCGTAGCAACTGTAGTTCACAAACATCTATGGTTACTTTGTTCAGAAAAATCAACTGATGTATTACTTAGATTTCCAATTCGCTCAAGTGCCTGGTTATTTATTTATGACCAGTGCGTCATGGGATTTCACCGGAGTGTTGGGGTAACATTGCAATACTGATCCTACATTTTTCGTCGAGAAAGCACACGTGGCTACTTTTTCTAAATTGCAGTTTTATGGGGGAATTCGTATATCAATGTTAACTTCTAGGGGTGAAACTCGGATCGTAGCCTGTTCAGAAGCGGTGGAAATAAATTTAACAATAAGTACATTTACAACGTGCGTCTCGTGACTACGACTCGTTTGTCTTAGCGTTTGAAAGATGTTTCTAACATAAACAACGTCACTCCTACGATGAACAAATATATCTAAAACCGGAGACTAATCTAATTTTTAATATCTGTAACACAAAGCTTGTTTCGATTTTAAACCTTGTATTTGAATTGATCTCTAAATGATCTCGAGGGAAATGTTTGTATTATTCCTATTATATTGTATGCACCTTTCTGTCTCTCAGTATTAAATTACTCTCACCTAAGATTGCCTAAAAAATGTTTGCTTATTAGTAATACGGCCGCCTATTCTATGTAAAGTTTTCTTATATTCTTGTTATATTAATTTAATTGTATTATTATAAAGAATATTTGTATTGTATTGTAATGAAACGCAAGGATAAGATTTTCTGGCAATAATGTTACGTTTTCTCTAGTATAGTATGATCGTTACTGGTATTTCGTTGATGCTCATTAGGAAACCATATTGTTTATCTTACCTTATTTATTAATTTTAATTAGCTAAATAAAAGTCTTTAATTGTAAGTAAAAATGCGAACTTAGCTGAAATTTTAAAGATGATAATTCTGTATCATATCTACCGGAATGTTTAAAAGAAATATAAAAATTGCTTAGTAATGCTTTTTTTTACACAGAAATGGATAATAAACTGAATTAAATGCATCTGTATTGATCAAGCAGTCGGGAAAAAAAAGATTGCTATGTATTAATAATTACAATAAAGTGACCTGTATTCTAGCGAATAAACATTTTAGTTTATAACAAATAAAGTTTTAAATACTGAAACTTATTTTCATCTATTTTATATGAATATTTTATAATTATCTATTGCAATAAGTATACATAAGTAAAAACATTATTATAAATTGATAATCACTGTATCGTATTGGGTCTTCCCCTTCACTGTCAGGGCGCCCGTGGACCTCGCCTCTTCTTACAGAACACCTTTACGTAAATTGGCAGTAGCACATGTCTTAGAAAAAATGCATTAACACCCGGCTAATGCTGGGGCGATCCCGTCTAATGCACCGAGATACATCACATGCCTGCCCTCTATTTGACTAATAAGGACTTTTAAGTGCACCGTAACAATTAAATATGTTACGGATAATATTACAAAACATATATAAATAATCTCAAACCCTAATAATAATATTTCTCACAATAACACCTTAACATCTTGCCTAAACGAAGCATCATTAAATTCTTGTGTTATGAAAACTAGATAACGTGTATAAATAGTAACATGTATTTATATATACTAATTAAATATACCAACTTCTATGATACAAATCATCAAAGAAATACCTACCCCTACCGGGATCCGATCCTGAGACCTCTGGCTAAGAAGCTAGAGTGCTGACCACACATCTAAACGGCATTATTCAATAACCGAATGAATTTTCTTTAATAAATGAATAATGTATATGTTAGCGCCATACATAAGTATTATTTCTGAGCACATGTAAGCACTATGCCTAATTAATTACATGGTTAGCTTTGAAATGGCGCAATGCGGCTTCATAACCTGTCACGAGTTGGGTAATTTTATATTTAGACAGTTGATATGAGAATTGTTGCTGTTTATAACTATTTCCTATGATTTTTTATTACTGTTACAAAAGTCTCAATACTATTATTGTCACTCCTCTATATCAGCATTATTATGAAGACATTGACCAGAAAACTTATTTTTTATATTTATATTGCACACTTGCTTTATAAAATTGGATAATATATTATTATTACAGAAACTTGCACGTGTGTCCGAAACATTGCATCCTATCTAATCCACAGCGCGTATTCGGCATGCGTTTTCGGTTTAATAATGAATAGTTACTGTTACACCTTGCCAACCAGATGTTATCGGGTCGTGCGTAAAGCTGGCAGATTCCACCGACCTTTCTTTGTGAAGTAACTTAATAAATAGGTAACGAAACGAAACTATAATACGTAGCAAAAAAAAGTTTGGTTGCAGCTAAGTTGAAAGTGTATCTTATCAACTAAATCTTAAAACGAAAAATGTATTTTCAACAAAATCGACATATAGATTTTGATATTAAGTTTATTTGGTTTAATTATTACTTTATGTGTATATAATTTAAGAAGCATTTTAAATATTGTATGTTATTTAATGTTATTTAGTACTTTATTTTAAAATTTCTTAATTAATATAATGCGTTATAATATTTATGAGCTTTGCTATAGCATATTGCCTACCTGCTAAGGCTTTACCTGTAATGATAGTTGTTAGTATTATGGAAATAAATAAATAAAATTTGAATCTTATCAATGCCCCGATTGATGTAGATAATTTATTTATTACTAGTCACATGGATACATAAGTGTTAAAAGAATCAACAGGAACATTGAGCACGTGATACCCTGCAAGGGCACTAGAAATTTAAGAGAGCGACGCTTATCTAATAGAGAGACATAAATTAATTGAGAGATTTATTATTAGTCTTATCTGCACAGAAATCATTTATGTGTAATATGCTTTTTCAGAAATAAATTTTTAATATTTTTTTTAGTGTTCTGATGGATAATATAATTTATGTCTGCATCTGTCATTACATCCTAATTTGGTATAAGCAGAAAAATACATCTGTGTTTTTAGAAGTAGATGAGAATGTTACAGTTAGAATATTGTTCTATAAAATATGGGTTACTTTTGAAGTAAATATCTCTTGTATATCTGTACTATTACCCCATATTAAATCTCCATTGACGATCATAGAGTGCCTATGCAGCATAGTACGCAGTGAAGAAGCTTTGGGACACCAAAGTTTCTCTTTTAAGATGGTGTAATGAATATAATTTCTTAGCTAGTATATGGATGTGGGATTTCCAATTAAGATCTAATTCTAGTCATCAACTCTAGAGAAAAGTGGGTTTCTAGAATAAAAATAACTTGTTTAATCTGTTAGTTTACTATCTAAATAATTTTATTATGTTTATTTTAATGAAGCCATTTAAGGAACCGCTTTAAACAATTTTCATTTATATTTTATATGTTTTATAAATTAAGGTATTAATTAAGGTTTTCATAAAACCACATTGTAAGTCTCTATGTTTGAGGATGGGTGTAGTTCGCTTCCATCTTCGGGCTTATCTTCACTTAGCATCAGGTGAGATGAAGGACAAGAGCTAGCCCGTTAAGAAAATGCGCATCACACCCATAGAATAATAACGCCTAGAAGGATATTTTTAAAGGTTTTCTTGGAAGACACGGAAAAAGAGGAAGTTTAATTGTATCAAGCAAATAAATAACAGTGTCAGATTACCTTATCTCCGCGGAGATTGCTCGCGCGATACCTCCAATAGGCGTTAGGTTGTGAGAGGACAATAGGATTACATCTAAAATACAATGGATCATTGCCTTAACATCTTAATCTCGTTTTACAGCTCGTAACTATCTTTTGTAAATAGCCATAATAAGATTACTAGACGCCTCTATTAGCTGCCGTTGACACCAAACCTTGTTATTTGAGATAGGTACGTACCTGTAACAAAGAGATAAGTTTCAAAATCTATCCGACATTAAAATTTAGTGTTGTTTGAGAGCTTTTATATCGTTTTAAGTTAAGCTCTTTTCAGATATCAGAGCGCTATTTAATCCCATTTTATTATGATTAGTTTGAATATTTTTTCTGAAAAGTTTATTAAAGGTTTTTGCGTAAAAGTTACTAATTAATTAAATGTATTTTACAAAAAGGTAAGATATTGTTGAAAGGCCTCACAAGGATTCTGGTGACTGGTTTCCTTTGAATGAGTTGCTCTAACGATTAGGAGGCTACAAGCAACAGCCATTGCTCTCAATTGTTTGTTGGTGGCGACATTCATGTCGACATCTCGATGTCTGCTACCATGAGAGGTTTTATCTATGTTTACCTGAAGATATATTTATAGACGATTTTGCCATTAATTTGAAACACCTTTATTTGTTGTGACGAAAAACGTTTGAGGATATCTACTGTCTCCACGGGTACATGTAAAACTGTAACAGAACCGATTACATGTTTACATTGAAATAATCAAAATCAAAATCTTATACTACAGAAGTTCGTAATCGATACAGATGATAATTCAATAATTTGGGAATTTGCTGTATTTTATATTTTTAATTAAAGTTAAAAATTTGGTTGGAGGCATTTTATAGTAAAGCATTCCGCATAATTGAAGGTTCTCATAGAAACACAAGAACTTCCTTTTATTCGTATACAACTAAACGAGTTCAATTCCCCGCTATCTAAAAAGCAGTCTATTAAATATTTTACATACCTACATAGGGTTAGTTTAATTAAACCATGCTTTTTTACAACTGTGCCCAAAAATACGGCGCGAAATCTTGGGCACTACTTATGATTAATATAGGCAAACCAAAATTGTTTCATAGAAATACATTCAATTTTTTATTAGGAAAAGCTCTTTCATAATGTTTCTTGTATTTGTGATTCACTAAGATTTATCTTCCAGGCATAGCAATATCTTATTATTCATTTCGCATTCATTCCAGACGAGAAGAGTAGTAAACAATGAGTAACGCTAAAAGTCATGTTCAACGTTCATAGTCGATTCCATGAACTTACGTTACGTAAACGTTACATTGTACCTATTAATACCACTAATATCTCGGTAAGTCAATGTTAGTCAAACGTTTTGAATGTATTCAGGTAAACTTCCAATCATAAAATACGTTGTTTAGGTTATTAGTTTTGTAATAAAGTACACAGTGAAGTTTACAGTTAGATTCCTAATTGAGAAGTTGTGCTTTATGTCTTACGTTGAAAGGAGCGGACACTACTTGAGCATACCTTGGACACAATATAATGCACATTTCATTGCTATGGAAACCCCTCACATGTTAGTTTATCGCTAAATAAAGAAGTCAAATATGTTGCGCTGGGTTTATCACGGTTTATCCCGCGAAGTATGGCGGCGGAAGCAGGTTGGCGGAAGAAGTATTTGGGCGCGTGGCTTTTTGTGCCGAAACCATAGAGGGTCGCTGACAGATGGAGAGGCACCCGGTAATCGAATTACTGTTTACAACATGTGTTCAGTGGAGGATTAACTTCAAGTGTTTAGGAAAAAATGCCCGATGGCAAACTTACTGTAGGTTTCATTAAGATTTGTGTAATCTGGCGATAATATTTATAAATATAAATACATACACTTCACGATATAAGTCCCACATGTGCTGCTTACAAGTTTAATCAAATCAATCATATAAAATACAATATTTGACAAAGATAAAACTGTTTCCTTTAGATGGAACATTAATTCCATATAGAAAAGAATCCACTAAAACGTCCAGTTATGTTATTCACTTCCTGCGAACGACATCCATAAAACATTCCTAGTTCCAACTTATTACATTTCCTTTGCCTGAGAAAATTTCATTAATCTCGATTCGGGATTTTAGTTTTATTTCTATAATTTATTTTTCAACACAAAGTATATTAATAGTAATAGAATATAGAATATCGTAGTCTATTTTAGAAAAAAACTTAACATCTGTAAGAACGACTTCCGTTACTGACACTGAAACAATCAGGAATGAAAGGGACAACTGTGAAGTTTTTTGTTTATTTTCGGAATAGGTTGAGGGCAATTTTTTATTGTTTTATGAAAAATAGATTAGGCCAACTTTTTACTAAGCTAATCATATTCTATCTTGCATCTTTCTTTTACTTGTCATGCGTCTGTAAATCTATCTCTTTTTACAGTTTCTAAAAAAGAGGTACTGCAACATACGCAAAGAATTAAGTCCCCCTGTGATCAACCGTCTCGGGAGAAAGTTTTTTCTAATCCAGGTGATTAATTAAGCTTATGGTAGCCCCTTGCTTTTCTATAAATAGTCGGTACTTTTTATGTCATAATAGTTTTTAGCTAAATATAGTTTTTACTATGAATGGCACGGGTACAAAAAGTGTCATATTATATTTAAACTTAAGTAGTAAAACATCTGCTTTGCATGAAATTCATATTTCATTAAAATAATAATAAATTAGTTGATTTAAAGTAAAATGTATCTATATTTTTCAATATATCGAAGGAATTATTTATGCTAGAGGAATAAAAACATATTTTCATCCCAGTCTCCTGTGTGATGTTTTGTATAGGTTTACCTAGCGTTTCGTAGCTTGAAAGCTACCACGCGCCAAGGCCAAATCTTACGGCGCGAGGAGCGGAAATGACCTATTAGACTTCGATGGCAGCTGGTGTGTCCGCGCAGCTGCCGACCGAATTTCGCCGCGAGATCGCGAAACGCGCCTTCCGTTTCCGGCCGATTGTGCTGCCTTGTTCTTGAGCACTTGAGGGTGGACATGAATTGACAATTGCCAAATGCCGCATTTGGGGTACGTTAATCCGAATTCCTTGTTATTTTATTAAAGCCAGCGGCTATTTTATTATATTGGTCATAATAACGAAACGTTGATTTCGTATGTAATCAAATATTTTTACCATGATTTTAATTAATCATGGATAGGATTTTGGTTGTCGTCAAAAGGTCAAAGCGCCATTTAGTACGGTAGCTATTTTTCTAAATATCAATATAAGTTTTTCTAAATCTTATATTAATTCCTTCCTATAAGTAACCCGTCAAACCTCAAAGCCTATATGAAGAACAATAAAAATTCATAACTGATATCTAACAAAACCTCATTATGACATTCTATCTACACAACGAGACATCCTACGCAGAACCTAACAATGCAAACACAGTGAATTGTGTTTACAGTTAGCGCTTAGCATGTAATATAATATAATTAAAGGAATAGTCCGGAGCAGGTTCCCGCGGGCTGTGTCAGGTGACGCGACAGTGAGCTACTTGCCGGGTACATGCTTGCTATTGTCTATGAGTAACTAGTCCACTAGTTGCGCGAACACCGTGTCTTTCAGGGCACCGTGCATAGAAAATCTTTAGATTTGATTTTTAATTTATTTATTCCACACCTATTATAATAATAATAAAATAATGGATTTTATTTACTTTACTAAATCATATTTTTTATCAACATTATTAATGTAGAAAATAGCAAAGTTAGGGTTTTTATTATTCAGGGGCAGACAAAGCTTTTTAATTGCGCTTCTGTTTGCAACCCACCACGCAAAAATAAATATTTTTTTCTCCTGTCCTTCTGTAACCAGTTGTCTTTTTTCTGGTACTGGTATTATATATAATATTGATATAATTATTAAAGAAAATTTAATAATAATTTCTATAGCATTTCTTTGAAATATAAGAGTTATCATTTTGAAAAATGATTTATGTCATATACATACAGTCTGATTATCTATGTATATATAAAACAAAGTCATAATATATATATGAAGAAAGCCTTGTAAATTTCTTTTATAGTGAATCTAACAAACTCAAAAAGTAATAAAAGGTACTACTCAAAGTTCACAAAAAATATGTTAAAATAATTTATAAGTGCGCAATTGACTATTAACAGGATGTATAATTACGCGTTACCATGCAATAATGGATAATAGAACCCCTAAACGTTCGACGGTGCACACTTGATTTATTTTACAACAATGAAGTAGTTCAGAATCGGAGTAATTTGAATCAGGTATGCGCCTCATCATGCCGATAATGGTCGACTAAATCGATTGTACTTATATATTATTCTTAATGTTGTTAATAAAAGTGAGTGTAACAGGTGGGTGATTTTATGTGATTTTTTTAATAAGTATTTAAATAATAAGTTAATATTAAAACTTAGTTTGAGAACAATAAATTATCGTTTGCTTCCTAATGTTTTATAATTAAAATCATAATTATCGTTATATAGATATAGTTAAATAAACAATCAAATTCCTATTCCTTTTCCGACTTTTATTATAAGGTATAGTCAAAGTAAAAATTTATACACTTATAAATTACATTCTGACATCATTATAAACAGGCTGCAATTTTAACTTTCGTTAGAAGAATAAGTTAAACCTACAACTTCTCTATGAATATGATTCGTTATATTGTTATATTCAACAACAGTTTAAGAAGTTCATAGAACTTATTCGAAAAAGTTGAAATACCTTTTTTGACATATGAAATCCATTTAGCATACCCTTTTACAGATTTAACAGTATTTTGTGGTTCTACACATTTTTTTGTCAGAATCGCCTATGGTAATGTTTTGTTACCGGTTTAAATATTCCATACTAGTTAATTTAAAGGCTTTAATACAAGTTTACTTAATATGTATATATTAAAAAAACGAATTAATGTGTTATTTGCGATTGAATTAAAACAACTACTAAAGTTCAATTTTAAGTTATCGAGATTACCTCAGTTTCAAATATCAAAAAAGTTGTTCAATATTTTAGGATACGGTGATTGTGCAACAGATTTTTACGAAAACACAAAAATATTGAAATAAAAAAGTTATTCTGAAACATCATGTTAATTACCAACCGAATAGGTTTTTCTAAATATTTCAATGCAGATTCGACATTGCTGAATCTGTGGCGCACGTGCACTTGCGCACCTGCCGCTACTCCAGACCAGGGGGGTGAAAACCTAATAAGCAAATACAAAAACTCATAAAAAAATTCGACGGCTTACACTCATAGTCTTTCTTTAGCCTTAACAAGGTGCGATTTAATTCAATGCCTTTTAATAATTATTGACATGTAATTAAAGTTTGATATCGTATAAATATATTCTTTAACCAATTTACAATAAATTTAAAATATACCATCTTAGGAAGCCTTAGAAAAATATTGACTCAACAAAACGGGTTTCGATTTTCAAGATAATCTGCCAAATTTACGCTGAAATTTACAAAGTTTTAATACAGCATTTGCAAGACGTTTTAAATTCATTAAAACGTTGGTTATGGTTATACCACCTTACGCGGTTGGATCCTTGTGCTGAACGCGGGGAATCACTTTTTGAAGTTGCAATATTTTTTAACAAGTGACTCCGTTTTTAACAATTATTAAATGTTTCAAATACATAATAAAATTAAAATAAAACCTTCAACGTTCATATAATTAGTAGTAAGTAGGTACCATTTAGATAATAAAAGTTTATTATATTATATTACGATTTAAGCATATTTATTAGTGTAATTGGCGAACAGGTATGGATATTTTAAAATCTATTACATTGTGTTCTATGCACCAATTCGGTCACATAACGAAGGGTTCATTGGCGATGTTAATACGGTAATGACTGTTCGAGCGGCGGTGGCGGCAGGAGGCAGGACAATGGGGGACGGAAACCATGTCCGCCGGATGTCGTCGCATCAATCAATCCACTCTACCTACCGCACGCTATCTATCCAATTTTTAGTTGATAAGCCCACATACCTAATATGTGTTTCATCAATTCACAGATTAAAGAGCTTGTGTGCCTCTTTTCTCGTGGATGTGGCTAGAGCAGTTTGTTGATTGTTGCACTAGCTATCTTCACATATGGACTCCTCTACTGCTTATCATTTGCTGAGATTTTTTATTAAAAAAAACCTTATATAAGCAGTAATCTCTTACTACTCATATAACTTAAGGACACTTGCTCCTGAATAGGAAGGGAAACAGAGAGAGCACTTCGGGAGGATGAGGAGATTGTGTCTGTAATGAAGAGTCGAAAGGTTATTTATTTTTACAAAATTTATTATCTTAGTGCATCTGTATATGATAATTATTCGAAGTAATAAAAATCTCAATAAACACTTATTCAATAAAAAAAATAGGTGATTCTCTGGGGTTTATGAGTACTGTGGTTAGGAGAGTGGAGCCCATTTCACCTCTTGTGACTGTAGAGCTCTCATCAAAAAAGGAAGTCTTCATTTGGGGAGACACTTAATTGAGTTTAGGAAGATACTAAAGTTTAGGGATAGTGTCTACATGACGAAACCATTTTAATCAATTATTTTTATTTCTTTATTGTTTTTTAAATCGATCTAGAGACAGGTTACAGTGACAAAACAGTCCCAAAAGACCGGGCACCCTGAAAATACAAATAAATTCTAAGTAATACAGTTAAAATATAATAGTAGGGTGAGCAGAGATCACTAAACAAGGAAATGAGGAATTGTTTGATTTGGTCTTCGTTCTCCTTTTTATAGATACTTACTTTGTTCCAGTGCAGCGCATCTTCAACGCTAATTCATCTTTGGAACTAAAAAAAAATCGCAGATTCTGCACTACCTTTTATATTAAAAATAAGAACAGCCAAAAGTAATAAATTTTAACACAAAATAAATTTCCTAAGTAGTTAAATAAACCGTGTGTACCAAAGTTAGGTATTTTAATGTTGGCCGGAACAAAATACCTAATTACCTTTAATTATTCTTTAATATTTTAAAAATTAATCTGCTCCACTTAGACTTACCTATTGAGTATCTGCACAATTTTTCTGAAAGCATGAATAATCCATTTCACTTTCAATGGAACCCTACTGTTACTATGACACAAATACAATTTTAAATTCATTATATTTTATTGCGCAGACGTCTCTGCTATTTCAGGCTCCATTATCCGGAAGTGGCGTATAAAAGCAAACTATTGTTGACACTTTCCCACGGAGCGGCAACACAAATAATAATTGCATTTCCTCGCCCAAAACTCATTACGTGATTGTATGCGAGTCTGACAGCTTACCTTTTTATTGGGAGTCCCGGTAACAGCAATATAGGCATTGTTTATGGCACCTTTGCATTAGCCGCCCACACAATAAAACGTGGATTTGTCTCTCTAAGGTATCATTGTGCTGGGCACGTAGGGAACCCTCTGGATACTAGAGTAGATTTGTCTAAAACAACATTCTCACGTTCTGCATCCATTGTAAACAAAACGCTATGGACGCCCGTTACGTTTCGTTTACCACCTCTATTGTTCTATGCGAGCTTGTGAAATGTAAACAACACCGTGAAAAATAGAAAAGAGTTTTTTTTCCAATTTCGATAACAAAGAGGTCCGAAATAGTTTGTCAGCCAGTGTCATTGTACCAAGGCATGAATGAATGCCGTATCCGCATATTCTGCAGCTCAGGCACGTATTTGCGGCCAGTTGCCTTTTTCAATTCGGTGATTGTCATAGAGTAAATTATTAATAATTACAGAAAGGGAACAATTTTATTACTTGAGGTAATTTAAAAAGTTAATTATAATTTTGCTTATTTATTTGTCTAGAATACTTCCATATTATTTTTAGTTGTAAGGTAGTAGTGATTATGTTCTCTCGAAGCTTTTGCAATTCGTTATAAATAAAAATAAAGGGCTAGAAATAATTATGGATATTTCGAATGCTTTCAATTGTTCATGCGTCCATTACTACTATCATCTCATAAGGTATATTCTATAAATAAAATAAAATTGCCACAATTTAATATGTTTTATACACCTTACAGAAAAAAATGCCGGTTCTATGAATAATTATTTCAATTTTATTTCAAATAAATATAACAAAAGTACCTCGGTTATAGAAATCTATATATGGTACAATAACTAGTAAATAATTTTTAATTCCCAGCCTATTCATTGGTTTATTGACCTGTATTCAAGAGTTTGAAATTGATACAAAAGCTGTTTCCTTTATCACCTACTCTGTGGTACAGGTGCATTACAGTGTTGCACTTAGTCGTTTCCATTCTAGGGTAGTACGACAATACTAGATCCACGTCATTCATCCGGTACGCGCGTGGCCGGCCCGACGACTATCCTGCAGATTTTGAGGCAGGATGATTCACATCATTTCATCAATAAAGTTCGGCCAGTTCCGGACCTGCCACGATGAGGATACTGACTCACGAATTTGAATAGAACAAGGTATTTCTATTATGTAAATGGCAGGAAGTGGGAAGAGATTTCGAAAATATAAAAATAATATTAACTTTTGAAGGTGTATACTATACCGATCGACCTACTACGACTGTAGTAATTTAATGATATTTAAAGGAGTGCTATTTACTTTCGGGATATTATCGTGATAACGAACAGTTTTCCTATTAAATATGAGAAAAACAATAATTTTATCAAAATGCTTGAGCGAGATAGCTAGGTTAGCGTGGCTCGAGGGCCCTGAAGACTCTAAGAGACAGCGAGAAACCTCCCTTGGAGGTGATGCCTGTCGATTAGAAATCCTCCAGAAGCGAATCGCACCTTAAGGCTTGAGGACTCTCCAAGGTTCTCGCCTCCTTAAAACCCCGGTAACGCTGTAAAGGCCATTTGCGGCCAACAGCATTAGTAAAAAAAAGGTTACGTAACTCATGTAGTTACAAGACAAGTTTATGATATTCGTCTATAAAAAGTAAGTGTGACAGGAAGAAATTACCTGGGTAAGTAAACATCTTAATTTTGTAAAACTACTGTTGTGTTCTATAAATTGTAACACTTGCGCAGTCGTCGCACGCGCCGCCCGCGTCGCTATTGTTAGTGTTTTGGTGCGCGCGCTTTGTCGCTACCAGAGCCCATTCATGGCGACACTGCACCCGTTGATGGTTACGCATATTTATGGGCCATGTCGAGGAAATCATTATAGTAAATTATCGTCGGTTTTGTCGGTTGTAGGTACCTACAATCGTAGTACTTAGCGTAGTGTCATCAAAATGTGTGTCGGTGTGAAGTGTTTTACAATATAATAACGGAATGTTTTATTTCCGTTTCGAGCTACTAATGTTCACTTAATCTATTTCAGATAAAAAAAATTACATTTATGTACTTAAAATATTTGAAGTCTAAATAACATGTTTATTTCATTCGGGACTAATATTTTATTTTATTTATAATCAAAATTATTATATATCTATTTATATTAAACACTTTACCAAAACATTTAAAGTTTTAAATATGGTCAAATTATGAAGACAGATTTCAACATACGTTAAGCGGTTTCATTTGGTACAAAAAATTTTATAGGAACTTTAAAGTCCACTTGCAGCAATTGTTAAATAATACATTGATTGAGTTAAGATGAAACTATTTTTTTGTCTAAATAAAATGACGTCGAGGACTAAATCTAGATTGATTGAAGTCATGATTTTAAGAATTTTGCAGCAAGCGGACATAAGAATCCGATGCCAGTTTCTTTTATTGGAATCGCGGGTTAGGTGTGAAGTAGCGAGGCGCATGGGGCTTCTGGGTTGACGCCTTCTCGGTGTGAATTGCAAATACCACATTAACACGCACGATGGTATACATTCTCACAGACAATTAGGACCCGCTGATACTACAGTGAAGCCTTTTTAACTAGCCTTCTTTTTAATTTTAATAACTTTTAAGTGGTTATGACTTACCGTGTACATAGAGTATAGGCTATTATCGTGGTAAATATAACTATGGGTAATGGGCTTGTAAAGATAATATAATTTTATATATCTATAATAAATCTGGTATATAAATTGCACGGAATAGTCATCTCACGTTAATGGAAAGGATCTCTATTTGCAATGTTTTCTTCGGCTTACACTGGAAAACGAGCTGCTAAGCTTTAATGAAGATATAGTTAATTAGAATTTAAAGATTAAATTGATTTGACAATTCATAATCATAATTTATATTCATATATAATCTGTAGGAATCAACAGACGGAGGGTTGATTCCTACATATTATAATAAGATTGACATTAAAGTTGCTTTACATTTAAGACGCTTGTTATGGTACTGATTAAGGTAAGACTTAAGATGCATGTTACGAGATATATTCCATAAATTGTCTTACAAATGAAACCATTTATACTTTTCTTATAAGAATTTAAGTTATTAAATATTTAACTTAAAATTCATTAGCTACATGTAAAATAAAAATATGTATTCAGTAGCTGGTATTTGCGAAACGCAAATGTTATGGCAACAATAGACTTTTTATTGCAGTATAGTATACAAGAAGTTGGTCAATAGAAAAATCAATAATAAGACTAGCACAAAACACAATCATCACTTGATGCAATACTTTAGATAGCTTACTTAACTGTCAAAGAACAAAGAACCGTATAAAAACTGTAAATAATGAGTAAAATTTAATCTTGAGGCAATAACGAACTTTCATTCCATTTTTGCGAGAAATTGCTTTTGTGAGAAACCGACGACAATCGGCCTACCCACTGCTAATTGTTAAGAGGAAACACTGAGTTCGAGAGAGTTCAATAAATAGGACATGGCAAGCAAAAGGGGCATTGATTGACGACAGTGTAAAAGCGTCAGCGTGCGACATGCGTTCCATTCTACATACTCTGAATTTTGATACAATTTAAAAAAACGTATTCATATTGATGGATTGTAATCAACACATAAAACTAAAATGAGCAAAATTTATTACAATATTAGAAGGATAATCAGGAAAAGATATGGAAAGTGCACAAATCAAGGAACAACTTTTGTTCAACGTCACTTACGTTTTCTTAATGAATAGGTTACACAGTTGGTGCAGTTTTAGAATATTATTGAATGTAAAAAGTTAGAATATATTTTATTTTACACCATAAATGATAGACAATTTTACAGACGCTACATTGCAATAAGTGTTATAGTTACGTCATTACTAGAGATCAATTTCACAAAAAATTGCTTAAATAGAAACGAAATCGTAACTAAACTACAGTTTATTAAAAAACTTATGACCAATTTACTAATTTTTTATGAATCATCTTTATGACGGAGGATTTTAAACGTATAATTTAATAAGTATAATTGAAATGCACAAATCAATCACTTTTTATTTCTCGTACCGAACAATCCAGATACAATTCGTTTTTAAATGTTTTGATGTTCCCGGGAGTAAAGTCAAGAAGTAAGTGATGACGTACAAGTAAGTAACCCCGAGAGCAAAAGGCAAATACTATAAAAGTATTGGGCTATAGCTCACGGGGTTACGTATATCAAGCTCCCCTAAACAAAGTCAATAGTAAGCGAGGTGACACTATTCAAACAGCGGTCCTGGACCATCAGACGTGCAGGCTCTCCATTACGCGTGGGAACCAACCAAACCAAATTATTAACAAAAATATTTACATACAGCCTACTTAAAAGATTGACCAGCGTTGTTTGCGCTGACAAGTCGCGCTGTAAACACAAATACATAGTCGTGTAAACGAGCGTTTTTCAAAGTTTGTGGGAAATCTCTGAGAGCCACATCCACAGCTGACTTGGGGCGGGTCAATATTTGCTTGACCTGTATGTGAGCCGAGCGTTGTGTGCTGAATGGTGTCAACTCTGAGGGTGGTTTGCTTTGTAACCGATAGGGCGTTAACTCGGGTGTAACAAATTGTAATATTATAATATAATTTCTTTTCTAATTTTATAATGCAAAAAGGATAAATTAACAGAAAAAGTGCCAGTTTTAAAAAAAATCTACCAGTATAACAAAAAAAATGCCCCACTAGATTAAAAGAGCTTTTCGTAACTGGCAGAGACTAATTGGCCAAAAGTTTTTTTCTCATAGAAAGTATAAATTACTGTATAAATGAGACAAAACCAATTAGTGATCATAAGTTACTCAGTATATTTTCGCAGTCGTAATCGATATTAACGAAAGTCTAACGATAACACGCACGGGCATAGGGATATGGACTACAAGATATTGGTTTTATTCGAAAATGTGAATAATTTATATTAAATATTTTATATTAAATAAGCTTTGTTAAGTATGTTGCTTTTGTGTGAATTAATTATACTGAGGAAATATTTACAAAAACTGTTACTGTAAATTTATACTTACAATGAATATAATAATCTTATCCTGCCAATCATACATGTTAACGGGTAAATTACAAAGAATATCATAATTTTTCTTTTTGCACGCATATATTTGGTTGCCACTTGCAAGCAAACGACGTCACATGTTTGTTCAGGTGACTTGTAATAACTCCTCAAATATTTCGCTAAGTTTAAGTAACCATTGATTTTAGATATACTGATTGTTTTGCAATATTTCATTTTAATTATTTAATCTGAGGGTATCTTGGTTGAGTAGTAAGAAAGAACCCCTGTATACTAAGCCAGAGAATCCAGTTAGAGACAGATATTTGTATTATGAGTACGATTAGGGAACCAACCGTTCCCGAATCATCCATGTTTATATGTTTATTTAGATAAACATATAAATTAGATATTCTGACTGTTGCTATTAGTACAAACGGTCAGAATATCTACATCTTTATTTCGCTCTATATCTCATCTAGTATTCATAACGCAAGCTCTTCATAATTTACAGTGCATATATGTGATCACCGAGGGACTCGAGTCTACTCTTAATTAGAGCCATTAGGCCTTAGTTACCAAGTGAGGGTTGGTTGTTTTCAGACACAACCTAAGAATTTCTTCAGAAGTGTGCACCTTTCCTCGCAATGTTTTCCTTCACAGTAAAAACGTCGAATAAAGGTACGTATGAATTTAAAAATTTAAAACACGTTCATATGTGGCGGGGTTAGAACCGCTGCCTCCTGTATGAAACACAATGACCTTACGCACTAAGCCACCGACGCTTCCCTAAGGAAGCGTCGGTTTCTTTCTAAAAAGATAACATTTTATAAACATTTGTTCATTAGTAATCATTCAATTGCTCGCAGCGGGGCGCGTGATTGGCCCATCATTCTATAAACACTGGCGCCCGCCATTCCGGTGACATGTGTTATGAATATTATAGAATAAACTATTACACAATATTTTTATTTAAGATTTCATACCAAAAAAATTGTATTTCGACAATGATTAAATCATTTGTTTGAGAAAAAAAACTAGTATTAAAATTATACTTACCTTTAATATTTATATGTACATTTTTATAAATTAACCTATAGATACAATACGATGTACTTAAAATCAAAACGGTATTCATTATTTCAGAGCTATCTATGAAATCATGAATAGCTTGTTGATTAATAGGTAAAAAATGTTCCAAATATATTAATATAAATATAGGAAGCATAATTATTATTGTTGTCGTTCGAATAAAAAATATTATGGTATTGATCCATTGTGATCCTTCATAATGTGAGTACGGTTGAAACTGGGTAGAATTACAACCTATTTTATCGAAGGAAGGAAGGAATAAAAAATTGTTTATAGAGTCATTGTTAATAACCACACTAATTTTTATCTGATTTTACCTGACTGACCTAGAAGGATAAAGTAAAGAAAAAGTAACCTAAAGTAACAGTAATTGATACCTACTTTATAAATTAATGTTATTTGACTACACATTATAATATTTAACATAGGTACCATGAAAAACAAACATAGCACAACGTCCTTATTCAATTCACCAGTAGTCATAGTGCACCAGGACTTAATAATCAATTTATATCAACATAGGATTACTTTTATGTTGTATTGGCATTGAAGGTGAAAGGAGTGGTCGGCCTTATGAAACCTTGGGTTCTCGAGGTGCTATCAAGGATATCCTGTAGACAAATGTGTTCAAGTTGGACATACCTAATAGCTTTATACTCTGTGGGGTTTACCGTAACAGGAAGCATGAGTAGTCATCATATTTTTGCAGTTTAAACAAGGTTTTTTTTCTGATTTAATTAAAGAGTGCGAGCTAAAGGAAAACTTCTTTGTACGGACGGTCTCCTCAAATCGACGTCTTTTACGCCTATTTTGCAATGGAGGGTGTGGGGCTGGTTCACTCCAGCCATCCTAATTCCTCCAGAAAGTCACCTAATGCCCCGACGTCACCAAATGTCTCTTGGAGGCAACCCGGGGATCCCAGGTAGGTTGCCCGGTAATGAGCCACTCCTAAAAGAAATCTAATAAAACAAAAGTACCAGTATAGTGGTGTAGGCTTCAATTGTATCTTTAAGTTGACATCTTAGGTGTAGAATTAGCCCTACTATTTATATCAGAAAGATGAATTATGTAACTTTACATATCATTACTCAAGGCTACTTTACATATAGTTAAAAAAACAAGAGACCGAATAATTAATTGAAAACCATCAAGGTCATACTTTATTCCAATTGCTACACATATTAAATTTACCGTCTATAATTTTTTGTTTGTCCCTTCTGTTAGATTCTGTTGCACGATTACAACAGTGGCGCCGCACCGTTGTCACAGGAAACACAGCCCAATTTTCCCATTTGGTCTATCTATACCACGATGAGACCTTACACCTAATGAGGTCATATATTCATTATCGTGTTGATTATTCATGCAGGCACATCATGTGAGAGATGAAAATATCTTATTTTCAAAGGTAATTACCGAAGTTTCTTCCTCTGTAAGTTTTATGATTTTCACTTTTAATGTAGCTATGTAAAATTTGTTCTGAAGTGCCCCCATAGCTTAACCCCTTTTCGACATTAGTGTTAAGCAATACGGATTCAATTAAGTTAAAAATAATGTGCTATGGGTGCATTAGGCGAAAAACGTGAATAAGGAAAGCAATAAAAGATTTTACTTACTATTTATGTTAATATTTTAGACATCTCTTAAATGTTTCCAGCGCTGTTATTACATAATGTAAGTAAGATTAGTGCTCTTTCAACGATTCAAATACAATCAAAATTCACTCACTTTAAGTTAAAACTATCATTAAAGTTATAGGTATGAAACATACAATAGTAACGGTTTCGCTGACTTAAAACGGCTCTCTTAATAACGCATTTCCTTGTTTTTTAATTGACGAAGGAATGCAACCGTCAAATTGCCGTTCTTGAGGAATCTGTTCCATTATGTAGCACTCAGGAGAAAGAAAAAGTTTTTTATCATGTTAATTATTGTCACAGTAGGTATAATTGTCATTACGAATACATTGAAAGTTTAGGTTTAATTACTGAAGTTCAAATCAGGTTAAATTTTAGGTAATGAAAATTTTGTGTGTGGATTATTTAGTCTCAATTTTCTTAATTCACATTTAGGTTGAGCCGTTGTCTGGTTGGGAATTAATATACATTTTGGAGTTAAGTTGTAGTCACATATAGCCGCATAAGATGCATAAATCGATTGGCCCCTTAAGTTTCTCTCGTCATCGCCGGACATCCACGGCATTTCCTCCAGCGCACGCGCCGGCACGCGACTCATGTGACATTCGATTACCTCCGGTATAAAGAAATTTATTCTCAATTGCCAGTATAATGTGCACTGTTAAAAGTGGGAGAAATTGATACACAAAGGATATGTATCAACTTAAGAGCAATTTCATTGTAATATAAAACATACCGGTGTAAAATCAATCGGTCAGAACTTTTATCTTAGTTCATCTTAGTTTTTTTTGTATGAAATATAAGTATTATAATTTGATTACTTTCTTTTTGTAAGATTTTTGTTGTTGTAAGAAAAACCTTTCTTATGTAAATTTGGATTGTAAAATAGCTCGAAAACTATATTTATTGTATCCAATAATATAACAACTAAGGAAACCATTCGTTCGTAGTCGCATCGCGTTGGCTGCGGTCCTAATAATCCAAAGAATTCTTCGATATTACATTTCAAGTGCCAATATCAGTATATCATTATGGAATCACGATTATTGTGGTATGTAGCAATTATGTGCATCCTTTTTGGCGTAGTGACCTAAAAGTGTTCTTTGTCTAGGCGAGCAGCGCGTGGGCTCAGGTATTGTTAACTGGTGCGTCCGCCTCACATTAGCGCCATCCTGCCGCCAATTCGATGAACGATAAGATTGTTATAAATGATCTCTCGATAAACTAATAAGATAGATTATGTTAAATATTACTTTTGTATTTTCATGTGATCGTGAAATTTTAAAATCTTGTACAGTTATTTATTTGTTAATACACTATTATTCATTAAATATAATCCTGAAATAGTTAATATAGAGCTGGAAGTAATTTGTACAATGATTTTCAGCATGAACCTTAATTCTCGTCAGATAACATCGACCAAAATTCTTGGATTGGGACACGATCGGGTCGTTAGCCAATCAAAAGACATTTAGCTAGATATCGCATCAATCACTGCGTAATTATTAACAATAGGCTCTATATCTTTATGAATCACGTGCTATTGAAATACCTTTTTTTTTATAAAAAGCACAGCAAATGACTCGACACCACCTGATGATAAGCAGTAGACTCCACTCGAGTCCACATGTGAAGATAGCTAGATACCTAAGAAACCTTAAGATACCTAAATTACATTTAAAAAATTGGCATACAAATATATATATCAAGAACTTTCATTAGTTACCATATATTATCATAGGAAAACCTTTAAGAAATCCGGAATAATTAAAAGGGGACAAGTGGAAATGTCGCCTCATAGACAACAATATATTTTAACAAACGTAGACTCTCAAACTAATAATC
The DNA here is from genome assembly GCA_943193645.1 of Acentria ephemerella. Classification (NCBI taxonomy): domain Eukaryota; kingdom Metazoa; phylum Arthropoda; class Insecta; order Lepidoptera; family Crambidae; genus Acentria; species Acentria ephemerella. The sequence continues at coordinate 4,975,303 of OW971886.1, read as the reverse complement.
CACATTTTTTCCAAACGATATAACCTTATTTGTCGATTCGAATCGGCAGGGCTAAATATAGGGGACACAATGTGAAACTTTTTGTGGAGACCCGATGATTCCATTTAGATGTTTTTTGTTCGCGGATTCGGAAGCCGCAGGTAGAGAGCCTAGATCCGCATGTTTTTGTTAATCTTTTGTGATTTACTAATGTTTACAAATTCGCAAATTGTGAAGCAATAAATGTTTAAACGCATCAGCTGCGTTACGAGGCCAATTGGTTGGGTGTGTCGAACATTATTTGCATTGCACTGCAAACAAGTAAACAACTAGAACTTTATTTAGTCTCATTTGTATAATACAAGAATACAAAGTTACATTTTATAGAAATATCCTATAGTAAGTACCTTTTCGCATTTATTTTGGGATATTAGTTTGCGTTTACAATCTATAAGTTATATAGTCTATCTATAATAGTATATCTATAATCTATAAGTTATATATTAGATTGTAATTATGATATAATCATAAATATCATTATTGCAATTTATTACACTGCCGAATAAAGAAATTACAGTTTAATACTTTTCGAGAGTCAATACGCTACGATATTTTTTTTGCACAATAAAAGAAAAGGTTTATAATTGTATAACATCTGTCTATAAACGTTTTAATCCCACATTAAATTCTAGACAGCAATAAGTACAGTTACGATAACCAATTGACTCTCACTAGTGCTACTTATTGAAAATAAGTACAGGTACGATTAAGCATAAAATTGGAACATTCATATTTGGGGAAACACAAAATTCAAATAAATTGTAAACTATGAGTGCTCATTTAAAATTTGATAAAAACATCTTAATATAATAAACTAAACGATACATTATTATTTTATATCTGTCTGATCTGCATATTGTATTATATTATTTATGTTATCTAGAAATATATGAATGAATTGATTGAAAATTATATTATAAGGTAACTCATGTCCTATTCCTTTTAGTTATGATACTTACGATTTAAGTCAAGTAATAGATCGGTTGTAGTCAAGTTATAGATACACTGATTATAATACTTTTTTAATTCATTTCTCATTGCTAAGAAGGATTCATACTATTTTCCTGAGTTACAATTGTTGGATAATCAAAATTATGCATCAGATAAAATGCACTCAAAAATTTTATAATTAATAAAATTCTTAATGGATCTAATCTACAGGGTGCCTTTTATTTAATAACAAAAGTATGCTTATATATAACACAGAGTACCTGATAAAAATTACTCTGTTTATTTGAAAAGAATTACTTAGTGATTTTTTTAAAAGGATAATTTGCATTAAGATTTGATGACTACTGTATTAATTTAAGAAGCTTATTTACATAATACTAGCAATCGCAAACTGACAAAATATTAGATATATGACTCACGGTCCCTAATTCTTACTTATAATAAATAATAAGAGTACTGAATTCTCAAAGGAGGCACGTTGATTTTAAAAAACTATATTTTACTCCACTTATTCATACTTTTTAAACTGTTAAAACTAAAATGCACGATATTGAGGAAGTTATACATAATCAAGCACCCATATGTCTGACCTTTGGAGGTCAAAATACCTGGATGAACAATTTCCTAGTGGCGTGGAAAATACTAAGAACTAACAATCGCGTAGGTATGCCAATTTGACAGGATCTCAGGTAATAAAAAGTTCATCAGATCAGAATTGAATTGATATTAAGATAATATAAAATGATCTTAGGCTGCATTATAAATCAGGAGCAAAGTTTGTAAATAGCGTTTTAAATGTACGTTTGTTAATTAGTAGCCATTGCCATCTTTACAAACGTTTAGGAATGGAGTAGCTGTTTTGAATTTTTCTTAAAATGAGTTTTCACTGGATAATTACAATCATAGATAGATAGTACTATCAAAGACAACAATACAACTTCCAAAATGGCAATAAATAAGTGAAAATAGTGTATAAAACAAGCTGCGACACCTGTAACCTGACACAATGAAGAGCTACATGTACTACAATCACGGTTGAATAAATAGTATGAAATACAATGAGTTATATTCATTTTAGATATCATGTTTAATAGTAACGTTTACTGCTTATGACCTACATAATCCATATCCAAATAGATATGATATTATTTTTGTTTTTCAACATGACCGAGTTCGATTCCCGAACACTTGAATGTTTCAAGTACCAATATGGAACATCTTCTTTGATTTGGTTGTAACTTTTTCACTTGGTCCGTTAGGTCTGCTACGAACGCCATCTATTGAAAGTAATCTGAAATAGCAATTGAGAGAAAACAAACTGTAGTGAGCAGGCGTCGTCAAGCATGTCTGTGAAACGGAGCGGGCGACGACGCTGCGTGTGGCGGAACTAACAAGACCCATTTACATTTACCGTAAAATACAGCAATGCACGGCCTAGACGAAGACGTCAAACACGCACTACGTCAGGGGTCTTCTCTCTGTTCGTAAACGAAGCTTAGAGTCGTTTGTTCGAAAATATTAAAATAATACTATGGAAATTTAATTTTCCGTACAAACAGTTTATCAGAAAGGATGTAGCTGTTAAGTAACTTTGTTATTTTTCGGACTCGAAACAGACATTAATTTTATACAAGCCTGTACAAAATTTGTTTCCATAAGAGATAAAGTACGCACGTAACTTTGAGTACAGAGAGTAAGCCCGCAATTCACGTTCCCACTAAGTCAGCCGATCAGTAGTTCTGACGAACTTCGGGATTTGTTTACTTACGAAGCTTTGAATTTTGACATATTTATTTATTTTGTATAATATCTGCATATCTATCGCCGGCTTAGCAAAACCAACTATAGATAGATTATAGAGGCCAGTTGTTGGTATCAGATTATCCTTGTGTTTTAACATCATCTCTGACTAGATAAATTCTTTCAATCTACGATTATTCTAAATAAAAATAAATTTTCTTCAACTGGCACTAACACTGTCAATCAATGGTTGACCGTTAACTGGTTTTGGATTAACGTAAAGTATACCTTAGTCTGAACGGACTAGTCTCACTACTTACAACTATCATCAGACATTTAGTTCAGTCTTAATTAAATATGTTAAATGTCAATAAAAGGATGTCGAACACAGACAGTATTATTTAGCTATTTAAATCTTTTCCCACTATGCTAATTTTTTTTAAATTGACTCAGTTCTGTGTCGAAAAATAAAAATAAAACGTGTCAAGCAATACTCACATTGTGAATTTGTTATATTACCTATGTATGACAAGTTTAGCTTTGCCAGTTAGAAAAACAAAGACTCATAAATATAATAAACAAGGGTACTGACCTCACTGCAATAACTGTAAACTTTACTTATTAAATTTTATATTGTTCTCCACACCTGTGTGAAAGTAATTAACGTTGCTGCAAATAACCAGATTTAATACAATTTTATGCAGGTTGGACTTTTGATTAGGATTTTAATGTGGGAAAGTTGATCTCCAAAATTATGAAATTAATATAAAGCAAATCAAATTATGACATAGTCTATTTATAATCCTATATACAACGTTAACAACATATTGAATATAATTATGAATATGCATTGAAAATATGTAAGCGGATATCCTTTAACGCCATGTAATCAAGTCTCTCAAAATTTTTCACGTTGTTACGTAGCGGAGACAATCTATACCCAAGCGTCGACTGCAAAAAATCCTCAGGTGGTCATTTGGTCAATTATGACGGGTTGTTACCTCTCTCCCGCCGCCCGCGCCCGCCGGCACAGTGGTAATATTTACTTTGTCTCGCGGCACGCTCCCTATAATCCCGAATAACAAATTATGAAATGGATGAAAAACCCCAGTTAAGCTGTCGGCGATCCTAAACATAATGTTTGATTGTGTCCTAATGACAAGGCGCAGAATCACAGCCACCTTTTATGTAGAGCCGCCTGAATTTAACATTATTTTAATTGAAATTGTCACTTATTTTACAGGTAATAGAGTCGAAAATGGAATTGTTCGGGTGATTGCTGTCAGTGCTTCTACTAAGGAGGTCCTGGTAATTGAGCAATCATTTTCTCTAGGCGGCTGCGGTGAACGACGCATCGAAAATAAATGAAGTTTTCTATTTGTTTTATTTATTTGTTGAAGTTATGCTTACGAACGAATAGTAAATGGATTACGCGATTATGCTGCTTGTTACTTAGCTTATTATTAATGTAACCACTTAAGTTGTTACTGTATAAAAATTAAAAATAATTAAAAAAATGCATAAATTGTGTAAGTTTAATAGTATGTACTCTATTCAACAAATGATTGGATATCATAGTTTTGACGTTTTATACTTGATTTTAGTTATACTGCATTGATTCATTAACATAGCAGTACAAAAATATTCTGTCTATTATACAAAAATATGTATGTAGTCCTATTTAGAGTATATAATAATCTTTGTTTAATAAATAATCAACAGAACAATAATATTCAATTAACTCTCTTATCTCGTGGTACTTTAACCTAATTACCCAATGTTAATGCATCACTACAAGCTAACTAGTAATTCGACCTTCAACTGTATAGTATAGGAGCTATAAACATACAGAATATTAGCAAGTGATCCTATAATACAACACTATTATGATTAGTAATTTACCTATATTATTATTTTACTATATTAATATCATATTTATCCAATCTTATTCTGACTTCAGTTAATAATTATTATTCTTTGTATATTTACTCACAATGTTTTATTTCATTTGTCCATAAATATTTCATCGATTTTTGTTCATTTCCATCTAAAGGAGAGAAAGAGAGAAACGTGACCCATTTTCAGATTTCCCAATGGGTTCAATGAGAAAGGGAAGAATCAAAGGTTTAAATAAAATAAAATAAGTTCTTTACCTCAAATCCCTGCTGCGGTGCTCCAAATAATCACTTACTTGCATAGTTCGAACGAATCATTCTTCGACCAAAACTCTCGGAGAATATATAATATATAGGTAAACGCTATTATTTATTATTTTATTAATTGGTGCCAAATTGAAAAATTCCTACCGATTTTGTTAAAAATCAGCGGTGGCAGCAACGAAGCAAGTTATGATTTGAGGTTACTTAATTTTAAGAATAAGATATGCAGCCTATATATCATAATTTTCATTTGACATTATGAGTAAAAGAAAAAAAACATATTTCCACACTGTTTTACCTTAAACAGATTTATTTTAAAAGAATTTATTACGACTTTTATAAGTCCCAAGAAAATTAATTCACATCGACGTATCCTATCCTCTGGAGTATGCGGACTCTATAGCACGTGGGTTGTAGAGTGGGTTACCGAACCGTAACCGACCGTCAACGCCGGCACACGGGCTAGTTTTAAGTAACTATGTACTTGGTGCAATGTGAAAATAACATATTGAGTTAATAAATTGTGTAAAAATATTGTTTGATAAACTCTTAACACTTAAGTGTATTATTGTGTTGTGTACCAACCTGTTGCAATTATTTCTATGGTAGATATTATAATAAAAGGCCTGAGTTGAGATGAAGTACAATTATTTCACCTTTAGATTAAAGACGAAAACTGTTCAACCTTCAGCCTACTTTATCAATAACTGAACGTAGATTCTAAAAAATAGGACCTAGATACGCTTCGTATTTTAAGAATTTAGCATGTATCTATCGCAAAGTAAAATTAACACTCATGTATCGGAGTCACTCCTTCACTGTCATCACGCGCACTAAGAGATTTCTCCTCCTTGACTCCTTTCTCTGTCGCATAACTATAGCGTGGAATTCCTTGCCAGCATTCATATTCCCTACTTCATACAATATGGGTTTCTTCAAAAGAGGCGTGAAAAAGCACTTTTTGGGCCGGCAAGGTGAAGGTGGCTAGGGCAGTATATCGCATGCTTCACTAGCTATCTTCACATATGGACTCCTTTACTGCTTATCATCAGTTGGGGCCGAGTCATTTGCTGAGCTTAATATAAAAAAATCGTTGTTCATTAGGTCACCAGTAGGCAACCAGTAAACATAAGATATTTCATATCTTATTTATATTGATCGAACAAACTCCATTTGACTTCCTTAAGTTAAGCTTAGCTTGCAAAGTTGTGCGACCTTGTATTCTACTACCTTATTCTTTAAAGATATCGACCAAATTATTGATCGTATGTAATTTGGTATTGGCATGTTAATAGCAGCCACTGGGTGTCATAAGCGATATATAGGATGTAGGTTAGAGGGGTCATTAGCACGACCTTGCGAATGTCGCTGGACCTGAGTCACGCTCGGCACGCAAGCCAATGATTCATGTCAGTCTGGCAAAATTTGGCTGGATCACACGCAATCCTTCATTTAAGTACGGAATAAGATAGTGAACTTTGCCATCTGCAGATTTAAAAGTGTTTACGTCGGCGACGACGCACTTCAAAGTTCGCATTTGTAGCATGCAGCATTTCAGAGAACTATTTGTATAATAATAAACAAAGCGGGCAAAAAATTGCATGATTAAAATACGTCATAATTTAATATTACATAATTTTTATACACGTGTATGATATTTATTCAACTTAGATATAAACCCAAATAAGAACTTTGTGCAAAAGTGCATCGACGAAACCCAAGGAAATCCGAAAAAATATTCTCATCATAAGTCCCACCGCTGGCTTTCCTACAAGGGAGAAAATACATGATAGGTTTGGGCCTTTTATACAGCCACGCTCGCGTTGGTTAGTTAGTAAGCAGTTGCTGTTATAACCGGGACGAACGGCTTAAAGTGCTTTCCAAAGTATGAAGGAGCTAAGATGAAAAATTGTGTTGCACCTTTTTTGAATCAAGATGCATTTAGAACTACTTGTGAGTTTCTCGAATTATTGCTGTAAATTAATTACCACACCCAAAAAATTGGCAATAATTATGTGAAGCCGATATAAAACTTCTTAAAAAATAATTAAGTTTTTATAGATAACTATGTAAAAACTCATACTAAAACCCGTCAAATCACGTGTCCCAATCTCAACCTCACCTGATCTTCATTGAAACAATGTATCGGTGCCAATGAAAACAACTATTTCAGAGAATCCAATCATTAGATCAAAGAACTAGTCAAACGGCTCACGACTAATTTAAACAGGGATACAGGATTAACGCCAGGAAATCTGACAACAGGATACGTCAATTTAAAATAGTCGGAACGAAGCGAGTCAATGATCAACGTCTATTGTTGTAAGGACGCTTTAAGCTCGTTGCGCCCTTAACTAATAGCCGCTCATATAGTAAAACAGAAGCTAGAAAGGCAGATTTTCATAATTATTTCTGATGTTCAGTAAATTTTTTGTTATATATTTTATTATCTTTATTCGTAGTTTATAGCTACTATTAAAGTTTGAATCGTGCCTTTTGTGGTTATTTATATGTGATCGTAATATGTACAAGTTAAGTTTACGTTTTTTATATGTGAAGAATCAAACTTTGGCTTTACTAAATAATTTCCAAAAATATTATTATTATATTGACAATTGTACACGTGTTTTCAGTAATTGTAATAAATAAAGTCGTTGTGTGTTATTTATGTGCCGACAGGAGGGAACTAATAGTGTATTTTTTATATAAAACGTAAAGCAAATGACTTTACAATCGGTAAACAGTAGTAAGACAACTTCTGCAATCATCTAATCAGGTGCAACTTCTCTAGCCACCTCTACTAAAGCGTCACACAAAGTGCCTTTACACGCCGCTTTTTAAGGAGCATGATGTATGAAGGAGAGAATACCCGTGCCGATTTATAATTCCACGTTCTGGTGCTGACAGACATATAATTTAAATCTGTGCATTAATTAGCGGTGTAACAGTGAATCATAAAACAAAGTGTGTTGTTAATTAAGAAATGAGAAATGATTGATTAATACAAAAATATCGATAAGGAAGCTACAATCAATTGATTTTTAGAATATTACATGTGAAATATTGCACCTTGAGACAAAACAAGCAGAACGTGAGGCAACAACGGTTGCTAAACAGCCCATTAATAAGGAGGCGGTGGTCCCGCCCGAGCTTCCGCGCCGTTCCGGGAACCAGACGGGAATAGCGGGAGCATCCCTGCATGTAAATGGAGATCAAATTAGATACTTCGGCTTATTGGATTTGGGATGACACTGCTTATTTTAAGTGATTATACCCATTTTTTTGTCTGAAAAGTGTTTATAGCTACTCTACAATGATTGGGACAGAAGTCGGGTTATGTATACTAAACACAAACTTACTAAAACAGATAGTTTTCAGTCATATTTTTATCAACTCTAGAGGAACGAAAATGAAAATAAATTAACATTACTTATTATTAAAAAAATTAGCAAGTGCAGCAGGAGGCTAATTCTACAATTGCAGCTAGCACAGCGCGCTGGTGGGCGACAATCGACATTAGATCTGTAATTGAAGTGATATACAGTGTGCGGGCGATGAGTTTCATGCTTATAATAAGTAGTGGATATGTATTAGGACGATATTCTCTTACTGTTTTTCTTATAAAATAAATTAGGATATAAAATCAGACATCATGCTAATTCTGTAAATAAAGCCATGAATATTTTCTAGTTTGAAGGATAAAATGTATTGTGTTGTGTCACAAAAAATTTGTTTCCTTGATTTTTTTGAAAAAGAAAGATATTTTTAAGTGCATACCATTCTTTGTAAGGCGGCTTCCCTACAATAGAAATCCACTATTGACGTAACATATCAAAAACTTTAGAAACTTATAACAAATAAGAATGGGATCTCGGAGACACCTTTATTGTAATACCGACCGAAGGTGGCAATTTAGATGTTCTATACATATATTCGTTTATATTGTATCATCACTTTTTACAGAAAGGGACACAGAATACTTATATAACGCGAGTGAAAGGGATAGAAACGTATAGACCACCTTGTTAGTAATAATCGGTTTACGGGTCTTGTCAAAAATTAACTTATTATAAATGGGTTAACTAAAGGTGCAATGAAAAAATTGTTTATAGATAGGTTAAAGTTTTTTTACAAAGTACTACGTGCTTTGTACTGTTTAATTCTTTATTACTTTAAATTGTTTTATTTTCAAAGGTATAGTTATGATTTAAATTTTGTGAAATGCTTAATAAACAAAACATTAAATAAATTTATAAATGTGTTTATATAATATTATTTACCACGCATAGGAAAATATGCTGTTATTTGTAGGCTATATTAGAGATGTTTGACTTAAAACATATACGTGATGTTCTGCAACTATAATAGCAAGTAAGGTTGGAGACTTCGAAAGGATAGTAGGTGGTCATAAAATTTACTTCAAATAATAGGTACCTATAATATTTATAGTATTCAAGTCTTAATAGTATTTGTCGTGTGATCTATTACCTTACCAAAAAAGCGAATTCAAAAGCTTCAGTCAATAAAATAAATATGAACAACACTATAGAGGTTACCTGCGAGCTTGTGACTGCGACAGACCTTGTTATTTATCAGATGGCGAGAACTTTGCATTCAATATGATGATAGCTTTTGAATGAGTTGCACATCTTTCCTCTCATCGCTGATTGCCAATGTATTATATTATTTAAAATAGAGTAGCACAGATAGTAACAAATCACCGCTATTTGGGCATAGACACAGGATCTAATCAATCTATCACAATTTTCCGCACGAATTTCGTAATCGATTTTTAGAAATAGACGTGACTGGTTTGGGTACCAAAGTTTCGAAGAATTATTTGGTAAATAATCGATGGCATTAGATCGGATCGGTAGCGTATCGGACTCACACCTGTCGCGTCACGCCGCGGCTGTCCGATAGACGGTAGATCACAGCTTTGACTGGTGACGAATTGATTATATAACATTGAAACAACTTCATCCAAACTATAGCGACATACCGATTTGCTCCAATGGAATTCTCAGAGACATCTATCGGCTTACATGACGTCATGGGAAAGAAAAGTAGGTATCATAAAAAGTCATGAATGCATTTTTATTTATTAAGTAAGGGCTAATGTGTATTTTCTTTTCCGAATTATAAAATAAATTCATAAATTACATAATGCATTTTTCATTGTAAGTCTCACTTTTATGAATTAGTAGACAGTAATAATGCAATAGTTTATAGCTGTCTCGATAAGAACCATAATATTTATTTCCATTACAGAGACTGCCCGACATCAATAACATTAAGTTGTGATATTATAAAGAAGTAGAAAATTACTGAATGGGTGACTGTAACTAGCGTAGGTCGTTTATTTGTCTATGTCTGTGTGATATATCTCGAGCCGGCCACCGACACCGCCAACGTCGAACTTCTATTTAACCATTTTAAATTTTATCGTTTAAGGCATAAGAACTGTTACTACTGTTAGATGCCTACTTAAACATTGAACAGACAATAATGAACTTTACATGGTAATAATAAGTACCTATACTGTGGAGTTTGGTGAGATAGAAAATTATTAAGGCATTATTAGAGCCCCAGTCAATATGTCACTTTTGTAGTAATAAACACGAACTGTAAAATGAATGATGTAATCACATAAAAAACTTGTATTGAATGGATGAAAATGTGCTGAAAAGGTGTTTTGATTAATTTTTTTTCAGCTAATTCATATTTATTTCATTGATAATTATTATACATCAATATTTTATAAACTTTAGAATCATTTCAATGTTAAAAATAAATTCTTCGTTGGTGATCGTAAGGAAAACGAAGATATATTCAAACACTCATTAAATAGTATCAAATTTACAATCTTAATATAATTTGAAGAGAGTTTAAAATAAACGATGGGTGTAGTGTCAGTTCTTGTGTGTATTTTAGATCAATTTTTCACGTAAGTGCTGGCCGTAACCGCAGGGGGCGCCGACAAAGCCCCCGGGAGGGCGACCGCGGCTCCTCCTGCGTGTGCGCATACCGACCTTTAATTCGATTACGAAATGACACTACCAGTATTAGATACTGATTACTTGTTAGCATTCGTATTACTTATTAATTTGAAACATAGTAAGCAATTTTGTGTTCAAATAGGGTTTGAGTCTTATCTTTTCAATAGAAATATGGATCCTTCTAATCATCTTAATATTTTTCGTTTCAATTTTATATTTATGTACCTATTATAACGTAAAATTTTTTAAAAAAGGTCTTAAGTTTCCTAATAAAAACTCATTTTCGATGTTAAAGTTTCTTATTTACATATAGTAAGTGTGCCCCAAACAAACCCTTACTAAACGTGACGAGCGAAACTTACTACGCGATAATGTTGATATAAGTCAGCACCTCAATAGGTTATTCATTTATAAAATATTAGTTAAGTTATAATACAACACACACTAAGTTATGGCGGTATGAAAACGCTGTTGGTAAGTATATACCTAGGAATGAACACAAAACATATTCGGTTTCAAAACTGAAAGTTGAAATAATTATACTATAATTATTATAATTTATATAATTAACTGTGAAGCGATGATATTTGTATCATTCATACATTACCTGTCTCAAATCCCATCTATAGATCTAATATAAAGACGTAGTAAAAAAATGACAAATTTGAATTAGCACGAGTTAGACCATGCACAATTAATAAATAAATTAACATAATTGAATTACATTCTTTAACTTTTACTAGTATTTTCATTTTCATTTTTAAAACTTCCCTGAATTAAAATTATTAGAGTTTTGGGAGACTAACAAATGCTTTTAATTTTTATACAAGAGAAGAAAGAAGAAGATATTTCAATTTGAAATTCAATTTCAATCACCTTTTTATAGCAATTTTTTATATTTGAGCTATTCGATTGGGAGACTTAACTACCTACTAACATAAAATATAAAACTTTACTAAAAGGTATATAAAATACTATATTGATCATTCAACTTTCAGCTGTCGAGACGTGGGAAAAGTATGGTCAACAGCTAGATATGCTATATGGGGTTTTGTGAGAAGTAAACCTTTTTGATTTTCGTACTAATACTGAAAACTATTCGCTTTACAGAATTACATAATAAAATTAAAAAAAACTATAGTCTTTTAAAGAACATAATACGCTAAATATGCATGTGTTATGAAAATGTGAAAAATGTGGTAAGGTGCAACTGTAAACGTAAAACAATGATATTGATATGGACGTAGGGAGACTTAGAACAAAATATTCTTGTAATAACTACTAATAATGTTTCATAACTGTACAAAATGATATGTAATTATATTGTAGAGTTATTTACATTCACAGATTTAAAGATTATTTTTCAAATAGGTAGCTCGCAAATATCTGTATGAATTTAATTATCGGTACATATAATAAAAGTAATAATAATAGTACATTTTAAGCAATTAAATATATTCCCGTGTCTGTAAATTAAATTAAAATGAAATTAACCGGGGGTTTGATAATGATATGAATTACAGAACACTAAAAACTCGTTCAATTTCATCGGCTATTAGAAATCTTTAATCCTATGAACACATTTAAAAATTTCTTTATACACAACAAGCTAATAAACAAGATAGGTTGCAAAACTGACCCACGTGCATATTTTATAGAGCTGACCATATACAAATACAATTAGATCTACAAAGATCTATAATTCGCAGGGAGAGACAACTCTCCCTGCGAATTATTTATCTCAATACCGAAGGAAATAGCTACTTAAAATGTACTAGTGAACCGTGAAACCCGCATTAAATGCTGCAATTATATTTTATTGGTCTCGAAGTTCCCAAAGAATAACGGAGTTCAACAAATTAGGCACAATTTTTATCTATAATCATGTTCACCATAATCTCCTGGTCAGTAGAACAAATTTAGCTCAGTTTTTACGTGTCACTGGTAGATTTTGAGTAACCATTTGTTTCGCAATGTTGAAAAATTAGTCACAAGGCCACTGGTCTATTTTTTTTTCATATGGCCAGCTTTATATAAACCATTTATTTTTGCTCTTACTAAAAACTATTCACGTTGTGTATAAAACAATTCTTTGATGTGTTTAATAGTGAAATTATATTGACGAACTTGAATTTTTGAAATCCAAATTCCACACAGACGTCATCATAACCTCTAGAAATAGAGTATGACTGGAACTTATTTCAATACATTGTATACTTTTGCAGTTCTAAAAAATTTTGCATTTATCGCCTGAAAGAAGATATTCAGACGCTAGGAACGTCATATTTAGTGAATCACATGTAATTATTAGACGTCGAGTTTTTTTGTGGTCATGAATTCAAATACTTAAATCATGGTAAGCAGTGTGCACAAAATGAAAGTTAATCTGGCTTTTGAGTTTACCAGAGAATGATATTTTTAGGGTTTCATTGTAATGCGAGATGAAAATAATTTCTTTAAGAAATATTGCATTTTATAACACGTCAATGTAATTTAATATAGGATGTCGAAGGAATCCCATCTTGTGATGATGCGTGGTGCTCCCACGACGAAAGCTCAGATATTTGGCGGTCACGCCGCCCACTCTGCCTCATTGTCTGCCCACGGAACGACGAAGAAACGTGAACGTGATGTTACGTTTACACAGGTAAATAAGGAAAATTTCCTGTATATCATTGTAAGTAAATTATGTTTATGACAACGTAATTTGCTGTGGATAGTTCATTTAATTTCCAGAAATAGTCGAAGTTTAGAATTTATTGAGTGGTAATATACCTTTGAGGCCTCGAATTATTAAAAACTTTTGTGTTTCGATTGTCTAGTTTGGCACGTTGAACAAAGAGTTCTGTTTTTTTTAATTTATAAATCTGAAGTTAGAATGTTAGTATGGATGTTAAACTTATAGTCAGTACAATAAGTAACTTCAGTAAGTTAGTTAGGTTAGTAATTAAACATGTATACGCAATAGTTTTGTTATAGCCAGATTGCAGAATCTCTTTAATAACATGGGCTTACGAATGAAGAATAGAAATTTCGCCTCGTATTTCTTTGTGCCTCTGCAAAGAGGTAATTCGGATGGCGGGCTCCTCAGAGCGACAGATCTGAGTGCAATCAGATATCTGGCTCAGCAACCAAACATTCACCCATCCATGGATCTCCCTTGGCACTACGATAGAGCTCCTTTTCATTAACAGAAATACTGAGTATGAATAAATACTTGTACTTAAAAAAATCGGAAATCCTGTAACACAATTGGCATTAAAGGATTAATTTGTAAACGGACCACACTGAACGAATTGGGACGTAAATCCTTTACACTACCATTATATTATACGCACGTCAAAGACATCTATTTCTGCAACCGTACTAATGTAGGGTAAACAACACATTAGTGGTCCCCGACATTTGAACGTGTCCGGTCGGCTTTACGTGACTTACTTCAGACTCAGGATTCTCGGTAACTGGGGATTATGTGACATAAACTACTTGTGTGGCGAAGAACGCAATACTTCGGCCCACATGTTAAACGTTATTATTTAAGATACTATTATTCTTTTTTGTGACATGGTAATGTTAGTAAAATGAGGTTAAATATAAGATTTCATTTCTTTTTTCATATTTAAATCATCTTTAGTCATTACTTATTAAGTAGTACATAAATTATAAAACAAGAATTGTAGTACCTACAGGCAAGTTCTTCTATTTATCTTAGTTCACCCAACAATACTGCATTATAGATCTTCGCGTACATACAGCAAATTCATAGCGTAGTGTTTCAACAGAAACAGTTGAGCAGTAGAGAAAAGCTTATAGTGTGGGCGTGGGAAAGGTGAAGGCGTCGGCGCAGACGCTGCCCGCTACTAATGCACTACACAAACACAAACGTTAGCACTACTGCAAGCGTTTCTATGACTTATTATATTTCAAAACATTAGTAACGGGATGCATGGAACCGATCAAACTCTTTTCAAACTCTCTGTCAAAAAATTTAATATGATTTCTTACATTTTTTTTAAAACTACAATTGTAATATTTTCAACAGCCTTTATAAATTAACTCTATAGTAACTTTAATTAGTACAATACCGTGTTACGGTATATTACAATACCGTGAGATTTTATTCTTTTTGCGTAGAGTACATATGCAATTAATTCTTATAACTCCTTAGTTACATGAACGATCTCTTAATCTCGAATGTCGTGTAACGGTTCTCGTGTGAATGGCCACCAGAAGCAGCCGTTGTGTGACCGTTTTCCAGCATTCAGTCTGCCTTTTCAGATCCCTATCATCTATCACACACTACTTTCACGTCCTGGCGACTAATTGCCCTCGCCCACTAACCGTGAAATTACTCCACTTTAATATACATTCAAAACAATAACTAATAGGTAACATGACATGTTTCAAGATCATAATTAAATATCGAAACGTAATTTTAAATTTTGTATTTTTATTTCTGTTCCAATCCACATCATTACACGGTGTACAGATTACAATAATAAGATAAATCAAAATTCTTCAGCTAATAAATGTATGATCAAGTATGCGTAACAAATAACCGCCTTCGTTTCGTATAATTCTATTCTTGTAAATTCCGAGTGCATTAATCTAGTCTCAGAGTTTCCTATGATGGCATAG
This sequence comes from Acentria ephemerella, assembly GCA_943193645.1. Classification (NCBI taxonomy): domain Eukaryota; kingdom Metazoa; phylum Arthropoda; class Insecta; order Lepidoptera; family Crambidae; genus Acentria; species Acentria ephemerella. The sequence continues at coordinate 4,959,777 of OW971886.1, read as the reverse complement.
AGGCGCGGTCCCACTGCTCTTTTTAATTGGCAGCTCCCTGAGAACGCAAAGCTAATTGTTGGTTAAGCCACGACATCTGTTATTATCTGGACAACAAAATAACTCTGAAAGTCAGCGTTAGCGGCGTTTACCCTTTATTTCCATGTTGGATACGTATGAATGACGCTTCGCGCTTGTGTGAGCTTTCCCACTAATTCAGTGCTTTACATTTATGATAGCGGCTGAGCGGTTGACCGACGATCGCCTGCGGCTCCATGACGAATCCAATTAACAGCACTAACGAATGCTGTCGGACGTACACTATTTATGTTTCCTCACAGTCACACTGTAAATATTTAGTTCGGGAGGCGTCTGGCATCAGCATTGTCTTATCTCTTCATCGGGCATGTGAACGATTTCACGGACAACCCCTGAACTGCCGACATTTAAATAGTATTTAGAAAATAGAAAGTGTTACCTAAAAGAGCGCTACTGAAAGCTTCGAGGATGATCTTGAAGTTTATTTATTTGGAGGCGATGGAAGATAGCAACCACGTGTTTTCAATATCATAGCGCCGCCAGATAGAACCGTAAATCAGGCATTCGGTGCGCGGCCGCCTCGAGTCGCGTGCGCGTGGGTATGAACAGGTGATGTCGGTCGATTATCTGCTAATTTATACGCGCCGCTCGACTTCTGTTCTCATATTATATTTCATTTCGACACAACGCAAACGAGCTCGCTAAATATAGAGAGCTGCATTCCACTGACACCATGACTTGTTCTCGGTCAACTGTTCAATAGTTTTATTATCCTTTTTCAAGTGCAATTCCTTATTTTGTATGCCATTTGGTTAGGGCGCGATCCTATTAAAAGCAGTGTTGTTATCGAGGTGATGTCACGGTGTCATGCCATCATCGCGAGGCCCGTTTTGGAATCTTTACGATCGACACCTCCACATATTCGCAACGGTTCATTCACCGGACGAAATACGAAAATCATTGTCAACTTAAAATCAACTTGCTATTTGTGACATCTCAAAGGAATAACATTAAACTTAATTTTATGGTCACAATGAGCGCTTCGTAATAATCAATTAATGGCTCCAAAGATGGTTCTGTGATATATGAATATATGTTTAGTTGCTTATTATATCATTGCACAACCTTGACGAAATTTAACAATGAATGATTACATATACAGTATACCACTAATTAAAAATTATATTGTAACCCATCCGTTAAAAATTGAGTTGATATAAAACAGGCCAAAAAGGGCCACGCATAGTAGGTAGGTTTCATATAGTATGGTATAGTACCTATAAAGTATATATTTGAGCCCTAATATACAGCGTTACTAATAAATTCTAATTGTACATATATAAATTTGGTCATAATTAATTGATCTATTGCATAGTTACATTACATGTTAGGGCTAAAAGTCGGATAGCGGTTACACTTATTTTATCTGATCAATGGGACATGATCAAATCACGTTTCACTTCGACCTATAGGGATCTTTTGCTGAGTAGTAATGTGCAGTAAAAAATGTAAACGCCCGCAAACATTTAGCTACACAGTGCTTTTAGTTTGACATGATAATGTTAGCTTAGGGTTGTGTTCAGTTGAATCCGATTAGAACTAAAACCGCACTTTGGCTATATACATATTCAACATTGTCCCCTGGAACTAAAACATAATTTTATCAATGATAATCCGAAAGCTTTGTCGAAAAAGGGGACAAAAAGATATCTTCGTCAACAAATAACAAGTAACTTGGAGAAACAAATAGAGTCATAAATAGCTGTGACCGACTCCCTGGCTCCTGATCAGTAAAGAAATGGAGGTCGTATTCTAACTGGATTTCTCCAGCACAATACATTTAGACGAATTATTTTGTTCTCAATGTATCTTAGCGAATAATCTATTACGAAAAAATTATATGGATAGATGAAAGAATAGTGAAAGTAGATAACTTTTATTTTAAACACGATCGTATAATTGACTAGAATAGGCGTGAAATAAGTAATAAATATTCAGCTGCAAATAAAAAGGAATTCTAGCCCAATACGTAAATATTTCGCAGATTATTAAGAACTGCTCAAATATTATGAATTCCGAAATATATAATACTTTTAAAAATATTTAGATTGGTTTTTTATATTTGGTATCGATTCTCTCTGTCATTAGTGAACCGATTTTCAAAATTATTTTATGATATTAAGCCTTCGTTATGTCTAGCAGTAAATGTATACTGTTTATTTTTGATTACCCTTTCGATTCCTACCAGCTCGTCGCCCACGCCATTCACAGACGATACAAAATTTATTTTTCTCTTATTACATAAGTATTAGCTGTGCCCACGACTTCGTTTGCGTGGATGTTGAAAGTCCAAAAAAGGAATATTTTTTCAGTTTTTGAAACATTTTAATTGATATAAATAAAACATTTTAATAAAATCTGTTTTTGATAAATATTTGTACTATTAATTTAGTTAAACTTTGATAATATTTACTTATCTATTTTTAAGACATTTAAAAAAACATTTTAACGACGAGTTGACGAAGTGATCAAACATGATCTACTAAGCCAAAAGAACGAGGATACAATCTTGGTAGGTCAGGTGATTGAGTGATAAACCCGAACATAACCACGAGTAATGGGTATAACAGTTTAAGGTGTTGTTCGGAATCTAACATTTAAATGTAATATATTTTAGTACTTTTTTCATTTAAATGGTATAGTATGGTAAGAAACTTAACCGAATTGTATATTTCACCAAATTTATGTAAATGGTAACACTATTCAGCAAATAGATTTATATTAGCATAGAACCATGTGTTATATGTGTGTTATAATAGCTTATAACACACATATAACACATGGTTACGATAGCATCATAATATTATTATCATTATATCATTTAATTTATCATGAATATATTTATAAAAAATAATAAAGATAATAAGTAAACTAATTTCAATACAAATTACAATGCTTTGTATTGGTATATAAGCGCCGATATCACACCGAGCTCTTATTGATTTAACCTTTAAACGTAAACAAACCAAAGGGCACAGGTGCGTGTGAGCACACCGTGAAATTACTGTAAATTTACTCCGGTGTGGTCTTAGAAAAAATACTGTTACGATTAACAACCATCAACCCTCGACGATTCGCCACGGCCGGACCAGGGCCATCATCATTTGGCCTCAGTGCATTATCCTTGAGAGGGAACCGAGGGATGCCGACATATTTTCCGCATCAAATGACGTGATAATCAACAAAAAAATTTAAAGTCAACAATAAAATACGTTTTTTACGCATTTTCGTATTTTCTTCGCGTGGAACAATGAATTAAGATAACATAGTGTATGCACAGCTTTTTACTAATTATACTAATTAGATATATTAAAGAAAATAATTTTAAAACTACCGGATATATAAAGGTACGTAAGGTGAAAAATAAAGGTAAAGGTAATAATATATTTATTAGCATGAAATATGTATATACTAGGTATTTACATATTTCAATTGAAACTTATTAATGAGTGGAATAAAAAGGCTGTCCGCGATAGAACTAAAGTGTCTTCCACTTTAGTTCTATCGTGTTCCTAACAAATTTGCCCTTGTAAACAAGAGGGTTAGTTTCCTAAACATCGTTTTTTGGGAATGAGATTATGTACATAGTTTCTTTTTGTAATCTACTTTAACTAATTTAAGACTATTAACATCTTATAATTTTTTAAAATTTGTCTACACCAATATATAAATAAAAAAACATTGTAAGATGTTTGTAGTGAAAAATCATTTAAAGTGTCAAACTTTGTAAGTTACATATTATTTATGTGCAGATGAACCGCTAAGGTTTACACCGAACAAATTTACATTGTATTTGCTTCGTTTTTATAAACTTACCTGTAGTGAGTAATTTTTTTAAAATTTTTAATATCAATTCGTACAAAAGATACTCTTCAAATCTTCTTATCGACCCATTGTGCCAAAATTCGAAAACCAAAACTTTTTCAAAGTTAGGGTCGCTTTTGTATGATAATTTTTGTTGCACGCGAGTTGAAGTTAGCAATCAAGTTTAAAAAGACAGAGTCTTTAAACAACCTGCACCCTAAAAATACCTCTCATGATATGCGCAGAAAACAATAGTCAATATAGAAATGAATGTCCAAATCAATGTTATACGGACACTCGTTAAAATGTTTTCTCCGTTGTATCTTAATGTTTACTCGTTGCGAAAATCTGTAAAAACTATTTGGTATTTGTAATTTGTTTATTATCTGTAGACAACAAAAAATCTGCGAACAAACAAAGGGGCTGAGATTGCACAGATTAAAAAGTGATTTATATAATGTGTAATGATGATCGTAATATAACATTAAATATTTATTTGTTAAGTGAATTTAAAGCATTTCCATTTTTTTTTATTGAAAATCGTTAAAGAGCATAAAGTAACAAATCCGCTACCATAATCTTTTACTTTATTTGTTAATTTATGAAGAAGGGCTAGCCTTATGTTGATTTTTTTACAAATATTGTGTTTAATTGATATGTTAAAATTTATAGGATATTAAAATTATTATTACTAATAAGTTTCAGTTTTAATAAACAACTTCAGTCAATGAAATATTGAATAAAGTGGTGCTCTTTTATAAAATAGGTTTTTCTGCGACCCAAAAAGTTTTTTAACAAAAATCACAGAGCACTAGGCTACGAGTTACACATTACGTAGTATTAGTAAGTAGTATTAGTAATATTAATGTGATAGCCTATTTGCCAGCCCCTCATAAGCTACAAAATATTTTTAACGTCAAAAAGGTGATTCAATTCAAAACGTATCAACGTAAGCTTATGATATTTTGAAGCCTAATGATATTCAAATATCTAAATAACTAAACTCGAATCAAATTTTTTGAAGTTTTGTTAACGGAAACCGAAGAAATGGAAGCTGAAATTCTGAATAAATTCACCAAAACACTTTTCATTTTGGTGATTAAAAAATGGAATATCAAATGCATGTGTCACTGGATGGGATCAAAGCTCGCCGTCAAGGCGCCAACAGGGCGAGATCGCAACGATACCATAGAACAGTAATCGTCAATAAAATCTCAATTTAGATGGCACCGATACGAATGAGTTAGGACGGACCTGCGCCCGAACACGGAAACCTACTCGACGGTGGAATGTGTGGACAGGACCTCTAACGAATTACACACCAAATTTTCCAATGACAATTTATTTATGTAATTGCCATCATTCATTCGTGAATGTACTAAGCATTGCACCTATTAATATATGTCATTCATTGGTGTACCTAACAATAATCAGAAATATTTTTGATTTATAATTATCATTACTAACCAAAATTACCAAAGTGTTATGGTACGACATAAAGTATTTTATATTTTTTTAAAGTAGGTATAAAAATACTTTAATATTTTAATTACTACACTGTAGTGTATTTACTCTAAATTAATATGTATTTGTTAAATTTTGCAAAAACGCTCGAAAAGTAAACACATACACATGTATTTAATTCATCATTTTTTTTAATATACACTGTATGGGTAGAACAGAACTTTGTGAACAGATGAACGCACTGAACCAAACATTTTAGAATTTTTTGTTCAATAAAGGAATTTACAAGCTACACACCAACGTATTATTAGTTTTTCTTTATTAATATTAAAATTTATCAGGCAAGTAATGGATGTAAAGATATAATATAGTAAGAAATAGAGTCATATTATTTTATGGTATCTGCAATACATATCTTAATTCTCCAAAGCTCATTAACAGTCTTTTGCGGAACCTATCCCAATGCCAACTTTTGTAAACCATCCTCAAATTATGCTTCCTATTGCTATTACATTCATTACTTTAGACCGACTACGGTAAGACCGTGTCCTACCTGTTTTTTTAAATATTATTGAAGGCACTAGGATATATAGTAGGCTTAGTTTATTGCTTTGCTTCAATTCATTGTCAACCCTTATGTGTTAGGCTGGTGGTTCGTACAGTGTCGCCTATACTCGCGTAGCCTCCGCCACATCGAATTAATGACGGCTTGACGCTTCGCCGACAACGGCACGCCTACGTCTATTTATAACACACCTTTTTGTCTTTTTGCCCCCACCCTGGCCAGTCACAGATAAGAAGTAGGCATTTAAAAATAAATTTGTCGAAAGTGATAAATGATGAATATAACTTTTATTATTTCAAATTAAATTAACGATCCGAACGTAACGTCTACCTTTTCTCACATTAGAGGGATCTTATCTGGAATGATTGCTTCCATTACCTTAGAGAATGGACATGTTGTTTTGTAAGGGGAAGATAAAATGATTAATGCGTAAAGCAATTAATTTTGATTGAAGTGTGTTTTATTAAGTAATTGTTTTTGTTCCCAATGTATTTTAGTAACGCTCCGTGATCTTTATACATATTTTTTTTTAATTCAGATTTATTTAAATTAAATTTATGTTAGCACCTCTTACCGTGTAGATTATAAAATGCTTAACGGGTGCATCTTTTATTTATATATGAATAAAAAAGCTTAAAAAACTAGTTTAAGAACTACTAATATTTTGATAAAAATTTTGATAGTCAATTTTCAAATTTAGTGCAATCCATTGATAACATTCCAATATGTTTCACTATATTATTTATAAGCCATCTTATATACATCACAGCTAGAAAATAAAAGTTCAAAATACGTCTATAAAAAGTTTATAAAAACCCTTTTACCACCTCACGTTAAACCTTAACTCGTCCATAACAGTTTTGAGGTAAGTCAAAGTATTTACGGGTGTTCGAAACATTTTGGCGTGTGTCGTTCCCACAGCGCGCTTTAATACATTTTCCATGTTCCAGTTAGCGCCTCATAAATTGATTAAGGGTCTGCGTGGCCAGCAGTTTTTGTGACTTCACAGGTAAGGCGCGACTGTGTGAGGGTTAGGTCTTGATAAAAGCTGTAGTAGTTTAAACTAATAACATTATATTGATACTTATAATCAGATTTAGTTTGTAAAAAAGAGATTTCAGATAATTGACAAACATTTTTAGAATTTTAAAATGAGGCTATTATCAGCTATTTCTGAATAGATGATATAGATAGAATAGATGATATATATATATATATACAAAGTGTTTGGTTTAACCCTACTAAGATGAAACCTACCCATGTTATCATAGTGATATCAAAAATTCAAAATTGTAACATTTATTTTGTAATTTATTTATATTAATCCATACATTTTATGTTACTAATATTTGTATGGAGACATTACCCTAAAAAACCGAATCCTACCGAGATTCGATATGTTAGGGTAGGGACCAAACACTTCGCATATATATTATTTAATAAACAAAATAGTATTGTATAATTCGTCAAAAATATGTATATTTATTTGTCGTAATAAATAAATACAAATTAAGTCAACTGTTGTAATTCTAATAAAAAATTACGACTTACAAAAAATGTATTAATTGTTTAAATTCTTTATGAACTAAACGATAATTACAAATCAATCCCTAGAGCTTTTGCGATTTCGTAATAATAACATAAAAGAAAGACTAAACCGAACACCTTTTTGACAAACGCAGTGCTTGCGGGTCTAATATTATTTAGTAAATTTAAATGGCTTACTGTGAAAAAAGAAATTTATATATAATGTATTCATCGACTAATCGAGGATTTGCTTCCATCGTTTTCCCAAATCACCCTAATGGAGTGAACTAATTTCCTGTGAGGAAAATGTTCTATCGACCGACTGCGATTTCCTTAAAAGCCCCGATTGTTAGTCACTGACTGAACATCAATCACCTATGTCAGACAATGCAGAAATATTTTCATAACAATAGATGATAATATTTTCATAGCAAACGCATTGTGAAACATTTGAATTCGTATCAAATATAATGATATTAATTCTGCAAAAACAGCCAGTCTTTTAGAATTTGTATGACGAAAGTTTGCAATAATACTCTTAAGTATGTTAAGTAAATATTAAGTGATCGAAGGCAAGAAAGGATATACATGAAGCATGAAAATTAACGAGCTTATGAATAAAGCGTCGGTTGCTTAGTGCGTAATATCATTGTCTTACATGGGGGCAGCGGTTCAAACCCCGCCACGTACCAATGTGTACTCAAAATTTGTATACATACAAATTTCAAATGTTGAATTCATATGTACATACATCTCAACTAAACTTTTTTCAATTCATCCTTTTGCGATTTCGGTTATTCCACGCTTTTACGCTGAAGCAAAATATTGTGAAGAGCCTGCACACACTTGTGAAGAAATTCGTTGGTAGGTTGTGAGTGAAGTTGACCAACCTGCATTTGACCATCGTGGTTGTCTAAGGCCTAATCGCCCTAATTTGCTGTAGTCTTTAGCCCCTCGGTGGGAATGTAATTGAGCTATTGATGATGATAATTTCAACTTGTTCCCGAAGTAGTAAAAACAAGATCGTCATAATAATAAAATCCTATCATAAAAACATGACATCATCAAAAATACCTACTTGGATCAAAAACGAAGATATAGTATGCGACATTGCCGGAATGAAGTTAGCCGAGCACTTTAGCGGGAGTTTTGGTAGTTAAATATAAAAAAAGAGCGAGGTGCCAGTATAAATAACAATTTGGCCCACCCCGTTGGTACGTGGCTTGTGGATTAGCATAAGAACGCAGCATCACGGACGCCCACGAGCCTACACCGTCCCTCGTTGTCTCTTTATACATCGAATTTAATTTTGATTTACGACCAACATACAATTGTACGCAAAACATTCTTTGCCTGAAATGAATCACATACCTACTCCCAAGTTTACTATAATCATTGCCCTATATATTATTGTCCTATATAACACGTAAATATATCCCAACAAAGGCACCTACATGTAATTTAACAATTAATTTAAGTGATACATACTAAACTTGAATCAGATGCTAATGCGAACCTTTTAATATAAATGTCTTATCGAATTCAAATGGGTCTTTAAAAACACCCAATAACTTAATTAATAAAGGTAAAAACGACAGTCATCGTAACTCACGTTCGACTTTAAGGTGTAGAGTGCTTCTTAAGAATATTAGTATGCAAATATTGGTAAAAATATCCAGTATCTTGGAAATAATTAATTGAGGGTTTGCTCGATTTTGACATGTCTGCCGAGCATTAAAGTGATGCATGGAGGGCAATCAGATGGTCTAATTATTTAAAGCAGCTCATAAATTTTGGCACGTCTTTTTAATGCGATTCATTTTTATTTAGGGAGGTTTGATTAAAAGGCGTGAATTTTTAGTATCTTAATCATGTCATTCGACGATGTGCAATAAGTGTCTAGTATAGTGCCTGTTTAATTGAACTTATCCGGTAAATTATATATCAATTAGAAGCTTCTTTTAGTGCTATTGTAAAATAATTGTTGTATAGGTACTGGGCAGTTGCCAGCCGTTGGAAACGGCTTGCTGACGTCACGATAAACATTACGTGCTGGCGTAATTATTATTAAAAAAACATTTAATACCGAAAAGTAAAGGAAAAGCTGATCAGAACAGTTCCAAGCGATAAAGGCGCTAATAAAACAATTCCTAATTACAACTGTAGAAGCTCACTGTTATTTTTAACTACTCAAATACCAATTATGCGACGATGGAATTAAATCAAAGCATTTTGGAGTTATTGTATGGAGTCATCCCATAGGTGCAAACAATATAAATATAGTGCTTTAGAACTTGCACTATATCATTCCAATATAAAAAATGAAATTATGCCGTAGGTTTCTTTTTATTTAAGGTTATGTATGCCCAAATATGATTTATTTTATTTTTAGCAGACCTGAGCTTAATTGACCTTTTAGAATGAAAAATATCAGACTATACTTAGGTACGTTATCAAAATTAAATAAGTAATAAACGATAGTGCTCAATGTTAATACGCATTTAAGATAATATATTTTACCACACAAAAATAAATGTCCACCTAATAAATCGCGCCGGACCTTATCGTCTTTCGAAGCGGGACACTAAGAACGCAGATAAGGATATGGGCTCCTTCAAAACGTGGGTTTTATAGCGGGTAACCTTTTCGTTTACGTTAGTTTTATGGTAGAGAAGTTTTCAAGGAACTTGAGAACGCTGTATTAGTATTATGGACTTGCACGAGCGTTCAACGCGCGCGCGACTCTCGTAATCGGCGTTGCATCTTAATTTAGTTGTCTTGTATTGTGGGAGGCGAGCCACGCTGTGGGACCCATATTAACCCTGTGGAGGTAAGCGGTGTCCGACTGATGCACATATCGCTGTATTTATTAGACGTGAGCGTAAAAAACAATTTATGCCTCTAATTGGGTGAGTTTTTAAGTGAATACATCTTTTATGTGTTTACTCACCACATTGACGAACTCCTGAAATGTAATAGCGTTGCTCGATGCGCTTTGGGCTTTGTCGAGAAGAATCTGGAAATGTGTATATTTTCTTTATTTCAAGTAGGTTCATTTTTTATTACGGGATCGAGCAAAAGCTGAATGCTTCTAATTTATAAGACAATTAAGTTAAAATAAAAAAATCATCAATATTTTAAATAGCTAATATCTTTTCTCTACGAACCTCTAGCTTATGGTGTGGCACTTGCGCTATGAAGTCGGGGTGCTGCAATGTTTTCTTGAAGTCCGGCCATGGTATCTCACCAAAACCCTCAGGATCAAACTGTATACAAACATAGATATAATTAAAAGGGGACCATGTCCAAAGCAGTCATAATATTATAATAGATCTTGATAGATATTCTATTTGTACAAGTGTGACAAAGGGTCGGTTTTCGATTCGTAGTCAAAAAGAACTTAATTCTTAAACTATATTTAAATATGTTATTCAGTTGATGTTAATGATGCAATCTATATCACATACTCCTAATATATGGCATAACACAAGCTGAAATGTTGCGAGCTGGTTTAAATTTTGTCTAACTATCTTTAGCGTATATCTTAGGTAATTATTTGTCGGGTGACAAGTTTAAGAAGTAAGTTTCACTGACTTACTAAAGGTTTGAATAATTTGTTCGTAAATTACTATTCTGTTATCTAATAAAAGATTAACTGAAATTTTTGGATAGTTTATAATTTGGCGCGTGAAGTATTTGGACAATAAAATACTTAATAGCACAACGGACTCTAGAATTATTTTGCCTATACTTATTTGACAGTAATTTTTCTCGGCCTAACTTGAAAGTTTCAAACCGAGAAATCTAAACTCTCGAAAAGATATCAACAAACTCTCAAATAATAATAAAATGGTTTAATAATTTGAAAGCTTATAAATAGTACTATAAATGCAAAATTTCAGAAGTAATAAAAGCCACCACAATAGTTGCCATTAATAAATACAAGTTTTTTTTAAACAACCAGAAGCGTTTTTCAATATGCAACTTTCTTTCGATTTAAGCACATGTTGTGGAATTGGCCGCCTAATATAAAACAGCGCTTTGACATTAGTCATATTAATGGCTAAATAAAAATGATGTGACGCTGTTCACAACGCCCTCAAAAGGAAAACATTAATTAATTGAACACTTAAGATATCACAACACGTTCGCCAACATCATAACCACGCACCTTCCCAACTTCACACATGCGACTCCGTGCTCATATTTCCCCATCGTTTCCAAAAACACTGGTAAAAAAAATGTAGCGCCCCTATCTCCTACCTCGTATTATCTCAATGTTCTGTACGTGACGACACTCCGTTTGATCTGCAGCGCTACCGTTGTTTTTTAACCACTTTTAAAACATTTTATATCCTGCTTCTGTACATTCTGATCATTTAAAACAAAAGTTACTACTTTGAAGTTTATCTCCAAATACTGACAATTTGAAATTTATGCTTTATCATGATTGTTAACTCTGCGATCACTTGAATTATGAGGCCATCATGCATCATATATTTATGTCAGTTTCATGTCATACCTTATAGAAACTATTAACTATTTTGAATTGACCTAACAACTTACGTTAACTGAGATTTATTCATATATAATTGGGAGATTTACGTAAAAGAAATCCATCTTAAATTAACTCACATAATCAAAACTACTAAGTAACGAAAATATAATAGGCGATATCTAATAGGTTCTTGCTCAATTTGAATCACTATTTTTGGTTAATATTTAAACGTGTTTTGTGCAATAGCATTGAGCCACCACGTTTTTCGCCTTAAATCGTTTTCATGCTATCAAAATAATATTGAATTCTGAAATATTGGTTATGGGTTATGGTTCCGTTCTGTGCGTGACTGATTGCGATTTGTATGGTGCATATACTTAGACCGAATTTAGTTTACAGAAATGAAGTACAATACCGATTTGGTTTATCGTGAGACACGCATTGAAGAAAGAAACTATTATGGAAAATTATTGACTGGATAGACTTAATTTGATATCGCGGATATTGGTCGGTATTCAGACTTGTGTATAAGTTTACTACAGAAGCCAAATCTAATAAGCCTTAAAGAAGCAATAAGAGTCACAAGCAGTAAAAGTTAATAGCTGCCTATGGGAATATGAATATAATAATATTATTTTTATTGGATAAAATGCAATATACCGTTTTTAAATTTTTTAAATGACAAAATAAGATCATAGATTTATAGAACCATAATATGACAACTTTTATAATTAATTCTAATAGATTTTATTTATAAAATAGGTTTTAACAACATTATTCTATATAGCAAGAAGTAACTCTAGATACACGCGTATTGCTCTTATAAGAACTTTTCGTGTTTGGATATGTTCAATGTCAATAAAGAAGTTTTGAGTACTAGTGTCAAAAAAATATTAAGTAAAAACATAATAATGACAACAGATAGCCCAACACACACACAAACGTATCAACCATACACACGTTCACTTAGTTTTTATTTGAATTTATTCTTAACTCCAACTGTTTATATTTGTATAATTTAAAATAAAATACTCTAAATTATAACATAAACCGCATTAAAATAATGTTCAAATTATAAGAATATGTCATTGGCATTATGAAATAAACATACACATATGAAGGAAGTTCACACACAAGTGCTGTGGAAAAACTTTCATTTATTTATTATGACTTGACCTATTTTAATAATTGTGTAATTGTAAAGTGAAATCTGAATCTACTAGGTTTTTATTATTATTATTTTTTTACACTTTATTGATTTTAGTAATATTTGCACATCGATAACCGAAAGAGTATGTTGGAATTAAATAATGTAAGATCTTATGTAACCATATTCGTGCAAATAAATGATATTTTATTATAATTTTATATTTTACAATCTAAGTTACATAAGTATACTGAGTAAGTTATGTTATTAAAATAATAATAACGTTTAACGTTAAGTGACAATGGAGATAATCACGTCAGAAAAAAATGTTACTTATTGATAACTATATTGTTTTAATGTCCTTATTTTTAGATATAATTTTGTGCGAACTTACCTTATCGAAAAGAAGCCGCCATTTCTGTAAGATAATAGGAAAAAATAATTATATATTATCAAAATGCTACTTTGAAGAAAGTCAAAAATATTAATATCCATATTATATAAATTGCCATAGCGAAAGAGCAAGACTTTGTTTGAAACTATTGCAATGTGAATAATGTTCTCTCAACTCGTATTTATAATTATTATATATACTAGCGGCAGGTCTGACCGACTGTTGGCGTGGCGACGCGTCGTCACTACGACATGCGTCTCTGTGCCATCTATAGATGATAACTATCATTTCATGCATATTACTTTAACAAAATAATTTCTGTTTCACATCTGCCAGGCATTCTGCAAGGACTTATAATTAATATCTCAATAGTTTATAATGATTGCAAGATTTGCAAGACTATTGCTGTAAGATCAACACTGAGACCGCAGTACCAAGACTACGAGACCAGATGTATTGTAACAGAGATATCAATGATTACAAGTCACAATAACGCCTTAGCCTTGCATTTTTTTTTAGAAAAAACATAGCAAATAAATCGGCATTGCCTCTATGGTAAGCAGTAGGAATTTCGAAGATACACTGCCCTAGCCACTAGGACATTGTCCTCCCATAAAGTGCCTTTTCACGTTCCATTTCCCTTTTGAAGGAACCCATATTGTACGAAGGAGAGAATACTACACTCTCGCTGTGCAAGAAAGGAAAAAGTCACGAAATCTCTTTGTGCGCAAAGAAGAGTAGGAAACAGAGAATGAGTGACTCCGTAGACTAGCACGCTTACTTCTGTATAAGAAAGACTCGTACACCTGTTGTTTGTACAATAATACTGCACAACACACACACACCGTACTTTGTTGCATTGTCTGCTCCTACATCATACAGAGCACTGTATGCTGAACGACGAGCCCGAACCCCAAACTTTTGTTTATTGACATAGTGACTAATTGAGAGATGATGAAGGAAAATGAATAGGATCAATAAGAGAAATAATGTTTTGTTTCACTCTTTCACTAATGAGGTCAAGAAAGGTTGAAAGCGCTTAAATCGCTTTTTTGCTATCTTCTCTACCTACAAAGCCTATTAGGTCACTTAGCCCCAAAAGTAATATTAAACTTGTAAAGATTACACAAAGCACATAAGAGATTAAATAAAGCACTGAGCAAATCATACTTACATCATGCATCAGCTCCCGCCTGATTTCTGCTTCGTCAAGTTCCGAACCAAGATCCGTATGATCAGTGTCGTAGAGTGGTTCAGCAGCCCTCGACAAAGAGCCCAAAGAGTCTCGAGCCGAAGCGAGGGATCCCGTAACGGTTGGAAGTACTCCAGCCTCGATCCCAGACTCCATTGAAGTGTTGGTTGACATGAGAGTGGCGGTGGCAGCGGGCGGCGGACGCACATCGCCGCCGCCGGCGCAGCCACTGCCCACCCATACCGACATTTTATTAACAACACCATTCACTCTACCGATTTTTCGACCGCACACATATCGTGTTTACTGTTCAAAGTCTGTATAGGTAATCAACACTGCAAAATTTAGATACGCTTATTAAATACTTAATTAAACAGTCATTCGTTTATTTACATCATAAAATTGCAGTAAATAGATTTTCAGGACAGATTGGAATTTCGGACGATGAGTAATTTAAATCTAAAGTCGTTTTCTGATTTGGCTGGACAAATTTTATTTTTAAGAAATCTAATCCAAAATTATAGACAAGAATTGTTTGTAATAAAATCATAAGGCACGAGTTCGGTGAATTTGGTGTACCTGAAAAGAATGAAATTATGATTAAAGTCCTATGGTATTGGTGTATGGTGTAGGTACATCTATATATTACTTAAAATTTCTAAAAATATGTTTTTTTTTAAATATTTTATAAGTAAATTTAATTTATTTTTCACCCTGTCAAGCCAGAAAAAAGGAAAAGTAAAATTTACGTAACTGTTGCCGAGATTCAACGGAGTAAGAATATCGCGGCTCAACAGATATGTAAGTTTTTTCACTAAAGCTTTGTAAATACAGTAAATATTAGCAATTAAAAAAAATACTGTAACAATCTAAAAACACTCAAATGCATTACCTACCTATAAATTATTTACGCTATTTTTACTGACTATAAATTATTTCACTTTACTGCATGTGGTTTTACAAGGCCGCAACATAAAAAGCCAAACCGAGGTGGCCTGTAGTGGTAGTGTATTGTTTTGTCAAAGATTGAACCTTCCTAAAGAAGATAAGCGATTGGCTGAGTTAGAAAAACGTGAGCAAGCGCTTAAACTCAGCCAGAGGGCTCCAACCCTCTTATCGTTGTCATGGAAACGAGCCGCAATTTCGTACCCTTCACACAGCCCACTATAGGCAAGCACGTGTTCTAAGCATTTGAATTTTCCTAAGTCCAAATTTCGCACTGTAGCTTATTTCCACTTTTAGTATAGGGGAAATAAGTTACAACTCATATCTTTCTAATAATATTGAAATAAAAGGTAATTCTGCATTAATCCTATTAAAGACAATTTTTAGTACATTGATATATATTAACATATAGTACACAGAGAAGATTAAATTATCTATTTATTCCGGTGTTCAAGTAAAAATATTTTCTAATGTTCCTTCAAATTAAACTTTATAGATAAGAATATCCTGAGTATAACATATTAATAGGAACCTACACCTGTTCCACACACCTTTTTCACATCAACTTCCATTGTTTACATAAATAAAGATGTATAGATAAAAATAAAAATATAATTGGAAAAGCAATATTGATAGTAGGTAACCTAGAAGTATTCAAGTACAGTATTTTAATTAGAAAATTCTAAATGTATAATGAAGTAACTACCTAGTAAATGACTATTTATCATTTAACAAGAAGATAAAATGGTGTTAAAAAGCCGATCGGATTTTTGTTTTAGCAACTCTTGTTTACAATCTAAAGTAGCCAATGACAACATTATTATAGCTCAGCGGCAACACACTGGTTACCCACTTACCTTGGACAAATTTATCTAGCCACACACTTCACTATCATAAGGGGAATACGACACCGGACTTCATTTCGATATTATTCACCATTTCATGTCAAGAACACATTAGGCCAACCATCGAGCTGGTCATTTAACTATACGTCAAAACACGACGTGTTGCAGTGAAAGTGAGTATGGCGTCGTATATTTGGCGCATGCGTTTTTAAAAGGAGGTATTACTGAGTAAATCCCTAGGGTGCTGTTGCATATTTTTTGAAGAAATATGGTTCTTACATATGGATAATATATGCAAAAACAAAATCTATCTTGTACATACTGATTATGCAGATGTCTGATAGTCTGATAATTGGAGCACTGAGAAAAGGTAATGTGCTTGCCAATTCTGTGCATCTGATTTAGTTCTGGTCCATACATAATAATGTTTCTAGCTTTGGCGAGCACCAAATTGGGTTATGGGAATAATGACCGGCTTCAGCAATTTTGTTTTGGTTTGTTTAATGTTCTTTGTCATGCTTTCTCCTCACACTCTGTAAATTTTTGCTCTTGCTTGCTGGCTCAATGTTGTTTCTGTATTTGCATGAGGGTAACCAACCTTAAGTCTCTACATTCCTAGCCTTGCAACATTCATATTTAGTCCTTTCTAGAGGGAATAAAAAGATGTATCTGCTTTTATTTAGTTAGTTATCTTGTATTGATGATGCCTATCTGTTATATTTTATTATTTTTTAACTTTCAGCATGGGCATTGATAACATCAAAAAAGCAACGAGTTAGATAGAAATTATTTATAAATATTAGAACTTTTAACATTTTTGTCTTGCTTTCTTTTAAGTAAATGAATATTCCATAATAATTACACCGATTGACATAAATAACCCATGAAATATATGTTTTTATTTTAATACTATCATATCAAACAATATTAATTATGTGAGCAAGTGAACGGGGCTACTATTCACATATTTTTTATGTGTGTGTTTTTTATTAAATAGGTATTTAAATCTTTTAATTATAATTTTTATTACATGTCTACCGTCCAGCCAATCTGCCATTCTTATTCTTTTGTGAATCTGCTAGAAGTTTGATTACCTTTAATATAAACAGATACTCGTTGTTTTTATACTAGAAAAGGGTGGCAAATAAGAGTATTATGCTTGGAATGGTAAGCAGTTACCGTAGCTATTATTACATATATATTTATAATTATTTATTTATTATTGTATATTTATATTATATAAATATTCTTTTATTTATTTATATTCTATATTTTTATGGAGTTTCGCGAATCCGAAGTAAGCAACCTGTGATATTGCATTCATTTGCGCCTTAAAGAATAATATAAGCAAAAATACATGCTTACGTATACAATATTAAACAAGGAAATTTAAAAGGATATTTCAATAAATAAATAGCTCTATAAAATTGCTTTATCATTTTATGCAATATATGTTACCTAGTTTATATTTAAGCAAGTTTGCAAACTTTTTTTACATATTTCGTGAAATTTATAGAAGTCTCCATATACTACTAGGAACCTCGAAACAAAATATGACAAGCCAAGAAATCCACATACAATTGTTTTTCACTGTCTCCAGGTACCCGAGTGTAATTTTCCCCTCCATAAATAAAATAATTGTACGGTTTAACTAAATGGAAATGTAAAGTGATTATTATTTTTATAGTTTTCTGAATTCTGAGTTGGACGATTTTCGTCTAAGGAATTATCTATTCGTTCAACGTATAATTTAATGTTTGTTTGTTAAAGTCTCTAAAATTGTTGAGAAAAGTGTTTCTATATTTTTCATAGAAAAATAGCAATTTAATAGACTGATGTTGACTCTGAGTAGCAGTTTTTTAATTTGAATAATAAAACGAAAATATTATATTCAGTAATAAAACGAAACGTAGCCCAGCAAGTTATCATATTTAAAAAAGCAAATGTCACAATAATACGTATTAGCTTCGTGCATGTGTGTGTTGTTTCCTTGCAAAGGTTGTGCGACTTACAACGAACTTATTACGTGTTTAGTTAAATGCGGAGAAACAAAGTTAAAGTGAAAACTTCCTGTGTTAAAAGCAAAATACAATAATATGCCTTCGGGTCGAGCCGTGTTGTTGTTACGACAGTTGTCGAAAGGTGATAATAAGTTGAAGAACCTAAATTTAAATCAAACATCCAATATAGAGACCATTTCACACCCGGTTTGCAATCACCGTGACATCGGACCCCTAAAAAGGTATTAATAGTCTTTTCATAGAGACGACTCGTAAAACAAGTATTATTAGTATTGAAATATAAATTGTTACTGCGTATTTAAATGGCATTGTAAATTGTCCACCTTCTGTGACCTTGTTTTGTTTACAACTTTTGACTTGTTTACATAATATGTTAGACAGGTGAGAGAAAGGAATATCATTCGTCGTAATAATACAGTGTATTAATGAGGCTTATGAACCTCTTAAAGCACTTTGAACCGAATTTTGTAATAATTCCACTATCAATATTGAATAAAATTGTCCATAAAATGACTGCTTTAAATAGTCTGTCATGGCTGCTTATGTTAATCAGTAAATGATGAATTAATTATTTGCTAATATATTCCAGAATTCTATTTCTTATTTGTTGTATATTAATATAAGTTGTCTACCATTTATAGTATCTGACAAAATGGCATTTCCTATAAAATATATAGAGGTACCAACCCATTTATATTTTTTCAAGGTGGTAACCTTTCTGTGTCAATTTCAGAATGACATTTTAAAATATCAAGGTTTAAAAATTTTCAATTATTTAAATCTATTTTAAATATTGATTTATAGTTAATTTAAATAGTCACATTTCTAATTCTGCACATTAATATTGTTTACCTTTAATGATTAATTCATGTTATTGATATCACTAACAATGTATTGTAATCTTACTTTATATATCTGTTATTTGACTGTAAAATAGGTCAACAAATTCACAGATTTTCCTTATATAATAATTATTAGTATATTTGTATGATTTCAGATTTTCATCTGTAGGCCAAAGTAGTAGACCCAACGCCCGCCCACGAACAAGAAGTTTCAGTGATAGTCTCAGTGAGACAAACTTTTTAACAATGTCAACTACCAGTAAAGAACAAACAACAGTGGAAAAACCAAAATTCTCAAATCGGTTGATTAATGAAAAGTCACCATACCTGCTCCAACATGCCCACAATCCAGTGGAGTGGTATCCATGGTGCCAAGAGGCCATAAATAAAGCAAAGGCTGAAAATAAACTTATTTTTCTCTCTGTTGGATATTCCACATGCCATTGGTGTCATGTTATGGAGAAAGAATCTTTTGAAAATGAAGATGTTGCTAAAGTAATGAATGAACATTTTATAAACATTAAAGTAGATCGTGAGGAGAGGCCTGATATAGACAGAATTTACATGCTGTTTGTAATGGCTACATCTGGTGGTGGCGGCTGGCCAATGTCAGTTTTTCTTACTCCAGATTTACGTCCAGTAGCTGGAGGCACTTATTTCCCGCCAGAGGACCAATGGGGTCGCCCTGGATTCAAAAGTCTCTTGCTTACCCTAAACAAAAAATGGCAACAAAACAAGAATCAAATTCTAGATATTGGGACAAATATCATAGAGGCACTTCAAAAAATTTCTATTGTTGACTCTGAAAGTGCAACTTCTCTTCCTGGACCTGATTCTTGGGATAAATGCGCTCGTACATTCATGTCAGGTTATGAACCTGAATTTGGAGGATTTACTACAGCACCAAAATTCCCCAGGGCTTCAATTTTCAATTTCTTATTTCATTATTATGCTCGAGATAAATCACATCCAGAGGGTAAGAAATGCCTTGAAATGTGCCTGCATACTCTAACTAAGATGGCTTTGGGTGGTATACATGATCATGTGTCCAATGGTTTTGCTCGTTACTCAGTTGATAATGATTGGCATGTGCCTCATTTTGAAAAAATGCTATACGACCAAGCTCAGTTACTTGTGGCTTATACTGATGCTTTTCTAGCATCAAAGGATGAGTTCTTTGCAGATGTGGTTAGAGATATTTTGAAATATGTCAATAGAGATTTGAGACATGAATCTGGTGGTTATTACAGTGCTGAAGATGCAGACTCTTATCCAAAATTTGGTGCTGCTCATAAGAGAGAGGGAGCATTTTGCACTTGGGAATATAATGAAATAAAGGAACTACTTGATGGTAAAAAGATTGTTAATAATCTTATTCACGATGTCTCTTACATGGACATTTTCTGTGATTACTTCAATGTAAGTGAAGATGGCAATATTTCCCCAACCAGTGATCCACATGGTGAATTGACATATAAAAATGTTCTTATTATTTATAATACCAAAGAAGAAACAGCAAGTGCACATGGTCTGTCTTTGGAACAGTTTAATCAAGTCATATCTGAATGTATCAATATATTGTATGAAGCTCGGCAAAAAAGACCTCGTCCTCATCTTGACACCAAAATGATATGCTCTTGGAATGGTCTGATGATATCTGGACTATCAAAAGCAGGGCAGGGCTTAGGGGAAAAAGTTTTTGTGGAAGATGCAGTTAAAACAGCTGAGTTCATAAAGAAAAACTTATATGATGAATCTAAAAAAATCTTATTGCATTCTTGCTACCAAGCTGAAGATGGGTCTGTTGCTCAAACGTAAGTTTATGTATTCAAGCTAAATTTTGCATTTTTTATAGGCAAAAGGTACAATGATTTACCACTTAACTTTTCAGGGAACAGCCTATAAAAGGTTTCCTAGATGATTATGCATTCCTAATCAAAGGTTTGCTGGACCTGTATGAAGCGTCACTGGACTTGAGGTGGTTAAGCTGGGCACGTGAACTGCAAAAAACTCAAGACACATTGTTTTGGGATTCAGAAAAGAGTGGTTATTTCACTTGTTCAGCTGATGATAATACAGTTGTCATACGATTGAAAGAGGGTAAGAAGTTTATTATCAGGAAGTAAATAAGGGAAGTGAATACAATTTTGATATGTGTTCACCGTTTAATCTCACATAACAGATCAAGACGGCGCCGAACCTTCAGGCAACAGTGTCGCTTGCCACAACCTGCAACGCCTTGCCGCGTACGCCGACAAGAGCGCAGCCCCCGACGGCGGGGAACACGAGAGGGAGATGGCTAAGAAAATACTCTTAGTGTTTGCGAAGAGACTCACAGAATCACCCACTGCTCTCCCAGATATGATGTCCGCTTTATTGTTCTTTAATGATTCACCAACTCAGGTAACTTTCATTTATTTACATCAAAACAATATCATGTGATATTTGTCAGAGGTTATAATAAACAATTGCTGATATTTTAAGGTATCCAATTTGATTTCTTTCAATTTTCAAATTTGAACATCCTTTTAAACATTAGCCACTATCCATATAAAATGAATTACTGATTGTAAAATTTGTTTATTGTTTTTTCGTTCTAATACGAAGTGATTTAAAAAATAATAATGGTTGAAATTCAAAAAAAATATGAAATGTGGTATTTTTGTTTTCTTAGTGCTTTGAAAAACTGTCGTCTTGATCGCCACCTCATAATAATTTTGTAAAGATGGCATTAATGGCCGACTAACGTAGTATTTATAAACTCTTCTAAGATAAATTGTAGGTGATATAAAGTTCACCGGGTTAAACAGTGATAAATAAAAATTGTGAATTTTGTAGAGTTGGTTTGTTTAGGTTGTGAATTCAAACACATTACGACATTAAGGTCTCATATAAGTCATGTTGAATATAAATCATATCTGTGGGTATCAATATACATCATATCATAAATGAGAACTGCTATACTTAGGTGCTGATAGCGGGCGGTTGTACTGACCCTCGCACGCTGGCTTTGTTGCGTGTCGTACGCTCACGGCTACTGCCGGGCCGCGTGCTCGCTGTCGCCGACCCTGCAGAGGCGTCCGCCGGTATGTCCGACATACGTGAGTGCGGTCTCTTCTTGTTCGACCCCATAACACCTTGACAACAACACTCCGTTCTACATCTTTAACAGATCAGCTTCATATAATAAAAATATAGTATTCGTCTAGTAACACTCTACAAGTATACGGAATGCTAGGATTAAAAATAAAGACTATCTTGACATTGGTTACCCTAGCGCTGGAATAACAGTTATCTTATTAACTTACGGTTAATACCTATAAATATTTAAAACAATTAGTATCAGGATCGGGCATTAAATATTGAAGAAATATTGTAAAAACTAGTTACTTGTTTTTTACATAAACCATTGCCATAATTTATTTTGAGTGTTCACGTAGAATAGTGATCATCTAAATCACTCAAACATTACTACACTTATATAATACCAAAGTTTATCGACACATTTGTAAATAATGTTAATTAATATGTTTGTTGTCCACTTACTTTGTTTATAAATAAACAGTTGTCTTCAATGTGTTTGGGGCCTTACATGGAGGATCAGCTTGCAACCAACGTAATACTACAGTTTCCATGTAAATAATTTTGATTGAAATCAAATAAGTAATAGAACAATCCTCCATGAACTCTAAATGGTATGAATCGAAATGGTCCACAGTTTATATGGTAAGCTTTGGATGAGTGTTGAAAAATATATATAGCTCAACACCACTTTTGCTATAACTACTAACAGCTTACGTAATTATTATTATTCTTTAACCTGATTAATTGTTTGAAGAGTCTCTTTATCCTCGTTAGATTTATTAAGAATTAATCAACTAACCAATGTCTATGCTTAGTTTTACACTTAAAAACTTAATCTATGACATATATTCTATAACATACCTTCTCCATAAGAGTCTGTCCAAATTTAATTCTTTAATACTGTTAACTTACACTTTGATATTTTTCGCTTTATTACGAAACAACTAAACATAGCCTTAATTTAAAATTGAGGCTAATGACATCTTTGAACTTGAACCAACCTTAATTCATTTTGGTTATTATCCAAAAGATGTGATAGAAAGGCGGAAATCAACCGTATGTGAAATTGAATTAAGTTGATATTACATTGTATATTTTGGCTGGATATTATGATGCGGTGTGTTAGTCTTTGATTGGATTTTTCGCTAACTTATGTTGACAGTCTAAATGGTCAAATGCAAAACCTTTGCAGTTTTACTACGACTTTATCGTGATATCTGGCTTTATATTACAGCTATGAATTGCCAATGTTCCTTGATCATTCCCTAAAACCGTCAAATTAATTTCTAATAATTTTAATAGAAATCTTAACCAGCGGTGGTATAAATGATTAGAAAAATTATGTAGAAGAAGAATTTGTATATTGAAATTAGTGTAGATGTGCGAACTTTTGATGCTCCCCGATTTCAGTAACAAGAAGGAGTTTATATAAAGAATATTTATACAGACGATATAAACTAAGTCACTACAATACCTACCATATTTCACGGTAACAATAACTATTTTACTACTACTACACTTACTACTTTTACTGTACTACGCTACGCATAAAATAATTCTTATCTCCTTTTACTTATCTAAGTTATTTTATATCTTATTTTCCGATATTTCGGCACAGCATGCGGCATCGTCACTAGATGGTGGAGGAATTTCGGCTCTATTAATTTCGCAAATAACCAAATCTGTCTCGATATTTTAATAACATTTCACCCTTCATATTTCAGTATTAAGCCGAATTCGTAGTGTTGGAGATACACCAACAGCATACGTGTGCCGCCGCTACGCCTGCTCTCTTCCTGTCACCGATGTTAAACAGCTTGAAACATTATTGGACGAAGAACCCGTCCCAGAGACCTCAAAGGTCGCTAAAGCACAAGTCTAGGTTGAAAGTGCTCGCAAGATAAACAAAACCAGTAAATTTTATCCAGTTTAAATTCGCAATTTTATGAAATATCTAGGTATGTTGTGAAATGAGAATAAATTTAGGAATGGTGTTATCATGTTCAAAGTTATAAAATTGACAACTTATAGGTATTATGACGGTTTGGCTTGTTTTCATAATAAGAACCGAAAAATTTATATGAACACATTACAAGAATAAAAAGCAATAAAATACAACAAAAGAAAATAGAATTCAATCTCTCCTAATACTAATGAAATAACGAATAACTTTTTTTACTTATGAAGCGTACAGATTTTTCTCTCAAACCTTAATAATAAAAGAATAAAGCAGTTAGTATTTTAGTAGACGATAGTTAACATCGGATTTAAGTATCCGCCACCCAAGGGCTGTCTGTTATCGATCATCGCTCGAATAAGTAAAGATCTTATACAAAACCTGTCTAAAATGTAGGCACTAGTAGTTAGGTACCTCTCTTTTATATGCAGTCAAAGGGAGAAGTAATTTAGGTTTATCAATATTATAATGCCATAAAATAATATAATGTCCTTGTTTTTATTCTCAGCGGGGAAGTAAGTTACTTATATTTTAAGAAACTAGCTTGTTTCTATAATCCAATTTATGCATATTATGTCTAGTTTTCGCAACTGAAATATGAGATATTAAGTAAGTTTCCTGCACACGTTTCGTCTGGAGACTACTGCTAAATAACTATTTGTTAAATGAGTCAAAATGCTCGTCAAAAAGAGTTGTCAAAATTATAAACTGAATTAATATATCTAGTCTTTTCGACCTTAAAAGTCAAATTGAATTTGTAAAATTGAAATGACAATATATCGAATATAACCATATTAAATTTTAGGAACTTTTAATATATAAAAGTATAACAAGTCACCATAAATTTTGCGTTAGTGAAAAATACAGCTGATAACATTATCTGTCTCAAATTCAGTTGCATAATTATAATTTAAGTTTTAAAATTATAACTACTGTGCATTATTTTTTATAAATATATTGGTAGTTTAATTTTTATTATGATTTAATAAAATGGTCCAGATACAAAATAAACAAAACAAATAAATATTATATAAATCGAAACACTTCATTATTGCCTGATACAAATACACTTTTTTTTACCTCAAGTCTAAGTTGCCCTTACACTATGCCGAAGATACGCGACCAAACTTTGGCATCATGATCACGCCTGCAAATCTATTTACCGTTTGCTGATATTTCGTCACGTTTTGGGGTACAAATTTACATCCGTCTAGCATAAGAGCTTTGTCTTTGTTCCTAAGAACAAGCCATGCATGCTGAACTTATGTGCCGAAGTGCGTGAAATCGGTAGGCATGGCATTCTATCTAGTAACACATTAATCGCGATGGTTTGACAGTGAACGTTTCACACTATGTTGCGCAAACTAATTTCTGTCTTAACGTATCATGTTATGGAATTACGACAGGACATAAAATCAGACGCGGAACATCGGTCGCGTATCTTCGCAAGTGTGCATTACACAATAAGAAACTAGCACAAACATTGTACTTTCAATGGGGCCTATTTTTTAATCCTCAGATTACATTTATGTGAACAATATCTGCTTCTTCATTCTTATTTCGTTTTCCGGAGAAGGCACTCAGTATGATAAATATCGGTATATAGGTAATAATTATGTTATGTGCATTGTCAGATGTGGATTCAAGACCTCTATTATAGAGAAATTTTGTCCATGTTATTTTGTGTTTAATTTTAAAGCGAATATCAATGTGAATAAATTAAATTTATTCCCAAATTACAAATTCAATGCTTTTGTAAAGATTTCTTATCACAGACTTAATTTCATATCAACATGACAACTCAATATTATTCAATGTTGTTCAATGTCTATGAAGTTTCGCTCTTTGTCTGGACTTTAATTTTTTCGACTTTTTCCGTTCTGTTTCTTAATATTACAACTTTTGAGAATAAGTGAAAAGATGAAAATAGTCTGACTGGTATGTGATAAAGATAGGCAAATATTATATACCAATTAGCAACTTATTCGGAGTTTATATTTTTGTTATATTATAATAATATTTTTCAATTATTTATGAAATTTGTCATTAAATGACATGACACATAGTCACACATTTATAGTGTCGTATATTTAAGATAATATACACGTATGTTCAACCTATTTGAAATTTTTTTCGTATATTATGTATCTCATTGCTGGAAGCAAATTAGTTGTGATATTTTGAAATAAAATTTGTCAAAATAATTGGTTATTTAATTTCGTGATATTTACCCATGTTATTAGTTACCATTTCTACAAACATAATTTCTTTGTCTGGCGGTAATATTTTCATACTGATTCATATTAACCATTGAATATAAACATAGTGTCTTCAATAATAGAGTACGAACAAAACGTGAAAACAAGACTCGTATTAGTTCCATACATAGTGTGACGTTCTGAAGAACACTAAATCTCAAAAGTGCAGTGCAGACTGCTTTCAATATGATTGCAGAAAAGAACAGCTGTCACGTGCCATTTTGAAAGGTATGTTAAATTTTCGATTCTAGTAAGTGTATTAAATAGCAAGATTTAAAAAGCATCACCCACATGCCGTTTAAAATTATATATGATTATTTTACTAAATTTAAGTTCTTTGATAGTTAAAAATCTTTGCTATCCTTTTCCTTTACGTAACTTAATAAGAAATGGTTCAGAATCAGGCCCACTGTACGCATATATATTTGATTTTTTTTTAAATAAAACTATAATGTGTGCTTATTATAGCAATTACTTTTATTTCATACATGAATACAGATCGCAATCACAAATAATAAATTGCTGTAATTATAGAATAGTCAAATCTTTTTTTAATTTTTATTTTATCACATTTTCATCATAATATATGGACTAATACAAGATACTTAATTAGGCTCGGATCGACGTCACTAAATAATTAAATGCAAATAAACTTGTTTCATGGTGGGTACCAGCAAATGGTGAAGCGTAATTTTTTACTCCAACAGAATAATTAAAATGTTTAAGTTAGTTTGTGACTAAGATTTTTAATTACATTTTTTGTTACAACATTTAATAAGTCAAATAATATTTACAAATCTTTCTTACTATTTCTAATAGTAAGAATTAATATTTATAATTAAAAGCTATCGAAAGCTTCACAGTTTGCTAGAACGCACTGAAGAAAAAATCAAGAAACACAATTATTCTTTGAGAGACTGTAACTACCTAACTACATTATAATTCATAAATATTAAATATCACATTAAGCTAATGTCAGTTCAGTCATAAGTTATTAACTACTTCAATTAATTTAAGCTAAATACACAAAAGTAATGTGTATATATTGGTTGGATGATTGAAGTTGGACTTATCCAACTTCAATCATCTAACCAATATATACACATTACGTACCCACAATAAGAAAGTAGGCTTTCATAAATTCTTATATTTTTTTAATTGAATGCAAATAGAAACTGACATAGAAGTAATATTATTCTCTAGCACTAACTAATGCTGAATGTCAATTACCTGTCTACAGATGGTTTTGCTATCTAAATAACTGAGCAAAGAATAATTCTGATATGGTTCAAACATAGAAAGCTTACCACGTTTGTGTATTTAGCTTAAAATCTACTAGATAAGTCACTAATAAAACCATACATTTAAGCCGGTTCTCACGGATCTACTCAAATTTATAAAAATATTACCAGTGGTACATTATTGACGGTCTGCGCAAACTGATATGGCACTATGAAAGACCGCCATAGAACTACTGCTGATTACTATCGTGAAGTTAAACACAAGATGAAAGATTGATAACACTAGAAACCTATAAGAATAAAATTCGATTGTTGTGAAAAATCGTAATCTCACTGTGACCTATGTGTAACGTGGTACGAACTCTCTATCGTTTCAGTTAGCGCTTTAGGATTTACTCCATCTTGTATATTCGACCATCACCTTAAGTTCATAATTCAATTTGCGAAATTTTACACCATCATAATATTGAACTAACAAGTTTGTTGTTGTAAACAATGTTTCGATGATTTACTTTCCTGTTATAATTATAAAATAACGGTGTGCAAAATATTACGGTGACATATATATTGGTAGCAAGTCTTTCTGCCAGCTTATTCGATAACCTATTATAACATACTTCAGTGACTTGATTGACAATATCGTATCACTCCTGCTTTAATAGAACATCACGGTAACGTACCAATAGATGCTCGGTTCTCATCACTTTAACAATATTAAAATAAATTAACAAAAAAGCCAATGAGTTTATTGGTGAGAACGAGCTTACTATATGTTCCTCATACGCAAATCAAAGATAAAAAGCGAGGTAGATTGAAGTTTGCTCTGAAGAGAATTTAAGGAAACCTTATAAATTAAAACGAATACATCTCACATTTGAGATTGACTTCAATATTTCATAATAGTAATTACATACACGCTTAATATTATTATAGTATATTTGATATAGAGAAATAATGGTTTCCATCACAAGAACTCTTGTGTTGTTATTCCGATACTCAAGGATATAAAGCTCGAAAGATAAACACCTATACTACAGCTCAATAAAGCATTCCGAACGAAACAAATAGTACAACTAAATAATGGTGTGAAGTTAAGATATTCGTACTATATTTTGTTCAATTTTCTAAAATAATAGTTAAGGAGGATCTACACGATAATATTACATTAAAGCTTAAAACTAACAAATTCGTGAATGATTTCATACAAACATCAGACATGATGATTTTAAAATTTTTCAAACATCTAAGCACTAATATCACGAGGGGAACATGACTTGATTTTATAACATTCCAAAAGTACCTACTTTTACATTTACCTATTCAAACACAAATTAGATATCCAATAAATCCAAGTAATTATGATATTCAATAGGTACATTACATATTTAGGTTATCTTTATTTGAAGCTTTGGGCGTTTAAGGAACATCGCATTCGTATTCCAGAACAGTCTTGTGGTAGAAGAGAAGGTACCTGAAATAATAAAATATTGTTTAACACGAAACTTTTAACTAGAAGTACATATAATGCTGCTAGCACCGAAACCAGGTTTAAGAGATATGGACATTTTTCTCGGCACCCAACTGAATTAAAATGAGGATTCCAACTAATGGAAGATTAGAGTCACATAACACTTACAATGCTCTCTAAGATCTTTGGAGGAGGCATAAGTGGCTAAGTTCTATGGTGCAGGGTTAGACGTTAGACTCAGACTATATATAATATCCTGTTACCTTTAGGGGATCTGAATTAAAACTCATTAACCAAAAAAATTTTATCAATAATTTCAATTAAACTCACCCTTCACTATCTAATACCTCGCGCAGCGACGCACGAGTTATCATATGATCATCACACTTGAACCAGCTGCCTTTCATCTGCCTCACGTATGCTGTGTAATGTCCCGCATCCAACGACCCAAGATGGTTCACGACAGCGAATAGCGAATAACGGTTATCTTCGAATATCCCTTCCGGAGCATTATTGTTATCTGCCACACCAACATCGACGGCACGACGATGCGACGACATAAATGGGGTCATATCCAACTCTGCCGGAAATGAGACGAAGGCAGAAATTTTTCTATCGATCTGCGAAGAATGCTCGAACCGCTTGAGATGGAAGCTTGCTACTATCGGCAAAGTTTCTAGAGTCAGTTGTTTCGTAGATTCACGGTAAGCGCGGCATTTGGAGCATTTGATTTTAGCACCAGAACCGAGGTGTTCGGCTCGAGTGAATCTTTCAAGACAAGCTTGCAGGGAGCCTGGTCCAGCGACGTCTAGGCTAATGTCCCAGAACGGGTCGATCGTTGTAGAGACACCAGAGCAAGCGGTGCAGACCACGTCACTTTGCAGGCCTCCAGTAAAGATCTGGTCGATGATGCAGTTGCAACGCCCGTTTTCTTTTTTCTCAGTATCTTCGACGCCGTTCATGCAGTGCCTGTTATGAAGAAATTAACAATAAAGTTAATTATGTTTCCGCTTTTAGTCCCTAAAATGTTACTGCGTCTATAATATTTACTATTTTACGACTCACTATTAGAGTAGGGAATTGGCCACCTGACGTTTTGCAATAAAACGCGTAACGTTTAAAGAATCCAAACCAGTTATACTTCTTTCAAAATTGTAATTTTTATAAAAGTTAAAGGAAAATTTTAATCAGATAATAGTACACTGAGACCAGATTACACCAAGAAACAATAAAAATAACTCAAAAGCATATGGATCGTGTCAACTAACTTGACGTTCCTTAAAGTCATTCTATCCCTTCTTAATCAATTGGTATAAAGAGATACACATAACTTAAATATAATTTCGAATCGGGGCCAATGTAAAGTTAACATTAGCTTAAAACATAAAAAAGAAAGATAAGGAGAAATTTAAGAAGTCGCGCGTTATCTGGATATTTTTTCCAACAATAAGTTTTATGTCATCTAATAAAGGTTTACAATCACCTGTGCAGCACATCCAATGTAGCAATAAAAAACTCATGTGCATCTTGTTGCTCGTAGCCGGCGAGATGACGCGCGTGCGTCCAGATGAGGTGAAGCAGGCGGTGCAGGGTCAGCGGAGTTTTAGCGCCGGAGTAGAACTCCTGAATATATTACTCTCGTAAGTCACGTGTTGGAGATTTATATCACGTAATAATACATGTATGATCATTTACTTTCCAATATGTTTGTATTAATTGCACTTGCTGTATTGGATTTTGGTTAATTTTCGAGAAAACTGAATTATTTTTTTTTTATTGATACATTAACAACGCATATTTAAATAACTACTCACATTAATAGTAAATATTTGATAACATAACATATGTTATGTTATCAAATGATTATGATTATGATTTTATGTTATTATGATTTTTTGTCAAATGATATCATTTGACAAAACATCATAGTTAATATAAACATAAATATTTGATAAAAAATCCAGTAAAGTAAAGACTTGATAATATGGGATTAATATGGGTAGCAGTAGTCTAGAACAAAAAAATTATTTATTTTGATAAATCTGATAACAATCCTTACTTACACTTGGCTTTAAAATAACATACCTGGAAAAGTTTAGACACTTCGCACACGAGACACTTTCCGGTTCCTTGTGCCTTGCACTTGTGCCTCTCGCCGAG
Source organism: Acentria ephemerella (assembly GCA_943193645.1). Taxonomy (NCBI): domain Eukaryota; kingdom Metazoa; phylum Arthropoda; class Insecta; order Lepidoptera; family Crambidae; genus Acentria; species Acentria ephemerella. The sequence goes on along the minus strand of OW971886.1, from coordinate 4,928,287 downwards.
GAAGTAGTCTCGCAGCAGAGGAGTGTGAATCAATGTCTGTAAGTAAAACAATATTTTTTTTATAACTAATGTTTTATTTGCCTAAGATACTTCACGTGGTCTTTACTATCATATACTGCCAAATCACCATCATCAATAGCCACATAATTAACATTATCATCATTATTTCCTACTGTCGGGCACAGGCAGGTCTTCGTGCAAGATTCACATGAGGAGTTTGAATCATAATATCACCTCGCTGGCGCAATGCGGCTAAGTGGGTGCAAGTTACGTTGCCGGAACAGCTTAACGCGCTACCCAAACACAGAGCAGTTCAAGATAACAAATTTTTATTAGCCCATTCAGGGGCCAATCATGGGGCAAGTTGTTTCGTTTTTGTAACTGAAACCAGGTCCTTGGGCCACTACGGCAACGAGCTCTTCATACTAATGCTATGAAATCAAACCTTGAGCTCGTCATGTTAAATACAACTTCATTCCATACTTTGGATTTCGTTTTGTAATAAGGCGGAAACTGTTCAGGAAAAACCTTACAAAATACTTTGTATGCAAAATGTAGAAAACACCCACGCAGTCGGCTTTTTGTTCTTAGCAAATAACATCCAAGTGTTGAGTTTTGAATAAAATATGAGTATACCATTTATATTTTTGTACTTGTGAAGGTTTTCTCTTTAACGGTTTCCTCTTGACTTTAATTTAAATGTAGAGTTTTTAAACACTTTAACACACTAGCTCGCTAGCGAGCGCCGGAGGTGTCGGCGTTTTCCCAACAACAGATTGTCTGATTTTTAGGTACTCAATAATTCATATTGTATATGAGAAATAATATATAGCTGTTATTTAGTTTTGCTAAAACTAAAAAATGTCATATTATTTTGTTTTTTGTTCGGTTTAATTTAGTGGTGGTTTAATAAGATAACAGGAAAAATTCTAAAGCCAAAAACCAAAACAATTTATAATTGAGTATGGAAAATCGCCTAATTGGCATGACATGCTATTTAAAATTTATCATTTCCTCAACCTACTTCGAATTACTTTTCATAGATTGCGATCTCGGTATGCAGGTGATCCAAAGTTCACCAGATCAACTAGTTTTAAATAAAAATAACAATGTAAACATTCTGAACGTAAAAGGTAAAATTAAATTGTATGTTTTGGTATCGCTTAGGGTCTTAATAGACGACAGATTCAGTCTGTGATATGATCCTCATTACTGAGGTAGTAAAGCTTAACTTATCCTGTTATAAAAATAATTTGGAAAAGTTCTATGTTACTTTCTTGATAAAAACAAGATGTCGCGAACTGGATCGCACTCAAAACTATTATTTACAGAAACTTTACTTAAAAACATTACATTAAATATATCCAAATAGGAAAAATTGTTGCGCATATCTAGTGATATTTCTAGGTATATTTCTAGGTATATAGAATAATGTGTTCTCCGCTCCTGCAGACTTTTTATGCATAAATAAAGCATTTACCTATTCAAGCACATAGTGCACCCTGAGGAAGATATATACTTATCACTGCCTAAAGAATCTGGAAATTCCTGGAATCAGGGGGCTAGGCAGTGTAATCTGAAGGGCTGCCACAAAAGAAAAAACTCAGCACAAAACCTTCTTATAGCCTTATTGGCTATTGCATTGACTTAGTCCATAAACATATTTTCCAAAAAAACATCCAAATCCATCATTAGCTCCATTTCTTCAATTGGGCAATTATCAATGAAGTACCAGAATCTAATAATTTGCTTCTTGTATATAAAATATACTTTTGCACATTATCATGTTAATCCTTATACTGTAAATTACATAGTAGGAACTTAGTAATATGTATAGTTAATTTATCCTTATCATCACTTTGCAAATCACTGCAATCAGACACTTGATTTATCTTTTTATAAATATTTGTGTCAACTGCATTAATCAGACATTTAAAATGTCTAAAACAAATACATATATCATAAAGATCCTCGTGTATCCTCTTCTGTTAATCTTAGAAGTGAGAATGCCATATGTTCAGGATAATTCTTATATTTTACATTTTTTATGAACCTTTTCTATAGAATATTTTATTTTGGGTCAACTATAAGAGATATGCTAAGAAAATTTGAAGTATATCATTTTATTTATCTTTAAATAATTAACAAAAAGCTGCAAGGAAGTACTTATAATTAGAAATCATAAACTCTTGATTAAGTTGTCAATCTTATTACATATATGATAATGAGGTGATAAAATGTTGTTCACATTTTGATAGTCACTTACTTGAACAATACAATTCATGAAGCAAGTAGATCCTAAGTTTTGCAGGCCTCTGAGGCCTATGGTGGTATGGGGACTGATGAGGCGACGCTTGCGCAGGCGGCGCAGCGCCAGTGCCTCGTTCGTGTTTGGTAACCATGGCAAGAATGGTACACTGATTCCAAGAGACCTTACATGACAATAGATTATTATGGTGACTAAAAACTATTTGTTAGTATGACAAAGTATAGTATTCAAATTAATATGGTGTGAAAGATCATAATTATCTTCACACTACATAATCTTTAACACCATAGATTTTAGAAGATCACTGCTTTTTATGCTGATATGATTAAAAATATTCAAGTAACTATGGATGAATCTCAACAATTGTCAAAATGAGTTAATATAAGCATGGTAAAAATAGGGTCCTGTTATATTGTGATTGGGATAAATCAACAAATATTTATTTATTTACACTCAGCCCAGAATTTACAATACTTGTTATTTTAAAATCCCTTACTCTTGTTTTAATATCACCTACATTCTGGTATTATAATATTGTCTTGCTGCATATTGAGCTATAATAATTCCATTGCTTTCAGTAAGATAATTCTCTTTTTTATTATTATAAATGGATTTAGCAAAATTTGAAATGAAACTTATATAAAAAGTGCTTTATGTAGATTCAAGATATTAACACAAAAACGCAGTGAACACTTACTTTGCTTCCTTTAATCTATGACTCATTCCAATCTCTGTTAACTCCCTGTCATAGATATAATCTTGGCATTGTGTACAGAATACATTTCCATAGCTTAGGTCCACATATAAGAAATGCTTTTTAGTCTTAGAATGTTCTTGTATGTGCCCAGCATAGCATGCAAAGTAGATGCAATGGAGACAGGAGTGCATGCGTGGCCCTGGTTGGCCACAAGTAAAACAAAGACATGATGTTGCCTGTGAAAGGAATACTGTTATAGTTTTCCCTTAAACCTATTTAGAGCAGTAAATTTTGTTATGAGAAAATTTAAAAAATAGGTTCTTTTGCACAAATGAACTAGACAACAGGATTGGACTAGTTCACCAGAACATTACCACAATAATAAAGAATAAGTATGCAAAAGGGAGATCACATTCCTTAAATAAGTATTATTATTTAGTCAACCATTTATTTACCAACTTTTCAATTACTTTTTGATCAAAAATAATTTTCAATATTGTTAGGGTCTTTACTAAGTTTATATTCTGACAAAGCATAATAATTAATGTATAATATGTATTGAATTATTGATCCTTATCTATCTAATAACTTGACTTGATTTATACTAAGCTTGCCTGAATTCAAAATACATGATAATCAAAATAAATCTGATTACTGATTACTATATATTTTGAATATTCATATGAAATGTACTGTTGGTAAGATATGAATGATACTGTACAGAATTGAAAATATTGCTATACGAATATCTGCTCTAAGGTCAAAGATCGATAATCAGCTGGTGGCTATTAATATTTCATACTTCCCTATATCGCAAAAAATAATTTCACAGATAGTGATCTACATAAATAATGTAGGGTAACAGTATACAATACTGCCGCTATAACATCATTAACCCTACATATTTTTACACAAGTAAAAGTTTATACACACTGAGTTTTACCTTATATCTTCTGGCTTCGTAAGAAGTGCAAGATACAAAAAAGGCATTCACTATCTTATAAGGATTCGTACCCTTTGCTGCCTTGAAATTATTTAGGTGTATGCAACCATTGTCATTCATTATTACGAATTAAGCAAAAGCACTAGGGTTTTTTGCAGTGCAAATACAAATTCACGCCCGCAGAATTCACCACTTTTTATTTTGGCAATTAAATTAGAATATATAGGCACATTTTATTAAAATAATTAGCAATACTTCAATCCTCTTTGCAATTAATTATTTAATTGTATTTCGCGAAAGCAGCTGTTGAGTAATGAATGAAGTTTGTAGCAAAAAGAATATTTTTTGGAATATACAATCATTGAATATTTCACTCTCTGCGTTTCGTTTTCTTAATTGATGGTAACTTAATAATTTGGTTTTCTTTTCTTCCGATAATCGCTATCGATTGGTCTCTCAATACATCTATGTATGTGTATGGTATTAATATCATATATATTAATATAGTATAAAATTTGACATTAACACCAAAACAATTATTTGTGCAAACGAATACGAGACGCCAGTAAAGATATGGCTGTATAGGCTCAGCCCCTTTTGTCTTTCCCTTTCCGGGAAGAAATTCTAATAAAAAGCGAGAGCGAGAGGAACAATGTATCTCTCGGATTCATATAAATTTCAGTCAGTAGAACATTTAGAACATTAGTATTCGTGTTCTTCTCTATTAAAACTAAATTTCAATGTTTTAGGATTTTTGTCCAAAGTTTTGGTTCAATCAAGTTATCAAGAAATTACAAAGAGTAAGTTTTATCACTTACTCTTTGTATTTTTAACACGTATGCATACTTTTCTACTGTTTCTATAATATAAAAGTAATACAAAGAATACAAATAATACGTTTTAATTTCATTGTGTTTTGATACAGTTTTGCTCTTATGAAATAAAACATTCGCATTTCAATGCAGTACATTAAAACAGATATTATTGTATGAGCTAAATAACCCTTGCTTTCTCTTTTATTGATTATATTTAAAAAAGGAAGAGTTTTTGGCGCGTGATGGCGGCGTCGGTTAAGTGCTGTATATTGTGTTTTAAGTGAAATTTTTGTGGTGAAATTGATGTAAATTCGTGCCAAAAAGAATCGATACATCGTGCAATATATAGAAAACACGATTCAGACTTAATTGTGACTTACGTGAAATTTTTCAGTGTTTCATTACCATACATACATTTGCAGGATTAGTTAATTTTTAAAATCTTTATATCAGTTTTTCTCATTTTCGTATCATTTCATCGAAATAGTTAATATTGCATTCTATTTTAAAAAAAATACCAGATACATTAAAAAAATGTTGAAACCTGCCATTACTTGTCGAAAACTTCATTGGACAAATTAATACGTTACACCGTCATCCCGGAGCCAGATATAAAAAAAAATATAAGACTTAGCTGTATGGACTTTATTTCCCTGTGCCGTCATTTTAATATAGAGTGTATAAAAAAGGAATCAAACGAAGGTGGAACAAATAAATAGTTGTGGTAGTAAATAAATATGGCTGCCGTATATTTTTAGCAATGTAAACTTTTGTTTAGTGTTTCTTCTTTATTTATAAATAAATAATTTAGAAATGATCAGTGATTTTGAAAACTTGTCCTTAAGTGGAAATAATACAGCGAGTAATCATGGAGATCCTTTTACACATACTGGTAAAAATCACTCTCAGATTGTAGACGTAGACTCAAGTTGTTTTCCAATTATATGATGACCTCAATGATTAGTTAGGTTTTAAATTTATAAAAGGCAATGTTCTGTTGATTTCAGAGCTGACCCCTGAGCAGCAGAAAACATTAATTGATATACGACGGCGAAAAACAGAATTGTTGTTAGAGATACAGGTAAGTGCCTACATTGTTTTCTATGTGGCGAATTAATGAGCAAAGTATCTGTGGGTTTTCTGCCTAATCTTGTATTATATAATTTTCCTAGAATTAATATAATAAGCCCTTTTTATGATCTTATTAATTTTGTTGTTGACTAATCCCTACTCATTCTTAGATTTACATAACACAATAATGCTCACTTTGGGCTAGATAATTACTAGCCCTAAGTGAGAATTATTGTGTTATAGATATTAGATAACGGAACATATTAAATTTTATACATATTTTAAATAAGAGTATAATATTTTTTGTATATAAGAATTTAAGTAATTGTGCACTGTTTTTAACATAACAGAACATGATATTATTTCAAACTGAAATTATTAGTTACCAGAAACTACATTGTAACAGGGGCTTTTGGTTAATCATTGAAATATATAAGTTTCATTAAAATAACTAGAAACACGTATAACAAAAATTTGTAATTCTGTGGTGTGAACACAGCTTATCACAGGACTGCTTTGACCTATGATTTTCATAAAAGTTTTATACTTTGGATTTATACTAAGAATTCTATTTCTCTGATTATATGTTCTAAATTAACTTCAGGTTTCATTACAGGGTACTTAAGGTGCACAAGTATATGGTGATATTTGTTTATAGGTATAAATCTGTTAATATTTGTAATTTTCTTATTACCACAGGTATATAAGCTATGTACAGCTAGGTATACAGCCTACTAGAAACAAAACTACTTAAATTTTAAACTAAACATATACATAAGTTGGCTATTTACCTTGTAATATTTAGGGGTTGTAATGAAACTATTATTGAGCTACCATTATGTACTTGTCTGTCAGCAGGCTGTATCTTAAATATAGATTGAATGAATATATATTAGGTCACGGAAAAAGTCTTTTCAGATATAGTATGTATAAACTTGTAATAAAATATCTTTGGCTGTACTATTTGTATCTAGCTGGTTTTTCTGGCATTAAAAAGGTGAAATTTAAAAAAAGAATCAAATTAGGAAAATTTTGCTTCCCACTATTTTTCATTGCCCTAAGGTGATGCTGTGTCTATGGTGGGAATGGAAGGGCATTGTTCATTATTAGCAAGAAGTTGAGAGAAAGCAGCCGGAATTGATTAATAGAAAGGCTGTTGTCTTTCATCATGATAACTCCCATTTCCTTCCGCACATGCATACTAAGTATTACTGACAGTCTTTTTTGCCAATATTGCAAAAATTTTTATTCATGCCTGATGCACTGCAAAAGCGCATAAGCCAAAACAGGATCATGATGTTATTCCATTGGACTCTCAAGGCACCGTACGATCTCTGAGTAAATCTAGCCCAGAGACCACTGGAATAAAAACTTTGGCTAAAAGTTTCAAATAGTGTGAGTTTCACCCTGATTGTATACCGCGCAAATCTAAGTGCCACCATGTTCCCATGAACTGATGTGTTAGGTATCTGCAGTCCGCCTGAATTAATCGCTCAACATTATCAATACCTGTCTACAATATTAGAAATAAATTAGTATTTATTTAAAAAAAATAATGTACCTAATATTTACAGTTACTAGTTATGTGCCTGTTTCCGTCTGTTTCAATTTATAGGTCTGGTTACTAGTTGCGTCAGTGTTTATATTACCTTTAAAAAACTAGTAAAATTTACTGCACTATATTATATTTATTTATGTCTTTATTACCCACCCCTGTGTAGTGTAAAATTAAAGGTCAAGTTACTAGTTGTGTAATAGTTCATATTTTCCAAAAAATATTTTATTGAATAAGCGCCGTTATCAATAGGTAAGAAGGCGGGGGTTCATTCAATATGACGCGCGGACCAGTCTGACGTAAGTCGTCAATGCACAGTAGCTTACTTTACTACTACTACGGTTCGGTTAGTACGCCAGTGTGGTTTACGTCGCTTTGTGGGGACGTCGCGCTGCCCTCAGACGAAATTTTTTTTTAAATAAACTAGAGTTAAGAGAACCGGGTATAAATAAAAATATGTGACGTGAAAAATTAAACCTAAGAAGTAAATAGTGTAGTGTCAGAAAGTAACCCTTGTGTTGCCCGTGGTAATGAAGTGCTATCATCAGTAAATTTTAAGTGATAAGGCGAATGAGTGGAAATTGTTATGACAACGAAGTCGATTAACATTTATTTATGTATTTACCAATGCCATTGATTGATTGTTTTTGAATTTCAAAATATTCTTCTTCATGTTTGGTCTCCACGTGTTGATTTTTTGTGTCCAGAATCTTTAGGTTTTATTCAGAATACTATGAGTCTTACCGAATATCTTACATCATGATAATTTGTAATTTATTAAAATGAACCGACATTTCAATGACGTCAAGTATTAATCATAATAAAACTTCCCTATTATTACTAATAATATTCGTTGCTTTTCCCTGAGGCAGTAGTCTGAAAAGTCAGGGTTTCCGATGCCTTTTGAATCCAAAAATTTGTTTTCTTGTAATAATCTAAACATATCAGGAAGCTTGCTTTTTGCTCGGAATATTTAAAAAAATCGGCACTCCAAAAAGAAAAGAAGATAGATAACTAGATAACTAATTACCTCTGTGATACTTAAGCCTACTTTGTCTTTACTCAATTAGTAAACGATATTTGTAATTGTCTAAAATATTATGATTAATTTGGTCGACGTTGATGAATACTGATATTCACTGTATGATTCATAGACAAGTTAGGTACTCGAATCGAGTGTCATTGTTAATTCCAAAATTAAGTTTTTAACCATAAATAATTTAGCTTTTTATTATTCGAATAATAAGTACTTATTTGTTTTATTAATACCTAGAATATAGATTCATAGTAAAAATATATCCTATATAGACAAAAAACATGCGCTGAAGCTGGAATTGAACCCGCGACCACAATCCGGTTGGCTGTTCTGACTATTGCTCTTGGAGCTCCAATGGGTCGGACAATGTTGGCGATTCATCGCCTATCACATTTCCTCCTCGCTTCCGCAGAGTGTTCGGCCATTGATAACAGACTGTCATGGACAACTTTGTTGCTGCAAACTTTTGATATCTCTACAGCATGCTGTTCTTGTTCAGTTTTGTTCGTCACAATTTAATACAGAGCGGACCCAATTTGTTTAAAATTGTCCCTGAATACCCTGATCTGATGCGGCAATACATAATTTATTCTTGTTACAGGTTTTCTATATTCAGTTCGGCTAGTAGTAGTATGGATTGAATGTAATGTGTTTATTAGGTAAATATTTACACCTGCGATAATTTTTTAGAAGATAAAACATCGTACCTACGTATTCATTATTGTCACCGTGCCAAATAGCAGTGGCGCCCCGCTACTATCTTCAGTTGAGTGTGTTCCTTAGCGGGAAGTGTATGACGCGTGATGTGTTTTCATGTTCGGCTGCTGTGCGGCGCGTTGTGGTGGCCTGTGCTGATGCGCTGCGCCCGCGCCGCCCGCTTTTACAACGACGACTATGACCAGGTTCGTCATCGACGACGCTTTCTGTGCACTTCGCAAAACGAATTATTATTTCTTAAAATGTTCACTCATAACTTTGGATTTAGGCAGTAGCGCCGCCAAATTCATCTTCGACCACGACGCGTGTCATGCATATTCCACTTATTTGCTTTGTTGTTTTTATTTAAATCAATGTTGTTGGCTATTTTTATCAGGTAACGTGTGACTTTAAGCTTTACTAATATTAATTCACGTGTTGAATTCAGCGAAGTGTGATGTGTACTGTGCTTTGGCACTTGTGAAATGTTCATCAAGGCCGGGCCGGCAGCGCCCGAACATGAGCGTCGTGGCTCTGTATCTAACTGGTTCTCATCATTACGTCGTGGTGCTGGGCGACGTAAACGGGACGAAACTGCCGTTCCTACCAATTACGGCTCATTAGGCAGAAGGAAGGATGGAACACAACCTCGCGGCAAGACTAGATCTGCATGGGACCTTACTACCGTCACGAGGCTGGTCTGTATTTCATTGACATAGTTAAATATTTCCGGTCACTGATGTTACACTGCGCTGGAGAGTCCACCTTTGGCTATCTTCCAAATTAGTTCGATCGATATTTTTTTGCGACTGCGTACAAAAATACGGCAGAATAGATATTACAGTATTAACAATTTTTTAGTTACACTTTTACGACGTTGTTTTATACCTTGATATGACACCGTATTATGATAAATTATCTGTACAGCTTCTGTTACTAGAACATACCTTATCTACCATTCAAGAGTCCCTTTTAGATAACGCTCGAATTAAATATTTCTATGATCGTTTTTGCTTTGTGTGCAGTTTTGTTTAAGGAGCATTCCTTAATTATTTATGTGATTTTCAATTCAATAAAACAATATATCCAGAGAAATATGCTTATAAATTTATTCTCTGGATATATTGTATAGTTGATCTGTTATCTTATCTTACCTAGATAAAATTTCAACTTAGTATAGATTTTTTTTAAATTCTATACATGTTTTTACAATTATCAGAAGTAATGGTAATTAATTCACAATAATTCCATATATAGCTAAAACAATATTTCTTATTGTACTTACACGTCCGGTAAAGCTGATTTTGTTCTATTCGTGTTTATGTACAGCAAAAACGTGGCTATTATGGCTTGTTTCGTATTTGATTTTATAATGCCATGCACGTATACGTAACATGATTTCTCGCACTACTGAAATTTAATGTTAGTATTACTTATTCTCCTTATTTGTTCTCATAATACTTTTAATAGTTCGGGGAAAAAGTCATTTTATATGAGAGTTAATTTATATTTAAACACATTGCACTCTTTCCTTAAGCATAAGGACAACTAGTTGACGCGAACAGTTGGTGTGACATCATTAAATAAACACACACGTATGCACAACTGAACAATGTTTGGCCGGCCTAATCGTGCACATGTGAGATAGGACAGAGTTTGCAGCTAAGTGTACTACTTTGATGTTCTTTTATACATACTACACACAAACATAGTAATTAAGTAGCAGAGAAATACTTCGGATTTCTATTCTAGTTTTGAAGCGACATAAAATTTCTATCAAACTTTACACTAACAAATAAGGGCTTTACTTATAACAATTATTGCAAAAGTATCGCTGATTGATCTGATCATTGATTTAAAAACATTTTGTAGGTATCGAATCGAACTCTATGGGTCTAAAACTACATGCAGTCATCTTGATATCGATATCTAAACTAGAAAACTTATCGATTTTGTTTGAAACTTATCTATATTATGTTTTCTTTTGTTATGTGGCCAAGTATTGATACCTTTGTTTTCTTTGTACGTTATATCCATGTAGTTATTTACACAAAAATGTTCCGCATTTCTGCCAGATACATGACTCACTCAGAAGTTAGCTTTAACGTTCTAGATAACTGTTTAATGTCGCTATTACTTTGTTGTTTCTATTAAATTCATTATTAAATGGAAATACTTGTGTGCATGCTGTTACTTCGTTATAATTTGATATCTTTAAGCGCCAAATACTCGTTTGACGCATACTGTCGACCCTTTTTGGTAATTTTAAACTTCACTTTTATTTAACCTGGTAATGGGCGAATATTGAACGCTGAGGCGTTCATTTGACATTCTAGAAATATTTAAGGTCTCAAATTTAGGGACCGTTTCGTTATTTATTATCAGGAGTCAAGTGATTGAGTTTAAAAGTTCGTAAATGGTAATTAATCATAATTGTATTAAGTAATGTATGTATAGTATTAAACCAATTTTTAATCTACCCCATCTATACAAGTTATATAGTAACACACGATCTTATCCAACCTTCATTGACCATTAAAAGACACGTACACATACTAGGCTCCAATATCCCCCCATTATCTGTCTTTTTGTGTTCTTTCAGACGCGGTGTGAAGATGTACTTTATCGGCCAAGCTAGGTGGTGGTTGTACTAAGATACTATATTTCAAACTGTACTTGCTTCTTTACTACCCTGCTTTGTATTTAGATTTCTCTTTCACTTAAGATAAAATGGAATCTAACCGGCTAAAACAATTCTTTGGGTAGATAAAAATACTCATTTGGGCGTGTACGTAACCTTATCAACGATTAGTCGGTCTTTATGCCATTAATAATAATATTGTTTTAGATTTGATAAAAGCAATGCAAAACATAATTATGTTTGTTTGTAACTGAACTGAACCAACATTTAAGTAATTTATTGAATTGTCCTAGCAAGACTTGGATTGTTTTTGGGATTCGATATGAAACTAAATAGCTTCTATTATCGTGTGGTCTGAAATATAGAATTAAAAGTTATATTCTATACGCTATGCGTTGGTCACCTGGCGAGCTGGTGATGCCAACCGTATCCAAATAAAGTCTTTTGTTATCTAATTTGTCGTTGACTTATTCCTACACTTCTTCTACAAATATTCTTGTGATATCATAATAGAACTGAAACTCATTGAGCGTGTTGTCTTTTGATATTATTTCAATATTGTATGCAATCCTCAGTAGTATTTTATTTTTGTAGCTGTATTTATTTTTGTTACCGTTATGCAGTTAAAAAATATGGCCGTTGTATCCGTAGAGCACACATCTGTTTAACTTTTCGATCGAATAACAATTTAAGATGCACGGTGTCATAAATGCTTGGCGGCTTAAACACAAAGGGTAACAACAAGTCCTGTAACGTTGTGGATCAAATGAAGTTGACCTTATCTTGCTTGCGTTGCTAATGAGACATAGTAATTAGCAATTCTATGATACGCGTGCTTCACACATTACAACACCTTCACGAGTTTTTCTTGAGCTACTTCATAGTTCATAGAAACGCAACGTAATTATATATTTATAGATATGTGGGGGTTCAAATATTATATTGTGTGTTTATGTTACAACTTCGTAATTTCGTTGGAACTGATTAGGAATTCTGCTAGAAAATCCGTGAAATACTTCATTAATGTATTATAATGTATATTAAATGTACTAATTATTATGGTAAACTAATATTGTATAGTATTAATTTACCAATGTAGCAATAACTATTATATTGTAGACAATGTTCTATATAAAAAAACATTGTTTCATATAAATAAATAAAATCGAAAAGTTAAGAAGTTCTCTTCTGTAACTATGTATTGATAATAATAGTGGAGGAATAGAAGCACAGAAACATGGGAATATCATCCGTCAACTCAAGGAGAGGTGCCTTGACCTTGCCCGGGGCGAGGGGCGCGGACCTTTGCCGATCGCAGTACGGTCACTGACTCGCGTGACTACATAGCTCTGTTGCTCCTTGTTGATTACCTCATGAAATTTGGCAGACAAAAATTTTATTTTATTGTTTCGCCCTTTATTTGATACATATAAGTTTAGATTTATATAAGTTTAGTTGAAATATTTAAAATATATTTAATACGGTGGACCTCGAGAAACGGTTTTGTCTATATCTGAATATAATAAAATAGCATTTCGATGTAGACAAAACTTTGTCTTTTCCCATTTTACATTGTGAGTTTACAAATAAATATAATTTTTTTTTCAGTGGTTCATCTTTTCAAATAGTGGTGCTTTATTGTATTAACCTATAATATATCTATAAGTTACATTAATGCGCTGTTTATATTCACCTAACCTAAATTACATTACATACGCCTGTCGACAGATTCAGATTAGGTTTTTATTTATATGAAGCCGTTGGAATTTTTAAACCATGAATGTCACTTTCTGAATGTGATTAATTACATCTGTGTTGGATAATAATTTTAAGCAATTAAAATTAACAATAAGTTATATCATTTTTAATGTAAATAGTTTGAATTGTTTATGGCTCAATAATTTATTATTATTATTATTTCATATTTTACATATTACGTTCTATTTGTATGGTCAAATTGTTTTCTTTATAGTTTCGATATCTCGGGCGATAAATATTGCCTATTATTATTAGAACTTATCCCGCAATGAGCGTATTTAAGCTACATTATAAGATGAGTAAGAAAACTTCACTCGTATTATAAAGATAGAAACTTATGTAGGTTTTGTTTAAATTTAACTTAAGTTCTTGATATTTGTACTATGTACTAAGAGCATACATAAAGGTGCCTAATAAAACCCCGTGGAATTCCGAACAAGACGACAATTCAACAGAATATCGTTCCTTTCGGATTTTGCTCAATAAATACATATCCAAGATTAAATCCATTTTTTACTCACTAAAAGTCAATTCCATTTGAGCTGTTGTGGTTGGTTTCGTTATCATTGTGACATCCTGCAAAATGATTCACTAAATATTATCCTAATGATTCACAAATGTTATCGCGTGTGAAAAATACGAGACAATTACATAAACAATAAACTTTTACGTATTTTGCTTATTATATTTATGTATTACAAAGTAGGGACCTACCCGTTATATGTATAGTAATTTTATAAGTACTTAGTGTTACTAAATGAATACAATTAACTCGAGGTGAACTAACAATGTCGTGATTAGACTAATTGCACTTGATGATTATTAAACAGTAGATTAAAAAAAACTACAATTTATATATATACACAATAACATGTGTGCATTTAAAAGAAGTAATATTTACTTACTTCCTATTTTATCAAGTGCAACTAGCCTAATCGCGACATTGTTAGTGAAAAAACTATTTTACAAATATTTTAAAAGTATTCTTCAAATTTATAATAGAAAATAATATGAATAATCTCCTACACGGCTTATTCAAAGTCTTAAAAAAGGACTATAAGTACAAAGGTAATAACAACCCAGGTAGCTATAAAAACTGTAAAGAAAGCTACTGCTTAAAAAACTTGAAGAACGATACTTTCTATTTACCTGGAAATGGACGCCTATACTCTTCTATCGATCCATGAAATATATTATCTACATATATAAATTTGATACAAGATCGAAGAAGCAGTTCAGGTATTTTTTTAAATATATTAATATTTCATATTCCAATAATAATTATTTAAGTCAATTGTTTTTAGTAAACTTACACAATCGGCCCAACGAATACACTGGTTGTCAACTTCACCATGAAAATTGATTTTCTTTGCTCTTATTATACTAAGACGCATTTAGGATTCCATTTTCCGGCGCAAAACAAGAAACACAAACTGCCCTATTTACAAAACATAGTCTAATTTTAAATCATTTAAATCTGTTTTCTGTAGGCAATAAGATCCGTCAGTGACTTACGAGAACGAATATTTAGAAATAGTCTGTCACAGAAAGTACTTTAAAAATGAATACAGATATTACTAGAATTTAATTAAGAGTGTTCTGCATACAAATACAACATACATGCAAGTATTGGAGTAAGAGATATCCTACACTATTAGCATGGCTCAACTTTTTCTTGATCACCTTTTTTAGAGAACAAGGTAAGTATATAATAGTATGACTTGTTTGTGTTTCCTGGAACAAAATGGTGCATGGCATGTTTACTTTCTGGACTAGTTACTGCAGCAACATTATTGGTTAGACACCGAAGAGAAATCAGTAAAGGTAGTAATAAATATATACTATTACAGCAAGTATTATATGTATCAAACTGTTATAAATAATGAAACCTATAAAAAGTTATAAAACAAATGTTATACACCTGTAAAACCTATCTATAAATGTGATAGTTTGTAAGTAAATAAATGTAAAATATGTATGTAAAAGTAATGTAATGTAAGTAAAAAAATATGATGTAGCTTAAATACACCCATTGGCGGGATAAGTTCTAATAATAATAGGCAATATTTATCGCCCGAGATATCGAAACTATAAAGAAAACAATTTGACCATACAAATAGAACGTAATTTGTAAAATATGAAATAATAATAATAACTTATTGAGCCATAAACAATTCAAACTATTTACAATAGAAATGATATAACTTATTGGTAATTTTTTAACTGCTTAAAATTATTATCCAAGACAGATCTAATTAATCACATTCATAAAGTGACATTCTTGGGTTAAAAAATATAAATGGCTTCATATAAATAAAAACCTAATCTGAATCTGTCGACAGGCGTACGTAATGTAATTTAGGTTAGGTGAATATAAAGAGCGCATTAATGTAACTTATAGATATATTATAGGTTAATACAATAAAGCACCACTACTTGAATAGATGAACCACAGAAAATAACCTTATTTTTATATTTATTTGTGAACTCACAATGTAATAAAACGTCATTTTATTACAATGTGACTTAATCTGAGATATGTATTTATTGAGAAAAATCCGAAAGAAACGAAATTTTGTTGAAAGTCATCTTTTTCGGAATTCCACGGAGTTTTATTAGACCGTAATGTATCCTCGCTGTTTTTCTATAACGCCCTTTAACTTATTCTGCTCTTAGTATATGGTACAAATATCAAGAACTTAAGTTAAATTTAAACAAAACCTACATAAGTTCCTATCATTATAATATGAGTGTCGTTTTCGTATTTTGTTTAGGCACTTTGAGTTACTGCGCCACATGTTTCATGTCAATGTTTTATTTTTTACTGCGTCCTTGCCTTCTCCTTGCTCTTGACCAGAATCGTTGTCTCTTAATAGAGATATATTGGGAAAAGAATTCTACTTTTAACATTACACTTTAGTTGCGCCACATATTGTAATAATAAACAATTTTATGGTTCTGGAACCAAAATAGCCCTTGTAATTGTAACGTTTATAGTATCGGTGTGTCTGTTTGTGTATTAACTTGTTGCTACTTGAACTAAAGAAATAGAGAACACAGGTTTTTTTTTACTATATAGGTTAATATAAAAAATATTAATGCTGATTTAACTAGTAGCTAAGTTCAAGGTTGTATTAACGAAATTCTTAATGCATGTCTGACACGATTGCGCACGATATTTAAAAATATTGCTCACGAAGCAATTAATGATGAGACGATGTAAGTATCAAACATTCAGAAACAATAAATTTGAATTGAAATAAGATCACGGTTATAAATTGTAGGAGGTGATACGACAACACATGCCCTGCCACATGCATGGCCACGTAACTTTCAAATAAACAAAAATATTTATAGTAGCACTTTCGATCCAACCACTTCACTTTAGCATTTTATGTGATTCATCAAATTATTTGAATTCGTTTCTCTGTTGTACTATCATCACTCTCTTATGAGCTAATACAGAATGTGCCTCGGACTACATTCTCTTTTAGAAAGAAGGTGCTTTTGCTTGCAGTGGGTAGAAGTTACTTATTCTTTGGATTTGGTTTTTTTCTAGATAGCTTAATTTTAATATGAATCTTGCAGGAGATAGTATATTTAATATTATATATGTTGATATGCTGTTTTTTATATAATTTTGTAATATTTCTCAAGAGCTGCTATGTATGCCTTTTGGGTAATATTATTATTATTCTTATACTTTCTTCATTATTCGTTTTGAATAAAGCTTAAAGTTAAAGCTTGTTACAATACAAACATGCTTCTTATTTCATCATTACTGATGAATCTTGCAGAAGGTTTTAATATTCATCCCATATCCCATATAGTCTAGTGGTGTTCTGTTTAGATTAGTTCTGCTTTTTTATTTTATGAGGGCTACAAATTATGTATAGTACGTGTCAATGCTTGAATTTGGTAGGGCGTTGCCCGTATGCGTGCATGTTTCAGACACCGCTCCCATACGAACTGGCTCATTATTTCCTTTGGCAATTTTTTTTGTTTTTACTCGTATCCCGTCTCTTTGACCCGTGCTCGGACAAATCGGAGAGTAATGTCGGCGGACAAACAGCTTGTTTTTTTAATTTAGTTATGCTTGGTCGGTTGATTGAAATAATTTGTTTTTTTTTCGCTACGACTGAGTCTTGAGATCTCATTGTTCAAGTATGATAGTTAGGCTGAGCATAGTGTATACAAGTATCTATTAAGTTATTGTTATTAAGGCACCATCGACGATAAGTCGTCTGTTTGAAATAAATTCAAACGACGTGTTTACTTCAAATGGCTTCAAAGCAATCGTGAATTTTTCCTAATGCCTCGACGTTTCTCTTCAGTTTTGGCTGTCTGCCACATTCAAAATCGGCCCTAATTACACGAGAATTATTAGAGCTTCTCTTTTGGGTGAAATCATTAAAAGTTACATAAAGAACTTGCGATGCCTAGGGTAACACTATTTTAATAGCAAACTTCGCATAAGAATGCTTTTGTCAAAAAACTTAGTATTAATGTTATTGATTTTATTCAAGAAATAATGTGCATAAGGTAAGTGACCCTTATTATCTACAGCATGTAGATGTCCCACTGCTGAGTACAAGGGAGGAACTCATGGGGAGTTTGGGCCACAACATTACCACGTAGGCCCATTGCAGCTTTGGGGGAAAGTGGTTCCCACGCAACTGGGACCAACGCTTAATATGACTTCCGAAGCACGGATGAGCTCGTTAGCTTAGTGGTTCAAACGTTGTGGTTTGATAAGGGAAACAAAAAATATTAATTTTGTAAAGAAGATTACGTATAGAAATACGTAAATAATAGTACCATCAACGTCATACATTGTGAAGTGGCCATTTTTAGAGTGAGATTAACACCCCTACAATATTGCATATGACCGCGCGGGCCGGAAATACGAACCCATTGTATGTTGGTTTCATCTTTTTACTTGGCGACTTGTTTAGCATGTGAATTATACCACAATCTCGTTTTTATTTACGTTTTAAATTGCCGTTTCAATTTTATTTTTATTTCAGTTTGTATTTAAACTACATATATGTATAGGATAAGCTTTTAAATGTTTTAAGCGTTTCACTAATTTTCGTTACAATGTTAAAATTACTTTTGCACGAAGCAATGCTAGCGTGGTCCTTGCAGCACGACGATAAAACCACCCGTTTACCGTAAATTTTCTCTATGAATAATCTTTTTTACACGCATCCGATTTATCGTTGAAATTCAATGTCATATCAACTTGTTCTTTCTTTTTCCAGGTATGTTACACCAATTCACATATCATCGCGGTAAGAGAAAAGAGCTTGGTAATTATTTCAATGAAATGTGCTGAATTTCGCCAACAAAACGGTATTTTGTGTGTTACTTTGTGAGTGAATGCGTGGGGCAGGAATGCGGCGATGGCGAGCACTCGAGGTCGTGCAGGTCACTGCAGCGGCGACAAACCGCAAAATGTGTATTGTATGGGCATAATGGTGTTGGCATTTGAAAACTAATTAGTAATCTAAGTATTGGTATAACTTCCAAACAATAAAAAAAGAAAGGAAATTAATATTATTTCATTGCAAAAACAATAATAATGAAAATGAATATAATAACGAATGTAAAATACAGCTTTTACAATTGGTAGTTCGGAAAATTCGTTTCAACATCGAGATGTTATTAATTTCATACATAAGGCAAGCGTTTACCGCTAACTTATGTTATTAACACATGTAAGTAAGTAAGCTACTTCGTGATATTGTATTCATCTATGTCTACTTCGTGGTATTGTATGCGTCTATGTCTAAAAGAATTCATTTAGCTTTTACTTTCACATTCAAAATGTCAATGCCAGAATGTAATGCGATTCAAACGAAGTGTTTCGACTAAATCTCCCCGATACGGCAGTTAGGAAAACAGACTCTTATTTCGTTTGAATTTGTGCATTGCCAATTGCCATTCTTAGAAGCGATGAATTGTAGACGCACGTGAATTAGTATTGGTTAGTTAGAGGCACTCGCTGAGTCACAGTCACAGCATTGATCGTGCTGACTGTTCTGAATTCATTCTTAGGAATTTTTTATTATTACAATAGCAAAATATAAATTATCAAGGAAAGGATGTCTGGCGGTTAACAATCTAACAGAAGATTAAATTAACACAATATTTTATCGCTACTAAGGCTTGAGCTTAAACTATGTTTCCTCATTAAAACGCTGTAAAACGCTGTACAAGAAAAGTTCCTAATCTGTTAAAAAAAATTAAAGCTAAGAAAGTGTATAGTGCATTCAAAGAAGTAATAAAATAAACAAAAATGAAATAAGTACTATGCCAATACCCACATACAATATACCAAGAAATAATCTGCAGCAAGAAAGCTTTATTATTAATTTTCTTGGCAATCCTCTTTATGCAAGCAAATATTTCTCGAGATTAATTAGGAAAAGGGGTAATTTTAATTGTATATGGCAATTAAAATTCATTATATAGTGCCATTAAATATTGAGTAAAAACCTAGACTACTATACTATTGGGGAAAAACTTGGACTATTCTATGGGAGGAAACTCAGGATTACTCTAGGTCCACAAAGAGTCAACAATTGTGTTGACTCTTTGTGGATTAAAAGTACGTACATTATGTAGACAGGTTTGTTTTTATATATACAAAAAAAACTACTTAATATCAGGCTTGTCAGTAGCGCCAGCTTAAAATGTTATTTCACGAAAAGTAAAGTGTTTAAAATGAATTCAGTAATACCCACCTATACATATGTACATACGGTTCTGGTTCGGTATATTGATACACCTAGTTACGATATTAATCAAGAACCGGGTTGGCTTTATAAAAAAAAACTTAAGCTCAATTCATGTTTTAAGCGTACATATTTGTGTCAATGAATATTGGAATATCCCAATGCGCACTTCTCATACATTTGCAATTACGTTATGATCATAACCTTGTATGCGATCAATTTATAATATTTTACAAAATTTTAGAGGCAATGAATAAATAAGCTCAAGGATATTAAAATTATATTTAAAAAACACAATTTTTGATTGTTAAATATAATTTTAATATCCTTTAGTAAATTATCCTTATTATTTTATTCTTTCCTTTAGTATCCTTCATTGTAAACATCCATTCTTTTTTATCAGTGAATAAATTTTTATACTAAATTACAAAAGTTTTTGTATGGTTTTTAAAGTCTTTGTATGGTTATAAATCACTTCTCAGAAGCACGATAAAGTTGTTTAAGGATCGCTTCTTTTAAGTACCTAGCTGAGTCTGGTAAATCCTTAATTCATTAGTGTATCCTTTAGAGAAATTATTTTGTAGCAATTGACTGGGTTTATGGACACAATTCCACGTTGCCTTTTATCTAATTAGTCATATTATATTGACATGAAGTGAGTAATTATCTATGCATCTATACGTACAACAGTGTGGAAACAAAAGGAAGGAGTATTTATAAATTATATTTACGTGACAGTGATGACTAGGATAGTGTTATTTTGCTAATGTTGGCTTGAGAAATTACGTTGTGACAAAAAATGTAGTAGTTTTATAATCAATTAAAATTCGATTTCCTCGTAACTGAATAAGCATTTTTTTCTTCTTATTTGTTGCTTGTCATAATAAAACAGCAGAACGAGACGACAGAGCTGCATTTTTTTTTCATATAAGTTCCGTTTATGAATATTATTTAAAAATTTTAGTACTGTACTCATTCTATATTTATAAAACAACATAATTTGCTCAATGTTTACCGCTTTACAAGAATAAACAATTGACCAACGACCGTGTTAAGTGGAGCAAGCGTTGCTTACGTACCGTTCATTAATGATAGATTACCTATATTGAGTTTTTACTTAATTACAGTTAGTATTATTGGCGTTATAATAAATGCCCGATGGTAAGGTAATAAGGGGTTACCTTTGATTATGGACTTTTGTATCACAAAGAGAACCTCACTTGACTACCCCATAAAATAGAGAGCAAATCAACATTATTGACTAAATGTGCTCTGGGCACTTGATAATAGTAGAACTACAGTAAGGAGGGGACTTCTTCAGATCTAACAAACCTACTTTCGTACTCAAACAAATAAATCGAGCCGCAACCTACCAATGCTAACAAACTCATATAAATACTAAGTTCATCATTTTTCTTCCTCACCATCCTCTCCGTGAATGCTTTTCCCTTGCTTGCTCACCTGATATTGTCTGTCGTTCTTATATAGTTACTCTCCTCAAATTCCCCTGACTATCCCAACATTATATATCTTCTGGTTTTTTATTTATATTTATATAATGGTATGGATAGTTTTTTCTGTATTCAATCTAATCTATTTATTTTTATTTCTTTTCTCTATCATACTTTTGTGTATCTGCTGTTGGATTTCGTTGGAAAATTAACAGATCAGTTTTCTTTTCTTCCACGCTGTGGATTGTATGTTTGATTTCTTATGATAATAACAAATAATAATTTTTTTTTGCATCCAACTATTGGTATGGAGATGTACGAAAAACCTTGTGGAACATATTACTCTATAAAATTTTTATTTATGAAAATGATAATTGAAAGATTTAGATAGATTTATTTATTTCACTTTTACATTACAGTATTTATAAAACATTTCACAATACAAAGTGTAGAAATGATTGTCAACAAAATTTATATAAAAAATGTCTAAACAAAAAAAATATAGCGAAAAAAGTAGTAAGTAAAGCTTTTGCATTCATAAGCCATCTATAAGTTATCAAAGGTTATATAAAACGACATTAATACTTTATTGTGACGAAAATCATAAATATTCTATGTCTAGTAGTAGGTACTATGACATCAGTGACGTACAGGTTTGTGAATAAATATGTATGAGAGTGAGTGATAATGCGCAAATGATTTAAATACATAGCCTTGCGACCTATTGAAGTAATTATGAAATAAAGTTATATGGAAAATATATGTTATAAACAAAACTGGCGTAAAATTAATAAATAGTAATGAGTACAAGAAAGGGAATCCCCTTGTAAAGATCACAGTTCACCCTATTGGTAATACGGACTGTAGGTAATAATAGCAAACTTGGCAGACACTATGCCGTCTTTCCAAATATCACTGGGACAGTAGGATTGGCTAAATATTTTTGAGCCGGCTCGCGACCTGATGGCATAAAATAGTACCAGGAAATGTTCGATAATGATACAATTTATACAATCTGCCTGTCTCGATTTCGTACGGATGATGAAAAATATCTTTTTTTTACAAACCTGACATCAACGAACACCACCAAAATTTTTTATGCAATTAGTGCTGTCGTCCGTTAGTTATCCGGGCGTACTTACATTATTTAAATAGAATAACAAACCTCCCAATTGATATTATTATTTGGTGGGTATCGTGTATGTAGTCATCTTCACTCCAGTATTTGCTATTGGACCATTGCGGCCCATATATAAGCCATCATTGTCTCAATTAATAAAGTTTCTCCTTCGTAGACATGTGACATTGTTAATTGGTTCGAAGCTGTAGTTCACAAACAACCTACTTGTGTGTAATATAACATCGAAGGTCGAGCATGTCTATCTATCGAATGACAATAAATTGGTTGTGTGGTTGTTGGGAAGTTTGCCAGTTATTGTTTGAGATTTGTTCGACTGCGGCTCACCTCGAGACGGATTAGAAAACTAGTTCACTTTATGTAACTAATATACTTCCTAAGGCACTCTAACACCTCTTTTATCTACAGTTTTATTTTATGTAAATTAGACTTGTTCAAAAACCCAAAACGTAGATAAGTACATATACTCTATAATGTTAATTAAAATTATGATAACAGTATTAATATATCTCACAATACAATAATAAATCAAATAATAATTATTTATATAATAAATTAATTATTTCGTTTAAATTAATTATTATCATTTAATAATTATTATTTTATATTATTCAATCATGAATATTTAGCGCAAATTAAGCATCATTAACATCTTGTGTTATGGATACTAAATAACGAAAACAATTTAATTATTGAAGAAAATCTCGGCCCTTTCAAACTAGGTTATTTTATTTATAGCAACACACATACATTACCCAGCCCATTAGCCGATGGGCCGTTTCGTTACTAGCGGCCTAATGACATGGAATCTATAGACAAGAAATATCATTTTATGTATAAAATATAGAGAAAATGGGCTCATATTTTTACTGAGTATCTTATGATTTTTTGAAATATTTTGGAAGATAATTCTATAAGTTAACATAATACGTTGTTGGTAATTTTAACATGTTTTAGTTTTCAACCTGAACACCTTTAGAATAATATTTATAAAATACGTATAGGGATTTCAAAATCTTGTGATTTAAACACATGCAATTCCAAACATGTTGGTATAAATTACTTTAGTCTTATAGTTTCCCTGACCAGACGTTTATTTTTATATATCTAAATCATTTCAATATTAAAACTAAATGAATATTTTTCGTTGCTTGTTGTTTTGTTGATGAATCAATTCTGCTATCAAGCTGTTCATAGTTAGGGTGGATTGTATTGAAAAGACGCTTCCGCCTCAATATTGTTTCCACTAGGGTCGGCATGTTTGTTCACGTGGACCGTCACGGAGTGGCTACCGCGTGTAACATGTGTATCATGTTACAGAATTACAGACCCTTTTTGTGGCTCATCGTTAACTAGCTTCAGACGTAGTACATAAAATCAGTGTTTATACTGAAAACCAATTATGCATTGTAATAGAATTATAAAGTATGCTAAATTAATTGTTTGATATGTTCAATCCAAGTTTAAAATAGTTCCAATAATAATAAAGCGTTAAAAACTCAACAAGATTTTTCCCTCCCTTATATCCGTCATTGAAAATTGTTCAACAGTCCAAAATAAAACTATGAATGTTAATACATTTCAAATTATTGTGGTATTTATCATTTTCAGTGAAAAATAAAATTATAGTGATTATATTTAAATTGTGAAAAAATAAAATACAATCATTCCATTTCATTTGTTATGTCATTATGGTAATTCCAATTTATTTTGTTTAGTAGAATCAATATAAAGAGAAAGTGAATTAATAGGCGAAAGTTTCCAAGGATTGACGTGCACTGGTTACGTGCCGATAATATTCACGAAGGACCTTCACTTTTCTTTCTCCGAGAAGTCAACTTCCATAAACTACAATCTAGCAAAGGGGTTACCTATTTCAATTAAATAAGAGCCACTAAACCGTTTCACTAACGACTTAAGTGATCTATAACTAATTGGCGATGAAACTGCAAATAGTTCACTACGTTCTGAATTATATGATTGCTGCTGCATCGTTGCTCTGATACAGATTTATGTTATGCCTCCCTCTCAAGATGATTGTACTAAGATTGTTAGTAAGTACTTCTTGCATTGACGCTACAGTGAAGCATCCATTAAAGAATATTCAAATACTTACTTGTTTGACCGATCCTGTAGGTAGATATTTAGAATAATTTCTTTAGTTTAATGTAATGAGGACTGAGGATGCATGTTATATATTATATTAGGTTGACCTAATACAATATATAGAAAATAATAGTTTAATCGTGTATTCGTTGCTTGCCAGTTTTAAGGTATCGTCGACCTACCTATGAAGGAATAAAATATTAATTAGTTTAATAAATAATATTGTGAATGCTCTATTACTACTAACGGCACTGGATCTTATTAATTATTCTGCTCTTTTAGTATTACGTGCTGAGCTCTTCTCAGACACTGGTACTTTTTCAAAAATGTGAGCCTTTATCATCCCCTTTACTTATATCGGCTTTTTTAATTGAATAGTTTACTTGTAATATAACTAAAACTGATTCATATTTGTTATGTATTGTATAATATTTATAAAGGCAACCATAGGGCTTATTTTATAAGTTTTATTTAAGTTGTATGCGGATTTCAATATGCGACTGCTAAGCTGATCTGACGAGCGGGAACTACAGAACTGTTAGTCAGTAAGAAAATTAAAATCTAAAAAAATTTCTAGTATGTATTCAATTTCTTTTATGGTTACTTAAATAACTCGGTTTTTAGTTTCACCACCTCTCAAGACACCATGTGCTTACGATACGTATGTCATGAGGGTGATGTATGTGCCGTCATTTACCTTAATTGCCCACATGTGCCAGTACATCTATTAATAAATACAGCAACCAAGTTTTTCCTCAGAACAAGCGATTAGGACGAAGTTCTCAAATATTAGCAACATTTAAGATGTTGGTACTATTTACAATGCTGGATCAAATCTCAATTGTCGGCTTTGACCCCTCAATTTGGGTCGTCGAGGGTCCGTCTTAACTCTATATATATAAGTATTGATTGATTGTCGCTATTGTAGACGTGTCATTTGACAACATTGAATATGATATATTGCCATTTCGTTAAATGTTTATGAATACCAGTAGAATGAATAAATATCTTCATTAAGCAAATTGGAAAATCTAGGCTTTGTTTACAAAATGTTACATAATTTATCAAATAAAATAACATTAATAGCACCGGTTATAATTTTGAACCGTGACAGTTGGCTATTTGAACATTGGCTAGATTGTTGAAATTATAGAAAGTTGAGTAACTAAAATAAAATTGCGTAACCCACCAAATCCAATGTTGGCTCATTCTTTTACCACATAGTTTACAGTGCGGCACAGTCTAACATTACATTCCTTACATTCCCAAATTTTATCAAGTTAATATTATTTAGACTATATTGGTAAATACCTATTAAAAACGTATCTCCCTTCGTCTAAATTAGCCGGGCCTTCAAAGTCACAATATTTTTTTTATAGTATACAAAAAGTAAGTTACGTCTCAGTTTAAGAATCGAAATTGGATACAGAAATCAATTAACCAACTAAGTCGTGCTATATCTATAGTGCTATGAACACGAGCAACACAAAGGCTCACATATTATATAATGTAAGAATCTTTAATTATTTCAAAAGTATTCTTTCACAATCCAGTGTGCTATTGATATATATATAATATATATTTGATGCTTACATAAATTCAATGAAAGTAACAAAATACGCTTATCAAAATCAACAAAAGAGTACTATACAATATATCAGTATCGATACATGCTCGGTTTGTCTGAACAACTCGTCTAGACAGATAGCTTTATATTGGAGCTTTGTGTTTGGTGATTAATCTCCAGATAAAGGACATCTGTTGTCGCGCCCTCTCTCTTCTAGTAGGTATTTATTGTAGACTATTAATCTATAGTAAAAGAATTAAAAGCCATTGTTTTTGATCTTCGCACTATAGCATCCATAATTGATGCATTTATGTGCATCCACCCCTAACAATTTTAAATATTAATTACATAGTAAAATGAAAACTTCCTACTTTATGTAGAAAATAAAGTAATTACCATGCTCTGTTTTTAACTGATAATTATATTTTTAGTGAACATGTTTAAGTGCTGCAAATTTCGATATTTTATATCATATTAAAAATTATGTGTACCCACCCTATTGTAATGTAAAATAAAGAATCTAATGATAAGAATCAATTATAGTGATTAATATTACATTGGTAACGAGATAAGTGTTATCGGTGAAAGGTTCATTTTTCAAATGTATGATAAGCGAAAGTAAATAATTATATATCGATAGACTTACCGATGACGTTACCTAACAAATTCATGAATCAAGTGGAGAGGCGACGAATCAAATAAGTCTTTTATTAAAAGAAAGTGTGATAGAAAGAACTATTTATATAAATGATTTTATAAATAATATATCGACTGGATTTGTATTTTGTTTGATACGTACAGAGTTACGGTAGCAACCGTTATGAATGTTACTAATATTTTATTGTTGTATAAATTATCTTGCGTGGAATGCATATGCATTGAAATGCATATAGTTATCGGTCGACCGTTTTTGTAGATTCTACAAACATCTGTACTTTTTGTCGTTTAAAAACCCGTCTAGACTGGGTTCACCTAAACGCAGCGTTCGGTGCCTATGATAAAAAATTTATATCAAGAATGTACTGATATAAATTATTTTTAATATCCAATAATTTTCAACCTTATTGTTAATGTGATTGGGTTGACGTTTTTGTTAGTTTAGGTTAAGAGTAAATGATTTGACAGAGGTTGTCTCTATAGAGTGTAATTCTCCTTAAACCTTAGGGCTTATTATCTAACTCCAATACAGAAGTTATTATGTCCAACAAAGGACTTTATTTCTACATACATTGCTTGTAACTCTATTCGAATAGTTTTTATCAAGGAACTAAGGTTATCTCTCTTAATATAACTTATAGGCTTAAACTTGATAATTAAAATAAAACTATTTTAGCTATTTAGCCTGAAACATAAATAAATTTACAAATCGGTTTTAAATTTTTATTTAGTAAATAGAATCGTTTAGGAATATGGTATTGTATAACATTAGTCTAAATGATATTGGTCAATATATGAAACCTAGGCTAGAATTAAATTATAACTACAAATTTTATTATTACTGTATTTTGAATACAGTGTCTTAATGTATAAGTGAAATTTGATGCAACAACTACTTTTCAAACTAAAATTCACGTAAATAATGTTTTGTTTCCCATAATTATATGAAGAAAATAAACACTAACTACGATCTTATGCTTTTTCGATGAAATATACATAGTGTTGTATAAAGAAACAAATCTCCTCATCCTATCCTATCCCTTCATCATGGTTTAGATAGACAATGGCCCCAATTCCGTTTGCACGGACTAAATTAAATTAAAGTTATTCGCATCTCGTTCATTCAATAAGAAGGGATAGAATTACTTTCAAGAACGTGAAGTTAGTTGACACTTAGAAAATAACTTAGATTTCGTAACCGAAACTAAAGGCAATAATCACTAGGTCAGCTATCTTCTTATGCAATCCTCTTGAGATCTAACTAGAATCTGTCAAGTTGTACAAATTATAAATATTAATGTAATATAGTAATATTAGTTTAATAATTACTTATAATAGACCCACATAGATGAATTATCAAAATTTTCAAACTTGTAGCGAATTTCATGTGTTAGGTTTTTCGTATACCTTGACGATTGTTATTGACTTTGGTTGATTGATGGTAATAGTTATCAAAAGTCTTAGTCAAACAACAATCATGACAATAATAATAATTATTAAAAATATTAATAATTATAATACAATTTTGTAGGATTTACTTTAACCCCTCATATTTTATACACACATAATTCCTCTTTTAAAAGGCAATAATCGCATTGTCTTTAAGCCGATTATACATAACATAACCTAACCTAATAAATTTTACAATATCTTATTTCTAAACAATCCTATTTACTAAACAAGCATCGTAAACCAATTAGTAGAATTAATTATTATGATTTATATTTCTGGCTAAATAACATACTGAGCCTACGAGTGTTTAATTTTAATTATCAAATTCAAGCTGTACTGTTAAAAATATATATTTAACGTATTATTTTATTTCTACGACTTCAATATATAATTATGGAAAATTTTATGATTCAAAATATTTTAGCTATTATTAAATTGATGAAGGTAATTCACCAAGAAATGAATTTGTCTTGAATAAAAATTTACACCTATGATTCACAAAAGGTATTAGCTTCATTGTTACAAGTTCAGATAAAAAAATAAACAATGGAGTAAAATGTCTCAGACAAAGTACAACATGGGTGGCATTCCGGTAATCATTCCATCGATATAAATTGGTGCAGTAGTACTGCATGCGGTTTGCCTTGCGGTCGCACGCCTGTTATTCAATTCATGGACACTAGACCTCGAAGTTTATAAAGCAGGGATCAATATTTCAAAGAATATGATTATTTTATGTTTTGAACATATTATGCATTTCGTTTTTATATGAATTCATTAGAAATTAAGGGCTTATATTTTCAATGCGGTCAGGAACTTATGTAAAGACAATACTTTCATGTTACAGGTTTGAGTATTTTCTTTACATAAGAATATTATAATATACCTAAAATTACATACTTTTATAAGTGTATCAGTCATTATTAATTTTATTTCTATTTAAAAATAATAATTACTTGAAAACTAATTTTATATTTGCAATATTTCTTCGTTACGATAATGTTTAGTTTTGATCAAATAATTGGTGCGATTATTGTAGGACTATAATAATATTTAATTGATGAAAATACACAACATTCTACTCACTTATCTACTGGGATTGCTTGCATTATTAGTAGAATTATTCTTAACCTTACCTAAACAGTAAAATAAAGGAAAAAAATAAATAAATCACGACACACTATTTGTTTTTTAAATGAATTGTCAAGAAAATCTAACTGTTTGTGAATTTTATTTATTTCTTTATTTCAGCAACTTAAAGATGAGCTCGGTGAAGTGGTTGCTGAGTTGGAGGCGCTGGACGGGCAGGAGGAGTGCAAACAGAATAGTAAAGCCAAGCAGATGAGCATAGGCAGGAAGAAATTCAACATGGACCCAAAGAAAGGTGATTATTCTACAAAGAAGTATTTTACGTTCCTGTCGCATTAAGTGACTTTTTTCACACAAGATTTTAACAATCTCATGTCATCCAGCTGGTTTTTCTGCTAGTTCCGAATTTAGCCCACGAAATGAAGTTAATGCACATTTGATGAGTACATGACAAACTGAAACGTATGTTTATTATCATATTTATCATCATTAACTTTAAAATTACTAGTTTACTCCAGGCTAGTCGCATAGGAAAGCAAATTTCCCACTTGAGAAACTGTTACGTTTCCACTGTTTTTTTTGTATGTGAATTAAATATTGACGACAAGTATCGAACAGGTGCAATGTTCTCACGACTTGAATAGTTGCTTGTCAACCATGCATGCGCAGAAAATTATTCTATTCCTGCACTTTTATGATTACACCTGCCCGTTCCCTTTGTGAAGCCTTGTTATAAATTACTGCCTTTTCACTACTAATAAGAGCAGTCTTTTTAGCTGTTATGAATTTCATATATTTCCCTGTATAACTCAGTTTTTTTCGAATACCTATACATAGTAATGCATTACTATTTCGTTTAAAGCAACTTATTTTTACATAACTAATTATTTTTTCTTAATATTAAGAATGTCCTAGCCAAAGTGATCTAAACATTCCGTGAAGTGTCCGGTCTAGAACAAATATCAACTGAATTTCTTATATTGTTTGTTAAATTATCTTCAATTGTTATAGCTTAACTCAAACTCATGATTGAGACCTTGTGGTTAATACCCAACCAAGATACCACGCCTACTCAGTAGTGTATCTTATTTGATTTGTGTGTACATTATAATCTTATCACAATATTTTAACATGAACTACAGAAATGTGAGATTAGATTTAATCTTCTATTAGTGTTGATTCATCAAAACATTCTTAACCTAAATATGAGGGAGGAATGAACGATGAAATATCTGATACGTCTGATATCTAAAACTCGACAGCCAATAGTCCCATGATTTTAATATCATGCTATGAAGACAGCTTCAGCATTAAGTTGGTGGGTAAGATACATCGCCTCATTTTGCCACTGTATATCGGCCATAATGAATACTGTAAATACTTATTGTATTAATACCAATCATGGCGACTTTCTCTTGTATTCCATGATATAATAATAGAATGTTAAAAAATTATATATTACGCTGTTTATAATATCACACCACTTTTAAGTATACAAGTAAATATGATGATTGTGAACTATAAACTTATAAAATTTAACATTACTTAAGAAACTTTTAAAAATGTGAGAAACACCTGGACCTTTATTATACTAATACCAATATTTTGAATGCTCTAAGGTGGAAATTAGACAGACATGGTTAGGCCGGGGACATATACTTTAACGGATAAGGTTCACATGCATAACGCGCATTTAATGTAACGTACCGCTTGGTAAATACCGACACGTTTCTGAATGACTATTTCGATGACCAATATATTCATTATTATGCCACTAGTTACTTCTTGTTAAGTAGCAAACAAGTATAAATATATTGTACGTTACGGTGCGGTGCTTCTGGTTATACTACATGTTTTACAGTGTAAACTATTAACAAAGGTACGTTATTTGACATAACTGACGGCAGTCTGGTCGAGTGGTCAGTACCCCTGTCTACCTAGGTCTTGTTATAATTATATTTAGGTGTATTTTAATCACATTTTCCACTAGTAGTAAAATACATCGAGGGTCCTTAGAACAGGAACTTTCTCTTAAAGCGTTAATTGGAGAATATATTCATTTCATGATCTTCCATAGAAAAAGTCTTTCACATTAGGAAATAAGGTCAGGTTGACACTAAAAAAACTGCATCTACAAGAGTGATAGAATTGCGCGTTGTCGCTCTTCATGCTGGACTGAATACATACTTGAAGCTCGGCTGGCTTACGCTCAGCCCACTCACCTACAGAAAAGAACTCTTACATATGCTTTTGTAACCTTCTCAATTCTAACGAGATGACTTCGTGATATCTTTGTGAATTTCACTCATAGTTACCATTCCACTATCTAATTATATCCTAATTTGTATAATTAATTCGCCTTGTAGTTCTATTATCAGCGAAACTCAAATCTCTGACTTACTGGTATATTGACGTTGCGTAGTGGCCAAAACGTTTGTACCAAAGCGTTAGAGACGCTTTGGTTTCGATAACTAAAACGGAGCAACTTTCGCTATAGTTGGTCTCTTATGTCGCTATAGTTGGATGGGTCAATCAAATTTGTTATCTTGTGCTCCTCCGTGCCCTGGATGGCTCGGTAAGCCGGTGTTAACTGTTGTTACGGCATCAGCTTTAACCGACCAATCATCATGGGACTAGCGTGGTGATGTTGTGGCTCAAACTCCTCATGTGCTTCTCCAATGTAGTAAACAGCAGTGGGACGCATATGTAATTATTCCGATATGTTCCAGATATATGTACCATAC
The DNA here is from genome assembly GCA_943193645.1 of Acentria ephemerella. Taxonomy (NCBI): domain Eukaryota; kingdom Metazoa; phylum Arthropoda; class Insecta; order Lepidoptera; family Crambidae; genus Acentria; species Acentria ephemerella. Next base: position 4,895,862 of record OW971886.1, on the reverse strand, counting down.
AATCAATCAAATGAGTAAATTAGATTTTTGTGAAATATAGTAATATTACATACAAGAACACATAGCATAAAACATAACAGAAATAAGTTAAATGGCAATCACCTAAGCAGCAATGTCAACAACCTACTGGGAAAGGAAATGTAGAAGGATACCTTTTGTTTTTAATTTCATTGCTTAAACATAATTACAATTTGCATAAACCATTATATGATATTATGTCGGTCGTATTACAATTCTATTTATTATTTTACTTATGAAATTCTCATTTTTCATACATAATTTACATATTAATAATCTACAGCGGCAAGCGCCTTTGGGCTTCATTCCCCATGGGATATGCATGAATTGTCGCGTTCGACGGTCATTATCCTTTAAGGAACTAGTTATATCAGGCGACCATAGTCCGCGTCCTAGTTTCGTATAAAATTGTATGAATATCTAAGTACGCATGTAAAGAATTATATCGAGCGAGCGCCTGTCGTCAGTCGGTCGTGCGTCATGCATGAATACTGCATACCTACAATACGTACAAGTATGTACAGGTAAGGATCTCACAATTATATACAATGTAAAAAGAATCACAGGCAACAAAATCTAAACAGTTGTGATATCGTATCTTCAACAAAGAAGGTGGTAGTGAAATGTCGTCTACATGAACGTTAGATAGGTATCAATATATTATTTATATTAGTTTTTCACCATAATGATTTTCGGACGTTTATGACAATCTTCTAATAAGCTTGTTAATTATTTTTGCTTCAGAGAATGACATAGTATATTCCTTTCCCTTATTCATAACAATTGATCATGCAAATGTAAAGCTATATACAATTATTTGGCATGCTACAACAATTCCAACACCCGGCCGATATAGCATTACATTAGAATAGGTACATAGAACAACTATATTATTTGACGTTTCTTCTAGCCCTAGGGAAAATAAATTGCTTCTTTTCAGATGATGTAAAGGATAATGAATTTGCAGTTTCTTCCGAACAAAAAGCGAAGGTATTAGCCCTTTTGCTAATATTGTGGAGTACTGAGACTAATACATAATAATAAAGCGATGATAACTATTTTGTCTGTACATTAGTAATTAGTTTTTTGTTTTATTAATTAATATTTTTATTTCGCTGTATCTCCGGTGTAGGATCTATAAGAAAAATTCTTGATGATACTTAATTTGGGCTAGATCATGGTATGTGATTGTAAAAATGTAATTTATTTAATGAATAACAATATAAACATTACTGTAATCTGTAAGATAAAATATGTATGAAGCCATTAGGGACAGATATAATCTTTATTGAAAATTATAAATTAGAAAAAATTTTCACTGAGAGATGAAATTCAGCCTACGCAAGAAAGCTTCGATTAACAGGCAGGCATGTGGGCGGATGACGTCCTAGAAATAAGACGTAATATTTGCCGCAGTCTGATATCGAAATGATGACATCAAATGTTCTTCATTGAATTATATGTATAGTTACTAATTAAACTTTTATTTACACTGTATTAAATTTTCTTTGTAATTGTTTAGAAACTTTGTAGTGGTTTTTTTGTTTGATTTGTTATATTTTAAACTTGTTCTAGAGATGGTTACGTCGATGCATTTAGCTTGACTGAAATAATTGCAATATACGTTCAAAGCTCTCTTTCACTACACAGCACCGTCTATGAGGACCCTTCCTCGAAGCTAAGCATTAACTCTTACGAACGCTAGGAACAGCATAAATTTTGTATGTCGTTTAAAATCATAACTCGCTATTCTACTTTTATAAAAACCTGAATTTATTAACACTTGCAAAGATATAATATCTGAAAACGGCAGGTGTATTCATGTTAAGAGGTTAACAATGTTTACTTTTTTGAGTTAAACTTCTACTTGACTAGTTTGAATATTAAATAGGCATATTTATATACTAGAAAACCTAGTTGACCTTAAGATTACGATGCATTTTTAAGGTTTTGCGGTTCTGCGTTTATTTTTTAAAATTGTTTTTAACAATAATGCGTTATTCAGAAAGTTGCCGATTAAGCATAAGTACTTATTTCTCAAATGCATAATGTTGAAATAACATTATTTAACATATTTTTCTATTTGTCCTTTTTTAGGAATCGAATACTTATATGAAAACGGTCTGCTACAAAGGACGCCTGAGGATGTGGCACAGTTTCTGCACAAAGGCGAGGGACTCAGTAAAACTGCCATCGGTGACTACCTGGGCGAACGGTCCGACTTCAACGAGGCCGTACTACGGGCCTTTGTAGAGCTACACGACTTCACTGACCTAATACTTGTACAGGCTTTAAGGTATATTGGCAAATTTTCTTTATTTTAATTTTATATTGCAATAAATAATTGTCAAATTTCTGCCAGGTGCGGAATGCGAACTTAGCTACCAAAGATCTATGAATTTCTTCTGGTCTTTACAAGTCTAGAGCAAAAACATTGCACTATAAGCTAATTTACATTCCTTTCTTTGAAATATCAATATTTATATATTTTATGAAAATATTTATTAATATTGATATTTCCAATGTGTACTTATTTACTGACTTAACTTATCCGAATCGTGGGTATTTGTAAAATGCTCGTTCGGATATTTCTGCAACAATTCAATTTGATCACCATCTATAAAGCCGTAAAAGTTTTATGTTGTCTGTTAAGTACGTTACCATTCCGGGTAAGACCCGGTAACGGTTATGCCCGCTATGTGGCTGTATTTTCTTATATTTTTGTGAATTCATATCACACAAGAAACTATGAAATACTTTTTCAATTATGGGGTGAATATAAATAACTAAACAATAATTTTTCAATTTCAATAGAAAGGATACACTCTTTTCAATCGAAAAAGAATATGCTATGGTTAACCACATAAATTTATGTTCCATCATTTTAAAACGGATACAATGTTATAAAAACATTTAAATACATGCGTTAAATTATTATAAACATGCACACAATTTTCTTTCTCATTAGCATTATGTGTTTAGTAAAATCTGATTCGGTTTGATTATTTAACCCCTAGAATAATCTGAATATACATTCCATAAATTTGTGTACTGAACTCATTTCGTTTATGGACAAACCGCCAAACCGTGGCTAGAAACTTTACTTTCACGGTTAACTGAATAATTTGCGGTTGTGGGTTTGAAATGCCAAGATTTGGGCTTATTATTCACTTATTTTGGCAATGAGTGTTCCTGGTTTACGTAACGCTTATATTTTCTATGTGCCTTCGTAATATTTGTTGATTCTTCATCGTCTTTTGGTCACTCCATTTTATTTGTACCAAATACCATCAATACCAAAAAATATAATAAAAATTTACTTAAGTTGCCCTAACCGACTATTTATAAATCTTTAATCAATAATATTAATTGCAAACTAAGAGTTGGAGTGAGTATGAGGGTTTTGTATCTACACAAACCAATACTCACTCACAGCTTCTTAATTTTGACTAGATACTAGATAAAAATGGAGAAATATTTGTAATAAACTAATTTAATTTTTCATAAATATGTGGTACCTAATACATTATAATAATATTCATGATTATACACTCGACCATCTGACCGTCAAATGAAATGATTCGGTTCTTTCATTCTTACAGAAAAATCTGCATGAATTTTCTAATAGTCCATCTACAGATAGTGAAAGTTTTCTATACCACAGTTTAGTTACAAGGTTGATAGTAAATGACCATAAACGATATACAACAAATCCGTCGGTGAAATACATACTTATATAAGAGAGATATCTTCATTAGTCTTCAAATAATACTTAATACTTTGTTTGTCAAAGTCTAATTATTTATACAAACAAAGCATTGCGATACTATACACTTCTCAGAAATTCGGTGTGCAATGGTATCTCTGTTTACTTTACATTCAGAAAAATATTTTTCACAATAATATTGAGGTGATCTGGCGCTGTAATGAAGGTGGTTTCATAAATAATTGGTGCAGTCACATGGAATGTTTCCCCAAGTGTTTTTATATAAACACACAAACAACAATATAGTATGTGTTTATTGAAAAATATCATTAATTCTTATATTATATATTATTAAATTCATAACGACAGATATTTTGTTTGAATTGCTTTGAAGTGGCGAAGGAGAGAAAAATATGGAAAGAGTTAGGAGAGCCGTTGAGCTACCTAGCATAGATAAAAATAAATAAATAATATATAGAATATAAGAAATATACAAAAATAATGGTTAAACTAGACCACTACTAGGCCAGCCGGTCGTGGAAAATTAACTGCTATTACTAATAAAATTACACTTTGCACTAAAAAACTTAAATTTAATTCATTTCCAGACAATTCTTATGGAGTTTTCGATTACCCGGCGAGGCGCAGAAGATCGATCGCATGATGGAGTGCTTCGCGCAGCGCTACTGCCAGCTGAACCCTGACATCTTCACGAATGCCGACACGTGCTATGTGCTCAGCTTCGCGATCATCATGCTCAACACCTCCCTGCACAACCCCAGTGTCAAGGACAAGCCCGCGCCTGAACAGTTTGTTGCAATGAACAGAGGCATCAACAATGGCGGCGATCTTCCACAGGAATTGCTCTTGGTGAGTTGTAGTTTTGCATGAATATCTTCGTAAATTCGAAACTGTCGTATGATACACCACTCGGGGTCGAAATTGGTTACACAAGGGTCGGCATAAACCAAAACTGATTGTTTCTAAAGAAATTTAGCTTGGGGGTCTGAGGTAGTTCATTTTGTTAAAGGTTGCTCTTTCCCAAAATAGTTTGAGAATCCCTGTCTAACCTGAAACAAAACTGTGAATGAGTCAATGAGTCAGACATAAAATGACATTTTAAAAAGCAAACCCCAAGTGTTCTGTTGCTCTTCGACACAAGATTTTTAAAAACTAGCTTCCCTCCAAGAGTTCCTTTTCTTTACCTTAAGTTATGAGTCTTGAGAAGACATTATGAAGTCTTTTTGCAATACTATTATTTTGCAATAATACTTTTTCCAATACTAATACTACTGCTACATTTTACTTAGAATAAGCCATAATAGAAAACAAGATATTGCAATTAAATTAAAAGGAAATACACGTACATATACACACTGAGGTTGATTTAAAATATTCTATTTTTCAATCCAGTCCCCTTAGTTACAACTTTCGGATAATATAGTGACAGAATCCATATAACTGCCACTTTTCAATGAGGAGTGTTAAAGCGCGATTGGACGTGACTTTGTATATATATAAGGAGACACGCTACCGATTATGTATCTATTTAATTTAACCTAAATCTGTTAAGCCCTTTTCGTATTAAGTAACAAACATGAATATGTATATATAATATTCTTCACATTTTATATAAGCACATTAAATTAGTTAAGTACCTACTTATATGCTATTCCTAACAAAAACCGTATTGATGATGTATCGATGAACATATATTTGGAATCACATATTAATTAAATACTCGATAATAAAACAAACAAAGGTCTAATCTGCAAAGGAAAACATATTTTAATGACATTAAATACTTGAACTTCATAAGAGCAGTCAACAATTCTTATCACTTTGTTTACACTTTGACGTGATAATGATTGAGTCCAACATGTTATTTGCTTCATCTTCAGTCTGAGGAAATTATCGTTACATATTACACTGACGTTATTTACATAGTGATTTAATTTTACCGCTTAGTGTTCACGTTGCTAGTCTTAGAGTGAAATCTGTAAAACGTACGTTATGTGGCCTTGCACTGACAACCTTTAGAAATTTAATTAGATTTTTCCGTAAGCATAATTACGCTAATGGCTGCTAGGCCCATGCTTTGCGTGTTTCATAAATACATATAACATAATAGCAAGTTTTTAATTTCTAATTGCTACTTATTCCTGTTACCTTTTACAGAAAAATGTTATAATAATAATAATTACTTCCAAGCATAGCCTATAATCGTGGTTCTTACACGATGGTCTTAAAATTACAAAATATGGTTTTTTTTTACCTAATCCTCATGTGTTTAATCCTAGTACTGTGACTTACTATATATAGGCTGTCGATAATAAATTATATGTTTTATACAAATGTCTAGTATATTTGACCGTCAAATGTGACATGATTGTTAAAACAGGTTCTAGATTCACCTTTGACCCTACAATATTTTCCTTAAACTAGCTTGTTATTGATACAATGCTACAAACATTGTGTTAATAATAATGATTGTTTTTCGTTGTTTCCAGTCATTATACGAGTCTATAAAGACAGAGCCGTTCAAAATACCGGAGGACGACGGGAACGATCTGATGCATACTTTCTTTAATCCAGATAAGGAAGGTTGGCTGTGGAAGCAAGGTGGAAGGTCAGTGCGAACATGGGCAATTATTATATACAACCACAAACAAATAATAACAAATTGTGAATTCTTAATTATGAAGCTGTCTTAATATTTCAATAATTTCAAGGTCAAATATTTGTATGTTCTTAAAATTTAAAGGGCATTCGGTCGCCAGACAAGCTAAAAACAAAAATAGATTGTATCACGGTTTTTGCCAATAATTTGAATAATATTATGCATTTTTATATTCAAAACTGGGCATGCGGTTACATAAAACATAAAGCTTTTGTATAGCTAAGAGTACTTCCCCGTAAAATCAATAGGAAACTTTGTTGGCAGGCGAATTTACAAACTTCAGGAAAATAACACACAAAATCAAATCAATATAATTTTCTTTAGCTATCATATTCTTTTTTTAAATATTTTTTGTGTACAAAATGAATGTAGTAAATAAATTGAATTAGTATTTAGGGTTACAATAAATTTTCTTCGTTAAAATAATTTGAAATTGTATCCTTGCGTATATACAGAGTGTCCCAATAAATATTAACATTAAAAAGGGACCGCAGTGACATTTTACTCATTACTCATCTTTTAATACAACTCTCTGACCATAATTATACTCGTCTTAGTATTCAACTCGAAGTACTTATTTTTCACTTCGAGTTGAATTCTTGTGCTGTTAAATTTGCTTTATTAATTTTAATAAAAATTTAACACAAATAAAGGTTTCAAAATACGGATATCATTCGGACTTGATACATCTTTTAGTGTTAAAAAAAGTCATGAAAGCAATGTAATAAATGCTTCTGGATCAGATTGAACCATTATTCAACTAAATTAGGAAAAAAGTTACGATTGTACTTCAATTATTTGAATCGCATTGATCAAAAAGCGATTAAATAGATTTTGTTGAAAATAAAACTTATAAAAATTGTAGCATGAAAATATTGAAAAAGTGATAAACATACACGAGGGTGATTCTGATAGTTCTGAAGGGAGGTTTTATTTGTGGGCTTTGGCTTGAAACTATTTTTGGAGACATAAGGGACCTTTAAATTTTTATTTATACCACAAGTCTGACCAATAAGCACACATCCAGCCTGATGCTATGCCGTTACCATAACCTACATATTCTCGCAGTTCCTTGGGTACTATGCATAACCTATAAAAAGTTAAATATAAAATATTTTATTAAATTTACAGATACAAGTCATGGAAGAGACGGTGGTTTATATTGAACGACAACTGCCTGTACTACTTCGAATATACAACAGACAAGGAGCCGAGAGGAATTATACCATTAGAAAACATATCGGTGAGAGATTTAGCATTTATTTGAGTATTTGGTATATATTCAATTTAAATCCATATTATTTGAATACAACCAGAAAGGGCCTGGTTTAGTTGTTCATCTTGTAATTATCATAATATCTTTAATATCAATTATAATTATGATAATATTTACCTAATTTCATCAAAATTGCAAGGATTGTTCCTTGCAAGGTTACTTATTACAACACTTTAGATTTATCGACATTCGAAAATTTGTTTGAATCTGTTCATAAAATTCAAATTCCATGCATGCATGGAGCTGAGATTAACACATATCTTGGTTTAAACTTATTTCCTACAATTTCAGGTCCGACCAGCGAGTGATCGACAAAGGCCTCACTGTTTAGAGTTATACGCGAGCGGCGGAGCTGACCTAATAAAAGCGTGCAAGACTGATTCCGAGGGAAAAGTTGTTGAAGGAAAACATACTGTGTACAGGTAATATAATAGTATTATACTTCACCAATTATCCCGCCCAAATTATAATGTTTCTGTAATAAACATAAAAATGTCTTGATGAAACAGCAGTACAAAAGCAAACCTAAATATTATTAATATGAAAACGATTGGTTCTGATAGTTTATACTGACATTTAGTGGTAAGTAACCTTTATTTCCATCTGACCATGCATGTCACTATATGCATGGCCCCCTATATGTACATATTACTTTTATAAGTTTATTACCACCATTATTGTTTAATAATAAGAAGCTCCGAACTAATATTAGTTATTAAATACGGTTATTATTTTAAAAACACGCAATCTTCGTTGGGACGGAATGTTTGTGTTATTGTATATGTGCCTGTAGGTTCATAAATATCTCAAAAAATGGTTGAGATGTTTATGAACCTTTTCAGACACATTTATTATGATATTTAAATAAATGGTGATTGAAAATTAAATGTTTATAATATAAATTGTTCTGATGTTGGATAATATGTAATAATTTATGTCAAATGATCTTCCAGAATGTCTGCGGCGACAGCGGAAGAGCGAGACGAATGGATAGAATGTTTAAGACGGTCTATCAGCCATAACCCCTTCTACGATATGTTAGCACAACGCAAGAAGAAGGCTCAACATAATGTGCACTCGAGTTCACACTAGCGGTGCGCGATACCTGGATATATATATAAATAAGAGAATTTGCCTAGTGATATTAAAGTCTAATTAGACTTATTTTTTGCTTCAAAGTGAATAGTGACGGAATAACAAGAAAGGCAGACTGGACATTAGTTACAAAACACCAAGTGTTGAAGCCTTTGTAGTTGTAACGTCAAATTAGATCGAATTTTTAAGGTGGGCTTGGAATCAGCCCTGTTCTCCCAAAATATGCCATATGAACAATTATTTAACATGGAATGTACCAAAATAATTTATTGGACTTACTGCAATTTCTATAAGAAGAATAGGAACAGTTATTTTATATTTTCCCAGTCTCAATTATGTATGTAACATTTTCTTTAACTCTTTTATATTAATTTATTTTTACTTATGAGTTTCCGTTACACATCTTCGTCCGTTTGTCGTGGTTATAATATTGGCGGTCATATGAATTTGTATCTGGTTTTGTATCGATACTTCTATAATTGGAAAATGTTATTCGTTACAGTAGTTGGAAATGTCAATGCCAACTAGTACCTTTGCGTGTCAATAAGATATTTTTGATTTATATGCAAGAATCTAAACACTCAGCATTTGAAATAAACTTGCTGTCTTGAACTAAGTTTCAAAACATCTTTTTCCATAATTTTAATGCGGTAAACAAGGTGCTTGTTTCTTAACTTCTTATTTGCCGATAAACAACATGAGGCACCAACTATTAGCATCACGCAAGTGGTTTAATTAAAATGAGGGCATCAATAGATTTTGATATATCGCCCTTGAAGCAAATAGACGTCCATCTTCAAAGCTGTAATTCTATATTGAGACTAGTTATTTGTCTTTGGAATTTAATGTGATATTGAATCGTGAGACACGTGAACAATTGTAAAATATTGGTTCTGTGCACATATTATTAATACCACACAACCTGGTCAAATAAAATAGTCAGAACGATTTTCTACAAAAATTTGGTCCAAGCGAATGTATTGCCTTTTATAATCGCATTGATTTGACCGCGGACTAATAGAGGCAAATAATTTAACAAGCCTATATTATATGCATGCATACGATAAATGTCCATGTAAATAATGAGTGAAAGACTGAAGCTATAAGGCATCTAAACAATTTAATTTCGCCCTGGCAACGTATACTGTAATGTTTGTTTCTACTGGCAAATAAATAATTATTTGGCAGATAATCCAATTATCAAATTGGATTATCCATTCTCCGTTATGAGAAATAAGATTGATTGGAACCTATCATTTTTATCATGATAAACTTTGCTATTCATTGCCCTGACAATAATTTACGTGGCATTAAAAGCCGGTTTTGAGTCGATGGTGTAGCAGGTATTCTTTGAAAGTATTACTTCACTAGATTACATACATATTGTAAAATATTGCGGAATAGTGTAAAAAGGTTTGTGTATAAAGCGCGTAGGTCTATTATAGTTTAACGTATTCATTGCCATTGCTTTAACCTCACGAGGATGTAAATATAATTATTGAATGGTTCGATTACATAATGTTATTTTAGCAAATTGATTTTATCTTCATAAACAAATTAAAACATTCCTGAAGTTTTATGATGATTATATTGTCTTTTTAATCAAGAATTCTTTTAAACCTTTTTGTTCTTAATTCATTAGTTAATAGTATTGTTATGTATATTATGCACTCTCTTTACTCTAATAATGATATGTTGATAGAAAGGGTTATAATGTATGTTTAATAGTGAATAAATTATGTAAAACAAATCATAATTAATTTGTGCGATATAATCCGCACCAGTTACTTCAATGGTAAATTGTTGGTACTAATATTGAAGCTATCTATTCGTTGCATCGTTTCGTCGTTTGAATTGTTAGCTTAACTATAGATAAACGGATTCTAAATTTGAAAATCATCATCGTGCAAGAAACTAAACAAGTAATGACGGGCACGGTCGGTTGACGGTTGATTTCTTTTTCTTGTGCCGACATGTTTACTGCATACGATGATGCAAGCGAACAGATTAGTTTATGTCTATCACACAGGACCTTTCTAAGTAGATATTAATGTGGCATGGTAAAATAACATTATAAATGCGAATAATTAAAAAAAAACGCCCCGCAATCGACACCGCGTTCTAGCGCTATTTTTTAAGCGTCACAACGAAAATCGTATATTAGTTTGTTAAACCCATGTTATTAATTATGAAACAGATTTTTTAATTAAGTTTTGTTGGGAGAATGGTGCCTAAATCGATTGATCTGTAACTAGATTATTATGTAGTGATAGCAGTTATTATGATACGCTGTATATTTGCCTCCAAAAATGTTAATTTATCTCGATCGTAATGTTTTATATGAAAACATATATTGCATTAAAATGATGTAAATAATTTTGTAAGAAAAAGAATATTATACATAAATATCTTTATTTAATTTCGAGTTTTTCTTCCTACCTTATAAATTGTTTTATTTTCATTATTTAGGAAAATGAGGAGGATAATTTATATGAGGATTAAGGTTAAGGACTTTAGAGTGAAATGCACACATGTTGCTATGGAGATTCGGCCGACTTCGGATGTTATTGTTTTGTTGGCTAAAGATTCACCGCCACTTACTTGTACTTTTTGTACAAAATATTGAAAAAAACTCGATAATAAACTACCCAAGAGCTATTATTGTATTAGGTTGGAGAAAATTCTTTTCGCATATAGTATGTATGAACTTTAAATAAAATAATACAATGTCTTTGGCTGTACTATTTGTATCTGGCTGGTTTTCATGATTTTAAACAAAGTTGATTTAAGCGTTTTCAATCCGAGAACTTTGTTGTCAAAGATGCGCCTCGCTCTGGTCGCCCTGTTACGGATAAAATGGACGTAATGTTTGAAAAAGTGGAGCAAAATCGGCATATCCCCAGTTACGACATAGCTGAAGAGCTGAGAATTGACCACAAAACAGTTTTGACCCAATGGAAAAAAGCTCGATATTTGGGTCCACACCAGCTTACTGAAAGAAAGCTAATGAACCGTGTACTCGTTTGCGACTCTTTATTGAGACGTAATGAAACCGAACCGTTTTTGAAGAGACTGATAACTGGTGACGAAAAGTGGATCACGAACGACAAGTACGTGTAAAAAAGGTCATGGCAAAGGAGGGTCAGGTTTCACAGACAGTGGCAAAACCTAGGTTGACTCGCAATAAGGTGATGAAATCTGTCTATGATGGAATTGGAAGGGCATTGTTCATTATGAGCTTTTACCGCTGGGCAGAACCATCGATTCGGATCTCTACTGCCAACAACTGATGAGATTAAAGCAAGAAGTTGAGAGAAAGCGGCCGGAATTGATCAATAGAAAGGGTGTGGTCTTTCATCACGATAACGATATATTAAGAGAGTGGCTGGGAGGTGTTAATGCATCCGCCATAAAGCCATGACCTTGCACCTTCAGATTTTCACCTATTTCGGACTCTTCAGAATTCTTTAGGCAGTGTCAGGTTAACATCAAGAGAGGACTGCCAAAACTACTTGTATTTTTTTGATCAGAAGTCCCAAAATTTCAACGGGATCATGCCTCTACCTTTTTTTATACGTTGTAAAAGCTTTTATAGCTACCCATGTGGTGAATGGGGCCACCACTGGGTTATGAGAGACTCCGGGGAGTAAGGGCCCCGGCATACTCACTAAAAACCAACGTGTACCGCTTTAATCGAGGCTTCGACGCACGACAGGGTACTTTTCGCAATCACTGTCATGCGCCGGAGACTAGACGATTCTGCCCGCTAATCATGCCTCTACCTACAAGATGGCAGAAAGTCTAACAACAAAATACACATATATACTGTAATTATTATCCCAACCTATTATTATCATATCAACTCCAAAATCGAAAAATTACTCCATTTTTTAAATAAAATCTGGCTCTTTAGCTGTGTATTTAATATTCAACGACAGACACAGTGCATAGTTTCACTTGCACTAGCAAACTTTTTATTTAGACGTCACTTCTCGTCTCGATAGTAATAGCCGCCACCTGTCAAATGGTATGGAAGCGACGGCGCTTCTGTTGTAAAGTATTGGAAACGATTTATTATATATGCGATTATCAGTAACATTATCGTAAACGTCTCGATGCTATTGTAACTCACACTAGGGGTACTGTACGCGCACAAGTTTACAAGCAGCGTTCGGTGCGTTTTTTGACTACTATAAGAACACTATACATAAATATTACTTACTCATAAGTGTAACATACAAACAGTTACTACATTTGTTTTATCGAACACTTTATTAGTTCAACGGAGCGTGACGCAGTCGAATATACTTCCCTTTCCGGTGTCGGTGAAACTCTATATTGTGCAAATTATAACTACTGAAATTATAATATTATGAGTATGAACAACTACTATGTTATCTTACGAACGTGTTGTGTTATTAAAAACTCAACTTACAACTCGTTAAGTTGATAAGATTAATAAAAATACAAAAATAATTTGTTATAAGCTACAGATACATAGTTTTCGCTGTCAATTCCAAAAGTTCAAAGTTTATTAACGACTACTTAAAATATAATTTTCTCTATCCCAAAGAAAGAACTCTGCTACGGTACGCCGGTCGTAGTAAATTCGTAGCAAGGATCATTTTTAATACCTAGTAATTAAACAATTTACTAACTAAAATATGGATTAAAATGAGATGTAACTTAAAATTAAATAGACACTCCAATAATAAGGGCCACCGCTGCTGGTCTGCATAATATACAATTAGACGAGAGTCTCTGTTTATGAATTATCTTGTTTTATTTTCTCTCTTAATCACTATAAAAATAAATGTTCTTTAAAGTAACCACTAGAAATTTAAATAGCAACCGCCATAAAATATCATAAGTTTTCATTCCATTTTATAACACAGTGCATCACAGTTAATTTTAAGTCTTAAAATTTTACTACTGTGAATGTATTGTGCTATTTTAATTAAATAAACACGTACATTAAATATTGCAGACGACGCCGTCAATATTTCATTTGGTTATTCAACGTGGTGATTTAAATAAAGAAATAATAGAACGACTTCATTAAAAAATATTCTTTGTCTAATAAATATTTCGTTTTTTTGTGATTATTCAAGTGTAATAAAGTTAAGTAAACTTAACTTTCACAATTTATTAAAATAAAAAAGTTTCAACTGTGTAACGATCGTGATCTTTTATGTACAATGTGTTCATGCTACACACACAGTAATTTCCTCTTCATTTTTCAATTTTAGCCACGTAAGTAAGAACTTATTTCAAATATTTTTTTTATATTTTCAAATCGATACGTTATGGTATGATCACAGGTACTGTATTGTAGGTACTTAACCAATTTCTCTGTGATGTCTGGCTTAAATAAAAATAAGTAAAAGAATTTATAGAATTTTACCATTAAAGAAAAATTTTCATTTATAATTTGATAGTCGAGCCAACTGCCTAGGGAACAGACAAATCAAAAGTCACAATAAACGTATAAATACAGTCGTTGTCACCTCAATCTCTGCCCTTTCAGCATTTTTGTATGATCTATTTATTTATTTAATATTTAATGTATACACAATAAAGTTTCAAGTAAACAGGACTTGGAGGATAAATTGTACAAAGGTCCTGCTTATTCCAAAACGCAATTACTTCTAACATTTCTACCATAGAGAAAAAATTAGAGAAATAATTACTTAAGTTTAAAATTCATAATATATGAATCAAATAAACTAAATAATTACTACATAAATAAATTATGTGAATATACATATATAAACATACATAAAACAATAACATATTAATGAATAAGATAAAGATTTTAACTTGTTTCTTGAACAGCGATAAGCAATCGCGGACAGAAGGTGGCAGGCAGCGAATATCATTTTTTTTAAACATTTTTTATCTCCCTAATGAACAGTAAAGGAAATGTAAAAAGATGTCGCTTGTATGGGGAGGGAAACAGCAGAGAGATCACACCAGTTGGAGAAATACTCCTCTAGACGTACTAGCTGCGAGCGACACCGGAGATATTAAGAAAATCAAGCTATAGCAAGTGGAGACATATATTTAAGAAGTACAAAGACAGTGAGAAGTAGTAGCTCCATGGCCAAATAAATATGTCTGTTAATTTTAATAAACAGTGACGATGTGGGCTGATAATGTTGTGAATGGATAGAAAGGAAGAAAACTTGTCTGTTAACGATGTAGGTCAAAAGTGTGAAGGAACACTTGAGTTAGAGATTTAAGGCAAGGGATTCTGTTGGTGGATAAGGAATCATTGAAGATATGAGTTAGTACAGGAAGTATTTCGGGAATGACTATTCTAGTGGACTCAGAATCACTAACAATTGGTGATGTCACATCTAATCACATGTCAAATGACATTTTTTGTTTATACTAAATAAATTACTGTGACGTATTCAATAAACAAAGTGAAACATTTATTTTAATTTGTCTAGACAATACGGAATTTGTAAAATAACTCAATAATACTCATAGTCAGTAATAAACAATGGTTTTATTATCTTGGTACCTACCTATTAAAATAATATTCATGATTTATTATATTAATACCCAATAGTTCAGAGATACCCAATAGTAGAGAGAAAAATATTGCAATATGAAAATATCACAAAAGTACTTTGTTTCTAAGTTAACTTACTTATCAACTATCCAACGAATATTCTCAACACACACTACAACCACTCGTATCTAAAATATAGTTGCGTAAATAAATACGATAAGGTTTAGATGTTAAAAACAAAGCTAATTTCGTCTTAATTCAATCAAAATATGTTATCTTGAGCTCCTTCCTGCATCGGACGTTATATAGTCCCGGTTCTTACGTTAACTTTTTTCTCCCACCAACCGCCACTGGGCTAACGTGGTGATGTTATGGCTCCCACGGCTCACGTGGTTCTCCGATACTATTGATCATGATGATAATAAAGTAATTGTAATATGATCGCATTAATTATAAAATGTGTTTGTCTGTATATTGGTAAATAAACTTTAATACATATTAAACTTTATATAGGTTGTTGGTAATTATCTAAAGAGTTGAAGTTACGTGACAGTTGTTGCGGAATTACCAAAATTAGTGCACTGCCCTTCGCGGGGTGACCTAAGTTTTGATCAAGCAATTTAGCAGACAATCCCAAATATATCGTTGGTAAGCGTAAATAATGGCTGTTGTCCCTAAGTGGCTACATGTTGCTAAATGATTACAGGCATTTCATGGCGTGTCTTTTAGATCGCGTGTCTCCGCGATCTAACGGAACTCTGATGTTCAAATGCATTTACGTATTAACTTTTTATAGTAAGTGATTGCACTTGATACATCTGTTTCACTTTTTTACAAGCTCGAGATAGCTGCTGAACAATAACTAGCTATTTTATTTCGTCAAAAAGAAATTTTTTTGACGAATTAATTCACTCATTGATCAACGCATAATGTTAAAATTAACCTACTGAAAAATAGAAGTCATTTACAACTAGACAAACATCGCTGGCACATGCAAAAAGATCTTAAATACCTGTTGTTTTTATTTATGAAAATTTGTGCCTTTATAATCGCATTGAATATATTCATGAATATATTAAGATTTCACTTTTGCATGTATGTATGCAATGTTGGTATACAACCACCAGGAATGATGCCTTTGCTCTTGACATAAGTTTGTACCCTTTTTTATAGCTATGATGATAACACGTATATTGGTGCATTGGTCTATGAGTTATCAAATAATAATAGGAAGATAAGTTTTAAGAAGGAAGATTTAATTAAATTTTCTATTCATAGAATGGAACGTTGTCATGTTTTATACATATGGTATCAAAACGGCGTCATTTGTACGCATATGTTATCTAAATTTTGTAAATTCGTGTGAAATATTACAACTTATTGTTAGAATGTAATTTTGTCAAGAGCAAATACGATTTAGCAACTGGTTTGTCGTAGTGTAATATGGTTACAATTAATAAGTAGTGCTAGACAAATAAAATGATATAAAATGAAAATCTATTAATAACACTGTGTGACGAGTGATTTTTTTTTAAACCTGGTTTAAAACCACAGTCATTTCATCTGTTTTATATCAATTGTTTTTATTATTGATTGTGGATTTTGACATTTTCCAAAAAAGTCTTTTCTCAATCTTTCTTTTTCTTCAATCTTTTTAGTGTACGTTAACTATACTTGTACCTCTAATATTTGAAATAATTTTGAAGTCATATACAAAGTAAGTTTGTTAATGAATAAAGGGAGTAGGTATTTGTGTCTTGGGCGTTCATTATTAAATTTGAACATATTGCCCGCACGCAATTTTTTCTCTTTTAGTAGAGCTTGTCTTACATATCTTATACATTGTGATTTAGATATGATAATAATGTTTGCCTGATACAAAACAAACCTTATTTTAATGGTTTCAATTTCAAAATAAAATACACTCCTAGTTTTTAATATGGTTATACTATTAGTTGGGTACTAAAATACGTGACATATCAAATACCCATGCTATTAGGAAACTTTGGTAACCATCAACTAAGCTATTCAAAACACGTATCAATCGAATACAAAAATATTCTCATAGAGTATAATAAGATATAATTATGTATACAGTTATATAAACCATTTTGTACATAGTATCCACAAATTATATACAATATTCTATATTAATTCTAAAGTCGAGCAGCCATGGGCTGGTTAGCCAAGAGGACCTATTCAGCTAGCAATAATTAGTGATTAAACGAACTTACCTTACGTGAAGTTCTATCATAATTATACGAGCTGCTTCGTCCGAAGAGATTAGCATAAGACACATGTAGTAACACATACGGTGACGCCAGTTTACGCACTGATAGTTGAGATTTTTTTTTTTTTTTTTTTAATAATTCTATGTGGGTAGTTTACTTAACTGTCACTACTACCACGACGCGCGGGGTTACGTCATTTAGTTTAGAGCATTTGATTTTTTACAATAGATATTGGGGGTTGGGTCTTGGGAGGGATGCTAATCTCTTCGGACGAAGCAGCTCGTATAATTATGATAGAACTTCACGTAAGGTAAGTTCGTTTAATCACTAATTATACTCACTGCTTCGTCCTCGAGATTAGCATAAGACACATGTAGATATTGAGAGGTAAAAATGTATTGTGAAAAATCATATATTATCAGGTCATTATTATTTATTGGAACCTTTTGGACTACTATAGAATCACAATTCTTATTGTGGACATTAAATATATGTGTATAATATTTAAACCATTGAACTACATTTGTCATTATTGTCCTTGAAAAGGTACCCTGATCGCCTTTATTTACAATATTTCTATTACAAAACTTAAAAAGGTTTGAGAATTACAACTCCAACCGTTTTAATTATTATGTTCAGATTAACGCCTAACTTAGCTTTCGAAGTTCTGGCGTGCCTAGTACTGTGTGCACTAAATGTCGACAGATCTACTCCATACTCCTCGAGTGTACATTGAACCCATCGAGTCAACATCTGTCGAGATACGATTTATGAAGTACTCTTAAACTTACAAAAATATAATCAAATTCGTCACGAAATAATCAAGCCTTTCTGAGTAACAATTTAAAGTATGAACTACACAAATGTCTTTAAAATAAGGTAATTTAAGCATAGGTTTATAGATCCACTACGTGTGGTCTTAACTATGATGGTGCAGATCTGCAACCATCGAGTATGTCATATTTAGCTCCATAATGTAGAAGATGAGTAAAGAATTTAAGGAATTTTGGAATACTAATTTTGGCAACCAGGGTAAGCCGCTGGTGCACATAATGATTGCTGTAATGAGATAAAATCAGATTCTGACTAGGTTAAAAAACGAATGAGAGTGAAATTCAAAGTTTTATATTAAGAGGAAACCAAATCAGGTTGTGTAGGCCATAAAGGAACTACAAATATACCTGTAGCCTTATCTTTACGTTTACGTGTCCATATACTTTTAACATCTCATAAAACATAAAAGAAAAACTTGACCAATGTACAGTCAATGCATTTATGTCAAAAGATGCCTATTCAAGGATTCTTTACTTATCTCATCTTCAGGATTTATTACATGTTTACATTTTTTATTTACTTTACTGGCAAAAATACCAATTTCAGGTTCACCTAATCGATATTTTTTTTTTTTATATTTAAGCATAATCATCCAGCTTCCACTCAACATCCGAGTGAGTGCCCTAGACTCCACATCAGCAAAGATGTTCTCGGCCTAACTTTTATTTGCAGCGAACACGATGATATGTTTTTTCTGAGAAGAGAACTGTACACCACACGATTTACGTATGAGGTGGCACTGGTATTATTTATACGAAGTAATATTTTGCAGTTCTGCAAGTTTTTTGCTTCAAACGTTCAAAATTTGTCCAAAGAGCACTGGCAGTTTTCTTACCACACGCGGCATTACACCCCGTAGTAGAAGCATCACTAAAAATTTCTTATAAATATTCATAATATTTTAATACTATTAGATGGGCTATTAATAGGCCGACAACACCAATAGCCCGACACCACCAATTGAAATTGAAGGATTCAGGTACAGTCATATACTTATCATAATTATTTTTTAATTTTAAATACCCATATTCAACCGCAGGGCAAGCAAATGCAAGTAATCCGACTAATCGAGCAAGGTCTCTGATTTTCAATATTTTTACTGTTAGGAAATAGTTTAACTGATATTATATATAAAAATACTTCTTTATTATTATTATTTTTTATTTTTTATTATTACTATAATATTTTTGGTATCTATAATGTACCTTAAGAATTTACAAATAGTACTAGGAGCGAAATTACTTTTTTCATAGCTTATAATAAATCCTAATGATTTTAAGAGCGTGACAATAAATTATCTAATCACGTTCTATAACTATTATTAATAAATAATAGTCATATTAATATATAGTAGATGTATAGCCACAGGATCTAAGGAATTTTATCGCCAGTTTCATAATTATGTTAAACACAAAAGACGCTGTAAAAATTCATATTTTTTTTCGAATTAAAATTGAGGTCTCTAAATGTATGCTACATATAAAAAGTTTTCAGAAACTAGGTTCATTGCAGTCCTTATTAAGTCTTCTAATTTAAATTGTATTGTATCATTGAATTTATTATAATTTATTAATGTATAAATCTATATTTATCGTATCGTTTTTGGACAAGGAAAAAACTTAACAAAAAATACGCTTCAAATGGTAAACATTGAAGAAATCGCCCTTATAGACAATAAATCATTAATACATTGTTGTAACTGAGATTTCTCTACTTTTGTATATTCATGTCGTTTACGAATATTTGTTTGTATTATTATTTTATATAATATTTGTTTGGCATTGTAAAGGGTATTTCATAGCCAGAAATCCATGATAGTATTGTATGGTCATTGGTAAATATGACTATTGATAATAAAATTGACATAGCCTACCAGCATGTCTCACTTCCACGGACTATAGTGACTCCGCGGCGCTGAGTACGGCATCGGCGCTGGCGGGGGCAGCGGTACCGGTGGCTGTCGATATGACGGCTTGGAGGATGACGTGCTGATTCCTCTGAGCAGGATCCTACAGCTTCTGAATCTGCGACTTGATGGAGGAGCTTTCCAGTTGAAATTATTTCTTTGTGTATTAGAAACGGGTATAAGTGTTTTATGACTGAGTCTTCTGTGTTGAAGATATTTTTAAATCTGAGCTAGATTTGGAAATAGTTTAAATAGAGTTTCATATAAATTAGAGTCAAAAAGCGAGTTATCTATTTTTGTTATTTGTATTTGTCCTTTCATTTCCTTATTGTCATTATAGAACAGCTAGCTCCAAACTACGGCTCGCGGGCCAAAGTTTGTAATTTAGTTTTTTAATAATTGAAATGCAAAAAAAGCGTAAGTTTGCTTAGATCATGCACTTTATGACTATTCTAGTCTAGAAATATAGTTAAGGGCAGAAAAATTAAAACTGGTTTGGCCCTTGAAACAAACTGAAAAAATCATTATGGCCGGAAGGCTTCAAAGTTTGGAGACCTATGTTATAGAGAATATAATTTTGACGTGTAATCGAGTCTGTGTTTAAGTTAATTACATATAATAATAAATAATAAATAATAATTAATTATTTGTGTTTGTGTTAATTACATACAAACCGTCTCGCATCAATCAGCAGCTTTATAACGGTGCTGTTTTTGTTTTCTACGCCAAGCAAAACGGAAATCGCTTTTCCAAAACATATGATAGCCGAGCTTAACACTTTTTGTTTTTGACAATCCCGATCAAACAATGTGCTGAAGCTGAACACCTAGATCAGCGTTGATATCTTTGCCATAAGATTTAAGAATAGAAGCATCATCGGCTAAAAGCTCCAATAAGAGTTTAAGTTGGAGAATCCCAATAAAAGTCGGCTAAAAGCTCCAATAACAGCCATTTCATCACATTGACCTTCAATGTTAGTTGAGGATATTTATATGCAAGACATCGTAGATGGAGCTGGCTCTTTAATAGGTTTAAACAGCAGGCTCGGTTCTAGCACTAGGCGTGGGCTCCACAACATCATTGAAATTCTCCAATATTTCACTACCGGTATGCGTCTATGCAATTATTATGATAAAATACCATACAGTTATTTAAATATAAGTTTATTTTTAGTTTATAGTCATATGACTGCGTAAATAACCTCAAACCAACAAAATTGGTAGGTAGGTGTAGGTAGGCTAACAGCGTACAAGTATAAGAGTTTATTATAGTATTTATAATAACTCACATTATATTTCCTATTTTTAAGCTGATATATTTATATTCAGCATATTTATGCACTTTAAGGTAAATGTTTACTTTTTGTTGAAATAATTTTCTAGTGAAAACCGAAAATAAAATATAAATTCCTCATTATATTCTGTTTAATTAAGTACCACTTTTAGTTACTCCTTATTTATTTAGAAGATTTAAATAAAATGACACCTATTGCGTTTACATGAGGTGCGAATTAATATAATTTATATTTTATGGATCATATGGTGCTCAGCGGACCGTGAAGGGCGCGACGGTGACAGGCGCCAGCCTGTTGTTGTACGGCTTGCGAACAATATCAGTATAAACACTAAACAAGTGCGAACAATTTGAGCCCATATAGATAGCATGCTAGATAGCATAGTGACCATCGCCAAGCTAACTTTATACATGCACCTGTTTCGTTACAGTATTGTCAGAGAGGATCATATCTCCAACTTATCAGTAACAATAATATACACTGCTAATTACATCAGACAAGAGATGTTGGTATGTTTGTTACAGTATTGTCAGTAAAGCAGTGATTACTTTACAGACTTATCATGTAACGATGCCATATTTCAAAATCAATATCAAAATATAGATTCATTTACTAAGTTCTTTTAAATCGTTATAGCAGAGAATGTATATTAGAAATATAATAAATTTAATTAAAGGTATAGCACTAGTAATAGTGATAACTTTAAGTGGTTATTAACCGGGTATTTGTTTGAAAATTTCCCAGTTTTAGAATATAATAATATATTAAATTTATTGTTTTATAATTAACTAACAGTAATATGCATATTCCCAAAATTTTATTAGTTTTTCTCACTTAAATAGCAAAGCAATTATAAGTATCTTCGTGGTTACAGTATTGTCAGAGATCATATCTCCAACTTATCAGTAACACTAAATGTATACTGCTAATCACCTAAGACAAAGATGTTGGTATGTCTGTTACAGTATTGTCAGCAAAGCAGTGATTACTTTACAGACTTATCATGTAACTATACCATATTTCAAAGTCAATATCAAAATATAGACTCATTTACTAAGTTCTTTTTAATCGTTATAGCAGGGAATATGGTTTTTGCGTCGTTGTTTGACGAGTTAGTGGATGCGCCCGAGTTATCAATTTTTTTATTTTTAACTTACTTGCAATGTAAACGTAAGCTTCTTCACTCTTAGAACGTTTCCTTTTACCCATATATTTTCAGAAAAATAACATTTATAAATACTACAGACATATTTTACGTGTGCGAACTGGCGGAGCACTGTACTGTGAATGACGTAACCCCGCGCGTCGTGGTAGTAGTGACAGTTAAGTAAACTACCCACATAGAATTATTAAAAAAAAAAAAAAAAAATCTCAACTATCAGTGCGTAAACTGGCGTCACCGTATGTGTTACTACATGTGTCTTATGCTAATCTCGAGGACGAAGCAGTGAGTATAATATTGTTGTTTACAAATACATAACGATACGCAATTCTTTAGCTATAACTACCTTTTGTCACTATGAAAAATATAATAACGTACTGTAGTGACGTAATACCGGGTTTTACACTTTTTTGTAATCTTGATGTGACTATAGTCACGAAATTTATAAGCACGTATTTTTAGTGCTCGCTTTCCATTGTAACCAAATTACCTTTACCTTTGATTTTTTTATCAAAAGTGAGAGTAGACGTTACAAAAAAAGAGTGAAATCGAACATAGTTAAAAGTTAATAACTTTAAACCACATGCTTGTCAGTCAATATGATTGCAATTAGGGCTTTAATATTATTATTGAATTATATTTACAGTTTAATTTCATCTTGAAAATATTTTTAAGAAACAAAACTAGAAAGCGTGTGAGTTCATTTATCATGTATAATTTTTAAACATGCAGGATTAATTAATGCTATATTAGAAGAATTAAATGCAGGTCTATCCCAATTAGTAAAGTACCCCATTTAAAAAAAAATATTTCTATATTTTTACTTAAAATATGAATAATAAATAAGGAAAGAACAGATATGTAAGACTATAATTATTATTGCAACTTTAACTTCAAACTTATGATATTGATATACCTATTATATCTATTATTTAATGTCATGGCAACATTCTGGTGCTAAGAGGTGTTATAGCGTCATGCGTCGCATTTTAAAAAACATGTTAAAACCATAGGTAGGTTACATTTCATAACATTGTTTGTATCTCAAAGCGATGATTGTTGATATTCTAAAATACTTCATTTCAAGAGTCGCGTGTCCAATTTTCTATAACTCTCTAGCTCAAGCTTAATTATGGGAAGTGGAAAATACCACTTTACTTTTTTAGTTTCATTTTAATAGCACCATGAAAAAGTCTATTACCTTACTAAATGACAGCCATTTGTAATGGATGTTACAATAGCAGAACTTGAGTATGCGCTTATTTTGTAGCATTACTTACGTTACACAAAACTTTATATTATATTAATTATACATTAGGCATTTTGTGATAATAAGAATTTCATGCGACAATAATTATAAACGTATTATACCTATTAATGAGTAGCCAGTAACTTTTATCTTAGCAGGAGGTTAGTCAATGTTATAGAATCCCAGTAATGTCATATATTTGTACAACGAGAACGAATAATAGTTGACGAGTCAGTGTTAATGTGACAAATATTAATTAAAATTATTATTAAATAAACTTAACTTCATTGAATATAATACCTACTAAAAACAAATATTATATTGTTGATACATTCTATGTTTAAAGGAAACAAAAAACAATAAATCTGTTTTTATTGTTTTTTAAGCGTACCATGTCATTATATTTAAGTGATACTGTTATTGACCATGTAATCTTCAGCTAAGAAATAGCAAGTTTTGGTCATTAACCTTCAAAAGCGTTAAAGTTATCGGCTCTCAATTACACCGTCTATGTTAAACGTCTGCTTCAAGTCAAATCTAACATTGAATATTCCAAGCGTGAAGCGTGAACTGAAATCACGACAAGCATTCAATAAATTACAGAACAAAATAGACTGTGACAGCGTCTTACCTAATTATGTAGAGTCGAGTTTTTCAATCTTCGCTATGGGATTTATCTAAAATTTAATTTTAGAAAATTAAGAGGATTTGCCTATTTATCCAACCTCTTATAAAGTTAATTTATCTGTAAATTAATTATATATCAAACACAATTGATATTCTATTGTATTGTACTCAGTCTTCAATCTATGAAATATATAGAGCAATAATAAGCACCTACTTAAAGCTTCAAAATATGTAGAACATTAATGATATTAATAATATTAATGATATACCATTTAAAGTGTTGTATACATTTGTTGTGTACATTTTATAGAAATCATTAATTTTTACATCTTAATAGACGTGCCTGCAAAAGAGTTTTATAATTTATGTGTATATAAGATGTTTTTGATGTGCAATTAGTAACGACAATACTTTCCCCGATCCAACCCTTCATTTGTGATAAATTTCCCATGTTTGATAATATTTGAAAATAACATTCAACAGTACTTTGTAGAACTTGAAAGCAAAGAATATAATACTCCTCTAAAGGCTTCGTAATTCGATGTCCCCTTTTATTGTTTAAATTCAATTCCAATATATATTTATATATTGGATATTCGATAGCCAATACCTATTGTTGTAATATTTGCATTAAAAGAGATATCACTAATGCGTTATACTTTTGTCATTCTGCTAACCATTCATTATACTAACCAAATGAGGAGCCATTATCGCATATGGAAAATGAGTTGGTCACCAAACACCGGGTTACTAAGTTGGTAATTTATGAAATGTTTTTAAATCAAGCTTTTAAAAGTTTTTTTTATTAGTTTACAAGAGGATGATTTAGTGATGATAACATAATAAATATAGAAAAATAGCAATGCAAGTTAGATCACAATAACAGGAATGTGAATTGAATTGATGCCAACTGGAATATAAAATACTGTTTACGAAGATGATGGCTGAATAAACAATTATAAAAGAGGCTTTGTCATTTATTATCCTTGTGAACAAATAAGTGTATACTGAGAGAACATTTTTATAATTCTCTGAGCAATCGTTCAACGATGCTCAGGTTTTATATATGAGCATATTTTTTATTTTTCAACAAATAATGATGTAATAATATAAAGCGAATTGTCTCGCACAAATTTAAAATAAAAAATATAGGTGTTTATAAAATGAATAAATATAAAATTCGGTATAGATTTATTTGTTCATTTAATTGTCTACAAAATTGTTGTCATTTAAATACTGATTTATATACAAAGCAATCAAAAAATAAAAGTGGTGTCCCGGTAGCATGAGTCTTGAGGGACCATATCGCAGGGACCATGAGTTCAAGTGCTTCAGTTAGCAACAAGTTCCAAACGCCATTTATAACATGCATACAATTTTATTGATTAATAATAATACATTCTTAAAGCTGCATAACAATTTTTTGTTTCTGTTTTATACCCTGTCTGTGTGTCTGTGTGTGTTGTAGCAGGCTTTAATGATTACCTCAGGATCAAGATAGTTAAGTCATTTTTGGATAGTTTGTATGAATATATATCTTAAACCTGAAATACTCCCACGTTTTGAGTTTCTTAGGGCAGTATGTTCGTGCTACAGTCCTTTGAATGTGAACTACAATATAATAAGGTAATGTGAATTCGTTTTCCGTGCTTTATTGAAAATTTTTTTCGATATAGATGAAAGTTAAGAATTGAATATTTATTTCTTAGCATTGTTAGCACCAGAGAAAAATATTATGCTCTTTACATTTTCATCGCCCGGTAAGTACTCAACAATGCAATATCTATAGTGTCTGGTATGTAAGTAAATAACAAATTATGTGATTATTAAACTTAATTTTAATTTTAAGAGAACACTGTGAGAATTTATTTATTTGCCTTTATTTCATAAATATAGGTATATACGTACTTGCAAATTGGTAGGTGGGAATAATATGATATATATATATCTTTTAACGATTTTCCCGATTCCATACTAACGTGCGCATTTCAATGGTCATGCGTGACATAGTACCATTTCAAAAACTTGATTGCTGATAATGGGCTATGTAAAAGAAAAAAAGGAAATGTTACTTAATTAGGGCTGTTACCGTTTTCACTTTCTTAGAACGTTTTCTGATTTAACTTAGGTATGGTAAGATCCACTAAGAGCTTACGAAAACTATAACCCCGTTAGTACTTATCATACTAAGGGCTTTTATTCACTACGGTCTATTGTCAAGGCTAAAATTGTTCTATTTGCGTGCTGTCGAAATCATTATCTATTAATATTAACTTCAGTTTTGGTAAGATTCAATCTATAATAATTTTTCCATAGATAATAATAATAAGTAATATTAACTGTCTAAAAATGTCTTTACAATGACAAACACTGTAGGTGTATGATAAAAAAATCGAATAACTGTGTATAAATATAACTGTAACGAAATATGAATCATAATTCCAATTCTGTTAGAGTTATATTTAAATATACATATTTTGTTTGGTCATGATGAACCTGTAGCGTTTTAATTAGAATTAGATATAAATTTTTCCATAATTGGGCATGAGTAACATGTTGATAGTTATGCGATAAATCTAAAGTATTCATTTTGATTTGACATTTGATTCACACTATTTTATTTATTCATTCGTGTCAAGATTTATTTTAAGGGGGACTTATTTTTTTAGTAACAGAGGGTTGCATAGACTTTTTCATTGCATTCATTAAACAAACCGACTCGCAGTAGGGGATAGTGGCCGCGTAGTAGAAACGAATTATTCATTACTTATTCGCCACGAACAGTCACGCGATCTTCGTGGCAAGTAACGCATAGGTTAATGATTGTTTAGCCTCAAGTATATATTGAACTCAAGAAAAAGTTAATTTCAAATTTGTACGACAAGGGACACTTTTATTAATTTCTATTTCTGATTTACTTCGAGTTTATTAAGGTATTGCTTTCCGTATTGCTTTTTCTTCAAAGTTGATTTTGAAATCTGTATTTCAACATTTTATTATAATTCTGTGTTTGTTTTTCTTTATAATCTGTATTTATAATGTATTTTCTCGACTAGCTTCTCAGATTATGTAAAAATAACTTAGCTTTTTAAAGTAGGTCACTTCAAAACCCGTTTTAATTTCATAGCTTTGTCTATGATAAAATCTCTAGGAAACAGTTTCCAGACATTTTAAGATTTTTAAAAATCTAAGTTATTTTTACAAAGTGGGATAAATAACACGAGGACACGTCATTATATTTATGGAATAAACACTTAACTGGTTTTGCTGTAACATTCAACAGAGGTAGTTACAATATATAGCGTGCTACGCACAAATACAACAACTCGACCCAGCAACTAACAAATAAATATATTATATAAATTTTAACAGTTTGTTCTATTGCATAAAAAGCGTAACACCTGTTTCCACTTATGATTGTTTTCACTTTATGAATCATCTTTTACCGACTTATTAATATGTAATATTATTATTTGGGCTTAAAACGTAGAAGTAAAATTAATAAAGTTCAAAAGAACAGTTACATTTTTACACGAACATTTATTATATAAAATACATTATACTTAAATTTTTAGTGCGGTGACACTACAATTGTCATTTTTAAAACGAATTCTATATGTTAAAATCAGAAGCAGATACTGTAATCTATTCCCAGTTCAGCAAAGTGATCATAAATATTCCCTTTAGTAGTGAAATATTGAAAGCAGGCTGTCTTGCCGTCATCATAGCGTTTCAGTTATTTACCGTCTGATGGTAATGAATTGAAACGTTAAAGTTGCACATGACAATGTGAGAAGGATGTTGTACTTATGCCTATTGCCATCCATGTTGTTTATATAATGATGCAGTTTTAGATCAAAAAATAGGTTAAGAACTTGTAATACTTGTAACAACGATATCATTTTTTGTTGAGATTAATGAAGTATGAGTGTACCGCCTTATTGGCATGCCCAAACTTTTTGTATTTTTTATAGTTTATATTAAGTTTTTATTAATTATGATTATTTTATAACATTAATACAGTGTAATTAAGTAATCTAGAAAGAAGAGCTATTGTTTCATGTACCTACTAAAGTAATAATATAAATTCAGAGAGTAATAAAGTTGAAGAGAACGATATTAAAATGTAACTCTTAACATAATTTTTCATACCACACTTAAGTTTTACTGAGAATTATTATATTCTTACACCACTTCTTAATTGATATTTCAATTTGTTTTATTGTCGTATTGACACAGTAAGAACATTCATTTATAGTAAAAATATGTAGGTATATTTTATCGAAGCCTACAGTAAAATGTACGTACGATTTAGGTAGTCTTCATCGCGTTTTCTGATACACTATAGTTATTTGTCAAATATAATAAATTCTTTAATAAGTAAGTCATATTAGTTTAAACATTTCACACAGTGACTCGTTAAAATGAGTCAACATTGTTAGTTCTATGTTTTGCATTTGTTCTTATAAACCAGTATACGGTCTCGTGACATCATAAGTTAATTTGTATGCGTTACTAAGTTCTGAAGCGCATCACTTAGTGCGTATAACCAATATTTTTGTATAGGTGCTCGAACAAAGAATATCAGTCATTGGCTTGATCCTATGAAATTTGGGACATAGATTAGTCACCGTAAAAAATTTTGGGTAGTAGAATTCATTGTTTTGATGAAGGTGGGATGCAATGCATTAAAACAATCTGCTTGTAGTTAGACAATTAATAATCTGGAAATCGCATTAACTTTTGCTTCATTTATATAAATAAAAGTTCACACGCACTTTTTATTTAGTGGTTAGTTATTGAATATTTAATGTTATAGAGTGACCTTGATTTATGTTAATTTAGAGTTGCTATTATTCGATGTAATTTATCTATAAAATCTAACAGTTTGAACGTATTGTTGATGTAGTTGATCAATGTTGATTGTTTGATTACTGCTTAATATTTTGATGCTCTTCACAAAAGATCAGAGCCAATTTGCTCGAGATCGAGTACTGTGATCTGTGTTTTTTATGATTTTAACCAATCAATGGAGTTACGTAGAAAAGATTCTGACAGACCATATTTTTTTCTATTTAATTAGCAGAAGATTAGTAAGGGTAAGTATTTCTTTTATTTTTGATCATTAGAATCTGTCTGACTTCTGTCTAGTCCAAACTGTACGAATTCATCTATAATAGCTTTTATGAGCAAATATCCATAATCTTCTGCGGGTAGATGGATTATAGACATTGCAGGCTTCATTGCGCTCATTTACAAAGTCTTCCTATCTGTAATTAGAATTTCTACTGTTTCATTACAAAAAATAATGAGAAACACAAAACATTGTATACTTCAGGTATTTATACTAATCATAAAATAGTCTGTGAGGCAACAATTAGTCATTGGATCTGTGAAGTACTCAGTGAACAGAGAAATCGGATTTTCTGCTTTTGTGTGGATTCTAATGCTAGTGATGATAGTAAGGCTCGAAAAGATAATATTTTATTAAGTTTGTAAAGGAACTTTAATGATTGATTTTATCTACCAATACCAACTGTAATGAAATATTTAAAATGTGGAAATGGCTTTTGAAAATACTTTCAAGATAGTTTCACAAGAACACCGACAGACGAAATAGCTTATTGCCAAATTTAAGTCGCACGGGCGGCGAAGCATGCAAGTAGATATTGACTTTTATTAAACCATAACCATACGGTTACATGACAATAATCACACGTTTTTATGCCAGGTGTAAGGAAGTTTTAATATAAAAATTGTATTTGATGAAGATTTGATAACATTTACATTTAAGACATTTTTTGTTTATATTTTTTTTTTAATCCTAGTCACTAATAGTATGTATAAAATCTATGTCTACTATAAAGCTACATAGTTATTTCAACTTGGATTAATACAAGGTCAGATGTCCTGTTTTTTCTATGTAGAGGTCGTGTTTTATTCATATAAGTAATGACAATGAACGACATATAATCGCACTATGGTAGGAAAAATTTGTAGTTTGCTTGGTCTTTATCGATTAGCAAATGTTAATATAAATAAGTGAGATACAAACGTCATCGTAGACCATATAAGGTGATGTAATGCGCTAGTGAGACAACCAGCTGTTATTGATACAGCTGACTGCACATTGTGTTACTAAGGCCAAAAATGGCAAGAAAATACTAACAGCCAAATAGGAGTAGACATGACAAACGAAAATTCTAATATGATACCAATAACTAATAATATCCATGGGCCAAAGAGTATATTCTTAACACAAAATATGCAAATAAGATACGTCTAAATCCGGTCAAATTGCGCTCTTTCCTTTTAGTATTTTTTTAAATTAGGTTCTGTGGTGATAGTACAGACTATTTTGGAAAACTTACAGCGGTGGAACACATCAAAATCGAAGGAGGGTTGATAGTTTTAGCTTTTATTTTCTCTAAAATAGAAAAAAAAAAATTTGTAGTAATTTTCACGATTCATGATGTTCATTATGAACAACGGGCTAGAGAGAATTCTTTGCGAAAAAAGTTTATTTAAAAATCTGATGATATATTATATTAATTGTTTTCCTCACGATTTTCAACAATAATGGAGTAAAAAATTCTCTAAATCTGTTTGTTTCGATTGGGTCTTGAAAATTAAATAAAGATAAGACAGAAGTATGTGGTTAGAACGTTATTATTTAATAAAGTGTATCAAGGAGTTATCGCCAAACAAACAGTAATTTTGTTTTCACAGTTGTTTCAAACAGAGTAAACAATTACAAATACATAGAGAATTAGATTTCTATTTATAAATTAGAATAAAAAAATATTTGACAGTATTTACCGCCGCGCCGGTCTGATGAGAAGCCAATCACGGTCACGAACCTAAATGATTTCTGGAACAGAAAAAACTGTTATAAAAAGATACAATAAATCACTCTGTCTATCAGGGAGGCTACACTCTCTAACGAATCTCAAAATGTTTTCTATGGGGATCAATATTCAGAAGTCGGAAATAGTCGTTGTGAGTGGAATTTTATATGTACGCTTTTTTACTTTTAACGTAGTCTGCCGAAGCCCATGATCAAAGGTCCTATGAATGTTGTGTTTACTTAATAAACAATTTTATCTTTTTTAAAAGACAGAAATATAAAAATTTTATAACTATGTATAATATTTATTTAGTAGGAATCTTCATGTTTATCGGAATGATAAAAATCCAGAATGTTTATTTTGTACATTTTGGCGGGTTTGATTATCGTAAGTGACTGTGCTCTGGTGACTTCTAATAAATCTCTAAAGGCAGTGATTTTTATTGCTAAATATAAAAGAAGATTTCGTGGGATTTAACGTAAATATGTAGGATATTTTCCTTGTGGAGGGTAATGTTTTGGCTGTTGCTGTTTATTGCCGAAACAGAAAAAAAGTCTCTTAAAGAAGTCTCAAATGCTTTTTGTAAGAATCGGTGTTTAAGTGATTTGGTTTTTAATACATAGGTATACAGTGTGGAGAAATTAATACGACATCAAATTAAAACATAGGCTCGTATTAGTTCATAGAAATGTTTTAAAAATTATCAAATGAATAAGATATATTTGATTGTTGTAGACCAGTAAAAGTCAATGTTTTAACTATCGTATGTATCAAATTAATAGCAAATCAATAGCATCAATTAATAGCAACTTTGGTAAGTAATTCATTTTATACTTGATTAATATGTATGTGAGTGTTTATTGTTATTATATGTGAAGTTATTTGTTAGAATAGAATTATTATATCATAACCTATGTTTGCCTCACGGCTGGACTCACTCTTCCTGCCCATCATACACCACCCCGTCGGCGCCGTGATCGCTTAGTGGGGGTCGGTGAATTAATCGGAGAAGTAATTTCTAAGAAGGAATGTGTATTCTAAAGGACGGATACGCTCGACTGCTCGAGATTAGAAATTCTATGTAACCCATTCGTAATCAATCATGGATAAGATCTGTATTTTCGTAATTTATAGTTATATACATAGTTACCTACGTCAGCGAGCCACTGAAAATTTATCTGTAATGTGAAAAGGCAAAACTTACATAGTTAGTGGCTTGAAATTCACCTTTCCGCCTTTGTAGACAATAGCAGACAGGTGCTACGAATTCGTCACAATATTACCGGCAATGACTTACCATCTGCTTGACGAGATACTTGAATAATTACACACACAAAAACAACTATAATGGTTGACATTGAACAGACAATTGTATTGGTTTCCACTACTGAGCAATTTCACGAAGGCTACTCGACTGTAGAATTTATGAGGACAAATTAACGAGAAAAATAAATCAATTGATAAAATGCTATAATTTTTTTTATATTAGGTATTATCAGTTAGTTACTACTTAAGTGTAAAAAACAAAAGTAAAAAATAATTGTACCAACAATGACAGTCGTCACGTTGCCATCGAATAAATGATTTACAACACAATTACTCAATATTTTCTAAATAAAATGATGAATATTTTTTTTATAAATTTAAATTACCTGATGATAATTAGTAGAGAAGTCCATATGTGAAGATAGCTAGCCCAAAAAGTGCTTTTCACGCAATTTTTTAAGGAACCCATGTTGTATGAAGGAGGGAATACGTGTGCCGGTAAGGAATTCCTCGTTTTAGCGACAGAGAAAGAAGTCACGAAATCTCTTTAAAGTAGACGTGGCGACAGTGAAATAGTGACTCCGAAGACCAGTACGTGTACTCCTGGGTAGGAAAGGAGAGAGAGGGCTAAGGTTAAAGAGCTCTTCAAATTACTCTACACTTAGTACGTTTTATTGTTTGTACAATGGTACAAACAATAAAAGGTACTAAGCGATGCTATGTCGCGACGCAATTGAAGGGGCACTAGCTCTATTGAAATCCTAAAACGCAATATGTCTAGTTAGTGAGCTACAGGTTTAATAAAAGCTATACAGTATAGAAAAAATTATATGTTTTGTGCACTTTAAGAGAGAAAGAGATATTGATCAATAAACTATACAAAAATAATGCATATTTTGAAAGAAGAAAACAATTATGATAATCTTTATAAACGATAGTTACAAATTGATAACAAATAGTACGATTAACTGTATTATTTGTCATTGATTGTTAGTTTTAAAAGTTTCCGTCATTTGTATAAGAGGAAAAAATTGATTTTATATACAATGAAGCGTAAAAAATACACGCAATTCAATTAGTGATAAATCCCGTGCAGATGAGCGATTGATTTCCTAATTTCCTTGTTGTCTTTCGCCATGCTTAATTATTATTACGTGAACGTTTACTATTTCTACTTATTAAACGTATATAAGCAATAATATAGGCATCTGAAAAAAGTAAAGAATAGAATAGAATTTATATTTATTGTACATCAGCCAATACAGGAAGAGAAATACTCAAAAAACTACAGTTAAAAGTATTTACATTTTACACTAAAAAAATCGGTTTATTGTTTATCGAGATATTCGACCATAAATTTCAAAGTTTTCTTTTTATTTTAGATGAATAAAAGAAGAGTTGAAATGAAACTATTCTCTATATTTTTAAGGATAATTTTCGCATAAATTATAATTCCATAATGTTTACATTTACGTTTTGTTTATATCCAGTGTTTTGTTACTGCGTTCTTCGTTTGACTGTGTGCATAAACATAATGTGTGTAGAAAAAATAAACAGATAATAGATTATTGTTAGTTCATAGTTACTATTTTCGCGCTTTTGACATGTTCATAGTACTATTGAATATTTATATAAGCATTGTTATGATGAAGATAATATCACAAAGTCATAAAGTTAGGTTTCAAATCATTATATGGATTATTTTGATTACTAGATTTAACGTCTATATATTTCAAATGCATTATATGTCTAAATTAAACACCATATAAGTAAGCAAACTATGCATAAATAGTATATTGAAACACACCATAAATCCACCCAAAATAAAGGACTACTATTCAAAGTCTAAGTCATAATATCTTTAATGAAATAGACTCACTTATTCATATGATAGAGGGAAACTGATGCTATCAACATTAGTAAAAATTGTAGAAAACATGTTAAAGGAATCTACTTATGCGCTATTTCACTTCCTTTACGTGCTTAAACCTTTAGGGTGTTACAGTAATTAAAATAAGCCCCCTTAAAAGATATGTTGTCATTTAAGTATACATATAATGCATTTTTGGAAAATTAAAACGTAAAATGTATGTATTTCTTAAAAACAAGATTAACATTACTTTAACAAATAGATTGTAAAAAAGAAGTACATTAATGATTCTGATCAGAATACGAACGATTACAGTATAGAAAATAGTTGAATTTTTTAATGTAATAACCACCTTATTATTTTACCCATTTTAACCATTAAAGTTAAAAAATATACTATTTTTGCAACATTGTAATTGTAATCATAAGAACCGCTTATCTAAATAGCTAAAAATAAATAGCAATCTGTCAAGAATAACGAACAAAAGGAGAAATCATTGTACCTGTTAATTAAATTGACAATATCACGGTCGTTGTTGATGCGATGATATCATTGTTGTTGTTTGTTGGTTGATTCGGCGCGCGCGCTCATTGTGCTCGGAATAGATGCGTTAATATGTTTTACTTTCGCCGTTTTATTTATACACTAGACTAGAAACTATTTTATATTATAATTTGATTATTTTATACATATTTCTTGGCTAAAGAGCAATATTTTTTTTAATTCAAATTTCTATAAACTCCTAAGTCATGCAAGACAATGCTTAGCTGAGGCGTAAAATAAAAATCAAATAATAAATACATTGACGCATGTATAAATATGAAGCGGGACATTCACAAATATCCAAGGCTTAGTTTAATACTCTTGAGGAAAGACACAGCACTGATATAAAATTAGTTTCAAGATTTTATTGTTTAAAGTTTAAATAACGAAATAGCTTAAAAATTTTGTAGAGTATTTAAATTTTTCCTTCCAGAATTTCACTTTTTTTATATATAAAGCACAGCAAATGACTCAACACCACCTGATGATAAGCAGTAGAGGAGTCCGAGGAAGATAGCTAGTGAAGCATGCGACATACTTTTGTGTTATGTGGATTCTTTACTGATTTCATATACTTTAATCATGTGCTAAGTGCAAATAGTTTAGGTAACTATTTTGCATATTACATAAATTACACGTATTGTATACATAAAGTGGAAAAACAGGCTGATGTGACACAAGTTATTAACACTTTAGCCTTGTTCAAAGGATACGATATTACCGACCATGTATGTATTAAGTAAGCATTAGAATAAATTGAAATTGATTTCTAAATACTCTATCTACCTCCGCATCTATTATGAATCATACAATATATTTATACATCTAACTGGAAATATTATTATTACTACGCTATTAATATAATTATTTAAAAACAAAAATTCTTTACTTCAGTTTGAGCTCCACCGAAACACATATACACATATAATATCATTATTTACGTTTTAGGTACTATAGTTACCTGGCATGAATTGTACCTTTTTGTATTATATGACTAGAAAAAGATCAACATCCCCTTATTTAATTATTACGTATCATCTGTCTATTTAAAAGAAATTCTATTACATCGTCTTTGAGGTATTCGGAGTGAAGTCGGAGTTTATTTTGGGTAACTTACAATGATGAGTGTTATTGAAAAATAGTTGAACTTCTTGAGTAATAATGTCGTACAAGTTGAGTAATACATTGTCAATATTTTGGAATGTATGCAATCTTTTTGCTATTACTATACGAATATGTATGAATTAATAGTTTGTGATATTTTTAACCAGGTTCTATCAAAAATTATTAGTGTCTAGATCTATTACAAAACTTCTATAATGTTATTATTATTGTTTTTATTTGGAACTGAAGTCTCTCCTTATGACGGTAAAACAAGTCTCGGACCAATGCAATGTAAACAAAAACTAATATATGTAAGAACCTTGAACACGGAAGAGGAATAAGACCTGTCTTATGCGAACATCGAATTTTAATTCATAAGGAATAAGTAATTATGTGTTATCTAAAATGAACCTTACTCCTTTAGCTATAAAGACACAGAATATACGACTGATATCGTGCATGTTTGTTTCTACTGCTAGTGAATTTATAACAGAAATAGTGGACAAGTAGCAGTGAATCGATTGATACACACGAACAATTAATTGTATAACGTAATCCAGTTGTATTAAAGGCACAATTCTTGTGATTGGTTTTATAGAAAAAATGATTTAGTGAATTGAAAAGAATGTCGATATATACCTGCTACATCTACATGGCTTTGTTATTACTGAACTTTCAACTTTATATGGAAATAATAATACATTACTTAGCGGCAACCAATTGATTTCTATTACAAATGAAAAAAAATCGTTAGAATATGAACTGTATATAGAGTACAACAATGAGTTAGCTATTTAGTGCTGTAAGTAATGATAATAGTGAATTGCATTTGGATGAAGATAATTTAGCTTCCAGTATTGTTGGTTGTTGTTCTTTTGCAACTTGAAATTGACTTTTACTAACTAAACCATCTTCAGTCCTAGTTGATTTAAACTACCAAATATTGAAATCAGAACAATAGACTCTTACCATGCGGTAGATTTTGTTCATATAAAGTCTCTTTACATATTGTTAATATTTTGAAATATATGAGACTTTATTTTAGCTTAATCTTTGACAAAATATTGTTTAAAATGTAAACTTAAAAAAAATTACACTAGTTATAATTAACTATGTAATTTTTTACTATTGCCCTTTAATTTCTATACAGAAAAGTATAGTAAGTAAACTATTCAATTATTGTAAGCTTCCTAAAGTGTTCTGCCCTAGATTTTATTTTATTAAATTCCCTAAAATAACAGACGTAAGGTAGTCCTATCGTATCGTAGATCTATCTCTATCTGAATATATTATACCCGGTATTATTATTTTAATTAAACTAGTAACATCAAAGAACGCAAGGAAGAATATTTTATTTGAAATTTAAATCAAAACATTTTACAGGAGCACTTATACTATGAATTTATTCTAGGCCCATCAATCTTCAGAAAATTTAGCTAAATTATCTACTTTACACAGATTTACCAAATATACTGTTAACTTGTTAAAGCTATGCCATAAATATCAGAGGATTAAAATCAAAACAATCGGCCTTTAAGAGTACAAAAAGCATTGCATTAGCAGTCCCTTCACGCCACATCCTTATTGTCTGAAGATCTTATTAATGATTATTTATTTAACACTTTATTGTACATATATAAAAATATCACACAAAGAAGCGCTATTCACCATAAGAACACAAGCCATTAGATTCGAAACTGGACCTCTATTTTAATACCAGAGGTTCCTGGTAAACCGGCAAGGGCAATTTTTGTATGAAAAATATGAACATCTATTGTTTACTATGTCACTTGTATATTTCTAGTATTCACATACATATAACTTTTTATTTTCTCCGGATGGTATCAAAAACATAAGCCCATAAGGATATTTATTTTTAATTATTTGTAGGCTTATTACTTTCTAATTATTTATCCTTAATTACGATGCTTAATTTGTCCAATATAAACAGGTATGATTTTTATTATTATTTATCTACTGCTGAACATAAAATACAAACATCATAAATTGTGAAATATGGAACGTTCCCGATCAGCCCCTCTTGAGAAGAAAATATCATTACTTACGCTTTGTCTATCTAAATTTGGTGCCGTAACTTCTTTTAATTATAAATCTGGAGGCTTGACATTGATTATTCAAAAAACCGACAGCGACCTTCATGCAAGAGGGAACGTCACATGACTGCTTCGATCGGCGTTTCTCTAAATTATCTAAAAATTATTTAAACATAACAAACATTTTGTTTTTGTTGATAATTTTATGCAACAGTCCGTTTACGATAATTGTGCACTTGTCACAAGTTATATCGATGAAGTACCTATCAGCAGCCTATATACCGACTGCTAGGCTCTGGCCTTTCTAAGTGGTAGTAACTCATGAAGAGTTTAGCCCATAACACCGTTGCGTTGTCCCAATGAGGCTTAGTGGATGAAAGCGGTTTATTAACAAACCGATACGTCAACGAGCAGATATAGTAAAAACTTCAGGAAATAACTATAAACCTTAATTCAATTATAACTTTTTACTAATTAGTATGGTACCTACCAGGATCTGGTCCATCCTAGACGTTCTTTGCTACCTAGCAAAGAGCGTCTGGGATGGACCAGATCCTTTTTTATCGTTTGTGAAGTCACGGTACGAAGATAATTAGCCCTTTCATTCGGAAATGTATACCAAAATAATGGAATAAATTGTTAAAAATGCATAAAATATTTATAACAAAGTCCCACCAAATGTAATTGAAAAGCTTTTAAGCAAATATAAAGCCTATATTAAACAAAATTAAATGAACAAAGGCTACTATTTGAGAAATACACAATACACATTGAACAAATTGAAATGATTTTTTCAATGACAAATAAGTTTTTATTGAATTTCATAAGCACTATTTTTTTTATTATTATACAATTTTTACATTTCTGTGACATTCAAAGTTTTATTATTGGCAGTGGATTTTAAACATTTTACGTACAATGACGTGTAAAGAAAGGAACAAATCTTATGAACAACTTAAAAGATCGAGACATAGATTTGAATTCACTTAATCTGGAATTACTAAAAAATCTTCCAATGTTAAACAAAAGATTCATTAATCATTTTTATCATCAGAACAAAGAGGCTAACGCTTACTAAAGAGTAACACTTTAGCTTAAATATAATCGCATTATTAATTATTGTGGTTATTTTTGATGCCAAGCACGGAATTTTAACTTGTGTTGAGTAAAAAGGTTTTACGTTTTTAGTTTTAGAAAACTTTTTACTGGGAGAATTTAAACACTTAGATAAATTTTCTATGCATTTATTGTTAACTTGTCAAATGAAATCCTAAAGTAGTGGTAATTAATACTTCGAAATAATCCAACTGATTAGTATTCAGCAGCCTTATTATATTACTTACCTATTAAGAATGTTTCCTTGAGTACACAGTACTCCAGCGAATAACAATTATTATAATGATATATTTTTATGTATTATCCTCCTTTTGAAGTGATCATATTTTTTTTTAAAGTATAAGTTAGTTTAGTAAAAGAATAATCATCGACCTACTGTATCCATTGTTGTCCATCTCCTCTAATACACGCCTTTCGTAAGCTGACAATATAACTATATACATACTCTGGTTGGAGTGGACCTGATGAGAGTCACTCTGAAAACATAGTGTTGGACGCCCAAGATGACTGACTAGAATGGGCTGGATGAGCTTATAATATGAGAGTGAGTGACGTAGTGTGGGATGCCCTGTGAAAAGAAGAGATGACGATATTTGCAACATGGCTTTAGTGGGCTTAATGAGAATAAGCGAAAATGGGTCTGCCCCCGATTTACGACTCTGAAAACAGTGTGGGGCATCCTGCGACAAGATGGAATGACCTGCTAACATGACCAGCACACTGCCACTTCAGTTTGCTAATTCGATGGATATGTGCAAGAATATATTAGACCACATAATTGGCTCGTAGGCTTTTTAAGTAGTGTGTGCTTTACGTACCGTCATTATTATTTTGTATACTAAATATTAATTAAGTATGAATCAGTAAAAAAGATCGATACCCGTCAATGTTTAAGCGATTTAAGTACATTCAGTTCTATCTAGTTTAGTCATATTTCTACAAAAGCTTTTGATGCTGATATCACACTGCTCGTATCTGATTACTAATGCAGTTTAATCACCGTCCTTTGAGGCTCTGTTAAGCATCACCGATAAAGGTTAGATATATCTTTCTGATAGTAAAATATTAATAATATTTTACAATCAGAAAGAGTAAAAAAGCCGACGTAAACGGCATTACTCCTGACAAGCTGCACAAGAATGACCTACTATATTTAATGTAAGTAAAGTAAAGGTTCGATAAAATCTGTAAAAAATATTAGACTATCATTAGTTGACTTAAATATTTTATAATCATCTAATGACTGAAGGGAATTGATTTAGTGCAATGCGATAGCCATCAGTGGCTATGTTTAATTTTACATAATTAAAAATAAATAAATTTATATATATATAAAAATACCATATTATAATATGGTATATATTATAAATTACACACAGTATATTCAAAAATTATATGATGGCGGAAAGTAAATTAATTCATTTTTTTCGCAATCTGGAATAAGGAAAATGAAGAGCATGGCAGAAGTACCTATTCTTTTTTAGCGACCAATGGATAGCTTATTGCTTAAGCACTCCGTAACAGCGTAAAGATCAAAGGTGAAATAGCGATAATTGTCATTTTTATCTGCAAGACTCTAGCATCACAATTAA
Source organism: Acentria ephemerella (assembly GCA_943193645.1). Lineage (NCBI taxonomy): Eukaryota > Metazoa > Arthropoda > Insecta > Lepidoptera > Crambidae > Acentria > Acentria ephemerella. The sequence goes on along the minus strand of OW971886.1, from coordinate 4,854,871 downwards.
ATAATTGTGACTAGTCTAGTCTGTTTCAGAGCTGATAACGAATCGGATAACGCTGATCTCTATGTGCGTTGTTGTAAAGGATTTTAATATCTCTTTTAATATCTAGTAAATTTCGGAGCATGTAGACAACTACTTGACTTAGTTTGCAAGATTGATTTAACTTAAAAATAGAAAACTATAGTTCAGATAATTTTATGAAAGCCTTTCAACCTTTTCATCGAAGCCTTGTATTGCTGGAGAAACTGCCAAATGCCAACACTATGTATTAGCTCCTATTATACTCACATAATAATTCAAAATCTTATAAGATTTTTTAAAATAATTATATATTATGACACTTCATTGGGAACTGTTTCTCGACTGCTTAATAATAATAATAAATAATGTGCTCGATTGAAAAGAAGATGGTAATGAATAACAGACAATAATTATATAGTAGGTTAGCAGGGTTTTTGTGATTGAGAGTCGGCTGATTCACGCAAAGGTACCTACATCCACGGTCCAGTCAACTCAAAATGGGGGGAAAACATTCAGTAATACTGCGTTGTTATTACATACACCGACGACGTAAGAATGGATGAAATGTCTCAGGCTGTCTGCTAAAAATATCTGGCAGAAAGACAGTGTAAGGAGGATAGCGCGTAAGGCGATTCCTTTGCCAAAAAAGGTAGATTAATATATCGATAATTACGATAAAATATCCAATTATGAGTGGTTCCAAGTATTTATTTTATGCAAATGCAATTAGTAAAAGGACTATGATTTGTCATTGGCCTGTGTCATGCATTGATGACACACAAATTTTATCTTAGGGATAGTTACATTGTTATAATAATTAATATTGTAAGCATATAATGTTCTAAAATTTATGGTTTTACAAATTCATTCATTCAGAATTTAGGAATTTATAGAAACCTTCATGAACCAAATCTATTTATAGATCTAAAACACTTTCATTCGACGGTCATAGATTACTTTCTATGTTATCCTCGAAATATTAAGAACAAAAAAAGGCTAGTGAAAACATCCGCATTGACGGATCAAAACTATAAAAAATAAACTAGTTTGTATTTGACACATGACAAGCGGTCAATACCACATTGGCTATTAACACTATCATTTATAGAGAAATTGATGTGATTAATTAAGGTGAGGTGGGTAATGTAATCAAATAGAATATTGCCCACTTTAATTAATTGAATAGAAATGCTATTTGACTGTAAGATAAATTTAAATTCTGGTAATTATTATGGTAGGTACCTAGGATAAAATATTAAATGTGAACTAAATTAGTAATTGTTACCACTGAATATAGGCAAGTACAGATAAAATAACAGGCTTATCAATTTTATAAATTTCAATTAAAGACAGTAAATTTAACACAAAATCCACTACCTAGTTATTCCTTTGTCTATTCTTTGTTGTCATTATTAATATCCATTTAAATAATGTACGTAGAAGTTTTTTAGAGATTAAAAAACTTCTGCCACTGGCTAAGCGACAGGCGTGTGTGGGGCTCACTCAGTACCCCAATAGAGCGGCACTGAGAATATCCACTAAAACTCCCCGGTAACTCCATTGCCCTTCACGGGGGTAACCTGGGTTCTGCGGAGCATTTCACCAGGTCACCTCCAGGATGTTACATGGGCTATAATTTTTATGTTAAATAGGATATATTCACGTTTCCTCTCGGTGTAGCAAATCAATTGAGCATAAGGCTTATTAAACAAAAGTTAACGAATGCTAAGTAGTAATAAGGCACGTTTAACTTTGGTTAACTTTTAAGCATTAGCAATTATAAATATTTGCGGTGCTACGGCACGCAACGGTTGATAAATTGTTTAACACATACTGCTCCAAGTGTTTCATGTCGGAAATAAGAAGTGATAACAATCCCTAAATCATTTCGTTTTATGTAACAGTATGAATGCCAATATTTTAGTATGTATATAAGTAGAAGTAAATTGATATTACTTTATTCGTTTATATTCATTTTCAACATCAAAACGTATCTTTATTTTGCAAGTGGAGATATTTAGTATTTTAATGATGCATTAAATGTATTTACTTTTTTAATTACTTTTAATTATTGTATTGTTCAAAAAATTTTGTTGTATAATATATTTTATGCTGATGATTGGAGTTTATTTAACTACCTTTAGTATTTGTTTATGTGTGTGCAAGCGGCTTAATTTATTTGTTTTAATTGACAAATTGTGATTTGATTTCAGATTATATCTAAATAGATACTTATCTATCTATGTGAAAACAATCCGAATTCATATTGTAACTAGTATATAATCTACATAAGAATGGAATATTCATGAACTATTAAGACGTAATAACAAAAGTAACATTTGCTCAGCATCGTCCTGTCCTCATACAAATCGGACTATATTATGCTTAAGACCATGACGAGATAGATAAAAGTAAACAATTTAACATGGGTAAATGTTAATGACAAGTGAAAACACCATATTACGATAAACACGTTTATTTTAAATCATTCAGTCACGTTCATATAACAACCATACAGTTTAGATACAATATTAGTTACATAATTAGTATATTACAATTTAAGTTAAATAGATTTGATAACTTATTAAGAATTCTTAATTTATTTAAATTAGTAATTACAAAGTAAAATTTTGAACAATTTTCGAATATATATGTATGTATATATTGGTAGAACGAATTAAATAAGTAGAATAATTACACCTGTGTTCATAGATATGGTATACTCGGTGCGATTAATGCCATTGGCGATTACATTGGTTGCCTCACTAAACGAGTCATCGAATAATGGAATGGCACAGAATTTTTACCAATGCACTTTTCTTTGGAGATAAATGAATATAAATATTTTCAATTGGTGTGAATTCTACCTATTATTATACAAGTTTAATTTAACGTATTAAAATTAGGTACACACTAGTAAATAAATATTTTGCAGATGCACCTCAGTGTAGAGTTGGAATGTTTATTGTTTAGCGAGGTGCGGCATTTGGCAACATGTCCTCGACCTTTAGTTTACACCGGGGAAATACGAGACTCATCTTCAAGATTTAGTATAACCTACGATGTAGAAAGGCCGTCATTAGATTACGACTAAATTCTTATTCAAAATATACAAAGCTATATCTACATGCGCATATCACTGGGAGGACCTAGAGGTCAAGGTAACTCAATATTTGGTAATGTTACGCGTCAGTCCGAGCGTGTAAGTTATAAACACTGGTTTTCAGGGTCAGGGTCACGACCAGACCAGTAACTAAGCGAGCAGGTGGACAACTGCCATCAAGAGCAATGACGTGGCTAAAGTAGGTATAGCCGCCGCCCCTGGAACCCCAGGAGGCTTTATATCTTCCGAGAATATGTAGCTCTTAGAACCCGTATGGGATTTTAAAATTCTGTAGTTTACTTCGTTTACTGATACTTGGTTCTTAACAAAATTGTACAGTCGATTAACGACGACGTAAACGTTGCCGTGGTTGTCAAAAGTGAAACGATCCACCCACTGGATGTAGTTGGGGTCGCGAGCAATAGTACGTTGGCCAACATTGAAATCAACCGTCGTATTCCATTCCGCAATGGTCGAGTTGCCTACTAGACCGAAAAATAATACACCCGTTGAGTCCATCTTCATACCATCCGTCTGCGATGGCTTTGTCCCGAGATCCAACACATAAGGGAGTATTGCACCGTCTTTGCTTCCGAGTGAGTCGTTCCGCAGCACTGAAGCATTTATCGCGAACATATGAAAACTCGACAAGGGACAATAGTATATGGTTCTATCTACTTTCTCTTCTGCGGTTAAAAATTGAGGTCCCAAAGCGATTCCGTCGACATTTACAGGGAGGTTGACACTAGTTCCATTGATTCGGAACGCTGACGCTTCTGGCACTGACATCATTGATTTAGAGTCTCGAACTTTCCAAGACTTTTTATCACTGCGACGGAATACTATGATACCGGGGTCAACTGCACTATTGTCAGTGATATAGGCATAGTCTCCATCTCGATTGTCAACAACGAGATCGTTTAAATAAGTCGTGTTGGAATTTAAAATATCTGCCGGGAAAGGTATGCGTTCCATTTCAAATTTCCCGGATTTCAAATCAATCAGTACTAATGACGGTGGGCACTTAGGGTTTGGCTTTTGTGTAAGAGTACCGACACGTCCATTGTCCAGGATCCACATGATTCCATTTCTATCAATTTCGATATTCTGTACAAATTGTAAGGCAGAGCAGTTGCCAAGAGTATTATCCTCCCAACTCGGGAAAGGTTTCAGTTTGGGTGCTGTGTCTGTCTGTTGGACTGGAATGGTCGCCAACGTCGCTGGTACTCCGTCCAGCATCCTCGGCAGTGTCAGGAAGAGGTTTTCGCCGTAAAAGTTTATGCCAGATATTAGGACGTTTTGTGGTATGTATCTGTTCGTACTGAGGTAGGCCTCCTTGTCCCCGGGAGAACGCCATTCGAAATCGATGACGTTCCATTCGTAAATGACACGAAACTGTTCGCGCCTAGGCGATGGAGCGCGCGGGGGTTGTGTGTCGTTTTGCGCGGCCGCGACGGCGAGGGCGGCGAGTAAGATCAACGGAAGCATGATTGATGCGTGCGCGAAACGTGTAGCGCGTACGGCGCGGCCGGTGTGACTGACGCCGGAGCACCTCACCATCGAATCGACAGCTTCAACAAGCGATGCCTCGCGCGTGACTACAACACTACGTCATTGTAGTAGACGCAAATAAAACACCCGGACCCTGAGCAATGGCACATTAAGTAGCTCAAATCTAGCGAACGAGCTGGAGGATATTAAGTGTTTTAAACACTACTTTTATGATAATGTCTACTAAATTTAGAGCGGTAACATCGTTATAGAGATTAGCATATCGTACAGACGTAACACAAGGGTGTGCAAGGTCACAAATCTCACCCTAAGCCAGACAGAGGGGCTGACTCAGACGGACATTTATATAACGTAATTCGTCAATATAGACCAGTACTGAGTTTTTATCATAGAGTAAGTAAAAAAAAAATTGGTAGGGTTTTATTCATCAACAACCTATATAGATATATCCCACTGCTGGGCACAGGCTCCCTATATAAAGGCTATAGAAAAAAATTATTTTAAAGCTTTTAAAAAAAATGCCTTTATATGAAATTTACTAGATACTATAATAAAAAAATACAAGCTGATCCATCAAACGGTGTTTTGCAATATAAATAATCATCTCTTATAAAAAAAATATATAGTGGTTCGTTGTACTTGCAAAAACTCAAAAACGGGTTCACCGATTTGACTAATTTTTATTGTTTTTATTACGTTTAATTCAGAGGTGGTTTATAAATATAAAAAAAACGAAAATTCCTGAAGAAAAACTTAAAACTTATAATTTTAAATTAGTAATTTAGTATGGAAAATAGTCTTACTGACATGTTAAACATTAAAACTGTTATTTCTTCCATCGCAACTTCGGGTTTCTTTTAATATATGGCGTTAGTTGTAGTTTGTATGTGATACAAAGTCCACCAGGTCATTTCTAATCAAAATCTGGAGAGTGCCACCCTTATTCCTTAGTAGGGGAATAAAATAGTTTTAATAAAATAGCCACTGACAAACAAACACTTACACAGTGAATATAATCTAATGTATAAAAATCTCTTTTATACATTAGATTGTATTCACTGTGTGTGGCAATTCATTTAATTGTAGGAATGGCAAGCTAAATTATTTTAACATTTGTCAAATTTTGATGTAATTATAATGATGATTTAGATACTGTCTTTGATTTCAAATTATTAGTATTGTTGCTGCCGGATGTTATACTAAATTTTAAGTGTTAGTTCTAATTTTATTGAAGTAAAATAATATCTGAAGTCACTAGAAAAGATACTTATATACATCCTATTATTTGCTAGGATGGGATAAGAATCTGCTTCCTTGTAAAAATTAGGTATTTTTAGTTTACCTTTCACAATATTTGTCGAATGAATCGAAACCTCAAATTGAGTTTTCTTATTATGTTGCCAAAGTGTTAGAAGAAACATGATTCCCTAAAATTAAAGTATAATGAAAAAAATAATAATTAATAGGTTGCTTAATTAACTTAAAATAGGAAAAATATTCCTTTATGTTTTCAAAGATACAATTTTAATGTAACTGCAAAGCCAAATAAATAAAAAATATAGACATAATATTTCCAATATTGGTCACAGAGAATTGGTTAATATTACTATTTTAAAATAGACATGGATCAGTTTTAATAATATTTTCTGTAAAAAAACGAATTTATATTAATAGATAACAGCCTTTTGGATAAAAATATCTTATACTTTCAAACGTGACGTAATTTTTATGGCAATATCATTCTTATCATGAAAATTCAAGGGACACTCTTAATGATAGAGCTCTTTTATTATGTGGTGTAAGTAACGCCATCTATCTAAATAGCAGATAAATTGGATGTTTCATCTATCATCGATGGCACAACTATACAAGGTATTGTTTAGTGTTTACGGAATCACAGAGATGGCCTTAGTAGGCATATAATGAAATTAAGGTATAGTTTTACAATTTTTTTTATATTTTATAATCAGAATGATAATAAAATATAAAATTTGCCACAGCATCGTATAAAAATTTCCAAATTGATTCTTACAGAACTTTTACTAATTATAATGTTGATGCCGAGTACAAATTCGATAAGTCAATTTGAATGTTTCTAAAGAAAATGTATGTAAATGTCAAAATTATTCATGGGATAAATATATTTGACAATTAAATTTTAATCGGTAAAACTTATACCTTTACAAAAATTACATTAATTTCACAATAATCTACATCTCCCGTATGGTCTAGTGGCTAGGATACCTGGCTTTCACCCAGGAGGCTCGGGTTCGATTCCCGGTACGGGAAAAATACTTTTTTATTTTGTTGAAATAATTCATTCCATGTGTAGAAAACAAATCAGTTATCGCTCCATTACATCTTGTGTTTATTTGTAATAATAGCGTAACACGAAGGGAAAAGGTTATACTATGAGGTCATAAAATACTTCAAAAAGACCTACAACAAACAAAGTCTTAGGTTCTTAAAGTATTAGGAACGACTCCAACATTCATTGGAAATTATCTAAATAGTGACGCAATAAGGAAAAGTCTAATACCATTGTCGCCCCTATCAAATCCTTTGAAAACAAATGCAGCACCTTTGTTGGCGATCGTTATATTCCAAAAATCAATGTCTTAGACGGAACAACTAACCTGACATTGTTTTATATACCTTTAGATTCAGACGGAGATCTTGTTAATAGATTTTGAAAAAAATGATAATTTCTCAAACTGTCCTCTTTGGAGTCGGTTTTTTAATATAGAGTGGAGCAACATTCTCTTTCGTGGAAAGAACTAACAATAGGTCTTATTATATTATTATGTAGATGATTGTCTCTTGGATGAATTACAAAGTATATATATTTTAGACTTTTATTTATATCTAGATGACCGGTCGAACCTTGTATCTCTTTCATTTTATCTGTATAGATGAGTATAGTACAGAGCACAAAGACTAATGAGTATAAATATAAACTCTACGTTTATTCTCCTCCGACGCCACTTTAATTTAAATAATACAAAGTTACGAATGAAGACATTACAATTCAAAGACGGAATGTCTGTTACTTTCTTTTAAGGCCTCTTTAAAATAGTTGAATAAATTCGGTCTACAAACAAAATAACTAATTTTTAAACCTTAATATTCACTGTAAAGAAAAACACCGTAAGGAAAACTGTGAAGAAATTCTTAGGTTGTGTCTGAAGTTGACCAACCCGCACTTGGCCAACGTAGTTGAATAAGGCACAATCGCTTAATTTAAGGTACGCTCGACCCCCTAGGTCCCCTCGGTGGGGAGGTATATGAGCTGTTGATGATAGATTTACACAAACGTATATTCTTAAAAGTATAGCGATAAATTATTTTAATATCATAGGATATTATTTAACATAATTCAAATTCCCAAACTCTGGATTAGTCTAAAAGAAGAAGCATTATGGTTATAATAATAAAGATAGAAGATACAAGTAAAAAGAAAAATGTCATTAATATCGTGTCTATACGCGTAATTATTTTCAAGCGCTTATATTTTTATTCAAGATTGTTATCTAAGTCATTAGGGAATCCTAGATTGTATGTGGATAAATTGTTATGTACTTTAATACATCATAAAAAGTATATGTTCTTATATATTTAAATTAAACCTACCTTTTATCTGTTATTACTACTAGGTAATATATACAACTGTTTAATATTATTTTAATTGTTTTGACCCATCTGATTAGGGTTTACTGACCTTTAAAGTTTTATTTGCACACTCATTACTACCACAAAATATATGTACTTTTTAAATTACTCTATGATATTACTAAATAAATGTTAGATATTTAAAAAATACAATATACTACAAGTATTTATCTTTATATCAATCTGAGTTTCAATACACTAACCATGAATAAAGAGGATTCTAGGTATTGGGACTATTTCATTATTTAAGAGTAAAATTCAATATTTATCTTTATAAATATTGTATTTATCATTTTCTGGATCTTTATAAAATTCTTGGGTTTAAATTTTGAGGCTTAATGATTTACAGCGATAAATCGTTAAGGCGCCCATATTTATTATCCTATCTCGTAGAATATTCTAGATTTTAAGTGTTTCGAGTATTTATGTAACTATGTATACGTGTGAGATCATATGTGTATGTATATCTATATGTGTGATACCGTTAAGTATGAAAATATTTCACTTTGACATTTTTACTTGGTAATTATGTCAGTTTCTTATAAATAATCTTTAAGTACGCGGTTCAAAGAATCTAGAATTTAGAACAAGGTTAATTAAATACACTAATTACGTTTCCCGTGACTAATGTTAAAAAACACTGAGTGTTTCATAATTTACGTTTGACTTTACTTTGCATTAGATTTTTTTTAAATATTAAAACATTCTATGAGCGGGTTCGTGAAGAGCTTTTGTTCGGACTATTTGAATAAGCTGTTGCTATGTGCAAAAATATAATTAATTGAGGAGGTTTTAAATTACGCGAACAAGGATTTTTATAAGCGATTAACACAGGCGCCAATACTTTTAGGCATATATCCGATTCGTTAGATAACATTTCCATGAAATGAATGGCGAACCTTCCATCATCGCACCTTGTCGTATTTATTTTTTAAACAACCGCGAATATACAAGTGTAGGATTTAGCATCGTTCAGCCAGTCATCGTTCGGACAACACCGGCGGCATTTGCGTCGTGCGCGAGCATATTTTGCCGCGTTAATTTTAAATCGCGCGTTCTAAATTAAAAACTCTCAAGTTCCTTTCTATCCATTAGTCGTCAAACGATATGCCTAAGAAAAGTAAATTATTTTTAAAGTTCATAAAAAGCTTTATATTATTATTATAAATAATTATAGAACATGTGCTAATTTTCGCGGGGCCGCATGTTCATGCCGCGTTTAAAAAATCTGTGATAGTAAATTGCTGTGAAACTTTAAAAAACCAGTGGTCTTTGAAATTATTTTGACTTGGTTTCGTGAAATTATATTTCGCGAAACTTTAATTTAAGTTTTCTTTATGATAGGCCCATATATGAAGGTGAGTTATTTTACAATTTCACATTTTAGTTTTATGTGTATATTTATTATGCTTTTTTTTTTAATTTATTATATTTTTCATAAAGGCTTGTTTTCTTTTCAATCATTTTATACAGATGAAAATGTCTACGTTGAATTTAGTATCTGGTTTATTTGCATTGATAAAGTTAGCAGTATTTTCACATGATACATTGCGTCATTGAGTATCTGCTTGTTTACTATGTTGATAATAAGCCGACAGTAAACTGAAGCCACGATTGTCATTTACCATTAACCTAAAGCACGCTGTAACTGCTTACCTGCAACGTAATAATAACTATTGAATAATGTTGTTTTATATTAAGTTTTCCCTTTAGGTGTATATAAATAGTGACATATTTATATATACCTAAAGGGAAAACGACTCTACGAGTCGAGAGTAGGCAGTTGTTTTAATTTCATATCAAAAACTTTTCTTGCTACGAGGACCAAACTCTGTTGTGCTAAATTTGATATAATTTGATTTAAATTTGATTCTTGGATTACAAGAAAAGATACGAAGAAAATTTATATCTTGTCTCAAATAAAGCTAATTCACCTATGTGAAATTCATATTGCCATTTGAATAGTATGGAACTATTGTGACGGATAAGTTTTCAGGCGTATGGATAGTTTTTGTTTTTATCTAATCTGTACCCCATTGATTTATTGCTTTTACATGTGTGGTATGTATAAGCTAATACCTATAACGGAAGTAGTTGTAAAATTTCATATCACGAATTATAATACATACTACTGCAAACAATTATAGCAAGAAAGTATATATGCCAAGACAGTATTAAAAATCTGTACTAGAGAATAAAATTTCAGACACAAAGCTGCTTCCTCATTATGGTAGCTCGAAGATTGTTAACGCGGCTTTCAAATAATAAATTGGTCAAAAGGATTAATTTTGAATACCTCACTAAACCACTTATAAAAAATAGTACTCTCCTTAATTGAAGATGGCCCTAAGCATGATGAGTAAATTGTTTAAATTTGGTTAATTTGTCTTGATATCTATACAAAGTTATAACGCAGCACAAAGTACAGATGATTGAGAAAATCGTATAATCATAAACTGACAAGAATAGTGATTGTAATAGAGACTCATATTACTAATATTAAATTATTATCTAACCACTAAATTATTTTCTTGAAACCAGTTTCAATTTTAGAACTAATCTTTCTAAATGAAAATGAAATAAATCTAGTGCGATAAACCATTAACGAATATTACAAAATTGTTTTCTGTCCACAAAAGTTTATTACATAATTGGATGTATATAAACGAATAAGAAGATTTTTATTAACGGTTCCTTTTCTATATTAAAACAAGAAAAATCTCAATAGGTACCCTCTATATTCTGATTTTCTGGTTTTTGAAAATACGCAACTTTGTATGTAAACTTGAAGCGCACGTCCTAGTAACTGCAATAAAACCGGGAACGGGTAAAATAATATTAAAGTATTAATGTTATTAAGTACTTTAAAATTGTTTAATAAATGAAAAAATGTTCAATATATTACCAGATTTTATTATGACATGTTACCGTAAAAGATAAGTTGAATACCAGACGTAGTTTCTGATGTCATCAAACAAAAACTATGACACCACTGTAACTGAGCAATATTTTTGTTATTTATTAAATTTTTCATGCATATTGATTCTTATTTATTGAACTGAAAAGTACAAATTCAAAATTATCAAGTAATAAAAAAATCCATGCTCTCTTATTTTCTCCTTTTTTATGTATTAATTAATAGCTGTTCGTTAGTCTCTCTAAAGCACAAAAACGGCTTTGCTGCTTTTTTTCTAAAGACAGAAATAGGGAAAATCATAACGAAAAGCTATAAAAATAATATTTTGAAATTTAGTATTAAAAATCGTCTTACGGGTTAATTCAAAATTATTATTTCTTACTTCGCTACTTCGGATTACTCTTGATAGTTGGCGTTTGTGGCAGGTGATACAAAATAAACCGGGTCGACTTGTTACTTTATAAAATTATGGAGCAAACAAAATTTTAAAAATAAAAAGCAATCCACGTAGGATTATTCGCAAATAATATTGCAGAATTGTTTTATTTAAATTGAAAAATATTTGAATTTGGAAACTAGTCTATTGCTATAACGGTTAATTTTCAAATATTCGTTAATGTTTCCGTTGAACACAACAAAAATGCTTTTTATAAGAAACATGGTAATTGTAGACAATGATGAGGTTTTCAGATCTTTGTTAGGGGATACCCAAAACTAGTTTTTACTAAAATGACTCATAATAAAAATTAATATTTAAAAGTTCAGTAACTTGCCGTCCCCGTCTTTCAATGTCTAGGTGATATGTAGGCGAGAATTATTACCGCGAATTCATGTTTATTCATCAAGTAGGTACGTCATAGTATCAAAGTTTAAGTTCTTGATATCGACGATGCTGTGAAACTATAAAGAAAAACACTGCGAGTATACAAAGCACACGGTGGATTCAGAATAAACAAATCTTAAAATTATATACTATAAAAGGTTTGGTTTCTCTAGATATTTCTATAAATTATATAATTGTTCGTATGATTATATACATGTATAAAATTAAATTTTGCAATATTAGCTGTCTCTGCAACAATCCAAATTAAAATTGACTGGCTGTACTAGCCAAATCAAATACGCCAATGCTCATTGATAAAATTCTCTTAGTATTTATATTCTGTATTAACACAGTAAGATCGTTGTAACAGGAATTTCGCAACGGTGGACCTCCAGTCAAAACTATGTTTGAGTTTCATATTTCTGCAAGTAAGCTATAATACTCATCCTTGTAAGTGAACACGATATTTAAAAAACTTTCATTTTGAATGAAGTTGAAAAAGTTTTAACTTTCTAAGAACAAATGTTAATTTAAGTATAATTCTATAAAACCGTCTTTGTTGCCTTAAGATGACATGACATTATAAACACTTTCATTCCATAATCATAAAAAATAATAGCGGATGCAATTTCTATTTAAAAGTTCAGATAGCCTGTGATTTTGTTATGAATGTACCAAGTACAATTATTATGAAGCGTTGTGAAATGGAGAAGAAAGTGTTGCGATTTTTTACTTATGTGAAATCAGTGATGTGCACACCCTGTCGCGCATAGAAAGTAACCCACTGACTATTTCTGTATTTAACTTTTCCTTGAACAAATGTAATGTTTCACGATTTTAGCGACTTGATTTTTAGTCTAACCTTACCTTCGGACTTGCGGTTTTTGATATATAAAAATAAGCAAAAAATTAACTCATCCTATTAACCTTAGCACGGCCGTCAATATTCGCTATAGGTTGTCCTCTCATTGAAGCGTGATAAGTCAAATTATTAGGATTTTCATGGTGAATCCAGCGTAAATTATTTTAATTTTTTATTAAATTCAACTGTAAAGAATATAATGAAATGTAGTTACTAATTACTTTTGTTATAAAATGATATTCCACTGTTATGTTTCTATATAATATAATACCGACTTGTAATTGTATCATGTTTGTGATTTAAATTAACAAACCAAAGGCTATAAACTTGGGTCAATTCCGTGAAATAAGTATCTTTACAATCCGTCGTATTAAATAAATATTATATACAATGAAAACATAGTTTAGTTACTCGATTGATTGATGAAAATGTTGATATCTGAAAATTGAACACCCGTTGAAAAAAATTAAGATTTAATCTTTATTGGTATGGGATTGGAAACTGCACAAATTTACCTATATATGAGTATAAATTTTTATACTATATAATATCACAATCTGTGGAACATATTCTGCATATGTATAATAAATTTAAATCATCGGTGAAGTAAAAAAAATGCGGTGTCATTGAATAATACCCATATGACATAATGACATAATAACAATGTAGTTTACTTCGAAATAATGATGATCATCGGGTAACCAATTGTGTATAAAACGGTTAAAACCTAAATAGCCGAAACTACTGATTCATATGGTAATTCACACCATATATCTTTAGCAGTTCAAAAATATACAAACAATGGTGGTTTGACGAAAATGGGTTAATCATACAGATTATTTTGAGAAACGACTTTACAGTTGGCAGCAATATTCGCCAAGCACGAACAATTTTTCAGTTGCAGATACTTTGAATGTTGGTACTAATCAATGATTTTTTTAGGTTTCTCACACTCGCTTATCTACCAAATTACATACATGTAAATTTTTAATAATAACTTTTCCGTTGTAATATTTTAGAAACTAAACAATTAATCAATTATCATTCTTGTCATCAAATAATTTTGTAAACAGATATGACTGAGTAAATAGATAATCTATTGATTGCAGTTTTCTCTATCTATTTAGTAGAAATTATGTCATGTGAAGGAAGGCTTGCAACCAGCTGTGGGTAAAAGACTAATATTGACTATTATTTTGTGTGTTAAAATAGGTTTTAATTATTTTCTATTAACTAAATTTTAGTTAGCTACAACCCATAAAAATAGCCACTCAGGAGATTACGAAGGAAGCATAGTTCCAACAGCTGGCAATAAAGCTCTTCTATTTCTGATGATAGTACAGACTGATCTTACTTGTTCTAGCAACACTATCATAATAATTGCGTAAGAGGCAATGTAAAAATTGTTTTTAACGTATCCAATATGTAAAATAATAACAATTAGAATAGAAAAATATATACACACTTATGTTGGAGCATGACTATGTATGTTGTACAATGTATTATAATCGGTGACGTAATGACATGGATCACTGTGCATACGAGCAGTATGTTTTATATTGACATTGTAACGATGTTTAAATACAGACAGAGAGAAACGAGCAAATATGAGGGTGTATTATTAACTCTTATTCTAAATATCCCTAAACAGAAGCTAATTCTGTTTAAGGTTTTCTCTAGTTTTGCTATAAAATGTACTCTATTAGCAAGTTTATAGAGTTCAATAAGTTTATCAGGCAGTGGATTCATCTGTAGCGTCATCAAAGTAAGTCTCATCTGCATTTCCTATCTGCCTATAAAGTTAAGTTGTGTTTCGATTTCTAGGGCTTATAGTAGCCAGTGTTATTAAAGGGCATAGCAAAAATAAAAAATATATTACATTGTTCAAAACAACCCATTCCTTTAAATGTCTAAAAAATTGGGGTAAATGCTGTTAAGTGTAATAAGTGCAATAAACTATAAATATAAAAAAATATTTTTTATTCTTCTACCTTTATCGATAGTATTCAAGATTTTTTTTATGAAGAATAATCTATTTATTCAATTATTTCTAAATAAAAATTGGAAGTGTAGGAAAAATATATGTCCTGGATCGGTTTATATGGTATGATTTTTAATGAAAACTGTAATTGTAAAGCACTTAATGGAGTCAATCTTATATTTTAAAGATACTCTTAGAAACCATTCGTCATCATATCTATAGCATCATTTTTAAAATAAACATGAACAGTCTTTCAATACTATAAGATACTACTTTTATTACAGAGTGTTATCATTTATTCCTGAATAAAAATTCTTCTATGAGTCATTTACGTAAGGAATAGAATCACAAAACGTTTAAATAAAATGTCTGAACTCTTATTAAAATACATTCTGGATTTAAGAGTATTAAATTATCACATCATATAATTATTTAAAATATTAGGACTGTATAAACCGCATCGCATATTCTTTGTAATGCTTCATGTAGGTAAAAAGATGGAGTACTTAATTAACAATAAATTGTTTGCTTTGTATTTATAATTAAAAGTTATCATCAAATTATACTGGCACCCAAGTAAAAAGCGCTGTTTAATATGATATGACCACAGATAGCAAGAAGAGGTGAACACATGTTAAAGTATTTGTGCTAAAGGTTATCGACAGCTTATTAATTAATTAGGGGTTACAAAAAGTATATGAAGACCACTTCTTTTCTAAGCACATCACAAAAAATTAAGATATATTAATCTGTGATGTACCCGTTTATCACATACAATAGAGTTTATACTGCGTGTCGCGCTGCTAGGTTGACAACGGACGAAAGTTGACAATGGCAAGTAGGTTCTATAGACACTGTACTCAGCGTCTATAGAACCTACTTACATAATCTAATTAAGCTTTCTTGTGTCTTTTTAATTTGATATTCGAGTGAGAGAAACTGTGCATGATATAAATATAATAGTTTAAATGAGCGCTTGAATGTAAGGCTGTTGGAAATTATAATTTACTAATAAAATATACCTTAACCAAAATGCAATTACAAAGTATATAAAAACTTTTTAATAAATAATATGTAATAAAGATACATCTAAATCTAAAATGCAATTGGCATACAAATATACGATGTTAACTATCGCATTAATTTGGTCAACAAAGTGTTATCGGTTATTTGGACTCCTTTAAGGTCGGGCAGTTAAAGACTTCTTGGCTATAAACAGAATAGTGACCGGTCATGGAAAACAATGAGTTCACTATTGATAAGGTGCAATAGATTCAATTTAAATTTATAAGTAAACATTATATCAATAATATTATTATTTAAATTGCACTTATTATAAGGAGCAGGAATACGAATGTTCTCGCTCAAATTTTGATCATTGATAAATAATTAGAAAATCTTCGTCTGAAGGTTGCATTCATTTATTTAGAAAATTAATGTAAATTTATAAATTATTCTCTATACGAAAACTGATTTTAAACGTTTAGAAAAATTAGATGCGCAGTAGAAATTAGACGTTATTAGCAATTACACCGCTAGCTTGCTTGCTTGTTTGCTTTTATTTAATAAAATGGTATAAAATATTATATTAGCCAGCTAACGTAATTTTTACTGCATCTGTATCATCATATATTTTCCAGAATAAATTCTAGGAAAATCATATTAGTATTTACCATGATGATACTCAGCTTCAATAATATAATTTAATACAGAACAAGTTTGTTAGCAACCAAGGTCGGCGGTTATCGTTAAGTTCTCGTGCCGCATCATCGGGCCTGATAGCGAGCTACAGAGTGTAGCTCTGATATAGTATTATCCTGTAATATTTCCGTATTTTATCCACTCGACATATTAATCAGTTCTGTAACCAATACAATGAAATTATCCAGCGGTCCCTGCTCATATATTGTACAGAAATGACAAAACATTGTTGTAGTTCAGAATTCAGTTTTTATTCATTGATTCTGTATAAAGTAGTGTATGCGCAGTAAAATAGTTTATGAGCAAGTAGTGTATATCAGTGACAGCTTCGATTAGGTCGGACAATGCACTCCTTTTCATTCTGACCCGTTTTTTTGATGCACGTACTCTGAAAACGTAAATAATAATAATTATAATTTATTAGTCAGAGGGATGATATGAGGAGGGTGAAGTCTACTGAGATCATACCAGTCGTAGTCTCTACCAATACCAATGGCTCTACCAATCTCTACCAATGGCTTCGTCCCAACTTCGTTCTCTTCACGACCATCTGATTAGATTGGGTCTGGGTGATGGAGCAGTGATTGCCAGGTTACAGCAAGCATTCTTGCTTAATAACGCCAGAATTGTCTGCCGATTCTTCTCTGTCGTCTTTCCCTCGGCCTTCTGGCCTCCTCTGCCGAGGGGTATCTCCCGTTCCTCGAGTTTTCGAGGGACTGGGAAGATAAAAAACGATTTAACGATCAATGACAAGTCACGCATTATTTAAACTGAGACTGGCATTAATTCATACCAGCCTGTACATTGTAAAAACCTAAAATTAAGTTTAAAATCCATTAATAGAAGAGATGTACTTAAATTTTCTCATAATTTCTGAAGTATTGATAGTTATTTGATTAATTTTGTGTTTATAAACATTGTGTCTTTAAAAACGAAAAATATCTTTTATTTTATTGAAGAGACTAAACTAAAGTATAGAGACGATGACAGTATTGATAGATTGTAATAATTATTTATTATCATAAGATAATAAGGATAAAAAACAATACGAAAAAACAATTTGAAAGCTTATGTGTTATTTTTGAAAGTCATTCTAAATTTGGTGGGCAAATCCATTTCAAAATTAAATTCACTAAAATTAATAATAACATTGGAAATTAAACATAATCTCTATACTAATATTGTATTGTGAAACCATTTACATTAATATAATATTTAATATATAGCAGTTGAACTGAGTTGCTCCGCGATACATTCAAAACAGCGGCGTGACGTCATAATGCATTGCCCGTTTCTTATGAGCGATTTAGGGCGAGAAAAAATAAGCTACTTAAATTATAATATCTCGGGGAGTTTCCATGATGTAGAACCAATTAATTCGATAAAACATCAAACAAAAATATTGACAATATGCCTATTAGTACAACTGGTAATGAGATAAAAAACGTTTTGCATTATTTGTTTCTTCGTGCAACTTATTTTAGTGAAACTATTTTTTCTTATATAAATAAAAATATTTTCGATTTTTTCCTGGTTTATCAATGGAACAATATCATCGACACGGTGAATGCACGCTCGCGTCAACCCGGGCCAACGGCCAAATTATCTTCACAAAATTACAAGAACTACGGAAATAACTTTATTTTCCAGTAATCACGTGTAAGATTTGCACCACTAAATAAGGTTCAATGGCTTCCTTAGTTTGGTTTTGTATTAACACTATCATCAAACCTCTATTTAAAAAAAAACAAGTTTCACACACTCAAAAGAAAAACGCAAGCAACTTAACATTGTTTCATTAAAAAGGTTTAATGAGCAAAGACCGCAAATCTTTAAAGTGACCCTAAATATTTTTGTCACAGAACACTGCTTACGTCGTTGTTTAGGCACGTTTCCACTAACTGGTATATGGATCGCCGTTTCTTAAATCTATGTTAATGGTAGAGCTACAAGCAATTAGACCCTTCTGTCTCACTAATCACTTTGTACAAAGCGCTTGTACCGTGATTAATTCAGCACGAGCTGATTTTATAGGTAACTATATAAACGATAGTCTTAAGTAGATGATTTAACTACGTCTTTGTTTCCAATGGTTCCCATATTCAATAGTAGAAATTGGAATTATTGGAATTATTAATGTGTTAACTTTCAGTTATTACGGATGGGGGAGGGAGGGGGAAGGCTTCCAATATACCTATTGAATTTAAATTTCAATGTGTACTTCGGTATTATAGCAAATGAATCAATATATATTATATCTATTATTAAAGTCTTTGGAATAAATTTTCAATCGACTTATATTAAACATTTATCAAATTTCCGCGTTTTAAACATTTTTTTATTTTTTATATATTTCCAATATATATAAAATATAATCTGTGTTATTCACTTAAAATCTCTTTTTTCTTTAATATTATATGTTTGAATTTTGTAACTGTTGAAACTTTGCTGATTAATGTGTTAATTTGATATTTTAATTTAAAGTAATCGTATTTTTCCCAAAGAATAAATAAATAAATAAAATGTTCTATAAAATAAGAATCAAAAATCATCTCTTAGTAGCTAATTGACCAGGTGAATGCTGTACAATCAGTAAAATGGCACGGTGGGTAATGAAATGCTGATCTCTTCAAGAGCATTGACCCACATTTAGACTGCGCGACATTTGGCAGACACGCTTATCTAAAATACTACTTTGATTCTTCGTTGTTACCCTGTAGTAAATGTCTGGGACGCGGGATGTGTTTCAACGTTTAGCCTGATTAACGCCATCTTCCGTGTCTTGTTTAATGTGTGAAGTAACCGCTCACCAGATACAATCGATTTTCTCTTTTTCTTTGGTGTGCAGGTACCTTTCAAAGAGGTATTTTAACTGTCTTATTGTATTTTTTTATAAAGTAACCAATAGATTGACCTGAAATAGAACAAACGATTTAAATGAAACTTATTTTAAAATCTGGCATCAGACTGAGATTACGTTGCATAACTCTGAGCAAAGTTCTAAATAATGTCTATTGAAAACTTGTCACATTTTACATCTTCCGTGTTTTGAGTCTATTTAAAGATGTTCATGATCACAGAGAATAATATTTTTTCGCATATAACTGCGAGTATATAAAGCACATCGACTTATATTTAATTACACATAAATTTAGAAAAAAATCCGCAAACATTATGAGCCGAAACTAATATTAATTCTTAGAAGGCCCCACCTGTGTCTTGAACGTTAATAATATGCGTCATCGTCTAAAGAAAACTATTGCTTAATTATTTGTTTGCGAGTATCAGATACTGATTTGTATAATTATTTAGACTAAGGAAATACTGCATTGGCGTTGTCAAGACAGTATGGACGTCGTCAATGATTATGTAAGGAGAACGAAGGTACAGTAGATTTGTACCAAGATTTATACTATGTTAAAACTTTAACTAATAATGAGAATTGTAGTCTGCTCCACTTTCACCATTCAGTTTCCTTTAATGTCGATCTGACGATTTAATCGTGACATACTCTTGTGAAAATACAGTCACCATTAGAGGCAATTAAGTTATAATTAAGGCAGGAAAGTAACCACATCCTGCACACTATACGTAACAAAATTGCTACCTGTAAATTGTGGTCTGGAGCAATAATGACCACTATTGAAATGAATTTTGATAGTCACTTTGGTACTCTCGACTTCAATTGAAGTATGATTACTCAATAATACATCTAGTAGGATAAACTTCAAAGAAATTTAAATTAAAGCAACATAAATGCTCAGTAAGTTATAACTGTAGTAATAGTATATAAACTAACATTTCTTCACTATAAATCTAATTGATAATTATACAAAAGCCAGTGTGTAAAGTGGTTAGAACTTACTCATCGGGTATATTTGCATTTTGGAGTTTCTCTCTCTTTAAATAACGCAGTAATTAAATTATAAATATGTACTTAGAAAGTCAGGTGCAGTTATGTTCGGAGTAACTTCTAAGAAACCATTACATATAATCTGACACTAATTAAATTGCGATTACATTTTTATTCATGATATTTTTCTTTTGTTACAGTGTCAACATTTTTACCCCAAACATTATGATTTACAAATGGATATTATGATAAGAGTGAAGTGTTGTCAAGAAACTAAAAATCCTAAGTGACGAAGTGGCTCCGATTCTTTGCATTTGCTATTACCTTCAGTATATATCAAGATGTCAGACAAGACGACGTCGTCGATTGGTCCTAGGAGTTTTGAGACGATTTCGGAGGAGGACATCGCGTCACCATGGGATGAATTGTTGGTAAAGGAAAAGACGGTCCCTACGATAATTAAAACTAACGCTTCGTGCTCATCGATTAATAAGGAAGTGTCACCCCACCCACGAGTTGGAGATGTGGAAGCGAATGCTCTGACTCGATCTAAGAGCTTGAACCAACGTAGAAGCAGCAATAGTCTTTTCAACTCTATCCCAAAGCAATTGAGGCTGTCCCTTCGTGGAGTCCGGAGTGAACCTTGTAGTGTTAAGGATGTACCAACAACCAGAAATGACAGCTCTCTAAATCTTCTTCTTAGGTGAGTATCTTTTGTTGTAGTGTATTATTGAATTGGTTAGATTGAAGTTCTCTTATGGATTTCTGCTAAGGATGCCATTTTCTTTCATTTGTTCACTACACAAAGGTCTTTATATTAATATTAAAAGCCTTTGAATCCAGAATCTCAACTGTATATGTCCATGATAAGAATTCATATTGAGATGTAGAGTTCAAGATCAAATGGTAGGATTAATGAAGTTGTTTGTTAAAGAGCTGGAAGGAACGGTATTATTGAAACAGGAAGAATAAACCGTAAATACAAGAAAGTATATCGTTCTAACAATTTATAAAAATAAAATTAAATGTTAAATTATATAACGATAGTAAATCATACGAGGCACCGGTTATTACGGGTCTCTTTCACCCTCTTATGGACTATTGGAATATAGACTTATGGAATCGTAAAACATAGTAGGTAACACAGTCATTGTTATTTGTAATAAATTTACTTTAATTATGTCTCCTTTTGTATAGTAGTTTTTAACTAAAGAACATATACTGATAGAATAAAACTTGTGTTACCAAACTAAACATTAATATAAACAAATACGTACATTGCCTTTAGATCTAATGAATTAATTTTCCTATCTAAATTAATTTCAAAATGATTTGTTTGCCAAGAAAATCTGATTTTAAAATAATTTAAGGTTTATTTATATCAACCATACAAAGCGATATTAACCATGCTATACAAGAAAAAAATGCACGTTTTTAAAAGCAATCTTAATGATACAAGTAAAGGCGGCATTGCCTTCTAGGTACTGCTTTCTCGAATGCGAAATTTTGCAAAGGAAACGGACATCCTTGCTAAAGTGATGGCGGAAAACTGGCGCCTGGCTAGACGACCGAATACAATGCTCCATTGACAAAACGTAGAACAATCCTTAACAGGTGTATCGACAAAAGTGTACGACAATCTGATTTCACAAATAGATTCTCATAAGTTTCTATGATTTCAATTTGTTTATATTAAATTAATTTTAAATTAATACACAATATTAACTCATGATTTTTGCAAACGCCGTATCCTTTCCTTTCGTTTTATTGGTGTCAAGCGAGGAAGTTGGATTCATGCCAAGTTGCATTGGTATTGTAAATAACAATAAATATCAAGTTAATAATGTCTGCGTTAATGATGTGCTTTCCTTGAAAAAAAAAGCTGACGATGCATCTAGAATTAATAAGAATTACCTTTTTTTCATAGAATATTATAAAAAAAGCTTCAAGCATTGTTGAGAATGAGCATTTGGCAAAAAAATACTAAATAGGGAAAAATTAAAAATCATATTTTCATTTCCCTATACAATGGTTAAATAATAATTTAATATATTAAATTACATTTTATATTTATTTAAACATACTTAATTATCATTTAACCATAGTATAGTAACAAACATAGATAGTCTTTCACATTATAAATTAACATTAGGCACCAGGAATACCTCAATATGGATCTCCTTGATATTCTTGATGTCTTACAATCTACCATTCACACGGTACAACTTTCCATCCATCGTGAGCCATTTACTTGTTTTGAATTCTTTGATATTAAATAAAAGTGGCATTGTGCAATGAGATGAATTCTTATAATTAAATCACTGCGCAAAGCAACTTTTTTTTATTACCTTTCTAAGAAGGTTTTAACTGGCAATGAATAAAATTGTTTAATGGCCTGAAACTATTGGAAAACGTATTTGCTTTGCTCAAAAGTTAAGTATTTAGCAGCAATGGATAGCTAGTAGATAAAATAATAGTAATAAAATAATTTTTCTCACACCTATTATTTATCCAAAATTAAGCATCGATAAAAGCTTGTGTTTTGGATCTTAGATAACGGAGAAATATTCACAGTAATACATAGTATATAAATATAAGAAATATACTAAATAAAAGTACTTACATCCATGACTCGTGAACAAATATTCGAACCCATCATAAAAATATCTGTCCCTACCGGTGTACGAACAAGGGACCTCTGGCTAAGCAGATAAGATAGGGGCACTGATTACTCGACCAGATGGTCTTCATATAGTGGAAAGGTTCTCCCCTCCTACAGTTAATTTTCTTAACAGTTAATGAGAGTGTTTTTATTGCGAATGAAATATCCATATTCTTTTCATATCTATTAAATATAAAACGAATTGAATTAAACCGGCTCCATCTTGTTTGTTGCCAGCTGTGAAATCGTATGAAAACGACAACAGTGCCTCTGTTGTGAAGTGTTGGAAGCTGCTTTTGATAAATGCGGGTGCGGTACAAACATCTATGTGTATGTCTCATTTGTACAAGTAAAACTGACAATCTCTAAAATCACTAATATTGAAATTGATTGAAACCTTTGAATATAAATGCATTACAATAGTAAGTAGATGATACCTTTTTTCTAGCCACTGCATTTACAACTATGTAGCTATCAGTTGATGATAAGAGAAAACGTGTTGATGCACGAAGCAGTCCTATAAAACATAGGAGATACAGATATGAAATAATGAATAGGATCTTCGTTTTCAATATCTTGAACACGTACTCTAACGTATTCTACTGCGTAAATATTTATATTTTACTATTATTTCTACATTCAGAACGATGTGTTGTTTTTAATTTTATATTAAGTGATTTTATTAAACTAAGTTCAATTAAATTTATCGGAACAAAAATATAATGCCTAGAATATATAATGATGCTAGAATCTTGTATATGTATTAATATTTTTTGCTCGATACTATTAACTACAAATGTCGAAGATATGTCGATTAACTCAGTTGTTCCATAGAAAGTGCTAAAATGCACGTTTATATAAATCTTGTTAAAACTAAAATAACAAAAAAGTATCAAAGCAAATTCTTAGCACGATTGTACCAAGAACGATTCGAGGACATTCACTTCCTTTGCACGGGACGTGACGTGATCCTGGATTGCTAGTGATGTGGGTGCATGTGCTTTATAGTCTTAATCGATAAAAATTTAAACCTATGGACAAATATTTAATTAAACATCACACGAAATATTAATTTCAATGGATGACCTTTGTCTTTGTCTAAATTAACGACGTTTTTTTATAGAATATTTGCTTACTACCTTAAATTTAAAAATAGAATTTTCCTTTACTTTTGTATATTTTAATTCTATATTTTCATTGCATTTACATTATAATCAAATTAAAATAATCCTAATCGTATAATAATATAATTATGTTTGTGGCTATATTCCTGATTATAGAGAGTTTTACCATAAATTAAAACTTACCTATTATTTTTTTCAACAATATCCGGAATCCATCTTGAGTCAAGCACCTGTCTTTTCTAACCAAAGTCGAGCGTTTCCGGTTCCTCTCCGATAGTGCTGCCCTCTATCGTTGCCTTACCACACATATAAAAGCAAGCACAAGGTGTCTGTTCGTCATTATAACACTCATGATGCACCAGGTAGCCCTTACCTGGATTCCGGATATTGTTGAAAAAAATAATAGGTAAGTTTTAATTTATGGTAAAACTCTCTATTATTTGTTTTGTATCAATATCCGGAATCCATCTTGAGTGATGTGTTTGTTATCACCTGGTGCAAGTTGTAGAAGACGCTATAATGTGTATATAAAATTATGAAACATGATTTATAGAATAAAATGCAGTTTTGATGTGATTAAGTAATCTGAATATGCATTAAGTAAGCAAATGTTAATTGTTGTGTAATGATTATTATTATTTGCCATTTGCCAAAAATTAATTAAAAGTCAAGTAATAAAAAAAAATTAAAATTATTGAACCGAATCAAAGTATTTTGATAACGATACAGATTCATTTGGTATAACAGAGTTTTTGATAGTAATTTTGAAAAGTATGTATAATTTTCCAATTTCCAAGGCAAGAATTTGATCTATAGGGAAATATTCTACGAAATTTTAAGGAAGATACTGCGGATCGTACTGAACCTGGAGTTGCCTCAATGCTAGCCGCTTTAAGCAAAGACTTTACCCAGCCACCAATTATCGTTTGAGAAGCTGGCTTTACGTTGCTTTGAGCTGTTATAAACAAATTAGTTATATTTTGCCTACGATTGAAAGACAAACTTAGTAACTGTCTTATCCAGAAAACTACATTTAATCTTTTATCAGGATGTTCTTTATGTCGCCATCCAGACTATCTATGTTTGAAGTTTTAGAGCCGAAAGCGAGCCATAATAGTATTTCAGTATCATCATCTACCAGACTAAGATTGTCAATACATAACAGAGTAAGATCATGAACCCTGCGACTTGAGTACAATAACAAAAGAGTGGCTGTATGTCTGGAGACCTGATACAGATTGTTTTCATCAAGACTAAGATTTTAAAGTCTTATCAAATTTTAGGATTCCAAATCGGAGGCTCAGCCAGTTTCTCCTAAGCAACAGATATGGCTTTTAACATGTTTTACAAAGAATGGCTTTTAACATATGTTTTACAAAGAATGGCTTTTAACATATGTTTTACAAAGAATGGCTTTTAACATATGTTTTACAAAGAATAGCTTTTAACATATGTTTTACAAAGAATAGCTTTAAACATATGTTTTACTAAGAAATTCGATAACAAATCATCGTTAGATTTCAAGTGAGTAAATGTTGAAATGAGTCATTTATGAAGAAGAATAGTTCTATACGCAAGACCAACATCGCAGTGAAGATGAGCTAGATGGCGTGCTACTAGCTCGGCATTAGGACATTTATAATCTAAAGAATGGGACTCGCACCAACTTTGCCATCTGGTCCATGCTGGTTTATAGGTGTTTACTGTCGAACTTCTCCAGCGTGACATTAATAAAGTTTGTTTCTGATTAAAATTAAATTCTGAACCTTCGGCGGGTGCACTTCCGTTCTCATGTCGAGAAGAACATCTTTCAGGTCTGGAATCCTGTAAGCAGGTTGTAGAGCTCGGTTCTGAACATCTGCTTGCCAAAACACTTTGTTCCATTTCGGAGTTATTAAGATGTATTTTCCGCTAGCCATATTCATATGATTGAGGACTCTGGGAATAAGATTCGGAAGCTGAAATAGCCACGCTAGCTACAAAATTCTTTGTGGCGATATGCCCCTTGATTCAAGATCAAGCGGCATATCGCCACAACGACATCCATCGAGCAATACTTTGGTACTACGCGAGCCGTTTTGGAGGTAAAGAGATCTATTTCGGGCATGCCCCACTGTTGAAATATCGCTATTGTTGCCTTTGCCGTTAGGTACCACTCCGGACAAGCTCTCTGGCGTGATAGAGCGGCGACCTCTGCATTGAACCTGCCTGGAAAATACTGAGCTATCAGATGTATATCCAGTTTGTCCAGAATTTCTATAAGTTGCCAAGTCTGTTGTAGCACGAGATCCAAGAAACTTCTGAAAGTTTCTTAGATCTCGTGCCGCCCTCTTTGTTTATGACACAACCGTCCGATTGTCTGTTTGGAGAAGCACAGTTCCGCTCCCCGTAGGTGATGCTGTTCTTGCAATATTGCTGCGTAAACAGCGAACATTTCCTTCAGGTTCATGTGCCCTTTTTTTTTTTTTTTTTTTTTTTTTTTTTTAAATATTTGCCGTTGTGACCAGGACCTCGTGATATTTTTTGTTGTTGAGTTGTGCGCCCCAACCTATGTCTGATGAGTTTGTTGTTAATAAGTGGGTCAAAGGACTCATATGTATGGGCATCGATTTCCCTATCGCATTGCCCCACCTTTTGATCTCTGACCAGACTGGACTCAGGAGAGCTTTTTTGACAGGGATTGTTCTTTGGTACGAGTCGGCTGAAATATTGCAGTGTCCGACAATGAAGTCTCCCCATAAGAATTTGTTACTGTTTTAGAGACCATTTATTTATTTTGTGCTGTTGAGAAAGTGCTTTGCGTAGCGTTTGGCACTTCAGCTCTGACAAGGACTTTGTGTTGTGTTTTATATCCTAAGTTATGCCAAGAAACTCGAGGCATTGTGTCGGAGCAAGCACAGATTTGTTGAAATTTATTGTCCTACCCAGTAACTGCATGATCTTTGTTCTGAATGCTATGTCGTCGTGCAGTTGACGAATGTATTGGTTTGCAAGGAGAAAATCGTCTAAATAGACTACGCACCTTAGGTATTCTGCCACACAATTAGTTGTTGAAGCAAAAGTCCTTGGTGCTGACGAGAGGCCGAAGGGCAAGCATGTCATCTGCAGCAGTTGATCCTTTGTCGGAATGTAATGGTAATTGAGCCTCAGGAATCTGCGGTGCTGCGGAGTGATAGGTACATGGAAATAAGCTTGACTTAAATCTAGTTTTACCATCCAGTCCTGCCGCTGTAAAAAATCTGGTACACGAAAATGGCTGGAATGGCTGGAGTTGAAAAGATTTCGTTATTATAAAGCGATTAAGTTCCTTGAGGTTGAAGATAGGCCGAAAAGTCCCATCTGACTTCGGAACCAAAAAGAACGTTGACAGGTAACTAGCATTTAGTTCCGCTTTTTCTAGTACCCCCGATTTTAGCATACCTTGTATCTGTGTTGACATTTCACCGGAGGGTCTGGTCCTGTAGCATTGCAGAGCTGTGGAGCTCGGAAATATGAGTGGCGGCTTTAGTATAAATGGAATGCGGGCACCATTTAAGAGTTGACAAATTTTGCGTGGTGCACCCAAATTGCTCCAAACTTGTTGAAATTGCTGCAGACAGCCGCCTCTAAATGTTAAATAGTCATTCGTTGCGTTGCTTCTTTTTAAAGTTAGAATGCGATTTTTTTTTTTTTTATGTTCGGACGAAACAAAGCATTTACTTGTTTACTAGTTGAAGGCTTTTGATTTTGTTAAAAGGTATCTTTCGCCTGAGTACTGGGTACTGGGTTTTGGTAATGCATTAAATTTTCCCCCTCCCCCAATTTATGAAGGTAGTTTTGAATAGATTTTTCATTAAAAGTGATAATGGACTAGGAGGGATTTTATATAAAACTTGACGATGAAATTCCACAGAAATTTATGATAGCAGGGCCTCGCGGCGTAAATCAACAAAATCGGCCCTTCTACCACATTCTATTTGTCATCAGTCACCTTACAATAAGCGGAATCTTTTGAAAACATTGTTTGTAACTTATCAAATCTACTAAGGATTGCAAAATATTTTTCAATTCATCTTTCTGAGAGAGCAGAGCATTAGTTAAGCTAGCAAAAGACCGTTCTAAAAATATGAACGAGAATGAGGATTCTCATCAAAAAATATGATGCAGCTATGCCAAAAGAGGTTTTAGCATAGCTGCTTTAAATCTTTTTAGCTCGTCATTTACACTAAGTTCGACGAAACCGGGGTAGCCAAATATTTCTTTTGTGTATCGGCAAAACGAATGGCGTACCAATTCTCATTGTTAAAACGTTGTAACTCAATCAATTTAGTTATATAAATTTCATTGGCTTTTGCATACAATGGATCTTTAATCATGGTGCAAACCTCCGAAAAAATATTAAGCTGTTTATTGTCATCCGGTTTTTTTTAAATTAAGTTCATTTGTCGGAATCACAGATTATACGGGAGTATCGGGCATACTTAAAGAATTAGCGTTCAAGTCTTTCGTCACATCGCCATTTTTAGTAATTAGACTTGTTAAAAAAGCAACTTGTTGGGACAGGAATTCAAAATGTGCAATACTCACGGTTTGTTGTACTTTTCTCGGTCTAGATTTTGCCTCTGGAGTCCCTGCGGTAAGAGACCCACATTCCAAACGACTAGACGTCGATGATAAAGAACGCTTACGTTTCGAGAACCAATGTCCTCAGCAACAGTCACTGATATATTTTCCTCAACACTGTTGTTCTCCATTATTATCGGAAAGGATAAAAACTTTTTAAATTTCAGAGAAATTTGAAGTTAACCGTTAAAGCTGACTTGTGTTCGGCTTGAAAAACGACGCTATAATGACGAACAGACACCTTGTGCTTGCTTTTATATGTGTGGTAAGGCAACGATAGAGGGCAGCACTATCGGAGAGGAACCGGAAACGCTCGACTTTGGTTAGAAAAGACAGGTGCTTGACTCAAGATGGATTCCGGATATTGATACAAAACAAATAATATATTATTTTTCATGATTGAAGACAAGCCAATTGATTCAAATAACAAAAGAAGTCGTGAATGCGCTAACGCACTGTGTAAAATCTATTGCGTCTTATATGTAGGTACTTTTTATGTAGGTAAGTATTTTCTATATTAAATAATCAATTTAAACACAAAATCGATTATTCCGTATGTTTTTAGATGTATCGTTACTAGCTAATAAACTCTATGTGTTTAGAGTGCGTGCGTGAGTTTAAATGTCAATAATTTGCCAACGTTCACGCTCTTTCCTTACCTGGCATGCCTTATCGTATTGTAAGGCCTATATTCATAAACATTCAAGGAAAGTAAACTCTACACCCCTTTTCCGTCTTAGATTAAAAATGAAATATGAGTACAATAGGAAAGAGTAATTTGTTTAAAATTATTCAAAACCAACATCAGGCTCGATACTTAAGAAAAACTGTTACATTTCTTACTGTCTAGTGTTGAAAATTGAACCTTCTGTGCGAGCAAATTGTGTAAATATTTTATGTTCCAATCGTGAAGTGTCATAAAAAACTTTTACGTTTTATATAACACTTGAATATATATTTAATCACATAGGTACCTATAATCTCTGATATACTTATCTACTTCATTATATACTTTATTTAGGTATATGAAATGGTTTCAAAATAACAATAGTGTCAAAGTTTTTCAATTACTTCCTTTTTTTCATATAACCGTGCCTGTATCTAAATGTAGTGCCAATTAATGTACCAATCAAACATAGGGCCAACCTAATGAAAAGCGGTTATCTTTGTAACGCTTCAGTGTTAAGGGTGGAGAAATAAGGAACAGAATTATGTCACTATATATTTTTACTGGTAAAAGTAAAGGCATACTGTAACAGTACTGAAAACAATATATAGTTTTTAATTATTTTGGGTTTTTGTAACACTATTTATAAAATAAATATAAAAGGGCTTATGAATGACGAACATACAATAAGTGATTTGATTATGATAAAAAATTTAATACTATTTTAATTATGAAATATGATTTTTTAATTCTGAAGAATTTTAATGTTCATGAAAACACCAAAATTGCTATCTATATGCATGCCTACAAAGTTTATACAGTTACATAAGGTCCTCATGCTTTCCATCACTAAAACAAGACATTGATAATAATGGTAATAAACTGAAAATACCGAAAGAACTTTCCAAACTGATTTTACTTATTTCGGTAATGATGGAGTTCTGAGGGAACAAACATAAAAAATACAACCGAACTGTGAATGTCCTTCTTTTTTTTTTATGGTTAATAAAATAAGTATTTATTCCGTCATTAAATCGTAAGTTAATACAAAACACAGCATGCATAGGTATTTTTATTTATAGTGTAATAACAAGGTATTTTATGAAAGATGTGCGTAACAAATCTAACAGCTGAGTAAACGATTTCAATAACACTCTGTGTTGTAGATACGAATTACAAGGTTTCTGTGAACTTGCTAAGTTTAGATCTTCAAAGAAGGATTTTCTTGATCAACCACTGAAGTTCAGGAATGAATGTTGCCAAAATGTCACTCCAAGGAAATCGTCCCAATTCGAACGAAAGATGGTATTTAATTATTTCCAGGGAATTTTACAATATGAAGTACCTGTTTTCATTAAAAATACGCACGATGTATGTATCTTAACAAAAACAATATTTATAATTACAAATTCAGAGTTTACTCACTCAAAGCTACTTTATATTAGGAACTACCACATACTTTTAGGACGTTATTTATTTAATATATAATTTGGAAATATTTAGCGGGAATGTATTAAGTGAAGATCTCAAGGATCGCTTAACAAGAACTATAGGGTAATATTGATTATAACAATGAATAAATTCGCATATTGCGAAAATGTATAAGGAAAATACTAAACTAAATTGGTAAGTAACCGATTTAACAACCAAACCAAAAAGATTTTTTTTTTAAACCAAATCTATCTTTCTGCCAATTTTAAAATAAGCCGTGACATGATCAAGTTGATAAAAAACCGTTTAAGACGCATTCCAAAGTAAATTGAAGCACGAGTAACATTGTATTTTCGATAAAAACTGCTAATGGGTCTCCATGGAGTCCTGAAATAAGCAATCGTCTCGAAAATTACGAAATTTCCTGTTATGAATGGCATGGTCCAATTATCCAAAATACTGAGTATTGGTGGAACTGGTATAACTGACTTATGTCAATGAGTGTTTGATTATAACTCAGGAAGACAATGAAGAATATTAAGTTTTGATATTCTTATTTAAGATTTAAATTTTTTATTCACTTACCAATTAACAAATTACACTTACCAATAAAAATATAATTAAAATCACACACTCGTCATTAACACTTAGATGAAAATGACGTTATATATATGAATCACCAGCTCTTACTGGTGACTGAAGGTAATAATGAGTAATAAATATCTATTGTGAAGTGTTGATAGTATTTTATGTAGTATGTTAGATAGTATGTTACATACAGATGTAGAAAAACAATACGACCTACTTTAAGCTATTTGTATGATGATCCGATTTGTACTGGAGAAGAAGTTGAGACGTATTTAATCATTCTTTCTCAAAATATATAAAAAAACATATCTGACATTTCACTAGCAATAGCATTTTCAACCCAACCTAATATTATCACCAAACAGTGTCAAGCTTGTAATAAATTTGAAAATATTGGTTTTGATTTGATTCCGTTTTCAATGTCCAGTAAGCTAAATCATGTTACGTACACTAATATAGGATTGACAAATTTATAATATGCACTTATTGATAATTATCTGTAAGCGTATCTACTAATCTTAATAATTGTTCGTGCAAAGATGAAAGAGTTATTAATTAATTTTCAATTATTAAAAAACAAATGACACTCATTATACCGTTTGAATGAACTTAATATATCGTGCTAACAATGTATTATTTATTGTACGTTCACTGACTTTGCTAGAATGTGTGTCGTAAATAATGGTATTAAAATACTTTAACATCTCTGATCTAGATTTGTATTATTACGTTTTCATTTATTGCAATTTACAAACGTAGTAAGTGTGAATTTTCGTAGGTTACTGACCCGATGTCCCGTGGACGGAAGGTCTAACACCTTAACAAATATAGAAGATCGTTCGTTCACATTCGCAATGTTTTAAAGCATTTTCTAACACATTTATCTTTAAATTATGTTGATTACTTATATTTTATAGTACTCTTATGGAAGTTATAAGCTAAAATATCTGATATAGACATTCGCATGTAAAAATAATAACTAAATTTAATAATAATATCAACCGAGATAAATATATCAACATAAATTCAATTAATAAGTGCGACACTTTAATTTGTGTAATAAAATAGAACAATATAATTATTTTCAGTCAGAAAACTTTTTTTCTACCCAAAATAAAGGGCCATTATGATCATCTTGGGTTATGGCACTAGATAACGGAGAAACATAGATAATAATAATCATATAAATACCAGAAATATACTAAATACATATTGAAACACTTATCAGTCTAGAACAAATATTCGTACCTATAATACAAATATCTACCCCTACCGAGATTCCCACCAGGTATCTCTGGCTAAGTAGACTGACTGAGCACTCGACCAGACGGTCGTTAATTTGATTATATCCTATCGAGTAGTAGAGGTTTTCACTAAATATTTCAGTGTTCCTGATGGTTAGTGATTGCGTTGTAAATATTAAATATATAAACAACTGTGTTATAATCTGCAACCAGATCTGATTCCCTGTTAACGGTGTGCAGGAAAACAATTGTTTTTCCGTCTAGATATATATTTACCATAGTAATTACCAACAATAAGTAATTAAGTACTCAACTTAATAAAACTAAACAACTTTAAAAACTCGAACGGTTAGGAGTATTTGAATTTTATCAATTATTTAAAGGTAGAACGTATATAATCTGAATAAAATTATGACTATCAGTTTTTAGTAAAATAGTTACAAACGAACCATTTGTTTAATTAATTATCCTGTAGTCGTTTACAAAAATCTCTACGTTTCAAAACAATCCATAGCCTGAGCGTACATTTCTCAACTAAAGTTGCCTGGAAGGGATTATTTATTAGCTGCTTTTTGTATGTATTCCTTAATTTGTATTTTATAATTTTTGTGCAATAAAGAATATTTGTATTGTATTGTTTCTCTGAAATCGTATAGTACGCTATATTTTTGTTACCAATGTTGAGTACGAATTCCCTACTGGTGGCGAGCGGTAGGTACGATAGAAAACACCCAAAATTCCTCAATTTAAGTATTCCTATTTTGATAAATCCGAATATAATTCCTTAGAAAACAACTCCGTCTGTTTAAAATCACGATTCTTATTTATAAGATATTATTAATTAGTACGAATATATAAAAATCCAAAATCAGTAATGTTATTGGCCCGAAATATGATATTCCTAATTCATTATTAAGAATTGATTATATGAAAAATAGGTAAAAACAAAATTCATCTGATATAAAACTTAAGCTAGAACCGACTAGTCGTGATTTTAATGCCGTGGTTCTAGTCTGACCTATCTTCTGCTTCGCGAGTCTTTGCACTTTAAAAATGAAAGGCGCGGTGGGAAACGATGCTCTAGCGCCCGGGAGAGCTGAAGCGATTGAGGCTGCTCGCCCAGCAAGTTGAAGCTGCGTAAGCTAACATGGTTGTCCAAGTTTTGTTCCGCAAGGAATGCACTTCCCGCAGTGCCGGAGAAGAGCGAAACTAATGCATACCTGCATGCTTGACTGCATACATGATCGCTGGTTTAGTTAGGTTAAAACTATGTTTCAATAATATAAAATACATTGTGGAGCGGAGGTTAGCTACCCGATTCGCTCATGCAGTTTTATAAGGCGTTTGATTTTCGGACTTATGTTTAAACAGGTTTGTGATAATCGAATTCGTATTTATAATATTTTGGATTATCATTGATTCGGAATTTTTATAGTTTGGTATTTTGTTACAATAATTCTTTTAATTTCACAAATTAAAAGAATTATTTTAACTTTCAATCTATTGTTTGCCTTCTTTGGAATACTTTGACAATGTTTTCTGCCATGATTTTCCCGTAGGTACGTTTACTTAAATATAAATTTTGATGCTATTCTTCCTTCTGATTGTGATTGCTCTGTTTCCTGTGATTTATTTACTTTGAATTACTATAACAAATAAGCATGAAATCAGTTCGTCACACGTAACTAAAGTATATGTATATATAGAGGTTTTGCAATAAGTTCAATGTCAAATATAGGATATCGTACACATATGCATAATATTACTATTTATGATTTTGACATCAACTTTGAAATAAAAATATTCATAAATATTATAGGAATATTTTTAAAATAGGATTGACATTATGGTATACAAACTTCCTTTGAAGATCATTAAGTAGTCACTAGACATTATGAGACTAGCTACTGTAAAAAACGTTCACAAGTAATTTAAAAAAAGAATTATCAAAATTCATTTACAACTTGTATATGTCGCACTGCTGGGGACAGGCTTCACTACATACGAGGAAAACATGAGGAAAAAGCAATACAAGTTATTAATACGAAAGTAACCTGAATAATACTGGTGGTCGAAGATTCTGTTCCTTAACATGGGTATATGTTTTGCACATATTAAAATAATAAATTATGAATTCTCATTATTTTAGTAACTCATAAGTTTAAATAGGCTTCACTTTTTGATCATACGTCAATCTGAAGTTAAAATCATTAATTATTATAGAGGCAACTTTTAATAACTTATTAGAGTCGCATGCTATTTATAAAAGTAAAAATAATGGTATCTTCGAACATATATCGTAAAATTTCCTTGTAGGATTGATTGAAAACCAATAAGAACACTTAATTAAAATAGTAAAACAAAAATGGTCTCGAGTTTAAAGTAGTCAATAGTGAACGTTAATCTGGGTAAAAATACGGCATGTATTTTATGCGCATATGTACTAACATATGTTATTTTAACTCAAGTGCTATTATTAGAAAGTTTTCCAGATTATTCTGAAATTATTATGGAAAATGCCTAATTTAATGTCCGTTAAAAAGATGAAAGTCTTAATTTCGAAATTTAGGTTAAGAAATCATCTGATTTTTTGTCTACAATTTTATGATCCAAGCTTAGATAGGTTATATGGAATAAAACGGTATTTGTTTGTCGAAATTAGTTTTACTAATAGAAAAAAATATATATACTGAAGGCGATTAGTCGAACTCTTTTTATTTACAAAATCACCAGCCTCTTCTTGCCATGTTTTTTGCAATTCCACGAAACTTCGTGATACCTCTACAGATGTGAGTGTCCTCATACTTTTCGATTGCCATGAGTCATCTTAAACCAGTTCAACTAGAGACGTTGACCTACTGGCTGAAGTAAAAAATATTACACATGAATTCTTCAAAGTAGGTAAAAATATTTAATTGTAAATTTTAGGAATCTGTGTTTTTTGATAATGTACAATATAACCTACAGGATCCAATATCATTCGGTCGTTACCACCCACCCTACTTTATAACAAACCTACAAATGTAATTTAATAGCTAATAATAACACGGCAGTAATTTTACTGTGATAATATTGAATGTGCTTTTTAAAATAATGTAAAGCATTGATATTGATTAATAATAATCGTATAGACATATGACATTGACTCAATAACTATTTATGTAAATGATGTTCCACGAAATATGCATTTTTATGTACTAACAAATTACATTGCCATTGCCATCTATTGGGAAGTAGCAGAACTAAACTCAACCTTGATTCAGATGCTTGTTTCATAAGCACGCTATATATTAGGCATTTACGATCTTATTTCGTTCTCACGTGTAGTTATCTGGCAACAAAATATCAAATAGTTTCATTGAAGAAGAATGTAAAATGCGTAACTTTGCATGCTAATTAATTGTCTTTTAATAGACTTCCGGGTTACATTCGAAGGTACCTAATACCAAAATTTGTCTATTATTTCCGTTCAAATGAAAATAAGCGAAGAATAAGAATATTATATTATAATATATATAATAATTTTATATAAAATAAATAACCCTTATTAAAAACTTGTTCCGGTAGGTTTACATATTTCATCAAATCAAACAAACTTTACTTAGAGTTTTCTATTATTATTTTTTCAATTGAAAGACTTAAACTTTAAAACTTTATGAAGTTCTCTCACAAGAACTGCCCTCGCGTCTCTCAAATAAAATTATTTACCATGACATCACACGCCCTAGTTCGTTTATACATTCGTATTTGCGTAACACTCTGTGATGTAATATTGTAATAAAAGAAGTGGGTATTAAACGCAACCATTTCGTTTGGTATGACACATCAATTAAAAATGGGATAATAATCAGTGTACATTGTAATTTCATCATTGCGGTCGATTGAGATAAGCCGCCTGCGCCGTGTTTTGTGTTGTTTGTGGTAAAACTACTGAAACTACTTTTGTATCGCTGTGAAAGCGTACATTTTCAATGATAATCTACGGTTATGATTTTTTCGTTGGATTGAAAAACTATTATCAAGAAAATCACATTTCGTTTTATCGTAATTCAATTAGTTTGCTAATTCTTAAAAGTTCTATAAACTTTTCAAAGTAACTCTTTATAGTATTAAGTTAGTACAATATACTTGTACGTAGATTTACTTGAAATATGTAAAAGGTAATAAATGAGTTATAAAGTTATGGTTGTTGTTATGTTAATTATACCACAAGTATATCACCCTAAAGTAATTAAAACAGGTAGCATTCCTAATAAATGTTTTAAAAAATGCACTGTGAGATTTGTGCCATCTGAAAAAGGAATTGAAGATCACGTCATTCAAAAAACTTAATCAGGGGTTTAATTTCAAATAAATTTTTAATAAATGAATAAACAATAAAGAAAACCCAGTTTCCTTTAAACCTTATTACGTGGTCAATTTGTTGGAATTGCTATCAGCGTGCATTTAATTTACTTTATATGAAACTTTTTAAGATTAAAACAAACGTTTATTTGATGCCAAACTGTTACTATAAAACTGTCTTCTCCTTGGACCTGTGCATTTATTATTATGAAGGCAAAATTATTAGTCACCTATTTAAACAAGACAATTAGGGCGATACGATGCACTTTTTAATTTATTTTTTTTAATAACTTTTGTTACCAATTGGAAACTACAGTTAATTTTTAATTATCGATTGCGTTAAATCTACTGCCAACTCTCAATATCTTGCAGATATAATCATTATTTTAAAAAATTGAGTCTAGGCTTCACTTTTTTTTATACAAAAATACCTTTTTAAATAAATATATATGTAAAATATATATGAAAAAAATAAATATGTCATGACTATATTAATTTTTTTCGTTATATATATTTTCTAAACATATTTTCTCTAATTGTATACATATATTATATTACTAAATTCCTAAATTCCGAATATACATTATTTTTATAATATTCTTTATTATTTAACTAATTTTTTATTTCTTATCATGGAATTCAAATTAATTGGCAAAGGAACTAGCGCATCAATATTTTCTCATATCAGAAATAACACGTGACCGTCAGATACTAGCATCTGGGCTTTGTCAATCAAACAGTACAAGGTTCACCGCCATTTTACTGACTTGCAACAGCTGGCAAATAATTAATATGACTCGTTCTTTGGTGTACTTTTCAAACGTGAAAATTTCTCTTTCTCGAGGTGGCAGGATGGCAACTAAGCATTACTTGCCCACTTATACAATTACGACATTTAATTTGAATATCGTATGGGTCCCATATTAAGCTCCGTGACTGTAACTATACGGCTCGCGCATGACACCAACAGTCATGTCATTCGATATATATGTGTGACGTCTAGTAGCGAACAGCAGACATTTCTGTGAATCAGGTACACCATGGTCCATTGAAGTAAGCGTTGTTTGCATGAATCTAACGCAGCCGACTCTGCTCTTTTTGTTAAATGTTATCAAAATAATAATTTTGTACAGTCTCATATCAACATGTTCCGTGGAACTCCACATTACAAGTTGTATTGTTAATATTTACTGTTTATTAGGTATTCAAAGTAATTACGATCACTCGATCATCTTGTGTTGTGTAAATAGATATTTTGAGAAAAGTATTCTCGAATATCTTTTTCGTAGTGAACTTTTTATTGCCAGCACAGTGGAGTGCAGCACTACAGCAAAAATATTTCCAAATCTTAAAGTGCTGCATTTGACAATCTGTCGGATTTTCACGATCACGTCACTACCATAAAATGGTCTTGTTCAAATTTCTTATGAAGTCCCCATCGCCCACACAAGTGACGGCACGTTTTACGTCACGTGTTACCACCAATATAGACTCAGAATAGCCACTAATCATAATTATGTGTACAGTGCTCTTTTTAATAAGTGACGTTTGATTTTAATGTACATGCATAAAAATATCTTTAAAACGCTCGCTATGAAAAGTATTATTCAATTTTTAATAGAATATTCTTTGCATTATATGTACTACAGAAAGTACTAGACAGGTGCTAGGGTCATAATATTTCAATTTAATATTTTGTTAGAAAAACAATAAAGATTTGCATTGCACTCTGAGTTACAATTCATTTGTATATTGTTGACGTCATAAAAACAATGACGATAAAGAAGAAAAAATTTCTCGTAGTATTATCGCTACGACAACGTGGACTTTATTTTCAAAAATATTTTTACGTATTGATGTACGGAGGACTACTTAATAGACACAATCAAATTATTTTTGTGTGTAGTACTGTCATTATTTCAGATGAATTGAAATTTTGCTTATCCTTGAAAGTGTTTATTATTATATCAGAGCAGCACTAGTCTTACATTACTGAATTTTGTATCAAATTCAATAACTTACATGATAGGCAAAATATCAATTAGGGCTGATAAGTAAACATCTCACGTCTGGCCTTGTGCCCGATGCGCAGGCGCCGGCAGCGGCAACGAACGAACCAATTACCCTGATAAACCATGTCAAACGATCAGTTACTAATGAAAATATTTATTTGAAAGCATCATTTGTTTGTGGAATGAAAACGCTTTTTTGCGGATGTTCTACAGCTACTAATAAATTGTTAGGTAAATGTATACAAACCATTTTGACAGACAAAGCAACAGAAACACTTGTTTTTTATACTTATACTTTTATGATACTTGCAAACAAAGTTGTAGCAAATTCGGGCGAAACGCTGAAAACAATTGTCTTTTTAGATACCTTTATTATAAAAGTAAACTCTGAACTATGTGTGTCGTTAATTATAGCAAACAGTTATGAATACACCGTAGGTTGCTATAGTCTTGGGTTTTGTGTAAAAAAAATAGATTATACGACATCGCGACACGGCGCGGCGCCACTGGCGCGCCTGGCACACACACGGGACGTCAGTACTTTTGTTTGTGGACGTCTTCGTATCTGTTTCGTAAAACATCCGTACGATTCAGTATTCAGCCAATCCGCCTTACCATTAGCGTGATCGAGAGCTTCGCAGTGAACGCGCAGTTTTAACGCTCTTACTTTTCCTTTCCTTACATTTCGGAGATAACCTCAATATGATTTACGGAACGTTACGAAAGTTCGTAGTGCTGTTGTTCGATATCAAGGAAGTGTTTAGTGAAT
This sequence comes from Acentria ephemerella, assembly GCA_943193645.1. NCBI lineage: Eukaryota > Metazoa > Arthropoda > Insecta > Lepidoptera > Crambidae > Acentria > Acentria ephemerella. The sequence continues at coordinate 4,814,989 of OW971886.1, read as the reverse complement.
CTTTAATCAATGTCCTTTTAAAAGATAGAGTTGAAAAGATCCTGTAATTGTATGCTGGTCTTGCTCGAAGTTGGATAGTATTTAACTGTGTGGTAACTTCTTAAAAGGTTGATTCGACATTAGATAAAGCGCTGGTTACGCGATATCTGTGATTCCAGTATTACTTACCTATTTACTTAGAAAGACTGTGAGTAGTTAGCTTTAAAGTTTATTGTTGATTCGGAATCAACAACGATACGAGGATTATATGGTGAGAAAAATGTCCGGAATAAAAAGATGTATAAGTCAACTGTCGATGTTTATGACTGGGAAACCGGTCAACTCCTCGGAGTCTGCGTGGAGGGAAGAGTTGCACAAGTGAGTTACCTTGATACTATGGTACCTTTTCCAAAGACATAGGTAAACCTTTATTAAAATATTATCTGCAAATTTTTTCATAATGAATTAGATGAAAATTTTGTTCAAAATATTAAGAAAGTCATCAGGGCGTACCTAGTTGTGACACAAAACAATAACCAACTTTACAACAATCTCCATCTTACGTACCCAAATATTTGGCAACAATCCGATCTGAAAGAAAACTTTCTGCTTGGTAACTTCTTGAAAACATTATTAATGAAATGCCACCTGTTTAGTATTTAGCGATACGCAAACTAATTGTATTCCTTAAACTACGCGCGCATGTTTGTAATCAACGTTAAAAGATGTTATGCTGCGTTTCTTACAATACCCTCATTACTAGCATACCTATAGACTGTACAATCGAAAGTTCGTGATTAATTTTCATGGAAGCAATGAATTCTTGCATTGCTTCAATGAAAATGATAATCAACAGCTTTTAATTTTACTACTTAATAATTAATTATACATTATCATTTTATTGCAAACGTGGTTAACTAAGGCCTAATTGCCCTAATTTAGGGTAGGTTCGAACCTCTCCGTGAGGACGTTTATAAGCTGTTGATGATAACGATGATAATTACTATGTTCTTTTAAATCGTCATTATATAATTGTACGACCCAGCTTTGGAATGGATATTAATTAATTAATAACGTTAACAAATCATTGTGCATTACCGTGTCAATCTTGGTGTTTGATGACTTTGCAATTACCTGCGCCCCAATCTTTTTAATTTCAATTATAATTTACTTGACAGTGTCCATCCACGTTATGAGTATCAAATCAATCATTAAATAATGTAGTGTTATTAAAATGTACACACAGTAAGTTTTTATATATTATATTGTGGTATATTGGGGTACACTTAGAACGATCACCTCTTTGCACTATTCAACGAGTGAAAAACATGGGCCAATTTGGTGTTTACATCACAACTCGCTTTAAAATGGATCGTTATTTTAGAAAAAAATACAATCTATAGATCCATTCGCAAAAAACCTAAATTAAACAATAAACAAACTAAAATAAACCGCCTAAACATTTTTCTGCAAAACCAAGTATACCTAATATTTTTGAATAGGTGCATAACAGTGTTGTATTATATCTAACATTTATTCTTCCAAATTTAAAAATATAGAAAAGTTATTCATGAAATGAGACATCGAATAATAATTGCAAAACTTTAAACTCTGTATGCTCATAAATAATAATTCAGGACGGGTACTAAATTTATCTTATTCAATTAAAATTTTAGTGTTAACACTTATGAGGAAACCGCACCATTTAAATGTCCTGAGGTTTCATTGCAGCTTATTTTGTAATATACTTTGTGAAAATACCTACGTTATTACTCAAATATGTACCTAAATGTCTGTTAACATTACTCGAATAAAGAGAAATCTCTCGGTGTTACTTAATTTATAATTGAAGGAATGTAGCTTTAAGATCTCTTGATTCTTTTCACTTAATTTACTTAATTGGCTGTGTTGCAATTATTTATGATAAAAATTGTATTCCAGGTAATTAGAGGTTTATTACAATAAGTGATGTAATTCAAAATCTTATACATATTACAGAATAGCTTCAGAAAAAAAATCCATCTCAGAAGTATTTTATTCTATTGTATTTTATTAACGATAGACGTCAAAAAAAATTGAATAGAATACTGCTTTATAAAAAACCAAACTATTGTGAAACAAAACCTAACTATTTTAAAATACAGTGAAACATAGAATCTCCTCCTTTATTGAAGTGGGTTAAAACAATGTTAAACATGGTTTCAGTCTTTTTTAATTAGTAAAAAAGAACAAAATAAAGATAAATACATACGGTACATTTTACCAATTTTGTACAATGGGTGACCTTATAGCGATATCCAAAATCTCCTCCAAGTAACCTTAGGATGGACAGGATTGAAAATACAGTACTCGAGGGAAATTGATGACGATTGATAAATACACGACAAATAATATTACGTAGAGACTAAATATATACATACATAACGTATCTTATTAAATTTAGTGTATATATATATATATATATATATATATATATATATATATATAACTTGCTAGATAAATAAATTGATAACACCAAAACATAATAAACTGTAAACACTGTAATGTTAAACTTATTTACATAATTACGACTATATTTACTAACAATATGTTACGACAAAATTACTATGCTATAATTTGAAAAGCATTACTATTTTTTCATACATTTCTGCTACGTTTTATTATTTCGACGTAAAAACAATGCGGAAGGAAAATCTTGAAATGACAAAAATAAAATATAAACCATTTGGCATTTGTACCAACCACATACAAAGGCACTCTTCTGGAAGGACAAATTGAATAATACTTAAAACGACAGACCATTTTGTAAAAAAAAAAGAATTAATGTTTATGCCATAATGTTCAAGCTCTGGACATATTGCAGCGTCGCGTTATGTGTATTATTTACGATGCGGAGGTAACGAACACCCTAGACCTCTGCAATTGCGTCGCGACATAGCGCCCATTATCGTTTATACAATAGAGAGTGCTTTGAGGAGCTCGTTGGCCTTATCTCTCCCCCTCCTTTCCTACTCGTTAGTACGCGTGCTGGTCTACGGAGTCACTCTCACTGTCGCCACGTCTACTTTGCGCACAAAGAGATTTCGTGACTTCTTTTTCTGTCGCACAGCTTCAGCGTGGAATTCTTTACCGGCACACGTATTTCCTCCTTCATACAACATTGGTTTCTTTAAAAGAGACGCGAGGGCCGGCAAGGTGGAGGTAGCTAGGGCAGTTTGCTGCACTGGCTATCTTCACATATAGACACCTCTACTGCTTATCATCAAGTGGTGTCTAGTCATGTGCTGAGCTTTATAAAATATCTAATATAATATCCAAAAACGATTATATTTTCTCTTCTGGAGCTCTAATAAAAAAATGTTTTTATTTTATTTTATGTTATTATTATTTGTTATTTTTTATTCAAATACATGACACGATTCCTGAGTCTATTTTAGTTACAAAGTGGACACGAAAAACACGAACCGATTCCATCCCACAATTTTGGAATCATTGAAAAACTATCAATCACTAAATTAGTTTGCTTTGAGTTTGAGTAGCTCACGTCTACACAAAGTGGAATTTATCAATTGAAGGACGATTTTAATTGATAAATATAGATTAAAGAAACGTTGAATTATTTAGTTAATAAAAAAATTGTATATTATTAATCCATATGCTTTCATTCTATAATTTACGAGTAATCCCTTATTTGTATTCGGAATTCGAACCAAATAGAATAAGCTGACGCGTAAATTTTCTAATATATATTAATTGTTTTAATTGTTATAAACAGATATAATATAATATTATTTCAGCACATGTTTGAAAGGATATAGTTACACACTGAAAGCTTTAAAATATTCTATTTCATATACATATTGTTTTTATACTATTCAAAATGAAACTACATAATCGAGAAAGCTTTCGAAGATAAAATTGTTTTAATATAAAAGCTTTCAAGCTGATAAATATAATTGAAAGGTACATGTATGTTTCATTGTGTCCTCTGCGGGTGATAAAATATATTGAGTGCTGTTAAAGCCTTCATAAAATATAATGCACTCACGACTATTACTCCAGTTACTGCCACCCGTATTTATTGAATATTCGGTTTATTGGGATTTGTTCATTATAGTCTGTAGTGCTAATTAAAACCATGCACATTAGTGAAACATAATATACATGAAAAATTATAATTACGTACACGCTGCAGTATATGGTTAAACATTTTTAAGTCCATCAGAACTTCATCGAAAATGAGAGTCATGTAAGAGATATCTTTACACAAAAAATAAAGATTTTTACCCTTTATTGCTATTATATTAACTGATTTTCAAGAAGACCGTTTGAAGTGTCAATACCGAACTCGAATTTCAAACCAAAATTTTATATCTTACTTTTAAGTAAGGAGGGTTATTTTTAAATAATACCATACAAGCAATTCATTCAATATGTTTATAAATGCTGCTTACATTGAATAGGAATTTGAATTTATATAGTATATTCATATCTCTATCTTCATATTAAAAATAAAGTAAGAAATGTGAATTATACTGATAATCATAACTTTACACAAAAAATAAAGATTTTTACCCTTTATTGCTATTATATTAACTGATTTTCAAGAAGACCGTTTGAAGTGTCAATACCGAACTCGAATTTCAAACCAAAATTTTATATCTTACTTTTAAGTAAGGAGGGTTATTTTTAAATAATACCATACAAGCAATTCATTCAATATGTTTATAAATGCTGCTTACATTGAATAGGAATTTGAATTTATATAGTATATTCATATCTCTATCTTCATATTAAAAATAAAGTAAGAAATGTGAATTATACTGATAATCATAACGATAATAATCTGTCGCATAATATCGTTATAATAGACAATATGGTTTTTATTTTGTTCTATTATGTTTTAAGAATAACGTTTTTCTTTCTAGATACCGTCAAGCCCGTTATGCAGCGAGGCGTATGAAGAAGCGCGTCATCTTCAAACACGGAGATTGTAACGTTGTTCAATGGAACGTGGCGAAGCGCAGGCGCCGATACCTGGCGGACATCTTTACTACACTCGTAGACGCACAGTGGCGCTGGACGCTGCTTGTGTTTGCCCTGTCTTTTATTCTCTCATGGCTCCTATTTGCTCTTATCTGGTGGCTCATCATCTTCACACATGGAGACTTAAACCCTCCCGACAGCCAAAATATCACCTTTACCCCTTGTCTCACCAATGTCAACTCTTTCACTGGCTGCTTCCTTTTCTCTGTTGAAACCCAACACACTATCGGTTACGGCTCAAGAACAACAAACGAGGAATGTCCGGAAGCAATCTTCGTTATGTGCATCCAGAGCATCGTCGGTGTCTTCATACAAGCTTTTATGGTAAGGATCCGCAGTATTCTATTTCTAAATATACATTCGTTTGTTTGTATTTGATATACCTACTATTTATATTGTTATTAGGGTAAACATTTAAAATTTGTAGAACAAATCGTTCTATAAAAGAAAATCTAAACAGCAGAAAAGTATTAACATTCCATCCAATCATTACGTATAGTTACTTTAATATAAAATCATTATCAAGATTATGGTATTGATATAAAAACTCACTTTGCTTATATGATAATTTAGTATTGAAATACTCTTGGAAACGAGCCAATCTTGTAAATGAAGCAACCCGACGAAGCATCATGCCGATAGCTCTTTTAAAAATAATTACCTACTTTCAAATTAAGATTCTTCATCGTGTAATTTTATGTATTCACATGCTATTCAGTTATGAATGAGAGTAAAAAGTGAGAATTTGATACTCCCTCCAAATATGTAATGAATTTAATGAGTTATTAGCATCTACAAATGGAAGCTTGTCATCAGTATACTATCTTCTATAGTTACTGCGTGACCTAACGACAAGGTTACTCTAATTTTAGGTGGGAATCGTCTTCGCAAAGCTCTCTAGACCAAAAAAACGTGCCCAGACCCTGTTATACTCCCGTAACGCTGTGATATGCCTGCGAGATGGCCAGCTATGCCTGATGTTCCGCGTCGGTGACATGAGAAAATCCCATATTGTCGAAGCTCATATAAGAGCACAGATAATTCGCCGCAAGGTATATACTTACGACCAAATGGAGACTGGTTAGTGATTGGGGATTTCTGTCAGCACGCTTAAATTCTATGTAGAGTTCGTACTGACACCATTCTCTAGTCCCGAACAAGTGCGCGTCGAACTCTGAACGAAGTCTGATTTCGACGCGCATGGTTTTGGAATACCGGATTTCATTATTTTCTTCCCTTGTCCATAGGTGGGTCTTATATTCGCAAAGTTGGCGCGGGCCAAAAAGCGCAACACCACGCTCCTGTTCTCAAGGAACGCGGTGATTTGTTTACGAAACGGGGAGTATTGTCTTCTTTTTCGCGTCGGAGACATTCGCAAGTCGCATATCCTTGAGGCGCACATCCGTGCTCAGATTATCCGGAAGAAGGTAATCATTATAGCGATTGCCTAAATTTGTGTGTTGCTATAATATGCGTTTGGACCGCATTTTTGTAACAATTTGCATTTTATAATGACCCATCTATGAACTTGTTCGATGTTATTTAACTTACAGACAGTGCTTGCCTTTTCTAACACTATTTTTCTTGTTTTCACTTTAGCTAATGCTTTGCAACTTTTGACACACATTCTTACGGGTTACGTGTAACGTTAGAAGCAATGAACATATGTATATATTGTACAAAATATTTTGTCATATTAGACCAAGTTTTATTAAATATTAGCTTCTAAATATGCACCTTGGACTTTTTCTGAAGTTTAGGACAATGATGAGCGTGTTTTTGATAACAGTTAATTAGTTTAGATCTCGATTTTTTTTTAAAACATTTTTTTGTTTTGGTTTCACTATTATTACCAAATAACATAAGTGCTGCGTAAGTAAGATTACCAACTTAGCAGTTATTTGGTAATGATATCAGGGGAGCCACCATGAAATAATCCATTAAAAACTTCGAGTCGTAGTAATACGAAGAAATAATTTTTTAAAATCTTCATTTACACTAGTAAAGAACAATTGAGTGCAAAACGAAATAATAGTCCTAAGCTTCAGAAAAAACTAAATCAAAATGAAATTCCCTCTAAATATTTTTAAAATTCTATAAAATAAAATTATTTTTATTTGACTAAATAAAACCCATGAAAAAATACATATTTCAAAATATTCTCACTAATTAAAACCTCATTCTAATTTATTTTAAATATTATAGAAATCTAAATAAACTTTTATACCACTATATTTTATTATCACATCCTCTAACCGTATGCCCGCTTATCTGGTTACATGTAGTATATATATATAAATATAATATATACGTATAAACATTGTTCATTGATTTCCGTAATGGTTTTAAATATATTCAGTCCGTGAAGTATATTTTATACTAGCTTCTATTAGTACTACTCGATACGATTTTGAGTGTGTTCTGGAACTAATTTATTCATTTGGAACGATGACTCATTTAGTTCAATAGATATTTAATTCTAGCCACACTGAAATACCTACGCGTTAGCAATTGATAGCTGAGACAAACCATGATTGGAAATTGATATACAAATAATTTGTTGTTAGTAGTTTTATAAAACACTATTACATATTAACCATTCTTTGAAATATAACTTCTTTAAAAACTTATGAAAAATGAGAGGGTTTTTTAACATTGCATTATAAAGACTTTTGTTTTAGAATAGGTACTTGTAGAATTTTTTGGCACAGCTTTATGAAACCTATAAGATATTATGCATAGATGATCATATATTTCAATGCTTAAGGTGCATATGCTAAGTTCACGTGTAAATATTTATTCTATGTAAAGAATAATGGGGCACCTTGTAGGTATTATTACGTTATTTGCTTAATCCTTACTTATCTATGTAAATACTCTTTAATCGTAACTATTAACATCTGTTAGATTTAAAAAAAAGTTTTACTTTTAATTAAAATACTATCATTCTGTTTTGAAATGGCCTAGACATTTGCGTTGATAAATACTGTTACTAGACAATTATTAAAAGTTTACTTAAATGGTTCTTGGTAATTTGCTTTTTTCTTAACTTTTTATGATATATATCTAATTATGAAATGGTCAATGTGCGGAATTGACATGGCATGGATCATTGCATGGTATTGAAGATATTATAAACTTATAATAAGTTAAGAGTCTGAATCAACACAGTATAATTAATGATAGATCATTAGCTATTAAAATATCAAATGACGAACCTTAAGGTTGATCAAAACGTAACCCAAAAAATACATATTATTTTAGTTACAGAATTGCACAGATCAAATTTTGATTTTGATTATGAACAATTGTTTCTGAAGTTTTTCTGAAGGCTGTTCTTTAAATAATATTGGATATAGCTTTAGAACTTTTAAAGATGAATATATATATTGAATCGGGGTTTATCATCAATAGCACAGTTTTTATGCTTACATTATAGTTATAGTATATAAAACTTAAATCAAAAGAGTATTTCCTATAACATTTAGACAACGAGGGAAGGCGAAGTCCTGCCGTTCTATCAGCAAGAGCTGAAGGTTGGAGCAGACGGCGAGGAAGACCGGCTGATGTTTATTTGGCCCATGACAATCGTGCACAAGATCAACGAGAAATCACCTTTATACAACCTCTCGGCTTCGGACATGCTGAGGGAGCGATTCGAGATAGTAGTAATGCTAGGTAAGTGATAAACTTTAATTTTAATATGGGTTTAAATTGGTGTAAATCAAATTTATCACATCATGACGCCTATGATTACGACAATGTTGTTATTTCGAGGCTCATTAATACTGGTATTAATATGTTTATCAATTATTTTTCAAATGTAATGAAAATAAGAACTGTTTCATTAAATTACAACACAGCTCATAAAACGTACAGTTTGAAAAGACACTGGCTTTAGGAGAAGTCCATTTGCGAAGATAGCTCGTGCAGCACGCGACATACTATACTTCAAGTATCCTGTCGATGATTTCCTTAAATATGTACGTTGGATATATATACATATGAATTCAAAATTTTAAAGCACATTAGTATGTGGCACACTAAGCCATCGACGCTTGAAATATGTATTTTCTATAAACTGTCTACACAATCCAGATAAGTATTGTGTTAAGCAAATATATATAAATTTACAGCTTTTGTTACTATATGCCTCTCTAGATATATGTCTTTACTGGATTGAAAAATAGACAAAGTACAAATATATGTAATTGATAAAGCAGAAGGTAATGCTGGCATTTACAATATGATAAATAGTAGGACATGTTAGCTAATTAACTTATATTGACAAGAAATATCTTCAATAGTGCAAATTACTGCGTTCTGCTGATTATTTCACATGGTTTCGTGTAAAAAAATAAACCTAACACAATGTGAGACATTTGTAACGGGTACATTTTAGCTATAGCTTAAGTACGTTAGTATTTCCAAGCCAATATTAGTTTCAATAGAGATAGTGTAAAGTATGTGACGTCATTCTCTGATGACGTAGGACCACGATGTTCTTGGCACTTCCATGACACCGGCTTGGTAGGTTGCCCTAAACTAAAACAGTAGCCTTTATAATTATGTCCAATAAAGAAACAATTGACACCCGATTTAGATGTTATAAGAAATATAATATGAATGTTTATAATATAATATGACTGTTTGTAAATTTATAATTTATCTACCCATTTTCAATTTGGTAATATATTTATTACTTTACAGTATTGACGTTCTATTCTCTTTGATATTTTTTATATTCAGATGACAAGATTGTTATTAAATAAAGTTTCTTGTTTCCTAAATGTAACATTGAAACTTTTAGTAAACTACAACTTACTTGCAACTTTCTTACTTACGACTTTGCAATTATGTGTATACTTTTTAGTGGCTCTTTATTATACATCATATTTTATAATTAAATATAGTAACTCTTAAATTAGTAACTCTTGTTTAGTAAAAACAAAATAAATAAACTTTATTATTTGAGATTTTAATGTCGTGAATCCTTGGTTAATATTTATGAGCTCCAATGTGAGCTTGTATATTCGTATAGTAATTACATTGTATGTACGAGTTATATCAATTGTCGGGCTGAATTTGGACTGAATACACATCGTTAATAACACTTACACAAAATCACATTAGGTCATTGTCAACCATTGGAAGCCCCTAAAATTGACATTAATACTTATTAATTTGTTTTACGTACTTATTTGTAGAGGGTGTAATAGAGTCAACTGGCATGACAACTCAGGCTAGAAGCAGCTTTTTGCCGTCAGAAATACTTTGGGGCCACAGGTTCGAAACCATGGTCACATTCAGGAAAGACACCGGTGAATATGAGGTGAGTTTGTGAATGAAGACAAGATAAAGAACACACAAAGAGAAAGGCTTCGTTTAAAAACCAACAAAATAGCGGCTCCAATTAACGTAATCCTACGTCTAGCATCTAGCTCTAGCATCCATCTTTAAGGTTAATATCGAATTCCCCACTTCAACACAATATAGCAATATACTAAATAAATAAGTAACAGGACTAATTTTCGTTTATGATTTGACTTAATTCTGCTTAGCTATTTAGAAAATAATTATCTTAAAAAGTTATTAGAAGTATTTTTATACGTATGTATAATTAGGATCTAAAGTAGAATAACAGTCAGATATATTTTGACTATAGTCTGTCTTAAACAAAAAAACTAATTTATTGATTTGATTTTATTGAGGACTATGTAAGATATTCAGAATGGTGCATTTTTTTAGATTATAGTGATTTTCTTAATCTAACTGTATAGTTGTTTAACTGTATAGTTAGATTTTTTAAAACCGTCTAAAATTTGACCTTTATAAAGGGCGTAGAAGACTGACACACATATTATTTTAAATAAACTTATTAAGATTGTGGGAGGTCGTAATTTTGCATGTTACTCTTGTACATATATTAATGTCCTTGAACAATATATTCTCAATGTTTATGATTAATTAATATTCTTATAATTTATCTATACTAGGTATATTCATACTTATGTATATTCATCGATAAATTCATTGCATTGGTAGAAGTTTTTTCCGCAGATTTGTTTGCTAACACGGAACAAAACAAGTTGTATTCTTGGAAATTTCTGCACGGAAAACGATTCATCGACATAATATTACGTATTATGCTCAATGTTTACAAACTATGTATAGGCTTTTAGTCATTTTTAGATTCCTGTTCCTATAATCTTTAATTATTACTATTATGGTATTTTATTTCCAATAAACAACGCCTTTTGTGATCTTTTTCTTGTTTAAACTTTTTTTTAAAAAAAAAAGTTTAAACAAGAAAAAGATCACAAAACAAAAAAATGTTTTTCATAATGAATGTTAGAATAAATACAAAAAAATACTAAGATAAAAGAAGTATAAAAATACAGTAGAAGTGGTGCTTGAACAAGGTTTATACAACTAAGGCAATATAATCAGGCTATATTAAAAATACTTTCTTGCTGAGATATGTACTGCATTTATATTTTATCTGGTTATAATGCAGCCAAATAAATAAATAAAATCAAAATAAAATGTAGCCATAAATCGTAGAAAAATCATTGCCCATAAAGGCCTTTCCATAAAGGCCTTGTCTTTAACTCATTATCAATATTATCTTTTGTTATTAAGGTTGACTACACCAGATTTAACAACACGTATGAAGTAGACACGCCACTTTGTTCTGCAAAACAACTGGATGAACTTCGAGCAACAGTTTCTACATCCCAGAAATTAGGTAATTACTATAAAGTTCTTCCATAATATTAAATTAATCTGAAGTTAAATTTATATCCAACAAAGGTAATAAAAACTATAATAATTGATTTTCGACTACCGCCTCTTGTTTTTTTTCTAAATTTTACAGAACGCTTATATTGCATAAGAAAATTATGCAATATAGACGTTGTTCTGTAATAGTTAGGTGATGTTCGTATTTTGATGTTTTTTCTATAATGCATAAATTATGTCAATTTTAAAATATTATGTACTTATCCTTCCATTTCAAATGGTTTTGTTATATTGTGTACTATTAATATGAAGACTATAATTACATTAACGCCTAATTACTTTTATTCTCAGACAAAATGTTGGGCACAATACCAAAGTCATTCTCAAACGACACACTAGATCTCAGCTCCGTTGATTCCATGTCACTGGATGAACACATCGAGATAAAAATCCCCGAAGCAAGAGCTAGAGAGAACCGTTTGATGGCACAAACCAATTTCGTTCAGCACATTAATGAGAAGTCTAGAAATCCGAGTCACACACACTTAGGTGTAGAAAACAGTGTTGATAGTTCGAAGAATATGGTAACGGAGAGTAAAGTCGTTGATAATATAAATAGACAAAATGAGAACAAGGATCCACATATGAATCGATCTCATAGTCACGCCAGCATAAAGAGAGTGCACGCTCTCATGCCAAACGGCATCAGCCATGCTGCACAAGGAGTCGAACACAAAAACAGTGAACATAGAATAAGAAAGTAAGTATTAACTTACAAGGATATGTCTGGCCTATATATAGCATTAATAAAATTTAGTTTTAAAATCAAAATTTCATATTATATATTAAAGTTCAACAGTAGATATAGAGCGCCAGTCTGGATCGTAATTTGCACAGAAATGTACTATTCCACAATCAGAAACCAGCAGCTCATAACTATTTTTTATGAATATTGCCGCAAACGGAATTGTTATTGAGTTCTATAGATACTATAGGTATAAACGTATAGTCTCTAGTCATAAAATAAAATAAAAAGGCGGCTTTCGGCTATAAAGCCTAAATTGGTATTTTTTGTTTATAATTCTGTAGGAATATTCTTAATCTAAATTTAAGTTCAGTTTATTCCATTCTTTGATTATTTTTCGAAAAAGGATATCAAAATAGGATGTCCTGTTATTAGTATCTCTACTAGTAGTTCTTATAGTAGTAGTCTTATTATCTTAAATTCAGACAGCTTTAAGTAAACCAAAAACACAAATATACATGGTATGTATTAATATTCTTTCTAAAAGCAACATTGTTGAGACGTACATTAAGTTGAAAAATTGAACATATATTTTAAACGTCATATGTTTTGATATTTTTGAAAATTTTTCAATTACATTGAGTATACAAAGATGCACTGCATTTATATTCAGAGTGTAAGTATTCTACAGATTAGGTTAAATTTAATTAAAAATTACAGTTTTTATCATTATTTTATCGAGACAAGACTAATAGAAAACTAAAACGAAAGTTTTCTAAGAAACTTATAGAGAATCTACTGAGTAAATAACCCAAGGCAATAACTAATATTAATAAATACCGTAAGTTAGGGCTTAGCTGCGATTTTAAAACATATCAATGAAATATTTTTTCTTTTAAGATCACCGAGTGCTAACCACATTACCGAAAAACCGGTGATACCCATTCTGGTAACGTCACCGGAAGCAGACCCCGCTTGACACGAGCTTCGCGACCAGTGTTCAACCATAGTCGCGAGAATCGATCACAAACACCTGTCCTCAACTCGAGCCAGAACTTTCATCTGCAGCGAGGGTTTTGAAAACATTCAAGAAACAGACGAAGAGAAGAACTTGGCTGAGCCACAATAGTACACTTAGAAATTAGGTATAAAAGACAAGACCGCTTAAATTTATTAAATTAAATTGATGCCAAATCTTAGTAAAATTTCTTGATAGTAGGATAATGTCTTCCTTATAACGAATTGTCCAATGTGCGAATTCCAGATAATTATGAATTACCTGATAGTAAATAAGTGAAAAGTAAGAAGCTAAAAGTCGAAGAAAATGAACGTGAGAAATTTATTTCTAACAGCTGATTTATTTGCTAAATGTTTTGGAAGCTGTTATTGATACCAAATTGTTAATTGATCGTAATACCCTCATTTCGTATTGTAACCTACTGGATTTCCTTTGGGAGATAGAATTTATTTTTTTTAGTTTTATTAGGTATGTTATGATGTATCTCTCTAAGTATTGTCAGTCATCACATAGTTTTGCTGATTGACACTAGATGGCGTTGGTAGCAACAAAATATAATAGAAATAAAAATGTAATAGAAATGTGCTACTTTGATATATTTTTGTTATACAATAGTAATGATATGTAAATTCCGATTTTTGATACATTTATCTGAATTTATAATTTTTAACGAATTGAGGTGTCAGTTTTCAAAAATAGAGATTAATTTTAAAATAGTGTAATTCTAAATTATGTCACAACCAAGCCCCGTTATAGTTGCTACGCAATACTGTACAGAATGGACAATCTGTTAAGCGCCATTTACTCCCGGATACCACGAAGCAAATTATATTTAAAATATGCCTAAAAAGGTTATAGTTACGATGTATCAAGTAATTAGATACTACATTCAAAGTTTCTCTTCCTAATTTCAGATAAAAGGCAGGAACTTAAAAAAATTTGATTCTGATTGTAATGTTATGAAAATATAGCAGAATTTATTATTTTTATAGAGATTTATACCATTAAAATTGAACATGAACAGTCACTCCTGGACTAGGTTTTTAATACCGGAAAGTTATTAGCGAGATTTTGACAATTAAATTACTAAGATTTTTGCTAACGGAATCTAGCCAACAAATTATTTGAGATACATAAAAATTTTTGATTTTTGTGTTAATATAAGATCCCATAAAAATATAAGATGTTTATAAAGGAATACTTTATACCAAAAAATATTAAAAAGGATTTTGCTCATTCACGCTGTATATAGGTATACCAGTAACTCACGATGTACGAAATACTAAATTTCAAATGTTTGTTTTAGATTATTATATATTAGTTAAACAGTTATTCAGTAACTCGCCTTATAAATTATATAAGCAATTAAACATGTTCACAGTGTCTTGAATTACTAGTAAGGTACACACTTTTCTTAACCAGCACACACATCTATTACTTACCTCAAAGATGGAGTAATAACCTTATACGCCAGCATACTGGAATATACAAGCTTAAATTCAAATAAGAAACAGCTTAGCCAACTTTTGAAACGTCTCTGGCGATTATCAATGTTCAAAATGAAATAAAGTTTTCTTATCGGAAACATTTTTCTGTCAGATACTACTTATTATATCAACTACTTATTACTTCACGTAGTGTGTCAATATATTTGGGACTATAAACGAAACGAGATTCTTCACAACAGCATCTAATTCTATATTTTGGATTTAATCCATGTTAGGGCAAACATTTGAAAGTATTTTCAATAATAGGTAGTATGTATACAACAACTTATTTTAAGGCGTTGTGAATGTATGTACTTAGTAGCTTAGTTCATAAGTGCCTACTATCATTTATTTTATATACAAGGCCTATTAGATCAACGAATGCTCCACTATTAACAGCCAAATTTACATGACACGTACCTATACAAAAATTTTATATAAATACATAATACGAGAAATATTCAATAAATAAAACAACAGAAATAGGTACTTTTATCGACACTTAATAATTGGTTACTTTTATATACAAAAAATGTGATACATTTTTACCAATTTAGTCAAATTTTAGATATTATTCGGCTTCCGTAAAAATATAAAGGCACTTTGTTATTATTTAAGATTAATATTTAAATTAAACAAAATATATTAAGTGTTAGTGTTACTAATGCTTGTTATTTTGGTACAGTATTTTACTATGATTTACAGTCTATAGAATAAGGCTAATGTTTTAAAAATATTGTTTTATTCTATAGTCTATAGCGAAGTGTCAAGGGTCCAGAGCAGCGCGGGCGCTGCTTTTGTACGAACAGAGCTTTGTATTTGCCTGATAGCTAATATCAGAATAAAACATTACCGATTACTATAAGCCTTTTAATTAACACCAACTTAATTCCTCCTACATTTTTCTATACCAAAAACCAGACACTGCATAAAATAAATTTGGTCTTAATGGTAAATAAGTAATTTATTGACAATATAGGAGAGGTTTTCCTGAGCTCTAGCTATCTACCTCGCCACTGAACTAAAACAAAGTGGGTGGCTGCGATCTGTATGGAGAGTCTAAGATTATTTTTATCATTATTTTTAAAACTTATAAGTGTACAGTTTACCTATTTCGCTAAATATTTATAGACAACCTTTACAAATATCTACTACCAACAGTTGTTAATTTTCTTGTAGAATTGGCCCACAGTCAGGCTCTCTAAATTCGAGTGGTAAATACACCTTACTTTAATTCGATGACAATAATTTGAATATAAAGATAAGCCCTTATTATACTATACACATATAGATGACGTTATTCACTTTATGACACTTGAGTACGAACGTATCAAAATAACAATATTGTAATAAAAGTTATATAAAAATATATAACCGAAAAAGACATTTAGAGGATGAATACGTAGAAGTAACGACAGACCTATAAATTTGTTAAATTATAATTTTATAAAATTCATTTGCCCCCTATTTTCTAGCTAAATCGAACAGGCTGAGGTACTTGTACATCCAAGCCATTGGTGGGTACTCATCACAATATAAATCTAATATGCCTGAATTAAGAATACGTTAACTTCACATATAAATGAATAGTGAACTCTTTAATAATTTAAAAATAATCAATTAATATACAAATATAAGGAAATCTCCGTATGTATCTATTATTGGCTAATAGCCACTATGTCTGGTCTTATAATAGAATAATGTTGAATTATAATATCAATTTGTTTTAATACTTTATATTTCTTATTAATTAACAAAAATAACATACTTCAATTTGTTCCGTTTGTTCTTAACACAATTTTATTTGGCAACTTCCTTGTTATTTTTTTTGCTTTTCTTCGATTCATCTTCACTGGATGATGATGAATGTTCCGGTCTGTTGAAGTAGTCTGGCGGATATTTAACTATGGAAGGTCTATGACTGATGCTGACTCGCTTTATCGCATCCGCCACCAGCCTGTCAGTGATGCGGGAGAGAGGCGAGCCCGGCACTTGGGAGTCACAAGTCAGGGAATGCCTCAGGATTATAGGCGAACTAGGATCCAGGTACCCTGCAATATATTGATTGAAATTATTAGGTACACGTTCGTTATAACAATTAATGATATTTAGTAATCTCAAGAAGTAATAATGGGACGATATTTCTAACTCCTAATTGACTAGTTTTATAATTTTGACTGGGTTTACATGGGGTTCATATCAAATTTATTTTTGAAACCTAATACGCATGTGAGTGTGGGTGATGCCATTATGCAGGAGCGCTCGATAAACTTATTTTAGTTAAAACATTTCTTCCCTTATTATTATTTCAAATGAAACAGACAAGACATTAACATTTATGTATAAAGAGTTTTAAGTCAGATCGCATTAATTAATTGTAAACTTACAAGCTCACACACGTAAGTAAGCTTTTTACGTTTCATCTATCATCTACAGTTTATATAAATCTCACTGCTGGGCACAGACCGTCCTAGATAAGAGAAACTCGAGGAGTTTGGGCAATAACCCTAACACACTGATTGGTTATGATTGTGATATGCACAAGGTGTTGCTAAAAGACTTGAAACTAATCGAGGCCCTCTTAAAGAAAGATCTTTATCATGAAGGTAATATTATCCAAATCAAGTGTTTACTAGCGCTTCGTACTTTAGCATTCATAGTTTTAAAACCTAAATGTGCAATTGATACTGAATTAACGGAGCATTATTGGTCTATCTGAACCATATTATGTATTAAATATATTTTAAAAAACTAATGCACAACTATATTTTTTATACCTCTACTAAATTAAAAAAAATAAAGTAAAGATTTGAGATTTGTGAGATTTGATGATAAAATCAACACAATTAAAAGTACTTATAATATATATATATATATTAATACTTACGTGATAATAAGAACATATTCAGTCATGACGTCACAAACATAAATGACAGTAAAATAACACATCCACATAAGCGCTATACATAAAACAGTTGCGGTAACCGGTTGATAGCCAGGATTCTAAGTTTAATTTGGAATAGTCTTATTTCTATAAAAAAAGATAGAAAGTATTGTCATTAGTTTATTTTACAAAAATGTGCTTGCATTTAATATAAATCAAACTAATTGCGATCTCGTTTCGATAAAAACACATTTTTCATAAAATAATGTTTTCTATCTCTATTAATAAAATGAGAAACAACAGTACTGAAAACACTGAAACAGTACTCAATTCATGAGCATTCATAAATGAAAGTACTGAAAATATAGTTCATTGAAAAACCACCCTTTGCGTATACTGATGAAGAAGGTTTTATAATTATCAAACGCATTTTTTTACTCAGTTTTAAATCATTATCCCTATAATTAAGTAGAGAAACCCAGGAATTTGGAACATTAATTAACGTATTGTCATTGGAACAATGGACCGAGCTGAAGGTTTATCCATTTTATTGGGAAGATTTAAATTAGTTATTTTTTTCATTATTGATTAATAAAATTTTGTTCTTACGTAAAATTTGATATCTATTAAACCCAAATAATAGTTATTCTATTATTCGATAGCTAATAGATATCAAATTTTGAATTATTAAAAAAAATCGTAATTTTTAATTTTGAGGTTATATCCAAGACCATAGAGAATTTAAACGAAAATAAAAAACATACCTACTTAGTTTATCATATAATATTTGTCTTGTTACATAAAATACTGTACAATATCTATTTTCCATTTGCATTTCCTATTTACAGTTAGCATTGTTGTAAATAAATATTTGTGATTAAGAGCATACATAATGGAAGTAAATAATAGGTGTCATTAATCAAACACCAATCAACTTCACTACACAAATAATTATTCATTTTATATTATATTTACCTACGTACCTTTGTATCCTTACATTTTATATTCATTTCAAAAATATTTATGAATATACTTATGTAACAATATTCCAATGTATGAGAACAAAACATTTATTCGAGATAATTTCATAGTGGATTCGGTGACGTTGTACTTATACATTTTAATAACAATTATTTAATTATATTATATAAATCTAAGACAGTGGAATGTATGACAATTCTTAGCACAACCTAGAACAATTTGAGATTCTTAATTCTATGGAATTGATAAAATAATTCCTAAATACTCATTTTGAAATAAAAAGATCTAGGAATGGAAATATAAATTATTTTGAATTCTTCAAATATGACTAGCACGATATTAACCGGATGCTTTAACTAAAAAGGCTTTGCTAATAATTTAACTCAACACAACTACTTTTTAATAGATTCTATTGATAAATAAATCATTAAAGTTTGTCGATCTCTCGATTTTTTCTTATTATCTAGATTGAATCCTTCATGACTTGATGCAATTAGATACGAAGGCATATTTAAAAACATCCTACTTTATACAATGTCAGATATTTTAAAAATAAAAACGAAAGTAAAGACAAATGACTTGATTTATCCCACGAATGATTAAATTACATTAAATAGAGAATCAGACAAGTTATATAGTGTAAAGATAATAAAATTAATTTTGTCTGATATTCTGTCCTTGAGTATAGGCAATCTGACTTGGTTCTATAATTTCAGATGTATGAACTGACTTCAGTTGTTGACCGTACAATTTCGTTTTTTATTATGATCATTGTACAATAGCTTTATAATACAGTGCATAAGAGCTATTATAATGTAACAGTAAAGTCGCCGTCCTTTTGCTCAGTTTTCGTGTCAGTGGTGCTACGTTCAGGCATCTTCAGGACTAGAGGCTGTGGTTCCGTGCTCCCTGTGACACATCACAAAATACAAACACGATTATTAAATGAAGAATAAAAAATTATTAAAATCATTAATCAAAAAAAGTATTAAATTACCATCCAAAGTATTCATTTAATCTTTATTTCTTTAATAAATAATTATAAACTTTAAGTATGATAAATCAAAATTATCCAATAAAAAATTTCGATATCTATGTACTTAGTCGAAATATAATAAAATATAAATTGTAAGATTCTGAGATCGATGATTATTATTCTGTATTTTATTAATTCAAAAAAGTTCTCAATAAATTCCATCGTTAAATATTTTTTATAAAACGTCTTATCGTCGATAGTTACTCACTTTATACTTTTATAATTAGAAATTCCAATTACTATAATAGCTACTTACATAGGTCACATAAAAATTATCCACAACATGCATCAAATTTATATTAAAAAATACACTTTTGTTTTACTCAAACACATCTAAATACTTTCATATTGAGTAAGAATGCTAACAGCATTACCATATATTTTGACATGTAATTTGAAATTTTTGGTAAAGTTTATTTTTTAATATTTGATACAATTTATTTTATTTTGGTCCATTAAAAGCACTGAAACCTATTATTATTATTGCTACAATCTATTTATAATTTAACAACTTAAAATTTATTGGTGCTACTGTCATTTACTGTAAACGCTCATTAAACTTAATAACTAACAGAAGCACAACATAGTTGAACAATGTTTACCCAAAATAAATTTAATTAGCGTTTTAAGTAAAGCCTTAAGACCAATAAGTTTTTAACTAAAATATGTAGAAACATATTTAGCTATTAAAAATGTTTAATAATTTTTTTAATTCAACAGAAAATGTTGATAGCTTGTGCTCAATTTTAGAAATAATTACAAACTTGTCATTTTCATCGCATCTATTCGCAAAATTGCAAAGATGCGAATAGAAAATTGGTCATACCGCCCATTTAATAACAGTGACGAAATGACATTTGGAACTCTATTTTAATTAAAATATTTAAACGAAAATCGCTTCGATAAAATGAGAATTCGTTAGACACAAAGTTATAAAAATTCAGAATGGATGGAACATATAACTTTATTTCTTTTTTACATTTCTTTAATAAAATTATTTAGAACATTGTAATTCCAATATATATCTCATAAATATATATTGGAAGATGAAGTCTTGTTTATATTACAAAATAGCCTCAGGTTAGTACCTTATTACTGTGTATGGATAACATAAGATAAATTAAATGGTGAAGATTACACATAAAAAACATGCGACAATATTGTCTCGGTAATTTTTACTTAATGCTTTTCGATTTTACCCGATAACGACACATCATCTAACTGAATGTGGAGCTATTTGCCACTACCTGTCGACACAAAGAATGAACGAATGTAGACATGAATTGGTCATTTCTGACGTCGTCACCGTTTAAAGAAACAAATGTATCCTGTGTCAAAAAGGGGAGTTCTTTTCGCAAACAATTTGGATGAATAACACATCCTGTTAAGATTTAATAGTGTATCAACTGTCTTGCTATAATTACTTAAGTATGTCAAAGAGTAGTGTGATATAAGTATCCATTGTTTATTTACCTCTAGTTTTGAGCACAGGATATAATATAAAATTAAAATATTATTTTTCATACAACCTCAATAACGTATCACCACTGAAGTATAAATCTTCAAAAATACAGGTAAGTGATCGTAATTTAAATCAATAAAAATGTAAGCTAAAGTGATTTGTTAATTTAACATTCTAACTATCTGAAATAATATCAATTGCTCTTCATTGCATGAAGTATATAAAAAAAATTACTAAGGGTCAATAAATCAATGCATGTAATAAATTAACATTATAACAGGTTATAAATAAACATTATCATTGCATACAATGCATTTAGTATGTTGAACCTAGATAAATAAAATCGCATACATCTCAAAATATTAATAAATCTCAGTATTTTTCGTATTATTTTAAATGAGTTAATCTTCCCTAAGTAGCTCGGGGTCTCAAATAAATATATGACCACCAGTTACAAGTATAACTATCTCTTAATGACTTATACTAGTAGAAAGAGCACATTTAAAAGCGTTGGCATTAGTTAGCATTTCGCACATAACACATGCACCCCATACCAGACTTGACTTTAAATAGAAACTCACCAATGGATCTGCGATCAGGTTGGTTTCCGTAGAACTCGTCCAACTCCTTTGCAGAACAGAGTGGTGTGTCGACTTGTGATGTTTCTTCAAATTTAGAATAATCCACTTCATATCCTTGTCGTTCACGATTATATGTCACTAGTGGCACGAATCTATGTCCCCACATTATTTCACTGGTTGTGTAACTAGAGCGCGCTTGGGTCGTCTGACCAGTAGATTCTATGGTTCCCTCCAATATAACAACTATTTCGAACCTTTCTTGAAGCACGTCCGCTGCAGATACTCCATAGAATGGACTGTCTGCATTGATTTTATGCACCATAGTGATGGGCCAAATGAAGAACAGATTGCTATCACAACCATCTGCATGCAATTCTAGTTCAGTCTGATAATGGGACAGTAACTCCCCTTCTTTCGTTGTCCTAGATCGAATCAATTGAGCTCGTACGCTAGCTCCTATGATATGTGATTTTCTCAAGTCACCAACTCTAAACATCAAGCATAGCTCTCCATCCCTCTGACACACCACAGCATGTTTCGAAAACAATAATGTCTGCGTTCTGTGTTTCGGCCTCGTCATTTTTGCAAAGACAATACCTACCATGAAAGCTTGAATCATAACACCAACTATACTTTGGAGACACATGATAAATATTGCTTCAGGACATTCTTCGGTTGTAGTTCGAGATCCGTAACCAATAGTATGCTGAGTCTCAATACTAAATAGAAAACATGAAGTAAAGTCGTATATATTAAACACACATGGTTTCCAATTTGTCGTTTCTTGCATAGGTGGTAGATGATCAGATTCCAAATCGCCATGTGTAAACGCGATCAACCACCAAATCAAGGCAAAGCCCAGCCATGAGAGGATAAAGGATAGTGTGAACACCAGTAATGTCCATCGCCATTGCGCGTCAACGAGGGTCGTGAACATGTCCTGGAGGAACCTCAACCGCCTCTGAGAGATCTTTGACTTGAGAATATTGCACTCCCCATTTTTGAGAATAGCCCTCCTTTTCGTTCTTCGTGTAGCGCCATACCTGTGCGATCGGCTCCTGTAAACAAACAAGACGTATCAATTAACGTTTCGCCTCAACGGATCCAGTTATCTAACATGCATAGTAGTCCTATAGATAGATGTGAATAAACATAGTTTACAACGTGAGTCGCTGACCTTCGTCAATGTTAATGTCTAATAATTACACAATTAGAAGATAGTTTTCTAATGTAAATCACACTTAACAACGATGCAAGAACGGACAAAAGCGAAACAGTACGGGTGGGAGTCAGTCGGAGACGGCACGGGGTGGCGAGCGTCGACGAACCTCTTGCTCGCGTTTGGGTAGTACACTCCGGGAGTGAGGTTCCCGTTAGCAGCAACCGTTTTCACTTTCAGCCATTCGTCAGGAATGAGATGGGCCTCCTCGCGGCAGGCAGGGGACTCGGGGTTGATGTGCATGGCTCGTGCGCGCGGCTCACTCACGGCAGACCATCTGCGGAGTTACCATGCCGCGAGCCTTCTGGAGCACCGCGCGAGATAATGACCAGATCACGACTGGCGCTGCGTCCGCGCACCAAAGCGCTAAGTGCTGTTTAATTGTACTGCGAGATTCTATAACAAAAATTATCAGATTCTACGGAAAATGATTTTCAGTTAGTGCCTGCGTTGACGTTATCTAGTGTACAGGGTGCGTTCGTAAACATAATTTCCTTGTAGTATGCGTCAAGCATAAATTTTTTAATGTAGGTAGTAAAAAAACTTGAAATAGACGTAATATTATTATATCTCCTAAAATCTCATATACCTAATCTTATCAATTATCAATATTATTTAGTGTTAATACCGTTGAGCTACGATAGATAGGTGCGTATTTCTATGCCCTTCATTATTTTGTAGTAAAGTATAGTAAACTATATTTATTTAATACTAGTGACTAAAATTCTAACAATCATTTAGCCAAATATCCGACTATTTAAAGCTTTTTATTTTCTGATGTATCAGGCGTATTCCTGAAAAGACTAATCATTACGGTTTTGCAAATATTAACAGATGCTATTGCGTTGTTAGAAATATAAGCACCTGCTTGGAATTTTTCATAAGGAATTTATATAACTCATATTGCTAATCGTGTATTGTCTATTATACGACTGTTTGTTAATAAGTACATGACAGTGTTTATACTCCATAAATATTTTGTTTTATCTCAATATTATTTACTTCACAGCTTAAATTCGCTCATACATAATGGAACTTTGCAATCTTCATATTTTGTTTTATTAATATAAACATGAATATGAAAAAAACTAATAAAATAAGATACCTTGGTTTTTATAGTTTTAATAAAAGTGAGATAAATTGAATGCTGAGAATGTTTCTTAAGGATATACATGTTATTTTAACATTTTTGTAAGTATTCTACTCGTAAAATACGAAGATGAAAGATGAGAATAAATGGTTCAACCTGAAAATTAAGAGTCCTTATTTCGTTTTTTTAGCAGAACTATATCCTTTCTTTATCTTAATTAGACCACCTTAATGATAGACAACATATTGTAGTCTCTCGGTAAACCTACGCTACAGATTAAAAAAAATACTGAATATGTTCGCATCATACAGATGCAGTTTTTAAAATGAACATGGTTTATAAGTATAATTAAAAACAAAGTTGCTTGAAGAAAATATTTAAGAAACCTTGTATTTACTGGCGCCTGCCCTCGATTTCATCTACGTAGATTTCATAAGTGAGCTATGGAGCACTTAGAGGCCCTACATTTACTTGTAACGTAAAGAAAAAATGTCCGTCAAATGAAAAAATGTCCTAATATATTTCATGAGAACACAAAAAGGGATAAAATTCTATAATAAACATAAAAACATACATACCCTACAAACATATTGATAATATTAGTAAGAGCTTTATTTAATAAGTATATTTTTATAAAAAAAATTAATTAACATATTTTTATAAATTATACAGATATAAAATACTGGATTTATTAAAACAGCCTATAGTAAAAATGATATTCAACGTTTCCTTTCATTAATTTGACAGTGTAAATTGAGCTGCTAAATACAGAATATTTTCCTATTCTAACTAAAAGATCTCGATTATTTTCGGATGGAAGGTCACTTGAACTGATTGGGCACTTTGAAAAATATGCAAACAAAAAACTCTTCTTTAAAACCTATCCTCTCATTATTCTCTTATTCGTGCTCTTTTGTTTACAGTTTTGTGATGTACAATGACTTCAAAAATTAATTAATTATTCCATCTGTTTTTATATTAATAATTTATATTTGTAACTACTACCTTTGACATTATGAATATACCCAGAAAAAAATATTCCGATATTTTTTATTCAGAATAGATTAAGCTACATAAAAAACTTACACTGAAAATGAATGCGAGCTATATTTTCCTATTCAATAACCGGATTGGGTTACGGAGACTTTAAATTTGATGGTATTCTGACCATTTTATGTAATAAACTGTGATTCATTATGATTTTTTATCAATACTCGCATTTTAAAATTGGTTTTAATTAACCAACTTAAATAAAATAATGTAACTAATATAATGTAAATAATGTAATAAAATAATTTTACCATGTTATTAATATAACAAAATAATGTAGTAATTATTTTGTTATATATTTTGTTTTCATAAGTATGACAAAAAAGTCTCTTTCTTTTTTTCAAATTTATAAGAAGTAAGTATGTTATTAACTTAGTAATAACGTAATTCAGCATTTAATTTTGTTTTCGAAATAGAGTTGAGAGTTAGTCTCTCAAATCGAGAAAAATCACATTACGATATAGAAAAATCTACCTTTAGTTTCCGAGCTACACTTGCATGTCAAAGGCACATACGGAAGTCATCACAAAACGGTTATCAGCAAGGATGTCGTTTTTTACAATTTTTGCAAATCAGTCTAATTTTGTTGAGATTAACTTTTAATTATTGGATATCACTAAGAGTTAAGTATATATTGTCAACATTTTTGACAACTTTACAGCGTATCTGTCCGCCTTCATCTCAACCTTCGGCCTTATCTTTACTCACCATCATGATGGTAAGTAAAGATAAGGCCGCAGGTTGAAGCGAAATACAATCCAGATTCCTCAACCACAGAAGAACTGGCTATCTTACTTCCAACTGCTGGACCACAAAAATGCTGTAAACATTACTATTATGACGGCAGACTTCGGTTATATGATGGTAGCTAGCTAGGCGGACTTAGAAAAAACCATGCCCGACTTTGGATCAGAAATAGGTATATGCAAAGTAGGTAGTTATAATATTAAAACATGTCGCCATTTTTGACAAGCTTAACAATAAATTCAACGGTGACAACCGTTGATTAGTTCAATAACGAATGCGTTATGCGTGTGTGATGGATATATCAAAGACTGTGATTGTTCCTAGAATAACAAGATAGTCCCCAGTTTGCTTATTAAATAAATGAAATCGCCGTGCAAATAACATTGATTTGACGTCAATACCGCAATAAAAACTATCACTGTTATTACAATATTTACGGTAAGGGGCAAACAACCCTTTGTCAAATCCCATATACGTTTTTAAAGTCAGCCCTAATTTTAAGAAGAGAATTACTACTTTTTTACAAATACAAATATATAAAAATAAGTTCCACTCAATTGTCTACCTATGTAACTTACTACTGATTTATTTAGTAAAAATATGAAAGAAAAGGGCTACTAATTTTACATTAAACAAGTTACCAATGTTACGAGTTGAGTTACTGCACCATATATTTTTGTAGTCGATTTTGGTAATCACAATATAAGGTCGCATATCCCCAAAGATGATTTACAACGACCATACATCGATATGAACATTAAATAGTTTTTACTGAATTAATTGACTAAAACTATAATATCAGACAGTGGTACAATTTAAATCTAGGTATATTCAATTATCATGTTATTGTTTGACGATATTAACAATACGCATTTCAGGTAAACCTCTCAGAGCACGACTTATTTTTGTTTAACTATTTATTAAACTACGACATTTTTGTCGTGATCTTAATATAAGCACATTGGTGATAAATGATAAACTTTTAAGTGACATTCGCAAAATTATGTTATCCAACCATTGCGTCATGATGATCTAAAATAATAACTCAATTAGATTGACTTACATAAAGAGGATTTTGTTCTTACAAGATTTCCTACTGTCATTAGGTTTTGGTACGAATATAGGTATTAAGCGGGATTAAAAAATATTTACTTAAATATATTATAATGTTATGGTTTATAAGACTATATTTATTTCAGCTGCTTTCATAGATACGTCGTCCTTGCGGCCCAAAACAATTAATTCTTAAAATAGATAGCTATTCCCAAACCAATATCACAATATTAGCATTGCCAATTATTGATAAAGGAAATATATAGCATTATAAATCAGTCTTACAACTTTACATGTATAGAAATGGCTTGGAATTCAAAAGTTCCGCACCATGCGTGTCCACTTACGAACTTTTAGGTGATTAAGGTGCTCTTGTATGAGGTCCATATTATCTACCAATGGTCTTTAGATTGACTAACGTAGTCGGGAACAAATCAAGTGTAATAGTTGCACTATATCTTATATAGTTGGAGAAATAAATCACTCAATTTTACTAGTGTTTTCGTTTCTACAACCACT
The DNA here is from genome assembly GCA_943193645.1 of Acentria ephemerella. Classification (NCBI taxonomy): domain Eukaryota; kingdom Metazoa; phylum Arthropoda; class Insecta; order Lepidoptera; family Crambidae; genus Acentria; species Acentria ephemerella. Next base: position 4,787,351 of record OW971886.1, on the reverse strand, counting down.
TATCTTGAGAATAATTATAGTTATAGAGTACTATGCGATAGTAGTTTATCGAGCAAATTCTTTATTTAGAATAAAAATGACGTCGAATATTAAGTCAACTGAGCATTGCGCGACTAGATAAATAAATTAATTAAATATTTCTGTACCTACTTTCTACCCTGCAAGTTTTTTCTTCATGATATTTTTAAATAGCGCTAATTTTATTTACAAGATTCATCAAGAACTGTATCTATTTGATAGAAACTTAAAATAAACACCAATACCAACACACCTACAAATAATACAAATTATCATACACCCACACTCAAATGCACACACCCACCCCCCCACACACACACATCACATATTCCATATATTTCTTTAATTTTCAGATTTTAATAATTTCTGTTTTTTTTTGTTTTTTGAATTAATTGTTTCTCTATTTCAACTGTAACCGCACCACAAGTCATAAACCTGTACGCATCGGGAGAGGAGAGAACTGGCGTACTGAAATACATGCAAAGTACTTGCCTAGTTCAGACTCTAGTCTCTCACTATCTTATCCACCTGTGTCACATGCATCTGATGACAATGTAATTGTTAAGCTTAAGATGATGAGAGAATAAATAAACGTTATTACTATATAATAATTATTATTAATATCACACATACCTATACTAAAAAAACGTAAATTTTTAATTGGCATTCTTGCAAGACCTACAGCAGTCTGTGATTGTTTTCACGTCGTCAATATAGCTATATAGTAAAGCTTTACAATAATATTTTAATTAACTTATAAAATATCCCACTGAACACATAATAATATTCATATAAAGTCAAGATAATGAAATTTAATTTTAATTTCCGAATTATTTATGAAATATGTACTTATATATAAAACTAAATATAATTATTATAATCGCGGGTGAACCATGTGATAATATTGGAATAGAAATTTGATGGAATATTCCATCGGACTGCATCAAAAACATAAACATATATATATATATATATATATATATATATATATATATATATATATATACATTGTGTTTAAATAGATGAGCAGACACACTATAAAACGAATTTCTTAACTTGCGAGCTCAGTTAACGAAGCATAATGACATGATTAGCGACGCGCATTCTTGAGATTTTATGACACACTTGGGGCTATTTTTGTTATACGCCCCTAATAGGAACTAGTTAAATAAATAATGCTATAATTATCATGTGAAAACTTATGCAAAAACTATATTTAAAAAACGGTTGAAACACATAGAAAGGAATAATCGAAATTTTTTCTTTAGTTGAGAGGTTAGGTGTAATACAATTTCCCATACGTACGTAGCCATAATCGGTGATGATGATGTTAAACTTAAGCAACGTTACAAACTAGGTGGTGCTTATTCCTTCTACTCTTGAAGAATTCCAAGTTCGAAGCTTGAACATTTGGAGAACACTTTCAAAAGCTTATTTTAAATACTGATTCTTGTCATTTCAAAATTTGTATATTATATATTAGGTTGGGGGAAAAGTCATTTGCATATAGTATGTATAGACTTGAAAATTAAATATATTTGGCGGTACTATTTGTAACAGTCTGGGTTTCATGAAATTAAAAATGTGACATTTCCAAAAAGAATAAAATTAGGAACATTTTGTTTCCCACAATTTTTTATTTGTTTTTCTTTTTGTCAAAATGAGCAAATCTAATGAAGAAATTAGATACGTTTTAAAACTTTATTACAAAAAAGGAAATAATGCAACACAAGCCGTGAAAAAAAATTGATAACGCTAACGCAGTGTCAGTAAGAGTAGCACAAAGTTGGTTTAAACGTTTGCAATCCGGGAATTTTCATGTCAAAGATGGACATCGCTCTGGTCACCCTGTTACGGATAAAATGGACGCTAGTTTTGAAAAAATGGAACAAGATTGTCATATCAGCAGTTACAATATAGCTGTAGAACTGGGAATTACCTGCAAAATAGTTTTGACCCATTTGAAAAAAGATGGGTACACAAAAAAGCTCGATATTTGAGTGCCATACTTCTTTGCGATTCTTTATTAAAACCTAATGAAACCGAACCGTTTTTGCAGAAATTGATAACCGGTGATGAAACGTGGATCTTGTATAACAAGAACATATAAAAAATTACGACTATCTAGGGTATAATATTATAACACAAAATGATGTGAAATATAAAACGGACTAAAAATTCCCATTTCTAAAAAGATATGTTTATCAATCCCATTCCAAATAAAATGTTGATTGGTAAATGAGACTTAGGCTTGGACGTTAATTGCTCAATCAAGATTCTTCAAAAATAATAATTGTTGTAACGTTATTTTAACTAATATTGTACGGATCGTATTTTACAAATAATAATGATTATCTATCTATTATACCATGTTTTTTTGCATTTGTGTCTATTAACAGCTTTCTATTCTCATCTTTACAATAAGTATGTAATATATCTGTGACGTATTATTTATATAGCCGTAAATTTCGCGCGGTTTTTACCATGACGTGCGGAAATTTTTCTTTCTGCGCATGTCCGCGCATGCGTAGAAAGTTTTCAATTATTTTTTTGTACTTTTCAACATTTTTCCAATGAGACAAAATTAGCTCCTGTATAGTGTGACATTGATGAATAAATTAGTATTTATTGTAACTTATATCTGGTAAGTTTATTTATAGTTTTTAATATTTATATGATTTTTTTAAATAATTATTTTGTAAATTATTACATTTATTATATTTAGGCTACGATTAAAAACTTATTTAAGTTGAATTTATGAAGAGAGTAGGACCATTTTCAAGGGTATGTAAGTTTTATATTGCCTTGACTATTATTTTATTACGCAGTTATTTGTGTCAGTATATTTATCTTATTTATTCCTCAAGTTTATGAGACCATGAGGAGTGTTTTAGTTTCATGTTTTTACTGTCTGCTTATTTCTTTACAAAAATATTTACATTATGACAAATTATTGGTTTGTAAATATTATTACAAATATTACAAAACTGAGAAGGTTCTTGCTTCGTAACTTCTCAGCTTTGTAACTGTTTCTTCTTCCAATCCAAAGTATTCTTAAAATGATGTTAGAGTTAAATATGAATCTTAGATAAAAAGAACTTTCGTATGAGCTTTACATTTTGGATTAAACATCACCTGAAAACTTTTTCTGGGAAAAAATGACAGTTTCGCTGGCAGAAAACGTACCTACTAAGCAGACATCCAAAACATGCATAGTATCAATCTGCGAGGCGTAGATAATGAATAAAAGGACATTAAATATTTACAGTCTTAATTTAACTTATCGCGGTATCTGATGATAGCTCTGGACAATATGACAGTCATTAAGATCGTGTTATGTTTATCTTCTAAAAGGTAAATCATCATCGTTATAAAACGTAATTTTATCTGTGTTCGTTGATTTCACTGGATTTTCTGGATTAGTGGCATTGTGTGACTCGTCTGTTATTGGTTTGTCTATATTGACAGATAGACTCTGAATGATATAAGTACTCAAAACACATATTTATTTCCATACATCTGAAAAACTTTAATTTATATATGGCCCATATTAGACAACTTATATCTACTATAGGCCTTACATAAATTGCAGAGAAATTGTTGGCAACATGAAGTACTCAGTAAAAAAGTACTAGCAAAAACATACTTACAACTGTCAAAAATGTTCAAACCAAGAAAAACTCGGTTTGAATAATCCATCTTAGAGTGTCAGAGTATACAAAAATAATAAATATATAAAGTGTAACCTACCTACCCAAAAGTCGAGTTATTAAAGATAAAACATATTCACTATGATGCTTATTTTTACTTTGGCGTATTTAATTTCAATAATGATTTTATATATGAAAAAAATTTAACTCGTGACAAAAAAATCAAATCAATTTAAATTTTGGTCAAAGAAAAGTCAAAATATCTTTATTTAAACAGAAATTCTAGTAATTTATCTTATAAATTGCCATAACAGGGAATATGTGTGAGAAAAATACATATATTTAAAGATATAACACTAATAATAGTGATCATTTTAATAATAGTAATAATAATCATTTAATAATAGTGGTTATTAGCTGAGTATTTGCAAATTGTCCCAGTTTTAAAATATAATTAAGTATTAAATTCATTATTATAAAATTAAATGTAACACTAATATGCGTATTTCCAATTAACCGTACCACCACTATGACGAATTAGTAGCCGCAGAGAAGAAAGTATTAGTATTTATAATGACATTTACAAATTACCTACGCATTATGTATTAATACTACAAATATATTTTTATGTTTTACAGTAAGATATTTTATACATCGGTATGTATTGTCATTTCTATTTCATTGAGTTTAAGTTCGGTTAAATTACAGCTTTAGTTTATTTAAATTTCATTTTGAAATAGTCCATGCATTCTTATCTCCTGAATATGCCTGAACTTTGTTCCTTTTTTCATTAAAGGCGACTAAGTAGCCCGTGTATTATTTTTGGGGGTAAGGTTACTTAGTATCTTGCTCGGTGTGATACAAATTATGGACAGCGATTGAGCAATAAACGCATGATTATGATATATCGTGGAAACTTCACAGATTAAGACTGTATTCTAAGGTAGTAAAGATTAACTATCTGTTTAATGACTAAACATGAATAATTTGGCAAATTAAATAAGTGTAAGCCCCGAATTCCTACTAGTTTTCAAAAATTCAATTCTCCATATCAATTTGATTATATTTCATATAAGATAATAATTAATAACGATAACATAATAACAGTTTGTACGCCGATTTAGGCAGTATTTCATGTTGTAAATAACCTCTTTGTGACAATTCTGTACCTGAAATATTTATGCAGAAATCAATTTTATTTCATTTCTTAGTAAATTAAACATAAGTAATCACCGACTGATAGCATCAAGGATTAGAATGTTGAAGGTTTAAAAAAAGTGAAACTAAAGAATACTCAATAAATCTAGAGAGATTCTTTGAGTTAATTTAGTTTTAACTGGAAATAATTCTGCACACAATTTTCCTGTGATTACTTCATTCAAGAGGCGTCAGTCGAGACATACCTTGTCACCGGATGATTAATTTAAACAAATGTAGAACAAACTTCGTCAACAATGATAATGTTCACGTTATCACATTATTTACGATCACGGCACATCACTATTTAGTTTTCAATTTCCGAACACAATACACATTTTTTGCACGATAAATGAAATACGATTTACCTTCTATTTAAGTGGACAACAAATGCACATTTCAATCGTAGTGCAAATAATGAATTCTAAAAACAATTTTGATAAGAAATTGTTTATCTTTTACACTTTAACACTGATTAGATATTGGTTTCTTTAAGGATCGTGATTCGCAGGGACAAATAGTTTCGTTTGTAACAGAACAAACGAATCGGACAAGATGTACCTACTAATGTAACTAGAAAATATTCTTTCACGTCACATAGTAATTAAATTATTGATTCTCGATTGCCTTAAAACCTTTTAATGTAATTTGTTTGGTGTGTTATATAAGATTGCAGCTACGTTATGTACACATTTGGCAATATACAATTTTCACATCGATTTATTAATTACAAACCGAAACGACAGAAACTAAACAACTGACCTTTAATTAATGGCTCTCACTACTATAAAATAAAAATATTTTTTATCTAATAGACACAATAACATACATACATTGTTATCTAGTATTCAAATAACTAACTAGATTACAATATTTGATTTGATAACGTTGTTATACGCGACTACCCAAAAAGTTTAAGGCTTTACGTAAGTAAATACGTAAGTAAATAAAAGAAAGTTGTCCGAAACAGTTACAGATGGTGCGAAACAGCCGCCTTCTTCTTTGAAGTACAAAAAATAAAGGATTAGATAGTTTATTTTCATTTTTTGAAATAAGCCGTGTTATTGCGTTATTAATTTTTAATTTCTTTGAATTACCTCATTATTAGTTATAAGGTTATAAGGCCTAAACTATAGAAGTAGGCAGTTACAGAAAATATTATGTAATAGTATATGCCTCATTATCTTCAATAGTAAAAACACTCAGTAAAAATGCACGAGTCGTTATCGAGGTGCTACGAGCGTTTTAAAACTTTGGTAACTTCCTACTACAAGGCGGGTCGTACGTTTGTGTGCCACCCTTGTCGTAAATATTAAAGCCCCTCTATGTTTCCTCCTTCTCACGCTCTCATTGCATGAGTCAGTTGTGATTTCCCACTATTGTGTGATCTATATGCTTTTGGCCAGGTTTTAAGGTCCCCATCATACCCAAATCAGCCTAATATTCCTTCATCATCAGTTAATATTCCTTGCACAATAATATAAAGTACAAGACCCAAATATCATCGGGAAAATTATATAATTCATACTTTACAATGTATGTACCAACACCAAAATCGAATAATATGCTAAAAAAGCAGATGAATTTTTAAATCAAACAAACTAAGATCATATACTGTAATTATAATTTACCTATTATATTTTATATGTAGTGAGTGTATCATACTAATATGACACAAATATAAAATATACTTGTATGTATATTATGAAACCCATCATTGTTCTCATTATCTTTGAAATACTAACAAATATCTGACTTCAATACTAGATTATCTCGCTATGTAAGATTATAAATACCTGCAAGTATCCTGACGATACACCGTACTTTGGCCGATAGAGCTGCTGTAAGTAGGGACCCGATGGAAGCTGCTGGAGGGATGAATCTGAACAGGTCTAAGAAGTCCACTTCCACCAAATCCCAACATCGGTGATTCCACCATGGAGCTGTCGTACGCACTTGTCTCATCCGTTTCCTCCTCAATAATCCCGGGCTTATAAAATATCTTTCCAGCCGACAATCCTGGCTTTTCTGGTTTCTTTTCGTTATTATCAAACCGTTTTTCTTTATCATCTCGCATTTGCATTTCATAAGACGTTTCAGAAGCCATTTTCGATTTCGTCATAAAATTGACTTATTAATTTTTTTTATAATCATCCTAAATATTGAATTCCAGTACTGGTAACATATCATTTTGTGTACATGGATCACCTATAGGGTTCACTGTTGCATCTGAAAAGAGAAAATATATTATATGGTGGATGGCATTTTACTTTATTATTTGATTCAATTAAAGATTTCTCTTGGTTTATGCTTATGAAGAATGGCACTATGCCAAGAACAGTTTTTCCATTATAAGATCATAAGTAGCAATACAGTCATATGTCGCCGCGTACGCAAGGACAGCTAATGCCGTGTCAGATTCAATTAACTCGTTCACTTCTGCTGTAATTCGATTGCGTAATTAATTGCCAGATATATGGGTGGTAATAGAATACAGTCTTTTGTCTATAACATCATAGGTTAGTACACTAGAATTAAAAAAGTTAGTTCCTAGAATTAGTATTGACTGTGCACGGTATAGTAATGACCTGTGGTAAGATATTTTTATACTTGGTATGGTTAATTATAAATTTACCTTTTCAATTTGAGGAATATCATGTATACAAGTAATTACAGTATCTTGTTTGTGTATCACTCTTTGACGTTTGCTCATAAACATTTATGACTTTAGTAATATTTCCAATATTAAGACGACTTTAAAAAGATGTTTTTGATTTCTTGACTGGCTGCTGATGGTATTTACTGCGTTACTGTATTGAATTGCAGGGGCTTAAAGAAGCGAAGGTTATCAGTTATCGCTTAAGGTTTCCAGGGCCGCTCAAGCAGAAGCTTCCAAGCGAAGAAAAATTATGCTTTTGAATATTGGGTTTGGAAAATATTCATAGTAACGTTAAGAATTTTCTTAAGAAACAAAGGAATCGCAAAATTTTCACATTATGACAGCTCAGGAAGACGATAAGTGTAACCTTAGTCAACTGAATGCCCAAGGTTACAATTTTTTGTCAAATGAATGTAATGCTAAGTATCAGCGTAGAATAAATAATATACGTATCTTACTGCGCAGATTACAATCAAAATAAAAAATATTTTTAATAAAATATTCAATTTGAATTTTTAGAATAATTAATTCCATTTGATGCAAAGTGTGAATATCTTAAAGAAAACAGCTTAAGAAATGTAATTATGTGAACATTGTGAAAATAGGATCCTATTAACTCACTTCCTTTCTCACCGAAAAGAGCAAACTTGTGATAGCTTTACCCGATTTATTTGTGAACTTAATGGTAGCCAATATGTCACGAGAAAATTTTTTCGAGAAACATCGTGAATGATACGTTCTAAAGACATTCTCTAGTTCTTTGACGCGTTTTTAATATCTAGTGTCTACTTACATATTACTGGCAACTGGTCAGAATACTATAGTTATCTGTTGGTACACTGTGCATTTTTGTGTTGAGTAATTAGCTCAGCATTGTGTTAAAAACATTTAACTTGAATTTCATGCTTTTGGATTAAATTGTTTTGGAACAACAAAATTATAAACACACATAGAAACTTCACATAAAATATGTTTAAATAATAACTTTGGAAATTTGTAGCGCCATCTGTTGCCGAGTAGTCAAACCAAATAAAACACTAATTGAATCATACCTGTTTTGTTAATTTTAGTGTGAATTGTACCTACTTTGTCACCTAAAATAGTTCATTTAAAATTCTCACAAGAAATATAAATGAATCGACCTTGTAATTCAGGATGTATTCTATAACCAGCGAACTCACCCGACGGATGTCTTCATATCCCTCCCATCTTTCATCTTTATCTGTATTGCGGAAAACCTCGTGTAATGATAAGTTTCTTGCTCAGTTGCTTTTCCGAAATAAAGAATAAGAAGAAAAATACCTGGTAACCAGGAAAAATCTTATTCCAATGTAAACCTAATTATTTCAGTCGATTTCCGAAAGTGAATACTGAATACATAATAAGATAGAATTGTAATATATATTATTACTAACTTGGTATAAAACAAATTCGCTAAATCCAAATTTTTAAAATTTAAGGAATATAACCGACAACATTCTCATGATAATCAGAAGAGTATGAATCACTTTACCGTCCAATATCAATGAACGCGGCTCAGTAAGTAATAAATGATCTGCTATTACAACAAAGTTTGATATGACTTTTAATATTCTATTTTTTTATTTGTTTTATCAATATAATTATTAATATTACTATGGACAATGAACTACTTTAACCGTTTAACATCAAACGAGCGAAAAACTTGATTCCGAACATGGTAAAGACAAAAGGAAACACGATAAATAATTTTTGTGAATAAATATTTTCTATTTAAATGAAAACATTCTACTTATATTCTTATTATTGGCTAACTCCTTTTGTATAGTACGGCATTCTACATTATCGTTACTTTTTATGATATAAATTTATGAGTTTAGTGACGGTCGATACCTCAGAGCAGTAAAGCCATGATTGCCTATATAATTATTAATGGCTATAACAATCATTATAATAAATGCTATTATTATTAATGTGATAAACAACTCTATAAAGTCCTGCTATAAAATAGACACACAATTAAGTCATAATTTTACTATAGTTTTGTTGTCTACATCGGATTGAGAGACTTACATCAATTCAGAGGTGTTTTAGAAACATTTCTCTCTATTTTTTATTTTACCTGGAAATAAAAAATTAAATAAAAAAATGTTTACGCAAATCTATTTTTCTTTTGATTCTTTAAAACTTTTTAAACTGTTTAGCTTATTTTAATAAAAAATGGCTTAGTAGCCACAGGACATGGCTTCATATGATGCCATGTAACCTACTGTAAATTTCAAAGTTTCGACCTTGTTTGTCGCCGGCTGTCAAATCCTATGAAAACAGCGCCTCTGTTGTGAAGGGAAATTTCTTTTATATATATTTCTCAAAAGGAAGTAAAATCGTATATAAAGTCGCGCTACGTCTCGATACGCTTGAAACTTACACTAGGGATAATAAAAGAACATAGGACGAAACTTAATTTAAGTCCATTGCATCTTGTGCTCTCAATGTGATATCAAAAAAAGCAGTTGGCATGTCACGTGTAACGTGACAGAAAATATATTCAATGTCCGACCTTAAAAAAAGGCCCTCCCTACATGCCGCCCTAAATTATCTATGGTTCCTTTAAAACTGTTTAAATTTAAGTTGTTTGACAGTTATAATTCTTGCTATCCTTTTCATACAGCATAATGACGTTACTGTACGGTAATCGGAATCGCTCGTCTCAATGACTGAACCCTGGAGAACTAGCCAAATCCTACCCCAAGTGAAAATTGAATCTGAAAAAGTAACTGGTGAGTGTTTCGTCGACTAGTACCTAAGGCGTACACTACAGCTTTCTTAAATATGATCAAACGATTACGACAGATATCTATATCAGCAACTATAAACAATGATGGAAGAATTAGCTGCTAAGCAACCGAGGCTGGTCAATCGCCACTATAGTAGGAAAGCTACAATAGAAATGTCTGTGACATGCACCGTACTCATCAGACCTTGCTCCAAAAGATTACCATTTTTTCATAATTTAGATTTGACCATGGTTTTTAGTAAGGGATAAATTAATCATCGCTTAGTATAACAATTAGGCTACGTTATACACTATTTTAATTCGATATTAATCAGTTATTTAACGACATGCTAAGGATCGATAATGACAGGAATTCTCGATTTAGGACAGCGCACGCGCAATGTTGACTTAAATTACCTTCAAACTACGAGTATTAATGGGCAGTTAGCATTGTACTATAATAATGGGCATTATGCTCACGACACATATTTATGTTAGCGATGGAGTCGCTCTTTTTATTATAATAACGCAGGAATTATGTTAGATAAAACAAAGGGAAAGCAATTCGTTTCCAATGTATTACATACAATAGTACCCATTCAAGTCACATTTCAAGGCTAAAAATGTGTAGCTGATGGTGACTGAAACAGTGAAAGTTAGATTTATCTTCTTAACTTAAATTAATCTAACAGTGTAATGATTTAATTGTTTTTCGATCAAATTACGGGAAAGCATCTCAGAAAAGTTTGAAAAAATACTGAATGAAGCAGGATTTGAAGTCACCCTTTCCCATAAATCGCATGACTGATGATTTGATCGCAAACAATATTAAAATATTAATGAAAAGTTAAAGTAATATTTGACAGGCAGATTTATTGGCGATATTATTGGCGATGCAGAGGTAACGAACAGCGTAGAGGCTCTGCAGTTGCGTCGCGACATAGTGTCGCTTAGTGCCTTTTATCGGTCGTACCATTGAGAGTGCTCTAAAGAGCTCTTTGACCTTATCCCTCCTTCTCCTTTCCTACACAGGAGTACGCGTGCTGGTCAATGGAGTTACTCTTTCACTGTCGCCACATCTACTTTGCCCACAAAGAGATTTCGTGAGTCCTTTCTCTGTCGCACAGCTAGCACAGCTTCATATAACATGGGTTTCTTTAAAAGAGGCGTGAAAATACATTTTTTGGGCCGGAAAGGTGGCAGGGCTAGGGCAGTATGTCGCATGCTGAACTGGCTATTATATTTACTGTATAGTCAAAAATAGCGAACCAGGAAACGTTTATATGGGGACTGTCCCCAATCACTAAATTGCACCAACAGATTGTGGGATCAATCTCGATCTAAAACTTAGTAACAAGGTTCGTTTTGACTAAATATATTGAAAAATAATTAACCCTCGATGTAAATTCCCATCGAAACCTTTAAATGTTATTTGTGTTATTTGTTATATTATTTGAATACTTATAAAATATGTGAATAAATAATTCTACCAGAATCACAAATCTTTGCTGGGAGATGGATGAATTATTAAGCATGTAATTATTTAAACATTTGTACAATCCCAAAGAATAAATCTCAATAAAAGGACAAACACTGTTATTAACGTTGAAAATCAATCAAAATAATAGGTTTTTGACACTTCTTAAAGTAACAAAAAGATTTTCGCTTCATAAATTGTTAATGACGAAATATTTTATTTTTATTTGTCTCAGATGCATTCAACCAGTCCAATGGCATCGTGCACACATGATCATAATATTTCTTTGACTTCATTATAAATCCGTCACATGTCAATGTACGAGTACTAGCATAATCAGCTGTTTAGTACAAAGGCATCATGATTGTATGTAAAATACTGAATTTACAATTCAAATGACCATGTTAGTGTTTGCGATGTGGATAGACATAGCTGGATAAAGTTATTAAAGGGAGGCATGGTTGAACATAACAAGTAATCGTGAGTGAATAAAGGATAAGACAGTGTTATGTATTAACTTATATAACGCCGCCGTAACTATTCTTAAATCTATAACTGAATAAAATAAAGTTGGAAAACATAGACACGACCCAAATGATGTAAATAAGCAATTGCAGTATTTTATGTCACTTTTAACACCAAAGGTACGACAATACAGTCAGCAAAAAAGTAGATTAACGTGTCCGAGTTTACGAAACATCAAAGATCTTTAATATACAATATGCTATTATATATATAAATAACTAGAAATGAGAAGAAACTTGACATAAACTGTTTTTAAAAAACCAACATACGTTGCCCAACCTGTGAAAATCAAGATAAGCGAATATGTTGACAAATACCTCTGCTCCCAATAGAAGGCTTCCTTCATGTGCTCTGAAACTCTGTAAGATGGTATTTTGTTTGGACGTGACCTGCGCTGTGCTAGTCCTTCCCCAATTGGTGTTCAGTTAAATCCAGAGCCATAAGTAATGTCAGATATCCTACTTGTTATAATAATAGTGTGGAAAAACTTATTTCTGGACGAATATGTCGTAGCTAGATAATATTAGCATACAACTTATTTCAATATATATGTAAGTACCCTAAGATCTCAATGGCATAGACAGCTCAAAACTGAGATGAGAACACTAAAATCAATCATTATATTTCCGCCCATAGAAAAATGGGATGTTGGAATGGTAGTTGGAATGTTATTAATGATAGTCGATGTAGATATAGAGAAGACAGGTGTAGATTTATATATTTTTTTATTTAAGTTTTATGCGAAATAACTAAATATCGAATCGGAAGTAAACACGCTTCTGATACTCTTTGTAAAAGTTAAACGATTTAATAATTCAGTAAAATCTAATTAGGTCACTTCAATATTATTTTATTCTATGCTTTCAAAGCTTATCATTAGCAAACTAACATAAACCATGAACCAGGATGGTGTCACTTGTCACAGGTATATTCAAATTTACCAAACTTTGAACTACTGAGATCACAGTACTCACCATTATATACCACAAACAATAGCATTTCACGAACAATTTACTTCACTATTCACCGTCTAACTACCAAAAAGTTTTACACACGTTTTGCACAGATTTTATTTACCTCCCAATTTCCAGGGATGCTGTGTGGCTTGAGCGCCAAGAGAACGTAAACTGAGCTATAGACCAGCACTTGGTACCTAACTCCAATTGTGCACCGTGATTATTTAACTGGCCACGCGCTCGGAAACAATTGAACGTATTTGCTTTTTGCAGATAAGACTCTAACATCCGTTTCTTTTGTTTACAAATGTCAAAAAAAAAGTCAGGTCAAATAAAACAGGCAATAGTGCTAATGTGTCATTAATTAAGTATATTCTCATTGATTATCATATTGATTGATCTGATTATTTAAACAATAACAATAATGCATATAAACCTGTTTGTAAGAGTTTCATTCAAATATATTAAAATCAAAATGTCTACTTAATCAAAAATGAAAAAATAAAGTAAGTGTGGTATATCTCAGTGTCAGCAACGTCAGTTACTTTTCAGATGTATAGATTACCATTGCTTACTAGTAAGCCAGTAAATATGTACTTTACTTTATTACGTTACTTTACCTATTAGCTAGCCTTCAATAGGCTATGTTACGAGAAGTAGACAGAAGATAGAAGAAGAAGTTCTCTGTAAGCTTGCTTACGAGGACATTTGACTTATTTCACATATAAAGCTTTTGCTGATGAGATGTTGTTTTTTTAAAAATATTTATGTTTGTACTGGATTATGTTATTCATATTTCGTCAACAGAGTCAGTAAGAGCGGAAAGCATCTTCAGAGATAAATCTATAGATAACAAGTTATGTATCTTGTTTACTTATTTATGCTTCCGTTATCAGATATGTTAGCTAAACTTTTATAATTGCGAACAATAATCACTAAGTAAGCAAATAAAACGGCTAAAGTATCATTTTCTATTAATCATATAAACAAATCCATAGAACCAGTCACCGAACCCAATTAGTACGGTCTGCCGCCCCCGCAGTATCCCCAGCAGCACCGAAACTCCGATTGTTACATTTGGTATAATGCGCAGTCATCTCATTTGTCGCATGTCGGTCTGTCAATCACTCATAGGTCTGGAGCGTAACATCTTTTCATCACTTAAATCTGACTGCTATAGTACCTCTACAATAGTAGCTTCTTCTTTTTCCTGCTTTTGATCAAACCAAATAACCCTTTATTTACATGAATTCAAATTATTAAGTCTAATATATTTCAATAATTTAGATCTACCACTGCTTCGAAAGTACTTTAGTTTTGAAATTAAAAACCAGAAAAATAAATAAATTTCGGCATTAGTTACTTTAATTAAATGTTCGAATTTACTTAGTCCATCTATCTTATATTCTGGTTCGTTTAGGCTTTTTATATTTTCCAAGCTTGGAAAATAAAAAATAAATATAAAAATAAAATAATATAAATAAATTGGAAAATATAAAATATAAGTAAGACACGTTATTTAAGAATCATCATCATCAACAGCGTATATAAGTCCCACTGCTGGGCACGGGATTTCCTAAATGGGAGAAACACATGGGGAGTTTGGCCCGTAACACCACCACGCTGGCGCAAGCGGTAGCCATGACAACCGGGACGTCCACGGAGGAACTTGAGATAACATAGATATTGACAAAAGAAGACCAACGAAAGCGAAAGATGCTTTGCTTTTGCGTTGTCTTTCGTTTCGTTCGATCCATTGCGCCAACGTGCTTCATATTTAACAACCATATTATTATAAATAAATAGAGCAAACGCTTGATTGCTTTTAAATGAGTCCAAAGGTACCGTCTATGATCAGCTGATTGTAGATGACAGTAGAAGTTACATTGATATGTTAATTTCCAATGTAAAGTACACTTCAAATGTTATATTTGTTGAAAATTATTTTAAATTGTAATCGTGTTACCTATCTCTCGTACTATAAACCATTATATTTTACCTGTAGGCACCATTTCATCATTTCTTCACTTTCTAAATTAAACAAATGAGAGAGAAAATAGAGTAATTATTACAACAATGACAAGTTATAATTGTAGTGAAATTTTTGAGAATGCAGTACAATAATAATTTTAAGAGAGAACACTTTTCTAAATTATTATCCTACCTGTTATTGAAATATATACTATCAGTATTTTTACTTTCCAAGAAAAATAATAATACTATAAAAATAATTATAAAGTAATATACAATAAATAAATAATAAAGTGCCTAACCAATTGTAAACACCCGCGTAACACTGCTAGGTAATTAAATGAATGAAAATAGAAGTTGCAATGAAAAATATATTGAAAACTAATGAATGAATGTTACTGGAAAAAATAAAAGAATAATTATTATTAATCAAATACATCAAATGTGCCATCTTTATGTATCACTATAATTTATTACATCTAAATAGGTTTAATGTTGCTTACACCAGTAACCAAAAGCAGTATCTTTAAAAAGCATATTCTATAGGGAATGCGACTAAAACGTAAAATGTCTAACAACTACAACGGGATATTGGCTTCCAAGGCGAATTCACGTTGAGCTTGAGTCTTTGTTCGGCGATTAAGATCGCCCAATAACCTGATAAAAGATAATATATCTTGGTATATTCCCTTTATAGGGTTCTATTCGATCGGTGCAGTATTTCAAGAATTAATTGTAATTATTTAGATAGGCAAAACCACTGGACACTTTAGCGGTAAGTATTAACAATCCAATATCATATATAGCCTTTCTTACAGTTCCTATGATGATACTACGTATGAATAACTCGCACTCGTGAAGCAAGTTTACGAAGACCCTAATCTGATTGAGAATTAAACTGTGTCAATTATATTAGTACGATTTTTTATTTTTCACATGACGAAGTAGTTTTAAATTATTGTATTAGAAAAGGAAGTCGGTTAGTTTAACAGTGGTAATCGAAGCTTAGAATAAAAGCGGGAAGATAAATAAAATATTTTGACAGATGTCACTGGATTTTTTAATCGACATGCACTAAACACGTCATGCTTTTCTGTACTTCTCACCTAAGCTTCTAGTCTTTAGGGGTATCCATAGATCTGTTCGTCCCTCATGCTTCAAGAGCACTGGAAACTAATCGAGAGCAGGAAATTTTCCTTGGAGGCGATTCCTTCAGAAGAGAAGCGCCTCTAAGCTATGAAGACTCATCAAGGTCCTCGCTTCCTTAAAAGCAGTAACTCTTTTACTTTAGTTGTGAGTAGAGGGTCAGTTTGTTTTATACAATGTAGAAGAGTATTTAATTTTGTATATTTTCGGACCATTTTGAATTATCTTATCATCTGGATACGATTATATATCTAAGACTATTTTCATTATAAACTGTTTTTCTGCAAATTCGGCAAAATAGTTACACGTAAATAATGGAGGCCCCTTTATTTATATTGGCAGGTTTAAATATAACACTTTCTTTTTTTTACATTTTCATAACGTAAATGTTAACATTTTGTCAAGGTTAATGTGCATAACAAATGATAAATAATTTATCTCGGGGCAGAAAATTCTTTTCAATCGTTTCAGCTACACTTTTTATTAACTGGATAAGACATACCTACTGAAATAAATTATGACGTCTTAAAACTAACAACGTATTCAGCGCTTCAATACTCGACCGAGGCAGCCTACTATGACAGATGGTCTGTCATTGCATGTTCAAGAGCACACCGATTATCGAATTACGTTCCCCGCGTGTTGGCAATGCTGCTCTTTCGTCTGTCATGGCCGCTGCTCTTTCCGTTAGCTCCGGAATCGCTGTGCATCCCGGTTGTACGGGATGTAATGTCTGTCATTGTAGAAAAATTACGCGGAACAAGCTCCGAGGATCATATGTGTTGCTCTGTAAATAGCACATCGTCACATTACCAATAAAAGATTTTGTTGAATGTAACACTGATAATACTATAAATTTTATAATCATATTTCAAAGTTCGTTTCACATTCAGTATTTAGCAGTAATCAAGACAAAAAAATATCAAACTAAAAAACTCAAGCCTCAGGTTATGTTCTTTTTTCTAATTTGAATTTTTTTCTGATAAAAGATGTTCAAGGAAACTTAAGTATAGTACCCCAAGGTTTTATATAATTATATAAACATTCCACATTATTTTCATTCGGAAAGCTTTGTTATGGACCAAAGGAATTTGACTCATATCGTAAGCTAGGTAATTCGCCGTAACTCGTCAATTATTCTCAATACTACGGTCGCTTACTCGAACTGTATTTCTTAACCAATATTACCTATTATAAAAAAAAAATGGTTTAATATAATTTCTAGGGTTATTAGCAGGTATTTTATCACCTGGTAAACGAAAAATCTTTCATTACAGGTTTAACGGTACTGTTTCAATACACAGCTATAATTACATATTTGTAGGAGTATTTCAATTCTCAGTCACTATAATTATTACATAGACAAATTAGACTATTCTAATTTGTCTATGTAATAATTATACAAAATTCGACACCAAAACGGCGGCGCTTGTGAGTGCACGCACACTTTGTTAAATCCTCAGCGAATACTACTTGCTTTTAGCGATCGTCTAGGTCACGTGGGTTAAATGATGTCACACGGTCGACTGACTCATATAGTAGACTTTTTCAGATGCACTCAGCCTGCGAAAAGTTATTCGTTTCCGCACTAGTGCTTATTGTTTTCCTCCTGCACATAACATCCAAATAAAATAGCATGAAGGAGGGTTTTTAATCAAAAAGTTTTCTATACATTTTTTTTGTATGAAATGACTATTTTATAGCGTGAATACTATTAATACATTAAATAAACTTAAAATAAATATATTAAATTGGCCTTTAAATATAATTAAACATTAAATATAATTCTCAACAATGTAACTTAAGAAACTTATTTAATTTGAGAAATGGACACTTATGGACCGATATTTAGTGGTAGCTCTCAGTATATAGTTACTGAACTCTTAGATTACCCGGAAAATGTTGCATATAAAAAACTTCTCTCTTTTGTCGGATTTCGCCCAGCAGTACACATATAAAAAAATTTATTTAATTTACTGTATACTTTGTTATAAGAAAAAATAAAGATGAAATCTGAATTTGTCCAATTTAGATTTGATACTTATTTTTAAGTTTCTTACTTTAACGCCATCTAGTAACGAGTAGAAATACTAATAATTCTCTAGACACTCATTTGTTTATTAGACATTTTATCACTTTAAACTTAGATAATGCATCTGCAAGAAAAACGCATACAGCGTGGTAAGTATTTCTTTCAAAAATCTGTGTTTGTTCTGAAATTATTTTTCTCGGAATGATGAGAAAACACAATGGCAAGACTTAACCCATAACTTCTGCATTACTTAAAAACATGAATAGAGCATTATCTTTCACGTGTAAACAATGAAATGTTGATGCGGTAAAATCTCTGAGTCACAAATCTTTTATGTATTTTACACTACGTTAAAGTGGCACTAAGATATAAAATTTTGTAGTGTGATCATTGGGAACAGTTAATTAGTCATTAGTTATCTTAAGCAAAATATAGTAATGATGTTAAAAAGAACTTGCAATAACCGTAATTGCCAGAACAGGCATTTGTTTCATAATACTTTTGAAGAATCTAACAGTGCTAAAAAATTTGACGTCAAACCAGATAGGTATGTAACGTAAATGTTAAATATTGCCTGGGAGATATTGAACTTTAGCTATAAAGTGGTCTTTTGTATCTATATGTACTCTAAGAATTTGTGTGCAATGAAGAATATTTGTATTGTGTTATAGTTTGTATTGTTAGTTGTTTCTGAAATAACTAAAATAAAAAAAATATCATAATAAATTTTCTTAAAAGAAATAAAACAACTTTAATGTGTATTTAATGTTGTTTATTTACAGACACATTGACTGCAGATACTGCTTTCGTGATAAATTAATGCAACGCATCGTCTCAAAGTCAGGTGACCTCAACGTAGAGAAATGGAGCAAAGCCCAGCCGTTTGAGTTTCATAATATTGTGACCACATTCATTGAGGCTAGATGGAGATGGACATTAATGTACTGCTTTCTTACATACCTCACCCTCTGGTTATGCTTCACTGGAATTTGGTGGCTAATTCTCTACACTCATGGAGATTTACAAGAAGATAATCTGCCTCATACTCTCAACGGCCTCAATGTGACACACTGGAAACCTTGTTTGACTGAAATATATGGATTCACTTCAATATTTCTTTTTACTATTGAAGTTCAGACAACCGTCGGTTATGGTGTACGCTCGCTAACTTTGGAATGTCCTGAGGCTATATTTGTAATGTGCATGGAAAGTATTACCGGCATGATTATTCAATCTTTTGTTATTGGAATCGTCTTCGCTAAGCTCACTAGACCCAAGAACAGAGCACATACATTAATGTTTTCTAAAAATGCAATTATAAATCAACGAGACCGCAACATGTGTTTAATATTCCGAATAGGTAATACGAGAAAGTCAAGAATCATATCAGTAACTGTGAGCGCATATCTGATAAGGTTTGTGACAGAAGCACACGGAGACGTATTGAAAAATGAACAAGCAGAGCTAACCTTAATGGTCGACGAGACTAATGATACTCACTTAATTATTCCCATTTCTGTTATACACAAAATAGATATTCACAGTCCGTTTTATACAATAACAGCAAAAGATATAATTAATTCAGACATAGAAATTTTAGTGGTTTTAGAAGGAACTATAGAATCGACAGGACAGCCAGTTCAAGCGAAATCAAGCTACACGGCACATGAAATTTTATGGGGACACCGATTTATAAATACAGTGAGTTTTCTGAAAAATAGAAAAGGATTCGTGATAGATTACTCTAAATTTAACAAAACAGAAAGAGTCAACACTCCATTGTGTGCAGCCAAAGGATTGAAAAACTTTTACAGGGGTATCATAAAACGAAAACATTGAATCATTTTTACCTCAAATCAATATTATATTCTCATACTGGTTTTCAGTGCTGTATTTATTTATTTAAGATGATCTTAAGTTCTCGTAGCGCCATTAAATCATGATACATTTTTTGCATAGCTGACATTTGCAATTGCATTGTAGATATCATCATTTTCACAATGTTTAACTGATTCGTTAACTGTCGTATGTCCATATCCAAATTGGACAGCTTTTTATAAATAGTTTCTATTTCCGACTGTATGAATATAAGAATTTCATTATATGTAGACATCAGAACTACCTACAGTAATTTATCTATATTGAAGAGTCCTTTTCCCCAATTCAACACTTTTTATTCACTAACAACCATATTTGAAAAAAATGTTAAAGAAGTTAATCAAAAATGTTTCTAGTATATTAATCACTGTTGAACTTAATAGTTGACACCACAATTTATGTATCTAATTTCTTACTTCCACACCTTTAAAATATGATAAAAGTAATCTAATAATAAGAATGATGTTTAATATTTATATAGAGTAACGAAAATGTAAGTTTTTGTTATCATCAGGTATATTTTATCTACAGTTAATCTAATCATGGGCGACATAAATATTACTAAGACTTTATCCACAGTTTCGTCTGCATTGCGCCTTTTGATATTTGTTTCATAGACAACATATTTTGATTTTTATTTAATGGTAACCCGAATACATATGACGTTTATCAGCATGTAGCCAACACTATAAAAAAGTACAACAAAATTGACAAAAGTGTGCTGTCATTTTTCTATTCATCGAATCAATGAATTTGTTGATTTCTCTTTAGTAAAAGCAATATTTCATACAGTTATATTAGAAAATGTTTCGAGGGAATAATTTTGATAAGTTGCTTGGTAAGTACATATATTATATATTTACTTACATGGTTTGACACAAGAGAATTTTCGTTATTTTGTTATCGGATTGCCAATTATTATTGTGTATACTTTCTACGTTTGCTCAAGTAAACCAGAGTTAATATATATTTTATATATATATATATTTCCGCTCTTATATAGCAATCCATACTATTGAATAATAAAGTCGTGTCAATGCTTGAAAAATTCTGTTTTTTTTTCAACTAGACAAAGCGACAAGTAATCTACGCCTGGATCCAGATTGGCCGACAATATTGCAAATTTGTGATCTTATTAGACAAAATGACTGCTCGTGAGTAACAAATCATGTGGTAATGTATCAATATTAGTTGTAATGAATACAATATGTTGTAAATAAATCTTTTTTTTGTCCTTTTAGCCCTAAATATGCTGTGGCTGCTGTTAAAAAAAAACTTTTCTCACAGAATCCCCATCAAGCTATGTTTGCATTGCTAACACTTGAAAGTATTGTAAAAAATTGTGGTTAGTATTACTTATTTGTTGTATTTATTTATAAAACATCTTAAATATATAAATGAAAACATGTTAAACTAATAATGATGAATGTTTTGAATTGCGATTTGCCATGTATCAGAAAATGGGTAGTTAATCATATTTTTTTGGCCAGGCCTATACAGCTTGACAGTGTGAATGTCAATACTCCAGTAAGCTCAAACACGAAATGTGCTGGACATCGAGCTGCTTTACATTTTAAATGACACACATATAATAACTTTATAATTACAAATTTTTTTATGCGAGATCAATTGGCTCTTGCTCTATATTCTAATGTACTCAGTATAAAACATCTGATTGAATAATACAAATTTTATGTAATATTATGTAACACAATGATGAATGATTTAAATACTTAGACTAAGTACATAAGTTTATTTAACATTGTAGACTTGAAATATCAGTCACCAAATAATATTACAATGATAATTTAGTTGGATGGAACAGGTCTTCCACTAGAGATAAGTTCACTTTTGTATGTGTTTCCATAGAAAAAAATTTTATTGTAATTTTATATAAGTACATTAACGGATTAAATTATTATTTCTAACAGGTTCTGGTATTCATGAAGAAATTACCTCAAAAGCTTTCTGTGAAATGCTCCGTGAACTGGTGAAGACAACACAACACGAAAACCTAAGGAATAAGATTCTTGAACTCATACAAGCTTGGGCCTTTGCATTTCGTAATACACCAAAATACCGATCTGTTCAGGTATGTGACCTATGCATTTTCACTGAAATGTAATGATCTACATTTTCTTGCATGACTCTTTCTATCCATGTTTATTGTTTTAAAGGACATGTTAGATTTGTATGGAGGCTGGTAGTAGGCAATGCACAAGTTCTATAAACACTATAATAAAATTTTACATTACAGCATTTTATTCTGGTACAGAAATACATTATAAAAATTTTAAATACCACAGTCCATAGACAAGGCAGACAACTAAACGGCATCATTCGACCTGATTTAATAGTCTATGAACTAAATTAAATTTAAGTTACAATACAACCAAAAAAAGACATGACCAGTGACATCATTTGAGTTTTCTTAAATGGTGACTCTGGGCTATTTGTCTTATCAAAATATTTTTTTAAAGAGGGATGGTTTCAATTTGGTTCAGCCAATGACTATATTGTAATATTTTTTGTAAGAAAGTCAAGTTAGTTTTTGAACTAATAATAGGGATACTAATTTTTTTATCATTACTTAATCAGAGAATGTTTGAATTACAGGTTACATTTCTCACATACACTTTTTGAAATTACTCAATAATGTGATTGTGACAAACAAAAAGAAAATGGCATACCCAATATTCTCTGAGCACAAGCTTACATTAAAAGCTTATATTAAAATATATATATCATGGGGGGTTTTCTACTACCAATATCAATAATTCCCTTTGTAATCAGGCAAATCTATAATTCATCCACTATAATAGTGTCTTTCAAATATTGTTCAAGTACTGTCAAACAGCTGTGACCTTATGCAATTGGTTTTTAGGTATCTATAAACACTCTGTGATCTTATGCTTTTAAACTAGTAAAGAATGTACCTTAAAAAATTGTCTTACTGTTAACTGAATAACAACAGAATTACCTATCAGGTCCCAGTTTTATTTGAAAATAAAAACAGTCATAATACCAAATATTTGTTACCATAAACTTCAATTGGCTCACTGAACTGTTACCATTATACTTTTTCAAGGTTTCATAGAGAATACTAGGTACCCGAAACTTATCACTAGCATACTTATTGATTTCACCTTTTAATTTAATTATAGATGTTTTACTGACATTTACTTTCTGACTTGTGTAGGAATGTAACATAAAGAATTATGATCTACAAAGAAATACTACAATGTTTTATATCTACTACTAGCATGGTCAATTAGTGCTAATCAATATGATGTGAGTTATTATTGTGCCATCATAGTATCAACAACCAGAAAATGTTATTCAGATAAACACAACACTATGTACATTTAGTAAAAAATTAATGACAAATTTAAGTTACAACTTGGCGTATTAAAATTTTTATTTAATATATTATTTTTTATCAGCAAGTACATATATCATCAATAATTATACCTTTTAATAATGTTTTTAATCTTCCTACAGTGACTGTTTTAAATATCATATAACTTTATTTTTTATCTTTCAATTAGACATTTTTATCAAGCATAGGTAAATGATGAATCATCAGTACTAAGGAAAACATACAATTGCTTTTGTCTTTTATGTTCAAATGAGTGTATTATAAGATGGTTTTTTTCTTTAGGATACTGTGAACATCTTGAAAGCGGAGGGTTATAAATTCCCAACATTAAAAGAATCTGATGCAATGTTTTCTGCTGATACTGCTCCAGAATGGGCAGATGGGGAAGTATGTCACAGGTTAGTAAAATCCTATTAATTTTATATGTGTATTCATTATTATATTTGCTTCTCTGCTAGGGAGTTACTTCTGTGCATCAACTTCTAAAAGTACCATTTTTCAACACAATCTGGCCAGCACAGCTTATTCTGTTTCTTCTCTTAATCGCTACATATTATAAAACAAAGACCCGCGCTGCGTCTGTCAATTTTCGATAGTGATTCATAGGGAGGTTTAGGTATGTATACATACCTCAGATACAGCTGAGGCGAGCCATATAAATTAGCAATCATATAAATGAAATAGATTCAACAAAACGACCAATTGAAAACATCCAATATATATCATAAAAATTCAATTGGTCGTTTTGTTGAATCTATTTCATTTATATGATTGCTAATTTATATGGCTCGCCCCAGCTGTATCTGAGGTATATATATATATATATATATATATATATATATATATATATATATATATATATATATATATATATATATATATATATATATATATATATATATATATATATATATATATATATATATATATATATATATATATATATATATATATATATATATGAGGTGATTATATATTTCTCTGCTAAGTATATAAAATAATAATAATATAAAATAATAATTATATTATTATTATTTTATATACTTAGCAGAGAAATATATAATAGTGGTGGTCAATCTTGATTGATTATTAGTCAATGAAAAACCTGAATGAAGAACCTAGTACTGAACTTTACTTTTAATTACAAAGCATGTGGATATACTCAGAAGTTGTATATTCTATGTTTTATTGGAATATATTATATTTATTAATTTATGCTCAATTGGACTGATAACTGTGTGACAAAATGAAAAAAAAATTGCGCGCAATGACGTAATTACTGCTTTTGATGTAGTTACTTGCAATTTTTTAATATCTATATTTTTTGTGTACAGATGTCGCGTCGCCTTTAATTTGATGGTGCGTCGTCACCACTGTCGCGCCTGTGGACAAGTTTTTTGCCAACAATGCAGCTCTAAAACATCTACATTGCCCAAATTTGGCATTGAGAAAGAGGTGCTTATTTTCAATATGTAATTCTCTTTGTACCACAAATTCCTGTTTAAAATAGTTTTTGTGTAAAGGAGAGGTATCAGCACAGGAACAAGGATGACATACAAAAAAACGATTCATATAGTTACTTCAAATTAGTAGAAATGCATTTTGTTCTATTAGTATAGCTAATAGAAAATTGTTATAGTAAGGATACTGACTGCTTGTCCAAACTTTAAACCTCAGGAGGAAATTATATGGTGATGCCATAAGAGGTAAGTCTCCATATATCCAACATGACTTGATGTCCTCTTGCAAATCCTATGCTGAGTATGGACTCAGCTCAATTCAACACTGCTAAAGAAGTCTTATTTGGCTGGGATCTTCTGTAAGATTGAGTCTCCAGTGAGGCACTCTCAATATGAACAATTCACTTAATATGCAAATCCATATGAAATGTTTTGTTAAAGTTGAAAAGTTACAGTTGTTATAGTAAATTCCACTCCCTTAGGTCCGTGTATGTGATGCTTGCTATGATAAAGTTAGCCGTCCACCTTCATCAACTGCCAAACTGGAGATTGTTGATACGTCTAGTGATTATGGGCCTACACAACCACAAGTAAGTGTTTGACAATAATGATATTCTCATATTCACATTGATTTTAAAGATTCATTTAGAGCTTGTACTATGAATACTAGATAATGGACAATTGTCAAAAATAAATTACATATTAGATAAATATTTTAATAAAGATTAATTAAAAATAATACAAATCCATGACTGATATAAATCTATATCAATGAAAATATATTCCTAAATATAACACCTACTGGGATTCATATTCAGCCTGTTTTAGGTAGACAGGCATACTTACTGTTATTTACTTTGCCTACTTAATTTTGAATGTTCCAGGCTGTACTTTGAATCAATTAATTGAATATTAAAAAATTTTACCACCAACCTCTTCATAAACACTTGTATGTGAATTCATGTAGGTTTAAATAGGGAGAGTGCTTACAAGTATATATAATAATAATATCTCTCACACTAACAGCTATTATTTAGCCTAAAGTGAACATTATTAAGAGCTAGTGTTATAAAGAATGTATAAATATATAATATTTCAGAAATATACTAAATAAGCATATATAGATCCACGACTCATTAAAAAAAAAATTGTACTCATCATTCAAATACCTGCCTGCCTACCGGGATTTAAACCCGTAAGTAACCCAGGTGGGGTTAGTAGACAGGGGCACTGACCACTATAACAAAGGGTAGTCTAAGGTTTCTTTTATACATAGTTATTATTGTAAATCACAAACACCTTGCAAAGTATATTTCTTTTGTATGATTATTGAAAATAGGTGGCTTAAAATATTTCAGAGTGAAAAAATAAATATAACTTAATTAATTGAAAACACTTGTGCTATTTATTTACTCACATTAAATGTTATATACACATGTAAATTACAAAGACTTCAATTTTCTGTTTTTAAGCATACTTTGTAGCCACTGCTGCCATGTGGCATCACTATTCACTTAAAACTTAAACTTGCTTTTATTGCATGCACAATCTCTCTCTAGTATTGACTGGTTATGAAAAAAGGGATTTTCTATTGTCAACAGTTAGGAAGTAACTTATTTTATTTGCATTATCATATTTTACAACACAATCATCAATACTACAAATATCTATTACAATTTTATAAAGTTTTTTAACATAACTACTACATAAATTATTTATTCAAATAATTAATGATGAAGAATAATTTTTTGAATTTGATGGGTGTAAAATAAAGTATTGCTTAGTCTCAAATATGGTAAGGAAATGTTCTGTTATTTTATAGGAATGTGCCTGAATCTTTTGTTTAACCAATCAAGTGGCATCATTAATTGATAAATGACCCTATTAATATCTTGTCTATACAGCCACTTAAGAGATGAAACTATTATCGCCTACCAAGCTGCCGGCAGGCTTAGAAAATCTATTGTTTTATTAAACTGCTTAATAAAAAAAATAAGGTTCTTATTAACATTATATTTAACACTAAATACACTTAGATCACTGTCCATCATACGTGTCTCCGGGCATTTCACCACCGGGCACTAACATTGCAATATTATTTCCATTCAGTAAGATTTGATCTAATTTCGTAATTTTCCTCCCTTCGGGTGTTGATTCATACTCAGTGACGTCGTCTAATAACATATTTACGAAATCGTCAAATCCTTGTAGGGTTCCAACCATTTCCTTGTCATTTTTCATAATAATGTGGATTCGTGAACCTATGCACTTGTCAACAAGTTCGAGCGGC
Organism: Acentria ephemerella; assembly: GCA_943193645.1. NCBI lineage: Eukaryota > Metazoa > Arthropoda > Insecta > Lepidoptera > Crambidae > Acentria > Acentria ephemerella. The sequence goes on along the minus strand of OW971886.1, from coordinate 4,759,958 downwards.
AACAGTGTATTTGGGTTAGGAAGAGTAGCCTGCGTCATTTTTTTCAATCACTGGTTTTTTGTAGAATTGTAATTGATATCACACGTAAGAAACCTCTCGTCGTAGAATGATTCAATTTAGCGTTAAATTCGTCCAAATTATTTATTGTATAGGTTAGGGACAAAGATACTTTTAAGTACGTGAGTTTGTATTCGTATAATCTGTGGGTGGTTGGTGGTTACCCCATATTTTTGTTAAGTTCTCCATTATACGGGGAAGGCAAAGAGAACTGAAGCCCACACAGCCAATTTTTATGTAGTTATTTCGTCGATCTTGGCGCCAATATATAAACTACCCCATGGAATTTTTACCGACTAATGATAAACACCGCAATTGCTAAAGACTTACGAGTAATTATTTTAAAATGGAATGCAAATAATTTAATGTTAACCATTAAAATGAAATGATACGATATGAACAAATCCTACAAATTAATGAAAAATGAAACACTGAAAAACCTTAAGTACGTTAGCATCCATAATTTATGTGTTCCATGGAATAATAAAAGGGTTTTTTGGCATGAAAATACACCATTTTGAAACCAATAATTTCATTTAAGCACAATATAAGGAATAAAATATACAGCACCCAACCGACCCCGCAAATACGCTTATCATTTTCATAAATTTTTTCCTCGTTGTGTAACTATTATGTTATCAATACTATGAAATGATACAAACTTATGAATGAAATGACAGGATTATGTTAAATAAATGAAAACTATGAGGTCACTGCGTTAATGGCAGCGTTGGTTTTATTTGCAATTTCTCATGTATTTATATTTGTGCATTTTTTATACAGTCGATATAAATTTTATGATGTGGCAATAGTGTACTTTAATGTCAAAAAGGATTGCTATATCGTGCAATGTAAAAAATACATATTCCATCATACTTGCGCTGAGATTTTTGATTTACATTCATTTTTTTACTATCATTTCCTTTTAATAAATGTTTCATTGTATAACTACTAACGAAATAACATACTTTTAATTTTAAATTAGATTTTATTTCTTTTATATGAAATTCAATTTTCTCGAAAAACTCCAGAAAAATATATATTACACCACTTTTCCGCTGCCAGAAGTAAAGATTTACTGCATAAGATATCGCTGTATGGGCTTCGGTTCTCTTTGCTTAGTCTGAAATAACGAAAATTTAACAAAAATAGAGGAGTTTTGGTGCGTTGATTGGGTGCTGTCTATTTTATTTCTTATATTGTGTTGCGAGTGATATTTTTGATATGAAATTGGTGTAGTTTCATACCAAAAAGGTCCAATATGTCGTACAATATATGGAATACATTATTCAGCGATGATTAGTGTCTAAACATTCCATATTCGTATCATTTCATCGTTATCGCGAAAATTGCAATCCATTTCCAAAAATTTTCTTTTAAGTCTTTAATGAAATGGCGGACGTCATTAGTCGACAAAACTCCATGGGGTTCAGGGATACGATATCCCCCACATCCTGGAGCCATAAACAAAGAAATATGTAAAAATGGCTGTATGGGCTTTAGTTCCCTTTGCCTTCCTTGTAATATGGGAATTCAACAAAAAAGTTACAAATATATTTTTATGACATTGATTTCGAATGTAACGACTAAATTTGTTTGAATTCGTTGTTGGTAAATTGTTGACTATTGAAATTTAAAAATTCGGAATAATGTTACGAAAAAACGTGACAGACTTTCGCGGTGAAAATACCTACACCCCTATAAAGAATATTTACATAAAAGATGAGCCACGATCACCTGCTGAAGATTTTGGCGATAATTACTTAGATCAGTGGTTTGAAAATCAGAATTTTTCAATGAGAAAATCTTTATCCATGAATGATATCGCTGCACTCAGAGATGACTTAGTGAATATGGATAGAAATATCTATGATAGACATAGAAAACCTTTTGCCGAGCCTCAACAGTTGTCTAAAACTAAGTTTGTTTCTATGGCTGAAGCTGTATACCATTATCAGAGGGATACACCAGGTCGGTTTCACTCCACAAAGCCTCAAATTTTTAAATCACAGCTCACTTCTAGCCGACCTGAATTGACTATTCCTCAGTCTCCTATGTTGCGAAGCAAGACTAGAGCTCGACCTGTGCACATAATTTCTCAAAAAGAAAAAGAGGAATTGGAACTTGAAGAAATAAAGAAATTTCAAATCAAAGCTAATCCAATTCCGCAATCAGTTATTGATGGTCCCAAACACTTACCTGAAGTAAGGAGGAAGCCTATTACAGTTCCGGAACCATTCAACTTAACTGAATTACAAAAAAAAATAGATTTACATTCACCAAACAATGTTCAGAAATTCAAAGCTCGACCTGCTCCTAAACATATATTGGAAAAGCCCCAGATTCCTGTTAAACTGCCAGCACAAGTTTTGAAACCTAAAAGTCCCAAGTTTAATTACAAACAAATTAATTTCTGTTATCAACATATTGAAAACAAACCAAATTATCATACTACTAACACAACTCAAAAGTCTGCTGATAAACATATAGAAAAGCCTCAAAGATCTGGTCCTGTTCGTCCCGAACCATTTTCATTTGAAAAAAGGGATGAAGAAATAAAACGTCGTAAAGAGGAAAGAATCAAACGACAGATTGAAGAAGAAAAAATGCAAGCATGCTTATTCAAAGCACAACCCCTACCAGGAATGGTAAAAAAGCAAATGCAAAAAGCAACACTCAAAGGAAGCTCATCGGCCACTTCATCTGAAAACAAAGAAAATCGTGTGAAATTTGAGGCTCGCCCACCATCTGTTTTATATAAAGAGCCATTCAAGCCAGTCTTACAACCAATGCAACATGCTCGACTTGTGCCTTTTGAGTTAACAACTGAAAAGCGAGCAGCTGAAAGAGTGAAATTTGAGCAATTGTTGAAAGTAAAGGAAGAAGAACAAGAAAGACTTAGATTACAAAGAGAGAAGGAACAACTACAAGATGAAGAGAAAAATAAAGCAGAGTTGAGATCTAAATTAGTCCATCATGCCAAGCCTGTACCTATACTAACTCCATTTGTACCAGAAAAATCTGCCATTCCTGTAACTGTTCCTGAAACTCCGAAATTTGTTAGAAAATTAAAACAAAATTTAAATTTGTAGTCTTTTTGCAATTTGCCTATTTTCCATGTTTATGATATCACTAAGGAACCATTAATTATGTATTGACATTCTTTATATCTGGACTTTGATATTATTATTATTGACTCTACTTAAGTTTATTTTTGCTTAAAAGACTATTAGGTATAATACACTATGTTTAATAATTATGTTTTAATAAAAACAGTATCTTGTAATAAATTGTTTTCTTACATAACAACACTTAACTTTTGTATCCTAAATTTGGCAGATTGCCAACAACCAAGATCACAAAATTTTTAATGATTTACTAGCTGATTATATACATTTGGTAGCTAGGTGTAAATGAGCATTTTATAATGAATGGAAATAAATCAAAATATAGTAATTGATATTATTTGAGGCTGATTATTAAGAGATTATATTTAATAAATAATTCTATAAGTAATAAATTTCAATTTCAAAAATCTACTCAGTCAGGCTTTGTAATTGTTCATAAATTTATATTTAGTTTGGTATGTTGAGTTTAAAGATAAGGAATGACTTATATTTATTTTATCAAATATAATTTTTTACTTTAATTTCTAGAAGCGTCCACCAGGAAAAACCGCTGAAGAGCTTCAAGAGGAAGAGGAGTTACAACTTGCCCTTGCCCTCAGTCAATCTGAAGCTGAACATAAAGAGAAAGAGAAGAAAACGCGCACTCATATCGTGCCAGACACGAGCCTTCATCCAACATGTAAGAATATAAATAAAGCACCAAGATTTCAGTGTTCTGTATAATTTATAAAAAGGCTGTTTCTGAGGTAGGTACATACACACACTAAACATAAGTTTAAAGTTCAATCAATCTGGTTTTCTCGTTATGATTACAAACCGAAAAGAATAGCTGTCATATAATGTGACATGCAGACATGTGCATTTAATTTTCGAACAGTATGAAAGTATTCAAATGCAAATTTTAGAGAAAATTTATCCCTAAATGCCGTCTAAAAGATTCAATGATTTCTTAGTTGTTTTCTGAATTTGTTAGTTATTTGAAAAATGGGGTATAATGAACTTAAATTTGAATTTAGAGTGTATCTTCAGAATTTATTAATATTTCTACAAAATATCAGCTGAGACATAGAACTGATTACCTATGCGTGTTCGTTAAGGTTTATTTATGTTTTATGAATTATTTATTAATTTATTGTGTTGAGTGATTCTTTTAGGCATGTGTCAGAAAATTCCCTCCAAAAAAGCTTTCCCAATTTCTTATTATATCTGTTGAATTAATTTACCCTATAAACAGAAAATAGACCCAGTTTAAATGAGCACTTATACTTAAAAGAATAAATAAGACAACATCAAATGGAAGAACTTTCTTATTTTTTTTATATTAACATACTTTTACAATTCTAAATTTTTACCATCCTTTTCCTTTACATAATGAAAAAATGGGAAATGCATAACTTAAATTTAGATTTAGATTATTTTTCAAAATGAGACTACATTTAAAAAAATTAAGATATTTCAATCCCTAAGTGAGTTTATTCAAGTATCTAGTATACTGCGACTAGTCGCGAGCAATATGAAAGATGCACAACTATCTTTTTTCTCCTTGTTTTACTATGTATAAATGAATAGCTTAAACCACTTAATCGATTTGAATTACTTTTGGTGTGTTATATTCGCCTTAATTCAGCAATTGTATAAAAATGAAAATAACTAGGAAATAACAATCGTAAAAATGACGTGTCTATTCATTGACACGTCATTTTGTTAGTTAGTTATTCCACTTCCACCATCCACTTCGGATTACTTTGAATAGGTGGCGTTTGTGTCTAAGTTATAGGTGATGCAAAGTTCAACGGATCAACTAGGTGTTAATAAAGTTTCTAAGTTTTAATATAATAATTTCATTGAAAAATTTATAATTATGGTCTTTAAGCAATAATAGGTGTTGAGCTAAGTTCAGCACCCTTTTATTGTGATAAACTGATAATATAGCTACTAGTTTAATGTTGCAATTTGTTACTATCGCCAGTGTCCCCAACCCCGTCGTCAGTGAGCGCCTCTCCGGATCACAGTAGCCAGGGCAACACAGAGCTGTCCCGATACTTGGACCGCAGCTACTGGGAGCAGCGCCTCTCGCGGGATACGGCGGCGGCCCCCACAGCACCTGCGCCTGCCTCCGTGTCTCAAGCCTCGCATGATCCTAGCGAGGTATTGACCTTGATTCTTATATACTTACTTATCAAAGTCCTCGCACTGTAATGTTCTCCTCTGATAAACTGATAAACCTCTAATAAAAAGCTCTCCAGTTAATTTACAGTAGCTGCCCCGGAATAACAACTCCTGACCAAACACTCAATGTGCCTAAATTTAAATAGGTAATTTAAAATTCAGGTTTTAATAACCTCTGTGGTCTAGTGGCTGTGAACAACTACTTAAGATCTGGAGGTTCGGGTTTGATTCCCAGTGGTGGAAATGTTCTCCTGAGTTTGTTGGTGCTAGGACTTTATCTATACCACCATCTTACCTAAGTCTATCGCCATAACAATAATGTTTACAGCGTAATTGCGTTCCGGCAATTGTAGGTATGATAGCTAGATCGTCTGTGGTTGAGGAATCCTGGTGTAGATAGCTTCCATCTTCGACTTTATCTTCATTTACCATCAGGTGAGATGAAGGCCATAAACTACCCCGTTATGAATAAAAAGAAAACTTATTTATAATACTTAAGAGAGCCTCAAGTCTATGAAGCTTTTTTATTTACTTTAGAATCGTGTAATAGTAACGTAATATAAATTTTACGTTATAGGATTTCGTCAAACCAAATCAGAACAAGGCTCAAGATGACGATGCGGAGGATAAAGAAATTGACGAGTTCGTAGAGACATTGAAGTCTCAAGTCGAGATATTTGTTAACCGAATGAAGAGTAACTCCTCTAGGTATGTCTAACTCGTTGGTAGTAATTTTAAAAAAAGTTTGATAATACATTTATAAAATAAGTAACGTTTTTGTCATGGCTTTTATGTTTCTGTCTCTTTATTTGGCTGCTATGAAAGAGATAGTTACACTTTTTTAATCACTTTTTAAAACATATTGTATTGTTATATTATTAAATAAAGTAAAATGATGCAATATGTGGACTTTGATTTTTTTTTTATTTCAGAGGGCGTTCTATTGCTAATGACACATCGGTCCAGACTCTTTTTATGAACATCACAGCGATGCATTCTCGCCTATTGCGTTATATTCAACAGCAAGATGATAAACGAGTTTATTTGGAAAGCTTACAGGTATTTATGTAACAATTTTAGTGTGGCATTCAAACATACATATAAGAGGATCTCGTCAAGTCGGCGTAATGGTTCGACCATTCTGATTTCGATTACGAAAATTTTCGCAATGGGTGTAGTTACGCTGTTAGACCATAAATGCAATATTTCTACAAAAACTTATTCAGGCGGGTACGATATAGTATTAATTAAATTAATTTTTATACATTTTTTAATATTTACATAATATAGACTTTATTATACCAAAATATTATTTTATTTTACTAGGACAAAGTTACCCAGATCCGCGATAGTAGGGCAGCATTAGACACCCTCAGAGCGGAACACTCGGCTCGTCTAGCAGCACAAGCGGAGGCGGCCGAGAGGCAACGGCAAATGCAAATGGCCGCCAAACTACAAGCTATGAGAAAGAAAAAACACGAATATCTACAGTACCAAAGACAACTCGCTTTGCAGAGAGTCCAGGTAAGTACAGTCCACTAGGCCTAAATTCGAAGCAAACTTGCGACTAAAGTATAGATGTTGATGGTTTTTCTTAAAGTCTAATCCACTGTTTAGTGATTATGACATGCGGAGTGCAAACGAATAACAAATTAAATAACTACAAATTAATATTCGTTAAAACGTAATACATATGTACAGCAAGAGTGTTATGGAGGTTACTATGATTAATTATTTCATTCTTTATGGCAAAACATGGAACACTGTATTAAAATAAACCCTCAAACATTAACAATAATTAACTTAGACATAAGTGATATTAATTTATTTTTCTACAGTTTCTTGGAACATATTTAATTTAATGCCGAAGGAAATGATTGTAGCGTAAAATTGTTTCCCATTGGAAATAATATTAGTGTGGAAATCGAACTACCTGAAGTGTCGATTTTACAATTATATTATTTATATAAGATTAATTATGTATGGATTTAAAAATCGCTGCGATAATCTCCAGTCGGTCGCTTTAATTTTATGTGGAAAATAAATGTCCTTTTCTGATATACTAAATATTGCGATATTATTTCTGTTTTAGGAACAAGAAAGAGAAATGCAGATGCGCCAAGAACAACAGAAACATCAATACATGATGTCTAACAACAGTGGATATTACATGCCTGGTGTTACGATGTCCCAATACCAACCTAACTTCTCCAACCAGCCGATGTATGCTAACCCCCAATTCCATCCACAAATGATGGCACAATCTACAACAGATAACAATTTGAATATGTCTGGGCAAGCACAAATGTCTCAAGCTAATATGCAAATTAATCCAATGATTTCTCAGTCCATGCCTCAAATGCCGAACACCTTCGCAATGTCGACTTCTGGAGTAGCTATCAGTCAAGCTCCAGTCAACCAACAACCGTCAATGAACCAACCAAATGTTCGGCCAATCCTTAGTCAACAAACACCCTTGCAACAGCAAATGATGATGCAACAAATGCACCAAATGCGAATGCCTATGCAGGCCGGAGGGCATCAGATGATGATGCAAAATACCAATCCTAATGGAATTCCTGGTCAAAATGCACACCAGCAAAATGGACAGGGTACACAAATGCCTAAGAATTCACCAAATCAACCACAACAATCAAATGCAATGGTACCACCTTCTTTTACGGCTGGACAGCCCAATATGGCTCAATCATTAATGAATTCCAATCCGATGCTTGGTATGCACATGCAAAATATGAGGATGTCAATGATGCAAGGAGCGCAATCGAACCCAAATCAACAAGTACCAGTTGCAGGGTACTCTACAAATATGCATAACCAACCTAATCAGTTAGGACAACAAAATCCAAATATGCAACAGCCATCTCAAGTCCCTGTTTCTGGTCAACCTATGTCATTACCTGGTCAACAGATGATGCCTGGACAGCCACTTCAAAGCCAAAATCCAAATATGTCTCTACCTAATCACATTCCAAGTGCAAGTCAAGGTGGTCAACCTCAAGGCCTACAAGTACCTCAAGTAGGGCAAATCTCACAAAGTCAACCTTTGACTATGACTGGTCAACCCATTCAACCAGGGCAGCAAATGTTGCATGGCTTACAAATGTTGCCACAAGGGCAGAATATACAACAAAGTCAGATAAATCAACTGCCACAAGGTCAACTACCTGGTCAAGGTCAACCTATTATGCATGCGCAACAGAGCATGCCTCATCAAATTCTAGGTCAGGGCCCACCACAGATGAATATTCAGGGGCAACCAATTCAACACATGATGCAGCAGGGTCAAATACCTCAAGGGCAATCTATATCTCAAGGACAACCTATGGCACAAGGCCAATCGATGCCTCAGGGCCCACCAATGCCCTTGGGCCAATCAATACCCCAGGGCCAACCAATGCCTCAGGGACAGACTATGCCTCAGGGTCAACCAATGCCACAAGGACAACAGATGCCCCAAGGACTACCTGTGAAAGTACAACAAAGTTTCAATGGACCCCCACAAACTGCAAACCCAAACCAAACTTCTCAGCAAGCCCAAACACCAGTTAAATCTGAGCATAATAACAATACAGCAGAACTAATAAGCTTTGACTGAAAAGAATACTGTAAATTTTATGGAGAGATCTATTTATTGAAATGACTGGCTAAATGTTTGATATTAGATTAAAGAAGAGCGTATATAATGATTGCTCGTCATAGAATTTTATCTCAGTTTTAACCAAAATCTTTTCATGTAATTTTGGAGGATATAATTATATGATTATAATTAAAGATAAATATCATTCAGTTGCTAAATAGATAACTATAATAGAGATCAAAATTACAGAGTCTTTTATTCTGTGTTATGTTTTAATAATTTGTAATTTAAATTGCGTTTTAATATAATTATCAGTCACTGGTCTTTAAAGTTTGATGCTATTTAAATACCGATTAATATTCATTGTAGTATAATGAAATTTTATTATATCTCTTTACCTGTTAACTTCCGTGAATAAGTAGTTTGATTATTAATTGCATAATATTGTAAATTTTAAATTCATCTTGCAATCTATAATGATGATGATGCTAAAACATGTTTGATGTTATGAATAATAAGAGTGCTAAGTATTTTATAAAATCTCTCTCAAATATAGTGTCACCACTTTCAATATCAGTATCACACTCATCTCGCATATTTTAAATATAAATTCATTTGCTGTAACCCATTTAGTTAATAATCTTCACATAGGTCAGATGAGCTGAATTTGATGTTTAGTTAAGAAATAATCAGACTATTTCAGTCACAAATATATACTGCACTGAATAATAATGAATTATAAAAATTATTCTTGACACTTGCATTGCGCGACGAAGTTTATTTATTTAGTTTTTAATGTGCAATAAAAGTTTTATCCAAACAAAAAACAAATGTTGTTGTGAGGAACCACAATAAATACTACCTATGTGAAAAAAAATTAGATTATATGGCGTTGTAATCTTTGTAAATGCATATGTGTATAATATTTGTCGTTTGAAGTTATTTAAATTGTAAAACAAAAATTCCAATGACTATTTATGTTGTCATCGCTGAACAATATTTTGTTACTTGTATTACTAAGTTCTTTAATATAAAAATGTATCATACTAATAAAATGATAAAACGTTAATGTTTATTTTAATAAATTTCCCTGCATGTTAACATAAATCGCGTTTCCTCTTGTTGCTTTATGACGACGGTAGTAAAGTAAAACTTCGGGTAATTAAGGACCATTCTAGCACAAAATCGAAGAGAAAGGAAATTTTTGTATAATAGTTACATATATTTTTTCAAATTTTATCTCAATTACGTGTAATGCGTATATTTCTTATATTTAAAAAACCATGTAATCATAGCATTAGAAAATATGGGAGTTCCATACAATATGTATCTTCAAAACTAACGCACAAAAGTTTTCAATTTTGCTAACTCTTACACACATCCATGGACATTATTTCAAATTTGGGTAATCACAAAAACTCGTTATGCCGTGGAAATTGAAATAAAGCATGACGACGATCTTTGATTTATACATGAAAAATAAATTTGAAGAATGAATATAAATAATTGGTATAAATAATTATAGTACCAAACCTTTATTTAACTTGCAAGGTAATATATATGGATTATGAACGCATTAAATTTTGCAACTGAATTTTAAAGCAGTTATCCTGAACTGATTGACATAATTCTAAATCAATATGACATGAAAAAAACTGTAATAAACAACTCTTATTACATACTCTTATTACATTACTCTTATTTACATTAAAACATTGTCCCTATTATTTAAATAAATTTAAAATCTTACATACTTATCAAAATAACAAAAACATAAATCAAAAAAAAATAATAAAATAGATACTTTCGCAATTCAGTGATAATAAATTCAAGTCCGCCAAATGTAATCCAATCATTGTTGATTTGTTGATGATTTTTTTTTATTTAGTAAAATTAAGTTTAGAGCCAGTAATATGATTAAATTAGTACATTCGACTAAATTCTAAACAACTAAAATAGGTAAAATAATTTCCGTACCTGGCAACAATCAACATTTTCAAATTACGAAATTAAATAGATTATATTGCAATCTTAGTGAAAATACAAACATACTACTCTTTTTATTTCATTCGTCCGATTTCAAAATCATATAAGGAACAGATCATCATTTTAAAAATAATATGTAGACGTATACGGGTTGCGTTGACCTTGGGGCCTGCGGATCGACTTTCAGTATTGCGCCATGTATGGCGTACTTTAGCGGCATAAAATTTTATGCGCGGACTCAGTACACATATGTTCTTAATATTATTCGCATGAGATCTTTTAACTAAATATTTTATAAGGCTTTTAAATTTGAATGCTAAATTTAAATTAATAACTGCGCTAGTATGAGATAAACATTCAATACCCATAAAATATTAATTTAATTTGACAAATCCACAGTTGCTTAATAATAAGCAATAAGCCATATCAAGACTGGGAATGGATCTGGGAAGTAGCTAAAGAATGGACAGCCTATCAATATAATCATGATTTTTACTTCGGTAATCGATCTTTATTCGGTAAAACACATGAGACTAGGTAAAGCATCCGATTTTTAAAATATATTCTCCCTATTACAGGGAAACAATAAATGGTAAAGAAGCACTGTAAAAGCTCACTGTAAGTGACTAATCAATGTTGAATTATGTATTCCATATACTATACTATGTAATGATGATTCCGATGAATTTCACTTAAACACAATATATAAAATAAAATAAACAGCACCCAACCAACCCCGACATTACGCGCCACAATGTTTTGTTCAATTGTCGTTAAAGTATTTATAGTTAAACTCTCGCTATTACAGGGAGGGCAAAGGGAACTGAAATTCATGTAGTCTCGTCTTATGTAGTTATTTTTCTGGATAACGGTTTGATATATACCTTTGTTTGTTAGAGTTTTTGACAAAAGGCACCCACAATTAATTAATGACTAATGAGATTTTTTTTAAATGGAACGCTTTGTTAACCTTTACCATGAAAAGATATGTATTGTTAACGATTCTGATCAAATGATACGAAAAAGAAAATGATCTTAAGAGATTTCTTTTATCTACAAATGTTTGACTTTGAATTTATTAACCACTTTGATTGTTCCCACAGAGTATCTCAGAGTATCTGTTCCGTTTGTCAACAACATTATGCAAATAACAAACAACAAAACATATTTAACTAATAATCGGTTCATTATCGGTTGTTAATTTAAGTCGAAATATAAAGATTTATTTTTAAATAAGTAAATATTATTTGTTATATAGGTATATAAACAAAATATATAAAATACATTGTGATTAGGACAAACTTATAGGTATACTACGGTGATTATTCAAATCTATTTTAATTTGAGCTTAACCGTTAATGAAGATATGGAAGAAGAAAATAATGAAGGTCCTTTTACTGTGTGGCAAATGTTTAATGCTCCTACGATGGTATTATTTAACAATTTAGAACATGCCGGCGACGGTCTACAGAGGTTACTAACCTCAATTTTAAAATTGTCTGGGTAAGTTTAAAACATGATTAAAGTGCTCAAGAAGATAAATGTCTTCATTTCTCTGATCCATATCCAGAAAAAAACATATATATATATATGAAATAGTGAAAATAAAAAAGTTTAAAATTGAGTGTTTTGTTTTACAGTGACTTTTCAGAAGTTTTAGTTCCTCGGCCTTGTTCTTCTAAATATCCTGATGAATATTACAGTAGTTTCAATACTTGGCTTTTAGGAAGACTTTTCTATGTTTGGTCAGTGAAAGAATTAGAAAAGTGAGTATGTTTGTAGTGTTTATCAATTAAAAAGATATAAATTTTTACCGTTGTGTAAATTTAATTCGATTTTCAGAATTCATATACAAAGCAAAGATGCTCAGTTGAAAATACTAAATATACTATACATTAATAGTGCAACTTTTTGTAAAAAACTTCATGAACAATACAGCAATGTATTGACCAAATTAATACTTTATTATGAAGATAATTACTCTCAAAATGATTTAACAGAAGTTGAATTGAAAAACTTTATACCTGAACACTCAAATATTCCCAATACACAGCTCAATTTAGAACCAATATTTGTTAAAGTAAAAGAAGTTGAAACATGTAGGAATATGATTGATTTAACATTGAGGTTCTTATCAGAGAGTATACCTTTAGATTCAATTATTATATATAAATATAAATTACAATATCAAGAAATTTTTATTCAAGTACTGCATATCATGGAAACATTCAGTATAGAATTGAAATTGTCATCCATGAGATTCTTCATCAATTTGATTAATAATTACAATGATGTTGCTATTGATAAGATGCACCAAATATTTCCAGATATCATTAGAGAATTTCTATGCCATTGTGAGACCCTACTGCAATCTGTTATAATGTTTCATCAAAAAGCTGAAATTAATATTGCATCTTTTAATGGAGTAAGCAGATTAATTCAAGATTTAATATCATTGCCTGAGATTCTAGGTGAGGAATACCAAGATATATTAAGGAATATATGCATTATAGTTCTAACAAAAGGAGATTTGCTATTAGATGAGAAACTTAAATTAAAGTGCTTATCTTTTAGTAAAGACCTAGATTTCCCAATTAAATTTATTGAAATAGAAAGAATGGGTGGAAATAATATTGAATATGTAATAGATTGTTACATTGAAAACATATTACAATTTGGAAGAAATAATACAGAGAAAGATTACAATGTTAAACTTGCAGATAACTGGCATTATAATCAAATTCTGTCTGTTATTAATATGATCAACAATTTGGACAATTGTGGTGTAAATATTATACTTGATCATATAAATGCAACTCATATGGTTTTTGTTATTTTACAAAAGGTTTATGTGAAGGCATTCAAGTATAGTGATACAATTTTTGTTAATAATTTGTTTGAAAGAGAAACTGCTGTTTTCACATGGAATAAATTATTGAGTGCAATACATAACTTGAATAATACCCTTTACCACCATACTGAAGGTATTGCAAACATGATGGACATTGTAATAGCAACTGTGATTATGCTCGAAAATGTTAATAAATATGATACTCAGATTCTATGCCGAATACTTTGTCTTCAAAGTAATGCAAGTTTCACACAACAAGATTTGAATTACCCTAATTATTCTGATGATATTAAGTTATTGATATTGAAATACATGTTAATAACCAAAATCATTTTGAAAATCGTACCAAGTGATATTTGGGACTCAATTATAAATAATTTGGTGAATTTTTTTACCAAAAGTAAAACAAAATCTAATTACAAAGAGGTAATGCCAGATAAGTATATAATTTGAAATAAGACTGATTAAGACTAATTCAAATCTCAGTAGCTGCAATAATTTATAAATTTTGTCTTGAAAGTTTATGATGCTTCACTAAAATTCCAATTGATAATGTCTATAACATTATTTTTTAATGTGTTTATATAATTATTTGAATTGTTTACAGATCATTAAACTGTCACCTTTCCTACTATTAAACAGAATATTCTCAGCAAGTAAACTTATTGCAGAAATATTAATGCCAGCTTTCCTAACTAAAGATGAAGAGGTACAAATGGAGATTATCAATGCTTTACCATCTATCACCTGTATATCATTAGGAAACTATAGTGTAAATATTGGAGTTAATGAAGGAAAAAATGGTTATTCCTTATTTAAAAATAAGGCAATTAATGTTTGTGTTGCATGTTCTTACTGTCATCCTGATGTTATGAATACCAGAATGCTTATTTTGAGTTTGGAAAACAATCTACCCAGCTCTGGGAATATTACTATCACTTCTGGTCTCAAAAAATTAATATCTAAATTTGTGAATTGGAAACAGTATAATGGTGTAGCAAAAACTGAATATTGGAATTTGATTTCAAAACTTTGTAAACATTTCTATGTGTTTGCCTATGGTGTTCCAGAAGAAATACTAAATGTTGATAATTGTGAATATATCCTAAAAGCTCTACAACCGTTTTTGGATAATCAAATGGTATGTAAAATTATTACTTATGAAATGAATTTTGCGAGCTAAATTATTACATGATACTTTTTTTCTGGTTACAGGCTAAAGACTCTGAGTGGAATTCTCACAAAGACGAAGCTGTCAATTTATGTGTGAACTTATTAGTGAAAGCAACTCAACAAAGCTTAGAAAATAACGATTATTCCCAACAATCACACACTTTAAACCTGATAAAGGGGTTTGGGTTGCATAATAATGAGACAATAATTCTACCTGTTACAAAGTTATTGGTATATTTCATCATGCACCCACAATCCCCTTTGGGATCCAAAGCTGTGGTTTATCTTAGAGATGTTTGTGAAAATCAGGAATTTACCCCAAATCAAGTGTATCACAGATACAAAAAAGATTACTGCAAACTTTTTGTGGAATGTAGTCTGTATAATGGCAAAGATTTCGCTATTGCTTTGTTAAAGGTTGTAAGAGCATTTGGTTTTGTGGGTTACCGAGATTTTATATCAAAGGATGTTCACCATTTTCTTCCATACCTTATCTGTTATTCAGTGACAATCAAAGAAGTGCCAGGAATGATTGAGGAGATAGCATCACTAGTGCAATGTTCAGTGCAGGATTTTTTAACTGAAAGATTCCCTCATATTTATGTCCACATATATTTAAATGAGCCAAATGAGACTGGAAAAAAATGCTATGATATATTGGAAAGATTGACAAAGACTTCAATTTTGAACTTAGTAAAGAAACATTTTAGGGTGATTTTAACTGAATTTTTACTACAATACTGTTCTAATCCTGAGAAAGTATTGAATGCTTGTAGGTACTTAGCTTGTCACGATCCCGATGTGTCCAGTGGGAGTTTATCAAGTAGTACGCCAATGACTACATCGCAAATTGCGGATTTTTTGAATCCCAAGTTTTTAGGAGTCCTTGCATATTTTGACCATAAGTTAGTCAATGCAAAAGTGGCATTGTCTGTAAAGCGAAAAGCTTTGAAAAGTTTTCCTGATATTATGCAATTGATGGGTGTGAAATATTTGACTCCTTTGAGATTTAAAGTATTGGCTACTTTAAGATCAGCTCTTCCGCTAGCAAAGGAATTTCCCAAAATACTTGCTGAAGCATGGGCAGCCTTTATACATAATATTGACAGTATGTCTTTGGGACCTCTTTTATCAAACCTTGCAGTATCTTTGCTGCAGCAGTTGGATTACGCTCCGCAAGAAATAAATAAAATATTCCAGTACCTTGTTCTAAGCAACGAAAATTTACTAAGTACTTACATATCAGACTTGTTTTTCTTGGAAAACGCGAAAATATCCGAAAAAGTAAAAATGGTTATAAAAAAACATGTTAAACGTACCCAGCCTGAAGGATTCCTTGACAAAGTTAAGTGGTATCTGCAGCATCTGAATCAAGACATTCCCACTGTCAAGGCAAATGCCTTCAGACACTTGGATAAACAATTAAAAAATAATCGGACTGAGATTCATAAAGCTATATTTGGAGGAAAGAATATTGATCCAATTATGGTTGAACTCATAGACTCATTGCTTATTGGTAATCTCCTTTTGAGTATTTTAAGTCAGTTAATCATATCTAATTAGTTATTGAAGTCGAATCTTAATAATTATTACAATAATTTAGAGGATAATGTTAACTTTCAGGTTGCAAAGACTCGGACTTCGAGGTAAGCGCAGCTAGTGGACAATGCCTGGGCCAGCTAGGAGCCATAGAAGCAGGCCACTTACCTCGTCAGTACGTTCAACCGGACAGATCGCCTTTTGCCTTTTCTATTGGAGACAATTGCTTCGCTGCAACAGCACTCCTCGAGCTTGCTAGAGCATTCCAGTACGAGAAAGATACTATGGTTTGTTTCAATTATTTTTGCAGAACGTAATAATTGCTGGACGTAGATGATGACGTCACTCTAAAACTTTGGGAACTGCATTCGTTTTAAAATTTTAAGGAAGATGAGATTTAAAATATCATTAAACAGTAAAAGTAAGAAATATATTATTCATGATAAATTACAATTACATTTAATTGTCATTTATTATTGAACTTTAATTCAAAACTATATCTTCGTCAATCTGACGGGGCTCTTGTTCCGAGAAGAACGGACAAGAAACTGCAAGATTTATCCCACCCTTATTTAACATGTCATCAAGTCAATAATAATAATAATTGTAAGAACATTTATAAGTCCAGTAAAAATAAGTATGAATGTTAAAATCTTTAAAATAACTGTCGTTTTTATTACATTGCTTATAGTCGTTAAGTGAACAGCGCATTATATAACTGTTTATTAATTTATTTGTTAGAACATGGATTGCTACGCTTTGACCATACAAGAGATATTAAAAATATATGACATATCTCCGAATGGAAGCAAGAAGGATGTTTGGAACAGTTTTCCTGAACATATGCATCAAATCATGCATCCATTGCTGAGTTCTAGGTATGTTCTTAAGATGAAGTACACCTATTTATGATAAATAGTCATCATATATTTTCAATATATATGTACGTTTCAGGTATACTTTAGCGTATCCATCGCAACCAAAAAAACAGCATCCTCTCTTTGGAACTCAGTATGCAACTACGTTTTTGGAGTGGGCTCACAAGTACGTAAATATATGTTTTCAAAAAGGTCCCATTATTCAGCTGTAACCTTCACGTTTCATCTATACATGAACCAATAAAAAAAGAGTTACTTTATATTGTATGATACTTTTAATTTTCAAATTATTTCAATATTAAGGGTTTCGATTATTGTTTATACTTGAAAAATCTTACTAACTTCAAATCCATTGAAGAGATATTTAAAATTTTCCTCCCATGCGCTCATGGCAGTTTTAAGTAGGGTCTGATCAATAGTTTTTTTCTAGCTGGGCAGGCCAATTAATCCCTCTCATTGAATCGGAAAGCATTCGTGATCTTCTGCGTACCGTCCATCCGAGCATGCGACGTGACGTCAGAACTTTATTCCTTTTTCTACCATACGTGTTGTTGCACGCGATCATGGGCAAAAACAATGCACAATTCATACAGGAAGAGATGTTGGCTGTTGTGGGTTTGTAATTTTTTTTATTATGTTTACTGAAATATATTTTCGGTTTTCCATGACAATCAGAGCAAAATATAATTGGCAATTGTGTTTTGTTATATCTCATGTCTCATTCACGTGCAGCTTATTAGCTAGGCATTTTCTCATTGTTTATATTTTTTGGTGGCTTTGATTGCTATAATTTGACAGAACACGAATATACGGCTACATTGAATTTGAAATTCGATAGTGCTGTACTGATGTACAGCACTAAATCCGGTTTTAATTTTATACTTTTTGTAATTCATAACGGGGTAGCTCTTAATTTTAATGGTAAATTAACTTGTCACTTAATTTCAGGTTTGGAAAACTTTGAAAACGATAAAGTAATTACTGAAAAATCTAAGTATAAATTGTTGAGGCATGTACGAATGACACCAAGTGTAAATTCTGTTCAAAATGAAGAAGGAAATCAGGTAATTAGAAGATTTTAAACTTATAATATCAATAAAAATAATAAGGAAAGCTTAATTGAATAAATTGTTTTAATTTAAGAGTAAATGCAGCAAAACTATATACACATTACTGGATTTTCTAAATAGATGGATTTTGGAATGGGGTCATTCCAAGCAAAAGCCATTGGAAAATGAAAATTATAAGTAAGTAATTGCAATATAAGTGTTGATTAAAATTATTTTACAGTTTAATTTTTACGGTGGCATACTGATTTTCATTTTTATTCTTGTATAGAGCAATAGTTGCATTTCTAAACCAATTCGACAAATTAACTATTGCAAGGGGGAATTTCGTGTGTGGAGAATTGGAGCGTGCCTTACAGTATTTAGAATTGTATATGGACGAGGAAAAAGGCAATATGCAAGAACAACTCCCCCTTCTTGCCGAAATATACGCATTGTTAGACGAACCAGACTCTGTGGCAGGTGAGTAAATTTGGAAATTAAAATAATGATATTATTCCAAAAACGTACGGAAATATGGTATAATTAGCGTTATTTATTGGTGGTGCCTTTTGAGCTAGTGAATTTCTTTGTGTGGTAGGGGATTTTAATCCTTCGAGGTCATGACTGGTTGTGACGTTAGGGCCCATTGGTGGTGTCAAGGAATCAAGCCCAGCCATGGTGATGCGTGGTGATGAAACTAGCTCTATCTGAGTTTGCTCTTCATAGCTGAGTTGTCGAATAATTATACATAGTTCCCAATATATCTTAAAAAATACTTTTCATCAACACTTAAAATAATATTTTAGGAATATTATCTATAAAGAGATCTGAACCATCTTTGAAAGAATTGATATTGACACAAGTAGTCACTGGGCGGTTACAAGATGCTGCTCTGTGTTACGAGAGACTAGCACAAGAAGGGCAATTGGACAGGCACAGTTTAAAGGTATAACTATTTGTAAATATTTATTTTCGTCACGCTTCTACGTCTAAATCTATCCCACTTTTCATGGATAAGGTTTAGATGGCTGGATTATTTATTTTAATGTGTATGATGTATGTCTTAAATGTAAATATTAAAAAACTTAGGCGTGAAAATGAAATCATGACTTTATTTCTTGCTCGAGTGGTTTCTACATTTGTTTTACAAACAAGATGACATTTTAAGGAATGTTTAACAAAAATTTACATGTAATAACATGTCTTCTTTGTGATTGCCGAGCATAAACACAACTCAACTTTTAGTAGTAGTGCGCTCATAAGCCAGTTTTGCTGTAAGGCGCTCTGAGCTCAAATGCTGTATCTCTGCTGAGTGTTCCAGAACGCCGTTCTTTAGTTTTTACTAACGTACTATTCTCAATATTTTTTTAATGAAAATTGCTGAGATTCCGTATTCAATGTAGCCTGTAGGCGATTTTTACAACGACCCAGTTGTAAAAATCGCCTACAGGCTCGAAAATAATAATTCTTTTCTTAAAGTCATTCACTTGAAGTAAGTTACTTATTATCTTAATGCATTTGGTTTCTAGGGCATGATAGACTGTTACTTAGGCTTAGACCAGCCATTCACAGCTTACAGATTACTAAGCGAACACGAATCAGACGATAGTATGATAGAGTTGGCAGCCGAGCCTTTATGGCGGCTGGGCAGGTTTGAGCAACTCGAGGAAATAGTTAAAAAACCCGTGGTAAGTCAAATAAAACTTATGTAAACATTGTCAAATAAAAGTTTTATGTCATTTTTTGGATTTTAATACATGAGATGTATTAACATCCAGACGTTAAACCTTTTATTTCACAAAGTTTATATATATATTATACATTATTATGTAACTATCAATTGACCCGGTGCACTTTGTAACACCTAAACTCACCCTCTACCGCCATCTATAAATTTTTTTCTTAATTAGAGATGAAAGTAATGACATGTTTTTAATAGCATGTCAGTTAGAAGATTTCTATACTAAATTAAGAAAGTAAATATATTTTTTAATAAGGTTTTTACCTGTTTTACATTTAAACCCCGATCATAACACAATTTTTTTTCAAATCTGTTTATTTTTACACTACCCCAGAATAAAACCGAATAATACACAACAAAATTTATTTAAAATGGTCAAGCTGTCCTTGAGTTTTAGCGAGACCAACGAACATCAATTAATGTTTATATATAAGAAAAATATAAAAGGCACTGCAGATTGAGTTGAACACTTAGAAGTTAATGTATTATTTTGTTGTAATTTATTTTTATGACTGACTGACGTGTGTAGCTGCATAGGAAATTAAACAAGTCATAATATATTCGATGATTGAATAAGTGATATTCAAAAGTTTTATAAACATGATAAAATATCCGCATTTTTATTTCAGCCTACATGCCGAGAGAATTGGGGCTTACTAATGGGCAAAATTCTCCTATCATTCCGTGCCCAAGATCACGATCGATTCGACACATCGTGTAAAGAAGCGAACTATAGACTGCTTACTCAAATGGATGGGGAGAGTAAAGGCGAGAGCGCTTTGCGAAGCGGTTATCAAAGTGTTTTGGGACTACACATAGTTACTGAAGCAAGGCATTCTGAGGACTTTTTGAAAAGGTATGGATATTTTGTTATGTTTACATGAAAGTAAATATTACTAAACCCTTAACCTAAATAATAATAAATAATTTGCCAAATTTTACTTGGAATTTCCTTACTCTTATCCTTAAACTTGGTTTTGTAGAAGTCAAAACGAAAATAATTTAGTTTAAAATCACTGTTCTTAGGTTGTACTAAATCCCTGATATTGTGATTCGATCACGAGGTGGAGCTCTTTATTGCGGATATTTTGTATATTTAGCGAAACAATGGTAAATTAATCGGATATATTATTTATTTATTACAAACATTGCCTACTATAAAAATACCCTTTTTTTTCTTTTTGAATGATGTTGCTATATATGTACAATAAAATGGTATTTACCACTTTTTTATTTATTTAAATAAAACCCCTTTTTTACAAGGAGCAATCCATTTCGCACCTACCCGCCTCTGGCTAAGCGGCGGGTGTGTGGGGATCACCCAGCGCCTCATCAAAGTGGCTTTACGGGGATGTCCTAGATTCTTACAAAGCACTTCACCAGGTCGCCCGCAGGCAGTCAAGCTTTACGGTCGGGCTTGCGTCAATGGAGTTTGTTCAGAATTTCTTGGGCAATCATTGATGATGCCGCGTATTTATAAAACCCTAGTGAAAACCTCAAAAGTGCTACTTGTAAAATACCATTAAAACGCTGGTTAAGTCTATGAAGCTTAGCTTGAACTAGCTCTTTGTCACCACGCCTGTTGTCCCTTACTACTGAAGCAATCAGTAATCTTTTTGTATTACAGACAAAAACAATTAAACGACGGCGACAGGAAAGGAATAGAAGTTTTAAACCAGTTGCTAGATGAATGGCGTCGTCGACTTTCAGTTGTGCAGTCTGATGTTCGCACTATTGAACCTCTTTTGAGGCTAAGGAGAATTCTGTTACATCAGACTCAGGTAATAACAATTGCGTTAAGATCTCAAGCTCACAAAGGCAAGACCATAATAGGTCTGATCATACGAATCTTTCTTCAGTTAATATAGAGCAACTGATTTCATTGTTGACATCGATTGTAAAACTCAGTCTTGTTGTGAGAAATTTAGTATTGTCAATCGATTTCATGTAGATTTTATACTGAATAAAGTGTAGTCCCTAATGTATGGCGAGAGTTATTTATACAAATCCATTTCCATTCACAAATTGTTATAGTGTTGCAACACTTGCCCTTGTTTATTTACTATAGATTTTACTTTGAATTAGTTGCAATATTGTTTGTTGTTTATTATTATTTTTGTTTGTTTGTTGTTAGTTTGTTAATTTTGTTGTTTCGTTGATATTAGATGTTTTGTTTTCTTATACTGTTGATAATATAGATAACGAGATATACTAATTTGTTTGCATTAGTGTGATTTTCAAAATTTTAATTTAATTTGATTTTAGGAGCTTCTCCAGTCGACACATCCAATTACTGCTAATAGATTGAAGGCTTGCATTGGTGATCTTTGGTTACAAAGTGCAAAACACGCAAGAAAAGCGGGAATATATCAACAGGTAAAATTTTATATAACTTACTTCAGCAGTAACGATGGTTCATTGTTTATTATGTGTCTGCATACGCATCTATAGAGGTGAGTACGGCTTGATGAGTTATTTATTGATTGCATATTAAAAGT
The DNA here is from genome assembly GCA_943193645.1 of Acentria ephemerella. Classification (NCBI taxonomy): domain Eukaryota; kingdom Metazoa; phylum Arthropoda; class Insecta; order Lepidoptera; family Crambidae; genus Acentria; species Acentria ephemerella. The sequence continues at coordinate 4,737,291 of OW971886.1, read as the reverse complement.
TGTTTAGACTTTATAATACAGTTCGAAATATTTCGTAGCAGTAATAAATATAGATATCTCTTTCGGCAGTGCAATGTTTTACATGATTCGTCATAATTATTTGGGTGTATGTTCCAAATTACTATTAAGTTAAGGTGGATAACATACTGCAATGCACTACGGAGCGATATGATTCGCTACGATTGTGATGACTACCAACTGCCCGTTTTAAAGGCAGCGTGAGATCCACCTTGGCGAACTTGGCGTTAATCAGAAAACTCCATATTAATCGTTATCCGATAATGAATTTAATGCATTTGTTTGAGTAATTTAATAATGAGGCATTTCAGTCTTACATGTACGTGTTGAATGCTGAGGAGTATCAGCCTGAAGAGTTATTTATAGAAAAAGCTAAGATGTACTGGGCCCGTGGACAGCACGAACACGCTTTTACCACATTACGGCGTGGACTGGACGATGCGTATCCTAATATAGACCTACTAACTAACGAGCAAAGGTATGAAATATTAAGAATGAGCTGCATGATAATTTCTTTCGTTGTGTCATTGAAAGACAGCATAAAGTTTGTTTAATAATTGTTTCTATTGCATGGAAACGGAAATGATAAAAAAACATATATGCATGAAAGTATCGTTGTTCCAAAGTACTTTTTTATCTATAATACAGTAAAAAAATATATTACAACAATTGTAATTTTGTTCAATACGATGCGTCTGCGTTGGAAAAAATTCAACAGCTTGCATTTAACTCTTCTTCGAACTTACCTAACCTATACAAGAAAAATAACTAAATGATCGCCAAAAAAGCTCCCGAAATCAATTTTTGTGGGATTTTGGTAAGCGTTTAATTTAAATAATAAATAATTTAAATGAGCCAATAATTTTAATGGGCTTATTGATTTTTTTAAATTTCAAGCAGATCCAACACTTATATTGTGTTGAGACACTGGGTTTACGTTTTTTGTGTCAACTCATTAGAATCATGTCAGTGAGAAGGCCACTGAAATGCGATATTATATTTGTGTTTTCAAATATCAATACATTTACAGAGAAATATGTGCTAAAGCTAAGTTATTGATAGCCAAGTATAATGATGAGACTACCAACGTTGATGTGGATGTTAACATTGGCTACTACAAAGAATCAGTGGATGTTTTTAAACAATGGGAGAAGAGTTTGGTAAATATTTTGATTCAATTAATATAGGTTGTCCGTTATAAATATTAAGAAGCACTGATTTAACAAAATATTTAAATATCCCGGCTTGCACATTTTATGTAAAAGTCGCTGAATCAGTGAACTAAATCGGCAATTTTTTTAAATATAAAGTCCTTTGTGGGTAGGCAGCCTAATTTCACATAGGATATTAGGCTGCCTGCCCACTAAGTTAATTGAATCCGTTATAAATTAAAAAAAAAATAGGTTTGTTTGGGCTCCTACTACGAAAAAGTAAGCAGTTCAGAAGCTACCGGTAACTCAAATGCCATGTGGACTCGAAAATTACATGCTTTGAACAGCTACGGCAAGGCTTTGCAGTACGGGCACAAGTATTTGTATCAGAGTATGCCGAGGATGCTTTCCATTTGGTAAGTTAAAATATTATAATTTGATTTGACATTTCCATTCAATAGCCTCAACATAAGATTTTAATGTATCCTACAAATTATTCTAGTGGAAAGAAGGTTAAGTTTTTGTTAATGCAATGACTCCTGTAAAGATGCATGAATTATAATTTTTTCTATATTTTTATTGAATGTGTACGCTGTGTCCATAATTAATTTCTAAGTGTTGTAGTATATCTCTTTAATTTTTTTGTGAAGAGGAAGACTAACACTACTGTGTGCATTTATAATAAAAGCGGGATAAAATAGGTTCGTATCATTGTAAAGATATACTATACTATGTTTTTCCATCAGGTTGGACATGGAAGTGACATCTCAAGATAAAAGCGCTCACTCAGTGCTTGCTCAAATGACAGAAATTATAAAAACGTATTCAGAACGTTTGCCTTTGTATCTTTATCTCACGGCTTTCTCACAAATTGTGTCTAGGATTTGCCATCCCGTTAAAGAAGTAAGTAACTAGATTTTAAAATTATTATTTATAAAGAATAAAATGATTTTAGCATCGACCTGAACAGAATTTCCGTGGCTCTTGTTTTGATTATATGAGGGGTAAATGGTAACATTGCATAGTGTATATATCAACTTATGGCATAGGAAATCCAGTGAATAAATAATTCCTTCTATTTTGGCACTTTCTGGGGGGTTAATTCATAACGATTAATTTTATACAATCTTGCATATCTATAAGATATGCAGTTTTTTTCAATTCATTCGAATTAAATTTAGCTTAAAAGACAAAATACTATATAAGGTGTATTGTATATATGCTAGTAAAACTCGTTTGTATATTTCTACATAACAGAGAGTCTTAATGATGCTTATTTTTAAGGAATGAGACGATTAGTTTAATTGTAAGAATATTTATTTCATATGTGGGCTAATTCTGACAAAAACAAAATCAAACAAGTTAAGACAAAACTGTACAAGCTATCTAGCATGCCACTTACCGGGTAGGTAACTATGTTGTTTATTCGGCGACCACTCTCAAACAAGCCCTTCCTTTAATAGGTGGCGAACGCAAACGCGGGTGTACAGATAAAACACTTTTTGTGTTTAGTAATATTATTATTGTATTTTGAAGGTATATCTACAGCTAAAAGCTATCATCGTGAAGCTGATCTTAGCGTATCCCCAACATACGCTGTGGATGATGATGTGCGTGATCAAGTCTAGTTATCCTACTCGCATGAAGCGTTGCGCTGACGTGTTTGGGGACCCAAAGCTCAAGGAACCTCGAATGTTGAAGCTAGTATGTGACTTTACTCAGCTCGCAGAAAAGTTGATAGAGCTGTGCAATAAACCTATCACTGGTGGTGGTTCGGTAAGTTTATTGAAGATCATATTAATTGATATATATATATAAATTTAAACAGGTGAAAATTATGGTCCAAAACATATATTGTTAGCTATTGCATTTTTTGATAATTTGAGCATATTATGTTTCCTGTTATATATGCCCTTTGAAACTATGAGGTATTAAAACAGTATATTTAGATATTTTGTTCATTATATTAACATTATAAGTGCATAAAAGGCTGGTAGGGGAATAATGGTTTAACGCCCCTTCTTTTTTAAAATAATAATTTTCCATTTCAATAAATTATTCTTTCATTTAAAAAAAATTATTTGCTTTATTGAATATCAAATTTTATTTTAAAGAGTTTTTTTAAAGTAGTTACGTCAAATGAAGCATTGATTTTAAATAAAAATTATAGCTTTCTCTTTTTTTACGGCTTAATTTTTCCAATAGATTAATAACTATCTCATGTAATTTGTTTTCCAGACAACCACAGTGTCATCCCTTGTACGTACTCTGCCCCGTCTCCTTGTTGGGGATAACTTCAGCCATATAATGATGCCATTCCAAGAGTTCTGTAAGATCATCCTTCCTTCCAAGGCAGCCAGGCAAGAACGAATAGACTTTAATATCCCAGTGGAGCCTCCTGTGTACATAGCGAGTGTTGAGGAACACATCACAATATTGCCATCGTTGCAGAAGCCAAGGAAGGTTACGCTTAAAGGTGAAAAATATTTATGGGATACCAAAATATTATAATTTTCTAAACTATCACTGAATCTGGTTTCATAGAACACACGTTTAATATAAATTTTAGTATATAACATCTTGTTCTAATAAAATGATCATGTCTTAGAAACATCTGTTATAATTTGCTGAATTTCAATAATCTATGGATGATGATATGTTGAATATGTTAAAATTCAACGCCTCGTGAGTATAATAAAATTACAAACAACGCTCTCATTTGCAACTACTCATTTCGCTACTACCTGCCACCTCCTGACTTTTCGATTTTAATGTATATGATATATGATGAAGGTTTTAGTCAGCACTTCCCGATATGCTTTCTAGAATTGTCTATGGTTCCTATAAATTTAAGTATTATGTATTTTGACTTTGTGCTATCATTTTCTTATAGATTGAAATTGAAATAGATTTTTCTATTTATTATTTCTCCTTTATTCTCTGTTTACTGATTGATTCTAATTAGGCGTTAAGTCCGCCATTTGAACGCTTTTTATGCAATATGTCAGAAAAACTATCAACAACGTGAAATAATAAACGAACTGCTGTAAGTTTCTATGTAGTAGTAACGAACATACTATCAAAACCACAGACACATACCACTCACATCAACAATTAAGGCTTCGCACAGAAGTTGAAAATAAAATTAACAATATTTTTCTGTTTTATTCTTAAAAAGCCTTTTATAAAATGAAACCGTTACGTGCAATTAGCAAAAAAATATTTGTTCGTTTCTGATTATAATTGAGAAGTGCTGTGGTTTTATGTTAATAGAAAAAAAAATACATTTTTTTAAATAAATAGATGAACAGTATATTCCCTACACATCTAAATTTAGATTTAAAACTGAAGACAAAATCTTTTGATTGTTATAAGTTTATTTTTTTCGTAGGTTCCGATGGAAAATCTTACATTATAATGCTGAAACCACGCGACGATCTTCGTAAAGATTATCGCCTTATGGAATTTAATGGCGTTGTGAATCGTTTTTTACAAGATGCGCCTGAAACGCGTCGTCGAAGATTATATATAAGGACGTATAGTGTACTTCCATTGAATGAGGAATGTGGTCTGATAGAGTGGGTGCCGAATCTCGTTGGACTCAGGCCTATTTTGATGCATATTTATAAACAGAAAGGTAAGACAATATTAGGTTTTTATGAATGCGTGTGCGGTTGACCAGTGTTAAGGCCTATCTTATGCGACAAAAAAGGCTGTGCAAAAGTTTTTAGGGTATTTTTGTTCTGAATGACATAATTTAATTGGTAAATCAAAACACGCAAGTTGGTTTTATTGGTCTATAGTACCGTTGCCCGAGCCGCCAATTTTAGTAGCTGGCTTGAATATTTTAAGGTATTTGCTTTCTGAACTACTTTATTCATATTTCAGAATTGGTTGTAGGATGTACAAAACTTTGCCTATTGCAAATGTCTTATAAATACTATTACTTTTTTACGGACTCAATTGTCTGCTATTTTTGAATATGAACATAATTAATGATAATGAATTAATTTAAAATTCTATACGGCAGATACTCCTAAATACAATACTTGCAAACAGCAGTTCGCAATTTTAAAAAACATTGGTACATGGTAATTAATAAAAATATTTTGCATTTTCTGAATTCAAACGTCTCCAGTTCTACTCGTAATTTTTTAAAATAAATCCTAAAAATAATGAAAACGGTATTAGTTACGAAATATAATAAAGTACTACATACTTTCCTGTCTATTAAAACCGCTCTGTAGCATCTGTCGCCTCGCTTCTGCATTGCGACAAGGATGTGTGCTGAAGCGCGGGTTTTAGACAATCAGGGTCCGCGGTAGCTGTAGTACCATCTTGAACAGAGAGATTTCACTGTCAGTAACTGAAACACTGCTACTATACATATATAATAAATAATATAATTATAAAATAATAAGTCCTTTCTGTTCTCTATAACGTAGTAATTGAAATTTAGTTCAAATTTTAGGTATTCACACAAGCAATCGTGAGCTAAAAGAAATGATGTGCTCAAATCAAGACCCGGTAGAAAAAAAAAGACGCATGTTTGAGGAACAGCTGTTGCCAAGGCATCCAGCTGTGTTCCAGGAGTGGTTCAGGCGTGTCTTCTCAGATCCTTATGGATGGTATTTTAATATTTATCAGCTATAATTATTATTTATATACATTTTACTATTAAGGATAAATATAAGTTTTGAGTTTATTCCACCAGTCCATTTTGGTTTTCTATGCCTATGAATTGGTATATTTTCATTTATTACAGGTATCAGGCAAGATCCGCGTATATAAGGACAACTGCAGTTATGTCTATGGTTGGATACATATTAGGTAAGTATAAAATATTATATTCTTATATTCAAAAGTTATTAGTGACTGAGAATTATTTGCCTTAAATGTCAAAATTTTGTTCAAATGCTTTTTTATATAATACTTTTTATTTCAACTGAAGTCACATCAAAATAAAAGTAAAAAATATTAATTTTTAGGTCTTGGCGACAGGCACGGTGAGAATGTATCCTTTGATTCGACTAATGGCGACACAGTACATGTAGACTTTAACTGCTTGTTCAACAAAGGGGAGGCATTTGAATGGCCCGAACGGGTGCCATTCAGACTCACACACAATATGGAAGCTGCGATGGGCCCGCTTAAACATGAAGGCATGTTTAGGTAAGACTTTTAACAGTCACAGAAGACTTTTAACACACACAGACTTTTAACAGTCACAGAGTGAGTCACATAATGCCTTGAAAGAAGAAAGAATGCCATATCAACCGAGCCGTCAAACGTAAAGCCTTAATCGATACATGTAGGCGTCCCTACATATCGTGTATTTACGTGACATGTCGCGCACACTAGGATAGCGAAGCCTTTTGGCTTTAAATAAGGTGCATATGCATTCTTTCTGGGCTTTATTATTCTATCTTAACAATTTAATGTTTTATGATTTTTTTCATAGAAGCTGGAAAAAATGAATTTTATGATTTATACTTTGGACAATTCTCAGAATATAGATTTATAAGTCTTGTTTATTGATCCAGATCTTTTAGAGTTACTTGTAGTTCTATATTTATATTTAAGTGACTGCACTTAAATGACTCTATACTAACAGATTGTTATGCCCATTTAATTGAAAATGAAGATAAACATCATATCACATTACATTACAGAGTGTACAATTGTCGACCTTATGAACGTCATTAAATATAGATTTTAGAAAGTATATTTGAAGAAGACATTTTTTGAATTAAGAGCTGCAATGTGATTTACATTTTTATGAATTTAGATAATAAGCTGCTAGGTTTACTTCAGAAGCTTCAGTTATTATTATAAAATTTTATATTGCATAGTAAAAGATATAATTTAACGTATATAGTAGTATGCAAGAGATTGCTTATTTAATCCCAGGCTCCATACCTTTTTAGGAATCTTTTCTCTATGGTTTGTGTATAGTTGTCTTAATTCGTATAATTAAAATTATTATGAAAACAAGTACAAAGAAAACAGTCAAAGAAAAAAAGATAGATCTTCTTTAATCCTATCTCAGATTCATGGTTACTGAATTTTCGGTCGTATTCTTATTTGTTTTATTTATTGTTTAGAAAAAGTTGTGAAGCAGTGATGCGTGCTCTACGAGCTCAGACAGCTGCTCTGATGTCTGTGATTGGTCCATTTGTATACGACCCCTTAGTGTCGTGGGGGCGCGGAAGGTCAGTCGACACGGGCGAGAGGACCAACGAGCAAGCGTTACAACACTTGCAACACATACGACAACGGCTCAATGGAATGGTAAGTAAAATATATAGTGCGTCCATAGCCGAAAGTATTAAGCTCTGCCTAATTATCTGCCTACTAATAAATGAAAAAAATTAAAGTTGCGTACTCTTTGCTGTCATTTCTTATAAAGATTATATTTTGGGTAGATGTCTCTTTCTCTATCTTTTCAATGTCTTTGTTGATATCCATAGTGAAAGTTTACATTACTTGAATTTGTCTTATTACTCTTAGCTTTTCATTTCTATAGATATCACAGAATACATTCGTCGTAGACTATGACACCTGAAGCGTCAACTTTTTCAACCAGAACTAACTTCAATTCACGTTCTGAAATTATGCGAACTTAATTAAAAACATGATAACTTGTGTTTTAATATTTATCTGTCAAGAATTACGTTTAACAAAATTACTGTTTTTTATTCTTATAAACCAACCATCTTATATGCTTCGTAAAATCGATCATGTTTTCTATAAATGTTTTTCAAAATTTAAACTTTTTCTTTGTGTTAGTGTATCTGTTGCCGGCTTTAAAACTTATTAGAATATAAAAAGAGTTATGTTTATAAGGTAATATTTAGATTAAATTATTAATTAATTAAAATTATATTATTTATCAATATGTTATGGCATGTTCATATGTTCATTAAGAACAGTATTATTTAAATAGTTTCAGCAAAGAAACTGCCGATATTGCCAGAAACTTGTATTCGATTTAAAAAAGTACTTCGTTTTTATTATTCTAGATGTATTTATTTCCAGGTTCGAACAAAGAACAAGCAACTATCGTTATCGTTATCTCCAGAGGGGCAAGTTGAGCATCTAATCGTGGAAGCGACTAGTGTACATAACCTATGTCAGATGTACATAGGTTGGGGACCATTCTTGTGAAATTTTCCTGTGATAGAAACGATATATGCTAATGTGATTTCATGTAAAGGCTGAGTTACGTATAATTCATATGTGAGAATAAACTTTAGTTTTTTATTTGATTTTTGTTTTATTTCTTTGATTTTCGGCCTATAAAAATTGTATGTGGAGTAAAAATTGTATATAAACACTATTTTCTTTGTCATAGGTACCAAAAACAAAAGTGTTTAAGAATATTTCTTATTCACTTTTATTTTTAGTACTAAGTGACTGTACCTAAGTATAATAAACTATTTCAAACAAGTTAATTAAAATATGCCTTCATTGTCGTTTTATTTCCGATCGGAAATTAAATGTTGTCTATGAAGCTTTACGAGTGAGAACAACATGTGAACTCAGACATTAAAATAACTGCACAATCTCTGGACTTTAGATTCTATTCTGTTTATTCGAAAAATCATAAATCACACAGAAGGCAAAGGAGTTTGCCATAATGAAGGCAACATTGAAAGTAACAAAGGTTTGGTCGGAGGTATATAGCAAGTTAATTGTAAGCTTCAGTTGGCCATTCTTCATTTTCTGGTTCAGTGAACTGTTTGGGACGGTGAACTGTAACACTGGTCGGTTTCAGTTATTAAGTTCTATAGCCATTTCATATTGTATGCCCAAGTCAAAGTTTTGTATGAAAGCCGAAATTATTTACAGTTTGATAATTGCGTTAATCTCTTTTGTATAAGGTGATAAGTAGGAGTCTGAATTTTATAAAGAAACAATTTGGCATGGGTAACGTATTATTTTCCTTAATAAAAGAGATAAAAGATTTTTAAAGAATATCCACTTCACCAAGTCCATATAATAATGTAAATTGTATTATTCCAAAATCTTCGGCTAATTCATACAAATAAGAGGCGTTTACTTTTGTTTTCCTATTCACATGACCATAAAAAGGCCAATCTTACATGTATTTATTTTGTTTTATATTGAGCCAGTGACATACAGCTGTACCTATAGCTAATATGAGCTATTAATATTATTATTATTAAATGCAAATCATTAAATTGAAGGATAATATTATTTACAATGAAAATTGTGGATGAGTATTTGATTTTAGTACATATTCCCTAAGTAATTAGCTCCAAAGAACTAATAAATAACAATGAGTGTGATCATTCAATTTTACTGTTCATTTACAATGATGGATAGGTAATACACATATTTAAAATGACCTATATAGGCTATATATAACTAATGAAATGTAGCTTAAAGGTAAAACTCATAATAAAACATCGTAAATTTCTTAGTCAGATTCATTATTAACGTAGTTAATATTCATAAAGTCATTTACCTGGAGTACGGGTTTTAATTTTCTTGTAAGTATGTCTTATACTTACAAGAAAATTCCACTCGGGAAGTGCAACGCAAGCCGTGAATAAAATTTGTGACGTTTATGGACCTAATGCAGTGTCAGTAAGAGTTGGTTTAAGAGCACAAAGTTGGTTTAAGTGTTTTCAATCCAGGAATTTTGATGCCAACGACGCACCTCGCTCTAGTCGCCTTGTTACGGATAAAATAAATGCTATTTTTGAAAAAGTGGAGAAAGATCGGTATATCAGCACTTACGACATAGCTGAAGAACTGGGAATTGAACACAAAACAGTTTTGACTCATTTGAAAAAGCTAGGTACACAAAAAGCTCGATATTTGGGTGCCACAAGAGCTCACTGAAAGAAACCCAATGAACCGTGTACTCATTTGCATTTTTTTATTGTGACGTAATGAAACCGAATCGTTTTTGAAGAGATTGATAACTCGTGATGAAAAGTGGATCATGTATATTACAAGAAAGTGTAAAAAGGTCAAAGGTCGGTCAGGTTTCACAGACTGTGGCAAAACCTTTTTATTACAGGTACTTTGCCTGAAAAAATGACTTTCAAAATAATTTTAAAATATTATTAAATAATGAAAAAACTTTTGGTTCCAAATATTTAAATCTTTCGTTGATACATGTTGATTTTCATTGTACATTGTGATTAGGAACAATTGTTTATGATTTAGTCATGGTTCTATTTCGTTGGTGTTTGTTACTTGCAGCCTAGTTTTTCTGTAACTACGTAGTTAATAAGGCTTTTAGGTAACGTCCTTGACCTGCTCAACTTCTGAGGATCAAATTATAATTTGATTCATTCATTGACATATAGGTTATAACCTACATGTCAATGAATGAATTTTTGAGTGCTTTGATTTATTAGGGAATGGGGATTGTAGCTTTGTATTGTTGACTTTATGATATTATAAAATTAGGTGAACAAAAATATCAATCGATGACCTTATGATAAGTCGTACAATGTAGTCAACTGTACTAAGGTTAGGGCGGAAGGTAGAATACAAGTTCAAAAATTGTCTAATAAAATATGGCAAGTGTTAACATTTAACAAGGAATGCAGGACCAAAACCACTACTTAATAAATACAAATATAGATTTGTATTATGCAAACAACTACGGCGCGTGTAATTTTTTTCGATAAGTTGACTAAAAAATTGGAGTTAAATTGTTGTCCAATATAGTAACTAACTAAACATAATAATTATTTTTTGTAAATTGAATATATATATTTAGGAGACTAATACATTCACTTATGTATACCTAATATTTGACCTCTAAGAAAAATTTATCAAGTTTTTTTAATGACTTCAAAAGGTGGAGGAGCTTATATATACACCGATTACGCCGAAATTTTTGATCTTTGGTTCATTGGGGAATTTATGCCATTTGACCTTATATAAATTAAATTCAGTTTGGCCCAATAGTTTTATAATATGAACATTTTAGTTAACTTGAACGATGGAATTTAACTATACTTTTTGGTTACAAAAGCTATTAAAGTATTTTTAAACAACGATAAATAGACAGGCATGACTGTATTCGATTAAAAAAAGTACTTCGTTTTTATTATTTTAGATGTATACGTGACGATCATGACGACATGACGATCACCCATCTAACTTTGATGTGACTACTCAAAAGTGTGACAAAAGAGTTTTAAACTAAAAACTGTTTTTAAATTCAGTTATCATTTACGATAATGAAAATTATAATTTCAAAAATGACAATTCAATTTCTATGGAGAAAAATCTATCTGACGGTACACCTTAACATTTACAACTTACAACATGAAATATGATGATGGTATTTAGACAACGTTCTAGGCCTATCTCAATCTTCATAAATTGGCCACCCGCCGGCCTAATATTCGGGCCGCATCGATAGCCATTACGCAGACTTATTTGCAGTGGACAATATCAACTGGATGATATATTCCTTCCTCAACTATTCCTCGCACGTTTTAGATGACCCCTGCCTCAGGATTGTCCACACCCAACTTTTGCAGATCGCTTATTTTCGCGACCTTTGTATCGGTTTACTGATTCATAAATAAAACGAATTCTTTTCGTCGTTCACCTTTTCACTTTTCTCTCTGTCACATGAAACGTTTATTGCAAAACATAATAATATATGCTCTAGATCACTTTATCCTTTTCACTTTGTTTTAAGGAAATAAAAACTTTTACCAAAAGAATAGATTTGAGGCAACTTTTACAAGATATTATCAAAGTGTAGCTCATGTTTTATGTAATATTTCACCTCGATTCAGTCCAGCGCGTGGCCTAGTGCCGCAGCATGTAGGTAGGTATCTAGTTGACAGGCAATATCCGGATGATCCATTGTTCACCTCATTGTGGATTCTGAGCGAGGATACGCGCTCTAACCTCTCTTTCATTAAACTTTTGCCTTTCTAAGGTCGTATGGGGCAGACTGCGAGTTACAAGGCTACTAATAACCGTCGCTACTGGGATTTTAGTTTCATCTTTTTCCAGGAAAAGCACAAGTTAAGGAATAAAATCTGTTTACGAGTGAAAGTTAATATACCTGTTGGCCTCATTACTTTTATTGCGTGGCTACTTAGGTACAGTTTGACAAATTGCTTCTTGTAAAATAAGTTTCTTTTTTTGTCTACACCTCGAGTTCGAGCGTTTAATGTAATATTAAGTAAATATTAAGTACTGACCCTGTGGTTGTCAATACCTATCACTCAATACCTATGTTTTGCTATATCTCTTATAACTAAATTAATATGTATTTCATGTGCATATACGATGAATATTGCTTTTTAGTTAAATCCGCTTAGGCTTTTTTTTCATACTACGCTTATCTATCCTTTTCTTGTTTATCCATTTCACCCTAAAGGTCTTCTGGAAGTGATCATTATTAAGTAATAAGACTCCTTTGTTCTGTAAATGTTGCTTATATTATTTATGATAGCTGTTAAAATATGAAATTGATGTTTCAACGCAGTGGCCACTTGGAATTGAAATTACACACTATAAAGTCAACGTTCTAAATTTAAAAAAAAACATTGACAATTGATTGTTCTACTTTCAACTGTTTGGTGGTAATTCCATATGGTTTTGGTATAATTAAATAAGCAAGCAATGAACAGTATAAATGGAAAATATTCTTAACCACTTAGATTTATATGAGATCTATAAATTAACTTCAGATTAGCGACGCCCCACAGGTGCTAAGTATGCTGATCAGATGACTGCAGATGTCTCATGAATTAATTAAGAAGATCTAGTAAATGTTCCATCAGTACTAAACTTTATTAGAGACTCTTTGAAGACTTTGCAGAGTATGTAAAATATTTTATGACTACATAGGTAGTCAAGGCAAAGTATAGGTAGACAAGTTATTAAATATTATTCATAAGACTTTAATTTAATGATCTAAAATTCAGTACTTGAGAGTGTATAGATGCCAATCGGGAACAATCCCTCGCCCACCACGCTTTAGAAGTACTCAGAACCAAATATATCAGGTTGATATTTTTAGTGCAAATACTTATGTGCTATTCTCTGTACTTGTTACGAGCTCTTTGCTAATATTTGGTAGTGTTGGAGCTTGAGAAATTTCGAAACAGATGAAGATACCTACTTTCTTATCTACTGATGTTAGTTGCGTAGGAAGCTCGTTTACGCAGAGCAAATCAGGAAAATACATTGTCTTTTTACATTCAAACACGAAGGGTTTCATTAATATAACAAAGGATGATCTTGCTTGTGATATTTATTGATATCATGTATAAATTATGTGAAAATTTAACGCTTCGTATAAGCAAAAGCATCGGTTTACTAAAATCCAGTATTTGTACATTATAATTATAATAATCAACTTTAATGGTTACATTATGTGTTTAATGGTTTTGTTTCCACTTTTTACACTTCAGTGAATAATGTTGCTATTTTTAAAGCTTGCGGTACTATTAGTCTCGAAATAATACTCTCTTGGCTCTTAAGGAAATTATTCATGTTCAATACTATCGCCAAGGTCAGTTGTTTTTTATTGATGAAAATATATTTAATTTCGATGCAAATTTTACTGATTATAACGATTTGATGTTATCCCCAAAGGACAAGTTTTTGCCTTCATTTGTTATTTTTTGTTATTGTTTTAATAAATGAGTTGAATCATTTGTCGTTTTTCAACAAAGTATTTCGAAGTAGAACTTAGTAATTAACTCCCTTTAAATAAAGAGATATTCATTAGGTGCAAGTAATAAATGCCAAGAGCGTTAAAATCTTATAATGATAAAAAATGTGTTACATAAAAAACGGTTATATGTACTAATATTAAAAGAGCTAAAGTTTGTGAGGATGTAGGAGTAATCTCTGTAACAACTGGTTGGAATCGAAAATTTTTCAGTGTTGGATAGTCCATTTACCGGGGAGATTTATAGCCTATATAAAATTTGTGAGAGACTGGAATCCACGCGGGCGCCGCCGCAGGAGGAAGCTAATTGGTGATATTTTTACCGAATACACGGGTCTCATTAATTGTTCTCATCAATTTCAGATCGCGAAATCAAGCAAGCATACAGTTCACTTAGATGTTACCATCGGCTATATATAAGGTGTTTGGTACATACCCTACCAAGTCGAAACCTACCCATGTTAACATAGTCCTAAAATACTATTGTGATAAAAATTACAAAATTGGAAAAATTATTTTCAAATTTCTCATATATTTACTCATATAAGTATTTGTATGGAGATATTTTAAATGATTTTAAAATTAAAATTTTTTGATATCACTGTAAGATTTATATGACTATGTCAATAAGTAGGTTTCGGCTTGATAGGGTGGGTATGTACCAAACACCTTGCATACCAAAACTATAGACGTATACACCATATAGAAATCATTTGATATTTCAGGTGCGTTGATATTCTGGTGCAAGATCTGTTCGAGATGTTAAGTACCTATAAGTAACACATCAATCATTTGTTTTTTCGGGGATTAACGATGACTAAATGTTTTAAACCCATTTAAACTTTTTGTGTGTTAAGCGATGCCAGTCAACTTGGTAAGACACGTACTCGAACATTTATATAAGATAAATATCTACATACCATGGCATATTTTTTGCTAAATATTCGTATATCGATAAATCCGGGTAGAGGAATCAATGAATAAATTTGTGTACTTACAGTACTCGAACTTGTGGTTTGAGCGCTCTGATTACGAAAACAAACTTTCGATATGGTTGGTCCCTGGTCAGGTCAAAATTTGTTATTTTGAGTTCCTCCGGCCGGCAGCGACGTGAAGACTGGTTCCTGCTGCAATCGCTTTCACTCACCAAGTGGAACAAGAACGGAGTAAGAATCTTGATGCTGCACGTTAGAGTTCTATGGATAGCCGGAGTTTCTTAGGGAGTAAATTAGATAGCCAGATTGTATTAAGGGATCTGCATCTTAATATAAGAAAATAAAAATTTGATTTCAAACTATACAAAAGTAAACGATAAGAAGACACTTACTTAGATAAAATAACGACTATGATTACCCCAGGAGAAGATTGACAACAGATTATATACAATGGAAAAGGTTGATGCGATGCTGTCCTGGTTAAAGACATTCTTCTAATGTAATTGAAGAGCAAAACTTCATGATACAGTCATACTAATGCTTAATAGATGACTTTGTTCATTAGCATCAATAGTAAGTTATTTCTTACCTTATGTAAATATTATAGATACAAAATGTATTTTTACTAAATATTAAAAATACAAATCGAAAATTTGCGACCATGGTGATTCTCAATAAAGAATATTTCAAAAAATAAAATGCATAACCGACATAAATATAAAGGTCAAATGCTAATAAGTTATTTGGGGATAACCAATGAATTAAGGAGACAGAATAAAGATAAAAATAATATATTTGTGTAACATGTGTAGGTATTCGTTTTCTTAAAATTTTGTTATTTAAAATGTTGAGCAAACTTATAATTGGCGTACAAATATAATTTTCGTAATGAATTAATAACATCTCATAATTGTTCATAGTATTAAACTTTACGAGATTAAAATTATAGTAAATTATAGTTCTTAAGTTGCATTTAATATTTGTTATCAATTGAAAAAATAACAATGTATCATATTCTTTTAAAGAGAATAATGCACTTTAATTTGATTATTTTTGGACCTTTCAGTGTTTTGAAGTTGGTTTTTAGATTTGTTGCAAGTTCAGCCTTCATTTATGAAATGGTCCAGGAACATATTATAATAAATATTAAGGAAGGTATTATTATCTAACTCACCTTGACATGAACAATTGGACTGTTAAATCGTGATTAACTATCTTCCTTAAATGTTTTAAGGCTGCTAGTATTGTTTGGATATCATTAGCCAGAACTTAACCTTATCCAATGACATACAGCCGGTTACTTATAGAAATACTAATTTTCCTACACTCGGAGTTTATGATATAGTAATTTGGAAAACTTTTTGCAAGAAGCCATTTTCGAATAAATCCGCTAAATAATCTACATCATAATAAATCTGCCAACCTCAATAAGTTTTAGTTAAATGAAACTAGAGATTGATAATAAAATAAATTAAATTTATTGATTTATTATGACAGTTATTGACATTATTGTATTCTACTTGGTTATATAGATTTCTAAGACGGCATACTAACTAGCAATTGTTTGCCAAAATCGTTAGTCAAATAAGACCAATTTGGAACTCCTATTTGTCAGCCGTGATTATTGACATAAGCGTGGAAGATAACGCGCATTTAAGTACGTATTTTAAGGTGAGTTATATTAGCATGACATGCCCATTTGTATTTGGTTAAGTTTTTTTTTAAATAAACCCAGTCGATGTAATTATAAGTATAGTGCTATTTTCGTATACTGGGGTAGTAGACATATACAGAAAATCATAGCTACATAACACAGTTTTGTAGGAATTATATCCTTATTTTTGCCATCATGTTTTGTTTGGGTTATAAGTCAAATTGCGCTTATTTTATGTATTCTGTATGCTCAGTATCGATGGAAGTTTCTAAGACTACCAAATAAAATAGAGAAAGAAATGGGACATTCAGTTACGGAACGGACCAAGGAATTCTGTGGCAACTTTTTAAGCCCCGGCTTTAACTGACAGTAAAGTTTTCAGTCGTACAGTTGCTGAATTATAATAGTGGGGTTTTTAAAATCATAAGTAACATACAGTTTACATTTTTATAATTTTGTATAAAAATGAAGATAACAAAACGAATTTTTCTAGGGAACTGTCACCAACAATTTCTATACAAATTGCATTGCGATTTCGTTTTTGCTCTCTTTGTGGTGACTCGTATGAAGAATTTACTTATGTACTAACGACACGAGATAAAGAAGAGTACCTGCGGCTGGAATCATGATTAACAGTTCTCGTAGATCTTGGCTAGATGCTCGTGCTAATTGGGAACTACTCACGCGACTCCAACTTTGTAATAATCAAATGAAAGCATCATGTCGACAGAATTGGAAACGAAACAACTGGTCTCAAATATAATCTATAGCGCTTTATCAATGAGCTCCATGGACTTATCTCAGAAATACAACACTACAAATAATGTTATTTAGCTGAGGACTGTAATACGGGCGTATTAAATATCCCAATCAGATGTTCAAAATTTGGGTAAAAAATACAAACATTTTTTTAATTTTATTCTTTTAAGAAAGCTAACTGCATAACAAAGAACAATATAGAAAGTAAGAAAATTCTAAAAGATGATAAGCTACCACCATTATATCCTACTACCCTTAGCAAAAATTTTATTTGCATTTACTTTGTGAAAGTTTTTCAGGTCTGGGCATTTAATTACAATAAAAAAATAATTAAAAATATACAATAAACAACTACTATACAATTAATTTGCTTTAAATTGAAGGGACGAAAGGATAAAATGTAAGGCAGGCCATTGATATACTTCGAAATAATAAAACTTAGAACAACACAATAATGTCATTAAAATTGTTGCAACATTCACTTATAACAAATTCAAACATGATGAAATATTTATTGGTTACAAAAAATCGATTATTCGGATACAATGATACGCGGCATTGAATGTTGAGTGAATAAAAAGTTAATCAATAAATAGTTCCTTGTAACTTACTACTATTCTTATACTTAATTGTTCTATATAAATATATTTATAAAAGTTGTAGTTAATTGACTTGAACTGATTTGTTTTTAAGTTGTATTGAAGTATTCAGTATAATAAATACATACTTCCGTTTTACGGACTACATAAATATTTAAATGTATTGGTATGAAAGGAAATGATTCGAGTTTTATTTTGATGTTTAGAGAAGTAGAGGCCGTTCGTAATCAAACAAAGTTTACTAAATTTGTTTGTTCCAATTTAACTTGGATTGAGGGGATTACCAAATAGGCAAAGTAGGAAATTGTCTATGGCCCCGCATCTAATGAAGATCCTGTAGAATGATGCAATCAATTGTTCCCAGCATTCAAGGTCTGTTTTGGTTATTAACCTTTTCAAAATAAAGTTTGATTAGAAAATATTTTTTGTAGAAGAATACAGTTGACTATGAAAATTTAATCTAAATATTGACAAAGAGTCTAAGTTGAAAAACAAGCACAAAAAACCTTCGACGAAAGTAGTTTAGAATCATATCTTAAAGTAACTAGTTAGACACCAAGTGCCTACTTAATTAATGTGTGAGGATACATTACATTGGGTCGTTAATTTTGGCTACACCTATGGTGATAAGGAAAATGCGAATGAAGAATTGAAAACGGAAAAAATATTGCAAGATACTGTCCGTCACTACCTCACGTTTCCATACTGGCAGTTACAATTTTACCGCAGTCCCAAGCGCAGGTTAAAAAGTTACCGGCGCGGCGGCGCATGCGTTTTAGTTTTGTGGCAGATTCGCGGAACCGCGAGGAATTTAGCTAGTTGTAAAATTATTTAGATTTATTAAAGTAAAGTACTAAGGTATTAACTTACGCTCAATTAAGCATTATTGCTTGATATTCAAATAGTGAGCAATGATATAAGTATTACCAAATGATTTATCAATAATCATTTGCAAGGATTTTGTGGAAGAGGTATGTTTTATTTGTTTCTAAATAACTTAAAATATTTTAAAGTAAACAAAGATCTTCATGGATTCATTTATTACTATATATGTTTCACAAAAATTTCGAACAGTTCCAATCATGTTACCTGTTTTACGTTTCTCCGTACATAAACATTATTTTATATAGACCGTTATGAAATTAAATAACAATATCGACTTTGGAATAAAACACAAACGTAACAAAAACCAGTTATATGTTTTGTAAAAATTTATTGTACTTGTTCAATAGCATACGACAGTCCAATCTTTTTTGATATTCTTAAGAAATTATATGTTGAGGTATGCGTAAAGCGGAATGCAGTTTTTAATAAATGCGAAAATTTGAAAACATAACGATGAGACAACTCTATAGTCATTATCATGACCGATGTTAGAGCCCACGATCTCATAGATCAATACAGGGAGAAAAAAATTAAAGGGAAAAAGTAACGCAAATAGGCTACTATTTTCTGAAACGTAATCGAGTAGGTTACGACGTTTCAGAAAAGAGTTAGTCGCACAGACACAGGCACAGAGGGACCAACACAACATTAAAATAAGTGTTATTCAGGTCCTCTGTAAAGTGATTTGCAGTTGATACGCATTCTTATTTTAAAAATAATTGTAGATTTTGATTGAATTTATTAAGTGTTACCTAATAACTTGCAAATAGGATTTTATTTAGATTTTGTTATATTTTGTTCTTTTGTTTCACATGTTGTCATTTCATTATCACAGAATAATATTATTATATTTGTTTTATAATAAAATTAAAGATATATTTTTTTTTATTTTATTTAGTAACATTATTAAGTTGTATATTCTCGTTATCGTTTCAGTTATGCAATTAGTTATATAACAATCTTAAGAGATGACCAGCATGGCTGTCAAGTTACTTGTACGTGAGATAACAGATTTTTATTGCTTACTACCGTATATTTCAAAACTATATTTTGAAACTTAGTGGAAAAGAACCGCATCAATCATCAATATCGAAATTAAAATTGATAAACATTATAATGAGACACGTACGCCAGTCGATGATGCGAGCTCCTGTGCATAGATACTTGGAGTGTTAATTGTGAAAAAAGTTATCTAGTATTGTTAGTACATAGACATAACTTAATTTGCAATCTCAGCTCACATAATATTCATGGTTTATGTTTCCTTATAGCTGATTTTCGCATACAGTTTCAATACAGAAAAAAGCTAATGACTATACACTGACAGATACAGTGCCTCAGCAGAAAACAAGTTTGAGATTCAGAATATGGGCTGATAGTTAAACCAAGACCATTCTTGTCAAGAATCCAGCTTTCCAATCATTATTATTGAGTTAGTAACTACAGAATGTCCTTGCTTGGACTTGATAATGTTTACAGGTGTAGATGAAAATTTCTTTGGATTGATAATGAAAGAAATACTTAGCAGTGAAGTTCCATGATAAAAACAAAACAAAGTCTTGTGTGTGAACAAATGTTTTTGACTGCAAGTTACTAAGAATAAAGTTACAATGCCAGTTACTATTATAAGTTAATAAGAATTATTATTATAAATTCATTTATTATCTCAAACCCATCTGATCGTTTGTGATCGACAAACAAGCTTCGTTAGCTTACAGTGGGACTTTGGGATTCCCCGATGCCGGGCATGATCAAGTTTATAAGTAATCAGTCAATTATATTTCATTTCTCACAAGAATAAAAACAGAAAACTTTTGAGAAAAAAATCATGTAATCTTATAAAAAAGGTTTAGTAGTATCCATTAGCAATAGGTACACGGGAAGGATAAATAATATTGAATTATAGTAGTTAAGTAATGAAATAGAAATAAAAATTCTAGAAAATTATCAATTCACTTTTTTTTAACTTTACTGGTTTTGCAAAATACAACATCAAATTTGGAGAGTGATGACTCGATTCGTACCTTTTTCGGTTTGTACGGATGAGGAAATAATTATCCTGTAAAGGAAAATAGCAACTTTCATTATATAATTTAAGTTACTACGATCTATGTTCGTAGTCACCTAAAGTAGATCGATAGAATGTTGAAGTACGCAAACGTCGTGACCTGAGCGAAGATCGGTATCGGGCGGACCACGGAATAGAATTGTGATGGTATTATAATATAAAGATTTGTATAAAGATTTTTTTATGCAAATTTTCAATTAAAATATTTGAGTACACGAGCTAAGTTAAATAAAAAATTGGCGTATTGAATGTTAGCATTAGCTTATGTCGTATTATGCGCATCCAGAATATCCAGAAAATATACCAAAAGTTGAATACCCGCAATACTTGCTAAAAGCATACCTTATGCTGGGTACTAAATTTTTTTCACATTATACTACTAACCATAACGTTAAAGCTGCTGGTCGGTGATGTTGCATTCACCCGCTGCGCTCATCGCTCATGTCAAGGAATGTCATGTGGCTTAAAACTGAACAAGCTTAGAAATTGGTATTTTCTCCATAATTTGATTTATTTGCTTCACGTTTATGACAGTGTCAATTGCAATTCTGTCACCCTTGGATACGTTATCATGTCGAGTACCTATCGAATTTTACTAGTTTATAAATATTTACATTTACATATTTTTATATTGTCTTAAAATAATATAATTTAGTAAATTTTTATACTCTTTAGTAAAATGTAGTTAGGCAACAGTATACATGTTAATTTTCCAAAATTAAATTGGTATTATGTACTTTATTTGCATTAAGCATTCTAGCAATTCCTAACAGTGAAGCAAATTTGAAGTTTGGTGCAAACCCACTTTAACTATTGGTTTTGGTTATTTATTACTGCAACCGCCACAAATAACATTGAGTTTATATCAATCTTGTTGATGATGAATATCTTATGTACCGGCAATTTTTATTTAACAGGTTTAAAATGAAGAAGATCAACCCAATTCACCTGATTAGAGGGGGTTTTCCAATTCTGCAATGGTCTCGGACCTACGACGCGCATACCGCTGTCAGCGACCTCATCGCGGGTGTAACTGTGGCTTTAACTCTGATTCCTCAATCGATTGCTTATGCCTCATTGGCTGGATTTGAACCCCAGGTAAAGTTACTAATATATGGACAGATATCTCAAAACATGCCCTCTATTACATAGGTCGGGTTGTAACGATTAATGTGTTTTCGCATCTTCCTTTGTACTGTCGTGGTCAGAGGCCAGTATTGGGATGTTCAAAACCTTTAATGATAAAAAGATTGAGATCTTTTTATCATTAAAGGTTTTATATTCATCATATTGACCTGCATTATTATACGATAGATTACATGTCTTAGGGGTTAAAGTATGAAATTGCCGCTTAGTACTGAAACTTCAAACAATATTTTTAAACAATTCAATATATTTATTTAACAAAAGTATTTACTCTAATTCTCAATCTATACTTTTTTGCCATCTCGTTGGAATGTTATTTATGCCTTTGTAATAGAACTCTTGGGACCTGAACCTAACAAATTGAGTGAAGACGTTTTGTGAGCGATTATTGTAGAGAATCCATTTTTCGTTAAACGTCACAGTCCCGCTCAAAATCCTTCACTTCAACGAGATAAGGTAAATTTCAACGCGCGCTTTTCTTTGCGGTTCAGTAAATTCATGAGCCAAGCACTTTTAACAAAATGAAATGAAAAAAAAACCGGTCAAACCATGCCACTAATTTTTTGGTTGTTTGATACGAATTGACTACTACTATTGTTTTGAATTCGTCGTTATTCACCTTAGTAGCTGGTTTATTCGAGGCTAGTTCAAGTCGAGGTTTCCAGTACGGAAACGAATACGCCAAAAACTCATTATAAGTTCATTAGCAGTTACACGCATTATACAGCATTGATATCGCGAGCTGTTTCCGCTGCATTCGTTCCACATCAACAGCTCATATACGTCCCCACCGAGAGGGTCGAGTCTACCCTAAATTAGGGTGATTAAGTCTTAGATTGGGCGGCTTCACACACAACAAATTGCAAGTATCCTCACGATGTTTTGCTTTACCATAAAAGCGTCGAATATAAGAACATATTAATTCGAAATTTGAAAACTGTTGGTAAGTGGCACGTTCGTTCCACAACTCTTATTAAATAATCACTCTAATTTTTGATGTATCCATTTTTACGTTTTAAACGAATATTTAAAAACAATTGAAAGTCAAACAATTAATTGTAATATTTTTTATATTTCTTTATCCCCAAAAAAAGATTTAATTTAAAATAAAACATCATTCTGTTTTAATTTTAATTCTGAGTGTCCAGTACGTTGAAACTCTAGATCTAATATGATGTTAGATGTAACTAATAATTTAGTACTAACAAAAATACTTATATGTACTATCAATTCCTATAATGTAAAATTCACTTGATTATGTAAAATGCTATGCTCAAATATCAACTATGTCGGTAATTGAGTTTGGGCTTATCTTCGTTTCGAAATACCTTCTATAAGGATTTATTTTATACATTACACAATCTTTAATTTTTCTGTTCCAAGTCTCAAGTGGCTTCTGAGCACCGATTACTGGGACCTTGGTATAAGTGTTTTGCTATTGTCCTCAGGCATAGTATTAAGAAATGAAATTCTACGCAGTATCAGTAAATCTCATCATTTTAAAATATTAGTAAAATTAAAAGCACTTACTACAAACAGAAAGATTTTTAACTAAATATATGGGTTCCACTTTTTATGTTAGGATTCCGTTCCATATAAGTAGGTATGTAATTATGTAGAATGTATCATCATATATCATGGATGTTTTGTATTTTTTTACTCTGATAACATTTTTGATCGATTCATTTGAATCCGGTACTTTGATAAGGATCTAGTATCTAATGGTACTAAAGTCATTACTAAGGCATGCGTCCTGATTTACTGCGAAAATTTGTGGCTATTAATCATACCACGCAACGATGAAGTTGAAAACAGTCAGTTGTTCTAATAAATTGACTAGTATAGATACTAAATTAGTCAATTCAATATTTGATTATTGTCATATCATGAGTGTAATTATAATTACTAATTAGTGGGAAGGATAATAATGTTAATGTTGTGTTACTTAGCTCAATAAACATGTTATTACTTAATATTGTGTTTTAATATAATAAACTACCATATTGAAAATAAAATTAATTGACGGAATAATTATTGATTCACTGATTTAAAAGTACTAATAATGCTCAAAATTATCCAAAATATTAAACATATTGAAATTTCTATAACTAATTACACTTTATTTTTCTACGTATTTCTATTGATGCTGTGGTATGTAAATTAACTCAGCAAAAATAATAAATAAAACTCATTCCTGTCTAAAATTAAAATAAATAACATCTCATATACCAGCGGTTCTAATGAAAGGAGACGAAATTAAAGTCTTGTTAATTTAGTTTAATATTCTGCCAACGGATCTTCTGAATACGATTTGGATCGTCTAGAGTCGTCTGGACATATTTCCGGATATAATAGGTTTTAGGGACCGATATCAATAGAGTGTCGTAATTTAAATATCAAGGATATTTTCATTTATAAATAATTCATAAGAAATTAAAGTAGTATGGCTTCTCAGGAATAAATGGATTTTACTTCTAATTTAATTTCTGAAAGTGAAAACCAAAGCCAAGTAAATGTGGTTTGCCGAATTGATTCACCTTCAAGTAGCTGAATAATTTTATAATGAATTGATTTATGTATTACTTGTTCGCTAATCTACAAATATCTTTTAATTTGTGTCTTGTTAGAGTTTACTTTCATCCCTCTAAGGGTAATAATAAGAATAGTGCAATTATTTCTACAAAATTTTACATTCTACATTAATACATATTAATTAAGTAAGTATGATTCCGTGTGCTGTCATGTTTGCAATATATTTATTAGTTACATACTCCTTTGAGAGCGGAAAATGTCTTTTGCGGTTTGTATTAGCCCCACTTTATCATTTATTATTTTATTTTTATTGTTTTTAAGTATGTTAACTATCTAATGTATGTTACTTAACATTCTGTTAGTTCATTTTAATAGCTATATAACCTTGTGATCCAATTATGTTGTATATGAGATATAACGTTTTGGACCAAATTTACTGTCTCATATTTGGGTATATAGTTCACAGTTAGTCTAGTCACGAAATATACGAATCGTTTGAAACCAATTCATTGTATATTTCAGGGTCAGCTTATTATACGTTCTATGGGAACTAAATAAGTCAAATCATCAAATCCTTAATGTTCCGCTTCTGGGCACATGCATTCCCTCACGAGGTTACTGAAGTATTATGTAATAACACTTTTTAAGGTATACATCTGAAAAATTAATATTGTAATAAGTAATATTATATAATATATTGCAATATATATGAATCACAACATCAGTCGACTTAATATTTGTTCATCAAATAACTCTTGGACATATTTGCTTCCATTGTATGTCTTAATACAGTAGATTGATAACATCCGCACAGGTTTTGTTATCATAATCATTTCACAACTTCTTCGTCACAACAAATGGCTGGACAATTCTCTGTATAGTGATATTAAATAAAATTAGCTTTATTTATTAATATTACTTTGTTTAAGTCATTATGAGCAGAGACGTACTCTGTACCAAACTGTTTTTAAATGAAAACTAACAATAGCTTACAAGTTTATCCTTTATATTTTGCTAATCGATAAATATTTAGTAACTAGCTATATTTAGAAAGCAAGTTTTTCTAAAGATTACCTTTATCAATAAATGATATTGTTTAATTAAAAATTAAAAATACTGCATTTTGCTTTTGTTTAAATAAATACTTAAGAACTCTATGAAACTTCTATAAACGTGACGATAAAGTATTAGGTTTAAACTAAAAAACATATAACTTTTTTTAAAAAAAGTAACGGAGCGTAGTAACGGCTACCGAACTTAGTAAATAACAAAACACATGATATGCTATTAATAGTCAAAATGAAGGTTATATTGGTATTTCCCCGTACTCATAAATAGCATTCAAAATTTATTGCTAATATTCATTTCTGTTTCTAATAAAGCTATCACAGAATCTAAACCGGTTAAAGATAATCAAATTTACGATTGAGTGGGAATTATGCGTTTTATCTTGTATACACGGAAGTGACCACGCGGTAACGATTATTTAGTTTCAATGCATTTCAATGATTTACAATTTGCCATAGTTATGTATAGCTAGACATTTTAGGGCAGTTACATAACTTGCGAGCGAGTACTGAGTAGTTATTCATCTCGTCGACCTAAAAAGGTGTCTGACACGCATGGAGTCAACTTTTGATTTTTATTACCTTTGGCTACCTTTCTATATAACTTTTATAGGTATTACCCAAATTTGAAGTATCTGATAACCTATCGCATTTAAATTTAATATAAAATATATCAAGGGTAGAAAAAAGCACATTACTAGTCATCATTTCTTTAGGCATCCTTAAATAGTACTTTTATTTGTGATTGCGGTGAAGGAAATGAAGAAATATATCAGTATATTTTTTATTTAGAAAAATTCGTGAAACTACTTGCACGCGACGTATCGGCCTGTGTATCTCTAAGAGAGCATCTCTACTAGCGAGAGTATCGCGTCGATGCGACAAGTGTCGTCGCATCTTCGCGATATTATTGTCGTATGTAAACACGTTTAAAAAGAATATATTATAATACTTGGCGCGATGATAATATAGTCGCGATTCTCTCGCTCGTGGAGATAGCCCGTTTAACTGTTGAGTTTTCTTTTAATAGTTTATTAATAACAGCCAATTCTTAAATTATTAATGACCCCACATAACCTAAGGCTTATTATAATAGGTTGGTCAAAAGTTTTTTCGCGTTTTATATGAAAAAGTAAATTTACATCTAATTACAATATATATGTGCATTATATTTTATTCGTAGACTTTCTGCCATCTCGTACGTGATCCACATTTCATCACCGGTTATCAATCTCTGCAAAAGTGGTTCGGTTTCATTAGGTTTTAATAAAGAATCGCAAAGGAGTACACTGTTCATTAGGTTTATTTCAGTGGGCTCGTGTGGCACTCAAATATCGAGCTTTTTGTGTACCTAGCTTTTTTCAAATGGGTCCAAAATGTTTTGTGGTCAATTCCTAGTTCTTCAACTATGTCGTAACTGCTGACATGCTCCACTTTTTTAAAAATAGCGTCCTTTTTATCCGTAACAAGGTGTATCTTTGATATCAAAATTAGTGGATTGAAAATGCTTAAACCGACTTTGTGCTACTGTTACTGTCACTTATTAGGTCCATAAATGTCGCAATTTTTTTTTCGCGGCGTGTATTGGATTTTGTCCTTTTTTTGTGATTAAATTTTAATTTTTATGTTATTTCTTCATTCGATTCGCTCATTTTGCCAGAAAAAAAAACAAATGAAAAATAGTGGGAAACTAAATTTTCTTAATTATTTTCTTTTTTGAAATGTCACGTTTTCAATGTAATGAACACCTACCAGATACAAATAGTACAGCCAAAGATATTTTATTACGTGTTTATACTATATGCGAAAAGACTTTTTCCCCGGCCTAATATTTTTGTAAGGTATATTAATAAGCAGTCGATATTCTTATACCAATGCTGATTTTCAATCACGAATATTATCTGTTTTGTGGTTTCAGTAATCTAAAGAGATTACCTCACATATTAACTATGTCTCGTCTCGTTAAAACCATCCGTAGATATTGAAACCCAGCTTAATGAATCATAAATGAGAGATATTTATTTTCCAATCTGTTATGTTATAACATATTTGTTTTCTACATATGTAGTATGTAGAAAACAAGGTGGCAATGTTTATAATGGAATAAATTTTTCGTACTCCAGTGTGTATAATTTTAGATTGAAGTCTAATTATACACACTTAGGTGCAAAAAAATGGCATACAATATTGGGATATTAGTTTAAAACTGTCAATATTTATCCTTTGATTCGCTATTTCAATAGTGCAAGTTTAATCTGTATAATTTCGCTTGTTTAGCACGGGCATTAGTGGCATTATTATATATTTTCCCGAGTTGTTGCAGTTCACAAAATTTCTATTGTAATTATTGAAATTATAATTTGCTGTGAATGTTCGTGACAAAATCATTGAAATTATTTGTGTGTATCTCTAGCTATTTATTTTGCTCATCTATAGAATTGTCTTTAACCTATTAAACGAATGGTATGAATAAAATTGTCGCTTTTGTTATCAAGTTATTTTTATATCGGCAACCAAGGTCAAGTATTGATCTTTGGATATTTAACAACATTATAATTAAATAGTATATTAATAATAAAGACATCGCAGGAGCAACCCTATATCTGTTATCAATATTTTCTAAGAAATCCAATACGTTCCATTACAATATAAGTAAGGATGTGGTAATCAAAATGTATAACTGCAAGGAAAATTTCAAATTTATGCCCTTATGCATTGTTGGCATAATACAAATTGTTACGTTCAATGAGTATAAATATTTTATTGAATTGTTTAATATTCCTGTTTCTTCACATACTTTCGTAATCCGTATGATAAAATATTTCAAAGTCAAAATCAAAATATATTTATTCAGTCTAGGTACATCACATTAGTAGAATACTCCAAATTTTTAAAATAAAAACGAGAATTCTAAATTTGTACTTTTAGTCAATATCTCTATTTGTTGAAGGTCCGATATTTGAGACAAGATTCTTTCAACTAAAATAAAATAGCTATTGTTTTTAGTCGATAGTCAGTACTGTACTCCAACAAACGTGATTAGGAACTTTTAATACGGTTAACGACATCTATATTATGGGGCAAACGTGACTCTAGGGCTGCTACTTAATAAACAGACATTGCAATATTTTTTGCTCTGTCTTGTGTAACAATAGTGAGTACTTGACAGCAAAATGTAATAATGATTGCAAAACATTTAACATGTGACCAATATTTGTCTACGTTGAAATAATAGTTCCTACATACATTATTTTCTAAATCATTTCTTAGTTTTCATTTCGTGAATCCACTGAAGAGATGAGAAGTTTTTATGTGTTTGTCATTTGCTATTCAATTTGACTCATTATTTAAAAACACAGCGTACCTATACCAAACCTCATACATCTTAATATCTATAAGTTATCATATAGAGAACCAATTTAATCATTAGTATGTATTATCAATGCAATCAACCCGAAATTTAGGTCTCGACAACATCAGAGCAACATCTACGTATTGGTATAATATTATCTCTAATTTTAGTTTATTATATATTTTATACTATGTTCCCACAAATCCAATTCTGATAATAGAAGATTGCAAATGGATCAGAAAATATAAACTAATTTATATACGTTTAATATAATTTATGTATTTATTATTTATTTTTATATTTATTATGAAACCAGTAAAACAATCTATTTCCAAATAATAAAATGTAATTTGAGATTTTTTAAAATGATTTTTATTCCTTATACTTTCCACCACTCTATCTTCCTAGGTACATAATTACATTGAGGCTACAAATTGTATAAGTAATGAGTGTTAGTTAATTATTGTATTGTAATGAAGTAAGTTAATTATAATCACAGCTCGAGAAAGATAGAGTAATTATTTCTCTTTCAAATAATAAATAATAGATTATGATACAATACTATTATATTATTTGATATTTTACAAAATGAAAACTATGGGAAAGCAAATTTTGTGCATCTGTTTGCCTAAATATCAATAAGTCGAAAAATACATATTTCAGTAGTGTCCATCTAATTATAATACTATTAGCAACGAAAAATACATAAAATTTGAACTAATATGTAATGATATTAGTAAAAATTAATTTATATCATTAAATTCAAATACAATGAGTCATCCATAGGCTTAAAGGTATTTGTGGTCGGTCACAAGTCAGCTTACCTTTCGCTATGTTTAACGAGGTATATTACATCCCTGGGGGGATAAACTAATTGTATGTAGCTTTAATTAAATATAGTCTGTGTGGCTACTTTCTCATTAGGTACGGTTGTGATGGCTATCACTGTTATTTTATATCTATTTCGACTACAATAGCTATGAGAGCACCTACTAAAAAATTCAAAATATCACAAAGAATGAACGGCATTTGAACTGTTAAAATTGATTACTTCGTTTGCGTGTTTCATTTCATCAAAAAGCTTTTATTTAAATGGTCTCAATTGCTAAGTTTTTTATATCATTATAATTTAACCCGTTTCGAGATTAGCTTTAGAAAAGGAGCGGTACAAGAAGCTGATCAATTTTTAAATGGTTGCTAGTATTAAGTTTCATAATATTTAAATAAAGACATGAAAAAAAATCGAATTCATATTTGAATATTTATTTTTTTCTTACAAGTTTATAGATGCCTCTGTTGTAGAATTCCTGGATATTTTTTAAATTATTAATTTTCTTCTTTCAGTATGGCCTCTATGCATCACTCACTGGAGGCTTTATTTACGCCATCTTGGGAACATGCCCGCAAACTAATATCGGCCCAACAGCATTACTATCTTTGCTTACTTTTACGTATACAAATGGCACTAATGCAGACTTGGCTGTTTTACTATGTTTTATGACTGGCATCGTTCAATTGATCGCTGGAACCGTTCGGCTAGGTAAGATTTAGGAAATAGTTATATCCTTTTTTTGTCGAGGAGGAATCTCTTTACGGACCTATCCGCCACTGTGCGGGACTCGCCCAGTGCCTGATCGCGACACTGGGAATACCCACTAAGACTCCCAGGTAACTACGCAGCCTATATAATTTTTTATCTGTGATATTCTGTATACGACTACAATGTACCTATTACCCTAGTTGAACTAAATATGAGAGGAAATACCTAGATATGCATATATTGAAGTCCTATTTAGTGTAATTGATTTGTTTATTTATTTATTGATACGTTATACTGATTCATGCAGAAATTAGTTTCAAGCAACCAAGAAACGGTTGATCAGCGTATAGTACTCGTAAAGCCATTCATTACAAAGAAATGTCACAATTTTCTGAGCCACATCAGGATTAATACAAGTTGCTGTGATTCTGGAGCGAACACCAAACTCAGCGGAAGAGCTTTCCTTTTCGCTGATAATATGGTGAACCCATCCATATTCGTACATAATATTTTTTTTTACATAACCCTTTTAATTTTGTAACGAAAATGTTACAAAATCGTCGGTCCTTACTAAGATCATTTTATATGCAGTTTGTTGTAATGTAACTATTTTCAAATTACGAATTAAAATTTAAAATTTTTATTTCAGGATTTTTAGTAGAATTTGTCTCGCTGCCTGTAGTATCGGGTTTTACTTCTGCAGCCGCTATTACTATTGCTTCATCTCAGATCAAGGGACTTTTAGGATTGAAATTTAGTTCGGAGACTTTCAGGGATACTTGGAAAGGTGTTTTTGAACATATTATAGACACAAGACTACCAGATACATTGCTGAGTTTGGCCTGTTGTATCATACTTTTTGGAATGAAGGTAATGTTTATCTAAATAGTATTAATTCATATAAAAT
Organism: Acentria ephemerella; assembly: GCA_943193645.1. Taxonomy (NCBI): domain Eukaryota; kingdom Metazoa; phylum Arthropoda; class Insecta; order Lepidoptera; family Crambidae; genus Acentria; species Acentria ephemerella. The sequence continues at coordinate 4,705,984 of OW971886.1, read as the reverse complement.
AATATTATAATATTTAAATAAAGCTATAAACAATTATTGTTAATTAATTGTTTATTACGTTTTTTATGAATTCAAATATAAAGTGTACGATAATTTTAATTATTTTTCACACAAATGAAATCAAAACTAGGTTAATTTTTATATACAAATATTAATTGGTATTTGTGTTGATAAAATTTTGTTATGAAGTTGATGTTATTGAAACGTAAGTAAAAAGTAAGACAAAATTGTAACTCTATCATTACAAAACGAACTTTTACAAAACAATTTGATTCCTATACGAAAACCCTTTTACGAATTGGGTGCTAAATCTAATTATACTCGTAGTCGAGAAAAGTAATTGTGGTAAACATGAACATAAAATTGACCATTTTTTTATTTTAATTTAATAATATTCGTATATTATACGTATTAATACGTATTGTTATTGGTAATGGTAATTATTTGTGTAATATTGAAATACAAAACCATTAGATTATATATCTATACAATAGATTATCTATTATGTATGGACCCTGGCAGGCTGATAAAGAAAGAAAGGTTTCTTAATGAAATGCAATTAGGATACAAAGCTCCAGTTTACTCTTAATCATATCGCAATTCGTACCTAATTTTTAATGAATTCATTAGATATAAGTAGAAATAAAATGAAAATATTCATTCTTCGTTTCTTATTTCCATGTTAATATGCTTTCACGTACGCAATGAGAATTCGTAACAATGGAATATAGGGTTAATATATTCTAAGTGATATCACGGCCGTACGTGGTAATCGTAATGGCGCTTATTGACTAGTTAGTGTATTTCGGGGAAGCTACTGACTTCTTTCAGTTCTATAATGCATAGACAGGTCGTATAAAACAGGTCCTTGTTCAGTTCAAGTTTATTATTGGGACTCAATATGAACTATTGTTACTTATCAATCTTATTAATTAGACTGACCATAGTCAGCCTATCTAATTAAAAAAAAACCGCCACAAATCGTAAAGTATCGTACAAAAAGTAATGTTCGTAATACTTTACTTTTTGTACGATAATTTACGATTTTTGGCACTACCAACGCTGTGATGCGCAATGTGTTGGTCTGCCACAACTCGACCTGGTGAATTGCTCGGCAGAACCCAGGTAACCCCCGTGAAGGGCAATGAAACGTGAGAGTTTTAGTGGGTATTCTCAGTGCCGCTTTATTGAGTTACTGAGTGAACCCCACAGACCATTTACAGATCTACCCGCCGCTTAGCCAGAGGCAAGTAGGTCCATAAATGGTTCACCACGCAAAAAAATGGTCTATCGCAACTTTGCAAACATTTTATTAAGTAAATAGACATTCGAATTACCTCGCACAAACACTAAATTATATTTGTCCATTAGCTATCAGAGAAGAATATAAGCTAATTCCAAGTTTTAATCCAATTTCAATTATTTCTTAAGAGTTATTAAACATAATAATTCTAATATTGTTAACAGCAAAGCATTGTTATTTGGACGCTCTAGATGCCTCCATGCATCGCTTGGTAACCATACAATTTGTAGCTCTCAGCATGCATTATACAATATTACTTGGTGGATGCTGTAGCCTCACCGAAGTTGTGTGTGTGCAGCTGTATCCTATCTGTAAAATAGAAATCAGTATAAGTACGTATATGTATAGGTATATGTGAAATTGAAATAGTTATTTTTATGTTATATATTATTTCGTAAAAACTTTATAAGCATAAAATTAAGCATATTTGTTAATAATATGGTTATTTTATGAAGGAGCGACAAAGCAAACAAAAGTGCCAAAAACTAACAAATTTAAAAAACGTACGAAAATATCTTAAATAAAATTTAATTTTGTTTAAGTAAAATAATATAAATACCTAACAATTAAAATTCCTATTATATGTATACATATTTTTACTTTAAACTTTCTAAAATATTCGAAACAGGAAAGTTTGAAATTAATAAATATAATTTACTGTTACATGTAGCAACATTACGCCATGTGGTTATTTAATTATACGAAACTGGAAAATTTATGAGCGAGTCATAACTTTGATTAGAAAATCTTAATTAACAAATCAAATGAAACAAAGCTCAGAACTCCTTGTGGTGTAGAGGACGGAACGTATGAGAGTTACGCAACTGACTTAAAGTCACTTGATGTTAAGTAAGCCTGGATTAATATCCAGTATCCAGTTAGTTACCATGCGTTCTATGTCAGCGTGTGTTACTCCCACAGACCGGTGTTAGCAACTTACGTTACGGTTTCATTAGTTTGTAAGTTTTATTTTTCGATTAATTTAGTCTGGTTTACTAAGGCATAAAATGTACCTTAAAAAATATTAAGATTTAAATTAGTTTATAATTTAATAATATATTTAAATAATAAGGAAAGCTTCGTTGGCGCAATGCGTAAGAGAGTTGCCTACCATAAAGGAGGCAGCGGTTTGAGTGCCGCCAAGTACCAGTGTGTTTTTGATTTTGAATTATTATTTACGTATATTTGTCACTTTTGAAGGAATCACAACCTCAGAGTCTCTTCATAGATGAGAACACTCACCTATGAAGAAATTCTGAGCTTGTGTGTGAAGTCCAATTACCCTCACTTAGCCAGCATGGTTCATTATGGTCTAATGGGTAGGCTAAAGCTCATCGGCGTGGACGTATAAGATGAGGCTTTATCTCCGGTATACAAATAAGCAGTTAGGTGGATGATTAATACACCTGATAAATGTATCTTTTAAACGCACAGCATACAACTCATTACCTCCTGATGCTAAACAGTAGGACAAGTTCATACTGTCCTAGCTAAAGCGATAACTTTACTAGTTGAAAATGTGCCTTTCTAAACTTTTTTGGAGTCTAATGTTATATAAAAGAGGAAATACGTATGCCGGTAAGGCTGGCTGTTTTAACAAAAAAAAAAAAAGAATAAAAAACTCTTTTTGTGCATGAAATTAGGCATCTGTGATCTGGGATGCCAGTAATACAAGTTGTAAATACTATGTAGTAGTTACAACTTCTATTACTAACATTCTATTGTAACATTAAAACATTCAGAAATCAGTTCTACTCAGGAGAGATATCTTTTTCCAGTTCGGCTATGTAATTAAATAATTTTCATGTGATCCCCAGACATGCAAAACGTATTGTTCTCACAATGTCAAATATAATTTATACTAAATATTACTTTCTTTTCTTCAGTGGTGGAGATTTTGTCGCGAAGGTGGTTAGAATAAATCCATAAATATAAAAATATCAAGAGAAGGCACAACGTGATCTCTTTTTCGAAGCAAATTACTAATTTAAGATAATTAGGAGAAGGGATACAAAACAATAAAACTATATAAAAACATCTATTGTAGCGTAAACGTAAAATAGAATAAAGTGCTCAATACAATTACCATACAACGTGTTTAGATTATAAGAAATATAATTTTGTCGTTCTTGTGGGATAAGGATATTAATTAAATTCTCTGGTATAATTTTCTTAATCACGGACATTTTAATCAGTACTTATGTAGACAAATATTAAATCATAAAATGAAGATTTTCTTAATCTATTTGCTCGCGTGGGATTATTCATTTTTAGCTTGATTCCACAGACAAAGTTACTGACAGAACCTATTATACAATAATACGTCGTAATATAGACATATAAATATAAAAAAGCCATAATCATGTCATTTGAACTATGTTAACAAACTATTTTTGCCATGTCCAAAAATTATTTCTTGAATTCGTTTACTCCTTATTACGTAACATAATTAGCTATTTCTACAAGGAAAACTGCCTCTGAAACAAAAAGCTTATTCAATTACATTGTTATTATCTTAGCGTCGTGTGTTCCTTTTCTTATAACGCAAGAATTATTAAGCACTTAATTAAATATTGCCATCTATAATTATTTTAAATGAAAAATACTCTGTTATACTTTCTAGAATTTAAAATAAACAGTAAAACCAGAGATATCGAGGTTGCCCAAGAATAAATAAAGTGAAATAGCAACATTGTTCAAATAAAGTATAAAAAACGAATTATTTTTCCTTAAAAGATATATTTAAGAAAGAACGATTTGTATCTTATTATTTTGTGGCTCATTATAAAGTAAGAGCAGAGAACAAAGCACAACATGAAAAGTTTAAGAAGTTATTAGCTATTGCGACTTTTCCACAGTCTTATCCAACAACCTTGAGAGTTTTCAAAAATTAAAAATACGTATGAATTTTCTTGTCGATAATTAATAATAATTATGAGTTTTTTTTAGTTGGAATCGAATAATTAATTTCATTTGATATTCTAGGCATTGAAAGACATTCGTATTAAGGAAGCTGAAGACGATAAAGGTAAACAAAGTGCAGTCATACTACAAAGATGTCTGTGGTTTGCTGGAGTCGGCAGAAACGCTGTGGTTGTGGTAGTAGCTGCTGTAGTCTCCTTCTTTATTCATCACGATCAAAACGACCCTTTGATACTCACAGGTAAAAATATATTTAATTGTACCAGCATTATTTAGATTTAAAAAGAAATATGAATTCAGCAATAATAGATTAAATACTTCCTTCACGTTTTACTTTTTCCATCTTAATTTATGAAAGGGGAGATAAACAATTGCTTCATTTGCATCGCCTTGGGAAGTTTCCTAACAAGAGAACTCTGTTCTTTAGAACTTAAATTAGTATTGTTCTAAAAATTATTTTACCTTTTCAGGTAACATAACGCCGGGTTTGCCGAAGCCTCAACTGCCTCCGTTTACGTCAAACATCGGCAACTCGACTTATACAACTGGGGAAATGTTTTCAAGCTTAGGTACTGGAATTTTGGTGGTTCCAGTTGTCGGAATTATTTCTAATGTTGCGATTGCTAAAGCCTTTGGTAAGATATTGTGTATATATTGCGGAGTATTTTCAATGGACGATATTGATCTTTTCCAAGAAAGGAGAGCTTGTTCATATGTAGTTGCTTTGATTTAAAGCCTTTTGCATGACTAACTGGTCAAATGCCGTAAATACTAAATGTTTTTAAAATGTAACGTAATTAAATTGAAAAATAAGCTTCATTGTTGAACTTATTGAGTTTATAAGAGTGCATAGTGAGAACACAGAAGGCGCACCCCATGTCAATATAATTAAGAGATAATTAACTATGAACGACTAAATCAAAAGTGTTGATTATCTAAAATTAGGATTTGGGATAAGATGGGATTATGGGTATGGGATCTAACCAATCAAATAAGAGCGCAAAATAAATTTTTACGTTCCACTTAATTTATTTTGTGAAATTAAAAGTATTTCACTCATAAATCATGTCATGATTGTCCGTCCACTTTAAGATATAACCACTGAATTAAATGAGGGATATCGAATAAACGCGAACGAAATAATGTTAAATGGAGCTCGTGTCTACTGATTAATGATCCGATCACCGTTACTCTGAGATCTTTTTATCATTATTCTTGTTTGTTATATACTTGTATACCTCATTGCCTTGACCTTAATTGTAGTTTTATTATATTAGGCACAATTTCTTTCTGAAAGTATTGTGTCCTATTTTATTTTATTACAGACCATGAAACCGATATCCTCATTCTCTCTATATCATCGTTGGTTCGTTATATCATGTCGCCTGAGAAAAATTGGCTATTTATCTGATTGTTACTCTTCAAAAATATTGCCCTATAAAACGACTATTTATTCTACCCATTAGATGATTTTGTAAACTAATAATGAAGTTATTTTTAATGAACATCTTAGAGAAGAATAACTTACAATATAAAATAGGAGGGTAGTGTTTAAATACTGACATGTGAATTTTCAATCAATGATGTTTAGAATATGGGTAAGTTTGGGACTTACCCATGTCCTAAACATCAGTGATTTAATTTTAATAGATATAAAAAAAAATCTCATCTAGATTATGATGTATTTAATATGACTGCTAGATTTTTGGTGGCTTCACGTAGTCAATAATTCTATCGATGTATTTTCAGCGAAGGGCAAAACGTTAGACGCTACTCAAGAAATCATGGCTTTAGGTATTTGCAACGTCTTCGGTGCTTTCTTCCGCTCCTTTCCCGTAAATGGCTCGTTCACTCGAAGCGCTGTAAGCGATGCTTCGGGTGTAAGGAGCCCCGCCGCTGGTTTTTATACGAGTAAGTACATAGAGACCCAATTTTAATGGATAGGGTATATTAGAATAGTGTTTTTGTAACGCATATTATTATGATATCGCTATAAAACATTCGATGACGGTAAGTGTTGTGGTGGGTTTTAAAAACGGTTTTCGGATGGTTTATCTTACGAAGCATTGAATTTTGACATACTATGTAAAAAATGACAAAATTGAGCGTCTCTTAAAAGGTATATCGGTATCACCGATAACCAAATATTCCCGATGTGTGGATTATCAAACACAAATATAATTTTTCTATTCCATTCAGTAGTTCAGAGATTATCCCCTACAACCTCACAAACAAACAAAATTACTTTATAATATACGTATAGATTTCAAATGACTAGTAGAACTGAAATTTAAAAAGTTGGAGACAAAAAAGCTTTGTTAGTAAACTACACCAATAAGTCGACCCTTATAATTGATGAGATTTTTTATGACTTTCTTGTTGCGAATTGTTATTGTAACATTTAGTTATACTCCCCTTATTATCTTTCGACAATTGTTCGAATAAATACTTGTTCAACTTTGTCAACGTTGAGGGCTTGTTTCGCGTTTGATGATGTTTCAAGCAATTATCAAAGAAATTTTAACAGCTGAATCAAAGACGACGGTTTAAATTCGACAAACTTTGACACTTGAGAAATCATCAATTAATCTTCTTATTAAGTTATTTACACTGTCAAAGCGGATGGGCTCGTCGGTTTGTACATTCACAAAGGTCGCTTGAATTTAGCGGAAAATAATAATTCTGTAAATATTTTACATTGTTAATGTTGTTAACAAAAAAATGTGTAGCGATAGGTATTTAATTAATTTAAACTTTGGTCAGCAATATTTTAAATATAATTATATGTTTGATTTGTGTACTTTAAAACGGTTCAAATTTCCAGAGATACGAGTCTGTATCAAATACTTAGTTCATACATCAATGCGTCGGGGGTTAAGTTAATCCTTTATTTAAAGCCCGCTTTAGTAATATTCGGAACCTAAGCTAAGAGAGCATTGTAGAAAATAAAGCATTGTTCTGGTTTAATGTTGAAAAAAACATTCACAGAAATAAGTTTGTATTACATGACAGAGAATATTACCTTATTGAATATTACCAGTGTTTGGTATTACCAGTTTCAAAATCGATAAAATATGTTTCTATTTAGATTTTTTTTTAAAAAGCATACTTTTTTCATAATGTTTTAAGATTTATATAGCATTATAAACACACTTATAATATGTATATGTATGTATATACAGTTAAAAGAAGCTACTGAAATATACCGATACTCCATTATTGGAATCCTCATAAAATTCCAAAAGCAGACAACAATCAATAAAAATGCAATAATAGCAATAAGCAATAATAATGTTGGCAATTGCCTTCGATTTATTCAATACAAAGTAACTTGATGAGTGAACTTAGTATGTGACCTACAATAAACTTATAAACAATGATATAATAATTTTCCTTTTGATGTCCCACAGGGAAAGATGCGAGTGTTTAGTAGTACTATTTATTGGTGACACGTACGTTCAAGCTTAAGTATAGACAGATATGCCCATTAATCAACCTAAATAGGTTATAACAAAATATTAGAGGTTTTTAAAGTATTTTAAAATCAACGGAAATTTATAAGTTCGTTAGTGATGAGTTCAGAATAATCAGGATATGGCGGGAAAGACAAATGTGCGGGTATCCTATAAATCATTTTTCACGTACGTGGTAACAGCGCGGTCGGACTCCCGTACTTTCGGATCATAAATCTAAAGTTAGTGCATTCTAGTTTTTGAGTTTGGTTTGGTCCGCTGTAACAATATTTGAATAGAAAATAAATATAAATTATGTGGGGTGATTTTGTTGAATGCTTGTATTATATGTACGTTTTGAAACGAAAGTAACAAACGTTAGATAGTTACTTACCTATTGAAGTTGTTATAGAGTGGGTGAAATTTTACTAATGTCAAATTATAGTGCCTAAGTAACTTGAAACTTATAGATACAGAAGTAAATTAACACTATAGTTCGTGTAGAGTGCTGTGATTATTACTGTAGTGGTAGTAGTATGATATAGTATTCATACGATAACTGACTTATATTTCTACATTAGGTATTATAGTCAATCAAAGGTGTTAACAACTAATTGTGTCTAGAATATCGGATCTTCAATGATTAAATTTATGAAAGTTGCAAGTAAGACATATTTGAATTATTAAAACTTTGACGATAGATAACTACGTAAAACTGTGTCGATGTCCGACATTGTGATCGGCTGCAAAAGACATCGATGTACATAAGTACATTCTAAGCAAGAAAGTTAGAAAAAGTGGGATTAAAAGGTACCACCCAGCATATGTATATGACATCTGCAATGCTGGTATTCTGTGGAAACAATTAAATGAATATGTGCTGGCTAATAAACTAACATCTAAATAAATTAACTATTAAAACAAATATATGTTATGGTTTGAAAATTAATCCCAAATATGTCATCAAAATAGTATAAGAGTATGTGTATCATATACGAATGATAAATATTTGAAATTTACATTGCGTTTGTCACACCGTACCAGCCAGACATGATTGATCAATAATTGTCCTTAGTCTCCCGGGATAATTATGCAGCTCCACAGAAAAATCTGTTATTTTTATTGATTTTGCAAGTATTATAATTACTGTTTAAAGTTTTCGCTTCATTTGAATGGTATTATTAATCACCGTTAAAATTACAGTGATAGATCACTATTGTTAATACTATTATTAAATAGTATTAATTGTAGCTGTGAATTAAAAACAGTTTATTTTGATAACCCGAGCATTAATCGTAGATTAGGGAAGTTTAAAGTTAAAAGCCGACAAAAATGAGTTTTGTCGAATTTTGATGTCATAATTTTGTATGAAAGAAAAGTAATTTTTTTCGAACGACACTTGCTTGCAGAGATGTTAGAAAGTTTTTCCCTTGAATGAAGTCAAATTTAGATCAAGTACCACAGAATTACCTGCTACGCTGTGACTTCTATTTATTGAAACAAATCCCATTTTTTCACAGGTATAATAGTGTTGCTGACCTTATTGCTGCTGACTCCATACTTTTATTTTATACCTCGAGCTGCCCTTGCTGCAGTTATTATCTGTGCCGTCTTACACATGGTCGACATTGCTATTATCAAAAAACTGTGGGCTTCTAGCAGTAAGTTCTTATTTAAAATATTGAATAACGTTATACTATTATTACAATAAGCAAGGATTGTTTTTTGAAAGATATTTCGATATCAAATAATTTTCATACTTAAATAAACAATATCTATCAATAAATTACTAGTAATTTTATGTGGGTAATAAAAATAAGCATAAATAACTAATTTATACTAAGAATATAAATATAAAATAAACGATTACGGTGTTTGTAAAACACGTCTTAAATACATAAGTATCCACTATTGATCAATTCCTGTTAATTTCTAAAGCACCCAACCCTGTATAGTCCTAAAGATTACAACTACACTGAATCAGACAAATCCAGAAATTTCATCGTATCGTGTTTAGGATTCTAACTTGGTCCTACTGGAATCCAAAGTAATCCCTGGAAACAGGACACACTTATCACATTTAAAACGGTTGTAATTTATATTTAATATAGGTTCTTTGAGTGCAATGTTATTATTATTATTAAACTTTATTTAAAACGTAATGGTGATTCTTGCTTCTTGCTTTAGTCTTGTTTTTATTCACAGGACTTGATCTAATCCCCCTAATCATTACATTCATCTGCTGCTTAGCTTTGGGTATTGAAGTTGGCCTCATTTGTGGAGTGGGAGTAGACGTGATACTTCTTTTGTATTACCACTCACGACCACCTCTAGACGTGCAGTTTGTTAATGTGAGTATAGCTATAGTCCCGCAATTATATCTGATTCTATCTCATCCTTGAATTCATATTACTGCCTGGCTAGCGTCCATTATCTTACCTACGTCTGCAGCCATAACAATAAACTTAATAGCGTTTTAGTTTTGCGGCAGTTGGAGATAAGATAGCCAGTTCATCCCTGGTTGAGGAATCTGGTTGTGACTCGCTTTCATCTTCGGCTTTATCTTCACTTATCATCAGATCAGATGAAGGCCAATAGCTACCCCTTTAAGAATAAAGAGAAACCTTTTTTAACATACAAGTGCATACATACATTATGCTTTTTTGCAATGAAGAATAAATAAATACAAGGTTGGTCCCGTCCCTCTCCTGCTTCAGGGATTTTATTAATGTATAAAAAGGACAAATCAAATATCAAAAGTAGTTAAGAGAAACTTTATAACGCCATTTTTAAATTTCGTGTGACTAATAGCATACCTACATAATTTATATGATTTGGTAAATTGTTTTTAATATTTTATATATGTATATATGTTGGAACACAACAGAAAAGTAATTCCGTTTTGCCTCAAGCAATCTAGAAGAAGCAAATTGTAATCAGGTTGTACCCGCTGCCAAAGTACTATCAAATGTAAATTTATTTGTAGTATTGAATAGCTGTTGGCAAAGCACAACAAGTCGTGTATCGCGGCTTGTTCGCAACATGCACACGGGATATTTGAGTGTATTGGCCCGAACTATGTTTCGACGAAATTACTCGCTTTTGCATTTGCCGTCTATGGAAGATTCCTTTAGCTGCATAAGTTCGTAAAACTGTATTACTCACCATTGCATTTGATTTAGTACTCAAATATATGAACGTTTTAATTTCTACATAAACAAAGTTTGTACATTTGGTCAATAATATATATAGTACTAGCGGCCCGCCCAGTAATCCCAAGGAAAATCGACGTGGTGGGGAACTTTGTATCATAATATGTAGTAAAGGTATGTTAAATTGAATAGAAAAACATGATTAAAATGTGATTTGGCATCTATTCAAAGCTTAGATATAAAATCGGATTTTTTAGATGCTCTTTAGAACTTTTGTTGGTTAGGTCAGTAAAATGGATCCCAAAAATAATTATAGGCCTAATGTAATATATTTTGCTTATTATTTGTAGGACAACGATTTGCCTCCACATTTTGCTATACGACCAGTTGGTGGACTTCACTTTGCTGGTGCTGAAACTGTGAGGAACAAGCTTAGTACCCTGAGGAACTCCTACAAAGATAACAACATACATTTTCATACGTTGACTGTCGTGCCAAATAATCGTATGATTGCTGATGTAAATTTTGTTAATAATGGAAGTTTTATTAGTAATGGAATTAGAACCGAACACAATTTATCAATGAGTGATGGTGTGAAGGGTTTAATTTATTTAGTGGTATATTGCGACGCATTGTACCGCATGGATTATACTTTCTTACAGGTGAGATCTATAAAATTTACCATTATTTTATTTTTTAGTGCATGAAGTTGGATAAGTATGTATCGTACCATCAAATAGGCGTGAAAAGACAATATGTGAGCTAGTAATGTTTAAGGCGCTAGGGTAATGAGTTTCAGGTTAGAATAGTTATCTTTGCTTTTATAAACTCATCATAGCGTTGATATTAAGATGGTGAGAAGAAGACATTCAAAATTAAAATACTAAAGTTCAGAATATTCCAGGATAGGTAGGTGTGTCTAAAAGTCATGATAAATCATGCAAATCATATCTAAATTTATGTTTGATCTAAATGATCCAGTCCAGTGATTCTTTTGATAACTGACAATTCAAATTCAAATTTAAAATCATCTATTCTAAAGAAAATGTTTTATAAATAACTGTAATTGTCTATGTAAGTACGTACATGGTTTAAAAATGTAATAAGAGATATATTCGCTTATAAATTACCTATACATTGCAACGTATCACATCTATCAAGCATTTGCCTTTACTTATATTACTTTCTATTTAAGTCTTATTTGTAAATGAAGCCCTTAGATAAGTATGAAAATATTTTCTCGACTTTTATGACATTTGAATAAAGTGACTATGACATGTAAACTTTGGGGTTGGTATTAAAATAACTACGTAGCATGTGTTTGGGTAGTATGAATGGTAAAAAAATTATTTGATGATCATTCTGGATTACTTCAGTAATGCTAAGATTTATAATAATTGTTATGGCTGATTCCTAGAAAATAATTTAATTTAGATTTGTAAGTTATATTACAAATATTAAAACGAAATATAGCTCCATTTAATATGCGCTCGCCACAATCCGCAACGTCAAATCATATGCAATGTCGACGCGGTGACCGCAGCGTTAGTTTAAATATCTAGAGCAATGTATGCGAGCGGGCGGTTAAGGGCGTTTTAGTAAACGGTTTGCAATATGAGCATGATTTATTATTATACCAACAAAAGCTTCTTTTATGTAAAAATCTGTACAGGAAAAACGCTACAGCGAACCGGTTGATATTAAATAAGATCACATAAAGTCGCCCTACTAAAATTTTCAATTAAAATTTGAATACGTATTGCTAATTGAAGCCTCTAACCATAAAAGAAGTATTAACAACACAGTAATTATGCCTTCCCTACTCCAACACTTTGTTCATAATCAAAAATCTCTTATTATCATTTTTAGTATTGTTGGTTGAGATATTCATTCCACTTGTTTCTGTGTCCACGCCTTGCAATGATTTCGTAATTATTATCTTATAGTAAAATAAACAACAAAACTATTTCAGTAAAAACTTCTAGGAATATTTTCTTAGTGTCAAAGGCAAAGACATGTGACCTTATTTCGAAACTTCATTTTTATCGCGATAGCTTTCGTAGTCAAACTTATTTCTGCGTACTAAAGCCAAACGTCACGATGATAAATAGAAAAATGGCAATGGAAATATAGCGTATGTCAAAGTTAAAGCAATAGTAATAGATTCAGAGTTAGACGATTAGGCGCCTCCTTATATTCAAGTCGACTTAAAAGAGGTATACTCAATGCCGCACACTGCACATGAGTGAAATTTATGTATCTATAGATTTTTCTTTTTATATTTGAATTCAATTTATCTTAAACAAATACATTATTTATTGGAGTATGTACGGAACTTTCTTTTTCAAAATGGTGCGTTTTGTTAGAATATTACTTATTAAAAATACTTCTGTTAGATTATGAAGATAAATAATTAGTAACTGGCGTAGCTGAATTTCAAAACTATGTTTCCTATGGTAAATTATAAATGTAAACTAGTTTTGTGACTAATGTCATTTAATTTTGTACTATGTTATGTTGATTATTAGCCCGGTCTAATGATAATATTTAAGTTTTAAGAAAACCGATTTATTAGGGATTAGCACCATGAGCTTAAGAAGGATGACTCGATATTTAGAGGACATATCAATATGATTTTTAAATAATAGATTCTAAATTATTTAGTTGTTTTAAATTTCTTTGTTATCGTACACCGTCCCTCTCAACAGCTATATAAACAACAGATTGAACAACTAATCGGTTGTTTTGTAGTGTTAACCCGTCCACGTTTTACTAATACAAAGTTTTCCTCAAATCCATGGCAACTAGTAAAAGCCTCTGTTAGATTTTAAGTTTCTAAATCAATGTTCGATCACTAATTGGGATTTTACTAAAAGGCCTACCTTTTCAAGTAAAGGCACAACCATTACACTAATTTACATGATACGTTAGGGTATTTTGATTAGGAGGATTAAGGATTAAAATAAATGAAAATAGTTAGGTTAGTTATTAGTTTAATTCCTTATTTAGTAAAGATAATAATTTAAGAATTAAATTATCTACTCACCCAACCTCTAGACTCTAGATAATTAAATGTGTAACACAGCTGATTCGACAGCCCTTATTGCAATTCTCATGTTTGACATCCTTAATTTTCATCCTTTGGGCATCGCGATCTTGTGAGTAGCCTAGCAACAATTATATAGTATTTTCACATGTTTTGTTATTTTACGAATTTAATAATAAAATTATCAAACAATCAGTGTTTTTGGGATATTCTGATTATTATAAATGGCGCCCAACGAATGTCTATAAAAATATAATTGACGCTGTGATATAGGTAAAATTATATGTTACAAATGTACAAGACTTTGACTTTCTAAGGTTAAAGTTAAAAAAGATAGGTGATCGTATTGTCAACTTGTGTCTGTTTGTCATTTGTTAAAAATACTCAAATAACTTAAGAAAAATTTATGAAATAAGTTCCCATAAAATTTGAGATCCCCTCATTAGATCCTGACTTGGTGAAATTGGGACCATCTTTATCATATAACAATGTTTTTTTAAAATCGGTTTATAATTGAAAGAAATTGCATAACAAACATACAAAAAACATACCAATAAATTGAAAAAGGCCTCTTTTTTAAGTCGGTCGAAAAAGAATATTTTCAACTGAACTCAATGATTTTTGGTAACGGAAAATTCGTTGCTAAAAAGTAGAGGATATCAGCTACCTGATTTTTTATGAATATAATCGAAGCTTCTATTATATTCGTAAATAAAATGATTTCTTAGAACTACAAAAGCGAATTATTTCCTTTGCGGCTTTGTTTACTTGAGCTTGAAGAGAAAAAAAGTGTTTTGAAAAGTATTAACGAAGAAAATTTATTTTATGTTCAAATATTATTTATCGAATATAATTTTGATGAAAGATCCTTAAAAAAATAAAAGATGTTTAAAAATTAATTTTGAAAAGTGAAATGTAATTTAAATCTGTCTTTACACGTGCGTCTTATGTCACGTGAGGCATATGTTTTAGTTTATGCTGCCTTTTACCTTAAAACAGATTAAAATATAAATAATTTTTAACTTTTTTAACATGCTCAATCTATTTATTTAACAGAATGTGATGGTTAGCTGTAAAATTAATTTACGAATGCCATTATTATGAAAATTTTTGGCATGTAACTGCGACTAGAACAAACATCGCCTTGTTATTTTACGGGCGGAACGTTTTCGTTTTATTTGGCTCCCGAAGTCGGGTTCGCCCTGAATCCTTTAAAGCATAATTAATTGACTTGAAAAAGGATTCTTTTTGAAGCTTTCCAAAACATCTGTCATCATTGTGACCCGCATGATAAGGATTTGGAATCCTTTTAAGTGTCAGCTCTTCAAACAGATTAAGGCTGTCAATAAGATGTTATCGTTCTTGTCGATTATTCTCAGTATGATTCGGAATATTCGTTTTTACTCATTAGGTTTTAGAAATACCTTTCACTTTAAACGACAAATCAAAAATGGCATAAAAGACTCCTTGCTTGATTATATTATTATATTTTTTCCTTCTTATTTGCGTTGTTTTGACATTATGGTATTTTTTTTATTATCTATTTCCCCATATTTAATTTTATGGATAATTTAGAATGTGAAAAGTTGTTCATGATGTGAAAAAAAACACATCCATAAACTGTTTTACAAACTGAATAGAAAACCTGTGTGTCATATAAAATGTAACATCTTTACATGATTCATTCTATAAGTACATTAGGGCTACATTAGTTTTATAGGAACTTTTTATAAGCATTCAAATTCCGCCCTGGCGAATAAAATTTATGGAACGCACGAGACGTTCCAGGAATTTTCAATTTGTAAGGAAATATTCGGGAGGCTTATGCATAAAAAAATTTACATTTAGCGTTCTCAGGCTTCTGTAGAATATCCTGTTTTAATATAGAGCTCATTCAGGAAATGCAATCAAGTAAGTTTGAAGTGCAACTCACAGAGAGTAGAGGTACTTAACTCTCATATCATTATTACTACATGTTCTCGTATAAACGGATCCTAATTGAAAAGTTATTACGGCGTTTTTAAATATTGGTGGGATATTTATTATTTTTTACGAAGGCTTCGTTCTTAAAACGATGAAATAGAGTTCAATTTTGTTAAATTTTCCAGCCTTCATGAAAGAGAACTTAACTAATAATCTCACATGCTATTTAAATTTGTATTTTTCGCAGAGTATAAAAATGCTCGTTACGGAATGGTCTCGTAATGGACGGATAATTTGGTGCAACGCCAAGTCTGTGGTCAAAGAACAGCTGGATAGCGTTTTGCAGGACCCCATTTACTGTGATAGCGATGAACTCCGAACATATTTAACAGGTACGTGTATATATAATAGCAGCTACTTACATATTTCTAGTAATTTTGTCCGAGATTGTCAAGCACATAGATGATGGTAAGTAACTATGTTTAATACTGCACTTGCATCGACTCTAGAGACAAGTGGTTTCAAAGCATCACGTCTCCCATATCCTATACCATTAGAGATAACTTCTCTTCACATTTAATCACCGAACAGCTGAAGTACGTATAAAATACAATCAACAAGACATGTAATTATTTCATAGGAAAGTAATTAAAAATAGTACCTACAATCAAACACATCGTGATTGATGAACAAACAAGGAAATTGGAGCTCTTTTTTATAGTTCGAGGTTCCACGATGCTTGTAACACAGGATCTCCTTAGACCACATTACCACCATAGACATATATGTTGAAGAGTGTTGGTAGAAGTGATTAGCTTAGGGAGAACATGCGGCATATCTGGCAGTGGTAGGGATATGATTTTATTATACCTACAGTACATTCTTGACATTCTCTTGTGTTACGCAGTGAGGTTTGTAAATACAAAGCATTAGGTTAACTAGGTATGGGGTAAAGAGCCAAAATTTATTGTCCCTGACAACAGGGTTCTTTGGTGAGCTTTGGCGACCTTTGTCACTTAATTAGTTGGATACATTTAGACACGGTAAACACGAATTAATTTGTGCTATCTAGATTAAAAAATACATTGTTAAGAATATTGTTAGCCGTCCTAATGAGATAACAGAATAAAAAAAATTTGGTATTTTTTTAAATATTTCTCTAAATATTCTATACTAATATTTCTTGTTGGTTTTTTCAAACCAACACAACGTAATAAATTGTTGACGATCATTAGAGAGCTAGTTACACATCAAGCTTTGTCATCAAAGCGAGCACCGACACGGGAACTCCATACTTAGCGCGATATTTTCACTTCATTACCTCGTACTAGTGCGACTGGCACAGTTTCAAACTACGCTTTAAAGCCAAACGTGTTCCACTCAGGTATTTCAATTGGCGTTCACTTTAATCGTCATGGCGTGAATTTTATCTATTAAATTGTTTTGTTTCATACTATATGTACGTAGGGTAATATTGTAATCAATACGTGTGCCGCTGGATTGACCACTTAATGGGTTTTGTGTTTGGTCGTTGTTGTCTGTATAATGTTGCGTTAGCATACAAACTAGACCAAAACTTTCAACTCCATGTTTTAATATCAAAAAAAGTTTTAATGGGTATGTGTGGGGTAACGTTCACTGAGATCATACTAGTTGTAGTCTCAAACAAATTCTTCTTGAGATTGGAACCGAGTGACTGAGCAATAATTGCGAGGCTCCTGCTGCTCGATAACGCTAGGATTATCCACCGATTCCTCTCTCTGTTGTCCTGTCTGGCCTTCTCTGCCGAGGGGTAATTTCCCGTTACTCAAGTTGTTGAGAGATTGGGAAGATAAAAATTGATAATAATTATTATATTTCTCACACTCAAACCTGTTATTTGACTCAAATATTCGTACTAATCATACAAATATCTGCACCAACAGGAATTCGATAAGGAAATATAGTAAAACTCAGTATCATTTCCTTTCTTTCATTACAGACATATTTAGAGAAATATAACGGACGCGATAATAATATATCATAGTACACTAATTAATAACATAGAGATAATTATAAATGGCGATCTGTAATAAATTGTTATGATTCCGCTATCCAGTGGCGTAATAGCTAATGAGCATAATTTTGCTGAGAACAAAATTGTTCCGATTGTGCGGACATTCCGTTGCAATTATTGCTTTTGTTCCACGTGTGTTTGTGGTCGACTGCGTTGCGGTTGTTTTTACTTTATTTTAGTGAAATATATGATATTATGGCCTAAACGACTTGCATCCAGGCCAGTAAAGCTTTTTTTTTAAAAGTGAAATATATTATTTTATATTTTTTTATCATCACGAAAATGTATGATTTCGATTAAAAAGGATTATGTAGTATTCGTATATTAGAACTTAAAGACAAAACTATTCTATTTTATTTTTTAGACTTGGAACTTCACTTTCTAATGTATTTAGAAACAATTTAGCAACAACTTCAAAAAATAATTTGTAATTGAATAACTTCTTTATATTGTATTAGTTTTGCTTTTATAGTTTGAAGTCGGTTTTTAGATTACCTTAAAACATTATTTTTCATAATTTGAGAGGTACGTCTCTAAAGTCAGAGTAAGATGTCCGTACTTTCCACAACCATCACAACTTGAAACATTCATACAAATGTTCAATACGTGCATATTTTTTTAACGAACTTGCTTCCTTCATCAGCTCAGCATTTTGGTAGAATCTTGAGCTGATGGATGACTGCCGGACGCAAATACCTGAATAACGTCGAATCGAGAACGTCCTTCTTTCTTGAAGTCAGTTAAAAAGATTAATCATTATAATACATTTCTTAAATCCAGTGTTTCATATAAAAAACAGAGGTGTCATATTATTTAAAACACACGGCCATGAGTGGTAGATCCAAGCACAAAAGATCCCATTGGGTCGACGTGCTCCAGGAGTAATCCTGGCCCAACATCAAGATAAGATAGCTTTCAGTGTCTTCCTAGGTAGGTACCACCGCTCTGGGTAGTTTCCTGTTTATGACGTAAAACAGTTCGCTGTTTCAGTGGGAAGGGAAAGGTAGCTTAATTACAGGGCATGGGAGGAACTGACATCGTTTGTCTCCAGAATGTCGACGAACATCAGTATCAAGAGATTTCTTAATATTGCTGTTCTATACACGAACGGTTACCACGTACCATTAGTACCACTAGTGTAAGTTTCAGTCGTCTCGAGACGTAATAATCTTAGTTGCCTTTTGCTGCAAAATATTAGCGCATATATGTAATATACTATAAATAGTAATAATAATAGCAATATTAAGTAAAAATAGTAAAAAAATAATTTGTTAAAAGTATAAAATATTTTCGTTTTTAAAACTTATATTAATAAATAACATTTAAGTTATTTATTTATTTATCAATGGCGTTATTGACTTGAAACTTTCAATTTCTAGTTTGAATTTGCAATAAATATTGTTGCAGGTATGTCTGTGGTAGACGAAGCTGTTGCTGCTATCGGTGATACGCACCTTTAGTCTAATATTTTGTGATATAATTATCTATAGAGTTTATTAGTATACGTTTAGCTTATCAATGGACGCGCACAGCACCTCACTTATGAAGTGATATGCACTAAGAACCCTGATATATTGTTATAAAGAAATCAGGATGTCATAATATTCCTTAATTTCAAAGTAAAACAATGTAACTTTCTCACTATAAATGTTAACTTTATCGGGTATAAAGTTAACATTTATAGTGAGAAAGTCTTGTTATAATTATTTTGTCGATAGTGATTGAATTCATTGATTTCTGCTGGATGTCAATTACCAACCATGGGTTTTTTAAATTTTGACATATTAATATGCAAGTGATTGTGTTATAAACACTTGTTGTGCTAGAAATATTAGCATAGCTATTTTAAAATAAATAAAATTAAGAAATATTTACGGGTGTTTACACACATAGTTTAAAACAACTAATTAGTTAGGCATTTTTTATAAATAGTTAAGACAAGGTTTATCTTTTGAGAAGAATAATAAACTGTAAGAAGAATTTAAAACTTGCTTTAAATTTCAAATTCGGAATCGCTTTCGCTTACAACATGCATTGCTGATTTCATATATTATGAACTAATAATTACTGGCACTTCTTTGGGCATATTTCTAAATGGTTTTTAAAAGTATGTTAAGTAAGGCTATTAAATAAGGTTTGTCTTTCTTATTGTATTTCAAACAAATCAAGTAGGTAAGGGAAAGACCTCTGGTTCTGTAAAGGGTCCCGATTAATGTTTCTGGCGCAATAAATACCAAGTACCAATGTGTTAGGCGTATAGACAGTTACCCTAGTGTAAGTTGCAAGTGTATTCGATTGTAAATTCAGCTGATAACCGCATATATAAAAAGTATAATACGTGACACTGAAATTAACTATGTTTATATTATACTAAGAATTATATGCTTTGTTGTAAATTACAAATTCTCATAAAGCCTTGTGTGCGCGAGCGCATGTATGTATGTGTATGTTTTTAAAGTTATTTTTTAACCATGAATATACCTAGGTGGCCAACATCCTAATTTCTTTTTTTTGTATATCCAGTCCATTAAGGTTTCCTGATAGAGGCAGCTTTTAGAGACAAAGCCGCCCATGGTACGAACATTGTCTACTATGTAAAAAACCATTTTCTTCTTTTTATATGATGTTGCTATGTTTGTAAAATAAAATGTTAAATCAATAAATAAAAGCCAAAACTTGCAAGGTGATTGCGAATATTTAATTAATCTAGAAATTTGTATTTCAGCGAACTGGAACTGAGGGTTTTAATATTCAATTTTCATATTTATGATCTATCTAAAGCCTCAAGAAAATGGGTTTGAAATGTTGACATTGACTTTCCCGGTACCTACTAACGACTAGTCACTAAAGAAAGTAGGCTGAGTAAATTGGTGCTATTTGTTTGCGCCATTCGTATAATAAAATCCATCCATCCGTATAGTAAAATTAGCATTACTGTCATGCATAAATTTTCTAAAAATTTTAATAATGTTATAATTAATTAGTGTACCTGGTTACTATTGTAAATATTTAAAAGGTTTCTAGAAACATGAATACCGTTATTTATTACATAAGACGTTTTATAAAATTTGCATTGAATATATTACATTTCAATTTTGGAAAACGTATATACTTTTAAATGTTGTAAGAGTAATCGGTATGGTCTTGTGTGTGTGATGGTTAATAAATAATCACATTAGTCAAATGAATTGTGATAGTTCTTTGTCCAAATCATATTTGTTAATACACTTATAATAAAATTACAAAAAGAAAACTTCGAATCGGTGAAATATATTTTAAGCAATAATGTTATCTTGTTCCTGAGCCCAGCCTATCTCAGCTAAAAATTTGAAAATAAAAACTAAAGGTTTTAATTTTGTCGTTTGTTTGATTATTAGTTAAGTACCTATGTAGATAAGAGTGACACCAAATAGTTATAGGGATCATTTTCTATAAGGGAATCTGAAAATTTGGAATGTTCATTTACGTGTATTTGATAGCAAATTGTACGCAAAATATTAGTATCATTGTGGTATATTGAAGTGATGGATTTTTGAAGATATATGAAAAAACTACTTTAGCTTACTTATAAAAATATGAACACTGTAAGAGTATCTTAGCTTACACCTACTTTATGTATTATTATGTACTGTGGACATCTTTCCTAGCAATGTGGCCGAAAAACTTCCGGAACTTTACGAAGGCAGGCATTATATAGTGTAGTCTCTACACCCAGTTCTCGGTTAATGGGTTGATTGATACATTAACAAAGATTTTTCTCCAACACCACATTTCGAATGCGTTAACCGTACCCTTGGCATTCCTCATATTCCATGTGTCCACTCCATAGTTGAATATAGATGTTTAATACCTTAAACATATATTAAGTACATTTTTACTGACAACATTCAGGTGATGGCAAGACTGAGCTTGCCGCCATCTTTTTTTGTCTCTAAATTTTTCATGTATAACGTGACCTATGATTGTTTGTAGAATATGAATTATATTCTTTTTAAATAACAATATTAGTTCATTGATGCTTGCACGATCATGCTATATTCTCTGCTGTTGAGGCATTGCCCATTTGACTATTTCTACCAACTTATTACCAGTACATAATAGATTTGGTATTATTATGATGAAACACTATATATACACTATATACACACACATTATAATTAACACTAAACATAACACTACACTATATACTAGTATTAAATGATCTCTAAAGAAACTATAGAATTAAAGCTAAAGACCTCACCAATTTCTATTGCCCTTAAATTTTCATGCAGATGATCTGCTTACACTATTTGGATTTGAAACTTAAGAGTGGTTCCGTAAATAATGTTACTTATAAATGAAAATAATTCGTTTCAGTGTCACGACGAACTGGAAAGCAAAGGTCTTTCGTCTTATCAGTCTTCTATAATATCTCAAAAATATTTTTCAATAATGTAAGCCTTGTAACAAAGAAAATAAAAATGTATAATTTAATTTTACTACCTATATTTACCACTGTCCAATATTTACTTAGACCTTTATAGTTATTTACTGTATATTATATATATAATTTATTTATGAAATAATTTGTGTATATTCATACAATTGATAAAATATTTTAGACACAGAGAAAATGTACAGAGATACTACTTATTTTTAAAGAAAATATTTTAAAAAGTCATTTCCAAAAAAATTGGATAAGCCATTAGATTAATTAAATTTATTAAAACTAAAGAAATCCTTAAGTTTATTAAACCCACAGCTGTATCCAGAAACTTATTTTAACAAGGACCGTAATCCAATTGACCGGGCTGTGCGATAAAAATAACAACTATCGGACGGTCCCCACTGGAAAAAAAACGCCAAGTTTTATTTCGGCCAACAAACGACACTAGGGTTAAATTGAAACACGGTATGGGTCACGAATCGGTAAGTTTGAGTGCAGTGGCTACGGTCCCACACTAGGGTCCCTCGTAAAACGCTCCGCAGGAATGGCCCAAAGGTTTATTTTGTTTTGAAAATCCTATGGATAAATAATGCTTTCTATTTTATATGTCGTCTGAGGTGATACTCGTTATGGCTTGGTCAGCTATTACGTTAATTTATAAAATTGGCAATGGTCGCACCTCCTAATTTATTCTCGAGGAATATAATTATATTTTAATGAGAAATTAGGTAATTAAACTCTTTAATAGTAATATGACTAAATATAATTTCTGAGGTATTTTCGTATCAGAGAAAATGGATTTTTAGTATTTCTTTTTAATTGCTAACTTTAAAACAATGTATCTAATGTAGCTATAAGTGTTTTTCACCTTATATAACCGGTTCTTTTTAATATCCCATGATTGTAAGATTATATTTTATATAAAATAAAATATAAGATAAAAAATAAAATATAAGAATAAAACTTTTACAACGTTGCCAAACGTAACATCTTAATAATAACAATTATTTTTTTCGTAATGTATTAGTTTATAAAATTTCTTCTTATATAAATTATTGTGTCTGGTCTGTGGGTAAATCTCAGTTAACTAAATTAAACATGTTTCTATTCCTTGATTTGCAATTTGTAGATATAAGATGGAATATTAATAGATAGAAGTAATGTAAGTTAACATTTACTTAAACTTCATAAAATTGCAGTATTTTTAAAGAAAATTGCTCTAGGCTTTCACGAGCTTGTGTTATACTTACTATAAAATAGAGGAATTTTCATAAAAATGCATATAATGTATATAATTATACTTAATCATCATAAAAAATCGAGTATTTATTCGTGAACTATTTGTTTTGTATTCAACATTTTTTAAATCTACCCCTTACGAAACTGTAGCTCGGAAGCTCTGGTTTTTTTTTACAGTGGTCTTAAGGGGTGTGATCTCTACTGAATATACCACGCTTTATTATTTTTAGTTTATAATACAATAACTTTATTTCTCCTGATATATAGAGTTGTTTCTTCCAGTGGCCAATTTATTGAGGTACTTAAAATGAAAAACATAGGTCGATAATTAAATTTATTACAACAAATTCGGCTGTCTGTGGCATTGTTGAGATCTAATTAATCTTTATTATCGCTAAAAGATTTTAATAACAACATTTACTTTGGTTGATGTCAGGATAATAAAATTGTGATATTAATAAAAAAGTATTTATTATGTACATAATTATATATGATTTTTCAAAAGTTTAAAACTAACACAGTTTTGACTAAATTATCACAAAGAAAGCAAAATATATTTTATTACTATGTAAAGATACTAACAAGAAGTACTTTGATTAGATTTTTATTTATAAAATACAACAAATAAATTTTTTGACATATACATCACTAAACAGGTTTGGCTTCACGATTGATGTGTTTGTTAATCATCGGTATCCAATCAAACCAATCAGAGTACTCCAATTGGTTTTTTGTGATCTGAAAATAATTTTTTTTATCAAAATAATAGAACAAACATTTATTATTTGACTAGGTGATTTTTCTATTAACTTGAACTTTTGACAGACTTTGTTCTGTCTAAAGTTAATAGAAAAATTAAATGAATAAAACGTATTTCAGAGTGATCACGTTATTCATGCCTCAGCAGTAAACAACATTAACTTACAATAAGTTGTACAATGTACGAAAAATTGCATTACTGTTTTTTCCATTCTTTCCTAGGAAGGCATAGATTAATATTCATACAGTCTAATGAACTTCAAGGTGTACCAATATATACAATAATTGTTTATATTGACGGCGAGGAATTACGTCACATGATTGACACCTGTTTTGTATGGGAAATAAAAATGTTTTTTCTTATTATTAACCACGTAATTATTTTTTGTTTTTCCTGCCCATTAAACCTTACCGTGTGCCTTAAGGTACATATGAAATAAAATTAACTGAATTGTTTCAGTCGTTCTCCAGTCTTGCGCTTAGCAACAATCATTTTTATTATGTTGTGCGATGCCTTCACCTAAAGTAATCCGGCTATTTAAGTCAATATTTTTATTTCTAAAAATGAATATTAAAAACTGTAGTTGTTTTGTAAATGTTCAGATACTTCTAAAGCTTCTTAAGATTGCGGTCATCTTCAAGATTTTACATGTTGATAAGTACAATATTTGAATTGGGAGCAGACAAATCCTAAACATTAGAGTAGTTATCAAAACATAAGACTATTAAGCATTCTGACATACTTTAATATAAATATTCAATTAAATCAGCAGGCAGTTTCACTGACACCATGATGTATAGTTACTTGTTTATATCAATACATTTCTTCTATGGCAAATAGAATTTTTATATAAAGAACAAGTCTCATATCTTTTCAATGTTAGTAACTTTAGATTTAATAATATTAGTTGTTTAGATAGTTATCCTATGACTACCTGTCAGTGTCAGAGTGTAAAGTAAAGTAAAGGACGTAAAGTAAAAGATCAAAGATTAAAATGAAACTAGTGTAACTGTTCAAAAAATCCTAAACCTGTTTCTTTGTTAAACAATATATAAAGATTACCTCTCAACAGGGAGACTATATTTAAATACCTATTATGATAGCATAAGTCAATAATAAACCTATTATAATGTCATAATACGCATTTAATCAAGTGAGTCAAGCTTGCTGGTAACCTCGATAATTTTTTATTTGAAATACTCATGCATGACGCACATTATAAATAACATACCTAAATGCAAACTAAATCATCGCTGGAAGATAAGAAACAATGTAGTTTCTATCAGACTCGATAATATTAGAATTGTGTTATCGTCTTAGTGGTGATTAAGAATAACGAGGACACGCAATCAAGCGTAACACTTTGAAATTTGTGAATACCTTACTCCATTATAGTAAGAGTCATTTTCATACTAACGTGTTACGTTTGAGGTGTAGCCAATTTTATTGGGTTTTGAGTTGAGTTATAAAATTAGTAGCAACATATCAAAGCTATGTCTTAGTTGCCATGTTAGTTGTTTATCATTTTTTATTAATTACCAAATCACTGCAATAATAGTTATAACTGTTATAATTATAACTAAGTATCATAAGATACTTAGTTATAATATCTATTTTGTAATAAGGTCGAACTTAAAAAAAAAATGACGTCCTTGTAACAAATGTCAAAACAAAGGAATGTTTACAGATTATGCTTTGCTGATGATAATTCATACGTATTTTGAAAATCAACTTACAATTTTATTGACGCCTGATTCCAAACAAATTCTTCCTTTCATCTTCAGTGTAATCACTAAACTTGTTTAATCCGTATGTAGCTGATGGATTATTTTTGTTAGATTCATTTATGATAGCCAAATTCTTCAGGAAGGCTTCGTAATGAGATTGCTTATCAACTTCATCCTCGTATTTTCTGTCAAAATCCTTGATAAACTTCTCAAATAATTCTGGTCCTTTGTTTACATCGTATACCCGTGGCGAGTCCTCCGATGACGCCATTGTAACAGCGCATGCGCAAACGAGCAAAGCGACACTGACGAACTTCATTCTGGTTATGTGCACGCAAGAACTCAACAAGTACAACTGAGTTTTATTTTGTTGGCAGTACACTTATTTATATAGCGACGAGCGCGGGTCAAATGGAATATTACAATCGTTTATTTATTATAGTGCTTCAAAGTTTATTAAAAATAACAATAGATTGTTAATTATAATTATTACATTTAGTTTTCCTTAATAGTAATTTATTGATACATTCATCTTAGCAGGAAAATGTTTCTGAATTGCCTAATATAAAGATGTCTAGTAAAGTTTTTTACTTACCTAACTAAATTATATATATTTATAGCCTCACCCGCGGAGTGATAAATACCTTACCGATGTGGTAATGTAAATGAAATATAACATGAGCGATAATACGAAACAAGGGGATTTATAAGAGCTTTTTTGGACTATACAAACTTCTTGTGAATTAAATGCTTTAAGCTCTGGTTTCATAAAAGAGCTCAAAATTTTAGATTAGGGGAGTTTGATCATTTTTGATTTATGTAGTAATAAAATCGAATGAGGGTTTAAGCCAAGGCTATTTGTTGTTTACTTGCAATTGTGATGTTAATATGGTCGTTTTTAGGAGAAAACACTTCATGAAGTATCTGTATCATGACAAAGAAAAAATTGATAATGTTTTGTTGATGAATACCTCCTTGTCTAGCAAGTGTTTGCAAGTTGTATAGTATAAATTTTAAAATAAATACCTACTTATTTTAAATCACCATATGATAAGAGTTAATTCAACTCTATTTTATCGTTAAGTTTATTTTGTAAACAGAATAGGTAGTATTCCGTAATGTCAAACCAACCTAATATCATTAATTATAAATATCTATTACCTAAAAATATATTGTACAATAGGTTTTTTACGCTTATATTATCATAACATTTGCTTGCAAATTAGTTACTACACCTCTGTATCATATTTATAAAGCTTAGCGATTTGATATTGTTAATTGGATTTTTTGCATTAATAAATTTAAGTGGGAAAAGTAGCTAGTTTTACTCTTTATAGGTAATTAATGATTGCCTACATCATTTTTACTTTTGATGTTGTACTAAAGTGATATTGCTCACTCTACTTGCGTCACGTGTATGATTAAAAAAGATATGTATGTACATTTGGCACTTTTGGAATTTCACATAAACATATTCGCAAAACAACATAGTTTAAATAGCAATTCGGCATAACTGTTTTGAAGAGATTGATAACTGGTGAAGAAAAATGGATCACGTATGACAAGAACGTGCGAAAAAGTTCGTGGTCAAAAGTCGATCAGGCTTCACAGGCTGTGGCAAATCCTAGGTCAACTTGCAATAAGGTGATGCTGTGTCTATGGTGGGATTAGAAAGGCATTGTTCATTATGATCTTTTACCGCCGGGCAATACCATCTATTTGGATCTCTACTGCTTACAACTAGTGAGATTAAAACGAAATGGCACATATAATTTATAATTCAATATAAATTAACTTTGAAAATAAATGTAATGTAATTGAAATAATGTAATGTAATGTAATTTTCACATAAAATGCGAAGAAACTTTTTCCCCAACCTACTATATAATTATTATGATGTCTTCATAAGCTAGTCCGACTTTTTAAATGACAGTTGTCATTGTCTAGTTTGCCACCAATATCTACTCACTTGCAGCAATCTTTATCATATGAAGTCTAAGTTTTAACTATTTTAATAAAATCATTCATGTAAAACATATTAGTTTTATTTCAATACATATTAATCATTATATGTACCAATGTTATGGACTAATTATGGTACAATCGATTCATCGTATCCGTCAAATTATTAGGATTCATCGTATCTTAGGTCTGTATAACGTGACGAATTGATAAGTGTCTGTCCTTATTTCTAAAACTGTAAATTTTCCAATTGTCACGATCGTCAGATTATAATCTCGACAGCGAACAGCGGTTGAGGGGAATGCACTGTGGGGTAGTTAAACCATCCCTTTACTGGGGCAATAATGGAGACGTTCTCGACAGTCTCGTTTAATTAACTTCAAAATGAGGCTGTGGCCCTCTAACTTTGGCAGAATTCGTACCGAAGAAATAATAATGAGATGGGGTGGTTCTCGAGTGGACGGATGGTGTGAAGTGATTTTAAACTTTATTCTTTACCAAAAAGTTAAGCTAATAATTAATTTGTTAGTGAAGTCAGTTTGTTTGACATGCTAATTTCAATAATCAATATATTTATTGCACTTTACAGTTATGGGCATTAGACTATTTAGACTAATTACTATCTATAAGATTGTCATGGACACTGTCGGGTACGGCACGAAATAATAAAGACCACTTATTTGTTGAGTCTTATTAGTCATATTTAGATTTCAATCATTTAGACAGTCCAAGATATTTAATGGAGGTTAAAAATAGTATATAAAACACGACAAATGACTCGACACCACTATCGATACCTATAGAAAATGTTCAATGAATCTTATTTTTGTTCGATAACAAATGGGAACAGGTTGTGGGAAATTTAAAATATGCATTAAAGTTTACAGGACTTTAGAGTCAATTAATTACTAAAAAGGCTCAAGAAATAAAATATTGGAATAAGTACACTGAAGCAGTGATATCTTAGTTAATTTGTTATTTTAAGTTTCGGCAATGTTTAAAAGTAATATACAAGTGTCTCTTTCAAAGAGAACTGAAGTTTACATATTAATTACTCTTTAGATTTAGATCTTTAAACAATGTCTGAGAACAAAATGAAATGTAGCTTTGATGGAGACTATGGAAACTTATTTATTGTGTTTTATATGTATAAGTTCGAAGTTTTATCTTCTATATTAATTATTAAAAAATAAAAACTATTTTGATAGTATTATGTTTACCTATATTAAAAACGAAAATAATTAATAATTTAAATTATAAAATAATAGATTGGTGGTAAAAAATAATACTTATTTTAAATTTGGACAAGCTGGAACATTTGTTATATTTTAAAGTTGAAGAGTTTTACCTAGGCTAATAATATTATGATAAAATATGATGAAAAAAAAAACAAGGTTTTTCATTTTCCATAAGAGGTAGTATTTAGAATAAAAATGCAAGAATAAAGTTTACGAAAACATTTCGCATTGTGACATTTAATATAATTTAATTAAATACTTTGCACATTTCATTATATTAAAAGGTGTTCCAATTTTTAATTTGAATAATTCTCCTAACGTCCTTATTAGATAAAATCTCTGACTCTTTGTGAGTTGCTTGCATACTAAGAAGAAATCTTGCAGAGTATGAATGTTATAGTATTAATTTAAATATATATTTTTTTAATTTAGTTCTTATCTCTTACAAATAACACCAATTTACAGTGACTGATCTTGTCAATAAAACAATTTCAGTTAATCAGTAAGCTACTCTCATGATCTTTTTGAAGATTCTGTCCACTGATAGAGTTAAGTAACCAAATAGAGGTCTGTTGATTTCAGCAATTTAATAAAGAATGCTCCCTTATAAAACGTTACCAAGATATCTTTGTTATTTTATTTTAAGTAAATTATAAAGAATGCTAGGTAATAAAAACGAAGTAAACTTACCTCTATCGGGCGATAGAATATTGAATACAGCCATTAGAGTACAAATATCTATTTCTTTTAGTTAACTCTGTTATACAGCTGATTTTTTCCGATTTTCTGTACTGAAACTTTGTACAGAGGCTTAAACTAGTAACCAAAAACGAGATCGGGTTACCCATAAATTATTCATTAGATTGTGGATCCTCTTCCATACAAGGATAAGAGGCGTCTTTTTTCTCTATAAAGCTATCCTATTGAGATCATTACGAGGTCTTTTAAAATAAAATGATGTTTCATTGGCCATTTATAGGCCAAAGTAGCACTTAAAAAATGTTTAGCTTGACAGTACTTGATAAGAATACATGATACTCCTACTCTTGTTTTGTTATCTATAAATGAATTCTAAACAAGTACAAAATGTCATAAATAGGTATGATACTAAGTAGTATTTTCTAAATATAATTAATTATGTCATTCGTTCCACGGTTTCTTCTTCTTACTTTGTTATACCCTGCTCAGCAGATTCAGAAGACGGGCTTCGTATCCATTAAAACAGCAAATTATAACCTAAATGGTATATCATAATGATAAATCGAAACGGTTTATTAGTTGAACTGATATGAACCTCGAAGAGTATGATAATTTTAATTTCAGTAAAGATTTTATAAATATTACAAAGAAACCACAACTTCAAGTAGAATTTATAACAAAAGTACAATTTCTCTTACAGACTTGTTATTTTCATAATTATTATGCATAACATGCCACCTTTTTACGATCGCGATCGCAAAAGCGTAGCGTAAATTTGCATAGAAAGTCATTTTATTTTAATTAAAGTACAAATAGTGCCTTCATTTTCGAGTATCATTTGATACATCAACATTAATGCGAGCTCTCCAGCCAAAAAACCTTACTAAATATTCAAACATTCCCTGAAATTTTAGCTGAAACGCGATAGTGTTGCCAAAAGTTCGTCGCAGTTAAAACTTTATGATAATTAGTAGAGCGGGCTAATTTCAAAGATCAAGCCGCGGAGAATAGAGTTTGTCAGTAGGTAAGGCCACACGTCCATACGTGGTACACTAACTGACACAAATGATAGGGTACTGACGGACAATACGGAATAAGCGGGATTTTGTTATATATAAAGCTCAGTAAATATCTCGACACCACCTGATGATAAGCAGTAGAGGAGTCCAGCATGCGACATACTGCCCTAGCCATCCTCACCTTGACGGCCCAAAAAGTGCTTTTTTCACGTCTCTTTTAAAGGAACCTGTATTGCATGAAGGACGGAATACGTGTGACGGTATGGAATTCCACGCTCTAGCTGAGCGACAGAGAAAGGAGTCCTAATTTTGAATATAACTGATAGTAATAGTTAGAATTAGGTTCATTTCATATTACACATGTCTTAAGCGTTGCGGCTACTAAAATATAGACAGAAAATCTCATAAAATCTTTTGGCCATTTTGATTATATTGCCCATGTGACTAGTGAGATGCACTAGTCACATGGGTATCAAAGTAAAACATAAAATTATAACTCACTTGTTAGGGTAACTGTTGAATGAGTTAAGTCTTCTCCACATGGGTAATTTAATTAAAGAATTTAGTAATATAATATTTCTCACACTCGCACGGTAAATCCGTTCAGAATCAATCGCAAAATAAAGGAAAAACAATATTGAAAAATCGAAGTGAACTAAGTCGCCACAGTTCCCAATGGGAGGTAGCGAGTGTTAACTTAAAATATTTATCTGCTTTGGATTCGATATCTTTTTGTTAAATTGAAAAATTGAGCATGATAAATTAAAGAGTCTTATATACTTATTTATCAGTTCTCCAGTTTACGGCAACTTTGATGAAAGTATTTTGATTTGTAGTTTAGCATTTGTGCTAATGTAAATTCTATGCTCATAAGCACGCATACTGCAACTATATCTCGATTCCTCTTTGTAAATGATTCCTGTATTTCGTTTTCTCAATGTGATTTAACAATTGCGCTTAAACAATTCATGCACTTGCAAAATTGTCAAGGAATATTAATTTGGAAAATGAAAACCGAATAATTCAATTCGAATAACTTAAGTTCAAAATTATGGTAACTTCACTGATTGTAAATAGGCATTTATAGGCATAGAAAAACGACATTACTGAAGTTATTTACTTTTATATTAACTAATATATCCATTGGCAAAGCGTTGTTTTTAGCCGACTTCATAAAAGGAGAGATTCTATGTTTCTCTGTATATAATTTTTGTATATATGCTCACTTATTTTTCTATTAATTTTTAACTAGTCCCATTGTCACCAAGTCAGGATCTGATTATTGGGAACCCGGGGTAATCAATAGCATCCTTCAAATTTTATAGATATTTCTGACGTGTTTCATATATTTCTAAAGTTGTGCGTGTATTTTTAATTAACGACAATGCCACCGGTCACCTGACATTTTTTTGACATTTTTAAGAAATTTATGACATAATTGTGAAAAAGAAGTTTTAACCTAAGCTAAATACTGACATCAAAACAATAAAAAGGCAAAAAAAAATCAATTTAAGAAGTTATTATAACTTATATATTTTTTTTGTAGTTGGTGCAACATTGTTAACATTGTTTACAGAAACAATAGAAAGTGAAGCTTTGATTTTATTTTTGGATTTTAGTGTTGTCATATGAGTTTTTAGTTTTGTTTAAAACTTTTTTGAACTACATCTGTTTCAATTAATTAGCTTAATCCTATTGGTTGCGCTATTTATACAAAGTGTATTGGTTTATTTTTAAATTTGATTAGTTGTGAAGTTGCGATAGACGAGCGACTCAAATGAGTAAGTGTATCGCGTAGACTCTGTTCCTTATTTCGTAGTGGCATAGCGAGGCGACACTTGAGCAATACTCAAATGTGTCTCCACAAATAACTTTAACACAATCGCGAGTCCGGATGGAAATTAAACCACTGTGAGTTTTAACGACTGCATTTTTTTGTTGACTTTTAGTTAGGTTGATTAATATACACGTAACGTCTTTTCGATGTTTCAAATTTATTAACACGAAAAGTGAACTGTTCACTGAAGATCCTCATTATGCTGACGTATTACTATACTATATTGGGGCGTTCACGAACAAATGTTTTATTGTTTTTTAGAATGTTATTTAATTTAATCAGAGATAAAAACCCAAAATTCATTCATTCATTCAAAAACATTTCAAATAAATAAATAATAATCATCATATTGATTGAAAGCTAAGCTTGAAAGCAAGGTAAAAAAATAAATGTTAAAATATACTTAAATCTTATTTTCTAGTTCTGGTTTTTTTCTAATTTTATCAAGACATATTGATGATCAGCTATCGGTTATCGCCTAGCTTAGTACTTATTCTGTTTAATAATTATAACAAATAATTTATTTTGTTTCATTGGTAGTGATATATAATGTCAAAAGAGATACATTTATTATTTGTATTTTGGGGCCATGCTGTCGCTACTATTTTGTCATTGTGACCTGAAAGATCTATTGTGACTGGCAACCAGATTAAAGTAGCTTCTTGATATAATTTCATATGGGTGGATGAGAGGTCCACAATCCCGTAGAAGGTGTAGACAGGTGTATATGAGTTTCACTCAGAATGTTCGTAAATACTGTGGACTCCTGTCCACAGACATGAGAATCGCTTAGTTTCTTCTTGATTAAGGCAGCCTGAGGAGAAAGTAGGTTGAGAAAAGTATTAAGGGCTGGCGTTAAGCACACAGCACTGGTTTCTCTTAATCACGTAGTGAATTGCAAGATGGTAACTTTATTTATGGCTGTTACTTGCGTTACTTTTTCCCTCAGGCTACGCAGGCATACATTAGTTTCAGCTTTACGATTGCTGTGTAAAGCCATAGGGCGCTTTTTAGGGTTCAGACTCATATCGTCCCTTCAAGGCGATGATATAACTAAGACTGATTTTCCCTTTGGATTACGTCATTAAGTTGTGTTTTCCAATTTAGTCCCGTGTCGATGGTTAAGCCCAAGTATTTGACTTCTTGTGAAAATGGAACAGGTGTTCCCTCAATAGTCAATGTCGCAAGCCTTTCTAGCTTGCATAGGGAACTATAGTTGTTTTGGCGGCGTTTACCGACAGTTGGTTATCTGCGCACCATGCAATGGTATTCAGAGCTTTTTGTAGTATTGTTGATGCGAAGATAGATATTAACATTCTCAATATTTTAAAACTTTATTTATATTCAGCTTCTTATTTTCTAAAAAGTATAAATGCTTATAATTTATTATAAATGCTTATAATTATATGTAAATTTATTTTAGTTTACTATTATATGTAAAATTAAACTTTCATAAAACAATTTTTCAGCAAATAATGCAACTGCAAACTGTAAATTGCAAAAAGTAGTCGGGTAAAATTTTAAAAAGACGTAATTCTTATGCGATTACGGCGCCAGTAAATCTTCGGAACTCGTTAATCGAACTTTCTGGAAGTATTTCGCCTCTGACGCCAACTGCCTTTGGCAGAGCCTCGCTTCGTCCCGCGCCAATTTAAATGATAAAATTTAGATCCCTCAAAGGATAAAATTCAGATTATTCCGCCTTAAACTAAATTAAAAATATAATGTAGATTTACTAGAGAATTGAGTTTGGGCATTTTAAGTTAGGTCACTGTTACATAAATAGGTCTCCAATGACTACAGAGAACTAGCAACGTTTTGAATCATCAAGCATTTTGTTTTATACATATAAGCACCTCTTAATTAAGCATAATATGACCTATTAAACTTAATTTAATATATCTACCGAACAAAAACTCAAATTTATTTATTAGGTAAATGTTACAGGAAACAACTGCAAACTTGATAATAGATCAAATAACAAAGAAATATTTTCATATGCCCGAGTATTTCCGTAGGCTGGGCCATAAATTAGTCGACGTAGAAATGTTACATATTATAAATGAACATAAATCATTAAACTTCTCTCTTAGAATTTGGTATAAATTATGCTTAACCAAATAGCATTAGCATAATGTTATGTACCTTGTATTATGGCGAAATTTTAAAGTAAATAATTCAATTAAAAGTTACGTAATAAAACATGAAATATTCTATTCGCACACCTGCAAACGATCCATTAACTCAGCTATCAAGTTACAGAGCGAACATTTCTGTTTGTAATGTTGTTAGGGTAACAATAATGAAAGTTCTCTAAGTAGTATTGTCGGTGATATGAAATTTACAAAAATACGCAATAGTAGAATAAAATTAAACAACTTCATCATCATAATATAAAATTGTTTGATGTAGTTTTGAAGAAGAGGAGTCTTGACCGGTTTGCTAATATAACTGGTACTATTGCTGCTATATAATAAAAAACAAATTTTTTATTCGAAATACATAAAAACATGTTTACATTAAATACATGCGTGTTGATAGCGGTGGCAAAAATGCAGTAAGCCATGAAATAAAATAGAATAATTAGAAATCAAAAAGTTTTGAACAAAAATAAATACCAACTTCAAAATACTACAAAAGCAAAAATAATTAAATTTAAGAATTTATCTAATTTAAAAGTATTTTTTTAATTCGGAACTTTACTTTTTATTCTTTCTGGAAACAAGGCCAAGTTCTTAAATTGAATAATTTTTGCCTTTTTAGTGATACAAGACGGTTTTTAATTATCTACAAAAATTTTTTTAGATGTGAAAATTTAGATGTGTGACTGTCAGTATTGACGACTTGCCAGTATGTTGTAACTTTCGACAAATATATCGTAGTTTACAACAAAGTTAAAGGAAATTTAATACACATTATGAGGGATAACTCTAAAACTCCAACTGGATGTTGACATGCACCAGCTTTTGAACATAAAAAGAATCACTAAAATCGGTACTCAGTAAAAATTTTTAGGCATCAAATATGAAATAACATACTTGAAAAGACAGTTAAAAAATAATTATTATTCATATTATACGTACTATACAAGTATGTGTATCTCGTATGTATGATGTGTAGGTGAGTGTGAGCGTGTTTGAATGTTGGAGTTAGTATTTGTTATTAAAGGAGTCGGTTCAATTAATGGGGACTTATGAGATTTCAAATTTTATCATTGATGTGAGTAAGAAGCAAACGATCCAATACTGTTTTATACTCAAGTTGGGTTAATATCTAGATCTGAAGCTCCCCATAAATGTATTAGGCATTTGTACTAATATGCATACTAGTAACATTGATTAAACGAATAACAATTGTATTTTGTGTTTAAATAAATACAATCATTATTGGTATAATCAATGTATATTTCAATGTCAGCTTGTCTCCCAAATAACGAGACGTGTAGTCACGTTTTGTAGAGTTACTTCGTGAATATAATATAATATGTAAATGTTTTCTTGCGGAATTGTACGCTAGGAGTTTTAGGAGATATTTTAGTACGAATCTAAAAACATATACTTATACAAACTATTGACCTATTCAGTCTTGAAAAAGTTTAATGGCTTCCTACTATCGATGAAAAAATCTTGAAGCTATTTGGTCACCCAAGTTACATAATAAGCATCAATGGCTACAGATGTAAGAGTCATATTCTTTAAGAAACGTCCGAGCTTTTGGGAACTTTTATTAAATCCTAGAACTATCTAGATAGGTTGCAATAAGAACAGTAAATAGTTTTATTGTTATTAGAATCAAGATTAGAAATATTATTGAAAAAGCTTTAAGCGTTTGTGAGAGTTAAGTATGAATGTGTATACGTCAAAATCAATCATATTCCCTGTGCCATACTGATGCAAAATACTTAACTACGTTGACACTGGGCTAAAGTGGATTCTGTCTAGAAATTCACCAGGTTATCTTCAGGCCAGCTTTACAACAGGTCTTCGTATTGATGGAGACTGCTCAGTAGTACTTGGGCATTCCCAGACGTGGGGGCGTTACACACGCCCCCACGTCTGGGAATGCCCAAGTGTAGTCGGCGTGGTAGTACCCACGCACACAGTCGTGCTTAGGGCGTAGGAATCCGGTGACCACCGACTTGAGGATTGTCTTCCCGCTCCCTCTCCGCTGCCTCTATCTGCAAGAGAACACTCTCGCCAAAATTTATCTCAAAGTTTTTTTTGGTTCTTAAACAATCATTATTGATTTTTGATCTTTTTAGAAAGCTTAATGTTCGCTTAAAATAGCAAGGTTGGCGTTAGCTCAGCTTTTCAGCGTTTTACAATATAGCCTTTCAGCAAAAATGCACCATAGTTGGTATCGTTTGCTGTTCGTCTGATCAGGCTAGCAGCAGTTTGTACCGATCTCTAATTCCGATCACCTAGGGAGGCTGGATTCATGCCAGCGATCCGTCTGTGCTGTTTGAAGTGCACAGCCGCTGCCATGAATTAAACTGGTTTCGTTAGAGAAAGCTTTTACTGAAGCGTATTGAGAATAATGTAAACGTCATCGCTTGAATACAAATACTTGATAGTGATTTTTCAGATAGATGACTGTAAAAGTCGTAAATTGTAATTATTAGTAATATTTGTTACATTACTTCAAACTGGTAATAAATAGGGCAAATAGTACGAGGACGTATGACAATGGCGTTAATGTTCTGGCATAGTGAATACTGGCATATATTTAGTAAAAATAATGTCTAAACTTATAGTCGAAATCCAAAAATTTCTCACTCGTAAGATTAGAGCAATAAAATCCGATTTGACTTTGACATATTTTAAATTAATGTAACTATTGCGCACGTAGTTCAACCAAAAATAAAAAAAATATACCTCAATCCAGATGCTCACGTTTGAAGATGGATCATGAGGTGCTTGTGAGTACAGGCTGCTTGTAAAAATTCCATTTAGAAATCACTAGTGGACATCATAGATTGCTTATTATGATAATAAAATTACATGTAATTCAATTTAAAAAAATCTTTTTAATTGTAGTTGTTGATTAAATATTCGTCATTATAACGCTTAGTGCGATTAAGCATCAATTTGAAGTCTCAGACTGTGACTTAAATTTATAAGTACGATTTGGATAACTACAAGCAATAATTTTCGCTCTGATTTTTCTATAAATTTTGTAGCCGCCTCTGTGAGACGCGTAAATTACAGATTGAAGACGACGATGTTTTAATTTTCACCTGTAACTGTAAACGTAACGGTAAACTGCTAATCCTTTAAACGTTGACTTGGATGTAGGTATACTTATAATGTTAACTTACAAAAGTATATCCACAGTAAAAAGTCTTGTCAGCAATATATATGTGGGTATGGTCATTTTGCTACCAAATTGTTTTCCCCAGAGCATTTTAATATACATTACAAAACTTATTGCGGGAGTCATGTTGCCGCTTCATATTTTCCTTTATAAATTTAATACAAAAATCTCGTTGATAGTAGAAAGTAATGCCGTATTTACATAAATACATGAAGCCGGGTTATCTCGGGGCATCGGTTGGCGACAGCCGGGTACACTGAAATCTGCATAAATTTACAGTTTTCTTGTTGGTATACAGGATTTATGATGTGGAAAATTGTTTATTTATTACTTAGTTCTTGTTTGTTCTTTATGCTTGCTATGATGTTAATACTTAATTGTTATTCATTGTAAGGTTTAGAAGACTACTATTAAATAAATATTCTACGCATTATTAACTAATTAATTAAAGCACATTTAAAAACCTATTCAAACTTTGTCGCGAACGAAACAATGAAACCTAAAGATGAAACTACGAAACTATGAAGTTCGTTTGAGTTTTGATTCTTTTGCTGTTTAGATTAATATATATATTTGTTTCAGTAAACTCAGTTCTAAATATTTATCATGGCTTCTATGCCATTTGTATTATTTTTGCTCGAAATTCATTTAACCACTTTACGGTACAGTAATAAGCATAGTTTTACAAATAAATGGTAACAATAATATTTAATGGCAGTTTACATTTTTTATATCATTATATCGACATTTTATATTTATTTCAAACCTCTTCGGAATCTCAAACTTTCAGGCATATTAAGCATTATATTGTTATTGTACATTAAGAATTTTTATAAAGGGACTCCTATTTTCAACCGTCTGTTAATTCGACTGTATCTTTGTTATGCGATTTCTTTGCCAATCGTGAACCGCGTTCAAAATATTTATTTCGTTCGTTAAGTGACATCATCAGCTCCTCAAGCCTTCAAATTTTATGTACTAAAAAGGTCAAAATAACAATCATTTTGTTTAAAACTTTTTCGATCTTGGCTTTATCAACATCGATGTATCTTATTTTTCTTATCAATTTTTTATGCTCACTGCTTATTAATAAGCTTCAATACTTCAAAATACCTGTAAGTGTTTCGAAATAATATAAAAGCCGCCTAGCCTTCTATCTACAGAAGAATAATAAAACTAACTTTTAATAGAAAATAATATTGCTATCAAAAATTAAAACATTAAAATCAATTCTTAAATTACTTTTCTGTAATAAGGTTAAGCTAACTATCATTAGTATACGATGGGGTTTATATATCCTAAAGAATAAATCCCCTTAAATAAATGTATCAACAAACAGCAAACATTTTAATCCTACTTTTACGTATTACAGCAAACATAATACCAAAGGATGAAACAAAAACTACTACAATAGGAAAGCTTGTGTCGATAATTACATTCATTTGTTATCATAACGATGTTATCCCGCTATCCCGTGGGTAATAAAATAATAATAAGTTGGGGAACGCGCGCTATGACGATGGAACGCTGCGTCACTTGTTTAATATACTTAGCAAACTATACCTACAGGTCCATAATACCTACATTATTTGAGGAAGTCTCGTGTTATAAGAACAAGGATAGGGTACATAAGCAAGTAATAAATTGGATGATAGAACTAGAATACCTTCATTATTGGAATTTGTGCTGGCTCCGAATATAATTCATTATATTTTTTTAGAACAAATTTAATATACCGCTATTTAAGCTAAGTAAAATGTTTGCATAAATTAGGCGCACACTTCACTAGTCCACAACATTGTAAATCCTGATCTAAGAATATTATGGACAAAATTGGATTCCTCATAGAAGTTTGCTTGAATAAATAGAACATTGTTGGTATGAGACAGGCATAAAAATACTTCGATATTAAAAATGGTTCCCACTATTAAATTACTAAATAGGCTTAGTTTAATCACATAAAGACGTCCCATTTATATTACATACATTTTTATTAGCAATAGTAGTAGGATTTAAAAATGTAAATCTATAAAAAATGGAAATCTAAGATTAAATTTAGGAACAGACGAAAGTACATCAAAACGATGGTATAAAGCTCGTATTAAGGTGAAACTGTTATATCTTAATGTGTCTTCGATAGTACATAAAAGATAACTTATGTATAATATCGCCTTATCGATTTTCTACAGAAAAAGCAAAACTTTAGAAATTCATCTTGAACTTGAAGCCGTGTAAATTCTAGTATAGTTAAATGGGTCGTATCAATCATTTTCAAATCCATTAATACCCGTAATGCTCTAAAATACCACTCGCAGCTGAACAGTGTCATGGCAATAGAGCTATCTAGTGTTGGAAAATGGTCGATAGTACGTATTCGACTTTTTAAATCAATATTAACATACTACACATAAAACTCTGTGTAGCTTTCTGCTCGTGGTTCCACGTCAGTCTTAGACGCGATAATTCTCTATTACATCCCTCAGGATCATTTTAATTTTCTAGTATAAAAAGTACCTATAATAAAAAAAAATATTTATTCAAGCAACCATGAGATCATGTTATTGTTCTTACACATTAATTCTTAATAATTACATTAGCACAATTTTATTTTATATTTATGTAATTGTCTAGGATTATTTAAAATAGATAATAATTTAGTAAAAATATTACTAAATTATTTATTTATTTAATACGAAATGCGCTAAAATGGGCAATCAATTCTACTACAACTCATTGATGTCCTATACCAGTCATTCCTCAGAGTGTAATCTAGTTCTACCCCAGTTCAATTAATTTATGATAGTTCAGTACTTCTAGTGTAAGTTGCAATCAATTTAAACCGTTCATATCTTGTTCGTCATCAGTTGTCCAACTATATGAAAATGACAGCAGCGCCTTAGTTGTAAAGTATTGGAAACTACTTTTTATATATGCAAATGTCACCTGAACGCAACTACAATCGAATCGTTTCGAATGAGATATAAACTTACAAGGGGTACTTACCCCTAGTGACCCGCCTCATACTCACAGATATTTCCAACAATTAATAACCAATTGTGCCTGAAATATACGGCTCGATGGATTTAAGCAACATTCTTATTTGTTACTCTTAGCCTTTGTAATTTTTAATAAATTAATAGAAAAGCTAGCTAATGACTTCACACCACGTGATGATAATCAGTAGAGGAGTCCATATGTGAAGATATATATTTCATAAAAACATAGCTGAAATCTTTGTGGCGCATGAGCTTTACCAAAGCTGATATTTATTTAGACGAACATGGCACTCTGACAAATACCAGTTAATGTCGGCTTACATAAACGGCATGTTTAAGAAGTAAACATAAGAATCGTCAGAGTTCCCACTGACAGTTGATTAGGTTGAAATTCAAGCCACGACTTCAACTTTCTTGTAGGCCCAACTTTGTTTTCAAAGGACTTTCTGCTCAATATTAAGAGACGTTTTCTTTGGTTAACTCATTAAAAATATTTTGGGGCCTGTAACCTCTTCTATCATGGTTTCGCGAAAGAATTATTTTGCAATAATGTATTGAATGTATGAAGTTACTTCGAAGTTCTGAATTTTTTAAGGACAAGTTTACTTCTAAATTTATATTGTGTTCTGTAACAATAAGTCTTGACTAAGCTACAAGTTTTGAATTTTCATAATCATAAACTTTTTCCTTTCTTAGAGAATACAAAACACGTCCTTTACCCTTAAATAATTTTGACATCTACAATTCTGTATTTAAATGGCTGTATTTGCTAAATCTTAGCCAAAAAGGAATTAAGAAGACCTTCATGGGGTTTATAAGGTTTTAAAATTACAAAAAGGCTTAGATTAATAGCAAAATATAAAAAAAAATAATTCAGGAATATCAGTCAGTTATCTTAAATTAAATTTATACATTTCTGTGCGATATTTACAAATGGTATTCTTTTACTGACTGTAGCTGTCAATGTATCGAAGCTGTCATCAGATCAAAAAGTTTTTTATTTTGCCTAATTAGTCCTTTCTATGTATGTATCTTGTTGATATCTTTGATGTTTCTAAAATGGTACACTTTCCGCATATTTGTCTTATTTAAACACTCAGTGTTTAAACACGTATGCAAATATGTTGAAAATTGTCATAATAATGACAATAAACGTAAGGCAAATCAGTATGGATGCGCAAAGTTTCAACTTACATGACTTTTAGTAAAGGATTTCTATGCTTTTCATATTGAATTGGAATGAAGGAAAGGTAAACGACTTAATTTCAAGTTTTAACTTAAAGTCAGCAGAATCCCCACCAATTTCTTGTCTATAATAATAGTACACAAGTTTTGACTGAAATCGTAAGTTCCTAGACTCTATCTATCTTATAAATTAACAAAGTTTGTAATGTTATATTTAGGTTAAACTAACAATAGGCAAAATGTCTACCTCATAAACTTGTTAATTAGTACAGTAATGCCAACTTAACGCTAGATTTGAGATATTCTGTGTTTATAGGTATTTGAGTAGGTATATTGATTCAAGAATACGAAACTTTACGATAAATGCCAAAGTTGTTAATTTCCCGGCACTGGTACACAGTAGTCATTAAATGTTGCTTCATTAATTTGCGGAGCTCAAACAAGTTTTGATAAAGTTGAGCCAACTCTTCATTAGTAAGTACTTACTTAATCTGAACCGTCTTTGGAACATCGATTGGAATATATTACACTACTAATAAAGTATACTGGGAACAATTACTTTTATAATTTTGTAAATATTATTTTGTTATATACTTCGACTCAAGTTGACCTTAGTTTTTTTTTCACTACCAATCTTAGACGTAACATAATGAAAACTTATTTATCAGTATCTAATGGAAATATATTACTAAATTATCCTTACAAATCTTAAAATATAAAAAGTATTTAGACGGTAAATATAAATTATATACCACAATATACAAGGTGTTTGGTATATACTC
This sequence comes from Acentria ephemerella, assembly GCA_943193645.1. NCBI lineage: Eukaryota > Metazoa > Arthropoda > Insecta > Lepidoptera > Crambidae > Acentria > Acentria ephemerella. The sequence continues at coordinate 4,662,947 of OW971886.1, read as the reverse complement.
TTTCAAGCTATTACCTACCCATGACATCATAGTCATATATAACACTACGGTGATCAAAAATTCAAAATTGTAAAATAATTTTGAAATGTATCCATCCAAATATTTCTTGGACCAGTAAAATCATTTTTTTATATGGTTTCAGTTTGATAGGGTTGCACCACACCTTGCACACCTTGTAGATATGACAGAGATATCGTTTGTTATACAGGTTGGTTCGTTTTATGTATATAGGGTTTAAATGAAACTGTAATATTTTGAAATTGATTTATACACCCCGTGTTTTGCCATACTAAGCTTGATGACAAAATAAAGTATTTACTTCATTAGTATGTCATCAAGCTAAGATCAACGTATTTTATTTAAGCAATACAAGCATGCCATGCCTAGTGGATTACAATTTTTCTTCATTTTCTAATAATAGGGTTTCAAAGGAAAGTGTCCTTGAGTTCTCATTTAAAATAAGTAATGTAAAATTATTTATTCAGCCTTTGTACAGTCACGATTTATTATGTAGGCGTAATCACTTTCACAAGGAGCTCATTCGATGGTTCGAACACTCTATTTTCGATAGCGATAACAAAGCAGTTTTGGCCATTGTTGGTGGAATAACCCTCTAGCTCCTCCATGCTTCGCACGTTAAGCCGCTGGTCCCGGTTGTTACGGCAACCTCTTAAATACCAACCCACATCGAGCCAGAGTGGTGTTATATCCAAAACTTCGCTCGAGTTTATCCCATCTAGGAAAACCTGACCTCAGCAGAACGTACTTAGCCTATTAACGATGACGGCGAGTCAGTTTTACTATTTATATCGGTTTGTAATATAAAGGTCTAAATTTATCTTTTTAAACTTTCAATGGTTTCTCTTAACCCTAACTGACACAAAAGAAATCCGATGAATGAGACCTAATCGTATTGGACTACGTCGTCAAGTTTTCGTGGGTGCATCTCATAATTAAGTACTAGGTACCCTAAAATAGCAAAAGTCATGATTATAAATCTTTTATGTCAGCTATATACTTTAATAATTTGCAAACAATCAAAGAATATATATTTTATGGTCATTTCTCAACCTTTTGTAACAACATTAAGAGCGTATATTATTCATCAATGAAACAAAACTGATGATTCAATTACAAAACTTAACCATTCTATTCTTTATTAATGAATTGGTTTGAAAGTGATGCGAATAACTTAAATTTAATTTAGTCTGTGTACAACGGAATTGGGGCCATTGTTAAGAAGTTTTAACTACAATGAACTTTGCTACTGCTGAAAATCGTTTTTACTAAGGACTCGTAACAATATAAGATAAGACTAATTCCTCCTGCTCTCTGCGGGGAACTCTCAGACCGAGAGATTAGGGCGTAATCTTCTACTATCAGTCGCCCATGAATGATGTTGACCAGTATATTACATTATAAAACTGGTTAAATGAGTCCTTGTTACTAAAACATTATGAGTGATTTTTATTTATCAATAAAGATTATTATTATGATTTCATTTCTCTCGAGTAAATGAACCATACACATTAATTACTACTCTCTTTTAATTAAAACGATTGACCCTGTTAATTTTTCTTTACAAAATCAATATTTCAATACTCAGCAATTTTGTTGTACCTGGAAACCAAGTACCTAAATACTACGCTTAATGATCTTTAAGATACTAGCTTTCAAACTTGCAGACGAAATACTAAACTATGCAGTTTGAATACACTAAAGCGTGATTACATGTGCACTGAGAATACTCCAACTGCACGATAGCTTTTAGTTATAAGCTAAAATTACAGGAATGTTCTTAGTTAAACACTAAAGCTAAGAAGCTTATCGAGTTAAACAAAAAAATGAACACTGTAAAACAATTTTTAGTTTTTACATTGCAGTTTTTTCATCAGTATCAAGAACTTTTAAACCTATAAAATTATGTATTTTGTATTCATAAAATTCAGTTAAAAAGTAATACGACCACGTGTGACCATACAAATATAAAAATACCACCAGCGTTTTTACATTTGTAAATACTCTATATCATCATATCCTCCTTGACATTGGATGAAAATGCATTAACGAAAAAGATATCATTAATTTTGCGAATATTGGTCGCCATTACGAAATGGTGACGTCACTATTCTGTATCAATTTATATCGAACATTTGTCGACCTCTTCTAACAGCTATAAACATTTTGTTAAATATTTATTTCAGAAACTATTGGTAACAGATATAGGTACTGTTACTTCTATTTTTAAATTAATTACTATATTGTCTAGGCAAATTGGTAAAATTATATGTTTAGTAGCTACTGCTTCTTAGCGGTTTTCTGCGAAAATTTCCCATCTGGATGTAAACAAGTTATATGGCTTTATACGGCGTATTTGCACTTAAATGATGAGGCGCATTTGGCATGCAATCAAACATGCAGCGTGGGAACGCAACCATACTTAGCCCCTATTTCAAACGATCTGTGTGTATGTGCCAAAAATTACTAATAACTAACTGAAATGGATCGCAAACGTGAAATAAAGAGCTAACATCGTGGTTGTTAAAATGTGATATGATTCCATTTACTTTATACTAGAATATTTTTTTATTATGAAATAAAAACATAAAAACCTAAAATTATTAACAAAAATACATAAAAACCTTTTTGAAATATTTTAAATATCTAAGAATTTATATATTATATTTGTAAACATGACGAATATATATTGCATGATATATATCAACAATTTTGTTATATAGTAATAGAAATGCGAAAATAATATACTTAAACCTCTGTCTTCTAAAAAAATCTAAATAAATTTAAGTATGATTGTAATGGTATTGTTAAACTCTGTAAAAATTTACCGATACATATGTAAGTTCAATTTTAATTACTTTTTAATAATTCTAATTGAGTATTCTGTATACAATCGAGCTATTTCTAGTCACCGTCTTTACCAACTACGCGCAAATAAAGCATACTCCGATCGTACAACTAGTTACCTTATAACTCGAATCATAAATAATTTTCCATTCGAATTAATAAATTGTGACACGAAAAAAATTGTAAATTTAAGCTTTTAAGCAATATTTTTATACTCTTATGTAATTTAAGTTGTTAAAGTTTAATGATTAATGTCTACTTAGTTATAATAGGTACCCATAATATGGTAATGAATATTTCCATAAAGTGTAGTTTTTAATAAATAGTGCCACCTCCCGATAAGTTAAGTTTTAAACCCTATTTTTTATGTTTTTGTAATTAAGAACTTTTTAAATATTTTTTAGGATGTTAAATAATAAAAAACTAAATTTATCATCGGAGTAGACACGTAGTGTATCCCACTTCGATATAGGTATTCATTATATAGTTATAATCGTTTTTTGAAGATTTAGTTACGCCACGGGCAGCAAGTAGCATAAACATGATAAATACCTGAATATTAGTACCTACAGATGAAGTTTCCGAGGCTGCAGCTCGAAATTTCGACTGTTCATTACAATCGGTCAGAACAACGAATCGCATACAGGTATACTGTAAAGAGATACAATTAGAGATCGTAAACTATGAACATGGCTTTAGGGGTGACGCTTTGATAAACAATTCAGGCTGCTTATAAAAATGATCTAGCACCAATTTATAAAGGGTGGCAAACCATTAAGTTTAGGGCTTTATTAGTTATAAATAGTTCCCGTAGCCAATAACATTTCTAGATTGCACTAACGCTTTGCATACCTTGTAAAATAAAGAGAAAGCGCTGTTATGAAAGTATAGAAGAATAGTGTAAAAGAGTTATAACATATTGTTTTACCGTATCAATTTCATAACTTCCATGGTGCATATCTTAACATCCGTCGTTTTTATGTACCTACTTACGTATTATATTTATTAGTAAGCAAGAAACTAGTATTTACTAAAAAAAATCACCATGTGATTTTTTTTGTGATGCAGGAAGTGAGTAAGATTTATAATATTATTATTGGTCATTGAAAACTAACTTATGACGATTTATTATAAAAGAACTTAGTAAATTAGTCTATTTAAATAAAGATATTTTGACTTTGACTTTGATAACATTACACCTACATTGATATAAAATTGATAAAAAAGTTTGTTACTTAATAACTAGTAGAAAAAAAACAAATATTCTGGATGGTGCAGGTTCATTCTTTTATTATATCTATACTATGTTACAGACTGTTAAAATGAGTTTAGTTAGTTAGGTGAGTTTTGTTAAACACCTCCAACACATGTCATAATTTGTATTTTTAATTAGGCATTATATAAAAATATGTTTACTAAAAATCATGTCAACTGGCATCATATAAGTTTACGTAACCTAACAGTGATAAATTATAAATTATTTTTAATACTAATGTTTCGTAAAAGTTGCAAGAGCCAACCCTACGGCCGAAAATGCAGTTTGGCCCGCCGACTAATGACATTTACCCCGTCGTCGAATACAAATACAGAATTATTACTAGGGACGTAGTGCCGTCGAACAGCTTTAATTGCTCGTTGGACTGTCTAACGACTAAAATGTATGTAATTATATGATATGGATTCTGAAGACAATGTACTTGCTTTGTTAATAGATATGTCGTCGACCTCTTGAAGCAATGCTGTGCTGTAATTATTCAAGTATTAGAATTATATTCGCTTGTGAATCAGCCCATATTTATTTGCTTAAAAGAAAAAAAAACCTGTATTTAACTAGTTCTATAATTATTCTATCCAGAGAAAATTATCACCAAATGCGATTCTAATTAATAAAATCGGTATTAATCCGGAATAAAACTTATGTGAATGTGTTAAAACTGACAAAGCATTGAGCGTTTATATCAGTAGAGACGAGAGTTTAAGATTTCACTAACCTACTATTAATAAAGCAAGTAAGTCCACAAGAATAATGATTGTAACTTATTGTTTAACAACTGCTAGTCCCTTCCTGGTTATATAGACATTTAGAAATTTGATATTTACTCTATGCCTACCGAAACGGGATTTTGTGAGAAAGGAAAATCCTTATCGCTTAGTCTATCTACATAGTAACAAAAGTGAGGATGTTTATGTCACAACCATATTCTAGAATAAGCTGTTTTATAAAATGGCAACGCCACATTCAGACGGATTGCAATTCGCAGGATATTGATCACATAAAACTAAAATGATTTTCGTTTTAAGTGGCCAAAAAAAATAACTTGAATTAATCTACTAATGATTACAATCCATCTGAATTTTGTAAAAAAGCTTATTCTACAATACGGCAATACACGCAGTTGTACTTATATTTGCTCGGAATAAAAGTATTACACGTAGAATGTGTAAACCAACGTTGTGTTTGCGTTACTAGCCGTTTGACAAACGAAACTTCGACTCGCATTCGTCTAAAACAGCGTCCCAGTGGTACTGCATATGGTCGAGTGGTGCCTGACTCAAATCCCGGTAGGGTAGACTCAATAATTCAATTCTTTATTGATATCAAAACAAAGCCACCATTGATATCAAAACAATTTTCAATTTATTATAATCAATCCTATGATTTTTAATGACACTGTGTTCAATTTATAAATTTAAATAAAAAATTCTGTTTAGAAACATTTATAATAAGCTTATTCATATGGAGTTCGAATAAACTTTCAAGATAACGAATAACTGTTAATATTATAAATAATGAATGCTGGATAACTTGTTACTTGGCCATGAGTCAATAGAGCAGGTACGTACTTGACTCTATGGTTTTATTATTACTATACTTGAATTTTGACAGATGGAAATTTTATTCCAAATCTAGTTTTGATAAAAAATATTGAATAGCATGTAAAATGTCAAATCTATAATCTAACCGGAATCAAGATTAAGATCTAATGGTTTCTTATACAAACTATTAAATATTAAGAAATGTAATATGTCGTAGACGTCAAAATTATACTTCACGTGGCGATAAATATCGATTTTGTTCGAAGATTTGTCCGTATAATAGCCTAAATTATAAAGCAAATATCCAATATCAAGAACAGATTTTTTTAAGGAAACAGAGATTTTTCTGGATTGTACTTTTAATGATATATGGGTATCGTCTTTGAATAGCCTTTCAAGCAACTATTTTGGTAGTATGGAGAGTACTCTGAAGAGCGCTTTGATTTTATCTCTCCCTATCCTTTCCTACTTAGGAGCACTCGTGCTGGTCTACGGAGTTACTCATTCACTATATCCACGTCTTCTTTACGCACAAAGAGTTTTCATGACTCTTTTCTTTGTTGTACAGCCTAAGCGTGGAATTTGATAAGGTAAACTTATTTTCTAATTCATTCAACATGGGTTCCTTTAAAATTGTCGGAGCAATACGTCTCATGCTGCACCAGCTATCTTTGCATTTGAAATAATAAAAATATGGTGTCTTGTATATTCATATGATTTCAGGAGAAAATATTCAAACAATTGCATTAGATAATTTGAAAACTAGTGATATAAGATGATCCTCCATCGAAAATCGAGTTAATTGACAGGCACACTGTAACAAAACACTAAACAAAATTAAACTGAACTGGACGGAAACTAAGTACAAAAGGTTTAATCTTACAAAAGTGCCTCGAATATATTATAGATTGTAAATATATTGTAATACGAGCTTTGATTTTAATGTACACAAGAAATATACATAATTAATTATATGAAAAAATGGCTTCGGGTAACTAATAACTAGCAGTATTAATAAAATAGGTGGGAAGAGTTGCTATAACATTACCGTATTATTGACCCACGCTACAAACCAAAACTTATCTAAATAACAAAAAAGTATAATATCCGAGAGCTACCGAGAGCTTGCTGAGCTTGTGTTTGTTCTTTCTATTGTAAAATACGTATTATTGAACAATTCCAATAATATATAATTCCTTTACAATAAGTCAATTAAATACAATAAAGCATTGTCTACAATTGAATGAAATAAGCAATCCGATCTTGTTATGATCACAATAACAATGTGATGATTTTAATTATCTAAACATTGAAATTTATATTTATATTTCAATGCAGCTTTCCCTTGAGGAAAAGGGCTAGACAGAAACAAGGGGCCAGTCGGATAGCCTTTTGTTCGCTTCTAAATTACATAAAGATATTAAGCCTCTATCAGCCTACTGCTTTGATAATATAATATAGCTCATGTTAAAGTATGTAAAATATGATGATGGTGACTGATTCTCGTGTGATTTGGCATTATACATATTATAAGAAAATAAAACAGTATAATTGTATAAATTGGAAAAAATTACAAAGTAGACAAGTGTTTCTGTATTTTGAACTTGATAATATTTACAAAATAATTGCTTTACGATAGATTTTTGTTGTAACATTGACACAAATAAATGCGTTTTAACAGTATAAAGAATAGAAGAAGACCGCCAATCTCCTTATTTTTCCTATATATACAATTAAAGACCTGTTCGTGAGTTTCGCGTAAACTTAATAATGGATCTGGTTAATAATTAAATAATCTGGTCAAGATTGACTAATTTTTAATATTTTGTTAGGTTTCACAGGTGGTAAGAAAATAAAAAAAATATTGTAAATTTAGTAATTCAGTATCAAAAAAGCTGACGTGCTATTCAAAACTGGCATTTCTTCTATCACTATTCGGATAACTTTCGATAGATAGCAGTAGTGGAAGATTAGTTTGGGTGTTACAAAGTTCACCGGCTCAATTAGTTCAAAATAAAAACTAAATATAAAATAATATAAAAAATTAATAGCACTAAGTTTATTGCTATTTATTTTACGTAGACCAATTTGTCTACTGACTTAAAAAAGATAATTTATAGCATTACATTACAATTAACTTAAAAAATACACAAATTTAAAGACTTTATGAAAAAAGCTGCTACAAAGTTCAGGAATATTTAGGTGATATGAATGCGTGGACTATTAAGAATGCAATTTAACGAAACTTCAGCTGTAATCAAACTGAATTGAAATTAGAAATGACGGTACATATCGTCGTATAAAATATCTCAATGTAAAACAAAAAATATGGTTGTGAATAACTCATAATGATATATTTATTTTTTCTCGTTTTTTGATGACGGAATATAAGAAAAAAAGAATATTTTTACTTACACTCACACCTTACACCACAATCTAGCTTTAAATAAGCACAAATTTATTCTTTTGATAAGAGATATGGGAAAACATATTTATTAGGTTATAAGAAACTACAACCCAAAACATAGATAAGTTTTAAGAAAATAACTTACACTAAAATTCAGCCAAAACGATATTATTTACTTTGTAAATAAAATCGTTTTATTGTATTTTTAGGTAACGAGCAAAAGTTAGAAATATATCCTAAGGGGTCGTTAAGGTTAGTCTTTGTCTATGTATTGTCGTACTGTTTTCTTGACATATTTCTTGTTCTAAAAGGCTGCCGTCTAAAATATGACATCTGGCGCTTAATCTAACCAGAGAAAATGAGAGACAAAAATCTTTTAGCTATTCAAAACTATAAACATTTTAAAAGATTAGGCAAGATTTTAGTTAGCGGTCGAACTATAATGGAATGAAGAACTATGTAGGCAATAAAATAATAAGTTAATAATGGAATTTTTATTGCTAAATCATGATTAAAAACCCAATGGCCGATCCAACGGTTAGTTACTAGTGATATTAAGGAACTCCTTACTTGATATGGTGCGTTGATTGGAGAGATGTCATTTTATCCGTATATTTGCACTGGCTGGCTAAATAGCAACCAAAACTATAATGCTCAATAAAATGCCAAAATAATATCACTAAGTAAACTAAATAACTAAATGCCTAAATAATATCTAATAAGTGATGTTTATATGATTTGATTGTTTTTTATTCCAAGTGTTGTTTTGGCTCTAAACAAGTATGAGGTTGAGAATCTACTACAGCAACATATTCCTAAAAAATATTCCTTTTAACCCATTATTACAGCAATAAAAATAAACTTTATAATACCGATCATCCTGATGAAACTGCCCTTGCAGGCGTTGCAGTTATCGTAAGATCTTCAATTTAGCTGTATGAACTTCCACAATCTAAAACTCAACTTCAATACAGTCTTATCTAAAATTCAAAACAGTACTATTGGGATATGGAAAACGTCATTTGTGGCTTGCAGACACAAATGACGTTTTCAATGTCGCTTCGGTGTATGGTCTTTCAAAACGCAAGATGACAGTAGAACAACTTACTGAATTTATACAGATCTTGGAGGGACGTTTTGTGGCTGGATGTAACTGGAATGCAAATGTTTGCCCATGTAGATACATGTATTACTAAATTTTACCCCATTATGTTTACCCCATTGTACTACTAGGTACAGGGAGCTCAAGAAATGAGTTGACAAAACACTAAAACCGACCCTTTTCCAAGTGACCCACATAGACTGCCTGATGTCATGGACTCTTTATATTAAAGGGATTTTCAATATATTATATTTTCAGTTTTTTAAAATTATTTCCCGGCTATCCCGAAAATGAGTCCAAACATTCTCAATAACAAAGTTAAAGAATCACTTAAACTCTTTACATTGCAAAAAATAGGAGCACATATTGATTGATTTCTTTATATCTGAATTATCTATATCACAAAGAAAATTTAAGCAACATGCTGGATAAGCACACTGGAAGCAACTAATAAGTCGTCTAGACAAGATGTTGTACCTTAGGACATTAATCAAAAAATCCTAAATAAAACGGGAATTTGGCATAATAGCAGACATTCTGCAGCCAAAACTGCCATCAATATAGCTGATACAACTATTAGTTATTTGAAAATGAAATCTATTAAAGCAGCGAATAATGTGAAATTTGGAAACCCATCTAGAATCACTTATTGCTACTAAGGCTACTATCGTTATAGGGTACTTGAAAAAAAATTAACCAGCCGTAACCACTACTCTGAGTGTGACACCATATAGATAGAAACATATAATATGCTTTATTGTGATTTTTTATTTTGGTATTCAGCGTAATAAGAATAGCACTCGAAATCAGAAGCACTACTGCACATCTGCAGTTCTTGATATATGTACAACCGGCGTTTAATCGAGTTTGACATTTAAGTTTTCTGTGAAAAATTGTGTGTTTTATATTCAAAACATCTTATATTTGTCAGAATCCAAGTCTCCTAGTTACAAGAGATTCCAAGTTTAGGAGGTTAGTGCTACATCTGTATCATATTTCGATCAGCATTATATACATTATCAACACCTGATTTTCCTAATGTCGCAGAAGTGACCATTGCGAAATATGTAGATGATATGGAAAATTTTGCATGTAGCAAGTGTTATGTAGCGGTTTCTAAAATCATAGAATATAGTGTAAACAAAATGTAATGGCTACTTGGTCTTAACTCAAATTTTGGGTTCTAAATCTTAATTATTGTAAAGAGAGCTCAATATGATTACTTAATTTCCCCGTTGAAAATTCAATTCATCAAACCTCACGGGGTCTTTCGACAAACCATCTTTGTAATATCTTAGTTCAATCAACAAATTGACAATAAATGAACATCATAATCGAATAGGTGGACGAATGTTATTAGTCTGGGTTTAAAATTAACGCTGTGTCATATTTTTTGATAGAAGCAGATAGAGACAGCACCCGTTTTAAGCCAAGACTAGAATTCACATTTATGCTTATTATATGTATTTCGATTTTATGGGAGTAATGTCACCGCCAATAGCTTTGCAATGAATGTGTGTCAATATTAGAAATTGTGACTCAGTTTGAGTATTACTTAAATTGTTTGACCCTTTCTGACATTAGTCAAGTTCGAAGGAAATGATAAAGAATAGAATAGAAGTTTACGATTAATTATAAATGGTTCAGCTTTGACATAATTACCTTTGCAAAGTAGTAAAATTCGGTTCGTATACGACACGATTTTTAGCTTTAGAGCCCTTAGGAGCTTTCTGGTTCTAATCCTATACAATATTTAACTTAGACATAGCTTGCCGCTACTCCATAAATGTTATTTATGGTGCCAATTTTATATGGTCAATACAATAACCAGTAAAACATACAAAGGCCAAATGTGTTCAGCAAACCTCTTGCACCTGGCCACCGTAATTGGGATCGATTCCGGCTTTGTTACGTTACATAATCACGTTATTGTATGAATTTGGGAAGTACGAACGAGTGGGTGAAGTTGTTAATCTATTGTTAGTTTATTTATATTTGTATGAATTGAAGACGAGAGGAACTGTTAATAAAATGTTATTTTAAATGAGACCATGTGCCACGCGTTTACTTGTAATACAATCTATTGACTTTGTTTTGGTTAAGCCCACATAGACATGAAGATATTAGACTGACAAATTGAACTCAATTTTATATAAATAGTTTACTCTGCTCTCTATTAAAATCTGCTTAATTTAACATTTGTACAATGTACAATGTACAAATAATTTAAACAGCCAATATATACGTAAGCGTAGAATATTGATCTGACACTTTCAATAGTATAGACCTTGATTGATTTTTAATATCACAACCTAGAAACTAGTAACAATAGTTTAATAACGTCTTATGACAGCAAGGTACGTATTTATCAATATTTTACTATATTACCTAATAGATTTTATGTATTTAATATGATTTAAGAAGATAAACAAAAGCTGTTTTATGTCGCCTTTAGCCTGGTGTTGTAATGAAGAGACACAGTAAAATTTATCTTACCCCGCGGGAATGATTGGAATTGTGATAGAAAGAACTCTGGATTAAATAAGAAGTATTCGTTTATCCTCTAAACGTCATTGATCGATGGTACGAAGTCTGATAAGAGTTCCATTCAAAGTTAGTCTCAACTAATCTCGGCTAACAGAAGTTGAGATCAGAATATACGATTGATTAAGATACGATTTATTTTCGAGGGAAATAAATATGCTATAAGTGCCATTTGTGTGCCTTAATAGAAATTATTTCTATATACAACTTTATTATTAAGAATGATTTTAGATTACAATATAACAGAGAATTCCCAATAGTATCTGGTATTCTGGAATCTTTGAATTAAGTTCAAGATTCGAAAAAAAAGATTAGTTCGCAAAAGAATCACAAGGAATTTACTGTTCATCAAACCAAAATCTAATAACCAATTACCAAAAAAAAGCAATAATATGTTGTAATGGTACATATTTTTGAAGCATTAAATGTAAAATTTAAATGTTTTTAGATGTTACTCATTACATACATGGTAATTCACTTATTTTAAATTATGTAGTAAAATGTAACTACCGTGGTAAATAACGTATTTTTAATATTTGAAAAACGATTTTTTTATAGATATAAATTTAGATTGGATCTCAAAAAGAGAGTAATGAGCATTTGGCTCTAAATATAGTGCTTAATTTTCATACAATCGTGTACCGTCTTCCTAACTGCGTACAAAGCTTCCTCAAGTAAACGGTATCTTTACAAAAATATTGTGAATTCCAAGTTGGGGCACAGACGTTTTCGTATGCACACAGAGCTGCTGCGCTCAATCAGTTCTCAAAGAACGCAAAGGCGCGGATGCCGGTGAGATCAAAGGCTGAACCTGCGACTCGTTACCTCATGTACATAGGTAAGTATTACCGCTGCGGTAAGATTCTGGTGATTCTAAATGATTTCTGAGTCAAAAATATGCTATTTCGTCTAACTTTAGTACTTACCGAAAACTTTTATATATCTAGTTCACAAATTTTTATTAAACTCATCTTAATAGTCATACTAATAGTATAAGACAGTATATAAAGACCTTCTGCGACTTTATTTTTACAGACAGTGAGTGTAAAATAGTCACTATTTAAAGTGCAGTTTGGTTCTTTTGATAGCTATGCCCTCTGCTACTGTTATTGTTTAATAATTTGGATTAAAAATAATATTGGCAAGGAAGACCTCAGCTCATATTATTTCCCGCTTAATGGTTGATAATCAATCTTCCTTTGACTTTTTGTCGCATATAAGAACAAAGGACAGTAATAAGTTTAAAATACTGTAAAATTTTAATATTTGGTACGGTTACAAAATTAGTTAACTCTATTAATGAAACGAAGTTTTATATTAATAGAACAGTAAATCAGTACTGGCTATGTTTTATTTTTTATCTTCGCTGATGCATCCTCGCGTGTCAATCTCAGTTGTCCCCACTTCTTTTTTGTTCCTCTTTTACCGAGATAGTTTTAAATTAATCCGATTGGTGTCCGCTACTCGGGGGCTTAGAAAGGCTTCGGATAGCGTAGGACATCACAAACGTTTTGTCTTATTTCCGCTAAAAATCCATGATTTTTAATCTACTAACTAAAAAAAGGTAAACCTACTTTTAGATGTTATTTTATGTGCGTTAATACAGGCGAAGTTTAAATAGAAAATAAAAGAGAAACCCCTAAAACCACCTTAAAAGGTGTAAAGTAAAGTGTAACCTAAAAAAAGTTTGTATTCGAATAGAGACGTTCGTATTTTGTTGCCTGGTTAGTACTGTTATTGTATTGTCTTTAATGATAGTCCTGAACTAATCGGCATGTAATTGAGTAGCGTTATCATCAAATTCTACTGCATTAATTACATATTCACTTGACCTACATCTGTAATTAACATGAGATGCGTAGGCGACGAATGTAACGAGGTTAAAGACTATGATGAAAAACTTATTACATATAATACTGATTGTGATTAATAATAGAAATATTGTGTGAATGGTTGTAAAATATAAATATTTCATAATAAACTCTAGAATACCGACTTCCAAATGTATAGGGAGAGAACGAAATATTATTTATATTCAATATTAACGAAAGTAGGTGCAATATGAAATGAACTACACAATTTCAAAGTAAAAGAGGGGTGCTCAACGTTTTGCTCAGCTATAAATGAAATTTTATGTTTGAGGGTTCTGTGAAAAATGAAATGTATTCTGTCATGTAAACGTAACAAATGGAATTTTATGGAAAATTGTATATTTAACAAAGACATCCAATTAACAAATTAGCTATAAGATCCTTAGTCCTTTTTCGATTACTGTTTTAGATCGAATGATACCAGAGATCCTAAGATAATCTTTATCAATATGTAAAATTAAACAATTTCCTTCATGGTTAGATATTATATACCCTTGCTGATGGCTTATTACCTCTTGAATTGGTGGTCTCACTTTTAGATTTTTTGTGCCAGAAAATGATAAGCATATAGATTTTCCTCATGATAAGTGGGAATCGTCGTCATGAGACACCAGCGATATCAAAGGAAACGCTCAGTCTTGATACTTGACACACCAGTTCACGCAACTCACTTGAAACTTGGAGTTACTTGTTACTTGAGTTTCATTGCCAGAAACATTAGAAATATTTAGTGTGTGCTCATTGTGTTATGAATTTTTTTTTAATAAATACCAAAATATCAGACAAAACAGTTACAATCTTTTGTTAAGCAACTCCGACGGACTGGTGAGAGTAAAAGTTTAAGCTATGACTCAAATGATTAAGCAATAAAAGACGTCCCTTTGCTACGGAACTTTTTGTTGACCATTCCAAAAAAAAATTGCTTCATTAACGAATTCGTAACTTTTTTCCATGATTGTTAAAATGTTTGAAGCTTATTTTATTAATACAACATCAAAAGGCTTTTTACTTTTGCGTGAATATTTGACAAGAAAATATTTGGAGGATTTCATTGTGCAGTGGTTTGAACGTTTTGGTTTTGATTAGGTATTGATATTTGACACTATGACGTAAATTACATTCTATTAGGTTTCTCTCAGATATCTACATGAAATTGTTATTGACTACTTATTTCCCTAAATGAAATTAAAATTGGCAACAGTCTTAATGAAATTTCTTAGGCGAGTCCACGAATTACTAAATTATAAACTTTATTTAAATCCCTGTAAAAAATAGATTGAATAATATGATTTAGAAAAGTTTGGGAATTAAAATGGATCGCAACAGCATCTTTGTTCATAAAATATTTGTCTTTAGCTTTCATTAAAACTTGATAATTGAAGTTTCGTAGAAAATTGATTGAAATGGTGAACTGAAACTGTTTTAATAAGTCTACAGTACAAACATTTAGCACACAAAGAAGGAACAGTCTTCATTAAGATATGACGGTTAACAAATTTGTAATCAAGCCTTTTATCTGATTCTAGTCTCGTTTAATTAAATGTCACATTATAAATTATGCTCGATATTTTATTTTTAAGTCTGGTCATAAGAAGACTAAATAAATCATTTATTTTTGGTAAGTTACTACTTGGTGTTATATTGTGTAGAGGGGATTAAGAATTTATTATTCTCATGATAGATATCAAGCATGATGGCCGCCAAGTACATCCCGATCCTAACATTTTCAATGTTAAAATTTCGAAGAAATTTCATTTCAGGAAAGAAGAATTTAATATACTAAATGATATTCGCGCACTGCTGACTCTGTTTTATGCTTATGTTTCACAAAAGCAACTCATATATTCATTACCTGGGTATCTTTGCTTTTTGTAACTAATTACTATATATATTTATACCTAGTTTTGTTATCTTTTCCGAATATATCTTAGGCATTGCCATAAGGATGTAATGCCTATACCGTAGTGGACAAAAAAGACTTGGCTTTAAAGTTCACCTTGTATTCAAATTTTATAATAATAATTTTCTGTTGGTTCATCATGCAGACAGAGAACATAAGCACTATATTCTTCTGCCAAGAACGCCATCTTTTTATCCTCTAAAATTTATCCACAGTAACTAAGTAGCAGTGTAAGTATCGTCCAACTGACTCCTTATTTAAACATGTCATACATTTGAATAAGGTGTAAATAGGTTTCAAATTGATAAAGCTGCTGTTTAAGAGATTAACATATGTCAAAAAAGGAAGAACACATTCAATAATTGAAATCAAAACTCCAACCAAAAGCAATTTTAAATTTCGATTCATTCTTGTATAACTGACGCCTGTTTACCTTTAAACTATATGAAAGCGAACTATACGAATACGACTCTATTGATAAAAGTTTGTATTCGCACCGAGAGCTTAATTTATAATCTTAATCTCACTACTTTAAAACCAACAAACTTTTTGATAGTAATTCAGTGAGATATATTTAGGAAAGCGTCTTTCTTATAAGAAATATGATAGTATACATGTTTGCAGTAAAAGCATGCCGAGTAAGTGATTTCAAATGAACACCGCGGCAGGTGCACAATAAAGCCGAGCCGCGGGCAACCGTTCATCATTCCATTATTATTCCACCTCCTGTTCCGAGCCACAATATTGAGCAATGACTTCCAGCAATTCCCTTCAATGTTATAAAGCCCACATGGTGAGGTAAACTTCAGTTACATTTACAGGAATATTTGAAGTTACGGTACCTAATTGTGAGCGTTTTAACCATGGACAATCTTTATTAAATTTCAATATTCCTAGATGTAATTTATTGAATATTACGTTCTGTACAAAAAATTAGCAGAAAGGAAGCAAGGCGAAAGATAAAACGAAAGGGTTAACAAAAAACTACTACACGAGTCTCGACATGACTATCAGCACATTTTCTGTTTTCTGGAAACTCGATCCATTTCAATTTGCGTAAAGCATCGCAGAAGATTGAGCGAAAATTGCTTGCATTTTAAATCGGAGCAGGATATGCTGTACATTAGGAATGTGAAATCTAACGACTTATGACAGTTATCCAATATTCCCCGCGGCGAGCGTACCGAGTGCACTGGAATACTCATAGAACACAAATCAAGTGGGGAAAAATGAATGAAAAGGATGCAAGATAAAGCGGTTGTTCAACTGACAATATTTTAACCGTAAAATATGTAATATTTGTATGAAATATAATATTAAGGTCTAAATATAATATCTTAACAGAAAACAGGCTTGTGTTAATATTGTCTTGTTATGCAAAAGAAGTTCTTGGTATTTAAAATAAAAGGACCACTACTTTCATTTATATATTCATATTACTAGATATATACTATATTAACATATAAACATTAATGTCACTTTCCGGTGTGCAAACCTGGACCTTCTGGTTTAGTCAACCACTCGACCATATAATTAAGAAAACAATTTTCTTATTATTTGTTCAATTTTATGTTATATATGTTCAAACTGAACGCTGTTAATAAACCATTCTTATATGTACCTAAATAAGTAAAATATGTATATCTCATAATGTTGACATCACGATATATATAATGTACGATTTCTTAAACAATAGTTGTAATGATTAGTAAAGGTATTCCTATTGATAATTTAAGTAAAATTTAATTAATTAACAACTAATTGTTTTGTGTCGCAATTAACATCCATTTTGATACCACACAGTGATTGTCTTATGTTAAATGTACTATTTATTGATGTTTCACGGCTCAGTTAATGTTATTGTTATACGACTAGTAATTAGTTACAGTAAATTCACATAAATTTAAATAACATATTCCTAATAACATAATATGATGTTATACTATTTTGACGTATTTTTATGAACCTCTGACACTCGGTCAGTAACTACAGTCAGGCCGGGTATTCCGGCTTCTGTCCCAGATGGGGTAGAAGTTTGTGTGGTGAATAACTATTTTTTTCCCTTATGTATTTAACAATTATGTATATTTGATAACAAAATAGTAGTATTGGTTAGTTTTGGCCTTCATAGCCAATATTTTAAATCAGTACTATGCGTTTGGAATGCATGTTTATTGATTTTCGCTTTTGAGTTTGTGTTAATATCTTAAATTTAATTTAATTATATAGTAAGCAAAAAGTATGATAATCTGCCTTACAGATTCCTTGAAAGGTACTTCAAAACTAAAATGCCTACGTACCATAATTTTATGGTATAATGAAGTATAAAATAATAAAGAATACTGAATTTGATCTAGGCCCTTAAACTCTTGAACGCTGAATATATTAAAAATTCTCTCAAATTTAAGATACCTTTTAAAAGATATTTTGCTGTATCTTGTCTGAAACGTCAAAATCATTGTATCATTGTAAAATTATACAAATTTGCCATTAAGGCTAATGCTACGCAACAAAAAAAGTTTTTAATTAACACCCTTTTTTTTTTTTTTTTTTTTTTTTTTTTTTTTTTTTTACGTTGGAAAAGCTTTTATAGCTACCCATGTGGTGAATGGGGCCACCACTGGGTTATGTGAGACTCTCCGGGGAGTAAGGACCCCGGCATACTCACTAAAAACCAACGTGTTCCGCTTTAATCGAGGCTTCGACGCACGACAGGGTACTTTTCGCAATCACTGTCATGCGCCGAAGACTGGACGATTCTGCCCGCTACCGAGCCCTCTGGGGAAGGGGAGCACCTCGGAACAGAGGTGTTCCCTCGCGCAGGGACGTTTGAAGCAAGTGATGGAGCCCCACTCCATCACCCACCGCCCCTACTAAGGCGGTTGAAGTTGACCGTGCAGCCGTCTTCTTCGGCCAGGCCTTCTACGGCGGACCGCGTCCGCAAGGGGATCATCCTCGCGGGCGCGTTCCGCGGCCTCCTTCTGTGACATGACATAGTCACAGAAGGAGGCTACCGCTTCCCAGTTCCCTTCGCTGTCAACCATCTTCTCCATGACGGTTGGCAGTGACAGGTCATTCCCGATAGATACAGTGAGAGCACGACGCTGGGTCGCCCAGGCCGGACAAAACTCCAGCGTGTGCTGCGCCGTGTCTTCACTGCAGCCGCACTCATGGCACCGCGGGGTGCTCTCCTTTCCAGCAACTCCGTGCAGATATCTGCCGAAACAGCCATGTCCTGACAGGACCTGCACAGTCCGGAACCCCAGCACGCCGTGACGCCTTTTTATCCACCTCTCAAAGATAGGGCGGATAGCCTCAATGGTCCTATAACCGGCCGTCGGCTCCTCAAGCCTTCTTTGCCACCTCCTCTCGATGGTATTTTGAGCACTGTTACGCCAGCGCCGGACCAGCTCCGGCATTATTCGCCGGTGGCCTTGTTCTGCACGGAGCGCTGCCCCATGTTGGTACACCTCCACCAAGACCTGGGCGTCAAGATCCCAGGGAGGAGTACCAGCCATCGCGCACGCAGCCTCATAAGATACTGTGCGGTAACCTCTTATCGCTCTGACGGCCATAGCCCGTTGCGGCTTACGCAAGTAGGCTTTGTTTGCGGTCGACAGAGCGTCCACCCACACAGGTGCGCCGTACATTGCCATCGAGCGAACCACCCCCGTAAAGAGGCGACGACACTTATTGCTCGGACCCGCTATATTAGGCAGTAACCGCCCCAGCGCAGCTGTTGTTTTGTTAAGCTTGGGGCTCAGACGTTTGAAATGCTCTTTGAAACGCCATCGCGAGTCGAGCACGAGCCCCAAGTAACGCATGGTTGAGCCAATGTTCACTCTGACGCCGTTCAAATCGAGTGCGGCGCCGACCGGAGGACCTTTCCGAGGCCCATGGAAAAGAAGGGCCTCGGTTTTTTCGAGAGCCACCCGGAGTCCCAGCCTCTCTATTCTGTGTACCACTTGGGTGGTGCCTGCTTTGCCTAAAATAGCGGCTTGAGTAAAAGTTCTCGCCTCGGCAGTAACCAGTGTGTCATCTGCATAACAGAACACACGTACGCCAGGAAGGAGAGCCCCTCTTAACACCCAATCGTAGCCAATGTTCCACAAGAGAGGGCCAAGAACCGACCCTTGTGGAACACCGCACGACATCCGTCTCTCCAGAAACCGACCGTCACGTCTTTGGCAAGAGACTGAGCGATCCTGAAGGTAGTTGTTGACTATCCGCCTCAGGTATACGGGTACTGCGTGATATCGAAGTGCCTCGTCTATGCATTCGAACGGCAGGGAGTTGAATGCATTGGCGATGTCGAGAGATACCGCCAGGAGCACCCCGCCGCTTGAGACAACCTCATTGGAGAGATTTTTGACTCTCATTATGGCGTCAATGGTTGACCTAGCCTCCCGAAACCCGAATTGGGAATCCGCCAAGTCCGGGCCCACAGATGTCAGGTGGTTGTTTATGCGGCTGGCGATGATCCTTTCTAACAACTTGCCTACTTCATCCAGTAAAACTATAGGCCTGTAGGCAGAAGGAGAATCCACAGGCCTGCCCTCTTTTCGAATTAGTACTAGACGACCTCGTTTCCATGACTTCGGAAACTTACCTGTTGTGAGGCAGGCATCATAGAGGTTTCTGAGTCGTGGTTTCATTTCAGAAAGGGCCATCGTCAGTACACGGCCATGAATGCCGTCCGGTCCTGGGGCGGTTTTTTTAGCCCTAAGCCTCAAAACTGCGGTATCAAATTCAGCATCCGAAACGCGAGACGGGGGCGCATCGCTCATTAATGGGACTACCCTCGGAACCATCGGTGGTGGAACGTGTTGAGCCCGAGATGGAAAAAGGGCTTCCACAACGTTCTGGAGCAGCTGTGGCTGCAGTGACTCTGCGACTGGGGGACCCTGAACACGCAATTTGCAGAGTGCAGTGCGATATGGTCGTCCCCACGGGTCATTTTCAAGACCCTCCAGCATACGATCACGAGCTTCCGTTTTGGCCTTGAAAATAGCTGATCGCATTGATCTTCGAGCCTCCGTATACAAGCCGTGAAGGAGGTCTTCATAACCGGCGTCACGATTTCCATTTCGAGTTCGGTGTCGATATCTGGCTAGGTCTCGGCGTTTTGCAACACATGTCGCACGAAGAGCCGCCAGATCTTCCGACCACCAGTAGACCGCTCTTTTAGGTGAATAACGTTGAGTTCTCGGCATAGAAGCATCGCTGGCTCTTTGCAATGAGGCGCGGAATAAATCTGCTTCGGCATCCACATCTTCCGGCAGACCCGCCGATGGAGAGCACCAGTCCTCAACAAGGATTGCCTCCCCGAGACGCTCCTTGTCCAGCTTGGCGAGGGCCCATTTAGGAAATGGACTCCTCGGTATTACTGCTGGACGACCATCGTTGTCATCAGAAGGGCTGACGTCGAATCTGATGTAGACATGATCTGAGAGCGTCTCCACCTCTTGTAAGACACGCCAGTGCCGCACGTGCGTTGCCAGAGCGGGGGTAGCGAATGATAAGTCCACTATTGACCCCCCCCGTTGCCGCACGCAGGTGTAGGCGGATCCTTGATTTAGCAGCACCAGCCCGAACATTATCATCCAGGCCTCGACTGCAGTGCCTCTGGGGTTAGTAACGGGGGAGTTCCAAGCCGACGACTTGGCATTGAAGTCCCCCATGACAAGAACAGGCGCTGGTGATAGGTGCCGAACTGCCGAACCAAGTTCTCCGAGGAAGACATGGTACTCGGATAGGGGTCTGTTCGGGGAGAAATACACTCCGATAACGGAAATTTCCCCCCATCTGACGACAACAAACCCATGCCCTCTTTGGTGGACTGAGAAGGGCGGGGTTGCACCAATGGCAAGTCTTATGATGGCCACAGTCATATCAAGATCTGAGGCCCAGTCAGAACTGGGCGGGACGAAGTAAGGCTCGGAGGCCACAGCAATTTGAGTACCCCACTCTCTCATAGTCTGAAGGAGCAAGTCCTGCGCACTAGAGCAGTGGTTGAGATTCGCCTGGAGAAATTTATTGTTCAGATGTAGGGCCATCGACAACGGGAGAGGTGTCCATTGGCTGCTCTACAGCAGCCTGTTCAGCCGTCCGGGTCTTGGGCGCTGGTTTGGCCTTCTTAAAATGTTTAACAGGAGCCTTGCAGTTTCTGCCTGCCATGATGTGTCCCGCTGGCTTCTTTGTGGTCGCGCAGAGAATACAGTGGGGATCCTCTTTACATTTGGCCGCTTTGTGGCCAGACTTCCCACAACGAAAGCACAGATCACCACGGTCTTCCCCGCGACACTGCTGGCGGGCATGTCCCCGCTCCAGGCAGCGGAAGCACCTCATAGGGAGCTGCTCCACTGGGCGAACTTTCGCCGAGCTCCAACCAACGAGGAGTCGGCCGGCATCCAAAATCTTTTTGGCCGCCCCTACAGGGCACGAAACCCAAGCGACACCCATACCACCAGGACCAGGACGGATTTCCCCTATCCTGATTGTATTGTGTGCACAATTGCCATTTTCTGCTATAGCAGATACAATATCATTCTGTTCAACAGAATCGTCTAGTGCAGATATGGATATGTCCATGTTTTTGGTTGGCCTGGCGATCCGAATATCATTGTCTTCTTCGAATAGAGCTCTGAGCTGCTGAGCGAATGAGTCAGCTTTAGTGCTTTGATCCTCACCGCGCACTTCCAAAATCTTTGCACCAGTAACGCCCGTTTTGATTTGAAGTGGTTTATCGATGCCTATCTCAGCTAGGTTAATCGCCGTACGCGCTTTTTTAATGACTTCAGCGTATGAGACGCCACGTTTTTCGGCCTCCGGGCTAATAGTGATTGTCACTGCGGCTGATCGAGGCTCCCTCGGCTTGCGCGACTTTTTTGCTTTCGACTTTTTGCCTTTAGCAGCTTGCATCTGAGTTAAAGGCTGTGCCTTTGGCTGAGAAGCCACCGCAGGTTGGGCTTTTTTTTTCCCACGCTTAACCACTGTGGTCCATTCCGCCTCCTTTTCAGTCGCGGGGGTGGTTGGTTCTAGTGCCGATGTCGACATCGACGGAACAGGTTCTGCTTCCATTGGCGTTGGCGCTTGCACAGCCGAAGCAGAGTATGTCTTTTTTCCCTTACCTTTCCCCTTGCCCTTTAGTAATTTGGATGACGTGGAAGGGATCAGGGTCATCGTCCCGCATTTAGATTGTATCATAGGAGAGACCCTATCAGTTGTCTCAGGCTGGCTTATTTCCGCAGCGAGATGAGACTGCGCGACTGCCCTCTTTTTGTCCCCAGCCAACGGTGGCCGACGACGATCTGCTGTCTTGAGACCCTCGAATCTGGCATTTATCATATTACCTACAGACGTCATCGCCGTGCGGATCTTGTCATCAACGACCGTAACCACGGCACGAACAATTTCTTCGGCGTTCAGATTCGGCTGGACTCCTACTGCCACTGTCTGAGAAGGCGCACATCCCTTGGCACGCAACTCATCCAGTTGCTTTTGCAGGTCCTTAACACTGCCCTCGAGGCGCTGATTTTTGCGCGTTAGTTTATGAACCTCCTTATTTACAGTGCACCGAAGAAGGGCCTGAGTGTGGTCCTTAATAGATGTGGCCGACAACTTAATGGCCTTCTGGTATGACCCTTTCAAATTGCTTGAATGAGACACGAGCTGTAGAATCGACCTTATCTCGCTCTCCACTGATTTATAGAGAGTCACCGCAGAAGGTCCCTCATCAATGGACATAATATCGGAGTAGTCCGACTGTCGTGATGCCTCCGACTCTAAGCGGATACGCTCTTGGGTCGACTCGGCGGTGACCTCCTTCTCGGCCTCCAACCGTAAAGATTCACGCAGCTCGGAGTTATAAGCTCTTTGAGCCAGGCCAACATAGTCCCCGGTCTTAGTGGGACGACCACGGCCGCGAGTTGCTGCAGGTTTTTTGCATAACGCTGCCTTTTTAGGTACAGCAGGCTTTTTAGCTGCACTAACGGGCCCTGCGCTAGAAGCGTTGTCGGAGCCAGAATCCATCTGGAATTCTGATCCCTTTCTTTTCCGGCTGGTTTGAGATTCCACGCTGTTAACTGACCAGCATGATCCAAAGTCGGATGCTGATGCAGATCTAACTACACCCGTCCCATAATCATCCTCTGAATTTGCACCACCCACTTGTGGTGCTTTCGATATCATCGTTTGGCTCCTAAGGGAGCGTCCTACGCACATCGAGTCTCCGTCAAAACTTAAGCTAAAGGGTTTATTGGGTTTATTGTTCACTGCCATAAAATTCCCACGAGTAGGAGGGAAATACACTGACCATCTGAGTGGTGCCCTCTGCACCCAGACTACTCTATTACACCCAAGGGGTCGAGCGGTCCCCAGGGGATGGCGCTATTTGGTGGACTTGCCCAGCCCACCACCTTAAGGCGACCCGTCGCCACGTTGCCCAACGACAGGCCTTTGGGGTTATTTATAGACGTTGTCTCGTCTTGGGCCGACCAATTAAGGCAAGCCCCCTGTTCCTCACGCCATCCGCGAGACATGACCACGACAATGGCGAGGGTTTACAGGTTGTCCGACGATGGCCGAAGCCTGTTCGACTACTACGACCCCGCAGCAGCCGAATTCGCCGCACCGCAAGTCTTGAAGACTCGCCATACCACGCCACCCACAGGTGGCCGCTGAGCCGGCCAATTAAGGCAAGCTCATCGGGGCCAACCAATTAAGGCAAGCCCCAGGACCGACGTAAAGGAGCGTGGATCGCCCCACGTCGAAGGTGAACGAAAATGAACGTTCCGCAGACCTTGAAAGCCCGCCATACACCATGCCGAAGCACCGCTGGTCCTAAAAAGAACCTTTTCTGACATAAAAGGCGCAAATGAGCAAAGCTGCTCCGAGTACTGAGCCGAGCCTCCACCAGCTACTCTCTGAGGAGCACCACAAAGGTGATTTTTTATAGAGGTTTTCTTCCTCGCGGCTCAACGCTCAATGCGCCGAGCCCCCGACCCGTGAGGGCTACGGGTTTATGTGGCTGTGCAATGCCCGCCCTTAGAAAGAGCAGGCAGCCACACGTCCAGTGCTGTCCGCGCCGGCTGAAGCCGGTACCCCCCATATCTGGGAGACGTTCCCCTATCCGCAACCCGGGGGACGCGTCCGATGGCGTACTGGAACCGCACACGGATTTTAATTAACACCCTAGAGCTCTGAAATTGCGTTGCGACATAGCGTCGCTTAGTCGTTTTAATAAACTTTGTCATTTTACAAAAAAAAATATAGAATTTCCGTAAATACTTCCATGTTAAAATAGATAAAATCTTCTAGAAAAGCCTCCGTTTTCTAGAGTACCTCTTTGTAATTCTAAATGCGCTGACTTCAAAGTATTTTATTGGCTATTACAGTGTTAGGTGGACGGGCAATTTGTCTTTTTACAAGCAATCGCAGCCTTGTAGAAACCATATTAAATGGTTTCTTATCTGAGACAAATGTGTAGAGATGTTTGGTACTTTACAGCATTTCTCTTATGTTATGTTCTGTAATTGTATAATCTTTAGCTTTGGAAATGCTTGAAGAAATATAAAATATGTAAGTACAGGTTTATTTAAATTGTATTTATTGTGAATTTTGTTCAATTGACGATAGACATGTCTGGTTCGTGATTTAGACATTAGGTTTCGGTGTGAAATAAAAGGCAACCAGAGGACAATATGATTAATTAATGTTGCTTTTATTTTCACATATCAGGTAGCTTATTTATTTGCTTGACATTTTCTAACATATAAAATCTTGATGTATTAGAGATATTAAAATACCATTCTTTATGTACATTAGGTACTCTCATAGGCAGTGTCACTTACAATTGCACTCCGAAATTGGAATAATTATTTGAGTTTTACAATAAAAATTATTTCATATTCAGAAACTGTTTTAATTTCAAGTTATTACTGAATACACACTGTTAGGGACGTAAGGTGCTCTTCAATGACGAATTTATTACGATATTATAAATATTTAACGTTTATTTTTAATTTACATGTTATATGTACGAATATCATTGTCAGAGTGTAGGGGGGGAAAACAAACAGAATGAAGACCGGTGTGAAGTCATCGCCCGCAGCTATCGCGTGAAGTTGGTTGCGCGCTTAGCTTCACCCAATTGCCGTCAGATGTCGTAGGTTGCGTCCAAACACACACATAAAATGTGTACTTTTATATTGGTTGATAGTGTAACATATTGTTCATAAGATCACTTTTAAATTTATATTTCTCACACAAACATTTATTATCTAGTCTAAATTAAGCATTATTAAGAGCTAGTGTTATTGATACTAGATGACGGAGAAATATAGATTATATATATCTATAAATGAATAAATATATTAAAAATATACTAAATAATCATACTAACACCACAAACGCCTTATGGACAAATATTTGTATTCGTTGTACATATATCGACGTCAAAATTCAGGTTAAACTTTTTTCGGAGTCAATCCGCGTGCTTTAGAGCTCTGATTAAATTTTTTTGCAGAAATGTGGAAATGTGTCCACTATGTTTAAATAAAATGCATTAAAATATTTTATTATATATATCGGTTAGGTTATGTAGAGGACATATCCTTGATGGATAAATTCCTCTTAAAAAAAGATAAGTAACATTGTGTATAAGGTGTTTTATACAGACAGATATTTGAGAATTTAGTTTCATTTAATGTTTATGCAAATTGATTTATCAAAAATTACCGGGGTATATTACTGCGGCAATTACTAAAAAGTCCAGTATTAAATCATTTGTGGTGGAAACGATGGCCGTTCAGTCCAAGCGGAAGATGATCCATCTGGATTACTCATTGGACATTCGCATCGGTACATTATTCACCGTGATTAACATCCCGGATCAACGCAATCCGTCACTGGACGGACAAAGACAATAACCATTTGGGTGCCAAATGGAAAACATGTTGAATGATTGATTATGCGGTTGAATTTTGAGGACAGCATTTGACTCAAACGTGGACGATAAACATTCGTTTTAGTAAATTCAGTCAATTTATTCCTTCTATTATACATTCCTTCCTTCATATATAACATCGAATAAAATAAAATCTCATTGAAAAGTTTAATATATTTTTAAATTAATGTCTATTCAGATATTTTTTGCTTCAGGCGAACAAGCAGGGTCTGGGCGCTCAAGGGACCAGGGAGTAATATTGAATGTTAAAACCAATCTAAGATTATGATTGTCTTAAATCCACTTAAAAGTTACTATCTACCTTAGCAACATGGTCTTGCAACAAAACTTGTATTGTATGTGGTAAGTATACTATACTTATCAACCGATTCCTATATTTTGCAAGCAAATAGTTCAGTTAAAAACATTTTAAATGCAAAATAATTAATAATCTTATTCTATAGTTTTATTAAGATAACTTATTTGTGTTAGAGATTAAAAACGTTTGAATGGCCTGTGTAAATAAAAATCGGAATGCTGTCAAGGCTCCTGTATTCATTAAAACACTCTCTCTCACTCATTCTTCATATTGAGGTCAGTAAATATTACTATCTCCGAGCTAGGATCTCATTGTGTCTCTGTGTATTTTCTGATTCCCTAGTGAAATATATGGAAACGTGTGTGCTTTGAAGAGAGCGAATTCTAAGGGGAGAGTATAGATGCAGGCAACCTAACTAGATCTTTTGATATCTTTCTGTATATTGGTAAACAAATAAACAGTGGTCAGTTATTTTTTGATTATTATGATCATAAAAAAATTTAAATTGAGAATCAGAAAAATAAGACATTACCAGTTACAAATTTTCCTAAAAAAGAACGTGTTTTAAATTATGTTATAAGGAAAGTAAAATTTTTGCTTATTATTCGCATAATAAGGCTTACGAGTGAAAATTATCATAGGGCTTACGATGAGCTCATATTTCCAAATTTTAGGCTTAATAGATACGGTTTTTTAATGAACATGATTTTGTTTAAGCGTTGAACATTGATATGAAATTTTTAAAACCAGCCCTCAGAGGCAGGTTGTAAAAATTCTGTGTATGACTGTGTCATAGGTACACAGTGAACAAAGAAATGCTCTGTTCCATATGCTCGTAACATATTAAAACTTTTGAAAAATGGGAATCGCACTATTATTTTTAATACGATATTTACCTTGTGAAATCTTATCTTATTGATAAATATTAGTTTTATCAATATATAACATTTTATTTACGCAAAACTAAATATAATACACGTGTTTAATGAATTTTCCGTATAACCGCTATTTCTCTGGGTGTTACCATTTTAATAAGCGTCGGACTTAATTGAATGACGCAAAACCCACAATTTCCATTTTGTTATTTGCTGCTAAATAAAACGGGACAGATTTTTTGTTGGCTTATTTAGTTCATGTAAGATATTTATTAAATAGTAAGAATTAATTGGCTTAAAACCATTACTTGCATTGCTTTTCAGGTGTTGCAGCAATGATAAGCAGCTTTCCAAAGGCTTTTTTTCTATTGAGTAGCTAACAAGACTTTCGAGGCTGTTCCTGTCGAGAATTGCGAGACTTAGGTGCGTAAAATGGAACGTAGCTTATGAATCTTTAGGTTGACAGTAAAACTTAAGTAAGAAAGAGACGCAAGATGGAGAGACGGGAGGACAGTTGTAGGTGATAGAAGTGAGTGATGAAATGATCGGGAGAAGACGTAGCGATAGTGCTTATCGGAAGTTGGTTTCAAGCTAAGTAACCAATTATGAAATATATGTACAACACTTGTGTGGTAAGAATAAGTGGAAACTGGGTGAGTTTCTTTGCATTGTTTGTAATGGTGGAAAGGGGTGGCTATGGGGGAGGCAAAGAGAGGTCACTCGGGGGAACGTAGTTCCCGTACTAAAAGATCAGCTGTTGTCTGATAGTTTCATTGGAAACTAACCATATCAGTATATTACGTGATGCACCTATTTATGTATTAACGCACGCCACGCATATCCATACACACACACATGAACATGCTTATATGTCAAATAATTTCCTATATTTTATTGTCATTACTATTAACTTAATCTTTGAATCACAGGCTAGATGGTTTTTTGCTGTAATTTTGCAACAGTTCCAGGGCTTGAGTTAAATCTCTTGGGGTTTTGGATTAAAACTTTGTGTTTGAAGAAATGTTATCCGTCGAAGTTACTTTATTTTACAGTTGTAATAATATAGCACAATATTATTTACAGCACATCTTTCGTTACCAGAAGCAATCGAGGAACTCCCCCGGGGAATCACTATCACATGATAATTATTATTCTCTAGCTGCTGCTACAGACACCCAACTCGTCACTCGATTATGCGGTCCGCGAACTATAAACATTGGGGAACTGATAGTTTCTCAACACTTATATTCAGCTTATTGAATCACATACCAATAAATTTTCTGCATCATTTTGCTAGTAAGTTTCAATTTGTTGTTTGATTAAAGACAAACTTTTCGATAATCTCAGGAGTCTGTGAGACTAAATTTATCATTTATTTTTTAGTTAAAAATTTTCTTTCCAAATTCACTCAAAATGTCAAGAGTTCTTTTTGAAGCGCGAGTGACACTAATTTTATACCTTTTATTTGTATATTGATAATATGTATTTAAATGCTGGTTGTTAAACGGTCATTAAAAATAATTTAGGAAAAATCAATATTTTTGGTCGTAATCTTTTATAATTTTGCTTAGACAAGTATTACCTACATAAGCTTTTTAAACCCGTATACTCGTTAAAGCAACGTTGAGAGAGAGAAACAAACCACAATGGCTTGTTTCTCTCGGTTATAATTAAGTTAAATGAAAAACCATGTTCAATGGTTGTTTAAGCAAAAAGGAGTTTGTTATGCAGCCCGAAAGGTACCATTACGATGGAATACATTGACTGTGACTTACAGACAAGAGAAAAACGGATACAGTGACAATTAACATGCAATAGATTGAATCACTTTATAAAAAAATAAATTAATGACATTTTGACTACTATATATCGGCCTTAAGACTACAAAGAGTCCTTGACTCACCTTGATAGCAGATTTACTCGACGCTAGTATTTATATTTGGTACATTTTCATTAAATTTATATTATTAAACAGTAAAAACATAATCAATATGAATAAAAATCGCTAAAAACGGTGTTTATATACAACACTGAACCTGAACACTGAAGATTTCTTGAAAACTAATATTTAACCAAAAAGGAAGTCCACTTTTGACTTGACCCACGCTCTAACATGTATTGCTCACCAAGCATGTACCTATCCACGCATGATATCCTTCCAATTATTTAACTATCCTCAAATGAAATTATACATATTTTTAAATTATAATACTAACTAAGTATTTTTGCCCAAACTATTTTTTAGGCTACTATAAGATGGAGGGTTGTTAAATCATGCAGGTTTTACTGAACAGGTTAATGAACATTTATAAATTCTTTGGTTATGGTCGAAAAGATTCGATAATTGTTATTAATAAAGTGTATAATTTTTTTTATTGTAATAATTGTTCTGTTAGAACAAAAATCACATTTCATTTATTTTATAAGCATAACAAATGATTATTACATAATTAATAAAACCCACTTTCATAAGGTTTTAAATATTGTGGACATTCACAAAACACAACTCAAAGACAATTAAACTGCAGAATACTGCCATACAGATAATCCATTCAAATTATCAAGCTTAAGCTTCTTTAAACTTTTTTCGCTGCGGGAACGTTAAATATACATTTTATGCCAGCAAAATTTACCGTTTCACATAAAATTAATTAATCTGTGATCGGCTAACGAGCAATAAAGAGGTCAACGTGGTCCCTGTAACCTAGAAATTCAGCACTTTGTGGACGTCTTAAGTGCTGTTCGGTATGATGGGATCGTCTGATCGATACGTGACAGATTAAACGGTTCTGCTCTTTAAACGTGATATTAAAATCGTAAGAGGCCTTAATAGCAATTAGGCCATCGTTTTCATCGAGAAACAAATTCCTTTATTAAATAAATGTTACTTATTAATTCTTCAGAGATGACAATCAACTCTGATTAAAACTGAACCAATTGTGATACAAGCTCCTTTATAATAAATATTAATTTTTGGTTAAGAGCGCAAATATTCTCAGTTGGACATATTTTTTAATACTTGCGAACGATTAAAGAGTCCTGTCTCATGAACTAATAGCGTCTTTCTGCAAACCGTAATAGCACAAAGTTCCACTTGACTATTCTTAAGCATTTAAAAGTGCAAAAATCCTATTACGTAATAACATAAATAAAATACAATGCATTTTAAAAGAGTATTCGCGGATTCTTTATCACTAGTGAGGAGCACACTCCAGAACGAATGCAGTAGTTTATACAAAATAGCACTTCCCCTAGTCGTATTTATTTCTTCAAGAAAAATACTTGCTTCTAATCTGAGCGGTATAATAAGAGGTTGAGCATCGCGTGAGCACATGTTGTTACATTTCGAGTCTAGATTACTTTGTATTTGCCATCAAATAAATTTGTTAACTTTCTTATTTCAGAAGAAAAACGACGGAGCATATGAAATGATTAATACAACTACTTCAGTTTACCCTTTTTTATGGCAACAAAATTATTAGGCTATAGTATACTGTAATAATAGTCATATTTTTGAATATGAGAGGTAAATTTGGGAATCTCAACAAACAGTCCTTCTCACATTTCTCCTCGTATGTTTGACCTCTCTGAAAGCAGTATTGTGCGAAAGTATTGTGCCCTTAACCACAATACGACCGTCGTCGTTATAACACAAAAAGCGTTGACAACGTAAATTCATTACAAAAACTTTGTATTATCATTTTGTGTTATTTATTACTGGGATAACTCTTTCTGTGGCATCGTTGGCTCCGATCTACGATAATAAATTTACAGAGTGTAAATTAAGTGCGTAAACTGGGACGTGCTAAAAACCATATATAAAAGGCATGGTCGTGGCCAAATTTATCATTAATAACATCCATACACACTTTTAATGCAATTAATTGCATGAATCATATTTAAGTTCTAATAGGGAACTAATTTTATCACTCATATAGTAACCAATCGTATTTAAGTACGGATCTTATGAATATGAGCTTATACCTTTATAAGAAGAACAAAAGTTCGTAATTTTTTTCTGGGGTTGCTGTTTTACATTTTACCTGCCTTCCTTGATTTAGTTACAATTTCCTTGTCTTTAATACTTTTGCTGCGAACGTCTAATGAGAGGGATTCTCTTCTGTGATATGTGAATTGCTTACCGGATGCCTCATTTGAATGCCATTATAGGTAGCATTCATAAGGAAATTCAGTTTATTAGCAAAGTAAAAGAATTTGGTAAAGTTTCGGATTTTTTCCCACTAAACGGTACAAAAGTCAAAGTGAAAGTCAAAGTCTAAATATCTTTATTTAAATAGACTCATTTACATAAGTTCTAATAAGTATTATAATAGGAAAAACATTTTCAAAATCTATAGCTCATTAATCAAAACAGATATTGAGAATATTGCACAGAATTTAAATTGTATTCGTAGTATATAGTTTAAGGAGAAGGAAAAAAAGTTAATAAGTGAATTTGATAAAAAATATAGTTAACTCAATAGAATGACCGTAGGTACTTTCCTTGTGCATCTAAATATTTAATACACCAAAATCTAAAGGTGCCTAACCACTTGTAAGTTTTTCACCTATACAAATACTGGTTTCCCATATAAGATACACACTGTACAATATTCTGTGATCAGTTTTACTTACTTACCTTTCACAAATAATGCATGCAATATTCCCAGGAGCATGACTCACTCCGCGCGGTGGCTTAAAATAAAATCTTGTTCTGTAAATTCCGCTTTGTAAAAGAGATAACTGCGGGGAGTGGAAAAATAAAGCGACATTTCTGAGTTTATGGTTGAATCGTGCGCAGTTTCGTGTTGCCGGAACGGGTGGTGTACGCTCCGCGGCATGTAAATGAAGACGCGTAAACGTATCGCGTTTACAGCACAGATTAAGAGATGATGTATTAGGCTTGGTGCAGGATAGCTAATGTCAAAGTTCTTACAAAATTTATTTTTCACATTATAGCCCAGTGTAATTACAAAGTGCTCCCACACTGCTGTTAAATAATTTTGCATTAGTTGTATAACATTTTATATAAAATATAAGCAAAGTCATAAATTGTTGTGTAATATAATACAGTATATGTTGCTCTAATATAATTGAAATATTTTAGTGCAACGTACTATAGCATTGTAAAACCACGAAACGCTGCCGTAGCTAATAGATATTGACTACAGCTAATTTTAAACCTGTTTGGTTGTCATCATTAAAATATAAATATATAAAATAAATACATCTTAGATATACAACACAATCAGTACACTAATCAGTAATCAGTGCTTTGCTTCACAGCGAAAACAATAGAATTTTATCTGGATGAATCAAAATTATTTTCTGACACTTATTGTGCTTTGGCTTCTACTTTGAATAATCTTTTTCATCAACTTAATCACGGGGTGTTGTTAATGGCCTAAACTTCTAATGTGTTTCGACCGCAGAAGGGCTGTGGGCCCACCAGTGGACGGGCGTATTACAAGCTGTTAATGATCATGGTGGCTATAAGTAAATTAACCGAAAACCTATCGCTTTATAGTTATATAAACTATTTTAATTAGTATCTAAGACACTCTCTAACTCACAATAAAAAACTACTAATAGGTATAATAATATTTGTATTGGAAGATAATACAGTTATATATTTTTTGTTCCTCATTTTATTTAATTTCTTTGTCCATATAAGCTGTAACAAGAATCACAAGTACAGAAGTATACTTTATCTGCCCCTTGTCAATGTCAGTTTTATTGTATTCCTATCCTTGAGCTTAGTTTCGACGGGTGAAATTAGAAGAGGAATTACTGAAGGCTACCCACGGTTGTTTCGTTGAAGTAATGTTTTAGTAGGTAGATACTTACTTATATTTTCGGTAACATGGGATGATTTCTGTTAGTTGGTTTTCACACGAATTCTAGAATATTTTAGCCTCAATTTTTTATAATATTTAGTCTTAATATTGTACATGTTTAATCATCTCTAAAATCCATTACTTAGGGTCTATACTTCTGCATATTATCTACCGTTTATAGATCATAACCTATATAATCAACCGTAATCGTACCTGAACATAACGATAGAATCAAAAACGACTTTTATGAAAGTAAGAGAATAATGAACTAAGGATATGACACTATTGATGGCGATGCTTCGGAAAGCAACAAAAGACTAAGGGCCAAGCACAAAAGATCCCATTGGGGCGACGTGCTACGGGAGTAAATAATCCTGGCCCTACATCAAGATAAGGGCCATTCTCCACTAAACTAGGAAGATACGAGGAGTCGAGATATATGTTATAAGGAACCAATAAAACTGCGATATTTATATACATTTCGTCTCGGCAAAGTTTTAGTGGAGCCGAGCGAAGAAAAGATATGCGGCGTTTCCATGCAAAATACGCCACACGAGTGGACCGGGGGTGAGAAGAAATGTGCCACGCGTATATGCGCTGATTGCGCTAAAATGTTCAGTTGCACGAAACTAATAAACAGCTTAAAAAATAGAACACTCGTCTCTGCACATCTTATCTTGTCTCCAATTTGGTGGAAAACGAGTTAGATAAAGGTTTGAATTGAAAATCCCATTTTCTCAGCCTGTATAAACATTTTTATTTATAACATCATTGATAATAGGATAATTTTGTTAAAATTTTCAAGTTAGACCAGCATAGCTAAAATTCATTCAATGCAAAGTTTTGTAGGAGTTGAAAAAATTTCAAATGTGTATAACAATTTGGTTTTATTTCATCTACAATAATTATTACAATTGATGTGGTATCAGAAGCCTAATTTTGCGTGAGCCTTAGAAGATTCCAGATTAAGAACATAATAATAATTTGATTAATTTTTATATTAATAAATTTTTCTTTGCATAAAAGCACAATAGAAGGACTTAATGCCTAAAGCAATCAAAAATAAAAATAAAATATACAAATAACTATATTTAAATTGTTATAATTATTATTTTATCTCATAATAGTAGTTTGAACCGTTAAACTAATTGTAACTACGGCACTAACAACTTATGTTTTAGAGTATTGAGGTAATGGAGAATATTTGTCTTCCGCATTTGATTAGCTCATCTATTGATTTGGTCAGTGTCCACTATGACAAAAGATGCTGCTTTTTTAGAAATGGATTTTTAAATTATATTATCTTGAATTTGAGAGAAGAATTTTGTCAGTTCTTACTATTAGTAAATAATAAAAAAGTTTTTAGCAAAAGCAGTTTGGTATTCTATTTCACTGCGAGATCAGTTCGTTTTGGTAAATGGCATTATCATTTAGTTGTAAAATCCGTCTGAACCGGGCTTTATAACTGTCGGTAGTCTGTAATCACGCGGCGTGCTTCGTCACCGAATACCGGGAGTATTCGGTAGTAGTTCTATTGTACACTCTGAGCTGTACGCTATATCTGGGTTGCATACAGAGCTTTCTTACAATGAATCCTCTATGTAAACATTCAAAATAAATTGAAGTGTATCAAATAAACTTTAGTATAGTTTATTCGTGTCCGCAAGAAGATTTATTCACAAATAGTTCTTATAACTTAAGAAATCGTATCAGCTGAGACAGCCTATATACTATAGTACTTGGGCAAAACATATTATGACTATGAACCATAACATCACCACGCAGGCCAAATACCCATTAGCAGTGTGAAAGCGGTAACAATAACGCTCAACAAACGTTCCGAAGCTCGGAGAAACTTGAGTCAATTTTTTTATTTAGTTATCCGAGACCAAAAGCAAATGAAACACATGATGGGTTTATGCCACAACATTGATAGGTGTAAGTAGTTGCCGCAATAACCGGGACCAACTGGTGATAACAAATTTGATGAACCCATCCAACCAACATGAACTCTCTGATTATATACGCCTATAGACGTATTTTGCTTGCAGAGCGTTAAATTTTGACATATATCACTTACATAATTTGATAAAATTCATTGCTTGCAAGCAGAACCAGGTGTTGGTAGCTAGCTTATTAAAAAGTTTAAAACAAAACTTAAATCAGACATCAAATCATTAAAAGAAAAATATAATAAATAATTTTTTGAAGCTTCACTTACAATTGTTTCTGGAAACAACTTAAATAATTTTAAATTGGATAACTTCTTTTATTTACTTATTTTATACATTTTAGGGTTTTGAAGTCGGTTTTCGGTTTTGTTTTCTTTTTTCTCAATTTTGAGTTGTAAGTAACTTTCTGAGGTCAAAGTTAGATGGGTGACCGTCAGTACTTTCTTGTCTATTTGTCGTTGGTTAAGATTATCGTATCTATTTAATAAAACTAAAAGAATGGCTCCCCAACTCGTAAAACTCTAGGTTTCTTCTATTATCAGCTCAGCATTGTGGAAGGATCCTTGAGCTGATGGATGACTTATGGACGCAAATACCAGAACAACTTCAAAAATCACATTGGACGTGCCTATTGAATTTAAGGGTTTCAATCGATTTTCCTACGATCTCATCTTTAGATCCTGACATAGTGACAATGAGAGTACTTGGGAGGTGCTGTCATCACCTCATTAGCTGGGCGGGGTCCAAGAAGACGCAGGGGGCGGCCAGTGATGGGTAGGCTATACGGCACATATTTGCTTGCCAGGATTCGCTTCATCCCAGCCGTGTAGATAATTATTCTTAATTTGTCCGGTTATTTTTGTATTCTTTCGTTACGAACTAAACTTTAAATGTATACAGCATAATTTTCATTTTCATACACGGGTACTAGTTATTATATATATGTATAGGGTACGAGTTATAGTTATTAGGGCTAACATCTTCATCAGGAGCCCTCCTTTCAAATAAAAAATATAATTTTTAAATTGGTTCTAGTAGTCGGGGATTATACATAGAAAAAGATTACGATGATTTGATATCCCAAAATTGATTTTGAAGTCTATTAAAAATGCAACAACTCACTTGCGTCTTAATTACATTTTTTAATGATAATTATAAAACCTGATCCGTGATTAGGCTTTATTATTGTCGCTGAAGAATGCCTTACAACACACCTGCCTTTTATAGGAGGATCACTCAACCGTAAATGCTAACGTTACGACAAAACGTTTGCCGTATCTACGCTAAATGCGGGCGAGTTTTATTACCCTTTTGTAACAAAGATATCTATTATTGAAAAGTAAAAGCATTGTTCATGATATCAGCCATTTGAAATGAAATTCAATGAACGTTAGATTGTCAAGACTATATTAATAGAGTCTCGTCAATCTAACAATCGTTCATTTAAATTATTAAAACTGACTTGAGAAAGAGACATTACTGTGGAAATGATGTTGAAAACTAAGTATTTTTAAATTGATTAATGTCACATATTTACGAATAAATCCTTGTGACTCGATTTCACAGCGTGAAAATCACAACGTGCAATGGTAAACAGAATTCTTATTTATTTAAGATTTAATGTACACTCAATAAATTACATAATTAATTAACCATTATATTTTCAAATAAGAAAAAAGAACAAATTACTTTCCTAAGTATTATTCTTTCGAAGTTTTGAATGAACGTTATATATTGATAAATTTCGAATAAATTTATTTGTAGCATCTTAAATTTTTATTTAACTTACAGCGCTTTGAACTAGAGCTTGTTAATTAATGTTTGAGAATGATTGGAACCGTTTGTGTAGAATATAAATGTTCTGAATAGCTAAATGCTTTAATACTTTCTCGTTTTGAGTCTTTATTCAAAGAAGTTCATTAATTTCTTGAATGTTTATTGACTGTAATTCTGTTATATTTTTTAAATAGAAAAATTGTAATCTGTTTGTAAAGTTTACGTTAAAAATGAATAAGAAATAGTTTTTTGTATCCAGTAAAGCGTCTGCCCTTCTTAACTTAGTCCACATGACCAGCACCTTCCATTAGCATTTACTGCTTATGAATAATTACATCTAAAACATATTCCCGTAACACGATAATGCTGAAACAGTATGCAAGATATTTTATAAAATACCATTGGCCCGCGGTTCACACAGGACATGATTTTTTAAAAAAAGGTGTTAAACGTAGAGTAAATACTTTTTCTTGAGTAACTTTTTTCAAAGAAATTACATAAATACCAGCTATTTATTTGTTATATTTTTATTATAATTTGTTTTGTTATATTTTAGTTTTATTTTACATTTTATAGGTTGGGAAATATGTTTCCTCCAATTTTATATGAAAATTCAAGACAAAAATTTGAAAAAAAAAGTGTATGCGATCTTTTTCCTAAAGTATGTAGAAATCTAAATACCCAATAGTATGTATAAACTTGTAATAAAATATCTTTGGCTGTATTATTTGTATCTGGCTTGTTTTCATGACATTGGGCTGTATTATTTGACAAAAGGTGACATTTTAGGTATTAAATGTGAAAATTTAATTTTCCACTATTCTTCATGTTTTTCTTTCTGTCATAATGAGCGAATCGAATGAAGAAATAAAATACATTTTAATTTTTTTTTTTACAAAAAAGGAAAAAAACCAATACTGGCCACGAAAAAATTTTATGACGGTAATGGACCTAATGCAGTGTCAATAGGAGTAGCACGAAGTTGGTTTAAACGTTTTCTATCCGGGTATTTTTATGTGAAAATTGCACCTCGCTCTGGTCGCACTGTTACGGATAAAATGGATGTTTTTTTGAAAAAGTGGAGCCAGATCCGCTTTTCAGCAGTTGCAAAATAGCTGAAAAACTGGGAATTGACCACAAAACAGTTTTGACCCATTTGAAAATAGCTGGGTACACAAAAAAGCTCGATATTTGGGTGCCACACGAGCTCACTGAAAGAAACCTAATAAACCGTGTACTTTTTTAGGATTCTTTATTGAGACGTAATGAAACCGAACCGTTTTTGAAGAGATTCATGAAAAGTGGATCACGTATATGACAAGAACGTGCAAAAAAGGTCGTGGTCAAAGGTCGGTCAGGCTTCACAGACTGTGGAAAACCTGCGTTGACTCGCAATAAAGTGATGCTGTGTCTATGGTGGGATTGGAAGGGCATTATACACTAGGAGCATTTACCGCCGCAGAACCATCGATTTGGATCTCTACTGCCAATTATTGGTTGATTAAAGCAAGATGAAAGAGCTCGAAATTGATTAATAGAACGGGTATGGTCCTTCATCACGGTTTCGCTAGTCCACATACATTTTTAGCCATTCAGGAAAAATTAAGAGAGTTTATCTTTTTACCTTCAGATTTCTACCTGTTTCAGTCTCTTCAGAATTCTTTAGGTTGTGTAAGGTTAAGAGAGGACTGCCAAAACTATTTGTTGCGTTTTTATGATTATAGTCTCAAAATTTCTAAAGCAATGGAATCATGTCTCCAACTACAAGATTTCAGAAATCTACGAACATAAACTGTAGTTAAATGTAAATTAACTTTGAATAAAAAAATGTCTTGAATTTTCATTTAAAAAGCGAAGAAACTTTTTGCCCAGCCTATTATATGCAAATAGATTTTTCCCCGACCTTATATACATTTAAAATGCATACATACACATTTTTTCTTTTCCCTTTTGAACATTAGTATAGATATAGGTGTAGGTACCAATACTATTAGATAATTCTGGTTTAATGATTTCGACGAGATTCTAAAAAATAATGGAATGCAATTCAGCGAAATATTGGGGGTTCAGTATGTTATTATCTGCAATACACATTTTTAATTTTTAAATGCAAATAACAAAAAAAATCCCAGGTATGTTAACAAAATAGTTGTTAAGTTACTGGCATATTTTATAACTTGTGTGAAATACTACTGTGATGCTGTATCATTTCCTTATTAAACGATAAATGTAAATATAATAAATATGCAGAAATAAGGCATCAGAGGAAAAATTTTACATTTGTATTGTTTATCTTTGATAAAATATAAGAGAGAATTTTAAACTTAATTTAATAGCAACGGTGATAAATTTGTGTGAAATTATCAATATCTTTATCGGTATCATAATATTTCAAGTAATATTCAAAACAAGTGGAAAACAATGAAAGCAAGACGTAGCGAAATTAGATAACGTTATCGTACAAAAATGAAACCTTCAGAAAGTTGTTACGCTAACAAAATTTGAGAACATTTTCTCACTCGAGAACACTCTATACGAAAAAGTAGATAACCATGTTTATTTAGAAGCGAGTCTCGTGAACATCCATGTTGATAACACGGAGATTTTACGTGTCACCGCGAATCTGTATGCGTAGCGGTGACGTGAGGGCCTCTCGCTCGCCGAACCTAGAGTTAAGAAAACAACTTTGGACCTCGTTTCTTAGGAAAAGCTTTCTCAAAGTATCGTAACATACTTTGAGAAAGCTTTTCCTAAGAAACGAGTATCAACAATTGTCGATATCGACAAAGTTACAATTTCAATTTGATGATATTTTCAAATAAAAAGAAATACCCTTGTATACAGTTTATTTTATTAATTGCATATATTTTAGATTATACCTGCCCACAACCTACTTAATAGTTTAATTCCTGATGTTTCAAAAATATTGGATTACATAACATAAAGGACATTACGTACTCACACAATTGTCTCGAAGTTACTGAATATAGGTACTCAAAATATATTTTCATAAAGTATACCAATAATATTTATAAAAATTAAAGGAACCAAATTTCTAAAGATATAAACTTATTGAAAAAAGTTATCTGACAAGTAACTAATCATTAGTTTCAAGCTTCAAGTAAATAATAAACCATAATTTTATTTAAGAGAATATTGTTACTTCGTGTCACTTGTAAGAGATCTAATCTTAATTAAACGCTGAGAGATAGATACCTATTTGTGCTTGTGGGTCTTCCAACTAAAATTGACGGTGTACTCCTCGCTGTATTGTATAATTTATAATTCGTATGGAATCTCCACAGCAGGTGCTTCTAGCCGCTTTATTGGGTAAAAGTTTTACGAAAACACAGGGAAAATTGCAGTGATGATGGAGCCTTAGTCCATTGCCAATATCCCGACTACGGTGGCTTGAACAGAGTATTGAGCTGCCTTCTCCAGCTGCTATGCCTTCTGTGGAATGCATAGGTCATCCTCCCTGGCCAAAAGAGCTTCTTTTTGTTTCATAGTAATATGCTCACAAGACTGGTCAGTATCCGGAGGCGTCATGTAGGTAACTATGTCTTGTATCAGAGTAGGTAGCAAATGATATCTATCATACCGAATTACTAAATTTATTCAAAGATTTTTTTAGATTTTAATGAAACCGAAAAAGATATCCAATAATCTATAATCTTTATTTAATGCGTTATCTTTTGTGAAAAGTAAATTAGATGATTGAAAAACTCCTCGGACAGCAACAACATACTTTCAATTTTTACAATTATTTTGTTTTTGAGATTTATCAAAAATGATTGTATCTTATTCGTCGCCTTCATAACTCCATGTGGATTAGTTGTACGCGCACCGCGTTCGTTAGCAGAGCACTCGACAGATTACAAATGGGGACAAACGCCGTTCACATTTACCCTCTCTACTATACAAGGGCGCAATTACACGTTATGATACCTTGGTTCTTGGGGAAAAATTGAAATGAAAATGTAGATCTTCTGTGCACTTATGACGTGTGACTGACTTTACTTTGGACGAAGAAATGGCTATGGTATAAAGTAAATTATTAATTTCAATATTCGAAAATTTAGTTCCCATATAAATATTACAAATACTGATGAGATATTTACACTTTATGTCATTTCTGAGTTGGAACTCACTACTGTCTTAGAATTTTGCACGAAGATAAAAAACTTAATTATTGATACTAAACCAGTTTAATGTTCTCTTCTAGAGACTAGAAAAAACTCCCCACTGCTAGATGTAAGCCTTCCTGCATGGGAGATACACAAAAAGCACATACAATAATAACAATTATAAGGACCTATATATATCATAAGGATATTAAGAGCATAAGAATTAAAATTAATTAAAAAAAATATATATTTCTGTAGTTATTGACAAATAATTAGTTACTATTAATAAAGGTGTTTCTAAAGGGATACTCTTAATTTTACAGAAAGACTTTACAGATTTTTACAGCCAAATCTGCGAAGCGGTAATGCATGCTCCATTGTTCAGTTGATTCATTTATGCTGATAACAAATTGCTTTACACACTAGGATTTAAATTTCAAAGTATACATTCAATTAGTTAATTGGTACGAATACTGGTACTATCTAAAGTTGTGAGTGCTAGATGTATGTTTTGGTGTTTGTTTCTCAATCACGTTGTAATTGGATGAACGTTAGAACACGTATAGTGATAAAAACTAACACATGGAATATTTTTTATCCGATTATTGTTTTCTCGTCAGATGATTACCCATTATGTTTAATTCTGAAACCCACTCTGGTGACGTTCATAAAGTAAGCTAGCTAGTAAAGTAAAAATATTTTCTTCCACATTCAGTGATCAGTGACCAGGGTGAAATAGGTAGTATGGTGAAAAGATAATTTAATTGTTAATTGGGTGGATTTTTAGGCCCCGCGACGAAATTTGGCGGTAATAAAATTAACAAATTTGACGACGCCTAGTATAGAAGTCGCATTGCCCGACAAGAGCATTTAGCGGCCTACTAATTTCCACAATAGCACATCCATTACTCGGGAGCGTCGAAGCAAAGCGCAATTTTAAATGCTTGCGGTCACCTCGCCTGGTCCACCACTATTAGTCCACGATTCGGAATACGTTCGACCGTCGAAGCTGCCCATTCATTTGGCCTTTCCATTAAAAGGGAGCTTTTAACTAGAGCTAATTTATGCTGCGCACGGTTTGTCCGGACAGATTACAGAGTGCGGTGTTCGTATGGAGCTCGGCTTGTACCGAATCACGGCTGTCGAATGTATTACGCGTTCTGGCAAATTTGGTGCTGTTTATTCTGACATGAGCTGAAGCTTCAAACAGTCAAGTTACAGCTGCTATCAGTTGTATTAAGACTTTAAATTTACAATGAAATAATTATAATTTTGATGTCTATAACTGCTGAAAATAGAGTTCAAAATTTACTACAGCAACGAATTTGCACTAAATTTAATGTCCTCTTCCCGCTTAAGCCATTAATCTACCACCGATGTCATAACTTACCAACTTCATCGTAACCTAAAACTACAAGATATTAAAGAAACTTTATAAATGTACAACTCCATTCAGATTAACTGTCGAATAGTCCAAAAAGTTACCCAAATAGACGAAAATGACTACTACATCACAACTTCCGCTTACCTGGTACACTTATGTAAATATACACGTAAACCATCTGTATATGGAATATTTAAAATTTTAGTTATCAACTTTAGTGCTTAAAGTATATCAATGATTATTAAATTAATTTTTTATTACCTTTGCGGGCCTGTGTTCGTGATAGCAATGTTACGCTAACAATGACTACTATGATCCGCAGATATTTTACAAATAGTTCTCTGTTGAAAGTGTATTGTTGCAAAATATAGTGCTCTGGTGAAATGTTCTAGTCAGTTTGAGTTGATCAGGTTCTTCCGCACACAGTTGGCAGCGAGTCATCGGCACCGCCACGCCAGCAGGCGATTCTCGAGGCGCCCGAACTGTCGTAGTGCAAATGAGAGAGATTTGTTTTTATGCGAATGAAATGTCTATCAAAGGCAGTCACCGTCACCCCGCGCATTTACAATGTCGACAATGTAGGAACTTCATAAGTGACGTATGTATACATACCCTAGATAATAT
This sequence comes from Acentria ephemerella, assembly GCA_943193645.1. Taxonomy (NCBI): domain Eukaryota; kingdom Metazoa; phylum Arthropoda; class Insecta; order Lepidoptera; family Crambidae; genus Acentria; species Acentria ephemerella. The sequence goes on along the minus strand of OW971886.1, from coordinate 4,619,602 downwards.
GATATCAACAGATTAAAATTAAACAATAACCTGCTTAAAAAACTAAATATCCATGAGAATACATAAAATATAACACAGCCGTGTTCATAAATATTTTATGCATCATAAAACGACGATAAATGCTTTGTCCAAAGCAGCTTTGAACCCGTAATGGGAATGGAGGCAGCGAATAAAATAGAATGGAGTTCATACAAGGTTTATATTTTCAATTTATGCACTAGCTGAAGTAACAACTTGATTTGCAGCACGAAATGTTGCTTGCGATTTGTTCCTTTGCTTTGAGCGCGATCAAAAAATAAATAACTTGAAAACAAAAGCGTTAGAGAAGTTCACTTTGCCAGGTTTTGTTTTGGTTTCTTTTATTGCTTTATTCCTTTGACTTCCACGATGACTTTATATTTATTTAGTGTTTATTTACTCAATAGCTAAGTGTCCATGCTTATTAACGCTGCATAAGCCTGTTTTGGTTCAAGTTGGTACAACAATTAAAATTCTACGTATATATATCCTTTATTACACACAAATTAAACCTAACGATAAAAAATAATAATTATGTAATTTCACTCACTCAATTAGTCTGATTCTAAGGATACTCTTAAAAATCTCAGTAAAGAAAATATCATGAACTACTGCCTATCTGCATTTTAATGTGGATAGATCGAAAATTGAATGCTTTTTTTATTGATTAGATTTAGAGTGTCTAGGTTATGGTCTAAAGTTATAAGGTAAAAGACAAAATAAGTAAGCACTTTTGTAATACGAATATCATTTTTCTTGTTGTTTCCAAAGGTAGATAAACAATTCTTTTTGATTTTGCGTTTAAAACAACTTTCGTGCAAGATCAGAATATTATATCGACGTATATATTATTGTAAAATAATTTCATTTAATTTGAAAGTAAATTCCTTGTACAATCCTTCTGTGTCTAATATATTTTATTTAATTGTGTGTATGTACATAAATTGTAAAATAAATAAATAAAATGAAATAAAAAATGTGAATTTGCTGAAAAGTCAACAAGTAAACGACTAGTTTATTGCTTAATTGCTAAATTTTTGATGGAATTGACTTATACGTTATTATTGGTATTTTAAAAATTCATAGTGAAATCACGTGGAATTAAGTGGAAATTATAAATATACCACAATAAATAAGATAGCTCTTGAAATGCTAGATGTTGAATATTAGTATATTTTACTTTGAAATTGAAATTTGGCTGTTTTATTTCGGTAAATAATATTTATATTTATTTTATGTTAAAAGCCTGACCATTAAACTTGAAACGGAAACACAAATTAAATTGTGGTTTGGTTTTAATTATAAAAGGAGGAGTTAATTGTTATTAATTTAATTCTATATTAAACATTTCATTTTAAATATTATTATTTATATTTTTTAACTCTAGTAACTTGTGTTATGGATGCTTGATAACAGAGAAATTTGTAGATATAAATTAGAAATATATAGACATCTATATAGCTATAGCTCTGAACATGTTTTAACTCACTATACAAATATCTACCCTTTTTTAAATTTCGAAGTGGAATCCGTTGCGCGAAAATTAAAACTCCTCAACATATACTGCCTTTATTTGCATTGCTTAAGCAATTCATCAGATATCTGTTGAATTGCTTAAGCAGTGATATATTATCAGGCACATATACATCTATATACACATATATATACACACATATACCTCTACCAGATTTTGTACTCAGGACTCTGAGACTTCTGTCTTAGTAGACTTCTGGTCGTGAAATTTATTTATATTACTACTCTTTAGCAAAAATGTGGCGCCTTTACTTCACATCGAATATGAATGGTTTTATTTCCTTATAAGCTCACCAAAGGTGAAGTAAAAACAAAATATTGTTTAAATTTTGTTGTATTTTAGAAAAGTCCAGTATTAGTCTTTTGTGATGGATTTTGACCTGAACTGGTTGAAACAGCATAGGTTGATTTACATAAATAAATAAATTTATTTTTAATTTCTATACTAAAGATCTAGCGAACTTCGTTCGTAACGTCTAACAAATTACACGTGAATCGATTTTGTTTATAGTATGTAAATGCTTACTATGCCGAAACCGTGAATTTAGGTAATAAATTGGTATAATTTACCCTATCAAAAATAGGCATAGGAGTTTTTACTAAAAAATATAAATATTATGACTAATTAATATAAATACATTTGCATGATATTATTGACAATGGTATAATAATAGTAGTAATGGTAAAATAATAATAGCAATAATTTATTGTACAAACACACTGTAACACCAAATTTAATGCAAATAAATATATTGATTTGATTTACGAGTTAGATCCGATCGTGAAGCAGGCAAGATGTGATAAAATTAAATACAATCTTGTCCCATTTTCATTGTAACATGTTTTAAAAATATCTGTATTATAATTACTTACTTTGCCTTACTTTGGTTGCTCGGAGTATATCTCTTCATAGTCTCGATGAATCCTCATAGTTTCTCCAAATAATGGTAAAAGCAATACCGATAAAACTTGTAAGTGTAAAATATTTTATCCATATGCTGCTGGTTCAACAGAAACTAAGAAACAAGATGCCCTTTATTCTCAGTTGATTAGGTACAAAATAAATTAGAATCCTTAATTAAAAATCTAAGTGGGTTTAAAAAATGAACGATAGACTTCATTAAACTCTTTTGATACAACTGGAAGGAATAGATTTGACTCTTTTGTGCATTAATGAAACACTGGCGCTAAGCTTTATTACAATGGTGAGATTTATTTCCCGAAATGGAAAGCATTTTACTACCACTTGTACTGAAATTAATAGGGCTTTTAGTGGAAAATAATTGTATACGGATATTTATATTTTGCAGAACTCGAGCATTTAGCACCTTGTAGTAAGTTATGCCGTATTTTTACATTCATTAAATATAATTAAATATAATAATTTTATCATTACTTGATTGTCCGGCTTATTTATATTAGAACAGTTTAGTCGTTTGTTTAGTTGTACAAACAAATTTTTTTGACCATTTGAGCCGTTGCTATGGGAACTGTCTATTATATTCTTTGTCGTAATTTAAAATACATGTATTATACAACACATACAATAAACTACATATACACACTGAAATGGCATCCTAAATGGAAATAATTATAAAATAAAATCCACTTAAAACAAACAAGCATCATTTCTATACTTATTAATGAAACATTTTAATAAAACAAATAATGTATAATTTTATAATATGTATTTTTTCAGAGCAATGAAGTGTGAGTTGGGAGATATTTTGTGAACTTGATATTTATATATTGATATTTCATTTTAATTTATGTTAATTTAAAAAGACTTAATTATAGATTAATAATTAAATTATCATAAAAGGAATATACTATACAAGGAAAGTATTTTGAGTGCATAAAAATTGGTGTTTCGTTTTGCAGATATACTGCTGCTAGCACTTTCAAGCTCTGCCTTTCCGTCAAAAGCGATCCAATCGTTCTATTTTATTGGAACAACCCTCTAGCTTCTTTGTTGCGGGAATCCCCCCGGATCCAATTTATGCAAAGTGTTTACGAGTGACAAGAATTTATTTGACGTGCCAATTTTGCAACCCAACACCTCAACAAGAAACACTTTAAAATCCGCATACGGCGTTTGAGCAGCTTGCATTATATAGCTGACGGTGTGGGAATTAATGGAACTCATGTTCAAGAGGAACTCGTTGGCGTGGTGGTTCGAAAACTCTGTTTTCGATAACGAAATCAAAGCAACTTTCGCCATAGTTGGTCTCTGGATGGGTCAATAAAAAATGTATTCCCTTTTGTTATAGCAACTGCTTAGGACTGCGTAGTGGTGTTATAGCCCAAACCTCTCATATGTGTTCTCATGTAGGAAAGGCTATGCCTAGCAGTGGGACGTATATAGTCTGTTGACTATGATGATAGATCAATTTGATAAAATCGAGAAAAAATATTAAGTATATGAATAATGGTAAATCTATTATATTGATATCAAATGTCGAAATCAAATGTATATAACTATTAAAGTTTCACTGAGTGATTGCGATAACGATTATTGAAAGGTATGATATTTAGGCCAAAGCTTTTTACATTTATATTCAACTTAATACAATGTTATTATTTCATTAAATGTTATGAGTTATTTGTTTGTTAATGTATAACCGGCCACAAAGGTGGTTATTAATTCGTAAGGCTTCATTATTAATTCGTAACATTCGTTTCATAAAAGGTGTATTTGTGCCCATGGAATGAAAAACCGGTAAAAAGTTTCTGCACTTTTTAAAACTCTTTGCAGGAAATAATTATAATTTTTCATTGTTATTATCATAAATATCATACATAAAATAATATTTATATTAATATTTCTGCAAAGAGATAACACTCTTAAAACGTTTTCGTTCCAAACATTACTAAAAAAACCTTAAACTGATTGCGTATTAAACTTAAGAGGTACTTACTTGTTGTTGAATATTAAAGCCACAAGAATAATAACTAAATTGTTGGATATCAAGTTATTGGAGAGTGCATATTGTTTATTTTTAATTGAAACGGTCAATTTGTAAGCTCAATAAATAATATAGATTTGACTTAATATAACACAATGAAAACACACTTTGTTGATTTTGTGGAGTTGTTTTAAATGAAAAAAATTACATAAGGAAATATCCATCACAATTTCTAAGAGACCTAATTAACAATTTGGCCAGTTAGATTAAAACCTACTCCCGTAAAATGCCGGAATCTTGTTAATCATCGAAAAAACATCATTATACTACGGATGCCTCATCGTACGGAGCTTAGAGGGTATTTGATTAACGATCCGTATTAATTTGAACTGAAATCCCCGTAACGAGCCAACGGCCCCAGTATTTGCATATAGTCAGTATAAAACCTCAGAAATTCTAGATCCAGCGAATTAAATATAGTTAAAAAAAAATAGTATTAGTCTACCCTCGAATCAAATTCAAAAATCAAATTATTGTATTAATAGCAGTTGATAAAAGGTTCTAACAGTGAGTGCACTCTTTCTCTATTGGAATAATATACAGTTAAAAATATATTATATTTTTTTATTTATTCTTGTTGGGGTAGTTCTTGGCTTTTGTCTCACCTGACGGTATGTGAGTATAAGGCTTTGGCCTTATTCTCACTACTCTACTTCTACCTTTGGAAAGAATCGAACTACACCCGGTTTCCTCAACCACAGTGGAACTGGCTATCCTACCTCCAACTGCCGAAATACAATAATGCTGTTAACATATTGTTATGGCGGTAGACTTATGTAAGATAGTGGTAGCTAGCGAGGTGGTCTTTGTAAAAGCTCTACCATCAACCAAATCAAGCAGGAAATTTCTGACCTCACTGGGGATGGATCTCCGGCCCTCCAGATCTGAAATAGTTACTCTCAGCCACTAGACCATAATTATGAGACACAAAGTATAAAGCATAGACATGTATTAACTATTAACGTCAATTATTTCCGGCAGTCTTCAGTACATACACCTTGCAGTGTAATAAATACAGAAGCCATCTTGCAGTTTGAGTGGAAAAGAAATCTACGTTAACGCGTATAAATGGCGTAAAATACGTATACTTGCCAGTATGTTCTAAATTACTTTGTTCGCCGTGCCCAATTTAATGACAGCCAAGCATTTTGCGTGTTAACATTTAAATATATGATAAAAGAGGACGACACATCGTAAAGTTCCAAAAATCAATAGGTTACCTTATATATGTACAACATTCCATATTCTCCATGTAGATAATAGATGGCAGCGGGCTTATCATATTGAATACATGACGTTTTAAGTCACTGTGATTGTAAGTCGATGTAGTTTTTGATTGATATATATTTCTCATGGTCAAGTTTTATTTTTGAAAAATTCATATGATTACGATACCATGTTTCGTCAAAGCTTTTAAAATGTCAAGATCTATTAAAAGAAAGAAAATAAGTCATAGGCCTCATTAGGAAAGAACGAACGAGAACACTTAATTGTGGAATAAACTAAATTAGATATGTTTTATATGAATTGCTATTTATATTGGCAGACGTAAGGACATTCAAACTTAAAATTAATAATTCATAGCAAAACAGGCGCAACAGACGTCGATTTGCAGCAGAGTGCAACAGACAGCCCGTATGAAAGAAGATAGAAAGATTCTAGAAAGCGTATATTTTATACGTTTGTATATTTAACATTGCATTCCTATTTACCAATAGTGCTCGATTATTAAAACAAATTAAATATTTTTAAGAATCTGTTACTGTGTAACACTACAAAATAAGTAAATTCAATTTCTCTTTGTCAAAACCAATAATTATAATTTGTGATCAAACAAAGTTATTAATTAAATTACCTAAGCCTTTTGTTCACCGCTACGACTGCCCGCTTTGTGTTTGGTTGTATCACGTCTTTTTTTAGATATAGTTCTCAACTGACGTAAGCTACGATACTATTATTAGTTTTCCACGTTGTATAAATGTATTAAATTTAACATATTATTGGATTTAATTCATAATTTCGGCATTAATCCCACCCAATAATAAAGTTCAATATAAAATGCAAGGGAAAAGGTTCCCTACGGAACCCTTATTTAGTGCGAAGTAGATGTACGATAGCAATATCGTCCTCTCTATCAGTAATACTCGTTATTAATGCTAGTCATTTACGGAGTAAGAAGGTCATCAACAATCTTAGGGACGCTTTGTGACGCGTTATTACGTCGCGGATGAACGCTGAATTCATTTTCCGATCGGTATCTCGCGTGTTAAGTGAGAAAAGATTCCAGTGTAATAAAACGGCTCAATTACATATTACTTTCAGCGAATTTTGTGCTTGATAAGTAATTTCCTTGTTTCCTATGTATATTATAGAAATATTTTCTCTCAATCATCTGCGTGATACTGCAAGCATATTATAGTTATATAGGAAACTTATTTAAATGTATAATATTTTTATAACCAAGTTTTTTATCAGTGCAATGGATTCCACTTCTACTTAAGCACAATTAAATTGTTGTGGTGTGTGCTTTAGAATTTATAAGATTGATTTTTATTATCCCGTCGCAACTTTCACACCATAAGAAATCTGCTGTGTTCAAAATTTCGCCTATCACTGATTTAGTACTTCTAGTTTTACAGGAACTAATATAGTATTGTTTTAATCACAATACAATTATGACTATCATCAAGGTTTTGTTTTGGCGTCTACCAAAAATTAAAAAAATTTCAATTATTTCAATAATTTAATTTCAAATATCATTAAATAAATATTATTTGTTTATAGTTTTAGTAGCGAAAAAAGTATCAGTTGGTGCTTACTGGTTCTCTTTTATAACTTATAACCATTTTGTTGAGTAGTCTCTCTTTTTTTTGTGAATTCTCACCAGAAATACAATTCATTTCACAAAAAAATATGCCCATATTATGTATAATTATTTATTGTAAAGGATCCTTATTAAGAAGGACTTTGCATACTTTCGTAAACATATTTTTTGTAGAATATTGGAATAATTATGATAACGTTTTGTTTAATTTTTGATTACTAGCTAGTGCTACTGTTATTATACTATTTATGCTGCAAAAAAATGTTGCGGCATCATGAAAAATTATATTTAGGATTATTCTTCAACATGATGATTGTTAAAATCTTACAAAAATTTACTGTTCGTGCTAGGAATGTGAACCCAGGACCTTCAGATCTGAAGTCATCTCACTCACTAGACCACAAAGGCTGTACACCGTGTACAGTAAAAGAGATGTGCGTCGCATACTTATTTCTGCCCAAATAAAAACTACTGATTGACGTATCACTTAAGATTTTCAAGACAGTCATTTTGAAATTGAAAGACTTTCTTCACTGCAACCCAGCTAAATTTACTCACCGAGGTTACCTTTGAGGTAATTGCTCTAGGTTGAAGAGGTTTATTGTTGAGCTAATTTAATCTCAATCACAACACAACATTACTTACTTTTGTCTTATAACTTTATATTGTCTGTTCCATTACCATCGCGGCTGTATGTAGCACAAAAGCTAAAAATAACGTAACGTATATTTCATCTTTTTTCCATTTTTATGAAAAAGTCAGCTGTTTCAAATAAATGGAAAGGTCTTTTGCCGCCATAAAATGGCGCCGTTCTAGAATTATGGTGGAGTTTTAAAAAATTGTTAGAGTGAAAAAAATATTGTAAAATTGGTGCAGTTTTGCAAATACTTGCAATAAATACTTTCTCGATTTGATAGATGCTGAAAATTTATTATAGTAAAATGAGAATACTAAAAGGTTTCAGGTTTCAATCAGCATTGTAGTTGTAACAGCTTAAGGAATTTAACATTATAAATTTTTACTTGCAGCAATTATAATCCCTACAATATTTGAATAATCTTGTTCATTTTCAACTCAATATTTAATAATTTAATAATTAATTTATTAATTATTTTTATAAGCAAGGACTTTTCGTCAACATTCGTTATTTTTAACATAATTTATAAAAGCTTTATTAATTTAAATTAATGAAACATTTGTTATTTTACTCTTAAGGCTTTGTACATGTATAAGGAATCCATGCTATTTTATTTAAATTAAGAACATTAGTTGAAATAATACACTTACGAGGGGTGTAAGTGGATTCTTACACAAGATTGAAATATAATAATATCTCCTTACATATTGTTCCTACATTAATCCTTCATGATTTCCACTGAATATTATTTACCTCCGGTATCAGTGTGAAGCTAGTAAAGTGAAGTGGCAAACGAACGGGCACCATTCATTATTCACATGTTTTGCTTTATTACGACAGGAATGAATTGTGGTTTCATGATGATTTTGTCTAAATCCATTCGTGTATATTTACACGAATATAAGATAAAATTTTTGACGTAGGTAAGACTTTATTACTGCCACTGTTTACTCATGAAAATATATAGTTATGGAACTATATATTTTTTCATATTGGTGGCGTTAATTTTTTTATATACATTTACTCAAAAATGAGTTTATCATGTGTGTTTAGCGTGCAGAAAGTATTAATTTTTGTTATCCCCTTCATGTAACATTACAGCAAAAATGTAAAAAGAAGCTTTTAAATCCAAAAGTTTTGTATACAAACTGATTTTATGTAATGACTTTGTTACAGTTTAAAAACTATATATTTTTTAATATATGAAATTGACCCTCCAAAACGTTTAATATAACTCTTAACAATTGTTCAAACTATAATATGAATTATTAAACTGATTGCATTGATTTCCTTTCATTGCTTTAAAAATCGTCGTTCAACTCATTTCTATTGTTAATCCGCTCCGGCTTGGGTCAACAAACCGGCAGTAACTCATGAAGAAATGACTTACTTTCCGCACTTGGATCGAAATTTACTCTTATAGGTTTAAATATAGTTTGATGTTTGTTTATAGATGCCTTTCTTAGTTATCTTTTAAAAATATTCATACATCTTCATGTGAGATGAAAGCAAGAAGAGCTGCCCCGTAACAAATTATCCTGTTAAGATATTTAAGACTTTAACCTTATTGTAGCTCTCACTGACAAATTTTAATATAACATACGTTTCAATATTCAATAATACAAAGTTACAAAATATATGTAACATATATAAAATAAGAAATAATATCAAAATAATTACGTAGTAAATATTGAATCTACATTTTCTAGTAATTTAACATAACATTGATAAATAATTATTACTCCGAATGCTTAATTTGGTTAATGTTTGTCAATATATTTGCTGTTTCATCAGGAAAGTATATAAATTTCGTTTATTTACATAAGAAAAACATAACCCTCATAATACTACGCATTAATTTCTTAGAAATTGTTTACGAATATTTTATTTCGTGTTAAAAAGTTTTCCTTTATCTTACTGAGTTTTTATATATAGAAAACTTAGGTAATAAAAGTACTCACATATCAAATACGGTTGGTTTTTACTGAATGTTACCTCCTTGCGTGCCAGAACCGCTCAATTTTAATTTTAAAAGGAAGAACCATATCCTTAAAATATTTAATATGAAATCTACTTATTAACTTATGAAAATTAGAATACGTCTGGAAAATGCCATGCAAATATCGGATGCGCATATAATTTAAATACTATACTTCTGTCTTTTTAAATTTATTAAATAGTTAAAATAATTAGATTTTTCTGATAATGTGGGAGTTAACATACGTTTTAGCCAATTAGTGGAAAATTTACTGGTTTATGAAATATTTTTATTCTATCTAATAATATAATTTATTAAGGTTCGATTTAATATTATGAGATACTGTATGTTTCCTTAATGAATAAAAAATAAATAAATATAAATTGAAATGACAACAAGGTAAGACTGTCGAACATACTTAGAGATTTTAATATACGCTATTGTATCCTCTAAGTGTGGATTCATCCATATTTTCAGCTCATAAATTTTTTAAACTTATTATTTTATAATGTAAAAGTTTCATAATAATGATTCAGCGAGTGATGTGTGGTGACACAGCACTCGCTATCTCTCTTTCACCATATCATAACTAATCTATTTCGTCCAGATCAAGGAAATAACAACGCTAGTAAGAACATATATTTTATACATTATGTTGTAATCTTAATCGTAGTATTCATCATATGTCTTACCCGTATTATAATTAGATCTCTCTTTCTTACCGACGACGGTCTCACTCGTTCCTGATTGATGGTGCCGGAGATTGCATGTCAGGATTACATCTACGGAGGATGTGCGGATTATTTAGTTCCTTCCAACGAGTAAATAGAGCAGGCAATATTGCGGAAAAAACTTGTAGGTGTTACAGAAAGACGGACGAGATTTGTATTGTTATTTTTATCTTTTTGGTATGCACTCGTCACAGAACACTTTAAATTTATCGCACAATCCTTCCATATCAAACATCAAACCGACGAAACAAGGAAAGTCAGTACAATTTCTCTGTCTACTTTAATGTGAAGGGAAAGATGAAGAGAACACAGTCATTTGAAAAAGTCAAAATTTTTGCTTTACATTTAACTATTAGTCAAATACTTATTATTATTCCAAAAATAAATATTGTATAAACAGTAAAAAAATATATAAAAACAAAGAAAATAGAATAGTGAATAATCACACTTGTTAATCTTTCCCCTTTTATATACATAGAGATACATAGATGTTAATTTTACATCTTAAAACCTCATATATAGATATACAGTGACAGAGTACTCTACAGATAGTAGATAAAACATACTTGTTTGTATAGAATATATTTATTATTTTTATAATTAAAGATATATTATTGTTTTACAGACGTAATGTTAACTATGTATTATTTGGATTAAGTATTTTATTTATTTTATTTTATTTTAGTGGGAAAACCAACAAACTTCCACATGTAGACATGATCTGTACTGATGTTGCGACTAGATACAACATTTTACAGTTTTGTAATTCCTAATTTTCTTTACAATTTAATGAAATAAATATATCCGATCATTGTCTTTGAGGAACATCATTCAGTACTGATAGTAGATAATGTTTAAACATAAATAGAACAAGAATTTCTTACTTCTGCAAAATTATCAGGATTAAAGATGATTATTAATCAACCCATTCATTAATTAACTTTATTCTTAATAATATATCTTTTAATAAACATATTTTATGTAGTACTTATAATGGGAAGAGTAAGCTCGCATTGATTTTGGAATAAATTCATGAAAAAAACAATCAGTTGCTTGTAACTAGTTGAAAGAGGCCAAAGATAATAAGTTTTTAATATAAATAAAATTTGTTTAAGCAATGAAGTAAAACACTTTACCAAGTAGTATATTCATTAATAAGTATAGATATAACAACGTATAACGATGACGAGATTGTAATACATTTACTCAATTCGGGGCATCTTTGCTTCCCCACATGTGGGTATATTTTGTATTTAAATTTTCTCGTCGCTTTGTTTCATTTCTGAAGACAAATTTTCCTCCGGGCACCATTATTGATTACACCGTCAAAATTACACCGTCATATTATTTATATGACGGTGTAATTTTAGAAGTGAAGAACCAAAATCTTTTTAAAATGAAATAAAAAATAATAATTTTATATAATCTATATACTTCCATAATTTCCGAAAGACTACCTCCTGCAAACTATATCCTATCCCGAAGCAAGCATCATTAAGTAAAGTGCTAGTGTCACGAATACTAGATACCGGAGAAATATTGATAGCTATACTCGTATGCATATAAATATCAGATATTTACTAAATAAACATAAAAACATCCATGACTCATGAACAAATATTCGTACTTTAGATACAACTATACCGGAATTCAAACCCGGAATATTTGGTTTAAGTACATAAGACGCGAATAGCTTCCTAAAGATTACTTTAAATTTCTCACATCCACACCTACTATCTATCCCAAATTAACCTTCATGAAGAGCTTAGGTTATTAATACTAGATAAATTATTAATAACTTTTTCTTATATTGACAATATATAACTTATTTTAAAAGTAAAGTTTTAAATATTTATAGTGAATAAATGATAAGGAAACTATGCAAGTTATTTAATTAAAAAACCAATGGAAGTCTTCAAAAATTATGTTACAACACCATACCTTAAATGGTCTTAACTTTCTAAAACAGCGTGACATTTTTTAACAGAATATTCTTTTGTGGAAACAAACAGAAACAGATTTTCATCAAAGACAAGTGAGGAATAGTCGAGCGGCAGCGGCGGCACAATTTAATATCACTCCTGATAAAGCACTACCAAGTAAAAATATAACTTACATTTTTCCTAAGCCATTTCATACTTGTCCGAAGCATATTCCAATAGAGGTTTTCAGATTACTTCACAAATACAGAAAGCGTTTGTAAAAGCTGTTATTTTTACATTTAAAGAATTAGTTTTTCAATCAATCATATTTATTTACTAGCAATCGTTTGTGCTTATTTTGTTTTTGTAAAGCGAGGGCGAGGAACTACTAGCATGCTCTTTCAAAAAAAAGTTGTAAAGGTCAATAAAACTCACCCCCAGATTATATTATTCAACTGCTTTACATAAATAAGGTGTGAGTTTGGTTGTTGTAATGTGTGTTTAATAGTATAGTGTGAGAAATATTATTATTATTTAGAATTAAATAATGTTATAAAAAAGTAACTTACTCTTCTTTATATTAGGTTTCAATTTCAGTTCCTTTTGTATTAATTTTCTTTAAAATCATCGGCTTTTGTTACAAATTAATAATTTTATCTTCAGTAATTATCTGAATAATATCTCTTGTAAATAATCTACTTTCAAAATATCTATTCTGATTTGTTACCTTTAATAATCCTCTGATACCTTTAACCTAACAAATGCCTTATATTTAAATAATGGTTATGGTTATTTATATATATTTTTATTTTTTCTAAACCACCTCTGTAATTAAATGTATAGTGAAATATCATAAATATTTAGATCCATCTGGCAGTTGAAATGAGAATTGAAATTAAATTCATATCGAGATATTTAGATAAACATACGTATAATATAACCGATAATTTTTATACTATATAATTTCGCTTGAGGAGCATCCATGTTCCTTATATTCATTGGCCTACATATAAGGCGAATGCATACAAGGAAAATGGATATATACAATAAAAACTAAATTAAGCATTTACAAAGCCAACAAATTATTCACAGCTGGTGGAATAATCTGAAAAAGTAATATGACGCGAATAAAAGATTGAATGGGATATCGTTCCATTTTCAATTCATAGAAATGTCATACGTTGCGGGCGGTTATCGGAAAGATGAATTTTTCAATTATTTACCTCATGTAGCGTGAAGTATATATGGCTTTGTGATAGATACGAATCCTTTGTCTTTTCGGTGTGAGAATTTTATTCATAATATGTCGGACATTATTTCCGATTGAATGGAAATATTTTCAATAAGCACCCACTCCCTCACAATGAATCGTGTCACAGCTTATTTCTCTTGACTATTTCCAGAATAAGTATGATTTTATCAGGGACATCGTTGAATCAGAGGACGAACATTTCATATGAGTATGCTGATGGATAATCTTGCAAATCTAATTTATGTAACATTATCTTTTAGTATTATATGTCTGCAGCAAGAAACCATTCTTGAAAGCGTCGTATTTGGAGCAGCAAGTTTAAATTTATTTTTGAATAACTTTCTTATTTTGCCGTACTGCAACATTCGATGAATATATCTTCAAAAAAACTATCTATTAGATATACATTCGCATTACAATCATCAAAAGCTATGTAGCTCGACCATTATTCTGAGGTTACTTTTAATGATTAGAAATGACATTAAACTGTAAAATTCATAGAATTTAAATAATTCATTAAAGGTTATACTATATTTGTTTGATTGTTGATCAATGCATCAATATGTAGTAATTTAAAAACGCCGAATTTCCTTTCCTTAAATTATAATGTAAGGAAAGGAAATGCGGCTTTGTTATAATTATTGAAGTTGATGTAGATTACACGGATAATCGTAAAAAGAAAATAAAAGGTTCAATATTATTTTAAAGAATCTCGTTATAATTTTAGTATATCAAAAGTAACACTTGACTTTTAATTTCCCAACTGATATTTGTTTCAAGCTTAAAACTATCACACAACAAACCAATATGATGCTGCAAACATAATAATGGAGCTGTGGTTTCAATATGGGACAACTCACCGTGATAACGATATTATTGAATCGTGAATTAAAACCGACCAACGGAACCCAATTGAACTCATTATTTATTTAAACCAGCAGTGTAATATCACATCAATTAATTAAGCAAGAGTACCTATATTTGTATTTTAGTAGCCGTACCTTAGCTGTACACTAGTAGTTCATATATACTGACTAATAGTATATACGTACTACTACTGTATTGGTCAAAACGTCGCTCATGTTGTATTACTCGCGCCCAGTTGTTAATTCATTATACATAGGATTGAATAATAGATATATTTTTAAATCAAGAGACTTAAAAGATATATTCTATTCTATTCTATTCTATTCTTACGTATTTTTGGAATAATAAAGACATATGCAGGATATTTAACTTTCCTATAATTGCATGCCAATTTCTTATCATAATTTAACATCATCTGTTCTTTTTCACCAAAAAGCAAAACAATAAATTAATAAACCCGGAACCTCTGGCTACGTAGACAGGGGTATTGACCACTTGATCAGAAGGTCGATCGGTCACTACCCCTGTGTAAAATCAGCATTTTTAATGGTTTTTTCAGTTAGCGTTCCCCGCAAATAGCAGTGATCATAGTCCTTTATCTACTGCATATAAGGATACTGAAATAAAGCACTTTTTAAAATAGATTTTTATTTCTCCAAAAACTTCATACGTACGAACAGGTCCGCTATCATCAATCTCATGTATTTTACAAATAAAGCTTTTCAACACTACACTATCGCAAAGCAACACCTAATATTTCACCGAGGCCTATGTCGAATTGAATTGTTATTACGCTCCAAAAATAAATCAACCTTTGCGTCGAAAAAATGATATATACGCCGATAAAACGACACCCTGAATACATTGAAGGTTCTTCGCGACATTTCAGATTATTTATGCGCCAGACTATTCTACACTAGTTTTGAGGTCTCCAATAATATTAAGTGCAATGCTGTAGAATATATTTTTGTTAACATTGCGTTTAGTTTACTAGATTTTTATTATTTTAATAACTAGTTATTACAAAGTAAAATATAATAGTTAAATATGTCAACAGAACAAACCCATATCATATTATAATACTTACTCACGTCATCTAGTTCACAGTTCGTCTTTTTCTCATCAAATTAAAACGAAAAAGACGGTAAATTGAATTAATCTAATAAAAACTGATATTTCTTCACAGCTGTCCTCGACGCAGCGTCGTGGGCTTTTTAATGGGGAGGCCTATAATTTCAGAAAGTGTCTGGGTTTTATGAAACATTTTGCTGTGTTCAATGTGAAAGGATATACGATCTGTGGTTGCGAATTTGCAGCCGAAATATAAAATTTTTTTTTAGAAAATCTTATAATTAAACAAACTTACGGTGTCTATATAAATTGAAATTATAGATGTAGACTAAAAAACTACTACTACTAACAAATAATTTTGCTGGGTCAAACTCCTACTGATCTACTCTGTAAGGTATTGTACTTAGCTAGGAAGTTTTCTCTCCGAAGCAGAGTTAGCTGAGGAACATTCTTTGGTTAATTAGCGGCGACTGCCTGCATTGTTGCTTCTACTTTGCTCAGTTAGGACCAATTAGCTCCGCTTAGTCAAGTAGCTGGTGCTTTTAAAGTTCTTTAAGACTGAAATAATTTAAAAAAATACATGACCGGGACGAGTGGATTCTTAAATTACAACGAAAGTGTCACCTTTTTTGTATAGGATTCACTTTGATATTTTGAGATATTAATAAAGTTAAACTAATTAAGTACACGATTTTATTATTAATAACAGTAAAGGCAAGAATATTGATAAGCGCTTTGAGCTTTATAATTATAAAAATACAAGCTAATCCGGAAAACGTTAGTTATTTATTTAACACTTTTGTAAATATACATAGTAATATCACACAAAAAATAAAAGTTTACATATAAAAAAATCTGGACAGAATCATTCTATCATTAAGACAAGCCTAACAACAACAGCCTAAAGCCATTTCTCAGATCTACTCAAATTTTAAAATTCCAATATACAAAAATTACATCAATATCCAATATCCAATTACATAAATGTCCAACTATTTCGGAAAAGTTCCATTGAGGGTGATTCCATTGTACCTCTGTTTAAAATGGTTCCCTCATGGCTCGAGCACCCTGAAGACTCTAAGAGACAGCGGGACACCTACCCAGGAGGTGATGCCTGTCGATTAGAACTCCTCCAGAGGCGAATCGCCCTTAAGGCTCGAGGACTCTCCAAGGTTCTTGCCTCTTTAAAACCCCTGTAACGCTGTAAAGGCCATCTGCGGCCAACAGTATTAGTCAGTCCAAAAAAAAAACTGTTTAAAGTAACCTAAAAATCCTTTATTTAAATTACGTTTTAGTCATTCGGTACTTAGTTGTTACATTGGTCTTAATTTAGTTCTTCTTTTGTGACTAGCGCAGCCAAGTTGGCTTGACAGTGTTACCTGTATAATTTATTCATGGAAACAAAAAAAAAACGAATGGTACTTAAAATATCGTCTTAAAAAAATCTTCTTAAAATTGATGATACGTGTAAATTAATGTTTGATTACATTTATTTTCCACTGTTTCGAACACTGCTTTCTCGCTACTTTAAATATACACACTATAAAATGTCTGTGTTAGCATTAAAAGTCTCATATATTGTGTAGACATATTCTTTCTTATCTTTGGCGTGTAGTTACGTCACTAACTACAATGCTTAGTAAAAAAGAGGAAACCCCACAAATTAGGCAGGTACCTTTAAAATACTACCACAACAAGTCACACAAGTAACCTAACCGGAAACTTTATCATCATATTTTTTTTTTTATTTAATGTCAACAAAGTTAAATTTTAGATTTAATTGACTTTCTTCTGAGTTTCTTCTCCAAATAGATGCCGGTTATAACACTAAAAGAATAGTTTTTATTTACCATAACATAATTTACGTATTCAATTCAATATTATTGTCATACAATTTTAAATGTAATGAAATATGACCTTCTTAAAAGAAAAGGCCATCAAGATTGTACTAAGGGTAAAACGAAAACATTTACAAAATTATTTTTAGAATAGTCTCATAGATTCTTAAGACGAATCCTTCTTAATAATTCCTTGTAAAAATATTTTATTATTTGAATATTCTGACGCATGCTAATATACTTGTAGGTACTTATTTACTTTTTATTTATTTATATCTCAATATTTAGTTCGTATTATTTTTGGGTCAGAAAATGTTGGCTAGTAAATACAAAATTCTTCATATTAATGTTTGATAGATAAAATCCTACCACCTAATAAGATATCAATTTTATTTGGTAAAAGGTAAAAGGGAAACTTTGTAATAGGCGAGCCAATCTTAAGAATGTGTTTGTTTGGGTCGGATATATTTTAATCCATACCTATTTATACATTGTGCAAAAGTCAATATTTTCACCTTATCTACAACTAAAATTGATACACGAAGTATCATGTTCTAATTTCCAAAACCATATTCACAGTTTTTTAAAATAATTTTCTTTTCATTGTTTTCGTTGTGAGCTCAGATACTACGAAGCTACGAGACATCGTAGCAACTACGTCGTAGTTAACGTAGCTGAACGAAACTTTACTGTAAGAATTGAAAGTACAATTCTTCATGCCTGAAAGCATTCCTTAACGAATAGACGACTATATCATTTTGTGAATACTAATTTAAATTGACATAAGATAACTATAAAATGTATTATATATACATATTATATGTAAATATAATAGAAAATAATATATAATATATTATATTCTTATTTTAAGACCAGTTATAGAGCTACTCACGGGTAACATGACTTAAATTATAGTAAATGAGACAAACTTTTGCTCCTGTACAATGCTTTCTTAATTAACTCTGACTGCTTAAGTTACCACAGAGTCACAAAGCTTCAAACTAGCGTTCTTTGTTTGCGATCTCTTGTAAGCCAGTCAAAAAAATAACGTTATGCCCTGCCTTTCTTGCAATATGTATCTGTATATTTTGAAAATAATTTTTGATTGTCATGATTTCTTATATGAAAAACACATTTTGTCCATTATGTATTAGTTTAAAATATGAGTCCAGTTATGCACAAATTTGTTCTCTATATAATAAAACAATATATTTCAATAATATAATTTTATTTATTTATAAGGGATAAAATATCTTTTAAATTTGATACACTTAATTATCAATACAGAGAACTATTGAAACAGTGTCTTAAAAATCTGAAATACCAAAATCTGTCTTTTCACCAAATAAATGCATCTGCAAAAAGGGCATCTACGCCAATCTATCTCCCGATTGCGGGGCAAGTTAGCGGTAGTTAGAGACCAATTCCGTATCGGCGCCTTGCAACGAGCAAAGTCGGGAACCATTAACTTATGTTAAGTTTGTTACTTTAGACTGGCGAGTGTAGTTAGCGGTGCATTGAAAGGAAAGTTAAGTTTCTTGGACACCATGCAAAAAAATTGTGAAATACTATAATACTGAATGAGTTACGAAGCGAGCTATGTCTTGCGTTTCCCTATGCAATAAGATGTGCTCATTCATATTAGAGACTAAAGTCACTTATATAGCTAACTATTTCCTGTAACTTCTGTTAATTTCGTAAAAAAACCAAGATAATGCCCTGAAAAGGTGGTCATTTGCTTTTTGATGTTTGTTCTAGAAACTGTAGCAGTTTTACAGTTTTCAGTATTCGCTAATGTTCTTTGGCAGCTGTGATTGTAAAGGAGTTATTGCAGTTTCATTAATCCTAACTACAACACGAAGATATCACTAGAGATATAACGCAAATCTAAGTAATTTTTTATTAAAATACTAAAGTACAATAAAGTAAATATACAAAAACATATATCTACAAATCAAGAACATAATAGGCTACTCGTAGAAAAGTGAAGCGGTATATACACATTTTTGCGTTTAAAGCTTTTAAATCATTTCTGTTTTCTTAACAATAGGGTCAGCACTGCAAATCTAATGAAGATGGCGCTTCGTCCGTTTATTTCTAAATAGCGATCATTTGAAAATAAAGCGAGCAAGTTTCGGTTATATCAAATAATTCAAGTGCAATATGGACGATAAATATGTTATGTTTAAAATAAAATTAAACAGTGAGGTCGTCATCGAAGGGAGAAAAAGCGAATTAGTTATAAGGTTATAATTAAAGACAATTAAATTAGTTCAAAGTGCCTATTGCATTGGTTTTTCGTTTATTGAATTAAAACTCTAAATATTAATAGAAGAATAATATTTCAATTTTACAAGATTTAGCAGGCTTCAACTAATTATTTCTAACAGTTGTTTTTTAAAGTGGCAATTACGCAGCACTTGGGTTACTTCAGCGCGATAATTAATTTTAAGAGATAAACTTCTACGTTTTGTTAGTTATTATGAAATGAACGTACACGGCGCTACTTTGACATTGGCCAACACTATTAAATCGGTGGTAACACGTCAATTGAGGTCATCATATCGTAAATATAGTAAAAATAGTGGGTAGTAAACTAAAAAGCTTTACCTTTCATTCTTCTTGACACAAAACTTACACTCTTTCAATAGACCCAAAGAACACCAGAAATAGAAAAAATAAAAAAAATGTTACATTATCATTCACCAAGAAATTTCTAATCTCTCCGAGAGATCTTTTGTACTCATATAAGTATATAATATTGTCATTAACTATAGGGGTTTGACGTATATTATATAAATGAAATTACCTGTTGTATAAGACTTCTAAGCGGCAGCTGAGCTCGAAAATAACAAAATAGGATAACGAGGAACCAAGTACCATTTTTTATTATTTAGTAATACTTTTTCACTTTAATTATATCGTTTAGTGATTCAAGTGTTCTGATTTCGATTACGAATACAAAGCAACATTCACCATGGTTCGTCCCGGATGGTTTAATTACGGTCAGGCCATTTTTAATTAAAATTAAACCTGTATGCTGGGGTTGAAATACTACTTGCTGTAGTATTTCAAGAGAGAGTTGTAGAGCAAAAACATGGTAAAGACTGTAAAGATAGAAAATATACAATCAATAGTTTTAATTTCAATTGTATTTATTTTTATCGATAAACTCAAAGATTCAGAGGAACATCGAAAAATACAGTGAGTTTTCAATATGAGTTTCGATGAACTAATGGAACAGAAACAGCTCGCTATATTAATGCTGTTTGGAAAGGATATAACTAATGAATGCATCGTACGTTTGTGGTTTAACCGCTGGAAACTTTTACTTGAAGAATAAACCACTTGTCACTAAGGTAAATAACGTTAATTGAAAGCGACGCTGGAAGCCAATCCGTATCAAACTACTAAGGAATTAACAGGTGGTATCTACTGTACAGAACTTCGGACCATAATGACAAAGCTCGCTCCGACTTATCAATTGATAGTCACTTTTATTGCACCATGATAACGCAGTACTCGAGAAACCATTTTAAAATTACAGGACCTGCACTTAGAAATAATCCGTTATTCACCGTACTCGCCCGGACTTAAGGACGTAAACTTCCAATATTGTTACAAAAACTAGTGAAGCTTTTTAAGGATTCCACGATTTGGACCTTTTTCTACATGGAAAAAGATTTTTTTCCCAGAAAGCACTACATAATACTTTCACACAGTTGGTTTTCCAAGTTCCCAGAGATCAATTTCAAAACAAACAGAATATACAGTCATGTTTTTATAAAAGTGGTAATTTTTTTAGGGCACGAAACCATATAATTAATTGTTTATACTTAACCTTAATATAAAGGTGCAATTGGCGGACTTAATGCCATTAGGCATACTCAACCGGTAAACTCCATATCTCTTAATTAACTTTTTATGTTTACTTCGAAAATCAACTCATCTAAATTTTATCACTTTCTGGCCGCGATCTGAATTGAACGTTATCAATATTATTTGTTTAAATTATACTTTAAAATCAGAAAATACAAAAACCCTAAACCAGACAGTCTGGATACAAAAATATAAATACCACAATAAACAAGCGAATCTATTTCAGACGAGACTAGTCAAGTACCTGCGAAGAAACAATAAAAATGTGTCTGTGTGATGCTCTAAAAAGTATTATTTTTATTTAAAAAATATATTAATTATTTATTAAAATTAAGTTTTTTGTAATAATACGGATAGCCCAATTAAGGTTAATGTATATTTTTACCATCTTATAAAGACGGTGAAATAATAACGGTAATAAGATAAAAAAATACTATAAAAATATACTGTCTTTGCAATAAACCTTATTGTCTTTGCAATAACAGTCAAAAACGTACATGTACATATTGTGACTGCTAGAGCAGAGTATCATTTGTGATGACTTGCATATTTGAGTTTTTGTATAACTTATCTATATGTTGATATACCTTTCAAATCATAGACAAAAATTATACTTAAAGTTTATTCTTGCTGCATTTGCATACAAGTGACCGTTTCTTCCCGTCCCCAAAACTACAAATATTATTCTTTTTTTTATTTATAAATTTTTCGAATATTTATTTTGGAAAGTTTTGGGTCAGATACGAAAACTGATCAAATATTTTATAGGACAACAACCGCGTTTAATCCTATCCAAGCTATTATTTTTGGGGACTTAAATGAAAGGGCATAATTAACGCTTAATAGGACTCGTTATTTCAAACATTCAGTGAGTTTCGCGTTACGTGGAACTCGTATAAGACGTTTCCCCCAAAGAAAGTTGTGACACCAGTAT
This sequence comes from Acentria ephemerella, assembly GCA_943193645.1. Lineage (NCBI taxonomy): Eukaryota > Metazoa > Arthropoda > Insecta > Lepidoptera > Crambidae > Acentria > Acentria ephemerella. Next base: position 4,597,152 of record OW971886.1, on the reverse strand, counting down.
AATTTGTTTGAGAAAAGTACTTTCATGAAAATGAATGGTGACTTTGTAAGATATTTTAATGAAATAGGTAGTAGATCACATTAGTAGAAAAAAATAGTGATACAGTGCCCTATTTATTCAGTTTAAAAAATATCTTGCGTCTACATTATGTTACCTTCTGTATATTTTACACTGTGCCCATAATACCAATGTCTCCTACGACAACACTTGATTAATTGACGACGACATCTTCCCCCGTCCCCGCCGCTGATTGATTACATTGTAATCTTGTTTGTGACTTGACTGATGCTGGCTATTGTATCACAGCCTTGTTTTTCATTTTTTCCTGCCATAATTAGCGCTCCAATTTCGGTTCTGTCTTTTTTCGATTGTCAGAGGTTGTAATTGATATTTTGTCAGATTTGAAAGGGGTAGATGGAAGAGAACATTATTAGTATTCGGAGATTAAAATTTATTGATGTATTTAACATTTTTAATATTGATTAAAATGGTGAGGTGATTTTCAGATTTTTATTGGAAAAATTCACACAGTCTACCAGAGTAGATGATACGTTTTCTTATGGATGCTCAAAGTAATACTTATGTTTCCCTTATCTTGTGAAATTTAAAAGGAAAAGGTAAGCTTATAAGCTGGTCGTGATAGAATGGGTTCAGGAACCTCTTTGTGTACTGGCATCTTTGGAGGACCACTCAATGTACTTGATGAGCTCTCCCAGTGTAATGGATGGTTATACATTATCCGTCAGGATGCGAGCTCGAGGTTGGCGACCTTTGCCAACGGTCAGTGTGTTTTTTGTTCGACCTTTGAACTTGGCATATATATGAGAGACGTACAAAATCCGATCGATGTGTACAATAACACAATTTAATACATAAACGACAAATTATTACAACAAACCAGATTTCAACCGTTCTCGTTCAACAAAAACGGTTCACTGCAGTCTGCCAGGGCTACTCCCTGGGGCAGTTCCTATCATCACTATGCTACTCTGAGTAGAGTTGATTACAGTTATCTAACATACGATCACTCAATGTACTTGCGGGACGCGGCGTCTTACAACTGCTCGTTGCACGCACGAACAACGTTAATAGAATCTATCTCTTTGAAATCAAAGGTAATGATAAAATTCTGGTTTGCACCGTATTATCGCTGACTTACTATAGTTTAATATAGTAGCGCTAAGCTTATGCCTTCCGAACATGACAGATAACAATAAGACAATAATACCACAAACTTATTTTTTTTTCATTAATTTTATGGTAACCTCACCAGTTAGGAAAATTAGTGAATATGAAAAACTAAAATACTTAATAATATTATATATATTATTCGTAATCCATTAATGGAACTAATTTATTCATGAATAAATTAATATGTACGAAAAAATAAACTCAATTATTTAAAAATTGGATTTACAAACACGCAAAACTTCTGACAGTATTTGCAAAGTCATATTATATGACTTTAATCGTCTAGAACTCTTCATAATATATATTCATAATATATATTATAGATTCTTATTCAGTCGGTGTTCTTGCTTTAAATTGGAAAATACTATTGGATAGAACCTCACTTAAAATGGAGAAAAACAGTTTAAAAACGAAGTTGAAAGGTTTTTTTTGCCTTTATTTTAAAGTTAAAGCACTGTGTATATTTATTTGAATACAAACCCTTCTATATTTTTTTAATATAAACTGTAAGACTATATAATATTCAATACTATTAAAGTACCTGTTTACTAAGAATGAAATACAAACATTAATTATTTCACCATTAGAATAGCAAATAAGGTATTGCAGACATTACACTATTACTTTGATATAATAATCGAATACTTCACTGATCTAAAATAACTCATAGGACAAGAATATTGATACTTTATAAGTAGATAGTACCATTAGCCTGACGAGACACGAGACACGTAATAACTCGCTGAATAGATCCATCTTGCGACTCACGTTTGCTGACAGGACAGATGTTATAGAATAGTTTGTATGACACTTCATACATTAACGTCCTTATTGCTATCGGAGAAAATTTGGAATAACGCATTACATTTTTGTAAAAGGGTGCTGCTTTTATTATATTGCAACAAATATTTTTAGTTTTTAAACATAGCTTTCTATTGATAAAAATGTTTATCTTACACGTAAATTCTTATTATAATTCAATTGCTGGTCATTAGATAAAAAACGATTATGTGATCTTTAGTTGAATCATTTGATCTTTTAAAAACATTTTTAATTATTTTCAGTCATTAATTATAGTACAATCACTAGCACCTACATAAATAAATTGGGTACAATCACTTGTGATTTGGTTTTCATTTGAAATATTGGCGGAGTAATCTGAAAGTTATGGTCTGATATCTATATATTTGAATAACTATTTTTCTGGTAATTTCGGGTTTGGATGATACAATAATCGATTAACCGCAACTTGAAGATGATGGCTTGAAATCTCGAACAATAAAAAAAGGGGCCCGCTGGGAGACGAAATATGAATTAATTTTTTATTTTTCGTGTCAATAACACTATTCCCATTCGAAACCATTATGAGTTACTAATTAAAAGTTGTGGCGTTAATAAGGTTATTCTTCTAAGGTAGATTCCATTATATTTAAAAAAATCTAATTTATTCTTCAAAATTAAAAGCTTCAAAATTTTATTAGGCGAAAATAAATATTTGAACTTGTATAAACACTCATAATACTATGTAGATTTCAATTTTTTGAGATAACGTACATAGTTTTTGAGCATTAAATGTTGGAACATGTAGCGAAAACTGATTGAGCCATATTTTATTAATTTAAATAATTGTTTATATGCAGTCACCTAAATAAATGATAAATAACTTATAACACAGATAATATTAACCGTTGAAACGATGTAATTAGGTAATCGTAAATACAAAATCTAAGATAGTAATAAACATAAAGCCATTAGAATATTTATTAGTTACCAATTCCATATTAAGTTAAAAACAGTGTGTATTTCGAAGAACTTATAGTATGTATTATTTATTTAACAATTTATGTACATACACACAAAAAACACATACACATTTATACTAATATAATAAATTCCAAGAGTTTTTTGTTTAGAGTCTCTGGAAGTACTGGTTGAAATTGAAAAATTCTTTTTCTGTTGGGTAGTCTATTTTTCGGGGAAGATTATAGGCTTTATATCATTTGTGACAGAACAAACTCCAAACCGGCGCAACCGCGGGTAGAAGTTATTTAATTATATAATCTCTGATTACGTTGCATGATTGTTCTTAGTTAATAGAAATACACGTTCAGACCTGTTTGTTTGTAATAAATGCACAGAGTAACTGTTATTGGCCCTTAAGTTAAAATAAAAAAAACGTTTTGTATCTATCCATAAGTTGAAGACTGTTGTAAAATAATGTTTTTATTCAGTTACTTAAGGTGACATTATATCTTAAAACGTTTGTTAAAAATGACTCATGAGATAAGATAAAATACAGATTATATTTATCTAACTTCCTGTACCGAGCAAGCGATTGATTATCACAATGCAAACAAAATAAAATACGAACTTTGTGGTAGATTGATGGCGATCGATTTGTGGCTAACTTCGGACGAATCGCAGTCGCTGAAATAAATCAAAATGTCGATCGCTTTCCCCACTTTTAGGTTTCTGTTTCGTTTTGTGTGTTTTAAACTGTTCCCAATCGACCATTACTTAGGCTTATTTGCTGTTTATATTTTTCCTTTTAATATGGAATGGAAAACAGTTTCTAATTTATTATCTTAAAAGCTATTCATTAAATTAAATGTATTTTTCGTGTGTCCAAAGCGTTAGTTAATTCATTGTGTGTTTCTGTAGGGCCTAAACTGTGTTGCCTATAAATTGTCAGATTGACCTGTGTCGGCTTTATTACTGTAATTGAAATATTCATTAGATAATTACGTAAACAATCTAGATTTAAGATTTCGAATTATAAAATTCCATCGATAGAACAGAGCGTATATTTTCAGTGTCGTGTTTTCTAAAGATGTAAAACACTTTAAATAAATATAACGACATGATTAAAAAGGAAAATAAATGGTTGGAAGTCAAACATTTTGAAATAATATATTTATTATATCGATGTCTTATTAAAACGTAAGTTTATTCGTTAGTTTTCTCTCAAGTGTTTTTGATTTTCATAAAAAACAATTAAAACAAAAATGTTATGAAGAAGTTATTGATATCCACCAATTCAATAAACTATTTAAGTGGTTAGTCATGTTTCGACTTAAGTACGTTCAGGTTTTTAAGTGGGCTCTATTAGACAATAAATACTTAGTTCTCGTTATCTTATATCAATTTATATATGAGACAGAACAATCACCTCACTTACTTTGCAGAGAATATAAATTCATTTTATTGTATAATTCATTATAAAACATTGAGTATCATCTTGAAATAACAATACCTACATTCGTAAGATTAATTACCTTTGTATTACTTAAGCCTTGTCCCTATGCCTTGTTTAATCGTGAACCTACTTTTTGCTAACGAAACAAAAGACATACTAACAATTTGTTTGTCTTAGCCATCAATCTTGCGAAGACAAAATGTCCTCTTCTACTTAATGAAACGTAGCCAAAAGTTTGGAGACGGAAAAGTTGAATCATTCGAAGGTCATAATAACAAATCTTTTGTGGTCGCCTCCGTATTCTTCAATAGACAAGGTTTTTACAGAATTTTGATAACAAGAGCATATGAGATGAAACAACTGAGGAAATAAATAATAATAGAAACAAAAATTATAATCTGATTTTTTGATTGGAATATTTCAAAACTATACCTATATAGTTTTAATAATACTTATTCTTTATTGTATAAAATATATCATGAAAAGGTTATGTACCATTATTATAGAAATAATTTATGCTTTTATAGATGCGTAAATCACTTAATTTGTTCAGTCGCGATATTCCTACTCAAGACAACCTCGAGATAATGAAAAATTCATTCTGTCTGGATTGAACAGGATAAGTACAACTTTAGTTTATTTCCTTTTCATGTCTCGTAGAGCTCTTGAAAGTGGAGTGTTACAGTATAATTATAATATTTAATATCTTATATACGTACTCGTCAGATATTAAGACATATAATGATAATAAGCACATAAGAAGTTAAATCACAAAGTTATTTAAATAATAATTTGATTCCAAATCAACTGTTCATAAAACCGAAATTTAATAAATATATTTGAAGGAAACATGCCAAAGATAGTCGTATTCGCTAGTAGAACTCGTACAGGGAACTCTCTCATCCAGCTTCACGCAATTATCACATTTATGTAGATAAAAATAAGGTTCAGCTCTATTTGATTTCCCCCAAGAAGGGACGAGAGTAAAAAGCCCCATTGGTTTTTGATATAGGCTTGGCAGTAAAGAATGCTTCCTTACTAATATACTCAGTGTCTCTGTAAGTGTTATCTAAGTTAAAAAATTTAGTTACTGAGCTGCAGATCGCTAATTTCTGTTTGCATTTAGTCAATTGAGCAAATTAAAGATAGAGAGAAAAAAATTACGAATGAAATAATAGTTTACTAGTTGAAAGGTTCACATCCAGGGTCGTTTAGTACAATACCACCGTTTCTTATTTAGGCCGCGAAGCTATTCACTGCAGTGTTATTACAGGGTATAGGGTATTAACATCTCCTGCCTCTAAAATATCAAGGCACCGGTAATATTAATTAATTAATAACTCCAACAGAGAACTTTCATACACCAACAATATTATTTATTTCCTAAACTGTTAGATTATATTCTATTTTATATGTTTAAATATTCATGTATAAATAAATTTAATATAATGTACATTTAAGCAATACCTGCATGTAAATTTGTAATTTATGTTCATGTAACCTGCAATCTAACACACTAGTCTTCAAGGATAAAGGCGTTGGTTACCGGAATACTGGTTATCCATCTAGTACGGTAAAGGATGCTGCATTTTATTGAAATTGTGGTTGTATATAAAATTTTATCTTATTCGCTATATTACTTTTTGTTTATATTACATTTTTATTATTAAATGATGTATCTACCTGCTATTTTCAGTACCTGAACGAGTTGTTTAACCTTTAAGTACTGACGTGGGTGTCTCACAGACGGCGAGTTTAGAAATATGAGCCTTATTTCGTAGTTTTTAAGGACCCATTTATGATATAACTAAACCACGTCAGTATTAAAAGATTAATTTTCTTTATATGGTAGGTTATATGCTTTACTTGTTATTCTTTGACTTTTTTATTTATATAAATATATTTCCTTACAGTCACCACGGCGTTTGCGTTAAGTATGGTAACGATAACACGAGCAAGGCCTTTATAAATCCATTAAATCAATGATTTTATGTTTGGTTCAAAATGCTTGAGACTGTTTAGTCACTTGAACCTAAAAGACCTATTTTGACATTAGTGACTCGCCGTCCCGATAGCCTGAAGGTGATCCTTGATTAGAGTATTTTCTTTCAATAAGTTGAATTAGTCTTAGTTTAAGTCTGTAGTTGCCAGTTTTTTCTGTCAAAGCTCTAATAACTAAATCTATTTTAATCCTGACATTTCAAATCTTCAATGCGTTTACAATTACCCAGAGACTTTGGTTGGATCAAGCAAATTACATTGGTATTGTTCGGATGACACCTGCATGAATTTCTTTCGAGAAAGTGTATGGCTTGTATATGCATATAATACATAAAAATGTATTTATTAGGCTATACGGTTTTTTACTATCTTATCGCTTTTCTAAAACATCACTTCATAAAAATGAAAAAACAGTGAACTGTTCATCAAACAAACTACACACAACTACTAAAATAAAAGTAAAAAAAAGGCAAAAGAAGTAAAAGGTTATTTTTGAGGAAGTTACAAACGAGGAAAGACAATGTTACATGTATAGGGAAAGCGATACAAAATCGATAAATACCCTACCCAAAAATTATTGGGTTTATAAACATTCGGGTGTTTATCTTACTTTACATTTATTTGGTATGACATTGTGAGCTGACAGCAATAATTATGGTGGATGATTGTTTTGTATAGCTTGAAAGTTTCGGTTTCGTGAGTTATAAATTCAGCGTTTTGGAAGCTTCTTGTCAGAGCTTAGCTTTTCATTTGGAGTTCAAAAAAACTAATTAGTACAGATTCAAAGCTACCATTGAATGCTCTCTAAAGTATACTAATTGCTTCGAAGCACTCGAACAATTCACATTTACTCTAAACGATTCGAGGGTTAATTATCGAGGTCCCTTTTTCCTTATCTCCGCCCGATACTTTTAGAGGCGGAATGTCTAACACAAAGCAAATTGCTAATACCCGATAGCTCTGCGAAAGGGCACCGAATGGCCCATTTCCTGAAGGAGCTTTATCTTTTTTTCTTGCGGATAGCGTATACTTATAGAGTGAGCCGTCACGAAATCGCTGACCCCTAATATGAGTATTTTTCCGATAGCTACCGGAAAGATAAATTAGTAAGAAACATTTTTCTTAAAAAGTTATCGTATCTTGAAATACATGGTTAGTATATTAAAGATCATATCTACATTATTTATACAACATATGAAATACGTAGTATGACACAGTAATATATGAGTTCACATATGAAATCGGTGTTTAACGTACTGGCCACTATGAACTAAAATCCAACTTGCATGGTGTTATATTTAAAAAAAAAACTTTCTAAACAAGAAGGTGAAGAGAATGATAGAAGGAAGAAGGATACATTAAAATAAGATTTTTGAATACTAGTTCCGACGGAAAACGAATCAGAAAAAGCTCGCAATATTAGTGCTAGAAAATACATCTGACGTGTGACGGAAAATTATTTAAGTATCAACAATAATCGCAATTGGACTACTCAATGGCTAACTTGAGATCAAACGCTATATCAACTCCAAAGTGAATTTTACCACATAAAAAGTGTAACTCCATAGAGTCATTCACTATAGCTTCCTCAGTTCTAGCCAAGAAAAATAGCAGCTGATATCTTTTTGCAGGACTTTGAACAATGTTGATATAATATGCTGCAAAACAGCTTCCACTTCAACGATCTTCACCAATTTTGCTCTGTGATAACGCAAGAGCTCACACTACTATTAGAGAAACTATTTAAACATTACAGAGTTTGCATTTAGAAACCATCTGTCATTTTCTACTTGGATAAACATTTTCTTCCCAGGTAGCACAGAACAAAGTACAGGATGCCTTCATACAGTTTCTTGAGTCTAGGTGCCAGAACTCCACCACAAAGGCATACATGACCTTCCAATGAGATGACAGAAATGTATAGACAACGAGGTTAAATAATGTGATAAAAATAAATATATTTAATCGTTAAAAATATTGTTTGAAATGTTTTGTACTAAACAGCAATTTAACATATACCTAATATTTTAAGTGTATTTTTTTGATTCTGCTTCTTTTAAACTCCAGCGAGGAATTGACAAAGACTACTTTTACTCCGAAAAACATCTCATTCTCACGAAAAGCGGTATTCACACGGAAGACGGCTCCTAAAATATAAACCTTATCATGGCCTTCCTTCTATTCCTAAAAAAATTCAAATATCTATAAAATTCTATCGTAACTGTAGCAGCATCAAGGTTCAATATAGTGAACCTCTGATCATGATAAATCCGGAAAATGATAAATGATGTTCAAAATCTGCATAGCTAGTTGCAAATTAATTTTCTTAGTAAGCTATTAGAAGTTTATGTACATAGCTGGAAAAATATTAATATTCTCACAAAAACACATTATTATAACGGAAACATTATGACAAAATATGTTATCGTTTATAATTAAATAAATAAAGTTTATGTTTTAAACAAATTTTAGTGCAATATACAAAACATAATATACTGAAAATTGATAAGTATATAGTGTGTGGGGAGTTGAGTACAGTTTTCTTAAACCAATTTCTATTTAGAGAATCACCTTTTTTATTTACTAGCACTAGCTGGGGTAAGAATCGATCATCTTTCACATTGAGAATAGCGAAATACTATGTAATAACTATAATATTATATAAGAATGTGAGTTTTTTTGTTGAATTTCACCTTTAATTTAAGGCGGCTTGGATGAAGTTTGCCTTGCAAATAAATAACTTTCTGAGGATAACTATACTATGTATTTATAAAAATCAAATGTTACCGAGGGACGTGATAATGACTTTATATGAAATCGGCAATATGGCAAAATGATATTTGCTCGTGGAACAATGACCAGAAAGCTCGTAAATATGTATATATTTTAATAGATTAAGCTGAACTTTTGTTGTGTATCCAAACACTTAAGCAATAAGTTTCCAATAGCGGTACGAATACCGCAGAAGAAATGGCAACCGTAACTGTTCCTAATGACCTAATTCATAAGGCAGATTGTCATTTAGCCAAGTTAAGTCTTGATTATAAGCACGGAATGAACTGAAACCTGAACAATGTATATTCAAAATAATACATTGTTCGAGATACACTCAAATAATCTAACTTCTTTGCAGACAACGATCTCTACCTTAATTTATATGCAAAGAAAAAATATCGTAGCTCGTTTCAAAATTACCAAAGTGTGCTATGTATGCACAAGCACGTATTTAGTTTCGAGGTTGAGCCTTTTTTACTAAATATAAAAAAGATAAAGTTTTTAAAGTCAAAAACATCTGTTATAATGCTTTTTTAGCAACACCAACAAAATTATGTCACGGCTACATTATTTATTCAGTCCCTAGGCTCGGTCAATGTACAATCATTATATATTTAATCAGTATTAGCTAAATATTTGTAATCGCCCTCACTCCACCCAGATCATCGTCAAAAGTGTACCCAAAATCTCCCAACATTTGATACATCACACGGGAATATATAGTTTTAGGTGGTTTTACTGCTGCGGAACCAAACTTTTGTCAAAGTGCAGTATATATTGTCAACACAAGATATTGCTTACTTGAACAACAAGTATTACAAAAGTATTTTAAAAACGAGCTTCTGTATTCATGAATTTGACTCAATTCAGACAAATTGAATGGATTCTACGGTAAAATTGAAATGCCAGAATCATTTCAAAAACAACTTAAAAAATTGATTAAGGAACTCCAACACTACAATATAATTGACACGCTAAACTGTTCAATAGTTGTTTAAGAATTACTAACTAGATTTTCCTTTTGTTTTTATTTGACGCTACCAAAACTTTGTTGCTTAATAAAGTAATTATAATTTCATTGGATATCAGAAATAAGGTGAATGTTTTCTTTCTTTGTTTTCAAGATCTAGTAAGTTTCACAGTGCCGGTAAAAAAGTTACGAGTGTAACCGAAGTATATTGAAAATGCATGATCCCACTAGTCTGTGAGGTGATGCTTTGACAAATAAAACAAAACTTGAGTCAATATTGTAATTATCAACTCAGATACTTAATATGGGAAGGTATAATGAAGAAATACTTCGTACAATTTAAAAACATATCAAAATAACAATGTAAAATAATTGTTTGCGAAAGAGATTCAATTTATTTATTAAGAATGACCATGAGGTACAATGTAAAAGTCTATAACTTAACCTAATAAAAATACAGAAAGATGTTCTATTGTAAATAGGTGGTTCAAAAGTAAGCAAACAATATTAGTTAATTTTAAATAAATATACTTTAACACTTAACGAAATCAGTACCACTAGCGTAATTTTCAACCTAGCGAGATGTTTCGATCGCAGTTGCGTTAAGCTGGCAAATTCATATATATGCAAATACTTCACATCACCAGCAGTAGTCGTTTTCATACTATTTTAACGCTGACGACTAACACGATTGATCTAGCTCGACACTAGGGATTCAGAACTGTTTGACAATAAGCCGTCAACAATATTTTAAAAAATATTTTTTTTCTACTAACTCATGAATACAATTTGTTGATTTATTACAAAACCAACGCCGTATTTAAAACGTATGTTACTTAATAACATTTAATACAAATATGGAAAATAATAGGTTATTCTCTTAAGTATACGAATTTGGATTTAGACAATAAGACTTTTAATATAGGGAATATTTTTTGTCAGTTTTTTTTGTTTTTGTTTGACTGCGTGAAATAGATTATTATTATATTTACGAGATTTTATATTACTAAAAACACTTAATAGCTCAACATTTTCAAAATAAATTTTTAAATAAACTTTATATTCGTATAATGATATTATAATAAAAATGACTTGAAAGCATCTGAGCGTGGCGAAGTCTGTCGTATTGCCCATTGAAATTTCATGAGGCATTGAAAAAGGTCCGGCAGTAGGATGGCCACAAACATATTAAGCGAGCTATTCTTTTGATAAAGGACAATAAGCACTTTGTTAAAGCGTTTAGTGCTGTAGGGACAATAGACTCTTGGGATACTTTTCTTAAGAACAGTAACGTTTTTTTTATAGTTTTTTATCTTTTTTATTTAGACTAATAATTATATAGTCCTTGATAATTTATCGTGATTATTTGTTTATTTTATAATAATTCTAGTAATACATACGTAGTATTATGTAGGATATTTTTATTGATATGTATAAATAGAACACACTATCCCTGCTTTATTTATTATATACCTACTACACTAGACTAAGTTAGCTAGCAGTGATCTCTTTTAAAGATAAAATCATTGTTAAACATGTTTTTTTTAATTCTAAGTAGTCATGATTACTATTTGTTCTCAATAAAGGAGGTATAAAAATCAGTAGGCTAGTGTTATACTTTAATAGAGAATAAAAAATAAACCTAAATAGTTATAGAAACATAACTAATTATTAGATCATTATACCATATAAATATACAGAATATCTTTGAAAAAATATTTGCCCTTACGAAGTTCGATCGCCAAAACTCTGGTATGATCCTGGACGTAGCGCCATATGTCCTGGGTTTAGTAGACTAATCGCTGAACTTGATGGCCGTTCATTCTAAGTTGTTGCTTTTACACAAAACTTATGATCAGAGCAAAGATAAATACTATAAAACGGTTAGGTATAATAGGAAGAGATGGATTATATTTTTGAAAAAACATGTAACTTATACGAATTCCAAGAACAAAAATAGGTATTGTTTATAATTAATAAGCATTATTATAAGCACAGTATAAAAAAAGTTCAAATTCAGTATCTTAAAGTTCAAAGTTGATTTTAAATGCCCAACAAGGTTGCTCGGCAGAGAAAGTCTTAAAAATTCTTATTATAATATCGCTTTAGGCGATGTAAGCATTACTGTACAGCCATTCTTACTTAGTTGAGTTTCTTGTGAAATTTTCTTTAGTCCATTACATTTTCCTTGATAATATATCAGGGTAAAAACGAGTGGTTTTATGTACAATTTACGTTCAATTAAACAACTTGACAGATAGTTATTGCTCGATTCCTTCAATAAGTAAATTGTACCTATAAATACGGCGAAATCAGATTTTGATGTATTAACATCAATCAGATTTTGAAATATTTCAAAATTATTCCATATGAATACAATACTAAAAAGAAATTTAGAATTTAGTATCAAAGAAAAAAAAAGAGAGCTAAAATCTGACACAGGTACCTCGCATATACAATTTATATAAAACATTTACCTGTACGGATGTATAAAATTTTAATTTAACTTAATTCAATTTCACTGAAATCACGGATACGCAACCGCACTAGTTTAAAATATAAATGGATGGAAGGTTTGTTTTGCTATGTTCGAAGCCTAAATTAGATTAAGGATTTTAATGAAAATTGACACCCTGTTGTGAATTGGAGATGAATAAATAACATTGGAATTGTTTCTTAATTCCCAGGATCGTGCATTTCTATCTACTAAACTAGAAATAAAATCGTAAATCCAAACTTTATGCGAAGGTACATTAAGATCCTTATTTTAATATCGGTAGCTCTTTATGTTTGAAAAATTTATATCTCGCTTAACATTTACAATGTACCTTGGCCTACGACATAACTAATTCAATAATTTATATCGTTTAAAACATAATGTTACATCTAAGTAACTCCAGTCGTAATTTAGCCTTCCAAGTTATTAAAGAAACCAGCTCGCCAGGTAACTAAAAGGCATTGTGCAGTGAATTTCCCCCAAACACTATTGTCTCAAGAGTGTTATTGTTGTGTCCCGTATTTTTCCAACTCCAGAGCATTGAAACAAATGTCACTCATGCCATCGTTGGAATTCTAAACAGCGTCACCGTGTTCCCACTTTTGCGTCTAGATTAAAGGACTTTTCAGAGTACTCTTGTGGTATTACTTTAAGGCACTCTACAAGCGTTGATGACTTTGCTAAGAGGAAGAAGTATTATTAAAAAATATGTCGCTGTTCTCGTTGTTTGAGTAATTTAATTTTCTGGTGTGTTAGTTTTATACATGTTATTTGCTTTAAAATAATATAGGCTTTAAAATATTAAGTTAGTGATTGTATAGTATGTAAGGCTGGTTGAAACACATTAACATCAATGAAGAAAAACTTGAATGTGTTGAAAGTCTTGTCTTTCTGGAAATTCAATTAAATCAAGGCTTCAATGGTATCCTCATATTTCATCCCTCTCTAGAGGACTTAGTTCAGTATATACTTTTGTATAATACATAATATGTTTGTAATACTAATACATAATGACATAGTAATTTGTAAATGTCATTATAAATACTAAAGGCTGACTGTACGCAAACAAGCAGCCTTGTTGGCGTATAGTCAGCCTTTAGTATTGTATTTTTCATTACAATCATGGATTTTTTATATAATATAAAATTGGAATGAGGGTTACGGTCTTCATCGTGGTCAGTCATTGTCCTTTAATGAAACTAAGTCGTGGAGGAGAGAAGCGTCCAGGTACGTGTCTGTATAGCGCGATGAGTGTAGATCGGGTCTTCGCACTCTTGTACGATGAGTGCGGAGTATTGGAAAAGCAGTGTTCCAATACGATCGAGCGACGCTTATAAAGGCACTCGTTGCCCCACTCCGCTGCAACGGCATTGACGTCACTCACAAACCCGCACGGACTACAAGTCCCCTCAAGTCTTTTAACTTCCAGTTTTCTTACGAATTTAGTTATGAACTTAGTAAAATTATACAACTCGTAAATAACTATTTCAATCATCAGAGATTGTACGTAAATTACTCAATGAACTAGAAAATATAAGATTGAATTAAAAAAAACATAAATTTTTATTATCACGCCGTCATATGTATAATTATAACAATAATAATAATTTATATTCAATGTTGATTTATTGACATTCAGAGTATATAAAAATAACGATATAATTGTATTATTTATATATATATATACAAATGGTAAAAATACTTAAAATGTAAGATTTCAAAATAAATCAAGACTTCAGGCTTCTATATCTAGATGTTATATTGCTTAGAATTTTACTGTGGAGTACGGAGAAGAAATATGATAAAGCTATTTATATACGCTCTACTTAGCTATTTATTTTGTTCTGAAATCCCGTTTAAAACATTAATTTTGTTCATTGAATGAATATTCAATAGTGCTATATTACTAAGGCATGAACATCATCAAAGATGTCGTTCACGGTATTGATTGAATTATTCGGTAAACACTAATATGATGGATATTATAATACTATATTTTAAATCACTAGAGAAAACCTGTTCGTTTCTACGTTTCACGGTATTTCGGGGATAACGAAATACCGCGAGGACGGAGTGAAATATATATATAAAAAAAAAATTTTGGTTCAGTACTACTCTTTCATTATAACCCGACAAGAAAAACACAGGCGACCGCTGACGTCATTTGAAGTTTTTAAAATGTCGACTTTCAAGCATATTTTGACTTATTTGAATACGCATCACAAAACATGTCAAATTAGTCAAAATTGTATGGATTGTCTAAAATCAACAAAAAAATTCCCTTTCATATGAAATGGGTATGAAAGAGAGGCAGAACAGTAATGTTAAATTTAAGAAAGAGAAGCAGTAGACTCGACAACATTATGCCCAATATGATTTTCTATATCGACGACTGTGAATGGTATCAATTTACATTCTACCATATAACGAATATTTTTCTATGTCCCATTCGAATTGCATTGATCGCCATGTCCGACACACATTTGACATATGACATTTTTCAAAGCTACACATTCTACAAACTGTAACGCTTGTTTGCCCTAGAGCAATAACTCCACATAGAATTCCGGAATAAAAGTCCAGTTTGCTGATAGTCAAATTTTATCGGTTTTAATAACAAACGTGGTTAGCAAAGTCCTGTAAGACAATCCTTAAGGCACAAGAGCCCGTTTACAATATAATCGAGGAATTCGAAAACGATAGTCTCTTTAATTAATAAATCTCTAAACACTTAAGTTTATAGCTTCAGTAAGTATCACAACAAAATCTCGTTGGCAACATTGTTAGTTTAATTTGCGTTTAGTATCTCGTTTTTGTAAGGAATCCTAGTTTAAAACGGTTTAACATCTTACTGCTAGTAATGCTGCTGTGTCATTATGACTCTAATGAGTAAAATCATTATATAGATATACCTAACAATCCGTGGCTGCTGGTAAAGACAACATAAAGGTAATTTGAATAACATATAATATTAAAAAATCTTATCTGATAAAATGTTTATAGCGAAAGTTTTATAAATATATTAACGAAATGTTTTCCAAATTTTAAAAATTGTTTTAGAAATGGTTTACCTATCGATTTTTGCTTTTATCCTCCTGGTTTGTGTTGTGTATTTTATTAATAACTTAGTATAATTATTGACACATATTTTTATTTTTAATTTTTATATGTTAATGAATATTCAAAACGTAATCATCGCAAGTATTTTTGCCATATTCTGGTTGTATAAGAGCCCCAGCATTCAAATCACGCTTAAGATAAGGGCCACCGCTTCTCTCGGCTTACGCCAACTTTAAAGTATATTGTAGTCACTCGCGACAGTTATCCCAGTGCAGAGGTGCCCAACTTTGGTATTCAAGACTCGTCGCCAAACTTCGCGCGGCACGTTTCAAGCTCTAGACGTTATTTGCATCTCACCTTTTACGTTTCCCTGCCATTACATGTCATATTGTTATATTATCTAGTTAAACTCCACCCGCAAAGGTGACTTGCTGTAAAAGTATTATATTTTTCAGGTTCCGAGTTAGCTATTCCGTGTGGCCGATAGAATTTCATATCAGAAGCGCGTTATAAATTCTTGAGATGCTTTCCTTCGTCTGGATTTCGCAGTAATATCCTTGAGTTTCGGAGAAAAATGCAAACCTAAATATCTATCCCAATAGTTATACAGTTTTTGATTTGCTTATAAATAATGTTGTTTTTTTCATGGGCGGGAAAAAAAGCGGTTTGACAATAAAAATGGCAATAACCAACAAAATTACCAATGTTGTTACAACGGTTCGTAAAATAATAATTTGCAGGCAATGAGACTCTGCAAATACCTTAGAATTATTATAAAAATGAGAAACAGTGTGATGATACAAGATTGCCATCAGCCGTCAGGTGGGGTGGTCAATACCTCTGTCTACTTAGCCAAAAGGGTAGATATTTGTATGATGATTACGAATATTTGTTCACGAGTCATAGCTGAATGTAAGTTTATTATATATATATATATATATTTTGAGAAATGAAAAAATGAGATTTCGTTCGATCTTATTTCACATAACGTTACTATGTATATGGAGGCACATTTAGTAGAAATGAATGAATGATTGAAACCAGTGAATAACGTTTACCAGTTATTTAGATAAACAGATTTAAAAAATACTTAGGTAGGTGCAATTTACAAGACTTAAAGATAGTATCTTCACAATTGTATACATCTCTTGTGAAAAATCATAAGAGGTATATACAGTTTACATTTGTATTGCTAATCCTGCTGCTAGTGGACGCTGCAACTGAATGTTACACTGCCTAATTCATAAAGACACACTAATATATAAATTAAGTCCCAGATAAGTAAAATGTTTTTTGAGCATAAATTTAATTCTCGTTAGAGCAAATTTGAAAGTTAAAAACTTCTGATAACTTCTTAAAACGCTGAACCCATAAGCCAGTCCGGTCACAATCGCGCGGCGGCCATTGGCAAACTAATAAATTTCACTCGCCCTCTGAATTTATTTGATAAACGACCGCGATAAAGAAGTGCTGGAGTCGGAGCTCAACACTTTGTAGCGGTCAGTGAAGTTACACGCAAAGATGCCCCTTCTCTAACATTTAAGATGGCGATAAGTTGATAACCAGTTTCGCCGCTGACAAACCAAATCCTTTCTTGGTTCTAAACTTGTTCATCTTTAGTTGAAAAGCTTCAATTTAAGATTTCAAATATTTGGGAATTTTGTGTAAAACATTTGCTTTATTACCAGCCTACCAAATAAAATGTTGTATTTAATACCTATAGACCATATGTTTTAGTATGTATAAAATGTTTAATATCAATGAATAAAAATCTTGTAGCTCTGTTTTTAAAACTGTAATTGTATAGGATTTTGGAATCAAAATTGTATTGTTAACTTAAGCGAGACAAATGCATGTTTCGTGTAATTTTATGAAAGCTAGCATAAATTAATTAAATTGGTCCAAAGCAAAAAAAGGTTCTTAGTGTACTTGCTTCACACTTCGATGGCGTATTTCGTAGAAATCTTAAGCTGAGTTTTTTTTATATACGTCCTAAATTACAATGTAGATTTTAGTAGCCGTTTTTACAAACCAAAAACCAATAATTTCCAAACCAGTGGCACAGCCAATTATTTATGGAAATCTCAATTAAGATAAATTTTCTTTTGATATATTATCCTAATTAACGTCCACTAGTACTTGCAGAAATGTACGTTTGATAAAAAAAATCATTTAAAACCGTCCCTTGGCTTTATCTTGTTTTTTTCTTTCGATGAAATATATTTATTTATTTATTAACTCCGACAAGATTAACATTTTAACATGCACAAAAAAAAACTATTAAATACTATTAATAAGAATTAAATGCAATCTTAATTATAGGAGTTACACTATATCTATACAGAATACTTTGTGATAACTCTAATTACAAAATTACAATTAAAAATACATGATCACTAATTTAATTTACAGGATTATAATTTTAACTTAAGTGATTCTATTTTATTTACATTTTATTATAATCACAAGGTAAAGGTGTAATTTTTAAAATAAAATTAACAGTATTACAAGCGTTTAATTTATAAAATCGTCCCGGTACAGACTCTTTTATAAATCTACATTATACAGCCTATTTATTTGTATAGCAATCACACTAAAAGGCCTTAATTTTCGAAACAGGTATTGTACAAATATTTTAGGTTAAGTGCTAGTACCCGCATCTGCCGGCACAGATAAACTGCAGCCTTAGCATGAAACCAACCGAGTGCAATTTACAGCGATACAACTTCTCACAATACAACTGTTCCTGTGTTTGTGTCGTCTCTGTCTTGAATGCTTAAACAAACAATTACCTTGTCACAGCGGAAAACTTTAAACTTACCTATCATTTTTGAGTGCAGTTTTAGTACTATATTGTGTTGAAAATTCAGTTTGTATTAAATATCATTTAAATTTATATAAATATTTTTAATATTTTTATACTGTGCTAGATAATACAATCGTCATCGCCATTATCAGCCTAAACGTACCACTGCTGGGTACATCACATCAGAATTCACTATATTTTTCTTGTAGGTGTTTTTCGTGGTAATAACATACTTTTTTTTATAGGAGAGGTCGAATGCATTTACGCATCATCGTTATAGTATGGTGCCAACTGTTAGGGTATGTGGTACTCGGGGTAGAGGCGTTTACCCACTACCCACTAAACATCATCCGTTATGAACGATATGCTATAGAACTCTGCGCAAAATTTAAGCCTACGGACTACGATTTGTCCCACCATCAAAGACCTAAGCCACCCGACACGCCGCAAGCCCCACGTTGGTAATGTATACCAAATGGATATGGATCACAGTTTGATAAAATACAGCATATGACATTTTAAATATTGCTAAAAAGTGCAAAGTGTAAGCTCCGTTAAGTTGTTACGGTGAGTACTTCAAGATCCCTAAGAAAAAAAATTATATCGAAATGGTAGACAGAATCATAACGAAGAATTTAATTTACAATAAAGCTAAATAACAGATATGTATAAGGACTACTTTGACCGAGTCACAGCCGCCAAGTGGCCATAAATATTATGCTGCGTCAGCTCGCTCACATACATATACTTTGCATGTGAGTACCGGAGCAATTTACTCTGACACATGATATTTCGAGATAGAAACTTCTTATTCACCCCCGTTGTCTGCTCCATCAAAAACCAAACATACCTATTTGTAATCAAAACTTTTCACATTAGTGAACAGTTTAGACAAGGAACTGTTCAAACAGTTCAGTCGTTTGTTACTTGTATAACTTGAATACAGTATGTTGCAATCTATTTTACACTTAGTGCCCTATAATATACAAGTCTGTTTACAATCCTCTCCTTACTTCTCTTGCCATTGCTGATATTTCGACTTTATTTAAAAATATATCCTTTTTTTAGTGAAACGTGTGACACATAGGTACTGATTATGAATCTCTTTTAACATAGTAATAATTTGAAAAAGAATAATTTGAAAATAGAGACAGCTAAGCTACAGTATGCTATCTCTATTTTAATAGATAAAAAAGCAACATCATTTCAAAATTATATTAAGTTTAAGACGCGTTGGTTTAGATTCGATTAGATCAAATTAACAAAACATATATTTAACTAAAATAGCTACTTTATTTTCAAATAATAAACTGTAAATTTTGCGAAAATTTGTTGTAATTTATTGTTACTATTTTCCAAGTAAGTGAGATTTAAGGTTAGCGCGATTCAGCTCAGTGCAGCGCCATCTATTGAAGAATGGCTGATGATTGACATTTATAATGATTTGTATGACTGTGAACAATGGTAATAAGTAATTAATATCATGGAGACCATCGTCATATTAAAAATTTGGTGCCAAACTCTCCCACGCTGCATTGAAATTTATTACACCCGCTATCAAAGGCAAATTTCAATTCAATTATTTTAATTTTAAATTTTAATATTCCAAACAAGACTGTGCAGTATTGAGGAGTGAAATAACTCAATAAATAAGATATTTAATTAGTTACAAAACTATTCTGATATTGACCGCAAGTCCCTGGAAATAGCCAGATAAGTTGTATAATCCCAGATCCTTGTCAGCAAATGACACTGTCAACCAACAGCAAGGTCCCAATGGTCAGCGAGTTAGAATACTTGATACAAACTAATTAACGTGGGTTTCGCTGCCTATTTCTATCTCACTGTAATTATAAATCAAAACAATAATAATGACATATTTTTAAAGTTTTATGTACATATGAACTTTCTTACTGGATCAAGATCAACAAAATATTTTTGATCTGAAATTATTGTATGTTATATTATATTATTAATTTGGTTGTTTTGAGTGGACCTTAGGATATCAACGATTATAATGATTTTTTTCTAAATATAATAATTTATATATCACTAAGTATTTTTTATACTGAAAATTAAAGCTGCTATAAAAACTATTATGCTATTTATGAATGCTATTGTTAGATACTTATAAAAGTAAATCTATCAATAGACTACTCTTTAATTAATTAACATTAATTAGGCATATACACTAGTATATATTGAATTGAAACGTAAGTCTTGAAAAATAATTTTTAATACATTCCTTTCATTCATAGAATATATGCTATTTTATTACAATAAAGCTATTGTATTTGACAAAAAAGATCTTAAAACTACAAACTTAGTACGAAAAGCGAGCACAATTCAAATAGACGCAACTTCTAGTCTGGAACCAAATAGAACCTTTCGGTTTGCGTTTTCGCAGACTTGAATGTTTAAATAAACATACAGCTTCTTACATGAATAGAACGCTGTATCCTGAGTAAGAGTTTTATTTTTACAATAAACTACAACTGCGTTTGTTTTAAGCTAACAATATTTATTGTATTCTTAACAGGATAGGTCTTGGCCTTCATCTCACCTGTAAGTGAAGATAAGTTTGAAGGTGGAAGTGAGCTACACTCTTCCTCCACCATTCCTCTAGGTCAAAGGAACTGGCTATGTTTTATCTAAATACTGGAACACAACAATGCTGTAAACATTCTTGTTATGGTGGTAGAGTTAGTTAAGGTGGTGGTAGATAGTAAAGTGGACTTACAAAAAGCCCTACCACCAACCACACCGTTAGATCTGTTGATCTAAAATAGGTGGTATCTTCCTCATCAGATAGTTTAATTTTTTTTTACAGTCGTAAATTGGGGCAGACTACAGAGGCATGCATTTTGCATCAAATCATAACAGAACGAGCCCATTTTTATAGTGTGAGCAAGGTAATTTGTTTCCTAAGCTCTGTACATAAGATTTCATCATGATATTATCTTGTATTACAAATAATAACTTATCAATAAATATTCATAACAACCGTTCGAGAGAGCCATTTATTCGCATAAACATCCAACTAAATTTGTTCGTAGGTAATTATCTTAGGTGTAAAAGTAAATTAAACGCCTCGGGCGGTTCAATCTTTGAATATAACTTGGTTAGATGATGGGGATCTAAGTGTCAGGAAGGGGTTGCTGATGTCAAAATGGAACTCATTTTGTCGGTTGACGTGCTCATACTATATTTGCGGCTGCATAATTTGTTTTTAGGAAAACCAGTTGTAAATTAACTTAGAATTGCAATTTTATTCATCATTTGTAAATCCAGTTGAATACCCAGTAAATGCAAAAGTTTAACTAGATTTTTTTAATTTCCCACATATGGGTCGTGCATGCCGATCCTCTTGACATAGTGCTACTTAAATAGGTATATTTTTATTTTGTACTTCATACGTTTATGACCGGCACATGTTGATTTTACAAGAATTTAAATTTATTAGAAATGGTGTCCTATGTGTAGGGAAAATGCACTACCAACGCGTGATTTTGCGGTCAACTCTAAAGAAATACATATAACTTTTTACTTTTTGATTGAAACTTTTGAGAACAGTTTCCTCTACTTTACTTTTAAAATTCTCACTACTGTAGATCGACCGTAACAATAAGTAAGTACTCTACCCCAATTATAATAAGAATATCTAGTATCTAATATCTATCTAATATCTATCTAGTCTAAAGACGATACTTTAAAAGCCTATTGCTATAAGAGTCATTTTCCAACTGCCTTGTTACAATTGTACTACGCTAGAGCAGATACTGCGAACAGTATTTTTCTCCCGCCAATTGCCACCCTGTGCCACAAGACGTACGGTGTATTTAGTTTGTAACCAAATTAATTATTCCATTTTAATTGACATATCTTATTGCTTTGAAATTTAATCAAATTTTAATTGTTATATCTACTCCATTGATAACTGAACGCTTGTCATCTTCATTAAGATTGAAACAGAATGCTTATTTTGCGAAATCAAATCACGTCACATGTCAGAATGCGATGTGCTAATAATTATGCTGACCATCATTTTGTAATGTAAATATTAAAAAGCTGGTTACAATTTCTCATTTTAAAATATCTACGCAGCAGAAATATGTACACCTACGCCCTTTGAATGGACAGGTGACCGCATATTAATCGTAACATTCGTAACGTAGTAGATTCATGTTTTAATTTACTAAGGTTTATGCTTCATTCGCAATCATTGTGAAGGTATATAAAATTATTTTTTATATTGTTATATTGTTTATCACCCTGATTAAAAAGACAATAGATTTTCCACGACAAACATATATCGTAAAGGAAATTCCTACGACCTAAGCGCGGCTGCATGCCTGGGTGGCTCCCACACATGCATTGCACACGTCGGGGATTGTCCAAATAACTCTCAATCGGCGCAAAACCGGGCCGTAAGGCTGGGCTGCCTGAGGGTGGACTGGTGAATTGCTTTGACAGAACAGTCACCCTCGCGAGGGGCAATGGAGCTATCGGGGAGTTTTGCTGGGTATTCCCAGTGCTCAGGAACTGGGCGAGCCCCACACACGTCCACCACATAGCCAGTAGTGGATAGGTCCTAAAACGGATTCCACCTCGATAAAAAAAGAGTTCAGTCATTGCGACGAGCGCATCATATCATATCGAACAGGATCTACTTTTCGCTTCAGGTAATGATCCAATTTAGAATCCCTACATTTTGTATCGGTTGACCAATGTCGTAATGCAGTAGTTTTCTCATTCAATTCACTTAATTCATGAGCAAAAAAGTAGCAAAAAAGTTAAGGTGCCGTACACCTTAACTTTTTTGCTTTCCCATGTTGCGTCAAGTGGATTAAAACAGTTTTAACTCCTACCCCGAAGGCCGCAGCTATCTCTGAAATGGTTTGCGATAAATCCGCTTACACAATATCCTTAATTTCTTCATTATCGGCTTTGGTCTCCGGCCGTAAACGGGTCTTGTTCTAAAGGTCAAAGTTTTCAAAACAAATTTTGGAATCAAAAACGTACCGTGTTTTCTTTTTCGACAAGTGTACCATACACATCGTTAATCCTTCGAGCTGTTTCGCAGCTGTGGTGCCACGGTAGAGCTCTTACTTGTTAATATAAGCGATATTTCATGTTTTCTATTGTGCAATATGAACGAGACCAAAGAAAAACTAACCAGGAAAAAACAAACGAATGACTGTTCGAAACTCAAATGAACCAGCTAAATGAATTTATAAATTTGAATTTGGAATTCTTAACTAAAAAGGCGATATTTCAGAACAAAGTGCGACAATACCCCAATTTCGTAAGTAAAGACCTACTACATTTCAGCGATTAATTATTGTGTAAAGTATAGCTTATTACTAAAAATAAAAATGTTTTAATTGATACTATGCATTTTTTTAGTTTACAAAATTTAAATTTTTGTCTATTGTTGTGAACTTTGTGGTTGATTTTGTTTGCTTGTGGTTTTTCGAATTTGTCTGCATAAATTTCATGCAGCTTTAGTCCACTTGCATTGATTGCGGAGTTAAATAAATAACTCAAGAGTTATCCCTGGTGGAGAATATATATCGCTGGTTTAAACTTATAAATTTAACACTGGGTTAGTTAAATCTCACACACAGACAAAGTTACACTTTTTAAATATCATTCATTCTTTAAACAGTTCATTATACCATAACCCTTATTATTTTAATAGCACTCAAACCACTACCAATGGCTGTATCGGTTTCTGTTCCTTTTGCTTTCCTTAAACAAGGGAAAATTTAACAAACTAAAACAAAATTATGTGATATTTATATTTTACTATAGCATATGGCTTCGTGTTATTGCTATCATTTCTTTCAAACTCAATTAGAATTTCACTGCAAAACATTTTAAAAAAGGGGCGTGAAAAAGCACTTTTTGGGACGGAAAGGTGAGGGTGGCTAGGGCAGTATGTCGCATGCTTTCATATTGCAGTAGAGGAGTCCATATGTAAAGATAGCTCACTAGCTATCTTCATATATGGACTCCTCTACTGCTTATCATCAGGTGGTGTCGAGTCATTTGCTGAGCCTGAAAAAAAAACATGAACGGCAAATCAGGTACTAGAGAGCCCAAATTCATTACTTGTTGCGGATTGTGAACATATAATTAATATGAATTTAACCAAACCAGAAACGAAAGAAATACACCTGATCAGGAGCAAATCTTTTAATAAAATCAGGTTTATTTAAATAATTATTACTTACTTCAATTCAATCACATTTTATATTTTGGTAGGGCGTGATACAGAAAATATTTTTTTGGTTTTATTGAATAGGATTACAGCACCTGAAAGTGAGGTTAAGTAACTGAAAGCAAGTGGTCCTAAATTACTTTATTTTTGCATTTCATAATTTAAGCGTGTTTGCCCGTCGTAAATGTGTGCATTTCACTTTGTTAATATTCATATTATTAATTTTAGCACCATGACTACTTAAAGGAGAAGGTGTTTAAAGATCCAAATCATTTGTCCTGTATATGTGCAGAATACGTGTTGCACACTTGAAGAGATTTTATAGCAGTTTTATTTGTTTTATCATAGTAGTTAAAGTTATGACTATTGCCTTTATAATTATATTTATTTGTTTTCTCATACATATTCCCTGTTGTGACGTTTTAAAAGAGCTTAGTAAATAAGTCTATTTAAATAAAGTTATTTTTGATTTTGATTTTGATTTTTATAGAGTAAAATCGAACATTGGGGGAAAAAATACTGGCCCTTGAGAAAAAATATGGCACATGGTAAGCAAAATATTATCAAAGAGCCATTTGTAAGTAGTGAATAAATTTAAGTCTACAGATAAGAGTCAAACTTTCAACGAAGTTTTTTAAATTCAATGTTTAATTAATTCTTTCGTTCTAATTATATATTTTAACTTAGCAAACAAAACCGATAAGTGGTTATTAATTTAAACTACAGCATGTATCTATACGAATAAAACAACTTTGATTTAAAAAATTAACCCACTTTTATTTTATTGTACACGGTTTTCTGTTTACTTTCTTCAGTATCCAAAGTATATATCCCAAAAGAAAGTAAGTACGTAATTATTTTATTTAAAAGCTATTATCACTTCGAATATTTAGGTTACCACTCTGTGGCATTGAATGCAAAGAAGTGCTTTAATTAAAACGTCAATCTTATCCCAATAACGTGTACAAAGCTGCTTTGATATAGGCTACGTCAGTTCGCAGTCATCATCGCAAATCGTATTACGAAACTTAATATACATCTGAATACACTGTAAGTTTTGACAACCTAAAGGTGCTGGTTAACTTAAGGATTCACTTGTAATGAGTAGTTAAGTGAATGTTGCAATATCATCTAGCGACCTTGTGAGCTTGTAGCGAAGTATTCTAACAAAATGCATTATCGAGCGTTCGCTAGAATGACGAGTTACTAGAATAAGAACGATTTTCATACGAACCGGCCAACGGGGATCTGATGGCGTATTTAATGTATCTCTGGGATGAAGCTATTGGCAGGCGCGGTGAGTTTTTGGCTATTAGCCACGACACCGCCAAAGCTTTTGATTCTTAACTTAAAGAGAAGAATCTTGTATCGTCTGATACAAGATTCTTCTCTTTAAGTTCCCGGCTGACGGTCTACCCACCCAGCTTTGTACCTGGATCGCTAGCCTGCATGAGAGGAGAATCTTTGTGCTCTCTGATGGATGCGCTTCGAGGTTCATGTCAGTAAATGCCGGTATCCCGCAGGACTCCATTAAATTCCCCACGTACTTGGGTCTCCGTATCAATGCATTAACTCTAATGAGTAACCGCGATTATTTTTGTCTTACAATAATAAATGTAAATAACGAACTTGGTCAATTATAGACGTATTTATTTTTAAAGTATTTTGGTGCTTGTTTCAATAAGGATTTTTGTAAAAACTAGAAAGACTAGAAAAGAGGTAAGTAAAGCAATATTTTTATTATTTTAAATTAAAAAAAACCTGTTTTATTTTCCTCTCTTTTCTAGTCTTTCTTTAAAAGAGATTGCTGTTTAATTGCACAGCTATTTTTGTTTGTTTAAAAAAATTATTATTTTCATAATTTTACTTAATAGATTTTTATTGAAAGAGATAGTCGTAATTATCAAACAATGTAAATATACTACGTAGTTCTTTACGTGTGCGTGCTTTTTAAAAATGCTAGAGTTGAAATACAAGACCTTACCTTTTAGTAAAAGTTTCTTGGTTCGTTACTGTTCGTCTTAACTAACATACTGTATACTTATACAAGTTGTTTGTTTAGCGAAAAACATTTGCAAGAATATAACACAGTAAAAAAGAAAACTGACATCACTTAGTCAGACATAGATATGAAATTAGGTAAATTTATTGATACATTGATTTTTCTTGCAGCTTTCAATTTTTTATGGTCATCAAAAATAGGATACATTTATTAGACTGGAATTTTTTTATCGTCCTACGAACTAAACTAGCGTGCAAAACTAGCTTGTTGACAAACTAATTTATTCCATACCTAAACGACTGTCATGTAAATCTATATTAGATTTTTTTGTTCATATTGATATAAAAATCATATCAAATGGCAAGCCTATACTTCGTATGGTTTGATACGCCTATATTGTAATTTGTATGAAAAATTAAGATTTTCGTAAAATTTTTCATAAAAATCACAGCCATATAAATGATAGAATGTAAGGTTTAGGTGGTATCTAGAAAATCGGATTACCACAGCCTACTGTCGACTGAAACAAACTTTGACGAGGTAATAAAGCCAAATCCTTAGCTGAGCTCAGCACGTATTCTTCTACAAAGAAAATATATCCTTATTTAAATAGGGATAAGATGATTGGATGCGCAACTAATACTGTTATACATTCAGCAATTTGTATAAAAAGAAGCTACGAAGCTTTCATTAATAAGCTTTAACATAATAACCAAAATTGTACTAGTACTTTAATTAAACTCAAACAATAAATGTTATTTTTTATTAATAAATTTTAGATACATACATGCGATTTATAATTAAATTTTATTTAAAACCTAAATCTTATAATTTTTTTTATTAATCTTGATTTGGGCTTGATATTTGGTGTGAGTCTATTAGATATTATTTTTAAGCAACGTTAAATAAGTGAACTGGAATTATTCTTTTTTCAACAAAATATTTTGTAGTATTTTTACGCGACGCGTAAGTACCTATGATCGTTAAGCAAGTGGTAAGGCTACAATTTAGATAAACTACGGGAGTTCTGAATCACTTAATTTAATTTGCCTCTCTCACAACAAGTCTACCCGCGACTGCTGTACTAAACTTGATTACCAAATTCGCAGAAACTCGCAAGAAAAGGTCGAAAAAGTTGCTTAGGCCTCCTCAGATGTTGCTATAAAGGTTATTGAATTCCAACACCATATTCCGCCAAACGCCAGATGGGACCCCTCACTCTCGCGCGAATGATCGCCCATTCCTCTATTTACTCTACTGTTACGAGCCCGGATAATAGCATATTTATTAAATAGAAGGTCTTTATTAGACACCTTTGCTTGCAGTATACGCTCTCTTACAAGTGTATATGAGAAAGTCTTTCAAGGCCCGAATGGACAAATTAATGTCGGTATCTTAGAACCCTTTCTCATAGGTCATTGAATAGGAGCCATTTAAAAAAAAAAGATATTTTTATGAACTCATTTTACTTTTTTTTTCTTTCGTTTATTGTCACGTCAACATTGTAGTTATTACAAAAAAGTGCGCGTAAATCTTTGTGTACATGATTATGAAAAAGATAAACATAAAACACATTAATAAAAAAACAACTAATATCTCAATATAAATATATATTTTAAGATAAGACATAGAAATGACAGAATATTTGCGACTTCAGCGTAATCTTGTGTTGGTAATAAAACAGTCCTTGGCCTCTAGCGGCGGCGCTTGTCTACGACGTTGCTATCGCTCGGGTATAGCTCTCTTTGTTTCGAACCGGTAACCAGTGAGCAAGTCTATTTGTGTTGACAAGAAATGAAGAGATCGTCATTTTCTACGCCATACGCCCAGAGTGCCAAGAGTTTAATATGGCAGACGATAAAGGAGATATTCTACCTACTCTGAGAGATATAATATTAAAGAACTTTATTTTCTTGAAATAAAGCAGGTATATAAAACAATCTGGCTAATAATAGACAATACCAAAAATCGTATTGTAAAGGAAATGTAATATTTTGTCTTTAGTTATATTTAATATTTAATATGCAATAAAACTAGGTAGGTTACAAGCAGATAGAATTTGGAATTGACCAGGCCAATCTTTTTCAAAGGTTACTACAGACATCGTAATGGAACACAAGCCGATCAGCGGATACGGCTATAAGATCTTTCTGGGGGGTGACCAGGAAGGGGAGGGAGAACTATTTACAGGTATCACAGCACCGATGTAAAAGTCTAACCTTAATCGAAGTATACTTAAGGTAAAATTTGGCACCAAAAAAAACATACATACAATTACAAAAAGGCAATTCACTTGAGTTGAAGTTATCAACCCAAGCGAATTGCCTTTTTAAGTTAGTCTCAACAGAGTTCTCGTATCAGTGCAAAACATAATCAGTATTTACTAACAATAGTTAATTGAAAATATGAACGCCAGGCCGGCAAATGAGATTGTCGGAAGCAGACATGTTGCGGAACTTAGTCGAGATCACTCAATTATATTTCAATTAAAGTTGATTGTGAGAGGACGTTGTGGGAATTTTATCAGAGATTCAATTTAAAGTATTTAATACGTGGATTTTATTAATTATCTTTCGTGTCTTGTTAATAAATTAGTATATATTAAATCTGTAAAGGTCAATCAATCTGTCATTATTATGTGCAATAAAAAATCTAAATTTCAAACGAAACAGAAAGATACTTAGTCTTCTTATTAAAATATTCAGCGAATGTAACTACATAATTTAATTTAAACGTTAACTATACTCACTTATCGAACGTCCATCTAAGTCATTTGTTCATAACTCTTACGTCTTTCTTCTTAGCACAGGTCATTGTGAACTGTTTGAAAAATATTAAAATCCATAATGAATAATAAAACTAACAACAATAGTAGTCACAGTAATCACAACAATTTCTTTATAGGCAAAGTTACATATACAAAATTGAAAATGTGAACTGTAAGATGATACCATTATATTTTAAAATGGGAATGAGCCAAGTAATCTTTTCCGATACGGCATCGATATATTCAATGGTCCTTTCGAACTATTTGATGGTCCGTGTATGAAAAATATCCAATATTATTTTACTTACAGGCTGTTGTCTGGATGTAAAGAGGATATGATACGAATACGGATATGGATAGGTGGAGAGAGTAGGCATTTTTAGGACTAATTTACCAATAAATATATAATATCACCTAGCAAATAATTTTCAGTCAGATTTGCTATAAATCGGATGCTAATTTATCAAAGCTTTTATTTAGATAAGTCTTTAATAAGGTAATGAATGCTTAGTTGATATATTATATTTTTTAATTTATATACACTCTAGATGACGTGCTGAATTTTGTATCAGCTACAATTTACCTCTAACGTCATCTATCAAAAGTTTTGAACACCACGTTAGTTATAAAATTGGCCAAACTAAATTGATAATTTGATATTATTAGTTTTAAATTGTTCTCTACGGATTTTAGTTTTTTTTTTATTTCAAACCACCTTTATTAAAACCTAATGAAACCCAAAAAAGAAAAACTAAAATCGGTCAATCCATTTTTGAGTTTTAGCGAGACTAACTAACAGCTTCATATTTTATGTATAAGAAAAAAGATTACATAAAATTGTACAGTGAACACTACAAATTTATATAAGGTATTGCGTCTATTAATTGAACTTGAACATTGTAGTTTTACAGAAACTTTCAATAAAACAGCATAAACTAAATTAAAAATCATTTGTTTTTTTTGGTGCTCGTTTCGATATCGTCTCTTGTATCAGGCTATTCATTTAAATTCATTCAATGACCATCGTTAATGACATTTCATTGATGTTAGAATTTCTTACAAGTCCATTCAAACTATTTGTAATACTTAAACTTGCCAAATAATTACCTTGCTTTCAATGATTAAATTTATCCTGTTTATTGAGGCACTGCATTTCTTTTTCTTCCAAAGAAACTAATCTTTTTTCCTGGTTGAAATAAACTTTTACCCCTTTTGTTTCACTCGGTAGAGTAACTTTAAACTTTTAAGAAAACATTCCAAGAAATAGATTGTACATAAACGTTTGAAATATAAGAGCTCGCTATTAGAAGATACAAATGTTGTATTTTCCTGACCGTTTCTTTGAGTATTTAGAAAAATACAATGCATTAAGAATCAATATCGGACAGTTTTTACATGAATTTTAGCAAACCTATTATTGCTTACAAAAGCACAAACATTAGAATTTAATTATCGTGTGAGTTTCAGGAATTATTATCATCGATGACTTTTACGTTCAATTTTGCTTACAATAATCATAATAGCAACCTGTCATATCTATGAATTTATGACCGGTGACTGAAACACTTAAAATACCTATTTAAGCAAAAATTCAATCCTATCTTTCTTTGTCTTACGTGCACCGCGGTCACGTGGTCTCACTTTCTAATAAATTAGCTAGAACGTGACGTGCATTAGCAAATGGAGACAGATTTTTAAAAGTATTCAGAAAGCTTAAGCAACTGTATAATGTCTGCTGTTAAGCAAAGGTTTGCATTTTCTAATGGAACAGTTTGCAGCTTGCATCAATCCGAACCCAGTGACCCTGGTTAACGTTACTCATTAAGGCAATTAAAGTGACAGCGACTTTACTCATTTACACAATACATTTAATGATGTAAAAAATTTGCTGTAAAGTCGCGGGAAGTAATTTGCCGCCAGTTAATTATTCAAAGACATTTATTTTGTAATTTTTTGCGTACAAAAAATATCGCTCAACAAAAATGGATTAATAGATATGAGTGTCAGCGCGTCCCTATGACAAGCGCGGACAGACGTGCGGATAACGCGTGTAACACGTTTCATATTACGTTTTTTTATTATAGAATAAAACAAATTTCAAGATATGTGTAATCATCAATTATTTTCTGGGAAATGAACTTTTATCTTTGGATGGATTTTAGTGTTACGAAACAATAAGTGTTGCCTTAAAAACAAAAATGTATCGATGTTAAGATGTGTTAATATATTTCTGTATATCTTTAATAGTAAAAAAATATTTGTGGACAATATCGTGGTGGGAAACAATAAACATGTTTCTTATTAAGAATTAATAAATAAATTATTAAAGAGAGTTTACCTTTTCATAAAGGCTCGTAGAATTCGGCCACGTGGTTCACTAAGCATGTTTAATTTCTGACTAAACAGGGTGCTCTTATCTTGGCTTCAGCCAACATAAGCGAGGTATCCGGTGGAGATGCCGGATGTCCGGAGATAACCCGTACGTTTGTATGTTACATTTGTACTGGAAGCATTTAGGCCGAGTACACTTGATAACGGTATTGTGAATTATATATTATCTCAATGACGATGACAATTTCACTTGGCCCTATATTAAATCCCTATATTTACCCTTAAGAAAAAATATTAGTTTAATGTGTTCCTGCAATAATATAGATCCTGATGTGACAAAAAATAAACCATCATTCCACTAATAAATAAGTATATATTTCTCAAAAATCTGAAGGCCTTTGCTACTAACATAGAAATGATGTAATTATCCGACAGAAAAGCATGGCATCTGGTAGATGGAAGCTTTGCAGAACTGGAAATAGATTGAGGAGACTTTTGTTCAGCGTTGGACAAAGAAACCCTAAAGACATTCCTAAAGACTGATGATTTTTATCGTAACATCATATTATGTATTTTATTAATTCTCTTCTTGGGTATTTACTCCAATACAATAAAGTGGCGTGTACTAGGTAGAAAGAGAAACTGGAATTAAATGTTTTAGAAACTATAATTTTACAGAACCCAGGAACGTGTTTCAAAATGTAGACATACAGATGCTAACATACCGATAATCATTATTTTGCAATAAAGATTAATAATAATTAAAATTAATTATCAAATCTGGCAAGCTAACCTTACTCGTTCTAGAGTCCATACAACATCTTGATCTAGATTATTAAAAAATAATCAAGTTGCCATCATTTAAATTTTAAATATAAAAACCGCTAAAAACTATATAAAAAGAAAATTGTTTTAGTATTGATTAAACAAAATTTACAATGTTTTGTTTGCAATACAGAATAAACTTCTCACGACGAAAATGTCATAAAATATTATAAACCGAATCAGCTATTCGAGATAAGCTTGGAGATACGGAGCCATTTCAAAACTTTGTAACATTTCTTCGTATCCAAGATGTAAGTAAAGTGAGATAGTCTTTTCTTTAAAAACCACAATAAGAATAAGAGGAAAAAAGTATTGAAATTTATATTAAGCTTGTACAAAAAATTATTATGATTTACAATCTCATTTCATTGTGCCTTTTATACCTCTTCATTAATAAAAATGACCATTAGAACAAAGGATTTAGTTACCACCAAATCTCTATGTTCAGTAATCAATAAATACTAAACATAGTCATGGTCTGAATGCAAGTAAAGGAAAAAAGAAAAGAAGTTAGTTGTATGGGGAGGGAAATAGCTAAAGCAAAAACGTTTTCGCTAATACGGAGGATATGATGGATTAAAGAGGACATTATAGAGGAGACTAAGAATGCAGATACTCTGGCGATAACGGATTGGAAGCCAATTGAGCCTACTGCGACATTGGGAAAAATGATTATACTTATTATTTAGTTTTTTAATTTTAGGAAAATTGAAATTTTTAAACATTGTACAGTGCAATATATTTTATATCGAACTACATTAAAAATCGCAAATCACGTGCCGTAAAAATATATAAATATCTGACAATCATATGTAGCTATATATAAATTCGCTGTGGTAGCTGTCAAGTATATGTCGTGGTTTTTGTAAGTCGAAACAGAAACCTATTTTAATAATTAATTTAGTTTCGTAGTGTTTGTTCATGAGAGTTTAAATTAACTTTGTTCATTTTACCTCTGTAAAATTAATTTTCAAGGCTTTCGTGCTTAATCATATTTAAGCAAATCATTAGCTGATAGATAATGATTTATGACATCATTATTTTAGGAATAGTTTCATGTGTATAAAATAAAACTTTAAATAGGTACTACAAAAGCAAACAGGCAAGAATTGATTGATCAATGGGTTTTTATATTCTTCTGGTTGCCCATAGTTATTATTTCAACTTAATGCTCGTGGAGCGACAATTATTGATGAGTTATCTCAAGATTAACAAGTTCAACCTGAGTGAATTTGAAAGTTTTTTAGCTTAAGAAGCTAAATATGTTAGCATGTCAAAAATTGTCGCTTACCCAGATAGTTTTATTAAGCTAGCTAAAAAGAAACTTAATACTCTTCGTTATTTTTAAAGAGATAAATACCACAACAGAAAATTTGATATACATTCAATTCAATTCAATTCTTTATTTTGCGTTCCATAGTTACATAATATAAATCTTAAGACTATAAATGACGCTATGGACCCTGTCGGGCACAACAAAATTTTAGGTTATACAGGAGAAAGGTAGATTTCAAGGTAGGTTTAAGTTAAGT
Source organism: Acentria ephemerella (assembly GCA_943193645.1). Lineage (NCBI taxonomy): Eukaryota > Metazoa > Arthropoda > Insecta > Lepidoptera > Crambidae > Acentria > Acentria ephemerella. Next base: position 4,562,976 of record OW971886.1, on the reverse strand, counting down.
GTTTAAATTTGTATAATGGTCCAATTCAAATATATGCATTCAAAATGCTATTATAATTATCTAGGGATTGTTTGAAATTGTAAGTCAGTGAGTTTTTAAATGTAAAAAATAGATTTTATAGTATTTTTGTATTACAATTGTTTGGATGTCAGTAATATTAATATTAAATAATTAGAAATCATTATATTGTATTGTTTTTTTTTTTTTTTTTCTAATATGTCAATTGGGTAAAATGTCAAGTAGGTAATGTCAATAGTTTAAAATTTCTAGTGTTTATAAAGTGTAATGTCTAAATGTCAATGGTCTGTTAATTATTATTATTTTAGATATTGTTGAAGAAATCCGATAGCTTGTCTTCAAAGTACTCGTTAATGTTGTAATATGCTTTTTTGACCAATAACATCTTTAAGTTGTTCTTGAATTTTTTGAAATTTCTTTCTTTCTTCAATATCTCCGGAAGACGATTATAAACTTTGATTGCCATTGCGTAGGGGCTTGTTGAGTGTAATTTTAATTTTGATTGTGGTAACACCAAGTTGTTAGGATATCTTTGTGGATATCGTCTCGGCACGTCGGATTTTTTTACGAAAAAATCTGAATACTTTTTTACTAACATAATAAGTTCGAGTATATATATAGATGTTAATGTCAAAATATTATAATAAATAAAGTATGGTTTACAACTACAGGTAATATCAATATTAGCGATGATACGTGTTTTCTATTCTCTAAATATGACGTAAACCATTTATGTGTGGTACCCCTAACACCTATGCCATAAAGTTTATTTAGAAGAATCCTATATAGTACCTTATCGTAGGCCTTTGTCATATCGAGTAACAGACCGACTGCATATTTTTTGGAATCCATTATGTCTAGTGCATTCTGGATGTATTTATACACGGCTAAAATTGTGGATCGGTTTTTTCGAAATCCATTTTGGCTATTATCAAAAATTTTATATTTTTCACAAAAAGAATACAATCGATCAAACATAGTCTTTTCAAAGACTTTTGCGGCTGTTGGTAGTAAGGAGATTGGACGATAATTACGCTTATCTATTTTTTCACCCTTTTTAAAAATTGGTTTAATGAGTGACACTTTCAACATATCTGGAAAAATGCCACTATCAAAGGATTGGTTAATTAAAAACTGAAATGGGCCGGCTAGTTCTTCAGAACACTGCCTTATTAACGTTGGCGGTAATTCGTCAATTCCACAGCTATGTTTGCACTTTAACTTTTTTATAATTTGTTTAATTTCGACTAATTCAACTGGCCTTAGAAACATAGTATTGAGTGCCGGTCTTACTACAGGTCGGCCGCACGGCGGCGTATCCCCACCTCGGTTTGTGCGCCCCACCGATACAAAGTACTCATTGAATGTGTTGGCTACCTGTTTTGGATCTGACAAAAGATTATTATGGATGCGCAATATAATGTTACTTTTAGTTTTCTTTACATTTTTATTAGTAGTTAGTACATCTAGTGTAGTTCGCTCGAAAACGTGCATTTCATGCTTGGAAAATCACGTAAACTTGATTATGTAGGATTTTATATTAATTTAAATAAATAAAAAATGATTAACAATGAAGAATACACTTTTATAAGATGATTTATTTTAAAAGTCAGTTTTGCTCGGATTGAAATATCAAACATACCCATTTTTAAACAAAGTCGCTTAGCGAAAGAACTATAACAAAAATACAAAAAAAATAACGTATAGTTATTTCATTACTATGGTATATAAATTTTGTAAATTAAAACTAGATAAAAATTTCAAGAAATCCTCGCCTTAATACTTAATACTGAATTTTTATTTTTCTTGATATTTTAATAAATATTTGGCAAGAAATAAATCATGGGGCGGTATAAGAGAAAATCCGATTCAAGGTCAAAATATTTTATTCTACTTTTGTATATAGGGTGTCTTATCCTAGAAGAACAGACAAGACAGTCAGCAAGATTTGTCCCTACCTTTACATGTAATTGAGGATCGTGTAACGAAATGTTAAAATCCATGATAAAACCTATACATAGTCAATAATAAAATATGAATGAAAGAACAAAAGTCAGTAATAAAAATATGGTTATATTTTTGTGCACAAATGTAACTGTTTCACTGTCTGTTATTTTGTTCAAAAAACAGAATTAATCAACAAATTAATATTTTATTTAATTAAAATACATTGTAAATTGCTATTTTAGAAATTGAGCTTCAACGCTAATGGACAAAATGGACTGGATTAGAATTCCAATTCGATGGAAATATTTTCTTCCTTTAGATACAACATACACCGGGGCTTGAAGTCCAAGAAATGGAAATTATTTCATCACGTCCAGAAAATACGCATTCTTTTCTTGCCATTTTTTGCTCGATATCGTCAAATGTCTTTGAGAAACCATTTTAACCAAACCAAAAATAAAATAGAGCTGATAAGAAACTTTGTTTTCGAAAAGTATTGCTGTGACGTAATCAGAATTATTTGGACAAAATAAGTTGGATTGAATTGATTTGGTCAAAAATGCGGAAAATAAATTTAAAATAGAACAACATTTAATATGCTAAAATGTCTTATTAAAAAAGGATTTTCCTGTTCTTAAAAGACCGTAAGCTCGTCAATAATAAATACAAGTAGGCTTAAATTTTTAAATTCACAGTTTCTTATACAAAAGTACGTAGTCAGAATTTTCTCGGCAAAATGTGGAAAAAATTGGCATTTTCCAAAGTAATTTCTCTAGGAAAACGCTTCTCTTTAAATAATAAATTTCTTAGTAGAAATGAAATGAAACGGTGATGTATTGTGGGTTGAGAGAATTTAATAAGCCCATTATAGAAACGTCTGGCACATAATAATATTTACGAGCTTTGTTGCGGTTTAATTAGAACTGTAATTAATAAGCAGGCAGTGTAAAATGTGTTTGAATGAGATAGAAATTAGTTTAAGTGTGATTTCTTGCAACTTAATGAGGAACAAAATTACGACAAGTAAACAAACAATCCAGTATTCCTGTCAGTTTATCTAAGCCTAGAACGACGCCAATTACTGATAACAGAAGCACCTAGTTATACACAACACAGACGCGTACATATGTACGGCAGTATTAAATCAATTAATACAATTCTTTTTTTTTTATTGTTGAATATTTTTATACAGATAAAAAGCAGATTACAGCTTACATGACGGTCAACACTCACCACCAAATTAGGCACGGTTATTGTTTTACTTGCGTTGAATATACCATATAGCCATTTTCTGTTTGCTGAACTAATGTACATCTATGGCTTTTATAGTATTTTTCTTATCTTTGTGCTCGCTGCTTGTATGTAAGTACTTATGTTACATGTCTGTTAACGTGGTCATCTAGCCTAGCTATGTATAATAGTAGGCATGTATGCACATGCCCACATGCTCACTATCATACTTACTATTATTTCTTAAGCAATATAAAACATCTCCTTAAGGTACATAAAATTAAGTCGTTTTTCAAATATGATGCATACAATAATCTTTAAACTGGATGGTGACTAAAATAGGGACGTACCTCTTATTGCGGAACTATATTCTCATTTAAAAAATATTACATTAGCAATAATTAATATAAAGTATTTCTACAGATACTTTCCCCTAGATTGAAAAACAGAAAAGACAGAAGAAATACGCCAAATGCGTTTTTGTTCTTTTTTGGGATTGATTAATGCAATTGGCCTTGGAGAGTTCTCATGCCTTAAAGGGCCTTAGAGAATTTCTAAACGACAGGTATCACTTCCAGGGGAGGTGTCCCGCGGTCTCTTAGAGTCTCCAGGGTGCTCGAGCTATGTGGGAGGGGTCGCACGTAGTCCACGCTGACGCACATATAGGACAAGCCCCTTGTCCCGCGCGTACCCCTAAACCGGCCTGTATAGTGCTTTACCTTTCACTAGTATCTACTACTACGAGGTAGAGTTTCTTACAAAACATTATCCCAAACATCACTATTTTATACAACTAATTATAAGGTTTATCGAAGATTTATAAGATTTTGTCATTCTTGCCTATCCGGATAGTTTAGTTCTATGGCAATCAATGTCTAATGATAATATAATTGTTTTTGGCTTTACTGGATTAAGAAGAAATGTAATTTAGTTAGACTTCAAGACAGAAAGGCAACTCAGATAGAGACTTTTTTAGGCTTACTTTGCATTTCCCACCTTTCGTTTACTTGTATTTGGCTTATAGCTAGCACAGATAGTACTGTTAAGTTGATAGAAATTCCTTATGTTGCATATTGACATAAACAAAACAGAGATAAAACAAAAACAATATGTTACAAACGGTGGTCTTATTGCTAGAATTATAATTAATACATACATATTATAAATACATACATATTATAAATACTACATATTATAAAAGAAAGTTCCCGGCCGAGTCTGTCTGTTCACGATAAACTCAAAAACTACGGCACGGATTTCCATGCGGTTTCACCAATAGATAAAGTGATGCATTAGGAAAATTCAAACATCCACTAGCTCATGAACTCATAAAATCGTAATAATATTTGAGCATAATGGAAAAGATTTATTAATAAGTAATGAAAACATGTTGTTAATGCTTAACTGTTTTAATTAGACGACCATTAATATTAAATTATATCTCTTACTATCGCCTTACGACAGTGATAAATATATTTAAAAGATTTTGAAGCCAAAAAGCAAGTAAGTATACCAAATCCTATTTTGACTATGGCTTATTTGTATCATATTAGTATATCTAAATACACCGCGACGTACAATCTTTGCAGTGTAAATCAGTCGGAATTAGTAACCTTATTCCTATACTGTGGCTTTAATACGAGGATTAATTAAATGCGATCCATAAAGTTTAATGTTCCTTCTGACAGTTAAAATCGTTTTCACATAATTTTCACACATAAAATTGTTTCTTTCGTTGATTGTTCCACCAAAACCAGTTAACCAACAAAAAATGTAATCGTAGCCTCTGGGATAGTAGTCAAAACTGCAATTTATCACTGTTAGAAGTTGTTATTAAAATATGGGAAAATAGTCTTTAATAATAACGGCAAGGAAGTTAAATACGGGTATTTTATCATAGTCTGCTATTTCTATGACAAAAATTTATATTAAATGTTTCTTAGTTTGCTGGTTTTTAATTAAAAACACAGCATATCTCTCTCTAGCAGTAGAGACATTGCTCTATTGACATTGCTGCTCCTACTACTTACCAGTAGTAGGAGCTGTTCATACGTGCAACATTCTGCCTTAGCCACATTGGCAGCCTAAAAGATGCCCATTTAAGCATTTCTTATAGGAGCCCATGGAATACGCGAATCCGTAAGATATAACGTAAGAACGGGAACAAATTATTGCAACCATGTCTTACTTATTTATTTGAGGGCCAAATTTTAATCTGTGTCATGACATACATCTGGAGAAGTCAGGACAAACTTCGCAATGTGCCTAACGTTGTAGAGCAAGTTCCTATTTGACCTTTTAGTCGAATAAGTTAGCAAATAATGATGTTTGTTGGGGGGATGGACCACTATAGCCTAGCATATTCACAAGAAAACGCAAGGCTCTATGTATTTTATCTATTTTGCACTGAAAGTTGTTTAATATTATTTAAAACTGTCAAACTAGAAGGTAAAAACCTTCTTGGTTTCAAAAAAATATTGGTTCAACCTGCCCTATATTCATTTCGAATACTTACATTATAAAGTATAAAATTTATAACAATAAATTAAATCGATAACACAGAACTGAAAAAGAACGCATAAAAAAGCGGAAAAATGCTATGCTGTTATTTATACTACCTCATTTCTTATTGACGTAATCTTGTGAAAGAAATTGACATAACTACATCACATTATCGGAGAAAATAGTTCTGGCTGCAGAGTCAATCTGACTGCAGAGCCTGACACGGATGGGTAATTTCTCTAATGTATAGAGATAACCATACATCTTATTACCCAATATTTTCTGATAATTTTATTAAACAAAACAAAGTTAAACCTAAGAGAATAACGTACAAAACAAAAGAAAATTGCTCTTATATTCTCTATGGTTACTGAAAAGCTTTGTGGAAATCGAACATTGTTATTTTACATAGAGTCTTAAAGTATTTGTACTTTTAATAGAATTGTAATGATTGGAATTCATTTCATAACTCGTAATAAGACCGCGCAATTTACGTGGAGGTATGTGGGAAGGTTTAATTCATTATCCTGCACGTCTAACCCCTTGCATTATTTAAATGTCAGTCGTATTTATCAAATATGTCATGATCTTATAATATTGCTTTCTGTTATAAATATCAATAATCAGTGAAGAATAAAACGATGTTTTACGTTGGATTCGAATTTTAAACACGCTTTATTGAAAAGACGCAGTATAATTTGATAAATGAATGTGGCGTTTCAACCACAGCCTGCTTTAAGTGTGCATTTATCTACATATAGACAGAAGTCCAAAGCATTAAGAGTACTTCCTACACTTGTTACTTTTGCAAACATCTTGAAAACAGCTTAGTAAGTCTCCCTACTTTCAACACAGAGCTTATAAGTAAGCTATGTGCCTGAAGGGCACTGCTGTTAATTTAAGTACCAAGAAAAGTATTAGAAAAATATCGCCTATAGACACCTTCAATATAAAGAGAATTATTTTATAAACCGCTGCTTTAACATTCCTAAGACTGTAGAGTATCAAATTATCTGCAAAATTAATGCTTTAAATGTTTTGTTATTATACAGACTACACTTTTTCTTTCACACTTAAATACGACAAACACCCAAAGAATCTACAGAACTTGTACGCAAATTTGAGATCGCACATTTAAGGTTAACATTTACGAACACACAATTTCAACCTTTTTTTAACCAAGAGCTAGCGTTAAAATACATATCTGAAATTTCAGATTCACTAGAAAATAAAATGTGTAAAAACGAGAGTTCTTTCAGAGATATTGAACTCAGAATGAAGAGTGGTTTTAGATGGATTACGTAACCCGACCGGAAGATAGATTTTGTTTCTAATAGAATATCCAAAATCAAAAATAAACATGTGTTAAATTATCTTAAAACGTCAATTGCATAGAGTAACGTCGCGTGGCTCCATATTTGCAGCCTGAACACTACTATAGTCAAAGTTCGTTAAGTTAATTAAGTGTCTCCGCAACTCCTCCATACTGTTTTGTAAGATATGTGGCGCTTGGGATGGACTAGATTGGCAGTTTCCTAGTTTTCACTCCTGTCTAGTTGCCTCTATAACAATGTTTCAGTTAAAATAGCGTAAGCACTTTTGCCTGGCATTGTTTGTCGAACTTTCTAACAGCGTACTCCCTGAGGGCTTTTAAAATGTTTTATACCAACATGAATATTTGTCACGCGCTAATTACAAAGTGGACACAAAATATTTGGTATTGTAAACTTTGTTTATTTATTTTATTACAGAACTTCTTTTCACTTTATCTGTATGTCTGTAAACTTTTATCATATAAATCCATTATCATTATTTAAAAACTTTTGAACTTTTATTGTATTACTAATAATGATTTCAAACTAAAATTTTACTTTAATGGCTGACTAAATATTCTTTGGTAAATAATGAAAAGTATGTAATTTTGTACCGCACACGTCCTACAAGGGTCTGTTACAAAATCAGTGAACCAAGTAACCAAGACCAATCATGCGCAATCCAGGTAGATTTCTTGCGAATCAATTTGCAGCCACGCTTGACCAGAAAGTTCTTTACCGTAACGAGAAAACTGAACTGAAATAAAACACAGGAACGTTGATTTGTCACTTGTGTCACACATCTCTTATTAATTTTTAATTAATTTCATGTTTTGTGAAAATCATGTAATTTTAATTATAAAAGTTCTATCGTTTATCTTTCAACAATTTAATCATTAACAACTATTTTATTAAAGTGTATAACTTAAGATTCTGTATAATAATGAAGTTAATTGGCATAAAGTTCATTATGTGTATTCTACAAATTAGAAATGCGGTTTTAGCAAATGTTCTCTCAACTCTCTAACTTCAAGAAAATTTGTGGTTCTGCTAGTAAGTTCATAAGTCAAAATCATTTTTTATTTATATAAATTTAAGTAGACTTTTACAACAAAACAACTTTTTCGCTTTTTATGCCTCGTCTGCTAAATAGATCAACTGATAACTAACAAAAGCAATCATTGTACCAATAATTGGACATTCCTGATGATGCATGTACTATGATTTTCTAAAGGGAGGTCATCTTCAGCAATGGATGTATTTTGGCTGATATTATGATGATGATGTATCAAGTTCCACCTTAACCTTAACTTCCACCACAATGAATAAATAAATTGACAAACGCTAATCAAGTAAGAACTCCAATAATTAATTAGGAGGAGTTCTATTTATGAAAAAAGCAAGTCATATAGAAAAAGCCTTCAAAGGGTCAACACTGAAAAAGTGGGTAAATAAACGAGAAAGCCCCGGGCAAAGGTGAAAAATCTCGGACAAACCGCACTGAAATCACTCAAGCTAACGGCATACAGAGATCTGCACTTCGGCGCTCGTGACCTGTGACTGGGGCCATTTTTCCCGGTCACAACCGCGACAACTAGGCTCGGAAACAGGGCCGGCTTTGGGAATACTATATCTTTAAGCTGGCTACTCTAAGTAAAAATCACAGTTATGGATTTATCAATGACACTTCCTGTGGTATATTTAAAAACTAAACACTCAGCTTGCTAAAATTTATAAAGGTTAAGCATTATTCATTTAATGTGTTCTAATGGTAAAACACCTCCTTGTTACACCCCTCAGCCAAATTACATCTCTTTGTAGTTGTGTCTTGTGTCGTTTGGAATACTGTTAATGAAATAATTTCTTTTTTTTAACTTGGTATCTGGCGCGGAAATATTTGGTGTTGCAGCTTCTTTAGATGGTGCATTGCAAATCCACCTTCCAACTTCCAAAAAAGCTTAATTTGCCGGTCTAAGTAAGGTAGCGTTCGTGTTAAATTATTAAAAAAACTAAACTAAAAGAAAACTTAACTTTTCTCTGTTAACCGACTTAGAATAATAAGTTAATAAATAAACTTTCTTTAACTTAAGGCAGGCTTTGATAAATTGATGGTTTTGGTGTTAATTCATATTTTTACCCCTAGCGGAATTTCCGGGACAGTAGTAGACAGTAGTATTTGCACTAAATTTTTATCACACAGAGGAAGTTTCTTATTTTAAGTGCTTTTGGGATTTTTTTTTACAATTGGCTACTTTTTTTAAACCGCGTTTAATCCAATACTTGTTAAGTGCATTTGCACTATTCCCGACAACATTCCATGAATACAATATTTTAAAACTCGATTCCAAAATTCAACGCCTCACAAGAAAAACGATCAAAACAGTATGAAAACTTCCGTGTATGTTTAGATTGTTGACAACACATATATTGTTTTGGCTAATTAACTTAAATAATAAAATGATAATTAAGTTATTTAAACTTATTTATCCAAGAAGGGTGGGTAATCCATTCGTTCCTTCCATTTTGTACCTACCGAATCTTGGCACGGATAGCAGGGCAGCATTCGAACTATAATCACGCGGTTAAAATTACACTCGTCATCGATTTTCAAAAAAACGGTAAAAATACAACCATGATTGTGCTGTGTAATAAAAAAGGGTGTTTCTTTGAGTGGCTCGGTATTAGACTGTCGCAAAGGTGCTTATCAACTTTGAGAATTTAAGGTGCTGATTACGAAACTGAAGCGGTGAATTGGTAAATTTTCCCATATCTTTACACAGCCCTTTATTCCCATTACACCCTTCTGACCTCGAACCAGCCGCGTATATACATACAAAGATACATATAAACAAAGTGATTTCTAACTAGATAGTACCCATTTCTTGGTTAGTACAGTAAAATATTTTAAATCTGAATACGTATCTGAGAGCAAGGCCTCGGCTAAAACAAACAAAAATGGTAACCGCTTTCAATTTTGGAGCAGCGTGAACGCAAACCGGCTCAGAAATTGAATTCAAAAATAGTGATTGACGTGGTTACCGAGTAACAGACATTGACGCAACCTATTCACTACAGTATATGGAAAATTGTATGCTCATGTATTGAAACTGTTCATCAACCAAATTCAAAAAGTTTTTAATTCGACAGCAAGTTTATTTTTTGTTCATTCGTAACACGATTTCTCTGTCAATAGTGAACAAAATTTTAATTCTATTTAAAAGAATATACTCATGATGTGGTCCCATTGTCAACAAGTCAGGATTCTATGAAGGGATCCCAGAAAATTCGAGGGCAATCATCAAATTTAATATGCTGGTATTTAATTCTAAAGCTATTTGAGTATGTTTGACAAGCGATAAACCAACAGACAAGTCGACAATCTGACGGCCCCCCTTACAGGCAAACTTTAACTCAAAATTGTGAAAAGTTTTAAGCAAAACAAAAAACCAAAAAATACCATACCATAGCATTTTGCTTTTAATGCGATAAGGGCTCAGTATTTGATATGTAAAAATTGCGAAAAATATTTCACAAACAAAATAATGTCTTCAAACACTAAAATCGCAAAAATCATTCAATTTAAGAAGTTATTTAATTTTAAAAAAATTGCCCTCGGAGCTTCACTTTCTTTTGTTTCTGTAAACAACAATTTTAATTTCAAAGAATACTAGTGCCACAGCGATAAATATAGAATACAAGTGCCGTGGTAGTATCTGTCGCGATATCATCCTTATCGGAGACCTTTTTGGTGCATTTGTTCAGTTCAGTTAGATTTCAATGTAAATATTATTATGTTTTATTTTTACCAAGTAACATTTTACCATGAATCATCTGAATACTCCAGGCGTTTTGAGACCATCGTACACCGTTCTGTCAAAAAATATATGAGCATGCAAAATTGAGCACTTCTTAACACTTGAGTAGTTCTTACGATTAAATATTCGTTCTTAAAATAGTAGTAGCGTTACTATAGTTAATACCATGAAAAGACAGACGCAAATAATTTTTCGTTTTTATTTTTCAGATAACCTCAACCTTATTTATTTATTCAATAAACCGCAATTTCTCCATTTTAACTTTTATGCGAAATCCGAGTTACTCGCATGTAATTTATATTAATGATCGACATTTTAGATCGTGGAAGGTCGTAAGACTAAGCTGCAATCAAAATTTTAAAGTCACCCATATATTTAAAAAATCTGAAATTGCATTGTAAATAAACTAATTCACAGCGTGTTTAGCGCTATTTAAAAGTGGTGCAGGAAATACTATTGATGTAATTTTAATCGTTTATTATATATGTTAATTTTACCACATAATTCATTAATCGATTTGTAGGATTAAGAATTTTGAAGGATTTTTTATTTTATTTTATCAAGTATAGAGCATAGTTTAGGCTTGAAACACGTTAAGCGAAATCTAACAATTAAGTTAATAGTCTAAGGGTCTTAGAAGGCGTCGGTAAATTGTTCAAGAGCTTCCAACCCCTAAAGAAAACATACATGGAAATAGGTTCGAGGGCGTAGTACAAAATTACATTTGAAGAGATACGCTATATGGTAATGAAATTGACATGTTGAGAGTGCTACATAAAATCCATTTTATTGGATTTACGTAATTGTGTTATTTGATGATAATCTGTTCATCCCAACACGTTGAAGCATGAACTGTACCTAATCTGCATTTGTTTATTGTTTTGTATTGGTTGCAATATATCTATTTCAAGAAACCATTTATTCATCATTACCAATAACAATCAACATGCTAATGCCAGCATTATCATATTAGAAAAATACGTAGAGTTTTGGGTTGTAGCAACACTACATTTTCCTAGTGTAAGTTGACTGGAGAACGTGGTTGCCATAACAACCGGGACCAAAGAGAACGTGCCTGCTCAAGCTTGGCAGTGCCAAAGACAGCAAATTTTTGTTTGATAGCGTGACCAAAAATGGCTGTTTGCACCACTTCGCCAGCGAGATCGAAAATAATAATAAAAAATCTGTAAGTTTAAATCGTATTCAATCATTTCAATCGTCTTAATAATGTTGTTCACCGGATGTCAAATCTAATTATAACAACAGCAGCACCTCTGTAGTAAATTTTGTGAAACTAGATTTTAATATAACTATACTTTTAACATCTGATGAGAGTAAGGAAGTAAAATCACAAATGTATATCTGATTAAAACGATAAGAATAAAAAAAAAATATTTATTAACTAACAAAGAGTGTGTAAGTATATCTTTTACAGGTACGTTTAATACACCAGTATTCACGTTTGTTTAGCGCATTATATAGAATGGAATGCACAAAAAATACTTTATGTGTGCATTAGTTAAATTCTTACAAATGTAAGAATTTAACTAATGCACTTCTAATGTTCTTTTTAATAATTATTTCTATCAATACATTAATTACAATCTTTTTTAAAATAATTGTTATTCTTTACAATAATTTCTTCAATTGAAACGAAACAACTAACATTATAAAGAGATGAAGTTAAGATGAAGGAGATATCACACTGAAATAAATTTATATTACAAATATTCATTTACCAATATTTAGGTTGGAGCTTAAGGGAAGGGAGGGAGGACATCAGCTATAATCAGGTACAAGCTGAATAGGTTCTTCTAATTTTTTTGCAATATAAATTAAATTTTGATTACATAAAAAATAGTAAAGGCCTAATTCCAGCGCAATATGCAACATTTGAAAGCAAATCTGAAAAAAATATATTTCAAAAAAAATTCATATAAAGTTACGTTTATGGCTAGTCCACCGAAATTATCATTCTGCTTTTACCCCACACTTATCACAAAAATTGAGTGATCTCTTCTATTAGCTCAAAACATTCAAAGATGTGCCATTATCAGCCAAAAATGATAACTTTGGCTAATTATTGAAACGTGTCCTTTCTAATTTATAAAAATGATTGTAAAAATAAATAGTACCATAAAATTCTTCAAGCCTTGTTAAAGTAATCAGCATAAGTAAATATACCTTATACCCACAGTTAGTATTCAACAACATTGCATCTAAACATTATAATGTTAGAACTTTCTGAATAGAAATCAAAATTGAGTTGGAAAATTTTACATTCATAATTGGAAAATTTGCAAGTTATTTGACTCTTCTCTTTAATTTACCCACTTTGAGAACACGCCTCTATTTAAAGCAGAATTCAGTTTAATTAGCTTAATTTGTGTGAGTTATAATCACTTTATACAACAATAATTTCAAAGTTGACTTAAAAGTTTTACCTTATATTTTATTTAGTTGCTGTTAGATAATGCTGTATATATTGTCAATAATGTCAAATATTCGAATGGTATAATGTTCTTAGGCTTTATCTCATATGAAGTGGTACTTACTTAACTTTATTAAACTACTGCAGTGTCAAGAAATATGCTTAATTTGTAACTAAGAAATCATTATATATTACTGTGTTACAGGTTTTTCATGGTCGAGCCACTCTTTGTTAGCTATAGGTAAGAATGAAAATAATACAAATACAATCGTTGCCTTCAACGGACGCCGCTGAAGGCAAACTGTTATAGAGTTTGGCAGTGTTGAAATCTTTATTATTGTTTTAAATAGCGTCATCACAATCCATCCCAAAGGTGCGAACAATACTCCACACAAGACTGGACCTGGGTTTTGTACAGCAGACATAACGGATTGTATTTAGAAAGCCTAAGTTTCTTCAACAGGGAAGGCCCATCTTAAAGAGGAAGCATGTTTATATAGTGGCCATGCTACTAAAAAAAATTGAATTTCAAAAGATTTAACCATAGTAAGAGTAATTATATTTAGCATTTATGAAAGGCAACCATTACCTTTCTGTTAACAAAAACGTAAGGTAGAGATTTAACGATAAAAATCAAATTCTACTAACAAAAAGTTTTGTTATCTATATATCTAACTCTCCAAAGTAAATATAATGAATTGCTCGTTTCATTTGAATTCCAAATTCAATTTGAAATGTAACTGAAGATATTCTGAGTGTAATGCTGTAATGTTCAACATCTGCATAACCCAACTTAAACTAGCGTATTACATTACGTAAAAGTTTCATCGTTAGATATTAATCTGGGAAAACTAATCCCTACTAACGTTAAATGAATGTGGCTGAGTAATCCTATCAGTTGGATTTCTACATTTCCAAATTTGTTTTTTGGAAACTGTATTAAAACAATGTTAGTTTGATGTATATTTGGTATAGCTATGACTTATATAATGGTTAGAAACAAAGCTACGGCCTTATCATATCTACAATAGTAATTAGTCATAGTTATTACATTAGTCTTTTAAATACTAGCGTAAACTAAATTTACCTTAATTGCAAGGTTGCCGTAAATAACACAAAACACACTGCTCCCATACAATTTTAAAAAAACTTCAGAATGATCATATTATTTTAATTGTCTTTTAAATGTAAGGTCCATTATTGATAAACCTAATTTAGAGAGTTTGAGCATTTATGAATGGCTATCATCTAAAACTGAAGAACATGCGAAGGTGTTAATATCTCCGAACTTATCGTCTCCATAAAAATTACCGTGAGTATGACACGAATATGCTGGCACAGCTAGCGAACATAGATTATATGAAACTCTATGATGATTGCGTTAATGAAATTTGGAGCAACGACACTTATGGCTTTGTTTATGTTAATGGCAAGTGATCTGTTTGTGATGTTGAACACACATGGCCTTACAAAAAGCCTGGCATCAGATAAGGATTTATGTTGTAATAAAAGAGACTGCGTAAAGAAGGATCAATGTTATACCAAGTTTCATTTCATGGATTTGTTGGATTAACAAACAGCAAACAGACTTCTATCCTTATTTAACACATGATACATATATTTGATTGTTGCTGATTAAATATGCGCGTGTAATATATTTTTTAATTTTAGGATACTGTTATCAAACTGAGGAGCCTATATCGAAGATTGGCCGATCAAAACTCGGATAGAAACTAGTATAACAATAATCAGAGCTAATTCAAAAAGTTGTTACCCGTCTAAAATGAAAGGTTGTAATGTAAAATTAATAATCCAGATCCTTTTGAAGTAAAAATTGTGAATAAAATATCCTAAATTTATAACACTTTAAATAGGTCCTTTCTTTGGACAGACTCCAACGGTAAATCTGTTTGTGAACATAAAGGGGCGGCTTAGATATCTCGATCAGTTGGAATTTTAGGCTATGCAATAGCCACTTAAACTCAAGTACGAGATAGCATGGATTTTAACAAAATATTCCAGTCTATTTTCAATCAATTTGCTCGTAATTGCATGGTATCCGCCAATTACACTTTTCTGTACCACAAAATAAAGTGCTTTTGATAAGAAATGCACTAACTAACAGGTATACACCTGCGTGTCTACATTTCTTTCCTTAACGTCTCAATAAACTCACAACACTTTAGATTTTTGGCAATTAGAAGTATAAATAATAACGTGTAATTTCAACTGAGGACTCAAAACGACCAAACCAACTGTTATCGCATATTATTTGAAAGCACTTGCTTCAGCAAAAGACATCTTCTTTAAACCCTAGTTCTATTTGCAAGAATAATGATCAGTTTGAAATAAATGATAGATAACTGTCAAAGTGCGCATGAGTGAAATAAAAGGTATATTTTGGTATTATTGCCAATAAATACCGATAATCGGATAGGTCGAACTGCAAAAGGAAAGGTGTAAACGGCCAAATTCCGTTATCAACAAAGGTTTTTTATATTACTTCGAAATACCATCATTTTATTAAAAAATACAAAGTATTCAGCCCAAGATATCTTGGGCTGAATACTTTTACATACTTCAATACGTTTTCTTCTCCATTCCTTTATCATCTAATGTTGCGATTCTTCGTCTTTGTCACCGAAGTTTTAAATTTGTCACAAATTTCTTACAGATGTTCTTCATGAGGTAAGTTTGCTTTAGAAAATCGTTTATGACGTTGAAATTGTTAAAGATTGTGTAACGATGGGAACCATTTATTGTAAATTATATTTGTGTTGTGTATATATATATTGACAATTCTTAAGGCACAATTTGTTTCAGATAAAACTTGGTGCAGGTAAAGAGGTATTAACAATATTTAGATAATTTCGTTATTTTATGGCCTTGCTTTTTGGATTTTTATCTTTTATTGTTAGTAGATATTTTGAAGTATCTGTAACTACTTTTAAAATCTTTACTACGTTGAATGTTTTGGGCACTTAAGTAATAACTGATTAATGATGGAAGGTTTTGGGCTCATATAGTTTATAACCTATATTTTTCCTTTAGCATACACTCCTTGGTAATCTTTATAGGTACATAGTATAATTATAACTAAACCTTAAATGGAAGCTGAACTTCCCACTAAAGCTGGTTTTTATTACCTAACTTTAGTAGATATATTCACGTTACCTCGAAAATTTTAATTTCAATAACGAAAGCTTTTCCATGGAAAAACTGTTTAAAAGAAGAAAAGAAAATTAATTAAATAAGGACTCTTTGATCATTGAAGACGACCTCGAAAATAGATTCAAGAGATACATAAAAGTAGGAAATATAATTTATCTGCAACAAATAATAATTTAAAAAACCATATACCAATACTTATCATTAATATTATAACTCATCGTAATCATTATATATCATAATAATCATAACGAGTTGATTATTTTGCGAGTGCAAGTAACGGAGATAACCCTTACGCAAACGAGCCAGCATTTTAAGGATTTATTTTATTTTAACCACTCTTAAGTAGAGATTAATGTTTTGGTTGCTTAATATTGGCATTTTAAATGACATTCCTGCTTGAAGGCTTTGTTCGTCGTGATTGTCAGGCTCGAAGGACCAACTATGTCGACGATGGATCACTGATGAGAGGATTCGGGTGAAATAAAAAGCGAAAACTGTGTTTTCCATAGATATCCATTGGTCGACGGTCGCAGTTAACTCAGTGCTGGTAAACTTAAAACTATTTAAAAAAAACCGCACACAATATAATTGATTAACCGATTGATGGTTAGACATGATCGCCACTGGAAAAAGGAACTTATTACATAATGCCCAAAGAACAAAATACTTAATTAATATTTAAAGCTATCTCCAAGAACCTAACCTATATAATACAGTAAATACTCAAATACTATTTATCATGAATGTACTTAATTAATTACTAATATGTATTTATTTATTTTACAGGGCCGTGGTCAATGTCAAAATATCGATTTAAAAGTTTTTCAATATGATAGTTATAAAGTACTTAAGGTTATTGCATGCTTAGTAACCTGAAAAACAAGTTTATAGCTTCTACTAGTTTTGATACGGGACAGACACAGAAAAAATATTTGTACTTGTATTCACCACGCCGTAGTGTCCTAGCGACCAATCATAAGGATTGGTCACTAGGATATAATACAATACAAAAATAGTGAAGTTCGTTATTTTAATTACCTCTGGATTATTCTCAAGTACAAAAGTAAATGAAGAACGGCGCTAAAGTAATATGAATAACTGATTTGTTAGCGTCAAAGTGCCTCCATTTCAATTTTAAATTTAGTTAAATGGCCTCTATTGACATGACCACTGTTTCTGAAGCAAAATTTATGCGTATTTATGCTAAAAATTCTATGAGTAGCACCCGCTTAAACTCTGAACGCGTTTTGATATTACTGAACTGCAATTTATTTTTTATACCATGGAACCCGACCCTATTAATAATACGGTAATACGCATTAACGATCTGGACTTAGGTAAAGGGAACTGATTTGAAAAAGTATATCCCTTAATTTTCTAGAACAGACAAGACATTCTAGAACAAAGTGCTGAGGTAGGCGGTACATGAATTACGTGGAACCAACGGAAAGGTGTACAGCAGGTTTCACGGCATAATTCAGTGTTAGTGTCACATTATCGTTAGCATAATCGGGCTAACAGCTGCGGCTCCGCACCGTTTTTACTAAAAGAAAGCATCAAAACGAGAATTTAAAGTGTGCCATAATGTGTTTTTTGTCAGTATTCCGGAAAGTATTTTGCGAAGCAGGTAAACTGACGTTAGAGTTCAGTAAATTGGGCAGGGTTATGATTATTTATTATTTTACTTTATTTTAGTAGGCGTCAAATAATGTCTCAAGATATTAGGAAAAATCATCAATAGCCTATTAGTTATATGAAACATAGTTGTGTGTTAACAGCCAAAATGTCGTCGTTCCTGCCCCTTCTTAATCTTCAGAGCACTACTCTGTCGCTACAGAACA
The DNA here is from genome assembly GCA_943193645.1 of Acentria ephemerella. Taxonomy (NCBI): domain Eukaryota; kingdom Metazoa; phylum Arthropoda; class Insecta; order Lepidoptera; family Crambidae; genus Acentria; species Acentria ephemerella. The sequence continues at coordinate 4,544,708 of OW971886.1, read as the reverse complement.
GTATGACTTTGCTCAGCATGGAGCTACGCTGTTATTTGAACCCCAGGGAGAAAACATCGAGACCGTAATCAACACCGCCTCGCGGAAACTCGGTTTACAAAACCCACGTCCAAAATTGTGTGAACCACGTATAATATTGCTAGCTGTTTTGGGATGGTTCTGCTCTGTACCTTCTCGATGCTCTAGCTAGACTGTTTGCAGTGACGTGTTATGCGTATAATTGGTGATGCAGAGGTAGTGAACTTCTCGTACTGACTATAATCAGGTGGTGTCGAGTCATTTGCTGCGTTGTTTAGAAAAACATCTTTACGTCACAATGCCATTCCGACCTTTCTTCATCGAAGTAACAAGTAGGAAAATTAACTCCCCAACACGCCACGCTGATACGCATTGATGCATGATAACGAGATCAACTTATCGTGCCTTACTTAGTACAAAGAAATTCGACAAAAAAATTTTGATTTACCCATCATGGAGGATGTTGTTTTGTTTTGCCTTGATGATAATGAAAATAGTTTTTTGATACCTACACATATGCCAAAAGTAAAGACATTTCAGTTAATTAATATGCTTTATATTTCCCAGTTAAGAATAATTTTATGGAATTTTTAATGTATTGAAACTTTTATATCCCTGTAATCAATTAAAAATCTCCAAAGAAATGTATGCCCAACAAAACCCCTATGGTGAATGTAGACCAATGACATCCGATAACGACGTCCGTAAATTGAACTATGACATTTCCATTATTTTTGGAAAAATAATGTTTATTTTGTTTCTAGTTTTTGATATTTTCTTAATAAATTTTATTGTAATAAAATTTGTTAATATAAAATCATCAGTTTATTGAGAAGTGGTTTTAATTATAAAATAAAACAACAATTTTAACAGTGAAAATGAAAGAGCTTTATAATGAAAAATAATATCCTAACAAAATAGAAAAAATGGTATGAAATAAAACAGACTTAGAACAAAAGGCGCCTCTAGTTTTATACCGTAATTCATAATAACCATCACTATATTAACGTCAAAGTAACTCAAGTACGCCGAAAAGCGAAGATGAAACCAAGACTAATGTTGGTTTTAAGGTGTAATGGCTTACAACGCTTCGCTCTATGCCGTAACGACGGCCATTCTGTTATAAATGAAAACAAGTGGTCCAAATGCGACACTGCCTAATGAGATTAACAGTCAACGTGTGACCCTAACGCTGGCTTTTTGGACATTTTTATTTTTTAAGTTTTCTCTAAAACGAATGATCTAATAACTTTTCTAAAAATCAATGGGGCTGGGCTAGGTTATTTTCATGTATCATTAATAAAAAAATTACATCAAAAATATTTGGCTCCCTAAATACAATACAATTCAGCTGTCTAACAGTTTTTACTCGCAAAAAAAAACTCAGACAAGCTTTAGAACTCAGTCACGCATTTTCGAGGTTTTATATCACGTATTCAGCTCCTAGACAATATGGCACAGAAGTAAATTTGACTTTAGTGACAAAATTCTTTTTCGTTTATATTTTTTAGTTTTTAAATAGTATTATAAATTTGCTTAGCTTGTTTAATTTTTATAGTAATTTATTTATTATCTATTAGAATTATTCTTGGAAATTTAAATTGATGAAGTAATGTGAAAAGACAGACGCACGTTTTGAAAAAGAGAAAGTATCACACAAAATCCAATAATTAAAACAAACCGTAAATACAAGAACCGTATCTTTAAATTTCATTTGTTTAGAGTGCGTGCGGAATTGCGTATACTTCTTTTAAACCAATTCGATTTAGGGAGTCGCCTCTCAAACAATTTACTTTAAATATGTATAATATATCTAAATTCCTTGGCTTAACGGAGTCCTAGTTTAAAAGATTCCGAATTATTGGCTTTTAAAACATTATTTCAAACAAATTAAATATTAAAAAACACGTTTATTTTACTAAAATGTTTAACATCTTATTTCGAACTCTTTTCATAGTAATGAAGATGTTAAATATCTATCATTGAGAATAGTAATTTATGTTTTAAGATATTGCTGCCAAAAAACAAATTAATTATTTAATTATTTTTTCTATCCAGCAATATAAAAGCAAAACATATCCACGAAAGAGACACAATATATATTATAATGCTCAAAATTCAATGAATTACGAAAGATTATTTGTACTGAGTTGTACTATATAATGACCGTGAAAATCGTTGAAGGAATCCATTTGGGTACGTTTTACTTTTATCATTTGAATAAATTCTCATTACTGTAAAAGAGTGAAGAAAATGAGAGAGAGAAAAATAGATAATGTTAATAGTAAATTTCGATACAAGTGCGGAAAGTATGTTACTTCTTCACGAGTCCCGGATTGTTGACCCAAGCCGAAGGCGTGGCTTAACGAGTGGAAATGACAATTACCCCAGGACATCGAACACGAGTTTGTTTATACATTTTCGATATAATATAACAAAGAGCGCATCCTCCGTCTCCTTCGTGCATTTGGATGTTATATGTAGGAGGAAAAGGAAAAGCACTAATGCGGAAAAGAGTAAAAGTCTTCTTTCTGAGCAAATGTAAAAATCAATATATAAATGAGAGAGGATTTTACGAACATAGAAATATTAATAGATTCCCTATCAAATGAAAACGTATGTGTTACCCTCAACCCCGCCTAATAAGTTGAATCCTGGCGCATGGCTTTACGCCAGCCATGTATTGAGAAACCATGTTGTTACTTAATGGATATATATTATGAAAACCATCCAAATACTTATACAGCATGTCTCTAGCTAATATTTTTTTGTTTAGAAATTTATTTGTTTTGTAACAAACTTGAAATAATTAAAACTTAAAAATAATTATCTGCGTTCTAGGTACACAATCAATCTGTTTTGTCTATAAGAAATTTACAAATCACTTTACTTTTGAACCAAAGTTTTCTTTACTTTCATCAAGTAAAACCAATTAAAATATTAGTATTTAATTATTCTCAAATTTTTGTGTATTAGCTAGAACATACTGTTTTGATAGTGTATTTTGTTGATTTTAATAATGAAATTGAAATTTTCTATCTTATAATTTATTATAAGAATAAATTGAAATGTTCTATTTATACGTGTAAAATTCATTTTACTTAAATAAAACTCAAGTGAACGTTGATTTTAAGCACAAATTAATAAGTGTGGATTGAAGCGAGCAGATGTTATTTTTCCCACCTAATTATATTTTGGTTAAGCAAAGCTGATATCAAAGTAAACCCATCTGTAGGTTAAAATTTCGTTTCAGACGAAAAATTAATTTATATCGAATCTTCTTCAGTTAAGCGCTCTGCGAATATTTTATTTTCAACTGGATTCATGTGCTAAGAATTTCCTTCTGTCCCAATTAAGTCTTTGAAAATAAGTGGTAAAATGTGAAAGAAATCACGGTCATTCGCTATGGATCTTCTCAATAAAGTACCCCTTGTGTGAGTTAAAATTGAACTGAAACTTCTCGATCGTGAGACAGCAGAGCGTCTGTTGTAAAGTATTGGAAATGGCTTTGTATGTATGCGATTGTTAGGTAAAGCAATACAAAGAACAAAACTTTTGAAAAGTAGAATGAATACCTTATACTGTTGCGCATACGTGGTGCAGTTGCGGATTTCCTTGCCTGTATATATCATGAGGGATTCTTGTAAAAACCGGTCTTTGTAATCTCACGTCTATGCCCAGTTCTTTCTAAGAAGTTCTTATATACTTAATGTAATATGTTATAATATGCATTATTCGTAGTGTATGTATGTACACTGATTTTAATTTATTTATTTAATTGATCTTATCTAAGGTTGCCTAAGCTTGCTATTGTATGTATACGTTATCTTGAAATATTGTTATCTTTTTATCATTTGTATGCAATATTGCATATTTGTATTATATTGAATATGTTTAAAAGTACCTAATGGTGAAAATCTTAAAGATAACTTATTAGAGTCCCGCAGTGTAAACACATATTCGCTATAACATAACAAACTTTAAACTCTGAAGTCTGTTTCCCATTATTTAGACAATTTAGGTACAAAATGTGAACCGTCATAAATTATTCCATATCTAGTTACGCTATCGAAACAACATACTGATATAAGGGCAGGAGCCGATATCATTAAACATAAATTTCACTTTATCTAGCTACGCTAGCAGCAATTTGCTTACATGTCCTTTGCGCGTAAAACACGACAACTAAGGTCGGCACACGTAAGCGGTAAGGATATACATGAATAATATGCTCTTCGAGGCTTTTAACCTGATAACTCTCTTCCCCAGTCTTTTAAAAATCATGCGTAGTGATTTCTTCTTTAATATTTTGTGGAAATATACAGATGCTTTAAGAATATTGCAATTGAAGTTTATAAAGAAAAAGCTCTTTTCTCCGAACGAATACGAAATATAATTAAACAAATACAATTTAATATTTTATTTTAAACACTCGCAGTAAATTAATAAGTGGAAGTGATGGTAGTATTTAAAAATAAATAAACTTGCTTTGTTTTATAATTACAGTATTTCTAGATACATACTTTTTAATTTTAATTGTTTTCTTATAATTAAAACTATATATTTCTGCCTTCCTATAAATAAATCTAAGTTTAAATTCAATTTACTGGTACATTGTAAAGAGACTAGTTTATCCGAAATAGGTTCCAGAGGAAGGAGAACCTATTCTACATGTGTACTTATTGGATTACACTTCAATGCTTCTTCACTGATTAAAACTTTTTGCGTTTATTAGATATATTACTGAAAATAAAATTCCTCAATTTAAATATATTTATTTAATCTGTCCCATTTTGACACTCTATACTATACTCTATACCATACCCATCGAGAGGCGCCGGGCCGCGGGCAGGCCACTCATTATAATGATATAAATATTGGATGTTCCAAAACTATACCATATGCAGGGAAAGTATTTTAAATATTGTAGATAGAGAATCAAATCTTCATTTTGACTTTAAATACAATTTTAACTGTATTAAAGATTTTTGGTCTTTCTTGTCTGAACCGAAAATTCGTCAAATGAAAAACAAACACTTGAAATATTATGATACCGAATAAAAGATTCAATCGTAAGTTACCATTGCATCTTAAACAAAAGAGACGAACCATGACATTTTTAATGAAGTTGAAATGAAGCCTCCTTTTAGTCAATTTACTATCAATTATCATCAATATCGATAGGCCGCCCTTTATATATATGTTTGACTTATGTAAATACATTTTTATGAAATAAAAAAGACTCATAGAAAACTAATTCAAAAATTAATTTCTCAACAAATTTGGGCAGGTTTTTTCATTGTACCCAGCTATGTATATACTAAATCACTCCAAAAGTATCTTTGAATCAATTACACGTTGTAAAGTTCAGTTTGTCTTCCTCGATCAGGTCAATCGCTTTCAAACTCATAAATACAAGTGGTCAAAAGAATGTCCGAACGATTTTGGCAAATTTCACTACAGTGTAGATCACATACTAGTACGTTTAACGTATTTTGCCTATTGCCTGAAGAAATTTGGAATAGAATTGTTGGAACACTAGCCATTTCGTCCTCGAGGAGAAGTTAGGTACTCTGTGTGTCATTTTAAAATATTAATGATACTTATTATAGAAATCATACATATAAAAACTGTGAGAGCTTATTTAACTACGAATTAATTATTTTATACTTAGCACATCCTTCACTAAAAAATAAAAACAAAAATGTTCCCATGTGTATGTCCTTTCCCAAGCTCTATAATCGTATATACCAAATTAAATCAAAATCGGTTCAGTGGCTTTGGCGGTAAAGCGTACATAATTTAGTAAAGACGTTTAGGTTGAGGTTTCTATTACAAACGAAAAATATTCTACGCAAAAATAATTCTAGCTTTTTAAATTAAATTTGGAACACAATCAGGTTGGCGGTTTTCATACACTATACGAAGAAACTATAGACATAAATATGAAGTAAAATCTGTGCATACAGGAGACCGAGGCGAGTTGAAGCACTGTACCGCAATCTCAGTGACATTGCATTATTTAAGAGCTCACCCGGAAAAATAAAATACAAAAACGAAAGAACAGGCTTTGATAATTTTTGATGTAAAAAGCTAAAAACTATCGGGGTTACTTGCCTTTAAAATTAAAATTTGTTCTATCATTTTTCCGAAGTAGGCTGCTTCGGTTCGTAGTTAAATTAGTTAGTTGGAAGTTATAATTAATTCATAATTAACTGAATTCATAATTACAACACTATTATTATAACATTTAAACATCATTTTGTACAACTTCAACTAAATTGATGTTGTTTGTGCAGTGTTATGGTAAAGAACCTAATTATGACATTTACAGTAGTTTCTAACACTAAGCACATACAAATTTACACACACAAGTACACTTAAGCACACTCATACTAATCCTCACAAGGAAAATATATATGCACTCGTAAATGGGTTTTAATGAATATATTACTAACTTTAATATTATGATACTTACATTATAAGTCAAATATTTATTAATGATTGTAACTTATTTTACTTGCCGCATTACATGCTCGTCCTTGTGTGCTGGCCGCTATTAACACTATTTAACATTGTAAAATATAAGTATTATTATGCTATTAATATTTATTTAAATTTTAATTATCTTATTATAAATATTGATTAAAAACATTTATATTTAGTTAATGTACAATAATGTAAGTTATCTAAATATAAATGTTTCAAATATATTTATAGTCACTATTACTTAGTTTGAGATACAACGTGCAAAGGGAGTTCAAATTATTGAAACATAGAGAAGGTATATTAGACTTAATACACCTTCTAATATTACATAGTTTGTTTTACCGTCAGTTTAATAGGTAGTGAGTAGGTATATGAGAACTAAATGATGTGGATTAAAGATACTAAAAAACGACCAGTATTAAGAAGCACTAGTTAACAATGTTGAAGAATTCATAATTTATAAAGTTGTTTGTCAAAAGGTTTGCAATAAGAACTGTCAAACTGCCGCCGGGTGATAAAAATGGCGAAAGCCGGTTAATTTTAATTTAAACCTCTTTTCACTGAGAAATTTACTCATTTAAAAAGAGCCTTATTCTGATTCCCAAAAATAGTCCTCCCAGATATTCAGTTATTATTTTTGAATTCTACCAACTGACTCAGCGTCAGTTATAAAACGAATATAAATCTGTTAGGAGGAACAATAACTTGGGTAGGTTCTTTTCTTCGGAAAGGATTTTTCAGACCAAATCGCTGGGGCACGAAATAGGGTACCCTTTGTTGTCAAAATTACTTTTATATGCCAAAAAGCGAGTACAGACGGCATTCCTTTTGTGTACTAGCGTAGTACACGTACACAAAGCTGAATTTCTTTGATACATATTGAGGTATTGCTTTATTTCAAACGTATTTTGACGTGGTGGTGTGTAACTAGACTCGCGATTTTATTAAGGAATTGGAGATGAAACGTCATACCTGGCGTCATAAGCAATATATAGAACCGTAATAAGCATTATTAAATTTTGTATTATTACCGTAAATGTTACTCATATTGAGTTTCTTATACTTTGGGAAAGAAAAATCTTAGCTTTTAGATCTTTAAATAGAATATTAGTGTCTTCTTTGAGGACTTTAATTACTTTTGTTTATTTTTCTCATACATATACCCTATTATGACGATTTAAAATAATGTAGTAAATGAGTCTATTTAAATAAAGATATTTTGACTTTTGATGTTTTCATCATAGAGTAAGTTATAAATAGTGAGTCAAAGGAAATCAACAATAAGTCAAAGCTTAAAGAATCCTAGCAAACTTACAAATCCGTAGATAGATTTTTGAAAACCTGGCCATAAACCTGATAAATTATTCACTTTGATAGTTAAGCAATGGCCTATTCTATAGTTATGATCAGGCCACACACGCTCGCCAAATAGCCAGTGACGGGTAAGTCTGTAAGAGAAGCCCACCTAGAAATTAAAGTATGTAATATTAATAAAGATAATAAGGGCTCAAAAAATTTAAAAAATGTCGCACAGTAAATTCTTTCACGCTTCATCTTTCATTATTACGCTTTCTTGAGCTGTAATTTAGCGAAGCTAAATTGATTTTTGTATTATCTACATATAATCAAGATTTTGAAGACTTGATAACTATGGGGACGCCTTAGTAGGGGCTGTTTTGTCAGTTAAAACTCCTTGACTCACAGACACTGTTTATTGGTATAAAAACTCATTTGGTACAATTTTGCATTAATTTTATTAATTAAAGGCACGACACAGAGTCTGTGTGCAAGCTTCACAATGGGCAGGGAACGAGAGTAATGGCAAAGTTGCCAGCAATTAAAAAATACATTTTAAAAATTATATGTTGCCAACAATAATAATGTAGTAATTATGTATATGGTACAAAGTAGTTTAATGGCTTTATGTGTTTTAAAGTAAGAAGTAACAAATTAAGTCATGTATAATTACTCTTTTTAAATTCATTATAATGAATGAACGTATTTTCTGATGTTTTTGTCTTATATCTCAAGTTATCCAAAAATTTATTAATATTTTGTTGGCATAAATTTATATTTGTGAATGAACCAACCAGCTAGCATATTCACAATAATAGAATATATATTTTGCTTGCGTTGTGAATACTTTATATATTAAGATATACAAATATTTTAAATGCATTATATAAGTATATGTATGCAAATGAACTGTATACCCTACATGTGTAACATCATATTGTCTCATATGTAAAAATCAAGAGCTTAGTATTATAAACATAGGAAACAAGTAGTGCTATCGATACAATTCGTTCTTATTCAGTTTAGCAAACTTTCTCATTGTAAAAACTCAACGTAAGAAGCCATTACATAAAAACTCAACGTAAGAAGCCATTACAATGTTTCATGACAGAGGCCTTCTGTAAAGTACACGTCGTCGTTTCTCAATTTGAGATGCAAAAACTGCTGGCTTATCTTATCTCTGTTTAATTGTGTTTATTTGTGAAATATATATATCGTTCTCTAAATAGTATTTTTGTTACATAACGGTGTAACAGGCGGCCCACACCTATGTTTGCCTCACAGTGCAAAAGTAATCTTATTTCTCGAAGTAAAGAGATTGGAGGCAGCGGTGATACATTTCCCGAGTAATCTGGTGAAATAGGCCAAGACAAATTCGTTGTTACCTTATAACGCAGAGTTGATGAGGCTGAAGCGAAACTTGATTATAGTATAAAATGTTTTCTTTCTAACTTAATAACGTTATTCTATTTTTTTATTGTTAATGACGACTTAAGTAATAGATAATTTATTAGGAGTAAACAGGAAAACTGTGAGAGTGTAATTCCTTTGTTAGCAGACGAAAACACAATTTTCACAATTTACCTGAGCGCCTGTGTAACAAAACGTTTACATTTCCTTGTACAATTATGTTCAATTTATTGTATTTAAGTGTGTGTAAGAAACAAGTGTGAAGTTTCTCAGCACGATCGCAGGTTTTGTATTCTGTATATTCAATAAAATAAATTGAACCAACAGTACATGCATTTTTTTAAAAGTGGACTACTATTATCGTTTCGTTTTTCAGTGATATAGATACTTTTTGGCACGAACATAGCCTAGATAATAATTATCATCATAATTAATATAGACTATTGGTATACATCACACTACTGGGCTCTGGTCTTCTTACATGAGGAGTTTAGTACATAACACCACTACGCTGGAAAAATGTGGGCTAAGCATAAACTGACCTGGTTGTTATGGCAACCGCTTTTATCCACAAATATAATATATATGGACATTAATTTAAAAATATTTGATGTTGACAATACTACTCTATATAAGTAATATGAGCGACTTTGGTAGTTTTTGTACTCGCTAAATAAAAATTGATGCTTTAGATATCCTTCAAGCATCACTAACTCATCTCTAGTCTATATACGTCCCATTACAGCGAGTTCATATAAAAACATATATGTTTCAGCTAGATGCCGCTTAATAATATATTTTAGATGACCAGTTCTGTAGTGGTTGTGACCTTCTGCCTCAGAACTTAGAGTTCAGATTTCAAGTTCCCAGTGACAAAAAATTTTTTGGCTTTTTTTGGATGTGGTATGGATTCCATTTGTGTAGATACTACCAAAACCGGTCTGCTGCCAGAACAATAATATCACCTGTCGTACAATTAAATATTTAATGTCACGAGGTTCCCGGGATATTACGGCTCAAGAAATACCTTTGCTGTATTCGGGCAGTTAAGATAGCCAGTACTACAGTGGCGGACGAATCTGCCTTTGTCGTCTAGTGGATGAGACCAGCAGCTAGGTCCGGGGTTCAATTCCCTGTGGAGGCCGAAATGTTCTGCTCAGTTTTTTTAGAGCTCTTTCTAAGTCCGCCAGGCTAGCCACCACGATCTTACCTAAGTCTGATGCCATAACAGTAATGTTAACAGCATTGTTGTACTCCAGCAATTAGAGGTTAGATAGCCAGTTCCTCCGGGGTTCAGAAATTATAGTTCGCACCCATTTTCACTTAACATCGGGTGAGATGAAGGCCAGATCTTGGCATTCATAACCCCGTACAGAGAAATAACAAAAATATTTAGAATGTGACGTCATATTTTTTTTTAAATTACTTTTGTATATTTTTCAGAAATTACAAGTAACTGTAAATTTAACGGAACACATAATATATATTAAGAGTACACAAATTGAACAAAGTTGTAGATCGATATATTAAAATAAATCTAACCATTTTCCACACTCACGTTTTTCTCGATTGATTCTCGTACATTTTAGACGAAGAATTAAATTAAAAATAATATGATGGTCATAATTAAATGAGTATCTAGCTACATACCAATCATAGTAGGTATGTAGGTATGTATGTACACATCACTACTTAGCCGCTCTGGCTCAACACGAGTTAGTGATTTTCATATTGTTCGATTGAGTTTTTTAAAAAATCTTGTAGATCTCCCCCACCGTCTCTTGTTCAAACAGGTTCATAACTTTTAAAGAAACTTAATTTTATGTACGTGAGTTTACTAATCATTCCCATCTTATATATATTAATTGCTTATATTTTTATATTTTCCAAAAATTTCTTTCATATAAGAAATGGCAACTCGAATTATATTTTATTGTCTCGTAGTTGGGGTCGGCAGGGTATGCTGTTTGTTTCGTGATTAATGATGTGGTAAAGGCGCCATGATAGAAAGATTGAAACGATCGATCTGCTTTATTAATTAAAAATAATGATGATCTTCTTCATCAATGGCACTTCTCAGTGAGAAGACATGGAATCTGAAGATTTTGTCATTTCAGGAAATCCTACTTAAAATTGATTGGATGGTAATATAAAGACTCTTCCTTGGTTTAAAGAATATGATAATTTAAAAACTTGCTGTTTTTAAAGAAATATACTTAATCCCGCACACAAATTTAAGGACAGTCTCCTTATATTTGATTAAAACATGTCTAAGACAATAACATAATTTATAGGATTATTAAGTACGATACTTTTTTATGTAAGTATATTATGTTTTTCTCTAAGTTATCTAACTATGTAAGATAAATAATTAGTAACTAGCTAAGAATTATTATATATTTATAAACCAAATAGTAAATGAAAATAGTTAAGTAGGCTTACGTCATTTACTTCTATACTGTAAAGTCTTGAACTTGGTACGCGATATTGAACCTAGAATCTACAGGATATTATTATTTTGATAACCGGAGTTTTTAAAGGGATTTGCCTCCGATAGATATCTTTCCTAAGCAGTTAAATGTAGACTGCTTGGAAATTTAGATTGATTTAGTTAGTTTCAATTAATTTTCATTGTTTCAATTTAAAATGTTCAATTCATTTAACCCATACTTCACCTATTGAAATCTTATTATTCTCTCTTAACTGTTTGTTCACGAATTTGCCTTCTTTGTCAAGTGATTAACTTTGAGGACATGAATAAGTTTGTATCAGGCGGTTTGTCACAAATTCCAACCATTTGATCCTGATCTTGAATACTATATATACAGAGTTGAATTTTGAATGAGAATATGCCACACAAGTGTAATTGATCATACATAAATTAACATAGAACATGACAGTTTTCGCTTATGTAAGTGGCGCTTATTTCAGTACAAATGAAATACAAGTCGTGTTTCATTAAAAGTGTCATTTTCAACAGGATTGAACACAACACACTCTACTTAGTCGAGAATAAGAGAGTTACCAAAAAGTTTCAAATATTTAAGTATTACTGTCATTGACGACATGCAGAAAACAACTTTTAAATAATAAAATAATGGAATGTTGAAGTTTTACAAGTTTTTTAAGATAACAGTTAAAAAATACCAAGTACTTATTATGTATTCAATAAAATAATTTTCATTGTGATGTCATATCATATTAAATAATTTTCATGGATAATGCACAAAGATTTTATTAAATCCATAAGGGCCATATTAAAATCCCACGGGAGGCGTTGGTACGGTCACATGAGTTAAGTAAGATTTCTTTCATCAATCAACCTCGTTAAATAACGCACATCAATCACGTGCATGTACTCATACGTGTAGTATAGATCGATCAAAACTCTCTTAAAAAGGTGTTTCTCTCTTTCGTTTTGGGAACGGTTCGGTTGACATGACTTTGATAAATTATTTGCCTACGCACCGCTTTTGAGAGTATGTATACGCCTATCTATTATTCATTCCTGTGTGATTTTCACGATGTAAGACGGGCAAATATTTATCCGTTTGGTTCTGTTTTCATATTTTCCGAATCATGTGACATGCTAACTATGATGTTATTCACAAGTATTGAAATTTATTTAGGGTTTCGTAAAAAAGCGAAGAGAGATATTTAATTCAATAGCATTTCGTAGGTAAAAATGCTGAAGGCACAGATTTTTATTCAATGAAATGTAATGTAATGTAAGAGAGCAGTAAGTTATGAATATTTTTGATTGGAACTAAAAATATCAATAAGAATATCAATTGTTTGTTATCATTATATAAGATATAGGACTTGCAAAATACCCACAAATATCTATTTTTCATATTATTGTCATACGTTCATGACGCATAAAATAATGTTATATTAATAAATAGATTTAATTTAAGCGAATATATAAGTGGGTTTATCTGTAAATGCAATTCCTCCTCCCAATAACCGAAAGAGCATTAGAGCTGTCTTATCAATACGAAACTGAGTAGTTTCGTAATGACTTCCGTGCACAACAGCACCGGTAACGTCTAAATAAGTATATTTCGTGGTGTACTTATTGGTATTGGACATAAAAAAATTGTCACAATAATATATAACCAATTTATAAAATTTAAGGTTGTAGTGAAAGTTTATCTGTATATTTCGTTACATACGTTAAGATGCTTCTTCTTCATGGATAAATATTTAATCACAGTGATAGTAAAAATGTTCCTTGAAAGATCATCATCATCTAAAGCTTGTATGCAAAACGTTGCTGGACACACGCTTTAAGCATGGAAGATACGCTGGCCCAATCTGCCTTAGTGAGTGAGAGCTATTAAAGTAACAGTAGGGAACGACGGCCTAACCTTCCTTTCGAAGTATTAAAGACCTAGAGATACCGAATTTTAATTGACCAATCTAGGGACCAACCATCATGAAGTTTGCTTTTTTACGTAATCGAGAGCCCTCGAACCACTACGCTAATAAGCTCCTATACGAGAGAGAAAATCTTACTATGGATCTATTTAATTAAATATCTTCTTGATTCGGTTGCTTGAGGATATTACCTACTGTAAGACACTTAAGTAAAATTATTCAATAAACTGAGGGTTTTAGGTCAAGCCTCTAGGAAGTGTAATGAAAAATAAATTAAATACTTGCAACAAAGCTTTCGGGTATCCAATTAAGTTTTATTAAAAAAGTAACAAAAGAAATACGGGTTTCACTGTCACTTTATATCTCTTAAGAAGCGGAATTTCTTTGCATTTCGTTTGTCAGCATAATAATATTTGTCATTTCAAACACCCTTTTATTGTGTGGGACATAATATTTTCAACGTGGAACAATTGTGGTCTCGCCGCCTTTTTGTACATTTCATTTATTCCTTCATCGTTACATTTATCAAAAACCATATTCGCTCTACCTTGATAAATATTTAGCTCACCTTACCTAATAACTTTTTCTATTTGGATTTATGAGAGCTCGTCGCAAAACAAATGAATTTATTGTAGTAAAGATTATGTTATAACTACGTCTAATAAAAGTGAGTAAAAAGTTCCGCAGTAGTGCACTGCGAAGCACGTGATATCCAGCTATATTATGCATGATGTCTAGATAAAACACATTAGCTAATAACATTATCAATAATATATTACTTATAAAGCACTCATAATATTCATTCTCAAAGTTCGACTGCGCCACAACTGTACACACACATCACACCAGCATTCATTATACGTAACGCACACCAATGCAGTCATACCTTCTTATATTTGATTGCACATGTAAATTATTTTCATGTACATTTGTGTGTAAGTCAGTGTGATGATTAGTGCAGGCTGGACACCAAATCATTAAAACTTTAAAACTAAAACGACAAATTTTATTGCGCTTGCACAGGTTATGCAATGAGCGGAAATTTTCAAAAAAAAATTCTAATTTGATTTTCTGCAATACACGCTATTTAAATATTCCTGGTTATGCAAGTGGTCATGTAATGTATGCTTGATTGCGTTGCCTGGATTTGTCCTACAACCGCATTCGTTAATTCGACCGTAAGGCGTTTCTGAGAGAAGTGAGCTGAGTTTCAGTTTGATGGGAATTGTTAGCCAGTGTAATTACTGCTCAAGTTTTGTTATTTATAATTCAAAGTCAGAGTCAAAGTCAAAGTCAAAGTCAAAGTCAAGGCTCAAGTTTTGTTATTTTTAATCTTTTGACGTTGACGGTATTTATAAGCGTCAGTTATCATATGAATCGCCTTGTTTTTTTATCATTAATTGATATAAAAAACACATGTATTATTGTCACTCTTTAATTAGCTTATAAACAGAAAATAATTTTATTATTGTTGTATCAGACGTAAACTATCTACGTTCTAGACACAATCTAATAAAAAGCGAGGAAATCGGATACTTCGGCAGGCAATTAACCCAAAAATACATATAGAGGTTAGTTTAGGAACATAGTTCCCTGAGTTAAAAGGTGTCTTGGGAGGTGTGGAGTCGATTAGCCAACGGATATTAACCGGCGATGACCCTTCTATGCTTCCTGCTACACCCAATGGAATTTTCGACTTGATCCTGAGGTGGATTCAACTATTACTTTATTGCTATTCTATTCTTGATTATTTTTTGGTTACGAAATATGCCTGACACCTGGAGAATTTCAATTCTAGTTGGCGCTTATATTGTTTAAAACCTAATAAAAATCTTGAAAGAACTCACCTATGAGACACAAAAGCTTTTATATCTGTATTAGCATGGATGGGCTAGTAAATGTAAAACACATCCCGTAAAATGTTGGAGCTTTTCAGCCTAAATAAAATAGATGTTATATTTTATTAATTTTTTTATGTATAACTGTACTTACTCTTAAATATGTTCAAATAGCATGCCATGTTTTAGAGATACACTATATCATAAAATGTCATTTGTTAGAAGCCGCTTTGAGCCAAAGTGGAAGGTTAATGACCCGGAATCCCCATGCGATCTTCCCTAAGGAAGACCTGTACTAAGCATTAGATATACTTATTATGTAGGTAGTTATATAGAGTTGGAGTAATGTCTGTAAGAATGGGAAGTTTAAGTGCCCTTATAATATAGATGAATGGTATCTATCTCTATTAATAAGTAGATGCATGGGGTCTGTTCGTGCGAACAATAATACAATAGATTAAAGTATGATATAATATAATATTAAAATTAGGTAATTTACAATCTATGTAAAAATAAAAGAAAATAGCAGTTAAAAAGAAGAAAAGAAACAAAAGACATTCGCCAAACTCGGCTTTATTCTAAAACGTCACACACCACTCTTCAATTATTCAAGGAGGTGGCATGTCTCCTGCTACGAAGCCTCCTTGCTAGTTTTGCGCGTGAACAGGGTCTTTTTTTGACTGATTCAAAAAATACATAGAAAACTCCTCTCTGATGAACTTTTTAATAAATCTCATAGTAATAAAGATATCAAAGATTTTATGAACTGAATATCCAACGACAATGAAGTCGTAGGCAATCGGAGAGTGAGACAAAGGTGGCCAGAACCCTTCTCTAAACGGTGACAGAAGGTGGGTGGATTAGTAGGTATACCACACTGGTCCGATGTACGAAGGTCATGGTTTTGGCATAGAATTGGCGCATTGGGAAGATTTTGACTTAAAAGTAGCTTGATCACTGTATCTTCACGCGGTATGGAGTTATAATGCTTAAAAACTTTATAATTAAAAGAATGCAAAGATTTGTTTGTAAAATTATTTTAAGCTTTCATTTTACGCCGACACTTGTATAATGTACCTACAAAGACATTTATATCATACTGGCCATATTACGTAAGTGCAAATTAATTTAGGTGAGAAGCCAGGAACATAACGGTTACGTATTGCAAATACCTCGTTAGGCAATTAGAATTTAAGTGCGTTGATGGTGCTAATATTAGTAACTGAAGGTAGAATAGGCAGTATATAGGGCTGTTACTGTTTATTTTATCTATTATTTTTGAAGTTGAATTGGATTTTATTATTAATTAGAATTCTTAACTTATTGGACATATTTTGACAAAAAATCCTACTTACCATACTATAGGGATTTATCAGGGGAATTTCTGAAATAAATAAATATTCGAAACAAAATATACTTATTGAATTTAATAAAACGTAAATGGTATATTCAAAGGTAAGTTATTTAACTTTTCTAGGTTTGATAAACCTTTTGTCTTGAATTATGAAGTTTTTTGCTAACCCTAGCAGCAGACGCCTTTCTCAATAGACTGCTTTGTGGTGTGGAAATTCAGATTAAATTGAAGTCCTACCACATTACGCAAGATTTTATCACTGAGTTAAGGTTTGCGACACTAATAGGACATTTGTTAATTTGTAACCATAATTACAACAATTGTTATGCTACTTAATAATGTTAATAGTACCGTGATTTGCATGACAATAGATAATAGTGGAGACATTGTTTTAATTTTAATTATAGTTTACATTACTGCCTATGAACATTACTGGAAAATTAGAATAAAGGCGAATAAAACCGACGCACACTCAATTTGAAGCTTTTAAATCTAAAACAAATGTCTCAGATTTTAAAAAACATCTCTTGTTATATAAGTTGCTATAACATAGTTACAGTTTGAGACAAAAACTATAAGTTCGAATGTCATTATGGGATCCTATGGAAATCGAGGGCAACCTCCAAATTTTATAGGCATGCACTACGTGTTGCTTATATTTTCTAGAACAGACAAGCAAATTGTCAATACACACCGGTACACATCTAACCTTGACCTTAGATATATATTTTTTGAGTTGGTACTAAGGTGTTTCCAGAATCAATAGAAACCGGAGCTTGGACTTGACAAATATTTAAATTGGATAACTTTTAAAATTTAATTATTGTTCCCTTTTTTGTGTTTTGTTTTAATCCAGGCTTAACCTAAATCTTTGAAACATTTAATAAAATGAGATATAATTTTGACAAAGCAATTGAATAAAAATAAATACCAATTATTTTGAATTGCAAATTTTTCTCAAATTAATTATCTTTGCCTTTTAGTTCATTACTTTATTTATTGAAGTAAATTAAGATACAACAGTCATTTCAAGGTTTAAAATTAAACGTAGTTAATTATTTGGACAAGAATTTAATCCTAAATAAATGTACATAGCGTGAACTACAATGTCGTTATAACGCGCGCTTCTAAAATAATTACCCTAACAACAAAAATAATGACCTAAAAAGAAAGAGATATAATAAACTTAACAATTAAGATATTGCAGTAGATTATACTTTACAGTTTGGCCTAGAGGTGTTTAGAAAAGTAATCTCTTTACTTTTGTAAATTGTGGTAATTAAATTAACAAAAATATCCACATCCCTATTGTTGCGGACCAGATCATTGTAAGTAAGGCTCGTTACAATCAATGGATTGTAGCAGGATGTGCTATTTCTTTAGACTTCAATGCGAACGTATTTGGAAAGCGCACTCGGATTTGGATTCGGATTTAAGGATAAGATAAGATTCGGTGAATAGATGAGTGGAGAATTTTGTGCAGCACCATGGAATTTGGACAGCCTGTTAGGGTATTTGAGAAAACCACTATTGGTATCTGAAGGAAACCACCCAAATTACATTTTTGGGTGATAAAACTCCAACATCGTCTCTCTACCCGCTGTACACTTTTAATCATACTACTATGTCTTCTACAATCCTCTGTTAATCTTATTAAAAATACCAATACCCTGTTACTTTCTTAAAGTTATTTTTATACAACAATTTTAGTTAATTAATTTAAGCTATTGAAAAGCTTATCAATGCCAAGTAGTTTAAAATTTATATTAAATTTTATAGCTATTGAAATAAAACTTTAATCCTGCCTTATAGCTTAGCGATAAGTTCGCCCTTTGTACAAAATTAGTTAAATGTTTTTTGTGTATTTCTCTTCTTGAATTGACTGATGTACAATAAAGATATATTCTATTCTATATTCAATTCTATTCTAAAACAAGCATTTTTCATAGTAAACTGTTAGCTTTGTTAAACTTGAATAAGTTTACAAAATCATTTACCGAAGCACCAAACTGTCACGTTAGCTTAATAGTCCAAGCACGTACATTCGAAGCCCACTTTAACAGATTGACTGACCGAAAATGTAACAATAGAAAACATTTGTTATTATGACCCGTTTGTGTTACTAGATTTTTTATAAATTGCTTATGTTCTAACAAAGAAAACACTTCAATCGTTCTGTTAAGCTTCTCTTCTCAAAGTTTTGTATTAGTATACAAATGTGTTGGGTCGTACATCACTAAGAATTAACTAGAGTATTTAATAAATAGTTGAAGAACGAAATATTAATAGGAAAACTTTTGATATGAGATGATCTTATTATATTTCAAATACAGGTACATAGATTGCAGGAGTTGTCAGGTATCACTCACAAAACACACTTATCAAGACTAAAAGTTGGCGTGACGCCTCCAACATCGTCCCAAGTTAGATTGCACATTGTATTCGCTAATAGCATCGCTGCGAAACGATTTTTTTAAATGAACTATAGTACAAATGTTTCGTCAGAAATCCCTCGCCGTTTTTGTTCAATTGTCTCAAACACAGTCATCAAACATTCCAATTTATTTTCGTCATCGAGTTCATAAAAAGCTAGGCGCTCAGTAAGCGCACGCAGGGTTAAGCGCAGCTCTTTGAGTTCCGCGTGTAAACCACCCTCATTTTTATGTTGATATTGTGAAAAAGCTTTTACACAGCAACTGTGCGCTAAATTAAAACATGTAGTTGATTGCTCAGACCTAGTACGGTAGTTAAGTCAATTTTCCCTCTTAGAAAATATTTCAATAGCAATAACTAAGTTAGTGCACACCATGCTATTACCACTTTTATCACCCTAATTCACACAAGCTTACTGTATATTATAACTAGTTCAAATTTTATTTAAAAATAGAACATAACTTTAAGAAAAGATAATAGGTAATCGTTTTTAGTCAGACTTTCTCTGAAAACCTTTTTATGTGTTTTTTCGTACGGAGTGTGTACACACATACGCACTTCAAAGCACCCTTTAATTTGCAGATAGCAGATACTCGTTTGCAACAAACCACAAAATTTTATAAATTAATTTAAACGCTCTTACAGATATGGTAAAAGCATCTTCCACTACCACGTTTTTATTGAAACTGAACAAAAAACATTAATATTATCATGACCGTTTATTTGATCTCTTTTTTCAAGGCGCATTAAGACCTAATTAGCAAATATTTGCGATTAAAGAGTCTCAAAAGTATTACTTCTCATTCATCCAAAGTCAACAGAAATAAACTTGAATCTGATAAAGTACCATTTGGAACTCGTTAAAGTAAATCGAAGGAATAAGTACAAAGTTGAAAACGACGCAGCAGTACCTAAATCACTTTCATTCACTCTAAGTGGTTAAGTATTTAAAGTGCAAACTGCTGCGACCGGTAATGAACTCTCCAGGCCCATTGAGCTAGTGTCTTCAAGAGTAAAAACTTTTTGAGTAGCGGGACAAAAAATAATGTGTTATTTAAGTTTTATTAAAAAGAAAATAACGCCTAGTATTAAACAAGCTTCTAAACTGCAGCTGTATTTAAGATCAAACGCTGGTTTATATATCTCCAATAATTATATTCTTCAATCTATCATTAACGCCATCTAACAAAAGTTAACCGTAGTAATAATGTAAAATGTCAATTTTGAAATAGCACGCTAATCAAACGATTTTTCATACTTAATTACCAATTTATATCTTAATGATTTTCCCTATTATTATTGTTTTTAAGTCACCCTGTTCAAAAGCGAATAAATAAAAAATAATTATTGATATCGGTTAAGCAAATTATATTAATTGACTTTAAAATGGAGGAGGTTCCCAATTTAATTGGTGTGCTCGATAGTTGCCATTTGGTTCCAAAATAAAATAATTGAGTTTGAGTAATTTTTACTTTATGAGCATATTTGTTAAATTGGAGGACGTAACTTTCACGATACTTTGAATAAAAGTTGCGCATATTTTTATCCAGCGACAAAAAAACAGGCAAGTCGACAGTACTGGCAGTCACATATCTAACATTGACCATAGGGACTACTCAAAATTTTGATGTCAAAGTTGCACCTCGCTCTGGTCGCCCTGTTACGCATAAAATGGACGTTATTTTTGAAAAATTGGAAAAAATATTTGGGTACACACGAGCTGTATTGAGACGTAATGAAATCGAACCATTTTTGAAAAGATTGATAACTGTTGATGAAAAGTGGATCACGTATGACAAGAACGTGCGAAAAAGGTCGTGGTCAAAGGTCGGTAGGGCTTAAAAGATTGTGGCAAAACCTGTGTTAACTCGCAATAATGTGATGCTTTGTCTATGGTCGGATTGGAAGGGCATTGTTCATTATGAGCTATACAATTAATGAGATTTTAGCAAGAAATTGAGAGAAAGTGGCCGGAATTGAATAAAAAAAGGGTATGGTCATCACGATAACAACACACACATATATTTAGCCACTCAGCAAAAAATAAGTAATAATTAAGAGAGTTTGGCTCGGCGGTGTTAATGTTTTCGCCATATAGCCGTGACCACCTTCAGATTTCCACCTGTTTTGGTCTCTTCAAAATTCTTTAGGCAGTGTCAGGCTAACATCAAGAGAGGACTGCCAAAACTACTTGATCAGAAGTCCCAAAATTTCTACAGCAACGGAATCATGTCTCTACCTACAAGATGGCAAAAAGTCTACGAACAAAATTGGGCGTACTGTAATTAAATGTAAATTAACTTGTTATAAAAAAAATGTATGTATGAATTTTCATATAAAATGCGAAGAAACTTATTATATCTGAGGGCATAGCATCTATATTTTCATAAAATCAATGATGAATTTACTTGTTTCGATTACGTCTTGTGTTAATAGGCTGCCATAAAATTTTCTTTGCCCGTTTTCATTTAAAACGATCCATTACCTAGTAAAACACTTGAGGTTTCTAAGAAGGGTCGCATATTCCCCATTAGGGACCCAAATTAAGTGGTCCTCTGTTACAAACGCTAGAGATTACCTACACTGCGTCACCTGATATTTATAATTAAACATCTACTTGAAGGTAGAGTATTAATAAAAGCAGTATGGGCTAATCTTGGAAGCGTATATTGCCCAAGATTTTAGCTGGCAAAATAAGTTTGTTATATATCATTTGAAAATTAAAGATTAATTAGGGTGATTGATAAAATATTATTTTCATCAATCATTCATTATTGTAAGCCCATTCCAACCCAAATATATACCTTGGTCTGAAAATGTCAGTTACTATAATTTACAAAACTGAAATGGTTTTCAATAATATTGATCGATTGGTCTGACTTTGTAAAATTGTGCAGTGAAATAAGTATATGTAACAGCATTTTAGCTTCCCCTACAACGACATCTACCGAAAAGCTTTACAAAATTGTAAATACTGCAATTAAGCGCAGATAGGTACTTTCTGTAATTAAATTTGCTTGTAATTAAGGTTATATTGGTAGCTATGAGACTGACATTTCCTATGAAGGAAAAAGTCTTTCCAAATAATACTGAAAATAAATAAATAAAAAAATATTGATGACTCCGACATTCGGTATGTACTGTAACAGTATACGTCGTGTACGTTTTGCATATTTACTGCCATTTTAAACAAAAAAATAATATTGTAATTACCAATTCATACATCAAGAATTCATTACTTAAAATCATATTTTCATTATTGACAGTATATATTTAAAATCTGGTTAAATACAAATAAAATAGGCTCATTGTTCTCATCAATGGGATGTACCGCTTTTTAATAATATTGATGATACTAAGCTTATAAAACTGTTTTTAATAAAACTTCTTAAAGAAAATATCGTAGGTGGTAAAATTTATTCTGAATTCATTTCTATCTTTAACGGCATTCATTTAAAAAACAAATTTTAAATGTAGCTTTTGTACCTTATATTTTAATTACGCGGCAGTTTTTTTTATTTACAGGTTCGATTTATACGAAACTTTTATCGTTTGTAGATAGATTTTCTAAGAAAAAATTATGGCAAAAAGTTGACAGCATGTCATGTTTACTAATAGCATTGCAGGATCATTCCAAAGAGTGATTTTCAACTTTTCATAATTAACTTTTTATAATTTACTTGAACTCTGAAGAACAGACAAACGAAAAGCATACATCGCTACGGACTGATCCACGACGAAGTAGAATAAAAGAAATTAATTAATTTATATAGAAATAATCGCAGTAATTATATATAATAAAATAGAAATACTACGTATTTTTTTAATAGAACATAAGTTAGTGAGAAAAAGAAAATAGGTAAGTTATTAATTTGACATCTATGTAAAAAACTAAAGATATGATTTATAACAATAAACATTAATTTTTATGATAGTTAAAACGATTTTATTTGTAATACGTACGCCGAAAAATAATGTCAGTAGGTAAAATACATTGAATTTATTAATAGTGTTTAAAACGCGAATGGACAGGCATGACACTTTCAAAGTATATTTATGTTTACATTGCGTCCTGTTATACTTAAAAGTCTTCTATTAGCAATGGTGAACTCCGAATCTTCATGCAATGAAGAACGCATTTCCTTGTATATAAATTGTCCCCTAAATAAGAATTATTGTAATGTATTCCTCTTCGTACGTTTGCACTTAAATTGTTTTTGAACAAGGTCATACTTTCAGTAGGTATAGACTTGACCTGAAATTTTTAGGTTTTCTTCTAAAAAATGGCTGTGAGAAATATTACCTTAAAATGTGTTTTTAATATTTCACAGAAAAAAACCTTTCCGTGTCTTTGGAGACTGAGAACTCATAATTTCTTATTTGAAATAAGCGTTCATACATTTTTATTCAACTCTGCAAAGCAAGAAATTTAAATACGCACAGTCACATACCAAAAGTCGATTTGCAAGCAGTATTTGAACTCTTTTGAACCAGTCTTCTTCGCTGAATTTGTAATACGTTCTGAAGATCACTTCTACCAACTACGTGACCTAATCAAACTTAAGATCCAACGAATTATTTGTTTGAATTTAATATTGTAGCTATACTCGCAAAATTATAGTTATATTTTTGTGGTATTTTCTAAAAGCATATTTTTTATTATTTCCATGTGTCTCCCTTTTTTCACTTTCATGTTATACCAATATACTAGAATAGAATAGAATATATCTTTATTGTACATCAGCCAATTCAAAAAGAGAACTATATACAACCTCGTATGCAAACATTTAACATCAATATTTATTATTTTGTGCTAATCATAATGGTTCTACTAGTACACAGAATATTGAAACAACACAATAACTGTTAAAGTTTAAAAATAATTTAGTCCATTCAAACTCAGTTTATTGATTTGATAAGTTTTTACTGAAGTATGTTTACCCAGATTGTTATTAGTCACCCGTGGTACTTATTGTGGAGAAGCAGATTTTTGTGTACTTAAACTGTGTCGCACGATAATGAATTTTAACTACTTTAAGACGTCGCTTCTCCTAGTAAATAATCGAATAAGTAATGAGATATTATGGATATAGATAGCTAATGGCAATAGTGTAGGGAACTACCTAATTATCCAGATAAATAGTGTTTCTCTGGATATCAAGTTTAAGATGGGAAACGGTAAATAAAATGAAGATCATAATAATTATCAAAAGGGGTTCAACAATTATTTGCATGAAAATTGATGGAATGCCCATACAATGCAATCCAAATTCGAATTAGTTTCAAACTGTAGAGCTCTAGTGTTTTTCAATTCGCTAGGTATATCACCCATAGCTCAAATGCGAACTAATCTAAACGCTAATAACATCGTATTTATTTTTAGTGTTATTTTTATTAGAATGAAAAACTTGGGCGAATCTTTTATGAATTCTGTAACAATTTAATCAGTACTACTTTGTAGGACTATAAAAACCAAATAGTTCAAATAATTAAACTTAGTGAATAGCTGTATGTAAATAGAATTGTGTTTTTTGAAGAAAAGTAAATAAAAAATTACTAATTATTACAAAAGTTGATGAAAATTGCTGATTTAAAAATTACCTAATCAAAATAATCTGATTTTACGTTCGCTATTTACTAAACTGGAAAAGTATCTTTAATATTTGCCAATGAAGCATGAAAGGTTTCAAGCAAAATTTATTTTTATGACCACCTTTCATCTTCAATAAACAAGAACAGTCGTGCCAAATTCCCAGAAAACAACTTGAAGAGAAGTGGAATTAAAACCTCATCTCGGAGAAAATTAAACCACGAATAGTTAATGGATCTTAACTCGATTTGAAAATGCCAACTTTGTAGAAAGCGACTCGTTGGCTTCAATAAGATTTTGTTGAGTAAAATTCGCTTCCTCTTGCATTTCACTGTTAACGGACAGAAAGCAGCGATTTTAGTAGCCAATTAGTAAAAAAAGATAGAATCAATAAATTGAATGGCACTGGTGATAAGTCTATATTATATTATTTTGGGACGAAAATTTGCTTTTTATCTAAGGATTTAATTAAGGTTGAATTACATAAAAGTTCAAGAATCACCGGCCAAATAAACAAGTGCTCAAATGCGATCACACTCATTTGAACTCTCTCAACTTATGATCAAATATTTGGTCCATACAAAAGTTTTGAGTATATGTGTTTCAAAACATTGACATACTTATAGATGGAAAAATTTAAATTACCTGAAACACTACTGATTCAAACCTGTAGTGGATGTCGCTTTGAGAAACTCATTGGATATTATGAGTAGTTATAACATATTATTTATAATTATTTTATTAAAATATTTTAAAATTAATTTCATTCAGAAACCTGTAGCATATTGTCTATTATTTTCAATTCAATAATTTATTACTCTGATTTCACTGAAAAGTTACAATAATTAATAGTAGCAGACTTGAACCCTACACGGGTCGGTACCCTTGTTGGTTGCGGTAACATTCATAGGTTAAGTGCAAGTAAATTATAAACTTAACTATGTTTATACACTATATTAAAGTTAGCAAGAGACCGTTCTAAAAAGGATATCCATTATTAACAAATTAGTTAATTGGCCACGTGTAGCTTTCCTTGCTTGTCTATGTGCAAAACCTTCTTAGAGTCAATTGAAATTGACTAAGACATTGAAATATCAAATCAAATAACCGCGTACCAAAAAATTTGTCGCTTCCAAATATGTTAGTGATATTAGGGTCAACTGCAAATTTATGCAGATTGGGTTCGTCTCATAGCTGGTGTGCGTTACTATACGTTTGCCCGGGGTAGATAACGCAGAATTTATGGTTAAGTCTTTATTGCGTCTGTATGTGGAACGTCCCCGCTGAGTTAACATCGCGATACACCATACTAATTGTATCAACCGTTTTGCTAGCGTATTAGGAAAATGTCTTGACACTGTAACAGAAAGTTAAAAGTTAATAATATAAAACAAATTTTTATTATACTTAGTTTTTTTTAGGTAGGACATCACCTCGAACTCTTAAATAAAATAATGTACACATTTTCATATGGAAATTCCTCTATTCTTAAGACAGTTTGTTCTGGCAACACTACAAAACTTTTTTACAGATGCTCAAAACTTGAGTGGAGAATACAACTTCATACAATCGTAGGTAATGGGTAATGGTAGGTAATGGATTCAGTTTCCAAAATGAACTACATGAAATTACATTTACTACATTCTACGTAAAAATGTGTTACTTCCATTTATAAATATTCGTTAGTAACACAGATGTTGATGTTGAGTTTAATTTTTAGCTAATTTATGTCGTTTAGTAAAAACCGTTTTGTTTGAACACTTTCGTTAACCAAATCATTTAAAAAATTAAATCTGACTTATTCATATAATTTGAGATTTCGGAAGAATCTTTGTTCCCTATACTAAATTTACAAACTTATATTCATTTAAATCGCATCTATTTGATAAAGATTAATTCACAATAAATACCTATACCTAAGGAATATAACCATACCACAAATCAGTACTGAAAGGCGTTCAAAGCCAGTAAAGATTCAAGAAAGTTGAATTAATCAAAGAACAATCGAAATAGAATGGATAACGAAGAGAATTAGCTGAAAATTTTGCACGGTCCATCAATTCATAACCTCGTCAGCCAACTTCCTTTTGTAATTCGTGAAATTTGTGCGGAGCTTAATCCTACAGTTGTTTGTTCAACTCCAAAAGATATAACAACTCTTTATTATTTGAATATTATAAATTGTACGTGGAAAAGATGCTGAAAACGAAATTTCTTTTGCATGTTAGATGATGACAAAGCTCCGAAGAAAATGTTCTTAATACAACCATGAGGCCGTAGCCAGGGCAAGGTTGAATAATTGAAAGAAAATGAAAACAAACAACATACGTCTACCCTTTGCAATCTAAAAAATAATGAATTCATTGCTTCTATATTGATCGTGGATAAAAATAAATTACCATGACTGTCATTTCAATCATGCCCAGAGAATTATTTTGGTTAAGCTCAGTCTAGACAGTAACACCAAAGACGATCATCTCAACAGATGTAAATCGTATTAGACAGGTTTTCTAACATAGATTGTAAATAGAATAACATATACAATAGTTGATAAATATACTTAATACATACTCTCTGTACTACCTATTAAATAACTACTATGCAAGACGAACCCATAGTCTCTTCGAGTACTGAATCGAATCTATATAAGCTCTATGTATCTTTATCAACTAAGATATTGAAATAAATTATTTATTTAAAAGCAAATACTTTATGTTTCCTCTTCTGCCTTATATTGATCATCTCAAATACCGAATGCAAAATGGTAAGAAGCATACTTGAGAGAAAGAAAAGATTTATTAACGAAATAAAAAAAATTTAAACCTCAAATTTTCAGAGCGAAATATTTTGATAACATCTAAGTCAATACTGTCGACGAGATTACGAGTTTACAAGAGGTAATTTTCTGTGTAAATTATGAGGCGAATGCTCCCCTGGCTACGGCCCTATAGAGGACCATTTATTCCTTACAAAAGACAATCCTGTCGCTGACGCAGGGATCGCTGATATTTTAATCATCTCGCCATTATGTACGAAGGGATGCTTCAAACGCTCGGTTAAGAATAATAACTTTTGTTACAGAAAATCTCGGAGACGAATTCTCTGATGCCGAATTCATCCCACAAATTTATCTCCCAAGTTTGTTTTGCGCTAATCTCCTTCAGGTTACGCGGTTTCAGACGATTAAAAGTTATAATCTTTTGATAATATAACTTAATGAAATTTTATTTTTTTACACTTAGAAAGACAAATAAAAAAAGCACTAAAAACCTTATAAATTATACTTAATTTATAGATATTCTCCAATATCCACGACTTATAAATATGGGATTGGAACCAATGACTTCTGATTTTCAAGGGCATTGATCAACTATGAGTAACTGTGAGTATATTTACGAATTTGAATTCTAAAAGTCAGTTGGATAGGATAGAGATACAGAAAAATATATTCTTTTACTCTTTAGTTACATAACTAATTCAGCCAATAATAGAATTAACAAACGAACTGTCTAAGGCAATTAAATGCCATTTCTTTGCAACGTACTTACATGGAGCTTGGGACTTAAGAACCAGCCTAATGGATTTCCTTATCTACTCCGTGACAAGTATAGTATTGTTGGCTTTGCTTTGTAATTAACGTAAGGCAGCTCACTGAAATAGTTTATTGTATTTTCCTTCTTGTGTACACGACATCTGGCACTTTAGTTATGGTATATATATCGGTCATGACCAATATTTGGGAGACCAGGAGTGTCTTGTACTTATCGTTATTTAATTGTCGCCCACAATTCTCTTATGAAATTTTCTTGGTTAAAATTAATTCCCAATCAAACTACACAGCTGTAAGCATTTATTGCAATACTTACTACAAAGTAACTTAATTTTAATTGATAGGTATAAACTCAAAGCCAAAATATGTTATTCAACTATGGTACATATAAACACTTATTGAAAGTTAATCTAAAAGATATGTCTGTAAATATATAGGGGGTCTTGTCCTGAGAGGCAAGAAACAGAATAACAATTCAAATAACTTAATAATTCAATTAACAGACTAATTAAAACGCCGACTTATTTATATTTACTCAAAAATGAACAATGAACTTGAAAATCAGGTTATTTTTCGTGGGAGAGATGTTTGGCAGTGATTAAGAGCGTTGCTTGTCAACAGTACCAACGTTTGTATAACTTCAACGGAAGAGCGGTATCGTCGCGTGCGCATAGGAACGTAGACATTACTATAGTTTTGTTGGATATAGGTTGGGTAGGAATGGAAAGGGAGTCCCTTTCCATTACCACGACACTGAGTGACAGTAACATATCATTTTTTAACTCATAATAACAGCTAGTGTGTGTTTTAATATTTAGCTTTAGACAATTAAATCATTAGCTAAAAATATATATTTTTAAACTGTCCTGTAGATTTCATGTATCATTATACATATTATACTAAAAATCTAATAAACTTGGTCGAATCTCTTGTCCTCTGGGGTCTACAATAAAACTATCTATTCAAAACTTCAGATATGAACGAATAAGTGATAATAAAAACGATTCTGGGTTAACAGCAATAAAAGAGGACATCTGCGAGATAAACAAAAGAAGCGGCTAACACTCCAAACTTCGGAAAACATTTCATGGTGGTGATGTACTTTTCAAGAGTCAAAATTTAGAAAACTTTGTAAATAACTTCAAAAATGAGGAGGTTATATTAGCTTCACAATGTTAATTTAATCATAGGTAACCTTGAAATGACCTTGTTGGCTTGTAATTTAACTAAATTTATTTTTTTATTTTGCGTTCTATAGTTACATAATATGTAGATCTTATGGATCTTAGTTCTCATCACTGTTGGAGTACGGGCTTGGCAGTCTTATCGCGTGTTGAGATCGTTGGAGGACCGCTCAATGCAATTGATGACCTCTTCATTCGGTGTCAGGGGCGGATTACCAATAGAGCCCCATACCGTAACAACTACTGGAATAGAATCAATAGTGGTTTCGTGATCGGTTAATCTCCAAAAAATTTCTCCAAATCGATTCCGACGACGGACTGATTTTAAGCGGTGCACAGGCAATTCCTGTTGGCGCTTCAGCGAAATGTTCTTCGGCTAGCTCGAGTCGTCGCTAACATGCGCTATGGCGGTCAGCCAGGAGTGCAGGAACACCTTTACTCCAAATCCCACATGCTCCTACAGTGTGATGTGTGGATGATGTGGAAATGCATGATTTTTCCGACAATAAAATGGTCTCTAACTATTGGAAAAAACCTTAACACTTCAATATTGTATTATACATTTTATTTACAATAATATTATGATGTTAAGTAAACTTAACATTAAGGGAACTGCACTCTCAAAAAACAATCAGAAACTAGAAACAAAGGGGATCACCCTAGCAAAATAACATCAATGCAAGCAGAATCATTAACCCAGTAAATGCGCCGTACATCCGCTCTCCATACTAACGCCTATTAGGATAATGGAATAGCAGTGTAAAGCTCAAAGAATGGCTGCCTCTAGTGTCCGGCGCGAGCATCGCTTTCGACTCCTTTCGGTAAGTTATCTTTCGGTTTTTGCGAAAAGGGTTTCGGTTAAGGCGATGACTAATGTTTCCGTTATTTTGTGTACATACTTACAGAAGACGAAATAGCGCAGTTGGTTTATTGCGAAATATTACAATAATTATGTTATTTACTTAATGGAGTAGAATAAATTAAAAATCTTAAGTTGAAGAATGATATGAACACTAGTAAATATTAAATTTTATGGTGGAGTTTTTTTTTAAAACTCTATATTTTGAATTACTTTACTAAAATGTAGTAAAGTTAATCAAAATATAGTAAATTCATTGATATATCACCATTGATACATAATGTGCACCGAATTGTTATTTTTTATATAGTTTTTTAAATCTACATTTTTTTTAGTTACTTAATTTAAACAGAAGCAAAAGTAGTTTCCACGAAACTTATTATACTAAAACTCCGTATTGTTTTAACACAGTGTAAATGTAAGCCAGCTTAACAAATATGGTATGGAGTAATAATTAATCCTTTAAATGTAGGAGCGTAAGATTTTAGTGCAAATTATTATCACTGACACAAACAATATTATTTGAGGCAACATAATTGTAATTACTAAACATAGACCGTCACTAATTATTATGTACTCCAACCGGGCAAAGGTTTTAGAATAAAGGCTAAACAAATACACCTAACTAAATGGATTAGCCTCCATTATATACCTCTGTGAAATGTAAAAATGTACCGTTCCTGGTCAAAAGGTCGATGCTACCAACTGAAGGACAAAATAATTACATAGTTATTCGAATGTAAAACTGAATTTGGTTCTCAATTTGAAATTAAAATGTTAATTGGTATGTATTATTTTGTTAGCTGTTTTATTGTACACTTAGTAAAATATTTGATATTACTTTCCCATTTAAAATACAATTACATCGTTATCGGCTTTTAAGTTAATCATTGCTATTAAGAAAAAATGCTCAAACAAGGAAATAAAAATTCAAATTTCCTGCTATTGGTTTGACTTGGGCAAAATTTTCATTGGTATCACCTCTAGTCGCCTGGCGTGGAGCCAGCGTATGTGGACCGAGCAAATCGCCGCGTTATCTATTACGTCATTTCACATCAGCTGATCCATAGCATTTGTCGCTCGAGTCGACGTTCGTGGAAACCACTCCATGTTCTGTCTGCTTGATGACACCATCGCTTGTAATGTCATATTATCCATCTGCTTATAGCGTGGAACACACCAAATACATCTTACGATTTACCATTTAATTATTAGTTAGACAGCGTTCTCTCTCTCTTTTACCAAAGTTTTAATTAAGAGATTATGTATTCCACTGTGTATATTCTTTTTTGCACATACAAAAAACCACAATTATTATGATTCACAAGATATTAATTTTTTTTTTCACAGAGTATACTCCAGAGACGGTCACATTGTCACTAAGACAGGATCAGATAGAAAACAAACCCTCAACATCAAGGCAAACCTCAAATTTAAATTAAAAACAATAATAATAACGAATATACAATAATAATAAACAATGCACATAAATAAATATATGCATTTCAACAAGCAATTTTTGAACTCCTGTTCTTGAACTGAAAAACTTACCACTCAAAATTGTGATTAAATTTTAATAAAAAACCGCCTTCAAAATATTCAAAACGGGACAGAATGCAATCTTAGGTTGTTTGAATTATTTTTGTCTTTTTAATGTTTTGGTCTCTTAACTCGTTTTGAAATTAGTAATGCCTTTCGAACGAACATGGCAGAATGCTACAATGTACTCCTTCAACCACGGCGTAATGATAAAATATAGTCATACTTTTAGTCTATGCTATATTTTCTCCGTCTTGGTGACAAAATATCAAGGGTATCATTTAATATTATTTTCATTATCTATCTACTATTGCACCAAAAATGAAAATTCATTGAGTATGTTTTACCACATTACCACCCCCCATCACCTCCACCACATACGTTGTCAATAAATGTGTCATAAAATCATGTCACATTATTTGGTATTAAATATTTTTTTTTATTATTTATTACTTTCATTAAGCAAATAAATCATAAAAGGGTGTTTTACATTAATATTATTACGAAATTAATAAATATGCCAAGTTATTCACTTTCAGCCAAATAAAGCATTGGATCATTTATCTAAATGTCCTCGGTTACCCAAATGACCAGGCTTTCAGCGAAATAACTGTTTATTGTAGACGATTGTGACTAAGATAAATAAATTCCGTTGACTGCCCCAAATTAATTATTTGGAGACATTGACTGGTAACAAATGGAGTTTCTAACTGTCACTATAAAAAGATATTATAGTGACCATAGCAAAAGGTAAATTAAAGTCATGTTACTTTTATAGAAACTAGTGTGCCCGAGCCATTGCGTTAGCAGTAGCTTAAAAAATAAGTAACTTCCGCCATGGTTGATTCAGGATGGGTCAATCTAAATCATTTATCATGAACTCCCCCAAGCTTCAGAAATCATATTATCGCCATTACTTTAGCGTTTCTTGTTCTTTTGTAAATCAAGTTAAATGTTAATTAGTGCATTGTTTTACGTTATATTGTTATTTTTCTTAAGGTCTTACTTTGAACTATGTAAAACCATCTTAACATGCTAGTAAGAACGTCATTTTTATAGTAGAAATTTTTTCATTAAAGATATATTTCTCTTTTATTTATTTTATTAAAAAATAAATAAAAATTGTATTATCAAAAGGTTTTAAATAAACCTTTTGACAATACAAAATAAACCAATTTTCAACAGATAAATAAATGTTAACCTTTATAATTTAAGGATAGATTATTCTATACGAAGGAGGATTAAGACAATACTCTTTCACTCTACACGATTCACGTTACAAGCACTCATATGAGAAACGAATTCCAACGCAAGTCAGATTACATTAAGGTTCTTAAGTTTACAATGAAGAATGCCTAAAGATAAGTAAAACAATGTGTGATAAGATACGTTGTAACTGGCTTAAAGTAAAATGATACCTAGACCTGAAAAGAGGCGGCCTTCGTACAACAGACAATGATTTTTAAATGATTTGAAAGCTCATATCACATGCACCATCTTACCTATTTAGCTGGCACAGTAGTTCGAGCGCTCTAGTTTCGATAACGAAAAAATACACTGCTTAAAAAATAAAACTAACTACTACTGCTTAAAAATACAATGCTTTGCCTTCATTACAATCCTTAAAGATATCGAGAATACAAATTTTCGATAGATTCAATCAGGATAAAAGTTGACAAAAGTTACTTCGTTTTGATAAACCTTATCCCTACACTGGTGAGCTTATAGAACGTACTTATAATAGTAATATTTAAATAGTATTTCTCATATAAGCATTAAGTTTCAACATCAATTTCCTCATGTGCTTATTCATATTGTTTAAATAGCCAGCTCATTTTCCGCTCTGTAAAATTAAAGCGAGCGTTATACTTGTCGGTCGTTAATAACACACCGGTCTTTGTTGGTGCAACCATATTTTAAATAACATTCCCAGAAATGAGAGGCGAGACTGGACGTTCTGCATTATCAAGAAGGTACATAGGTTAAGGATGGATATGTAGGCTACTGGCTAGTTTCCAATGAAATGAGAAGGCGGATAAAGACATCTAATATTTTTATTCAAAAATAAAAAGAGTAACACACAACTATTACTAAACAAATTAACAAATAGAACCACACAATGGTTTAGATGTCACTTTACAAGCCAAATACTATAATGCAGCACTGCACCAACTGACTATATCCAGCAAAATTGTGAAGTTCCATAAAATGGCGAGCAATAATCGTCAGTCAGTCAGCCGGGGATTCAACACACCTCATTAAAGTCAAACTCCCATATTCGCACTTCGTTCATAGGACTACTAAATAACTTCATTAATCAGAAGATTAGTATCTCAAAGTAGAAACTTTGTGATACTGAAGAAAAGCAGCAACAACTAAATCCATCACATTGTCTTGTTTATAGTGACCATCGATTGCAATATCTACTAAACCTTTTCCTTAATTAATGCAATAACAGTATTATTTCCAAGTGTATGTTCGTTATGTATGATAGGAGAGTCTATAAGCTGATTGGAACGTGAAGAATAACGATATATATTGGATCGTTAACATTGAAGCTAATGCAAAATGGACAACAATTAACGATAGTATTATGCAATAAATGCCAGTGAAGTTTCTCCTGTATATCGATATCCCTTTCCTGAGGGCTTTATAAGTGGTATTTTTTATGACTGTACCTTATGGTTGTTTCGTAATTTCAATAAAGAAGTGAGGTTAATAAATAAAACTCTGGTGAGGTTAATAAGTAAATATGTAAATGAGCATTGACGTAGCTACAACGCAAAAACGTACAAGCTTACTTCCATATGCAAAAGTTCTAGATTCGAAAGTAAGATTTGTACAAACGTAGTACTTTCAAAGCGGCGAGACTCGAAAGTTCCTTGGACCTTGCGCTTAAATTGAATGTCGCAGCGATAATGGCGGTAGAAATTCTAATAAAGTCTGCTCTCTTTGCCTGCTGAAGAAAGATATGACCCGCAAAGGCAATTGGTCCAAGCAAGCCAACCTAAAGTGTCGCAGATTTTTAATGACGGACACGAATACATTTTAAAACTTATCTTGTTAAAGCCAATTTTAAATCCGATTTTGCCTGATAACGAACATTTTGTAACGTTTTGGAATTGGCAAAGATTAACAAATTCGACTTTTAAGCATTACTTAGTGATCCACCATACATAACCTTACCCAAAACAATACGACAAGTCACAGGTTCTGTATCGCTTCCTTTACGATTACGCGGCCAATTGTTAAGTGACAATGCCCTGCGCCGATAAGAATTGTTGATAAAGCTTCCTTATATGCCAATTTGTCGATCAACTCAAACAAATGTGGAAACGACTAGATATAATAATTTTTAATGGTTTGCGGGCTTAAAACTAGTGATGATATTGACCGAGCGTTAGCAATAAAATTTTCTTTGTGAGAAAACCTGCCTCTGATATAAAAAGCTACATACGAAATAGTAGTGTCTCTGCTGAGTCCACCGATACCGCTTACGGTAATTGTCTGTGGTGGTCCGCTTACCCCTATCCATGAAGCTACAGTTTTATCAATTAATGTACCGATGCTACCATTGTCAAGAAGACCGTAGGTATCTTATCTGCCAGAGGGACTGAAAACAGTAATCGGCACAATTTTGAGATGTGAACATAATGTTTGTGAGGTGATAATATGGATATTATAATTTTCTCTTTATGTGGGAGTGGAGATACAGGCAACGGAATGGTTTTACAAGACACATTGTCCGTTGAGTTTGCGTCAATAGTTGAATCACGATGTACAAGCGGGTGATGATACCATGTGCAGCCATCGACGCCGCACGGCTTGCCCTTACATTTCTTTCATCAATGAGAGCCATGCTATAAGCATTTATAGCAAGTCTTTGTTTTGCGGTGCCAAAACCACCTGTCGCAGGTGTCTGAGGCGCAGAGAGAGCAGTGGCTGAACGGTCGGGTACTTTAGCGAGTTGTCTGCAATAGACAGTTAAAGAGCTCTTATTGAGTGTTGAAATATGTTGACCAGACCAAGAACGGAAGTGAAGGAAATGGGTACAAGATACCCATTCTTCCGTTCTTTGAACACTCGCTCGTAGAGACATGATGACTGTCACGGCTTTCATATTCTGCGTCAATAACAGCAAGGTCGGCTTGTGGCTCCATTTCTCTACTTTTCGACGTAGAACGGCCAAATGGCACTCGCATAATAGCGACGCAAGAGTTGTGTATTAGCTGCAGCTTTTCAGGAAAAATTGTGGCTTAATAATGATGAGAAAAGGCTGGCTGAGTTATCTCAGAGACATATCAGAATTTCAAGTTTCTAGTTATTTAGAAACTTTTCCATCAATGACAAGTTCCCGTGAAATTATTTAATTTAGCGTCCGAGCTTGTATGCAGATCTATGTAAATACAAAGTGCAGGAGCCGATTTGTTATATAAAATCTTGGGATTTTGAACCTTGAATCTATTAATTATCACTGTTTTTTGCAGCTAATAGCAACTTTGGTTATTAAAATTATTCAACCAGTTGAATAAATAAAATAATGTTTATCGTAAACATTTATTTCCAACAACACAAACAAACGTTCATTACTCGTTCCCGACAAATTAAAGAAAATAAAAATACTGTAATATCTATACATGAACAAATATATTTAAGATTTTGTAAAGAGAGTAAAATAAACAAACAAAATTGAAAAAATGAGAGAATTTTATACAATGGCACGTTGTATGTACTTTCACTATCCTACTTGTTTACGAATGAATTAAGATTTTTATTCTCGGTAAATCTCTCATGAAAGTCAAACGAGGGCGCTCCGTTTATATAAACAAAGATTTTGATTGGGGAAGCACTCTAACTTATCTTAAAGTTTATTGATTTCAATAGAACATACATAATTTACAATCGGTACTACTTATAAATAGTTGATTAGTTGTAGTAAATTATTTTTGATCGTACCATCTTAATTAAATATTCAAAAAATCATTACTTTTGATAATGTAATGACTGTCTATCACAAAAAATCAGCCATTTAAAGCATTCAAATCCTAGATCTGTAATTAACATCAGTGGTCAGTATGATCAATCAAAATTACGTTAAGATAACATGCTGCTAAAGTTGCCAATTTCTCAGATTTATAGCCAACTATTTAAAGACCTATCTATGCACCACTGGTAGACGAACATGAACTTTAAATTGAGATAAAAATAATAAGTCTACATTTCAAGTAATTTAGTTTGATGACAAGTGGTATGTCACAGCAAAACACTTTAGACACTTGGCAACTGTGACAACTGTGGCAACATTCCTTCTGTCGAAGTCATGTCACCACAATGGTTAAAACTATTCAGCAGACATTTAGGAATGGTAACACGTTGTAGGCATTTTGTAACAAAACTAAATGATCTAAGATAATAGTAAGATATTTTGATTTGTCAAAAATTTTGTCTATACTAAAATACAAAAATAATCAAAGGCCAGCCTTATAAAATTTTAAATTGTTAATATCTACATAAAAATAAAAATGCAATATACATTTGTAAATAATAATACAAATAATAAATAATTATAGTAAATAATGACATGCTTAGTTAATTTCATGGAAACAGAGATTTTGAGACAACAGTCTCAAACTCTATTTTAGTAAATTAGTATTATATATCACCTTGTATATTGATACCCAGTAAAATTATGACTATTGCCTTTATAATTATATTTATTTATTTTCTTATACATATTCCCTGTTGTGACGATTTAAAAGAGCTTAGTAAATAAGTCTATTTAAATAAAGTTATTTTTGACTTTTGACTTTTATATCAAATATTAATTGTTCCAACCTTGTGATATTAATTACTGTCTGCTAAATATAAGTTTTTAATGTGATAATATGTTTTGTGTACCCTATTTTCTTCAGATTTCTTTTGATTAAATGTATACTCAGTTCTATATACTCGTTAGATACGGGTGCAAAGAAGTTCCTTATTAAATATATATATATATATATATTTTGATGATGTATTTTTTTTAATATGAGCAAATTTTTTGTACTTTTTTTGTCATTACCTCACTGGGTATCATTAACATTCAATTGAAGCTTCTGGTATCTAAATTCTCAGTAGTACTAATTTATATTCAAATGTTGAAATAAAATTGTAATTTTATTTAATGTGAAAAATAAAATTGGAACCGCAAAATTTCCTCAATTCCAATTTAAATTAAAAATATTTTACTCGAAATGACGGCCACCAAGAACAGGGAAGGAAGCAGCTGCCGTTTTGTCAGCCATAAACAAAAGATCTCTTATCTTTCCTCGATAGCACGTTCTTTTTATGGAATCGAAATAACTTTGGGAGCTCTTTTAACTGGTCGATTCGAAGCCCGATGTGTGGTAATAAAAGTCAATTTCAAATAGATCTGTAGGGTTTCCATATTTCAGTTTCTAGAAACATCTCTCGTCATCTTACATTAATATGGAAAGTCTTCATTTAATAGCTTTAAAAAATTTTTTTTGTTAAACGGTGATTTAAAAAATGAAATCAATATTAATATTTACAATATAGCATTTAAACTTAGATATTAAAAAGTTTACAGTCAACAAGTGACTCATAAGTAATGTAACAGATAAGTACCTCAGTTAGATAATATATAGTAATATTTTGATACCCATTCTAACATAAGACTAACTCAACACATGAACTGACACTAAATTGTTCAAGTTAAATGGCTTCCGGACGATGGTAAAGCAGTAGAGATAAAGCCTTCAACGACGGCCAACAATGGAATGAATTATACCGATTATCAATGAAATAGATTGCCTGAGAGATAAAATCGAATAAAGCGCCAAAATATGTCAAAATCTGTAAATATTTTATGGTTTATTTTTAAAGATTGCCATTTAAATAAAAGTAAAATCAAACATTAAAATCGAAATTAAATAGCTCTTTATGAAAAAAAAAACAAATACTAAGTTCTTTTCTATAGTCAAACTTAACCCTACTAGCGCTTCGTAGAATACTTTAGCTTTGGATAAAAAGTTACTTCTCAGCCATTACGTGTCAATATTGTTATTATTCATACAAAAAATATTTTGATGAATCATATAAGAGAATAATTTTATAGTAAGCTTTCTTTAACTATTTAGCTTTTATTATTGTTAAATCTCTAATTTCGATTTTAAGCTTGTTGTAAAAACGTAGTGAAGAACTGATCAAAAAGGAACGTATTTTTCTGTGGAAACGATTAGTATTCAGCTTGTTTGTATACAAATTATAAGTACCTTAATTAATTAAATTGTGTAATACTTTTTCATACCGTCCACTGTCCTTTTTCA
Source organism: Acentria ephemerella (assembly GCA_943193645.1). NCBI lineage: Eukaryota > Metazoa > Arthropoda > Insecta > Lepidoptera > Crambidae > Acentria > Acentria ephemerella. The sequence continues at coordinate 4,505,440 of OW971886.1, read as the reverse complement.
TGGTATTTCTGAAAGCATTCAATTACCAGGAGTTCTAAAATATGGCTAGTGTTTATACCGTCAGGTATTCTGCATCTTATGTTACCTGATATGAGTACTACTACATATATCATGATATGTTATATTTAATTCTATTATGAACACTTACATAAGCAACACAGAAATAGAAAAAAACATAATACAAAAAAGAACGCGGCTCATGATATTAGGTTAGGTACCTATTTGACCTTCAATATAATTAGACCTGCTAAGGTCATCTGGTTAGACCTTTCTTAATCGGTGTCCAGGGAATGGTAGCCAATTTAATTACATGGCATGGCAGGCATTAACATCGCTTGTCTAGGACACAACCAACCAACTTGTCGACACACTTCCAGTATCAAGTTTTTTCTTTATATGGATAGTTTTCTGCTTTCTGAATACAATTCTTTAATATAAAAGAGAGATATATATTATGTGTCTCCATGAAATACACTATTTAAATAACTTGTTTATACTTCGTGTATTTGATACAGTACTTAATTTTAATTTAATAAATGGTTCTAAAATGGTCCTTCTTTATATCAATATGGGTAGGTATATTGAATTGAAACTTAATTGATCACTATGTATCGTACAGTTTACCGAAAGTTTTGGAATTATTTTATTGTTATATTTTATTTTATATCCTTTCATCTGTCAAGATATATATCAAGATCAAGTCAAGAATATGAAAAAGTAGCAACACATTCTCTTATGAAATGACTTCATAAGAGTAGACTTTAAATACACTGAAATAATGCTATCTTAACTGCAATTAAACTTTTAGTTGCTGTTTACACGAATTGAACGACCACCTGGTCATCAATAGCATAAATTTTGATTACTTTTACACACAATTAATCTGTTATTAGCGAATCTTTTAAATAACAAAAATAGTGTTTGCATTTATTAATTACACCTAAATAAATCTGTTTTAATGATCAAATACGTATATTTAGACTTTAATAACTTACTTAAACTACTTTCTCACTGAATATTGAATCAAGTTTCTTTTATTTTTTGTAGGTAACTAAGGAGACGACTACGAAGGAGAGTACATTTGAACCTATAAGCACCAAAATATGAAGTGTATAAGAGCATTCATCTTACAAGACTGGCGATAGAAAACTTCTATCGTTAAAAGAAGTTTGCCACTTTAACGGATTTAATTTCTGAGTTATTTATACGAGTTATAGCACTTGACTCCAAAGCATTCTCAAATCTTTATCATCCATACATTGTTTCTACTTCGACTAAATGTTGATAAAATGACATAGGAGATTATACCTTATTTCTCCAATAATATCAATGAGAGGACAAGACAGTATGTCAAATTTTGGGTTGGTCATTATGTTGCCATAGTATTAATTTTTGTGTTATCTTTAAGTTTCCTATTAATTTATAGTACTGATGACACATTTATTGATTACCGCGAAAACAGTTATGTTTCAACATATAAAACCTCCGATGATAATTAAAATGTTGCAATTAAAAAATATACGAACACATATGTAGATACTTTTCTTCATTACTATGAAATTCTAAACTCTTAACATAACTTTGTAACATAACTTAAATTTCAGTACTAGTGTAAGTTTCAATCGAATTGAGCCGTTTCGATCGATTTTTAATAACACTTGAACGCAACTACGACTGAAACGTCTCGATACGTTTGAAACTCATACTGGGGTACAGTACTGACGCTTTATTTTATAATAGAATTTGATATCTGACTTACCTTTTCATTCCATGATGATTATACGAAAATTCATACTCATAATTATACTGATCTGATAACATTGTAGAGTATAATATAATAATGTAAGATTAAAGTACTAAATGAATGTATAATAAAAACATATTATTAAAGCTGTGATAAAATAGCCGTTTAAATTCCGTGCTGCTTCTCAGTCAACAACACACTCATTTTTCCCGTACCCGTATTGTTCAAATGTTAACTCATTATTCTCGAACATTTGCCATGTAAATCGGATTAACTCAAAATGGTAGCTTAAGGGTTGTCACGTAATATTTTTATGCAAACGAGACGATTCAAATTCTATAGATAAAAAGGAGAATGCGAAAAGAAAATAATCTCACATTTCGATATTATATTTTGAGGTGGAATACCAGCAATATCGATTATCAATTTAGGTAATAGGGTATAATGCAAGTGGTAAGTCGGGGAGTTTCACCACGTCATAAGAGACTTCAACAAAATAAAACGTCACATGCCTACCTTTTCTTTTTCATTTATACATTAGACTCGTTAGTTGATGTTGCTGTACAGTAACAGGGTTTTGTTATTATACCAACTCATTTTTAACCTTGTTAATGATGGAAACGACAAACTATTATCATTATGAAGAGTTTTTTTAATAAAAATAAATATTTGTATGATCAGACACCAAGGAACCATAGATACACATCTTAACAGTATGTAAGTAACTATTATATATATAAAATAAAATTTAAAAAACAAGTTTATACTAGGTACACGTGAATGACATGTAGCTTGATGAATATGTTAAAATGACGTATGTTATAGTGGTATTGAAGACAAACGACCGAGTTTAATATCCTAAATAGCAAAATAAAACTCCATCACTTTTATCTATTAAACACCTTTTATCCTAATTTCCTTACATTGACAGCAATGTAAAAAAGACAATACACATATCAAAATATATTATAAATATCAAACAGATCTTTACTAAATCATTCAGCAACAGGTATGTTTATCTCTCCGCAAAAACTCGCAGTATGCCATTAGCGGTTCCCCTCACTATATACATAATTGGGGCAACTTTCTTGCACGTTATTGCATAATATCATCATGATGATTTTTATGCACCTGCTTTCAATAATAGACTCAGACAATGCCACTACAAAAATATTACACAGTTTATCCAAAATTGTATGGTGATAGGAATTGTTACATAATTTGTCCCCGACTTGATGAATATCACAAGGAAAATTTATATATTTTAATTTATTATGACAAGTAACTGAAAATATCTCTCTGCTTGCAAATACCGTGCCCTTTTGAATTAATATCGCGGGGCATTAGAAATCTTATCGATTACTGAATAGATCTAATTTACATTCTTTACATTCTTATCTCCTCTCAATTACTGATATTTATTTTTAATCTCATTGATGTTTGTACGAACCAATAACCGATTCTTCAACAATTTGGTCACATTGACATAGTTATTTGATCTTCAGAAATTACTACGTTTAACAATTTACGTTTTAAAGTCACGCGCCACAAAAATCTAAATAAACTCCGGTTTGGCTACTTTAAAAAGTTTATAACAATTTCTCCATCTTCACATCTGTATATCTTGTATCTATCTGTTTGTATAGAAGTAAATAACGTCTTCCATAGAAAAATTAGTTTCACAAATCCTTATCATACTTTAATTGTCCATTTAGTTTGTTTTGCATAAACTACAATAGTTCATAGATAATATTTATATTAATTTAATAAAATTAACCTCCGATCCGTTCGTGATCACGCAGGTGCACTGTAAAATTTTATTTCATTTTACTTAAAAATAAATAAGGCCAAAAAAACAATATTTGCCAATATTCTATTGTTAGTCAATGAAGATCAGAGAAGAAAAGAAATTTGAATTCACAAAAAAATATACATAATCTTTATATTACGTATTTAAAGTGGTACTATTTAACTACGACAAAAACACTGTAATGTTGTTGCCAGGCAGTATCTCGGGAAGTATTTATGGTAAGTACAGTTTGCAATAAAAGTCAACTAACATATTAAAACTGCAAAACTATAGAGTTTTATGCAATCAATTAAGCATGAAATTTATAAGAAGAAACTTAAATCGAAACAGCTTTTTATGATCACCAACACTTAAAATATTTAAAAGAACTTACTGTATCAAAAATATTCGCCGGTATATTCGGAAGGTACATTATATAGTTGACTTATTATTTAAGTAGCGGCCAAATTGATTTAAGGTAGTTGTCTTCATATGTCTTCCTATAAATAACAAATATTTTTCGGAGATACAGTCTACGAATTGTAGAAGATATTTTTACTTTGTCCTTGAAATATTTTGAAAATTATATAATATAAGCTTATTTTTTTGGTCAGCAATGTAGCTGTTATCCGCTATTAGGTACATTTATAAGGTAATATAATAATATCTCGTGAGAATTTTAAACTATGTGTTTATAAATTCCACTTTCAATTTTATGAAATTATTTTTCATAAATAAAATATTTAATAAAATTAACCGAGCACCGCTTTCAGTGGGGGCACCACCTACTTAAGGGGTATGTGGCTCGAATCATTTAGATATACTCGTACTATGGCGTTAAAATTATTATGTTTTGGATTATAAATATATTCAGTATTTGAAAAGTACTGGGAAAGGTAGGCTAAAAGGTATTATGTTATTTATTCATTAGGGAAACAAACAGTATCGCGTAATATTAAATATATCGAATAAAAATATTACATAAACCAGTAAGATTTCCACTTATTGCCTACAATTTACATAAACTGCCACAGTGTGAGACAAAAAAACTAATTAAAGAAAGTAAACAATATAATTGATCTTTCACAGCTCATCTTATATAATCTTATCATAGAACAGAATATGCCGCCATTTTGGAAATGCTAATTGCTATTATTACAGAGTATCAAAAATGATTGCAGCAACATAAAAATGAATTTCAGATTCAGCTATACAAACGTAGCACAATCACGCCGTATAAAAGCACAATTTGTAACTTTGCGTTTCGTTCAACAAAGCCAAAATGCCGGTTCTCTAAAATAAATCGACCCTCTCTTTTGGACATCCCTGGCCGCAGAATCGGAAATGCGCACGAACAACGAGATCGGTTGCTCATACGTTATTCAGCAACTATTTACTGCGACCGAGAAGCTATCTTTTCTAAGGTTTCTTGTACATGGCAAATCCTAACTTAAACTTAAGCAGAAAAGTGCCAAGTCTGAAATAAATATCGCCAAAAATATTTAGTTTCATAAATTTTCTTGCAAGATTATTACTAGGTAAGTACGGTAGACTAAGAGAGTATTTTATTACCGATTCAAAATTTTTAATTATAGTAAATACTTACTTCTTTTAGAAAAGAATCCTTTTAAATTTCGAAATTCGAATTAGATTTTGAGGTAGGGTTTTTTTAGACATACTCTCTAATCTGTGTGCTTGACCATCAGAGATACAAATTTTGTAGCTTGCAGAAATATATTGCATTCGATTAATAGAAAAACCCTGAACAGTGATTCCCATTATTTTATTGCGACAAGAGGTTACTATACGTACTTATAATAGCGCAAAGATTATTTTTACGTGCACCGATCCGTAGCGCTACTGTAAATTTCAATTATATTGTGACGTTTCGATTGTTATTGCGTTGTGCCGACAAAAGCATAACGTATGAGACTGACGTAAATCAGTCAAGTCATTTAATTCTTCACAATAGAGGTGCTGCTGTCTTTTGCTAATTTGATAGCCTAAGATAAAGACGATCGAGACTGTTCGATTTGATTGAAACTTTCACTAGTAGATATAGAGATGGACAATTATTATTACTGTATGTCTTTTTCGAACTGACTCTGCAAACAACAATCTAGTTTCACAAAACTGGATTTGATCTGCTTTTCTTCAAGGAATTATGTTTTTATACCTCATCCAATGAGTATAATCCTTAGAACATTTTTATATCTAAGAATCTGAACCAAAATTAATACAGCGCTTTCTTGTCTTACTGTAAAACCTTGCTCCCTATCCTCATTGTTATAAGATATTGATAACATTTATCCGTTTATTAAGGAGTGATGCAACGATTTCCTTATAAGAGAATTTAAAATGACGACATTCTTAAGATAATTAAAGTGACTGCCAAGACTAAAAAATAAGCAAGTACAGTATGCATGGGTACATCGCACACGAAGAATGGACTGTTTTTAAGGCGTAGACGTTCTAAATAGTATACAACAACTTCACTAGATAATTTGACAAGTGATCACTGAATTATCGCCAACTTCACTAATGTAATAAGCTATCAAAATAATTAAATAAATCTATAGAAGATAGTAATTAAATAAAAATTTAAATTAGACATATATTTTACTGAAACTCATGAACCTGATTTTTAAGAACAGTAATTTGATGTTGTAACGACACCACGGGTATTTTTATGAAAGTTCCGATCTTCGAGAAACTAAAGAACACAACCACATTCTTTTCACTTTTCCTTTCCTACATTTCCTTTTTTGAAATAAAGGTGTTCAAATTCTATCCGTTGTTGGGAACTTTAATGTTCCAGAATTTCAAATTCAAATTGTAGGTATATATTGTGTCATAAATTTAATATCTCGCCTATCGTATAAGAAATACTTCCTGAATTACTTACACTGCCTAATGATCATACCGAATATGTTATTGAGGAGCCTTGCCTTACAAAATTAATATTACATTTTTATTCGGTTAATTCCAAGAAATAGGATACACAAATATCAACGTTGTTTCATACAATTTTTATTCTTGTATTTTTTTATGTTCGCCTGTGAGACTTAATATTTATCTATATCTTTATTTTTCAGATAATATTGTACTACTTTATTTTATTAATTAATCTAATAGTAATTACTGTCTACTTTTTAATTCTTAGAAACCCTCGACAATCACGTAGCACACATTTAGAAAAAGAGAATCAAACTATTTAAATTAATGTATATTGTTCTGAATGAATCAAGTTTAAACTTCAGTGATTTCATTCAGAACGGGTGGTGAATCAAGGCATTTTGAAAGTTATGGTTATCTCCTGGTGGTAATAACTGACTGACTTACTTACTTACTTTGTTCATCACGACTGTGAAAATAAATAAATAATTATTTTCACAGTCGTGATGAACAAAGTAAGTAACTAATATATTCGGACAAGGTGTTGCGTATAATTATATTATACTTCACTTAAGGTAAGTTGTTTTAATTATCAAGTATAGCATAGATATTATTCAATGTGTTATAAATTAAGATAGAGGAGATGAATGGCGTAATGTTTCAACTTACGGAATCGATTATGAAAACAAAGCTACAATCATCATTGGTAGTCACTGAACGGGTAAATTAAACTTTGTTATCACGAGTTCTTTTCGTGTTTCAAGCCACGTTATGATACCTATCAGTCCAGGTTTCACGGTAATCATTTTTATACACGATGGTGGACATAGATGGTTGTTACTCACACTTCTTATAAACTTCTTCCATGGAGGTATGTACCCAGTAGCTGGACCTATTTATACAAAAATCATGTAACAGCAAAATATATAACTTTTTAATATAATATTTCCCAGACAATTTTAAAGAGCGTTCATTTAAATATATATTTTGATTTTTATTTGAGAGCGCACTGAGACTGCATTGTTCATTGCATGGAGACTCATAACGCTACCATTTGTTTATACAGGGTGTGCTACAAGCGTTTTAGTCAACCGCGTATTTGCAAGCCAATTATGTATAAAAAAAAGAACCTTAGCAAGATTAAAACTAATTTGAATTCTATTGTTTTGTGTTGATGTACCAGATGTCGTCGCCCTAAGAAAGTCTGTACAAGTCAATCAGGGCAAATGTGGTTCTGGCAGGCATGTCTTCAATATACTTCGTTTGCGTAGGTTTTATTGACGGTGGAAATTAATCCAATTCAAATGTAAATACGCTCCAGAGATTGCTAGGTGTGGCTCGTTTAAGACACGTGATTATTTATAAGCGTATTACGTAACCTTCAATAAGGATAGGTAACATGAGGATAGAAATATTTTTTTTTATTTGTGCATCTAATACACGTATACTTATGTGCTTTCGATACTGTTATAATTGTTCTTAGAATGGAATTCGTAGAAAATCTTCTATTTAATAAAATAAAGTACTTTAAATATATGAGGTATTTTAGTTTTAATAAAAATTGAAATTGTAAATAAAACCAAAAGAATATATAATACTTATAATTGTTTTATTTAGAAAATGTTACAGCATGCATACCAATTCCATATAGATTTTATGTTATTTCCCTATTATTATATATGTAAAAGTTCACTTGTTCAAGAACTGATTTCAATTATCCATACTATCTAATATAATGAACTTAAATAGGTAAGTACTAATGAAAAGTAAAAAAAATTTTTTTTTTTATATAATAAATACGCTTTCATGTTTACTTATAAAAGATCTTTAATCAAAATATCTAGAATAAATTTTTATTTAATATTTCTATTTAAATCGAGTTATACAGATATTTTAAGAAGTCCCTGTTAAAAACAGGAATTATTTGTATACGTTCTTTAGTAGTTTGACATCAAGAACTAGCAAAAAACGTCAGAAAAATATATATTATATTTAATGTAATTAAAATTCCAACTCTAAATAATTACAGTGAGTAATAAGATTAATATTTTTGTTACTAATTCTGAGAGTGGTGGCAAGTTTCCTTTAAATAACTTAATCTAGATAAGGATGCAGTCAAGTCAAATGTCAGACTTGGAAAGAACTCTCTTGATTTATGTTCTTGAATTTTTTAATGCAGAATGCAGAAATTACATGATTTTAAAATAATATCATTTTATTTTTATACAGGCTTATCTTAAGGCTTAGGCTTAGGCTTAGGTGTATCTGGTAATGATGACGACAAAAGAAATTAGTTAAATTAGTGTGTTTTTATTTCTTAAAATGTTAAATTAGAATAGCTAAAATAATTAAGTGAAGTAAATGGATTGACTTAGTGTGAATGGACTTATCTTTTGTAAAATTAGTTATAAAAATATATTTTGCTGAAAATGAACAATTTCATGTCGTCGTCGTGTCGTTGTGTGGTATTGAACAATTCTGAGGTATTTTCTATATTAAATATTTTATCAATGTCTTATTTTAAAAAGCCAACTTTTTTGTTATTTATGTCCTCCAGCAACGTCTCAAAGCGTTTTATTGACTTACCTGCGAACCAATGGGAAGATCCTTACTACAAAGAGCCAGGTGGAGCAATAGGTCTCAAGGGCACTTTGTAGATACACCCCATAAAATTACGAAGGATGTATATAGACCTTGAATGACAAAGCCACTTGGGAAACACTCCAATGAAGCAAGCGAGTATACAGTCAACCGTACATTACGAGCTATAAGATAACTTGAAAATTTTATTACAAGGGATTTTAATGACTTGTTAGTGTTGTTGTGCTTGCTTGAACCGCGATCAGATACGAAATTAGTATAAATAAAAAAATATCTCTGTTCTAATATACTCATCCTAAGTATAGGTATCAATTTTCAACTAATCTTATAAGTCGTAGTTTTCAGTTGACTGTATATCTGTGCGCTGGCTTCGGTTGAGTGTTTTACTTACCGAAGTTTATGGTAAAATATAATTACTTACCTATTCCTTACTGTCCAAAGTTCTTAAATACCTACTAACCAAAGCTATCAAATAAAACAAGTTCAAGCCGAATAATCTGAATATAAATTACACTTCGAACTCGATCCGTAGTATAATCACACTTTTGACAGTTGTAGGGATAGCAGATAGAATGTTATATTAATATCAGATCCTGAAAACTAAAACGTAGTTATTTGTAAGTAAATGTTCTTTGGTTGTCATAACAACTAATATGTAAGTTAAAAATAATAGTTGTAGCGTGCATATTATATCAATACTGTGTATTATAAAAATCTGAAAATTTAAATGAATCCGTCGAAAATGACAAAACGCTCTCCGATTACCATATAAAATTTTATTATGGTACAATACGAGATCTCTCCAAAACAATGCTTAATAAATGATATCGTTCGAGATACAAGTCGTGTTTTTAAACAAAACATTACCTCGGTGCGGTGAAATCTAATTTGTGAACAATTCAAATATCGTGGACAGCCATGTTTTCATTGCAAACGAATTGAGCACATACATGTTAAAGGTATAATTGATAATTGAACATACCTCGGAGTGAACCTGACGTAACAAGGTATAACAATATTCAATTGTGGCTAACACTAACTAGTAATTTAATTTAAGTTTCTACTACAAATCTCTCACACACCCACACTTCAGTGATTTACATATCAATAGCTTGCATAATCAATAGCTTATATAATACCCAGTGCTGGATAAAGGTATGGCAATAACACATGAGGAGTTTTGGGTCATAACACTACTATTGCCCAAGCTCTGGGCAATCTCCTTTGACACGAAACCCGGCCGTAAGGCGGAGATATCTGGGGATGACCTGGTGAATTGCTTCGGCAGAACCCGGATCATCCCCGCGAAGGGCAATGGAGTTACCGAGGAGTTTTGATGGGTATTCCCCATGTCATTTAGATGAGGCACTAGGTGAGCCTAACACACGCCCGCCGCTTAGCTAGTGACAAAACAAAAATGGGTTCATAACACTATGTTGGCCTAAAGCAGCTTGGTGGGTGAAAACGGTTGCCGTAGCACTTTCGGAAAATGGAGGAGCTCGAGATAGTTTGCTAACTCCAACCGTATTTAGCAAACTAAAAAGTTTACTACTATTAAGTAAACGTTATATGGTTGATAATAAATTCATTTACTACTACTTAAGTCATTCATCTATCAACCAGGCAAATACAACAGTAATTAACTGGGCCAATCGTGATTTATGTAGTATATTGATCTAGTAACAAAAAATCTTTAATTACAGTACACTAAACCACCATGTATCAAGACTCCCGTCTTCTGGGTTGAAGATTATGGAATGCATGACCAAGTAAGGCAAACCTTTGTGCTGGAAATAAGTAAATAAGGTTTATTTAATTTTAATCAGACATTCACTCTCAAAAGTACAGGTTTTATCTTAAAAAATAATATCAAAGTAATGCTTCTAATTAAATAATTATGTATGTAGTCACAATTATGATTCTTTATGCATTTCCAACTTATGCTCACGATGTAACCCTAATAATCACAATAAAAACCGATCAAAACTGCATTTTTCACAAAGGATGTAATGTCAGTGGATATCAATTCTATGCAGCGTTTCTTCAATTCGATTAATATTCTAAGTATTCAAAAGTTCAATGATTTTATTTAGTACATATTTAAATTCTATAACTGAGACAATTTGTAAATACCCGGTTAATACCCACTTAAAGTTATCACTATTATCTTTAATTACATTTTTTATTTTTCTCATACATATTCCTTGTTATGACGATTTAAAAGAACTTAGTAAATGAGTCTATTTAAATAAAGATATTTTGACTTTGACTTTTATAAAGTGTAAAATACTACTTTACCTTATATCTCTAAAGTTGTTACCATTACTTTCAATAGTTATTACAAGAATTTCGAAAGCAAGCTTCGTAGGAATCTGAAAGTTATATGAAACAAAACCAAACTACATCACAGCCTATCACATCAGACTAGGACACATTGAAATAATACTTAAAACTAAACAAATGTACCAAAAGGCCTCAGTATTATGATGCGACAGATACTGCCACGACGCTAGTATTCTGCTGATGCCTTGTATGGCTGTTTTAAAATAATATTTAAATAAAATATAACAAGATTAAAAATAAAACAAAGAAGCAATTAAAAGAAGCGACGCAAACTCGACTTTATCCTACTCTACCGTGATTGTTGTATGTTCGAAAGATGCCTCCTGAGATGAAATCTTCCGATAGAGTTTTATAAAATATGTGATTTATATAGGGAGCCAGTATACGGTAGCCGGGTTGTACTTTGGCAAGCCGCTTCTTAATGACATTCTTTATTAAATTAGAAAATTAACACGATTTTAATAATAAATTTCTGTAAACCACGATCGCAATTATTAAATGTCACAGGTTCATGTACTCGCTTATAAAGGAACAAACTCTAATCATTTGTTTTTGCATGTTTCAAACCAGAAACAATTTCCTTTGTAGAATATAAAATATAAAATGAGCAGAACTTGTATACTAGGCGAAAATGTTGGAAATTGTACCGTTTTTATTTTCCCCCTTTGCCATGTACGCGTCGACATCTTTGTGAAATCTTTTTATGACATTTTTATAAGCTTTGAGCTTGTGTAGGTAAGACCACCAGTAACTTTTTTCGTGAAAATAATATTTCTTTTTCAAGTAAATACCTTCAAATGCATCTTTAACCTACATTATAGGTTAAAGATGCATTTAAAGTTCATTACCACATTACAACGTTATATCAAAGATATTTGAATGGGTACTTCAAAGTTAAGTATAATTTTTACATAAAATTTATTCTTTTCTTTTATATTAAAATACTAATTAAATGTATAGCATAAGATTGTGTAGAACAATTACAAATATTTTTAAACGCCTCTGGGGTCTAGTAGCAAAAGTAGAAGGGTTAGGGGTTCAATTTTCAGTGGGGGCATAAATGTTATTTTTGATTTGGTTGATGGTATGTTTTTTAATAAATCCACCTGGATACTACCACCATCTTTCTTAAGCCTACTACCATAACAATAACGTCAACAGTATTGTTTAGTTACGACACTTGGAGGTATTATACCTAGTTCTCTGAGGTCAAGGAATCGGAGTGTAGCTGGCTTATCTTCTCTTACTACCCGATGATATAAAGACAAGAGCTCTCGAGAATACAAAAATTTCAATTAAATTTTACTATTTTTCCCTAGTACACATGACTAGGAATTTAATAATCTTAAATAATTGGTATTGGCTATCAATTATTTGACGAACAGCAATCAGAAATAAATAAACTTTAATAAAATATATAATCTACAAAAATAGTTACAGTAAAAGTATCGGTGAATGACAGTTGTACTCATTTATTCATAATATTAAAAATATTTTTTTCAATTTCGACAGCTTCCAACTTAACTCTTTGATCAGTAAATATTTTACCTCTGTTTTTGGCATCCTTTGAATTCATGAAAAGTGTTTTTCCTTCCCTAGGAGAGAAATATACATTTTGGCTTTAAATATCTCAGGCAACAAAACGTTAACTATCGCAACTTTTGCATATATTTATGATAATTGTGTATTTTTTATTTTTGTTCTTTATGCGTACATTATTGTGAATATTACTACCAAATAATAATTTTAATTTGTAACGGATCAATTAAAATAACTTTGTTATCTAAAGTTAAAACTACAATTATTACAATAATCAAGGCTTAACAACATTAAAATTATTCCTTCCCCCAGATGTTAAGAAGAAAGTGATTTAAGTTCTATGTATCTTTTATTTACTTGAAATAAGACTTATTTGTTACTCAGTAAAAATTTACTTGGGTTTAAAGAACTTAACGTACATATCACAAAAATGAAGATTGCTTTTCTCTTGCATTAAAATAAGAAGTATCCAGTTTCAAATCAAGTGTCAATTTCAATTCAAAAACATTTCATTTCTTTGATATTAGCTTCGCTAACTTATTGATTTTTCAAAATAAGTATATAATATGATAGAATACAGAACCTTTTTAAAAATACACACATTTTAATTTTACATTTTTTTACTTTTTTTTATACGGTATGAAAAATAAAAAAAAATAATATCTCCAAACAGGTTTTATAGACCCAAAGCAAACAAAGATAATAAAGGATTGATTGTACGAAATTATTATTTTTTGATGGAAATCAAGTTCTTACATTACTTTTAGCCAAATTTAAAAAGATATTACAAATTGAGTTTAAAATAGACAGTGTTACAAAGATCGGGGCACAAATAACTTTCATGTCAGATTTCATTTTGTATGCAAACAAAATTAACAGTTCAAAAGGTTCTCATTTACCAGGGGGTCACCACGAACCCTCGGCTCATTTTTTATGTAGATTGCGTCGAAGAAAAGTTTCATAATATCAGTCTGCGACGAGAGGGTACTGCAACACTCCGTTGGGACAATTCTTGTATTAAATTTGGCTGCTTCTCTACTGCGTCTGTCTATTCAAGTATTTTAACAAGATGTTTTTACTCGCTCTCTGGTTAAAAGGTTTACGCTGTAGGGTCAGTGTGTACATTGAAACTAGATATGCAACATTAATACTACGACAAAAAATAGAATACTAACAATAGAATACGAACAAAACATAGAAACCAATCAGGCTTACATATTTAAAAATATTTATGATTCATAGCTTAAGTAATACGATGCAGTTACTATCAAATATTCTGTCAGAGCCAAAAATGTAGATCTGTTAATGGCCAACTCATATTAGAAGGCCAGGCCAGGCGTATGCATTTTTTGTATCATTCGCTCAAGAGGCATCAGTTTTTACTTCCCTTTTAAACCTTACTCATGTTCGCGGAAAGACATGTCCTCCCGATTTTTTATTACCTTCGCTGACATATATTATCTGGATGTCACTGAAGCGTAACTTAATAGCCCATGTTATTGAGCATAAGTAGTTGAAATGATTCCTAATACGTGATTGTCACAATTTACAAAACAAAACCTTATTTATATTCATATCTCCGTTCCAATTTTCAATTACTTACCTCTCGCTCTGGCATTCATGCTTTACCAAAATGCTTGAGCTGCCTATTTGCTACTTCAAAAATAGTTATAAAATCACTTTTGACCACTCTCACTATAACTATTTTCCCCTCTCTTATTGATATAAGAACTTTTTTAAAAAAGCACAGCAAATGACTCAACACAATTTGATGATAGCCGGTAGGAGTTGTTCATTTTTAAAAATAGCTTTTGTAGCATGTGACATACTGCCCTATGTCCAACTTCCATTCAATCGGCCCAAGAAGTGTCTTTTCACACCTCAAAGCAAATCATGTTTTTGTATGAAGGAATACGGAATTCCCCGCTCTGACTTTGGGGTAAAGAAAGGAGCCACCAATTCTTTTTGTGCGTAAAGTCTAATTTCGTCGTCTACGCCAAAACAGATAATGGGTGACTCGGTAGACCAGCACGCGTGCTCCTGAGTAGGAAATGAGAGGGAAGGATGAGGACAAAGAGCTGTTTAAAGCACTCTCTGTGGTACAATCTATATTAGGTACCGCGTGACACAACGCAACTGTAGAAGCTCTAGAGTGCTCGTTAACTCTATATTGCCAATATAGGCATAATACGATGCTACAAAGCACTGAGTAGAGCCATCCCAATCTTGCTTAAAAGATATTCCATGCAAGAACGGACGTTGTATAGTTAGACGATTTATTTTAGTAATTTTACGTATCGTGGTTATAGTTATAAATTTATGTTATATATTTCGTAACAACATATTAATATATTAATGTATGTAGGTATAGAAAAGTTTGAATCTTTATATAGATAGATATAGGTAAATTATAGTTTAATATAATTTAATGATATCTAAAAAAAGACAAAGATATCTACTAGAGATAGTGTTCATTGTATAGTGTCTATATTACGAAAAAACAGTGAAATATTCGGCAGACATATGCTAAGTAAAATCTGGTTAATTTTCAACTGTGTTACGCTGTGACATTCATCCATTAGCTTTTCCCACACTGTACACTGTTTTTTGTGAAGCTATTATGACTTCACATAGAATCCCATAAATGTCATAATGCATTAAAGCAAATAAATAATCTGGACACTGCAACTTTTAGTATTACGGTATATTTAACTTTTCTATGTGCTGAGTAATAATTGTGCATAGTACTTAATACTTTTATGGTAACATAAAAATTTTAACTATCTTACCAGGTATATTTCTTTATGAGTTCCCGATTGACTTCTGTAGCTGCGGATAGAAGTAATTTTTGCTGCGGGCAGATATACGTTTTTAATATTATTATATTTATTTGTAAAATAGCAATGAATAGACAATAATAAATACTAGTACCATTACATCTATTTCTGATATTGTTTATAAGAGGGTTGGTTTAAATCTGTCTAGTTTAAAAAAAAATCTGTATAGTTTTTTCTATTTTTGATTTATTTATTAACTTCATTATTTTTGTACGCGTTTTTATAGTTGTTAAAAGTACTTTTTTGTTTCATCGCTGTTAAATTATCCTGTATTCTCTGTGTATTTATGGTGTCATTAAAATCAAATTAAATATCCATAAAACTATCTCTGTTTAAGTCTCAATACTATCGTTACTATGACAGACCGTGTCATGAAACCAGTGAGTAACGGCAAATAGGAATGTCAAAAGATTTTATATCAACTTATCTAAATTCAAGTATACAAACTAAACTATCAATATTGATTTGATTATTTTAATAGAATGAATATTCCACATTGATCGTTGGCCGTTAACGATGCGAACAGTTTCCAACTGGAGCATTTCCATCTTATTGTTGCAAGCCTCGTTTAGATGCAAATATCTTATAATTCAGGCCAGAGTGAACCGTTCTGAATTTAAGTTTCTTTTACTTATTATATTATATAATTTAAATATACGAATTTTAGTTTCTTTCACTTATTAATAATAATACATATTTTTTTTCCATTTTTATATTCTTTAATTTAAAATGAAACGCTCGTAAATGATATTTTGCATAAATCTGTTCACGAATGATAAGTGTTTCATTTGCTTATTAATTAAAAAATAAAATTCAGAACTGTTTAATATGACTGAAACGAAAAAACTGATAGATCAACAAACTTATATCACAAACAACAACACCAAATTTGCAAACCAAATAAGAGTTTTATTGTCCACGGTGAAAAAAATGTCTAATTTAATATTTTACGTAATTTAGAACCTCGTTTTTAAAATGATTTTTAAATTGAAGAAATTACTAGCCTCTTTTTTATTTATTTATTAATAACTCCACGAAATATCACATTAAACATCACATAACTTCCAAGACTAGTTAGCTTCAATGAATTGCACAGCCTATTAGGTTGTAAACAAACGCAGCATGCTATTGTGTGTTACATTGATAAACTATTACATCTAATATTGTTCAATTAATTGATAATGTTTTTTATTAAAAACTTTTCTATGTATAGGAAAGTTGTATGGGATTAGTTAACGAAACGCGGAAATAGTGTATAATATGAACCCTGATTTCATTTCTGTTGACATAACTGATAATGCTACATAGTGAGCTTTATTAACAACTAAATATCCGCTTTCTTATAAACTAAACTAAAAATGCGGCGGTATCACTCTTGGTACATAATTTTTAAAATAGTATAGTAAAAGTATCTAGTAATACTATAACCATCTGTTATCGCATCAGTGTAAGAAGATCTGATAAATAATCTTTTTGGTTTTGGAAGACACATAAAAATATTATTACAATTAAACCAAAATTTGCTAGGATCTTTTCAATTGACCAAATTTAACCTTAAATATCTGAATATTTTGAAAATACCTCCTCCAACCTTTTTAAATCCATTATGTGATTATCACTATTGTTACAAGCATTATTTTTAATTATATTGTAATTTTTATTACACTATTAGCATTATTTGTATAATAAAAGTATACATTTTTGTGCAGACTAGTTATCTATGTAAAAATAATGCTTCTTTGAGACCATGTTCCTCTGATTTGATTTGATTGAGACATACGCACTGTAAGTTTCAGTGTGTGAGTGCGCCTGAAATTATTAATTATATGAAGCGTTTTTGTAGTTATTTTCTTCTAATATCTAATTACAAGTTTGCTTTCTGGCTCCAAATCTACTTATTATAGTATCAGCAAGGGTGTACGTCACTAAATCTTCTTTATAACGACTCTACAATATTTTCATTATATTGTTCACTTTGACGAAAGAGTTTTTGTTTACAAGTCATGAATACTTACCCAAACTTTATATTATACTCCAGAAAATAAGTAGCTCATAACCCAGAAGTATCTCGTGAAACCACTTTTATTACAATGTCAAGCATAACATAATACACCTACGAGGTATAAGTTTGTATGAAGCATAGTGACTGGGGCTTTGTATTTTCTACACGCGTTTTCATATTATATTTTAATAATATACACTGTATATTTTGGTATATTACCTTCGGGAAGTTACCGAATGAGTAAAGAAATAGTTCTGATGAGATAACAATGTGAAAGTAAATATAATCAGTTTACGGCTGCATTGTTATCAGGCTAATAAACTTTAGAATTTGTTACTTTAAAATATTTATTTTCCTACAAACATGAATACAAAGAAAGAAAAAATTATCACTTTATTAACTAAAACTATTCTTAAAATCCCCGAATAGAAGAAATTAAATATTCATTTACGAGTTATAAAAAAACAAAAATAACAAAAAAAGAATCTAAAATTAGCAATTTAAAATTAGTAAGGTAATGAAATCAAACATATTTATATGAGGAATAGTGCGTGGTTTAAACGAAATAACAATATGAATAAAAATAAAGCTGCTTAGAAAGTACTTAAAGTATAATACTTATAAAACGTATTTTATCTCAGAAACATTTTGCAAACTAAATAGATTCGTTCTAAAATTAAAACTATTTTATTGATCCATAAAATAGAAGGAAGGAATATCATAATTTTAAAATAGGAAAATTGGTTTTATTCTGAAACATGCTCTTCATCGTTTCAAAATACGATCAATTTCCTGCAATGATGAAAATTACATATTTTTTACAAGCTTGAGCAAGCTGCTCTATTCATAGCGTCTATTGTTTATGGATTCTTTTAAACGGTCTTAATTTAATTTATTTGATATTTAGAAATAGTTTATGTTTAATTAACAATGAGGTAGTGAGTGTGAAGGTTGTGTGTGAAATCTTAGAGAAACGACATGCAAAAACTAAAAGTATAATTTTATTTTTTCACGTAGAAGTGATAGAAATTATGTAGAAATAGAAAGATTAGAAATGATTCTAATGAAAATAAAGTAGAAAAAAGTTAGAAATGATTTTTTGTTGCCAATAGTGTTATTTTATTGTTGCCATGGTTACCAAACACAGACTTCATTAATGAGTAATATAGTGCAATTAATTTTATATAGAGTGTAGCTCCAGATTCGCTCTATGTTATGATATCTCGTAATAGATATATTATGCCTAGTTAGAACAAGCTAATTGAGCTATGGGAGATTTAGTACCTACTACTTGTTATTTAACTTAAAAGTAGATATTTTTGCAATTCATGCAAGGTTTTTTTTTCTGAAAACATTAGAATGTTGTATATAAGAACTAGGAGGTTACTCCATTATTTTTAGCTCCGTCATTGTCTCGAGGCTATTATTACTTTCGTTTAAAAAACTTAAACTTAATCCTTTTAACGGCTAAATGATAATCACGATTTCTACACGGTACATTCAATCACCTAATACCTACTTGCAAGTTTAAGCAGTGAAACAAACAGAAACAAAATCTTAACAGATAAGTTTGTTCTTCTCTCTTGGGAAATTCGTAATGCCCAAAATGTATATTCGATTTAATCAAAGGCCAGACCATTTCTTGCTAGCTTTTTGTATAAGTTTCTTTTATTTTACCGTATAACTTTCGACAGTAAGCTATAACAATAGAGTAGATATATTACAAGCCGCCAGTTAGTCTCTGAGACAATAGCCTAATATCCACAACAATAAAATGGTAGAATTACAGAAAAAGTTTTTGTATAATATTTATGGAATATTTATTTAAAAACGATTGCGATTGAATCGATTCCATTCAAAATTCAGCGTGAACTAGTCATTTTTTCTATATATGATTTCTTAAATCTCTCAAGCGTAATATGAAATTACTTTGGAGAAACGGCACAGATACAAAAAATATAAACATGATGAACGAACTTCTGAAGACACTAATCTACCACTATGGTGTTACACAAAGAGCATAGAAAACAGACCTCATATCAGATTGCCGCCTCCTGTCTATCTGGATAAATGCCAGAAAACGCGTTGTGGATTTTTATATACGCAACAAATTCACTGCCCCAAGTGTACTCGGTTTTAATTTAGCCATTTTGGCACGTCCCAGCGGAACTGCGGATCGTTGTATTAGGAATACGAATAATGCGACTATGATACCAGAAACGACTGAATTACGGTCGCTGCCTGTCATAAAACGAAACAAGCAAACTTATTTATCTGCTTGCTTGCGGTAATGGTAGAGCGTATTCAATTAGTACTGTTTTCCTTTAAATGAAGCTGTGACTTATGTTACAAATTTTACTACTAATATTTAGAACGTATCAGTATTTTTGTAGTTTTTCGTAGCCTTTTTATCAACAGCACCTTATACTTATAAGTTCCACTGATAGGCAAAAAGAAGAACACAGGAGTTTGCTGCTTAATAACTGAATGGTGAGTGTCAAATTGGCAGTGAAATCTAATCTAACATAAGCTTTTATAAAACACCAATGACCCTTGCATTACGTTGTTGTCATCGTAATTTGAGTATGACTTAATAAATTTTTCATACAATTTATTATGTTAGTCGTAAAAATCCTTATCTAATTGAAAAAAATTGTTTGTTTATTCCAAAGCAAAATATTTTATTATACTTCTTTAAGCTCTCCATTAGCATTATCGAGAAAAGAAATGTCATTTATAGAATTCTACTAAATTTTGGTTTTTGGAAACAAGGAGAGACGTTTTCATATTCTTTGAAATACTTAAGGACATTCTCTAGGGTCTTTTGTGGGTATTAACTGGAGCTAACGCCATAAAATCTACTTTGTCACTCGCATGTCTGTTTAAGTTGTTCTTATCCAGTTATTCGTGGTAGAGGAAATATTTGTATGATGAATAAGTAAAGTACGATTTTGTGTTTTTAATTAATTTTACTTTTGAAATATCCATAAATATTGATTTAAAAATTTTTTGGCATGCATAGTGATTAATGATGCTTAATTTGGGATACATAATAATTATTAGTATAGAATTAACTTATTATTATATAAACTGTAATCAATTAATTTACTTACAAGCAACACTGTTTGGGCTGTGTATATATAATAAAAAATAAGATAATTTAGTTAGTTATAAACTGTAACTAAATTATCTTTTTTAATGAGGATTTTCATAGTTTCACTACTATACACAGCAGTGGTGGCATTTGAGCTAAGAAAAAGAGAGAGTGTACTATAAGCGCCATCATTTTTCTTTGAAGGGTAAAATATACGTGCTTAAAATCATTCGGGTTTCATTAGCACTTACATTTAAAAAATTACGTACGAACTTTTTGTCTTTCTTTGGTTCATTTTAAACTTGAAATAAATGAGCTGTATTTCTCGTTCTTAAATCATAATATTTAAAAAAAAGAGACGTAAAGCAATATTTTATCAACCGGTTAAGGTGACTAGAATATTCTTGTTCATTGTTACCTTTGCTCATGAAAGTAAAAATATTTTTGGGTACATTTATAGATACACTTCTTGAATGTCAACCTAAGCAATCGTAAGCCGGGAAACAAGGCTGTCCTTAGAAATTCAAGCAAAGAAGATCGAGTCCTACTCACACACATTCTTTAAAAACTATGAAGAAATAAATGAAATGATTTTAGAATTTAATATTTTCATAACATAAATGTAATTGAAATAATTAAATCATTAATATAAATAAATGATCCATTACTTTACCTGAAGACGTAGGTCCTTGTCTAATAACAATAAAACCCACAAGGAATAGTCAGTGTCACGCAAGCAAAATAATATACCTATCTCAGTTCTCAGCAAGCTTCCAAAATAAACTCTCTTTGCATTCAGGGTTAAATTACACCTGCCACCGAAATTACGCTCACTATTTCCTTATATAAGCCCGGGGTAGAAAGGGCTTTGAAATTTAAGAAGCCAAAGCCCTTTAATATTATGCACAGTGTAAATTAATTCCGCTCCTCGCTGTGATGGTCGTTTACGAAATAAGGTAATCTATTCGGCGAAGGTGAGCTAGTCCACGAGAATATGGATGGTTCACCTAGGAAGAAATAGCAGATCGATTTCATTATTTAGGTGCTTATGAAGGCTGAGATTTACTTGTAGTGATTTGGCACTTTAATTACATGAGAATGCGTTATAGGCTTCTTATTATTAATTGTGAATTGTCCAGAGCCGACCGCACCCTTAAAATGTGCCCGGCATAGCGACGCGGGCGCATCAAGAAACGTGCGCATCCCTGTGGCGGTACCTCTTTGTACCAACTATGGCAAGGGATATGTTTCATAGTGAAATGGCATGTGATGCCTTCTTCTGCGAGACTGTGAGAGAGAGAGAGCGGGAGATACCCATCTAGATGCATTAAAGGCAGTGCCTAAGTTAAATGTATTATATTCTTGATACACAGTTTTAAGTCAAGGCACCCATGACGGCAAGATTTCATGATTCGATCTTATGGAAAGCCTTATTGCACTGAGCTTTCCTGTAAGAATTACCTTGAATTAACTTATAATCAATCAGTCGTCCGTAGTGAGTGATAAGTCACTTCAAGTTAATTTAGGTCTCTGTTATATTTCTTAGTTTTTAATTCCATCTTGTAGGACGACTCCTAATATAGCTCACCTTTTTAGTGACTTTGGCCTTGCTTTAGGGCTCTAAAGAGCTACATTTCACAGTCTTACTGTCATCCGTGCCATGGCTGATTAAAGAATTGTGTATTGAGGCTCTGAGAAATGTTGTACGAGATTTTACACAGTTTTTTAAGGACTGCCCATCTGAGTAAGATTTATAAATAAGCATCTTTTTTTCAGCAGGCCATAACATCATACTCAGATGTATTAAGCTATGCTTGACATGATCTACATTCTCTATGCTTCATGCTGTAAGGCACTGATATTTATACATATAATTAACCCTTTTATTATGTCTGAGTAATTTTTTAGCATAACCACTAGGAAACTAAAGTTGTACAATCAAGTCATAATCATCATCAACAAGTTTTATATGACCCACTTCCAAACACAGGCCTTCCTACATGGGAGAAACGCATGAGGAGTTTGAGCCATAACGCCACTCTGCCATAATGCGGCTTGGTGACTGAAAGCTGTTGCCGTAACGTCCGGAACCCTTGGCTCTACGTGCTTTCTAAAGCATGGATGAGCTCGAGATAACAAATTTGATTGACCCATCCAGGGACCAACCATAACAGAGTTACTTTGTTTTCGTTATCGAAACCAGAGCGTTCGAACCCCTCACATATACGTGATTGAAGCATGTGTATGTATACACTTTGCGTATTTATATTAAAATCAATTTCAGATTACAAACCTATTAATATTCTAGATAAAACTGATATAACGTTAAACTATTACAACTTTAATATAAAATTCTTTTGCACCCACTAAAAGTTAAAAAATTTACGTTAAATCATTTTCTAACGGTCTAATATACAATGTAAATATTTTGAACAAATCCTAATTAAATAAACCCAGAATTAAACATTAGTTGGGCGAAAAACGACGAGATTCAAACGTGTTCGTGGATATGAATATTTATAGTTTTACGAGCACTAGTCTATTCTTGTATGAGGGAGACAATATTCTTATATGAGGGAGACATAATGGGTAGGAATTATTATGAAGAAAAACTTTTGTTAAAAATGTTTCTAATAATTACTGACCCAGCATATTATAATATAATGAAATTACGCATAAAAAGGCTTAATGTTACTTAGCACCATAACATACATTTAATAATATCATAAGCTTGGTGGAATAATGTTTACTGCATACTGCAAAATGAAAAATCCCCATACACCCGTCACAACACAGTTTATTCATGGAAATATAACTCATAAAATTTCAGGTAGTTTTACTACATATTTTGTAGGTAGTATTTTTTGGTCGTCGCCAACGGGTTACAATCTTTTGGACCTTTAGTTTCAAAATTCAATGTTAAGGTTGGTAACAGAGGGTCTTGAAGAAAGCCATCGCTCTCATAGAAAATCTAAAATAATGGTATACCTATTGGTTTTACACAACTAAGCTTGACGGACGTGAATACAATATTAACTACAATATATTTTCATCTTTTTTATTTATTATAAAACATTAATTTACGTCACGTAAACAATTGAAAAAAAAAAACAATTTGTCTATTGTGTTACTAGTTTAGTAACACAATACAAACAAAATTAATTCTTATTTCAAATAAATTTATTGTAGTTAAGTGAAAATGCATCAAGATCCAAAGAAGAGCAATAATAAAATTTACATTAATTATTTAAAAAATCATTTCATTTTTTATTGTTATATTTTTTTATAATGAAAATACACACTACGATAGTTCTCAATCAGGAATTTTTCTTTTAGTTTCATATCCCAAAATGGCCAAAAATTACATACATAAATTTACTAACACATAATTTTAGTTATAGTTCGCTTCTGCTCAACCGTTCTAGCAAGAATAACGAGCAGCAGTTAATTTTCACAAATAAGGAACAAGCTAATACTACTAATTATTACTCAAATTATTACAAAAAAAATGAATGTAGTTTCTTTTTGAAAGTAATAAAAATATTTTAAATACCAGTTAAACGTTAATAACATAATTTCTGCAAACCTAAACTTAATTGTCATAAATACTAAAGAAAAAAAATATTTACAATGCATGTAGGAATTTGTGCATTGCGCAGTTTCATTAAATTAATGTGCACCATTTTTTAAGTTTCGGAATTGTTTTAGAATGGTTTTTGAATTGTTTGCGGGAAATAACGAAACTAACTAACGAAGAATAACTCAAATAATCAATATCAATAGCTAATTGTTTCAAATTCATGAATCACTCTCAGTACTCTTGCACAAAAAATAACATTTGAAAAATCTATTTGTGTCACTTTTTATTACGGCACCTTGAAGTGAGATGGGATGTGAATCTTCAAATCTTACCCCTGTTTCGCTAGTCAATTCTTATTCACTGTCGAAAACGGCTTCGACGTTAGCTTTCTGATAGAAATACTCAGGAAGATTTTGCCATAAGCCCATCGCCCGCTTCCTCTATATAGGTTTATATATAAATGTATACGTATCCCCCACATTCAATTTGATTATACTGTTTTTTGTTTGTACAGATAATTCTTTTTTGTATGGACAAGGGTAGTACACAAAAAATTTAATGTTTTCAAAATTTCTCACTAAATGCACCTCTCCTTCGAATCCGAAATAAATGAAACTCAATTTTTTCGTTACTTCTCAATAACTTTATTTACGTATTCAATTTTTACAATAAATACAACATAATTTGAAACAAAACAACATTAACGTGTCACTGTACAATAGATTAAAAGATGATGTCGTGCAAAGAATTGACATTACCTTAAGTGAAAACACAGCCATAGATTATGTCTATTTATTTAAAACTATTATTACAAAACTAATTAACGTTGAGTACCTACTACGATCGTGACTAGGAAAATAAATATATCAAAAGGTCGATGTTTTAACTTGCGGCTCAAATAAAGATAATATATTTATACTTAAATTCAATGCTTATAGTGCTTATATTGCTTTGGAAGTTTTTCAAGGTTTTCTAATTGTCTACATTTAAAGTATAAACATTTATAATTACGAAAAAAAAAAATCTAATATTTTAATAAGTTGGAGCAAAATTTAAAACTGTCAAAATTGTTATTTAAATCAGAAATAAAACTAAGAGTAATAAAATAAAGCCATTTTTTTAAAAATATTACAGATATATTTTTTTTTAATAAACTAACCAAAATATTAAAATTATATTAAATTTTTCTTCAAATCCTGCTTTATCCAATCTCATTGTGATATGCTAGCCTTTTGCTAAACATCGACTTCAATATAATATGTATTAAGGATTATAAATAGTAACTTAAGGATTATAAATGGTTAAACAAATTCCAATATCTCATTATTATTACCTGTACAAATTGTCAACGTGTAAGACGAGGTATTTGCGGTCTTTCTCATAAACCTTTATTTAAAACACAGTAAACAACTTTTTGTGTCACTGAAGGTGTCAAATTACAAAAATTAACATGTTTTAAATGAGGCTGTATAGGAATGTTAACGTTAAATACAAAATCATTTGCATAAAAGATGTAATACACCTACGCAATCTATTTTACTGCAGTATATTTTATACCGCAACCTCCATATGTCTATAATATAATAAATTTCATTTACTTTATACAATATCTAACATAGAATGTACAAAATATAATCACCCTCATAAATACATAGGACTGAGTCCGTATAGAATGTAAGTTTATGGTTTATTTTTTACATTCTGTTTGTATCATATTGCTATTTATTTTCTAAAAGTGAGCACTGTAATCTTTATCAGTAATTAATTTATCAGTAAACATTATTTTTAAAATTTAATTTCCTTTTGTTATTCTGTTATATATAATTTGAGATGTTTCACTTCGAAATAGCCTTTTTATAACCGCTAATGTTGAGTTTCGATATTTAAATTTAAACGAAACTAATAGCAATGATGTTTTAAAAATCGATTTATTTTATTATTATTTAAAATAATAACGCCTAGAAACGCCAACACATAGTTTGATGTTTTATAAATATCTATTTATCTCAATACTAAGTTGAGTAAAAACAGCGTCCATTAATTTTAAGAAAATGTCATATCAATTAGTATTATTTATATTCTTGTTCGTATTATTTATGTAAAAACGTGATCTTCGCACCTACATGAATAGGTTTTTGGCTGAAATATGAAATTGTATTTCTAGGAATTATTATTCTAAGTTCCCTATTTAAGCTGTTGTTTTTCCTTTGAATATATTT
The DNA here is from genome assembly GCA_943193645.1 of Acentria ephemerella. Taxonomy (NCBI): domain Eukaryota; kingdom Metazoa; phylum Arthropoda; class Insecta; order Lepidoptera; family Crambidae; genus Acentria; species Acentria ephemerella. The sequence goes on along the minus strand of OW971886.1, from coordinate 4,478,797 downwards.
TTTTATGGCATCAACGCAAATAATATGATATTAATATGGTATACATATCAATAACAAATACGATCTTAAGGAAACAATCTCAACAGTTACCGTCTTAAGACAACAATGACACATGTTTTTTCTCGTTTAAATTACGACTTTTTGACCGATCGAGTGACTTAAATATTTTTGCTGACTTTAAGAATAATATTTATTTATTTCTTTGTAACCTATACACGTCAATGCCATAAGAAAAATGTGTTTAATTCATTATATCATTACTTCGTTATCGACATAAGACATTTAAATTTTATCTGCACTTACAATAATGTCACTATACTACAAATCCATCCTCATAAGCTCAAAAACCTTGATATTTTAGTGAAAATCCAAGTGACTGCAAATATAGTTGCTGTCGACGCTTTTATTTGGACACCTGAAAGAGAAATTGTATGTTTAACGTGGAAAATAAAATGTGAAATATTTCATGATCGCCATAGAACGTTTTGAACGTGAAAGTTTTTCTATTGATAATAAAACAAATTACACATATTTTATCAAGTATTATGAAATAGATGCAAAATTTGGTATTTTAATTTTACAAATTAAAAGCTTTAAATTTAAAAAGTGAATTAGTATATAAATAATTCATTTAGGGGGTTGAATTAATTCTCGCCGTTTTTTGTAGTATTTTAAATTGAAAATAATTTTTTTTTTAAAGTAAAGTTTTATTCAAAATATTGCCCTTCTTTTTCAATTACTTTTGCCCATCTTTCAGGTAAAATCCTAATGCCTCTGTAAAAAAAAACCTTTTCTTTTGAAGCAATCCAATTTGTTACCCATAATTGAACTTCATGGTAACTACGGAAGAGTTCGCCAGATAGACCATGCTGCATAGACCGAAAAAGATGGTAGTCTGATGGGGTGATGTCAGGGGAGTAGGGCGGGTGGGGTAAAACTTCCCGACCAAAAGAATTAAGCTGGTCTTTAACCACTTTAGCCACATGGGGCCTTGCGTTGTCGTGCTGAATAAGAATCGACTCATGTCTGCCTGCGTATTCTGGTCGTTTTTCTTCAATTGCTGCCTTTAACTTGATTAGTTGTTCCTTGTAGACAAAGATGCAGCAAGCTGGGCTAACGTTTGGCAAGGATCTTCCTCTACCAATTCCATCAATTTACTGTCGTCAAACTTTTTTGGCTGGCTAGTTCGTAGCTTGTCGTCTGTAGAAAAATTACCATTTAAAAATGCTTGAAACCACTCCCGACATGTTCTAGCAGACAAGGCGTGTTCCCCATAAGCCTCCACAAGCATTAGATGAGCAGCAGCAGCAGTTTTCTTGAGGTGGAAACAGAAAAGCAAGGCTTCCCGCAAGTTTTGTTTTGATGGTACAAAGTTTGACATGTTGCAAGTCGAAAATCTCGCCGTTTTGAAGGATTTGAGCAGTTGAACGTGCCACGTGGAGCTTGCACAGAACGGGAAACAATAAAACAAAAAAAACAGCAGTAAAAAATATTAAGATTACAATTATTTCTTTATTTTTTTAGAACGGCGAGAATTAATTCAACCCCCTTATATCTTAATTTTAAAAGATCAAACAGTACTAAGCGTTTTATCTTTATGTCAAAATGACATTGGTGAATAAAATGTAGATTTATTTTTAAGATCCTTTAAATTAGTGTAATCGTAACTCAAATGAAATGTTTTAATTTATTGTAGTTTAATTATTAACTTCTTTGCTGAAATGTTTAAATTATTACTTGTGTACTAGAAAATTGATTTAGATTATGTATTTAAATTTTATAGATTTAATGGTTCGCCTAAATTAGAATGGCACAATACAAGTAATTTAACACAAGCCCCAGTGCATTTCCGTTACTACTTCAAATTTGTGATATTGTGATCGATTTCGATATATATCTATATTATATATCTTGCATTATTAGAGGTAATAATGTCTTCAAGTAATCTAATATTATTTCATCGTTAGTAGAGCTTATAACATAAAGTTACACATACACAGTCATAGATAAATGTAAGTTATCACTTTTGACAGTTCTAAAATTATTATTGACCGTGATGAATGATATCAACTGTCAATATAAATATGAACATACTTTTCTTGACATTTTAACGAGTAAGATTTCACAGTTTTTTTTTTATTTCATGTATTATAAATAGATTCAAATCGCATTATAAACATAATATTGTGCATTAAAACAAATGTCCGATATAAAAACATTTCCAAGAAAACAATAACAACAATGAAAATTATATTTCTGGGAAATTTTTGAACGTTCCTTTTACGTAAATTTTTTGTCACTGATCTTAGTAAAGTACCTACTTATTTAATTATTACTTTTCAGAAAATACAACCTTAACAAAATGTTCTGAGAATTAATAAAATTACTTTTTCTCTGTTTTGTGTTTTTTAATAATTAATAAGCAGTATCACGACGTACACATAAAAAGATCCAAGTCAGTCGGTTTTGGAGATTTCTGAGTTTGGTCTTTTGGGTTCTTAGTTTTGAAATAGGTTTGAGACGAAAGCTTCCTCCACACGAAAATAGATTACATAACTTTAAAATTGATACTTCACCCTGTAGACGTACAGTGCATAGTTTTGTGTTCTATTTCAGGTGGTTAATGCTGTATGAGATGCTAGTAACTTGATGTCTCAGAATACGCTTATGATGGAAGGAAGCGACCACGATCAGAAATAATTTAAAGTGTCGATGACATCATAAAATGCACGTTTATTTTTTCATATGCAGGAAATGTAATAAACTTGGAATTGCATCTATTTCATCTAAATTTAGGCTCATTTGTCTCACGTGTATGGTCTCGCGACTATGTCATATAACTTAACATTGAAATGTTCAATTGATTTAAATGAAATTTAATTAGGATTGTAACTTATATGATGTTTAATTGTATTGTTCTACACAATAGTGATTAGCTTGTCAGCTGGCATGTTTTTAAATTTTAGTTGTATTTACTTGGTTTGTAAACATTTATATGGTCTTAAATAAATAAAATTTCAATAAATTCAATATCTGATATGGGGCTAAATGTGAATATTTTACTCTCAAGACTACTCCACCCGATTTAAATATTTTAACCTTTATATTGGGGGTGTTCAATAAAAGGAAACTTTTTGATCGTCCGCCACTGTAAAAAGGGTTTTAGTTTGCGAGATAAGTTTATATAAAAGGTATACTTTCAGATTCACACTCAGGTCGCACGTGTGAACAATGTTAATAACATAGATCGGACTGCTACTATGAAGAATATATAAGTTATGGTTATTTAAAATATATTAACAAGGTATTCAAATGGTTCAATGCTTTCTTTTCGCCGGTGTCTTTAAAAACGTAATGTAAATTGTACTCATAAAAATCGGTTTAATAAAAATGGAACTTACCACTATTATTTGATACATATTTTGATAGCTGTGTGCGTGAATGTACGGTGATGATGGAGACAGTATCCCTTACTACGGGTGGCTCCACCATTAGGATGGACTCGCAGCGTATGCGCAACGCACCGTTCGCAGTAGGCGGTACCCGTACGCGAAGCACCCGCCACGACCGTCGAAGACCACCAGGTTGAATGGAACTTAGCTCCGTACGCTGCCATGGTTCAGGCTAGAAAATCACATATGCTTTAGAACAGGGGGCTGATTCCATCGAAAATTTAGCTCAAATGGTATCTAGTGCTTTAATATTTTTAAAGGCGATTGTCCTATATTAGTATATTCAAATTCTTGCTTTCAATATGAACATATGTTTTTTGTGGACACTTTCAGTAAAAAGTTGGTAATGGATAAAGTTGTGTTTGCACTGCTCACTGCTTTTCAATGACTCAGCTTAGTCACAATGGTATTTTCAATAGAATTTTGAGCACCCTCTAGACTAGTACTTCAACACAGAAGATCGCAACAAAATAATCTTCTGTTTGTAATATATTGGAAGCAGGGAGACTTGTTTCATACGTGGAGAAGATATTTGTTTAAAATCAGCTAGTTACGTTATTTACACATCTGGTATTTTCTCAGTTTCAGTGTATCGGTTAAGGAGAATGGAGAAAGGATTTCTGGCGTATTTTGTTTCCATACAATATACATTGCACAGAGCATAGCGGAGACGAGGAGCGCGTTTTCTGCTAAACACACAAAACTCGTTGACAGCTGTGTACCATGCATATCTTCAATTTGCACGCTGCGCCACTGTCTGAGCACATTTACGTTTAGCTCCGCTATGATGAAAATAGCGGCCCAATAGGCACTCAATAACGCTAACCTCGTCTCGTTTCCGTTTCGGTGGAAAACTACTAAATTTATTATAAAATTTTTACAGGCAACTCGTGAGTAATGTCCGGATTATTAAAAGGTTACGCTTCTTTTCTACCATTTCCATCAAAAATCTAAGGTTGATCCTCGGCTCAGATTTTTTGGTTAGATTTTTAGGTATTATACTTCGGTACTTTGTCATTTTCCGTATTTAATATTTAATTTTGTATTTCGAATAATTATTATGATAAAGTTATTTGGCAAAGCCAAAGTTTGTTTCATATTCATATGCTACAAAAGCGGGCCATATAACTCTAACATCTATTTTGCACCTTGCAGAAATAAAGTCTATTCAATTTTATTTCAATGCTCCAGAACGAAACCACTGATGGTAACCAATGTTTTTGTTCCCATAATAAAGTAGAATATCTTTAAAGTTAATTGTTTTAAAGGTTAATAGCGCTCGACATAAAATTTACAATCCGCTTTCATCGTTTTACATAAACGTTCATCGTAAAAATAAGCATTGCACCTTGCAGTTATGCCGTGAAGCTTTATATGGCACTTTAAGAAAGTACGGTTAAAATTCCTTTTCCCAGTTCTTGATAGGATTTTAGGACGAAGTAGGGAAATACATAAACCCAAGGTATAAAGAAGTTTTTTTATCCAGATATAGTCGGTTTATAATTATGTCTTAACCGGCTAGCTTTATGCAGACTTAATTGAACTAGAATTAACTTAATTTACATATTCGTCTTCATTTTTCATTTGAAGTACCTAATACAGACCAATTGTGACGTACCAGAGCATAGGTAATGATTATGTGACCTCGTCTGTGTATTTATTTATTAAGTAAATATCTGACACAGTTAACGTCCTGGAGAGGCCAACCCTTATCACCTAGGATAATCTAATCTCTGATCCACCAAATATACGTGAATCAAATCAAAAAATCGCTTAAGCCGTTATGGAGGAGTTTCATAACAAGCACTGTGACACGAAATTTTAATATACTAGATTAGATTCACCAGCGGATATATACATAGAAAAAAAATTGTAATATTACTAATTATGATTATAAGAATTTCCATTTAAAGTGACTTCAGCATGCAAATAGCAAGACAGTGGCAACCATCGTCCCCACATTGTTTCCTGATACCGCATTTAATGTACGGAGCTCCTTATACAATAAGGCTCCTAAGCTCCTTGAAGAATGCGGAACAATGGTTCGGCATTCTTCAAATTCTTAGCAAGAACAAAAGTGATAAACAATTATTCAGTAAAAGCTATTATTTGCTAGTTAAATTTATTAAGCGTATTATAAGAATCCATTACAGAAATTTACCTGAGTAGCGCAGTGGAAGAACTTAAAGTACCTAATACTAAATTAGACATAAATATTTTAAGATGTACTATGGCGAATACAGGATGAGCATTTTGGAGAAATATACCGAGTATTTTAAAAGGCCATTAGCGAAGATTTAAAGAGTACCTCGACTGCTTACAGTCGCTTAACAATGAACGCTTCTAATAGCAAACAAAGCGAATGTACGCTCATAGAACCCACGGATTCAAAACTATCCAAGTTATGTATGAGCTCCAACAAACTATAATATTTATATGACACTCAAATATATACTTTAGAACAAAGAAATGGCGTCATAGAATGCAACGACAGAGAAATATTTTCAAATACAGTATTTCAAAGCGAAAGCGGCGGACAGTCCGCCGGAACTATTATATAAACCAATGAAAATATAATTTATTTTTAAAATAAAAAATATACTTAAGGTTTTGACTTAATTGACAAGGGGAAGATGATAACAAGAGCTCATGGTGTGAGATTAACAAAAAACATAAAAAAACTAATCTCTTATTATTTCTCATTAAGGAAGTTTGACTTCAACCGAGAAACAGTACCTTTAAGCTAGAACCTTATAAAACTATATGTTTTTTTAAATAACTAATGCTCTTTGCCGCAGATGATCTTTATAGCGTTATCGGGGTTTTAAGGAGGCGAGAACCTTAGAGTGTCCTCAAGTTTTAAGGGGCGATTCGCCTCTGGAGGATTTCTAATCGACCAGGGGAGGTGTCCCTCCATCTCTTAGAGTTTCCAGGGCGCTCGAGCCATCAGGGAGAACGAGTTAGGTAATTTAACAAAAAATAAAAACGGCAAAGTTTGCATGCTTGCTCAACTTATGTTGAACTTTTTTCATGTTACAATCAATTAATCGATTTTGGTAGATAGTTTTTTTTAACAAATATAAGCATAATTTTTGTATAAGAGCAGTTTACTTTGCTATTATTATCACGAAAGCAAGTATGTTTTTAAGTAGGATGTTATACTGAGAATTTTATTACATTGGTAATGAAAAATACCTTCTGCATCTCGTCATCGATGTACCAGTTGATTTCCGATGGCGGCAGTGAATAATCAGAGGTACAATTCAGGAATATCTGTTCACCCGGCTTCAGCACCTTCGGCGCCCCAATTATCACTGGGTCCAAGTCCGGCATCGCTGGGGGCAAAATTAATTTGAATACAATTCAAGTTAGGTAAGTAATAAAAGTTAACGTAGCCAATGCAGGGTATACTAATAGCATGTTTAATTTTTTAATTTAAACGGTTGATCTCAAAAATTATCATAAAATATAATTGCTAAAGTACATAATATAGTTTTTTTGATAAGTCTTAGTTACGTAAAAAATACAAAGAAAATGGTGATTTTAGTAAACATAGCCACCGCATATTATATTATTAGGAAACAGATTTCAACTTTACGACCTGCTTATTTCTTTTTACTCATCTCACAGATATTTCATTCATATAAAAACAAATACTATAAAATACTCAGTGCCTATTTATCCATGTGATAACAACACAATTAGTATAATTATATAATTCTTCTAATTAATTAACTACTGTCACCATCATGAATAAAATAAGTAGTTATATTAATAAAATAAAGTTGTCTAAAAAATAGTAATAATAAAACGAATAAAATAGTAATACTATTTGCTCTTTAAAACGAAAAATATATATACTACTAAGTCCATGAAGATAATGTTTTCGTTGTTACCAATTATAATCCGATTCATACCCAAAGCTACCCTAATCGAATTCAGTTCAATACCCCATACATATAAATATAAAGATAATAGAAACGAGAAACAGATTGACGTATCCACCTACTCATAATGGAATAATAACAAAAGGGCATCAGATATTGTACACCGGATGGATATCTATATATTTTACGGTCGGATAGACGGAGGTGGAGTGACCTGCGAATAATACAAATATATCAGAATCGTAACTGTTTTTGTAACACCTCATTGTTATATTTTATTAACATATTTTTTATTATTATTAACAGATTAGCTATTTGCCTTCATCTCACCTGATTTTAAGTGAAGGTAAGGGTAAAAATGGAAGCGAACTACATTTCTCAACCACAGAGTAACTAGCTACATTACTTACAATTAGTGAAACACTACAATGCTATTAACATTGTGTTATCGCGGCAGGCTGAGGTAAGATGGTGCATAATATTTCTAATACTCACGCCTTTTGTCATGTTAAAATTAAGCATTGTTATAAGCTTTTGTTAAAGACACTTAATTATCAAATAATTATACAAAGATGACACGATTAAATGTTCGTACTTATCAAACAAACAAAATTCCTGTACTGGGATCTAAACTTGGATCTCTAATCTGATAGGCAGCGCTTAAAAGTAAAATAATGTTCTTTATAATAATTAATAATAATAAATAATAATATTGGAGTAGTTGACGATTAACTGATCAAGTAGTCAGTCCCTTGTGTACCTACCCAGAGGTCCCGGGTTCGAATCCCGGTATATGATAAGTACTACTATTTATTGACGAGTCGATGTTTGTATGTATATTTAGTAGATTTCTGATATTTATATACATATTACTATCTATATATAAAATTTTAGAAACTGACGGTTATTTAATATTTTCTTGTCTAAGTGCTGGGGAGCACCAGCTTAGACTGATACTGTTTAAGAAGGCATGATCGGTTAATCACTAACTTTTTGGTTATGATCAAAAAAGATTGGAAGTTGGAAAAGTCTTATGGCTTATTCCTTATAACTTATTCCTACCAATAGCAAACCAAAAGATTTCTCAGCTGCGCTCATAGAAAAAAGTATTTTTTTATAATATAATCTTAACTCGCAAAACTACATTTGTTACTATTACGATTTGCTAAAAATATATTACTTGGTTACATTATGCATTAAATTAATTCGGTTTCACTTTAATTTATCTTTAAAAAGTAGAGCCACCAGTAGCTTCTTGTAGGAGCAGACATAGAAACTCTTTGGCGTAGTATTTGTAGCTCTGATTTCGATTACGAAAACAAAGCGTTCATGGTTGGTCCTGTCAATCAAAATTTATAATGTCGAGCTCGTCCGTGTTTCGAAATGCACGTTAAGCCGTTAGTTCTGGTTGCTATAGCAACCACTTTCAACTAATGACCAGCATTGAACCGTTGGTCTTATGACCTGTAGCAGGTCTAAGCGATAGTGATTAAAAGTAAATTATGACAATGATGGATTATCTTGCATTTATTCATGCATTTTATTTTCAAGAAACTTTAATTAATATTTTATTAAATAAAATTATTAATAGTCCTATTTTAGTGACCCCAATATAAACGTTTAGTAATAATATGCAGTGAAAATTAAACAAAATTCAACATAATCATTTAAAATATCAAGAGAAAATCGGAATATTGTCAAAACACTATTTACTCACTTAATTTGGATTAAATTTCAATAAAATTACCAGACTTTTAGTGAAATATGGTTTTAATGAAGCCCAATTTAATATAAATAATATTCCATTCGAAGACACAATTAAACTATATAATAGCAAAACAATAACCGAAGTATGTTAAAAATATATGAGATATAACAAGTAGAGCCAGCAATAGAAATCTATCTTTAGCGTTTAATAATTTTTAGGGTTATGAGAGATTCGAGTCTTTAGTTTGAAACGTTATTTACGTAACTAGCTTCAAAGGCTAGCCTATCATTTTCAAAAGCCTGCGGAAACTTCAAAAGACTTTGCGAGACTAGAGGTTTTTCAAATAAAAATCTTCAATGACTTTAAATATTTTTTGAAGACTGGAGTCTTTTACATTACTATTGCTAATTGTCCTGTAGTTATGTTGGAGACAACTTGATGTTGGACAAAGAACTGACAAGTTCACTCGACGCTCTCAGCAGACGGCATCGTGCATTTGTCCGCTAAGCAGCAATCTGGGCGAATCGTTCGAGCAAATATTTTAAATTAAATTAACGAAACATCTTAAGACGACTTGAAAGTCATGTCTGCTTTGAATTTGATTTTTCGGCTATATTTGTTTTGATACTTATAATGCATTTCTACTGTAAGAAGCTAATGGATGAAATTATAATTGTCCACTGATTTTCCGTAATTTTCTTAAACCAAAATCTATCTTCTTCAGATCATTATCAAACTGAAATGTGACCAAACCAGTTCCTACCCTCGGAAACCAAAAATATACTATCGAAATTGCTAAATATAAATCTAAATGAGGTATATAGTAATTTTGTAAATATATTAATTAAAAACTATGAAAATAATTGTAATGAAATTTTTTTTAAATTGTCTTTTGTAAAAAACAACCTATTTTCTAATAAATTTCAACTTGAAAAAGGAAAATGGGATTCTTTTGAGAATCTTTTATAATCACTGTAACAGTTGTTTCTCCTAAATCAATTTAAGGACTGATTTAATATAAGTCTTAGGAGTACCAACCTATTTCAGAGGAATTCCGAAATTCCACTTCGTGAAATCTACAAGGAAATATCAAATACAATCCGTAAGCGATTTATATGTAAATATATTATTATACCTACCTATTCCGACAAATCGATTATCAACTTGGGCTGGGAACGCCAGTCTAATCTTAGTTTATCACTGCCTCGCTATTGAATTATAACTGTAGACTGATAAAGATAAGGCCCAAATGGGAATTAAGTGACTAAAGTGCTTTGGTATCGCAATCGGCGAATACGTCTAAATGTAATTAAAACTTAGTTCGTCTGAACTATTACAGTTATCTGCGACATGAAATAAACGGAGTTAAACAATCGTGCAGGATATCGTACTGTTGTGCTCACAATAATTTAAACAATAGTTTTAGAAATTGCTTTGCTGGAAAATACAATAGGATGTTTGTAGCGAATTTGAAGATTGAGTGCTGATAGTTTTGTAAATAGCTTAGTAAAATATGTTGTTACTTTGTAAGGAGTTAGTTATATTATCAGTATATCACTATTGATCATTTCATACACAGCGTTTAATGACATGAACAGCTGAACGCAAAACCCATTCATGATTTAGTCAATTATTAGCTATCATATCTTAAAATATTTAATGTTTACATATGAAATAGGTGTTTTGTCGTACTGGCCACTCACTTTGATCTGAAATATGTACATATTAGTTAAGAATTCCAAATTCAAATTTATAAATCCATTATGCTGGTACATTTGAGTTTCAAAAACAAACATTCATTTGTTTTTTCTTGATTAGTTTCTTGAGCATCGTTCGCATCGCACAATCGATAACATAAAATATTGTTTATGAGGATTACCGTGGCACTAGTGCTTCAGAACCAGCTCGAAGTATTAACGTCCTGCATGGAGCTGGTGTGGCAAAAGACAACATGGTTCATTTATGGATCTAATGTTCCCATCTGGTTCTGGACCTTCAGACCAAGCCTTGTGGATGGCCAGGCTGTTGTGACATTGTAAAATACTTATGATTGTTAAGTCCATTAAAAGTAACGTAAATATTTCAGTGAACTTGATACATTCGCAATTACTCTTTTTCAGAGCCGCATACAGTGTATTAAGTTAGATGTTTCTGTAACATACGATATGAATAAAAGATGAATCGTAAAGGGTGCAACGTGTGCGTTAAATTCGCGCTGTAGCGAATCAAATCGAGTTATTTCGGTGGATGACGCCTCCACCGGATGCACAAGTGCTCTGAACAGTGTTGCAAACTATTCATGACTATATAAAATTAAGTAGGATACTGCATTTGATTATGAATAAACATATAATCACTAGAAAGACTTTAAGAGATTTATTTAGCGTTTTTATTCATTGTTTAATAGGTAGGTACTTTGACAGTCTCACCATTTTATCGTAAAATGTATTTTCCTTTTATCAGGAATATAAATTAAACAATGGTCTAAGGCAAAAGTAAGTAAAAAAGTTCTTGTTAGTAATAATTAAATTAAGCAATGCATTTATTAATTAAATAATTCTCACATACAAACAATATTTTAAAGGTGTCGAAAAAATTATAAATAATTATAACTACTATAACCTATTTTTTTCTATAAAGCTCAGCTAACTCAATACTACCCGATTGTTTAATGCAAATATTTAAATAAGTTCTATAATATTTATAAAAGTAAATCTGTAAGGGAAGAAATTGTTTTTCCTCTGTAAATGAATCATCCTTCCTTATTAAATGAATCATTAAATGAATTTTGTATTAATGATCTTAGTTATTTTCTTTTTGTATGAAAGGATATTATGCTTATTTTCTATTGCTTCCTCTATATTTACGCCGTGATAAAAATCTTTATAACTCGTACTAAATGTACTGACTAAATTGTCAATAAACATTGATAATTCAGTTATACGTGTAAATTTACTTATAAGAGCCTACTGATTAATTTTAGCTATAGAAGTTATAGTAGGTGTAATACCTACGGAATTATATCGGGAACATTACCAGCTCAGAGTATTTATCTATCTTGAGATCTCAAGTATACACTTGTCTTCCACAGATAATCTTCGACTCGGGAATAACTCAGAAAATCGAGAATTGGCAGGATTAATCTGAGGGCTTCTCCTGGTTGGTAAACATTCAAACTATATTATTTTTATTTTAAGATCTGAATACATTGTTAGTATAGCTTCAACGTTGGATATGAATAAAAGATGAATCCAAAATATGCGCACCGTGCGCCTGAAATTCGCCCTGTTGAAAACTAAAACTAGTTACGTGTAAAGAAATATCCTGTAATATTGACTGAAAGGTGACGCTGAAAACAACTTTTCAGATAATTTATGATTAAAAATATAAAATAAATGCAGCAACAGAGTACACGGTATTAACTTGACGGTACAAACTCCACGTTGCTTCAGTAAAACCTCTTGAGATTCGAAAAACGATCGACGCTTAGCGCAATGCTTTACTTTCGACAGTTTTGTACTTTTTCTGATTCGTCACGTTTTTAAATGAGACACATTCTTTTTCAATTCACAAAAACATTTGACAGACATTTACTAGAGAAATATCACCCTTCTGAAGCGTTCTGACCTCCTAGTTAGAGCTAGAATTTGAATCTAAATTTTATTTTAACACTTAGTTTTAGCGGTAGATAGAACTTTTAAAATATTAATTTAAAAGAGCTCACCAACAACAGTCATTTGTTTCGTCTGTCTCGCTATCTGGAACTTAGGGCCTTCTGTAGAGACTTCGCAAGTATAGGCTGCTCTAGTAGCCAAGGGGAGAGGCATCATCTTCACCATACAAGAGTCATCGTGACACTCTCCGCCCTGCACCATAATTTCTGTCACGTTGAACAGACGGATGGGTGGCTGTAGGGTAAATGACATAATATTAGTGTTTGTATATTTTTCAATGCTAAAACAACCTATAATTTCTCCTAATAATTTATTCCGTATTCCTAATAGCGATCTCACATTATTGAGCGGTTAGTAAAACTATGTAACTTATATGTTAATTCAATGTATGTTTGTATTTGAGGTGCTCCAGCGATAAATAAGTTCCACTAAGATTGTTGATGTGTATTGTATGATCGGGACACCCAACGACCCCACCTTGTCTACAAACCCAGCCACAAAAAATAAAGTTTTCTCTTCATTTTCCAAAAATTAAATGAATAGTTTTTAAAATAGTCGTCTACTAATGGCCTCAATTTAAAATTAAACTTTGGGAAACATTTCAGACACGCACTCGGAGCATTTTATGGAATTGAGTGTAAAATAATTAATTACTATATGGTTAAGTAAAACAATTGATTACATTAATGAATTTTTCTCATATTTCATAGTCAAATTAAAATAATTACTATATTATGTAATATTCAAGTTGAAGTGTTATTGGAATGTTTTATACATACATGTAAAAATAGAAATATGGCAATGGAAATTACGTTAGCATTAGTAAATGTTTGTGAATATTTACCTTCTGCGAAGGGTTATATCTGAATATCTCGTTCATATCCCTGTACCATTTTACTGAGTGTAACTTCTGGTCTCCCATCTGAAAATGGCAACTCAAAACCGCTGGTCTTCTGGGATCAGCGTACAGTGGAACTTTCAGCTGAGTGATCTCGTGTGCTGATGTTATAGCTAAAACAAAAAACGCATATCAAGACCTATATGTACACGACTCTGGATTGTACTTAGTGAGTTTTTATGGATGTATCAAACTTCTAACTATAGAAGAAGTCTCTTAGGAGATTACTGCTTGTCCCATGATTAAAAATTTGAAGAAATGGTAGTGTAGTGAAATAAACATTATTCTTAACTGTAAACGACAGAAAGAACTCAGGTAACTAAGTGTCAACGCATTCCGCTTCGGCTTTACGGGAAATGAAAAAGAAAAAAAAACATAAATAAATATGTAAAAATAGATTAATGGGTAAATATATTAATTTTATATTTATAAAAAAATAATATATATATAAATAATATAAAAATTAATATATATATTTTAAATATATTAATTTTTTATATTTTTTGTCATTTTATTACTTTCACCTATTTTTTCCTTTCATTATATTTGTATGGGTACACACACCTCTATCTTTCGTTGTCATTTTTCCCATATTTAGGGCTGCTGGAAGAGATTTCTTATAGAAAAAAGCAGTACCTTGGTACAATTTTGTGTAATTCTGTTGTGTCCATTTAAATTATCTTTGTATGCACAAAAATTGTTAAATGTATTTATAATAAATATCTACCGCTAATCACAAACAATATTTCATTGAAACGAATCAACACCATGTACCAAATTCGCAATGAGCATAAAGCGGCAGGTAAACAACTTGTCGAATAAAAATTTAAAATTTATCTGAATAATAAATTTGAGTTCAATCCAACGTCATAAATTTGTCTAGTCCCCTTAATAAATAAAATGCATCCAACGGGTATGTTTTTTCTTTAAAACATTTAAATCACCAACAGTCTTGTTGTGGAATGCATTTTCACGGGAAAACGTGACTAAAATCTCGTGTGTGGGAAAAATGTGCAAGACACTATTTAAAATGGAAGAGAATAAATGATGTAGGAAGAAATAACATGACCGCATACGTTACCCGGCACTGTAACAAATGTGAGGCTATGTATTTAATTATTGTAGGTTGACTTTTCCATTAAACTTATGTAAGTAGTCGAGGAAATAAAAACTCATTTAGTTGGCAGCCGTCTGGTTAAGTGGTCGTACCCCTGTCTACTTAACTTTCTTCTAGGTTCGAATCCCGGTAGTTATTTATATGATTAGTACGAATATTAGTTCACGTGTCATGGTTATTAATGTAGTATATTTCTGATATTTATAGAATAGAATATATCTTTATTGTACATCAGCCAATTCAAGAAGAGAAACACTCAAAAAAAACTTGTACATATGTTATTGTTTATATTCGTGTTACTATGTATATTCCTTTGTAATCTAGTAACAATAACACAAGCTCTTAATTATGCTTAATTTGAGCTAGATAGTAAGTGTGAGTATATTAAATATTATTATTATTATATTTAGATTTTACGCAAAACTGAATTATTGTATCTGAATATAAATTTTTACGAATTTTAAAACAACTTTAATTCTCAGTGTTCTCTTTGCTTCAAACACTATTACAACAAGTATATAGTACCTAATATTATATCCCACGAACTTTTGTAAGGAGTCTTTATTGTGGTCAAAGTGTTTGATATTACTTTGTGCTATATTAAAATAATTATTGAAAGCAATTTTCATTCTCTTAATATTTACTTAAAAATTTATTAATAAAAATATACGTCAAATAGTACACATACAATACAATTGAACACTTAATTAAGATAATTGAGCAGTAAAAACGTTTAAGATGTAAATTTAAAAATGTTTTTACTGTCTGAAAATACAAAAACACAGATACTATAATATATACACAAAACCAACTAATACTCTTATTGCGCTGAAATGGTAATGTTAAAGTTATGTAATGTTTTCTCCGACAGCAAGCCATATGGGTCGCAAGGGACATGCGTTTTGTAATCCATACGCCAAGTTTAATGCATATTTCACAGCGGGGCATGTACTTAACTGCCGCGACAAGACTAAATCTTTTCCCGCAGGCCATGTGCTCCAACTTAGTTCAAAGTTTATCGATTCTGCTCATTAGTAAAATGTTGAATATCTTTTAAAACATTGTTATGCGAACTACTTCTGGTTGTTTTTAAAAAAAAAAATTTATTGTTTCACTTTTGAATTCTCCTTGTCACCAATAGAAAAGTCATTGTTTAATATTCATTGTCATCTGTATTAATTATATAAAATTATTACATGTAAGTACCGATACGTTTTTGCCTTTTACTTTCGCACACATATACAGTCCTTCTTATTACATTTTTCATCATTGGGAGTATTTTCATTGAAATTAATGTGAATTAAACTATTTACCAACTTATTTAAGAAATGAAATACTACAACAACAATATAACGAATATAATACTTATTTTGAATTCACATATTTTTTCCAACTACCGTTAAACAACAAAACCTATTGTAAGTTTTATTTCATAGATAATAATAGAATCAATCAAAAGAAGTAACAGTATTATAAATTTTGGTCTAGCGCTCTAAATATGCTTAGCACGTGATAATATTTCCTTAATTTTAATCAACTTCATAAAAATGAGGAGGTACTCAATTCGTATTTTTGTAATTTTTTTATGAGAATCTCACAACTTTTGAATTGTTGTACCGATATTGGTGATTCTTTTTGTATTAAAAAGTTGGTGCTTTTTATGTGGTCACATTGAAATTTTGAGCAAGATCTTTCGAGTTTTTGATTAATCCTTTGATGGTATTCTCATTTTGTTACTCATCGATGTATCAAACGAATGAAAACTGAATACGTTGGTTTGGAAGACTGGAACTGGTTGGTTAGAAGTATTTTGCCGTAGTCCATTTTTAGTTTGGTGATGTTCTGATGAAATCGAACTAAAGAATTATTATGAAACAAGTCAGAGGAATTTTTTGAATGTTATCAAAAACCGAATTCAAAAAACAAACCTTACACAGAAACGCACTCAAAAGTGAAAAATAATTACGTATTCTTGTATCTACAGCTTATAATTAATCTATTTTTGGAGGTTGGTACTAAGTTGATTTCAGAAATAATAAAATCACTGACACCAAAAAATACGCAATTATTTTTGTTTTAGAAGTTTTTTTAAGTTAGTTTTCGTTGTGAATTGGTAATTTTTTTCAATACATGCTCTGTTAATGTAGCAAAGGCTTCCATTAATTATACGGGGTCCATATAAAACTTAATCTGTTAACCGAGCAGGACGTATAAATACGTCTAAGCTGCGTAACGTGCGAGATTTTTCCCCGGTAGATAGGTTAATTACAATAATCACTTCCTAGCACTTATTTTTTTTCTTATAAATTTTCGGTTAAAAACGAAGTATCGATTGTCTAAAGTAAAATTAAATTTCTAATTCTTTCTCATATATCTTATAAGTTATACTTATCAAGTATTATAAATTAAGATTAAAAATCACATTATTTTTCTAGAAATTGTATATCACATACACACATGGCAAGAGTATTGTTTTAGCAAGTAAATAAATTTAAAAAAATTCTTTTATATCTAGATAAATTAGGTCTCTGCTTGAAACTTCTGTAACAGAATTACGCCGCTAGATAACACAGTGGCGTAAAATTATATTACTCAATTTGACTAAACTTGGTCTAAACTATACAAAGTTCCGGTTCCATTTGCTATGTTCGCAGTTCAGGAGCAGCGTGAAATTTCTCCATAAACCTAACTTTACATTTGTCGAGTACATTATTTATCAAACCATCTAGAACTTTCCCTTGTCATGATACAAAAGCGTGTCATAAACTGAGAAATGACACAACAAAATAATGTCCAACAGAATGGTCCGCCGTACAATTAATCTTACTAAGTTTTATTCTCCCAATTTCATAGCTCTCGAATGGCGTAATAAAGCGGGAAACAAATATTTGCCAAGTCTAAGAGGGTTTGGTCAACACAAACATACCGTTAATATGTCTAAGCATTAAAATATTTTGTTTGCACTCAAAGGGAGAAGGTGTCTAAATTGCACGAAAATCACTGATATCGTAACATATAGGTACTTATTTAAAGGGTTTAATTTTGATACTTATATTTTTATTGTAGAATATCAAAATATTCTCCAAAATCGATTAATCGTAAGAGGTAAAATGACAAAACCTATATACCTATTAATAAGACACAAAACAAGTAACAGTTAATTTTATATAATGTTTAAAGAAATTCATAATGTATGCCAAACTATTATAACCTATCCAACTACCAACTACCAGCATCCAACTGTAGACAAATGGAATGCAATATAATTTTTATAATTAAAAATAATTAAATAAACTTAAAAGTGTATGTATTAATATTTCCGATATATTATAATTAGTTCTAAAGTCACAGAGTTACACTAACCCTTAGTGTGAGTTTCAATCAAATTGAAACGTTTCGTTCGACTTTGTCGTCAGCTGTCAAGTTGGGGTAGGTATTAGGCTGATGCTAATAGGTGTGAGTGTCAGAAATATTATTATAGAAAAAGCAAGCGAGGTAGCGTGATCAGGTAATTAAAAATATATACCTTAATTCTTGTTTATTCTTGAATATTTTTATAGTTGGACTGGTTGACTTGTTACATTTATATTCTTTCCATGTGTGATTTAGACAAAAGCCAAAAAACGTATATTGTGGCTTGTAGAATATACCTAACCTGAAATTTACTCATAAACTTTATGCTAAGTTAATGCAGAAGTTTCGAACTGCGAAAGTAAAAATACTTTAACCAAGTTAAAGTCAAGATATGCTATTTACTAAAAATTTTAAGTAATTAACTTGAAAATTGAATCAGATTTTAATTAATAACTCCCATCGGAGTATAAGTAAATGGAAGTTAGCCAAACTTAAACATTAAGTAAATACTTATAATGACAAGTTTTGAAAGGACTACTCGAGAACTTTTAAGCTGAATTAAGTTTATACTTTGTCAAATAATGATGATGATTATTCTGTAATTTTGTCGTAGGAAGATTTGGACTTTGTGAGGAACTTTTACGAGCTACTAACATCAGATCAGATAATTAAATTTGTGATGTTTAAAAAAAATAAATAACTACTGATAGTTATACTGATATAATGAATATCCAAAATATATAAAACAAGCATCAATTTGACGTTTTTGAATAACGAAAATACTTTTAACTAAATTTATTTTGTCAATAGAAATTGAAATACCAGGCCCATTCTAAATGTGAAATACCAAAGCTATTAAGATGGCAGTTATAAAAAAAATATACTAACGGCTCTATTTAACGAGAAACCCTCGTAACATTCCATAGCAATCGTCCCGAAACATCTTTAAAGAGTTATTTACAGTAATATTCTTATATAATTTATTCGTGAAACGGAAATTCCAGTCCATTTACTCTCTACTTTAGCACTTTGGATCGACGGAGGGAAAGAAATGCTTTTAATAAAAGTAATTTTGGAACAAATTTACTCGATTTACCCCGGATAAAGGTTGAATAATAATTATGGAGGCCCCACTGAGTAATTTACTTAAGTTCCTTAGCTGTTATCGTTTCTAACAATTGACTCTAGGTCCCAAAAGTTGTTAGTAGGTTACGCTTGCTGAAAGCTGTTAAATTTTTTTACATACAACATGAAGTATTTAGTAAACAAATAAAAATATAAACATTTTTGAATTACAAAGATGCTTCCAGAAAATCACCGGTAACTCACTTAAACTGTTTGGTCTTTGAGAAATAAATTCATACACTGCCATATATAATCTGACTCAAAGTAAGCATCGTTCAGAGCTCGTGTTATGAATTCTTATCATAATAATAATAATCATATAAGGATACACTACATACATATAAACGCTGATATATAATCAAACATGACCCAACAACAATAATTATCGGTTAACACATAAACAGCTGCCCCGGCTGATATCCGGAACTCCTAAAAAGTTCTTACTAGATAATTATTGCTTCATATTATTATCATTATTATACAATACATCGAAAAAGGTAAGTTTCGTGAAACCTAGACCTAAAGTAGCACACCAGTATACAGCACCACTATTTCCTTCTATATACAACATAGGTTCCTTTCAAAAGCAGCACTTTCGGACATGCAAGGTGGAGGTCGCATGCTGCAATAGCTATTTTTGCATATGTTCCCCTTCTATTGCTTACTATCAGGCATTATATTAAGGTAAAACCTGGACTGCAAACACTAAAAACTAATGAACCATTTTGAACAATTGTGTTGAAATTGGTTTTGGAACATTAATTTGAATTGAAAAATATCGTTGTGAATAAAGTCAATGAATATTATGTAAAATACATATTATACCAATCATTACAAATATACACCAATTAATTTATATCATCATTTAAAGATAAGCTAATTAGAAATAATTAATACAAATATGAAAAATTATGACCATAATTGATTGTGTTACATTTACACTTAAATATCGCAAATTAACCTTTATTTCATTTTTAGGTTGGATTCTCAGAATGAGGGTACTTAGCTAATGTAATTAGGTTATATTGTAATACTGTTAAAATTTGCAGTGTCGCTAGATAATTACGATTAGCTCCTCTGGGAGACATTTTGTCCGGAAAAACACGCGAGTTTTTATTTTTATTTTTAAATAATATTCATATTGTTATTCTTATTGCAATGTTACATAGTTAATAAAAAATGGGGATATAAATTTATTTTTCCCTTTCTAAGCTTTTTTGATATTCTTTTTTACGAATCTTTAAATTTTTATTACTTATACTGCGTACTTAAACATCTAGCACGGTAATGTATGTAGAAATGCTACGAGAATACTTTGAGCATTTCAAAATATGGTATAAACTAGTTTAGTTTTGTTTTCATAACAATGTCATTTCATTTATTGACACTTTGATATTAAACTTTCTGTGTACGAGAATGACTTTATTGAAACCAGATCAGAACACATTTTTGACTTTATTTTCATTACAGTTACTTTGGGGCTAACGGATTTAATACTTTTTTTACACTACAACATGCAATTAATAGTAATGAGTATTATTCCCCCATCTTAATGCTATTTTTAGGTACCAACAGTTGTTTTTGTAACAAATGCTATAGATACTGCTATAGTCTATAACCAGCTGAATATGATTTCTGAAGCAATAAATATTCAGTGGACAAAGTCTCATCATTATCATTTTTCTCTTTAACTTGTCTATATTTCTTAATTAGCCCTTTAGAACCTTGAAATAAACAATTCAGTTCAGAAAGTTCTTAAAGCTCATAAAGAGGCTTATTTGAGATAAGTATATCTGTGAGAAAAATATTATTTTTAATAAATTATTTGAAAATTGTATTTAAGTTCGAATCCTTTGTAATAATCAGGAATACCGCAAAAGAAAAGGTGGTATTATCTTCCCAGTCAAACCTGCAGAAGGATGTACCATCTAGAGTCATATTTCATTCAGAATTCAGCTAAAGTTGACTTGAAAACATTAACTACGCCCCTAAATGTTTAGTGTAGGTAGGTTGTACGTACTCGCACGTGACCTACATATAAAGTATTTCATTAGTTTGGAAAAGTTTTGACAGGTTCCATTTATAAAATAGCCTCACACTTCAGCAGAATTTGTTGTCAACGAGGGATTAGTTTAAATTTATAGTTCTCACAAGCCTACAATAATCATGAGATCTTTACAATATTAGTATCATTACTTTATCGATGTATATATGTACATACTATAAGAAATACTATAACTATGAATACTTTTATTGAACATCAAATAAATTCTTTGAAAGGGCAACTCAAAGCGATATTTTAATGTTATTTTATTGAACATAATCACAAAATATTCTCATGCGTGCTCAGTACTGCCGGTAGACCCCTTGCTCTTTTATATCTAAATAAAAATTCATTGAGCGATAAAAATGTGTAACCATTCATGCACGAACTACTGGTATGCAATCGTTCAAATTTTCCAAACGAATATTTTCCCTAAATTCCTATAGTCAATTTCGGAGATTTTCACACAAGTTAGATTGGTGAAAAATTTTATATGAACATAAACGGTATCGCCAGTGAAAATTGACAGTGATTCTGGCTTACGTCCAGCCATGGGTTCGTATGATAACATCACCTTTTGTTTTTATTTTATTATAGCCGTCGGGGTGGTTTTATACAGTATTTAGCAGTATATCACCGCTTGATCTAGGTATGAATTCAATTCAAACATTTATCATTAATTCAGGTATGTATTAAATAATTAATTTTGTAAACAATTAATTAATTTGTACTTTGTCACGTAAGCCTCACGTGACAAAGTATAACCTAAATAAAACCTAAGAAGCTTAAATCGAAATTAGTTTTGTTTTTTAGATTAATTGTTTATTTTAACACACAGTACAAATAAAGAAAACAAATGCTTTCTTACTTTATTATTTTATTTTGAATTTTTTGAGAAGCGAACATTACGATGCTTATAATTACTACAAAAATTCCCACTTCTAATCGGAGTAGATTAACGGAAATAATACAAGCTTTTTAGAATCCAAAGTATATAGGACAAAAATTTGTATGTAATTTCTATTCTATAGGCACATAGTACCTGGTAATTAATAAATCAGCAACCTACTGTCTTAAATTGTAATTGCTAATTAAATACAGAACTACATTTAATAACGATCTATATAAAACACATGTTACACGTGCTTATCCCATACATCAAGTATGGATTAATACCGTAAGTAAAAAAAAAAAAAAAATGTAACAGACTTCTAAATGATATCTTACCTACCTTTGCTCACATTATTTCAACACAAAAAATGTACTCATATCTGCACACACATAAATGACTAATTTAAGTATATTGTTTGTATATTTGAGTAAAATTTGTGAACAAAACACAAATTATTTAATTTTATACGATACTTTTCTCGTTCATGTGATAATATTACGTATAGATTACTAAAATAATCACTGAATTAATTAGAATCTGCTTAATTACCACTCTTATTAAAAACACAAAGAGTTTTATGTCTAACGTCGTTTATTTTTTGAAACGGGGAATGTAACGTACCTTTATGCTGTTACGATAGAATTTTTGTGACTGTCAAATCAAAGGCAGATTTATAGGCGCCTTATAGCGGATAAATATACCATACTTATATGAATTATCAACTGATTGAACGTGAGCCATTGACTAATAGCCTTCCACTCAGACTAATGAAGACTTGTCGAGCTTCTTGATAGTTAAGTTAGTTTGGGCCATCTGTCTGGACCAAAGTCTTGCCCTTTTCTCATCTTTGTCATATTTATTACTGATTTTGCTACATTCATTATAAAGGTAAGAAAAATAAATTAAAAATGTTTCTGGTAAAAAAAAGTGAAAAAGAAGTCGGTAAGTTATTAGGTAATAAATCATCATAATTATCAGTTTACATAATCGATATCTATGTCATAAATAATTTGTATGTAACTAAATGTATGCATATTGCGTACCTTACGTCAAGAAATAGAAAAGTAAAAAACATAAACCGCTTTGTTTGTAAGCCTGCCTGACAGCCAGTTAACAAGTCGGAAGCTTCAAAATTTTGGTTAAGTTTATAAATGTGACCACACGCAGTTAGTTATACATGTCAGCGGAACTCAGAAATGCTTGTTTTGCTACATGCTGATATTATGGAAAACGATATATATTACAAATAAAATTATGGAATAAAAATATAATATCTTTTTTATTCCAAAGGGGTAGCTCTTAGCCTTCATCTCACCTGATGGTAACTGAAAACAAGGTCTATGATGGCAACAAACAACACGCACGCACTCAACCATTTTTATTTTTTACTTGTGAACTCTATATGTATAGGTACACTATACATATAGAGTTTGTAGTTT
Source organism: Acentria ephemerella (assembly GCA_943193645.1). NCBI lineage: Eukaryota > Metazoa > Arthropoda > Insecta > Lepidoptera > Crambidae > Acentria > Acentria ephemerella. Next base: position 4,455,207 of record OW971886.1, on the reverse strand, counting down.
ATTGTGTTATTGTGAGTCATAGTTTGCATACATACTATCTTTTCCATAAAGCTTTTAAAATTGTAATTACTCTAGTAATTATATTCCAGGAACCTAAATTTTTACCTGATGCGTATAATTATAATGACATTTGTGTATTTGTCAACTATAAACCTATAAACTAGATATTTTTTTATTATTGAATATATGTCTTCAGCCTGTAAAAGAACAACTATACAACCGTTATGTAACTTAAATAGACAAGATAATTTTTAGCATACGATTGTGAACTCGAAAATAAAAATTATCTTGTCTTGTAATTATTAATTATTTATCGTACTAAACATTTTGTCACCATAATGTTTGGTACTTAATTGTCCGTGACATTGGAAAATCTTCACAGTCTGCCGAATTGAAAATCTATAAATGTTGCTGTCAAAAGAGAACGTTGTTCTTAGTAAGTTCCTGATCATAGTAGTATTGGAAATCATCACTCAACCTCGCGCGTTACCGTAACTCCATTAGGGAGAGAAATGTTTCTAATTAACCCATTATACTGCACCGCCCTGTCGTGTGGTTGGCCGCTCGGTGAGGTACACACAATTATTATCCAATATGGTGTTGTCGATGTGTCACAAATTACAGTTAATTTAGAGTTAAATAAAAATTACCCGTGTGATTTACAAGTTTATATTATGTACAATATTAATCTATTATACAGTATGTATGTACAGTTAAAAGTTTAATGTGTTATTAGAGTTTTATGGCGATAGGAAAGATGGCTTATAGTAGATGTTATATTACGCATTGCCTCGCCCAGTGCATTACCAAAGTAGTACTGGAAATCATAACTAAGCCTCCCCGTAACCGTAAGAAACTCCACTGCCCTACGCAAGGTAACCTTGGTTCTACCGAAGCAAGCTATCAGGCAACCCAACTTTAGAGGAGTTACTTTGACATTTCCAGATGTGGCGGCCTGTGTAATATGAGCAAGGGCATCATGAGAATCGAGGAACTTAGAGGGTGATATCCCTCTGTTGTTCATTTAGAGTCCTAATGGTGCGCCAGAAAGACACCGCCGTAGGAGTTCGAGGAAACTAAGAAATCCTTTTGGAGTTAATCCTCGCTAAGACTTGAGGAAGTCAAATCAAGGTTCCGCCTCCTTTAAACCCCGTGATACTCTGTTAAGGCAACGGCAAACGACAGGTATAGATAATGTCAGGAGTTATATAAATAAATAAAATAATGCCGTCGTATTAAAAGCAGAATATATAATCAGTCTAACCAATCACCACAAACATACTAAGTGAGCAGTAATACAAATACAATTTTCATTTTTTTTATAATTGCAAAACGATTCAACAATAGTTATTAACTTCACACCCTGTAATAAGTGTATTACTTCACTAGTAAAATTTATTAAGGTGTGGTGTGACCATACTATCTAATTGAAGACTCGTGTTTATTATTCCACAGCTAATAAAATTACGTAGTTTCGGATCTTACCAGGCCTGCACACCTATTTACCAAGAATAATAATTAATATTTGACTAAGCAATAAATTGCCTTGCAATCTCCTGTGAGTTCTTATAGTGATATTAGGCAAAATTGACAATTCCTATGCGGTGGAAGTTTCTAGAGGTCTGTATATTGTGGGTCGAGTAATTACTGCCAAATGGAAGGGTGATCGGGAACTAATAGGTATACGTAGGCGTGCCGCTGAAGAATGTTAGTACTGAATTAATGACTTTGCGATTTAGGACTACTTCGGGGCTTATTCCCTTAACTATACTTATTCATCAATTCAACAATAAAACAAAATGTATATTCATATTATATTACTTTGACGAATTTTATATAAGCGGTGTCTAGAACAAAAGAAAAAATTGAATACTTGAATATGGAACCTGATTAGTTTGCAATTTCAAAATAGCATTACACTTAAAGCATCATCAAATCTAAAGAGATGAACACGTGCTAAGAAGGATCGTTATATGCATTATTGAAGAATTCCTGCTACTTATCAACCTATAAATAACTTGTAAGAACCTTATGGAACGAAAGTTATAAGAAACCTTTTATCATTTTAGTTTCGTAAAACTGTGAACAATAACAAATTACATACCAAATCAAATCTCAAAGTTGTCCACCTGACAGTTCTATTCGGAATTGCGCAATAAATAAACTGATATAAAGGAGGGCAACGTTCCAAACTGTTGTAAAATTACCCACAGCCTATACTAGCTTGTACTTTATACAGCAAATGGCTTTGGTACATAAAACTCTCTGAGGTTTAAAAAAAAATATAACTACAAAAAACAAATTGAATCTCTGTCAAATTGACAATTATCATTTATATCTCTCTTCAAATGCACATGAAACCAATCAATTAATTCTTTGTAAAAATTTAGAAGCTGTACAGAATTTATAAAACTATTCATATCCCTTTAATTTATAGTGCATTTAAGTATTTCAGGTACAAAAAGTATTGCAAAACACATGTGCACGTATAAAAACATGCCACTATATATGTAATTGTAATGCTATCTTCGCCGAACTATTGACTTTAATTGAAGTTAATATGACTTAAATTATACCTGGATATGTGATGAATATAGGTACACCATGAACACTTACATTTTTTCCTTAAATCTTTATATTAAGATACATTTTGCAAATGTGCGCAAAGCATTACGCTGGAAGTGCGGCCGTCTGCATGAAATTGATAGCATGTAGCTTTAATGGATATTTTCATGCATTGGTGAATATCTATGAAAATCCAGTACTCATAGTATGAGCTATTCAAAACCAAACTCTAATATCAATCATTATTACGTGAAACAGCTCAATCGTAAAGTTAAGCACTGCCTCTATTATATAGGAACTTAAACCTTTTTATCCTTTGATTCATTTGATCGAAAGTACAAGAAAATGAACTATCTTTCGCTCTTTTTAAGAACACAAACATAAGGCAATTCTAGGAATGGAATAATTTCAACATTTTGTATAAAAATTTGACAATCTAAATTCAAAAGAATCATTTTTGTGACTTTGGACTAAAATGAGAATTATTATACAAATACTTTTCCTCCAACATTGATATTGTTCGTGATTCGAAGTTCCCTTAGGATTTATAAAATCTCCACGTGTATAAAGACATGGACAGCTAGTTTGAAAATAAGTATAACGAAAGACCTTCCATCTCGGCATCGTGACCCAACGGAAGTTGAATTATTCGATACGATAAGTTATAAACTGTGTTATAGTTTCCAACCAACTTGGCTGAGCTTTTTCGCTGGCAGCATACTAAAGCAAACTTGATATTAATGTATGAAAAATAAATGTACCTTCGCTAGACAATAATTCTTGATGTCTTTATCATAGAAAAAAGATTAAATTTGACTTAAAATCTTTATCATACAAAATAGTTTCATAAGATTATTGATTGTGTAGCAATTTGATCTCTACTAAAACTATTCCTACTTTACTCACACTTCATTATTTATAATGAACGGAAGGTAGTCATAAAATTTTTCGTCATAAATGCAAAGCCATATTTAGCAATATTATGATCACAATTGTAATGTTTCAAGCGCCATTCGAATGAAAAATGTGACGTTTTTCATCACAGCCATTCCTTTTCACGTAATACCTACTTTAATTTAATGCGTAGTCTACAAAACAATGTAACATTTTAAGCCATATGATTAAGTATGCGACAGTATTATAACCAAGGATTTGACTCATTACGTTTTATACTATATATTACTTAAATGGTATGGTAGATATAACTTTACCACTTTAATAAAGTACCAAAGATCCACAAAATCTACTGGAATGTTTTAGTTATTTAGTAACAATATAATTGTATTTCAATCGTCGAAATTATATTTAGTACTTGATGAATTCCAATATTATCAGCACCCGTAAAAGTTTACATTCTGTATTTCATTAGGTCGGGGAAAAAATCTTTTCGCATATAGTATGTATAAACCTGTAATAAAATAGCTGGTTTTCATGTCATTAAAAAGGTGACATTTCAAAAAAAGAATCAAATTAAAAAAAAATCATTCCAAATATAAAAGTTTTATATATTTTAAAATTTCCTATTATTTATTTAACAAGCGATTTAAATTAAGAAATTAGATATATTTTAAAATTTTATTACAAAAAAGGAAGAAATTCAAAGCAAGCCTCGAAAAAAATGTGACATTTATGGGCCTAATGTCAGTAAGAGTAGCACAAAGTTGGTTTAAGCGTTTTCGATCCGAGAATTTTGTTGTCAAAAATGCACCTCGCTATGCTCGCTCTGTTACGGATAAAATGGACGCTATTTTTGTAAAAGAGAAGGAACATCGACATATCAGTTATTGGTTATTAGATTAGTAATCAACAAGACGCCAAATTTTACAACATCCCAATAAATGTTGCCTACACTAACCAAAATATTTGCAGAACTATACAAAATGGAGATCTGACAGTTGATTGAGTGATATGACTAGTTCCATGCGTATGATTGAATATCATTGTTTTGTGTTCAGTTATTGAGTTACACCGTCAATCCATCAAGCTAATATAGTACGACTTGTTTCTTAACTTGTTTGCACAGTACTTCATGAACATAGTTGCCAAATTGCCAGCAACGTTTTTATTGGGCGTGCGGGAACTTTTTCATCGCTCGGTTTTCTTATATGTAGTGGGGGTTGAGTGCTATTTGTCGCCAAAACGAAAATGAGACAACACACAATAGCCTCGTGGAAAAGGAAAAACAATGTTTTTTGATTAAATTAGCTAGTTCGTAGTTTTATTTTATTAACTTACTATGAATAGCTTCGAGAAAAGAAAATTGTTTCATTTTGGGAAACAAAGGATAATTATTATGAGAAAAAACATGATAATAGATACAAAAATATAATTTTTATAATAAATGCGTATATACTCATGTAGGATACTATATTATAGCCATATCAAATTTAAAATTATTGTCGAATAATGTGTAGAATAATATTGAAAAATCTAGTTATTGGATATTTCTGTCATTTAGACACAAAGACTTCTGAATCTATATAATTATATAATAATTAATATTTTAAATTAGTATAATAGTATAAATACGATATTGAATAATTTTTATGTTTGAATATAATATAAATTAGGCCTTATGCCTTAGACATTGAGTTTGCCAATTGTGATTATGTGCAATGAAGAATAAATAAATTAATTAATTCAGACACAGGCCTTAATGACATTAATTTAACTTACCGAGTCATTTGTTTTTTCCTTTATATAGTCTACCTTTAGCCTGTTTATCCAAAGATGTGCTCTGCTCGACAGGGTTGTAGTTGCTATATTCTTTGAAACTGTTAAGGAAAATTTGATAATTTTTGCATTATTTTAATTTTCTTTTATCCGTCTAACAGTACCGATATATAAGCCGATTATATAACGGCACTATTAGACGGATAAGAGAAAATGAAAATAGTTAAGAGAAAATTATAATAAGTTTGACTAGTTACAATCGCAGGCCTCAATTTTAGCGCTAAATTCGCAGTAAAATGTCGCATAAAGCCATTCATTTCGCCGTCCACTCAATATCACATAAAACAATCGAGTATCAAAAATCGATCAAGTAGGTATTTATGTGTAGTACGTATATTAGGTATTAGGTTATTTAGGTTAGTAGATTATTTATTATGTAGGTTATATTATGTTAATTCTACTTCAGCTTACAATAAACACCTACCATTTTCACTAATTATTTCGTTGAACAAACCAGAGATGAAACGGAAGCTCGGAGGTTATTTGATAAGCCATTAATGTAAACAAAATAATAACCAAGCTTTTTCATAATAAATATTCAAACCCCAGGTTGTCATGACAACTCGAACTGAGTGTTTCTGAATTTAATTGTAGATACGTATTTTAGTGCTAAGAAATAATTTAGACAAACCTTGCTGTACAATTCAATACAAATATTCTTATTTGCTTTCGAAATCATATAAATTGTAACAGGCCAATTTCTTTACATTATAGATATTAAAAAAACGAATACGGGGGTATCATTAGAGCAACAGAAGGCAAAACTGTAGATTTTTGTCTGTCTGTTTGTCAGTAAGTTTGTACGCATCATGCAGAAACTGTATATTTTTCTTTTAATTCGGGTTAAAACAGTGAGCACAATCTCAAAACTACCAAAAAATGTAGATATAGCTTATGTCTATCTACCACAAGAACATTAACCACAGATTACATTAAAAAATATTTGAGAAAAATGGTGACGTATATATTTATATAATATTATGATGTTTACGAACTACATAATTTTTTAAATATATTTGAGTATTTGCGATAATTGACTTTTGCCATAGCATATAGAATCAATGTCGATGTTATTGAAATATTCATTATATGAGTTAATGTTAAGCGAGGAACGTTCTCCAGCTTAAGTGCGACAAAATGATATAGAAACAAAAATACGTGCTTTCTAACAAGTGTTCTATAAGGTATCTTATAACATATATATTGTTATTAAGCTGAGTGATTGTATTTAGAATGACACATATCATATAAGAACATTGTCTCATATTGAAATCACACTAACTCATTCTGTAAGTGATCATTTACTTTAACAACCATTACGCTTATACAAATCCCGAGAACCCTTTCAAAAGAATAAACGGGCGTCATTAATGTCGGTCGTTGCACACGAAAATTCTTTCATGTCTATTCAGCCGTTGGATTCCAAAGCAGTTTGAATGGTGCAGTAGTGAAAATAATATCTATAGTAAAACACAATCGTTGACTGGAACCATGCCAAGCGGTCGCTCTGACGTTTCCTATGTGTTTCGGTCTGGGAATTAACAATTTGCCATGCAATCGACAACGGTCGAGGTACCTGTCAATGCCGGCCCGAGATAAATGATACGTTCAATTGAATCTTCGGAAGTTCTGAGCTCTGTAATTGGAAAGGCAAAAATATAGAACGTATGGTTATCGCTCGCAACTGTTCTGGTCAATCTGTAATCGTTTCGGTAACAATCATATTTTAACTCTGGATTTTCGATGTTTCCTGCTAATTTTCATAAATTAATTTAGTACTGAGAAATATGAACAATTTTCGAAAGTTGACTACGGCGAATGACAAAAAACTGTTTTTCAAAAATTTGTTTATATTGCACCTATACTAGTGTTTTATAAAAGACGCTGAGAGGAAAACATTAAGTACATTAAAATATACCTTATTAAATGTTATTCCACAGTATTAGACGTAAAAAACTCTTAAGCACTCCTAATTACCAAACGATTCAGAAACAAAACAATGTTTCGTAAAAATAAAGCAGATTAGCTTTCTATAAATAAATATATAAAATGACTGTCTTACAGGTATCTTATATTGTCAATGAACAATCCTCGATGTATTATAGTCACTATTGCCAAATTGCCGATGAAAATTAATATCGAGATAGCAACGTGAATGACAATTCCTTATATTAATAAAACGATAAGTAATTACAATACCTAATATGCTACATTTTGATAACTACAATAAGGATTTGAATCTTTTGATTCCTTGAAAGTTGTCTTGCGAAGAGAAAATCTAAAGAATTTACGAAGTTAACTTGAAAATAGAATTACTAGGAATCAATACGCACACTAATTTAGACGCTTTTGGGTATACGCACGTATGTCAAAAATATGACAGCTGCTATAGAAACTGCCTCTACAGTACGGGTAGTTTCACGTGAGTGATCGTGACGTATAAAGTAACTCGGCTGAAGCCGTCAAACCCCGACGACCTTTACTCCTCTCTCTGATTATAAACTTCAATCGCATTTCGAATCTTCATTATGCCAAATGTGAAGAAGAAAACCTCGATTGACTTTGTATCTATACTACAAAACTACATGAATGTCATCACACAAAACAAAATTATTGGTAGATATTCAAAAAAATATTGTGCCTTGAACAATTTAAGCTTTGCTTACTTACTTATATTTTACAGCCGTTTGGTCGAATAATCAGTACCCTTGTATCTCGGGGTTGGAACCCGGTAGGGGCAGATATTTGTATGATAAATACGAATATTTGTTCACGAGACATGTATATATAGATCTACCTATCTATATATCTCCACTTTTTCTATTGTCTCTAAAACAAGCTCTGATTGGTGCTTATTTTGGGTTACATAATGGGAGTGAGTGTGAGAAATATTAGAATTTATATTATTATATCGTTTTTATAAGAATTTCTTTGTTCTGTTATATCAATTTCTACCTTTTTACTTCGCCTCAAAATAATAAACCTTTGTCCCAAAATATTAAAACCTGTACCTTATTTCACACACGTTGAACGCAATTATAATTTTCATTGAGTTTCTAATCTCCTGGGTAAAGGCACTATAACAATACAAACCAATATCAACCGTCTCTACACGGCTCTTATAATTACAAGTCTATCAAACGTTTGACAAGTTCCTAATGATCTGAACGCAATTGTGTTTAACTTGGCTTATGTGACCAAGAACTTGTTACTGGTTTGTCAGGTACGTAATAACATGTCAATGTTAGGTAAGTAGCTACTATGGCAAGTCAATTATTTGTTTTATTGATGGCAAAGGAATTGTTTAAAATAGGTTGCGGCAGCCGCTTTCCATCAGGACTGTATACTTGATTGACTAGATCAGTGGTTTACGACAGCATGTATAGGCGTTTCGAATGTCGAATATCGAATATTGCTACAGTACTATGTTTTAGTATTTTGAAAAAGGTATCGGTACCAACCAAAAATTGATCTATTTGAACTAACCGACTTAAAATTCTTAGTAATAATTCTATTTAAATTATCAACATTTTCTATTGTATGTATAATTTTTTTCAATTTAACTGTCAAAAATTAAATAATTAAAAGGTTCTTTTTGTCTTATTCCAAATAATCTTAATCTTTTAGACTCATTTTTTAGGCTCTGACAGTCACTGACAAAGCTTTGATAAATAAACAACCGACTGACTTTTTTTGATTGAATTCTCCAAAGGCTAAGGGGACTGAAGCTCATACAGTCATGTCTTATGTGATTATTTCTTCTATACTGGCTTCGAGATACCGGTGTAACGTATCCCTTTACCTTATGGAGTTTTTGACGAGAATATTTCAAAAAATGGAATGCAAATAAAGAAATGTTAGCGATTACGATGAAATTACGAAAATGGAATGTAATTTTAACGGTTATGATGAAATTATACAATGAACAAATCAACCACACCTACAAATGATTTAATAAAAATGAAACACTGGAAAATCTTACATTACTCACTAATACATACAGAATTTTGTATTCTATATATTGTACAATGCATCGATCCATTTTAGCATGAAACAACATCAATATCAATATAAGATATAAAATATACAGTTACCAACTGACTTCATTACGCGCCAAAACCTCTCACTGACTGACTACTTTTTGACATTCTGACACACTGTTATGTCATTTTATTTTATATCCTTAATATTTTTTCTGTAATGAAAAGGTATGGTTCAAAATATTACGTATTTTGAACTATATATTTTGTATTATGTTGTTATTATACTATTATTATTATATAAATATGTTATGAACTATATTCGAAATTCAAATCATGACTGCTTTATCTAAAAACATATTTAGTAAACGTTAAAGTAACTTAGATCTGTGACCTGTAATTTTATATATTATTCATATTAAAACGGTCTAAGTGGAACTAACATGATAGAGAAGCTAACAATATTTATTATTCCAAAGAAATTGTTGGCCAGCTAGGTCATAATTCGGTTTCGTTTTCTGGATACCATACACCATCTTTTGCAATCCAAATAGCTACTGAGGAAATAATTTATGAATTCCTTCAAGCATAGGTATATCGACAGAAAAGAAAAGGATGTTAATACAAATTACGGAATATCTTTTCTACTCTCTCCTTTCTGTGTGCAAATTTGGAGAATGCATTTTAAGAATGTTTTCTTGTTAAAAGCCGTAATGCACAGACACGTTCTTGTTCAGAACACGTTCACTTATAAAGACTAGTACTATCGAGCTCTTCAAGAAACATAAAATTAAAAGTTACTGTTTCAAACTGAGCATTAATCTTTTACACTAACATTTTAACTTTGTCTGTTGACAGATGATAGAAGGAGACTAAATTATTATAATATTTCTCACACACACCTTTTATGTAGCCTAAAGAGCTTGTTTTATCGATACTAAATAACGGAGAAATATAGATAGCAATAATATGTATATAAATATCAGATATATACAAAATAAGCATACAAACTACCACGACTCGTTAACAGTTATTCAAGTTTAAATTTCGATTATAATAAAATAAATATTTACCCCTAGCGGGTTTTGAACCCAGGAAATCTGACTAAGTAGACAGGTTACTGACCACTTCATCAGACGACCGTTAAATAAAATCAAGAATAATTTGAAAGTAGAAACACATTTTTATTTTGGTATTTGGTACTAATTATTGCTTCTAATTTTGCATATATATTCATCAGTAGGATATAGGTAGATAGATAGTCTTTATTTTCATTTCTACATCACACACAAAAATAGATCCAGACAGTACATTGGTTAAAAGACAAACATTTTAAAATATATGATATCAAAGACCTTTGTGTGCGCTACAGAAGTGTAAAAGGGTCGCAACTCAGTGAGTGATTTTGGTTACATCGGGATGTGAACAAAGCACTGGTATTCTGCTACAACCCGAGGGCTATTTAATAATGTAAATTATAGATTGGAAAAAAGCAATAAAATTAAATATTCAATGTGTGTTTTTTGTTATATATATATATATCTTTGTCTAATGTGTATACATTAATATAACTAAGATGTGTGAGATATTAGATAAATAAAATAAGATAAATATTGTGTATTTTTAGATAGTAAGAGTTTTTGATATGCAGTAAGCTACGTAAAATCAGTTTGAAATTGACAGTATAATTAAATGTATATTAATAGCAAAACTATATAAATACGAAGGTTCTTTATTGTTCTTTACTTTTGATCTAATTTTACTCCAACATCTTCAATAGCAATAGAAAATTATTTAAATTCCTCTTTTCTCGCTTTCCTCTCACTGCCATCTACTTTCCTTCATTCTTCCATCCACTTTGTTACAAAGAAATAAGTGGTGATAAATCAGGTGTCTCGTGGTACTCCTTTTTCTATTCACTATAACCTTAATCAAAGAAGGGTAGGTATCTCTTCTTTGCTTATAAGCTGCGATAAGCTTAATATCACATAAGGTTTTATTCTATCTCCAACGGGTGTTAAAACAAAAGTATTTACAAGGCCCCATCGACAATTCCTTTTCAACCTAAAAACGCTTATCAAATGTAAATATACACGTTGCTAAAAATAGTAGTTGTTTATTTCCATCTTGAAATTGAAAAGTGAAAAGGAAACGTAGATAATAATCTCACGTATGTAACAGCTCAGCGTAAAAGCACTGAATGTTTCAAAGAACATTTCTATATAGCAAATGGTGCAATGCAAAGATCTCTACGGTCCACACTGGGTGAACCCAGCATTATCAAATATTAACATGGCTTCAGTTATTTTTACAGCTAGCAACAAGGTTGATAAATTGATATAATACTCTTAGTATGATAATACAAACCTAGTTATGGTCGTCAAATAAAACTGAGTCATCCTGATGCGCAGTAAAATTGTAACCGAGGTCAAAATAATGGATAGGAACATAACAATAACTTTTTTCGTTTTTTTATATATTTTCAATGAATGCATAACGGTAGACATCTAACTTAAATGGAAAAAGCTTAACTTTAAATTTCCATCCTATGCAGTATACAATATATGCAAGTGTGAATTTACTTCTAACATAACTTAATCGCTTATACTTCTTTTAATTCCAGGTTTAAAACCAAAACTATAAAAGATAGTATTCATTCATAACAAGAGATTTCCGTAATTGGTTGTTGGTAACCTCCATGATAAATACATTAAAAGAAAACGGATCAGCGGATATTGAATATACCGTTTTTATAATTTTAAACGCCCGCATTCTTGAGTAATTTAAAAAGCCTTTGCAAAACATCTTATCTTTAAATCTAACGCTCTCTTATTAGAAGGATAGAAGGCTCTGGAACAAGATAAAAAATCAATGTGCGTGTTGTTATAATGTTTTTTATAGAAAACCAATAGCAAAATAATCTTAGGATAAACCCAATCGAACCAATACCTAGTTATAAAACATATTTTGACAAGACAATTTACGACATTGACGTTTTGTTGTCTGTCTTGCACAGATTACTTTGTGTTATCTTCTCTATCGACGTGGTATTTTGGAATTTTTTTTAATGCGGAGATTAAATATTATTGTTTTCGATATATTATAATTTTTAGAAATATTTTTACTGATTCATCTCATATAACTTGTGTGTATCTTTGGGGGTGGCCGATTACCAGCCTAAATACAAATTCGAATCTTCTCCTTGTGTTATTTAGTTTACATTCATACCAAAAAAGTGTAATTTTTGACGCGCTTTCGTGTAGTTAAGGACGATATATAAAAACGATTTTAAAAATCATTAAACAGACAAAAGTTATTCATTACGTCCGATACTTTCTTGAGCAGTTTCAATATAAAACTGTGTTTTAAAACTAAGTATGTTTTTGTTCTGTTTTTTATTATACTTTAAGATAGGTTTTTTGTATGAAGAAAGGAAGGCTGTAGGTTTTGTTTATATGTTTATTCCATGAAGCCCCTAGAAACTTACTTTATAAACTATTATTGTGTCTTTTCGCTACTCAGCAGGAGTCAAATGGCTTCTAAACAAAAAGTATACTTTATTTTTTATATTAGCCCTTATTTTAACGTAAATAAGGGAGTTGGATTTCCAAGCAATTTTATTTATAGTAACCATGCAGGTAAGTATTCTTGAAAACTTTCGACCATTTATTATTGGCGAAACAATGATTCTAACAGCAAATTATTGGGAAGGGACTCCGAGTGCGGTTTGGGCAAACACACATTATAATTAAAAGATATATTATTAGGTATATATGAGCCATTTTGTTCGCAAACTTTCTGCGATCTTGTAGGCAGAGACATGATCCCGTTGCTGTAGAAATTTAGGAATTCTGAACAAAAAAACGCAACAAGTAGTTTTGACAGTCCTCTCTTGATGTTAACCTGATACTGCCCAATGATAAATAAGATAAGTTGGCTGAGTACTGACCACTTGACCAGACAGCCATCGTGTAATCATTGTAAGTGTTGTTGCTTGTAAAAAATGTTTTTGTATGGCGAGTACATTGTTTTATTTCATCTTTGACTTTTCTGGTGTCTCTGGGCTGGTAAGGTTTAAAAGGATTTATGTAAATTAAATTATATAAGTGAGGGTGTATATATATGTATGTTTGTTATAGCGACTAAGCAATAACACTGTTCAAAATTACTTAATACTAATAAGTAATTGAAACTAATTATGATCAGCTAAACATAGTAATATTTTTCTTTAATTATTCAGACATTTTTATTATATTTATATTATTTCTTGACTATATTGTTGCTAAATTTTTAACTGAACTGTTGATATGACCGCATTATAAAAGATTCACGCACATTTCAGAGATGGTACCGTAGTTTAGGATCTTTACTCATATACTATTCGTAGCCATCTAAAATATTCATACGGATAAGCGTAAAAAAGAAAGTAAAAGGAAAATTATGGGAGTAAACTTTTCGCCAGATGGTTACATCTGAATCCGCAAAAGCTATATTTGTTCATAAAAATCACAAGCCTTTCATTTTTTTAATTTTTTTTCCCAAAAATCTTTACAATTTATAGAAATTTTGTTCACTTGCCTAAAACCTTAGTAGCTTATCTGGCTATATAAAAAAAAACTAATACTAAAATTTATAGGTAACGGTTACGTGACTATGCGTATAATCACATTTCCTACCATGTAAGGATCAAGAAGAATCAATATAATTAACAAAAAAATCGATGCTTTACCCTTACAGTTTCTGATCGGAAATTATTATGTTCGTCGTCGAAACATCATTATATATCACAAGCTTTATTAATGGATGGAGTGACATTTTAACGCTTTAAGCAAAATCATAATGACCGTTTTAATTATTTATTTTACTTTTGCGTAATAAATTATATTTCAATTTCAATTTAACCCAGCATAAGTTAGTTGTTGCTTGTTGTCATAGACAAGTGAACTACATATAAATAAAATTATTCAATTAAGTAAAAGTACATAATATTTGAATCAAGGGACAGATACACAAAGAATTCCATCTGTTTATGGAACTTTGCGCTATATGGCGACTATAATAGGTTGTAGTCTTGGCATGCCAGTAGAGTCTTATAGCCGATAGTTACGTGTAATATATTTTAGGATGGCTGAAAAGATTGCCCTTTATAGTCGTTCATAGTGTCTCTTTTGTGTTAAATTGTGTAATATTGCTGCACCATTTTGTTTGAATTAATCATTAACAAATATAAATTGAAACGCATCTCCGGAGTTCTTACTATCTTAGTTTTTAATGCAGTCATCGGTACTCGTAACTTTTTAGAGAATAGTTGTAACTTAATAAACAGTTCAATATTTTATACTTTTCTTAAGATATTAGATAAATATAATATTATAGTTAAGAATATCAATAAATGATAACTAAATAAAAATTATTACATTTTAGTAAAACCTACTTTTTTACTCTACTTGTATCAAAACCTCAAAAAATTCCTCATTTATGTCTAACTATATATATGAGTATGCCTGTGAATGTCCGCGCACTTGCATGTGTGTATTCGTCAATTTGTACCATCATAAGGATATGCAAAATATTCCAAATTAGTAACTTATTTGATTTTCAAATATCAAATACGTTTTTAGCCATCTTTCTCACCTCATAAAAAATGCTATTTTGTAATTCAATAAACGAACACAAAGTTTCTTTCAAAGCTAGTAAATATATAAAATATAAACAAACAATATGTTTTAAATAATAAATATGTAGCAAACCGTACATTATTCTGATTTGGAACTAAGGAGCTTAAACCCTTGTATTATGGAAATCGGAAACAATGAAGGTACAAGAAATACGCAGCCCGCAAACAAATATCTGTTTCATCAACAGGCATTTGTGTCGCGACCCCGGTGCTTACTCGAGGGTTTGCAAAATTGACGCTAAAGCGGTTTTTGATGTTCACATCAATGTAAATTAAAGAGGGGAACAATCTCAGCAGAGGTAATTCGTGATGTGGAACCGTTACAAATATAAACTCTGGCGAAGCACTAGACAAGTGTATTATATTCCAAGGATGTTGAACTCTGCTTATGAATACGAAACATTTTATATTCGTGATGATATTTGAAATAATATAAGTCAATGTGATAATAACAATGAAAGTGCTAATAAGATAATAAGATAAGCATCGTTCAAAATTTTTCTATTAAATTTTGAACGATGCTTATCTTATTATTCCTCAAATTTATCAAGTTTCATTTGACGGTGGGTTCCTATTACCTATCTACAGATAAAGGATATGACAATTTTTTATGGAGGTTGGACCCCCATTCGAACCTGCTGTGGACGAAATTATATTTTTATGTAATTACATAAATTAAGAAAGAAGGTTTCGTATGATTACATTTTTTTCAATTTCAGGCAATATTCGGTTATCATGTTGTTATGTCCTCAGTATAGTGGTCCTATTTACCCCCTTATTATATTACCTATCATTGGTTTTCCATTATACATATCCATTATTTATTAATATCTATAGTATATATTAATAAATACACATACATACTATATACATATGGACACACACACATATATCACGTTACTAATATTAAACCTTAATAACGTGATATCTCCAGGAGTAACATAATTATTTTTTCTCTTTTTTATTCTAAAAGTTCTTTCTAAAAAATTAAAAAAAAAATATTCCGGAGATTAACTGAACTCCAAGATTAATATGTTTTTACCGTGAAGCTACTAATGTCAAATCACATAAAAATCTCAGCACTATTCATTCTGCTAAGTCTCAAAATCAATTTATTTTTCTTACCGCTTCCAATTAATTCAAGACTTAGTTTCTTTTGAATTAAAACTCAAAATTTATAAATGCCAAATTCGTTTATTCAAGAGTATCCTGAGATTCGGAGATAATACCTTAACCCAGTTTGATGGAATCGGTTCTTAGATTTTGAAGTTATCTAAAGTAAAATTGAAACCTTATAATCGGATTTTCGAAGGGTTCTTCACGCTAATGCTTTGAAAACCACGTTTATGTTGAGTTAATCCCGGCTTTCAGCCGACGTAGACAATTTAATGTTTATAAGTTAACATTTTACTTACATACCTAAGATTATCCTTCATAGAATATTTTAGATTTGTATTAATTTATAACGAAATTAAACTTTCGACCCTTTGCATTATTTGTTTGTGAGTGTATATATATAACTCTTGGTATAATATAGCTAATGTTAATGGTAAATTAAGAAAACAAATGGAAAAGAATGGTATATTAAGTATACTAATATTGGCTATCAATAATCTATCTTCGGGTGGATTTTATTAGAAGGTGTTGTTTTACATATATCACGTGTTTTATGTGTTTTTTAATAAAACCGAACGGTTTTGTTTACGATACATAGAGTACATATACGTAGATAATAATTGGATTTCAGAAGTTGCGACGTATTTTAAGTAGGTACTAATTAAGATTAAATCTAATATTTTTGTTATTTTGAAAAAAGTAGTTCTTTAATTAGGGATAATAATTCAATTTTTAAAATATTGTAATTTATAATGGTTAGAATGAATTATAAGAAAATATTATTCACATAAAGCTTTGTGCACACTAATTAAATATTATATCTGTTCATATTAAACTTTCAGAGAAAAAAGCAATCGAAGATCTATTTACACGAGTTTCTCGAACATCACACCAATTTTCGTAAGCTAACTTAAATTACACCATCTACCAGTTAGACACCTATTACTTAATGTTTGTCAAGAGCCTAAAGTTACAAAGTGACATTATGTTCGTTCGTTCTTCTTTGTGTACAATTTTCTTTTTGTAGAGAGTTCCATAGTTAAAATTCTAGTATTTTTTCCTTATAATAACACTAAATAAATCAAAGAATACATTTCTGATGCTAAATAATTAAAAAAAAATTCTATTACATAATAATGTAATTGAATAATTTTTAGATATAATTCGTAAAACAATGTTTAAACTTCTTATGTTTTAAAAATAATAAAATGAATATAGTTACAAGTTGAAGATTTATTTTTGATATTATCTTAATTGAGGGTTTGAAACTTCGAGTGATATTGTTTAAATTTTTTCCAACTATTATTGAAGTATGAATAATTTAATAATATCACATTTACAATAATACTTTTGCAAACTAATTAGTTTATCTACTTACCACACAAAGTAATCAGTGATAAAAGCTTCATTTTGCGTCTCTAAGCGGTTTCGTCAAAATTATATTCGGTCCGTTTCTACGAACACAATATTTAATAATGTAATTGTGGTCACATCATAAACAAATTAACTCCACACTGCAAACAACGTCCAGCATACCCGTTGTACGCTTGCACTGTCACTTTTTGACACACAAATGTCAAAAACTAAATTTTATGTAAGAGTCACAAAAACTTTCTAGTTATCAAGTGAAATTTTCAGAATTCGAACGACTTATGTTTTCAAGTCACCGATTACGTACGCCTTCCATATTTGAATGGTGCGCGAGTGCGGAGCGTGCGACCCGCGTGGGGACTGTCCGCCTAGTGTCCTTGGTTTTTCGCGCTAGGTTTACGTCATGCGCACTGTGAACTCACCCTAAAGGGTCCTTAAGTGGATTAAGTTTTTAAACTTTGACAATTGATAAAATGAGATCCAGTTTGTTAAGATGGAATCGTTAAGTGAAAAGTTGACGATCGATCTTACCGTGCTTTTGCCGCAGTGTTAATTTACTCAAATAAAAGAAATTTACACTTTTTAAGCTCCCGCAGTGGGGGATCATTTAGTATAATCTCTTAATGATATTTTCATCGTACCCTGTCGCCGAGTATAAATTGTAACCTATTTAAAAGAGATTGATCATTTGGAAACGCTTTGTAAAAATGACACTTAGAGCTCTCGTGATTAATTCCAGTTTAAATTGATTTTGAAATTTGGTGACTAATCTACTGCTCAAAATTTAAACTATACTACTTATATTAAATTACTAAAATAGATTAGAGATTTCAATATATTTTTCAGGGCTTATTTGTATAACATTTTATTTTTCCCGTTCCGTAGCTGTGTTCAGGGGAGATGCCAATCTATCGAAGTGGCATGTTATCAAACTATAATATAATATTTTTCCCCAAAATAAGAGTAAACAATACCGTTTCTACATACAATAGGGTTTCCTCGATACCCCTGAGGCGACAACCATGCGAAAAGGAGTAAAAATAATTTATTTTTCCAACATAATTCGGGTTACAAGACAGAAATGGGTAACTACGCCTTCTTTACTATGTGATGCCGGAATTTCATAGGTGTCAAATAACAAAAAGTTTATACGCACTTTGACCTTTCGTGTAGGAAAAGTAAACGGATTTATATTGTAAGGATAAAAAGTTTTGTTGAGTTTTATACAGATTTTTGGGTCAAAATTTTTCAGAAGTATTGCATGCATTAGCTCATTTTCAAGTCTAAAGTAAAAAGTAAGTACTGTGTTGACCATAAAGCTTTCTTATTAAAATGACTACGATTTCCTATACTTTAAAATAGTGGCGCTGCTGTTGTTTTCATATCAAATCCAAGATAATACGGAGCTTATAAAATTATCTTGTTTACATCAAAAATACAACATTATAAAATTTATGATATTTGACAACCCTAACGACTTTACTATAAGTCATCGTATCACAATAAGATGCTGTGATCAGAACCGCTTAACACTAGACACTGAAGAACATGATGTACGCGACACAAAAACTAGAAACGAAATGGCGGAGCATTTTTAAATTGATTGATTTCACAGTGGAATCATAACTTGTAATGAGGAGCACAAAGTGAGGAGAAAAAACAGCTTAGTTTTTTCCTAGTCAAAGGTTTTTGAATGAAATACACAAATGTTCTTTGACTTCAAAGAAGCTTAACAGTGTAAATACCAACCAGGGAAGAAAAGAAAGAAATAAAAATAACATCGGTACTGATCTCTTTGCAGCTAGATGCCGTTATCGTTAACAGAAATCTCCATAATGAACAGTAACGGAGATTGTGCAATGTATGCAGTCTGACCAAGGTTTAGTAGGAGAATTGAATTAATTTTAACCTAATTGATTGATTTATTTAACCCTTTAATTAAATTAATTTATTTAACCTTGGAAAATCAGTCATAAAAGCTTGAATAGCTCCAAATCACAATCAATTATATCCATCATAATAACCTTCCAACATTTGATCAAGTCTAAGAACAAATATTAAATACATACTTTTATCATCACTCAAACCTCAATAGCAAATATACGTCTTGATGATAGGTACAGGTCTTCCTACGCAGGAGAAATACTTGAGGCAATTGGGAAATAATACCACCACACTACCTCAATCTAGATTCATGGGTGAAAGCGGTACAACTACTCTACTCTTTCAACTGCGCCTGGAAACAACAATTTCAGTTATTGCTTTGTTGGAAGTCGTTTTTAAAACCTATTACAATTGAGAAGGAATTAATAACTTTTGACAACTCATAAACATTATTTCGTCGTGAATAGTGAGAACTATAAATTTCTTTTACCGTGACTATACATTCAATCCAAAAGGTATTTGAGAATGCAGAAAAGAATCCTATATAAACGATACATGGGCAATACAAGCTGTGTCCTTTGGTTAGTGTTATTTCATTAGCTCAATAGGTAGCCTTCGCAATAGGCGAAGAGCGACCCAAATTCCTAAGCCGACTCAGATGACCTATTTGATGTTACCTTAAAAGCGGAATTGGAGCTGTATTTGGCAAATTGGTAAGAATAGACTTGGCTGAAGGAATATTTAAATAGTGAATCCGAAGACTATTTAATCAATGCTTTGGTTGATGCTTTTTCTTACGTTCGATCATCTGTTACTACTTTTTTTTTATAACTTTTTTTAAATAGTTTTAATTAAATATTTTTATTAAATATTTTTTCATTCATATCATTAACAGTGATACAACCTTGTGGATTTTTCTTTACACTGTCCTATATGTAATGTATCTCAAATTTTTGCGCACATTTTATTGTATAATTCGGCACAATTAAGATCATTTACTAACTCTACGGTAAACTCATCTTAATCAAAAGACTACAAAGATAATAATCGCTATACGGAATGCTTTTTTTTACGATTTTTTTAAGTGTAGAATTGTGTACTATGTCGCGATATAGCGTCACTAAGTGTCTTTTATAGTTTGTACCATGGGGAGTGTTTTAAATTAACAAATATAAAATAGAGCTTTTTTAAAAATGGTTTCATTTCACTCTATTGCATGTTTGAATGTGCCCAACCTTCATACAAAAATATAACATGTCATTTAACTATATTGAACAAAAATAAAAACAGAAACATGTTCATATTTTATTTCACTAAAACAATATTTGAGTTATTTGTAAGCTTTTCACGGGAAGTAAATTCAATTACGGATATGCAATTTTATGTACTAGTAAAATATTTTAGCAAAACGCACCCGTCGGACGCGTCGATAGAATAACACCACCCGGTAAATACGAGTTTAGCGGTGGAAAAATATGGACCATTCGGATCTTCCAAATTCCTCTTTAGAAACGAACACGCGTCCGTTTGATGTTACGAAAATGGCGAAAAAGTAAAGAGAAAGAAATTTGCCGAAATCCAGGGTGGTACTGCGTGTAGACGTATTGGGCAGACGTCCTTTAGCACTGTTATTTTATTGGCCATTAAAATGTTCGTTCAGATACGACTCGAATAATTGGATTCCACTCTGTCGCTGTCAGAAATCGACTATCGGTGAACTAATGCTGGCCGTTTTTAAAATTCGGTGGTTAAATACGTTTATATAAAAATATTACTACAACGATCTATTTTATATTATACTAAGTTTTTGAACCGGAGAACTAAGTATTACCTTCAGTTAGGTGATTATAACTTTTCCCCCGACTCCTCTTGTGTATCGCGCATGGCCAACAGCAGGGAGAGATATGGAATATATATATATTGATAAATTAACTAACAACTCAAACTTATACAATCTAAATACTAAAACATTAAAACAAACATAAAAAAAGCAAAACATAACATAACTTAAAACATTTGACTAATCAAATGTTTTAACATGGTGATGCACAAAAGATGAAGTTAAATGACAACAAAATTAAATTAGTTACAAAATTCAAATTCCAAATATACATTGAAAATTCTAGGCATTCTAGTAATTGTATGCCATTTATCTTATGAACAAAGTTCTACAGTCTAAGGATCTGGACAACATGCTTTTCGATCGTTTACGCAATCGCTTGGAGAAAAATGTATGGCATTAGACATAAGCCCTCGTTTAGTTAACAGCGGAATTGTCAAATACCATACTTTTGTCATTTAGTGATCCTTTTGCTTTTATCTAAAGAAGTTGTCGTATAGCAGGTATAAGGGGTATAGAATTTGATATTTAAACTATATATAATACAGTCTTAATGTGTAAATATAATGGTGGAGTCAATTATCTATGATTATTAAGTATAGAAAATGAAAAAAAATCAGAAAGAAATAATTATCTGTGATTTTATTTAAATATAAGTCATACATCAAAGCCTTTCTTGGTAATAGTATGTAACAGTAATTTGGTTTCATAAAATTAGGTATGTTTAAAGCCGTACAACTCTTTATTTCTAAAAGTCTGAAACTGAAAATATCTTAAACAATTTCTATGAAGATAGAACAATGTATTCGAGAGACAAAATGAATTACACCACGCGTTTCTTTCTACGAATCACAACATGTTTCTTCACAATGAACTTTCAGTTCACAGATTTTTAAGGATTCTCGATATATATGAATAATACCGAACAAAATTATCGAACATTGTCGTGACAATGGATAATATTTCTTTTGTGATATTCATTGCATCCTCTTAAGCTGGTGTTCTCTTCCAATGGTTTATTGACTCAGTGTTATATATCTTAATATATACCTTGGTACGCAGTATCAATCAAATATTTTTTTACCTAATAAAAGATTCACAAATCATACTTATTTTGATGACCACATTCAATTACTAGAAGAAGCTCATTTGTTTTTTAAGTTCTATTTAGCTCAACTGCCATTGAGATTATCATATATTTAATTATTATTTTTGATTATGATATATTTCTGTAAGGAGATCTGTGTCTAAGTTTGATCCTTAAACAATAAACGAAAACTTTTAGCAAAATACTCTAATGGCTATATTTAGAATCAGACAAAACAGAAAAGAAATGCAAATATGAAAAATAAAAACGTATTCACTTTAAAAATGTGTACTTTGTTTTCCATGCTGTTAAATTATCTCAACGATAAAAATACAAAAGATGTCTGATGAAAACAAGGTTTCCATTTTTCTCTGCCGTTCGCGTCTCAGGAACCAAAGCACGATCGCTATATACGTTACTCGTAGCTACAGAAAGAGGGACTAAGCGTAACGACGTTTGTGCGTTGTTGAGAACATTTATATTGGCCCACGACAAACTGATTCACTTCAGAAAGAGTAACCTGAGAATACTATTAACACGAAAGTTTGTTCTTATATATATTTGTGATTGTCAATGGTAAAACGGCTCGTTATTAACAGGAAATTTTGTTCCTATGGATGTTCTTGATTGTCAATGGTATAACGGCTCGTTTATAATTTGGTTTATTTACTTACTTCTCAATAACAAATATAGTTATCAATATAATATAATGTAACTAAAACAAAAAGTGGGACATAAGGCTGTAATAGTATTATTAGATACATCCCAGTAGCTCATAAATAAATGAACCATATATGAATGAATCGAATGATTATTATTAAAACAATTATGTTTAAAATTTTCAACCTACCCGCATTTGGGCCAGCGTTGTGGTGTTACGGTCCAAACTCTTCACGTGTTTCTCCCATTAAGGAAGGCAGTGAGAGATTTAAAAGTTGTTGATAATATATCTTAATTTTGTGACTTGACAGGTCAGTAAGTTGCTAAATACGTGAATTTCTTATTATTGTAATTTTAATTGGTAAGTAAATGTACATCTACAGCTTATGTATAAAAAACTATAGTAATTAGGTAAATACTTTCAGAAAGATAGATACAAATTAATTTGCATATCAACATAAACAGCGCTGAGATTAAACTAACACAATATGACAAATATGTAAAAGAGGATGTGATGATGTGTGGTGAAGATTCTTGGAGATCACCATTTATTTTAAATATTTTTTGTGCAACAGGAATAGTTAGAGCCATTATAAGGACTATACTGTGCTATTTTAAGGATGTAGGATTTGCTTTGACTGAGTAATACAGTGAGTTCATTTATAAATTTGCACAAGTTTTAAGAGATATCTTTTAGAAACTAGCAGTACTTTTGTACAATTCTCTGTTCTGTCCGTTTAATCGTCTGTGTGTGCATAAATTGTTAAATAAATAAATAAGTTTCAGTTTCTATTCAGACCAAGTAAAGCATACATAAAACATTATTTTATTATTTTCAGGTCAGTTTTAACAGAAAGTAAGTATTAATGTGAAAA
Source organism: Acentria ephemerella (assembly GCA_943193645.1). Lineage (NCBI taxonomy): Eukaryota > Metazoa > Arthropoda > Insecta > Lepidoptera > Crambidae > Acentria > Acentria ephemerella. The sequence continues at coordinate 4,431,419 of OW971886.1, read as the reverse complement.
TATTAATGAACTATTTTTTTTTAATTTTTACATTAATTTAAAGTATAATGAAACTGACAAATTTGCAGAATAACTTTCGTCAGTGGTGATATTTAAAATTATTTACTTTGTACAATATCTCTTAATGTATGCATCGTGGGGCATATATTTATTAGAAAAATAGTTATCTTTTAATCATATAAATGTTATTCTAGATATATAAGTATTCGAAAAAGAGCACGTTGGATATTCGCTAACGTGTATCACTGCTTACCATCAGGCAGTTTTCATTTTTTTTTCCCTAAATAAAATTCCAATTACGGCACATTTTACGTCAGATTTTCTTGATTTAATTTCTACTTACTTGTTTATTCCAAGCTCTAATTAGTTTTTTGTTGATGTATGGTTATTTAATTACATCTAATCAATTAGCATTTTGATTGAGAAATTAGTGAAATATTTTAGAGAATTTAATATTGTGCTGGCAGACCAACGAATTCAATTTCGAGCAATTGAATCAGAAAGAAAATTGAAAATCTTGATATTGTCTTTAAAATAATCGTTTGGTACAATAATATAGATCATGATATTTTATATTAATGTAGGGATTTTGATAAGGATCTGGGGTTAGTTTATAATAATTATATTAACTCAAAAAGATTTCAATATTTCATCGAGTTATCTCGATCGATTTAATAGACTCGGTGTTCCACTCTGGTCTGCCCCTCCAAACGCAGTATAAACAGGTTTTCATATCCTATGAAGGGTTTAAGTCATGTGACATTTATGTACATAGAAATTGTTGTTTACTAGTTACGTTATAATTTATTAGTTTTGTTTGTTAAAATTTGATACCAAAATTCTTTTAAATAACGTTTAATTTTACTTAACAACAAGTGATAACAAAACTTTATGAAGCTATTTTAACTTAGTGACAACTTTAAGTATGTTCCTAATAGTTGCTTTACATTAAGTTATTGCGGTGTAGACGCTCTTTGATATTACTAACACTATGACATTAACACTATGAATAATCTAAGGAACACTATGAATAATTCGACAAAGGTAGCTTATATCTGTCGCCACACAATAATATCAACAGATTGTTATATTCCGATAGTTGGGAGGAAGACAACTTGTCTTTGTGTGGTTGAGGAATCAATGTGTAGCTCGTTACTATCTTCGACCTTATACCATCGGGTAAAAGAGCTACTCTGTTAAGGATAAAAAGGAAAAAAATGTCTAATGATATAAAGTGTTGCTGTCTATCGGTTTTTATTCGCATAACTTTAGATGTAAAATATATTCTTCCAACAACTGATTTACCCGAAAGCTCATTGATCGGAATAAGCCAATAAATACTTCCTTAGATACCGTCTCTATAGTTAAAATATTGTTACTAAAACGAGCTTATCCTAAATCGCAGAGAAAGATGCCAACCTTTTCTTTTGTAATTGAAGTTATCAAGTTATTGTTCGGACGGAACGGTTGTAAACAACTTATTGTTCAGATAACTTCGACCTATCCTTTTAAGCAGGTGAATCTTTGTACGGTCGGTCAAGTTTTCCAAACGTTACTATTGTTATCGATGAAGCCAAGACGATTCGGAACTTTTCTCGTCAACGGATACTTACGTTTCTTATCTTCAATAAAGAGAAAAACATCGTGAGAATAGAATGAACGATGGATAGCGCATATATATTAACATTCCTTATTTGGTCTCGTTTCCTACTCCTAGGATCATACGTGCTGGTCTACGGTATCTTTTATTTACTGTTTCTACCTTTTGTAGCACAACCAGAGTGTGGACTTCCTTACCGGCACTTTCTCCTTACCATGCATTCCCTCCTTAATACAAGATGGATTTCTTTAAAAAAAAGCGTCAGAAAAGCACTTTTTGGGCCATGTCGAGATAGGTGGCTAGGGTAGTGTGTAGCATGCTTCACTAGCTAGTGACCTATCTTCGCATATGGACTTCTCCTAATGCTTTCTATTAGGCAATGTTGAGTCATTTGTTGTGCTTTTTATTAAATAAAAATATATAAAAACTAATACCTAAACATTTTTTTATTACAAAACTTTCTTCGTGTCGTAAACTAATACTCTTATTACTCTCTTCTCTAACAGAGCAATAATAAAGTATTTTTACATTAAGAAATATATATGAAGAAACCATTTATAACCTCAGGAATCTGTACCTTTGGGTTATCGTATCGTATATAAGATAAAGTTTGCGACAATTTAAATTTGGCCAATATTAGTTAATATTTGTCGTTGTACTACTCAAAACGATGCACTGTTAAAATCATGAAATAAGTTATGTAGACAGCATGGAATCACGACTGGCTGTACTTATCCAGCAGTACCTTAAAATTTCACTCGACACTGTCTTGCGCTTGCAACATCACACTCTGGGTATTAAATGCCAGATAAAGACTGTTATATTTAGATTAATGATACGATGCCCAGAACATCTTGGAATGTACTGCAATCATTAATAACGACTGTGCTCTCTGGAATAATCTTCACTTAAGCTAGTACAAGAGCTATACGTAAACCTAAGTGAGCACATCAGCTTGCAAATTATATAAAAGTGGTAAATTATTACTCATACACTTGTATTAATTGTCAAGGTTGTAGGCGTTATAAAGTAATTTAGCTGAAAGGGACCACAATGAATAAATCTCTCCCAAACTTTGATGAATAAAATGGTTGAATAAAAAATATGACACAAGCGCTACATTGAAGTTTTTTTACTTTCGAAGTTTTTTTAACATCGAAAATTAAGATTAAATTTACTTAACATGGGTTCCTTTAAAAGAGGCGTGTAAAGCACTTTTTGGGCTGGCAAGGTGAGGGTGGCTAGGGCAGTATGTCACATGCTTCACTAGCAATCTTCACATATAGACTCGTCTACTGCTTATCATCAGGTGGTGTCCTTCATGTTCTACTGATACTGAAAAATACCTACCCTAATATACATTTATACTGTTATTCATATATTTTTAAATGATTTTAGAAAATTGTTAATTGTAAGGAATATAACTATTTATTATTCAATGAATAGCGTTTGCCTTTCAGCTCACCTGGTGGTAAATAATGATAAGACCGCCAACCTATAGAAGCAAGATACACCCATATTTCTCAACAACCGAGGATCTTGATTTCTTACTTTCAACTTTCGAAATACAAATCCTTTATTGTTACAGTGGCAGACTTAAGTAAGTTTGAAAAAGCTCTACTCTATTTGTATGAGGAACAGATTTCAAGACTTCAGAATCTAAGGATGTAGGCTTCAACCGCTGGATTACGAGTCAGTTAAACATACTTTTAATATTTAACACAAAAGAAAACAAGTGCAAAATACGAACTAAAAAATTCTCGCCTAATTTAGTACGACTAGACGACGCAATGTTAATTTTATTATTAAAACATTTATCTAAAAAACCACATTAAATTATTAAAATCCGCTGCTCCAAAAGCATAAAAAGACCGGAATCAAATAATGAATGGCCGAGCGCAGTCTGCAATAATCTCCGCTTACGTGCCTCGCGCTGATCTTTAAAAGTCCGCATCGGGCTCGCTCGCTTGTACACCCACCTTAACCCGCAGAGGGGAAATGGGAGGAGACATGTCGTACGCTGTTTGCCTGTTTCCATTTTTATTCCCAAGGAAAACATCCCGCGTATTTCCGACGCGGTAAAGAGCCAACACTCAGAGTAATGTGTCCAGGTAATACGTTTCTGGATTTAATGTGGACGTAATTCAAATGTAAACAGAAAAATAAAGTATTCATGAGGTCGTATTCATACGAGAGTCGTACATTTTAAATTGTTTTACACTGTCGCTACTGAAGATACAGTGCAAATAACTTTCTGGCAGACTAGGAAATGAAGAGTTTTGTTTTTAAAGCACTGTATATAAGATCGGTAAATTTAAACCACATATAAACAGTATTGCCATTATATGGTATGTTACAATTTCAAATGACAACAGTATATCTGATATAAAGTATAATATGGTCTGAACTTTAAGTTATAAATGAAACACGAATATTTTAGATTTTATCTGTTTGAAACAAAGATCAATTTTTATACAATTGATGTTACGCTTTTTTGGAAATGATTTTTGAAAACCTGAATGCAATTATTCAATTTCATAATACATATAAAAATATTATCAGCGAAGACTTGGTATTTAAACTTAATAATAATAGTCGTACGGCCTTTCCACAACATCGGCCTTATCATTTAATGTTTTATCTCGTTTACCGAGATAATGTTCTCTGTTTAGATCCACAAGCGTCTTAACGAATCTATAATAATGAACAGTTTGATCATATTTCTTGGAAAAGTTCTTCTTGCCATACGTCTCCATGTAGCGTTTGTATAAGTTTTCCGCGTCATCTAAGTCGTAGAGCTCTATACTCTCCAAATTTTCCCCTTCTGGTTGAGGCTCGTGTTTGTTATTAAGAATATGGCCGTCGCTTATCGATGGTCCCTTGTGTAATGTATTGGCGTCATCTAGAAAGAAATAGCATTCTTCAACCTTGACTTTTGTAAGAGAAAGAAATTTAATTGGCCTCATGTAGTTAACATTTAAGGACTGTGTCACAACAATAATAATCTTATTGACATTTTTATTTTTATCTACTAAATAAATAATTTGTCAATACTAAAGAAATATAGCAAAAGCAACTATTTATCTGCAATTATGATAAAATGATCATAAAATGGTGAATTTTTATTACAGTTTATATGTTATAGTTCACACTGCATAATTTCCTAACAACACGAAATATATATATATATATATATATATATATATATATATACATATAACGCATTCTAAGTTTATATTATTAGTTTAAGTCAATTTTGAGTTTTGAAATGTTGTCGAAAATTATTATAAGATTTATGTCATTATCACACACGTCATCAAGAAATACACTAAAAATTTTCGGAAATTCAATTATATACATAAGAACCGTTTATTTTTGCACGATATTTTGAGTTCGTTTGTTAGCCATTTATTTCTTGTTTCGTTATATATTTTTACTTATATTATTGGTACTTTGATTTAAACATGTTTGTAAAATGTCATTAAATTTTTTATAGTTTTGGTTCATTGTATTATTTTTGTCAAATATATTAATCCAGTTTACAGCTCCTAAGGATGCCTTAAAATTGTCGATGTTTTGTTTATTGAACAAATGATTTTTGTGTTTTTGAAGTATGTATTTTACTCTTTTAAATTGATGCCCTTATTATTAGAGATTAGAGAATCCTAAATCTATAAATGACGTGGTAAAGGTTTCTTTTGTGTGTTGCTATTTACCGTTACTCGTGGAGGTTCTTTTATATATTCTGTAAATTTTATTATTAGTTTTTAATATATTTACAAAATAGAATAGTATAGAATATATCTTTTTTTTACATCAGCCAATTCAAGAAGAGAAATACACATTAAACTAATTTTGTACAAAGGGTAACCATATCGCTAAAAGCAATCTCTTCCAGGTCACTTTGGATTGGACAGGATTAAATAGTAGAGGTTTTATTTTAAAACTATCCGATTATTACTCTTTTTTATGCATTTCCTAATTATAACTTCATTCATAATACTTCATTAAGAAGAATTTCTTATATTTTGAAATTAAATGCGAAGAACTTAAATTATTATATGTTGACTAACAGATTTAATAACAGGAATGGCATGGTACTTAAGTGTTATGCCACTTCTGAGGTTGATTGTACCAAGACTAAATATATGAAATGTTTTAACTCTTATTACAGCCCTTATAAATATTTTCAAAGAAAGCGAATAAATTATGTGTTAGCATTTAAAGTTCCTAGATTTAGATTTTTAGATTTAAATGTAGTTTAAGTTGTCTGGTAACGACTGTTACCGTCTTATATATTGTCAAATAAAAGAAATTACTACGAAACAAACCCTTGATCGGCTATTTCCTAAGTGGGAATCGAATATCGGGGCCCGCCGTTAACCTTCATTCAACTGTCAAAACTTCACTAAATACCTCATATCGAGAGAACCAAAATCAGGATGACACTTACAGACTGTCACATTTAGTGCAAAGCGTTCTTCCAAATCTTCAGGGTCTATGTCAGCGTATTTATTTAGAGAATAAATAATATTCTTTTCCTTCGGATTTTCATTGAGAGCTGTAACTGTGTTCAAGTTATTAACAAAGTTCTTGAAGGCTTCTTCCTCATCTTCGTTATTTATATACTTTTTATGATACTTCTTTTTATAAAAGTCAAATATGGCAGTTGTATTTTCCTTCGTGTAATATTCTGCTTCGACAATAATGAGAAGCAAAATAAATATCATCAGTTGATTCAGTGATAACATATTTGTCGATGTTGCTAACAAAGCTGTTGCCTTAGGAAAAACTAATGAAACTATTTCACGCTCGTAAATTGATGATGAGCCATGGTATAACACATGTTCATTGAATTTTTATTTCATAATGAAATGATAGATATAGAACGAAATTATAAATTACAAATTAGCACAGAGGATGTTCCGTAAACAATAGCGTTCGAGATTCCAAAAAATATTCAGTGTGTAATCAGCTATTCTTCCATGAAATAAACGAATTGAGATTCGACACGCTGTAAGTGGCAAGGAATTTACAGGCCTCTTTATTAAAGCTCCTGTTATCTGACATTGGATCAGGACAAAAGGAGAGATTTAAACAAATTTCTTGGCCGAAAGAGGGTTAAGGAAATTTACATTATAAATATATAAAAAAAACGGAAGCTTGCCTCGCGTGAAGTTAATACCATAAGAATAACAAATACACACTTTTGAAATTTCTTATTATTACCATGCTTATTTGCACAGTATTAATAAGTAAAACGACGTGATACAATAATGTGGACTAAATTTAAATTCATAAGTAAAGCAAGTTAACAGAGGAATATATTTATTAAAATAAATTAGTCTTTTGTTGGCTGTGACAATTTGATTATCAAAATTTAGTCAAAACCAAAAAGTACTTATATGACTAGAGGTTCGCAACAATATTAGTATAGAAATAAAATACTAAAATTTACAGAAACAGTCCGCACTCTGAATAAAATGTCAAATACATAAGCTCCGAGGTTGACATTGAATCTTTTTATCTATCACTCTTTATTGTACTATAATAACTTATGTTATTAATTACTAATAATTGCAATCTGCTTGGAAAAAGGCATATGTTTTACCTCTTCCCAAATCCCATATCACTTGTTCCTTTTCACAATTCCGTTCTATATTTATCCTTTCAATTTTATCCAAAATTCTAGAGTCCGTTGTTCAGGATCAACTGTCTTCTTATCCGCACAGCATCTGCTAAGTCTTTTCCAGACGAGTTCTCGTCCTACATATGGTACAGTAAGTGTGTTTGTGAAAATAATTAATGATATCCGGTGTGCTATTGATATCAACGTTACTGGTGCTATTGGACTTTATTAGTGCAATGAAATATTAGACAAACTGATATTTAAATAAATAGAACTTTAACGTGTTTTAACTATTATGCAAATCAGAGATTAATATTTGACAATAAAATTTAATATTCATACACAAACTAGGAGGACGGCTATCGTTGGGTTATTTAATTTTGACCCCTTGGTATAATTTAATATTCCGGGTCTCGACTTTAAATGTATTAGGCCTATCGCAAGACTTGTTAATCGGAGGAGCAATTAGAAAGAGCCTACCATTAAAATAATGTTTTGTTTTGGTAAATAATCTATGTTCTTATCAATAAGTCTGTTTATGTAACTAAAATTCGTGTCAGTTCAGAGTTATTCATTCTGTTAATTAACAAGTAAATAGGAAATTTAATCGCATCTCCACAACGGGTAAGTGAGTATTTTTGGAATATCAAAAACAATACAAATAGTGTGATTCCTTTCTTCTTGGTTATCATTGTTATATTGCATAAGAAAATAAGCTTAATCGTTAAAAGTTTTGATTCAATTGTTATATTATTTAAACCGCCCACAACTTCAAGAAACCAGCATTATCAGTATTATTGTGCTTCTTAACCTACCACTTACTCTATTGTCCAACTTCAAACAAGCATTATAAAAAGCTTGTTCCGGATACTAGATAACGGAGAAATATTATAAAAATACGCAAAAGCGCATAATGAAAGGAGCTATTCCTTCTTAACACTGTTACGTAAATAATCATAAAAAAACTCTTAAGCACCTAAACAAAATGTTCGTAGTCACCATACAGACATCTTTCTTGTGATTCGAATCCATTATCTCTGTTTTGTAGACAAGGCTTAGTAAGACTGCCAACTCGATCACACGTTGCACATTCACACATCCTGTAAAGTTAAAAAGAAACGTAATTTTTAAAGTTAACTCATTGTGTGGAGGATATTTTGAAATAAGTTATCTTGTGTCGGGCCTCATATATCTACCATTCCTATTGTGAATTATTCCTTCCTGTATTCGTGTGTCTTAAAACCGTAGGAGACAGTTCTTCTGCGCCTGCTCATCTGTTCTGCGATTTATGAGTACCTACCTATACGTGGGGTAAAATGTGTTTAATTCCATCATTACTTAATAAATTGGGTATCATTAAGACCCACGGACCCAACAAATTACATTCCCCTTAAATTTGGATCGGTCGCATTAAAGTAGGCAGCATTTCCAGGAAAGAGCGGAAGTTACTGAATTTGCAGTAATGAATCGAATAGTGTTAAAGAATATAGGTAATAATCATGAATAATTTTATTTGTATTATTTTATCTATTTATTCTTTGATAAAAATTTATTATTTCAATTTTTACACTTAAAATTACGTAGTAGAAATGATTTCATAGTTTCAAATATCAATTCAGTCATATCCTTACAAAATGTTGAGATTAGAAGGAATTACACTAATAATATAAAAATTGTAAACTATAATGTAAGAAGTGAATAAAATTGACATGGTAATGGGGTATGTACATCGATTTTATAAAGTAAGATAACTTCAACATTACATATATCAGTATATATGTAGGTTCTTGTGTTAACATGACTTATTTTATTAACTATACACTCCTCTCATATACTTCCACTGTGCCGTATTGCTCTTACAATGGCCGCAAAATAAATAATGTCAATAATAAAAACATAAATAGTGTCAATAGAAAAGATATTTTCTTAGATATATCGATATGTTCAAGAAGCTATTACAAACTCCCCAAAAACCATTCATAGAAGCATTTCTATGAATGGTTTTTGGGGTGACGTCACACGCTAAGAGCTAGCTTCCAAATGTATAAGCATATGGGCAAGATAAATGAAATCTTTGTGATTTATCTATTTAAATGCATAGATTATCTAGTTGAAGTTGTTTCGTTTACTAAGCGTTTCAATAAAAACATTTTTCAAAGAGTATTTGATGTTATATATTTTATATTTCGAAAGAAATTGAAAATTGTAAATTTGTGAACTTTAGCAAACAGTTGCTTGTGTGCCATTCTTTTTATATATAAAAAAACTGTAAAGGATAAAGAGGTACTAGAAAGAACAAAGACGATACATGTGAAATAATCTGTGTTTGGAATACTTTTTGTTTTGAAGTAAAGTAGAATAATATATATTCGTACTTACAATTCATCACTGATCAAATGCCTTTGAATCAAAATCAAGCGGTCCAGTATAACCCTGTTCTACCAAAACCGGGGTGATTAAAACGTTCCCTCATTAGGGATATTATTTGTCGGGTTCGCGAGCTCTAATGATACTCAATTTGTACGAAACAAATCGATTCATTGGGCAAATGCTTCCATTCAGCTCGCATGATAGCTGTATTCGTTGGTGTAATTTACACGGAACGAGATCATAGGTTGTTACAATACTTGATTTGAGCAGACTTAATGGGTGATTTTGGTAAACGCGAATATAAATAAGCTTGACAATAATTTTCAATAGTGAAAAGTAATTAGGAGTAATTACTTACCTCCACTTTGCAAATCTTCATTTTACTTCTATTACATATACATTGGCTTCGATTCAGTTTTACATGGACTAAATTTAAAATAAGTTCAAAAATATTTTTTTCCATAACAAGCCAACCTCCAAAACAGATGATCAGTGAGATCATTTGACGTTTATAAAGCTTATTTTAATGCGCATATGCCAATTAAAATAAGTCAAAAGTAATCGTCGAAGTATCAGTTAACTTGACATACCTAAACGTCATACTATGCCTCTTCATTTCAATTAGAATAAAAGAGAGACAAATAATTGGGAGGACTTCATGATTAGGGAAAATGCCGAAAAATTATTTGTAGAAATACCTGATCAGAATAGAATAGAATATAGCTTTATTGTACATTAGCCAATTCAAGAAGAGAAATACACAAAAACATTCATCTAATTAGTTATATTAACAAGAAAAATATATGTGATACTATTTAATACATTACACTTGGTGGTTGACCTGTTTTTTTTACATTTTCTTACCGAATTTTGGTTAAAAAATCTAATAGTGATCCCGTTTTTTATATTATAATGGTCGAGCTCACTATGTTATTAAACGTACAGTAATATTAATTATTCTTTTTTGTCGCTTACCTGTGAAGTGATTTATTATTAATGGAACTACCTAGGTTAATTATGGGTCTAACTAAGTATTACTACTAAATTATTTCTCCTATAAAAAACTGGATCGTTAATAGTTTCTGCCTGCAATAATATATCGATGGATGGTTTGGTTGACGAGGCGTTGAATTTTGACATATTTCACATGTAGCAGTCGTTAGGTGCAAGTATATTCTGTGCAAGTGTATGTCAAAATTCAACGCACTACTAGCCAATGGAACTAATTTTATGAATTTAATTAAAATGTATTATTTAAATAATATGGTTAAATTGCAATTTATGTTCAATGTATATTTATTGTATGAAATAAATAGAAACACAGTAAGTGCCGTCATATAACATTTTTGAATTCACAATTTTATAACATAAACTCTTAAAATAGACTTACCAAAAAAAACTTGCTTATCCCAATATTTTGTTATGAAATGGCTTTAAAGACAGAATTCACCAAAACTGTTTGAATTAAAACATTTTCATTGCAACTTACAAGCTAGCATTTTTTAAAGATGTACGAATAACCTAAAACCAAGAATACTAAATACAAATTGGATCCGTTTTCATACAAAGAAAAAATATTTATCTTATCCATAGCCTTCGCCGAATAAAAAAAATATATCATAAGCGTAACACCGATATCAGTGTAAATAAATTGAGAAACTCCTGCCAAATAACATTTTATCAGTGGTTTCATCTGTATCGCAATGTCCGTTATGAGTTTTCTCGTCTCAATAGAGACGTATACAAATAATTTCGCAAATGGTCGCCCTTTTTCAAACACCATCAAACCTCGGGGATGATTTATTGCTCATGTATAGATATTTTTATGAATTTACTGGACGCCTTGGTTAACGCCACAACGATGCATGTGGTTGTTTTATGGTAAGTTCTTTATTCAGAAATCACAGTTTGGTATGCTAAAACATATTTAAAGGCAAATGAAAGCGAGACATTTTTTTGTTTTGTTTTCCTTTTGAAATATTTAACTAAAACTCTACACTATAACGTGATTTTAATTCTGCTAAGAATGTTCTCATTTTTATTGTCAAAAATTAGGGCATCTTTGGAGAAATAAACCCCTGACACTGCTCATACAATTCCTACTGCTTTATTTTGATAAATATTTAACATGGATTTATTGTAAATACAAAAGAACACGGTTTGAGAGCCAGCAATCAAGAGAAATAAATATCTATGGTCACGTGTCCAAAGTACATTTTACTTAAAAATTTATTACGGCTTTGACCACTTCAATAATTTACAAGTTCAAGTGGCAATTTGGCAAAAAAATATGAACGGTACCGTAGGGTTTAAAAAAATTCGAGTGGCTTTTGTTAAGTATGGGTAATATGGGCTTCGTAAATTCGTAAATTTAATCAAGGAAGTACTATATAGAACAACATACTTCAACATATTAGGTAATTATGACTTGCATCCATTTAATTTATTCTTGTGATTTTTAATAGTCGGAGTATTCATTGAATTAAGTGTTTAATTCAAAAGATTTTAAAGAACTAATAAAGACCTATATGATTTTGATTATCACTATTTGTTCAAATTCATCTCAAGCCACTTAATTTATTTATCTATCTATTTTTTGGTAAGCCTACTGCTAGATTTGTTCACTGTAGATATTCCTAATATACAGCAAGCCAATAACATTTTACACATATAGACGGAGAATATAAAAATTTAAATAAAGAACATTATTTTACTGTAATAAAAAAATTCATCGTTTATCGTTAACGCATAGCAATATGGCTGCTTATTGTATGTATGTATATTTTTCTTGTAGTATTGTAAGTATTTGTCTGCAAAAAACAATATTTTTATTAATACAATACAACTATTTTAGCCGAAGAAAATTTGCTATGGTTGCAAGCAACATATAACTATGAGATGTACAATGCAGTTTCATCGAATGTTATTAAAGCAATATTCTTAACCTTCACCAATATATAGTCTATAATGAATTCCGTTTCGAACAACCGTGAAGTTTTGTAATTATGAAGAAGAATAAAAAAATACTGTTTGTTTTTATATCAAGAAATAAATTGCATATAAATGCTATGAATCCCTCAAATCCTATGTTCGTAAATTAGCGCCACAAAAATCGCTTTTATTGCAATTACAATAACCTGTCGCATCCTCGTGAAATTTAAGTCGTGTGACTAATGATTTGCACGCGTCACAAACCGCAAAAAAATTCGTCTCGAATTAATAACAGAAAAAATTTCACGGTTTTCAGCACCAGTAAAAGATAGATATTAGCTCATTAGCAAGGATCGAATGGTGTCAGCATAATTATTGGAAATAAGTGAATCGTTGATAATAAGCTCGATTTTTATATTTGAACGTGGAATAAAACTAAGATTCATTTATACGAATCTATTCTTAAAAAAAGAAAAGATTCGTATAAATTAAAATATTAATATCTGACCCAGGGAAGACATTTTCCGAAATAACTTATATATATTTTCAAATAATTTAATACTAGCAATATTTTACACTCACACCCGTATTACAATCAACTCAAAGAATCAAGAAAAGATTATGTTATGGGAAATAGAGATCTGAAAAACATGTTTGTCATTTACATATTTGTTATATAAAAATCTATACACATAACTAACGTAAGTATTCACAACTATCAGGTTGGTACGGACAGATCTTGTTCTCGGCGTGAGAAGAAATCGACCACTTCCCCAGTCGAACGTCGTGTAACGGTGGGTTTCAATAATCTATCCACAAAAGTTTTTACTCAAGAGGCTTTGAATTTTGACATAATAAACGTGTATTACAATTTTTTCGTCGTAAGCCAATTCGCTCATAATTGTACAAAATGCAAAACACTACATTTTGTACAATTATTATTTATTATTACCTATTCAACATATATTCTATTTATACAGTCTATTTCCAGAACTCCAAATCCAAAGCTTCCTTGGCTATAAATGTTACGATTAGCAACTTCGCCACTAGAAATTTGCAATGCCAATAAGATTATAGGTACAGCTAGAACTTATGCTCAGCCGATTGTATTAGGCAGTATCATGGTAAAGTTTGTCTTAAGCTTAGTGGCGTAGTACAATGCATTTAGTAACAGACATTGCGCAATCATTTGAAATAATATAGTGTTATCAACACAATACTTTGGAATAGAAAGTCACTAACCTAATGCTGGTTAACCCCAACCATTTGAGTGTCTCAAAGGTATATTTACTTCTATCTATATGGAGGAATCATCATTATCATCGGCCTAATACCCTACTGATGGGCACAAACCTTCTTATATGGAAAATCCACATCTAGAATTTCGGGCTATAATATCACCACGTTGATCCATTACAGCTTGGTGGGTGAGAGCAGTTTCTATAACAACTGGAACCCAGGGTTTAACGGCCTTTCAATATCCAGAGAAGCTCGCGATAACAAATTTCAAATTACTAATTAGTTTGATTTATTTTGAACTACTGGGCTAAAGAGCTTGAAGAGAATAAAGATATATAAATATCAATAATTGACACAAGCTTACGGAAGTTGGTAGAAAGCTTAAGTCTATAAAAAGCACGTTTAAGATAGCTTCCCAATTTATGTTAGTATAACGCGTTTCATATCACACCTAAGCGCTTTAAATTTATTTATGTATAATTACGATTACTAAGCCATGGTTGGTGAGTGGTTGGCTCTATCAAAATATATTATATCGAGATACTTTGTACTTTGGAAATCCTGGTTGTCACGGCAACCTGTTTAACCCACCAAACTGCATTAGACCATTGAAGTGGTTTACTAACGCAAACTTCATGTATGTCCCCCATATAAGGAGACCTGGACCTAGCAGGAGGTCGTATAGCGGTAATGATGAGACGATTCGATCTACCACGCAGGCGTATTCGTCTGCGTGTACATGTATTAAAAAATCTTACTCTGTATAATCATTTGATAGAAACAGAAGTCCGGAACGTATACACTTTTAAATAAAATTTAACGTAGGAGGTGATCAGCTTGCTTTCAAAATGGCCGTTTTAAAACCTATTTCGCTCTTGGCACCCTCGCTATATACATAAACATTCATCGTGATCCTAATCACCTATCTTATGGGGCTATTATTCTTTTACAACCCTTTAAAGCTTCATAATACGTGACTTTTTTCTCGGATGAGCAGACACGGGCTGCAAGCTAACACTACATCAGGGAAAATTGATTTCGTTAAAGAAATATTGCTAATTTAGACGCACGTGGTAACTGCAAATTGTATCAAAAAATTCTGTGGACTATAATATTCATATTTTTATAAAACACCAATACACGCATAGACCTTTTTAATATTCTTTCTGATATCGAAGTAATACAGAAGAAAAATTAATTACCAGCTAAAAAGCGGATTATGATAATATTTTGATGTAATAGGAGGCTCGTTAACGTAATCGTTCAAGCGCTCTGGTTTCGATTACGGAACAAAGCAAGCTTCATTTATTATTGCAAGCTCCTTCGTGCTTTGGAAAGCAAGTAAAACCGTTAATATAGTTTTTTATATATGACAAATTCTATAAAATCATGATGATAACGACCTATGAAGAATCGCGTTTTCAAAAATATGACACTGTGTCGCTTATTACCTATTCTATATCGGTTATACATTGGAGAGTACTCTAAAGAGCTATTAGAAAATGATATATGTACTATTATTTATAAGGAAATCGATTATCGCCACACAGTCATTGTCACAAAAAGCTCGACTCTAACTGCTAGATGCCGCGCAAAGTGGCGGATATTAAATTAAGCGTTGATATATAGCCGGCGTGATTAACCCTAGGAATTCGCAGCAAAATTACAGCAGTTGCCAAGCGTCGCCAGAACTTTTCTTTATGTGATAAACGTTCGCGCAAATTGCCCACATTTATTCGTGCCGGAGGAACCGCTGCTAATGTGGAGCGTTACTGAACTCTTCTTTGTGTATCCCACTTCATATTACAGACCTCATACATTGCTTTATATTGTATTATCGACACAATAGAACTGTGATGCTTACTTAATTCTCAATGAGGGTTTTATCTTAACAACTTCTTGATAGCATATGTAATAGAAATTTGATAATTTCTCATTTATTTCTTTCTTTATTGAAAGTGCTATGTTCGAATATAGAAACGAAGAGACTTTGTCAATCAATAACCCTACATAAATCTAATAATTTTAAGCATATTATTAGTCCTGGTAGTTAATGCTACCTGCATTTATCAAGAACGTATACTGAATCTGAGAGTAGCTATAAATAAACAGTGACAGTAGCTACATTTGAGACTTCTCTCTCTGTCCCACAGCTAGAGCGTGGAATTTCTTACCAGCACACGTATTCCCTCCTTCATACAACATGGGTTCCTTTAAAAGAGGCGTGAAAAAGCACTTTTTGGGCCGGCAAATTGAGGGTGGCTAGGGCAGTATGTCGCATGCTTCACTAGCTATCTTCACATATGGACTGCTCTACTGCTTATCGACAGGTGGTGTCGAGTCATTTGCTGGGCTTAATATTAAAAAAATATATCTTAGCTTGTGGACAATATTACACAATGACATTATTATAGGCAAATTAGATAAAAAAGGACTACCGACTCTTCACTTCTATTTAAAAAAAAACTAAAAGTGTTTTAAAAAAATTGTGATCAGTTTTGATTGTAAATCTGGACAGGTTCAATAGCTGTACAAAGACATAGAACGTAAAAGTGTACCAGTAGAGTGTTTTTTTGAGAGCATTTTTTCAAATTATAGAAAACTCGCTTTCCACTCGAGGATTAATCCATTACTTTGTTCGTTTTATTTTTCCTGTAGTTGCGGAATATTGTAAATATTCCAAATATACACCTTTTACTTTTACCTTATACACGATAACTTTTAACCGCGGCTTTGCTCGAGTAAATTTGATTTAATAATAGAATAGAGTTTATTTGTTTATTTTTAGATTTTCACCTATACACCTATAGGTGAAACCTATATACCACTTGATAGAGCTGTTAGTTTTTTGGCTTATATATATTTAGATACATACAAATATTCTACCTTATTCCTTTTCGAAAATACATTTCCCAATGCAAATCTACTGGATAACGGAGAGTTTTTAGATATTAGTTAACTAGCAAGCAATATCCCACCAAACTATCCACCAGGCTTACGAAGATTTCATCTCTGCATTGTACAAAAATACTTCCTTTAATTGGTATTTTGAAAAATTAGATATATGTATCTCTGAACTCTTATAGTTGCATCCATTTATACAAAATTGAACTTTATCGTACACCCGTGGCAAACGAATTGAGTCGCTTAAAAGCATTTTATGGTTCGACGCCAGATTATCGGAAAATGTGTCCGGTAAAACTAATTAAATTTGTTCAATTATAATTATCGTGCAAACGATACGACCAGTTCGTTCCGACTGAACTGAAAATACGGCAATTTTATCTGTAATGTGGCAAATAGTAAATTTGTTTTGGTAACATTATTTTGAAGTTATGTATTTTAAAAGCTGATTTTGTACGTACCAATGCAATAAAGTATAAAATATTATTTTCCATAATTTAAAGTCATTTTGAAACAGAAACTAAAGATAAATATTTATGTTTAGTTTCTGTGTTCTAAAATGAGTTATAGTTTTCAGTTTTAAATGAAAATAGAACGTCTTCACGTCGTCACGGCGTCACGTCACAATATATTGTCTTCCGGCATACTGAATGTTACTATTAATATGTTGATTAGTTGAAGGTTATACTTCTTCAAGTATGCTCGTACCTTAAGTGATATAATTAGGATAAGGTTAAAATTTCATATATAACCAAATTGCCTAATATCAATTGTGATTTGAAACCTAATAATGTGACGTCACATACTTACAGGCACACGCACAAACTTATAACTCATTTATTTGAAGCATATTAGTAAAAATTAAACTAGATGACACAACCAGTTAGATCTTGAACAGATTATTACATAGTTTTATTATTTGGTAAAATCTTAAAATGTTCTACGGGTACGTATTTCCATCTAACAGCAAATTTAACCGAATACCTGACGATATGATGATCCAGTATCGTGAAATGAGAAATTCCAATCATCTATCGAATTTTTCTTAACCTAACGCCATCGTAGCCGTGACAACTTGGCCCGCTAGCGTAGCAGAAATTTGAAAATTTTCCCAGCACAAAATCTACTGGATGAAAAATGCGTTGGGGGCTGCTTCTGTCTTCCTTTGGTTAAAGTCACGTTCCATGGACACTGACGGCTATCGAACGGTTATCGAGTTGTTCACCAAGGAAATAAAGTGTACGTCTCGCTGGAAATGAGGCTGCGGCAAGTTGGACGATAGCTTTTTTAATTTGATGCAGGTTTTCTGCCGATTATCGTTAGATTAAGATAGGATTGAACGTTTTTGCTTTCATGATTCTGTTTTCGTTTAAAGTAAATTAATTAATTTTAAAAGACTTGAGGAAAGATGTATTTAAACAGGTTAATTACATCACTCTAAACCTTCTTGGTAACCAACATAAACAAAAAAATAACATAATAATTATTTTGAATTTAGAAGAACTTATTCAAATGATTTAAAAATATGTTTTTCAGATTAAAGATAGGTATATCGAAATATGGTTTCAGATTTTTTCAGTGCCAATCGGTAACCGGGTCACGCAAATTTAAAAACCAATCGTGTTTGATACGATAAGGCTTCACCTATAACCCTCTTCAATTTTAAGTCCACACTTTATTTTTCATGTCCATAATACTTTTTTTTCATAGATTAGCCTTTATTAGATTTCTTTGAATAATAATCAAATTAGTGATCTCACATAATTTACACGATTGGTAAACTTATAATAAATTCAGTAAAGTCCCACTACTTCTGTGTAACCATTCACATCGAACTGTAGACGGGATATCGGCTCTGGATTAGGTTTCTTCTCTATTTCCAACAGAACAAAGAATCCTTGAGTTTTCGGTTGTTTACTTCCGAAAGGTTTTGTCTCATGCATTACTAGAAGCCTGTCAGGTTATTGGACACGCGATTCTCTCGGGAATACACTTGTAAAATCGCGTATTTGTAAAATCTTTGAAAGATAAAGAATGTTTTTGTTAAATATTTAGTGTAATGGTTTTACAAAAATATTCGGATTAGTTTATCAAAATAACTATAAAAATGAGGCATAGAGTTTTGTAAATTAGATTAAAGAATAATATTTTCAATAGTACACTAAATAGGAATTAACAAAGTACAAAAATATATATAATATTGCAACATCTGAAAAAAATATAAAAATTGACAGATATTTAAATAACTATTACATTGTCGTAATTTTTATGTTATTATATGTTTTATAGCATACATGTTTTATGATAGCAAAGGAATAAGCTCGGATGTTAAAAGTTTAATATTAAATGAAAAACCAAATGCCACACATACGAAGTCATGGGCTATATAGCTAATAAAACATAAGTATAACGGGATCTAAGTAAACCTTGCTCTGGGATTGTTCACACTTCGCGATGCAGAGAGACATACAAATAAACAAATATGTTTTTGCAAAGAAATAAATACGTAGAGACTTTTGAATTTCTTAGAATATATTTCTCTTCTACATTGTTAGAAACAACATATTTTACAAGTTCTGATAAACAGAAAGATCAAAGTGCTATGACATCATTCAAACCCAACTCAACATATGCCTTCAACTGCGAATAAATACTGAGAGGAGTAATGACGTAAACAATTACTTAGGAGTTGATAATCGTTCACTTACTGCGAACAGGATATTGAACTCTCAAACTTTTGCGTCAACAAAGCAGTTTGATGTAGTTCATTCAAGTTAGACAAGCAAAGCCTCTGATATTTATTACAACTTCCTCCTCTGAATACAAATATAAAGTTCACAACTAGCTTAACCCTTTGGGAGCTCTCATCACTCGGAAATCTCAACAATTCGGTTGAATCGAACTGTCCTGCCTTAGACTAGTGCTTAGCGACTAATATTTAAGGGAAATGTGGTTTTCGTTTGTCTTCTTCAGTCTGTCTTAAATGGCATTGTTAGGGTTTAGCGTAGAGTTAGGGATTTAATTATATAAATTAATCTGAAGTAGAAATCCATAAACGTTTTAAGAAACATTAAAATCATTAATGATTTTATTTGAAAGAAATAGTAAGATACAAACAAAATTCGTTACATAATTTTAAACAAATCCTCCACTCTAGGTTCACTAGAGCCTAGTGAGCCTTTTTTTAATACAGCATCCAATTCTGTGTCTACCTTCGTAGCTGCTAATTTCTTCTTATCAGAATAAGTATAGTCAGCAAATTTATTCATAACCACTTTCTGACCATTTGGATCAGAATTCCTCTGATTAATTACCTGCAAAGTTTTCATAAATTGATTGTATCTTTCTTGATATTCGTTCCTATCGATAAATGTTCTATTGTACTTTTTAATAAACTCTCTGTAAAGTTGCGGACCATTTCGCAAATCGTATATTATTGGTACTTTTTGTGAAGCCACACTAATAATTTTTAACACAGTAATGGTGCAAAATATAAAAAATAGAAACACCGAACAACTTCCCACCATTCTGCACATCACAGTTTCGTTTCATATAATGATAGTGGAATTCTCGGAACGTTTTATCACCAAGTATAATCATGTGAGAAATTGAAAGATAATTAATTTTCATGCCAGATAATTTATTTATCACATTTATAAATATTCTGTTAAATTAAGGAGTAGGTAAAACTTATTTCCATTGGATAACTTTTGTTCGCTTAAACTGATAGCTAGATAGTTTTCCATCAGCACAATACCAAATCTGAAGAAATTACGAACCAATGAGGCGATTGAGTCGAAAGAAAATTACATTAATAGCAAAGAGTCTAAAGTACCTATAATGAGACCGCAATGGTAACTGTCAACGTTTTTCACCTCTTTTTAGAAATAAATTCTTTTAAAAATAACGTATGACAAACATTTTACGTAAAGTACAAAAAAAATTTGTCAGATAATTTCAAGGAATGTTTTTAGATTTTATCAAAAGCCGCAACGACGGATAATTTTACATCCCTGTCTCCAGATTTTCCTAACCACACGGTTTACGTAAAGTACGAAATCCAATTTGCAAAGAGCGTAACTAATGAGGTTTTTATCTGAGTGATATCTGCAGACCTCATTCAAAAATGGCTGAAATGTAGTAGGATTCTTTCTTTAGGTAAGTAACGATAACACGGACCCAGACCCGAACGGGTCGACCCTTTCGGTGTCACAAATCCGCAACTTAAATTCGGTCCTCTGTTAAAATACCGGTAGGTTTGTATTAGCTACGTATTTCATCGGATGAATTTATGTCAGTAAATGTATTAATTTAACGTATGAGGGTGATACTTACAGTAATTCACTTTTAGCTTGAACTGAGTCTCTACTAATGAAATTATTCTATGAGTAGATAAATAAGGTTGAATTTGTACCTTAGTTTAATAAAATATCAAATACAACGATTATTGTTGGTGCCATACAAATTCTTCCTCGAAAAACGTCCATAATATTTGCCCAAACACAGCCATAGTATGATTTAATCTGTTAAGCAAACATAAACTTTATTCCCTACACCACTATATGAACGAGTGAAATTGTGAGTAAAATAGTAACTAAGTAGTAGAAAAAATTAATTTAAACATTCACGTTGCATTTTAATGATTAAAAGACACATTCAGTGAAAATGTGAGGTTGGATGAAGAACAGCAGACCAGATCACCGGCAGATGATGACGCCGCGCTCCAGTCTGCTCATTACAGCTAGTACAACATGGCCGAAACAAACAACAAAGGTACGTAATTGTCGTTTAAGACCTATTAAACGTTATTTTTAAATACTTCTAATGTTTCTTTTCGACTGTGAAGATTCTCACTTGATATATCTCAAAATCTACAAAACTGTAAAACAGCGCTCTGCTATTTAAAACTACATTAAAAATTCACCATTTATTTTCTTACCACAATATTTTTATCTGAAATTAGAAGAGCAAAGTTCTTTGTTCGGATAAATAATTACCGTGATAACACGCCTGCGGACTTCCTTGTTCGACCCTTTCTGTGTCACGATCCTCTGAGGCTTGAGTTTCACCCTTACCCCTTAGGCTCTGATCTTCGATAACAGGACACAGAATGAAAGCAATCAAATTTATACTTTTTATAAGTATCATGATATCATAGAAACTTCTACAACTTTTCTATCTAGAATAGGTACAACCAAATAAATGGGTAAAGATAATAGTTTACGGTGTAAAATAAAAACTAAAAATATATAATTTATGTCAATATTTATTAATGAGCAATGAAATAAGCTGTTTACAGTCCAAGCTAAATAGTAAATAAAAGGTATAGAACCAATCTGGCATATTAAGCACCGCCATTTAAATTCTTGTCGAAAACCCGGTGTACGATGAAATTGATGTGTATGGGTAGATATATAGAAGATATATAGAAAAACAAAAAATGTTCAGTTACAAGGTTCCCTTGACATATGATATGCCAGGTTCCATACAAAAAAGTTCCAATGCCTTTATTATTTTAATAATTATGATTTGTACTAGGTACTATAGCTGTTTGTACTATTTATTTTGTTATGGTGACATTGTATGTTTTATTTGTTTACTCATAACTATACGGATAGTGTTAACTTGTAAATCTAATTAATGTTAAACGTATCAGTTTTAGTATACTATTTTCAATCCGTAGGTAACTAAAAAACGAAAGTATGAAGGAAGTAATATACAATATTTTAAAGTTAAAATACTCTTATTTCCCTCGAGTAGCGTAAATCCCAATACACAGCCGAAGAAGCGACAGGCGAAAACCACTTAAGAACAAACTTTTTTCGTTTTATACACGATAATATACTTAAAGTATATCTTCAACACAAAGAATAAGACAAGGTTATTAACTAAATAGTGAATCACAGGTCACTATGATATTTTCTTCTTCTAAATTAATTTTCAGATACTCCTTTTATTAATTTTCTACAAGAATAAGTTTCCCGTATTATTTCTTGTATTAACAGATTATTTCACCATTTTCAGTAAAATATAACAAAATACATACAAACTCATACACATTAATAATATACAATGGTAAATTGATTTCATTATTGAAGTGAAGAATATATGCACAAATAGAGTTTAAAGATACTGCATACCTTGTACTGTGACACAATTTCCAATATCTGTTAAAATCAAGGCACCGCAGCAATAATTATTTTAATGTAACGGCAATAGATGTTGATGTTTATGGCACACTACTGTTCTATTAAAACGTCAGTTAAAATTAACTCTGCCAGGCAGCAATGGATGGACTTCTGACGATGTTCATTGCTATTACGTTCGAAGTTAAAAGCCGGTCCCTGTCAATGTTGAGCGGCGAATATATAAATTGACAGTACACTACGTAAATGCGTATTTTGCTGTCCAAAAACAGCATTTAGGGATAAACCTCGTAATTAGTGTACTGGGTTAATTGTTTTATAAGCATCGGTTATTGAAAAGATACGTTTCAGATGAAGGCGGCTATCGGTTGATATCATAATAATACAGAATGTTTATCTTCTATAATTAATGGTAACTATTCCCGGATTTTGTTCATATCAGTATATATTATGTATGGTAGTTCTGTATATATCAGAAAGAGCTAAATGTTGCTCCAATAGTTAACCAGTCTACGTATTCCCAAACTCATTCTGACATTTAAATCGATACATGCTATAGTCATTGCTAATAACGATTGTATACGCCTTGACTAGTTACGCAATGTTTTGTTTTTTTTGTAGAATTCAAAATGGCATTCGAATGAATGTTACCAAAGTGTGTGAAACTTTTACAAGGCGTATAAAATTGCTATACTTTGCGGTTATACACAGTTACACTATGCTTTATTATATATATTGCTATATGGTGCATATTAGAATAAGATTAGGATAAAAATAACTGCAAATTTGAGACTAACAACTCACTTCACCTCCATGACTTTGCATAAATTACTTTGAAACAAAATTAAATATATATAAAAAATAGAATATTAAATATAATTATTATTATTTTACTATACTATTCAAATAAAGTTGTTCTATTATTCAAAATACAAAAATATTTAGTACTTAAGTTTGTGGAGTGAAGTTAGTCTTTTCTTGTTTTGACCGAACAGCAGTGTTTTGACCACAACAACATAAAACTGCTAACAGGGAGTAAAGTAAGAATTGCCTTAAATGTAACATTCTATTTGCCATTTTGAAATAAACAATTTTAAGAAAACAAGAAATCGTGTCTCCATGGCAAAATGTACTCTGAACGTGCAGCACTGGTATTCCCAAGTGGTTGCATTTAGAGAAAAATACGTGAGATTTCGTAACGAGACGACTTCAACGTATTTGAAACCTCTAGTCTTGGCTTCACTTGGCCAAAGAGAATATTTTATTTTAAACTCAATCATTCTGACACGTTGTATTACATAAAGCATTGCTGCATACAATTAATGAAACTGTATTGAGGTTGATTCAAAGAATTGATTTCGATTTTTTAACATTCATTAAAACTCTTTTTCTATATGTGCAGTTTCAAAACATCGTTTTCAGACATTTGCTGGCATAAATTAGCATACAGAAAAGATCAAATCTTACGGAAAATAGTTATATAACGTGTAATCTTATCTTGATGTAGGCCAGGATTATTCCCAGAGCACTTCGACCCAATGGGATCTTTTGTGCTTTATCGTGGAATTGCCGGCACAAGTATTCCCACCTACATACAATATGGGTTCCTGCAAAAGAGGCGTGAAAAGTCATTTTTGGGCCGTTTATGCAAGGTGTAGGTGACTAGGGTAGTGTGTCTAGTAGAAAGGAAATAGTAAATAGTTATTATCATGCTTATAATATTCATATAAACATAAAAGATATCTACTTTATTATTTATGTTTAGAACCAAATTCAAATGTATTCGAATACACAATAGAATAATAAAAAATTAAACCTAGTAGATAGCTAGTGCAGCTAGCTGTCTTCACATATGGACTCCTCTACTGCCTATCAGGTGATGTCGAGTCATTTCCTAAAAAAAATCGTTTATACAACGAATAAATAAAAAATATTATATATTTGACTATATTTCCAAGGTCTGGCTTATACATATGTTTCATTATTTTAATTTGTATCCAAATAGTCACCAAATTTCACACTCTTCTTTGGAAAACGCGCTATTTATAAAAGTTTCAAACGTTTATGGTTTAATTTTTTATTATTCTGTTGTGTATTCGAATACATTTGAATTTGGTTCTAAACATAAATAATATAGTATCTTTTATATTTATATGAAAATTATAAGTCTGATAATAACTATTTTCTATTTACTTTCTATACTATTGTGACATATCTTCGAACATATATCTGCAGGGCTATCTAGCTATTTTATAAATTTATGCTAGTGCTATAAATTTTGTGATTCTTGGTTAACAAGATCTTTTAAGGTTTGATACCCTTAGGAGTGTCAGAATCTGTGGCATAAACAGACACGTCTTTTGAACAGTTAACTTTGAAGTAAATGTTACTATAGCTCCTAGAAATACCAGTGTTTGATATTAATTTGATACCTCAGAAGTTCTGAGGAAATGGGTCTGAAATACAGATGGATAGACAAAAGAATTCTTAAAACTGAAATAGTTATCTACGTTTCAATAAGTTATTTTGATGAAATCCATTAGTTTTAACAAAGTTGATTTAAAATGCTTACTTTTAAGAGCCTGATTAAATACTTAATAAATAAATCTCAAGTTTGCAGTGTTTGATATTTTGAAAGGTTGTAATGATTTCAACATTTTTTAAATTTGAAACTTTTGTCACTGCAAGTCTTAAAATATGAATGTGTATCTGCTTTGAGTATTGCACAAGTTTTTATTCACAAACCCGTATTGTGCCATCATCGTGGTCCCCACCAACAAATAGACCAAAAAACTCTTCCATCTGCGGTCTTATATAGCAAGACATATGTCCAGCAGTTGACCGTATAAATATAGGCTCATAAATAAACCAAACGGCTACAACCGTATAACGGTAATTCTATCTGCAATCGGCAATCGTTAGTGGTCATCCCTAAGTACAACCCGACCAGGTACAAGGAAAGGGATGGGCACACAAGGCCATTAGTCGAAACTGCAGTACGATAGCTGCTTCAGCAACTCGTAAAGTGTAATATCTTCGAGAAAGAATTTCGTTTTCTAAAGCTATTTTCGGTAGACGGAGGTAGATTGTAAATAAGTGGATTTGGAATTGAAATAGTCATTCCTCGTGTTATTAGTTAAATAGTTTTCATATATATAACTGTATAACTGAATTTAACTGATAAAATATCACTCCTGTTTTGTAAAAATATGTTAAAAAAATAAATCTAAATAATTTTTGTTACACTATTACTTTTATTATGAAATAGTATTAGAACCGGCATCTTTTTCATAAATATTTAGTAAACTCAAATGAATCACTCATGACTCACGTGATCTAGTAAAGGACTATAATTTTTGTTGTGAAGGTATAAGTGGTTTCGGGAACTGGTATGAAAAATATAAACGTCGATACACAGAATATTCTCTTTATCATTTACACCATCGTTAATATCGAAAAGCGGAATAAAATTCATCTATGACCGCCCTAAAGTAAGTCGTAAAGCGTAGTCAATCAGGTAACTAAATAAATACTGTGGACAACGATAGCCACACCATTTATTTACAGATCACCGCAGTATGAAGTTCCACTTAAAACACAATCCCAAACAAATAGATTGGGAGTGTAACTTGTACTGGCCGTTAGCTGAATATGTGTTGCTCGAATAACAAACAATTTTAGAGCAGAAGTTGTAGTTTTAGAGTACCGGTGTTGCGTTCATTTACACGTTCGCAGTGTAGTTTTGATGGTATAAATAAATTCCTAGATGAGAGGCCGAGTATATTTCTTTTTCAAATTTGGCGTGTCAAAAAGTAATGGAATTATATTTCAGTAACCATTTTTACTGCATTTATTTTCATTCAAAATACATATCGGCCAACATACTTTTTCAGCTTTAGTAAGTACATAAATATGCGTTGACTCTTTTCAAAATTAAATCCAATAGAAATTATTTTATGTTTCATAAATTTACTTAAATAAAAAAACATTATTTAAAAATAACGAAGTTCTAAAGGATTGCTTGAAAGTAGTAATCAACTCTAGATGTCACAAAATGAAGGTTTTAGTTAATATCTGCTCACATTATCTATGATTTCCAAAAAATATCTAAATATCTAAATTTATTTGTCTGTTGCTTTTTGATATGATTTTCTTAAATATATTGAGAGAGAGAAGTAGATACACTGATAAGCAAAATATTTTTTTACTTGCAGATATAGATCTATTGTAGCTTCAGTTATACAGTGTATCAAACTACATAAAAACAACTATTGGGTAGACAACTTCCGCCAGAGCTGAAACCATACCAATAACGCCTCAGTCCTAACCCAATGCGGGTCAAACTGATTGCTATCGCTATAATTGCTTAGACTACGGCTTAACGGGTTCTGCAAGGTAAATATTATCAAAACCAATTTCAAAATATTATCGATGATAATTAAGAGTCTTTTTTTAAAACTTATTAGATAAATAAGTTATAAGAAATTATATTTTATAAATCCCTACACATTAAAGTATAGAGTTAAAGCTTCTTCAATTTTTATGTGAACTAGTATTTAATCAACACTATAGTTCAAACTAAATTGGTTGCCATGGCTTTAAAAAACTTCAGTGACTTAAATTGTAATTTGTAAATTTGATTGAAAATAAACTCAAAATACTCACATTGAAACTGATATTATACACGACAACTATTTTTAGCATCATGCCACTTGTTTTAATTATTGAAAATAATATAAAATATACAATATTTAGTTACATAATTAGACAAGCTACAAATTTAACTTTGACATTTTTCCTTTACTGTCATACTTATTTTACACATGAAATAACAATTATAATTTTACTCGGAGAATACATTGCGTAGTAGTAAGCTGTTCTGGAGAATTGCTATACACAATAGTATTTTATAAAATTTACACTGATAGAGAGAATTCATGGGTTTTGATGAAAGAGGGTAATCTCCGAAAATACTAATCGGTCTTAAATAATTGTTTACGTATTTACAATGAATATTAAGATACTCTTAAACTTTGAAATATTACTACACGCGGCACAAAGCCGCTTTTTCAATAATAAAATAGCTAGTGGAATAAATAAACGTTATTTTATGTTATACGACTATATTTTTCATGACTAATAAATTAATCATATAAATAAGTTTTATATATCGGAATTACGTTTAAACTGTAAGTCACGATCGAGGGTATAAATAAAATTTTATTAAATAATATTATGGAGCAAACTCCTTTCTCCAGGCTTGCATGAACAACCTTACCAAGCGAAGTTTACGATGCCTACACCTGCATAGGAAGATGAGCTTTCCTACGTATCAGATATTATGTAGTTTTATTTTTACTTCCATGCTTAAGGTGACGCGTGATGAAAGTCTTTAGTGTCGTTACAGAATATTGCTGACTTGGAAAACTGAGGCATAACTAAGAAAAATGTTATTCACCAAGGACTTAAATTTGCATTTTGCATATAGCTGGCTGTTATATTAACAAAATAGATTGTTAAGTAAAAACTAGTAGAAAGATAAATAGCATACGCTTAATTTTAAACTATAAATTCCAAAAATTAAATTATTAATATATTTCAAAAAATTAATATATAATGTTATATATAATAATATTTAAATCTTTTTTTAATTATAAGTAATTGAAATGGATATAAAATTTAATGCACTGTGGATAAACACGAACAATTTTAAATTTGGACCCGTTATCGTTGTGACAACATTAATTCATTATTATGAAATTTATAACAGGCATCAATGATACAGTGATTAGAAAATGTAATCAATTATAGTTAAAACTAGTTGACCCACCAATCATATTTCTGTCATATAAATTATTCTTTAAAAAAATCTGAATAGATCCATTCATATCTAGGCTTATCACTTAGGGGTTAAAATGTGTCTATAACATAGCCAAGAACCTGTGTTACCAAACTCACCAAATAAACACAAAAATATCATAAAAATCTAATGATCGAAGAGTTCGATAACAAACACTGAAACTACATTTACGAACATTTAAACTCCTTGATGCTTTAGAAAGCAAGCATTGAAGCAATTTTAGTATTTGTGATGCTTATATGGCCAAATAACTAATTTATCATGTTTTTCTTTTATGAAAGGAGTCCTTTGCTCAGCAGTTAGGTATAGAAATAAGTCGTTATGGATCCGTTATTTCAATGAATAATTTCATAATGAATGTAGGAAACAGTTATACATAAAAATCATAAAAAAAATATTTTTATTATTTTTTTGAGTTTGTTAAGAACTTGCCCACGAAGTGCGATATTAATCGCACTTCGTGGGCAAGTTCTTAACAAACTGACACGATGAAGTCAGGCGAGAGACATTTTAAAGCATACAATATGATGCACTTTTTCTGGTCACATTTATGATACTGTTGTCGTTTAAAAATTATCACAACCTGACTAATGCTAGGGGAGTTAATGAGCCGAAATCGATATGAACCCACTTACGAGGAAGCATATAAGTTTTCCGAGGTCTTATAAAATATATCTATCAATATCACTAAATTCTATTTTTAACGAAGTAGGTTAGCTGTAATATTGGCGAATAGTTACTTTGTTTTAGTATTAGACTTGAAACTTTATTAGGTTCACTTCAATGTTGAACAAGATATTTAATAAAACGCTGTAGGAAAATATTAGTAACCTATTTTAACATCTTCATTACTGTAGAAATAATACACATAATTGCATGACAATAGGGATTAGTTTCTTTTAATGTTTAGCTTTTCAGTTTACACAAAACCGAGCTAACTGATTCAACTCTATTTTTATTTCTAATAAATAAATTTGGTTACGTACGGATATTTCTGTAGACATCTCTTCCATTCATAGTGTTTTGGATGACGTCAACACGCACAAAGTCCATATTATATTAATGATTTTTTATTTCAAGTATGTAATAAAGTACATTAATAGTAACAGTAAAGAAAGATCAAAACAGTATAAAACACTAAAAGGTGAAACTATACTGTTTTATTTGTACAGCATACGACAACATTACTATTAGTTTCATTAAAGGATTATTTGAGTCAGTGAATGCTTACTATTGGTTTTGGAACTAGGTTAGATCCAACTTGAGAGTTAGATAGAAAGTTAGTTGGCCACAATTGAATGGAGAAGACACAAAACAGAGTTTTATGATAATAAGAGGTATAGGCTAGAGGGCTTTATTCAGAAATGAACGTAAAGCTGATGATTTAAAAGTGTATACAGAGTAACATTAAAGAGTGTATTTATTATTATTTTTATTATGTTACCCACTTTAACTTTCATTTTTTTTCGTGGTGTTATCATACTGTAAAAATAAAACGTAGCGTGTAATCTGGAGGTTTTGTGTGAGTTAACGAGCACAGATTGTCGTGATTATACCGAGACAGTACTTAAGTTCACCTACTTATCCTCGTAAAACCGTAAGATAAGCTTTATTAACAGATCATGTAAAATTATCGTTCTCGTCAAATCTTTATCCTCTTTAAATATTATCACTAGATTCTATTATTTACCGCACTAACAAAGGACTGAATTAATAAGAAAGTAGGTATTTTTTGTTTTTATATTTGTTAATATTTTGATATTTAATTCTGCACTAAAATTGTTTTGAACATACATACACATAACTGGATCTAAACGGCATAATTCTCAACTAATATCGATGCCGAAGTTCCATAATACTGATAAATTTCCATGTAAATAAACGTAGGACTTAATAATTTAACCACATTCAAATAAAGACATCGCTGAACTTAAATCATCGCGTTGTATAAACCAAAAAAATATGCCAAAAAATAATAATAATAGAGACGCTATTCATGAATAGTTTGCAATTATAAAATAAATACATTATTTTATAATTTATACAGAATATTCCTCTTCCTAGGTAATACCTAGGTAATTTTATCAATGTATATATAATCCCAGCGTGTTCACTTATCACAGAATGGAAGCTTACAACGGGAGTTAATGAGGCGTCATTGCCACGATAATGCTGGATGAAGAACCTCCGCCTTACACGGCTCTCTCTAAAAGAGTGAGATAAGATTTATTATTAGGCCATACAAGGGACTAGCAACGTTGATGGGCTGAACTGAAAACGAGTATGGTATTAATTTGCATTTTAAGTGACAGCGTTCACAAAGGGCGGTATTGCATTTTGTACGGGGACGCGTGTGTTATTTTAAATTAAAGTCCCTTTTAATGCAAAAAAGGCTGAAAATGTATAGCTCGCTTGATGGTAAATGGTTAGAAGGCGGCTCCCAAAATACGACTTGGCTATCTACCGGGGCTTGTTTTCTAAAAAAACCAGCACTCTATTAAGCTCTTTCCTCAAGATTCAATATCGCGTTTCCCACTTCAACACCATGTATCGTAGATGTAATGACATAGGTCATAAAAATATTTTCGTTAATAATTTAGTTAATAAATAATTCTAATTGGTTATTAAAAATAATATTTTGTTAATAAATAATTTAATATCAAAACTCTACTCAGCCAGTTACAAAAACAATTAATTATAATCTCTTAGAAAAATTAAATTTTGTAATTTAGTGTGACTAAATTTTATTGCAATAGAGAAAAAGAACAGGACTTAAATTTTGATTTAGTTACAGTAAAACAAAATCAGGACAATTACTAGTTAATCTCATATATTAATTCTCCTCAAATAACAAGTTTTAACTCTTACAGTTTAGGAAAGGTCATATGTCAACAATCTAAGTTCTACAAATTAATATTCAAACAGCACGAATTATCTTAAATATTCATAGCTATATTAGTACTTACGAACCAGCTTCAATTATTTAATTAATATCTTGTTAAAGTGGCTACATTTAGTCAAATATTTAACTTGAAAATGAAAAATGAGGCGCTTTGCTAAAGTTATAGGGAGACAAAAAATTCGAATGGACGTGGAGTAAGGGGTCGCACTGATAGGGTCTCGTTTGAACTTGATGAATGCGCTTCTAGGATTAGCCCTTACAATATGAGGACAATTTCACAAATGCCAAGGGTCCACACGTGACAAATGTGTGATTAAAGTCTTGCACACACTCGATGCTAAAGCGATGCTGTAAAATAATACTGAACGTTGTTAAAAAACTTATATACGTCGTTATACAAGACTGCAAAAAATACCTATTTCATTGTTTGTCAATTAAGAAGTCAAAGAGCTTTGATCAGCTCAAATACTTATGTAATAATACTTGTAATGACCCAGTTTTTAATGTAACTAAGCTCTTATTGTTTCTTATTAACTTGAAAATAATGAAGTTTATTTTACGTGTCTCGTAACGTTAAAACGTTATTATATTAAGTATTAACCATTTTATTTTTACTTAAATAAATAAGTATTGAAAAGTAAAGATTGTATTGGAGTTTTTAAAATTTTAATATTATGTTTTTAATATTAAATTATTTAGTATTGCCTCATTTTTGTGAATACATCTTTGATAATTTAATAAATTTAAACTATAAAGAATGCTTAAGAATTTAATCGTATTAATAACCCAAAGATTTTGTTGTGTAGAACAAATTATTTAGTAAGTACAGTTGACACCAAAAGTCTAGTATAATTTTTCCATGAGGTACAGAAATTTATAATAACTGCCTGACCTTATTGATAAATTAATATATTTATTAATAAATTACATATTTTTTTAATTTTTGATAAAATCTTAGCACTTATATATGTATTTTGTGTGTGTGCGTTTAGACAGAATAATCAATCTTAACTCTTTTACGTATTAGGTGTACATTATATGAAATTTTAAACAATAGAAGCTAGTTTTAAGATTCGGGATAATCCTGTAGGCATTCTAAGAGTAATTATTAATAAATAAGTTATTAACAACATGGAGTTATTTGTATTAATGTTTAGAATATTTAGTGAAATATTAATAAGGTATTAACTAAAATATATCAAAATTTCTATCTTAATATTCTTACTTTAAGAACCTAACATGTTTATTATTTGTGTTTCACAATGTTTATCGAATGCAATATATTATATCGAATGCGTTATTCAATAATATAAAATAAGTAGCGCAAATCCTTTATTATATTGTTTTTTGGTCGCGTGTGTGTCAGTAAAGTAATTAAAAAGAAATATTCAACATCTTAACTTTATTTTGTCACTGTAACCAGCAAAGTCTGTATCAGTATTTTTTTTTCAAAGAAAATATATCCGTTACAATTTGTGATAGTATTATTATTATAAGTGCAATGGAACACCGGACTGTACCATGAGCAATTTATTTACGGTTTCCAACTTAGAAGATGCCTCGCTAAGTATATTTTCTAATAAAAATGGTAATATTCTTCACGTTTCCATGTTAGCAATTTGGGCAAAGAAGCAAGAAAGTATATTTATGCCTTTCACTTTGATCTCTGAAAAATTGATATAATTTACAACATAGTATAGAGCTTCAACCAAACCAATACGGGGCAAATTGTCTTACCTGACTTTGGTAAGTAATATTCAATTATCTTTCAATGCAGTTTTATTCCTAACAATTTTTGCTTCGGGTATCTGAAATATTTTATTTTGGGTATTATTTTATATAGGTTATCATGGGGTTATGAAATTGTCGTTTTGTTGTACTGGCAACTTTGATCTGAAATATCTCCTCTTTGGTTAAGAATTCTAAATTCAAATTTATAAATCCATTTAGCTGGTACATTTGAGCTTCAAAGGCATTCATTTGTTTTTTTCCTGATTAGTTTTTTCTTTGGCGTCGTTTATGTTGAGATGGAATACATTTAATATAGCTATACAAGTTCTAACGTGGTACCAGTGTCAAAGTCATAATACCTTTACTTAGTTTAGGTACATTACATACTCTCATGAAAGTCAATATTAAAGTATATAGTTCTAATACTGAAAAGTATTGAGCAATTAGCTTAATATTAATAGTTAATTGTACTATACTTAGCGGTCAATTAAATATTGTTATATACCTACACACAATTTTTATAAGGAACGACAATTTTTGCAGCCATTTAGTAGATTTATTTTATTTCATACTGTGCCATACAGCAGTCGATGTATTTATAATGTGATATTTAAATATAAGACTGAATTAGCTTGATTAAATAATACATAAAGAGAATATGAGTGGACCAGAACCCATTAGCGGCACCTGTTCACAGGCATGCATGAATCAGCCGTCGCTTCGTTCAACCATAGTAGACGGAACATAACGACCCAACGCGCAACGACACCACCACAGCTTTCTTTTCGTGAGCATGACACATACATCCTCACTGATGCCATTGCGGCAGAAAAATCCGTACTCCCCGGACCTTGCTCTATAAGGTTACCTGGAAGAGATCACTTTTAGCGATAAGGTCGCCCTTTGTACAAAATTAGCTAAATGTTTTTTGTGAATTTCTCTTCTTGAATTGGCTGATGAACAATAAAGGTATATTCTATTCTATTCTTGCTCCGGCAGATTACCATTTTTCCGTATTTTTTTCAGTAAATGAATCAATGAAGTGATATATAACAATGGTATATACATTGATTATTTAAAATCTCTAATGTCGTATGAAAGCCAAAATATCAATCATAGCAGTGTACTCAATAGCAAAAGCAATGAAAGCAACTTGGAATTAAAAATAAACAAAGCTTATCCGAATTCCTATAAAATTAAATCACTGTGAAATCATTATTACAATACAGTCATGTTTTTCCTTCCTGTTCCGGTGGTTTTAAAACAAATTGCTTGTTCAAATATTGACAATAAATTATATATTTCGGTTCGTTTTCACGGTACCAATATTCATATAAGTACCACTTGAATCTGTGACCCAAACAGGGTAGGAGATTGGAAAATCATGCGAAATAACTCGAAAATAATTGAACATGTGACAAATATAAGCGTATAGTTAGTGTTTAATTTTGAAATGGATCCAATATATTCGCAAAATTTTTATTTATTGAATAATTAAATCTGTGAAAAGGTATTAATGTTATTATGAAATTGTGTGGGAACTGTTTCGGGTGAATGAAATTCTGTGGGATTTTTTTTATAATGATTTCCTCCGTCTTAAATTTTTGGAAACTGTTCCTTTTTTAGCATTAGGCACTCTTAGCTCAGCAAATGACTCGACACTATCTGATGATAAGCAGTAGAAGAGTCCATATGTGAAGATAGCTAGTGAAGCATGCGACGTACTGCCCTAGCCAACCTCTCCTTATCGGCCAAAAAGTGCTTTTCCACGCCTCTATTAAAGAAGCCCATGTTGTATGAAGGAGGGAATACGTGTGCTGGTAAAGAATTCCACGCTCTAGCTGTGCGATAGAGAAAGGAGTCACAAAGTCAAGCAAAGTAGACGTGGCAGCAGTGAAGGAGTGACTTCTCATAAAGTGATAATTTTATGATACAGTTTTTATTTATTTATGTCAACAGCTTGACTTTACCATTTTAGTTTGATTTGAAACTACTTTCTCATTTTAAAAAGAAATAAAGAAAGAGTTTTTATTCAGTAAGCAAATGCAATGTCAAAATAAATTATGGAATTGAAAGGCACATACTCAGCATGTGTCAAAGTGTCAAAAGTCACCAGCTAGGTACTACACTGGGAGCACTAACAAAATGAAAGGACAACACAGATAATATAAATATAAATGTAAATTTTAAACCTAATGAGGACATCTTCATTTGTCTCTCATATAAAAACAGAGAAAGCCTCTGTTTAAACACTAATAATTACTTAACTTCAACTGAAATGGTTGGCTATAGGCGTCATCTAAAGTTTCATTTTAATGTACTAATTCTATACTTCAACGTCACTTCGCCTTGCAATGCAGATATGATGAGCAGCATGTTTTGGAGAATAAACTGCAGATGAAGTCTATCGACGTTATCATTGGAGTGTAGTCTTATTTTACCCAAAGTATTGATTGAGGGTGTCATTCTTCTTATAATGTCTGTTACGGCTAAGTTGTTCCGTAACATCTTGATTATAGTTAGCTTAACTAGTTACCGAACTAGTTTTGTAATCTTGATTTGAGTAATGTTGCCTGAAATAATCGAGTCACAGCTAAGAACCAGAAGGCCAATATGGTTATTGAATTTTATAATTTCTAATTTGGATTTTTTTTTTAAATCACTCAAATATTTATACAACTTTGTAAAATACATTAGACAAAAGATACGAAATTCAGAATTGGTTCTTTCAAACTAGGGTGTTATTATTTCATAGGTTTTAGGGATCTTTATTTCTATTTTAAACATCTTTTTAATTAGTTTTACGTTACGAAAATTGTTTGTTAATTACCCGAAATGTCACCAAAATCATGCGCTTCAAAGATCGTTCACACAATCCAGGTCCAATAAAAAAGAAAATAAACGTAATGGGGTTTATGGAATGCGGCCTCTGTTTTCTACCCCGGGGACTCCCTGGGTGTTGATCTAATTTGCCGTCATGTGGCAAAAACACGAAATTACTATCAGCCCCCGTGTATTTGACCATATATGTAGCTAGGGTCATTGGTAACGAAATAGAAAGCTCGTATTGTAATGGTGCCATGTTAAAAAGTATTAAAAATGTGGTTTTCTTTTCGTTGATTTTAAACCTCTCGAGTTGTAAATGATCGGTGTTTAATTTGGGTTTAGGTATAGGTATGTTATTTCGGTGTTTATACATATTTATCACAATAAAACCGCTCTGGGGCAATAATATCGAAATGTTAAAAAAATTATGTTTGTTAGAATAATTTGCATTCCTCACTTTGTGATAAAATTGACACGTCAAAAATAAAGATTACGTTGCACTTTTTATTTAATTTTTTTTTCAATAGTATTCAGAGTTACTATATTACCAATCCCGTCTTATCGATCTGTTTTTTTTTATTTTAAGTGACATATATTACTTACTTAGCTGTTTCTTAAATATTAACCCTTAGGTGAAAACAACCAATAAAAATATACATTATCTTGTTGTATTGACGACAAGTATAGGGTATGTAAACACACATACCGATACGATAAATACGGCACCTTTTTTGATAACTGGTCCGGCTAAAATAATACGTGCCTCGTTACCTCTGCCAAGCTGCTTCAATACTTCATCCCTTGGTTTCGACCGAAAAAAATCATATTCGGTAATTAAAACAGACGTTTAATTAAAAGCCTGCAATCGACACGTTAATTAAGTAATCAATTAAGTAAGCATTAGAAATTCTTCGGTACCTATAACATTAACGATTTAATTTGAACGTAATTTGGAGTACTACTGTTCCATTCAAAATAATGTTATTTCCGGGACTGAATTAATTAGCCTTTTGTTGTTGCGAGTTTTCTTCGTCTTGTTTGAATTAACCAAAGATTAAAATTTAATCTGCGATTTCAGCTATCGCAACACTACAGTAGGGTCGTCTTACGTCACGCCATTAGTTTCACTAAAATATAATTGACCGAAGCTATCTCTGATTGACACGTAATGCCTGTGAACATGGACTCCGAAATCTAGTCTACATAGCAGATTTTACTGAGTTGTAAGTTTATTTTCAGCAATCAAATATCTTTCAATGGGCGTTATCTAGTTCAAGCTGTTTATCCCATTGTAAAAAGATCTGTAGTCGCCAATACTGTATGTATGGAAGACACATACGAGATGTTTTTAAACCATAACACAACTATTTTGGTTTTTTTCTTTGCAACATAACAGTATCAAAACATTTATTATATTCAGTATGTTTGAGATCCTGGACAAAAGTTCTTGATGATGCTTTAGGCTTTTTGAGAATATTATTTTTATAAATATTATTTCACTTTTTGTAATAATTAGTTGTTAATAATTTTTACTTTAAAACTATGAATTATTGCTTACTTTATCGTGACATGAGTACACTGTGTAAAGAAAAATGAAACATGTAAGTATTTTTTACTAATAGTTCAGTTAAGTGGATTAATTTACAAACCTTTTTTTTTCAATTAAACATTGCTACGAATAGATGTCATTTTTATTTTTTGAAAAGTTTCACTAATTTAATCCGTAATAGATAAGAACAAATGTGTTTTTGTAGTTTGTAATCAATTATATTAATAAACAGCATCCATTTTTTCGGACTTCAATCATAAATAGTTATTGTATAACCATCTTAGTAGGCAAACGCCTGTGGCAAAAGGCCACGCTCTTTCAAAGCACAGTTATACATTAATTAACAAAGACTATATCACTTGAAGAGTGATGAGTGAGTGCGAAAACAAAATAAGCTCTTCTTCTGTTCGATACTTAAAATTTCGGAGTAGAATCGCATTTTGTTTGTATACTTTAAAAAAACATAACAGGCGCTTCGCCTTGTTAGCATCTCGAAATTTTCTGTGAAGTGGGAGCCTTAACGCTTAAAGGGTGAAAGAAAAACAGCCTCTACAGCAACAATAATAAAATGCAAATAAGAATTTCTCATGCCGTAAAATAACAACGAAACAATGAAATGAAATAAAATAATGTAAGCGTTAGAAACGAAGATGGAGCGGAATGATGGAACGACTGCCATAACGCCTCTCGCATGAAAAATATTTTCACTGATCTTGTTTGCATTGACAACGTAATCCTATGGGGTGGGTGTTTTTACGCAATGACGAGCAGATGTGGAATTTCTACGGGCATTAATTTCCTATTAAACGTCTCAAATTCATATTGCATGAGATGACGACGTATACTAAGGATGCTTTTTTCTTAAATTTTTTAGGCATTTTCTAATAAAAAAAAGTAATAATACATGTCGAAAACATGTCGTCATCGTAGTCGTCAATCCTCACGTCGTTGACTTGATGAGCATTTAAGTATTCCGTTTCGGAATATGAATAGTTACTTTAATTTTGATAAAATATTATGATAGTAGGTGGTTACGTATTTATTTGAATTATTATATGACTATTATAACTTAAGTAACGGTTATGGAAGGATAGGTAAGGTAAAAATATTGGTAGGTGTTCGAATATTGAAAATGTAATATTTCATTTTCCAATAAATTCTACTGAATACTAACAGTGGCATTTCTCGTGTATTTTTAAGACATTAGTAAGCTGTCATGCCGCACAATTCAGACACAATTGATATATTAGCGCCAGGTTAATAAATTAGTAGTCTTTGTAAATATACAATAACAGTGACAGCAACATACTATCTTCTATATAAATAAAAATGAATGTTGCTAAGCGCAAAACTCGAGAACATCTGGACAAATTCAGCCATTTTTTTCGTATGTTTCTTTAGGCAGACAAAGGTTGTACTAGATAGAAATAACATAAAATCTCCGTGGGAAATATTAAAAACTCTTTTCTTTTCCTATACAAAACAACTGTCAAAGATTTGACGTAAATGAAACAAAAAATATCGTAAATTAATCATTAGAATGAAGATCACATTTAATAAGTCTTGCAATGAACGAAATAGGAAACTTATTTTTGTATGTAATCGTTGTTTATTGTTGAGACATAAATAAGGAGATCACTCCGAAATACGTTTTATATATTTAATTTTTTCTATTAACTTTTGAATAATATAATAATATAAAAACTAAAATCAGATAAGTCCCTCTCCTTCCAATATAACGCTTCCTTATTGAGCTTTCGACTTCTCTTTTTGATTTGTAGATAAGGGAGGTAGGAAGCCTTTGTTCAACAGACGGTACAACAGGTGTCTAATCCATATCTACCTCTTCCTTATAATCAACTACTAGCTTGACATTAGAAGTTAATCTATTATATTTTTTAATCAATCGCTCAATCGGAGTTTAATCAACTACATAATTTAAATAAGTTATTTTTAGAATATTCCCTTTTCCCCAACTCACATTTTGCGGTAACTGCTAGAGTAAAATTTCTAAAATTTTTTGCAAAACAAATACTCGGACTCGGAAAAATATTTTTTAAGCTTAAGACTTATTTCACAGTGAAATAAGAAAAGTCCCGGTGAAAACTTATATTCTTTTATTATTCATCAATTCGTAAAAATGTTACGGCACATATACCGAATCAGTTAAAGAAAACGCTAAAATATACTTACATTTAATTGTATTTAAAAGTTTACCAAGAAGGTAATGGATAAAGGATAACAATAATAACCCGGATTACAAGTGTCTAAAGAAACATCTCCATCCACAGTAACTTGGGAATAAACTTTCAAATGGTAATCCTATTAAGCATGCTTTAAGTAAAGCGTGAAATGATGACTTGTTACGTAAACAAAATGTTAACTAATAAGCCATGAATTAGTGTAATATAATTATTTTATTAATAAACGAGAGTTTAATACTTAATTATACAGAAAACAAAACACAAAAACGGTTACACAAAACGCAAGTAAAATAATTTTGTGAAATTAATTGATGCTAGATCCTATCGTTCACAACTAAATAGTTCGTACAATTGCAGATTATTTATAAATTGATTTGTTTATTATGAATTGTAAAACTGTATTGAAATGCTACTTTTTCACCTGGCAATTAATAAAAAATACAAAGAAATTTAACAAAACGAAAATCAGTGCTTAAACCGACTAATGCTAAATAAATTTAATCATTGTTTTAATTTAATTTGAAATCAAATAACACTCTTTTTATACTTAATTGTTTTTCGAATTATTTGTTTTAAATATTATAAGGTCTGAGTTTGATTTGAAGGTCATTGACATAGCGGTTCTATTTTTTACAGCTTTGGATTTGATTACAAAAATAAATCAATTTTTGCTATGGTTGATCTCTTGATGGTTCAACCAAAATGTGTTACATCGAGCTCCTCGATACTTCGGAAGGTACATAAAGTCGTTGTTCCTGGTTGTTACGGCAACCGCTTTGTCACCACAAAAAGGCGCAATGTTATAATCCAAGTTGCAGGGCCCGAAGATGATATTGCTACTTTTTAGGCCAGCGTGGTGGCGTTATGGCCCAAAGTCATCATTTGTTTCTTCCACGTAGAAAGGCCTATGCCCAGCAGTAAGACGTAAATAAGTTATTGATGATGAAGTTCGTAATCGACATAAAATTGAAAAACGTGTAATGGTTGTTTACGATTAATTCTATTGTTCTA
Source organism: Acentria ephemerella (assembly GCA_943193645.1). Lineage (NCBI taxonomy): Eukaryota > Metazoa > Arthropoda > Insecta > Lepidoptera > Crambidae > Acentria > Acentria ephemerella. The sequence goes on along the minus strand of OW971886.1, from coordinate 4,390,517 downwards.
TATTTAAATTTATTGATAATCAAATCTAATATTAAATTGATCAATGCCTATATTCTTTTATTTCTCATACCTACGTCATTTTACTGAACCATACGTTTGAATTCGGAGGGAATCCTGTTAGTGACTAAAAGGTTATTGGAACAAAATCCTCTTATCGCCCAAGCGCATAAGCTTAAAATTGAAATTTAATAACTTTAGCATAGAGATCGAAACATTTTAAAACTGGTTTTAAGATTTAAGATTTATTCTTTGCAAATAAGTTAACCATATTATTACGGTCTTTCAGTCTTTCTGCCCGTACACTCGAAATTATATAAATTATTAAAATTTGATTAACGTTTATAGAATTCCTTAGGCTCTTAATCTTACTTTTTTATTTCTAAATTTGCATCCAGCGTAATATATTTTTGAATTTTTGATGTTACGCCACAAAAACCTGTAATCAAAGTCTAAATAGCTTTATTTAAATAGACCCATTTACTAAGTTCTTTTAAATCGTTCTAAGAGGGAATATGTATGAGAAAAATAAATAAATACAACTTAAAGGGACTGGTAATAGTGATAACTTTAAATGGTTATTAACCGATGACTGATTTATCATTTTCCACGTGGCTTTCATTTTATTATCGGAATTCCTAATTTTGTTACTGAGAACGTTTGATTTGGAAACATTGCATACTTTTTTGACATAATTGATAAAAAGAGGATCATTAGAAATCGACTTCATATTATATACATCATACAGTTTCCTTCTACTAATATAAATACCTGGAGATTTCCAGTCGCTAAACTTTTTCTTAGTATTGACCGAAATAGTTTTTCAGTCAATACTAAGAAAAGCTTTCGTTTGAAAAGTATTTTTGAATAGAAGAAAATATTAGTACACAGAAAGATATAAGATAATTTAAATGAATTGAAGGCATTCCTATTTAATTTATAATAAATTTATGTGAATACCTTGATTTATTTGTGCAACCCGCTACAATATGTAACATAATATTACTTAAAATGCAAAGTTACCAATTCGTAAAAAAATACTTAAGTTTTTATACAATTTCTTCTTCTTCTTTTTCATACAATTTAAAGCTTTATAGTACGAGTTATGACAGCACTGAATTATTGGATAATTTGCCAATTTTTTAAAGTCTTAATAATTCATTCATCATGATTATTTTGATGATAATAAACATATCACTCACGAAAAGTCGAACATTTCTCAGATAACGGTTGTTTTATAGCCAAAATAGCGACACACCTTCACTGAGTGGTAAAAGAGAAAAAATAAACAGAATAAAACCCGCCAACGGTGTTAGGATTCCTATCGTATCTTCCCGACCATAAATTTCGACACGTCGATCGCACATTTAGTTGTCTTCGAATAAATATATATGTCAGTACACTGTAAGTCGTTTATTTTTAATGATCTAGCGAGGCTACATCGCGAATTGTTAATAAATCACGCCAAACGAGATGTCTGTATTCGTATATTGTTTAACATTTAAATCAATAATAATTAAGAAAGACTTTTGAATATAAATTACATTACACTGGATATAATAATATTTCCCACTTAAACATCTACTATCTAGCCTAAAGTAAACATCATCAAGAGATTGTGTTATGGATACTAGATAACAGTGAAACATATATATTTATAAATAACAGAAATATAATAAATAAACACACAAAAAAACATTCTCATATTTCTCATCACACAAATATCTGCCCCAACTGGGACTCAAACCCGGAAGCTCTGGCTAAATAGAGCGGGGTACCGTCCAGTCGACCAGACTGCTGACATTAATAATATAAGTTTGACATGAGCCTTGTAATGAAGATTTACATTAATATTGGTTGCGTCTTCTCCGTCATCTCCCTGTACTGTAAAGATAGATAACATAGTATTATGTATGTTTTAATGACGAACCAATTGTACCATAGCAGTTCATTGATGCTTTGAAAATTACAAATTTAAATACTTAATTTTCTTAAACACGTTTTAGTCTATAAATTGCCCCCTCAAAGTTATTATCTGGAGTATTTGCATGTGCATCAATTTTGCCAAACACTGCAACCTTCTCAATACTTTTTTAAATAAGAGTCTATTAAGTGGAGTATTCTTAACATTTGAAAACTACATATTTCCTCAAACTTTGTACCAACATTTTAATAACTTGACCGACGTGTTTTTGACTACAATTGTGTGGATTGACAATAACAAATTACACAAAGCGCTGAAACAGAAGGATTTTTTGTTTGGGGACGGTCCGCCTAATTGCTCAATCTGGTTCGTAGGATGTACCTACTACAAGCTTTATACATCGCACCGAGCCAAGGGAGCTGGCGGGGGTGTTCAGCAAATTACAAAGTTTATTTTCCTGTTAAACAAAGGATTTTGGTGGAAATAATAACTAGTTATATACTTCGGGGTTTCTTTAAAAATATTCCTACGCACTGAATTTAATTCAATACATTTCGGTCAGCCTAAATATAGTCTAATCAATATACTATTGTAGTCTACCCGTGATTGGATAAGCTATCGTACAATTGTAAATTTAACACTCAATCAGAGAGCATTATTGCCAATAAAGTATATTACACTATTACCTTTCAATAACAGTTTATTAATAACGACCAATTAACACTGATGTTCTGATATGCATCAGTGCTTAAGATAATGAATAAAACAGCCAGTACAAATTCATTACTCACGGATCTTGCAATAACAAAAAGTGTTTTCACGTAGTTTTAAACTACTAACTTTGCTTTTACGGAGCTGTTGTAAAATGGAAGAAAAAATTAAAAAAGTAAGTTTGTTTTTTACCATGATTATTCAGATTTATTACGTGTTAAGCCTTAAAAGCAGAAGTTAACTTTATGGTTTGAAGTAGTTGGAAATCCATTCGCATTAGCATCTTTAATTGCCACAAAATGGGTTCGATACGTTAGACTAAGGTTAAAATTGTAAACATGGAAAGGTGGGACATATACATTCATAAATAGTCATATTTCTTGTTAAACTATGATTTTTTCATTATTTTCTATTGATTCAATCTATCAATTAAGAAAATAAAATGTTTCGTGCAACTTTGTCATCTTAATACTTTTATTGTTAATTATCATAAATTTACACTTACCTACGTCAGGAATGAATCACAAAACAATGGCCAATTTAAGTTTTTCTTAATTATTATATCGAAAACCTGTCTTTCTCATTCAGGACAAATTTTCCGCATCCCTTTTGAAAGAACTGCAGCAGGTCTCAACGAAACCTTCATGGCAATCCAGTAATGAGGGTGTACATGAAAGGGTTAACTTCGATGATACTATATGGGGCTTCGACCTTGCTGGTGGGTCTTACTATTCTACACCCCTGCGTGTTACTAAGGTAAATGATAAAATATATTAGATTAAAATCTATTTTCTAGAAATATTAATAAAATATAATATTATTTCTCATTTTAGGAAATCAAAAAGACGTTGCATGCTTGATTACAGTACACTTATAGTTAGTTTGTGTCATTACGTTTGTATAATAGAGCCTATTATTTGGAGAATCTATTTTATTCTAATAAATGAGTAACCAAAACATAAAACTAACATAAGACGTTTTCAATTGGTTCGCTATTTTGAGATATTTTCGCTTAATTTCTTCCGTTTTGAAGAGCGCAATTAGGAGAGGGGTCCTATTTATCCCGTATTTTCCATTCACAATGGAGAATTTGCTTTGTGGTTCACTTATCCACGTCGGGCAAGTTGTTAAAGATAATTAATTGATCCTATGCCCTAATGTTTACCAAGCTTAGTAAAAATTGTAAATGAGTAGCGGCGACTAACCTCCACAGCTGCGTCGTGCCATAGACAGATATATTTTTACATTACAGTAAAAAAAGAGCGAAGATAAATTTACTCAGGACTAAAACGACGCTTATGTGCTATTATTTAATTGGAATCGTGGTTTTATTTCTTCTCTTTGACATCAAAGACAGAGCAATAATTAACCAAGATATTTGCTTTAGTCCCGTCAAGGAGAATATAGCTGAATTCATGCAGAAATTACTGATGTAATTATTATAGATATAGACTTTGTTATGAAGGATTTAGGACTTAATGGCCTTTTGAAAATCTAAGTTGCGCTATTACTGTATTGGCTTGATTCGTACTTAAGTTTCATAGAGGTTTAAAAACCCATTTAGAGGATCTTAGCTCACTCGACTGAATGCCGAGAGATGAATGGGATTTTAAACCTATTCTTTGTTAGTTTCACATTTGTAAAAATCAGAATCGCTTTTTATGTGATATAATACATTTTACTTATTATTTAAAATTTGTGATTGTTACCATATCATAAAAATAAACTTGTTTGTATATTAAGAAAAAAAATACATATACTGCAAACATCACTCAGCCACTCATTACTGAGTTGGACTTAATGCGCAATATGCTCGGTCAGACACTGACCAGGCAAGGGTACAACTGTTAAAATTATATTCAGGTTATATTTAGCGTTTACTTTTCTAATTTAAATCATTTAGATCCTTTTTACACCTTTAAAATAAATATAATGCTTAAAATATAATGCAGAAGTTCTAAATTTGAATTTTAACAAATAAACCTATCTTTCTTAGTCTGCATGGCAATTTTTCTTTAGACCAAAAACAAAACTTTCAGACATGAAGCTTTTGACATAAAAATTGTACAATATCTTAGCTTGAATCAACAAATTTCCTAATTACACCCAAGAGAATAGTAACTGACTAACTAATGCCTGGGTTCAAGTAACTGAGAAGGATGTAGTGAGTGCGCTATCATGGGAATTCAGCCCACACTGCAGCTAAAGAGCTATATATTAAATGTCTTTAAAGAGCAACTTGCACTTCGCTGGACCCCATTAAGACTTGCTTTATGTACCTTTCATTGGAGCTTGAAGGCCAATTATCTCCAAAAGATGTTTTCATATATACTAATGGGAACTAAAAACAAACATGATTCGCATACAAATATTTAGAAAATTGTAGCCTTCTAGATTCAATCTTTTTCGTAAATATTTTCATAATTAAACTGTAATGCTGTGTTTTTATAATTTCATTTTAATTTCAATATTTGCTCAAGATCTCATAAGCAAAATTAAAATTGATAAGTCTAATTTTAGTATATTTCAATTTATTCAACGCCTTGTAAGCAAAACTGATTGAAACCCAGCAAAACTTGTTTTGTTAGATATAATTCACTGCTATTTGGCTATAAAGTTATGATGATACTTGCCTTGTAAATCAGCAATGTAATTTGTTTAAATTTCAAACTATATACTTAGAGTGTTAAAATATAATAATATTTTGACACACTAAGGACTCGGGAGGGTACAAATTGCCTAAGGCCTCTACTGTTAGCCATCATCGAAGGCGGTTCTCCCTATTACCATCACTTAACTAAAGTAGCTATTACTTTATAGGCCTTCGAGAAACTTATACTTAATTCATTACCAAACCTAATTTTTTAACCAAGAATTTTTCACACTTATAACTGAGTAAATAAATAATTATAATAAATATAATATTTATATTTATGGTCTTCTAAATCACTATAAAGTCACAATTGCACAATGGTAGCAACCAATTTGACGGTAGTGCAATAGCATGTCTGATTAAAGTGTGCTTTGGAAGCGACGTTCGATGCATAAACGTCGCATCTAAATTCCTCTCCAACTCGATCGGTTCCGAGCCATTCATAAATTGGAACAGGGAAGCGGTATTGTTCCGTTGTCATTTAATTTTGTGGTTCGATCTTAGCTTCTGTGAGTCAAAGTATGAGTAAAAGTCAGTTTGTCATATATTGTATTTTTTTGAAAGTTAAACTTACTTCTTTTACTGATACAGCAAGTTTACAGATTAAGGCCTATAAAAAACTAACAGGAAATAAATTTGCTATCTCAATCTCCCCCGTACTTGAGAAGACACTTATGATCTTATTTGTATCAACTGATATCGTGGATGTGATACGAGATGTTATAAGTAGAAAAAATATCACTGAATTTCTTGAATATTATAAAAACTTTTCCTGTCGTATTATACACTATTATTTAATATATATACTTCAACCAGAAAGAAGAAGTATGACTTTAGAAACGCCAATTTATTTAATACTTACATACCTACACTTTTGACGTACTTTAATTGTAATATTACATACAACGCTATTTGTGAAATGTCATCTGTCAATGTCACTAGCATTTTTCAGACTGCAATGAAAGAGAACAGAACAGAATCGGGGCTGATCATAGTCACTGTGCACTATTTATCGGGCATTACCTTCTATTAAACATTGTGAAAAGTTAACAAGCGATAGTATGATCCCAATTCTAAATCATTCTATTCGATTATCTATATCTGTGCATTTAACAGCACTGTCGTCGTAAAACAGCTAGGAATAAAGCTGTCTGCCATAGACACCGTTCTATTGTATGGCCTTCACTGCGCAAGCTATATAGGTTTATACATAATAAGTCCATTGCCCGTACCAATTGGATTATTAGTAAATAAAGAATGATTATCCTTTATTGACTACATTTTAACTATAATATGATTGTTCTTCTTAAATTAAATGACTTTTGATTTTTTATGAATTTTGCCATTAAGTTTCATGTTTCAGTTTTTGGTGTGGTATCTAAATCATAGTAATCATCATGAACAAATGTAAAATGCAATAATAAATATAAATACAAATAAATATATGATTTATAATTTATATTAATTATGTTTTTGAAATGAATAAATCATTTATATGTGATTTGATAACAGACCGTAACACCCAGTAAAACTGAAATAAATGTCTTAAATATCAAAAACTATGATCTTTTTGAATTTTTATCCTAATTTATATAGTTTTATATGACCCGCCCAACACATATAATACCTTTCATTTTATCACAAGATATATATCAAATCTCAAAATAGCAACATTGTGTCTTCAAACACAAGCAATGGGCCAACCGCACGACTTTCCTTTGACTTTTGCTAATAAAATTATGTGATAAGGTACATTATGCAGGGAAAACTATTGCAGCACTGACCATATTAAGAATGCTCCAATGGACTATGTCACAGTACGATCTTCAAATAGACAAAGCTACAAAGCAAGTTTCAATTATGCAAAGAGACGGATGTGGCTTTCAGGTCAAACCGAACAGCCGAGCGGAACGGGCAGGTATTAAAGTGGGAGATGTCCTTCAGAGTGTAAATGGTATCAATACATTTATGCTGACTATACAAGAAGCACATGACATTATTCTTGAATCCGGCATCGAAATAAAACTAGAATTGTGCGCGTAAGTAACCAAAGATATACTAATTTGAGAAATAAAATTTATCATATATAAAATTTATATACATCCTAATGCCTTCGTACGCACTACTACATAAGGAGTTTCGGTTATAACACCACTACGCTGACCCAGTTGCAGATGATAGTGGTTGCATGTAAAGACGATTCCAAAAGCTAATACCTTCCTAAGCACGAAGGAGCTTGAGATAAAGAGAATCAATTCACCCACGCAGATCCTAACCATGGCGAAAGATGCTTTATTTTCTTAATGAAAAACAAGCCCTCGAATAACTTCACCAAAGAGCTCCTCCAGTAAATATAATTACTTTCAATCAGTACTTTTTACGATAACATGGTAACGTTCCCCAAAAATCTTTAGCTACTTGCAAAGTAATACTCTAAGCAAATATATCTGAACATCGATGAAAATATGTCCAGACTAAAATTTAAAAAAAGCCTCGATTTTAAGACAAAAAATAGTAATGCCAATACGTGTGTGTGATTAAAAATGCATGAGTGTTGCATAGTTAAAACGAGCATTAAATGATGTCATTTTCCTATAAAATCGTATAGCATTACTATAGTATACATTCGCGCCTAATTTATTTTATCGTCGCAAGAGCAATACATTTAGAACTCCAAAAACTTTATATATAAAATATGTTAAATAATTTTAATTTCGTAGTCACTTGACTACGAAAAAATGAATACAACTTTCATATATGACTTCCATATAAAAAAAAGTTTTATTACGTTTTATTTATTAATCAAATGATCGAAAAAAATATTTCTAAAAATTTTGTTTCATGTCTAATAAGTAGTGTTACTGTTCTATAGTTCCTTAATGCAATATTATTCAATTAATTCGTGCAGTTTTAAAAATTGTTGCTAGCCTCTTCTTTGGTCTCCTGCATATATTTTTGTTATTTCATTTGATTTCCACGAACAAACGAACTGGCTACCTATAGTTTAACGAAGTCCTTAAAACCGCCAAAACTAAATTAACACTAAAACAACAAAAAAAAATCAAATATCAAATTTTTAAAAGCACGAAAAGAAAAAGGTATCAACTCAAGAAGTATAAGTATAATCAAGAAGAACAATTAGGTAGGGTATCAAAGCGCGTAGGGCTGTTTTTATTGGTGACTGCGAGTCAAAATTATATTTGTCATACACAATAGATTGAATCAACCTTGTTTCACACAACATTTTTCCAAGTCGGGTAACTTCAAAATCGGAACCAATAAAAGAATAATAGGTTACTAACTAAAGTTGACTAGACCTTCTTTCATAATCTAGCTCTCGTGCACTAAAACAAATAAACAAGTTTAAAACACTGTAGCAGAGTGATGCATGCTCTAAGAAAGTTCCAAACTAATTTAAAGTTTGAAAGCAGTTTTGTTTATTTGAGCCTAAGTACAGACTACTTTGCTTATTTCCATTTTTCCTAATTAATGTTTCAGACCTGACGTGGAGAAGACTATGCACAATGTATATCAGGACGAAATCGTGAGTTTTTTTGAAAAGAAATATGAACTGACTCAACAATTTCTTTAATCAGTTAATCACAATTACGATTAAGAATTATTTAGATTAACAATGAATTTTTGCAGACTCTACTGCTTGGTTAAAACATTTAAATAACCATAAATTAATAAAAAAAAAAACAATTTTTATAGTCTATCTAGATTAATGTAGGATCATCTTATGAAAAAGACCAAATCCGTTTTCTGGTAGCTAAAAAGTTATTACTTATTATAATATAATGTGCGTATAATTATAAAAATTCGAGAATATTTTACTTTCCATTAAAAGGTTTACTGTGTTTTTTCTATTCTTTTTCAGAACGCAGATATAAAAGAACTTAGAAGTCTTCATGAGCTCCAAGAACCGTTAAATAACTTCCAATATAAAGGAGCGAAAACTGTAAGTGAATTCAATGACATTGTTCGCTTTCATATTATTATTTGATAAATCATTTATGAAACAAATATTAACGAAAATTATTTGGTAATTTACGTTATTTACTTCTGCGGAGTAGGCAATAAAGAGATAATGTAGATTCTATTAAAACTTTAGAATGGCCGATAATGAGACCAATTTCTAATAATATTTATCAATTACTTTGCTTTTTCCATAATCGATTTTGAGAGCTTTCTTAAAATCTGTGAGTAGTCTGCGTTAACGCATACCCTTCCAAATATTCAATTTTGGGCCAAAAAAACTAAAAGAGAATAACGTACTGATCATTTAGAAACATTATTATACAAAGCATAATTCATCGTAGTAGACAACGACAAAGATTTTAAATCTAAACATAAATATAAAAGCCAGATGTTTATATATTTGTATTTCGTAATTAATGAATTTATTTAAACTATAAGTTATGGTGTATATAAGTTATACACGAAAATTATTTTATATTTTTAGAATAAGCTGTGGAGTGAAATTTGGCCCTGTAATAAAAAGAGGGACATTCTCTACAAGGAATCAAACTGTTTTCTAGTTCCAAGCACCTTTTCACGGAAGTGCACGTACGTATGTTACAATAATTAATTAACTATCCAACCATACAACTAGGACACAATTATTATTAACTGTCTTGAGGTATCACGGCTCAATCGCGTCTTCAAATATAGGAATAATGATGCTGTACATCATTACACACAGAAGGCAATAAAGACATATATGCTTTTGAACTCTTCCTGTCCTAGACCTGAACAAAAGAAGGTTCTTTTCTCTTGTCATGGTCACCGTATGAATAGAAAAGAGTTATATCCCGCGAAAATTTAAATGCTTCATTACGGCGTGTGTAATATAAGTTGACATTTGAGTTAATTAAAGACACATTGTTTTGCATCGTAAAATGTAAATTATTACATTGATTTTTTGACTTTTCTTCTAAAAGTCAACAAAAACAAATTAAAAATCAATTTACATCAGATCAGATTCTTCCGCCCTCCCTATGTAATAAATTTTCAGGTAAATAGATAAATTTTATTATTCATATCAAAATTACATACATACACAACAAAATTATCCAAACAACACACAAAATAAAAACTGCAAAAGCTTCCATAGTGTACGTTTGTGATAGTTATGCAAATGAGGGAAATCTCAGCTTTGTTTTCACCTTATAAGCAAAAACATTTTAAGCATCCACCCGGAGACACTCGATGCAGTTCAACTTTAAGTAGAACGTGTAGAAAAAAAATCGAAGATTACACAATATGTACAAGAAATAATTAATAAAACAAAACATTCATTAAGCGTATGATATAAATACGATTATTCATAATCAAATTAGAAAATAGTGAATATTAATTTATATACACAGCATTTTATCACAACTTATAAATTACATTTATATAAGTTACCATTAACAGTCATTAACTTTTTATTTATTTCTACAGAATAAAAGATTTCTGTTTAAACAAATCTGTATGATAAGATTTTATAAAACTGTTACATCAACATCTCTTCAGATAACAGTTACTTCGGCAGTTTTTGGTCAACTCAGCCCACCGCCTACTCGGGGTCAATTTACTAGTCAATTGTTATGCTAAGATAATTTTGACAGTCTTCGAGATACAATTATTATAGAACCAATGTAATGAATCATTAAGGTTTAAATCAAGGTTTAAAATACCTTACCGATAGTGATTTTAGCTTGGCTTCGAGTTTGTTCTTGTCTACTTATAATGTTTGTAAAATATCTTTAGATCTTATTTGATATACTTAAAATAGTTGTACACAATTTAAGGTACAATTATCTTGTGTACTGTCTCGTAATTAGGATTAGGCAATAATTAAAACCACTCATCCAACTTAGTTATTTATTTTATTTTAATCAATTTAAAGACTTACACAAATTACTAACTTATATAATGCAAAATACAGTAATGTTGAACTAACAAATTAAGTCGTACTTTAATTTAAAATACTGTTCATATTTTCACGAATATTTCGTATTGAACTTCTTGCTTGGAGTCGGCTGTATATCGGTAGCGAGGGAAGTCAAATTATAAAAATTATATCATAGTGGAAACTTATCAAAGAAGTTGATGAAGTTGACCAACTGAATTAAACTTGACAAATAGAAAACAAACTCAAAATAAGTTTCCAAAAACTAAACAAGCTTCTAGCATCTGGTAATAAAATCTGAACCTCTGAGTTTAATTGCAAAACTGTCCGGCAACAGCAGTAACTTTTCCAAAAAGTCTTTTTTAAACTTTTCAATTAAGTAAGGTATCGAATGTTGGATGGAAAAGTTAATCGGTCCGCACCAAACTTGACGCTTTGTTCCGGCCGTAACGGTTCTTTCTTTGTTTCAGGGAGCGTTTATTGAAAAAATCTGAAAGTGAGAAAAATTAACTGTTACTATGCCACGTATACATCATAGATTAATAACATCTAGAAAGATAGTTCCTTAACGACCATGCTGTCAAGCAAGTAGTCAAAACAGATTTAAGTAGGCGTATTTTTATTGTTTATATATGTAAATTTTATTTATAACTTTATTTTGATTGTAGACAGTTAAGTTTATTTTATAAATCTATTAAAATTTATCTTTAAAAATATGATTTGTTTGTATTATGAAAACCGTTGTTACCATGTTAACCGTTGTTAACATGTTTACCCTGTAGTTGCACTAATGTATAACTACATTTTTTACGCAAACTTACATAACTGGATAATTTTGTTATTTTGAACTTTTAAACTTAGTCATAGATAACATTACATCTTGAGTGCTGGTAGTCGACGAAATCGTAAAATAAAAGCCCAAAAAGTTTCAAATTAGGTGCATATAGATTATATATGTACATTAAAATCTAATGATACCGACAATACTTAGTATTCGGGGTTAGATCACTAATTTTACGGTCTTGCTTCATAGAATCATATAGAATATGTTTTCTTAAGATATTCCATAAAAATAGTTCCATAAAAGTAGATCGTAAAACTAAATATTTTATCTCAATTCTTCACAATTCTGTTTTATATGTAAAATTATACGTAGGATATTATCAAATGATTGTACCAATTTATGTAACTATAATAAATCATTTAAAAAATACTTCATTATTTTCCTTCGACATCCTATTCACAGTTACCCCTAATTTGCTGTTTCCCCACTCTCGCCATAAACAGAATATTGAGGCTTATTTTTATTATACTCCTTATGAAAAGGGGAACTGTATCGTATAAACGCTACAAGCGTTTATACAATAAAAAAATAAACAATAAATTACTTTCTTTCACCCGTTCCATACATTTGCTGATAAAGAGGAAACATTACCTTAATAACTTATAAGACAAGTCCTCATTCTGTCACAATAATAAATTTTCTGTGAGCTTTGGCGATGTTACCACAAAAAGAACACATTTTGTTATATATATGATATATTATAAAATGGCAGTAAGACACTAAATCTAAGTGACAAAATACTCTAATCTCTTTGGAATCATGCTTGTATTTATATCGATATATTGACTGTTTGGTATAGAAACTGTTGATTAACAAGCTCACATGTCTCGAGCACGCCTGCTTTGATCACGAAACTAAGAAACCCTATTCCGGATATCATCTCTGAAGGCGGTCGCTACGTGACAGATGCCCGAAGCAAGAAATACCACGCCTAAACAAGGATCTTGGATTGATAAATAATCAACTACATCAAAGTCAAATTTCGAATTTAATAGGCAGAGAATTATTGTGGTATTTATTTTGCAAGAGCTTGAGCTTTCAATTGGTGAAAATTGTTTTATATTTGACAGCTCTCCCTTTTGAATTCAAATAATAAAAAGACAATTACGATTTGGAACACACGTTATAATTATATAACGTGTGTTCTTCAGATATAGACGCATTTTTATTTTTAGACAAAACTCAGTATAAAATAACTGGCATATTCAATGCCTGTGAATTTCATCGTTCTTGGCATATTATTTTACACAAAATTACTCCAACAATGTATTTTTATGTCACATAGTCCCTTAACAATTTTTTCCACTAAAATCTACCACCACGGAAAACAGGGTAAGTTTCACAGGCATCTGTTTTACCATCGGTAAATTATTAATCAGACACGTTACATGTTTTCACAGTCCACTTTACCGTATAAGTGCATAGACGTGTTCGGATATTAGGAAACGCCCTCCACTACTCTTCATTAGCGAACAATATAAATGAAAAGCAAACTTTATAATGTCACCTTTTCGTTTGGGAGGCAGACAACCCACGTTAGAAGTTTTGAGGATTCAGGCAACTGATTTGGTAGGATATTTATACAAGTCAGAAGTTTATGTTGTTTTAGGACTAATGAGACCTCTGAATTTTCGTCACGATGCTTGCCCAATGATACGACCCGTGATTGTGTTTATAGTTGCCGCTTTGCAACTGGAACCTTTGGGCGTTCGGTGAGTTGTATAAATTTCAAATCTGCTTGAGAGAAATTACCATGAAATGAATTTACTTGTTATATAATTAACATCTTTGCGTTTATATAGAATAAATGAAAATCTAAAGTGAAATCTCTATTAGACCAACTTAAATTAAATTGTAATTGTAAGTTAGTTTAAGTTACTTATAGTATCTCTTATGATGCAAAAATATTACTTATTAGTCTCACTTATGTTTTGAAAAAATGTGGATGTGGGGCTAGTAGTTCCATATATATATTTTTATTTATAACGGGGTAGCTCTTGAACTCCATCTTACCTGATACTATGTGAAGATATGGTCGAGAGATGAAAACAAGCTACACCCGGATTCCTCAACCACAAAGAAACTAACTATCATACCTCCAACTGCTGGAGCACAACAATGCTGTTAACACTATTGTAATGGCAATAGACTTAGGTAAGATGGTGATAGCAAGCCAGGCGGACTTAGAAAATTCCCTACCATCAACTGAATGAGCAGAAACTTCCCCCATTGGAACCCCGGATCTCCGCACCTGAAGTTAGTGGTCTAAAACACATTGTCCATAGAGGCGAATGAAATATTATTTATTTATTTAAAAATTATTGTACATACAATAAATTTCCAGGAAATAGGTAAGATCATTTAAACGTTCACAAAAAATACCCTTATACCCTTAATTAATTAGAAAGCAAACTATTTGTTACGCTTTTTTTTACCATTTAGATACATGTAAAACTATTTCAGTTCCAATCATACAACTTGGGAATTAAAATAATAATTATTTGTCTTGTTTTGTCTAAGCGACTGCGACAATGAGCATTGATAGTTTTATCAAAGAAAATTAAACTCAACTTAAATAATTATAAAATAAATTACAAAATGATTGCAAAATTAATATTTATATTGATTAGATTTGAATAGGTGCTTAGTTGTGCTTGGATACTTACTTAAAACTGGTTGATTTAAAAAATCTAGCATACTAGCAATAATTTCGATAAACTATCGTAGCATTGATATTTGCCAGCGCTAAATCAAACATGTTTATTGACATATCCTGATTGTTTGCGCTTTGACCCGGCGATCTCCAAACAGTGCATTCGGAAAATCATCGAATTTTGTGCCAATAAGCCAATTGCTCATCAGCCGCTAAACATCTGTAGATTCTGACACTTTTTGCTTTTTATTTTCCTTCACAAACACATCTAACCGACCGTTTCAACCGTTTCCTTATTGAGTAACAAATCTGCCTTTCCCGGTTGATCTATGGTTTTTTTTTTCAAAATTATTGATCGCTGCTTCAAATTTATTGAAATAAATATTGGAAATTGCAGGTACTGAGGTACCGATTGATGGAGAAATTCGGAAATAGATTATTCAAATAGATACTTTCTACACGTAACCAATATTGTATTCAAAAGAGACACGTTAGACAAATATATTGATTTCAAAAGAGGTGTATTTAGAATAATTCAAAATGGATTGAACGCGCTTATTAGGACCTTAATTAAATTACAAGTAAATGGGATAAGTGAGGACAACACTAGCTTAACTAGTTAAATTTTGTAAACCTAGATACTAAGATTACAATTATTACGATTTTGTACTACGATAGTCAGTCAAACGTCCATGCAATAAGCATACAATATATATAGCTACTAATTCGTCGAAGCGGTAGTAGGGTTGATTGGGAATATGCATACTAGTGTTATTTTTAATTTTAAAATAAGGATTATTTTAAAATTAAAACTAACAATTTATTTAGTCCATATTTAAATACTATAACTGGGGCAATTAGTAAATGCCCAGTTGATACCCAGTAAAATTATGACTATTGCCTTTATAATTATATTTATTTGTTTTCTCATACATATTCCCTGTTGTGACGATTTAAAAGAGCTTAGTAATTAAGTCTATTTAAATAAAGTTATTTTTGACTTTGACATATCGAACTCTTTTTAGGCTTTATTTTTAGTTTTTTTTTTATATAGCAGGATTTTGTTCAACAAAAAAATTTAATAACGTGCCAAAAGTTAAAAGATTAAGACAGAATTCATTGATTTAAATTTATAATAATAATATAGGGAAATATTGTTTATAATTGTATCAGCCTTTTTGAATAAGAACTCAATATTATCCATTAGCGTAAAAACTAAGTGATAAACAACTTTTAACTATGTAATAAGTAAGTGTTTCAGTGGATGTTTCTTAATTTAATAAATTTTAATTTATATTATAATTTTTAATTTTCTCCAGCCTTACAACGGCTTGACGAGTATAATTAAATGGAACAGAATTAAGGAGAAAGGCATTATTTGTGTTATAGTTGATACAATATAACTACATAATCTAATAAGAGAATATGGATGTTTTGTTTTCGTGGAGTGAAATAATTAATAGTTATTAATGAAATTTGCAGAACAAATACAGAACAAAAACTATGCAACCTTATTGATAAGCAGCAACCTATTCTGGATAAGATGGATACCATGCAAAAACTAATCGAAATCTTGTCATTTATACGTGACAATTTTTTTTTTTACAAAATTAAGGGATAAATTATAATTTAGAGCGTCATGTGTCGAACAGCTAAAATATTATTACCAACCGATTGTAGTTTCAACCGAAATTTACATCACATGCAAAATTATTTACCGTTGCGCTGCGAAACGATGAAAGTTTACAACTGGATTAGCAGTGGACGGTTGGGACGTTCATTGTGAGAACACTATATAAAATATGAATTACACTGATTTAAATGATAAAACGTTTTATTACACAAACTCTTGTGGCCTACGGACGCGTTCATGGACACCAATATCCCTTTTTTTTAATTACTAATGCTGCTGGCCGCAGATGGCCTTTACAGCGTTACCGGAGTTTCAAGAGAGTCTTAAGGGGGGGTTCGCCTCTGGAAGATTTCTAATCTACAGGCATCACCCCCACTGGAGGCATCATCACCTCGTGTCCCGCTGTCTTTTAGAGTCTACAGGGATGAGATAAGCGCACAGGTACGTCCCTGTACCTGGTATAGCGCGACGAGTGTAGACCGGGTCTTCGCACCCTTATACGACGAGTGCGGTATATTGGAAAAGTGTTTTTAGTGCGTGATGTATGTGTGTGATAGGATAGGACGTGACAGGATTCTCCGGGTCTAGGAGGACATTCCTTGGTCTGCGGAAGCAGATCGGGGTGGTATTGACCAAAATTCCATTACAAATTAGGTACGTGGAATGTGTGAAATTGGACTATCCATGATTGGATAGTGATAGTGTGATAGTGATAGTGTGATAGTGATGTGTGATGTGTGTGTGTGATTGGTGATAGTGTGATCACTATCGATGATTTTTTTATTGAAGTATCATCATGAGTACATGTATAAGAATAAGAATTGAAAAAGAGTAAGTATTTCCATACGTCATTATCAGAGCAACAGATTTTATGTTTGTCTGTCTATATACCATCACGCAAAAAATGTTGCATGGAATTCAACTCTGCTTTCACCAATGTATTGCTAGAGGTCTTTATCAAAATACAACGTTAATTTTGCCGCAGAAAAATATATAGATACTTGATATAAAGTCCATGCATACGAAGTCAAACACAATTTACTATTTGCAATAATTATTTCATCATAAGTGATCGAACGTCCATGTTTGCAAATTCTATGCTAATTGTTTTACTTAAATAAATAAATAAGTTAAGTTGAGCCAAGATGAAAATTTTGTACTTTGTGCGTGTTCATTATTATTTTGTATTTGTAAATGTCGTTTGGTGGTATTACATAAATTTTATTCCTTTTTCCTTTATTATCCTTGATTCTTAAATAAATATTTGTTTTACTTGTACCCCTACCGAGACTCTGGTTTGATAAGCAGATCCATTAACAACTCCACCAGCCAGTCGTTAATCAGATTCTGAAATGAAAAATTCTTTCAATAACAGTTCATTTTAACTTTTCATTTTATTTTTACTTTCAATAGAATATATCTTTATTGTACGTCAATCAATTCGAAAAGAAATATAATATAGAGAATAATAAAATTAATTTAAATATTAATATTTTTTTTAATTCATTTTGTAAATGACCCACATCATAGACATAATAGATAAAGTTTGGCATGGGATGAAAGATTAATTCTACGTTCATAACATAACAAAACTTCAAAATCTATTTGCAGCACCATTTCATTGCATCTTGTATGGCGCGATCCAGTATCTAATGATAGGCATTTTTCACACAAAGTCGAAACTCAAGGCATATATGATACCCCCACCTCCATGGTAAATGTACTGTAAATGATGGAGAGCCTAAGTTGTAGATTAACTCTGTGGTTGTTATGCTTTTAATGTGTGTACACCATTAAGCTACATTATCAACTTGTTTTCACAATTGTACAGACTGATTTCGCTCAGCCATTAAAAGATTCCTTCATTCAGACAGCTGCGCAAATTACGTGCAATTTGCGAAACTACGAGCTCGTCCGAAATTCCTTACATTTGATATTTCTACCGTATTTAATGTACGCCCTAACGCCACGGTAAAGTTTTCCCGAGTAATTTAAATTGTAGTGAAAATGTCGTTCATTACTCACTGTAGTGCCTAAACGAAGTTTGAGCATTGCAACCGCTTCCCGCATTTAGTGTGAATCTTATAATTGATGAGGAAAGCAATTTTAGATTTTAGATTAATTCATTGTGTGGAATGAGACGGAAAGTCCTAGTCCATTTATAAAGATAATACCAGGCTTGTGAAATGGAAAATTGAGTCATCGGATTAAAATATTTCTGTGGTTTTTGTAGGTGTTCAATCGTGTGTGTGATAATTGATTACTCAATATACTGTAGTGGTTGAAAATAAAACAAACAACTTTAAAGATTATACAATAATCACTTTCAAACAAGAGCGTAAATTAAATTTGAGATATTGGATCTTCATTTTCATGTCCTTCTGTTGTGACACGTGACCCCGAAGTTGAACAGTTAGTACAGTTAATGAGACGTATTATTCATAAAAAATAATTTACGAAGCATGTCAATCTTTTTTACGAGGAGGAATCTGTTTACGGGTCAATTCGTCACTGGCTCAGCGGCGGGCGTGTGTGGGTTCAACCAGTGCCTCGTCAAAACGGCACTAGCAATACTTAATAAAACTCCCCAGTAACTACATTGCCCTTCACTGGAGTGATCTGGGTTCTGCAGAGCAATTCACAAGGTTGCCACTGGGTAGCCCAGTCTCACGACCAGGATTCCCGCCGAAGGGATGTCGACCAAAATTTGCAAATATTTAGAACAGCAACCAAATCAATTTGGAGAAATCTGTGCAAGTTATCCAGCATGACGTTAAACTGGCAAAATAACAATGTTCGACGTTTGGCGATGACAGAAGTACTGGCGGCGCCACTGGCACGCTAGTCGGTATAGACGCAATTCTGGGTATGCAGTAAAACCCCTTCCGTACCATTCGCATCACATAATCATGCCAATCGATGCAGCAGATGGGCCACGATATTTTATTGCTAACACAGTGTTAATTTTTTTTTACCCCGATACATAACTTTGAACCAGATTCTAAAATGAGAATAGGTATTTTCATAAAAAAATTAGACATTATGTTTAGATGGCACAAAAAATATTTTATTTTTTTGAAGGTATTACGTCATTGGCTTTATTGTATATATAAGTTAGAAACCTCACTCAATTTTATCTTTTCAGCGTGATGACCCATTTTGTAATCCTATTATAAGCTTAAAGGTTTTTTTCCTAAAGCTATAAATGTAACCTAGTGGGAAAGTTTATCTTTCATTATTCTAAATAAAATAAATCAACAATATGACGGTACATACATGTGCAAATATCAGCGATTTTTCAAAGTATTCGTGTAGTTTAAAACTGCCTTTAATAAATGTTAAGTGCACTGTGGAACCCAATTTAGGTTTTAATTACACTCCGCAGTTTACATGGCGAAACTGCGAAGTGTGGGAAATGTTACATTGTTACAACAACAGACTGTTCAATCTTGTTTGCACTTGAACGGTGTAACTTAGACTTTATAATTTTACCTTCAAGCACAAATTAAGTAACTCAAGTAGATCCTCTTCATTATATAATATGATATTAGGTTCCGTAACAATTTTTTTACTACAGATCTATTCTACATAAAAATAAATATTTTTAAAACATTTATTTAGCATTTATTGTATTAACTTTTAATATTATCTTTATCATAAAGATAAAATAAAGGGTAACTTTTATGAAGTTGTAGGGGTTAATCTTCGTCTTCTTATCCTGTCCATTGCTGCGTTAGGGGGCGAGATTTCACAATCATATTATAGCGAAGCAAGAAGGCAATCGTAATAAAACTTAGAAATTTTCTAGAAATTCACAGGAAATAATTGCGGCTCAACAAAGGCAAATCTTAAATAATCTCATGTTTAGTTATAAGTAAAGTGGTAGAAGATTTCCTAACAGACAACAATATCTTTCAATGTATTAATGTCTATCTAAATCAAATAAACAATCATAAAATATATTCCAAAAAAATATTTAAGCACATTTCTCGAATTGCCTGTTTTTCTATCAAGAAGATTTCAATTTCTGCAATTGACGCATAGAAATAATTCTGATATCCATTCGTGTATGCCTTTTTAAGCTAAACATACACAAATATATGCCACAAAAAAGTCGATTAATAACCTTTGGTTCGTCGAATATCGAACCCTAGCTGGAATTTATAACCCAATAGTCGATTGAACAGATATTCTGTCTGGGCTGGAGACTGTTGACTTATGTAAGACAAAGGATCTTATGTTCCGACGTGACTCAGGCAAGGTATATCAGATATTGTATTCGCAGTATTGACTGCGAGTAAGTTGTTCGTTATTGTATTGTTCTTAATAAAGTACTTATCTCACACTAGCTTTTGTACAAGGCTTCGCTTTGAAGCATAGTACAATTCTTTTCAAAAACAAACATACTGACATTACATTAGGACAAACATATTCATAATGTAGGCCACTTTGGAGCTGGCCACGTACCTTTATTTTGCCATAATATGCTAATTTTAGTTCATATTAATATCAATCATAGATACTCTTCAACCTCAGAAATATGCTCACCTATTTACTAATAGGTAAATACTCCCCGCACTCCCCGGTAACACTTATTTGACTCTGTTGGGGGATGAATAAAAAAACTGTGTTACACATGTCTCATAATTTAAATTAGTGTCTATTTTCATTAGTATGTTTACAATTTTTGAGGCGATCGAAAAAGAAAATAAAAAGTTTTGTAATTAATTCAAACCCTCATTTCACACTTTTAGGATAAAATTTCAAAGAACACTTTCTTAGTACTTACAATCCATAAAGAAGACACCCTCCAAGTTTTGCGTTTCAACTTAGGCTGTACTTTGATTTTTTATTGTTTGACTTACTATTGTATATTACAAGTGATTCAGAGTTCAAAATAAAATTTGTAGGTAAATTACCCCGGTAAATACCTACATATTACATAAAAACAAAAAAACATCAAAAAATTCAAGCCCGAATCCACTTTATAGAGTCGTAATTAAAGCAATATTGCTTTTTCTATGTAACTAGCACGAATGTACCTGAATTGACACGAGACATATGACTTTCAAATTGAAATTTACTTATTTAACATTTGTATGACGCTTTTAGATTTTGGTCTATAAATTCTATGCTTTGAAAGCCTTTAGCGTAATTTATGAGAAAATTCTCAAGCATCACGACAGTTGAATCTATTTTATGCGAGAGCAAACAATGTTGAGTTTCAACGATATTCTCCATGGATAAGATCAGACAATCCATTACTCGTCGTAACCATATCTTGGACTGCCCCGACAGTAAAGCTCCTTACATTAGGTACTGTTTTACTGTTCTTTTGTTTTATGATCGTATTTTTTCGATAATGTATTGAACAGCGGTAGCAAAGAGTTGCCACTCACTTAGGTATTATATTTACTACGATACTGTATTAGGTGATCATAAAAATGATCACTAAAAAGTTTATGGCGAAGAAAAGGCTCCTTTAATAATATTATAAGATAATTTTTTGATGGGCAGTAAACATTTTGTTAGCGTATTAATAAACTAATGTACTTTTTATGTTGCACAGTATTGTCAAAGAAGTCTTGATTATTTGAATAAATATTTATTTTTAAAGCCACTCATTTAGGGAATGACGCGATTTTTACAAACTCGGCAGCATTTTTAATGTCAGATCTAATTTAATAACTGGATAATTGCGAGTCAGAGTCGTACACCGAGATTTCCGTACAATTTTTTTAGATACATCAGACAAAAAAGGCAGACGGTCAGAAGGACTCATGAGTGCCCGCAATAGGGTACGGAACCCTTTTTTATGAGGAGAAATTCATTAACGGATTTACCACTCCACTGGCTAAGCGACAGACATGTGTGGGACTCACCCAGTGCCTCATCAAAGTGTCTCTGGGAATACCCACTAAAACCCCCCAGTAACTACATTGCCTTTCACGGTAACCTGAATTCTGCCCAGCATTTCATCTAAAAAAACACATTTTAAAATCTATTATGAAGTCTGTGTGTGAAAGGTTTTATTCTTTTTAAACTCTATTGCAGCAACTATTTATTATTTCTAAAACATATAAATAATAAAGTAAACGTGTATTCTTACCTGTGCCTGTCTACCTAATTATCCATTTGACATATGTTTGCGGTGGGTGTAGGAAAGTTAACAATTCCGACGAAAATGAAATTGTTTTTTAAGGACAGCTCATTAGTGAGAACCACCATAATTACTATAATTTCATAATGTCATTTTCATGTTAAGCTTTACACAACAATATTCTTCAGGAAGATACATTTAAATGTAAATTTCCTGGTCTGCATATTAACAAGAAATATTAATAAACCAATGGTTTTTTATGCATAATTAATAAATTGGGACTAAATAAAAAAAATCTTGAAAAATACTGTTTCAAGTATTTTTCAAACATATTTTCTAGTCACATTATTGTATTCCTTATTATGCAAGCGTTCACAATTGAATACTAATCGTTTGAAATGGGTGAACCTTCATAAGTTGAAGCGATACTGGAGTTTTTGACTTTAATTAATAGAAAATAAAAAGTAATATGTTTTCTATTCATATTTACTGCAGAGTTACTTTTCAACCGTTGACATAAAGGTTTATCTTCTTAAATGTATAATTCTCATCCTTTTCTTATCTTGCTGAATCTCTTTCTGATGATATTATACACATATTTTGTTATGTTGTATAACATTCAGGCACGGTACCGTGCTATTTAAAATGTATAGTGAGAAGCTGGACGAACCCAGTACGAATTCTGTGCTCACATTCCAATTTAACAAGAACCTTTGCGATAGAAGTTAAGTATCGTCGCGTGACAATATCTCCAGAAATACTTGTTGTGGGGATCAATATTGTGAAATTATTAAACTACCAGTCTTTCGAGATCACAATGGAAAATGGTCTATATCACTTAGCGCATGACCGCCAGCCGGAGGCTACTCTAATTAACGAACGAATTAATTTCCCACATGCCACTCGAGCGCGACCTCTTCGTCCGCTAAGTATACCATCGACTACAAATATTTTGTGAAAATTGAAAATCAACGAAATTAATTCGCATTCTTTATGGAAATCGTGGCGTTTTTACGTTCACGATAATATAATAAATTTTATTTTGAAATAAACTTATTTTGTAAATAATATTACCTTCAACCAACATTTATAATTGTTAGGTTAATTTTACTAAAATTAACAAACTTTAATGATTTTTTTTTCTATATATTAAAACATTTGAATTTTGTTTTTCTTTTACTGACTTCAATTTTTCCTTACATTTCAATACCCAGCATTCGTTTATTTATTGTCGAATAAATCGTGTTCAAATTTCACTTTGAAAATCACCTTTTCGAATATTTTTACACAACTTAGGTGAGTGAGTGACCAGTGTCCAACCAGTGTAAGTACGCAAGTTTACCTAACGAAGCAAGAAGAAATACAAAGAAAATTGGAACCGGAATGTGAACACCAAAAGGGTCTTGATTGGGTGAACAACTTCCGCTGATTAAAGAAATTCGCACATACCACGACCCTAGTTCCGACCGACAAACGGCCTACAACAAATATTTCGTCGTTGCGAAAATTGAAAATCGATCGACGCAATTTGTTTTGGACGATACGATGAGGCTGCGTTTTTGTAGACAGACTATTCGC
The DNA here is from genome assembly GCA_943193645.1 of Acentria ephemerella. NCBI lineage: Eukaryota > Metazoa > Arthropoda > Insecta > Lepidoptera > Crambidae > Acentria > Acentria ephemerella. Next base: position 4,366,525 of record OW971886.1, on the reverse strand, counting down.
CTATTCGATCTCGGAGTTGCTCTTTGTTACGTGGGCTTTCCAATTGAAGTAAGTTTTATACTGATAGAGATTTAAAAATTTTAAAACAGCGACCGTTATGTTTTTAATATTAAATTTATCATTCTTTAGAAGAGCGATTTACATTTTTAAAACTGCATGAAACAATGCAGTTTAAAAAATATAAATCATTAAATAGGACATATTTATAGAGATAAGTGAATTCAGCGAATAGTTCTTTCTTACAATGACCTTTACAATGAGGGAATATGTTAAAATATTCAGTGTCCTCTGTTCAATATGGTTCATTGACGTTTGACGCATTTAAAAATTTGCGATTTTGCTCACTGACTGCTCACTCATGTTGACTCACGTTGATCTCCAAGCCGATTAGTCTTTCGCTGTCCACATCCAGCGGCTTCCCGCGACCCTTACCAAAATTCAATGAAATTTTTTCCTTGAAAGTTCTCATATAAGATTCATCATTAAACGTAATAAAACTGAACCCTATTCAAATGAGATTAATTAAGGTTGATGAGAAGAAGATCACTTAATTTTAACAACATTGTGCGCTATTCTAACCAAACACTGTTGAGTGTAGACGCAATAACTGAGTGTTATACTTTCCTTCTGTTCGGGCCAAAGGTACTGAAGCAAGGTTGCTTTTTAAACAATAGGTTTGATGAGATGCACAATTACTTTAATTAAATATTAACAAATTTATGCTAATGACACATTACATTAAGGAATGAATGTTCGTCGTCGGTCGTTGTGTGGCACAGATAACTTGCTCAGCCGTTGTTGCATGTGTGGGTGTGGTGACTCGCACAGATGCAAGGCGTCAACACCTTCCTTTTTATAAAGTAAAAGTAACCAATTTAATTCTTAACATTTCAGTTTTATGAACAATAGACGTTACATGTTAAAAATAAACAATAAAACTTGGTAACTAAATTATAAATAATATGTAAAGGTTATGCTAGCTAAGTTAAAGGAGTAAACCAAAGAATGCCAAGACGTATTCTTAAAAATCAGATACTATCTTTTTGTCCAAGACAGTTATAATTTTCTTGGTGAAATCCCCTCCGGCCACTTAGATCTTATTTCATTAAAACCTTATCGAAAAGTCATTTCCACCGATAACTGCAATTTTATAGTTCTGCCCACTGTTCTTTCGCAGACTAACTTTGCCAATTACATTGAAAGATTCACTAGAACTTACGTCAAATTCTTACGTTTGCATTTTTTACTTAGAAGATTGTTGTGAGTAAATACGAAACAGAAATGAGACATAACGTAAATAGACAGAAAGTACATACTTATCTAATTTTAAGATCTTATAACAGTAGGTGCTCTATTTTCTATTGTCTCTTGACACAATGACCAAAAATGAAATAAATGAATGAATGAATGAATGAATGATGAATGAAATACTCTAGTATCTATATCAAGTAGATACTAGAGTACGAGTAGCAGTCGGTAGATACTACTGCTCGTGACAATAAAAGTGCAATTCATTAATGAACCAAACTGTGTTCATTTCCACAGTTAATATCCAATGTTCATTGGACATCTGACCGAGCTAGTCAGAACGTATATAACTGCTTTTATTATATTCCTATGGGAGTTTAACAACCGACTATACTGGAGGAATATTATTATTGCAACGTTTAGAACGTATAATAATTTTGTTCTTAAATAAAAATAACGATCCTTGCCTCCATTGGGATAGGAGTATAAGCGACACGTGAATATGAATGTAAAGGCAAAAAATAAAATGATAATGAAATGATAAACTATTCTACTATAAAATTTTTAGTAAGTTTTGTAACTTTTTTACAGTACTTAGCAGTAGCAAATACATTTAACTTTAACTTGTTTGCTTACATATACAAAAGCATATTTCACACATGTTGTTTTAAAATAATTTCAGAATATTGCAGGGTGAATTAAATTTGTCAAATAATATTTCAAGGCATTTTATATAAACTTCAAGAAATATTTCTATTAAAAATTTGATCAAGCGAAAACTGTTTTACTCCCCAAACTGGAGTATGAATACGGCTTTTTTTAATAGACACACAAAGTGACTTTACATTGTGTGTTGGCAAGCAGCATTAAGATTCTATTAATGAAACAAATGGAGCATGGGACACCTTACAGGCCTAAAAAGCGCCCCTTTATGAACCTGTTTATAAGGAGTATATTTCAGATAAAGTGTACCATACGTGTTCCGGTAAAAGTCGGAGAAGAATTAAGTCTGGACCAGTAAGACCATAGAATTGTACCATCAATAGTACTTTTGGTACTCACATGTACCATTAGTACTATTAATGATCGTTGATACCTCTTAGTGCAGCTAGTACTATTAATGGTACTACTGGTGCTTATTAGGTTTCTGGAACAGTAGCACCATTGAGTTGTACCATCAAAAGTACTGTTGGTACTAATGTGCACCATTAATACTATTAATGGTAAATATAATCAAAAGTACTATTAATGGTACTAACAGTACTACATAATAAAGCTTTGTTTGCTCCATTTTACATTTGTGTTTTAAAATAAAAAGTTCTTATACCGTATGTAAAATTCCCTTTACATAAAGAAAGCTACAAAAACATAGTACCATTAGAAAAAAGGAATGGCGGTAAGAACCAGATATTGCTCTACTTGAGTTTCTTGAAATGTTGTCATCGATACATTTTTCCTTAATATTTCAAATGTACTTACATCAAATTAGAAAGATTTACACATTACAAGTTTAGAATTTTATATGATATGAACAAGAATTCTGCATGAAATAACAAACCCGTTTTTATTGCTATGAAAGTATTCATTTTAGTAATACCATTGGTAAGAAATGTTATATTTGTTTCTTGTATTAAAGAAAATATCAACACCGATATTTCTAGATCCCTTGCGATTGCGAAATCGTTGCGAGGCGTCGCGTCGCGTGAAGTCACCATTCACCCTTTTTATGGTTTAGATGAATTATGACATAAAATATTTATCTCCTTTTGGGATATGTAACGCGTCTGCTCCTTTTTAGATGATAATTTTGTGAATCCCTGGTTTATAAAGCTACAAAATAAATTGACAAGACCCGCGACAGTTGTGAAAACAATGGACTTTATAATTCTGGGAATTTCTTTGGCAGATCCTTTGTATTGGTTAACAATACAATAAAGTCAAAGTAAATATGGTTTTTTGTGTTATATAATTTCGTTGTCACATCATTATATATACCATAAGGGTAACTGGTTAAAGGTAAAAGGTTACCGTAGACTATGGACACGTTGCACATCTTCTAAACATCAAAACGAATACATATGTTACTAGTATAGGAAAAAAACTGTTTGTTCATCGCATCACAATGATTCTTCGATAAGCAGTAACTTTTCACATTAGGAACACAATACTAACATAGTAATATACCTGACTGCGTTTTTCCTTTTTTTAAACTGTCATTGATTGATATTTTACCATAGAAATAAATTGATTAAGTTCTTAAAATATTTTTTTCAAATAATACAATAAGTATTCACGCGTAATAGATTAATTTACTTAGATAGCTCATAAATGTTATTGAAAAATCTAAAAGTAAATGATATCTTACATGAGACTTGCTGTTGACAAAATGTATTACATTAAGTAGTATATTGAATTGAAAAGTTTGACTTTTTAAGTAAAAATTATATCTGACATTATAGTAGTACGTGCTCAAATCTCCACCAAATCTACGCAAATTTTTGCAGATTATTTATTACAGAAGGTATATAAACACTAACTTTACATAGGACTTTTTGAGTGAAAAAGTCTTCACAAACAATCGTCTCACACAAGAATCAATACAATTGTCATCTCCACATTTTGAGTGCATCCAACTATGAGCCAAATAAATCACGGGTCATCTACAAGGGCATTTGTCACAGCCCAGTAATTTGTGGGAATGCGTGGTTTTCTTCATATTCCGCCAGTAATCCCCAAGTATAATTTGTCAAAATTTCAACGTTACGCCGAGTCACAGTGGAGCTTTCCCCACCTCGGTCCTAAGCCCGTTTGATAAACTCTATGCATTATTTCGTGTCAGCGTCCCAACTGGAATGTTTTGTCATCTTACTTACCGCGCCTTGTAACAGTCAGTAAATTATAGCATATTTTTGTGTTAAATTTTCCCGCAAAGTATCAAGTCGTATTCCCGAAAGAGCTTTCTTATTTGAAATCATAAATAACACGTCTATTCGGTCGTTAGAGCAATGAATACGTAATAAGCAACATTATTAAGAATATACAAAGCAATTTTTGAAGTTCACCTAATTTAGTTTCATAGACATGATTGTAAAAATTGAGAACTCATCTTTTATTTTTGTTTCTATTAAATAGAAAAGTGTATGCTATTTTTGACTTTATATTATACATTTGTAATTAAGGTATTATTTATAAGTAGGATTTTATAAGTAATGTAAACTTTTTTTTTCTGCATACTTTCTTTTTTTTAACTTGTACAAAACTTATCTTAGAGCATCTTGACAATATACGTCTTGCTTAAAAGTATTTCTATGATCCATAAGCTAGATGATAAAATCAAAATTCATAGAAGGGCATATACTACCTGTCTATTTAATACAAAACTATTGGATCTACTCGTTTGATACTAGTCGCTCCCAGATAAGGAAGATTTTTAAGTTATTTTAAAGCGCTGGAAAATTAGCTTAAGAGCATTAAATGAAATAATATTATTATAAAAATAATTAAGTAGAGATTAAAATTTTGAGCTACAAACTCTTGGCCAGTTTTTATTTTATTTTTGTAATAGAAGAATGATATATCCGCAACAGACGATAAAATTGGGTAGCTAAAGATATCTGAAGCAGTTATACTTTACGAGATTGTTTGTCGACAGAACATTTACATCAGCACCCTTTATATATCCCACGTCTGGGCATAGGCGTAGCCTTCTTATAATAGAGAAACACACGAGAATTTTTAAGTCATAACATCACTACGCTAGCCGAATGCGAGTTGGTGGGTGAAATCGGTGACCTTAACAACCGTGTCCAACGGTTTAGCGTGCCTTCCGAAATACGTATGAGCTTATGATAACAAATTTAGTTGGACCCCTCCAGGGTCTAATCTTGGCGACAGTAATTGTTTCCAGTTTTAATAATCAAACGAAGAGTGCTTTCACCGTACAACAATGAGGTCATTTTTAGATTTGTCTTGAAATTTTAATGTAAGATTAATAAAATTGAGTGTTGCTAAATATACCACAAAAATTGCGAGCTTGAAGTCGTAGTCGGCAGGGCAATAACAAAAATAATTATTCACTATAATTATTATATTTTTAGCTAAAGTGTTTTCTGAAAGAAAAGAATAGTAACTAAAAACCGATTTCAAGACAAATAAAAGCTAAACTAATTTAATTTAATAAGTAATTCAATTTAAATTTATATTTTTTTCTAGAAACAACAATGAACTAATCTAGTATGGAAATTTAAGACTGGTCAGTAAGGGCAGTTACTTACGTTCGCATGCACAAGCGACAGTCATATAATGTGTTTTACATACAGATTTTATGTTCTCCGTTAGGCGTTATAGTGTAAGAAACTAAAAAACAAAGTAAATGTAAGTATTGTATACTCAAAACAACCACTAAATCACTTATGCATGAAGTATATAATAAATATGTGAGAAGGTGACGAGTTAGTTCCACGAGCCAGCGGGTGGCGGTCTCGGTGTCGCCCAATGGCCCATGAAAATCGTTTCTCCATTACCATAACAATGAAATTTATTCTTACCAAAATTCGGGAAAGTTATAAATTTTCCATCTTATTTTTCGGCTCCATTTAAATCGCCAGTTGTAACAGGCAAAGTTTTTATTCAATAATATTAATTCAATCGATGAAGCTATAAGATTTTAAATTAGATATTGTGATCGTGATTCTGTAATAGGAGATATGTTTGAAAGTAATTTTGAAGCTTTTTGTTCAAGAATTATTATTTATGTAATAATTCGACTGCTATGAAGTATATTTTAAATAATATTAGCGAGATATAAATAAAAAATAAGAAGGTAAAATTCCCACCTACATAGTTTTAACTGTTTTAACACAGACAGCCAAATGTATGTGGTATTCCCTCGCGTTGTACACATCCGTTCTGAAAGATAGCTAGATACTACAAGAAATACTTTAACGAGACCTATAATTTAAAATTCTTCTTTAATATTGAGCATGGTGTATTGCTCTTAGTAACTATAATAAACAGCATATAATAATGTAACACAACAATAATAAGTAAATGTCGTATATGAACCTGATACAAATTCAATAACATCAAAGTTGTGAGGGTAAATGAAGAATTTTTTAATTGACCCAGACGAAGGCCGCGGAGAGTGTGCACCGCTGACGCAATCAGCCGGTCACCACAGGCAGTACAACCTGGTTGAAACGACAGACTATTAAAAGGTATACCTATATATACCTACTGTGCGTGTTAAATCTCGTCTTTATTATTTTGTAGTTATTTTTACACTATATGTAACATTTTTAAGCGCATTAATAATATAGGCTCAATAATAGCAAGTTAATTAGTCAAAGTAATATTTAAGATAAAAACTATATTTACATCAATATACATAACTCTTTATACAATATTTATAATAATTCACCACGGTAAATTTTCAGTGTGAATTTTTCGTCATTTAGTATTTTTTGGCAGTCGCTTTGGGAGTTGTTGTATTGAGTCTCATCGACCTATTTTAAATGAAATATTGCTTTTCAGCGTTTAAAATTAAAAGCTTTGTCGTTACTGTCCATTTGTGGTAGCTACTCCAGTGAACTTAATAACTTAACTGCAAAAAATACTGCCATAACTGCCATAGTTAAATTGTAGGTATAAGTGGTTAAAGTATAAAATGCCGTGTAGTGCTGAAAAATACAAACACTATTTGTTAACGATTAAATAAACTTAATTAATTAAAGTATTCACCCTTAGATGTCTATACTTGATATCAACAAACTGCGTGACGGCATTTTGTGCGTTTTGGGAAAAGAAATGTTTTTTCATGCAGAAAATTCGCCAATCGTGCAAAATGGTAGTTGATTGCGCCCAAGTCCGGCAAGTGCCGACGGATAGTTTCTCAATATAGAAACCACCAAATATAATCGAATCTTTATAAAGCAATAACACGCATATATATATACGAAATAAAATATCTTTTATTTATCACATATTTATTAAAACTTAAGGTCCTAATATTTAATGAGTATTAGTGATATTTACCTAATTTATATCATATTATTTGTTCATGGATAATTTGGTAGAAGGGCAGCGTAGGGCTAGCCAAGCGTCGAGAACGTTACCCACAGGGTAAACTCAACGCATACTATTCGGTTCTACAATTCATTTCCGAGCTTTCTTGGTATTTATATAAATAGGTAATACCCATTTTTAGATACAGCTCTTTATTAAATATTTATTAAAGCAGATAGCAAATTTCTAAGCAATTTAGAGATATAGAATTAATTTATAAGTAAAATTAAATATAAGCATTCAAATTTATACCACTTATTATCGCAGTATAAATTGGCTTTAATTTTGACAACCTCTAAAACAAACGCCAGGTTTACAAACCTTTTTCAAATTTAGCCAATTGTCAATTCTATTACATAGCGATAACTTTGGCTGGCTGGCTACGCATTTCAACTAGAAATTATGAGTAAATTATCATGTTGGTAATAACTATCCACTGCGATAAATAAAAAATATTATTTCAATATATTCTTTTAAATTCATTGAAAAGCTATCATTATATTATATTACTATATAGATTAAATATCCCATGTATGTAAGTATCGTTAGGATTAATATATGTTTGTACAATTTCCTTGTTCACCTCTTAGAACAAATGTGTACCATAATTCACTTGTTAATCTCGAGGAAGGATTAGAGCTATTTCTCGAGTCATTTTCTTTGGATTGCTTAAATTTCTAGTGTCATTTTCGCTGAAGTATATGCATTTTATTTCTTAGCTTATTAAATTAGTCATTAAACTGCTATAGATACAGTGGATAGTTCAACCACAATTTGTTATCTCCATGCTTGGGGAGAAACGTTAAGCCGTTGGATTCGGTTATTACGAAATCGTTTTCATCCGACAACCCTCATCGCACTAGGAGGGTGTGTAAGCCCCTGTGTTTCTACCATGTAAGGAGGCATGTGCCTAGTAATGGCACGGATATGGGCTTTCAGTAATGATGATTTAGTCCAAAGGCGCCTATTTTCAATATTTAAATGGATAATAAAACGCCTTTATTAGAATTATGTTTATTGGACACGCATAATAAGAAGACACAGTTAGTATCTAAAGAAAAATATACACAATGTTAACAAGCATTATACATTTTATTAACATAATAAAATATATTCGTTGTAAAATAAGAAAAATCCCTGGAAATACTCATTTCATCCCCTGACGCCTATGATTTATACCAACATGAAATGCACTGAATATTTAGAGTGGAGTCCCGTTAAATAAATCCATGCCTTTAATGGACTTTTACATACAATATAACCTTAAAATCCAGCATATGAAATCATTTTGAAAAAGTTTAATATCATTTTGTCTATTTACCAGCGAAGTGCAAGCAGGTTCATAATAGCAGAACTTTCGTAATGTAAATCTACTTGATACGCGGCACTATTGACTCTCTGGGTTATTAAAATGTCGTTATTAGTATATTATTCCTAAAAATGGCCTCTGAAAACTGGATTTACTACATAATTTATCAACTTTCCAATGTAAATAGACACTAATACAACATTAAGATCGAAAAACTAAATCAACGATAATAGCAAAATACGTTTTAGAATATTTATTAAACGACATGAAATCGAATGTGATATCTCTTATGTTAACAATTGCTTGACTCAAATATAACCCAGTCAACCATTTGATTAAAATAAAAATTGAGTCTGGGTATTATATAAACAATTCATTTTTACCGCATACAATCTATTCAAAATAAAAAAAGAATATAATTATTTAAAGGTAATTCTCAATCTTTACTCAGAAAATCAATATCGAGGAGTCAATGTAAATTTCATTCGAAGTGATATTAAAAAAATGGATTCTACATATTAAAGCGTTTGCTAAAACCATCCTTCCGGTTTCAATATTCTATCTACACATAACGATAAGCTAGCCACAATTGGATTTCCAAGTAACTTAAATTTTGTAAATAAATAAAGGTAAAAAAACTATAGTAAGTAGTAAGCTTCAAGCTTTGTTGCCTATACGAGGCAGTAAGTCGTAAAATTAAAAAACATGTTAGCATACCTCATAACCTTTCTATTCTGTGTAACCTTAGAATGGATAGGTGTAAAAAAGTACTCGAGCGAAGATGGCGCGTATAACTAACTAATACAGTTAAAATAAGTAAATTACAATACTAAATATATACACACAAAGGTATTTATTAAATAATAGCATACGTAGAACACATAATTATATAAATACAAGCTGACGCGGCAAACGTTGTTTTATCAAATAATAACTTTTAAAAAATTTGGTGGCCCTTACCAGACCCCTTATCACCAAGAGATATAAAAAATAGGCTTACGATCTATTGACACGAGATTTTAATGTAATAATATATCTACTAAAAGAATATAATGATGTTGAGATATACTTAAATTTGTATTTAAGTATCAAACTAATACTTACCTAATACCTAGTAATCATATAAAATTAAGTAATCAAAATTAACAAGATTCGTAATAATTATCATCCTTGTCCTTATCGAGTAGAGTGGAAAGGACGCACTTAAAATTGTTCCATTTTATTTGTAATGTACATTTATGTGACCCTTTGACATTTCGCGAGAATCCACTTCACCATAAAGCCAGTTGTACACTGCCCAAAATTCCCGCCAAATATTTATATATTCATTTTTATATTAAACTATCTTCCTTTAAATTGCACCATCTAGTCCGCCAGTACTCACAAATAATAGAGGTTTCCATTGCTTTTACTAACTTTTTCTTTTATAACAAAGGAACATTAGAAAGCTTAGTTTTTATGTTATATGCAAATTTATATACATCAATTTATTTTCGTTGTACTGATTATACATAAGTACATAAAATGTATGCAAATGATAAATAAGTAATTTAATGATCTAAATAATCGGTAGACATTTTAATCGGCGGCCCTAGACCAGATTCATCATGATATTCGTCGCTATTGCAATGGTTAAATGGAAAAAGTATGACATTTCACAATAATGGTCGATAGCTATGCGAGGGCTTAGAACGTTTCAAATCCCAATACATTTTTATTTAGTTATTATCAAAAGCTTGTCGTCTCTAGACAAGTGGGTAGGAAAACGATATTTAGTGCTGTGACTGTTTAAGGTAGCTACTTGTGTCCTTTATCGTTTTGATATTTATTTACCCGATCGATAGGGTATTCCAATAGGCTACAGTAACGGATTTCAAGTAGATTGTTCGGTAGTTTTCAACCATGCTGTATTAAAAATCTTAAAACCAAAGAGCACTTGGCTTTTCTATGCATTTCCCAATTATCTGCAAAATATCAAAGATTGATTCCATGAAAATTGTAGCCCAAGCCTTAGTCGTTAAGGAGATATAACAACAAACTTCCATGTTACTTTTAATCTATTTTAGCAAGCGTTCTAGCGTTCCGAGGATGTTGTTATTGAATACAGTAAAAAGTGGTATGTTTTTTATTCGCATAGCCAAAAACACTTGTCAAGAATAACTTCCCACTTATTTTATTTATAAAGATTCATGCCATTTTGAGTTATGAAAGTTAATGTTCTCTAAATCATCATAATTATTCATATTTTCTGCTCTACATATAATATTTATTTATGTTTATAATATTTATTTCGATATATAGATAACACTTGTTTTTAAGTTGGCAACATCAGATTTTTCTCACATTTGTTTTTAATTGCAAAAAGTACTTTTTCCCTTTAAACTAGCTTCCACGCGTGGCTGTGCCCTCATTGTTCGGTGTCGGTTCGGTTGTCACAAATATAATATAGCCTATAATTTTCCCCGATAAACTGACCATGCAACACAACAACAATTTTAATTTTACATTTTACTTTACATCTTTATATTAATATGTAGTTAGGTAAAAAATGAAAGATTGTTAAATATTAGGCTTGCAAATCATACCGACAAAATGTTAAAATAGGATAATGCTATAACTCAACACGTTTACAATCTCGTTTGCAAAGTAAAGAATAAAACCAAATCCCATTTCCTCCTTTACCTACATTACGGTTTTTACGATAACATGCATCGGTGTAAAGCATATCTCGTGACTTAATAAAGTACGTGTTCATGCCCCTCACTAAACCCATTTTGATTATACAAAATTTAGTACAACAAAAACGTACTGACGCGAAATTGACCGACAAATCCTTTACAACACCCGGATTCCTGACAAGAATACGTTTCCAGGGACACTCAGATCCCTTACCCCTTTTTCTTTGTTATGTAAATATCAGTGTCTGTTAAAAGTTTGCCAACAAATATTCCCTCAGTGCCGATCCATTAGAAAATGAAAGAACGTTTGCACGGGCCGAAATAAGAGAGCTCAATCGCACGCGCCTCTGATTGTGTACATAAAAGTAGGTACGTATTTCCCCAAACTCATTGTTTGAACTACGTGACTCGATATTAGTTTAGGGCTAATGAATCATTTCCCAATTTCCAATTAAACAATATTTCCAACGAGGAATTTTGAAACTGTTTACAAAATTCAAATCTGCAGCAGTACATGTAGTATGTCTACGCTGATCATTTCATGTGATAACAGTCATTGAAAATATTCAGAAGAGGTTTTTTTAAGCTTAAGTATTAAAAACTCTACCCTTAATATCAAATTGAAGTAGTATGTATCTGGTGATAATGCCTTTGTATAGTGATAAAACAATTCAATTCTACAAACATTAAATCTATGTATATTGCAGGATATCTCCATCAATTGTGAACTGATATTCATAATTTTTGTATGTTACTATAGCCATCGGAATTTTTCAAAAAACAATAATCAAGCGATAGTACAAAAGCAATATTTATATATGTATTTCAACTCAATTGTTACCCTATCTTACTTTGACATTTGAAACTCATCACATAATATTGTGAAATAAAATTATTTTAAACTAAACTTCAAATTGAATTCAAAACACTAAAAACCGATTAATTATTCAATCCAAAAGTACATTTCTAATAAAAAAATTAATTATTAAAAAAATATATTCGGTGTTTGTGCTAAGTTTCTTCCAAAAAAAATAGTATTTTTATGCGATAAACTTCTCCGAAAAAACTTTTCAGACAAATTATAGCTTATAATATATCGAAAAGAGTTTTTATATTTAAAGAAGACAGAAATATTTATATGAGATAGCAAATGCACGCTGTCATCCTCACTTCTCTAGGAATCCTTCCTAAGTATGTAATAGAACCATACAGATACTTGGGTGTCTTACCACGTATTAGACCTTTGACTAAACGGTCATATTTTGTTGCTTAGCTCACAGGATTGTTGAATGTTCATAATTAATTTTATAAAACACCATGTTCTGATCCTTACTCAAAATCTCATAATGTTTTCTAAACATTTATTTTTATTTATATTTAGATCTACATACACATAATGTGTCTAATTGATTGCAGCGAAATACTCGATTACACAACCAATATAGGGGTGATATTCGAGAACGTAATTGATAATAATGTTTACTTTAAGACATGTGCGTTTAATTAAACAAGATTCATACGTATGTAAAACGTGTTTCTCCAAATACAAACACAAGACTCGGCACTGGGGGTAGATACAAGACACCATTGTTTATGAGGTTGCCTTAAGAGGACGACGTCAGAGCTCAATCTACTGTTCAAACAAACATGTAGGTACAAAGCTCTGTTACAACTGTATCTACGGCTGTGAAGCGGTATACTCCAAATATGTTAATTTTAAATCCCGGATAATCAAGGATGGGTCGGTACGCCTTCGGGAATTCAAGACGACGACGTTTGTAAACTTATCTCGTCTTCTAGTTAGCAGAAAGGACAAGCCTCTTGAATACTGAAACGTGTCATTCATGATTAACAATCCCTTCACAACACGTGATTGTTGACATAAACAAATTGTAATATAATTTACTATACTCTAACAAAACTCAGCAGTAAGAAAATACACAGCATTAACATTAACGATTCAAATATCGGATCAACACACTGACATTACGTGTGTTGAAAATAAATGGTTATATTGAGCAATTTGTAGGGATGACGTAAGTACGGACTATACGTGTATACATAAGGGCTCACGGGAAGTTTGAGAAGCGTATCATTGGCATCCCGGCGCGTGGTAAACGACCCCGAAAATTGCTCGCAATTTATTCGGTTCAAGGGTGACCCGGAATAAAGAGGAACGAAACGTTTGTCACTCAGTATATTATTTACTCGCGGACACTGAGGGACTAACCGCAAAAAATACTCGTATCGTACATTATACATTATGGAAGTTGCTGTTTGGAAACGAAAACGTGATTTCTTTACTGAAATAATCCATATCGCTAGGAGAGTAATATGAGAAATGTACTATTTTCTAAATACTTTGTCAAAAGCCCATCTTATATTTAATGAAGTAGATAAATATAAAATTAAGTTAATCACCACTCTATTGTTACATTATTTTAATCAAAAATTAAAGTAAACAAATGTTTACACTTAACATACAAAATATATTTAATTTAGTCCGAGCGCAACAGAATCAGTTCATTTCAACCGCCTATTTACAGTCCAACGTTTGTCACAGACCTTTATGGAAGAAACACATAACAAGTTTAGTAATAACTCATCACGCTGGTCCAATGCAGGTTGGTGCTTGAAACGGTTCCTAGCGCAAATATTGATGGATCCCATCAACATAGCAAAAGTTGCTTTGTTGTCGTAGAGCACTCGATACACTACAATGAGTCACTTCTCCCTGGATTCATCAGGAACACTGAGAATATTGAAAGTCAAATTCATTTATTTTAACTGCTGCATAAGCTACAATGCAAATTAACATACTGCTGCTAAATAACAATATTTTTTTATGTAGCAATATGATAATTGGTTTAAATACTTAAATACTTAAAGGGTTGATTAAATCCTCTGTCAATTTAATTGAATATGCATCTAGAGGCGCGGTTGATTTAATTAAAATTGTCCTGTTATAACCACTAATATATTGTTCATATAAATTATAACAAGATCTAATAAGCTATGCTACGAACTGCTCGGGAAGCTAACAAGTCATTTTTATGCACTTAATTTTCCATTTTTCATCTTGATTGTCGCCTTCGAAGTAACCCATCTATTAAAACTTTGATCAACTTTTACGGTCGGAAGTTTAAAAGTCTTACCAACCAGGACACTATTGTTCATAATTATTTTTTTTCTCTGCGCTTCTGAAAAAACTATATTACAAAGTGGAATAAAATTTGTTACTCTTTAAATCGATTCTGTGACGGAAGTTTTAGAAAGTTAGCAAAATTTATTAATATACACAATTGCTTCTAATTAAGCGTTTTAAGAATCCCATTGTGACCCTGCTTCGAGAGTCAACATGAATTAATAACTTATTTTTTTTAAAAACTGTTAACGTCTCTATGACAAGGTGCAAAAGTACATTTCACTTAACATTAAAAGGACATCAACGAGTATTATAGAAAGTTGTATTTTTTATAATCACGATTTCATTACAAAAGCCGAGCCTTAGATGTTGTATTTCAAAAGGCCTTTGAGAAAAAACGTTACAACTTTTAAAGTTAAAATCTAACCAGATAGAATAAATGTAAGTAGCCGCCGGTGGGCTGGTAAAGTCAATGGAGCTCTAAAACAATTTGATTCTACAGTAACAATTACCTAACTTACTAACCTTGATATTTTAGAATCGACTAACTGTTGCAAAAATATCTCTGACCTAACATAAAGCGTTTGGAGAAACATGAAATACCGCCCTTAGTGTACATAACAGTTCCTTATCAGATCTACGTAGCCACTGTAACTTACACTTTCCTTCAGATTCAACCCGTCAGATGAAATCGTACCATTGTAAAATCGTACATCTGACGGATTGTATAAAAAATTAATAATAATTAAAAATAAATTATTAATAAATAAGTAATTACGATAGTATTAAAAATTATGCTGCACATTTGCAAAACAGTTAAATCTTCGACATATTTTCTAATACTACAATGAAATAGAAAAACCGTTTTCATGCATCGTTGTCAAATAAGAGATTAATCTGAGTAAACTAACAATCAAAGTATTATTAATTAATTTTCTAAAAAAAAGTTGTTTCACTGGTTGTTATATTTCTTCTTTGGTACTTATAATTTAGAAATCGGAATATCAATCGGCGTGTAGAATATTAAGAGACTTAAATAAATCGTCACACTTACTGAATATTTTGAAATATTGATACAAATTATATCTGGTACTTTAAAAGCTTTGATTAGATATTGGTAGGTTTATATCTAAACAAAGGTTATAAGTTATAAACTATTAATCAATACAAACATATAGTTTTAATTACTAAATAACTTTCCTTTCATCCGTAACTTAAAATTAGTATTCGCATTACAAATTTTTGATTTTTAGATAATATATATTAATCTATATTGCATCATCGCTGAATTCGGATGCACGGATCCTAAAGTATGGAAAAACTATTACGATACTGATATCGTAAGTTTTTCCATAGTTTCAAATTCGACTACGGACATCTGAATGTCCTTTAGTCGGATAGAATCGGAATGTGTGGATGATACTAACTTAAAGACTATTCGTTTCTTCCGTATCAATAGGCTAGATAAAAAGCCAAGGCCACATTGGAGATACAATTCCAACTTAAACAAATAAGCTAAAGAACAAACAACGACCTATTTTCAGAAATTTCACAGAGAAAACGAAAGTTGCATTAATACTTTTTGAATTAACCTCTAAAAGTGTTTACTCTGTGGGTCTCACGGTAAAACGAGGTAATCCTTTGTCTGGTCTACTTATCTCGAGGAAACAAGAGCAACTCACTAATTTATTAGTTAACTTATACAATACCGACGATGCCCCAGCAAGGGCCCATTTACATAAAACTTTCACGTTCACCGGGTCACGTTTGTATGTCTAAACATTCGTGCTGTGAAGGACCCCTCAGAGACTGATGAAAAATTGTTTCAATTATTATGGCCGGTGTCTTCGGTGTCATTGTGGTAAGGCACGGAAAACCGTGAAGAAAATTTTCTTAATAATTTATTAGATGACAGGGAAAAATCATGAATATTTTATGGTTTCTTGACATTCCTCGAGCGGTAAGACAGCTATACTCACGCACAAACGCAATAAATGTGGACGAGCCTACATCATTGTTTAAATAATCAGAAAATCAACAAATGTATTAAGATGTGCCTCCTAAATACAATTCAGCTATCTAGCGTTGCTAAATCTCATGAAAATTCCGGCAATCATTTGAGCTCTATCGTACAACTTCAAGGTTCAATATCGCATACCCAGTTTCAACAATAAATTGCACAGTAGTAAATAACGTAGGATAATTAATTAGTAACTGGCTAAGTAACATTTTAATACTATATTACAAATACTATATAGACACGCCGTGAACCCATACAGCAAACAATATAACGCGAGTGTCACAGTTGAGTTTTACGTAAAATGTAACAGGAATAAAAAAAGCGATCGTTACCATATATTAATAGTTTTTACATTGACACCTATTATTAGTTACTGATCTTATTCGAAATCTTTTCTTTAAAACTAGAAAGGGAGTGGTTTCTTGAAAACCTCGCTTATTGTCATTTATCGCTTAGCAGCCCACCAATTCTTGCACATAATAGGAAATTTTTATTAGGTACTGTAGATTTGACCGGGTGAACTTTGTATCCCCTGTAAATAAGAAATGAGACTTTTTAATTAGTAGTAAATTAGTATATTTTCCGCACTAAATTTTTTAAACTTTTCTTTGTGATCTTCCACACTCCTAAATTAAAGCGAACAAAACTCAATAAAAATTATTCTAACCTGCTAAGAGGTTTTTTAGAGTTAGCGCAACTAATGAACAGAAATTCATTTTATGCAGTGTTTTATTTTCTAACACCGAAGATAGCATTGGCCATCGGGTGCTCCATCTCACCTGACGGCAAACGAAGATAAGACCGAAGTTGGAAGCGAACCAAATCCTTAACTACAGAGGCTATCTTACCTCCAACAGACGGAACACAACAATGGTGTAAACATTATTGTCATAGCAACAGACTTAGGTAAAATGGTGGTAGCTAGCCAGGTAGGTGCTCTAAGAAAAAACCATACCACTCACCAAAGAGAGAGAGAGAGAATATGAAATTCACTAATCAAAATATGAACAACATGTTCTATGCTTTAATATACGGTTTCTGTTGAAAATTTGGCCACTATTGTTCAAATCCTCCAGACAAATGAACAAACTAAAATACAGTTACGAATTCTATTTTGGCAATCAGCTACGTAGCCGCAGCTCCCTAGAGAAAGAATTGTACCCATAATAATTATCGAATGGGTGACACCTAATATGTTTCAGAGTTGTGTAATAAAAAGGAAATCCTATATCTTTCTATTTATTTGGGTTATAAAACAGCTTATAAAATAAAGTCACCCATATCATTAACCACCACTTTTCCCTCGTGTCATTCAAAAGTATTATCTATTAATCAAATTGAAAGGTCCAAAATTAAAACCTAATTTCTCGATAGCTTCATATTTTCAATTATAATTTTGCTTTCATTTCCGAAGCGTAGGATCAATATTTTAATGCTAAAGATGCAGATAGTTAACGACGCAAAACGTCGGGTATCAGGAACCAAGAACCATTTTCACACGGACACGGGTTATTCTTAACCTAACACGAGGTCTAAGCTTAATCCCACTATCTGAGATCCGTCCAGCGTTTGGTCACTTTGAACCCGCCTCACAATCTTTTCGCTTTCTTAAGTTATTAAGCTTGGCTTTAGCCCACGATGTCGTAAGTGGCGCTAAACCTACGCTGCTAAAAATTTATTTCAGTTTGATCCAATAATCGCTGCTAGAATACACACCGAGCGAAGCGGCTAGAAGTAAAATTTAATGCCCAAGGAAATGTTCATCCAGATTTTAAAATAAATCAGGGTTTTTTATTTATTTACTTACTTTTTTAACCCTTGTCTTGTGCGTCAATCAAAAATAAAGGCAGCAAATCGTAAGTTCTCGTTGGAAGAAAATTACTATAATTTAGTTTTTAATTTTATGTTGTTGACTTTTTCGATGATCGAATCAAATTTTTTGCCTTAACTGTGAGCCCTTTGCAAAACAAATGGTACTTTTAAACAGTTTGCCACCTAATAGAATAAAAACAAAGGAATAAAAATTATTCTCGATTGAGTTATTATCAACATGTTATTAACAACTCTAGATAAACGGGGTGATACACAGTAACAACCGAAACCATAGGTTCAATCTGCCTTCTAAAGTATAGACAAACTTGATATTGACGCCAGCGAACTTTTCTATTA
The DNA here is from genome assembly GCA_943193645.1 of Acentria ephemerella. Classification (NCBI taxonomy): domain Eukaryota; kingdom Metazoa; phylum Arthropoda; class Insecta; order Lepidoptera; family Crambidae; genus Acentria; species Acentria ephemerella. The sequence goes on along the minus strand of OW971886.1, from coordinate 4,347,893 downwards.
TTCGCAATCTTATAAAAAGCAGTAAAAAAACTTAAAAATCAGGATTACACACTAATAAATTTTGCAGTAGGTATAAAACATGACTATTGCAATATTGAGTTAGGCACTATAGGACATAAAAAATAGTTATTGACTCTTGATTCTTGAAATAAAAGGTCAAAGTATTTTATGATTATACACACACAAGGCCAGCACCTCGCAAAAATTTTGGAAATTACTTGGATTATCGATTTTGTTTTGCTTCAATATCAATCAATGTATTATATAGAAGAAGAAAAAATTTTTATTGAACGGGAACAAGTTGCTTGTAGACCATATTTTGCTTCTGGAGAACCATATGTTTTTATAGTTCAGCATAATGTGGTGTTTGTTAATATTACGAGTGTTACTTACTACTTGTATTGGTGCTCGCAGTAGTAGCTACCCTAACACTCGAGGCGCCTGCGGAAGACCAGCGTGTCAGTCGGGGTGTCCTTTGACACCTTGACACATACTAATACGTGCAGTTCAAGAGATGAGACCTGAAAAACATGAGACGTGTACTACAAACACTAAATTATTATCCTTTTCATTAGTGGCATTTTTATTGATTTTGGGTTTGTTATATTGACTTTACATATTGGTACAAGTTTAAGTTATGTTCATGTTGAATATGTTGGATTTCCACAGACTTTGTCAAATATTTTTTTTAAATTACATTTAAGATAAATAAAAGTTCCTTAATTGTGTATTGCTTTTCTTGATTTTGTCTTTTTTTAAAGGATTCAAGCTAGGGTTCCAGTAGTCCAATTTACCATACTGATTGCGCTAATTGGACTACAGGACAGCCTTCAATAAATAAACATGTTTTACTAGTTGCCTTAATTAGTCTATGCTATCATAGAAACAAGCTATACTGTGTTTTTTAAATTATTTTTACAACATAAAAGGATTCGGTGATAGTTCACGTTCGTCCACTTTTTAACGTAATAACATTTTATTACGTCAAAACTGGTCCAATAAAGTTACTCTCCCCTATATTCGCACATAATTTCAAAGCGATGTATGTAAATACGCGAAGCCGTGGCGGGTAGCTACTTAAAAAATTAGTCCACCAATCTTAACCAAAACATACTGCAATTAGTATTCATTTTTTTTCCATGAAAGTACTTTGGCTACCTAATTACTTGTTCACTGTTCCATTTTATAAGATTTAATATTATCACTAGATTACACATTATATGAGGCTTTATTCAGGCTTATTTGCACCGCTATGTTTTGCTGGCAGACTTGGCTACGCATTATCTACGAAACCAAATCCGAGCTAAGTGGGTGAGAACCTTATGCCTACAACAGATAAACCTTTGTTGTAAGTTATCCTTTAGTTAGGGGCAAGCGTAAAGTAAACTAAGATAACAACACCGTGTGTTCGTCATACTTCAAAATTTAAGCTCTAACATTTCTTTCAAAAACTCTATATTCATATATTTATAGATATCAGATTTTAGATAAATATTCTTATGTTCAGAAAAACTTCGAAAACTTACTATTATGATAAATAACATCTAAAACATAATTATGTCAGCAATTTTTAAAAGCTTTTATGTGAATAAATAAATTGTTTTATTTTAATGGCATTTACAAAAACTTTTCCTTTTTTTTCTCGACCCACCACTATATAGAATTTGACCACTATATGATATTTTAAAAGACACAGATAACCATCCAATTAGGGTATTAAAAATTGAGAAAATAAGCACTTCAGCATAATTATCTAAACAAAACACTTTGGCTACAGAGAAAAATGTTCTCTACCATGTACTCTGTGCTCGTAAAAAAATATTTATAAATAAAGTTTTTATGACAATTTCATAAGCTATGCACACAATTTGCACAAATTCTGGGAAAACTTTAATTTAAGTGAAACAATTACCTGCTGATGTTCTGTTTACAGATAAGACCTGCCGAGTCTGTTGGCCGCAGTCCCCAAACCTCCCCGTGCCCAACTGCCTACGGCAGATAAAACCTTTGTTTCATCTTATCTCCCGGGGCCGACATAACACTTAAATTAAAAATGTCACACCTAAACCGGGCAATGGAGTGTCTTGATATATTTAAGGAAAGAAATAAATTATCACTGTTGCTTTTACAAGCAAAAAATACAATGAGTACTTTGAATTTTAACTTTGAAAGTTACTGTCTTAAAAATAATTCTTCTAACGTGGATAATATGGTAATTTTGTCAGATATGAGCTTGTAAAAGCTTTTTACCAGCTCATATCTGCGAAATGCTTTGAAATCCTGAGGTTTTTTTTCCAGATTTCTCAGGCAGCGTCACTTAATCTGTAAATTTCCATATATCAGACAATAGAATTCTATTGAGCCTTGGTAACTATTAAGGATTGAAATGTTTTTTAAAGATAAAGTAATAATAATTTGCGCATGCCATGAAACTGTGGTTGGAATTTTTTTACATTCAATTTTATATTACCAATCGGTTTTGATACATTTTAAAGCTGAGTATACAGATACGTATTAATTTCAAGTACAATGACTGTCATTGTACAACAAGAAAATAAACTATTTCAATTTATTTGAGGTCAATGATGATGTAATGTGTACCTACTTTAAGGTATTCGAAACATCTGTTTTACTTATGTTAAATAAATGAAGGTTAAGCTGATAATAACATACGTAAGCCATTTTCATTTAAAGAAATCGTTTATCAAAATGAAGACGTACCTCAGATTTGTCGTTGTTCTAGTGCTCGCTAATTTGATACACAGCAATAGCGTACTTAATAGGGAATTCTACAATCTCGACGATGCCCCAGAATTATTTCAAAAGTATATAGTCGACTACAATAAACAGTACGCAGACGATGAAGAATATGACAGACGCTACAACAATTTCTATAATAGTTTAATATTTATCAACGAACACAATGCGTCCAACTCAACGTACTCTGTTGGTATCAACCAGTTTACTGATTTGGGTGAAGGTGAAAGTCCATACCATAGAATAACTGGATAGGACAGCTTGCAAAATGTAAGTATACAATATTCTTACCTTGTTTAAGGGCATAAGTCGGATTAACGCCGTAACATAGCCACTTGACTAACTGCTAAAGGAAGAATATCCATTGAGTTACTTCTCTGATAATTAGTTTTCTTAAGATAAAATCTAAATACTTAGTCATGTTATTAATAATAACATTAACAATTTCTTATTAAAAGGCGTCACTTAGATGGCAGAATATTTATTTAAAACGTTTTTATTTGTGAACAACAGAACCAGCAATATTCTCAAGTAAATAAATTCTTTTATTATTATCAAGAATATATCCGGTCCCAAAGAGATAGCTATATAAATAATATTTTAGAAAAGGCTGTATCCAACACAAATATTTGGCAATTGCTTATGTCCGAATTTTGTGTAAGATACAGTCTTTTTCTATATAATTACTAGTCTTTTTTTTATTAGGACTACCAACAAGATTAAACACTGATACAAGCGAATTATAGGAATTAACACACTTAAAACTTAGTGCCATCTAAATTATAGGCCACGGCATGCAATGTGGGTTAGAATTTACTTGACAATTTTTTTTTCTTTGTCATTATACTAATAATTTTACACCTGTTAAATCCCTGTTAAATCTATTCGAAAATTTCTGTATATTCATAATGAAAATGAACCTCTCTAGAAGATTATTACGTTTTATACTTATCTGTGACACAATTCAACCATTATACATATTTATTTCTCATTTCAATGTATATGTCGGTTCATTTGTTATTAATTTATAAGACCCACAGATGGAGAGGTTCAGCGCAGCCCACGCTAGCTGCATTGCAAACATCTCTCTACTGTCCCAGTATTAAGATCGAATTTATTTTCTCATTCACTAGTTACAATACAATACAAGCGTCCATATTAACAACTGTTTTTCATTATTATTAAATACTAATAATTATTACCTGTAAATAAATACATATATTTTATAATTTCAATTAAGTTAACTATAGGAAAATCTAACTCCTTTAACTTAGCTATTTTTCCTGGAAAACCAGTTACTTTATTGTGATTTTAATTAAATAAATAAAAATTAAAAAATAAACAGCCATGACATTATGCTACTATTAGTAAACTATGAATGTATAAAATATAATAAAGTTTTTATAAGTATGCAAAAACAGACGTCTTACCTAATATCTAACTCGTTTTTTGGAGGTCAGTACATTGATGATATAAGATCTATGAGTGACCTTTATAGTACGAATATTATTGCTGTAAAATGAAGACGTATCTTGTGTTGTTAGTGGTTGTTGTAGCGGTGGGTTACATAAACTCAGCTGACGTCCCAGATAATAAAGAGAAGGAGTTCTACGATCTTGACGATTCACAAGCTTTATTTGAGAAGTATATAAAAGACTATAATAAAGTATATAGAGACGACGAGGAATATCAAAGGAGGTACAAGAACTTCATTAAGAGTTTGAAATCGATTAATGAGCACAATGCCTCCAAGTCCACGTATAACGTTGGTATCAACCAATTTGTTGATTTGGGAGAAGGCGAGAGCCCTTCGTATAGAATTGCTGGATAATGTTTTTAAACGTAAGTTTTTAAAATTACACATAATTAAATTATCAGATAAGTAGTAGTAAAACTGTTTTCACTTCTTGACATTTAAGATTTTGATTTTAAACTTTCAACTAAATGCATTTTGATTCTTCTTGAAATACTTTACAGAAATGCGTCCCAAATTAGAGGTAGTGATTGTACCTAACTAGGTACCCAAGATTGTCGATTTTATATAGTACATTTTATGTAAAAAGTATTTCTAAAAGTTTATGGTTAAGTTATAAAATTTTATTAAATAAAAGCTACTTTTTGGGGGCAAAATAAGAATAGGTATTCAACTTCCACGAGAATATATTTTTCATGTTCGTGAGCATAAAATTTTGTGTACACACGCCACGTGCCAATGTGAATGGTTATACTCATATATTACGCCATCATAGGCATTATAGCTTTTGCATAGAGGCGGTAATAGCGTGCATATTGTGACATTTATGTTGTTTCTTTCCAGCATACTTATTGAACCTTAACTTCATGCTATAAAGGTCATGTTGGTACGAAGTGACTTCTATTACATTACCGAAGGGTAGTTTATTTTCTACTAACATTATGACTAGAACGCGCTGTGCAAGCTATTGAACATATACAATTTAAGATAACTTTCAAGTATAATATATCTTTTACTGTACATTGTATTCTGTTATTTCTTTCATATTTATTATTATTTTCTCATTTACTATCGTGTCTGATTTACTTCATAATTTTTAATAGAGTTGTAATTATAATAATTTATGAAATTAATGATAAGTAAGCTATTGACGCTTACTAAAGGCTGTAGATAGCCATTAGTAATTATAACTATACTTACTTACAGGTTGAATTTTACTTAACTCTAAATGGTTATATTGAAAGTTCGTAACATATGACACTAAATATATTATTAGTGCTTATTCAGGCAAAGGACATCTTATAATAATAAGTCTTTTGTGCAAAACATCCAAATCACAAATTGTACTGTCACCGGTTAGTAGTTAGTTCTTGTTGCGATCACATAGAATTATTGTACCCCTAGTGTGAGATTCAATCGAATTGAACCGTCAAGATAGTGTTTGTAGTCAGCTGAAAAATTGTATACAAACAACATCAGTGCCTCTTTTGTGAAATATTGGAAAAAAAATAATAATTTATATATACAACGGAATATATGTAGTACAGAAACAAAAAATAGGCGGTCCTATCTGTAAGCAGCAATCTCTTCAAAGCAACCACGCTACTAGGTTAATATTTTGAATACTGGCATAGACAATAATGAAAGGCAATAACTTATATTGAATAAATTTATTTTTAGAATCAATACATCATCAAGAATTTTCCTGTATAAGAAATATTAAAGTCCTAGACATTTCCTCTATTAAACATGCAAAAATAAACAGAGAAACAACAGCAATAAACAGAATAAATATTCATTTTTGTCTCAATCGCTCGTTCGGAATGGAATGAAAATAAGAGTGAAACAATTTCATGAATAGGCTACTGAGCAGGGTTGCCAGATGCAAATTAAGTTACAAATCTATATAGTTAGTTATCCTACTTCGTTAGATTTTAGATCAAAGCAAGGAAATTATTTTTTATTATACACACACATAATTATACATATAAATATGTTACATAGAACACAGGCGAGCTTAACACACAAATGGGTTTCTTAACCTTTGAGATAGAATGTGATTTTATTTAGTTATAAAGTCATAATTGAAGTTTTATAAAATAACAAGTGCTACAATTTTATATATACATGCATACAATATTATAAAATATATACATTAGATTAAGCTGGGAGGAAATATTCTTTAAGTACTCTTCTGTAAACATCCAGTGTAGAACTCTCACGCAGCGAGTGTAGAAAAGAATTCCATAAATGTACAGCGTGGATAGTGAAAGAACCACTATATAGAAGAATAAGAATTGTCACTAGGAACAAGATACTCAATGCGTTCACACAAATAGCTAGGGAATCGAGGATTGTGTATAGGAAGCGTAATCTAGATGTGGGAGAAGGATTGGGCAAGGATTACCTTTGTAAAAAACGGAAGAAATATTTGTAAATGCTTCAGAGACTGAAACGAATAATAAAGTTTATTGCTCACATGCGTAACATGGACAGCTCATAATAAATTGTTGCCTATGAATAAACCCAAGTTCTTAACACTATTAATAATTGGGATATACAATATGGGGTGAATTGAACACAAAAGTAGATGATAGCTGTCTATCTTACACGACTTAACAACTCTCCTTTTGGGTTTTGCCGTAACCGAGTTAAAATAAGTAGTTGTGCTGTGCTGCATTTATGAAATGGTCTTTACAGCCCCTTTATTCTTGTATTTTCCAAATTTTAGCAACTGCAAATAACAATAAGAAATATATCTACAATTTCTTTCAACTAAAATTCGTTATTTATTTCAACTAAAATTTGTTCAACATAGTATGAATATTATTCAGTGATAATTTCCTGTTGTTTTTTCTTGCTGCCAAAAATAAATGTCCTTGAGAACTACTAGATTATGACTACCTATGTTCAAAAATTACAGTTTTTTGTCACATTCGTTAGGATGGCACTGTAAAATAGCATTATTTGAATTTTTGTGTAATAAACGGTCAGACTTGTAAATCACAAACATTAGATAGGTAATATTGTTGCTGTATATACAAAATCAAGTCACTAATACTGTATAGAAAAAATAAATTATCGAAAAGATAAGACAACCCTATTAAAAGATAACTCGCTTAGTATGCAAATGCCGACTCCAAGTAAAATGATGGATGCGTCTGCGCTCTCTTTTTATAAGATTTCGGGATAAACAACGCTGGGTTCTATAAAATTATTAATTAATTTGTGTTACCGTTTTAGTGTTCTTATTGACTTAATGGCAAATAAAACTGTATTGTCGTATTTCCGTTGTACTTTCGTCGATGCGTGTTATTATTTGGGATTTTTTTTTAACAGTGCTTAATAATTTTTTTAGTCATTTTCTTTATTTTTCTCAATTCTTTGTAGGTAATTTATAATACTTAATTATAGTAATTTACGTTTAAATCAGGTATGATTTACCTGAAAAAAATATTTTTATTTAGGTCGGGAAAAAGTCTTTTCGCATATAGTGTGTATAAACTTGTAATAAAATATCTTCGGCTATACTATTTGTATTTGGCTGGTTTTTATGACATTTAAAAAACAATAAAATTAGGAAAATTTTGTTTTCTACTATTTTTCATTTGTTTTTCTTTCTGTCAAAATGAGCGAATCGAATGAAGAAATTACATACATTTTAAAATTTTACTACTAATAGCCACGAATAATAATTGTGACGTTTATGGAACTATTGGAGTGTCAGTAAGAGTAGCACAAAGTTGGTGTAAGCGTTTTACAATCCGGGAATTTTGATGTCAAAGTTGCACCTCACTCTGGTCGCCCTGCTACGGATAAAAAGGACGATATTTTTGAAAAAGTGGAGCAAGATCGGCATATCAGCAGTTTCGTATTGCTATATAGCTGAAGAACTGATGAGATTAAAGCAAGAAGTTGAGAGAAAGTGGCCGGAATTTATTAATAGAAAAGGTGTGATCTTTCATCATGATAACGCTATACTACATACATCTTTAGCCACCCAGCATAAATTAAGAGAGTTTGGCTGGGAGGTGTTAATGCAGCTGCCATATAGTCCTTGCACCTTCAGATCTTCATCTGTTCAAGTCTCTTCAGAATTCTTTAGGCGGTGTCAGGTTAACATCAAGAGAGGACTGCCCAAACTACTTATTGCGGTTTTTTGATTAGAAGACCCAAAATTTCCTAGAAGAATATACCTAGAAGATGGCAGAAAGTCTAAGAACAAAACTGCACATATAAATTGTAATTAAATGTAAATTAACTTTTTTTAAAACGTCTTGAATTTTCATATATAATGCGAAGAAACTTTGCCCTAACCTATTATTACATTATTATGACATGAACTTCAACTTTGTAGCAACTGGTTTAATGAGTAACTTATGATGCGTTATATATGAGTACAGTGAAGTCTGAAAAGGCTCAGAAAATATCTATTCCACACCTCACCTGCAATCAACTCCAAAATACAAATTTTCAAGCTTTCAGTTTGGGCATTCTTTACTGCTACTTAAAATTATATTATTTTGTTGAATTTAATACAAATTATGAGAAAGTACGTCTTTAGTATTTTTAAACGAGGAATCTTTAAAATTAAATAAAGTATATCTTGTTTAGGTAAGTACCTTATATAATTATGATAATAATAGTATAATCCTTTAAAAAGGGAAGTTCTCATTGTTAGCTTCTCAGAAATAATGCTGCTTAAAATTACCTTAAAAAGTAACTTTGTTCTATTGTTCAACCCTCCTTTTTTACGAGAAGAAATCCGATTAGGGACGTACTCGTACCCGCCACTAGTTAGGCGGCGGGCGTGTGTGGGCTTACCCAGAACCTCATCAGAACGGCACTGGGTATACCCACTAAAACTCCTCGGTAATTCCATTGCCTTACAAAGGGGGTAACCTTGGTTCTGCAGAGCAATTCACCAGGCTACCTCCAGAAGGGCTGTTAAACCCACCTCCGGGATAAACTTAGCACTCAATAAGTTTGTCATAAAAAAAACTTTATAAATACATTCAAATGAAATATTCAAATCAATGTACGCAGTAAATCACCTTTGAACAAAAATTCAAGTTTTCCATGAGAAAATCATCCAGAGACAATATTTAACCCGTCTAAAATTGCTTTTCTATTAGTAATGAAACTCGCTGTTACTTCTAATATTCAAAATGGATTAAATACCTCCATTTTTGAATGACGTTCTTTCATAAATTTTACTGATTTGCGTTTAATAGCCCTATTCAGAATTTTTAAAATTTAGTAATATCAGCTTATCTGATTGTGCATAGAAAAGGGAAGGTAATATAAGAACTCTCAAAAAACTCTTACTAAGACTACTCTTAAGAAATCATTAACAGTTTTAGAACGCATTTTGACAGAATTGATATACATAATTGGTTTGTATTAATAATATTAATAATATTTCATACTTAGTAAATGAGATGCACTGTACTTTAATTTAGTTTTGGTGAGATCTTCAGAATCAGGCATAGAGTTTACAAGACGTAGAGTTTACACTTCGATAGATTGTGGCTGAAATTATAAAATGTGACCGAAGTTTGCTATTTTATAAAGCAGAATGGGTGATGAAAGGCAAAGGAAACGAACAACCGTTAACTGGAACACATTAATAATCTCGGTTAAAGAATTTTGCATAGGGACATTTTCACTTTCTCCTCGTAGGGTTGACACAAGGCGGGCGTAATGAATTAAATTAGGTCCCACTGATAACCTCTCCGCACAATCTCGGAGGCCGGGTACCAAACAAAGATTTGAATATTACTAGAAAAGATTTCGATTGACAAGTTTGAAAGGCTTAAATAATTCGTGCTGACTAAGTGCTATACTTACTATGTTCCAATGTAAATGATCCTATATAGTAAACCACTTTTGGGGCCGGCAAGGTGAGGGTGGCTAGGGCAGTATGTCGCATGCTCACTATCTATCTTCACATATGGACTCCTCTGCTGCTTATCATCAGGTGGTGTCGAGTCATTTGCTAAGCTTTATATTAAAAAAAATAGTTAAATAAGATTCAGTCGGTTTGAACAGTATTGATCGTGTTTGATATCGAAGTCAAATCACGAGTATCATTTTCATAAAATGACAATGGTGACTTTGTTGAAAATCAATACAAGCTTTTTTAAATACACTTACCATCTGAATGCAATTATAATCGAAACGAAATTCTATTGAGACACACTAGTAGTATTGGACTCATATCGCTTAGAGCTGACGGCCGATGATGGTGACGTCATAGTGTATGGCAGACTTGTGTTATATGGAGAGACTTGCAAGCTTATTTGCAAACTTTTTTTCAAAGTGATGATAACTAAGTTACCTGTGAATCAAATAACATTTTACTATCAATACAAGAGAGTGCTAATAAAAATTAATACATTTTGTCAGTAATTATCGTATTTTAATCATTAGTGTCTATGTGGATGTGGTTTTCTTTTTTCTTTTATTTCAACTCTTGGAATTATAAAAAAACTCTAAATACTCTTTACAACTAAGTACTATTTTAGTCAATTTTAGCGTCAGCTGTGTAAATTAAAAACGTAGATCCAGTAACAGTAACAGTAGAATTACTACTAAGTAAACGTCTATATCAGTGAGTTCTCTGTTCAAACTTATGCGCAAAATCGAAATAAAAGTGAAACACTGAGAGTGGACTACACTAACAGTACATGCATGAGTACCTAAAGAATGATAAGACACACAGTCCATATGTGAAAATATCTAGTAGAGTTTGCGACACAGTGCCCTAGCCACCTAGAACTTTCCAGCCCTAAGTGTTTATTTCACAAAGGAACGCATATTAGAATAAAACAGAATATCTTTATTGTACATCAACCAATTTAATACATATTTACATAGAGAATAATTGTATGAAGAATAGAAATATTATAAAATTCATAATATATTAAATAAAATTAGAGCAGGGTTAAATCCAGTAACTTTTTATATCTACGTTGGGGACAAGACCTTGCTAATGTCAAGTGGTCCGAAGCCCGAGAGTTATGTGCATAACGCCTGCTCTGTGATTTATCTCATTTGAGATCCTGCCCACATACATATGTATGGTCCCATACATTTTAACACACGCTTTTTGACCGCTATCTATTGAGGGCCAGTTTCATTTTAAGAATTTATGTTCAAGATTTTGTTTCTTTTCAGGTCCATGGCTTTGATATAGCGTCACACCGCAACAAATTATTTGGAAACTGCATATCTATTTATCAAAAAAAAGTTTTAAGGACGTTATGTTTTCATTTTCTTATTGTAATTTATATGTATAACACGATAAAAATAATTAATTTTTAAAAATCGACTTTTTATTCCTCGCTTCCTGTCCGATGCCAATTTCATATGTAAAAACCTAGAACCTAAGAGTTGTTGTTCTCTTGCCTTTTGCGAATTAGCACTTTAAAGCCGTATATTTTCAAATAGATTTTTGATTCAAATGATCACACCCAACACAGTTTTGGTCAACCTATCCAACGCCACCCTTCACCATAGGACAGACAGACAACAAAAGGAAAAGACAAAATTACTGAGAAAAAATAATTTATTCTTATTCGGTAGTTATACAGAACACTAATTAATAAGTTCGCCACCTACTACACATAGGCAAATATAGACCCGCACGTAATAAGTAGCTAAGAAGAATATCTCTATTCTTCACTTCTGCTTCAGAACATTGTTAGTTTTCGAGATTGAACGTGCGCATGATTCATATTCGCCTTTAGTTACGGTATGTTCAGTTGGATTATGTTTTAAGCAGTAGAGTAGAAAGGTGTTTTTCGTGTTTTATACCTCTCAGTATTCATTTACTGTGTATACCTCAAAATTTGAATAAGAAAAGTAGCTATTAATGCAAAATCGACCAATTATGATTTATGAAGCTGAGGGCAACCATGTGTTAAGAATTTACTACAGCAGGTATTCTGAACGCGGGATATAGGCAAGGGTTGATCTTTAGCAAAGTTCGAGTAGTGTGCTGGTGAATGGTGAACCAAATTTCTTTCACTGTTAAGCAGATAAAATTAGTCAGTGAACGCGTTTCCATAAAATACACTATGATAGAAGGCCATAAGCCTTGCCCGCTGATTTTCGAAATTCGACTGTTTTCTGTTCGACTTTTGATTTGTGGGGACAAAAAAGGATATTCTATCGTGAATGCGATAGTGACTATAGGACAAGATGCAATTTCTCATTGTGAATGTATTCACGAAGGACTTCGTGGGAACTATACCTGCTGCTGACAATACCGTGGCTTCACAATGCGATGCAACTGCTGTGATTGGAGTCTTTGCAAACAGATTATTATGTAGCGCAATATTAAAAGGTACTTCGATTTTACTTTGTCGTAATGTTACTTAAAATGCAAGTTAATTGTTTTTATACGCGTTTTCCTAGAACCACACTCTCTAACACGACTTTTCGTGTTTTTCTTTTCATTTATATTTAGAAAAAGGGGCCTGCGTTATTGAATTACGGCTGGGCTGCCTGAGGGAGGTCTGGTTGAATTGCTTTGGCAGAACGCAGGTCACCCTCGCGATGGGCAATTGAGTTACCGGAGAGTTTTAGTAGGTATTCGCAATGGCACTATATCTGGTACTGGGCGAGCCCCACACACGCCTGCCACTAAACCAGTGGCGGTTATAACATGCAACATATGAAATACATAATTCAGCATTTGTTATTGACTTACGTATGATTATTCAGTGTTTCATTTCTATTTATTCATTTATCGGGTAAATTCATTTATTTATCATCATTGTATCATTCCATTCTCACGTGGGTTTCATTTCGTGGTAAGCATAAACATAACATTTCATTTCGTATCTTCTTATCGTAATGACTAACATTACATTCCATTTTCAAAAATGTTTCTCGTAAGTCATTAACAAAACTGCGGTGTCTACCATTAGTCACCAAAACTACGTGGGGTAAAGGGACACATTACACCGGTATCCCGGAGCCAGAAATAAAGAAATAAGATATGGCTGTATGGGCTTTAGTTTCCTTTGCTTACCCTACAATAAGGAGAATCAAATAAATTAATTTTGACATTTTACCTGACACTTGTTTGGCAGCCCAGCTGTGTATATTTAGACATACTCTTTCTAATCTGTGCTGTATATTTATTTGCGGGTGCACGGCAATATGTTTTCTGCATTAGTAAAAGTTTTATTTGTTTAAATAATGATCATATTTTAAGCTTTAAATTTTATTTTTGAATGGACAGTGTATTTGTTCTCTTTCAAGTGTATTTTAAGCTTACTTCACAGTAAGGTAAGTGTTATATTTTTATTACTTTCCTTGGTATATGAAATCGATTTCCTATAAAAATACATATGGCTAGATTGCTAAAATACTGACCTTACTAATATCAATAATTAATAAAATGTAAAACAGTATTAATTAAAGACTTACTTTCTTTAATCCATTGTTCCATTTGGCTATGTTTAACTCAAGAATCTACAATTTAATAGTTTCTATGATGATTTTTCTACTTATGTTGATTTATAATTGCACTATCAAATAAACAATTAAGGTAATAAGCAATTAAAATTATATACTACTATAGTTTATTGTTTATTACTATAGTTTGTTTACAATTCTGAAATTCCTCAGTAGTAATGGACCTACCATATAGAATTCTGTTTTTGCTGGGATTTTACTAGCACAGTATTTGTAATAAAATTTAAATAAGAAAAATATCACTTAATTTAAAAAGTAAGTAACTTAAGCTCAGAGAAGTAAGAAGTAATTTATTGTATTGTATGTAATATATTTTAAAATCCATAGCTTCATGACTTAATTTATTAATAAATTAATTATTATTCAAAAAAGTTAAGTGGTGCCTAGTTATGTTCTTAACTCATTGGTTTAAAGTAAAAAGTTAGTAGTTGGCAGACTGTTTTACCTGAACTCTTCTATCTGTTTTAGAAGCGAAATAAATTATATTGTTATGATGTTTAATAATTCTCCTGACTCAAAAATATATGTATGGCAAGGATTTTGTTAAATTTTGATAGATGTGATACGTAACTGTTTTTACATTTGACATCGTAAAAATGTCTTTATTAAGTATTCTAAAATGATGAATAGCATAAGTTTATTAAATGGGTATATACACCTGGAAACTCATGAAAAGTTGTGTATGTTTTGTACAGTGTTACAAGTTAAAGACTAGATATAAATCTAAATACAAGAATAGTAACAGACTAGCTCCAATTAGAGTCAACTTATGCTAGCAACGAGTTGAATGTCAATCTGAAAACTAGTATATAAAGCCCAACTTAAACTTATCATCTTAATAATCATATTTCTTCTTCTGTTAATCAATCTCATTAACTCATAAACATTCTGCAGAATAATTATGCATAAATTTGTACATCTTTTATATGAGTTTTAATTTTAATATAATTGGCAAAAATAAGAGTTAATTTAGCTAGTGCTAGCATGAATTGAATTATAGAATTAGATATGGATTAAGTCTACAACATTTGGTTTTACATGTCAAATTTGTCAATTGTGATGTCCTTTGAAGGTAACTGACAAGCCAACTTTACGTGATAATTTCCTTATTCCATTTTGCATTATATGAAAAAAAAATCTCTTTTATTAGATTAATTCAAAGTAACAAAGATATATTTCATTATGATAATGGCAGAGAATACTCGTAATTTATGATCATTTTCTTCATGCTCTGATAAACCTATCAAGTCAGACGAAAAATGAAACACTTACTTCATTTGTAAAGTTGTGTAACAAATGATATGTATGAAATATAATGGTTCATTTAATTAATATGTAGTGGGCAAAGAATAGGGTTGTCAACATTACATTATTTTATTTTGCAGGTAATATGAATTATACTACAATACAGTACAATCTTGTACTGGAACTTCCTATGATTGACTATTGTGGTTTTTGTGACTGGTTGTATTATCTTTACCCAAAAACATTTTTTTTATATAAATAGTGGCACATTTTTATATAAAAATTGTCAGTAACTATACTTATAATATTATATCTTCTGCAGGGTTTCTTTAATCTTCTGGGAGTGGTCTGGTGAATTGTTGAGGCAGAATCCAGGTCACTCCCTGACCACTCCTCCTCCACTGAAGGGCTGCGGAGTTACCGGTGGAGTTTTAGTATTCCCAGTGTCGCTATCAGGCACTGAGCGAGTCCCACTCACACCCGCCACAGTGGCGGGTAGGTCCGTAAACGGATTTAAAAAAAAGGGTTTCTTTAATCTTCCGACGGATGAATTTGGTCATAAACCTTTGAATTTTTTAATATTTCACAAAGGTATTTAGTATATATTAAAATTCAATACCTTGTAAGCAAAACCATCGGCAGAAACCTACAATTAGGATTGTCAAAATTTGTTTTTATTTAAATAAATACTTACCTATAAATATCTTATGCCTTTGTACAATTCTCTGATATTCTGTTGTGTCCTTTTAATTTATTTGTGTGTACATAAATTGTTAAATAAAACAAATAAATAAATAATAAATTATATCAAGTACGTAATTTTTATCACGTACTATATAACTATATTTTTTTCTCGTAACTTACTAAACTAGCTCGTATCAACTTTCACTGGTTGAAGCTTAAGCCGCAGCGGCCGCAGCTTATCGTTCTTTTCGGTCATTGACCGCGTCACCTGTCAATATTTTTATAGATTATGTAGTCCCATGAACTATGGACCTGCATTCATAACATAAGTAGAAGTAGTTGATAGCCCTAAATATTTGGCGTAGTCTCTACGTTAGTCAACCAGTAGTCCGTCGCAAGCGTCGACGTTACGCTGCGCGTCATCGTTCAGTTCAGTTTTATTTTTATTTTATCAATATGATTTCAAATTTACATTGCTGATCAACTTTGTTAATATCCCACATTTTTTATTGGTAAGTAGATAGCTATAATTAAAGAAACTAAATAGCGAATTATTTTTTATTTAGATTGGAAACAGAAAGAACTTGCTTGTCGTAATGATAAACGTTCGAGTCTTTATAAATTAAATTTTAAATAAGTGGAATACTTAAATTTGTTGTTGGTCGCATCTGGCTTATGCGTGACACGACGTATAAAATACCTAACTGCTTTGACAGCCGCCTGGTTGAGTGGTCAATTACCCCGACCTATATAATTAGGGCTCCCCGTTTCGAAACCCGATAGGGGCAGACGTCTTTAGCATTTGTCTGATTTTTTAGTAATATTTTTAATATTTATTCAGGCGCATTCGTCAAGTGATCTATCCACAAGTTCTTTGATGCTTATTTTATCCTGGACAATTGGTGTGAGTATAAGATAATTAACTTATATTATGCATTTTATTGATGCGAATTTTATTATTCCACATTTACATTCGACATTTTTGGTTTTTGCATACTATAAGTTGGAACGTTTCATTGTTTTTGCTTTTATAAATTGAACATCTGTATAAATAAAATATTAATGAAATACCATAAATTGAAACCTCCAAAACATTCTTATATAAGGCAAACTGTTTCAATTAATTTTAAAAAAATAGTAGAGACAATATATATTTTTTTTAATTTTTACGCAATACTCGAAATATATAATCCAATCGATTGGTTGATTATTTTTGTTATTAAATTACGTCTGAATCTCTCATTAGATTCGGGCAAAGAGAGCTGAACTCTTCAATAAAAAATAAGCTAAAGTAAAAAAAAATGTTTGAAACCAGTAGCTTACAGACTTGTCGAAAAAACTGATGAACCATCTTGTTTTGCCTTTTTTGAAGAAATTTATCACTAAACATTTTAAAATAAATACTAAATTAAAACGGACTTCACTTTCTCAGAGTTGTCTGACATATTTATATCTATAGGTATTTCTATACGTTTGTTTACTATCTTTCTTTTAATGATAATGAAAGAGATAAGTAATACCCGCGAAGGGAAGCGCAGTTACCGGAACATTTGAGTATCATCAAACTCACCATCAGTTTACATCTTAAACTGTATAATACATCTCTTGTCTCCAGACTGTTAACTAATCAGTAGTATCAAGTTATTTGTTTATATTGCTCAGTTTACCCTAACTGGTTTATAGACATTACAGAGTGTGATTTGATATATGGTCATATGGTAGTGGTGAGTAATGAGAAGGCTGATGAGTAGGTAGAAAAAGGCATAAGACACTAGACAGATACCCATGGAGGCCCCGATCTTTTCTTTCACTATCACAACGTTTTATACACCCAGCCATTGAGAAAATGACTAAAACAGGTTAAAAGTTTAAAGCCAAAAAACACTGGAATTGAAACAGTCTAAATCCATCCTAAGGCTACAGGTAGGTGGAAGAGTATAAATGTTTTTGCAACCGGTAGAACACATGCTAATTGGGGCGCTCACAGGTTTTCTGCTATTCAGGTCCTAAATATATCATTAAGCAGCACAACATTTTCTGATAGTGATAGATTCGGTGGAACTTTTATCGATGCGATGGCTTAGCTAAAACCAGAACCAACCATTCTTTTGCAAATACCATTCCCAAAATCAGAAGGCTTGTTGACTACTAACTGAAGGCACAGAGATACGTATTTCACGAACTAAATTAATTTTAATTTCAATATTACTTGTTCATTACAATCCAACCAAAACGAAACCGTTGACCGGTGACGTGATTTGACGTTTCTGAAATGGGTACTTAAGCATTTTTTCCATTCCGATTCAAATGAGTCAAAAATGTATGGATCGTCGTAAGTCTCGACTAACTTGACGATCCTAAAAGTCATTCTTCCCCTCCTTATTGAATTGGAATGACAGAAATACGAATTACTTATATGTAATTTAGTCTGTGCAGGTACGGAATTGAGACCATTCGGCGTTTAGGCAGAGCAGAGGAGGGACAAAAATAATCCCAAAAAATCGAAATGTTGAAGTGCACTGTTTCATTTGTCATGGCCCCAAAATTAATTGAGATTATGTAAGGTTTGGTATTTAGTCATCGTGTTGTCCCTTGAGTTTACTTATATGCACGTTACTTATTCTATACCATTGTAGTAAGATCACGAAAAGAATAATAAGTATATAATCTATTATTATTTTGTTAATAACCGCTATATGGAACCAATGAGATAGAGGAAAGAGCCGTCATAATATGCAAAACGAAATTCCTTTATTATAAATTTTTCTAAAACAATGAATATGCGCATTTTTAAATTTTTCTATAGACAATACAATAAAAAGAAATACAATGTAATGTTTGTTCTTGTAATAAGTAGCTTAAAATAATCCGCGAAGACTGCGTTGGATCGGAGATTGTCTAGTATTGATCGAAAGTAGTGGCATATAACTAGATAAGCCTTTAAATTCCCCCTTTTTATATAAATTAAGTAATTTTGAAAGATTCTTTATCAGCTTATCATTGTTTTAGATAGAATTTTCAATTAAAACATGAGTCCGTAACATGACAATAGCCTATAAGTTATTGAAAAATACTGCAGTAAATTCCGGGACTTAACAATCCGGGTCTAGCGACAATATCGATCTGAATTAATTGATCGTAATGACTGTTTCTGATCGACCATAACAGATTGGCGGAAGAGTCGGCTTTGCGGCTTGATGATTTATACGGCATTGTGCTTCCAATCCCTTCGAATTACTCAGATTGAATTTGAGTCACGAGGTAATCTCTTAGTGTTAAAATCAAAATGTAAGTAGGTAATCTGTTAAGTCGTTAAACAACGCTAGTATTTATTATGTTAATATTGAAAAGTTCGTACTTATGTTTCTGCCCATCTAAGACAACTGTGCACTGCTTTGCTTTGAAATATACGATTTCTAGAATAATATCTACATTAATATATTATCTAACACTAGAAGAATATTATATCTTATCAATTGTATTTTGTATGGAATATAGATAACGGATAATTTTCAATATACTTCCTAATACCATAATATATACTAATTATAGCATTTTTTCTTGAACTCCAGTAGTATAATTTCCTTCTTTTGATCGGTACGAGTACTGGCAACAGTGAAAGTTCTGATTTTGTTAATTTGTTTTTTCGGACCTGATGTGTGATTCATCCGTTAATTGAGGACTTCGATTATTATTATTATTTAAAAATCAATTTATCGGCTCGGGGTATAAGAATACCACTCGGCAGAGAAGGCCAGACAGCCGAGGGTCCGAACGACAGAGAGAGATTCCTCTCGGCGGACAATCCTGGCGTTACTTGGTGTGTAGGTGTACTTGCAAATGTTTCTCTAGAAATATGTAATGATTATGTAATATTTTACATTACTGTGTTTATATATATTATTAAAGCAATAAATAATTAAATATTCGTGATGGTCGATAATTAAGTTACAATCTGCTTTGACACTACATGTATCTCAAAATTATATAGGTACAATATTGAGCATGAATTTAGAAAATAAGTTTTTTTATTGTTTTGTAAATTTTATGAAACATACGAAGTAGAAGATCACCGTGTAATTAAGTAGGTTTTTAGCCTTTTTAATGAATTTGCCAAATATTACTGCTTTAATATCGATAGAACAACAGTCTATTGAGTTATTCTATCATACACCTTCCAGGGGCAAGTCCGGCTGGTGGACGTGCTTTTAATTTTTTGATGGCGAACCCATCTATAAATTACCGAAGTCGCGCCCGCAGAAATATGTGAAGACTAGACACAGCCCTAATTTGTGATTGGCCTTTAGGTGCGATGAACACTGGAGAAACATATACGCACTCACTTGCCAAACCTTACAACAAAATTATGTAGGTATTTTCCCATATTTAGGAATTATTATTCGCGTCAACACCTAATAAGTGCAACAGTTTTCTATGTGTAATCACTTCCCTTTTCCAACAAACTTATTATTACCACTATTTGACTCACATTAATTATTTATAGCATTCAATACATATTTCAATCATCAACAACCTTCCTTTTCCATCACCGAGACCAAAATTGTGTTGATGAATTAATCATCACATATGTTTTATTAAAGAGATCCCAAGAGTGTAGCGTATTATGCATCGCATTGCTCACACATCCAATCAGTTATTCTGTTTTACTACCTCTGCAAGCCACAACAAGAATCTGTATAAACAAACAGGCTAACGATTGAAACCATGCTGGGGAGAGTTGGAAGCAAGCTCCGCGGATGAACACGAAACTATTGTAGATTTACCTCCTGAGATCCTGAGATGGCCCCTTTCATAATCCAATAATAATTACCGTTGTATTCTCACTTACTAGCATTCTTAACTCCATAGTCTGCTGTATCTTTAAGTAAATATGGTTGAAATAAAGTTGCAATAACTCAAATCACAAAAGCGGTTTATTTAAATTTTTAACATAAAATTATTAATACCTTATTTACTTTATATCGAAAATAATGTCGAAAATAATTTCAAAGCCAAATCTTTCTTTGATGCTCGTGAAAAATGGATCTACGCCTGTCGATTTCGTAAAAATGGATCATGAATTCATGTAGCTTAATCACCGTCCAGGGGCCGTGGTTCCTGAAGTAAAATTAATTTTGTTGTTCGCTGGGCATAGTAGGTCCTGTTACTCGATAACATTGATGTCGGTGACGGATTTTATTTGGGCCGGGTGAAATAAATGGCCAAAGTACGTGACATGCCACCAATGTCCGCTTGATGAATCGGCGACTTGTAATCGTTGAACTAACACCAATCCGGCAATTTGTTAAAGGGGAAAGCTTTGACCCCTTGCGTGATAAAATTGTTTTTTTTGGAAATATACGATTTCCATTATTAAAAAATCGTTGTTGTGTAGCATAAAAAGCATAGAGTTTACCAGCATACGTTTCTCTTCCTTCGTAATTCGTAATTACCTAAAATTCACATTCGAAAGACATGAAAGGACGCTTGCCGGGTGGAGGCATATGGGGCGGCTGCTTAACGCTGCATTACTTTATAGATTCTTTTTTACAGTAACCATTATAAGTGGATGTAGGCATTTACATGCTCTGTGAGTATGTTCACGTACCTAACTACTTGTTATAGATTTTACACTTCGGTGTACAAAATACTAATGGACTCAGTACGATTAAATTTCAACATTTTATTATTATTTTAGACGTTGTAGAATTCATTTATCTAATATATATATCTATATCAGATTAAAATTTTGTGATATCTTTCAAAAAACTAATCAACGGCTTGCATACGTAACGTTTTCTTATAATCCAATGTTTACCTTATCTAACCCAATATTTAATGTAAGTAAGCGTTTTATTATTTACCCTTAACGGGAAACTGTCTTTAATTTAGACTACAAAAAAGCGAACAAGACGATTACGTAAAGTTTCTTTTATTTTGTGCCTACCAAATATCTATATAGACTACAAAAGAATATTGTATTACTTTGTTGCTTATTGTTAGAATCGTATTGTATATCTTAAGTACTTAAGTACTTATTTCACTTTGTAGAACATAAGGTGTGCTGAAAATAAAAGGTCCAAAGTCACGTCCTCGAATTATTTGACGTAGATGTAACGACCACGTTTTGGACGTCCCAGACAGATGGGCCTAGAACGTGCTCTATCTCCCTACTTCTGCTTCAGGATTCAGCTAATCGTATCTTTCAGTTTTTGAACTCTCTTGAAAACTCGTTAACCTTAAACTTACGACCCATAAAATATTCATAGTCTTTTAGTACTGATATTAAAAAAATCGAAGACATCTTTATATATTTTCGCCAGAGGTTTGTTTGTAAATATTCGTGGTCACAATATTTATAATATCAAAGATAGGATATGGTTTATTGTATACCATAAATTTTAATCAGAAAATATACAGGAACAACATTTTACAAGGGCTGTTTTATCGCTAAGTAGACGGACAGGATACACAAGAAAAAGATAGACGAGTGATGTAATAATATTATTTTATATTCTAATATAAAATAATATAATTACAATAAATAATGAATAATATAATTAAATACTACGTTTTAATTCTATAAGAAAAATAAATTTGATGAAATAATATGCCGCTATGTATTTTATCGTTGGTACCTCCGTACAGATACTGAAAAGCATTACCTTCAGTATGAATATAAACTGTACTACAATAACATAAATTTGAGTAAAGAGAAGCGCTTTTTATAAATCCTTCGTTTTATCAAAGCAATATGCATATAAAATATATTCAGTCTGCATCATTGCTTATTACTATCCGATAACAACAGTGAACTCATTTTCTTGAATCTTTTTTTCTTTATGTACCTAATCAATTTAAGGTACTATATTTTTGTATGAGATTAAATTATTATTTACGTTTGCGTCAAAAATAATAATTTGAAATCCCAATACCCAATTTCATAAAATCGATGGATCGCGTTTCGTACGTCCAAATAGATGAGTAAAGTACGTGATGAGCCTCTCAGAGCTTGGCTGATGAATCGGCGACTTGTAATCGTAGGAGTAGCTTGGGTGGATCCCATAATTTATTATAAGGAAACTTGATTAACCCCGAACTCCCGTGTCGTTTGCAGATGTGCAATATCATTTGCTGATAAAACTAATCCAAGTTAGTCTCAGTTTGGCTTTACAAGTCACGTTTTAACGAATAAAAATGAGGAATAGTTTGACAGAATTATAACAGTGATCAGATACTACAATGCACAGTAGTGAAACGTGTTCACTAAAAGTAATAGATAATTTAAAAGGAATAGATAAATGTGTCATATTTGTTAAGAAATGATTACAATCAACCTCAATTTATATAATGAGAACACATCTATACAGAAGTTAGATATATAAACAAATTAAGACATTTAAGTTTGCGACAGAAGTAAAATTATATGCGTTAGGCAATGAGTTTATGTTGTAAAAATCAAGAACGTTAACTATATGGCAAATGTGCAGGTCACTGGCTTTAAAACTACCTCATAAATATTTAATTACTCACGTTATCATTCACGTTAGCTCAGTGTTTACAATTTTCCATACTAGCTTAATGCGGGTCAGTATTTTAAGACATACTTTGTTGTTCCAAATCCCGCTACTAAAAAACGTTTCAGGTTCCGTATTAATGATCGCTACGTGCTTCGCTTTCCAGTTGCGACAAATCGTCGTCTCGTAATCGACGCCTTCTTTTCGGGCAATTTGTTCTTATAAAAATAACGCAGCTTGTACAAACCGTAATTTGTCTGAAATTTGTCTGGGAATGTTGTAATCTATAACAATCATAGAATGTTCTTTCCTTACTATGTTACGTCTGTGTTATCCTATCAAAATAATTGCAATAGAGTTATTTGCAATACAGAAGAAAAGAGACAATCACTCCTTTCACAAAATGGACTAAAGAAGGGTTCTAGTAATGGTCGACGAACCTGGAAAGTGGGTAACTAAACTGGATAAGCTTAAACAAATCCTACATCCTATATTCTTTGAGAGGTGGAATAAGTAACAGCTTACATAATATTTGAGAAGTAGAGCTTAGTGGTTTATACAATTCATCGTCAAATATTGAGAAAACCTTGGGCAAATACCGCTACCTTAGAAAAGATCGTACCCTTTTTAGCTACTACCCTAGTTTCCTGTAAAGATCTCATTCTGATAAAGATATACAAAATTTGTTAAAGAAGGGTTACATTAGAAGAAATCTGATTGTATGTGACTGTGATGCATGTATTTCGGAAATACTGTTTCCCATTGTGAAACATGAATACTAAGTAATCTAGATAACCTTTAATTGATTGGATTTCATTTACATCTGTATAAATGAACTACTCATAAAAACTTTGCTTACAAATATGTTTTCGATTACTATAGAGATTACAGGCCTGACTCTGATGTACTAAATAAATTGTGTTTTGGTGACGTTCATTCGTGGATAACTCGCGTTTTAGCAACTGCATTTATGCTGTCGAACTGCCACTACTTTATTTACTGTATCGTACTATTTGTTACGAATCGTTCGATCGAAGTTACTCTTGTTTAAGAAGCAGTGCAGCTTTATCAAAATCCATGGAGATAGAGTAGCATCATTGATATCTAGAGAAACACTGAGCCACCTTCCACCTCCAGAAACTAAAATTAACTATCTTGCTACGACTTGTAACAGAATTTGAATGGTTTATTCAGCCGCTTCATCTCAAAACAGTTATTAGAAACTAGTCGCCGCTGACAGCTGGACGCTGGGCACTTTATTATCCCTATGAAAGTTGGAATTATATGGAGACAATACAATCATAGTTTTGTTTAGATTTCAAATATATTTTTTTTTATTTAAAATAAAATTCAATACATATGTAAAAGAATGAAAAACATTGCGGTCCGCATAACGTTTAGATCATAATGGAGAAAAATAATAACAGTCTTGAGTCATGTCAAAGGAGTCCCACATAACCCTGCAACCGTATTTTCCCACGGTGCAGGGTTAAGTAAGCGGCGGAATTTTGAACGAATTGATAGGTGACAACAAACACTATCGACACGGTTCAATTCTATAGAAACTTACACCAGGAGTGCTGCGATTCGTCGCTATCACTCTATTAAATCGTCGCTGTCGATCGGTGTTATTATGTGTGTAGTGGGGATGTTTTGGTCGCTGCATCTAGATGCATCTAGCTAGCTACTGGAGATTTGTCCATCGCAATCGACTGTTGACAGACATATAATTTTTAAAAAAGTATGTAATTTTTTTTTAATGCGTGTTGGTGATGGTGTTCACCTGGTGGTGTCGAGTCATTTGCTGAGCTTTTTATTAACAAAAATATATCTGATATATGACAATGCTGTCCTCATACGTATAGGCCTAGTCACTTCGATATCAGATAACATTGATTGTGACTCGCCGCAGATTTTATCACACTTATCAAATTGATTAAAATGAGCTCTAAGACTTGTTAGTCAGGGAATGTATGACTACGTTTTTTTTGGTACGCATGTACGCATCGAATCGTTTTATGCGCTTTGTATATGCAAAAAATTTGCAGTATAGCCAACTAAAAATAAGCCTGAAAAGTCGCTTTGTTGACTGACTAGTCCCCAAAGACCAATGACGTACAGTGTTGTTGTGGTCTCGGTACTTAACTTGAAATAAGACTGTCTGAAAAACCAACTACTTAGATGTTATATTTAATATATTATTATTTTGACCGCCTTTATACAATGTAGCATCTACAAAATTTAGGTGTACAATTCTATCTATTTATCTATTGTTTTAAGTATGTTTCAAGTTTAGCAAAGTAAATGAGATGTACTGACATACTTAAACATTCCCATATATCTGTATATTGACCTGTAGAAGAAATAATAAAAAATGTTGAAAAACGATAACCATAAAAATTTCTATAAAACTTATCAATAATTCACTGAATATCAAGCAGCCAGCCAAATATAAAATAAACCGTTACCTATTTATTAACACAAAACAGTTATTTGTTAAGTAGAATGTTTTGTGATAGATTTTTTAAAACTGAGAAACAGTTTTGTTTTATTGAGTCACTTTATTTAAAAATTCATAATGTTTTGAGCATTTTCACATCTGACCACTGTGTTTTTTGCCTCGAACGCCATCATCAAAAGTAATATGAAGTAGCAATGTAAACTAATAACAATTTTAACAGTATTTCAGTTAGTCATACAAATAAAAAAATATAATAATAATTTTATGCATTTTATTTTTAATAATTTTTGGATTTTCCTTATTTTACTTCATATTAAACCGGGTGGAGTAACCTAAATTAAATCGAACGATGCTCTATATAAACTATTTGGTGAAGCAGCTTCTTAATTCTAGCGAGACTAATGAACAGTATCTTTGTATATGAAGAGAAGAATATGAAAAAGAAGAAGAAATCTACAACTTACAACCTACTACATTTCTATGAATAATATCCAAAGACTAGGCGGTTTCTGATGTATATTATGTAGCTCCAAATATTTTCGGAACATCTTTACCTCAAAAATTATAATAAACGTCTTATCGGCTGTTAAGAATGTCTACGATCATTATTTTTGGGTTTCCGAGTTTCGACACATTCGTACCGACGACATTGACGAATAGCGAGAAGACGGACAGACAGATTGATCGACGAATTACGTAGCTAACATGATTTATGGCTGGCCTGGATAGTGCGGGAGTAAGGACTGCAATCCCTCAGGATACAGTGATAGTTGAATCTGATGACGTGTGCTGGACTGTGAAATAAGTGGTTGCGATAAATTTATCTACTTAACAAATATAATCCGGTTTGAGAAATTTATTTTAGGTATATTAAAATCTTGCCAGCAACTACATACGTATCATATATTAACTTTCATATTTGCTCCGATTTAGTTCTGCACGGATTAAAAATGAATTTAAATTCAGTACTATTCTTTCCTTAAAAGCCGACCAAACAATGAGATTGGCGGTGAAGTAAATTTAAGTTTCTTAATCGGAGACTTAATTGCCATATTGTGACGCTAATTATGAAATATATCGATTGATTAAGTGTCAACAACCCACTTGACGCTCATTAAAGTTATTGTACGACTTTCATATTGAATTCAAATGAGAATCAAATGCAATAGAGGCAAATAGTCTCTTTACTGGAATTGCATGAGAAATCGAGGAAATAATTTTTAAACAATAAAAAATGTAAACAATTATAATGCAATATTATTACCTATAAACTAGTACCAACAAACCTAAAGAAGAGGTAATGCAAATATTTTCCAATTGAATTTATGTTGGATTACTGCTCTCCTATGGTCTCAATATAAAGTTTCCTTTTAATTTTATTGATTTATAAACAACGCCTGAGTTATACTGAGTTACCGTTAGGCAGGTCCTGAACATATTTGCAAAATTTTACAAATAACTTCTAAATGAATTCTTAAATCATTTAAATTAATTTACATAAATTAATGTAATCTAATATCTTGTATTTGGTATAATAAAAAATTGTTTCGATGTCTTAAAATAGTTCATTAATATTCAACTATTAGCTCCCGATATTATTGCTTAGTAAGTACAATAATTACGTAGGTAATTTATTAAAACAAACGTAAGTTGTACCCGCTCAGGAATAAAAAACATATTTGAATAATATCATCAGGGAATATAATTGAATCTTAATAACAAAAGCAGTAAGATTTACAATAATCACAATTGAATAATTTAATTCAATGCTATTGATGATAATTTTTGATAATTTTTTCAAACATTAAGAATATTTCCCCTGTGCTCTTTGTAATAAATCTGCATTAATCGTAAAATCGTCGGCAAAAACTATTTACGAACCACAACACTTTTATGGTTTATGTTTGTCACAGTCTGACATCTTGATATCAATTCGTTAGAAAGTTGTTAAGCTTCTACACATTTTGCAAGTTTATGTAATTAAATAAAACACTCATTACATAATGAATTCCTAATGTGCTATTGCCACTCTGAGTCTTCATACATAAATCGTTCCCATCTACTATTTATGCGCTGTTCATAACAGTTTCAAATTGGTACCTATAATATAATCAGTATCCTTCAAAAATATTCCATATAACTTACCATAATGTAACTACGATCATTCTATACTTACTTACTATAAATTCTTCTTGGCCGTGGACGGTTATCGTATAAACGCAGTAAGATTACAATACCCATCACCAACATTCAAAACACATAATAATCAAAGATAGCTGTTTTACCTTTACATATAATTTATGAAAATGGCATTCATTCATAGTTTCTCGTGACGTTTTATTGAAGAACAGTAATTTGAGTTAACATATCGCAAGGCTTATCTTAGCGGAACAAATTGCTTGAAGGTCGGATTCAATCGGTATAAAGTATTTCAAATATATGTTTTAATGCATGCAATGTTGTACTGACCAATAATCAAAGAGTGGCTCAGGCTCTCTTTTATAATAGAGCATGAATTGAATCAGAGTTGAAACTAGTGTCAACATGCGTATTGCGTAATATGACGAACTATTGAAAGACATCTATTGACTCTTAAGTAAACCCGAGAAAGATGGAAATAAAACCTCATGTATTGAGAGACTCTCCCTGTCTTTTGTGAGTAACTTCTCTCTTCGCTTGGGAATGGCTTTTTGTTGACTATTGACATTACGTCCAGAATTCCTTATTTTCTATTCAATATGATCTGGGAAGATGCAAAAAGTTATTTATTTATTTTATTGTATCTGGAAAGCTTACGGCAACGTTCACATTTAATTATCCTCTATGTTTCATTAAGCCGTTAATTAATTGTAATATGCTACTGCAACTTTATATTTGATAACAATTATTGTTATCAACTTTATATTTATGGACTACATTTTATATGATTAGCAGGGACGTAAAAATAATTTGTGTATAAACAAAGGTTTCAAGTTAATATTAAACGGGGGCTTATTTAATGTATCCATTCATCGGTAATTGTAGCAAACAATAAAACTAACAAAGTCTAAGATGTACAAACACAAACAGAGAGTTAATGGAAATCCTCAACCCAATTTTGGCAAATAATTGGTTAGACCCACCTGGTTTTAGCAACAAAGCCGTCCCTCCGACATTGTTCACCAAAGGTTTTATCAGTCCAATGTTACATCTCATCGCAAATTAACACAACCAACCACAATATTATCTGGAACATGACCAACGCCCTTGCCTCCCTTAACCTTAATTGGTAATTTTCCCCCCCAAATAG
The DNA here is from genome assembly GCA_943193645.1 of Acentria ephemerella. NCBI lineage: Eukaryota > Metazoa > Arthropoda > Insecta > Lepidoptera > Crambidae > Acentria > Acentria ephemerella. Next base: position 4,318,977 of record OW971886.1, on the reverse strand, counting down.
TTATCTTGTAAGAGGTGAATTGACAGTAATTGATTTGTTTCCCCCGAATTCTTTTCACTTCCACAAATCTCTTTTAGGAAAGAAGACTAGTTACTGTTCAAGCATCTTAATATAATTAAGTTTGAGGTATGTATTCACTATATTGTAAAGTTTAAAGTTACTCCATCATCAGCTGCCTATTGCTACCTGCACGAAACAGCAAAGTTTAAAATGCCATATTTAGATCCCAAATTAACCTTAGCTAAATTTGTTTTGTTGAAACAAGTTCTATCAAACCACTACGCCCTGGGCCCGTAGCAATATCCTCAAATTATATTACGATGCTTTTTTTATTATATACCGCAAAATACACAATTTCAACGTACATGGTAAACCTTCCATTTATTAGCTATATACAATAAATGATTATCGAGGACTTTAATATTTTGTCATATACAATAAAACAATGATACATCGATTATTATGACCCTTTTCTGTTATATCTTTCATGCTTTTGTTTTTGTCCGGCCGAGTTTAACATTGGGCCAACCCAACCAAACGCCCGAGCGTTTATTAGGAAATTGGAAGTACACGACACAAAAGGCCTTAAATTAAATCAACTGCCCCAATATTCCCTGTGGAGGTATATACATATGGTCTAGCAGCCATATGAGTTCCATATTGATTATAGGTACTTTAATGAGCTTTTACCCAAATGTTATTAACACTTATTGAATCTCGTGAAATTTAGATAGTTTCTGAACATTCAGCCAACTCTGATATGAATAAACAAAGGAACTTGCACACTCGCTCTTTTATGAAAATAAAAGTTATACAACGACTAAATAAAGAATGAACAGTGTTCCGAACTTTTGTTTCACGATATATTATTATATCATGTTCAAAGAAGTTTTCTTTTTGCCTGCTATTGTATTGTTTATCGGGAACAAGAGTTTGAAAGGTTTCCTTCGGTAGTGTCTACAACTGTTACGACGTTATTCTTCCCAAGACACTTTCAGGATATCCAAGATAAACGTAATTATTATTTTTGTGGGATAGTCATAATTAAATTATAGTTCTTAAATACTGTATTAAGTTTAAATTCGAAATTACTGATAAATGTAATTAATATAAGACTTAATAGGACGGTGTGGTTGTGTTCAGCTGTTACTTATTTTACACCTTTTATTATTATAGCGACAAAGCTTGTGTCAAAAATGCTTTTAATGATAAATTTACTTTCTCTATCTAATGGGTAATTATAGTTAACGGACTTTTTATTCCGCTTAGAGTTGAATAAATTTAATTAACTTCAAGTATATTCTTGTCAATAACAAGAATTCATACCCATATTAGTGCAGGTAGGTAAGACACCTATTTATTTAATTTATAAGATAGAAATATTTTTGTAACATCACACAAATGTGTATATCATTATCACTATTGCAGATGCATTCGGATGAAATAATAGTATTAAATAGGTTTCGTAATCCTACATGATCATCCATCACGAAACTAAATGTTTATTTTTATTGTCCGTAGGTTCAATAAAGATGTCTTCGCCATCTAAGCAACGCTTAAAGAGGCAGACATGGTGTAAACGATTGATGCACAAGAGACTGCCAATCGCAAAATGGCTGCCTGAATATGACTCGGAAAAAGCTGTGGCAGATTTGATAGCAGGTATCACGGTTGGGTTGACTGTCATACCACAAGCTTTGGCATATGCCACTTTAGCTGGGTTAGATCCTCAGGTAATAAAATTTTTATCTTGTTTTACCGATTTAATCTTAAATTACCCTAGATTCCCTGGTAGAAATTATAATAAACTATTAAGTTTTGTATTTTATTCTATCATTAAGAATCTATATGCATAAAAACTGTAGCACTTCATACTATTGAAGAAATGTAACTAAGTATTGCAACTATTATATATACTACTTTCACTGTTATTGTAACCAGTTCGAAATAGGCCCCTTGTTACGCATAATTTCCAGCAAGTTAAAACATAATCTTATAAACAGTTCGTCAAATTGTTCCATGTGACTAGATATCGAGAGCAGTTAGTTTCAGTAAGTACCTATTAAGGCATCCTCGTCAGAAGTAAATAACTTTAGAAAAAAGTTAGAAGTTTTTGAGCTCAAAAGTCGAGGGAAAAATACCCTCATTATCATCTTCAGTTTGGACAAAAAAAATTGTCTGCAAACCCGTTATAATTGTAACAAGAAATTATAATTATCTGATTTTTTTCCAGTATGGCCTGTATTCTTCTTTCGTGGGTTGCTTTATCTATGTCTTCTTAGGCTCCTGCAAAGACATAACTCTCGGACCTACTGCCTTAATGTCGCTCATGACCTATCAGCAAATTCAAAATAGAAATGCAGACTACGCTGTTTTACTCTGCTTCCTTACTGGACTCGTGCAGTTAGTCATGGGGATGCTACATCTAGGTAAGTGTTAAAAACGAGTTATTACTGTTTGTTTGTATGTAAAACGGGACCTGTCCGAAATTTCTCTATCCTCTTCGTAACGAAGGCAAACAAAGGTAGATTTAAATAAACGAACTTTAGATTTTTCTAAGATGTCATGAAATGCCTGGTAAACATATTGTGTCCCTTGGAGCATTACAAATGTTATTAATAACGCATCGTCTTCCCTTAGCATTTGAATTATGTATTTAATGTTTTATATTTAGAACCTCGTTTTCTTCATCTTAATTGAAAGGCCTTTACATAGAAATGTTAAAGTAAATTCTTTGCTTATATCTCGAACTAGGTACTATAAGTAACCATTAAGTGGCATATCTTAAATTAAATTATGTGACCAACAATGTGGAAAACGAGCCTTGTTATCGTGACAGCGCTAGATGTACCAAATAATATCTTTTGTTTATACTGGGTCCTTATCAGGATAATTTTTAATTTTCGCTTGGCAGTTGAATTTTATTAAAAAAACCTATAGTACGATGTATAATGTTTCGTAATTTATAAATATTTATGCAAGCAGTATCGTATCTTATGTATGTAGCTTAAAAATTCAAATTCAAAACAGTTAATTGCTAGATATTAATATTATTATTACTATTCGACTACAACCATAGTCAAAAGCGAATTGTGATCAAGACGGAACAGCAATAACAATTTCGGCTATTGTTTTAGGGCCTTGTAAACACCCCTGGAGCCGAAATTGTCTTGTACGAAATTATTGTATTGTAACGACACTGGGGTGGACTTAGGGAGATAGGTTTTTGAGAATAACACAATAAGGTTTATATAGCTGAGATAAAATGATATTGGAGAGTTGTTTTTCCCCAGTCAAAATTACGCCGTTAATATTATAGAGACGAGTCTTATTATGAACATGGAAGACATAGAAACTAATCCTAAAAAAAAATATAACAAATAAATATCTACGTAATATAACTATGCAGATATAATATTTACCTAAATATCTATTATATAATTCCTATTCTTATTTTTTCTTTTAAGCTAAAAATAATCGGATAAACTATTTTGTGCCGTTTCTCGTGATACCTTCAATGGTTTTTTGGGAAAAGATCTCACTAAATCTGTTTTTGCTAAGTCTAAGCCAAAAGGTCAGCACGATGAAGGATCTTGGTCAACAAAGCACTATTTATGGATGCAATCTGACTTAAATTGATTTGTCAGAGCCATGGCTTAAGATACACTTACCATTAATTTTATTACGTTTTATGGACGAAGACAAACTCATAACCCCTAACCTCTATATAATTTTATTTGGTTAAGATCTTTTGTAAGTTTGTGTTTCTTCTAATAGTTATAGTTAACGGACTTTGTATGAAGTCTAAAGTTGAATTAAAGGGAAATAAGTAAACAAAAAGTTTTCTCTCTTTAATAAGAGATAAATCTTTTTGTTTGTGTAATTATAATAAAATATTAGTTAATAAAACCATTTTTCCAATCAACATATATAAATAATATTAGAAGTTGCTGCTAGCTATGCTATATTTTAAAAGTTATTTGCAGGTGTTTTAATAGACTTCATATCAGTTCCGGTAACTGTTGGCTTCACGTCAGCTACGTCTGTGATCATCGCGGTTTCTCAAATTAAGAGTCTCCTTGGTTTGCAATTCAACGAAAATGGATTTCTGGACACAGTCAAAAAGGTTACTATGTTTGTACTTTTCACGTTCTTATTCAATATATCTCATATACAATTTCGATGATTAAAATATGTTTATTGTTGCTAACTTTTCAGGTGGTAATAAATTTACCAAACGCACGATTAGCAGACAGTGTCCTAGGAATATCTTGTATATTCATCTTATTATTGATGCGGGTGAGTATTTTATAGCTCTATAGTTGCATCCTTTGAAGCAAAATCGTTTATTAGTGATCAAGTGGCTGAAACTATCTACTTCAATTCCCAGTAGGGGTAGAAATTCAGCACTTTGTTTGATAGGTGCTAGGACTTTTTCTCAGTCCACCTACTGCCTGACTAATGTTATCAACATTGTTGTGTCCCGGCAGTTGCTTAGATAGCCAGTTTCTCTGCGGTTAAAGAATCCAGCTGTAGCTCCGTTCTATCTTCGGCCTTATCCTCATTAGTATACCAATTGAATAACAAAAAACTTAGACAAAACATAGTAGAATAAACTTTAATTATTTATTTGCTCTAAAGGATGGATTACAAATGCCCTATAAACACAAATCTATTTTGTACTATCATTTGGTATTTCAGAAACTGAAAGACGTCAATTTACCTACCCGAAGGGGGTTGAAAAAAACCTTATGGTTATTATCTACATCAAGAAATGCTATCGTTGTACTCCTGTGTTCCGTGACGGCGTACTTAATGAAGGAAAATTTGAATTATTCGTTCAAACTAACGGGTACTGTCAGGTGGGTGTAGTGGTAATATTTCAGCAAGAAATTCAATTGAAATTCATTGTGTTCAATTGTAATTTGCAACTCGTGTTATTGCATTTGTGCTGATAGTCATATTAAAGGTAGACTTCAGAGCAATGGATTATCTACCAAATAGTACATATTAATTTGGCCTATTTTCAGGAAACATATTTGAGGATTACTTAGATTAGTGACTTACGCTTTAATTTCAGGGAAGGTCTTCCTTCTTGGACACTGCCTCCTTTTGGCACCTCGTACGGGGGCAGAAATGTGACATTCATCGAAATGTGCTCGGACCTCGGGTCCTCTATAGTTCTAGTCCCAGTGATTGGTGTATTAGGCAATGTGGCAATCGCAAAAGCTTTTGGTAAGATAATTAAAAAAGTGTCCTTTCAAATATTCAAAATTAATTGTTCATCATTTAGATGAACAATTAATTTTGAAAATAAAAATTTTAAATTATTTTTTAAATAACCAAATTTTAGCCAGCGGAGAAAGTGTAGACGCGACACAGGAGTTGTTAACTCTGTCCCTCGCTAACACTCTGGGCTCGTTCGTGACCGCGATGCCCATCACTGGGTCCTTCTCCCGAAGTGCCGTGAACCATGCCAGTGGTGTTTGCACTCAAATGGGAAGTGTTTACACAGGTAATATTATAAATCTATATTTTTCAGAGAAGGCACTGTGTAAGAAGAAAAACAATTTAATTATTTATTCAAAAGTAAATTTTACATAAGCGGATATTTATTGGCCGTACTTGATTACTTCGATAGAAATTCGTTTTATTAGAACGGTTTATTTTGATTTTGATTTTGATCTCATTGCATAGCAAGTAACGCTAAACAAAAGTACTACAGATAAACATACATAAAATCCGATACTATCAACATTTTATAGCAGACATATACAAGTTGTTACAAAAGTCAACTGTATGCGGTTTTAATAAAAATAGGACCCCATCACAAAATCAAATCTGATCAAAAAACATTAAATTAATACTTACCGTATTTGTATGGGATAAAATAAAATATGTTCAAGAGTTCTAATGAAAATAATAATTTAACGGTCGGATTTTGAATTAAGAATTTGAAGATAATCAAGCAATCTATACTCAAAAAAATATTTAACACCAAATGTCACTTAAAGTTTAGTTTGAGATGTGCTTAGCTTCAAATCTTAACTCAGACCCCGGCTGTAACATATTTTAAAACAAATTCTAATAGGTAATTGAATTTGTTTTAAAATATATATAATATAAATAGTATGTAGTCATACTATTGAAGTTTGTTTCGAGTCTACGACGCCACCGTTTGCTGACAACTCCATATTATCCATATATCGACCACATGTATACCACGGTATCCATTTACCCGGTGATAGGAAACTACTATCATTGTTTCATTATTTTTTAAATCTTTTTAGGTATTTTAGTTCTTCTGGCCCTGAGTTTGCTTACGCCATACTTCTTCTTCATTCCGAAAGCGTCCTTAGCAGCGGTTGTCATTTGCGCAGTGATATTTATGATAGAATATGAGGTAACTATGGTTTTAAAATAGTAATCACATTTTTGATTAATCACATTTAGAATAAGTGAATAACTCTTTATTAATGCCAAACAATGCAAGGGCAGTTTTATTAATAATAAGTATATTGTTTTATTTCAATAGGTTTTATAAATAATGTTAAGATAGTTACCAGTGTTATCAAATTTTGAATTCATATGTACATTTATTCGACGCTTTTATGGTGTGGCAAACAATATGAGGAAACACGCTCACACCTGTGAAGAAATTCTTTGGTTGTGTGTGTAGTCTACTAACTCGCATTTGGTGTGCCTAATCGGCATAATTTAACATAGACGCAAACCCCTAGGTGGGAACGAATATGAGCTAATGTTTATGATGATGAAACTAAATAGAAAAAAAAGTTGTCATTATTAAAATGAAATAGTAACAAAATTATATTTAACTGAGGTAAAAGATGGTACGAAGCTGATTTTTACAATTAATAATATTTAAAAAATTATAATACTTAAATAATTTCTTTCATAAAAAGTTCTCTATTACAATGACCTTAATAAGAATATTACACTCATTAAAATTTGATATTTATATACGACACCCGCTCACAACCTGTATAATGACCGACAACCCGGCCTTGTTTACTTCATATTAATTTGTCTTGTGCGTGGTACAATTAAAAAGCTTACGCCTATCATAATTAATTGGCTCTATGATAACAAGACTTGTATATAAGATTTTGCAGTGAGCTCTTTTTGGGCATTAAAAATGGGGTAAATCAATTTAACTTTTCATGAATTTTTAGTTATTCCAACGCCTTATGGCTTCAGAACCTCCGATAGAATATTTAGATCGTGGATGTACATAAAGTCTTCTAAGCAACAAATATATCTTTATATCTTTAAACCACATTCTTTAATAGAGCATACAAAGCTCAAAATCAAAACTTTTTGCAAACAAAGCTCAAAATTTGTTTCATAAAAACATAATGCAACTCGCGTGCTAGGGAAGGTCATAACATTAGTGATAAGAGTTATAAAATTATTGATAAAATCGGTCCGATAATCGCATCTAAAAAACGTCCAACGTGGCGAATGGTCTTATCCAAATGCGCAAGCGCAGAAATAACTTTCCTTATCATTTACCATGTCTTCGGACATAGAGAGCAGGCTTTTTTTATGGAGAAATATATATGGGTTAGTGCTTCAGTACTTCAATGACAAAGTTAAAGTATGTGTTTTAATAACTGTGTAACCTTTAATACCAGAACATGACCACTAATATTCTAAAGAGGAGACTAAACTGTACACGTTCAGAATATTAAACGGTGACACCGTTTTCTTATGGTGAAACCGTGTTAAATAGTGAATGAATATATAAAAAACAGAGAACTAGATAGATTTTTTATTATCTCGTCTGATTACAGGGGTAGCCAAAGAATTAGTTTTGACTATTAATATAATTTTCTTTTAAAATATACATATTTTCAGGTAGTAAAGCCAATGTGGAAATCCAGACGTGCTGATCTCGTCCCAGCATTCGCTACGTTCGCGATCTGCCTAGCAGTGGGAGTCGAACTCGGCATCCTAGCTGGGGTGGCTGTCAATGTAATTCTTCTGCTCTACCCCAGTGCAAGACCCCAGATGGACGTAGAAATCGTTACGGTAATCATTCAAAATGAGATTATTTTAAGTTTGCTTAACGTCCTATTGTAATAAGCACAAAATTAACAGAAAATTTATTTTGTTATGTATTTTAGAAAGCTTCTGGGTCTAGCTACGTCCTGATCACAGTGGGAAACAGCCTATACTTCCCCAGCGTGGAGTACATCAGACAGTACGTGGAGAAAGCAGCTAAAAAGCAGGGAGGATGCAGTATGCCAGTTGTAATTGACTGCAGATATGTTCTTGGTAAGAAGAATTCTAGGTAATTAACAGGGTATTCACTAATAACGCATCTCAATATGGAATCGAAACGTTACTGCAAGAAACCCATGAAAATTATATTTTAACTAACAAATTAATAATAAGTAATACAGATATTACCTGTCGTAAAGATATTATGACAAATAGTAACTATACTACTTATTTAGTGGTTGAAATGTTAAGATAGATTGTTTAAAGCGCTTAGGTTCAATTTATTAAGTATCAGTATTGTTCCTTCAACCCTAAAACAAAAAGAAAATAATTTTAATTTTCTTTTCAAGCGTAAATATCGTAATTTCCCAATGATGTATAACTTAATAACTTGAAAATCATCTGTATCGAAAATAAAAATGCGTCAATTGGAAAAATCTGGAAAAAGACTATATATTGTCTTTCCCCAAGGTGCTGACTTCACAGCAGCCAAAGGTCTCTGCGCACTCTCCAGCTCAATGTCATCTCGAGGTCAACCTCTGGTGCTGCTATCTCCTCGTGCCAGCGTTGCATCGGTGTTCAGCGGCGCTGGCTCCAGCGTACTTGTAGTTCCCATCGCTGCAGATCTAGATACTACCTTACAAAGTAAGCTATAAAGTTCACTTTTGATAAAATACGCTGTAAAGTCCATTTTTCCGGGCTCTGTGGGCTGATTATTAGACTAATCATTTAGCAACCAGACTAGTTTAATTCTTCAAAATGTCGTAAAAAATACCCGTTTGGGGATGGTACAAAATTTGTCCATAGCTAAATTAATCTTGTTTATGAACATAATTCTAAAATGTGTTTCAATTATTGTCATGACTTATTTGGTTGGGTTAACGTATTTTTTAACAGTGCTAAATAAACAGAAAATATACGTAGAGGTTAACCTTCTGTTAATTTATATATAAATATATAGCGAAAACAATGAAATTTCAATTAAATAGGCCTTGTTTGTAATGAAAACTTACAATTTCAGATCTCACGGGTGAAATACCGCTGCCTGTCATTAATTCCAACACGAGGAACACCACCCCTCCACCAAATTACGACTCCTTAAAGCAGGAAGACGATATCACAGAAGTAGTGGTGGCTGATCCAATTAACACTACCCCGTTACTCAACGGCATGCAAATACAACGCAAAAAAGAGTTCCATGATACGTGACATTTATTTTAAGAACTAGAACCACGACAATTACCTGTCCAGTTATCGATACCATACTATTGTACATAGCTTATATTATTATTAAATTTAGGAAATTTACTACCGTAACCTCAGTAGAACAGTATATCTTCATAAATTATACCTAAGAACCATCTCTATGACATCAGCTTTCAAATAAATAACCGTATTGAAACCGGTTCATTCAATTTTAGACCGTAATGTTCATGATAAGTTTTGTTAAAGAAACATATAATTCCAATCATTTTTATTTTTCATATTGGGAGAAAGAGACAAACTGCACACAGGTCCTTTAAACTTAACCCCATTTCTACGTAATTTAATTTGGACTACAAATAAAAAGAGTACGGAAGACTTACAATAATGGTCGTTTTGTAAGGTACTTAAATAAAAGAGTGTATTTTCAAAATAATTGTATAAATATTTATAGTAGGTACTTACTATAAGTTATATTGAACCGGTATACCTTATATTGAAGCTATAATGAAAAAAATACAATTTTTTATCATTTTTTCCACTATAGAATAGGATATCAAAGGTTCCGTTGAATTTTTATATTTGTATAAGTGTATTTAATGCGTGGAAATACTTAACTTATTTAGTTTAATTAAAAAACAAAAAAAAATGTGAATTACTTAAACTAAGCCTAGAATCTTCCTTCGAATTTAAAGCTTAACAAACCATTGTATTTGGTTTAATGTTACTTAATGTAAATGGAAATGGAAATGTAATATTTAATGCTTGGTTACCAAAGAAATCTGCAACTTATTATCAAAAAAATATAGTTGATGAAATGTCATGTCAACTATTTTTGACTTAATAACCCAGTTTTAAGAATTAATTAAAAAGGTACTTAATTTAAGCGAAACATCAAAATTTGGAATCGTATACTTTGCATAAAATGTGTACACGGAAGCTAACTAATTCCGCACAATAAGGATAATGACAGAGTGGACAGATTGTAAAAATTATTAATGTTAGTATAGTAACAAAATACACAATAAAGGTACAATTACTTTTTTGACTTATGTGTCATTTAAAGTTCGGTGGGCGAGTCTATTTAAACATAATTAAATTAAAAACAAAACCAATATCATTGGGTAACCCATAGACTTTCTATAAACTTTTATTATCAAATCATTTACGTTAACATAGTATTTAATAAAGCTGTCGTTTCTCTATGTATACAAAATATCTCAGTGCGACGTCATATTGCATTAACTGTTTCTTAAGATCGTTTTTGATCAAGTCCATAAGTGTGCCATTCAATTTTAATATCTTGGGTGGTTTCCATACCATCGAAACAATTATTATTTCACCAGAGTTACTATAATCATGCTGTCTATGAATAAAAATTGACATCATACCTGTTTAACTTATATACGATTAAGTACGTGATGAAAGTTAGGGACAAGCTAACAACGGTAAAATGGTTGATCTTACTGTGTTATTTCTTATACAATTCCATTATTTATTTGAAATTGGCTTGATAACGTGCATCCATGATGTATAATTACATGACAAAATGTACAAGATAGTATAAGTGTAAATGGCCTTCAAAGTTCGCTACAGCAGGAATATTGTGTAAATTCCATGTATTTCGTGACAGTTATATTTTAAAATTTAACATTTCAAATTGGCCGCCCAGGCATAAATAAGAAAATAGGTTTCTATTGAATTATTCTAGACTTACATATAAATTCAACTGAAGTGTACAGACTAACACCTTTAACTATTATTTACTTTTAAATACGTTTTATATTATACCTTTTAACTATTATTTAATTTTATACGCAAAAATAATTGAAAATAAATTATACACAATAAACACGACTGTCGTAAATGGTATTTATTATCCATGACTTAATGAATAAACTTTCTATATAAATATGCCTTTTAGACTCTATTACTCAAACATAAAGAAAAAGTCATTGTAGTATTCGATAATGATACCTGTAGAACAAGTATTGAGACTTTTTAAGGTCCGTTTTAAGATACTAGTTTTTGGACAAGTAATGCGACAGACACCGTCTGACGCCTCTTCTTAAAACCTGGTGTACATAATTTTTGAACACGGTAACGCGCTTACCTTCGTTTTTCTAGAGTTGAGAGTGTGTGAATGTTAGATCTTAGATATGCATGTCTCATTTTATTTTACTCTAGTAAAGTCATCTATTTACGGTTATTGTTGAGTTTGTTAGAAAATTAAGTATTGAATTTATGTGGGTGCTAAATAGTCAATGTGCTGGGGGTAAAAATTCTTAAATGATTTTTTCATTTCAACTCTTTAAGAAATAATTTTTAAATACTATAAACTCATAAAATAATATGTTTGTATATTCTGTTGTTTTTAATAATTAAAAATCAAGTGTATCAATTAATTTAGTTTTTGTCAATACTCGGTTTACTAAAATGTTTTTATCGAGAGAATATTTGAAGCGTTCTTTTGTGTACTGTGAATATTTGAAGCGTACAAAAGTACGCTTTCAAAATTAAACGACAATATTGTCGTTATATGTATACTATATTAAATCAAATGGATTACCACCAGCCCCTTAGCTTTTTTAAAGTTACCTAACTTTTTGGTGTGTACAGTATTTTAAAAAAAACCTTAATGACTACTTGAAGCCTGATACAGTTGTAATTATATTATTTATACAATAACAATCTGGAATAAAGCACACTACAACATAACTATGTTTTTGACTCTACCTCGATTATTATTACAATAACAATATATGTTTTTTTCAATTATAATAAGTGTTAAATAAGTCACAAGTCATATTATTTAAAGATATTTATTCAGTAAACCTATAAGTAACCTAAAAATAAATATTACCATTTCATTTAATAATCTTAGCACCATTAATTATAAAATAATAAATGCACTTTCTGACTATGTAGTTATGAGTATCATAAAACTTAAAATGTAAGTAGATAAATATCGGACTCAAAAGGACACAGGGAGCATATTATGAACTCTAAATTCCATTCAGTTTTTGACTGATTGTTTTTGAAACTCTATGTCTTAATTATAGAGTTCATTTTAAAGCAGAAATAGATGTAAGCCCTAAAGTGAATGGAAACAACTGTTCATAATACAGACCCTGGTGTATAATATGAGACACAACTTATAACTAAATGTCTGTCAATATCTTTCAAATACGTCAAACAACAAACCTATAATTTAAAGTTCAGTCAGTTCAAAGTAAGTGTTACTTTGAAAATCGACCCCATTAATCCATTAACCGTATCGTTATCAATCTGAACAAGACGTATACTGATTCTTGTAAAAATGCAATCGAAATATGATTCTTGGAATGGCATCTCTATAGTTATTATATAATATATTGGTCAAGCTAGATGAAGATTTTATTATAAATATTACTCATTTCCAAAATTAAAATAGTGTCTATTGCAGATTACAAACGGATAATACTAAATAAGAAATAGTCTTCCACAATAATAACTTACGTTGATTAATAACATATCATATAAATTGAATTTTGCCTTACTCTCTGTTTAAAACTTGTAATATTATGTGCCTAATATACTTATATGATTTGTGTCTTTTAGGAAGCGTTCAAGAGAGTATTTGTAGAAAAAAAGTTTAATTACTATTTCGCACAACATGCTACGATATAATGAGAAAACACAATGATAATAAATCTCATTTTCAGTGAGTAATTAGAAAATTCTCTCCGCGCTTCTATCCTGATTGTCCTGACGCAATCAAATATTCCATAGCCTAAGAAAAGATAAAGATTTTATGTTCGTAGTAGTAAATTTTAAGATTTACTGATATACAACACTGTTTAGAAACATAGGCTTAGAGGCAGCGAATAGTTTCTCCGACACGACGTGAGCGATCCTAGCGCTTCTCTTCCATACTAACTCGCGGGTTCTCTCGTGGTTGCTGTCAACGCGGACCTGCAGAAGATCAAAAATTAAGAAACATATTTATTACCTTAGTTACAAAGAAATAAAAAAAAATCTAAAAAGGTTTTTGTTTAATAAGATTCCCTGTTAGAAACACTTTTTTCTATTCTAGATTTACTATTAAAAGGGAACCCAAAAAATGTTCCACTGTCAACTTTGGTGTGAAGTGAGGCTTGACATGTCAAAACTCTGCATGTATCAGTACCGCGAAGGCTATGATATTTTGACGAACCTTCATTTCGAGATGAGGTAAATGAAGTCATTACTTTTACGACTTAAAAGTAAAATTTGAGAAAAATTACTGTAGAATTTCTCATAATACGCGTGGACCTACGCATTAGGTGTTACATTCTTAAATTTGCCATACTTCAAAATTTAATTTTTTACTTAACAAATATTAAATGTGTTAATGCAAAATACCTAACCATTAGCATACTGATAATTTTTGATACAGAAATTTTTAATCACGATGAATTTAGGAATTTTCTTAAAGCTTAATTTTATTGACAGCTAAAATTAGTAGAGAGTGTCTCAATAGTACAACAAATATCTATGCTATAGTCCCATCGGATATTTGAGATTAATACAATAGAGTTTCACATATATTTATATTTACCTGTTTTGGTTGAAGAACTTTAATGGCATGTAAACTTGCAACTCCTTCTGTGTTCACCATAAGTGTTATTTTGCCCGTCATCTCTGCTGTAGTTGCTGTAGCAGATTTGAGTTCTTTTTTAGCACCGCGGCCCACCTAAAAAAAGGTATGTTATGTTGAACTAAATATAAAAGTAACTATGAAACATATGAATGTAGATCATTTTCATATATTAATTAGGTTCTATTTCTAATATAATTATATATTCAATTGAAGTAATAGGTACTAACGTTAACCCATTAAAATACCAAAGTTTTTTATTACTGAAATCGTTAACGAAACATTTAGAACAAGTACGTACCTCTTTTTCCACTCTAAGTATTAACGGTCCAACGGCAAAGTTACTTTTGACCATAGTGCGATTTGTCATAATGTTAACAGCAACATCTCCAACCCTTCTCAACGAAGATAGACCATAAAGTGTTCCTTTGGCTCTTGGCTTATTTTTCTCAGAAGTTTTGGTCTTGTTTTTATTTTTCTTGGCCGGCTTCTTAGTGCTGGTCTTAACTGGAGGCTTCGGTTTAGGCTTGCTTGTTTTAGTTGGTGGTCTAGTTTTGGTTGTAGTAGGCTTTGCTTTAGCGGTTTCTGCTTTTTCCTTATGAGTTCTTGATTCTGAAGGGTTGTCGATTTTATCAGGTACAACTTTGTTCAATTCTTCAGCAGCAGTTAATTGCTTATCGTCAATTTTATTCATCGGTTCCGATATTTCAGTTGGTTGACCTTGATTTTTGCTGTCACCAGTACGACCGGTGTTTTTCTTCTTATGAGAGGACTTTCTATAAAAGATTTTGTTACGAAATAAATGATTTTAGAATTTGAGAACTCCAGAATTTGAATGACCTATTTTTTGAGGTAGATCACATCTTAAGCAATTTTATTGAGCAGATGAACCATTAATCAACCCTGTAAGACTAAATAAATTGTTATCAAATCAAGACTTCGATGAATGGGAACACTTGGTGTTATCTATAGAGACTCCAGAGTCTGCAGACGAGTCTACAAGTACATAATAATAAATAAAGCTTTCTAAAAGTGCTATTTAACTGCGATATTTTAAGTTCCCTGTGAGCCACCATGTCCCATCTCCATTTTTATTATTTTAAAGAAAATAAACGTTTTTAACCTTAAAACAAAAAAGTATACTTACTTTTTATTTGTCTTGTTCTTAGTCTTCTTTGGCTTCGAAGTCTTCTTGCTGGCATCAATAGGTTGAAGCTTAACGCTGACGGGGTCGTAGGACTTCCTGAGAATATCGTTCATATTCTCAAGGATATTGTCGACGAATCTGTTGTATTTGACGATGTAGATCGCAGGTACCGGTGGCTTCTTGGTCGACGTGTCGCTCAATGCGCCTGCGTACGTTGTAATTGTTAAATGTGTGATGTTTGCTTATCTAAGCATAGTAAATAGGTTTATTGAACTTTCTCCCTAATCATATATTAATCTTTTTAACTTTCGGTAATTTTCTCTTCAAATATTTTTCTTCTAATGTAATCTAATTAGGTGATGAAATATTATATTATTCATTTATATATTTTGATAGCTTTCGTGACACATGATCGTAGGAAGCAAATCCAATGTATTTAAATAATGAATATCCGCTATATATTCCGATAACCTGCATGAATAAAATTATGAATAATTAACATAATCTGAGTTTTACGTCGTGCTCTGATTATATTAAAAGTGCTAGGAAAAGGCATCAGTTGCAATGTAAACTGTTACTATTCAACACATTTCAAATTTAATTAATTTTAAGTTATCATGTTTAACGTTTTAAAACAGTCTCGATTCCACTTTTTCTTTCTCTTTATTTCACTTTATGTTAATCCTGGGTGTCCCTAAGTGTGCCAAAAGAAAGCACAAAAAACTTAAAATGAGGAACCTTGGCCGTACATAAGTGTCAGATAAAAATCTCTCCACTGTATATGTAAACCATAAAATGGTGGTTATTTGAAGTTAATTACCTAGAGGACAGTATTACGTTCTACTCTTCAGTTATGGATATAATTATAAGGGTATTTTGTAAACAATAAACGAAGTTTATCTATTTTCATTTTGTAAAAATAATATTTCTGTTTCTAAATACTGTTTTTTCACTATATTTATAGTGAAGTATTATAGTGAAAAAAGTATTTAGAGACTAATTTTGAATAGTTGAATAAACTTTCTGTGAATTTAATTCACAGAAGGTTGATATTTGTCTACCTTATTATGAAAAATTTTTATGAATTCGTTAAATTAGAATTAGTTTTCAATAATACTTCGAATAATTTATGACTTGGTAAATATAACTTATGACCTTAATTTAACTGTACTACATCCTTAAATACCGTAGATATCCTGTTAACTTTTTACTAACAGAAAACTGGTAAGAGACAGCTCTATATTACCATAGTAAGTAGACGCCATAAAAAATTAAATTACTTTCAAAAGAAAACTTGTTAACAAGCTAATTTCTCTTTCAACGGCAGTGAAATTCTTGTCACATAATTTGTCAACAATGATTATTTCTATTCACGATAACATGCGAGTGTAACTTAGTTATAGCAACCAATTATTCAACTGAATAACTACCTAATTCAAATCACGTTATGCTGGCACGCGAACTAACTGTATCGGACTTGAATTAGAGCCCGCTTGAATTTTAATACACGGTTACAATTAATACATCCAGTCAACGGTGAATTTTCTATTTTCCACACGTAAAAGAAACTGCGTTCCGGGTGCGAACATTCGAAGAAATCTAATTACGACACACATACGAGGTGGTTTATTGTCAAAAAGTGAATTAGGCAAAGTTCTTCACCAATCGGAGAAAATATGAAACCATGTCATAAATCTTGTAACCAGCCGTTATGCTCATGATTGCGCAACTTATGCCATAGTTTTGCTTTAATTTTTTAATGAATAGCATAACTATTAACCAATGTAACACGATTATGTATCTGCTTCAGAGTTCGTTTTTGTGTCAACAACATACATAAAAAATATGTGTTCGTGAAAGGATGCAAATACTACTGGTACGACAGGTGCGACTACTCTTATGATAGCTACCGGAAACAAACGAGTTCCATTTAGGTCGAATATGACTCCTCGCAACTCTCCCAGCATTTCTCGACGGCAAACATTTTAAATTTCTCTTTTCGCATCTCATTATCTCGTTTTCACTAAGCCGGACGTATGGCACGCAAATTTTGCGGTAAATTCGTCATTGAGTGAGAGTAAGTATTTAGTCCGATTTACTTTCTATCGAATTGTTTCGAAATACTGGAGAGAATTTTCAAGGTCGCTCCTGAACGTGACCGAGCAAGGTCAAAGAAAGTGTCAAGGTTGTAGAAGAAATCGAGCGGGTTCATCGCACGGAGCTGGCCGGGAAAGTAAGCGGTCGGCAGACACGGCCCGCCGACCCCCTAACACACATCACGCCCGACTAGTTCCTTGTTGACGACGACGCACACAGCGAGGCGCCCATTATCATTTAGTATAATCTTCATCGTGCCGACCAACATTGTTCATATTAGACAGGAAGATAGGATAGGAGCAAGATTGGTTGTGCGTTAGAATTAAATATAGGTACGTAGATAAATGTATATCGGTCAAAAGGCTAGTTATTACAACTAATTTAATATCTACACATACAATACTATATCATAAACATAATATTATGGAATTATAAGGGAGATTTAGTAGATATATGTAATACAACATGGATACGGGTAAGAGGGATATTTATAAATATTGTATATTGACTAGTATACATTTTTATTATTATAAAAAAATTAAATTAATATCACTAGATAATGTCACTCAATTAGCTGACAATTCAAATTAATTTTGTAAGGCAACTAGTATTCTGACCGATGCATCATTTCTTTTGTAAAGACAATTCATGCACGCACAATTCATCTTGAAGGTTAGTCAAAAAATTTCACACAACAATTTAGAACAACAGATTTATTTCCAATAAATTGCCACGAGACCAGTGTGACATGATCTAGACATTAATTTAACTTTAACTCTCTTGGTTCCATACTTACACTTTCACACATCAAACACACGCACTTAATAAATAAAATAAATTAAATGGAATAAATAAATAGTCAATAAATAGCTAAGCTAAAGGAGGGGACCGCGGGGGTCACTCAGGTGGATTTGGTGGCGTGTCTCGGCCAAGGCTCCGCCGCCTACTCACTATCTGAACTTTTTATGTTCTGGGGCTGACGCCGCGGCTGATGTCACTTTGGTTTTCTTTACTTTGCCGATGTAGTTCGCCTTTTTCCCAGTCTTTTTCGCATGCGCCGCGACTACTGCCTTCAACTTTTTGGACTCACGTGAGTGTTTCGCGGAGGTGTTCCTGC
Organism: Acentria ephemerella; assembly: GCA_943193645.1. Classification (NCBI taxonomy): domain Eukaryota; kingdom Metazoa; phylum Arthropoda; class Insecta; order Lepidoptera; family Crambidae; genus Acentria; species Acentria ephemerella. The sequence goes on along the minus strand of OW971886.1, from coordinate 4,300,551 downwards.
CGAGGACATCGGTGACGTCGTCTTCGTCATCGTCATCCTCCTCCTCGTCTTCATCCTCATCATCATCGTCTTCGTCGAGTGCTTCGGTAATGTCATCATCCTCATCGTCGTCATCCTCAGCGTCAGCAGCAGGACTCTCAACGTTCGCAGCAGGAGCCTCTACTTCAGCGCTAGCAGGTTCTTTCTGGGCCTCAGACTCTTCGCCTTCTACAGCAGCTTCGGGCTCTGCAGCTTCGGCTTCTTCTGATGCAGCAGCGGCAACGTCCTCGACAGCTGCGACTGCAGGTGCGGCAGCTACAGTATCAGCAGGCGCAACTACTGGTTGAACAGCAGCGGCAGCTGGCTCATCATCATCATCATCTTCATCGTCTGTCAATAAATTACCATTTTACTCTTTAAATTCAAGCTATTACCTACCGAGTCAAATATATTATTCAGTTATGGCCAACTCTTACCTCCCAAGATGTCGTCGAAGAATCTTTCTAAGTAATCTTCGTCGTCATCATCATCCGCCTCATCATCATCTTCCTCTTCATCGTCATCGTCGTCGTCATCATCATCTGAAACAATGGAAATATAGCACTTCAAACTATTGAACTTCTAAATAGATATAACAGCTAAGAATGTATTTCTAGCTTCATTGCAAGTACCTAAGACTACTAAACTGTTAAGCATACAGTTAATCAGCCTGCTCGCGCGTCTCGGTGCGTGACGTCCTGCTCGAGGCTTTCGTCTAGAAAGCAGGCGTCAATTTCTCTGATTGAGTCTTTCTGTTTGAATTAATTATCTATTGAGAGCGCTGTCACGCTGTCCGACTAACATTCCGTGGTAGCCCGGCCTGGTTCTAAGGAATTTTTATCTATGCAACGTAACACTTTCTCAATGATGTTTTAATTTATTTATTGTCGCTTGGGTGTTTTGATTTCCATACATGAAAGCTAAAGTTTACCTAAGTGTAAATTTAAATTGTTAAACCCTTTGTGTTCTACCGTTACGTAATTATCATCAATTAGTAATCGAAATCGATTACCATCTTGATTATCAATCTCAAATGAAAGACATACATGTCACTCTGGATAGTGGATAAAAAGAATATTTATGTTCCCGGGAAAGATTTCAAAGGGCGAGTGCTTACTGCCATTCATAAAATTTCAAATGAAGTCGGTCATAAATCAACAAGTTATAAATCTACGTATCATGTATCACGACTATTAAAATAAGTTTTGAAAATATTTTGAATAGTAATCAACCAACACAATTGACATCTCGATGTTGATTAACGATAAGAAGTCTGGTTTTCATTACGAATATACTCGTAAAGTAGCTTTCGTTGCATTTGGTCCATATGTAGGCAAATTAAAATTTTCTGGGTTTGGAACGCATGATCCGCCATTGGACCTGATTGTTATAGCAACCGCTTTCACCAACCATCCCGTATTGGGTCAGCGTGGTGGTGTTGTGACCCAAACTCCTCATGTTTTTTTTCATATAGGAAACCCTGTACCCAGCAGTTGGACATATATAGACTGTTAATCAATGTGTATGTAAAAAGCCGTAACAACCTTAGTCGATGTAGGTCGATTTACTTATATTGAGTCTATATACGGCAATTTACCGTTCAACGGGTAAGATTCTCATAATTTCAACGGTAAAAATTGCCGTTTGCCGGCCACAATACCCAGTTTACTCATCTAGTTTTATAATTATTAACATACGTGTGCTAATATGTTAAAGTTGGAATTAAAACTCTTAGACACAGTTATTGAATTATTTTTAGGCTTTCCAATTTGAAACATTATTTATATTATTTAAATTTTACTGTTAAGAAAGTAACCAATGCTCATAGTTAATAAAAAACATACCAACTTAACAATTATATATAACTCTAGAATTAACTATTTGTAAAAACGAAGTTTTAAATATTGTGTTTAAATTTATAGGACTTAAATACACTTATATTAAATTTTTTAAATTAGGGAAGATCATATGATCAGTGACTACCTGCGCCTGGAAGAGCATCGTCGAGATCTACATCGTCATCGTCATCGTCGTCATCATCGTCATCTTCGTCATCATCGTCAACTGCAGCCGGAGCGGCGGGCGCCGCAGCCGCTTGCCTGCCCACCTGCTTCTCATCCTTCACCACCTCTCGCGAAACAGGACTCGCGTACGCCGACAAAACTAAGCAGCACAACGCTGCTAACAACAATAACGACCTCATCTCGTATCTGAAACAAACATCACCTTTAATTTTGCCACCTTAATCAGTGACAGATGTCACTCCCAATCACGATCACAACACTGTCACGAACACAACACGTGCACTTCACTTCACCTTTATTGGAACTGTCACTGATCCGGCGGAAGAGTTCCGCTCGCGTCCTTCTGTGCCGGTGGTCGGGACGCTATGGCCGTGGTTGGCGGAAACGGTATAGCGGCGGCGTCTTCACCGGCCGCTCTTTTATAGAGTTACGTCACACACGTAGGGAAGGAAAGTAGTGATGGTAGCCGACCACGGCACAGATCACCGACCACGCAGACAGACGAGCTTTCTTCGTAAAATTTTGGGCAATGCTATTTAAATACATTAATTTGCAAATGTTGACTTAATACTTGTATTAACGAGATTGAGATGCGCGTTTGTTTTGGAATAATTTCTAATTAAATTCAGAATCAGAATAATTTTTCGCTACACAGAATATAACTAAACCAAATATGATTCAAAAAATTTAAGTTATTTAACATTGTTGTAAAAAATTTTTCCATTGCCAGGAATTCACTAAAGGAAAATATATTGAAGTTAACTTAAAATTAGATCCTATCGTTATATATATATATTTATATTTCCGACCGTTAATCTAAAGTTAAAAAGTGTCTACTAAACTAGATTCTAACGAGTCTTATTCTTTTAGTTTTCTGAAATAGATGTTTAGAATGGTAATAAATTTGAGCTTGTATTAAGTAATTAAGGTATTATATACACAATCGATAATTATGCTTAATTTGAGCAAAATGTACGTAAGTGTACTCTATGTGATATTACTTCTTAAATACAAAAATGCTGTATTTATCATGTTTGCTTGAAAATAAAGTCATTAAAAGTGATAAACGATTATAAAAAAGGGGTTATGGTAAGAAATATATTTTAAACAATAATAAAATTAAAAATTTCGAAGTCATTAACACGTAATTACTGAAATATTGTGTAGGTGCTTTTCCATTTCTACTTAATAATAACGCTTTCGATCATTCGAAGGTCGCTTTTAAAATATTGTCTAAACAGTAATAAAACCGTAATCTAAATTTAAAACTACATTGATTGTTTTATTAACATTGGTTTCAACAAATGGAAACATAAATGATCAATAACAAAAGAATATATAAACGAAAACCAATCATTAATGTTACCACCAACTAAAAGTTTTGTTTACGATTAAACGAAAATTACGTTCTGTTCTACTTTATTGATTATGAAATTTGATATTTCAATAATTATTGTAAATTTGAGTGCAAGATTATTGTAAAATCCAAAATAGAAAATATTCACATCCTGAATCAAAGTCTCAAAAGTTAAATTCAAAAGATTTTATTCAACTTCGTAAATGTACTAGAGAGTCTTATCATGAGAAAAATAGGCATGAACCTCAGAAAGATTAAACTCTCCCTTTACACGTCATTGAGAATTGTTAGAAAATATTTGAAATCTACATTCAATGATAAAGCTTAATACTTAAACCCGTGGCCGTAATTTTATGTTTCAAGTAATCTATTTGATAATAACTACATAGCCGCGTGCGATGGCGTCGTCCATAGGTATATTTTCCGTGACGTATTCTATTGTCGGACATACACACTCTATGCCGAAAAGGGGTTGGTTAGGTTCGATTCATTAATTTATTCGGTTTATTAACTGCCATGTACCGCTGGAGAAAAGTGTGTCCACCTCGTGTGGAGTCGGAATCTTAAAACATTTGAGCATTAGTATGAACAAACCGGTCCCATACTTTCACTTAAGGTTATGTGTGTAAACTTGCTTTAAGTAATTGATAACGTGACGTAAATGAAGAGCTACGTGTCAGATTTGACAATGGGGCAGTTTTATATTTCATATTTTCATAGAATTCTATCACCCGGAAAAAGAACGCTTTTATAAATCAAAATCACTCATGCGCATATTCTGTAACGAATAACACATGCTTTTTTAATTTGTTAAAACAACGAGTAGTTTTATTAATATTTATAAATCAATAAAGAAATCAAATAAGTTTTAATTAAGATAGTGATGACTAGATACATTGAGAGAAATTGCTTCATTGTACACCACAAATTTAAAATACAGACAATATACAGGTGCAATACATTCGCAGTCTGCTAATCTAAAATAGATTAGTTTTGATTTATACTTAAAATAGGAATAACTGAAAAAGACATCAACGTCATATTATTTACAAGTGTTATTTCTCATTTGTAGTGGGAATATCTAGGCAAAACTAGTAGGCATTAAATTTTAATTAAAGTACTGCTTTTAATAATATTTGAAGTAGATATTATATATGGATATTTTATGCAACGAGAGAAAAATTCCAAGCGATTATTCACATGCAAAGATTCAATATTTAAACAGAGTAGTATTATTTTTTATTTTGTATTATTTTTACACAGGCTTTTCTATATAAATGTCCCTACGATGAGTCTTGCCTGCGCTAAAAAAGGAAAGGTGTGTTTCAAACACGAAGACTTCATTACTTATTTAGTTAGGAACAATAGACATAAATTACAACATTGACATGAAAATAATAATTCGGAATAAATGTAGAATCCAAAGCATTATTCGCTGGTTATAATATAACAGATTACACGTATTATCGCTTTATGATGCTTCAGATAAACATTAAAATTAATAAGTAATATGTGCCAATAAAATAAAAATAAATCAATAACATAGAGTGCTTTCAGTTACGTATTAGTTCATCTATTTAATTTAATATTAAGGCTATATAACAATATGTTCATGAACTAAGGAATATATTTTTATCTCTGAGGCTTAAAATATTATACCAAGTTTTTGGAGTTTACTGAGTGGGCAGTAATGGTCTGAGTAGTTATTGTAACCGATCTAATGTAACTTTCAGGCAGTTTTGTTGTGTTTATTGCGTTGTTGTATAAAAAATGTCATCCGATAATATTCAACCCACAAAAGTCCGTGGAATGATAAACGAATAATCGTTTATAATTCCACGGACTTTTGTGGGTGACGAGGAAATTATATTACTTAAAGGCAAATCAAATATCTATAACTGAAACTGCTGGATCCAGGCAGCGCAGGACTGATAGGCTTGGAAATCCATGGGATATGCCTTTTGAATATAACCAGCAGTAGGGGTATCTCGGCTGATATACAACATAATGATGACGATGTTAATTGAATAAGATAATGAACTCATATTTAAGTTCCGGCAGTCTCTGGGTACTGGGCAAAAACCTCTCCTATTGGCATTAGAAATTGAATGTACAATTACTCAGTACATTTATTTGTCTGTTTTTTTGTCAAACATTATCATCAACGGCCTATATACATCCCATTAGAAAGATAAGTATAAGCGTTATCGCTTATACTACCCAACTGGCCCAATGTAGGTTGGTGGGTAAAATCTATTGTATCTTAAAAACCAGAACTAACTAATTTACGTGCCTTACGAAGAACTAAGAAGCTAGATATAAGCAATTGTAATGGAACCATTGAGACATCGACTTTGCGGCTATTTTCATTATCGAAACCAGAGCGCTGGAATTATTACGTCTGTGTACTCCTTGGCAACTAGTATCTGTATAATTGATCTGTGTCCTAACTAACATATAATCTCTACGTCTCTTAATGCGCCGTAATATATTAGTTTCTCGTTTCACTTTAATGTGACGTATTAAAGTGAGACGAGAAATGACTTTCCGAATTCAATTCAACTAACCACCAGTTGAACCAATTCCTACTACACTCGTATAATCCGCTGAATAAAATCATATAACTTATAAATATCATCTAGCAATCATTCATTTTACTGAAAGGAGGAAGTTTCACGTAAAAGACAAACAAACCGTTTCATTTTCAACAAATTTGCATACACCGATGTTTTGTTTTATATTTTCGTAACATTGCACTAAGAAATAGTATTTCACGTAACATTTATCTTGTTATATAAGATGAAAATATTTTATTCAATATTAATAGAGTCATTATTTAATACATTTCATTCATTTTTTCACCATATATATTCGAGGTCTCTTAGACTTCGTATTAATTAATTAATTCTATATATAAGAACAGAAAACGACGTTACGTAATGAATATATCATATCAACTAAATCTGATTGAATGGTGCAAATGTGAGATTCTAAATACATGGGGACGTATAAATAAATTTATATAACACTACATTCCACAATAATTCCACACTATTTATACAATAATAAGTAGAGTTACATTCCTGAATAAAGTATTTTATTTTTTTATATAAAGTAAATATTTACAATTAGCTTCTTCTAAACGCATTTACTTGTAAACAAGTCTATGTATGATCGTGTAAGTAACACAATTTTAAAACGTCCATCCCGGGACTATTCAATGATGTAACAATAACATAGTATAAGTATGAATATCAACGTTAAAGAGCAACGCTTGTTGAAAGGGATTTCTGGCAAAGTTAATTTATATAAACTATTGCTATGATATGTGTTAAACATGAATACTTTTTTGTTTAGCGATAACGATAGAGACCGTAACAATAGAAAGGCGTTTAGTCAAGGAGGGCTTATCCACAAGGAAGGGTTTACTATTTGTAATGGTCACCTAGTTCTTGGGAGCCATATCTACTATTAATTAAGTCTGTATCAATCTTATAAATATGGTAAAACGCAAGTAATATAGATAGAGAGAATATTCTTTATTGCTCAACAGTTATACGTGAAATCTACCTATATCTTACGTTAATTATATAATATTAGGCTTCTAAGGCCGTTTTTCAGCTGCGAGTAATTGCATGTTAAACGAACTACCTACATTGCTGCTGGAGCTAGAGTTTTTAACATAATCTCTTACTCACGGGGACGATGAATTTTTGTATGCATTTTTTCGCAGATAGATTTACAGGTCGTCAGTATAGGAGTCATCGTCTATGATGTACTTTGCTTTGCTTCGATGTGATGGGAATGATAGTCATTGTAATTACAGGAATTAATATCTCTTGTGTCTGTAATGACAACGCATCGATCGCTGATGGCCCAGCTCGTCATTAGAACTATCTACTTGCTTGATTTTAACTGACATTTAAAAAAATAGCAACTTATTTTATTGAAATTTAAGTATAAGTGTAATGTGTAAGTTTGAATAAAATGTCTGTAAGATTTAATAAATGACAAGGAGATGGACAAGGAATAGAAAACAATTTTTAAGATTTTTGTTATTAAGTCTTATAGAAAGTCGTAACGTATTGTAAACATTAAGTTGAAGTATAACTCTATTTAATTTGAATCTAAATATTTGTTGTTTACTACTTTGTGTCATTAATTTTAAAAGAAACCTAATAATTATATATTATTATTAGATATGATATATTCTTACTATATTCTGCGAACTTAATGTCTAAATGTATTCTTTTCCAGTTAAATAAAGATGAATAGATATTATTATTATTTTTTAACACAATTTATACGCTGCTCATACTTCTAATAATAATATAACAGTTGTTTAACGACATGGAAAAAGCCTTTACGGTAATCATTAATTCTTGAAACTATTAAGCAAAGAAAAAGTTTATATAACTCATTACATTTAGTTACATGAATAAACAGGAAGCATAATTAGAAGAAATCATCAATTTCTCAATTTTTCAAGGAACATATACTATTTTCTACCGAGACCATATCGCGACTGAACCTAGAAAGGCCTAAACCCGTTTTTGGTATTGGAGGCGTCCACAAATATTTGTATGCGCGTTGTGAATGGACCTCGTGGACTTTCTCTCAAGTCTCTAACACCCACACTAGCGTTTACTTAGTGTGAACACACGGCGTTTGTGCTGCGGTTAAGTATTCAATCAGACTTTTCAATCTAGTACTAGTTTGATTATAAGCTTATTTTCTGCTAAATTTATTTTACGTTTCAACAGTCTATCTACAATGGTTTTGCTTATGAGCGCCATATTTAATATATTATGAACAAAACCCATCGTATGATATATTCCGTATATAATAAGCAAACGCTACATTGATCGATTATTGAAGAGCACAAGTGATTCAAAACTGCTGTATTTGCCACGACCAAAACTTTAGATACCAACTCTTCCATGCTTGGCTTATGCAGGACCCTCAATATACACGGTGGGCAAATGATGTTGCATATTATAAAAACAATACTTTAAAATATAAACTGAACTTTGGACATATCAACTTAATAAAAAAAAGTATATTCTGATACAAGCGAATGTTTGCTTGTAGTGTATTTAAATGTAAGTAAATTACATTATGAGCGGCTAATTATAAAACAAAACATCAAATAATGGTCTGACATCGGACTTTATGATTATTTTCTTTTTATTTAATGTAGTCAAAATTTTGGTCTTTGTCTGAATAAAAGTGGTGGAAGATGCTTCCATTTCAATATCAAACTTTGAGCTCAGCGAACGTTGGAAGTTGCTGTTACATAATATAAGATCAACGCCAGGTTAAAAATGTTAAGGGAATAAACGTAACCTTACATTAAAAACTTATACATATAATAATAATACCAATAACTGTTAGACACCAGTTTATCCTGAGGGAATAAATAAACAAAAAATTTGTCGTCTAAATGACAAAAAACAAACTCTCAAAAAAAAAAGTCACAAACTCTAAAGTTTGTGTTCAGTATACTAGATAACGAAGAAATATAGATAATAATATTTTTATATATAACAAAATTATACTAAATAAACTTACAAACATGATGACTCGAGATCAAATATTAGTAATCGTCATACGAATATTTTTGGGCCGGCAAGGTGAGGGTGGCTAGGACAGTATGTCACATGCTTCACTAGCTATCTCTTCACATATGGACTCTACTGCTTATCATCAGGTGGTGTCGAGTCATTTGCTGAGCTTTATATAAACAAAAATCTGCTCATTTAATTCGAACTCAGGACCCATGGCTAAAAATAAATCCCATATCTAAAATTCTAATATCGTACAGTATTCAATTTTTATTTCATTATCTAGTATCCATGACATGAGCTCTTATGATGCTCACTTTGGGCTAGATAAAAAATGTAAGTCACAAGTTAAAGTTGTGAAATTGTGACCTTCATCTTACTTTCCTTTAAGATTAGCTTCGTTTAATTATGTTCGCATTATCAATGGTTTCAATATAATATAAAAAATGCAAATTAAGACTTCACACTTTCTGTTTCAATATAATTTTCTAAAATTTTTCTTGGATATATATTTTTTTAAACATAAAAGTGAAAGGGCATGAAAATGCAAATTACCAGCAAAGTCATTTAAAAGTTAATTAATCCAACAAAAAAATATAAATACAAAAAAGCACATAAAATTTTCACTTGTGTGTTAGTTCGCTTTAGCTTACTAATAGTCAAGGTTGAACATCCAGTCAAAGGTAGAAAGACAGGTTATCCTAACGCTAATCTGATATTCGATAGAAGTGAAAATATTATAATTCAAAATTATTAGACAGGTTTGCATAGTTATCTCAGTGTCCAATTTCCCAATCAAACCGTAACTACTGGTGACAGTTGCGTCGTACCCACATGTCCAATCGCGCACTTGCCTTAGGGTCATCGTATTCGCGTTCGACATAGTTAAATATTTGTGTTACTAACACTTCCTCACATCTGCACCTGTCAATTCGTGGTATAAATTTGCTTTCATCGTTAGTTAGATACTGAATTGTTATATTTCATTTAAACTATCAAATACAGAAAAAGATAGATGTTAATCTGACAATATAATCGATCTATGATTTCAAAATGGCGTTTAAGTGACGTTAGATTTGGAAAATATCTATTCTTGTTTACTTTCATAGTTATTTTAAGCGTGTAATGTCTCTCTTTACATAGAGCTGTCATACCGGAACATTATTTACTTAGAGAAAAAGGAAAATAGAAATCATTATTATTATTGCGCCGTAATACATTTCACGATATATTACATGTAAAAAAAAATTCTGATGTTGAAATTGGGTTTGTGTAATTTTGATTGGCATTAATTTTGTGTTGTAAGTATAAATAGGTTCCGCCGGTCGCAATATCCTGCGGACCTTGCACCACCAAAACTTAACTAATCGACTAATTTTAAGAAGCACCGAATCATTAATGCCTAAATTTCACGATTAACATTTTCAAATTTTGCTTTCAGTGAAAGTGTTAATATCTAAAATTTAAATTTAATAAAACATGATTATTATAATTTAAATGCAACTTTTTTACGAATGTCGTGAAATGAATTTAGTTGCTGGCTGTTATATTTTGTTATATTAATAATACGAATAATACAGTAATTATAATAACACAGCATATATAGTATATTATTTATAGTACATAAATAAGTATTGAATATAATTCATACATTTGTCAAATCAAGCACAGTTCTATGTTCTAGAAATATATCCTGCAGTTTATTGTTTTTGTTACATAAGGTGGCAGCAAAACTATTTAGTCAATACTGTCTTTTAACTTTGCACTTTCTCCTGTTTCGCGGTCGCGTGTGTTACGTAAAAATATCGTCACCAAGGAATCTTGGAAACCACTAAATGTATAAAATTAAACAATATCAATATCAACTTTGTGTATCGTGAGAATATGGTCTAGAAACGGATGTGTTATCGATGTCAGATTTTATACTGTTATCGGCAAGTTTTATGATTGTCAGCTGTTTCTTTGATTCATCCGGGTCAATGGCCTAGTGAAGGAGGTTGATTGTTGATCTTGTGATTAAAGAAAGGCATCTAGGCCGTCCCTTTTGTGTTAAAGTACGCAGCCACTAATACGTCTTTTATTAAATTAATAGATTTTTTTGTCTTTAAACAGTAATGCACAATTACTGATTAAAGAAAAATGAATTATCTTTATGAATTTTACTAAATATGTATGTCAAAATTTTTTTATAACTTGATATATAATTTCATTTACAGCTACTGCGCTATTTATAGCTATTTATAGACCCTAGCCTAGATTTTTATATAGTATAAACTTTATAATTTATTAATACCTTTACCGACCTTAATATCTAAGATAGGCTGGGAATGAGTATTAGAAATGTAATAAATTATTATAACTTAGTAATAGCGTCTTCATAATGAGTCTTGTACCAGTCCTATATAAAAGAAGGCTCCTTGTGACCGGTTCGCACGCGGCCCACAAACCTAACCGGTCATCAGTACTTTCTTCTCGCCTTCTCACTTCCGCTTGTAATAGGGCTGTCAATCATTTTTATCGATAATCATTATAGCTGGCACGATACTGAGCGGTTGATTATGGCCTTGGGGCTCCGACAGTACTATAAGAGTTATACACAACAGAATACTATAATTTAAAATTGTTTACACACATACCCGTTTTCACCAAAAGAGGCGTTCGTTTTGAATAGTGTAGTTATTTCTATCTCTTAAAGAGATAAATATTAGTACTTTATTCAATTACTCCTGGTGAAGGACAAAGAAAGTATCATCGAGATCTTATGTTATAAATACAAGATGACGGAGAATTATATGTAAAATACACCTTTATCTTACTATTCAACTTAAATAAATCTTTAATCTGCCTTGTGAGGAAAAGGTCATATTTATAATTAACATATATGATTCTAACTGTATTTATACTCAAGTGTTCAGGTTCAGCTCTGATTACTGGATAGTCAAAGGTAATTTAATTTTCAAACACCATTATAGTACGTATATAAACCATTCTAAACTACCATGTGAGTACGTGAGTTTTTTGTTACATAGTCTATAGTATCTATAGAGTATAATAAGTGTTTACCGTAGCCTAAGCTACGGTCACCGCTTACCATTCATATTTGTGACATTAAGCGATAATTTTACTTTAACCAAAGAACTAAACCTTGACAAGTTTATCTTTAGAAAATATGTCGAAATATAAAAATATCTGTTGATTGAAAATTCGGCCCTTAGGTAATTGAATACGGTGTTTTTTTTGTAGAGAGCAGCCCTAAGCTGGCGCGCCTCCACGCAACAAGCACGCGACACAAGGACTTAGCTCGTACGGTACAAAGGATATGACGAACCAGTTCATTAACTAGAACGAGCATTTGTTCCAAATAGTATCGGTTATACTTACAGCCTTGTATATAATAAATAAGCAAAGTGCAAATATTTTCACAGTGAACTTATCTCAAATTATCTTATCTTATCTTATCTTATATAATATAATACTATCTTATATCACTAAGGTTGTAACAAATGATTAAAGCCACCGAATGGTCTAAAAAAGAATGATGAGATTTCCCTTCATACAACATGGGTTCCTTTAAAATAGGCGTGGAAAAGCACTTTTTGGGCTGGCAAGGTGAGGGTGGCTAGGGCAGTATGTCGCATGCTTCACTAGCTATCTTCACATATGGACTCCTCTACAGCTTATCATCAGGTGGTGTCGAGTCATTGGGTGAACTTACAAAACCGAAAAATCTATATGCTGGAAGTGGCAGTATGGCAGAAAAGGGCTATTTGCCAGAAGGACTGATGGTGGTTCGGCAAAAGGTACGCGAAGACGTTGCGTACATTTCTGCGTAAGGGGTACGCAGCTTCGTAATTTTGTTTTGCTTTCAGATTGGAGATTTTTGGGCAAAGCCTATATACACCAGCTGTAGTCGTCTCTTGACTGATATAATGATGGCGATAAATAGTAAGTAGCAACCTTAGTATTGCGGATCCTGTAAAAATCAAGAAGAAACGTGATTTTGATAGTATCATTTGATAAAACCCCACGGCATAACATATATAAATGAACTCTGGAGTCCAAAATCACCACATAGATAGAACTAACAGAATTGTTTGCCTGTGATTCTGATATGAAACTAGTTTCATATTTAGTTTAACGTATATCAAAACAACATTCCTAAATTCATATTTTTTAACTGCGTAGTATGTTTGAAACTAATAGTTACAAGTCATTGGTGACAATTAAATTTGCTACTTTCAATAGGTTACTAAAAATTCATTCTATTTCATTTCACACTAGTTGATATATTAAAAAAATTAAAGAACAAAACTATTTTCCTTTATATATACTTATTTATTGAGGATACTCCCAGGATCCCCGCGACAATTAAATACAAATTTTATCGGTATTAGTCGGCTTGACAGGAAAAAAAGATAATTCATATTCAGTTTAATAATGAGTCATAATTATAGCTCGTTATAAAATATTGACTGACACTGGATAAATATGCCTAAATATGTATAATCCTCCGTGCCGTAGGTCACGTAGAGACTAGAAATACACAATTTATTAGATGCACCTTTTAAGAAATGCATTGATGGGTACTTCAGTAAACATAAAAACTATATCAAAATAATAATTTAAAGTGGTATACACAAATATTTTAATACTATATAAAAACTCGTTGACCTGCTGGATTCTATTACCTGAAACTCGTCGCTAACTCTACCTATTGAAATTTATATAAAGTGGTCATATATATAATCACAAATGACAATGTAAAGCATGTCAGTTAGACGATTCTCTAAAAAGGACAAAATTTGTATATTTTAAATTTCTTAAGAATTTTCCTTATTTTTATTGTTTTTAAATCATATAAAAGATATTATTCAATTGGTCAAGCCGTCTTTGAGTTTTAGCGAGACTAGCGAACAGCATTTCATTTTTAAGAAAAAGAAGATTATTATGAATGGTGAACAATGTAAAAATGATAAATATTTATTTGTTTGTTTGAATTAGTATACGGCAATGCCGATTATTCCGCAGTAATCATATCTATGATATAAGACAAAAATGAGCTACAAAATTAGTTCTACCGTAAAAAGACATCAACGCGTCTCACTGTCATTATCACAAAATGATTTTGCTTCATAAAATCATTTTCACTGTCTTAATCTTGTCGTCATCTACAATAGTTTAAATTCACAAAACGAATTAATTACTATGTCCTATTGGTGATGTTTTATATAATAAGTAAACAGAATAACTTATTTAAATTAACAAATCACATGCGCCGTTACCATCTAGCGACCTTATGCTAAAGTTTAACGAAGCCAGAATATTTATTATGACTATGCTTTTATGCGTTCAGTTCATTGTAATAATACAAACTACGTTCCATAGATGGCGCTAGTAGTCTATTTGGCTTCCATATACTTCGACTAAAACAAAATTAGCAAGATAACTTTCCAATATAAAAACTAGCCGCCTTAGTGTTTAGAGTATTTTTACTAGACCAGTAATGCAAGAAATAAAAATAAGAATAGTAATAAAAATACAAACACAAACTAACAATGATGGGTCACTAATACATGGGTCCTTTGTTTCATATATTCTTTGATAATATGAGAAAGAGCGAATTAGTCTTCGACAAATGTTATGAAAACTGGTATAAAATGTTTTTAATTTTTAATCACCAATAAAGGACCAATTATTATGATTAAAATTACTTGCTTTATAAATGATTAAGTAGGTAATAAAAATAAAAATCAATTTATGATATCACTGTTAAAAGTTCTACTCATAGTCCAATGACTATATACCTATACAAACAAACCAATATATGTATGGGTTACACATTCAAATAATTTGCTATTAATAATTAGTAATGATTCAAAATAAAATTCTAAATAACTTAAATGAATCACAAGACGTTTAACCATAGTATAGATTAGTGATTAAAGGAAAATGTAAAGTATGTTTATGTAGAACGTAAGGAAAGAAATAGCTGGCAACTATAAGGAAAAGTATTATTGACACTGGCCAAAAATAAATGTGAAGTGATTTTCGCAAAATAATTAGTTAATAAATTTTTATAAAAAACTATATAATGAATATTCATACTTCATACATAGAAATAGTAATTTATTATTTTACAACGCCCGGATTGAGCAGTTAATCGGTTGTTTGCTAATGATAAAACATACTATGGTATGCGGTGGGTATTCGGAAAACGGCTCTATTAGCTGGCATCAATTGACCCGCGTCATGAGTTTTGCCTTGACATTTCAGGAGGCGGCCGGTCGCTGCTGACTCCACGATGTGCTGTGCGGAATTTTCTTTGTATTCTGCTAGTCACATTTTTGACGACAGCACTGTAGAATGCGATAACTAACTCGCTATAACAGTTAGAGTAAAACTTGCACTGTACCAGAGTGACAATTATATTCGCCTTCGTTCTTTTTTATCTCAAAAACTAAGTTTAACAAAACTAAATAATATATTTTTTGTTCTGGTTTATAGATTTAACAACATCTATAATTTGACTGTCTACAAAATTTTTAAAAATTAATTCGTCAACATCAATTTTTAAATATTATCTTCAATGATCAACATCAATTTTAATAAATTATTTTCTGTAATATTGTAAGGTTTGATTAAGTTCAATATGGTTGGTATATTATTATATCGCGACCAAATGTGTCAGCGGTTGACTCCTACGCACGAATTGCACAAGATGCCAAGTCTAGGTTTACCACAGGAGTCTGTGAAATCCATATCGGGGCGAAGCCCTGGCTTTTATTTTGACGTAGGCCATATTACCATTACCGCTTAGCTGTTTATCGTTGTGACTTTTCGCTTTAGTACGCAGTAATGATTTTAAAGACGATAGCTACTGCGATAGATATGAACTTAGGCAACGGAACTACCGAAGAGTTTAATTGGTTTTCGTTAGTACCTTTGTGATCAGGTGCTGTGCGAGCTTCATACTAGGCTGCTTCTTAGACAGTAGAGCTTATTCTTCTTTGCCAAAAAGTATGATTGTGAATATCTAGTACTAGTTTTTCCCGCGACTTCTTACACGCAGAATTCATAATCAAGTCCATTTACACATCTCTTATCACTTAACACAGATCTAACATTTCAATTTCGATTATTAGCAATACATCGGTGTAATCTGCATTCAATTATACGCTGTAATTGGCGTGATGCGGGTACCGACATACACAAGGACAAAAATAAAATAAAAAGTGTAATTTCTTTTTCTATTGCTATTTTAACATCTGATGTTTCAATTTTATTATAGAGATGTGTAGATACAGCATGAAAAAAGGTAAATCATAAGCTCGAACATTTCTGAAAATGTAAGAAAACATTTTAATATAATTTTATCACAGTGGACAAATATTTTGCTTTATTTCAATTTATATTTAATACACACAAATACCAAGTTACCCAATCTACTTCGCTAGATATATAAACATTCTAACCTCGAATACGTGCCTTAAAACTTTATTGGTACTTCGTTGAAACCATACTAAGTGCAAGATTCAATAGTTAAAATTTAAATTTGTTGCCCGTTACTATTATAAAATTGGTAGTTATAGACGTTCAATAGGTCAGTGTCACATTTACAATACTATTATTTTAATTCTTCAGCATTTCACAAGATAAAATTTAAGTCTATTTTAGTACACATGTTCCTTGTGATAATTATTCTGAACGTAGATTAATTTTAATGATATTTATATTAGTTTGCAGGCATTACGTAAAATTGATTTTATCTAAAGTATTATAAAAATCACGATTGTTTTCGTGGCCTGCCGTCAAACCCCTATGAAAACAACATAAGCACCCTTGTATAGGAAACTACTTTTTATAAATTCTTTTCGCAGATTAACGCAAATAAGATCATTACGTCTTGATACGCTTGAAGCATATATTACTGCAACTTATATTAGTAAACTTAAGAGTTTACCAATATAAGTTGTCTTATTATTATAGATTAAGACCTATAATAATAAGAGGATGCATAACAACTGCAAATATATCAATAATTAAATTTGTCTACCATTTATGACTTAGATATGAGTATGTATTTTAATATTTTCTATAACTATGTACTCTTATGGCATTCTTAACGCACTCTTAATACATACTTATCTCTCCTTATTGGGTTAATTTGCGGGAAGTGATCCACTCCTGGCCAGGCAAAAGGCATGGTTTTAACTGCACTGAGATACCTACGAAACCTCTTGAGCAAATACCGTGCCCTTTATGCGCAATCCCACGGATTAAACGGAATCTGTCCAATTAGTGGTTCCTGGACACTCTTCATTAAATCTAATGAGAATAATTTATCTTCATATAAATCCAATAACAATATAATCATTTAACCCTGCCTCTCCGTTACCTTGACCACCGACTACAACCACGATGTTCCGGCTTCAAATCGTCTCAAATTGCCCACGACGGATATTTAACAGTAATTTGCTGCACGCCTCTGAACATCCTTCCTTTTAGGACCTATGTTCAAAACAATCGAATTTTATTCGTTTCTGTTGTTTAATAGTCTCGTCTATTGAACAGCAGCATACTTAGAAACCAAAAGTTACGAGCAATCTCGCATTAATTACCATCAAGATCATTTCAAAATCAAATATTTATCATATTTATATTATACAAATACATATATATATATTTATACAAATTTGTCATTAATGGTGTGTTCTTAAATGTGAAATATGATAAATAACATATATAAACAAATAAGTTATAATTTTATTAAGGGTATGTTTAGATACTGCACGACAGAAAGTATTTTATAAGCTTTATTCCGGTTCGATCATTTTAGAAAATGTATCTATGCAATTTAATATGTTTACCTACTCAGTGTTATTTATTTTTCTATATTTCAATTCCTATTTACGTTTCAATTTCTATTTATTGTACGTAACAAATACCTACATGAAGAAATAATAACTATTATATATTTTTGTATGTTTGAATTTTTATATTGATGTGAATATAGTAAAAAAACGTTGCACAATTCGGTTAACGTACCGCCCGCATACGACCAAAAATCGATGAACCATTTGTAGTCGGTAAAAATGAAACAACTGCAAACGCGGCAAGTTTAATATTGTATCTGTAAGGAACTAAACTTGTATGGTCGCACAAATTTGAAAATAAAATTGGCGCTTAAATCAATAGTGTTCTGGTGTGTTAAACAATAGTACGTTTTTCACGTTTACAACCTTTAGGCCTCACGCACGAAGTAGGCGGCGAGCGGGACAGTGGCGCTGTGGCGGCGTAGAATCGACAAAATGCTTATTAATAATTGCTTTGGCACCACGACAGCTGACATCAATTATATCAAAATACATAAAACAACGTTGTGAGTGCTACGCTGGCGTCGTCGCCTCGCTCGACGCTGTCATCATGCGCTAGGTCTTAATGAGAAGACAAATATTGAAAACGGCCAAAGTGCGGCATAATATAATTGATTTCCAGCAATTCATTTTTTAATATACATATACTTAAGTTTTTCTCGTGAAACCATGATAGAAAAACTCCTAGAAGACACAGAAGTCATGATGAGTAATGCATCTCATTATCATGTTTCCTTAATAAATATTGTTATGGAAAATACAAAAAAATAATATTGGTGCTGCTTTTAGCAACATGATACACTACTACTACGATATAATCTTAATACACTCGTTTTGAATAACATGTAATAAATATGTACTAATATTGACATTGTTAACATACTGTGACGACGTGACGATTTAAAAGAGCTTAGTAAATAAGTCTATTTAAATAAAGTTATTTTTGACTTTGACTTTGACTTTGCCTACGCATACGTATAGGGTTATAGTATAGTTGAAGATCTTGTTGACGTAGTCGGTGAAACAAAACAAGATTGGTCAATCAATATCATGTTACCTCAAGCTCCTCTGCTCTTCGAAAAGCACGGTTAGCTGTTGGTCTCGGTTTCCAAGGCAACCACTTTCACCAGCATTGGGCCAGCATGGTTGTTGTTATGGTCCTCTCATGCGTTTGTCCCATATAGGAAGACGTGCGCTCACAAGTAGGACGTATATATGCTATAAACGATTTTGAACCTATAGAGTATAATTATGTATAACCTATTTTTATACCATATTATTTATTTATTTTTTTAACCTATTTTTATGTGAATCTTAGCTTGCAGTTTCCCTTGCACTTCAACACCTTAACGCGATTTATCTGATAGGAGTCCTCTCTGCACACCATGTGTGCGTTACATTCTGAGGCATTACACTGAACACCCAACAACACCGCTACCACTTCTACAAAAGCTCTGTCAACCATTATTCAACTACGTTCAATTATCATGCAGCGCTGATATTTAAATCAATTAAACATTGATACGATGACTAATTCTGTATGTAGGAGCTTAATATCAATACCGATAATAACTCGGTAATTTTGGATTTGTTTCCTGTTTGTCTGTCTGAATACGCATTAGGTAAAAATACTGAACCTTCCTACTCTAAAATTGTAAATAGAAGTGCCCTTTATAACAAATCAAAATTTTAGATTTAAATCATTCCGTGAAATTATGTTGTCCCATAGGATTATTACGGTTAGGTACTTTCACATGGTCTGATATATGGAAATATCATTGTGTCACTCTTGTTTGGTATAAAGTATAGAATATTATTAAGTTGATTTTTCTGAATTAATACTTTTATAAATCTCATTCAATTTATTTCTTATAGTAAGCGTAATCATAAGGAGAAGGCACTGCTTCAGTTTGTAGACAGTTTATTCAGAATGTTCCTAGAAAAATTAAAACACTCAAAAAATTAACTTTTTCGCCCTTGTACGAGTTTAGTAATATAAGTTTTGAGTTATTATAAGGCCGAAAGAAAGCCCATATTGCTAGACCATTTAGTTGGAAAAAGAAATTAGAACTGCTCACGTGATTACCTTGATCATTTACAATTTAGTCATTTCACACGAACGCAACTTACGAAACAGATGGTATACATCAATAAGAACACATGTGATATTGTGACATAGAACGTAACACCCCACTTTACATGATTTTCACAACGCATTGTGAATAGATAATGCTTGCATTAATACCCCGACATTTATATTTTTTATATGGCAATTCTACTTTGGGTATTCTAACATTACAAACAAATATGACGAAATCGAGATTTTTCAAGAACAAAAATAAAGGAACGTATGAACATATAGACAGGAACTGAGCGTGAATAATCAAAGGTAACATAAATTAATGGAAATAAAATACATAAAAGTGTACGTGAGTTCGCATAAAACTAGTAACGGTTATTTGATTAATTCAAAATGTACTATGTAATTCCTACCATTTAAAAATATTACCAAATAAAATAAAAGTTGTATGTACCAATTATAATTATAATTAATTACTTGTAAGCGATCTTAACAAACGACACAAAAGATGTTCTATTCCTGATGTGACAAAAGGTTAGAGGTAACGGAAGAGCTCGTAAAACTTCAATCCCAAACATAAGGCCATGATCAAGTTAAGCCAAACAAAGAATAACAACATTAACACACACAAAGTCATAAACATATACGGTATACGGTAAACAGTAGTGTGCGTGAATCATATGACTGAAGTCATATGATTCACGCACGCAAGAAGCTAGGCAGGTTGGATTGCGGAAGAACTTACTTTCTACCGCTTATCGTGCTTGAACACCCACTTAAGGGCATTCTTTGGGTGGGATAAGTCAGGCATTTCTATTCATTAACCAATGGCACATGCAGGATTAATTTAGTCAATACAATTTATAATAGTTTGTTAATTACACACAACTCCGCTTATAATATGTTACAGAATGTAATATTTTTCTTCTATAGTCAATTAATGAAACATTTTTTTTTGAAATACCATATTTCTTCGTAAGCTTTTTATTATAGAATACATCTATAGGAATTTACAAGAATATCATAATATTATTAACAATTTCATTTGATTTATAAAAAAAATATACATACAAATTTCTACTAAGAATAATAATACACAACTTTGTTGTATTTAGCTGTATTTTCGTTGTAATTTTTTTTTTTATAAGTGTATATGATATGTACCTGATTATGAAATAATCTACAAAACACCCAGAGATAATCATGTAAAAACAAAACTGTGTCACAATACAATTACGTTCTAGTAACTTAGCAGACCATTACTATTGGAGTTTCGTAGTTAAGAGGCAGATCACACCCAAGACTACAAACTTGTTAGAGGAAAGCCATAGTAAACCAAACATTATTATTACTTACGATTAAACCTAAACTTTTTATATTTTCATTTTCAGTTTATTCTTAACTGTCCCCGATTCTGTTCTGCACGTATTTTTATTAAATTTAAGTTCAGTGTTACTCGTTACTCTTTAAAGCATGAAATGTTGTCACAGTTATCTGTTCAAAATTGATTTTCTAATTATTTTCAAAGATTATGAAATTTATTTCCTATGATACATGAATTTCGATTGAGTTTTGTATGTTTCCTGTATATCTCTGTATTTTTATGCAGGGGGACCTCAAAGCTTAAGGAGACCATTTTACCCCTCCGTACCTTATTTGCCTTATTTCAACGAACATCCTTAATATGCCAACTAGAATACCAAAGAGTGTGGATAGTCTTAGTAAAAACTTCTCTTTCGTCTTGAACTGGAATGACAAAGTTTTAATTTTAATTGTTAAAGAATGCCAGCAATATCAATACCAATCTACGTCGCTATATAGCGGATGTGTTTAAGCCGAGACGATATTATTATTATGAAAGATGTAGACATTTTGACGATGTTATAAACCGGTCGGCTTGTTTTACGTGCAATAATGCGAATGGCATGACCGAAGGCGGGCACCATAACTATCAAGAGGCAACAAATTTAGATCTAGGAAATTTGTTGAATAGAATATATTTTTCAGTATCACGTATTTTAAACTAGATATTGGATTGTCCTGAGACAGATAGGCTTGCAGTTTATAACAGGCGTTTAGTTTATAAAAAGTTAATGCTATATCTTAATACGACGTTCTTTAGGCGCTTAGTCAGCGCATCCCTTTTATTGGGGAAAGAATCCTATAGCTGACGGGGATATTACAGCTTTCCTGATATCCGTAGTGATACTGGGACTACCCACCAAACCTCAACGGATTAAAATCAAAATATGGAGACTATATAGGATATAAGAATATATCTCTTAAGTATAAAAAAATATGCTTTATTAATTTGTTTAAACCGAAATATGAGAAGATGACACACAATACACTACCGAGATTATGCAGATTAAAGAAGTTACTATATTCTATTTTATATTCGAATTTAACTAAATAAGCATTCTAGCTACATTGCATGCTGAGACAAATAACTGCATTTTATTCTAAATTTCTTGAAATATTTGTAACAAGGATATTTATAAAGCATGATAATTGATTTAACATTAGTACAAGGATGAGCACAGCGAAGTCCCGAAGTGAAAAAAAGTCGAAAATCCCTAGCTTTCGTAAATTTTTTGACCAAGAAATGAATATGAGAGTGATCTCGAAATGTCAACTCATTTTATAAGCTAGAACTTTCATTATTCCAATAGAATTGTAACACTCTCTATAGAGCCAATGTGCATTCTTGTAATCAAAGTGACTGGGTAAGGTTTCACATATTTGTTTGACTTAAATTGTAATTGTGACATTATCTTTACTTTATGTTGATATCAATAGCATTCTGCAACACAGAATCCCTATCACATACATCTGTGTCATTGAAATAGTTCGTATAAGTGAATATTAATCATTTCTGTATAATCATGTGGCAAATAACCTCTCGGGTCCGGTTTAATGAACCCGGACAGCAATGAAACCTTTAGTTGTAGCCAGAAACCAAAATTTTCTGGCTAAAACACGTGTCCCAGTATAATAATGTGTTATATTAAATACAAAGAGATACACGGTTTTTTTTCAAATAATTCTTGATATCGTGATAATTAATCATAACAAAAAACATCTTTCAAAGAATATCGTATCGTATTATATTTAACATTAATTGTTTTATTGCAGTATAGTTTTTTATCAACGTAGTTTGATGGTTACTGAACAATTTTGACTAATGCTACATCAATTCATATCACAATCGTTGGATTTTAATTTATAAAATATTGTTTCTAACTGTAAAAGAAATATCTCGTACACTTTACAACCTATACAAAATTAAAAAAAAACTCAAAATCAAGCCAATCTCGAAATTATATTAAAGGCTTTGAGAGAAGTTTCAACCTTTACCAACCAATTTATTTCGAGAGACAGCGATCTCGATTGTGTTGTGTACTCACTAAAACATTATTTCACTTTAGTACTACTCTTTCTTTACAATCTGACTAGAAAAAGATAGACGACCAAAGTCGTCATTCGAAATTTCTAAAATAGCTACATTTAAGTATATTTGCCTTACTTTAAGGCGCACAATAAAGCATCCTGATTAAATTAAATCAAAAAGTGTATCCTCGTATGTGCCAACTCATTTGATATTCTACAAGTAGATCTATCCTTTTCTTATTAAAGTAAACTGAAACAGAAACAAATAGCATAGTTTAATGTAAGAGAATGCTTATATTTTGAATACAACAAAATCACCCAAATTACCAAAAAAAATTCTATAAATAATTTTATCAGGCTAATATATTACCCAAATACACGAAAATAATTATCACTCATTGTACGGGATAGAATCAAAAATGTTGGTATAAATAATAACACCGCAAAATGTAATTTACTCAAACCACCAAACATTTTAGAAGCCGCAAGTATGTCTCTGTACTTACATTATAGTGTACCCATCGGTAAATCGACACACTAGGTTTACAATAATAGTGGTCACGAGTTTACCTCACGCACATCCTTGAAGACTGTCCCTTCTCCAGCAGTTGGGTCGCTGACCCTAAATATAAAACAATAAAACTTATCAAATTAATCTTTTTCGTAAGTAATAATTTACATAGGTTTGTACAATTCAAGTGGAGAATTCTATCTAGAAATCAAAAAAATGATTTTATGTTGCTGTAACATTATCCCCATGAAAAAATCTACGCATTCAAAACAATAAAGATAAATTAGTAATATTAACAATATTCGTACACTGACTCCTATTACCTAGACTTTTTATTACAAATACTTGAAAATGGAAGACATACTTGAAATATATATATTTTTATATAAAATATACTCAACTTGAGACCCCTGATCGAGTAGCCTGTAGCCAGGGTTACCCATTCGGCCAAACCAACATCACGTTTACGTTTTTGAAACATTTATTTAACTGATAATCCTATAAACTTTAAATTTTACAGCTTTGTAATTTCTACATCGGCGCCATTTGGTACGATTAATGCAGGTTCTGCTCATTTTATATCTTACATCGAGTCAAGATGTATTTGATGTGAAAATGATCTATTATTATGTCAGAAATGAACACTAATCATCCAATATTATTATAGCATCATAAATTTGGTGACATGCGGTAAGTTTGTACATTGTTACACTTTAATTCATTATTGTTGTTAAGATAGCGCCTTGGTTCATCGTTAAAAATAAAATATCCAATATATATTTGATTGATTTCTAAAGATTAACTTTCAACCTATCAAAATTATCTCTGGATAACTTATATCTTGTGATTGATAGATCGTCCCTGTAATTATAACGTTTCTAAGGGTTACACTCAGATCAGTATCAACTCTATTACGTGCAGTGAATAATAACTATTTATAACAACGTAGACCTGTTATTAAATCCCATTCAAAATAAACCGATTTATTATGCCTAAATTCCAATGTTTCAACATACAGTATTTTTGAGACGAGTAGGATAATTAAACTCCCTTACTATGCAGGAAAAAATGTCACTAGAAATCGTCATAGTATTATTTAATCCAATGAACACCGTATAGTATTTTTACATCTCTATGATTGTTACCAAGCACCAATGCATGTACGATGTATCACTTGATGGGATATAATCCTAGATTACGTAATATCAAGCAGAAATATAAGTAATTCGAAGCATTAGCATTAGTTTATTATAGTCATATTACATAAATAGGAGTACTGCAGTAACTTTGTTAAATAAATAAATATTCATAGAAAAGAATTTTATATTCACGAACACAGAGGAAAAATATAAAACACGGACCCAATGACGAAGACAGAAAAAAGTAACGTAAAATTGTATGAATAATTATCGGTGATTTTTGCGACTTATACTTCTTAAACACCTTATAGTGAAGCGGTTAGTCATAATTGAAGACTGGCGATGTTCCATACTATGACCTTATGTCCAGGAACCTTTATCACTTTAATTTTCCTCAAATGAAATAATTTATAGAAAATTTAAGCGTTCACAAACACTTAAATTGACGATTAGATATTTACCATATTGAGAAACTGTCAAAAACTGACAGTTAACTTTTAACTTGTTTAGGAGTTAGTGAATACCAACATTAGGATATATGTTATTACTTTGTGTATACCTATTATAAAATTTTCATGTCTGAAAATAACAACATATTATTTTGCTTGTTTAAAAAACTGAGAAGACGAAAACTAAGAGATTATTCTTTTATATGAAACCGAAATAGGACATTTCATTTTTCAATGAATCAATTACATCATAAATTAAATTATTTATTAATACAACAAAGGTGTCAGGTTTGATCAAGAAACAAGTAATATACTATATTGTTCTGACATTACATTGACTTGACATTATTTTTAAAATTTTTACTAACATTAACAGCTAAGCTAATACATTGACAATGAAAGCGAGCCAGGTTTGGCGAGGAAAGCAGAACGAATCACGAGTATTTGTGTTGAAATGAATGAGACACGTGGCCGAGTGAGTGAAACTTTGGTCAATAATATTTAAGCCTCACAATAAACTGCTTACATACACAAAAACTTACGCAACTTTTACATTCTTATCCTGTGTATTCATTATGTTTACTACTGGGATTTCGTGTTCGACATTCAGACATCATATTTTTATATCCTAAAATTATAGAAGTCATATTATTCCATTAATTTATATATAGTATTTAGGTAGTCATAAACAGCCATGTCGGAGCTTGTAGTAGTCTTAGTCAGATTGTGATATTTGTTTAATTTACATAGTTTGAACTCATAAAGATATGGCAAAAGACGGTCGGTATATCCGGCAAATATTTGCCTTAATTACCATAAATAAACAAAATAAGTTTAATTAGTAAAAACTCTGTAAAATTGTTGGCCATAATCATAATCTCAATTAAATTGTATTAATTGCAAAAACTCAAAACATGTTTTGAAAACTATACTAAAAACAATGGTATGAAAAACTTGCCAGACTAAAATCCATTAAGTATGTATCATGGCAAGTCACGCTATAGCCCCAAATGATTTTATAATTAGTGTATTTGAACTCTAAAGTAACCTCATTAAAAGCATTGTGAGTTTAAAGTACGCATTTATTTAATATCAAATAATTTAAAACAAGCAGATGATCTATACCAGAGGATACTATTATAGTCCTACCTTAGGCTAAGCTATGGGCGTTCAAATATCAAATTGAAAAAAAATGCATTTTGATGTAGGCAATAGTACATTTATAATAAATTAAGAAAGTATGTTATTTATTCACGAGTCCCAGTTTGAAATAACAATTCCGCACGTACATCGAACAAATTTTTGTAATAAAAAATAAAACAGCGAAATAAATTAATGAAAACCCGTTTAATATTTCGGCAAGCAATGTTTGAATTTCCACTTTGAACATTTGTTGATAGTTATGTGAAACGTTTTGGAAGGCCAATGTAAGGTTTGATTCAGACTATTTTAAATAAATTTACGCTGTTAAATTTTTTTTACAGTAAACTAATTAAGTTTGTTTTTATACATGGATTTTCAATTTAAAGTAACGCACCACATAATTACAAAGGATATTTAATTTACAATCACGTTTACCTACTTTGAGCACGTTAAATTTGCATGGAAATACTATAAGCATATACTATAAATACTATAAGCGGGAGTGTTTCATGGCAAACGTATATAGTACATTGTTTGATCTCTACCCGCCCACTGGTATCCATTCAACAATGGTCGATAAAATAATTAAGCCACTGCTGTATTTCGATAAAACAATTAAGCCACTGCTGTACTGCCGATTACACGCTATAACTATGTTTCAAGAACAACAAAGCTTTAGGGCTTATGAACGTATTGTTTTTTGCTTTATTAAGGTAAACATTCAAAATTATAGTTGAACATAACGCTGTATATGTCATGTTACGTAACCAAGCTTAATATTTATTCGATTGTACCGCCGTCACTTTCACTTTCGCAAACGGTACTACAAGAAAAGTCATGTGATGCACTGAATATCACGAGGCTGTGAGAATTTTCCGTTGATACAGTAATTCTTGCAAAATATCACGAGTTCGTGGAGTTACGCGAGTTGTTTAAATTATAATTACCATTTGTTTTGAAATTTAGAAGGTCAAGGTATTTTGCTACCTATTTAATATAACCTGTGAAGTAGAAATATATTTTCTATTTTATTTTATCTACGGTGAGTTGATAAGAGAGTAAAGGCAAACACAGTTAAGAAAATAAAGTGGTTGAGTTATCAAATACTAAGATCCAATGAGCAGTAGCGGTTTTTATTAAAAATATTTTTCAAAAAATTTTTAATTGCAGTTTTTTGTTAACTAAAACAAACCCTTCGTTCTTTTCAATCAAATTTTGTTCTATATTTGACTACTTACTTTATTTTTCTTTAAAATTATCTCACAGTCTATGCGATTTTTTTATATATAACAAATACATTAAATGGTCTACTTAACCACAAATCTAAGGTACATGGTGCATATTCTTTAAGTTCCTTATTAATGAAAAAAAAATATTTGCCTCATTTCCTAGAATACATCTAATGTTTTTTTTTACTCTCCTTGTTATATAGATAATGGAATTAATCATCAAATTCTAATGAATAAATTACATTCCAGTCCTTTTTTATCCATTAGGTAGAATTAGTTTACTAACAAAGTAACTTTCGGTATGCTTGGGCCCTGGATGAATCAATCGAAATATGAATCCGTGCTTTAGAAGGCATAGTAAGTCTCGGTTGTAACGGCAACCACTTTCACCAAGGAAGCTGCTATAGATGTGGTGGTGTTATGACCCAACTCCTCATGTATTTCTCCCTTGTAGGAAGGCCTGTGCCGAACAATGGGACGTTTATAGTATGTTGATGATGATTTGTTTACTATAAAAAAGACATAAGTCTAGGATATGAATCCACGACTTTTAATCAAAATAGCTCAAAGGTTATAATAGACCATTGGATGGTTAAATTCCATTCCGTAAGATGTATAGAGTTTTATGTATAGAGCTTATGATACTATCTAAGTAATGATATTATTCAAATTGTCAAGTTCAATCATTGAATCGAATTAAATATTATAAAAATAAAATCACTCATAGAACGTAAGTACATACATTCACTATCGTAAAAACTGTTTATAAACAAAGCCGAATCTCCACGTATCGGACAAAGAGCACATTAGTGATGTAATCATTATGCATCAATACCAAGTTATTGAGAGAAAGTGGTAAGGGGTATGGTCCAAACTTGTCTTAAGAGCTTGTGACATCACCTCGGACACGGGTGAACAGGCCCGTTTATTAATACGATAAAATCCTAGACGTTGCGCACTGCACGTATATAAGACTATTATTTTATTTCTTATAGATTGATTGTGGTAATCTGTTTAGAAATATATCATTTCTAGTTAAGAGCGTTAGTCAATGTAACTACTATAGTTATTGTTGTCGCAAATCATAAATAGTCAAATTAGTTGTAAAGCTAGTTGTTGCGAACCTTCTTACATTTTTGTGTAATTACTCTTTTGGCTTTTAAAGTGACATTAAAATTATTGTGGTTTTGTCATATTTTTCTGTTGTTGTTGTTTACCTTAGTTACGGTTTATGTTACTTTTTTGCACTTAAATATAAATATTAATTGTATCCATTTATCCGCCTTCTCATTTCATTAGTAAATAAGCACTAGCTCACCTATCCGTCCTCAAAACTAGTATTTGTTGTTGTTGTGTTGTTAGTTGTGTTGTAGTTGTTGTTGTTGTTAGCTGTTGTAACAATTAAATATTACGATGAAACTACATACGTTCTGAAAATTTGGAATTAGTTCACCAAAATTTTCTTGTGTCCGATTTAAATAAACTTATGAGCGGGATAGATACAATCCACATATTGAAGTTCCTAACGCAAACATCGTTTTAAAATCCACTGTCAAGTTTGCTGTACTAATCAGTTGAAATCTTGAACCGTAGTTTTAATAATATTTGAATTAAATTAACTTAGGTATACTAATCTCAATTTCATAGCACCGTCCAACCATATACATTATCCATAGAACCGAACCATTTTAGATGTTCTATGCAACATCCTCTCTTTTCTTGTGTTATTCTCTGGTACTGGTTATAATTACGTATATTAATACGTAATTATTAATTATTATGTAATATACTGTTATTTATTTTTAGTTTTTTATTATAAACACGTGCATAAATTTACGAGGTTTTTTAAGTGTGATTTAATTTTTATAACGTAATGGATTTATCAACTCTACTATATCTTCGAAGGGGTAAATTTCTCACTGAATACGACACCCTACCTAGCCTATAAATAAGTTTCAAACTCAATCATTAAGAAATGGTTGTAACAAACGCATCTGAAAGCACAGTATTAATTGCGGGCGATCAGTGTCCCTGTCTACTTAACTAAAGGTTCTAAGTTAGAAACGCGATAGCGGTATGTGATCATACAAATATAGATACATGCCTACAAGGATTTGAACCTAGAACCCCTGTCTAAGTAAACAGGGGCAAGAACCACTCGCATTAAATAGTGTTCTTTCAGTAACGCACTCATTGTCGAATATTTTGTATATTTCTTATTTGTATATTTAGTGTACATATACATTTATATTTGTACATTACTATAATAATAATTATTTAACTCTCAAGTCTACAACAATAAAAAATTAAAGTTTCACTTAACAGAGTAACTGAGATTGTTTCGTTTATTTTGCAAATATGTAGAACTTGTAATTGCTAAGATATATCGGAAGCTTGGTTTTGTATTCTGAACTGGCAGAGATTTCAAGTATGATCAATTATAGAATGCCATGGTGTATATTAAAACTTAAAGTTTATATACTAGCTATAAAAAAAATCAACAACAAATTTCTGAAATACCTTCACTTTAAGTCCAATCGCTTCATTCGGACATTTGCAAGTGTTTCTTCTCTGCAGAGATGCCAAATATTTTTATATAAGATTTGAAATCTGACGTCGATTTAACGTTTTTGCTGTAGAACATTTTATTAAGTGGAAACTTAATAAATGAATTACTTATTAAACTTACTATATTAACTACTTACTTATTACTTAATTATTTATTTCTCTTCCATGTTAGTGCTGTGCCCGTCAGAAGACATAATTGTGCTATTTTTAACTTTAGAAGCTTTTGTATAATATGGATAGCAATAAATATTTGAGAATGAGTTTGTGTCCTTAAAGATGTTATATAGTAGGTATAAGTTTGAGAAATATTAAATTATATCATTATTATCTGTCTCACACTAATATTATCAAGCTGAGAGTCTGTTTATTTGGATGAACGAGCATCAAAATTAAAATATATTTTTGTGTTGAATAGTCAATTTATCAAGGGAGATTATAGGCTATATAACATCACGCTACGAACAAAAGGACCTAAGCACCAATGGAAATATTTGCAAAAACTGGAAAAATCTATTATTTCTCAGAGGTTTCGTTGTGTGCGCTGCGTAAACGTTTATAGTTAGGTAAAAATTATGTATGCCGGAATAGTTTTTCCTTTAAAATTTCAATAAAAGTCGGAGACAGCATATATCTTCTCTTTCTCTCTTTGTAATCAATTTTGTTCTAAAATAAAGCATTATCTACGAAGGTTTTTTATAACCCTGATTTTATTCCTTAAGCAAATAAATACTCAAGTTAAATTATGTAACCTACCCACCTACGTGCGACAAGCTGTTATTTTCCAACATACACGCAAACCAAGACGCGGGCTCGGCTATGTTTAGTAATAAGTATAAAACTACAGATGCATGCCTATATATCAAGATAATAATATACGTAATAAGACTTATATATACTTATAATGGCTTAAAAATAAACATAACAGTACCTCGTCACCTACTAACTTTTGTAACCTATTTTACGACAGAATTCAATTAGAAGGTTTTAAATTGGATCAGTTAATTACTCAAACTTATTTCGAATATGAAGGTAATAACTAACTAACTAGCTAACATAGATAAGTCGATGTTGATACTGATGTAGAAAGTCTTAAACTGATATTTACTTTAAAAGATTGATGAGTGTTGTATTAAAATGCGTGACTTATGCATCTTTCTTAATTTAAATGTCATCTCAAAATCTATTCATATACATTTTGTTTACAAATATCTATTTTAGGAATAAGTCATATAATATGTAAGAAAATATATAATAATAAGCATTATGTTAATTAGTATTTTTTTGTTAACATGTTAAGGAAAAAAAATTGTTGACTACCCAATTCATGCGCAGGCGCACTTACCTTTGGATTCAAGGGAATAGTAATAGTTATAATTACTGCAGAGAAAAAATAAGGGCTCTTCTTTGATACGACCTCTTCGAATAATTCTGCAACCCTTTGACTAAATTACTTTCAATATTAACAACTCAATAAAAATTCTTGCTTTGCAAAATCTAACAAACAATGCACCAAAACAACTTTCGGAGTCTGAAAGTAGGCCTCGAACGGAAGACCGTGTCAGTAGCGCACCAATTGTCGCAGACACGAAAATTAAATTTTGTCATCGAATACGCAATCGGCATCCGAGGAAGACGTCGTCATCAACGTAACCGCGAAGTTTGATAACTTGGCAACTTTCTCTCGACGGTGGGAAGCCCCAGCCTCAAGCGCGCTCGCTCACAAGTCCGAGATCGTTCGCCGCGAAAGGTACGCGCTCGCGTATCGGCTCCGCACCCGGACGCGAAATAAATCGAAAATATCCGATAACCGTACGGACGGACAACCCTATTGGTTACTAGTCGTGCAACATTTGTTACGAATTAAATGTTTTGTTAGTGATTATTTGCAATTGTGCCATCATGGAATTCCATCAGTTGTAAGTTTGTTTTGATTACATAGAAATTCACAACCTTTTTTACATAGTCCATATCTGATGTTGATTTCAAGTTTTTTTGCAAAAAACTAAGACAGACAAGCAGATTAATATAATATTAACCAAAATTAATTTACCTAAGCTTTGAATTGGGAAACTGCAAAATTCCAATCCAAATGTAGGACAATGCCAGACCCGGTTGCAAGTTCGACTTCTTACAGAGACTGGAGTATTCTATTTGCAGACGCTAATGAATTCTGATGTCACAAAGTTGCGTTAAACTTAAGCCGAGAATTTGTCCGAACAATAAGAAACTGTTGTGTAAGAATAAATACACAGATCAATGTTAAAGGAATCTGACATTAAATAAATAAATAATGCATTTCGAGTCTACTTATAATGTGTTTCAGTACTGGAAAGATTTCACAGTCTGCTAAGTGACAAAGAAACGAAAACGTTTCCTTAATGTTACGTTGTTTCTATTGTTCGCCCAAATTGCATGAATTTACAATATTTTCAAAAACATATTTGCATAGTTTACGATTATTACATTTTATATATCTCATTATTTCTCAAAAGTACATTTTTATTAGATTAACATAAAACTTATCTTTGATTTATTTTCCAAAATTATTTTATTCGTCCCACATAATAAACGCTTTTACTTATCAAAATAATTACTGTATGTATTTTAAGCAGTTGTCCAGCGAAACTTAAAGATACTTATTATTTAAGAAAGCTACTAAAATAATTTCCTGTTCACCTTGTTGATATTCAAATGTTGTTGTATAAATAACATAAGTAGATTACATAAAAAATTCATAATAAAAATGTTTTATTAAGATTAAAAATATCGCGGCAGTTAATTACATTAGAGAAAATGATTTAACTAAGACAAATTAAGTATTTATGGTTGAGACTATATTTTAAGTTGCTGTTTGTCATCACAAACTTATGCTCCCTAAGTTTGAAGATTAGTGTAGTTAATACTAAAAGAAGGAAGGTTTGGTTGGCTTTATTATCATCATAAACAACAGCTGATATACATCCCTACCGAAGGGGCTCGATCCTACCCTCAATTAGGCCAAATAGGCCTTAGTCAACCATGCTGGCGCGTGTTACGTGCACTGACTTCTTCACAAAAGTGTGGAGGTATCCTCACAATATTTTCCTTCACCGTAAAAGCGTCAAATTAACTTGCATATGACATCGCTATTTGAAAACACATTGGTACGAGGCAGGGTTCGAACCGCCTTCGGGAGCTGTAGCTTAACAATAAGCTTACACACTAAGCCACCGACGATTGCCTTCAATCAAACTAAATTCAAAAGCTTTGATATAATAGTGCTTTCCTAGCTACTAAATTATACCATAGCTATGTGAGCTTATAATGCAACTAAAAGTAGATGAGACAGATTTTATGTATTCAAAAGTTTATTGTAAACATCAATAATCAAAGATTTGAACGAAAATACACAAATATGATTTGATTTTAGTATTTTGTATTATTAAGTATTATATAGATATGTGTATACAGTGGACTGCAGATTAAGTGAAACATATTGTAATGGTTTTTCTAACTTAAGTTAGGCTAACTAGAGTCAACTTTAGAGAGGTACTGTAATGAACATTATGTAAGTTACGAATAATTACTTACTACCCTAACAGATTTAAGCAAAACCTGTTATAAAGCGTTTGTCTGAAGCTTTCTTTCTTCATGGCTATTAAGTTTTATTAGTTTGACAAGTAGCATATAAACTTATTAGTGCCGCCAAGGCGACAGGCCTTGTTAAAAGTAGTAAAATATTGTTAAAACCATATTTGTGTCAAGGTCAAGTCATTTTTCCAATCTGTTAGAGTTATTGTACAAATGTATGGTTATTTGTCTTTTTTTTACCTTTCAGCCAGTTTCTGAGTACATAGTTTCAACAAGATTTCTCGATCTATAGTTAATGAGTATTTATCTTGCAGTCATATTAAGTATCGATTAAGCTTTGCATCTATTGTCAACTTAAAAGTGGCCATTAGTCCTTTAATAATTATAACTACAAATATGTTTTTAATATTTGTCCTTTAAGTAACAATAAAACCATAGAGGTTCCGAGCCTTTACGGTACGTATTTGTATAAGATGCGCGCAGGCACATACGGTACTCACGGTGGGGTGGAAAATTTAACATAGGTATTGTAACAAATACATTGTAATCATCGGTATCATTTTTAATTTGGATTCAAAAAATCAATGCATTTTGTATCTTCAATCCAAGTGTCTGAAAAAGCACGCCGCCTTATACTTAGGCTCGTCACTTCATCATTATAAACGAACGTCGTGCTTTTTCTAGCATTATTGAAATATCTATTGTATAGTGTGAATGACATCACATTTTAAGGCAATACAGGTTTTGACGTTTCGTTTATTTGCCCATGGTATCGAGTTTATTTTGACACATTCAACAATTTTATATCTAAAATGCGTTCCTTGTTCTGTCACTAATTTCTAGTTAAATTTCATCATCAACCATCAATGCCTGCCCACCGCTGGGCACAGCTCTTCCTACATACAGCTCCATACATTAGAAATACATGAGAACTTTGGACTGGTCCAAGACGGAGTGATAATTAATTTCATATACGTACTCAAACAATTTTAGTTACCTTATTTGTTACTGTTGAAATATTTATAAAGATTGCTTCGAGGGTAATTTATAAACCATATCATTTATTATGTACATGAAATTGTTAACAACATTTATCTGGTCTATACCATATATAACTGATTTGAATATTGTTGCATTTATTCATGTTACATGCAGATACACCAATTAAACGAAAACAAACAACTGTATCTTCCTCATAAAAATCTATGACATTAAGTTCCTGTTTTACTTTGTTAAATTTAAATGTAAATAGTATAAATCTTATTAAATTACTAGCTGACGCGGGGAACTTCTTACCGACAAATTAGGAGATTTTAAAAACTTACTCTTCTATTACTATATTTTGGTAAGTAGGTAGGAACAGTTTATATATGTGAAAATAAAATAGTTTTTTTATTTTTCTCGTAATTTTTCTATATTTTTTTCACCGTTTAAACGTTCTCTGGATTTTCTCATTTCAAAATCAGCTAAATCGACCCAACCGTTCTCGAGTTTAACGCACTAACACACCACAATTCACATACATAGACAGATAGCAGTTTTGAAATGAGAATGTAGTATTCTTTGTAGTAATGGGTTATTAGTGCTCGACAAAACTAAGGATGTATTTTGAACTCTTATTTCCATTTAGTCATCTTCATGTCATTTTTATATACGATGAACTTTGTCAACAAGTCCATAGAGTTCATAAACTAGCAAAAATAACCAGTCATCATACTTAATGGCAATAACACTTCATTATACCCTCTTTTACTCCTTACCTATATAGGTGTACGGTATCATTGACTGGATAAAAAAATAAAATATTTTTAACTTAAACATGGAAACTAATATACTAGCACATAGAGTATTAATAAATATTCTAAAATCTGTTAAAATTATTGCTATTGTTTTTTTAATTTAGAATTAAATACAACTTACTATAAAATTCCAAACTATAATGCATGTACTAAACAAAAATGCAGAATCTATGGACAGAGGTGCCAGCAGTCTAATATTTATCGACTAATCGTAACTCCATTTTATGAGTATTTATTTCAACAAGGATTTGTGAGTCATTTATAGCCTTAGATTTTCATAAGTGGATTGAGTCATCAAAAACTTTAACCAATGGTCACATGCTCGTCTATGATGTAACATCACCCTGACTCCGCGAGGAATGCGGGTCGCACTCGGTAATCTGCGCACGCGTTGAAGATCGACAATATTGTCGATGAGTTCAGTTTCGTAACTTCAGCTGTACCCTTAGTATAAGTTTCAATTGTATCGAGACATTTCGATCGTAGGTGACGTTACTCTAACAAATGCATATAAATATAAAGTTGTTTCCAATATTCACCACAGAGGCGCTACTGTCACTTTCATACGGTTTGTCAGCTGACGATATACACGATCGAGACGGTTCTATTTGATTGAAATATACAGATAATTAGAGAAGCTCTATTTCTATAACGAAAATAAAGCAACTTTCGCCATTGTTTGGACTTGGATGGGTAAATCAATTTTTTTATCTTGAGCTCCAGCGTGCTTCAAAATTCATGTTAAGCCGTTAGTCCAGGATGTTAGAGCGGTCACTTTCACTCAGCAACCCGCGTTTTGCCGGTTTGATAGTGTTATGGTCCAAACTCCTCGTGTTCCTCGAATGTAGGAAGGTGACTGTGCCCAGCAGTGAGACGTAAATAGGCTGTAGTGAGTGTATTGTATTTAAGTAAGGTATTCTCTTTTATAAATAGGAACTGCTTTTCTGTGATTATGAGGCATGGTCATTTACTAGGCGAGACGTTTATTCTGAATAGTAATGGAAGAATCAAACACAGGGCCAGCTACTATGCCGAAGAAACTTATAAAAGTAATCAGTATTTAAAGTATTTTAATGGTATTATTAAAATTTTCTTCGTTTTTGGTATACCTAAAATCAATGAGGTGAAGATAGTTTCATGGCTATGACATAATATTTGTTTTCCATCCTTTTATTATTTGGAATTTTTACCAATTTACCTTATATTTTATTATTGTTGAAAATAGAATATACCTCTCCTAATATCACAGAAGAACGAGATGCACAAATAATTAAATGAAATATATATGTCAATAATATATATGTATGTGTATATTATATGTCAAAATCGATATTGTTGATTAGATGTGAAAATTTTCCAAATATTGAAAAAAAATCCAAAAAATTCCGTGTATTGCAAATAGCTACTGCGCGAAATCCCATTTAAATTTTTAGTAGTGGGTGTAGGGTAATTTTGTGTAATTTATTCTTTGTATTGAAATGTATTTCTGTAAAGATATTAACATATGAAAATTAACTTGTATAACTTAAACTCGTGCTATTTAGTGATTTAACTACTAAAGCAATTCATGCGTTTATGAGGTTACTCAATGACTGTACTTTAAATCAATAAAATATAAAAGTAAATACACGATAGATATACGCAAATACTAATTGAGATAACTAATTAAGTACTACAAATAAGATATTTGCTTTTACATAATGGAAATTTGGTGTTTTATTGGCATAGTAATGACATCCAATAATTAAGATTGCTTAGTCCGCAAATGTCATTTATTTGTGTGCGTATTGCGCAACCTACATCAAATATGTGCGAGTATATGACAATGTTCCCGTAGAAGAGGTATCTTTACGCAACCGGAGACCTCCCGCCTTCCACTTTCAGCTTACATAAGGCTTGTTTTCGATTTCATCCAGCTAGCGGCGTCAGACGGCGAATCCACTTTCGTTACTACGACATATCGATGGACGCTCGTTATGATGTGCCGTAAATGTACCACAAATAATAGCGCTTTCAACTAATTTAATAAATTGTTGCATTATTTATAAGTAATGGTAAATACCTATCCTTTATTATGAAGCATATACCAGCAATTATTTAGTTCCTGTAGCTAGCTTATTTATGTGCATTTTAATACTAATAATACTAAAAATACACACTCTGTGAGTCTTTAATTGATATATTTTTTAAGCTATAATATTAATGACAACCCTTTTCTCTCCTTTGATAGAGGAATAAGATATTGAAAAATCACGTGATCATTAATTTATTAATTAGCATTGAGTAATATTAAAGGAAGGAAGAACATTACAGTCTCATTACGACATAGTGCTGTAATGATGCGCGCGCACTTACCTAACGACACGGTGCCTGACCATAATAAACTGCACTCGGTTAGTATAACATTTATTTTATTTACTTACCCAGTTTATGCGTTACAACGACAACTATGTTAAATATTTCTGAATTAGTACTTAAAAAAGTGACGATAACAAGACGACGACGATATAAAGTGATGAAATTAGGTGATGAATTAAGTATATTTCATCAAAAAAAATCTGATCGATGGAATTCAGTCGAGAAAGAAT
The DNA here is from genome assembly GCA_943193645.1 of Acentria ephemerella. Lineage (NCBI taxonomy): Eukaryota > Metazoa > Arthropoda > Insecta > Lepidoptera > Crambidae > Acentria > Acentria ephemerella. Next base: position 4,262,249 of record OW971886.1, on the reverse strand, counting down.
AGAAACTATTACAATGTTTACGATTTTAGATAGTGTTGCTTATACTTAAGTCATATCGTACACTAGCTTTTATGAAATAATACTGTTACAAAACTTCCTATATAATTATTTTGGCTTTAAGGTCTATAACTTGTGAAATTGGCACAAATTTAGTTTAGTTTACAATGTTTAATACGTGTCTTACATGCTGGTGACAAAATCTGTAATAAACCTTCTTTTATAACTTAAAAGAAAACTTTTTTTCGTCATAGTACTCATCAATAAGATCATTACTACAATACAAACACAACAGTAAAACAACGAAAAGCTCACGATAAATCCAATTAATTGTCAACCATAATTGCTATAATAACCATTGCAAATCACTATCATCACTTACTATAAACATAATGACCCTTATTAGTGCTATATTAAGTTACAATTTGGTTAGTTTCATTCCATAGTTCTACTCACCAATATTTACGTATCAGATACAGATAGTTCCGAGTATACAAATGGCCATAAAAATGTTTTTGTTATTTTTAGACGCACATCTTCATGACGTATACCTAATCCTTCAGATTTATTCATTAAAACTATATTCGAGAGCACATTGTAACTAGAAATAAACTAGTTTTTTTTTTTTATTTTGACCATTTAAATGTTAGACGTAAAATTCACTCTTATAAAGATAGTAAAGGTATTTAATTTATATTATATAATAAATGTTTAATTAATTTTTATTTAACAAGGTATATAAGATGCAAGAGCGGGCACAAGCGGCTCGAGCCTAAGTTGTCACTGATACGCGTAACGGAGGCCGGCCCGGTGAGGATGTATAGTGGGTACTGGTGGAACAACTTTACCCCGAACCTCATAAACCCCTAAAGTTGAGGCCGTACTGTAGCGACGACGCATAAATTCATTATAACTCTCCGAAAAAAAGGAGTACAACGTCATCAATATCTCTTCTCCTGTCTCCAGAATAATATTAGGCGATTATTACCATTACTATCAAGTGGATCATCAATTATACATTCTTTAAAATTAAATACTGAAACATTACGTAAAAATTAAAAATATTCTCTCTTCAGGTTGTCTACAAGCAACTCATGATGTATGATAGGTCAAGTCAACTCATAGGTCAACTTTTAGGAGTTTACCTTTGTCGAAGTCGTGTTACCACCAAAGGTCATAAGTCATGACTAAAACACACATGTAAGGAAGTAATTACAGGCCAATCAACCTCTCTGAAACTATTATCGGAGTTTTAATTGCGACTACAATGAGTCTTAATAAAAACAAACAAAAGACGGAACTTTATAGAGGTTGTAGACAGTGCGATGACTCGGCCAGGTGAAATTATTACTTTTTTCTACCAGCCACCGAAATTCTTTGTTTCTATTATTTTAATGTAAACGATTAATAAAGCTTCATAAATTCCAATCCATTTTAAGACAGCAAAGTACGAAGAAAATAGCATAGAACACGAACCCCCTGGCACATCTGTAATGGGTAACTGTGGTGGTGCTACAGAGGATCTTATTGGCATAGTGGCTCGGGCGCTGTGGTTTCGATAATGAAAGCAAAGCAACTTTCGCCATGGTTGGTGCTTGGATGGGTCAATGAAATTTGTTAACTCGAACTCCTCCGTGGTTCAGAAAACACTTCATGCCATGGTATATACATATACCCTAACTCCTCATGTGATTCGCCCATGTAGGAAGACCGTTGCCCAGCTGTGGGATTTATATTGTAGATTATGATGATGATGTGTTTGTGTTATGATTGAAATGTGTCTCCCATGAATCCTGGTAATGACAAGAACCTTTGCTATAAAAAATATTTTTTTCATAATTGTCTATAAAAATATACTCTAATATACATGCAAGATTATATTCCTTCTATCTGTACAATATCAACAGACAGCGTGGAAGATAAGGTAGGTATTGATGAGTAGGTTTATATTTCTAAGTCGTTAACCGAAGTGAAATGCAAAATTGTTTACACACCCTCCCAAAATCGTTAAAATAACAGCAATATAACATGCACATGTACCATAATAACTGAAAGAACCAAGGTTATTGCAGAGAGCAATGTAAGCAGCCATTGCCTTAATATCAGGAAATTATTGTGGAGAATTTACTTTGTTCTAGTAATCAACGCCATCTATCAATTATGTAAATTTCTCACCTCATTGCCTCTTACGAAGAAAGAGATTTACTAGTAGGAAGTGAGGTGATGAAAAAGGTTTTTTTTACAATACGGGTTTATACCCGTATTGTAAAAAAAACCTTTTATATAAAACATTTTATATTATGTGCTCTTTAGGCATTAAATTATTTTAATGCCTAAAGAGCACATAATAACGTCTAGGAGTGAGCACGCACATAATTTGAGGCCGAACAAAGGAAGCTTATTGCCTTGTTTTTACGACGTTGTCGGACTATACCCGAAAATTGTGCCATATTTAAAATTTAATGCTACTGAATCTGACTGAAAAAGTGCATTCAAATGACAATATACCCTTGACTGCGTGACATGCCGCTTACTATACGCGAAATATTAGAAACATTTTGTTGCATATCACTTGGGCCATTATGCAAGACTTTTTAACTTCTTTGTTGTAAAATAAGGGTTTTGCTCCAAGTCTTCTGTTATGTGGGGACCTTTCCTACTAGAATATTATAATCAAAACAAAAGTCCCGGTTCTTGTTAGTTCTGCTAAATAATTATTCTAACTGATAAAAGTGAATTTTTATTGATTCCGTTATTGAGTTTAAACGAAGTCTATTAATAGAAAGACTTTATAATTACGTGTTTTGTTATTTAGAAAGTATTACAATTAAATCTATAAGTTACGATTTGATTTCTGTTGGATTTGGAAATATAGATTTCGTTTTTACACTCGTCGCGCTATACCAGGTAAACGTACCTGGACGCTTCTTGTCTCCACGAACACGACTCGCCAGAGCCGAGATCAGAGCCTTTAATTGCACCCTCAGATTTGTCGCGCCCTCATTTCTCGAGCGCCCTGGAGACTCTTAAAAGACAGCGGGACACCTCCCCTGGAGGTGACGCCTGTCAATTAGAAATCCTCCAGAGGCGAATCGCTCAAATATTGAGTAATCTCCAACGTTCTCTCCTCCTTAGAAACCCGGTAATGCTATACAGGCCATCTGCGGCCAACAGCATTAGTCATTCAAATAAATTAGTATTTCTATCAGTTTAGAAAATATACCGAGCTTAACTTTACTTTTGCTTTTGAAGATCAAAAGCTTTCCGAGAATTTTATTCTGAACAGTTTCAGCTCAACACATTTAAGTAGATTTTGCCACTGTTCCTAAATTTCACCATCTACGTTGTAAATTTTATTGCTAATAAACGTGAAAAGTACTGGATTAGCTAGGAATCGGGAGGCTTTTGATATTTTTGGGAAAACTAAATACTATAACTACTTTATTAAACTAATTTTCGTTCAATTATCTTAATAAATTAATTAAATTTCTTTAGGGCAGCTGGCACTACTCATGGATAAGATTTATATTATAAATAGGTGGCGGAGTGTATTGACTCTGTGTGCAATAAAAACGAGACAACTACAAGGCCACGTCAGTTCGTTCGTCGAAAATACCGAACCTTGGCTGTCAGCGACTGAACTTGTGCCGATATAATGACCAATTAATTTGTCTTCCTTGAAAGGGTGACGCTGGATCAACTGATATGGTAGGCTGATTGAATTCAGTCACGATATTCATTAACGGTTGCTTTTTAAGTAGAAACCATACATATATAATATTTTTTCTATACAATTTTCATCACTGTCAGTAAAACAAAATGAATACATAGATAAATTTTATCATGAAAAGCAACTTCAAAACCTATACCTGATGACTTTCCTAGATTAAATTTAAATTTAAGATTAAATAACTAGATTGATTCATAAACGATCTGGGCAGAGCGTGTTTTCATGGAAATCATTAGGACTTACATTGTTTTCGAGACAACATCAACCTGTTGCTAAAATTTTCAAGATATGACTTATACTTTTTTCTTTATCATAAGGTCTGACTTCGTATTTTCACTATATATCACAGGCCAACGAGCAGTAGCGGCATTGTAACTGATTAAGTAACGTTTTCCCCTAGCTCAGTACGTTTTCGCAAGCGTCGCATTGCCACACCAAGAGTCACCGGCTTAATTGATGTAAACTATAGTACAGCTGTGGGCTTAGATTATCTAGTTGTAGAAAACAACCAATACTATCCCGTATTTCAACGAGAATAAGACAAACGAATTGTGTATCGTCGAAACAAAGTGTTTTAAATCGGCATTTTGCGTATACCAAATTGAATTTGCTCGGGTTAGTATCGATCGACGTGGTATTTTGCTTGGCTCGGTCGATTTGGGTGCCGATGCCGGTCGACCGTGGCAGATCAATGATTGTGGTAAATTTCCGGCTTATAATTGACTTTAACATTACGCTTACATTGTAAACCAAATTTATATGCACTAAACTTTAATGCTCCTAGTTGTTATTATATTCTGTTTGTTTCAATTCATTTGTTAACATTTTTCGCTCATTTATTTTAAAAGTTCTCAGCTTTATTTGAATACACAAAAACTAATGTTAATCTTTGTATTCTTTATTGTACACACACATAATTATACAAATAAACATTTAACATAAAAAAGGTAACTACAGAGAGAATAACACACAAATAAGTATTTAAGCTTCTATAATTACAAAAAATAATAACAAAATTTCATTGCTGGCTCTGTATTCAGACCGAGACAGCAAAGAGATATTACTAAGTTAAAATAACTAAAGAATATTTATTCTACTATCTATGTATCTTTTCTCAATTGTACCAATAATACTTATACTGATCACAATCAGTAGACAAAAATCATAAATTTTTCTGAAAAAACATCTGGTCCGTTCAATTACCTTATCTCAGCTTGGAATTAATAAAACTTTTGCCTTAGTAACAGCCGAGATTAACACTTAATTGGATTCTACAAGTCTTTTTATTGGATCGGTCGGCAGGTATAGTTATTTGCATATAAAATTATTATTCCGCTTATGTAGGTAAACTTATTTATACATACAAAAGCATCAACGGTGTGGTTGCATTGCCTAAGCCCGTATAAACGTAAACACGCATTACGTCATCGGCGTACGCGCATACGGAAGCGTTGCCGTGCGAGGAACCTCTTCGCTATGCAAATGTTGATTAGTATGTTATATATTATAAAAATTATATAGATTATATATTATATGTATACATCGTTTCATTTTATTTAGTATTCTTCTGATTAGTTGCTTTTGTGTTATTTCAACTTTTATTACAATAATGGTAGCTTGTAACTCGTGGATAGCAGCTGGGAGTAGTGAGAGTCAATTTTAGGTACCCAAAGCTGTTGAAATCTGAATTACTGTTATGTATGTAAGTCCCGCATAAAAATAAATTGCTGAAGTACTGTAAGCTAAGTATTTACTTTGTTGCTGTAGTGGAAGTATTGGCTTGCTAACCGCGTAGTAGCAAAGACCAATTCCAATGTTCTGGTACTAGCTAAAACAAAAATAGTAGTGTGCTACTCTGAGTAAATTATGTCAAGGTTACTAAAAATTTGGAGCTCAAAGTCCACATAAATAAATTTTGTTTAAAAAGTTCACCAACTTAAACTAAAAACGCATTCTCGCTTTACCTTTAAGATCCTGTTCAACAGACACGTGTTACAAAGCCAAAAATATTTTACTATCAAAGAAACATTTACTATTACAATCTTATTTTAATTTGAAGTCAACCTATTTTAAATATTGATAATTTTTAACGATATTCAGGTTTCTAATTAATAAAGCATTTGTAATGTCCCATCTTTTATTTAATATGATAAAGTTATTCAGAGCTCATTAGTGAATCTTTTTATAAAACATACATGGCAAATATCACGTTTTGTCTATACCAAAAATGGAAAATATATTGATATCACAGGTCCGGCCTCCGGGCTAGAAGTTATAATTATGAAAATGGATTTTAAATTAGTACATTATTAATTTTGTTATATCATTGTATTAATAAGTAAAGTATCATGTTACCAACAAGCTAGGAATCTGAGACCAGGTATTAAATTTTTTTTATATATTAATATATGTTTTAACTTAGAAATACATAAATTTTACTCAATTATAATTCATCATTTTATACAAAACGTGTCTAAACACTAACCATGTTAACACTTAGTTAACATGGTTAGTGTTTAGAAAGACATTAAGATGAATATTTACGATTTTTTTTTGATATGTTGTGTACAGCAGCTATTGAAAATGATTACCATAAATTATGGTGTAGTTATCAATAAAATAATTTTCGTCTGTTTATTTTAAACAATAATTTTAATTAAATATCATGTTTTTTATTTCCACTTAAAAACTATAATTCCCACTAAATATTGTTTGAATTTTTTGCTAAATTAAATAATATTAACTTCATTTTAGATATATCCTAGAATTTGGTCCAGTTGTAATTCACAATTACTTGTTACCTCGCTCTTATCAGAATCATCATGAATATTTTGCTACGGCAATAATTCATGTTTTCGATTTTCTTATTAACTGAATTGATTCCAAGTAATTTTAATATTTTAAATAGGTATTTCACTAAAAAAATAAGTCATTTATTTATATTTGTTGTCACAAGAAACGATTTGAGCCAATTTTATTAGTTCGCCTAATTTAGTGTAGGACTTGATTAATTAATACGACCAGGGTAACATAATATATTAAAATCTTTGCATATCTACATATCTATTACCTAATTAGAAGTGTAGATACTAGTTATCCTCTTGTAACTTACATAAACTTTAAATATTACTAGAATGATATAAAAACACATAAGCAATAAAATTCAGTTATTTGTGACTAGGGTAAATTTAACAAAATTTTGATATCATATTTTAATTGCATTCAAAAAGAAATAAAATCTAAATATGTTCCGAAAACTAACCAGTAGTCGTTATTGTCCTACAGCCGTTTAGCCAGAATTATGATGAGTTCGAGGAAAGACTGTACAGTTGATAACACAGCACAAGTCACACTACATGCATACATTTTTACTAACGTGATAAAATTATCAGTCTGGTCTGTCCGGTATTAATAATGTTTTGGTATAATATTAATAAAGATGATTTGGGAAACATCTGCTAATTGAATCTCCACATTATCGCTGTGTATTGTAAAGCAGATTAGATTGGGCCTGGCATGTCTAGCAAATGGATAAAATCGTCTAAATAAAATACAGATTCAAAAAAACAATAGTAATGTAAAAGTCTATCTGTTCTGGTTTTTTTTTTAATTTTATTCTCAAACTGACAGATTTAGTCGAGAGTAATCAATGAGCCATTCTATTCTGTGCGAATCACTTGAGTGTTTATGTAACCTTCCCAAACGAACAATAGCTTTGAAATTGATCTTATAAACTACTAACAAAAACTAGAAAACTTTTTGAATATTATCAAAACAATAAGAGAATATACCTATCTGCTTATACTTTTATACTTATAATTTAAGCTTAGTAAACTTTGATATCTAGCTTAAATATTTAAAACATATATTACAAATATACCATACATACATTAAGGACACACGTTAAGAAGATGCAAAGGGGCCTAAAAAGTCTGCCACAAAAAAGTTTTAAATAGCGCTCATTACGTTTTTATTGTCTACGTGGCCCATCCAGTGGCACTATATTTGGTGTCATTTCGCCACCGCGACCTTGCCCGCCTGTAGAAGGCTACGTCGAGATTCATTTAAGTATTCCAATTCTCTGGTCACGTGCCTCTTTGAACTACACTTTCGCTCGTCGTATGACAAAATGGTCGAGGCTGGAAATCATTTTTTGCGCCATTATGAAATAATTAATTATATTTATTAATTGATTAAATTTTTTTTTCATATTTTGATTTATCGTGAAAACCAATTTGTTACTAATGAAACAAACACAAAGATTATAGTATAATATGCTTAATAAGCTTTGACTTGATTTTTATTATAATATGCTTCATATGTTTTTTTTATATTACCATTTTCATTGTAATAGTTTCACTTGAAATATAGTACACTTTTGACAATAAATAATATGACAATAAATGACGATTATGACTATTTAAAAGTATTAAGATATTAAATTAATAAACTGCAGGCGTTTTTTTTAATGTCTTAATGATAATCAAACAGAGGCGTGATAATACGAGAATGCACCCTCGTAGTACAATATAAGCTTTTTGCATACCTACTGAAATAATAGTTAATAGTTTGTATATATAAATGTTGTTATTTAATATGATGCGTATATATATTATTACGTATTATTATTTAACTTTTATTTAATTTTTCGTTGTTTTACGACTTTCACTTTTGATTTTACCTCTACCATTCGTTATCACTTTTCCCATATGTGCGGCTGCGGGAAGAGATATCTAATTGACATAAGCAGTACCTTTGTACAATTTTTTGTAATGTTTGTGTCCTTTTTAATAATCTTTGTGTTATTGTTAAATAAGGTAATACATCGATAATCATAAAATTTGTCCGTAATTTTATAACGGGCTATTGGTTTTAGTTAACATAAAAAAGATCTCTACTCGAATAGGTTTTATTTAATGTCTATCTAGGGATATATATCTTGTCTATTTTTGGAAATAGGAAACTAACTTTTGCCTAAAAAATACGAAACGAGTTTTTCATTGTTGTCTGCACTTACACACTGTTCGCTTCGTACCTGATTGGGACCTTATCAAGTTACAAATCAACTATGTTACAAGCTCCCTTGAAATATAAATCATACATAAATTATTACCTGCCTTGCCAACGTGTTTTCTACCTCTACCAGGCATTTGAAATATAAAAGTAGGTATATCTTAATACTTTTAGTATTTTAATGTTTGAAAAATGAGTGCCGTCCATAAATTAATACTTGTCATATTACGCTGTGGTTATTACACACACATTAATACAAAAAAAAATTATGTATAAAGCACAGCAAATGACTCGACACTACCTGATGATAAGCAGTAGAGGAGTCCATATGTGAAGATAGCTAGTGAAGCATACGACATACTGCCCTAACCACCCTCACCTTGCCGGTCCCAAAAACTGCTTTTTCACGCCTCTTTTAAAGGAACCCATGTTGTAAGAAAGAGGGAACACGTGTGCTGGTAAGGAATTCCATGCTCTAGCTGTGCGACAGAGAAAGGAGTCACAAAATCTCTTATTGTTTATCTCTTAGTTATTTAAATGAAAACTTTTCATATTCAAAGCACAACATAATAAGTCTATTTCACTAGATGGAAAATAATTAAAAAAATTTTTAATAATCAGTTCTCACAGGCAATTTTTACTTTCTTCACTTTAATGGTCTTTACCTTCACTTTAATCCAATTTTAAATTTGGAGAGTATATTGTCTATTGTTTAAAGCAATTAAAATGATACTTGATTTTAACAGAATTAACTTTTGAAGCCAAAAAACATATTTATCAATATCGTGCTTTATTATGTTAATGAAAGTGAGGTTAGAGTACGTTTTAATAGACAATATCTGCTACAGTTATGTTACAATAACAAATTTTTCATGTTAAAATATGCAGTAGATGGTATCCCAACTTTCTTTAAAATGTATTCTTTTTAGTGACCCCCGAAGTAAAGTGTGTTAAATACCCGTGCAAAACCGAGGCGGAACGCTAGTATTAAATAAAATTATCATATTGAGTTTATTCTATCTCTGTTTTATTATTGTAAATGTTTTAAATAACATGTTTAATAACTCTCGGAAATTTGCATGATAAAACGTCAAATTGAGCATTTAAGCAGTTCTTATAATTTAAGAGTTTAGGTAGGTTTTTAAGAAGTCCGTAAGCAGAGCATTTGATACCGAGAATTATGCCAACTTATGACGTACTACATATTTCCGCGAGAAAAGATAAAAACATCGTAAATTATAAACTCGAAAACAGCTAAAAAATACGTTCCAAAAGTGAACTGATGTGTAACATGTAACCTATCTTCCCGCCTTCTACAATGTCAATGACATAAGGCTAGAAAGCAGACTGCGGTGTCATAACTCATAAGAGATCAGATAAAAACGAAAGCATTGCGGTTGGTAAGCTTGTGGTTTGAACAGCATGTGAACTTCCTCAATGCCAGATATGGCGCGTTCCGGCAGCTCTTGATGTCAACTTACTGGTGTATTCCAAAGCCGACTTGAAAGGAATTACTTAACGTAATGGCTATTCATTAAACTGAAAGTGTTCAAAAACTTTAAGCTATATATTTGTAAAAATATCTTTTAGCAATTATTCCACCATATTCAAACAGCATAAATTTCTTGAACACATAACACTTGGTGCTTTTAAAAACTTTAAATAATAATCATGGCCAGATTATGATGAAACTTGTAAAAGTGAAACATAAGGCTATACTCTTACTTTAACCTATTTTAAGGTAACCCTTATTTTAAGGGTATACCTCAACTTTTTCATCATCGATCATCATCTATAGCCTATAGACATCCTTCTACTAAAAACTAATTATCATCTTCAACAACCTATATAGCTACGTCCCACTCTGGTTACAGGGCTTCCAACATAGGAAAAACACATTAGTTTGGGCCATAAACCACCACGCAGGCCCAATACGGGTTAGTGGGTGAAAACGGTTGCAATAAAAACCAAATTAACGTGCCTTTCGAAATAAGAAGCCCGAGATAACAAATTTGATTAAACCATCCATGGCGACAGTTTCTTGTTTTCATTATCTAAACCAGAGCTTTCGAACTACTACGCTAACAAGCCCAAATTTTATATACAGATTTAAAATACATCTTGATTCTTTTCGATAAGCTTTTGAATATGGTTTCATCAAATAGGCTTTTAATAAACTGAAAGTTTGTTATATTGCCTCCTCCACACCAGTAACTTTTGTATTAGCACAAATTGTTTCATACAGAATTTCACAATAATGTTAAAGCTACCCAGCTGCTGTTCTGTCTGTGCGAGACAATTTTATAAGTCTAATTTAAATAACCGTGTTCAAATACCGTATCATTAATTTAGGGATGATATTCTTTAGAATTGAAATCTTGAAATGCTTGGCATTGACAGTGAATGACATTTTATCTTCTGTACCTAGGCATTCAGACGACATACTTGGAATAAAGATAAATGTAATTACTGAATAGGTATTACAATAAAAAATGATTTATGTAGGTATCTAAACGATTGTAGTGACATGTATCGCAACAGTTTCTTTAGTTCGACCTTATATTGTAACGTCATCATCAATCAACAGTCTATAGTATACGTCCCACAGCTGGGCATCAAAGTAATATTCACCTGTAAGTAATACTACTGTATCATTTGTTCTTCAAAAAGTAACATACCAGCCATGTAGTTTAATAATAATATTAAGACTAAAGAATGCCTTATCAAACATCAATTGCGTTAAGAAACCCAAAGTACCTGATTAACAAGTTTTCAAATTCAACCAAATACACATTTAACAAGAACCTGACTCGAATATTTGATGCTGTCCACTTCACACTAAAATATGATTTTTATATAACTTTGCAATGTCATAGGCAGATAGCAACTGTTTTATTTTAAACCAACCACCAAGCGCTGTGCAAAACTTGTATCTTCAGTTGATGACTAATTAATTATCTTACTAATATTTAGATGAACATAGACAATAAAGATAGTTGAAATCCTTTTGAACGTTGATACTTTATTAATAAAGTAAAAACCAAGGTACTGTCAGCCTCAGAAATAACTTAACACTTTAGTATCATGTCACAATAAGAAGTGCGTTTATTGTAGGATTTGTTGGTCTATTCCTGATAATAGTTGGTATGACATAGTACTAAAGTGTTAAGCTACTTCTGAGGCCGAATTCACTTTGTTTTAATTTTTTACAAACAAAAATGGTTTTACACTGTTGAACGAGTGTTTCCTTTATTAGGTTACTTAAGTTACTATAAATACTTAACTAATTAAAGATTGAAAAGGCTCATTCCAATTCATTATTTAAAAAAAGTTTATTTAAATGGTTTTTAAGTAAGTATTAAATCTCACGTCAAAAAAGGTCATAGGAGTTAAAACATTCTAAAATAAACTTTTTATATAATTGATCACACACATTATGCCTTGAATGACCCCATTAATTATCTTCGATTTATGAGTATGTGTCACGGATAAACGAGCTTTTGTTTATGTCTCTTCGCCGGTATATAACGAATAGAACCACATTCCATCTTGCTAATGCTAATTTAACGATGAAACTAACGCCACCGTCATATAAAACGTAATTTTAATGATGTAATTTTAATTAGTGTGTACATTATATTTTATAAACCTTTTAAGTGTATGTAATATTTTTAATTAGACGATCAAGTTTACCTTTACCTGGAAATTAAAAACTTTTTCGAAATTACTTTAGTAATATTTTATTTTCTATGACGATTATGATATAGCTATGAATTTTGTTACATGTCTTCCATGCTACGCCGTATCCACGTTTGTATAATTATACCAATGCGTAGGCGTCGAAAATCACAGTAGATACGTTAATTTTACACTAAGCAACTTATTATAAAATATTATGTGTTATAAAAGCTGCACTAGTAGTGTGTTGTTGTTGTGTCACTGTGCTGTTGCTTCACTTAGCTATATTCACATATGGATTACTCTACTGCTTATCATAAGGTGGTGTCGAGCCTTTTGCTGAGCTTAATATAAAAAAAACCCCTTTTTAAGGAGTTTTTTTACATACAGTTATTTATTTTCCATCTTAAAACTAAAATATTTAATTTTTATTATGTACATTACAATATAATAGGAACCTACTTACATATTTTACTGCCGCTAGAATTAAAATGTGCCTTTTTATATATTTATTCACATAAATATGTCTTTACTTAATTTAAGTATTTATTTAATTATAAATAAACATTAATTATGAAAGGGCCGGGCTGCAGGGAGATAATATAATAATATAAATGCCATAATGCTGCATCTGCCAATAATATTTTCGACTGTTAGCAATTAGACAATGATCCAGTTCGTAATTTATTTGGATAAATATATACTTATATAAATTTTAGTAGTTACTTATTTAATCACTTTTTTTGATGGAAAATTTCATTGTTTCAGATTAAGTAGAAGTTTCTTACTTTTGGCCGTGGTATGGGGAGTACAAACACATTCACACAAAAGTAAACTAGATGATAGCAGTATACAAGCAGTGCCCAGTGATTTGAGACGAGCAGTCAGTGAAGCTCTTGCCTTGGAAAGAAGGTTTTTAACTGGTGCCAAGAATGATGGGTAAGTTTTGAAGTTTAATACATCGCTGAATATTAATCAAATATCTATATATTTTAGATGATTTATAGGAAATCGATATTGTAAGTGACGAATGATGCCGGGATTTTTAGATCAATATTATAGAAAAATCGTCACAGAAAATTAGGAGATTAATAGAAAAGGAAAAAAGAATCTAATGAAATTTTATGCAAATGAATTTACTTGAAATCACCAATACAACTCAAGTACCATAAATAATTCAAAGGAATGAAATTATTAAAATATTTATTCATAACACCAATCAGCCTTCATATAAACGATACAAGAATTAATTGCAGTAGTAACTTACTCAAATTGAACGTATCAAAGAACTAGAAGGTTCTCCTTGCCTTTTTTACACATATAACTCAATTTAAACAATAATTTTATATTCGCAGGCAAAACTGTTCATCAGACGAAGACGAGGGCAGCAGTACCCCTTGTCCTCCGAGCAAGTACAGAAGTCCAAGTGGGGAGTGCAATAACGTCAGACACAGGCCCTGGGGTCGGAGAGGAGACGTCTTTTTGAGGCTAATGCCTCCACACTATGCTGACAGTAAGTAAAATTACTTCTTATACTTACGTCCTAAGGAAATAATTTGGCACGTTAATTGTTTAGTCCCTTATAAGGCTTTCACACATAATAAAAGATTAATTTATCATATTTGTGATAACAACAAGTAATGAAAATAACAACAATCAAAGGAAAACATTTGAATTTGACAGACAACCTCTTCCTATGTAACTTTTTCTAGTACGCGTGAATATTATTTTTCGCGGATGCAGATGATGTCATATATTAAAAAGAAGCCTTTGATGAATTTTGCATGTTTCCTGTTGGGTACTATCCTTATACTCTCCCATGCCAATCGTGCATTTCAGGGTAAAGAGAAGCCGTAACTCCTAAACTTTCTCTGTGCTAGGATCATGTCAATCAATTACTGAAACAAAAAAAATTATCCCACGGGAACCGTACATTTTTGCAAGTGTCAAATACATCCTGGTACGATTAAGTTTCAAACATCAATCCATCCATAGTTTTGCATTTATATTTCATAACCAAAATGGCAAATATGAAACCATAATTTCTTTTCTAATTTCAAATAAACCATTTCTTTGAAATACTTATTTAATGGAAGTTTTTCATTTTGGATATCGTTGTTTAGTTTATTATATGCGCTAATGATGTTGAGTCCAGCCTCAGCCGGCAAATTAGGAGCTTCATTTGTAAATATGTCTTTCCATTACTATGTTTATTTACATGGATCGTTGCTGATTATATGGATGTTTTCTAATCTTTAAGCATCAACAGCACTCTTTCTGTGTTGGTGATGTGAATAGTTCTTTAACTCTTGTCAATCGAATCAAGTAAAGACATGTTCATCATCTTTATCACTAAAAAGATTTTTTACTACAAAGCAAAAAATCCTATATGCTTCCATAAATCAATTAGTACCAGTATGTTAGCCCACTTTATTTGCCTTTAAAATATTAATAGAAATACCAAGACAAAAGTCAACAACAAATCGGCTTTAATCGCAGAATCTTCTGATATGTAAATCAATATTCTGCAATGAATAGGATAATTATGTCAGATTTTGAACTCAATCTTTTAGTAATTCAAGCATTTAGTTACTAGATGACATCGTATATACAGTAGCTATAATTTTGAATGTATTAATTACACTGTGTAACCCTTAATTGAATGGAATAGGAATGCTTATGGTTTGGACTTCAACCTTCAAAAATAAGGAAGCTTAAATTATACCTATTTCAGAAAATATAACACTCATGTGTATTCTTTGTTAGTTATCATATTTAAACATTCTGGCCTCGCATATCCTGGTGGCCTCAATGTATGGTAGATAACAATCATCTTGGAATTACCTAACAACTAAACGGTCAATCTACTCAACTGATCACGACTTCCACTAACTTTAATCGACATTTAACTGAACTTGACACTTGAAGTGACATTTAAGTATTATTACGTCTTTTTTGAGCACATCGTTTAAGCATACTCCCATAGAAATATTACCTGCATAAGTATCGAACTACAACTTGCTTTTCAAATTTCACTAATGTTTAAAATACAAACTGAATTACTTACTATCACATCCTGAAATAATGTTCAAATTAGAATTTTTTTAGAAGTTTAGCTATAAAAACAATTATCGAAATTAAAAAACGCTACATTTTGTGAAAGATATGTGCAACATTTAAAACATAAACAATATGTTTATTTTAGACCTAATTCTAACTATCTAGCTGATGAAAGCTCATTGTAGAGATTTGACAATTATTTATATTATAATATTCAGAATACCTAAAATACATCATACCTAAGTCTACATCTACATTCGTTTTAAAAGTAGTTTTTAAAAATATTTTTGTCTTAAGACAGAAATAAAATAATACTAACTATCTCCGTTTATAATTGTCATGATAATCAACCACAGCCACGACAGATGTGGTAATTGTTAAACAATCCTACTTAATCTTGACTTAAATTGATGAGGGCCAACTTTCTTCTGATGCTTGGCATACGACAATGCTTGGCATATGATAATGATATGATCCATGGCGTCTCTTGCGACATCTTTTGTAATAAGTCTCATTATAATCAAATAGGGTTCCTCATCATTCGTATAATAATAAAAATGGTTTCTAAAACCGAATATTTTGAGTTCAAAATAATAATTTCGAGAATGATGCCATTGACAAATTTCTTTTAATACTATTTACTAAAGTTTCACTTATGCTTCATATTTGATATTACCGTAACATAAATTTAATTTGGGAAAACAGCCGAAATTTCAAGAATATTTTCTTTTATATGGCGATAAATCCCAAATTAATATTAAAGGTTTTATGTCATATAATGCGACATGAATGCCAAAAACCGGTGTGTGGAACGTCCATTATGTAACAACGGAGCGCTACGTAACACTTTTTAAATTTAAATAGAAGGAACTTGTCAACTAAAGTCACTTTTCACTTTATGTAGGATATGGGCAGACCGGTTAATATATACTCGCGGTGAGTGTTGACCATAGGTAATATGTATAGATAGGGTTGTCAACCATATTATTATTATAATATTTCTCATACTCACACCTATAACCGAGCCCAAATTAAATTAAGTATATTGTATTGTATTTCAGGTCTCCGAACTTCCTATTATACCTACTTATAAATCACCTTAAAAGAAATATGTTTATCCGTTTATTTTACTTTTTCCAAAGAAACTATCTTTTTGAGGGAACTTTATTTTTATAACTTATTTAGAATCTATTCGTAAGTATAATCTACTATAATAAGCAAAAGAAATATTGACCATCGTAAATAATTGCTGTTGACGACTCGCTATTGTTAACGAAATAATGAAAGTTCAGCATAAAAACTTCACAATATCTCAAACAAACGCCATTTATAGGTGGCTGTCTAAATGCCATTTAGCTCTCTAACAGTGCTAACTCCTAAAAAAACTAAGTTTGTCTATGGAACTCGCGCAGCTTCAATTCTCAATAGAGCGCACACATAACTCACGTAAGAAAAAAAAATTATGTTTATAATTGGCTAAGAAAAACAGTATTTAAATTCTATTTAGTCAGTTACTAATGAACATATAGCTTGATAGAAGTATGTACAGATACTCAATATTGTCACAAAACACACGATTTTGAAAAAGAGAAAGTATAGTTCATATTGCAATATATTTTGTTTTTGTTTTTAAAAGAAACGTATATTTAAATTTCACTTGTATAGAGTATGTGCGGGATTGAGTACACTTATTTTAAACCAACTCGTATTTGAGGCCGCCTTTTAATGAGTATGTAAAGTTGGACCGGAGTATTACGTAATTCTACCCAATAGCAATAGCAATGGGCTTCATCTGAAATTTATTGCCTATGAATTAACAATCAACTTATATATAAAAGTCCATTGACATTGATAGGAATAGGAACAAATTTTTGATTTTATTTAAGCATTAACAATATGCCAATAATAAAGACATTATACCGAAGCAAAAGTATATGTACTTAATATGAATCAATAATTCAATTTTTCAATATGTTTGAGATGATAATTACTACAAAATTCCTTAAAACGTGTTTTAAATTTTTAATAATCGTATACCTATGCAAATACTTATTGTCATCAAGTGGGATGACAGTCTTACTTAAAATTAATCTAATAATTTTGTATGAAATAGTGATGGCACAGATTAGGATATGGCTCATGAAAAAAAATGAAATCTTTATTTTATAGTGTGATTTATGTAATAAAATTGATGATTTTCACATCCTTGTCCAGGACCAACCATTTCAAGAGTTAATTTCAAAATTCTCCATAAAACCCCCCTAAACTCATCGACTTAATCATTTGTTAAAAAATGATAACTTAAATAATACAAATAAGCGTGATTGTAAGCATTAAGGTTATCTTTATATAATATATACAAGGAACATTAAATGCTTAAATTACATTCTAAAAAATATTTTGTTTAATCATTTGATTACACATAACAATATAACAAACAAACAATAACAACACCACATTTAAGATTAATATTTAAAACTATTTATTGAAATTAGTTTGAAATGATCTTTAAGAAACCGCCGTGTTACCAACAAATTAACGGTTTCCATGTCATGTTGGTTACTAAAACGTGATCAACGTAGCATAAAAATTAAATTAAAGATAGTATTAAAAATACACGCACACTAACTTCAAGGTTTGCTGTAATTTGAACTTATCGCTTTTATACATTTAGTTTCTGTGATTTTTTTTATATTTATCTGTTTGTACAATATGATTACAAAAGTCAAAAGTCTGATAAAATCATTTCAATAAGCCCATCGACCCCACAAATAAATTCTATAATTGAAAACTTACACTTTATATACGATTGTACAAATAAATTTAGTATTTACAATTGGCTTCCCCAACCCGCAAAATTCAAACCGAATTAATGATTTGTCTCGTTTGTATCACGGAACTATTTATTGGATGGATAATAGAAAAAAACCTTCACTCTCTGAATCTTTATTAATTGCAGTTCTCGCTAGACCCTACTCTGTTATTAAATAACGGTTAAAAGCATCAATTTATATAGCTTGTAATAAAAATGAAAAATATTTTATCTTGTAATTACGGATAAAAAATAGTATACCTGCATAAATTAAAGCTCAATCTTTTAAAGACGTTAACACGTATCCTTTATTTTTTATAAAATAAAATTCTATATTTGAAAAAAGAACAATGACCGTTTATTTAACTCCTCTATGGATATCTATCAAATTTAACAATAAATGCAAGGTTTTTTTCTAGACCTGGTCTAGTAGACATTTACCATAGGCAAAAGTAATGTCAAATTGAAAGTTATTGCTATTATTGTCATAGTTAAAAATACTCAACAGTACCACATAGACCGACTCTGTCGCGTTGGCCACAAAAGGTTGGCCAGTGACGCTACACAACTACGATTCAATCACCCTTGGCTGTCAAATTATCCTTTTTTACAAGAAAAAGCGTAATTTTAAAAAAACACTTTATATTTGTATAATTTGTTGAAGGTTTTACAATTTTTATTTCAAACTTTTGTTATTATCTTTCCTGAATCTTGACTTTCATGATAATGTAATGTACCAATGAATAAATATATTTTGACTTGACTTTCACTTTGACCGCGACGATAATATTGCACCTTATGTACACTACGTGAGGTCATTGCTTGGTCGCTCCTAGTACGTCTTTAATTTGTTTGGAATGATTGTGCGGTGTGTTGTCTGATTATTTTTATTAAATAATAAATTTCTTTCTTTAAATACTCTGTATGTAATAAAAACAATTGGCGATAGAAGTTATTGTTTTAAAGTCTGTATCAAGAGAAGTGAGTATACATAAACTTAATATTGACAGTAACATTTCAAAAGTTACTTCCTTCCTTGTTGATAAGGTGACTCACGTGCTAACTTCAACGCAAATAATGTTCACGCGAATTATAAAAAAATTACGTACTTAAGGAACATCCTGCTAAATACATTTATATACATTACAAAATGATGCATACTTACTTTACTACTTAGTAACATCATCGCATCATGGTAAAAACATGTACTCAGTCCCGGATTCAAATAGCTTACATTATTATTGTAATTATTTGTAATATGAGTTAGAATAATCGCACCTTCGGTTACAACTCGAAATGAAGATTTGGAATGAATTTGAGAAGCTATTTCATTATTTTCACAGTGGTCATCAATTGTAAATAGTTAAAAGAATTGGAAAACGAATCCAATTATTTAACTAAAAAGTTGTGGAAATAATAAGAAGAATAATATATAAAGTATTGAACCATCAAAAAATATATTAAAATAATTAAAAATTAAGTGACCAAAATAATGAACTCTTTGATTAAAAAGTTTATAAACATTAAAGGGAAAAATAATTATACAAAATTTAAAAGTATTTTTGATGTCATAGATTTTTTGATATTCCTGAAAACAACTAAGTACCAACTCCAAAAATATTTTTTAAATAAATTAGTTTTAGTTTTGCCTTTTTAGTTTTGTAGGAGTCAGCTTTTAATTTTGTTTAAAACTTTTTCCGCTATTTTGAGTGCTGAGTTTCGAAGGTCAAAGTTAGACAGTCACTGTTAGCATTGTTGACTTGTCTGTCTGTTAGTCGCTGGTTGAAATTCATTTGTATATAATTTATTATTTTCTACTATCGCGTGACTATTGACTGTTAAGGTTTCAACTCCGAAGATCTTCATCAGATCTAGACTATATATATGAGACCAACTAGGTTATAGGTATAGCTACTTAATTGACACAAAAATAAGTACAATAATCTAAATTTTTCGAATTCTAAACCCTATCCTACTCTTTCAACCATTTCTTATAGCTCAGCCTCTCTTTGCAGAAGCATCACAGCCATATTCTACGCCACATCTACCAGAGCCATCGCTAGCAGTGCAAGCGGCCGCACATCTGACGAAACGAGCTGACCACGACTACGTCACCAGCCTGCTGGCGGCCTGGGGGCAGTTCCTCGTGAACGATCTTATTTCAACTGCCAATGGAAACAAGGTAGGAGGCAAGTTGAAAATTCGTTCTTGTCTGAACGAAACCAAGAAAATATATTGTAACAAAACATCTTAATTTCTGAAGAAGTTTTGGACACAATATATGTTTGTATAAAGCTAACGTAACGAGTAACGAGTAGTGAATGAGGAATAAAATTGTGAAATTAAAGTTAACAGCTTGTTAGCGTATATAAAAATCAAATATTGGCATGATCTGCCAATATAAATGTTTTATTTCTACCCGCATCGTCACATTAATGTATCATGTTTTTTTGTGTATTCTCTTCTTGAATTTGCTGATATACAATAAAGATATATTCTATTCTATTAAAACATAAGTTTTGCATGAATTCTATCCAGTTGGATAGAATTCATGTAAAACTTATGTTTTAATAGTTAAACTTATGTTCATACAGTTGTATCAAAGTTCGTGTAATGCCCCTTAATATATTCTGCTTTTATAGCAGGTTTAATAATCTAGTTCAATAAATAATCTATTTACTATTCTAGTTTAATAAAATATATTCTAGTTCCACTTTATCAGTATTCTGTAATCAAAGACATTTCATAATAACGAGGTTAAAATTCTAATATTCTTCAAGCATTCTACCTGATTACTTTATCATAAAATTGGGTAATTCAATTTATTATTACTATCCGTAGCAACATGTAAATTAATCAATGTAAATTACACATATTACGTGTAACCCCGCCCCTTCAGTAATCAAACGTAACATACCTCGAAGGCCGCCGGACGCAAGCTTTTTGTTAACGGAATGATGGTGTCGCAAGCGCATTCATTCATCAAAAAATATTAGCTTAGGGTTGTCAACCTCAATGTTAAATATCACATACAAAATTAAAATACTTATATAATGGTACAGTTATTGTATTACAGAAAGTGGCAAAACAACAGTAAAAAAATCCTTATGACAAAAAAACAAAACTGTTTTGTTAAATCTATACATAATGGCCTTGCAATCAAGACAGTATACTTAAATTTTATAAAGGTAGGTACGAAGTTTTTATAGACTTCAAAAAGATATAAAAATTAAAATGATAATGATAAAATAAATTATTCTATCATATAGTACCTACCTACCTTTTTAAAAATAAATTTGTTAGTTATATTCTTTAAAAATAAATACCAAGAATATGTTTCCACTAGTTAGTCAGTTAAAAAAATAGCATATTAATTTTTGGTATTACGAAATGCTTTATCTGCATACTATTTTTGAATAATAACGAATCTCTTGATTCGAACATTGTTGTGTTGAACATTGTTTTCTAGTATCTCTCAATCCAAATTCCCTATTAAGGTCAAGTTTGCTGTCAGTCACATGAGAGTTTAAAGGCTGAGAAATAATAGAGTTGTATCGATGTACAAGTTACGCAAGATTCCGTGATAGTTCGCGGGGTCGAGTAGAGAAAGGTTATATCACGTGAAAGCAGTTAAGTAACAGACAATCTCGCGATTCCTTACGGGTCGCCTCTCGTAACACACATACAAATGGACTTACTGAAAAATCTATCACATAAGGTTCTGTCACCTACCAAGTAACTGACCGTAATTAAAGTGTAATTTTGTATGATTGAGTTATTCTTCCACAAAATTCTGTATAAAACCCAAAATGGAGAGGACAATGTTCAGAGTTTCTCTGCGATATCGAATCAGAAATTATGAGTACCGCAAGAGTACTAGAGTTGCAGACATATCACAAAGAATTCCGATCCTGAAGTGGTTGTGGGCAGGGCACTCCAGGAGGACTGAAGGTCGTTGGAGCGGAAAGCTCTTTGAGTGGAAGCAGCGTACCGGGAAACGCATCATTGGTAGAACTCCCACGAGTTGGACCACCGATTTAGTCAATATAGCCATGCGAGCAGCAAAGGACCGATCGGTTTAGAGATCCTTGGGGAAGGCCTATGTTCAGCAGAGGGCATGTCTCGTTTGATATAATATAGGGGATTGAAAGTACGGGACCTGATTTGAATTCCCCTACTTTAACATATACAATACCCTAGATAGTATAGAGGGAGATAGTGAGGATACGTAGACTTTGTTACTCCGCCGATTCGCACTATCCTCGACGATATATAATTACAGATACAGGTTGATTTAAGTACTATAAAAAATGACAGAGAAGAGAACCTTTTTTCTTATCGGTCGCTGTAAATTGTCCAAATTCTGGCAATATCATTGATTAAGCTTAAATGTAGCAATCGGAAATTTAAAACGACATTTTCCGATCCCCGCTTTAGTTTCTGTAATGCAGCTATTATTAGTATGCTGTAAGTAACACAGTAATTGTAATACATTCTTTGCAATACAACGCTTTTTAACTCTACGTATCGTTGACAGGAATGCCAAGGTCCTTCGTGCGAGTACACCCGTTCGGCGCCAGCCAGAAATATTGACGACTGCGGCTTCGGTATGTATATCACAAATAATATAGACCATTTTTTTTTATTTTTGTGATAAAATTAGACAATTTTTTTCAATAACGGAACTCACCTACCAAATATATTCTGTTAATGACGCAGTAGATATAAAACATTTGCGGATAAACTGTTTTGTATTTTGACTACAATTATCTTCACTATTCACTGCAATTATTTTTTTCTATTATATCAAATTGTTAGATTTTATACGACATTTACAGCTGTCGAATCCGATTCGACTTCCCAAAGAAAAAAAAACTCTTTGGAATTAATGATTTGGGATTTAGAACGGTTCCTAGAAAATTCACCTAAAAACTTCATTAAAATTACTCCTATATTTCTATGTGAAAAAAGAGAATCGTATTTTTACTATTTTTTATCCAACAAGAGTGTAAAGGATTTTTCGCATGAAATTCTGCCTTCTACAAGGGGACGGTGAAGTGGGATGTATATAGCCTGTATATGGTGATAATGAGGGTGATGATATATTGGTCTAAATTTTATTGTGCATAGACTAAAATTTTTGTACGTACCAAACTTTCGTTACAATCCGACCAGAAAAGAAAGATGACCGGTGACGTCATTATAGGTTTCTAAAATGGCGACTGTTAAGCATATTTACCTATATTATACGCGCGCTATATAACATGCCCATTAAAACAGTTGAAAAATGGATGAAACGTCTAACTAATTAGGCGCTCCTAAAAGTCAATATCTCCTTTCCAATTAAACTCACTTAATTTTACTTTAATATAACGCAAGCAGAAAAAACATTATATTGTAACTACTATAAAGCTAATAAAACAGAGTTTTGGTGGAAGAACCTGCTTTGAGCCGGCAGGTACTTATTCATTGTAACCAATTGGAACTAAATTTCTTACATAGCATTATAAACAATGGTAGGCCTACTGCGAAAATATTTCCCAAGATTTGAAATATTATTCGTGGGTCATGCCTTAAGATTTGGAAAGCGAATTATTGCAAACCTCACGAATGCTCTTAAATTTTCCAATCGAAAGGGTTCTAAGAAACTTTACGGTATTTTTATATATATATATATATATATTTGTCTTCATAGTTCCAGATGTTGTTGGTTTTTTAATAGATTTGCAAGGGCAAATGTACAAGTTGTTTACCCCGATCTTTGGATTCCCATAAAATAATATTTTTCAAAACCGGCGCACAATTTTATCACAAAATACACCAAATACATTTTTTGTAGATTAAATATCCAAATTTTGCATTTTCAATATTAATTTACCTAGGAGTCAAGTTCTATCAAGTAACCCACTATATTTAAAATAAGTCAGCAGTAATACAATAGATAGATAGATGGGCAGTCATATCTCTATATAAGAGGTATCTTCCAGGCAGCCTCTCTCTGGATAATGTACTGCTGGCTAAGTAACAAGAAGTTGCATGGTGTTGAGTTTAAACATTCAATCTTGCAAAATATATTAAAACCTCGTTTCCTATTCAATTTGTAGATGTATATCATATTAGATCAATAAGGCTAAATCATTGAAATTATATTGTTACAGCTTTTCCCTAATTACTTATTGTTTATTTCATTTAGAGCACCGTGAACAGATGAACTTGGCCACTGCTTTCTTAGACGGCTCAGCTCTTTATGGCAGCTCTGAAAAGGAACTACGCTCACTACGCTTGTATGACGCTGGCAAACTCGATCTGGACTCTTGTCGAAAGTAAGTACCAATACATAACTAACATAAATTTTTACTTCATTTACTAGCATTAGTAGAAGTGGAATATAATAAAGGCTAATTAATTTAGTAATAGCGTCACTAAGTTTTCTTTTGGGGTGACAGTAAAACATTACATATATCCGAAAAGAATTACAATTTAAATATCATTCAAACCTTACCATTACCAGATGGTGCAATTATTTAGCTATATACATTTGTGCTTTTTCCCCCAAACTCTTTCAACAGATTATAGTTTCCGAAATGTTGAAACATTATCAATAGTAATATTCAGCACAAAAATAATTAAAATAATATTGAATGAATAGAATCGGCCCTATTACAGTATAATATTTAAGTTTACTTAATATTAATAGCTAAGATTAAAAGACACGATGATGTGAGTATTCGTGCTGAACGATCTCAATCAAGATTTAATAAGGTAGATAAAAACATATTTACGCATAATCGTTACACGTATAAGTAGGAAGAACTCCTGGTAAATTACATCATGTAAATGTTTTTATAGAAACGACAACTTATAATTATTGTTTGTATGCTTATTGTTTTTGAGACATATTTAGACATACTAGCTAAACTTTCAGAGAATTATTCAATAACCAAATATAATATTTTATGCCTAAAATCACTCTCCATCTCGCTTTCACGCGTCGAAAAAGAAAAAAATAAAGCAATATTATTTAGCCAGTTTTGTCTTGTTTACCAAAACTCTAATAAAACTTAAATATTTTTGCTTTACTCAATACTCTGGGAGGATTGATATATAGTACCGAATTTGAAATTGATCAAAAACTAACAAGTTTTGTCAACTTACAGCATTTACAGTTATATAGCAATTCTAGATTGTTAATCCTATAACGTGCGACCCGTAAATCTAAGTATTCTAAGTATATAATACATGCGCTAGGCGATAGTTTCTCGAATATAACAAAACACGAGATTTCAAAAGTTTAAAAGCAATGAATAAATTTTCTAGGTAGGAAATAATATTGACGGGCAGGTTTTCGCAAGGAGTATATCTGTTCTTATCCGCTATAACTGTTCTTATCATACCAAGTTTTTGTCACCATAGACACAGGTGCTAAATTAATTTTATTTACTACCTATTGTTAGAAATAAACTTTTATCAACTTCCCACGTCTTATTGTTTTATGTTGCAAAGTTTCTTATGACTATTTATAAAAAGCCCTTTAACTAACTACTCTGTAAATTCAAATGCATTTAATGGCTATTTCAAAGACTTCTATTGTTTTTTCTCCAGATACTTACCTTCATAAGATATTTGTATCAATTATTTTTTGATATGATTCCCATAGTAAAATTGGCTGGAATTCTAAGTTCCGTCACAAAAATGGATTGTATGCAAATTGAAGTGGAATCAGCCTTGAGTGTCAGAGATGTGTTGTACTCTGTAGTGAAGACGAGATCTTCTGGTATTAACCGTTATTGGCGTTGTTGATTTCTTTACAAGAAACATTTGATTTTTTTATTAAAGAATTAGTTCCTACTTGATCCTTCCCTGCTTCACCCCCGTTTGGATAATATACAGAAATGTACACTTCTAAAACTGTAATAAAAAAATTAATTAAAAGGCAAAATCTGAAATAATGCCTCATTATGAAAAAATTACCACATTATACCTCAAGTAAAATAAATATGTGAATCTATAATATGCGATGTTGTTCCACATAAAGGTTGCTTAAGTACAAAGTACCTAAGTAAGTTGGTCATCTAATCTATTGGTACTTATGTTAAAAGCAATAAATTATAAAGTGGCCTCGACATAGGATAAGGTCTTCTTGTCAACAATCCTCAAAATGAAAGAAGAACTAATAAATATAGTATAGGAGAAGGTACCTATGCCTTTGCCTTCATAAATAATTGGCTAATTATTCTTTAAGAATTTTGAAGTTGTTGATGATGTGTCATGTTCGAACTTTAAAATATTTTACAGATGCAAGGATACCGCCCCAACTGCCCCTCTATATAAGGCTTTGCTCTCAGAACACAACCGTATCGCGGGCGAATTATACTCCCTCAACCCTTTCTGGGATGACACCACTCTATTCTTGGAAGCAAGGCGAGCGGTGGCTGCAATCATCCAACATATAACTTACAATGAATTTTTGCCAGTGCTTTTGGGCGAGGTATGTAATACAAAAGTTTGGTATCATAGAATTAGTGAAAAGTTTAAATTTTTATGTTGGTTAAAATGAATACACGATGATTTTTTTTTTCAAATAATAATATTATTCACACCCACACTCAGATAATGTTTAACATAGTTTTTCTTTTTCATTTGGCATATTATGAGATAAGTATGGTTATTATTTGTTTAATAATCTTTTATAAATATGACTAAATGCTTCGTTAATTCACATTTCAGGTAGGTATGGCTAAAGCGGAGTTGAAACTGCAAAGCCTCGGATTCTGGCGCGGATACTCGAGCGCAAACCGCGCAGGCGCCTACACGGAACTCGTCGCAGTAGCACCAATCTTCAAGGCGATGATGAACCAGAAACTGGTTAGAACGTAACCGAATCAATAAATAACATAGCTTATCTTTTCAAAAACCATAAATTATTGAGTTTGTTAACCTATTAATATGAACCAAATTAAAATATTTCTTATTCATAGAGTCGGCCAGAAACGGTTAACATAATCAGTCACAATAACTTATAAAACCAATCACGTCGCTTTGACATATTTAGGCTAACGTTATTCAAACGTAATAAGTAATTTTATTTATTTATTTCAGATAAACTCTACTATAACTCTAGAAGATTTGTTGCGCACTAATGCCCAGCGGGTATCTCACTTCCCCCCTGCAGCTGAATGGGACATCAACAGGTCGAGGGATCATGGAGTTTCTCCGTACTTGAAGGCTGTGAGAATGTGTGAACCTACCACTACAGTGAAGACCTTTGGGGACTTGGAGAAAATGGGCTTCGATAGGAACCAGCAAGAAATGTTGGCTGACATGTACAGGTGAGATTTTGTGAGATTTTAACAGTTATATCTTTTTCCTACAACATTGAAAAAAATCTTTATTTATTTATTTATTTAACTATTTATGTACACACACACAATATTGAAGATTTTATGTCTATCCTTTCAGAAATCCTGAAGATATGGAACTGATGATCGGTGGTGCCATGGAAAAAGCGGCTACTGGTGCAGTTGTTGGACCAACACTGGCTTGCATTTTAGCTTTGCAGTTCGCCAATTTGAAGAAAAGTGACAGGTTAGTAACAGAAAACATTTCAACAATTAAGACTTAATAATGCTTTAACTAAAATTTAATAATGCAGTTACTACAATATAAACAAAATTCATTATTTCAGATTCTGGTTTGAAAACGATATACCTCCTTCATCGTTCCTGTCTGAACAACTGGGAGCGATTCGGAAGGTTTCCCTATCTGGATTACTCTGCACCACAGATGACTCATTGTCAAATATCCAACCCAAAGCATTTGTTAAGGAAGATCCGTACTTGTAAGTGCCAGGCTATTATTAGCTCCGGTGAAATCTTATTTTATCTCGATTCGTTTGATGCGATCTCTTTCAGAAGGCTTATGTTCATGACTATATAAGTCAGCAACCAATTTGAACATTTGGTGTAACCAGGCTGCTGAGCCGATCATCTAATAGAATATTATTTAAATTTGTGAATCAATTTTTCAAGGTGCTTTTTGTACCTAAGTACATAGTTTACATTTAAATTTCAAAGTGTGATTACAAACTCATTAATATAGTTAGAAAAAATTGTCAAATATCGCACGGATGAAAAAAAGAAAAGGAGTTACGGCACGGTCTATATAATACTTATGAGAGAGAAAGTGATAACAAGACACTTCTTTGTCGTCATATTTATGCTTAGAAAATACACATTTTCCAGAAACAAATATTTAAATCTTTACTTGTTCCATTTTTGAAGATGTTCCATTTGATTCTAGAAACGCAGCCCAAAATTGCGACCAACACAGCCGGTTAGAGCTTACTGCGTGGAGAGACGAGAGTGGAGCGAAGGCTGCAGAAAGACTCTCGCAAGATATGCTTGCAGCTGCCCTGGAGAAAGCTAAACAAGAGATGGCGGAGAGGAAGAAACTCGAGTACATGCTTTGGGAAAACAGTAAGTTTATTTAAATACAGTCAAAAAGAAATTGCGGAAGCTAGTAGCATCATAGATTTTAGATTCGTGTCATCATCGTCACAGTAAACATTGCCACTGTGATTTAACGCAGGTACATATCATTGTTAGTGTAGATTACGTCACATAATAATATTATAAGCAAATATGGTAGTTGCTTTAGTGTATAATTGCTGAACGAATTGGGAAAAAATATCGATATTTCAAATGTAATTATAGTAAGCAGAACCTAAGTATATCAATCTAAAACAATTATTACGTAATGGCTTATAGTGTAAATATTTTATTTATATTTCTGGATTTGTCTAACGTATAAAAAAGGTAATTACCAAAGATGGCTTTTCTTCTGTTCGTTTAGGTTTTTTAGATGAGGTTATTACTATCGTTTAGTAAAAATATATTATATGTTTTAACCAACGAACTGGTTCGAAAATTGTATGTCAAAAATATTTTCTTAACTTTCCACAGATAAATACTGATTAGATTATTATATTCAAATAAAATCACCTTGTGTTCAGGTGGTGGAGCTGACCCCAAGTCGCCAGTAGGCACAGCTGCATCATTTTCCAAAGCTAACAAGTATGCACTGAAACTGGCCAACACCTCACTGTTCTTCGAGTTTGCCACCAATGAGTTGCTGAACTCTATACACAGCGGGTAATTACTTCATCTATCACATACACAATGTCATATCAAACAATTACAACATCTACACTAGATTAACCCTACAGATATACTTAATGATGTTGAATTCAAAAATATTTTCAAATAATGAATATATGAATCAATCCATCCGAATGTTTATATTGTCTTTTTATTAAAAAGAATGATTTATTTATGGATTGATACATTCATATATTTATTGCCAAAAAAACAAGAAAATATTTATAAATATCATCATAATTTTAATTTATTTTATTTGCAAAAAGAGTAAACAATAAAAAAAATCTGTATTTTATTTAGTGTCTTTATTAATTCTTGTAATTTTCCTAAAATCTTGTGAAACAAGTAGTCTGTTAACCGAGTTGGACTTATGAGATATAATTGAATGGCGAAGCTGATTATATTTTCATATTAATTCATGTATGAAAAGTGCATCCATCAACTTCTTCGATTACAAATGTATCCTATTTACGATACTGTCATCAAAATTTACTAAAAAAATATGTTACATTTTAGGCACCGTCGCAAACGTCAAGTGTTCGATGACTCCCTCGGCTTCAGCACCTCAGATTTTGTGGACTCGCTACAATCAGTAGACGTCACTGGCTTCATAGGTCAAGACCTGGGCCCGACCATCGAGCCTCAGTGTGACGACACTGGGTCCTGTGACCCAGACAGTCCTTTTAGGTCATACACCGGCTTTTGCAACAATTTGCGAAACCCCAACTTGGGCAAAAGTTTGACGACTTTCGCGAGGTTACTACCGCCGGTTTACGAAGATGGTAAATAATGCATTAGTCCCTTATTAGTTATTATTTTTATTTAAAATATTGTCTCTTAATTAGTGGGTTACATAGCAGTTGAATGAAACAATTGTTTTATATTCTTCCCCACTTTCCAAAAGCACACTAGTGTTGTGACACATCTAGCTCTTATTGTAAATTATTAACGGCCGAATTCCGTAACTCCCTAGACTTGAGGCCGTCTAATATTTTAAGCTTTTAAAAATCAGGTAATGTCAAAATGAAAAATCCTTATCAATAGAAAAGTTCTAGACACTTTAATCGCGTTTGAGCATTCAGCCAAAAGGTACTTAAAAATATCAAAGATTCCACCATATGCAGGTTATAATAGCTATAAACTAAATCTAATATGTCTGTAATATGTAGGAATAATAGAAATCTACTATAGTAGGAATGTCCAAACATTCCTACTTTGCTACATTTTACAGAAATAACGTTCCTAACCTTCGCTCACACATTTAGGATGCATCGAAAACAACAAATAATGCATTGAAAACAACAAATAATGCATTAATTACATATTTCTGTTTCAAGGTGTGAGCCGGCCGCGTATAAATTCGGTAACGGGGACTCCCCTGCCATCGCCTCGCGTCATATCAACAGTGATCCACCCAGACATCTCCAACCTGCACACGCGTTACACGCTCATGGTGATGCAGTTCGCGCAGTTCGCCGACCACGAGCTTACCATGACGCCTATTCACAAAGGTTTTTAACAATAATATATGCTTGTTCCTATTCATTTATTTTGTTGTTTATTTACTTATTCTCAACATCGAAACGGAAAGATTTGTTACCTACTATATTTCCATTTTTATGTGGGATGTATCTAGAATTTTGATCGCAAAAACCTGTATTGTAGGGACCCAGGCTACATGCAGTACGGAAAACGGAAGCTTGTAGTGCACTGCAACTTCAGACCGTGTATATTATTAGAAGAAGATGTAAATAATATTCGATAACATTCGAATATTGAATGCGAAATGTATTTAACTGGTATTATGTTAAAACATCAAAGTATTTAAGTTAATGATATTATTTATTTGGCCAGGTTTCCACGAGTCCATCCCTAATTGCCGTTCGTGCGATTCACCACGCACTGTCCACCCCGAATGCAACCCCTTCCCAGTGCCGAAAGGAGATCACTACTATCCAGAAGTTAATGTTACTTCTGGAGAAAGATTATGCTTCCCCTTCATGAGAAGTTTACCTGGACAGCAACAACTCGGTATGAATTTTTTCACTAAAAAAACGATTAAAACTATTTTTTTAATTTTAAATAGTTTTAAAAAACGAAAGTTAAGGACTTAATTGAAAAATTCTTATTTATTTAAAAACTTTTAAAGTAAAGAGTTTATATTTAGAAAAGAAATTGACATGTACCATGATGATGACGCTCCAAATCTCAATATCATAGAGTAGGTGTAACGTATTTTATAGTTTTTACGTTAAGTTTAAAATAATTCAAACACTGAAAATAATTATTATTCTAAAAACAACCAGAAATTCAAAATAATAAAAGAGATATTTAAGATTAAGACTTATGATAGACTCTCGTCCCAAATTTGAAGAAAGCAGAGATAATAAATGACTTTAGCAGAGAATACTTTATGCCAAAAATGAATAAAGTTAAGTTTACTATAAATAAAATAATATGATTTTTTAGGCCCCCGTGAACAAGTGAACCAAAACACTGCATTCATAGACGCGTCTGTAGTATACGGCGAAAATCCTTGCATTGTACGAAAACTGCGTGGCTTCAACGGCCGTCTGAATACAACCATCAACCCACTCGGAGGCAAAGACCTCTTACCACGGTCTGACAGCCATCCAGAATGTAAAGCTCCAAGCGGATACTGTTTTATTGCTGGTAAGAAGTATATTAATTATTTATTCCTTGACACAATTGAATTTTTAACAGAAAAGACTTTATTAAACATAGAAAAATCGTCATAAAAGAGATTGGTTGCACTTAACTCAATCGACATCACGCTGCGTAGGACCAGAGACTAGAATCTCAA
The DNA here is from genome assembly GCA_943193645.1 of Acentria ephemerella. NCBI lineage: Eukaryota > Metazoa > Arthropoda > Insecta > Lepidoptera > Crambidae > Acentria > Acentria ephemerella. Next base: position 4,229,979 of record OW971886.1, on the reverse strand, counting down.
ATAAAATTTCTAAGTGAAAGAAAAACAAAATAAAAGTATTATTGTACATGTAACATGGGTATTTTTTGTGGGTTACTATGAAGTTAACAGAATTCAAGTTGGGAAAAATACTCTCAATACCTATCTGAAATCAATATCTGACACTCGTTGTGTGTCAATAGACAATTACCTAGACGACACCTTTGTTCCTCATTAATAACGCGTTGTCATCCCTATGAAATAAAGAAGGAATCGTGATATCGACAGCATAGGTTAATATTTCACTTAAAACAAGCCTCATTCTCTTAATGCTAACCTTACCTGCAAAAGTATACTTTTTTAAAAATTATTAATTCTTCGGTGATCATTTTCACAACAATATCACGACAGACATTAATAACATTTACCGTCAACAGGTGACGGTAGAGCCTCAGAACAACCAGGCCTAACTGCTATCCACGCGATTTTCGTTCGCGAACACAACAGACTAGTAGAAGGTCTCCGAGGAGTCAATCCACATTGGGACTCCGATCTTTTGTTTGAGCACACCCGCCGTATTGTTGCTGCTGAATTCACTCACATCATCTACAACGAGTTCTTGCCTAGACTACTGTCTTGGAATGCCGTCAATTTGTATGGATTGAAACTGCTACCTTCTGGTGAGTTCCTTTACAAGTAACCCTTCGAGGAATCTACTAACACTGTGATGCAGAACAGCTTTCATATCATATACTGCTAATGCTTTTATATCAGCTACTACACCCACAAGTTAATCTATATGGATTGATACTGCTGCCTGCCTTTAGATCTAATCTATCTATATGTCTTTAGATAAAAACTACCCTTATATCGAAACTATCAAAAGAGTACCTACCTGAAACAATCTATCCGTACTTCAGAGATAAAATTTTTTTCGATGTTAACCCTTTATTTGGACTAATAAAGAAAAACATTCGTGAGGTCTTTTGTATGATGCCACAAAAAATGATTAATTTTGGTATTAATCTTCGGAAACGTTTCATGGAAGGTCTGCCAATGCAAGTTTCAAATAAAAAACTGTTTTTCCACTTTTTCAGGATACTACAAAGAATATTCCCCAACTTGCAACCCAGCCATAGTAACAGAATTCGCAGCCGCAGCTTTTAGAATAGGCCACTCTTTGCTGCGACCCCATCTTCCGAGATTGTCGCACACCTACCAACCCGTGGAGCCACCAATACTGCTCAGAGATGGATTCTTCAAGCCCGACATGTTTATGAATGTGAGTTTAAAATTATGTTCTTTTGAAGACATATCTTTTTAATCGTTATTGAATGAAAGGAATCTTAAAATTCTGTTGTAATGTCCAAAAATCAAAATTACATACAAAGGTAGTACTTGATATAAAAAACAATTTATGTTGAGTACTACTGTTGCTAGATCAACGTTGCCTCTGGATAGTTAGTTAACGTCTTTGTGTTTCGGTAGTGAACAAAATGTTGTTCAGATAAATAATAGGATATGGGAGCTCTAAAAAAGCATGCTTTTAACTTTCTTTAAATTGTTTATTTAATCTACAGAACCCATCAATGGTTGAGGAGCTCATGCGTGGCTTATCATCTACTCCCATGGAAACCCTTGACCAATTCATAACCGGTGAAGTCACCAATCATCTGTTCGAAGATCGTCGCATTCCGTTCTCTGGTGTTGACTTAATAGCCTTAAACATTCAGAGGGGCAGGGACCATGGTGTTCCGAGCTACAATAATTACAGAGCTTTGTGCAACCTGAACAGAGCTTCTACTTTCGAAGACTTATCTAGGGAAATTCCTGATGAAGTTATTGCTAGGTAAGTTTTGGATTACAGTGTTAAATAATTATGTAATTGTTTATGAATAAAGAAAAATGTTCACTCATTATTACTTCCAAAGGTTGAAGAGAATATACCCAACTGTTGACGATATCGACCTGTTTCCTGGAGGCATGAGCGAGCGACCACTTCAGGGCGGGCTCGTAGGACCAACCTTCGCTTGCATCATCGCCATACAATTTAGACAGCTCAGGAAATGTGATAGATTCTGGTAAAATATTTTAAATACATAATTCAGGCAATATATTGATTTATTCATAATTTCATTCATTTACTTTAGTATAAAATATTTAGAATAAAATGAATTTCAAAAATTATAACCTTACAAATACCTTTATTACCTTTCAAATATTTTTTGAAAAATTACCAAAACTTTAACAAGTAAAAAAAGTGTATAATATAAGATTTCATACATTTCTCTTGGTGTTTTATTGATATGATAATCTACCTTTTTATTAATATTTGAATAGGTTTCGCATTTTTCAAACATACTAAAAAAGTTAGTTTTATATTAAATTTGTAATATAATATGTTGCCTACAGGTACGAAAATGACAACACAGCTGCCCGTTTCACGGAACACCAATTGGCAGAAATCCGTAAAACCACGCTGTCCAAGGTTCTCTGTGAGAACTTTGATATTCCTGGTGACATACAGAGAGCAGCCTTCGACTTGCCTAGCAATTTCTTGTGAGTATACATATAGTAATTACTTTATATTATCTTCACCTCCCATTTGCGTAATTTATTTTTTCCCCATAATTTTAAGTAAATACTTATTTTAATACTAAAATGTTACGGAGTATTTGAAGTTTGATCTTACAAAATGAATATCTTGAAGAATTCTAATTTTTCTTACAAATAGATCATAAACAAAGAGGTCATAATAAAGATTAATAATTTTTTTATTCGGTAGGAACCCGCGAGTGCCATGCAGCTCGCTACCTCAGCTGGACTTATCTGCGTGGCGTGAGAGTTCTGCCCAGGGCTGCTTGATCGCAGGCCGTTCAGTAGCTGTCGGAGAATCTGCCTTCCCCTCGCCCTGCACATCTTGCATCTGCACCGCTGAAGGGGTGAGTTGGCTCCTCGCGTCACGTAAAATAGAAATTTATTAAAATAAGCCCTTAACATTTGTATACCATTTAGTTCATAGTATTTGTTTCGTTTAACACGTGAAACGTATAATCCAATAGTTTTCAATTGTCTAGATTTAGAGGAACTTGGTAGTAAATAATTATCAAAAGGAACTTGAGTTAATCTTATCTACACAGTATTTTTTATTCAAACATTGAAATGTCGTCCTCTACGGACACATAAAAAATAAATTATGTTATTTGTTAGTAATCACTTGTTTTTAATTCATGTTGTAATGGAATAATGTATCATACAATACAGTTTAAAGGATTTTTGGTTTTGGTTTTATATATTCATTTATTAAAGCCTTAAGCCCTGAAACCTCCCCACAAAAGGGGCGCCGTGGTAAATTTTTATTTAATATTTTACTGAGTCTCCATCTACACTTCGATGGAGTCCGGGCAAAGCAGTGAGAAGTAGGCATATTGAGTAGGGCGAATTCGCACAGTTATAGTGCTCACAGTACTCCGCCTACACACTCTCTCGTCTTACTGCCGCCTGCGATGCGCATACTACTTTGTCTGCGATGAATCTTTGGACATAGTTGGTCCCTGGATGTGTCAATCAAAATATGTTTAGGCAATGGCTTAACGTGCCCTTTCGAAGCACGGACCAATTGGTCCTAGTTGCTACGACACCGCTTTCACTCGCTAAGCCGCAATGAGCCAATGTGTTGGTGGTATTGTCCAATAACCTCATTTGTTTTACCATTTAGGAAGGCCTATAATCAGAAGAAGTGCGTATCTATATTGGTTGTTGATGATAATAATTAGTTTTTATTATCATTCTTACACACAGTCTTTATTTCCTAACCTATTTTTTTATTTTCCTTTACATTGATCTTTACTTCTTGCTGTATTAGTTATACATTATTACAAAACTTCTGATATGTAAATATATTTGTAATATGTAATATACGATTTGGAGCAGTAAAACTAACTATTTTTAATTGTGCTCAGGCGCAGTGCGCGTCGCTACGAATCACCGACTGCGCGCAGCTGCTACGGGAGTGGCCGCGCGAGGCGGTGGCGCGCGACGACGTGTGCGCCGCGCAGTGCGGAGCCTCCGCCCCTCAGGCGCCGGCTCGCGCGCCGCGTCGACACCCGCTCAACTTCAAGTTCCCAGACCTCTCGCCGTTCATCGCCAAGTGATCCTACACACTATGCTTACAGCGAAATAACAACTCACAGCAAGTGCAAGTCATGGTATAAAAGCTGAAATTTATCTGCGCTTTGTTCCTAATTTAGAGGAAGGAACGACTGGTTACTGTGTAGTTTGGATTATCGTCGCTTTGCAGGGTAATAGGTAGCAAAGTATATAAATTGGTACTAAAAATCTAAAAGCAAAATCCTTATTACATTTTCTTATATTTTCTTCAGGATATTATTATTCATCACGTCATCAATTGCCAGAGACTTAAAATCCTATAATAATAGGTCTTTACCACGATTTTCCGAACTTCCCGTTTAAACGCCAATGTTTCTTGGCAACTATGAATTAAAATTACAACTGCTTGGCAATTGGACATATATGTCTTCATTTATTATATATATTTTATAATATCTAGAAAAAAATATAAGATATTGCGCTTTAAACTTTAATAAAATGAATTTCCTTTCTCTATATGACACTTTGAATAGAGAAATTTTCCGCTTTGGTACTATAACTTATCTGGATGCCACGGGCTCTAAGGCTAACAGCCTTTTGAGCACGGGTCTCTAGATAACCTTAAACTCAATGCCCGCGGAGAGGACGAACAGTCTTCACGGTACCTACTAGCCTGGCCGTCAAAGTACAACCCATTTAAAGCTGTTGTGTTTTGACGCACAAGCCGACTAAAATCCTCATCTACGCGTTTTATCGATTTATAATGTCTAGATTTGTTAATCGATAAATCTATACTCGCAAAAGATAGTCTCCAGTTCGTGACGTCATAAACGAGAAACAAAGATCACTTTAACGTGAAGCAGACTTGTGTACAAAATTTGAAGCCAAGTCTGAATCACATTTCTAAATATGAAATTACTTTTTAAATCGCATTGCTATCGCTCTTATATTTTAGCAAGAATAGAGACAACATCACTACGAAATTAGTTAATTATAGTGGTGTTCTTTAGACAGAAAATTTCGTTATTATAATATGATAACGGGTACCAAAAATTACTGCTGTCAAATAACATTATTGGTATATCAATAATTGCACAATAAGTCAATTAGTTTACACAACTAACAAACCAAACCCAAGTCATCCCCAGAAAATAATCTATGTGTTCGGAAAAGTAAAGCATTTTTCTACATAGTAAGCTCTTACCCAAGCTAAGTAAACATCTAAAAAATATTGAATGTTAGTATTTATACGCCCATTGGATTTGGTACAGCCAATAGTACACCCTATAGAGCCAAAACTTGCGTATTTTAGTTATCTATTTGTTATATTGAAACGCTAAAGTGGTATTTAATTATAATAAATAGATAAACATCTTCTGAAGCCTGCCAAATCATATGAAAACGACAGCAGCGCCTCTGTTGCGTTACGTTTTACTCACTAGAGGCACAGGTTCTTAAGTTTATTTACGCATGGCATTCAGAAATACTACATTACTCATGAAATTAAAGTTCAAGCTGTATAATCGTTTTAAGTAATGTCAAATTAAGCTATTATTAACTTTTGAGCAGTTTGTACAATTTCGAGTGTGCGGCAGATAAACCAGTACCCCTAGTGTGAATTTCAATCGTCGTTTCAAGTTGATCTGTCTCGATCGTATTTATCGTAGCAAATTGTATGGAATTGACAGCACTGCCTTTGTGAAGTATTGAAAACGATTTTTAAATATGCGATTATCAGCTGAATGCAATACGATCCAAACGTTTCGATACGATTGAAACTCACACTAGGTTATAGATAGATTAAAAATTGCGCCTTATTACAAAGCGTTTACTTAACCTAGCCCTGGTTAAAAACTAAGGCTGAAACTTTTTTTAATACATGTAGATAGAGATGGCATCAGTTTTAAGCCAAGACTCATTTTAATCCACGTTATGTAATAAAGCGAATTATCACTGGGTACTAATTGATAAATTGTGGATATTTTCTTGAAATAAATTTGAAGTACATATTTGAATAAACTAACACGCTATTTTTATATAAGTATAGATTAAACTTAAACATATTTCAAATATGCAGTAAGTGATGAGTGAATGATCGCAAAAATATTTAATAAGGTGTGAAATACATAGTAATATCTGGTTACCAAAAATATTCCGTCCACGTTTTATCTGTAGAAAGCATATTAAATTAAGTATGTTGATAATTATTACTGTATTAAGTCATAGTTTTAAGTAAATATAGCTTTGATTGCAAACTATTGATGCAATACAAAGTCTAAATAATAAGGGTGAAATTAGCCAATTACCATTGACCTATTGAAATGTAACCAGCAGTGTCTTGACCTAATTTCATAGAGTTACTTAATGGTTGTGTAATATCTAATAGGAAATTATACTCTGAATTTGTCGTAACATTTTTATAAGCATTTATGGCCATCTTTAGCTTTAATCGACGAGAAGACGGTATAAGTGTAACTTTCGCTTAGATTGTACTGCTTCATACCATAAACAGCAGTATTACCCATACATAGCTACTCAATGTTACCATTATGTACAATACAATGAACGCGAAGAGTCTTTTTTCACTGCCTAGAAAATAAGATTTTGTAAATTATTTTTGTAAAATATTGTAATATGTTTTAATATAGGTGATATAATACAAATCTCACCTAACGAAAAACTCAATAAATCTTTTTTAATATTATATTTTGACTTTAATTTACGTAAATCACGAGAACATAAATAATAGCCTTCAATATTTACAAATCACTTTATTTTTGTTGCATATCAAGTCTATTTTGTTTCTTTTTACAATAAATACATTATTTTGAGTATAAAAAACTAGTGTTGCAATGTTGCAAAATAAAATAAATAAACATCACAAAACACTGTCGACGTTTCAATTGTAAGAGTCTGTATTTATCAGGCTAACCCTCTCAAGTCCAAATAATACACATGTCCGGCAACCGCTGCAGTCCAGACCCGAAGCCGCTCAGGTCGGATTGCTCGGGCTCTCCTGCTCATGATCCTGAAATTGGAACATCCTTCATTATAGAGGAATATTTTTTGCCTGCTCAAATTTTAGAGGTGTACAAGCCGAAAATAAAGAATTTTTTCCTTACACATCATCCTCAGACTCCTCTAAATAGAAAATGGATCCTATTAGAAAATTGATACTGTAATTTGAGCTTTATTACAATTCAGGAGCGCTATATATGTTTAATATTGTATCAAAGTAAACGATTTTCATAAACCTGTTTTGATATGTAAATGCCCTTACTAACGACCAACGTATAAATAATTGTATAGTTCCAAGTTTTCATCTCTTCTGTTCATATTTAAATTGTCTTTAAACTAACGTGACAGGTAAAGACTAACAACAAGTAAGGTCCAAAAACTATACGGATGAATACAGAAGTATATACACAGTTTTTTGAGATAAAAATTCCACAAACATGACTTTAAATAATGTCTCGCCTTCTAACTAATAACACAAAATTTGGCAAAAAATAAGATTACGAATTCTGAAGACAATTTTTCAAATATATGTGTGTTATAATTATAATCAAACCTCAAATAAAGTTTGAGAACATGTCATATTTTTGTGGATTCTTAAGACATATATTCAAATTTACGTGGGAATCACTTGAATCTGCTCGCAATATATTTGCTGTATCCAAATGTGTGAGAAGGAAAAAAATCAAAGGTAAGAGATCCAAAAGGGTAGAAGACGAATATCAGATTTTGCACGAACAAACAATGGTGCTCTACAGTGATTTTCTATGGTCTGAAATAAAGGCTTTTATAAATAAAATTTATAAGATTTATTTTAAAATATAGACAAATTTAAAATAGCTTTCATTGCTTTAATTTCGATTTAATTTTATATGTCATTATATAAAGCCATTGTGAGTGTGAGAGTTTAATTGATTGAACTAATAAAAAACGTAAGACATGGCTATAAGGGATAAATCCTTCAGTTATATTACACATCAGTTGGGTTCTGTATATTTTATTCAGTATATTATTTATAAATTTTTTACTATTATGTTTTTATTTATGTTCTGTCGAAGTATATTTTTTATGTGAAAATATTGTAGTTTTTGTATGTACGACATTACGAATCTCGCATCAGTTTGGTAACATTCGGTGATATTTTTCAGTGTCATTATTTTTATTTGTAAAATAAACTCATTTATTATCATTATCGTGTTATTTTATCGTTAACACAATTTACTTTATTGATTGATTCAAGTATAAGATTGCATACCCCATCGACAATTTCTTATTCTCTTAAATTCTCCTTTGTTTCATTTAAAATTCTCTTATTACCTTTCAGTACGTTGTGGAATGAATGTCGCTTAAATGAACAAGCGAGAAAAAAATTATGACTGCATGGGCCAAGATCCCTCTGCTTTCTCTTTTATAGCAACACAATTATAAAAAGAATGGCTCCTTAAGCTACAGACCTGTGTGGAGTTAGTCGCGTGTCAGTTGGCGGCGACCTCCTTGAACCCGTTGGCGACGGGCTGGTGGTCGTTGGTGCGCCGCCAGAGCCCGTACACGCGGCCCGGCACACCCTGCCACAGCCGCACCGTGCCATCCTCGGAACCAGTCGCGTATAGCTCGCCGTCGGGGGACCACCGCACGCAGTGCACAGGACCGAAGTGACCTTTGTTCGATTCTGCAATATACATTTCTTCATTAGAAATGCTAGGTTTTATTTTTATTAAGGGATGGTTTTTCTTATCCTTGAAATAATTCAGTGGTTCATATGAAGTAGAAGGTATTTATATATTAGTAAGGTTATTTTTTTTTTGAGACCAAGCAGAGTCCAAATATTTTGATTGATATTATTTTTTTACGTTTATCGTCGAAAACTTCATCGAAGAATCGTTTCACAATCCACTAACCTAGTTCAGTTCCAGTGTTGTAATCGAATTTATACACTTTCAAGTCTTCGCCCCCGCAAACGAATGTCGCGCGACTCGGAGCCAGTGAAGCCGAATAACACTTTGTAGGCACTGGGAACTCGCGCATCTTTCGCATCGTGTCGGATGAGTAAAATGACACGTTTGTACCTGAAAATAAGGTTCGTTGTTATGTGATAAAAGCTAAATAGCTTATATTATTATTCAGATATATAGTGAAGTTCCCACTACATTTGTGAATATAACTATCAATAAATTATAAGTTTACGTTTCCTTGAACGGAAATGCTGATTTGGCGCAAATTTTTTTGAAACGAGAAGTCAACTGTTTTTTTGACTTCATTTTTATTGCAAAGTGAAAATAGCCTCAAAAAAAATATATTTCAATACTATTTCAACTTCTAGGTAAAGCTCATACAAAAAAAAGTACTACTAACGCTGCTCACATAGTACAGAGGGCCTAGGCAAGATGCATTTCGATTCAATTGCAATCGAATCACTAAATATAAAAATGTATGGGATTAAACATAAGCCCACGCTTAGCTGAGGAGTGAAATTGTCAAACCACATACATTTTTAATTAGCAATTTGGTTGCAATTTCGAATCACGTCTTGTTTCGGCCCTCAATTCACAAATAGTGCTGTGGTTTATAGATACCGAAGCATAACAAGAAACGTAGATACGATGCCTGTAGTTACTATTTATGCTTTAAATATATTTAATGAGCAAACATGTAAATGTACAGCCAACTGGAAAATTAGCGGACCGACTTATGTCGATTTATCAGTCAAACAAAATGATAGTTAAAATTAGCTAACCACAAAATAAATTTCGGGAACCTAAGTTTATTCTGAATTAAAACACAGGATCTTGTGCTAAGCACCTGGTTTCAGATGAAAGGCCAATCTTAAGAGGAAAGGGTGACCACGAATATGAGCCTATTTGATAAGACACAATTAATATTTTATTATTATTTTACACACCATGTGCAACTGTCAGTATGGCTCCATCTCTGGAAAGTTCCAAGCTGTTTGGAGTAGTTGGAAATTCAATTTTGTGCACTTCCTGAAAAAAAAAAATCTCATATTATTGTTGAGCTAATTCAGTTTCACTTTATTATTAGCATAAAGTACCATCTAATATTATATTTAAAATAATATATACATTTGTACGCCGATTATTAATCCACATTCCTTTGGTAATAAAACAATTGAAATTTTATCAATGTCAATTTGGCCATATAGCTAGAGTTGCATGGAATAAAGTTAAAATCAATGAAAATAAAGTTAGCGTAAGTAGAGCTACTTTTAGAGAAACTGACGTATTTCCTTAGAGCTTGTCATATAAATTGACAATTCAAAGTATACCAAAGTAGTGGATGGAATGAGATGTCATTTACTATAGAAAAGTTTGACCAATAAATACGGGGATCATAAAACTCGTCATCGCATTTGCTACGAGCCCCCGCTGTTATAATCCGTCACTGCGTTTTACAAATTTGCTTAAGTAATTAAGACTGATGGAATAATTTTGTTGTTGTTAAGTCAAATGGTTTCACCCACCAACCTATGCACTGGCTCAAACTTCTCCTGTATTTCTGCCATGTAGAAATCCCTGTGCCCAGTAGCATGTATATAGGCTGTTGACGACGTTGAATATTTTTATAACGCAAATAACACAAACTTTTACATTCAACCACTCTTACTTAATAAAATAACTCATAATAGATCTCAGCAGAAAGTGAATAAAGCATTTCATTAGAAGGGTCTCATTCACAAAAAATACAATGTAAGACAAACTTCTACAGTTTCCGGCCTTAGCATTTTGCAAGAGTTTGTCATAAAGTAGATACCGAAGTATAACAAGAAACGTAGATACGATGCCCTGTAACTACTATTTATGCTTTAATTATATTTAATGAGCAAACATGTAAATGTACAGCCAACTGGAAAATTTTGCCATAAAGCATTCTTTATATATAAAACGGTTAGATATGATTGAAGTACCTGCCCACTAGTGCGGTCCCATACGCGCATTGTGAGATCATCGCTGACACTGACGATCCGAGAATTGTGGAGAAACACAGCATGCCTAATACTGTTTGTGTGCGCGTTTATCTTATCCACAGCTGTCAACAGTGAAATAGGTAATTCAACAAAAACTTTTAATACTCATAGAACAGTAGCGAAAAGATGGCTTTTGTTGGTTCAGTGAATTAACATCTTTACAATTTGTTGTTCACATTACGCAAAACACGCATGTCACCGTTCGTGTGTAGCAACACAATTATGAGGTAGAAGTGGCAATACAAGCACAAGTAGGCCGAGTTGAATCATGCTTTGTTTTGAAACAGGAAAAGTCGTAAAAGAAATAGCAGTCATTTTTATCCCTATAATATCTGTACAGCAATTTATAACAATTAAATGTATACAAATCAGACAATTATATTCTTTTTTGACACTTCAGATGATCAGTATAACACTTGATTATAAAAAATGATTTTTTCGTATTTCAATTAATTTAGAAATTAGTTTTTCTATAAATGTGTGTTACAATTCTTTTGATGTCAAGATGATGATGTCTTTTTAGGCAGATGAGTAACTTTTTGATCGATCAGTAATTATTACTGATGTGAAATTATAATTATTTATACTAAATATTAAAATATGTCCTCAGAAAACATGATATGTAACATTAATGGAATTAAAGGTACATACAGCAGATTTAATTTAGTTTTGAGCATTGAAATTCGTAGTGAATAATCTTAATGTAGTGTGAATCAAAAGGTGTCAGGCATATAATTAAGACCTTTCCAAAACCCAGTGTGGTATGAGAATGAAATTCTAATAATGCTGTAATCTAAGAATGATTATCTTCTTTCTTTTCTCTTCGTGTATCAAAAAGATTTTCCTAAATAATTTGGATAAATCATATAAAAAGAATTTTACCCAATACTTACGTCCAGCTTCAGGTTTGTTGAGGTCAAAAACTCTGATGAGTTTTTCATTGCTAGCAGTGAGCAGCAAGGTATCATCAGAATTAAAATTCACACTTTTCACTATATGTTCATGATCAAATGTGTGTGCAACATCGCCAAATCGCGCATCCCACAGCTTAGCTGTAATACATAAAATTAATGTAAAATATAGAGGGAATATTGTGTCTGGATTGTACATCTTGACATGTTAAACTAAAAAAATATTTCGTGTTTTAATAAAATTAATTTCCACTTATACTTCAACACGCATGTCACCGTTCGTGTGTAGCAACACAATTATGAGGTAGAAGTGGCAATACAAGCACAAGTAGGCCGAGTTGAATCATGCTTTGTTTTGAAACAGGAAAAGTCGTAAAAGAAATAGCAGTCATTTTTATCCCTATAATATCTGTACAGCAATTTATAACAATTAAATGTATACAAATCAGACAATTATATTCTTTTTTGACACTTCGGTAACTAAAATATAAATTAATCATAAATATAAACATTAATAATAATTATAAACAGTAATGATAATTACTATGCAATTTGTTTATATGATATAATAAAAAATTGCATGGTAAATATAGTTTATAATTAATTAAAAATTCTGTTTATAAATATATTTTTTTTATTATTTTTGGTTTTAGTCAGGAGACATTTCTGCACTATAATGTGATTTCATTTTCATTAAAATGTTAAAATAGCGATATATTATAACTTTATAACTTACCATTATAAAACTATTGCTATTTACATATTTTTTTAAATATTTAATATCTACATTTATTATTGAAATATAACAAACCTGAAAAATCTGCAGCACCACTGGCAGCTAAATTAGCGTTCTGTGACAATGCTACACCCCACACTGCTCCTTTATGTCCCTCAAATGTTCCAATCCAATCTCCTGTCTCTCCTTGCCGCAACATAGGCTTGCCATCTATAATAATAAACAAAAATAATTTGAATACAAACAAAGACTAACAATAATATCTGTAATCAAACAAAGTCTTGATGAAATAGCTTGTGATAAACATTTGTACAACAAATTATTGATTATCTATGATTAGATAATAAAGACAATAGATCCGCTCATAAGTTCTTGATGCATACTTCCTGAATTGTTATCAATACAGATATGTATTACTTTATCATTCCCTTGGTCTTAGATCCATCTAGATTAAATGTTTTTGTTGCATATACTTTTATTCATTGACAAATTTAATATACACTAAGAAAAGTAATGTATTAAGAATAATTAATTTTATAATAATCAGATAAAAGCTAAAATTTGATTCAACAAAATTTATCAAATGAGTTGGATTTCGCTTTTATATTCCAATCTCTGCTATTGTTTTGGCATATTTAAATGATCATCTAATACAAACATCAGAATAATTATTTCCTATTTAGAATTATATATACCTATTAAAATAACTATTATATGATTAATATGTAAGTATTATAAGAAGTACTTTTGTGTAGGTTAAGGAGTTAGAGAATGTAGACAACTGTTCTATCAAAGAAAATCATTTAAAAATATAAAGATATTAAATATGACTCAACACTACTACCCTCATTGATCATAATATTTTTTTTTTTAAATGGTTGAATCACACAGAGCTGCTTTATCAGTGACCATATCAAAATTTTAAATCAACAAAAACTTTCATCATAAACTATCACTAAAAAGACATAGTATTTTTTGAAGTACCCACAAATCAGATATAATAAATTATAATTGTGGGCAAAAAGGCTGTTTGCCTGCTTACAAGACAAGCATGTTTCATTTAAGATTATTAACTGACTACCGAAATATTAGAAACAAGACATTATCATATATTGATGTGATTGCTGGCAGGCTTGTAAGAGGCAAAAGGTAAATTGCATCATATTAACACTAAATTGGGCAGTTTATTTAAAATACTTATAATAGTTTACAACTTGTATTACTTCAATAAATTCAATGTTGTTCACCTTTTCCTTTAAAAAGAACAATGAAACATACTTAGTAAACTGTTTTGACCAACCTATTTTGTAAACATTAATGTCAAGTACTGAACAAAACCTTGGAAAGGAACACAAGGTGACCCAGAATGAATGAAATGACAATTTCCAGTACAGGAACTATCTTTCGAAGCTAGTACAGTTTCGTACGCACACAAAAGCACGGAACTTGAATATCATGTCGCGACAACGTGCACAAAAAGCACGATATGTTTACCAAGGCGAGCAGGCGCCGCGAGGAAACTTACGAGCGGATAATCAAGGTCCTTCCTGTATGTCCGGAAAGAGAAGGTCACAACATGCATAGAATGCACACCGGCGAACGAATAAACCATTCGATATAAATGAAAAAATGAAGGTCTTCAAAAGATACCCAACATCTGTCACACCACACCAAAATAAATGAACCCAAACACACTTGCAGGTCTTCCACCTATATCTAGGCCAAGGCGAAAGGACATACTAAGTCTAATAGATTTCATCAAAGCTTACCTTTACAGGCAGAAATCAAATAATATCCATCTTTTGTAACGTCACTAAAATCCAAGTGTACGACTGGTCTAGTATGGCCACCACATGTGAGATGAACTTGCTTGAACGTTGTCATTTTGTTAATTAATTTTGTTGGTTGTACTTTTAGAAAATAAAACTAAAATATCTTTGTAACTAAAATTAACCTAATGAGTCTGATCGTACTGAATGTTGACAATCGACTGACGGACGGCACAGATTATTGATAAACCAACGAAAACGGCTGAGCCGACGGCACATGGCTGCTTGCTATTTCACAAAAATATTACGGCATGTAAATCGGAGTAATGGAATATAACAATCGAATGAAACATAAAATAGCCTCCCAAATCAAAAATGATTTTCGATAATCGCTAGTGTTTCTCTTTTTAGGGCTATCATTATTTTTTAGGGAAATACAAACTATTTTTATTGTGACAAGGTCAATAATAATTTTTTAGGCATTTAGAAAAATTTGGAGATAAAAAAAGAGAGAATATCCTCTCTTTGGCTTCACAGATATAACGTATTGAAAATCCCTCATAATCTTGTATATCATTCAACAACATAACTCTAGTGGAACTTTTCAATTGTTATTCCAGGATGATTAAAAATATTAATACTTGTTTAATATATCTTTTTTGTGTTGTGGGTGGAATCAGTTTCATAGTCATATACAGAAGGGGATATAATTAATTAAATAGTGCACTAACAATGAAATAAAACAAAAACAATAGACTATATAACGAAACTTTAAATAGGTTTATATACATTGTACTGAACTATTTCGCCAAATATACGTAAACTGTTTATTTTAAGATCTCTTAAGACACAAATAGGTACAAAAGTGACTCTTCAATACATATTACATAAAAATACATATTTTTGAGATTTTATGTTGCAAATATGTAAAAAAATTAATAAATTTTATGAAAAACTCATTATTCTTCAAATTTAATTAAAGTTAGTATAGTTTCGTGCCAAAATCGTGATATCGTGCAATATATGAAACACATCATTCAGTGTTTCCAATCATTTATAGGGTATGTTCATTTATCCTCATCGTCGTATTATCATTATCATTTCATCGTTATCATTAATATTGCATTCCCCGGGTATTGATAACACCAGTATCCCGGTGGCAGAAATAATCACATAAGATATGGCTGTATGTCCTTTATGTTCCTTTGCTTTCCCAATAATGAGAATTGAACAAAAAAAACCATTACTTCAGACAAATCAGAATCGGGACACCTAAAACTGTTTACGTTGACAATTGTGCAATTGACATATTATTTTGGAAAGATTTTGGCTATTGGATTTGGCAGTTATTGAAACGTGATTAAAGCTGTGAATAGAAAATCGAAAGTACACGTCACTTTTGCTCACGCAAATTATATTTTCTGCAAGTGAATGAATAGCACTTAATCAAGTAAAATGGATTTTTTTACATCTCTTCCAACTCACATTGATTATGTCGGACAAGCTAAAGCAGAGAAACTATATAAAGCAATAATTACTTTATTCAGCATCGTAGGTTTTATTTGGGGATATATAGTGCAGCAATTCTCGCAGTCAGTGTATATTTTGGGAGCAGGATTTCTACTTGCAGCTATCCTAACTGTACCTCCATGGCCCATGTATCGCCGAAATGCGCTCAACTGGCAAAATCCAAGAAATACAGAAGATAAACCTGTAAGCAAAAAAGGGAAGAAATAATATGAATATCTCACATCATGGATATGAAGTACGGTCACTTAACTTGCATTAATATATAGATTTAAGTATGTATTAAGTTGTTTTATTCATTTGTGTGACCAACATTTTGATTGAATACACCTCATAAACTGTTATCTGTTTGTCCAAAAGGAGAGTAAGAATAAAAACTATATGTAGATGTTTTGTATGAAATAAAACTGTTACTTCTATCCTAAGAATTTACTTTGACAAGTTAACACTTATTTAAAAAAATATGACAGCATCAAAATTGTATACTTCATTGCAAATTCTATGTCACATTTTATCTAAAGCAAGTGCAGAAATAACTCATTTTATATCAATACCAATAAATTATCATTATAAGTTATTTTAACACATTCAATGCCCAATAAAAATGCCCATATTTGCACTATGGTGCAATGTTTGCGATATTTTTTATTATGTTATTAAATATTGTTTCCAAAAAATTAAAATTAAAAAATTAAAACAACAACACCAACCTAAAAAACAAAATTATTAAATTGGAAAAATAATCCAATTAAAAATAATTATTGGAGTTGGTGCTCTGTCCATTCCAGACAAATAGAAAATGATGCCCCAGAAAAAATACTTTGTTGGATAACTATCTGAATTAAGAATATTTTTTGGTGTTGGTACTTACTTGTTTTCAGTAACAAAAAAGAAGCCCAGACCTCTTTTTTGTCTAGAGAGGTCGAATGCATTTCCGCATCATCTGTACAATACGGTAATATCTGTAGGGGTATGTGGTACTCGGGGTAGAGGAGTTCCCCCACTACCCACTAAACATCTTCTCTGGGCTGCCAATAGCGCACGTCGGCGACAACTCGGGCTCGCCCGAAAACATTTCACCGGGTCGCCGCCTGGGCCTAGCTACAAATTACACTCCTAGCCAACTCTGCAGTCCAGAGGAGTGTCTGGAGACCCACACCAGATGCATTGAGCGGTCCTCCAAAGGTTCCAGGATGCGAGGAGGTTCCCTATCACATACCCGAAGCCCCGACTCCTACTCCAAACTGTATAATTAGAATTTAAAGACAAAACTATTTACTTGACACATTCAAATTATCGAAATAAATACGAGGTTTTAATATATCATCAATAAAACACAATTTCAATTTACAATGCTGAAAGTTACATTGCGAAATTTATTTACAAACTTAAATAGTAACTAGATTTTTATTGTATTATGAGTTTAAATAAGTTAAGGAACATTTTCAACATGTTTGAGAAAAAATAATAATGGGTTATGAAATTATGCTTATGGTCATGGGGATGAAAGAGTATATATACTAGGAGAAGTAAGGTCACTTTAGACAGACTAATAAGTAGGATTTGTGCTTCTCATTTGTCTGTGTGCGTGATTTGAGCGATTAAGTCACAAGACTCACGAGCTTAAAGACCCGTTTTCTAAAACATTCTTAGCACTATCAAAATGCATTAAGGTTGGATGTCCTTTACATTGTCAATAGCAATGCTATAATTCTATACACCTTTAAACACGGCTCCCAAATTAGGAGTCAATTTTAAAGAAGTGTACTAAATCCTGCACATTCTTTATACATATGTCAAATTTAAAAGTGATATTTCACTTAAAATTTGTCTTAAACAAAAACATAATTTATTGAATTATATACGATAGTATCTTTTTTTCTAATGCTGCAGTTGTTAGAAAATTACGTATCACTCCTAACTTGCTCGAGCTATATGCATAAAAATACTTCTTAAGAATTATTAAGATAATTAATTTGTAATTGGCTTCTTTAGATATATCAATCCAATTATTAACGAGAATGATTTTGTGACCTACTTGTCTATACTACGTTGAAACCGGGTACGCGACATTGACCCTTAAGAGCTGCCACGACAGAATTATATCGAAAGCCGGATTGGTTTTAAGAGCTAGCCACGATAGACAACTGGATTTATTTTGAGAGCCGTCTCATAAACGTGTCCCAAATTAAAGTGCGTGACTGTACAGACCTTTGTAACTTCGTCTTCTTTCGAAATGAAACTAGTGAAACCGAGACGCCTTAGTATGCAATAAAAATTATAAATTTGAAATCTATGGTAACAGAATTTTTTTATTATTTACCGTAAATATTTTTTTTCCTTGCTAATAAACAAATTTCATATGATACTTGTTTCGTTTTCAATATTAAATACCAAGCCCCTTCATAATTTTAGAAAAATATGGCAACACGCCTCAAACTAATACTTTCTAATACTAATAACAAAACATAAAACAAGACCACTTCAAGGATCCTGAGCAAAACTAAACTTATCTTTGAAATTTTTAAACACTCTATATATTCGATTTTCGTTGCAAACATCACAATTACTCTCTGGTGAAGTTTCCTTGGTTTCTCGTTCATTATTTTTACTATTAGTATCAGTATTATCTTCACTATTTTTATTATTTTCTTTGGTATTAACACTATCATCGTTTATTGACGAATTTTCATTTTCTTTGGGTGTTTCAGTCTTATCAACAGTAATATCTTCTACATTAATAGTTTCGATAGAAAACGTTTCCTCTTTGTCATACGCCTGCTGGAGGCAAATGACAGTGAACATAAAAGCAGCACCATACTTGACTATGAATAATGAAACAGGACCCACAGCCAGCATGACGATCGCTGTTATAAAAAGAAGATTGGCTACTGTTTCATAGTACCTCCTGAAACAAATTGTTAGAAAATTGAGTCTAATTTTAGCAACGCCATCGCATCAGCGAATGGCTAATGGAATAATGGTGAAACTAGTGTACTATTCGGTCAAATTATGAATAGGTGGATATGTCAGCAAATATATGACGTCAAAGATATGAAAGTAACTTCACTTCAGTGACTGCGTATGCTGTCCCAAAAAGTTGAGATAGTTATATTTTCGCAGGGAGAAGTGGTTGCATGCTTATTAAAAAAAGGATATTGATTGCAGAAGTGCAGTAAGTGCAGTAGCGACATATGCCAAAAAATTTGCAAGGGCAATGCCTTCACTCTAAATTTATGTGATATGCTTAGAGCATTTTTCTCTCAGAAGAGGCCATATTTAAACTGCGGCATAACAAAAAAATCAAGTTAATTATAGATATATCAAAAGTAACTGATATTTGTATGTTTCTGAATTGAGTCTTTTCAGAAATTATTTATTTGAGAATTTGAATTTTATGGGGTGATATTTACATTTACAAGTAGTCATTATCAGGCCAATAGGATGCGACAGATATAACTAAAGAGACTAAGAATTGTGAATTTTAAAAATATAGCCATTTTATAAAATAAAATATTAAGATTTATAATTTCGTTGGGTAACACTCACAAATTTTTTCGAGGACCTCTCATTTGCCATAGATATATTGAACAAGTAGACATTATCAAACCGACAGGGTGCGAAGTGTCCGGTCTCAGCACCTTTACAAACCTGAAATAAATGACGTAATGACGTTAGCGGCCTCAGCTGTTAACTGTTTGGACTTATACAATCTAACTTACTTATAAGTCCTCGCCCATGTCAACAAGGGTGGTACATTCAGCAATGCCACACATGCCCACAAAAGGAACATTAAAACATGGTAATTTAAAGTGCTCAAGTCATCATCCCCGTTACTGTCATTACTCATTTGCCGTTGAGGTTTTTCATCACGTTTCTCTTTCTTCAATTCTGTTTTTTGATTTATATCAATTGTAGGGACGGCAACAGTTTTATGATCATTTTTATCGACTTCAATTCTCTTATCGGATTCATCACGAGAATTTTTATAATCTTCGTTTGCAGTAAGTACTTTCTTATCAGATTCATCAAGAGGATTTTTACTACCTTCGTTTGTAGAAATTGCTTTATCACATTCATCACGAGATGTTTTAGTATCTTCGGTTGTAGTAATTACTTTCTTATCAGATACATCATGAGAATTATTACTAATATCGTCTGTAGAAAGTACTTCTGCACTGGTATTCGATAGACTAAGTTCTACTTCATTGTTTTTTGTTTCTTCTTTCTTTGTCTTGAATGCATAGCATATTCGGGATGCAATTTTGGCCATCAACTTATAAACGTAATCTTCTAAGTACTCTTCATACATTTTTGAAAGCTGTAAAAATTTTAAATAAAATATTTAAGATACTGAAGAAATTATCATCAAGATTTAAAATTTGCAGACAGTCTTGGCATTCTGCTCCCATGACACCAGTCAAACCAAACATTGGTAGAAATACTATTAAACGCTAAGTTTACTTACAAGAAAAGCATAGAAAGCTGCACCCGCAAACAACGCTATCGCATCGCAGAAATATTGCCCAAGGCACATAAGTGATAAACTGACTACGATAGGAATCTTTTGCAATCCTGCAGCCACATTTTCAGCGAAAGATGGTCCTCCTCGCCAAATAATTCTGCAATTTAAACAATTAAATAATATTTAATAATACAATAAAAAAGCACACTATAGTTTAAATTATATATAAACATTTTTGATTAATACAATATTAGATAAAAATTCGTAGCATTACATTTTTTTTTTTTAAATGCAACAGACGCAAATCTGCGTTCTTCTGTTTACAAAAGAATAAGGGTATATTTCGGAGACTTCCTTCTACTCATATTTACAAAATTTTTGTCATTATAATAATTAGTCGAAATAATTATACACACCTGAATAACAATCTGTGTGCCAATTGGGATGAGAAGACCATGACTAAGATGACGGCCGCTGCGCCGATGTTAACTATACCCACTGCCGTCATATACACCGGTACAACTAGCAACGAGCGAGAGAAATATTGTAGCTCAATATTTTGACAGCTAACAGCCGTATATAAATATGATAATATAGGTATTGTCCTGAAATGTTAAAATAATATATAAGATTTTTTATTATTCACCTTAGCCCCACGTAATCCTTAAAAAATGTTCTTTTATTTCCATATTCAATAGGTTGAAGCGGTATATTGTAAAATGACACATGGTGACTCCTCTAGTCAGAATTGTATTTAAATTTACGAAATTTTTGTAAACTTAGAATTAAAATTATGTCTTCAATAATAGTTTTCAATGTAGTTATTTTTTCCCGAAAAACGTTGTACTGTTATATAAATTATTTCTAAAAATTTGGTGAGGCGTAACATCACCAAGGGTAATAAAAGATAGCCTACGACTTATTTTCGGATCTGTTCCCAGAAATATACACAAAAAAAATAATCATGAAATCGTTTAGGAGAGTTCGATAACATGCACTGTGGCACGAAGTTTTGATATATTTGTAGAATTGTAGCCTGTATCGAAAATTTACAATTAAATTTACAACGTTGATTAAATAGAGCCCGATGGTACGTGCTAATCATAGCCTATAGATACCAGCAATTTCGAGTACTCACTTGATTCTCGTACGATGAGATTCTGGAGACAAGAGATGTTAATACCTCATACGACCTGCAATAACACTGGCTACCTTCCTCCTCTCACCGAAAAGCAGTCAGCTGCTTGACGGACGAAATAGGAAAAGCCAAGGTACTTATACGAACAACTCTGGAAGCCGGTCTACAACCCAGCATAATTTAGTTGATTATCCAAAGATATTTTACTAGGTTCCTGATTACTGTTTTTATTTATTTAATTAATAAAATATACGCAAACGTTTTCGATGTCGTACAACGTTACTACCACACCTTATTCTTATACCTTTGGACACCGAATGGTGTCTACGTTTAACGCTGTATGTATGTTGGATTTAAAACTCACACCACAGTCACGAAAGTAAGGACAAAAATGTTCTAAATGGCAAGTTTAAAATATGAACTTACACACAAACCATACTGGCTAGTCGGGCAAACACCAGAACGTAATAAGGCATAACTCCGTCACTCATCAACGCACTGTGAATTGAAATGAACGAGCCATTCTTTTTCAAATTCAAAATGCTGCTCCTAGCTGCCAACAAAATTACTGCCACAACATAAGGGACGAGCACTGTTGTATAATTCCGTGCTAGCTGAGCGAGACGCTGGTACCAAGATTGGGATATACTGCAATTGAAGACAGCATAATTTAATGAGATAATTCTTCAAGCAAACGTTACTACGAAAAAGAATTTCCTACCTGACAGTGTAAGTACATTGCGGATCTAAAAGCAGAGTTACTTTAACATTTTCTGAAGGCTCTCCACCAAATGTGACGTTAGGGTTACTCGCGAACAGCCGCAACTTCATTGGCGTTCGTTTTAACTGGCTGAAATAAAAATATTTTGATAAATTTCATATTATATAATAACTATAGCACTGGCTGACCAGAAAGAATAGAAAAGAGTGTGAAATTTTATTAAAGTTTCATAAACAATTAGTCATTCAAACTTCGAACATTATTTAGAGAAACATCAAAATATTGACGTCATATTAATTAAAATGTCCGTTTGACGTCATATTATATGTTGTATGTGCTATAGTGGTACCTCGAAGAGCAATAATTTCTTCATCATGCTGCATTAAAATTATCTTACAGGACACAGAGACGCGCCTTAATTTACGAATGACATAGAATGGAAATCCATTTCTTGGCCGACTATACAAGCGGGATAAATCTATACACAATCTCACATTACTCACGTGAAATAATGACTGTATTCATGATTCTTCGCCCAAGGTACATGAAGTTCGGCCGAAACATGATACTGACTCGCCTTGCAGGTTACAGATGGTTCGACATAGAGTAAATACGATTGGTGGACTGTGTTAAAGTTCGGAAGTATCAATTCATAATACAAAGTCTCAGCTTCGGTCTCTCGAATTATTACAGTCTCGCCGTATGAAAAATCTGATGGCATGTTCACAGTTATTACCCTAGACGCGTGGTCGTTAACATCCACGTTTAGTATTATCTACAAAATTGGAGAAAATAAAATTCAGATGATTATGGGTTTCAAAGACCTCGTGGAATAGGTTTTCGAACGCTCTGGTTTCTCTGGAAAATAAAACTAACTTTCACGATGGTTAGTTCGGGGACGGGTCTTTATTTTAGGCTCCACCGTGCTTTATAAGTGACGTTTAGTCTTTGGTCTCGGTTATTACGGTAACGGCAACCTAGATTGGGCCAGCATTTAGTTTTTGTCTCAAACTTCTATGTGTTTCTCCTATGTTGGAAGGCCTGTGCAAACTGTGACTAATGGAAACGAAGTTTAGAGCGCGTTGTTTGTCGGCTTATTTCGATATATTACTTCGTATTTTGCTACTTCACCTCAAAGTGCGAGTGCACGTTGTATTGTACGTCGAACAGCATGGACGGGTCCGACTCAACTTACAGGTATTGCGTAGTTCTATAATGGGCCATATTCTGGAGGCACATTCTAATTTTTTTTTATGTACTATATCTAGTTCAAAGTCAATGTCAAAATATCTGTATATAAATAGACTCATTTACTAAATTCTTTTAAACCGTCATAACATATGTATGAAAAAAATATATAGTTGAAGGTATGGCACTATCAATATTGATAACTTAAAGTGGTTAGTATTTCTTTCAATATGATTTCAAATAAGTCCGCCATGAACTGACATTTGGAAAGGTGTGTTCAAATTCCGATTTATAAATTAGTTATTCTACAGTGGTCGTCCTTTTCACAAGTAAAAATAGGATAATTTTAAAGTTATATATATTATATTGAAAGCTATATTATCCTTTCTCTATTATTATTTCAATATAATTACAAAAAACAGACGTGTCGCGAGACATTTAAAAAGGTGTTGGATATTCGACTTTCCATCCCTATCATACTTTGAAAATAAGAGGGTCCATAATGGAACTGACCAAGCCGTTGACTTAACGTATCACCTCGTAGATACTATATGTATGTAGACATAAAAAATAATTGTAAAATTTGTCATGCTTAAATTTTGATTAAGACAAAAACACACCGGTTTCCTAGTAGGTGATATTTTGACAACAACATGCGACCATTCTGGATACATATCCTTCAGACTATGGAGGTTAATAGTCGCTAGTTTTCTTTTACCAAAACCGGTAGCAGCCCCAGTCCATCGACTTAATTCTGTTATTGATGTAGCATGTTTACTGAAATAGAAAATGAAATTAGTTTTAATGTGTAAAACCTGTCCATATTAATTGTATAATAAGATTCAATATTTAATCAACATTATTACCAATATCGATATGTGCCATAGGTATACATGGCATTACATCCAAATATCCAATCCTTATCATCAGTATTAACTGCTTCTATGGCGACAAATCGGTTCTGTGGGAATGTAACAAGCCTAATCATTAAATACGTCATTCTGAAACAGAAAAAGAAAGATGATTTTGAAATCATACTAGAAGAATTATTGAATTATTATTTAAATGTAAAAAATTAAAAACATCCTGTTAATATTACAAATGCTTTAATTCAAGTGTTACCGCATGGAAACAATTTTTACCGACCATGATAATCACGTCATATGTCTAGCAGTAGAAGGTGAGTATTCGCGGAAACGGGTCTATGAAATTATCCAAATATTATTTTTATTATTAATGCCGTCCTGCTCGTAGACTGCACCTAGGGGACTATATTAGGGGATTCCCTTATAGAATAAGGCGTAGGTTTCCATGGACGTTTGCCATGCTGGCCGGGGATTCACGCAACTACTCTACAGTTGTTTGGCTTGTTTACTCGAAGAGAATGAACGCATTTAGTGTACTCCAGTTAATAAATTTACCTAACCGGAAACCCTACCCTAATAATTTAAATTCAAATATGGACAAGCAGAAAAGAATAAATCTAACGATCAATCAAAAAGTTGTTTTGATTTATTTTAAACCTATTTTATACAACAAACTTTCGGCTTTAGTGGATCCCCCAATTAGTCCGTTATATCGAGGTTTTACTGTACTGCTAAATCTTATATTTTTGACATAATTAGATGTGAACACCATTAGTTTATAAGCGGTATATATTGTGAACAGCAACAAATCGTTCGCAATTTAAATATTTATTTTCAAATAGTTATAACGAACTATATCAAACTCACAGAGTTTATGATCAGGCCGATTTTATTTGCCGATCAACGAGGCTTATTATGACGTGCATCTAATCAGCGCCTATGGTGCATTCTAACAGATGCCAGTATGATACGAGTTCACAATTTGAAGGTTTTAGTTCATTAGATTATAAACTATGGGAAAATAAAGCGTTAAATTGTAATCGGTTTGTTGCTGCTCAGTTCATCTGAAATTAGATAAGTGAAAGATTTAAATAATATAGAATAAATGTATCAATTCCTCCTCCTTCCAGTCACCTCAAAAGCAAATGTTTTTTTAAGACAATTGGTTTTTGAGTTTTACCTAGTATTGTAAATTACAGTTGTGTTGTGTACCTTCAGGGTTAAAATGTTGTACACACTAGTCTCTTAGGTCCATGCGATAAGGACTAAAATAGTTTTATTTGTAGGAAGGGTTATGGCAAAAAACCAAAACTCTTCTAAGTACATAATTATAAAACGCAATGAAACTACACTGATGACGCAAAACATACTACTCACTAAGCAGTCCTAAAATACTCATTTCCTGCATCTCTGGAGGAATGCCAATTTTCTGGTTAACTAATTCAATGGCTAAAATAATATATCAAATTTTTTGATAAATTATTCTTCAGTCATTTGTTTTATTTATCTTAAAAGTTGATGTCTGCCTACTTTATACCATACTCATATGCAATTATAAAATATTTCTGATTCTAATAGAACCTACATATTCATTTTTCCTATCTACTATGACAAAATGGGCTTAATTACAGTAACCTACTTTTCATCAAAGGTACAAGTGGCAAGTTCGATCACTGATTAGACTTACAAAAACTTTGCCCAAAACTTTGAGTAATAAAAATTAATGTTTTATATGTCTACATTTCATAACGTAAGATAAGTCATTGATAATAATATAATATATTTATCTATAAAAATAATGTCACTTTATATAGATAAAATATTTACAAAATTACCTCTCAATTTCAGGTCGTGATATTTGATAAATTCTTCTACTATCCTCATACCAGAAAGCGTCTGCTACCATTGTTGTGTTGTATCGAGTTATACTTGGGTCTAGCAACATTGATCTGTTAGCCTACAAATTGTAAATCAAATTTTAACACGTACCAAATATAAATAGTAAAATTGAATAAATAGGATAACTATACATTTTTTCAAATTCACTGAGGCTACTCAGAATCAGAAACTCAATCGATCTCTGGGTTAAAACAAAATGCAATACATTCCATTAATTTTTACACTAACTTAACTAAATCGTAAGCGGGGATATTCCAATCTCATTCATAATTTAATATAAGCCTGATTCATTACTCTCGTACTATTTCAGCATCCAAATGAATCTTATCATTTGGATGCTGAAATAGTACGAGAGATGGCGAATAAAGCGTCTATAACGAGTCCGCCTAGACCTCCGAATAAGAGTGGCGTACCCAGCTTAATTCGCCATAATCGCGCACAAATATTTATCACTAGTTGATCTAATTACCTGGAAAAAATTCCTAGCTGTTTGTTTCCATATATTTGTATTTTGATTTATCTGATCGGTTCTTGGATCTATAATGGCAAACAAATATTTTGTCGCAGCCATAACTAGTTGCTTACACCAGACTATGCTAACATGATCTGGAGATACCCATACTCCGGGAATAGCTGTAGTCTATGAAATATAAAAATCATTAATGTTCTGTCTGTAAAATATAGTGGGCGAGCAAAACAAGTTGGTTTGTATGATCTGTTTCTTGTACAAGTAAACAAAATGTAATCTCTGAAATTTATATTAGATATAAAACTCAAGAACTTACTTGAAAAAGCATACAAGTAACTCATTTTATTTTGGAAATTTCAAAACAAGATTATTAATTTAATGGCTTCGAACACTAAATTCTAAATTTCTTAAGCTATAGATACAATATTAAATTATTTATTGCTTATATGAAGAACTACATACCAAAGTATTAACATAACTATCATTGGATGATGTTAGTCCTGATGGCATCAACACATCTCTAGGACCATTCCCGAAACTTAGCATTAACTTCTTTTCTCTGACAACTGCTTTACTGTTTATATAATGATCCCATTCTGATTCCATATGTTTGTAGAATAAATTCATAGCCTCATCTATATTTATAACTGGTGCATTAAGAGGAGCTGCTAAGGTAATGGCTATAGATGTTGTATTAAATGAAGTTGGATAAGCCATTAGCCTCTTTGCTATTACTCCACCCTTAAATATGTAAATTGCTACCTTATATTATTTACATAAGATGTAAGATCGCACAAGTTAAATAATTTATTCATACTTAAAACATATGATACTATATACTCACTACAATAGATTTTTATGAGTTAGGTACCTAATATGGACAATACCCTAGGAGTATTTATATTAATAAAATGTATTGAATAAGAGAATAACAAACAAATATGAATTGAACATTGTATTGTTTAAAAAAATAAATTTTTATATCACTTACCATAGAATGACCAATTAATATAACTGAAGAAGGGACACTCTTTGTAAATTTATTCTTTGTGTATAAACTTAATATCTTTGAGATACAAGCAGAGGCAAAATCTGTTTGATACTCTAAAATTCCACCATATAATCCTGATAATTCTTCATTATACCCAACTGTAAAAAAATTACATTAAGTTCTAAATAATAACTGAAAAAATTATGAATTTATAAATATCTACAACTTGTATCTTATTTTACTTGTATAAAAATCAAAATGTTGTTCATAATTTCTGCTGATTGCCATTCTTAATGCAACTGATGCCAAGGAGCGGACTTGCATATGACTGCCTGAATTTCCAGGTAGAAACAAAACTGGAATACCATCAAACCTAAAATAAAACAAAATAAATTAACTACATCCTATTTAAAATAAATTATATTTCTATACTTGGTATATTATTAAGATTTATACTGAAAAAGACTACAATTATTTTTAAAAATTAACACAGGAAGCTAAAAAATATAAACAGGTTTACTGGTTAATTTCTTGTATATAAACAATAGTAAAAAAGTTAAAATGTTTATAATTAATGAGAAGTATGAATAACTTAACAGTACTACATGAATAACTTAACATGAGACTGTTTTTTATAGATAGCTTTTTGCTTTTAGTATTTAGCTTTTTGTTTTAGCTTTATTAAAAAGAATATTGGACATATTAGAACATCTCACTATCAACTGTTATCTTTATGATATGTGTGACAATAAGCATATACCAATAATAGCCCTATCATTAGGAACACAACATCACAAAATTTTTCATTTCTTTTTAGCATAACCATATTGCAAGTTTAAACTAACATAACTTTAAAAATTTTTAGAAAATTACATAAACATATGCCAACTCACTGTAATATATACCAATGCAAGCCTATGTTTGGAAGTATATCACTATGTGTATGGCTGCCATAAAAGAGACATGAAAAGGCATCTTTTGGGCTGGAAAGGAGATGGCAAGACCTATTTTTTAATCTGTTTTTGTAATTGGATTGTTTCAACTATTCAGTATCAAATGATGTTAAGTTATTAAAGAAATACAGCAGTTCAATATGATATTATCATAATCGTTCTAAATTTAAATGATGATAGGTGATCCTAGTTTCTGCCATAGTGAAATGAAAAAATAAGATAAATTATTATTTAAAACAAATATCTTGATGAAATGTAATTGTTTGATTTTAAAGTGAAGAAACTGCCAAAATCAGGTGTTAATCTGACTTTGAACCATGTAAGAAAGTTGCTATGAGATAAACCAATAATTAAATAACCAATTAAGAACATACCACATTTTTCTAGCCCTTTCTGTATACCTGCCTTCACTATATGCATAAAGGCTATAATACTCAGGATATTTTCTATCTTCAGGCATAGATATACGCTGAAAAATAAATGTGTATAAAGACAACTGACTTTCAATGTAATTAAGTACTAAGTAAGGTAGTCTCAATTAAACTCACAACAAATTGAGGATATTCAAACATATAAGTCATAACACAATAATCATTGCGGTCACTAAAGTGTAAATTTAAAACACCGAATAAATACCCCAACACAAATAAAAGTGAGGATAATTGAAAAATACTGGAGCCAATTTTCGTAAGGTAATTCATTGTAATATTTATATTTCCATTCAATATTTTTTCAAAAACCTTTCCAATTGTTCTGTACTTTATTTATTCCCTACAACGAGTTTTTGCATTTTACAACCTATTTATAATCAATTATAACAAAATAAACTAATTATTAACACAGATTTGACAGAAGATGTGTGTGGATGTGTGTGAACACAGCTGACTGTCACATAGACCACAGATTATTGTACTACACACAGCTTACTATGAAGATATTACTTATTTGCATTAGATACTTAGGTATCTACTTAGGCCTGGATATTATTGCTATTTATCATGCATTTTTATGTAACTAAGATAAAATGTTTATTAATAAGTAAAACCATAAAAAAACTACTTTTATTTACACATATTACTTAGCAAAACTTTTTATCGAGTGTTATAGTCACATCCCATACATTTATCACTTAGCGCATGGATTGCGATTATTGAAATTCATGTTGTCTAAGTCCTCTGACCTGCTTCTAAGTAATAACAAAAGCATCTATACCTTACGGCACTTAGTTCAAAATTCAACAAACCAACGAGCACGTTTGATCTTGCTACTTGTATGAATCATCACAAGGATATTTGAATATGTCTGTCTTTTTCTTACACATACTGCGTGAGCACAAATCTTTGTATTAACAAAGATTGCCATTAGGCAAAGAAAACTCAAGCCCATACATTCATTTGTATGGAGTTCGGTTTCTATTGCTTTCCTTGTAATAGTGATTCTCCATAAAAAAAACGAATCAAAAAGAGTTTTTGGTGCGTTATGGTGGGGTTAGTTAGGTGCGGTATATTTCTTCATAAATGATGTTGTAGTATAAAATTTGTGATTAAATTGTTATTTCATGGTGAAAATGATCTGTATATCGTCCAATATATGGAATACATAATTTAGCGTTGATTAGTGACTTATGTGAGATTATACAGTGTTTTATTTCCGTTCCTTCATTTATAGGATAAGTTCATTTATTTATCATCATTGTATCATTCCATCCTCGTAAAGGTTCATTTCATCATACTCGTTAACATAATAATTTCCATATTGGTATTAATTTATCGTAATCACTAACATTGCATTCCGTTTACAATTTTTTTTCTTATTAGTCATTACTAAATTTGAATTCATTAGCCAGTGTTCATTACTGACTTATGTTACATTTATCTGTGTTTTATTTTCATTCATTCATTTGTAGAGTAAGTTCATTTACTTACATGATGGTATAATTTCATTCTCAATTAGATAATAAAATGTCATCGTAATCATTAAGATCTATTTTCTTATAATTTTATCATAATAGCTATCATTGCATTCCATTTTCAAAACATGGTCTTGTAAGTCATTAACAAGTTGACGAGCCTACCATTAGTCGCGAAAAACTCTATGGTGCAAAGGGATTAATTATACCATATTCCGGAGCCTTAAATAAAAATAATATGGCTGTATGGGCTTCAGTTTTCTTTGTTATCCCTCTAATAGAGAGAATTGAATAAAAAACTAAAACAACTATACAACAATACTCTTTCTAATCTGTGGCCATACAAGTCAAAAACGAAGAAAAAAAAGATAAAGCCTGTCCCTATTGGACGGATTTTCTACTACTACTTATTTAAATAAAATGAAGTACATAACCTGCCTAAAATATCGATTATAGAAGCCTTCTTAGAATACTTTCTTTTATGTTGCATTAAAAGCAATAGTTATTATACTTCTAGATCTAACGGTTAAGCGGTATGGATGTCCGTATGGTTATCTTTTTAATTGCAATTTTTTCCCTTCTGTTTGCTTTTTTATTCAGAGCTTTATATCTCATTTATTACATATTCAACACAGAATCAAATAAAATAAATGAAGTTTGTTCATTACGAACTATATTGTGCATCGGTTCAGGAGGCCACACGACAGAATTACTAAGACTTGTTAGAAGTTTAGACTTCGAAAAATATCAGCCCCGGCTTTATATTTTGGCTGAAAATGATGTGAATAGTGAAGTGAAAATACATAAGAGTGAAGGTGAATTAAAAATGTACACTTTGTGTAGAATACCCCGTAGTAGAAATGTTTTGCAATCTTATTTGTCATCTGTCTTCAGCACACTATATGCAACATTTCATACAATTCCAGTAGTGTTAAGATTTAAACCTAATGTCATATTTTGCAATGGGCCTGGCACATGTGTGCCAATTTGTGTTGTAGCATTCTTTCTCCGATGTTTATTTCTAATAGATTGTAAGATTGTATTTATTGAGAGTATTTGCAGAGTAAGAACAATGTCTTTGACTGGAAACATATTGAAATATTTTGTAGATATAGTTGTTATACAATGGCCTCAACTAAAAGATGTTTGTCCAAGAGGTAAATATTTTGGAAGGCTAACGTAAATGTGTTATTTTTGGATAAATAATAATACAATACTTTAAATAGGAAATGTGTATAATTAATGATTCCAGGAAGATTACCTGGCTCTTACTCAGTAGCAATTACGACAGTATGGGCTCTAATTCTTCATTGTTAAATGCTATTGGTTTGATGTTAAATTTTAATAACATATTGGTGGTGAGTCTGTTGGCACAAACTAGTAATTTTTTTTAGACTAACATTAACTAAAGCTTTAGTGCTGTCAGATATCAGCTTCTATTCTGCAATGGACTAAAATGACAGGAGAAAACTTAATTTATATCTGACAGGATTACAGTTTTTTAATTATGCAATTTAGCTTTTCTCTATCTGATGTACAAGTTTTATATGAAAATATCCCTTAAATAAGAGTTGTCAAGCAAATTTTAGAAAACATGAATTATTGTATAATAAGTAATAAAATTATATTTTATGGATTAAAATTAGCCTGACTCAAACAAACACATTTTTGTACTTTATCTCTTTGATTAGCTCTACTTAATAGTAGAACTGCCTAATGACAGTTTAGTAAACAGGAAAAGGGTTTCCTGTTTACTAAACAAATTTGTAATTTTAATTTCACCTATTAATCATTTATGTGGATAATTTTGTATTTATTTATTAATGTACCAACATTATGACCAAATATTAATATTGAGATATAAATAGATAAGAAGTAAACAAGTACCTACAAATATATTAAGAAAAAAATATTAATTAGCCTTGAGAATCTATAGAACTATTCAAGCGTAAATTTCACTTTTTTGCTATAACTTAAAACAATCTTGTGAGACCTTCCCATTAATGAAGGCCACATATCAAAATCAAAAGTAGTAAATTTTGTTACTTATAATAATATTGAATTGTATATGTAAACCATTGCAAGGTAAACTAGAATTACATTTTTTACGTATTATAAGCGACATCTATGTGCATTAAAATTAATTTAGGTTACTTTTAACGTTCATGAAAGTGGTACAATGGATTCTTACCATTATCAATGTTGAGCAGGATTGTTATGATGCAATTTATAAAAAATTTTTTTGGTGTTTCACAATGTGTCCTGTTTTATAATACATAGAAATTTCTCTTCCCGAAATAATAGGTAATTGGAATTGTATATTTTGATATAAGGTTTTCTTTGGTGAAATAAGTGGTAAAACAGTCAAGAAACAATGGGAGATAATTCTTCAAATTTCTATCAATAACTTAACTTTCCAGCATATGAAAGTACTTTTTGACAAAATTTGATATTTTGTATTATTTTGGTTATAATGAATTTTGCTTGACACTCTTACTAATTTCTCTTATTTGATTTGCACTAATTGCAGAATATTTTAGACATCGGAAAAACCCTCTGTAGTGCAATAAAGTACAGGTTTTTTAAAAATAATCTGGTGCAAATATTAAAATTTCTAATTATTGCTAAAATGGCCACTTTTCTTCGCAGCAATTGATTAGCAATAAAAAATTCAAATCACTTAATTTTAAACAAAGATGAGAAGATTTAGAGCATTTTACACGGGACATTTTAAACTGTTTGCAAATTATAACCACGACACTGAGATTATCATAAAATCATGTATTTCTCCAACAACTTGAATGGTTTTGAGGTCTGATCATTTATCAGCACATGGTATTCAGTCTTTACTCTACATATTATATCAAAAATAGAGTAGGTATATTTCCACATAAGTAATTATCCTTTTACTTACATAAAACTCTGTAGCCATACAGTATTGTAATCACAAATTTAAAGATTTTTTATTTGAATTTTTTTAATAGAACACTTAATATAATAATACATTTCGTACATCAGAGGCCATGTTTTTAGTTCAGTTTTTTTAAGTGTTATAACTGTATATACTTAATTAAGTAGGTATTTTTTGGGAACCGGATATGATTAAAAAATATGTAATAGATTACTGGGATAAATGTTAAAAAGATGCGATTACGCTCGACAGCAAGGTATCTACTTTACAGAAAGTGAGTTTATTGTAGCGAATCGACGATTGCTGATATAGTGTTAAGCGACACTACGGGCCGGCTGTACATATTAAGATTAGGATAGTTTTGACTTGAAGCCCTATACTTATAAGACTTTTACAAAACACTTTTCACTTTCATTCACTCACTATATTGTCTTTACGTCTATGGTTAAGAATGTAAGGTTCGGATCAGGAATTATTTTCGATTAATTCACCCCATCAATTCAAGTAATTAGAATTCCTTACAGAAGAGGTCAGTTTCGAAATGACGAGAAGGTATATTATGATTCTTATATATTCATTTCACGGCCTACATATTGATAAGCTATGAACTTTTGAATAAGAGTTCATGGTAGCAAAAAATAACCCGTCATTAAGCTAATCGGCAATAATAGTTCATAATACACCCCCTGCGCTGTCTCATTTATAAAAAGAAT
The DNA here is from genome assembly GCA_943193645.1 of Acentria ephemerella. Classification (NCBI taxonomy): domain Eukaryota; kingdom Metazoa; phylum Arthropoda; class Insecta; order Lepidoptera; family Crambidae; genus Acentria; species Acentria ephemerella. The sequence goes on along the minus strand of OW971886.1, from coordinate 4,195,748 downwards.
TTTAAACCTCCAATGCACATAAAGGCACATGATAACGCTAATTATAAGGCATAATCAGCAATTCTCAATTGTATTGTACTTATTATAACAGACATTTTAATATTTAGATCTTATCGCAAAATTATAATCGAACTATAGTAAGTAATTAGCAAAAGTAAGTATATAAAATTACATTTAAGTATCAATTCCAACATAGAATTCCAAATGTGATTTTACATTGTAAGAGATTTAAATCACTAGGACACAAGTTTCTGCAATTAACAGTTTTGGATATATAATAATAATCATAGATATAAATTTTAAGTAAATGCATCAGTCTTCAATTAGTTAATTATAAATTTTTAGATGACTATATTCTGACTACACTCTGCAAAATCAAGTAGCGCGAGCTTAGAAATTAAATTGAAAACAGAAATTTCAATTCAAAATAGAATAGAAAACCTATCTTTGATTATTTAATAAATGCTCTTAGCTGTGTTTGATTAATTTCGGATAGCAGAGTTTATATCCTTCTTTTAAAATATTTTATAAAATTACATTTCATACAAATTAGAATATGCTGTCAAAATCGGAATCTTTAGTTAAATATATAATTTCTATCGTCTCATGTCGGCGCCGGGGTTCAATAATTTATACTTTTCACGTAATACACATTTCACTATTAATTAAGCTTAATTAGTCTACTAAAAAGCTTGAGTACTACATAACGACTTCAATAACATCATTTTATGTATAGTTATTAGTATTTTATCTATTTTGGTTGAAATAAAAATGTCATTAGAAAAAACGTAACAAAATTATGTATATCTTCAAATTGGTACTAGTAAGATATGCATTCTTTATTAGAACAAGATTAGATATACTAGGACATACTGATGCCTTACAAATTCGAAATGACTGATATTGAGTACTTTTTGTTTGACTGATATGCTTTCACAAGCCCCTTTCAATTCTATTTCTACTACGTAACGAGCCAAACCCAAAAATGATTGAGTGTAAATCAGAATAGTCTTTAGGTACATGGAAAATAAATAATTAACTCATCAGATTTCATAAACACGATTTTTTATAGTGAAGTTCATGTTATTATGGTGTAGCCATTTTCCGTTATACAAACTAAAATCGATTCAAGGATTATCCCATGGTCTAAATATTTAGGTTTTGTTACAAGTAGGTAAACTAGACACTGTTCAATTATGTCAAAATTTCTCGGAAATAGCAGACTAACATATAAGTACCTAACTTTTGTATAAGATGCGATGTGGCATTAAAATAATTAACATTGGGAACAGGCCAGAAAAAAATATTTGAATTCTTCACTTCATGGCCGACAGTTTCGTAAAATAGTTAAACTAGTAGAGGTGCTGATGTTTTGGTTTGTGTGGCGCTGAATTATGGCAAAAAGAAATAATCTGTATCAGAAGCTATAATGAATTTTCACAATGGAGCCGTAACTGAGTTTGGACGCAAGTTGGTTTGACAAAATAGTGGGTTAGGTTAGAACAACAAATCAGGCTGAGCGATCGCATTGAGCGTTCACACGACAGCTGCTGGTGAATTTCAATAGACCTAGCTTATTTGCGTTGTAGGTCAAACCTCAGTTACGGAATCGAAATGGTAAATACATAATAACTACACATAACCAACGTAATTTTTATGAAAGTAACTCGAAAAACGAGTGCATTGTCAAAATCATTGGATGAAATTGCCAAACGTAACAAATCAAACGTTAAGTTTAAACGATGTTCAGTTTTAAATGGCCATTTCGTAAAATTAACCATTTCATGGAGTGACAAATAAGATAATACTACAACATATACATATTTTGTGTAAAACTGTTAATACCAGCACGCACAGCATAAGGACTTTACCAGGGATTGAATGTACTTATATGTACCTTAAAATTACCTGTAAATATAGATTTTTAATGAGACAATTTTTTCATTAGTCCCTTTTCCTTAAGTTACGCGTGCTAGACGTTTATATTTTTTATCTAAATTAAAGGAGGTTTCATCTTAAAGATAGATGTATAAATATAGGACTGTCCGCTTCCATTAATTTCTAAAATAGCAGAATTATGAGAAATATTTTGTACGGCGGATCACATTTGGTCATTTTCCATGGAAAAAGTTGATTTAATAGTCATAATCATACCTCCTTTTATTTTTGATAGAGTTGAAAACATCCCAAATACTCATAATCTTAGTAGTGATTTTTAAAACAAATAAGTGGAGTACTATCACAAAGAATAAGTTTATCTTAAACATAAAAACTCATTAAAATATAATAATAGCTTCGAAAGTTGCTGCACTGTTAATTAAATACTATTTGTGATAAATACAAAATTGATTCAGTATCTTTAGAACACCATTTAATTAGAGAGAATACACCACTAACTCAAATTTAATTTTATCACAAATATTATTTGCTTATAAATGTAAGGAATAGAAATAATAACATTTTCACACACACAACACAACTGTTAAATTAATTCACATAACAATTCAATAATTACTGGTTGATTCAGAATAATATTCGAATAAACAGATCAGTTTTATACAGGGTTCTCATCATTGTGCACATATATAATAACATCATACTGTAGTGTATTTCCAATTGTAAAATCATTTTGATTTACATTTTTAAAGAATATGTATATTACATATTTCACCTAATAAAAACTCAAGATTGGAGTTCTAATACATCCATAATTTGGAAACCTGTTTTATTATTATAAATAATAGTGAGGTAGGTATTCGTATTCACATTCAAACAAAACAAATAAAGCAATCCAACAGAACTAGCAACTAGCATTTTGACAATCAAAGTGAAAACCACAGCAAATTGCTACATTACGAGCAAGTATCACTATATTATATCAATGTGGCAGTGAACCCATTAATAACTCTGTGACTACCATTATATATGTCAAGACAAATTATTGAATTGGCCCTCTGGTTGTTCAAGCAGAATAAAGCATCGTTTTATTGTGGTCAGTAAAAGTATTGATTTAATATTCCAAGTAGTACACCTGAAATAATAATGAATGTCGAACTGGGCCAAGTTTAGCAAACATACTAAATATCTCTACTTAAATTGTTTGTTGATATCCTTATATAGGAGTATATTAAATTATTAATATAACCTTGATTTGTAAATGATTCATTACTACCTTTAAGGAATAATAAAATAAGTATTATAATATTGTAGGCATCTACTGCTATTATTGCAGGTGTTTTAGGCAGTACATGAATTAAATCTTTACCAGCTAAGCAAACTGCATGAAAGTAAGTACTTATTCTTGTTTGAAATTGATAAAAAAAATTGAATAAATGCTTTATGGATTAATTTAAGTGCTCCTACAGCATGTAATTAATTATGTTTTGACACTCACATTACATAATCAGCAACTCAAATATTGTTGCTGGCAACATTAAAACCACATAAATTCTTAGATTAGGCACATGAGAGAATATGATAACAATCAGTATTAGCAACTAACAATATAAGTACAAAAGGAAAAATTAAGACTTTTTCTTAATCACTGTAGACCCAAAGGCATATACACACAGTAAGCAGGTTACAACTACAAAACCTGTCAATAAGTAATTATTCCTTTATAAAAAATTCTAATATATTGATAGAATCAGTGTTGTTGTTTCAATCAGAGAATGAAATGCTGCTGTTTAGAATGTATATATCCCTTATAAGCATTATAAAATTCATGGTTTACTGCTATCAGCTATTTCAGCAGACTGACTGCTCGATTCCTGTTTGGCACTGTCATCATTTTTTATCTGTATTTGTAGTTTCTCATCCCCAATAAGGTACATTGCTTCATCATAGGTGGGTGGTGGGGGTTCAGAACTAGATGATTGAGGTTTACTAGTGGCAGCATTTGCTAGTAAAGCATCATATGATGGAGGTAAGGTAATGCTAGATGCAGTTCTAGGAACTTGTCCACTATAAGCTTGCTCAGCTTGTACTATAGCCATATCCTGAAAAGGGAATAGTTTTTATTTAAGCTAGTGTCATATGTAAAAAAAGCAGATGAATTAGCTAGAAGTGGGGCTCAAGTACAACAGATAGACTCAGATTTTTTCTGTGTAATCCAAAAGAAACAGTTACGCACTTTGTCCAAACCAAACTCTTGCAGAAGTTTTACACATTATATATTAGATACACTAATATTCTCTGTTTGTAATAAATAATGGACTGTATTTGAATAGGGCTAGTCTATTGCCTCTAAAAGCACAAAACTCAGGCACAGACGGCATCAAACTGTTTCGTAGTCTCTTCGGGTCGGTCTATTTGATATTTTTAGAGTGAAGCAATTTGGAATATACCCACAGTGTGTGTCAAGTGTACTGCCTAAAATACATTTAAATACAAAAATTACTATAGTGAACTAAGCAAGTTTGTACACATGATACAAATGGAGGTCCCCTAGTGGTATTTAAACCAGGAATTTAATATATAAGACAAATGATCATAGAGCTATGTACTTATTAAATTGAAGTAAAGTAGCATGATCAAATAGTAAAAACAAGGAATAACATAGTCTATCAAAAACTAAAACTATGTTCCATGCATTTTATATAAATACTTGCTTTTGATGGTAACTTTGTCTGCCTGAATTAAGTCAAAGAAGAATGAATCATTTGGAATAATTAATAAAAATATGTGTTTTCTGTGTTAAGATTTAACTTAACATATGCTAAATGTATCATAAAATATTCAGTTGTGAAATTATTTTTGATATTCATGTTAATTCAAACCGAATCATTTGCTTAGGTTTCTATAAAAAAAACTCAATAAACTAATCTTATGAGCAATAAAATGATTTACTAAGTAAATTAATGTTTTAAACTATTATTTACAAGAATAAAAAGTTGACCCAAGGTTTTGCCAATTGAATAAATAAATATAAGTCAAAATATTAATATGCTTTAACTTTTGTTTTTTATAGTCCATTACTATGATTTTATCACTTACACGTATTAATTCACGTCGATGAAGAAGCATTTGTATAACACTCTTTCTACGCAAATAAAGCATACTTTTCACTGCAACCATCATTCCAGAACAGATAAATATTGGTCCCACAAGCCACATGTGTCCCAAATTGTTGAGAATATATCCATCAGCATCTCCTAAGGCTAGCACTGTTATAACAGTCCCCACTGAAAAAAGCACCATCGACAACACAAAATAAGAATAACTGGTGCAATCACATCGTCCAAATCTTTGATCTTCATCCAGGTCATAATCAGTTCGCCGCAAACGATGTAATCGCTGGCGAATGAAAGGACTATCAAACAAGGTGGTAGCCATTTTACTATATTATTACACGTTGCAGTAATAGTTAAATCTATTACTAAAACATATTCTTCCCAGTTTTCAAAAATATAAAATTAGTAAATTTATATCAATAACTTTCTGATTTGCAAATAGAAAGTGCAGGGCAAGCAAACACAACAGAAAAAAAACAAGTTTCCAACCCTTCTGTCAAGTGATTAACACAGATTAGAAAGAGTGTGATGAAATGTCAAGTCGGTGAATATGTCAGTGACAAAAGTTTTGTTTTTTTTGTTTTTTTATTCTTCCATTACAGGGAAAGCAGAAACTGAAGCCTATACATTCATGTCTTATGTGTTAATTTTTTGATTTCTGGCTCAGGGATACCAGTTTTTGAAGACTAATGGCAGGTATCACCATTTTGTTTATTAAAGATAATTTTTTGAAAAAGGAATACAATATTATGTGGTATTTTAAATGTTTGGGCGCGTAATGGCGGGCCGCGGTTCGGTGTTCAATATTTTATTTCGTATATTGTGTTGTAGTCAAATTTTTGTTATGAAATTGGTGTAGTTTCAAGACAAAAACGATCATTTTTTCGTGCAATATATGAAATACATCATTCAGCGTTCATTGGTGACTTACGTGAGAATTTACAGTGTTTCATTTCCATTCATTCATTTGAAGGGTAAGTTTATTTATATAACATGGACAAATCATAAAATTCAAATTTGCGTATCATTTCATCGTATTCATTAACATAACATTCCATTTTCATATCATTGTATCATAATTGATAACATTGAGTTCCATTTAAAAAAAATTCTCGTAAGTCATTACCATTGGCGGGGCCAGTCACTAAAAACTCTATGGGCAATATGTTTCACCAGTATCTCGGAGTCATAAATTAAATAAAACTGTATATGTAATGATTGTATGGCCTTCAGTTTCTTTTGCCTTCTCTTTTAAAGGGAGATAAATTAACACAAAAAATAATTCTATATATATATGCATAGGAATCTGTCCCTTTGATGTACAATTTACTCTTTGAGTATAAATGTCAAAATTGTTTCTTGTTTTCTAGTGACGACGCAAAATGTGTATAGTTTATTTATTTATTTCGTACAAACACTGTTAAAGTTTAATTACTACTTTTTATTATTTCTGCGGACATAACTGTAAAAATAAGCGTTTAAGAATTATCTATATTATGGCATTTATGAAAGTCTTAATTTGTTTGGGTTTATGTATAGAAATCGGTAATATCATCTGTTCTAGCACTCAGCCTTAATATTCCCAATAATTAAGAAGATTTTAAAGATTTTCTTGTTTTAGGAGTACAAGCTTTTCAGCTTTATTTGAGCAATAATGGCCCAGCAGTACGTGGATCCAAAATAACTTTCACAGCTGTTGTTCCTGATTATAAAGATGAATACTTGCAATACCAATTCTATGATAACGCTCAGCCGCAAAATACGGCTAAGGTAATTTATTAATTTTTTTCATATACTTATCACTGGAACTGTAACATGCTCAAATTTTTTGTATTACATACTTAACTATTATCAGCAATAGCATCCATTATATTTGTCCCTGCCACACATTAGTCATCATGTTGATACAAATTTATTTATAGCAAAATGTTAATAGACATCATTTTCGTTACTGATACCTCTTTATTTATCACTTTTAAATTAGCCTTTTGTTTTAATGGACTTTTTTTCTTATTTGTAAGTTTTTTGTTGTTGGTTTTTTTATTTGAAATATTCCCAAACTAGACCCACAATAGCTTTTCAATCGAAAAGCTTCTAACAAATTTCAACACAGTTTTTCAGGGATAGTAGTAACCTATTCAAAATAAGATGATTATGAAAATGTGTGCAAGCCATTTGTTTTTGAATTGAGGCTTCTTTAAGTCTTGTACAGCTTTAGGTGTACAGGAAAGTGTTCACTGTTCCACAACAAATTTTCATAGATATTGCAAGATAGGTTTGTGGAGAAGTTGTGAAAATTATACATATATAAATTTTCATTGTTTTTTATTGAAGTAATTGACTGTCTTATGATGTTGCAAGTTTTATTTTATTATAACTTACAATAGATAATAACTTTATTTTGTAGTTTACCAATTCATCTGGGGTTATGGAGTGGACTGTGGAGTATCCAAGGAAATTGTATGAGTCTGGGGAATACACAGCTACTGTTGATTTAATGAGAACATTTATAGGCTTATGGTATCGTGATAATACATCAATAAGTGTATTTAAATTAACAGGTAATCATTAATAAATTCATTTTTCAGTAAATGCAAAATTGTGATGAGATAAGTTTTATTGAATAAGTATTGTTTCAGATTCCCTGAATGGTGATTTGGTATTGAGTCAAAATAATATACAGAGACCAAACAAATTTGTCTCTGTCAATCAAACTGTTAAACATTATGTGAAGTTACCAGACGCAGAAATGGAATTCTTAAAGAGAAATGCTTCCAGAATTGTAACTTATTGGTTTAAAGATTGTACACTTATTGATCAAACAACTGATTTATCATTAAATTATACATATACTGATGTAATGGGTGATCATTACATTGAAGCTTTAGTAGCAGCTGATAACGAGCCGTTGCCGCCGTTGACTACGACTACAACTACAACTACAACTACGACCACAACTACAACTACAACAACTACTACCACTACAACTACAACGACAACTCCCAAACCTCCTAACCCAATACTAGCAGTAAAAAATAGTTCACTTAATGCTAATGACACACTTGATATTCATAAATTATTGAGATCACGAAGGACGATCTCAAATAAAACAAAGAAGAACAGTAATGCAAAGAAGCCAATGGAATTTGTATGCTACAATACTAGCATGGTGCCTTTGAGCGAAAATTATATTTACGGCCATTACCAGGAAACAATTAGTGTTAGAGGTTTGTAATAAGTACAAAAAAATATTTTTAGTATCACATAATAATTTATCTATTGTTCAGTTACTTTCCTTTTACCACTCAACATTTATAGAAAATGAATTTATATCTAAAACAACGAAGATCTGCGCGGTGGTACAACTATAATTACAGCCTTGGTCGCCATAGTTGTCCTTGATGGCTCAATCAAAATTTGTTATCTCAATACTTGTCCATACTTCGGAAGGCACGTTAAGTCCTTGCTCCCGGTTGTTAAGGTTACCACTTTTACCCTCCAACTTGTATTGGGATGGTGAAGTTTTATGTCCTAAATTCCTTATATGCTTTTTTTCTTGAAGGATGGGCTATTTCTAGCAGTTGCATGGAAGTGTGTGGGGTATTTTTTTACGGATGTGAAATCATTTAAAAATATGGTTTCATTTCATTCATGATACAATAAATAGAATGAATGTACCATATATTTGAGTTAGACAAGAATAATACAATTTGTATTTATTTGAATTCCAGAACCAGTATCAACAGTGAACATCACAGGTCTCAATTGGCTTCAACATGGCGATTTACTGCGTCTTGACGTCAAGTACTCTGGGAGTCCTCCATTTGACTACTGCGTCCAATACAAACAAGGCCAATATAATATAACCGGGAATGAAATTTGTGACGTAAAGACTAGAACCACATCTAACACTTTCCCTCTAATACATTACTTTTCGGACAGTGATCAGCATACTGTCTTAGTAATTGTGGAGAATGAAGTTACGAAAAATGTATCTAGGGCAACTATCAATATATATAAAGGTAAGAGATTAATGCGAAAATATTATGTTCACATTTTATGCTTGAGTGTTCTACGAATCCCACTTTCAAAAAGTAAGAGCAGAATTTACTAAAAAATAACTAGTAACTAAAAAATACTAAAAAATGTTAAACATGTGGTAGATATTCAATGAACCTTAGTTCAATAGCAATTATCATTGATATTAAGTAATTATCAGGTAATCCATCCACTTTACCCCTTTAATGCTTCAAAAGTAGTAGCGATTCACTATTCTCTCAAAATAAATATTTTTTCATTACTTACTTGTATTATATAATTACAATTTATTTCCACAACAAAATGTATGGAAAAGAGATTTTTAAATTTGTGATGTTTCTAATAAATAAAAATAATAATGCCACGTTACGGAGTTGTAGTGAGCATATAAAGTATAACCGCATGGGTCGAGTTACCTTACCACGTAAAGATATTTTTGGCAAGTATTGAATATAAATATCGAAATAAATATATTTTAATTGGGAATAAAATTTGTTTTCAGTGACTGTTCATTCGCAGCTGTCGGTAATCGTGGTGCCAGTGGTGTTTTGCCTCGTCTCTGTTATTTTAGTCGTTTTTGGAATGGCATATTATCAGCACCGCTCTAGGTAAGTCACCTTACTTAAAATATAATAAAATAAATGTATTTTGTATCTTGTAAAAATATATTTGTATTCGTATTTCAGGTATACGGTAGAAGTAGCCGACTTTGACTTCGGTCAAGCCCACCTCGACTACAAAACATTCACGGAGCGTCTAAGGGATAGTTTTAGGAACGCCTTTAATTTTAGACAAGACGACAGCGACCCTCTAACTTCGAACACTAGATATGATTCTATGACGTAAATCATTATTGTTAAGGTAAATTTGTGAATGCTAAACGTCCTTCTCTTTATTAATTGCTTACAGATATTAGAGAAGGAAATGAGACTTAGTACTGTAATTTTATAGCCGCCAAGATACAAATATCTTTATATAGCAATGTATAGGAATGAATAGTTCATTTCGGCTGGACGCCGCAGTATTGAAAGTCAGTGAGATAAGTGGCGCCAAAGGTTTACGAAAAGGTCCTTGTAACGTAAGTGTTAACGCAATGCCTGTTGATTGTCTTCAAATTAAAATATTTTTATTCTTCCTACTATCTTAATATGTTAAAGACTATGTTTTACAAAGTTAAATGTGGAACTGCCATAACATAACATTTCAATATTTTTGGTTTGGATTTATGTAGAAAGAACTTCCGAAAATTCCATAAACTTAGTTTAACGATACAATAAAATTTATCCGTATTGTACTTACGTGGCTATAATAGAAAAGGAAATTGCATTTTTAACTATGAAACTATGAAAAGCCAAATGTGTTTTAATTATTTTGTTGTCTGTTTATAAATTTTTTTTTCATTGTTTTGCTATCAAATATACTTATTAAAAACATATTATACAAAAAAAATGTGAATGGTGAAGTCTGTGGCGCAGATGTTTCCCCTAAATGCTGTCAAATGAAACAAATTTTAATAAGGTACAATAGTTTTACAACAGTTTCTAGTGACCTCATAATATTTTTTTTTATCTATCACAATGTATCGAGGGGATTGGTTGAAAAAGCCTAGAGTTTGAACCACAGTTTAAACACACAATTTAATCACTTTGCCATAACTGACGCATGGTTTATCTTAAGAGGAATTATCTTGCAGCATCATAACAAGTCTTAAGGCTGCCTATCTATTAAAGCAGAGACGTGCAGAGTGCAGTTTTTCTAAGTAAACGAAAATAAGCCCTATTTAACTAGTTTTAGGTTAATATTTAGTGTATCTGTGCACAGAAGGCTTGTAACAAATGAAAATAATGTTGTAATACTATTAGAAATAAAAGACATGTTTATTTGTCCAAGAAAACACCGCCCCGCTCGTCCCAGCTTTAAAGGACAGGCAACCTTACTCCTAATCTTTAAAGATTTAATAATTGTACATGTCATTGAACTGATTTTATATTATAATATATTGTTAGTGCAGTCTTACATTCCGTTGTGTAATTAATATTATATTTGTTGTGATTGTTTGAAAATGGAATTTGACATGTAAAATTTTCTTTATTATAACTATTCTTGTATTTGTTATTTAACCGTCGGGTTTGATATTTACCGTATAGTAGAAATGTCAAAACTTTTAATCACCCGTTTATGTGTTGGTGAACATCAGCCTATATCAAATTATAGTAAATGTGTGTTAAACTTGATGCTTATATCACGGTTCTCTAAATGAGTTGGTTTAAAATAAATTTACCCAATCCCACTATACAACTAAAAGTAAACGGTTCTTTGTATATATGATTAAAACAAAAATTCTGATGATTGAATTCTGGCTAAATAGAATTTAATTACTGTATTTCTAAATCAACAAAAACCGTTTTGTAACTTAGTCATAGACTTCTGTAGTATACTGTACTTCTATATTCTTCCTATTTTGAAGCGGGTACGGAGATTTTGAACCTTAAGCTATCATGATAGTAGGTTCAATAATAATAAATGGCCATAGTTTTAGAGAGTTACAATGTAGTAAGCTGGATTATATTTAGGGAACTATATCCTAATTTACTTTGATACAGTTGATGCAGTTGATACTTTGATTATTCGGATAAGTAATAATCCTGGGTTACAATAACTAATTCCAAAGGTAAACCATGAAATAGCACAGTACATGGCAGTGCAGCACAGTAATATCATGTTGCTTAAAACATGAGGTCATTAAATAATAATCCTATGTTATGTCCTAAGAGTACCGTTAACTGATAACCATACAGTATATATTCTTTTGCGTGACATCTTTAGTAACGTGTGACATTTCAAGCAAATTCTATATATTTCACGGTTTCAGTAGGCTTTTTGGGCACTTCCATAAAAACACAAGAAATTGTCCTGGATGGCGTGTTATGAATTCCTTTGTTTTTCTGGCACTCATATGGCGGTCGTGTTTAATAGTGAGGGAGCACCGTGACCCTCTCGGCCCCTGAGACACGCGTCACACGCATTAACATTGCTTCTGCGTTAGTACGTAGTAGTATTATTTATACTTTGGCAACATTAAACCGCGTTTCTAGTCAAAATTGTATTCTTATCTCACACAGTTTAATTGTGGACTTGAATAATGTAGGTATAAAATTTTATTTCTTACAAAGCTTGAATCTGAAGTACACTTTAAATGTATATTTATCTGGAATTCATCTCCTGTCATTATAGTTAATTGTAAAAAGATGTGAATTAATTTTCCATTTAGTAAAGTATGTTTTTACGACCTTAACGAACGTGCCAAAAAATGGTTTTTGATAGAACGTTATGGGTTTTAAGAAGATCTTTATAAATATTCTAAATAAATGTGTCTAAAAATGTCTTTATAAATATGTATTAAAAATAGATTAGTCCATCCAGGGAACAAATATAGCGAAATCAGAACACTAACCACTATGCCAATAATCTTCTCTGTAAAATGTAGAAAACGTTAAATCTTAAAGCGAAACCAAAGATTGAACATAACTGGAAATTGACTGTATATAAAAAAATCTTAACTGATTTTTTAAAAATAAACCTCGGTATAAGTTGATGTATCAAGAAATTTGAAATAACAGCATTACTGTATTTATGCATTCTGATTACCTTAATTAAAAAGACGTTCATTAAGGTCGAAAATTGTATAAACCTGTTATAAAAACACATGATGTAATCACTGTCTTGCAATCATATTGAAAAAACGAGATAGAATGTAGTCCACTGTAAAATAATTAAATTCGGACTATAATTTAGAATCGGGGCTAATATTAGTTTTTCCTCAAAATTTTATTGAAATATGTAAATATATATACACCTTGTTTCAATTTAATTTAATGGGAATGATTATCGTAAACGGAATGTCTATTAGTGTTTACTTATGTTTTGTGATAAATATGGATTTAGAAAAAAATGCATTATAAGTATTATTTCGTGATTTTGTGCATCAATGGTATGATTAGATGTGATTTTTTTTCATATTATTGAAGCACTAAAATTACATTTTTTTTATTAAATATAGTTACAATAAAATGTTAAATAAATCAACTCGTTTTTCATTTTCGGGAAATGAAATGACATCTCTTTATTTTCTTTTATAACTGCTGGCGTTCTCATTATGTGAGGCTGAGCTGATATGGGTCAACTTGTGGTAGCGCAGAGTTGAGATACATATAAGCGTTAAATATAGCAAATTAATCCATATCTTAACAACGTAACGCTACATTTTTCACATATAATAATCAAATTTAAAAAATGGGTCCCCCCATTTTTTAAATTCTCGTGTATTTCGTAGGATGCGTTTCTTTACGTTGTTGAAAAATGGCGAGTTACTTAATATAAGCAGTAGAGTGAAATCGCAGTTCATGGAAGAATCGTTGTAGCGGGAAGAAAATATTTTTATATGCTTTCATGTTTGATAATTATCGGGATTTTGGAAAAAAAAAATACATTTACTTGCATGTAATCCACGTTCAATTTTTATCCCTTTCCAGATTCCCCTATCTAGATCACCAGAAAAAAACCAGTTAAGAGTGTATCCACTATCTAGATAATACTAAGGTTCCGCTACAATTATAAAGAAAATCAAGGAAAAGTATCTATTATTAGTAGAATATAGTTCGTGTTTCCAACATTACTTAAATAGAAGACCTCAAAAATGTTTCGTTTATAACGCCGCAACAGGCAAAGCCAGCTGACACATTAAAAGCACTCGTTTTCTGCATTTCATTAAAATTGTAACTCGTTAAGCGCGGTCTAGGCAGTTTAAGTACCGTCGACTTAAGTCTCTTTAATCGTGTGACGCTTACATGACTTCTGTTTTAAATATGTCCCTTATAATAATACGGAACCAGGGCTTCGCAAATCGCATTTTGAAGGCCCTGTTTCGTTTGGATACAAGTTTTGTTACAACAATACTGATTTAGGTATAATATAGAGTGATGATATCATAACGCGCCGTGAAAATCTTTAACACATATACATGCTGAGATATATAACATTACAGATTAGTTTCTCAAAACAACGATTCATAGTAACACAGGAGATATTATTAATGGACTCGCACATACTTATTTCATATAACTCATGAATATAGAGCAGACCTCGCGGCTATAAAAACTTGAAATTTATTTTTCGTACCTAACTAGTAAAAAAAATTAAAGTACCTATCTAAACATCTGTAGTATTGTCTTAAACTATCATTATCATTAACATGTAAATAGCTCCGAATGTGTAACAGTACCGAAATATTAGGAACAAAAAACAAAAAGTTATTTGGCATAAATCCCGTAAATGTACTCAAGTATTGTGAAGTAAATTGGGACGGAACTGGCTCCTGTAATACAGTTTATAATAGTTTAGGGGTCAGGGGTACTATTTTTTAAAATAAATACTATAATGTAAATAAATAAGTAAATAATAATATATTTATTATTAGCTATTATTTACAATTTTTTGAATTGATTCACAGTAGATTGTGTTGAGAAGAAACTCTACGTCTGCTTTTTGTGCGTATAATTTTTAAACTGATTGTAAAACACAATGTATATTTCAAAAACAAAGAAAAAATAAAAATACAAATATAAAATATAGAATTATACGAAAACTAGCCAGGCCGCAACAGATACTATACCTATTCATAAATACTTTATTAATTGATTATTTATCGTTACCGCTCTCTAATGTTGAATGATAACTAATCTCATAATGAAGCTTAATTTTTGAATGGTAATTGTTTTTAGTGTAAATATCATCAATTACTTATCATTAGGTGTATAAGCACGGTAATTGGTAATGCGATGTATTTCTGCTAAGCGTTTAAATGAGGTTAAAACTAAAATTTTTATTAAATGGCATCCCAAAACTAATAGGTAGACTAAGAGTTATTTAACACTTGGCTGGTATTATAGCATGGCGTTTTAAAATTATTCTTTGGTCTTATTCAATAATATTGAAACCAGTATCAGAGTTATATTTTGGTTTACTGTACAAGGAGTATTAAAAAACAATGTAATGTGAATTTGTTGCAATTACAAATACGTAGGTTTATTGTGGTTAATATTTTAGATCTTATTCTATAGATCTTAGCTCATGCATAGATATAGGTAGTAGCTAACCTCCTAGTGTTAAAAGAGGTTGAATATAAAACACTATTAGTTTAGACGCGAAATATGTGTTTGTACGTGTATAAATTGTGTCTGGAATTAACGGTTTTACAGGTAAAGCTTTCTGTAAAATCTCTATTGAGTTACAAGCTTGGACTATCGAATCTTTGCCTAATCTCAAGTACGTGAATTAATGTGTTATAAGCCTAACTTGTTTGGAGATGCTTGGTTTAAATTTTCTATCTACGGATAGTTTTGCTTTCGAGGCGAGGTCAAAATTCAACGCTTCATAAGTAATCATAAGTTTGTTATTTATTTTTGCTATTGATTTAACGGGTCTGTTTGAAAGTGTAATTTAATTGATAACAGCAGCATATAAATATAAGTCCCTATAGTTGTTATCTGTATCTCCCAGCTATCATACTGTAGGGTCATACGATCCTTCTGTGGGCGGATGGTTGTTTGCAATATTGCCACAAACAATTTAATGTGACACCCATTCCATTATTACGTTCAAACAATACAACGATAATGTCATACACACGCTATAACAGGTGCTTCTTTTTTGTTTCTTATCTGGTACATTTTACTTATTATAGGCTGTTCCCCTTAGCTTCTCTGAGAAACCAAGAATAAGCGCATTTTTTTATTAGTTTATAGGTACAGTGTAGAGACAATGGTTGCATATTCATAGAAATGTTTTGAAATTAGCAAATGAGTTGAAAGTTTGATAACATTCATAGTTATTGAGTTTATATCGTATTAAGTATACTAAATTTGCGTTATAAAAACAATATTAAACTGGACTATAGATATCTACTTAATTAATAGTATAAACTCATTAAAGCAGTAAAGTCATATTAAATTAAAGCTAAATAGGTATTGTGGTCTTCTTGTTTTTATAAATTCGTTTGAGAGTGTCAACAAACGTAGATAAGAAAACAGTTCGCATCGTCTCTTTTAAAAAGTATACGAATACTCTTTGTATTCTTTCGATACCTTTTAAAATATTTAAATTATTAAAATATACACAAGTACAGTGTAGAGACAATAGAAATTGGCTACTTTATTGTTTGTTATAAAATTATCATATGAGTACTTAGGATCTATTTGATACATACTTATCATTTATTATTCTAAGAGCTGTTATAGCCAATGTTTTAATTTAATATCGTATTTTCGTCTTCACACTGTATAAGTGCTATCGTTAAACATAAAATTGATATTGGATACTGTTTTTTCTAAATCGGACCGCCAAATTATATATTTTATTAGAATTTAACTATATATAATGTATATAGAACGATGAGGTGGATGAAATTGTATTTATACCTAATTTTGATGAACATTGACAATAAGATTAATATTTACACTTTATAGTAGGTATATCTGCACTAACGGTTATTTAGGTTGATTCGTGAGACAAAATGAAGTCCATATTTACTTCATTAAATCATACATACTAGGCTCGTGCGTTCTTCAGCAAATCACTGGTTAAATTTATATTTTTTGTTGCTTTCACAGCAGGAAAGGGCTCCCTAAAACTTAAAATTAACAATGAATTTACCGATAATGAATAAAATACTATTTGAAAGTAACAATGCATGTATCAAGAAAAAAACTTGAAATGCTTTTCAGTTTAAACAGTTATGACGAATGATTACATGATGCTGCAGTCGATCTACTTTTAAATCGATTCAATTATAAGTCGCGCAGTCGATCTAATTATAAATTTAATAACAGATAGAGCTAAATATTTTCTACAACAATTCTCAGACTTTTGATTTGCGTTGCAAAATCTTTTGTATTTGATCGTTTGTTCAATAAAATCGATATATCAAATGATTGAGGTTATTATTACACAGCCAGTAGGCATCAGTCTATTCAATTACTATCAAGTTACCTCCTTTGCTTGCTTCGTTTTTTTAAAAAATGAAGAGTTGAATTTTGTAGTAGTCTTCTTAAGCAAATGCGTATATATATTGAAATCTACAAAAAATTGAATTGGGTTAGTTTGGTTAACAGCGTATTCATTATTATTTTATAGTAGATATTATTAGCTTATTATCTAAAACGTAATTCACATATCTTAGTAATTATATTTAGTAATGCTTGGAATTTAAAAAGTTTAACCTACGTACGTACGTTTAAGTTTAGTTTAGTATTTTTGATAAGCAAGTGGTAACCTACAACGTTCAAGCTGTGTACATTTTTTAAATTGCTAGGTAAATTTTATTTTAAATATTTATATAAGTTTCTAGTACACACGGGGCTGTGTTATAATGTATATAAATATGTTTAAATAAACAGTAATATATTTTTGTCACCTTTATTAATAATAAGAATAATTAACTATATTTACATAAACATTGATTTTAACTAATATACGCAACAGTACACACAATTGAAGCAAATTTTAAAATAGATTACTTAGTAAACCACTGTAAATGATTTAATTAGTTATTCTTCCACCAGCAGAGGTTCGCCGGCTATGACTGAACTCTCAATACCACAGTGGTCTTCACCTCGCAGTATTTTAAAGAAGCCGCTGTCACCCCAGTCAGAGTTCCAAGAATTAGCAACCAACCAATATTTGGTGCCTTTTTCTATTCCATAACCTATGATTTTTATAGCGTGTCCACCGAGAGCGTCTCCCTGAGTATGTTTGTACACACCACTTTTGTACGATAATAAGTCCGCATAAACGGTAAAAGCGCCTTCTACTGGACCATTCATAAATAGTTCAGCTCTAATATGATCTTCACCGCTGCTCACTGAATAGACGTGTTTTCCGTACCTTTTGTCTTTTTTGTAATCGACGTTGTAGCTTGACTCACAGGAACGTTCACATTTCGGTGTCTCAGTGTCTCCGTTGCACGGCAGCCTGTTACCTGGCACATGATGCTCACACGGGGGGATTTCATACGGCTTGCAACCTTGGCTTGAGTTGTAGTTTCCACCAGATACTAAACCCATATGTTTCCAATATTCCCAAGCGAGAGTCGGCATACCACCATTACATCCGAGACCGCAGATTGGGCAGCAACTTAGGAGATCCTCAGCAGAGAAATGGAAATGTTTAGTTCCATTTGAGTATGTGCAGACGCGATCGGTCATTGCCTCCACAGCGCCGAACGCCCAACAGCTTCCGCAGGACCCTTGATCCCTAATTTCATTCAATGTAGGACAATTAGGCCATTTCTCTCTGGGGTCGAAGTTGTCAGGAAGATTCGCAATTACTTCGGCCTCGTGAACTTTTGCAGGTAATTTTCTAAGGTTTTCATCTGGCATTGCTCCCATTAGTTTTTTGATATGCCTCATTGGCGTTTCCAACGGGAAGTTGCGGCCGGCCCTCCATGTCTTCTGTCTGGTGTTGATAAGGTCGATAAATTCATTAGATAGCGGATGCGGAACTTCAACGGTAGACACTACTACAACGTACAAAATGGCGACTAGTGTCGCCGGGTAAAGACCCATTTCTTGACGTTTGTTATTGTTAACTATTATTCTCGATACGCGCGATGTTGGCGAGCGTAGCGTGACGACTGAGGGGCAAAACGCAATGAGTGCCGCGTGTAATTGCGACGGATCTTCGACCTCACACCAACCACGCGATACGGGGCGAGACAGCGCCTGACCGCTTGTGTCGAAGGTGAAGTGTACTGTAGCGTATACTTTATTTACAATCTGAGTTTTTGTAACTAATCGAAATGATTAAGGTTCAACTTATCACTGCAAAAGTTTATATCATTTAAATATATTGTTGTGTTGTTGTGTTTAAAATAGACTTCGGTAACTTTAAACTACAATACATAATTTTAATATTAAATGTTATTCCTAATTAAAAGTATTGTTTTACTGAAAACAAAAGATACATTGTATTCTTAGACTTAGGTTTAAAGAACATTTATTTCTCATAAAGATAATATTACAGTCAACTTACACAAAGATACAAAATATTATTAAGTTTAGATAATAGTAGATAAAACATGGTAGCCATACAAAGATTGTTACAGTTATAAGGCATTTATATACTTTTTAGTTTTCTTTTAAATGACTCATACTTTCAAAATCTTTTAATGAGTTAACAAAAATACAGGCTTAGTAACTAAACTTAACAAAACAAAACATTTACTTAATACGTTTTTGCATTAATGATGATGATATAATTAGGCACAGTTTTTTTATTTATCATAATAAATAACTCATTAGTTTTATAATTACAGTGAACAGTAGCAACGAATACTATAAATGTAAGTATCCCTTCGGCATCAGCTAATAGTTGATTTTCGAATGTTTAATTGTCAGGTTTTATTAATTGACGGAGCTCATTTCTTTCAGTAGTAATAATAATAAAGTTTTGTTTAATATTTATTATTATTTCAGCTTATCAGTTTATACAAACGATTTAATATGCAAGGAAGGACTTATATCTATATGAATAGCTTCCAGCCAATCGGTCACAGGTTTGTCGGGTTTGATACTAGGTACTGAAATAAATGAAAAAAGACAAAACTTTCAAATTCCCAATTACATATTACCTGCTATAAACTTGAGGCTTGCCAGCGAGTACGTTGTCCTCAATTCCACAATGGTTGCTACCACTGATAATTTTGAAAAAGCCTCCAAGTCCCCAATCGGCATTCCATGTATTCGCAGCTAGCCAGTACTTAACACCATTATTCCGCCCCCATCCGATTAGTTTAACCGAGTGGTAGCCGAGATTTCTACCTTCAGTATGTTGGTAAATACCATCTTTATAGTGCAGAAAATCTTCATATAGATGGAACACAGCCGATACTGATCCGTAGAAAAAAATTTCTGTCCTAATTTCTTTAACTATTGACTTTACTCTGTAAACGTTAGAACCTTTATGTTTATCCTGTTTATATTTAATTTTGTAGTTATTGTTACATTTTTTCACGCATTTTGGTGTATCCGTGTAGGGACCACATGGCTCTCTATTATTTCGATAAAGTTTATGTTCACATGGCGGAATCTCATACGGTTTACAGCCTTGATTTGAATCATAACTTCCACCAGAAACTACACCGGTATTGTTATAGTATAACCAAGCTTCCGTTAATATGCCACCGTTACAGCCATCGCCATTCACCCCACATTCTTTGCAGCAACTGAGGAGATCGTCATCGGAGAAGTAGAAGTTCTCTGCGCCATTGGAATTGATGCAGATACGATCCGTCATGGCTGACGCGGGAGCCACGGCCCAACAGCTGCTACATGCCCCCTGATCTCTGATATGTCTAATACTTGGACAATAGTGCCATTCTCTTCTAGCATCAAATTTTTTTGGAAGTTTATGTTTCTCTTTAATGGAAGTATAGCTCTTTATAGGTAGACGGTCCGTTTTGTCTATGATAGTGCCAGCGAGTTTCTTGATATAAGTCATGTTTGTGTGTTTGTCGAAGTTGCGGCCAGCTCTCCACAAATTTTGTTTAGAGTTTATGAGTTCAATAAACTCATCTGATAGTGGATGCAGATAGCTATTAGATAAAGTAGCCAGTTGTACAAGTAATAATATAACAAATTGTAGTACACTGTATGGACACATTTTAATTTTCACTTACTTTAATTAAACATATATTTCCACTGAATACGCAATACCAACTAGAATGACATTAAAGGAAATAATAATTCATATAAGGAAAATTTAGTTCAATATTGCATTGTACTCTTATTATTTTTCTATGATCCCATATTTGTACTTCTTCCTCATATATTTATTCCATAGCAACGCTGCAATATATAAGCTGCGGGATACTGCGTGCGTATACTGCTTCAGTGCGTATTTGATACCCTGATTTCTCAAAAGTTCTGGATAAAATTATACACAAATCAATTATTTTATGAAATAGCAATTCCCAAATGAACCATCGTTTTTGATATTTGAAAATCTACTGAAAGAACTGAAATAAAGTGAATCTGTTGGTTTATATAATTTCATTATTTCTCGAAAAGGCAGCAAACTCACCACGATTGAGAAGAATTTATATTTCATTTAAAACAAAAAAGGTATATTTTATCTACACAAAACTGCGTAGTAATTATAATGGCAATAGCATTACAATCAAGCAACACAGAAATGTTTGTCACAATAAATCATCTGTTATTTCGCCCTATTAACAAAATGAGATGTGCTATGTCCATCCGAGTATCCAAGAACTCCACTTTCATAAACATTTACTAATAATATAACACACACACATATTAATAATGTCACTACTACGATTTATATAATTATATTAATTACAATTACTTTTTTGGTATGTTTATGTTATAGGTTTGTTCGGAACTCCTTCGAATGCTCAATGTGAAAGAGGCTTTTCGCGCTTCCCTTTTGTTTTTTAAATTCTTCTTCTATTCGGGTGTGTGACCTTTTTCATTGTATTTTACCCCATTTTATTATTTAAGGGCCAACAATACTTTTGATTGCAGGAAAAATTCCATCATTCTTAAGTATTTTGCGTGGCATCGCAGCATGAGCAACAAATATAAATTTCCAATTTCAAATCTACCGTTATTCCACGTTCATTACATCGTAGTTGCCCAAGCCCTATGACTTAGACTTATATTGTAACGTTGTTGTCTTATGTGGTATAATTTGCTCATAGATGTTCTACCCTTAGAGAGTTATGGATAAATGAAATGAATAACGAATATAGTTACAAATACAAAAATATATGTCTGTTTAGGTGTCAGCAAGACAATTTCATCTCGTCTTGCAGGATATCGATCACAGTGGTCGTTCCAACAAGCGACATGCTGACGGCGAAAAACAACAGTTGCATAAAAGAAGGGGACAGATATAGGTCTGCGGCCAGGAAATAATTGGAAAACATTCAAAGTATAGAGGGAATAAAATTGTGATTTTTTTCCCTCTATAATTTATGATATGAAAATTATATAACGTTTATTGAGGATATTTCTGATATTTATATACACATTACTGTCTATATTTCTCCATTGTCTAGTATCTATAATACAAGCTCTAAATGATACTTACTTTAGGCTACATAATATATTATTATTAAAATTGTGTTTGGGCCGCTAAGACCCGGTGCCGCTTGTATTGTCAATTATTTGAGGAAAAAGAAATATATATTATTATATTATTTGAGGAAAAAAGCTAACGCTTAGCGGCATCTAAATTTTCAATACCTTTATCACTGAAAGTAAAACTATGATATAACGAACGAACGAAGTTTGTCTCTTGGCTTGTTTCACCCTAATTTCTTTGTCCGAGAGTGAGTTGCCCAATGCACTGTCTTATTATTGATAAAAGAAAATTGTGCGGATTTCCCTTCCTCAGATTTTGTTTAGCAACTAATGGAGGAAACAGGGTTCAATAAAAAGTAAGGTTTTTGTGCTAGAATGAGAGGCATTAGTCAAGGCATAATGGTAACCATAGTAACACCCCACATAATTGCGGAAGATCTAGTTATTCTGATAAGATAAACAGATTTAGGATTAAATTAAAATTTATGGGCGGTGAAATTTTCTTACATTGTTTTGTTTATTATTATTTTCTCTTTGGCATATATTTTATCGATTAATAAGGAATGACACACTTCTGCCGAGAGGTATTCTTCCGCCAATCGAGATGTCGAGGCACTGGGAAGATAAAAAATGATCAGAGATTAATAATAATATTTCACACATTCACGCTCATTATCTGATCCAAATGAAGCATCATTAATAGCTTGTATTGTGGATACTACAAAAAAGAAATGTAGATAATAATTTGTATATAAATATTAGAAATATTAGTTTATTGATATAAATAAACACCAACATCTATGACTCGTGAATAAATATTCGAGCTCATCTTAAAATTATCTGCCCCAAACCTGGATTCAAACTCGGGACCTTAAGCCCGTCGTCAATTAGTTGAGGTTATCGGAACAAATTCTTTGAAGTGTTTGCTAGATATTTGCCTCTTGGAGAATTTGCTGACAAAGCTGACGAAGAAGACAGAGGACGGCAGAATCCGTACGATGTTCGTACATGATTTATAATTTTATAGTTTGGTTTTATAGATGGTAATCTTTTATGACGGTTTTACGTGGGGTCTGTCTTTTCACTTAGACAAGTATCACATATACTTGTCTAAGTAGCAAGTATGCGTGCCATCGATTCAAGGGCCAAATTAACAAGATAATGCACCGAAGATATCCTAGCCGTCGGTCTTTTACGAGATTGTGTAATTCTGAAACAGCCCAAGAACAATGAGGCACCGATTGTTGCCAGAGCTAGAGAAGCGCTTATGAAAGCAGGCTGAAAGTCCTTCAATTTTTAACATTATTATGCTCGAAGATAAAACGCTAGTAGTATGGCACAGTGGCATGGTGACACATAAGGGTAATATAACTATTGACCCACCACGCTCCAGAGAGTTAACAAATTGTTGACGAGAATTATAATTACTTTCTTTTATATTAAAAAATGTTACCAAACGAGTGCAAAACGACGGCACTAGTTGAATAGGCATTATATTAGAAATTATTATGGAATTAATTTTAACATTTTCTTACAATGCATTCGATTGATTTATAAGTAAGTCTATTTTGTCATAGAATTATGCTAAGAAGAATATATATAATAGAAAAAATGTCTAGGGAACGATGCGAACCCATAGCGTAGAATTTTTTTCAAATGGGTTTGCACTGATTTTATGGTCATAATGATGGTTCTATCGAATATAAAAGAAATGTTTCAAAATTATGCTTATTTGCAGATCATAACAATGTGTATGTATATTAACATGCTTTCATTTTTTTTATATCTATGCTAAAATACGTACAATATTATTGTAAGCTATTGTATATATACGGTTAATTGCATTAACCAGGATATCACATAATATTGCAGGTGCCTAGATATTCTGGAGTCAAAAATTCATACCTTCTGTTATTGGTAAAAATATGTATTTAAGCCCGTATGTTGCCTATATTATTTATTATAGTGTTAATGCACTCATATTAATTGTTTTATAACTTTCTCCTGAACAAGTCCTGATGTTTTAATATTGAATGATATACACATAAGCAGTAAAGCTTATTGCGCTTAAAAGCTAATGCTAATTATCATAAGCATGTCCTGAATTAATTAAAATAGACAACGTGACATGTCAACCTGATGCTCGTCGGATTATTTTTAATAGATTCCGTTCATAGCAGATAAACCTTATTAGTATCTATTTGGCTGATTTTCTTTTCTATAAAGATACATATAGATTAATACAATGATAATAGAGTCTTCAACTTGTTATAAAGATACAACAAGAGTAGTAAGTAAACGTTGCGCCTGATGGTAAATGATCACTGTATAGTCTAAAAAAGGGGGTTTTACACCAATTATAGGAAAATAAATGAAAGTAAAAATCTAGGGGAGTCATTTTGCTAACGGAGACATGTCTCTGGTCTCCAAAAAAAGTAATTTTCCTTGGGCTATGGTAAGACGAAAATACAAAAACAATATTCCAATGTCAAATAAGAAAAAAATCATGTTCAGAGGCCGGAACTTGAACCTACGAGTTTTCACAATCTGGGTGACTGACTGACTTGTCTGACCGCTCTGAGTAACCAACGATTTACTCTCTGAATTAATTTCATTTTATTTTAGATATGAATGGAACTGTCAAGTAAGAAACACAATCATAAAATGTCATAATATCAGTTGAGTAGCTAGTTGGAGTGTAATAACGTTATGCTCTACTGTTCTAATATATAAGAAACAGAATCAGTGTTAAATGGCTTCAGCATGTTGAAGCCATTTAACACTGATTCTGTTAATTCATCACTTAAGCAACTGGATCGAGTGTAATAACGTAATGCTCTACTATTTTTGTTTATATGAATCAAAATTAGTGTAGTTTGGGTCTCTTCTATCCGTTGAGGCGTTTATTTACTTGTTGGCATACGTTTCTTTGCGTATAATTACATAAAAAAATTGAAATAATTTTTGTTAAGTTCTTTACTTTTAGTTACGTTATGTGTTAAATTGAATAGAATTTTATAGGGTTCAAAATCGCTTCTCCAGGCGTGTCAGCAGAGCAGCTGGATCGAGTGCAATAATGTATGCCCGCCCTACCGTTCTTATATATAGAAACAGAATCAGTGTTATTTGGCTTGTACTCGGCAACATAGCTGCATTATCTGTGGGTGAATAAGATGTCCGATAAATGACAGCTGTCAGAACATCTTACGCGACGTATAGAGTTGGTTATTGAATATTAATTTATTGTGATTGTATTGATTTTCTCCATTAAAGTATTCTGGCTATTTGACTATAATTAAAGTAAAAATAATTAATGGAAGAACCCAATAGAACAGTTTCGACATTAAATAAAGCATTTCATCACTAGAGCAGCTGGATCGAGTGTAATAGACAGCTATTACACTGAAATTACACACTTGATTGGACACTTTACGATTTGAGAAATTGCAAACGGAAATATATTTCAGTACCTAAGTTATATGACCCAATTTAGTTTCCATAATCACCGAGCGTAAAATTGTAATAATAATTACAGACGCTAGATGCCAATGCAGATTGTCGTTTTTTTTGGAAGAGTGAAAGATACATCATTTAATTTTTAAAAATGCAATTTAACTGTATATTTAGTTGCGTGAATACGCTTATTTCTTTTATAATGTATGTTCTTTTGATATTGAATCTCATTCCACATGAATTATTCATTGCAATGCTGTCTATCTTGGTGAGGATGGTTGGCGCCTTCACTATTTATCGTACATTGTACTCACTATTTATCGCTTTGTGATGAACGCTCTTTCTCTACAAAAGGGGATTTTATTTCTCTATGGTATGTCGTTGTGGTGTCATGAAAAGCTTTAAAACGTAGTGAACAGTGACAGAAATATAATTATAACTTTAGCTGTTTCTGACCAAGGACCAAACTATTACAGTTTAATATAGGGTAATAGTTTTATATAGGTAATAGTCTAATAGGAGTATAAACCTTGGAAAATAAGATACAATTTTCTAATCTGAAGTCTACGTTATTTCGTATGCAGGCTAAACGCATACGTAACTACGTTAATCAAAGAAAAAATATCTATTCTGATAGCCGAGTAGTGCTTAAAATAATCCAACAAGCATCAATTTGACATGTCACCTGCTTATTTTAAAACTAGTAAAAAACTAAATATACTTGGGCTCAGGAACAGAATCACTGTGAGATGGGTTTCTGGCCACTCAGGCGTTATAGGCAAAGAAAAAGCCCTTGAATCAGCTATATCTGGAGACAACAGA
Organism: Acentria ephemerella; assembly: GCA_943193645.1. NCBI lineage: Eukaryota > Metazoa > Arthropoda > Insecta > Lepidoptera > Crambidae > Acentria > Acentria ephemerella. The sequence goes on along the minus strand of OW971886.1, from coordinate 4,169,263 downwards.
GTGGCCTAGAACCATCAGTTCTATGGTATCTCAAAGAGTGCACTGATTAGAACTATTAGACAGAACACTGCAAACTTGACACTCATTCATATGCGATTAAGCGACTTTTAGGTTTGTTAGTACTGTAAACAGCGTGGAACCCCAATGCACCTGCTATCTAACTGCGGACCCCTAATCATAAGTGAAGCCTACATCTAGGTAGGTGCAAATGAAATTAAAACTTTGAAGCTGGGCAAAACCTGAATTTCATGTAAAGCGCCCTAGTCAAGGAACGACTATAACTTATTGGCGGCAAAATACAATTTAATATTAAGGTCGCAGTGAATAACAAATTCGGATTGCCCCATATGACATATGAATTAAGCTGTCTGATTTCTACAGTTTAATTGTTATTTCAAAAATGATTTCGCAAAAGTATGTACTATGTTCTAATATAGTCATTCTAAAAATAGCAATGATTAGCGAAAATATAAAAATACAAAAAACCAACAACACAAAAGCAAGTAACTGGTAAAGTACCGGTTCGCTTATTTTTGGGATGCGAGTTAACGAATCAAACGGGATTACAAATAACCAAATGACAAAACCAGCATCAATTAGCACCTTCAACGTTAATTGAGATCGTAAACATGACAATATATCAATAGTATCATTGGCCTGAGTGATAAGTCAGGGGTCGATCACTTTTTGAATACATTTTACACATACATTTGCTGAATACAGCAGCTATTCAAATAAAAACTGGGCAATCCCTGATTAAAATGCTTAAAAATCAAGAATGCAAGAAATAAATAAATGTTAGAAATGCTGAATGTTAAAATGTTGATGAAATGAAAAATGATTATACATTTTAATTTACCCACCCAATTTAATTAATAGTACCTGTTAATGGTTGTAGCAACTATATACATTTAGCAGAAAAATTAATATCAATTATATCAGAAATTTTCTGTTTAATCTGTTAACATTATTATGCTAGGGATCATACTCAAATAATTAATTGATACATTGATACGGCTAATCGGGTCCTTATTTATTTTGAAATAGTAAACAAAATATCAAAATAATTTTGGAGAAAAGGGCCTTTTGTAAATTGGTTCAAATATTTGAAATGTCTGTTTTTTACGATTTTTACTAGGTTAAATTACCTAGGTACGCCTCTAAATAAAATGAAACGTTTCTTAGTATTGTTAGATTTCGAAATTGTGTGAACTGCAAAGGTGCTCTGCTTATTCTGGATACAGTTTTCGTATCTGTAAAATTAAGTCAATGGTTCCTTAGCACAAAAAAATTCTTCGCAGTTTCAATGCTTACTTTTAGGAATCGAGTTAGACTTTAGAGGTAACCGAATCTGTGAAGTTGACCTTCAAACTGACTAACATAACTACTACTTAAATTAATCGCTAAAAAATCTTTTATGTTTCGGTTTTGTACATTCGCAGATTCGTATACCTATATTTAATTTTAGGTTTGATTTACATTGAGATAACTAGGTAAGCTATAAATTCCGTTTTAGTTTGATTTAATTTAATTTACACAAATCTCATTTCAAATTAACATAATTTCGGTAAAATAAGTAATACTAACGGATAACTAGATTGAAATTTACACTTTTAAGTATTGGTAGGTTATTAATATAAATTGATAATTATAATTACTTTGTAGGAAATTTATATTACATAGGTAATGTTTATTTTAGAATAAAATAACTTGTCAATTATTACGACATAATAAACATTGCAATGAAAATACTGACAATAAGAATACCCACCTGCTTTTTTTAATTTTTACATTACTCTGTTGTTCAAACAAATAAGAAGTTATTACTCATCTCCATATAATAAACAATACTTTTATAAGGTAATGTGTTAGAATTATTGATTCTTTTACTATCAATCAATATTAGATAATGGCCCCGATTCCTTAGTGCTTAAATTCAAGTTCAGTACTACTCTTTCAGTACAATACAACCAAAAAAAACACAGATGACGGTGACATCATTTGACGTTTCTAAAATGGTGGCTCTTAAGCATTGCCTTATTTTAAAGCGCATCATAAAACATGCCAATTAAAATAAGTCAAAAGTGTATGAATCGTCTAAGCATTTGACATTTGTTAAAGCCATTCTATCCCTTGTTATTAACTTTGAATGAAAGAGATGCGATTAATGAAGTTCACAAACAACGGAATTAGGGCCAATGTCCTATTAACAAATTAAAAACTACAATTTATTCATACAATAAGGTGGCAATTAAGCATACTTTCCGCCTAATGGAAAGAGTTTACTGTAGCCTGTGGACGCATGCAACTCGCGCATTGCCGATTCTGTAAGCGCACACACGTCCTATTTGAAGAATCCCATACTGTACTGATTATCTATACTCATTGTACTCTCAGTAATTATTTCTATAAAAACAAATTCGTCTAAGAAAGCTTAGTATAAAATAAATGATTACCTAAACGATACTTCATTGTGAATGTAAATTGTTCAAACATTTTTCGTTCATTGTTCAGAACAATTTACTTTAAAATAATATACCTTTAATATTGTCATATAAAGTAATCATGTAATCGATTAAGGCTGGTGTACTCCAAAACTTCAAAACTATCATCCAACTGACATTTGTCGTATGGAAGAATCTATAAAAACTGACGATAAATCTAAATAATATTCGTCTGTTTAAATACTGGTAAGCACCAGACATAAAAATTATTGATGTCATTATTTTATAAATATTGTTATTATTTAAAAACAGTGGTTTAATTATGAAGATTTTTTTTAATAGAGTACATTTGAATCCGTTATATAAACTTAATGTGAAGCAAGGCTAAACCGGCTAAACATTACAAAACTTAGTACGTTGTCGGCGTTCATCAGAGTTTTCTTGATATCCTGTGTGCGGTCTTGGTTTCATTCGAACAGGAAATTCAACATCCGCTAGTCAGCTACGTTTCTTGGGACTTTTCTATGTCAAATATCAGGACGTTTCAATTATTGTTATCCTTTCAATAAGTTATTTATTTTAACTTATGAATAATGCAGAATAACATTTTCATTTGAGTCGTTAAACTAAAAATAGATTAACATGAATATTTTATTTCAATTTGGTACCTATTGGTACACATACAGGACATATTTCTTAAATTTTCTCATGAAAATTTAAGAAATATGTCCTTTTATACAAATAGAATGTAATTGTTATAGAATCTATTTGAATGAATAATTACATATAGTATTAACAGTGTTTTGATACAAAAAAATAATGTAATGTTTAGATAAAATTGAAAATATAGCATACCTAATAAGGTTAAGTATAAAATCTGTAATATCGAAACACTGCGTAACTAACAGGGGATGACACAGCGTAATATTACTTCGAGAAAATATACAAATAAATGCAACGATTAAATAACTGTTAAATCTATTAATTTACTTGGTAACATAGTGCAAGAGAAATGTGAGAAGTTATTTGTGGGGAAGAAACTTCTTTCTTCGCCACAAATAATCTCTATAAATGATCGATGGTCCAGTAAAACCAAGTGCAATTCAGACAATCATTAAGTTTACACAGTGCAAGAGAAACGTGTTTGTAGTTAAATTCTTTAAGGTTTTCTCTTAAACAAAATTAAATAAAATTAAAACTAAAGAGACTGCTACTTAAATACAACTTTTTTGTACGGTTCTTGTAAATTTGAAGTTAAGAATGAATTTTGAATTGAATTTTCAGTTAAGACCTTATGTTTTTCGCATATCAAACTTCTGATATAAAAGTAAAGATTAAAGTATTTATATGAAAATATTTGGCAAAATAGTATTTTCTTTACATAACAAAGTAGCATATTATTCTACGAAATCTAAAGCAATCTTGGCTAAAATAAAAAAGGAAAAGGGAATCGAAATTACGACATCGAATCTTTGATCGAGTATGGCATTTAGAGAAACGAATTTATATAAATGTGGGCCTGCGTCTGTGGCCTCCATATTTTCGTAAAAAAATCACAGCATTTAAATAAAAATGATATGAGCTTTTTGCACGTATGTACCATAATTGAAATTTTTTTTTTCGAGATTTCATATAAGATAATTTAAAATTGGCAACCCAAAATTTTAATTTTAATGGGAAACACCAGTTTTTTTTAAGTAAAATAAGGAATGAAACACTAATCGTAGACCTAGCAACATGATTAGCTAAGTATCCAATTGTAGAATCGTGTAATGCAAAAAGAATAATTTTGGTTCTCACTATTGAACTCTATTTGGAAGGTCCGATCGAAGCTTCTTTCAATTTAAGCTCCATTAATCTTACTTATATTTTTCCGTCAAACTCAAGCCTCAATTGAAATCTAAATCGGGAAATAATCCAGGGAACCTAGGTACTAAATTTATTAAAATAAGATTGTGTCTAGATTGTATAGTTTGACAGGAAGCCGGCCTTATTACAACAGGCATGAGAGCATAAAAGACGGATCGAGAATAAAACATTGTCATTAGGTAGCGTATAGCACTGTTATGAAAATAAAGTTAAGACGTACGAAAGTAGTCCTGGGAATGCTATCAAAAATAATACTGTTAAATAAACATCGATTTTAATGAGGAACTGGTAGATTGACAAGTCGATAACGCTAACGGTTATTCACCCGATCGGAATTCGTAATTTCGGAAATACCAACAAATTGAGAAGATGCCTGCGAGCTTTGGTTTATGTGAAATAATGAAGCCAACTAAAAGTATAAAAGGTTATATTGCAGCTACGTTATCATTCTATAAAACCAAAAAAATTTGTAAATACCTCATACACTGGCAACTTTGCTCTTTATATGGAAACCGAGAACTGCTTCTTGCCTAAAATGCTTCTGACGAAGGCAGTGAAGTGTTACAGTCACGATGAATGATGTATATCATCAACTTCTGTCAGTTCGATATTGTTATTGCAAATATAATAAGAATGATGTAACTTGTAAGTGACTCCTGACTTATTTACAGGTTAAATTTTACGATTTCTCTTTATCATTCCATATTAGGATGTCATAAAAAATTAAAATTATTACCTAATTTTTTTTGTCTTTTCATGTAGGCCATCTCAAAAGTTGTTGGTTATTAAGGTGCAAATTAATAAAATAGTTACCAACATTATTCCACCAAAAATTGGAAGCAGCATAAAAAATAACAAGGCAGTAAAAAAGACGTCACTTCCCCTAGTCTTCTCATTTAATGTGTAATAAAAAAATCGTATAAGTACTTTAGTTGGGAAATACAAATTCATAGTTGTAGAGATTTTTTTCAAAATAACCATTATAATTTAATTATTAGTCTAATATTATATAGGCAGATGTATCATTATCTGATAACTGCCAAAACAGAATCCAAATGCTATAATAGCAAGGGTTCAGATCGTTACAAAAGATTGATGAGCAATTACAACGCGAAATAAATTGATATTGGATGGTGTTGATCCGGGATAATGACGCAGGGCTGTTTAACAAGATACGAGGTAATAAATATTATAAATTAGCTCTTAATTAGATCAGAGACATTTAATTTGAATTTAGATTGAATAGAGAATACACACAATGAACTCATCTCGTGGTGCTCAAGGGCTTCTCAAATATCTGATTAACAACCATTTGACTATTTTCAAGTCCAATTTATTTATCCATTTAATAAGATTTCTAAATCACTGGAATTCAATGTATTATATTGGACCGAACTCATTATGTGTTGGTAGCAGGCGTTTCAAAATGGGAAAACACATAATATACTATAGATAATCAACCTCTCAATTATATATTTTACTTCTGTATTGTAAGAAAATGTAAACAAATATATTTTGGTTGATTGATTGGATACAAAATTTTTACAAATCTAGACATCCATGATCGTTACAATGGAAAACTTCAATTAATTGTGTAAACTTAAGTCATTGGCTGAACGAGATTTGAAATATGCTTCTGAAAAGGATTCTATAAAAGATGTCCATATAATGTTTAAAATAGCCAAACAAAAGATACTACGACAACAAACGTCATTTTCGACCTATGGCGACTATTACAGAATGTTTTGAAGGGATGGGCAAATATTAACTGTCTTGTTTGTGTACCGAATGAGGTTCTATTGTGGTGTAACCGCCTGCAAGAGTTGAACCCAGTTGAAATTTAGGGTGTTATCGGGTAACGTTCAGAGCTATAAAGTTATTTTCGTGGCGTTGGAAGAATGTTGAGAACTAACCTCTTCAGTTCTTTTTTACCACTTTAATTATATGTCAGTATTAAAAAAATATTGAACTATCTGTCAAGAACAATTTTTCAATATGATATACATTTTTTTTTAAATGATATCGTTGATGATGATTATGATAATTGTTTATACTACATCTAAGGTTTATTAGGCAAGTATAATTAGAGAGCTCCAATTTCCGTATGTGTTGTTACGTGAGTACGTAAAAAGCACACGAAAAGTACTTATGAATTAGGTAATCAAGACCTATGATTATTTTATCGTAGATAATAATACAATAATAAATCAACATTAAATGCAAGTTTTACTACGGCTCCGTCTCATACAGGTAGCTCCCTTGCGCCAGGTGCAGTGCTAAGTGTTCCAAGCAAGGCAAATATTCAGCTCTCAATAAGAGCTATATATTTGCGTCGTTTGGAGTTGAAACTATGGGGTCCTAATACATTTTTAAGGACCTATTTAAGAGACTCTCACATGTGTCGAGGTGAGGTGAGAAATCTTGGCCAACGGATCGGCTTTGCTATCCAACGTGGTAATGTTGCTAGCCCGTTAGGCACCATTCCTGATGATAGCCCTGGGGATGATATAATTTGAAGCTTATAATTTTAATTAATAATAATTAATTTTAAAATTATGTATTGAATATAAAGATAAAAAATAGCTCTTGGCCTTCATATCACCTAATAATAAGTGCAGATAAGGCCAAAGATAGAAGCTAACTACACCTAGATTTCTCAACCACAGAGAAACTGGCAATCTTACCTCCAACTGTCGGAATATAACAATGCTCTTAACATTATTATAGGCAGGCAGACTTACGTAAACAGGTAGTGGATGCCATGGTGATGGTGGTAGCTGGCTAGCTATGCTATGGGGCTTTTTCTGAGACCACCTGGCCAGGTAATTGTCTCTAAAACTCAATAGTTAGTTTTGCATTAACATTATTCATAGAAGCGTAAGTTTTTAAAAACATTTTAGAAACAGAGGAAATCATCATCAGTCAGACTCAGTTATGAATGATATTTTCTTTTTATTCGTATCATCTACTACTTAACAAGATGATAGTGCAGTATTTTGGTATAGTTTTTCTTATTTACACTGTAGTATCTGTTTTATTAGGTCAGTGTGTATACTTCCTAATATTACGAGGATATTGCTGACCCAGATCGGGACCATCTCCACCATCGGGGGATCTCTCGGAAAAGGTTTATGGTTTCAATACTTCCTTAGTGCTTCATATAGGTACTCCTGTAGGACACGTTCCTCTTGAAGTTTTAAATTTCAAAAGAATCATTGATATTATTACATAGACCAAATAACTACTATACTATATATTTTACAATTTAATGGCTTTTGTTGGCAAAGCAATACATAACATTATACGTTTGTGCATGACCTATATTTATAAACAAGAACACAAAACTTGCATAACGTTGACAACCTTCGCAAGGTGGGTTTAATCTGGTTCAGGGGTTTGTATCCAATTTGCCGTCGAGTTATTGTGGGGCTTCTACCGCAGTTCTTGTAATTGACACCGAAAGTAAAACCGCAACTTGCCAAGCGGAAAAGCGCAATGTAAAAACAACCGCGCAAAATTACGACACGTCGACCCGCGGACAATCACCGAGAATATCCAATCTACTAAATGCTTTATTATTATTGTCCCGAACAGAGTTACTTCCAATAAAAATAACGTAATTCATCGTCCGAATAGATCGCTCTTATAGGTTTAGTTTAGAAAGTTGGCATCTTGTCCGTAGCGGCTATTCCGCGTTTCCTACATAGGCTACCATGCGGCAGGTCACATAAAAAGAAGGCTCTATTTAACGGGAACTGATTCGGAAAAAAGCGCTTTGTGATCTCCAGAGCGAAGAACCGGATTACCGTGGCCCGTCTGAAAAACAAATCTACTACGATTTACGTACCGTAAACTCGTTACGCGTTCAAAACGAGACGTATTCTGCGTGTATAGTATTGTTTGAATTTATCTCTTATTGCATTAACACGAAGGTCGAGATCCGGTTTGATGGTGGCGGTAAGCGCGGCGAGAGAGAGGCGAGCTTATACGGTTGTCTATGGAGCGTTAGCAGGTTCATTCGTAGGAAGTGTCGTTATCACAGTCGCTGTTCGGCAGTCGGGCGGCGTCCATTCTACAGGGTGCTCTGTGTTCTCGCTTCAGCTAACATCGCTCCGAGAGAAGTTTTGCGGAGATCGCGTTCCGGAACACGCCGGCTTTTCCCGGCTCGTGACTATCTTGACTGTAGAAAGTGAAACTGCATGGTTGAGACGTGATAACAAATTGTGGAAGGACTAAGTGTTATTTGTGTTTATATTGGTAGTGGGACATCTCTTAACTGGATTGTAATAAACATATTTGAACTTGTTTCGATATCAGCGCAGTTTTGCATGTAAAACTGGGAGCTTGATTATTGAAGCATAGTTGATATTTTCCGCAAAAGGTAAGTTTAACTGTACTGTGATAGACAAAAAGTATATATATTTTTTATAAATAAAGAGAAAAAATTTAAGACGATAATTTGCAAATTGCACAATTTCAATTTATAGAAATCAGCAATAATCATAAATATCTAGAGTAAATTTTTGAAATATATTTCTTTCCTGAAGTTTTGAGAAGTGGTATTCCGTTTTATTTTGAAATAATTTTCGAGTTATCCAATTTATAAGTAAGATTATATTATCAACATAAATCCAAATAAACAATCAATTTAACCCATTTAATGGTTACTTCTTGGAGTAGCATGAAGCCCATAAAATTGTAAGAACTGCGAAACTCAACAACAATAACTTAGATTAAGTGTCTCTAATGTGACTTTCTGAAAAATATCTAAGTTTTGGTAATTAAAATTTATAAGTTGTGGCTCCAATATTTTTATCATTGTTAAAGGAACAGAAACAGGAAGAATTTTATCTATATCTAAGGACTAGTTTTTTTTAAAGAAAAAGCTTGGCAAACTACTCGACACCGCCTGACAGTAAGGAGATCGAGAAAAATAGTCCCTACGTGAAGATTGCTAGTGCAGTATGCGACATTGTCGGCCAAAAACTGCTTTTTGCTCGCCTCTTTTAAAGGAACTTGTTGTATGTGTTGTAAGGAGTGATGAAATCTTTTTGTGGGTAAAGTAGACGTGGAGACAGCGAATGAGTCACTCCGTAGGCCAGCGCGCATGCTCTTGAGTAGGAAAGGAGAGGAAGAGATAAGGTCAAAGCGCTCTAAAGAATACTCTTCATAGTACAACCGATAATGGGCACTAAGCGACGCAATTGCAGAGGCTCTTGGTTCATAACCTCTTGAAATGTCACAAGGTAGAAGACACTTTATGGATTTAGGCCACATAGACCAATTCCGAAATTTCTATGCGATAACGAATTCTAAACCAAAAGGTAAAGGTTTACTTGGGAATTAAATCATGAAATGAAAAGAAAAAATCTATTTATGACTACAATATCATTATATCATTTATGTTTCTTAAGTTGATTTAATTCCTGAGGTACATAATTACTTAGTTATTATTTTAATTTAAAAAACCGCTGTTCATAAAACTGTGCAGTGCATATTGCTACTGTTAACACACTCGTGCGAGATCTTCTGTACGCTTCTGGTTGCTTATTATCATATCGTCGAAATACATTTTCATTTGCGGCAGTAAGGAAAATTTATTGGCTAATTAAAAGTGAAGATGTTCGTTATTTAAAATGAGTTATGAGAAGCTTATATTCGTAGAGTTTACTGATACGGTTCAAATTCGATTGTTCGAATTTCAAATAACGAGTAATAATAGAAAGTTGATATTAACTTTAACAAGAAAAAAGACTAATACTGAAATTTGTGAGAGTAAGTTCATCTTGTTTTTTATATATAAAAATGTAGATATATTCGTTATTCTCGCTAAAACTGAAAAGCGGCTTGATGGATATGAATAATTATTTATTGAATAATTTGTTTTGTCCGATTTTATTAAGAGTTAAAAATTAGGAAAATCCTAAAGAAAAGCTAAGAAACAATTTACTTGCTCTTTGGAAATATTAATTTAAAAATGGTAATTTGGTATGTAAAATCATCTTATTGACATGAGTTCTATAATTGTTATGACAGTGCTAAAATTGTCATTTCTTCCACCCCTACTTTTGATAGATGGCGTTAGTGGCAGACAAACTTTATGTCTACGAACTATTTGGGTAGACCTGTTATATAAACTGAAAATGATACTAAGTTCACCAGCTTAACAAGTTATATAGCTGCATATTTCCATGGATTGTTTAAAGCGATTGGTTTTTGATTTGCCTTGTATTAGATCAATGTTAGCAAAAAAATGGAGTACAATCTAACAGATAGCATCTAATTCAGCCATTGATATGGTTGATTGCATGGTTCATGTTGATGTCATGACATATTGTATGTTATGTATCACCGCTCAAAATCAAAGTGACGCAGCGCTCTGTTGTAAGAATGAAATTATTACGATAAATGGTGTTAAAATTGCTTTTCCATTTTAATCATTACAGTTCATTTGTAATATTTGTTTATTTAACGCTGTTCTTATATGTAAATAAGGATTTATTCCAAACGGAATGGTAAGTAGGAGTAAATTAAAATTTAATACTGAATTAATGTGTGTACCAATTTAACATTCTAAATTGGTATTCATTTAATCTGAATGTTGATTTAATATTTAGAAAATTATGGCAGCATGACAGAATAGAACGGTAAGGACAAAATAATAAAACCATTTTTGGATATTATCAAAGAGTTGTTCGTTATTCATGAGATGTATAGGAACCGCCAAGCTGTTGATGTTTTAATACAATGAATCTATAAAAATTCATTTTTGATTAATATCAGAACATTATGGTTTGTAACAGACGCCGAAAAAGCTCTGTTCTGTGAAATTAAATGCAAAAAGACATAATCTTATATGGAATGCATAATTAATATATTGTAATGTCGGAACAGATTTTGTTTGAGGTTCCCAACGAATTTAATGAAAATATGCGAAGTGTTTTTTTAATGAAAACAAGAGAGATATTGTAGCACTAAAGAACATATGTGTCACTTACTGAATTAGTTAACTAACTTGTTACTAGGAACTTAGTACAACACATATAATAAGTTATTATTTTTATGTTGAAATATTTCTAACAGTATAAAAGTTTAACAAGTATAAAAGTTTAATATTATACAGATTAATACATTAACAGATTATAGTATTTAACAGATACTATTATGTTTAGAGGTCCACAATTTCAATAATTTTAAGTATTTTTTTTACATCAATATGGCAATCTATTGTTTAGTGCACGAAAATTTATAATTTATAAAATACACATAGCTTATAACACAATATTCTATATTACATTATACCGTTACATATATCCCGTTTTAAAGTTCCATTTAATCAACTTTAATCATGACAATCGTTTCAGACTGGCACTGCATTGTTGTATGTTTTTGCTCGTTCACTTTTTCTTTAGTGTCCAAATCGAAAATGTTCGATTTTTAAATTGATATTTTATCGCGAAGCATGTGGTGAATAAGTGTGGTTAGGCGTTAATTTTATGAATATACTTTTTGTATTTTACTTTCATCAGCGGGTGGATCTTGGTTGGTAGAAATTTTAGTGGTGTAATATTTTTTGAGATTAACCGTTTTTTCTGGCAATCCGATGCCAAACAATCTCTATGCAGCTTATGAAGAAGAATTCGGCGATAGATATATAAATAATATGTTAAAAATTTTGTTTCGGCACCCAATCAAATCAAGAAGAAGAACAAAAAGAAATAACAAAAGAGAGAGCGAGAAAAGAAATTTTATGACACGTTAATTGGTCGCACAATCAGAGCATGCTGGCCCTACCGGCACAGTTACCAATTCCCTCCTTCATAGTTCATAGACTCCTTGAAAAGTGACGTGAAAAGGCACCAGACCGGTGGGGGTGGCTAGGGTAGTATTTTGCAAACTGCACTAGCTAGCTATCTTCGCATGTGGGCTCATTCTACTGCTCACCATCCGGTGCCATGTCATTTGTGTGGTTTGCTCGTTGATTACTAATTCGGTTTCAGTTATTCGATACAAAACTTTCTTATTTTGCAACAAATTAACAACAATCATGCATACGTCTATCAAATTGGCGACAAAAACGCCATTTTACACCTATTGTGCGAATATATTACAATGCCGTTATAATTAGGGTTGCCTACATTTCATGGGGAAAATATAGTATTTTCTGAAATAAGTCATAAAAAAATATAGTATTTTATGGAAAAAGGAGAAATAAAAAAATATATTATTTTTGCATACTATATATTTCTCCAACAGTATATAGTTCGCAGACCTTAAATATAGTACAAAACTATATATTTTAATACGCTTGGCAACCCTAGTTATGACCTACCAAACGTCAAAACATCTTCGATGAGGCTAGAAAACATTTATAAAATATTATTTTTTCCTTAACAATAGTATATAGTAGCAAAAACACTATTTTTATTTTTTTACGACTTTGTCTATACGATGCATGGTACTTAAGTGGTGATTTAGAATTGGGCCAATTTCCTTACAGAAAACCTCTTTTATTGAAATAGATTTTATGTTAAATAATTTTTGTATAAATATTCGCATTTTATAGTACCTAATTTTAGGGATCCTGCTTCTTGTAACTAGCTATATACTTGATACTAAAATTGAAAAACAAAATCCTGATCGTCCTTAATGAAGTAGTCTGGGACGCGTGTGGCAATCGAAAATTCATTGACAGGTCAGATTCTAATCTGGCAAGATAGCTGGGCAGGCCGCGGCGTGACTTGGTTGGGGAAGAGACGAGATTAATGATGAGGGCGGATCGTCTCATTCATTCACTTACACCGCACTGAATACCTAATTCAATGGTTCGCGAAAGTAAAGCTCTCAAAATGCATAACTTAAATGACTATCTTGATAGATTTTTATCATTACTTGATAGAGGAGGTCGTGGACGTAGTAGTAGTTAGGGCGCCGCGGCTGGGTTAATCAAAGTTGGTCGAGTCGAGTTCCTAAATGTTCCGGAACACGTTAACCCGTTGGTCCCAGTTGTTACTGCAATCGCTATCACCTACTATCGCATATTGGGTCAGAGAACTCCTTATGTTTTTGACTCATTGGACAAGATAGTTAGTTTATGTTGATGGTTGACAAAACTGTTAATCACGAGCTAGGATTAGATGAAATTTTTAATCTATAACAACATTTAATGTGGAATAGTCAAACTACTTGAGATTTTCCTTATTCAGTACCTTGTTCGTCAAGGTACTGAATAAGGAAAATCTTACATCACATAATAGAGGCATAATATGATATATACATACTTATATATATACTTATTTTCCCAATCTAATAACACCGAGACCAGATACGTACCGTGCTACTATTAACGCTTAAATAGAAGATAGATAGATAAAGTAAATAAAGATTTATTTTTCGTTTCTATTAATATTTGATAGTATTTCTGTTAGCAATAACTTTAAGCCTTATTGCCTATTTATTAATTTATGAATCAAATATTCATAAATTTCACGGATCTGGTAAAAACAAATTGTTTCTATTTGTACCTTAATAATAAATAGTTAGTAATGAAAGCGGAACCTTCCAATAAAATAATGCGTTGATTGAAATTTTAAAACTTTCCATCTAATCAATTGAGAATTAATAGTTTTACGCCATACCAAGACTTAACCACGATTTAGTGCATGAAGTTATTTAAACGAGAAAGAACTCAATATAACAAGCGATAAATTCAGTCTTTAATTTTGGATTTTTTACCTTCTTATTGTAGATGTCAACTTTTAAATATTAAAATTACTTTAATGAAAAACATTTGTACTGAAGACGCATAGACACAATGTTTCAATTCCACCTATAAGCTCAAAAAGAACACTGTTGCTATTAAATATGAAAAAAAAACAATTTTTTAAATTTCGAAAGGTTCTCAAAAAATACAAAAATACATTTACTAAACATATGTCCAACTGACGGCAAGCGATAATAATTGCGAAGATTAAAAAATAATTGGCGTTGATATTCAGGTGACAAGTTATGTCTGCCGTGCCCTGTAATTACATTGGTGGCTGACTTTCCCTTTACACGAGACAGCGACTTTCTTGGCTGAAATAGAAAAACGCACGATGGTCATTCGGACGCAACCCTGCAAGTAGGCCAAGCACCAAAAAAATCTATTGTGCTTCAGTTTGTCTATAGAATTGAATTCATATCAAACCGAAAGTATCGGTTGTCAAATAATTTAGCTTTGCTACAATTTTCGGAAGACAGTCGTAACATTACGATATACCATCTGACAGTAGGTAGGAGCAATCTGTCGTTGATGTCGAAATCGTAATAAAAGATTTAAATGGTAAGAAAGGCATGACGTGATGTAACATTGTAATTCAAAATTCTTATTTCGTTTATTGTAAAGCACTAAGTCACAAGTAACTATTCGATATATTTTAAGTCGTATTTCAACTAACGTCTAACTTTGCGACTGAGGTAACTTCACAAGAATAATAAGACTGAAATGTACTTATAGAATAAAAGTCTTAAACCCCTACACCACGCGAAAGTTGGACCTAGCTACGGTTGTTTCCAGATATCTGGTAGACCAAAACGTCAGATAAAGAAGGTAAACATTGACATGTCGCCGCCTGCCCTTATAAAGACAAATTTTAAAACTTATATGTAACGGACAGCAACATATAGAACTAATATAAAGAACTAAAAACACGCAGTAAACTGTAATTATTTTTTTGTAATTTAATTACTAATGGAGCTAAGGAATATTATATAAATTTCTAAAGCTAGTTAAATATGAAATTAAATTTTATACTTGAAAAATTTTAAAATATACATATTAGCATTTGCCTAGCGAAGTTTCAAACTTAATATTTTACAGCAGCAACTTGGGGCATTAGTTAACTTTTCTGTCCATAAAGGATTAGCGACGGGGCGACCGACACGTAGGGATACTTAGAAACTTTTTTGACCGGTTGTACGAAAGGGTAGAATTAAATTCTAAACTCTACTTATCACTCTACCCTGCGTCATCCTACACAGTATTTTTTGTAGATAGTCAAATACTACATTAATTTAAACATAATGGAGAACAAATTAATAGATTCATTGAATTTTTCATTTTTTATAAAAAGAACAGACTGTACACCGCCTGATGGTAAGCAGTAAGAGAAGTCAATATGCGAAGATGCAGAAGTTTAGAATGCAAAATACCACACTAGTCACTTCCACTTTGCCAGCTCATGTATCCCTATAATGTAAGGAATTCCACGCTTAGGTGTGCGACTAAGAAAAGTCGCGAAATCTTTTTATGTGTAATCTAGACGAGGAGACAGTGATGAGTGACTCCGTAGACTAGTACGCGCGTTCCTGAGTATGAAAGGAGGGATAAGGTTAAAAAGCTCTTCAGAGCACTCTCCATGGTACAATAAAAGGCACTTAGCGACACTATATTGATATGTATTTGCAGAGTCTCTAGGGTGTTCTTTACCTCTGCAATGCCAACTATACGCACAGAGCTTGACTGCAATCAGTCCAGAGTGTCGCGGAGGTACTGAGCAGAGCAAACTAAAAGATGCGATGTAATTCCACGCAAAACTGGACCTGGGTTTTGTACAAAAGGCATAAGTGGTCAGGCGTGAAATACTTACGCACCTTGTTCAGGACTTTTGATGAGGTGGTCTTGTGTTCAAGTTCAATGTTAAACAGTTAAGTAATAGCCGTAAATTGTGATAGATATGTACTTGGAATAATAACGCCTAGAAACCAAATTCATTTCAAAATGTAAAAAGCAGTGCCATACGTACGTGAGAATATATATATGACCCATTCGCCTACATGGATCAGTTTTCACAGATAGCTTTTAATCTAACTCATAATACGATGAAGTAATATTAACAAATCACTATACAAAAATTTCAGAAATATGTTAATATTTCTATAAGTTAATCCTCATTATCATCATCATATTAGCCGAAAGACATCCACTGGACATGGCCTCCTCGAAGAATCTTCAAACCGTTCGGTCCTGCACTGCTGCGCTTCTTAGTTAAATACCTATACAGCTTTTTCAAAGTTGAATGTAAATTTACTATAATTAACAAACGTAATGATATACGTAGACGATATCATTACGTTTACGACTGATAAATACGAAGACGACTGATAAAATAAATGAGATGACTCAATTAGATATAAACATAAGATATACTTGAATTGATTGGTAACAATAGACATGTGTGGGTTGACTGACATATCCAACGTTAATTAAAATTAATTAACAACCTGATTAACAGTAGGAATTACCAATACGAATACAGACTAAATACGGTGGTTTGCTAATGTCGAATCAACAGTATAAGCAAACGTGTTTGATAATATGTGGATCTAATGCAGTCCCATTTAACTAAAGTATCTACGAAAAATAGTCCTTTTTGTTAGTTCCTAGTAAATCATTAACAGTTTGTAAATCATTAACCTTTCTACACGCTAGCCCAATGTGAGTTGATAGCTTAAAGCGGTCACCAAATTGGAAAATTACTGACTTTAAATAATTGACTCAATGATCACGTAAGCTTCTCTGTCGAATCACTACGCTAGGTAAATATTTACATTGAAATGGTAGAAAAAAATTCCCAACAGGTCTGCAAAGACAACTTTATAAATCACAAGTAAAAACTGCTCAGAAATTAATTTTCGCTTTTCTTAATCAAAATTTTCTTACATATATATGTTTGTGTAGCAAGTCGCTCAAAGTAGTCAAAAAAATACTCCTTGCATGTGAAGTTCACGCCTGGAAGTGGATACTACATTAATGGGCGCATGAACATAATTATATTTTTTTATTCAATTTCAATTTCATATTAAAATTCACAAGAAACATTCATTTTCTTTAGAAATTGTCTGTATCAACACACACACACACATATAAATTCCGTCTTCTAAAACGAACTAATTGATTAAATTGATAATTACTGTAAACTTCATACAGTACTTAACTTATTTTTATATATTAAAAAATATTAACTTCCCTTATACAAAGCCTTAAAGATGGGACTTTGACACGTATTTGGCATTTTTATAAGTCTATTTTAATGGTTCGTTACAAGTCGGTCCTTCGGCAGAGTAAGCAGAAGAGTTTACGATGCCATAATTCCAACATCTTAAGATGGGCTTATACTTTCGTGAAATGTTCTTAAAAAACAATAAACCATATTCAAGTAAGACTTCGTATTGTCAGCTTATAATAATAAAATAGACAAACATTTGTTTATAGTCACTATTGAAATAACGGTTTGAATCTTATAGATATGAATAATTATCGACCTAGGTAAATTTGCACGTCTTCAGGAATGTATTGCAGTTATATTAGTTATACCAATTGCTTTCAAGCAAGGATTGGTGCTAATACTTGAGAAATATACATTAATAAGTCAGTTTTATGAATCCACCTGTAACATTCCCCCCCCCTCTCACAAGAATCTAAGACTCAAGCCTACTCTACTCTCAACCCCAAATAATATCATATACTCTTCCTGGACTACCTAAGTACCTAATATACATATCTCTATATCAAATAATACCTATGTTAAGCCATACCAGAATATCAGACTGTGTACTTTTATTTAATATTATATTATATACTAAAATTGGCCAAGCAAGTGATCATCTAGTAATGGTAGGACTCTAGTTGTGACGCAGATAACCCAAAGTTCTTTTATGAGGTATGTGAAGCTTACTTTAGTAACTGAATGGGCATGTAAGATAAGGATAATTAAAAGAATTAAATAGTAAAAGATATAAGGTATTTAGAAAAATTCAATAATTAATAGTTAAAGTTAAGATAATTTAAATTTAGATATTCCTATATTTCTTATTGAATGACATGTATGGGAATCTAGTAATAGTGATTGTTTATAAAGGAGGAGATTAGAATATATAATTGAAAGCTACTGTTGTCTCCGCAACCATACTTGGATATTATGGGTCAATACTACAAAACTATCCTTTAGTTGCGGGTGCCTTACGAGCTCCAACCGCCGCCCCAAGGCGAGTGAAGGCCAACCATAGATTGCCTTCCCCTGAAGTAATATTTATGTTTTGGAATTTGAAGCGCCCGAAGGCTTGTATGCAACAGAGTATCTCTGAGCACAAAAGTAGGTCAATTAGTACATGAATGTAACCGCACTCTAAGTATCCAGATTTGTTTATAATAAGTTTTCCTAATGATGTTGCTGATAAGCATAGCTAGAAATACATTAGCAAACATGCCACCAATACAATAGTATCAATACTAATATGCTAAGGGTGGATCAACTTCTGTACCTCTACGTGAGATATTTATCCAGAGGTTTCCACGCATTCAGAGTAAATCAGACCCAATAGCCAAATTAGTATAACCGATGATAATTGTAGCCCTACCTAAATCCTTATGGTAGTGATCAATGTCAATAAGCCAATGAGTGGTCCAACTTTGAACCTCCGTGTGAGATATTTATCCAGGGTTTCCACGCATTCCGTAAGTTTATCAGATCCTGTCAATAAGCCAATGAGTGGTCCAACTTTGAACCTCCGTGTGAGATATTTATCCAGGGTTTCCACGCATTTAGTAAGTGATTCAGACGCATCAGTCAGATTAACGTTGATAAACAGTAGAACGTATAAGTGAGGGTGTTCCTTACACCGGCGCATTCACTCTTATAAATATGTCGGCAAGGTTAGCATCACTAACCGGCAGACAGAATAACGTAGTGCTTTGGTGATTGGTAGATTGTAGTAGATCAGTGTGCATGATTTCAAATGTAAATCAGCAGTCCTTATCATGCTGTTATATAGCAATTTGACTTAAGTATGAATTATCTGGTACTTATTGTAGGCCATCCATAGGACAGGGACGCAAAATGTTTTCACCTTGCAAATATATTGGTAAGGAGATATAACCTTAATTATGGTAAGTTATTGATATCGGGGTGTTTAATTCACCAAATGGTTTTGTAATATTGTGCAACCATTATTTCGGTGCGTTCGTAAGAAAATAATATATAGACTAATCACAGCCTCATAATCGTATACCTAAGCTCACTAACATCATCCTAGTCAATAGCCACACATTCAGTAGTATGACCTATGAGTGAGTAACCGCAAATGGTTTAAAATAAATAAGCAGGAAAACGGAAAATAAGTTAATTATAGAGGTAGATTATTAGTAAATATTGGTTACGTAATTAGAAATTATTACTTGGCTGAAAAGAAATACAATTAATAATAAAAATTAATAAAGATTAAATTTAAGTTAATAATGTTAAGATTTTATACAACTGCCATCTGCAATTCCTGGAAAACAAGACACATGTAAAATTATATTTTAAAGTGACAGTCCGTAACCGACCGTAGTCCGACTGCCGGTAATGACGCATTACTTATAATTTCTGAAAGAGAAACCAGGTTAGCACACAATACATCTTAAACTGCCTTATCCTGCTACACGGCTCCACCTGATGTGTCCTCTCCTAACAAATACCTGGTTAGAGAAACAATTGCGACGGAGAATCCGATGCTCGCGCTCGACGCCATCGCTCCCCGTCCGTGCCCCAAGCCAAAGTGTCGCCCCCGAAACGTCTCCAATCCTCGCCGCCTGAGCTCATTACCTTTCACTTCCTGATATTAACCGACCAAATACAATATTAGAACCGAAACCGTTTTTAGTATGAAATCATTTGATTTTACTCATGTTTGAAAATCTCCTTCATTTTTTCTTATCATGGTTCCAAACCTCGACACTAGACGGCGCCCTCTACTCCCGTCTCCTCCCTCTGTATGAGCAATCGATTATACTAAATAATCGAATATATTGTAATAAAAAAGAACAAATAAATTAAATAAATGTGACATAATTTTGTTGTTATTTTTACATCATAATAATTATTATATTATGATTCATTTATTTTTCTTAAAGTATATAGCATCGGAGATCTCCCCAATATGACAATGCTTTATTTCTGAAGAAGCTCCCAACGACGAAACTAGTTGGCATCGACGCGCTTCTACTCCTATATATATAGGGAATTAAATACAAATATTGAAAATAATGTTTCGATTATGAATCAAATAAATTTCCTTTTTTCTTTTTTAATTATTTTCCTGAGCGTAGACCTCCGTTCCGTCACACACCGCTGTTGTTGTTTTACCATAAACGTTTTTAAGACGAGACTCGTGACATTGTCGGTATTAATGCTCCGTGCTATTCGAAGAAGTACTCGTTGCGAGATCAATGCAACGCTCGTCACGAGATTCGCCCAATCTTCACTTGCGCTTTTAGTGTTTACGCCATTATCGATTTCTTTACCGTAAAACATCGTGTTTACGTAAGATTTAGGTAAATTACGCCCTCGTTTTGTTAGGTTTCATACGCGTGTAATCCCATAAGCTTTGCGTTAAAAACAAAACCAGTTAAATTGTAATCAAAAGTATTTATTAAGTAACATTTTACGGTTCGCTGTTCGAGTGATTACCAAGATTGTTATATACGCGGAAGCAACGCTATTGCCCATAATATGGAGGTGATTAATTACGTAATTTAAATAACATTCCCAATTCACCATTATATTTAATTTAATAGGGTGTTTTCTAACAATACAATTTTCAGAATACTGGTAGAAGTAATTTGCATAAGCAAAAATATCATCGTCAAAATCATCTTTAGGGGTTTATCTCAAATACAAAAAGATGTTTCGAATAAAGTTAAACGTCCTGGGAAATTATTGAAAAAGGAAAAAAATATCTCTATCGACAAAGAATTTTATCGTCTGATAAAATACTTTGTCGATATGCCTGTTACGACATGAAAGCTTTTGTATAAAATACTTGTGCGATGTTAATGCGGCACGGGGAGCTATCTGAAATTTATATTGTAGCTATTAATTCTATTCACGCGTCTTAAACGAGCGGGCTTAGAGATGTAATGACGCGTATTTTGCACAGGCAGTACTGGACCGTTAGTGGACGCGTTGGAATTCGCCATGTAAGTCCCGTTACATGATCAAACTTAACACATTGATGAGCCTCTGCTAACAAATGTAGAGAAAAGACGATTGTTGACTCTGTATTATTGTTAACCCCGTAACCCGAAGCTTCTAATTGAATCGACGAAGACTCGTTCCTAACTGGACATACACGAACAGACGCATTTTCTCCTTAAAATAACAATTGAGCATTCTCGCTCAATGAGGTTATGGAGAAATGTTAAATCATTTTTATGTATATATTTTTTTTCTATTTATTACTAAGCTATAGTTTAATTTAGATGGTATATATACCGCTTCAACTATTATAGCCATTCAGCAGTTCGCTGTCAAATATAAGGTAGACAATGTAATTACAGAGCATAGAAGGCATTAACGTATCTTGCCTCCAGAGGATCATCGTGTTGATTACCTTGAGCTTATTGGTGCTTACTGACATGTGTTCTCGCCATATTGAGAGTCTGTTCTCAACTATTAGTTGGATTTTTTAACATGATAAAACATGTACTTTGAAAATTTATGATGGTAAAATAAAAGCTATGAAATTATTTAAACATATATTAGTGCATTCGACGTTGATGACGTTTTTAAAACTAGATTCAAACTAATTGAGAGAGCCGTCAATCAAAATAATAATCGATTAGCACATAAGTGGTAACTAAGTTCTAATTTAAGTGAACCAATAAAATACACTTTGAAAGCGATCAAAAAATAATAATAAGTTGGTGTGTCGTTGTGTTAGTCGTATCCGTTCACTAATCGTTGGCTACCATTATTTTTTCTACCATTTTGATTCTACAGGTTATTGCAACGTTGATATTAAATTAGTTTTTCCAATCGTTTCATTGCATACAATACCCAGGTTCTTATTAACATAGCCGTACTATATTCACTTAGAGATGTCGAGAGTGAAGGCGGATTTAAGTTGACCGTGAAAACACGAGTTTTCTGTGTACTCGGGCAAGTGACTTCTGGAACCAGTGAAACTTTCTTGAAAGTATTTACGCCCTTCAAACGTTACTATATCGTCTGTGTTCGATAGCCGCAACCAAATTCTAGTGTATGTGTGTGTGTGTGTGTTTGTCACACATGTCACACACACATGTGTGTAAAAAAATAAAATAGTAACTGGAATCTATGACAACTTTACATAAATACATGTTAATTTACTGGATTACATACAAATATTCAGTTCATTCTTAACATTTTGGTTCTAGATAGCTATTTTATTTAGTAAATATCTTCTTTAATGTACATATCTGAATATATTGTGTATTAATATTGTAATAATAATTACAAAATAAACCTTACTGCATATAATAGTAATCATAAAAGACTAACTCTATTATTCTTTCTCTTAAGCTGATTTATATTTCATACAAAAATAAAAACGGTATTTGTGTAAGTGGATCCTAGCTTTTACTTAAAGAAAAGAAAGAAAGAAAACTTAATTTAATTCAATCAAGCTAATATTGTAGCGTACTTACGTAAGTAATTATATTATTAACATATTCTATGATTTATTTCTCGTATGTGATTGTATTCCTCGTAACAAACAAAAGTCAATGTAACAAAATTTAAAGTAGGTACGGGCGTAGTTAATATACATACGTATTGTTTTAAGAACGAGCTCTTATAGATAAATATGGGAATTTTATGAAGTCATACCTAACTTTATTTATTAATACAATTACGGAATATCACGGTAAGCGATTAAGCATCTTCACCGGTAATAATTAAAAAATAACGGTAAACAAATGGAATGTGACGTCTAAAATGAGAATGAAGGCTTATTCATTTGATAGTAATCAAATGTACCCATCACCTGAAGGTTATTCATAATAATATCTAGCTACATCGTAATAAGAGTTGTAATTATGTTACGTTCGACAATGACCTTTCGTTCACCCTAAATAAAGCAAAGTTCAAGATTCTATACCGAATGAATATGACAACAGATGAATGTGAATGGTGGAATTAATATGAAAAAATATAATGCTTAATTGAAATCTATGTTAAATTACTGGCGCGTTATGGACCACGATAAGATGTCTAAAAGGGCAGGGAAGCGATTGTTTAACCTAAAATACTCCTAAAAATTGTTTTTTGAGTAATTTCTGCGATAGCTTGTCATTCGTTCTTTGTTCAAAAACTTATAATTGTAGTATTGTAGCTTATAATTGAAAAATGAAAACGACAGCATGTCTTCATATTATTGCCCATCAGACTTTTGAATTAATGCAAAGGTCACGATTATATGAAGTCACGAAACTCGAAGTTATGCCGAAATTAAAAACGAAAGTGACGTCCAAATTGAGGTGCGTGATATTTTGATATTGTAGCCACGTCAATAATTGTGTAACCGTTAATTGCTATTTTGTTTCGCGGTAAAATCGATTAAATTTTCTTATTGTCCATATAAATGTCAATAGCAGTAGAGAATCACTAATCGGCCATTTAATTGTCGGTTTTCGTTGTTTTTAAGGGTGAATAGGTAAGCGATTAATCACAATTTTATCAGATGCCTCTTACAAAGGCTAAGATAACTCGGATATTTTGATGGGTTAGTAATAAATAATAAAAATTAATAGTAAATTACTATAAGCTTTTTTTACGAGGAGGAATCCATTTACGGACCTACCCGCCACTGGCTAAGCGACGAGCGTGTGTGGGGCACACTCAGTACCTCAATAGAGCGACACTGAAAGTACCCACTAAAACTCCCCGGTAACTCCAATGCCCTTCCCGGGGGTAACCTGGGTTCTGCACGAGCAATTCACCAGGTCAAATACTGACTTCAGAAAAACCGAGCTAGTAATGACGTTGGAAAATGTATCCAAACTTCACAGTTTCAAAATCCGTTGCTTAGAATACGAACATCGCCTCAAATACGCCTCTATACACTAAGTAGTTGTTGTTTGATTTGGTGGTTCGAGCACTCTGGTTTGGTTTACAAAAAGGCAATAGCTGATCCCTGAACGGGTCAATCTTGGGTCAAATTTGTTGTCTTGAACTCCTGGGTATTTCAGAAGGAACGTTAGCCTATTGGTCCCGTTTGTTATAGCAACTTTCACTCATCAACCTGCATTGGGCCAGTTTTGGGGAGATATGGCCCAAACTACTCCTAAGACATTCTACCATGCAACAAGGCATGTGCTCAGGCAGTAGGACAAGTACAGACTGTTGACTATGACGATGTTGATGGTGTAGCGAGATCTTAATATTGCTCATGTTTTGAAACGGTCGACAACTTCACGAAATGGCTAAGTCAAGCTAGGTCAAGCTAACGGATATGGTCAGTTTAAAGCTTTTACACGTCTACATTTTATGATATCAATCGGTTTTTATGTTGCTCTATTAATCAGTAAGTAAAGTGTTGCAATGATGGTTTGCTGCACTTTTATTTTCCATTTTGATTTCGCAACCGCTAACGGCAGTATTGTTTGCACAGCTCTGGTTTTGAGTTTTAAAATTAATCATTTATGTCCAAGGTAACCTTTATTTTGCCTGTTCGTTTGTCACAGTAATGACGGTGTTATTAGGGTCGTAAAAGATTTTAAAGTTCCATTGAGAGGTAGCAACAAAAACATATTTAAGTATATCAAAAATGATTGATATAAACTTAGCAGCGCTCAAGGTTTTTCTTACAACAAACTTAAAGTATATATAATTAATAATAATTTATTATATTACGTTTCCTGAAGTACGAGTCAATTATTTCAACCTTGAAGGTAACTGTAAAGTTCTAAATATTAAATTATATTAAAAGTTATATTATTTGATTAATTGTTACAGTTATACAGGCTATAGTAAGCTTCAGACGTTTGTAGCATTTAAATGCTAATACAGAAAAGTATACTACCTCCTGCTTGCTTATTAGGGATAGAAAATAGACTTTACTCACAATTACAGGGTTGTCACTATTTTGAGTTTACATTCATAATATTATAATAAAAGGATACTGCTATGCTGACAACTTATGAGCGGTTCTCCTTGCTTTCAACACATTATATTATGAATAGTTTCTGCTAGAATTTAGAGTTCCCGAAACAGTATCATTTAAATCCTTATAAAACTTATAAAACTCCGATCTTGGATAAGGTTTACCTTTTATGCTATGTTTTTACCGTATCCAAGCATTGACTATGCTAACCACTTACCATTATTGGACAGATAAATTAGTTTGCCATTTTTGTTGTATTTTATTTCTTCCAATAATCCTTTAAAACAATCCAAGATGTTATAATATTTATTTGAAATGTAATAATGAAAACCTAGGTAAGGCGCAACCGCCCTAATTTAGTGTAGGCTCGACCCCTCGGTGGGGACGTATATGAGCTGTTGACGATGATGACTAATTCACTAAGTAACGCATTAACCAATCGCCGCGTACAGTTCATTATAAACAGATTCAATATTATGACATAATGTAGTCTAAAAAGCCAGCACCTATCGTAATAAAGTCCTAATCAATCTGATATTGCGTCGTATCGTATTGTGCAACTATGCATAAGGTGAAAGTATAATAAGGCAGTACAAAGTGAAATTTAACCAAAAGGTGCAAAGTTAATTTAATCGAACTTTACCTTTCACTAACTGAGAGCTAAGTATCATATCATAAAATCTTAACATTATATTAGTCAGGGAAATGCTTATATTGGTGTGAGGCGAGTTGTTAATTTAATTAATAAATTTAAATTGATTTTCGATTTAACGTTAATCGATGCTGTTATTATTTAAGAAAACAATAAATTTATACTTTTACAGTGTTTAAATATGTCAAACATGTAGATGCCTAGTAACAACACCAGCGATATAAGTTAATTACTTGATGAAGATTATACAAGAGAGTTGATATTCTAGAGAAAAATATTTTAATGCCTCCTGTGTCCAGTAATAAAACAGGCTTCTTACCTTCACACTAAAACACGGCGAACTGCTTCACGGGCACAATAGGAAAGGCGGCGGTACCACAAAGACGAGCGGCAAGCGGCTTTTCCATTTAGTACTTAGGAATACATATACTATTCTTTAAGTTTTTGATTTGTTCAAATGATGTCTTTAAGTTTTTTGATTTGAAAAATTTTATTGATGTGTACTTCCTTGTAAATAATCAATATGACACTGCCCAATTCCCATGAGCAATCTCAACGGGATTTTTTTCCTTGTTGTTGGTCGACACCAGTATTTTTATCAGTTATAAAAATCTTGCCGATTGTTCGTGTTCGATCATAAATATCTCGGCTTATTGTATGATTTATTTTCTTGAATCGTTTGTGTTATTTTAAGCAAGCAGTGTTTTCTTCAGCAGGTTTGTGTAAGTTACTGTCAAATCAAATCTAGATAGAACCATAGCGCGATCTCGTAGCCTTAGTTTTTCTGTCATTACCATAAAAAATAAATGGATTTTTATATAGAAGAGAATTTTAGTACACTCATTTGAAAATGATTTAATTATTTAAAAAAATGGAATAGTATAATTACCATGAATATGCAAGAAAATGACTTAGTTACTAATTTTTCTACAAGATTGGCAGTTCATCAGACGCCACTGAATTTCTGTTAAGCGAGTGTTGAGGGCTGGTAAGGCTTGAAGGGCTTAATTTTTATTGCAGTCATTTGGACCCTGACGTTAGGAGATATACTAGTATGTTAAAAATAATTAATATTTGCAAAACACTTGCTCATAAAGAGAGTCATATGACACCAATATTAGGGCCATAAACCGATCTTTAACACACACGTGCGTAATAATGTTACACACTTCTGCGTAAAAAAATTATCACAACGAAATTAAATAAGTACGACACTGTAAGTTATGTAAAAGTTAACAGAGCATTCCCAATTTTATCGGGAAATAGAGTTATTTTTTGCAGGTAAAAAAAGAGGTTTTACGTCGCTGAAAATTCATATTACATTTTTGGAGTAAATAAATGTGTTCGCCCTTTATGCAGTTAATAAATTTTTATTATTATCAAATTATTCTTTATTCACAATAATTTGTTATAATATATTCTGACGACGGCCGTATGTTAACAATGCAAGGTGTAAGCGTAAGGAGAATGAAAAAAAATTTGCACGCACCTTCCCATAGTTTTTATATTTTGTTTTAATCGTATTTTTGTTATATGCAGAACTATTTTTATTGTGTTGTAATTGTGTTGAAAAACGTCGTCAACATGTGTGCATTGATCATTGCACACTCAGTTCCTTACCGCGCTCGCTTGCGGGTCGCGCTTACAATAATGCCTCGTGTGTACTGACCAATTTATCACCATTGTATCATAATGTAATATTATAAATTTTATAGACATCGATGCTACTCGGTTTCTTACGTTAAGTAGTACGTTTATGTCCTTTAACAGTAAATTCAATATCAAATAGTTGCTTAGCACTTTCATAGAAATGTATTTGCTATCGCTGTTTTGATTTACAAAACCTATTTGCGTTATGTCAGTAAATTGTTATATTAGTATTTTAGGGCGTGGGTGTTTGTGTACCGCGTATTAATATCCCCAAAATTTACAGTGTTTATCCGGGCTTCCGGCATGGTTTTGTATCTAATTTCCAACTAAAATCGATGCGATTAAGGCAGGAACCAGTAAATTCGTGGCCATTAATGGAATTTCCACATCAGAGGCCAACCCGCGGCCAGTACATGAAACCCAATGACGGTAGAGCTCTATCGACATCAAACCGATTCTTCAAATTTAGTACCAGTTACTATCGTCAGTCCGATTATTATCAGAGTGAGGAATTCACTGGTTTAGTAATATGAGGTCTTTGGTTTCATATTACAACTTTACACAGAACAACTTTCGCCATAGTTGGTCTGATAGTACAATCAGAATAGGTTATCTAGAGCTCTTCCATGCTTTGGCATGTGAAGTCATTGCTTCCGATTGTTGTGGCAAAGTGATTCATCAAAGAAATCTCATGCGTTTCCCTATTAAGAAAGCCTGTGCGCAGAAATGTGCCGTAAAGGGTGTTGCTAATGATAAAAGTATAAGTCACCGTTCTTTCAAATTTGTTTTCATCTCATCTTTAGTTATCTTTCAAACACTATTGAAAATCAATTTTGACTGATGAGCGGGTTCACAGATTAGAATTAAGAACGGAATAAAACATTTAAAAAGGTCTAATACTTACGTGTACTTAATAAGTAAATAGTGAAAATTTTGTCTGTAATCACCGATATTAGTTTCAAGTTACCTATTAAAATAGGTACACATATAAATATTCTGTTATCGGCACCCCACTTAATCCTCACACTAATACGATTAAAGGCACCCCACGCCTCACTGGGTCTACCGTGTATTTAAATGATTTTTGCATGTGGCATTTTGACGTCCCCTTAACCTAACACCTTTCCAACCAGAGGGGGAAAATTTGAGTCTTGCGTTTTGTTTTACAATGAGCAATGAATATTAATAAATGCAATTTAAAAGGAAGCGACGTCAAGTGGGAATCAACCCCAATTTGGAATGGACGCTTTTGATAATCAATTTTTGTACCCGGTCGTGAAAAGCAGGGGTATATTTTTATTGTATGTAAGTAAACACATGCATGCGTCTGTTTGAAAAGTAAAAAAAGGCATGGAAAACATTGCTTGGACAAACGTATTTCGTATTGTTTGAACCAATGGATACTTAGGACTTAATTTTGCTTTGAGGGTTCGAGCTCTCTACTTTTACTATTTTAAATATAGTATTTATATATACTCTATCGAGTTTTACAGTGAGCCCAGGATGAAAAACATTCAGTATCTATTTAGAGAAACTCAACTGTTTGTTTTATTTGTTTTTTTGTGAATTGAAATCCGCTGTAGAATTTTATGTAACTAACAGTGGGCTTATAAAAGTATACCTATATATCATTTACATGACTATTATAAGATTATATGACTATTGAAATATTTTGTATTGTGGTCACACTTTCCAACTTTAATAAAATATCAAATTCTTTTAAGCCCGTCTGTTTTTATACCTTAAAAACTAATTTGGACAAATTAATTTGGACAAATTAATTACGTCTACTTGGTAGCAATTATTTGTAATACAGCTACGTCCCATTAAGGAACATTCTGATTGAAAGATGGCAGCCGCAACCGCAGAAAACTGGTTCTCTCGGGGCATGCCTCGTTTGGGAGATACCTACGCAACATTGCGAGGAGAGAACGTACTTCAAATTGCCACCAGTGATGCGTTGACGATGAAAGCACTGAACACACCTTGTTGGCATGCCCGAGATGCAGTGAGGAGAGAGCGATGCTGTTAGTTGTGACTGGGGGCGCCTAGGGGGGGGGGGGGTGTATAGTGTAATAAGTAGTTTAAGCAAATCATAGGCAAAGAGAGCTTGGAAGGCCTTTCACATATTCTTCGACGCGTCCGTAGAGGTGACCGAGGATTGGTCTCTCCGGCGCGCTTGTCCTGTGAGTAGAAAAAGGAATAAATTTACTCTGGACTTATTGCCCGTAGATATGGTAATAGCTTTACTGAGCCCAAAGATGGGCTAGGCCGATACTATTCACTAAAACTTGGGGTAAAAGCATTTTCCCCCCGTAAAAAAATGCTAAATATAGATTATATTTATTGAAAATGGCAATTGATGCGATCAATATTAGTATATCTGCGGCTTTTATGAAAAATATTAATATATCTAGTCTTATACATTTTAATGGGAAACAAACGAGCAATCCATATTTTTATTTGATTTATAGCCTTGAAGACAAATCGTTACAACCACTCTGTGTAAATAGATATTGGCTACGCGTAAACATATTTTGGTAACGATACTAAACCAGAAGTCTTAACCTAAAGTCATGGTATAGGGATTGAGGTTTTTATAATTTTTACATTATATATGTTTCTCCATTACGAAGAACTTAGTTGAAAGATAATTAGTGCAAGTGTAAACATATGTTTTTTTATATATTGATTTAGGTAACGGAGATTTCAAGAGAATTGAAAAGGTATAGGCACTAAACGGTGGTAAATCGATTGCATAAACTTTGAGTCGATTCCAATCTGAGTTTTCCATTCGGAATATAACATGCAGTGTTCAAATAAAGATATCTGCATTCAGACTGGATCAGCACACCGAAACCTTGGTTTGCTTAATCAAAAGTTCGATTGGACTGCCAGTTGGCGCCATGAGTGCAATCACATATGTTCGCCTACACGTCCTGAGTATGATAGTACTTTAATGACTGCTCCCCAAATGCGTTAAATCTAATACGTATTTGCTATTCCATAATTGTTGAAAGTTTCGTAGCGCACTGTGCGAGGAGACATCTCTATCTGTTGCCCCTTGAGACACATGTAACTCGTTATAAGTTAGGCGTAGGCTACAAAGTTGGAATTGAATGGCATCGATGTGCAGTTTCTGTAAAAAAAATCTAATATGCTTTGTTTATTCCGTATACTAACGCTAGTACATACTACTTGACGCTTTAATGAAAATTGACGGCCAATCTCAATGATCCCGGAGCCTACATTTAAGTGAAATTAAAATAAATTATACTCAAAGTGGAATAGCCGCTTGAAATAAGCACCTGAATAAATTGTGTGATAATCCTCTGCAGTCTTTTTTTGCCTTATTTAAGGAGCCGCGGACGACGAAGGCGTGCGGAGAAGAATAAACGAATAAGATAATGATTACTTTCATTTCATTACTTCGCTTGATCCTGGTAATTGAGGAAATTGGGTCGAAGTGTGATAAAGTGAAAGTATCGGGTGTTATGGGGCGGTCCCATTAGGGACCTCTAATCGTATTTAACGCCTTTATCACCTGGGGTGTGCAATGGTCTGTGAGCGCGCACTTAAGCAGCAGAAGGCTTCAATAATAATGAAATGCGTTCCTGTATTCGTCTCGCAAATTTCTGCCCAAGCTGAAAAATTCTATTTACATAATCACGCTAATTTGGTCTTACAAACGGACTATTCATACTTAATGAGAAAAGTGGCTCTAAATTAAGAGAGTTCGTTGAGTATTCGTGAGAGATAGAGGATTTGAGTACGCCTCTGGTATTTTAATTTACTTTTTCTTCACGTTGGATGGCTGGCAGAGTTCATAATGGACAAAACATTAGCTCGGCCTACTTCGCCAAAAGCTTTCAGAGCTTTTCGACTCATCGTGTGCTAACATATTGTTGCAACTTTTGCGGACGGCAAAACATACTCGTCTTACTTTGGAGGGTTGGTTTGTTTCTAGCAGCTGTACGTGACCATCAAAACTGGACAAAGTTTCCCATAGCTGTTGAGGCGGATTATACTGATTTTTTTAAAACACATTTATACCGTAGACTAAATGGGTTTCTGTTACATAATTAATAACGTTTGATACAATAAATATATAAGATAATTATCTTTATTGTTGGATTTTATTTCTGTGCTTATTATTCTCACAAGTGTACAAAATTCAAAACTTTTAAATAAATACAGTGACTTTACACAAAATTAATTTTTCCATCGCTTTCATTTCCAATTTTATTATCATTTATTATAAACAAAACTTTATTATAAGATAAAAGTAATAGTCCCAATTTTAGGACGAGGGGTAACGCTGACAAAATCTTTCAATACTAAAAAATATGAGGAGCCTTTGCTTAGTATATGTGTATGTAGTCGTCACATACACATACCCTAAGCAAAGGCTTAGTGTATTTGTAAGAACCTCTCGTCCCTCAATCCACTTATATTATTTAATATTTTAAACTCTAAGCATAGAACTTGAAATCGAAATATAAACATACTCGTCTTTACTTAATGATCCACCAATTAAACATCGATATTGAGGTCAAAGATAATAAATCTTGGAGAGACGAGGGTAATTACCCCTGGGGTAATATTTTGAAAAGTAAATAATAATGAATTATTCTCCAATACTTGTTGGTACCACTAGAGAAAAATGATTACTTTACTGCTTAATAGCATTCTTGTAAGCTTTCATCTGAATTAAGACAAAATATAAGCTGGTTATGTTCAGGCCAGTGAAAGTATCTTGAAACAACAAAAATGAAACCTGTTTGCTTTCCTTGTATGTCCATATATGTACTAAAATCGTCGTTTATACCAAGCCATGATTCTTAGGCACCGAGAGCTTTTTATATCTATTAACTACCTCCCTTTGTAAGGTGCATACAAATTTAACCCAAACTGCGAAGAACTGTTTGATTTAAATATCTATGTTGGAGGCCAAAATAAAAGGTGGACATTTTAAAGTGATATGACAATGAAGTACAAAATATAGTTAAAACAAACACCAACTATTTTATTGCTTATGTTTTTTGAGTCATATGAAGTAAATAATGGTTTCGGATAATTTAGAATATTATAATAGAGACCATAAGGAAATAAGTCTGTAAGAAGTTACTGGAGAAATAGACACAAACGGATACATGATAAGCAGACTACTGATCTTATGAATAACGAAGAGCATTTTATATCTGTATTTTTAAAAGAGATGTCAATTTTTATCTATTTAAATAATCCGAATTGTGTATTCGTTGAGAGTATAGTGTATTTAATAATGAATTTGTTGAACTGTCGTAAATTTATCCAAGCAAGAAGTAATAAAAACTGTGGTTTCATTGGTTCATCTTCGGTTAGACGTCTGACAAACTCTTTATTCCCAATGCTTAAAGTTTCATTCAAGCAATCACTCGGTGATGTTTATTTCTAACTACCGCCTCTATAACGTGTCTTATCCGGTTCTGTGTAGAGTAAAGCACGGTAACTGGTTTAGGTGCAGTAATTCTGCCACCAGCAATGCTATTTCACTCCAGGTACAGACACAATATAGACCACTTTCACTGTAACTTGCGTATAGATCCTACACATCAAAATAGCTAATTTTTAGTCAGCTAATTTTTATAATTAAAAATAAAATACAAATATAAACTTGACCTTTGTCATATACGTATGCTGCTTACATAACACAGCGGTACCTAAATAATTTATATTAAAAACAATATTTTACAGTATTTGCATTAATCTTTGCTCTATATTATTTAAAAGTCAAAGAAATCTCCGTTTCATTTATTTTTGAATAAAGTTAATTTTGAATTCATGAGCTGTCTTTGTATGCAATCTTTTAAGAAAAGGATGAACTGAATATTTAAAAATTAGATACAGAGAGCTAAGTCTTATTTATTCAGATATAGTGAGAATAAATCTACACCTATCAAGCAACTTCACAAAACAGATGGAAGTTTTAAAATTGATCGCATCTATGATTTTAAATTTTGAGTTAGTCAAGAGCTCTTTATTAAAATAATTTATCTTTGATAATTTAAAAGTAATATATTTTTATAATATTTCTTTATTTTTAAATAGTTTTATTTTATTTCGTTATAAAGATTCACAATAGAGACACTTATCGAAATTTCTTTTCAATTTGAAGTTTTATAATTATAATTGGTTGAAATGTATGCGAGGTGTCATAACCCAAGAATATAAAATATGAGAATACATACTAAGCAACAAAGATGTTCAAGGTTCTTTAAGTAACGCAGTATAAAATATAATGATCTGATATGTAAGTACTTTACAAATCAAAGAAAATATTACAAAATCCCTGTGTTGACACAACCATATGAACTAATGCCTAGGTGCTAGGCTGCCCACACACTTTTTTGTATATATTAAGCAAGTAGGCGTAATCGTGTAAGAAGGCTTAAAACTTACGATAATTTTGTCAGCCAATTACAAACACTTTCAATACTATGCCTTTTTTATTTCTTATATAAATTATAATATCTAATAGTAATCTCATAGGATTTGTAAAAATTTTAAGCTTGCTAGCTATCTTCACATATGAACTCCTCTATTGCTTATCATCGGGTGGTGTCGTGTTATTTGCTAAGCTTTTTTTATAAAAAATATTATTTTATTAAGTAAAGAGCTGTAAAATTGTTTAAAGTATTCAAATTATGTATCCCATATCTAATAATGGTTATAATTTATAGAACAATAAAAATAAAATCGGTTATAAATTGACGAGTAATTGAGTTCTAATTAAATTCCCTTATTCGCTTATAATTAAAATCAATAACCAGCTATTGACTGTGTACACTGTCTATAG
This sequence comes from Acentria ephemerella, assembly GCA_943193645.1. Classification (NCBI taxonomy): domain Eukaryota; kingdom Metazoa; phylum Arthropoda; class Insecta; order Lepidoptera; family Crambidae; genus Acentria; species Acentria ephemerella. The sequence continues at coordinate 4,134,867 of OW971886.1, read as the reverse complement.
CAATATCGTTCAATATCTTCCGCGTAGTCACTCTGCTGTTCTATTAAATTTTGCTTAAATTGGCTATAGTATCTTTCAAAGAACCCAGGAATGATGGAACTGATGCTTTTCTTATCATAATAATTCTATTCATACCTCGCCTTTGGTAATTTGAAATTTCATTTTATTTAAGTAACGACAACCCCGACCCCAACAAAATGAAACCTTTGGTATTCCGAATCTAATTTTCTATTTAAAAGATTAATAAGAGGAACCTTTTTATGTAATGTGATAGCTGTTATTATTAAAATACTAATGAAAAGCTTAAAACGGTTTTCCATAATTATTTTTCAAAGTATTAATTACAATTTGACGATAAATTGAGAAACGGTGATTATATTATGTTACATATAATAAAAAAATAATATTTTTATCATCAATAATATTTTATATAAGAAGCCTAAGAAAAAAATGTTAAGATTACATTTACATACAAACATAATTAAATATCAACATTTTTTTCTAATCATAAATTGTATAAAGTCTCAAAAATAAAGTCTAAATATAAAGTGTCTCTCACACCTGTCCTTTTTTAAAATAAACCAATTTCAAAAATTATTATTTCGCATGATTATAATAATATAAATAATAAAAATAAATAGTGATTGTTAAGCAATAGCACTAGGCACTACATAAGAAGTTTATTCTTTACTGATAGGTTTTTACTATGCATATATTTTTCAGATAATTTAGAAAATAAAAAGGGATACTCAAATTTTACTATGGAGACAATTGATTTGTCACCTGTAAACAGCCTCACACTGCCTCAAACAGGGTATTTATATTGTTAGTATATAACTAGTTAAGATATTATTTTTATAAGCCGTGGTCGCATATTAATAAAGTTATATTGAATTGTTAACTACACCGTATTTATAAATGTGAAATCACTCATTTATCGTACGTAAATATCGTTTGTTAAATAAATAAAGTATCATTGATTTAACAAGAAAAATCAATGCTATTTTTATACGTTTGGCAACTGGCTGTACTACACAACTATCAGAAAAAAATAACAGTATAATAAATCACTTAATTAGATTCAAAACACTATTTGACTTATTATGTAGGAACGGATAGTTATGAAATTATCGTATTTTTCTATCATATTATATCATTCGAGAACCTCGCCAATGACTTAAGTCATAAGTATTTCAACTGTAATTAGTAGAACGTCAGACCGACCAGAGATAGATCACAGCCAGGACTAGTCTCAATTTAAGGGTTGGTGGTTCGGTTATTACTTGCCGTAATGTGCCCTTTAACTTTTATGGGCCGAAGTTAGAAATGAGTCAGGCTTCCGCAGGGGACTAATATAGGGCAACAGTTTTATCAGATATTTTATATGATAATACTCCTGTTGTTAAAATTTGTATTAATTTTACGGTTGGCTCTCGCGTACAGATAACGAATTCTGAATTCTAAAGTATACGATTTTCCGGGATAGCTATAAATAATTAAAATAATAAAGGTCAAGTTGTGAATCTAAGGAAGTTTCGGGCTTAAACAACTCTCAATTAGTTTAGAAACAATAAGTTTATAATTATGATGCCCTTATCAGAGTACTTACACATTTGAATAACGTAATATCAGTTTAGTGTAGCTAAATTTTGAACGAACTATCTATGATAAATAAAAACTGAGTTCAAAACACTAAAAAGGTTAAATAAGTTAATGGAAGAAGTTATTGAATTTAAAATTAGTATTTGGAGTCGGAGCTTCACTTTCTATTGTTTCTGGAAATCACTAAGGACCCACTCAAAAAAAAAATTATATGAACTTTTTCAATATTTTGAGTGTTAATGTTCTTAGGTCAAATTTAGATGGATGACCGTCAGTATTGTAAACTTGCCTGCCTGTATGTCGTTTGTTAGATATACTCGTTGGAAAAACTATTGGTAATATTTATTCTTTTTTTTTTTTTTTAATAAGCTATTTTGGTATTGGTCATATTGGTGTTTAATATCTTTGACCCTGGATACGATGACATATTTTTATTATATTAGACATCTAAGCATTCGATTATTTTCTTTTTATTGCACAGCAAATGACTCAGCACTGCTTGACGGTAAGCACTAGGAGGAGATATACAAAGATAGCTAGTGCCTTAGCCATCTTGTATCTCAAAAATACCAAATTATTTTCATCATATCTTCGGTAAAAAAAGTTTCGATGCTATTTTTGAACAGGCTAAGGAATGACTATGACATAAAATATTTCTATTTTTGCGATCTAAATATTCGTTAAATATGGTATTTATATATTTTATTTTATTTTCAGGTAAGCTGGAAGAAAATGCTTCATTCAGCGCACGTTAGTTCACCGAATACAGATCGCCCCTCATTTGGTATCTGATAATTAAAATTGTTCCGCTCAAGCTAACGCAATTAAACAGATAGTATCTCGTGTAATAATGCTGTATGTACGTTCAAGTGGGTTCAACTTTGAACATAAATCTAACACCCTTTACACTTCATCGAATAATAGAGCAAGGTCTTAGTACAATTACTGTAAAATATATTAGGGCCATGTGTGGTCGAGAGTACTCTATTGGCATTGAACCGAGAAGGCTCTACGTTCCATTTTGTTTGTTTGTTTGTTACGCGATTCTCAGTAAAATGTGAACCACTTTCCAAAATTCTTTTTTTTATTAGATAGAGTATACTCCTGAGGTGGTCTCATTGCCACCAAGTCAGCATGTGTTTGAGAGATCCCAGGGATATCGAGATAAACCTTCAAATTTTATAGTCCTGTTTTACGCGTTTACACAACAAGGTAGCTGACATTAAAGAGAGCGCCGTATCATGTCAAATGTCTTATTAATCTGATAGAAAGGTGATTGCGAAGTTTCAATGACCATAATAACATTAATTATAAACCATTTTCTATCAATTTACGAACAATTTTCAGGTACAAAATACGTTTATATTTAGAATTTACGTGTACTGTTTTATACAAAATTATTAACATAGAATTGTCCGTAACAGTTCTTTCACTAACATACGAATGTTAATCGTTCGATGAAACGTTACTAAAAGTGGTTATTAAATGTTCATAATATTTTGATAAGCAGTTTCATGCATATATAATAGAACAAATATTATTTTAAATATGAATTCCTTGGATCATTATTCATGCGTCTAAAATTATTTCCACGAAATTTTATTCGATTTTAAATTAGGATATAATGATTGTTATGTTAAAAATATAAATAAAATTGCTCATTATAATAAAATTACGTACTATAATGTAATATTTAAAAATATTCGTGTTCTAAAAATTACCGACTAAATCTAGAATAGACACTCGACATAATAAATATTTACGTCATAAAATATATTATCAAAATATCAAAACAATCATATTATTATGCCATTCTCATAAAATTGTGATTGTCGAGGATACCCTATCTTAATTAAAGCTTCAATATACTGCGTCAATTAAGCTGTCAGAAGCACACATTGGCTAGTTGACCTTCGAAATATCATTATTAACTTGTGTTATAGTAAGGAAGACTCTAGTATAAGTACATTAGATAACTTTAAATGCTGTTTTGAAGTGTGAGAAATTACTGCTTTTTATTGTATTGAGTTTTTCAACAATAAAATAATTACCTTGACCAGTCTTCAGTCTTCAATTAGTTTTAAATAATTGTTAAACTGCACTTTCAAGTTTAAGAAGGTCTCGTTAAGGCTAGACAACTAGTACCTTATAGAGCTAACATTGTTGATCTGGCAAAATCTCCAGTCAACCAGTTGCGAATTACATTACCATACTGAATAATGTATACACACACAGTAAAGAGAAAGTTATGACAATATCTAGAATCTATTGCATTATTTGCATTGTATGTAATGCGTTGTTGTACTTTGATGTAATATTTCTTTCATACTTTCAAGTCAGACTTAAAAACCTTACAAAAAATACTATGAATTAATCTCCTCAGTAAGATATCAGTTGATTACTAATCTCTTCTCAATTAAATAATCGTAATTAACTATCGACACTTTTCCTTGAAATTATTAGCATTTAAAATGGTTTGAATTCAGAGTGTTAATCCTATTGAGAAAGGTGTGTAAAAATATTATTATTATAATTGAAAATAAAATAACTAAAAATGAAAATAATATTTTATATGTGTAGAGCTGTAGTATAATATCTAAATCAAAGTTATGGGTACAATGACACATCGGTGAGTGTCCGGATTACCCGAGTCTGTAAGCCCCCAAGGTTTGATTTAATGGTTTCTCGGTGATTGGGACCGCTGTTAATCTTGCTACTTGTAAGTAAGTCTTATAATCCTAGAATATGAGTTTCTACGGATCTAAGTAAACTTCTTTTATGAGGGCGGTTTTGTGAAATTATGACGGGAAAGGTATTTTTCATCTGTGTTGAGCATAAAACAGTTGATATAAGCATTATAGAAACTGTATGCGTCTGGATTTTACTATGCAAAGATAATTTGGATATAATTTTTTAATTTGGATATAAAATTTTTAGGAATACAAAGTATTTTGCTGATATGCCGATTCCATTGTTAATCATTAAAATATAAAACACTTTGTAATGATTCTCGAGGACTAAAAAAAGACACCTTGTAAAGACAAATATTTTATTACTATGCTGCTAATTAATAACTAATTTATAATTGGAACACAAAAATTCAAAGTGAGAAGAATAGACTAACGAGTTAAAAATATACATTAAAAAAAATATAGTTCTTTAGTTACATAAGAAGGTTCGTACTTGACATTGATTTTAAATATTGCCTACTTTTTGCAGTGCAATCTTAATAATAAGGAATATAATACATCATTTTATATTTGTATGTTTATATCTCAAGGATTCCTTAAGTCAAATACATATGTAAACATATTTTAGACAAGCGTATCTTCTTAATCCAAAAGGAAATTAGGTCATGTGCTCCCAGTATCAGATAACTTCCAGATTTACTTGCGTACGTCATAAGCCGGTCGGGCCCATCCGAAGTCGCTTCGAGCCGCAGCAATCAGAGAGATAAGCTGAACTTTATCCCCTTTCTTATTCCTTTATTTAAACCGTTACTTTCCTTGTTTTAACAACAACTTACAGCTTAGACTTATTTTTCAGTTGTATCTAATTTTGTTATGACAGAAATATTCATTACTGTTAAAGTTTTGATGTCTTTTCTTTATGAAAATAATTAAAATTGCAGATTTTATGGTAAGCGGTAAGTGATGCTATGACCACCTGACAGTTCTTGGCATTGAACATTTGCAATGAGAATCTATATAAAAGATAATGAATCGTCTAAATGTAAGTACAAACAAATTAACAAAGAACAAATAATAAATACACCAAGTAACAAATTCTGTTATTGGTTTTGTTCGTAATTTGATAATAACGATCACAAAATAAAAACATAATAAGTATATTTTCTTGATCAGCAAAGTTTTTAATGAAGCATATTTTAATTTTACTTTTTTAAGTCATTTAATGTTTTTTATGTCAGTGTGGGATTATTATGATCCAAAATAGATATCTTTTAAAGTAAAGGCACGAGTAAAAATCTTTTTCCATCTGTTTGTATCACTTTTGTTGATTACTTGCAAAATAAATAATACTTTAACGTGATATTATATATATAACCATGAATATACGTACTCAAATACCGAGCCAAGACACGGTTATGTTTATCCAATTATGACAGGCACAAATTTTGTCATAAAGTTTAATAAAAAAACTTTTGAGGAAAGTGTTATCGTTTGTAAAGCTACTGGTAAAAGAATTGGTACTCTATAACATATTACAACTGTTAATATACCACTATTTGTTTATAAAAGCAGGATCTGGATTCTTCCAAGAACTTTTCCAAGAAATTTTTCCCTTACTGGTTACAAAAACTGAATTGTAAAGTAAGAGGTTACCAGTTAAAATGCAACCTACATTTAAGTTCATATATTTATGGGGTTTATTATTTTGAGTAGTAACCGACATGAAAGTGGCGTTAATATTGTCTATGAAAATGATAAATCAAACATGGCCGCTATTGAACGTTTACATAGAAAGAAGAAACCAGAAACTTAAACAAACTGTCAGCCGAGGATCAAGCGTGAGTGAACGTTAATCCCCGAACAATGAATAACAAACAAACTGTGCGAGGCTTTGTATGCTGAAACAATTTGTGTTTCTAACAGAATTTAAAAAAATAGCCACTATACCACTTGACCAGATGGACGTCAAAATGCCAGTATATCTTGACATGGTCGAGTGGTCAGTACCTATAAACCTGAAGTCCCAGTTTCGAATCCCGGTAAGGTATATTTGTATGATGAGTACGAATATTTCATTGTTTCATTAGATATTAAAGTACGTATAAAGAAATATTTTACTAACGATCGTTAACAAAAAAGTGAAGATTTAACTTTTATAAAAAATAAGAAAATTTTTTATAATCTTAATATTAGAAAGTTTTTTTATTATTACAAATTTTTATTAATGAATATTCGTGCGTGAGTACGTGTTCGTGTGTGTTGATGATGCAAATCTTTAGCTGCTTTACCATACCTCCATTGTGAAATATAGCCCTGTAATACAGTATTGGAGACACAATAGCCTTTAAACCTACTTAGCTACGTACAGCTTAATTTAGCTTACTAGCATTATTTTTGGTACAACGTTATATCCCAATTCATACGGTCAACGTTGCATCACAGTGTCTGGACTGATGAAGTGAAGGGACTTTTAGTGAGGAAGTCTTTTATGATAATTCAATAACAATAACTGACAGCAAAAATATATTGATCTACATGAATACAGGTTGAGATTTGACTATAAGCTATATATATTATATATATTAATTTTTATGTATTTAATTATATTAGTACTGGTACACGCCCCTCTACCTTTCGATGTCACTTTTCCCATATATGGGGCTGCTGGAAGAGATTTCTTTTAGAAATAAGCATTACCTTTGTACAATTCTCTAATATTCTGTTGCGTTCTTTTTCTAATTGTCTTTGTGTGTACATAAATTGTTTAATAAATAAGCTAGTTTGGTTTAAATATAACTCCTAGTAGTTTAAGCATTAAGGCTGGCCCAGTAGTCAGTACCCTTAGAGATATCTTTTACTTTATATATCTTTTTATCTTTTACTGTTACCCTTAAGAAAAGTTTCACCTTTAAATCGTAAGAACAATCGCCTCCAGTTTAATCGAATAATTAGTACCTATAAGTTTGAAAGTTATAGAACTAAAATTATAGATTTTAAGTCACATTTACAGAATCAGAATAATTTGGTTAAAATATTTGATTGTAACTCGTAACTTTATTCCGAGATATAAAGTTACCTGGCATGATTTATTACAATAGAGATAAGAGTTACCAGGGTAGTCACGACTTTTCAACTCCTTAAGGATTACTGATATCTTGATATAACGATTTCTTTATACACTTGTTTTTTCTGCTCAATCATGAATGACATGTACAGCACTTCATGCATGATTTGACAATGGCACAGAGTCAACATAAAAGTTAAACTAAATCGTGGCAGTGATTTGAAACAGTTTTAAAAAACTTTCATGTTAGAATTATCAATCCTTTTGAAGCAAAGTAAGTTCATTTTGATCAAAATAATCTGTTATAATTTCACCTAACGACTATATGTTGGTAACAAAATATCGTAATAAAGTTACTTGCTTCTCCACACGCTGGATATATATCGCCCAATTTGTCTATTAAGGTTGTAAGACTTGACAGCAGCGTAAATCTTACCACACACCTTATTATTTGTTTCGGGGAAAAAGTTTAGTCGTAAGACATTATTGCAGGTTTATAACTATAGTCAATTTCATAATACAGTTTTATTCCATGTTGTCCATGTCCAACTTGTGAAAATTGAGAAGCTTATACAAACGAACCAATAAAAGCACACTTGCCGATATTAAAATTTTGGGGTCCATTATATCACTTGTAATTGGCAATAAAGTCATAACTCATGAGCAACAAAAGGCGCACGGCGCGGGGGATAACGGACCAACTCCAATTACGAACGCAAAATTGAGTCAACTCACTAGGTGATACAAAACAGAGTCCCAAACAAAGCTTCATAGCCATTGTTGCAGACCGACGGAACAACGCTGCCTTAATGACAACATTCGAGGAAACGTTAATTAAACCAACAATACTCCAGTAAGATGTTTTTGAACCCGAACTGTTTCTGATAACAGTTTTATTTTGGGAATTAATTTTTCGTGGCTCTTGTGGATTGATGGTGACTTAGGGAAATTCGCTTTTGCTTATAAAAGATACTTACTACTTGTGTCATTGGAATCACTTGTCTTGAATGTTGTTGGTTTTACTTAATTACTTTTTGATTGTGACTGCAAACTAAGACTCAACTTGGTTAGTGTATGAGTAACCTACATTTGGCATTATTATTTTTTACTACGTTAATAGAGGGACTTTATGTGAGACTAAGTTTACATTTTGATTTTTTATTTTATTTTATTCATTACATAATTATCTATGCATTGAATTATCTGTATTATCATAATTTATAACTCAATATCAATGTATAACCTTGATGTCACCGATGTAATGTTTTGACCAAATTAGTTACATGAACTTTATTGAGAGATGAGATTTTGAGTATGAATTCTCTGAACAAAATGGTTTTTTCTTGTCACACCACTTCACCTAAGTCACGAACACTGAGTTATTTTAAGCACTTCACAGTTTAAGAGTATTTTCTGGGCTCGAAATTATACTATTTTTACTCTTAACTTTTATAATAAAGTTCAAGTCTTTGATACCTCTCTGGACTATCAGGTCTGGTAACCAGTATAAAAGATGCTCCTGAAATGACTTTTCATTTGAAAAATTGATGAAATTGATTCGAGTTAAATTTCCATATGCCTTTCAAGTAAGTTAATATAGAAGGGAATATAGGTACTATAAATGACGCATTAGAAAGTAGCTAAATTCGACTTTAATTCATGAGCATAAAGAAAACAGGAGCTTGAGACAGTTAAGTTAAAGATAACGACACCGAAGAGACACCAGCGAAACTTAACAAAGAAGGGTTGCTATTCTCTAAGGACAGGAGTGTATAGTGTACAGATACAAGTCTTTGCTTTCGTGTAATGCTGCAAAATTGACAATATCTCTGATAATTATTTAAGATTGTGGTTTAATATATAAGCTAAGTTACCAGAAACTTTAAAATCCTTTGATGTTAACAAGGAAAAAGATATAATACACTTTTAAAATGTTTGTTTATTTGCCGAATCGTTGCAGATCTGAATGACTTGTCTTTAATAGAGTTGTGATCTCACGAAAACAAAGGCTATAACATGAAGTCATTTGGCACCGAACTACAATTTGAGATTTAGGGTGAGTCAAATGAACAATGAATTGACAAAAAATCGAGCTGATGTTGCAAATATTAAGCCATCTTTGTTTTATTTTCATGCAAATCGAGAAAATGCGACGATAAGAAAAATATGGTCTTCCCTGTAGTGAAATCTATCGAGTGAAGGCTTTTGTATAGTGATATGGCATATAATATCGCTGACCGCGTTATTCTCGTGTCATCCATCATTCTCTCTCACTTCATTAAGCATAAGGTCGAACATACTGAAACATGTTGTCCGCAAATAACATGACGAGCGTAAATAGCTGGTCCCGGTTATATTTACATTTTCACTAAGTACTTTTAACATTATAATAACAAGTTTCTAGGGATTCTGCGCCAAAATGGCTAAAACGATATTAATAAGAAGAATAAATTTAATATCAAGTAGCTTTTGAAAATTATATTGAGCTACGAAGTTAAAGTGAAAGTGATCATTTTCCGACGTCCAGAGTCTAAAATTGTTATGGAGTTTGTGATCCGTGTTTATAAAACGGATTTGATTGTATTTAATAATAAAATAATAAATGTCAGCGTCATATATGTCACTATATTTATCTAATAGGACCAAATATAATTGCTACCCTCTTGGATTATTCTGCACCGCTCTATCCATTCAGAAAGTTTATGAAATTACCAAAAGAAGTAATACTTTTTCAGGTTTATATCATAATGATGGGAAAGCACGTAAATCAATATATTAGTCATAGAGTGTACAATCCCAAGATGAAAGACTCGCCTCTGTTTGCCAAAAACGTATCCGCATAAGTTGCGAGAAATTGATATCGGCTCTTTACACACGATCCCGTGTTTGTTCATAGCGAATAGTTATTATAATCGTGATGGGATCTGTTGGGTTGATTTGTTTTTCGCACGCGACCATTTCGAAGAATTTCTTTGTGTGAGAGAAAGATTGAGAGTAAGTAAGTTCTGTTATAACATTGCGATTTTAATGCTCATACAAAATTTATCATCGTCCCTTTTGGAGTTGGTTATGTGTATTGACATAATTAAAATACTTAATATATATAAAACTTATAATATTTGTACCAAGTTCTGTAAGTAAATAATATATTCCCGTGTTTAGATATATATTTTTATTTTTTGTGTGCCACCAGTATGATTGTTTACTCTGTGGCTTTTATATCTCCACAACACCTATCATACATATTACCGATTGTTTTAAAGTCCTTTAAAAGTAATTTTATATAAAAAAAATATTTAAATGCATTTAAAGCGAAAGTAGGCCAGTGTTGTAGAAAAGATAAGCGCTGGAGTGAACAGGTTTTAAAGCGCAGACCGTGTGTCGGCAAACGAAGTGTGGGACGACTAAGATGATGTTATTGTCTGGTCTTTAGCAACGAATCGTTTTATCTGTTAAATTGGACTGTATATAAATTAGATGTTGTACTCTTCAGCCCTGACGCTCTGGAAACATCATAATAGGTGTTTCCAAAGCATCAGGGCTGAAGAGTACAACATCTAATTTATATACAGTCCAATTCAACAGACAAAACGAATATATTAGGCACCTACTAAATTTTTAGAGATAACACTGTACAATTTTAGTTGCTGTGGAGCCTGTCACATTGTCTGAAGTAGTGGGCTGGTGTAATAATAAATTTTATTATTACTACTGATTTTGATTTTGGATTTGAAACTTAAACTCTTTGATTTAAATCAAATATGTAGTTTATGCTTATATTTAAAAATGTAAAAAGAATCTAAACGGGGCATCTCATGGCATTCTTGTTTCCTGATGGTACGTGAAGATCGAAACAAACTACATCCAGATTCCTCACCCACAGAGGAAAAGGGTATCTGACCTCCATCTGCTGGAACACAAAAATGCTGTTTACATAATTGTTATGGCGGTAGACTTAGGTAAGATGGTAATAGCAAGCTAAGCGGACTTAAAAAAAGCACCAAATAAACCGAGCAAAAATTTCTGCCCCCACTGAGAATTAACCTCCAAATCTGAAGTATGAAGTAGGTGGTCTTAGTCACTAGATCGCTAGCGGTTAGATTGTAGATAAATATGCTATTGAGAAAATAAATAATAATCTTTAAAATTGCACTTTTTGATACAACGACGTCAATCAAACCATTATTTTACATAAATGTACACAGTATAATTCCTTAGTTATTCATAATTAATTACCTGTTTTCAAAACATTAATAGAGACTCGAGCAAAATTATCGTTAAAATATAAAAAAAGAATATTTATATAAATGGTTTTAAATTTTATTTTAGGTTTGATTACAATACATTAAGAAGGATGTTTGGAATACTCCCCGAGGCACTTCAAAATTTTGTAGTACTGAAAATATAATACGGGTGTATTGTGTTAATGTCCCATGAGAAGGAATTGGTTCTTTCTTATATAGTTACGACCTACAATGGATGGTATTTTTAAGTATTGTTATATAGATAGGATCATGGCCTCGATCCAGTTGTGCACAAACTAAATTTAAGTTCATTAAGTTAATTTTAGTACAATACAAAAAAAATATACAACTAAAAAAACAGATGACCGGCGATGTCATTTGACATTTTTAAAATGGCGACTCTTAAGCATTTTCTCTTATGCAACGGAATTGGGACCAATCAGCTATATAAGTAATTTCATTTGTAAACCGAACATATTATCAACTTATGTATTTAAATTTAGAAAATAAATAAAGCTAATGAAGAAAAACGCAGAATATAACAATGTAAGTTTTTAAATAGTCTGTGTAATGCTTACGCGAGGAGTTTAGCCCGTATTGTAGAAAGATTAGCATTGAAATTTCTACAGGCTGAATATAATTATATTTTTGAATAAAATCTTAAAGGAATAAAATAAAATATTCCTTTTTCATTTATTTATTATTCATGTTGCTTTTTGTAAAAGTGTAAATAAGATATTAGTAATATTAATTTAATAGTTATTTCAGATAAAAAGGATCACTTTTGTACTAGTTTGAGCTAACCGTAAGAAAAAATCTTAATATTAAAACAAGCTGAATTTAATTGTAGGTAAGAATTAATTATTTAGACATTTCTAAATAAGTTTCAAATTCTTGGTGGCACATAAATCCCCGATTTCCAAACCGAATCATTAGAGTTGCAAACTGACAAATTCTGTAACTTTAATCGCGTTCTCCTTGTCATTAAGCACGTAAAACACGAAAGAACCAGTAGAATCGAAAAGTTACGAGGTGTTCCGAAGATATTACGCGAGATAGGAAGCCCTCCCTTCCGAGCCATATACAGAGTATTCATTGCGAAGGGTAACAAAATTTTATTTCAAGTTAAATTGTGTTCCCGACTCAGCCACTTCTTATTTGCAGGGGTGGGGAAGCGTGCGTGTACACACACGGAAGACTGTCTTTTATGTTTACATCGTGCGAGATTTTGTCATTCGATTTTGGCATTTAATTATTAAACCTTACAGTATCATATTCTAAACGCGTGTAAGATATTGAAAACCAGATAAGTGTATGTCAGACTCGTCCATCGAGGAGTTCCGTATTTGTCAGTACATTTGGGAAAATTATAGAATTTCATAGAAAAAAGCTAGATTTATTCATATTTTGGTATTTGTTAGTAAATTAGAACTAGAAAATTATAACCGATAAGCCAAATTTTTTTTACGCCCCTTAAGTTGTATAAGGGGGGGCCCTTATACAACTTAAGGGGCGCCCCCCTAAAATTATTTTTTGACAATTTGTATTGCTTTTGTTTCGGTCAATAAGACATATACTATGTGAATTTAAAGTCTGTACCTTTAATCTGTAAATTTTGTATGACAAACATCAGATTCTTAGACGCCTACTTAATTTTTCTTAAATAATAAAAGTTAAAATAATTGTGGATAAATAAAAATTTTATTCTTTTTTTTACGCCATCACCAATCGCTTTTGAATGCTCGGTTGATATAGAACTATCGTTAGAGGCTTTATTAATTCTTTGGATTTAACTAAGGACTAATATTGTTTTTGAATAATTTTAGGATTCATTATCTGAAAGTCAATATTATATAAAGCCACTCAATGTGTCAATATTATATGCTTTAGTTTATCACCAATTTGTCTGGCACATACAGAAGAAAATAAATAAAAGAGGTTTACATTATTCCCTTTCTGTACGAGACGAGCGGGTCCCAAATCAGCCCTTTATGTTGAAGTAGATAGTCTTTTGTCATTGCTGCTGCCAATTTTGAAATGCATTTATTTGAAAGTGGCGGTGTTATTGCATCTTCACATTGAATAAGATCAGTTCATTTCATTTCACTTCAATAGGAGGGAGCGGATGGTCGTTTGGAAACATAATTACATTATTTTATTGATTTTGTAGCTTTAGCGTTTATTTGGATGTATATGTTGTCTTTGATTATATATATCATTTTGTGTAATCTTATAGGGTATTAAGTGTTATAGTTTGTAATTGCCGTTGAGTACTGAAAAATTCAGACAGTATTTTGTTATTTCATCAATATACTTAATCTAATTTTCTATTCATTTCTGTTATCTCATTGGACGGTCATTTATATCTTTGCGATTCAGCTTTGTGGATTTAGATTTGATAAACTATATGGAGGCATTTTGTACTACTTCTTGGGTAGAAGATGTTTTTCCAAGGCAAAAACGCATGGTGACTTCCTTAGGCGTATCCTCTCCGAACACAGAATTGATATTGCTAGCTGTTTCTGCTGCATAATATGCACGGCGGAACTCGTCTTTAAAATCAATCAAATTTTTGATGCATATTATTTATACATACATAGTCGAATATAAAAATCTTTGAAAGACAAACAATCGATTGTAATTTTAATTTAGAATGCTGCCTTTATCGTTTGAAAAGTTTTATTTTGAAATATCACAAGTTTTTTAGGGTATTAGTTTCTATTTATTGAAAATATTTTTTATTCATAATACAAAGACAAGTGACTAGTGACTGGTGTAACTAGTGAATTCCACTGTGGAGTGAAGATAGTCAATATTCTTTTATCGACAGTAAAGTTTTTTAAAGTATTGTTCTGTTGTTCTTTATTAGTTGTTGTATCTTAGTTTTTAGTAATTGATACTAAATAGCACTAGATATTTGATTTTATATCTTTCATTTCATCTTTGATTCAGATTCTGCTTACAAAAGCAGCTGTGTCGTTCTGACGCGTCAATGAAACCTAATTTAATGTTAAAGGTCCCAATTTTAATTTACTTAAACAACAAGATGAATAAAGTTATGACGTTGGAACATCTTGCGACGTTGGCATATCGGCGTTCTGCCTCTGTCCTGTTTTATTCATAGACTTCTGAATAAAGATGAAAATATTAAAGCAGACAAGGAAAACGTTGACTTAAGTCAGGCCTAATATGAACGGGGTTAATATTCATACATATTAATGGAGAAAATAAATGAAGTCCACCTCGAGATGAGTAGGCAATATCGACGAAAACAAGATGTAAAAGGCCATAATTATAATACCAAGAAATATAAGCAGATTTCTTTTGATATTTCATCTGTTGCTACTTTAATATATCGTTGCCATTTCAAATAAGATGGAATCGTGTGAGATCCCTCTTTGATATTTTATATTTTATTTGCGGCAAGACAACAAACGCACAGCGATGGAAATTCTACATGATCCATAACATTTCCTTGTGGACAGACCGTGCGTGCTATGTCATATATTAGGTCGGGGAAAAAGTCTTTTCGCATATAGTATGTATAAACTTGTAATAAAATATCTTTGGCTGTACTATTTGTATCTGGCTGGTTTTCATGACATTAAAAAGGTGACATTTCAAAAAAAGAATCAAATTTGGAAAAAATTGTTTACAACTATTTTTCATTTGTTTTTTTCTGTCAAAATGAAAAAAAAATACGTTTTTAAATTTTATTACAAAAAGGAAAGACTGCTACGCAATCCGTGAAAAAAAACTTTTACAAGCGTTTTTAATCCGGGAATTTTGATGTCAAAGATGCACCCCGCTCCGGATGTATGGTTTTCTTTTATATAACTTTCTTTATATTATATTAATTCCAAAGATAATAAATATTTTTGAAAAATTGTATTCAAATACTATGTTAATGAAAATGGTTTAATTTAATAAAAATATTTTGCATTGTGAAGCATATTCTGAAACTACTTAAAAGATTAACAACCAAGGCGATTTAGTAAATTTTATACTAGCCATAGGTTTATTATTTAATTAAATAAAATATTTTCCTTTCTTTTTTAAGTTTATCTGGACACCGAGTGAATTATAAAATATGTTTATTTCAGTTTACACAATCGGGGACCCTACAAATTGAAATATTTATACTACATAAATTTTTTTTGCTATTTTCACTCTTATAGAAGTAGATTTCTTTTATTACGAAATGACAATATTTTTATAAAACCATTAGTTGATCAGTTGAAAGAGTTTACCTAATCAACTGTCACTTACGTCATCTATTAAAAAATCCAAGATAGGAGAAATGACAGCTGTATATTTAGCATGTCAGAATATTCTCCATACTAAAACAACAATTTTCATTTGAATATTTTTGGACCACCCCTGGACCAAACCGAATAAAACACAATAAAAATTATTTAAATTGCTCAAGCTGTTTTTGAGTTTTAGGGAGACTATTGAAAATCAATTCATTTTTATACATAAGAAGATTACAAACAAAGTTGGACCAAGTTTTCGTAGCATAAGCCTCTTCATTCTTCCAGTTTTAAGAATACGAATACAATACAATCAATAAATACAATACAAACAATATTCTTACAATATATATTTAGAACAGGTGTACATACGAGTTTGCCTTTATTTCAAGCTCTCCTTTCGCGGGCTTCCTTTATTCTCATTTCTACTGGAAGAGATTTCCTCAAAAATAAGTAATACCCTTGTAAATTCTATCTGTGTCTAATATATTTTATTAAATTGTTTGTATATACATACATTGTTAAACAAATAAATAATACGTTATTGTTCAATTCAAACTATGCAAGCGTGTAATCATTACATTTTATCTGTTTTCTGGAATTTTAAATTCAATTAATTTCATTTCCGATACTACATATCTAATGTAGTATCTAATTTTAGTATCTAGTTTTTATATTTAATAAAGTTTCATAATTACCATAGCCTATAATATTATATTCGAATATTTTCACATATTTTTTGATCATATGAGCAATCAAAACATTGGTACTTAATATATTAAATAGATGGAAATAAAATTATATTTGCCAAACATTTTATTTTTAATATACCTAACAATGGTGTTGCAAACTATTTATTTACCAAAAATATGCTAGATTCCGATTCAGGTTTATTATTTTACTTACGATTATTTTCTAGCCTAAATACCCTCGGAGGTACTTTAATGATGGTAAGTAACATTTTTTACTAGCTTAGCTCTTAAATAATAATAAAAAAATGAAACAAAAGCTATTTCTATTTAAACCGCAGCCAACTTAGCTACAATATATCCACGTAGCGTTCAGTTTCTAAAAAACATTTGCGATTCACAGATACGTGACCGTTTTGTTAAAAGTGGATAATTAAAAACAAAATGTGATTACGAGAGTGGTCTAATTAGAGAAATGCGGTGTGCGAACGCGTTTCAGGGGGTTGGGATCTGGCTTCAAACTTTGAAATTAGATATTGTTATTTACTTCCACGCAATATATATAAAATTAATATTATAAAATGTTAACTTTTTAATAAATCTATATCACTAATATTATTGAAAGTTGCTAATAAAACGTTTGTATCTAGTCTTATTTAATCTATTTATCTTATTTAATCTTTAACATAGGGAAGGTTGTAGCATCATCAAACATCTTCCTCACAACAAAAGAAATTAAATTATTAAAAATCAAACCGCGGTTACTCTTGTAATAAAGGTACATCACATTCTTAGCACGAATGGGTCTGACCTCATAACCCTTAAAAGTCTTTACCAGCACCGATCTCTTTACACCATAAACTAACACTAAATATATGTTACTTTACTCCAGCCGACCACGTCAGACAATGGATTCCGTTTATGGACCCTTACTTTTTATTAATGGGCCTGTCTCTACTATGTTTGAATGAAAATTAAAAGAGAATATTTTAAAAAGTTTTAGTCAGTAAATAAAGGTCACACTAACGCTGAAAGTAATAAATGAGTGAAGGTTCTATCATGGATAAAATAACAGTTTCCATAAACCTCTTAGTAATACAATTGCAATAGACTATAGTTATAATGCACACAAGGATGCACAGTAGTATAACAATATAATACGAAGAAAAATATAGTCACAACCGATACAATAATGAACAAGACCATATCCAAATAATTGTTATCAGAAGATTAGTTCTGGTTTTATTATTATTGTCAACGATTATTTCTACGGTTATTGGTATGACCCATTTTCTTTTGCCTTAACTTCATTATTATATCATAATAATACTTCTATTCTTGTTATTACCTTAAAGTTGTGAGTGTGCTACTTATGGCTCTCGTCTGTCGTGATAAATGACTGTTTTAGAGGAGTTCCAGTACGCCACGTGTTCGTTACGGTCTGGAGACACCGACTGAAGAGACCGGCTATAAACAATAACAGGTTTATTTCACATTTCAAAACCAGCCCTATTTAAACGATTTTAAACTTAAAATTATTTGTACTCTAATATTAAGAGTATTTTAAGCCAAGAGCCGGTGTAGGTATAATAAAGTAGATTTAATTACAGGTATAAAGATCCGACTAAAGTAGTCTGTTCTCAGAAAAAGATCGAGAGAAGACAATTATATTAAATATTGGGGAAAATAACAACCGAAATACTTACTTCATCACAAAAGGTTCCATAATCGACACTGACGTTTGCTTATCAAACAACGAAACAATGTAGCTTGTACATAATAAACACACCAATCATGTGCCTACTTCACGCAAGGGCGAGCGATATTCGTTGATATTTTTCCACAAAGAGGACTAACAAGCCGAATCTATGGCATGGTCTTTGTGGGGCTTCCCTTATTTCAGAGTCAATATTAAGGTCGTCGTCGCTGTCGACTTTTGTTCAGTTAATGTAATTTTTATTTGATCCCCCACCGAAAAAACCGCAGACAGAAACGCCGTCACTGTCGCTAAAGTACTATTCATTTTATAAAAAGTAAATTTTTCGGAGACAAATAACTCCTGCAATTTACTTTGACCATTCATTTCTTTATTCTTCACCGTTTAACTTTTAAGTATTTCAGTGAAAGAGAATCTCGGAAAGGGTTCTTATCTTTTGTGTTTTCCTTAAAATCCGACTGTAATAATTTTGCGCTCAGTACCCCCTTAAGAGTCATTGTGCTTTCCTCACGCGCTCACGTATTTGCTTGGGATTAGGTTGCTACTTTCACCTTAGAATTCGTTTATCCATCGGTTGCAAGTATTTTTCTATTTTTTCTGAAGAATGATTCTATAAATTTTGCTTATTTACATCGGGTCGATTCTTAGATGTTAGTGTTGTTGTGCGAAGTACTCGTGCATTGACGCTGCTTCTAAGAGTTCATTTTTAAGTGGTTTTTGAATTTAGACTGACGAACGGATCGCTCATCTTTATTCAAACAGCGTTCATGAATAACACAGCGAGTGTAAATACAACTCCCAAGGGATCTGAACTAGTGATAACACGCAGACGCCGACACGGAAAACGTTAAGGGTAATTCACTTCAGGATCTTTATTACGGCACAGTGAAGTTTCGGATTTAGCGCGGGATAAGATAGGTATAATATGCGATTACAGAGAACTGCTAGAGCGGATTAGTAATACTTATCGGTTTTGATGGCTCTCTACAATGTATGTAGTATATAGGAATTATAATACATTCCGATATCGTCTACCTACATTGTTATTGGTCATAAAATATCAATGGTTAAATTTAAAAAGATATTTGTTTTATTTGGTATTATTTAATAGTTAGTGATTTCTATAGTTAAATGTAACTATGAGTGCCAGGATCTCTCAATATTCCACTTTTCTTGTAATGACTTCATTAAAATGGTTTGTGGGAATACCTATTTCACGTCGTATTCAGATTTATTAAATTAACGAGCATATGTGGAAGTGGGTGATTCTGCGATTTCAATCATGTAATAGCGAACGTCGAGACTCGATTTTTTAAATAGGTTAGCATGAAATACTCGGATATCAAGTGGGATAGATGCGTTTTGTATTTTGCGATCAGTGAAATATCAGGGTATTTTAGGTGACGGTAAAAGCTAAACTAGGTCTACTTGACTTGTAAATGTAAAATGTAATGTAAAATGTAAATGTAAACGTCGTAACTTTAAACAAATTAATTTGCAAACTATAAAGTTCTGCATGTTATTAAACTGTGTTCTAAAATAGAATAAGTAATTGCCATGTTCGAAAATATTTTTGTTATAGTATGTTTTGATATTTTATTAATTGTGATGGTTATTAACGTTGATTATTCGTACACACAACTGCAGTTTAAGCGAAATAGGTTAACATTTGTGTGTACATTTATGAATTAATGTAAATTTTCCAAATGACATTTTGATCTTTTTGTGGGCTGTTTTTAAGTTTAAATATCGTAAAACTAAAATTTGTTAAATAAATATTTTTATCTTTTTTCACTATTCATTTTTCACTTTATCTTGGATTGTCTTTTATGATATTGAATGTTTTCTGGCAAAGGAAGACTTTTTAAATAGTTAAATACAGATTTTTAATGAAACCTCCTTATATCGTTATCATTGAGTTTGAAAACAAAAAGTTTTCAGACATAAGATTTCTTTTGAAAACACATTCATTAAGTGGAGAAGCTTTTAGTTTCATCAGCAAATTAATACTGGTTCTAAGTTAGTCTAGCGAAATCCACTTAAAGCAAGGTTCACGTCAAAGTGCACGAAGTTCATATTGAGAAATAGCGAATGGCAGTAGCGCCTGAGTATTCACTATTCACACGACCATTCGGACTATTCCGAAACAAACATCGTGCAGCGGACTCGTGCTTTAATTACATCATCTGACGTCAGCATTCTTTGATGTAATTAATGCACTCTGAACAAAGACATAATTTTTTTTTCATTTGCAATCACATAGGGTTTAAATCTGATAAGCCTTCACATGTAAAATAGTTAGCCTTACATTTTAACTTCACACGTTACTTCGAATTAGACTCTTATTACTAAGCACTAAGATATTATTAACACGAGATATCCCATTAATCCCCTGCAAATTGTTCTCATACAAAATTTTCATAAACCTATTGCTGTATGTAAATATTTGGACCAATACACTGGCGAGTCTAGTTTTACTGACATTCTTTTGTTTTCCACTTACATAAAGGTTAAATTGGCTTAAAAACTGTATAATATGTTATATGGCATTGCTTAGTAATTTAGGTATTACAGGAATTCAGTTATAATAATATTAATCACGTATCATCATTATCATATCAGCCGAGAGACGGCCACTCCTGGACATAGGCCTCCGTTGTTAACATCTCTTATCTCCAGAATGCCAATACATCTAATATATAGAACTATTTCTTTTATTGCTAATATTTACAGGCGATGATTATCTCTTACTTCCAGGTGTATCATCTGATTGCTTGATATTCCCTGTCGTAAAAACAGACTTCAATTTTAATCCAATATCCAGCGATGTTAAAAAACTGGATTTAATTCTGTAGCACACACTCAATTCAGAACATCTCGTTTCCACAATATGATTGCAATAAGGGCAGGTGTCACATCTCGTGATATTTAGCAACATTTTTTTAATTTTCATCCCTATTGAACGTTTTAAATTCTAACTGTAAAATTGTCATCATTTGCAGCCCTCATTATATCGGATTTAAACATATACCTTCAGTTATTCTTAATGAAATGCATATTCCGTATGCTTAGACAGTTAAAAATCTTGGCGTTGATTTGATCAGTGTCTGTCGTAGCGGCGTCAGATATTGGAAGCGCATAAAAATGTTTTTGCTGCATACGGTGCGGTCAGGCGCCTTAGAAATTTTATATCAACCAGTATAAAAATTAGTTTTTTGTTTTCCACAAATATCGAATTCTCACACTCACAGTGTTATGTTATTTATATCAACCAATACAAAAATTACTCTTGCATATTTCTTTTGGTCTCCCTTATCGATTGTGCTGAGGAACTCTTTGATGGGCTTGAGCGTTTGCAGAATATATGCATTAGATTTATTTTTAATTTAAGGAAGAAAGTAAAGCTATTATGAAAAACTTCAGTAATTCTCAATATAACATTATTTAACAATAGCGATAAATATAACGTTCATTTATATAATAGAGTGAATATTAAGTGTTCAGTCTCTTTTAAAATTTTATAATTATTAAGATTTCCAAAGGTAATTATAAAATTGATGAAATGTGCCAAAGTGAGCCATATCGTCTAAACGTATTTGACGGAGGACGTAGTCTCTTTTATATATATTAATAATAAGGTAGCAATTACTCAGCACAAATGTCATTACATAATTGAAACATGAAAACGATATACCATTGATGGATTCCCGAGGAAACTTTTTCGTAACTCATAGTTGATGAGATGTTTTTGTTTCCAAAAATATCAAGTTCTCACACTAAGAGCTATCAATCAAATATTTCACACTGTTATGTTGTTGTCGACTTATTTTATTTATTCGCTGCGTTTCTTTTATTTCTCTCACGAATTTACATTCTCTTCTGAATTTACATATAATCACTTATAAACTAACTAGTTGACCCTATGAACTTTGTATAACTACAGTTGTACTGTGGCGATAATAGACAGAAATGTTCTCAGTTACACGAATTTACATACTAAATTACCAATATAGGATTTAGAAATATTTAGGATTCTTATTATTTTTATTATTTATCACTCATCATATATTAATTCAATTGAGCCAAATAAAACCACAAAGAAATTATTCAAGTCGGTTTAACAACCAATTTATTTTTAGATTTATGAAATAAAAAAAATCGAGATGTAAGAAGACGAATTTTTTATTTAAATGTTTTCTAATATTTCAAATTAAAATTTTTGATTAATTTTGAATGCAACATTACGGATTTTATTACAGTGAAAACATAAATGTTCTGATGGACCAAATTCATATTTTTAAGTATTTTAAGTATTTTGAATAATGTTCGTTAAGTATTGAAAATGTTTATGTATAAAAAATGTATATTTGATGGGTAAAATATTATAACCGATGTATTATTCATAAGGCTCCCAAAGTCTACTAGTTCAAGTTTGTTTTATGTTTAAAAGTTTATTTTAAGTAAATATTCTGAAAGTTTGATGGGATGAATTTTAATGAGTTCCTTTTTAAGTAAATTCAATTATAAATTAAAAATTTCTTAAATATATTATAATTATGGTACAGGAAAGCCTATGTATATTTTTAAACTTATTACCCACTGGAACATATGTGATTTGTAACAATTTATCTATTTATAAATGTTAACATTATAAATTTATTGAAAACTTTACAACCAGAATATTTATTTTATTTATGGTACAAAAGTATTCAAATGACCTATATAGTATCACAATACGAGACAATCCTTTATCCAATAATAATATTGAATGTTGTCATGGTACCATATGTTTATCTACCTAGAAATCAAGCAGCAAAAATTTCATAAAAAATACGATCTTGTTATACATATAGTCAATTTGCTTGATTAAAATGCCTACGGTAAAACAAGCTACCGAAAAAAAAAAATCTTGTCTGTCAGAAACGTACTGTATCATAGAGAAAAATTTAGTCTAAGCTAGTTTAAACACAATATAGTTTGCCATCAACATAGTTGAAAACTTGGTGCGTCTTTAGGATAGAGAAATTTTGTCTAAAGTTTTCCT
Organism: Acentria ephemerella; assembly: GCA_943193645.1. Classification (NCBI taxonomy): domain Eukaryota; kingdom Metazoa; phylum Arthropoda; class Insecta; order Lepidoptera; family Crambidae; genus Acentria; species Acentria ephemerella. The sequence goes on along the minus strand of OW971886.1, from coordinate 4,111,564 downwards.
TTTGTGAATCTAAAGTGCTATTTTATTTTTCAAAGCAAGATGCGAGAGCTTCTTGAATTCTGGATATCTATGGTCTTACCAATATGACAGAAAATGAATACATTCTCAAAAATTAGAACATAAGTTTTTTCTAATAAATTATCATTCAGTAGGATTATTACTTAAGTAGTAAAAAAAGTATCCTAAAGTGCATTAAAAACCTAAAATATGGGTATAGAAAGAAGGAAATTTAAAAATGACTGCCCTAGGAAAAAATCAATGTCAAAACATACTTTTTTTACTATGAGACTAAAATGTCACATCTGACTTTTTAACGCACGATAGTTTGACAAATGTAAATTTAGCTGAGTGGTAGAATAGGACAGATTTCTTGAGTGCGGTGAGTACAGTTCCTAAGCTGTGGTTGAGAGGCTGTGATGATGGAGAAGGAAAATGTGGAGTGGGAAGCAGCCACTATCACCGGCATCCTCGTGTCTTATGCCGCAGTAACACCTTTGGGCTCCAGGCATGGTTGGGAACTGTTGCCCGGACTGCACAGCCCTGTCGGTTGACCCTAATGCGCATGGTGCGCCGACATTAAACGCCGAGGTGGGACTGAATCGTGGTCGTGCCGCTCCATCGACACTACGGCGAACTGTCTTCGGGCCATATCGCGTTGTCGATAAAAAGCGGATTGGTTACACTTTCCTTATTTAATTATTATATAATAATAGCATAGGCTTGTTGACTGATATCAAAAGAGTTTTGTTCAGCTAGAGGGAATAACGGATTTTCTTTTCAACCCGAAACCCGAAATTCAATAAAGCGTCATCTGTGTAAAGACATAGCTACTCCAGCCAGTCATGCACGGAGGTTTACAGCTGACACTGTTGATAGGATGTTTCATTTCCTTTCGAATTTTACCACCACTAATTAAATGTTTCGCGAACTCGTCCCCAGATTTCATTTAAATCTCGTAAAGCGCGGTCTTGGACCGGAAATTAAGAATGCTACGTTTTATTGTGAAAGTTACTTAGTTTTGTATTTTTTGTTTGAAATTTGGATCGCACTTTCCTTAACCTAATCTTTTATTTACAGTTTATTCTGAGATTGAGTTTTATATTGAGAATCATATACTTAACACTAAAATCCTTAAACATAAGTATGAGTATTTATAATTTATGTGGTACACGTCGTTTCAAAAGACAGAGACCAGTAATATAAAAACAAACAAGAAAATACTGCTTTATTACAAACCACGGGGGTTGTATTTGTAATGGAACAATTAGTATTTTTCTCGTTTCAAACGAGACGATAACCGCAGAGAACATGTTGGGAATATGAATTACCACTATTTTCAATGCTTACTACCATAGTAGGACCGCGTTAAGTATTAGCTTTAGCGATTGGTTTATTACAGGCTAAGATATTAAGTTTCCTTGATAATAATATTTGGTTCTAATTCTACTGAATACCATACTAAGCTCAAAAAGATACAAAATAATATTTTTAGTGTTATTCAAGTAACGAGTCTCTGCAGTGTCTTCCAAAAAATCTACAACTCTCATTTTAAATTTGTGATATTATGAAACTCTTTGTTTAGTTTGATATTTTTGGATGTGAGGTTTGCTTATAAATGTTTATTACATTCAGATTCCATTACAAAACTGTACTATAGTTACTTAGTAATAAAGTAATGAAACGTTGGTAAATCATTAAATAAATAAAAATTAAAACTCGATATCTAGTGAGCTCATCGAACTCTAAGTGCTCTAGTCAAGGACTTGAAGCATTTTGGTCTTTAAAAACTTAGTGCAAGTCATTCTTGTGCGTCTAAATGTTATTTAAGTTGTTGACTAAGCAAATATTTATCTATAGAATTAAAATATTTTTAACTTTTGCATTTGTTCCGCTATATTTAAATTATACATGAATATATTTACTTCCTTAAAACAACACGGATCTTGTATATGAATTGAGAATCTATTGCTTAAGGCCAGTGTCAATCTTACAAATTTTATAACAATATGTTCTACAAAAAAAAGTCTTAGTATACTGAATCCGAGGAGTAGAATTAGTCATGTTTTTTACTATGTAGGGGTATGTAATTTCTCTTTTTAATGATAATATAAAATGTCAAAATATTTGTATGTTCTAACTAATTTTCCAAAATAAATAATTGATACATGAATATAAATTAAATTTTCTCATCCGCATGTTAGCCATAATTTACAAAATCAATCTGAGTGGCAAAATAAGCTAGTGAAATGTTTATTGAATCTTATGAAAACTTGGGAGTCAATAAACGATTTCATGCTTGAATAACTATGTTAATGGCGTTGCCTATTACAATAAAAACATGACTACGGCCATTGCTTTCTCATGTAAATTATGTGGGTGTACGAACATATATTAAATTCGTTATGATTTGACTATAGAACTTTATTCAGATCTCCTTGCTGAACTCTCTGGAGGTTTTAATTAACAGTAGCACTAAATAACGAATTTGCATTAGCTAATGGAACTTGTCTTTGATTTTGAATCACAAAAAAAATGTAACAAAACTATTTACTTTACAGAATATAAGAAAAATAAGATTATTATTATTTATGTTATTTAATTTTAAATTGTTATCAATACTATGTATATAAACAAATTTGAAGTTGAAAATCATTATACAAATCCCCATTTTGTCAGTTCACTACTATTGCCAATTTTCGGTCGGAAATACTCAAAAAATAACAAGAAGGGGAACTGTTAAACACTTTAATAAAGACGTCTTTTTTATTGCACCTAATTGAGGACTCGACACAAAACCTGATAACCATACAAGATTCTGGACGTGGATTGATTTAAATTTTGGTAACATTGAAAAATCAGTTCATATTTACAATGGTCACGATTCTGTTGGCATTATCTTAATCCAGAATGAAGTAATCCACCTCTCCTGCATTCTTATTCAAATAAAAAGACATGGAATGACTAATAAATGTCAAATGATGTCAACTTCATGTGTCTTTTTCAGACTTAATTCCATATTCTTATTTTTTATTGAGGCAAACTTTAGATAGAACAGGACATGTATACAAACTTAACACAGTCCTTTAATTTTACTTTACTTTTTTTCTATATTAAAAAGACTGAGTGTGTAGTCTGACTGAAGACTGGGTGTACTGGTAGTCTATGTATAAAACCTACATAACAATGTATTGTATATAAGATATAATTATATGCAATACATTGTTAAAATAACTTCGCCACATACATTTAAATAACAGTAGATAATAAAATTTCCGAAATTTGGTGATGTCCATAAAAATACCTTTAATTTTTAAAATAGGATGATATACCTTTTGTATCGGAATCCTAATAAAACTATCCGATCTGAAATCAGAATATATTCCATATTATTAAGATCTGCCTTAGGGCGTCTCCTAGGGACATCCATTGACACAGCACAATTAAGAAGAGGACATTATCTAAATTAGCTATACCTACAAGTGTGTTGAATATGAGTTTTCTTTTTTTATACCTAGATACTGTAAGCCAAACAGCCTTCAAACTAGAGACAAGACATATTTTATTATTCATGAAACCCTGGTATGCTGTAAAAGAATAAAAATTTCTGTATACTTAAATAAATTAACTTATTTATTCAATCATATTTTTGTCACTGCCATGATCAATTTGTGTCAACTAACCCTTTGTATCGTAAACAATCGACCTTAATATTTGAGCACGTGACAGACTTTCCACTATGGCTTTTTGTATTTGTGCTTATTTGTTCATTTTCTCGTTTCCAACAGTCGTTTGTTTATGCAGCAGCCGCTCTGCGGTTATCGCAAATAAGTTTTCGAAAAAACATTTTAATGAGAGCACCATTCTAAAGGAGACACTTGCTTTATGCAATTAAGAACATCAATTGGGATGTTCATTAAGATAACGTGTTTATTCTAGAAGTCTTATCGACCCTTAACTTGATCACACTGAGTCGATAGAGTCCTTGGATTCCAATATTATTTTTTTAAATAAAAAGCTCAGCAAATGACTCTACAACACCTGATGGGGAATGGTAGAGGAGTCCGTATATAATGATAGGTAGTTCAGTGACATACTGCCATAACCACCTCTACCTTGTCGGCCAAAAAGTGCTTTAAAATACATCTAAATAATACGCTTTTCTAAACCGATTAATACCCTGTCCTTTTTTAATTTTATACTAAATCTATGCCCACGGCTCCGGGTACGAGGGTTTTATAATAGAAAGGATGTTTTGGGTCGATAAGAAACAATTTCTATTTTTTGGGATAAAAGGTACTACAACATGTTCTTGCCTCGGGATGTTTCAAACTCTATTTTATTCAAATCCGTCCAACAATTTAGAAGTGAAAGCATATGAGCAATACTTATCAATTCTTCTTTAATGATGATCTTGATATTTATTTAATGTAATATTCCTTCCTTGTTTTCAGGTATGTTCAGAACCTAGAACATCAAATTTATGATTTCACCACAGCGAAATTTGTTTAACGACAAACAGGTAATCCATGAGAGAAACATCTATAATGAAAGGAGTTTGACTTTAATTTATTTTGAAATAACCAAGCAGAATTGTATTTAGTAACACCGATCGTTTAATTAAAGTTGTTGTACAAAGAAATATTAAAAAAAAATTAAACCCAAAAACTAAGAATTTTAACACTCATTCTAATAAAGTAAAGAACAAAGAAATTATTGATGACTTTTTTTAAGAGCCAACTAACTAAGCATAATAGAGGAATTATGGTGTTTCTTAAAGTGACGAAACAGCAATTAAATGGAAATCTAATATTATTTATATCAGAGAGAAAATTACTTATCACAAAACCAAGCAAAACAAAGAACGAGATAAAACTATCAAATCTCAATAATATAGATCATTTTCCAAGTCAAACAGACTTGTAACTCTTTTGTAACAAACATCGCAACAGCGGAAATAGTTTGTTACCAGTATCTCAATATTCAAACTACAAATCACAAACAGAGAAAATACGCATCGATAAATATGTAAATTCCTATATGAAGACTAGCAAATTAATGCTTAATTTCTCTGTTCAGTTCCGCATAATTTACAGAAATATATTCGAGAAGCCTTGCTTAGCATTAGCTTGGCATTGCTATAATTTTATGAAAAACGTCAAGTATACAACAAATTTTTATTCTTATCTACATCCAATTTGATACTGGTGCTCAACTCTGAAGTAGATATTCAAATTTAGTTATTGATTTACAAGTTTGTTTTGTAACATTTTAATCTAATTGTTCCAATGTAAGTTAAAGTACCTTCTTCCTTTTATTATGTCACAACAATTTTCAGTCCGCAGAGAAAACTGTTGATACGGATATCCTTTACAAAAGCTTTGAGATATTCACAAAGATGACAGCTGTACAAAATAATTTTGTGAGTTTGATTATTAATAAATATAAAGGAACTATGATGGAAATAAGATCCAAGATAACATAACAACAGGTAATCGTTCAATATATTCATGAAACAAATACAATACTGTCTATAGATTTGCCAGAAATAAAAAAATAAGTCTTTTTGAAGACTGATTTTTTGTATGACAAAATTTTAGTTTCGCAATGTTGAGCAGTACATTTTTAAGGTCAAAGAGATAGGTGACCGGCAGTGTTATCTACTTGTCTGTCTGTTAGTCGTTGTTTTGGTTGTTTTAATTCTAAATTGCTTTCCACGATTGTTAACTCTTACGGCAAAAAAAAAATTATAATCAATTTAAAAAAATTAACTATATATTTCTTTCCCTATTATGTGTATGCCAACTATAGTACTCTATGGTGTATGCAAAGGAGATTATGATTTGATACGAACCTTATTTATGCATTAAGCAAGAAAGCTTTAACTTTTAAAGCGGTGTGCCACAAAGTTTTGTAAGTACTAAGTACCATTTGTTCGAAACGGCATCATAAATCTAAAAACTTCGTTTCTTTATCGTTATTTAACAAAACAGTGATCAATCACCTGTTATGGGTAATGCTCTGTTTTTCTCCTAGTAAGCTACTGTACCACTAGTGACCATATATTCAAAATTTAACATAGCATTCTTCGGTAATATAACGGCTTTCTAACGGTTATATTTTAACGCCATTTTTATGTTTTTTTAAAACATATTCTATTCTATTCTATATATTATATTATATTTACAAGTTTTTAAGCACACATACATTGACAATGATTGGCAACAAAGGATTCTCAAAATATTCTTAAGATGAAAGATAAAACGTTCAGAGATGAGTGAGGTGGAGTACTTCACATAATGGCAGCCCTAAGTTAATGTGACATAAAGTTTCCAAGTAGCTTGTAAGTTCTCCTGTCAAGGAAAAATAACAGTCAAATCATATTAAGTAGGCGTAAAAAGAGGTGAAACTTTGTATCAGTTCGGGGTAAATACTGTTAGTATTGCTATTGATAATAATTATTGTTGACTTCTATGTAGAAGTCAAATATAATTATCATCAAGTACATTAACAAAAATGTGGAAAAACATTAACAAAAATCTCAAATCTCAAATCATACCTGTCCGATCCAGATTTTTGTTAATGTTTTTCCCGCCAGATATGTGCTTTTGTTAATCTTTTCCATTGTTTATGTAGTCTAAACAGCTTAATTGATTTTGAAAAGTGTGATGGCATTAGATTTATATATATCCTCGGAATTGAATAGGCTATATAATAGTTTTAAGAATCCTATTCCTTACTGGTCGGAATTTTGGATTTGTAAACGAATTTCCAAATTTTATTCTAAACATAGGATTTAAAGACTAGAAGAAGGATTGAAAACTAATTATAACCTCTTTTTCCTGATTATGCTACTCATCAAAATCATACAATTCCTTGTATAGTTTTATAAAACTGACATTAGGTAGAAGTTCAATGACTTAAGCGGGATTAAAAGATAATAACATATGCACCAAGCCAAAACCAAAAAGACGGAAGTAAGCACTTTAAATGTTTATATTTTCAACCATTCAAAGTTAGAAACATCTGAAATCACTAATGCATCTGTTCGAGATTTCAGATGTTTTTAAATTTGTATTCTATATTCTACGGGTAACACAATGTACTAACATACATACATAACATACATAATGTCTTTACGTCGAGCTAATTCACGTCGAGCTAAATGCTTTACCCTCTTAAAAGTGTAGATAAGAAAACTTCATTGCTGAGGTAAACATTTAAAAAGTAGAACATAGTGAAATAAAACTAAATATGCTTCAAAGTAATAAAGCATAATGTTGTATTCTATATACCTCAAAATCTATTATCAAAACTATTAAGAAAAGTTTTACTATGTTGTTTTGAGGGAGTATAAAAAGTTTTAGTTTTATGAAGAGCACGGAAAATGTCTTTACATCGCCTGATGGTAAGTAGTAAGAGGAGTCCACATGCCTCTCCAGCTAGTGCAGCATGCGACATACTGCCCTGGCCACCTCCACCTTGCCGGCTCTAAGATGCTTTTTTCATTAGTGCATTAAAAAAATTTAAACGGTTTTAAAATTCTTTGGATGTTTTTTCTCAAGCTCCTCTGTTCTTTAGAATATTAATTGATCCCGAAATCTATATTATTGGACCAGCGTGGAGATATTACAGCCAAAACACCTCACTTGTTTCTTCCACGTAAAAAAACCTGTACCCAGAAGAGTGTTAAACAAAATAGAATGACCGATTTATCCTTCGCAAAACACATGTAAATAATCTGCAACAAAGAAGTCAGATGAGCCTCAATTTGCCAAGCAATTTGCCGTGTCACTTCTATGACCGTCATCCAGTTTTACCATAATTGCTTCTGGGAGAATTATATCCGCTTGTAACGTTTCAAGTAAGTTTTGCATCCGATAATAATCCTGTAATATATATAGAAAATAAGAAAAAAATATATAAAAGTTTATAATCAAAATATTTTTCTCCAAATTTAGTGCAGGAAGTGTAAGTCATGTCATATATTTAAAATGTATTTAAAAAAAGTGTACATTATTAAAGTAATGAGTATTTATTTATTTATTTATATAATAATGAATTTATCTATTTATTATTTAATTAGCTTAAAATTTTATAACGACAATAGTTACAATTTACCAAATTACATATATCAATAATCCTAGCTTTGAAAAGAAACAAAGTATGTAAAATGTCATTTATAATGTATATGTTAATACAAAGTTAATACAAAGGGACAAGCATACCATTTTTAGAAATTTAGTGTGTTTTAGTTAGTGACTATATTAATATGAAGAATGCAAATATAATTGATAATCCTGGTCTAATAATAGTTGCTCGTTAGCCTTGGTGAATTTGAATAATTTTATTGCGATTTGCTCGCTTAAATTGAGGGGTGGTATAAAAATAATAATTTTAAATAGGCAATTTTATATTTTGTTTATAATATCGTCTAAGATACGTACAAAAAAGTTATGCCTTCCATTGCCAGTTCAGATTACTTTTTGTAAATAGTGGTTGTCGCAGTTGGGTGATACTAAGTACACCGGGTCAGTTATTAACATAAAAATTCATATATCGAACTTCGCTTATAAGAAATCAATAATCAATTTTATGATACTGTACCCTTAGTCTAAGTTTCAATACGCTTACTATCATATTTGCGTTCACCTGATAATCGCATATATAAAAAATCATTTCCAATACTTCACAACAGAGGCGCTGCTGTCGCTTCCATATAATTTCAAGTCTGACGACAAACATGATAAAATAATAATCTAGAGGGATAAAGTAATGATGGAGAGGCTTCAATTTGATGCAAACTCACACTAGTTGTACTGATGAATCAATGTACATCATCATCATCATCATCTGGCAGATCAGAATAAATATGAGCAAAGCGCACCTAAATTTACAAAGGTTTCCTTAAATTACACATAAATTAAGAAATGAGAATATACCTACTCAATTAGACAGAAATAACAGTTCCTTTTAAATTTCGTCCAGAGGTTTTTGATTGTTAAATGAGACTAATGAAAAGTAATTCATTTTTAAAAAGTTTCATCAATTTGCGCAGTACTTTCATTTCACTTAAATATTGTTGCAAAATTACAGCAAAAAAGTTAAAAAGCATCTAGCATTAGATTCAATGATTAAGTTAATAATAATTACAATAAAATAAAAACAACAATAAACAACATTACAATAAAATATAGGTAATGATTTTGACATACGAGAATAATCATGTGTGCGTATGGATATATCGCGTCATGTGTTTATATAAATGAGATGCTTCACTAAAAATAAACTGTAATATTTAGTTTACAATGAAGACATCGGACAACAGCTGATCTTTTAGTACACGAACCATGTTCCACCGAGTGGCTTCTCTTTGCCTCCCCCATATCCACTCCTTTCCAACATTACAAACAATTTAAGAAACTCACCCAGTTTTCACTTATTCTTACCACACAAGTGTTGAATAAATGTTGTTGAAGTAATAGATTTATCTGCTTGGAGCCAACTTCCTATATATTAGGCACTATCACTTCCTATTATAATAGGCACTATCGCTTCATTTTATCCAGATCACTCGCTTTTATCATCTACAACTGCAGCTTCCGTGCCTCGCTTGCTGTCTCTTTCTTACTTACGTTTCATTACTAATCTAAAGATTCATAAGGTGCGTTCCATCCTATGAATCTATTTCTCGTTATTTGTGACAAATATAACAATTAATTATTTGATGTAAAAACAATTTTCGGTATACCAGTGTTACAGTCGCACAACTCTTTCTCAGTAATTGCAAATGAATAATCTTCTCATTTACCCCACCGCAAATTAAGCGTAAATCTTCCATTCTAAAGCGACTGTTATAAGTAACATAGAGCTAAAATTAACAAGCGCTGATGTCTTACACTCAATCGGCAGACCAGTGTACATTTTCCGATATAAATGAAATCCAATCAGAAAGTTTTGTTACGTCTATAACGCGGTGTGAAATTAAATTACAAGGATACGTCGTGTATCACAAAATCGGATTATTCTCACAATATGGGACTCAATTTCAGCCGCCCTTCCGCGTGACTTGCTACTAATTTTAATACAAAACCCAGACCCAAGTTCATATGTCAAGTTTAAAATATAAACCTGTTAAAATACTGTAACCTTATTACTTCAATCCTAAAGGTGAAATTAGAATGGGAAATTTATTTCTGTGAAAGGTACGATTCGCGCAGGTGTTGGTGGTCGAAAGCTATTTAAAGTTATGGACGGTGTTTGACGGGGTATATATTGTGATACTCGATTAGACTTTAAAATCTTTATGTTATTATGTTAATTTTGTTCAATAATGTAGTAGGACATAGTCTTTAATAGATACATGCATTAATAGAATAGAAAATCAGAAATTCAAAAAGTATTGGAGCTGCAATGAAGAATCAACATTTCCAGAAATCAATTTCGAGATGTAAACCGAGTAATATTAAGTTTAGAGGTTGCTGTAAGCTTAGAAGCCCTGGGAGAAATCTTATCCATACTTATTTATCGCTTTCGATAGTATAGGAGGGGACAATTACCGGGAACCCCACGCTACTGCAATTTCGCAAATTGCTGATTTTACTTCTGCCGATGGCAAGATGATTTAGATTGCATGTCGTTAAGTGTTGGGAGTACTTCTTCACCGCTGACAGGACCTGACATAACTTGTTTTATTGGGATTTTCCTGTTAGTCGATATTCATTTTTAAGATTGAGCTTTGAGGAATAAGTAAATTATACAGAATGTGAATGACACCTTTTTATTTGAAATATTTATTTAAGATCAATATCCTCACACGGTGATGTAAGTAATCACCACGTACTTAGTACAGTCACCAGTATCGCATTAAGAATGGCCTAAAGTCACATGTGTTATAAATTAAGGATTATCTTATGGTGAATGTTAATATACAAGTTATCCAGATGATACCTGAATTATTTATTAATAGGAATTTAATAATAGTACACACAAACAACGTATTTATACTGTTCAAGAATATTTTGCTCATAAGACATTTTAATAAATAAGTTAATAGTTTCTGTTATATGAATATATATTTTTAAATATAATTACAAATGTGCTTGCTTAGTCTGGGTTAACTGTTGGTAACATTCAGATATGTTTTTCATAATTTTTATACAGTTTTGGCAATGAGAGATATTCTATTGTATTTATTAAGGAGCTCACTGGCGTAGCTGTTCAAGGGCTCTGCATTTAAATTTATCTGACTAAACATACTTTGTAGGCACCTTATATAAATACTGGTTTAAATTACGAGCATTCAAAAGAAAACGCAAGGAATTACTAGCCTTGCTCAACAAATCATTATAATTAGATCTTAATAAATGAACTATGTTGTTAATGTTGTCTAGTTTATTCCTTTTTCCTTTCTTAATAATGTTGTATATACCTGCTAATACATATCTTTTATCTGGTTGTACAATGATATTGTCAATGGTGTTTCTATCTTAATAAATAAATTGCACGTTGTCTTATCTAGTTAAGAGTAACAAGCACGCAAGGGTGAGGCGTTTTACATAAGTAAAGTAGACGGACTTATGCATACTTGATGGAGCGCGGCATTGCTCCAAGTACCTGTAAATATTTGCTAATCAAGCACCAAGCCTTCTCATAAAACAAAGTAACTATCTTCACTCCTATTTTCATTAGAATACGATTCAAATTGATGTGGTATTTGAGCTTTGGTTGGCTGGTGGAATGCTCTCAGTATATGTCAAGGGCGACCGGACTGGCTGCATGAGCCGCACAGGTTTCATTGCGTGGTAACATTTAAAATTGAAACCAAACAAGTTCCCTTTGTGCTGTAGATTGGCTTCCAAATTTGCATTAGTCACGAACTGTACAAAGACTATATTAGCAATGTAATCTGTTTAATTGTTAAGATTATACACCTTCGATTAGGTTTTATAGCATGATAGGTGATGTATTGGAAACATACAGTGTATTTTCAATAATATACCAGTATTTTTGTCGTACAAAGTAGGTATAATGCGAAATAAGCAAATACAGGAAATCAAAATGGCTATAAGAAAAATATATATATAAAAAGAGAATGTAAAATAGCTGAATATGCCAATTATTTACAAAGGTATTAACAAAAGCTTTGACCTTCCTGTCCACTAATAAGTATTACTCATAGAGGTTATCTATTTTTAATAGGATATATATTTCTTTAATTGATCAATTTTGTTGTCACTCTAATACTTAGAACGAATAGCATACCTTTAATTATAAACCAGTATCTTTTGATGATAAGACTTGTCAAAATTATTTTCACTTAACCACAGAGGAGAATGCAGTAATGATAAGTTTGGATTGTGTAACCAGCAGCTTTGTAGCAGGTGTTTGGTAAATTAGCATAACGCAACAGTTTGCTGCACTTTATAGATCCTGTTCATGGTTTCGCTTGATAGGAATTTTAATTCGAAGTATAGAGTAACTAGCTCGGTTTTCTATATTTAATATATTTGGTTCTAACTGTATGTGATTTTGAATATAAGCATATAATTACTAATAGAAATACATATACATATACCGAATGAGAAGGCATAAAATAATATATTTATTCATAGAAAAGACAAAAACCGAAACTAGAATTATAGATCACATTCTTCGATCAGTTTTTTGAAAACATCCTGCAATTGAGCTTTATTGGTAACCGGTAATGTGTTCCATAAAAGTGCTGCTTGTCTAGTAAAGACGGCATAGAATTTGCAAATTTTGCAATATCATCACCCGAGAAACGTCCATGGACATAATCCTCCCCCAAGGATCTCTGAACTGGTCAGTCCTGTGAAGTCCGCATACAGCGGGTTTACTAGTTTGTCGGCCGTGCGCACGCGTACGTGACAATAATATATATAGAAATGATGATAGAATAGAAATGAAGATCCTCAAGAGAACTACGGTCGCCGAGGTAGCCCAAAGAATTGATAGACTGAAGCAGCAGTGGGCAGGTCACATAGCAAAGAGGGTTCAGCTCGATTAAAATAAAATAAATTTGAAACTATTTCAAGCCAGTTTTGTTATTCATGTAAACACAAATTTGTTTCAACTTCGTCAAAGAAAACTCTATTATATAAAAGCCTCGGTGGTTTCGATAGTGACTGTAAGATCTTTCACTTTGTATTTGAAGTCTTATTGTACATATTAAGAGAAAAAGAACAGACATTGTTACAGGATACTTTAAATTGAGATATTTACATATTTTTTTTCCTTTTTATTGAATAAAACAGGCAGCCATAACTGAATGAGCAATAATATGTTAGTGGTCGTTTCAACAAACAAAATACGAGGGAAGAGGAAATTCGCGTATAAGAAAAAAAAACAAAGCAACGGGCTGTTGTTGTCGACTGCGCCATCCCACTTGAAATACTGCCACAAATACGCATAGCAAATTGCTTCTTGTACGCAGAGGGGTACATTATCTGGGCCTTAGTTCCCATTCCGTGCCGTCGCAGGGTAAGGCCCCAATCCGACTCCTTAAGTCCTTGCCCCCATTATACGCAAACGTTCGCAGTTTATAAAAATGTTCTGGGTTTTTACTGCAAACCGTTAGAAAGTTTCTAGCAAGCTAGCCTTGAAGACATGTAAGGACGTCGCTTTATAGACGTGTTTGCTGGATGTGAAGCTGGATTTAGACGGTAAACAGGCGTTCGTCCACTAGTAATTATTTCTAGTTCGTTCCGGCTGAGTAACTGCAGTTTTGTATTGTTTCAGTTTATTATAAGCATTTATATAAATTCTTATACTGTTAGTTTAGGCCAGTTTCTCCAATTTTTCGTAAAACAAATTCCTATATTGAAATAATTTACTTACAAGTAGTGTTGGATTCGCCATAATCACGTGCTGTGTTTAAATATCATAATCTTAATACAAGCGAATGGCTATTAAGAATTAAATCATTTTGAAATATCTTTTAAATAAGTATTGTTATTTACCAATTCTAATCTAAGTTTCGCTCCTTTGAAATGGAAGAAAGTTAAGGATTTGAATTTAAGAAGGTTATGGGCAATCCAATTTGTCGTATCTCTATTTCAGTATTATGAGCCCCTTCAAAAAGTGTCTTAATAGCAGGGATGTTATATTAACTCTTTGTATTCAGATTAGGGCTTAAGTTTAGTTTTGCTATACAATAAACTTTATTATCTTTATAATCATATATATAGAAAAAAATACGAGAAATTACGATACGAATATGTACGAGAAAATTGTCAATCGTTAAAATTGAATACAATCAAGACTTCATAGTTCAAATATTCTGTACTAGTTATCTTCATATATGAACACCACTTACTGCCAAACATCAGACGGTGTCTTGTTATAAAATAGAATATAATTATATGAAATAAAACTTAAAGACACACGGATAGGATAAGGATTTTAGCTATTTCCTTTAAGAACAAATAAATGCAGGAGTATTAGAAATCACTAGCAATTATTCGAGCGATCTCCTTTCCTTCATCTACGTGATACTCCTTCGTCCGCTGTTTTTCCGTTGTACTCTGGTTGGATTACTTGAATAAAGATTTATTACCCGTACTTGCGAAGTCTTGACGTCAGGTGCGTGAGTGTCACTGAATGTCTAGAACGGCTTTGGAAATGATAAAAGATGTGAACTTACTATATGAACGATAGCGTCGGATTAAAATTCTCCTAATATGTTTATCTTTCATAGCAAGGAAAGCAAAATTTGCTTTCTTTGCTATGCTAAAATTAAAGAGCCCGACAGAGAAGAGAAATTCAGGAAAAGTGTTCTGAAAAAAATATTTTTTTGGCGTTTATTATTTACAGAATTTAAGTAGGAAAATTATATTGTTTTGTTTTCATTTATCTTCACAGGTCCACATTAACAAATTATAAACTAATTAAAACTAGTCATGATGCCTAAAATTTGATGTATAAATTTGACTGATAGCGGAATTCAAAATTTCACAATTTTATCAATTAAAACAATAACTTTCATTGACACACCTTAAGATGTCTTGATACCTTAATACTGTCTTGATACCCAATTTTCTTTATTCGTTGAGTCATTTGAATTAAAAAGATCCCAACATAATTCACATGGTCTAGGTAAACAGCATGAAATCGTGCTGAGACAGCAAATTAAAGGTAAACTCATCTAATTTAATATGTTTTTAAAATATTTCGTAAAGTAATTTTTGTAACTGTAATCTTCCTTAACTAGATTTTTTGTTGTATGTATATTTAAACATGATATGATAAATAAATAACTTTTAATGTATATATCATGTAAGATTTAAGTTCCATACTGAATTCAAAAAGAAGGAGGTTCTTTGTTCCACAGTTGGATAACTTTATTGTTTCTTTTATTTATTTTTAATTTTTTTATCTATAGAACATCCTGATGTGGTCCTATTGTCCATCCGACCGACCTGCTGAATTGTTTCGGCAGAACCCATGTCACCCCTGCGAAGGGTAATGGAGTTACTGGAGAGTTTTAGTAGGTATTGCCAGGACAGCCACTTTGATGAGGCCACATGGCGGGTAGGTGGGTAAACGAATTCCTCCTCCACAAAAAAAATTTGAAATCTAGGGCTACCTTCAGATTTTATAGGCACTTATTATGATTCAAATCTTTCTGAATTTTGTCGAGTTTTTTTCTCAACGACAAACAGTTACCTGCTGCAAGTCGACAATACTGACGACGGTTATCGATCTAACTTTGAACTAAGAAATTTACTACTGATAATTAAGAAATAAAACTAAAAACGATATAAAACCGACATAAATAATTCAATATAAGAAGAAATCCAATTTTAACATACTTTTGTAGTTAGTTATAAGTTTCTAGTACTCAGCTCCGACTCCAAAAAAATTATCAAAGTAATTTCTAATAGAAATTAGCAGTACTTTTCTTCACTCTTATTATTTTGTTGTACATAAATTCTGAAATGATTAAATTAAATTTATTATTGCCTTTTAGTGTTTTGAAGTCGGTTTTAAGTTTTGTTTTGTTAAAACTTTTTTAGTAAAAAATTAGATAGTGACTATTTTCTCATAAGGCTTCTATTTACTTTCAGAAAATCACGACCGATTGTTCATCCCTTCTTTGTATAGTATTTGTATTTCTAGTTTCATTTTAGTAATACAATTCAACATTCCAAAAAATATCAATTAACTTGTCTATTAAATATGAATAAATTACTTAGTTCATTTTCAAGCTATATTTATTTACCAAGAAAATAATATACAGCGTTTCTCTTTATAGACTCAGTCGAGGTGTGCAAATAAAACTCATCGTTAAATAGAAATTAATTTGAGACCTTCGTCGTTTTACGTTTGAATGTTTCAGTCAAATGTCCGCCTAAGTTTCTCATTCCAGTTTAATGGAAACAGGAATTCGGTTTCATTTAACTGGGCTTCTAAATTTAAATCTATGTTCCTCTGTACCGTTTATTTTTGTTTGTAGATACCTAACGTTACAGATGTTAGGACGCTATTAGCAATACTGAATTTAAAGAAAATATGTGGGAAGGCATACCTACTTTAAGATATTCTGATTGTAAGAGTATACTTTATTAAAAGTATAGCTATTTGTCAATTACTTTACTTTTTGATTTGCATTTGACGTTTCTTTTTATTATTTAATTTTTTATGCAGACACGACCAAATAAACATCCAATTAAGAGGATATAAATAAAGCACAAAGGATCTGGTATTATAAGTGATTAAGCCAAACGAATGTGATATAACACAAGGTATTATATTTCGTAGTTATTTCTAGGAAAGCAGAATATGAGAAAGAAATTCGCCATAGAGGCACGCCTTATACAATGACGTAACGTCGCGAAAATGTGTTCTTAATAATTATTACTAACACATTTTCGCGACTTTAAAAATAATAAAATAATAATGTAGAAGACCAATAAATTTTATAGGAATTGTATTTTGTGCAAACCGAACAAATTTTGATTTATGGATTGTTGTTGGTGTTGAGGATTAACCTCTACCTTTTTTCTATTATTCTGTTCGCGCTTGACTACGGTTGCTAGGTTACCTGTTTTTGATATTCATCTTGTTATTAAGCTAAATTTACAATTACAATTTATTATATCTCTCTGAACCAAGTTATTATTATTTAAATATCATTTATACAGTCCACATTTCTATCGCTAACAGTTGGATTGATGGTCTATCATTTCTCACTATAAATTAGATTTATTGTTGCAAATTCTATATGGAGTCCAAAAAAGTTGTATCGTCTTTCTTTTGATGAAACTAATAATGAAGTTAAAATTGGAATATAGTATGATATGAATACAAAAGTCAAGCATAAGCTTATGCAAGGCCGGTGATTTAGTTACGAGCGAAACTTAATGGACTAGAAGAGTTCATAATAAATGCTCTGATCAGAAAAAAAATTTCCAACGCAGACCGCCAGTATTTTTTGAAATTATAGTAGATTTCAATTAAATAAATGAAATCAATACGATTACTGTACAAGTTACACCCGTAAAGAAATTATTTCAATGCAGGCAACATGTAAGTAGCCATCGTGATCGTCTGATATTAATATCTGATCAGTTCAATCCATAATAGTTGCCATTTGATACTATAAAAATTTTATTCAATTTGGCCCAGCAGTTTTTATTATGTGAACATTTTTGCTTATTTGGACGATGTAATTTTTACGGTACTTGGTTGCAAAGGCTTTTCTAGTATTTTTATCCTATAACAAACAGACAGACAAGTCGACAACACTGACGATCACTTATTTAACTTTGAAATTAAAAATTGACAACTCAAAATTGTAAAACAAAAAGGCTACTAAGAAACCTAAAAAGGCAAAAATCCCATTTGAAATTAGTTTCTGAAGTTGGTGCTTATTTTTTGCAGAAACCATAGGAAGTGAAGCACCAATTCTAAGAAAATAATTATACTTCTTAAATTAACCTATTTTTGCCTTTTTAGTATTTTTAAGTCGTCTTTTAATAATAAGTTTTTTCCATGAGTATACTGCTGTTATTCATCTTGAAGGTTTAACATGAAAAGCATGTACGTTTGTCGACATCTTTGCTTTGACAAAACAAAATATAAAACTTATTGTTCCATTTTATGTTATTGTGCTAACAAACATGTTTACGACTAGTAACTTGTTATGACACTGTACCTTTATCAAATGATCCTTACAGCTATGAGTTAGGAACTTGTTAATCAAATACGTCGTGATACGATCTCTAGTGCAAACGTAATAACGTTGGTCACGACATAACGTAATTAGAAAAGCTACAGTTTGCTATTTAATATTTTACTCAAAAAAATAAAAAAAATTATTCTTGTTCTTATTGATTGTTAATAAAGGCACTAAAAATAATATTGTGATTCGTTGGATTATTATGTAAGCACAAAAATATTTACTTACAATTAAATTTAAATAAACTTATTTGAACGCTAGTAGCACAACCGATTATATCACAGACTCTATATCTATCTTTGGTTGACCCTTGTACATTACAATATTTTGTCTGTGAAAGATTTCATTTTCAAAAATCGGCCGCAGATTGTCTGTCGAAGCCCTAACCAGTTACATTATACATTAGGAAATCCTCGTAGAAATTATTGTTATTACACCGCAGAAGTAGGTAACATTTATTTATATCGTACTCTTACATAGCTTTACATATTTTTTACAAATTCGCTTTGGTAATGTATGTTTTTCTGTCCTTATTTAAAATTTTATTTTTTCGTTTTCATGTTTCTATACTTTTTGTTGTTCTGTGAGTGATCTAATTTCGATGTGTGAATGAAAGAACTTAGATTTTGCAATAGTATTATATCTCATGCTATAACTTTTAACGTTAACTGAAAACTTTTTAATAAGATCAAGAAATCTAGCCTGTCTCGCTACAATGATCTTCAAACTTTGGATACCACTACGAATAAGCGCTACAATCCTTTGACAACTTATCTGGAACTTGGTTGCAACGGTTGTTTCCTAACTTCCCCTTATCGCATGACTTTACTGAATTGTCAAAACTCAATATTTGCTTAATAAGTATCCGATCTCATAGGTGTTCCAACTCTCTAGCGAATCGATAGAAAAGTTTAGGGTTCAATAAAAATAAAAGATTTTATTCTTATTTTCTTGCTGTTTTTAGAATCGTATAGAACTTTATTTTTCTGAAGTTATTGTGAGATGCTATTTTTATTTATACTTAATTGTAAAAAGTGAATACGATAATAGTATGTGAATTTTTACCATTATAATATGAAACTTATGAATATACACACACATACACACAAATTACACATACACACACACACCATAGAGAAACTGGCTGTCTTACTCCGAGTTTCCGGACCACAATAATATACACACACATACACACAAATTACACACACACACACACATACCATAGAGAAACTGGCTGTCTTACTCCGAGTTTCCGGACCACAATAATATACACACACATACACACAAATTACAGACACACACACACACATAGAGAAACTGGCTGTTTTATTCCCAGTTTCCGGGCCACAATAATAGCCTTTAAACAGTAATGTTATGGCGATAGATTTAGGTAAAGTGATGGTAAATAGCCAGGTGGCCTCAGATGAAACTCTAACATGAATCAAAGCAGAATATTTCTGTAACAACTGGAAATCAGCATTAGTATTTAATTTAGCACCTGCAGAAGTGGAGTAGTATTATGACCCAAACCCCAGATTTGTTTTTCCCATATATGCAAGTCTGTGGGCAGTTGTGGACAAATCAACAGCCTATATACGTTCCGCTCCTAAGCAATGGCCTTCATAAAAAGAAGAAAAGCGTCAGGAGTGGCAAAGATACAAATGAAAATTATATAAGCTAAATATACTTAATACCTACGCCATCGTGGCTTTAAGATGGTTTAAGGAGGTTCATCGTTTGATGAAAACTATGAAGTACGAAATGTTTAAGTAAAATGGTTATATCCCAAAGATTTTTTGAAGCCTTACGTTACATATACAGAGTTCGAAATGGAGGAGAACGGAATGCTTATCGAGAGATCAAATCAAGTTTGTAACGTACTAACTTAAATAAACCAATACCCTAGCTACAATCCTCTGATAAGTTATTCTAAAGTTGGCTCGTGCAGTTGTTTTCGAACTTGCACTTATCGTGTGCCGTAATTGAATTGTCTAGAAGTCCATTTGACTCCGTATTACAGACTCAATGGTGTGCTTTTATCCATTTCGTTTTAATAGTAACTTAAGTTTCAACTTACTTGTATGGCACATGTTCGGTACCTTATTATTATTTTAGGGTAATTAAATAAGGTTTGTAGCTTATCTCCAAATATATTTTTTAAATCTTTGAATTAATTACAGATATTGCGTAGTTTGTTTCTTGTCTATTAGTATCATTTCTAACTAATGTTTCGTAACTTCAAATCTCACTCATTCAAGATAAATACCCTCATAATAGTCCGATTTGGTACCTAATACATCTCACTTATGTACACAGACATGTATCTAGTTTTTATTTTTACAGTTTCATTAAAATATAATACAATCATATTAAAAAATAAAGAATAGGCCAGGGGTATTTATTTGTTCTATGTATAGCTCAATATTTTGAAAATAAAAGTGTAAAAAAAATAACCAATTTTTAATAATTATTCAAAGTTAACACAACCGTTGCAGGTTTAAATCTCCTTACAATATTTTTGAAGATTTCATAATTCAGTTTTAACATAAAGACATGATGAAACTAAAGGGTTTTAATAAAGCTTTTTAACTAAAACAAAATATACTAACGTTTAGTTACAAAAATTATAGATAAATAGGCTTTCTTTTGTGCCATATTTGAAGACCAAGTTCTGTAATGAGTATTCGTGATCGCAATATTGATAATAATCTTCTTTACGTTGTGTCTGTGTATCGTTTATCCTACTTTATATTTTCTTGTGGTATCTTCCCGTTATATCATCTGGGCTTAATGATGAGATTCGGAAGCAAAAAAGATATAGGCTATTAGTACGGAACGTGCAATGATCTTAGATACTTGTGCCTTCATTTAACGAGAAGTTCTAATGTATTTGGTAATTAAGAAGAAAATCATATACTGTGTTAAGTTAATCGAAAAGTATCACATTTACTATAGATGCAGATACCGAAGGCAATATAATCAAGAGTATATTAGTGGAAAGACTCGCCTTTAAAAAACTCTATTCAACTATTGGACCTTATCCTGTAGGCGAAAAGAGTGCTAAATGTAAATTTAATGCCAGTATAATTATCCCATTCTTTTTTGTATAAGGAAAAGGATGGTAAAACTTTGATTTAATTTTAAAATTAGAGAACGATCTCATATAGAGAGGCCGTAAATATGTTATATGTCAAATGCGCGACATACATTAATTTTTTCAGTCATAGTATATAACATATAAATAAAATAAAAAATATAATAATAATATAATATATAATATAAATACGACACGAGTTATGGATGTAAAAGTTTCCTCACGAGTTATGGATAAACAATCGTATTCATCGTACAAATATATACCGGGGTTCGAACCTCTGGCTAAGTAGACAGGGGTACTGATTACTCGACCAGACGGCAGTCAGTATATCGAGTTTGACAATGAGCTCGTAGGGAATAGCTGCCTATAGTCTACCAAACTGGCTAGTGTATTCAAGAAGAAAATATGCACTTTTTTAAATGTGTGCATGTTAATGATCGCAGTATTTTGCTATCATATTGATTGTATGTTAAAAGAGTAATTGTAAGTGTATATATTCAGATATAAGTCAATAAAAATAAAAATATTTAATTATTGTTAGTGTATGTATCAATAAAGTTGTATCTAACATCTTGAAATGCAAGTGTTATAAATGGCCTCGCAAACGAAATAATGCTTTCATAAAAATATACTTCAGCTTTCCAAGACTATATATTAAAATTAGTTGCGATATTAAACTTAAATTTCCATGAAATGTTCGCTTATAACAGTTAATTTTGATCTTCAGCAATTGATGTTATTAAATTCTAAAGTTATTTGCCGGTTCAGTTCAAAGTGTATCTAATTGAAGTAATGCGATTGAGTTGTTATAGATTTCGAGGCTAGCTTATTGGTACGATGAATTTGTAAATGTTAATTATAAACTTTAGTAAGTACTCAGGAATGATTACTATTTCAGTTAGAGTGCTCAAAGCAAACTTGTCTGTCTAGAAATCGGAGTAAGTAAGCGAACCACCAAATTACATTATGAGGTAGCGTTCCCTTTAATCCCGGAGTGATATTTCAATTGATGTTGTTGTATGGTAATAGGAATCTAGAATCAGCCTACAAAGCCGAGTAATGTAATGTAAATGAAATAATTGCTATTGTCATTGCCAATGTACGAGAGTCTTATAAACTCTTTTTAACCAACTTTATTTTAAATTAAGTTGGTACGCTGGTTGATTTAGTTGGTTTAAATATGTACCTTAATTAAATAAAAAGCTCATGTTTGTACATTCTTACGATTTATCTTATTCTTTTTTATTCAATTTAATTTGTTACAGTAATTTACATAATCTTCGTGTATAACACCGCCTCTACACTTAAATATTAATGGTTTCACATTAGAACACTCACAAGGCGTGCTGATATTGCAAGATAAAAATAGACAAATACGGCAGTCAATTGTAATGAGATCAATTAATCACGAGAACCATTGTGAATAGGTACTTCAGTTGCCTCCCTGCAGAGTTGAACATTTAAATGAGCACGTGTACTCAGTAATTGTTACACCAAGAGACTCGACTTCTATTTAGAATTTTTTTCCTGTAATAAATGTTTCCTTTAATTTGCTGTTACCCAGACACAAGCATCCTTGTGCTTCTGTGGTACAGTGAAGACGTGGTAGCAGAAAAATCGATAATATCTGACAAAACTTTACTTTCAAACTGTAACATAAAATATTTCTTGTTTATAATAATTAAGAAGAGCCTATGGTCACGAGAAAATATAGGTATGTAATATTTAGGTATATGAATATCAGAATTAAAATACAAACATCTATGGCTCGTGAAATTTTTTTTTATTGTTCTTAATTTAAACATCTGCCTTTTCCAGGGCTTATATCTGAGGCTTTGGGTTTAGTAGACAGTGTCTAGTAATAGTCTGATGTTAATTAGGAGAGCCGTGATATAGTCATGGGACTCACGAGACAATTTACAATTTATTATACACATTGCACAGCTTAATGGTTTAAAGAAAACAATAAAATATATTATTTAAACCCCAATTATTATGCAGTGTGTGTGATTGCAGGATGTCGGTAGGTAGGTATCGAAAAATTATCAAAATGTCAAAATTGGATTGGCGATAGTGGAACTTACAAAGGTACCTTTTAACTAAATAATAATTACATATAATGAACATAAACTTTTTAAAAGCAACTGTTAAAACTAGTCCTGAGGCATAGCGAAAGCAAACAGTAAATACAGAATTCTGTTTCAAACGGTAATAAAGTTTCAACTATTATCGAAGCTAATGGACGTTGTCAAATAATAACTGTCGAAGTATATCGCAATAGTTAATTATCTGTGCCGTATCTGATATTAACCAGTACTAATGTTGGTAAAGTACAAATAGTACAGTTTGAAAAAATAAATATAGTAAATTTATAGTTTCATAATGACGACTTGAAATGGAATGAAAATGAATTTATTACAGTTCAACTAAAGAAACACTCACTTTTATACTAATTCAAAAATACTTATTAATAAGCACCTGTAGTAAGGATAAAACCAATAAAAATAAAGCCAATAAAAATAGCAAAGAGAAATATATTTTATGACAAGTACCGTATTTTTGCATTTGCACACATCCATGGTGTATACGGGATAATATATCTAGTAAAAAGAGGTTTTCTGAGTAACTTAAGAGAAGAAGAAAGAGAAGAGAGAAGAAAAGAAAAGAGGTTTTCTTAGTCACTTAAGATAATCAAGACTCTTAAGTCTCTCAAGTCTCTTGTCTCTTAAGAAAATAACTTTTAGTCTTAAAACTAAGAAAAATTTTGTCAAATAACCATTGAGAGTACCCATGCCTGCTAAATGTATTAAAATATTTGGTAATGATTTACCAAATAAATACCAAGTGAAAAGTTGTCAATATAAATGTTTGAATCATTCTCAGTTGTGTTTATTTGATACGTGTAATTGTCTACAGTACAATTTATTATGTTACGTTTTACGACATTTTAATTACAAAAGTTAATAATGAGGATTATCTTTACGCACACTCTGAGAGCCATTTAACATATCGTCATGAGGATTAATTGTTCCAGAGAGATCATTTTAAAATAGATGTTTAAACATAATATGTTATAAGTATATAATACTTTACATAGTCACACCTTTATTCCAGCCCACAATAAGCATAATTACGAACTTAGATTATGGTTACTAGACAACGGAAAAATATAGAAAGTAATATGTATTATAAATATTGGAAATAAATAAATTTAAATACAAACATAAATATTTGTACTCATCATAGAAATATCTGCTCTACCGGGATTTAAATTAAACCCTGGTCCTCTGGCTAGGACAGGCATACTGAATACTCGATTAATAATTTAAATTATTTATGCAATAACTGAAATCATCAACCTAAACCATTTTATTGTTCATTCTATTCTGTACAGGTAGTATAATACCATAGGTAATGTTTTATTGAGCTATTCAAAGTCTCGAAGGCTATAATAATACATTATGAAACTTTTCTTCAGTGGGAGCCATCGCCTAACGATGCAACGAAGAACGTGGAGCGTAAAAGACGGCCAAAGTAAAAAGTTTGTTTTTCTTTCGCTATAACTCTTCCCTTGCTCGGGCTTCAATGACTTAAAATATAATATTAGCTCGTCTGAAGTTTCAATCAATTTTGTCAGTTTAAAACAGGACGCCAGACTTATACCTACAAAATAAATTCATAAACACACTTTTACTGCATGAAACGTAACGTAATTATGATCATATGCCTAAATGTGGAAAACTTCTTAAATTTCTCACTCGAACTATATGAGACATTTTTTTTGAAACGTATTCAAAAACTAACTTTGATAAATTATTTATTGAGGGGAACCGTCCTCTTTGCAATTGGCTCTGCCCACTCAAGGCTTACAACTAGCTGAAGCTACATCAAAGTTATGGTTTTCAGTTTCATATTAAAATTAGAGCCTTAAAAATACGACTCACAACTGACGATAAATGCAGTAATGAGCCATGCTTTTACTAAAACGAATTTCATAGATGAATGTAGAACAGGATTAACAAAATATAGGTCTAATTCTAATTAAAACGATACGCTGCTAAATTTCTATCCCAATACCAAATGTCCGTACTAGATATTTGCAATATTCGCTTACATGATTAAATATCCCTCGTAATTTAAGTACCGTTGAGTAGTGATGTATCAGCTTAATTATTATTCTGTGCATTTGAATTCTTTATTAAATACGATTCCTGTTTAAATATGTTATTTCGAAATATGGATGCACAGTCAATGGTCAACTCCGCGTGATCCGTTACAATAAATTAAAATTATTGAGCTAAGATATAATGCTGGGAACGTCGAGATCTAAATATTATGTCTGGTGTTGCCAAGTTTTTGCAATAAAAGGAAGGCAAAGGGATGAAGCATTGAACAGCGGTTCTGCATTATAAACAGCTTAGTTTTGAAACAATCAATTATGAGTTTTGGAGTACAGATTAATTATTATTGTTTATTTTAATGATTCTCCCGCACATCTGCAATATTTTGAAAACTTTCATAGATAATTAGATATACCAGTATAACAAACTTAGGTTAATAAAACTTTTTGAATTATGAAATACCATTACATCTTTCCAAGAATTATTTATTACTAATTTAATGAATGTTGACAGGGCTTACTTACACCAACACTAGCGGGAATGTTGGATTGTCCATATGGAATCAAAATGTTTTGTACACGAATTTCAATGGAAAATTGTAATAACGTGAAATCGGTAAGGTTTGTTTTGAATCAATTAACGTGGTTGCCTCATGTTTGTTTAATTTTCTCTGTCACCAAAGGGATTCTAGTGGGATTAATAGAGCTTACATTAGATGTTGTTAAGTTTCGAATAAAATTATAAGCTTTTGACATCGGAGCTTTTGAAGTAAGTAGAAGTTGTTGATGAATGAAAAGTGGATTTTTCATAGAAGTATTTTTTAGGGATAGCTATAATTGAAACTAATTTCGTTATAGCTGATGTAGCTTTAATAAAATAACTTCACTAACCATGAAGTCATTATGAAATAAAGAGTACTATTTCTGAATTAAAATTAATGTTATCAAATCACTATTAGCTATATTTTATTTTATAATTACCATAGTTAGACCCTTCACTGCTATCAACCCAACTGAATAGTATACTGCATTAAATAATTTCGAGATTAAATTTCTTAGCGGCTTTCTTACTAAATTTAAAGTAAAGCTCGAAATTACTAGAAACATTTGGCCTAATGCTTAATTTACTTCGGGGTACGAAGCCTTCCCCACCCTTCTGTGCGATAACAATACTCAGATGACAGTTTAAAAAGACATTTCTCGAATGGGGGGTGTTGAATTGTGTTTTTCCATATATTTTTATGTCAATATTTATTTTAAATCAAAGTTAATCTGAAATAAATATTTAATTATAAATAACATTGGAAATCGAAAAACCTAAACTAATAATATAAGAGGAAATAATTTTGGAATTAATTTTCTTCATGGTAATTGTTACTGATAGTTTGTATAAAGCCTGTTTTGTTTATATGTCAGTTTACTTTTACTACCGTAACAGTAATTAAATATAAATACATCTATCAATCCACTGAAAATCTGCAACTGCAGTTGGTTATAAATTTTATAAGATTCTACACCGTTTATCAGAGGTACAAACCTAACAGTCATCACCTGAGTTGAAACTGAAATGGTAACTCTTGCATCAATTGACATTAATTTTACACGAACATAAAAACAAAAATCAAAGAATTCTATTGTTGTTGAGACGTCTGTGGTAGAGGAAAAGTAAGGAGCTACTACTAAACTAACTACGACTAAATTCTTATTCGATTACATGTGGTAATAAGGCTTTTGAACCCATCCATTACTGTTGCTAAAAATATACAAAATAAATTATTATGTCGAGATAATGTTATATTTTTATTTTATTTATTATTTATAAAAAAATATTATAATGAGAATCTTTAATAATTCATAGTTATATCTAAAATAATAAACATTTTTGAATAATACGTAATGAAATATAAACATGTTTTTTTAAGACGGGTAAAATATAATTTAATTGAAAATTGGACACGCTAACAGAGGAAAATCATTTATCTGTCACAAAATCTCATGATAAACTCTTTAATGTTATTATCTTAGTGAGATATTTCTAGCAACCGAGTATAATCAGGTCATATTTCACCGGATCTGAAGATCCGACGAAACAGGGCATTTACTGGACATATCTCTTTGATTTATGGACTTGTTAAGCACCCTTTAAAACTATGGCGAAAGAAAGTCAATCTCTTCTCTCTGATAAACTCTACCGTATAATAGATAAATAGGAAGTGAGTTTGGAGTTTATATACGGATTTGGGCTCACCTAAAATTTATCGAAATGGGAGAATAAATAAACTATACATTCGACGGCCAGAAGCCTAGGCCATCTAAACAAATCGTAAGAGACTTAGCAACCGATGGAAGTTTGGCATTAGAACGCCAGTTAGAAATTTTTCTACTAATCAAAATATCTTTATTTAAATAGACTCATTTACTAAGTTCTTTTAAAAACATGAATATAAAATTTTAAACATGTTTCAATTTGTAGCTTTCCCTATTATTTTTATATTAAACCACACCTGAAACAAAGCAAAAAAAACAAAACATAATCAATCCAGTCGGCAATCCGTTTTTGTTGAGATAATCACATCAAAATTAACTTAATTAGTGTATTAAAAAAACTTCATTCCAACTAAAAATGTTGAATTTTTCGGTGCCATTCAAATTGGTATTTATGAATTATTTAATGACAATTTGATTTAAATATCTATTAGTTTATTACTAGAATCTACACCAAAATTTTTTAGAAGAAATCAGTGCTGTCAAATGGACCGTCAGTATTTCTACAGCATTCTTACAGTTTAGGTCTATCAGTGTAAATGTCTTATATATAATAACGTACAACCCTTACATTTAATAGGTTTTTTAACTAAACTCGGATCGCATAATGGTTAAACGTATTCTACATCAGCAATGGTCGCCATTTTCATTGTGTTGCTTTATTATAACTGCATTTGTATCAAATATAACTGATACATTGACAGTTAACAAGCACTACAAAAAACCTTAGTCTATCGTAATAGGGAAGGTTTTTGATTGCCAAATAAATTTAATCAGCATGATCAGTGAAGTAATAATAAAAAAAGTTTAATGTTTTTGTTCTCTCCTTGCATAAAGTAGGTGTACAATAAATTATGGGTCGGGACAAATTGCGTCCCATGGTAATGTATTCGAGATTATATTGCTGTATCCGCAAGCGTCAGCCAAATCAGGCTAAATTAATCTTTTCCAAATGCTTTTACACTTTGCGGTTTAATCAGTCAAGAAGTGCTGGTTTTACTAAAGACTAAGGACTGATTTTTAAATACTCGGATATTTTTTAACAATAGAATAACTTTGACAAGTCGATAGTTTTTCTATGTGAAATATGTCAAAACGTGAAAATTAGTCGGTAGATAATTTTAAACTTAGCTTATAATAGACAGAAGATATTAGTTGAAAATCGAATATTATCAAAATAAAATTATACAAATTAAAAGGATGTTTTTCATTATTTTTTAGTAAAAAGGATACAATTATAGAGACCATTAAGCCGTCAAATTTTAAGATATAGTAAGTAAGGCTTAGACTGAGCAAGGTCAGATAGCTTTGACCATTGACCATTATATTTGGTGTTCATCAACACATGATTATTGTTCAACAACAAATAAAAATCGCCTGTTTAAGTGTTTAAATCGTAGCTTACATAATTTTCTTGGTTCAAATTGAAACGATTTATCGCTTAATATGAACGGTAGACAGTTTTGACGTAAACTCCTATACAGTTAAGATACTATTAAAGCTAGCACTATCGTAAGTTTCAATATCGCAGGCCACAACGGGCGTGAGCTTGTTAAAATGCATGCTTATTAATACATCTAATACTTTCTTACGGGCAGCGTTCGGTATACTTGGTAATACATTCTCAGCCCATCTACCGCAGTGTCTCAAGACGAAAATCTATAATAAGTATGCGTAGCCAGTGACATATATGGAACATGGACGTGGTCGCTTACAATGGTCCTCATAAGAAGGCTCAGACTCAAAGGGCAATGGGCCTCTCCATGATGCTCGGAGTTTCTCTTCGTGATCGAACCAGAAATGATTAGATCAAAGAATTGCGAGCCGAAAGTGGCAGTGGGCAGGGCAAATTTCACAGCGCAGGACCGATCGGCTTATAGATCCTTAATACACTCCACGCACATGACACGTGTCTTGAAGAAATTTTATAAAAAAAAACATCAAGACTTTTAATTTATGGAAATTGAGTAACCACGTCATTATTAGCTCGGGGTTTCTGATGTTAATATTTTTTAAAGTCATCCGCTATTATTGTTAGTCTGGTATTTAGCTGATTTTTATTAGTTTGTCCGATAATTTTTATATATGAAGTAACTAATAAAAAAATATTTAATAAAAAAACTGTAAATTACCCTTTTTAGTGACTAAACATGTTATAACTTAGGAGAAAATGTTGGATTGACTTTGTGTCATTAACTGACTTGTTTCGACCTCATTTAACGCAACTCTCCAACAGACACTGGGCAATTATCAAACAACTATCACAGCACATAAACCGTATCATACAGCCAAAGATAAATAGTGAAAAGGGCCATAAATAACTTAAAACGATTAACAAACCGATGGCCGATGCCGGGGACCGTAATATATTCACTAACAGATCCCAATTTGTCTGACCTAACGCGATATTGGGATCTGCTGGTTTCTCTATAAGTTTGTATATCTATCTGCCACAGTTACAAGGCCGAAAAAATAATGTAAGTTCACAAGATAAGGTTGAGATTAAAATGTAACTTTTTTAGATGTTGAGTAAAGCTAATAAATAAAGCGGCATCGAATAAACTACCATGAAGAAAATAGTTGGACTTTCATTTAAAATGAGCCTCTTGTTGGGGAGCTACGAATAAATAGAGACTAATGTGCTTTCAGTTAAAAATTTGTTCATGTAGTTGTTTTGGAGAGAATAAAAAAACGAATCGCGCTGGAGTAAATTGCAGGGAAATACTAAACAAATGATTGGAGGGAGAAGTAAAGTATATGAACAGATAGCTCATGGTTCTGCATCTTCATACTATAAGAGCATTACTGTAATATTAAATTTTAATTTGGGTCAAGTTTACTTTCCTTTGCCAGCACACGCTTTCCGTCCTTCTTAGAATCCTTCAAAAGAGGCGAGAAGAAGTATCTTACAGGTCGGATGGCTAATGGACTCCTTATATAGAGACTTTCGCTTGAAATTTCTGTGAAAAGAGAAGATATATTTACTATTATTAATTTGTATAATGATTAATATGAAAAGAACTCTAGGATAGCATTGACGTGAGGACGAGTCGTCTGTCCTATCAAAACTTATAAGAAAATTTTTCTGTTCGCTTCTTTGACAAAAAGCTATGTTTTCAATATTCTACGTTTAGTCTGATATGGCTATTTTAGTCAAAATGGTTGATATTTGTCGTTCGTATTTTCGACATAGCGAACTTTTTTTAAAGTTAAAAGCTTTCATTACCCTTTATATAATTTCTAGCTTTTGCCCATGACTTCGTCTGTACGAATATAAGCTCCTGGAAAATTTGCAGTTCCCTTGGGTTACCAATAATATCTCACGGGAACTGCAAATTTTCCAGGATCAACCCAGGTAAGCTACTGTCTCGGTACAGCAACCGCTTTCACCCGTTGACCCTTGGGTCCGTGAAGTGATGTTATAGCCCAGTCACCTCATGTGTAACTGGCAGTAGGACCTATTTAGACTGGTAGAGATGAATAAAAATGAGTAAGAGTACCAACCAGGTAAGGACGACTATGTTTACAAATATTGAAAAATTCCAATTGTTGATGATGATAATGATCTATGATTAAACATAATTTTATAACACGAATGTATCCGAAGAGAATTAATAACGCAATCTAATATTATTAGCTACTAACACAGAACACGTATTACTTATATATCAAAGTTATCTTTGTCTTATAAAAACTTGTATGAAAACGCTTTCGACAGTTTTTTATATTGCAAACAGAGTAATACTTCTAATGACTGGATTAAATACTAGTATTGTCTTAATAAATAAATGTGAACTTCTTAATATTGTAGAACTAATCTGTGGTGAGTCTTTCTATATTTGTATATAGAATATTGCCATCGTCGTGAGGTCGTGAGATGTAAAAGTATTTAGTATTTATAAATGAATCAATCAATTATAAAAATAATACCAAACACCTCCACCATAGTCTCAAAGTGCTAGACAAAACCCCGCCATTCTGAATACCTATCGAATTATTTGAAATTAGATAGAAAATTAAAATATGAAAAAGATTAGAAAAGGTGTGACTTATTTTTAAAAGAAATTTATACCAACCCTCCTGCGATAGGATAAGTGCACGTAAATAGAAATCCTTCACAATTATGAAAACAAATTTTACGATTTTTTTTATTTGTTTTTATTTTACAAATTATTACAGAGTGACTGTCATTTCAGCATCGTTACCATCCACTAGAGAGTGGTACGGATCACTACTCACGCATACATATCACCGGGCCTTCTCACCTGGGATTCATAATATACATATATTACTTTTAACCCCTATTTCCACTGTAGCAGAGTCCAAAACATTTTATGTTTAACGATGCTATTTCTAGCGGAGCAGGTAAACCGAATCATCGGTCCAACCACAATGAGATGGACGCTTTTAGCAGAATTAAAACGATGAGCTACGGTCCACATGGTTTATTGATAAATAATGGCTGCCATTGGGATTATTACGAACTTGCCGTGGTTAGTGAAATTTTAACTAATTTAGCATTTCCCTTACTTTGAACTTTTAAAACAAGTTTTAAAGTTAATCTGTTCGCGGTTGATTAGTTGATTGTTATATATTTGCAATAGAAAATAACAGTGATTGTGAAAGTTTTTCGACCTTAATCTTCTTCTGTTACAAGGGCAACAAAAAATAATTAAAACGACAGCCAGAACTAAAGACAAGTTTATGTTTTTTTAGTTTTTTTTCATATTATAGTTTTTTTTTTCTTTTGATACAGATTTTATACCAAGTCAGCCAACCATAGCCAATGTGCAACGTAATTTACCTATTTAAATCAATGATATTATCATATTATAATTTTTTATAATTTTATAGATTTCAGGAACAACATGAGATGATATGTTTGTGTTGCATGTAGATCCATCCTGTGCCAAATTATTCATTATAATCAAATATTTCTGGATAGTGCTTATACAGGCTTTCAATTTGATACACAAATTTTAAATATTAAAATTGAATCGATTTAAGGTTTTACTTTGGATTGTTCAAATCAGCACGGAAACTTATAAGTGTGCTTATCACAAATATAATTCTCTAATCACATCTGCTGTTGTTTCTTCGCAGTATATATATTTCATTGGAAAGAAAGAGAGAAAAGTATCTTAATTTTAGTTTCAGAGAACTTCAGCAGTGTTGA
This sequence comes from Acentria ephemerella, assembly GCA_943193645.1. Lineage (NCBI taxonomy): Eukaryota > Metazoa > Arthropoda > Insecta > Lepidoptera > Crambidae > Acentria > Acentria ephemerella. The sequence continues at coordinate 4,078,707 of OW971886.1, read as the reverse complement.
CACTGCTGGCTTCCTTTCCCTTCACACAAAATCAGTAAACTGCTTCACGACCAGAATAGGACCAAGCAACCTTTGTTATTTCCCGTAAATTAATAAAGAATGCTAGAGAACAAAAATTCAGTAAGCTAATAAAACATTCAGTAATACAAAGAAAAAGGGGCTCTCAACTTTTCGTATAACAATTTCAACTATTTGACAGCGGTAATTTGCGAAACAGTAATTTATATCGCATGTGAAAATGTTTATGGATTCAATTATATTAACATTAAATGCAATCTCTAATTCTATTTTAATGATCAGCCCAAACCCGGACACGGTTAGTTTAAGAATTAAACTTATTTACTCAGTTATACTTACGATATGTGGTTGTTTGGCCACGAGGGGATATTTGTGGTTTCCAGGTTGATTTTACATCAAGAAGTTAAAATAACAATCAAATTACATTTAAATAAACAGTATTCCTTTAATTTGGAGAATTTATACTGTATTCTCTGTCAGTGTGTTAAAAAAACTATAGATATTTTTACCCATTTAGACATTATCGTCAACACAATCATTAATGGTATGTATGAGACGACAAAATGTTTAGTTTTCAAATTATTATTACGTACTTTCCTAATTCAGGTTGTTGGGTTATCATGCTTAATATGCTTATTATTTAAAATCTTATCATGACTGATGAAGCACAATCGATAAGATCCAAAAAAAATTGTATTACCCATCCGAGATCATATCCTAGGTAATATTATTAATAATATTACTTATTCAAACTTATTGACTATGCCACTTATTTTTTCAGGCGACTAATTTTGTTTTTCTGTTGAACTAAATTAATAAATTATCATTTGTTTCTATATTGTTTTTCTACTTTGAAGTCAAAATACTATTAGGAGTATGTTAGCTTAAGCGAGGCTTGTAGACGCGATACTCATTAGTGCGATGCTAAGTGAACTTGGCTTTGTTAATGGTAATTTAATTTATGTAACAATCAGTCTGCTACAAAATTTGCAGAGAATCCTGCCCATCACAGGCGTACAAAGCACATTATGTGAGATTTTATTTTGTTAGAGGAATTGTAAAGAATTTAGATTTATTTGTGACTTATGTATCTACTGATAACACACTCGCCGATATTTTACAAAGCCTCTGGGTTAACCGGAACTTTCAAAGACAGCTTGGTGTTTGCAGCTAAAGCGTTTTGGCGCTCTGTAGTGTGTCTATTTTATGGGACGGTTATTTGTAATTTAACTTTAGTAACATTGAACACTAATTTATTTATTTATTTAACATTTTATGTACATACACACTACTTAATATAATAACAGCTTAGTATTTGTTCACGGAAACAAAACTTGTGATTCATGATGATTGTAACTTTGGTTCTGTCTGTTGAACTGAAATAATAAATTATTAATAATTTTTACTAAGTTTTTCTAATGTGTAAGAGTATGCTCATTGGATTTTTTTTTATTGGATTTTAAGTATATTTATAAAGGCTAATTGTCATTTGTTTTTCCAGGTATATCACATCTTGATGGACATCAAGAAGTGACATTACTCAGGAAAGGAATCACTGTAAGTATTTCTTCACTGCGACACTTGAAACGTGTGACATTTAGGATGTAACTTGCTCTTTATCTACCTTGAATATCAGCAGGGAGTGAGTCATTGCAGCATTGTGGATAAGTCCCTCTATTGCCAACATAACGCGTTCTCGATAAATACTAGCAATCTAGCGAGACACCAAACGGTCTATTTTTTGTGATTCCGGCTAGAAATTAACGCAAAAAAATTACGGACAAAAGCTAATGGTATTTTATAATAGCTTAAATAGAGTATAAGCAAAAACTTTAACTTTGCTATAAGAAATGTTAATGCTTAGTGCTTATGAGGCACCGTCTGCGTTCACTAGACCGCGGCGTTATGCTCTGACAGAAGATCTTTTAAATAAAACGGTATTGCTATCTTGATAAAGGAAATTCTATTAGCACGTTCGCTTTTGGTCTTATGAAACAACTTTTAAACAAATTAAAAATATGTGTCTTACAACATAAAGATTATGCTTACAAGACTTGATAAAAATATAAAATTGCTTAAAGAAGCGTCTTAAATATAGATAAGTATATTAAATTATAAATTTGTGCAACATTTTGTTAATGACCCACTCTTTCAGAAGTCCAGTACCACAAAAAAAAATCAATTTCAGAGCAATAATAGACTCCTTTACTTAATTTGGTCAAAACAAAATATGATTTGTGTATTACTTCTCAAAAAAAAGTAGTCGACATTTAATAATGTACATCAATATACCCAAACTATCCGTAAAATAATAATAATGAGAAACGTATTAACGTGTTATTTGTACCACTTAAATAAAATATTTTTTGTAGGCTACCCACTTTCATATTTTTTGTTTACTGTTGTGTAATTCTGGTTTAATTGGTGTTATTTTTTTTATATTAATCTCAGCAAATGACTCGACGCCACCTGATGATAAGTAGTAGAGAAGTCTATATGTGAAGATAGCTAGTGAAGCATGCGACATACTGCCCTAGCCACCTTCACCTAGCCGGCCCAAAGTGCTTTTTCACGCCTCTTTCAAAGAAACCCATGTTGTATGTAGGAGGGAATACGTGTACCGGTAAGGAATTCCAAGTCACTTTTACTAACGTATTACACTGTGGTATAAACGTTTCTAAATCCCTAATAGTACATTGTTTGTCTACGACTAATATAGATATTACGTTTGATTTAAATACTAATCAAAATATGCAAATTTAAAAAAGAAACCATTTTTCCATTAGCAATAAACTCAAAACAAAATTTAATTAAGCAGACGACTTCGCAACAGCGTAAACCAAAGTAGTTAATAGGCAGAACTTCTTTTGTTTGTGGTTGATACGGCGCGCGGTCCAGATTTAATCACACAAAGTTTCACTTGACTAATTAAAAATTATTGTTGAACTTTAGCATTAGGCAAGGAAAGCTGTTTTTAAAGAGTTACATAAAATTCAATGGTTGTCCAGGAGAAAACAAAGGGAAGTTAAAAGGTATTTGGACAGAGTACGTTCGTCGACGGCTGCCCTCCGTATTCAAACTCTGTGAGAGTTTTTTCATTAATTTTTAAAAGACTGTAGTTAATTATACTTTAAATCGCAGACTTTTGACTTTTCATTCATTTTTTAAAAACTTTACAATAACTCTGTGTATTTTTTAATCGAACACATTAGCCTAACGTTACTTATCCTTACTTTACCTACCTATATAGTTTCGGCGACCCAAATGGGTTAAAATCAAAAGAATGTTTTAATTTCAATACACTTCGTTTGAAAGTTCTCTACACAACGCGTTCTCAATAAGCACTGGCGGTCTTGCGAGACACGAAACAAAAGCTATCTATTTTTTGCCATTTCAGCTAAAAATAAAAATTACCGGCAAAAGGTGGTTATTACAAAACTTAATACCATTTTCAACTCAAAAAGGATTTTTATCTTTGTAATAAGAAACTGTTTTGTCTATGTAATTGATATCAAGAATAAACAAGCTATATTGGTGTTAATTAGAAAATAAGATTAGATTACTCGAATACCATTAGCCTAATGATGTAAGATATATATTTAATTAAATTTCAGTTTTGAATAAAAGGTAGTCCGTGGACCTTGCCGTTGGAAGGAACGAGCTTAATAAAGCATTTGCCACGTCTGCTAATAAGCTTTAAAATGAGATCACCTTTCAAGATTATGAGATGGTGACGTGAACTGTTAAACAACGGTGCTAAGATCTAAATAGGAGGTCTTATTTGAACTTGATTTAAGTCAAATGTGGTGGTACTTTAATTGAAAATGAATACCATTGTAAATACATTCATAATCAGGTAAAAACATTTTTTTAATAGGTCTTCAAAACATTGCCCGAAATTCTTGAAATTAAATTTATTAGAATTATCATATATGTAGTTACATTCAGAACCCTATTAACGAGAAAAAAGTTAAAGTCAAAATATTTTATTTAACGTAGGTACACATCATTTATTCAACGTTCAATCTGAGCTATCTTCGTAAATCTACCGGGGGTCTTGTCCTGAGAAGACAGGCAAGAAACTCCACAAAATGTTTCTGTTCCCAAAATCCACAGTCAATAATAAAACTATGAATGTTAAAACAGATTAAAAGATTGTGGCCTTTAACATTTCTAATCACATAAATGTAAAATAAAAGTAATAGTTAGACACTCAAAAATGAAATAAGTTTTTTTATTAAAAAATTTGGTTTTATAATAGCGTTTTTTCATTAAATTTTGTTTAATATAGACTTTAAATTTGTAAAGGCATTTCAGTTACCTTTAGTGGGATTTTGTTTTAAATGTGTATACAATTCCGTGATCAAGTTCCTATCACTCCGCCTCGTTATACCAAAATCCCATAATAACAAGTGTCTGCAAGTAAAAACTTAATTAATCGACTGTGCTCACGCAGCCGGAGTGCGTTTTATCACCCTCCACCGTTCTACTCTGTGCATACGAAATACTAGCTACAGTTGTATCTTGTCGGCCGGTATCAAATAAATGAGTCCGTTCGGTTTGATTCATGTGCATGTGGAAAGGAAAATACCCAGTAACAAATAAAACGCTACCAACGAACTACATAGGGCCCGTGTACCGCAGTAGGTGCATATCCGTCACCCGAAGGTTACTTTTACTTTCTGGTTTAGATTTTCCACCAAATGATCTCCATAGACAATTCGTCACGTACACCTTTGTTTTTCAATTACAAATTCCAACAAAAATATTCGTCGCACGCTCTACTAAGCATCGATTTTTAAAGATTTTCATTACCTATTTCAGTTTCGGAATACAATTAGAAACGTTGGTAAAGTGGGTCGAATACGTTGGCTAGACAGCAATTGTGCGATAAAAAGTGGATTTATTATAATTACATTAACAACTTGAATCGTAATTTGTTCGTTGGGAGATTTTGTTTTCGCACTTTTAAGCAGTGAAACGGTGTTTACATTTTATATAATACCTCATGTGTTTAACCTTAAAATGATGTCCAAAAGGTAGAATGTTAGCCTACAGAGCTCGGTAGCAATTAAGCGCAGTGTTCGCCCATGCGCTTTGGTATTGTCCCCTAGCGGCTGCTATTAAGCGCCGTGTATTTTGAAGTTTATGTATAGTGTATATTGCATAACACATTCGTGTCTGAATAACTCTTTTCCCTGGTAACCATATTTATACGTTTCCCTTTCACTATATTTTATTGCCTTCTTAAAATACGTTTTTATTATAAGTAACTCATTATTAATCCTGGGTAACTCACACTATTTTTAATCTATAGGAGTGATGTAATTAGGCCAATTATATAGAATAATAGTGACCAATAGTGGCGTCTCTACTACGAATACCTACATAAAGGTTCGTTTTTATTATAGGTAACTAGCTTTCTTAGTTCGGTCTGTCACAAATATTCAGAAGTTCCAGAGATTAGCACCTTTACACAAACAAACTTTCAGGTTTATAATATAAGTATAGATATTTCATTATTAATGTACAGTCTTTTAAATGTGTGTCTTTTTTAATCGACACAGTATGGGAGAGGAAAAGAAGTATATATGCTACTTAGTTGATTAAGCAAGGCCAAAAGTAAGGTTGGTGGTGTGTTAAATTTTATACTATAAAGATATTGCCTCTATAGTAGGTATACAACACTATACGTGCCACTGCTTGTAACGTGTTACTTACTCCAGGAAAATTCCGGAAGATTTATGAATTCACGTAGAAATGAAATGAATAACAAAGTTTATTTATTAATAAAGTTTGTTAGAAATATAATTTCACATTATCCAACTCTGTCAAACTCATCAATTTCGTGCTGTTTGACATAACGAATACAAATATGTTTGCGATATTTTCAATTGTATCATGATAATTTTATAAGACTTGTATTACATAACTTCATAATTAGTGTAATCTGAAAAATATATCGTTTGCAAATCAATCTATATTAGTGTATTCAGTAATTGTTTCAATAAATTCCCACGTATCATAGACATTCTCTAAAAGACCTCTCTAGGTAATCTATTAAACCTCTTTTCAATTCTAGCTATTGTCTGTATGTAAATTTGTTTGTGTAGAGACAAAGCGGTAGACGAAGGATATTTGGGTGCTTATTTTGAAAAAATAAAAATGTGGTTTTTTCGACAAATAAATGAACAAGTTTCTAAGGCTACAATAATTTCTATAAAAATACTTTCGAAGCTAATATTGATACATTTTCAGATAGCGTGCCTTTATCGTTAGGAAATGTGGATATGCACTTCTCTCTATTCATTAATCTTCGCAAACAGGAATGTCGGCACCGAATGCCTTTCACCCCACATCAATTAATTTGATATCTACCACTTAATCTTGATAGAATCTCACCATTTCTTAGGCACAGTTATTTTTTATATTATACGTATACTTACTTAGTATAAGTCAACTTGAAGTTTATTTTCCTTGGTTTTTCTATTGTCATTATTTTTACAGATAAATATCGTGTCAGAAATATATTAAATCAATTTTAATAACAATTCGATTTCTAAAGAATGTAACCTTGTATATGATGATGTTAAATTTATTCAATATAAGAAATATGCATTTATTGAAAATATTCCTAATAACAGGGAAAAATAAATATGTTTATTTGCTCATTTTTCCTTCCCATTTTGGTACACGCAGTCATGTATGTAATATCACTAGTAACATTGATTGCTTCCCTAGGGAACCGAATTATTTGATTATGCCCATTGGGCTGACAAAATTGCCCTATTACTAAGGGTCTTATTTAATACACATCTTCTTATATTAATACCCTTGTTTATTCACTGTAAAGTTATTAAAATAATACCTGAATCATCAACTAAAAGAGATAATTCACTGAATGTTCATTAATCTACTAGGTAGGTTATACTTAAAATTTTATTAGAACTATTTAATGACGACGGTCGGTCCAACAAAATTTACTAACCATATAAAATTTGCTAACTTGTTAACATCCCAAAATAGGATGTACAAATTAAACATTTACGTACAAATTGTTAAAATTTTATTCGCCTGCTCCCTTCAAAGTTTGGACCACAAAGTAATACAGTTTGGGACCTGATGCGACGTAAGGTTATTGCGTGGTGAACATTGCGCCACCTGCATTTGACACCGCAGGGACTACACCACAACATAACATTACACTTATTGTTAACATACAGATCATTGTATCTTCATATCGGACAGGGGTGGTGACGTAGTCAACGTTCTTTTAATTTACATTCGTATTCCTTAACCACAGAGGAACTGGTAATGATACCTACAATTACCGGAACACAACAATGCACAAATCTAGCAAAAAATTTCTACCCCCACTAGGAATTGAACCACAGACCTTCAGATCTGAAGTAGGTGGTCTCAGCCAATAGACCACAGATACTGTTAAAATGCAGTTTAAGGTTATATCTCATCTGACAGGTTAAGATGCTTAAAAATGTTTTAAAAGAATTTACAATCATTTTTAAAGTACTGTCTGTAGCGGTTGTCTCAGTTAAATTTATTCGATGATAGGACAGTAAAACGGTACGATAATTTAGCTTAGCTTACGCTCTAGTATAATAAGCGAGTTCTTATTTCGAGCGTAAACAACGGTAGTAATATAAAGTAAGAAATGAATTTTATTTTCATGCACGTATATACACCATATAATAAATTTACCAAATAAATTAAAAAAAAGTAAATGTATATGTGTTTTATTGATATGTATTTATTGTTATCTCACCAGCAGAACTTTGTGTATTTTTCCATCATTAGTTATGAAATTCATTTGGATTGTTATAATCGTTTAAAAATTTATTAAAATTTCAGAATATGTCTCCTTATAATGCTTTAAAATAATATGTCCAAAAAGTGAAATGGTTTGAGAAAACATAAAATTTAACGTGAAAGCTGCAGCCCTACATCGTATTTCGAAAGCATACGTTGCATTTTGGAGCAATGCGTTATAGCAAGGGCTGGGGAAATTAATCATTCCCCTGTGTGCAGATTACAGATTACCACGTAATAAGTTTGGAATCGATGTCGAACTCAATAGTAGCGCTTTGTTGACTTTCGCTAGCAAGTCTAGATTAAGTGACGAATAAATTACATAGGAATGGTATATTTGGTATATTTTCGGTTCTTGCTAGAATTTTCTTAGCAATTAAATTGGAATTATTAGTAAATAAGTAAATTAAATTTTCAGCTATGTTGACACGTGAACATGGTTACTTGTATTTATTATACAATCTTTGTAAACTAAATGACGTTCTTAAAGGTAGCAAAATTCTTTCCCAGTCCAATAGTAAGCTACTTTAGATATAAACTAGTTGTGAATTGATAAATTGTCGATAAAAAATGAAGTACATTCTTAACTAAAATATATGTACACAAATAATAAAAATATAAATCTAGGGCAATTTAAAAACAATGAAATATGATAAAACAGAATCAAATTGAGTGATTTAAGTAATAAGCAAGACGATGCGACGTTGTTTTTTCTTAAAATATATTTGTGGTATTAAAAATATACTATTAAAATCAAAAAATACCAATTAATTTAATAATGTTGTTACCTATGCTTGTTACTTGCACCAAACATAATATTATCTTGTATACAGTACGAAAAATAACGAATTAGAGTTGTCTAAGTGCAAGTTAGAGTTTTGGTATGATTTTGATTATTAACATTGATAGTCATAAATTAAGTATTCACGTTGAATTAAAAGGAACTCTATCTAATATGAGTAAAGCTGTACTCGAAGCGCGGGCTTTGCTAGTTATTAAGTTGGGACATTTTATCGCCCACAAGCTCTCTGAATACCAAATGCCTCCACGATTGTTCCAATAAAAGGTGGCACTGCCCGATACGATCATGAAATACTTATTTCTAATACAGCCCTACGCATATTAATTTCTGTTGTCGCTGATACCCTTCGTAAATATCTTATACCGAAGGCAATAATAATGCAAATATATTTAAATAACGACTGCCTTATCAATTTTGTAATAATAGGTATTCTATCTATATAACAGATATAATACTTCTTAACTGATTTTTATCACAAAGGCTATTTACGGAATATACGATTATGGTTCATTTATTTGAGAAAAGTCATTTTTCGACATGAAGGTTGCACAGTAATATTACTTGATATGTTGTTATAATTAAATGCTAAACATTACGTAAGAGTGCAATGAATTATTGTTATGTATTCATATGTTACAGCGGACAAGGTCTCGTCTGAAAGTTTGTGGAGGTCATTTAGATTGGATTCTGATCTCATTTCGTCTTTATTATATAAAGGAGTAAGAAGGTCGTGATTTTGTCATATTAAAACTATAATAAGAACCGCTAATTTATTCTGAATGAAAGGGTAGAAATGATGATCTATGTCGACATCATTTTAATAGGACAGTGTAAGTTTTAACTGTAATTTTGTCTCATTACACGTATTTTGAATAAGTCAACGTGTTATGAAATGCGTTGTTGTTGATTAAATTTTTGGAATTAATATAAAAACTATTGGTTACATACCTAATTAAATATAATATAGTTTACTCTGCAAAGGTTTTGTTACATTAAAATACATCCTACTTTTGGGACCAACTCTTGTTTCTCCCCATAGTTGAGAATCTTATCTCCTATGTTGTCAGCTGCTTAAATTTTACAAGATGTTCATATTGGAGTATAATTGGCGTTTAAGGGTCACAGGCTGCGTGTGACAACATTCCAAATTGTAATCGATATACAATGCATCTCCTGTATCTGTCCACTCATCCACAAAGGAAACTCTTATCTCAAAAAAACTGGTTACAACCAAAACACAAATAAAAGTAAAGTTTGTTGATGAATGATGACGAAGTACGTTCAGTGATATTTAATTACGTGTCTTGAGCGACAGACAATATTTAAGACCCGCAATTACTCGAAATAATTCATAATTTTTGTAAATAAGAACGAAGAGGCGTTTTCCTCAAGACGCTTGAAGAATCGTCTTCAAACGTGTTGTCTGTTTATTTTTGTTGTTTAATTTACCTTTGCTTTGTTCCCGTTCCTTTGTCTTTTTATTGCATACCGGCTAGGGGTTCGGTTGAGCGTAACACAGATAACTTTAAATGAAATGCTTCCTTTAATCCCTATTATTGTGTAAATAGGCGACCATCGCCTAAATGAGGTCACAGTGTCATTACAATCGTTGCCCTACGTAATTTTAAACCAAAAGAATGTTAATAGTGGCACTAATATTTTTTATACTTAACTTCATTTAAATGTATTTAATATTGTAATTGGTGTTTATAAATAAAAAATAATAATATAACTCTAATATATTCTTCACTGTAACAATGATTCTAGTTTATATTATTCTTATGATAATATTAATTTCATCACGGCTTGTCACAGTTGTTAAGTGTCACTCATAAACTTTTCATATAGTTTTTGTCAAGGAACTTTAACTACTAATATCTGCTTGTGAATCCAACCAAATGTAGTAGATATCTCGTGGATAAGAATAAATATGGAATGGTATCCATCATGAAGTTCTATGAAATAAGTTCCGAGAAAAGGTAGAAGTTGAAGAAAACAATTATCATAAGAAATTATTAGTACCTCCTACGGTTAAACGTTGAAATATTTTATAACTAAACTCAAAAGTAGCAAGTAAACTGTTTTTAAATGTACAAAGTTGCAGAAAATCTTCATGCAATATTGAAAACCGGTTTCGCAATGAACAGGACACGAGGTTCCGCAAAAATAGGAATTGAAAAATCTTTTTGGCTTTTATTCCAAGCGTTGGATATTGGTCAGTTCACGTTACGTACGGTATTCGTGTGGGATAGACTAGTTTAGAAAAAAATCAGCTGCTCTATATATGATCCAGTTCAATGCAAATATTCCCAGAGGGGTCATTTTGTATTTATAAATGAATATTTTTTTACAAGTAGTATGTTCGTTTAAGCATTATTTTAATATACATGTAATTGGATGAGTTGGATGAGCTCGTTGGCGCAGTTCGTTTCAATAATAAAAACAAAGCAACTTTCGCCGTGGTTTGCTTCTGGATGGGTCGATCAAATTTATCATCGAACTCTTCCGTGCTTCAAAAGGCACGTAATGGATTTAACCGCGCTGAGCAACATTGAGACCTACATATGCTGTAGATGTTGATGATAATGTAACTGGATCATAAATCATATAACAGAAGCTGTTCAATCAAATCTAAATTAATTAATTAATGTTTATGTTTATTTAATGATAAACATATGTTATCATTATGTTGTTGTTTTGTTGTAATTATTTAAGTACTGTTGTGGCTTTTGTTTAATGTTTGTTTATGTTTAATTTATTTATTTTGATTGTAAGGTAAATAAATATTGTAGCCCTAATTGTGTAAAAATATTATAAATTTATAAGCATGATATTTTTTGTAGAATGATATGTCGCCCCTTGTCAGTTCACCAGAACAGACTGATAAGATATTAATAATATGGTGATTATTTTTCTTACCTATGTGTTCTTCACAATTTATTTATAAAGAATATGTTAAAATCATGGGAAAGGTAAGTATGCACAGATATATGTACCTATGTAAAAAAGTACGTATGTGAATGTTTACTTGTTATTTGTCACTCTAAAAGCCCTCAATCAAAAATTGAATAAATTGTCATAGTTACACTATTATTTTGAAACTTATAAAGCGTTGACACTCCCCGAGTGGACAATTAGTTTCGCTTCCGATTTCCTTAATTGATGAAATTTGGCAGACGCAGCGCTTTAAAGGAGAGGTCTCCTCGAGTTCATGCCTTTCATTTATTCATCTATTTGGTAGAAGTAATCAACAAAAAGCAAAATGGAAAAACTTGTTTTCTTTCCTTTTTTTGTGTGTTTTTAAAGTATAAAAAAGCGGCTATCAGGTATCTACTTTCTAAGTTTTAATCTCCCTGCGGAGATTTATTCTAACGAATACATTTTTAAATAGGTAGAGTTGATATATAAATTGTTTTTAATTCACCGACCCTCCATTTCCAAAAAGATTAAAGAGAGATGTGATAACATGTGTCTTAAGTCTTCTACTTGAATTGCATTTCGGATCCAGATTATTTACACAAGGATTAAAAGTTGGCTAAGGGTAGTACAGTCGGAATATAGTGTAGTGTTGTAGTATAGTGTAAGTAGTACCCATAGTTGTGCGTAATCTTGTATTTGGTTAGAAAATACACACTTTATGAGTAGTTTTTTAAGATTATTAATTGCTACCAGTGAGCCAAAAACAGAGGCTAGTGTGAACGTAGTAACTTTTGATCTAACTTTTGACTTCGATTGGTAAAGTTATCTAAGCTAGAAGCTGGTGTAGTGGCGCATCGTTTGCCGTTTGAGCAAGCTGAGTGGGCAGCTGGTTCCGGTACCGATTCGCTTAATTGGAAGATCTTAGCTGACACTGCCCTTTACAATTATGCCAGGACTATACGCAACCATTCCGATGAAGACAATTGAATGTGTAGATTCCCTGAGAGAATGAATACTAATTAAAAGCCACAAACAATGTAAATGTTTGTGTTTAATTCATATCAATTCTGTAACATCAGTTTGGCATGTTGCTTCTATTTAGACTGGAATACAGTTTTAAATGGTGCACTGTATGTCCAAATGTTTACTATCTGCAACTAGAAGAAAACTAATTTTATATTTTTTATAAGAAGAGTATGGGAAGTATTTGAAAACCTTCTAAGTAATAAGTTTCTTATTTATATCATCCATCTACATGAATATAAGGAGACTGATAATTATTGTCAACTTTATCATTAGTATTAACACTGAGAAGCTCAAGGTTTGTTGTTTCCAAAAAGAATGGATGTCAGTCAGCGATAATAACAATTATTCCATCATTAACTTCTGTTTTGATGAGCTCATTCTTCTTCACAAGTAGGTATACGAAACCTTTTTATTTTATACTTAGACACGTCAGAAAACTACTTTTGGTTACAATCAATCAAACTTCCATACCAAATTTTTATTCGAACGAATTTTAAAAACTTGTTAGATACACTAAATTAAATTTTTAAAGACTTCTTCTAATACCTAGACTGCTTATAAGTATTACATGTAACAAGGCAACTTACAGAAGAAAAATTTCTTGTGTTTTTAAAATAAACTTCGTCATCGTATGTTAAAAATAAATAAATAAATGCATGAATTGATTGGCTGTGATATAACTGTTAACGCAATAACGTCTAGTTTATATAGGGAGCTTAAGCGATTGTTTGAATCAAACAAAAACTCAGAAATATATCAGACAATTCGTCGGGTTGGGGAACGTTTTTCCTGCGTATTGTTAAGGTTCAGCGGATTGAATTGCGTATATATGTGATACTATACGGTAGAGGTAATGGAGTATAGTTTGCGGTGCGAGTTTTCCAAAAATTTTATGGCATTTTTGTACCAAAAAGTACTGCTTTTTGAGACTAAAAACTAAAATTATTATTAGTATAGTAATTATTATTTGTATTGTAATCATAATGTAAATTGACGTTGTTTTATTACGAGGATAATTTAACTATAAACTGTAGCAAAGTTCCGACTACCGACCAGAGTGGATATTTGTTCATAACTTGTCAAAACTTGGGATTCAGCTACCGAATTTGGCTATTGAACGCGTATAATTGAAATGGATCGGGTTGGCGAGATTCGATGCACGTAGTTAGTTGTCGAGCCAATACGTGAGATCTTGGACACGCTATACATTATCGTTATCCGTCGAGAATCAATTATCAACACGTGTTTGCACATAGCCCGGGGTAATTCGACGCGTGCAAACTTCGCCTTGTTTTGTTTTAATACAAGGAGTTTTCATATTAAGATTAATTTTATTATGTAACATTTTCAAAACATATACTTTTATACTCGATGAATAACTCCATTAAAGTAATAAAAGGAATCGGGGTACTCAAATAAAGACGTGCCCGAAATACAAATTTATTTTTACAACTGTATATAATTTTAAATATGTACTTAAATAAAAGGATCACGTGACCCACTTTGGGGTACTTCCATTCTTCCCTCGTTCCAATATCATTCTTATGAATTCAAATAAATTTATTACGAAACATCGCAAAATATTACGCACGAACTCAGTATTACTCTGTGACTGTCGTATCTACCCCATTTCATCGGAACCATATAAAGTTTTTTTTGCAAAATAAACGAGTTAAATCAACCATAAATTGCCTGTAAATGGGCCTCTCGAATAAGTTATCATCGGCAGTTAGGAAAGCGAACTCGGGAATTTTATCTTTCGATATCGGTGCTTCTCAAACACAATAGCTTGGCAAATATTTTGTCTGTACTTACAACATATTACCAAGTTGTATAAAAAATATTAACTTTAAAAAATGTTATCGTTGTATAAGAACGCCAAAATAATTTATTAATAAAATTTCGTTTCAAACTGCTATAAGCGATATGTAATAATATGATGTTATAAGCTATCGTTATCAGGCTCACCCTTTCCTGACCCTTCGGTTCGATATCATGATAGGATCGGCCAGGACAGTATGTATTCTAGACATTGGTTCTTGTGAGAATTAATTTATCTATAATATTTTTTTTCATGTTATTCATAAAAAGTAACATTACGTGGAAAGACAAATATTTCAAATACTCTGGTTTCGATAACGAAAACAAAGCAATTTTCACAATCTAAATACAATATCGATAAGTCCAAATCAAAGATTAAGTATCTAAACAATCTCCGCAGTAGTATCGTGTTTCATAATTAATATTTTGTTTGCCTACGAAGCTTTGGATTATTTTCTATTGTAAGTATATTTACCGAAGCTTCTCATCTTTACGCTGCATTATTACTGCCGCTTCATAAAACACAGTACAATACTGGTTTTGCATCATTCAAAAGTAACTTTCACTCAATCAGTACATTTCCAATACAGATTCTGTGTATACACGATTTCCTCATTAGCGTGCTTTTGTCAGGGACTTCAGTGAATTACCTGTATTTACTAGGGTTATCACTATTATATAAATAGTGATATTGAATTTTTGTGATAGATTAGTGATATTGAATTCTTAATAAATAATGTTAATGATTTTTTACACTTATACCAATGTTCGGCCCAAATGTTTTAAATAAGCATCTAAACCAACATTGCTCTTAAAGAAATGTGCATACTTAATAAAAATATCACCCTTAACCGGTTTCAAGCCCGGCACCTCTAGTTTAGTAGACAGGGGAACTGCTCCTGAACTTTTCGGGCTCCTTAACATTTAAACATTTTCATAAGTTAAAACTTGCAGAGCTCTTAGTTTGTCGAGAAGCGATACACTTCCTGTAATTTAGAAATAATTAATATCCGATTGTACGACTTAACAGGTCGACAATTTATTGTATAAAATTAAATGTCGATACCCCTAACGCAACAACGTAACGTTACGTATTGTACACCGCATTTGATACGACCTTTTTGATATTTTTTTTGATATAGTGATTCGACGAAACAGTCTCTAATCAAAGCTGCAGCATGTCTCGACGATCGGTTAACCTGTTCCAATTGCATTATCTCAATCTAAAGATACTGAGACTACAGTTAGTTGTCCTTTTGAACCGTTTCTTCTTAGTTCGGTAATTATTCATTCACAATTCTGACACTTTCGAAAGGTCACTCTTGTTCCAGTAACCATAAAACCATTTTAACCATTCAGTTCCTTTAGTAACGAAGTGTAAGTGGTCTAGTATTGAAAATCAATTCAACTTTTGCCAAGGTTGTCTCCGGATTGGGCAATCCAAATATTTGAAATCTGCAGCTTCTGCATTCTTCGGAAGCCACATTAAGTTGTTAGATCTAGTTGTCATTGCAACTGCTTTTACACAAACATTGGGCAAAAAGTGTTATGGGCCAGAACCTTTCATAATATATATTTCTTCTATTTAAGAAGAAGAAAGGCAATATGAAAAAATCTAAGGAGACAATTTGCTACCAATAATAGATAAAATCCAACTTTATAGCAGACCATTCAATGAAAATCATCGAGAAAAGTTTAATTAACAGTACTGAATGTTTTTGTATCTAAATTTAATCTTCTTAGTGTCCATACCGAGAAATCGGATTTTACTATCTAAACGATTTTAGATCGTATAACGTAATCATAATAAATTCAACTATAGAATGCTATACTTTTACCAGTATTGACATTTAATTTAATGACCACTTGCCTGATAGTTATTGATAAATTTAACTCAAAATATATTTCTCCCAAAAAATAATACTTAATTTTACACCTACAAATAAATAAATATTATGTTTTCATTAAACTTTACACTCCTAATACTGACTATCAAATTTTTACGTGAACTTAATATCTGCTAATATTGAAAGCCACATATTTTCATCCCATCCACTGTAATTGTTTTTATTTCTGACTGTAGGTTTAACAATTTTCAAAATATTTTTAATAACGTGTAACAGGTCGGACAATTAATCTTTCCGAGATTCTTGTCCGTAGTTACTGTTCAAAATTGACGTTCGATAAGTGTATTTATGGTTAACGATGTTTAACATAACATTTTGATTTCTCATAAAACATAATGTTCATAGAAACTACATGTACTTCTGCTTCTTATATTATTATTGTAGCTTATTTATGTACTGTATATTGAAATATGCGTTGTTATTAGTGTATATGATTTATTATTCAAGGAATGTTGTGTAAACTATTTTTTGTGCGTATATGTATCGATTTATCTAAACCACAACAAATACCACAATGACAGCAACGTGAGCTGTTTCGTTTCCTCATATGCGACCTTCATGTGAAAAAATTCTTTTGTGAGTGAGCATACCGATCTATCTCATAACTCGATACATGAAATGTTGGAGGACTTCCATTTGTTTCCTGCTTTTTTATTCGTTACTTGAATACAGCTACTTTTTCTGCTTCGATTTTACTTATGAGTAAAGGGATATGATATTATTATGAATGAAATTGTTATTTCTCAGTATTTATATATACAATTCAAAGCGTTTCGCTTTTGCAACTCTATTTTGTTTTTTATTATAATTTAATTTTATTTGGTGTCTTATGCTATTCCGAACTTTAAAAGCACCGTTAAAATATCTGCTTATTTTAATTTTGTCAATCGTTAACTTTATGATTCTATGTCTTAGTACAGAAATTTCACACGTTCGATATTTTTTATTCTAGAGAACAATTTTGACGTTTTGACATAATTATACTTTGGCCTTAGAAACGCCTGAACTATGTATAATTTTATTTTTGTTGAAATTTTAAAATTAAATCAAACAAAGGTACATAATACATAATATATTTAACAATATACATAATATATTTTTAGTATCTAATCTGTCAACGTTAATTTTTAATGTAATACATTAGTAAATATTCATCATACGATTTGTATTGTTATTTCGGATATTACTAAAATCGGGAAGGATGTTGGCTCTTGTATCAATAAAAAGCTTCTTCTGGCATCCTTGACACATCGCACTGACATCAGCTAGGAATGTAACAAGATGGTAGATCCTGTAGATTACAAGTCGTAAATAAAAAAAATACTATGTATTAGGCCACAAAATATGAGTGAAATTGTATGTACAGGTGGTAAGTGATTTCCTTAGACAATATCATAAAGAAACCCCTTTCAGCTATTTACATTATTTCAATTTTAATTTTGCTAATAAATTTCTAACGTTTCTAGTATAAGATAATGATAATATATAATAGCATTTTCTTTTCATAGAAAGTATAATTGGAATAGGTAAATGGGTACGGTTTCATGGAATTAAATTCACTTTCAACCAATAAAAAGAGATTTAATAAGTAACAACTATTGTGACCGTGGGTACTGATGCTTTCTTTATATTTGTACCGTGTACAGCACTTCTGGAGATATAAATACTCACAAGTTCGAAATAAGTAAAAATGGACTCTATTGCAGTAGTATATTTAACATGTAATACCTTGAATCCTTTTTTGTTACCTTTTGCACGTGACATTGACAGTGACCATATATTCCTACTACGGCTGAAAAACGAAACTGGCATCAAATATTTTGTTAGCCATGCATACTTAAAGTAAATTATTTCTGCTATGAATCTGAATTTGTAAAGGCAGTGTAATTACTGGACATGGGAGGCATTAGCATCACTTGTCTAAAGATCATTAAACGCGCTTGCAATATCAAGTGATTTCTTGATGTCGCTATTGTGTGTATCCAAGACCACTTACAATCAGATAAGCTTCTGCTTCCGTTTGTTCCACGAACAAGACTTGATATTGTAAGTACAAGGTTATTAGTGGTGTATCTTAAAGGTATTTGTTGATTAAATCATCTGTTATTACGAAAATTTTAAATGATTTTCTCAGTTGTTAAGGGTGCACTTCTAATATTATTTCTCGTGCTCATGACGTATTAAATCAGATATTAATTCCATAATTTTTTCAACTTACCTTTTTGCTGTAGCTTACTAGGATTTTGTAAAACTAAGAGTAAAATAGATAGTCTTTCGAATTAAAAATTGCATTCTTATAACCACTATTAATAGGTAATATAATTCTTCTTTTAGGTTCAATATTTTTTGCATAACATTTAAGTCACTGAGCGCTTTAAGAAAACACTGTTTATATCTATAAATACAGACAGTATGCAGATAACATTTAGCTTAAACTTTTAAAATTTTACTTCATTATTATATTATGTAATAACTTACAATGTTACCTAAATACTAATAAAATTTTCTCGTGGAACTCACCCCCGTTAATAAAACTTTAGTAATCAATTAAACATCGTTTATGTTATTTCAAGAACAGCTCTTATTCAAATTATTCGGTAAAGCTAATTAAGTTATAACATTGGAAAGTATTCTTTTTATTGGTGCTTCAATTAAAAACTTATGGACGGACTTTCAAGTATCTAATTAAAAAGTACTACAGTACCAGCTTTGTGAAATATAAAAAGATTATTGCGCCGCTTTATATGTTGTGAGATTTCATCGCCTTTACTTTGAAAAGAAAATTACAAAATAAAATTATTTTTTATGGCCCAACTAAACATTTGCCGTGTACCATGTACAAACGGACAGTGTTTAAAAAGCTGATTTAATATTAATTACAAGTGTTAAATCAATTGCATTAATAAAGTGTCGAATAATTCCTTATTGCAATTCTTATATAAGTTATGAGTGAAGAGAACAAACTGATTTTAATGTCTATTTAACGAGTACATAAGATTTATTAAAAACATATAAAATCAATTTAACCAGATTGCTAACTAATTTGATAAACATTTTCTTTAATGACAGCCAAGAAAGTGGTATCATTTCAGTTAAGGCAAAACAGTAATTATAAGATTATAACTTTCGCGTTTTATCACAACTTTGTATGAGAGCAACGGGACTCAGACGCAATATTTTTATTGAAGTACATAGGTACTTAGAGCTGGATGTTTAGGCTGTATTGCAACAGCCGTGCACCCGAGCAGACTGTTGATGCGCAGCGTCTTTTATTCATGCGGCCTGGAAAATCTGCTGCTACCCTCTCATCACTTATCGAAGTGCTAGTTTTTAAAGGCGAAAAAATTGAGTCTAGTCGCGTGTGATCTCACATAAAGTTGTAACTTTACCTATTATATGTTAAATCTAATGAAACTAAAACGAAAAATTTTATTCATTTAACTTATGAGAGACTCTCTCTACTTCATTTTAGTACGCCTAATGCGACGGTTGAGGAAATGCCTATCATGAGAATCGATGAGCCACTTAGTCATATATTTCTTTTATGTGACTCCATATTTAAAAACGCGCGAAAGGAAACTTAATTTAGAAATATTTTTCTAAATTAAGTTTGCTTAAGTTGGCTTTGCTTTCAGAGATATTTCTCTGAAAGCTTGTAGAAATTTAATATTCATAGAATTGTTCATACAATTTAGCAGCAAAGAAGAAGGTATATAAAAGTGTTTCGGTAAAACTAAATCTCATTTTGAGAGAAAGTAGTTTTTCCCCTATTTAAAGTTACCCTCGCTCTGCGTATGACGGACGTCGTATAGTTCTCAATGGCTTTTTATGAGCAGCCTGCATGTCTCCTATTTAAATTGGAACTGGATGGAGAAAGGAGTTTTAATGAAGAAAGAGGGGATTCCTAGCTTAATCTATCATTATTATTTATAAATAATAAATATAATTGTTGCTGAAATGATATAAATTTTATTGTTTGTAATCTCCTTAAATGGCGAAAATGAGTTTTCGAACAATCAAAAAGTATACTGCCCAAAATTACCTAACAAATAACAAATTCAAATACTTTTTTGTTGACGACACAGTCCTTCGTCACCGGTAGCCCTAACCAAAATATTTGAAAGTACATTGATATTCTATTTTGATATTTTCGAGCACGTCGAATTCGCTAAATCAAATTTCAATATTGTTGACGTTTTCGTCTTAGAAGAATATTAAAGAGAGGAAATGGAGAACAAGGGAGCCAATGTTTCCGAACTACGTAACACAAATACAATATTGTTTGGGTTATTTCATTTTATATTGAAACTTTATGATTGGGATGTCTATGAAAACACTTAGAATTGCTTTTGTATTTTGTAACTAGCTAAAATAAAAGAATATAATTATTTTAATCTATAAAGTATTGATAGACTAGAAACAACAGATTTTCTATTTCGCACGTGAGTACCACGTGGGCTAGTAAGATGTAAAAGAATAATAATATTCTTTTCAATAGCTGTTATAATTGCTGCTTATTTTGCACGTAGCTTTTCTGTAGAAGAAATAACTCATAATAAGGTTATAGAGCAAGAACGTGGCAACACTAAGAAATATATTAGTCACACATTTTTTAAATTCCCTGGGACGTAATAAAAAGACACGCCACTACTATTGAACACTACCAGATATTGGACCAATAAGAGAATATTCTTAAAATATTTAAATAATAAAGAAAGTAAAAAATACCAATCTCATTCTGTAACTTTAACGGCAACCACTTTCACCCACCATTGGGACAGCTTGATGGTGATATAGCCCAAACCCATGTAGTTCTCCCGTGTAAGAAGACCTATGCTTAGCAGTGGAACTTATTCGATAGTTTAGTAGAGAAAAATTATCAATCCTTTTTTGAAAGACTCCTTACTATAATCTATTGGTACTTGTTATTTCGTGTATTTCGTGTTATACAAGATCGATAAAATATACGTAAAAGCTTTCAAACCTATGAAAAATTAAATGAATGCTAATAATTGTTTTAAGACTCAAATAATTATCGTTTTCTATGAATGAATGAATCGCCGAATCGCACCTTTGTTTGCGCATAACTTACGAATGGCTGCACCAAATTGGATAATTATTTATTTATTATTATAAGTTTTGTGTAAATATGTTTTTAATTTATTCAAGTCGTTCGAAACAGGAGCAAACATTTCGCTACCTAAAATAACCCTATTACATAATTTAAAAAAAGTTAGACGAAAAATCAGCATCAAATTTTTTAATAATATAATAAAGTATATAAATCTAAATAAGTTCCTAAAAAGTAAAAGTAATTTTGCTCCATAATTTTAATTTTTTTGCTTTAATTGTTATTTTAATAAAAAACTTTTCTTTTGAGAGCCATTGAAATTAAAATTTAGTTCTAAAAAGTTTACATATTATGTAGTCCAGTTAATTGGGCACTAATATCAAAATTTGCAGTGTCGTGTGACAGTGCGAGTTATATCTCGATGTATATATCGAGTTACCGGGAGTCATTGCCTGTGGCTGACATGGCTGACAAAAATAACACCACCCTAAAAAAGTGTAAAATAAGTTTATTTTACACTTTTTTAGGGTTCCATACCCAAAATAGAAAATGAAGCTAGTAGTTTACTGTCTGCATGTCATTGTTGCATTAATTTATCGCAGTACATTTATTGAGTTGATATTTTGAACGAGTTACAAGTTATAAAGAGTTGTATCAATCGAGATCGTAAAAAAATACAATTTATTGTATAAATATTTTGTCTAAAGAAAACGCCGCTCAATCTCGACACCGTCTGAAGGTAAGCGGTAAAAAGAGTTCATATGTGGAGTATGCACACTATTCTAACTCGCTTCGCCAGCAGATACACGCTCTACCTGTGTGACAAAAAAAGGAGTTATAAAATCTCTTTTATACGTAAAGTAGAGATAGAAACATTGAGTGAGTCCTTCCATAGGAAGGAGAGGGTAGGATAAGGTCAAAAAGTAAACATTAATATTTTAAGTTTCATATTAAACACAATTCAGTAATCATGAAGAAAAAAGATGTCGTTTTTTTATCTATTATGATGCATCGTTTATTATGATTGCCTATTTCCCCAGGTTAAAATTTTGTTTAAATCCTGTCCATCCTAAGGTTACCTGAAAGAAATCACTTTTAGCGATAAGATCGCGATAAAATCTTCTGAAAATATAATATTAGTTGACGTATGTACAATAAAGCAACATTCTATTCTATTTTATAACAACTATAAGCAAAAGGGGTGGGTTTACATGGATCAATTTAAATTTAGTATAGGAGTTCATAAAAATTCACAAGTACGAAGGTTATTCCATTGCTATTTTAAATTATGAGTAACAATGTTCATGATGTTACTTTATTCAGTCTTTATACATTATTACAAATCATTGTCTTTTTAAATGAACTGAAACTGATTCACCTATTTAAGTATAACACTAAGAATTAATTACTATTAATTTGAATTAATGTTGCTCAAAATTATCCATATTTGCATAAAATGCTAACATTGATTCAAACGGTGTTTTTGACTTAGTACATAGAACAGTGATGCTGCGAGTGGTATGAGGTGGTTGTATGAAACTGTCTCATGCAGCAGTTCGTTCGCTATAAAACTGTGGAGAAGGGACAAAATTCCGTGTTTTTATCATGCCATAAAATGTCTAGCAGTAGACAATTTGGCTCTTAGACAAAAATCCACACCCGCAAGTATACGGTTACTGTATAAGGTCGCGAATAACTTGGGTTCATTGAATTTTCATGTATTGGAAGTTTTCGGCGGCACTTCAATTTAACGACGTTGAGATATTTTACGGCTCTTTCTTCTTGTTTTCTCGCAATCAGGCTCAATCTTGGTGATAATATCTTGGTTCTTATTAATTACTAATTAGGTACCAGCTCAAGATGTGTCAAAAATATTATGTCACTTTAGAAAATATCACAAAAAAGTTGTTAGTAAGAAAAGATTACAAAAATCGAATGCTCTATCAACTTTTTCTTCTATTTAATTTTGCAAGGATCTTGCGGCTACTCTATGAAAGTTGCGAATATCGGAATTGTTATGTAATAACCATTTACCCAGTAATACCATTCAGCATGATTTATATGTCTCTCGTATCTCATTTTATTCAGCCTCTTGTATTAAGATCCTTTCCACGGATGACGCCGAAGGTGATAATTGAAATATTTTCAAAAATTTCATTTAATAACTTCCAGCTCGATGCAAAATTTGTTTGTGTGTACAAAATGTTTATATTTTGGGCTGCAATGCTTAACCTTAAATTAATTTAGCCCGATCCGTGAAGCTATAAATTATAGGGGAGACAAAAATTCTGTATTACTCAAACTGCTATAGGGTTGTATGTCGTAGTTGTGTTGATTTATTTGGTCAATAAATCTGAACTGGATTAAATCGAACGTTTTGTCAACTTTGCAATTATTGATTGGTTTTCGGAAAATTAACACGGAATGAAAAATTGCTGTAGTAATTTTATTATGCAAACTGTGAAGTTAATAACTATTACAGCAGAATACTACAACTAAATGAGTATTATGAGATAAATATACTTATAAAGTTAATGCTTATTATATACTATAAGTAATTATAATTTTTGTGCTAAACAAACTACAATGACAATAATTCAGTTCATCTCTAAGCACTAACAACATAAATTTATTTACTTATGAAATAATGTTAGGGTACTATTTAATGGAGAAATAGGGATAGTAATGTATATATATCATAATTATACTAAACAAATACATGAAGAAAGATTAACATTAAGATTCCTAAAAATATTCGTACGTGTTATACAAATATCTACTTGTACATTTTAAATGAATAAAATTAAATAATAATACTAATTAAATTAAAATTATGTACCACAATGTAATATTGTATGCCTGAAAATGGCAATCTTATGTGCATGAGCTTGTAAGATCTATTGTACTCAGAATCACAACAAAATCTTATCTTATCTTATCTTACCGGGTATCGAACCCAGGACCTTTGTCTTGGTAGACAGAGGTACTGACTACTCAACCAGGCGACTATCAAAGTATCATGTGTATCATACAGTCTGTTTACTGTTGACAAAAAGTATGTTTGTGTGTTTATGTATTTTAATTTAGTGCATATGTGTCAGCAGTCAGGTTTTAGATTTTGTACTTGATATTTTATTATCTCTTACCAATTTACATTTAAAATCATTTCAACAGAAATCAGAAAATATTGTTTCATTTGTGTTATAAAATAAAATATCTGAAAAGGAATATTAATTCATAAGTGCACAACGGGAGAATGCCGATACCCTCAATATTATGAAACTTTGGCAACTCATCTTCTTAACTGCTCCGTCTTCAATTATCATTAGAATCTCGGGTCGTGACAAAAACTCGATCGTAACTCAATATTAGTGCCTATAAAGGTGAATGATAACCGCATATCCGCTTCGGGCTTCCCTTTATGTCTGATACCAGGCTAGAATAGCTTTTAATTTATGCCTTCTACGCCTGCCAAATTGTTTCTCTTTTATACTTTGTTCTCAAGTAACTTAAAATGTCTATAAAAAGTGCATTAACGGGATACAGTCTAAATCAAAGAAGATGATTTATAAGGTAAAATTATACAGAAAGAATTCTAAATAATATTATAGGAAGTGGGTACCTATCAATACCTCGTTCGCCATTATAAGAGGGCTGGCGCCTTGTAATAAGAAATAAATGTAATTTTGGAATTAAATTAACATTTCGAACGATTCTGTCTTCTTGTCTTTAAAATATTTGGAGCAATCAAAAAAGTGTAAAAAACAACTTGCTTAAGCTTTCCTTATTTAAACCAAGCAGAAATAACACTCCGCCAGTGTCCGATGTACAGATTTAGATTTTTATAATTATTCTTAAAGCAAGGTGTGAATGAAATATTTTGCTCTTATTTTAAAACGGAAATCGAATCGAAAGTATTTAGAAAACCAAGTAAATAAATTCTCCTGGCATAATATTTGAAAAACCTTGTTTAGGTCACCATCATGTAATGCTGACTGTGCAGAATAACATTAAGACCTTTTCTTACAGTTTTTGCTTCTGTATAAAATATTATTTTCGCAGTATAAATATGATTAAAGAAAATTGTTACCACACCCATACATCACTTTCAGGGAGTCGTTATTAATTGCTGGCCAGCCACTTAATTGCTTAACTTTAATAACTATAATTTATGCATTAGGTACGTACCTATATCAGAAGTAAATATATAAAGTACAACATCTTATATACTGTTAATTATTTTCGATTTAAACGGTCTTTATAATAGATAGATAATGCTTTAAAAGTATTAGCGTATTCGTAATTATTGCAGGCACGTGTTTGTCGAGAATTTTATGAATACACTCTTTTTTGCATTTGAAACAAGATGTATAGAAATGATAATTAGTGTTCAACGCTTATTAACGTTTGTGTGAAAATATTGGTTCAGTGGGTATATTTCTATATACCTGTCTGATTCTCTGTACATTTTTGTACGTGACCAGTTGTATGTGACAAAAAGATACAAATACTGATACGAATGAAAAGGAATATACATGAGCTGTTAATTTTATGGAGGAAATACCTATTCTAAATAAATGTATTAGCATACATTTTCCACCATAACAAGCTCAAAGGGAAAACAAGATTTATTACAAAATCGAGGAAAAGAGCAAAGATTTTTATTTGAATGTAAAAGTAACATACCTTGTACAAATATTGAGCTTAATTATAATTTGTTTTTTATCTTTTCTAATAATAAATTATCGCTCGTATGTATTTTGTACCCTTTGATGTATATATTTTGTCAAATAAAGTAACATTGGTTGAGATGTAAATATTTATTTATAAGAAACCAGAAATTATTGTTATTTATTAAAAAAAGTATTTGATACTCACTCACTTGTATTATGTACCCGACAATAAGCATCATTAAGAGCTTATGTTATGGATATCGGTAACGAAATAATATAACAGTAATAAAAACCAGAAATAAACTATGACTCGTGAACAAATAATTGTACTAACCACACAAATATCAGCCCCTACTGGGATTCGAGCCCGGGGCTTCAACGGGACGGTTACTGCACAGGGGTACCAATCACTCAACTAGACGGCCGTCGAATTGTTAATTTATTGCATTGAAAAATAACATTACATTATTAAGTTGGCAAGGGTAGACTTACATTTACAAGATATTCTGGGGACGTACCACTGTCTTTCCTATTTTGGCTGTGCTGTATGTAGTATTTCGGTGGAAAGCACAAGTATCCAGTGTAATTACAAAGCGCGGGAATCATAAACATCGCTTGTTTCTAGAATTTAAATGTTCTAACAATAATGCTGATATCTATTCACTTACATTTAGGCAAGGCATCTGCTAGTTTGACATTCTCTAATAAGAAAACAAAAATTTTATCTCTTCAAGAAATCTCTTTCAGTCAATGACTGTGTATGAATTGGTAAAGTACCTTAGAATGTAAAGAATAAGGTTTATATTCACACGTTTATAGCTTATTACATTTCACTACATAGCCCCGTTATAGAATTCTTGTTGATGAAGAGCCTATTTTTCTGTGAATGAGATTGAATTATCCACGCGTACGATTTTTTCATCGAACGATTGAGATTCAGATTGTGAATAACTTCAGGAAATTTGGCAATTCCTTTCAAAGTAAGGCACTTGAAAAGTGATAGGTAAGCTGTGGGCTCAACGTGAACCTCATAGTATCTGCAGAAATAATATTGAAACTGGTCATAAAAATGTTTTTGCCTTATAATCCTACTAATATTTAAGCTGAGGAAAGGCGGCGCAAGAAATGCAGCTTTCGAACATTTTTGATGGATTACAAATACAAATTGATTATACGATTAAATATTAATATTTACGGTAACGTAGGCCACACAGACTGGAAGCTAGAGGGAGAAAGTGGATTGTTTCACATTTTTACTATAGCTCACAATGCGAACTGCAGTCGAACCAAACTGTGAACAGCGACTTAATGATGTGAAAGAAATATGCGACGATTCCACAAAGCTCGTTCTATTCTTACTCTTCGTGTGACCTATGCTTTACAGAAATCTACTTGTGTGAATGTCACACCTTTCTTTTAGTATTGTCAATATAGAAAAACATCTTAACTCAAAAGAAAATATTTATTCAATATTTTATTCTAACTTTTTTTAAATAAAGCGTTTTTATTATTTGCTTGATCACTGTATATGAATTGTGTCTAACATTGTCAGACAGTCAAAGCACGTGGTGCTGTTTTCGGCGGGACCCGTTAGTCTTGGCACGTTCGCCAGCCTAAGCCTATTACGACCCACCCAAACACGAATTAACAAATTCAAAAAAAATGGACCGGGCACTGTTGTCTGTTCTTTCTTCCTTCTAAAATGTAATTTATGTTTATTTCAGAATATATTTTATATACAAGTTGTATTTTGTCGTGTAAAATTTTAAGTTGGGGTTTCCTTAAAAGGCTCCGGAAATATTGTGGCGAGTAATTTTAATCCTGATTAGGTTTCTTTGTTGTCATGGAAATGACTTTTTCCACTTGCATCCAAAATTATAAACAATAATTGATACCGTCTATTTTTTAAGAAAGATATTCATTATGTAACTATATGAATTTTTTGATTTGAGAGAACTAATTGTGAACACGAAATTACACACTAATACCATCCTACGTAAATATATTATTCGAATTAATAACAACAGTAATACAGTGCATTGATGTAATTTAAAGTGTAATAAATTATTCTATTTTGTTTTTTATAATTTAGTAATCACTTTTTACACCTAAGTATTTATATCATGTTTTTAATTTACAACTTATATTTCTTTTCAGATAATCACGAAAGAAACGGAATTCGCAATAAGCCGCACTACACAAACCTACTTAGTTTGTAATCCAGGTAATAACATATTCCTTAATTTGAACCTATACATGTAGTAAACTGCGTTAAAAATTAAACAATACTCTTATATATCTTTGTTATTTTTATTGGTCCATAAACGCATTTCTCGCGAAATCGTGTGAATTCTGAATACGTTACAACGTTTAAAATTACTTATATGCAATATAGTATTTATATAAAAATAATAACTGCATTATTTATGTTTCGTGTTAATATCGATTTTCTATTATGCGCTGGCGGGTTGGTTAGTGGCAATTGGCAGAATTTCAATATCTTATATTAGGGTACAGTTCCTTTAAACTTGGTACGAGTAAAAACCATGCCTGTTTTAGACTCTATTTACACTACATTAGATGTCTCTTTAGTGTCTCACGGTATTGTGTGTAGGTACTAATTGCATTGTGTTTAATTCCATTATTGTTTGTATGGGTTTAACGAGCCATGAGACTCGTCCTCATCCTATAGGAATCCGATTAGCAACAAGCATTTGCAGTAAACAATCGTGTGTTCCTACTCGCTACATCAGAACAGATTTAAGCAAATTTCGCAATTACTACTGATCGAAATGGATATAGTAAAAATTAGGTCGGCCTATTTCTTATCGGAGTAAAACTTTTTACGCTTCTCTTACGCTTTTTCTTACGCAATCTCATAAAAATAGATATAGATTGCATTAATATTTATCCATCTACACACAAAAGGTTAAAATAAAAGTTACATATAAACAATTCAGTTCAAAAGAGCTGCTTATTTATATTGTATACTAGTTGACCCGTCGAACTTTGTAACGCCCAAACTTTGCCATTACAGCCACCTTTCAAATGTTATCCGAATAAGACATGCAAGAAAGTTGTATTCTTAAGTTTTAATAGCACGTCAGAAAATTTTACATTTTAAATTTTTAATAGATTTTTTTTTTATTTTTAAACTTTAATTAAAGCTATCAAAACACCAAAAGTAATAAATCAGTCAAGCTGTTTTTTACTTTTAATGAGACTAACGGAAACCTTTATATTTTTATATATAAGGAGAAGAAATATTGAATTATGTATAAAATATATTGTTGATTATATATTGGTTTTATTTGAATGTAAAAACATTTAAGTAAAAGTGAATGCAAACACAGGAAAACACGACAATTACGTTGATAAAATAATATTACTATTTAGTACAATCAAATTGAAGGGCTCTCCTTGTAGGTGTACAATATGTATGTAGAACAAAAATAAATATTGTTAACCCATAACTCAGGGCCCAACCTAATTCACCCCAAAAGTTAAGAGCAGGATATGAAATGGATGTTATGTGTGGTACATTAAAATTCCTCAAATATTCATTCTTTCATATACAAGTGCTGACTAAAGCTCTGCTAACGTTGATGCTTCAAACTGTCTTGTAAATTCAGCTTTAACAACAGGGTATCT
The DNA here is from genome assembly GCA_943193645.1 of Acentria ephemerella. Lineage (NCBI taxonomy): Eukaryota > Metazoa > Arthropoda > Insecta > Lepidoptera > Crambidae > Acentria > Acentria ephemerella. The sequence goes on along the minus strand of OW971886.1, from coordinate 4,048,992 downwards.
AGGATACGTACAATATGTTAGCAATTTATTTTACCTCACAGAAATATGTAAATTTCAATGCTTTGGCACGTTGCCTGGGATATTCATTTTATGAGAAAATAATTCAGGTTTTAGAATTGTCTAACTCAAATATTCATTGGCAGGAACCACGACAAATTTTATCAGTTTATTTCAGTGACAAAATACTGAAGGAAGGATATAATAATTAATTGAGCGTGCCGGTTAACGAGATGATATTTATGATAACATTAGAAAACTGAATTGGGTTTTTGATGGAATAACGTCTTATGACCTAGGAAATTTTGAGTATAATTATTAATTCTTAAGTGCATTATACTTGTAGAATCTTCATATAGAACACCTTTTAAAGAAATTTTTAAATTATTAAAAAAATAAATGTATTCAACGAAGCTATAAAAAACTTTATCTTTTTATCTGTACCGCTTTATCTTTTATTATTATTATTTTATCTAATTTAGAAAGGTATCTAGTTTGAAATAACTTTACAGACTTTCAAAAAATTTTGATATTTTAGTACATAAATTATAGTAAGATAAAAAACCTTATGGGGGACGTAAAGCAGTGATGCAGGTCAGGGTAAAGCTGTGAAGTGTCTTTTAATGATATCATTATTTTTATTGCATTTTGATTTTCTTTTGATTGTTTTATATTAATGAACAGTAGAATTGGCAGAATTAATAAACGCAAATGTTATATCCCAAACTTTGTATTTGTCAATTTTTAATTTTAATAAGAATAATATTTCTCTCACTCACGCCTCTTATTTAGTACAAATTAGCTATCATTAAGAGCTGTAATGTACTAGTGTATTGCTGGTACTAGAACGTCTGGCTAAGTAGCCAAGGGCACTGACAACTGACAATCAACATGTTATAAATCAAGCTCATTTAATAACATTATTTATTGATTGCCAAGCTTACCATGCCAGCAGTGTCAATAACGTTATATTTGGATTGAAAAACGAATTAATATTTGAGCATGTCATACGTGCCATGTGCATGTAAGTTTAAAATTACAAATTTTACCTAGATAACAAACCCGAACGTATTATATGCAAAACTAACTTACGAGCTGGGAAGTTACACGGGAGTCTATCTCGCTACGTAGAAGTTTGTACAGCCATTTAACTTCGGGCACTGGACGGAAATCGTTGGAATTCAAATAGGGAATAATATTTGCCATTTTTGAGACAACAAAATCGTGAAGGTTGTTTTTTTTTATAAACAAGTTATAAAGACGACTGTCTTTGTAAAATCTTATTTGTGTAATCTTATTAACGTTAATTATATAGATAATTTAACCCCAGTAAGAGTGCTAGTGGTTTGAAACTCTTGCGTATCTTTTAACGTGTTAAAACATAGATATCAAACAACACTTATATAGAATTCTAACAGTTAACGCGGTAGTTTAAAAAATGTCACCAATGTACACACTATACTCAAACTATATGAGAAGAGCGTTTAAAAATAAAAAACATTGTATGAGTATTAGTAGGCTCTGCGTAAATATTGCCTGTACATGATAATTTTTATTAAGTGTGTCTGCTATAAACTCGACACAAACAGAATTCGTAATATCCAGTAAAAATCCGATAATGTTCAAAGTCAAAGAAGAAAAGATGAAAATCTTTGAAGTATATGTTATTTTAGAAAATACAAAATCATTAACGAGGAAACTAACAGCTGAACAAATAGTTCCTTTACTCTTATTTTGCTAAAACACTTCAAACACATTCGGCTTCGTAGCTGGGAACGCCACTTAAATCGGGAAATATGTCCCGATGTTGGTTCAACGTTATAAAACGTTTATTTTCAGTGTAAGCGGTTTAGTTGCAGGTGGGAAAAGTCGACAGGCGAATGAGCGTTCTTTCCACAAACTTGCCTGGTGTGGACTGGAAGGAAATATTCATTATGATGGGAACACAATCCAATTTTTTGTTACCCTTACGGCCAACGGAGCTCACATTTTATTGATAATTATATATCAGTATGGTTTCACTTTCTTTATGAAATTACTTTGTCCATTCAACCAATTATTCTTTTATTAATTAAGAAATAATTATACTGCGTAATCTTCTATTTTCGTAGCAATAATTGGCTCACCCACTTGCCTAACTACGTAAAAAAATAATGATCAACCTGAAATAATAACCGAAGTTCCATCATATACTTTTTTGGTTTTGGATTACAGTTTAATTAGTGACTCCCAAACAAAGCAACAACAACATTGGTGTATTTATATTCTACCCCCGTTGGTGACACACAGTGAGCCACTTGTCAAGGGTTACACGTTATTTCAAAAAGATGCTATATCACAACGGACTAATATTTATATATTTCAGCCAAGTCTTCTATTGAGTTATACTTATGGTTCATGGAAAAAACGATTCGTTAATGCCAAAATGGTGTATGAATACGTCTAGTTGACTCTAGTTTTTGAGTAATTCTACAGAATCTTATATTCTCATACACTTCCATAAAAATGTTGATTTAAATATTAATGCGTGTTAGACAAATAGACATTAATTGCGGAATGATGATTAAAATTGATTAAAATATTCTGCAAAATAAAAATAAAATTGCAGTCTCCTTTTATAGTTTATTATATAAAAGCTTCCCGCTCTTACCTCGCACGAGTGATGAACGTAATGATAAAATGAGACTAAATATAAATAATTTCTCTTAAAATAAGGAATTCATTATTTTATAAAGAGATTTAATGTTTACATTCTTCGGGTTGACTTTTAACTTTTATATTGTCGCAAGTCAAATCTACTGAGATTTGTAATACCTACTGAGGTATTATTAATAGACATTATTTTCTCAAATTATTGAGGAACTGTCTTCTGTGTAGCTCACTTACTTAGTTACTATAGAAAGAGATGTAAAATCTTTATCGCACGATTTTTTAGAAATTTTATGTTAAACATTGTCCTGACAGTAATCAATATAGTAAAAATTATAATATAATTTGGTGTAGTCATTTGGAACATGTGTGCATAAACAAATTAATATCTGGTTCAAGAAAGGGTTCAAAATTGTGAGGTATGCATTATTAATAATTGAGATATTTTTCTACCTAAAGTTAGGATTTTTATTAAATTTACTGCTGCAATACATTACAATTAAGCGTCATGTTTAATTGTGAAGCAGTACGGTGTATTCTAATCACTTGTAGCGTTAGCAACAATTTAAAAGTAAACTTGTGTTGCAGTTCTAAACTATTGAATTTTTCTCGTTCGTACTTCCCTGTTTGGCGACCGCTCTTCAGCAAACTTTTAATCGTTACGGGTAGTAACTGACACATCTCTGTAGCACTAATCTTGATTAAAATACTAAATACCATCAAATTTAGAACAGTATAATTAAAAGCCTTGGTCGTGTTTGTCGTCAGCTATCAAATTGTATGGAAGCGACAGCAGTACCACTATTGTGAAGTGTTTGAAACAAAAATTATTTATATATACGATTATTAGCTGAACGCAACTACGATCACTCAACTACGATCACAAATTTCTCGATACGACTGAAACTCACTGTAGGGGTATATGACCGCAACACTAATTAATTTCGCTCTTTATAGGAAGTATTTTTTTAAAGATTGAACAAAAGAATATTTAAGTAAAATTTTGTAGCTATACATTTTTAGCAAACCATACGCAAAGTCAATGAACTGAAATAAGTTATCAATTGCCAATTTTTTATAAAATTATAAAAAATACAAACACATGTATACACATTCACAAAAAACCATCTAGTTTTTATAGGAACCTGAACTTCGACACTCATTATATTCCTCAAAGAAATAGAAGAAGAAGAAGAATATAATTGGTGTCAACTTTTCAGTAAATATAAAATACTTAAATTAAAATAAACGCTGACAGCAAAAATAAAATAATTTAAGGGCCTGTCGTAAATAAAAAAGCAATTGCATCCCACCGTGCATCGCATGAACAATAAACAGCGTTCAAGGGATCCCCGTTTTTGCCCCTGGTTATCCTCTCATGATTTATGCTGTGCCTGCCCGGAATGTGATTACCCGGTTCGTGTCGGTAGTACCCTTAATGGATATAAACGTCATATTTAAACGGTAAACAGACCGCTTTTTGTAGAGCTTTGTATTGTTCAATTGGTGTGTTATTGAGATCGTTAACGACTGATCCTGTTTGTGTTTTTCATGTTTTATACTTGATGCCAAGGGAAGGTAATATAAATAAATAGAAACGACTTTAGCAATATTACAAAAAGAATATAATTATTCACTGGATTTTTTCTGTGACGTTAGTGCACAGACTACTGATTGCACATCAACTCTGAGCCCGTACATAACTAGCACGTGACTAGAAAGAAAAATTTAAATTTCGAATCATTATCTCATCAAAAGATGTCCCCAAAGAAAACAGTAGAAGCATGCCAAGTTAACTAGCATGCGTTTTTTAAATTTACCTACATGCACTTTTACTTACAGAACATTGAAAATCGTCTTGAAAATTGAAGATAATCAGATCAAGTCGTCAAGAAGCTCTTTGGCATTTCAATTTCCCGGTTATTACGGCAACATCATCCAAGTCGATAGCGTCTTGGTGGGTGAATATGTTGGACATGACATGAGAGGACATGACACACCCACCTCTATAGACATGGGGTGTTATGACCTTTTTTACCTCCCATGTAGAAAGGATTGTACACAACAGGAGGACGTATATAAGCTGGTCTTGATGGTGATGATGATAGTCTATAACAAATTCATCTGAAATATCAGACACTAACTATTGTCCACGTTCTGGAAATTTTTTTTTTCATAAGTAATAATGTAGGTAGGTATAATGCTTAAATTGAATACTTAGTAACAGTAAAATCTGAGCTTTTGTCTTGGTACAACTATGCCTTTGGTAACATTCCTTCGTCTTCCAAGAATGTTATAAGTACCGAGAAAATTATCTAAATACAAGCGCGCAAGGCATTTTGTTGAAAATGAAATGAATAAATGTTAATAACTTATCTTACTAAATACAGTTATATTTATGGGTATACTTAGAGTATCATAACTACAGGCCATATAGAAGTCAAAAATGGAGGGTTTTTGGCATAAATTTTCTGATTTTGACAAGTTATAAAAAAAAAAATCACTCAAAGTAATCACTCAATCTTCGAAAGTTTTATTTGAGGTTTTTGTTCAAATAAAACAATAATTTTATCCTTGTATTCATGACGTGTCGAGTTAACATTACCTACATCCATTTATATTACATTATCTACATACGACAAACAGACTCATATAGGTATATAAGAGTCGGTTTGTCTTCACATTTGTCAGCTCAGTTAATATAGAACTATAGTAATAAGATCTATTTTTCTATCCCTACATATACTTAAAGTATGTTAAATACAGAAGTACCTAATAATAAAGAATTCCAGTCACCGCTCGGGGATTACTTTGAAAACTCTAATGTTTGGTACAAAATGCCAAGGCTTTACTAATATTTCCATATGAATAGACATTTTAACGAATACGCTGTAAACTTTACAGTTTGGTCAAAATTTACGCTAGACGCTCCCTACATACCGTTATAACTACTTGCTGAACGCCATAGTTGACGCGAAGCTGACACCCGACTCAAAGTTTTTCTTTTTTTTCAGGTTCCGAAGCAAAATAGAAAGCGAATGTTCAAAATGAACACACGTTTTGTCTATTGATTGTTAAAACAAATGTAGCATATATTAATTACATTTTTTAGATTACATAAATTTCACTAGATTCATATTGGTCCATCGAAATATGTGCGTAATGAATTTATTCAAATAGAAGAAAAAAATCTTTGGATATGCATCAGAAGGCATCAACATATTGCCGTCATGCATCATTACAATATGATTACCAGTGTTCCAATTGATCTACAAGTCAAAATAATCTTTATTATAGGTTACACAAATTGCAAATTACATTCGAGGTTTTTATTTGAAGGCAGTAAAACAATTACTCGGCTGACCTAGCGTGAACATTTCGTCTGGATAATAATATAAAATGTTAGAGTGTTGTTTCGTATTTTAAGTTCATTATTATCATTAGAATTTCTAGTCAAACTTTTTAATTTTTAAATAATCATAAAGGAGACACCACACGAGGATTATAAAGCGGATACACAGACTAGGGAATGTTTATTTTACTATTATATATATTACTATAAAATTTTTAAGTTAAACCTTGTGTTTTGAACTAGCCATTTGCATCATACAACTTGCCGTTCTGGTAACTCTTCTTTAAGATTAAAATGATTAACGGTAAGAGTTAACCTAGAAAATTTTATTGTTTCTGAATTTCTTTTTCTGACTTCGTCATCAAATTTTACTTTTTTGAACGTTTAATGTATTTACATCCCTACTGATTGGATTCTACATTAGGAATTTGTACTTTACTTGTAATACAACTGATAAATGCAGTTAAAATAAAGCACGAACCAAAAAGAGATGCACAAAAATTATGTTGCTGGAAAAAAGCAAGAAAATTAAATTAAAAATGTGAACGAAACACTTTGTTGGTTGCTTTTTCTTGCTTAATTATTAATTTATTTAAGAAGACTTGTTGACAAAACATATAATCACTCCCTTTCTACAAATAAATATTCTATTAATATTTATGTATTTACAAAGTATCGCCTTATCTTAAAAATTAACATTCATTGCTATTATTATTAGTCACATCATGGGAAGCCATAAGCTTAATAAAATGCAACTTTCCCTAACACATGTGTCAACTTTCATAATCAAACCGCCGTTGACATTATAATTGATAGAGTCTGATTTATTGTAATAGTAACCTATTAATTAAAAGAAAAAGAACTTTGTTTTTATCCTCTATATTTTTATTAGATAATAGAGGACCATGACGATGACTACAGATAAATAATAAATAGAGAAGCGTTAATTGTGCTGGCTTTTCTTGTGCGCAAAAAAAAGCGAAGTGAGCATTCTATTTTCAAAATTCAAAACATTCTTAATTCAAAACTGTCTTTTTAATTGAGTATTCATCGAAGTTAATAATACATATGGATACGTTAATACAAGCAGTTTTTTTACTTTGGATGCTGATTAGCTTTGATTGATTGTAATTTGACAATAAAATAATGACAAATCGATCAAGCTGCTTATATGCTATGGAAGGAAAGTTGAAGTTGTGTATTGGCTCCTATATACGACAAATGGTAGACATATGAAGGTCAAAGTTATAAAATTATCGTTAGCTTTCGAGTGCCATGCGGATCTGCTTTCATAGTCTGGTAACCGGTTACATGAAGGTTACAAGTTATTTAATATGGTAAAATATTAAGTGTGTTCAATAAAATATTCATGCTTAGATTTACACAAATTATGAAGTATCATTTATTTCATGTTTTTTAATTCAATTATATATTAAGTAAGTAGTAAGCTAATTATAGATCCACTTTGATATAAAGTAAAATATATTATATGTAATATTGTAATTTAGTTTGAAACAAACGATAGCCACACGATCAATTAGATTTGATTAAAAAAATATAATTCACACATTATTAGTATGATAGACACATGCAATTCATGTATCACAAGGTAAGTTATCTACACCTTTTTAACTTTTTAATCTCAAAAGAAGAAGATCAATTGAATTAATAATGGAAATAAAAAAAAATACTTGTTTTTGATCTTAGAACTCCTTCCGGTATTTGAAAGGTCCAGTTTGGTCCCATTATTATCAAAGTTTAATTCTGATGATAGGAAGCATGAGAAATTTAGGGATTCCTTCAAGGTTATAGGCATGTATATAGCGATTTAGGTTTGAACAAGCGATTAATTTTCATTCGATAGAGTATATCTTGAGGTGGTCTCGTTGTCACCAAGTCAGGATCTGATAATGGGATCCCGGGGAAATCAAGGACAAACTTCAAATTTTACGTATTTTTTACGTATTTTCTATTTTGCTAAAGCTATTCGAGTATTTGTAACCAACGGCAACCAGACACTGACAATTTTTAATTATTTTTTGGAGTCAGTACTAATTTATTTTTACAAAAAATAGAACGTGAAGTACCGACACTAAGAAATAATTTTAAATTGGATAACTTCTTACATTGAATTAATTTTGCCTTTCTAGTGTTTTAAGTTGCTGTTTTAAATTATCAGGCTCATTGATCTACCTATTAGTTGAGTCAAAAGCTTTAATACCTACTAATACCAATTACACTATATTTTAGTTAAATATAGCACCTTAGTATAAAGTATAAAGTAAAAAGTATAAAGTGAAATCTATTTGCTTAGCGGAAATGATCTTTGCCAGTCATCTATTTACACTTCCCGTAAGATTATTATGTACTGTTTTTTAAAATTAAATCCAACATTTTTGCATTTTATAAATTATTATCCCTATCTGGTTTTAACGATGCTGGAATAAGAAACGAGATGGGAATGTTTCGTCAAGTACGATTAAATCCTTTGAGTTTGATTAGTTGAACAAAGAATACTTGTTTCCTAAGCTTGTGGTTACCAACACTCAAACAGGCGATTCAAAGCTAACACTCAGTTTTTGAATTAATAATCTTCTAAATAATAATCTCCTGTCAATGTTTTGGTAAATGTTAGCCCCGGAGTCGACTTTAAAAACTTCCAAAGTGTTGATTTATACTATAGTAGCTTTTCAGTGTGATTTCTTTCAGATTTTTTCCAAACAAGTTTATAAGTATTGAAGTAAGAACTCGACTCTATTAGTAGAGTTCGACTACATTACTTTGCCACTGTATATCATTCGTTAGCGCCTCTATAAGTCGGAAGGCACACTAATGAGGAAAAACGTCTTTCACAATGATACCAGACTGAAACACGAACTTTCATTTGCTCTTAAGCAAGTTTACCGCGCAATTAAGTAGCTTGATACTCTGATTTCTCGTGATTCATGAGCTGAGCGTAGTAGCCGGCAATGTAATAAATATTTTCACTTTTGGCCGGCATTATAACTAAATATTTATCTACACTGTTTAACGTGACGAAAACATTCATTAAATGGGTCTTTTATATTAAATTTATCGCCTTTGTCGTGATACTACCTACCAGATCTGAAGGATCTGGAGGTCTGGGGTTCAATCCCAATTAGGACATAAATACTTGATTTGGTTGGAGTCTACCTCCATTTTTTAGTCCGCCTGGCTGGCTACCACCATGTTACCTATGTCTGACATTATAACAATTATGTTTAACAGCATTGTTTGTCCGTGGTCTCGTGATCGTGAATCCGGGTGTAGTTTGCGATCACCTTCGGCATTATCTACACTTAATATCAGATGAGATGAAGGCCACGAGTTACTCCGTATAGAATTTAAAAAAATAAGCAGGTAATAAATATATATATTAAATATTTATCAGTGAAGGAAATGTTGTTTAATTACTATTTTTATGAAAGTATGTTACCTTATTTTACAGTCGCTTTATTTTAATAACAGTTATTTATTCTCTGGTGTCCTTAATACTCGTAGAACTTTGTTGCCTATATAGAATATCTTTTAAAATACCAAATAAGCATCTGCATTATTAAAAACAGTGGTGCATTCGTTAAATCTCGTTCATGAGTCTGATAATTACTTTCATGATAGTGCAGAATTCATATGAATGCAATATTTCTACTGATAATTTAATTATACAACTAACAATTTTTTTTTTCGTATCCTTGTTTTGAAACTGAGTTAGGAACTGAAAGATATATTATATTCTATTTTATACACTTAGATGTAATTTGTCTTTGTTCCCCCCCCCCCCCCCCCAAGACGTGTAGGTAATTCAGATTTGATAAAAACAAGAGTATACATACATATTAGAACAAGGTCAAACATTGATTCATCCAAGAGCACTCTGAAGCTATCAAGGTTAAAGGGACCATCTCCACAAGCGAGAAAATCGCGACTGATCCTTGTTTCTTTTGTCAGGTAATCTCTACGAATGGCCGATTATTTCTCTAGCGTATCCTCGCGAGTCGTAACGGAATCACCGCATTTCCTCGTCGACTCGTAAGGAATCGCCGCGCTGCGCAATAGTTTTGGTAAAAGAGTTCAGATAGGTGACCGATGAGAGCGAAATGGTAGAAATGCGTCGATTCCGTTACTAGTTGTGACGAAACGCTGGAGGAATAATCGCTCATTCCTGGTTTATGACCTGACGCTAGAAGCGGGATCCATCATGATTCTTTCGCTCGAGGAGATTGTCCCTAAAGGTTCCTATACAAAATCAAAATTGGTTACGATGTATCATTTGCTTTATTTTAAAAAGGCTCAATATCACGCAACATGTCCAAAGAGAAGAGTCCATGTTTCCATGTGCAAGTGTCCATATGAGTAACGAAACGCACTTTATAGACTACTTAGTACATTTTTAGTATAAAAATTTTTATCCACGTTATGAGAATGGATCTTTAAATTCTATCTTTAGTTTAAGATGTTTATTTTTTTGTAATAACTTACCTCGGTTTTATATGCATCTGTATTAAAAGCTTGAGGCTTAAAGAACAAGTAAATATCAAGTTATACATTAACTTATTAATACTGAATAAATTACATGTTAATATTGCATAACATTATTTATAATATATGCAGTTGCTATCAGATGGGAATCCAGGTTTTTCTTGTTCCATTAGCTTGACGTGATATTAACCATTTAATAACCTCCCAGACTGGGCCAATTATTGTCAATCAAAATAATGAAACCGCAATAATTTATAAATAGAGTCAATCTTTACTGAACCGGTATATAAGCTATTTTATTTGAATAGACAAAAAGCTAACATATTTTTCTCGAGATATTATTTCATTTCATCATTTTCAATTGTAAATTTAGTTTAGCAATAAAATTTAATTACATATAGCCCTCACTAATGGCGTTTGTACACGATTTGTAATTTTTTTCTAAGTAAGAGTTTAAATTATAAAGGCAGCATGGTAATTTTACATAACAATTTATTAAATTTACAACGCTAGGTAAGTTGTAGCATGCAAAGACTTTTTAAAATCTCATTTTATGCTAAACATTGATTTCTCTTCATAACAGACGTGGAAGTTAATAATTAAGAAACAATCACATAATTTCTACATCATATACCGGTCATATTAGTTTTACCATTTGCAAGAAAAATCAGTAAGAAATTATCAGCAAGTTAACGTTTTTGTTCTTGAACAAAAACCAAAGTTATACCCAGGGAGGCATAGTTACCTTTAACAGTTACCAGATCACTCATAGCTTGAACGAACAATATTGTGTATGAAGTAGCCGCAAATGTAAATAAATGTTTTTGTAGTATCGGAAAAACTTAGAGGAATCATGCTACCTTAGAAAACAAGCCATGTCAGGAGGGGAATTTTCTGATATGTTTTCGGCCACACTAACAAGGGGCTCCGACATGACCGGAATATTTTTGTCACCTATTTCCTTAGGCGAACGGCTTAACGCCCCGGAAAAAGTTACTTAGACTTACCTGAGCTCGTTGGGCCTTGTCAAGATACCGTATATTTCATAGACCCCGCTTGAAATGGTTCGTATATTTCTTTTTGATGTTGTCTTTGCTGAAATGGCAATATACACGGTACACGTTGGCACGACACTAAAAAATAGAACGGTGTGAAGACTTAATAGTATTGCTCAGTTTTTTGACTTAAATATTTATAAGATTCACTGAGGAAATCGAAGATAAACAGAAACTTGAGATATTCTTCGACATTTCGGGCCTGGTGAGGCCTATACATCACTTAAAACGACAGAGCATAAATCTATGGGGGCTGTCTGCTCGTTATTTGTAGTCGCCACGTGAACCGCCGGTTTCGGGTGAATATTAACGATATCGGCAATTTTCCGCAAGGTTATTCCCGTCGCAATTTTTCGCCAATTGAGCAATCGCATCTCTAGGGGCGTGGTGCTACCAACACAACAATATTAGCCTCCACGTCGCCTTAAAAACTTACATAGTGCTTAAACTTGTCTAGTATGTCGGAGGTAGCTTAAGTTGGCGTTCGACAACTACTTAAAGTTTAATAGAGTGAACATTGCAACAAACCGGTTTACTGTATCATCGTCTCAAGAATGTTATCAGAAGTAAAAGTTACGTGTAGAAACAACTTTAGTACGTAATAGAGAGATTGACAGATGAACGTGAAAGTTGTCCACTTTGCATTACGTTTGTTACGTTAGGCGAGCCAAACGGTCTTTTTAATGTGCTACGCTTACGACTCACTAAGCGGAACAAGTAGTTCAGAAAAAGTTATTGATATAAATCATGAACATGCTAGCATGTTAGTGTAATAATTGTCTCAGGTTTATTAAATAAGGCACTAAATTGCTAAGTCAAACGTGGTCTTGTGTCTCTAGACAACTTACCCCAGAGGCTTTGTTAACTCCGGTTCCAGAGTTAACTGAAGCTTTACATGCTAACGAACTGAGCTTAATTACATTAGCTTTTAATTTAATCGGGACCAGCTAGTAAATTATATCGGTATCTATCATCAACTAAGCTAAGCTATTTATACAACTCTCAACGGAAAAGGAAGCTTTCTAACATTTTGTCTCCTTTAAAAAATGAAATTGTATTGAATCGTACGGCACGGGCGGGGCTCCGCACAATGTTATTCTTTGTTGTCATGGCAATAATAGCTCCGAAGAATTCGCGTAGATTACCGTTACAGAAGCAAACACACAAAAGAACCCTCCTTTGCTGAGTACACACAAAATGGGCCGCGGAAAACCCAGCAGAAAATAAAAGTTTTACGGAGGGATTCTTGGAACATGGTTTTTTCGTTTCAAATGTGGTGTGAAGCTGGTATTTAAATAAAACACTTAATTATGATAAAAAATACATGTTATTTAACAAAAAACAACCAAACACTTTATGAGAAATCATAAGACCATCGAGTTTGTAAGTTTACATACTTTCTTATCTATGTCACCGAATTTCAGTTCACTAGATGAAGAGATGGTTGAATACATCGGTTGATACGTATGTAACGAAAATTCTATTGTCTTACTTATATATTTGGTTTTAGAAATTATCGTCATACAGATTTAATACATTTTACTCAAGTATCATTGCAGTGATCTGAGAGGTTTTGAGCGATATGAAAAGACTATTTGTGAGATGTTTTTTAAAACATTTTAAGGTGTAGTTGATTATAAAATTAAGCTACTCGCAAAGATTTAAATCATTTATTTGTTCATTTCTTTATAACAGTATAGATTTGCTATGATTTTATAAAACCAAGCTATTATAACTCTACGGTCTTATGATTTTGATTTAATCAAATTATCACAAGATAAAGAGTAGGTAATAAAAAGATATGCTATTGCAATCTTAATAAATTGGTTTTTCTTTAAACATATTTAGTAATGATGCTACTTTGATACCGTTTTCATGTAACATCGAATGCACAATCCCTTGCAATTATAAAACACTTTCCGTGGAGCTATAACCCTTCCAATTTCGAAGGTGTCAAGTACACGCTTTTGCGAAGGGCTTATAACTCAACAAAATTGCAACACTATGACTATATGACACACATGGCGCGCCATGTGTGGTTTTTTCACTAAAATACGCCATGTTTATTTTTTATTATATTCATAAAGTTGGGTATTCGTAAACAAGCAGTAACACAATTTAATGGGAAAATCACCGCATTTCAATCAAGTCTTATTTTATAATTTTAATAAACCAAGTCTTTTTTAAATTGTTTTGCAACATTTTTGGTGAACCAGTAGCAAGTCACAGAGTACAATTAGTTTCATGTTTATGACGTCACAATTACCTGAAAAATTATTGTAAAAACATTTTCTCCTTAGATACTCCAATTATAGTACCTGAAATCATTCTGCTGTAAGGTTTCATTTAAATTGAAGCAATGTAGTAATTAAATTATTTATTCGGGCAACGCTGTCTCAGACAGTAAATTTCCTCGCACCTTCACTAAAAAAGGAGGCAGCCATCTTGAGTGTGGGCTCACTTTGTGAAACTCAGTAAAGTAACGAAATCACTATTTAGAGTTTCATTACAGGCCTGTTAAATAGTCGATGAACGATTGAAACCTATCCGTGTCACACCGAACCCTCGCCTGCATCATTGCGAATTTCCCCAGAGTAATTGGAATGAAATATATTACCAACTATCCCATACATTTAATTGACAAATAAATGATCTTAATTTCTACTTATCCAGATTAAGTGTTGCTCTTTGAGTAGTTGCAGCATTGTTGTTAATTTAGGTTCATTAAACTACGCAAGTGAAACTATAAATATTTACGTATGGGCGATATCGCGCCGATGGACATGTAAAGGTAAATTAAAAAAAACATTTGGTGGTTTTATATATATTAGTATTATTAAACATATATATTCAGTTTATTATCCATTAATAAAAAATCTGATATTGCTTGCATAATACTACAGATTTTATTTATTTTCATTCTAGATAGTAATCTAGAATGAAAATAAATAAAATCATTGTTTAGACGACGCTTGAATGAATTTTCCGCGCAAAAATTTTAATGATCAGTTAATCTTGAATATGCCAATGTATTTTAAGTATTACTCTTTATTAAGAGTAATACTTAAAATAGTAAAAGTAGTAAAATAGTAAAAGAGTAATAATAAAATTTTTGCGCGGAAAATTCATTAAAGCGTCGTCTAAACAATGGCGAAAGAGGTATGCAGGGTATCTGGGACTCCTAGATCAACATATAGACAGGCATGCAGTTTCAACTGACCATCAATCTTAACTCATCCTTCCATTACTTAAGGTGATTTATCACTGAATCTTTTTTCATGTTGTATTGGAACTTTACCCTCAGTGTGTATCATAAATATTTTATTTAAAAAAACCGTTGACTTAATTCAAACATTTCTGCCACTCGTTGCTGTTATTGGAACAGTAAGAGCATGTAGACATAAATAAACGCCCCCGTTACATTTGTGGTATTCTTATTTATTCCATGTCTTCAAATTAGTCCAAAACTTTGTCCTAATGATAAAGTTGACCACGGAAATATTCCCATGAGTAATTGGGAATATAATTATCTGGGGCACACATGCAGCTGACAGTTGAATGGCGTGCTCGGGGCGCTTGTTCAACTTATTATATTGCTTTTAGCGGTGATTGTTTTGGATATATAAATTAATTTTATTGATAAGTTTTATTTTACATGAATTTCATAGAGAAACTATTTATCAAAAGGAAAGAAAAGGTTTCAACTTAAAAAAACTTGCCGCATAAAAACTCAAACAACATTTAAAGGTGTGCTTAGAGCTTTATTCACACGCTTATATATTGGCTTTTGAATAAAAATTCAACGTACAAATATTCATTGTGAAAACAAAGACGACAAAAGTAAGATTGTTTACGTTAGCTTGTTTTATCCCTTTCAAAGTTAAAAAGTTACTTTATTTAATGTATTTTCTTCTTTGAAGTTTTTAAATGTTTTTATTTCAAAACTCTAACTTCTTAGTTTAGGAGAAATTGCAATTTTAACGTACTAAGTTTTCAATGATAGTGTAGTTTTTCGACATAAAATATAAACAATCAAACAATTTATAAACATGAAAGATAATTAAAATTATTCTTTATTCTTTCATATTTAAAATAACTTCTTTCATAATTAAAAATTTTTGAATAATTTCCTCGATATGTGGTCAGCAATTTTCTGTGGACAGAGAAATTGTTTTTATAATAATAATGAATAGAAATAGGATGGAGTTTTCAGTAAATTGTGATGTCATAAACATGAAACTAATTGTACACTGTGACTTGCTTATGGTTCGCCAAAAATGTTGCAAAACAATTTAAAAAAGACACTTGGTTTATTAAAATTATAAAATAAGACTTGATTGAAATGCGGTGATTTTCCCATTAAATTGTGTTACCGCTTGTTTACGAATACCCAATTTTATGAATAAAATAAAATAAACATGCCGTATTTTAGTGAAAAAACCACACATGGCGCGCCATATGTGTCGTATACTCATAGTGTTGCAATTTTGTTGAGTTATAAGCCCTCCGCAAAAGCGTGTACTTGACACCTTCGAAATTGGAAGGGTTATAGCTTCAGGGAAAGAGTTTTATAATTGCAAGGGAATGTGCATTCGAAGTTACTTGAAAGCGGTATCAAAGTAGCATCATTACTAAATATGTTTAATAGAACAAGTAACTATTGTTTAAGGATAAACCAATTTATTAATATGCAATAGCATATCTTTCAATATCATAAGACCGTAGAGTTATAATAACTTGGTTTTATAAAATCGTAGCAAATCTATACTGTTATAAAAAATGAACAAATAAATGATTTAAATCTTTGCGAGTAGCTTAATTTTATAATCAACTACACCTTAAAATGTTTCACCATGGCTTATATGTGATTATAAATTTTTAAAATACATCTCACAAATAGTCTTTTAATATCGCTCAAAGCCAGAAACTTACTTGAGTAAAATTACCTTCTTGTATTATTTTTAATTTTAATTAAAAATAAATAAAAAATGTTGACCAATCTGCTTTTATATAATAAAACTAATACATTTTATGTTTATTTTTTTATATTTATAGTCAGATTTAAAAGAAATAGTACAATTGGATGATGTACAAATTTTTCAACTTGGATATACACAACTGAGATAAGATATAGAATTTGATAACATTTATGATTATTTGCTAGACTAAACTAGATTGACTGTTATAAATGAGAATGAATTATGAATGATTATGTTTTATGATGATGTTTGGAGAATTATACAGAATGAAATATACTTTAAAAAGCGTAACAGGAGCGAAATAGTTTTGAAAATTCTTATTGTGATGTATATTTCTATCGATATACATAATAACCAAGCTAATTATTTATAAAATGACAAGAATTGTTCGTCTGAACTCGCATTACTTATAAACACTATAATTTTGAGTAACTAACCGAGCCAAACGTTGTTGGACCCAATGTCGATTCTACGCTGTTTTATTGTGGCATGTCGGGCATCGAAGCGGGTAGATAAGGTTTGAGTATACTAGATACACTCATATTATCTTTCTGCTCCTACTTTTTGGAATTATTTTCTCTAAAATGTCATATTTCATCTCGCTTTAACGCACTGTAATAAAAATTACAGGTAAAGAGTTTCCGTTATTCAGTTTGAAACAGTCTTGTAGGGTTCATTATTTTTATTCTCAAATGATGAAAAAGCGTTTTTTTTTTAAATACATTATTTGAAGTTTTTTTTGCAGATGAGCTACTGAGGTAGCGAAATTCCCTTCGCGTTTTTTCAAAGCTCGTACGGCATGCGTTGGCCAGCCAGCCGTGATGTAACGCAATTAAGATTGTAATTAACGAGGAGCCTGAGGCGACTTTTTGTTATTCTAGCGTGAATCAATCCGCTTAAATTTTAATACTAGTCATTTTAAAGACACGAACTTGTTTACTGTTTAATAATTATCACTTGTACCAATTTGGTATTTTATTATTTCTACAAAATACTCTTTGATATAATTAAATTAATAGACATTTTTAAAGTTAAACTCTGTCGACGTTATAAGTACCCGGGAAAAATCCATTTACATCAATTGCAGCCTGTTTAGATGCGGCAAATTGTCTTTTGCATAAAGTTTCACACTATTTGCATAGAACGCGTTGTCTAGACAATATTAAAATAACAGCTCTTTTATGAGCTTTTTAGAAGAGCCAACGTTTGGGATCATTGATATGGAAATCAACTGCTAGACTTGTTTTTGATATCCGGTAATTTGTTATGCTGAAAGTAGATTTAAAGATGCTAATCTTACATATAAAAGTCTGGAAACCAATTTTCTGGGACGTAGAACTGTGATATATAGAAATATATATCTTAGGAGTTAAAAGCTCAATGCATACTCGATTTATAGAGCTGCTTCTGCAGAGACAAGAATACGAATATGATAATGCAGCTGAATGTACAGTCGCGTATTATTCGTAATAATAAGGTTCGTCAGCAAAATGTGCACCCCAGCCGCTATCGGGACCGGAGCTTCAACAATTTTATACAACACTTGACTTGCCACTTGAATGTGAAATTGTTCTAAGCCAAGCTTGGGTGTAAATGTATTTACTTGTATGTTGCGTAACCTACATGCAAACGTTCGCGAGCATATTCGCACTGTTCCTTGTGTACTTGATTCTATATTTCTATTTGTATATTAATTTCATATATATGAAGTAAAATATTGTGGGTTGAATTGCTTCATTTAAGTATTAGTTTTTGTTGAAATATTTATCAAAAAATGTTAGCGATAGAAATGTGAACTATATAAATGGTATTTAAATAATAATACCTTGGTTAATTGTAAATTTAGCGCAATAGCAAGATTAATATCAAAAACAGGTACCCTAGCAACCTTGGTCAAGAGCGAACAGTATAATAGAAAAAAGGTAGAGGTTAGTCCTCAACACTATATTTGCGTAATAGTCATGTAGATTAATGTTGGTTCTATATTTGGGGCTTTTAATTTGTATTTAGTTTATGTTAATTAAATTTCTTTATTGTTAGTTTATTTATCTTAATTCATTATAGTCGTAGTTGTTTGACATGTTAACCATGACGTGTCTGTAATGGTCTCACTTAAAACCAATGTGAGCGCATGCCGTGACATATAGATACAGACATATAGATGAGCGAGCAATATTTTCTATGCATTTTGATTATTTTGCTTGTTTTTTTCTATTTCTATTTAAATGCTACTGATAAATATTTTTTATTTCTTTTCATAATCTTTTAAGGTAAGGTAAAGGTAAAACTAAAGCATTTTTACGTTGTAAAAAAAAAGCAATTTCATGTCGACAGAGTTGGAGACATGTCCTAACACAACGCCTCGTTCTGAGGTTTCGGGCAACTTATAAATTGAAGATTTTTGTTGTATTATTTGGCAGCGATCTTTTGTTTGGTTCTCCAGTTGAGAGTAATATTTACCACCTTAAGCTTTAAAAATATACATAAAAATAAAGAGGATGAAAGGAACACAATCACAATTAATGTATTTTGGAAAATACGGCACATAATCATTGGCAATAATTGAGAACTTAGAGAAAAATGATCTTTAAAAGTAACGACAAAGTGACCATATTAACCGATTAATATTATACCCACGTACTTATTACATTATCGGTCTTAATGTGACACCTAGTATAGGCAACCTAACAAACTTACGGTGATAACCTTACGAGTAAACACCGAAAATACTTTTGAAATTTTTAGTTGTTTCTAATTGTAGCAATTAAGGTTAATTCACACCCAAAGATATATTTATTATAATAATAATACTAATACGAGGCGATTGATTGCAAGGCTCCAGCGGGCAGTCTTGTTCCATATCGCCAAAATAATCCGCCGATTCCTCTCTCTGTCGTCCTGACCCTCGGCCGTCTGGCCTCCTCTGTCGAGGGGTGTTCTCCCATCCCTCGAGCCGTCGATGGATTGGGAAGACTTAAAATTGATTTCTAAACACTAATACAACTAGTTTAATTTCAGACAAAAATCAAAAAATTAAACAGTTGTGTGAATACATTAGGTGTTAAATGAACTATATTAAAGTTTTAAATTATAGTTAAATCTGGTAAGAACAATACAAATTACATTTAAGGCTCGACTTTTTTTCTTCAAAAAAAAAGCACAGTCATTATGAACAGGAATATAATTAAAATTCAAAGTCGGTATGCGTAAAACAAGATTTATTTAGAAAATTTAAAATTTTTACGCAATATGGTTATAAACTTAAATGTTATAATTTAAAATTCAATTCACTCAAAATGATTTATGACAAATCCAATAATCTAACTGACTAATTTAAAATGATGACAGTTTAGATAATTTTGTGAAGTTGCACGGCTAAGATACAAACAAAGGTGAGTATGCGCATTAGAAAGTGTTAATGTCACAATCTTGACTGAGAGGTTAGAGTGAAATCAGAGAAAACCTGTAAGTATACGTCACATTTCTTCACTGATTTCCCGTCGCATATAGTACGCGATCGGATCCGAATCCCAAAGTACAACCAAGCAACCTACAAGTTCAATCCGAGCTTAACATGTTCCAAGTGATATAAACCAACTCACTTGTTCCTACACGTCTCGGGAATACAGGAAAAGAATGAAAATTGGCGGGTCCGTTCCTATAACTGCATATGCAAGAAGGCGGGGGCGGGTCACCGTGGAAATCTCTCCACTTCAAAATGAAGTTACGGATCCGCACAGAAATTGTGTTTTATATTTTACCCGACACGTGACGCACGAAAAACTTCTATATTGTTCCAGACCTTTTTTTCCCGCCGACATTGAAGTTTCCGCAAAATCACGGAGAGTTTCCTTTGGATTTATATCACAAACATGTACAAAGTTAACCCGTCGTGACTGGGCTTGGAAGTAAAGTATAAATTGGCGACGTATTATAACTGTACCAGAAATGCAGCCCCATAAATCTCTTACATATAATGCTTAATTAACTATTAAGTGGCGTAGAGCTAGGCGACGGCAGGCGTCTATGCATACGATTACTTCAAAGCTCTTGCGTAATTATGCAATACACCGTCATCTTTTATCTAGTTACATGTTTTGATAGTGAGCGGCTTCATCGCTACATATATTTCAAATCACAAATCAAGTTTAGAAAGTAAGTCTTTTGAGTATCGCCAGTCTTTGACTTATCGCTTCAAGCGATGAATTTGTCAAAGACCCTGACGAATAACCGTGGGTGGCGTTGAAAACGAAAGCTTATGTAATATATTACACTAGTATAACTCTATTGTTTCCTATCATTTGGGTGTACATAAAATTTATCATCATTTACGTAGGAAGTATAATGTTTCAGTATTGCACACGCTCGCGCCCATTCGAGCTAGTGGCATTGAAAATAGGCATTTGTTTCGTAGGCAAGCACCTATTACCTACTTATATTTTGTGTTACAAACAAGTAAGATATTTTTCTATTACACAATATACTATACTGTTGCAAAATTGATATTTAGTTGATTGTTTTAAAAGATTTCTAAACTACTTACTTACCTACAATTATAAGTGCATTGCAAATAATATTAGTATTTAATATTCGTCCAATCATTAAATATATTTTTATATGACTTTGTATTTGTTATAATTTTAATATAACTAATTATGCTTATTCAATTTTAGCTCGCTTAAAATATCCAACTTTAAACAATGTGAATGACCTCTAGGTATTTGAGAATGATCACACAAATTCCAAGTTTGTCGTTTTAAGCATGGGATGGGTATCGTCATAACAGTAAACACAAACGGTTTAGACATCAACGGCCAGTAATCTTACTATCTCGTTTATTATGTATTACTAAACATCGCCAGTCGTGAGATACTCGTAAGTTGTAAGGCAGTGAAGGCGATTGACTCTGCTGCCACTGCTCGCTCGTGTCGCACGCCTCAGCGCACTGATATTATCTTAAATAACAGGTACTTTAAAAGTTTTAGGCTTTTAAGCAAAAAAGTAAAATGTGTAAAATCTTTTTGGAATTATCTCCAATTATATCGTTTTCTTTTGTTTCAGATGTCTCCGAAAGTGAGTTTGTTTACTCGAGTGATTTGACTGTCGAATGGCAATAGGCGCGATAAACCAATGTGCAATGAAATGTGAATTTTGTGTAAAAGTGATATAAAATCGAATTTCGCTTACGTGTGAATGTTTGTTCTCATTCCGATGAGGTTTAATGTGTAACACGATCTTTGATAATTAGTTCATCAAAAAGCTATCGCCATGGAGACGGAAGAACTCACGAAACTTGTCGACGGAATATACAAGGTAAAATTTTATATTTTCTCGCCGTATTAACTTTCTTATATTTATTTAGGTTAAGAAATATTAAGATTTATAATTGTATATTATAAGCAAAGTTTTGTAATTTTTTGGTAAAGTTTAAAAGTTTTATAATTGGAGGTCACATCCAGTACATTAACAAACGAAACATATATCTGTTAATATTTAAGTATGTCAATATTATTTGAAACATTAATTAGATTGTAGTTGTATATGTAATAATTTTGAAACTAGTGAATTGAATAACTTAATTATATCTTTATCATCTAGTTGCGATATTAATATTTTAAATTAACTTACGTTATCCATTCATTCATAATATATTTATTCGTATTATAAACTCTCTGTCAGTAAGTGTAGCTTCATATGTGCGTTACATTTTTATAAAATGGAACTATTTAACTTTCAAGTTCGTTGGTATCCGGTAAAGTTCAGCGTGCCTATTATGTTAATTTAATCCAAACGAAGCCTCTTTTCTTTTAACATAATAGAACAAAAAGAATACTTGCTAAAGTAATGGAAAAATTTGGATTATAAGGTTCATTTGATTAAAAACATAAAAATTATAATTTTTAATGTAAAGAAAGGCAAAAAAATTAAATCAACCATAGGCTACTTATGTTTCTGAAATACCTCACGAATAGAATGAAATTATTAATTATGAAAAAATAATTTCATTTAAGTTTTTATTTTTATTTTTCGTCAAAGTGAAAACATTGACCAGGAACTTCACGCACCTGCACAGTGAATGTCAAGGTCAAACGGTCAACGAGACGGGTCGGGTATCGATAACGACATTCCAATTCGATTTCTCTAACGTATATTAATCGAATGAAATTTTAACACATCTCCCATCCTTTACGCGGACCTTAAACTCAACAAAAAGTATGAAACCTACTTTCCTTTTTGTTTCCTTTTTCGTCTTTGAATATTTAGTGGCATTTCTTAAATAGCTTTATAAGAACAATTTACGTTCACTAAAAGATTATCATTCGTCTTGATTAATTTGATTTTGAGTATAATTAAACATATGACATATTTAAATAAAGTTTATTTATTTATATTCCTTTTCATACTATTACTTAACTTTGTAAAGAGAAAGGGTTCAACCGCATTTATTATTGCAATTGACAGTTTATAGTTTGAATTCTAGGCCACGGTCTATAATGCAATTCTTATAATTTCATGCAATATAGCATTCTACGACGAAGGTTTTAGCTTACAGCAAAAAGTATTTACTGTTTTGCCTGTGTAAACATCATAATAAAATTAACATAGGTTTGTGTGTATTTAGTTGTTAATAAAATGCCGTATGATGTCATTTTTACGAGTTTTCTAACTATTAGGTATTGAAATTTTTATTTACTCTTTGTATTACGTAGTAGTTTAAATGAAGAGTTTTTCGTTTTGATTTGAAATGTATTTATTTGAAATAGAGAGTGAGTACAAATAAAAGGTATATATCTTTATTCATTATTATTTTTAAAGATAATTTTTGAAATATTTTTTTAACTAACACGATGATTTGCACTAATGAACTTGTAATGAATCGGCCAAACATATTCAACTCTGATTACATAATTATTTATTCATTAATCACTTAAAATTTTAAAATGGTTCACTTAAGAGGCACATACTTGGCATCTGTCAAAGTGATAAAGGACGCTCCAATTATGGTCTTTCCCAGGTGCCTTGAGTGAAAGGGTAACTACTATTGCAAGCACCACTACAAGTATAATAATAGGACAACACAATTAACAACGTAAATTTAAATATAAACAAAAATCATTCGAGCGTGAAACCGGCCGTATTGATTAAAATTTTACATAACGCTTCTCCAAAAAAGAGATTGACGACATATAGACTATCTATGATCACATAATTATGCAGACTCCATGAGTGAAAGTTACCGTGCGGAAGTTCTCTCTTCCGAACAAGATAAATGGTTTATATTAATAACCTTATAAACAGATGTTAATTTAAAACCATTTTTATGTATTTTTAACTTCTTGATCAGGCAACCCAAAATCAAATCGAGTTTCAGTTAGGTATGATTCAAATACAACTAAGATAGTTTTGAGATAGCTGGAGGTTTGCATGCAATGCAAAATGGTGAAACATATTTATAACTCAGCCTTTCAAAAAGGGCAAACGTATTTGGGGCCTATGAAACTCTACAATAGGTTTCCATAATTTTGTTTTGTATTCGTAACTTACTGACGTATCGGTTTTTATTGGAATCGAAAGTATTGTTAAGAGATAAGTTAGTAAAACTATCAATGAAGCATCAGTTCGACCGTTTGCAATACCCATTGATGCAGAGTTACTTTAGTCTGTTAGATATAGAGACTAAAGTTCCATTGTTTAACCTTGACATGATTAGATGCTGCCGTTTAAACTTTATGAATTAATATAACTGTACAATTAAGATTCTATTCTAAGTAACAAGGTATTCATTAAGATGAACTCTCAGTAAATCACTTTGAAATATTATTATTGGTGTTCCATAGAGCCTTCCTTTTTCTTACGCGATAAATGTAAGTTACGGCGGAAATTTTTGGTTAAATTATGTTTCCATTATTTTCTATAAGCTTCATTTAAATTTAGAAGCATAAAATATAATTGAATTATCTCTGGAAACATATACGTTCGGTTGCTTTCCCTTTATTCATGGTTTTATCGTGTAATCAATAATTTAAATCTAATTTATTGTCGTAGTAAGGGGACAAACTAATTATTACATATTCATCATTAAATATTTTTATGCTTGTTGCTTCATAACATAAGGAAAGGTGTCAACATAAAAATAAAAACCGAAACAACGAGTGGAAACGCATTTTAATTAAAATATAACATTGTAACTTGACTGTCGTAAAATTCCCGCTTTTTACATCGTCGTCACCTCAATGGGATGCGAGGGGTGGATTAGGTCTCTCCTCCTTGACAGCACAATTATACGGCCGAAGAATTGATGGAGTTGGATAAATGTAAATTGTCTATGGGCTGAATTGAGAAATTGTTTCTACCATAGATCTTACCTTTTTAAACTATTACAAATTTCAAAACTAGAACACTACATTATTTTAAATGACACGTATTATATTTACATATACCACTACAATCATGCTGTGGGAAAATACCTTTACTACGACGTAATATACACTTCGACAAAATAACTTTTAGTTGTACATTAAAGAAATACTCATTTCTTAGTACCTTCTAAGTCAACAACCAATCAAATCGTTATCAGATTTGGCAGTCATACAAATGGTTTCAGAGGGAACCCTAAGGATATTGCCTTGCATGGAAAAGCAAGAAAGAAAAGAACTTTGATAACGCACATATGAAACCTTAATTTATAAGTGTAAACCTTTATTTTTCTCTGTCAATAAAATATTAGACAGTTTCCATTACTAAAGATTTTTATTCACGTTATTTTTGTGGAAATCTATATATTAAAATTCGATATCGATTCTCATACAACAACAATATAAAACCAGGTAATAGACAATGTTCCGTAACAGACATTCATGGAGAAATATTTGTTGTTATTTTAAAATAATTGAATAGTTCATCCAGGAAAAGGTTGATCCAGTGTAGATAAAATCACTGGCAAAGTTGAAAAATATTTGTTATTTTTGACTCTTTATTGGATAAGCAAATTTTATGTAAGGCCTTTTTTTAATTCTTTTTTCAAATACAGAATCAAATTCTGTTTTTATAACAGTAATTTAACTCGGATCTGCTATTAGATATACGAAGTTATTTATTGTAAAATTATGTTGTTAAATGTTTCTTATTGAAAGACAAAAAAAAACAAAATAACTTTGTAAAAGACTACTAAGGGTACACCGTAGCCTCTGAACAATAAAACTTGATGAATTATACTTTATTGCTAATCTTTATTGGAAGAAACTATAATTATTATGTTTTATAGTGTTGTGAAGTACAGATTGTGTTGTTTCATTTAGAAATTATATTACATACTAAATTATAGTTTTTCTTATATACAGATCTTATTAAGGACGGAAACCTTAAAAAATAAAATAGTAAAATATGTAATAGTATATATGTAATGTAAAATAGTAAAATATGTAATAGTATGTATGTAGATTATCTATACTATGTATGACTGCCTGCTGATCTAGTATCTACGAGGTTCTGGTATGTGGGGGTGAATGAGAACCCAGTTCGCTCCTGTAGAACTGCCACCAGTGGAGATACTGGGGGTTTTAGTGGGTATTCCCAATGCCATTTAATAGCTGCGGGAGAATCCCACACACGCCCAACGATTAGCTAGTGACATGTAGATCCGTATACAAATTTCTCGTCGTGATAAAATGGTTCAGGATGGGTCATTAAAATTTATTATTGACAGTGTGATATTATGGGTCAAACTTCACGTGCATCTCTCATGTAAGAAGAGCGTTGCCCAGCAGTGGCACATTTATAAGCCATTAACGTGATGATGATTATTATACTCCAGAATTTCTAAAGGTATTTATACTCAGTCGTTAAATTAAAAAATATCTGTTTGCCGAAGTGCGTGTCTGCATCTTTATGTGTCTTTGTAGTAGCAGATGATCATCAAGCTGAAGGCCTTCATTATACCTGTTCTCTTGCTGCAAGAAAATAAGAATGTCAAGGTTAGATATGAGTCGACGCCTTAGAGATATGCGGCACATTTGTCTTTGTTGCGATATCAAGCGCCGTATCGTAACTGATCCTACTAACCACAATAACCTGACCTGTTTTGTTTTAAGACAGCTTAAAGCTTCGCGGATTTTCGGGTGCCTACTCTCGTTGGTGGCTAGATACCCTGTTTCCTGGCCAGAATGAGATTGCTCTGCGACATTAAACCGGCCTAATGTAAATTTTCGTCGTTTCGCTGTCTGTTTGTTCTCTCGTGTGGATCTGTTTGTATATTGTGAGATTTCCTAGGGTCAATGGAAATAATTGTACCAAACATGGGCTCACGGGATCCAATTGTAACTGCTGGTAATTGAGACATTTGTTTTTATTCAAAGATATATTAGTCCATTTTTGAAATAAGCTTCAATATCATTATTGTCACATCTGTTTCTGTGGGACAAAAAAAGGAAGAGGTGAAATGCAGACAGAGCATGGCTTACATAAATGAGTTTCTGCGCAGGTATTTAATTTAAATATGCAACAATATATTTGTGAAAAACGGCAACATTTAATTTGAATTCAACAAATGTGGTAAATAAGTGTAAGAATTATCTGATTATTTAAGTAAGTTGGGAACTCAAGTGGTAGACTAGACTATTTACTCACTGCTACTTGAGTTTAATGTCATTGTAATCCTTACCGTGTAGCGCAGCAATAAATAAACGGTTTGATTCGATTTTTGTCATAATAAATTAGCGAATAAGCCAGCTAGTATTAAGTGATATCTTTGTGATATAAAATAATCACTTGATACTGCAGGTCCGACGTTCTGGAGAGAACACATTTTATTACCTGCTCACAGCGAACTACCTCACATTCGAAATAGCTAATACAGCGCATACGAAGACGACCCTGGAAGCAGTACTTTTACTAATGGAAAGTGGTCACCGAAGTCTATAAAACATCATTGGAACTCTAAATTTATTGCACACACTACTGAAATTATATATAAAACTCTTGACTTTCGAAAGGAATATATTACTACATAATTACCTGAACGGAAAACTTAGGATTAGGCTTTTAAAAAATGAAAAATCATGACAACATTCTTGGTAAATCTCTAAAATTTTTGCCTATAAATCACTTGTTTCTAGGTTACAAGAAACGTAATGAAGTAAATGTAATACAAAATTACAATATGTGTTTTATATTTTATTTGTCATAATTTCAACATAATATAATATAATTCATTCGAGAGTGACGTTTAAGGGTCCCCATAATATGAAACATTATTATAGTTTTCTTGGTACAACCATAATTTATTTATAGATTTACTCTTATTTAATTTAACTTTATATTATAAATAATAGTATTTCTCACACTCACAACTACAATTTAAACCAAAATAAGCATAATTTATGAACTAGTTTTATGAATAACTGTTAACAGAGAACTACAGATATTCGAAATATATATCTACCATTATACGGATTCGAACCCGGGAAATCTTGGCTAAGTAGACAAGGCTAAATAGCCGTCCAAGATCAGTGAATATTAAGTGAAATGGGTTGGTCACAATTGAAGTGAGAAAGTGGTCGTTTTGGATACTGGCGATGTCGTGTTCAACGATAATCATTTTATTTTAGAAAGTTGCCGGTTCGGTATTGCGTTAGTATAATTTAATGCCTTAAGGTGGTAATTTGTCGTTAAAATTAAGTGCTTTTTGTTAAACTGTATAAAGCTAATTTCGCCATAGGTGGTATCTGGATGGATCAATTAAAAATTATAATCTCGAGCTCTTCGTATTCGGAAGGCTTGTTGACCCATTGGTCTCAGTTCTTAAACAATTCAGTCGTATTCACACACCAGCCCGCATCGGGCTAGCGTGGGGGCCCAAACTACTCACGAATTTCTCCCATGTCAGAAGGCCGTGGAACGTATATAGGCTGTTGATTATGATGATGATGTAAGGATCTACTGAAGCCTTCCAATGGTATTTTATAGCATTCTTAAATCTGCCATATGGAACTTCAAAATTTAGTCTACCAAAAATAGATTGCTCTGTAACTGTACGATATAACTATAAAAATGCAGTTTTTGATGAATTAAGTATTGAAAAACTTGTGATGAAGTTGACCACGCTTAGATCTCATGATTGAAGATATTGACATTAATGATAAAATATAAGCCTAATGCAGTTACGGTCATTATTGTGACGAGTCTGTGTTCCCTAGAGGTAAATCGTGGCCGCACTTATTTGAATAAGAATGCCTAATGCCTCCTCTGGGGCCTACTATTAATGCCCGACTATGCTTCCCTATAAATGACCCAAATGTAGTTCTACATGCAAAATTGGAGGATATTTACATTTGAACCGTTTTTCGTTATTGAATATAAGTCATTAAACTAATTAATAAGGAAACACAAAGAAACTTCAACTTAACTAATATAAAGGCTAACCTCAAAATGAAAATTGTCGATTGGATGTTCAAAAAAGAAGTGTGGATGTTTGCAATGCCTCACAGTCCTGTGACAAATTATAAAGAGCTTTAATGTTACAAAATGATCGG
The DNA here is from genome assembly GCA_943193645.1 of Acentria ephemerella. Taxonomy (NCBI): domain Eukaryota; kingdom Metazoa; phylum Arthropoda; class Insecta; order Lepidoptera; family Crambidae; genus Acentria; species Acentria ephemerella. Next base: position 4,019,930 of record OW971886.1, on the reverse strand, counting down.
AGGTGAATCGTTGAGACTGGCGCTTTCATAAAATCTGACTTGGTTGACTTATTACAACAACTTAATAATGATAAAAATATTTTATCTATTTCCGACATCTATCTTATACAGCCCATAGTACTATTAACAATTTCTCTTAAAATTAAGTTAGTTTTATTAATAAATTCGTCAAATTAAATCAAACTGCAAAATCAAAATAAACTTAATCGTATTGAGGATATCAAATCAAATTGTAATAAAACATATCAAGTCACGTCTACTTATTAAATATTAAAAATAGTTTTTAATTTCTTTATTATTCAAATTAAATTAAGTGTAAGACCACTTTGTACGACTTAATAGTATTAAAATTATTGAAAAGTGAAAACAAATATTACTTTCACTGAAAAACCAACGTGTCTCATCCGGATTATTGATCAGTTTTGTCTTTAGTTTAATAATACTAAGGTGCTTTTGTCTAACATTGTTGAACCATAAAAAAATATATTCATTTAAGTTTCACATTACATTTTATACAACACAAATTTTTTATACTTGAGGAAAAACTGTACATAAAGCCATCAATATAAAGCTTGTCGTAAAACAAGATGTTGGATCTATGGCAGAAGGGAGAAAATATAAATAAAATTTGTCTTTTGGGTCACATATGTACTTAGTTTACGCGTATTCGTCCAAATACAATTTTAGGAAGGAAATTGCCTCTCGGTAGAACCCGTACAAAATGGAAGATGTGATATTAAATCTGGATGACAGTTATTAGGACACCGTGGAGTGCGACTCGCCGAGATACTACCGAAAGAATTCAGAATGATACGAAATTTTGAAGGGAAAAAATTTGATGCGACATGCCGCTTCCTGGGTAAGCTATATTAAAATTAACATAATAGCGCACACCTTTAAGAATGAGAAATAACGTGGCGTTCGTTTGCTTTTTATTATATCATTATAAAATAAGGTGCAGGAGGGATATTTTTGAACACTAACGAAGTCAGTTTAGTCAAAGATTGAAATTACGTAAGTATAAGATTTGCAAGACATTGTTAATGGATATTCTCCTAAAAATAATATAGGTTTAAATAATTAATCAATTATGAATGAAATCAACAACATTCAATATGTAAACGTAAAGACTATGATCCAATCAATTAAAATACTAACAGTTATGACAGTAACATTGTAAAATTGTCATAGTGGTTTTAATTTATGAATCATTTTGGGGAAACATGGTCACAGATGCCAGATTGAGTGGCTACTAGTAATATGGCTAGTAGCCAGGTGGGTCGATGACATTAGGGACTAGTTGGCAAGATGCCAAATGTTAACATGTAGGTTCAGCTGAGAACAATCCGCCAATGAACGCTAACTAAACTGACAGTGATATCATAACATTGATATTTGCACGAGAATTTAATGATTACTTGCTTTTTTCTATCTCAATTATCATTGCCATAATCAACTTACTTACTTCTGTCACAATTGCAGAAAACATTATCACAAGGTTCCAATTACAACGTATGTAACCTATTGCAATCTCACGCCGCTCGACCTATGACATTTCTTCCTACGATTTTGACAAATCACATTTCCACGAAAAATATTAAACAATAATAAAAAGGTTGAGTTTGTAAATAAGATTCAATGTGGGAGGTAAGTATTAATGTCCGAAATTACTCATCTCCTACCAAAACTTGTTTACCATTAGTTAGCGTAGACCTTCTCGGTGAACATATTAGACTGTTTATTATATATACTAAGACAAATATTTCTGGAAGCTATATGGATTGATAATTACTCGTATATTCTTAATAACTAAAAAAATTGGATATATCTAGTTAAAACAGTACATTTATCAATATAAATGTAGGAACAAGTAAATTACTTGATATTGTAAATGTACTTCAGAAGTAAGGTTATAGTTTTAATTTATAGTGCTAGTTAGAGTGTTTAGAGAGTTTTGGTTGTAGTGTTAGTTTTATTTTTCTGAAGTCAATCGAAAAATCTTTTTGTCTCATAGATAAAATCACATGTGATACAATCACATTGCACTTACTGGTGAATACTAACCACTGCTCCTTATATAACAGCAATAATAATTTGTAAAATCAATTAAATTTTGTGGCTTAGCAGATTTTTTTAAAGAGAAAGTTGCAAAACTGATGTTCTCCAGGAGTTAAAAAGTAACATAAGTATAACAAAATACACAAAACGAAATTAGATAAACTTAAACACTTGGAGTTAAACGTCTCCACTGTATAGACGAGAAGAGAGCAGATGTGAAACTGATCAGTAGCGATTGTCTGGAAAATTAAACAGGAATGAAAATATACGCGTCAGGGCTGCACTCCCCCGAGACGAAGAAAATTTATTTTAGAAGAACCCGCGTAACTCGTGCCCGGTTTTCCCTGTTGTGTTATAGTAATAAACTTTGTTTTTTTCTCAAAGGTTATTCACCTACGACTAAAGGGACTTTGTAAAATGGAAGGTTATTTTATAACACAGACAAAAAGTTATGACGCAATAAAACTAAATTCGCATGCTTAATCTATAAAATAAAATATATCCTTGACTTTCGGTGCTATTCAATTAAGTCCCAGAATGCTGTCAATTAAATTGGTTGGCCGACATAAATTCATTTGAAAGATGAAACCTTATTTAGTTGCTGAAATATAGACATGCAATATATCATTTAATTATATAACATTTTGATTCTGATATGAAATTTAAATCATTTTGAACAATGTTATAAACTCGTTAAATTTTTATCTGTCAACCCTTGTGGTTGTCCGTAAACAGACGTAAATTTTACCTCCCAATCCGCTTAACTTTTAGCTGGGAGGTTCTAATCTTGTTAAAAAATTTGTACCACCATTATAAATTGAGAAATTAAAAGAATTCTGACAACGAGTACAAACTTTTTACTGCCTTTACATTTATCGCTTTTGTTTTAAATTAAAAACTTATATTATCCCATTAACTATAGCAAAAAGTTTATGTTTTGGAAATATTCAAATAAACGAGTCGTAATGTAATTGAATGCCTAAACCCTATTGGGAGTAAACATAAGTATGACATTGGGATACAATGTAATTATGCCTGTATGTACTTAAAGACAACACGGCTGCCTCGACGCAACTGTGTCGCTCAACTAATAAGGACCGTTTTCATATTTGCACAAATTACATTAATGCTTATTACCTCGAAGAGCGAGATGTCATAAAACGCACAGAAAGGCGTTTCAAACGCTTAATATAAATATCAGACCAAATAGCAGCTCATATAATATTAGTATAAAATGATCTAAATCGAATTTATTGCATAATTAATGAAATTTCGACAATAGTATCGCCATGGCATTAAATTCTTAAAGGTATATTTTTTAAATTCCTATTAAGCGTTTCAAATGCTTTTCTGTACGTTTTATGACATCTCGTCCTTCGAGGTAATAACCATTTAATGCAAGTCATACAATCCAGTCACATTTACAATTGAATTGTCTCGAAGTCTCCGGGAGTATATCGGTCAGCAAATAAATCGAGCGTTTCTTCTGCGTTTTTGCCGCTTCACTGAGGTTACTAACGTGGCATATCTGTATAATTATATTGAAACACTTTCGCTTCCCGACGTCTTTGTACCGGCTTTGATTGTCATTTATGTAATTGCCTACATTCTGTAACAGCTCTCTGCTTCATCTCCAATGGAATTAGTTACTCCACACGAAATATTTTCTTAATTGCGCGCCGAAGAAACAAAACGAAGACGTGTTTCCCTGTAACATTTGGGATTTCAAAATCCAGCGTTGTTTGAACCCAAGTACAATAAGAACAACCATTAAGCAGTAGAATATTTATTTACGGGTACGCTTAATGATGTCTTAACAGAAAACGTCTCTGTTTACGTTTGACACGAAACCCAGTTGCTCTTCGTTGTTGTGTGCGACAAGTATGGATACGATGTTGAAACAATTAGACCTCACCCATTGTTTGAGGACTTTCTAAGTGGAATACCGAGTAACTATTGCCGCGAAATCGGAATTTTACACAGCTCTGTGACACGTTCATTACAATACGTACTAAGTTTCGCTATAGTGCGATTTTTTGAGGGTGCCCTACGGTTCTCCTGTCGTCGATGTGACTAATGCTTGAATGCTGGGAGAATTCCATGCTAATTTAATAAAATAAAATGCAATTTTAAAATAAATCGTTGTTTTATTTTATAAATGTAATAAAATAACAACGATTTCTTTTACGAATAATTTCCCGTATCCATAGCACTAATACAAGCTATTAATGATTCTTTGTAATAATTTGGAGTTAAACTATCAGAACGACATAATCACTCATCAAAAAACGATCACGAAAATAAATATAATGTTACGTATATTGGGAGTTGGATATGGCTAACTTAGTCTAAATATAAGTATAAATTTGATTTGTCCTTAAGTTTCTAATTATTGAAAAAGATCGTAATCTTAGCTTAATTTTCTATAATACATTGATTGTGAGTGAATTTTTTAGTTTGGTTTAAATTTTTATATAATGTAATCTTAGAGTTTGAGGTTACCTCACTATATATCATAGATATAACCCACCTGTCCTCCCACATTAATTGCACCTTAACTTCTATTGCCGCATAATATTATGAAGTCAAACCAATTGTTATAAATCGACCATTAAATCATCAGTTAGACCTCACGGCTAGCTACGAATCAAACGTGATTACGATTCCAGGCGTTTAACACGTAAATCCGATGTTGATAAATATTTGCAGGACAGGTTGTAACACGGACGTGCCTCGGGACTTAATAGCTAGGCACTGTTACTCGACCCGGTCACTTAATGGTTGGATTTTCAATAAAACTTACCTCCTTAAGTGTTACTATTTACTTCACATAGTTTGAAAGACAAAATGCAAAGTTTTGTTCGAATTTAGATTTTGAAAATTTTACTGACCTATTTTTACCGGTAGACTAGTTAACCCGGTGAACCTTGTGGCACCTGTAACCTGGCACTAACGTAATCGTTAGTGTCGATAAAAGAAATGACACTTTAAGTTTAATTATCAATTAAAAATAATCTATACTTAATTATAAATTTAAAATTTTTCTTGTGCCTTTGTTATGCATTTCCCTAGTTATATTTTTTTCAAAACCATTATTTTATAATTTCGCAATCTATTTTAATAATTGCAAACAAAACAAAAAGAAAATATTCATATATGTCAAGCCGTTTCTCAGTTTAAGCCATTTAAACGAACAGTAATTCATTTTGATATGTAAGAAGATAGATTCTTAGACTCTTACACATCTTACGTCTAAATTTAGTATGGAAGTGCTTGTTACCAAACTAAATATTATATCATTACCTTAGAGGCGTGTAGGGAAATATTTCCAAACTTTAATTATGTTAAATTCAATTAGATCACAAATCGACCACCTAGTCTTAGTATCTAATAATTCGAATGATACCCCTTTGCTTAAATCTGAAGAAAATTAGTTGCACTCAATTTAAAAGCTTTAGTACGTAATATATTCCAGAATCTTACTTACTACTAAAGTAAAGTTCAAAGTTGGTGTCATTTTTTATTGGACCTATTGCTCCTTTGGCTTGAATCAAAGAATGTAATATTTTTAGAAAAAAGAAAAGAAATTTATAAAGAACTAACATGCAATTTTGGTACTTACATTACTCGACATCCAGCGCAGCTTACGTTCTAACTTAACCGCACGCGCAATTACATGAATTTCAATCCTCATGGTAAGGGTGATATTTGAAGAATTTCATTATGGTAAACTCTTCCTAGACCGTTGGAATTCATTTCGTTTCAAACGCATCGTCTCAGTTTGTAGTTGAAGTTATATTAGATTCTTTAAAAGAGAACTTCGTTTAATGTTTCTCGTTTCAGATATTTTACTAATTATTAAGTCTAAAAAAAAATTTCTTGTTTATAATTTTCGTTCTGTAACATATAATGTTATTAATTGAATAGTTAGGTATTTATATGAAGGAATCAACTTCTTTTTACTTTATTTCGATCAATTCCAACCAAAACTTTTTGCAAATTATTTCCGCCTGTAAAATAACTTTCATAGTCACTGCTTAAAATAAATAATACAGAGTAGAAAAACCGATGTTAGAAGAGATCCCTTTTAGCGATAAGGTCGCCCTTTGTATAAAATTGGGTTTTTGGTAAATTATTCCATATGTATTCCTTTTTGAATTGGTTGATGTACAATAAAGATAAAAGTCCAATTAAGTTGGTTAATACTCATAATTATTAAAGCTAATAAACTTAGCTTTCAATAAACTAAAGTATCAAAAAAAGAAAAAAGAAAAAAAAAATCCAGAAATAGACATATTTTTTGTGAAATCACTGAAGATGACGTAATACATTGTTCTAAAGCCTTTTAATTTGAAGAGGTCATTAAAACAAAATAATACTTTGATAGGTTCAAGGCAGTTCTTTAAATTTTTTAAAATGTTATTTATAATTTTGTTTTTCATAACCGTACCTAAGTAGATAACGTCTTTTGCTTTTAATATCACTTATAAAGAAGAATTTATAAAGAAATAGTTCAAATAATTTTATAAATATAGAAGTGAATCTAAGAATTCCCAATCGTGATATAAATAGCGTTTGCTTTTATGTAATACCACATACAGATTTATTATATATATTTTATATTTATATCATAAATTAGTTATATCGTTATTTCTTTGTCAATATCAATCCTATAATTTTATATATCTTTATACGATCAGATTAGTGTTGTTTTGTGTGGTGGTGTAATTTGAAACAAAAAAGAAGGCATTTTGGCTTCTGTTTAGCAATTTTACCGACTTTACCAGCAATAGATAAAACGATACCGAGTTTAAGTATCTACGATAATAGAATTTTTTTTACCAAATAGCATTCAATTAACAATACAAATTTTATCCTTGTGTGCAAGAAGACCATTAATCACGATGACAGCTCGATTGATATGAAACTATTCTTGTAGACGTTATAAAAATAATTATAATATTTCTCACACTCATACCTACTATCTATCCCAAATGAACTTTTATTTAAATTCAAATGTTATGGATACTAGATAAAGAGAATAAAAATATAAATATCAGAAAAATACTAAATAAACATACAAACGAACATAACTTTGTTTTATCGTGGTACAAATATCTGCCCCTACCGACCTCTCGTTGAGTGACAGGGTTACTGATGACTCGACCGGGCAGGCCTGAACGTTTGCGTTATTATTCTATGCTAAAAAGTAATATTTTAGACAAAGTTCATAGTAAGCGGCCGGGCGTAACAACTCTAGCATTCAAGGCATGCCGGATAAAAGTTCTGTTCGTGACGTGGCTTTGTGATTATACAGCGCAATATTAAAAAACCAATGTTCATAGGCCGATACAAATTAGAAATATGTAATTCCTCAATAAATTTCCGATTAAAAGCAGCTTTAGATTGTTAGTAACGTGTTAAATAACTGCATTCTCAAATACCGGGCAGCTTGTGGGTATGACGATGGCAAGTCGCAGATTGGAGATATACATCATTACGAGGTATAGAGAGGGCAAAGGACGTTAAACAAAGAAAGCGTCAGACATCCTTTTATAAAGTTCAACTGATTCAAAAATGGAAAGGTTCTCAATTCCTTTGAATATTTTTTGTTTGTTACATCAGAACTAATTTCTGAGCCTTGAAATGTAAATGATATACTTTTTTATATTATAATATACTTTATTGTCCTCAATGAATTTTCGTCTAGATCCGATGAACGACTTCGGAGATAGATAATGAAACTCATCAAAAAACATTAATAGGAAGACATTCCCTAATATCTAAGATCAATATATTTAAAAAAATATCGTATTTATGATAAATTGATGTATACTGTTTCTTTGGATAGTAGATTTAGGGATATACTCCTAAAACCAAAGAAGCGAATCTTGTCTAAAGAAAATAATCTTTCTGACAAGGCATGACTCACTGTTTACAAGAACAACTGTCTAAAGCACAAAGACAAATTGTAAATAGACTGAAAGACGCTAAACGTCTTTTGTGTGTTACAAATAAGAATTGAACAGTACCTACTTACCAATTTAACTGGAAAAATATTGTCAATTTGTAAGCTCACAACAAGGTTACATACATGCCAAACAACATATTTTTTGGAAAAAATAAGTATTGGTAATATTTTATGTTACTCTGTCATCATTTTCTTACACACCTACGTATTTCAATGCCTGTGAACCGCCCTCGGCGCGCTGGTAAGCTAATGAAACTTAACCTTGAAAATACTTTTCAAACAAATCTACAGAAAAATATTATTACTAATTTTTACGAACTTTAAGGCACTAATTAAAAATAATAAATATATTACATTTGTCTCAAGCTGTTCCTATAATCAATGTTAAAATTGAGAAGAAGTTACCTATGTACATATTAACTGAATTATTTACCTTATTACAATAAAAATTCACGAAGAGCAAAATTAAGAGACTATTATCTTGATCTCATTATTAACTTGCGTAGAAATGACATCTAGTAAAACCGCAAATTTTGTAATATACGTGTAAAGCGAAACCACTTTCAGTGTCTATCAATACATATACAAGACGAAGAATGTATTATTTATGTCATCGACTTAATGAACTTAATGAAAGATAATTTGTCTATATAGTTAATTCTAGAAACACTCCATTCCATTCAAAGTTAAACTGATAAATATAGGTATTTTATGCATCTGTGACAGCAGATGAAATATAAATTATCGTTACAGGATTAAATAAAACCATAAATCCGAAAGCATCACCACCAATCAGACAAAACCACAACGGATTTCCGCGGTCGTTCCATTATAAACCGCAGCCGATGAGTGCGACCGAATACAAATTAAACGAAAACTAATTATCGTGAATTGCGAACATATTACAGCTTGATTCCCATCCTAAACACTTAAATAGATAGAGCAATGATATTTCAACATTATTGATATCGGTGCAAATGTGATTGATTCAAAATGATGTTATCTTTCGTATTTCGAAGCAAATTCGATGCGTTTTTTAAAGTGTTTTTAGATTTAAAGAACAAACGGTTAATTGATAATAATCAACTCATCACTCCTTTAGGACATTAAAATAACATTACCTCTCAACATAATATATTGTAATTATGTATTGTATTTGATATAATGTATTACTTGCACTTTGATTCAAGAATTTGCCTGTAGTAATATTCTAAAAAAATGAGGGTTCCACAGTGTGAGTCACCATGGCTTCCACTTAAGTATTTAAAATCAAATACTAATAAATAAACCGTTTTACTATTAAGTAAAATGTAATACAAAATAAAATACAAAGTTCAAACTCCATCTTTTGATACAGTTATATAGTAAACTTGCCCCTGACCAGGGTCCGTTATAGAAATCAAGTAGCTTTGCTATTTCTGAATAAGATTTGCATCTTATATCTCTGGAATGCGGTAGTCGATAGGCTGCGTTTAATGACAACATGAGTGATGAATAAAGACAAGAGATAAAAGATAAATCCACTATCGAAGCGGTAATATATTCAACTACCATTACATAGAGCAAAAAAAACACACTCGCCTGCAAAGACCTTTTTTATATATTTGTGAGTACCGTAATCCGTTGTAATAAAATTTATTTTCTAACTGCCGTTTTATACCTACTTGACGTACTTTGTCCTTCAATACAAAACATTCAATTGTAATAAGGTTCAACACTTACACCAAATTACTCGCTAAAACGTTTCATTATTAAAAGCTTGTATGTAACGATTTAAAAATAATAAACACCATTTTTAGCAATTCTATAACATATATCTACCATCATATTACAAAATGTCGAGTAAAGCTAGTCCTCATTTAGAATTGAGGCTGTCCATTTTATGTTGATAGTGACAGATAGAGATGGCCTTAGTTTTAAACCGAAGGAACTTTATTCTACGTTTATAATTAGATAAATAAAAAGATTACAAAAATATTAGGTCGGGGAAAAGTCTTTTCGCATATAGTATGTATAAACTTGTACTAAAATATCTTTGGTTGTACTATTTGGCTGGTTTTCATTTCAAACAAATAAATGTTGGTTTCCCATTATTTTTCATTTATTTTTCTTTCTGCCAAATAAGCGAATGGAGTGAAAAAATTAGATACATTTTAATATTTTATTATAAAGAAGGAAAAAAATGAACGCAAGCTGCTAAAAAAAATTGTGACGTTTATGGACCTAATGCAGTGTCAGTAAGAGTAGCAAAAAGTTGGTTTAACCGCTTTCAATCCGGGAATTTTGATGTCAAAGATGCACCTCGTTCGGGTCGCCCTGTTACGGGTAAAATGGACGCTATTTTTGATAAAGTGGAGCTAGATTGACATATCAGCAGTTACAACATAGCTGAACAACTGGGAATTGACCACAAAATATTTTTGACACATTTAAATAAAGCTGGGTACACAAAAAAGCTCGATATTTGAGTGCCACACGAGCTCATTGAAAGAAACCTAATGAATCGTGTACCCATTTGCAATTCTATATCGAGGCATAATGAAACCGAAGCGTTTATTGAAGAGATTGATAACTGATGACGAAAAGTGGATCACTATGACAAGAACGTGCAAAAAAGGTCGGTCAGGCTTCACAGACTGCGGCAAAACAAAAATTTTTCAAATAAAATGTGAAGAAAACTTTTTCTCCAACCTATTATTATTGCCTACATATTTACCTACATAAAAATTAATATGTCTATGGTGCAAATACATGGGTTTGCACTATTCCCGGCGATATGCAAGAAATAGTGCAATTATGTACAATAGCCATAAAAGTATTTCCACTGATTTTATAATTATCTTACACAGATAGCTTTCTTGTACTTGTATCAGCATGATGTGCTTTACACGAGGAATTGAATATCGAAACCTAAATAGCATTTTTAATTAATAATATTTGTAACATTATTGCAACACACTGTAAAAAAACATTTTGTTTTAAAACTTGCATATTCAAGCGTGCTTTGTAAAATTTTGCGAAATTGTCATAGTCTGTTGGTTGCTACGACTTGTATGAGTAAAAGTAATATATTTAATCTGTTGCAATAGGTGGTCGGAACATTCTGAGATACAAAGTGCATAATTAATTGATAAGCTTTGCGTGTTTACAACTGGGTCAATGATAATAATAACGTTAACTTTAAAGATTTCTTAAAGTAAGTTTTATAGAAGTTTGAATAAGTCTTATAAATTAGAATTATATTTGCGGGGTATAATTTTTAAAAATATAGTTGTGTAACATAGTCGTTTATCAAAGATAAAATCGTTATTAAAAGTTCAATAGTTTTGGATGCAATATGCTATTAAAGCATAATTAAATTGACTTCGGAGACGATATTAAAAAACGCATTTAATGGTGTATTATTATTGGTATTTTACATAGTGTCCTTTTTTTGTGTTGTCTGGGAATTAGTAAAAGGAATTAATAATAGGGTCTCTATTTCAGATTATTTTATTAAAACGCAAATAAACTGGTAGCGTGCAAACTAAAAGAAAAAAGTAGATGTCGTACATTAAAATCAGGTATATGTGTGTTGGTTTATTTTGTGAATTCAATTTTTTTATATAAAAAGCTGAGCAAATCACTTCACCTGATGATAAGCAGTAGAAAAGAACATGTGAAAATAGCTAGTGTGCCATGCGACATACTGCCCTAGCCATTCTCACCTTGCCGGCCCATAAAGTTCTTTTTCAAGCCTCTTTTAAAGGAACCCATGTTGTATGAAATCAATTAAATTGAATTTTCCATAATATTGTAATACGAACGATGTCGATTAAATGATTATTTTTAATATTAGTGTATAAAGTTAGTGATCACCTGTCACGAACTCAAAAGTTAGGATGGCAGGGTTGTCACAAAAAGTATTTAAATGTAGAAATTATATTTTCGTAGTTTTAAAATTGACTAGTTTTTAATCTTAATTTCATCGATATTACATGTTTTTTTTTTATAAATGAAGAAAGGTATCCTTAATTAAATCCATCCTTATTTGAAGGCTTAAGAAAATAAAGAACCGAACATGAATTTTAGCGTTTCGATCATGAAATTTATTTATTCAATTTCACTATCAATTGTGTACAGATTTTAAAATTCTTTTTTTTATTCGAGCATACTTTTGTGGGAGTCCCATCGTCATTATTCTGATGATGGTATCCCAGGGAAATAGAGGGAAACCGCACGGTTTTTTATAAGGCTATACGAATATTTTTATTAATGACAAACAGACGGGCAAGTCAACGATAGTGACGGCCACCCATCTAAATTTGTCCTTAGAAACTTAACACTCAAATTAAAAAAAAATAGTTTTAATCATAACTAAAACCCGACTTTAGAACACTCAAAATAATAATACAACATAATAAGTTATCCAATTTCATTTTTTTTAATTGTTTCCAAAATCAATAAAAGTGAAACTCCAACTACAAAAAATAATTTGAAATTGGTTAACTTCTTACAGTGGATAAATTGTGCCTTTTAAGTCGGTTTTTAGTTATTACATTTTTTTGAAGAAAGAAAACTAGAAATCAGATTTTTATATTTATGTATACATAGTTCGATTACTGTGTTGAACAGCATATATATAAATTACTAACTATAGACAAATATCTCTAATCTGTGGCAATTATTTATAGTTCGACAAGTCGGCAAAGGTGTCGTTAATACCTATATTGTATTAAATTTCATTTGCGCTTCAAATATAAACGTTCATTAGTGATCTCGGTTTTAGATTGCGGTTTATATTTCATTATGAGAATTATGTATAACTTGTGTAGATGTTCAAACAAAGATAATTGATTTACAAAGATTCATGCTCAAAGGCTATATATAGTTATAAGGCTATTGATAGTTGATTTTTGCGCGATTAACGATTATTGAAACAAAATATTTCAATAGGATATCTATTGAAATCCCCATTTCAATAGATATCCCCATCTATTGAAATAAAATTTTGGTACTCCCGTTTGCATATTAAGTAAATATCTATTTTTATGCTTATCTTGCAGCTTTTCGTCGAAATTTTATAGAAAAAATCGCATCTCCAATCAGAGTAACCTCTTAATGAGAATCGCATTCCTAGTTTAATGCGCTGATCACGGCGAGCGAACAACAAAGTGATTTAAGTACCTACTAGTTTATCGAGTAGCAGAGAAGAATGGAACTGTTTTTTCTTGACATTAGTATCTCAATTAAAACCAAGCGAGCGACATCAACATATATAAAAACATAGTTTTGTGATATTGGAATATTTTATCGCTATAGATACTTCAAAATATTTTTTTATTTAAAATAACACGGTTTTAGAAACTTTTTTTATCTCAAAATAGCAGGTAATTTAGTAATACAAGCAAATCTGTCGTAAATTATACTATTTAAGGAAAACACTCAGTAATAAGTTTCGTCTGTGCAATAAAAAGCTTTAAGAGTCACGGTAAAACGAAATCTATCTTGGGAACAGATGCTGACGCCCGTCACTGTATAGAACTAAGTTTATTTTACATATAACGTGTTAAGTAGCGTTGGATCTCAGCGCTTATAAAGAATTGGATATATTAATTTTTTTAAAGTAAGCCAAAGCCAATTCAGTTTTAATTTTTTCTGTCTTACTTTGAAACAAATAATGAAAATTATTACACATTTCTCTCCTTTTCAACTCTAAATTGATAATATGATAAAGGGACATTATTAATTTGACACAAACCTACCTGCAATGTTGAAAAACTCACCTACGCATTGACAATTATTATGACGGCTCATGAAACTTTTTATAAAAAATAATAATAACTGTATAGTTACTCCAGTATTGATATTATAACTGACATCAAATTTTAATGTTGTACCCAATCAGCACGGTAGAAGATTATTAGCACAAATTAATACGTTTTCAAGATCAAATCTAGAAAAAGCATTTTCTTCAGTGTTTGCTGAACCAAATGAGGATTTTGTGCCCGAAAAAAGAGTGGTAGAAGACTATAAAATATTCTAAAACAGTTTCAAAATACAATAAGCAAAACGAATAACGCATTGCTAACTATAAAGTGACCAAATTTTGCTAGTTGGGTTTTAGATTTTCATTTACACATGTACAATTTGGGAGCAAAAGCTTTGCTTTTGTTTATTTATTATATATCCCTTGTTAAGAACTGGCCATCAGGCAGGTTCACAAATAGAGTTTTTAATGTTTTTTACTTTTCTGTTTTTTGACATAAGGTTGTCGTTGTTGTTCTGTTTTCTGCTCTTGTTATCTTGTGGTATTATTTGGCTATATTTTACATTGGTTTTACATTGATTTTAATATATTATATATAACTCTGAGCTGTGCACCCTTTTATTTACTCCGCTACAACCCTATTTATAAGTAAAACACAATTAACATAAGAATACTACTAAAGTGAGAAGCTTCCTTATGCCACCAGCCATTAATGTAGCAAGCATTAAACAGAAATGCATCGCGTTCTTCAGTAGATGTTAAAAACCAATCACGTTCAAGGTAACTAAGACACCTAGAAGTATTCCAATAACTATTTAAGTAGATGTAAAGTGAAACTTATTCACAATAGCGTGGCTTCTCACTACAAAGACATACTATAAAACTTATATTCAACCTTGCCATGGCTGTAGTTGTCACGCAAAAGACAGTGAACGGCAACAAATACAAATATCTGCATAATAATGCCGGCAGACAATGGGCGGTAACGCTTGAACGTTCTACATACACAAATACGAATTACTGATTCTACGCTCAACACGTTGGCCTTGTTGCACGATACTAGTAATGTTATTATGAAGGACTAGCAGCAAGGAATCAATGCACTAGATTACCGCTTGAAACCAAAGAACCTACTACGGTCATAACACGCATAATGAGTTATAATCAATTAGGAATGGTAGACAAGTTTCCGCTTTCACAGATTAAAAGTATACCCGAAGTCCTGCAAATGAATCTTTGCAAAAATTAAAGTTTTGAAAGTATAGAATCGAAGCCAGGAGCGGTCGGATACGGCGTTCATTTGAATTACGCCGGCTTCGCCTTTTGTAGTCGACTTCATTTAGCGAACTTAAAGGAAACTCTTTTATTTTACCCTAGCAAAGAACTTAAGAGATGCATTGTTGAGTCCGTAACAAATTGCACGCCGTGATTACGTTAAGAACTTCCCCGTCGAATTAAGGTGAGGCTTAGATTAAAATTTAACAGTTCCCTCTTTCGATTGCAATGAATTTAAACTATTCAATGGATTTTTATTTATATATTTCTTCTACTTGTACAGAAATACCTTAATAAAATGCCAATAAAATGAGAAACTTAATAATACCTGTAAAAAAAAACTAAAAAATTCCTGTATAAAATCATATAATTGATTGTCCCACAAACGCTATTTCCCAATTAATTTAATAATAAGTTTCTAATAAAATATAGTGTTGGCATATAACAATATTTATTATTCATCGTTTACATTGCATAATGCAGAACGGTGGAAAATATTCGATCAAACTTTGCACACGCCAATATTAACATGTGCAAATTTTATGAGCGGTGCAGGCTCCTGCACAGCGTGTGCATTAAAGTGTAGAAGTTTTCTTTTTTATTTAGTGGCTATTATAATTCAGTCTATGCTAGCAACATTGCCTTGTTTTCTAACACGTGTGGCGGCAACAAGTGCCTAAGTAAACATCTGCCCATACCTATCACGGAAAATTTGCAAACTTTAAAAAGCATGCTTTTCAAAATTAAGTTTTGCTGTTGAATATTAAGCAGTTGAAAATCACCTTCATTGGATGTATATATTTCTTCCAGAATATTAGTGTTTACTGATTGGTTAAAATAAAAGATACTTGCTTGCAAATTAAAGAACTTGATACAATTTACTAATATTTAAAACCAGTAGTAAGTACGTACACATCTTTCTCATACTTTGGGAATAAAAAAGAAATTAAAACTTTTTTTGTACTCGATCATTCAAAATCTTCGAAAATGGAGTAGGTTCAAATATTATATATATTTGTAAACCATACCCTTCCAAAATAAAAGTAACTGTACAGATTGCAATGAATTTCAATACCAGACATCCTCCTGGGGTGACTACAGAGAAATCATACGTGTGCGTAGGACATTAGGAAAGAAAGGGTTCGGGGCGTCATGGCTCGCCCGAAGCAATTTGGTACCAAATGTCATTCGGTACGTGCCCTACAAATAAAAACGACGACGGGGTGAAACTTCAATTTATATCATAGCAATTGCATAGCAAGTTATAGAAGACTTGTCACTTCCAAGGAATAACTATTTTAATTAACCTTGCAACTGTGGAATTATAACTAACTGCAAATAAAAAGCAAGTTGGTCAATTACGACACTTTTGAATTAAGCTATTGTGTCATTGAAGTGGTATGTTAAATTTTTGCATCTTGGTAGTAGTAAGCAACCAAAATAATTTTGATGTGATTGGCTGAAGTTGAGGAATTAAATATTTTTGATTCAATTAACATAGACACATTAGAATAGAAGAGTAAATTAGAATAGAAAGACACACGTTACATCAGCGCTCTGAGTCACACATCACACAGCGGTCGTAATATCGACCTATACACAAATAAACAAAATTGGTCGTAATTTAATAGCAAAAATTAATCGTAATTTAGTTGCTGCTGCGTAATTTAGTATCTTCTACACTATTTTATGACTTGGGAAATATGTAAACTATCACGACTTGCAGCTAAAACAAAACGTTTTTTTAAATATTTCAAAGGTAAACGTGACGAATCCTATCACATGATTGACATTGAAATCATCATAGCTATAAATAGCTTTAATAATATATAGTTTAGTTACATGTCCAATGTTTACGCAACCTGCTGACTCGTATTTACTTAATTTTTGTAAGTGCGTATCTACTTTTCACCCTTGGTCTCGCTCAACATTGTGTACGTACAACCCACCCGAAGATTTACGCGCTCGACGCGAGCAATAAGCGACGCGCCTACGAACGCAGGCTGTTCGGTATTTTAAAAAGGTATGTCTGAATCCTGTGAAAAATTGCCTCCTTCCCACCCCGGCTACGAAGCCATATTTCTTTCGTGCCTTATTGTGCAAGCACGAAGATGGTATAGACAATTTTAAAAGTGCTAAGCGATTATGCACGACGCTTGAAAGGCATATGAAGGTGGACGATGAAATCACCGACCAAATAACGCTACCATTTGTTTGATGCTAATAAGGATAATGCACGGTTAGAAATTATTTGATTTATATTATTTTGACATATCAAACACGGATAACATGGCGATGGATAACATAATAGCATGGGATTAAAAAACGGAATCCACCTATTTATATGATGTGAATGGTATTTTGTTGGAATTTGGTTTATAATAAACCTTGTTTGTGTGTTGGATTGTTTCAAGCGTAAAAATAATAACCATAAGCCTGTTTGTATGGAAAATATCAAAAAATATATTTATAGAAGCCGTCAGTTTAATCTATTTTAAATCCAACACAAAAAATATAATCACTAAATTACCAGACAATGTCATATCATTATAGTTGATATATTATCAGTTTCGAAACGTTGTAATTGTATTAAGTGCCAATGTTCAATAAATTTTCTAATATGAAAATTTTAAGATGGTTCGATCGTAAAACGTATTAGCACGTAGTAAACGAGCGACGACTTTCGATATTGGAAGCAATAGGGGAATGCTCTGACTTTTTGTAATATGCCAATAATCTTTAGATTAGGATGACCGCGAGAGTTCCCCTAAGAAATTGGGTATCCCTATAATATGGTTCGACCATTTCTTTCTCATATACTTTGTACACACCGACATGCTTATGTGACCATTGATCTAGATCCTATGCATATTTTTATCATTTTATTCTCTATAGATATATACGACTGCTCTTAACCTGATTTCTATTAGAATGTTTTTTTATATTAAACTGTAGCAAAATAGTAATTTTTCTGCAATCTAGGAGTTCTTGTATAATGGGATAACTTACGTTTTGTAGATTCCTACATAATATTTTGATTACCTTATAAATACCATTAACCTCGTTACAGACCTATAAACAGTTTATACTTAATTAACGCGTAGCTTAGCGAAGAAGTTACAGTGAGCAACATTTGCAACGGAATGCTACCAGTATCTGTGACTCCACACCTCTGTGAGGCCGACGCTGCATCCTTGAAAGGCCACATTCCAACATCAGTCTATTAGCGGTCTAAGTTCTCATTTTCTGTTATTGCATACGCACATCCATCAACCTCCGAAATCAATTACTCACTGCATTTCGTAAGGCGTACGTAAACATTTCTTCAGATATAAATGTACTTATTCCAATAACAATGAACTCGCTGATTGATTGACCGCGCCTGTTTGTGAATAAATTAATAGAAAATAGCCGAGTAAAAATTCATTTTCTTTGTTTCAGAATATTCTGGATAAATTTAATCCAGGCGCCCGGCAGATGATAACGGCTGGGAAGGCCTACTTGAAAGCTTTACATGGTAAGCATATTTTTTTTCATAAACTTTAATTCACTTGCTAAATTGTTATTAAGATTATATAGATTTCCACTGTGCTTAATTTGTACGTGGACGTGCACATTTCTATAACCGAGAAAATATAGGTACGGACGAACATTGTGAATAATCGGAATGATGAGTTACGAGAAAGTGAAACACGAATATTCACAAAAGACGTACATGTCTTTAGTGAAACGTACACAATTAATTTATGTATTGTAAGCCAAATGGGCGCATCTATATGCAAAACCTCAGAGTTGTACGGTTGCTTGGCTACAGAACTAGGGCGTAGTTTGTGCCAAATTGTCTCTGTTGGCTTATCTACAGTATTATGCCCGAAGCTCTACTAGCAATAAACTTGGGCATTGTGCACGATGTATGGCCCTTGGAGCTTGTTTCTACTTTATTTTGAGGCCAGTTTACGGTTAATTTGTTTCATTTTACAACACTTTAATATCCCAGATGACGTTAACACATAACGACTTGACCTATTTTTAGTTGGAAGGGGATAGTCATTTAAAGTTGTCTTCAAGACAAAATAAAAATGCCAAAAATACATACTGAATTTCAAAACCACGTTAATTTTCAATCGCGTTATAAATTATACCTATTATGCTAAGTGAATTGACGAAAATACTACAACTTTGCATTTGGTAATACTGTTTCGTAATTGTAAATTAATATAAATGAGCTAATTAATTAATTTCGATTGCTTTTGCGAATCCAATTACCTACTTGCTATTGACTTACCCCTTCTTTCATAGAAAATAATAACTGACATAATCAAACACCAAATTAAGATTATCAATATTCTCAGTTGTAAGAGCTGACCTATATAACGGTAACCATATAAATGAATATCAAATCATGATTTTAAAATATCTATCTCTTAGCACAAAGTTGATCTTAGACTAGAATATAGATAATTAGTAATAAGTATGCATTATCATTTTGCTTTTATTGTATCGCTAGTGAGTGTGAATTTTTTTACAAAACGAACACACACTAACGACTTTTTTAATGTTTACACACAATTAAAGAGAAAAAAATCAATATACTTATTTATATCTAACATTTAGTTTTGTTTGTTGTTTTTACATCCTTTTTTTCGACTGGACAATTTACTGTGTTGTACTACAAAAACAGATATTAACCACTTCCACTGGTGATATCCATATATTATACATTGTCTCGATATTCTGTTGTGATTTAAAATTCATATTGGTCGACACCGTTGAAAAGCTATTACCATTCACCTACATATATAATAAATCTGGTATATTTGCTAACTTTTGAGATATTTTAAAGAGTTGACCCAAATGTTTTACATTAGCTCAACAAAAAGTTGCCCCTGTGAATTCTTTGTCCACAGAATGCTGTCTAGTCTAAACTTGGTTGACTAACCAGGCATGACTTAAAAACCTTGCTATTTAAGCAGGTATTGGGTATACACAACAGGTATCGTTTAAATCGTTTACTTTAAGTACTAACCAACTAGCAAAACAGGGTTGAGAAACTTTACTTAACTACACTCAACGTTTTTGATTGAATTATATCCTAATTCATGGCTTGGCTTAAATTATTCCATTTTATAGGAGCGGCTGCTGCATCACGTCTTTACGTGGACGCCGTGGGTAAACTGGGTAGGCAAGCTCAACAAGGAACTTGGGGAGGATGCGCTGATATAGGTAAGAATACAAAAACTAATATTTTTATACACACACGCGCGCTTCTTTCGAAAACCTTGCACCCTGGCAGTGTTTCATAAAGAATAACTCGAGGATCATTATAAAATTTTAAAATGACATTTTTACTTTCAGTTTCATTATGAAAAAACAACTTTTTCGCTTTTCTTTATTTAAGATTTTAATTTATTAGCATTACAAGAAATTAATATGATGATTCAGGCATTACAATTATATAGCCAATAATATAAAAATCTATAAATACTGAAGCCACCAATGGTGTAGAATAGTAAAATTATTACTTATATAATCGATGGCACTATAAACAATTCAATCAATAATTTAAAAATCAAAAGTGAAATCCACCAAATTATCAATTATTAATTATCTTTTTTTATTTTGCAACATTTTTGCCAAATTAAATAACATAAGGAGTATAACAATATAAATATAAGTAATAATACGTTCTTTTGTTTGATTGTTTAGTAAATTCTGCATTGTATTGTTAATTTTTTTTAGTATTTGAATAAATATATCAGAAAAAATTACAGACAGGACTTAACGCGCACAGTAGGTACATACATCACATACCTTTTAAGTTGTACTGGCTGTGGTCACAAGCTGACCTACTGCTCCGTTAAATGCCGCCGTTATTATTTTGTACTATATAACGCGATAGTTTAAAGTGTAGTTCTAAACATATAAGAGAAGTTCATAACTGGATGTCTTCAAAATGTGTCATAATAATTTTATTTATTAAAAATTAGCTATTACTGACGCACAACCATAAGATCATTGAATCGCGACGAAAATATTTGGCCTGAATCAATCAATAATCTATAGTATCTTTATTGTCATCTATGATTGAAAAGTTTAAATATTATTATGTAAAAGTTTTAAATCTCTCGGAAAAACATATCAACATTTTATGTCATCAGAAATTTTTCCATACATTTTTTACAGGAACTGCTCTGATGAAAGTTGTTGAAGTATACCGAGAAATCCAAGATCAGCAAATGAATATTGTGAGTTTTTTTTTTATTATAAATTCATTGTGCCCAAGCGTAAAATAAGCTTTTATTCTGTTCATCACGCTACAGTGCTCAGTTATAAACTGTAATTTGGTTTTGTATGCTGACAGTATGTCCCCCTAGAAGACTAGAATTTCCCCCAATAAATAATAATATATTATTCACACGGATTTAGAGCAGCTTAATATGAATGAACTGTTCTATTTCCTTTGTACAGTTTCACAAAGTAAAAAAATCGTAATAATAGATTTATTTCAAGAAAAATCAAATTTTTTTTCTCAAAAAATAAATATTTTATCAATAAGGTGGTTCATTATAATATTTGTGTTTATTTTTATTTCAGCTCAAGGCATTTTACGTCGACTTACTGGTCCCCTTGGAAACTAATCTGGAGAAAGATACAAAAGTAGTACAGGTCAGTCAATAAGAATTTTTCCTTTCATAATCTTTTATGAGGAGAGTCCCATACTTCCAGAGATTGTTTACTACTAAGCGAGAGGGTCTCAGTAAGTACAAATAAGCTTAGTATCCCATGAGATAAGAATTTCTATTAAAAAAGTTTTGGTCAAAGAGGTATCTTCATGTTTAAGTGGCTATGTACAGTGGAGAATAACAACATAGTGGATGTCTTTTATAACGCTTTGTGAGGATTAAGTTTTCGTAGCTAAGGCAACGTTTGTAAGGATAATCTGAACTGGACAATATAAAACACCAAAGGTTGTTGTAGCCTTGTTCCATTCGCAACACCAAATATAAAAATAATATTTTTGTAATAGCAACATTGTCTATATCCTTTTTCATGATTCACTTGGGACATAATATTTGTATGCAACGCATATTTACAACAATAATTCTCACCTTGTTTTTTATATAAATATAATCCAGCTATTGAATAGTTTGAACTTGAACACAAACAAATTTAAAATTTGTTTAACATAAGTGACCACTTATCACCACCACTTCTCATAGAATCAGTTTTATGCCCGAAACTTCTCATTTAGGAAAACCTGGTGGTAGAATATAGGCTGTTTATGATTAATCTATTTTTAATGGAATATTTCTTTTTTATCAGTCGGAACAAAAACGTTTCTTGCAACAACACAAACTTCGTTCAGAGAGCTACAGCAAGGCCGCTGCAACCATCAAGAAGCAACGTAAGAAGAAGACCAACGTCACTAAAGTTGGATCAGCTATGGATAAAGAAATGAAGGTAATAAATAATTCATGGCATCGCTTATAACCTTGTTTATGTCGTAATTATTTTTAAATTGATGTTTAAGCCTTGTATTGTTACTCTATGTTTATATCCTGGTTTCAAATTTCTTTAGATCCGATATAAATGAATTAATACGAATCATTTTTCAGGAGTCATGATATTTAAGTTCTTGTATTTTTATACACAATAATATACATCATATATCTAGATGTGGTATAGATAACACAAGATCTTATTTTGGGCTTAATAATAAGTGTAAGTGAGGAGTGTACATATGTATGAGCTAAACAAACATGAGGAATACCTGATGGTAATCGTTATTGCAGACTGAACGTTAGCAACATCAATGGTTACTACGTACCCATGTTTTGTAATAACAATTTATTTTATAATTTGCTATATAAAATAAATTGTTATTAAATATAGGTTAAAAACACGACTGTTTTTTAAAAAGTTTTATCCGTTATTAATGGCGTTTAAAATCCGGTTTTGAAACTATATAGTCTATGCCACTCCGGGGAAAATACGAAAGTGACTCCTCACTTATTGAAAACAGTGTCTTAAAAACCTTGCTTCTGGTAGGTCAATCAGGTATAAATAGATTTAGCATATGTGACAGTAACAGAGGCAAGTTTCATGCTCCAAACAAAATGCGCCTTTACTTAACGTAGGAAAACATTACATAGTGTTGTACTGCTATTCGGCATCAGCATCTTCTGTGAAGTGGAGCTATGAAAATACGACTTATATCTCTCTTTTATTAAGGAATATTAATGAAAAGCTTAAAATAAGCTTAAAATATTAATGGTAATTTTGTTTACAACAAAACAAAATCGCCACCGTTTAAGTTGTCTCTTTTTTTGTTTCTTGTAAATTTCGTCTTCCGGGATTCATTTTCCTTTCTTCAATTCTCTGTCTCCATTTCATTATGTTTTTTGTTGCAG
The DNA here is from genome assembly GCA_943193645.1 of Acentria ephemerella. Lineage (NCBI taxonomy): Eukaryota > Metazoa > Arthropoda > Insecta > Lepidoptera > Crambidae > Acentria > Acentria ephemerella. The sequence continues at coordinate 3,996,466 of OW971886.1, read as the reverse complement.
AATATGCAAATATTGGAAGAGGAAAAAACCAAATTGGATGCTTTTTGTGAGCAAAGCTTAAAGAATGTAAGTACCAAGTCTTAAACTACTATACAACTTTTTTTTTAATTCCTATAACTTCAGGATTATTTTGATTTAAAAATAACTTTGTCTGATAAAAATACGCCCACTAGTCATAGTTTTGTAAGAAGGACAAAGTAAATAATTTTAAATATCACCACAACTGATATTACTCTTTCTATTTATGATATGTAATTGTTTTAAGTTTTACTTGAAAATAAGCAAGAAAATGTTAGACTTTAAAAATAATATTTTAGTACCTAACATTAGTACCAGTCAAGGGAACACGTTATGTTATTAACGCTTTTTTCAACTATTAACTATTTAATTCTACTCTAACGGCAGTAATCATTAGTTACAAGAAACGTGGTACTGATGAGTAATGTCTTAACTCGTAGGCGATGACCCAAGAACGCCGCCGCTACGGTTTTGTCCTCGAACGACAGTGTTCCCTTGCGAAACACTGGCTCGCCTACCATAGTGCAGGTGCCAATGCTTACAACACTGGTTTGGAGGAATGGCTCGAGGTTTCCAGGACCAGAGAATATCTGCCTCCTAACGTTGAAGCTATGTTCGTCAGCAGGATGAGGGTGTGTAACCTAAAATTATTATCAATAGTTCTACGGAAAAATCAAGGTGATTAATTGGTTACTATTTAAATTTTTAAGATGCAACTAATTTTCTGATAGATGTTGACATGAAAATTTTAATGCGAAGTATATAAAAGAGGAAGGAAAAAGTATGTTAATTAAATATTTATTCACTTAAATGACTGTTCTTAATGTTAATAAAATGAATTTAAAAAGAAAGAAAGGAAGTAGGGAATATGAAACATGTTTTTTATTTCATGCCATTTAACACTGTGAGCATTAAAAAACACATTTACAACCTCTTACTTATTTATTGTGCCTCGGGATATCTCATAATAAAATGTTTACCCACAAATCAAAATAATATATTTTTGTCTTTTTATATTGTTCATCTGGGACTTTCAAACTCTCACAAAATCCCAAAACACATGCAAACACAAAATAGTAGATTTCGTAGTAGAATCAGTCGTGGAGTCGATAAACTTATTGTATGCTAGATTAAAGATGATATAAAAAATATTTTTGTCATATAGTGGTTTATTTTTTTTTTAAATAAATAAAAGGAGACTACTTACTTATTATAATTTTCTATGAAATTCCAGGCAATTAATGAAATTACTTATAGCTAATTTTGATAGGTCAAAGTCAAAGAATAAATTATGCAAATTATGCAATGCATTTGAGTAGGTTTACATTTTGTTGTGTAAAAACTAGCACTTGTTCCTACAGAATTGACGTTTTTTGTCCTACATAGTAATCAAATCAAATAAAACATGATCAATACGTAATATTCGATTTATTTTAATATTGTTGTTCTTTTATTTACTTTCTATTCTATGGATGATGATATTGATGACATTTATACTCGTTTCAACAGCAAGTATCATTCTGGGCTGATGAAGACGTTTACGCCAGTCCCAGAGCTGGGGATGATGATGACCGCGCATCCATAGGCTCAGCGTTGAGGAAAACCCGTTCCGTGGACGCCTCATGTCTTGACGTCAGATCCATTGGTGATCTAGGATCACCAACCCAGGGACTTTCAAGAGCTAAATCAGACTTCAATTTGCAAGCTAGTTTACAGAGTGATCAGCCAGGTGAGGCACTTTATCTAAGTTTTCAAAATTTACTTAGTAATTTACACATCAAAATTATAAACCTTGGTGATAGACGACAAATTATAAACGAAGGTACCAAATACACTTTGTTGGATTTTTCTTAATCATTTAGTTTGCAGGAGAGGTGGAGAACTTTATATAATTTAAATTATTACAGTTTAGTTTGCCTTACACAAATATTTTAGAGTTAACGTTCATATACGATGCGAATTAAATTCTTAAGTTTTCTTAAGAATCATTTTTAGCTATGCGCTATAGGACCGTAACATTTTTACTTGAGATATTCATAGGTATTTTTATTATTTAGATAAAGAAATAGAAAACCGTCCTGCAACCCGTCCATCGTCATTGGCTCCACCAACCAGCATCACTCGTGAACCGCCACTGGCAAGAGCTCTATACGCGTACGCCGCCGCCGGAGACAACCAGCTCAGCTTCCAACAAGGAGATTTACTCGCCCTTCTAGGAGAGAGAACCAAGGGTTGGCAATATGGGGAGAATTTGCGATCACACCAAGCTGGATGGTTCCCTCTTGCCTACACTGAACCTATCTTAAATGAAGAAATTATGTAAGTAAAATATAAGGTTACCTGTCAATCCAATTCACTATCACGTTAACGGTTTCTTGAACGCTGATACCATCGGCTTTTTCTTCAAAAATTAATTAATAAATCTATCAGTGACAGTACAAAGAAATGTACTGTCACTGACAGTAAAAAGACAATAGCTTAGGGGTGAAAGAGGATACTTGACTTATTTGCTAATATTATTTATTTGAATTGAAGGAATGACTTTTGCATCTGTTACAGTCCTGATTAAATTGTCTGGTTCGTTAAGATAAATGTGATATAATCGTTTTCTAACCGCTCACCTCGAGTACTCACGGCATAAAATACGCATGTTGTAACAGATATTATTGCGATTTGGAAATCAGTATTGGATACCATTTTTATGGCGTCTATAAGATATACGCAATAGTCATGTTACTTTGTAATTATTTTATAACCTGCCCATAAAAATTGCAAAACTATAGGAAATGTTTGAAAGTACTCTTCCTTGTTAATCAATTTATAGCCATTACATAACTATTTATAGATTTATTTTTTCATTACATTTATTACAGTTCATAGTATCATAACAGCACTACTGCTTGAAGAAGTATATATTTTAACATTGTTATTTTAAATTAATTTAAATTATTAAAAATACTGAATACTATCAATCTTAACCTACTACTTTCATACGGCAGTATCACCTTATTTCAATGACGCACAAACTTTTCGTCACAAAATGTCAAAATTTTTATAGAGGCAGTTCGCCAGCACGCTGGAGTTCTGCCCAGACGCCCAATGATGGACCACCGCCCGCGCCGGTTGCGCACGCGCAGACCACCCCCAGTATCCCTTCAGTACACCAACATCACCACCCCCCGAGAATGTTTGGAGATACTGTTACAGCTCACCATGTTAACAAGGTACGAAAATAATCTTTCACAGTACTTTAGTCAAATTAATAACTAATATCTCTTTTTCTCAATTTGTATAAAAAATGAGCTGTCTGTGTAATAAGTCATTTTGACATTTAGAGGCTGATGTTCGCCAGTGATAGTGTTGACCCTACAACTGTCGACATCCAATTCGATGTTGTGTTACTTGTCCTTGTCATTTTGGATCCCGCCATCCTACTGGCACCATCCTTGCGTCATTAGGATGTAAGAATTTTTTGCACCAGCTGCCTTTCCGGGCATCATGACACGCTGAATATTCGACACCCATTTATGCTGGGTTTAAATTTATACTATTGAATCATGTCAAAACCAACGCCTCGTAACATGTAACCAAAATCATAATCCTAATACTATTAATCTTGTCTTAAAGGCTTATGAAGCATGTAAGCTCTTAAAATCTTATTATGATTCTATAACAACTAGCTTAGTCAAGAGACTTTCCAATATGTATTAATAATATTCTTAATTTAGATCATTATTTACCTGTCTGGGATATTTCAACATTTTTATCTAGTCAACCCTAACCAACCATATCAGCCTACCGCACTGATGATCAATCATCAATAATAAATCTAATCTGTACACTCATCTCAGATTACTTTTTATAACTTTATAATTATTTTGATAATTTCATTCAAACAATAGGTGTCTTATGAAATTTGTAATTACGTTTAAACCTCATAATTTAGCAAAATTATATCATCTCCGTTCCGGTTAGTAACAAACTAATTGTAATACAGCACCTAGTATGAAAGTGGCTCGATACAGTCAATTAGAGGTTAAACTTACTTGCCAGGGCCGCTTGGGTAGTGGATCTCCAGGACTTCCGCCAACATTACCGGCGCCATCACCCAGCGCCCTCAGCTCATCAGCGAGTGCTACCTTCCATGCACCCGCCGCAGCATCGACTCCCGGAAATGCTATTAAAAACTCCACCTCATCAGCTAGTTTCACCACTCATGCCGTCATTGAAACCCGTAGCTTCGGACCACAGACGCTTCCCATGCGTTCTCAGGTACGTCATTAGATGATTTCACATACTAAATAACCAATTTTAGTTTTATATCTTTAAGCTTTTCTATTGGATTTTCCTAGTTATTTTTATTTCTAAACTACCCCTCAAACAAATCAAATAACACACAATTAAAAAATAATTTTAATAGGTCAAACCGTTTTTGAGTTTTAGCGAGACTAACGAACAGCAATTCATTCAAGAATGAAAAATAACTATTGTGAAATATAATATTTAACTTTGGATATTATTCTAAACAATTTGAATATTATTTCAGTTTTATCGTCGTTCTTATTATATTATTTCCTACGCATACTTTATTGATAAAATAATCAGTTTGGTCATTCATTCACAAGCACGTCAAACCCTTAATCTAGTTTTATAATATCTACAAGAATACGCAGGCATGAACGTATTTTAACATCATTATAAATTTTAATCAGTATAATGTGCATTAGATGTAAACGTAGTTTGCAAGGTCATAAAATGTATATAAAATAAAGATCCGTTCACTTAATTATAGTGAGAATGCTACGGCGTGAATAAACTGACCTTCTTTTGACTCTCTTGGAATGAGAATAAGTCATAATATTATAATATTTCTTATATAGGTTACTCAAAATAAAGCTGGTCCTGCTAAGACTGCCGTGACAGCTGTTGGGGCAGTAGGAAACATCTCCCTCCACAGTTCCAATGATTCCGGATTCTCAAATGAACCTCCTCCACAGCCTGATGTGGATTACAGTGATGAAGAAGCTCAGAGACTGCGTGTGCCTATTAGGTAATTTGAAAAATACATTTCAGTATATTAATGTCGTTTTTTTGCTTATTCGATCATTTAGTTGCTATATTTCATTTATTTTTGTAGTTATTTATTTCTTTTATTTTTTCCTCATAGTAAGTCCACCCACCAAAACAACGATCATAAAGCCTATTTACTAAAAACCCAAAGCTTGAAACGAGGGCCGAAACCAAGCATGCACCCGAACAATGGATATTTGACCGATGACCAACAACTTATATTACGTAATATGTTGGATATGGATAAAGATTCACAAAAAGTTAAACGGACCAAGTCATTCTGGAAGTTTGGTCGTACAACTTCTGAAGAGATAATGGAGGGCATGTCACTATGGCAACACCGTGATATTGTCGATACTGTGCCTGAATATAAGAAAAAAATGTTTGTAAAAATAAAGAAAGAGCTTAGGCCCGCTCCAGAAATACCAGATGTTAGAAAAACTGCGAGTCCAGATAAAGCTGTATCAGTTGAAAATATACAGTCGCGTCCAAAGGAAACAATTGATAGAAAAGAAGTAAAAGTTAGCAGCGGTATTCGCCCAGCCAGAAGCCTAGGATCAATTCAGAACGAAGAAAATCAAGAAAAGTCAATAAAGGCTAATGAGAACTATAACCAGCGAAGTCAGACATTGAACAGAAAAACCATGTCAGATAAATCTATCATAGAAGAAAAACAAGAAGAATTTATTTCCAGAAACGAATCTAGACATTCTGATTTAACTAATACAAGCACCATTAAAACAAACTTCGAAAACAGTTTTTACAACGACGAAAATGGCGATGGTTTCGTAATGAAAACTGTAAAACGCCGAGAAATTCTACAAAGATACGATAATGACAGCAGTTCTGATGTCAATTCTGTTGCTTCCAGTACTGATCCCTACGATTGCATTATTGTCGATGATCATATGACTTCTCGGAAACAACAAGAACTTGATAGGCGCCGCCAGGCACAAATGATAGATGACGATATTAAAAAGCGCAAAGAAAATGCCTACATGCCAGAGTTTGAAGAGATTGAAGTTACCCCGATAAGGCCACATGTTCGTGCCACTTTATCTTCAGAAAAAGTTAAGAAGTCTTCACATGAAAGGAGTCCTGCTAAAACTATGGAATTCAAAACATTTAAAGATAATTCAAAAGAACTGAAAACGTTTTCAGCTTCATCGGAGACTTTAAAATATAAAGATAATCAAGCCACTGATAGATATGGCATACCAACTGAACGTAATAATAATGAAAGTAGAAACGACAATGCTTATAATGGACACGATGAAGGAACTCTCAAATACAAAAAACGCTCAAGCAAAGAAGAAAAAATCCGCCAACAAAATAACATGGACAATGGGAAAAACAAGAAAGAATACCCTCAAGCCGAAGCGCGTTCTCCAAAAGATATTAAGTCATATGAAAACAGAGAACCAAAGATTGATTACTCATTGGATAGACGTCAGATGAAGAGAGATTTTTCCGAAACAAAGAACAGGACTGACCCAAGAAATAGGAGTAGACCAAATAGAAGTTATGATGATAGTACGTTACCTTACAATGGTCGAAGAGAGGAAAGGTATTATGAGGCAAATATATCGTACTTTAGTGACCAAGAGCGTCGTTCGTCTCGATATGATTACGAAACAGATTCTAAAAAAGCTGAAAAATCTAAAATTCGTATAGAAGAAGCAAAATTAGAAGCAAGACGATTCATCGAACGTCGCAGTGAGGGTCCTTACAGTGAATCCGACGATCAAAAGTTCAACGAAGCATTAAAACAACAAAGACCGCAATTACTGCCACGAACAAAACTATTAAAGAGATCAGTAGAAGGAAATGAACTACCAGAAGAAGGCCATACATTTGGACCATGGTATGATCTGTGGGGTCGCGAAACTGCTGTATACAAGTAATTAATATAAGTAAGCTCGGCTTATGAAATTGTTTATAATCTTAAAGTTCAAGTTTAAATAAGTTTTTTGTTATCCCTTATTATTTTAAATCATACCCTTTATTTGTTATTGTATCATGATTTGTGTTTTACCTAAGTTAAACATATTACCTTTTAGACTTTGTTGTAAAAACAATGTATATTTAAGAATTTTTAATTCTTTCTTTGCTGCTACTCTAAATAAAACTATATCGACAGTGCAAAATAAAGGTATTATAATAACTACATAGAATGTAAATATTGGAAGACATCAGCTCTGAAATACAAATAAAGAAAAAATGTATCAGAAGCCATAATAAATATAGTATAATCAAACAACATATTATTTTTCTTGAAAAGTATAAAGTATATCAATTAGAATGTAGAAATAATCGAATTAGTTAGGTACGTGGGATTTTGGATCTAAAATTGCCAACTAGTCGGCGGTATTGTTACACAGAAAAGAAACCTTAAAGTTATCGTAGGTAGTTGTTTATCGTTATGTAAATAAGTAATATTATTATACATATCACACAGGCCGCAGCAGTTTGCAACAGTGAAGCTACGGAAGACTTTAACAAACGATAGATCTTCACCGGCCATCGAATAATTATTTCATATGCTATGATTTTTTTGTTAATTAATATTAATTGTAAATTAAACACACCATGTATTTTGTACAGTTAAATATTCATAGTTTAACAAAGAATATTATATCACAATTTTTACAATAATGGAATTTGAAGTCTTTTATTACCATCCCCATCTAAATTGTCAGTATACCGGTAGCTAAGAAAAAGTGACTGATAATAGTGATCCTTACTGCTAGGTGAAAAATCAACGTCAATTGGTTCCAAGCGACAATAGCTGATGATTTATTGCGCTTCCGATTCCGGTGAGGCGCACCGGATGCTACAGGGTCACACCAAAAAATATTGGCACCGATATGTTATGGGCCCTGAGGGACTACGAAGATACCTATTATATTATATCATACAGATTGGTATAGAATTAACAATTCTTAAGCCACTATTATTATTAATTTCATCCAGACCACAAAATGTATTTATTAATCATTCATATTCAGAACAGTATTCTAGTGATTTAGTTTAGAATTAAAAAATTACGAAAAATTTAAGAGCAAATTGTAAAATTAGACATTGAATTCCTTGGTATTATATTATTACTTATTTTTCAAAATGTATGTAAAGCAAAAGAGTTTCCTACGATGAAATGGCGTTTGATTTCAACCCAGACGGCAATCATATTTTAGGTCAAAGCGCCGCTCGAAAACGCCTACGTTTATGATATGGCAAAGGGCTTTAGCTTAGATTTTCTTTGTAAGCGGATGAAGGCGAGGCGCAAAAAGAACTGCGATTATACCGAGCACAGACCCAGGAAACGTGAGCTACGAGCTTTGTCCTGTAAAAAGGTGCACGGCACTACAACCTAGAGGGTGAATGGCTTTGTAGCTCTTAGTATACAGTAAGTACAGTTTACTTAAAAGTTTTAGAGAATGCAATTAGTATATTAAGCAGAAAATAGAACTCACAACATAAAGATGCCAAAAAGGACATATGATTTAATATTAAATTCAGTTTAGCAACTCTGATTATTCAAACAGAAAATGCACAAATTCGTCTACATATTCTAACACGAAATGATGTTCAATGAATGAATTAATTTGTAATTATCTATTTTCATTGCATTGTAAGAGGGCAATTAAGTTGATGTACGCTTTATTTGATTGGCTGTATGCAAATAATAAGAATGTTGTTTAACGGATCATCAGAATTCGAAAAAATTAAGCTTTATTGTTCTAGTAACGTCATGTTTCCATGCTTCAAAGCGTTATTTTCGTAATACAACTTACGTGAAAGCATTCATCAAAGTTACTATAAGTCTGTATTGCTCTTAAACTTATATTAGGCACGTCATAGCGTAGTGTTTCAAGCCGCTCTGTCCTAAATTATGAAAATAAAGCAACTTTCGCCATAGTTAGTCCCTGGATGAGTCATTCAAAATTTATCTCAAGTTCCTCTGTGCTTGAGAAGGGACGTTAAGCTGCTCGTTTCATTTCTTGAACCGCTTTCACATACCGAACCGTTGTGGGACAGTTTCCCAAGCTCTTCATGTTTCTCTCATGTGTCAATGCCTGTGCCCATCAGTGGGAAGCGTGCAGGCTATTGATAATGATGAATAGGCATGTTTTTCACAATACTTTGACTATATATAGAATAACCAACCGACCTGAAATAACATTGTGTGGTGGAATAGGAATTTATGGTAGCTTCCTCATGACAAACAAGCAAATAGCATGCCTCCGTTCGACATAAAAATCAATTTGCGGTGCAAATCGAGCGCACACACCGATACTTTCCAAGTCAACGATTCCCATAAGCTCCATGGCCTGGAAAAATTCACAATTTTATAGAAAAATTATTATACGTTCCCGATAATTTAAATGCATCCTGTTTCGAGATACAGGGATTTGGTGCATGGATCTTTCATAAAAAATGATTTACAAATAAAAATTAAGTAAAGTAAGTATATGTAATACTAGTAAGACAAAAGTTGATAGGTTCGATATGATGTTTTTTTTATATATTAAGCTCAGCAAATGACTCGATAGCACCTGATGATAAGCAGCAGAGGAGTCCATATGTGAAGATAGCTAGTGAAGCATGCGACATGCTGCCCTAGCCACCGTCACCTTGCCGGCCCAAGAAGTGCCTATTCACGCCTCTGTACAAAGAAACCCATGTTGTATGAAGGAAGGAATGCGTGTAATGTTTACCATACACGATGGGATTTCTTTAGCGTTTGAATACAGTTGGATCGGGAAGAAATATAAGGATTATGGTAACTATTCTGGGTAAAACGGAACAAAGAAAATTACCTCAGTAAGCCTTACAGTTTTCTATGGTAATTATCTTAGTTCTGTAAGCTTATTACCGCTTATTATTCAAATTCACAACGTTGGTGCTTAGTGTGTTTAGTCATTACCTTCCATGCGGGAGCAGCGGTTCGAACTCCGTCACGTACCAATGTTTTTGATTTTTGAATGCATACGTACGTTTATTCGACGATTTTACGGTGAAAGAAAACATTGTGATAAAACCTGTACATACTTGTAAAGACATTCTAAAATTGTCTATGATGTGGACCAACCCGTACTTGGCCAGAGTGATTAACTGAGGCGCTGTTGACTATGATGATTTAAATTTTATTCATTTATTTGTGAAATGCAGGATCATTTTACAACGATTGATGTTAAGGTATGTTAGTTTCACTTCATTTCCACCCTTTTCAATTTTCAAGTATGTAAAATTGTCAATAATAATAACAAACCTTCACAGTTACTCATAAAAGTTCAATTTAAGTAATAATATTTAATAAATTAAAGTAAGTCATGACTATAATAATGTCAATTAATAAAATTATCAATATTTAATAATAATATTTCAAACATATACAACTATTTCAAAGATAAGTCTTTCTATAAAAAATAATAACAATAATATTATATATAATTAAGATATTCGCCTTAACAACCGTTGAGAAATCGATTTTTTCTTTTCCTAAGAAAAATAACAACACCTTTTTCTCTTTTCCATATGTTGGATCTGATTTTAGACCATAAAATAATTAAATGATTAAGAGTTGTCAATTTGCTGAAGATATGACAATATTTGAGACTTGAATTTGAATAAAGTAAACAATAAATTAAAAGAATTAATAAGTCAATACCTTTATTTAAATATTTTTAACGATTTCTCAGCGGTTGTTAAGGCGAATATCTTAATTATATCGCACGAATAGTGAGTATATTCTTTGGTATGTCATACAAATATCCAGTCCATTTACTAACCCTAATCTCCGTATTAAAGTTCCGGACGTGCATAATTCGAGCAAACTGCGACCGAAGGACCCTCTATAACCAATAGTCTTTCAAAATGTCCATCGGGCGTTTTCCACTGACGTATTCCGGGTTACAAGGGGACAAATGACATTTTTGGGATATTTCAGTTGGAACGACTACAATTTAATGGAGCGCACTTTATCAGACAATTGAATATGAAAATTTATTTTTAAAGGAGTTAAAGTATGTAGCTTGCAGAAAAGTTTTCCAGTTACAAATTTCTTGATCTTTGAATAGACCAAGTATGATCCTTGAAATTTCAAATATAATAATCCGTTTTCTGTATAGCTATAGATTCCCTTGTTTTGGCAACGCGAACATCTCTATACAACCACACTTACCTATAGACATTAAATATCAGTCAAATAATAAATGAAATATAGAATATGTAATATTATTACCAGATTCTAAGATTTAATAATATATCATGTTTTTTTAGATTAAATGTAATAGTCTATCTCTTTAAAAAAATTCTCATAAAAATAAAGTTAACGTCTTTAAAGATCTCTAAAAAGACTTATGAGAACTGCCAAGGTCAGTGGTAGCAATTGCAAGGAAAACGTTTTTTAAAGAATGGTAGGCATTTCCGCCTGCAACGAAATAGCAGCTCTTACGTTTCTACGTTTTGATTTTTATTTTTTTAGTTTTCACAAGGTCGATAAGGTGCAAGTGACCCATCTAGCCGTGGTGTTACAATCGTTAATAGGCTTTTGATTAGGTGAGCCATAAGCTTCTTTACTATCTCAGTGGAATAAATACTATATCTTTACTACTCTTAACCTTAAACGTTTTAAATAACATCTGATCTGTCATTAGATCATAAAAATCAGGATATCGTAAATGTTTGAAAACTCGGAGCACAAATACTACGGCAGTGGGTAAATCCCGTTGATAAGCGAACAGGGCAATTTGGCACGCAGACTCTATCGCAAACCGATGCCAGCCCGCTCAGACCTCAATGCGCGACGTTGTTTCAGTTTTAACGCACTAATTTATATAAAATAAGGTCTTATACCTCATGAAGAACAAAATTATTTTTAACGTCTATGAAAAGGTTTTGTATTTTTTTAGTGCAATTTAATATAGTGTTCTTTCTATTATGTTGTTTCAACTATATGTACATGATGTTTACACTTATTAGTGGGGTTCAAGACTACAGCTGTAACCTATGCAGTCGCGTCCCATACTTATTGTATGTCGTAACTCTATTTAGTGTTGTAAATAAAATAAAAAACTTGTGTTGGAGTCTCCTAAGGTGCTTGTAAATAGGAACTAATGTTAAACAGATGAAAAACTTTCCTCGATATTTTTTAAGTCTTTTTCTTTAGTATACATAAAAAGACAAGTTGATAACCATTAAATGGACTAAGATGTGATTTTTACACTAAGATAGGGTTTTTTTACTATATGATTTTAAAGTTGTATCATCACACTATGAACAAAGGCCGCAGCGCAATGAGGATTTTGGTGAAGCATGTAGTAGTTTCACAATTTATTTTGAGGGACCATATATATTGTAGACGTTAATAAGCCTAGAGTCTATATATGATAAAGCTATTTCGATGTAGTCATTCATTTACAAAGTTCATATGTAGCTTTAAAATAATTACCGAGTAAAGCTTTAATTTGATTTGTTAATATCATGTGTATGGACCAAAATATTCATATTGTGATTTGCTGTCATTTTGTTGTCTCTACACTGTATAGTTATGTTACAAATATCAAATTGAATTTGCATTTGCAAATTATTTACGTGTTAATATATTTTTTATGATACGTCATTCAACAATTTACTGCCACGAATCAGTATATTCATTTATTTCTTCGTAAGTTTCCTGATAGTAAAACGAATACATTCTTACAGTAATATTATAGGGTAGAAAGACTTCCACACCAATAGAAAACAAAGGCAGCGCCATTGACATATTTAACAAAAGAGGTTTTCAAGTACTAAATAAAAGTTTTCAATCCAATTTTCCAAAACTAGCAGAAGTATTAAACTGGGGACTTTTGCCAAACAAAGTGAAGTAAAACAAAGAATTTTTCTTTTCCATTCATCCAATTACTGGTGAATTGTAAGTAACTAAAATTAATCGAAAAAGTCCGCGGCAGCATGTCTGTCTTTTAAGGTTGACTTTTTCTTGATTAAATAATCAAGAAAAAATATGTAACTTACTTACCACGTACATGTTGTTATTTTCCGACATACATGCAAATGAAGCTAGTCTACAAAAAAGAACACAGTAAAAGTAACATAAAAAATTTATTACTTTATTGAATATTATCGCCGACCGTCTGGTCGAATTGTCAGTACCTCTGTCTATTTAGCCAGAAGTCCTAGTTTGGAAATCCTATAGAGGCAGATATTAGTTTAATGATTATAAATATTTTTTCACGAATCACGTAGATTTATTTACTATATTTCTGATATTTATATTACTATCTATATTTCTTCATTATCTGGTATCCATACTACAAGTTTTTTATGGTGCTTAACTTAAAATATATAATAAATGTATTATAACTATATTATTATTATTACTATAACATCTTAAAGTTTACCGAAGTATGAACCGATTCTATTCTAAGAATGTATTGAATATGAACTATTTTTATAGTAAATGAATATGACAAAGTTACTCCCAAGAGAAATAAATTTATTATACAAGTCCAATTTTAAATTCTCCGCTGATTTGAAATAAATACCTTATGATACATTTTATGATACAAAAACGAAACACAATGGGGTCTTAATGTGTCTAGACCAGTGAAAAAGTGTCTGAAACTTGGAATTGACATTTCTCTTTATGACCGCTCCGTTTATTATTGTTCCACTTGTGCCGGAGCCAACTAGATACTGGAAGCCAAATTCTATGCTGAATGGGTCCAGGGCCTGGCACACTTGTGCTATCGTCCGTGATTCTGATTTAGTAAATCGACTTGTGAGTCAGCAGTTTAGCGAATGGTGATGTGAAATACGTGTTGGATGCAAGGGGACGAAAATGGAATTGGCTTTCATTTCTTCACATAAAAATTACGTTCAAAGTGCTAACTCACGCAAGAATATTTCAGTCGATTGAACTGTAATTTTTAATGTTTACGATAAGATCAAAAACTCACAAAAAGAACCAAACTACGTTTAATTTGACCTTTTTTTACTAAATAAAAGCTGTTTTGGCTGGAAATTGCGAAGGAGTATCTTGGGGCATGTACAATCTCGACCCCAATTCCCTTAAGAAGAAAAACATTGCGACAGATAAGTATTATGCCAGTCAGGACTCGACAGCCAGTCACTGAAGTACTGTTTACCCTCGGAAAGTAAATGTCAATAAGCTGCAAATGCGCCCTGCCAGGGGAAGTGTCCGCAAGCAAGCCCCTTTTGTTCCAGGAAAAAAGTGCCTATGCAAATTATATTTGTTTAGACAACCAAAAAAATTCAGAAGATATCCGAAGATATCAGTTACCTAACAAACTAAAACTTACCTTTCTATGGTCTGAAATACAGTAAAAACAAGATAAACGGCAAGTTAGTTACTTGTTCAAGGAGCTAGGCTATCTATTAGTTAATGTTTCTAGTTTATTCCGATAAAGTTATTTGTATTATGTGTGCGTGTGAAGGACAAAAGGTTAAAAGGCTTAGAATCGTACTTTAAGCTGACTACAAAAAGGTCGTTGATCCAATTTTCATAGTTATCGAATTAAGTCAAGAGACTAAAGGCTCTTCGCCGAATAAAATACTACTGAAAATTTAACAGTCGAATATAATGATTTTTGTAAGATAAAGTAAGTATACCCTCACCTACATAACAAGGTCGCTAATAAATTGAGAAATTGATTCGTTTGAGTCCGACAGAGATTATATTTAAAATATATATATATTGAAATGCGATACTTAATTACTTTATTTGTCAAACCGTTAAATTCTAGCGAAATATCCAACTAAAAAAAAGCTCCCAAATGGAGATTTGGTTTAGTATAAGTTAATCTTTATCATAAGATCAATGAAAAAGATTTCCTTACTAATTTAACAAAAAAATTCGTCTTCAAAAGCTAAATATTAAGTAACGGCGAAGGTTCTGCTTGGCATTCACTGAAAATGAAATCATGTTCTCCTCTTCTTTTTCATTGAACTTAAATAATATAAGTATATAATTAATCTTAGAAGTGTCTAATAAGTCGATACTTAGACAATGCATACGTTTATGTTCCTTTAAGCATGTTTTTGAATGCACAATTTGCTTTACAGTCGCCTTTTTAAAAACGTCAAATATCGTCATTGGCGATCAGTCCATTTCTAATCTTAAATTTAGATTTTAGTCTATGCACAACAGAAACTGGGCCAATAATAGCTTTATATAAGTTTTTTACTTCTTATAACAAACTGAAATCTCTCCACCACCTTTAACGTTATTTTGGATGGGGATCCACAAAAACTGATAACGTTGAGAAATGGGATATCTATCGAAAAGGATCTTATTTGAAATTCTCGGGAGGTGGCGAAGGTGTTTGTTGTTTCTAGTTTTATCCGAAGTGTTGATACATACATATTCTAGCAGCTTTACTGAGAAGGATTTGAACTTTCGTCGATTTGAATTTAAGCCAACTACGTGGAATTTAAAGATTGATCTATCAAGTTACGTATCAAATATAACAAACATAACCCTCTTTTTAGGCTCCACCACAATCGGGTAAAGATTAGAAATTTGAGATATTTACCATTTAATTTCTTTTTTATCGGTTTTATTTGTCTATCCGTGATTATGGCATACATCGCCTTTTATTAGGGAGGCAGCATTTCAAACACGTACCAAGTATTTTCAAATTTTGAATTCATATGTATCTTTATCGTTTTTACTGTGAATAAAATATCGTGAGGACACACACAAATGAAGAAATTTTTAGACTTTGTGAAGTCGACCAACCTGCGTTTGGACAGCTTGGTTGGCTTAAAAATTAAATTAAAATAAGGCCTATTCGCCTTGATTTGAATTTTTTTAGGTACTCGTTGTCTATAGTTATATGTATATTAAATAAATTACCTCATCAATATAATGACTGTTTGTACCAAAATAAAGAGAAAAAAAATTAGGGTAGGATCGAACCCCTCCGAGGAAACCCGGTAGTGGAGCCAAATAGGATATTTTTATGTCATTGACATACGTGTTACAATAGAATTGCGACCTTCCGTCTGTGCAATAATTTTGAATCTGGTATTCCATTGTTTCGGTTCAACTTTAAAAGCCCTTTTCATAAATACAAGCCTTTATTGTAGATGTCCATAGGACCAATCAAATTGTACAACCTTTATCAGGCCTATATTGTAAGAGGCAATACCAAGCTACTGCTTCCAATAAGAAGAACAAAACTTGATACTGTTTTGTCTCTCAAGCAAATCAATTTATTTTAATATAAATGCCAGGTCTCCTAAATCGTGTGACCGTGATTCAAGTTTTAACTTAGAATTCTGAGTTTTGCGTAATGAGGTTCAGTTAATTTGTAATAAAATTGTTAGAAATGGTTGGTTACTGATGATGAACGAACGTTAGGTTATTTTCAAAGAAACAATAAATCTACATTTCATGTAGATTTTTTTTTTTTATTTAATTTTCATTTAGGGTTCATAATTAAGTAGAACTTCATTTGTTAAATATAGATAAACGAAGACTTTCACTTTGACTAATATTAAAAATAGTAATAAAAATAATACTGATTGATAACACTAACCATTTAAAAATCCAAAACTAAGCATCTTTAAGAGCTTTGGTTATGAATAACAGAGGAATATGGATAATACTAATTATTTATGAAGATATTAGAAATAGACAAAAATAAACTCAAAATCAAAAATCTTTATTCCTTCTTTCTAGTAACGATGATATGTCAACAGATATTGACAACTACTGATCATCAAATTTCTGACCGTACCGTTCACTATCTACCTAACCTATTCAATCCTTCGTATTAGGACTTGAGTTTACTATTCTGGTAAAATTTATCGTCCAAATAAGAGTTTGTGGTCATTATGATACGTTACTTACCAAAAAATTGAAAATTTATCATATACTCTACATTCCATATTATTCGCTTTATTATAACATGAAACTTCATTGCCCGAACGTTAATATTCAGATACAGCATTAAAAGGCTTAAAACCTTCTGTGGACTAAACAGTAATAAAATAAAATGTAACCAGGAACTTATGACCTCCAAATTGAAGCTTTCGAGACATGTTCAAAAACATACTAAGACAAAGGCTGCGTACTACGTTAATAATTAAATTAACTCGCGCGGAAATTAGATCAGTTATTCTCTGCTCTTATTGTATTTTATTTAATGAACACTCTTGTACTTACTGAGGAAAGTGAGAGAGGAAAGGTTTTAGGTTTATTTACCCAATAAATTGTTACATATAAAAGTTGGAAATATCATAATTAACTTTTTTAACCAGAAAAAAGAATCAAAAAATTATAAGTAGATTTACTTAGAATTATAGAGCATTATTTTTAATATTAATATTATTTATTTGAATTTTATGCAATGTTCTGTGAACTTTTTTTACTGTCTAAATACATAAATTATATATTAATTTGAGTTGTACATACATAAACCTAATCTAATTAAGCATGTTATAAGTTCCAACAGTTAATTTAGCATGGCTTACCTGCCTGTTAATTTGATTAAATAAGCAGAAAAAATGGTCAGCTCTAGACGGCTTAGATATCCTACTGGATCAAATTTAGCGGAAAATAAGGCATCATCAGTTTTCTGAGGTTAATCTAAGGAATCGAACTACAGAATGACTATTCAGATTTTCCTAGCTTTATTTTATCAAGCGAAAAACAAATTCTGTTTATAAATTAAGTTCAAAGAAATCACAGAGATATACGTTCTGGTACAGTCGGATAACAGTGTATACTTATCTGGGCAAACTACAACAGTCATATTAATTTAAGTGTTTTACTTATACTTTAATTCTATATCGAAATAAGTACAGGTCTGTCCCATCAGTATTGTAGGTTTATACTGTTCAGTATTAAATTAATGTCGACGTTATTAGCTTTTTTCACTCTTTTATAAGGAAACGCTTTCATCTTCGCTAGACCACATTTAAAATTTTATCTCTTTTAATCTATATCAAGAATACTGTGCTCTTTGTTGGTTTTTCCGAGCGTCTCCTGTGGACTAAGCGAACATACATGATTCAGACTGTTTTGTACTACTGTAGTAAAAGTCAATCGACTAAAAATTTTGCATTCTTTATAGACTTTTGGCATAATCAAACCATAGTTAGATCTTTGATTTCAGCGGGTTGCTATAGTATTAACACTTGATTAATTTAATATTTTTACTTTAATTTTCCCTAAGTAATGGGGTACATAAATATTATTTTGAAATTAAAACTAACAATTTATTTAGTACATATTTAAATACTATAACTGGAACAAATTGTAAATGCCCGGTTGATACCCACTTAAAGTTATGACTATTGCCTTTAATTACATTTATTTGTTTTTCTCAAACATATTCCCTGTTGTGACGATTTAAAAGAACTTAGTAAATGAATCGATTTAAATACAGTTATTTTGACTTTGACTTTGACTGCTTTTGGTACTCAAATAAGTATGGGAGTAAATTTTGTCCTAGTTTTAGGTATACAATATTTATTTTCAGGTACGATTTCTTTCAAATCAGATAAATTTAAAATTGAATTCACTTGGTAACTTTCTTTCGGTATCAATTAAAAGTTTGTATACATCTTTCTAATTGGCGGAATAATTGACATCCTTGACATTTAACTTAAATTAGGATATGATTTTATTGGAAATAAGTGCCAATGTCCTTAATTTAATATAAAAAATAAATTTTCACAGTAATAAAAAATAATATAGTATGTCGGGACTATTTATAAATGCTAACCCAAAACTCAAAATCAATTTTACGGTGTATTATTAATACAATAATGTACTAAGTATAATTGAAAATCAGTAATCAAGATTTCCAACTCAGATTAATAGAACTAGCTAGATTTTTTTTCTATTTCTTATTGCATCATGAAAGTAATCGTGCATTGCATCCTAAATCCTAAATGAAAGCCTGTTTTAGGTTCAGTATTTGTTCAGTAAAAAATATTTGGCAAACAAACCGCCTATTCAAGGTTTAATATACAAAAGGAAAAAATTATGCAACGAAAAAATCTCTGTCACAATATATTAACACCTTGAAAGAAATAAATTACACAGAATCAGCTTGAGTTCAGTGGATTGCGCCATTTCAGTGACGTCATAAATCATCGTCAGTTACACCTGCAGAGAGGGGAGGGAATGGAAAATATCACACGAGCCTACAGGGTATTAAAACCTTCCCATTGGAGATTAAAAAGTTCCGCATTTTGACAAGAAAGTAATTTAAAGACGAATTTGTTTATGTGAGTGGACAAATTAAAAAATATACGTTTATGCACTTTAAAAACATATTTAAATAAATACTGATCTCCGATTTGTTATTTAATTATTTTAAGAACAATCACTGTTATCGCAGATCAACTTTCCTAAGAGGCCTCTCCCCAGGTTATGCATGATATTAAAAATTATCTAAATTCATAATTTAAATTGAAAACGAAGCTTAATTGTGAGTAAATATCAGGTTAACTTTCCGGCAACCTGATAGATCAACAAAACGAGTAATCACGAACTGGAGAATTCGTTGCTAGGGTTTTCGAAAGGGCATTGAACTTGTGTAAATAATGGCTGAAGATATTTATTTATTTTCTTGTGTATTTTTAATTTTTCTAAGTAATTGACCGTTAAACCTTTTTCTTATTGAAGCCATCTTCCCTTTAAAATAAGATCTAACGACACGAAAAACCGCTCAATTAAAAATCTACTTTCACTGTGATAACACTGAAAAGCATAAAATTCATTCCCAAATCAACATCAAAGTATATTTTATTGATTTGTGATGTTGGTGCCAACAAAATAGATTGATCTTGTGTTGAGGAAGCAAAGGCTCGGCGGCGGAACCAAACATAATTAATGTCGTTACCTATGCATTACATAATAATATAGTACATATTTATATACTACATTCAAACTTCCGTGGAAGATAAGTATAATAAATTGTAAAAAAGCATCCTGTTCTGCGATTATTGACTACAAGACAAGGACGTTTACCGCAGAAATTGTGAATGACTTACCTACGTCCGTTGCAATTTTCTTGCACAAAATTTAACCTATCTTACATTAAGGACAGTGTATCTACGAAGATTTATGGACACCTCAAACAATAGTATGACTTTTTTTATCACTGTTAGTGAAAAGAATAAAAACATATATAAAATTTACTTTTGCGATACTGTTCAATTATAAATTCAAATTAATGCTGAGTATTTAGTTTAGGCCATTAATAGATGTTCAACAGGCAATTGGATAAATTGAAATAGCTATTTAGAATAAACATTGATGGCGGCTTAGTTTGCTTCTTGGTTATACAGCCTAATGCCGAATTCCAATATCTTTCATTTATGCTATATAAACTGCAAAATTTTAACAGTCTCAAAGTGAATTATCTTCAAAAGTTTTTATTTTCTATACACTATTAATAGAGGTAATATTTCTAAGTTTAGTTTAGAATATAAATGAACATACTCATCCGAGCTCATGATATTTTACATCAATACTAAGAATTGACATTCAGGGTTAAAACGTATAAGCTATATATGACTTCTTGTAGATACAAGGGTGAGGACAACTATAGCATTGTGGTTAGCAGTTACCGTAGACTAGTGGCATGTTGAGGAAATACTCCCGCATTGTCTACCCTATAAAAATCGATAAAAGTGTTATATTATCCCATTTAGATTCTTACTATGACAGCGATAGCAATTGCTCTCAATTCGTCATTAATTGTAGTCATAACAAGTTTCAATATGTAATGGTATTAACCAAACCAGCAATGGACTTACACCTCTTGTCAAATCCGACAAAATAAGTTGCACTTAGAAAATACACCCTCGTTTGGAATGATTTTGCACTAAAACGCGAGTGAAAAAATCCAGTAATCTAAATTGAATGAAACAATTAAAGTAAAAAATGAACGGACTAACTGGTGAAAATAAACTGTTGTACAGTTCACGAGTAATGCTTCTTTTCAATGAAATTTCTCAAGGATCCTTCCTCCATTTGATAGACTGAATTAAACATCGCTAAACCCTTGAGCTTTGGTAAAAAAATATACGAAGGTTTATAACTTACGAAATAAATTTTTCATAGCATTATGCATGTAATCATTTATAAAAGCAAAACAGAATAAAAGGAAATCAATTAAATGACACTATTTAAGAAATCGTAACAACTAAGAATGAAGTTTTATTTTTACTTATGTCGTCCCATTAAGCCTCCTCCTTACCCAACACATGTGGTTAGTAGCATCTAAGAAGCCATGTTCACGTGACAAATCCTTCTCGCGAGCTTTGCTGTCTCGGCACTGTCTAGACGTAACGACCTTTATAATCTGTGCTTATGCTGCTCTTACTTTTTGTTTTTGAGATCTGGATTCAAAGTGTCAATTATATTATTTCCAATATGTGACCTTCAAAAATTGAAATATTAGGAAAATCTTATCATTGTGTTTCGATCTTACTTCTAAATTCTTTTAGCATGTAAAAACAATCGATGATATCTAAGACAGATTAGAGCAGGAGTAGAGTATCAGGGAAGACTTATTTCCGTTTCGCAATACCCGTGCCAACTACGAAAAAGTCTAAATGACACTCCCGAGCTTGTTACGCAATTAAAATACCTAGAATTAACTACAACGTGATTAAAGTGCTGTAAACATCGCGTGCTGGATCAATTTGCGCTCTCCAAATACGCCGAGCAAAGGATGAGGAAAGCAGCGCTGCAGCTGCTAACAAGACCTTAATTCGTTATCTAATTAAATGATTTGCCCCAGGACGTGCAACTGTGCGAACTGCAGCGCTTCATATAGCGTTTAGCTGGAAGCGCTGTTGATACAGGTGCGAAATGCACTAATGAACCGATAGATGTCTGAATTTAACTTTAGGGCTGTATCTGCACTTGGCATGTAGGTACATAGATACTTGCCTGCCTAGTTACATCAAAATGCCATTAGTATTAATTGTATAATTGTACAGATACCGCGATAAGATTGCTATCTTACATAATAGAGATTGAAATGAATTAGATCAATTTTTAAATTAATTTTCTCACAATCCCTAATAAAAATAGCTATTACTATTTTTCATTAAATTTAATTGTCTCTGATTTCTTATGGTATTTTTTGGCAACATAAATTTTGTTCTAGCTCAACGACACAGACAAAATGCAAAATCAAATTTACGCGGTGTTCAGATTAATGTCGATCGCACTCAGTACACAAATTCATCAAGGCCTACAAGGTGACCTGTTAATTATAAATCTTACCCTTCTTCTTTATTACATATGAACCGCTTCTATGAATTATTTATTATATATGAACCGCTTCTTTTATGAATCAGTGTGACAATTTGAAGCGACAGCCAGGTTAATTTACAAATTAAAAGTATTTAAATGAAAATTATTACAAAATTCAAATCGTCAGAAACTAAAACCCCTGAAACCCCTGAAACCCCTGTCGTTTATTAAATTCATATTCAAATCACGTTCTACCTTTAGAAAATATCAAACAATAATGACGACAAGATGAAGATTAAACAACAAAAGTTTCTCAATACATCCTCGAAACCCACAATATTTCTCTTATAAAATTATTATTCATTAAAACTTCGGAAACGGGCTTCATTTTTATCAGTACGTATAAAATTTTGATTAAAATCTCAGGGAGCTATCAAATATTATTTTATTAAATGTAATTTTAAGCAATCTGATAATGCTGTTAAATAATTGAAATCATTCGTTGTAACGTAATTATATAAAATAAAGATAAGTCCCAATAATATTACTTATACTATGTTACTGTTTATTAATGTTAACATCTCAAAATTAAGTATGTAGCATTCACTTTTTGCAATACTCCATTATACTTAAATTAGAATTCAAATTAAATCTTGGGAATTTTCTTAGCCTTTATTTAGATTGCATCGCGTCTCTAAAGGAAATCGCATCAGGGTGAAGACGACGCGTTAGGAGCCAAAGGAAATTATATTCTAAACTGATTATGCAGCTAATTTCCTTCGACAACAGTTGTCTATCTGTTCAATATTCCATAGGATTAACACTGGATCTAATTTAAAAATCTATATTGTACCCACATAAATATGAACAACTTAGATTTTGAAATGAGACATGTTCCTATAAATAGACTGCTATATATTTAATATAAGTTTGCTACCTTCATACTTACTAAAATCAGTGAGTATTAGATAACAAAATATTGTAATTATATTTATTTATTTAGCATTATTAACATAAATTACAGTGTTTCTATTATATAACTTCACTTCGAAATTATTGAATATAACTGGACATACAATCATAGGTACAGCATGCACATTTATTAAATGACAGCTATCTATTAGGTACTATAAAAGTAAGTTCAAAAATAAAGAATATTGGAGAATTTTCAAGTAGTTATTAGAATTAGAATTATTGCAAAATAAATGAGAATTTTAAATATTGTACTCTGATAAAGTAATATGATTTCAATTGATAATTCAATCTCACTTTAAACAGTAAAGCACACGACAACGTAATTCACAAATAACCTAAAAGCCCTTCACATCCTCAGAGATAAGTTGCTGAATAACTAACTCTTTGATATTGAATCCTGGTCTTTACTCTTGATATTCGCAAAAGCATATTTAGTGAAAGCCTTTAATAAACATTGTTATTATAATACAAAGAAGACAAGGAATCGTGTTTACGTAATAATTTGTAGCTACAGCAATATCATATTATGATTTTGCTGATATTCATGGAATAGGAACGATTATGAAAACAAGCTTAACAAACTAAACAAAATAAATTTTTTTATATTGTAGAATAACAAGAGCAGGATGAGATTAATTTTTTTTATTAATCCTCAGGAATCTGTTTTTTAGTCATGAAAAATGCTGAGCTTTTGATTTGACTGCTGGCGGTCCCCACACTCTTAAGCCAAAAGACGTTTTGGTACGTTATAGGTTATAGGTACGTTATATTATTGCATCGCATAATTTAAATTACAATTACATTAATAGTTCTAGTCATTAATAAGGTAACATAATTTTTCAGCAAATACATGTTTTGCATAAAGAGAAAGTTATAGAAATTTTCGGTAAATAAAAGTTATACTTATAAATAAAGTAAAGGCCAAAAATGTGACAAATTTGAAAAAAATATATGAAAATAAATAATTCCAATGAATTTGCCTAATACTGTAATTGAAAAGAGCTTAAAAAAGTGATTCAAATCATCTCCCACTTTACATGAATAGGCGTTAACGATGTCCGAATCGCTGGGGAAATTACAAGCGAGTTGAATATGAACACACTGAGCCATGTCTAGACAATTTACAGGCAAATAGTCGATTTAAATATATGTAATTTGCTAATGATTTAAAATTTTCGAAAACAATTTTATTTTTAATTTCTATAATAATAGAAATTATTAAATTATAAAAGAAAAGACACTTTTGGTAGGTAATTAAATACTCAAAAATACAGTGTATTGACTCTAGTTATTATTTCTGTACCGGTTCATCGATCACTTAGTTTGACTGTCTTCTACCTACCACGACAAGCTAGATGATAATTGTTTAAAGAAATTTGAACCAAAATAGGCATAAAATGTGTTTATTTAAATACCCTTTCGCATTTCTTTATTACTTTTAATTTCTTATTATAATATCTCATGTAACTGCAACATCTAGGTACTTATTGAACCATTTTCTACTTTTTCCATCATCAAATTTAACGCTGGGAAGTATATTTACAACTAAAATTTAATTTTAAAAGGTTTTATTCTGCCCAAAGCAATGTAACGCCAGACGACAGAAGTGGAAGGGTCGGGTATTTTCCCTGGGGATTAAGCGTGCGGAAGTAGTGAGTCTATCTGCTCGTTACGCCCGTTGCATTTTTTCCTCCGCTGACTTGTAAACGACCCACTGTGCACCCCGTTCATAATAGCTTTGCATATAGACTCGACAACCCTGTAAAAGATGCGTTTCAGTATTCAACTTGTATTAATATTTTTAACCCGACACTGCTTTTGGGGACGCTCTTCACTGAATCTTAGCGGCACGTAAGCATTGTCGGCTTTAGACAGTGCTTATACTTTGAATTTTTCAGACGTATTTCGCTTTAAAAACTGTAGAGTTTTTAAAGCAAAATACGTCTGAACCTCGACTAGACTGAATAAACCAGATGTTTTTCAAATAAACAAGTAATTTAAATAGCAGTTAGCAGATTTTGTATTCATTGATGAAGATAATTTGTAGCTAAGTTTTACAAGTAACAGTACCTATCAATCTTAGGTTTAAATATTTTATTATTTTGAATCAATTAACATAATAGGGGTTATAAAGGCTTTTTATTTTTGTTTTTATATCATTATTTTGAAACAAAATATACAAACTATTGTGTTAACTATACAAGGCTTATTAATATATCTCTATGCTCATTAGCGAAGCAAATCAAAATTTTTTATGGTTTAATATAGAATCTCGAGATCGTTCTTCTTCTACGGAATGTAATTATGATCCAAGCCACTTTTCTTTTAAAATGATCCTTTTTTTCTATTTCTAAATTGGATTCATTATTGTGGAAAGAATAAAAAATGTGAATTAATTACTTACATTGTTTAGTAGATGTAAAATGAACACGACCAAAAATACAATACCCAGGAATATAACTCCACTCGCTGCGAGTGGAAAATTAAGTAGTTTCGAGTGTTGTGAAATTAATTGTTGTGTAGATCTCGTTTGTCGAGGGCTTTTATTACCTAAACCATTATTCCGCGGAAATGTTAGTATGGGAGCTAATACGCCCATTGTGGCGGGCTTGGTACACAGCTAATGCAACTAAATTAACTCTTAGTCTTTTGTTTATGCGCTCCTACTTCGGGGTCACACGTAAATCTCTGCGGATGGTGTGAGGAATACAAACTTCTTCATGCATATTAAAGAGACAGTTCGAAGAGACAAATTTAGAATATTTTAAATTATTAAAATTAGATTCTAACTTACTTACTTGATTACTAACAAATTTGTGTGACAACATTTATGTATACACCGTATGTATCGTATGTATCTAGTATAAATTTAGTAATTTTTATTATCTGTGAAACCGTGAAAGGGTTTTGAAGATGCTACTTAATTCTGTTTTGTAACGATTGTGTACAACTGTACTCGGTTACGAACGTTTGAGGAAAGCAACGTTTTTACTTTAACATTACGTGTCGGAACGCTTTGTCATTCCTTTGACGCTTATAATAATTTTTAAATACAACCAACTGTATCCTCTAAGGGTGATTTCTTGGCATAATCGTGGCAATATAATTATATTACTCTCACCCAAGTTTGCTTGGAAGATATTTTATGTATACGTTTTCTTGTAGTGTTTTTGTATTTTTATAAGTTATATTTTATTATAAATATTATTTGTATCGTTATTATCATTGTTATCGTTATTACTATCGTTTGTTATGTTTTTTTTGTTATGCCACTTTTTACTTTCTGTTTTTAGTTTTAAAAACCCTAGATAAAGGCACAGGTGAATCCTGCTTTAGTCGACCATCACAATAAGTCAATTCAAAAACACCTCACCGTGGGTTTTGACAACTGCTTTTGCAATGCTTTGTAAGAAAAAATACCTGTGTTCTTCTTTTTACTGTATTTCAAATTGTTCAATAAAATCCATATTCTGAATAGGAGTGTGTTGGAGGTATTTACCGCAATTAATTATGAGTCATAATATCTACAGCAGATAGAGCAGTTGACAAGAACTGAGCTGGAAAATTATAGGTATAACTATTCCCTAACCTGCTTCAGTTTTGAATAGTTAAGGATGAAACTGAAGGAAACAGATGGTAGCCAAGTCAAGCAACTTCGATAGTTCGCCCGCTGACGCTAAGTTAACCCAGACATTTAACGGTGCGTTTACACTGGGTGGGGAACTACCGAAACTGATATGGTTAATCAAAATTAACTTGCGATTTATCATACATTGAACGTAGTTACCGCGTTTATAGTAAATTAAATTTGTTATTAAAGGTTTTCATTATTTCACAACGGTGGTCTTTCGTTTTTATAAAATTTGTTATTTGTACACAGACAAGATACTTAGAAATGTTTTACGGAAGCTAAAACTCACATTCTGCTGCCAAAGAGCGCAGTCATTAGACCATATTTTATATGGAGTACGTTCGGTAAATGAGTTTAACGAAGAACTACAGGCACTCAGAAAACTGGAAAACTTACCAGAAATAACTAGTAATTGACGAATATAGAAATACCGAATATTTCTTGTTAGCTTTCCAGTTTTCAGGGTACGTGTATTTCTTCATTTTATAATGAAGATTATGATTTGATTTTTTTCCTAATTTTATATATATGTATATATATATATATATATATATTACTGGTATATAAAAATAGTGTCAAGCCAAAGAATAGCTATGATGGTCCTACCTATATATACGTTCACCAATTTTAGTTTTTGTATTTTACTACATATCTGGTTTCCGTTATTTCTTTGTGACTCACCACTATGACTCAAATAGTTGAGATAATTTTTTTTCTCTTTTAGTTGTATATTGGGCCTATCTTAATAAGCATTTACATACATTAACCCAAATTTAGAAAACAACAAAGAATAAAATGTACGAAATCCCAGTTTTAGAGCCTTTTAAAAATAAATAACTCACAACAAAATTTAAAGCTAATTTTAATCTATATTTTTTCAACTAAACCCTTAATTACTTAATTAAAATAAAACAACATACATAATATTTCTCATTGGTAAAATCAAACATATTTTTATATATAAGACAGAAAAAGAAGAATGACTAAAGAAGAAGATGGCAATTTAATGAACAGCTTAAGACGGTATCAAAGCGCTTTTAAGCTTTAAGTACTAATTACCTGTGAAGCCGTACCAACCAGTCTAAATTAATTTTTAATTGTATCGAAGTCCCCGGGACTTCGGTGCGGAGACCTTAGCTGCAATATAAAAATGACTTTGCTTTGTCCGAAGTCACATACGTGCGCATAAAATAAATAGCTATCAACATTAAAAAAAAAATTGTTTGACATAATTGAATCACTATTAAATTATTTAAAAATAACCTATCTAATTTCCTCAATTCTTATCTTATTACTTATTTCACAGTAAACAAGTTACGTGAATATTGGAAATAAAGTTAAGGGACTAATGAAATCTAACTAAATGACATACACATCGTCTCGCGCTGACGGGAACTTTGTCCGAGACTGTTCCCCTTATTGTTTACTTAGTCTATACATTTAACGTGCTATATTAACTCTTATATGTTTCAAGTTCAAGATAAATATCAAGCTTATTTAAGCGAATGAAATTTATCTGAGAATAAATCTTTAGTATTAAAAAATGTAAACCTCATATAAAACTTCAGTCAGTTCGTCAGCTTTGACGTAAAAACAAATGAATGAATTTTGATGGTTTGTAGAATTTAACATATGCATCATGAAGTTATGAGAAGAAGAAGCTATGTATAGTAGAAGTAGCAATGAAATTTTTACTGTAATTTGTCTTACGTAGAAAAATAATGCGTAAATACCGTATTTTTGTAGTAGGTAGTTTGACCGTTGTGTATTGATTATGTGGCGCGAAAGAAACTTCACTTTTACGAGTTCCACGAGGATAGGAGTACTTTTATTTATATGTGTATGTACCATTAGTCTGTTAAGATTACCTAGTATGTTTCCTAGTAAATATTAAATTGACCCATGTCAATTTAGTCCTTATATTCCATAATATAAATCAAAAATGGCTTTTATAACTATTTTTAATTCCAACTTATTTTAAATTTAGACAAATAATGTTTCTTAACGCTTTTCTATTACAGTAAAATAATGTCATATTACAAAGTCACAAAAGATTTTAAAATGCCAGTTTGTGGAAACGGCTGGACTTCACCAACACTTAAACAGGTGATGATTTTTTAACCATCAATTTTAAACATTTACATAAAGAAGGTTTTACATAATTATGGTTTATTATTAATGTAATCGTATTTTTTATATATATTTATTTTATAATTATTTTCTTACCTTTTAAGCGCCTTGCGTGCCTTTTTCTACTGTTTCACTGGTACGTTAGTAAGTCAGCCAAATGTGCTTTTGTGCAATAAATAAATAAAATATGATTGGTAATAGACAGGCAGATAAAGGAAAATATATATACCTGATACCTGTAATAAGATAAACGTACTTAATTTATCTTATAAGTCTTTATAGAACAATACGTGCAGTATTTATTTTTGCTCACAATGAGAAAGAACCCTAAACGGAAACATACAATAAGTCTGAACTCTCGCGAGATCCCAGAACAAATGTTAGTTGGCTGTCACGTCCGTAAATCGCACTATTCTGATATTTGAAAATGTATGTGTGAAAAATGCTTTCTGCATTTCGCTTACGGGCCGCCGACATTTGCGAGAATTGAGGATGAGGCGTTGTAACATTATATTGTCATGCTTTCATAACATACCTACATATCTCCTTGGCTCCTTAGTATATACATAAACATGTATGAATTTTGTAGGTGTACTAATATCATATAATGAAAATAAAATAATAACAGTCTTTCGTAATTACCTCACTATAACATTTCAGTTTAAAAACAAAAGCATCTCATGAAAATTTGATTGTATAAGACATAAAAGTCTAAGATAATAAATCTATTTTCTTGTGGTTGAGTCCCGAATTTGGATCCCGGTATTGGCAAATATTTGTATGATGAGTCCGTATATTTCTTCACGGGTCATAAATTTTGGTATGTTATATTACTGTATAAGTATACGTCATGTATTTGGTTATATATATATATTACCCAGTTATGTAGTACTCATTATACAAGCTCTTAAGTTGTGTGAGAAATTACCATAATTAAAATGAAGCCGCTTTTAGTATTTACAAGCATATTCTGTATTTATTCAGTTTTCGTAGTTTTCTGTAATGAGAATCAGAGTATACGTGTCGTCTTATAATTATCTTTTCTAAGACAGACGAAGTTATTTACTGATATCATTTTAACTAATTTATTCTCATCACTAAAGTTTAATGAAACCGAAATTAGATTTTAATCCTGTAGCTACATCAAAAAGCAATTAGGTTTAGGTGAAATAGACGCGTCTCAATGTGGTCACATTGAAGCTTATGTAGTAAATAGTCGATAATATACTGGAAATCTTCCAATGCTATTTTACGTTTGATCAACTGAATTATTATTCAAATCTAACAAACAGTGTGTACCTACTATTTCAGTAAAGACTTTATAATAGCTCAGAAGTATAAACGCACCCTTAAATACGTAGATTTCGTGAGGGCGTTGGTTTATCGGTGGGTTTCGACATAAATCTCGTTGGGACTTTCAGGCTCTGAGTGTAGGCCCTCAGACGCATTTCCAAAACAGTCTACTATGAAGACAAATGTGGGTGAGACGATGACCTCTTAACGTCGTAGCGTCTGCCGCTCGTATTTATATAGTTAATATGTGCATGTGTGTAGAATTGTCGATCTAAGTATACATTATGGTAAATCTTTGGATATTTTCTTGGGTTTTATGAGATCAGCCTTCATAGGAACTTGGAAGAAGCATATATAACTTTAAGATAAGATAATAAGAATGGAAAAGGATGAAAAGTTTTGAAAAGGTTAACATATTGCATAGATATTCAAGCAAGCGACTTTGTCAAATTAATATGATATCAGTAACCGTTGTGGTGTTTATTAGGAAAAATATCAGCCAGTTTATTTAAAGATATTTACCATTTAAAGATATTTAAATATAACTGGAAAGAGATACTTAATTTAATGGAAAAACACTTTAAAGAAAATAACTACTTGAAAGAAAGATTTTCATAGCTTTGTATTTCATAGAAAAACAATGTACTGACAGTTCCTGGCTCGTTGTTAAAAGCTTTTTCACGTTTCTTAAGTATTCACAGGAGATTACCTCATAGTACGTTTTGCTAAGACCATTTTGTAATTATGAGTTAAAAGCATATTTATTATCAAGCTTTTCACTAAGAATAAAACATTTTTATTAAATTATTTGTTCGACTTTACAACAGCTATGAGCGAGTACAGGCTGCGAATACGGTGACCATCTGACTGACGTCTTGCTTGCCAATCTTTTTTAGAAACAAAGCTTTAAACATACTAAAGAAACACGATTAGTGCTAAAGTTGTTTAGATCTTAGACTAATCAGATCTCTATGGAACTATGGAGCGGTTGAAGGAAAGACATCATTCATAACTTAATTTAAGGTCTGTCCCACGAGCAATAAATTCTGCATACTCAATCTGACTTGTAAATTGACCGATAAATCGTAACATGTACACAAATGAACCATAATTTGACAATGTTAGAAGTTTCAATAACACACAGCCCTTCGGTCGCCGCGAGTTTGGTAAACTTACAATTAGGCGTGTACTTTGGAATGGATACAATCCATCTCTGTAAAGTTACTAGTGAAATTGTTTCCAATGCGTTGTTATAAGATTTACTAGAAATGATCCATAACTTTTGAATAAGTTACATATTTTTTGAATAAGGTTCCCGGGAGTACATCACGGCTTAACAACTTAATGTCACTATGTTAGACGAAACAGGATTATTTTATATCGTATCCACCGTAAGATATATGATACCAAATACTACATTACATTTTACGAATCTAAAAAATTGACACAGATTTTAACCTTTCATTTCGAATAAAAACTGTTTTATATTATATTTAAAACAGTATTCTCTTCATTAACAAGAGCAGTACTTATTTAGCTACCTAGCCAACGGATGTTTGCAAATAAAATCAAAGAAACATTTATTGATAAGATATTATGACAGACAGTTAACAATTTAATCTGATATGCCAGCCCTTGACAGATTAATAAGATTTTTTTTCAGTCAGCCTATTTTCGTCCCACAACTGGGTATAGGTCTTCTTTTTACATGCTAGAAACTAATGAGAACATGTGGCCCTGACACCATGCTGGCCCAATCAAATTCAATTAAATTAAATAAACAGGTCAGTCGTTATACGTATACATAGATAGGTATATGTGAAACTACCTATGTTGGGAACTCAGTTTATTCAACTAATACCGGAGATTAGCTACAGTCTATGTTTATGCATGATTAGAGAATATGTAATTGTGTAATAGTACTAAGCCTATGATTGACTGATCTCGTTCACGACCAGGATAGACATGTCTATATGTCAATTAGCAGTAGTCTGCTAGTGAAAAGGTTAGCTTTTTAAAAATATTTTTATGGTTTCTGGGTGATGAATATAACTTTTAGAAAACTTAAATTGAAAAGACAGACATATCTGAGAATAAGTGAAATAAAGGGACAAAGAACGAATAAATAAATTTATTATTGATTACTTTTCATCTAGTAAATAATATAGAAACTACATGAGGCTGAATAAAACATAGGAATTCTTACCACCAACAATCTAATACAAAGGCAACCAGATAGATGACATCGTCAATTCAGATTCGTTCTTGAATTGGTTTAAATTATGTACACCGTAAATTTCTTTACATCTGTGATGTAAACCGTAGAATCATTTTGATTGCGGTCCACCGTCAGCCACGGTCGTAAACCCCCAACTTTGTCCGGATAGCGACGTAATTAGTACCTTACTTCTCTAATGTAATCAGTCGAAGACTGGCATTTTCGACTTTTATACTCTTTCTTTATGTCCTGTTTAATATTGTACCATGTTATGGGATAGAATAAATTTTATTTAAGAACATTACATGGCCAAATAATAAGAAATTTTATTATTATTAGTGGTTTTGGCCTATTCAATTTTTCCAGACGATTTTGTCACTGCGACTAAAAAGATCTATCGGACTTGCCACCAATAGGTTAAAATAGATTTTTGATCTAGGCAATTTCCATTAACTTCAGGATTTTCTCTGATTCAAGGTTTCTAAAGTCATTTGGGTCGATTATGTGTCACCCCACAAGCCTTCAGGCTTCGTTTGTGGATTAGCGGTCTAACATAGGGTTTACACGCTCTTTATCATATTACCTGCAAACCTCAGAATTTTGCCCCTCTGAGCTTTATCAGCTCTTCAAGACGTTTGTCACAGTAGCGTTGTATTGTTCTTTAAGTGTATCAAAACGGACAATATACGACAAGAAATGTTACTTCTAGAGAAAAATAAATTACCATTTTTATAAAAGTGCTTTATGCATAATATTTACTAGTTAACAATTAAAGAAAGTGTAGAAAGAATTCAAATATTTCGTAGACATCTGTACCAAATACTTCAATACTAAGTTTTATATAGAATGGATACCACTCGATAATACTTATACGTCATTTTACGCTCCGTTTATGAAATAGTTCAAAATCAAAAAGGCTTTATAAAAACATATTTCAATGTCATACGACAATAAATTTTCAGCACTGCTTATAATTTCCATGATATATTACACCTTAAGCTGTGGAGTTTGGTTGCAGGATTTAAAAACTGGAAGAAATATGGAGCTGTTAATATATAAAATATTTTTATCATAAAACTTTAATGTGATGTACGTGATAGTATTTCGTCAATCTCTTTCATTCACATACATTTTTCAATCCATTACATTTCAAATGTCCAGGTGTCACTGTTATATTTATGTATCTATGTTAGTAGAAAATTCATTGTTATTGTTTTCGTTGGCCTTGAATTTTCGGAAGGTAAGTTTGCCTACGTATAAAAGGCAGGGTATTGACAAAAGAGAGCGGTACAAAGTATGCCTTATTCTAACGATGCAAGGCATAGTTTCGTCTGTAGAAACTTCGTGGAGTATTTCTCCTGGATGTGATTCAAAATCCAAAATATTTTACTTGACATTGGAACTTATAATAAAGACGTCAATATATGGCATCCGTTCGTAAATCCTTCGGGGTCTTGGTCGCCTTTAACATATATAAAAATATTGTTTTCCAATTGGAATATTTTATTTCTGCTGCAGAAGATAGAGTATAGCTTGATATAACAATAGGCTCATATTTTTTAACTGTAGATATATTTTTTTGTTAAACGAGGGCAAGTAGACGCTACAGATATAACTACTACACCTCAGGTAAAGAAATGAGTAGCAATTTTGACTCGCGCTGGGCCGCAGTTTTCATGTTGAGAGCGTAACAAATGCTGGGTGCAATTGTTGCTCTTTTGACGAGAGTCGAGCAGGTGACAACTTCAGACTGAAAGTGTGTAGTTTCATTCGACAGAAAAAGAAACATACTTACCTACATAGTCATGTATATAGAAAAAGCATTGTGCATTTAGGGAGGTCCCTTTGGTAACACCACTCAGATACCTTATTTCTTAACTTGATTACTTAGGTAATGTTAATGATCACTCAGTTTTTTCTTATATATTTATTATCACAATAAAATTATACAATAAAGTTACATCTCTTTGTTGTGAAAGCACTCACAAGGCCGGCCTTTTCTTATATTTTTCATTTTCAAAGAATCTGTTTATTCAGAAAAAATAAATTTAAAAAGATGTTTTTTTTTAAATGTTTTGACAAAAACCAATGAATCAGTCTTATACCGCCCTCATTAGATTTACGGCCGAAAATCCTGTATTAATATTTTTGTTCCTCCCTGAATAAGCCATCCGTTTTACTTCCGTGCTCTTCAGTAAATAAGGGAGATTACTTTCTTTTCGCGGTTATAAAACGGGCGTAATAAAACATTATGCGTCCCTACTTTATTTGCGCTTGCACTTCAGGCGGGCACGATAACCTGGTAGGGCAAGTGTTACACTGGCAGGGAAGCAATAATTTGGTTCTTAGTCTCCACTAGAGAAATAGGTGCACATTTCGCTTGCGGACTTTGTGGTTTGTGGTTAGGTTACCTTATTAGATTAAACACAGAGTTCATTGTGTAAATGCTACTGCTTAATCTAAGGTGACAAAAAAATTATGTAATACTATAAAATATATGTTTTTTGGCTTCTTGATGATTCTTTGGAAAAATAATGTGTTTCTTTAATTGGCTTGTGTCTTGGTTATTGTATTGTATTCTGTGTGTGTAGAAAATTGCTGTTGAAACAGTGTTAAGATAAATAAATAAATAAAAATAAAAAAAAATACTAAGACACATCTTTCATTTAGCTTTTTTTATAATAACAATAACTCGTACAAAAACTATTTAAATTATTCTATATAAGACCATCTAGTCTGAGTGGTCAGTACCCCTGTCTACTTAGCCAGAGAACCCAGATTCGAATCCCAGTAAGGGCAGATATTTGTATGATGAGTATGAAAAATTGTTCACGAGTCATGGATGTTTATTTAGTATATTTATGATATTTATATTCATATTAATATCTATATTTCTCCGTTGTCTAGTATCCATAACACAAGCTCTTTATGATTCTTATTTTGGGCCAGATAATACACCTATGAGTGTGAGCAATATTATTTATTTTATTTTGTTTATTTTATAAACATACAAACTTCCATTCTTATCGAGATTCTTACTCGGCACCTCTCGTGTAGTAGATAGATCAATCGGCTCTTGTGTCATTTTGGCCTATTCTAGATTTTTTCCACGGACCAAATCGATGAATTTATTTATTTATATCTACAATGTACAGTCAGATACAAATTGAGAAGTCGAATAGATAAGCGACACATACTTTACACACCCTCTTTTAATTATATAACTGGAAATAGTTACATAATATTACTTACTGAATAATATTCTTCAATATCATGTTCTTAACTTGTTTAATTTTTCTGAAAATTTGTAACAAAACTGTACCTATTCATACATAAAAATGCTCATAATTTTATTTGTACCAAATTTTGAAGAAAACTCGTAGCCCGAAGGCATATTGTGTTTACTGCCTTATTATAAGAACATGGGTTGTTCTCGGGTATGACATTTGCGAATCTTTAATAATAAATGTGCCAAAGACGGGGAATGACGTTGAACAACGTTGTATGTTTTTCACAGGATATTTACTAAGCACTGGTATTCCCAATAAACTTTAGCGTAGCGTTAATAGAATTAAATACCCTGAGTTCAAGGTGCCTTAAATTTAAGCACTTAGTATTTTAACAACTCCCTACGCTTGATGGGACTATGTTCCGCTTCAGATAAGAAAGCGGAAAATCTAGTTGGCAGCGCAACTTAAAGGATTAGCTTACAAAGTGTCAAACGGTAAATAACGTTACTATATTCATAACTAAATATCATAATATTCACGAAGACTAAATTTGCTACAGCCAAAATACAGTAGTCAATATAATTATTATATGTATACGGTATTTTATTAATGGTTTACTTTACGATGGTTTATTTAATATAAGCAATGATTGCGGAGTTTAGTAAGTAGGTAGGTATTCATTATTAATAATTTAATAATAAAAAATTAAAATAATAGATCGAATAGATAATAAATACTTTTTTCAACACCTATTCTATCGTATAAAAGTTGATGAGAACAAGTTTCAGCTTTACTGTTAACACTATCAACATTTCGAGCCAAAACAGGATTATAAAAAGTGGGTAGTATTTTAAAATAGGTCCGTAGATTTTTTTGCTCTTACCATTCGATGCACGCAACGTGTTTGCGACATACACGCAGCTGCTACCGAATTTATATTTAAAAAACGTAGGTACATAAATATGCGCATAAAAGGATCTAATTTGGTTTTATTCATGCATCTTTTGAATCTCGAAATATCGAAAATCTAATTAGAATAATATCCGACTTTATTAATGTTTACTCCGTTTTTAAATTTCGAATAATAATCTATGACGACTTCAGGTTGCTAGTAGGTTGGTTCTGTTAGAAACGAATTCGTATTAGGTCCTTTAACGCTAAATCACATGAAAATGACTACAGTTATAACATAAACTAAAGTAAAAGAAGAAATCAATAATGTTAAAGCCGCCATGTTCTGAATTCGATTTTTTGTATGCATCAATCATGAAATTATTTGAAAGTAGTTACACCTTTTCAGTAAAATCCTAAATGTAATACGTTAATTTAACATTAAGCCTCTCTTAACTTACACATTCCATAGCTAATAGAAAAGTTATTCCACTGAGAACTATATACGAAGCGAATCTTACCTAATTCTAACTAATTCTGCACCACCATCCATTAAAGTAAGTAAACGAGCCATCACTCAAATTTACACTGAAACGAAATTAACCTCGGAAATGAATATTGGGTGCCTTCCGAATTGAGACAAATTGGTTAAGCGGCTGCTCACCCCGACGAAACGTCATCGTGTCATCGTGACGTTGGAAAGCAATATTCGGAATTACCTATTATAGTACAATTTCATCACATTTAAGTTCTTTTACGAAAAGGCTTAAATTACATTTTGTATCACTTTTATTGTTTTTTTACTTTGAATGTAAGACCAACCAAATCAAAAACATTTATATTTAATTGTGAGTCCATTACTAAATACTTTTAAATCATCAAAACTGTACCTCCCACAAAGTAGTCTTGTATAATGCTCAAGCAAGCACACTCACATGAACATAATACAGGTACCACGATAATATTGTGTATCGTTGAAAACAACACCTATGTGTTGTTTTAACCTACAGAATTATCTGTCAGAATATATGGATGGATTTTATTTGTAATTGTCAATTCATTATCGTTTTGTTATATTATACTTACGTGATATAGATATGGTATTATTTGGTACGGTATGTAATGGTATGGACTTGTTATTAATTGATTATGCACTCGTTTAAAACAAACATGTGTATTAGTAATAAAACTTTTCCAATTTTATTTTATAAGTAAGGTCTGTCACAGAAAACTTCATATTAGAAAATAAGTATCATCATAGCCTTATATTACACGTAAAACTATTTATTGTAAATTTGCTTTATAAGCTCATATTGTACGACCAGGCGACACGTGCTCGAGGCACTGATGGCCGTTATATTATGAAGTTGATTTTCTGTTGACACAGCTTTACCACAGCCTAAAAACTTACAGTCGGACAACGTGTTTAAATTAGCGTTAAATACCGCTTTTTATTTTTATCATAGGTTGTAATATATATTTTATTGTATTTTCAACATTTACTTAGTAGTGATAAGTGAATATAGAGTGAATATACAGCAAAAAAATATACTGTGATGTAAAATTGTGTAAATGTATTTAAGTAATCCAAATTCTTGGATCATAATATTCATATTGTATTCAGAATCGCGACCCAGAAAGCGAATAAAATTAAATTAATTAAGTATTAATTAATATAATAATTAATATTAAATTATAATTATTTAATTAAATTAATAAAAAAAAAAAATTAACTCTTATTTATATTTTATTTAACAGATAACATTTTTTTTTATAAATAACATTTTGAATCATCTCATCACAAACGTCCGCCATGTATTGTATGACAGATATTATCAGACTTACCGTTATTCTGTGTGCGTAAACTGATGAAATCTCATTTTTGTGATCATATGGCAGCTTGGGCTTGCTCCCGCAAACCTCTCGTCCCGCGAACCCTAACTATTGCTCTATTTAGAAGTGCCCGTTGGCTGACTGTAAAAACTATATAGACTGTGGCTTTACAATGTGGAGCCTTATTTGAACGAAAATAAGTTACAAATTTGTATCCCATATAACCGCAGAAAATACAAAACACCTGAAGAAAGTTAAAATATACTTACTTTTTTCATAATAACTTTTTGTGTCCAATAAACAAATCTTATTCATAAAAAGAACGCATATTCTTATTTGATTCAAAATATATTTTCAATATATTTTCGGCAAAAAATCTACAGGGAACTATAAAGTGTTATGTTATATTTTAAATTAGCGTGCGAATATAACCCTAATCGGTTAAAAAAGATAATAATAAAGATGGTTTGCATGACTTGTTTTTTACATTCAACTGTATACTTACCAATAAAAAATTACGTTTTTTAAACATTTTACGATTTTTACCATTTCTCCAACTATTCAATATTGGCTATTAATAAAATACAAGCATACATTCCGTCACGCTCAAGTATTAATATTGAGCTAAAACTTACTTAAAATAAAGTCGAAAATATTAAAAGAATATTTTCCTTTGAAATATCAAACAGCCTCAAAGTTTGTTAAAGTAGCAATTGCATTAAGACCCCAGTCATCGGCTCCCCTAAGTTATGATCGATGCCTTGACGGGTGCACTGGGGTTTCTCACGTCATTTATTAACTTTTGCTTTTGAGAAATTGTGTTTTGGATACACGCGTCCATAGAAGGATCACAAAGCATACAGCTCCATTAATATCTTGTTCGCCCGACCATTCACGCCACACATCTTTCGCTCAAACTAAAATTTATTTTCAAACAGTTTACATAGAGTGAAGATTGTATTGATAAACATGTTCTTCATTAGAAAGTCATTTGACAAGCAATTTGCGAATTATAATTAAACGCTCGTATTGAGCGTTTAATTTAGAACATCGAGCTTGTTCCGCAATTTAAGTACCGAATGGCACTTAAAAATAAAAAATAAATGCGGGGTGGTTGTCCCCATAGATGAAAAATTCATATTATATATATATATATATATATAACAAAAAAATTATCATAGCTAATTATATAAGCATACTATAAATCTTACATCTTTAAAGAACGTTATCCTTAAATAGTTCAATGATAACGCATGACACGTTTGACTTAAATACCGAAACCTAGCTTCAATAGATATTCTTTTGTTGAAGAGCTACTGTCGGTCTTGTACAGGTGATAAGTTAAAATCGATAAGAAAATAAAACATCGGACTCAGTTCTAGTAATTCTTCAAGCAACCCTTTAATGCTAATTATTACATCTACTCTTTGCTGTAAAATTTTCGGTTCCCCTAAATAAGTACACTTCATACCCCTTCAAATAGCTCATTAGAGTTACCTACCAACTGAACGCATCCTGAACTTAATTGGGAGAAAAATAAAGCCACAAACAGATTTCAGCTGTCAATCCTCACAATAAACAAAGAAAAAAGTTCCCGAGAAAATTGAAGATGAACTTAATAATGAATTGCCTTCAATAAAAAGACTTGAATATCAAAGCTCTCAAAACTAAGCATTATTAGCAAGCTGATGAATGAGGAAAGAAAGGCTACTGCTTTTATCATTGAGTTTTTATTCAAGTTTTAAAAAACTTACCTTTGAGGTGATAACTCTCATTGTCATTAGATTTGTAAGGTTAGTTTATTTATTTTATAATAAGATATTGTCATATATAGTACGAACTGAGGTTATATAAAATGTAGGCTAGTAAATAAGTTAAGAATAACTTATTTATTTCCATAAGATGATTACATGTTCCTTCTATGATACAATTCAGTAGTAGTATACGTAGAAATGGTAGGCAAAACCTAGTTTCATATAAAATACATGTCTCTTAGAAAAGGATTTTTGTTTGGAGGGCATAAATGTATCGTAAAGACATTTGTCTCTCTTTCAAGAAAAAGACGATGCTCAGCTATTTAATTAGTTAACATTTCATAATACAAGTGACTCTGGAGCAGCGCCAGACGTTAAAAAGTAAATTAAATTGGCTCGGTAAGAATTTTAAGTCAATCCAATAAACTATTCAAAATACGAGTATACTACTACCGTATATTATTCTGTTTGTTAAGAGCTTTACAGGTACCTTAATTCATAATAATTGAATAATAATTCATATTTTTTTTGTATCGTATTTTTTTGATATCGGTATCATGCGTGGGTACTATTTTCGTTTTTGCATCTGACTGGCCAATTACCATTGCTATTCAATTCACTTTGCGAGTTAGCAAAATTTCATCGCTGAAATATTAGGAACGAGCGGTGTTTAGCGTGTTGTGACATCCTATATAATTAAATGTGCTGAGCACGTACGGGTAGACAAGGCGCTTAACGGGGTTGGGAATTGGTCGATTTTTTGCGGACGCTACATTTACGGGAGCATGGATCGCATGTCACTAGAAATGCGTTTATGTTTTTGATTGAAGTAATTTGATACAGTATTTAACACTACGAGCCTTGCAAGATCAGAATTACTTCAGAAATTTGATTGTAAAATACGACTATGGAACAAATGTAATATTTTTCCATTATCTATTTTTTCAATAATGTTATGTAAAAACATTTTAATAACTTCTAAAATAAAATAGTTTAAAAAAATACTACTTTTCAAACTAATTTATTATTAATTGTATCCAATTAATGGAATTTTTATTGCTTACTGTAATATTTTGATGTGAAATCATTTCTTTTTGAGTAATTGTTTATTTCCCTAATGAATAAATAGTTACTCTAATTGGTTGAGATAAGACTCACTTTTCAACTGACTATGTGCTTGATAAGCGAATGTTAACTCAGTTAAAATCAATAATCGATGGACTATATCAAAGAAATTCAAAGTCAATAAATGCCTTGACTTGAAAAGTTTTTAATGCTAACATATTGTGTAATAGGTTTTTCCAATAAGGAAAATTTAGAAACCAGTTTCTTTTTTGTTCTCGCGTCATATTTGTTCATATATTTATGTATGTTAATACTATTTATTATTAATTCAAAATAATTATACAAAAGACTTGAAAATAAGCACAAAGGATTTACTTATTTCGAACGTAATACTGTCCGTTAGTTTCACCAAAACTAAAAACCGGCTTGACCATTCACATATATTTTATATATGTTGTTTTTTATAATTCAGGGGTGGTTTGAAGATAATAATAACAAAGAAAACCTTCAATAAAGGCCAAAAAAAATAATAAATTAAAGTTAGCAATTTAGTATGGAAAATCGTCTAGCATGCAGAACATTGAAACTGTATTTATTTCATCGCTATTTCGTATTTCTTTTAATAGATGGCGCTAGTTGTAGTTTGTAGATGATACAAAGTTCACCGGGTCAACTAGTACTTACTTTAAAATATTAAAAATATTATACAGAATAAAGCAAGTGCACAAACAAGAAAATAGAATTTTAATAAAAATAGAATATTATCATGCTATATACCGTCTCAACATTCATCATAATTGTTGGTCGGCTGGAAAATATCTTTTGATAGAGATAAGCCCACTTTTGTGTGTCTTTCTAGATTGATATAATTAAAGCTTAATTGTAATTTATTACTTCTTAATTCACAATTATCATTAATTCAAATCACATTGTAACTTGAGTAACTTCATCAATTTGTAAACCTTGATAAGACATACTTAATTTCAGAACTCAATAATATTCATTAATACATATCTATATTAAATTATGTACTGTAGACGTCACATACGTAACTTATTAGTATTGCAAAGATATCTTTCCTATTACAGTCAGTAATAAAGTACAATCTCCCATATCAAGATTTATAAGGGACACAAATGTGACACTGTTTTATCGACTGTACTTGTAGAACTTATTCCCAATAAAAAAGTTACTTACCTTTCTAAAAATATCTCACCTCAGAGTTATAGGCTTCTTATATTGTAATGTGTACATAATGCAATGATAAAGTTAGTATAAAAGTTTTACATTCACTTAAGTATATATTCATGACTATTCTGATATTATGCGAATTTAAAAAGTTGGAAACAAAAATAAATGTTGAAGTACTAAGAATAAGTAGAGTATATAAGTACTAAGAGTAAGTAAGAGTAAGTAGAGAAAATATTAAACCAAATAACTAATTTTTATCAACCATCATCTAAATAAGGGAAAATCTTGAAACAGTTTAAACTTTAGAAAGTATACTACCCGTTTCTCAGTTACATAGTATAGATATACCGTTTAGCGTTAGACATATCGATTATTGAAAAGCATGTTGTTTAGGTAGATAGTTCTACCTAACTCTCTACCTAGCCGCAAAATTGTCAATTAAATTATAGTACATATTTTTACTATTTCCAAACTTTAAAGAAGAAAAAAATGTCGTAATGAGCCCTTAAGTATCACAACATAGATCTATGCTATATGTTACTCATTCCTGCTCAGAAACTTTTGGAAATAGACGCCCAAACTCATTTAACTTATGATGTACGAACGGCAAAATACTTTGCCAACAAAATTAACTACGTTTCAACGATTCTTGAAATATACAAAATTATTTGGAAATTCAAATATTAACTAATAAACACGGTTTAACTTTATCTTATTTCACAATGATTTCATTGAAAATACTCAGAAAATTACTCAATAATTTTTACGTTTTATTGTCAAAAGGTAATCTGCAAGCGGGTTTGATTGATCCTATTTAAGCGAGTTTGATAGATCTAGTTGAAGCCTGGTCCTGTTGAAATATCTGAACTATGTAAATAAATTATAACACTACTTAATTATAACACTGTTTTTATATAAGTATATAGTTAGATCGATACCTTCATGATAGGTTTCAATAATCTAAAGTCATAGATATTTGTATGGTCATTTAATATATTTCTGATATTTATATACAATACATATTACTATTTATATTTCTCCGTTATCTAGTATCTATAACACAAGCTTTAGACTTCTGATACGTGAAAATTTCACAGGTTAATTGTTACACTACTGTTGAATCACATAAGTATTTGAGGATAGATGGTTTAGCCAGAACCCAAGTGCACCCCGCGATCGCAGCGGGTTTACAGGGCAGTT
Source organism: Acentria ephemerella (assembly GCA_943193645.1). Lineage (NCBI taxonomy): Eukaryota > Metazoa > Arthropoda > Insecta > Lepidoptera > Crambidae > Acentria > Acentria ephemerella. The sequence goes on along the minus strand of OW971886.1, from coordinate 3,952,713 downwards.
TATGTGGGTATTCCCAGTGACGTTGTGATAAGGCACTTAGCTTATCCAGTGGCGGAAGGGTCTGTATGTGGATTCATCACAAAAAAAACAAGATATTATTATTTTTGAAAAATAAGACAGAAAATAAAGTTGCACTTATTTTTTCTTTTCTCAAAGCAATACCTCTTTATCACACAATTTTGAAGATAAAGTTGGTCGGGTAAAAAGGGTTTAGGTGCAAGTGGTACTCTAACTAAGGTATATGAGCTTGCATTAAAAAATATACGTGTCAACCTTTACAATAAAAATATCATCTTTTGATAACATCTCCAACTAAGAACTACTTATGAGTAATGGTTCTTACAGTTATTACAGATTATCATCACTCACATTCACAGAGGACCAACATTGAAGTTAACAGATTAAACGTCTACGAAACATGACAGTGGAAAATAACTATCAACGGAATAGAAATCAGGTGACGTGATTAATGAAATTCTAGTTATGTTTTTTACCGCAAGGTTAAAATACTCTGAAGAGTTGATAAGCTGACAAACATTCTGAGCAGTTATTTTAGTGTAATATGTGGTAACCATTGGTTAACGATTCAAGTACCCATTTCATTATAAGGATGAATCCGTTTACGTACCTATCCGCCATTGGCTAAGCAACTCGCCGAGTGCCTGATTAAAGCGGGAATACCCACTTAAACTCCCTGTTAACTCCACTGCCGTTCACGGGGTTACCCGGGTTCTGCCGAAGCAATTCTCCAAACCGCCTCAAGAGTGACACCTGTACTCCTAGTTCTATTGTGTCTAAACGTTTCCATGGTGACATTTAACTGGCAATGGCATATATAAAAAGTAGTTTCCAATACTTCACCACAAAAGCGCTGCTGTTCGTTATACACAAACTAAATTAAATTTAAGTCCAGTTGTACTCTTTCAGTACAATAAATCCAAAAAAGATAGATGACTGGTGACGTCATTTGACGTTTCTAAAATGGCAACTCTTAGGTTAGGTTAGGCGACCCGATTAAAACAAGTCGAAAGTGTATCGATCGTCTAAGTGTCAACTAACTTGACATTACTCAGTAATTATATTCTTTCTTATTGAAATAGATGCGAATAACTTACTTTACTTAGTTCATGTACAACGGCATTGAGGCCACTAACGGCTGAGATAATTCATAATTATACAGCTGGCGACGTCAAGCTCTTTGCCATTTTAAATTAGCTTGACCATAGTATCTATTTAGGTAACTGAGTCTGCCAAGTTAATTTCAACAAACTTCCCGTCCTCTTAGTAAATTATTTGCTGAATTAAGATTTCCTTTAAGGTTCCCCATACATTTGTAGAGTAGAGCTTCAACCAAGGGCGAATGAGGAAATTACCAATATTTTGGGGACGCTGGACGAATACAGTTTTACAATTGATACAGTGTAATACGATAATTTAATTTCAATCTAGAATGAGGTTTTGAATAACATTATTAATAATATCAATTTGAAAGCTATCTAATAGCAGATATAATACTTTCTATATTTAATTAAATGTGGTTTAATTAACTGTAGATGTCTTCTAGACATCTGCTGTTGCAACTTTAATTCAACAATAGCGTACATTTTCATTTAATTTGTTAATTGAAAAAAATAACATTATGCACGTTATAAAAGAGCTTTCACTTCAAATGTAATAATAACTCATATTTCAGTTAAAAATTCAGTTTCCCGTTTTTTTGCTACAGCCTTGATACACTACATGTCGAAGAGTTAAATGGACATGAGCGTAGCTTGGAATTGAAAGAGCCCAATCGACGAATACAATTCGGCTGGGCAGTTTTCGAATTGCTCTGCAACATCATCCGCATCTGTCACAGTGTGTCAAGACGAAAGTCTTTAATACGTGTATGTTGCCAGTGATGACGATGTATCGAGATGTGGCCGCTTTTAATGGGCCTCGTTAGAAGATTTTAAGTCATCCAAAGAGCAATGGACAGAGCTATGCTCGGAACTACGAATTATTGAATCAAAAATGATGAGTTCCGTAAGAGAACTAAGGTCGCCAACGTAGGCTAAAGAATTGCAAGCCTGAAGTGGCAGAGATTAGAGCACATTACCAGAAGGACTGACGGCCGTGAGGCAGAAATATCCTCGAGTCGCGGCTGAGTGCCATAAAATGCAGAGCTGGTGTGCCTCCCACAAGATCAATTGAAGATCTTTTAACAACGCTTCCCGACTTCCTGACTTCCTTGAATAGTAGTTACTAAATGTTACAAATAGAAGAGTAATAAAATGCAACGTTACAATCTAGTTAAAGTCATGGAAACCCTCTGGTTGCGGGTAGCGCAGAACCTATCTGTTTGGAGAACATTGGGGGTGGCTGATATATTGATATGATTAACGCCAATATTTTTAAATATGATAGGTCTTATAAAGATTCGAAAATCAAAAATATTAGGTCGGGGATAAGGTATTTTCGCATATAGTATATATAAACTTGAAATAAAGTATCTTTGGCTGTACTGTTTGTATCTGGCTGATTATCAAAACATTAAAAAGGTGACATTTCAAAAAAAGAATAAAATAAGCAAAATTTTGTTTCCCACCATTTTTAAGTTGTTTTTCGTTCTTTCAAAATGAACAAATGTAATGAAGAAATTGAATACATTTTTAAATTATATTACAAAAAAATATATATTATTTAAAGAGCAAGATCGGCATATAAGCAGTTACGACATAGCTGAAGAACTGGGAATTGACCACATAACAGTTTTGACCCATTTGAAAAAAGCTGGGTCACAAAAATTCTCGATATTTGAGCGAGTGACACACAAGCTCACTTAAAGAAACCTAATGAACCGTGTACTCATTTGCGTTTCTTTAATAGAAAGGGTGTGGCCTTTCATCACGATATCGCTAAACCACATACATTATTAGCCAGTCAGCAACAATTAAGAGAGTTTAGTTGGGATGTGTTAATTAATGTGGAATCCAACATATAGCCTTGACCTTGCACTTTCAGATTTCCACCTGTTACGGTCTCTTCAGAATCCTTTAGGCAGTGTCAGGTTAACATCAAGAGAGGACTGCTAAAACTACTTGTTGCGGTTTTTTAATCAGAAGTCCGAAAATTTCTACAGCAACGGGATCATGTCTCTACCTCAAGTTCGCGAAAGTCTATAAACAAAATAGCACATATATATATATTAAATGTAAGTTATCTTTGAAATAAAAGTTGCATTTTTTATAAAATGCGAAGACTATTTTTCCCCGACCTATTATATCGTTATCACTCTACCTAATATGATATGCTATAATAAATTACAGTAACCGTTATTTACAGTTTTTAATACAACAATAAGATTGCGCAATAACCTCCTGCGCCCAAACTACCACAAGAATAAATTATTTTATTCTAATCAATATAATTATAACCGACTTAATCAGCCACAATAATCAATGATTTTTATGTTACAATTTGATTATAATACAAATTAAAACACTTAATTATAATAACTTAACCCTAACGAGTATTTTCATCGTAAGTATTTGGGATCTAGCTTTCTTATCCTAAAATTTGTTGTGCCTGATAGGGTTCATAGTGTCAATAATGTTCTTAAGATCTACATATTATTCAAATATGGAATCCAAAATAGAGATTAAATAGAATTGAATAAAAAACCACTTTTTAAGGCAATCCAAACTCAAGTTTTTAGTGCAGTTAAAGAAATTTTTAACTTTCGTAACAAATAAAAACAATAAAGGAACTTATTATGGACATATTATATTTCGTTGTTAAAGGTAATTATTAATTTAATATCTAAACAGAATTGTTTAATTAACATACACACCAAATATACAATTTAAAATAAATACAAAAAGTCATAATGATTTTCTTCGTGATGGAGGTACTTTATACGCCAGTAGGGTGCTCAAAATTCGAGTGTGTATTACAAAAAATTCTGACTCGTGATCGACTCAACTGTACTGAGGCCTAATTTCTCCATTCCACAAACAATTCAACATCTAATGGCTCAAATTAATATACCAATCAACGGTACGTCAGGTAATTAGTGGCAAATACCCACAAGATTTCCTCCATCATGGCAATTAGTTGATCATTTTACGGGTAGTCATTATAAGTTCTTGTATCTGTAAGGTGGTTTAGTGATATTTCATTTAGTAGTCACAATGGTTAAATATAGTTCCAGGACGTTTGCCTTAGTGCTTTGGTTTGCCATAAACATTGCTACAGCTAAAGGTATAATTGTTTTTATCTATTAAATTCCTTTTTACCATGCACAGCGAAGCCACCATGATCAATATGATCAAGCGTAGATTATTCAAATCGATAATATTAATAGCTTTATTCATTGTCATAGAGATACTGATACATAATTTGTACAAGGGTCAATCCGAAAAATAAAAGTCAACTAATACATAAGCCAAATATAGACTATAATGAAGGAAAAATTTTACATCAACGACAATAAATTATTTAAAAAAAAAATTAGAATAAGTATAATCGAAACATAAACAAAGAAATTATTGAATGTATCCGCCACTTACGAAATTGATGAGGTATTTTACTTTATATCAGGTGGCAACTGTTATTTGATAAAACTTACAAAAAAATTAAATATTAAGTTTTTTAAATTAAACAATAGTTTAAACTCAATAAAATAAAATTCTATCAAGTTACGAAACAACTTTAATCCTTATTATGTAGTGCATAATCATAATAGGTTGGAAAAAAAGTTTTTATGCATTTTATATGAAAATTCAGTTTTTTTTTCCAAAGATAACTTATATTTAATTACAGTATATATATGCCATTTTGTTCGTAGATTTTCTGACAATTAGTAGGTAGAGACATGATCCCATTGCTGTAGAAATGTTGTGACTTTGATCAATGAATTTTTGATCAAAAAAATGCAACAACTAATTTTGGCAGTCCTCTTTTGAAGTTAACCTGACACTGACTACAGAATTGTGAAGAGACCGAAACAGGTGGAAATCAAGGTGCAAGGCCAGAGCTGGATGCATTAACACCTCCCAGCCAAACTCTCTTAATTTTTGTTGAGTGGCTAAATATGTATGTGGTCTAGCTTTATTGTGATGAAAGACCACACCCTTTCTATTAATCAATTCTGGTCGCTTTCTCTCAACTTCTTGCTTTAATCTCATCAATTTTTGGCAGTAGAAATACAAATCGATGGTTCTGCCTGGCGGTAAAAGCTCATAATGAACAATCCTCTTCCAATCCCACCATTTTTTTTATGTGATAAAATTTTAAAATGTATCTAGTTTCTTCCTTCGATTCTCTCTTTTTTAAAGAAAGAAAAACAAATGAAAAATAGTGAAAAACAAAATTATCCTAAATTGGTTCTTTTTTTAAAATGTCATCTTTTCAATGTCATGAAAACCAACTAGATACAAGTAGTACAACCAAAGATATTTCATTACAAGTTTATACATACTTTTCTTCCGACCCAATATGATGTAACTGTGCTTAAAAACAAAATTAAAATGTAATCTAAAATGCTTATTTTTCCAGAACAGTATGCGTGAGGATCAATCAAATATGAAATTTTAGCTCGATATAATAAAAACCGTTTTTTCAAGATTCAAAATGATTATACTTTGTGTGATGGAATAAATGCATTATTTAATGTCAAATTTGCCGATCAATAGGTCCACGCTCGCAGGGCTCTCCGTTAATATTTATTCATTAATAAACTAAGGATCTCCTTTGATTCATCTTACCTGCCATAGTAAAATATAGATATTAGACCCCAAGTATAAATCTTTATGCTGATAGATTTTCCGTTTACCTTATTTGTTTCATTAATTTACAAAGCTAATGAAATTTATTATTATTTCTAATCTTCTATTTCGTTTAAAGTAACTAAATCATAACTTATAGTGTTATAATAATTCAATGATATAAAGAGTAATATCAAAATTAGTAATGTTGGTTTAGCATGTTGGTACAGCAGGTCAGTTGGAAAGACGTTCAAAATGACGTACCATAAAACTATAATTTCTTCCACTTGTCTGCACTTTTATTTCAAAGTAAGTAAGTTCTGAGTGACAAATGGATCAGCTAGTATAGAATAAATAATATACTTAACTACTATGCGGTCATAATAAGATTAGGATGGTGTATCAGCAAACTGTGACATCATAAGATGGGTTTCAAAAAGCTACCAATATAGTTTTGTTAACGAAGTGTTGAATTTTGATATATTTTTTATGTTACTTTTTGTATATTATTACAAAATTGAGCGCCTAAACAAAACTATCCAGAGAGAAATGATTGAAACACAGCATTAAATGTAAAGCTAAGTTCACTTTAGTTACTTTGAGTTTTTGTTTATGGTTTGTCAAAAACATTGTAAGGAAATGAAACTTAATTTTTTTTAAAATCTATATAAATTTCTCTATAATAAGGGACACTTAATAACATTTAATACATATAAATGAATTCTTTGATGACAATACCAATAGCAATTATTTCTATTTGCAATTATTATTATTTAATGACGCTTCACAGATTGATAAAGACATTTGTATTTTGCTTAATATGTAAAAAGAAATTATGTCACCAAGATATTAAGATAATGCTGTTGACCTAAATTTGAATTTTTAAGTGTATTATACGATCATATTTTAACTATACATAACCCTATATGCAAATAAATTTATTAATTGTTTGAACAATCTAATTTCGTTGAAGAGCTTGACAATATTTGATAATTCATAATACAAATACGGCAATCAATAACTGAAAGTTTGTTAATCTAACTTTTTTAGTAAGTGGTATTAAGTAAGTGGTATATTTAGTAAGTGGTGTGTAACTATTGTTATTTTGAAAAGTTTGATCATATTAAAACTTATTTAATTAATTCATTAATGCTTATTTTCTATGGGCCCCGTGCTGCAAAATGGTAAGCGATTATCATAGCTTATCGCGTTTATAAATAATACTACAAGCCTCTAAGAACCTTTCTACGTCTGATGATATTCTGCATCAAGCATCCCACAATACTACATAATGTCATCAGTCCATCACAGTGGCAGTCGGTGTCTAGACCCTTTACCTTTTCCATTGATTACCCGTACCATTATTGATATAATAACATGTTACGAGGTGTTCATATCGCGCCATTAACAAAAGTTAATTATTAATTTTACTCCCTTTGCAAAATCTATAAGAATTATAATTCTATAAGCGATCTCTTTACTTCGAGATAGCTGTTTTATCATAAAATAATTAAACTTCGATTCCAATGATACAGTATTTCTATAAAAAATAATTTTGAAATTTTCTTCTACAGAAAGATGTGAAGATTGTTTACCAGCAACAGAATGCCACATGTATAGTAGCCTGACGAAGGAACAACAGCAGATGTGGATAGAGAAATATATTTGTGATGAGCCTTCATCGAATGAAAGTTTGAAAACTGACAAACTACCAGATTTTTCCAGCGAGGGTAAAAGAGACTTTGTAAGTGATAACACATGGAAAATTTTGCCGGCCGTCTAGTCGAGTGGTAATTTCTTTGCCAGAGATGGGTTTAATTTTGGAAGGCAGATATTTGTATGATGAGAATGGCGATTATGTTTTAATCAAAATGTTATTACATTAAACAAAATACCTAAGCACTACACTATTTATACATTAAAATTAATTTTAGAATACTTGCTTACAAAAGGTTCTAAATAATCATTGAGAAACACTAGTAGATATATAGGTTGATTTATGTAAGGTTTATGATAACTGTGGAATAGAATAAAAAGGTTGTTTTCCTATATGTGTGTAGATATTTTAATTATTGTTGTTGTAGGGTATGTGTTTATATATATATTTGTTTATGTATTATTTATTTAACAATTTATGTACACACAAAGACAATTAAAAGGATACAACAGAATAACAAAGAATTGTACAAAGGTACTGCTTATTTCTAAAAGCAATCTCTTCCAGCAGCCTCATATATGGCAAAAGTGACATCGAAATGTAGAGGGGCGTGTACCAATACTAATATATTTAACAAATAAAAAATGATATATATGGTATTTACCCATATATATATATACATATACGCACAAAATATTTAGATTCTCTGTAAAGAGAAATAATGTGCTTGTTGTGCTTGTCGTGCTTGTAATTATTTATATTACTTGCATGTTTATCTGTAATTTGGCTGGAGTATAAGACGTGGCACACCGCCACTTCTTATACCATGCAGAGACACTTTTGATAGCATTTTACTGATAAATTTATTTTTGTATCTTATTTCTTTCATTTTTATTAAATAAAGTTTCATTCTATTCTATTATATTTTATTCTTATTGTTATTAAGATATTTAAATATAGATCGAAGCGGTAAAGCTCTTCATTTAAAGTATAAAAGAATATTTCGTTTTATTTCTAGAACTCAACTAAAGAGAGTAATCAGAGTATATTATTTTACTTATTCATTCATAAAAAGTGTGAAAATAATTTGAATTGTTAAATTTAAATACAATTTCCTGAACAACAATTTTTCATTCCAATGCTTATTCCTTGTAACTATATTAATGTAGGTTATTATAATTGGTCCAAATTACTTCTATTGGATCGGTATTTATTACTTGTGTAGGTGTATTTTTCCTTTTCAGTTTTATAATTAACTATATTCAAGTATATATATGAGAATTAGTATCGGGATCTGTTTTTTTCTGAATTTTTTGTTTTGTTAACCAATAATTTTAATTTTTATGTCAGAAACCATGAAAGTATAAAGTGCGGTATACCTATTGTCATTAAATTATAATATGCGTCCCACTGCTGGGCACAAGCTACGTGCGTGAAACTCAAGCAAAGTCACACAAACAATGCGGCTTGGTTGGTGAAAGGGGCAACCGTTCCGTTGCAACCCGTATAGATACCTGTATAAATTCCGAATATTAATATGTTCTTCCAATATAAGCATTTGCATATATACAGCTAACGTCAATAAAAAGGGTAAGGCCATTGTAACATATCTCGTTAAAACAAAAGAATATTACGATTCCACTAGCACTCTATTCCACCACTCTTACTAGCCTCTACGAGTTTCATTAATTTTATTTGTACAGTACCAATATTAAATTGCATTTAGCACTGTTTAATTTTGTTTACTTTTGTATGAAAGCAGCAATTTCATTGCAAACCCCGATTTATCATGAAATGAATGTGTAATTACATTGGCTGACCATGAGCAGTATGATCAACGAGTTTCGTAATAAACAAGTGCATTCTTTCATTAACGGCTTATAATATTAACAACTCAAAATAGACTTTATTGAATGTGAATGAGACTATTGAAATTATATAAACTTAACTTTACTGAAGCATTACCTTACTGTAAAAATAATATTGAAATTCCTTATAATATTTACATAGCTCACAGCAACAAAAGATGTGAAAAAAAATAAATTCTAAATAGTTATTTTATAACTTCACGGGTGTAAAATGAGACGTGTTTACTGGATAATACCGTATTTTTGTTATATTAAACTCTAGTTATCTTACTCTCTTAATAGTAATTGATCTGACTTTCAGAACATCAAACGAAATTGTTAAAAAGACAAAACGACATAAAATTTAATTTGCCCTGTTCATTATCTACTAAACTATCTGCACCACTAGTGAAGTTTCAATTAAAACGAGATGTCTCCATCGTAATGACATAAAGCTGGCAAATCTATATACAAAAAGTCGTTTCCAATACTTAACAGGAAGAGCACTGCTGTCGTTTGTATATAATATAAAATAACAGCTGACGACATATACGTTGGAGATGGTTCAATTGAATCAAAATTCTCACAAGGGGCACTTACCACCAAAATCAAACAATAATTAATTAACGTCAATTTCAATAAATATTTATTTCCAGGTGTGCTGTCCTGATAATATATGGGGAATATCAGATGCCATATCGGTAAATAAAGACAACCTGAAACCAGCTACAGATATCAGCGGTGGCATGAACCAGTCACAGATAAACCAAGACTCAGAAGACCTATCATTCGAATATAATTTCGATGAATTTGACAACGAAGATTTTGAGAAACCTATTTGGACTAATCGACCGCAACTTCCTACTCAGAACCCTTTTTTTCTACCTACCCAAAATACAAACGATAATAACTTTAGCGAAACAAGTTCTGACAAGCAGTGTAGCTTGTCAAGATATCCCCCTGAAGTTGATTCAGGTTGTTGTGGAATAGAGGCCTCAGATTCTATCATATCCTACTGTAAGTTTCAAGCAAAACTTTTAATTTATTCCGTAAGATCAGTACTGACCAAAAGAGAAGTCAATTTTCAAAGAGAACTGAACCGGAGAATCTGACCAGAGGTGTATTTGCACTCTTACTTCGATCAGTTCAATCAATTGGTTTTCTAACTATGAACTCTACGACTCTGTTAATTAAGTTCATCATCGATCAGAATTCGAAAAAATATGAGTTATAGACCCCCAGGTAGTATGTTACTTTTGTTTTACGTCAAATCAGTCATTCTACGTGCTGTTGTTGTGCCCATTGCCATGCTACACTCACCCATTTTAATTTGATTTATCCAAATCTTTCTCGATTTTTATACTCTGACTTGATTTCCGATTTCTCTTCAGCAACTCCGTCAGCCCAGAACGTACCCCAACAATCATCTAATAGAAATCGCAGATTCAACTGGATGCCTCAGATGTCATCGTCTAGTTTTTGGCCCTTTTCGTGGACGGGTTTTCATGAAGAGGATAACGGAAACATGGCTAGGGAGAAACGACAAGTCAATGATACAGTCACTGTCTCTATCGACAATCGTATTGCAGGTTACGATTATTTTTCCATTTTGTTTTGATTGAGATCAAAGAACACGAAGCATTGAAGTTCGAACGAAAACAAAGGAACACGATCACGACGAAACAAGGTCGATCAAATTATGTTATCTTGAGCAGCTCCGTAAGGAATGGTAAACCGATGGTCCCGGTTGTGACGACAACCGCTTATATCCACCAAGCCGCATTGGGCGAACGTGGAGTTGTTATGGCCCAATCTCCCCGTGTGTTCCTCTTGCGTAGGAAGATTTGTGCCCAGCAGTTGGATGTTTATAGGCTGTCGATGATGACGATGAAGACAGCAATATTACCTTGCTAATACGTAATGTTAGGTATTATTATATTTGTTAATTCGAATAAAAGCTGAGGGATCTACGTAATCAATGGAACTTATTATGTTGAATGACATACAACTATAAAAAATGACTTTCAATACATCATAAAATATCTTTGAAAGCAATCAAATTTATATTATTATTGGCCATAGTATTAAAACCATAAATGATTTATAATAAGAATCGATAATTTTATATTTGCTTTATTTTTTGTGAGGCCCAGTAGGCATATTGCAACTCTATTAAAATCGTCTGAGCAATCTGAGCAAATTGTGCTATACTATTGCAAATCTTGAGCACTTTTGAATTAATTTTAATTTTATGGTTAAAATGCCAAATAGATCATCTAGAGTTCCTCCGTCAGACAAAAACGTTTCTAGCGATGTAAGTGATTTTTTGCCATATTGTGTTTCTTTAATATCCAAGTTATATAATTTATTTGCAATATATGCACTTTCTTTCTTTATTTTCATAAAGTTGAAATCATGGAAACTGTTTTTGTTTCTTCAATAATTTGCATAATTCGTTCACATAATATGTTTTCTTACTCAACTGATTTTTCATTGCGACTTTCAGGTGGAAAAGAGACAGACCTTAAGCAATTTCCCTGGACAGCTCTTCTCAAGACCACATTCAAGTATCCCAATAAAGAATCGGCATTTTCTTGTGGAGGCTCTCTCATCAGCTCAAAATTCGTACTAACTGCTGGACACTGTATCTATGACTCCGAAGGAAAAGTGAAATCGTAAGTATCATGTCAATACACTTATGGCTACACAGTTTAGAACAAACCTTATAGCCTTATAGATGATTAGAAATTTGAGCCGTTTGAGTTTGACATTGAAATATTAAAATCTTGGGGTTTAGTCTAATCTCATAGTCAGATTCCATTGTGCGGAACTCTAACACCTTCATCTATTCCTTAACAAGTAAAAGAATTAATTATCTTTAAAAAATAATTAGACTGTAATTATCAGTCTTATTATTATTTATAATTTATTGCACAAAAATGACCGTAAAAATGGCAGACTTTTCTAAATAGTATTTTCTACCGTTGACTGATTGACTGGTGCACTGGTAGACAAGAGCGAAAAGTGGTGTAGAAGCTAAACAGATATACAAGTAGTAGCATGAGAGGTAGGAAAGAATGAGAGTGAGTGAGGAGAGATTTTGAGAGAGAGAGAGAAGAAAAAGTTTTAGGTGATTTTTTTTAATATCGACATTGAGTCATTTTTTGAATCCCAAAGCTAGAAAGTAACTTTTGGTGCTCTACATGGTTTTTTAACAATAAAATAATAAGTACCTTGGTAATTGGTAAGCCCAGATTTCATAAATAAGATAATGAAATTTTGGGAGAGTAAATATGCAGGATAAAAGTCCTCGTAATTTTATTGTCTGTCCACTTAGGAACCATGGCAACTTACAACAAGAACGTAAAGCTTCGAAAAGCTTAGATAAGTGAACGGAACTCACAAAAGCATTTAAATTTTTATTATTCAACAGCGAAGAAAATACAGGGCACTAAATGATTTATAGGGCTGGCAACACTTTGTCCCATTGGGAGCTGTCAGAAGATTTTCTTGTTCTAAAGTCCATATTTCTTAGGAATGTCCAGGGACTATAAAGATTCTTATACAAATCATGCTAAAATTAGAATAATAAAACCACCCCAAGATTGAGTGGAATAAAATTAAGATGGATAACGATGTTGTTTTATTCCACTGTAGGTTACCTGTTTCATGATTGTAGCTTTGTGTTTTTGTTTGAATTTAACAATATTGGTTTATCAAACTAAATGTTCAATAATGCTGGGATAAGTTTTCTTCTGAGAAGTTAACTTATATATGTAACATATCCTTGCTTGAACCAAACACTAAATGAAACACTTTAACACTATTTCAGCAAAATACCCATTGTAATCCTATGCCTAGTTTTCTGGGTCACTGTGCCTAATAGGGTTATTTATGTACCTATTAATTAATCTTATCTAACCAAAGTGATCGTAATTTGAAAAATCTGTTATAGGTAACGGAAAAATATTAATATATGTTAACCTATTAGAGACATACTAATCATATCTTTATAGATATTTTGACTATACATATAAATCAAGCCACTTGTAAAATTCTACAACTATAAACGTGGGACGAACCTTCAAGTGTACCAACTCCACAAGAAGTAATAACTAAATTAAATGCATCTTTTCAAAAACAATCATTTAAAAAGACATCTAATTAAATAGCAGAGCTCAAAGTCGACTCGAGAGCAGAGCTCTGCTAATCTGAGCCCCACGTTTTAGGTGTAGAATTTTACAAGTAGCTTGATTTGTGTCTATTCAAAGCCCAGAGAAAAAGTTATTTTCTTCTTTTTAGTCCAATTTGTACTCGAGAAAAACGTGGATTTTTATAATTTTTTTTTACGATAATATTATTCTTAAAGTTCAAAGTATCTATATAAGATATTTTATCATTATACTTATCGTAACATGAATCGTCGTATAGGTGATTTAAGGAAAAATTGGCAATAAACGAAGTCTTCCCTTTGCGGACTGTTCAGTACCTGCTATATTCACCTTACACGTATTGATTGTAAAACATTTTTATATACGAATAATAATAGCACCCGGGAACCTTGAAACCGCTTTAATACTTAATAAATCGTATACAATACTATTAAGCAAATAAAAAATATATTATGTTCGCCTTATTCTACATCCCCTGTCGTTGTCATAGTAACCGAACCCATATTATAATCAAGGAAACTTTTAAATGTTTTTATAATATTCATTTACAATAGAGGTCGGTTACTCCCAGTTTTCGGTATTAATGAAGATACACAATTATTATGATTTCTATTTAAAGCATTATGTTAACAATTTACGTAGTGGTTATGTGGTACAGGTGTTCTGATAATATCTTAAGTGTAACGAAACAATTTCAGTATCGAAGTAAGTTTAGCGGAATATGACAAGCGAACATTCCCAAGAGACTGCAAATTCATGCTAAGCCGAGGCGAAGTATGCATCGATAATGTAGTCATGTACGCCGAACACTTCACTATACATCCGGAGTACAACGACGAGAGGCTGCTGAACGATATCGCGCTCATAAGGCTTCGAGGAAACGCACCATACACAGGTAACACACTTATATGTTTTCATTAGCGTATCTTGTAATTTTACATAATAGGATCTAAGAAGTAGGTCAAGTGAGACAGTGGTTTATTTTTTAAGTTGCAAAAATTACATAAGCCATATAATCTGTGGGTTCCAACTTAATTGGATATTCTATGTTTACTGACACATACTGTTTATAGACGAATATTGTTACTATACTTATCTATATCTAATCCTATTTCTTTGATCACTGTTTGCTTTTTCAATTACTTCTACTTACTTCTTCAAAAAAAAATCAAAACTATGTATAAAATGTTCCAAATATGCCAGAATCTATACACAAAGGTTTTATTTAAATACTTTTTTTTGAGGTTACATGGTTACACGGTTTGTTTTTATATTTTGTTATTTTTTTTCAATTTGAATACACTTTCCAAAAATGTTATTTGTTCCCAGATAAAAACTATATATCTCTATATCTATATAGCAATTCCCACGCTTCTCCATGTGCGTAATTTGCTTTAAAGAGATATGCATCTTTGTTTTCACGTATTAATATTTAATATTTCAGACTACATCCGTCCCATTTGCCTACCCACCGTCGACGTGGATACTCCAGATCTGTCGAACCTTAAGCTCACAGCCGCCGGCTGGGGCCGCAACGGCCTTTACAAAAGCGACGTAAAACAGTCCACCGTAGTGAACTTAATCCCGCAAAATGACTGTAAGAAATCTTACCCAGATTTAACGAGGAAACAGCTATGCGCTGCTGGGTACTCCGGTGAGGATACGTGCAAAGGAGATTCCGGAGGTCCTCTAATGATAACTTATAAGGGGAAGTACCAAGTTTCCGGGATCGTTAGCGGGAAAAGGTCGGACGCGCCATGCGGTACGTCAGTACCGTCGCTATATACTAACGTTTACCAATATGTCCCGTGGATACGCAGTGTCATTTATAGGCAGCAGACATAGCAACAAACAAATCCTGTACTAACTGTATTGTTTTATAAATCGGAGCCAAATATAAAATGATTTAAAACCAACATGTGTACATTATTTCTTCATCTACATCTTGATATAGGTATAAAAATAATCATGTAAGCATTTGACATTTAATAATTGAAATTGAAAATAAATTTCTATTATATATCTCAAAAATTTCTGTATTTTGTGAACGTAATTAAAATCGTATTTGCGTCGCAAGAAACTATTCATACGCAATTTTATGAGTTGACGATCAAATGGCATTACCTACGAATGTAAATTTTAAAATTAATAATAACCTTCTATTGTACGTTTTTCCAACTATGTTCCTATTTCAATACTGATGACGTAGTGATTTGTACTTTATTCAGTGTTGCCAGAATTATATTTTTCTGAGGTTGTTTTTACGGAGACATATATGTCACTGGTGAAACTTGATGTGTGTTTTATCTGAAAAGGTGAAACACTATGTAGCTATATGAAGCTTGATAATTATATTGTAAAATTTAATTAGCAATTTCCTTTGCATAAAAAAATAATTAGTCATTAAAATCAGTCTTTATTTATATAGCCTATATATTCTCTAGTAAATACTTTCATTACACAATGGAAATTAAACTGTGGAACATTATGAATACGTTACACAATAGCTAACTTAGATTATTTTGGCGACTTTCACCGGTATTAAAGTATTTATTCTTGAAAATTCTGATTCTAATATCTATTGTTTGAACGTTGTATGCAAAGTTCTCAAAATTAATTCAAACGGTTACCCTGATAGAGCCACTGGAAATGATAAAATATTTTTAAATATTTCGAACCTAAAAGAGACCTTTTGATAATATTAAAACATTCTAAACAGAAAGTTAATTACATTGAAACGTTATTTAATTATAGTAAGAACCACGGTGAAATGCAGAGTTATGCCTGTTGTACAAAACCCAGGTATGGTCTTGCGTGGAATATTGCTTGCAGCTACGCGTATTATTGGCCATGCAGAAGTCAGCGGTAGCGAACACCCTAGAGCCTCTGCAATTGTATCACGACAGCATCGCTTAGTAGCTATTATCGTTTGTACCACGGAGACTGATCTGAATATTAACCCTTCCTCTCTTTCCCTACTTAGGAGCCCACGTGTTAGTTTAAGTAATCTTTCACGGTCGCCACCTCTGTATAACGTACAAAGAAATTTTGTGACTCCTTTCTCTGTCAGACAGCTAGAGCGTGGAATACCTTACGGGCACTCGTATGCCCACTTTAATACAAAAGGGGTTCCTTCAAAGAGGCGTGAAAAAGCACTTTAAAACAATGCAAAATTTAAAACAATGAAAAATTGTGAATTAAAAATCTAATTTTCAAAGAAAGGCAAATCGAATTAAATTTAAAACAATATTCTTTTACAAACGTAATAGTAATAATTTTAGCACCATAATGAGTGTATAAGTGAAACAATATTTAATTACAAACATCAACAGTCATTTGAGTTGAGTAACTCGTATTTCAGTGTAGCCACATCTAAACGACTCGTGTAACGTTACCGTTGCAGTGTTTTGGAGTATCGTTTACGTTTGTTCAAGCTACTTGCTTATAACTTGGAAAGTAGCTAGACTGTGGTCAGGCAGATCGCTTCTTAGATATAGTAACGTATCAAAACACGTATTTTGATAAGTTTTGCTTCTATTGATATAAACCGATAGAAAGGATTTAGAAACTTGTTTTAGGAATAAGAATTACTTTATTTGTACACGATGAATTCTTTAAAAAATGATTTATTTTACGTCCTTTATATTTCATCACTTATTTACAATATCGACATATTTTTAAAAACTTGATCTATTAGAGTTCAAATTAGCAATCTCAAATTAAAAAACCATGATAGACATTGCGAGACACCAGAAAAAATAAATATCCTTTTACAAGCCACAATTTTTTTAACTGATATATATTAGTTTGTTAACTTTGTATATTATAGAGTAAGCAAGTTACTCGCATGATTAAAAATGACAACAAGCATTATATCTCCCTCGCCATTAACGGCCGCCCGCAATCCAGTAGAAGAACACTCAAATGAGCAAACACTATTATCAGACGGAGGGTGTGCAGATTTCCCAAGAGTGTCCTTCTCCTTAAAAGTGTCGTCCGAATGACCGCCATCCTTAAAATGAGCCTACGGATTTTTCCTTAAAAAGATTTGACAGAAAAGACAAAAGTCCTCGCTAAACTGACCCGTAGCAAGCAAAAGTTTGTTAATCGCTTAGTGCCTTTTACTGAATGTATGAAGTTCACATTCAACTTTAATATTAGGTAATGTGAAGCTTCTTTCAATCACGTTAAGAAATTTCAAGCACAGTGATATTTCGCAACTTTGAAGATCTCCATACATTACCGCGTGCTGCATTCAGAACTTTACAGAGAACACGTATATTTTCTTTTCTGAAAATTTTTAGTAACAGCCTTTAAAACAAAAATACTCTTAAAAGTTCAACAAAACTATTTATATACTTTAAAAAAATGTTTATTCTGTCTAGTAAAGTCTTTTCATTGAATAAAACTAATACCCATTCGCATTTACATAAAGATAGAACTGTGTATTTTTTCATTTATTCATCACTTACAACATCATTCATAACACACGTTATTATAAATCTAAAAATTATTAGAATGTATTCTAACCATCTCTTATAAATTCATAGAGCAAATTGATATTTAGGCGAGTATATTTCAAGATATTATTTTAAACTTACATAAATGTAATTAAACTCATTTAACTCTAATTCACAAAACAAGTAAGTCAATTAAATACAAAAATCTAATATTTTATCCACCGTTTCATTTCATTAAACTTCTTCTAAAAGGTTTTCTGTGCCATTCTCTAATATTTATGAATACCCACACATAAAAATAGCACATTTCCGTCGAAGAGGAGAAATAATTTGTCAGCACTTTCGGCTCTGATCCTCGAAACCCAATATCGCCCGTTCACAATCTATGTCCCGGAGGATCGGAAATTTATGTAAAATCAATGCAACAAATAAAGAACGATGCGGCAGTAAATATCCCAGTGCCGTCACAATTAGCTGATACCCCGCGGGACGAAGACTACAATACGTATGGTTCGTCTTACTCTTCTTAGTTCAAGTAAAACAATCATTAAAGTACTTTAATTATACCCACTATATAGTCCAATTTAATTATTATTATGAGCTTGATGACTTAAGAACCAAAATGTAATATTTACTTCGTCTTACTCACTGTATTTTTATCACTTCTCTACATGTGTGAATCTGTGATCAGCTTGATATTGATGATGATTCACCGAATAAAATAAAACAAAATTACCCTCATGTCCACATATATTTTTGAATAAAAAATACACATACTATTATAAATAAATAAATAAATATAATTAAACAACCATAATCGGAGAACATATAAAATAGCCAATGTAATTCCAAAACGCGGTACTCGTGTGAGACATTAACATATCTTGTCTCTAGAATGTCATCGAGATTTAAAAACAAAAAACAGGCATATAGAACGGAAATCCTCAAGAAATGTTAATAAAGCAATGGTAAAAAAGTTTCATGTACTTTTTGGTAAAAATGGCAGTTTGAAATGGAAGATACCTATGTACATAATCCTTTAAAAAATTTATAATACATATCTACCGACACTTTCAATAGTGAGCATTATACATTGCTTTTAGGTTTAATTTTTTTTATTGAAGTCATAAGAAAAAGAACTATATTTTGTATTACTTATCTAGCACCGCCTACTCTAAATTCTATAAGCGTAAATATCATGAATAAAGGTCATCATCCTGCGCTTCCTTAATTCTTTGATCCCATGAATATCGTGTTGATCCGTACATACACGTAGCAAAGGTTTTTAAAGGAAAAACACCGAAGAATCCACAGGGTATTACAAAAGCATCCCTTTGAAAATATGTAAGTAAGTACCCATCGAAAATTTATTTTAAACTCACGTAATATTATTCCGTTTATTGGCGTCACGGTTCTGAATCTATGACAATATTCAGCGAGCAATTTATGCTTAATTGGGAAACTTTTTTGTGGCAATGATTGGAATCCTATTTTAATGAAAGGACTTTATGTTTCAGTTTCTATGATAAATGTAGGTCCATATTTAACAGGTAATCACGTTTCTCTAATATTTTTCGTTGCGCATAGTAAGTCAATACATTTCAGTTTTATGAAAATATTCTTACTAACAGTACCTGGCTTTGTGTGCCGTGAGAAATCTAAATGATTTTAATTACGCATTCTTCAAGTACGAAATGGAAGGGGTTATGCGGTTATATTTCGAAACACTTTCAGGCCCGCAGTTCGAACCCGAAATTAAGTCAACCAGAAATACAAGATTGTTTCCGTCCAATAGGTCTAATCTCTCAGATGGGTATTCGTGCTGAAGTGATCCTCTTTTATTGGCGTCTCTTTGTCGAAGTGTTGAAGTATTCGACATTTCCATCGCGATGGGAGCCAATTTTAATGATGCGATAAACTTAAAGAACTTTTCACAAACAAGTGTCACCTTATCTTATATAACAGTATTTATAATTATAAATATCTTCGGCATAACATAGATGCTCTACTCTTTAGTTAAATTAAGTCAAAGATATTTTGAATTCATTAAAAATATATCTGATTTAAATTCAAAATTCTCATGTAGGTTTAAACATTTTTTGCTTTTGATTGATTCCGTGCCGTTTCTTTACATTAATGCGTAATGTAATATTTCATTTATATTTTGTTAAATAATCTTTTAACAAAATATAAATGAAATATTACAAAAAAAAATACCCATAAGTAACAGATAAGTACCTGAAATAGTATAATTAACATGATTTAATGATGTTAGGTGGGTTTGGTGGTAATAATTATTTTACTTTCGAATTTCTTTTATATATATATTAAGGTTAATGCACCTAATTTTTTTTATGAATCTTAAACTTTTAGGTATCTAGTGTGTTATACTCGAATACCAACATTCAAAATAAAAAACAAAATTTTATTTAATCATTTTTTGAACTCAAACCCTGAAATTCTTTACAAAGGCTTACTTCCAAATTACGATTAAAAATTATTAATGCCTGATCTAATCTGTAGTCTAACCGAAGTTTTGGATATTAATTTTATATTTTAAGCCATAGGTAACAGATATTCATAAGGCAGCCAAGATATGATAATTATTTTGCAAAAATATGTATGTACATAATTGGAGTTCTTATTTGCTGCGGAAATCGTTAATACTTCAATTATAATGATAGATACTGGATATAATAGAATGGAATAAACTTTAGACTAGCTTTAATAGATTGTTTCCATAATAAGGTGGTTAAACTAATATTTTTTTTATTATATTTTATTACAAACAATATATCATATAAGAAGATAATGTAGAAATTTTCTATAACAAAGTTTATTAATAAAATTTAAAAAGTTACTAGTAAATAATCATTTACATGGTCATCATAGGATTATAATCCATTTCTGGATATTGACTTATTATCTTTGGTTTCTAAGGTCTCAATACTGCTATAACCAATAGATATTTAGTATTGCGTAAACCCACGCTCAAATGTCAAAACAATAGTTATAGCGATTATCGAAAGGTCTCCATTTGAGCATTTACCTCATTTAAGCTTTAAGAATGTTATAGTATCTCAAATATGTCTCTCTTTTTGTAGCCACAATAAATACATCTTTATTACAATCCTCAGTTGTCCACAAATGAAACTGGTTAACGTCATCCCATTTCACATAGACAACTCCTTTTATATTCCATCCCAGGATCCCACTCTCAAAGTTTTACTACTTCCAGAAACGCCGAACGTTAGAATAAAATGTTCACGTAAACAGTGATCAAAATAAACATGAAATTCGTCGTAAATATGCAACGAAATACGAACCCGTTTCATATGCAACAAGCCAGGGGGCTGTGGTGATCATTCGCACCGGTCAGTACCTTACTGACTTAGCTCATATACACACTATAGCTTTTGTTCCCATTTCATAAGTGTCATACAGTTTTCTATTCTTCCAATTAGGTAAGTTATTTTTCTCTTTATAAATCCTATCTCTATAACTCATCCGCTTAAAGGTACTTTACTTACTAGTACTGTGTTATTATCTATGCGTAGTTTTTAAATAAATAAACTCTCTTCTATTAGTGTACAATTACTGCAAATAACTTCTCATGATTCTGAAAAGGATTCTGCCGGATGGCCGGTGTTATATTTTTTTTATCGCTTATCTATGTAAAAGTAAAAAAGATTTAAGTGTTAGCTTATATATGAAGCTTTATTAACTTTCTAGATGTAAATTCTAGAATAAAACTTATTTCATGTCATGATGGTAGAATATGAAAAGGATGGATTTGGCAAATAAAAACGACATACACGTGTTTTATTGGAAAATATATTTTTGATTAAATATTTCTTGATCTATCTTGGAGTGAAGATTGTCAGTTTTACGTAATGTGTGCTATTTTGATCACAGTTTCTTAATATTATATGTCATTAATTAGTTGGTAATAAATTTAGTAGAACTTTTGCTCAAAAAGTACATGTTTCCATGTGTGTTTAGTGAGCGGAAAGTTATTCTTTTCTATATAATGCATGCAGGTTTTTAATCAAAAAGTTTTCTGTAAAACTTTTTGAATGAAATAACAGTATAAATACTATTAAAATACATGAATTCAATCTAAAATAGTCTTAATAAACCCTTAAACTGGCCACGTATATCCAAATGAATACTATAAATAAACAGATGAAAACAGTTAAAATACAATCATAAAATTAATGCACATCGCAAAAAGATTTAGTTAAGAAACTGAATCCAGGCTCATATACTGTGTATTTCATCTCAATAGCAATACCATGCCACTTATACGCGTTGTGGCTATAACTGGATGTGACAGTGGTCTTGGCTGGGCCATGGCAGCCAGGTCGGCTCGCGAGGGCCTCGTCACAGTCGCTGGGATGTACCACGGAACCGACACCAAAGCGGCTCATGCTCTAAGGAAGCTATGCGCTCATCCCTGCCCGCTTGACGTCACAGACAAAAACAGTATCAACGCATTTAAGGACTATATTACAACCTTGTTGAAAGAAAACCCTAAATATAGTAAGTAACCACGGAAAATTATATTAAACGCCAAAGAAATACTGACATGGAAAAAATATAAGAAAATATAATCAATTCTTAAAGTATTTAATATACGTTATTTCTTATTCTTCTATAAACTGAATATTAAATATTTGGTAACATTAAAAAGCAAATATTGTCGTAGTACTTACTTTTACTGAAGCATATAAGACTCTAGCTAGATGTTGTTTATTAAGGTAATTGATTTTGTTAGGAGGTTTTGGTAATTAAGTTAATAATAGAGCCATAGTCCGACAAATGTTAAATCTAATTTACTGCCCTGCCAACAAAAGCACAGATGGTTCATATATTGCACATATACAGCTGTAAATATTTTCTAAAAACAAATCTAAACCTTAAGTGATAGTATGTTTTGTATATAAAGTATAATATTTGTACCCAAAAATAAATATTTCAACTGCACTCCTTTAACAATTTAAAAAATTATCACAAGATTAAATTATGGAAACAACAAAAGAATTTTTATTTGTTGTTTATTATTATATTTTTATCACGTCTATAAACAGCCATCCTAGGTCGAGTGGATAGTATATCTAATATTTAAATACATATTACTATTATACATATTTTGGGCTAGACGATACGTGAGAATGTGATAAATATTATTTTAAACTATGAAACAATCTATCCCAGACTTCGGACATGTACGAAGTAACGAAATACGCAACCCGAAGCTACAATAAAGTTTGTTCCGATGGTGAACTTTTCATTTGGTCTAATAGAGAACATTTGTGGGATAAGTAAGCGAAAGAAAAGGGTTTCTTAATAAACACGTATAATATCTGACACGTAACACGACAATGAACGTAATAGTACAATACGAAGCTACAATTCTCTTCAAGAATCTTAGTTTTAATGAACATACGTGAGATAAACGAAAGAATAGCATATCATTATGATGCCACAAAACAGCTAATTTAGGCCTGTATTTTTAGTGACCCCGCTAATAATAACTTACGATGGACTAAAAAATTATTATTATTAATTTATTTATATACAGATTAATAGTTATAATGAACGCAATTTAAAACGATTGAGTACAAAAGTATTGCTTATTTCTAACGAAATTTCTACCAGGAGATCTGCGACAAGAATTTGTGAATTTGAAATAAATTAAATCATATAGACGTAGTGTGCATATAATTTAATTCTACAAGGATATTTACTGAAACAGAAATAAAAGAATTTACATATTACTAACATACAAAATGAAGAGTTAAGATATTATTTATATACTATATTACATAAACAAGACTAAATTAGTTTCCTTTAACACCTAATTTATGTAAGAGAGGAAAAGTAATGTTCTTTCATTTGGAATTTAAAAGAAGCGGTAATTAACATCTTATGGATTTTTTAAAATGCTTAATAATCAATCTTAAAATTGTAAATTGTAGATACAGGCTGCTATTCTACAAGTTTCTGTTTCATAATACAGGTGAAAATTTGTAAATTTTTAAGAAAAATAACTTTATAATCATACTTACTATAAAGTTTATTTGCAGGTCAGTAATACTTTAGTATAACTTTATTGTTGAATCTATCTCATATCATACCTTACAAGGTAGTGATGAATATGAGATAAACTATATATAAAGCTGGATGATCACGTGGCAAATTCTAATTGGCCCCTAATTTATTTCCAGGGCTATACGCAGTTATTAATAACAGTGGTGTTATGACAGTTGGCGATTATGAGTGGCAAACCGAGAGTATGATAGACAATACAATTAAAACAAATTTATTGGGAGCTATGAAGGTCGTGTCAGCGTTTTTACCTGACCTTCGAAAGGTTGCATTACAGGTAAACAAAGATACTCACGAGGCGTTAGGTTCACAAAAAGATTATATAGTTTGTTTAGGTAGGTATTAATCAGAGCTAAATCCAAAGATATTACAATTAGTGAATTACATTACAAAATAAAAACAAAAATAGGTAACGATATGAATATTGGTAGTAAATTAATACTATTTTATCTTTTTAATTAAAAACTATAAATTGGTATGTAAAGAAACCAATTGTCTCAACGATTATTTTGGTAAACATTTCACAGGAAAAACCTATAAAATTTCTTATATCTACAATAAGAAAAAAATAAAATCAGATTATTCTTTGAAAATCACCTTATCGCCTAATTGAAAAGAGTCTTTTGAAAGTGAAAAAATCTTATCAAAGTGAGTAAAATAAAAGAAAATATTAGCACAATACTAACTTTCGTTAAAGTTTTATCACAGTTTTTGTGTCACTTGACAAAACAAATGAACATAGGCACATATAAACGCTGTATACGTATAATATCAGCCAACATTAGTATTATGAGCCGCTTAATTTATTATAGTTAATCACCAACACAGGGTGTGACCAGGCCGCGCATTATCAACATTGCTAGCCACTGCGGACTACACCCTTTGCCGGGCTTCGGCGCCTACAGCGCTAGTAAGGCTGGTCTGCTGGCTTGGACGAGGTCTCTTCGTATGGAAATACGATCATACGGGTTGACTGCTATCGCATTTGTGCCAGGTAAATATGTTTATTTACCATACCTCACACTAAGCACCTACACTTACTTCAAAAATACAGGCCAATTGCGAGTTAAAAGTTGTACGTAGATTCTTTACTATAGAACTCATAAACTCTATGTGAACTGTCAAGCAATTTATGAATTAAACTTCTCTTATACTTAATGTATTAGTTAAAACATTATTTAAAACCAAACAGGTATATATAGGTAAGCTGTCCTATTTAAGCACAGTCGCGGCTGGAATATATACAGACTCACAGCTTAAAAACTATAAATAGACTGTATTTTAGTACCAATATTGTATATTGTTGCAATAACATTTTCTTAAATATGGTGGTATGTAAGTATTTTTATCTCAAGATTTCAGCGGTATTTATTGATTTGTGTTTCAGGGGGGTTTGTTGGTTCGAGCAACATATTAACAAACCAGGCTGTTCATGGAAAAACAATGTTAAACAATTTAGATGAAGAACAAAAAAGTTGCTATGGAAAAAGAATTATAGCCCTTAATAACTATCTAGGGGCAGGTCCTCAAGACACAAGATTCGACTCCCTCAGTGACGAAAATATTATTGAAACCTTCATGCAAACCTTAACAGATAACAATCCTAAAGAACTCTACAAAGTGGAGTCATGGAGATACATGATCTTTTACAATCTATTAAAGTTACCCCTTCCAGAATGTACACGTTGCTGGCTAGTAAAAAGATTTATTCGTTTTCCTGAAGAATAGTAAAAACTGTGATAAAATTAAACCATTGTTGTGTACCTAGATCTTTTATTTTATATCTTAGATACTAAACCCTAAGTTCGGTGGTAAGTTATCCCACGATAAAATTTTAACATATATTTTAAATATGCTTTAATAGTACGCTATTACTACTAATAAAAAAATTAAAAAAAAAAGAATTTACTTACTAAAATACTATAATAATTTTCTCACACAATTTCACACATCAAGCCTAAATTAAGCATCTTTAATAAGAAATTAATGTGTATCTATATAAAATCGGAAATGTACTAAATAGACATACAAACATACATGACTCATGAACAATTTACGACTCATCATACAAATAAGTTCTGGTTAAATAAACTATATCTATATATCTCTCTGGTTAAATTGCTTAGTTTCATGCCAAAAGGAACGTTAAATCGAGCAATATATGAAGTACATAATTCAGCGGTCATTAGTGACTTACGTGAGATTATTTAGTGTTTCAATTCTATTCATTCATTTATAGGGTAAGTTCATTAATTTATCATGATCGTATCATTCCATCTCATTTGTGTATGATTACATTTTATAATCAGTAACATAATATTCAATTTGGATTAATTTAACATAATCACTAACATTGCATGACATTTTCAAAGTGGCTGTATGGGATTTAGTTCCCTTTGCTTTCCATATAATAGAGAGAATTAAACAAAAACAAACATAAAAAAATGTCAATGTCAAGTGCTTGGCATGTCAGGCGTTAGGTATTGTAAGACTTGTAAGATTTTGAGCGGCATTAATAATTTTATTATAATTTGTATGAGCATTTGTATTAAATCATAGAGATATATTTATTTAATTCTTAGCTGACCATTTCTATCTATTATCCATTAATCTAGTGTTAAAGAAATGGAAGTTATTTTTGGTCCTAACTCTGTTGACGAACCGGTGAGTATTTTTATCAACAATTTTAATGATACTTCGTTTTAAATTATAGAAAGCCGATTATTAACAAATTAAGGTTTAAGATAAAATCGTAGTTGTTTCACACAAAAATAAGAAAGGTGATAATATCGCTAACTAACCTTATCATTTCAGAGCTTACTCTACAAGCTACAAAGAAAAGTAAAGGTATTCAATACAGTAAGTTTATTACCCAATCGTGGCTATAATCTAGTTGCTAGTAGCAGCAAATATGGGATAGTTTTCGTGGCCTCGCCAAACGGAATATTGTTGGGTGAGTATACTCCTGATATAGCAAAAAATTCCATCTCTTTGAAACTCACATAAAAATGATTTGTTCAATGTCTAAAATTGTCCAATCTAAACTAAAGTTAATATCCATTAAAATTAAAATGCAGTTAAAATCTAAAGTTTTAAATTTAAATAAAGTTTAGTTACATAACAGTAATATTTGTTTCTAATTTTGTCATACTGACACCTTATTTAGATTAACAATATAATGCATTATAAAAAATCTGCATTTCTGTTTCTTAGTGTATTACTTAAAAGAACTCATTGACAAAGAAACTGAGGGGCAGCATTTGGCAGTTAAACTTCACGAAAATCCTACACATGTTGCTGTTAGCTGTGATCAAGAACTTTTATCTGTCACTGGGGGACAACTATTATGTATTTTCAAAGTTGCAGACTTTCAAAATGAGGTGAATAATCATGTTTTTGAGCTTGTGGATTTTGTGAAATATTTATTTAAAAATATATTTTCTATGAGATTTCCAGATTTTCTATGAAGTTTTGCACTACTATTTTTGGCAGACTACATGTATAGCTAATCATTGATTGATTATACATATTTGTCAACCCTGTACCCTGTGCCCCATCAACTAGAGAATAGTTATTTAAAATAAAATTTCTGTTCATGAATTTTAGAACTACCTTAAACTATTGGACATTTAATTCAACTTAATAATTATGTTTGTTTTGCAAAATTGTTACTTAAATTTAGATAAATACAGTAGAAGATTAAGGTAGACCTCTACTGAACTCCAATTTAAGTTTAGTCTGTAAAATGAGACCACACAGCAAAAATGTTAAAATTCACCATTGCAGTGTCAAAAAATGCACTGTGCACTACTGTGATAGAAAAAAAATCTTTTGAAACAAGAAATAACTAGACCTTCCTTATATAATTTATTTCTTATAAGTAAATTTTATTTCAGAATGTTTCTCCATCGGTGACTCTAAAATGTGATGTAAATCCAGGCACTTTTGTGTCAGCTCTGCAGTGGAATCCATGTATCCCAGACTCCATTGTTATAGCTTTCTATGATGGAACACTCCTTACTTGCCAAGTCAGTACTGCTCAAATTAAAAAGGTGCAATCTAAATGCAGGTAAAGAATTATTCAGTGTTTTATAATTATTATTCTAAGTAGCTACTTATCAAAATATATTATCTACAGTCTGTGAATGCTGGATCACAAGAAAAAGGTTGATAGATATGGCTATAAGTTATGTAAACTTCAAGCCCTGCTTAAGTTTTAAGAAGTACTGCATTTGATATTTGCCATTATTACATTTCCTTTTTATCAATACTCAAAATATTAAAGACGGCCTCAAATTAAAGCATTTCATTATTTATATATTATCTTATTATATTAGTATTTATATATTATATCTTTACATAATGTAATACTAAACATTTCTCATTTCATTTTAATTGAAAAATATGTAATTATTCCCTGATGTAGATCATGACCCAGTAGATATTATAGTCTATGCTAATCATAGTACTGGATAAAAAGACATCTTTTTTTTGTAAATGACACCTCACAAACCATCGAAAATAAGGTTTTTCTTCATTAAACTGTTTATTTTGCAGATGTCTATGTTGGAGTCCAAAAGGGAAACAATTTGTGACAGGCAACAGTGATGGAACCCTTACTCAATACAAACCAGACCTTACACCAGCGAAAACTGTGCCAGCACCTAACCTCTTTGAGAGTTCACCAGTTGAAGCTTTGGCGGTCTATTGGATATCAACTTTTCAATTTGCTGTGGTCTATAAAAATGCAACAAACAATAGCCGTCCAGGTAGGAAGGATCATAATGTTTTGTTTAATATGAACTATAGTTACTGAACTAAGTAATTTAAAAAGTCCATGTGTAAAACCAGTAGGACAACCAAAATTAAGATGGCAGGCAATATTCTCCCAAACTGGCTGAATACTGATCAAGATAGACAATAATGGAAGGAGCTATAGGCAAACTTAATTAAATCCATTCATCACATATACAAAATATCAAAGAAATAAAAGGTTTGTTATTATTACGAGCCGTTGTAAATTAAAAGACAATTATATTTTACCCATTCTATGAGCTTCTGTTGTTACAGAGTGATTATCACGTTCTGAATATAAGAACAGAGCACCTTTTGCCATAATTAGTCCTGGATGTGTCTATCAAAATTGTTTATTTGTTTGTTTTAATTGTTTACCTTATTGTTTGTTGTTGTTGTTGTTGCTCTTATGTACTTTGGAAGACAAAAACCTTTCTATAACTATAAGGTCTACAATTACTTTGGCAGTTTAATTGATGTAAACAAACAAATATCTTACAAATATCTAAAGGGGTATTGTGTCACGCCCATTTGCCTTAGAAAATTGATTATAACTACAGTGAATGTAACCTTATTTATTGACATGAATATATGTTAACCAAAAGTCATTACAAAACTGTTTTCTTTCAGCTGTCACAATCATAAATACACCAAAAGCAGGCCAACCATCTTGTTTGAATTATGAAGATATCTGCTACAGCATGGGTTCTAATAGGCCCTGGTATTACTACTTACAAGGCCTTGCTCCATGGTATAATATTCTTTATTAACATGCAATTAAAGAAGAATATTTAATATACTGTAATTATAATTTTTAATTGCAATTTTTTAGGAATATTATTCTTACATCATCATCAAACAGTATGGAGATAGCTTCATTGGGTTCAACAGATGGCGCTAGTTGGATGCAATGGTGTCAGGTAAATGGTTATTATTTTATGATCTCATTTTCAACTTTAAAAGAGGGTATTAAAAGGATGACACACTTATTGCTTTGCAATTAGCTTACAAGTTCATTTCAGATAATTAGTACAAAAGTAAATCACTATTCTCAGATTTATTGTGAATGTGACTTGAGAGAAATCTAAGTCCAAATAAACTGTCTTTACATTGTATATCTCAGGGTTGCCACTTGGACAAACCAGAAGTAAATAAAACTTTCTAGACAAAAAACTTTCAACAGTATTTAATTTATTATCATTTCATTTTCAACTAGTAGCTTTTACAACAGTGAAAACATATAAATATATGACACTCTTCATAACCAAGAGCTGAATGACTAGCGATTTTGATACAATTTTCGTTCCATAAAATTCGTTATCGTCTACTTTGTCGACCTTGTGGCAGTCTTATTTCTGTCACGAATTCGCGACTGCTCCATTGAAATACGATTTTGTCGAGCTTTAAACAGACTGTTGTGTAAATATTATTACTGTTTAAAATATCAGTATGTAATTTTTCTTTACAGACAGATGAGGCGAGACCCGAACTTCCACTCACAGATAAGAAACAAGAAAATTACCCAGTTGGAATATGGATCGATACGTGTGCCGTTCATCAATTACCCTGGGGTTATTATTACTACCTACATTAATTAATGTTATATGTAACACTGATAAAAGTATTCTTTTTTTAATGTTAAATAATATTTGTTTTTGTAATGAGTTCTCATTACATAAATTACAAAATGAAGTCAGTAAACTCATAAATAGGTTTAAACTTTCATGGTCATTAACATATAGTTATTAATAGTATTAGTAAATTTTAATTTTTAATCTGCTGTTTAGAAGATAAGCAGCCTAATTTTGAGGCGATTTGTAACTACATTCTATGTCGCCAGAAACGTTGATTGTTCGACGACTAAAAAATCAAATTGCAGTTTGATCTTTTAATCGAATTATTGAATCTATCTACGGGCAAAAGTAAAAAATAGTTATTTTCAGGTGAAAATGAAACCTTACCTCCGATGCCGACCCTGTTAGTTGTATCTCAAACAGGTCTGCTCACTTTGTTTAACATCATAAACCTGAACAAGCAAGCCCCTCAATTGTGTTCACCTCCGCAACTCTTGGCATTACCAGCAAGTGCCATGAATAGTGATATACCTGATGAGGCACCACAGGTGATATCTCAGGTTGCAACGCCAAAGGTATGTTTATTATTTGATATCTTATTTCATGTTAACTACATTTACTAGGTGCTAGACCCGCTTGCAGTATCGCATGGATTCCATATCCGTTCCCATTTTGGTTGTGAAGCAGTTCGCGTGAGAAGCATTAAAATATCTCATCTTCAAATTGTCAACCACCAGAAATAAGAAATAATTTCTTGATATTGTTCATGTCTGTGTATTAAAAATATTAATTGATATTTTTCATGTTGCTTTTAAACCCTACAATAGCAGTACAGTGTGTAAGTTACACATAGGTTTAGAGTCTAAAGTTTAGACTGTGTTCTTCATCAGTCTCATTGAACACACTTTTGTTTCATGAGCAGCCACAGCCAGTAGCACCACAGTTACAACCTACTACTCAACCAACGCAGGCTATTCAAAGCGCTACTCCACAATTTGGTTCGAATCTTGCAGGCAGTGTAACAATTAAACCTGCAAATGGAATCCCGCCACCATCTCAACCTTTTGCTTCAAGTAAGACATTATTATTTCAAAAGAACTCTCAAGAGATGAGGTCTATTGCATTTTATAACTGATTTTTATTTTATTTTAGATATATCTCAACTCTTAGAACAAAATCAACCCGCCGTAGTAAAGCCAGCACCTCAAATTCAACCTCAACCCACCAATGCTACGGTATGTATAATTTATATATAACCCTAGCACGAACAGACAAACTACCTGAGTTCCCATAGGTCATATTTGTATCTTAATAAATCAGTATGAACTTTGTTTACTTCATAGCGACTTCAATACTGCTTTCGATTATGCCGATTCTCATACTCCTGCTTGCGAGGAATGCCGTTCACACAACGAACAACGTTTTGTCTTCACATATTAATAGGATATATAACCGCGGAAATAAAACTCTTATAATTTAAGATCTGTTCAAATATCAAGACTCTAGTTGATGTTTGCTCATACCAATTTTTAAATTGCCAAAAGTATTCAGTGTTTTTTATATTACTTAAATCGATCCATTATTTGCTATAATAGGCACCCAAAGAACCAGCCCCAGCAAGTCCGGTCCAACCAACGCCTGAAATGCAAGAAACATATGCCGCAATGAAAGCGGAACAAGAACGTATTAAGGCTATCAAAGCCAACCAAGAACTGAAGAACATGCTTATCAAAGAAGTGAATGAATTTCAAATGGAACTGTACAAGTTTATGGTGAATACCAGAGACACACAAGTCAAGGTAGGTGGTTTTATAAAATGGATGCCGCCATTTAGACGTAATAGCGCCGATTTTGTTTCTACCACTATAAAATAAATATATATTTTTATTGCATCCCTCTTTTTGAATTGAATAAAAAATTTTGGTTCTATAATGGGCCGGTTAATTTCAAGTTAAAAGAAGTCGTCAGTGAGCCTTATTCTAAAGACAATTGAAAACTATATATATCAGGTTAATAAAAGAATATATATTTCTTTCAATTTCTTTGTGATAAATTAAATGATAGATAGATTTAATGAAAACTTTAACAATTCTCATATAAGCTATTTATGGTTTATAAAATGTAATGATAGTGTATATACCATGTATCTTTATGTTTTTTATTTCCTAATATTTATAAAAAACTACATGGTATAAATCCCGTTAAACACTATGTATATATTTATCTATCTATATATTTTTTGTTGATTTACTAACATTTTAGTTACCTTCAATCGGTGCTTTCTTAAATTATCATATTAAAATCAAGCACCTACATACTAAACCCACACTATATGTTGTTTCATAGCTATCCAACTTAAAATAAGTGAAAAAAAAGTTTTGCTGACCATAAATTTAGTTTTTTATACTTTATAGTATACAAAAAGAATTATGATAAATAAACTTTTTTTTAAATTACATAGTAGACTTATCCTTAGCAATCAAATACATCAAGACTGTATTTGCGGGACAACATTTTGAGTGTACAAAGTACAAGTTATGGTAATAAACCAAATCTGTTTCACTTAACATTTCCTGTTATAATTTCCAGTTACAACAAGATATCGAAGGTATGAACTACAATATGAATATGAAAGTGACAGATGCAGAGGAATTAAAGAAAGACCTGTGTTCGCTGGAAGAGTTGCGTAATGCTATCGTACAACTGAAGTTGGAATTGGTTCGTTCATGTGCAGCCGTGGCTGAAGCGCGTACATGTTCTGAGTACGTATTGAATTTCAAATCAAATTACATTTTTCAGTAACTGAGCCTAATAGATGATTAAGTATTAGTAAGAAGTAAATATAACAAAAATGATATCAACCAACCATATAAAGGTATATAAATATTTATATTTAAAAAATATTTTCCTAAATGACATGACATGAGAAGACTGTGAGTACCAAAAATGTGGAAGATTCATACTCATAGTGATCAGTGATATCCGTACCGAGTAATCTTAGTTAAGGATTTCTTTGTTAATATATAATAAAAAAAAATCTACTACACATTGAACTCTAACAACCTCAATAACCGCAGGGATGCAATAATTTAAAGAATGTGTTATTGGTCTGCATTCATCATTAATCTGTCAAGTTGTGCAATCAACTCTGTTAAATTTTAATTGTTACATGTTTCCCGAGAATTTATCGTTGATCAACAATTTAAGGGGCAATTTTTCTGTAGTCGTGCGTTTTAAATTTGTGTAACATAAATTTGTGTAAACTATTATTATTAAATTAATTAATCGATAGATTAAAGGTAAATTTAACCAACACCCAAATATCATTAACAAAAATAAAAGAGATTACTTTTTCCAAGGAATAACTTGGCACATTAATATTTCACCTATATAATATAAGTTTATAACTTGACAAATCGGACGATAGAAAGGCCGGGCTTTATTCTAACAAATATTTAAAGTTTTTATTATTTTCAGTGCCAAGGATATCCAGGAATGGACCCAAGCCGACCCACTCACGACTAAACGGGTCGCCTCCGTCAAGAAACTGGCCTATTACGTGCAGAATCAAGTGGAGCAGGCGCAAAGAGCATTAGATCATAAATGGAATGACACAGCTACTGGAGACCCAAGTCTGAACAAGTAAGTAAATTATTGTTAGCCACTAAAAAGCTCATAGTACTAGATCATCTTATTTCTTATGATTAATAAATATTTAATACAAGCCACAAATGACTTTTAAAACTATTATATTTGCAGGCATCCTTCCTCCTTTGTGATAAGAGTCATTATAAACGATGTTGCATTTGATTTGCTTCACAACTAAATAATCTGTCATATATAAAATAAAAAAATACGCCGAATTTATTGCTTCAAAATACTTTTTAGTCGTAGGCAGCTTATACGCATTTGATTTAAACGAGTCATATATTTTAAATAATTTTACTTATTGTTTTACTATTTCAGATCCGGCCAACGCATGATTCGCCCAATTCTAGATGATGTTTATCAACCTTTAGTGAAGCAACAAGAGATTCTATCAAGACAACAAGCAGTACTGAGATCCCTAAAAAACACACTTAAGGAAATGGATATTACACCAATGTTTAAGTCTTCGTTGTTAAGAAACACGCCTTTTAAAAACAAGTAAGCTAAAGTGACTTACTAGACCATTATGTTATCATCATCATCAAGATCGACCTATTTTATAATCTACTGCTGGAAATAGGTCTCCCCTAATGCACGCCAATACTCCCGATTTTTGGCGATTCTTATCCAGTCCACTCCAGCTAGCTTCCGAATGTCGTCATCCCATCTTGTTGCGTGGCGTTCTACACGTTATTTTAGTTTTTAGTTTTAAACTAATGTTGTCTCACCAAAAAATTATACAATCGCTCAGCCGTGTAATTACGTAACTGTTATGAAAATAGACTGCAGATATACTTAATTTATAATCCCTTTTCTCTTTCCAGAGACCCCCTTTCAAAACTCACGAAAAATATCCTTAATATGAGCATCGAACCACAGACGAAACCGAAGGAATCCTGTCTCAGCGCTCAAAAACTAGACGCACTGAGAGATATGCTCTCAAACCATAAAATGATCAAAGTTAAACCTGTCAATGTTGAACTGCGGCAGCAGTTGGCTACGATAAAGACGAATTACGAGAAGAGTTTGAAAGAAAAAGCTGCAGCACAAATAATTATACAGCAAGTGGATGTAAAGAAAGAAACACAGTTGCAATCGATTGTAACGCCTCCTACTAAACCAGTTGTTAAACAACCTATCCAATCAGTTGTGGCACATCCTGTACAACCGCAGCGCATTGCAGCGCCGCATGCTCTACCATCTCAAGTTGGTGAGTTAATAAATTTTACTACGTATGTATATCAACTTATCAAAGATTACACCCAAAAATGTAGAATTTCATACTAAATTATAAATAATTTTACTTTATATATTAGGTTTATTACTTTTTAAGGACAGTTTCAAAAAGGTAAATATAATCATTACAGCACCAACTGCACAGTTTGTAAAATATGAACCCAAGCAAGAGTTCACGCCATCACCAATTAATGCCCCATTTTCATCATTCACTGGATCAAGATTTTCGAGTAAGTTTACGATATTTTGTTTCACTTGTATGTAAATGTGTTTATATAAGACTGATAAAATAGACAGTTCTTAGTGATTGTAAACGGCTTTATCATATCTAAAAATAAAAGAATGATTTAACAAGCAACAATAATGGCAGAATACTCAATCGTCTCTTACACTGTGTTATATTAATGCTTAGAAGTGCTTAATTTGATGTCTGCTAATAACAAACTTTGATACAGACAATCCAATTCTTAGAATATTTAAGAGAATTTCAAGAATATTCGGCCAGTAACTATGATCCCAATTTCCATAAATTGACAATGTTGTAATACTTCTTGATAATAGACAGTTTATGGATAGGTACTAAATCTAGTTACTATTAATGCAGTACTCTACAAGAAATAACTCTTTTTATGGTAATCTCATTACTAATGACAAGCTAATTTCAAAAGCTCCTTACCTAAATTCACTATTCTTAACCGGTGAATGCATCGCGAGGCATCTTTATGCCTCTAGAATTGATTTCTAATTTAATTTAAACATTTTTTAGATAATTCAATTGAACCAAAACAAAACACGACAACCGTAGCCAGTAAGATTCAGCCACAGATTGAAGTAAACCTAACATCAACGCCTAAGTCATCTGCATCAGCGACTACGAAAAGTGTTTTAAAAGATTTATTGCAAAATAAACAAGCTCAGGCCGTTGCCGCCGCGATAGAGGCTGCTACTGCTAAGTTTGAGTCGAATTCGTTTTTAGGACAAAAGATATGCTCGCCAAATGCATTTTCTGGTAAGAAGATGACTATTTGTAGACATCGATATTGAATGAATAATATTTTGTAATAATTATAATAATGTGACTGCTCTCTTTACAGTTTCAATATCTAATGTTCCGGCAGATACGACTACTTCGACAACAGCTTCCAAAGTTGCAGTTGCTAATCCAACAATTATAGGAACCAAATTTTCTGGTGAACCTTTATCAAATATAAATATACCATTCAGTAAATTCCAAACAAAACCTGATTCTAAACCGACTCTGAGTAATGCAAAAAAATCTTTGGAAACCGCAGAACAGAACACAGTACCTAATACTCAGGAATCTAAGAAAATGGAAAAACCGTTAAGTGATTTATCTGACACCAAATCTTTTGTTCCATTGGTAAATAAACCCGCAGAAACAAAACAACGAGAAGTTTCAAAAATAGATGTTAAAATTCAAGAACTTACAAAACCGGATCCTATAGAACCTGCCAAGATTATTCTAAAAGCTGCAGAGAAATCAAAGGAAAACATTCCGGAGAAGGTAAACGAAATTGTTCCTCAAGAACTTCAAAAACCTGTGATTGAGAAAACTGAAGCTCAAATTAAAGCTTTAAATATGCAAAATATTAATATTGCTTCTGCATTGTTCCAAGTTGAAGTAAAATCCTTGGATACACAAAATACAAATAATGCGCCTTCATTGTTCACGCCCTCAGTACAAACACCTATAACTACTGCAGATGTTCTTACAAGTAAGTTTTCATAAAACATGTATTTTACAAGAATATTCAAAGCTTCTGAATGTTTTTTAAATTCTCCTTATTATATCTTTAGAGAATTTATACCTGCAATTTGGCTTTATGTTCCAGGTGAATCTCAAAAACCCGCTGAAGTAACAACGGAATCTAAAAAAGAAATTACCAAAGATACAACTAAAGCAGAATCTCCCACAACATCAAGTGCTTCCTCTTTGTTTGCTGCAGCTAATGCGTCTTCACCACCGGGTAAAATTTTCTCAAAAATATTTGTTTTGATTGATTGATTAATATATATTAATTATGTTCATATTTTTCAGCGTCAAAACCGCAAATCGTATTTAGTTCAACAGCAGTGCCATCAAGTCCGACTGGGTCTATATTTGGTACATCACAACCAACTACACCCACGTCACCTACCAATGCTATAGAAAAACCGGCCTTATTCGCTCCCACTACATCAACTTCTGCTTCGTCTTTGTTTAGTGCTGCTATAGCATCACAACCAGTATCGACACAAGCTAGTTCTTTATTCGGTACAACACCTTCAACAGGTTCAAGTGTATTCGGATCCACTTCCCCTGGGTCATTATTTGGAACGACAACAACAACAACGTCCAGTTCATTATTCGGTACAAGTACAACGCCGTCGGTATTCAGTAGTGACGCCAAACCAAAACCTTCAGTATTTAGTTCTACCCCATCTACCCCGACTTCTGTATTTGGAACTACAGACCAATCTGCTTCTGCACCGTCGCCGTCGTCTGTATTTGCGGCTGCATCCCAGCCTTCGGTTTTTGCTGCGACAACTGCTGGTTGTATATTTGGTACAGCTACGACGACTCAAGCTTCTTTGTTTGGTACATCTACATCGACAACGAATGCATTTGGTACAGCGACGACTCAGCCGTCAGTTTTCGGTATAACAACTACTACTACCGCTCAAAATGTTTTTGGTACTGCAACAAGTCAAGCATCTGTATTTGGTAGTCCAGCAACGACAGCTCAAAGCGTGTTCGGATCTGGTACAGCTACGAGTCAATCTTCAGTATTTGGAACTCCATCCACCCCTACGTCTGTTTTTGGACAAACAACTCCCACTAACCAGGGATCCATATTTGGTTCACCGTCTACTCAAGGTTCCGTATTTGGTACACCAAACCAAACATCGGTATTTGGAAGTCCCACGCAGACTACTCAAGCGTCTGTTTTTGGCTCAGCTCCAGTTTCAACTGCTCAAACTGGGTCTTTATTCGGTGGTGCTGAAAGTAACATGTTTGCTGCAGCGAGTATATCTACTACCAGTGCACAATCTCCAGGAAGTGGAGGGAATATTTTTGGAAGGTATGTAATATAATAATATAAAAGTTTGTATGGGATTCTAACAATCTCAATATAACTACTTTTTCGTTTATTAGTAAATTTTAACTGAACAAATATTAACTAAAATAACCTTATCATAGAATATCCAAAGTCATTCTAAGAAGGTTCAAAAACCAATATAAAAAACTTTCCCCAATTTTAATCAGTTAATCGTTTCACAGTTCACCAAGTTCAGTTTTTGGTGGCTCTGGGGGGAACACAAATGTGTTTGGTGGTAAAACATCATTTAGCCAATCGAACCCAAGTGCGACCTCAATATTTGGTGGCGGTGCAGCATTCGGACAGAAACCAGCCACTAATTTTTGGTCCGGAGGGAACAATGCTGCTGGCACTACTGGTTTTGGCTCTGGATTCGGTGAGTACTATTTTGTGCCGGCTTTCGACAATCCATCTACGAATGACTTTGCTTAGGAAGCTTTAAATATCAACAATACGCGTTTTATTAATTAGAATTCATTTTTTTTTATTCTGCAGTTACATATTAAATATAATGATACCATATTTAATTTACAATAGATAGGACCAACTAGATGAAGTAAGCACTGCATGCTCAAACACATTTAAATAGTAAAAAAGGCTTATTATTCACATAGTTGTTTACGGACTAGGTCAACAACCATCCACTCAAGCGTCATCTTTATTCGGTGGAAGTTCTGGCGGCAGTTTTAGCGCAGCAACTACTCCTGCGCAACCATTCGGAAGTCCGCAACCAAGCGCTTTCGGTAGCGGAGATAATAAAACTTCGGTATTTGGTTCGCCTCAGCAACAAAATGGTATGTGAATAATTAAACATACGCGCGAAACAAATAATTTTTGATTAAAAGGTTGAAATATAGTAATAGATAAAATTTATACTACAATATTAGTTTTTTTTTATAGTTTCTGCATTTGGTGGATCACCCGTATTTGGATCTAAACCTGCATTCGCACAAACCGCAAGGTAATACTTATCTACTTTCGCTATGACTATGTGTACCATCGATAAGAAAAAGTAGGAATCACTTTTGACGGGTCTTTACCCTTATTACGAAAGCAATAAAGGTCTGACTGCAATAATGGTCTAGCCTGTCTTATGCGATCACTTTGTTGTAGACATACGCTAAGTAATTATTGTGTGCAGTTTAGCTTAAGACCTGGATTTAAGTTAAGATAAGCCTGTAACATATATCCCGTATCCAGTTTTGGTTCCCCGCCGTCATCCGGGTTCGGTGCTTTCGGTGGCTTCAACAAAAGCCCTGGCGGCGGTTTTGGTGCGCCTGCGTCTTTTGGTGGCGGCGCTACTTTCGGTGGCACTGCTTTCGGTAACACCTCACCAAGCAAAGTCTTTGGCGGATCTCCGCCTGGTAAGTTTACTGTATTTCTATAAACTAAGTTGTTTTAATACAGAATAACAAAGTTATTAGGCGAAAGGCCTTGTCGTTTTAAAAGTGTATTCACAGCGCAAGTGTTAAGATGTACATTTGGATTTTTTTTTTAATTTTGTTATCTATATACCAAAATGATAAGTAATCTATAGTTCACCCAACTCCGAAAAACATGAATGCATATAACGACGTGTTAATGATTGACTCATACAAATCTCCGAGTAAAAATTGGATACCATTATTTTGTAGCCAGTAGCCCCTTCCATGCTTGTGACGTCACTTGCTTGAATCGGTTTTGGCCGATTGTTGATATATCTAAGAAAACTTTTGTGTAGATATACATTGAGTTTAATCGGATATTCAGTATGGTCTGAATTACAAGAGAGTTATAGAGAAAAATCTTTATGCTTTTAGGGGAATTGTCGATTAATGAAAAGAAAAACATTAATTAAATTTTTGTTGTCAGCTTTCGGTTCCCCAACTCAATCGAACGCGACGTTTGAGAACTTAGCGACTCAAAACACATTGACATTTGGCAACTTGGCGCAACAGTCCGGACAAGCGCCTCAATCTACGCCTAGCTTCGGCGCGTGAGTATATTATTAAATAACAAGGATTTACCAACGCCAAAATCATTCTGCTATTGCATATTCTAAATTTAATGTCCGTAAGTACTGTGGCGATCTATTTCTATTTCTAATATTCAATCTACAAATAAAAGTAAGCTTATTGAAGTTGTGCTGCTTTCTTTATCAATTTACTTAAAAAAAACCACAGTGACTGTAAATCTGAGAAAGTCTACTATCTGTAGATAGATTATTGGAACCGGATTTTGAACGTTCAAAATAAAAATATTGCAGTTTATACCAAGAAGCGCCATAAGTAAAATTGAAGAATAAATTTCGAATTCCTTTAAACAAACAGGTCAGTCTTAGTGACTGACTAAAGGTTTGCTCGAAAATTATTATTATTTTTTATATTAAGCTCAGCAAATCACTCGACACCACCTGATGATAAGCAGGTGAGGAGTCCATATGTGCAGATAGCTAGTGAAGCATGTGACATACTACCCTAGCCATCCTCACCTTACCGGCCCAAAAAGTACTTTTTAACGCATCTTAAAGGAAACCATGTTGTATGAAGGAGGGAATACGTGTGCCGGTAAGAAATTAATTACAAATAGGAAGGAATTAGGAATGAGCAGCTCTTCCGAATTTTACAATTTTGAATTTTGAGAAACACCTTAAAATTATGACTGTTTTAACATGGGTAATGGTACCTTGTATATATTCTTATACATTTTATTTCAGTTCCCCAGCGTTTACTGGGTGGCGTGGCTGATGACAGCATCACAAAGAGCGTGCGGCGAGAGTGAAACGCGAGTAACCATTATGTGATGTACATCGCTTATATAGTTACGCCAAACAAAACTACACAAACTTACTAGGAATGAAAAAGTTTTAATAAGAAAAGTGAAATAAACCACTAAAATTGCTGTATGAACGGATCAAGGTATTAAAAGTTATCAAATATTTGACAAGTGAAATAAAACTTATTTTTTTATTTGCATTCAAGTTCTAGGGTGTGTATGGGACGACTATCAGAGAGAATGTCATATTTTGTCTGGTTATATTCCGTTTCGCGCAAACAATGCTTACTACTACAAAACCGACGCGCGATCCTAATCGATTCTTCTGCTCACAATGCCATTGAGTTCATATCATTTTGTAACCTTTTGTAAGCACGCCCACCGAAACGTTAATGTAAATATAACCTTAAAAACGTTTTCTGCTAAACATTTTATTGTGAAACGAACATAAAAGCTGTAATACTGTTAATTGAATCCTATAACAGTTGAAGAGTGTATCATCTTGTGAAGGAAGCACGTACTATGAGAACTATTGATGACGTAATGAAGTCAAGTTACAAATGTAGTTCGTGTGAGAACCTTAAGCACCAAAGAGAACAACTTTTAGTGCGCTCACTTGTGATTAGGAATGTAACCTTTATACAATTTTTTAAAAGAGTGATTCATCCGGTAACGGCTTAAAGTATCAAGATTTATTCCATAGATTAGGCGTGACGAGTTTAAATAACGCTAATTATCATTCATTTAATTTTTTTACTTGTAACCTAACTACAGTTTAAATTTGACTGTTTGACATGAGCAAAAACTTTAGTGTTATGTAACTTCGTACCTATCTAAAACACAAAAAATACTGTAAGTGGTTGGATAACTTATTCTTGATACAGGTTTAAAAAAGAAGTCTAAATACAATTCGCTTGCCAGGGTGTTATAGGAACTGCAGATTTTTACAGAGATTCTTTCATCTTGCTTATTACTATAAGCTCTGAAGTAGAACCACGATTTCACAATTTGTATATTAGTCTAATCTCGAGCATATTATATTTTTTAACATGCATAAATATTGTACGCTTTCTGAAGGTTATTGGATCATAGCGAGTCTCAATATCGTTACTCGTAGCTTTTTCACAAAGTATACAAAATAGTTGGAAGAGTTGTCTTGGAATCGACACTGTTATACAACGGTATACGTATAACTTTAAATATTACTGTTAATTTTTTTATAAATTTTGGAACCAATTATAATATTGTTGAATATTCAACCAGAATTCCGTTTTACCAGTTTGAAAAATGTATACTTATATCAATAGCGAGTTGTCGTAACTATAATTGTTAAAGATGTGTATTAAAATTATGTATTGCGGACAAAACTTTTAATTTTCCTCGTAAATCAATAAATCTTTATGCTTTTTTCGTTTTTGATTGGATTTATGTGTATCTCAAAATAGATCTGCCTTGTAGTTTACTTAACAAACCTGATTTGTTATTTAACAAATAATCTTTCGTCAAAAAGGAGCATGCTAGCGCAGTAGTTAGATCTCGTTTTGCTAATGCTTTTACTTCCTTCACACACCGCATTTGGCCGGCGTGGTGGTACTACGACCGAATTTTTTTATTAATTCTATTACTAAGAAGCCCAGAAGTAGGACGCACGATTTTTATTGAATTTTCGATTGAACTTCAAAAATAAATTTGGTGAAAACCTGAACTACTTACTATTTCACACCTAAAAAATACAAAAAAAAAACTAAAAAAAAATAAAAATTAAAACTATAAAACTACGATTATTCACGAGTAACAGTTATAATACTAAGCATTACCAAAATAGTACGCACTGTTTGAATTGTCTTGGTGTTGAACGGCCCAAAAACAAATGGCTTTTATTTATTGGATTTACATAAAACTTCATTCCAATTCGTTCATCTCTCTTCGCTGTACGTGATTACATGATTATGGAAGATGAAGTTAATTCTTTGACTTCATTTTTTTTTCGTACCGAGAGCAAAAAAGTTTCATATTTAAGGAAACCGAAATAACATACATATTAAAAACTAGGACTACTTTTTTACGAGCTCACTGTCATTCGTTTATGAGAAACAAAGATTCTGCAGCCGGAAATTCAATATCTCTTAAAAGCTTCAGACGCACGAATGCTATTTTTAGCTGACATTTACGCACCAATATATACCTGTCTGTGAGCATAGTTTGGTTTTTCTCCGATAGTCTATTAAAAAGCCTTATCTTTCTGCTACATCAATGTTTTTAAACATTAGTTTTTCCGCTATTCTTCCACAACGACGATTGAACTAAAGTTTATTCTTGTAGCAATTTTCATGCTTGCGCTTAGAATCACAAAAAAGGTTGTAAAGGTGCTAATTATATCGATAATACAAAGGATGACAAAGACGATATCTCTAGGAGAAATTATACGTCAAACGTAGCTACGGCGTTTACCATATGTTATCAATACCTTATTCACGACCTCAACCTTTTTGAATACTAGCATAATGTCTCTGAAAAGATACATATTTTTATAACAAATTCTTAGATAATATCGTTCCTAACTATTGGGATTTTTTTACCTACTTGCATGGTTCTTTCCATATTTAAAGTTCACTAATTATAACTTTGATATTCAAATTTGAATCTGCGCTGCATCTTCAATGTGGACAAAGTTCAAACTCCTTTTATTGGATTAGTGGAAGGAGGCGCAAATCGATCAACTTCCAGAAAGTTCATTCGTTAGTCGCCCGATGCCCAGACGGGACTGTAATAGATCCGAAGGTTTGTTAGTAAGTTATTTGAATATATAAATGAGACCGTGCCGAGTTTCAAACTTAGGTAGCCCTTGTAAAAGTTCAGGTCTTCACTAATGAGCGAGCGAATTTTATAGAAGCTAATGGACGCTGAGCGAAAACGTGTTGGTTTAGCCGCGGTCAAAACATGTTTGTTTCAATACCAGCCTGCACTTTCAACTAGAGCTTTGAAGAATTGAAAATATTTAAATATTTATGGTAGAAATTTGAGATAGGTCTTCGAAATCCATATCTTATTTCTAGGATGAGCAAATAAGTCTAAGGAGACTTACCTTGCAGATCTTTGCTA
This sequence comes from Acentria ephemerella, assembly GCA_943193645.1. Classification (NCBI taxonomy): domain Eukaryota; kingdom Metazoa; phylum Arthropoda; class Insecta; order Lepidoptera; family Crambidae; genus Acentria; species Acentria ephemerella. Next base: position 3,908,510 of record OW971886.1, on the reverse strand, counting down.
TTGAGTAGGTAATTGCTATCGTCATTGAATGATTTTAAGAAATGTAGGCAGAGCCTCATTATTTTTCAATTCGCATATTACTTATATAGAGATAAAATATTAGTTTTCAAATACTACAAATGTATGTAACTGGCTTCTTAAACGATTATGGTGTGGGTAAAATTATTTGTTTATTTATTTATAGCATGTAGACATAGTGCACGTACCTGTGCCCGTACCTAGCTCGGTGGATAGTCACTGAGCTACGTACAGATACGCGCAACCACGTATAGACTGTAAAAGGCGTGGATTCACATCCCACTATAGGACATGTAATTTTTTACGGTGTAAATATTGTTACATCATAAACGCCGCCGTAAATAAAATCCTTACCTAATACCTACATAGATATTTTATTCAGCAAATTGATTGATACGTAGTGGGTACTCAATCAATTCCTAGTTTAAAATTCGCTTTAAATGAAAAGCGACTGTTATAAAAGTGACTGAGTGCTCTCCATCAATTAGAGGGTCCGACGACAATTACGAAACGAGTGTCTAGCAATTTAAAAAGGTTTTAAATTTCCGAACGAGCATTTCCTACATTTAACTTGTTAATCTACTTATATTATTAAATATTCATAGAATATTACGTAACAGGGTAGCTAATTACCTGTCTAAGTATTACAGAAACCAAGAAATGCTTAATTACTATCTTTTTATACAACTTATTCATAATTAAATAAAATTTTAATTAAATTATACAATTGTTACTTATGGAGGTTTGTAATTGGCTCGGATTTATATATTGTATTGATGACCTTTATAAAATAAAATAATATTGATCAATTTAAGGTACTTGCTTAAAGTAAAAAATGCTTTTTTTTAATTGAGTGGAATTAAATGACAAGTTGTATTGTAAGAGTCAACTAGGTATTCTAAAAATCCGACCGTTCCATCCAGTTTTGATTCAATCCTCCCAGTCTCCTAAACATCAGCTCCGCCAGATTTAAATCGTTTGACCTTTGTTATACGATAAACGTATCGTAGTAGTGGAACATTGTTGTAAATACAATTCTGTATTTGATAATACATATAAATATTGATATATATATATACATTTATACATATATATTGATTTTTACTTATGATATAAAATACCAACCCGCCTACTTATATCAAAATATTGTGCGTTTTTCAGCAACGTCAGTAATTATTATTATAGTTTTTGGCCACTTGGACCCGGTAATTTATCTTTTGTGGAACCTTTTAAAGTTCATTATATGTTGCACTGTGTGCTTCCACAAATAAATTCTTCGTTTATACATTAAAGTACCGCAGGAGCAGAGAACACCGCGTTACGCTTCATACCAATTTTTGGGTAAGATTATTTTTGCAGTTCTAGATTAGTTTGGAGTTAATCTCCAAAGATTTCAGTGCAGCAGAGCAGCTTAACTGTCTGAGTTAATGTAGATGTATTAGGTCCACATTAACTCAGGCAGTTAAGCTGCTCAGCTATGTATTATTGCGACAGTTAAGGTGTCTTAGGTCTCTTTCAATATTTATTTTTGCACATTTGTTGATGGCAAAGATTAAAGCTTAGCAAAAAATATAAGTAGCCAGTGCCACCAGTCGGAGATTTAATTAAAATTACCTAATTGTTATTAGTTAGTATCTTTGATATCTAGGTTACCTCCCGTTCTGAATAATGATTATAAAATGTGATATCATCAGTCGTTGAAAACGCCATAAGGCATCCGAATACGTTACACAGGTTTTCTGAAGCCATTCCTAAAGAGAAATCACTTATGATATGGCTGTATACGTAGTGATTCCTTTGTCTTTTCTTAAAAAGGGAGAACAATAATTCAATTTCTTATCTATCGGTTATGACTGTCATTGGTCCACACTCCACAGATAACTACGATATTCTTTGGATAACAATTAAATTCATTATTGGTCTTTGTTTGCGTGCAGTTCCCAGTCCAATATATACATCATTCTTTGCTGTGAACCATATGATAGATTTGATTGTACTATATGTTGTTGTATGAGTTTTGGAGTAATATTTAAATATGCTGCTATCATACTTCACAAAAATGTGTATCATAATGATGTTCTCATTTGTGGATGCTTCTGATGAAGTTAAAAGTGAAAAAATTGAAGCTGTGGACTGCAATAATCTAAGACTAGGCCAGTATATTTGTCCAGATCCAAGTGTAAACCCTATTGATACAGAAACTCAACAATTCCGTGGTTGTATTAAAGGGGATAAAAACCCATCAGAGGGTGAGGCTGAAGGTATATAATTTACATAAATATTGAACTTTACTTTTGATATAAAAAGGATGAAAACTCATTAACTTTTAATATTTTCAGTGCAATGTATCGCTGCTGACGGTATTATTTGTAAAGATTCCAACAGTTCCACATTTAAAAAGAAACTTCCTTGCAAATGGACGTAAGTTACCCAATAATTTATTTTTGCCGGCGCGAACCACCTAGAGGTCAAGTGAAACCTATTTGTAATGGAAAAAGAAAAATATTACTTATATAATCTTTTCTCATCCAATCTTCAATATTTTGTCCAGAGTGAAGATGCAATAATAGCAATAATTCTTATTTCAGAAATGGTTATTCTCTTGAAATAGCTCTTTTGCTATCAGTGTTTCTTGGAATGTTTGGCTTAGATAGATTTTACCTTGGATATCCTGGAATTGGTTTGGCTAAACTCTGTACATTAGGATTCATGTTTATTGGCCAATTATTGGATATTATATTGATCGCTGCACAGGTATGGATTAATTTATTCTATTACAAGTTGCCCTGGTAAATTTTGTTTTTGCCTTAGTTTAAATGATAAGTTGGTCCATTGAGTATATAGACACTACACTTTGGCTGCTATGATTATATCTTAAACCTATGCTATAAGAAAGAGAAGAAATCAAAACAATTATTCTTATTGTTAAAGCAACTAACAGCAATCAAATTTTTGACATAAAGATAATGCAAATGTTATCATGAAATATATGAAATACCTTACTAATTTAAACAAAAAGTTATGCCATGGGAAGTCCATTAGTGAGATGCATATAAGATATTGATAGTGAAAGTTATTTTATATGATCATTATAAGTTGTTTGACAATAATTACTCATATGACTATTCATAGTAACTAAAATTATAGTTCCTATATCTGTTTTTTAAACCCTTATATTTAATTACAGGTAGTAGGACCTTCTGACGGGTCTGCATATGTAGTTCCATATTATGGAGCAGGTGTTGCAGTTGTTCAGAGCAACAATGAGACATATTTACTACCACAGGCTGATTGGCACAACATCACTTGACAGTGGGGCACTATTTACTTTGATGTTGATGAGGATTATGAATGGACATAACATTAAAATGAAACTTACCACCAAAATATTGATCTGTGTTCTATAAACTGTTGTGTATTTTATATATTTATGAAAAATTGTTAACATAAGATCCTAATTAATATTCTATATAGTTTAAGCAGTAATCAATAGGTGTAAATACACATTGTATGCTATTATTAATCTGATATAAGGCTGAGATGTTAAATTTATAAGTATTTAAATACTTAATTAATAGGATTGTTAAAATAATGTGTTAGACTTGATATTATGATGTATAAAAAATCAATTAGTTGTTTACTATGAGAATGCAGGTGAACAAAGAGCCAGAAGTATATAAACTAGTAAAAGCAATAAGAGTTACTTTTGTTTTGCAACTACAGTGTAAAACTGTATATAGAAATAAAAAAAATGAAATTGTAAAAGAATAGAACTTAATTGAATAAATAACCATTTATTAGTCCTCACTTTATTTACATTTCTATGTATCTACATTTTTTGTCTCCTGTATATTTGGTTCTTGTAGTGCTATATCTGGAGCAGGAGCTGTGAGAGTAAATATTACAGGTATGTCTGATAAAGCAGGGTTACCATGTTTTTCTAATAATCTAATCCATGATAAAAGAGAATCCCTTGAAGAAGTACCTAAAATAGAAAAGTTTATTTAATGTTTTTAGGTTTTGATGCTCTAAGATGACTGCAACTAAGTAGCAAATCATTTCCAATTTTTATTCACTTAGATTTTAATCCAGAGATGATTCTTTAGTACAGACAAAAATAATAACAAGTTTTTAGTCCCTGAATTTGATGAGTTTTTGAAATGGTTGTGATTCAAATTAAATGTTTTACCTGTAGCACAAACTGATACAATTGTACCATCATCTTGTTCATGCACATTAGATTTTATAGATGGTAACTTTGTACTTCCAAGATAACCAGGAATTCCTGGAGGCTTTTCTATATTTGATACATCTGGAAATATTAACTCTTTTAGAGAAAATACAAATAAATTCTGCTCTTACATATATAAGAAAAGTTTGTTATAATTTAAAGCAGACAGAACTAGTACAAGAGTATAATGAATTTTAAAAAACTAAATAGTAAGTACTTGCCTATGTAAATATAATAGAAACCTATTGACAAAAAATAAAATCTTGTACCTATAGACAAATACTATAGAAAACATCAGTTTTCTACATTCCATTTACCATTTCTCAATAAGAAATTCGACTTAAATTAAATTTCTTTTCATTACTTGATGTCTTACTTTATTCTTAAAAGACCTGTTTTGATATCTTTGTAAAATATTTGTGCTCACTATTTTTTCTTCAATAACTTAGATCTTTCATATAAAATGAAATATTCTTGATTGAATGTATTAGTTATAACATTTTACAATTTATAAACAATATTAAAATATTGTGAATAACAATAAAGATGTTTTAATATATATTACCATCCAGATCTCTGTCGTCTTTAGGTTCTGGTCTTATTTTACCAATCAATGTAAAGTATGTAACAACTTGATCTCTCATGTGTACATGAAAAGGGCCTTTCACCACCAGTGCTTCATTTAGAGGTTGATCCGCAAGCAAGACCTTTTGAGCATCACTTTGGGCACTGACAATCCATGTTTTATCTAAAGATGCTTCAATTTCTTCTGTCTGACAGAAATCAAAATTATTGGTATAATTTAGAGCTAGATATGTAGAACCTAATTGCAGTGGGGAAATTCTGAACATGGCAGTTCATCATAATAGAAAAAGACTAAGAGTACATGCTCAGTGATTATCAAATAAGCTTTCATTATATAACTATGTACCATATCTATTTTATATTGTAAATTAATTTAAGTAAAAACCACCTGGTAAACATCAACTTTAACACCTGGATCTACTGAAGTTATTCTTTGTATGGCCATTTTAGCCAATTCTGATGTATCATTTGGCAATTGTTCTGGTAATAACCATGGGCTCAAGTACTTAAATTTGGGCATCCAGTACATCATTCTCCAGAATTTTCTAAGTGGTATACCACGGCGACCAAATATATTCAGAAGCATTTGTTCCATTTCAGTATCTGGTATAACTCCTATAAATACATATTAAATAAATAAAAAAAATATTTTTTTTTAAAGAAATTCACAACTTGTTTCCAAGTATTATTGTAATCAATCTTGACAGAGATGTGTTACTGTGTTGATTGCTAATATTTGTAAATTTATGTGTCAAAGAACATAATTGAAATCAAAATTCAACAAGTCTAGTAATATTCTAGAGTAGCCTACCATTATCCTCCATCTGTTCTAATAAATCCACAGCACACTGTTGCTGTTTAGGATAGTGCATGAACTCTGCTTGAAATATATTTGTTGGTATAAATCTTCCCTTTGGTAACACATCTACAAGTGCTTTATAGACTTCCAGATCTTTTTGTACGCCAAATTCTTTCATTCTTGCCAATGCAGCGTAAATAAATTCTACGTGACCTCTTCTTCTCGTATCCCGGCCTTCGAACATTTTAATTACTTGTAAATATGATTGTTTATCTTTTTGTGGTTTATTTACAAACGGATCATAGGTCACTATTTGTTTCTCATTGCTTTCGAACCTTTTAACTATAAAATTGGATGGTTTACATGGTTTTATTCTCAGAAATGTTCTAAGAATTTTTGCAGCCATGTTAGGTTATGTAAAAACTTAATTTTCAATATTTAAACTAGATTGTCACCGATTGAATCTTTAACTTGGTAAATTAATGTGCTTTCTATATATCAGACGTACTCTTATTTCTACTATTTACAAAATCAAACAAAATCCGAGAACACATTCTTACATTTGCTTCACATTAATCAGTGACATTGACAGTTAATACAGTTGTCTATGATATTGAATCTCTTTCAACCCTTTTATTTTGAAGAAGATACTTAAATATAGATAATTACCATATAGATAATTGCCATTTGAATATAATAATACATCTAAATTGTTCAATACTACTAAAAACTACGCTATAAAAGTAGTACGTAAATAGATACCACAAACAATATTACAGTGAGTTCATTCTATCGTTCTCCCTCCAATTTCAAACGTCAAATTATTTTCATTCATTCGGAATCAGAAATCAGTTATACTTGATAAGTTGTAAGGTGTAGACGTACACTGTAAAAACTTTGTTTACGTGTTTGTATACGAAAGTTCTCGTCAATAATATGTTTTGGTGTAATTTAAATTATTAATTTATATTTTTGTAATTATTGTTACGTCAGCATAGAAAGTTGTCTTTAGTGATATAACGTTAATTTTTTAAATATTTCTGAGTGGTGTGTACAAGATGTGTAAATTTATTATTTGTGGTTTCCTGCTTATATTCACAATAAACACAAGTGGTAAGATTAAGTATTATTTTATAATAATCCGTAACAGCATTTATAAAACTGTTAAATCATTTGAATCAATTAATTCATAAAATAATGTATTCTTAAATTTGTTATGGATTATTATTACTTAATTAATTAATTATTAGCTTGTATAAAAGTTATTTTTTATTATTTACTAATTATTATTTTGGAATATTATTTACGTCTCCATAAAAAATATATTTTTTCTTTTATTAAAACTCATAGCCTTAACTTAAACTTTACATTTATGCACAGTATGAAGGTACCTACAATCAATACAAAGACAGCAACAACAAGATACATTTTGAAAGTGACATAAGTAATTATAACTGTCAACTAATATAATTATTGTTTAATATAAATAAGCAAATAATGATTATTTACTAACCAAATACCCATTCGTTTACCATTGCAGTAAGTATTGAAATAAATGTACTTACTTATTGTAACTAAAATAAATAAATAACAAAATAATAACGCTTTAATGTTACTTTCAAATGTTTTATTTAAACTACATTATACCCTTTTTATTGTATCCTCAGTATAAACTGGGGATAATTCAAGGAGATCAGTCTCATATTAAAACATCGTATAAAAGGTAGAGCATTTATTGGGAAAAAAATATAAATTATTAAAATTATTATTATAAGGTACTCTATTTTTACAATCTTAAACTTAATGACTAGTAAACCACCTTCACTTTCTAGGATATCGATTTCATTCATTGTTATGTTCCTTTCTGCTGTAGGTTGATGCAACTGTCTGGAGCCTGGTATTAGGGAGGATTTGTTGGGTGAGCTTGCTTACTCGACAGTAAGCAAGTCTCTTAAGGAATATCTGTTAATTGATGTCAACATGAAACATTGCCCTTATTTATTAAATATGTGTTGTCAACCTTGATGTACTGTAGGTTTAAAGAAAGATTTTATACCCAAATTTGCTTATCATTCTGCCTACCGTCCTACATTAATTTAACATTAAATGTTATAATAATGTGGGAGTGTTGTTATTAACGTTAAATATTAACCATTCATTGCGAACTAGCTGGTTGCTTATAGAAAATGTATTCTGTACTAATGATGAATGTGAGTAAATCACATAATACGCAAAGTCAGCTGATATCTCTATATATTTACCATAGATACCATAGATATCTAAAAATAGGTAAAACATAAATAAATTGAAAACAAAAATTTGGGTATACTTATTGTACTTGTACTTCTATTAGGTTGAAATTAGGTAGGTGGGTATTGGGTAATAGATCTAATGCTAATAAATTCTAATGCTTGTTTCGTATATAGTGGTTTGCAGTAATGGTATCAAGGGGGAGATTACGTTAATGGTATCTATTTTACAGTAGACAGTTGGGTACTTATCTAAATATTGTTGATTATATATGTAATAATAGTTGAAGTTTACATTAAATAGGGTATTGTAGTAACTATGTTAATTATGTTATGTTCTTTAATCGTGTGCTTCGAGCTGAGTTATATGTATAATTCGGTTACAAAATTTGAAACAATTCACGTGTATTTTTTCCATAAAATATTACTCTACGTCGGTGAGTAAACAGAAAAAAGATGAATTTTGAACTGGGGTGAATTGGTGCGTGCACAATAATAAATCATTGGTCATGGATGTCATCATGTGGTACTCTTCGTTACTGTTACTTATTCAATAGTCATGATTTATTTACATGCAAGTGTATTACGTGATCCAGCTAATGTGATGAATTCTAAATTATTCATAACAATAACCAAAAATCATTATGTATCAAAGTATCATTATGGAAAAGATGTCTTTTGCCTAAAAAATCCCTTATTAATGAGTATGAAAAGTTGAGAAAAATATAAATCTACAACATATTCTTAAATTAAATAAATGTCTCTTTAATAAGTAATATTTAATTTTAAAAGTTAAAAAATATGACTCATATAATAATGTTAAAAGCACGGCTATTATTAATAATAATTGTCTTTATAAAAAATAATAGTTTGTGATATTTGTATTGTTGTTTTAGTAATTTAATAATAATCCCAATTTATTTTATTATCTGCATTATAGTATTAACAAATCAAGGCAATCAAGAACAACTTTATGTACTATACTTACTCCTATTATTTAATCTAATTATATTATAATTAGGTCTTATCACTTATAGCTATCAAACCTAGGTACATTACTAGTATTTGCCAATATTTAACTCGGTTCATTAATTTTATTTTACCGAAATAGAAGTTAATTAATAATTATCAGGATGTACTTTAAATCACCTGTACCACTCGCTAATTATTTTATAAAATAGCGACATGCTAGTCGAGCGAATCGCCAAACTATTGCGGTATCACAAGTAATGGACCGTGAGTAACTCCGTGCCTACCACTTGACTGTTAAAATATGTTACCTAATAGACATGCAGGTCATTAACCCAAAAACTGTTCTGAATAAATGTACAATGGGCATTAATAATGGGCTTCAAATGAAGGAAGAAATAATAATATTGTCTATATGTCAGACTTATAATGTCAATATAATCGCTGAAACTCATCTCAGTATTTATAGTCTACGTTTTATTCATGATTATAATTTTATTATTTTCATTAGTTTGCTTTTGATACTTGTATTCGTGAGTTGTTTTTAGCATGAGGTGTGGCATCCACGGGCGTTCGTCCAAACGCCCACGAGTGGCTTTTCGCATTGATATGACACAGTTGTACACACCTACAACAAAGCAAATACGTTATCAATATCAATTGACCTTCAACTGCTGTAGAGATGCAAAACAGAAAACCCTATGAAAAAAATATTTTTTTATTGTTATTTTTTACATTTTCCGATAGAAAACTACACTAAGAAAACGGTTATTTTAACATTGTTTTTCAAAACATTGAATGAGTTTAGGAAACGGAATAAGGAACTTACATAAGGAATGATGCTGATTTATAAATATAACAAGATTAAAATTATTGCCTTAACAATCCCACAAATAATAATATTTAAACATAAGCGGTCTTATTTAAAAACGCTTAATTAATTTATTTAACATAATCATGTCTTTGAAAATTTAACGGCACTAACGAAATATCGATACAATCAAACATTTTATTTGCGTTCACCTACGTTATAAGGAAGAAAGATATTACATCTGATAAACAATTCTAAAATAAATCCGTACAATCTACATCATCTGTAAAATTATCTCTGAAATTTATTTCAAGTTATTTCCACAAGTGTACGTCTAGTCACAGCGGCATTCAATTATGGCCCTATTTGATTCAATAGCCTCGTGATGAATATCGATGATGACCCATTTGGGATACAGTACTTATTTAACCGCAACGTTTTACAATGTTTTTATCTGATTTCAATTTATAAGCAAATAAAAAATTCTAATACTGATCTAAGAGTCGCTATTACTTACATATTGTTTAAACTTATGATCACTAAGACATAATACTAAGACAAATGGCAAGACATAAGTCTTTTCTTCTAGTCCAACTTGTTTCCGTTGCTCATCCAGCACGTCTGTTGGGGAAAATGGGTCTAATCTATACTTACATTAGTATCTGATATTGTAGGATTAATCGCAGATTTTTATTAGTTAATATTTTAACAAAACGTATTCGATGATATTAAGGTAAGTCTCAATTTATTACTAATAATCATTTGGTTAAGGTTGTTATCTAGTTGTCTACTAAACTATGCTGTGTGCTATTCCTGTTAAAGTAAATATAATGTCGTCTCGAACACACAACACAATACTGCTGCTGTTTTTTATTTTAACTTTGAAAGTGTTTAATGTATAAATGTTTAATATGAGAATTTGTAATGTCTAGACATATAGGTACAGTACACTTATAAAAAGTCTAAATGTTTTGGAAATATTTGTAATTTTTGTTTAATAATTTCAATACAAGGTTGAACTCAAACTGATAAAAGTCAAATGATATTCCGGTATACATCCAAAAACTTGTTATAATATTTTTGTATAACTTAACAGTAGGAAGTTATTTCTTGCATGCACCACTACTAATCGAACAATTTTAATGGTTATCTAAGCGGCATTATGAATAATTAATTTATGGATATGCCTTACGGCATGGATACAAAATTTGCTGAACTATAATAAACTGCAGGCCCGAAAGTTCGTAAAATATGTGGCGAGTTAATTTCACGGAATAGATCATTTTTATCTGTCAAAAATCAAGTAAGTACGTATAACTTACAAATATGATATTGCCTAAAAAAAAATTCACTTCACGCTTTTATTTACATCCAATACATTATTGGAAATAATGTATTGATACATTCTTTCAACCCAGGCCTAATCGGGATTTATGAGGCAAGCCACATAGTTGGTGCGATTCCAGTCAGATGAAATTGTTTTATCCAAATTTATCGCCCGCAAGAGGCCGGCTTAAATATTTTCGCTGAAATCTACAGATCATATATAAAATACGTGCGGTACAACGATATTCGGTTTCAGTAATTAACATTGAATTTATGTTATAATATATTTAATGTAAATATTTATAGACAAATCTGAAAAACAATAACTAATCAATTTTAACTTGTGATTCTTTTGTGACTTCAAGATGACAAGAAATCACATTGAAACAGTAGGTAAGAGACATATAATGTCTATCTAAATCAACACCAAAAGAAAAGACACCCACTTTTTTTTAAATTGTCTAGTTTGTAACTGTGTTGTATTTGTAACTTTTATGATAGCCATTTTACACTGTCAAACTGTAAACTAATTATTTCTTCTAAAATGTTTTGTATCAAAAACCAAGCAAATTAAAATAAAGTAGCTTTACAATACCTATGTTAGAACTCAGGAAGGTTTTCTTGTATAATGAATTGTATGATACACGAAACTTTTTGTCATTCTTTATAACAAAAGGTATTGGTGGCGCAACGTTGATAATGAACGTTATGTTCATTTTATTCGGTTATTTTTTATATTTTTGATAACAATTATCTTGGCTTTTAACTACATTTTATTTAAAATTAGTGATCCCGACTTTGTACGTACATATGGTCGAATGAGTGCGATTCCGCGCAACCACCACAGATAAAATGCGTATTTGCACCGGATCTCATTTGATAGTGCAAGGTTCTAACTTGAATATGAAACTTATTAGTGTCATATAAATATTTTCCTATTTTAAATGTTCATTACTATGAACTTTCCTCACCTTAATATAACTTCCTATTAGTGCAAGAATTTTTCAAATAGGTTCAACTAACAAAATCTATAGTAATTTTATTTCATTTAGTATTTAAAGAGTATAGATGAGTGCCCCTAAATATTTATACTCTAGTAAAATTGTGTAATATATGATGTGATAATGAGTATATACAAAAAGGCTAATTTCACATCGAGGACGACGTTGATGTCGTTTCGCGTTACTAAATTAGCAATTGATTGCTCAGTTACGAAAACATGTTTAGAATTCATAATTATTTAATTTGTGCTACATTTACTTTCCGACAAGAAATTAATTCAATTAAGTTCGTTGATTAAGAATTCAGATTACAAAATTTCTTTTATTTATAAAAGAGGGTAGTATCTAAGAAATAAGTATGTAGTCACTTATTAATAAATATATGAAACTAACATATTATGTCAAGTAATCAATGTATAGTGACTAACAAGACGAAGTATGTAATCGTAAATTTAAGCTTATTTTTAAATAAGCAGATACAAATTATTTGTTTTTTTAATTCAATATCTAAGTAGGTATTAAGTGTTAAAAAATAATTAATTTCCCGATTTGTCCTTGGCCGATTTGTCGATTTTTCTTCTCGTATATATAAAAAGTAGCTGACCCGAAAGTTGTATTGCCTTATATATTATTTATAAAAAATCTGGCTATTCTTATCAACTTAGGGGTTTAGTAATAACGTCCTATTCACAGACCTACCATATATACACAAAAAAAATATATTTAAATCGGTCAAACCGAGTTCGATAAAATACAATGTCCACGGCACGGACTCTAGCGCAGCCTTGACAAGCCCCTAAACCCAGAAGACCTCTGGCCTTGATGCAGGCGCGGCGAAGATCACGCATACGCGGAGACACGACATACCCTCCTATTGCCGTAACCCCTCCGATCTTGTTAAAGTGTACAATGCATTAGCTAAGCCTACGACTTTTTACTATTACTATATTTTTATACCCGAACCATTTTAAATATCTCTTTAAATATGGATATTATAATTATTATCTACTAAAGTTTTGAAGTACACATAAAATTCATTTTAAAATACCTTACTCATCATATCTCAGTTCCCTGAGGTTTTATGCGCAAATGGAAAGATTAGTGGTGGCAGTAAAGATCGCATTAGTGTTGGACGCGATAATGAGCCGCGATTTCCTTACAAAAGTTGCTATGAAGTCAGCGGTCCGTACAGAAAGTTATCCCATCCCAGTGCGATGACAAATGACCGCGCGGCGTCGAGGCGGTATTGCCCGTAATTCTTCGAGTCCATCATCCGCGACCGTCTTCGATATCGGCGAGACGTAGGTATCAAAAATATTACTTATCGTAAAGGAAACTACGGTTACATTATTAAAGATATTTTAATTTCTGCAAAATCGACTTTACTTATTTTTCATTCTCGTCACGCAATATACCTTTTAATCGTTTTATTTCTTTAAGGTATCACCAACATAATGTAAATTGTATACCATTGCTTTATATAATTAACATCTTATAAGACTAAGATGCCATTGTAATTATAAGCTATCACTAAGGTAAGACAAATGTAAATGGATCTATGCTTTGGAGAATCTAGGTTCGCGTCACTGATGTTTGCAGAGGAATGTGTCCTTAATTTTCAGAGAGAGAAATAACGACTATGATTTCTCTCTCTGAAAATTAAGGACACTTCTAAAGTATGTTTTGTTCTACAATTGACTAAGGTTGAGATTGATATAAGAAACATAACAATACAAAAGAAATTTTTCTTTTAAAAATATATTTTGTGCCCTTATCAAAGGTTAATCTAATTTCCCGACAAACCTGTCTTTGAGGGAACATACAGAATCAGCAAAATGGTCGATTGGCTTTGCAATCATTCAGTGCGTTATGTATCCCTTAGATTCCCTTAGGACAGACTTCCATGGACGCGTTATTGGGGACATCTAGTCCATTTTTCACGATGTCTTTGCAGAAACATTGCTGTTCGGATATTGGCTATAAATCTTTTGTTCTGTTAAAACCAGAGAAGCTAGTGTTTTGTGCTGGCCGTTACTTTTTGATATATAATAAAATGGAACAAATATTAGAAATATATTTAGTGTTCTGTGAAGCTTCAAAATATAATATCTTAGACCCGGTTCAGCAACATTCTTGAAATCTAAATTTGAATAAATCTTGATTCAAACATACACGTCGAATTAGGCAGGCCAAAATCGAGTATTACCTACAATAAATTAAAATGTAAAAATTGCAAGTGGATCTTAAAAAGTTCCTGACATTTCCCACGTTTTAAGATAATGGAAAAATACAGTAATAATTTATCAAAAATAGCTTCCGAAATGGATTTGAGTATTTGTCGCAAAGTATTTTTTTGTCAGGGAATGTTAATCTAACTCTTTCAATTAGATGGGCATTGCCTATGTCAGCAATTCAACGGAATTAATTGATATTGGATCAATTGATTCATATTTTGGAGACAAGAGATGTGCTAATGTTTTTCAAGACCTGTAACTGGCTACTGTTTCCTTTTACTTTACACCTAAACACAGCGAACTGCACGGCCGAAATCGAAAAAGCAATCGCAACTAAAACTGGAAGCGGGACTATTAGCTTGCGTCTGTTTTAGAGTATACAATAAAGAATAACGCGTATCCAAGTGCAGTATCTTATCTACAGTGTTTCGGGATCAAATTTTCACAGTTTGATACGTGATTTGATTTGTGAGCATTTTGAATGCATGTATTTGAATTGGACCATTATACAAATTTAAACACTTTACTTAAACCTACCTTGAAATCTACCTTTCTCCTGTATAACCTAAAATTTTGTTGTGCCCGACAGGGTCCATAGTGTCATTTATAGTCTTAAGATTCATTTTATGTAACTATGGAACGCAAAATAAAGAATTGAATTGAATTGAATTGATTTTTTGCATTATTTTTAGAAAGCAAAAATTAACAAAGTGAAATTATTATAAAATACTAGGTAACGAAACTCATATCCGTTTCGATACCTATCCATGAAGTAAACTGCCGTAGTCCTTACTATGCATAATAATGCACATATACGTACACAAATGAATTCTCATTTAATGAAACAAGATAATTGTTTATTCAGTGGATTTAATTACAGAAATGAATTATTGTTTAAATATCAGAGAACGTAAGTACAGTAATGGATCATTTATTTAAACAAGATAGGCTTTTTAGATGAGCAATGTTTTAATATATAATTTTTATTACCGATTTATAGATATTTTTTTTTATTGGAATATTAAAGGTAAAGCATCTCTTTGTGGATAATAGTTGATAAAATGAATAAACTGTATCGCAACTGTCAATGTCAAATGCTTAAAATCATAACCTAATTAATAATTAATAAAATAACTTTATTACTTTTAACTTCCAAAATTCTGAGAATTAATGTAATGCCTATGAATAACGTTATTTATAAAATATGTACTTTTCATCATTATACATGTTTATTTTTGCATGTACAAAAGTTCCATAGAACCTTGCCATTCTCCTTTTTATGGCTCAGGGTAAAAAATACTTAATATGGATTCACTTGACATATTTATATAAGCCTAATGCTAAGACAATTAAGAGCTGAACCCACTAATTGTACACTGAGGTGGTTTGGGGGCATTTTTGTAAAGTTTCAGTTACCACTGACCATGTCACACAGACCGCCGCTATATAGCGTGTTGAAAGGATTCAGAGAGATAACCCGAATCATGAAATACTTACTTATCATCGAAACTAAAAGTAGGCCTGATAACCTCAACACAGTTGTTTCGTTCGTTGATAAACACTTAGATAAGAATGTTAAGTTGAAAAATAAACTTGAATCACGCCACTTTCAGGCCATAGTTTATCATCAGAATAGCATAAAGTTTTGCAAAGTTCAAAGAAAACAATCAACAGCTTAGAAAAGCTTATCAAGGTTAAAGTAAGTCACGATTTAAATATATGATGTAAGAAAATCGTCTTTACATCTGTATTAGTATGATATTTTCAATATAATGCATATAGCAAATACCTTTAGTTATATTTAACACTTCAATTACAGAAATAATTTAAGAAAATGAACAATACCAAAAAAATGAATAGTAGGTTCATCTCTTTCTTAATATGGTTGGTATAATTTGAATTTTTAAAAGACATTTTTATGAATATTAACGTAATACAATTAATCAATTCTGACTTTTCAATATTCATATTTTAAGATTTACGTCCTGCATTGGGGTAAAATGGAAACACGAAGTACAAACAAATGAAATTGGTTTCACATTAAACGAATGTAACAGTACGTTTAATGTAGCGGTCTATTAACTGTCACTGTCCGACATTTATGAGGGAATTAAAATAATAAAGAGTATTTAAATGGATGGGACAATTTATCTTTTGCATATTAAAATATATATGTCATTTTGATTTTTATTTATTACTATTGCTTGGCGTAGAGAATCAGAGTGTTATACTTTTGAGAATACTGATGGCAATTCTGCCGGCATCCATTTTGTCTAAAGTAAAGTCATTTGCCTCTCTTTCATTCCAAATCTTTAATTTTTTAAATTTGTTCTATTCTATATACCTACCAACTTTTGGAACATGTATGGAGCTACAGCTTCTCTGTTTTAGAAACCTGAGGTTTATATTTCAATATGCAACGGTATATTGAAATATATTCATGTATAAATATTAATATGCTAAAATTAAACGCCTCGTCAACAAAACGTTCGTAGATAGATTAATGGAAGCATTAGTCGATAGTTTAGAACATTTAAAGTTTTTAAACCTCCAACTAATGAAAAAACCCGTAAACATACTAAAACAAAAACAAATCCGACCAAATTTTACTTGAAACTAAATATCGAATCGTTAGTCTTACTCAAACTCAAAAACTGCTGGGCTGATTGAATAATTTCTTTAAGTTTTGTTCGCTTTAATACAGGGGTGATTTAAAAACAATAATAATACAGTAATTCTTAAATAGCTTAGAAATTTATAAATTACTGATTGGGTTGGTCGACTTCACACATAACATAAGAATATTTCAAATTAACGGTTTTTAAAATCTGGACGTTTATGTGGTTTATCTATCACATCAGATTGACTAAATAAGGCATTAAAATGTCAACCTTTGCATGACGGCTTTGAAAATATTCAGAATTTCTGACATCGAACAAAAATGTTGAAATATTCGTTTTTCTAAGTTGTTTATGTCCATCCCCACAGAAATATTTAATATGAATCAGACACGCATTAAGCCTTTTAATTACATATGGTATAATCAAAATGTTTTCTTCCCTTTATAATTATATTTTAGTTTTCTATTTTTTATACATGTTCAGGATGGCAAGCATTATTAAAAATGTGTTCAAAATATAACTCAATGATATTGCGATTGATAAAGACAGCATTGAAACAAATATTAACAGTGACAGTGAAACTTCAGACAATGCGGCTGGTAAAACTGAACGTGTAGAGACATAAGTGTGCGACCTTGCCATACTGGTTTATAGCAGGTGAATGTGTTTTGTATATACGTAAAAGAACGTCACCGTCTGTCCACACAAGGTAGTATAAGAAATTATTTACTTTAAGTCTGCACGTAATATTTCTGTAAATGTTTGTGAGTATTTTATCTATAAAAATTTTTGCGACTTATATAAGTAAATTTAATTTGACACGAAGTAACTAATCTTTGAAAATCTTTGTTTATTTCACAACTTACGTACGTTTATTTTGTAAATACAAATAAAAGTGACGTATATCTTACTGACTAATGAAAAATGACAAGATAGAATCGTCAAATGCAAATAATACACAACACAGACAATAATACTTACAGAAAAAAACTAAAACAAACTCTTCAAAAAATAAGACCAAACCATCATGGTTTCAAATGCGAAATACAAATTCATAATTAAATTCCCTCAACATCGAATAGGGTAACTCTAAACTTGTTTATCGCTGAATATCTTAACATGCGGTAAGTAACATAGTCCCTTATCTATTTTAACATGTACAAACAACATGTTTGTATCGCAGAAAATTAAACTTAAAGTACAACTTAGAAAATAAATCTAAAACCATTAAAATAGTAAAGAAATACTTTGATGTCTTGAACATGTTTGGCAATGGCGTCTAACATGTTGTAACGAATTTCACAACCAAACAGCATAAACAGATAGGGAAAGAACTATGTTGCATGGAATGAGGATATAATTAGTTAAGGTGGGATCAGCAAAGAATGCGAAAATAATTGATAAATAAAAAACCTTTTCATAGACACGAAGCATAGCGATGGAGGAGTCTGAGAATGCTAGCAATCTAACGATATCGGATTGGAAATTGGAATTGAATAGTGGTCTATTCAATTTAATGTAGTATTGAGAAACTTGTCAAAAATTACCATAATACCTTCATCGGCTCTACAAGCTCCAGACCAGTTAACTAAGCTATACAATAGTTGCAACATAGTTTCTTCTTTTTGCCTTGACTAGGATAATGAATGACAAATAAATTTCTAGTGAATATATTAATAGAACGCTCTCCAATATGCTATCTACTTTATAAGAAATAAATATCTTAGCATTAATAACTAAACTATGACTTGCAGCCAGAATGAACATCGTTCTGATCTTCTTGTATGAAAAGTTAGTAGGTATCCAAAAATTATAAATTTACTTCTTTTAATGAATAAGTAGGTACATACTAAAAGTTTCTTTGGGGCAGCTCAACTGGACTAGGAACATACATACGAAGTGCGCTTTTACATTATTATTTTTTCCCAAATAATCACAATATTTACTATCGGGGATTACTAAATCTGCCTTAGCCCTTTACTAAACTTTCTTATCTTCTATATCTACGAAGTCTAAAATAATCCGAGATATTTCATGAATGAAATAATTAATATTCTATCACACTTACTGACAATGCTAGCGATTCTGCTGGCATTCACAAAAATTAGTAAATTTTGCTCTCTTTCATTCCGGTTCAATATGAAAAGGCTTTTGATTTATTTCAATGTCGAAATTTTATCATTTTAAAATAAGACCGATATGCTTAAAGCCGCCATTGTAGAAGTCATCGGCTATCTTTTTCTGGTTGGATTGTTCATTACAATCCAACCAGAAAAAGATAGCCGATGACTTCTACAACAAAAATTTAACTATAGTTTAATACCACTATTTCATTAGTGGTATTAAACTATAGTTAAATTTTTGTTCATGCACAACAGAATCCATGCCAATATCAATTAATACAATATTCCAATTCGGGTTATTGTGATGACTGATAAGATAATGATCGTTAACAACGTGTGTCTGTTTGTATATCTATAGATAGGGGATTACGCTCAACCGTGCTCGTTTTGCTCGTTGGCTAGCAAGAATATAACCCGAGTGTTCATTAGTGAGATTAATCTAATCAGGGTTCATTTGACTCCTTGTTAGTAACAAAACGCGCCGAACCGCCAAAGGGTTTATTTTTATTGTTATACCATTATCTCTTCCAATCTTATTCTCTCTCTACTACCAATTTCCTGGGAAACGGTTTAACTTTACAGTTGGTTGGAATAATTTTCATCGTTTTATTAATTAGCTGTGCCAGGAAAAATGCGTACTGATTCGTCAAAAACGTGAAGGTTTACAGTAATCTACAATTATTGGATTGCATTACACTTACTCTAATAAAATTTCACTTTATAAAAAGTTTGAGAGAAAGGGTAAACGGCGAAAGCCAAAAAGAATGAAGTTCAAATACTATCTCCAAAGAATAGATACATTTTCAATGTAACATATTGTATGTATTCAAATGACACGACGTATCGCTGCAACATACTAATCAAGTTACAAATTATCAGAACTTTAATTAAAAGCTGCGAAGATAAACTGCTGAACCTCTAAAGTATTCTTGATAAAAATGCATCTGAATGTATTATTTACATTGAAATACGATATGGTGTATAGATTGCTGCTGGTGCTTAAAATGATTAAGCTCTTATCTACAGTGCAGAAATTACGTCTCGATATATACAAACCAACGAATAGATTATATAAATGGGTCATTCTAGAACATCTATAACTATATTCTAGCCGCCACCGCCGCAGTAGGAAAGAAAATGACATTTAATATTTAAAACTGAATTGTCTTACAGGTCGCAGAAACAATTTGGTTTCTACAGCAATATATAGCTATATGATTAACCGATTAGGTACGTACATTAGAATTTTAATAATAATGAAGTGGTCTAATAATCATTTAGGTGTTTACGCAAGCGTTTTATGATTGAGTAGGAAAACAAACAAAGTGCTTTGTAAAAAAGGTTAACGATCAATCAAAACAAATAAACCGGGTGGCATGCAACATCATTGTGTCAAGGCGACGACGTTGAGACTTGAGAGTCTTCCTATGCCATTAGAGGGAGCAAGTAATCAAATCAGAGAATCGAACGGTCTTAAACGTAGCTCGATAAATTGCTGCTAGATTATAGTTCGATTGGGTGAGAGTGTGTTGTTTGTGCATATGACACGCATACACGTAAAGAGATCGTACGATGTAAACCGACCAATGACAGCGAGCAGCGTGGTGGGCTCGTCACCCCACCACAGCATCGGAATGCGTGGTTCTTAGAACGACACTGTTAAAAATAACTACCTGTTTATCACGACGCACAAGATGTTCACTGACAGACGCCGGTGCCAAGACAATTATGATAAATTGCGTTACGTATATTGCTGCAAAGTGTTGTTTTTGTTTTAATTAATTCAAAAAATGATAAAAAAGTATACTGTATTTCACTAGGTACTTAACCTGAATAGAGATTTTTTTCCTTATTCACTTATAGTTAAGCATTCAACTATCATTGCGATTAGCAAAAAACTAATACAAGCAAGTGCCCACTGCTTCATACATAAAACTGTAGACTGGTTAATTAAATTGAGTACAAGTTATCTATTATGTATTTATACACTTATTCTAGCAATTTCTTTTCCTTAAATTATCTTCGGGCTATTTCTTAGCATGGGAGTAAACAGCTGATGGCGCGTGCGGGCCGCGTGAATATATGTACTTCGTATGTATGTAACGTATTGTTTGTCGAAGTGATTGCGAGGAGCGTGCGTGTACAAATGATTTCATAGCCACAGATAAAATATAACTAGGAGTGAACAAATAAAAGATTTCGATAGTATCAATGCATATTATTATTTTATTTTTGGGGCTTATAAGCCACTTTGACAAGTAATTGACTTTAGTGGCAGCAATTTAGAGTTCACTGCTTAGCCCCGTTGATTCCAGAAATTTCCAGATTCTTCGGGTAGTGATATGTTGCACCTCCTCTGTATACACTGTGCGCTTCTATAGATAAATGCTCATTTATGCATTAAAGAACCGCAGGAGAAAAGAACGTCCGACTTTGACAGAACCTACATACCGCGTCTTGCTTCATATTTAAAACAAGTGATGATCTAATTTGCTTATTCTGCATAACATAATTGCAAATAATTAAGATACAAATCTAAAAGTTTAACTTTATTAGCTGCTTAATTAAAAAATAAAATAAATTAACTTTATTTTAATTAATTAATTTTTTATTTAATAATAAAAATAAATTAACTAATATTTTATAATTTTATTTATTATTTTTAATATTATAAATTGACGTGAAAAGTTACAAAAAAAATCAAGTTGCATTAAAAATACATAATTTACTAAAACTAACTAAATTAGAAGTAAATATTGAAGAAGCTTAAAAAATGTATTAGCTGATTATGTATGGGACGTTTTAAATTACACTAGAAAGTAAAAACACAAAATCAAAAATCATAAAAAATATAAAATATTTTTTCACGCTAATTTTATACGATGGCTTATAGGCAAATTGTTATAAAAAAATAGGGATTATCTAACCTACCCATTACTATTTCTGTAAGTAGACTACAGAATCTTAAGTAAACAATACTTCGGAAGCTATTGATGAGTTGAAGAGTGTTCCGAGGAAATACCCACTCGAGTATGATGATCTTACCATGAAGCCCTCTCATCTTGTACGTCTTACACAAGAAAAGGCTTCATAGAATCTAAAATAAAGCATTTCCATTAATATATACTTACCTGATGTGCAATTGTGTAACTTTAAGGTAGTTTAATTGGTTTTAGAATTTATTAACTCTGACAATTGTGGACTGTATAAAATATTTTCTTTGTTAACAGATGCTTTAAAAGAGCATTGCAGTCAACAGGAAGATCTATTGCAGAGGTGTTCTATGGCTTTACCTGTGCTCAGCTCGAGAGAAATATCTTTCGCTCTTACGCAAGATGAATTGGACAAAAGTTGTGTGTAAGTAATATGGGTTTTAATTTCCGTATAAATATTATTCTTAGTTACGTCCTTTTTAGTTGGAACCTTGTTGGAACATCACAACAAACTAAATTAATTCCTTTCTGCTGCTATCGTAACATATAACCTACTAGGTTTCATTTCCTTAGAAGGGAAAACATAATTTTTTTGTTCAACTGAGAAATATAAATCAACATGTCTAAGTGGTTACTACTTATTTCAAATCCGTAAATTGTGTTTTATTATAATAAGGCAATGTACTCAAAACATATGGATTAGTGCATACTTTGAACACAATGTTAATGGTAGTTAAATTTGGGATCAAGAAGCAAACTTTGAAATTCAAATTCCTCCAGAATATAAGGTTTCAGTAAAAGTTAGCTATTCGGTGAAGTGGTGTAAGTTTAGTTCAAGTTAAGTTGGATGTACAACTTCTTGTGGAGTGTCATGTCGCTTAAGTCGATTGGTGCTTTTGTTATGTTTTCAATAACAGTTTGATAGGAAACCTTTTGTTGGAATATGGAATTGGCATTCATTATAAGTAATGATTGTGCCTGACAATTTGTGGCTAATAGAGCAATGTGTCATAATTAAACTGTTATTGGAATAACAAAAGCGATTCTCTAGTCCCAATTTGTTGTGCAAGGTTGGTTCATTTGTGATATATAAATAAATATACTGTGACTAGCTGCCCCTGAGAATTTTGTTTCACTTAGACCCTGGCCCAAAGAATAACATACACTATATTTGTTCTCTACTAACGCCATCTGTTAGGAGTAATCTGATGTCTATCATTTCCATATAGAATGTTATTTAGACGATTTTTCATACGAAATAATCAATTGTTTTGAAGCATTTCATTAGGATTTACTCTATTATTTGTATTTTTAAACCACCTCAGAATTGACACGAAAAAAACAATATAAGTCAAGCCGTTTTTTAGTTTTAGCAAGAAACAAATATATACGAACAAACATTAAGAAAAAGAAGAAAGAAAATTACTTGACTTTTTTTTTGTTGCAGGGAACTCCGATCAGGAATTAGGTGTATAGACAACTACACGAACATTTGCATGGAGAAACACGAACAAGTAGTGTTCAGACGAATCTACTCAGGTATAACTGAAGTTGTTCAGGACCTGTGCACTCGAGGGAAGTATCAAGATGAATATCTAAAGCATGCAAGTTGCGTTAAGAACGTTCGACCTGAGTACGAGAAGTGTAGCAAGAAGTACGAAGTGACGTTGACTACGCTCAGTGATCACCACAAGAGTGAACAATATCAGACAGATGATGTCAGCCAGGAAGATTATTTGAGAACGGTTTGTTGGTAAGAAATACTATACTGCTTCTAATTTTATTTGATTTGTTCTCTATACTTTAATCCTATTAAATTTGTTAAAACATCAGCGAAGCGCCGCTGTTGTGAAGTGGGCAACTATTATAATATGCGATGGTCATCTAAACGTAACTACAATCAAAACGTCTTAATACTATTGAAATTTACACTAGGGGCCTTTTTTGTAATTACATTTATTTTGATTACGAAACAAGGCAACTTTCGTCGTTGTCGATCAAGATGTGCAGTCAAAAAGTTGATCTCGTCTATGCTTCAGGATATAATATAGCATAGAGAATATAATTTTTGACATCCATAATTTGACGCACAGAATTATTATACTAAAATTATTATACCTAATGTCACATGATTATTATTATTCTGCAACCTTTGTCTATTGATATTTAGTAATTAACTATATAATAGATTAAAAATGAACGTAATAGTCAATACTTGTATGAAATTAAAACAACTACTCGAGGTAAACAGTTAAAGAGATTACTTTTAATACTGAGCCCTATCTGTATCGAGATATTAGTTATATACGTGCTGTCAATAGACGAATTGTCTTAGCGACTTAGTCACTTTACCAAGCTTACTGAAATCAATGTGTGTAATAGTTATTATTTGTATGTTATTGAAAATTGTTTAAGAAAGATGTCCGATTCAAC
Organism: Acentria ephemerella; assembly: GCA_943193645.1. NCBI lineage: Eukaryota > Metazoa > Arthropoda > Insecta > Lepidoptera > Crambidae > Acentria > Acentria ephemerella. Next base: position 3,884,177 of record OW971886.1, on the reverse strand, counting down.
ACACACACAATTTCAACATATTTTAAATGTTGAACAATTGGAAAGTTTTAGTTAAATGTAAATCATAAACTCTGATCATTAGTAATTCTTATGATCATTATTTAAATAATATTATTAAAATATAATTGTGATAATATTTCATGCAATACCGTCAATACAATAGCTTGCATAATAATGATTGTAAGTTGAAGCAGTCCCCAATAGTGCAGACGAGTAATTAGAGTCGGGGAGGCTTGTTCTATTTGCTGAATATTTTATCAACGAGTCCTGCCTAATCAATATTCAAGAATTTCCACGAGTCTTTTGAGTATCTGCTCTATATTCGTCTATGAGTTTCTTGAATGACAGTTTAATTTACAGAACTCAAATTCATAGTAGGTCGTAGTCATAGAATTTTAGAACAGTATACCAACACTACCACTTAAAATATACCAACAGAAAAAACTTCACCAAGTAAATGTAATTTAGATATCCCCAATTCATCAGATATAATGAGATTATCAACTTTATAAAATATTTTAAGACGATTTAAATGTAATAGAAACAAAAAGGGGGAGTATTTCAAAACTTCTCTGAGTTTATCGGAAAGTTATTTATTATTTTTTATAGTATAAGCAGTAATCTGATTTTAAAATATGGCCAAGTGATATCACGTCACAACCGAAAGCTTCAGAAATCTTCATGATCACTGTCGGCAAGCTCTAACTTAGTTGTGCCATTATGGGATCAACTAAGGTATCAAAGTAAGCTAATGTTTTAACAATCAGAGAATAAGTAACTTAAAGTACTTTGTTTTTATTAAAAAGTGATTAGACTTTTTTTGTATAAAATTACACCTTTTTGAAATAATAATCTTTATTAAATAATTTGAAAAGATGCAACTAATATGAAACTTCTTTTTTTGTTTTTCGTTTAATTACGTTCCTTTCTACTTTCTGTTTACTTCAATGTTTAATTTACAAAATTGTTGACTGACAAAATTGTTGGTTACAGGAAATAAGGCACGTTTTTCTAGATTCAGTCATCGTATATCTTTGTCCTCAGCAGCAAATATCTGATTGGATTCCTAACTTCTATTGGTTTGCATAAACGACTGGCATTTCGGGACAATCGGGCCCGCCATTAGCCTGATCTCAGTCTCATTCCGACCTCATTTGCGCCATTTTAAATCTGTTTAAGATTCAGTTCAGTTTCAATGGGAAATTAGGCGGTCCTACCAAAGTTTTTTTAATATGTTAATGACATCGTTAACAGCCAATTGAATCTGTAATTTGTCGATATTCAGAATTGGTTTTGGAAATTTATAATTTTGTAAAGTAGTAATTTGTCGTGCTCTTGTTAAAAAATAGTCGAAGTAAATTAAGAGTGGTAATAACCATTTTATGAAACTAAGGATTTATTAATCTCTTTTTAAAATATTTCTTAGGTACCTATTTACAATAATAATTTTACCAAATAAACAACAACTAATAGTTATCCTTGTCTGAGAATATTTGTTTTACTTATAAATTTAAATAATAAAATACTTTTATAAATTCTGATGTATATTTTAGACTACCATCTTGTTTCGATAGAAATACTAGCGCTTAGCTGGAAAGTCCTGCATTATGCGTTTTCCAAAAATCATATTTGCATTGTTAACTGTAGTGCTTCTAGTAAATTTTTTAGTTAAAATATTCGGGCACTATCACAGGATTCATACATCGCTGCCCTTGCTCTGATACAATGGTGAGATGAACAAAAACAATGCTATTTCATGGAAAAAGTGCAGTTCGCTGACGTGAATTGTAACTTTGGACTCTGTTGCCCAGATTGTTGTACATAGATTCTATTAAAAAATAGCTGCATTTAAATAAAATGTCATAACTCAATCAAAGCAATTTAATTGATGGATGATAGTTAAATTCCTTAACCCGCCAACACTTGCCGATTCAATCAATTCGTTTTAATTTTTTCTACTATGATTAATAATCTAGGTATCATTACTAGGGTAGTAAGCATACTTAGTGATAATGGTATCACTTGATATATATTTTAACAGTAAGAATATTCTCGCACGATTAATATGTCCACAGCAATAGAGACTTTAGCTCCTAACATAACCAGTGCCTGATTTAGAGTTTAGACAGCTCAAGTCTTATTATCAAAATGTCAACCCAACGGTTTACACGTGCCTGTGTGCCCATGAATTTTCTTACTATATTTTTATATTTTACTATATTCATTTTGAAATCCAAAACTCAGCGGCCTTTCGGTCCTTGCGCTGTAGGCTGCAACCTAATTAGGCTGTGGGTAAATCTAGTACATAACGGTAAATGTTGATCAGTGACATCTATTTGTATTATATATTAGTGTTATTTGACTTCAATATTCTGAGGTACTTCTCTGATAAGTCGTTTTAATCGTTCACGAGTCGCAGTCGCATAAAGTTAACCAAATTCGAAAGGAAAATACTACTATGACCTTGTTCGATAATATATTTTTTCCATAATCATTCTTTATTGCGATTTCTTTGATAAAATATGCCTAAAAAATCTAAGAATAGACATTGACTATTACGACGTATTAATAAGACCACTTTGGAGATCTTTTAATTTCAAGTCTTAAGCTTGGCGCTGGATATTGTTATAACGGCTTTAAAATATTAATGATATCGCCGTTATATAAAAAAGCAATTTTATTTCTTCTTTTTAATTATTATTATCGTAGCTATTATGGAAAAGTGTATATTATTCCTAGATAATACCTTACTTACCTATTGAATATCTATTTATTATGTTACTTACAATATATCAGATTAAGTGTATCATTTGTGTCAGAACCCGAAGGATAATTAAATGTATTTTACCATTTATGAAGTTCCAACTAGTGTACCTATAGCAAAGAGCTTAAGCTTAAGTTTGTAATTCTTTTACTATATTTGACTATTTATCTTTTCAGTTCATTCCAAGAATATCTGCTGTGTTCAGAGAAAACTGTACAGAAGTCGTGCGGAGACGAGGCGGCCCTCTTCACGAGTGCTTTCTTAAAGAGGATGGCTTCAAATATTATTAAGGTTAGTTATGTTATTATAATATCTACGTGTACACTACAAGTACTTACTTTCTTAAACAATAACTTATTAAACGAGATTTTCTCCCAGATTTGTCATAATATTTAATTCTATTCGATTTCTATCTAATTTCACACCCAAAACTAGATTCGTATTGCAAGGAAAGTGGTCTTTAAAAACACACTCGGTCCTTCTCATTTGAATATGAATGAAAAAATAGGTAATGATCATTTATAACAAAAGCCGTAAGTCTTTTCATTAACAATACTTTTTAATTTAAAATGAGAGATGACAGTGAGAGTGGAAAACGTAAAATACAAATTATAATTTTCAACTTCGAAGCTCGTAAATCAAATAAGATTCGAATTATAAAATAGTATTATAGGTATTCAAAGAGCGCTTTTATTTCTGAAAAAGTAATAAAATACGATCGTACCGTGACAATCCAGCATTAAATGTTATTCTGTGACGATAATACACGTATTGATTTATTAATTTCCATTTGCAGAACTTTTGTTTGGAGTATCGCGGTCACGAGTGCGGGCTGCCAGATAGCGCTAGCGAAGCTAGTAGTAAAGTGTTGATGATCAGTATGGCGGTGTTGGTCAATCTAGGAGTTTACTTGTCTGGTGTTTGGATGCCAACGTAATTTAACAGTGAAAAAAAACTAGAACGCTCAATTGCCAATAGCAAAAAACTGAATTATCGTTCCAGAAGTGGCGTGGTACACGCTCCGAACTGTAAATATTAAATATGAAGATTCAGTTCCTTTATTAAAGACTTTTAATAAATTATTCTAGATGCATGTTATCGTTGAATGTTTGTTTTCATATTTTATTGTGTTTGGCATCGAAAGATGCATAGAGAAGTTATTGAATTCGTTACTATGAGAGTTGTCATTATAAATTAATTTAAAATGTATCGTTCGCTTAAATTTTACTTACTTGTTAATCAACAGACAGTTTTGATTATTGATAAATGTGAAAAGAAGATGTGCGTGCGTTGTAAAATACTTTTATAAAGTAAAAAATATATTTACAACTTTAGAATGTTCACATTTTAATAATCATTTATTTATGCTCATGGTTTTAACTTTCATTCAATTATTTGTTATTAAGAATTATTATTTTTATATCTATCGCCTATACCTGAGTATTCAACCATTACCTTTGTTATCTAATTTAACGTTAACCGTACGAAAGACGAAATATTTCTTGAATAGAAAGTTATTCCGAAATCTTCAACCGTTTGCGGATATTCGGTAACTTGTTTTTTCCAAAATATTCCTTGTTCTTCGAAAAGTTTATCATTATATTTATTTTTGATATCATGTTTATGTAAACATTCAGATGCTCGTACCAATAGAGATTTTTACCAATTATGTAATGTAGCAATTAATTACGCTGCCGATTTTTAGGGTCAGAAAATCTCATGAAATCATGTTAAATATCATAAGATATATATATAAAAACAATTTGAATTTCTAAGAAATGAATCATTAGTTCATTAGAAATTTATCGCTACAAGTTATCTATATAAATCGTTCAGAAATACTTTACAAGCTCTTTTGGAATCTCAACGCAAGCTAGTTTTCATTTATTCCAGAATAAATCATAATTATCTGATAGGTTTTAATTTTAATACTGATTTATGTATGTTGAGTAGATATCAATACCTCACGCTCAGAGCTTCCTGTGATAGTATATGGAAAATGTAGTTAAATTTGATGCTAGGCAGTACGCACAGTATGCAGATAATACGCTACCGATCTTCTGCGTGTTGACGCCTGTAATGATATTTTAACTACTAGAAACACATTTGCCGAAAATACGTCTCGTTTTGGCGTACAACGCAATTTATATAGCAACACGTCACACGTGACAAAAATTTAGGTTTCAATGTACAATGTCGCGCAACGTAATTTGTGCTCCTTAATTTCCGTTTATAAGTGTGTCATATCAGCCGAATACGTCGGTACCTACATAATAACTTCGTTCTCGTACCATTAAAAATAATGCTTATCGTCTTTGTATATCCTTATTTTAAAACAAAGGTGTAAAGGCGCATACGTAGCACAGATTTTATTTTAATATCCATTGCTATGTTTCACAAGACATTGGCCACAAAAGTACGTGGTTAATGACCCTACGTGGACAGATATGCTTTACTGCTAAGGATGTCTTTACTGTTAGTTATTTGTATTCTAGCATAACTGTTTTTTTTGGGAAATTGAAAATTATAATGAGTCTTTTAATAGCGATAATAAAATACAATTTGGTGTAACCAAATGATACACGTGTAAACAGATATTGACGAACTTATTCATTGAGCTTTTTGTTTAGTGATGTATTGAAATAGTTGTAATATAATTCAAATGGAATAAAAAACAAGTTTATTTGTTTAATAAAATTTAATATTGCATAATAAACGAAACCGTTCGATAAATATAATCTTAATCGATTTTGAAATTGAAAATATTAAGGCTTTCCACTGTCTAGTTTCAAATATCTCTGCATACTTAAATAATTCTAGAAAAATATTCAGTGACGATCAGAGTATTAAATACTAGATCATAATATCGCAATTATATAGTCATATACTTACCTAAAATTACAAAGAGCTAAGTAGGTATTCATTTTATATTTCCTGTTAATTTAATGTAAAGCCTAATACGTACATCTTTGTATAACAATACAACAATATTGATTACGATACTTAGAAACGCAATAGTAAATATAAAATAAAATTGTAATATGCTAACTGTTCTATCTTATTTTTTTCGCTGGATTCTCCACCATTTTCTGATTTGAAATATTTATGTAGTTACCAATGCCAAATCTACAGTAAATGAATAATAATTATGTTACTATAAAAGTTCCTGTCTGACGCAAAACTTAAAAGAATCGTCATTAGATTTGTCGCTTATTCTTTTCAAAGGTCTGTCAGATTTGTTGTAAAATATACGGATAGCTAGTAGAGTTTTCCATCTCAAATATACCTTAGCTTACTTAACATTTGCTCCTGACAGATATTTACGGATACAATAACCGTCTTAATGCCTTTTTTTATACAGCACGGGAAATATCTCCACATTAAGCTTAACGAGAAGACAGTACAGCAAGTGTCTGACTGGCTTATCTTCTTCACCTTTGCCTGTTGGAAAGTGTATAATCATTATTGAAGGTCATTTTGTGGCAGAGTGTTGTACCCCTAGTGCGAGTTTCAGTCGTCTTAACTCATTTTGATTATAGTTTTCGTTGAGCTGATTATCACATATATAAAAAATTGATTCTAATAATTCACACCAGAGTCGCTGCTGACGTTTGCATTCAATTTGACAGCTGTAGACCAATACGATTGAGACCGTTCTATTCGATTGAAACTTACAATAGGGGTTCTGGTGTATTCCGTGTAAATATTCTCACAAAAACCAGCCTGGCTGGTACCAAAGGGTGCCGAACCACCTTAAAACTGAGCTTGCATTTTTATTATATTTAAAACAGACTTCCTGATTATTAGTTTTCGTTGACTATGTTAATACTCACCCTGTTAAAAATTTCATCAGAGTTCCAATTGTGGTTCATGCTATGAAGCCCGATGACAGACGAATGAACTCGCACAGCGAAGGTTTTGTTACCTTTGGCACCCTTTGGTTACGGAACTCTAAAAACAGCAATTAAAATTATGTGTGATATTGTCTTTGTAATAGTTATGGCTTCTTTCAAAGTAAATTTGATCGAAACTACCGGTACCCGAATCGGCAATCGTAATCCTTCATACAACATTCAATAACTCTTTCAAAAGTTTGCAAGATGGAGTTTTTAGTGCATGCTGCACTAGCTATCTTCGCATATGGACTCCAGCTGTTTACCATCGGGTGGCGTCGAATCAATAGTTGTGCTTTTTATAAAAAATAACTTGAATCACAACAAAAAGTGTTGGTTGTTGTAATTCCATAAACGATGTGTAAATGTTAAGTTATTTTTATCATAAGAGAATAACTTTATGTGATTTAAATTGTGTTATGTAATGTAATGATGGTGTGTAAATATAATTTCAAAACAACTATAACTTTTTATATATTATGTATCCATAATTTGATTTCGTAATGTAAATCTTCAATTATCTACATATCAATAATACGTAATTAAAATTATTCACCTTTATTCATGTTACTAGGGTAAGCACTTTGATTTTCTTTCAAATCTATCATTTGTTTAATCTTAATGTGAAATAAAAAAGCGTCCTGTCTTCAGACTACGTATTAGGCAATCTTCATTTACAAAATTACGCGGTACGTAAGCGATACGGTAATTTATCAGCAAATGGTCTCTCCGGCGAGAACCATAATCCTAGTATATTATTATGAATATATATAGGATTATGGTCATCATATATGTATAATAAATACGAATTTCTAAGAATGCCACTCTCTACACTGAAATACTCACCAAATTGCACTTTCATAAATAACTTACTGTAACAAATTGGTCTTTGAAATTAATAATTACATTTTTATGAAATGATTGTGCTGGTTTTCCAAGTAAATCTTTATTAATTACAAAGGCATAAATAAAGTGTCCCACAAATAACATCGGTCATAAATTATTCGTTCTGGAGAAATTTCTAGACGTTTCCTTTCTTTTCTTATTACTTCATACGTACGAATGAGTAATTTAAAATAAAAATTATTGAATAAGTAATAGTCCATTCCTATTTACTTGTTACAAAAATTGCACTTTGTTCTATAGATTGGAATAAAGTTTAATTACATATATAAATTCAAAGTAAATAAGTTATTTAACTTCAGTATATGAAAGTTGCCCTAATGAAAGATCAACTAAACTGATGCTCACCTTTGCAACAATAAGGGATAAGCTTACGTTCATACTCCCTTGTGGTCTTTATCATAACCAAGCGATTTTTTGAATAGGTTGATTCAAAAAATCGTAACTAAGGACTAATTTAAAAAAACCTTTTTTTAATGGACAATTTAACGTCGCATAGAGCACACCCTCCAAATGTCATGTCACTAAGACCAACGGTTTAGGCTGGCCGATGATATATCAGTCAGTCAGGTTTTAAATTTTATATAAACAAGACAGGTAGATACCTACTTTAAATGTTTAGTCATATTTTTTATTTAATAAGTCATGTATAAATATGTTATTTTATATGTTAAATTGTTTTCTATTAATTATGGCATTTAATTGTATCTACTCATTTTATTACAAAGTGCTTACTCGAGCTGTTAGCTAGCACGTATTTTTTTGTAAATATATTCATATATCTACCAAAGTGACTCTTGTTTGTATTCTGTATAATTATTATTAATCCGCATCCATTAGAATTACTGATTTTAAAGACATAGTCTTATAGAGATTATACGGTTGAATAAAAACGTTACGTATCAAATATTTTGTTTTTTATTATTCCTTTACAAGTTCACTTTCTATAACGTGTAAGCAGAATAAACTTTTTAATTTACCATTTTTATAGTTCTCTGCATAATTATAAGATTATTATTTTAAGGACTTCCAAACATAGACCATGAATGGATAAAGCCCCCAAACTACGCACAAAAAGTATTTTACTACTTTGTTGTCGAAAAGTAAAATACTAGACAAGAATCTATGTTGTTGTTTATTTACATGTTGAAAAATATTGTGGTCTGATGATGAGGGAATCCTTAAAATTGTACAGACACTCATTACGTGTTTCATATTTGTTCTAAAGTTTTTCGAGTATATTTTTAACCAAAGACAAACAGACAAGTTGACAACACTGACGGTCAGCCATGCCGTCAGTATTGTTCTAACTTTGACATTAGAAACTTATGCTCAAAATTGTGGAAAATGAAAGTTTAAAAAAAACGGACAACCGACTCGGTTATTCGTGCCATTTTAGTGTTTACTAAAAAGTGGAATTCTGGCCAAAATATACTTTAAATTGTAGAAGTCAGTTTTTAGTTTGTTTAGAGTTTTTTATACATAACCTAATTGAACATCAAAATAGTGTATTAAAAATCATAATTTCACCTCATATGAAATGAGGTTAAATTATTCGTTTTAAAATACTATTGGTCGGTAGTCGACAGAGTAAATAGACAAACAGTATAAACTTAGATACCATCAACCTAACAAAATGGAAACGAAGTACAAACACTATTGTACCTACATACACTTGAGGTAGGTGTTAATTCAATGTAAGCCTTTTTTTAAACTTAAAAGTTAAGAAAAATATTCTGAATTCATAATAAGTGTGTATGACACAGAACTCGATTAAAAATGCAGTTGCACGACCAAACTCCGTCGCCCCCTCTCTTAAATTAATCGGATAAAGTGCTCGCTCGCCATGAAACTTTCTTTTGACCACTTTTTCGGCTAGAAACGGCTCATTTTCTTTTTGTCTCAGCTGCGCTCTGGGCTGTTTGCACGTTCTCTCCTGATAGAGCGCTTTAAATGTTATATAGGGAGGTAAGACAGTAAGAAGGCAATACTAACATTAAAACTTAGCGAGTAAACTTCGCGTAAGTTTCGCTATAAGCTAAACGTTCTAGGGTCTTCTTTAATTTACTTTTTTAAATGGTGTTGGCGATTCTGCTTGCATATAAGTTATTTTTCTCTCTTTTACTCCAATTCAATGTGCTAGATGCTGTGTGCTAGAATGATTTTTAAGAACGTCAAGTTAGTTGACACTTAGTAATTCACACACTTTTAGCGTATTTTAATTGGCTTTTTTTTGTACTAAAATAAAGCAAAAATGTTTCTTGATAGTCACCGTTTTCTTGTCTTTTTCAGGAAGGATTGATTTGAAAGCCTAGTTGTACACAGAAATCAAAAGTACAACACAGAATCGGAACCAGTATTTAGGTTATAATAGGTATAAATATATTTTGCACTGAAAAAACTAAATTAAAATTATAAATCATAGTTAACCTTTAGGTAGGATGATAAATACTATGGTAGATGTTATAGTCTTAGTCGGTATAGGTATTGGACTTAAGAAGAACTATTTTATGCCGAGGATGAACTTATTCAATCTGTGGATCGATTAAAAACTATTTTTAAACCTTCATCGAACTCGTAAGCCGGCAGATCACTCTCTCCCTGAGGAATCAGCCGAGTACTAATGAAAGCCGATTATTCTCCATTTGAAACTTCGAACGTCGAAAATTTGAATCCCCAATAAAAAGTCGCCGATCCTTTAGAAAGGTACGAGTATATGCTTAAAATAATTTTATGGATAATTTTAGTAGTTTATAAGTAAGTACCTATATTTATATAGATGTAACTGTTAAGGGTATTGAAAAATTACTACAATCACCATACCAATAGATGAAGGAATGTAATTGCTATAGGTAAGGTTGGACCCACTCATTGAATTAGAATAGATACAATTATTAAAAATTCCATTAAAATTTATCGGAATTCAATTCTTTTACAATTCAACAACGATTACGTTCTCAATAAGAGTTTGTGACTAGCTGGCGAGTTTGATCGTCTGGTTGGCACCTTGGAGCTTAGACGTTGTTAAGAAGAAAAGTTATCACATGCAACCTACAAGTCGCACATTCTTACGACGAATTCAAGTTTTGACATTTTTTGATAATCCTAAAATTAAAATATAATAAAATATTTTTTATAATTTTATTTTCTTTTATTTTTGGATTGGTTGATATTTTTTTCAATATTATAGTCTCCATTCGCTATGTCAAAATAATTATGTTACCTACTTACCATAGACTACTAATACGTACGGTTTGAACAATGTGAGCCGAGTCACTTTTTATTGTCTTGTCATCAAAAGTCTGTCTTTTGTTTTTCCGCGTCTGAAATTCATTTTGTTTTTGTTTTGTTATTCGTTTATGTAAATGTTTATTCTTAAATTCTCTTTAGATATAAGTCTGTAATATTTTTATTTTGAGTCGATTTTTTAACCGTGTATTAAAAATAACAGAGCAGGTTGTTTGTTCTTCTGTTTCTTTCTGTTAAATGAAATTCAAGTTATAGTATTTTAGTATTCTAAACAAAACTTGAATTTCACTTAGAAAATCCATCTATTTTAAATGAGTTTGGCTCGAAAGAAGAATCTGTTTCTCTTTGCTGTTTTACTCCGTAGCTACAATAAATAATACATACCAATGCTACAGTTATTAGGATATATTTCTATAGAATTTACGAGGGTAGTTAATAACCTAGAAAACTCGCAGAGAGCTCCGCAATTAATGCGAGAGATTGCACCAGTCTCACGCCACCTAATCAATTACAAACACCTGGATTTACTTTCATCGCAATTCTCGGGTTCGAAAAATAAAAAAATAATCATTTTTTTTCATGTTTTACTAAATAGTGAAAAGTAAGTAAACAATATAATAGAATTAACGTTGGAAAAACATCCGAAATCGTTTATTGCCATTTTAATCATCAGATATTTTTATGCAGTGAATAGTTTGACGCTTTGCCAGACTTCCTGTACCTCGATTTAATGACCATATTATCAATGATAATCATTGCATTTTTTTGTTTCTATGCTGTATGCACCATTTTAGTTACAACGGTAATTTTCATTATTAAATAAGATAAATAAATTCCTTAACATTACATATATCAATTAATACTATATAGTGGTACTTCCTTACATAGTCTTAATTGTAATAAATTTTAATTTTTATCCTTAACTTGAGAAATCGGCTTTAGGTATCTTTTATTAAGCTTGGTCACTGAAAAAAAGTCACTAGTTCACATGGCACCTTTTTACTTTTAAATATACGTTATTACATCTAGTTACTAATATTTTTTAAAGGTGTCTTAAAAATTACACGGAAAAAAAATGAATTTCAGTGTGCCATCGAGCTCTTTTAATTGCTTAGTACGTATTTGGTGCGACAGAAATGGAATCCCTGGGAAATCGAACTCATATTTCTCAGTCGACCTACTTGTTTTCAACAAATTTATTTTCAAATTTGTTATACATTAACAAAGAAAGCGTTCAAATTTTCTAACAAGTTCTTGTTAGAAAATTCTGTTCATCAAAAGAGTATTTTTGAGAGGCAGCCAATAATTTATAACGAGTCTGGACGTTTTGACACTTCTTATTGTCCCTTTCTACTTTTAAATCCTAGATATTTATTACCTCTCTTCTATTCATAAATTAAATGAAACAATTCTGCCTCGAGATCTTTTTGTCAACGTGACATACGCATATTAGACATTTTTATTCCTTTTTTGACAGAGCGAGTCTAAAAAAGTAATGAACATAATTATCAATCATGACGACATTTCAAAAGATCAAAACGTTTTTTAAGCTGTATCACGCCATCTATGACTATTCAATTCTGGCCCTATGTATGATAAATACTAAAAGTGACTAAAATACGTTAGTAAGGTAACAACAATGTTCATACTCTTGTTGTGTATTGGCAGTTGGGGCTAAGGTGTAGTTTGCTTCCATCTTTGGCCTTATCTTAACTTACCATCAGATGAGATAAAGGCAAAAAGCTACACCATAAAAAAAATAATGTAAAAAATTATGTTTAACATAAAATACAACACAATATTTTTAACAACTTATGTATTGTGCGTAACATTTCCCCACCTCAAACTACCTCGAAACAGAAGGAAAAGCTGGCAAAAAAATTATAATTAAATTTTAATTGAGAATACCATTGTGTTCTCCGACACGTTTCCAAGCATTTAAATTTTTATTCAACCAACAATAGGCCACTAAGAGCCTTAATAAATTTCGAACAAGTTCCTTGAAAGGATTCAAAATTTTACGAGAGTTTCCCAAGAGATATTTTAATTTCGCTGTGCGCCTTTGTGATGAAAGTAGATGTGATATCGGATGTACTGTCCGACTTCGCAACGTCTTAGTTGTTTAATTGTTTGTTGTACGATTCGTGGAAAGACTTCTGTAAAGTTAATTAAGTTGCTACTGCGTAATAGTTTAAACCTGGATTTTAATCTTCTTTGTAAATAAAAATCGTTGCTAGTATTTTTCTCTCTAATGTCATTTTATTTGAATTAAGGATGGAAAGGTTAGAGTAATAAAAAAAACTAACGTTTATTATAAATTCACCTGCCCCCTTATTGTGTAACTTTGAATCAATCGCTATCGTTTTCATTTTGACGAACGCCCTATTTCCATTGCCGCTAAACTGTTTATCATTGTGACGTTTCGCTCTAGTACGCAGTAATGATTAGAAATATGAACCTTTGCGCGCCACTGTAGGTCAGCTGGTATTATATAAGTATTGTGAATGTGTGTGTGTGTGTGGTGTGTGTGTGGTGTGTGTGTGTGTGGTGTGGTGTGTGTGTGTGGTGTGGTGTGTGTGTGTGGTGTGGTGTGTGTGTGTGTGTGATGTGCGTGTGTGATGAAAGGTGCGGCAATATGATATTACTCCGTATCCATTCTTAGGTACCGCACGTATTTTAAGGCTCTACTACGTATGTAGAACAATATTAATCCAAGCTACGATTTACAACAAGTTGAATCAGCTCTGGGAAGTTAACTCATTTCCTTCTAAAACTCTTTCTGTTTCGTGCACCGCTCCGTCACGTCGTGTATTTTCCGGGAACTTTGAGGAATATTAGCAACGTTTCCCTCCAGTAATTAGATTTACAATATTTTTGTTTACTTCCTTCATATATCTTTTATGCCTGTCCGGGTTTCTTGCAAGAGGTCAGATAAAAGTAACTTGGAGACGAGAATTAAATATGTATTATATTTTATGGAATTGGTATGTCGCACTGTAAAAATGTCACAATCATTTAAATTTTATTCCCGAATTAATAAAACAAATTTTAAAGTCCCGAGACATATCAAAATCCGAAATCAATGTGTAACTTCATTCTTAGTTTTCATCTTTAAAATAATTGCTGCGTGCTTAAAGCGAAACGCTACAATGATAAATAGGCAATGGAAGTATAGCGTACGTTAAAATGAAAGCGGTTGCAATATATTTCGACATAGACAATAAGCAGCCCGCTTAATATTTTAATAAAATTTAGGAAGTTATAAGCACTACGCTTTTCTGCTTCAAACGCCTATTTCAAAATTAATGGCAAACGAAGAAATGTCAATTTTTACACGTCAGACGATATTCATACTTTAAGTAAAATAATTTTATACCTTTTCTTTAAGATTTCCCTAAAATTTTTCTTTTTGAACCGCTCTGTGTTTAAAAAATAATTAAGCGTTTAGGAATACACATTTATTAGTAAATTGTATTTAATATGTAACAATATGGTATGGGAAACTAGTTTCGTGGTTATATTTGAGAAGAACGGCGATATTTATATAAGCGTAGAGTAATTTATTAAGAAAGTTCTTTGTGAAACAATGTTAACCTAAAAGTGATAATATTTGTACCGGGGAGTTAAACACGACTAACTAACATTTTATTCCTGCAAATTTTATGACGCTCATATCTTGTAGGAGTAACAGGTAGCGTATTCCAAAATTTTAAGTTTCTAACCAGTTGGTTAGATAAATCTTTAGGAGATAAGTCTAACCGTTTATTTTCATACTGTATATGCTTAGACAAAATTAAATCTTACCGTGTTCTCAAAGGCGAGTAGTTTTATGTTTATATTGTCTATATTCGAAGCTAGTCAATAGTATCTTATTTTAAACTAAAGTAGAAAATCTATTCATGAAATATGTATGGATATCTGTTAGCGTAGATTTTCTGCCGCTTGCTGTTTAAAATACTTATGTAAGTATTCCTTTTTACTATAACCTATTATTTTAGAAGTGTTCTTTAGTATATATTCATTATTATATATAGTTCATTCTTCATGAAATTAAAAAGAAATCTAGCATAAGTAAAGAATATCAATCAAACAATATTTCGCATTTAAGCAACAAAAAATACTTTCCATATCAGCTTAGACCGCATGACTTGGTTGTTTAGCTATGACACTACAACTTGAAACATTGAAATGTATTGTGTTATAAATACACCTAAGTCTGTTTTTACACGGTCTTTTTGTACACGGTTTTGATATAACACGGTTTGAAAATTGAATATTTTTAATTTTTTTACACGATTTTATTCCATTTAGCACGATTTGAAATTTTATGTACTTAAATTTTTTTTGTCAAATTTAATTTTTGCGAAGTATGTTCATATCACAAAAAAGTATTTATGAAAGAAAAAAGTCTAAAAATTGAATAGCCTATTCTTTTCGTTCACAACATAGTTTTTTAGTTCCTGAACTTGCCATACATTTAATTTATATTACTTTTAAGATTAGAGTGCATATCTTTTTTATCATTAATTACTATGCTTGTGAAAATAAGCATTATATATTTGATTTAATAAAATAAACATGAATTCTTGTTCTTAAAAATTCTTGTTTTTCTCTAATTTTAATAGGTTTTAGAGATTAGGAACAAATCACCCATTTTTGTATAAGATCAATGTCTTTTTTTACACGGCTTCTTCTGGAACCAATCTACCGTGTAAAAACAGACTTAGGTGTAGTAGTACAAGAAAATATAAACAATAATACACTGTTTAAATTAGTTAAATAATATAATATTTTAATGTATTTGACGCTGGTATTCGAATAACAAAAATTAATCATAAACTTTTGCAAAACTTTATATTACTTGCAAGTCAAGCGCGTTTACGTCCTAATTCCACATGTGAAGCAGGTAGCGTATTTCATAACTTTAAAAGTTTCAATTACGCAAACCAACGGGGACTTTATGTATTCCGTTTATTGCGTTGGCACACAGAACTAAATGGAACAGATACTACATTAATGAAGATATGGCTTAAAGGTCTTAGTTACCAGGCCAATTTATTGAAAAAAAATGGAACAAGATACCTCTTATGCTTGTGTCGAAATTTACGACAGCTCAAGATTAAAAAATCTTATATATTTAAAATGTAATGAGAGATTCTTATTTGAAATTTATTTATAACCAAATCACACCATTGATAGTTAAAATTTAATCTGCCAAATGCGTAGCAGTTTGTCGGCTGTGACTAATTCAAGCGAGCGAATTTCATATTATTTATTTTAATTAGCATATTATAATATTTGACGTATTGGAATGAATTTACGTTCGATAAATATATTGCAATTCAATAAATTCAATAATTTTAACGGATTTTAATGCATGGTCGTCAATATCAATGGAATCAATGCGATACCGCTCGTTTCGAGTGGCGTCAAGAGAAAGTAACTTTCCTGTTGCCTTATTATTTATTTAGTATGCTAAATATTTATAACCATAGCCTATACCTATCAGTATACATATTAAGATGGTGTTATATCTATAGCAGTATGAGTAGTTCGTAATGGTTCAAACGCTCTGGTACAATTATCAAAAATAAAGTAACTTTGGTCATGGTTGTTCCCAAGTGGGCTTTGGGCTATTTCCATCGGTGCGGAGCCCGGCCTTAAGGCTGAGCTACCGCTGCTTAGCCAGTGATGGTCCGGTCTAAATGGCTTCCTTGACAAAAAAAGGTCCTTGGATTTGATTAATCCAACTTTGTTTGCGAAAGTAGTAATGTGGTACTCTTGGTGTTACAATCAACCAAAGGCTGTAGCCGCTTTACATCAAATGGCACGTTTTCTCAATTGCCACCGTAGTAGTAGTATAAAAAACCACGGTTGTGCTTTATTTGTACTTTAAATAAGAAGTTGTTTGCAGTCTATATGACAGTATGGACATTTGAAACTTCAGACTTGGTGGATATCTAAAATTAGATGTCAACGATTGATCTGTAGGGCTATGGCTAGGTATAGAAACTCATTTCTGAGTTTCTAATACTATCATCCAAATACTAAGTTCAAAAGCCTATCGAAGTACCGATGGATTTGCTCACGAAGCATTGATTGACATTTATGCAATATGTCTAATTCAGCGCCACGTAAGCAACATCAGCCATAAATAGATAAAACCAAAAACCCAAAATTGATTTTAAATCCCCCAAATCAAAATGAAGGTGGACAATGGATTTTTATGAAATGAGAAGTGTAGCAACTCTTTTAAATAGACAAAAACCATTGATTTAACAATGGTTAAAATTTTAATTAGTTTTGTTAATACAACGTCGCTAACGTTGCAGTTAACGCTGCTTCATTAACATTAAACATCTCGCAATTGAAAAGTTTGCATATGTTCATTATTTATTACATGTACTGTTTTTAAAACACTGGTTTATTTATTGTTTAAAGTTAGGTTGATATGTTACGTGTTTAAACAATAGGTGTAGCCAAAACAACAGCTTGTATTTTTATTTACATGGCTCGCATGTACAATATACACTAGTATTGAGCAGGACTCGACTTTGTAAGACCCTCTATTTTGTCTTAGGCCAGTACAATGTCCCACTTCAAATAAGGCGAGGCGTTCTGAAGTTTGGCAATACGTTTGAAGTTTTAGTATAAATATGATATAATAAATAAAAGCTCACATCTTTTAAATATTTTGCTTTAAGGGTATCTGTGTATATTGTTATGGGCCATAAAATAAAAATAAAAGAAAAAGTCTAAAATTGTTTTAGTAAAAATTGTATATCCTTTTATAGATAACTTAGTTGTCTATGGTGAACCCGTCAAATAAGAATGCGCTTACACTTTTGTTAAATAATCTAAATACCAAAATTATTTAATAAAATTTTAAGTGCGATAAAATGTAACTATTTGGACTGATATCACGAGTAGATTAAACTCTATTGCGAGGAAATATATGCAGTGTGAGATAGAGTCCTTATGTTTAAACTGGACTTGTTTCGACATAGTGGGAGTAAAGTTACGCGCATACGTAGCAGAGGTCAACTAATTAACCAATGCTCCACTCACTCCCAATTATCGCTTCCGTACCACACCACCCAAAGACCTTTCTGTTTACTGCGCTAACGCAGCTAGCGTGCGTACTTTCTTCGTACAGATGGAGAAGAAAAAGCCCTCGGAGAGGCGGAACATTATTGCCCTGACATTTGTCTTTGATTAATACAGATTGATTCAACAAATTTTGTAATAGTAACTTGTAGTACCTTGTAGAATTTGAAGCACGCTTGCAATAATTGATTGTATTATACCTTTCATCGAACAGTTGTGTTGGTACGTGATCCCAGTCCATGATTGGACGCTAGAATTTATTTACTAACAGCGACAATAAAACGTGTTATCTACGTCATACAAATTCATTGGGAACTGCCGCGCTGTGTCATGAATAAAATATATTTTTAGTTTAAAGTTTTCCACGGTGCGTAAATCTGTTTAATCTGTTGATTGGATCGATCATACCGTTGTTGTTGGCAGGTTATGTTACTGCACACATTGACAGAAAGCTTGTTCCACCGATTTATAGACTGAACCTCCCAATTTCAATCAATGATATTTGATTCCTCGTGATCAAATCTGCCTTTTGTTTTATTTTTAAATAAAATTCTATGATTGATAGTAACAAAATTGCTTTATTTTATAAATTATTTTGTGTGTCCGGACATGTTATATTTTATGGATTAAACAGTATTTTTTGGAATAATAAATTAAGCCCAATACAAGACAAAGCTCGCAAATAATGCCATCAAAATGAGAGTTCAACGACTTTGCCATAAGAAGCAACAAGTTTTATGATAGATATCAGCCATTTTAATATATTTAAAAATGGATTCAATCCCTCGCACTGGAAAGCTTAGAATTCGAAAATCTGAGCATAACCCATAGATGTGTTGCGACACCCTGATACATCACCAGACCACACACGGTCGAGGTGAATTATCAACATAGATGCGCAATATGCGCAAAGCGAAGCTGTCGAAAAAAGCAAGCATTGAGAAGAATCAGAAGAAGAAAAAGTGTAGACAATAAATTATTAAATAAATAAATAAATAATAATAAGAAGAAGATATAATGACTATTTTGAGCCACTTCATCAAAGGTAAAATTTTTGTCAATGAAGCGGTATGAACTTTAGAAAAGAAAATTTATTTCGACTACAACAATAGCTACTTGAACTACAATAGCTTGTAGTTCGTTATTTCTCGGATCTAACAAGTCTAAGTGTTTCATTTGTTGTCCAAAAATGTCTTAAGTCTTTTAATTGACACACAATTTTGAACTTAAACTATTTAGAAGGCTAAATAATTTACATTTATTTGCAACTGTACACCACCGCGACAGATAACTCAATCTACATATATACACAAAGCAAAGCTGTTATAAAGTGGTGTAAGCTGAATTAATAGGCTTTTATTTCACGATACCATACAATTAGAGTTTACGACATGGCAGTGCAATACAATGGCTGTTAAAAAAGCATTATAATTTAAAAAACTTGTTCATTTCATTCTTCTCTCTGTGGTAGGACCGTTTGAAGAAATTTTATTTAGAAATAAGTCCTTTTATCACAATGACATTAAAATAAAGCCGCAGTGAATAAATATTATATATATTATTTATATATGAGCTTCAGATTAAGTTTAACATCATTAACATTGTAGTTACCTGATTGGGAACCAGTGTTAGCGAGAATCTTTTAAGTCAATAAATTATTCAACTGTTTTCGCTTCTTGCATCGCGAAACCTAACCTAATAAAATCTAAAAGAGACCATTTACCCAAAAGCCCGTTTCAGAGATCACACGTGAAAAGGGTTAATGTCAAGAATAGCAAATGTTATTCGCATTATTGAAAGTAAACAATGACTTTGATTCGGGTAGACATTTGCGGATTTCTTTGAGATTTTTTAGAAAAAGAGTCTAATATAACAATCTTAATGCTAGTGTAATGGCGAAAAAGAATGCATCTCTAGTTATAAATGCAAATCTTTGCCATTTATGGGAACCTTGATGAATTGGAATAAGGGTCATCTTGTAACGCTTAATGTGCGGCTATCTGTACGTTTAGTTAAAGGAAAGTAAATGTTAAAATATTGTTAGAGGTAGGCCATACCCCTATTTTACAGTATTTACGGTAAGTAGAATCTAGTTGGAGATATAAAGCCAACACTTTTAACACCGGTATGACTCTGGCCACTTTTTAAGCCTCCAAATGAAAGTCTAGTAATCCTAGATCTTGCCAAAATACTGTCTCATGAGCTCAACAATATTTTTAAACAAAGTTATTAGTTACTATAGAAAATATCATTGCCAGACAACGTTTAAAAGGCTTCTATCACATCCAGAATTTCATGTCATCAAGCAGGTATAATAGTGAGAGCCGTTTGGAGATATCGTGGATGTAACAATGTTTCTAAACGGTCGCACGTGTGACTATAGCGGTGGCAGAGTGGTCTCAGACGCTCATAATCGGCTTCAACAGAATGAAATTGCTGTTTCAACTATTAGGTTCCTATTGCATGATTGGTTTGACTTGTGAAATTTAGACATCAATAGTAAATAACTTTTCCCATGTGTAATATTTAACTTTAATGAACTATCTTTTCTCTGAACCCTTTTTTGACGATAACTTGTATTTAGTTAATGACCTCAGAGAGGTTAAGCAGAAGTTTAAATCAAGAGGTACCTTTACAACTGCTACTTATTATATCTAATTATATTGGCTTTGAAAATTTAAAAGTACCAAGATTGGATAAACACAGATTAGCTTTATGTAATTCTAATTTTCGCAATAGGTATCTGTCCTCTGGTGACTCGTGGTTTTCATCTTCGAAATAATACAATTTAATTTGAAGCTTACAAACTCCTGGAAGTATTAAGATCATTATAAACTAAACAGTTGACCCGGAAAACTCTGTATCAACAACCTGTCAAAAATGCCACGGAAATTTTCACTTTCCATACTAAATTAACAGTTTTCAAACATATATTTTTAAGCTTTTCTTTGAAGTTTTAGTTACTTTTATTTTTAAACTATTCCTGTATAAATGTTAACAAATTAAACTTTTGAGTTTTAGCGAGTTTAACGAACAGCATGAATTTTTTTTATAAGAGGATAATAATAATACTTAATATTTTGTTTTAATAAGAATTTGTTACGTATTATAATAGATAACATTGTAAGCATTCATTGGTACAATTTTCACCAGAATAAATTCTATTTATTGTAGGTCGTTATTTCTCAAGTGTTTCAATTGTTGTCCAAAATACCTTAAGTATTTTAATTGACCTACATTTTCGAAATTAAGCTATTTTAAAGGCTGAATAATATACATTAAATATTCGAAGATACTTTGATATTTTAATTTTTATAATAAAGCAGTTTCTAAACAAGAAGTATAAAATCAATAGGTTTCAACTCAGCTCAATTACATTTTGTTCCGTTGTAAACAAGGGACCCTCTCTTTACATTCGGAATTGGAAGTTGCGATGGAATACATTTTATTTACCTATTCTAAACAAATGCCGGAGTTTGCAATGTTCTTTGTCAAATATCGTTACTTATTAGAATTTTGTAGATTTAGTCCACATATGTATGATATGTCTATAAAAATTGTTTTCTTGCAAATCAAAAGGACTTAATTTGGTATTCAAAAACTGCGAACTGTGCACAGTAAATATGTTTCGGGTCGTTGAGCTCCAGTCTTATAAATTTAAATGTTGCACGCGGAAAACTAATTTGTGTTATGCGGAATGGTTTAGAATCAAGTACATGAAATTGATAATATATCTTAAAGTTAATATAATTAAACTACACTCTGTAGAACTGAATTTTTAAATCAAAAACTCGTATCGTATATCATTTCGCTTTGACGTACAAAAAGGAATAAATCTATTGACTCGGTGCGGTAAATTTTTGTAAAGTTGGAATTACTATTGACCTGCTACATTCCCAGCACCGCTACAAGGGTTTTGTCCTTAAAACTAATAGTCAAATTTCAAAAAATGTTTCTTTCTTACGCTGGCTAAGGCTTATTATGAATGTAATTACTACAAAACAAACCATAACATTACCTACTATGTGTCAGTAAGAAACCTTTTCCACAAAAGAAAGTATATTCGTAAGCTGTTTTTCTATTTCTTTCTCTTATAACTTTTATAAGGATATCTATTATTATATGAAACAATGTTTTTACTTTATATTTGATCACTGTCGTTATATTTAAAGTTAGTTTATTCAGTATTATTCAAATCCTTTATTTTCAGATTCATTTTAAAATAAGTTTATTTTAGTCTCTTAATAAATCCTAACTTTAGTTAATTAAAACCAATAGAAATTATATATTTCCTTATGAACATCGCTTCGCTACTTTGATAATTAATTTCTTCACATAATAATACGAGTATTAAATCAACATAAAAATACTATTTTGATCAGACATCTCCCCAATAAAAGAAATTTACTCAAAAATGTTATATGTATTCAAAGTCAAAATATCATTATTCAAATAAATTCAAATACTAATTTCTTTTAAATTACCAAAACAGGATATATGTTTGAGAAAAATAAATAAATATAATTGAAGATATGACACTAGCAATAGTGATAAATTTAAGTGGTTATTAACCGGATATTTGCAAAATTATCCCAGTTTTATAATAATAATATTACAAAAAGTATTAAATTAATTATTCTAAAATTAAAACTGTCACTAATATGCATAATCACAATTCGCCCTTACCAATCGATTTATCAATTTAAGCCAGTGGTGATAAAAAACGGATTCAGATCATCAAACCAATATAACTTACGACTATCTATACATACCTACTTTAGTATTTATAATACCTTATAATAAAATATAATTGCAACTCATTAACGGGTTAAGCTGAACCATTTAGGAGGATTTGAAAAGGTGGGCAGTATTAAAATTTTCAGTAAATTTCCTCTCCAAACATGTCGTATTTTAACTTTATAAGCTATAACTTGCAATTATGTTTTCAAATTTAGAAACATTGTTTAAACAATGAACTTTAGATCGTTTTATATATATTGTTTTTGTTGAGGATGTTTAGTCAATTTTTTCATTATTAAATACTTTAAAGAATGATTGTTTTTATTAATGAACCCAGCATCTTTGTTAATCGCCGTAAGCATTCAATTAAAATTTTCCAAGTGTTTTCATTAAGTATTTATTTAAATTTAGAATGGAGTTAAGGCGGAATGATATTGATGTTGGACTACTTAGTTGTTTCCGCTATACGGCTCTGGAATTCTATTCCTGATGACTGTCTGAGGCAATTCGAGAACAAAATTACTTTTAAAAAGTTATTCGAAACTTAAAACCCCGGCTTCCTTTCTAGTAATATTTGATTGGTGCAATTGCATGCAGGTTTATTATTTATAGTATGTATATATTATTACATTTTTATAGTATTATAGAATGGTATGTGATCTTACATATTGGAAATATCTGCTTAGATTGACTATTAGAGAACACTATTAGGCAATTTATTCGCTTTTTTGTGCAATCAAGTTCCTGTAAATAAATATTTTACCCTACATTTTGAGCACGTGATAGTGGTAGTAACTACCTTTACCTTACAGGATATGGCAGCTTAATAATTACGTTATGATAAATGCAGCCCCAGTGTAAATTTCAAACCAATCGAAACGTCTCGAAACTGTTTGCATTCAATTATCGAATGAATTTATAAAAAAGTGTCTAATACTTCACAACAATGGGGCTGCTGTCGTATTCATATATTTCGGCAGCCGAACGCAAACACGATCATGACGATTCAATTTGTTTGAAACTTAGACTTGGGGAATGATGTGTATAAATTTGCTAGAGTTAATTGAGAAAGCGTTTCACGAGGTAATTGCACGTAATGTAATTCTAAATTTTTAAATAATAAGCAAAGCATAAATTCCAAGATGCTACGAACCTGAATGCTTAGTTATAAGGCTACGACCTTATTCGAATGCGATACCTCAATAAGTAACTTTATTTCTTCGATTTAACCATTATTTTGGAATAATACTGGTTTTTATTAGGTACACAAATAAAGAAAAGAATACTAATACATAGATACGGATACAGGACAGCGAACGATGATGTAGCAACGTTTACTCGTAGCGAAAACCAGTGCCTGTTTTTGTGTATAACAACCTTAATAAAAAGTTCTTGTAAAAACTAAATACTGTGTATAAAAGTGACAAACATTAAAAAATTATCACTATTTATATATTTATTTCTTTAACGTTACTATCTCCAATTTAACTCCGGAACTGTGACGTGACGTTACTGATGTAAAAAAAATTAATATTATTTAAGGATATTTTAATAACGTTAACTATCTATTGGGATAGGCACTGGGTCATTTCTGGGACACCTTTAGAATAGAATAGAATAGAATATATCTTTATTATCTTTCATTGTAAAACAATCTCAAAAGTCGTGGATTTGCGGTGACAACCAAGTGACTAATGAAGAAGAAAAAATGTGTATTTTAATTTTTGGGATTGTTATTCTGTTGGTTTGTAATAATTGAAATCTTCAATAAATCCGTTACTCCAATGATTTTTGTGTACCTGTAACATTTTTTCATAAACCAAGTTAAAACAAGGTTCGTAATTGAAATCGTGAATGTTTGTTTGCAACGGAATTGAACATTGAAAAGCTGTGTACACATCAAATTTCTTTACATATACAAAAATCGACGTAAAGCAACACAATTTACGAACGGACGGTATGTGAAAGATTTTAGGAAATTGTAGGGATGTGGCTATGATCTCTAAATAATCAGCAAAAAAAAAGACCGTATGCTGAGCGTCTACCCACGTCGTCTGAGTCGGTGAGCTGTGTTTGACCATTTTGATAAATGATCAACCAAAATAGTCGAAGTACAAATTTTCTCTGCACAAACAGAGCATAGACTTAACTGAAGATATGTTACTATTAAGAAGAATTCTCTGAATTCTTTAAACAAAAAAAGACACGTACATAATTAAAATATACCCCCAAAATAATGTGTCTATCATCTGTAAATATTTTGCCTTTGAGTATTGTTCAAATACCCAGAAAAAAGATAATTGTAAGGGGTTAAATTAAAGGGAACAATCTGACAGGCAGACGATGCGCTGGTTCAAACAATTAAACGCCTGGGCCAACTCCGATTTTTCAACTCCAATAGTCTGACATACCACAAAAATATCATCCTCCCAAGCAAAATTTGCTTGGATTGGTTATGGTCCTGGAAACCATAATCTTTGTGATATAATGTGTATCCTTATCGAAATATTAATACTCTATATTTTTATTCGCAATTTTTATTGAAAGTGTGTGCACATAACTTTAGGGCAAATAGAAGCTTTTTAAGCCTCGCCACTGAGCTATAAATATTGACAGAGTTTGAGTTATTGAAGATACACAGATTTTCCCAGTAACCATTAGATTTCAGTAACAACATCAAAATTGAAATTTATGTTTTTTGGACATGTTTTGGTATTTTATTAACGATGCAAGCTTTTCATTCAAATTAATAGAAAAAAAAAGAAAAACTGTAAATTTCTCGAGACGCAAAAACAAATTTAGGAGACAGCGACTGTCAAAATAGAATGCAGTTATAAATTTATGCGTTCTGCACCCCTAGTGTAAATATAATCGAAACGTGTGTGTCATCAGTTGTCAAATCGTATGAAAATGACAGCAGAGCCTCTGTTGAGAAGCATTGGAGAAACCTTTTTATATATACATTTTTATACTTAATGGAAATTTGATCGAAATATTTCGGTACGATTGTAAATTACAATAAGGCTATTTCATTAATTGATGATGTCGGCCATCTTTGGAAACGTTACTCTCGACATCTTTATTAGCGTCCCGATAAATTGACCAATTTAATACCAGTTCGTATGTTAAGTTTGTACAGAGAGTCCCAATGGGGTATTTAAATATTTTTGGATTATGGCACTGGTTTTACATTATTAATAAGCCTGAAAGTAATTATATTTAACAAAACTGTGTAAAACCTCTAAATAAACGTGATATGATCTGAAATTGCATTTTATTTAATATCATATAGATACAGCGTTGATGAAGTAGAAATGCCCACTATTGCCTCAGAAAATCTAAAATCAGGAAATAATTGAAATAAGAACTACTAATTACAAGAACTTCTAGAACTTCTTTGATAGTTTTATATATTGGAGGAACAAGTAAATATTAAATTAAATTCATTGGTTTTGGGTTATACTTTTTTCAGCTGATGAATTGTTTCGGCCACTCCAGCGAAAGGCGGCCATACGCTGGGCGAGCCCTACATACCCCGCCGCTTAACCATTGAAGGGAAAGCCCCTAAAAAATTTCGAAACTCATTTCTAAATACTGCCTTTTATATTCGATTACTGATTAGTGAGTTATAAAATTTTCTTGTTCAATGACAAGGATTACTAATCGACAAACAAACGAGAAGCTGATATAGTTTTGTATTGTTGAATTTTGTATTTTTAAATGTGAAACAACATGTAAAACAATATAAGTATTAAAATATTATTTTGTTTTAGGAACCGTAATTGTCGGTATTTATTTTGTCAATATAGTCAACCCTAATTTGCAATGTATATTAGCCGCATATCGTGTCCAGTCGAAACCACAATTTAGTTTGCGGCTTTCAGCCTACAACGACTGTGTTGTCTAATTTCCCGCTGGCGGTGATAATTTACCATTGAAAAGTTATTTAATACGAACAAGCAGCCGCCCTGATCATTATTTGCATTTATTTCTAAATGCTTTATCGCTCAGGTATCCGTTTATGCATGGCTGTTGTCCGATCATTGGGCAGTGTGGATGCAACCGCGATTGGTTGTTACACTCTAATAATTTCGAGTCAGACTTTGCCATTTAATTATTCAAACAATATCATATCTTTATATTAAGAAATGCAATATATAATTTTAATAAAGAGTGTACTAAAGGTTTGGTCTAAAGTCATGATTAACACTTAGCTAATTGTCGATGGAATCTTAGCTAGCTGACTGTACATATGTTCATATGTATGTATGTTTTATACTCAAGATAGACCAAGGATAGTTCCCTACAGTTTCAAGTCCCTAGTTCCCTATGAATTGTTACTAAATTAAATGTTACTAAATTGTGCACCATGAGATCTAGCAACAGACGGATTAGTAAGGAAACTCAGGGTGAGGATATTATTTTATCACTGTCAGTCAAGCAGACCCACAAGACTGATCAGAGATGGCTAAGAGTGTCTTAGCGACATTTTCATCAGGTACACAGGAGCAATGGCTCCTGATAATGTGCACCAGGTGCCTGAATTAAAAAAGAGCTTTACATTTCATGTAGTATATTACACAAATTGAAGGTATATAATGATATTTCGGCTTTGTGGGCAGTGTGTGTATTTTGCAATAGTGCACATTTTAATTTAGGATGGCGGGCGAAAACTCTATTTTATATATTATTGAAATGGAATACTGAAATATAATTTAATGGTAAGTATAACAGTAGTATATATTGTAGCATATTTTAGTAAATTTACCAAAATTTACAAACGTTTTTAATATGGTAATTTATTTGTTTTTTTCATCGTGATTAGAATTTAAAACGTTCTAGTGAAGAGAGAAAATGACATCTCGGCTTGAAATTTTGCTTTGTAGGATCACAAGCACACATGAATATTCCCAAGAGAAAATTATACCATTACGCCGACTCATTCAAGCCACTGGCAACTTTACTTCGACGATGAGGCTTAATCGGGCAACTTTGAAGTGGCAATAGCGTAGGGTCCCCAATAAAGACGATACAGTCTCAGCCAGTTGCCCAAACTTCTAAATGAAAACTTGATATCATAAGTTTGTATAATGTCCAGTATAATCTTGTGGTATTATAAAGTTATATTCATTTAACAGCCCTTTTACATTAATGTTATAAAAATCAATAGGCATGCATACGATTCCCGCAAAATATCCGCAATGTCTCGACTGATTGAATATTTTCTTTTATCTTAAAATTTTAAAATTTATTCCAAACCATAACGTAGATACAAAACTGATGGTAAAAAACTACGTTAATTACGCGATTATCCGCCAATTATGATTGATTTTAATGGTTCCTTTTTATTTGTTAGGTCATAATTAAAAAACGACTTCAAACATTATAGCTATAGGCTACAATAATTCAACTTACGAAGTTATCCAATTTAAAATTATTTTGGAGTTGATGCTCAGTTATTTCCAGAAACAATAGAAAGTAAAGCACCGACTGCAAAAATAATTTTTCGATAAACTTCTTTAATTGATATATTTTCGCCTTTTTAGTGTTTTGAAGTGGGTTTTTAGTAAATGCATCATGAACATAATATCAACAAGCCTTATCCGGAAAGTTTTTCTGGTATCTTATGGATTCAATTTAATATTGTAATTTAAAAATTTCAATATTTGAGATCAAAAGGGAACGGCAGGAAAACGATTTTAATTGATTTTTATTTTTCAATTGATTGATAAAATCAATTAAAGATTCTAATCCAAAGTTCAAAAAATTTGAGGCTAATGTTATTCTATTGCAAAAAGGATCTCATATTATCCTTTGTTAAACTTTCAAAGCTTAACAAAATATAAGCCAGAATTTAAATTTTTGAATATCAGGTCTTGTTTACATTTACATTTACATTACATTGTTTAAAGCAATATATGAAACATATTTGAGAAAATACCATAGCTAGAAAAGTTTTTAGCATAAAAGACCGGCCACTAATGTCATCCGTTTTGCACTTGTTTCAGATAGATTGTACACTGTAAATGTTAATATCATCAGGTCAGGCATTCACCAGGTCAGTCGGGATGGTCAGTTAGTAACGCGGCGTGGTCCAGTTATAAATTACTCCAAATTGAGACGGATCCTAGTGTTTAAGTGACATAATTCAATTAGATTACGAGCCATTAGTTACCTTAGCGAGTGTGACAGTGAAATACGCACTGCCCCTATTGAGTATTCGCTGCTTCTAATTACTATACGGGTATTCTATTCTCGTTAATCTAATGTGAGATTTGAGAAGATCTGACTAGTACCGTAACTTATATTTTTAAAACATATTGAGTGATTCTCGCTCTCTTTCTGTTACTATCGTATCTACGTAACTAATTAACTAACAAGAAAAAGACATTATTTATTAATTTTTAAAGAATGGGAAATTTTATGATACGTTTGACATGTCTCTTGAATTTTATGAAATGCTCAATATTTTAATTGAATTCATTTTGAAATTGTCAATGCTTGAAATATTCTTATTCAAACTTAAAATCCTTTTGAATTTTTATAAAATATGAATGACAATCAAACCTTAAGCAGACATTGCCCAGAAACTATATAATATTGATTTGTGAACTTTTTTATTTGACAAGTCAGAATCCAGCATTTTCCGACCAAACGACAGCTGCGAATCGACTCCGACGAAACACCTGTGGATAACATTGGTTTATAAAATTGTACCAACTTAGTAGATTTTGTTATTTAAATTGAGCCATAAAAAATCAACCCTTATTTTTCTATTGCTACGTCATACAAAAATAGTAGCTTATTATACCTATGGAGTTGATTACTTCTAAGAGGAAGCATTAAGAATGCGGTGCGCGCGATCCCCGCGCGCTTATTTATATGACGCATATTTATAGGTCGAGAGGCCCGAGCATGCCGTCTCGCTCGCACCACCCAACGCTGCGATTGGATAATAATGTGTGCACTTTCATTCGAAAGTAAATTGTCTTAGAAGTAAGTTTTTAAATGTGTGATTTCCTATTCGTTGTCAAATTTCCGTTAGTCGTACGTTTCTGTAAATAATAGTTTTAAGAAATTCAATTGGCAGAAATTGGTAACTTGCGATAGGTGCGTTGGGCTGGCCATTCAGGGCTACCATTTTATTTTGTATATATAGTTCGTAAGGAAAATAAATCATTCATTCAACTGAAAATCGACTATTGATTCTGTACGAACCCAACAACTGGTGACCCTCCGACGTCGAAAGAAAAATGGAAGACAAAGGCAGCAACGTTTCAAGCCCTACCGAAGAAAAGCCACACCACTATGACCTGGCCGGAGTCTCCATGCAATCAAGATTACTTCCTTTCTGGCGAGAAATTCCGAAGGCATGGTTCGTACAATTTGAAGCCGTCGTTGAACCACTCAAGACATCCGATGAACAGAAATTCAGATACCTGCTACAGCAACTGCAAGCAACAGATCTGCAACACCTTACAGACATCTTGTACAACCCGCCAGCCACGGACAAGTACATCGCGGTCAAAAATCGTCTTCTTACAGTCTACAACAAATCAGATGTGAAGAACTTCCAAAAACTAATAGGAGGCCTTGAACTTGGCGACCAGAAACCTTCTCAGTTGCTACGAAAGATGCGTGAGCTCGGAAGCGGCATGATCACTGATGAAGGGCTCAAGATAGAATGGTTGAATCACCTTCCTGCGCAAATGCGAGTCGTGCTGTCCGTTAACACAGAATCGACACTGGACACACTCGCCGCGATGGCAGACAAGATGGCCGAGTACACCGAGAGCCCCACCATCGCCGCCGTAACAACCTCTTCGAATTCAAATCCATCACAAATCGACGTCCTGGCTAAACAAGTCGAAAAACTCTCCTTAGAAATCGCTGAGTTACGCCGCAGCCAAACCGCACAAGCTAGAAGATATCGCCGTCCTTTTCCCTCACGCTCTCGCTCTCGCTCTCGTTCGATCTCTACACCACGGCGAGGGCCTAGCGTTAAGCCAGGGGATCCGACATGGGAATGCAAGTACCATTTTCGCTTCGGTGACAAAGCGAAACGATGTGAATCACCGTGCAGCAGAAGAAACAAGACGTCATCTTTAAACTAAAATCGACATCGACTGTGGCGAGCGTCGGTGTCTACAACTCAAGCAATCGCCTATGTGTACATGATCGAGACACTCACGAACGTTTCCTCGTGGACACAGGCGCCGAAATCTCCGTGTTAGCGGCTAACACACGCACTAAGAAAA
The DNA here is from genome assembly GCA_943193645.1 of Acentria ephemerella. Taxonomy (NCBI): domain Eukaryota; kingdom Metazoa; phylum Arthropoda; class Insecta; order Lepidoptera; family Crambidae; genus Acentria; species Acentria ephemerella. The sequence continues at coordinate 3,853,263 of OW971886.1, read as the reverse complement.
ACAACAAAGAAAACGCCTGCCGACTTTTTGCCGCTAATAACACACGGATAGAAACATATGGAGAGAAAACTATCAGGCTCAATCTTGGCCTACGTCGCAGCTTCATATGGACATTTATCGTAGCGGATGTGAAGACTTCGATACTGGGAGCCGACTTTCTTCGACACTACCAACTACTTGTCGACCTCCATAAGAAAAAACTAATCGACACGGTCACAGAATTATCAGTGGACGCCGTTGAAGTCACAACACCCGCCGAGGCCGTTTACATAATTAGCTCCGATCATGACTACGATGGCATTTTGAAGAACTATCCGAACGTTTTGCGGCCTATGTCAATCAAGCAGCCGACTAAACACGAAGTCGTTCATCACATAGAAACAAGTGGCCCGCCGCTGTATGCACGCGCGCGCCCTCTACCGCCCGATAAATACAAAGCTGCTAAAGAAGAGTTCGATCGATTAATAGAGATGGGTATATGCAAGCCATCTATGAGTCCATGGGCAAGCCCACTACATGTGGTGAAGAAAAAAGAAGGAGGTCTTCGCGTTTGTGGTGACTACAGACGTCTTAACGCCGTCACTCTGCCTGACCGCTACCCGATTCCAAGGATTCAAGATTTCACCTACCAATTAAGAGACAAGAAGATCTTCTCCAAACTTGATCTAAAAATGGCGTACTATTGGATTCCTATAAACAAAGAAGATGCCAAGAAGACAGCGATTATCACACCCTTCGGCCTGTTTGAATTTAATTGCATGACCTTTGGACTCCGTAATGCAAGTCAAACTTTCCAACGCTTCATGCATCAAGTACTACAAGGCATAGAGGGATGTTTTTGCTACATCGATGACATCTTACTATACTCAGAAAACGTACAAATACATAAGCAACTCCTTCACCAAGTTCTTCAGCGACTTGAAAAGTACGGCGTAACATTGAACATAGAGAAATGTGAGTTCGGAAAGGATATCATAAACTTCCTTGGTTACGAAGTCTCAGCGAATGGCATCAAACCTACAGAAGAAAGAAGCAAAACAATATCCTCATATCCAAAACCCAAAAACATAATCGAGTTGCGTCGTTTCCTGGGCATGCTTAACTTCTACCGTGACTGCCTACCACGTCAAGCCAGCCTACAGCATGAACTCAACCAATACTTACATAACAGAAAGAAGAATGACAAGACACCAATTGAATGGACGCCAGCTGCTGAAGAAGCTTTTGAAAAATGCCGCCAAAGCATCTCAGAAGCAACTACACTTGCTTATCCATCTACTGGCAGTGACCTTATAATCATGACTGATGCTTCTGATCACAGTCTCGGTGCCGTCTTACAACAGAAGATTGACCAAGTTTGGAAACCACTGGCATTTTTCTCTAAAACAATGAGTGCAACACAGCGCCGCTACAGTGTGTACGATCGCGAATTATTAGCAATCTACTCAGCTGTTAAACACTTTCGGAGATTGATAGAAGGATGTGACGTCATCATTTACACCGATCACAAACCACTCTCTCACGCTCTATCAAAACCAACGAGCAGCAGCGACACCCCGCGCCGTGAACGACAACTAAACTACATAAGTCAATTCTGCACAAGTATACAGTACTTACAAGGAGAAAGAAATACTGTCGCCGACGCCCTATCGCGCATAGAAGAAATACAATGTCCAACTACAATAGACTACAAACAACTGGCCCTCGATCAGAGCAATAATGATGAATTAAAGAAGCTAAAATTACAACCAAACTTAAAGTTCGCTGATATTACTCTGCCGGGCCTGAGTCGACCAATCACGTGCGAGCTTACCTTATCTACGCCCCGCCCATTTTTACCCAAGGCATACCGATATGCAGCCTTCAAAGCGCAACACGAATTATGCCACCCAGGTGTGAAAACTACAAGAAAACAAGTAACAACGAAATTCTTTTGGCCGTTAATGAGTAGTGAAGTCGCCACTTGGACTAGAGCGTGCATCAGCTGTCAGCGCGCCAAAGTACATCGCCACGTCATTACTCCATTATCAGCGTTCCCGCCTTCGCAGCGCTTCGAGCATATACACATCGATATAGTCGGCCCATTACGATTATCAAACGACTTTCGATATTGTATAACAATTATCGACCGATGTACTAAATGGCCTGAAGCGATCCCAGTTCAAGAAATCACAGCGGAGATCGTCGCTAAAGCGCTTTACGAGAATTGGATAGCACGTTTCGGTTGCCCACTACGTATTTCAACCGACCAAGGACGACAATTCGAATCGCAATTATTTAACGCGCTCATCAAAAGGTTCGGCATCACAAGAATCAGAACTACGGCATTTCACCCACAAGCAAATGGCAAAATAGAGAGATGGCACAGAACAATGAAAGCCGCGCTTATGGCGCGCGGAGCTACTACGACGTGGACAGATGAGTTGCCTACGGTGCTACTTGGGCTTCGTACCGCGCTACGGGATGATAACTGTCTCAGCCCCGCACTCATGACCTACGGCGCTACACTTCGGATACCATCTGATTTCTTCGTACCTACTCAGTCGAACATTGAAGATGGTGATTACGTCCGACGTCTAGCACAAATAATGATGTCACTCACACCAGAGGAACGAACATTAAGTACTCAACGTACATTTATATACAAGGATCTCGCTACGTGTAGTCACGTATTTGTCCGCAACGACACAGTACGTTCGCCGCTCACACCGCCATATGACGGCCCCTACGAAATACTACAGCGTCACGACAAATTCTACAAAATCCAGCTACCAACGCGAACAACAGTCATATCGTTGGATAGACTCAAACCTGCCTATATTTTTAATGAACAAGCCGACAGTGACAATATAACTGCATCGCCGCATACTTCAAACAATTCGACAATGCCTACGGAACAGACTTGTGAAAAAAGTCCTACAACGACGAACGCAAGCCATCCATACGTCACAAGGACCGGCCGCATCGTAAAGAAGAACGTCCGCTTCGCTTGAGGGGGAGTGATATGGAGTTGATTACTTCTAAGAGGAAGCATTAAGAATGCGGTGCGCGCGATCCCCGCGCGCTTATTTATATGACGCATATTTATAGGTCGAGAGGCCCGAGCATGCCGTCTCGCTCGCACCACCCAACGCTGCGATTGGATAATAATGTGTGCACTTTCATTCGAAAGTAAATTGTCTTAGAAGTAAGTTTTTAAATGTGTGATTTCCTATTCGTTGTCAAATTTCCGTTAGTCGTACGTTTCTGTAAATAATAGTTTTAAGAAATTCAATTGGCAGAAATTGGTAACTTGCGATAGGTGCGTTGGGCTGGCCATTCAGGGCTACCATTTTATTTTGTATATATAGTTCGTAAGGAAAATAAATCATTCATTCAACTGAAAATCGACTATTGATTCTGTACGAACCCAACATACCTAATAAAATACTACTAATTGGAGAATAGTTACGAGACCTCTTTAAAATATTTATATCACGAAATTGGAAAGATAGTTTATAAAAATTTTATATTTACCTCACTTTGGGTACGTACTAGCTCTAGGTGAAGCATTTATATAAATAAAATATATTATAAAATATTTATGAGATAATTATTCATTATTGTAACTTATTAATGTTTCACGTACCAAAACTTCAACTAATCATACAAATTGTTTTGCATTGTAATCATGCGTTTGTCTTAAATCAGTTCTTATTTGTATATATTATTAGGTACCTACTACTTAAAGTTTTAGTCATGTCTACGGGTCCTGAAAAAAGAAAAGTCAGTCTCTGTAATTTTTTGCCTTAATCATGAATTCTCATCACGGCCCGACGGCCATTACGAGATATTTAAAATGTTAATCACAAACACGTTACTTACCGTCAATTACTTTATTCATGGTTCGGATTTTAAACTTGATGAGAATTTAAAAATATTCTGATTAAGAGCACGCAAAGCATTATTTAGATGACAGTAAAACAGCGGTCAATCACAGTTTTTGGCAGAATGGTATCTAGCTAACCGTGGCTAAGATTATAAGATTTATTATGCAACTAAATTAATTAATTAATAATAAGATAAAAATAAAACGCATAGAAGACGTTTTACACGAAACAAAAACTCACAAATAATTCAATTTAAGTACTTATTTAATTAAAAATTTCTTGGAGTTGATGCTAAGTTATTTCCCGAAACAATAACCTCTCTATTCCTAAGATACCATTATCAGATTCTGACTAGGTTGACATGGATAACAAGGAGTATATTCCATGGAATAAAAAAAACTATTTTATTACCCATACAAAAAAAATACAGTATATACATACAACCTCCTTCAATTTTGAAGTCTGTTAAAAATTAGATAGTTCTAAGGCCAATGAAAATATTAGTTTATTTAGTAATTGTAAATATTTGATAGCATTGTATAATATTCTTTGTTGTTAAAAAAGACTGTTGCTTATAATAAAAATTTAAATTGCTTTCACATAATTTAATATTTAATAGTTTCGTTGTATGTGATAGATGGATAATCTGAATCGGATTTTTTATAAAAACAATTGTGGGAGACCCGATAAATGGCCAGTTCGCTCGCACGCGATTCCATTTCAAGGCTTTGCATTTAAATCAGAGAATCATGGCAGCTGCACCTTCCGTATTTTTCGACAATTTTCATACGAAAATAGTCATAAATATTCACTACACCGGATCGACTTGAACAGTAGCTTAGTGAGTTCGATAGCCACGGAGAACTGAGCATTATTTGCTTAATGCGAATCTATTGAAATGTGGATTCTTCCAAATAAGCCTTAAGCTTTTCAGTATTTTATACACAAGTCATAATCAAACTGTAGAGATTTGAGTGTTCTTTAAGTAAGTATCTGCCTACATTAGAAGTAGTTATTTTAAAACAAACCATACTAAATACCAATAAAAAACCTAAAAATGTTAACTGAATGGTGGTATGAACAAATGAAGGTGTATTTTAGAATCATTTCTCTATACCAATTCATTGGAATGACATTTTATTTTAGTCTAGGCGTAGATCCATATAAATATATAATAATAACGAATACCCAATTAAGATGTATGTAGGTACCAACTTCGTATACATAATATTTTTTAATAATAATAATAATAATTCTCACATTCATACCCATTATCTAGACCAAATTAAACATCGTTAAGAATTATGCATATCATCTTGTCTTAAGTCTAATATCTTCTCCTAACTACATTCGAACCCTTCGGCTTAGTAGACAGGGATTACCAACCACACACCACGAGGACAGAGCTCTCGATCATACGGACATTAAGATTAGATTCTATATTAAATACTATCACTTATTTTTCATTTCTTGTATTAGAAACACCACTTATAAGTACATTTAATTATTGGTAACGTTTTGTACAACCATTAAATGTTATATAACCAAATTTTTTTTGCTTTAATATCATAACGGAATTTAAAAATTATCTATACCAGCAGGTTTACGTACATTGTCGAGGATCCATAGAAATACATGTTAATATAGATATTTGTACTGTCTCAGTAAAACAGCTTCAACTCTCCTAAATAACCTATTGTTTACAAGCTAACTTAATAGCTTCTTGAAGTAAATTTGTCGAATTCAAAAATTTTATGAGCAAGTATGAATTTTGATATTTTAAAGATTTTTGAATATTCAGCTATAAGATCTAGTTTTATCAATTAGATGACTGCTAACGCAAAGGCTTAAGTAACTGGTCATAATGTTGAAAGCTGTAGCATTTTGGCAAGAATTGAGCTATTGCAAAATGCCTTCTATTAAAAGAAGCACTTAAAAAAACAGATCAGGAAAGCTTAACAGAATGACGTTATTGTAATTAAAAATATATTTTTTTGTATTTGATTGGTTTTTATGATATCAATCATTAATACCAATCCAATTTGAAAAAGCTTTAATATGTATTGATTACATTTTGTGAGTTGACAGTACAAGACATTTGGATATGATCGATTCATTACCAACTAATTCTTAAAACTTAACTACCACTACCTAAAACATATTTACGTGAACCCTGCCTTATACATTATTACACATTTTCATCAAGGTCATTAAAATAGTTATATAACAAAAGTTTATATAAGTCTGTATGTGTAAAAAAATATATATATTATAATTATAAAATGTATTTTATATTTCTTAAATAAATATTTTGTCAATATTAAATAAATATTTCATAAGCAATCGTATATCTATAAGCAATGTTTTCTGAAATATATCGATATGTTTGAAGAGCTGTTACATCTACGCTCCGTAGAAAATGCTCCTTCCATGTGTACATACTTAAGGAAGTGACTACCAAAATGTAATAAATTATAGTATAAATATTTGAAATTTGTTGTTTAATATTTAATTTCGTCATTTTTTGAAATTTTAATATAATATATAATGGGCTAAACTTATTTCATTAATATTTTTACTCGCAGTCAACATCCCTATTGTAAGGCTGTATAATTACCAATTTTTCGGAGTGGATATGTTAAAATCGCTTACATTTCAGGGTAGCAGGTGGTTCATTCAAAGTCCCAACCATCGTCTCTGCCTTCATCATAACTTGAAGAAATATGGAGCTACTTGTTTGCCAATCCATTAATCATTCTTGCTTTAACACTTATTGATTGATAGCCTCCCCGCTTAGCTAATCAGCTGTAACGTGGTTTTGTTTGGAACTAATGATTCAGGATTACGTTTTCGGCAAGTAAGCAGATGACTGCGGCGTTCATTAAATGACGATTCATTTGATTTCCATGTCTCCGGAACTCAGATACAATAGGCCCGCTTAAATTGAATGGAACGTTATAGTTTGTAGATAAGAAAAGGGGGTGTTGTCGAATCTCAAATCGAACTGTGTGAGCGAGGTTTGCGTTTTGAGCGCTAACGTTTGCGTTATACGGTATGCTTTTCTGAAATATTCTACCCGATAAGCTAATATGATATGGTGGTTACAGAAAGAAATAATAATCCTTTTCCAAGTCATCGGCACTTCAGTAGTAAAAGCAGTCAACCGGAATATTAATGAATTTAAGGAATGTCATTTTAATGATAATATTCCCGTACATATGTCCAGATCCTGTAATTATCTGGTATGCTATTATTGGGGGTGCAATTAGTTGTAGTAAGTAGGGAAAAACAGCTGAAAATGCCTCTCGAAGCAGGAATATTCGTTATCCACCTTTTTTTTTTGGACTGACTAATACTGTTGGCCGCAGATGGCCTTTACAGCGTTACCGGAGTTTTAAGGAGGCGAGAACCTTGGAGAGTCCTCAAGCCTTAAGGGGCGATTCGCCTCTGGAGGAGTTCTAATCGACAGGCATCACCTCCGGGGGAGATGTCCCGCTGTCTCTTAGATTCTTCAGGGCGCTCGAGCCATGGGGGAGCGACAAACCTGAGGGTGCCTCTAAAGGCTCGGACCTCGGCTTTGTTATCCACTATAAGCGAAAGTTGCTTTGATTTTGTAATCGAAACCAGTCACCGTTTTTGCTAATTTTGACAGTCAAAGTGAAAACCATCGAGCATAGTGCTTATTCATTAGTGCGTTACAAGGCAAGTATTTTATAATGGAGTATTTTACAGTGGACCTGTTATTATTTCGTCGCTACCACTTTAGCTGTATTGGCTAATAATTATTCAATCAATTTCAATTGTATTGATATTGAAAATGCTTACATACGAGCGTAGGGTTACTTTTTTTAATCGAAATATTTTCATAACATTAATATTGTTTATTTCATTGAATGTACCACAATTAAGTGAACAGGACAAAGGAAAATAATTTTACAATTCCCATTCAAATATTCAATAATAATTTACTAAGTAATGCAATTAAGAATGTTAATTAGGTACACGTATTAATACTAATTGTCAGTGAACTGATTTTTTATGACAAAGTCCGCTCAAATTATATAAAAGTAAATTTATTTTAATTACTTGCCCAACATTTTATCCTTAATTTTTTACCACTCAAATGGTTTCATTCATTCTATGTGGATTACCAACTTGAACTGTCTTAGCCGAGTTTCTTAAAAATAATCGCGTAAATCTCCCGTGTCACAGCTCTGATGAATGTACAGGAACCAAGAAGTTCCGATTATGTTTTTGTAAAAAGATGCCCAGGGGAATTGTGCGTTGAAAGTTGAATTAGAATTCGTCTTTAAATTATGGGAATAATATTCTTGGTTACCTATTATACGCATTATTTATCCCTTGGCACCACTAAAAGCTTTCTCTAGACGTTAATATAGCTATTTTTCTTGCATATCACGAGCTAATTTAAAGAATTTAATTATATCGAAGATCTATAGCATGATTAAACACTTTTTGCATAGAAGAGAATAACTAAAACAATTAACGATGTTATAACAATATGCATTTCTATGTTAGGAGATATGTTAATTTAAACTCAGGTCTATGATTGAATTAGTAAAAATTTTCATTTATACATAGTAGACATTTATTTATTTATTAAACACAAAACAATGGCAGCGAGACAAAACATAAATAATAATTCCGTCAGTCTTCTGTTTTACCCGTGCTTTTGAATCGAAACAGCATCATTATAAGTTTTATACCGTGATTTTTTCGTAAGTACACAGTTTTTTTACTTTAAAACGAGGAAGTTATTCCACTGAAACAATTCAGAAATCGCTAAACAAAATGAGAAATTTCTAGATAGGATCAGATTTTTTCCGCTGTCAGAGATGCTACCACGACAAAGTGTTCATTTTTATGAAAGCGTTACATTTCTAAAAATTTACGTGCCTACTCATTTTTTTCCTATATTTTGTGTATTTTACAAAGATCATTGCAAAAGTTAAAAAAATCAGGGAATTTCTGAAGAAAGTATTGTCTGCGTCATTCATGTGTTCTAAAGCCATGGCATTTCATAAACAGTTAAGTTAACAGAAACACTAATTAAGTATACGATTTCAAACAAACAAAGACATTTACATAGAAATGCTACAAAATAAACAGCTTTTCCCAAACTGAGTCCGAGCTTAGTCCTGCGTATCGAAGTTGGTTTGTGTAATTTTACTTACGTGTTCGCGAGACTTGGTTGTTGGTTATAAATATACCCCGTTTCCTTACTACTGATGTTTAGTGCACACCTGGACCGGTACCTCGTCATGTGGCGTTATGAATAAATCATAACTTTGTGTTTGTAGAAAGACTGTTTACGTTATATATTTATTGCAAGGTCAGCCGGAGGCAAAAAAGGTTCGTTATTTTAGCCGTCTGTGCGGTTTAAATTTTACAGAACGCTAGTGTATTATTTTATATTTTAAAAAACTTTTACGTATTAAATATTATAGCGGGATTTGTTTATAATTATTATTCAATTAAATAAGTAAAAACAAAAGAAATGCATACAAAAAAAACGACATTTAAATTTCAACTTGTCAACTTGAAAATATAAAAAGTTATAAACTAAAATAATTAACCAATTAATTTTATTATGGCTTTTAATCATTAGGGTAATCAGAGACTAATAGCAAAAGTACTTATTAAGATTGTATTTGGAATATTTTATCTGTTATTGTTAGTTAATTTTCGATATGTAAATTTGTAAATAGCCAAGTTTTCTATCAAAACAACTTTCAAGATTTTTAGACTTTTTTTAACTGCTACAACAAATAGTTATAACTGATGTCTTTCGCTATTTCAAAACGATTATTATTATAGAGAAAAATCGTTTTCACTCTCAATAACTAAACTTTAATATGTAATTTAAGAAATAAATCTGATAAGAGAAATACATCTCATGATTAACTTTTATGATTAACTAGGTTCTGTTTTATTAATATTCAAAAGTGTAGTCATAGCTTTTAAGCCTGCTGTTGGTTCATCATCATCGTCATCAACAACCTATAGAAAACCCAATGCTGGGCACAGACCTAGACTAACTTGGTTGTTGGTCTAATTTATTGAATTAAATGGAATAATGGAAACACTTTTCTTGACGTGTCTTAAAGTGCATCGTTTTCCTATCCTATCCTCCAACTTACCTAAGTCTGCTGCCTTAACTATAATGTTAGCAACAATGCTGTGTTCCGGCAGTTGAAGGTAAGATAGTCGGTACCTTTGTGTTTAAGGAATCCGGTTGTAGTTCTTCCAACTTCGGCCTTATCTTCACTCATTAACAGTACTCATAGAGTAAGTTTCAATCGTAGTAAAACGTTCCTATCGTAATCGTAATTACCATAATCGTAATCGTATGAAGCGTTCAGCTGATTATCGTATATATAAAAATCGTTTACAATACTTCACAGAGGCGCAGCTGTTGTTTCCATACCATTTGATCTAGACGATTTAAATCGATTGAAATTCATATATAGGAATACAAGTGAGTTGAAGACCAAAAGAAACCCCGATAAGAATAAAACAAATAAAATCCTTAATAATGTCAGCCTTTTTGCTCTATGTGAATAGCTTTTTTATTAATTGGGTCACAACTGGATACACATATAGGATTGGTACACAGAAACAACTGCAAATATATATTTAAGTGTTGTTCCTAATGTCAGTGAAAACATCGTTTAACGCATGACTACAGATAGCGTATGAACAGTACAAAATATATATTCATAGTAAGAAATATGTAAAGAAATAAGTACAAGAGTACGCTATACAAAATGAAAACTAGGAATAATGTTTAGATACACACAGTTAACTATGGATAATATTATAACAAAACAAAATAAAACAAATATGTTTTACATAATTACAAAAATGATAAAATATAAAACCACAGACCTTGTTTCGTAGTCATTACTTCAGATTACGGTATGATTCAGTAATAACAGGAAGGTGGTGCTACGTTATACCGGACCCATGTCTGTTTTATTATATTCCCTTGCGGTCATATCTAACAAGAGCGGAAACCTACGTTTCGGTTCACGTATCCCAATAAAGTAAGCTAAATGTCTAATGTTGGTGGCAAAATTAATTCAACACATAACAATGTGAAGTTTATTTTGTGGAAATATTGTATTAGTGACAACTGCGACCTTATCCAATCGTAATAGAGAGTGCACATAAAAAATACCGATATTTTTATTGAGCAATTTATTCCCTTTCCAATCTTTTGTAAAAAGCTTTAATTCTGATATTAGTTCAGATTTTTAGAAAACTTCTAAGATATCCCAATCTAGGAATAGTTTCCGATTTGATCCTAACATACTTGCACCAAATATTTATATTCATTAATTGATATTGCTCATTAAATATACAATAACCGCTTTCACTTACCAACACTCATTGGGCCTGGTGGTGGTATGTCCCAATCTCCTTATGTTTCCCCATGCAGGAAGATCTATGCCCAGCAGTGGGCCGTTTATAAGGTATTGAAGATGACGATGAATATATAGAATAATAACATAAATTGATAGCAATGCAGTTCGAGTGTGTTTTTCGCCCTGGTTTGTCTCTCATTGTTTCTGACGGTGAATTCCAAGTGATGATGATGATGGATGATTATGAAATAAATGGTATACCTTTCAAAAAAACTAAGAGTTATCACCGTTTACTACGATCACAACTTCACAAAGTTTTTATCTATTCTTGAGTGTAAAATAATAATAGAATTCAAGTCAACTTCAAAACACTAAAAAAGCAAAAATAATTCTATGTCAGAATCAACTTATCTAATTCCTTCCTTTGTTGAATTTGTGAAAATGGAACTATTTTAGGAACATAACTCTATCGAATAATAAAATTATATTTAGCAGTCGGATCTTCAATTTCTATTGTTTCCCGACTTACAGAATCAACTCACATAAATAATTTTAAATTGGATAACTACTTAAATTAAATTGCATTTATCGTTTTTGTGTATTGTAGTGGGTTTTTTGTTGTTTTAATCTTTTTTTCATAATTTCTAGTGTTTATGTTTTTAAGGTTGATGGGGGATCGCAGTTGTTTGCTTGCTTGCCTGTCTGTCGTTGGTTACAAATACTGAAAAACTTTTTAAAAAATAAGAAAAACGTAATACGTATCTATAATGTACTTACCTCCTTTTTTGTATTTGGCCAAAACAGTTCATAATAATAACTGTCTTAAAATAAAATATCAATACTATTTGTTCTACCAGTGTACGCTTAAACTAAAGCTAACGTACACATAGGTATTTTTATGTGTATTAGTGTGAAATTATCTTGTCGCGCGCCATTCCTTCCTTATATTTGATTACAAGCTCTTAAGAGACAGCAATATAATAGTCTCCCCATGAGGCTGGCAGTCACTTTGAGAGTACTGAAGCATCATTAAAATTTTGAAAAGAAAAAACATAGTCTCTTTGCTTTTGAAGTTGGTAAAATACAATAACTTACATGTAGACAGAAGTTTTAGATACATGTTATTAAATATTTTCTTTTTAATTAAACCTTGTATAATTTACAGACGTTATTCCTCAAATATCACTTGATATGCTGGGTACATGGTATCACACGATGAATTGTTCTCAGTTATTCATGATCCACACTCGCAAGGGAGGAATTCGTTCGTAAAATTATTTAATTATCTGCCTTCTCATCTGGACGTAGACTAACAAAGCCCTGGCTCTGGAGATATTACAACTTAATTCGTAGGTACTGTTATACGTAATCTTGTTAATTAAACCCGATTTATTTTTAATGTGACGTTACTCTGAAAGCGTCAATAAGATTTAAGGATGGATAAAGTATATGTTTATTTTGTTTATGACTTACGAAATACTTTAATTAATTTACTTGCTTCTGTTGAGATTTGGCTAATTTTTTTGATACTTTATTAAAACTAAGTAAGATTTTTAATATATAATATAAACGTTATTTGGTAGCGGTTCATATCACAATCTTTATATATTTTATTAGGTCGGGGAAAAGTCTTTTCGCATTTCATATCTATAAACTTATAATAAAATATCTTTGACTGTACTATTTGTATCTCGCTGGTTTTCATAAAATTAAAAGGGTGACTTGAAAAAAAAAATTAAATTAGGAAAATTTTGTCTCTCACTATTTTTCATTTGTTTTTCGTCAAAATGATCGAATCGAATAAAAAAATTAAATACATTTTAAAATTTTATTACAAAAAAGGAAAAAATGCAACCCAAGCCGCGAAAAAAAATTGTGGCGTTTATAAACTTAATGCAGTGTCATTAAGAGTAGCACAAAGTTGGTTTAATCGTTTTCAATCCGGGAATTTTGATGTCAAAGATGCACTTCACCCTGTTACGGATAAAATGGACGCTATTTTAGCAAGATCGGCATATTACCAGTTACGACAAAGCTGAAGAACTGGGAATATGTCACAAAACGCAGTGACATTCTGCCATAATACTCCAAAGCAAAACGCGGAATTGTTCTCGAGTTACGGGTTTTTATAGTAGGAAATCTATATTTGTATTATAAAAATAAGGACATATAAAATTAAAGAAACTTCTATCTAGTATCAATAACAAAAACTCATCATAATGCTTACCGTGGGTTAGACAGTAGGAATGAGTGTAAAAATATTACTATTTCAAATTACCTTTTTGAGTGAATAAAATCTGAAAAATAAACTTTAATTAAAATTTGTTGATTAATTATTTCTTTACTTATTGCTACCTTTATTAGGTCGCCGATTCAAAGAACTCTTTGAGGTTTCTTGTATGAGTCATATCATTTAATAAAATTTAAACGTCTCAAACTCTCAAAATATTGCGGCGTATAATATAGATAGGTAACATTAATTAATGTGACTTAATAAGAAAATATCAACACAAACCTATGAAGCTTATATATCAGTTCCAGTTTTTAATTATGTGTGACCCGCCGAGGACTAGTGTTACTTGATGAGTAAATTGGTAAATAGATTGAGTTCTTTGAATATTTTAGGGAACATCAAACGGTGTTTGTAAGTTGTTAACATATTTGAGAATATCTTTAGATGTAACTCGATTATTTAAAATCAGTACGAATACCAAACACAAATACTAGCTTTAATATTCAAATAAATGAAAGTTAATATACAAGTACTAACTATAGAATTAAAAATAAATTCATTTCATGCCGGTTTTTGAAATAATAATTGTTAATATAATAAATAATCTTAATATTTTTTTTTAATGAAAATCTTGTAAATATCAAGTTAAATAAAAAGAGTTTTCGTCTATTATTATCGTTTCTTAACCGGTGATGATTATTTTATGACACATTGACAACAAAGGGTCGTTTTCTACTTTTTCGTTTTTATTGTATATTTTGTTAGTTCAATTATCATTGGGAAAGTATTTGTATGCTTGAAAAAAATAATAAGGTTGAAAATAACCAGATATTTAAAGGTACGCTTACACTCACTGAATTCGTGATGAAATACACTAATAGTTAAAGTTAAGAGTTTCATGTATTATCGAAAGTAGTCTTAATTTTAAATATTATTCGTCTTTGCTAGTCACGAAAACTCAATCTTTTTATTATTATTCATGAACTTCGTATTTTAAATTAAAATTTTCTTATTAGAATGGCTCGTTAAAAGAATAAACTACATATAGATTTGTTAGTTACACTCATGCACACTGTTGCACATACTCACCGGACTATTTTCCAATAAAGAAGAATATATAAGAATTTAAACTTTGGCGTTGCAATATAGTATTCTCGCATTCGTTTATATAGATTTTAATCGGGTATGACTCCGTGAAAAAATGTACGCAGACGAAGAAAAATTTAGTTCACTAAATAGGCGATTGCGCTGCACTCCAGTACATTGTTGATGACGTTTGTGCCGGGCTGAAACATTGAGCCAAAAATTAAACATTTATCGCATTACACCCGCACCTTATTTGTCAACTATGATAGCGATAACAATTACTTTTAAGTTGACATTCATTGTCGTTACAATAAGTTGCCTTTTAACGCCTGTTTTAAAGGATCCCATGTTATATCAAGGAGGGACAACAAGTGACGTGGTTTAAAAACATATCCAATATTTATACATATTCATAATTTTTAAAATATAAATAACAGTTATAGAATAGACTACCCATTCTTTAGGGTATAAATAGTAAATTTATATCGTTATTAAAATACGGAATAAAATGTTCAACTTGTTACAGTGTTTCTGAAAACTGGTGAATTTTTCATAACGTTTTCATATTCCATCACAATTAGCATGTTAACAACATTTTTTAGTCTGTGTTTTGCTCTTGCATTTTTCATTATGAATGGATAAGGAAGAATTTGCATAATCATGGTCGCGATTAGAACGGTCATTTTAGTTGGCAATGGTCAGATAATTTGAAAAACCACTTCACGACATAGTACAGTCGGAATTGTATAGCACCATTATGTATTATGTCCAAAAGTTGAATAATTTCATGCTTATGTCCATTAAATTGAAAAAGCTGTATACACTGGATTCAATTGTTTTTTGTTATTGTATTTAGGCTCCCCGAAGTAAATGCGGTTCAACAAGTTTAGTTTGTTAATATTTCACTCGCATGACACCTAAACTCAAATTAAATATATAAGGATATAAAAAAATATCTTTGAAAACTAATCAAACATACCATTCAAACATCCTTCTGTCAACAAAATCTGTCCATAGAGGAAATGCACTGGCCTTACTATATAGAAGAAACAAATGAAGAGTTTGGATCATATCACCTCCACACTTGTTCCACACGGGTTGGTGTGTGACAGCAGTTACGGTACCGGCCGCTTATCGTGCCTTCCGAAGCACGAAAGAGCTCAAAGTAGCAAATTCGATCAACCCATCTAAGGTCCAACTATGGCGAATATTGCTTCGTTTTAGTTATCAAAACCAGAGCGTCCGACATACTACGCTAACGAGTTCAACATTACTACGATAACTTTGCCAAATTTAGCGTCCGTAATTTGATCCACTGACCTAAAATTGAATCTAAAGATATTCTAAGAAGCAATGAAAGGAGTGACAGTAATATTGTGACTGTCTAATAAACTCTTTTTCAAGCATTACTTTTTTATTATTTTTGCTTTTTAAGCCACCCCTGTCATGGCGTATAAAACAAAAAAACTATATTTCTAATCGGTCATGCCGTTTTTCATTTTCAGAACTGCGAATCATTGTTATATATGAAAAAGAAGAAGAAGAAGAACTATTATTTTAATAAGTTAAAGGCCAGTGAAAGTCACAGTTAAATGCGATTTTTTACCGACATTTAATTATTAGGCTGGTTAATTATGTCCATAGGTCCTTACATAACGAGAGTATCTATTTACCTTAGATCTATCCATTCCTATCCAGTACCTTTTACTATTATTATATATGATTCATTCTATTGTACACGGGCTAAATTAAAATTTAAGTTTAGTGCTAGTCTTACACCTGCTTTTCTCGACAAAAAGGTTAGAATACCGCTGATGTCATTTCACCTTTATAAAATTACAACTTCGTAGCACAGTTACCTTATTTTCACATGCAGCTGTTATAAGTATAAGTAAAGCTAAGCGACAACTAACTTAACTTTGTAAAAGTCATACTATCTCTTTCTTATTGAAACAGAATGAACGAGAGGCAAATAACTTACTTTTAGTTTAAGTGAATGCCAGCCATTATTGAAGTCGATTCTCGACTTCATCAATTATTAAATTTACTTTCGATTATCCGCAAAACTCATAGCTTTCTCTCTGCTAAATTAATAATAAAGCGTTACTTTGCTAAATTGGCAAAATATGGATAAGAGCTTTTACAAACTTAATCGACAGTTGGTGAATCGAGTACCCATAGACTCAACTTGACTCTCAAGGATTCAGGAAATCGAGAGATAATTCACGAATAACTGTGCGTTTGAATTCTTCCATAAATAGATTTTATTTCTAATACATTTAGAGAATGTAACTCAATTTTTGTAACGATTCTTAATTAATACCTGAATTAATTATTTGAATTATTAACCCCTATTTTTTAAAGTAAGCAATTCTGCTTAAAGTAAGCGGCATTCGCCGCTTACTTTAAAAAATAAGCACAAGCACAAGCTGTTAATGAACAGCTTGTGTTATATATAACAGCTGCAGAACAGCATATGTAATATTATACATATTTTATTATAAGAATATTTTTTATTTGCATATTAATACATTAACAATCATAACCTAAGAACAGAAACTCGTGTTTATTATTCAAATATCTGCTCCAGTCTGGAATAGACCCCTGGGTCTAGTTTCCTGTAGATTGATGATACTGATCAGTTGGCCAGCTGGTCATTGAAAACAAATATAAAAAGGATTTGGTTTTTGTTAATACATTTCGTCGGAAAAGTTAGCTAATTAATCTTCCTTCAACGAAAATAAAATAAACAGACCATTCTCTATGTTATTTATTTCAAACTAGAATTCTAGATCTACCAGCAAAACACGCGGTTTGATTCTTTGTAGTAATTTAAAAGAAACTTAGTAAGTTTTCTTACAAGGAAACAGCTATTATTTAAGTAACGTCCATGAAGCTTTAAGTGAAACAGGTGCAGACAGAAACGAAATTCGAAATGAGATGTATTTCGTCGCCATGTACTCAAAATACCAAGTAGTATGCATTATTTTCAAAATCTTACCGAATTCACATTTTACTATAATTTTAATAATGACATTATATTGAATTACTATTATGAAATACGATAACTATTATTACGGTTTAATGTTGAAACATATTTTTTACTTAAAAATGTGTTTGTGTTAATTATATATATGTGTATATATATATGTATGTTCTAGACGTACATTAAGTTTTACGAGAAGGCCGCAAGGCTGGGCTGCGTGGAAGCGACCTGGTGAACTTTCTCCAGACAATTTAATTTAATTTTTTTTTACCATACAAGTCATAAAAAGTTTAAGGGATTTTACAATTTAAAAAAGAATGTTATAAACGATGGTGTGACAATTAAATTCATTAAATGTTAAAAAAACTAACTAAGTTTATGAATTAGATGTCTACCATCATAATAGTCGGCAGAATCTGCCAACATAGACGGACTGTAGTTATTTTTTTAGAACTTGGTATTTCTACTCTTCTTTTGGAGAATAAATAAGTTTTACCGGGCATTTGAGATGAAATTACGCTACCCACACAAAAACGACCGACATTAGGTTGCAAATCAAGGAAAAGGCTTTGACATTTTGAAGCTTCTGACTTACCTTTGCAATAATTGTTGAAAATTGAAGTACTACGACAAACTCTAAGTGATAAAAAATCACTTAGAGTGATTTTATTACCCACCCGAGAAAATTTTCGGGTGGGTAATAATTGTAACAGTTACATATTCGTAATAAGTATTTTATTACCTGTCCTCTCCATTTCAAAAGTAAAAAACAATATAAATCATATTATTTCCTCGCTCGCAAAAGTGTTAATAAAAGAATATAAATAAATAGAATAATAATATATAGAATAATCTCTTGTTTGGGTTCTTCGGCCAAAATATTGATAACGGAACCCTCACTACCTTAACACAAATGGATTCAAGTTGGACCAGCATCCCTAGCACTAAAACCTACTAAAAGTTGGGAAGGAATTTATGACCAATAACAAAAAAATATAAAACAGAAAGATCTTTTATGACAGAAAATATTTGTGTGGGAAATAATTAGGAAGCATTTATCATTGCAAGAAAGTCACGTGACTTTCTATTATGGTTTGAATCTTAGGGAAAAGTTTTATTACGGGTCTACCTTTTTAAGTTACTATTTCGCTTTCCAAATTTCGGATTAACTTTTAAAGGTACTTTGCATCACTATCTCACGACTTTTCTGTCAATTTGTGTAGTGAATTTAAATGTTCTAAATAAAAAATTTTTTTTTTTCATATTACAACAATAAAAAATGCCCATTCTTACGGTAGTTACTGTAGTCAAAGATGCTTTTTATAGTAAGAACTACTCAAATGGTAAACTGTAACCATCCAATTACATATAAAATTTTAAGGTTGCACAGCCCTCACTACAGATGTCATCTTAGACAACGGTAACTTTAACATACTATACCTGCTGAATTTGACTTTGCACAGATATGTAATTTAATAATGTACATTAATAGTTGCATTCCAAATTTTAAAAGTTTTCCCATAAACATGATATTACTACGGAACCGTTAATGCTTTTATTTAAAATCTGATTTAGCCGGCTTTCATAAAAGTTGACAGTTAGATTTTTCTCTCGTTCGTTTACAAAAACAAACTGTGAATGGCTGAGTTTCGCGCCGTGCCCCGTGCCTGTGCAAAACAAAGTGTTCGCATTAAATAAGGAAATTGCATTTGTATATAATTTTCATTCATTCTTGAAGTCTCTGATCGTTATGCAGAAAGTTTGGCAATAAAAGTGAATCGTAAATCTTTTGTGAGCAGTTAAATGAGGCTCCAAAACAAAGTCATATCTTGATTACTGGCATAGATGTAGGTATATTTTATTTTGATATATCGTCTGAAAGTTGAAGGAAACTAATATCGCATGAAACTTTCTTATAAATTGTTTCATTATTTTAAAATATTGCCAGATTTAGATTTCCAAGTTAGGCTGACCTTGTGTGCATAGTTAAAATAAGTGTCAATATTACTAAGTTTTCATAAAAAACTAATCAAGAAATTAAATTGTCCAGAAAAACAAATTGGAAAGCGTAAAAAACTTTATTATTATTTAAATATCAGTTTTGGCAACCCTGGATTCACTTGTGACGGTTTGCTCTCTTATTCTCGTTGTACGTAGCTTTATTAAATCTTGTTAGGTTTAGAAATATTGCATCCATTAGAAAGATAAGTTTGCCACCTGCTTCAGTTTATTGGAGATTGATGATCCTATTCTTTGTTTGACACGTTGTTTCTAGCCCTTCCATTTTATTCTCTTTGTATTTGGTATCTTTTTGTAATATTAAGAAAAAATAACAAACTACAAATATTTTTAAAAAATAACGAAACTTTTTTATAAAATTTTGTTTAACTTACTTTCGTTCAAAAACTTGAATGCATTATTGAACAAAGTACAAACTTACTTTTCTACAATTTACTAGGAGTATATCGTAGCAATTAAGTTCGTAGCACTGACAACCGTAGTAGATTATCCCTCCATCTCAATGTGTCTGACTTTTCAATGATCATTATTATTATCAATACAGTTGTGGTATTGTTTATTTAAACAAAATAAATGTTTTCTTTGGTAATTTTTATTTGAACGAAGCACAAAATAACTGTTTTCTTGCTTCTCGTATCTTCAAAATGTATAGGGTAGAGAGGTACTCAAGAGAGGTTTAAGGTTTAATCCTCGCTTAAAAGATACCACTAAAATTTATAAAGCATATTTTTTATATAGGAAGTCACTAGTAACACGGCGTTCCAAAAGAAAAAACATTCTCATTTCTGAGATCACTCAAACTGTTGGCATAGATTGGGCCAAACGCTTGATTACACTTTGCGTCACCGTGCGTCAAAGGGTTGACCAATAATAGCAAGTATTATTTCAAGTGTCAAGCTTCACAATAATTAATCATACATACCCTATCATTATTAATTATCACAAATATTTATGATCACAATTAAATGAATGATTTAAAATGTTTACAATGACAACCTGTTTGGAGTTATGGTCGATAAATGTCGCAGTATAAGTACTGAGAAAATTAATTGAACAGTAGGTATTTTTATTTGAGTTTTAAGGTAAGATATTTGTTGTATACCTGCAAATATACATTTGAAAAAGTATATAACATATAATGTATAAATAAGTAAATTCATTTTCTTTGTCGCCCATCTAGACCATGGAAGTCTTTATCAGCACATCTATCACAATAGTCATTTGTTATGATTTTTTTATAAAAAAGTGATGTAATCATGATATAATAGGTTGGGGATCGAAGTTTCTTCGTATTTTATATAAAAAAGCTCATAATGAACAATGCCCTTCCAATTCCACCATAGACACAGCACCGCCTTATTGCGAGTTAACCCAGGTTTTGCCACTGTCTGTGAAGCGACCTTTTTTGCACGTTCTTGTCATACGTGATCCACTTTTCATCACCAGTTATCAATCTCTTCAAAAATGGTTCGGTTTCATTACGTCTCAATAAAGAATCGCAAATGAGTACACAGTTCATTAGGTTTCTTTCAGTAAGCTCGTTTGACAACCAAATATCGAGCTTTTTTGTGTACCCAGCTTTTTTCAAATGGGCAAAACTGTTTTGTGATCAATTCCCAGTTTTTTAGCTATGTCGTGATTGCTGATATGCCAATCATGGTGCACTTTTTCCAAAATAGCGTTTATTTTATCCATAGCAGGGCGACGAGGCGAGGTGCATGTTTGACATCAAAATTCCCGGATCTAAAACTTAAGCGTTTTAAATACGGGAATTTATGCACCAACTTTGTGTTACTCTTAGTGACACTGCATTAGGTCCATAAACGTCACAATTATTTTCACGGCTTACGTTCCATTTATTCATTTTTAGAAATAATATTTTAAAATGTATCTAATTTCTTTATTTAATTTTCTCATTTTGACAGAAATGTAAACAAATGAAAAATAGTGGGAAATAAAAATTTCATAATTTGATTCTTTTTTTAAATGTTACCTTTTTAAAGTCATGAAAACCATCCAGATATAAATAGTACAGCCAATGATATTTTATTACAAGTTAGCTCTATGAAACTTCAAGTCAAATGAGCTTTATTATATATTCTCATAATTCACAGCTGTTATGTATACTAGATAACGGAAAACCTTAATTTGTCTTTATTTTTAGAAATACCATTTAAATATAAATAAACGCATGTCATGCATTCTAAGTAGCTATTTTACAAATCTGCCTGCCTCGAGATTCGAACCTGGACCCTCTGAATTACATACTGACAACGTAACACTCCGGTCGCCTTTTAATATATTGTTAAAATCGTTAGAATACATAATACAGGAATATCCTAGCTTTTATCAACGCTTGTATATTTTTGTTTTCAATGATTCGTTTCACTCGAAATGTTCAATTTCATTTGTCAATATTATTTCCATGATACAAAAGCTGACAAACAAGTAGATTTATTTTACTGAACAGAATCCAGAACGAAGAGCCTAAAAGGAATTGATGTGTTGTCTACAAAATTCTCTTGTTACTTCTATAGACTCTTGTGATTATAAAAGGTGTAACTTTAAATTTTATATTTGAACATAGAATGGCACCACTGAACTGAATAACGACTATCACTTGGAGTTTGTTTTTTCTGTATTGTCAATTTTGAAGATCGCAAACTTTAGCTGCATTGACGGCAAAAGTATATAAACAGTATATCTCTCCTATATTTAGCGACGAGTAATATTTTGCAATATAAAAATATACCTGTAAGATTATTGAGAAATTAAAGGGGCTTAATTTTGTTTTAAATATATTTTCATCGAAGAAAAATTGTTGGGTAACATTTTTTTCTTTACGTTTTTGCAGTTTTTTTGTTCATTTGACATAAGCCTCGAAGGAAATTTTACTTAGAAAATCTTACTAAATTTATAACGACTTAGGTCAAGGAACCTCATTACTTATGCAATTTAAATATAAGTAGATATCTACGTAGCAGGTTATTGCTGAGATCTTAAGAATTAATAATGCTTGCAGAAATAAATATAAATACGATAATTACTTTACTTTACATTGTATTTCTCGCTTAACTTTTAATCTCCTTCTAAGAGGAGTGTGCTTGTTTACACTTTCGTGGATTTCAATTTAAATCACGAGGAATATATTTAAAGTAAGTTTATACTGAAATCTATATTCATTATCATTTTGTATATTATAGTAACGCGTATTACTAACAATAATTGTCTTTTATGTGGCCTCTTTTCTACACTTTGATGACGATGAGATTACATTAGAACAGAGGGTAACGAAATGACACGGCAAGCAATAATGTTATCTCTCTCATTTGTTGGCGCTGTGATGGATTTGAGCATTCATGATTAAGACCCACGGGACGTGGGCTGACCACTGATGGGAACTCCATTAATCCTGCTATAGAGAATTCAACCGACGAGTTTTTAACATACAGCCTAGTTTCCTATAAATTACCGTAATTAAGGTAACGTTGTTGAAAACTGTTTATATGAACTATTCATTAGATAGAATATTATATACTTAGAATATTATTACTATTATATAATAGTATTACACAATAGGTTAAAAAAAGGTTTTAGTGCAAAAGGAAAGGTTTATTTGGAATATATTAAAATTTAATTAATCATTAATATTAAATATCTTCACGACAATAATTGTTATAATAAAGAAACTGTGGCACAGCTATTAACGTGACTCACCAAATACAAAAAGCAAGAATAAAAGAAAGGTAAGAAAACAGTAATACATTAGTAAAAGTAATTTTTTTAATAATAAACTCACACCTATATAAAAGCAATTTTCGGGACGGCAAGGTGAGGGTGGCTAGGGCAGTATATCGCATGCTTCACTAGCATTCATATATGCCTTCTCTACTGCTTATCATCAGGTGGTGTCGAGTCATTTGTTGAGCATTGAATATAATATATATATAAGCCTCATTAAGAGCTTGCACTATGTTAGATAAGGGAGAAATAAAAATAGTAATATTTGTATAAATACTATTTTTTTATCTATGATATAAGGACGTCAATTGAAAGCCTTAAGCCCTTTTTACTACTAAAAAGTTCTCTTCACTGCTGTTATCATACTATCATTAAGACTGATATTTTCTTAAATATGACGGAATTTCAAATTATAAATTATGTTCGTTGCAACACTGTACAATTCAACTATTCAGCATTATGTACTATAGTTTACCACGAATAATTACTAAAAATTCAGTTTTCATCGTCTCGTGCACCCGGCATTGTAATCATAAATATTTTTTTAAAGATATCAATCAACTACCATAATCACTGTATAGCTTTAAAGTCTATTTTATAATCTATTGCTTTTAATAAACTTATAATAAAATACCCGTTATAACCTAAGAAGAAATATGAAAAAGACGGATATTAGAAGAAAAATAATATTTAATTTATAAACATATACTTAGGCAACCTTGAGTAGTCAAAGCTTTAATCGAAAGATTCAACCAGCTTTGACAGTAATGTAATATATATCTTAGAGGGGCTATAAAAAAGGTTGTTACTAAGAAGTTACTTTATGGTAAGTCTCTTTTGAAATCTGTCGACTTTGACACAAATTTTATTTTTGTCTCTAATGCAAGAATTATGAGAAATATCTTAATAAGTAGAATTCGATAAATCCTGAACAGAGAGATTGCAAATACTTATAATCAAAGAAATTTTATTATTAAGCTGAAATATAGTTATTTAAACTAGTTACTATTAGTAAAATGAACAAGAATAATAATTAAATTGTTGCGAAAGAAATGTCTGATTCAATTTTGTTTATCATTATCCGGAAATTTGAAGGATAAATGCATGTCCAATGATCTTCTCTTAAAATATGAAAAATAATGTTATAACTGACATTGTAAATAACACAAACTACAGCTTTTAAAGGTACCATTCAGAAATATTATTATGATATGCAACCAAATAAGTTGCAATTTAACTTTATGTCAAAGGATGTCAAATATATTTTGACACCAAAAAAAATGAAGGAGGGAAAACTGGAACACCTGGAACACCTGGTTGCCTGTAACTCGGATAATAGTAGTCTAGATCTTGGTTTCAATAATATATCAGTGTCTCTGCTACCATATAGTCTAAGATAACCTACAAATTTAAATTGATATACTATTATACCTATACTCATTTGATAATAATAACATTTTAAGCTGGCACCGTTTTACCAACTATTCTCACATGGCCGCACATTGCAAGCTGACAAACGAAGCAAACGGGTTTAATTAGCAAAGAGTTCTGGTGTAAATTCAAAGCTTATCTTCTCCAAAATTGTGAATCGCATTAAAATTTTGGAAAGTTAAAATAATTTAGAATAACATTTCTTCATTTCGAAACTTCTTCTCAAATGTCTGAAAATATTAGAACAACAACAAATATTTACTTCCATGTATCTTTTATTGAGCTGTTTAGAAGTGACGTCGCGGTTGTCTTTGAGTGGCAAAGCTTAGGAAATCAGTATAATTTTTCGCTTCAAAGCGTAATTTAAAAGTTTAACGTCATCATGTTATCCAGGAGACGTTCACTTCAGGACACAGATCTCCCCTTTTATAACTTTAATGTTCCAGAATTAGAGAAACTGTTATTATTAGAAAC
This sequence comes from Acentria ephemerella, assembly GCA_943193645.1. Taxonomy (NCBI): domain Eukaryota; kingdom Metazoa; phylum Arthropoda; class Insecta; order Lepidoptera; family Crambidae; genus Acentria; species Acentria ephemerella. The sequence goes on along the minus strand of OW971886.1, from coordinate 3,828,036 downwards.
TGCAACAACTGGTACTCGTTTATTTATTAAATATTTAGTTTAGCATCATTCAAAGCAGTGTGAATATGTTTACAGTAAATAATACTTCAGGTTAAGCATGCATGAGTAGTGAACATCTAAACTACTCAGTACTCATCTAACCACATGATGAGCTTGCTTTTAATTAGTATATGTCCAATGTCTTGTATGGGACCCACAATCTTTTTTATTTAACATACTTCTAAATTTACAACAACCCCTGGGCGATAAAATGTTCCATTACACGCTGGAAGCTCAATTTCAACCTTGGGACAAATATTTTTGATGAAATATGCAATTTTTCGCTCATCCTGATTATGTAGATTTATTAAACAAACATTCCTATTATTTAGTATTTTATTGCACTTATGAAATGAAAAAGGGATATAATATATTCATAAATTCAGTTTAATAGAAACCCAAACAAGAAATGAATGAAAAGGAATATAATCTGTTTAGATATGTAATGTGTCCCTACTATACTTACTAGTGAACATGGTGCATACTGAGTTATTAAAGCATTTACCAATACCATCGTATGAATGCGAATCGAATTTGCAGAGCATATTTACTGTACGCTAATAAACCAGGTATTGTACAGTACAAAGAGCCCATAAAATTTTAATTATCGTGTTTACTTAATTCGACAGCTCTCGTGGAAACTCGAATCGCTAACTCGTGTGTGTTATCAAGGAAATAGAAGACGAGAAATTGGACTATGTGTGTTAAATTGAACCTTAAAACTATACGTGATACCAAAGAATAATTTATATTGATGGGTTAATAAAATATTTCGTGTTTAAATTATATGTCAAAAGTGGTGAGTTCTTCAAAGAATTGGCATCCCCTTATTTATAGTCAAATAAAAACGTTTACATGAGATAAGGTAATTACTCTAGTGCCAATTCTAATTGTATCCTTAGAAATATAATTAAAATTAATAATTAAGTATTGTTAAATTTTAGAATTCACAGTCAAGTTATAAACATAATAAGTGTCAATTTACTGTCACGAGTTTCTCTAAATCATTTTCCACATGCATTATTTATGTAAGTATATAAGAAATTATTATACCTCCTAAATATTTCTAGCCCAAATAAATATTTTATTAACAAATTACATACATATTAGTAAATTACGGACTAGTTATTTACTGGTGTATATGTATATATAAACACGAGTGTTAGATAAGCAGTAGTTGTAACAGTAGTTGCAGATCAATCTACTAAATTAGTTTTATTGCACTGTGACTTTCAAATGAAATTCAACCTTAAGTCAGTGTTCATATTTCTTTATCATTTCTTTTCTATTATAGATGATTGTCTAAGAATCAGTATTGTTCCTACGCTCATTCGTCAAGCCTCGAGGGATGCAAATCTGAGCACTAATTAACTACGTTCCTAACATCCTTGAAATCTTGCAGTTGGCAACAGATGGGAGACATCTCGAGCTTTACGAGAACAGTAATTTTAGTGCTAGTTCATTTAAATAACACCGCTTAGTTACTTCCTGTTGTTGTTCTTAATACTTGCTTTATTGAAAAAACAAAAGTTTTTTTCTGTTAGAAATTGCGATAAATTAAATTTCTCTGTAACCACATTTTGTGTTTTAATTGTAAGATTAATTGTATTATTATCATAATAAAACAATAATAATAAAATTCACGATGTCCAGTCATTTGTTGAACTTTTTAATTTCAGTTAAGCATTATCAAATAATTGTTTGTGAATAATAGTTACAGGATTAAGGAACACTATTTCTTTCAACCAAAAATTTATCACCATGTCGCCTTATGTGATGAAAGCAAAAATATTAGCGACGACATCATTTCGTTTTATAGTCTAATATCTTTACACAAAAACCCGCCTTTAAACTGCGATGTAAGTGTCTATCTCACTCAACAAAAGACTTTATCCGGAAGGAAAACTCGTAAAGATACAAAGAAAAAACCCACATAATATTAGATGTAGCCTTCTTGTCACACCACGGAGCAGTAAACCTCTTGAACAAATACAATGTTTTCAAATAAAACATCTTAGCATGAAAGTTAATAAAATAAATGAGAGGGGAATACAATGTCTTTTCATTTGCCAGCTTACTTTTTAATCTTAATAAAGTATAGAAGAGAGAACATTCGTTTTGCTATTCTTGCAATGAATTTTATGCGTTTACGTGATTGTAGTTAAATCCAATTGACGTTCTCTCTGAAACTCTTCAGCTGATTTTAGCATAAATACATTTGATAGATAAAAACTACACTTATCGTATTATAATTTCTAGCTATAAATTAAAATGTTTAAAAAAACTTGAAGAACTTAAAGCGTATTTTATAAAAATTATACATATATTAACTATTTATTAAAGTTTTAAAGCACAGTTTTGAAGCATAGGGTGTTAAAACAAAAGTAATTCGAGAGAATTTTAAATAAAAGATAATTAGAAAAAAAAGTAACAAGTAGACATCTAATATTGGCGCCATTTATTATCATTACTACGAAATTCAAATATTTCTTAAATTTCACTAAATTTCTTAAAATGGGCGTCTTTAAATCAACACTGGATAACTTTGGGCACCAGTTGAACCTATCAACACATGACGCTTGATGTATGTAGTTAAGGTTGCTTCATATGCATTGATTTTGCGTGTGAGCTGTCAAGTATTTTAACAAAATCAGCTTAATTCACTTAATTAATATTACAACTATATTTTTGCTTATCTTTGATTTTGGTAGTAAAAAGGTATAAGCCACCTAAGTACAATACAACTATTAATTTAATGACGTAACCTCCGGCGTGGAGGGCTTTAAGAATTTATTTGAAAGTCAAACTGAAGCAAGTTTGTAAGTAGTGAAATAACCCCTACTTTGCATGCTGTGTGGAGCACTTTACACCAAGTGAATACAGGCGATGCATCAAGTTGAATCAAGATAGCTTCCTAGAGAGCATGAAGTTAAAAGTGGCTGCAGTAAATTTTAAATAAGCTATCTCTGAACTTGCACAGTACTCTATGCTGAAAACGAGCTAAAAGACTTGTCGCTTTCTGATTTCAAATAATAATATTCTAACTGTGATACTTATTGTCTTACTTATAAAACATCATTAGAATCTTCTGTTGTGGATACTAGATAACAGAGAAATATAGATTGTAATGTGTATATTACATATCAGAAAAAACACTAACCAAACTTATAAAAATCCATGCCTCGTGATAAAATATTCATGTTTGTCATACAATCAGAATTCGAACCAGTGACAGCTAAATAGATAGAGGTACTGACCAATCGATGAAATGTCACTTATAATTCATATTGACTTGACTTTCATTTGTATTGGTAATAGCTGTATGTAATAATTGGATGTGTGATGGATGGATGGATATTAAAGTATGGAATACTTAGATATATGATGGATTAATTACTGGAACTCCATTTCTTAAAAAACTTAGAACGAAGTAACTGCAATTTAATACACATGCTCACAAAGCTTGCTCAATTTCAGGGACTCAAAGTAAACTTACGATACCTAATATGGATAATATCAATTTACCTAAATAACAATAATAAAAATCAAAATACTGGTTTTTTCATTATTCGAAATTATTGCAGTTTTACCATTTCATTGTTGGCAATAGACGCCTCGTCATAACGAAGTAACAGTCAATTTGGAAGTTGAAATCAACAAAAACGTTCGTCGAACCAGACTAACTAAATAACGATGTAGCTAATCAAATAACTCAAGCCCATTTCAGTCCAGTCTGCTGTTATTGCACTTTTCAAAAAGGTACCATCCCAAAATGAAACAGGACTTAAAATTGTATAACGAGTTGTTAGTCAAACATTTTGAAGAATGGTACACGTACATTATTATCATTATATAAATGGGAAAAATAGCGAGACACTCATAAAATGTCACTTTTTAAAAATCCATTTTCAAATATTTATACTAAAACCTTTTTGTCTGAGGTTCTCAGAATAGGCTGGAAAAGTCAAATGCAATTAGAGTTTTGTTAGTTTTAAAATTTGTCTTTCATGTACTGGTCTAAAATGTATTAAATGAAGATCTAGACAACAATCTTTTTCCTAGTTTTGTTAATTTTATAAACAGCATTAGTAACTTTAAGGATTTACATCATGGAACATGATTCCACACCAGTTAATTTATAAACGCTTGTTATTTTTCATTTTAAGGAACCAAAATATATTTTAATTTTAAAATAGCTGTAATAAGTGTAATGGGTAACGTTTTATTATAAATGACCCATATAAAGTAGGCGATATTATATAGTATATATGATATCTTACAGGTAAATAAAAAATAACCTTTAATACTTAAGCTGACACTTCGTTTAGAGTTTCGTCAATTTTCTCAATTTATTAATATCCCGATCACAGGAGATGACATCTTAGATACGTCTCAACGTATACCTTACACGTGAAAGATTTTTGGGAATTTATCATTTGATTTGTAATGAGAGTATTTGCCATTTCTATTTCGTAGTATTGAAGAATTAGGTTATTTATAAGCGGAGTGATTAATAAGAATTATATGATCGGTTTAAAAAAAAATACTATAAAATAAATGATGTTTTTTGTATTTTACCTCATTTTATAACAACAAAGTGTTAGAATCGCTAGCGGGGTGCTCTTAGTAGGTGTTTGATGCAGTTCGCTGTGTTGCAATTTGAATGTAAATGTACGAATGAATGTTATACCATAGTGTCAACGAAACTGTAATATCTAGTAATGCCATGACTTTGCTAGTGTGGTGTAGCCATGATCAATGACCAAAGACTTCTCCATCGTTGTAACGGTAAATTGTGTTACTGGCCTCTGATAGATTGTTAAATTATTGTTATTGTTGTTAAAGTCTCATAAATTCCTTTTATTGAAGTACCGTCTTTGCTTTAAACCATTTAATCCTTAAATACATTAATCGCAAGGCAGGTTAACGTATTCCTTACTGTCCATGCGATGTTGATATACACTTACTTATTCCATTTGAGATTTTTTGAGATTCATGCACTTATAATGGTATACCTCTAATGGTATACCGTGGCATAACACAGAAAACCAGTCTGGACATATTTACTTTATTGAAGGCCATATTAACAATAGCTTTGTGTTCGGGGAGAAGACCAGAAGAACCAGAACTGGGTTGATGAGGGATGAGAATAATAATTATGTGTTCGGTGACCATTAACCTTTTTTCTCAAATTTTGCAGAATAGGTCATAGCTTACCCTTAAGCGGGCTGTAGTCATGCTTATTTTCTTATAGTAAAAACAAAAGAGTTACGGGTGTAGATACGAATGTAAACCTCTAAATTCTAATTATGAATATGAAAATTTTGTTCCTGAACAAACATACAGATTAATTCATATGGCCTCATACAATTGTTTATTAGGTAGGTTCACGTGACGAAAGGTCCATGTTATAGTAATAAAATGATAATAATGTTCCTACCCATTAATTTTTAACAATTAAAACTGCAGCTCGTATACAACACAAGATTTATGAACATAATAACTATTATTATAATCACCCTATCATGCAATCCTACGGCTGGTCAAAAGTCTCTCCCACCTTTTACCACTAATTTATTTCGTGCGCCAATACTTTAAGAATAATAAAAAGTTGATATCAAAACCTACTAGTAGTTACTGAAAAGGCTCCATATATTATGCTCTCTAAGGATATTTTCTTTATTTCTTCATTTACTCTCCCATATCTCCCATATCTGCAATAAATTAATATTAAGAACTAGTTCAGTCAGAGATCTTTGTTTCGATAAAATACCACTAACGGTATCTTTTAAAAGTATTGAACTAACTTATCTTATTTGCAGACGATACTAATGCGGTTCTTGCTGCTAATGACATCTACAGCCTAGAACTAAAAGTAAACGCTGTATTGGAAGCATTAATAATAAAACATGATAAAACAAATACTATGCTCTTCGGTAACAATTCCAAGAACACCGATGTTCTAAATAGTATTTTGCATGGTGATGTAGTTAGATTGTGTTGTAGATAAGTACATACAGTGGAAGTCACTTAATTTCTAGGAATAAACATTAACAATAATCGAAACAAGAATCTTATCGTGAACATTTTAAACAACTGGGGATATTGACTGTTCTTAGTTTGTACATTTTAGTCCTATTGACAAATTTCACAAAGCATATTAGCCAACAAGAGTCCCTAGAGGATAAATCGATTAGAGTCGAACAAGGAGAAAAGACTAACTGCAAATAAATACCTCGTCTAGATATAGTGAAGCACTCTTCCATATACCAGTCGGTCGCCATTTTTAATAAATTACCTATCGAATTGAAAATTCTAGCATATAAAGGCAGCTTTACGATCACGCTGAAAACGTTTTTGTGGGAGAAATGTCTCTATTCTGTATAAGAATAAGTTAACATTACAAACTGAAAACGAAAACTAGATATGTGCCGGATTCATAACTTAATTTATTTTGATGAAATGGTGAAATGGTTGATCTTTATGTCCATTATTTTTATATTTTTCTTAATATTTAAATAGATTGCATTATGATTATTGTTTTGTATTGCAGTATGCCTGCTTGTTATTCCACACATTGTATTATTTAGAATAAAGAAGTCAATGAAATATAATTGAAAAAAAAAAAACCCTAAGCAGCAATGAATGTATTGGCAGTATTTAATATTTAGAATGTCAGTTAGACAATTTTCCATACTAAATAACCAATTTTAAGTTCTTTAATTTATATTAAGCTCAGCAAATGACTCAACACTACCCGATGATAAGCAGTAGTGCAGTCCATACGTGAAGATAGCTAGTGAAGCCTGCGACATCAGTATGTCAGTAGGCCAGTGCCTAGCCACTCTAGTTGTATATAGTTAAGCATTTATTTTGGATTTTCCCATTTATTTTTATATTTAAACCACCCCTGAATCAAACCAAATAAAACACAATATAAATTATTAAAATTAGTCAAGTCGTTCTTATGTTTTGGCGAGACTTACGGACATAAATTAACTTTTATATATAAGAAAGAAAAAGACGAAGATAAACAGTATTTATTTTTAAATTTTATTTTCCATCTGTAATTGTTCTTTGTGTACATTGTCTTCAAAAATAAATATTATTATGTGAGCCAAGAAAAATTTTAGTAAAGGTTGCCTGCCTAATCGAGTAATGTCGTCACAACTAAACGATTTCGAGTATAGAATAAAGAAGAGTGTACACTCTTTTACGTTTTTTTAAACAAAATTAAATCTGGAATAAAAAATATAAAGCTACCTTCAGTAAAATACATGAGCGAGGTCTACTTTGAAAGCGTTAACAAACTCTTTTAATTATTCCACTCTCCGAAAATTTATCCCAACTTGTTCGCATAACATTAATGGAATTCAAAACCTATAAAGCCTATCCACCCTAATTTTACATTTTAATGCAATTTTATATTTTATAAAACGATTACACCCCAAATAATAGAGTGTATAATGGTGATCCAATTATTATTTAATACTAAAGAATCTCACATACGTTCCGCTTCTTTCATTTCATTAACAATATTTGTTTAACATTCCCCGTGGAGCCAGATAAACCAATTTAAGTTTTAAAAACAGAACAGAGATATAAAAATTAATAATTATTTCAAAAGTAGTTTCAAATTACCTAACTTATTTAACGCTAAGTGACTGATTATTTGTTATAATTTATCAATAATTATAATTTTATTTTAAATATTATTGAAATGAGAAGGCCTCTGAAATATGAAGTAATTTCTTACAAACACACATTAAGACAAACACACACACGCGCGCGCGCGTAAGAGTTGCTCACTCGCTCACGGGATGAAAGTCATGTTTGCCTTTTTAGTAAAAATCAATAAGATATAAAGAATTAAATAATTATATTAATACCCAATTATGGAAGAGTGAAGTCACTTGACACAGGTATTCCGTTTACAAAACAGGACAAATTTTTGGAATATAATCTGACAAAAAAAATTTTTTTTTCATTTTAAATTTTGACAAGTATCTAATTCAACTGCTCATATTATCTGAGCCTCGATTCCTGATTCACCTGAAGTATACCTAAGAAGCTAATACGAAATTACTGAGTACCTACGCGAATTGTGTATTACTAATAAAAAGTTTCGCTAAGTTAGCAAATAACAATAATATTTCACTAATCCAACAATACTAACAGAGTTGAAAACAATAGATTTATTTCTTCCAATTCTCTTTTGTTTGTTCTCGGAGCTATTTACGAATTATTCCCAATACGTCCATCCTTGTAACAGTCTTGTTGTAGTTTTCAACCTCGACAAATTACGAATAATAGTTAGTTACACAATATTCAACTTTGTGTTATACGTTAATAAGACTGACCGGTTGTAAGCGATATTATAGCAATGCACACTATATTTTAGCTAGTAAAGCCTTTCAGGCGTGCGCGGACGGACGGACAAGGATATTTATTGCAGTTAACAACAATAAAAATGTAGGGAAACACGCATTAGTCAGAGTAACTGATATTACGTGAGGCGCATGCTGTGATTATGAGTTTTAACAACAATTTTAGTAGCATATAATGAAACTTTTCGTCTGGTTTGAAGGTTTAGAGTTGAATTGTGTAATATTAAGCAAACAAAGTTCATAAAGTTTACAAAGTTCACTTATTCAATTCATTGATAGTTGTTAGTGAACTGAACAGATGGTCGTCGAATTCATATTGATAAAGACTGATCAAGCGAAAAATATTTATATTTATTACAATAGAAGAGATCTTAAGATTCTGTTGTTACAAATAATAAAATAAACACAATTGAAAACACAAAATATTTTCAGTGTCTTTGTACAATTTTATGTTACTTTGTGGTATTCTTTTTAATCTTTGAGTGTTTCTAAATAATTAAATTATATATTTTGTGTATCTCAAGTATGTATCTGACGATGAGAATGGATGGTAGGCGATTTCTGTTGCTTTTTATGGGATTATTTCATTACTATAATTATTATGGGATTATTTTCTTTACTTTTTAATTAGTAGGTACTGTGATTCTATACCTTGTAGCACAAGTTGCATTAACTATGGGCCTCATATAAACTTCAATAGATACTAATTGAAAAGTGAAAAGTAATATTTTATTATTTTGACATAATACTTTGTTTTAATTTTTAAGTTGGTGCAAAAATAAATAAATTAAAATATAATACAAAATTATTATTTAAAAGTGAAGTAAATATAAAATGCTATTAATGTTAGAATTCATAGTTTTATATTTAAATTTAATTCGAATACAGAAACTCGTTCTCTTAAAATCTGATAGCTATTGAACAATTTAATAAAAAAATGCCTGAGAATTCTGTATATGGCAACTCTCCCACCTACACCTACTCAAACAGAGTTTAACACAAACATGCACTTAATATTAATTTAAGGGTAAGTTTTAGGTAAAGTTTTGATTGTATGAATTCTGTTTATTTACGCAAAGCAACAAAAACTTCCAGTATAATCGAAACAGGCACCCGGGGGTTTCAAAAACGAAGCTAGCTGTCCAAAGTATGCTATGAGGTAGAAATAAATTAAGGCCACTTATAATCACCAAAACTGTGTGAAACAGTTTAAACTAAAATAAAGGAATATTGGAGATAGAGATAATAATTTTTCAATTCCTCCGTACGGTAAAAGTTCTGACAGTGATGTTTTGAATTTGAAGTGAGGCGAGGCATAGAGTGGTTTTCCACAAATATAGAACACTAGACTAGCGCGTCACAGCGCAATAATATCATTTGGTAAAATTTGTAACGTGTGTCCCTGCTGCGAGAGTGGCAACACGGAGATTTTTTTCTTATGTTATCAATAAAATAATTTTATTAATTTATCATATATATATATATATATTATTTATATAAAACATTTTGAAAACTTTTTAGTTTGTGCGACTATCTGGTCGTCTCATTGTACCACGTTTTGATTGAGTTTATTTTTCATAGCTTTTCTTGTCATTCCTTTAACTGTCTGTCACTCTTCTTTGATTTCGTTTCATCATATCAATATCGTTTTCATTTTTATCCTATTTTTAATATAAATATTGTAAATTTTCCTTCTGCTTGTAAATATATAATTATAAATAGAAGTCTATGTTTTATTCTACTATTCCACTTATAAAAGTTAATCAATTAAAAAATGATTCTGGATCTTTACTCAAATCTGATTTCAAAGTGTTTTATATAAACAAGCTAACCTTTACCTTATTAAATAAGTACCATAGAAATATATTGTTGACATAAACACACATATTCATTGGCATACTTTAATTAACAAAGAACTTCTTCAAGCAGTTCTTTTGTTTGACTCAAGTACATAAACAATAACTACACGACTACGCTATAGCAATCAGTTAAACATCAACATAACATCAGGCAGTACTTTTGTGTTTATGATCTGCGACAGGAATATTTATGTGATAAGAATGCGTAGAAAATAATTTTTAATTAAATTTTGCTGATACCATAAATTTTTATTGGGGTACTTAAATTTATTTTTAGTATATAAATTTATTATTTTAAATGGGTATATAAATAGCTTTAATTGTGTACACTAATATTTTAATAGAAGTAGTATAGTATAGTTATATTAGTAACTTTATTTTAGTTATTATTTTATACATTTGTGTACTTGAAAAAGTTATAAACCACGACCATTGCATATATTTGTTCAAATAATAGTTTTATTATTGACTTTTAACATTTATTAAACAAGTTTTAACGACGTGAAAGAGAGGAACAAATCTCGACAAATTTCTTGCCCGTTTTTGTCCGGTCTATACCCCCAGTGGATTAACGAAGGTTGACTTGCAATAAGTGTACATATATGTATACAGTGTTGAATAAAATATTTTAATTTTGATTAAATACGTCGATTTGGCTTTCTGATTACATTCACAAGGATGAACATAACATAATATTTACTTAAACCATAAAACATAATTTAGCAAGTTATAATCGTGAGTAAACAAAAACTTTTAGTAATCATAACAAAGCGGAAGGTGTATTCTGCACGAGTCTTTAATAAAACTTGCGCGTTTTATTAGCACTGAAGTGACAAGGTGTGTTCAACAGAAATTATTGCCCAACGTCCTAATTTCAACACGAACCCTTTCGTAATGGCGAAAAGTTTTAGGCGGGTTTTTTGTTTCGCGGTTTTTGTTGGGTTCGCACTTTTTTAAGCTCATTTATTCGAAATATACCTGTGTAAATCATTTAAATTATTATTACTTGTACACCATTTTTATGTATGGTAATTAGTATTGTAACAGTATGAATATGTTAACATAATGGTTTCTTAATAATATTATGTGCATTGAAGAAGGTTATGATGTACGTACTAAGATTTGTAGCCTAACGTACTTATGTAATAAGGACATTTCTTAGCTTAATTAAATAATTCTTATTAAATATGGATGTAATATAAGACTGCGTTCAGCTCGAGTCAGTTGCCACCACTCTATGAGCATTCCAAATCTGCTGTTGAGCAAATCATCATAACCAAAAGGATCGATTATTTAAATATCGTGAGAACCTCCTATTAAACATTCGATAAAAAAAATATTTACTTACTCTTGAATATGCAGTAAAAAGTTTCATGACAGCAAGAAGGAAAATGTGTCCAAATACTTATAAGTTTTTATTCTCGAAAGGTGCACTCGCGATCCAGAAATTTCGTTTCCTTAACCCAAAAGTTAAAGAAACTTTTACAAAGAGTTTACGCGTCATTTTTACTCATTTTTCTGTAGCTTTTAACAATAGACGCAATTTATTCTCTAACAGAATAAAATTTGTCATATTGGAGTTGATAAGGTGAAATCGTAAAACTATTTTAGTGGAACTCTTTTTTATAGATTTCGAGACAATTTTGTGAATATAGAATAGTTATATCTTATCTCTCTCTCACTTTCTGTATTCATATTTGCAAATTTTAATGCGCGCTCCTCTTTAACACGTTAAACGCCACGCGAAAAAATGAGTATTTCCAATTGGGCCACGGGTCTCACAAATGAGCCTTCCGTTGCTAAGCCATTCAGGACACGGGGGTCATCCGTGAGCCGTGTACTAGGTTCAACAAAAACGTTTCGCACAAGTCAAATATAGCAGCTATCGAACAAATCGCATATTAAAGTGAGCCGCCTGGAACGTGGCTGTTGCCTAGCCGGACGGCGTGGTTTTGGAATCCTGTAGAAATTTCTAGGTTTTTTTGAGACTTGTAGTGACGATACTAGGGTTTCTCACACCCGTGAGCCTCTTGTTATATCTCTAAAACTAGACGGTAAAAAGTGCTGATTTGAAATTAACGCATTTTATAAACGTAGGGATGAAAATTTTAAGTTGTCAAAAATTACTGTATTCGTGATTTTACCCTGGCCCTAATGGAACATTTGACTAGGCTCACATATGAGCCGTATGGCGTGCAACGTGTTAAGGTTCAGTGAAATCATGAGGCACTCAATCTTCAAATTTTTTTTATTTTACCTCTAAATCCTTTGTAGTTCCGCTTCCATTGTGGAAGCTGATCTGTGTCAAATGCTTTCAATTTGTCTTTATTTACCTTAGTAGTGGGTCTAGGCGTTCATTAGCCGTGTCTTCTACGAACACAGCATTGATATTGCTCTTTCCGATGCATTAGTTCCATGTCGGAACTCGATTTAAAAAATCTCAAGTATATTGAATTACTTAACGGTATTTGAGTTTTGTATACGTATTTTGTATACTTTTCTTCTAATCGAAATCTTTGTTTACAGTCCAATGTAAAACCAATTGCAAGTCAAACAATCGATTTTATTTAAAAAAAATTAGAATGGTGTTAAACATTAAGCCAATGAGTGGATATAAATAGCAATATTACGTAAATTAATACTCTAATTTTAGCCTACAGCCCTCCTAGCATATTAGCAATATATACGCGTTAAATACCTTATTAAAAACAAGAGAAAGCATCATGTCGACTGCATAATAAATGATGTTGTGTTACATATTTAGATATAAAAACATGGATAAAAGCATCGGTATGCAAAATTCTCAGCATTCCAAATTATTAGAAGATGTTGAAGCAATTTACTTTTTTGTATGCTTCACCTCGTTTGAGTAAACGGATAAAATGATATGAGACAGCAGAAAAGCTATTAAAAAGGATGTTATTGAAATAGAACATTTTTTGTTAGCTGGTACAGAGCGGGTCATAGTAACAATCTAGTAATGTATTGACAATTCAATCAACAATTAGAGCAGAGCTATCAACAGCAGAAACAATGTTAAAACAAAAAGAAGTTTCTGGAAGTTTATTTAGACAGTGCGGGCAAAGTAATTAAGAGAAGTAGGTCATCTTCGTACACCGATTTGTTAGACGTGGCAATAAAAACCGCTGTGACAAATTGAACTCTAACAGCGTCATTTTTAGACATGACATTTATATGATGATCGAAACGATTTAAGTAGAATATTATCATATTGACCACATGTAGTTTTAAATGCTTCACAAGTGTGACGCTGCTGTCATTTATATACTTTTGATAACTTATAAAATAACTTTAAAAAAAGGGAAAAGCACTGACTGACTAGAGTGCCAAGTAGGCACTATTTTGGACTGCAATGTGCTGATAATGCTGCTTAGTTGTCACATTCCACTTCAATATTTTCACTTGCCCCGACCGCTACAACCGCTACAAAAAAACTAGTTCGATTATTATTACGACTATACAACTTTTACTAGAAAAGCAATTGCAGCTACTCGCAACCAATGTCATAAATTTTATGAAATCGATTAGTAAATGCTATCCACTTCACAAATCAGAAAACTAGGAGAATTTCTGTAGAACACGTGTGACCGAAGAAAATAATTAATTGATTTAATGTAATCTGATATCAAATTTATTTTTCAGATTTATTAACCGTTTTAAATTTGTTATCAAGTAATTTTACTGAATTTTGCCATTGATTGACAACCCTGCGTGGCTCTGCGATAAAGATACATCTCACGCGTTTAGCCAGAGTTAAAATACCTATTCAGTATTTACTATGGCACAGAGAAACAAAAACTGGGGCAGTTAATCTTTGTAGGAAAATTATACACCGCACGCTTGGTTAGGCTAAGAACAATTACGGAATTGCTTTGGTGACACAAACAGACGTTGATATTTTGATTATTTTTATGGTTTCATTTTGCTTAATAAGGGTCGTAAAATTATTAATATTGTAATTATGGAGCTGTAAACGTCTAAATAGGACAGTGTTGTTTGTAATTATTAAACTTGTTTTTATTGGGCTGGAAAAATACATTGTGATGTATATTTATTTATCTACACATTATTATAAGTAGATATAGAAATTTTTGGAAAAGAGAGAAAGGTACAAGGTCAAACATCTTTTCAGTCCACTCTTTTTGGTACAACCGATTAAAGGCACTAAGCGACGCTATGTCGCGAAGCATTTGCAGAGGCTCGAGGGTGTTCGTTACCTCCGCATCGGAAATAATATCCATAGTGCGACGTTGCAATCTGTATCGAGGAGGTACTGAGCGAAGCTATCCCAAAGGTGCGAGCAATACTCCATACAAGACCGGACCTGGGTTTTGTACAGCAGGCATAACTGGTCAGGCGTGAAATACCTACGTACCTTGTTTAGGACCCCGAGTTTCCGCGAGACAGTCTTGACACGGACACAGTGTAGGTCCACGCTGAGCAAGGTGATACTGCTATGTAGCGACATAGTGGTGCCCTGAAGAGAAGGAAGGGGAAGGAACGGTGATTTTTTAACTGTAAACCTGTGTTTTCTTAGCATTGAACTAGACAAGATTTTAGACCCCCATTCAGAAACAAGGTCCAGTACCCTATAGATCTCAATAGTAAGATTCGCTCTCTCTCTCTCCCTCTCTCTCTCTCTCTACATCCACGCGTCCAGCTGTTGGGTGTCCATAATATTCCCCATGCATTGTACTTTCGTCTGCATAGCAACGAATGCTTCCTAATGTAAACATGTCATGGATATGGAGAAGAAACAGTGTAGGGGATAGAAAGGAACCCTGCGGAACACCGGCATTCAATGGTATGAACTGCGAAACGGCATCCATCAGAGAGGATACTGATTCTTCACTCATGCAGGAAGCCTGCGATCCAGGTACAAAGCTGGGCGGGTAGACCGTATGCCGCGGGCTTGGAGAGGAGAGCCTTGTGCCAGTCCTGATCAAAGGCTTTGGCGATGGCGAGGCTTATAACCAAAGACGCACCAAGCCTGTCAATAGCTTCACTCCAGACCTGTGTTTAGTACGTTAGATCACCCGTTGACCACTTCGGCCAAAAACTGCATTATCTGCCATTTATTTAATTTTAAAATTTTAATGAATTTTTGTTAAAAAATCTTATCAGATAAAATTTATTTGGGAATTGTTTTTTTTTAGTAAGACATACTAATTATTTAATTTATTAAAATTAAAGTATGAGCCAAGATTATATACTATTATCTTAGTTTAAAGAGTAAACTTTTAATACTTTGTCTCTGTCAACGACCAATATCCTGACCTGGTCTGTAATTTCTACAAACGTTAGTAAGTTCTTCAAACAACTTGAAATTATTCCTCATTCATAACTAAATGGTGAAACTTTAGGAACTTGCTATGTATTATAACACCGCCGGGTCTCTTTAGAGATTACGCTAGTGCGTTTACAGTTGTATTGTTTGATAACCTACGTAAAACAATGAGTATTTTCGAAGTTCAGCGTTGGGTTGGATGAAACTGACGCGTCTAGAATTTGTCCTACTTTAAAAGCTAAAATCTCAATTTAACCTTGTTGAAGTGGTGTTGAGCAACCAATGACCAGTATCAAGAAGCCGAAAAAATAGGGTTGCCTCTCATAAGATAGACACATAATCTCTTTAGTATAAGAAGGAGCCGATGGATTCAGGCTCTGACGAACCATTCCGATTGAAAATCGATGGGGAAATGAAGGCTGATTTAATGATTATGATGATAATTCAAGAATTCTTCAACACGAAAATGGCTTGGTTAGGATCACGAGTAGCCGATAGATACAGGCTACGCAAAACCGTTTTTGATTATATATTGATGTAGTTGAAAGCTGATATAATAATGATGAGGATATTATAGATATGTTTGACTCATTCCAAAAATCTTTAGGACCTATAAAGGCAAAATTTTAATCCGACCAAAAAAATACCCATGCTGGTCTTATGCGGGCTGGTAAGTAATAACGGCTGCAGTAAATAAATCCTATATATGCCCCACTAATGTGCATAGGCCTTCCTACATGAGAGAAACAGATGAAGAGTTAAGCCCATAGCACCAAGCTGGCCCAATGCAGGTCAGTGGGTGAAAGTGGTTGCCGTAACCACCGGGAACAATGGTTAAAAATGCCTTCCGAAGCACGTCGAAGTAAAGAAATATAGTGGAAGAAGGGCTTATAGTAGGTGTGAATGTAATATATGTTTTCACCAAACATCGCCTAAGGTTAGGTAAATCTTATAGAAATTTATATCTTTCTGTCTCCTTAAAATAAACAGAGATAAACATCTGTAAAAGAATATTTCAAAATTATAAATTTGCGGCTTCCAAACGTCAAATTGTCATATTATGATCTATAATTGTTGTATTTCTTCATTATGAAAAAAAAATCAAATTTTTCACCAATTTCCTCCCCGTGAATTATTGCGCTCATTGGAAAAGGTAACTTTGACTCAATGTTGTATTTTCTGTCTGTTATTAATTCTAAAAGGTACTTACACAAATTGTTTCAGATTTATCATGGAAATTGAATCGGCAGAACGCTCGAGAACACAAACAGACTTTATTATGAAATCCAAATTTTACCTTAACTGTAAAGTATTAGCTGCTATATTAACGAAAAATGAAGACTCTTTTACGTAATAGACTTTCTTAAAAGATGAAAGAGACTGGACTTTTGAACCGAAGCTCGTTAATATCCACCTTATAATGAGATACACAAAGTTCATGAACATAAAAAAATCAAAAATTACAGTAGTTACGTTTTGGAAACAATTAACGATGGATATTCTAGAGCTGTTTAGAATTTCTAAACCTTATAAAATTGAGGTTTTTTGTAGGTATTTATAAGTAAATGTAATTAAAAAATCTAAACCAATTAATTTGATATTAATCTATCATGCACTGCACACTTACTAAATTCAATTATTTTATTTTCTATATACACTAGCAAAACATTTAATCTCTTTATATTTACCAAATAACAGATACAATAGATGTTTTGTTGTTGAGTGTGATCATCGGCGAATATTAAAAATAAATTAAGTTGAGATTGAGTTAAAATTTAGTCTCATATCGATCGGTTCAGGATATTTGCCTTAAAATTTAGTTTGAAAACTTAACTTGACCTTACGAAAATTACAAATTTCAATAAAAGTTTGTTAATAAAGAAATTGTTACCCCTAATTAAAGGAGGTAGAGTCACAGTAAAACATGTTTTTTTGATCGCACTAATAAAAGTCCGTAAGAGGATAAAGACTTATTACTTTATTCATTAAATGTTCGACGCAATTAGATTAGAATAGAATATATCTTTATTGTACATCAGCCAATTCGAAAAGAGAAACACTCAACAAAAAAAAATATTAGTAATTAGTTTATTAAGTTTCAAGAGATTCCAGAGAATTTGACTTAGACATTTACTAATATCTGACTGTACTATGAATACGTACTTTCTACAAAGCAACAGGTATCTAATGAATTTTTTGTTTAATTTTCATGGATATAAGAACATAATATAACGAAATTCATATAATACGGCGAGCTCTACGGAAAATGAGAGTTATCCTCTCAAAACCTTAAAAATAAATATAATAAATACTCCAAAAGTACACGCATTGTTGTCCTCATTTTAGGCGTTCCTTAGCCAAAATGGATTAAATTGTACCGCTGTATTATTGTCATGTCTGTCTACATGTGAGTATGTCAAATATAATGAAAAGCAAATATTTGGTTATAGAACAACTCACACCACCAAAGGAGAAGTAGAATTATTGCTTCTCCATAGTAATTATAACTTTTTTCCGAACCTAAATATAATTAACGTGATTATTTTACAACCAGCGTTAAAGCATAACAGAGATTTTATTTTAAATACACGACAGTTAATCAACAGCACGAATGGTAGTTTAATTTTGAATTCTTATTTTAGGATAGTGTTTCTTGTCATTGTAATGTTAAAGTGGTTTTTTCTAAAAGCTTCATCCTTAATTCTGATGTAACCCTTGACGCGTGTCCTACATGCCCTCAGTTGGGTTTTTCTTTCAATAGCGTTTATTCAGAGAAGGTAAAATAAATAAGAACTCTTTAGTATTATATTCCAATAACCTATAAAAACACACTGCCCGGTACTCAATAATCTCATCGTTATAGATAATCTCGTAGACGTGAGATCAGGATATCTTCTATACAATATTGAGAGGACAATTCCACGGTAAATTGGAAAGTTGGCTGTTCATAGAAATGGTACAAAAATAATTGATTAAGTTTATTTCGATAATCTTCAAATATTTCACTCTGGGAAGCATTCAGGGGGCGCCGACCCCATACACCGCCTATTTTTTTCCGAAATTTCATGTTTTAACTATTTTTTATTATTATTTATTATTTCACCGTAATAAATGTTCTCCAGTTTTATATACTTTATTATTTTATAGTCAACCGTAACTATGATCTTGGGATAATTGTATAATAAGCGCATTATGTTATTTACAAGGTATATGTTGCGCCTATTGACGCCTATGTGCGCCGTACACTTCGCACACAGGGGCGGCGCGGCCCTGCGTAGGGTACAAAACCACTTTACAAAAACTTGTCAACAATCAAGGAGATATTTAGAATGAGCATGTCAATCGATCTACGATAAAACAAAATATAAATGTAACGGGTATAATAAAGTTTAGAAAAGCACACAAAGATATACACAACGATATCGACCGCGATGATGAAATTCCGCCGTAAGTATATTCGACAGTACCCGTAGTATAAGCATACGAATAAATGTGTAAATTTCAATAGAATCGATCCGCCTTGATCAGTTTACCGCCAGCTGTTAAATCCTATGAAAACGACAGCAGCGCCTTTGTTGTAAAGTATTAGAAACTACTATTTGAATATGCACATCTCAGCCAAAAGAAACTAAATCGTATGCTTGAAACTTAGACTAGGAATACAGGTTTTTGATTTCTAAAGCTTTATTACGGAAACCAAACTTGTAAAGCGCTCTTTTCTTCAGAATTTTCTACACTTCTAACTTAAGACCGAAACCCTGTGAACTCTCTTACGACTCATTAACAAATATTGTCTTTTTTAATTTAACTATCTATTTAAGAATATTATAAGTATTTTTTCTTTATGCGGCGTTGAGACATAAACCTAGGTACTTATAGATGTGTTGCATGAATTACCAATGGTGTCTAATTTAATTTCCAATCTTTGCTTGGTGTTAATTTCCACAGGACTGACGTAACTTGATGTATCCTCATTAAGAAGTCAAAGCTTAATAATCCAAGTCGTATAAGGCCGGTAACACGTTCTTCGCTAATTGCCTTCGTGTAAATTACGTGCCTTTAATCACTAGGATGTTCAACGATCAAGGAATGAAATTTAATAACGAAAGGCACAGGCAAATTTTAATAATATAGTTTGATAATCTTGTATTAAAAACAATTTCATACTTGTCTTTTAAAAATACACAATTTTGTATATTTTTGGCTGGCTGATAGTCAAAGTCAAAGTCAAAATATCTTTACAAAGTAGAGCCTCATTTACAAAGTTCTTTTAAATCGTCATATTAAACAGTAGATAATATAATGTAAAAAGTAACCTCACAAGAAACTAAGCAATTAATAAATTAGATAAAGTTTGCGTGTAAGAGGTTTTCCCCGAAAGTACATATTCAATCCCAAAAATTAAAACAACCAAATAATTCAGAATGTTCGATGATAATCACCATCCTTTTTTGTACTGATTATTAGATAATCAGAGGCAACTACATATCAAAAACTTAAAAATAAACATAAACAAAAGTTGCGTAATTAATGAAGTGACAATACCTAAATTCAATTTAATCAGAGTTCGGAAAACCGAGATTTATTTCAGTCTTTTTAAAGTCAGTCTCCTGACAAAATTTGGCAAGTTGTATCTTCGTCTAACAAACAATTACCAAATCAAACTGTTTCTCAACTTTTACTCAAGTAATCCAAGAAGCGAACGCCTAAAATAATGTTTAAGTATTTAGACCTTTGAGTCAGCAGTTTATTATGTCAGAGTAAAGTTACATTATTTATCTTTACCTACATTTAAGGATTATGAAGTACACAATCGTTATGAGTACATAATTGGTTTGATTCCTTTTTAGTATGAAACATTTCGAAGTTAAGCTAATTGATCTTATGCTATGACATGGCTTCATAATACTCCACAACATGATTTATTAAAAGAGGCCAGTGACGTCTTTAGGGGTAGCAGTGCCCATACGTGCTAATGACGTAATAGAAGTAAAATAATTCTTATTGCAAGTACTTAAGTAGCTACCTAAAATAAGTTAACCAAGGCTGCGAAAAAAAAATATTTTAAAAGTTTTGATTATTTCGTCTGAGTTTCCATTATAGATCATATTGAGGGATGAGGTTTTCGGGTACTCCAATAAGTTGTTTAAAAGTTTGTAAACGATAAATTCTAAATGACATTAGGCCGTATTAAGAGATCTTAAAATTTAAATTTAGTAAAATCTATTAAGGTTAAGCGTTCGATGGAGTAATTGACGGTGAGAAGTAAAAATATCAATGAAACATAATTATAAGAATATTAATTACACTCAAAAAATAGTGTAAATAACCAATTTCTCTCAAAAAAATAAAAAAATGTGCAATATTCGTATTTCTTTATGTCCATTATCGGAAACGAAGCAGACGTATCGTGCGTCATGGCATTGCTTCAGTGAACTTCTTATGAATTGAAATATTGTTTTTATAGTATATTTTTTATTTACCTATATGTCCTGAGGCATGCGTAAGTATTCAATATTTAGCCTACTGATATAAGTAAGTTTATTCAAATTCCTTGCATTCCTTATTAATATACTAAAAAAAGAGAGGTATCTAAATACCCTATCGCTGTTTATTTGAAAAAAAAAACAGCGATAGGGTATTTCTATCGCTAAATATTGAAACAAGCTGTTCGTTGACAGTTATTTAATAAATCTCAAGAGTAATTCACAGATGGATATAACAGTAGACACTCACACAGTTTATACAGTATATTATATGTAGTAATTCATTAAATTAAGTTTTATTATAATTATGAATATTTAAAAATAAAATAAATAAAATTTTTAAATACTTAATAGAAAATTAAAAATACTGTAACATCTCGGGCAAACTTAGGCTTTGAAAACGGTGGAGTTAAATTCCAAGCCAATGGGGAATGATGCAGTGATAGAGCCACAGAGTAATGAGTTGTGGAGCTAGAATAGAAGTAGTGAGATTTTTTCTCAGTTGTGCTCATTATTGACATAATAAATTAGAAGATTTAGATCCCATTAGCTGTTTTCTAAAATATTTAAAGATATAGGTTATATTTTGGATGTATGTAATGCATTTGCAAGTTATGGTTACATATACCTAAAGTAGTTAATAAAATAAGTAATAAAAGTATGATAATATACATTTGGCTATATACTTTTAACACACTGAGTGTGGGAGCTTTCATTCATCAATTTATTGTTATTCATCTTGTCGACCAAAAGTATGATAAGTAATAGTACATTAGAAGCTCATACGTCCCCACTGAGGGAGTCGAGTCTACTCTAAATTAGGGCGATTAGGCCTTAGTCAAAACGCTGGTCAATTGCGAGTTGGTCGACTTTACACACAATCTAAGTATTTCTTCACAGGTGTGTTCATGTTTCTTCACGATGTAGAAACAGTTTTGGTTATAAATTTTAGATTATTTAAGTTTACTTTAGTGAGCATTTTTACGTTACAAACACAATTGTACATTCACGATATGGTTTTGTAAGTAATAGTTGAGTCGCATATTATAGGTATAATTCTTACTGACCGTTAATGAATGTCCAAACTAATATGTATTATTATATTATGTACACAATTCTTTTCAAACGTAACTTTCGTTACGTCAACAATCCCGAAACTGAGTCTTCTTATTAGGTAATAATCCCGGATCAAGTTTTTCTCTGTATTCAATTCATGCTATTGTTAAAAAAAATTCTGCGAAAATGATAATACCAAGGGATGTGTCCAAGATAACTTTTTTACCTTTTGTCAGATAAATAAATCTCTAACAGAATTGATTTTAAAGCCTATGGCTTATTGATTGGGCACGTTTTTAGATTCTGACTCTGACTCTTCATTAATACAATATTATTTTTATTAATGCTTACGTTTTATGAGTACAGAGTAAAGGGTATTATATCTCGGTATTGTTGTGCTCGTACTGTGAATAAGGTCAACAAAGGTCCCTGACAGAGCCTTAGTTTGGGAGTAGGGAATATCTCCTAAGCTGCTAACATAATTGTTGCCTACTCTTGAGTTTAACAGGGTAGGCAAAGCGGTGTGCGGCCAGATCTTAAAATTGATCACTTAATAATCTGACGATGATGTTAGATATTCACGTTTGACCATATCATTAACTCCTTCGTTTTTCGAGTGAGTTTCATAAAAGTCACGCAGGGGTCGTAATGATCTTTTACTGTATGTTTATTTTTATTTAGACTCCGCAACTTGGTTTCAACACTAACACGCTAATAAGCTAGATCTAATGCTCTTAGCCAACCACTGCCGCGGCGCGTATGATTTGCTGGCTCTTTTTGATCGGCTCGCGGTTGATTTGGTCACAGTTGTTGGTGCATAAAACGGTGAGTCCGCTTTTTTTATGACGATAAAACATAATTTATCGTCATAAAAAAGGCATTATAGCAACTCCTCTACCAGTTAACAATGTAACTGTTTTACAATTATGATCACCAATTAACTGAAACATTAAATCAGCGTTTGACGATACGATCACTAACGGTGATCGTATCGTCAAACGCTGAGATTTCAATGATTTATCAATTCTAAGATCTGACCACGACAATGTATAGTGTAACGTGCATCTAGGCTACGTGCTACGAGCTAGTTAAGTGCTATTAGAAACAGAGCTACAAACTACATGATAAGGAAACTGATAATTCGGTCTGGTTTATCACATTTAGTAAAGTAAAAATAACTTACCTGTAAACTGTTTCAAATCTTGCACAAAAACGTTACTGAAATCCGTTTACTCTTGTATTGGAACTAACAATTAATTGTGTCAACTATGTCGGTCCTTAGAAATTAAATCTGTTCTCAATATCAAATTATGACCAGATAAGCCTTATGACATACAAAATAAATCCATCATGTCAGTGTACGTGCAGTACCTAATTGTATCTATAGAAATATTCGTTAACCATTCGGTTAATCTTCGGCTACTTCAATTTAGTGGCTCATCCTGGCGGGCGCTGAAAACAATTCAACGGATCTGCTCGGATAATAGTTGTAATCGGATTAGTGAAATTAGTTCACAGTTCGGCTAAGCTGACCCTTTCGACCATAGATATCTTATATTTGCATGGAACTACGCAAATATCGCTATTTACAAGCCTAACAATTTGTAATACCATCAGGCAATTACGGTTCTATATTGAAACGTTTCTTAAGCTCCATAAGCATTGACACAATTGTAGTTTTTACATTGATATAAGGGTGAAAATTCCATTAATGTGTTGAAATCGAACCAAAATTGCAACAACCTGTACTGGAAATGTATTTTCAAATATAAGTAGGTGTTATCTTATGCTTGGAGTTTCTCTGTATGATCGAATCAGAAATAACTAGGGTAACAGAATTGCGTAAGGCAAATTGTAAGGAGGACTGACCGCCGCAGGGAGGGGAAATTCTTTAGTGGTGACCTCGACGGATACGTACCAGATTTAATAAAGTTTATTGAGATTTATCGCAATCATGAGTGTCTATGGGATACTGAAAGTGTAAATTACAAGAATCGATGCACGTAAGGCTACACTACGGAATTATGCACAAGAATTTGAGATGGAAGGTTTTGGACCTGAGGATATAACATTTTTTATTTTATTTTAGGCTGAGCACCGGTTACTGCTGATGTTTATAAGACCAAATATACAAGAATTTCCAAAGAAATTATTGTATTGTTGTTTACATTTCACCAAGAAAAGTTTTGAAATAAAACTTTTATACCTGATCAAGATTGCTTCAATTTAATTATATATGTTGCGGATAGAAACTTGTACATATTTTTGTCTATGACTACTTATAAAAATATTTTTTATTTTGATTGACATTGTCACTTTTGGTTTTGTTTCGGATTAAAATATATATAATTTTTCAATAAGTTTTTTGTTCTGAATATTTATTTAAGAATTGCAGCAACTTCTTACATAAATATTGTCGCACCATATGCATGGCTGTATTTTTTCGGTTCGGCCATCAACTGACGTTTGATCCCTGTTACCTCTATCATTCTTGCTTGTTGCTGTGAAACACGATGCTGACGGACCTGCATAATAATCTTTGGTAAACTTGTTCCTAGCTAATTGTATCCTCTCCTCTGACTCTACTTCCAACTTTAAGAAGTTTAACAATTTTGCCAGTTGGCTACCCTTTTCCGTTTGCATATGAGATCTGCTCCAAGCCGAGTAAAGTATCAACTGGTAACGCTGATTCAACCATAGGGTATAAGAAGGAAGCATACTTGTCCTGCGTTACGCCTAGGGACTCCAAAGCTAAAATTTGAGTTATTATTCTATCATATAGTGGTCCTATAGCAGCATTAGATGACCCTTTAGATTGCGCGAGTGTTAACTGCAGTAACTCCCGAACATAGTGTTCAATAATAATATCATCGCGTGCAAATCTTTGTTTTAGTTGCTCGAGGACTTTTGGATAATTATCTGCGGTCGGAGGGAAGCTCTCAACTAGCTCTCTAGCACTAGTCCCTACCTCCATGCTCTGAATCAAATATTGAAACTTATCCTCATTATCAATTTTTTCATCAGAATCAATTTTCTTATACTGAGCCCAAAATGTAAGCCATTTACTAATTTCGCCATTAAATTTCGGAAGTTCTAATTTTGGTAAGCGCAAGTGACGAGACATGTATGGTGACTCACCATAGCCTGTAAAGCTGCTAGCTTCTTTAATAGTCTTTTTGGATCCACTTACTGAATTATCTACGACCTCTGTAACTTCCTTTATTTTCTGTTCTAAGTAGTACCATTTTGACTCATACTCGTCTGCACTATCGCTATCTTTTTCTATAACTTTTTCATCGCGACTTTCACTCTCTAAATATAAATTGAAATATTTGTTCTGAACAATTACTAAATTATCATAATATTTACTCAACTTCTTGAACTCCGCATAAATATGAGACATCTCTTTCTGCTGTAAATATTCTTCCAACTTATTGGCACAAATCGAGAATCGTCTCCGCGCTAACGTACGTTCTAATTGTAGTTTATCCATAGTTTTTTCCGTCACGGTCGCCATATGTAAGAAGTTGCTGCAATTCTTAAATAAATATTCAGAACAAAAAACTTATTGAAAAATTATATATATTTTAATCCGAAACAAAACCAAAAGTGACAATGTCAATCAAAATAAAAAATATTTTTATAAGTAGTCATAGACAAAAATATGTACAAGTTTCTATCCGCAACAATATCCAATAGGCAAGAATATTGTATCGTGTGAATTGGTCCTTACCCCAAATCAAATCACTACTTTCAAGGGATAATCCTTTCTTTTACAAATAGAATCAAAGGTCGGTCAAGCTTCACACACTGTGGCAAACCCTGGCTTAATTCGCAATAAGGCGATGCCGTGTCTATGGTGGAAAGCCATTGCTTTTACCGCTGGGCAGAACCATCGATTCGAATCTGTACTGCCAACAACTGATGAGATTAATGCATCTGCTATATAGCCCTGACCTTGAACCTTTAGATTTCTACCTGTTTCGGTCTCTTCAGAATTCTTTAGTCAGTCATCAAGAGAGGACTGACAAAACTACTTGTTCCGTTTTTTTGATCAGAAGTTCCAAAAATTTCTATAACAACTGGATCATTTCTGTTTCTAGAAGGTGACAGTAAGTTTACGAACAAAATATATACTGTAATGAAATAATTTACAAATTAAGTTTGAAAAAAATGTTTTGAATTTTCCTATAAATTGTGAAGAAATTTTCCCCCGAGCTATTGTACAAATTTAAACCAAACTTATTTTCGCAAAAAAAATTAAACATAAATATTACTTACCCAATTTAGCTAAATAGGGTTCGTAATTTTTTATTCTTTAGTTAGAATATAAAAATAATAATTTTCATGTTCAATACATTTTATGTATACCATCAGCAGACACACATGTCTGCCGATGATTTCGTAAGTGACGGTGGTGTCACAAATCAGTGATGATGATGATACACAATACTAACTTTACTGTGATCTCCATATACTATAATATCTTGGAGTAGGACACTCAAATCATTAATTTATAACATTCCCATTTACCACACAATTACACTATTAGCGGCTTACATCAATATACATGACGACTACGATGTAAAAAATAGTCTGCTAAGCTAGTTATATTTCAGCAATAATAAATTATTAATTACAAGTCCTCTTTGCAACGTCGCAATGGATAATCAAAACAAAACAGTGATCTAAAGAAGGCGAATAATGGCAATAATAAACGAACCATCATCAGTATTTCATTATATTCTATTAGTATTATCGCCTTTATTTGTTTTATAACTATATAACTTTCTGATCTTATTCCTTGAATCATTTATTTTCTCTAAGGTTGCCTGCAAAAAATGTGTTTTATTTCATTAAGGGTCCCGTTTAAACTGTTTGTTCATTTTTATTGCCTATTTTGTATGTAATAAAGAGTATTCATTGATTTGTCTAAGCTATTAATTTTCACAGCCCATTTTATAATTTCAAAAATATGACAAATTATTTTGATAAGTTAACAGCTAAATCAGAGTTCACCAATATGTAAACATGCGATTAAAAGTTAGCAGTTTGTGATTCTTTTTCCATAAATATAAAAAACAAAGCTTAAATAATATTAATCTCATCTTTAGTTGTTGGTGAACACCAACCTTGATCCATTATAATATAGATCAATAACGAAAGCAATCAATATTGCACTCAGTAACTAATATCTGAGTAGTAAGAATTGGCCAATAACCAAGCTTTTTCAGATGTATTATATCTTTTATTAGATATTCATCTTCCTTTAGTAAGTAAAGCAAAATTTTCAGTATTGCAACAACTAAGTACCTACATTGAAAATATAGTTATTCTTAATTCGTATTCCACTCACAGAGTTGAAACAACAACTGGTCGCTAGAGACCTTGATGATATGCCTCACTTATGTGTCCTACTTGGCAGTGAACCCTAGGCAGATAAATGATTTTTCTTTCTGATCTGTAAAAACTACCTATGAGCTTTTCCATTTTATTATTTAAAAAAGAAAAGAAGACAAAGAATAATGATGAGTTGATCACTATCCGATATACAAGCATACAAAGATTACGTTTTTATTACAATAAAAGCTTGTTAATTTTTTTTTACTTTTTCGTCATTTTGATACCTATATTAAGGAGGTTGAAATAAAATTTATTAATAAGATTTAAGAGGCGGCCAAATTGAATTAAGTGTGTTATTTCTGACTTTATCGTTTTCTAGTATTCAATCCTACCCATTTGATACTCATTAATGATTCCGCCATCTTAGAGCGGCGGCCATATTGAATTTAGTGAGATTTTACTAACTATATCGTTGTCTACTGCCCTTTCATTTGATACACATATTAAGGGAGTTGAGAACAATTTTGGTAGACATTATCTTTCATTGGGCCCGTGCTCACATGGAATCTCAGTGCTGACTAGGTTCTCAAAATGTGTGGTCTGTTTGGGGTCAAGAAATTTTAGGTATTTAGAATACTTAACTAAAATATACTGATTTTAATAAAATTTGGCAGAATAAAAAAATTTTGATTATTAAAATATTTTCAGTTTATTGCGTAAAAACAATAAAAAAGGCTAGATTATTGTGCCTTAACATGAATAGTTTATTATCTAATATGATTACAAAATGGTGTTGGTTTTTTAGTTTGTTGTGGTTGGTGAGGTTGGCTGTGTTGGTGGACAAACAACAGCTAAAGATTACTAAAATCAATGATTACGTGATATAAGACGAAGTAGTCTACTTGGGACTGGCATACATTTTAGTGTCAAAATTTCCCATCAAAATGTGATGAACCCGTATTTCAATGCAGAAACTGTAGGAAGAAGAAAGAAATAATTTGATGCCCGAGACATACATGTATGAGCTAGATCCCTTTGCTTTCCCTTTAAATTAATATTTTTGTTTTTCTCTACAAGAGAAGGTAAAAGAATCTTAAGATGTACAGCCATATGTAATAGTTTTTCTTAAGTATGGCTGAAGATACGTCAAAGAGGTATTCTAACTACTGAATAGTTTTGGTTTGTGCCCTTTTTGTTGATGACTTACGCGAGAAATACAATTAAGATGAATTAATGACTTGATAAGGTAATGACCAAATCATGCAGTCATGATATAAAATTTAATTATATATACAATTAAAGTCACCAAGCTGAAAATGGATTTGCACGATGCAGTGAACCTTGTTGACATACAATCAAACTAATTACAGATTATATGGAATAAAAAATACAGCACCTTACTGAACTGCTCAATATTCTGGCAATAATTCAGGAAAATACACTATAAATAATGTTGCTGTATGGGCTATGCTTCCTTTTGGATTCTTTTTTTAAAAAACAACTCATAAACTGCCAACTGTCAGTGTCACTGGCATTTTTTGTTGTTAGCGCTTTCATTCATGATTACAAATGAATTTTCTTATGCTTTGTTAAATTTAAAAGATTTATATGACTTCTCAATGTTAATTGTTCCTGAGTGATTAAGCTGTACGACAAAGATTTTGTAAACATATAATAAAATGTGTGATAGTGACGATCCTGGGGATATTGGCCGAGGTGGCATGGACTTGACGGGATTTTTGTTTGGAAATATAGACGAAAGTGGTCAGCTTGAAGATGATGGTTTACTTGATGGTGACTCTAAAAGGATGCTCTCGTCTCTTACACGACTTGGTCTTGGGTCTTTGTTGTCGGAGGTTCTCGCTGAAGAGGAACCCGTGAAAGATGTCGAGGAGAAAGGTATTCAGTGTTTTTCAGTGCATTTTTCATGCCTTATATCTTTTTTTTACAGTATGTATAGTTTTCGAACAATTTATCGCTTAGTATAAAATATTTGGTAAAAAAATTAAAATTATACTTATATAAATCATAAATCCTACGCTAAAAGCACAATGTTTAAATTATACCTATGTATGAAACTTATTATTTAAAAATATATTACTTTTTTTTAATTTAATATATAGTATTTGTAGATTTTAAAATATTTATTAACACTAGCTAACATTCACCTGTCGGACACCCAAACTCAATTTATTGGGCTCAGGATAAGTTATCTAACATAGGTAGTTAGTATATCTGCTAAAGACCTAGTTTCACATGGGAAGTTACTGTTTTCATAAGTTTCTAAAATCTATGACTTTAGACCCATTTATACAATTGGTTACCTTTTATCTGATCTGCTAAATTAACCAATGCTAGTTATGCAGATTTGGACTATGACCAATGAATAAGTTTTTGATTGTGACCTCCTTGTGAGCTCAAGTCACTTGACAAGTTAAAGTGAAAAATGAATTTTCCATACTGATACTTTTCTCCCAAATAACTATACCAGATTTGTCTCCATAGTCGAATATTAATATTGTAGGATTTGTTGGTATTTACTTCTTATATAATATTAAATATTCTATGAATATTTGTGCATAGAATATTTATACATCTATATTGAATGCAGCTTAAAAAAACATGTTACAAACTATTATTTAGATAAAATTTAGGTACAATAAAGATTAATTTAGGTAAAATTATTATTATTCCAGATTATACAGAAAAAAGTCCATCAGCTGTTGATTTTTTCGATATCGATGATGCAGTTGAGGATTTCAAAGTAAGTATGCTGTGAGTTCACATAGCTTGTGTGTTCCTTAGTGTGTATTGTGATATGTTAAGCACATTAAAACACTTATTAATCTTGTATTATGTTGTTTATAATTATAATTTAATGGTATAATTATGTTATGTATAAATTTTTTTCTTATAAATTAATAAATAATATTACGCATTATTAACTCTTTAAGGATGGCAGATGTATATAAGTTTTTCTTTTTATATACATTTAAAAAATAGCTGTCCTCAAAGGGTTAAAAAGCTACTAGTATGTTACAAGTTTATATACACTTATATATCTAGTATGCTAGATAATGAGAGAAAAAAATAGATACTAATATGTATATAAATATCAGAAATATACTAAATAAAGAATCAAACGCCCATGACTTGTGCCATAATTAAATAGCTATTGATTGATTTTTGATTTGATTTTTACCTATCATTTCTTCCAGGCACTTAATATTATATATAGCATGATTATCATGATTATTGATATTAACAGTTAACATAGTTTATGTTACTTTAATTTTATTAATCTGTGACTAATATTGATTCAATAATTTCAGTATTGATTGATAAACTTACAATAGTAGGCCACTAGATGATTTTACTAGTTTTACTGGTACATTAAAAATTAATTTAAATAAATATAATTCACTCTGGAACTATTGATTTAAAATATGTGAATGTTTTGTCCTAACATATTATTGTTAATATTAATAGGATGTAGATATTAAAACTAACCAAGATGCACCAGTCATAATGCCTGATGTGGATGTTGAGGTTGAAATATCTGGGGATCAAGTACAAGGGAATACGAAAAATGAACCTGGTTCTATGAGTGATTGTTCACAGACTGACATAAAAGATGAAGTCAAAGATGATTGGATTAAGGATAATGATGATTATGAGCAACGAAATGACGAAGGGTATGAAGGTGATATGGAAGGAGATGGTGGTCTTATGCCTCCGCCTTCTGTTATTCCGTAAGTTTTGATTTCCTGTATTTTAAATTAACTTACCACAATTAGTGGATAGAGGATACTATAAATTTATTTCACTGCCCAAATTAATTTCTTCAAGAGTAGATTTGTTTTAGTTGTCTAGCTGCAGGATCAGGATACAAATTTTAATGAGATATAATATGAGTTTAATAGAAATACAAAATTAACATATCAATTAACATAACAATTTTGAACAGTAAAACTCAGAGGTCCGAGAAACCAAAAAAGTTGGAAACTCCGTTAGCTGCCATGTTGCCGTCAAAGTATGAAAATGTGGATGTTACTGAACTATTTCCAGATTTTAGACCTGATAAAGTAAGTGAAATATTTTATTTCTTCAGTGTTATTTTAATGACTTAGATACATACATTACCCAAAAAAAATTTCAGGTGCTCCTATTTTCACGCCTTTTCGGTCCCGGGAAGCTATCTAGTTTGCCTCAAGTTTGGCGTGGAGTGAAGAAGCGTAGACGTCGAAGGCGTTCAGGTAGCACTAGTAGCGATACGCAAACACCTGAAACACAGGAACTACAGTGCGCTAGTGATGATGAAGAGAAACTTCTTAAGTGAGTAATACATAAATAAACTAGCTTTTAAATTATCGCTTTCTATCGTCTTAACACATTGTACGTAATTACATTTCTTATAATTTGCCTAACCTCTTGACAGAGTATAATAATAATTAGTAATTAATATAATAATTCTCCACATCTCTATATAAAGCAATATCAGAGATAACTTTGATTCAATATTAATTTTATATAGGCCTATGGAAGATAATCAAACATCAAACTCAGAAAATAACATGAATTCAACTGGTGAAAAATCTCAGAAACCTACACCTGCACATTGGCGTTTTGGACCAGCTCAAGTCTGGTACGATATGATGAATGTCCCCGAAACTGGGGAAGGTTTTGACTACGGCTTCAAATTAAAGGTACTAAATTTAGTTTGAAAATTATACTGCATTAAAAATTTCCAGAAGAGCAGCTTGAATTATTCAGAACTTACTGGTTGACCCGGTGAACTTTATATCACCGGCAACCCACTACTAACGCCACCTTTTAAAAGAAATTGGAAGTGGCAGTGATGAAAAAATTAAGCGAACAAAACATGATATAAATAAATCAAATTTGTCCAGCCGATTTAGAGTTATAGCGAGACTAATGAACAGCTGTTTATATTTATATATAAGAGAAGATTTTTAAAATAGTAGTATTGTATTAAAATATATTAGAGTTAAGATAATATGTATGGTTTAGTCAGAAATTCAGTCATAAAATTAAAATGCTTTGATTAAATTTTTTTAGGCGCCCTCACCTGATCGAGAAGACAAACCAAAAGAGGCAGAGCCCACAGAAAATATTGAGAGGGATTCATTAGACAGTCCTGATAGTGGTTTTCCGGAGGACTCTTTTCTGATGGTGTCACAGTTGCAATGGGAAGATGACGTTATATGGGATGGCAATGAGATTAAACACAAGGTTGGTCAATTATAATTTCAAATGTTTACGAAGAGTATAAAGTATTATTTTACTGTATAGTCAGAGGACAATTTTCCGCTTCTGGCTGTTCTAGATGAACAATAACACAGTGAATATCGTTCCATAACATCATTATGCTTGCCGATGCGAGTAAGTGGTGACAGTAGTAACCGAAACATTAACATGCTTTCCGAAACACGAAGGGGTTAATTTCAGAATCTCGAATTTAGAATCGACCGACCTATCTGAAAACAAATTTTTCTTTGCTTTCGTGATTGAAATCGAATGCTTAAACTTATAAGCCAGCAAGCATTATATTAGGTGGGCCGTATTCTTGATTGCTTCCTTAGTGGAATATAGATGATTTTTGAATGATAGATTGGCTCTGCTTACCGGTAGCCCTTCGTAAAGTTGATTCAATTGGACCACACATCGGAATCAACGCCCGTTTATTGGTTATATCACTTCCAGGTTCTGGCTAGGCTGAACAGTAAGAGTAACGCAGCAGGTTGGGTGCCTACGTCAGTCAGTCGGACTGCACAACAGTTCTCGCACCCTCGGCCACAGGCACCAGCGCCTTTGCAGACTAAGCCAGCGACGTGAGAATTATTGTTATTATTCATACACGAGCATTCTTATCTTGGGGCCATGACAAATGTCACAGTATACTTAGGCTATTTGAAATATTTTGTGATTTTGACATAGCTTTTGGTTCGAGACAGCGAGCCCTTACATTATCAACCATTAATATATTATGTTGATCCATATTATATGACCTCGTTGTTTTATCTTTATCTGAAGAACGAAGCCATGAAATATAATCAGGAGCAACCAGAGTTTAGTCGTAATAAATTTATTTCAGTGCGATAGCTACCACATCAAACTCCCAAACAGGCGCTTCAACAGAAGGAGAAGACAACACGTGGTACAGCATCTTTCCTGTAGAAAACGAAGAGTTAGTTTATGGCGTGTGGGAGGATGAGGTCATATGGGATGCTGAAAATATGCCCAAAATACCTAAACCAAAGATTCTTACTTTGGATCCTAATGACGAGAATATTATACTCGGAATTCCCGATGACGTTGACCCGTCTAAGATTACAAGAGGTGAGTAGAAAGCTAACTGTAGTTAGAATTAAGGTGTTAATCAGAAAGATCGAATTTAAAATCTTAATACTTAATACATTATCATTAATTGAGAGAACTTCCATAATCAAATGGATATCACACCTCCTAGATACAACTACTTGTATCTCTATATATATTATAACTATGTAATAAAAACCACGTAGTTTTTACTGTAACAGTAAACTACGAACTTTTTATGTTATTTATACAATGTTTCTATAAATTTATACAATTTAATATTTCATTATAATTAAGATTGATAGTTCTGGAATCAGTTTGTTATGCAGTTTGACAAATAAAAATTTATGTAATATTAAAATAAAACAACGAGTGTGTTTCTTTTTCCAAGAACGCGGACCAGCGCCGAAGGTGAAAATACCACATCCTCACGTAAAGAAATCGAAAATACTATTAGGAAAAGCCGGTGTTATCAATGTTTTACAAGAGGATGCACCGCCGCCGCCTCCCAAGTCCCCCGACAGGGATCCATTCAACATATCTAACGACGTGTAAGTTTTATTCAATAAAATGAAAATAGCCTCCAAAACTTATAACCGATCCTAGCTCGTTGGCATAATGGTTCCAGCGAAAACTAAGTATTTTCTACCATCACATGATCCTGCCTACCGTAAGGCATAAGGACTAAATCCGGAACCGCGAGGATATACGGACTCTTTCCCCATGTGTGTGTATCTATGCCTTCTGTTACCAACTCTCTTTGGAGCGTGACACCACAAAATGTGACATAGCTTCAGGCTGGTCTGCTTGTTTAACCTGAATACTATCCTTATAATTGTCTAATGGTGTGCCAAGAATACGCGGACTCGCACAATGCTTTCTAGTTACTGCAGTTGGACCCTGGATGGGTCAATGGAAATTGTAACCTCAAGATTACAATTTCCATTGACCCATCCAGGGTCTTTTGCGTCGAAAGGCACATTAAGTCCCACTTGTTATGGCAATCACTTTGAACCACCAATATGCATTGCACCAGCGATAATATTGACATAATCAAAACGTGCAATTTCAGATTTTACCAGCCCAAATCTCAGAATCCTCGTCTCAAAGTGGGTGGTGGTCAATTAATCCAGCACAGTACACCAGTGGTGGAACTTCGAGCACCGTTTATACAAACTCACATGACTCCTGCGAGATTGCGTGCGTTTCATCGTCCAGCTATGAGGAAGTTATCGTATGGGCCGCTCGCTGCCCAGGGACCACATCCTGTACAACCATTAATAAAACACATTACTAAGAAGGCTAAGGTATGAATATTACTTGTTATTGAACTATGAGAGGAATAACGTCCCATTGATATGTGACGTCCCATAGATGCGCCATGTTTGTATACGTACGCTTATTAATATCAATAGGTCTCAAGTGAGGTATTGGAAATGTGACAGATAATAATGTTATAGAGTGTATATTATTTTTAATAAACAACTCGATTTCGAGAGAAACTATCAACTGGATATGTTGAACCAGCAACTTTTTGTTTTATACAAAACAATATTATACCTATTTTTAGTTGTGTCTAACTACCTTCAATACATTTTACCTAATTAGATTAAGTATAATAATAATCATTAATAATAATTGACACTTTGATTAGTTGCATATTTTTGCAGCGATGATCCACTCGCTTTTTCTATTATCGATAGTCTGGTAACTTGAAAGTGCACATCTCTGTTACAAAAGAGATTTATGCATCGTCTGCGACTCAAATCGGGAGCTAGTTTAGACATTATCGTATTGATATGAGTGTGGATTTTTTAAATGCATCTTAAAATAATTTAGCGCCTTATGTATTATAGAAGACTGTCTATCTGGTTTCTACTAACTGGTTTTAAAGAAGTAAGAAGTTATTGATTCAAGTATAAAATCAAATCATAACTTCTTTAAATATTTTGTATATTTGACTAAAAGGTGTCTAAAACTAAAAGAACATTTATTGAAATATTATGTATTTCTTCTTACTTTTAAGAGCTATACAAAAATAAAGTTTTGATAGATTTTCAAATTAATGAATTCGTAGATAGAATTTAAATATTATATAAAAGGGTGTCAGTAATATCTCTGACTATTTATATGTTATAAATATTTATATGTCATCACCCATAGCAACGCGAAGCCGAGCGTCTTGCATCTGGTGGTGGTGACGTGTTCTTCATGCGAACGCCCGAAGATCTCAGCGGGAGAGACGGTGAAATCGTTCTGGTGGAATTCTGTGAGGAACACCCACCTCTCATCAGCCAAGTAGGAATGTGCTCTAAAATAAAAAACTACTATAAAAGAACTGCGATCAAGGTAAGTGTACTGTTTTAGTTTTCTGTTTAATAACATATTTGTTTTTCAAATTTAAAACTATTGGATATAAACATTTTAAAGCTTTGACTAAACCCTGCATTAATATGGCCATAAGTACATAAGAGTCATAATAAATATATACTATTGCTTATATTAAAGCACAATTAAAATAGTACGAATGTCTGCTGAACTATTCGACTAAATATTTTTATTATTTACAGGATAGTGGTCCGAAATCGTTGAAATATGGTGAAATTGCGTACGCGCATACATCGCCATTCCTTGGTATTCTACCACCCGGAGCCACGCAACCAGTCGTTGAAAACAATATGTATCGAGCTCCCATATACGAACACACGATGCAACCCTCTGATTTCCTTGTGATCAGAACCCGGTAAGAAATAATTCTTTATTTTGTAAATGGAAAACTCATGAAACCATTCATCTTAAGCTGAGGTCAGAGACGTGTCTGAAATTTATCAGAAATCCATAAACATAAAGTCGTTTTCAATACTTCACAACAGTGGTGCTGCTGTCGTTTTATACAAGTTGACAGCTGAACGCAAACACTGTCGAGATTGTTCAATTCTATTAAAATTTACACTATAACTACGGTTATGTATATTATATTAGACAAATTATTAGTCTTAAAGTTTTAAAACTAGTTTTTAGTTATAAAACTAATATAATAAGTTCAGTGGTATGATTTAATACATAGTGTTTTTAATGCAAAGTGTAATAAACTGCTCAATTGACTTGAAGCAGTGGTTTTTATTAGATACACCAATTGTGTTTTCTTATGGAATTAGAGTAAAGTGTACGTAACTAAACCCGCGGTCAATTGTTGCCAGGAAAGAAAATATCCGACGAGAAATAGCAAGCATTACAGAGTTTACTTGTCGCGCCGTGATGGATAATTTTAGATGTTGCTTACATCGTAACGAATAACATTTTTATTTCTTATTATAAGGATTATAACATAATAAAAACCTTTTACGAATGTTTTTTTAAATTTTGTACCTGTCTAGTTACTTATCGGATCCTTCTATTTTGTTCTAGTCAAGCGTACTATATACGCGAAGTGGATGCTGTGTTTGTTGCTGGTCAAGAATGCCCTTTGTATGAAGTTCCAGGCCCCAACTCTAAGCGGGCTAATAATTTCGTTCGGGACTTCTTACAGGTGTGTATATATCTCTTTCTATCTAATTCAGATAGATTTATATCTCTGATATAAGAATTTTATAAATATTTTTATCACAAGAATACTCACTATATTTCAACTTATAGTTGTTTCTTTATATTTGATTCACAGGTATATATTTACCGATTGTTCTGGAAGTCTACACATAATCCAAGGCGTATAAAAATGGACGATATAAAAAGGGCCTTTTCTTCACATTCTGAGAGTTCTATAAGAAAACGTCTGAAATTATGCGCTGATTTTAAACGTACCGGACAGGATTCAAATTGGTGAGTACCTCTTTTGGTGGTGACATACTGAGGGGCATTGGAAGAACCTAATCAATGATTAATTAATTATTCTGGGTTTCAGTCACCTTTGCAAGAATAGTTTCTGCTTACGAGGCGTTAAATTTTAACATATTATACTTTTTTATTTCGGGGTAGATGTTGGCCTCGATTTCCTCTAATGGTAAGCCAAGATAATGACGAATATGGAAGCTAACTAAACCTGGATTTCTCAACCACAAATTAAATATGTCAAAATTCAACTCCTCGTATGGTTTTGTTTACGAGATCTGTATCTGTTGATAGATTACTGAAATCCAGATCGACCATTGTATGTTTACGCAAAGTCCCAAATGGTTAAGATGTATGCCGGCAATTGTACCTCATTATTCTTTGTCAATATCTATCACTGGTTTCTCCCTAAGGTGGGTGATAAAGCCGGAATTCCGTCTGCCTTCTGAAGAAGAGATCCGAGCGATGGTCTCTCCCGAGCAATGTTGTGCGTACTTTAGTATGGCCGCTGCCGAGCAACGCCTCAAAGACGCTGGTTACGGAGAGAAGTTTATCTTCACCCCGCAAGAGGACGACGATGAAGAGATGCAGCTGAAAATGGACGACGAGGTATGTTAATATTTCGAATAACAGTTTTAGTATCATTGAATATACATATATTTCCTACTAGTTGTCCCGGTGAACTTTGTCACACATAAAACCTGCTTGCTACCTTAAATCAACGCCATCTTTTCAAAGTAATTCGAAGTAAGGGTAAACGAAACGAAACGTCAGTGAGTTAATTTATTTTAGCTTTGGTTCACGATGATAATTGTAATATTTGTAAAATATGTGAGTTTGACATGGAGCACAATGTTGAAGACGTGAAGCACTTCGTTCTTAGCATTGGTCGTAGATCGATTTTTCATTAGTTGATAATTAAAATACAAATTTAATCAATTTCAAAAATAACTTTTTAAAAGACATGTTTCAGATTCAAATTATCCATATTTAAGTTTATAAATATTAGAACATAATTTATTTTATGAGTTACGATCGTTTTTTTTAATGGTGCGTTTTTACGAGAATATTACGTATTTTCCTTTACTTTCTCGCTTTATGCATAAAAATAATTCGTTTACATTAAGTAAATTAAAATGGTTCATCTGTAACTGTTTCAGTAATTGCATTATTATAATTGTTAGCCAAATTTTAAACCAAAATACTGCTTGAATTTAGCGGGTTACTTGATATTGAATCTTAGCCACGATAGATATCCCCATTTTATTTAGTAGTGCAAACAAAGATGGACCTGCACATATTAAAATTACGCTATTTACACTGTAATATTGTGTATTTTCTCGTTGGTTTACTTTTTTATATATAGAAGGCTTCTGTACAAACAGGTCAAAGTGGCCCCCTGGAACACAACTCGCGCTTACATCCAAGCTATGCGCGGTAAATGCCTACTGCAACTTACGGGTCCGGCAGACCCCACAGGATGCGGTGAAGGATTCTCCTACGTGAGGGTACCCAACAAACCCACTCAGCTGCCGAACGAAGAACAACAACCGAAGAGAACTGTTACAGGCACTGATGCTGATCTTAGAAGACTGAGTTTGAATAACGCTAAAGCGCTGCTTCGAAAGTTTGGGGTGCCTGAGGAAGAGGTAAGTTTGCCTTCTTTGATATTTTTGGGCGATATTTCAGAGTGAGTACGCAAGTAGCATTGTAAAGCAAAGAAAGGTCCAAATTTTCGTTTAAGGAAACAAGTGATATTTTTTTTTGTAAATATTGCTATAATATTGGTAAATTTTATTAAGCTATCTACGTATGGTTCTGCTAGCGAAGAGTTTAATTTTACTTTAATGTATTATTGTATGTGTCGCATAATATAGTGTGGACATGACAATTACAACGTAAAAAAAACTAAATAAATAAATAGGATTTATTTGATATTTCTAAAAAGAAGTTTCAATATTTATAAGAAATCAATGTTTGGATTTAAAGTCGTATGGTCGTTTGGAGACTGTTTAAAAAATAAAAATATATACATACAAACATACATACTTCACTTTTACCTCGTAAGTAAAACGATCCGTAGATAGATTATAGAATCCCTATATTATAGAACAGTAATATTAAGAAGTACGTTTGTATGCTGAAGAGCTGTTTTCAAAACTGAAAATAATTAAGCAAAGATTTGTCTATTGATTTTATCTTATTGATTTTGATAGGGCGTAGATAATCCAAATAATTTTAAGTTCCGGTGTAGATAAGTATAACAAAATAATATAACGATAATATTTTTATTAACTCTTATGTTCGTTCGCTTAGATCAAAAAGCTATCTCGATGGGAAGTTATTGACGTTGTAAGAACATTGTCTACGGAAAAAGCCAAGGCTGGGGAAGAAGGAATGACAAAGTTTTCAAGAGGTAACAGGTTCTCCATTGCTGAACATCAAGAGAGGTATGTAAATTTCAATAACATTGAAATTGTTTAAATAATGAGAATATGAGTGTATAGAATATAACGTATAAAATTTCTTTCAATATAAAATTTAAGGAATATAAAAATAATAAGCATGTAAGTTTATAAATACTTTTTACTGTACAGGTACAAAGAAGAGTGCCAACGTATCTTTGAGCTTCAAAATCGTGTACTGCAGAGTACTGAAGTTCTAAGTACCGATGAGGCAGAGAGCTCGGTCAGCGAGGAATCTGATCTGGAGGAGATGGGCAAGAATCTTGAAAACATGCTGGCTAATAAGAAAACTACCGAACAGGTTTGATTTTCTAATATAAAACTTGGTATAAATAAATAAAGTTCAGTTTGCAAGCGCGCGGAGTCTGTATATCGGCTTTAAATTTTGTTGACTCGTTAAAGTATAGTATCACTATGTTCACGTCTGTCTCTAGTTCTTTATAACTAGTCCTTATATATTTAATCATTTATGTAATTATTTGTATTACTTGTATAATCTTATGTCTCTTTCTATCTCTCCGTATTATTGCACCAAATCTATCTATAAGCAATGCTAACTATGTAATTGCGTTTTATTATTTCTGAGCTGGAATTCAAAATTAGAATAAGATAAAGATATGAGTCACCGATTACCGTATTTATTGTTTATTTTTTATTGCTATTCAGTTATCATTGGAAAGAGAAGAAGCTGAAAGAGCGGA
The DNA here is from genome assembly GCA_943193645.1 of Acentria ephemerella. Classification (NCBI taxonomy): domain Eukaryota; kingdom Metazoa; phylum Arthropoda; class Insecta; order Lepidoptera; family Crambidae; genus Acentria; species Acentria ephemerella. The sequence goes on along the minus strand of OW971886.1, from coordinate 3,787,225 downwards.
ATTAAGGAAAATGATTTTAGGCCAATCAGAGAAGAAGCCACAAATAAACCAAATAGATCAACAAGCATCCAGTCAAGGTAAGATGTAATTAATGGTTAGTTTGGTGGAGTGGTGACACTTCAGATTTTTAACAGAAGAAAATACAAGTTTTTTTCTTGCTTACATTATTCAGCAGGTCGAGTCCTGAGAATCGTTCGTACATTCCGCAATGCATCCGGTCAGAGGTACACTCGTGTAGAACTTGTACGTAAAGCAGCTGTGATCGAGGCGTATACGAAGATACGGTCGACCAAAGACGACACTTTCATAAGACAGTTCGCCACCATGGATGAAACTCAGAAAGAGGAAATGAAGAGGGAAAAAAGAAGAATACAGGTGCTAATTTTCGATAGAATTTATTTTCAGAAAAGTTTCATTGTTTAATACCCAGTTATATAATTTGAAATAATTTTCATAGGAACAACTCCGGCGTATCAAGAGGAATCAGGAGAGAGAAATACTAGCAGGCAATGTTTCAGTACCAGGTTCGTCCAATAAATTATGTTTTTGTATTTATCAACACAATTGCTCGTAATGTGAGCCTTATTAAATCGCTTTTACGGCCATAAACGATAGGCTTGGAAAAATAAGGTGTTTATTATGCTGTTAAAATAAGAACAAGACGAAGTTGTCATTGTTGTTGCGGTGCTAATCGTTCTTTTGATCGGATATTATATTATCTTGCTTGCATCTTGGAAATGTAGCTTACGTCAGGCTTATATTGCCGCACTATAATTAGACATTTCTCTACATAATATGCTTTAGTATTCTTATAAAAAACTTTCAACAAGTATTAAAATAGGATATTTGATTATATCGTATATGCTGCTGAGTTGATGATTCTGGCCCTAATTTAGATAGCACACTAAAATTAAATTTTACTTCAGTATTTAAATCCGTCTCGACTAAAATGACAGTAAGAAGTAGAACTGTCAAATAACCTTAATTTAGACAGTTGTAAAGGAACCATAGACAATTTTAGTAAACAATTACATACAAGGCGCTCCCTAAAACAGCAATATCATGACTAATATGCAATGAACTTAAGTTATAGAGTGAGTACTTAACAAGCAGATCCTGTGTATTTAAACTTGTCATGAACTAGTTTCTAAATAGAAAAACGCATAAATTAACAAAACTTATGCGTTTCTATTTTCAAATTTCAGCTGTATTGAAATATAACCAAGTAACAGAAATGGTCGGGTTAAATAGTGTCGTTGAAAAAGAATGATAACTGCGAAACTTCAACATAAATATTATTTTACAGGCATGAACCTCTCGATGTTGAATGATATGAGTTCACCATCTCCCAGCTTGATTCCGTTAGGCCAGATTAAGCAAGAGCCAGATGTACATACGCCTTCTCGTCGCCGCAACAAGTTGAAGCCCGACCTGAAGTTAAAGGTAACATAATAGCCAATTCTGATACAGGAATAGATCAAGCAATATTTATTCACTGAATATTTGATTCGGTGAACTTTGTATCACCTACAACATGTTAAGATCGCCATCTGTTAAAAGTAATCCCAAGTTGCGGTGGAGTGACAAATTTGAATACTAATTGACATATATCAAATTTATATTTTTTAAGTTTTCTTAAGGAATTATCCTTTTTGTATATATTTAAACATCGGTATGTTATAAAAACTCAACTGAATTGTATCGAACAAAACACTAAAAATGATTACTATCCAGTCAAACAGTTTTTGAGTTTTAGCGAGACTAACGAACACGTTCATTTTTATATATAAGACGTAGATTATATCCTACAATCAGTTCAAAAAAAGGTTTAGCCATCGGCTATTATTTTTTTATTAAATGATTGTTGTACTCGCGTTTCACCCGATAAATATTGCACGGCATTAAATATAATGATGTAATTAAAAGTAATTGTATTAGATACGGTTCTTTAACAATTTATACTAACAAAGACAAGTTAAATTGATGAAACTTCATGCTTTATATTTTCCAGGTGCATTTTACTAAGAATATATATTTTTTATATTACATTAAAGCGTTGTAATAAAATATTTTTTAATACAACGTTATAATGAAATTGAATTCGAAATTGACTTATTTGAAGGAATAAATTTTCCTACCGGTTGTTTGGGATTTGCTCGACCTATAGTCGTTCTTACTAAAGGAACATAAAAAAGCGATTTATCTAAAGTATCTACTTTAACTTAAACAAATAAATTTTGTAACTGTCGTAGTGTGGTGCTTGTGGCAATGTGGGTCACATGCGCACGAACAAAGCATGTCCGCTTTACACCGGTGCCATGGGTGGAGGTCCGCCTTCCCCGCCAGATTTGGACGTGGATATGCCCCCCGAAGTTGACGAGGATGACCCTGGAGGTTACGTGGACGGCACCAAACTGACGCTACCATCGAAGTTTGTCAAGGTAAATGGTCTTACGTTGTTCATTGTTATAATATATCCCTACTTATTAAACCGCAGTATTGTTATTTGATAAAATTTATTGTTTCCGATTCCGATATTTACAATTATATAGAAATAAAACCAGACATTAAATAGCCCCCAGTTATAAACTATGTATTTTTTATTTTTCTACATTATTTTAAAACAAATTCTTTAACAACTTTTATTATTTGACAACCAGCAATCGGTAGACGAACTCAAACGTCGCGGCAGCAGCGGTAGACGCGGCGAATTCCGCGCAGCCGGTCGCAACAAACGTCGCGGCACGGCTTCAGAGTCGTGCGACTATTTGGTGAAGAGACCTGCGGAGAGGCGTCGCACTGACCCGCTGGTTACACTGTCGTCGCTACTGGAAGATGTTCTGAATCATATGCGGCATTTGCCCGATGTTCAGCCGTTTTTGTTCCCGGTCAATCAAAAGGTAAGAATATCACAACATACGCCCTCTGGTGATAGAGATCAGAAGCTACATGGAAAGCGAAAAGGTGTTCTGAACTTCATTTTACGCGTTCTCAATTTTTTTCTTCTCATATCCTAATTTGAGCCCGTATTATTGAACGAGGCCGTATTTAAGACGGAAATCTAGTTTTAAAAGTAGTTTTAATACGAGCTTTAATTTTAGAATGGTTCTTGAAATGATATATATTAATCGAAGCTCAGCTATTTAATTACTTATTCCAGAAGAACATTTACGTTAAAATCTAAAACAATTTTCAACTTGCTAAAATAATAATAAATCCGCGCAAAAAATAATTAAAGTTAATAATGAAATAAACGATCGATTTGTTTGCCTCTCGACACTGAGAAGAACAACAAAATAAAATAGAATTAAAATAGTATTAAACTCATTTTGTTAGTTTAAAGACTGAGATAATTAGAATTTAAGATTTTTTTATGGAATTATCGTTTTGTTTGTTAAGCTTCGACTGACACTTTGAAAGTTCGAAACTCACATAAACTAATATTTTCTAGCTTCTGATTCAAGAAGTAGATATATTTTCATATAAAGATTGATATTTCATTCGTTTTGCCCAGATGGTCGCTGACTACTATCGGATAGTGTCGCGGCCAATGGACCTGCAAACCATTCGCGAGAACCTCCGACAGAAGCACTATCAGAACAGAGAAGACTTTCTTGCTGACGTTAACCAGATAGTTGAAAACTCTAGTCTTTATAATGGTTAGTAAAAATCATTTTGTAGTTAATAATTTTTTTTCATCAACTAACCTATTGTCATTTTGAACTGTAAACTAAAAAGCGCATGTAACGTAAAATTAAGAAAACTTTCTATGCTTTCACATATATGTAACAATAGATATTATTAACTTGATAGTAATATTTATTTCTGCTACATGCAGGGGCCACAAGTAGTCTCACCATAGCCGCCCAAAGAATGTTACAAAGATGTGTCGAGAAATTGGCTGAGAAGGAAGAACAGATTATCAAACTGGAAAAACAAATTAATCCACTTCTAGACGATAATGACCAGGTAAACGTTTGGTTATACTTCAGGTTATTTTAAAATAATAAACAGAAATATATACATATATCAAAAACGGCGCCAGCGCAACTTTATTGCATACGAAGTCATTGTAGGATAGCAGTATAGTTGATTTTTGCTTAACCGTTATTGTTTTTTATGCGGAGCTCGGTGGTATAGTGGTATAGTACTCGTTGGTTCAATTTCGATTACGAATACAAACCAACTTTCACTAAGGAATCCTGGAACAGTCATTCAAAATTTGGTATCTCGAGCGGTTCCGTGCTTAAGGCGCGTTACGCTGTTGGTCTCGGTTTTTACGGTCATCGCTTTCACCCACCAACCCGCATAGGGCCACCGTGGTGGTGTTATAGTTCAAATTCTGCATGTGTTTCTCTCAAGCCCGTGCCCAGCAGTGGGACGTTCATAGGCTAATGATGAGTTCTTTTTACGTTTAGCTATGTTTTTGCAAGTATAGAGGTTATTATGATAAGAATTTTCATACTGTGTGTTAACTAAGTCATGTTACGTAGATGCGTGTTCGTGGTCGAAGAAACTTGTTTCTATTGCGGTTATCCTATGGATGCTTGTATTCAACTGGCTCCGTAAATGCATACTCTTATCCGCCCGGCAATCCAGACCTTATTTGGCCCGTTGCTCTAAAGTATATTTTTTGTTTCATAGGTGGCGTTGTCTTACTTGTTAGACAACCTATTGACAACTAAGTTAAAAGTGATGCCTGAAGCGTGGCCGTTCCTCAAGCCTGTCAACAAGAAACAAGTCAAGGACTACTATAATGTCATCAAAAAGCCTATAGATATGGAGACTATGAACAAGAAAATATTGGGTACGAATTTGTTGTTATAAAACAAGGAATATCACCGTAGTTGGTGCGGATATGTCAATAAAAATATATCATCGTGATTTCCCTGGTTGTAACGACGCGCACTTAAGACCCGGCCGTGTTTTCTTGTTGTAATTACAACCGTTTTCATATGGGAAAATATTCAACACGCGTTACTTTTGGATCAACAAACGTAATGTTCTAGTTTTAAATTCCTTTCGATTCTCCTTATTTGTCGGTATGCGTTTTGTGCTGATTATTATAGTGCTTCTATTACAAATAAACTTTTTGAGTTGAGTTTTCGACCAAAAGTCACGTGTGAAATTAAATTATTTTAACGAAGAGTTATTCATTAGTGAAGTGAAGAAATATCCGCCACAATACATTCTGTATTCGTTATTCAGCTTCAAACTAATTGCTCATAATGCAATCCAAATAATAATTTATATCTCTAAATTTTATAACTAAATCATGTTATCTTTAAGGTCCGCGTTACTGTTATTCAATAATAAATATCCATTATTACCCATAAAAACCAATCAATCAATATAAAGCTACAAACTCAAAAATAATTTCGGGATAGGAAATTATTTTTTTTTGTCCATGTGCAATACAATCAGGGCGTTTGTCTATTGAATTTGAAATAATAAAAACACGTGCTCATGGAAATTAATTAATTGGTTTTAGCTCACAAATATCACAGTCGTGACGAGTTCTTGCGAGATGTTCAACTTCTGGTGGACAATTGTCGGGCGTACAACGGACTCAACTCTCAATTCACGAGGCAAGCCGAAGCCATACTCAAGGTTACGCAAGAGGCTCTCGAGCAGGTACGTTATCAGATATATAGGTTGAATTTAGTAAGTGCGCATGCATGGCCAAACCTGACAGCACGAGGAATACCGAAAATTTTCGGAAAATCAATTATCCTACCCCGAGTCTAACACATTGATTTTGATAACAATCAATCTGTATTCAGACTAATAAGGAACGAATTCTAGCCGGAAATGACATGCAACGAACCAATTTGGCCATTGACGTCCACTTGAAAAAATTAATCTGTATAGTTTTGGTACGTTTAAAATAAGTCATGAAATGTCTTTCCTTACAGTTCGGTGAAAACGTTAGTCAGCTTGAAGCTAATATTGCTCGAGTACAACAGAAGATGCTAGAAGATGCGGAGCATTCAGACCTGGATGTAGAGGATACTGCGCCCCCGCCCCCACCACCGTCTGGTGACGACAAACGTGGCAGAGGCAGGCCGAGGAAACATAAGCCTTCTACATCTACTTCAACCGATGGTAATATGTTATTCATTATCAACATAAGCAATTCAATATTGTTCAAGTGTTCTTGTAGTTTTAAGGAAAAAAAACTATTTTACTTCGTTTTGAGCTCAAAATTTAATAATTTTGAAGAAGAATCATTATTGATGGAAAGTAAACAAGAACAAATAGTATGAAACTTGAAGTTAAATTTATTTTTTAACAAATTCTGAAATCTGTTACTTAAAGGTGATAAAGAACGGGCAATATTTTCCCAATCAACAAATTTAATTTTGATTGTCAGCTATTCTATTGAAAAAGTTAATTTGTCCAAGAGTAGTGTTATTATTACATCAATTGATTTAATAATACTATTCGGTACTTTACAATGTTTCTCTTTCTAAAAATTTTTGATTACATCCTTCGTTTGTGTTTGTCCATCAACTTTTAGTAAGTGTGACATCAGTAAACTTACTCGTAATTATATCAAAAGACATATCCCTCACACTCACACACTTTCTCCCTCCCTCTCTCTCTCTCTCTCTCTCTCGTGCTCATTTAAAAATAAACTCTATTTTTGTTAGGTGGTCCACCCAGAAAGCGTGGCCGACCAAAACGCGACCAAAACAGTTTGGAAGAAGGTAAGTTTTTAATTGCATTTATGGTTGTTATTTATTCTGGGTCTCAAAAATGCTATCCATGGTGCATTATGGTACCAATACAAGAAACGGTACATAATGGGAGTAGGAATTTTTTTTTCCTCTTGGGGGTGCCCAACAACCGTTCTGCACCAGATGATAATTAAATTGGTTAGCACAATTAGTAAAAACCCCTTAAATAAGACAACAATCAAAAAGTAAAAGAGTTATAATTAAAAAAAAACTTACTTAAGTACTAAGTAATTAGATTTAGTGTCATGTCATCCATCTATTATGTTACCTGAACATGCTTAAACATGCGTTTACGAATATTAGTTGAGCCTGCAGTTGTAACTATGATAATTTAGTCGCGTACCACACTTGTATGTTGTAAATCTATTTTATGTAATCAATAAATTTATTTAATTAATCAATAATTTATTTAATCAATAAATAAAGAATAAATATCGAGGTCGTTTAAAAATACAATTATCTTTTTTTTCTTAAATAGATCTCCAGTATTCTGATAGTGGCAGTTCAGAATTGGAAGAAGTGGAACAAAAAGACGCTATAGAAAGTCTGGTGCAACACTCTATCAAGCATGGTAAGTTATCATGGAGTTCTTTTGTATTAAAACTTCGAAGACAATTACGAGGAACTATCTGGCGAAGTGGTTCGAGTGCGGTGGTTCTAATTACAAAAACAAACCTTTCGCCATAGTTGGTACCAGATGGATCATTCAATTCAAGTTCCCCCGTATTTCAGCAAGCAACTTAAGCCTCTCATTTGCTCTCAGTAGTTACAGTAACCGCTTTTACCAACAAATCTACTACTCCTTCATTTAAAATACTTGTACTCAATCCTACAATCACTGTTAAAGTCAACTTAAAGTATACGTTTCTTTGTATGTTTAGACTAAAACTGGTCTCAAACAAAATTAAATTTTATTAAATAGTCAAAGCACTGTCCTGGTAGAATTATCCTATCTCGTGATAACACATTTCTATATTTGAAAGAAGAATGCAATAAAGTATATAGCGTTTTGTACATTTTTTTTTCAAAATGTCTCGTTTTTGTGAGAATATTGTGGATTTTACTTAAATATTCAACATAAAAATTCTTATAATAAATTATCAAGATGTATTTACAAACCTAAAATTTTTAGTCGAAAATCGTCTTAAAGTGGGGTAAGTGATATTGAACCTTGACGCTGTAAGATAGAGTTTTATCGATAGCACAAGTTTTTTTAGATCGATAGCTACGATTGGTACGTAGTCTGAATTTTGGAAGCCGCCTCTTGATACTTCATTTAGTGTTAAATTTTGTTATAGATGTAGAGCTCCCTTCAATAAGCGAGCCCTTCGATACGTCAGAGTTCCTGATTAAGCGGGAGATACCCGACGAGCCACCACCTCACTCCGAAGATTTTGTCGATCTAGACCAACAGAGTACAGATTACACCTTCCCAACTGTAGTTAAGGTGTGTATAAACTATTATCAAGCACTAAAATCATATTATCATATATAATAATTTAGCTATTAGACCGCTTTAATTAAAAGTAGTATCTTCATATTGTACATTAAAGAATATTCATCTTACATACATATATCTATCTATCTATCTAGTCTTATCGGTAAGCGTCCAAGTACATGTCTCACCAATATCTCCATTTCTAATTAGTTATATATATCACTATTTACTTGATTGGTTTGACATGGTGCTAAACTGTCAATCTACTCTGAGGCTTACCACAAACCCAGACGCCTCAAACGGTCTACTTAATATCAAAGTATACCTAGGTAGGTAGGTAGTATACTTTCATACTAATTTATTTTATATCATCCAGGAGGAGCCCATAGAACCGGATATGCACACAGACACGCCAATAATGGATGGGCCTTCCTTAGATCCTACGCAGTTCAAAGAAGAACCTCCTGAGAACTGGCAGGTTAGTTTGTTTACGTGTTTTTCAAAATAATATGGTTTTGATGTTCTATCATATTCAATTTATATCTAACAATATTTTAATATTATTCTGTTTACTCACATTTAATGTAATAATTATTGTAATTAATATATTTATAATATTGTAAGTATGCATTGCTAGGCATACTAATAATTATTAAACTATACAAAAAAACTAACAAAGCATAAATTTAATAGTCACTTCCAAGCAGGTCCAGCTTCCAAGTAGTCAAATGCTTTTTGCCGAAGCATTTTATTTGGACCGTTTTTGAGCAACTTGCAATTTTTTTTATTCTTAACTGGGTAGTTCATGACCTCTTTCTCACCTGATGGTTAGTGAAGATAAGGCCGAAGATGGAAGCGAACTATACCCGAATTGCTCAACCACAGCGAACTGGCTATCTTACCTCCAACTGCCAGAAGACAATACTGTTGGTGCGGTTGATGGTGGTAACTAGCTAGGCGGACTTAGAAAAAGCCCTACCACCAATCAGACCGAGCAGAAAATTTCTACCCCCACTAGAAATTGATCCTCAGCCACTAGACCACAGAGACGGTTAACTCTTACATAATGATATATCTAAGAAAGTATTAATTTATATTGTGGGTTAACAAAATTGAACAATTACGTTTGTCCTCAGCCCGAGCCTGCCATACAAGATGATCTGCAGGTGACTGACAGTGAAGAGGAAGCAGAAGACGGACTATGGTTCTAAAAATAAATTATTTATTGATTTCTGAAACTACATTTAATTTATAATGAAAAAATGTATGGACTGCAAAACAAGAAAATTTTCAATATATACATTATAGTTAGGTAATAATCAAGTCTATGAATTAATTGTTATGTTATAAGCAATAAAAAATTAGATGTTACACATTTGACTTTTATTTTTGTAAAAAATCCAAAGTAATCAAATGGTATTTTTTGTACAGTTTTAGAAATGATTATTTTTTTCTTTAATTTTTTTAGGAGAAAGTGATCAATGAAAGTTGATTGTTAATTTATGGAAATTTATTGAAATTCAGACGTAAGTTTAAAGACAGAAATAGTATTATTATTTTCATTCTATTAGACTGATTTTATTTTTAATCTGATAACTCGAAGTAGAGATTCGGTTGACACATTGACGGAGAAAATGATCTTCAATGTTTTATTATAATAAAATTGAAACATGCCGATGTTTGTACATTATGGACATTAAATTAAAACCAAAATGAGGCGTATATGTACTTATATCCAATGTACAGACCCGTGCAATTAATAGTTTCATCATATGTATACTTAAGTCTCAAGGACAGATTTTTAAGGCCGTTGGTGTAAGGCCTAATGTGTAATTGTTTTGTTCCTCGGCTCGCTGTATGAGGTAGAATCGCGGTAATGTAAACCATATAATTTTATTAATCTAAAGGAAACAAACAATGTTTCTATCGAAAACGATTTTTTTAAAATTTGATGAATAAGTTGATTTTATTCAAATTAATCTTATGATTATCAAAATCGACAAAGCATCTGTAAGCGAAGAAAATTACACGCAGGAGAAGTTGCGGACAACAGCTACTTTTTATATAAAATCGTAATAAAATTATTACTTGACAAACCTGAAGCTTACTTAACAAAGCTTCTATGAGTTTAAAAACAGAATCAAATAGTTGAAACTCGAACTTTACAACTATCCTGTCCGGAATGTTATAATATATTCCAATCGCTACTGGGTATATATAGGATTTTCTGCATACAGCATCGGAAAATCTCCATTCTAGTCGAATTGGCGTACCGCATAGAATAGTAAATGAACCCGAGCACACGTTCTTAGAGATTGCATATTCATAGATTTTAAATATGCGAAACAGTACAATCAAATCGTCGAAATGTGATCGTCTGGCCTAGGATACCTTTGGGTTGCTTTAAGATGCAGACGTTTAAAACCAAAGTGGTTTCCGAAATAAAACTTCTAAGCGTATTCTATCAGAAGTAGGGTAGGTACTATGATGTCCAAAAAATAACTCTGCACCATTGACTAACTTCACTCTTTAACGAAGGACAAAATATTATATATTCGACTTGCTTTCGGGGTTTGTATGTCACTTAGATTAGTGGCAGCCCTTTAGAGTTCACTGCTTAGCACTGTTGATTTCAGAAATTTCCAGATTCTTGAAATAGTGATATGTTGCATCTCCTCTGGGTGCGTTATGTATCCTTAGACAAATGCTTCGTTTATGCATTAAAGTGCCGCAGAGATTCCTGACAGAACCTATATACCGTATCAAGTTTCATACCCATTTGAAATAAGTGTTTGTTTAATTTGCAGTTCCCTATAAGGATTATTGGCACTACAAAGATTTTGTGTCTTATGAATTGTAGTATCTCTCTAAACAACTTACTGTTGAATCCTTTTATCAGAGCCTTCGAATGTTTTTTGTCCTTTTACGGATCGATTGCTTTGTTTTTTTTCTGTTGTCAAGCAAAGAGTAGGCTTTCCTTTTGTGATTCCACAAAAGGGCTCTGTACCGACCAGGGGGGAGTCTTCGCCATTCCTAGTTCATCTGCTTCATCATTCAAGAACACTTGGCGTATTTGTTTCATGAGAAAATACAATATTTTCAAGGCTGATGCAATGTTTTTGGCAAACTTACACGAAGTCATTGAAGTGAAGAGTGTATTTGTTCCATGACACTTTACTTACATGACAACTTCATTCAATTATTATTTTCATCACATATTTGGTACTGCCGTATGGTATCAATCTAACTCCTCGCTGTACAACACAATACGAATATTATTTATTGTATACAAAAATAGAAAACACTACAAAGAAAACGTGTACATACAATAGGCGAGCTTATTGTATTGTAAATAACAATCTTTTCCAGGCAACTATTTCTATTTGACAAAAATTTACAAAAAAGCTTAAAAGTATTGATTCCAAAATCTTTGTTAAGTGACGTTGACAAACGAAACGTTATGCAAACGAAATTATACGACGTCATTTTTAAATACTGCTTTTAAACCCTCATAATTAATTTCAAGAGCCCCTAAGATTTTTTTGGAAGGTACATAATAATTTTTTCCAAGCTCATTCTTAATTAATTAGTCACGACGATAATTACGAGCTACAGTTCCGTAGTCACAACCTATTCATTACGTTGATGTTATTGGAGAGGTTTTGCGTGACTGTGACAACTCATCATCAAAGTGCCCGTGGGAATTAATTGATTATGCCGTATTAATAAGTCATTACATTCAATGCTAATTAACATGACAAACTGTCAATATTATTATTAGTATAATGTTGTTCACTTAATTATATATTTCTTTAATAGCATTATATTTATTTATATCCTTTATCGTATACAAAATTAAATTAAACAAAAAGGTACCAAAGGTAGGCATAACCATACAGCAAAGCCATAGAAAGAACTCTAGCAACATATCTCTTCCAGTCAACCAACAATTAACGTTGAGTCGGCACTTACAGGGTGACTAATTGATTGTTCAAAAATTAAGAACATAAATACATATATCAATTAACACTAAAACGAATTTATTTACAGTATTAACTTTGATAAAAGATTTCCGGATTTGATTTTAAAATAGGGCTGTTTTGGAGGTATAGCAAGGAGGTGCAATAATGTATTATTACATAAGGTAGTTTTATAATTTATAATTATCATGGTCGTGTAAAATATATTGAAAATTACTCTTATCACTTATTTCTCATTCTTTTTGCGTCTCCGTTATTATCACCTTCATATTATATAGCATGTAGTACGTAGTATGTCGCAGTTCATAGCGTCTTGTAGTACATATAATATCGTAGCATGTAGCATGTCGTACGTAGCATATCGTAGTCCCTAGCATGCCGTAGCGTTTCCTTTTAGTTTTGAATCTGTCCCTTCTGCGATAAAATCGAGTCTTCGTATGTTGTTTTCCTTCATTATTTCTTCATTGTTGTCGGTTTTTTTATGAAGAAAAATCCTGTTCGCGTAACTTATTATGTGGGTCCCATCTGAAGCTCCTGTCCACAGACGGATTGTAATAATTAATAAGCAAAATAATTTATAAGACAAAGATCTAAAACACATTTTTCTAAAATTGGGCTTCATTCTGATGGCCCACCCTAAAATGTTATTAAAGTTCAGTAAATCTAGTTCTCTCATTATTTTATAGAAAAACGATAGCAAGAAAACACAGACAATTTTAATCTTTTTTTCTATTTAATGAGGAACTTATATCTGTGAGATATATCAATTCCATAATAATATAATCTGTAATATGTGTTAAACACGTTGTTTAATAGGTAGACCTGTCAATAATGATAATCACACAGCGCGGCCCTCAAACAAGTTTTAGATGTCGATTTTACCAAGATTTGTTGTCAATGATAAATGACCAATATCATATAATATTAAGTTAAAGCATGTCATCAATGCCTGTCACTCTTCTGATTTCGGACACATTCCATCTACAAGTGATACACATCTTCGATCACCTCGCACGTATCATAAATAGAAGACTCCTTCGTTTTTTATTATAAAATTGGATCTACAGGTAGCAACAGAATTAATGACAGTAATTAATGAATATGAGTAGTGTAATAAACGACTATCAGGTCATATTGTTTAAATATTACTCTTAAAAAGCTAGACGACAAAACCTCCTTCTATTTGAGAACAAATAATTAATTTGTTACTTGTTGGGAAGTCCACATTAAACACACATCTTATAGTTCTGGAATGGCTCTCACTATTTTCTCTAAGGGCCAGCGGCGTTTCCATACAAAAGAGCATATACACATTACATTTAGGCTTTTAAGTAGATCCCGGTTCCCTTTGTGCGCCACAGTTGGAGACGATTATTACGCCTCGTGTGAATTTATTATAAATCTGGTCTCTGAGTTACGGCGATGTGAATTTGATAAATAAGGGCACATTGATTTGTATTGTAATGTAATATTTCAATAAATTGTTTTTCTAAGTACAAATTATGATTGTTTTTTTCAAAATAATTAAAATCTTAACCTAAAATGAACTTTAATATTAATTGATAATAGTACATTTTAATATAGTATAGGTACGATAAATATTGAATAAATGCAATTTTGTATTAAGCTGTCTTGTTTATAACTAATTTTGGTAGGAACAATATCCGATACCAACTGCATGATTCAAAACTACGTGTGACAAGTTTCGTAAAATTTATAGAAGTTGAAAATTGACGGCACATATTGGTGTTCCGAATGTACACACCCGCTCGTTAGTGTCAGTGGAGCTTAATAAGTTAGTTCAATATGCCGCCAATGCTGCACTTGCGTTACTATCAAAATGATCAGCATATTTACGAGGCACGAATTCTTTTCTTATACTCATTATCGAAGCTAGTATTAAATGGCAAAATTTGAAGCTTTTTCTACACTAATATAAAAAGTGAAATGCATAAACGACTTAGCAATATATGAGATGTGCTGTCTGAGGTTTTAATTATGTTTCTTTCATCTCAATTTAAGTTTTCAAGTTTAGAATAAAAATAGTAGTCGAAAATTATGGGTGTCATTTTAAGTCTCTGTATAGGCGGGTCTTATACTGTTATATGTTGTTGGTCATATTTAATTTTGAATTGAACAATATCAAAACATAAAAAAATATAGTAATGAAAACTAAACGAGATAAACTAACATTTACATGTTGATGCATCAAACAACATTATGATAAAGTAAATACAATAATATTTATTCTTTTATTCAAAATTTAATCAACATCTTAAACTCTATCAATGTAACAGTTAAATTTATTCAAATTGAAGCCAATTACAGATTGGCTCTTTAAAACCATAAGTTATACAATAAATATACAGTGGGTAATTTTGAAGAGCTTATTTCAAATGGGAAAATAAATGGAATTTCTAAAGTGCACACTTGTGCGCGCATTTAAATAAAGAAATGTAACCCTTGTTAAATATTCAACTATCGGTGGAAAATTGTGATTGAACCTACGTGTTGCGGACTGGCTAGTTTTCGTATAATTCTATATTTGATATTTGTATTTTTATATTTTTTCTTTATTTTTTAATTGACATTTAAATAAACATTTTGTTTTACTATCAGTTTAGAAATTATACGCTCACAAAGCAGACTGAGAGTTTCATTCGCAACACTACGTATGCATATAGAGAGAAACACGGTCAAAGAACTTAATGTTGTTGTTTGTAAATTTCATTATAGTATAATTTTTTGTACTTAAACCTATTTAAAATATTGGCATTAATTGACAAAATGTTGTTATACGAGTATTTATAACAAAAAATAATAATGGCCGCTTAGTGAACTAAGTGGAAGACAGTTTGAATAAGCCACAAGAAAAGTTAATGGATGTAAATAAAGCACAGGCGACTATAAATTATTAGAGACAGACAAGCCGCAAGTTGGTGTGGCGCGGAGTCTCTCGCAATAAATATTAGTTGGTGGGCGACGAGAAATATTCGGTTTACTTTGTAATAAAAAGTCATCGCTAGATAAGGGTTAAGTTCACCTGTGACGTAATTTATTCTGCTGTTAGATTATGAAACAGTTGAACTGTTCTTAGCCATGTAAATCAAAAGACGAAAGGCTGTTTCTTTAGTTGTGTATACACGAGAAAGAAGAATTATATCATTGTTTTTACTGCTTAGTGTATCTAGATAGATACGTTTATTTATTAATACTATGTTCAAAACTAAAAATGACAATATTGATATAAGCAATTACTTTCATTTACAATTAAAAGTATCTTCATGTTTAATACACTGATTGTAAAAATAATTATCAAATTATTAGTATTCTGATACAATTAATTGATAATTAATTAATAGGTGCAGTTACTGTAGTAAGTCCCCATAGGATGTCAATTAATAAAAATTTAAAAATATTTGAAGTTCAACACAAAATTTATTTATACAAGGGTATACCGAAGAATTATCTAGAAGTCTCATTTACAATTATATACCTAAATAATTTAATAATTCGAAACCAAAGAAATTTCGGAATTATAAGCACCTGTATCGCAATGAATTATGTATAAGTTTTAAAGTATGCAGTATAGAGAAATCTTACTTTTTTTTACCAAAAATATCACAGAAAATTCGAGGCCATCTCAAAACTTATTCTAAATGTATTTTCGTTGGAGGGCACGCGAGGCGCAACTTTGGTAAATTACTTTCTGAATATCGGCCCTTTAGGTTTCACTCAACGATATGGAATTTACATAAGACCCAAATGAAAACTCCATCTTAAGTAACTTATTGAAATCTATCTAATATTTTTCCTATGCAGATTGATTTAAATAGTGTCGTCCAAAAATTTGCCAAGTATGCGTCACCGGAAAATTGTAAATACTGTAGTAGGTTCGTACGATATTTTCGGATGGACAAAGGTGTGATTTATGTAAAAATAATGTACACGTCACTCTTTGGACTTCGCTGTATAACATCGGAGCCAATCGACCATGTAAATGGCCTAATGGTAAGTCACCGCCGCTCTCAACCAAATGCACCAATTTACAGTGCATTGTTAATTAACGATGGCTAACCTAAAGCAAGTTGGAAATTTTAGCAATGAGACACTAATTATTTCTCAGTTACTTGGATAAAAAGATCTATTTATACATTCAGCATATCTGCAATTAAATTAACTGTTGCAGAACATTGACTTGCTTATATTGTTTTATTATTATTTTGTATGAGATTTGTATGAGATGTGTCTGAGATGTGTATGGGATTTGTATGAGATCGTAAGTGTAAGTTTGATTACTACATTCTACTTATGCTATAATTTTCTGTGTCTCAATAGCACTGCTGTACTCAAGCACAAACTTTCACGTTATTACCATCATAGAATGAAGTAACTGCGACCCCGGCAGCAGCGCTATTCGCACTTAACCCGCCGATTTTGCTTACGTTTATTTTCAACCTCGAATAAATGAGTGCGAGCTACTTTTATGTGCTTTAGTGGCTATTGTAAGAACGTTTTAACTTATTTCTGACCAGATTCTGCCTGTTATACAAACCCCTGGAGCTTTTCTATTAGTTAGAGATTTCTCGTGGGATCTTTGTACAATTTAACAACAATTTAGCACTGTGAGTCAATTTGCTTATGAAACATTTTATGCAGTCATAACAGGCAGAAAGCAATTTTAAAATACTTTAATATGTTTCATTTCACTCTGATCTTCATCCAAAAATTACATGTGCCCACATGTAATTTTTGGATGACTGCATAAAATGTTTCATAAGCAAATTGACTCACAGTGCTAAATTGTTCGTTTTTTCCATATCTTTAAAAAATATAACTTAAGTTAAGTAGATATCATAATTATAACTGTTAGTCCACATCGCATGCCGTGGCTGCCTTTAATTAAAAACTGTACTTAATTTAATGTCTATGCTATAGTTAAATATTTTTTGTTGGTATGTGTTTTTGTTGACTGCCCTTAAAAAAAATAATCTTTTAACAGAAATAAAATGGGTCTGACTAGAAGAATCACCTGGTTTTAAGAAAGATCGTAACTGTATAATATTACTCTGTATAGACTATCATCATCATTAACAGTCCTTCCTATATGGGAGAAACACTTAGAGAAGTTTGGGCCATAAAAGCACTAAGTTGGACCAACGTGATTTGGTAGGAGACAGCCGTGGTCTTCACAACCAGGACTAATGGCTCAACGTGTCTTCCGAAGTACGGAGAAGCTCAATATAACAAATTTTGCTAAGGTCTTCTAAATTTGTGATCTAAAAAGAGTAATTTAAAATTAAATTCAATGAAATACTTTTGAAAAACGTTAAATTATTAAATTTTACCAATTTACCATCAACCAACTAATAATAATATGGTTTCTCACACTCACATCTAAATTACGTCATTTAGAGCTTACACACACGTAGATAACATACACTGTGATAAATATAAATTTTCAAAAAAAGAATATTTTTGCGTGATGTTTATTGGTTGCAATATAATCACTACACCACAACATGCATGTTACACTTGTCCTCAACGTGCAGTAACTATTACATAGTTGCTACGGTGTGGTACTAAGAGGTATTACCAACAAAGGTCTCATAAAACATTTAATACAAATACAAAGTACATTAATTGTTTAGCAACTACCCAAACACAGACTGTAGTATGCTGGGAATCTAAGTTTAACATCTAATAATATGTGATACCCTCGGGCATAGTTCACTTTTGAACGTAATTTGCGCAAAATGGCTCCAAACTCGCTAATATGTTATAGAACTGTCCTCTAAACTTGTGGAATAATACCTACGTTACGTCTAATACAAGGGATTAGATAAATATATAAAATATATGTTGATAGTATGCTTCAAAACTACCTTCATTTTATTCCGTTTCTTTTAATTATTTGTTCATTTTTCCTCTAATTCAAGTTTAGAGGCTTGATTATACTTATTATAATGCATGTGAGAGTAGTAAGATATAATTATAAAAAAATAAATTTAAATGTAATTGGGGCAATTTATGGATGGAGATCCGGCTATTGAATAGAAATACAGTAGCTAATAGTCAATTTAGTAATAGATACAGCTGAACAAATAAAAGTTTGTTTTCATTTAACGTAATAACAATTTATTAATCGTTATTGGCATTATTAAAGCGTTGACGACAAAATTTATTCAAAGTCCTAAGAGGATTCGCGCTCATTACAAGTTCAAAATTTGTAATTACGATAACGGAATTAGTCTATTCAAATATTCCCTAGTGCCATAAATTTATCCAGTTAACTACTTTCATTTAAATATATATTTATGCTACGAGGGTTCGACAGCAAGCCCTTTTCTCGATTTCCATCTCTGTAGGTTATAACACAAGTAAATTTTAGTATGAATAATTGTACCTAAATATAGCTTGTTGGTTTTGTAGAAAATTCACTAATAAAAAAAAATATTTTAGTGTAATATAATAAAGTGGAGGGGAAAGAAACATTGCCATATTCTTGAGGATTAATTGAAGCGATGATGCGTTCTGTCTTCAAATGAGATTTATATGGATTTGATGGATTAGATGCTTTTTCTCGCTTTTGTCATATGTTTAAAAAATTATTATTTACTCAATCGCAATTATATTAAAATCTTTTATGTTCCTTGTCATGTCATTGAAGCTAGTAGAAGGTAAGGATATCATAATATCTAGAAATTAAACGTGTCGTCTTGTTCTACATAAACTTATTTAAAGATAATCGCTAATAAAAGCTATCACAATAACATTTTTATAATTACATATACTATTATTACATTGACATTTTTATATTTACTTTTATATTACTACTTGTTACTATACTTACACTTGTGAGGTAAGGACTTGATACCTTACAATTCATAGAAAAGAGTTTAGTTTAGAAATACAAACCTTGAACTAAAAGCGATCGAGTATTACATATAAACTTGTTAGGGATTGTAGCACAATGTCTTTATTCGTTATTTAAAATGGAAATATAACTAAGAAAAGATTAAAATGGCTTTAACTACTTTACGCATTATCGTAATTATCTTATACGTGAGATATCTCCAAAGGAATGTGTATAAAATATCGCGAGTCATACAACGAACACTTTCATCTAAAAGTCTCAACCCTAATTCAAGGTCCTCAGCCTATCATTTATCTCGTGGAAGCCGTCAACTGAGGTGACACTCGTGACACTTCCTTGCCTTATCTACTCGAGATCAAGAGGTTTTTTTTTAAACTGTGCTCTATTTTAAGTTCGCATCGTTAGGTGACTAGAGGATTTGGAACTTAGGGATGATGCCTTGTCCGTGAATCAGCGGAATCTGAAAGCTTCACTATAATTCTTCAATCATAGAAGCTTAATAATGAACGTAAACGTTTCAGTTTGAGTATTTGAAAACTTTATTATAATTAGACTACCAATAAGAATTAAAAATTTAAATTTATTCACGACAACATATTTATACGTTATTTAAGGAAAAACCCTAGTAAGATGTAAAATCTGTATCTTCACATATGGACTCATCTACTGCTTATTATCAAGCTCATGTCGAGTCATTTGCTGAGATTAATATAAAAAAATCTTAATCTTTAATCCATCAAAATTTTGGGATTTCTATATATTAAGTTTCTGTTGTTGGCTGTGGATATTAATTAAAGCATTGATCTTAGGTACTATAATGTGGATTTATTTTTAAATACACAATAATTTATACATTTTTTAACTCTTAACGGGATAGCTCGTAGCCTGTATCTTATCTGATGATAAGTGAATATAAGGCTGAAGACGGAAGCGAATTATACCCGAATTTCTCACCGACAGAGAAACTGGCTATCTTACTAACTGGAAACTGGCTTATATTATTTGCAGGTGAGCAGAAAGCGCGGGAACGAACCCTTTGATGCAAACTCCAGCGAGTAATTAAAAATGTGTTGGTTATTCCAACATAAAATATAAATTTACTATCTATAACTTTAACTGTTTATATTTGAGAAGATTCATTGCAACGAAAATTATAAAATTTATTAACCTATATCCTTTACCAGTCAATCAGCGTCTACCGAACCAAAATATTACGAATACGGTTTGAATTTTGTGTTTAAGAGACGGCTACAAAAATACAATCAAGTCAGCTATCATGGCTAGCTCCCTAAATCCCGAATATCTTTAAGTGCACAACTTATAAAATAGGTATAAAATTTTATAAATAAGCTTCTAATATCGGCAAGTAGATAAGCGAAATGAAATGATATATTCAGTAACAAATACATTTAAGCAAATGATACAAGCATTTCAATAAAAGTAAAATACACGTTACTAAAAAGGTATTCTCTCATAATATGGCGAAAAATACTTGAGGGACATAAATACGCTGGTGGCTTCCATGGCTACCTAGTAGGAAGACACCATTAAACGGGCTTTGTATAATATATACTGCTAATTAAAGTATGAATCAATGTTAATGAGACTAACTTTTTGTGACAGAAATATGAAGCAAACAACTATACGGTACTCTATATGGTGGTATGTGATATTAATCGCCTGTCACCGGCAGTATTAAATAATCAGTGCGTTGACATTGCAGAGGTATACACACAAAATTTCATTACCTAAATCTATGTAATAGAAACAGGAATATTTACGGGCTTCCATAAAATTTCTCATCCATCAAACACTTTGCTTCTATTGATTTACGATGAAAAAAAGGATAGGCACTCACGAAGTAGTACTTTTATGGTGGTCGAATTTTCTCTTTATCAGACAAAGGCATTCCCAAAAGCTTTAATGGTAATAGGACATTTTCCGTAACGTTAACCATTATTGAGCGCTTACTTCAGGTAACTTTAAAATTTGGTCATAAATCTGAAATAGCATGGTAGCTGCACCGATTTATGACTCAAGTTTACGGACCAGTCGTCGTGAACCATACGACCACATGAACGTAAACTGTCATTTTCAAATATAGTTACTTACTTTATGTTTTCTTACATGTCACTACACATTCAATTTTTCCCTGAAGCCATAATACGAATATTACATTACTTTGAATTTTATGTCAACTTATAGCTGACATCCAACAGGCTTTGTATAGACTGTGGTTTTGTGAATCATTGGACTAAACTAACCCTCCTGATTCAGTCAGAGTACTAAGTATTTGAACATATTTCTGATTTTAATCAAAATAATAACTTTTTGTTACTAACTAATTAACTAATGTTACTTTGTATATATACAAAATGTTACTTATTACTACTAAACGTATTACTTACTGTCTTCTTCTTCTTATTTACTATAAAATGGATGAAAATGCAATAAATTGTTATTATTAAATAGAGCGAAACTGACTCTCTCTACGCGTCTCTGTTAAATAGAATTGGATACAATTTCTAAGGGGGCTCTCTTTCCAGGACCACGTATGCAAAACTTTTCTTCAGTTAAAGTCAAAATAAATTTATTTAAAGAGACTCAATTACTACCTTCTTTTATAACGTCATAACAGGGAATATGCATGAGAAAAATAAATAAATAAAATTGAAGGTATAACACTAGTAACAGTGATAACAAGTAATGGTTATTAACGGAGTATTCCTAAATAGTCCCAGTTTTAAAATTAAATTAAGTATTAAATTAATTATTCTTAAATTAAACCTATCAGTAATATGGATATTACCAATTAGCCCTACCACCGTTTTGACGAATCAATAGCAAACGCATAGAGGCGTTCTCGTTGTGGGACATCTATAAAAGTCTTATTATTAAAAAAAAAAATTACCTGTGAATTACCCACAGACTAGTGTTGCAACTGGTTCATCCAATTCAGTGATTCAGTGTAGTCAGTGTATCGTTGTTTTTATTTATTTTTCAAACTTGACACCTAAATATTTTTTTCATATCAAACAACAACCAATTAAGTGTGGGCAACAAAGAAAATTTATTCTAGATACGTTTAGACAAAAGTAATACTTTACAATCTTTTTTCTATGCTTATAATGAAATTACTCAATTTTCAGTCAGTAAATAAAAATTATATTTATTATAGAAAAACCTACAAATACGTTTTTTGGAGTTTTGTGGGAATTTATCGTACGATTCTACTACAATTACTTCGGCCTTCTTCTTCTTTACTTCTAAACAGTAAAATGAGTCGATTAAATAAATAAACTTGAGTACAATAGAGGGTTTATATTGCTTTATTAAGTTAAATTGCTTTATATCTCCTTTGTCTCTAAATCAGTTTAAATGATAAAGACAGATATGACTTATTCATCAAAGTTTCTGACTTAAGAAACTCATTATGGGTTAAATTGTTTAATGGATTAAGAATTCTTTGTTTAAAGTGTACTAAAATATCAAGTGAGTAATCTATTGCTAATGATATATTATAATTTTATCAAAGTAAACCTTTTGTTATTTTTCTGATATTTCTTATCGTTGCTTCTTTTCAACTAACAGGTGCGTAGATATATCAATATTACTTATTCTTTTCCCCTAACTCAGTTTGGTAAATGATTTGGAAAAGAGTGATAGTTGCCCATAGTCGATTTGGTACGTTTTGTGTGTTATTGAAATAGTATTATGATTTCAAAGCATCGTTTTTATGAAATGGACATAAAAGATAGTTTATGGCATATTTCAATTTCCATAATTGACATTTTCTTTACCAGGTCTATCGGAATCTAAAGATTTTTTTGATTAACCTGATGAAATCAACCGATATGATTCCGTGCCAATTAACTCTTACTACCTAATAGGAAAAGAGGGGTATTAAACCTTAATTATCAACAAGGTGGAATAATGTAGTTACACGTTTGAAATATATTAATTTGTTATTTTAAAAATAACTTTAGTTTTATGAACTTAGATATAAAACAGTGTTTGTTCTATCTACAGTCAAGTTTAGTCAATAAATATTATTCTGAAATTAATTAGATAATAGATTAATTAGAAATTATAGGCTTCTCTTAGATAACCGATAGTCTGTCTAGTGCTAAGAGTAGTCACCCGGAGAGTGAATGTTCACCGGTTTGATTCTTTTTTTACTACATAGCTCCTTCTTAAACCTTTAAATATTCTGAATAATATTTAACGCAGTTTATATTGAAAATAAAATAAAACATTTATATTATACAAACACTTTACATAGACATTATAAAAACTTGAATTTTAGATTTTTACGAAACAAAAGTCGCAGTAATTGATTCGTGTAATATAATTTGCCATAGCATCGGCAATTTGATTCACAATAACGATCGTCCGGTACTACAATTTTCAAATTAGAATCTAACATTCCATTCCATTCGAGTCGAGTCGACCAAGCTTTTGTATAGGAGTGCGATGAGATAACATCATGAAAGTGTGAACTGTTTGGGTCCGGCAACGAAAGGATTATGATACGATATTTAAAAATATTCGAGTTCGACTCCTAGTTCATAACATGGATCGAGCGACAATTTTAAGCAGCGTAAATTAAGTAAGTCTTGTCGAAGCTTATTTTATTGGTAATCTACTCGGAGTGTCTCCATTCATTTTCTATTCTTAACCTATTTATAAGTTAACGTTCGTTTAAATTTCTCACTCTCGTATAATAATAATATGAGATTAGTCTTATGCAAATGTTGAGTATTTAGTCTGTGTATTCGTTGTAATAACGCCGCCATAACTTGGCTGAGCAGCGGCTCGTTCCGCTAAATGACTCGGAACAGTGATAGTGAACTTACTGTATACATTCACATTAACAATCAGTTCGGTTAATAAACATAGCAGAGTAATGTTGTATTTAAAACGATTTGATCTGTCTATAGTTGGTATTATAGGCAGTTTCATAGTAAGAAAACAGGCCAAACTTCCTTCTTCTTGTCTATGTAAGTATATCTTGTCCAGCAAACGTTGATCGTGAATTGTATTTTTGCATGCACGCGGTGCTGTATTTTTTGTTACTGTTTAAGTATTTTTAATCTGTTTCAAGGTGTTTTAAGGCACCCATGTATACAGTAAAATATAAAAGAAAAAATAACACGAATCATTCGCGCCTTCATAAGAATCTTATCGACATTGGTCATACATATTAGGCATTGAGATTAAATACTAGAAAAACATGGACCAAATTACCATAACACTGGTCAATATGTTTTAGACCAAGAATTGGTATTTTTGAAGAAAAGCTCTAGATAACATCTTTGATTAATCAATTGTGTACCTGGATCCAAACATGGCCAAAGTTGTTTTGTTTTAAAATAAAAAAACCAGTGGATTGAACCGATTCACTGGTGTCATGGAGAAAAATCGCCACTTTCTTCGCCAAAGTGTCAAGATATACTAAAATAACATAACCCATTTCTCCAACTTACTAAGCGGCAGATAGCACTGCTCATTTCTGAACAGAATTATTGCTATCCCTCCTCTGAATTATTAAAGAAATATATCTGAGCAGCGAAATAACGTACGACTCCTCCGAATTACTTTCGAGGAAAGCGGCCATCATCGACGAAATATAGCCGAAAGCATTTGCCAATTATGCCATGTAATAAATATACACAACTGACAGAGTTATGTAGGTACTAGCTACTTAAATTGGTCTTGTTACAAAAACTCACGTTGAACACCAAAACCTATTGGAAATAAAATATCTTTTTCTCAGCGCAATATTTTATTACGCTTTCCGTCCCTCATTACCCCGGCAATGCCATTCGTAGAGTTATTTCAAAACATATCCTTATATTTTATGTGATACATCCATTATTATATATTTTCTATAGGTTTGTAGTAGAAATAAAATGTTTACAACTTCTGATCCCTAACTTCTTACGAAATCAAACAAATTTTACAGAGCGTTTAACATTCGAAGTTTTTACAATCGTTTGAATTTTGGAATTCATATTCTAAACTTCTCATTCGAATCCAAATATCCTTGTATCGATAAAGGAGTCTTTCTGGCTTCTGTTTTCCTACATCGCCAGCACTCAATATCAATTGTGTATTGGTTTCTCTGATTATTTATTTTTGAAATGCCATTAAAATAACACAACAATTTTTTTCTTTTCGAATTACGTTCACGATCTGTATACTACATGAATCATTTGACTTCATATTTGACAACTCGGTTGACATGAAATTAGCATTTTTGGCATTCATCTATATTTAAATGTGAAGTTTCATGGACGGACATCAACACGCTTATTGAATACAGTAGAACCTTATTTAACCCCTTGTGGAATGTGAATTTTTATCAGATTTTTTCGAAGATTTTCAATATACAAAGTACACCTGTTGTGTAAAACAATTCATGGATAATACAGAAGTTGCGGGTAAAGTTGTAGCCGCACATGTGCACAAGACTTGGCAATATTCCCACAAATTTCTATAACAAGACAAAGTAACAAATTGTATTCGTTCATTGTATATTAAATTTGCCAATAGCTTCATAAACAGGTAAAGAGTACTTACAGAATATTTTTATACAAGGAAAATAAAGTGTGAGAAGCCTCTTATAGCAAAAGCACTTGTAAATGACAAATACTTTCGAGAAGTGACTGTAAGTCCTAAAATAAATCCTATCGAATGTCTTCGCATTTCAACAATTATTTACGTAGTAGAAAGATAATATTTAGTTTTACTTTCGACTTTAACATTTTCTTTGAAATATAACGGTTCGTTCTATTCTGCTTACAAGAGAAAGTTAACAATTTTGTATCAAAATCAAAATATTTTTTTTTAAAGACTCAATTACTAAGTTCTTACAAATTGTCATAATAGGGA
The DNA here is from genome assembly GCA_943193645.1 of Acentria ephemerella. NCBI lineage: Eukaryota > Metazoa > Arthropoda > Insecta > Lepidoptera > Crambidae > Acentria > Acentria ephemerella. The sequence goes on along the minus strand of OW971886.1, from coordinate 3,761,296 downwards.
ATATGTACGAGAAAAATAAATAAATATCATTGAAGGTATAACGCTAGTAATACTGATAACTTTAAATAGTCATTAACCCGATATTTACAATTTGTTCCAGTTTTAAAATTTAATTAAGTATTAAATATTTTATATTAAAATTAAAACTAACGCTAATATGCACATTCCCAATTAACCCTACCACCGCTGCAGCGAATTAGTAGCTGCAGAGATGAAGCAGAAAATTACCTATGAAATTATGTAGTAGTATTAGTTTTATTGTTATTTAGCAGTTGATATATTTAGGTTTTATTTTATTTAATTACAAGTACATACTTTAAGTTATTTCGAAGATTATAATGGTAACATCTATTAATAAACTGCTCTTACAATATTACAAATCATTCGAGTATTACGAATGATAACATTCGAAATACTCGAATGATTTGGAAACCCAAAGAAAGCGAGAAAATTTGACGAAATACATTTGCGTGTTGGAAATCAAAACAGCCAAGACTGCTTTTACCACAGATTGGCGAGACATAAGTTAAAGAATAAACGTGACATGAGTTGTTTTGATTTGACGAATGATATTAGATCAATTTAATTATTTACTATAATATATTCTGGTTGTCGTGTAGGTATGGTAATTTTTTTTATAAATAGTTTTTTCTAAATTCATTTATTCAGTCCTTTACTCAAATTTTAAATATAGTAAGAACATGCGCTACCACGCGAGCAAACGTTAATCTGTTAAACAGATTGTGTATGATCCTGAAGGATATAGGTATATTACATTTTTGTTAGTAAGATTTGTTTGAGTCTCGCACAAGGTAAATAGCTTCGAATGGCTTTAGCAGCTGAGTCAGTTTTCACATTTGAAAGTGAGGTGAAAGTTTGCAGTGAAATGTTCCTTCTGATAAGATTAATGCCATTAACAGGCAAGTAATAAAACAAATAAGTAACTCCTTAATATTTCGCTTCGACTTACTTTGCGACCTGTTGGTTTGAACTTTCTAAGAGTAATATAAGAAGTTGTCGGAAAAGTTCCCAGCGTGTGATACCAGCCAGAATACTCACCTGAGTTCGACAAAGATTAAAACATGCGTAAGCCATACATTACGTTGCATTCAAACTTTACTTTAAAACTAGTCGTAGTATAACGCGCAATAAATACTATGCATCATCGCATCCTTCGTCAGAAATCGCTAAGTTCAGGACTGGCGCGACCCCAGAAACTTTCCCGGGCAAGACAAAGCGATAAATCGGATGCTCCCGCCGATAAATTAAAAGTTGGCAACACATGATCATAAGGGGAAGTCGTTTCACGACGGATATTGTGGTCTATTAATCCTCTTTTATATGTATAATTCATGTGCAAAAATATTTACTCGTATGTATGTGAATACATTCTATCGTATAATATCAAAATATATGAAATGAGACATAAATTTGTTTTAAAAAACAAGTTATTATATAATATCGAAGTAGAGTTTTATTGTAGCACTCCATCTCTCTGCTGATATGATGATGACATACACAACTAAAAGAAATACACCAAAAGGTTTACGCTTAGAATAAAACATTGGAAGGGTGTACTAAGACACACTACACACTCGACACATCGAGTGTGCAACATTAATCATCACAGAAACAAAAAAAAACATTAAAAACTTTTTAAAGGTAAAATTTGAGTAGAAAATAGAAGGATTGTTAGTGACAGTGGTTGTTAGTACATTTTATAAAGAACAATGCTTGAAAAAAAATATTGCATTAGTCAACAGAATCCATGATAAGCGTAAGAAGTTATCAAGAGTTGCCTAAGTAGGGGATACCAATGCGGTTGCTTTAATGAATTCTATTGAAGTTGGCTTAATTAAACTTTATAAATTTACTTTTACCATCGCTTCTTTTGCACAGGATTCGTTCAACATTGCTTGTACAGAAATCCTCATTTAACATTTCGCAATAAACAATTGCAACGGTGATAAAATTTCATTTATTAAATGAAAATAATTTTATGTGAAAATTGCATGAAACTTATTTTGGTGAGTAAAATACTCCCGGGAACCTTAAGAAAGACAATTTTGTATGGATTGTACGGCTTGACAGATGAAATACTTGCATTGTTCAGTTTTATTAAAATGATTAAGATTTAAGTATTTAACGTAAACATCTGCACCGGCCAATACTTATACTTGAGGGTAAAGGCGAGTAGGTAGGCGCTTTATTGGAAGATCACCAGTCTAAAGATTTCCACTATTTCTTGCTAGTCTCTACAACTGTAACGGTAAGTAAGCATGCGTTTGTATAGCATAGACGGAGCTAGCTTTCTGTACATGTTTTTATAGATCTCGTGTTCGGAAAATTAACCACACCACTTTATTTAACAGGCTTAATTCCGATGCACAATTTTAACAGAAAAATGTATTCGACAAAAGTAAAAAAAGACATTTCATCGCAACGGAAAAAAATATTTAAAAATAGATAATTAGCCGAGGTATCACAGTGAGGTGAGTGAGTGAGGTGATAGTCTTTTTTGATCGATTTCAATTATCATTTTAGTGTGAATGATACGGTGTTTTATTGCATTATAATAATTAGCTAGTAGTACATTAAATGTGTAATTTGGAATAAAAATAACTTTGGAAAAATTAAAAAAATTACATTCCAGGGCGTATGAATAAAACATTACAGTAAAAAGAAATTACGGATGTACTGCTCTTGCTGTCGTGTTCTGCATATGTTTTGTGTATACAATATGAAAATAAGTGAAACAATGACGGGGTATTTACGCTATTAATAATTGAACAACGACTGAATTGATTTTTAGTTAAATTAGGAAAATTCACGGACAAAATTATACAAAATATTATTTTGTAAATCAATTACGGTTAGAACTTCGCCATCTTCTACAATTGATGCCACGCACGCTTAATGAGAGCTTATTTGTAATAACTGGTTAGGCAGTACGAAGTTTTCGAAGATCAGCTAAGTAGTTATTTAATAAATATAAGCGAAAGTCAATTTGTCTATTAATAAGACTTTTCTCGGTTAAGTTATAGAGTGATGTTTCATCAAATTAGTGGGAAGAATAACAATGGAACTCGAGGATAACCTTAAATCCTAATCATACACGGTATGTTGGCTTAGGCAAAGTTAATATTGTATTTAGCTCATTTTGTATTAAATATGCTCGATATGAATTATATAATGTATATTTTTATACCATAAGTGGGAAACGGCCATCCATATAGAAAATTGCTTACCAAGCGTTGTCCACTTTCTTCTATGTAAAAGACTATATTTAGTACATATTAAAACATATAACATAATCGCAAAACTATGACGATGGCGTATGACCATTAATCCCATTTTGGTTCTCGTTTGGTTAAGAAGAACTCAAAAGAAGAGGAAGAGGGCTATGTTTTGGTTTTCTTTGCTTAATCGAATCCTAAATGATTCGATCTACATGAGCACTAGGACGTGTTCCAAAGAATTGTGGGCAGGGCATACTGTGAGGAGAAATGACGGTTATTGGGGCGGGTAAAGGTCTATGATTGGCGGCCACTCACTGGGAGTGTAGTAGTGAGTGGGCCTCCTACAAGCTGGACTGACTATCCGGCAAGGGTTGCGGGAAGCCGCTGCATACGAACATCGCTTGATTAATGGGCTTGAAGCTCCTTGGGGAAGTCCTATGCTCAGCAGTGGCCGTCTCTCTGCTGATATGCTGATGATGACATACAAAACTAAACAAATTACACCAAAAAGGTTTCCGGGAACCTTAAGACAATTCTATATGGATTGTACGGCTTGATAGATGAAAAAAACCAGCATTGTTAAGTTTTATTAAAATTATTAAGATTTAGGGCATTATTAAAGGCAAGTAAATGTACTTTATTCGCAAGGCTTATTATTTTTATTGTCTTCTAATTGGTCAAATGCGTTCTAAATAAATGTCAGAAATTAAGTGAGAATTAAGCTTTAAGCTACGTATTTATCTACATAACCTTTAATGACAAATACAGCAAATTTTGCACATTTTATACTCAACAACCTAATGTAAAGTGGTGATAACACTAAAGAGTAAGACAAAGAAACTGTCTTACCTCGAACTGCTGGAACAGAAGAATATCAACAATGCTGTTAAGTAGATAGCCGTTATACTAAACCAAGCAGAACATTTCTGCAACGACGGAATGGAATCGGGATTTTTGGGAATTTATAGTAGCCTTTTAAGGGTGTTTTGAAGGCAACCAAAAAAAGGTTGCAATGCAAAAGTACAAAAAACATAAGTATTATTCACGTCACAAGAAAGAACACAGAAACAGTATAATTCCGTTGGATATAAAGCGTAGGTAACTTCCAGATTCTCTTGGCAATATTACAAATACCCATTACAATTTAGGGGAGTCATCTAATGTAATCCGTACGGAGTTCCGCGTATAAATTATTGCACAACTGGTTATTTTGCTTCATCCGATCTGCTTCATGAAGCGTGTAAATTTATTGCTGGCGTGTCTTTACACAAATAATGCTTTTCCAAAATGTCCTAGATACGTGGAGATATCGCAACATTAATACTTAAGTTACTCTCGTTGCCAACCGACGATGTAGCAAAGGTCGCAAGACGTCGATAGTTAATTCAATTCAATTCTTTATTTTGCGTTCCATAGGTACGTAATATGTAGACCTTAAGACTATTAATGACACTATGGACCCTGTCGGGCACGAAAATTTTAGGATATACAGGAGAAAGGTAGATTACAAAAGCTAGGTTTAAGTAAAGTGTTTAAATTTGTATTATGGTCAATTTCAAGTATATTCATGGGCAGTGTAGAAGGCCTATTAGCCTAGCAGTGGGCTCGTGTGTCGTGGTTGTTATGATGATGATGTTACTGTGACTGTCTGAAGCGAAAGTACAGCTGCCTTTATTATTTTAATAAACATTTTAGTCATTTAAAGCCAACTATATTTTCATATATTACCGCAACTTGGATTATTTCCATTTTGGTCAGAATATCAGATATTTCTGACGCAAACATGAAGTTATATATTATTACACATATTTATTAGCTTTTAGAAAAATGCTAAGTATAATAGAAATTGACTATAACATTGATGATTTATTGAAAAATCATATTCAACGACAATAACTTTATAAATTAAAGTAAAGATTTAAGCATGTTATCGAACTCCATTGATACGACTTGGCCGTGTTTATGATGTTTTGTGTATATTTGGTAAGTCTGAGAAAATTTCGTCGGCTATTTTTTGTACACTAGGTAATAAGGGGATATTTATCAGATATAATTTTATGGCAAAACAACATTTGCCGGGACATCTAGCATATATATCATATAAATAAATCACAATAAAAATTGTTTTACATGACTATTGCGTTTTCATTATCATATTCTAATTAAATGTATGTTTCATATCACAAATTTATTTTATGCCAACAAAATTAAAGTATAAAAGGAACTCCTTACCTTACCTTTCGTAGCTTAAATAAATAAAATATTATGTAATAATATTAACCATGTCAAATTCTAGCACAGTAGTGCAAAAATAAAATGTCATTTCATTTTAAAATTAAGTAACTTAAGAGATTACACAGATAAAAATAGTTAACATATCATTGTACTACCAATAACTTGATGCTCCAATTTCAAATTCAATTTACATCTTACAACATTGACAACTTATCTAAAGAAATAGCTATGCGAGACGCATCTTTTACTGGCCTTTATTTCTTAGTAATTAAATAATATAAAATTTTTCTTTCTAGTGAAATAGCAATTTAAAAACGCAAAAGCGGTTTTAGTTCAAGAATTTAAGTGTGGGGGAGCACACATCGACAGAACCAAGTGGCGGTTTGTGAGTATGTAATTTATATGAAATGTTACTACCGAGCACTGACGGTCGGCTCCAAATATTTATACCTGAGACGAGATGAGGGTAAGCATGTGTTAGGAAAAGCTTTTATTTCAGAAGAGTGTAATTTATTCTGTAGTCTTAAGTCGCCATTACTGAATACTGAAATAGCACTTACTGGGGAAATTATTGGATTTTGAGCTGAGTGAAATGAGAGAGAGTAGGATATTTTCGAATTTAATGGCCATTTAGCCTGTCAAACCGTAAAGTATTATTAAGTGTTATTAATTTTGTCTCAAGTTCCAAGGAGGCTTAACAAATCAATAATATCATGAGGTTTAATTGCCTGTGCTCAGTGCCTGATATTCAGTACTGTTTTCTTGCTTAGACAGTAAAAAAAGCTAATGACGACTTCGAAAATTTTTGGGTTCAGAATGTCTTTAAATTGTTTCTTGAAACAACTAAACAATAATACTAATGTATAGTTTTAAATGAGGTAAGTATTTAAATCAAATAATTTTATTTTCAGCGTTTTCAAGTCAGGTTTTCAAAATTACATCTATATATATATAAATATATGTCACAATTTTGAAAGATAAATTAAACTAACTTAGATCTTAGAGGTCAAAGTTACCTATTAACTATCATTGTTATTATTATAATCATGTTATAAAAGTCACACGCTACCCACGATCGAAATTACTCCACTCTCCGCTACTGCCTGATTCTTCAATAAAAATAATGATATCAACTATAAAATATATTGCGTACATTTGGTCTCATTTTGAAGTATACGCCTTTAATCTAAATTTTAAATTCAGTGCATTTCGTTCTTTTAATATCAATGCAATAAGGCCTTTCAGGTGACATTCACTAAGGTAGGATCATTTTATTATCATTAAATCTGATAATAAATGGCCATACCATGTATTTATGTTTAAAACTTAAGCGTAAACTTAAGTGTTAAGAATTTTTATTATTATATATAAAATATATCGTTTTCACTAATTTTAGAAACAGCATCAAGCCAGTGAAAGAAGTATATATAACTTATACGAATAAGTTAAAATCAAATTAAAACTATTACAATTTTCAAGGCTTTTTTAGGAAACATCACTTTACATGCCTTGTAAAAGCTTTATGAAAGCCTTAGACAACTTTATTTATGTACTCACAAATGGTTTTAAGAAAACTTATATGAATGCAAAAGCATAACGAATATATTAATTAATTAATTTTGGATTAGAATTATTTTTTAGAAAGGCAAAGAGCCCTTAAATTTTACAACGATCCAGTCAACGTTATCTAAATCTGATCACAGTGGAAGAAGGAGATTCTATTTGAAGAAAACCTTACTACAAAATGACCATTTGGATGTTCCCAGCAAAGTTAGTAAGCTTTTTTTCACATTTTATTCCTTCATAATTAAAGAAAATTTAACTGCTTTCTTTGTCATCGACAAATCCTTGGCCAAATTAATTTAGTAAAAACTAATAAGTTTCCTTATCAGACATAATTAAGAACTAGTTGTCGAAGCGGTTCTCGCGTTTGTACACTAGTTGCTCTGCGCTATGCGTCACGTAAAGCCGTAAGCTAGAGGGAAACCCCCGCTGTCTTACTCAGTATATTATTCTCAGTTCTAGCGAATTTATTTAGTGACTTTTATGATTTAAAAAGGCACTTTTCCCAGGGTTACTTTTTTACGGCAACTAAGTTCACTCTCCATATTGCCATTGGACCAGGATGTTAGGTTTATGACCTTAACTCCTCGCGTGTTTCTTATAGACTCTATATAGACGGTTGATCACGATGATGATCAGACACGATAGATTTTAAAAATTATCATCTAATCCATGTCAGTTATGGGAAAAACTAAGAGCTGACGATGTACGGTAAAAGTTGCTATTGAAGTGTGAAACATAAGCAATCTATACTCATATATTAAAGAGGTAAACTTAAGTATTTATACCCTAGTAACTACCTAAGACTCGAGGCTTGCGGCGTGTCCGGGTGACTTAGGCCTTTTATCGGGGGAAAAATCTTCACGTGGGCTTAATTTTTAAGCAGTTCCATTCAAGCCGCTCTTGACACTGCCAGGGAGGGCCAGTGAGGAAAGACCCTTTTTAGGGCAGCGGAGCATTGCGCTCGGTGGTAGCCGGTCTCCACGACCGGTGGTAGCCGGTCTCCAGGACAGGCGGGCCGTTGTCAATTCCGATGACGGATAGATTTTTAAACGGTGCACGGTGGGGCCCGCAAAAGCAGGCGCAGGCGGCGCCCTAGTGAAATGTTTTCGAGCGAGCCCGAGTCATCCCCGACATGCGATATTGCGGTCAGCCTCGAGACGATGTTTAGTGGGTAGTGGGGGAACGTCTCTACCCCAAGTCCCACATACCCCTACAGTTAGTACCGTACTGTAGGGATAATGCGTAAATGTAAGCGGCCACTCCGCCAATAAAAAATGAATTAAGTATTCATTCTCAAATTAAAAAAAAACGTAAATCTTGCTGAGCAAATGATATTTTTAACTACGCATATATTTTCAGCTGAAAGCTTTTAAATATTAAAAAGACAATTCAATAAAATATATTACAACAACGGAATGCTTTTATCACAATATATTTCGCTTAAAGTCCAAAAGTTGTACGTATTCTTTATTACTTACGAGCCAAAAGTTTTATATTACTTTGGATTTCATGTGGGCACGTTCCGGCGTTGACTCAAGGCTGGTCATAAATCGGATTATTACATGGATTAAATTCGAAAATAATAGACTATAAAAATATCCATCAGCACTACTTAAACAAAACTACTCAAACAGAAGAAAAATATTTGTTGTATATTACATGCATAATTATTTATATAGCTTAATATATTTTCTAGAGGCGTAGGTGATACTGAGTCTGTTTTTATTTGCAAACTCTCCTTTCGCGAATCTACTAGAAGTGATTTCTTAAAACACAAATAGCTCTTGTACATTCATATTCTTATAATATATCTTATTAAATTGAGTGTATAAACATATGTTTTAAAAGAATAAATAAATATGATACATGAATATGTTCTATATATTGAATATGTTCTATGAATATGTTCTATATATTGTAGATGAGAATAGAAAAAATGAAGTCAATACTTTTGTAAGTATTTCCTTTATATACTTTTAGCTTTTGTACTTTGTGAATAAATAAAAATGTGATATTCCCATAAGCAAAGTTAACGTGAATCATTCGTTCATACTCAGTCATATATGTTTTGTCATATTTTTACATTTGACGTTAGACATGTGTTCGAAGAATGTAACAATAAGGAATATAATATTCCGGTAGCCATGGTCCAATATGTCTTTATATTAACATGATCGAGAGAGTTATGAAAAGTTTTCATTGTAAATTATCTGTATTTTATTTACGTTTTAAATTAACTGCATAACAAAATGGCAGACTCTAGTTGGGTCTGCGTTTAATTTAATTTATAATGTTGCCCTTTATAATTAATTAGCGCAGATGTCCTTTATTAGAATTCCTGTTATAATTGACGGGTTTATATCTCATAATACATTTAATAAGAAGTTATAAGCATCCTCGTGCCGTTCCAACGATAATAATAGCGAAAGTTATAATAGATATATTATGTTACTCCGACGACATATTATGTTATGCTTTTGTTATGGGTCAGTTTAAAATTAAGATAACAGTTTTTGTAAAAGAAGAAATTACATAAGGTTTTAAAATGACGGAAAGCGATAAAGACCTAATGAACAAAATTTTATTGGTTTATCTAGTAATCCAATCACTTCTAACATAATAAACGATTGAGAGAAGAGAATCGATGATGCTATTGCATTATTAAAATATTCCTCTGAAACAACTACAACCTTTTTAAATAACTCTTTGGTTACAATTAATATTACTTGCATATAAAATGCTAGTTTCCTATTTAGACCGGAGAAGATAAAACTCAAATATGATAATAACTTAAATATTAAATTTTAAATCGATACTCTTTTTTTGTACGAGCATTAAATTTGCTGGCAATACTTGGATGTTCGAAACAAAAATTATGGCTTATTTTAAATGTCGAATGACTAGTAAACTACCGTGGTAGACTGATGACTAACGATGTTTATGTCAATTTTGTGTGTTTCACGTGAGTGTTTAAACAATAAGCAATAATCTGCTCTAAGTTCATACTGTTATCTCTGCCAACTAAATAATATTATTCTCCGCCGTTGTCGCAAATATCCTTAGTGTATTATATTATACAATAGGGGGTAGTTTCCTTGTTTTTGCGCAACATAGTGTCATAAGATAAATACTCGCTATTTACCAGCTCAGAGGACGCTTTGTTTTGCGGTCGCTACATCTATTCACCTGACGTCCTTGTGGTTTATATTAGGAAAAGCTTTTACTAGAAGTAAGTGTTTTATACTCACTATTACTATATCAGACTTGTAGTATTGTCACAGTGTTTTTGTAGCAGTAGGATAACTTAGAGTCCAATAGACTTATCTATACAATGATATCAAATTAACAAATATTGTCTTTTGATAGCTTGCGATTACAAATAATAGTTTATGAGTAATGTACCCAAAAAATCTTGTGGATGTATTCCTTCTAGATACTGACTAATATAACATAAACCCTGTCTTGATAGGGACAGTAGTTTGTATGATTAGTCCGAACGAAATTCATATTTTGGGTGCCCCAGATTTCAATATGGACACAGAAATCACTCCAAAATTATTAGGGAAGTATAACATTCCGTACTGTCTGAGGCATTGATTATGGTCATAATAATTCGCAGGTGGTGCCATCGCGGACCCTTCATTAACGGGGTCAACATAATCGAGGCTCGGACGTCATTAAAATAATAGATACGTCATATTTTGTCCGCAAAACTCAATTACGGTGTGTTAAAGACATCACACTGTTTTTAGGCATTAGTGTAAATTTAAATTTGTGTATTTTTTTATAAAAGGATTCCTCCTGTCCTGTGACAGTTTTATAAAGAGAACTTTGCCTAATTAACCGGTAAACACTAATAGAATCTGTAAAATTATTTAAATCTCTCTATATGTTGTCTGCCAAGTCGGCCTTGAAAAAAAGCTTACATACGTAATTTTCTAAATAATCAGGTGGTAGGATAATTAATCTGCATTTTAAATTTATTGACAAAAATGATCTGATAAACCAGAATCAGAATTCGGCATCATAAATATTGCACATCCAGTAATACAGCAATACACAGTACAATCCAATAATTGTCACTTAAAGGTTTTGATTATACAAAGATTTGTCAGTTAAATGTATATAGGGTTTGAAAGCTATGAAAATAAATTATTAATGATTAAACATTACAATACATACGAAAAGCTTTGGTTCATAAATACAAGCCTTCAAATAAAAGTACTTATACGAGGATATACGATTCATAAAATGAATAGGGTGAAATTGGAAAATTGGCTTAACAGAAGATGTTTGTCTAGTAAGCTTTTTTTCACATTTTATTCCTTCTTAATTAAAGAAAATTTAACTGCTTTCTTTGTCATCGACAAATCCTTGGCCAAATTAATTTAGTAAAAACTAATAAGTTTCCTTATCAGACATAATTAAGAACTAGTTGTCGAAGCGGTTCTCGCGTTTGTACACTAGTTGCTCTGCGCTATGCGTCACGTAAAGCCGTAAGCTAGAGGGAAACCCCCGCTGTCTTACTCAGTATATTATTCTCAGTTCTAGCGAATTTATTTAGTGACTTTTATGATTTAAAAAGGCACTTTTCCCAGGGTTACTTTTTTACGGCAACTAAGTTCACTCTCCATATTGCCATTGGACCAGGATGTTAGGTTTATGACCTTAACTCCTCGCGTGTTTCTTATAGACTCTATATAGACGGTTGATCACGATGATGATCAGACACGATAGATTTTAAAAATTATCATCTAATCCATGTCAGTTATGGGAAAAACTAAGAGCTGACGATGTACGGTAAAAGTTGCTATTGAAGTGTGAAACATAAGCAATCTATACTCATATATTAAAGAGGTAAACTTAAGTATTTATACCCTAGTAACTACCTAAGACTCGAGGCTTGCGGCGTGTCCGGGTGACTTAGGCCTTTTATCGGGGGAAAAATCTTCACGTGGGCTTAATTTTTAAGCAGTTCCATTCAAGCCGCTCTTGACACTGCCAGGGAGGGCCAGTGAGGAAAGACCCTTTTTAGGGCAGCGGAGCATTGCGCTCGGTGGTAGCCGGTCTCCACGACCGGTGGTAGCCGGTCTCCAGGACAGGCGGGCCGTTGTCAATTCCGATGACGGATAGATTTTTAAACGGTGCACGGTGGGGCCCGCAAAAGCAGGCGCAGGCGGCGCCCTAGTGAAATGTTTTCGAGCGAGCCCGAGTCATCCCCGACATGCGATATTGCGGTCAGCCTCGAGACGATGTTTAGTGGGTAGTGGGGGAACGTCTCTACCCCAAGTCCCACATACCCCTACAGTTAGTACCGTACTGTAGGGATAATGCGTAAATGTAAGCGGCCACTCCGCCAATAAAAAATGAATTAAGTATTCATTCTCAAATTAAAAAAAAACGTAAATCTTGCTGAGCAAATGATATTTTTAACTACGCATATATTTTCAGCTGAAAGCTTTTAAATATTAAAAAGACAATTCAATAAAATATATTACAACAACGGAATGCTTTTATCACAATATATTTCGCTTAAAGTCCAAAAGTTGTACGTATTCTTTATTACTTACGAGCCAAAAGTTTTATATTACTTTGGATTTCATGTGGGCACGTTCCGGCGTTGACTCAAGGCTGGTCATAAATCGGATTATTACATGGATTAAATTCGAAAATAATAGACTATAAAAATATCCATCAGCACTACTTAAACAAAACTACTCAAACAGAAGAAAAATATTTGTTGTATATTACATGCATAATTATTTATATAGCTTAATATATTTTCTAGAGGCGTAGGTGATACTGAGTCTGTTTTTATTTGCAAACTCTCCTTTCGCGAATCTACTAGAAGTGATTTCTTAAAACACAAATAGCTCTTGTACATTCATATTCTTATAATATATCTTATTAAATTGAGTGTATAAACATATGTTTTAAAAGAATAAATAAATATGATACATGAATATGTTCTATATATTGAATATGTTCTATGAATATGTTCTATATATTGTAGATGAGAATAGAAAAAATGAAGTCAATACTTTTGTAAGTATTTCCTTTATATACTTTTAGCTTTTGTACTTTGTGAATAAATAAAAATGTGATATTCCCATAAGCAAAGTTAACGTGAATCATTCGTTCATACTCAGTCATATATGTTTTGTCATATTTTTACATTTGACGTTAGACATGTGTTCGAAGAATGTAACAATAAGGAATATAATATTCCGGTAGCCATGGTCCAATATGTCTTTATATTAACATGATCGAGAGAGTTATGAAAAGTTTTCATTGTAAATTATCTGTATTTTATTTACGTTTTAAATTAACTGCATAACAAAATGGCAGACTCTAGTTGGGTCTGCGTTTAATTTAATTTATAATGTTGCCCTTTATAATTAATTAGCGCAGATGTCCTTTATTAGAATTCCTGTTATAATTGACGGGTTTATATCTCATAATACATTTAATAAGAAGTTATAAGCATCCTCGTGCCGTTCCAACGATAATAATAGCGAAAGTTATAATAGATATATTATGTTACTCCGACGACATATTATGTTATGCTTTTGTTATGGGTCAGTTTAAAATTAAGATAACAGTTTTTGTAAAAGAAGAAATTACATAAGGTTTTAAAATGACGGAAAGCGATAAAGACCTAATGAACAAAATTTTATTGGTTTATCTAGTAATCCAATCACTTCTAACATAATAAACGATTGAGAGAAGAGAATCGATGATGCTATTGCATTATTAAAATATTCCTCTGAAACAACTACAACCTTTTTAAATAACTCTTTGGTTACAATTAATATTACTTGCATATAAAATGCTAGTTTCCTATTTAGACCGGAGAAGATAAAACTCAAATATGATAATAACTTAAATATTAAATTTTAAATCGATACTCTTTTTTTGTACGAGCATTAAATTTGCTGGCAATACTTGGATGTTCGAAACAAAAATTATGGCTTATTTTAAATGTCGAATGACTAGTAAACTACCGTGGTAGACTGATGACTAACGATGTTTATGTCAATTTTGTGTGTTTCACGTGAGTGTTTAAACAATAAGCAATAATCTGCTCTAAGTTCATACTGTTATCTCTGCCAACTAAATAATATTATTCTCCGCCGTTGTCGCAAATATCCTTAGTGTATTATATTATACAATAGGGGGTAGTTTCCTTGTTTTTGCGCAACATAGTGTCATAAGATAAATACTCGCTATTTACCAGCTCAGAGGACGCTTTGTTTTGCGGTCGCTACATCTATTCACCTGACGTCCTTGTGGTTTATATTAGGAAAAGCTTTTACTAGAAGTAAGTGTTTTATACTCACTATTACTATATCAGACTTGTAGTATTGTCACAGTGTTTTTGTAGCAGTAGGATAACTTAGAGTCCAATAGACTTATCTATACAATGATATCAAATTAACAAATATTGTCTTTTGATAGCTTGCGATTACAAATAATAGTTTATGAGTAATGTACCCAAAAAATCTTGTGGATGTATTCCTTCTAGATACTGACTAATATAACATAAACCCTGTCTTGATAGGGACAGTAGTTTGTATGATTAGTCCGAACGAAATTCATATTTTGGGTGCCCCAGATTTCAATATGGACACAGAAATCACTCCAAAATTATTAGGGAAGTATAACATTCCGTACTGTCTGAGGCATTGATTATGGTCATAATAATTCGCAGGTGGTGCCATCGCGGACCCTTCATTAACGGGGTCAACATAATCGAGGCTCGGACGTCATTAAAATAATAGATACGTCATATTTTGTCCGCAAAACTCAATTACGGTGTGTTAAAGACATCACACTGTTTTTAGGCATTAGTGTAAATTTAAATTTGTGTATTTTTTTATAAAAGGATTCCTCCTGTCCTGTGACAGTTTTATAAAGAGAACTTTGCCTAATTAACCGGTAAACACTAATAGAATCTGTAAAATTATTTAAATCTCTCTATATGTTGTCTGCCAAGTCGGCCTTGAAAAAAAGCTTACATACGTAATTTTCTAAATAAGCAGGTGGTAGGATAATTAATCTGCATTTTAAATTTATTGACAAAAATGATCTGATAAACCAGAATCAGAATTCGGCATCATAAATATTGCACATCCAGTAATACAGCAATACACAGTACAATCCAATAATTGTCACTTAAAGGTTTTGATTATACAAAGATTTGTCAGTTAAATGTATATAGGGTTTGAAAGCTATGAAAATAAATTATTAATGATTAAACATTACAATACATACGAAAAGCTTTGGTTCATAAATACAAGCCTTCAAATAAAAGTACTTATACGAGGATATACGATTCATAAAATGAATAGGGTGAAATTGGAAAATTGGCTTAACAGAAGATGTTTGTCTAGTAAGCTTTTTTTCACATTTTATTCCTTCTTAATTAAAGAAAATTTAACTGCTTTCTTTGTCATCGACAAATCCTTGGCCAAATTAATTTAGTAAAAACTAATAAGTTTCCTTATCAGACATAATTAAGAACTAGTTGTCGAAGCGGTTCTCGCGTTTGTACACTAGTTGCTCTGCGCTATGCGTCACGTAAAGCCGTAAGCTAGAGGGAAACCCCCGCTGTCTTACTCAGTATATTATTCTCAGTTCTAGCGAATTTATTTAGTGACTTTTATGATTTAAAAAGGCACTTTTCCCAGGGTTACTTTTTTACGGCAACTAAGTTCACTCTCCATATTGCCATTGGACCAGGATGTTAGGTTTATGACCTTAACTCCTCGCGTGTTTCTTATAGACTCTATATAGACGGTTGATCACGATGATGATCAGACACGATAGATTTTAAAAATTATCATCTAATCCATGTCAGTTATGGGAAAAACTAAGAGCTGACGATGTACGGTAAAAGTTGCTATTGAAGTGTGAAACATAAGCAATCTATACTCATATATTAAAGAGGTAAACTTAAGTATTTATACCCTAGTAACTACCTAAGACTCGAGGCTTGCGGCGTGTCCGGGTGACTTAGGCCTTTTATCGGGGGAAAAATCTTCACGTGGGCTTAATTTTTAAGCAGTTCCATTCAAGCCGCTCTTGACACTGCCAGGGAGGGCCAGTGAGGAAAGACCCTTTTTAGGGCAGCGGAGCATTGCGCTCGGTGGTAGCCGGTCTCCACGACCGGTGGTAGCCGGTCTCCAGGACAGGCGGGCCGTTGTCAATTCCGATGACGGATAGATTTTTAAACGGTGCACGGTGGGGCCCGCAAAAGCAGGCGCAGGCGGCGCCCTAGTGAAATGTTTTCGAGCGAGCCCGAGTCATCCCCGACATGCGATATTGCGGTCAGCCTCGAGACGATGTTTAGTGGGTAGTGGGGGAACGTCTCTACCCCAAGTCCCACATACCCCTACAGTTAGTACCGTACTGTAGGGATAATGCGTAAATGTAAGCGGCCACTCCGCCAATAAAAAATGAATTAAGTATTCATTCTCAAATTAAAAAAAAACGTAAATCTTGCTGAGCAAATGATATTTTTAACTACGCATATATTTTCAGCTGAAAGCTTTTAAATATTAAAAAGACAATTCAATAAAATATATTACAACAACGGAATGCTTTTATCACAATATATTTCGCTTAAAGTCCAAAAGTTGTACGTATTCTTTATTACTTACGAGCCAAAAGTTTTATATTACTTTGGATTTCATGTGGGCACGTTCCGGCGTTGACTCAAGGCTGGTCATAAATCGGATTATTACATGGATTAAATTCGAAAATAATAGACTATAAAAATATCCATCAGCACTACTTAAACAAAACTACTCAAACAGAAGAAAAATATTTGTTGTATATTACATGCATAATTATTTATATAGCTTAATATATTTTCTAGAGGCGTAGGTGATACTGAGTCTGTTTTTATTTGCAAACTCTCCTTTCGCGAATCTACTAGAAGTGATTTCTTAAAACACAAATAGCTCTTGTACATTCATATTCTTATAATATATCTTATTAAATTGAGTGTATAAACATATGTTTTAAAAGAATAAATAAATATGATACATGAATATGTTCTATATATTGAATATGTTCTATGAATATGTTCTATATATTGTAGATGAGAATAGAAAAAATGAAGTCAATACTTTTGTAAGTATTTCCTTTATATACTTTTAGCTTTTGTACTTTGTGAATAAATAAAAATGTGATATTCCCATAAGCAAAGTTAACGTGAATCATTCGTTCATACTCAGTCATATATGTTTTGTCATATTTTTACATTTGACGTTAGACATGTGTTCGAAGAATGTAACAATAAGGAATATAATATTCCGGTAGCCATGGTCCAATATGTCTTTATATTAACATGATCGAGAGAGTTATGAAAAGTTTTCATTGTAAATTATCTGTATTTTATTTACGTTTTAAATTAACTGCATAACAAAATGGCAGACTCTAGTTGGGTCTGCGTTTAATTTAATTTATAATGTTGCCCTTTATAATTAATTAGCGCAGATGTCCTTTATTAGAATTCCTGTTATAATTGACGGGTTTATATCTCATAATACATTTAATAAGAAGTTATAAGCATCCTCGTGCCGTTCCAACGATAATAATAGCGAAAGTTATAATAGATATATTATGTTACTCCGACGACATATTATGTTATGCTTTTGTTATGGGTCAGTTTAAAATTAAGATAACAGTTTTTGTAAAAGAAGAAATTACATAAGGTTTTAAAATGACGGAAAGCGATAAAGACCTAATGAACAAAATTTTATTGGTTTATCTAGTAATCCAATCACTTCTAACATAATAAACGATTGAGAGAAGAGAATCGATGATGCTATTGCATTATTAAAATATTCCTCTGAAACAACTACAACCTTTTTAAATAACTCTTTGGTTACAATTAATATTACTTGCATATAAAATGCTAGTTTCCTATTTAGACCGGAGAAGATAAAACTCAAATATGATAATAACTTAAATATTAAATTTTAAATCGATACTCTTTTTTTGTACGAGCATTAAATTTGCTGGCAATACTTGGATGTTCGAAACAAAAATTATGGCTTATTTTAAATGTCGAATGACTAGTAAACTACCGTGGTAGACTGATGACTAACGATGTTTATGTCAATTTTGTGTGTTTCACGTGAGTGTTTAAACAATAAGCAATAATCTGCTCTAAGTTCATACTGTTATCTCTGCCAACTAAATAATATTATTCTCCGCCGTTGTCGCAAATATCCTTAGTGTATTATATTATACAATAGGGGGTAGTTTCCTTGTTTTTGCGCAACATAGTGTCATAAGATAAATACTCGCTATTTACCAGCTCAGAGGACGCTTTGTTTTGCGGTCGCTACATCTATTCACCTGACGTCCTTGTGGTTTATATTAGGAAAAGCTTTTACTAGAAGTAAGTGTTTTATACTCACTATTACTATATCAGACTTGTAGTATTGTCACAGTGTTTTTGTAGCAGTAGGATAACTTAGAGTCCAATAGACTTATCTATACAATGATATCAAATTAACAAATATTGTCTTTTGATAGCTTGCGATTACAAATAATAGTTTATGAGTAATGTACCCAAAAAATCTTGTGGATGTATTCCTTCTAGATACTGACTAATATAACATAAACCCTGTCTTGATAGGGACAGTAGTTTGTATGATTAGTCCGAACGAAATTCATATTTTGGGTGCCCCAGATTTCAATATGGACACAGAAATCACTCCAAAATTATTAGGGAAGTATAACATTCCGTACTGTCTGAGGCATTGATTATGGTCATAATAATTCGCAGGTGGTGCCATCGCGGACCCTTCATTAACGGGGTCAACATAATCGAGGCTCGGACGTCATTAAAATAATAGATACGTCATATTTTGTCCGCAAAACTCAATTACGGTGTGTTAAAGACATCACACTGTTTTTAGGCATTAGTGTAAATTTAAATTTGTGTATTTTTTTATAAAAGGATTCCTCCTGTCCTGTGACAGTTTTATAAAGAGAACTTTGCCTAATTAACCGGTAAACACTAATAGAATCTGTAAAATTATTTAAATCTCTCTATATGTTGTCTGCCAAGTCGGCCTTGAAAAAAAGCTTACATACGTAATTTTCTAAATAATCAGGTGGTAGGATAATTAATCTGCATTTTAAATTTATTGACAAAAATGATCTGATAAACCAGAATCAGAATTCGGCATCATAAATATTGCACATCCAGTAATACAGCAATACACAGTACAATCCAATAATTGTCACTTAAAGGTTTTGATTATACAAAGATTTGTCAGTTAAATGTATATAGGGTTTGAAAGCTATGAAAATAAATTATTAATGATTAAACATTACAATACATACGAAAAGCTTTGGTTCATAAATACAAGCCTTCAAATAAAAGTACTTATACGAGGATATACGATTCATAAAATGAATAGGGTGAAATTGGAAAATTGGCTTAACAGAAGATGTTTGTCTTCATCTACTGATGACCCAATTTTTCCGATCCAGAAATTTTGTCTACGACGGTAGCCAAATAGAAACCAAGCTTAGCAGTTGTACTAACACGAAACCTATATAAAATCTCTATTTTGGCCTCGGGTTTGAATCCCGGTAGGAGCAGATATTTGTATGTTGTGTGCAAATATTTGTTCACGAGGTATGGATATTTGTTTGTTTATTTAGAATATCCATAACACAATCTATTAATGATTCTTAATAAAACTAATTCTTTAATTTTAAATGTTAAAGCGAGGAATGCAATTGATATTATACAGTGCAAACATTGAAATGATATTAACAACAAAATAGTAGGGACGCAGTATAGTACGGTGCAAACTTTGTTTTGCTTCATTCATATTCAGTAAGGCTCGCATTCAGACACGCCCGTTTCAGGTATTTCCCACTATACACTTAATTAGAGAACTGTGTCCGATAGTAGACTAATAGTTAATACATTAATAAAATACCCAGTAAGGGTTTTCGACGTCTTAACAGAATTCTTAATGATTTTATAAACGCTTTTAAAACTTGTTCAGAATGTATAACGTTATTATTAATATTAAATATTTTTAGTATAGTTAGTCATAAGCTGGCATTACATACAAACATTTTAATCTTTATACATTATTATATACATTTAATAAATATATCTCTCAATCAATTTACTTTTTGGGTAAAAATGGCCCTTTATCTGTGATCCACGGCTCTAAGAAAAATAAGAAAAATCAGAAGAAGATCTGACGCGCGCGAAAATATATGTCCGCCGCAGATTAAATAGACTGTTAAAATATTTACTAAAGACCCATGCAAAAGCAGTAATTTTGGGGGCAAGCTTAAGAAAATTTGTTTATATTTATCGATTAACTCGAATGGGCCAAAAATCTATATAAAATGAAAACAAAAATTAATTTAAAATATTGAACTAACTTCTTGCGGATGTTGGACCAAAACCATGCTGGCCCAAAAAGTGTCTTTTCACGTTTCTTTTGATGGAAGCCATTTTGAATGAAGGAGGGAATATGTGAGCTGATAAAGATTTTCACTCTCTGGCTGGGCGACAAAGAAAAGAGTCATGAAATCTAAAGAGTGAATCCATATACAAGTACACATGCTACTGAATAGTAATGTAGATGGAGGGATAAGGTGAAAGAGCTGTTCAAAACACTTTGCATGGTACAACCGATAAGTGACGTCATGGGGTGACGCAATGGCAGAAGCTTTAGGGTGTTCGCTACCTCTGTGTCGCCAATAATACGCATAGCGCGATGTTGTAATGTCGTTGTAGTGTCCATAGCATCGAAAACATACTGAGCATAGCAATAATCTACGCAAGACTGGACTTGATTTGTACAACAGGTATATCCGGGCAGACGTGAAATACATCTTGTTCAGTACTCCCAGTTTCTGCGAGCTCCATACCGAGCAAGGTCATGTCGCTCTGTAGCGATATAGTAGTGTCCTGAAGAGAAGGAAGGGAAAGGAATGGCGACTTTTAGATTATGTACGTGCGGCGATGCGCAGGTATTGAAGAGCACACAATCAAGCAGGCTTGTATGATGTCTGCTTACTTTGTGGCTTTTACTTTTATGAGTCATAAACTTCCGTTATTTTGACATGATCCTTATTTATAATAATCATAAATATTAAATGTTATCACTTTTATATTTTTAAACAAAATTAAACATAAAATTGTGGAAGAGTTTGCTTATTTACGCCAGTTATTGTAAACGCTAGTCCAATTCCATTTTATCGTGATTTTACCCTTCTTACTCAACACAATGAATCAGCATCTGGGTATTGTACTTTGCTTAATAACAAAAGTCTTCTTCTCTTTTGTTCTTACGTTCAATGAAAATAACATTACTCAGAATATATTACATAATATTCATTGCTGTTCGTATAATAAATAAATTCAACGTTTTAACATGACACTTTAAAACAGTATCTGAAAATCCACATACATTACAGCATTTTGACAAAAACTCGTTAAAAATCAATACATCCTGTGTTTACAGGTAGTCATAGCGAAACGAACGAGATTGGATATCACCTATAGCGAGCGTGTTCTATATTTGCTGAATACCATGACAACGGTGAGCACCTGTGTCGTTAATATTTGGTCAATAACTTTTTGTATGAGTGAACCACGATGAATCAAGACGGAAGGAAAATATCAAACAGTATTTACGGAAGGGTAGCTGTGCCCACTGTTGAAAGATGTCGTGTGAACTTTTGCACGGACTTGGAGAAGTCTGTACTGATGAGCAATTTCGAAAGACGTGGCTGGAATCAAGTTGGTCCGGATGACGAATGGAACTTCTATTGGGCTTCTACACAAACATGCAGGAACCTATTCAGTGTTGAAAGCGGTTACAGAATGAGCGACAACCAAATTATTAACCACTTCCCAAATCATTACGAACTGTCCAGAAAAGATTTGTTGGTGAAAAATATTAAGAGATATAGAAAAGAATTGGAAAGAGAAGGAAGCCCCTTAGCAGAAAAAGCTGAAGTGATTTTAAATGGTGGTCAAGTGGTAACGCGGTATATACATCTTGACTTTGTACCTGTCACTTTTGTTCTCCCAGCAGATTATAACATGTTCGTCGAAGAGTATCGAAAATCTCCACAGAGCACTTGGATTATGAAACCATGTGGAAAATCTCAAGGCACTGGCATCTTTCTTATAAACAAACTATCTAAGCTAAAAAAATGGTCGAGGGAGGCGAAAACTCCTTTTCATCCGCAACTAAGCAAAGAAAGCTACGTGATTTCCCGTTACATAGACAATCCTCTCCTAATAGGTGGCAAAAAGTTTGATCTTAGACTTTACGTGTTGGTGACTTCTTTTCGACCCCTAAAAGCATATTTGTTCCAACTTGGATTTTGTAGATTTTGCACTGTAAAATACGATACAAGTGTAACAGAATTGGATAACATGTACGTACATCTTACAAACGTCAGTGTACAGAAACACGGAGGTGATTATAACAGCATTCACGGGGGCAAAATGAGTGTGCAAAATTTACGGTTATATTTAGAAGGAACCAAAGGTCGAGCCGTGACAGAAAAACTTTTTGCTGCAATGCAGTGGTTAATAGTTCATTCTTTAAAAGCTGTCTCTTCTGTGATGGCGAACGACAGACATTGCTTTGAGTGTTACGGCTACGATATTATAATTGACAATCAATTGAAGCCGTGGTTAGTCGAAGTCAATGCATCGCCTTCATTAACATCAACTACTGTGAATGACAGAATTTTAAAATACAAGCTGATTGATAATATTTTGTCCGTTGTACTACCGCCAGATGGCGTTCCAGATGTGCGTTGGAATAAATTACCAAATGCCGAAGCTTTAGGTAATTTTGATTTGCTAATTGACGAAGAGCTTCTAGAAAAGGATGAACCAAGTTTAGGGAGTCGTAATAGTAAACATAAAAAGAACTGATTAAATTAATAATTTGTAGACACTTCACTGTGAATCGTTTCTTGTAAGTTTATTTTATTTTTATCATTCGAATTTTGTAATTGTGTTTTGTAAAAATGTCATTTATTTGTTACTGGCAACTTTATGACTTTTCATATAAAATAAAAAAGTAATAATTCTCTCCGAGTTTTCACAAAGCGTTGAAGATTAACACACATGCGGTTGCCAGCATGAACAAGCTTATGAAAATGTCGCGTCAAAGTGCATCAAAGGCAAGTGGGGTTGTGCACATGCTGCCATTTGCATTTTAATGTTTACTACCGTGGAAAAATAACACCACTTGCCATTTTATATGCTAAACAGAAAACTCGTAAGTTTTATCCGCTAGCGGAATTTGATGTATATCAAAGACAACTTTAAAGATGCTGCGCGTTCAGTACAACTTTGTTGAATAAAGAATGGCATTTGAATAATGTATCCACATTAGTAATATTAATATTATGATCAAGGATTATGAGCTTTACTTACAACTACCTTCATTTTCAAAACTGCTTCTTTTTTATTTGACTTGTGACCCAGAGACTCATGACAATGTTTAAATAACTTTATTAAACCAACTTTTTGTTTTGGAAGATGAAACTAAACATAATGTTTAACTTTGGTTTGTATTTTTGAACATAGTTTTGTAGTTGCTATACTTATAATATTTGTTTACAATAGATCGCATACATAATTCCAGCGCAATATTAAGCCAACATGTAGGCGTGCAAATTCTTCAAATGCTACTTCGGGGTATCGTATTTCAATCATATAACCCTAAGAAAATTACATTATTTGTTTTATTGCACAAAAAATATAACTCCGGAGGATAAGCAAAATGTGAGATAAATCACGTTTATGAGTGCGTCACAACGAGCAGCCTTAGGAATACTGTTCTCCTTCTCCAAAAATCTTCATCAGATCTAGACAAAATTGATACGTAACTAATTCGGTGTATAGATATGAGATGGACCTTCCTCCATTTTGGGAGTCTTCTGAAACTAAGGTAATTTTTAATGTCTCCTAAATTTTATCTCAATCGATGACTTGCGGTGCACTGCGAATGAACTTTAGCAATTTTGGGACGCTTCGGGACCATTGTAAGTTCTTGAACTGTTTTACAGTTGACATTAAATCAAACTTGACACTTTGCTTTTTAGAATGGCTTTATGAGGTGTAAATATGAGAGCTTCTTGTCATACTAATGATTTTCGAAATGTGCTTTAAAATTATTATGTTGATATCTCTTGCCATTGAGGCTGGGAGAAAGTTATTTCTACATACTTCGACTATTGTTCTTGATTACAACGTTTGTACGTACGTAAAACGTATTTTTTATTTTGTATTTAGGAGTTATTTTTTGAC
This sequence comes from Acentria ephemerella, assembly GCA_943193645.1. Taxonomy (NCBI): domain Eukaryota; kingdom Metazoa; phylum Arthropoda; class Insecta; order Lepidoptera; family Crambidae; genus Acentria; species Acentria ephemerella. Next base: position 3,736,918 of record OW971886.1, on the reverse strand, counting down.
GCTTAATATTATAACAATGGCTCAATGCGTGTAGTTCGCCCCTAACTGAGACTTTAGTAAGTGGCTTCGTTCCTGTGATTACAAACCTATTATAGGTTGAGGAAAAAGTTTCTTCGCATTTATATGAAAATTCAAGACATTTTATTTCAAAGTTAATTACGGCATATATGTGCCATTTTGTTCCTATATTTTCTGCCATATTTGAGATAGAGACATGTTTCCGTTGCTATAGAAATTTTGGGACTTCTGATCCGAACAATGCAACAAGTAGTTTTGGCAGTCCTCTCTTGATATTAACCTGACACTGCCTACAAAATTTTGAAGAGACCAAAACAAGTGGAAATCTGAAGGTGCAAGGTCAGGGATATAGGCCGATACATTAATACCTCCCAGCCAAACTCTTAATTTTTGCTGAGTGGCTAAATATGTATGTGATCTAGCGTTATCGTGATGAAAGATCATACCCTTTCTAATAATCAATTCCGGCCTCTTTCTCTCAACTTCTTGCTTTAATCTCATCAGTTGTTGGCAGTAGAGATTCGAATAGTTCATAATGTACAATGCCCTTTCAATCCGACCATAGACACAGCATCACCTTATTGCCAGTTAACCTAGGTTTTGCCACAGCCTGCGAAGCCGGACCGACCTTTGACCATGACCTTTTTCGCACGTTCTAGATATTACATGCTATTATACATACTGTATGCGAAAAGACTTTCACCCCGACCTAATATTATTAAGCTCTTTTGAGTAAGTACTAAAAAGAGCTTAATAATATTTATTACTATTATATATTTTAATTACTGTTCTAGATAATATTAATTGATAATAATTTTTATTGATAATATTGATTGATTTGTTTTAGATAATATTAATTTATTTATTTTTATTTATTATTTATTTATTAAGTAAATAATAAACTATATAAAATATAACTATTATGTGTTTAAGATGTATAATAAGCTCATAAACTTGCTTAATTAATATTTTTCACAGAATAAGTAAAATTAAAATCCTATAAAGCAATGTAAATGTTTCGATTTCTTAGTATGTAAATAATTTACTTGACACCAGAAATTATCTCACATGCCACCGTTTCATTCTACGTCGTATAAATTAGTAACATAGAACTTTAGTAATTTAAATATGTGTTGGTACGTAGAAGTTGGTAAAGGATACTTCTCCTCAACATTAAATGAAAGATAGTTCGTAATGACTTTTCAAGTTAAATTCTGAATTAGTTGTTTGGTGTTTAATTTACCTTATCTGAAACTAAAGGGATTCTGTACCTTCCAAACTAGTAAAATATAGTTTTATATTTTACCAGTTGGGAATTATATACACTTTTTTGAAAAATTTGTTTTCAATTTGTTTGATATTTCCAGAGCAAATCAAGATGTAAAACAATATGCAAATAATGCTGTTATACATATTTCCAAGCTCCAAAGTCAGGCAGTGTAATGTTTTTTTCTGTGCATAACTTTAAGTATAGATTATAAACAAGACAAGAAACAATACAACCTTGAAGATAAATAAACTTTTGGGTTCATTCGGCATTGTGAGACACTTCTTAGATTTTGTATAAATTTAAAATAAATAATTAAAATTACTATACATATAACATAAATGGCATGTTATATGTAGACATAAATAATAAATCGTAATTTAGCTTTATAATTTGAAACATTTTATTAATACCTATAAAGAAAATTGTAACTACTGTGGATTTATGTAAATAACATAAAATAAATGTTTACTTTCGTCTATGATTCAGAGTTCTAATTGAGTTCCACATTATAGGCAAATAAAAGAAACGCAGGGATTCCAAATACCGTTTGTCATAATGCATGTATGCTGGTGCGCATATAATTTATACATAAATAAATAAATGGGTACCTTCCCAATATTTAGCTATCACTATACTATCTCAGGTATATAATAGAATGTCTACGTCCTATTGCATAACCTCCTAGCATCTGCACAACTAATAAAATTATTATTACCGTTGTTTAACTCAGTTTAGATTGAAAATACGATCCAATATTTCTTGGATAGTTATTTATCCAGCATTGGAGATAAAATTGCATTTGTCGTGCACGTGTGACTTGAATTACGACCGCAACGAGTTTATGGCGTTGGAGATGGTGGCGCCATCTGGACTAGAGACGTTAAATATATTGACAGATGCTATTTTTATTTTGCTTTAATGCGTGAAAGCCTTTTTCAATAAATTGACACGGTCTTCTTTGCAGGGTTCCGTTGTTAAAGTGACAAAATCGTTTTCTTATGATTTTGACATCTGTACCCCATAGTACAATTTTCATTAAGACAACATTATTCAGGCAGTTTGATTCAATTAAAATTTACACTAGAATTTCAGAAACCAAAAAGATAAAGATTAAGAATTTGTCACTTTAACAACGGAATTCTGTAAAGATAACCGTTTGGTTTTGCACTATAGACACCAACTTGACTAGTAACAAAAAACCATAGATAGAAGCTTGGGCAGACAGGGTATTATGCCACGAATCATTTGCTATACAAAATACAACTCTCCCCAACATAATTTCGCCGAGCGTATGGTGAAAGTCAGAAATATATGGAACATTTTTATACCAGTTCATAGTACATAAAATCAAATTGACTCCTGAATGTACGATGCCAGGCTTTCGCCACTTATATTTTGGACACAGAAAAGAAAGAACTGGAAGTAGGGGAGATATTACAAGATTCGACAGGGTCGAAAAGCAGTAAAAAGGACGTTCGTCGCAGCCTATATAAGATAAAATAACACAACTGTAAACGGTGCATATTGAAGCTAAATTATCCTTTTACCTGTGTCTTCTGTCTTGTGATACTCTCATCAGTTTGGACCACAATTGGAATTTGATTCTTACGTACCAATATATACAATTGAGTGTTTCGGGGTAGAGACCTTTTGAAAATTACAGGCCATAAAATTATCTCTACGCAAATGATTACATTATCATATTTTAGCTTTATTTACTCTCGGTGAAAATTGATGACTAATTATTACATGATACTTTGAGGGGTTGGTAATTTGAATTTAATACTTGAAGATCAGAGAATATCAAAATAATAAAATATCATGTTTTATATTTATATCAGCAAACCAACAGACAATAAAAACTAGCTTTTTTTATATATTTCTGCTGATATTCAATGATATAAGATATACTCTAAACCCGTTTATCTTATTCCAATTGTTAAGAACTGGCCATCAGGCAGGTTCACAAATAGTTTTTAATGTTTTTTACTTTTTCTTTATTTTGACAGAAGGTTGTCATTTTTGTTCTGTTTTTCTTCTTCTTGTGAACTTGTATTTAATTTGTCTATATTTTATATTGGTTTTCTTTTACTTGAATATATTATTACTCTGAGCTGTCCACCCTATTATTTACTCTGTTAGGCCAATTTTCAAGCATATAAATTAGGTGACTGTAGGGCAACCACCTATATTGGGGTTCATTTTTATTTAATATGGTGAATACGGAATAATTTTTATTCGTTTGTAAAAAACGTTTATCGTATTTATAGTGCGATATTGTCACACACGCAAGTTAAGTAAGTCGGTTTTTATTCTTGTATATACAACTTTCTCTTTTTCAATTAAATGCTAAGTTTCGAAGGTCAAAATTAGATGGGTGATCGTCAGTACTGTCGACTTGCTTCTGTCTGTTATTTGTTTTTTCAAACTAGTTTTTTCTTTGGCGTCATTCTTTTTGCACCATTGAAAACGTGAAATATCGCTATATTTACGAATTTGAATTTTACCAGTTTTACAGAAATTGTTTGAAGGTCTAATAATGTGTATAGTTTTGGTGTCGCAAGAGAAAACACGGTACGTTTTGGAAGCAGTCGAATCGTCTTTGAGCGAAAAAAGAAATGAACTGATTAAAAGGATTGTATTGTCGAATTTTCATTTAATTACTTAACATCTATTAATCTGTGCTACAATAATCTATAAGCTATACTGACTATACCATTTAGTTTACCTGACGTATGCAACGACGTTGCCAATTGAGTGTAATTTCCGCCAATTCCGCTTAGTCGATCATTGGCGGAATATGTCGGAATTTTAGACGTAGGGCGCCCGGATTTTTTGCTCCAATTTAACGCTCGTGTGTATTTAGTTAGCGGAATTAAATTTTTCTGCTGCTGCGACGTGGCAACGTGAATGAATGTGGACTTTATTTTAAATTCGGAGCTCATTTCATTTGTACATTTTTGACATTTCATTGTACTACCATATGTATTCGGTCCCAATATAACTCAAAGGGTCCTTCGCGGGGTTTATTTGGGTTCTGAGGAAGCAATTCTTCTGACCACCGCCTGCCCTGAACATAGCCCTAGTATCCCTACTTTCTAGGCCACTGCGATGGCTTTTTAAAGACCGAAGTCCTTTCGAAAGAAAACTTCTGCCAATAAAGTATCCCAAGTTTTGGATGTAGAAAAAAGAAAAAAGCTACATACTTAATTTATTACTTACATTTAGCTACGTACATTCAAAATCAAAGAGCTCTTTATTTAAATGGACTCAATAACTTAGTTCTTGTAAATCGTTAAAATTTAAAGCTACAAACGCTTCAATGAATACTTTAATAGCTTTGTAGAAGAAGCTCCGCAGCTTTGAAATGCTTGTAAAGACATTTACAAATTAATTATTCCATAACGTGTTATTGCTATCACAATTATTATTTTAATGAAACGTCATTGAGCAACTTACTCCAACGCCTTTAGTGTCAAAGTGATAATCTTTTAATTTATTGTAAACTTTCTTACATAGTTTCGTTTGTATTATTATTTTAAATTTGTTTGTTGGCAAGTTTCGAATATCGATTGGAAGTTTGTTGCGAAAGCGACACCTTATAAATATTTGTTTTATTCTGTGGATACGAGTTGAATGTCCGACGAGATTATGCTTAATTCTTGAATTCAAATTATGAGTAACTAATTAATTAAAATGTGTAATATTATTTTATACATTCATTTGGTTTTCAAAGCATTGGTGATGGTGACAGTAAATGAATAACACAGAAGACCGCTACCAAAGTTTCGGAGAAGAGAATTTTACCGTCCAGGTCCAACAGTATACACAAGACTCGAGTATATCCATTTAATAATAGATTGAAAGCGCCGAACAAAGCAATGTATTTTTTAGTTTTCTACATGCATTATAGGTAAATATTTTTAAAGAAGACAACATGCCTTAGTCTATCTAATAATTTTTCCTGTCACTTAAATTTTTTCGTAGCCACTGGTTACGTGAACCATTTTGCAAGAGCTTGGCAGTATCCGAAGTCTTTAATGAGGTCGTTTATCATTCTATACTTGCGAGTAATACCGATATTATTATAAGGTTATCATCACATCATTATTTAAACTAAAAAGTACAGATATTACTGTTTCATTTTAAACTCAAGATATGTACAACAAAACATTCATTACATAAATATGCCAAACTGGTTTGTCAAAGTTCGAGTAGTTTAAAAATACTTTTATAATTTCTTTTTTAATACATGGCGATCATTTTAGTAAGAATTTACTAGTTATATTGTTCGAAAAAGTAAATAAAATTTATATAAATCTGAAATAATTTTTCCATTCCATTTTTAAAATGACATAAAAAGACATATATTATTCATTATTGGTAGCTAGTTGGACGAGCTGTCTGTACTCATCCTAATTAAGACGTATGTTTATTATCTATTTATTTATTTAACAATTTATGTACACACAAAGACAATTAAAAGGACACAGAATATCAGAGAATTGTACAAAGGTACCTTTGTACAATATATGCTTATTTCTATAAGAAATCTCTTCCAGCAGCCCCAACCATATATGGGAAAAGTGACATCGAAAGGTAGAGGGGTGTGTATCAATACTAATATAATTAAATACATAAAAATTAATATATATCATGTTTACCCTAAAATATATAAATATATATCTAATATTATAACTATATATCTATTATTATTATAGTATTGTTCTGTTATTCAGTATGTAGTTAATTTGGGCTTTAATATAAGTAGGATACTAATCGAGGAATTATGATCCAAAGCAAAACTATGGATGCTTTTGTACTCAAAGCGCTAAGGGTCCCAAGGACTGTAGGGTGCATTGTATTTCTTCGTAAAAACGTTTTGAGTGCCCGCCTTTAGTAGTCTAAAAACTCGTTTTCGACGACGCTCATTTTCTTCAATGAATTATGTATAAGATTCATAAAATTAATTAATTTCAAACATGAATAATGGATACATTTCATTTTATTTTACTCTTTATTTTTCGTAAATCCTATTACGAATAGCAATTTTATATCTAATTCCCTTATTTTATTTAGAAAATAAAATGATACATGCATTTTTGCGTATAACATGCGGCTTATAACAAAATAGAACAAAAAGCGATTTTACTTACGAAACGCATAAAATGATTTTTAGTGTGTCCTAATAGTTTTTACATTTTATATTAATAATATATCACTGATATATTTAATGAAAAGGAAATCATGTTTTAACACTTTCATTGAAATAGATTTATATTAGATTTTATAACTAACATGTTAACAATAAAATGATGATATGAGAATAATTAAGAAAAGAAAATACAAAAAATATCCTCGATAATACGAATATTGCATTATGAATTGAAATACCTGTCTTTTACTCGAATAACTTTTGATATGAAAAGTGATGTCATAATAAAATGTAACAACATATTTTCTAGTTGATTCTAGTCGAATATCTAGATAAAAACATTCCTATATTCTGCACGAAAATATAGGTATTATCATAATTTTAAAGAAAAGTATGTTAATCGATTTTATCTTGCCTATTGAGCTACGATAAATTCCCAGGAACTTCAAGACATTTAAAATTTAATTGTGATTCGATTGTATGGTTCGACAGCAGTTTCTTTTTAATTTGTAAATTTTATATAAGAAGCCAGTTAAAAAAATGAAATTAACCCGTATTATGAAATTGAAAAATATTGTATGTAAAAAGTTATTCATATTGTTGATGGTTTCCATCTAATTTTAAAAGTGTGGACGAGCAAATCAACAACACTCCATTTCCTCTCGCAATCACGAAGGAGCTTGGCTTCCACGACCCATTAGACAGAACCCCAATTTTAGAAGACTTTTACTTTGATGGAAACTTACACTGAAATCTCTTGGGAACTATCGGAAAAAGTGTCTATAAGCCTTACTGTTTTCCAATAAGAATCTGTAATTCTAATAATATCCTTAATTTTTCTGATTATTGTGAACTGTGTAATCCGATCAAGATTTATCAATAATTTAAGAGATGATTCCGTGATTAAAATGTACAATGTAAATAATGTTAGTCTTATGAATTGAACGAAGAAAAGTTAATGTTCGCAGTTATATATTTCTTTCGAATCACTCCCATTACAATAAATTTAAGTGTTTTCAGATAACTTAATACTTATTAAACATATGAATCTATAGTATATTAAATTAAGAAATACAGTTTGTAATTAAGAATTGTGGTCACCAACACTACTCCCTAGCGTTGGCAACCAAAATAATAGAATTGAAATTTTGTTACTATCACGGTTATAATTTAGCTAAGTTATGGTACTTTGAGCCAAAAGACATAACAATAAAAAGAAAAATAATAATTAATATTCTTTATTGCACATAAAAAATAATACACGCACGAAATCGACAATAATACAAAGCTACAAACACAAAACCATACAAATGGGCGACCTTATTGCTAAAAAAAACAATGTCTAAGCCGCAACCTAATATGAACCTTAAATAAGCTACCTTCTTTTTATTTTAAAAATATAACGAAGCATCTATCAAAAAGAATTAATCACAATGTTTAGTCTCTTTTAGGTTTGGCTATTTCGAGCTATTTTATTTATTAATAAAAAATAGAGTTCTGAGGACGTTTCATCTCTGTCCAAGACACAGCCTTCCAATACTATGGAAGTATTTATTTAATTAACAAACATAAATAATTTCTTTTATAAAGCACAGCTTTTTTGTTGCGTAATTAGATTTTTTTATACCTAAGTAGTATATTTTCAATACGACTTGAATTACTAATAAGAATGAGAATTCTATTAATGTACAAAGTCCATTATTTTATAATAGAGAACATTAACTTAAAAATAAAAGGTCATTTAAATTAGAACTAATATAAATTATCCATCAATTTTTTTCCCTGGAATACATTATGAGTACTAGTAACACTCCCTGCTACATTATCAAAAAATCTTACGCACAGTGGCAATATGAAATGGGGTTCGCGCTACATTTAAGACGAAATGAAAGAAACAAACAAAACAACGGTAAAATATTGATGGAGATTTCCTCGGGGTATTGAAGTCTCCGCCACTAAAATTGGATGGTAAACTGAAGTCAGAATGGATTTTATTTTTATTTTTTACCTTCGCCGCTGATGCCGTATAAAGTGTTCTTTTTCATCGTATGACCATCAATCAAGATTTATGTATGTAAGCGTCAAGTATAATATTTCTGTTTTCATATTTTACCTGCTTGTTTTTATGGCGTTACCCAAAATTGCGTCGTGAATTCTTTTGAGAAAACCTTCTTTGTATGAACTTATTTGGATTCCAGGTGAAGTAATTTCAAATTTTATTAATACACTTAAATTGTGGCAAACTGGAAAACTTGAAAATAATTCAATTTAGAAGCGATTTTCGAAGCGGTAGTAGGGTTAATTGGGAATATGCATACTAGTGTTATTTTTAATTTTGAAATAAATATTATTTTAAAATTAAAACTAACAATTTATTTAGTACATATTTAAATACTATAACTGGGACAATTAGTAAATGCCCGGTTGATACCCAGTTAAAGTTATGACTATTGCTTTTATAATTATTTGTTTTCTCATACATATTCCCTGTTGTGAGGATTTAAAAGAGCTTAGTAAATAAGTCTATTTAAATAAAGTTATTTTTGACTTTGACTTTGACTTAGACAAATTTTAAGGACTTCGTACCATAAACATAAGATTTTATATGACATGATAGTCTTGCAAACAAAATCTAAAATAATATATAATAATGAATATATTAGATATAATAGAATATACATCCATTGCTCACAGTGAAAGTCTATTTCAAATATTGTTAAAACTATTATTGAAATCAGAAGAGTTGTTTCGGAGATAATTTTCTACATAAAAACTTAGGTATTTAATCTCTTTATAATTTTTATGATATACAGTCACGTCTACAAAAGTTCTTAGAGATAATATTATAACTGCCAAAATTATAAAATGTAGATCCATTTAATATTATCGATTTAGAAACGGTTTATATAGTTATCTAAATGTGTAAGAACGTGATTGTTCACTAAAATTTTTTATTCCGGTTTAGCGTATCTCATTCTTCAATAAGATTGTGAAAGGGACAGTGTCATGCCCGTTACATTTACGAAAGGTGTGTTGAATTTTCGACGTTTGTGAACGTATTAAAATACAGGTCTTAGAAAGATCTCCCTAAATGCTAATTCAAATTGTCTATGGTTTCTCTGTCTGAGATGTGTAAACATTAGTTCTTCGTCGCACTTGCAACAAGATTTGTCTTAGAGTCTAAGAGTGGTTTTTCTGTAAAAAAATCACTACCAGTGAACTTATGAGTGGGTTTTATATATAAACAGGTAAGAAGGCAACACAAAACTGCATGTAAGGAGAATATTATTTACTGCAATATATAACATTTACTGTTATTTCTGTTAATTTTTCTGTGAGATTTTAATAAAAAAAAAACCAATTTGAAATATATTTCAAACAGTCATGTAGTTCATGTGAATATTATATAGATAAATACTTAAAAATCTATAAGTTATATAAATATTCTTAAATAGTTATTTGACAGTTCGAAATTTAGGCCATCCTTTTCTTAAACATAATGAGAGAGTGGGATATACTGAACATAAATTTAAATTCAGAGTGAATATACTATCATAATCAGGGACATTGATGGAGACTATAGGGTGAAATATATGTCTGCCGGTCATAGGGCAGTTAATGACGGACCAATCTAGACTAGTGGGCATTATTGCTTACTAATCCTTTCATTGAATATTGCTCGTTTGGTCATTTATGGCACGATATAATGAGCGAGTATACTTTTTAACCTTTCATGCCGTAGCATCCAGACACAACTACACAATTGTCTAGAAGTCGGAGGCAGTATATTGCGGTTCAAAATTCATAAGACTGTATTTTAGAACAAAAAGGTTGTAATTCACGAAGATCAAATAACTTATATGAAACTTCTTGTATTGATAGATACATGACCGAAATGTCAAGTTTTTTTGTCTCTCAGTTTGATCAGTTTTGATTGTAACCATGCGGGATTTGTTGTAACGGAAGGTAGTTAATCAAAGTAATAGTTGAATTTTAAACAACAAAATCATAAAATTCAAAACCATAATGCTGTTTAAATTGGCACACGTACTTTTTAAATATCCAACACATGTCATCTCTAAACTGACATCCTAATTTGATATACAAATCATTAATTTGTTGAGAAAGATTTTTATTTTCTCTTTTTCTGTTTAGTTTATTTTTATTAATTTTATAACGACTTTACATTTTATAAAGTTATTAACGATGGCTTTAGATATTAGAAAAGGTTCACCAGTAATTCATAGCAAAGTTTCAACATCTACTATGGACAAAAGTAGAGTCACATATTGTACCGATTTAGAGAAATCTGTAATAATGAGTAATTTTGAAAGACGTGGATGGACCCAGGTAGGTCCTGAAGATGAGTGGAATTTTTACTGGTCATTCACAACGAACTGTCGAAATATTTTTAGCATTGAAAGTGGCTACCGCATGACCGATAATCAAATGATAAATCACTTCCCAAACCATTACGAGTTGTCCCGCAAAGACTTATTGGTTAAGAATATCAAAAGATATAGAAAAGAGCTGGAAAGAGAAGGCAATCCCTTGGCGGAAAAAGTTGAGGTCATTCTCCCTAATGGCCAAGTAGTGACTCGGTACTTACATTTAGATTTTATCCCTGTGACATATGTATTACCAGCGGATTACAATATGTTCGTTGAAGAGTATAGAAAATCCCCACAGAGCACTTGGATAATGAAACCTTGTGGAAAATCACAGGGCGCGGGTATTTTCTTGATCAATAAACTATCGAAATTGAAGAAGTGGTCGCGTGAAGCAAAAACACCTCTACATCCGCAATTGAGCAGTAAAGAATGTTATGTAATATCACGTTACATCGACAACCCCCTATTGATAGGAGGCAAAAAATTTGATCTTCGACTTTACGTCTTACTTACATCCTTTAGGCCCTTGAAAGCATATTTATTTCAACATGGCTTTTGCAGGTTTTGTACTGTGAAATACGACACAAGTGTTACCGAACTGGATAACATGTACGTACATTTGACTAATGTTAGTGTACAAAAACACGGTGGGGATTACAATAGTATGCACGGAGGGAAAATGAGTATTCAGAATTTCCGATTGTATTTGGAGGGAACACGTGGTCGATCTGTTACTGAGAAATTATTTGCTGAAATGCAGTGGCTTATTGTGCATTCATTGAAAGCTGTAGCACCTGTTATGGCTAATGATCGACATTGTTTCGAATGTTATGGGTATGACATAATAATTGATAATAATTTGAAACCATGGTTGGTGGAAGTCAATGCCTCGCCTTCCTTGCAGTCCACTACACATAATGATAGAATACTAAAATACAAATTAATAGATAATATTGTATCTGTAGTTGTACCACCAGACGGAATTCCTGACGCAAGATGGAACAAGATTCCTACAGAGGAGGCGCTAGGTGACTTTGAACTTTTGATTGATGAAGAACTTATGGAAAAAGAAGATGTTAATTCTCGATATAACAAATTCCACCGCTTTAGACAGTGAATAATTAATTTAGAATTTTGTATTTGAAATTTATTCCATAAATCGACGAGCTAATTGAATAAATAATTTTTAAATCGATTGAATAATTTTACTTAGCTAATCCTTTCCTTTAAAGCGACATTTCCGAAAGTAATTTATCAAAATGTTAACTTAGGAAAAGACAACAACCGTTTCGCAAACAAAGTTTAATTCGAAAATTAGTACCTATATTCAAAGTTATTTATATCACTTCGTCTTGAATCGATTACATATTTTGCTTTCGCGTTGTGAAAGTTCCAAATCCCCTTTATACATTGAATCTTCGTCTATGAGAATTTGAAAATCTCCTAAAGCTTCAGCTGAAGGGGTCTTATTCCATCGAGTGTCAGGAATACCATCTGGAGGTAATACAACTGACAATAGATTGTCTATAAGCTTGTATTTTAGTATTCTATCGTTTACTGTTGTCGCTGTCATCGAAGGGGACGCATTTACCTCTATAAGCCAAGGCTTTAGGCTGTCGTCAATAATAATATCATAACCATAACACTCAAAACAATGGCGGTCGTTGGACATCACCGATGAGACAGCTTTCAATGAATGAATAATAAGCCATTGTATTTCTTCAAAAAGCCGCTCCGTTACGGTATGGCCTCGTGTTCCTTCTAAATACAGCTTTAAATAATTTATACTCAATTTACCGCCGTGTTGGCAGTTGTAATCCCCTCCATGTTTCTGCACGCTAACGTTAGTTAGATGTACATACATATTGTCAAGTTCAGTGACGCTCGTATCATACTTCATGGTGCAAAATCTACAAAAACCGTTGCCAAACATATATGCTTTTAAAGGGCGAAACGACGTGACAAGGACATAAATCCTCAAATCGAATTTCTTCCCTCCTATCAAAAGGGGGTTATCTATGTATCGCGATATGACATAAGTATCCTTGCTGGTGAGTTGATGCTGCAAATATTTTTTTGACTCGCGAGACCATTTCTTAAGTTTGGACAGTTTGTTTATGAGGAAAATGCCGGCACCTTGGGATTTACCACATGGTTTCAAAATCCACGTACTTTGCGGGAAGCGTCGAAATTCTTCAACAAACAATTTGTAATCTGACGGTAATACGTAAGTGACTGGTATGAAATTAAGGTATAAATAACGAGTAGTACTCTGCCCATTTAATAGTTTCATTTCAATTTTGGCGGCGAGGGGGTTGTTTTGTTTTTCCAAGTCTTTCCTGTATCTTTTAATATTCTTTACTAGTAAGTCTTTACGAACCAATTCATAATGATTGGGAAAGTGATTAATCATTTGGTTATCATTTAGTCTGTACCCGCTTTCCGTGTTAAATATATTTCGACAGCTTACTGTGTTAGCCCAATATAAGTTCCAATCATCGCTAGGAGTAACTTGATTCCAATCCCTTCTCAAAAAGCTATTTATTACAATAGAGTTGTCGAAGTCCGAGCAGAAGTTTATATGATTACACTCTGGTCGCGTATGAAAAATACGACTGTTCATTTGACTCAGCGACTTTTTATAATATACAGACATAATTGTAGGTTTTTAGAGAAAGGATTAACAATATTTATTACCTTTATTTCCGTATTTCATGACCAACCCGCTCAAAATCGATAAATTATGAAATTGTCAAGTTATTTTTTGTATTTTGTTTATTATGTCCTCCCTTATACAGGGAAGGCAATGTAAACTATAGCCCATACAGCCATGTCTTAGTAGTTAGTTATTCCTTATTTATGGTGCCGGGATACTTGTATAAGCTATTCCTTTGCCTACTGGAGATTTTGATGACTAATTGTTGAGTAGTAGTTTTATTTCTCCATTTAGACAGGCAAAGGTATAAACCATACAGCTAATCTGATATTAAGTATTTTAATATTACATTTAAATTTTGCAATATTATTTCTAAGTCACATTTCTTTAAAACGCAATATCAGTATAAATTATGTTACAAAATTTTATTAGCTGATGGTTAACAAGGCCGCCTTTTGTATCAATATGTTTACTTATTGTGTTATTGCTTATTATAATTTGCAATAAAGAATATTTGTACTAGCCACGTAATTTGATGTATTGAATATGATAACCACGATTAATGCTCCCCGTTTTTCAAAATACATAATCAGTTATATAACTTATCTATCCTTAGCGTTGCTCGTGAAAACAAGCGCTGTGTTTTTCTTAATAACACCAAATTTATGTTGATATATCATCTCCGAAAAAATAATTACGTTGAGTTCCAGTGAAAATGTTAAAAGTAAAATTGATAATTAGAAATTTTCTTATTGACGACGATTATAATAGGCTTTAGGGGGAATTGTAGCTTTATTATTGGAGAACAAAATTCAATTGATACTTATTAATGATTAAGGAAACTGTACTAGAAAAAAATACAAGACTCATTGTTCTGATTTAATGTTTTTGAAATTACGGAATAAATCTCCCATTTAAGTAAAAGCGAAAAGGTCAGAATATGTCTAATTAATGAAAGTATACTATTTTTTCAGTTTTTACTGTGCTGTTTTGCAAAATTAATTAATTATTCAGTTTCCTACGTTCTATGCGCACTTGCTTATAAGGGTCAAACTTTGGAAATAAATAACAATACGTGAAATCAAAGTAACGTTTTGATATTTTCATTGAGTATATAATATTATACTAAGTAAGTATATAATTCTTTTAAATTGGCTGATGGAATTTATCCAGTTTCGTTACTTATTTTTATGCCACCATCTTTGATAACCTTATCGACAAGCTATTCTAGGTCTTGATAGCTTGTCGTGAAATGTCGTCCTGTTGTTACTAGTGTACAAAGTAAAGTTAAAATATATATATCTTTAGCACATTGACGGACAGGCAGGATTCGAAAGTTATATAACTGGGTGCTTCTTCAAGCTACAGGACGCATCAGGTAACGATTTATATATATATATCTTGATGTCAAAATCTTCACTATCCCAGTTAACATTTAAAATTATTTTATGTTTGATTGAATTTTATTTAAAGTTACTAACTAACCTTTTAAGTTTTATTTTAATTGTTACTTATGATTAAATTTCAATATCGGTCCTGCAGGTGAAAATTACCTGAAATTAAAGCATTTTATTAACATGCTATTGGTAAAATGCAGTAAAGTTTATAATAACTTTACAAATACTCTTTTACGAGTGTGCGATGTTTATATCACTGTCATGTACAGATTTCTGAAAATATCCACAAGTGCTATAAAACAGCAGTTCCGTTATTGTAATTTACAACTCCACACCCTCAACCAAAGCCAGTATTTTATGATTGTATGGACGGCACATACAGAACAGAGCACGCATTATTTAAGTCGATAAATATTATACTTCCTACAGTTCTGTAGCTTGTAAATTCATTTATTATTAGAGATTTGGCATTTATCTCATCTAATGGTAAGTGAATACAAAGCCGAAGAGGAAAGCGAACTACACCAAGATTGCTCAACAACAAAGAAACTGGCTATCTTATCTCCAATTGCCTTGCAATTGGTGACTTGCATACGAATGTAAGAAATGCATATACATACATATCATACAAACTCAAGCATTTACACGACACACACACGACCGCACAAAATTTTGCAACCTATTTATAAGTTCATAGTTTTAGATAAGTATATATATAAGTTTAACCCTCAGTCAGTTTTATTATAAATCTGTTTGTGGTTTCAATAAATTAAAAAAAATGCCGGAACACAACGATGCCGTTAACATTATTGCTATGGCGGTAGACTAAGATAAGATGGTGGTTGCTACCCAGGCAGACTTAGAAAATGCCCTGTCATCAAGCAAACCGAGCAGAAAAATTCAGATCTGAAGTAGGTGGTCTCAGCCACTAAACTACAGAGGCGATTAACGAGGGCTAAATCAGATATACTGCGCAATACTCTAATGTAAATAATTAAAATAGTAAGTATATTTGTAGTAAGTATATCAGGGGAAATTGGAAACTTTAAACAATCTTTACTTAATTAATTCTTTACATATTAAAGCAAGGGCTGGAGACAAATAATACTGCACATGATATTATTAGTATTGGGTAAGTAATTATCAAAATTGAAATCAAACAAGCTGTTCATTTAACCGGATCCACTTACTAAATTATTTTAAATTGTCAAAATTGAACCCTATCAAGATTAAGGAACTGTCGTTGGGTGTATTCAAATTGTGAAGAGCACATAATTAAATTGTGTAATATTTTTCATACATAAATTATATTGTTTAGATATGAATAATAAAGTGCTGATCGTTACCATGGCACAGCATAGTACTCTTTTTACTACTATGTGTGATTTATATTGACAATTTTCGTTAATCCTAAATTGTATCATTATTGTACGTGCGAACAATAATAGCAGGGATAATTGGTATCAAATATAATATTATATAGGAAACTACAATGAAAATTATAAAAATCCCATGGCACTGCTCGATACTCCAAGGAGGCAGCATGTGTTTCCCGCTACGAAGCCTTCTTGCCAAGCTTGAAGCGCGAACAATTTTCATATGGAAAATTTGTCTCCATCTGTATGGCTAAATGAACAAATGTCCACAGGTTGATACACAAAAATAATATTTCATACATTTCCAAATTAATTTCATGTAGAAATAAAACATTTTTTTTAAATTTTACGGCCTGAATATTAGGGAAGTACCTGTGCTGTTAGGGTACGAAACGAATTTCATACTTTATATTAAGCCCGGTACGGAATGACCGTAAACTAAAATTTTACCACACCCACTATCGCCGTTATTTTAAGCACTCGATTACGAAAAAAACCAACTTTCTCTATGATTGATCCCTGGATTTGAATCAAAATTTATTAATGGTGCCTCGGATGGCACGTTAAGACGTTGATCCCAGTGGCAATCTTAGCAGCTACTTTCACACCCACCAACCCTCATTGGGCCAATGCTGTGATGTAATGGTCCAAACACCTGTGGTGTTCTGTCTAAGTCCAGCAGCAGGCTGTTACACTTAGCGGTGTTTATTTATTAAACACGTCGTTGTTTCAAATTGAACAATTATGACATATTATGATCACAACATATATGTGGAATTCAAGACAAACATAGAAACTTATGAAATATTTCTCAAATGATAAATAGGTTTGTTTAGGGGTGATTAGAATGTAGGTCATATTAATATTGGAATAGTATTGTAATATTTCATGTCCCAGATCAAAATGAGTAGGGCACTATTATTGTAGGCAGTAGTAGGACAGTAGCATTATTGTTGGGCAGTACGCATGACAGTGATTGCGAAAAGTACCCTGTCGTGCGTCGAAGCCTCGATTAAAGCGGAACACGTTGATTTTTAGTGAGTATGCCGGGGCCCTTACCCCCCGGAGAGTCTCACATAACCCAGCGGTGGCCCCATTCGCCACATGGGTAGCTTTAAGCTTTTCCAACGTAAAAAAAGCCCTTTTTATAGTGGACCTAACTGTTTGTTATTTTATTATTTTGAAAATCATTCAAATCATTAATATAAAAATAAAAAAATTTAATAAACCAAAATAATTATGTACTAAGGACTAAAAGCGAACCACGTAAATAAATCGTTATGGAAATTGTACTAATCTTAAAATTTCATACGAGTTAGAGACATCTGTTACTGTACAGTAACCTGATTCACAGATTGTGAAAACTTCTAACAGAGAAAATCACAAATCGCTATCGTTTCTTAGAAAAATGGAGTGTTGGCTTATTTCCATTGAAGTTGAATGAATTGTGTACACAGTTGGAATTTTCAGTTTCACTGTTCACAGCTGTTTGAATTTATTGCTGCGACTTATTCCAGCGTCTCACTGTCTTACATAAACTGTTCTTGGCATATTTTACGAAACAATACCTCACTATTGTATATTACGAAGGAAAAACTTTTTATTTCGTACCTTTTGTCATTTTGTCAGGTTTCGACGGTAAATTCTTATCATTAATTAGTATGTAGATAATTCAAAGAGTATACAAAAAATATTTAATAAATAAATATACTTAAAATAATCCCATCACACTAGTTTACTCCAAATCAAGTTTATAGAATGATTTACGAAAAAATCATATTACAAAATGATCATCTATGACTCCAAAAAACCATACAGTTTATAGATAACTTATATCTTTTATTTGAGGAAAACAGAAATGAAACTGGTCGTATTCAAGTTATTCGTATACGCAGCCAAAATTTCTCGGTACCATTCACGGGTGTTTGGATTTATAGCTGGGAGTTATTTTAGCAGTCGCAGTTACCCGCGGACCGTGTGCATCATAGTTTATGTAGGTTAACCTTTTAATATTGGGAAAAGATTAAACACAGCCTTTTGTGGACTAATAGTGTAAACAGTCTTTTTAGTTAATCGTTTCTCACACTTCAGTATCACTTTGCACATAACTAATTTTGTAACAGGTGACATTGTGGCTAAGATTAACCCAATAAGCGGTGAATCTAACCATAAAAAAGTTATTCTATTAAACTGCTAAACTTAATGTAGTTTTTCAATTTGATAATTTTAATAAGTAAGTTAAAAATACAGATATATTTAAATGGCTGGGGTATATAGAATGCAAAAAGTAGTTCGGGTGACAAGCTTTGGAATAGTGACCAGACTTGGTCTGAGAAAGCTCATGATTGCATGCTATTATTAATAATTTCAGCATTAAGCTAATCGATGAGAGAGGCTTTCAGCAATGGATGAGGATACACAGAGATGATGATGCAAATATACTAGGGTACGTTCAGACGTGGCATGATCTGCTTTGAGTTAAAAGATATCGTACTGATTTATTGCGACTTTTTCTTAGTGTGCCATTGCTATTGCTACCCATAATTAAAAATAACAGTATTACGAGGGATTTCGTCTTGTCTTTTCTGCAAAACATTATTACGTAAAATAATGCATGCATGCAATAGAAAAACGTTGCATGGTAATTCTGAAGGTCGTATATTAGAGTAAGAGTTTTTAGTAAATAATATAAATAAATTCGAACAATTCAAAACTATAAAACAAATTGAGGCGAGTCATCAATGAAGTGAATTACCAAATGTGGTGTGAGATTCGCCCCCTTTGTAACTTTTGCTTCATTTCACAGATCTTGAATAATGGACGAGAACTTTAAAATACGTCGTGTTTCTCGAGGGTAGCTTATTTACGAAGCCACTCCCGTTTAATGACCTACAAAAGTTTAATCTTAGCTAAGTTTTAATAAACTATTAACTATGCATTATGAAAACAATCTTTAAGTTGTAAGAACTTAAAGAATGTTTTGGCCTGTTAATTTTAGGAGCAATTGGAAAACTCCATAATTACCATTTGTAAAACATGGGACGGGCGGGATTATTTTGTAGATGAATTTTATTTTACGGATTTTAATAATATTGTAGTCTAATTAGAGCGATTAAATAATTTGATCTACACACTCCTAAAGTAATGTTGCTGTTACGCGTTGCTCTTACTTTAAAAATTAATTAAAATTAATGGACGTTCAAAGTTTTTATATCGAGACCTATTGTTTAACTGTTTCAAATCATTTGTTTCCCTTGACTGGTATTCCATTAAGAAATTGTCTTGCCAACTGAGTAAAGACCAATTCAATGAATGAATTCTATGTTTTGAAGCAGTTAAATACCTGTTGACTTCTATCGGTTTAATACTAAGACAACAGATTTCCTTGCTGGCTATTCTCAGTTATGTCTTCAAATTTCAAAGCAGCGGTAGAATAAGTAATTAATGTCGTCAATAATTAGTTTTGACTTTGATTGATTTTTTGTCACATTTTTGTCGGTATTGAGCATTGGTTGACGACGAAGATTCTGCTCTATAAATATTTAAAATATAAAATTGCTTTCAACGTCCTTTTAATTAAATCTCTAGAGGATTTGCATACTAAATCCGTGGACTTTATTAAATAAACAAGTCCCAAGGAGAAGCTTTCTTAACCTAAAAGAAGCGTTTAACCTAAAAACACTTTCAAGAAAAAATACAATCCGAGGATTTTAATGTTTACAAAAAGAGCAAATAATGGCTTATCTAGTGGTGATCAGTTTGCCAACATTAACAGACTATGGGACTTGGCAGATAAATAACTAAGGAGTTTTGAATTGAAATATTTTACTCACTGACACATATATTTAAGCAAAATATTACAAGTATTTCAACAAAGTTACAATTATATAAGGAGTTCGTTGACGTAGTAGCTCTATAGTTCTGGATTCGATAACGAAAACAAAGCAACTTTTGCCACTGTGTCTTCCTGGATGGGTTAGTAAAATTTGTTATTTAGAGCTCTACCGTACTTCGGAAGGCACTTGAAGTCATCAGTTCGGGTTGTTAAGGCCACCGCTTTCACGCACCAACGCGCATTAGGCCAGCGTAGTGGCTTTTTTTTATATAAAGTAGCAAATGACTCCACACCACCTGATGATAAGCAGTAGACGAGTCCACATGTGAAGATAGCTAGTGAAGCATGCGACATACTGCCGTAGCCACCCTCACCTTGCCGGCCTAAAAAGTGCTTTTTCCAACAGCCCGAACTCCTCACGTGTTTCTCCATTGTAAGAAGGTCTGTGCCCAGAAATATAAGCTGTTTGCTTTTATGATGATGAAAATATATATTTTACTTTTCTTTTCGGTCGTTGCAGCACAAAGCTCATTTGTAAGTCAAAGCCCCTAATTGAGTAAATTAATCAGAGACTTTGATGCATAAAGGAGCAATTCCAAAAGAAAAGATAAAACTCTACGTACTTCAACGTCAGGAAGCTGCAGCCTTGAGAGAACAGGTAATTGTGTAACTTGATTATAATGTATAGTATGTTCGTGTTACTAACATAAACATTATTACTAACATAAACTTGGGGATTTGCAAATTCTGTTATTATTATAGCATTAGTGCTATCCCTTAAACAGATAATCTATTCATTTCGCAGCAATAATAACATGCAGCAGGATTTAGATTCTGTGACTGTATCAAAATATTGATTATCAAGATAACCACGTGTAAGTTCGAACAAGCTGCACATATCATCCAACGGCTTTGCTGCTAACTAGATATTGAAAAATAAATATAATGTTTAAGAAATTTTTCAATAGAAAAATTTACACATCCCTGTGACAGCAATAGTTATTATTAATAATCTGTGATTTTGAGCTCACTGAACCAATAAGGCTTAACGTAGACCCATAGTTAGCCCTTGGATATGGGTCAACTCAAGCTCTTCCATACTTTTGTTGTTGCCGTTGGTAACAACTGCTCTTAGCAACCACCAAGATAATTTTTATCTAAAGAACAATTTCGACATATTAAGACTTAATGTAAAGAACAAGTAAATAAATATCAACAACGTCAAAATTTTCACCCAATATTATATCTGACAATTTAATTGACAGTTTATATGATATTTATATTTTACTTTAGTAGTTAATTATGTAGCAGACAGTTACAAACAAAATAACCCCATCTAAATTATTACGTACATATTTTAATATTGTGATTTTTCATTGAAAAAAACTTGGTACATGTTTCTGACCGTGTAAAGTAGTGATACTTAAGCAAAACTTAACTTAAATAAAAGTCTTTCATTGATGTCATAAAATTTCTTCCCATCGGGTTCAAAGAAGGCTTTACGTGAAATTGAAAGAGACATTAAATTTTTGAATAAACCTTCCTAGCGGCTCATTTCTGAACTAAGCCTCTGGGTCTTATATTAGCTAGCTATTCATTTTTCAAAAGAGCCTTTCATAAAAGCTTAACGTACTCTCATAATAGATCTACAAAAATGAGAATCATTAAAAGTTTTGTGAATAAATTCAACTCTTCATCGCAGTCGTTTAACTTTAGTAATGAAGACATTATAGAGTTTGGAAAGAAAAACAAAACGCCATGATTCTTATTAGGCGTTTGTTCGGACAAGGATATTACGTTTGGAAATTAGGATGAGAGTATTAAATGAGTGGCTCAATATAATTACTTCGTTAACTTTTACCTGTAAATAAAATAAGCTTTAAAATAAGTTTTCTTATTCGTTGATCTTCAATATAATTATGTATAATGGGATGGCATTCGATACTTTTTGCCCATTAGTCAGTACGAATCTTGTCAACATTGAACAACCTTTCGCTAATAATATTGCACGTAAATATGTAAATATGAGCGGGATTGTAACTATGAGTGGCATAGAAATAAAAGATTAACTAGCAATTCGAAGACTTGACTAAATTCATTAACTGTTAATTTTAATACAATATAGTAAATATTTTAATAAAAACAAGTATTTCAAAGTAGCATAATAATACCATTTCATTTACAATGAAGTGGACTACACAACAAATGAATTTAATATTGATACAATGTTGTCAATACGAATCATGATGTTAAAATATTGTAGCGGCCATTGTTTTGCATCAAATGCATCAGTTATTAACATCTTTCAGTGTTAATAAAAACTCTGATAATATCGTTCTGCTTGGATCGAAAGGTTTTATTTCATATTTATGTATTGCGTTTTTTATGTTGGCATATTGTGTGATTACTATAATTTATAAAAGATTGAATGTAGTATTGCGAGTTATTGATCAGATTGGTGCTCGCTTTGATAAATCGTTGGAAATAACATGCTTATTAACAACAATTTAAAATATAAAGATTTTGCATTAAAGAACTGGAAAATGTAAAAAGGAAAATAGTTCCGAATCTGATTAAATGTTATCCAACTCGAAGGATCAATCAGTAAGGAACTAGAGTATCAGGAGAAAATGTAAACAGGTATATGAACAATATTATTAAATTTATTAAGAATAAATTTAAAAAGATTATAAAGAATATGACAGGGTGTAATGAAAAAATAAAGAAAATTAAAAAAAGAGGTTTTAATTTGTCACAAAGGAGATCTGACATCGAAAATCTATCTTTAAATTATATTAAGAGCTCATTAATAAACACTTATCACAGAACCTATGTTAAGAAGACATAATAGAAAATCGATTGCACTTAAAGTACTTAGATTCCTATTCTTATTATATCTATTCGTATAATTCGTATAAGTATAAATTATAGGTACTCGTAGCAAGATACTTAAATGAAAAGTAGTAATATTAAGAAAATATTTTATTAAAGGACAAGAAAGTATTTTAAATTATGCTATTATTATTATAATTCTAGGATTGAAATGAGAATATGTATATCAAGAGAATAATTTCTTCTGGATTTGATTGTGCTCAATTCAGTGAAAAATTAAATTACTCTGCCAATTAGTTATTCGAGACGTGGGTGAAGTGGATGACGTAAGTATCGGCCTACGTTTTATAAAACGGAATCTACGGTTCATTTGAATCTCCAACTCAAGTATTATAGACCGTAACAGGAATTGGAAAAAAATGTATTAAGAGTATCGGTGGATTGGTGAAAGGCGAAAGATAAATGTTTCAAAAGACGGCCCCTTTATATATATGCCGTGTTCGTGTATGTTATATTATTAAAAACCAATCAAGACTATGACTTTCGTCATAATAATTGATTCAAAATTAATTAAATTATTTAAATGACATTTTCTGTCGACTAATAATAGTGTAAATAATTTATAGTGGTAATTAAAGTAAAGTAAAATTATTACCACTATTATAAACTGTCAATTTATCAATTATTATGTCTCAAGTCATAATCTTGATATAACTTGTCTTATATGACGGGAATATAGAAAACAAGTAAAATGTGTTTTCGTAGGTATCACATTAACAAACCGATGCCGTGTTTCTGATGTTATAGAAAAACATGATTGACAGATTAATTATGCAAATGAAAAAGGTTGAATGTAGCATCGAATGAAATTAATAGCATGGTAAACATTTCTTATAAAATAAATAAGAAATGTGACCTAATGGAAAATGGCTCTCATAATCTTTACAGTTTTTTCGGAATCAATACATTACGTAGAAAAATATAACATAATAAAATTTGCCAAGAAATTTAACGCTTAATCTGAGGACAAATAAAGCAGGTTTTATTATAGCATAGGCCTTTACTAATCCGATAAGTCAATAAGCCTCAGAGAGGTATTATCCATTTAATGCAGAGTTGAATATAGTATCTGCTTAATGAAGATTGCGCTTATTCCTTTTGTTATACGACTGTTGTCTGAAAATATTATTATCAACAAAGAAAAGCTGGTAATGTGTACTCTATTTGAGCACATTACTGCGAAATAGCATACGCAAGGCTGGGTTGCCAGCATCGTCACCTTCATCATGAATAAAATGCGCATATATAAATATATAAACACGTTTAATGTTTCATTATTTCCCTTATTTGTATTCAAACATTGTACTCTTAATAACTCTTACTCTGGGCAAGATTAATGATATAACGTTAACTATTAGCTACAGGGAGTTATATGCATTCATGGTAGGCGTAGGAATTCAAGTCGAGATAAAAGACTGACTTGGTTTCCTTACCCTTACAGATTTTTTTGTGTGTGTTCGCCTGGTATCATCGTCATTGGGAGTTGGCTTGCTGTACTTGTCTACGTAATTACATAAAGATACAAAATACATCCTGTGTACCACGACTATATGTGAATGAACGTTTTGTTCTATCTGCAATCAGCCCAAAAGCTATAATCAAATTATTTCTCTGACAGGTTGAGCTTATTTACATCCAGCGGTATGTCATCTCGTATTATATATAAAAGTTAATGTAGATCCTTCATAAAATATAAAAGTTGATATAGATAATCAGTGACTTAAGAACATGGCGATTCGCTTTCGTTTCAGCCTAAATGCACTACCCTTGTCCTCTAGCAGAGATTGTGCCAGTTTGTTTGAGTGACATTCGAATCTGTGTTAATACCCTCTACAGAATCTTTTCACATCCTCGTTAACCGTAGGAATATTTAGGTATTCATGTACTACATTGTGCCTTGTGAACCACAGGGCGCAGATTATTGTCTTTAAGCAATTATTTTGAAAATGTTGCAAAATTACTATAGAAATGAATAATGACATTAGTTAACGCATTGTTCCTAGTGTGGTTTATTTTCCACTCATTTCCCTGTAAAACTGTAAACATATAACAAATAAAACTGTAAAATACTTAACTCGAAATATTCCACGAAACTAGAGCTTACTAAGAACACAAACTTCCCTACAATCTAGGGACGCTCGGTTTATTCGATTATGGAAAGAAGCTTTAAGCATTGTCCTGTCTCGTTCCTGACTACGTCCGCCGAGCTATCGGGAGCTCACACCGACGGGACTGGAGAACTGACTTAAGGAAGCGCTTTGACAAAAATGTTGCATTCATAAAATAAAATTGCTTTAGAATATACTGATTCCATTTCCATGTTGCAAGGGTATACTAAGCTTTTTGTTCACACAAGTTTCAAGGTTATGATGAAATATGCTCTAAAGACCTTTATTATTTAATTGACATTACAACATAAAAATGCAGCTGTTTCCTGAAAGAAGTTATCACCTTTTTGTATTTCTATAATCTAATCTGAATTAAATATAAATCTTCATCTTGTATACAAGCTAGAAGAAATGTAGATAATAAATATTCGTACTCATTAAACAAATATCTGTCGTTACCAAGACTCCAAACCATTGACAAAATTAAGAAAAAATAAACGGAGCTTGGTCCTGTGGTATATATAGGAAAAGCTCGATGGCGTAGTATTCGAACGCTATGAGGTCGATAACAACAACAAAACTTCTTATGCAATGGTTGAGTCCTGGATGGGTGAAACGAAATAAGTTTTCTCGAGCTCACTGCTTCGAAGTGAACTATAAGTAGTTAAATCCGGTTGCTATGGCAACCGTTTTCACCCACTAATTCGCATTGGGCCAGCGTGGTGTATAATGCGCCATACTTTCATGTGTTTCCGCCATGTAGGAAACCCTGTGCTTGGTATTGCGACATATATACGATGTTAATGATGACGATGATTATATAGTTACTAACTATTGTTCTGTCAACATGAAGGTATTTAATCTAATAAATATACACAATGTCGTAAAGTTAACGATAAGACTATCTAAGGTATAACACGTTTATTTTGGATACAAATTCAACTGAAGCCGTGTTCACCTACCTCTTTCGTTAGACATGGATTAAGCTCGTTGGATTATAAGATGGAAATTAAGGTTTTCTGCCCGAACGTTCGTTTCCCTGTCAAATTATAATTTGTAAGGTATATACAGGTACAGGTCTAATATTTTACCTGGCTGACCCAGAAGGAGTATGTATATCTATATGGGTTTGTAAGAGCCTAAACGATTAAACAGATTTTAATAAGTGCAGTATCATTATAAGTCGTGTTTTATTATTTATTACATTACATTTGTTTATTAATAATAATTTACTTACTGCACGAATATTAATTAAAAAGTGCTAACAATAACTCTAAGCACACTCTCACGCATTCAGTCACTGACACACGCAAGCACATACACATATGCACGAACGTACTCACCTACACTTTGTCAGTGTAATATTTAGACTTCCATTTAAAATTTACTTGTATCTACTTTAGGCAAATATCAAAACATTAATAATCATTGTTAATTACTTAATTATAGAAGAGTGTATTTATACATTCCAAAATTTATAAGTTATTTAAGGTATTGCTATTAAGTATATAATTTCAGTTAAATATATATTTTTATATATATAATAACTTCCTAATAAAATAAAATGTAACGATATTTATATGATATTAAATCTTGTGTATATGTATTAACATTATTTATAGGGCAGATTGTGGTACGTTGCGCTTGCTATGTTCGCTTATGGATTCCTCCTACTGTTTACCAGCAAGTGGTATTAAATCATTTACTGAGCTATTTATATAAAAATAATCATGTTATTGGGTTCACTTTAAAAGAGATTTATTAAACTCATTGTAAATATTGCTCTCTTTAAATAGAATCACTATTTTCTATCGAAATTTTCCCAAATATTCCATTAAGGTATTATAAAATATACAACGAACACTTGAAAATTTATGTTTGCCCCGTTTCTCTTCTGAAAATTACAGAATTAAAATGGAAAATTTCTTCGCAAACTTTAGCTTCCGTACACAAAATATGAAAACTTATTCATATTTAACAAAACAGGGTGTAGGTATATACCATGATAAAAATATTTTATTTTGTCTATATTAGATTCATTTTTTCATGGAATTCGGTTCGGTAACAGTTATTACATAAATATATCCTGATATTCAACAAGCTATACCGAATAGTGAATATTGGTATAGAAACCGAAAAATTGTATCCATATCATAGTTTACAATGCATTTGTTATTTAGAACGGATTATTTATTCTCCTTATCTATAATTGTTATATTTTTCAAATATCGATGTATACTAGCAAGCTGTCTATTGGTAAAAATTATTCCTTTTAAAGTATTAAGTACAGTACAATAAAACTAATAATGCAGCCATTTTATCTATCGTATAAATTAATTACGACACCAAATATAATTAGATTCTATAAGTAGACCATTTCTCTGTTAAAAGTATAAAACACGTTTTAATTTAAAATAAATAGTAGCATTTAATTGCGAATCCATCAAAATTTGTAGGGTTTAATAATAATCTTCTTATATATAATTAAACTAAAATAATTTTCAAAATAGCCAGGAAAGTTTTGATACCGTTTCGCACGTAGACGTAGTAGATATCACCACAGCAAATTACAACAACAGTCTCGCTACATGCTAAGGCTCAATTTCGCCTAAATTTTGTTTTAAGTCAATGATTTTTTACAATGTACCTGCAATATTGATACATCAATGCAGGAGCAGCAGTAGTGGAAGTCTGACGTACAGCTATTCCTTGGTCGATATAGAATAGACAATGGAAGGAGGTACACTTCACATTGATGCGCACAGGCCTTCCTACAAGTAAAACGTGAGGACTATGTGCCTTAGGTAACGGTCAAACGCTCAGGCGTTATGCTGGAGGAGCTCTTAATCTTTCATTTCTGTACCTACAACACCCATCCCGGTGACCATGGCAAAAGTGGCTTGTTTTTGTAATAGACACCAAAACGCTTTAACCACATAAAGCAAATTATAATGATATTAATGATCACGAAAATCAGGGAAACGAGTGACGAGTGAAAAAAACTATTATAATTTTCTATTTTTGTTTTGTTTTTACTGCATATAGTTAACGGCAGTGTCGTATAGTATAATAAATAAGTTTGAACCTAAATAATTCAATTAAAGAAATTATCTAATTTAAATCATACATACAAAAAACATGCAGGGAACATTGAATCACCTCCTTTTTCGAAATCGGTAAAATATATGTAAAATAATATAAATAGAAAAATAAATAATTCAACAAAGTTTAATACAACAAACATCTCGAATGTGTCAAAAACGATATCGAGTTGAAAAGATAAAAAATTTTCTATTTCAAATAATTATGGTTGACAATGTTTAGGTTTATTGCGATTAATATATTTTTTAATCATGATATTAAAAACGCTTTTACTCTTAGTTATAAATACGGCTTTGTTTTTGAAAGACAGACTAACAAAGGGCATTATTTATTATATCTTTTGATTTCAGATTACGGACGCAAAATGGCCGACAGTGAATAAACTTACGCTAGCGAACTTTGTCAAAACTTTTCAGAATTTTCTTCGTACCATTCAAGTGAATAGCAATTAAAAAGTTTTTTAAACAATAAATGTTAACAGCTCTTTTAACTTTGGATGTGGCATTATTTTTAAAAAAATCCAAAGAAATATAAGAATAAAGAAGGTTATTTTGATGGCAAAAGTTATCTTTAAAAGTACAAATTAATAAATAAATAACAAGTAATTTCTGTCATTAATATCGTCAAAAGGAAAATTAAAAAACTCCATATTGACACGTGGCTTCTTAAATACATGTTTGTTTAAAAGAAATATATTATGGATCCTGCATATACTATTTATACTTTGTTAAATTAAAGTATACTTTGACTATACGCAAATTTGTCTGAAACAAGAATAAAATTTATTGGATTACGTACGATACTGTTTCTCTTTCAAAGTGGTCCTTTTTTGAGAATATCACGTCTTTTTCTTTACTTTATTGAGCTTTTTGTATAAAAGTATGAATAATAGATTATTAAGATTTAAATAGTGGTTGGCTGGTTATGAATTTAAATACTATTTTGATTAGCCAAATTATAAACGAAATATAATTATGTGACATACGTCATTTACCTGTGCTATAATGTGTTGAAGCGAAGTAAGCTATATTAAACCTTTAAGCTATACGATAGAGTTCAATGGATAGATGGATTTTTTGGGAGTTGGCACCGTTAGATAGCTGGAATGGATGGAGGCTGCCTCTTAATACCATTGATTAATACCCTTCATTAATATCATTCATTTTCCCTACAGCTTTATAGAAAAGCAACACACCTTGCTAATTGATAGAATTATCGCTTAATTTATGTAATATTTTTGTAATAATTTAGTTACATCTTGATTGAATGATTAAAGTGAAAAAATGTATATTTTTTACCAACTAAGTCCCTTAACGATGTTACTATGTTCTGCAATATGCTACCACCATGGGCTTGTATATTTATGTCAAAGAATGCCAAGTAAAAAGATCGACCAGCTGAAGTGAAATTGTAACTATCGCCTATATGCAATATCCAACTACAAGTGAATTAGCCATATACCCCACTCGTCCCTCGCTCGCAAACATACACACTGCTGAAGTTGTCTCGGTAATGAGTACTACAAATTCTGGGCCTCGAGCATGAGTTATATGTTTTACGCAACCACAGCTTACATCTGCTGTACGAGTACTGTGCAAAGTTATTTTTGATCAGTGCCATTTCTCGCGAAAAGTTTCAAAGGTCGCATATGAGTTCACCCGACATTCCAGACTGACAATAATTTTAAAATAACCGTTACCTATATTTTGGAGTTAGTTCTTATTTTAAAAAGTTATTTTAGCCATATTCTAGACTTTCCCAAAATGTAATACGAAAATGTATATCTCAAAACTAAGACCATTTAACGGTACTGAAATGTCTTCGGTAAATTTAGTATGCTAGTTTGAGTTTTATTTCAAATGCAGGAATATAGTCTGTGGCTGAAACTCATGAAATCCGTGTGCCACGAGAGCCATGCTCGGAAATTTTACGAGTTTTGCATATTTAATTTTTTATCAGATTTTATCACCTTTGTTCATTGCTGTGTATATCCGCGAAGGTGCGATATCTGGAACATGATGCAATAATATTGTACACGGTCTGCAAATATTATGATCATATTTAAAATAAAAATAAATGAGTTTTAACTTAAATAAAGTTACTTTAAGAAAGTATAGTATAAAAGTTCGAGTGTGTGTTACACGACATATACGTCAATTTTGAACTGTATACTATTAGGTGAGATCCATATTTCACTCTGGATTTGGACTTTAGAAGTTAGACAGTATAATTACTAAATGTTGTCTAATTTCAAAACTGAAACCTGAAATCTCATCAATGTGAAAAAACGTTTTAAACAAGATTAAATACTAATTTCAAAAGACTTAAAAGGCAAAGTATTTTATTTAAAAGCATTTTAAAGTTAGTTCTTTTTAGAAACAATAGACAATAGAATAAAGCACATACTTCAAAAATTTAATTTTCTAGCTTTTTTCTTTTCTAGCTTCACTAGCTATCTTCACATGTGGACTCGTCTACTGCTTATCATCATGTGGTGTCGAGTCATTTGCTGAGCTTTTTATAAAAAAAAAATATATAAAATCTAATAACCGACTTCAAAACACTACAAAGGCAATAATAATTCAGATAATTATTCTAATTTCAAAGTATTTTTTGGAGTCAAATGTTCACTTTCTTTTTTTGTATATTAAGCTCAGCAAATGACTCGTAGAGGAGTCCATATGTGAAGATAGTTAGTGAAGCATGTGACATACTGCCCTAGCCACCCTCGCCTCTTTTAAAGGAACCCATATTGTATAAAGGAGGGAATACGTGTGCCGGTAAGGAATTGCACGCTCTAGCTGTGCGACAGAGAAAGGAGTCACAAAATCTCTTAGTGGGCAAAGTAGACGTGGTGGCAACAGTGAAGGAGTAACTCCGTAGACCAGCATGGTACTTCTGAGTTGGAAAGAAGAAGGAGGGATAAGGTCATAGAGCTCTTCAGAGCACTCTCCACGGTACAAACGATAAAATGTCAGTTTTAGAGGAACTTAACCACGTTTCGTAATAAGCATTGAAGTCCCTTAAAAAGATCAATTCGTTGGTTCCGTGAGCCATGATCGACATGCACCCCGAGGATAGAAAAGGAAGGTTCCTTAAAACAGCACAGACAGCGACAGCAAACATGCGCCGGACAAACAAGCACACTCTGGCTTTTGTCTTGAAGGAATCTTCAAACGCGTAGCCGGGATTATTTAGGTAGCTAGTATCTGCCGGGCGGACTATTTGCGTCTCCGTCAAGAATAGCAATGCTGGCCGGGCCGTCTCAAGATGTTGATGGACGGCATTGAAGTTAGCATGGTACGTACGGTGATCACTAAGCAGTCGGGTGTCCAAACCCTACCACCAGAGGAGAAGAGCTACCAAGCTCGGAAATCCCTTCTTCACCTCTTACAATACCCAGGCGAAGAATGGGGGCAGTGAACTTTCTACGTCACCGCACGGATAGAATTCAATTGTTTTCTATTGTTATTGTTACTATTGTTTCTGGAATCATAACAAACTTTACAAGGTTTTTAATTCGTTTTCTTATTTTGTTTAAAAGCAATAAGTTTCTAAGGTCAAATGAAAATGGTATGAATGAAAGACTTACCTGTTTGTTGTTGGTTAAAAATGAAAACCTTAGTTGAAGTCAATTAAATACGAAATTATAAGCGATGACTTAAAAACTACTCGTTAGATCTCGCTCTTTAAATCCAACCACATAACAAACACCAGCTTCCGAATATAAAAAGAACATAATCGTTTCACTCAATAAAAAGGTATGAGGTAAAACACAGAAAACATTACAGTTGAATTAAGAATCTCCTTTGAGATCGGGTAAAAGAGGCCATTATTGTAAATATTTTTTATGTTATTGCTTTTATAAAATGATCGGGTTTAATTTCCCAAGTCATTTTTCGTATTTCTTAAAATCATTTTTTTTTCATCAGTTTCTCCTAAAGAAGTCCGTCCCCTAAATTGATCGTTGGCTCTTTGAGGCGCTAATTAGCTTTCCTAAGCACGATAATAACAAGAGAAAAATAAGTTTAATAATATGGAAAATTCACAGTCAAAATTACAAAACAAAATTGAAATATGCAAAAGTAAAAGATAAAACATTTGTTACATA
Source organism: Acentria ephemerella (assembly GCA_943193645.1). Taxonomy (NCBI): domain Eukaryota; kingdom Metazoa; phylum Arthropoda; class Insecta; order Lepidoptera; family Crambidae; genus Acentria; species Acentria ephemerella. The sequence continues at coordinate 3,704,607 of OW971886.1, read as the reverse complement.
AAGGTTGTTATCGGTCTTCTCATTAACTTGAATATACATTTAATAGAATTAAACTTCCTACCATTTCTTCTTTGTGCACATCTCAAAATATCTTATTTGCAACAAAAAACAATTTAAAAACAGTAGTGTCACAATAAATGCATATTTGTAAACAACTTCCATTCTAAATAAGAATATTTAAACTTAAGATTTGTAAGATAAACATCTTACAAATCTTAAGTTTAAGTTAAGAAATGTCGATAAATTATTACGTTCATCACAGGCCTAGAAACACTTTCATTGTATTTTTATAGCTCGGCTATCGATATCAATCAACGACGAAAGTTATAATAAATATGCTAAGGTGATAAATAGCTTGCCTTGACAGGTTATCAGACGTGAATAACAATATAACCCCATGATAAATATTGCAACACGTTTTATTATAAAGTGCGTTAGTATATTCGGAAAGAGCTCTAAAATGGTCTATATAAAGCCTTTAATAATTAAGTCAATATAAAAATGTTAGCATTCTACAGAACATTTTTTGTATGATATTTATGTTTCAATCAAAAACGATGCTCCTAAAATTGACATTTTAAATTTCATTTTAACCGTCTGCTCGAGCCGCGAATTTAGCCCGTGACCTCTGACAGCCAAAGGTGGATCACCTTACTGCTGAGCGACCCAGGAAATGCGATTGATCATTTTGTAGTAATAATTTATAATTTTTAAAAGTACCTGCATTAATCCTCTTATAGGCAGTGCTTTCAATTCAGTAAAATTCAAACATTTTTTATACAAACTGCACAGGACGCAATCAAATCAAATTATCAATGACGACCGATTCTCTACCAATATTGACTCTACAAATGAATCTAAGTGCTCATGTTTGAACCGAGAGAATAAAATCTAATTCAAACGGGAATGCCGCAGTTAAATTTAGTTTTTTTTTTGTCAAAGTACAATTGAAAAGTTGAAGATGTTTGATTAAAATTACATTTACCGTGATCCGATTGTAAAATTAATTATATCATGGCCAACCTTACCTTTTAATATTGGTTTGTGCTTGGCTGCGTAATGAACCTGCAATACGTAATGAAAACCAAAATATATTGTTCATGTAGTTATACTAATAAAGAACGGAATATTGACATAATTACGCCATGATGAATCGCGTAAACGAAAAAGAACAGTAAGCGTCCAGTATTCTTTAATATGATCAGATAAATTTATGTTTAAATTTTCCTTTCTTCCCTATTATTAATAATTATAATGCCGTGCCTTATCATGAACTTTTTTGAACAATATTATACTTTATTATATTATATTTTTTTATTTATACAATTCACAATAATGAAAGATCATGAAATAGCATAGCGATAGGTTGGTGATTTAAACAAATGAAGAATCCCGAGTACGTACATTTTCAACTTTTAATTACTATTGCATTTATTGTAGTTACATACCATTTTATATTATTATGTATTTCATGAAATTATTTCCATTAAAAGCTGTAACTTTATTATATTAAAATGAAATAATATATTCTTGACTCAAATTATGCTCAATTTTCAAAGATTTATTTTCAAATAAAAATTTTAGCCCTTAACGCATTGATTTCCAAATACAACAAATCAAAATTTCAAATATAATTCCGATTACAACATTACACTCTGGTAGAAGGTAGGTACAATGTACTCGCTAATAATATACGAATGAATACGTTCATTCCTCGCTTCATTCAATTCGAATGGCTTTTCCGTGTTGTTGAGGCAGCGTGATAATTTTGACAGGCCCTATTTTTGTAAAAAAGACTAATGGAATGATTTTGACAAAATGTATTTAACAATTAGGCTTATATTTTTGGACTATTGCGCTTTTTTAGATCAAGAGAATTATTTCGCATGACTTCTCTTTCACTATGAATGTTTTATGTAATATCAAGCAATTTATAGCAAAAAATATCAAAAAACAAATAATAAAAAAAGTTTTAACTAAATCTAAAATTCGACTTTAGAAGACTAAATAAGCATATTATATATGTATTAATCAAATACAAAAGTATTTTTTTGAATTGGTTTTACTCTCTGTTGTTTCTGAAACTTAGCGGCATCTCCAATAATAATTTTAAATTAGATTAGTATTTGAATTGAATTACTTTTGCCATTTTAGCTTTTTGGATTCAGTTTTTAGTTTTGTTTAATATTCCCTAAATATAAAAAAAAAACAAATATAGAGACCTAATTTTTGAATAAAATGATATAAAGCAGTAATCTTATACGAAGTCTGGAAAGAAATAAAGCTTTCCGAAAGGCAGAAGGTTATCCAAGTTCACAGCAAAAAATTGTTGTATATAGATGACAACGGAATCTATACGCAAGCAGTAGTCAACAGTGGGAGATATCAATAGTCCAGATCCACTCAAAAGCAAAAAAACACAAAATATAAGCCACGACAATCAACAAAACGCAAAATCAACACCAACAAACTAACGATAACGTCGAAGCGATGTTGAAACGAGCGACGTTCTTTTGTTTTGAAACCCGTATTGAGGGAAGGGCTAGGAAACTAGCCCTTAGAGCCATGCCTTTCAAAATCTTCTTTCTTAAATCCTTAAGACTGTCAAATGTTGATGAAAACTACTTATATTTTAATTTATAGAACTTACCTTTATTTGATCTCTCTCTCATAATTTACAGTCACAGCACTGTTACGGCAAAAAAAAAAATTCATCAAAGCTTTAAACGCTTTTAATTTCCATTGAAACGTCTTCGGATGTCGATATGAAAAGATCTAACAACATAGCTACCATATAAGTACCTAAGTTAAACTAAGTAGGTTCTGAATTTTGATATATTATTTCGTTTTAATATATAAAAAAAGCATTTCAATTTATGTTTAAACATTAAGTTATGTTACATGATACGATACACCATCTAGATAAAAATATAATAGAAACAGATGCATTGTGTAATATTAAAGTTACATCGTCCGTACATGAACCCTACCGTAAAAAATTAGATCAGTTTCAATAGCAGGATGCTATTCATCCGAAGGCAGTGTTTCAATCAAAGCAATAAAATTGTCAAAAGATATCCCAATTCAACGACTTCTGGGAAGGAGAAGTTATTTGTTTTTATTCCCAAAACGAAAGAAATATTTATATTTCCATCTGTGTTATGATTTCTTTTCCCCGTGGGTCGTGCTTGCTTCGCGCTCTGTCAAGCGGAAGTTCATTTTTAATTCTATTGAATACGTAAGCGGTTTACTAGGTTGATTTGATGGTGAATGAATCAAAACACAACCTTTATCAAAAAATTATTTTATGTTGAATATAATTAGAATCTTAGTCAAGAACTTCCGTATCGCATAGTTACTGTTATTTTGATTTATATTTCCTATTTTGACTTTCGTATTAATTTTTTTTAGTTTTTGATTATAGACCACAAATTTTATTTCTGTAACCACCCACAATGCCTGAAGCTGAAGAAAGTTATTTTACTACTACATTTCTTGCTACCTTAATACGATGCAATAAGTGGCAATTTACAGCTGACGTGACGTGATGTACCCTTAGTATGTGATCGTCTTTTCGTAATAATTTCTATGTAATATTAATATTTACATATGTTTTACTAGCGCCGTACTTATTTAGTAAGCTAAAATCATAAATGTTATTTAATTATTCGCTTAATGTTCACATAATAATGTTTCAGGAAAACAAGCGTTTGAGGATAAATTGTACAAAGGTCTCACATCGAAAAAAGATAGTGAAAAGGTAAGAACGCGTGAAAATCGGTTATTTAAATCTGTTGTTATTAAAAAGCTACTAAAATAGCAGCTTTTTTGTTTATGTTTTGGGACTTATTAATTTTAAATTATAACATAACAATACATTATATACAAGTAATAACTTGTGATAATATATACTCACAAATAAAGATATAGTGTAAAACGTTTTGCTAAAACTTTCAGGAGAAGGCGTAAATAAATACCCTTTCAGAAATACGAAACCTTGTTTTCGCTTATTGAAACATATTCATATTCGCTTCGGTTTCAATCAGACAACCGCATATGGTGTTCATGTAGTTTCCTCGGAAATTGCATGGGTGCGGCGTATTAGCGCAACCCCACAAATTACGACTGCAATCTTGGTCACATGAGCTTTCATGCTACAGTCGTGTAAAGGCATTAAAAAAGTCATTACAAAACCGTGAGTGTAAATACCGCTGATAATTTATTCAAACTAATTTAGCATATGAATTTACACGAACAGTTTCCTGGAACTAAATGGAAACGAGATTTGAAATTTCCTGTAGATGTTTTTGAAGAGTCGCCTTTGCAGAAAGCGAAAAAGCTAATTGAGAAGAATTTATATACAATCAAAAAATGGTGGCTGTTTCTAATTGTTTCAAAACAATTCTTTGTATAGAACAATAATGAGTAATTTTTTAAAACTATTCTCACAAATAAATCGTGAATTATTAATAGTATTCGTAATAGGTATTCTAATATAATACAAATATCATCATTTCGTTTCATCCGACATCATTTATCATTTCTTGTATTTATCCTAACATATGCCCCGAGCCGGGAGTTGAATTCGAGACCTTTGGCCTAGTAGTTAGGGTCACTGACCACTCGATCAGACAGGTGTAAAAAATTAATTAACTTATTTGTAGGTGGGAAAAGCAATCTTTTCCTAAAAATAATATTAATAATACAATAAATTCTTACACACTAATACACTATAAGCATTGAAAATTTTATAACTCGCCTATATTAAGGTATATTACGGTACGACGTCGCAGATGACTGACCTTAAGTATATTTTTGATTACATTAACCCTTCCATAAATTGTTATACCTGTAATTGGCGTACTGGTAGTCCTTATTTATCCCGAAAAGGCCGATAAAACTATATAAGTTTCGCCATACTTCGGTAGGCATGTATCTACCTACCGATTTCAATGGCAAACCAAAGTTAGACCATTGGCTTTGTAGTTCAAACTTTTTTATGTGTTGTAACATTAGAAATCTTAGGTATATCGAGAGCAACCTTTTAATTTTTAGGCACTTATAAAGTTTTTCATATTTTTAGTTATTTGAGTGTTAACCAACGATAAACAGACATACAATTCGGTAATACTGACGGTCGATATCCAACTTTTACCTTAGAAACTTTTCACTCAAAGTAGTAAAAAAAGTTTTAAACAAAACAAAAACCGACTTCAAAACATTAAAAAGAATAAAATAATTCACTGTAAAAACTTATCCAATTGAAAAATAATTTTTTGGAACTATTGCTAAGATGTATTTTATTTAAAGGACAGAGAATGTCTCGACACCACGTTAGTAGGAGTAATCCATGTGAGAAGCAAATTAATACTGCATACATATGTCCAAAAGGAGTACCTTTACCAAAAAACCTTATACCTTATACCTTTGTCCAAAAGGTTGTTGTCGCATGAATGTAATAAGTGCGCCGTTAATTAATTCCACACTCCGGTTGTGCAACAAAGAAATGAGAAATCCCTTTCTACGTGAAATTGAAATGGCGATAGTGTCTTGTTAATATGCATCGTTCATCGCTTGAAGTGGCAGCTCAGACAGAACCTTATTCCTTACCAGCATCTCGAAAATGAAACAAATTAAGCGAAACTTTCGAATATAAAATATTTGTTTTCGACTTTAAAATTTATATTGCACTAATAAACTTGCGGTAGGTGAAAGAATTAGCCACGTATCACGTTCTAAGAACATGCAAATATACAGACTGGCCTAGGAATGTGTAAACCTTCCTTTAGTAATACGTAATGATTGAGTATTTAATTATTGCCCATAAAAGATGTTTCAGCAACTCTGTTAAAATTTCTGATATTAAAATCGTAAACCACTTTAGTTTTTCTTCTTATTCAATTTTATGGTTTCTCGATTTATCTGATTCAATGTCCTGTCAGTCTGCCATTAAAGTGACGCTAATAACGCTGAGATACGGTGTAATTTTCGAATAGAAGCCTGACCTTTACAACGTTTTTACAATGTATGGAGTGTAATCAATCGATAAGCTATTCACACTTCAGAAAATTTCAAAGTAGTCTTATAGCGTTCAACCAAATAACGGTGATAATACTAATTAATACTAAAGGGTAATTACCCTACCTTTTCTGAGTCAGTCCTTTGTTTAAATTATTAGGTAACATTAGCATGCCCAGTAGCTACAATGTCTCTTCTTATCTAACCTTACCTTTTGTACATACCTGAAATGGCAGAACCTACCACTGTTGTAGCTGTTATCGTGTAATCGCGTACCCGAAGTCTTCATTTATTTATTAAGTCTGCTTTGTGGTTTGATAAATGACATTACCTCTTAAGATGACGACATTAAATATGATGTTTGGTTGAATAAAGTTATAGAGTTATTTTGTGGGAAAATGTCATATTTGTGTAGTTATGCAAGATTTTTTTATACTTAATAGTTACATTTTCACGATTAAAATAGTTGCTGTACTGAAAATAATTTTTTGTGTACACTTCCCTTAATATTATGGTGCCTGACAAGTTCAACAATGATTACTCTGCCTTATATACGATAATTTATGCATCTACACTGTGGTTTGCAATAAATGTTGAAATTGGAATTGTGGGTAGAGTTTCAATCACAAAAATAACCAACTTTGGACAGTGTCCTAATGACTACTTTGATAAAAAAGATATTGCAATGAAATAAGCATGTGGAAAGGATGGTTATATTTATTATGGCTGATAATATTTTGGCGAGAAGCACTGCTATGAAGTTTGGCAGATTTAAACTTTTACGAACTATATGCTTATACTGTTACGTATCAATTTTAACTTTTATTAAATAAAACTTACAAATGAACAATGAGATTACAAAATTAAATAATTAGCTGACACTTGATTAAATCTAATGGAGCAAATGAACTAATATGGATTAATGCGTAGTAAATAAATATATATATATTGCTATTAATATAATAAACAAAAATTAAAAACTATTATGGATATAGATGAATCACTTTTAATATTTTTATTAAGATAAAAATAGAAAAAGAAAAGAAAAGAAAAGAATAAGTTCTTTTATCTTATTTGTATATATTTTTTAATTTCTCAGCATAGTATACTATAGTGTATAAAGCGTCTCCGAACTTTATAGTTGGCTTTACTATAACAAAACAAGGCACTTGTTATAATATTCGTTTTACCTAATGCCTAAATGACTAAATCTATACATCTAAACATAATAAATTATTCATAACTTTAGGGTCGTAAAAGCATTAACATTATGTTCCCCAAATCATTCATAATATATGAATAAGCGCCTAATGCTTCGGATGGATATATTGTAAAAGGTAAATAAAAACGAGCTTTGAAAGGCCCGCATTGGGGCTTAAGCGATAACACTTTTATCTGCATTATGCATTGTTTTAGAAACAATAATATGTCTATTGAGTAAGCTGTTAAGGAGCATAACATTCATTTTATTAATGACTGAATTGTTTGGTAGGTTAATACACCGAATTGCTTTTAACAACCGCTTTCTATGCACCTAATTATTCTGAGTAACAAATTAATTAATTAATAAATTAAAGTAGGTAAAGTAACTCGTGATTTTTGTAACATCATAGTGTATATCAATCAAGCATGTGGCACATTTTCCGGTTCCACATTTTGGTATTAATGCCAACATAATATTTTTCAGAGACCTAATTTTCATTCCTTCATAAGTCTATTTTTAACTATTTCATTAACATTAACGTATCGTTCTTTTATTATCAATCCATATAATTTCACTATCGCAAGACTTCGACAAAATGGCGCCAATCCATACGGCGAATGGTGACTTTAAAATGGTAACTTAAATCTAGAAAGAAAGAAGAATGGTAATTTAATGGAAGATATGGCTCAACCAAAATCCTCTTACAATAGATTATCGTTCTATGAACACCATCGTACACATAATAGTAGCAAAGTTGAATAATTAATAATGATACTATTATAATTCTGTAAATAATTAATACAATTATTTTTCAAATAAGTTGATTCGACACTCCCAATGGCGTAGTTGTATGGAGTGTTGTTTTCAATTAGTAGTCGAAAATCTATTGGTCAGCAGTGGAAATTGTACACAATGTTGATAAATTATTCTTAATTTTTATGATTGCATCAAAAAAAATTAAGAAGCAAGGATATATTGAGTCGATCATATGTTTCGTTATTTTTAAGCTTAGAATTATTATAACCTATAAAATATATGTAAGCTTAATTACGATTAAGTATTTCAACAAAAGATATGAGAAAAGGTTATTTGAACATAAACAATGAACGCATATAAATTGGCGAATGTGAACAATAAGCAAACCATTGTTTACTATCGCCCATCATTAATACATTCGTAATTTTATACATGCTTGTTTATACGATTGAATACAATATATAATAGTTCATTTCAAATACACAGTTATGATGTTAAATGTGCTTACAAAAAAAAATATTCGAATTTAGGTACAGACTTACTGACCTACTTTAAGTTGATATCAGTTAAAAAAACAAAAAATTGGAGGGAAGCCCGTTTTTACAGGAAAGTTTTTCCACAAAACAAATGAAAGTTTTGCTTGAGCTAGTTTCGTGAAATTAACAACTGAACAAAGCTGTTGGCAATTTCTGTTTGCCAAAACTAAGTTTTGTACGGAAACAATGCAATACAGAGTACACACACACTAATTGCACTGGAATTTCAAAAAAAGATCAACTGTTTGTGTTAAGAAACGTTCTTATGCGAAACAGTTTTTCATTGAGAAGTTACAGTTGTTCAAAATTTTATCTTAAGAATTTCAAACGCTAAACCTTATGTTAAACCTTCATGGTCAACTGTACCACCAAGTTAATATGTAAATATTCATTTTTTTGCTCGAAAGTTTTTATTTTATATATGCGTGTATTAAAAAATAATTTCTACAAACATAAATAGAAATTGTTGTAGTTCACTACTTGTAATCCAAATGTGATGTGCGATCCAATTATTTAAAAATCACTTAAGTAATTGGAGCGTTACAAATGGGTAAAGGGTAAAGGTGGTCGTACGTAACCGGGTGAGAGCGATCTGTCACAGTCAGATGTCAGGTACGCCCATTAATATACCGTTCGAGCGACCGATACACGAGGGATTTAGAGGCGTTCACGAACAACGCTATCCTTAGGCACGCTACACATTGACACACATACGACTCAGCAAGATATGATTCTACAGTGTGACAAAAAGGTATTGATGTATAAAAAACGTATTGATGGCTGTGTTAAGGCAAACGGCGGTGTTATGTACAACGAAGGCCGTTGCCTCAAGAGATAATCTTTTATTGACGTGGGTAAGACAGCTACGCTACCGTAGAGTCCCAGGTGACCTGGCTTTTGAAGAAGAAGACGAAAGAACATAAACAGCATATGGTTCTCAGGTCATAATTAATTATATATATATGTATATATGTATGTATATGTTTGAATATTCCATTTTATTCTAAAATATAAAATATTTAAAAATATGTCTTTCCGTTATCAAGTATCCAGAACAAAAGCAATGATGCTGACTTTGGGCTATGTAATAAGAATGTAGAATTATTTTTACTACCCACATATTTAGCTGCTCCTAGTCCAATTCAAACTAGGTAATTTTTAATAATGAGCCACTTATTGCATTCATCTAGAAAAAATTAGTAGGTATTTTAAAAACGTTTACCGTAAAGTTTGCCAAAACTGAAACTTCCAGTTAAACTCCTTTAAAATGCAATAAAACTTTGCAGGATAATGATTAACAGAACTGTAATGTTGTCAGAATTGGGGTCAGTTTCGACCTTTTTTAAGATTATGTGTATAATGTTGATGACCACTTTAAGCGGACAATCCTTCATGAGTACTATTCTAAGCTACCCTTGAATGAGCTCAGCCTGTCAATAAATATCAAAACATTCTTAATAAATGACATAGTAAAAGGAAAAAAGTAATATATATCATACCCTTAACGAGCGATAATAGTTTATTCATGATGAACTGATTGTACAAGCGAGAGTACATATTGAATAATTCGTATAGAAAAAAATGTACAGTCCTTTTTTTCAATTATTATTTTAGATTATATTTTTTGTAATTTGAAAGTAATTGTAATAATCAAATCAATCAATTGTAAAAACGTAATCTCGGTTTTTACTTATTTTATTGCACAGTACGATATCCACTTAAATATTGTTTTTCGACTTAACAATTGTATATTATTTTGCTTTTCAACTTCATTAAATAAATGTAGAACGGTTGGTGTCGATATCGGGCCGCGCAAAGCTAAAACGTAGCAGTTGTTTGCGCCACGAACACTTTGTACCTTATTTAAGTTATTGTGTGGTTGCGGCGTTGCGTATGTAAAAAAGGTAGCCAACTTCTTCTTCTTCGTTACAAACGATCTCCGTTACAAAAGGTTTGATCTTTTCAGTTTTGTTCTTGGAAGTAGATTAAAATAAATACATTGAGTAGTACAAGTATACACATAGTTTTTTTTAAGTGATCACGGCATTTTTAATATATATAATCTAAGCGCAGATTAGAATATAAAATTTATTTATAAGCAATATACGCATATATGTGGTCTTACATATCTGAATTCTGAGTGTCGGATACTAGCCTATGCTACAGAACCCGAGCATAGCCCGTAGGACAGTTTTAATTAGCACCAAGACTAACACTATCTAACTAAGTCATTGGTTCATCTGTAATCTAATAACCAGCATATTTTAAATTAGAAAAAGGTTATCGTTAAACAATATTTATTACAATATTTTGTATCTTTTGTCAGTAGATACACAGACTGGAGCATAAAATGGTTTCAAATTAAAAAATATTAATAATAATTCTTATACTCACGCCTATTAACCAGCCCAAAATATGTTGTTAAGAGCTTGTGCTAAGACTTCTAAATAACGGAGTAATATATATATAGTATAGAGTAACTTAAAAAAGTAATTAAATTTATAAAATATATTTTTCGGTTAAAAGTTATCTTACATATTACATTTTTGTAAGCTAAGATTAAGTTTCTTAACATTAATATAATTTGTAAGCTCTCATATAATTTTATTTATTAAAAGCTCAACAAATGACCCGACACCACCTGATAATAGTAGAGGAGTCGATATTTAAAGATAGCTAGTGCAGCATGCGACGTATAACCCTACCCAAAAAGCACTTATCCAAGCCTCTTTTAAAGGAACCCATGTTGTAGGAAGGAGGGAATACGTGTGCCGGTACAGAATTCCACGCTTTAGCTGTGCGACAGCCAAAGGAGTCATGAAATCTATTTGTGCGTATTGTAGACGTGGTGACAGTGAAATTTTTAAATATAACTATATCATCATTATCATACCCGCATTTTATTATAGTAATCTATATTTAGGTTATAAGCATTTTGAACATATCAGGTTCTACAAACAATGTTAATCAATGAATATTTTGACCCACAATTATTATCGGTCAAAAGCTTACTAAAAGCTTTGTTTGTTTTGGAGGTGCAAGGTGAACATCTAACAAGAAGCCAGCCAGAAGCTACCTATCTATCTCAGTCAAGTTTCAGGTAGGCTCATTAATATGGCCTTTGAGCTCCATCCGATACACCAGGGGATTAGCTAACGTTTTTGTTACGAAATGGGAGGAATATATAGTAAGCATGACTAATTGGTTCGAGAACTTGCTTCAATATTCTAATTTATGTATATTCAAAAGGATATTTGCCTTACTTTTTTATCTTTAGCTAGGAACATATATACAGCATAACTCATTAAAAAAATATGTAGTTTATAGCTACTTTGACTACTTTTTGAAGAAAGTTGTTTGGAGAAATAATTTCGAAGCTTATTTTATATAATTTTATCGATTTTCACTGTTAAACAAATCATACAAAATATGCATCTAATTTTATAATAACAATTGGTTTTATTTAAAATTCCCGATATGAAAATGTCATGCATTAAACTCATTTTCAAAACTTAATATAAATAAAAATTTATAATAAATTGGATAAGTTGATGCTATTCTTTAATCATAGATAGATAGAAAATATAATTAATCATACATAAAATAAGCCTGTCACGATACATTTTTAAATAGTTTTTAAAAATGTATCGTGACAGATACATTTTTAAAAACTTGTTGTGATCTTGATTGTGACAGTTTACAATTGTTATTTATTTATTTAACAATTTATGTACATACAAAGACAAATAAAAGGACACAACAGAATATTAGAGAATTGTACAAAGGTACTGCTTATTTCTATAAGAAATATCTTCCAGCAGCCCCATATATGGGAAAAGTGACATGAAAGGTAGAGGAGCGTGTACCAATACTAATGTAATTAAATACATAAAAACTAATATACATATATCAAATTGTTCGTCTAAATATTTTAAAATAAACAAGTCATCTTAAAGGAATAATCAAAAAATATTTGCATACTAATACGTCATTTCCGATTTAAAATTCAATAGAAAAGCACAGTTTAAATAAGTTGCAAAAGAAAGAATTATACTCGCATGTGTATTATTTTTGGTGGGTTAGGTTTGTATGTCACTTAGTTTATTAATACATGGCAAACATTAAATATATTCCTAGAATTTTATGCTTATTATCTATCCAAGTGAAGTAAATATGAGTCGTAATAAATTCTACGTCGTTAAAATAAATTAATACGTTCCCTTTATGACTATTTCATTTGTTTTGATAACATCAGACACTTTTGGAAGGTTTTGCTGAATACATTTGATTGTGCTTATAGACCCTAAAATTTTACAAGGCCGTAACATTTTCTATGAGTAGGTTTTTGCATATATTTTGTATGCGTAATAAAATCAAGAATTAACTAATATTTGTAGTTTAAAATATGCAATTTAATTAAATGAATATGTATTTGTTATTCAACAGGGATGGTAAGTAACCCAAATAGGAAGTGGTTATTGTGAGTTATAGAAGCTTAAATAGGAGACAAGGCTCTCAACAAAACCGCTCGGGCGAATTTACTCAATACTAAAAAAGTGTTTTTACAATAATCATAACATATTAAAAAAGAATCACTAAAGCGAACAAGTATGTGAACGAACTTAATATAACATTTTGGCCATTCCAACGTTTAGAAGTCTAAATGTGACGACGAGACGAAGTAAATGTGAATAGATGGATTTCAGGGACCATACTTATCCATTTAATCTTTGGGTTCGGTTCTGAATAAAGGCGTTTGGAATTGGTAAGGCCCTTTCAAATACATATACCGACCAAAGCCTTCTTGGAAAAGCTTTGTCACCTTTTGGGCATATTTGATGGATTAGTAACGTAATATTGGTTGACCACTATTTTGGTGGAAAATTTTTCAAATGATTATGTTATTAGTGTTATATACTTGTTTGCAGGGTTATTGTTAAAAACTGTATACTTTAAATAATACCTTTAATTATTGAAATATCTTTAACTAGATTTGTCTTTTGAAAATTAAAGAATGAAACGAAATAATTATATGTCATCACCCAATCGAGTAATTTTCCAAATACGGAAGATTAGGCGGAACTTAAATAAGGCATAACTTTAGTATTTAGTTGGGACAACTAAAGCGAAGCTTCATGAAATGGTCAAGATTGTTTGACTAAATCTTAATATAGTTAAATTAATTACCGGCACAAGCACTGCAAGTGCTTTGTTTATGGATGAAGGTGGCGCCCACTGACGGCAATGTGAAATCTCGCAGTGTAATAGTAATAGTAATATAACCACAGTCTTTTTTGTATGTGTTAAATTATAATAATTCTTAACTGTATGTGTCATACATTTCTAGAGATCTGGAAGCAGTAGTTTAATTTTGAGTGCTTATTTCTGAATCAGGCTAAAAACATAAGTTTTATCCCGTCTTTCTAACAAAACTGATTTTACGTTGAGTTTATGTCGTTATGATATCACAATGAAAAGATGTTATTAAATTATTTAAGAAGTTTCTTAGCGTAGTGGTTCTAGTGCTCTAAATCTGTGTAATTCACTTCATGGTTGTTCCCTGGATGGGTCAATAAAAATTTGTCATTACGAGATCCTCTGTGCTTCAAAAAACAGTTGGTCTTGTTGGATGATCTAGCAACCGCTTTCATCAATCAGCGTGGTAGGACATGAATAGCTAAAACATCGCATGAGTGTTTCCAAGGAGGAAGGCCTATGCCTAGTAGTCGGACGTATAGGCTGTTCATGATGGTTTAAATATTTTGTACATTTAAAATTAAATACAGGCTAGTAGGCGCCATGGTGCCCTCGCCTTTAAGTTCGTACTATGTCCTGGTCTCTAATACATCACGGTTAATGCAATAAAACTGTATGTGTCGCTACAGAAAAACTTGAACTCGGGTGAAAGCTGTCGTCTCTCGAGCGATTTATAGTAGGTAATGTTCCACTGGAAAAATAAATTCGCTTATTTCCAACACGTTTTTAAACGAGCAGATAAATTAAGAGCGATAATTTTAACCCATTTTTGCGGCTAACGACAGTGAAATACGACATTTCAAGCATTGACATGTAAGTGTGGATTTGAATTTTATTTATTACGGTTAGTTTCATTATTATCTCTTTTTACCAATTTTAGATGGAATTAGAACAAACACAGCCATGTATTATTTAGAAATGTGCGTTGTATATTTGTCAGAAAAAACGTTACAAAATAATTCTTTATTAGATTGCTTTTAATAATGGTAATCCTTTTAAGTAGAATAAACATATTCTTTCAATCCTCTGTAGTTAAGGAATCCAGGGATAGTTTACATCCATCTTCTTCGGCCTTATCTTCACTCACTATAAATTGAGATGAAGGTTTAAAGCTACTTCATAAGAGATAATTTAATGTCTTAGTTAAAAAAAAATTTCTTCTTGTATCCTATCTATACTATGTAATATTATTATTTTTCTTTTTTTATTAATTATCTTTTGAATTTAATATCAAACTGACTATTTGTTTCATAATTATTGCTTTCTGATTATTACTTTTTCAATCAATCTATATATTTATTGTCAATCATATAGTTATTAAAGTGTTACACCAGAGTGTATAATACATATAAATACTGATGGGTGTGATATAAATGATAATTATTGAAAAGAAATATTACAGAAAAAAACAAAAATTTTGTCAATTATCATATTGGTGTAGAAAAGGAAAAATATCCAATTGGTCTCAATTATAAATTTAACATAGTCAAAATTTCTTCATAAATTTTATATTTACTTGCCATGTAGTACTTTATCTATTACTTATGTGATTTTTCAGCTAATATTAAATGAATTTTAAAGCGATGAAAAATTTGTTAGCCATAGCCGTTGATGTATATTTATTGTAAGAACAGTTACATATTATATTCTATAACAAAATGCAAGCTACCTATTATTGTTACTCTTTTTTATAAATCTGTATCTCGTGTTGGTAATCCAACCAAAAAGTTATTTTTAAAGGATTTTCAATTTATTAAGTATTAATAATTTTTTTTGTAAATTTATCTGATATTCTTAAATTGAGTATTTTCTTAAATAATTCTGAGAATCACACAAATTTTAAAATAAATATTATAAGCAAGCTTTGATTTTAAATAGAATTCACTGAACTTAGTTTCTACATTTCGGACAACCGTTTAGTCGGAATAATATCATGTAGAAAGGAGATATTAATTTTGTTGAGTGCTTCTGCTGTCCGTGCTAAAATTATGGAGACAGTTGTTCTCAATGAAAAACCGTTTTATAATGAAACGAGAACTAATGTTACAGTTATCAGCGAAATAAGGTATCACATTTGACAACTTTTATCTCTTACAACCAAAGTAATAAATGTAAATGATCACTTGGTTTGTTACAAAGATTCACCCACATAAGCTTTTAATATATTTTTGCATAATTATTTTCACTTTTATTTGATACAAATGAGATAAAATATTAAATGAATTTTGATCGGAATGCAGTTAAAAAAAAACGCTAAATCTGTAAATTAAATAAAAGCCGACATAAAATAGTTTTGACGATCTTGCATTAATCCGTCACCCGTCGCACGACAAACGGAAACGTTCTCTGAATCACCATTCTCCTATCGCTGCTATTATTCAATAAGCAATTCTTGGCTTTGAATTAAAATGGTACTAATTGAATGCATGGTCCACAATACATACCGTAATTTGTATTATAGTTCCATTTTTAAAAAACTAATAATAAACACACAAGAAATACCGTCCTGGAAATATTAAACATGCTATGTAAGCAATACTCTTGAACAAGCGTTGGAATAATGAAATTATATTGAAGAACTCCAGTGTGGGAAAATTTGTTCATATCCAATGTCACCCTCTTCAAAGACATGACATTCTTGAGACGCGGTGTACCTATTACTTAGAAGAGATAAGTAATGTTATTTTGGTAGGAAATACTGGTATTATCATTTTAGTTTTATATACATATGTAACTTGGCTTGTTAGTTTTTCAAGTTATTGTTTTAAGTTACAAGCACTTGATCCAAGCAGCCAATAGGTTGGGAAACATTTCACTACAGTATATATGTAATATTTTGTTCGTAGACTTTCTGCCATCTTGTAGTTAAAGAAATGATCCCGTTGCTGTAGAAAATTTGGGACTTCTGATCAAAAAACAAATAGTTTTGGCAGTCCTCTCTTGATGTTAACTTGACACCGCCTAAAGAATTCTGAAGAGACCGAAACAGGTGGAAATCTGAAGGCAGGTCAGTCAGGGCTATTTGGCGTATGCATTAACACCTCCCAGACAAACTCTCTTAATTTTTACTGAATGGATAAACATGTGGTCTAGCGTTATCGTGATGAAAGACCACACCTTTTCTATTTATTAATTCCGGCCGTTCTCTCAACTTCTTGCTTTAATCTTATTAGTTGTTGGCAGAAGAGATCCGAATCGATGGTTCTGTCAAGCGGTAAATGCTCATTATGAACAATGCCCTAAAAATCCCACCATAGACACAGCATCACCTAATTGCGATTTAAACCAGGTTTTGCAACAGTCTGTGAAGCCTGACCGACCTTTTTTGCATGTTCTTATCTTACGTGTTCCATTTTTCATCACATGTTATCAATCGCTTCGAAAACGGTTCGGTTTCATTACGTCTCTATAAAGAATCGCAAATGAGAACACGTTTCATTAGTTGGTTTAAGCGTTTTCAATTGGTTTCAAAATTTCCGGTTTGAAAACGCTTAAACCAACTTTGTGCTACTCTTACTGACACTGTATTAGGCATTTTTTAGGATTTTGTAATAAAATTTTAAAATCTATCTAATTTCTTCATTCGATTCGCTAATTTTGACAGAAAGAAAAAATAAGAAAAATAGTGGGAAAAATAAAAATTCTAATTTGTTCCTTTTTTGAAATGTCACCTTTGTAATGTCATGAAAACTAGCCAGATACAAACGATACAGCCAAAGATATTTTATTACAAGTTCATACGTACTATATGTGAAAAGACTTTTTCCCCGACCTAATAAATGCGTCCTACAGCTAGACACAGACCTTCCACAGGCAGAAACACATGATAAAGTATAATACATACAGCTGATATAAATATATTATAAATATTACTGCCAATTGATGAGTTCGTTGGCTAACTTTCGCGATGGTTGGCTTCTTGGTGGGTCTATCAAATTTATTATCTCAAGCTCCTCAGTACTTCGGAAGTCACGTTAAGCCATCCACGTTGTTATGGCTACTTCTTTCAACCAATCACATTGGGCCATGGGGTTTTCATGTTATGGCCCAAATTCCATATGTGTTTCTCTTTTATAGGAAGGCACATGCCTAGCGGTAGAACGTGTGTAGGCTGTAGATGATGATCGTTTCCTGCAATATTGTGTTAGTGTAGGGAACTTGTCTCCTGTGCGTAATTTCTGAGGTTCAGTTTTTTTTATAGATTTGAACTCGTGAGGGTACTTGCAATTATATATATGAGCTATAGTAATCGCATATCATCAGGTGGACTGTACATCGACATTGTACTTATAGGGTGCACTGTATTATTACGGTGGCACAAAAGTCAGTAATCTTAGGATAATAAAATACATGAAATCTGTTATAAAAACAGTTGTAGTAGTATTTTATAAAGAATAAAGTAAGATCGTAAGTATTAAAGCTAAAGTTTTAAAACAAAACCCATTAAATTTCAGACTGATATTTAAAGTTGAAAAATTCGTGTTCATTGCAGCGGATCAACTCGTAATTCAGTCACGGATCCCCCGAATTAGGTCAAGAGGAACCTTTTGTTATGTGGACAGCCCTAATGGCAACAAATGCCTCCTTTTCAGTCGTCAACATAAGTACACTCTAACTCTTAGTGACATGTGACATAGAATGTAACCGAGCTACTACGATGAGACATTACCTGACTTCAAAATTAATATTTCTAATACAGAATATATGAAATACCGTCTCTTTGAAATATAGATTGTTATTAAATTCCTCAGTGTAACTTCTTCGATCTTTGAAAACTAAAACAAAAGAAAACTATTTAAAACCGTGCAAGTAACCGTGGAAAGAAAACTAAGTATTTTGGATAATGCGAACTTAATTGTATGCGTTAAAAAGTCCTCTTTTAATTGAACGTACTCAAACTATATACTCTTTTAAACTTTTTGTATACGAAGTTTTCCGCCAACGTGCAGTGTTTGTAAATTCATTCTCATTCCATCTTCTTAATGCTATTTCTGCTATCGCCTTTGTTCTGTAATTCCTTTACAATTGTGTGTATATATTATTGATATAAAGAATTATTATTTATAACTAGCTTTTGACGCTCTTTTGCCCAAGTGGTTGAAAAGAATTATTATTTATTCATACTATCACTCTTCTATACAATATATGAACTGTAAAAATGCCAAAAAAAGGAATAAATATATATTTTCTGTCTCTAGGATCTGATTATGAAACAGCGAAAAATTGCTGCAATAATACCTATTGCAGCAATTTTTCGCACACAATATTTTTTTCAGGTGCTTTATCACTCTGTAGCAAACCACGTATTATTGGAAGAAATTTTAACTTGGAAATTTCTATTGAGTATTATTAGTACCATCAATTACATAATACAGATACTTCTCAGAAAATCCCACTTATTTACTAAAAGGTAAAGAAATACTCTTGTTTAGCGTGCTCCTCGCACTCTCCCGGTAACCATAGACTTCAATGGCATGAAAAATTTTCGAAGTCCTATTTGACTTTATTAATTTTTTTTAAATTGAAATACACGTGTCTTATCATTTAAATTATTGAGCACAATTACCTATTTTCGATTCAATTGAACCTAGTGATTAAAAGGTTTAAATACATTTCTATTCAAAATTTGAGCAGACCTCTACATCACTTCCCTTCAAGTTCTTAAATTGTTAACAATTTCTTGGCTTAAGTACCCGGTGAACTGATTGAGACCATTAAGTCAAATAATTATCATTATCTTCATTCTCAGTCCCATTCAACCCACTCTTGAATCATTCAGTTAAGTTTAACAGTCGTATAATATCATAAGAACAACGGGCCGGTGGTGTATTTTACCCACAAAAATTATTAACAATTACGTACATACAGTATTATTTTGTAGGAAACTTCATAAGCGTTATAAATTTAAATATTATTATGAAGTAAAAGTATCTTTACAATTTTTTTTATGAAAATAGATAAATACCACTGCAGCGGTTGTGACACTAAGCACCATTTAATCTTTCTGGACTGCAGCAGGTTCAAAAGTCATGCATATTACTTTTACTTAAGTTAAGAGTCATGATGAAGATATATTATCCATGTAAGTGCCGACTCTTGCTTGAGTCTGGTTGGGGAATTTTTGTTGAAATAAATAGTGTATCCCTAACATACTTCATTTTCAGCCAAATTACCATATCGTGTCCTGTATTTATACATTATGAGAATTTCTTATTGCTAATTGAACATAACGTTATTATCACGCATTATGAAATCTAACCCTTAAACAAATATTTGATGTGAGCCTTCATCAAATTAGGCGTTTGCAATTAACACGACAAAGGGAAGCATTATGACGAGATGAGAAGATAGAAATAATATTATACCAAAGGATTTAATCGAAGCAAATAGCTTTGTTCAATATTACTGCTACGAATACGAAGCATAATACTGGCATGATTACTCAATCTGGTTCGTTTGTTTGCCCAAACATACAATGCATGTAGGATGGATAAAGCTGAGTCTAGATGTTCGTAATATATGCGATATAAAGTGAAATGTAACGCTATAGTTTGGCTAGCACAAACTCAACAGCACAGCTCAGCATGATTCAATGCGAATTTCGTTCAAGAGCTGATCGTTAGATATATAAATAGATAAAGCTAACGTAATGGATGTTCCACGTTTTCAAATTTCATTTTTGATACATCATTTAGTTG
The DNA here is from genome assembly GCA_943193645.1 of Acentria ephemerella. NCBI lineage: Eukaryota > Metazoa > Arthropoda > Insecta > Lepidoptera > Crambidae > Acentria > Acentria ephemerella. The sequence goes on along the minus strand of OW971886.1, from coordinate 3,684,139 downwards.
AAAGTGCTAGTGACCATTTCTTAAACAGTATTCCATTTTTCTGAATAACGTTCGTACATTCGTTTATCGAAATATAAAAAAAATATCATCACATCAAAACATTGTGTAGACTACACTTAGATAGACAGTGGGATGCAAACTATGACTTTACGCAAACCATTCAGGAACATTGAAACTTTCAGATTTTTAAGTGCTTCTTAAATACAAAATTAAAGTACTTATTTTCTTGGTTCTGAGATCGGAACGAACAATTTGTTTGTCAATCTGTACGAACGGAGCAAACTGGAAAATTGCCAATTATAATTATTGCTTCTGCAGGAGAGCTTCTTTTGTTATTTAGCTTTTGTGTCTACTCAAGAAGGTTCTCAACTCATCTTTACAAAATAGGGTATATTTTGTTGAAAATTTGATTAATAACTGGAATGTTTTCTTTATTTTCTAATATTAAATTAGTTGTTTTGAGGTTGGACCTCCATATTCAATGCCATTATGATTGAACTTTTTTTTCAGAGTAGAAATCCGTTTACGGACCTACCTACTGCTAAGCGGCTAGCGTGTGTGGGGATCACCTAGTGACTCATCAGAGCAGCACTTTGAATACCTACTAAAATTCCCCTGTAACTCCATCGCCCTTCACGGGAGCGACCTGGTTCTGCCGGAGCAACTCACCAGGTGACCCCTAGGCGCCATTATGATTAACCTTTGCTTAAGATATCAAGTCCACTAATACAATCAAGTAAGATGAATAATTATTTGCAACATGCACATACAAACGGTGTGATTATTGTCTAAAATATCATAGTTAAATACTTAATTATTATTAATCTAATTTTATGTTCAGTTATTATTTCAATTTATAAATACAATAAACTATTATTATGAATCATTTTTGTCTTCCTGTGTCTCCATATATAAATATAATTTCTATTATAAGAGTCATTTTCATAATTTTAAATAGTTATTTGAAAGGAACATTGTGCAACGTCGTAATCTTAGTAAAATAAATTGAATCTTCAGTTCTATTACAGGCGTATCGTGTAAAGTACTCAGTCATCGCATGCTTCGATGCCATTACTGAATGTTGGAAGCACTTCTACTTTGAAACTTAACGCGCTGATGTTCCAAAGTATCTATTTCAGGTACTTAAGTGAATATGTATGCAGTTCGGTTCAATCAGTTGTAGAAGTTTATCTAAATTAGATACTTCAAAGTTACTATGTACGGTATAAAGATAAGTCGGTGTTACATTTAATTCCAATATGTATCGTAACGGATCATTATATTTCTTAAAGAAATATATTTTGTACCCGTGTATAACAACAAAGTTGGTAGCGAACGTATCTATTAAAGGCAAAATAAGTATTAATTGATCGTCTCACAGTGTATTAACATGAGAATGTCGATGTTAAATCAACAACATTTGTTAGTGTTTGAAAATAGTAAAAAAAACCTATTAGAGTTATATGCACAAGTCTACTGGCGTATAAATTAAGAAAAGAAAACTGGGACAGTCAATTGCGCCTATTGAAATGTTTTACAGTAAAAAGTTTAAAGCCTATTGAAATGTTTTTTTTTTAGGAGTGGCAATCGGTCATTAAAATGGGAAAATTACCGTTTCTGCCAATGTCAGTTGGTGGAAAAGGCTGTAGCTGTAGTTTGTTTAGTAAGACTATATTACGTACTGTCTATTTACATGCAATGGGACAAAACAAAAGCAATATATTGAAAGATATGAAGCGTATATACAGTTAGAGCAAGTTATTATTTACTTATTTATTATATTTTGCAATATTTAAAAATATATTTTTTAATGCACTGTAAAACAAAACATGTATATGTTTATAATACTAATACATAATGACATAATTGATTTGTAAATGTCATTATAAATACTAAAGGGTGAGAGTTTCTTGCGCCGCTTCTTCTCTGCAGCTACTAATTCGTCGAAGCGGTAGTAGGGTTGATTGGGAATATGCATACTAGTGTTATTTTTATTTTTAAATAAGTATTATTTTAAAATTAAAACTAACAATTTATTTAGTACATATTTAAATACTATAACTGGGACAATTAGTAAATGCCCGGTTGATACCCAGTAAAATTATGACTATTGTCTTTATAATTATATTTATTTATTTTCTTATACATATTCCCTGTTGTGACGATTTAAAAGAGCTTAGTAAATAAGTCTATTTAAATAAAGTTATTTTTGACTTATGACTTTTGACTTTTTGATTTTTATTAAATACTGTAGATTTTTATTTTATATGTATGGATGTTATAACATAACAATTTAATTTGATATGAGTTTGTGAGTAAAAGAAGAATTGGATAAATTTTGTTGGGGAATTTTGGTTGGGAGTAAGTCATATAAAGAGACAGATTGGTTCATTTGATCATTACTGCCTTCTTCTAGACCACATTCACAAATAGGGGTGTAGTCTACAAATTACAGACATGGTCCGTTTATTATTATATTATTTACCATACGGTAGCGAAGAACCATGCCTTGATTGTAGTGTCGGTTTAAATGTCCCCGTAATATTTCCCTTTTATTTATTGGATTCCTACCACATTCGCCACGCATGGAGTACATTGGAGGGCATTTAAAATTTAGCCGGGTATGAAACTTAGGTCAACAGATGACAGCGCTAATTCTACTCGTATTTGTATAAAAAATAATACTAATATGTACTAGTCGGTAAAATGCGATTCTAATGTGCTTCGAAATAGGAAATCTGCATCTGGGTCATCCAAGGTAAAGCTAAGCATAGTGTTTGGTTTGCAAATAAAGGCTTCGTATAGGACCGAGAATAGAGGAGGACTCGAAAACTGAACACATGTGTGAGGGATATTGGAAAACTTTTGAACATTGTTGTATCATAGATAGATTGTGTTGTTGAGTACTCTAGAAAATTTGGCAAGACCTTGCGAAGTGACCCTGTAGGTCGTCAAGGTCGTCGCCTGGATATATACCATCGGTTTACTTAGATGAGCCTCGTTATGTTTAGTCTGAAGGTAATAGTTAGTAGTTTAATTGAAGGTTAAGCCATTTTCATGTTTAGAAATGGATCTAATAGTCTAAATGGGCCTTGTGGTCAGTACCCCACAGGCCAGACACTGGCCCCCTACAGGCTTCTTGCAGTCTTGGTCGGGATTTTGTAAACTCTAATATTTATTTAAAATATATTCAATATTAAATTTAACTTAGTACTTGTTCATGAAATAAGTTCTAATTATATATGGGTGTAGATCATAAAAGTCATACAATAATTATGCAATCTTATCTAGTCCAAAGTAAGTTTAATGGAGCTGATCTTATGGTGCGATAAAAGGTTATTACTTTATAGTATTATTATTATTATTAAGTAATATAACTTTGTCTAACTACATAATCGCTCCGGATAATTTATCAAATTTATTAATAGGTGATAAAATTTAAATATGTAAACAAAAAAATTAATAAACTCACACATTCCTGACGGGATGACTGTAAATGACATCCGACATAACTAAGTTAAGCCTAACATTAAGTTCTTCCTTATATTCATCTGTATAACCTTTGTTTGAAGAATTTAATTTGAATAAAGAATGTATTTATAATTGTACCACTCTTGCCGCAGATTATTGGAAAATACAAAACTTCAGAAGTTAAAAAAATTTAATTAATTTACTTAGTCCAAAAGACTTTAATTCCCTAGAAAATGGCATGAAACAAAACTTTCATCAATATTCCGGAAGTTAAGTCCACAATTAACCTATTGTTAGTCAAGTGTCGAGTAACTTGCACACCGCGGAGTAGAGCAGAGTTCAATAGGTTTGCAAATTTGCTTGCTCTGCTTGGAACCTCAAGGATTATGAAATGGATGGGCTGACGTAATATGTACGTATTTAAGTGAATTTCATATGATGGAATGTATTTGATACTAGCATATTTACACTTTCATTGTCTAATTAAGTTGATCATGCGTGGAATTTAGTTACTAAATTGAATTAAAGCCAATATTTTGTTACAATGATTCTGCATACACATAAAACGTGGTTAAAAGTTACAGAACAATGATCCTGAATCATCCTAGGAATGGCTATTCCATTTTGTTGTCTTGTTCACACACATCACTCATAAAAAATATTAGATCGGGGAAAAAGTCTTTTCGCATTTAGTATGTATAAACTTGTAATAAAATATCTTTTGCTGTACTATTTGTATCTGGCTGGTATTCATGACATTAAAAAGGTGACATTTCAAAAAAAGAATTATATTAAGAAAATTTTGATCGATCTTTGGGTGACACAAAAGCTCACTGAAATAAACCTAATGAACTCTGTACTCATGCGATTCTTTATTGAGAAGTAATGAACCCCAAGTAATGTTTTTGAAGAAATTAATAACTGGTGATGAAAAATGGATCACGTATGACAAGAACGTGTGAAAAAGGTCGTGGTTAAAGATCGATCAGGCTACAGAGATGGCAAAACCTTAGTTAACTCACAATAAGGTGATGCTGTGTCTATCGTGGGATTGGAAGGGAATGGTTCATTATAAGCTTTTACTGCGGGGCAGAACCATCGATTCGGATCTCTACTGCCAACAAGTGATGAGATTAAAGTAAGAAGTTGAGAGAAAGCGGCTGGAATTGATTAATAGAAAGAGTGTGGTCACATCACGATAAAGCAAGACCATATACATGTTAGCCACTCAGCAAAAATTAGGATAGTCTGGCTGGGAGGTGTTAATGCATCCGCCATATAGCACTGACTTTACACCTTCTGATTTCCACCTGTTTCGGTCTCTTCAGAATTATTTAGGAAGTGTCAGGTTAACATCAATAGAGGACTGCCAAAACTACTTTTTCCATTTTAAAGTCCAAAAATTTCTACAGCAACGGAATCATGTCTCTACCTACAAGATAGTAGAAAGTCTACGAACAAAAATATACTGTAATGAAGTGTAAATTAAATTTGACACTAAGTTTTGAATTTTTATAAAATGCGAAGCAAATTTTCCCCTACCTATTATAATATAACAGAAAATATGATGAAGGGTATTTTATTTATTAATGATGTCAAAGATCGACGATATCAAATTTCGACGTTGGAGCACAAATTTCATTTTTCTTTTATTTACAAATATTTTTCGAATGATAATTTATGTCTAAATAGCCAGCCTGGAAAAGATAAATCACAGAAACAATTTTTTATTATATTTCGTAATGTTGTAAAGGTATTTTGTAATGCATTATTCCTTAGAAAATGAAAGCATTAAGCTCACATCAGTGTAACAAAGATAAGGAAGGCAAAGGTGTATTATATTATTTCTTTTGTACATGGTACATTTTAAATATATACTCTTAAATATGAGGTAAGTAACAAACATGAACTTACTAAAATCAACTAATGAGATGATAACATTTTAATATTTAATTCATTTATTTAAAAAACTAACAGTAAAGTGTGACATGTTCGTACTATAAATATTCTTATTTTAATAAATGAAGTAAAAGCAAGAGCATTGTGTGTTTGCGTGTCTGTTACTGCCATTAGAACAAAATCAATTGTACAAAGTCTGATAAGAGGGTACATACTTTACAGATTACAGACTAAACGCGAGTTTTAATTATTAAGATTTCATAGATCAATGCTCTCAATTTTTTGGCGGTATTATTATCCGATAATATATAATGTTATTAATGTAAATAATAGACGTTTATTTATATTAATAACATAAGTATAACATAAGTTTTTTATTGTTTTTTTTGGTATAACATGTTTACTTGAAGGAAAAGTATAGCAGGTAACAATGTAACAGATTAAATTCACAATAAAGTTGAAATCGAAATATTTCGTTCATGATTGTTACTTTAAAAACACAGTTATAAATAACAAATTCAAAGCCCGTACAGTGTTCATTTTTGTTCTCTTTGGCCAAGCGTTCGAAAATCGAATTTTAAACGTTTCATGAATCACTTAGAAAATAATGTACAAGAAAATGCAAGTAATATTTAATTAATTTTTATCTATCAATAAACCATACGTAATGTATAGACAATGTTTTAGCTATCAATAAAATCCAAGGAGCTTATTCAGCCTTACAAAGATTTTTTTTTCTGCTACACTGGCTTAAAGCGAGAATAAAAATATGCGCATTTAAAAATGTTACGATAAGATTTTTAGCCCTTAATTAAATTGGAGGGATTCAAGATAGCGAGGTTTTGGTTTAAGGACAAATGAGAATTTTTTACCGTCTTTTATGACGATAGACGATTTTAGAGATGCGTTGTCGAAATGGTAAACGATATCAAGTGTTCTAAGGTGACAATACTGTTTTTTCAGTTTGAATCTGTCTATATTACAGCGACGATCTCCTTCAACAAAATTATTACTAGAGATCATTATTTACAGTCTATATATCTCCAACTTCTGGGCATAGGACTTCCTACATGGATAACACTACCACACTGGCCCAATATGGGTCGGTTAGTAAAAGCGGTTGCCTTAACGTCCAGGACAAACGAGGAGGAGCTCGAAATAACAACTTTGATTGACACATATATATACACATATATATTTTGTTAACCATGACGCATGTTGCTTTGTTTTCTTTATCGAAACCAGATACACATCTATATATTCTATACTTGTATATACAGATATTTCCACTCATATATAATATATGATGGTAACCAATATTCATTATTTTGACTTTTTCTCCCTCTTAAATAATTTATCTTCGTGAGAAAAAAAACCATCTAGGTATGTCAATCGACAACAGACGGTTTTAATTCGAACATCGATTATTCTATATTTCAAATACAGAATTATTATAACATAATTCAATGCTTGATAAGAAAAGAAAAACCATCCGTAGGTAGCTTATTGACCCACAGCATCAATAAAACAATAATTGACTTCATTTAGAACTAAGCGAAGCTAGTGCCATATAATTGGCTTCTAACATGGCATCATCAAATAAAATTTCGACTTTGAAGAACAGCGACTATTATTACTATTTTGATGTATCGTGACTCATGAACTTAGCGTTAATGGCTGCTAGTTTTCGACAATATTTAAAAATATCGTTTATTGTTTGTAGTAAAGTTTTACAGAGATTTATGCTTGTTTTTAGATTAAATTGAGGAAATTTGTAAATAGTATAATAAAATATGTTTTTCTGAAATATATTTTATTTCCAGTAATTAAGTCATTGAAAGTTATTAAAAAAATTAATTTATTTTGGTTTATCTGTAATTAAAACGGAACCCTTAATGCGTGAGTGAAATTCCTTTGGACATTTTTTTACTAAATAAGATTACCAAATTTTCAGAGAGTGAATTTATAAACGAAGCATGTTTATTTTTTATAAATAAATAAAGATATTATCTATTGTATTCTATATTCTAATTTGTCAGTTTCAAATTCAAGAAACAAGCGTTTATTTCATATCACATGGAATCATTCATCTTACTTTCAATTAATGATGATGTAATGGAAGTAATGGTAGAATATATTTTCCAGTACCTCTTAATCCGTAAATTTAGCAACACAATTGTAATCCCGGTATTTTGAGACTGAGATATCTTAGGCCCGCATGATCCTGTATTTGCAAGGACGACAAGTCTTTCTAAATTTTTATCATTGAACAGAAAATGCTTGTTATCTTAATCATTATTATCCTGGTAGGTGTATATTGATGTTTTATTTTGATAATTAATATTATCTACATGAATTTTAAGATTAGCCGCAGCAATTTCAAGACCATCTCGGTACTATTTTTTTTTTAATAATCACGAAGTTTGCAGTTTGTTTTATATTATAAGCAAATAATAATAAAAAAATTAAATAGTAACCCTTTTTAAATATGGAGAATAGGTTATTATATAAGTTTTAAAAATTAATGTACGGTTGAATTTTGACACATTTCACATATAACTATTGCTGTATTTTTGGTGACTTCGTTAGAGCACATTGGAATAGCATTGTTTTGCGAACTACATAATATTTTTCTCGGTTCAACAAAATGGGAAATGCGCCGAATGCTATCTGAGGCATAATTTCTATAGCTTGCGGTTATCGCACGACAATCAGTTGGTACATTTTTGGTCGCTCTAGTAGGGCATTAATTTTGTTTTATAATGTAAAAATATAATTTCATATCTGTACCTAAATTACTATTTATTTTTCTTACTAATATTTCTTTGAAGTCTTTGAAATAAGTCAGATAAAAACCTTAAAAAATAACTATGTATTCATAAGCCCTTTCAAATATTTATTTCAATTGAGTTGTGATGAACTCAAAGAGAAAACGACTTTGATTGACAAATATCAAAGCTTTTCCGCCTATGTAACATCAAATAATTCTGAATTCGTGCTACAGGTACATTATTTTACATTGGCAGGTATATCGTGTCTATTGAGAAAATTCTATCGTTAGTTTAAAATAAGTAAATAAAATTAACTGCAATAAAAATAAAAATAGTATTAGCCAAAATATTTATATATTAATTAATGACTGATACTTATGAACTATCTGTCGGTTTCAAAGTTGATATTTGATCATCTCAATCTGCACTCAATGAATATTACATTGTTTATGACATAAAGCTTAAGTTAAATAAATGTTTTCAAATTTAAAAAAATATTATATTTATTAGGTCGATGTGTGAATTTGTGTGCATGTATATGTGTGTGTATGTTTGCGTGGGTGTATGTGTGTGCATGTGTGATTGTATGTCTGTTTTTATGATTACTAGATTTACTGACTTTTAATGATTTTTCTCTGTAATGGATAATTTTATGACTAAAATATATTTATAAAAAACTAACTATTGAAATAAAATAAAATACACTTATATAAAAACAAAACACCTTCATTATTTGGTAACAATAGAATTCAAAATTGTGACAACATATAGATTTACAATAAGATTTGAAAAATTGTACTTACTATTCTTCCAATGCGTATTTGTTTATTCTTTATTAATTAGTGATTACTCGTGAAAATCTGTGATTAAAAAAAAATGGTACTTCTTATTAGCGACGAAATTTATGAATGATCAATCTTTTGAGCTACAATTTTATATTCAATAGGTAGAAATATCTCAGAAAAGATACATTTATATTTCATTTTTGATGGATTTGCGCTAGAAGCATCTAAATAAGACCTTTGTAAAAAGTGGCTCTGAATCTGTAGGTACTACCTCGCCTCCGGCTTGTGATTCTATTTGGCAAGCTTCCATTCGAAATCCTATTTGTTATACATCCAATTTGTCTTTCTTTGACTTTATTATGAGACACCGGCCCTTTTCATAAAATCTTACCCAAGTAGGTATCTTAAAAGCTTTACCTTTCAAATGGATTTAAATTTAAGTGAAGTGATATTTTTTCAAATAAAATGTTGATAATGAGCTTTGATCCCATAGTAGATACTACAAGTACATACACACAAATGAATGCAATTGTTCTTGTGTGTGTGCGTACATGTTCGTAAAGTTCCCATGATGAGCTTGGAAGGTTTTTTTTCCCAAAATTTAATCTTCAAAACCAAGATTTGCTAAGTGCTCTAAGTGATAATGTCTGTGTTGAAATTTACCATGCAATAAGATAGGTGATACCATATTGAAAAGTAGTCTCGCGTACGGCTTCCTTAAAGTTCACTGGCACGAGACATACTTCTAGACATCACGATACGTATCTCGTAGAATGCAGTTGAATAAACTATATAAATTTGTATTGGAATGTCCATTGTAGTGTTATGAATTTAGATGATTTATGTGACCCACCTTTAGATCGATCGCCAAGAGCACTCTTTGGTGAACAAATGATTTGCATAAAACGATTATGAATATACAGAGATTTCTATTACAAGCTTGACCATAGTTTTTTTAAAATAATTTTAAAAAATCACGACCTCCAAAGCATCAGTACTACGATTGCGACTGTGTTCATTCAACAGTAGATTATCTAATATGCCAGGTTTATGGGTACTAAATAGAAAGAATTGAGAATTGGTTATTTTGTACACAGGTTGTACAAAATATTCATGCATTTCAAAAATAAAAGTTATATAACGGTGCTTTTTGGGAATTTGGTTCAGCGTCCACTGGACAAACGTTCGTTTTGTTAAACGTAAAGGTAGAATTTTTTATTTTAAAATTCTGTGTTCCAATGTTTGTTGTTTTTGGATTTCTATAGTCCTTTTAATAAACTTTTTAGAATGAACGTAACCGAAAATTGTTTGCACAAATATTTATTTCTATATTTCATATGGGTGTAACAATAATGTTATACGAAATTAAACCAAATGAGTGAAATACGTTGGGAAAACCGTTTAATAACTACAGCTGTAGATTCATTGTTGATTTGAACAAAAACGCGAAAGTGATTAGATATGCTATCCATTGATTTACTATTCCACGCGTTACTTTTACATGGTTCTCACCAAATATAGGTATTACGTGGGAACATATTCATGGAAGTAAAGCTTTGTAATATGTTTATCCCATCCACAAGTTCCAAATTTAAATCGGCATGACTAGCGCGGTGACTATTCGGTGGCGAAAAGGAAAGCCGCTGCCGTGAGATAACGATTGCGCGTGAATTACAGTTTTTTCGGTTCAATTGTTTCATTTCCTTGTTAATATATTTACGATCCTAATGAACGCTTTACGATTTTACTATGTAAAATTGTCTATTTTACATATTTAACGAATACAGGCCATAAGAAATATTCTGAAAATATCTAATATGCCTATACAATAAAAAAAAACTAGCCTCCCGTTTCCTTTCCTCAAAAATATATATTTAACATGTAACGAAATCAATTTTATACGGTGATATGAAAGAGTGCATCGATTTAAATTTTTGGAAGTATCTATCAATACAGAGCCAATCAGCTTGTCAATGGCATATGAGAACAATGACCAATCCAGAACAATAACAAAGCTGTTATCGTTCTGGATCGGTCATTGTTATTGTAAGTACAACAGATAACAATTTACAATAATAAATCGAAGGCATCGATTCTACCAAATCATCTATTTAAATCCAGTTTGCTATAAAAGCTTTGGTCTAAGCCATTTAGGTACTATTTTGTCTACAAATTTATTTGAATCATTTATTTTAAGGGCACTTAACTATTTATTCTGTGGAGCTACATAATACTCCTGGGAACCTGTTATAATAATTACAAAAACTAAAGCGCCACTTGGACAGCGATTTAAGCATTTGAAATCCAAAACTTATTTGTACTAGTTTTAAGTTCCAACTGTATTTGTTTATTAACATCTATTGTGGTCCAGACAAAACAAACTACACTCACTGTATTCAGAAAGGGAACTCAATACACAAAAGGAAAATATAAAACACTCATAAGTAAGTTCCCTTTGACAGATCCATTTTCAATTAAGCAGGAATTATCCATCATTCCGATTCGGCTTCACTGTGTGACAACAATAACGAAAATTTCAAATTCGTTTCATTAATCACGGGGGAAAATGATACAAATTTGTCAACCTCCGGTTGGCCCGCTGTAGTGACGTCATGAAATAATTAATGAACCCATCTCGAAATAGAGGTAAGTGATGTATCGTGTCATGTTGTGGAGAGCCCACATCTGAGAGGTACAAACAATAATTATTGTTTATATTTCTCAAAAATTTATTCACACAGGTAGAAGTTCCCATTGATAAATCAAAGGAATCATTTGATAATGCTGGTTCTTTAAAATTTTAGAGACAAGTATACTTTGTAATTACACTAGCTATTTACACCAAAAGCCGAAACGCAACCTATTAGATTCAAGTCCATAATAGTAACTGGTTTCATCGCATCGATTAATATTAAGCCATTTACTGCTATTAATTCTATGCAAACAATTGAAGCTTCACTACGGTACACAAACACTAAATAAGTAGATTATTAAAAAAGCAGAAATGATGGAAACGTACGCCGAGTGTAACTAAAATACGAATATATTAATTTCGCTTATACAAGAGCGGACATTTATGGTTGTTTTCTCAAATGTTGCCAGGAATCATTTTGTATTTTCGCTTATCTTTACAAAGCTTGACCTTTGTATTATCAATTTATCTTTATATCTTTGTATATTATCAACAAGGGAAAGTAGATAACGATAAATTATAAAAGAAATCTGTTTGAGACTAAATTATAATTGAATTGATATTGAATTCTGGTAAACATTTTCGTCCAATAGAACCATACCCACGAAGAAAAAAAATTGTCCTTATTATTGTCTGCTTAAAAATATTAAGATTATTAGTAATTTAAGTAAGTTATAATGATCATATATCGTAGCATTTTACATGATGCTTATAAATACAATATATAACAATAAAATTGGTTTTTACAGATGTGAACACTCCAACTAAACTCACTATATAGATCTTGCGTGCTACCTTTCTACAGCGTGAAAGCACATAATTGTGACATACGACGTGTCAAATATGTTTATTGTTATTAATGTTATGTGAAATTGTTACTATGAAGCTTCGTTAGTATTTTGACTTACCTACTTATTAATTTTGAAAGATATTGTACCAACTATAGTTTCATGTTTGTAATAATTAAAATTTACAGTTATGGATTCAAATTCGTGATAAATTTAGATAAAAGGCTCCTGAGTAATTTCTTTATTTTAATTCTATATTTAAATTTATACATGTAAATGTCATATTTGATGAAATCACAGAATGTGTCCGACATGCAATCTCAAAACCTGTCACTTGTACTCCTGGTGTAAGTTTCAATCGGATTGAAACGTATCGATCGTGATTTTTGAAGCGACAACGCTTCTGTTTTGAACTATTAAACAATATTTTATAGATATGAGATTATCAGCTGAATTCAACTACGATCGCAATCGTCTCGATACGATTGAAACTCACTCAAGGGGTACTGTTAATTTGTCGGTCAATCCAGACACAATCAAAATAGTCCTGAGGTTCTCGAAGAATATCATTGCAAAACGTCCTTAAAACAAAATATAAGCATATTTAATATAAAGCCTAACTATAAAAACAATGAATTTTGTTTTGTAGAATATGGGTGAATATGTGATATAATGTATTAAACTCTAATGTCTAAAGTGTTGTGAATATGTTTGTGCAATTTAAGTATTGAAAAGGGCCTCGGATCAAATTAAAGTTGTTGTTCGGGTTCAACCTTCTAACAGGCAAGGTAAGGTAGTTTCATTTTGATAGTAAATATTTTTTTTTTATTATATGAAGATGACGTGCTAGTTAAAAAATCTGACTAAACGTACTAGTTGAAATAGCTGTACTGACGGCTCTGACGTACTATGCAGAAAAGAAAACAGGAGACAGTAATAAGCAGTATCTTCAAACGCCTCCTCAAATGTCTTATTCCAGTTTTTTTGTGTATTTATAAAAGTTACTTATTTATTTAAGTGCAGCATGTTACTTAGGCTATCTTAGTGTTTTGTGATTGAATAGTGTGATTTTTATTTTAATATTTTTTTATAATTTAAAAATGTTCAATAGGAGTGTCACGATAAAATGTATTAGCTATATGTGGAATCTTTGTTGGAATATTATAAAGTTTAATTGTGTTAGTATTTATCTGTTAATGTATCTGTTTCTTTAACATAAATAAATGAAATAGACAACAATCATACCTAACATGTATCATTTAGAAAGAGGTGTTCAATTTTTAAATTAAATTTTTGTTTGTAATTAGTATAGGAAACCGTCTAATGGACTTCCAGTTCTATTAAGACAGCATTAGAGGTAGTTATTCGGTAAAACAAAGTTCACCGAGTGATAGTGATAGATATACCAGCGATTTGAATATATGTCAACAACAAAAAATATATTTGTTACTAGTGTATACAAAAGAACATTAAGTTTATAAAACGTACTCTCTAATTATAGCTACAAAAGTCTTAACATCATTTCTGAAAAAAAAATGTGTAATATAGTAGGAATTCTGAATTGAAATTGCACGACCAGTCTAAATGACTGGTCTGGTAAATCTAGTGTTAAATACGTAATATCATTTGTCTGTGGCAGTTAATATTAACGCTTTTATAATGCTGCACAAACAAATACAAAAATCTGGCTTCGAAACCACATAAATTACACTTTTCATTATTCTCCCCCAAACATAACTTATCTACTTACACACGCCTCTTATATAAGAAATGTGGATTTTGCTATTCTACAACCGTTCATTAACATAAGCAAGCAATCAAAATAACAAAGCTGCTGTAATGAAAGCTATTGTCATAATTTTCCGTTGTCGGTTGCCAAGAATCTCTCCTTATGAGATGTGAGGAACTGAGCCCAAACATATTTCACGGTATTAGAGAAATTTATGGCAGTGACACCGATATGAACGGTCTTTATATTACAGATTCCAAAAATGATAGTCACTATTTTCAACTAATTACTATAGTAATTAAACCGGAATGCATTAATAATAATTATTATTTTTCTTTACATCTTATTTACCTTTTTTGTTTACACTTTATTACCTATTTTATTTACACCTTATCCAACTTAAATTAAGCGTCATTAAATGCTTTTATTATGGATACTTGATAACGGAGACATATAAACGTAGCATCCATGTAACACTCGTAAACCTATAATCGTAATACATACCTGCCTCTACAGGGATTTGAACTCGGAACTTTGAACCTCTGGCTTAGTGAACAGCAGTACTGACCACTCGACCAGACGCCCGTGTCCCATTATATAGTTTAATTTATTTTGCAGTCACATTTTATGTAAAATAGTCGATTGTAAATTTCATCGCGTGTACTTGGACGCTTTAAAAAAAATAAGAATAGAGGTCATACTTTTCAGTCAAATATTAAAAAACAGCGTATGAAGATAGATGAGTATCATTGAAATTTGGCCTTTGAAGTGCGCAGGGAAAAAGATCTGTACAAATAACGTAACTGCAAAGTATTGCGTGGACAGTAGATCAAAGTTCGACAGATGGATATCAACTACACATCAGTGGTTAACAATCTTAACATATTCAAGGTTCAATATCGCGAACCAGCTTCCACGCAGTATAGCATAGAAGTAATTGATATAAGTCACACAACTATTTTCTTTTATAAATTAATTAATAAATATAGTCATTAAATTCTGATTGAGTCAGTTACAAATCTATTAACAAGAATTTCGTAACAGAAACGCACCATTTTGAAAATGGAAAAGCGTAATTATAATGTCATACGCTATTCATATTAAGAACAATATAAAACACACAAACAAAAAAACACAAAAAAAAAAACAAAAAAAAAATAAATAAATAAAAACAAAAATAAAAAAAACACATTAAAAAAAAAAAAAAAAAAAAAACACTAAAGGTAAACTAAAACGGTAACACTTTTTTTTTATAAATTAAACACTAAAGGTGTTGAATTTTGAAATAATATAAGCTAAACCAGCCGTAGAAAGAGTATTGAAATCCAGCATTTGAGAGGTAGGAAACATGAAACATTGTTATTTTAGAATAAAAATTTAAGCGCCTCCCACTGAAGTAGTACCTCCACTTTGAAATGTAAAAGCTCTTTATTTAAATGGAATTTATTATAAAAACAATCCATTCTTATATACCGACGTAAAAAAATTATCTTGTCCGCAGTTAACACTACTCAGAGTTTATTGAAAAAAAGGTAAGTTAAGAACATAGGGCCTCCTACAAAAATCGCAAACAATAAAGTATTTTATATAGTATACAATTGTTTACGTCAAAAACTGTCAAATTCCATTCTTCTACGAATTTTGCATTTCAGAGTTGGTCCTCAGAGTCACTTATTTTCTGTGCCATTAATATGACGTTTTCTCATGACTTCTACAGATGTACGCAATGCCTGACTTATCACGAGCGTGCTTCCAGTGCTTGCAGCTCTTTATGGGCTTCTTCAACAAAAGGGTTTTCTTGCCTTTTTTATTGAAGGATAAAGACTAGACCAGAAAATGAACTTCTGGCCAGGCAAGATAAGGTGAATCCAAAAATAAATAATTGTTAAAACTTAAATAGATAATCAAGCAATTTACGGGTTAAAAGTCTGATCATAAGTCATCTTTGTGAGGATTGGGAAATGTTCATAATTATAATTAATATATGTGTGTAATGAAAAATTTTGATTTTTAATCGAATAATGGCATAAATTTATTATTAAACTAATAATAAGTTTAAGACAAAACGCCCGTTTGAAATTTTCTACGATGCCTAAACATATTTGTGTGAAGGGTAGTATAGTACTGATTGCTATATAATGTTACCTGTACACGGTCTTCCTTTAACTACTAATTAATCCGTTAATTATTAAAGTATCATTTGCCTGTTAATTCAAATAGTACGTACACAGATACTCGTAGCTCTACGGATGATTTGCTCGCACACGGAACAAATTACCGTGAAGCCATGACTGTGCTACTAAATTAAAGTCTTACCCAATGTACACGCGGAGATGAAAATACGCGTAAGGATTTCGCCTGTAACAAATTACTGTAAAGGTGATATACATAATAAGTATAAAATGTAATAATGACCATGATTTTATATTTTTATGCAACCAAATCGATAATAGTTTTAAGCTAATAAGTTTAAGGCCATCAACCGAGCAATAACACACAAGTGCGTAATAGAATTATTTCTACAAAGTTAAACCAATACCTTACTGCAAGTTATATGTGAGTAATAGAGCTTCTCTTTTTAACAGGGTAATATAATTAATTTTCAAAACCAAAAAGAGGTTGTATGCCGCAAAAAAAGTAAATACATTTTTGGAATAAATAAATATGTACGTTTATAACAAATGAAACAAAAATTTATTTTTATCTAATTTTTCATAGCTCACAATAATTTTTAACAATATTTTGAAATATTTGCATTTAATATTTAGTTTTTATAGTATTCTTGCTGTGTGGT
Source organism: Acentria ephemerella (assembly GCA_943193645.1). NCBI lineage: Eukaryota > Metazoa > Arthropoda > Insecta > Lepidoptera > Crambidae > Acentria > Acentria ephemerella. Next base: position 3,667,210 of record OW971886.1, on the reverse strand, counting down.
AAACTATTTTTTCCTTTCAAATTTGTTATGCACACACTAGGCTGAATCACGCCTCTGCCTACGGCTGGTGATGGAACAGGTGCTGCGAAGAAGAAACTTTTACTAAAAGCCCCTTGGCTTCAAATCCTTTATATAAAATATTGTTTTGCTCATATGACAAAATATTTTACAGTTTTTATTTAAACAGGTTTAATCAGATTCTTTATGTAAAATTTGTGTATTAAGATCGATATCCTAATGTCTAAGCGGAGATAACAAATGATAGCAAGATATATTTTTACTTTTACCTATTAAACATTTTTAATCTTAGATAAAATTTCCAGCGAAAAAGATGACATTTACATTAGGAAAGCCTAAATGTCAACAAAAAATCCTTTTAATGAAATTAAATTTTCGAACACAATATTTGAATTTTAATATCTTTCTTGTAATTAAACTTATAATTTCATTTTTATTTAACCTCACAATAGATGTATAAAGTAGAGTATGGTCCTCGGGGATAAAAGTGTCTTTAATCCTTCGCTTCATTCGGGATTATTACCATATCTCTACACTTCGTTCAGGAATTAACATCCTAATTCCCTCACTGCGTTCAGGAATTTACTACAAAATCCCTCATTATGCCCAGTATTCAATTCGCTGCCCATGTCATAAAACACTGCTTTATCCCCTTGGTGCATAATCAAATATTATTCGCCTTTCGCAGGTTGCTGTGCTGAAATGTAGTATACTGTAGACAGTGGGTACACGTCTCCGCTTTGTTCGAACTAAACAATTATTGCAACGTTTCATCTCCACTCCGCTAAAACTTGACGATGCTTAACGTGGTATAGTTCCTAGATAACAACAAATAGAATTTCGTCATTTAAGCAGATGCTCTAGTACAAGTTTTGATATTAATAGAACATCTGCTGGTTTAATAGTACTATAGGAATCTAAATTGCTCCAATTTATTTCGAAAATCATAGGTATGTATATACTAGAGGCACACAGAAGGAGATATAACGATATCCCATTGATTGTTAAATATTATATCTTGACCATCTCTGCGCATATCTTGTGTTATGTGGTTACTAATTTTTAGCTCTGGTACTTTCCAACACCTTTGAACTCAAGTGTAAGTACTACAAACTAATCGAATATTATAAAGTTGGTCATGTCAAAATTTTAGTATTTGTACTAACATTTTATACATAAACTTGTAGGATGTTAAATATTTAAGTTAATAAATCAATAAATTTGCGTATAAAATAGTATTTACATGTGCAAATAATATCGAAGCTACTTGACGTTGAGATACAATGATTAGTGTTGGTATTATGATGGACATGAATCTTGAAAAAACAAGCCTATACAAGTAATGTTTTTTCTGATGTACCAAATCTTGATGATAATATACATTAGTTTTATCATTAAAAATGAGGTTTCCTGAGGCAACCACGTGTATTTTACTATCAAAACTCCGCTGAACTAATTTGAATACAAATAGTCACAGGGACAGCTTCATGCATGGCTTACATATTATAAGCTAGCACACTAATTGGATTCACAAGCTATGGCACAACTTAAGCTACGCAACTTTAAAGTAAAATACAGCCCGAGATACTTTTATTTTATTGAGATAGTTATTTTAACTCATATCTCTCTTTTCTCAGTAACTTAAACTTTCATAATCTTTTATTTGTTCTAGGATAAACTAAGAAAATATTATTGTAATATATTTTTCACACAAACTGCAACTAGGTACACACTAAAATGGAAATGTTTGCCAACTTTTAGATACAATTGTCAAAAAGAAACTCCAAACACAAAATAACAAGCCTTCGTATTTTATAGTATTGTCCGTACTTTGTCTATATTTTCATTTTATTACTTTAATTTATTATTAATACTGCACTGCAATTTTGATGGGTAAAGTTCATAATACTTATAAAAATACACTTTAGACTTCGAAATAGTCGATCGTTTCGAGACTATTGCGTAACCTACCTTTACCGTATACCTTTGTATTCTTCTTTCTTATCTGATTCTACCGATGATAGTATCGTTATCGAATTATTTATAGTTTTTTGATTCAAATGCATCAATACTATATTTGGCACAACCAAATATGATGGGAGTAGTTGGCACTTACTGTTGATTTTAATTTAATTTGTGTTGCAAAAATTAATCTTTATAATATTAATTTAAAATTGAATGAACTCTGTTGTTATGTCTGTGACTTTGTGTGAATGGTAGAAGTGCCATCTTTTAATTTGTTTTATTGCTTATATATATTTTGCTAGACAACAAGCGTATACCTTCCTGGTAACAATAAGTAACATATTATTTCTTCACCAGATCTTAGTTTTATTTCCCGTAATCTCCATCACTTACAGCGTAGTTACCTTCATCATAAAGCTAAAAACTGTTTGCTTGTAGTTGTAGTTTGTTGTTTGTTTGTAGACTGCATGCTATCTATATATAGCATGCAGTCTACAAACAGCAAGTGAGCAGCCGATGCTGCAAATGGCTGCAATGGATCTAAAATGTAATCTATAATGAAAAGTCTAAATGACATAGAGGTGAGTCTCGCAATCCGAGTAAACTACATTAGAGGTTCGACTATTACAAGGTGCTAGGTAACGATCCAATAACCAATAACCCAACTCTCTCATAATCACCATCTGAAGGTTAACAGTAGCAGATCATCTTCTTATGATACAATCCACTATCCACTATGAGAACTGCTAATGCCGTTTTGTTTTGAGCTAAAATAGAGTCTAAATTTATAAAATAGAGTATAAACTTATTTTGAAATATTCTTCCTCAGTTCCAGTTATGTGTGATAAGGTCACACGAATGCATAGTGAAACTTAATATATAACTCACAAAACTAACACTTCAAATTTAATTACAAAGCCACCCTGTTAATCGAGTTTGTTCTAGTTACTACCCAATTCGGGCTAAATAAATTGAATGACCGTGACCTCGACAAAGTGTTTTATAAACATCGCTCTGTACCCCCATATGTCGCCCGACATTATTGTGAATGTAGCAGGAAGTTAATTGCGTGTTCCTTGTCATGCTCGGGTCGTGGATGATTTAGGTGAATTTGTTCACTATAGATTTTATAACGTTTCTTAGTTACTTACGTTATTTAATATACGACAAAATATGTTTCGTGATAGAAAGATGAGGTTTTTGAATTGATTATCTTATATAAACATTGTTCATCATCATGTTTGTAAATGATGACCAGGTTTAGTGGTCAGTACCGCTGTCTGCTTAGCCGGAGATCCTGGGCTTGAATTTTGGTAGGGTAAACAAATATTTGTTTACGAGTCATGGATGTTTGTATACGTATAATGTAATAGTATGTTCACAAAATATAATAATAATTATATACGTATGACCATATTTCGATAACGGAAAGTAATTTTCCGTTATCTAGTATCCATAACACAAGCTCTTAATGATGCTTTGGGCTAGATAATAGATGAAAGTGAAAGAAATATTATTATAATATTCTATTATCATTTTGTAAGACAGATTTGGCATTATCATTAATAATAAAATGTACATATATGTAGATATATGTATGTACGTACTTAACCAATTTCCATTAAAAATTTTCAACGTAATGTTTTAGTTTTCAACTTCAACTACCGATCAGCAAAAGTTATATAATAATACTGAAAAAAAACTAGTTATTATTATGTCTTTCCGAAGCGAAATTTTGACTTTACAGAGAAAAGTAGTATTTGAAATATTTTTAAGCTATAAATCATCCGTAATCACAAAATCGTAACCAAAATACGATCCTTCTAAATATTCGGTATAATAGGTAATCTACCATTTAGTTTAACTTAGAGTCTGTTACTTTTATTATTATATTACAAGCTCATTGAAGAAACGGTATTTAGAGTTTTATATTATCACTACGGAATAATTTCTATAAGAAGCACCAGCCAGCGACAAAGCCTTTGGTTAAATTAACTCTTTAACAAATTATAATTATTTTTATTTTAATCAGTTATATTGGAGCCTAGTCACTTCTAGAATCTAAGGTAACTAACTCTTCAACTAATAACAATGAGACAATCTTTATAATTATTACAGAAATTTATAAGTTAATAATTGTTTTTAAGAATAATAGAAGAATTGATTTAAAAAAATGTCAAAAATTATTAATGTGGTCGAATTTATAAATCAAATTCTTGGAAGCCCAGAGGATGATGGTGTTTGTGGGATATTCTGGTAGGCTGCAGTTGGGTCTTGGACATAATGGATACACGTCGATTCATGTTTATTGTGGCTGTTTTGTCGGCTCGGGCGCCGGGCATTATTGAAAATCGTCTGAAATGAAATGTTACATTACTATAATATTCCTTCTTATTTCTTATATATAAAAATATATATTTAGTCTCGCAACAACTCAAAAATAACTTTTAATGTGTTTTGTTCCATTAAATTCAGCGGTGGTTCAAAAATATAAATAACTAGGAAAACCCTTAACTTTAAAATATTAAATCGTAAATTGGTTATTCAGTATAAAAGTAATTTAGTTGAAATGAAAACTTGGTATTCAAAATTGACATTTCTTCCAGTTACTTCCAATTACTTTACATAGATGGCGCTTTTGGTAGGCTAAAGGTAATGCAAAGTTCACCGGACCAATCAGACTATAATATATTTGAAGCGAAGTTATGAGTGCAAAGTGATGTATGTTATTTTCGATGTATGATATATGACGATGATCTATATATCCTTATTCTGAAATACTTGAAATTATGTTCTATATATCTTAAGCCGGAATCGATATGATTGTGCATATCGATTCCCGTAGTCACAGTAACAATGAACTGCTATCGAGTGCCTCATAGAATACGTCTTAGAAACGCAACGTCTTTAAGAGCCACTTGTACGTGTAAGACTGTAAACGCTCACCGTTGTATATAATTACCCGTCTTAATTATAACCTCAATTCAATTGACATTTTTGTCACTCAAACTGTCCAACATCTATAATTATAATATTTGAAGGCATTATAATTATGTATTGCTTTTACTAGCAAATATTGTTGTGAAATATCTACAACTCTTAACCTTTATTCCTATTTAAATACTGTTGTGGCTAATGTTATCTGTGTCATAATAATGTTATTATATTGTTTTAAACTCAATACTGTATAGTGTACCTTGCTTTTCAACTCAAATAAATAAATAAAAACATTATCGACAATCTATATACGTATGCCTGCAGGACCTCCTTAAACGGGAGAAAAATAGGAAGAATATAGGCCGTAGCTCTACCCTAATTTTGGGTGGTACGTAAAAGCGTGATCATAAAAGCAGCAACTATTGGCTAAAGATGTCTTCCGAAACCTGAAGTTTAAGGTATTTTTTTGTCATAAAGGAATGCTAAATGCATCATGTACAGTGCTACAGTACGATGCCAACTGTAGGGATATGTGTGGCTAAAAGCCCCCACAACCCAATAAATATTCAGCCTGACCGCTATGGCAGATACCGGCGACGATTCAGGCTAGCCGACACTAAGCGGCTTGTGCTTGACCTTGCGGGCTAAATGAACCAATTGTAGCAAATGTTATTTTGTTTTTCTAATAGAAACTCGAGCGCTTTCGCTCGAATTACAAAGTCGGCGGACTTCTTTTAAATAATTCTTGTAAAATAATTTTACTTTTAAAACTAAACGTAAAATCTAACTCGAAATATGTTTTTATACCTAGAAACAAAAAAAAACAGCGCCTAAATCTATTGAAAAGGTAAATATTTTACCGTAATATGGCTAGTCGAAAGATAGTAGATAAATATTTTAGTAGTATCTCTTGTGGTATTCTGAATTTCTTTCTATCGTATATTTGAAATAGACGGTTCTAAGAGAAAACTAGTGTAACGAGATACATAAAAAGTATCGAAGTATACTTGGCTTTCGAACAGAAATGATCAGAAATGAAATTTTTCCGAATGTATTCGTAATTTTTTTTTGAGCTGATGCTTTTGTATCACAGGTATTTATTTTGTCCTTTTGAATTTTAACTAAGATAGATCCGAACGGCATAATAATCTTTCAGCATAGTTCAAATATTTAATATTAATTTTTGTTTTAATGCATTAAACATAAACAAAATGGTATTAGGTACCAATCGTCATTACAAATAGCCAATGAACGCCCACTTCTGGGCACCCATGTATGTTGGCTGTGTTTTCATGTAAGTATAGCAATATAAAGATTTTGAATAAAAATCTTGAGATATTTTTATATAATTTTATTTTTTGACGGCAAAACAATTTCTATTTATTGCTATTATTTGTATTATTTTGAATTTGGATCTTTACTTTTAGCCATTCGTAATCGTAATAAGTTTAATCTACAACTATATAATTTATAAAGTAGGACTGTACACAATAGGAATTTTGGAAGTTATTCACTTCGCGAGTAGAAATTAGTTCCTGTTCGAATTTTGAAACTAAGTTATATTTTATGTTCAAAACAGCAGTTCTATCGTAGTCGTATTGGAAGTTCGAGAAATTATAGTCACCGCGTAAGCTCTGCTTCCATTCAAAATGCTGTCGTCATATTTAATAGAACAAAATTCAAATCAGTTGATTTTTTTAACTTTTTTAAACTTTTGACTTTTTTAAACTGTAACGTCAATTTTAGAAAATTTCACTAAAGATGCCGTCATATTTCTGGCAATATTATTCATTAAATACTTCTCCTTCTCTTTATATTCTACTTTTCGTAATTTTGCGCTATAAGTATTATATTTACTGCTTATTATTGGCGCTCATGTCAAATCCTCTATTGATCGAAAAAGTATGACTAGGCGTCATTAGGTAGTAAAAGATAGGCTTTTCTTACACATAGACACTTATTACTGTTTATGTATAATATAGTAGATTTAATTCAAGGAACTAAATTCCACCTTCACATTGTTAAGATAGTATGATAAAAATTAATAATTATAATGATTGTTTACTTTGGAAACTGGCGTACACAAGAAGCAGTATCTATTTTAGGTACATAATGATAAACAACTTTTTCAAAGAAATTCTGGTACAGCCAAAACTGGTGAATTAATTTCCTATTAGTTGAGCGCCAACACGGTACCTAACTGATTAAAATCAATCAGATCGACAAGTAATAATAAAACTTATTATGTACCTGTACTACAGCTCCGAGCGTTGAGCTCCTCCAAGCTCCGTGCTTTATGAACACGCTAAGCCTCGCTAACACGTCTCGGTTGTTACGGCAACTATTTACAACAACTCACGCGCATTGGGATATCGCGGCGGTGTTATAGCCCAAACTTCTTATGTGTTTCTCCTATGTAGGAAGTTCTGGGCCCAGCAGTGGCCCGTACATAGGCTGTAGATGATGATGACTAATCCTTATGTACTATTCCTTATCACGCCACAACCTATACCTATATATATATATATATTACTTGTACTCATGCCCTAATATTTTAACTTGTAGCTTAAGTTTTTGTGTCAATGATACGTATTTAGTTCTATACTTTTTAGTATCAATTATATTGTCTGTGACAAGTAATTTTCGAATATTGTAAGCATTTGTTGTATTTTATAAATATTAAAACTAAAAAGCTCTCAGTACAGCATATAACTGAACGAGTAGAAAAAAACTTCCAGGACAGAAAATCTCGAAAAAACAATGAAGTGGTGCATGCCCAATATTATAATAGTTCAAATTCAAATTTATCAAATCATGCCAAAATTTACTTTAAATGAATCAAATCAAATCAAACCATTTATTTGTTTGAAAATAAATAAACGTAAACTTAACGGTGCTGGAATGTATAATGTATAGAGTGTGTAAACATGTCTGTAAAATTAAGAAAAGAAAATGAATTTTAACGATCTCAATATGTATTGAGGTAAAAAACACCGGATAAATTTCCTGTAGTCGGGTGTTACATATATGAAAACAGTTACAAAGCTATGTGGTCTAAAAATGCTTAGAATTTTGTATCCACAAAATATAATACTTAAGAATGTTAATAGTTAAACTAGAAAATAATAGTCCATTTTGATACAAATGGGGAAAGTATGTTATTTCTTCACAAGTTCCGAAGTCAACAATTTTTCAATAATCATCAATCGTCAAGCGTCGAGTGGAAATGACAATTTCACATGGGCATTGAACAACGGTTTTGTATTATAAAACGCAATACACAGAATTAAGCAACTATAGGAAATCAATGTGAAGTTTAAGCATTGGACAAGTAATAATTGATATTACACTTTGAACAATCGTTGAGATATTAAATACTCTGGAGTGCCAATTTATTACATTAAAAAAAATGCATTAAACAAAATTGTTTATTTTAAATTTACTTCATGTATTAAAATTATTTACACTGTAAAATAGTCGTGTCGTACAAAAAGTTTTCTCTGAAAATATTTTGATTAGCAACCTCTTTTATACTTTTAGAGAAAAAACAATAAATTGCCGTTAGCTAAACAGATACGGAAAAGAAAAAAACAAACACCTACTTTTGAGCAAATTGTTTAAAAAAAATCTTAACTCATTTCATCCCGCTTATTGAACGTTGATATCATGTGACATTTCCATTATTATTCGATAGGCACGCATCCTGGCAACGCGTTATTATTTCCCACAAATTGATGTCTCTGTGAATTGATTCGCACGGGACACGCAGAGCAATTGTGGCTGGGTCACAACACATTCTGTGGTTGAATTAGTCAGAACATTAATGTAATAACGGAATTTGGAATTCAGTCGAGTTGTTTCCTTTCGTGATTTCAACTAGTAATAAACGTTTTGTGCGCTACGCGAATAGTACTTAACGTGATTTAATATGCACGTTTTTTAAGCTAGACATATAAGTATTAAAAGTGCTCAGAAAGCTAAAAATGGTTTTGGACAGCCATAATGAGATATAGTTACCTACTCCTTTTTTTCTTAATTTTCAGGTGACTCTTCCAACTTTACCCATTTTTAAAAGACTTCATAATAAAAACACAATCGCCTTAGCTTGTATAATGGATAAAATAATTGATCATAAGTAGACCGTTTCCAAAGTAGTCTGGGTGGATACTACCGCCTTTTCTATTTCATCGTAAATAAATTATCTTTAGGGTAGTAAGTATTATAATTATAAGACAAATAATGAGAGGCATTAATATACAATAGTAAGGTGGTGGGCATGGTTAATTTGAACCAAAACAAAATCACAAAGACCCCTTTAAGCGCTGTTAAGAGAGATTTATTGCCCCAAAGCGAGCGACTACCAACCTTTTTTATATGGCAAGTCTCCTACAAATAAAAGGCAGTATGCTTATTCACCTTGATGCCGGAATGAGAGACATTTTTCTAAACAGGTTTTTAGCAGCACTGCGTAAGTCATCATCTTGCATTAGGCTAACCATAGCCTTCTCTCGCTGCTCAAGCTGTGATCCGCTGGAAGCAACGTCACCTTCCAAGGACACATTAACGCACTGAAAAAGATTCCTTTTTATATTTAATCATTATTATACTATTATATTTCATAATTATATTTCAAAGAGATGCTTCTTCATATTGAATAAATCAGTTCATGGTGTTCTTCATGAGAAAATTAATAATTTATCATTTTAATGAATAAATCATGTGGCAGTATTTTAGCAATTATGCAAATACATAAATTTATTTTTAATTATATATTCTTATATATAAAAATGAATTAATCATAGTTCGTTAGTCTCGCCAAAACTAAAAAACGGCTTGAAATATTTGAACAATTTATATTGTGTTTTATTCGGTTAAATTTAGGGGTGGTTTCAAAACAAAAATTGATGGGGAAATCCTGAAGAAAAGCTTAAAAATACACAACTGAATGAAAATTTGTTATTTAGTATAGAAAATCGTTTAACTGACATTCGTCGACCTACTAAAACTGCCCGGTAACACCCCCATATAGTTAGGGGTGTTACCGGGCAGTTTTAGTAGGTGTTCTCAGTGTCGCTTTGATCAAGCCCTTAGCGAGTCCCACACACTGACTCCTACTGACAGTGACAAATTCTTTCTCATAAAATAAGTTCCTATTTGATATTCAAAAGTATATAATCCAAAATAAACTAAAGTCCCTTAATTAAGCTTATTACGATAATTCTAATTAAACAGAAGACGGTTAAACCTCTAGAGACAGCAAAACTTATCCAACTTTTTCCTTGTCTTGCCTTGGTTTGTGAAAACGAGGCTTAATTGGGATTATAGAAATTACATTTGGAGGACGTGGAGGTCATAAATAGCAGTGACCCCTGACTCAGCACTCAAATCTTCCTCAAGAGCACTCATAAATCTGACCTTTTATACCTTCTGTTTATTATATCTGTTAGATAACCCGATCTGAACCCACTTTATACATATCGATTGAAATGATAAACTTAAAATATAATTAGCATTTTTAGAAATATAACTAGATAACAGTAATATTTTTTAGTTAAGGAAATAGTAAGTAGTTAAATTAAATTAATGCATCTCGTTACGTCTTATTATTTGAGTTAAAAAATACAATAACTTTGTTTTGAATCAATCAATAATGAAAATACATTGTTCTATCGCGTAACGCTCCCTTTTTACTAACCGTCATCAACTACGCTATTCGCTCATCACTAACGTTACCAACAGTACATTGAATTGTTAAGATGTTAAGATGATATAAATGTGTATTTTCCTAACGAGGGAGTTTAAATTTGAAGGTGAACACATCTATAATTTATGAAAATTGCTTTTAAACAGAGTCAAATAGGCTACTATAAATGGATTTGGACGGTCTCATAACATATAATTATCATATTTCGCATCCATAACGCTAGGTCATACTCTCTTATATTAAAATTTTTAAATACCGTTAATTACCGTGTCTAGGAATGCAGCCACGTCGCTGTATCCAAAGGATCGTGCCAAACCCGCGGCTTCGATAAGCGCTGCTCGTGTTTCTGGACGGTTGTTTTGTAGCAAGTAACAGCGAGCTAGCAAAAATGTACTATTTATGAGCCATATTCGCTCGTCTGCTGCTCTGGCCTCTGTAAACATAATATCATTTATAATTCAAACCCTTAAAGATTAATAAAATTGTATTCAAAAGTTCAGATTACTTTTCGACGTTCCCGCTATACAACTTCTAATTATTTTTTAATGTTTCTTACATATAAAAATGTTAAATTTGATAGTTTCTGTTCGATAATTTCGCGTAAACTTAAAAACTGTTTTACCGTTTCAGGGGTGGTTTAAAAACAATACCAATCTTTTTTTGAAGGTAAATCTCCATAAAAAGTAAAAAAAAATACAAATTGGTAATTTAGTATAGAAAATTGTCATAATAACAAGTTAAACATTAAATCTGTTATTTCATTCATCGCTACTTAATTTAAAAATTAAACGATTAAGAATATCACCCACCAGTCTGGCATTTGAAGGCAAAGAATCGAGCTCGTTGGGTGTGCTTGGTGTCTCCGTGCAAACGAGCCAACTCGTGCAACAAATAACAGCGCTCAGGCGGACGAGTGCTCGAGGTCAGGGCTCGTTCCAGCTTCCGTAAACGCTGCCTGATTACATACAAATATATATTATTACAAATTTAAATATACAATAATATTTGTAAAAAATATGGTAACAGAACACGGAATTTTAGATCCAAACGCGAAAATTAATTTATCAAATACATATATGAACGAATGAATTTACTATTAAGAATAACCTCCGCCAAGTCCGTTATAATAGATGAAAGATTAACATTGCTGAAAATGTTTTGACTCTATTTTATTTCTAAGTTTTAATAGTAAAAAAAACAAAATTTAACACGACATAATTTGGTGGCAAAATAGATAACAAAAGAGATATCCCTAGTTAGAGGTTATAAGCTAATAATTATATTGAGTTTTTAAATTTAATAAAACTAAACTCTATTGCGTGATATTGATGACGGCGTATCATCTATTTAATTGAATTGTGAAAGTTATTTCAACATTAATGTATTGCAAGGGTTAAAATGAAATTTAGAAATATGGTGACCCTTTATCCTTATTCTTTGGTTTAAAAAGTATGTTAACTTCCTTGTCTGGTAAATTTGGAAACTGGAAAACGAGATTAATAATTTTGGAAACATCTGGAGCCGACTGGCGTGAATGAAATTAGAATAGACTCAAATTTCCGATTGTAAGTACTAACTGCGACATCCGGCAATTCCCTTTATACTGTGGAAGCCTTACTCTACATAACGGAAAACGATATAAAATTCCTCTACGAGTAGTGGTATTGTAAAACTAATAGAATATGTATGCGGAATAAGAAAAACAATTTTAATATAGCTCTGTAACTTATTGTGGGGTTTACTTCGCAGTGTCTTTGCAGTGGCGTTCTGTCTATGAGAAAATAATAGTCTTTTGAATCAGTTCTCTTTCAAATAAGTTTTTGGACATTTCTGATTATTATCTATTATATATTTAAAACAGTTGCAAGCAACGCTCAGTCTATTTTATGGGAAAGCGGTTAAGAACACTTGCAAAACTTATGTCAAAGCCAATATGTATTGGCCACACTGAAAATCTAGAGGAATTATAAATATAACCTTGACTTCTCTTACACTAGTAGTGTTTTCATAAAATTTCAGTAAATGTTACATAGATATTTCGACACAGTTTTAGACAAGAGACATTATAATTGTAATGTATTTAGTCTTAGATTTTTCTAGAAGTATTATTTGACTGTGTAGGTTATATCAGGTACAGATATTTTTTAGGTTAGATGTCTCTAATTCAAATTGAAAATATCATAGTAGAAATCATGTCTGATGTGTTATCCATACATAGATGGGTATAAAATTCATCATCCCAGATAATTAACCTAGCATCTCTTGGGGGTGCAGCTGGTCGAACCCGGAGCACTGAGTCACGACTAGGCTCCCTGGACAAGCACATGCCAAGAAGAATATAAGCTCTCTTCTCACGATCTGATTCGCTCATCGTATCCTTCACGCATTTCTACAAAAACATAAGGTTTTTTAAGTAGCTACCAAAAACATAATACTATTTTCCTATAGCCAATTCTGTACTTAATAGAAATAGAAAAAAAGAAATTCTGTATAAAAAAAATATATAATTTAACAGTTATAACTTACTCATTCATAGTTACTAACAAAAAAGCTTCACATATTTATTGTTTGAACAAGTTAAAATATTAAATAATAACATTACAAAAATGCTTTCTATTGAATCTCCTGTTCATACAGCATCAATACAGTCTAAAAATCATTTTGTATTGAAATTATCTATACAATATAAATTTTATTCCAATTACCTGATCCAGAAATGCATTTGCAACGATGTCATACAATTGCTGCAAGAATTTCTCTTTCATCGGCAATAAGTTAGCTGGCTTTCGTGAAATCTGTTCTATTGCGAACTCTGCAGTCTCCAGACATTTTGCAGTATCTCTCCCTTTATAAGCCACTTCAGTAGAGTTAATAAGACGCTTTGCATCAACGGTATTTTGTTTTTGCGCTCGGCTTTGTTGCTCTTTTCTTGCACGCGAGAGACGTGCGCGTGCAGCTGCTTCGAATGCGCTAGCGGCGTAAAGCGGACGCCTTTCCCTTAGTATTGCCTATAAGATTTAAAATCTTTATTTTAGTTTATCATTAAGCGATCCACTAGCTATTAGTAATTACCTCACAAAATATGCAAGCGTAAAAGTCTTGCTGTATGTTTCATACAATTAAGTATTTTATATTTTTTTAAATATTTACCTGTCTTTTCTCCACATCAGCTAAAGCTCTGTTAGCTAAATCTTGTAACATAATAGAACCTTTCTTGTTTGCTGATAACAGTCTATCATCTTTAATAAGTGATGTTAGGAAATATTTATCATGAGCCATTCTTTCTAAGTATTTCGAGGCCATGAGACGGGATATGTGTTCATATCTTTGCTGTTCCCCTAGTGATATTTCTTGTACCTGAAGTTGATTTCACTCTCATGTCAAGAATTTAGTTTCACAATTGTAGTCTTAAGTAACCTACTCTATCTACTTATCTACTCTTAAATTATCGTTAGAGACAAATCCCAATCAGGAAGGAAACAGTGATAATTCGAATCATGTGAATTTATTGCATAAGGCTCATCTACTTCTCTTTTGGAGGTTATTGGAAAAAGAAAACACGTGAAGATAGGCTAGATACTAGATACGGATATTTCAAATAAACAATATTTCTTTTGAAATACGTAACCTTAGGTTACTTACGCTATTTCCATCCTACTAATGCTTCTATTAAATTTCGGATAATTTAATAAACTATTCTCGAAATCTAGAGCTCTTTATTTAAATGCATTAAATTACTATTTTTTTTCTAATCTTTAAAGTTAAACAGCACCACAGGTTTGACGAATACTTAAGCTTTGAAGAAGAAGCGGTGCAAGTAGCTCCTTAGCTTTAAAATGTTTGTAATCACATCTACAAATTAGTCATGCTATCACGTGTAAATATTTTTATAACTTATATAATTATTATTTTGAATCGTCATTAGTTTAATTTCAACTTACTCCCAAGCTTGATACTAAATATCAATAAGATAACTATTAATTTAAAAATAAGCTTGCACAGTTTCGCATTCCATGTTTCTTTTAACTTTATTATTTTTATATAAATATCGTTAATATTATTTAATTTTTATAAAGAAAAACTATGTTATCTAGCAATTAATTAGTCTTCTAGAGTATTTTTGGTGGATGATATGTATTAAAACGGATCCCATGGAGCAATCAACTGACATGTCAACATGTCAACAAAATAAAGATAAATCAGAAATTTTATTTTACACTAATAATTAAAGGTATATTTTTAACATCTCCAATACCTATCAAAATTTGTCAGTCTTAAATTGGATAACTAGGACTAAATTTCAACTTAATCCTCAACAATCATGCAAACTACTGCTAAAATTAAAACTTCCTTTACACTTTGGAGTTTGTAACTATTACCACATAGGAATTTACAATCTTCCCACGTCCAAGGTTAAGGAAGTTATGTACGCTTAACATAGACGTATGATGTTCATACGTGATATACATAAAAAACAGCTAGGGGAGTTTTCGTAGAGTTATGAGAAGTGGCATTATTTTAAAGGCGTCTCTTTGTCTCCGCAAATATCTTTTACCGTTGAAAGTTCTCTAGCGAAGACGACGACTCTGCGAAGTTTAGGGTGTCCTCGATTAGTTAAGGTAAGCTATTTTATTTTTAAATACATGTGGGAAAAGAATGATCTTTTACTATGGCAAGAACATGAAGAGTCTTAAGTCCAGCAGTGGACTGGTTAAGACTGATACGTTGTGATGGCGACATTGACGTTGTCAACGGAACGTTGATGTAATCTTAATGTTCAGTGGTAGATAAATATTAAATTATTAAATTTGGATTTAAATATTTAAGCCCAAATTTACTCATTGAATTAATTTAATGAAACGCTGTAAATAATTGCGATTGCTAAAGTAGATAGATAGAATATATATATTTTATAGCATACCATAATAAAAATAAAATAAAAGTAATCGTTAAATTTATTTTAATCCATTTAGAATTAGCAATTTAAATCTATTGAGCTACATATCTAGACAGTAAGCCTGTCTTGGCGTAATCCCAGAACGACAAGATTTAAAAATTCTTAAAAGCTAACAGATGCAGGGGAAAAGCAATACTTTTGGATATATGGCGCAATTACATTAAGTCGTTAGTTGCATTCGGTTGCCGGATCTGGTAAACGAATACGCTTCGAACATTGTATACACGGGCTTTGGTAACATTAAGAACGTTTGCTTTATCTGTAGTATTTACCGTATTTTGCTTAGTATGAAAATGTGGATTAAATAATTTTTAGCTTAACATTTCAGTTGATTGTACATTAGTCATTAAACAAGAAAGTTTTGTAAAAAATTTGGAATTTATTCTTTTTGGTAGTTTTTTATTAAATTAAATAGCACAGTCACGTAAACCGCATGTATCTGGCAACACAATTGAGAAATGAATATTGTAGTTGGTTAATGGCACTACACCGAAAAATAATAGTATTTCCTTAATGTCTTAGAGCATGTCATTAAGAAAATGTCACCAGGTATGAGAAAAAGAGACTTGCCCAGCATTGTAACCAAATGATTCTGAGTCTGTAAATTAAGCACCGAATAATTAAGTTTAATTCCTTTTTGTTAACTAATATAGGTATTTTATATAAAAATATATTTAATATATGAATACTGTGTCAATAATATATAAATATTTCAGAAACAACAGTTTTCAGTTCTGTAATCAATCAGTGAGATATATTGATATGCTAAGAAGAGTTATAACAATTTGCCCAAGGAAGATCCATGTAAATCACTGTAGAAGTTGACATCACCAGCTTAAAAGTGGCTACAAAATGCATGGACAAAATTTATGACAACTCTAAAAGGAATTTATCCCATTAGGCATAAATTCCTAAGGCATATTAATGCCTTTGAAATAAACTGAACAAAAGACATTGTCAGCTTTCTTGACATTTCCGAGCGTCAACCTCATTTAGGTTTTGATGAATCCATCGTACATGTTAATATTAATATTACATATTAATGTTTTACATCAATGTGTACTCTTTGGTATATATTTATGTATAGATATTAGCTAAATGTGCTATAAAGAGCGACTCCATTGATTACATAGTTGTTTCGACCATTGTTTTGTTACCTCGAGTATTACATGTAACTACTATATTGGATACTCGTAATTGGCTACCAAAATGTATATTTAATAGAAAATCAAATTATGTAATCAGCTGAGTAATGTCCCTAATCAAATAAATTACAATCAAATTTATAGCAAACCTGTTGTGTAGGCTCTATATGCATTCTACTCGTTCGTAGTTTCGCTTCAGGAGCATACACATCTAATGTTTTATTTTTCAGTTCTACACGTAGGAGAGTATTTACATTTGATAACGTTTTCTCTGCGTTTTTTCCTGTGCATTCTCGTATCTGTGAGGAAGGAAATATCATGTTATACATGAGATACAAATGTAGTATATTAATGTGAATTTCCGACGCGCAGTTCACTGCTAAAATCCAAATCGGCATACTGGTGATTGTTACCAGTCGCATTTCATTATTTTAAGTCGTTCTAGGATCGCGTTGTATATTATCATTTGGGAAATAATATCTGTTGACAATGAAACTCTCAGTCTGCTTCGTGAGCGTATATTTTTTTAAACTGAAAGTAAAACAAAATTAAACATCAACAAAAAGAAAGAAAAAATATAAAATACAAATATAGAATTATACAAAAACTAGCCAGTCCGCAATAGTGTCAGACTAACACAATTATAATTTGCGACATACAAAGGTGCATTAAAATATTTCACGGTACCTGCCACTTACACTTCTGTCATTGAAAAAATATTAAAAAATGTTCTATGTTAAAAAATGAGGTAGTGTATGTATTTGTTTGTATGTATTGTAAACCGATTTACAAAATTATTTTTTGTTTGAAAGAATATACTCCTGAAGTGCTCCCATTATCGGGACATTATTTGTCCCATTAGTAGGGATCCGACAAAGGAATTTCAACTCTTATTAACTCGACAAAATACTAAAAAAAGTAAAAATCGTTGGTGCCAAGTTGTTTCTAGAAACAAAAGAATGTATAGCGCTGATTCCAAAAAAGGATAGCTTTTTAATATAAACGATAGCCTTTTAAATGTTTTGAAGTTTTTAGTTTTATTTAAAAAAAATTTACCTGTTTACTTTCTTTCCACTTAGCGTAATATATTTGTATACATATTCGCAAGAGTATAAAATTTCACAGATTTGAATAATTTCCTTTATTAAATTTAATCAGGAATCAAACATTCATGAAATGTTTTCGCAACGTCTGCTGAATAACCGCGTCAAGATAAAATTAATATTCAATAGATACCTAATTTAATTCCGACTCAATAATGCCAAATCGCTTAATCTTAGCTTACAAGCTGATGAGTAGGCATGTCGATGACAGAATAGACAAGGCAAGGTTTCCTAAAACCTACTAGATGCGTAATTAGAATTTAATAAATGAATGGAAACAACCATACAGGACCGAAAGGTACAGAAATACGCAAAAATTTGGATAGCGTGTTATTTTATATGTATTATTAATAGAGATTCTTATCGACCCTCCGGCAAGAATCAAATGTTATCCCAAACCTTTCCTGCAACTGTGTACTTCGAATTGAATGTAATACCTCGTAGCCGGAGACACGGCTTTATAGTTTTGATATTACCTAATATGGACTCTAGATACCCATTAACCTCGTTGGAATTTCAGAAAAAGATTTAATCACTTAGTTCGGTTCTGATGGATCTTCATCATATCAGCAGAGACACGTCCACTACTATACATAGGCCTCCTCCAAACATCTTTAAGCCAATTGGTCTTTAGCTGTCCACATCTAGCGGCTTCCCGCAACCTTAACCTAATCGGCGGTCCGCCTTACGGGTTGCCTACCCACTACACGGCCGCCACTCGAGGAGTTTTCCACCTCAACGGTCATCAGTCCTCTTAGTAATGTGCCCTGTCTACTGCCACTTCAGGCTCTCAATTTTTTGGGTTAAGTCGGTGACCTTATTTCTCTTGCGGCGTTCGATCTTACAGATAGAAAAGATATGCAAAATACCTTTAAAAAAAACTTCAAGAGTGCAGAAGATCTTAGAAGCGTGATGAATTATTTCATATTAAATAGTAATACCTATCTAGACGATCTGTATTTAGCTATGGATCAGCTTATTTTCAAGGTATAAACTATCAAAGACAAAGTTGTTCAATTTAATGTTAGAAAAATCTGCGGTAGTATAAAAACCGTTGGTTAGTTATGTTTTAAATGCTACGAACATACCGTTTCTTCGGCAATTCGAGCGCACTCTGCAAACTTCGGGGAAAGCTGTCGTATCCCCAGCCCACGGTGGGATAACAAAAGCGCACGCTCAAATTCGCATTTCTCATAATCTGTCTGTGCTTGTATTTCCAGGGCTGAAGGATTTGTAGGCTCCAATGCTAAGTTCGAAAGAAAAAGGCTAGGTACTAGGTTTGTCGGATGTATTTTCTGATGATCTGATTTTGAGGATTTAATTCCCTAATAATTGAAATTATATAAAGAAATATAAAGAAATAAATATTAAATTCTGATGTAGAACTAAATCTCTTCAATATTTTCTCTTTAGTAAATTCGTGTGAATTGAGAATTTTTAACTTTTAATTTAAGCACGTTCATACTGAAATAAACGCATTCGTGTCTGAAAACTAAATATAATTTTCTTTTGAACACATATTAGTAGGCATAGTGGTTCGAACGCTCTGGTTTTAATAATGAACTTTTGCCATGGTTGATCTGTGAATGGGCCAATCAAACACGTTAAGCCACCGGTCCTGTGGTTAAATTAACCACTTTCACCTAGCAAACCGCATTGGGTCAAAGATCTAATATTTTTCATACGGTTTCTCAATAATAGGCTATTGATGTTAATGATGAAAACAAGTTACATCTCCTAAAATCAGTATCCACAGTTCGAAAATAGTTACATCACATTGGAATTTTCACATAACACTACTACAAAGAATTTGTATTTCATTTGTCATTAAGGTTACTTTATTAATATCACTAATGACTGTGAAATCACCTAGTAATGCTACTACGTACATGGTACGGACTTTTAATAGTTTATCAATAGTATATTTGTAACGAACTTAATTTAAAAGAATTTGCTTAATACCTCTCCTCAAAATAAACGTCTGAAAGAAGTCTTTCTTTTGTTCATATTACTAAAGACAGTCTCAAATTGAAAAACTTTAGATAATTCGGTCGCTCAGTAATCTATTAAAAATAAACAATTTTATCTTAAAGCTTTGACCGATTCACGGTACGCTACAACCCAAATAGATCCTTATGGATTTTTAATAAACCTTAACATTAAGATATAGTGTTGTACTGTTAATAGTTTATGTAAGTAATTTCGATTCGAAATAATTGTTTCGATTGCTTACTGAAGTACCTTCTCCTTTAAGAATTTGGAAATTAAGTTATGTTTTGAATCATTTACAATTTAGCTTTTTAATATTCTATGTACCTCAACATAAGACAAGACTTAAATTCTTGTAAATGTAACGGTAACCAAATCACACGATGCATTCTAAGATTAGGAAAACTAATTAAACGACATTACCAGCTGATTTTACGGCATCTAATAGAGCGCCTGCGTAATGCGTCGCTTTTGCACGGGCCT
This sequence comes from Acentria ephemerella, assembly GCA_943193645.1. Lineage (NCBI taxonomy): Eukaryota > Metazoa > Arthropoda > Insecta > Lepidoptera > Crambidae > Acentria > Acentria ephemerella. The sequence continues at coordinate 3,646,909 of OW971886.1, read as the reverse complement.
GGCTCCGGCCTAGTAGTGAGCGAACATCAGAAGCCTGGGGAAAATAAACTGTGACGTGAATATGGCTTTTACGTCTAAAGCAATATGGTGTGAATCGAGAAAACTCAAAATAGATCCCATTGTTTAGACAATTTACAAATATAGAATAGGACTTTCGACAAGACTTCTCTCAGTTCACCATAATTCTTAGTATAATAAAATTTTTATTATATTATAACCCATCAATTATATTATTTCATATTTTAATAGATCAATTCGACACTTTGAAACATATTTGGAATTTTTAACTAACAGGAAATATTCGAATGCCACGGTGCACATCAACCCATCGGAATAGTAATTGTGACTCCTCAGCCGGCTTACTTTACACACACACAAACATGCGCGCGCTCTCACTCGCACATATTTATACACAATACAATTTTATTATAAACGATCTCTTTAAAAAAATCTTTAATAGCAAGGAATAAACAAATAGGAACCTAACAGTTAGTTTTTACAGAGTAGCTAATGCTGAAGTAGTATCTTTTAATGTAATAAGCTATTAATGTAGGCTACGGTATCCAGTTGCCTTCAGGAGTGGTGTGTGCTCTTCCACTCTTGTTGTACTGTTAATTATTAAGGTACGTTGGCTCGTACAGTAAGAATTGTTAATAATAAATTGACCACGGTCTCGGATTATACTCACCTTAATTAAATATAAACGGGTCGATAAAAACGATGCATAATTTTTCCTAGAAATTGTAACAAAAAGATAAGTCTAACTTAACTTACTAGCTAAAGCAAAGGGATAGTAACACATTGACAAAAAGGTTCTCTTTTAACGTTATATTATTTTAAGATATAATATAATTATAATCTAAGAATTTTAAAATAACAACAGTTACAGCGAACAACAACAACAACAATAATTAAATAAATAAATAATTTACAATGATGAGAAAAATAATATGATATCAGTTGTATAAAAGATAACACAGTTAATATAATTTCCACTTTGTTCTACTACCCACACATCCGCAATACACAACATCCGGAACAAAGGTAATACCACTCACTGCCTTCCATTTTGAATATTAGTCTCTAAGCAAACCCTCTAATGAATAATAACTGAATTGTCCATTAAGATACATTCGAGTCAATCTGATATTTTCATATTATAATAGTAAACCTTATGATTAGTTTATTACTTTTAGGAACGTCAAAATAACCCTTGACGATCCATACACATTAGAATTATTTTAATCGGCATGTTTTATGATGTACGTTAAAATTAGGAAAAATGCCTAAGAGTCGCCATTTTAAAAACGTTAAATCAAACGTCAACGTCACCGGTCTTTTGTTTTTTTTCGTAACATTTGATTGAAAGTGTAGTAGTGAACATAAATTTAATTTAGTTCGTGCATTACGAAACCAGTCGAATTTTTGCCTGAGCCTCATAGACAAAGGTGTAAGTGAAAATGTAAATGCAAGTTACTTTTATCTTAAATCCGAAGCAATTCGATTGTCTTTTATAAACTTAGAACCCTGTTGTAAAACCGGCTAAATATGAGCCTAAGGAATAATGATATTGCATAAATATTCTAAATGATCTTTCTTATTGCAGGCTCTCAATCTCATTGTTTACACCAAATCGATGAAGGATCTTATTAAATCAATACAGAATTCTAGGGATTTGATGTCAAAATGTAACAGCCGATAATGGAAAGCTTTGATGCAAAGTCAGCAGTTCAGTTCATCCTGACGCAGATAACGAGGTGAATGCAAACATTATCAACGCTTAGGCTACGACTAATTGCATGTTTGCAAGCTCTGAATCGTCTGTAAATGTTTACTTTTAGAGTTCTATCGCACATGTAGAGTGAATACTAAGAGATACAATAAATTATAACGACCATTTACTTAGGAGCTGAGAGACTTATTATTTTGTATGCTGTTAACATAACGTTTTCCCTTGTGTCTTTTAGCGAAAAGTAAAAGTAATGTTACAAGATTTCAAATTGATCCTCAGTTTCACTCAGGGACTGGTTCCTTTGAATACCAAGTAAACGTATCCTGACATTTAGAAAATCCAAAATCGCATTTATAATACTGAACGTATCGTGATACAACTACAAAATGCCCAGACTAAAAGGTTTCGTTTACAGAATAAATATTGTATTGTTTTATGTGTATTGTAAGTAAATATTGTTCAATTAATATTCTCATCGATAACAAAATAATATATAAAAGCGAGTACCAATATAACAAAATAAAATAAACTTATCATAATTTTAACCAAATAGTTACATGTCATAGATAAATAAAAGTATGATAAATAAATAATCTTCGTACCTTACTAAACATCTGAGAATATGTGATTGTAATTCTTGGGAAAAGAATTAATATAGGTAACGAAAGCGGTAAAATATATATCGGGGGTCTATATTGAATATAAAAATGTCTTGTTTTGTTTTTGAATTTGAAAGAGTATAATACATTTTTCTTCTAAAAAATACATAACTATCATATTAGTTTATGATGTCCAATAAAGAGGGCCTTTTTTATCGATTCCCAAACGTCATATCGTTTGGAAATCGATAAAGAAGGCCTTCTTCGTGGCTGGCAGCATCCATCGGCTCTCAAAGGACCAGACCAGCTACAAGCCAACTTATTAAATTATAGCAATCTTAATAGCATGTTTCATCTGAAATTTATTCCCTATCTTGTTGCCGCGTAGCAAGGCTAATTTAAACGTTGTAATAAAGCGGTTGCGTTGTATAAAAGCACTTTTATCAACTGAATAGAATGAATTTGATAGTTGCAAAACAATTCTATGGACAAGTAAACCCAATGATTTGATTCAAAGTCACCATACTGCTATTATTATTTTTATACCTCGTAAAAAGAATTTGAATTGCATTTAAAGATCTTCGATGAGTATATTAATCATTTAAAAATGTGACTTAAACAATGCGACAGGGATCGTAAAATTTAAAAACATCAACTCCCTAGCTAAATAAGTTTCTTGTAATTTTTTATTACAACGCGTAAAGACAACGCTCTTTTAAACAAGCAAGTACCTATGTTTTATCCAATCCCAAGAGTTGAGGTACTATTATTTACACCAACAAGGAGAACGAGTAAAAGTTTCATACTGAACCGTCGAAGTTGAACAAAATTCGGCCATATATCACGGCAGCTACTCACGTTCCAACGTAGCGCCTCGTTGTAAGACTGTATCGCTTTCTCAAATAGCTCCAGGCGCTGCAAGTAATTCCTGCCAACAATAATATGTTGGTACCATCAACAACATTTTTCCAGCAAAACTGACTTGGAGAAGCGCTTGAAAGCTATATCTTCGCTTTCTGTTTATTTTTAAGAAGTTTCATATTTCATGATTTATTAACTCTTCTATTTTCACATAGAGACAATCTGAGCTTAAATACTAAGGTACTAAGCTTTGTAATAAATAACGCTTTCAAATTAAGAAGTTGTAATTAAAATTTTGCTATCTAGCCTTTGAGTTCCAAATTGGAATAAATTTTTCTATTCTACCAATATCAAAAATAATTAATTATTACTGATTTCTTTTTGGCCCAAGAAAATGAAAATTTAATTTTCATTTTCTTGTCCTTTTATTTTGGATTAAAGCATTTTGATAACATAAGAGGCTAGTTATCTTTGTGTTCTCCTACATCCTACATAACGCATCGTAAAGCATTTATAACATACTATATTATGTTTTCATTTTTGAGATAATGCTTTCAGATCATTCTACTAAATAATATCTCATTAGGAGCCCGTCTAATATGCGTGGGAGGCGTGTTCCAGGAGTCAAATAACAGTTAAAATAAGAATCAAAGACAAAAACCATTTCAATAAACAAAAGTTTCCATCCTAAGTCTTTTCCTAGAACAAAGGTTGTGGTGTGATTTGATATTTTTAATGGTTTTTTATCGAACACTCTTTTGTAATAAAAATTCGGGAAATCCCCGTAGTCAGTTTAAATTTTATATAACTGCTATTATAGTGATTTTTCTTTGAATGACACTAACTAATATAAAAATTGCCTCCTCAGATTATAGCACTGGAAAAACTTATATTTACAAATTCTATTAAACGCCAAATCTTGCCTCTATAGAGTTGTTATATCCGACAATTTTACTAACCCTCTTTCTCTGTATACAGCCACAGCATTGCATATAACTTTCTCTTGTGGCTCTAATTTCTTCCTCATGTTTCCGAAGCGAGTCTTTGGAATACGTTGCCTGTGACAATTGTTTGTATTTAGGTTTGTTGCCATTAATATCAGTAGCAATCTAGGTGACCTCGATTTTAAACTTTAGAGTTTCGTTTTAATAGTTTTGGATAATCATATTAAAACTTATTAAGACAAAAAGTAGTCTACAGTTTCTTTTACAGTATGTTAGGATATCTATAGTTGAAAATTTATTGGGTGATCAATAATACCTGTTAATTAGAATTTATATAAAACTCACTGTATTATTTGTGAAGTCAAATTTTGTTAAAAATGATTAAGTTGTAGTATATGAAGATATTGAGTTAGAACATCGATAGGATAGGTACTTTAAGACTAATCAAGAGCGAATACAATATCACAAAATGGGAAAGAAAAACAATTAAACCATAATTGAAGAATAATATTGTAAGACTGGGTCAAGGAAAGGGTTCTTAATTTAAAGCCTATTTCTATTATCATTTCATCGCTCCAACTTTGGGATAAGAGAAATCAAAACCTGCACAAGCCACTCAGAAACTCCGATGGAGAATTGTCTATTTGAAGAACTTGTGAGTAGATTGTACGTATACTCGATTGGGGGTGCTGCGGGATAGTTTACAAGTGCCTTTATAGAAGTTTGTTGTCGACAGCGTGATATTAGCTTCATTAAATGAAATTTAATATCAGGAATTTACGAAGATTCGTAAATCTTTCACGAGAATGTTCTTACAAAATAAACCGGATTTACTTCTTAGTTTGAGTTTATTTTATCCGGATCCGGAGTTAAAGGAAACTAGATTAGGCCTGTTCCTAGTCAAAACAATGAAATCCTTCTTTAAAGTTACAAAAAAAAATTCTGCAACATTATTCTTGGCGTCTATCACTGCATATAATACACTAAAATACTTTCCTATTTAGTGCACATAGTCGACAAACTATGAGTAGTATAGTTGTAGCACGTATACCTGAGCATTTACTAGTACTGAATTTTTGTAGGACGTATTTTTCAACATATAATTATAAGCTGTTTTTATTGTTATCGACGGAAATAGGTCTTATTTGCCTCGCGTAGGTTTGTTGTTAGACTTTTCATATCGGTAGGGTGCTTCAGATATGTTAGCGGACACCCACGATAAGGATATTCTACTTTAATTGGAAAACTACGTCACTGACACATGGGAATGGAATGTCCAGGACTCGTGGAACCATCACTAAACGAAAAACATAAACGTGCTATTTTGAGAAACTGAGTGCGAGAGGATTATACATCTATACAGTGCCTAGTAGATTGGACTATATATCTATACAGTGCCTCAAACAAGAGTACATCAAACTTAGTTTCGAGTAAAGAAATATACATGGCCATCACGTCAGGAATTTCCACGTCTACTAAGCCAGAGCTTATAGATTCAAATCCCAGCTAGGTTAGATATTTGTAAAATGAGCTACAAAATAAAAATATATATATTATTGTGCGCTATTCTCGTTAAAAAACATAAAGCTAATACTTAAATTTATTATTATTAACTGTATAGGTAAAAAATAATGGCATTTATCGTCAACCCTTACAACTAAAACGACATCCACGAAATTAATAAGCAATGAAACCACTCCACCAACCTTGACTCTTTGTTGATCCATGATGACTTACAAGTACAAACACAGTTTGTTGGTTCTTCAAATAGTGAAATCGTTTTATAGGTTTAAAGCTCAAGAATAGATGGAAGCATACGAAGCTGAAGCACATTCTATGATTGGTCGTGTGGTCCGTACCCCTGCTTACTTAGCCAAAGATCCGGGGTTCATATCCCATTAGGAGCAGATATTTGTATAGTGATTACAAATATTTGTTTACGAATAATGGATGTTTCTTTGTTTATTTAGTATATCGCTTATATTTATACACATATTACCATTCATATTTCTCCGCTATCTAGTATCCATAACACAAGCTCTTAATTGTGATTATATTGGGCTAGACAATACGTGTGTGTCAGAAAAATCAATATTATTATTATTATACGAGAAGGTTGAAAGTCCTGCCAATATTCCCAAAATGACCGAAAGACTATATAATAGGTTGGGGAAAAAGTTTCTTTGCATTATTTTTACTCTTTTTTGCAATAAATTTTTAAAAAGTATCTAAAGTCTTCGTTGGATTTACTCATTTTGACAGAAAGAAGAACAAATGAAAAATAGTGGTAATCAAAATTTAACTAATTTGATTCTTTTTTTGAAATGTCACCTTTAAAATGTCATGAAAACCAGCCAGATATAAATAGTACAGTCAAAGATAGTTTATTACAAGTGAAGAGACTTTTTTCCGACCTTATAATACATATATATGCCTTATATTATTGTTACAATCTCTGTCTATGTCTAGTAACAATTATATTATAAAATAGTGTTTAAGCAGTCTATTTTATATTACAAATACACATCAACTTTCGCTATGGTTGGTCCTGAACGGGTCGATCAAGATTTGTTATCACGGTCTCAGATTTCTTTGTGCTTCAGAATACATTCCTAACACCCATTAACCCTTATTGGGTAAGCGTGCTGCTGTTATGGCCAAACTTTTCATTTATTTTTTTTATTTATAGGGAATTTTGGACCCAACAGTGACACGTATCATAATAAAGGCTGTTAATATTATTATAATCTCCATTTCTATGTTATTGTACTCATGACACAAGCTCCTAATGATGTATGACTTGGACTTGTCCTACAAGCGTTCGTTATAAAATCGATAAAGCTTTCGATAAAGCCCTCTTTGAGTTACACGTGTGTAAACCATTTAGATAAATTTATTTCTTACTTGCTTTTGTCCTATAAAGAAAAGTCTTCAAGAGTGGGACATGTTTAGGTTGATGATGATGACATATCAATAAGGATCATGCAACTTTTATAACTCTCTTATGAGGTTTGTGAAAATCCCACGCTTATTTTCCTGCCAAAGATATTACTCAGGGAAATAACTTCGGGATGAACCCTACACCTTTTGTTCGGCTTCAATTAATGCTCACTGACTCGTAACTTCAAATCAACCATGAGCATGAATCTTGCTTCTGAGCGTTTGTTATTTTACATAAAGGAGTTTAATCAACTGTAAGGCTATAATTGTTAAGCTTTACTCTTCGCCTGAACATGCTTCAAACGAATTTTTCAATAAATTAATTGTTACTTGCCTTACAACTGTAGTAAATACTGTTTTTCCAGTTTGTTATTTACAATAAATACGATTCATCTAGATAATTGAGGCAGTGGCAGGCAATCAAAAGGAATGTAATTATCTACTGTGCGCGTAAAGTCCCGTCTTATATTTACGTAATAGTTCTAACGGTTACATATTAAGATACACCTCACCTTAGAAAATTGTACGTACTTATATTGTTGTAAATACTCTCTCTCTAGGCGCACTCCCTGCACTCTCGAACGCGTCTAACACCAGTCTACCATCCCTTGTAAGATTTTAGAAGTTTCATTTTGAATTTTTCGGTGGACGATTGTAGAAAACTTAGATGTATGATAAGGTAATTTTAATTGAAAATAAAACACAGGGAATAAATCTTCGTAAGTAATCAATCAGCCATTCCAACCTCTTATTACTAATTTAAGTAAGTAGTAATGAAATAAGTGTAAATTGAACTACTTATGTATTGTAAAAGTATATTTGGGAGTCAGTGCTTCTGTTGTACTATTGTTTCTGACACAACTTAGCATCACCTGCAAATAAAGACATAAATTAGGTATTTTAAAAGAATTAACATTGGATTGTACCATTTAAATATTTTAAAGTCAGTTTTTAGTTTTGTTGAAAAATTTTGAGTGGTAAGTTTCTAAGGTAAAAGTTGGATGGGTAAACGTCAGCATTGTCACCTTGCCTGTCTGTTAAAATACATAAATAATAAGCAGTACCTTTTTAGTTGTGTGATTTTAATTGTTTTTGTGTGTACATAAATTGTTAAATAAATAAATAAATTATGTTTGTCACCATTGTTATTTATAAATTTAAGGGTAACCCACATTTTTTCTAAGATCCCATCATCCGATCCTGATTGGTGACAATAAGACTTTGGCTCTATTGAATAAAAAAGTATATAGAAAATGGACCTCAAATAGACTAAGAAACAATTTGCAATGAATGTATATACAACTAAAAATACAATCAGAGAAGCACAGAGTCTTCTTCAAAGAGTATTAAAAGGAGTGAACCAACTTTGCGTAAAGAATCGTTGGTTTTGTATCTAACTGAACTGTAGAACAATTTTTAAAACTTGACACTTTCCTTCAAAAAGTTTTTCTATTCTGCTTGTTTTGTACTGTTCTTGTTTCCTACTTATAGTAAACTAATCTCAATTTATCTTGTTATAACTTAATACTAAAACAGAAATATATTAAACATCTTACGTTAAAAGCTTCCATTCTTTGCACAGGAAAAGAATTCTTGATAATTTTATTTCTTAAAGCCAATTGCAGTCCTTATTGGACTGGACTGCTAATTCTGTTAAACTTCCTTGTTAAGAGGAAAGAGTTGTACGGTATAATCTCAAGGGAAATGAAGGGCTTACGTAATTCAATGTACAAAATGGACGGTATTTTGTACATTTATTTGTTTAAAAAGTTCATGGAGTTAGGCAGACTGTCAATGACGTGATGCGGGTCGAATAAATAAGTACCTCACGCATTTTTACTTTTTATTTTTTTGAAAAGGGACTTACGTCTGAACGTTAATATTTAAATAATTGATCTATATTTCGTGTGTAAAAAGAAATAAATTAACAACGACAGTGGCAAAACAATCGGCCCTCTTGATCTGAAGAGCTGTTGGATCTTATCATTCACTTTCTTTTTCTACTAGGAGTACGTGAACAATCAACGGAGTCAACTCACTACCTCCACCTCAAAATCACTGAAAAATAAATTCGTACTAATATCTTGTTTGCATATACAAACCGAGGATTTTTTAAACAGCATATTTATTCCCTCGTTTATACAATATGGGCTTCTTGTAGCGTAAAGAGGCCTAATTGCGACAGCAAAGGGACATGGTAAGGGCATTATGTCCAACGCTGCACTATCTATTGATGCTTACCCTCAGATGAAGAGCCTGCCAGCTGCCTCTGTAGAGTATAACTTGCGTCCTTTTGTAGGAGCAGGTTCTTTCCTATCCAATGAGGCATTTATTTACTTGTTGGAATATGTTTATTTGCGTTTGATTACTAGGCAATTTTGAAATATTATCTTTAAATAGTTTGTAACATGTTGTTAGATCTTCAGGAAACAAATTGAATGGAATATGAGGCTCCGAACAGGCTTTTTTAACGGGATTCTTTCAAAATATCTTCTCCAGAGGACGTTAGTTATTAACGAGAGCACTCCTCACTGCGTTAGAGCTAATATCGTTCATCAGAAACTCAGGGTTTGTTAGCCTCTCACGAGGTAGACCAAAAATCTGGTAACAGTCGTGGGAAGCTATTCAGTATAGAGTTCCTTGCGGCAGGCCTATATTTAGCAGTGTGCGTCCTTCAGCTGATATATTGGGATTAGCTCTCATATACAATTTCGGTTTCATTGTACTTAAAATTTGTTAATAAGTAGACTTTATTATCGATTGGAAGCTTGTTTTAAAAGCGAAACGATATATCAAATAACGAAAAACGTGTACGTGTGTTCTGGGTTGCGATAGCTTTTTTTAACACTGTTAGTTTCCTATAAAGCTGTAACGTTAATAAAATATACTAATTGGAAAAGCAAATACTTGAAAACTTTATCTGGGATAGTATTTTTGTATGCATAACGAATTTTTTAAATCTTATAATTCATAATGATATTAAAAGTTTTCAACGTAGTTGTAAAATTATGTACTCTGTGACAGTTCACTGTACCCTTGTCTCTTTTGAATGGAAACCAAAACCCACAAATCCCTTTAGGTTAAGTGTAAATTATCATTGTCGTCAATTCTTTGAATAAATATTCTGATTTAAGCAAGTCTTATTTTAATAAAGAATCCTCTTCACACCGTACTGAAAACTGTAAAACAAAATATTAAGAAAAATCTCGAGACCACGAAATTTCATTTAGTTTTATTGGAAAATCTTATTCACTTAAGACAACAAGCTCTTTGAAGAAATTGATATTGAAAAATCTTCAATATAAGAACCAGTTTTAAACGATGGTTAGTGCTGAATGGAGCTGAGAAAATCCAATTGATTTTTTATTCATTTCTCGTCTTTATTTGAAACTATTTTTATCGCGAGGTAGATCTTTGTTAAAGGAAACTAAAGCTAGGGAGAGGTATCAACAAAGAATTTTGTTGTATGTTTCTATGGATGAGACTTAAAAAATCTGAAACTCCGTCTTCTGATGATAGGTACAGAAATATACACAATATCAAAATATTCCTATTTTCAGAACAAGACTAGGTAAAACTAAGTGGCAATATTATTATGTAAAATTTATTTCACTTATTTTAATTCACTCTATCCATTTTTGATCTAAGGGTTCGTTAGTTTAGTCGTTAAAAACTAAGCCACTATCGTCATGGTTGGTACTTGTATAGGTCAATCAAATTTGTTATCTCAAATTCTCGGAAGGCACGTTAAGCTGTTGGTTCCAGTTGTTATGGAAACAGTTGTTGCCATGACAACTGGAACCAACCCACCAAGCAAAAACTTCTCATGAGTTTCCACAATGTTGAAAGGCCGTTTATATGTACAGGCTGTAGATGATGATGATATTTGAAATACACTTATACTGGATTTCAGTAATCTTTGCACCGATGGTATCAGAAGTGTCGAATTTTGCTAGCGTTGAATAATATGTCAAAAATTAACGCTTCGTTACAAAACAATTGGTAAAAAGTTAAGTCCCTATTTTTTTACTTATAATTATTGTTAAGTATACGGATGAAACCAATGGCAGCTGGTAAAGCACTGATTTATTGGCGGAAAACAGTCCGACAGTTAACCCGAGCGCGGGGTGCGGGGAGGTTCGTAGCAAGCGTGCGGTCACGCACACAATCATACATAACAATTATATTATTTTTTAATTTTAGAGTGCAAGAGTATTAATGAGTCCTTCTCTCTTTGCGTTAAGAACTGCTGTCAAAAGGTTATAAACCTTTTGGAAAATAAAACTTGTATTTTACATACAATCCCTGGAGTCTTCATTATTTTAAGGAAATAAATGACCCTTGTTAGAAAAAGCGTTACGCGCCTAGACGCTCCCAGGAGAACAATGGGTTGGTTTGAGGTGAGGTACCTGATTAGATCCCGTATAACCGTCGTTAAGGTACAAGGACGGCTTAATGAAGAGGGTGTGAAATAGAGCAAACATTGTAGAGATATTACAAAATAATTTATTTCACAAAATATCAAGCTGTTTCATTAAAAAGGTATTACGTCATTATAATAATTTACTTTTGTGCGTCAAATAATTCAGTATTAAAATTATCTGATGAATATTTTAATTGTCAAGGGGCATAAGATCTCGGGTATTCATGCACAATTAAAAACTAATTATGTCTGATATAAGTGTGCTTGACTGATAAGTTACCAGTAAAGCTTTTTCTATATCGAGTGAACAAAATTGTTTGGGAGCGGTCCCATTTTCATCAAGAATTATCTCTATTATTTGTAACCAAAGTTACGTTCTGATGTTGGGATCCCAGGGAAATTGGGGGCAAGCTTTAAATTTTATGGATACGCACTTCGTGTCTCGTGTTCTTTATAGAGAGATATTTAATTCAGTTTAACTAATGATAAACAGATGGGTAAGTCGACAGTACTGACGGTCACCCAACTTTGACTTAGAACCTCACCACTCAAATTGTATTTTTTTTTGTAAATAAAACCAGAAACCAAATTGATTACAATGAAAAGACAAAAGTTATATTTAAGATTTGGTGATAAGCTGTTTCTAGAAATAGTATAAAGTAAATCTCTGAATCCAAAAATATTTTTAAATATATAGTTTCGTAGGTTATATAGGTTATTAGTAAATTTTATTTATTACTAGGTAACAAAATTTGAGTAACGTAAACCTGTAAATGGAACCGTTAGTAAATCGGAGTAAAAGATTAGAGCATAATAAAAGACGACACTTAAAAGCAAAAGAAAATTACACTAGAAACACTAGATACACTAGAAACCTGTTTATTATAATCGAAAAAAATGAGGTACTTCACAATCCTTTTCTTTGTATGTTCCATCGTCAAATATCTCATACCCCGTCAAATGTAACATTTGACATTTAAATTCCACAACAAACAAAAACAACAGACAAGCATTAAAAAAATTTTACTAGTAAGTTACAGATTAGACGGTCGACAATTCTTTCAGTTCTCAATATTTCAAATTCATCACTAAAAAGGTTTTAAATAAGACTAAATAAGTTCAATCGTTTTTTATCACTAATGAAAAGAAATATGCCTATTTCATTACATTTTACTACCTACTTTTACTCTTAATTCTTCTTTTATTACTAACTTACACAGTTTGGGTATAAGCATCTAACATCTTTTCTTTTACAAGCAAGTTTTTGGTAATATTTGGTAATCCTTGAAACAAAATACGTGTTCAAGCTTTTTCCGACAATAAGCATCGACAGAATTATCATACCTTTAATATTATCGAAAAACTCGTGAGACTCTCTCAAGTATTGAAAGAGAGCCTCTTTAAGCTAATGCTTGCTATATTATAAGGAATATACACAAAAATAAAATTATAACTTTAAAATGTTACCTGCAAGTTAAGTAGGTCATACACAATTATACTTTGCAAACAAATTTACCTGGTGAACTTTGTTTCACCTACAAACTACCACTAACGCCATATATTAAAACAAATCTGAAATAGTAACTATGGAAGATATTACACTTTTAATTTTTAACATGTCCGACTATTTTCCATACCAAATTACCAACTTTCAATTAAATATTTTCCCAGATATTTTTATTTCTTAACCACCCTTGAGTCAAACCACAAAAAAAATCTTAGTTTTAACGAGACTAATGAACATCAATTCATTTTTATATATATAAGAAGATTAAGGTGTTGTTAAATCGTTACCACTATCCAATGTTGTTTTAATCTACTGTTATAAAGATAATATCAAAAGCTAGACCATAGACAATTTCCCACGACACCCTGAATTCAATATTAATTAACGAAGTGTTCACTTGACGTATCGATTGAATAACAACTTAAAATTAATGATAGAGCCTTTTACTTAGATTGAATACGTTTGTGCAAAGTCACGCCTCTCTCTAATTTATTTTTGCTGTAGGATAGTGTTCTTAAATGAATAAAAGTTTTATTCTTCAGCAATATTAATTTTTTTAAATATCTTTTTTTCCGATTTTCATAATTTAGTTATTATTAACAATAAACAATTAGTATTGCTTCAATCTTCATTTAGAACAAACTTTCTAATATTGTGGTTGTTATTTAACCTTTTTAACATTGGCCAATTAGTTCTTATTCGCTGAAAAGGGGATATGTCATCTGACTTTTTCTGTTCATTGTAACTCTTGTTTTTTCTGTTCATAGAAAACCGTATAGAAATAAATATTAATAAATTATTATTTATTTCTATACGGTTTTCTACTGTAAATTCAACATTATTCTATTAAGAGTATGTAAGCTTAAGCATAGCTTGTAGAGAGGCGGTATTCCTTAGAGCCTTTCTGGGTGAGCATGGTTTTGTTAACAGAATTTCAATTTATTGTGACAATCAGTCTGCTACAAAACTTGCAGAGAATCCAGCTCATCACAGGCGTACAAAGCACATTAGTGTGTGGTTTCATTTTGTCAGAGAGATTGTTGAGAATTAAGATTTAGGTTTGACCTATGTACCTACTGACCAAATTCTGGCCGCCATTTTTACAAAGCCTCTGGTTTATGTGAAACATGAAACATTCACAGAGCAACTAGGTGTTTGCAGCTATGGCTATCATGGTGTGGCTCTGTGGTGTGTCCATGTTATGGGAGGGTGTTGTTATTAAACCTTTTTAACATTGGCCACTTAGTTTTTATACACTGAAAATGGAATGTGTCATCTGTCTTTTTCTGTTCATTGTTGTACCTCTTGTTTTTTCTGTTCATATAAATTAATAAATTATTATTTATTTCTATACGGTTTATCTACTGTAAATTCAAAATTATTCTATTAATTTTCTACATAAGTTTTCTTCAAAAGGTGTCTTAAATAGCGGTCTTTACAGGCTGGTATTAAATGTATGATATTCAATGCATTTCTTCTGATTTGAACTAAACATTGGACTCTTGTATTTTTAGCTTAATAGATATGGTATATCTAGAATAAATCCGTTGTGCAGCAATTATTGGCACTAAATTGATATATAATAAAGTTAAGATTTATGCAATGTTTTATTTATACAATTGTATTCTGTAGCTGTGCCTTCTTGAAATAAATCGATGAAGAATCGGGATAAAGAGGTAACAAGGGAAACTCACTATTAAAAAAGTATTTTAAAAATCATGTCTTTGTCTTTCGTCTTGCACTATGCCGTCGTTCTCTCCGTCCCTCTCGCACACATAATAACTCATTCATACATCATTCGGATATGTATTCTATCATTGTACATAAATATTGGGAGTATCAAATTTACATTTTTAAATATAATTTGTTTATAAAATGACGAACAGTGCACCGTGTTTAATGAGAAAAAGTAAGAGGTAATACTTAAGTTCACTTTAGATTTGCCTTCAGAATCAGACTTAGTATTTGAGCTCAATTCCTGTCTCTAGAACCAATCCCGCCCCATACTTTAGTACCAACATCGTACAAACTTTAACTTTCGGTCATTCATCCTTGCTGCAATCTACCTCTACAAATATTTGATCAGAAGCTAGCAACGAGCAACTAAAGATGAACATTTCCATTCTTCGTAAAAAACCGGCCAAGTCTCGACTTGGTACCGTAAAAACTTATGTAAATATGTAGCTCATCCATCATCATCATGGGGAATTCATTCTGTAATACTGGTGTAGTATCGATTCCGTGTAGGTCTTGTTTTCGTTACGTATTTTAAAATATACGGTCTAAACAGTGTTTTTATATTTTTGTGACTTAGAAATTATAGACGGACAGCGAAATTACCTTTGGATTCCTTATTCATTTTGAGATACTAAAGAACGCTAACTAATAAAAAAAATTATAATTATTAATAAAAAAATTCAAAACGGTTTTTATTGTTGAACTTTTGATCATACCAAATCGTAATAGCCAAAAATACTAACCTGTCTTCGATTTTATGATCATAATTTTCCCCACACTTTGTTAAAATTCTCACTGAGTAACTTTTCAGAATATTGTTGTAACAGCACCTTATCTCCTTGACAAACGGTTCTGTCCCTTTCAAGACCGTTACTTTGTATTTAGTTGCCTTTATTTTATTATGTAGATCTTTTCAACAGAAAATAAATACCGTGTTTGCATATTCGGAATCATTCTTGAATTTTAAAGTCTAAATTATTGGATAGTCTTATGACCATTCATTGTTTTTAACAAAATACTATTGCATAGCTCTAAAATAGGTATACGTAATAATATTTAAAATAATAACTTTAGATAAATAAACTTCGTATTTATTTACACCTTAGCAGAGAGAGTACGAGAGTTTTAGTACACTTGATACATATACATACAGTAGGCAATCACCTTCAGGAAGGTACATACTGCATTCTAGGTAGGTATAATATAGGATACCAATATATATGCCAATATATACCAATATATTGGTATATATATATATCATACAATATATAAGTACAATTTGAAAGGTTGAGTAATCAATTTGTGATATTGGAGCTTATATTCTGTAATTAATTAGAACCGTCATGTAAGAAATTCGACCATTTTTAATTAAGTAAAGCTTTTTAAAAATTAATGATCGATATTTTTGCAAATTCAATTTTAAATGGTTATAATAGAGCTTCTTACTTATTGGCTTAAATGTTTATCTTCATATGCTTAATGTTACTAAGCTTTGTTTTTTCAGATACAATGTTTTTCAGAGTACGACATCAGTCACCAATACACACGGCTTACCAACTAGCACGTCAAAAGTGTGACGTGTCAGTCATCGGCAGACAACTGTCTACGCTGTAAACGAACTCTAAAGGTAATATCTGCACAATTGCGATACTCAATTCGTAAGGCTCAGTGGGTATAAAATAGAGATGTAGATACAAAACCATACCGATTGTATACAAAATATTATTTCCACGAGAACTCGCCAGCAAGGACTTTAACGTCTTAGCGGGAAGAATATTATTTTCACTGACATGGCTCGTGTCCAGTGCAGTTAGTCTGTGTACCGTAGATTCAAGAACACTGTCTGATTATATGATGGAAATGTTTATGCTCATTGAAAGCAATTTTAATTGAATTAAAGTTTTTATATTTTAGTTTTTTTAGATAACACCTTTTCATTTTTATACGTTGAACATTGGACTAAGTAATGGTGCATATTGCTAAAGTTCTGCTGAAAGTACGTAGTCTCGCTACTGACCATGCTACCGCTCAGTCCAATGTTCACCGTATAATAATGAAAAAGTGTTATCAAAAATGAAATCATGAAACCAACCCACTTACTCACGACAAGTTATTTTCCGACACCCGCGCGAACCCAGTGGCGGGCACAGCTAGATAAATTTTGGGTCCACATTCATTTCAATCACTTTTAGTACCATGATACTAATTCAGAGCACCATAGCAGTTAATTATTTTTATGTCTTTTTGATGTATTTACATAATAAACACGCGACCTTTACCAGATCGTCGGTCTTTCAAATATACCTTACTAAAATAACTTTGGAAACAACTGTCATACAAAGTGGCAGGATACAAATAAATTATTTCAAGCAAATTTAAGGTCAGAGTCTAGCTTTTCATATACTACTACAATGATAATCAAATAAATATGTACATAAAAATTCGATGACTCATTTTATTTAGACTTTGTGTAGATAATAAATGAAATTTTTCTCTGTCCTCACCATTTCTGATTTAAAGCAAGGATTAGATGAAAATTACCTAGCTCTGCGACATTCTTGAAAGTCCGTTTGATATCAAAAACTTGGTCAGCAGTCTTCCAACCAACCTCTTCTTTTAAATGTTCCACTAAATGATAATTTCAATAGCTGACCGGACCTGCAACTATCTACAATATTTCAACAACGAAAAATAAAATAAAATAATACTATCATTCTTCTTTTTGGATACAGTGCACATCACTGGTTGCTTAATTTAAATTACTACCGTGATTCACAGTTCTAGGCGTACAATAATGTAAATTGGGCATATATGCAAACATTTTACTTCAGTTTAAATGCATAAAGACATAATGTCAACCCTAGAAGGTCTAAATAGCGAGCGTTTGTCCGTTAAACTGCAAAAGGGCTGGCCTTCCATAAAGTGGGTCCTGTCCTGATAATAACGACCTTTAGTGTAACGATGTCCAAGTACGCGTACCGTTATTTGTCTATGGGTCGGGTATTTACGTGTACAATGGGCTATATACTTGATTTGCAGATTCGTTGTGGAGATTATGGAATAATGAAGCTTGGCTTCAAAGGTATCTATAATACCTTTAAATTTAACATGCTTTAGACAAAAATTTATACTCTTAGTGTAAGTAAAATAATACATAAAAGTTTAACCTGATATGAGTATATTTCTTTTACAGTGTAAGACCTAATAACACAATAGGTTGGGGAAAAAGTTTTTTCGCATTTAGTATGTATAGCTTGTAATAAAATATCTTTGGCTGCACTATTTGTATCTGGCTGGTTTTCATGACATTAAAAAGGCAATAAAAGAAACAAATTTGGAAAATTTTGTTTCCCATTATTTTTCATTTGTTTTTCTTTCTGTCAAAATGAGCGAATTGAATGAAAAAGTTAGATAAATTTTAATTTTTTTACAAAAAAGGAAAACTACAACACAAGCCGCGAAAAAAATTCAAGACGTATGTGGACCTAATGCAGTGTCAGTAAGAGTAGCACAAAGTTGGTTCAAGCGTTTTAAATCCGGAAATTTTGATTTCAAAGGTGCATCCTCGATCTAGTCGCCCTGTTGCAGACCTGTTTTCGAAAAAGTGGAGAAAGATCGGCATATCAGCAGTTACAGAATAGCTGAAGAACTGGGAATTACCCAAAAATAGTTTTGAACTATTTGTAAAAAGCTTGGTACACAAAAAAAGGACGATTTTGGGATTGCCGCAGGAGCTAACTGAAAAAAACCTAACGAACCGTGTACTCATTTGCGATTATTTATTGAGACATAATGAAACCGAACCGTATTTGAAGAAATTGATAACTAGTGATGAAAATTGGATCACATATGACAAGAAAGTGTAACAATGGTCGTTGTCAAAGGCTGGTCAGGCTTCATAGACAGTGGCAAAACCTGTGTTAACTCGCAATACGGTGATGCTGTATCTGTGGTGGGATTAGAAGGGCATTGTGCATTATGAGCTTATACCGCCGGGCAGAACTATCGATTCGGATCCCTACTGCCAACAACAGATGAGATTAAAGCAAGAAGTTGAGAGAAAGCGGTCGGAATTAATTAATAGAAAGGATGTGGTCTTTCATCGCGATAACAGTAGATCACATACATCTTTAGCCATGTTAATGCATCTGCCATATAGTCCTGAACTTGCACCTTCAGATTTGCACCTGTTTCGGTCTCTTCAGAATTCTTTAGGCAGTGTCAAGTTAACATCAAGAGAGGACTGCCAAAGCTACGTTTTTTTTAAGTATCAAATTTCTACAGCAATGGGATCATGTCTCTACTTACAACATGGCAGAAGAAAATCTACAAACAAAATGGCATACATATACTGTAATTAAATGTAAATAAACTTTGAGAAAAAATGTCTTGAATTTTCATATAAGATACGAAGACACTTTTTCCCCGACCTATTATTAAAAAAGTATCATGGCTTTCGTCGCCTATTCAAACATCATAATATAAATAGGTGTACATGCTGTTGTCACAGAAAAAAATGTACTTATTAGGTACTCCGTGATTGATGTTTGAATCGTAAAACTAAATCCTTACATACGAACGAGTATTTTATCAAGAAATTACCATTTGGTACAACATAATTTTCGACATGTTTTTTTATTTATATTTGAAATATATATATTATATTATATTATATATTTTTTTTTTATGTTTTGATATTTTGAATTGGATACAGAATTTAAACCGTTCCTTTTTATGACCTTCGAAAATAGGCTCAAATGTCACAACATTTTTACAAACTGTGTTTAGTGAGTGTATTATAAACTCTTATTTTCATTTAGTGTACGGCCTATATATAATTTTGATGTACAATGTACTTTACTGACAATGCCTATCATTCACCCCCAGGCAACTCTAAAATTATCTAAAAGAAAACCATTTTGTAGCAGTCCGTATTTAGGTTTACTTTTTAAAAGAAAACATTTCTTATTCATCGGCAGTATATTCGGCATCCACAAATTTAACTCAACCTTTGTAGACCCAAACCAATGAGTTTATTTATTCATCAGTGTAACGCGGCAGCCGCCAACTGTCGAAAAAGACATTTTGTGGGTTTGCACTTTAAACATGCCGGTTTTAATTATCTGAATGTAACTATATTTTTAAGATTTAAGCTAAATACCATCTGTATTCAATGTATTTTCCAGGTATTCTTCATTACCCAGGGCCTGATCTAAGATGTCTAAAATGGCGTTGTGTAGGTATAAACATCAAAATTATTTGGCCTAAATAATTATTTTATGCCATAAATAATTTGACGTAGTATCCGGGACAGCCTTAATGAGAATATAATTACCCAGCGACGTTTCTCTAAAAATTTTTACTCTAACCAATATAATAAGTTCATCAACTTCAAAGTCAGTTTCCTATCATTATTTCCCCCGTTTTCTTGACACGAAGCCAAAGCGTAATTGCATAAATTAACGCTAGTAGATGATCAAAGGCACCCAAATGGGGTACAAGTACCTCCCACTTGTACCACCGAAGCGATCCATTAAGTAATAATAGATACCGGTAATTATGATGGGGACTGCTATGCTAATAGCAGTAACATCTTATTCAATATTCCCTCACCTTGTTAGTTCTCAGAAAAATTACTAGATTTTATTTTGCATAGTTTCGTAATGCGCGCCAAAGTTCTTTAAAGTTCTTTATAATTTCAACATAGTGAACGTGAGACAAATTAATAAAGTAATTAATTGTAATGAGATGCTCTCACTCACACCAAATATCAAAGCCAAATAAAGCATAATTGAAAGCTTTTACTTTGGATTTGAAAAGATGTAACTAACAAATGGTATATAAAAAGATAGACATGTGACCTACTTGATAGAAAAAAGGGGATCAGAGGCCTGCAACGGCAACTAGCACATTGACGAACTTGTCGAAACATATCACCCCTTTCCTGACGGACCTCATGCTGTAGTCTCTTGTAAAACCTCAGCAGTGTGTTAATTCCACAATCTAGCTTTGGTTTTAATTTTATGACTCATATTATTAGTAACAAACAGGGATATGGCTAGCTTGCTCACGCGGTATTGAAATTCAATCGCTATTATAAAATCACGTACAATTATTACGTACAATTCATATATTATAAAATCTTTATCGTCTGTGTACAAAATCGGCTTCAGTTAGCTACTGATTTTCTAACTAGAGGATTAAAATAGTAATGAAATATTTTGAAGAAGGCAATTTGTTTATGTCAACTGTATGCTAAAATACAAAGATAAAATAGGACACACAAAATAGCACAGTTTTTACAAATTAATAAATTGTACCTATCAACCCCAACTTATACAAATATTGTGGCTTAATGTTAATCAGCGTTTTCTCATTTTTCGATCTCCTTTTGAACCAGCAGACGTAGCGTATCCTGTACGACGAATTTCATCTTGGACTGTTTTTCTGTATTCATCTTCTGCAACTTTGGTTAACGCTTCTTCGTCAACATAATCCTCGGTCGTGGCTGTCACACCTTCTTCATCAGCTTTTCTTTTTAAAAGAATTTCTTTAATACGAGTCTCTAAAATGTGTTCCCGTCTCGTTTCGCGTTCATACAAATGTGTTAACAACGGCTTGTCCCTATCTGCTGGTTGAACTAAGTTTTCTGACAAGGACAATAAGTAAAGAACTCCGCGTGAATCTCCTATTGCAATTAAGCGACCTTCATCGTGAGGCTTTACTTTTAACAGTGGAGTTTTAGTTAATGGCAACGAAATGATTGGCTCATGATACTTACGAAGAAGATCCCAATATAGAAAGTTACCATTGGCCGATACAGACATAAAACTAGAAAAGCGTAGAGGCGCCCATGCTACATCATTTGGTTGGTGACGCTGAGGGCATCCAGTAATAATTGGAGATGTATGAATGTCATCACTAAACAAATTTATTGTCCAATCTCCACATGTAATGAACAATTTTGTGATACATGGACTTCGATGTAATGCTTTGACAGGTCCTCTTTGGGTGGAAAATACAGCACTCATCATTTCATTGTATGTTTTACCTTTACGATTTACATTTATTACAAATCCAGTATCTGTGCCACACAAAAACTTAGTTGGAATTGTTTTCTCAAATTGTAAAGCACTCACCCCTTCAGTGTATGCAAGACTTATTGGTTCTCCAGGTGGAACTCGTATGGCCATCATAAGACTATCTGTTGGTTCACTAAAATTTCTTATGTCCCACCACATAATTTTTCCATCCGTTGAACCACTAAAAAATTCCGTATTTGTTCGTGACTGCATATACAACATTGCTGAAACTGGATATCGATGGGCTAAATGCATCGGACTTATTTGTATAGGTTCTTTTTGTGTACGAATATCAAACATACAAACTCTCCCGTCATTAAGTCCCGCAATAATAATGGTGGGATTAACAGGTGAGCAAATCAGTTGCCAACAAGCAGTCGGTGGGTAGAAGTCCGTATATGGACTATGTGGATTCTCTAAATCCCACAAATAACAAGTAAAATTGCTATTAACTGGTGCTGTTATAGGATATTTACGATCACAGTAAGATACGACCATTTTAGTGTCATCTTCATATGTCCAAGCAATAGTCGACACTGGACGGCAAGCTGAATCTTTGTAAACATTATTTAATCTTATTACAGACTTCTCCATGCGCTCCTCTGGTTTCATGCCATTGAAGTACATTTCATACATTTCAAGAGCATTATTCTGTTTTATAAAGTGTTCAAAGCTATTATAAAGGCCTAAAACAGCATCTACGTAATTATCATCGCGTTCTATACGGCGTTTATAACGAGAAGTCATTTCTTCGTCCCAAAAATTCACATCCTTTGGCCAGCCACCTTCACCATGATTAGCTCCCGAATCCGTCATTATTACCCTCTTAGTGTTAACATAATGTTCTGACATATTTAATGAAACTTGAGCGTCTTTGTGTACAGGATTCCTCAACCCATATCTTTTTTGTTCTACAACATTTGGATCGATAGAATCAAGAAGCTGCACTGGAGACTCACAAAACATTGGCTGTCTTCCATAATTCTTTCGAAGTTTTACGTATGGAAAGTTGATATCCATTTTGAATTATAATTTAAAGTTATGTATCAGGTAATTTTTTCGATAATTATTATTAGAAGTAATAATATACTTAAGTGTAATAACTCGTTTACGATGACAGATGCCTTCATGACATTACAATATTTTTTTACTTCTTTTTAGATAGATAATACTTTTTAGAAGACATTGGGATAATAGATATAGTTAAACATGCGCCTCCAAAAAATTTTATTATTACCGATTAATCCGAGGTATGGTTCCCAGATAAGTAAGGACAGATATTTCCCGCTTGGATTGGTCATCTTATGTAAGATGGTCTCCATAACAACAATATTAACAGCATTGTTGGCATTTGTGGGAGGTAAAATAGTCAGTTCCTATAAGGTTAAGAAATCAAGGTAATATTTGCTTCCATCCTTGGCTTTATGATCACCTTCAGGTGAAATGAACACAAAAAGCTAATTCTTTAAAAAACGTGATTAAATTGCAGATCTTTTTATAAATCTCATTAAAATTACGATCTATATTTAAATATAAGGCGTATGTAGACTTTTTAAGCCATCAGCCCTAGCTGGAATTCGAACCCTAGACCTAGGGTTAAAAAGACAAGGGTACTTACTATTCGACCAGAGGGCAGTCAGCTTTGGAGGCGATGCAGCGCATACCTCGCGAAGTCAATTATTGATGAATTCCATCACAAATAGACTGCCTACTATCGCACAGTTTAAAGTTTAAAAAAAAAGTAAGTCACTAATGGTGACTTACTTTTTTTATGAAAATAAAACTAGTTTTTAAAATTTCTTGCACAATTTTGTGACAGACAAGCATTTTTGTTAAAGATTTTTTAACTCACATACAATTTTTTAATTATATAAATATCTTGTTTCTTGCAAACATACAAGTTTCTAAGAAGTCATCTAAGAAGGTTCTATGAAGTGAAGATATACAATTATTGTAACATTAATCAAACATTTTGTTATGAATTTAAATACAGATTTAATTTTCTTCTTTCCCAGGTTTTGTCGCGTGAGCAGGACAGGTTTAGCAAATGCCATTTTCTTTGATCACAGCATTGTGTGGATGCAGCATTACAGGGAGGGAAACTTTCTCATTCACTTTTACGAGCTTTAGGACCATCAAACAAAATTACATAGTCGCAAACTAATGTCTCCCTCATAAGGCTCGAACTTCGCTTGACATTGGTAATTCAATTTGCCTAAACCCGTTTACACACATTGTACTCTGTGTACTGTGACTCAATTTTGCAGGATTGGTGACGATAGTACCACGTTGCAAGGATTAAGTGACATAAGTTTTCATGATAAACAGTGCGATTACAATCTTTCATTTTTATGTACCTAATCCTGTTGACTTTTTGGCACATTTGGTAAGTACGAAACAGAAATTTATTTCCTAGACAATGTGACTCCGTAACGTATTCTTATTATCGGTAAAGCGCCAGCTTTATACTGTTTATCTTTCAAAATCAAAGCATGCTCATTTCAACGTGTATTTTGCGCAAACACACACACACGCGCGTGCTCACGCACACACACACAAGGTAACAGTTTATTAACTTTTGTCTTTTAAACAAAAACTAACTTGCTGTCCTAGTAAGCCTAACCATAAGCCACATCAATTTGTCGCTCTAAATACAGACAACAGACGAAAATGAGACCTCTATACTTGAAAATGGGAAGTTTATGGTAAAAAGTACCGTGCGGCCCTTAATATTTTTAAGCTTCACACAAGGAATCATATTAATACCTCTCAGTTACCAGTGATGCATATTAAAATGAAGTTAAAAGAAGAACAAACAAACACACTTTCTCATTTATAATATTAGTATTAATAATATTATATTCATTATTGTATTCATATTATTTCTTTAGCAAAATATATGTGTATTCATTATATATTAATTGTCCTCGAGGTCCTCATAGAATTAGCCACCATATAAACATATATTATATACCCAATTTATTACTAAAACATGTGACACAAAGCTGACAATGTTTGCACACACTGCGACCATATAGAAGTAATGAAAATATTTCATTATCGGCCTCCCGTTGTTTACAGTGCGGTTTCCTTGCCAGCCTAATTTACTACGTTCTTTATGCTCCCCTTTTACTGCTACTCTTGTTAGTGGAAGCCTTAAATTTGTCCAAATAGTCTTGCAACTAACAAATAAGTTCTTGTTTTTTTCTTACTAAAGTAAATTAGCAACCCTATTTTGAATATGATTTCAAGAAGGACATGGGAGTTTTTGGCGCGTAATGGCGGGGGGCGGTTTGGTGCTGTGTGTTTTATTTCATATATTGTGTTGTAGTGTTGTTTTTTTCATAAAATTGGTGTAGTTTTATAGCAAAAAGGATCGTTAAGTCATGCAATATATGGAATACACCATTCAGGGTTGATTAGTGACTTACGTGAGATTTTTCAGTGTTTCATTTCCATTCATTAATTTGTAGGGTAAGTTCATTTATTTAAAAACATTATATGATTTCATTCTCATTTACTTATCATTTCGTCGTAATCATTATCATAAAATTCCATTTTGTATCATTTTAGCATAATCGCTTACATTGCATTTCATTTTCAAAAAATTTCTCGTAACTCCTTAACAAAATAGCGGGGCCTACCATTAGTCGCCAAAATATCCATGGGGCAAAGGGCTACATTGCACCAGTATCCTGGAGCCATAAATAAAGAAAATAACTACATTAATGAAGATACGGCTTAAAGATCTTAGTTACCAGGCCAATTAATTGAAAAAAAAGAAGGACATGGTGAAAAAAAAAGAAGGACAAGGACATGGTGACTATTAAATGACATATAGGAAGGTGTTTTCAATCTTCAAACGTATTTGACATATTGAAATGCAGGTTTTAGGAACTAAAACATATCGTATAAAAGTTGTCTATGCATTCTATTGAACACCTTGGCCAAATTCAATCATAAGCGACAGTGTTTATACATTTTATACGGTATAAAAATTACCGTATAAAATGTTATGTTGGATATTTGCTTGAAATGAAGTTTTGAGATAGTTTCGCTTACAAAATTTTGTGGCAACCACATATTAGAAAGGACGTGTACGTCAACTAGAAGATTTTGTCAATGTCTCACTAGAGATTTGTTATTTCTCATTGAAGTAGATATAAGTAAATTGAACAGAAAAAAAAAATCGATAAATTTATTAAAAACCAAATTTTCTCGTCGTTTAAATTATTCCGGCATTATCCCTGTGATATAAACAAAATTACTGATGGTTTATTGATTAGTTGAATAGATTAAACAAAGAGTTTAATACACGTTCCGAAGCATTCGGCTATTTATTATTAAGTTGTAATCGAATCAAATAAAATCGGTAAGAATCAATTTTCAATATTTAGTACTGCCCTATTTAGATTCGCTTCTTTCCATTTTTTCTTTTTTTTTCTTGAAATCAATTAAAATCGACAAATATGGATACAGAAATAATTCATATACATATGCCTAGCAGCAGCAAGATATTTAGATCTTCAAAAGTAGATTTACTGTCCACATTTTTTCTTAAATCGGAACGTTTTAATCAATGGTTATCTATAAAAAAAAAAGTCAAAGCATTGTATAAATAAATTGATTATTTAACGAATTTTAAGTTCAGAGTTGTTGAGCCCTGTCCAGTGATATGACTGTTCTAAATTTTTGCTGACATTTTCCTGTATATAATGCGAGAATAGTATATACTCAATTTTGATTTAGAATGTCCCAACAAAATCAGAACCACTACGAAGTATTAAAACATACAAATTTCCTCAGCCTAACATATTTTATAAATAAGTAAGATCCACAAGAGAAAAATTCGCACAAACCTTTGTCAACATAAAATATACTACACTCCACAACGCAGATAATCTTCAAAGAAGAATACAAAAACCACCGCTTATTTTGAAGGCTGTAAGACCAGGAGACCTTTCAATCACAACCTCCCCGAAATGTAATAACAGAATATTAAAAATATAAAACTCGTTGCAATCACATTACGGGAAAAACCACTTTTGTCTGAACTCGTCCCCTTAGAGGGAAAACGTGAAGGATAGTCAACATTATTCCAAGGTATTGAGGTGTATTTTCATTAGTGAATGTCAGTTTCGTCAAAGTAAATTCGCAGATTGGTAAAAGTTATTTCAATATTCGTACAAATTTATCATTATTCTTAGCAAGTTAGATTTAAATAGCTTACACATGCTTTAAATCTTAGTATGGATAAACCCACTTTAAATTTTCAACACTTAGCAATAAAAACCGGACAAACAACCAGTAGACATTTTATTTAATTCCGAGTTTTTTAAGTAAGATTCGAAATAAATAAATAATAATGGCATCATATGTAATAGGAAAAATTTACATTCCTTGCTTACGGAAATTCCATACAATTTTCAATTTATCGAGCGTAAATTCCAAATAAGAATCAAGTTTAATTATCTCAAGGTTCCCGGGAATATATCGCGACTCAACAGACTAAAATGTTTTTTTAATTTTCATTAATGGTTATACCTCTGCAACAATAGGATCTAGTACTATAGATACAATGAATCTTACTTAAGACAGGTCTATATACCAATATAAAAAATTCAGGTCAGATTCACAGATCAATTTTTCATAGACACTTTTTTCCTTTCGCATGGTGCGAGATTCGGCAATTTATCAAGACCATGTGTTGCGGGCGGACAAAAAAATCAAAGATTAGACTCCTACAAAAAGGAAACAAAGCTGAAAGGGATCCGGGAACTACGTGACTTGTTCCAACGCGGGAAATGGGGAGTTTATGATTTTATTGCGTCATATTTTTTGCTTGTAAATTGCCTTTGCTTCACTTGTTCTATGTAGATTTCAATTTGATGGCATTTCCATTCGATTCATAGACAACACAGACGAATTTCATCATTAAATACAGAATTTGAAATACAAGTTCCTATTCAGGTTGTACTTTCGTAAATTTTGAAAGTTTAGTCTACGTAACTTTTATATAAAGAACAATCTCGAACAATAAAAAGTAATTCTGGTCTCTCAACAAAATTACTCACGTTATTATAATCTAAATGAATATTGAGATTTAAATTTAACATTTAATTAGACATGAAGTACCAAGACTTGTCTGATACATATTTGGTTTTCGACTGTGTGTGTGAGGGCTACGAGTGAGTAAGGTACAATTTTATTAACACTTTTTATTAATAAATCATTTCAGCCACCTATAAACTTCAGATACTAACCCTTTCAAAATATAAAGGATTTCTTATCACATTGAGAACTTTGTCGAGAAAAAGAACAGGAGAAAGAATATATATTTAAATCAAAACTAAAATAAATTATAATCTAAAAATAACATGAAACAAGTAAACGACTATCGTTTGTTTTGCACAAATTTCAATTTAGCTTATACGCACAGGGTCGCATGACAGGGCAATTAATCCGGAAACTTTAATATGTGAGTACTTAATCCTTGAACAACAGCGGTGCAAGTTATTTAAAATATTTACACCAAGCCATTGAAATATTACTTGTTCAAATTCAAATGGTCAACTTAGAACTGGAAGAAAGACCCACACAAAGTCCGCTTGTGTAATACCTAGCGGAAGACCGCAAACGCAGCACACATATTCAGTGGAACTATTTGCTCGCCGACTACATTATAGACACCTTTGAAGTGTCCTTGGAAAGCCGTTGAGGATATTACTATTGACACAGGTCTCAGGGAAGGAGGAAACGCAAATTGACCGTCAAGAGACGGCTAAGATGCGTTTGTGGGGAGATAAGACCAAATACTCCGTTGAAACACCACTAAAATCCTCGCAAAAATAGAGATGTTTATTTAAGGAGTAATTAAGGACAGGTGTGTTGTGTACATAGTAATCAGAAAGTTCTTTGTTTAGCATTGATGGGAGATTGTATGTGTATTTAGGAACGGTCTTAATAAAAGAAAGTCTATGGCCTGGTGTAATAAAGTTGAGGATATATACTTATACAGAATATTGTATATATTTTGTATAAGTATATATCTGGCTACTATTAAGTTAATGAAATAGTATCAGATTGATATAACCGATGCGTTAAGATCAGGTCTTATTAACACAAAACTTTAACACTACACTATAAACAATAAGCGGATGGAACTGCCTTTGTATAAGGCCTGTGGGAGCACATTGAACAAATGGAACACATCTTATGGAACTGTAATGCTCTTGCCAGGAAAGGCATAGGCCTCTTTGATGTGGGCTACCCGACACCTGTAGACAAAGGCCTGCTAATTCCAATTAATGACAATTAATAAACCAACTTGCTGACCATCTTATTCCACACCTACTTCAAACCGATTGGGTTTATTTCTATGTTCTTTGAGGAAGAATTGATTATTTCTTTTTTCTTATATTTTTTTATCGCAAAAAAATAGTGTGGTATAGTTTCATATTATAATTTTTTTCTAGGAACAAGTTTAATAAGTCAACAATTAAAACAAAGGATTTTAACTGAATAAAAAATCAAAATTTAGCCCTTTAAATAAAACTAACATTATGAAAATGAATTTAATGACCTCAAGCTTACTTATTATTCTAATTAATGTTATCCGTGCCCTAAACAATTTAATTAGATAACTGAAAAAAAAATGAAATCAAAATAATTACGTTATATCAGTGTTAGCTGTATGGCCTTAACTCCCTTTGCTTTTTTCGTAATTTAGAGATTGTATAAAAAATGACATACCAATACACGAAAAAGTCAAAAAGAACTACTAAGACGTATTATTAATAATTATTTTCCGTTTCAATGCATTTGCACGAAGAACTTAATTTTCAAGTAAATATAAGCATGAAAAGTAAACTAAGTTTAAAATTCTAGATCCAAATTGCATGGTCACGTCCGTGAAATTGAGTACTTTAATGAACTTAAATCTATTTGTTTCCATCTTGTGCACGTTTTTCGTATTTTAATCCTCAGCAAGAAGCTTTGAGAGACAGATTCTTACGGAGTAATGAATACTATGACCGATGTTTTCATACGCTAACTAGACTAAAGTAAATTGTAATGAATGAATATTTTATGTTTAATGACGTAGAAGTTTTCTAAAAAGTGTGGTTTTTTCACGTAGAATATTACATTGTAGGTCTCATGGTAAATAAAGGTTATTTTTTATCAACTCAGCCTTAATGACGCTATCGATCATAACGCCGGTTAGGTATAATAACAATTTATCATCTCTGAGCACACTTTGCGAAATAACTTTGGTGGTGACATAAAGTTAAGTACCATCTGCTTTAATATGAATTTCAAATTTAAGGTCCATAGGTATTTTAATTTTTTTAAGTCTACTTATTAAAGAATTAACCGTAAATGACAACAATATTTGTTTACTTAAAGATTGGTTTTCATTCATTCATTAAAATTTCGTATTTTCTAAGGAAGATTATATTTGTCAAATTTATTATTTTATTTTGATTAAAGGACAGTTCCAGCAGAAAATATCTACAACTTTTTGACTTAATGATGTTGTTAACCGCGATTACTTCCGGGAATCACGAGACAAATAAAATTTAATTATTTCTGAATTGTTTGGCTTGATAATTAAGTATCTATACTAAATTATTTAAATTGAAACAGGATTATGTTATCATTACACAAAGCTTAGGGTATGGTCACCATGAAAAAGAAAAATACTAGTTATTTGCTTGGTACGAAATGGCCAGTAGGTAAGATTTAATAGGCTTCCCAATTTAAACCATAATTGGTCGTGGCATCAGCCTATCGTGTTCGTATTAATCAAAAAAATACAGTGCGAAAAAACAATACTGGCTTAGCGACTAGAATCAGACCACAAAAATTTTCGTTCTACATGACGTTTCCTTTTGATTTTGATTCTTTAGGATAAATAAAACGCTAAAATATTTTACCGGCTTCAGCCGGCGCGGACAGCACTGGACGTGTAGCTGCCTGCTCTTTCTAAGGGCGGGCATTGCAGTCACATAAACCCGTAGCCCTCAATGTGCCGAGAGACTCGTCGGTCGCTCGGCACATTGAGCGCTGAGCCACGAGGAAGAAAACCTCTATAAAAAATCACCTTTGTGGTGCTCCCCATGTGGGGGTCGGCTCGGTAGATGGTAGCCTAGTTGGCTGCGGTACACTCAGGTGGACGATGTTGGGAGCAGCTAAATTATTTTGTGAATTTTAATTCTTATAATATCGATGAAGTATGTCATTGTAATTACAAAGTGCCTTTATATTCATTCTGTTGTAATTATTTATGTTAATGAAATTGCAGGCACTGTCCGTGTTCTACATTCATAAAGGTGGATATCATGAATACTTATTGATTGCAGCATTCATTTTATTTCATAAGCTTTTTCAGTTATATTTGTCGCGTTTGTTAGTACGTACTTATGAAATATGTATGACGCTGCCTAAATTTGACTAAGGTAAAAAAGTAACGTCACCTTTTTAAGAAATATCACCATCATGTTTATGTCGAACGAGACACACGTACTGCTGACCAAAGGCCTCATGCAAGAATTTCTCCGAAGTCCGATCGGTCCTGCGCCGTCTGCATCCATCAGCTTTCTACAGCCAGATCCTACAACTAGATCGTCAGTGTACTTTGTGGGATGCCCAGAAGAACGAGATTGTATAATAAAAAAACAATATTAATATTTAAATAAAACAATTGAAGTGTACCAATTAGCCACGCAGTCCAAATACCTCACACAAGGGTTCAATTTGCACCACAAGAATAGTGAAGCCGCGTTGTTTTTTCACCATTGGGTCCCAAATTTATTTTTATCCGCATAATGAAGAAAACAAAAATAATATCCTTACACTCGCACCTTTCCAAGACCAAAGTAAAATTTTCAAACCTATGTTATGTGTTATGGATAGTTAGTAATTAACTTAAATATACATCATGAACCAACTTTTCTGTGAAAACAGACACATTACACATACATCCACAACCTAATACTACTGAAAAAGACTGTATATTAAACCACTCATTCAGTCAACTGTCAAATTCATAATGTTTTGTAAAATGTATTTAAAAGTGAATTTCAATTCTTAACAGTCACGGAATTAAAAAAAAACCCTTACATTTTTCTATTATACACTTTTCTGTTTTATTTTAGCAGCCACTTTTCGTTATACAAACCATTCGTTACACCCGCAGAACCTGGAATCGACTGTTGGACAAATGTTGTGTGTTCCAAACAAATCTCTCTAGTATTGTGTTGTTTATACAGCGCTTGCCGCAAGCCTTGCTACCTCGGTTACCCCGTTGCGAAAAATAAGATACATTTCACATATCAAAGTTTTTTCGCTAGAGCAGTTCGTGAAAATGTAATTTGGGGATAATATACACAGGTATTCATGCTGATATTTTAACCATAGCTGTAATATTGTACAGTATTTTAGAAGAACGACAAGAATTTAGTTTCGTGGTTAAGTCTCGACATAGGTAACGTTCTCTAACTTTAGAGTTCGGTAACTACATACTTATGTCGTTCATACGTAGATCTCCATCTTCTTTGTCTTAAAATGCAAAGCAAATATATCCGGTGAAAGACCAATCGAGTAAATATCGTCCAGAAGTATAGTAAGCTGAAGTGGTGGTGGGCATGCTATATCAACAGAAAAAGAAAAACTAAACGCAGAAGTGTTCTGTGTCTTTGGACAGGCCTACCAGTATTGGTCTGCAATTGACCGATATGTTGATGAATATAATAATAATTTCAAAGATTTTTACCCCTTTGAACTACTTACTTAGGCGGCACATGCGTGATTTATTGTTAATTCGATTCGATTTATTGTTAATCAAACCGAAAATTATTGAACATGTTCATAGAATGTAAAAAAATCTAGTGCCAAATTAAAAATTATATGGGGCACTAATTTTACCTGGCCCTATTATTATGTAAATAACGTTTGGTTCTAAATGAATTGGAGTAAAACCTGGATAACGAATTTGAAAATATTAAAACTGTTAGCTGTTATAAAGTTTTGGAGTCAGATATAGTGCATGAACTTCTATAATCTTTAAATTTTAGTATTTTATTTCTGAGGTTTGATGATTATACAAATTTAAACACTTAACTTAAACCTACCTTTTGAAATCTACCTTTCTCCTGTATAACCTAAAATTTTATTGTGCCCGACAGGGTTCATAGTGTCATTAATAGTCTTAAGATTCATATTATGTAACTATGGAACGCAAAATAAAGAATTGAATTATCGAATTGTCTCAGTTGAATTGGTTGATGGACATAATCAATATTGATTTTTTAACCCCGAGATTTTACTTTTTTATGGAGGTGTAAAAACGAAATATCTATCTCCGAAGATCTATACGAGATCTTAACCAATAATAGAATTGAGACATAAAATAGCTTTTAAACTAATAGTTCTCACCAATTTTTACTAACCAAATGGACTCACCATAACATATTTGACAAAAAACGCAATCATGGTATCATACCTCACATAAACACATCAACTATTCTTTATTGAAATTTAGTTGAAAAACTAACAGAATTCCAAGAGGGACTTTTGGAGTGTACACCCTTATGTACTAAGAGAAAAGTTACTCGGAGCAAGTTCTCTTATATCCATAATAATCTCTATGGTGGGATTGATTAACATTTTAGCTCGCTAAATGTATACTGGTAATCTCTATGGAGGCATCTATTTGGCACTGTATACACTTAATCTTAATTTATCTCAATCCTTGAATTGTTCAAAATATTTAAAAACCTTTTATTATAAGCGTAAGGTGTTTAACTAGCTTTATTTTGTATAAAAGAATTGTAAGTAACTGTAATTAGATCTGATAATTAAATAAATTTCTCTCCGTGCTTTTATTGCAACAAAATTTTTATATCACAGTTAACAAGTTACACTAATAAGTATTTATTAGAACTAATTAGTCCTTAGTATTGGAAATGTTACTATTTGATGTAATAAAATAACTATTTTTGTAGTAGTCTTACCTAAATAATAATTAATTCTCAGTAACTTTTCCCTTTTTTTAGTAACTACCTACTCTTACCTTATGTTATATATCCAAGCATTGTTATTATTTATATTTTATCTGTTTCATCAAAATATTGGCAATTTTATTACCAATAGTTCAAACATATACATGTTTGAGATGTTGGTAATAAAATTGCCCATGTTTTTTCATAAATCTCATTGAAGTAAATAGAAATAAACTTCTACAAATAAAGCACTAACTTTTTCCAATAATTCTTCGTCTATTGGTTACTTATTATCCCTTTTGTTCTGTGTAAACTTGTATTCGAGCGATGTGTCTATATTTCTTAAAGAATAGAGCCTCTAATCGGATGTCACTTCAGTATTTACTTGTTTTTTAAAAGAAATAATACAAACATTTTCGGCATTTCATATTAAATTGTGTGATTTAATAGACGCTCAAACTTTGTGATAGTACTCAGGATATTGCATAGCCCGTAAACAACGCATACACGCTTAGAATGTTCGAATAAATGCGTCAGTCATCTGTCCAAATTCGTTTACAATTTTATTTCGGTTCCCATAAGGGCATATGTATGTATAATGAACAGGAACATTTGTTTTTATTGTAAAACAATAAAACGATACAGATAATTAAAAGAACGGTTTTATTTCCATTCGACGTGAAATTTGCAGCATGAATTATTACAATGCGATTTTTTGGGCTATTACTCTTTCAATATATTACACAAACAATGAAAGTTCTACAGTGATAATTAAAATACTATAGATACATGTTATTTGAAATACTGGGGTTGGAAAAAAGATGGAGCATTATCAACACACTGATATTGAAAAGTGATTCATGGGCCATTACGGTTTTGGGATGTCAGCTAATCACCAATGGGTGTACACATAATGGCTACAGAATGTTCATTTGCAGGAAATTTATTTACAGCAATTTTAAATAAAAAGCTTTATATTTCTAAAAATGACCCTTCGCAAAGAAGATTGAATCATTCCCGAGTATATGATGATGCTAAATCAGTAAGGTTTTTGAACAATTGCAATTTTTGCCGTCAAACATATTTAGTATTCGGTAACTTTTACGAACAATAAAATTGTTGTATTATTTACTCCTAGTCGTTACCTGGTTTTGAAATTGGACAAAAAAGCGACAACAAATTGGTAATTCTTTTTTACGTTTTCTGTAGCACATACGATTTCATTTCCGTCAATGACGGCCCCACCATTATTTTTGGTCCCAGAGTCTACCGATAGATTCATAATTTAGAATTTCCTATAGCACAGTTTTATCTAGCCCTTATCTTACAGCAGAAACAGCAACGACAATATTTCTTCTATTCTTACTTTTATTTAATTTAACAATCCTATAGTAAAACTTATGTTTAGCATGAAAATCTAAGTTATTGTGTGCAATACTTTTAGATGTTGTAGTAAAATTAATTTTTCTTTTAACTTTTATCCATCTATCGGTTTTCCAGTCATATCTCTTACCCATTTCTAGCAATATTTCATTAAACTTTGGCCAACTTGTTTTGTAACTTTGCTGTGAGTTTAAATTTTGAGTTTCTTTATCCATTTCAGGTTCTCTTTTTGAATCTAAAGCATCAAATTCGAGTACCCTGGTCGTGTTTGAAAGAACTACATTTGATGCATTGTTTAAGATTGAAAACACATCTTGCTTTACAACGTGATATTCAACTTCGCTTGTTTTTGCATTATCAAGTGTTCTTCCAGTATGTCTGTATCGTACTCCATCAACATCTCCAGTTAGTTTTTCGTCTGGATATTCTTCGTAAAAAGCGTCTATTTCATCCTCAATTTTATCTACAACAATATTCAAATTATAAATCAAATTGAACCACGACTAGAACAGTAAGTCATTCGAACGAAATTTTAAAGAGGATTTTCTGTTTTAATATTTTTAGCTAATAGTGTCAGATATTAATACAAATAATATTCGATATAAAGGAAAAGAACGATTTATTAACGGAATTACCTGCCATTTTTCTGAACAATTCAATATCTTCCTGTAGATTTTCTCTATCTTTTCTTTTCCGTCGTCCATCGCCACGGTCTGCGAAATAAATTAACGATATATTTTCGCTAATCGGATGATATTTTCCGAATGAAAAGATCCTTTCAAAGCGGTACCCAAGGAAATCTTGATTACCTGATAAACGTCATGAGGAAAAATGTTCAACCTTTATAGAAAGGTGCCATTATTACTATGTAAAAGACGTTACATCTCTCATAAAATTAAGTTTTAATATAATCAAATGAGCTAAATCAGAAGGTATAATTATTCATAATAAGTAATTGCTTCGATAACAAAAAAATAATCCCAATTCGAAATAATGGATCGATTAAGATAAATTAAGAAAGTTTATTTCATTGCGTATTGCATACAAAATATATAAATATCGGTGAAGATGAAGTAATCAAAACTTACCGATAAAACTAGTGAGTATTATTAGACAATACGTATAATACGTAAGAGCATTCGCCATAGGTACTTCTAAAACGAAGTCGAAATCAAACCTGAAAAAATACAAATAGTTTTCAAGTTATTATGAAACATTATACGTCACATCCGTGTTTAATTTGTCCTGAGATGTTTCCTTAT
Source organism: Acentria ephemerella (assembly GCA_943193645.1). Lineage (NCBI taxonomy): Eukaryota > Metazoa > Arthropoda > Insecta > Lepidoptera > Crambidae > Acentria > Acentria ephemerella. Next base: position 3,610,437 of record OW971886.1, on the reverse strand, counting down.
CTCAGTCCAGGACAGCTCATATAATTAGGGCTACATAAATTATCATTGTAAATACTATAAAAGCAAAAGGTTATTGAACGAATTATAAATGAATAACCTAATCCTGGACAAGTATCAAAGAAGATGGACTATGTACGAGTAATAACATTACTATTTTAAAATGGGTAGCCAACATAATGAAATTGTATTAAATTTAATGAAGTCTTGCCTAAAATGGAAAGGTATTTCGCATGTTATAATTAGAAAATACTTCGTCATTTTAAATCCAAAAAGCTTTGCAAAGTATATTCTATTATTCTACAGAATAATATAAAAAAAGAAGTCATTGCCAAGAAAAATTGCCTCGTTAACTCTTCACAGAGCCTCACGTTTTTCTGAAATTTATCTGAGCTGCGAATTAGGCAAAGATATAAAATAGTCACAATCTAATTTTTTTCGTTTTAAAATAGCTCGTCTCTCTGAATATCTTTGGGCGTTGGTTGAGATTGGATTTATAAAATTTCTCTTACAGCATCTGGAGTTACAGTGATGACTTTTTGATTTAAGGCAATTATGGGAACTTTGCCTAACTGCTAGATATTAAGTACACCCAATATTTGTATTATTTTTTTATTAGGAATATGCTTAAACTTTATCACACACAAAGAAACACGTCACTCTCCTCCATTTCATGGGATCCTCAAAAGAGTCGTGAAACAGCACCATTTGGACGAGCAAGGTTGAGATGGCTAAGGCAATAGAACGCATGTTGCACTAGCTATTTTCACGAATGGACTTTCTAATATACCATCAGGATAATATATCATCATCTTTCTAATATACCTTACCATCAGGCGGTATTCAGTCAAAAAACTAAGCTTTTCTATTGAATTGGATATATTACCAGTGTTGCTGGGATTCCTGAGCTAACCAGAATTTTCGGAAATCCAAGCATAAGAGAAAGATAAACTAACATCGTACTTATATTATATTTATTATTATTATACACTACGTTATATATTAGCTCTCGGCTTTGATATACGACACTGCTATACTTACAGGCAGACAATATATTTGTTTCCACCTTCACTTAATTTTCTAGATATTTCTTTGATAAAACATATTTTTTGAATGAAAAATGATCAAAGCAACCTCGTTGCAAAAACTCTGCAAAAATAAAAATGGCCGTCGCGATAGTAGATAACTGTGGAGCCTGATAAACAATATCTGTACAAAAAGAATTCATTTCTGTGTAAAAATTCAACTTGTTTGATTATTAGGAAAATCTGAATGTGTGGAATTTCTGGGATAAGCATGAAAATTAAAATGCATATAATTTATATTGCATGTAACGAAGTGTAGTTTGATATTAAATTTATTTTTGACTGACTTCAAAAAGGAGGAAGTACATGTATTTTTTGTAATAATATTACCAATTAATTTATTTATTTATTTATATCAATTGTGAACCAATTTTCAAAATTCTCTTTATTTTCGATGGAGTATACTCCTGACCTTGCTTCATAGTTACCAGTTTAGCATCTGATCATGGAATCCCAGGGAATCTCTATATTTCAATGACATGTTTATCATATTTTTTAAAGCTATTCGAACATTTTTACTAACAAAAAAGCAAGTTGACAATTCTGGGGATCACCCATGTAACTTTACCCTTCCGCTTAAAATTGAACGTTCAGTATCTTCATTCTTTCGTTGTTTCTAGAAACAAGTAAAGCTCTGACTTCAAAAAATGCGAAGGATTAAACACTTTTTAAGAACTTTAATCGGAATAAATAATATTTTAAGTATTTATTATAATTTATACTAAAACTATCTTTGCTATTGCTCGATCACGGTGACGGGATATCAAAAATACAGTCAGTTATAGTTTTGGAATTTATCATTATACGCATATTATATACATTGCATTATTATTTAATGGGCTTTTTATTGGTTTAATATTTTTTTTTTATTATGAAAAAGCACTGGTAGACATCCATAAGGATGAACTATTATGATGACAAGATAGAACCTTTAAAACCTAGATGAGTGACTCGAAAATAAATATGTATTATACACAAAAGTAATTTGCTTTTTGTGTGCATGCATACACATTCGCGTCCGAAAAACTATGACACGGCTCCAACATCTGCACCACATATAGATATTAATAATAAAAAACTTTATGTAATTAAAATGTGACTTTAATTATTTAAGGAAAAGGGCGAAAGTCGTGAATGTAACTAGGATAGTGGAGATACTTAAGTCGAGATTGACTGGTACATCATAAAGTCAACCAAAAACAAGTGAAAAAAGTCATCTGAGAGTTTTTCATATAGCGCTGCTCACAGTAACTATTTATTCATGTATTTACTTGTTTTATTTATTTGCAGGATTCTGTTTCTAATTATGTGTGCATTGTCATTTTGTAATAAAGATGGTCGCTAAAATTAACATTATGATATTTTTACGAAATGAAACGATGTATTGATCTGGTTGTAACAAGCTTCCGTTAAATCCTTAAAGCGTCTTACTTTCACAATAAACAACACACCTCGAAGATACCTAATTCTGTTTATATCTTATTTGTTTGCTTTCTAGTTATTTATACATAATGTAAAGAATAATACAATATTGTTATCATAAGCATATAATTAAGTATTTAATTCTGTTATATCATATTTGTTTGTTTTCTAGTTATTCAAACATAATATAAAGAATAATATAATATTGTTAAGATAAGCAGAATGAGAATGATAACGTCTTTGAGAATTAACAGAAAGATTTAATGAGGCCAAAAACAGCTCGACCTATGGATGCGTACTTCGATGGTTGCGTTTTCTAGCTTGTATGGTTGCGAGAAAGCTCCATCCAAACACTCAACATCTCATTCCAAAATTTGAAAATGCTTATGCACTCAGTGAGTTTATAAGGTTTTTTCGTTTTTCGCATAAGATATATTAGGAAACTAAATCAAAATAAGTCTAGAAAACACCTGTATACAAGAGTCTTGCGCGTTATATGATAAGACACGTTATGTTTTACTGAGAATATTGCACTTTCGATCGACAATGCCTGCTTAAAATCAAATGGTAATAGAAGAAAACAAAACTACTAATATAATATGGTTTAAAAAATGTCATAAATATTATAAATAAATAAGTAATTAATATGTATTATTTCATTATTGTCAAGTATAGATTTGTATCAAATGATTTTTTTGCTAAACTGCCTGCGCAAAGTTGGCCACGCAGTTACTTTAAACGAAAGTGAAGAATATCAGTCCCTACATTTCCTCCGTTTATTTTGATGTCATACTACCTAAGCAGTTTTCAATTATGCACAACTTTCATTCACGAGGGTTTAAATTAGTAATAAACCTCTCCATGAACACTAAAAGTATTTGGGCTGTGTGAAAGGATCCCATCAAACCCTACTAAATTTTATAATAGAATAGACTTGGCCCAGATTTTATCATATAACTTTGCTTTAACAAATTGAAGGTTTCGTAAGCTAATTGTAAATTTAAGTAACCTTCATTTGAAACAAATACTAAGAAATTTCCTGTAAATCGATAAATAATTTACATAGAGATTATTGTAATGACTATTTTAATAGGCCTGATATCATTTTTTTAATCACAATCGATGGTATAACTGTAGTTAAAAATTTATCTACAGTGGCCAATTCAATATTCATGCTCACACACTATTGGAAATCTACAAAGTCGTACATACACAAATAATGGGTACGAAATATAGGAATTACAAAAAGTTAGGATAATGTCATTGAGTTATAAAGTCTCGTTCTCACTAGGGGAGAGATATGGCGCATCTCTCCCCTGGACACATGTCGCTAGAGATGTCAGATATCGCAGCACTTGTTCGAGTACGGCAAGCTTGTAATATGAAAAAGTAGGTCGTGTTACCAAAATATCGGTCGACATCAACCTACGTCGTTCGATATGTCTGGTACGTTGCGCGACATGTTCAAGCGAGGCAAGATAGACAAAGAAGTACTTATTCATACTGGTACAGCTTAGCGTAAAGATTATAGTAATATATTTGAAACTTTGTCAGACAAGAAGTTTTAGCGAGAATTATAAATTAATAAGAAATATAAATTATAATAATTAATTAAATCTTAGGTAGTGACCGAAACTAGCGCCCCAGTGAATTTATTTTTATACTGTCTTATATTTTATATTTTAACTATTCTAAAAGTGAAATTTTTAAGATTTTTCAAGGTTCATTCACCTTTTATCATTCTAAGAAGTAGATAGCTATATAGCATAGTGCTAGAAGTGGCCGGTTTTTTTATTTCCTATTTACTACTAAAAAATTTAATAGAGGAATGTAAGAATGGTTTCTAAAAATTTTCATCGATAAGACTTAGAAATTGCATGTTTAAAATTATTGAATATTTATATATATAATAACCAGACTGGTCTTCCATATTGGTGGTAGCGGCTACCTAAAAATTAATTTAATTGAAAACCTAATGAAATGACATCAAAGTAGCGTATCGTTATCAAATATAATATTCAGAACTGGCGAAATATTACATTATTATTATTAACAATAGTTTTATGTGAATGTGTTAAAGGGCCTTGGAGATTTATATTTTAGCTGTTTATATTTATATATTCTTTTGTATTTTCAATAAAACTAAACAGATAATTTAAATTATTTATAAGATTTATCTTATAGTGATAACAATGTTCACATAATGATACCAATGTGAAAAGCTCAGTTACTGTGATTTGACTGTTCTAATTTTGATTACGAAAATAAAGACATGGCTTATTCTGGAATGGTCAGCTGAAGTCTGTAATCTAGAACTATTCCATGCTTCAAAAGAATCATCAAGACATAATGTCACTCAATAGACTGCATATTGATCTGCATTAGGCTAGCGACGTGGTTGTATATATTTGTATAGGCTGATTATGAGCGTTATTGTTGTCATTCCAATTAACACTTGTATACAGTTATAATACAGTCTCATTGATTGCTTGGCTGGAAAATTCAGAAGAGTGAAATTCATATGAAACAATTGTTGTCATTATAATTGAGTTCCCCCTTTGCTAGCTTTTGGATTTTCATTTTTTACCTTCTACGTTTTCTAGCAAATATTAATTTAGTAAATATAGCCTTCGTAAATCTGTATGTAAAAACCCGTTTTAGTCGTTTTTAACGTTTGCACGGAGGTTTTATACATATCGGAGTTGCAATATTACAAAAGACATACCTCAATATACATATACTCGATTTGAAACATGAAATCTGTAATTATTTTATAATTTTTCAGTCCAAAAACAAGAAATATATTTTTTGGTTACCTCTGAAAGCTTTCAATTGAGTGATGTTTAAAAATATAAGGTTTATTTTAATTTATATTGAGCTACGTACAGTGTAACTGAGGTCGTATATATAAGTTAAGATTTTATCTGAAATTAGTAAAGAGCTCCTTACATATTTAGGGTTCTTGCTTTGCTTTGGATTAGTGACACCTTTTAATTTTTGTCAATATATTAATAAAATATCCAAAAAATTACTACATAATTATCTTTTTTTTTCTTGAAAATATAAACAGAAAATATTATATTTACAATATGAACTACATAGGACGCTTTCTTTGTGAAATGCTAATTGTTATGAAAAAATAAAATACTTTAAGAATTTTTTAAGTATAGTAGTTCTTATTATCGTTCAAAATAAGTAGTCACTATCCAAGCTAGAGATTTATTTACTATTTTATTAAAAAATACAGGAATTACTCACTTAAATGCAAAACAACTGCACTTTAGATCATGACCATTAAAAAATTTTCACTAGTAATATATCTACAAACTTACTTAAAATTGTTATTTCAGTTACGAATTCCTTCGCTAAACAATTCAGAGCAACTTGTCCCGGTGATTGAAGACTTGATAAACTCAACTGCTACTGCCACACAAAACTTTATTTCGAGATTTTCTCTGTGCAAGTAAAATGGACGTGTATTCGCGTCCGAGGTTCGTTCACAACTGGCAGACCCTCCAATCATGTACTACGAAATTTCCCACCCTATCGCATCGGCTTTTATCGTATGTCCGATTACAAAGTTGGCATCTGCATTGCTTTTCGTACAGCTATACATCAAACCGTTTTCTTGGAGCAGCGTGCAATGAACAGCTACCTGCTTATGAATTCCGAGATCGTTTTCCACGTGTATCACCCTTTTCGCCTTCAAGCTCGTGTTAGTCTATTCACTATACTTAGACATTATGTATTGCATGTCTGCAAGGTGGTCTTTTCAATCAAACAGCCTTTCAAGTCTGTATAGAAATTGCTTGCGCGCCCGTATTGGAGTTAATTAACCCTCTTCGAATAGCCGCAGATAGCAACCCATAATGCCGACGTTCAGAATAAATAAAGTTGGTGGAAATTAAAAATGTTTATGTTCAACTTGCTTAAAGGCTGGGTAAAGCTTTTAAATGAAACTGCATTAAAATTTTGCTAAGTTATTCTGTAAACTTTATTTTTCAGACTGTTTGAGTGTAACATTGTTTGAATTGAATTTTCTATTTAATTCAGATTGCAATGCTCAATCAAATGTCGTCTTCACTTCATTTCGGAGCCAACAGAAATGTTTTTTTGTAATACTAAGCAAGGAATATGTACTGTACTACCTGGAGATAAGCGGTAAGGTGAGCCCATGTGCAAAAGCAGCTAAGATTATATATCAGTATAAAAATAAAATTGATGTTAAAATAAAAATAGGCGATTGTTTCATATCCGGGACCGATAGCTATTTTAAAAGCGAAAAATGACAACGTCGAACATTGGTCGGAGAACAAAATAGCTCACGTAGATTTTCAAATATAAAATTGAAAGCTCAAAAGAGTTGTAACAGCAAAACAATAGATTCCATCAAATAGAAAAAACACAGCATAACATGGATATGATTTACGTTTTAAACTGAATGCTTTACGTAAATTAGTTTTCAATGATTGACTTCAGTGTTATTACTGTGAAGCGATTAAAAATATGATGATATATATATATATATATAATTTTTATATATACAAAAACTAAATTAAAGACTTTTAACCTTAAACTAACAGAACTGCCCATTGAACATAGGTCAAAGAGTCAGAAAGTTTTTTTCAACATATAATGATTCCACAGAATTGTCGGATATCACTGCAAGTACTGTTTACTATCAATCTTTACTAATACTTTGCTCTAACTTCCCTACGGAACTAAAACAATTAAGCAATTTTAAGCTTTGTAAGATGAAAGGTAAATCCTCGATTTCAGATCGATTTGTCTGTTTCGCGAAACACAGAATGTTAATTTTGTTTGTTACAAATTTTAAAAAAAGTTATATCTATTACAAACGTATTTCCATACAGTTGCACAAAGTCACTAATGCCCCATATTAAGTCAATTGTGAATAAGTTATTTCTTAAATTATTTGAATAGCTCTACTTCATATAAATATTTTGAGGGTTGACCATTTATACAACAAAAAATATGTATATAACTTTTTGTCATTTATAAAAGCTATTACATTTACAAACCATAATGAAAGAAGCATTAAAGTGTCTTTTTTCCTCGGTCGACATCACGGAAAATATAAAGGTTTCACTGCAAAAACAGCTCCGACGATCTTTGAATAAGGTCCATCTGCAGATATGTACTGTGTACTTTTAAAATCATTTTTCTTTATCACCGGTAGCAGCAGTCAAATGAATCTTCATTAATTTACTAAACATACCAACTAGCAACAAGATTATAAATATTTATTTATAAACTAAAACTTTCTTTGACGTTATGTTACTATATATATCCACTAGTTGTAATGATCTCTTGTATAACTGCTTATTTAACCTTGGACGGAATTATTTAAATTTTATATAACAAATTTAATAGTTTTCACACACCTATTATCTAGGCCGAGTTAAGCATCATTAAGAGCTTGTGTTATTTATACTAGATAATGGAAAAAATTTAGATATCAGAGATAAACTAAATAAAGATCCCTGATTCGTGAACAAATATGCGCACTCATCATGCAAATTTCTGTCCCTGCCGGTATTCGAAACCATAAGAAGACAGGGGTACTGACCACTCGACCAGATGGTCGAAATCATGTTATTAAATAATTTACTACCACATTTGTTCAGTTGCCGTCGGTTATTTTGTAGCAGATTAGGTTACCAAAGTACTTTTTAATCAGTTTAAAGTAAATAAGTTCTTTACACTACAAATCACCATTAATATTGATTAATTAAAAATACCAAAAAACAAAAAAAAAACCGAATTTATGGTTATAATAAACCATGTATAATGGAACCTGGTTTTACAGATAACTACAGAAAATTAAAATCAAGATATCTCGTTACTTTTCAAAATGAATTTTGTATATATTTATTATTAGTAAGAACCAAAAGCCAAGTTCGATGTGTTCAGATATTATAATTAATCTGTGTAAGTTGAAACTATCAAAAAGCTGCTGCTAAGAAATTACTGTGTCAAATTTAATTATTGTGTGTACTGAATGTTTAGATAAGATAAAAGCTTTGCGTGTTAGGAAATTATTTAAATTTTAAACATTATTTTACTTATTATCTAAGATATAAAAACTTAAAATGAAAACATTCTTTAATTATATCTGACGATGACTGTATTGCAAATTTGAAAAAGATCCGGTAAGATATATTACGATACAGCTTCTGTAAATGTGATGTCAACTGTTCTTGAACCTAACCAACAACAATCTCTAGGTCAAGTCAAAATTAATCTTTATGTTACTCGCCTCTTTATTGTACAGGGGTATCCGACCAGAATAGAACGGAATCATTAAAAGGCGTCCGCGTCGCCTACAAAAATGTCCATTATCGTAACCCTCCTCAAACTCTACCTAAGCTCGAGGCTTTGTCTCTGGTGAATTTTTTTCACGTTTCACTTTTCGGGTCTGTCGATTTTTGTTACTTGCCTCTTTTGTAATCGCTCGCACGCAAATTTTGAAGGATTTGTGTAAATTACACACTTTACAATGCTATTTGTCTGTTTTAGTGCTGTTTTATGACCCTTTATAAATACATAAACGCGGAGAACATGACTCTTCACAGGAACTCTTCCCCAGGAATCCCCATTCCCCAATGGAGTAAGCGGGGAGTTTTAGTGGGTATTCCCAATTTGGTGAGGTCCTGGTGAGCCCCACAAGCGCCCACCGCTTAGCCAAGTAGGTAGGTGCATACTCTTAAAAAAGGGTCAGTCTGATAAAATCTGCATATTTACCAATATCGTGTCAACAAAGAATTTTCTTCTCCCATTACTTTCTGTTAATATCTCTATACCTTTTTAAGGCCACTCAATTAGGCAGTAGATGTTTCAAACTCATCCTTTCCAATCTAGCTGATACAGTGCACTATCTGATAGACCGTTCCCCAAGAGCTATTTCAGTAAATCGTTAATCAGTCGACAGAGCGGAAAACTGATAAGCTAGGCCTTTTTCCAATTAATTTAATGGTCATTCTTTAGGTTCTTTCGATGACCAATATATTATAAGGTATCTAGGACCTCAAACTATACTACTTTATAATAACTGTCCCTACTGGGATATTCAAACAAAGTACTTGGGATGATGGAAGTTAAACATGCGTTGCTTACAAACCTAAAAAACTTAAAAATAAACCTTAATGTTTATAATTACAAAAATTGGAATAAATATAAGTCAGAAGGAATGTAGGCCAGTATGCATACATGCAGGCAAACGTGTATACGTGAATACAGTCACGCATATATAAAGGCAGGCAAGCATTAGTTTTGCTCTTATCCGGCACTGCAGGAAGTGCAGTCCTTCCGCCCTCGCGTAACAAATCTCGGGCACCCATACTCGCACTTCGTTCATTAGCCGTTTCCCAACACAGCATTGATATTGCGACCTGTTGCAACTGACTGCCCACGATTTTAAAGAACTTTGTAAATGAGTCTATTTAAATTAAGATATTTTCGCTTTATTTCTGCTCCATTAATGTTCTAAAATACTCTAATTTTGAATATATCCATCTATTATAAATGTAAAAACAATTGAAAGTCAAATAATCGCATCTCATTATTTTTTAATTTAAAATGTATCTTTATGGTGTAAATAAGGCTTATTTTGAAACATCAACCATGTAGGTTTATTTTAATTCAAAGTGGCCAGTACTTTAAATGGTAATTTTATATTTGAACCCCTATTATAATTATTTATTTAATACTACATAATATATATAGATATTTCAATAATCAATCTGTCAGTGATAACACGTCGATGTAATATTATTACCCAACTAACCCAGAATTAGCGTATGGTTTTTCGCGTGTATGTATAGTACGTCTAAACAGCTTTGCCGATTTAGGCATACCAAGTTTATTTATTTATTATTTAGGATTTAAGGCATGTATAACAGCAATGTGTAACCGTTATAATCGTAGTATAGGATAAACAGTTTATAAACTAACTTTTATTACTTGCACATATAAATTTGACCTTCTGTGAGGTGAAAGTAGGTAACACCACCGTCGGATGTTCAAAATTCAAATTGCACATACTACATACACTCCTAGTAAATTATTGAAATAAGAATAATTCACATAATATTTTGAAATTCATATTCAATACAAACAGTTTAATTTAAACTGTTAAACCGGTTACAAATAACCGTTTATTTTTGTAATTAAATCTAATAATCCATCTATAAATTCATTATTGTTTCTCCTACGTTGTCACCGCAAATACTCATTGTGTTCAAATTAGCAAATACACCATATATAATATTCCTGAAACAGTACAATCGATAACAATTTCTATTATCATCACTAATTAGCTTGTATGTGTATAATATGCACAAATATGCCATGTCACATATTCTGAATATCCAATCATCGTGTCATACTTAACATTTACCAAATCTGTTACAAGCAGCATACGATTATACCAATAAAGTTTATGGTATAGCAAAAGCATTATCTGTAATCAAAGTTCGCCATTCACAATTTGTATTCAAGCGTTATTATATCATGAAATATTCAAAACCTCTTTCACTGTGTAAACAAGTCTATTTATGTAATAGAATGAAGCTGTAGAAAATATTATAATCTGAACTGTTAAAATTCTAAACTTAGTTAAAAACCAGAGCTTCAGGCAACAAAGTCCTACTACGCGGTTTTAAAAAGATCAAATTACAATGAATTAAACTTAGTATACAAAGTAAAAATGACAAAAAACTGAAAAGGGGAAACACGCCTACGATCACATTGTTAACTACGTACTATAAGTAGCTTCACGGTCTGTTCCAAGGATAGGCTGAAGGCAATTAAATACAATATATTTAAAGCTAAAGTAATTCGGTTCATAAATATTTAGTACTCTATTTATTCTTTGTACAATATAGGGTCTATGTATGTTAAGGAGGAACACACAATATATCTTCGTCTTATATTAGGAGCATTATACGGAAGCAAAGTGTAATTTAAAATAAAGTAGTAGTTATTTATATATTTTCATCCACACTCATCTATTAGCTAGCCCAAATTAAAATATCGGTGGCTAAGGGTATAAGGTCATTGTTTTCCATGAGCGAGGAAGCGGTTCGAACAGCGCCCGTTGACGGTGTTGGATAACATCATGAGGAAACCTGCATACATCTTCATGACATACTGCATGAAGACTTTCTTAGGTAGTGTGTGAAGTCGACCAACCCGCAGTTGGCTAGCGTGGTTGACCAAGGCCTAATTGCCCTAATTTAGAGTAGACTCGACCCCATCGGTGGAGACGTATATGAGGTGTTGGTGATGATGAAGAGCTTTTGTAATAATTTGTATACTTGGAATTACAAGTTTCTATTATTTAAATAAAGACTCAGACTGACTTCGAGAAATGGTAACAAAAAATGCACGTGAAAATAACATAATAATCACTTCCAACTTCTGGAAGTGTTAATTTTCTGTTGATATAAAATATTAACTTAAATTTCCAAACCAAATCTTGCAAACCTTTAAGCTTTAGATTGGAGTCAGTCTACGTAGATGCCTTAAGGGGAACTGACAAGATAATAAAAGTGTCAATTATTAGTACCCTCATCAAATTGTAAATGAACTTCATCTTTATTTGGGTATAATAGATAAAATGAACTCTATGGTTGAAACATATTGACTTTATTTGAATGTAGGATCTTTTGAAGTATATAAATCTTCTGATAAACATTTTGATGACCTTTTGTAATATTAATCACTTGAATTTATGATTTTAAACAAGTCGTATATTCGTTAGTAATTGAGCATAAAAATTGTTAATATTATTCCCTCTTATAAAATAATTTTTTCAATACAGTGAAGCACGTAATGAGTGATGTCATATATAGTGACTAAAGTGTCCGTAGGTAAGAATAAGTATTTAATCAGAATTAAACTACTAGATATAAAATAAAGATTAATATAATTTCATTAAAGAAAGAAGACCTGAACTCATTTTATTTCCTATAAAGCTCTGACGAGATTCAGAAATAAAAAACAACCTCACCTGTTTTCATCCTTAGGATCTTGCATTCTAAGCTACATAGATATTTTAGACCAATAAATTCGAAAGTGATCTATATCGACCCCTAATAGTTCACATGTTCTAATATATATACAATATCGCAAGATAGATTATAATCTAAACCTTAACGTCTTATCTTAACGTCTTGACCAATTTTAAGAATTGTTTTTTAGTACCTTTTTAATATGGTAGGTCTTACAATAGGTTCTAGGAATATTCGTTGAGAATATTTTTAGAAAATAGTCTTAAGAATATTCTTAAAAAAAATATTATGAACTGCAATTTTTTACATAAATATTCTTGTATTTCAGAATATAAAATAATGTATATAGTAAAACAGATGATTTATATAGTACAATTATGTCTAAAAAAATATGGAGGAAATTTCCACAGCCTAAGACTTTATATTTATCGGGTCAGATAGTGACAAAAATAATTCTTCCTAAATTTTAAACTCCAAATATTAGACTATAAAATAACGTTACGACCGACACCGAAGCCTAATTACTTAATAAACACTCAGAAACCAACCACAAATCTTCATTATCATCAGGTCGTTGCCTTCAAAATACAGGTGAGATACCACGTGAGTAAGCTTGACAGAATTAAAACAAATTATGCAAAATTAATAAGGACTTCATTATGTGAAAGCCCATTTATTTATATTTAGTCCTCAATTTAAATTAATATCTCTTTGTGCATAATTAAAGTCCGGCCCGTCTGTGGACTCGGTAGTAGATAGTTAATAGCACCAGTTACTGTAAAATTATGAAAGCACCAACTTTGTTGGCTTCGTTATTTTTAAGCTTAAAATTTACAAAAGTAGTGCGTACGTAAAACTTTAAATTAAGGTTGGAGTTGATAATTCTTTCGATTAAATAAATATACACTTTGTATCTTTGTACCTTCCTAAATGGGTAAAACTAACGGCTTTACGTGCACGGGCTGGAGATTACAATTTTTATTGACCCGTTAAAGTGGGCGGCAGCGCTTTCCCGTAATAGGACCTGTACAACCAAATGATTGAACATGATATCTATGCAAGCTCCATCAGGCTATCGATCCAACCAATCTTACTAACTTTCCCTAATCAGAACAACTATGGTGAAAGTTATTAAATAATCATACTTGTTAATAAAAACATACATATTTGTAAATTGAAGATATAAATTGCTGTAATAGATCTAGCTTTAAACTGAAGCTCGTATCAGCCCACTTTTATTAATACGGAATTAAAAGTAGTTAACTGTAAAATCAGTGGCGGCGCCTAACTCGGTCGTTTGTCTGCTTCACTTTAAACGAATGTGGTGGTTTTTAATTAAAACTGAGTCGCAATGGAAAAGTCACTCGGACTTCTTGCGCCCGTCATTAGAACCTCTACAGAGTTGGACTAAGCTTGGAATGTTAAAGCTTAAATATTGGAATTAAAAAATTATGTACAGTCGAGAAATTTTATTGATTAGCAGATTTTTAACAGAACAGATAATAAGATAATTAACAGAACAGAACAGAGACAGCTATATTGGTCAACAGTATTATATTTATCACAATGTGGCAGGTGAAATTAATATGTCAAATATTTTTATATGATTTACGTATGATTTTATGAAACAATATTCGTAATGTAGTGGGTCAGCTATTTAAATATATAATTTAATAACGGCCCGCCATAAACATATTGCTGAGATATTTTTAATATTTAAATTTGTAATTCAGAAAATGGCATAATGCCATTTCATATGCCGTAATTAAATTGCTGATTCATTTTGAGATTATTTTATTTAGCTCTCGAATACGTTGCCCATTATCATAATTAATGTTGCAAAATGACTGCTCCATCATTATCAGTTTTTTACATCCTCATAATATATGTAATTCAATCGTATGCAATTACAGTCCAAGTTAATTCAAAAACACAATTACTAACTTCTTAAAAGAGTCGTCATAACAGGAAATATTTATGAGCAAAATAAATAAATAAATTGAAAGTATGATACTAGTAATAGTGACAACTTTAAGTGGTTATTAACCCAGTAATTGCAAATAGTCCCTGTTTTGAAATTTAATTAAGTAAGTACATCAATTATTCTAAATTAAAACTATGACTAACATACAGATTCTTAATTAGATCTACCACCCCTTCGATGAAATGAAATGAACTGGTAGAAGCGCCTGAAAAAACTCCCAGGCTTTAGTAACGACATTTACAAATTACCTATGTCATTACGTATTACAAACATATTTTTTTGTTTTATTGTTCTATATTTTATACGTATCGCCATTTCTAGTTTGTAGGCTATTTCTAGGCTTTATGTGCCTTCCAAAGAATAGAAGAGCTTGAACTAACATGTTTTTTTATTCACACAAGGACCAACCATGTCAAAAGTATTTTTCTCGTAATTGAAACCAGAGCCCTAGAAGTTCTTCGTCGGTCAAGCTCTTATGATCTCAATGAGCTTCGATATTAATTAAATTTGTAAATTATTGCAATAAATTATTATATATACCAAACAAATAAAGTCCTAATGTTGTTTACAATGTGACGTTTATGATTCTTAGTTATAACAGATATGTACCTTAATACTGTTATTATAGAGATAGGGTAATGACAATACAACATTCAATAGGATCAGGCTAGTACTGAACTTGATAGGTTGTACTGGTTCAAAGGTGTTTTAAAAATATATATTCATCAAATCAATCTTATTTGTTTCATAATTTCAAATTATTTGTAAGTAGTAGTAGTACAACCAATATTCTTATCATGTTTATTTTTATTCCACCCTGTATAGTTCTAAAAATACGGCCCTGCATTGAACCGATCCGATTCAGATTATTTTACTTGAAACTTTAAAGGGGTGCAATTAATTAAGTTTCAAATAAAAAATGTTGCAAAATCGTAGGTTTTATTTGAATGATATAAAATAAAATGGAATAGATTTGGTATGCTTATAAGCATCCTTCGTGTCGTGTTGGGTAAGTGTTGACTCTTTTGTAAGCTAAATCAAATAAAAAGGGGTTCTATTTGCCAATTATTTAAATAGGTGTCTGATTTGAAGGGATGAAAATGTAACACGACTCTGTAAATATTCAGACGCGATTTGAATTAAAACGGGCTTACGAGTCCCAATGGGATTTCGGGCGTATCGAATTTACTTATGCTAATGTAACGTCACCCGGAAGACAAGCCTATTTCTAAACTAATTAACTTAAAAAGATTTTCTATAACACGGACCAGTAAGTGTGCTGAACACCATTTAAACCAAAATAATAAAGATAGCAAACACAGTACGAATAATTAAGACAATTTTTACAATGAATTTCACTAAAATATTTCAAAGCAAATTCATATTCCAAAAAACAATTTAGGCTTAATTTCTGAAGAAATTGATGTAACTTTTCCAAGTTTCAGAAATAATTAATGTCTTCTTATAACTTGTATGAGCCATCGTAAAGTAAATATTTTTGTGTTAAAACTCCACTGCCACGTCGACTTCCATCACAACCTATGCGATGAAATAACTCCCATTCAACAAAAGATTTTCATTAGATTAATACAATATTCATTCAAGTCACGTTCACGTTGTTACGTTACATCAAAGGCTGTTAATTAGTTTAACAAAACCATTTTATACTATTAGCAACAGAATACGTTTGGCTTTCATTTGATATGAATCACTGGGAACTTGTAAATAACACAATTTTAATTTACATTACTACTTATAAAGAGGTAACATTCAGAACCTATGCATGTCATTACAGTATTATTAAGTAGGTAAGTAATTAAAGCTTGATATGCACTAAAGAGTCATTAGTGCTAGGGATCGCTGTCAACAATAACACTTATTGTGAAACAGTTTTAGGCATCTGTGTTTAAGTTACAGCCTAAAAATAATTTAGCCCGGCTAAGGCAATGCTGCAAAAATGTTGCACACTGTGTACCAATAGAAATTGAATGAGTTACATATCCTATTAAAATCATAGCCAATATAGGTGTCACTGCTGGGCACATGTTTTCCTATTTGGGAGTTACATAGGAGGTGTTTAGGCCATAACACTATCACGCAGGCCCAATGCGGCTTGGTGGGTGAAAGCGATTACCGTATCAATCGGGACCAAAGCCTAAATGTACTCCGAATCACGGAGAAGCCCAAGATAACAAATTTAATTGACACATCCAGGGATCAGCCATGGCGAAGCTTGCTTTGTTTCATTATAGAAGCTAGGACGTAGCAGCTGTAAATATGTGTCCCAGTACTTACCTCGAAACAATAATAATTTCTCTAAAATTTTTCGACATTAAAAATTAATTGAAATAAGTTGAAATTTTAATTTATTAAAAAAACATTGCGAGAATTTTTCTCAATGTTACATTGACCCGACCAAAAGCATCTAGATCAAGATACAGTTCAGATAATATTTATATTTTGTGAGCCAATAAAATTAAGTTTTCTATTGTACATTTTATTTCGTTTATGGAGCGCTTCTGGCTAATCCTAGCATAAAATACAGTTACATTATCGTTGATATTATACATCGTTAAAAGTTGTCAGTCTCATAAAACTTGACCGATTATACAATGTGCCCACCATCAATAACTCTGCTCGGGATTTTCCAATAAGTAAAAGAAGATGGAGCACTCCTAATCTCATTCCTTCCAAGGCTCACTTAAGAAAAAATTCAGAGGACGTTCTAAAATTATATTTTTTTAAGTAGCGAAACTCATCTCAGGATAGTATCATTTCGTCTAACGAAATATAATGTCATCTACTCTTGCATTATTTTATATTAGTGATATAGGTTTCTTGTCAACATTCAGCGCCTCGTAGATAGATTCAAACCCAGCTTAACTCATTGCGCAATTTGCGGCATATGGAATGTAAAAGGAAAAATATTATTAGTAGTAAACAATTGCACTATTTTTCGGTGAACTAGGAGAAGCAGAAGTTATAACTATAGTTATAACTATCTATAGATAGTTATTAACGGGATTTATACCATGTGCCTTTTTGTTTTTGAGTTCCCGATCTGAAGCAATGTTAGCTTGTGCAGTGTGCGGTATTCTGCCTCTTTGAAAGAATCTCAAATGGTATTAAGTGTGCGAAGTAAGATTCTCTCTCTCTCTCTCATATACATGCGTCCAGCTGTTGGATTTCCATGATAATCCCCATACACTGCACCCCATATTTCAAAACAACGGTTACACATTTTTTCATCAATATTTTCCATAATTATATACTCACGTGCAAATCTAGCGACAAATAGATTAACCTGCACTATGGACCTATTTATCCTTAATAATAATCAAAAGACTTAACGTAATCTTCAATCGTAGTAGGCATGATATCTTTGTAGTAATCTCTAAAGAATAGCTCAGTGCGAGTGTGGAACAAACAAAAAGTGAAAGATGACGCTACCTTATCTTTGTAAACCTCATTTGTTCGGACAGATGCTTCTAATCCATCAAAATGTCATTTCGAGGCGGTGTTTTCCTCTAGCTTTAAAAAAATAAATCTCACCACTCACTCCTAAGGCAAAAAATGTTCACAAACATCCGTTTAAGATCTAGACATTTGTAACTTCGCAAGTAGACGGTCGTGGATTTAGAGATTTAAGATTTCAACCCGGTTTTCAGAAGCAAGATCGAAATTGAAAAATAAGTAAGTACCCGAGCGCTTATACTTTATTAGATTTTTTTCTAACGACAGTAGTAATTTTAGATCGCATGCATTTTGATATATTCCTGTGTCTTTCTATCTACAATTTTACAATTGTGCCCTGTGGTATGTGTAAACTTAGTTCAGGTATTGAATAGTTTTTCTCTTTATTTAAGAATATATAACACATATTTTAAAAGGGCTCACGAAATAATTAAAATAAGCCCTTAATCATTATTGTAAAATCTACTGCTTCTGGCGCTCCACACTTTTATCTAATTCAAATGCTTTTTTATATTTTGTTTTCTACTCTTTAGTTTTGTCATGTTGTAATCGATTTTTAATACCATTTTAACGCATTATATTATATGATATACTAACACTTCAAGTGACCGCAAAAAGATAAACTTTGCAGTCTATCTTTGGACCTTACCTTTTAGATTGCGATCCGAGAGCACTATGTCAAGATTTATCAAAGCCGTGTCATTAATAACCAAGTGTTATAATTATCAATATTTTTTTTGGATTTTGTTGGTCCTTAGTCGCCTGGAACTCACCTTAGTCTGTACATTTCTGCTAACGTTTTGCATATTCTTTAAAAATAAAGAAGATACAATAAGAAGAGAAGTTTCAACAGGGTAGGAGACAAATGTTCAAATCTTACTTTACCTGATTGAATTCTTATATCGATATAGAAATAGAAAAAAAAAAATGTAAAGTATTTTCTACGAATGCTAATCGAAATTATATTTTCACCAATCAAATAAAGTCACAAAAACGTGTTCGAAATACAAAACTTTGTTGAAATTGCGCCCACCAGAGATTTGCAGCATGCCCTAATCAGTTTACGCCGAGGAACAGAGACGAATTTAGTTGGCTAACAGTTGTTACGGAACATTTTTCGATCGCCTCAAGGGAATCGAACAAAATGTTATACGAAGTTGGACGTGAGTTTTAAAGCTACAGTCAGAATATAGGCGAGAAGCCACTATGGAACTGACTATCTTACCTACAACATTAACATTATTGTTATGGCGACAGACCTAAGTAAGTTGGTGGTAGTTAACCAGACGGACTAAGGAAAAACCATACCTTTAACCAATCCCAGCTGAAAATTTTTGACTCACTGGAAATGGAACCCGGACCTCCAGATTTTAAGTATGGAGTTACAGCCTCTAGACCACAGAAGTGGTTAAAAATCTAATAATATATTCAGTTTGATCAAATGTCATAATAATATTTAAGTGTATCGACATATTAGTAAGATACTAATGGGTATTATATAAGAAAATACATATATATTATATTTAGTCAAATTATGTTTCGTGATTAACCTCGCATAGGCTTTTTACTTTTGTTAACTGTTATTATGTTGTGATACCATTAACCGTTATTTAATATTTTGATCTATACTAGCCCGCCATTTTACAAAAGAATTTATTTTTTGCTTATTTTTGCATAGCTGAAAATTGACAAGTAAACAATCAAACTGGTTATATGTCAATTGTCAGCAACAACAAAAAAAAAGTCAAAATTTATGTAACAATCCCGGCACATTTCATCTTTTGGTCAAGAAATCTTTTTCTGTCTGACATACACCCAGCAAATTATTACAAAACAAAATCAAAAACTAACCTTTATTAATCTAAAAAAGACCATTATTATATTTCATTTAATTAATAAGTGAACCCTTAGGAATCTTTTATGAATTATCAAACATATTACAAGTACCCAAGTTATACAAAACTAATATAAGAGAGATCATGCTGCGTTCTAAATTTATTTTTAGTAAACATAAACATAGTCTACATAGTATACGATTATCATAGATTGAAAACCTTTTTAAAAATTCTGCTTACGCTGCTATTAAGTTTAATATAAACATCTACAAATATGGGCAGCAGACATGAAAGGACAAAACTATATCAGAAAGACCTATATTTAAACGAAATCATATCCATGCAGAGCCTTTTTACACTAATAAAAGGGTCTTAATAACATTAGCGTGAAGTTTTTATGAATGTGTCCTAGGTTGAGTGCAAGAGCGCAACTAAAATTGAATTTGTATTATTAATTTGAAAACGTAGTTTGGATTGACGTGCCCATTGTAAGCGAAGGCGACAAGAATAAAGGAGAATGCATACTACAAATTTTACGCACATCAGAAACATATATATGAAGGGAGATAACATTTTCCACTTAAACTCAAATCGCTCAGATAGAAAAACAATTTTCAACTACAGGGTAGAACCTTCACTAAAATACTTCTTCACAAAATCTCCACTAATTGTAGTAACTATATTTCTCCGTAATACCTTTTACCAGGCCAACACGATAGAGTTTAAAAAAGAAATAACGATATTTATTGGGGAGGTGTATCAGCTGGGGTTATAAAGTTGTATAAAACTCCTTATTCCGTAAAAAAACGTAAGAAGGATTATTTTCGTATCATAATGTAGATACTTATTGATTATATTAGCTAAAAATTCATTTTCTTTGTAGAGAACGAAAACTTGTACAGCATGATTACCGGCTAATGTTAATATATCTTCAAAAATCTTATAATTCTACGTGTCATACAATTTTTACATTTGGAATACTTAAAATATTACATAATTTAAAATAAATTTTCGGATGCCCAAGATTCGTTGGAGGAAGCGGCTAAAACATTCATCGTTCATTCATTCATTCATCTGTATTAGATAAATATCGATAGTCAACGTAATGAACATAATAATCTCTGTAAAACTATCTTTTATTTGAATAACACTTGCTCCGTATGAACAGGACTCGTTATATGAGCTCAAACCATCGAATAACGAGACATCCAGATCCGTACCGCTCAGAAAAATTCAATTACGCGCCAGTTTCATTTTTTGTTTTTGGTCCTGTCAACTGATAGAATGAAATATTGTTAAGAGAATTTAGGCATTGATAGAAAACGTAAAATGATAACTCCTTAGATTTGACAATGGCTTGCATAATAGCGTTCCATCTATTTATTAATCATCAGATTTTTAAAAGGAAAATAAGAATATTTGTTTTTATTGAAAAAAGATAAACTTTTTTGAAATATATTTGAAAACTTTTCTTGTATCGTACTGAATAGAAAATTGTGTATTTCATACACTAAACAGTTTATTATTATTATCAAATTAGAGTTTATTTATTTTAACTGAAGGTTTCTAAAAAAGAAACCCAAGGAATCGCCATTTTTATTAAAGTTACGAAATCTAAACACATTTTATTTTTATATCAATCTTTCATTTCCCCGAAACGTGGTATCTCGGTATCTAATCATAATGTTAATATCCAGCATTTGTTGATCCTACCTATGATGCCCGAAAAGGATTTTTTTTAAACGCGATGTAGTCCTCAATCTTTAGGATATAAGAAACTTCAAATATAATAAAGGGCATACTGTAATATAGCGAAAGTCAGTTTAATTGGCAAGTTGGGTAAATAACAGGCACGCCTTGTAAGCGTATCCCTAACAGTTCAGTTAAAGTAGACTAGTTTTGCTACTAATTCATTGATTTGTTGAGCTCAAAGCTGAATCTAGGCAAGTAGTAATTATCCGCATTTCCAATTAAAGGAAATCTAATATAAATTAAAGTATAAAAAAATCGAATTAAAAATAAATCAAAATAATAATCAAATAAATCATAAAATAATTAAATTACATAATAATAATAATAATCTTTCCTAAATATTTCGTACGAATTTATTAAACATTTCAAAACTTATTTAAGTCTTATACAAGTTCAATGAAAATTGAAGATTTATTCCGATCTATCAACCTTGTCTGTCCTCTATGGAGCCCTATAGTAGACCTCAAGAACTTTTTAGACTTAAATATTGAATATCAGAATTTAAATTATAAAAATAAAAAGGCGTTCGAATACAAAACTCTTTAAATTTTTCCACAACTATTGCCTTATTCTGAATTTTTCTCACAAAGTATATTCGAAATATTAAAAACGAGTGTAGATAGTAAGAATAAATATAAGCAAAGCAATATTAAAAAAATATTTAATTGTCTTTTTAGAGTTATTTAGAATATTCTTCCTAATTGTTGTAAAGCTGGATGCCAATTAGTAAAGCCAGTGACGTGAATAAAAGAGCACCCTCGCGATTAAGCCCGTAGCAAATTTTTTCTACCAACATTTACTTCAGGGCGTCCGAACCCATTAGGCCAGCCATTTGTACATTAATTTCGTGAATAATTTTAAGGATAAATTTAAATGCACCTTTATATTTTTTAATTTTACTTTGAACGGTTGTGTTTTTAGATTTTATTAAGAACTTTCAATTTGAATTAGGAACATAATAGGAAAATGATGAGGGATCGATGGTGATTTTTTTATAGAGTTACAAGTTGATAATAAGGTTTATTAAAGAATATTTATATAGTTTCAGCTCATTAAAGGACACAATATTTAAGTAAAATAGATTCTAGTTTAACCAACGCAAAAGCCAAGGAAAACAGCGACAAATGACTACGAAACAAAATTAATATTACTCATAATATCTAGGGTTCTAGATTTATAGTCATGGACATTTAGCCGAAATAAATGTTTTGATTTTGAACTATATAAAAATTGCGGACGATTTTGTGCGACGATTTATCATTGTAACAAAGGGTACAAAACTAATGTCTGAGTTGTAAACTTGATCCAAGGGCTCACTGTTTTATATGCAGCGTATTTCTTTGTTTGGAATGATCAGGAAGCCTACAATTAAGCTGTGCCTTTCATATATATTTGTTACAATATAGAATTAAAACTTATTCGTTGTTGTTTAATAAATTCCCGTATTATCTAGCCCAAAGTAATTGATAGTTTGGGTGAATAATATTGAATATTTTTATCATATTTCTATATTAGAATAAAATATAATAAATATACCAACAACTATAAACCGAAAAACAATTGTTTTTATCACACAAACACCTATCAAGCTAAAATCGCCGCATCACCGCATCTGAAAAAAACTATTATTAAATTACTTTCTTCATTATCGATAACAAATATCTAAGCTATATCTAATTTTAAAAATAGGATATCATTCAGTAGAACCTCTCTGATTGGGTTCTATTACGATACAATTTTATGAATTTGACTCTGCTTCCGCTTTTAGCTACCAAAAGTTAAACTCGCTAACTTCGGTGTGCTAAAATTACATGAAAATAACGACTTTTCTCCAAAAGATATTGGAGGAAAATTAAATCGTTTGTGGACAATATGGTGAAACAGATGGTGCTCGCGGTGAATAGTTAAAGGTCTTGTACGACGTAATGGATGTTAGATGTTTGAAAAAGGAATTTTTGTCAACTCTTCCGTTCAACCTTTTGCTATGAAAAGCCTTGCTTAGCAATGCAAACTTCATCCTGGCTATTTTTAAAACATATTTATACGTGTTCGTTACTTGAGAAAGAACTATACGCCAAGTATGAATTCTTTCTGACTAAAATTAAATAATTTAGCCGCGATATACTACTGGGAACCTTGACTGAATTAAGATACGATTGGAATTGTTTGGTATGACAGTTTAATTGTGTTTAGTGACATAAATTAATTAGTAAAACCTGGAATGTACTCCATTACCCTGAATCAAAGGTTCAAAGTGCAAACAATCCTTATGTCAGCTTCGTATTATGTTCGTTTTAGAAGTTTCTGATTTTATAAGTTGTCGAGACCTCAGTTCTTTAGTTAATGGGACCAAGAATTATGAGATTTATTTTATATTGATTGATTTTTCTTACTAGTACATGTTTATTGTGCATTATTTTATCCAGTAAATAAAGACTGAAGGAAGTTTACTAAAATTATTATATTATTTTTACGAACTTACCTAAAGGTATTTGAAAACTGGTATGTCCTTTGTAATCAACCGTACCATTTTTTGAATTTTATTTCAGGTGCATTTCGTTCTTGGCGATATTAAAAATACGTATATCTAAACACTTGTATCCACATAAATAATTTCAATTAAACAAGCCTCATGTTTTCCATCCAAAAATATCGGAACAACGATGATCTACAGTACAATAAATAACCCTATATCGTACGCTCATGTCCGTGGGTAATGATTTATGGTTGGAGAAATTCAACTCACGGTCGAGGTTGCGTGTCGGTACGCCACGTATCGCTTAGGACTCTGGTACACTTGATTATTTAAATATTCATGTGTTAACATGAATTCAATCTGCCTAAAAAATAATGAACTTAGGCTTTTAATTTAAGCTATGTCATTTCCTAATTTCCAATGCTAAAGATGTCATAAACCCTGGCTGTCAGTGGTTATTGAAACATATTTATTTTTGCTCTGGATTTTGTGGACATACTTTTTTATACTGAAAAAGTATTTTACAATAGGTTAAGTTATGACAACTTTACTAAGAAAATACACATGAATTGGAAATATCTTGTAAAGTTTAAGAAGTGAGGTTTTTAAAAGCTGCTTAAATATCTGTTAAAACTAACATTTAAATCAAAGCAATGTTTATGAGTTTAACGTATTTCTACAACCATGCCAAATAATTTCCTGTGTGGAACTATTATATCTTACTGATCTGTATTCAAATAAAGATATTTTATTATTATTTCTTCACCTAATTTGCTACCGAAATAAAAATTGTCTCACAAGCTTGGAATTTTATTCGGTAAGCCACAGCCCTTAAATAATGCGTAAGGGGAATACCTGACAACCATTATATCTACCTTGTTTGGCATGCCGGAATAATGAAGGGCTTTTCATGAAAATCTCTCGGGCGGATGTGAACGTACTAACACCGTTAACTAAAGAAGTTTGATCTTTTTTACTTAATCCTTTTTACGGTAGGACTTGAAGGTATGATCAGTAAACTTCGATGAATTTTCTTCGTGATTACTTCAGTAATAATTGAAATATTAAATTTATTTGTGAATTACCTATAGATCAAAATTATTGAAATTGCTTGGTATATTGTTGTTATTTGAGTTACAACTTACCTTAAAATGGCGTCAATTGGGATGACATCGTGCCTTTTTCTCTTTTTTTTAAGCCAACTCACAGATCTCATATTCAACATTACTTTTATTCTGAATAAAATGAAATAAGTTTTAGTTAAGTATCTAATTTACATGTTCATTTTAATATCAAATATAATATATTCAGATTTAAGATCTCAATTAATACTGGTGAGATAAAGATTTTGTGTTTTGATTTTTTTGATCTAATTACAATTTTGTCAACCATGATGACCAAGCGTTAGACAAGCTCAATATTAAAAATCAAAGTATTTTTAATATTGATTTTGATCCAATTTATTAATTTATCAGTGAATAAAGAATATAACTACCTTATGGATTATTATTCCAACAAGTCGGAACATCTTTATTATTATTATTATTCAGGATTTACTACTAAAACAGATACTTTAAATTTATTTCACATATTGGACCTTTAAGTAATTACTCTTGCCCCAAAATCTATACCAAAAATCAAAAGGGGTTCCCTCAAAAAAAGCTACTTTGTAAAGACATGAATTTAAAGATACGTCAGGAACAGATGGTGCGTTGTTCGTAAATAACGCGTGTGTTAATTTCCTTACACAACGTACATATTTACAACCAATGAAAACTTGCAAGTAATAGATCCAGTTATATATAGGTAGTTATACTTAAAAGAACCGAACCGCCAGCAACAATATTCTATTAACAAATATCAATAGTCCTACCAAAATTAAGTAAGCTAATACAACCCTATATATATTTGGTAAATTAATAAAGAATTCTATTCAACAAACCTCATCAAACTTATGTCTATCTTTATATTAAATATTGAACGTATTCCCTCCTTCATACAATAAGGGTTACTTTAAAAGAGGCGTGAAAAAGCACTTTTTGTGCCTTCAAGGTGAGGGTGGGTAGGGCAGTATGTCGCATACTTCACTATCTATCTTCACATATGGACTCCTCTACCGCTTATCGTCAGATGGTATCAAGTAATTTGCTGAGCTTAATATAAAAAAAACTAACCGTACGTTTTTCAGTTCGATAATATTATGATAACGCATTTCTCGCTAGTTAAGGAACTTTTGGGTTTCGATGAAGAAAACAAACCACCAATCATCATTGTTGACCTGAATGGGTTAATGGAATATTTGTGTTCTTGATATCTTCAGTAATTCAGAAGGCAAGGTACCCGTCATCAGAGACTAACCCCCATTGGCCCAGCGTTGTGGTGCAGGGTTAATAACTTTTACGTTCCTTCAACATATGCGGGTCGGTGTCCAGCATTGGTATTTATGATTGTAAATTGGAAAATATTTTTTATAAATTATAACACCACATTGTTATTTAGCTAAATAAAAACAAAAGTACAGTAATATTTTTACGGATAAATAATACATACGTTTACAAGTTCTATCGTCAAGTGCAAAGCTATTGTGTAAAAATAAATGAACTCAGATGCAATTCAGTGAACCCGTAACTGGCCGAACTTTATCCTGGTGAATCCCCTCTGGTGACATATGGCAACACTTATCCCTCTAAACTACTGCTATTTCTAGGGTCGTCATTTCAGAGATTGAAATAAAGGGAATCGAGTAGAACGGTGGTATAATATACCTGATATTAGAGTTGCTAATGTAAGTTGCAAATTTGGCTGACTAATTACATAACAGAAACCAAAAATAATCCACGAGAGTTTTTTTTCCTATTTGCAATATACTTACAAATAATATAATGCAGAGCTATTAGTATATCTAGAAATCATTATTAGAAAATAAACTGGTTGAAAAGTGCTTTGTCCTCATATTATTATTATGTAAAAACACATGACAAACACGTGTAAATATAATAAATCGCTTTATAGAAAAGATGGTTTACGTTTTACGCTAAATAATTGTAATATAAGGTACTTAAATGTATATCCTGAATACCTCTGTTCCCTGAATTACTAATATGTCATAAACAACTAAAGTATAAATTTTGATCACATAAATATATTTTATATTACAAGCAACCGTAGAATATTGCTTTTGTTTTTCGTAGGCACTTAAACAGCAATATATTTAATCTCTATTTAGGGAAACCTACGTATTTTCTTATTGACGTAATGCATTAACTTTATTAACGACATCAATAACAATAAACATATTTGACGCAAGACGTGATCCCAAAAATAGAGTCGTCTGCCAGTTTTTCGCAATTTATTTTATTAAATTTAATCGAGTTCTTCAGTGATAAACCTCTTTACTTTAAGCGCCTTAGCGTGAATGTAGTAATTGAAATTGCGATAAAATGAGAACGTTCGTAATTTATACCAAAATTTTAATAATTTTGCTTTGTATGTAGACCTAAGCAAGTTCATGAACACGGATATTTTTACAGCATCATTTTTATTCCTATTAAAATCAGATGAATAATGAATCTGTAAAACACCCGCATATCAGCCGGTGCCCTTCTACGAGTTAACAGAATGAAACTGAGTAAAAAATATCAGTTACTGGGTTACAAAGAACGGGTTACAATTACAAAGAAAGACATACTCAAATTTAACGTTTTATAGGAAGTAAGACACATAATGTTTGAAAATATTTAGGAATTAAAAAACACAACTTTGAAAAAAACCCAGAGAAGTATGCATAGCCAACTGGACATAATATCCCCAGGTATATATTATAATATATATATATATATATAAGTATATATATTTAACTTTGGTAATTATTTAACTATTTCTTTGTTCTTATCGCAAATAGTGACCAAGATAAAGACGTTTCTTGAGAATTCAATATTTCTCGCGTTCAATATAGTCGTGTCATATAAACGAATGTCACTCGGTAACATATTGACTATGACAGTTTTATTGAAAGCTGTGGAGTGGAAAAACGAAGTTACAATCGCACTGGTTCAGTATATTTTCTGGAATTATATTGCTGAAGAAATTACGAAAAGTTTATGTAACACAGACGTTACAGTTCACTAATATATATAAAACAATTTAAGGATTGCTATCAATTACATAATAGATATTTAATTTAACAAAAAGTTGATATTACTTTAAAAACAATAGTACAATAAAATATTTGTGTTAAATAAAAAGATATTTTATTTTACTTAATTATTATCTACAAATTTATATCAATAGTTTGTTTACATGTTAACAATATTTACCTGCTACCCAATTAAATGTATATAGTATATATTAATACATGCTAATAAAAAAACATACACACAGATTGCGAAATTTGTTATTAGTTCTCAGTAAAGGCGCATAAATCTATTTCATTTCAATAAAATAGATTTATAGAAATAATTTGTTGAAATTTAAGTTATAAAATTATCTGATATCAACCATTATTTTAAAAAGTCTACGTTGAATAAATATATTTTAAAAAATATTTGGAATTTCAAACAGGATAAAGAAAAGGATCCTTACAAACATAACTAAAGAAATCCACAGCAAAAAGTCGTAATTAAGCACGGTATCAGTTTGTGGATATCTAGCGTCTTGTCTGAAATATAATCTGGTATTGATAAATGGCCTCTTTTGCTTTTCAATGGCTTGGGGCGAAAAGGGTTTGTTATTTTTCCCGTGGAAAGAATATTTAGCAGAGTTTTGAATATCCTTCTATTGTATCATTGACTATTTTATTTATATTATGTACCAACTTACATTATCGTCAGCTACGAGATGTATATGAAACTATGAAATGTACTACCTGTATTATAGTACACCTTTGATATATATATACACCATCTGTACACGAAAAAATTACCTTGCAAAATATAATTTTATGTGCAAAAAACAATAACAATTTTATAAAATGATATTTTTTATTATTGGAAGCATTTTTTCATTTTGGAAAAAATGGATCATACGTCATACGCAAATAAGTCTCCTTATTTTTAAGAATTTCATTTATATTTTTAAAATTGACGTATCACAATCCGTATGAATTCTTATTTACTTTGTCAAATGCAAGTCATCTGAAGCACACCAAATTAAATACAAATATTATACAATTAAGGACAGTTATTTCTATAGGTCATTGATAAAACTGTGTAACTTTTAAACATTTTTTAATTAATCTTTTTTTTTTCATTATTATAATTTGTACAAATAATCAAACCTTCGAGAATGTTTATAATTCAGCTTCATAAGTACATAAGCAGCTTCGAATATATGTTAAATTATGAGAAAATATTCATAAAATTTTCAAATGACTATCATTCACCGCCTCTCTTCTTCTGAAACAGCAACAGACTGAAGCAAATATAGGCTTGTACCACTTTGATTACAAACAACAGAACATTAATTATGTTTTTGCTTCCGAAGATACCGGAGTAATTTACGTGCCGGGGTTTTTCGACAAAATAAATGTTGGTAATAAGTTTGTGGCGAGAACCCTTGTTCTTATTACGTTGTGTTATGAAAGGGAAAGATTTATTTTAATGTGATTAGAAGTATTCCACCAAGGATTGTGAGCTTAAAGAAAGTAATATTGTTTTGCTTCTGTTCTGAATGAATCTGAGCCAACGAAACAAAATACTGCCCATTGACAATTTTTTTATACATTGCTTTGCGGCAATAGATTTAATAAAGCTCGCACAAAGCTCGATTAATAATATTATAATAATATTTCTCACGGTCACACATATTATATAGCCCAAACTAAGCATAATTAAGAGCTTATTTTATGGATACTAGTAATATGTGTACAAATATCAGAAATATACTAAATTAGTATACACACATCCAAGACTCGTTAACGTAGTCGTCATACAAATATACCCCTCCCGGGAATTCCAGGACCAGAAAACCCAGGACTTCTAGCTTAATACACAGGGGTAGGAACTGACCACTGACAAAATAATCATGTATATGATAAATGGGACGTAAGTATCTTAACCCAATTTCTAGGTATGTTTACATTTGACTGAGACGGTTCATTATATATTTGCTAATACAGTGTTTGTTAAAAAGTAAATTATGTTTTTTATGAAAATAATAACTCAAAGTCAAAATACTAAACTATACTTTGGTAAGTATATAATATACACTTGTTAAACCTTGCAACAGTTGAACAAAAATGTGATTCCAATCGAGACGCAGCAAAAGGAAAATGTTGAAGATTCGTTCAGTGGTTCTACAGATAAACGAATTTTCGCCCACTTTTAGAGGGTAGATCGACGCATTCCCCGTTCAAACCGATATCTGCAACTCCGCCAAATTGAAATGCCAATCATTGTCCTTTCAAGAATGCTACAGATACGATATTTTGGATGAAGAAGGATTCAAATCAGTTTTCTGGTTACTATGTTTCCAAGTAGCATTGTCACTTAATAAGCTATACAAAAATAAAATAAATTCATTCGTGAGTTGCGTTTCAAAAACAAATTGTCGAAGAAAACCTAGAGCCGGCACAAGGCGCTTTCCTGTGCAAAGAACTTATTTAAGTAGTTAATTAAACTATAAAGAAAACGAGTTGAGGAAATGTATTTTCGCATTTGTTATAACAAGCTTTCTTACATACAATCGTGCTAATTATTAATGGAATATAGTAGATATTTAAACGAAATTACTTCATTTTGTATAGATTTATATCGAATATTATTTTAATCATAAAGTATCCGAAATTGACATGTAAGTTCGTTTTTTTACGTTTGAATGCAATTTTGCAATTTATTGTTTTAAAAAATTCTAGAGTAAATATTTTTGTCATAACAATACAGAAAGTTTCTTTAAAGCATAACTACCTATATGCATATTTAACTACTCTACCACTCAAGTAAGCCCACCATGATAAGATTTTTGGACCATTACCTGCGTAAGTGCATAAGCGTGTTTTGTGTCATAAAAGATGTTTATTTAGAACCCTTTCCTTTATTAACTTTAACTTTAACTATACTTCATGAAATTCAAATTTTTAAACAAACAATTAATAGTATTTTAAAAAGGTATGTACGAGGTACCACTTATTTAAACATCTTTTTTAAACCAGTCCATTTTTGTACTTTAATTTATATTTATTGTGTTAGTGTTTTCGTAGTTTCATACAAGTTATCACATAGGGCGCATATCTTCTCCACGACTTTTATCTTGATTATTTATGCACATTACTCGTACGAAACCCCGTTTTAAATCTCAGAGAACCTTCTGTACAGTTAGATTTATTGTCTCTAACGTAAAAGTCCGATATCAAAACGGCAATCAATTCCACAAAAAGAGGTTGGAAGAAGCAAAATTGGAAAGTAATCTTTGAAAGAGGGAACCCGTGATCTATTTATCAATAAATTTCTTATGGATATACTTCATAATAGCGATCTTTAAATTTTTGTATCCTATATTATAATTTCCTATATTATAATTTCTTATATAAATAGACTGTTGGTATAATGGACAAATATTCAAGTCGATACTAACGTCATTTCATGCTATGTTTACTCGGATCTTTTAATCTGTACCTCTGTAAAATATTCATTCGAATACAGAACATTGAAACAGCAAGTTGTCTGTTATTTTCATAACCCATTTTCCAATATAGACAAAACTAAAATTAAAATAATAATATTTTTTCTCATCGAAGCTATGCTCACGATTAAAGAGGTCGTCGTCGTCTCAAATTGCTACCTAACAATAAAAATAACTAATAATAGAATTTAGTATCGTAATATGGTATTTAGTATTGTAATATAATTTAGTATGGTTTAAAAAACAATCTTTTCTGAAGTCTTTATACCTCCGTGGTATGGTTAATTACTTACATAATAATCGGAATTTAAAAATGTGATTCGTTGGTACTTGTAATTTGTTATTTTTGAGTTTCCTATGTTTCAATTTTCACATGGTAAAAACAAAAAAGTAAGCCGACTCATACCCCGTGCGAGTGCCTATTCACAAAACAAACATACTGTTTTTTAAAAGTGCAGAAATTAGGGATGATTAACACAATTTTTTTTAAATAATAAACAACTACAACTCTCTCCATAGGAAAAATTCTCTCAAACTGTAAAAAATACATCATCGTATCTGTCTGAAGGCGAGGGACTATATTGAGCCCGTTATCACGACTGTCTCAGGGAAACTCTAGTCCTGAATAAATACCACGCCTGACCACTTATGCCTGGTCTTGCGTAGAATATTGCTTGCACTTTTGGGGTGGCTCCGTTCAGTATCTCCCAGATGCTCTGAACAGATGGCAGCGTTGCTCTCTGCATATATTGGCTATGCAGAGGTAACGAAGACCCTAGAACGTCTGCAATTGCGTTGCTTGGTGCCTCTTATATTATGGACTTGATCCCTCTCTCTCCTTTCCTACTCACGCACGACCACGCGTGCTGGTTCACTGTCTCTACATCTACGTTACGCACAAAGAGATTACGTGCCTTCTTTTGTTGTTGCTCAACTCCTTACCGACACACAAATCCTTCATACAACACGGGCTTCTTCAAAACAAGTGAGAAAAGGCACTTTTGGGCCGGAAAGGTGGCGGTGGCTGGGCAGTATGCCGCATGCTTCACTAGTTATCTTCGCTTATAGACTCACCTGTCTGTTCATCATTTTACTGTGTCGAGTCATTTGCTGTATTTTTTATAAAAACAAAAAGCTTATATAATGACGTATAATACAGAAAATTATATTAACGCTCAATTGCGAACTACATGAAAAAGAAAATTAAATTGGTGCGCTTCAAAACTTAGTAAGATTTTGCGTGAGATTAAAATTTCAATTACAATCAAAAGCCTCTATAAGAATTTAAGAGAAGCACAACTTTAATTCTATCTCAGAGATTTGTGCCACGCTTTGTCAATTATCGAAATCACTGACTTGTAGACATTTCTTTTTGTTACAAATCTATTCTATCCGAAACAATTTAACTAATCGAAGAGAAAAGGGCTCTTCGATTAGTTGTTGTGATCTCCTTCTTATTTCGATTAAATATAATTATGAAGTCAAGTACAGTATTTTAATTGTTAAGCTACTACTATACATTTTAAATTTATCACTATATATCGATGAAGAAGAAGCCTGAATTTAATCCAATCCATTAAGAATTTGTGGCTATAAACAATGTATTTCTTAAAGCGGACTCTATATGAAACTCAGTATATGAAAACTATATTACTTAAATTATATCATTCAGTATATGAAAATGTGAAAAATATTTAATCTAAACGTAATTTAAAAAAATTTTGTTTATAATATAAAGATAATTTACATAAAAGTATAGAATCTTAATAATCTCGTATTCAAAACGAATCAAATAAATTTATACAATAGGGATTTCGGTTGCTCGTTACAAATTCAACCTATCTCGAAGAACTTTAGATAATATAAGTTAGAGCGTTTGAAATTTTGTTAATTTTACTCGAATGTCGTATATTTTAATTTCTTCTTGAATGTATATTACTTTCACAATTACATTAAATAAAGGGTCCTATATAATATCTAGTGATATTAGATTTTGTAAAATTATACTACTCTATGCAATTCTCTCTAAAATTTATATTTTATCATTATAATTGATACTAATTTAAATAAGCTACTAAATATTTATTTAGTAAGAAGTTCGCTAGTTTGCTTGACCATTCTCGTTTAAATAACAAAAGCTATGTAATTTTCACCATGGTTGAATTAGGGTCAGTGAACCAAAGTTAGACCTAAAGTTCAACAGTGCTTCGGAAGGCGTGTTGATCTGTTGGTCGCAGTCACTTATGTTAGTGATTCACACAAACTTCGAGTGTGTTTCTCTCATGCAGGCAGATGTTATGCTCAGCAGTGCTTCGTTGATAATAATGATAAATGGTAATAAACGAATTCTTACCTAATTACCTGTTCCGCAAATTAAATTGCTTGATAAAAAATAAAGTTAATTTTATTGATTTCCAAATGAATATCCATAAAAATATATCTTTAAGCACCACTTAACTAAGTTATGCATATGAAACTCTTCAAAATGATCTATAGTCCCATTTACAAAAAGTCGTAAGTTAGTCATAGATATTTTCATATAATGCTAATAAAGGAAAGTTGTGTACACATTTTATAGGTCATAAATATTGTGCCTTAACCTATTTCCTGTTAATCTTTGTCAATTCGGAAGCTTTTAGTTTAAATTTATTGCTTTTCGAGTTAAAATGTCTGCCTATAAAGTAATGTTATCAAAGGACCTTACCGTTGCAAGCCGACACTCACATAGTAATATCTTAAATTATTTAGCTTAACCTTTTTGTTAATGTAATAGAAGCGCTTTTAAAGTGCACCGGTCATTCTTGATGTTGTATCGAGTGTCACTACATGTTTTATTGAATATTAGTTAGTATAGGATATTTAATTTCTTAAATATAATATATGTGCTTCGTGGTGGTGTTCCTAGAGGCGGCTCACTATATACGACTCGTAATTCAAAGAAGAGTAATGCATTCCGTACACTCTTTATACAAGAGATAAGTAAACAGTGCTTTGTATATTTGAGTTAAATGTGTCTTAAAACAAAATATGTTTTTGGAAATAAAAATTATGGTTGTCTATTATAACTGATACTTTATTTATTCATAATGAATTTTGCATGCAAAGAAAAACGTCTAATCTATTTTTAAGATGATTAAATGATTTCTGTAGTACATTGTATTGAAGCAAAGTACGCGATATTAATCTTTGAAGTTACCCGATAAGGTTCTAAATATAGCCATAGTTTTATTCAAGATTCGTAGTTCGGAACATTAGAATTGTATCTGAGGAGTCA
This sequence comes from Acentria ephemerella, assembly GCA_943193645.1. Lineage (NCBI taxonomy): Eukaryota > Metazoa > Arthropoda > Insecta > Lepidoptera > Crambidae > Acentria > Acentria ephemerella. The sequence continues at coordinate 3,575,487 of OW971886.1, read as the reverse complement.
CCTCTTAAGACGGTTCCCCCATCTTAATATTGCATTAAGTAAATTTTTTTTCATATCACGCCTATTAATAATACATTTGAAGTGTAAGAATGACTTAAATATAATTTCTAAGGTCTTGGCCAAGTCATTAAAAATAAAATAATAAAAATAAAAAAATTATATTTTATTGTCAATAAGGTAAGAACCAATTTAATGATTGTTTTCATTTCTAAATGTAGTGAAGTGAATCAGTGATGCAGTTGTATTCTTATAGTCTTCATTTTATTTAATTATTCTATTTTTGTCTCTAAATTTTAATTTAACTATCAACTAATTTAAAAATTGTAGGAACCACTCAAGCATCAAAGTCAACGATTTAATTAAACTGTGTATTCAACTATCCTGTAACGGAATTACATCACTTCGTAAACATATAAGACAAATGTACAAAGTTATATAGAAGGCGTGTAATCAAATAAGGCTTGTGGTTGCTCACCCCTAACCTAACTAATACGAGAGTTATCAAACAGAGAAAGGTGTAAGTTAATAAGGAACCTTATTGTTTAGCTTTTTAACTAAGGAAGGTAGAAATTCAAGGAGCTTAGAGAAAATGTAATTAGAGCGAATACCTCAAACTCTGTGGATTCACGTGGACTTAATATGATAGGAGACTTTGGCCTTGAATTACTAGCTATATTGTTGACCTATACAATATCATAAATAAATGTTTCATTATTTAAACACGAAATTAAAATAAATAAGTATTTGTCTGAAAAAAAGTAAAAAGTTGCAAGTATAGAAAGATCTACTATCAAAGGTAAATTGATATACTTATATTATGCTGATTACTATAAATGCTCGGTGAGTATAGATGCCTACCTATTAAGTATTTTTAGTTTATTAGAGTCAACAGCCAGTTTTAAAAACAATTTAGTTAAACAATATAAAGTAAATAATTTTGGTAGTTTTAAGATAAACACGTCTTACTATTTTTTATTACATTATCGTGGTTATTTGTGAAAATGGTCACAAACGCAAGAGCTCCAATTTTAATTTCTATTTGAATTACCTTAGTAATTTTTATCAAAACACAGCTAATCTTTTGAGAATGAATTATTTAAACCGTTTAATGCTGCATTGTTCCGGAATTTAAGCACAAAGAATTCTCGAGAGTCATACCTAACGTCTAATTTTAACAATAGTAAGAAAACATTATAGTATTGGTGCAAATTTTTGAGCGAAAATGTCTCCTATTGCCTAGAAAAAAGAACTAAATGTTCACTTTGCTATACGCGTTTACTGTCCTCTTCAACTGTTTGATTAAAGGACTAATTGCGCCGAAGGCCTTATTGTTACGTGCTACTTTGACTTTAGTTGAGCTAGTATTTCTAGTGACTTTACAATGTAAATGTAGGTAGTTACTGAATACATTCTGTTTCACAGCGACTTATAATTAAATCTGGATTAGAGGCCCTTTTGTTCGGCCTACCTTTAAGCTTTTGTGTGGATTTTAAATCATGAATGACAATTTGGGTCAACATGTCAATCTGTCGAACGAAACTATAACAAGTTCTTTTTTAATTTATCAGAAACAAAAATTAAGGCAGATCCAGAGGAAAATTATAGAAAAAATCCAAAAAAACTCTCTCGTCAACCTTACGCTGGTCTTTCATGAATATCCATGAGTTTACAGCAAAAAAAGTAATCGTTACTTCCCCTTCCATCTCTTCACAGCAGTATCACCTTGCTCGGCATGAACCTACACTGTGATCTAAACCCCAGGGGTTACATCGAGTCCGTTACCAAGACCGCCTCGCGGAAACTCGGAGTCCTGAACATGGTGGGTACGTATTTCACGCCTGACCAGTTATGCCTGCTGTATAAAACCCAGATCGGGTCTTGTGTGGAGTATTGCTCACACTTTTGGGATGGCTTCGAATACCTTCTCGATATTCTGGACAGATTGCAGCATTGCGCTATGCGTATAATTGGCGATACGGAGTTAACGAACACCCTAGAACTTCTGCAATTACTTCGCGACATAACGTCGTTTAGTGAGTTTTATCGTTTGTATCATGGAAAGTGCTTTTTTAAAAAATCTATTACCAGTGCTTTTTAATAAATTTATTAAAAAATCTACGTTCGATGCAATTTCGGAATTGTCATTTCTACTCGTCCTGATTGCCATTGCCATTGCGTCAGATCACCAAACAGGGACTAAAGAAAGAAATACATTATTTTGTCGTAATTTACTATTAAAGATATGACATGTATAGACATATATGTGACAATATAGTTTTCACGCTTTCTTTTTCTTAAGGTACCATCGCCTACCAGAAATTGGAAATCATTATGCCAATCTGAACCTTATTGACCGCCTCTCTAAATAGGGCTTCGTGCTTATCCCGTACCATTCACGTAGTCTTAGCCATAATGTGCGACATTGTCCTGTCTTGTAACTTAGTCTACTATGAATATATATCTAACGATGATGACAATCTATTGGTGAAAACCGATTAAAAATCTTGGCGGTAGTATTTAATTTTATATTATACAGTAAATTTAATTTTCAAGTGAACTCAACGAAGGAAATATGTATATAAATATTGAAAATAATTCAAATTATATATTCTATGAATGGAATCGGTCAGGAATTACTTATACGTAAAGATGCAAATTTCTCAGATTAGATTAATAGGCGTAATTCGATTTTATAACGCAGTTCCTACAACCGCCGGAGTACGAATTTAATTAACCTTCTTATGAATTATTCCCGTCTGCAGCGGCGTGGAGTTCTCAAATCCTCAGTTTTAATTATATAAAAGTTGGCTTTAACAGATTTTCCTGAAAATAACGTCAGACTTTGTTGTTAAGGTAATTTGAATCTGGAAAAAATATAATTTCCCGTTGAGCTCATAAATCCTAACAAGAAAACCTAAACGTGTTTTTCCTTATAAATAGTAATCATGTTTTTATTGTTGAGACTAATTAGAATTTCCGCGAAGTATTTAAAGTATTAATAAGCTCCCAATAACTTAACTAAATAAAAAATGTTTCACTACGTCAGCTGAATTTTGCAATTTTAAATTGTATAAAATAGGATCCGTATAAAATAACACAACTAACTGGCTGTCCCGGCTTCGTTCGGGAAACTATAAACTTGTTTCGTAAATGCACTGCTTGAGTATTCTGCCAAGCTACAAACTGAAACGATAATTAATAAAAAAATTCTCAGAGCCAGTTCTTTTTATTTAAATTCTATCTGTACTTCCAGAAACACGTGACTGGATAATTGCATCTTAGGTTATGCGGCGCAGTTACATTTTAAGACAAAACGACCATCTGTCTCGAAGCCACAGAGAGCCAGTATGTAGACCGTTGATGCAAATAATTTGCAATGCAGATACGCTGCCAGGGTTGGAGTGACGCACTGAAGAATTTAGTTACAACTGCAAGTAAGTCTCATTTTTTAATACAACAATGAATGAGCTTAACAGTTTGTTTAGATAAACACACTAATATCCAGACCGGCTTGACCTGAATTGAAAAAATATTTTTGTGTTGGATAGTCCATTCTTCGGGGAAGGTTATAAGCTATTTAATATTTGTTACCGACTGAAATCTATAGAGGTGCAGCCGCGGGCGGTAGCTGTATACGTACAAATTTACTATTCTGAAATTACATAAGGACCTTGTTAAAAAAATATTACACTTGTTAACTTAATATTACACTTAACTGAATATTATTCACTTGTTTATATCAGAATAAACAACATTTATCAAATTACATCTATCACAGATTCTCGAAAATAAACGAAACTGTACCGAAAGTAATTTATAAATAATGGTAATATTACATTCTTACTCTTATTCATACTCCCTCACTTGCATTTTATAATGTAAATTCTTATACTGAATTCGTACCCAAACCATCACACCACTCGTGGCTTTGACAAGAGTATTATGCCAGATAAATTCACTGTACATCTAAGTGCAAATATCAAAACTTTTTTTAACGCAAATTTAAAACTAATTTCCTTTTTTTTAATGACTCGCTGGTTTCTTCTCTAATATTCTTGTATGTACCTAAGGATAAAATTTAATAAAAATATATCATTCTCAGTTCAGCACTGTCAGAATTTGAGCGTTGTTTCACTATCAACCTACAGGATCTGTCACTCAGATTATGGCATTAGATTAGTGTGCCAGACATTTTTGTAGAGTATTTTAATAAAACTGATGAAACTGCATTTTGCAATTGCGTTTCAGCAGTCAAAGTTTAATTAGTTAAGTTTGGTAAAACAAACTTAACTGATAAAATTTGATTTTTGAAGATAAATTACTGTTTTATATATACAGTCTGTTCGTGCGAACAATAATACAATAGATTAAAGTAGGATATAATATAATATTAAAATTAGGTAATTTACAATCTATTGTAAAAAATAAAAGAAATAGTAGTTAACAGGAAGAAAAGATACAAAAAACAATCGCCGAACTCGGCTTTATTCTAAAACGTCACACGCCGCTCTTCAATTCTTCAAGGAGGCGGCATGTCTCCTGCTACGAAGCCTCCTTGATAGTTTGCGCGTGAACACAGTCTAAAATTAAAATAATAGTCCAGAATCACTTCATAGCCCTTTATAAATTATTAATGTTAAGAAAATTTTATTATAATTAATAATTTTATGATCTGTATCTGATAAAAGAAATGCTGTCACATTGCCAATTATTGCCGTGATACGGTGTCGCGTAAGCAAACGAAATTCATATAACCTATTGAAATAACGTTCGAAACCTAAATAAAATTATCGGCATATTACGGGTGAATTTAAATGTAAATTAATAATGGTATTTTTGGACTTTAATGATTTGGAATGGAGCCAGCGAGCCAGCTTATCCAGAATATTCATATCATATAAGAATAATATATTGTAATAAAATCTCAAAATGCACTTTATTAAAAATAAAAAAGACTTGGTTATTCTGTGGGAAGTTTTTGAACTTAAATTTAATAAAATTATTCCTAGCTTAAATTCGCTGACTAATTTTTCTACCCAATCTTTAATAAAAGGTGGAATATGTCATATCACACACGCGAATTGAGAGAAAACAAAAGTCAAATATTGGAATTTGGAACACTAATTCAATGCCAACGGATTAAGTGAAATTGCGAGCTTTTCCGTTTACGTTAAATATTCTGGAAAAAAGCTGAATGAAAATGTTAAACTTTTCATTCAACAGTGATTCCCATGATTTCATCGATTAACAAAATATTCTACTTGTCAGTACAGATTCTCCACAAAGTATCTACCCGTAAACAAAGACCTCAATGCTCACCCTGCCACTAAGCTGATTATTTACTTTAAACAAAAAGCTCGGGCTCTTCCCCTTCTCTTTGGGACTCTAAGCATCCTGAAAATGTTAAGTACTCACAGGTGATGTTACCCGCCCAAGCTTACTTTAGTGTTAGTGCATTGTTTAATTTAAGCGGAGGGCCGAAAACAATATCGTATCGTGGTACGGTCAATATTGTATCGTCAGTTTTCACAAATACGTGTCCGATCGTGAACCTCGTCATAGTTTCGACGGTAAGATGTCATGTCTTATCCGTTTTTTACCATTAAAACATCTAATATACTTACTTCTTATCTTACTTGTAATCAAATATTGCTTACGGGCGATAACCTTAACAATTAAAGAATTAACCTTAATGGTTTTATGCAATAAGTCATTAGTTAAATGCACGGCTTGCTAGGAACACTGCCAGAATGGGTGCTTTTGCTAACGTAACAGAAGTGTCTTCTGCTTTAACTGTGCCGATTGTTGTGTTGTTGACAAAAACTTTATAATGTCGGTTGGACATTTCGTATTATGGCAAAAAAATTTTTCGCCTTCTGGGAAAAGTTATTTTTTAGTCTAGAGACTAAAAGGACTTATTGTGAACCTCGTCGTAGTCTCAACGGTCAGATGTCGTGTTATCTGTTTTTTTAACCTTTTTGTATGTGATTTTACTTACGTGCGATAACCTTAACAATTGATTAGTAATATAGCCCTATCTATTTATATCTGCTTCGCTACAATGACAAAATTAAATGCACAGTTCACTAGCTCCACTGCCTAAATAGGTGCTATTGCTAACGTTATAAAGGCATTTTTTGGTTTTAACTGACGATTGATGTATTGCTGCCAGTAACTATGTAATATTTGTCACGACGTTTCACATTATGAGTACATATACCTATAATATTCATATACATGACAAAATTTCGATTTCCTTCTGGGAAAAGTTTTCGTTTAATCTCTAGGACGTGGCGTAATAGCCAGGATGTGGCGTGTTGTGGGAATTACCTAGTGCCTGATAGCGACTGCGCTTCCCGTCACGGGAGTGATCTGAATTCCGCCACAGCAATACAATACAATAACACTTTAAATTACAATATAAAATTGACACATTAATATAAAAAATTCCAGAGCTATAAAATTCAGATATATCATATTTAAAGTATTTTATCAAAAGATAAGGAATATAGACATAATTATTAATGATTTTATATAAAAAAAAATTGATGTCTCTCAGTACAACAGTCTAACAAGGAAGCGATATAAGGGAAGAGTTGACTGAGACGTTCAACTTTGTAGTTTACGTCCCTTAAAAATTTCATATAAATTCTGTCGACAAAATCAATAGAAGTCTTCTGCTTAGGGTTCGATACTAGCAACGTATACTTTAAATGGAGAAAACAAGAGTTATAAAGTGGAACATTGGATTGAATCTCTGTCGGTTCTTATTATAAAGCACAGATTACGATAGGCCTTAGCTGTAATGCATACTTTGTATATGTTGAATGAGAGCTTGCTATCCAAATACACACCAAAGTCTTTCTTCTCTGTAACTCTTTTGAGAGATTCTATCTTTTGACAGATTTTAGAGGGTACAAAACAATTTAATAAGATTAGATTTCGTATGGAGTATTAAGTGATTTCTGTCACAATAAGGTTTCAGTTCAATAAGATTACGCTGCAGGAGAAATAAATCTGATACAGATTCTATTTGCACACATACACACTACATACACACACACACACACACACACTACACACACATACACATATATACACTACGTATACACACATGTATACATTACGCCGAAACTAAATTACTTAAATGAAACAATTAATTAATCGATTAATAAAATGCTGATTTAATGCTTTACCACGCTTTATGTATTTTATCCAGAAGAACTCTCAGAGAATAAATTTTGGAACTTTAGCTATATAATTTTTATAATTAAGTAACTATCTGAATATCGTTGAGATATTCTAGTCATGCCCCTTTTGAAGAGGAATAGTTTAAATCGATCAGATTTATTTAAATATGTGGTAGACAAGTTTGTAAGTCCAAAATTTCAGGCTGTGAGTCTGTGAGAGAAAGATATTGCCAGAGTAATTATTATTCTAAGAATATCAAGTATAGGCGGAGATAAATTACTAAATTCCATTGATTTTCCGGAGATAAATTACTTTATCTCCGGAAAATCAGTGTACCAGCAATATTGCTGTATTGAAGTGATATCAGAACTAGAGAGTGTTTACTGACGATAGTTATTTCACTTACGATTGGTTGAATCCTCACCATCTTGATATTCTTAGAATAATAAAGAGCAATTCATGAAACATCAATTACTACAACACAATTAGGTAACTCAAATAAAAGGGAACGTCTACATAATTCTAACACCGTGGTACTTTGGTTTACGTGTACTGAAGTACATTTCCCAAAAAGGCTAAGGGTTTCTCATCCGCACTTGAAAGGGTACCCATTATTTATTTAGCAGTATAACGGTTCTATTTGCAACTTAAATCTAAGTTACTTTGCCACATAATAATGATTAATTTCTTATTTCTATTAAGCTTTTGTACTGAAATAATTAATTATATTAAAATATAAATTTTAGAAATTATAATACCTCAATTTTATTCCCTGTCTCTCTCTCATCTCTCTTTTTCTTTCTCTCATAATATTTCTAGGCACAATATGATAATTACAAAACCTGTATTGATGACCAATCTTCAATATAAATATAAAAATGTACTATTTTTTTTTATATTAAGCTCAGCAAATGAAACGACACCACCTGATGATAAGCAGTAGAGGAGTCCATATGTGAAGATAGCTAGTGAAGCATGCGACATACTACCCTAGCTACCATACCTTGCCGGCCCAAAAAAATCTTTTTCACGCCTCTTTTAAAGGAATTTGTTATTGTTTATTATCAGACGGGCCTGAAAGCGTAAACTTAGAAAGATTAGTTTACTTACATTTGCCTTACGTATTGTCGTGCATTCAGAAACATTTTTAGTAACATTTACAATATTAAAATGCAGATACAAATGAAAACAGATCTTGCTTGATATTTAAAACATATTTTGCAACATGAAAAATACGTGGGTCGGGCAAAAATGAAACTCATTGTATTTAAAAATCGTTTCCCAGTTCATCCCGTAAATCACCGGATTAAAAAGCTGAAAATGGATGGGTCCGCAATATATTATCTTGGCGGGGATGCTATTGAAAAATAAAACAGAGTTATTATTAGTGGTGCCATCTGTTGGCAGCGTATTATACCTTCTTCATAATAGATTTTTCGCCCTAATTCGTTAATAAACTCTTTTAATTATAGTGACCGTAGCCAATAATGTAAAACTCAAAAAGTAATATTCAAAGAAAAATGGATTATCTTCCTAAGATTTTTCGAGTTGACCATTTGATTTCGTAAATTAAGTATTTAAAGCAACATAGTACTCACAAGCTTCAAAGCATTATAAAAGAGATGCAATTCTTTATTATTAATTCTTTTTATATAACAATAATGTCCATATTCATATGTACAAAGTACCCAGCTTAAATATTATAGTGCTTATACAACGCGTTATTTTTTGAATCCCATTACTTTCAGGTTTTACCCAGTCCGAGTATAACAATGAAATGGTAGGTGTTTTATTTCAGAACATATTATTCCTCAATTTTTAAGTTATATTTATTCATAAATGTATGGAAATTAAATTTGGAAAACAGGAAACTTTTAGTTAAAAAATCTCACTCTAAGATAAAACTATACAAAAGCATGAAGTATTAAATTCTGACATTATTTTTTTGTAAAAATAGCATCACTTTATTTATACATTATTTTTAAAACTAATAAGTCAGCACTCTTCGGTAACCCCATAGCAAGCATAACTAGCTTAATCTCAAGGGAGCTACAACCTTCATTTGAAGAACTATAGCTGTATGATATTATGATCAGTTAAAAATAGGCTGACATGTATCTGTACATCGGGATATGGTACATAAAGTATCTATAAACTTGTGATAATATATCTTTGGCGATACTATTTGTATCTGGCTGGTTTTCATGACATTGAAAAGGTGACATTTCACCAGAAGAATCATATTAGGAAAACTTTGTTTCCCACTATTTTTCATATGTTTTTCTTTCTGGCATGACTGGAGGGAATCGAATGAAGATATTAAATACATTTTAAAATTTTATTACAAAAAGGTGCAAAGTGCAACCCAAGCCACAAAAAAATTGTGACGTTTATGGACCTAATGCCTAGTGTCAGTAAGAGAGGACTGTCAAAACTACTTGTTGCGTTTTATTGATCAGAAGTCCAAAAATTTCTACAGTAACGGGATCATGTCTCTACCTACAAAATGGCAAAAATTTTACGAACAAAACGGCATGTATATACTGTAATTAAATTTTAATTAACTTTAAAAAAAGGATTGAATTTTCGTACAAAATGCGAAGAAACATTTTCGCTAACCTTTTATGTCGACAACTCCAAAAATAAAACAAAAAACAATCGTGTTATAAAATAAAATAAAATAAAGAGTTCCAATGGCAAGGAGGCTATATATAAATTCTTACATTAACCAACACTTTAACCGGCAATTGTTATTCAACCGTCAGTTTTTGAAATAATTATCGCTGTGTTGGTGAAAACCAATCTTAGGAACAGTTAGCCTAATAGGTATTTTTTGTTAATGACGATAACAGCTTAGATAATGACGACTTAAAAGAATTTAGAAAATGAATCCATTAGAACAAAGATGTTTTTGATTTCGATTTAAAAACTTCTCATCTTTTCTCCCACAAAAGAAAGCTTGTGCTCCGCGGTAGGACATCCTACTTTTTAAACTGTTGATTACAATAATGATGATCGTTGCTTACAAAAAAATATCTATATTTGATAGTAAAGACTTCCTTCCAAACAAACCATACCCTGCGTCTCTTAACACAAGAACACACTCCTAATCATTGAAGCCCTAGATATCTAATCCGGTCTTAAATACAACCAGTATAACTTGCGCTTTTCCATTACCCAACTTCCCTGGTCACAGTGTTTCACAAGATGGAACATCCTAAGATTTACTACAATAAGTAAGAGGTCTTTCCCAAATGGTTGTATTTTGCTTTTGTTTCGCCTGCTATAAGTGTGTAACAGCCATTTTTTATTGCACAGCCGTAAAGTAACACAAACATCTGGTCCACAAATTACAAAGATTCGTAGACGGTAGCTCTGAAAAGTGAAAATTCCTTTTCACATCACATAGGAGGGCTTGAAACTTGATTTCTTTAATACCAAATTGTTAGCTATTTACTACAGATTAACATACAATGAGATTGCTCTTTATATCTGCATCCTCTGAGAAGTAATACCAATAAGAGTAATTAATAATTAACCACTGACTAGAAAACTCGTGATGTTGTAAATTTATTCTTTTAAAAGTAAACTAACTAAATATTACTTTAAAAATACTTAGACGTTTTTTTATAAACATAAGTTATTTTAAGACCTCTTTCTTAAGCTAGTAAAATCCCTATAAAATATACCAAGAAAATTCTTTGGCATGTGTTTATAAACAAATAAGTATGAAAAACATGATAATCTATGTTGCATATTTTTGTGATTTTTCTTATTATATTTATATTTAAAATTGCATTGCATGATGCATTGAATAAGTAAACGATTTACTTGTTACTTACTTACTCGTCATTTCATCGCGACTACAACCCTGCGTCACGGCAGTTTCTTTTAATTTTGTCATTAACTTGATTATAGTTTATTAGACAATAAATATGTATTTATTACAAGTCGACCCGGTGAACTTTGTTTTACCTAGAAACTACTACTAGCGACATCTATTAAAAGAAAATTAAAGTAGCAATGAAAGAAATGACAGACCGACAGCATGTCAGTTAGACGATGTTCCATACTAAATTTCCAACTTAAATTTATACTTTCTTTTGGCTTTTCTTGGAGCTTTGCTTTCTCGAGCTTGATTATATTCAAATATATTAAACCTCAGATTGAATTTTACCGAGATTAATTAATACCTATATCTTTTAAAATATAAGAAAGAATATATAAGGGCTCAATATCCACAACAACACAACATAACTTAAAAAAAAATCTATTACATTAAAACCTCTGCAAAAACACTTGTTAGCGTGATCTTTAACCAAGCTTAGCTTTCCGTGAAACCTCAAATCCCAAATAGAGGTCATTATTCTTTCATAAAACAAACTCAGTTAGGCAGGTATTCCACAGAAACTCAAAACTTAGGCGAGAGAGCAATTTCGCAAATCGCTCGAACGAATACGCATGACTTGAAACTTGGTGAAAAGTTTATACGAATGGCGTTTTAATGCCCTCTTAGTGGGAAATTGATCGCAAGCCGTGTCGTGTCTGAAACAACATTTTGAAGGTAATTTATGGCGCGATAAAATATTACTCGTATATTGGTCATAAAATACTTTGGCGTCGTAAATATTTTAATCCAAGTAATTTATTTTTTTATTGTAGTACATAGACATTACAGATAATACATTCAATTTCAAAAAATCGATTTTATATCATTTACTCAACAAAGTATTTAATAATCTTTTTAACATTAAGATCTTTTAGATAATTTAGTAAAAGTAATTGATGAAGATTTCTTTCATAAATGCTGAAATTATGTTTATCTAATAAAATCTAGATAAGTTTAATTATTTTTACTAAATTATCTAAAAAATGCATGGAATGTACAAGATCCAGATTTTATAAAAGCAAGTATTTTAGTTTTAACTTGAGAATGACCAAATTTATACATACTCTAAGACACTACAGATAATAATTTAAAAAGGACAAATGCACTTTGTTATTTCTTGCAAAAACATTTCTAACATTTTCTTAATTTTCGAATGCCGTCTTAAATGTTTAAAGTATTTTAAAGTTAAAAATCATGCACGCCCACCTCAACTTTAACCAGTTTGTTAAACTTTTCAGTATTTGGCCGTCAGTATATTATGTATATTGTTCTAGAATATGTATTTTTAAGTACGTCTGTAAGTCTGAGAATCACTGTCAAATAATCATTCGTGTTTAATATCAATTTAAATCAAAAACATAAAAATAAAAAAAATAAAACAAATTTAAAATAAAAAAAAGTTTTATGTTATTCCATCAGCTCCTCCACCTGTAACGAGATAAGAATAAATTACAGATATATTTAAAGGTGCAGGATCTGTCACGAAACAACTTTGTAACTTGACAAAGTTCATCTTTCCACGTAAAGCAAATAAACTGACTGGGAAAGATGGAGTTTGCAAGATGAGTTAATCAAACAAACTTACTTTGCGAAGCTGAAAATAAAACGTTAATATATAATATTGTTATACTTATAATAAGTAATAATTCTAAAGTTAACATATGAGTTTCGTTCTTATGACGTTCCTTATGACAAGGACTCGGTGACGTTGTGGCTTAAGCGCTCTGGGTTTCATTTACGAAAACTAAACAATTTTCATCGTGGGTGAATCCACGTAGTTCAACCTACCTTACAGATGCGTCTTCTTCTATATCTGTTGCTATATGATTATATAACTCTCGAGGATACCACACTATACAATTAACGTTTGTTCAAAATTTTAATATAATTATAGTAATATGTAATACAAAACGTTTTGTGTTTTTACTATGACTTCACAAATTTCTAGGGACTGTAAAATACCGCCTATCGCGTCATAACGGTACATAGACAAATTGGTATCTAGAAACCTATTGGTATCAAATTATTTTAAAGTGTCTCCATACAAAAATCTCGATCAGTAAAACAAAATGTATGAGGAATTTCAAAATTTGTTTTATTCTGTAATATCATAGTATTTATATGACTATGTTTCGGCTTGGTATTGTTATTATACAAATAGTCATATGGGTATATATTGTCCGACATGATATAGTTATTCAATCACGCCTAAAATACCTAACTACAATTAAAAAGTACCATAATTTGATTAATAAACGAATATTAATAAAGTAAAACGATTATGGCCAACACTTTTATTCCTTCGCCAATCTTTATGGCCACCTAAAATCCCTCTTTTAATTACTATACATTTTTAAGAAATAAAAACAAACTTTTGCCATAACTCAAGTAGACCCATCTCTCTGTGAATAACAATGCGATGGATTTTATTGCTCAATAAGCTGAAGACTGGTTTAAAACATCGCCTGGGAAGAGTTTCAAGAATAATTTATTGCTATCATGCAAAGTTTTTAAAAGAAATACAAGTTTTTATTAAATCACATAATTTTATTACCCATGAGATATACATATACTAAATTCATCACAATATTAACATAATCAGTCTTATAATTATTTCTTGAAGACAAAAGAATTTGATCATAACATGACACACTAAATTCTCTGTTATGTTGTAAGTAAAAATTAAATTTGAAGATAAGTTATAAATTTAACCTTTCACTATGTAATTCCTTGGCATGTCGTAAAGCTCATCAACTGCATAGAAGTTTTGAGTCTAAAAACAATTCTAAATCTTTTAAGCCATAAGACTTTCTTCTTTCATCATTATAATTCAATGCTTCACATACTCTGCAGTAGTGAAAGGATCTAGAGTTGAAGTAACCATGTTCATTAGCAACTTCGAAGTTATTCCTCCACTGGTGGTATGAGAGCAAACTTTCGCTATTCCTACTTATTCTTTTTACGTCATTAGCGAGATCTTGTGGCGTTTTGTAATCGTTTACGTGTATAAAAGAATTTGGTGGTAATAGTTTCTCACAGTCTTCCTTAGGAGGTCCTAATATTATTGGAATTGCACCTTTTGAGAATGCGTTGTGGAAAATCTTCTCTGTTAAATACTGTCTGCATTTAGAATTTTCGAAAACCAAATAAAACTTGTACGTGGTTACGACTTTGCAGTCCGCTCTAAAGTGGCCAGGACAACTGAAAAAGAAACTTCAATAATAATTTGCCTAGACCTTACTTTTCAATGATATATCGATTAGTCCTTTGATGTAAATACTAAGAAATTTTATTTTACATGTGAAGACTGATTAATCTATAAGAAATCTGATAAAACTTTAAAGAGTATCTACAGGATAAATGATTGAATATGATATATTTTTTCGATTATATCCAAAAATCTATACTGATCAATATTAACGACTGTAATTTATCATCTATAGTCTATATACGTCCCACTGCACTGGATATATGGAACATGGAAGAAACACATGAGGACTTTGGGCCATAACGTCATCACGCTGGCTCAATATGGCTTGGTTGGTGAAAGCAGTTGCTGTAACAATCAGGACCAACGGCTTAACGTGCTATCCAAAGTACGGATTAGCTCGAGATAACAAATTTGATTAACCCATCCAGGGACCAACTATGGTTAACAAAAAAACCGTTTTTCGTTATCGAAGGGCTGTTTTCGTTATCGAAAGGCCTAGTTGCCTTGTTTTCGTTATCGAAACCAAAGCATTAGAACCACTATGCCAACGAGCTCCTTGGTAATATTATATTTTATATATGAGATAATATTGAGAAGTCTTATGCCGGGAGCTTCGTTCCTATAATACTTTAATACTTTAAGCACTAACATATTCAAATAATCATAGTTAATAGATTAACAGATATTTGATTATGTAGACACATGCGGTTTATTCGAAGCTAATAACACATCAATCTACACTCCATGAATACTTTCTGAAACTATCTAATTTATAAGATTTAAGCAGTAATTAGAGTTAAGCTCACAAACCTGTTTTTATTTTGCTCCGAACATCTCCCATGGACATCTACATCGATGTATTTCTGCAGCTCTTTCAAATACTTCATACGTTCTGAGACATGACAGTTAGATATTAGTATGCCTATTAGAACATCTCGCTTTTTTTGCTCCCAAAAAGGGACGTACTGAGATATTGTTTCAGAAAACGTATTTGGCATTCGAGGAGCTTTTAATGGAACAGTACGCCCATATGGCACAGGAACGTCAGCGTCGCTTCTAAAAGTAAATTAATGATTACAATTATCCAAACTTAAACTACCCAAGGATACAAAGCACCAGTAATTTTAAAAGTCCGTGTCATTTTGCTACGTCGAAATCTTTTTAAAAATATCAAAAGCTTTATACAACGGTTAACGATACAATAAATATTATTTAAATGATATTCGGATAGTTTACGCGATTTACCCGGCGATAGAACAAGTGACATACGAAAGCACGTAAGTTTATTTTTTTATATTAAATTACCGATTTATCGTCGTCTTTTAAGCCTTATTTTAGGATTTTAAATGTTAATGTTATTTTTTTCACACTCCCGTACAAGAGCGAACTATTAATTATTAGTAATTATTAGTTATTAGCATTTCATTGGGATTTTTCCTATTAATATATTTTTAGACCATCCTGAATAAAAACAAACAAAATACAATAAATATTATTCAAATCGTTCAATTCGTTGATTCTCTTTGATTTTTTGTGAGAAACAATTATAGATAAATACTCAAAATTCTAGTTAAAGTAAATAAAAGCTTTCATAATATTCTCTGTGCCGCTTTGGTCAGGCACTGAGTGAGCCCCAACACTCAACAAATACACCCGCCGCTAGTCTGTAGCGGGTAAGTCCGTAAAAGTAGTCAAATATTTTTGTACTTTATCATATAGTCTGTTCACTATAAGTAGTTCATATGGAACTTGGTTTAAAGAAAACATGATTGGTTTTAAGACAGCTTTAGTATCCTACGTTACTGCACTTATCAATCTAATCGTACAACATACCTATAAGTCATTGACCAATTGAAGACGTCTATCCAATCTACAAGGTTAGGCTTCACAGAGGCCATAGTAAAGGAGTTCTGAGGAGACTCATCCGTCAAAAATATCCATCGCTGATTGGGATTTCTATCCATGATTGTTGGTATTTCACCGTGCTGTATGTGAATAACTACAGCATCAGCAGTCTGCATTGCAATTGATTCTCCGGTGAACAAGCAATTCTTAACACTACAATCGTCTAGAGCCCCAGTGCTGTAAAAAAATGTTTGAAATTACTATTTTTCAAGGAGTGAAAAGAATTTTCGAAGTTGGAGCTTGCTGGGGAAGTAGTTCAAACGTTCGAATTTCGAATATGAATACGACGGTTGTCCGAGTGGTCAGTACTACGGCCAGCGCAGATGTAAAAAGATATTTTTTCTCACACCACCTGTTATCTAGCCCAAATTTAGTTTGTGTTATTTATACTAGATTACGGTGAAATATAAATTACTTACCAGATTTATACTAAACCGTACTCTTCATTTTTTACTATAACTGCCTTACCGGGAATCGAACCCGTATAGACAGCCGTCAAAATACAAGTATAGCTTTATTTTTTATTCCTTTGTAATATTACTCATACTCACACCTGTTATTAATAGATAATAAGTGTTAGTGTAAGCAATATTGTATTATATTAACAATCTTCGGCCATTTTAGTCCCGGATACATCGACTAAATTAGTTGATGATATATCAAGCTCCAACGTGCCTTGGAAAGCACTTTAAGCCAGTTTTTTGGATATCACGACGCGCGTTAGAAGGTTATTTTATCCATGAAATATACCATTGTACTTTAGTGTTGTATATTTAATAACAATTATGAGTATGATCAAATAATTAGCTGTTCATTGTAATCAAAACAATGATAAAGGCGTATTAATCTCATAACAATATGACCTAATATTTATTATAGCGTTAATACAGCACGATTATAAATCGTGATTTCCGTGTGAATTATTTCAGTAAAAAATTTCTAAAGTGTGAGTCATTTAGAGTAAAAAATATAACTTTATCTTATCAGAAATTTTTATGTCCGTAGTGATATATTTGTAAAAAATATTCAAAACTAAACAATATTTGACAAAAAAATTGCAGAAAAAGTAACTTATTTAATGATCGTAGCCCAGTATCCCCAGCTACAGGCTACTCAGTCAGGGGTCCTAGGTTTCGGTCCGAACGAGGCAAATGTTTGTAAGATACACACGAAATATTCTTTCAGTTCATTGATGTTTATATATTTATTTATGTATTTTAGTATTATTAAATATGTTTTCCGTTGTCTAGTATTTATAACAAAAGCTTTTATGATGCTTAGGTTAGGTTATATACTAGGTAACCTTGGTATGCAAGCAAGACCAATTGAGACTAGAGAGAGTTTCAATCGAATAGCACGGTCTCGATCGGGTTTTTCAAATTATATACAACCGACAGTAGCGTCTCTGTTATGAATTATTAGCATCGACTTTTTATATATCCGATTTTCATAGTAGCGTGTTGATACGATTGAAACGTCTGGATCGTGTGATGATAACATCAGTTGTTAAATCGTATGACCTCTTTCAATATATGTTCATGTTACAGCTACAAGCAACTATAATCGGAATGTCTAGGATAAGATTGAAACTCACACAAAGCATAGGAATGTTAAGAAATCCGTTACTCACCGCCCATGATCGAAGCCATAAATGTGTCTACTCTGCAACCAGTCCCAATACTTCCATATTAGAACAACGAATGTTCTGTTTCTATGATCATTTTGTGACGCGTTCTTAAATAATATTGCTCCTAAATTCGATGTTACCCAATTCTGAAAGAATCATAAAACAAAAGATCATCAATTTTGATGAAAAGGACAAGAAAGGCCGACTTTAGAAGTATCTTAACACTTACTATATCATACCAACCATAAAGTATCTAAACTATTACTGATGGCGACTACGCCACTCTACAATAAACGCACTTCTTGCTGTGACATGATACTACAGTGTTAAGTTACATCTGAGGCCGATCGTACATACTTATTGAATAGAATAGAATAGAATATATATTTATCTTTACTTATCAGGACCATTGCTTACAGCAAACATACCCGCTTAGGCTACAGAGATTAATTTGCTTACAAAGCGATGAACTTCGATATATTATTATAAATTTGACATTTTAATATAAAATACGACCCATAAATAAATTATTGAAACCCAACATTTTTAAATTATCTGAAAGATTTAACAAAGCACTAAGAAAGTATTATTAGTTTTTTTATTGAAATCAACTCAGAAACCCATCCCGACCCACCTGTATATTTATCGTTATTTATTTAATAACTCTTATAAAGTTATTGCTTTTTTCTCCCTAATTACTTGCCTTTCTGGTTCCGCACGGGTGCTTTGTTTTTTATTTGTTAGTCAAGTGCTTTCGTCTAAATATGACTCTCATGTTTCTGGGTTTTAAAATTTACACGTACCATTTTTTTAAATATACAGTATACCATTAAAAAAATACCTATTTTTACATAATACTTTTCTTATTCTCTTCGAATTATCTTTTAACTGTGGAGCCAATGATCTTCGTGGATCAAAAGACAACAAACACAATTGTACAATTCTCTAATATTCTGTTGTGTCCTTTTAATTGTCTTTGTGTGTTAAATAAATAAATAATAAATAAACACGTTCAATTCGATTGAAACTCACACTATAGTTATTGCTTAAGCCATTATTGTACCTGATATCGATCACTTATAGCACTATGGGCCGTTCAGCTTGCTTCCATCACCTTTCGATAAAATTATAGTGTATGTGTATGTATATAAAAAAATATATTTGGTGGATAATTCGGATGTGGAGAGACTGTACAGGGACACCTGTATGACAGACACCAGTCTCTCACTCAGATTTAAACGTTTAAGGTTAAGGTTTAATTTGTAATCGCTCCTATGCGAGAGAAGGAAATAAACATATTATTATTTATATTATACCTAACATATTTGATGTGAACAAATACCCAGTTTCTGTTCATATATATACAGTATTATTTTTTTCAATTATTGCTGAATTTCTATCATTCAGGGTACCGGTGCTTGTTATAATCAAATAAATGTAATTTCCGGTATACCACGCATGTTATTTAAAAAAATCTCTGTTGCTGGCTTCTCTTCGTGCACCTCAGAATTCGATTAGCAAAAAATATAGATACTACAATAAATGTGATCCAATAAATATAACTAATACATTAAAAAAAGAAGAATAGAACGATGAAATTTATTTAAATTTCATCGTTCTATTCTTCTTTTTTTAACTACTTGATGTTTGAACTGAAAATAATGTACTTTAATCGAACGTAAAAATGATCTATATTACAAAACTTGGCAACTACTGTTTAATTGACTTAAATCAACAATTACCTGATTTTACTGGTTAATATTAGTCATTCAAATCAAATGATAATACTACTACTATACTAAACTTAGTATCACCAGATAACAATTTTACTTCAAAGAAAAGAATTCCGACGTCATACTTTTTATGAGGAGACTGTTTATACTACGCCATCTAAAGAATTTTATGCCCATTTTAACTTATCTTTATGGGAAAATTGGAAAATTAATATTTATCTCGATGAATTTTAATCTGTGAGTGCACTGAATACATAAAAAAATACGTTGTTATTGCACAGCTATATTGTAAAACTGTAGTTTCAATGTCTGTATTCATTTATTTAACAATTTATGTACACACAAAGACAATTAAAAGGACACAACAGAATATCAGAGAATTGTACTAAGGTACTGTTTATTTCTATATTTTCTTTTTTTTTCTTTCTTCTTATATAAATTTTATATAAAAATAACTACTTGAAAAACTAAACCAATCACAGTTTAGTTTTTTAATTACATAACTACCGAACTGTCAAAATTGTTAAGGATTTAAGTTAATACTTTACCATGCCTGTGTTTGGATTTATTACTACGAAATATAAGACAGGGTCCTAATTGTTATCATACGCATAATCGATATTGATATACACTCTCGTTAATGTAAAATTATCACTTACCTTTCGTTTTTCATAATATGTATGCACTGTTAATTCATGTTTTAAATCATGTTGATGAACTAAAATCTCTTTCAACTCCTCGTCTGATAACGAATCAACACCAGATCTTCCAATGTGATTTCTGATAACACCACTTAAAAATGTATATTCACAAAGAATTACAGCAAGCAAACAAAACGTTGCTATAGCTACGATCTTCTTTAAAGATCTTCCACAAATTGTGACTGATTTTAGCATTTCAACACTAAAAACTATTTACCAATAAGGTAAACCTACCACAACAGTATTTTTAAACATAAATAACTAGGGTGAAATGACTCCAACTTATCGTTATCAGTGATAAACGAGTACTGAGCCAACGAGACATAAAGCATTCGTATTATATTTAATACAACTGTGCACGGATTCGATAAGGCCGCCTTCAGCAAAGGTACCAGAAACAATAATGTTCACAGAACGGCACGCACGTTTCATAAACATTGTTAATAACTATGACGCATTCACCGGTGTTTTCTATTCATAGGTGAAAGAAAACCCTAGCTACCTAAGTACCTGATACCTAGGTACCAAGAAAAATCATTCAATCATTATCTTTATGTATAACTACTACGTATGACCTTGGCTGCATTTTAGTAAAATACAATAAATATTTTATAAGCATTTAATTACAATAAGAAAGCAAGCTTGGGCACAGTAAATGGTAACAACCCATGAGGTGGTAGCACAAGCAGACCGGGACTTTGTCAAGATGAAAAAAATATAAAAAATATTAAATATAATTAAATCATCATAAGCACCACACGATTCAAATCTTTGCCCAAACAAAGTGTTATACATATTGTTATTTATGACTTAGATTGACGTTCCATTAGTGATATATATGTTCCAATAATGATTTAAATATTCTCATTTGGAGTATGTGTGTGGAATGTGAATGCACGTTGATGGCAAAATGTCTACAAAAAATATTAAAATCGAATGAATATCAATATTTAATTTAGTTTTTCATAAATAAAAGGCCTATTCTTCAATACATACATAACCTTTAACCTCCTCCAAGCTTTTAACATATGATTTTGATTTTATTATTAGCTAACAATCAATTAACTTCTTTTCTGGAAAAATTTGTTGAGTATCTGACCATCATCATATATCGAATCAGTCACTGAGTTGCGATCCTTTTGCACTTCTGCAGAACACACAATGTAGTTTGATTTTATTTATTGTAAAAATATTATCTTGTTATATAATGTATCTACTGTTTAGATTTAAATATTTTTTGTGTGATGAAGAAATTATATATCCATCTATATATGAGAGGAAACCGCCCGGCTTGCTTCACGTTGGTATCAACAGTAATGAATAGGACGACTGTGGTCAACTTCCAGAAATTTACCCGGTACAATCGTGCGTATGTTTTCATACGTATGTATAACGCATTTGGTGTCTGCTGACCAAGAGCACCATATAAAGAAGGTATTTTAAGAGAAGATCCAGATGCGAAGAAAAATGTTTTGGAGGAAATTGCTAGGGACCGAACAGCAAGCACACCGTTTATTGTTCGGCTTCTTGGTATTCCACTTCAAAGTAAATATATTACTTAGGCGAGAAATTCATGCATGCCACACACGACTTGCTACCTACCGACCAAGGCCAATGTGTTATCTGTCAAGAAATGATCACGAGGAATAAAAATTATTAAAACTCGATATTATGAACTCACAAAAACATAATTCACACGAAGCGGAGTTTCAACATGCATAATTTTCATGTTATTTCATTAATGAAGATATTGGTTTTGTTTGGACCTCATGAAAACCAATTAAGTGAATCTCTCCTTCGACTTCGAACTCCTCGAGGCAATGATACAAGGCTTATACAATTGTTATTATCAATGACTTTATACCAAATACTCATATTATTTTAGGTGTATCTTTGCAAGATTCGCTGAGTATTCGTTTAAAATCAAGAGAAAGCATTTTGCCAGTATAAGAGCCAGGATCACAATTTCTTCTCAATTCTTTCTCCATCAGCTTTGATAACCTTAAAATAAAAAAATACAACACCTCAAAGTAGTGCTATTCATTTATATGCTAAACCACTCATATTATTTAGGATTAAAAACTGAATAGAAAATTTTACGTCCACTACTTTTTCAGTCGTGTACATTATATTTTCAATAAGTATAACTAAGCTTAAATCGTGTTAGGTTCTGTCATATTTGATGTTAGAATAAGAGTCCTACCGCGCTGCGAGCCCGAGTCGTCGCCGGCATGCGCTATGGCGGTCAGCCCGGAGAGGATGTTTAGTGGGTAGTGGTGGAACGCCTCTACTCCGAATCCCATAAACCCCTACAGTTGGTACCGTACTGTAGTGATGTCTAAATGCATTCTCAAACAAAAAAAGGAGTCATCACACTTCCATCACGTTCATTTATACGGTAAGTTCATTTCTTAATCGTCATCATTCATGGGTATCATGTCATTGTAATTATTAACATAACATTTTATTTTGTATCATTTTATCGTAATCACTAACATTGTAAATGTCATTATAAATACTAAAGGCTGAGAGTTTCTTGCGTCGTTTCTTCTCTGTAGCTACTAATTCGTCGAAGCGGTAGTAGGGTTAATTGGGAATATGCATACTAGTGTTAGTTTTAATTTTAAGATTAATATTATTTTAAAATTTAAACTAACCATTTATTTAGTACATGCCCTTTTGATACTCACTTTCCAGTAATGATGATTTAAAAGAACTTAGTAAATGACTAATTAAATAAAGATATTTTGACTTTTGATCGCATTCCATTTTCAATCATTTTTCTCATAAGGTTACAAAATGGCGGGGCTTACCATTAGTACCATTAACCGTCAAAAACTCCTTGGGGCAAAGGGATAAATTACACCGGTATCCCGGAGTCAGAATTAAAGAAATAATCACATAAGATATGGCTGTATGGGCTGTTGTTTCTTTTGCCTTCCCCATAATAGTGAGAGTTAAACAAAAAAATGTTTTTCCTGTTCGCCTGAGTCTTATAATTTTATTTTCGCCTTCAAATATATTGTAACAAATAGTGTATTAAAGCTAGAGAAGAAAACGAAGGGGATAAACCTTAAACAGATATTTTTGGGTTATATCTCTTTACAATTTTTATTTGTTCTACGCTATAATATAAGAAAGATCCATTTCAACCTTACATTTTATTTTTATTTGTGTACAAAGATTTAGGCAAGTGTTTTTGCGAACTTCATACTTGTGGGGAATCACCTTTTATTAAGAGACCTTGCGTAATAATTTATTATTCACTTGATATAAGAAGCATCGCATCTATAGGAGTGTTGTGAAGTCATGAATAATTTGAAATGTGCATCACTCCAAGAAAACCACTCAAATGATGTTCAAGATCTGACGTATTTTACTGAAAATTCTACTATTATTGGTCACGAGGCTCCAGATATAATGAGTTCTCTCTCTCCAGTGCAAATACAACAAGAGTATTTTGAAAATCTGTCTGACTGTGATTGGATTAAGTAAGTATTCAAATTGTTATTTCATGTTGTACTTTGACATGTAAAAATTTGAAGATGATAAGCTTATCAATTGAATGCCTATGGTGGATCCCACTCATTTTATCTGCAAAGCTGTATAGTCCACACAAATTACTTTAATATGTATTTAATATCGCGGATAATAACTACCTTTTTTGCCCAAAATGTAAATGCTTGGACTTTGAATTGCAAACTAACATTTTCTACAAAAACAATCAACTACATCAATATAGCAACTCAGGGTTATTAGTTCCTTCAAGGGCTTTGTTTCCCTTTCATAAAACTCATAAGGACACCTTATGATAATATTCATAATTGTGTGCCCAATCATTTTAGTTATAATTTTTAAGAAACTAACTTTATTTAACCAGACCATGTAGGTGTGGTTATAATCTATCTTAATTATTATCTATAGTCTCATAAACAAATATCCTCATTAAATATGTGGTACAGTGTTTATTATAAGTAAAATTTGTTTATTAAATTTTACAGATATGAAAAGAGTAATAGAAACTACTTGCTACAGAATGTAGCTTTTGCTTTATTTGGTGGTCCCAGTTTTGAAGGAGAGTTGGTAGACATGCCCAGCACTGAGAATGCTCACTTGGAAGGATACACATCCCGTCAAAGAGAGCAAGTGATGAAAGTGTATCAAAAATTGGCAGAACAAAGTATGTAGTATTTTGTCCATTCTTGTAATAAAAATTTAGCCAAATTATAGTTCCAATCTAGTTTCAATAACATAAATATCAATACAGCACTCTTATACATGATTTTAGTTATTTCACTTTTTTTTTTTAATAATAATGAAAGTTGACTCCTAGGAATAATTAATAACATAATAAGTTAATTTAATAATAAGTTTTTTTTAATTTGTTAAACATGTTACACCAAGTAAACACTAATAAAAAATATTTAGACTAACTGAGAATATTAATATAGAATTATGAAACTAATCATGTGAATAATTTTTTTTTCTTATCATTTTAGGTAAATACTCGCAAAATGATGAAGATATTGTGATGTCAGTACTACTAATAGTTTGTGCTAAACCCAAATCAGTGAAATTTTATCAATTTGAACCATCAAACTACTGGTTGGACCTTCACCAAAGAATAGATATAGATATATGGTGCACTGCTGTTTTTCGAGTACGAAAATGTATACCAACAACAGTTGGATGTAAGTTCCAAAATTAATATCACAGGTGAAGTAACGGTTAACTTCAATCATAAATATTATATACAGCATCATAAAATTTTATATTACAATGTAACTGATTGAGTTTCCGAACTTAGAATTACTTTCTATGTATCCTTATGTAATTTAACTTTCGTCATTATTAAGCAGCCTATACTACATTATAAATAACTGTTCTTTGTGTAATATTTCTCAGATTAAATTTGAATGTGTATGTTATTTTTAACTACAACAATGATTTGATATAAGTAAACGTCACATTAAATTTAAAATAAATATATCATGCTCAGTCATTAATTTGGCGCCATATCAAAGGGCTATAGTATTAGGTGCCTGAATTTTTGGGGCTTATCTGCAAAGATGTTACAAACATGGCCGAGTTCATTATATTTCCACTGAGGTCTATTCATCGTGGCATGGTGACCTACATTGGTCCTGCTGCCCGTAACAGAAAAAGATGTGGGTTTGGTATTAGAGATTCCAGTAAAAAACAAATATAAAACTTCGTTACTTATGCTGATTGGCTGTGAATTTCTGAAAGTCTCTCAAGAACCTGGTTAAAGCTCATTTTTTTGTATTTAAGATTATTTGGATATCCCATTTTTTTTATATTATTCTCCTAATTCTGACACCCACTTTCATGGTATACGTCTAGGTATCTTCTATATATTCCTGTCAGAAAAGGAAATAGATAGTATTTTCTGTTTTGACAGGTGCCTGGAAAATATTGCAGCTGAACAATAAGACCGCCTTTTTTTTGTTTCTGTTCTGTATAGTTTTTTGTAACACTACAAAAAGCACAGTTTTATCAATAAAATACATTGTACTGCACACTTGAGTGTTCAAGTGTCCAAATTATATTCAGTATAACGCCTGTTCATTTATTATCACATGATTGCTTGCTAATAGAGCTCACTTTATGGCTAAATAGCCATAATACTAATTATATACACTCTTATGATAAACATCAGAAGGACAACTGATCAGGCAAGAGTATGCTATAGTAATACTTAGAAGATCAAATAATATTAAACAGCTGATTAAGTCCTTTTGATAGGAATTTACTTTGAACTCTATTAATAAGGTAAGAGGGAATCTAACTTTTTATATTGTTACAGCCAAATGTTGTCGTGTTTACATAGACGAAAACGCAAGAGTCTATACTGATTGGGACTCCTATTTAACAAACAACACTTTACCTAAATGTGTGCTTATTGTGCCTACGAATGGAGAATATACGGGAACAATAATTGAGGTAAATAAATTGAGATAAAATTAAAATTAATAGATTCAATTAAGAGATCATTCTGTAGACAGAATTGAGACAACAATATAACATGAAATAAAAACATTGACCGAGGATACTATTCAGGCTACGCTAGCCTTGATGGCTAATTTGGCACTAAGTACATGGAAATTCCATATACTTAGTGCAAAATTAGCCATAAAGGCCTAATTATTAATATCAATATGTATTTTAAAATATATTTAATTATTCATAGTAAAGTTTTATTATTTACATTATTGTTTCGGCATATCCTGAATAGTATCCTCCGTCAATGTTTTACTTCATGTTATATTGTCGTCTCAATTCTGTCTACAGAATGATCTCTTAATTGAATCTATTAGTCTATTAATCTTTATTTCATCTCTCTTGATTTAATGATCTCTGATCGCTAGTTAATCCTTCAAAGATACACTAACACTTAAAAAAGATCGTAATAACGTGAGGGCTATGACAAGCGTAATGCTTAGCCTAATAAAATACAGAGATCTTAAAGCAGTTATATTATTATGTTAGTTGCTATATTCGTTTTTTTACTGTAGGGAGAAGAAGCATTTGCAGTAAATCTGACAGTAGCCCCATCGCCAACTCTCGGATTAAAGGCTAGAGTGCTCAGTTCTGTAGACACAGCTAGTACAGTCGCGTCTATAGGCGCTATTGGTGTATTGGGCGTTGCAGCATTCACACCTGTCGGACCTGCAGTGCTTGCAGGAGCGGCTGTAGCTACTGTGGCGACAGGGTTTTATGGACTTGTCCGATCTTCATTACATTTGCATGATAGGAAAACACACGAACAGGTAAGTAGCTGCGTTGAGAGACGCCTCTCAAAGTACAATCTGGCTATTCGTCGTGGATAGCTGTTTTTAAGTCAGTTATTTTCCTCTATTTTAGCTATCTTAGAACTGAGTGTCAGCAACAAAGGTCGATTAATACGTAACAATGTCACACGGTCATTTTCAGTGTTCATTCTAATTGTCAAGTGTATATATGAATAAATGAAAAGGTACTTAAGTATGAATCGACTTCTTTTGCTGACTATACTTAAATTTTTATATAATTGTATACAGTGTGTGAGGGATATCGTTCATTTCTTTAAAACCAAAATGTACTTAGAAAGTCTTAAATCTATTAGAATTATTTAAATCTATTAGTAAAATGTAATCGTAGTTGGTAATCAGTAGTTAGATTAAATTTTGCCCTACACTGCTGATAACTAATGCATAGTGCTTATGAAATAACCAATCAAGTTACTATTTAATGTGTCCTAGATATATTTACTTCTAAATAGAAAGATTGTGGTACAGATAAGATTAAAATGAAACATGCAGGTTTATAAATCTAACATCTAACGTCTTTAAAAGTGTTTATAGTCGTGACACAGATTATCTTTTGACAATTATATCTAATATATTATATCTAATAGGCCTAAATTTGGACTACTTACTACTAATCCGCATAATACTTCTTGGAGGATTTAGGGGTTAGTCTTAATCAATTGTGTCTGCATTGAGGGTTTAATTGATTGATTGAGAGCTTCCTACATTTTAGTATAGATCTATATTGTATGTGAAATTAATTGCTTTAACTGCAGGAATCGACTGCTTAACGTGCCGTAGAATTTTTTTATTAATACATCCTCATTTAATGATGAAACTTGATCGGTTTTCGTAATCTAAAGCAGAGTGCTGGAACTACTACGCAAACAAGCTCCACTTGACATTAATGTTACTTCAGTTTCTTATTTAATAAATACCATTACACATTGTCAGACAATAAGTCCAACCGACCCGGAGGCTCGCGGCAGTTGGCTCAACATAGCCGCATCGAGCGTGGGTTTCGCTGCCGGAGCCGCCAGTAACTTGCTATCGCGGTCTGCCGCTGCTGGTACCAATTTGACTAAAGTAAGAAAGTTATTGACCTCTGGTAATCGGAAAATCTTTTCCCTGTTTACACTAACCAAATCAAAGTGACCACTTCAGTAAATCCCGCAAAATACATGATTAAATAATATCATCTATTGATGGCTTTATTTGAGTAAGTATAGCTCCTTAAGAGAGATATCGTGTATCGGTAAGA
This sequence comes from Acentria ephemerella, assembly GCA_943193645.1. Lineage (NCBI taxonomy): Eukaryota > Metazoa > Arthropoda > Insecta > Lepidoptera > Crambidae > Acentria > Acentria ephemerella. Next base: position 3,547,160 of record OW971886.1, on the reverse strand, counting down.
CACACGTCTTATTACCTTTATGTATCTAAAGGAGAATAAGATAGATCACTTAAATACTATAAACAGTAAATAATATAAACGGTTTCAATAAGCCCACTGACTATTTTGCTTACGAGGCGTTAAATTTTAATTTCTAATAAGTGTTAAATATATTTAAATCATCCGTTGATAGCTTATTGAGACCAAACATAAGCCAATGGATGGATAGTTACAACACGCATACATCTCTACACCTTACAAAATTTATAACAAATAAATTGTCTGTAGACTCTGTTCGATTATAGAACGCTTTGCGTGTTGACGTTAGGCGAACTGAAATGCTGAATGCTTTCAAAAGTCATGGAATGGAATTCTGTATACGTCATCATTAAATCGTAATTTGTACCATCGAAAAACTACCTTATAAAATGTATTTAATTTTTGAAAGAACGGTGATGGCAAGGGAACTAAAATTAGATTAACTAATATGAAACTATAATCAATAATATCTAACTTTCCACCTAATGTCTTGATTTCAGACTGGTCAAGCTCTAGCTGTGTCTGTGGAAGTGCTTAGACATGCTAATCTCGTAACAGGAGGCGCCGGTGTGGTCAACAGTCTCCTGCATATTATTCTTAAAGTATGTTAATTTTATTCCCATTCTTATTTTCTAAACCAGTTTAATTGTACTGTGGTAATCAATCGTCCTTTTTAAGCCGGATTTGTCTTAGTGATCTTATTGTAGTTAAAATCATTTCACAGCTGTCAAAATCACTTATATTATATTTATTATTTTCCAGTATCGTGAACATGGCGAAAAGCCCACAAAGTTGGAGCTGTTCCAATTCACAGCTGCTACTTTGTTCTTCTGCCATGCAGTTATGTCTAATCGCACAGCGCAGTCTATAATAGAGGATGCTCAGGCAAAAGCTATAAATGAGTATAGAACTACACTTAGAAGCAATAGACACAGGTTTGTAGACTTAATGACTTCGCAAAGATAAATTATGTTAAATAAGCATATTGTCCGCCTAATATAGTAAAACATACCTTACTTTAGCCGTTACCCACCTGAAATATATAGCCTTTACACCTTCGTGGTTAAAGTAGCTGATTGTAATGTCCAGATCCAATGTTATTGTAAAAAATATGTTTTTACAAAGAATGGGAGGTTTTAAGATCGCTTTTCTCTAGATTATCAAGTTATCCAGAACGTCAATTTAATTTTTACCTATAAAATCGGCATTTCTAAGTTTTTTCAATAACAGATAGTCCATTTTGTTATTCGTGTTTTAATTAAAGGGATTAGATCCTGGTGTTTGAAAAACATGAAAAATAATGATATACTCTTATCTCTGTATTGTCAATGTGACGCTTATTAGTATTTACAACAATGACAACAACGAATGACTATTCCAACATTTTATGTGCGTCTGTCTCAATTTTTACAAAGTAAACTTTTACACTTAGAAGAATATTTTAGATATCCTGATGAAGTGACTCTGATCAGCTTTCTATGTTTCTTTAGTTTTGTTATATATGTACATGATTTACTAGATAGAGACTAAACTTTGTTGGGGACATAGCTAACAATTTAGTGTAATAGTGCATTATGAGTTAATGTTATGCCACTATTTGTTAACCCAAAAAAAATTAAAAAGTCGATTTTTTGACCGCTGAAATTCTTTTTTCAGAAAAATATTCGATAAAATTAGCGCCGAATCCAGAAGAGTTCAAGGTGCCATTCAAGGCAACACCGAAGTTATAACAGGTATCCAAAATATAGTGGACAAGGATCAATACTTTGCTGATGTGTTGAAGATAAATAAAGATATAAATCAACACAAGCTAAGAATATCTATGACAGCTGATGGGAATGTCAACTTGAATGCCCAACACAGGTTTGATCCGTCGCTTTTGTCTAATATGGGCAAAGATGGTAGAGCTGAATTGTTCACTTCGATTGGTCCTGCTTCTTTAGCTAATAACAACGTTCCGACAAGAGTAATGCCTTCCCCTGCAGCGGTTGGAGGGTATCTAGATAAGGAAGAGGAGAGCAGTATACTGGTGGGCATCCACCCTGGAGAAATTATACGAATAGGTGCATTCCTCATCAGGGTCAGCGCTTCGGGGGCTGAAAATGTTGCATTACTTCTACAGAATCTAAGCCAAGAAGCCTATGCTAATCTAATGACGGTGTCTTTCAATGTGCTCTCTAAACTTATACCAGAAGAAATTGGTCGTCTTAAATTGCTCAGCCCTGAAGAAGATTTAATTGTGCAAATAGTTAAATTCGTTTTTAATTACATGAAACATCAGAGGCCACTTGGAGATCCTTGCAGGGAAAATGACAACAGCATTGTTATAGTGTTAAAGGAGTTTTTCCAAGATGGAGTTGTTTGTCAGGAGACAATACTCTATTTGAAGAATCGCTTAGTGAGCTGGATTGATGAAGAAATAAATCGAAGAAGACTTCTGTATCCAAACAAAGAAATGGTTGTCTGCGAAAAATGCTGTGGCGTTAGATTCGCTTGATATACTACTGATATTAAATTATGAACTTCTTTGATATATTCTAAAAGGCTTAATGAAATAATTAAGAATAATATTGACACGTCTACTAGTGAATAGCTTCTATTTTTGAATAATACCTTTATTTTTATAGGCCTTTTTAAGGGATCAGAAATATTCTGAGTCACAAATAACTCATATCAAAGAATAATATAGAATATGATTTATCTTATACAACATTTAGTGCCGGCTTTTATGATAATTTGGCAATTATGTATTTATATTAGATTAAGCCGAAAAATAAGCCGTAAAATACACATTTGAATAGACTTATAGACTTTTGGACCATGTCTCGATATGAGCCTTCTCATTCAGGATCTGTGAGTTGTTTGTTATTCAAACATTTTAATATATACATAATTTCATATCATATATACATAATTTATCATTAACATACAATTTTCTAAAGAATGAATAATTTCACTCGAGCGTCGATTGATGACAATTCGGAAGTAATAATGTCCTAATAACATAATGTCGTTTTATATCAAAACCAATAAGTCTATCTTGCTCTATCAAACGGAATTTGTGCAGGAAGGAATGGTTTAAGTAATGTTGGCTACAGTTTTAGCAGCTATTAATAGGAAGTTTCTGAACTTATTGACAATTCCGTCATGTTCATAATAAGAATGCTTGGAAATGGCTAACGGAAAGTTGCCTAGGGCTGCTACGAACAGAGGGACTCATTATTTTCGTTATCAACTGAACGCACAGACTGTTGAAGGTTTTAACCACGTTTATTGTCCTAGTGTTGGGTGACAGGGTTCTAATTTTATTTAGTTAATTTACTTTTATCCAAATAGCATTCAGTAATAACGCGTACTTATTTGCAACCCCGGAGGTGATGCCTGTCGATCAGAACTCCTCCAGAGGCGAATCGCCCCTTAAGGCTTGAGGACTCTCCAAGGTTCTCGCCTCCTTAAAACCCCGGTAACGCTGTAAAGGCCATCTGCGGCCAACAGTATTAGTCAGTCCAAAAAAATCCTATTTGCAAATAATAGGATATATAATAGAATTTGTCTTATAACAAGTTCCTACATTTGAGAAGTGTTTTATTTTGTATAAATATATTTGTATTTTAGCTATTTTACCCTATCATAGTTTACCATGCACACAAGTTGAAATAGTTTGGTTGCTGAGATATGTATCCATGAGCGCTAAGTAACGGCTCTTTTCTCTAATTTATTAGCAAATATTAAGTGCTTTATAATTTAATTATAGCCGTCTCTGTGGAATGAACCACTTTTAATTAATAACCTATATGGTTAAGTTCTAAGCACACATTTGAAAGTTATTTTTAGATTCATATTGTAAAATGAATATATTTATTTTAGACGTTTGAGTATTTTGCTCAAAAGCTAAAATGACACATTAATCCCCTTCAGCAGCTGTTTAGGATATAAATTTGTTTTTATAATAAGACAATCATATTTTCTATTGAATTAAACCTAGAATCGGTGACATCTTAATTACAGTTTTCGTTATTCATATAAGGTCATGAATGGATTTTTTTGTTGTAATATAACATTATGTACTTATATAATCATTGTGTGTCCGCAAAAAGTCCGTCAAATTAATATTTTGAATTTGAACATTGTTGTAAACTATGCTTCAAAGCATAAATAGAAAAAGGAGCATCATACGAAAAACACGATTGTCAATAGCTTCGTCGACGAATACTTCGTATACGAACCTATCGCCGTCAAATACAAAGTCCATTCTAAAAATGTTAGACAAGATATTCGGACTCGGATAAAAATTTACAATGAGCCTACATGTTTTTTCATTCGTAACACTAAATTATTTCAAGTGTTATTTGTAAAAATAACTTTGGAATAATCGTCGAAACGTATATTTATAAAATTTGTGCATTTAGATTTCATATAATTACTATGAATAAGTGTTAATGCAATCGTATTTCCTTGATTTATTTATAATGTTTTTACTCTTACATTTTAATCGCCAAACGTGCCTTTATCTACTTGTTGACTGGTAGAGAACTGGTCTTTAGCCATTAATTCCGCTAAATAGCACCATCAGAGAGTACAATGAGGATAATAGTAAATTAGATGCAGCCGGTACTTAATAATGGTTATAGACAAGTATACAGAGGAGAATGATTTGTAGTAAGAGTACCACAATTGTAACAAAACATATCAATTAAATGTCGCCACATGTTTAAAAGTAGTTTAAGTAACGTAAAAAGTTAAAAGTATATTTTAAATAAATCATATACATGTTTGTTATATAGCTATGTTACCGTTAAACTATGTATAATTGGTAACTTTTTAAAAATGATCCGAAACTTTAAACAAATTCGTTAAAAAACATAGCTCTCATTCTATACTTTCAATTATTTCGATTGTATAGAATAGTCGATTAAATTTTGTTTTCAGAAGAACTATATTAACTACTTCCAATGCTATTTTTTTCTGTGGTTTTTGTGTACTTTTAATAATTTTTTAAATACGTAACCGAAATCTAATTAGATGATACGAAATAATTTCATTCATGCAATTTAAACAATTTCATACGATGTCGGAAACCGGTAAAATATAGTCATGTCCATTTCCGAAATTCGATATACTTAAATAGTAGAATATGTTTAATAATTATCACACGAAACAATCGTCTATTAATTTTTAAAGACATATTGAAACAAAATTATTTTGTTTCAGTACAAGTCCACTGCATAAAGATATACTATACTTTATTATGAGGTAAAATATAAATTAAAAAATAAATGCACTGTGAATTCTGTGATAGTTAGAATGTAAAAATATTATCTGTAATCGCTTGCGCACATCTTAAAATATTGTTAACTACAAGTCATGATGTAATTGATTTTATTAAATGATTATTTTTAAAGCATCTAATAACGTTTTTTATTGTATAACTCTCGATTAGGCCATTGATGATTGTGGCATATGAGTTCTGATTCGATACACACTGGGATGGCTGGGAAGCAACTTGGTCGGCAGACCGAACCGAAGCCTCTGGCGGCCTCAAGCAATCTCGCAGCTCGTTTCTTGACCAATCTAATAACGAATTTTTACATTCATCAAAGAAAGCGGTCTGCTTGACACGCGTCTCGGATAGTTGTACAATTTTTCATAGCTTTTCAAGCAATTACTGTTCTTAATAAATTTTTTTATTCCTATGGTGTAAAATTCTGTCACGCTGTAACTGCTTTGCCGGCCTCAACTTTTCAGTGCGAATTGAGCCGTCCAAACGCAATCTCAATCTTTCCGTTCATATCGTTTTCAAAATAATAATTTATGCAACACATTTCAAGCGTTTACAATAAGGCAATGAGAGAACGTGATAAGCTAAACTAAATAAAATCAAAAAAGCACAACGTCAACGTACCTTACTAACAGATAATGTTACCATATTACCATTTCAAATTCTTCAATTTTAATACTGAATGTTAAATCGATATTTTGATGTTCACGAATTCAATCATAATAAATCATCCACATAAATAATTATTATTTTTATTTGATTAAATTTCGAAAGACGATTGGTCTGACCAGGTATTTAGCCAGACGTCCCGGGTTTGAATTCTATTAGGGGCAGTTCTGATCTATGTGGTAACTACGACGACTTTTCCCAACTCGTGGATGTTTGTATGCTTATTAAGTGTATTTCTGATATTTTTATACATTATTTTTCTACCTCTGTTATCTAATATCCCATAACAAAGCTCTTAATAATTCTTTATTTGGACTAGACAATAGATTTAACTGTGAGAAATAATTATCACGACCAACATCCTATATACGTACCACTGTTGTTTCTCCTATATGGTAGAAACTCATGTCGCAACGCACACATGGTTTGTGTGAAAACGGTTCTAACGGCTTAAAGTACCATTCGAATCACCGAGTGGTAAGTTATGTATTACTAATTATTGTGCTATCAAAACGAAAAAATATCTTTTTTTACTTATACGAACGTAAACCTACGCACAACTATTCCCTCCTTCATACAACATTAAAGGAGGCGTGAAAAAGCGCTTTGGGTCGGCAAGGTGGAGGTTGCTAGGTCAGTACGCTGCTGCACTAGCTATCTTCACATCTTTACTGCTTAACATCAGGTAGTGTCCAGTCATTTGCTAAGAAGCTGTTTATAAAAAAATCACAATTTATAATTAATTATGCAATATATGATAATAAAAACAATAATGCAGGGCTTTCATGTTTATAAAGGCATAAAACAATAAGAATTTGCCTTGGTTCATCTTCTTGCAAGGACATTCTTTATTCCGAATGAATGGGATTAATTTAGACGACCCTAACAATACTAGTCCTAATCTGACATTTTTGCATTTTGACTTTCCAAACTAGTTCTCGAACTAGACTAGAGTGTGCATTCAGAATTATATTCAAAACATCTACTATGTACCATCACAGAGCACTTTAAGGTATAAACGAGACTTATTGTATCAGGATTTATTTCAACACTTAAAATGAATCGATTGATATGTAATATTGTATTCATTGATACGTAATATTGTAATTATTGTTGCATTATTATAATTATTCAAATAAAAATTAAATTAGATATCACTGAGGTAGAGCTTTCATTAGATTTTCCTTTTCTGTATTTTCGGTCGATGACGGTGGATTATACTCGAAAAATTTAGCTATGAAGTACCTGTAATGAACAAATATGAAAGTAATTTTAGGAAAGTAGAGAAAAGATAAATTTAAAGATTAGACAATTGGATCGGACTATTGGTTCCAATTGCCTTATTTTAAAATTATGGAATATTGTAATTAATAGTATAATAAAAGATGTATGATAGCATGAAGTAGCATTAGCTAGCAAAACGAAAAGAAAGTAAATTGATATTGATATGAAACAATAAGCTGTTACAATGTCACAGTTAAGCGGCAATGGAAATATTACGTACGTCAAAATGAAAGCTACAGCGATAGATTCACAGTTACACAATATAGGGGCTTATGTCTCTGTTAAGTTTTCTTTTCTTGTATTCATCATCTACAGCCTATATAAGTGACACTGCTGGGCAAGGACTTCCTACATAGGAGAAACACATGAGAAATTTGGACCTTGACAACACCATGCTGGCCCAATACGGCTTTGTGGGAAAGCAGTTGTCGTGACAACCGCGTCCAATAGCTTAACGTGCCAACCAAAGCACCGAGGTTCTCGAGATATCATATTCTAATTGACCCACCCAGGACCAATCATGCCGTAAGCTGATTTGTACTCGTTACTTTTCGCTAACGAAATGCCGTTAACATATCTTCTTACTATTTGAAATTCGTTTCTAACACGAATGATTTTGATGCTCTCGGTGTTGTTTCTTTATGGAAAGCAGGCAATACAATCTATAATATTAGTAATATTTCAAATCATCTACTTACAGGATTACTAGCTTACCAGACTAAGATCTCAATGGTGACAAGAACAGCGGCGGCTGCAGTTTGCGTCGCGACTTTGCCTGGCTCAGTGGACCCTTGCAGCGCGGCAGCGAGCATGGCGTCACCAGCATCCGACGCGGCTTCTAAAGCAGTCACGAGAAGTGCAGGCGCTGCTAGCCAACGAGCCCCGCGCCGCAACCATGACTGCTGTAAATTAAAGTTACTAAATAAATAAACTGAATTATGTCTTGTACATAAAGTACTTTTACACCTGAACTTCAGATTTTTTTTAGACTTTATAGTATTTATTGACGGGGACAGCTCGCCCTCGTTTTTATCCTATCTATAGGTACCTACCTAGTATCAAACGAAAGGAAAAATTTTGTACGTACATGCTTTAAACGATATAAAGCTTTTTCGGTAACCTGGTGTAGTGTCTACAACACACTTCTCAATTTTCATAACCGAGTCTCACAAAGAACTTTAATCAAGGTAAGATGTAGTACCTTTTTTGGGCGAGCTGTGAGAAACTATTCATGAACGACATAAATTTTAAATAAATACCTCGTATTGTGCACAAAACTAATATAAAATAACCATTAGCCTCTCTGCAAGTGAATGACTCTTTGATTTTTAAATACCAAGTTAACGCTTAAGCTGTAAAATGAATTACCAAAAAGGCTGAAGGACACTTGCTGTGAGTGACAAAAGGAAGAAAGGGCTATCCAATCTTTAAATCTAAGGTAATATAGTAATCTATAATTCTACCTAATTCATACCTTGGACATCACAGCAACGAGCAGCAAAAGGGAAGAGGCGGCAGTTACGAACGCGCTTAATTTTCCATAACCGATGACTAGACGGATCGTAGGTTTCGTTATTCTACAAAAAATATATCAGTGGTGAAAATTAAAAAAAGTAAAACAAACGCCAAGATTAATTAAGCAAATATTCAGCAATGTTATTTCCGTATATAGTTTCCGATATTTCAGCGCAGTACAATAGATAAATTGCATGGATTTTTAAAGGTCATTTTCGTATTGGAATCTTCAAGAATTCTATAATGTCGTGTATCTGAAGCCTAATAATTTTAGCTAATGCCACTTAATCGCCTACCAATAATCATCAACAGCCCATAAACATGCAACTGCTGGCCACAAGCCCTTACTAAATGGAAGAAACACATGAGTAGGTTGGGTCATAACACTTCCGCGTGGGTTCAATACGGGTTGGTGAGTAAAATCAGTTGCCTAAGGAAACGGGACCAAGGCTATAGAAACCAGAATTTGACCACATTACGCCAATGAGCTCCTAGTACCAGGTAATTTAAATAATTAGGTAGGTAAATACATGTACACACAAATTTCTAATACATAGAAGATCTAGGTGTACATAACTGGTTTTTACGTGATTTCGTGTTGCTTCCATTGAAAAGTTGGTTTATTTTGATAGTCTCAAACACACTTTAAATCTTTACCGCCTAGCGAAGCTGATGTTATTGAGTTTCTGGGCAACTTCATCATCGTCAAGCTCCAACTCGACGGGTTGGGATGCAAAAGCGCAAGCAGACATCGATACGCCTAGTAGAGCCACCAATAACGCACGTAGTTTCAATCGTAAACCTTCGGTATCACTACTAGTAATTTTTAGCTAAAACAGAAACAAATGCAATAAATTGAGTAAGATCCAGCTGTAGCTTTATATTTAAGTCCTTTACCAACCCGTCGGATACCACACCGTTGTAGATGTAAATTATCAAAAAAAAACATTTATTTATACCGTAAATAGGGTTCATCTTAACAAATAGGAAAACGGAGCTTTTGCCTGAAAGAACATTAACATAAAAATAAGTAAATAAATAAATAAATGAGCATTTTTGAAGTAAATAAAATTAATTATTAGGTATTGATTGTTCATTTAAAGATTAAAGAAACTTTAGCGGAATGAGAACCGACGATAAAAAAAACCAAAGATGTCCAAAAAGGACTTTATCCTATTATAGAAGTTTAATGCAAGTTCAATAGAATTTTTTACCTTTTCTGCATTCGCGTGATTCTCATGCTTGAGTCGGAGTTGATCTAACAAATTATTACTTTCAGTGTCCATTGTATCTACTGGTTACTCATAGGAAAAGCATCGTAGACTCGTATTTGCTACATTAGAAACCACATGAATTATTTGGATTATTTCACAATTAACTGAATGCGGGGAGTGTCATCATATTTGTATTATTGACGGTTTGATAACCTTTTGGTTGACGTATTTTATATGACAATTTTTTATTAATTTAAACTATCGGAAATTTCATATAAAAAGTATTTATTGTTTTAGGCATACAAAAACTTCAACTAGGCATTTATATTAAGTCTCCTATGAAACTTAAATATTATAAAAAATAAATTACAATATTTGTGAAAAAGTAGTTAAAATGCTGTTAGTGATGAAGTGTTTGTCGTACTTTCTTGTTATATAGCCCCGCACCACCACTTCAGGCTCGCAACTCTTTGAGCTACGTCTGTGACCTAAATACTGTCGCCTTCGCCGTCTTTGAAACTTCCCATGAGGTCCATTTTAAGCAGTCATGCTTCAGTTCCATGCGTCACCAATGGTAACACACGTATTGAAGACTTTCGTCTCGTGATACTGCGGCAAAGGGGTCGGCAATATGCTGCAAAGATTGCTATTTGAAAGAACTTTGGAATTTAGTCTATTTAAATAAAGATATTTTGACTTCCAAGCTCCTGAACGCCGCCCAGTCGAGTTGGATCCGTCTATCGACCTCTTTCTGGAAATTGGTCCTATCAAGTAGGACTATTAGTCGTAGTAGTCCAACCTTAACAGAAGTGGGTTCGACTTGGAAATTTGACATAACTTTCGTCATGTCCATTTTCATTTTAAGGCCGACGTGTTAGGAAACTCTATCTCGGTCGTTGAGCATTATGTCCAGTCATCCATTTTACTAATAATGAAGCCAAACTTACATCACGGGTTAATATTGGCACTTCTAGTGGCCGATCCGTGGCCGAGTAGCTCATCAGAAGCTATAAAAAGTGCAATATACTAGTGTAAACTACAAGTGTAACAAAGGTGCTAATACTACTTTAAATAACAAACTCAAATAACACAATAAATTTATTACAAGTCACACACACAGAGAAAGCGACGAAACACACAAAACTCCTGACACCAGTTAAAAGTCATCAATAAAATAGCTGGTACTTTATGCTTCAACTTACAGGCCGATTTAAGATTTACGTTTGCCAACATAAGGAATAGATTGAATATTTGAACTAGAACAATCACAAATTGTCCGGCAAGATGTGGCAGGAACAGTGCTGGGTTTTCCTGAAAACAATCGTATACTATTAATCTATTTATTTACATTCTGACAAACAGTAAATACTCCAATACACTACTCACTTTGATGGTACGGCTAAACCTTTGAGTAAGTTCGCTGAAATTCGAACCATACGTTAGCTCTATATGTTCGAGCAATATCGGGCAAAACTATTCTTATTTTAAGCATTCATAAGACCAATTAAAATAAAAGAGACAAACTAAAGTGAGTCGAGTACTTTAGTAAGACGCTTCGTGTTCGAAGTTCAGAACGCTGAGTTCTTTACTCGAGCGCAAGAACCGTTAACGATTTTTTGACTTGATGGAAGTGAAGTTCGTTTCTATACCAAGTAGGTATAATACATCCATAACCTTATTAACTATCTTGGTAAAAATTGTGATATACATTGTTTTGGCCGTCGATGTCGACACAAGGACCTACTCAAAGGCCTCCTCTATCTTCGCTGTAGGAATAAATTAAGAATATTATGGCAAGTCCATAACTAAGTAGGTAATACCTAAACCTAGTTTTATACTTACTGTAAGACAGCCACAAAGTAGACAAGCATATTGTACTAAGCCCATTGAAGTTGCTATAATCTTTAAATCGTGAATAAGCATAAAATTAGTATTCATTTCTCGACTTCTATTAGACGCTTCATCCGCAACAGGTGCTTCTCCTATGTGTTTCCTCAAATGGTTGGCGTTTATGAACTGTGGATTATCATACTAACAATATTATTAAATTTTAAAAAAATCATAAAATCCTAATTTCATAAAGCCTACATATGCACATAAATAGTCTTATACATTTTGAAGTATACAAAGTTACTTCAAATGAAATGACGGAAACGAAGAATCTAAATAAAATTAAAAATAGGTAAATCTTTTTTCAAAGGTTAATAAATGTATAGGGTTATTTTGCGAGTCACATTAAATCTGTGTGCTAGCAAACGTGTATGTCTATGTAACTGCAGATTTAATATTGGCAGAACTATCACAAAACGCCTTTTACTTTAATCCTTTTAATCTTACATGGGCCTTATTAGTTTTTATAAATTAACTTTAACTTATACAAATTTTAAACTTTTACGAATTAGACAAAGCAACTTACAAAACCAAGTGTACTATAAAAATAAGTATAAGGAACACTTATAACAAACGTAGGATGCTGACAGAAAATCCTTGTATCGGCGAAGTGAGGCTTTAAAAAAATAGATATGAGTTTGCTGAAAGGTAATTTCATTGTAGATATTTTCTAACCACATCATGAGTCAATTCCATGTAGAACAACTTTATAAAACTTTTTTCCAATATAATTTATTCACAATATTTTTAAATTCATATTTACTGGATAAAATTACTATAATCGGGCTACGTTTGTCATTGTCATTGTGAAGTTTGACATATCATATCTATGCGTTTGACCACAGAAAAATCGCTGTGGAGCAGCAACTCCAGAAAATTAACCTTCAACAATAGCCAAGCCGAAAACTTAGCAATCGATATTTTTGCAAATGTAAAACGAATATATTTTTAAGATACGTTAAGCCGTGAGTTTCGGTTTTTACTGAAACCCATGGAGTAGAGTTGGTTGTAGGTAGGTTGCTTCACTTTTCAATGAAGTTTCGCTTTTATATCGAAAATTAATTATGTTCTGTAATCTGATGACAATATGGTAATGAGTTATGGTTAAAAGCTATATAATTGAAAAAAGATACATATGAATATAGCAGTCTAGTTACAATTCTGTTTTAAATAAGGTTGATTCGTACAGTCCGTAGTTATCCAATAATCTTGGCTAATTGTTAGGTGGGTCTAACAAGTAGCCAAGTAGATTATGGAGTAATGTAGGTATAAGCACCAAAGCAAACAACATTTTTTGTAATTTATTTTATTTGAAACATAAAATTTCAATAATTTATTCCAATAAAAATATCAAAGACAACAGGTACCTATATAATTATTACACTATTAAAGTATGTAAATATTACTACAATACACATCATCTCTAAACATAGTCGAACATTGAGATATGAGAGCATCATGAATAGCATATCTTGGTGACAATCGTTGACATCCAGCCGAAATAATATGCGATAAAAGTGGGTGTTGTTTTGAAGAAGCAGCTATGAAAGAACCATCCGCATTTATGGATAGCAGATATTGCAATTTTTTGGGAGTTGGAACATTCATGTGCTCTGAATACGGTAGACGAGGCTGTATCATTAAATCCGGGGTAAGATATGAAGGTCCCATACTATTATCAGAAACGAGAGAAAAGTCGTAAATCACTACTACCTTAGGATCTTCCGAAATATTTTTATTCGTAGTAATGTTGTAAGAATCATTCAGTTTCAAATTATTAAAATCAAGTGATGGTTTTAAATCGTCCTTCTTATTGACTTCAGAATCCGAAATAAAAGTTAAATTGTTCACAACACCGTTTTCATAGCCTGCATCTACAATGGTTAAGACATTATTCTCAGTTTCATTATTTTGGTTTTTTGTTGCTTCATTAATAGTAGAAACATTTTTACTGTATATTTCGGAAATGTCACGTTTATTTCGGTGGGTACGAATCAATGGATGAACAGGTGCCACATCTTTATCTGTTAAATCCGCTGAATACAATAGCGTACTATTTATTAATGCTAAAGTTTTATTTAACATTTGATTTACCATGGCGTAAAAAATAGAAACAAATTCATTTTGTTCATCTCGGACAATTTTGTTCAATGTACTTGCATATTCATCAGGCTTAATACCATCATTGTGTTGTTTCAAGATTTCACTTATTCTACGATCCGGAAGTTTGCGACGGTTGTATTGATTGTTAAAGGCATCTAAATCAATTCCAACTCCACCATTTTGCCAAACAGAAAATATTCTGGCATAAAATGGCAAAAATGCCATTGGAATAGTTCGCCACTTGTACCTCAACGGAGTCGTATGCATATACTTGCTTAAAGGTGTAATAGTAACGTTCACATTTTTATATTTTAAAATGAAATCTTTAATTTCTTGGTTATTTTCATATAATTTAGGATAAGGCTGTATTGAGGTGAGTTTGTTTAAAAATCTAGAATACCTGGAGGACCCATGGTGTCCACTTTGGTATGAATCATCTATAAGAAAAATTACATTAAATCGTAGAGAAGAATACAATGTGGCCATATTCGACAAATATTCAGAGAAAAGTTGAAACGGCACAGCATTGCCATGTTGGACGATGTGGTGATAGTACACTTCACTGGCAGGCTTAGTTTCATTGCAATGAAGCATAAAGAGTGGTTGACGTCGAATGACACCCAAACCTAATCCATAAAGGATAAGTAAAAAGATTCCCAGTAGCATGCCTGACATCCAACATGCTGAGATTAATTCTGTAAAGAAAAAAATAATACAAATGTATCTCTTCTTATACACTAATAATATACATTTATCGTATTTTCTGAGGTGTATGCGCAAAGAATAGGGAGCGAAAAACGCGTTTTCTTTTTTTGTATTTTAATGACACTATTAAAATACAGAAGCCAAAAAAAACAATACGTCATAATAATATCACACAAAATAAATAATATATTTTGTGTATATATTATTTATTTTGTATTTTGTGTGTATAAATCTGGATTTAACATATTTTGGAAAACCTGGGTTTTCCAACTTACATTTGGATCATACCCAGTTTGCCCTGCAATAATTTTATTGTTAATATAAATACCAATCTAATTAATTTTATTATATTGTGCATAGATCCGTATGCTTCTTATTCGCTTGACCAACGGAATGTTTGGAAGAGGCTTTTATTCTGTAAATGTTTTCTGTGATTTGACTCTGTGTCTTTTATTTATATATACTGTTTGTGTACCAAAAAAGGATGCTAGGTTGATTGAATTCATTATAATAAAAAAAACCCTAGTCCTACTAAGGTGGTCGACTTATTTACTTATTCGGTTAGATAAAGATAAGAAGGCAAAGGTAAAATACATTAAAATCTCTATTCTCTAAAATGTCTACTATATTTTATATTATAATTCAGTCTATTCAGATTCAGTCTATAGGCGATGGTTATCACTTGCCATCAGTTGGATAATCATTAACACTATTACACTAGCAATGCTGATAAAGAAATTATTTATTTTACTAAGAATAGGACAAACAGGACAGGATAGTAGCACTAATATCTAGCCTTAATATGAGTTTTTAAACGTTTAAAAATTTTCAGCTGTAAAATTGTGTGCAAACTACAGCAGCGCCTCTGTTGTGCGTAATATTATAGAAGCGACTTTTATATATGCGATTATCAGTTTCTCGCAACTATGACCGAAACGTCTCGATACGATTGAAACCCACTCTAGCGGTACTGATTTGATTTAGCATGTGTTTCATCAAGAAACGGTTCTTCTAAGAGTTTGTAATTAGTAATTAGTTACTGTAATTAGTAAGTCTGCTTAGTATGTAGACAAAGCGTTGTGCAAGAACAAGGATAAACTTTGATTACATCACTCGGCAAAGGAAGGTAAACAAAATTATGATAACTTACGTAGGGAGGTACATATTTTGTATATCAATAATAATAATATTTATCACATTCACACCTATGATTTAACCCAAAGAAAGCATCAAAATTTTGTGTTATGGACAACGTCTTGTTGCTTTAAAACTTAATAAAGCAATAAGACGGATTTAAAGAAGATTTAAAAAAAATATTTTCAAGCGAAATTACTGAAGTTTACTTTCATGATAATGGCTCAAGGATTCGCTGTGAACTTCATCTTATTCTTATTTTGATAGTTTAGCATATGTTTGAATATCATGTTGCGTTTACCTGGACAACGATCAAGCCAGGATCGCTTAGAACAGGTTATATTCCATCCTGGTTCATTGACAGACGGTAAAGCCCGTCCGATGTCACCACCTCCGGTCTCCACTTTCAAAAGAGGATATTGTTCGTCGTTTTTTTCTGGTGGAGAAGCCTCCACCATCATCTATATCTGTAAAGTTTTGAAAGTTAATTTGTTATGAAATAACTAAGTTCCTGACTGAGTTCATTTGTTGTAGAGTTGAATTCTGATTTAACGTAAAGATTGAATTTTTGTCAGTAAACCCATAAAACCACTAAAATAGCCTTACCCCTCCTTCCTTTACCTGAACGTTATAGATAATAGGTCAAATTAAGAAGTCCTTTACCCGAAGTGATTTATGCGCTATATGAAAAAGAAAATACTGTCTACCATCAACAAATCTTCTCTCCTTTTAATTTATTTATTCTCAATCACTTGGAAATTCTCAATATCCAGGCAAATTATATGGAAAGGATATTTTGCTGTGTTTAAAATTTTGTCATTCCAATTTTGAACTGATAAATCTAGACAAGCCACGCCAACATGCTTTTTAGAAAATTTATGGTATGAATGAGATCGAACCTTATTCGATTTGTCGAAGTTATGGTTGGTCTCAATTTGTCTGTAGTTTAGCTTTAATTTGGATTCAATAGGGAATTATATATACTGGAATATATATTTTATGACTAGTATTTAAGGTAGTGATAAGGTTTTAATTCACTGTGATACTCGTATTACTAGCTGTTGTATCCGCAACTTTAGCGCCTTGAGTATATTTTTAGCACAGTTGTAAAGATGAATCTGTCAATCAAAATTACCCGGATATATAGGTATTTTGCCTTCTCTAATGTTCCAGGACAAAATTACATGAGCCGGTTTAAAGACACATATGAATTAGTGGAAGTATTGGGTCCAGATAAGAGCGGCTTAAAGTGAAATACGCAAAAACACAGCCCAAAACATCGTGAATCATATAAAAGATTACCTTTACAGAATTACTAGGGTTATCAAAGAGGCGACTTGCTTCTTGAGGATTTCTCAACGACAATTGACTAGGGGAGCAATCCGCTGTCGCTAAGTGACCGCATGACAACTTTAGCAGGGGTCATTTAGAGTCTCCAGGGCGTTCGAGCCATGAGGAAGCATCAAACCTGAGGGTGATTCTTAAGACTCGGACCTTGTCTTAGGTGAGCCGTGCCATGGAGTCATGAATGAGTCAGGTACGGTTATTATTAACGTCAGAGTGGACTGTAAGATGGATATAATAGTCAATTATCAAACAGCCAAAAAACCAAAATTAAATGAAAATAAATCATAAGTATAAATTAAACACAGAATCGACTACCAGCTAGTTTCCATTAGTTATCTTTCTTTGGCTACTAAGATCACAAGAATCGTCAATGAAAATCGACATTTAACAACAACAAACAAAACCATTTTCTTTTGTTAGCCTTAACTAGTTATTTCCCAGAATCCTTTAATGAAACTATCAGATGGTTTTGTAATATATTGTGAGCTTTTCCAATGTTTGAGTTTTATGTTATTCTATGGGACCTTTTAATTTTTCCTAGATATCTATATTTTTGTCCCAACACAGAGCATCTCGATACAAAATTTGAAGTTAATCTGTAATACGGTATAATTATTGTTGTGATTGACAAATTTATTAAATTATTTTAAATGCTGATGAAATAATACTTCAAGAAATTGAAATTAATGAAAATACGACAGCAATAAATTTTATTGTGAATTTGCGATACAAGAGCGTTTGAGTGTAAGTAGCTGTGTTATGTAATGTGGAATTGTAACATAGTTATTTGCAATGTAATTAAGTTGTTAATAATAAATATGTTACCCCTTGGTGAAGGTTTGGGATAACGTTGGTAAGGGACAAATTAATAACCTGCTTTTTAAAGTCGCTAATCTAAATATCTTGCTTAATAACAATAATCGAAAATAGGTAGTAATTTATTTGTTTATCATTTTGTACTTGTTCCTGTTGCGAATAAGCTATCTTAAATTCTTGATAGCTAACGCCTTAATGGCGACGAATATTGGAATTTTTCTTTTACCGTTCAATTTGAAGTTTCCACTATGTAATTTTTATTCATCTGACATTTAAGTACGGCCATGAAAGATGCAAGTCGGTGCTTAAATGAATTTTGATAAAATGGTGATATGATAAATTTATGTGGAATTTACCCATGCTGGTTTATCGAAAATATTGACTCAGTATTTTCTTTTCTAATAATATGCAAAATGGTCACGTACGTGAGACAAATCTCATATTGAATCAACATTATTAATGCATAAAGTAAAACGTGTTATTTATAATATTTCCTCATTTGGAAATGGTTCTACACACTACGTTAGCTGAAGAGATTGTTGTTAAGTGTTATTGTGCAGTGGAATATAATTATTATTTTATCAGATACTTACATTTTGTTTAAAATAAATTATGTACGTGCGTACTAAAAGAAATATAAGGTGAGTAATATCAATATTTTTCATGTAGAAAACTGAATATACTCATCCGATACATATATCATTCCAATGATGAAAAAAGATGGAGAATTTTCGGAATAAAACTGTACAAAGCATTTTGAATTATATCTGTACGGTACTCTCATAGCTGATGTAATATATGAAAAGATCATGTTACGCTTTTTGTTCAAAATCAAACTCTATCGAAACAGCTTTACCCATATTTATGAAGTTTTTGGTAAGACTGAGAATAAGTCGATAAGAGTGGTATTAGCTGATAAGAGTAGCCCTCTTCAGTTTTTTTTTAGAAATAATATACAGCAATACAATTTTTGCCAGGTCAGCTATTAATAAAATATTCTTCGCTTAAAATGAAAGGTGATCCTTATGCGTTAGGGCATTGCCAGCACAAGTAGTTCTGAAGTTATTTCGAGTACATTGTAATAAACTTTCTGTTTCTTTGTGAAGTGATATTATCAGATACCATAGATTTCTGTTAAGAAAGGAAGGTTAAAAAGTTTAAATTATATGATATATAATGAAAATAACTGTCAATTGAAGTTTTGTCTGTTCATTTACAAGGGCCCTTATTTTTTTCCACAATACTAACTTTAGATTTAATTAATCTTTTAATATTGTCGAGTTTCTTGAAGACTCGTTAAATTAGAAGCATGACTGTGAAAAATATAATGCATAAAACGCGAACACTTTACTAGAGAGAAGAGTCTAAACTAGCTTTGAGTAGCACATATTTTTGTTTGAATGTAATATATACATTTTTATAAGAAAGTAAATTTAAACCTTTTTGGAGTAATATTTTTGCATGTCAGCTGATGTCTATTGACACTTGACAGTTCGACTTCAAATTATTTCTAAACCAAAAAATCCTAGGAAATTATTAAATAGCAGTATTATTGTATTTAATATTGTAGAAATCAATAGACAGGAATGTGTGATTTGGACCGCGAACAACACCCGTTACTTTTTGAGGACGTTACGGAGGAAGAACATTTGAATACACATCACCTCCAGAGAAGATTTCGCCCAATGGTTTTCCGAGGACGAGCCAGTAACAACGCAAAAGGTGCAGCCGCAATTATTAGGTTTTGGCCAGGTATTATTACACTTCTTAATATTCAATTTCGCAATGTATTTTATCAAATATAGTACCGATAAAAATTATGAAAATAATTTAAAATAAACCTTTAAGTCCCTTTAGGGACAACTTAGTGTTTTGTCTGCAACCAACTATTTATGAGGATATATTTATTAATTGAGTATTTCTTATACTTACAGAACATTGGTCGTCTTCTGTCACTTACTGGTGGATTGGACTCGGTATGCTAGCTATTGTAACCTTTGTTATCTACAACAGTATTGCAGCTCTTGCAATATCACCTGCAGAAAATTTCAAAAGCCCTGGACCACGATTTCCAAACCATTTAAAAGAAATTGGAAATGAAATTTCTCTAGCATCGAATTGCGTATTTATGCACTTATTTGTAGAACCTAACGAAGAAATAGATTTAAATAATTATTTACCTTATATAGATATAATAGCTGCTAAGTATTCTGATTTTAATTATCATCTCATAGTAGTTACCGACGATACAGCTGTAGAAGGAACAACTTTAGGTGCTGGAGAAATGAATGAAATTGCTCTTAATTTGCTATGGAGTAAAAATACAATTAATAGAAATAAGAATGTGAATATTGTTCGTGTAACTATGTCTAAATATATGGAAAACAGCCCCCTTCGAAAGTATTGGAGAAGACTACCAAAACAATTCATACATTTTTTAACAAGAGCCGTTTCTATTTGGGATAAAGGTGGTATAGCTTTCAGTCCTACGATTTTGACGCCTCGATCTCCAAATTCAATTTATATAGAAAAACTACAAAAAATATTTGAAAATTTTCAAGGAATTCAAAAAAATACCCCTGAACAACGAAATCCAATGAAAGTACAAGACCAAGGATATAAGAAAAAAGTGAATAATATACGGGATATCATAGAAGCATTAGAACAGAGTGATGGGGAATTATCTACTTTGCCTCAGCACAATCCAATTGAAGAAGAAAGCCAAGATAATTTTCGTATTACAAATAATACATTAAAGACTCAACATAATACGAGAGAAAGCTCAAAACAAACTCCAAATCAAAAAGGATATGAAAGCCACAGTATACAACCTATCAAAGCTAGTGTTTTGAATAATACTTATAACTTTACTAATTCAGATACAGCTGCGTTTGGACTCCTGCCCAAGTTTCTAGATTTTTTGAGACAAAATAAGCCTATATTAGTAACAAAAAATAATGTCGGCAATGAAAAAAGAATAACAGAAAGTAGAAGACGCAGTCATGCTATACCTACAAATTTTGAAATAAAAAACAAAACACAAAATCATAATTCTAATAAATTTTATAAGAATTTGCGTGAAAACATTCAGCCGATGATTATTGCAGCAAAAACCTTACAGAACGATTCTTTTGAAACAGTTATCAGTGCAAAAGACGAAGAAAGTAATAACCAATTTACGATAGACTTGAAAGGGAATCTAATTGCGTCCTCTATTCCTTGTCATGCATTTATAGGCTCAATTTTTAGTAATTCAATGCGCTATAGTCATGAATCAGTCACTGATTTTATTATTTCTGAAGTTTCTACTTTTTGTAAGGGTCTATTGTCTTCATGTTATGGTATTGATATAATTTTATTATGATTCTTTTATTTATTGATGAAAATTTGAACACGTATAATTTTGAAAAGAGAATAAATTATTTAGACCTTACTTACCCCTTCGTCATAATTTATAATTCAGCAATGAAGGTGTTGTTGTTGTGTTGTTATTTATTGGAGTCTTATTTAGACAAACAGGGTGTGAGATCACTATGAGATGAACAGACCCAAAAGCAAAACGCATCGGCCGAGAAACTGACTCTTTATTTCTCATCGCATACGAGATCCAATAAAATAGATAAGATTTGATTGAATGTAATGCTTTCTTCCAATTACAATGTTTAAAATTCAAAGGTTGTATGTTTTTACTGGTTTCATAGTAAATGATATACAGTTAATAAAACTATTTTCTTTTATTTCATACACATTTTGTCGTGCTCAAAATATTGTAAAAATTTAAGATTACAACATTTTGTCCACAAGCCTTAACTAACATCGCTTAAAACTTATGGCAGCAAAAAGCATTGTCACAGTACAATTAAAACCTTAAAACAGACTAGACGAAATTACAATTTACAATTTTTATGACAAATTTAACTTATTTAATATTGCTTTGCCATTATAGGATAATTAGCCAAATTACTAGTTACATCTGTGTAGTAAAGACTTCATGTACACATTCTTCATACAATAATTGTGGATTACGGATCATGACAAATGAATTATATCATACATTGATACGTCTTATCATTAATATTCAAAGTGCTTATAATCATTAATATAATGACCGACATTATATTTAAAATAGAAGTATAAATGTCTTGAGATAAAAATACGTGTCAATGATTTCACATAATGAAGACAAAACTTCTAAAATATTTTTGGTTCACAATACGGAAACGAACAAAATGACACTTAAATCCATATAGCGGCAATTACTTAAATTGAAAGTTGACGATCCATTTAATATTACTTATACATATTTGATTATTCTTAAGTTTCGTAAGTTATAGCTATATTTATTTAAATCACCAATTCTGAATATTACCCAAACTAAGCTTACACGCCTATGCGTGTAAGCTATTATCTATTATATTTATCAGTTACACATTTCAAATACATTATATTTAAATTGGAAACAAGTTTTATATTTACTTGTCGGTTTTTTCGATAAATTGTGTTAGACTATCAAATAGTCTCAATAAAATTCATCGTTTTATTACTTAATAATATTACTTTGCTAAATTCTTCTTCTCTACTGGTATCTCATATCTATTTTCCCAGTTTCTATTGCTTGATGTTTGGCAGTATTTCATCTGATTAATTTTCTCGCACCTTTTACTGATATTCCAATAGACAAAGCCTTCTGGACACTGATAAACATATCCTCTTAATTTTCCCGTCCGTGTTTGCTGACACTTGAGAAACACACGCGAACATTCATTACTTTTCTCGAACGGATAATAACCTACATTCTTACATTTATGTTGGTTTTGGTCTGCTTCAATCTAAAAATTATAAATAAATAAATTAATAAATTACTCAGTCAAAAATAATAAATACTTACATAATGAGAAAATACTAGATTTGGATAGAACTTACCGGCTCCCTTGAGTAATAATTCAATCTTTTGACTCTATGTTTTCGTGCTCTTTGACCATCGCATTTTTTGTCTGCTTTATCTTCATCTACACACTGTGTTTGACTTTCATCATAAATGGTATTATTCGGACATGTAAATGTTGCAATTTTAATTTCATGACTATCTTCATCTTCTGTGCATTGATAGAACATATTGCAATATTTGGGATGCCGTTTGAATGATGTTGGGCAAACGTATAAGAATTGGCCATCTTCAGTTTCAGGACATTCTTGTTTTTGACTTGAAGTTTCTTCAGTAGTTGTGTTCTCAGCATTTTCAGTGGTTGTAATGTCATCTTTTTCAGTTGTCGTGGTAGAACTTTTGCTAGTTGTTGTTTCATCTGATACTTGTTCCTCAGTAGTCGACTGGTCTGTTGTTAGTGTGGTCTCAGAATCTGTAGTTTGTTCACTGGGAGTTTTTTGAGTTGTACTTTGTTCAGTAGTTGTTACTTCAGTAGATTCCGCTGTAGTTGTTTCTTTCGTTTGTTCAGTAGTAGATTGTTGTGAAGTTGTTTGATCATTAGTAGATGACTGTTGGGTTGTTTGCTCACTAGTTGATGATTGCTGGGTTGTTTGTTCACTAGTAGTTACTTGTTGAGTAGTTTGTTCGATAGTTGTTGACTGCTGGGTTGTTTGTTCACTAGTAGTCAGTTGTTGAGTAGTTTGTTCGATAGTTGTTGACTGCGTATCTGTCTCTTCGCTAGTTGTTGACTGCTGGGTTGTTTGTAAGGTAGTCGTTGACTGTTGTGTTGTTGTTTTGTCAGTAGTGGTCGATTGAGATGTTGAAGTATTTTCTTGGGTTGTCGATTTCTCGGTGGTAGTTGTTTCTTGAGAAACATTTTCATTCTGACTTCCACTGCAATTACGCGGTGGATAAACCGATTCTTCATGGTTGCATGTATCTAGCTGTGGATCCCATATAGTACCTTCACCACATTCAAAATGATAAACTGAAAACTTTTCTCCTTTGCCATCCCAATCTACACATCTATAAAACTTTTTGCAGTCATTGGGGTAAGCGTAAAATCCAGCCTTTTCACATTTGATTTGCTGATCTGGTTTTTCACTAGAATTCTCATCAGTGGTTGATGAACTTATTGATGATGAGGAAGTAGTTGATGAACTTTCAGTCGATGATGATCCTGATCCTTCTTCATTAGTTTTACATGATGGATGGGTAACATCTTGTGGATGATTACACGTTGTTATGTCTTGATCCCAGATAGTTCCCTCGCCACAGTCAAAGTCATATTTTGTTAAACCTCCTTTTCCATCATCAACACATCTATAGAATTTAGTGCAATCTTGTGTATTACCAAAGAAGCCTTCATGCTCACACCTATCATTATTTTGATTTGAGCTCTGACTCGAAGCACTTTCTTTAGTTGTGCTTGTACTCTCAGTAGTCTGAGATATTTCATCATCATGCATTGCTGGTTCCATTTGATTGTCATGCTGATTAAAGTTCTCACAACTTTGAACTTCACTGATATGATTACAAGTTTGTATATTAGAGTCCCATGCTGTGCCTTCCGCACATGTAAAGTCATATTTTATGAAACCTCCCTTACCATCATCTACACATCGATAAAATTGCCTACAATCATTTTCATTTGCATAAAATCCTTCAGATATACATGTATTAGATGAAGAGGGTTTATGTGAATTTCCCTCAGAATATTCATCATTTTCTTGTGTTTGTGATTGTGTTTGGTTAGTACTTTGCGTCGAACTGCTATATTGGCCTTGGTCAGTTATTTGTGATACCATAGAGTTGTTATTTTTACCACAATTCATTATTCCATTGTCATGATCGCAAGCCTGTATTTCCTGAACCCAAATAGTACCGTCTCCGCAAGAAAACTCGTACTTCGTGAAACTCCCTTTTTCATTGCGAACACAACGATAAAACTTTTTACAGTTATTAGAATTTGCAAAAAATCCTTCTTCTTTACAATTGTCGTCGTAACTATTTGTCTCTGAGCTTTCAGTTACTTGAGGGTTTTGTTCTTGTTGAGGAATAGGTGAAGTTTGTATATGTTCTAAATCAGGTTCACTTGTTGTTAAAGTGGCACCCATCACATTGCTTTTGCATTTTGAATCACTTGATATATGATTACATGTTAATATTTCTTGATCCCAATAAGTTCCCTCACCACAGGTGAATTCATATTTTGTGTAACTACCTTCTCCATTATCTACACAGCGATAAAAATTTCTGCAATCATCAGGGTCGCCATAAAATCCTTCATTTTTACATGAGGCATCAGTTTGATTAGATTCTTGGAGATTGTTATTGCTTGCACTGGAAGGCAATGTTGTACCCATGGTAGTAGTTTTCGTAATAGACTGCGTAGTAGATTCAAAGCTGCTGGTAGTGTGATTAATATCAGATTGTGTACAATTACTTACAGCCGAAACGTGATTACAAGATTCTATAGTTTGATCCCAAACTGTACCTTCACCGCACGTAAACTCGTATTGAATGTAACCATTTTTACCATCATCGACACACCTGTAAAACTTTTTACAATCTTTAATATCACCTATAAATCCACTACTTTTACAGTTGTTTTCAGTTTTAACATTACTTTCTGTGGTGGTATTAATAGGCGCAGAGGAATTCATATTCTGGATAGGCTTTTCAGATATGTACTCATTATTTTGCGCTGGATACCCACTTTGATTTCCTTCGTCGTTTGAGACCGGGGTGATAATTGATGAATCATATTGAGATTCCATGGTACTGTCATTACTACCACATTTTTTGACAGCCCAAGCGTGATTACAAGCATCAATTTTGGAATCCCAAACAGTACCTTCTCCGCATGTAAATTCATACCGAGTGAAACCACCATTACCATTATCTACACACCTATAAAACTTTTTACAGTCATGACTATCACCCATAAAACCACTAGACTGACAAGTGTTATCAATATTCTGATTGAATGATGTTGATGACAAACTAGTGGTTGTAGTTGTAGGCGGAAAAGCTTGTGTAGTTTTAGTAACTATCATGGATGAAGAAGATTGGTCAAGTTGATGCACATAACCAGTATCGTAATCCTCATTTTGAGGGTCCATCTGCGATGGTAATTGTGAAGAAGTCTGAGTCGTATGGATTTCTTTGATTGTTGTAGTTTCCTGTTTGTCAATTTGTTCAATATCATTTCCACCACACTTTTCGACCGCCCATGCATGATTGCAAGCTTCTATTTTAGAATCCCATACGGTACCTTCGCCACAGCTGAATTCAAAACGAGTATATTGTCCATTTCCACTATCAACACATCTATAGAATTTTTTGCAGTCTGAATTATCTCCCATAAATCCACTATATTTGCATTTATTTTCATCTACGGATTCGGGTTTACTAACTACAGTTGTTACTGGTGGAATCGGTTTACTAGTTGAGACCGATGTTTGTTGATTTCCATATTGAATATCATTACTTTCCTCTGTAGTCTCCTCAGTTATGTAATAATTTTGAGTAGACGTAGTTGTCGACGTAGTTGTTGTACTTGAGGTAAATGAAGATTCAGATGAACCCTTACCTCCGCATCTTTTAACAGCCCATGCATGATTACAAGATTCGAGATTGGAATCCCACACTGTACCTTCACCACATGAAAATTCATACCGAGTAAAACTTCCTTTACCATTGTCAACACAACGGTAGAACTTTTTGCAGTCCTCAGTATCACCTATAAAACCGCTCATTGTGCATATTTCGTTAAAACCTGGTACTTTCGTTGATGGTCGAGTATTACTTGAAGCTGTTGATTCTATTATTTGGCTCTGCAATTGACTCGATTCATTAGAGTGATCTATTTGTAGCTGCATCTGAACTCCTCTGTCACCAAAACTAATCTGACTTTGACTTTGACTCGTTGCTGATCCATAGGTAATTTGAGTCTGGTTTTGTTTTACGTTTCCATTTTTATTATAATTTATTTGGGTTTGATTTTGGTGAATATTTCCTTTACTTATTTGTATTTGTTGTTGTGAAGCCTTTGAACCGTAGTTGACTTGTAATTGTATTTGGCTACCAGGAGGTGATCTATCAGGATCATTATTTTGATTCAGAATTAATTGATCACGTTCTTTTATTTGCCTGGTAGGAGCAGTATTTTTATGTACTACCGATTCATTTAAAGTTTCATGTTTTTTAATGTTAATACTACTTTCTCTGCCACAACGACTTTTTTGTACAAGCCAAGCATGATTGCAAGCTTGTTTGTCATCATCCCAAATTGTTGGATCATTACATAAAAATTCATATCGTAGAAAACCACCTCTTTTATTCCCAACACAACGGTAGAATTTACGGCAATTTTCTCTATCGCCCATGAAACCGTCTGAAATACATATTTCACCAGGCTGAGATGACTGTAGTCTGTTATTGAATGCTATAGTTCTTGGTGATGAAGGTGTTAATTTTTGACTTAAAGTAGATGTTGGATTTTTAGTTGTTGATGCCATACTTTCTTTCGAATTTGAATTTTGTTCGGATGTAAGATATGGTTTGGATAAGGAAACAATGGATTGCGATTTTTTATTTTTTGTAAATGTCCATGGATATTTAGGCTTTGTCGATGCACTAGGTGTAGTAAGATCATTATCAGTCTTTGTATTTAAATATATTGGCTCTTTAGTACTGATTGGCGTCGGGACTTCTTTATTTATTTCATTATCATACGTAGATTGTGAAGTTTTAACCAATTTTCCTCCGCACTCGGATCTTTTAGTAGTTTCTGGGTGATTGCATATTTCAGCATCTGGATCGTAAATGGTTCCTGGTCCACACTGGAACTAAAATAAAAAATATTATTTTTTCTAGTCATATTTAAAATCTACATGCTCAACTGCTTATATAATTTATACCATATATACCTTTACGTGTAACTTACTTTAAAGGATAAATATCGTCCATTTCCTGATTTCACGCATCTATGGAAAACGCTGCAATCTTCAGGATCTGCTTGAAATCCTTCGCTATTGCATACAATAGGTTTTGGTCTAGATCCAGAATAAAGTTTTACTACACGTCGACTTACTCTTGGCTCTTGTATTTCTTCCTTTGGGATACCTGGAATGCATTGAAGCGTTATATATCTATGATTTCAATTTGATAAGTATTTAATTGTTTGTAAGTTCTCCCGTTTTCAAAATTACGTAAGTACTTTTAAGTATCACTTTAATTTAATTGTTACCTTAACTTACCAGTGCTAAAATGTAATATATTTGTATCTATTCCTTGAATTAATAAAAAGAATGATGCAAATAATAAATAATGAAAATTAACTGATTCCATTTTTAACAGCCTTATTTGTTATGTTTATATCAAAAACATTTTCAAGATGAAGACATATCCTGTAACAATAAAATTGATAAAATAAGATTATTATTCTAAAAAGGTACTCTATTGAGTAAAAATGATTGATTTTTTAATAATAATATATGAGCCAATCATTATTTAATTTTAAGTTTCGAACTTCAATGAACTAAACACCGAATACTGAAATGTTACTGCTTAAATAAATAGTTAAATATTGTATTTTTTAGTATTTTAATAAATACTTAAATGGTGATTCGGACTTGTGCCAATCTTTTCCATATACGGGTGCGTTCGAAAAAAATTTATGGATAGAGTGACCACGTGAATAATGTGTTAAGAATATTGCATTGTCGAGTGATAATTGGGCACTACGTTGCAAGTCTGCATAATATAACATACATTAAATTTGTTTCTTTATAGGAATACAAAAGTGATATTTACTTATTGGCTTACCAAGAATTGTACAGTAATACAAACATTATGTGAAACATTTCAAACTTAATTATATAATTGTCTGAAATGTTAGACATAATATTGTTGCTTGTTTTTGTTGTTGTAATATTTTTGGAGTTAGTGCTAGGCTGTTAACAGAAACAATAGAAAATAAAGCTTCGGCTACAAAAAAGAAGTTCTGACTTTGAATTATTTTTGCCTTTTTAGTGTTTAGTGGCTTCCAATCGACTTTTCAACCTTTCTCGGCACACCTCAAGAAATTATTGTCTAATTAAAATTAAAGTATATTCCTTATTTTATGACTTTTCACTATTCTAACTTTTGAAATCGATTTTTTATTTAATTTGTATATCATATGTTTGAGGCTAGATGGGTGATAATCAGTGTTACGCTTTGTTTGTCTGTATGTGAATCGCTGATAAATCACTGCTGTTTGATGACGATGATTTGATGACAATGGCGTAGTAGGGTTAATTGGGAATATGCATACTACTATTAGTTTTATTTTAAAATAATTTATTTAATACATATTTAAATTCTATAACTGGAACAATTTGTAAATACCCGGTTAATACCCACTTAAAGTTATTATTTTTTTCTCATACATATTCCCCGTTATGACGATTTAAAAGAACTGAGATGAGTCTATTTAAATAAAGATATTTTGACTTTGACTTTGACTTTGACGAGCTCCGGTCTTTATACCGGAATCGAACCTAAACACTTAGGGGAATTTGATGTTTTCCCATACAAATTCACTGTAACAATGCTTGAACTATTGGAGACTGTCTTATATAAAATAGTTCTGAGCAGTTCATTTTTTGTTATAAATATAGATGAAAGGAAAATACAATGTTAGTGCTGCATCCATCATATTTTATTATTCTTGGTGCCATAGACTGAAGTACATACTTGACACAAGGAAGAAATACATTGGACGCCTACACGCAGGTATTTTCTGTTTTGAATAACTTGACTACAAATGCAACAAATTCTCCGGTAAAAGTTCCGACTGCCACAGACAAAATTACTTTGGAATAATAGCAAATAAATTATACAATAAAATAGCAGGATCTTTTTAACTCAACACTGAAACAAGTGAACCTAAATCCATATCCATAGACCATTTTTTGTTTGTAAAATCAATAAATGATTTAAACATTTAAATTAGAATAGAATAGAATATTAATTATACATCAGCCAATTCAAAAAGAGAAATACATAAGGATCATTTAACCAAGTACTGAAAAACGTAAAAAAAAAACTTTAATTTGATAACCTAATTGTTACCTCTTGCTCTATACTCAATTATAATTTGATATAATTTCATAATAACATTTATATTAATTAAATAAAAGTAATTTTATATTTTTCTTGTTGCATCTACATTAAAATACTAAAAAATATTGTTACTTGAAAAAGGATTTAAACAGTTTTTTGAATCATAATGACCGTAGTGATGAGCTTCGAGCGGCGGTCATTGTATCACTTAACCATAAATGTGAGTTTTTCTCTATTTTTACTCAAGAGTAATTTATCCTGCCCATCTAGTTACAGGGTCGTAGCCTTTTCAAGGACATCAGCTTCAATTTTATTTTACCATCGACAAACACTCGTAATTTATGATCGTATATGTTAAGTCTTTACATCGTACAATTATACTGCAGCATTATCATTATTAATATTTTATTTGTTACTCGGCATGTTTCGGAACTAAATATTTTTTTTACCTCTGTTCTCGGTGTTCTTTTCCTTATAATAACATAAGTAAATAAATAGGTGGATCGATTTTTACTTTCAATAAAACAATAGCAAATGGAGACTAAACACAGATTATCCAGCCATTTTTAGTGTTCGAGAGGTCAGTAATCATTGTTACTATACCAAAGCAAGACTGAAATCCCAATTTTTGTGTTGGACACGAATATTTATTGACTAGTCACGGTTATTTATAAATAATTTGGTATATTTCTTATATAATAATAATAAATTAGTTCGGCATAATCTCATCCATATACAGAAAACAAACCTTAAAGTATAACTTCCAAAATACCGAATTTTCAAGTTAGGTTGCAAGTTAGGTACTGAAGTTTAACAAACTTACATAACGTAAGTAATTGCCAAGCTTGATTATGGATAATATGAAAATACAATAATCATATTAAAGATTACTTGCTATTACGTCTTTTAAGTCTGAAGGATATTGTCAACAATTTGCATTATATTCTTAGGCTAAGGCATAGCATAAAATGTAGACAAGTCACTTAAATATGAGTCCATCTAAGAATTGAATTTTCGTTATCACAATAATAAAATTACCGTGCAGTCAGTCTCTTTAAATTGTGAATCATATCCGTCTTTCCTTATATCCCTTAAAAGAAAAATGAATGTTATCTAGATTTCATTTTACATTTAATTTTTTTTCAATGACAATAAAGAGATAGATCAAACGAAATTTGAAATCCGATCCGGTCTCCAGTATAGGTTCAATTAAAAAAATACTTTCGAAAGACTATGATCTTTTGTTTTTTTATTTCAGTAGGTATCTTTTCAATGCAACAAGGAAAATGATGCTGTTGCTGAATGATATATATAGTTAAGATCTTTTTGATATTTTTTGTCTTTACTTTTTAATATATTTTGATGTGTGTATTGTTTTTTATATTGTCTGTCAATGTTGTGGAAAATTTGGATAAAAGTCAAAAAGTGATGCTGGAGTTTTATTGTACTATTTAGGACATTATTCTCAGTCGTTCGTCTTCATAAAGGATGCCAGCGAGCTGGCTTATGCTTGCGTGGCATACTGGCGTATCACAAAAGGTAGCGAAATCATGGTTTCATTTATAGCAGCCAAAGCACGAGTAACTCCATTGAAACCTGTGTCTATTCCTCGTCTTGAGCTGCAAGGTGCGTTACTTGCAACGCGTCTTGCTGCTACTATAGAATCTGAACATGATGTAACAGCTAGTAAAAGGTTTTTCTGGATCGATTCAATGAACGTACTTGGCTGGCTACGAGCCGAAGCGCGTTCATTGAAACCATTTGTGGCTAATCGGGTTGGTGAAATCTCAGAGACCACGGAAATCTCTGAGTGGAAGTGGATTCCTACTTCTTTAAATGTTGCTGATGAAGCGACACGCAAGAGTCCTAGCGTATCGCCTGGTTGGCTTAGCGGCCCTAGCTTCCTTCTTGAGCATCCTGAAAGCTGGCCTTTGGAAAGCACTTCTAAACAAACTTCTTTGATCAACGACGAATATATAAAAGAGTTTAAATCGGATTCTTTAAAGATTCATGCAACAATTGACCAAAATTCGTCGCCGCGGCCTTCATCAATTTCACTGGCAGCTGACCCGTCGCGTTTCAGCAGTTGGTTGCGGATGGTGCGTGTAACCGCTCGTGCGCATCAGTTCATTAAAAATATTCGCAATCACCTAAATTCTAAAAATGGGTCTCATAACTATTTGGCTAATTCTTCTAAACGTCATAATCATTCATCTTCATTTCATCAGTCATTGCTCCCCCCCTTGGACAGCGAAGACATGTCAAAGGCAGAATTAGATGTTATCCGTCGCAGCCAAGCAGAATCCTTTCACGAAGAACTGCAATCGCTCCGTTTATGCCAACCAGTTTCTCGTCAAAGTCGTATTTCCAGATTGTCACCTCGTTTAGATACCGATGGCGTAATCCGGATAGCAGGAAGGATTTCGGCAACCAGCGATGTCCCCACTTCTCTTAAGGAGCCAATTATATTAGATGGTCGACACCGTGCAGTCAAACTCTTGGTTATTCACTACCACAAAAAAGCTGCGCATGGATTGAATGAGATGGTAATCAACGAATTGAGACAAAGATTTTGGATCCTACGTCTTCGTAATCTTGTTCGGTCGGTCTCTCAAAAATGTTCTCAATGCGTGATTCTACGATCAAAACCCGTTACACCGCCGATGGGAGACTTACCACCAGAGCGCTTAGCCCATCATCGACGCCCGTTTACGTTTGTGGGCTTGGATTACATGGGTCCAGTCCAGGTTGCTGTGGGACGGAGAAGAGAGAAACGTTACATCGCCCTCTTCACGTGCTTGACAACGCGCGCGATCCATTTGGAAATCGTACATAGCCTTTCGACTGATGCCGCAATAATGTGTCTGCGACGTTTTATTGCTCGACGGGGGACACCGCACCGAATTCTATCAGACAACGGCACAGCGTTTGTTGGAGCGAACAACCAACTCATTAAGATTTACCAAGGGTGTTTTGGGAACGAGTGTGCCAATCATCATATCTCATGGAAATTCATTCCTCCTGGAGCTCCAAATATGGGAGGGGCATGGGAGCGACTTGTACGAACTGTAAAAGTAGCCTTGCGAGCGTTACTTAATGAAAGAGTACCTAAAGAAGAGATTCTGCTGACAGTACTTCTAGAAGCAGAAGCGCTTATCAACAGTAGACCTTTGACAGACGTGCCTTGCGATCCTGAAGCTCCGGAGGCCCTTACACCATTTCATTTTCTCATCGGATCATCTTCACCTTACCATCCGATCACTGTCGGTAGTGATGACTTATTAAGTCGCAGCGATTGGAGGAAGTCCCAGTGCTTAGCGGACATGTTCTGGAACCGCTGGGTAAAGGAATACCTTCCTTTAATCGTCCCTAGGAGGTCGCCCAAAAATGCTCGTGCATTAAAATTCAGTCTAGGTGACCTCGTGCTAATTTCGGACGGTACCCTTCCCAGAGGAACGTGGCCCCGGGGCCGAATTTCAGCTATTCATCCTGGAAGAGACGGTATCGTTCGCGTAGTTGAGGTCACTACACGTGGCGGCCCCTTGCTTCGTCCTGTGACCAAAGTGGTCAAGTTACCAGTTGACATCAATCACCGCCCTGTATTAAATGGCTCTGCCAGGGTGGTGGAGGATGTTGCTGAATGATATATATAGTTAAGATCTTTTTGATATTTTTTGTCTTTACTTTTTAATATATTTTGATGTGTGTATTGTTTTTTATATTGTCTGTCAATGTTGTAAGGAGAATTTGGATAAAAGTCAAAAAAGTGATGCTGGAGTTTTATTGTACTATTTAGGACATTATTCTCAGTCGTTCGTCTTCAGATGCCTATAAGCTTTTCATTAAAAGCTT
The DNA here is from genome assembly GCA_943193645.1 of Acentria ephemerella. Taxonomy (NCBI): domain Eukaryota; kingdom Metazoa; phylum Arthropoda; class Insecta; order Lepidoptera; family Crambidae; genus Acentria; species Acentria ephemerella. The sequence continues at coordinate 3,513,298 of OW971886.1, read as the reverse complement.
TCAACTTTTCTTTCTAATGCTTAAAGATTTGCAACCTTTAAAAAATTAAGCTATTATTTCATACCAATGAAATAAAGTATTCATTTCTATGCTGAATTATAGAAACATCAATAAGATAAATAATGCTGAGTGGGCAATATAATTGTATACAAAGTTATGTCATAAATAAAGTATGTTTTGGTTTTGATAACATTAAGATGCACACATTAGGACCAGTGGTCATTCTCCGTGGATTCCTGACGCATCCTCGAGCTGTTCTGTAAAGGTCATATGTGAACAACCACAAGAAAAGGCAAAGAACGTGTCGGTTCACATCGTGATGTTCTTTTATGGTTTTTTGTAATGATAAGGTACTGGACTGACAATATTGTAAGTCAATTTGATTGCATAATTTATTATGTAGTGTGTTACAATTGTTGCGACAGATATAATTAATAGAGTATGTGGCTATGAAAGAGTATTATTAATTATACATTAGTAATTTTTATTCGCGGTTATTTTAATAGATTATTTTCTTTCTATCAATAGATTTTAGAATTGTATGTCACTTACTATATTGTTCTTCATTATCCTGTTAACTATCCCAGAAAATAAAATAATTGAAATACTTTTCTATAAGAATTCACACTTAAAATCAAAATAAATTAGTAAATGTCAATTCAACAAACATAGTTGTTGTAGTGGTTAGTAATTTTAAATTATTATTTAATAGAACGCGGCACTGAGTCCTTTAAATAAACTTAAATCATAAAAGATGTCAAAGTCAAAATGATAATTGATTCATGTGGATATTAATTGTAATATCCACATGAATCAATGATCAATTTACAAGATATTAATTGTATTATGTAATTAGATAGGATTTATAAAAAGAATACGACATGCATTTTGTGCAAGGAAATAATGCAGAATATTTTTAATAAATTTACAAATTTCATGCATATTTAAGGTTAGTGTTAGAATCTTTAGTGGAGCAAAGTGTGATCTAAAGCTTTCCATTGCGACAACTTTTTTCAATATTCGGATACAGATTTTCTGTTATACAAATGTTTTTTGTCCATCAGTAAGTACTATTCCCCACAAAATTATGCCATAATTGATCCAAGCTTAGGGGTAGGCATAATATGCTGTCGTAGCAGTTTGTAAATCAAATGATCGTTAGGTACTTATTCGCATATGTAAGGCTAAACAATTAATTTGACAACCTTGACTGTTTGTTTGATAAATTTGAAAATTGATGCTTTTTATTTTCTTTAAACCATCTGTTTTCTAATAAAATCCTTAAAAGAGAAATTTAGTCACACTAAAATTTGAAATTGAATAAACCAAAACAACCAATAACCAAAATAACCAATTGGACATTGAGAAACCAATTATATCAACAAAAGTGATTGTTTTTTGATTAATTTGAAAAGTCATTCTATTTATTTTGGTAATACCATCTAATTGATCAACTGGGTAATACGAATAATTGCGTATATTTATAATAAGTTTACTCGAGGTTTTTGACGTTTAATACGTTTACTATGAAAGTAATTCTACATTTGAAGGGCGTTGAAGATAAAACAGGTTCAGTGAAGATTCCCTTTCCAGCAGTTGTGGTCTGGACTGCATTCTTGTGGTCCAAGCTGATGATCCGATAGTATGCTGTCTAGGAATAAATGGCATCTGTCTATACATATGAATTTTATATTACGATAAAGTTAATTGGACACATTCGTTTAGAAACCCTTTTGAGATTACTTTAATTAGCCTTCTTTTAACGTTTAGCTACTAGATAATTATATTTTAAAACACTACATACTTTATATATAGCGGTTATATCAATCAAAGATAAAGACCCGAACGAGTTTTGCTCTGATGATAAATAAAATTATTAACTTAAATAATAAAACAGAGCTATATTTTATTTCTGAAAGCCTTTTCTGAGCCTTTTTACATTTATGAAACAAATAAATTAGTTCCACGATACACACTAGGTACGAATTTAGTTCAAGTCGTTCTTATCAAGACCATATGCAATGTGCTTACTGCATGATATCGCTGAACAAGTTCATTTAAGGATGGAGAGATGTTGATATTTTATTTTATAAGAGTGTGATGCGCTTGAATTACTTGTAAAAATGAAATAACAGTCTTATGAACGAATGAATTACAAAAAGATTCTTACAAGACGACTCTTTAATCAGCCTCTTGACCCATTAGCCAGTTCAAGACTTTGAGATGAAAAAAAAGCAAAACCAAAATACGCAGTAGTTGTCATTAGGAGAAATAAAAATGAAGGAAGTCATCAAAACTTTATCATTAGGAAATCATTAGCACAACGACAAAAAATTTGAAAACAATCAAACTAAACTATTTAACTTCCCGTTTGCTAATTTTTATTATTTACAGAACCTTCCACATAAAATCTAAAAAGACTTTATTTAAAAAAATGAAAAGCCTATATAAATGAAAATAATTTTTTAGATAGGTATGCACAAACCATCAAATTAAACCTAAAAAAGTTAATAACCTTGTAGGAAATTTAAAGGTCAACTAGACGAAAATTATTATAAGGTAGCTAATAAATTATTATGCAGTTTTATAAAATAATTTTGTTGCCGAGTGTAGTCGCATAACCGGCGACCGGCCAGTGGGCGCCCAGCCTGCGCTCGCGCATCATAGTAAGCGTAAGTTCATGGCACTTCATGGCCAAGGCTACTCGCTTCACACGCAAGCCTTGCATAAGCAATAAATTACGGCCTGTACTCAAATTGTTATTGGATTATTTGCCGGTTCAGCAAGTATTGCTGGATTCGAGTTATACTTACTCATATTGAAGTGTGGTTAAGAAATAACATAAATGTTGAACTGCTGAAAAGTTTCAATTGCCTTTATAATTTTCATCGTTTTAGAGTTCGAAATTGCATTAGAAAATGATTACTACTATAAATAAAAAATGTATACCGTTGACTTTTGCTAAACTGCATATACTTGCTGGAAAAACGGGGTTTATGAATTACCAATATTTATGAAAAAGATAATATCAACATTCAATTTATGTCCATCGGTTAGAAGTAGGAAAGTATATTCATTAATCTCACCAATTCTAAGTTTCAATCGTCATATATTTTACATAGCGAATAATTTAATATTGTAAAACACTTGAACTTATGTTCGAAAATAAATTATTTTAATTTAATTAGCTAGTTGAAACTTTTAATAAGAAAGTAGATAAACTGATTCCCATATTATATTTCAAAAGCCTACGTGGAAATTCTGAGTAGTACTAAATAAAAAATAATTTTCTATTTATTACTACGCAAAATTTAATGTAATAAATTTATAATTGTTAATTCGCTACCATGCTGTTCCAAATAAAGTAAATTTGATATAATAATGATTAAAGGTCAGCCTACACGATTTAGCTCTCCACTTTTCTATCATTACTACAATTAAAACCACACTAAGCTTACCTTAATCTTATTTAATCACAACTACATTGTAAAGCTTACCTACAATTAATGTGCTCTTAACTGTTACCTGTTAGTGTTTTTGGTTTATTTGCCTCAGATTTATTTTATAGCACACCATTTAGTTAGTGTTCATCTGTATAAAGTTAATTGAATTTACACACACGAACTGGGGTTTAAGTAAGTAATTGATTAATGGAAATAAAAATCTTTAATACGTTTATTTTAGTACGGGGAGTAGAGATGGCTTCTAGTGTTTCTATTTCTTTTCATTTTCATACGCTTATTTTCACTACGATTCCAGTTCATAAAAAAGAAAACGAACATAACTTTATTTACTATACGTTGTTTTTAAAATGCTTCCTCTCGTGAACCTCTTCTTTTCAAAATTAAATAGCTTAAAAGTTAGCGCTTCATGTATTGCATTTTTTCATCTTTACCAAACTACCAGAATCTTCTTAACAATGTTGTTGATACTTCTCACAAATAAGCAAATTAAATAGTGAATAAGTTTCTTTCGGGATTACCAACCACAAAATTGTATTAACTTCAAGCAAGACTGTAATAGTATTTAAGAAGTACATGTATACCTATTCCAAATACATGCTTTGTTTTTATGTTAAATTTTATGAATTTTAATTCAAAGATGTTACTTATAAATATTATTTATTCATAAATCTTTTTTCTGGTATACGGATATTTTTCTCAATATCTATCTTATTGGATATGATAAATTTTGCTTTAATGTTTTTGTGTTTAAAGGGATAACTAGAGAAAATCTAGCACTGTTATATATATTTACATAATTGCATTATTTAGAGACCAACTAAATTTTTACTTTAACCAAAGAATACTAAGAAGAAACTTAATTTAGCAATTCGCCTGACGTTGTTTAACTTAGCTTACGAATATTTTTGAGATGATACTTTCATCTCAACTTTGCAAAATTATACACATACCTATCCTGTGAAAATTAAGTGGATATATAGGGGGAAAACTACCTGTGGCCGAGCCATGTTACCTTTTTTATAATTATTTATGGTTTTTTATATAATTTTAAAATTACTAAAATTCTTGTTTTGTCTTTGCTCTTTTTCCTTCTTGTCATTATTATTGTTCTTGTCACGTAGTCTAGTTTGTTCAATAAACCCATATTTTCCTTTATCGTTCGCTCGCATTTTCATTACTTAGGAGATACATCACAGTCCATTAGTTCTCCGCTTCATTGTTTGGTCCTTCACCGTAAGTTTGATCCACGTACCTAAATTTTATTTTCCGTGTTAGAAACATTATTATTTAATTTTTTTTCACATAATTTTACTTTCATTTCATTACGTTTCATTCTGGTATGATCACTCGCAGTAAAGGCAAAATCATGTCATCCCCTCAACTCGTTAGTGCCACTTCTCGATCATCACATTCGTCTACAACAATTCGTGCACGTAAGGCAGCGGCAGAAGCCCTTCTACTACGTAAGCAGTTTGACCGCGAGATGGAACTTGCTGAGCGCGAACGTGAGGCGGAGGAGCGCAAGCTTCAACGTGAACGTCATCTCGTAGAAGTTCAAAAAGAAGTTGAGGCCCGCGAGCTACAGGCGGAACTGGCTGCCATCGACGCGGAAGTAGCTAGCAGCCGTGGAAGTAGAAGCATACCAGTAAGCGTAGAGCGAACACAAACATGGGTGAAAAAGCATAATTTTAGTAGTATTAGTGATAGAGTCTCTTTCGCAGAAGGGTGTGACAATGTTGCTGTCGCACCCCCCGGCCATGTTATGTCTCCAACCCCGGCATACCTGGCCCCTCGGGACACTGCATCCTCTATTAATCACAACGATACTACTGCTAACAGGAAGACTCCTGTTGTCACAAAAGCTCCTGAGGTAGAGGTCCGTTCGCCTCCACATAATACCACAGAAACTGTGACAACCAAGTTCAACAAGTTTCAATCTACTGTCTTAATACAAGCTATAGCAGATACAGCCGCCGCAACTAAAGCACTCGCCACCGGTCAAGGAAAGTCTAAGGTTCCAAATCTACCTTTGTTTTCCGGCGATTCGCTGCAGTGGCTACATTTTAAACGTATTTACAATTTTTCTAAAGATTATTTTCTCCTCTAGAAAACATAGCACGTCTGCAAAACGCGCTCAGAGGGGCCGCTTATGAGGCCGTAGCGTCTGTGCTGTTGTCCAGTGAGGAACCTGAAGAGATCGTGTGCGCACTGGAAGAGAACTTTGCGCGTCCTGAGTTGATCGTCTTCAGGGAAGTAGCGGCCTTGAAAGGCCTCCCGCGCTTAGGTAACGATCTTAAGGAGTTAGGCATCATAGCCAATCGCGTACGTAATAGCGTTTCTACCATACGTCTATTAAATAAAGTTGAATACTTGTATTCGCCTGAACTTTTTTACGCTGTATTAGGTAAACTGACCGTTACTATGAAGCATAGATGGTCAGATTTTGCGCTACAAGACCCTACACAACGTCCTAAATTAGAAATTCTTTCAGAATTTTTAAGGCATGAATTAGACCTGCATATTAGGTTTACTTTGTCACCTGAAACCATTTTGTCAACACATGCGTCTAATTCTCACGAAAAACCTTTCAAGCGTGACCACATTCATTCTGCTTCTCATGCTTCTGTATCTAAATTAAACACAGCGTCTCCTTCTCCACAGCAAGAATGTTGTTACTGTAAAAAATATCATAATATAAAATCATGTTCCGAGTTTAAGCTTCTCTCCATAGATGATAGATGGCGTTGGCTGCGGAATTTCAAAGTTTGTTACCGCTGTCTGAGACGAAGTCCACACCAATGGAAGACATGTAAGGTTAACCCTTGCGGTATTGATGGTTGTCTTGCCCGCCATAACTCACTACTTCATGGTAGGCAAGTATTACAGAATAATATAGTTTGTACAACGGAGAACGAAAATTCAGTCCTTTTACCGACACTTAAACTTGACTCTGACGCCGAAAAAGTAGTAGTTTCTGTAACCGGTATGCAGCAGGTTAATTGTAAAGAGCCTGTACATTTACGCACACTACTAAAGGTTATACCAGTGACAGTTTCTGGCCCAACTGGTGATATTGACACATATGCGTTACTTGATGATGGTAGTACAGCAACATTAATTGACGCTGGTATTGCCTCTAGTATTGGCCTCACTGGTCCTGAAGAAACTATTACTATTAATTGTGTAGGTGGCCTAAGCAGGAACACGAAAATTAGTCAGGTTAATTTTAATATTAAGGGTAGGTACACAAGTGAAACATATTTAGTGAAAAATGCTAGATCCATTGACTCACTCTGTTTACAATCACAAACTATAAATAAAAATTCTTTATCTTCTTTTTCACATTTAACCGATTTAGTCGAAGTTTTGTCTTATGTCGACGTCACCCCTATGGTACTTATCGGCGCTGACCACTGGCATCTGTCAATTAGTCGGGAGGTTCGGGAGGGTAGCCGAAACGATCCAGTGGCCTGTTTGACGGCGCTAGGATGGGTACTATATGGGACATCGACGAGCAAAACCAAGATTATTAATTTTATTAATCATTTAAATGTTAAAGAGCAATCGACGCACTCTTTAGAGTTCCTCATCAAGGAACATTACAAGCTCGATTCTATAGGAATTTGCAAAAAAGAAACTCTGCTCAATAAACAAGACAGACGAGCGGTAGATATTTTGGAATCCACTGCCAAGCGCCTACCATCTGGACGTTTTGAGATTGGCCTCCCTTGGAAGGAGGATATAGAACGCGTTCCAAATAGCTACTCCCAAGCTCTGTCTCGTTTATTAAGTTTGGAGCGCCGTATGTACAGGGAGCCGAATTTTGCAAATGCCTACCATACATTTATTAAAAACATGTTGCTCAAAGGATATGCAGAGGAATGTGAACCCAATACCGCCCAGTGCAAGTTTTCCAGTAACTTAAAGACCTTGGATATTATCAGGTGGTATTGTCCTCATTTTAGAGTATATCACCCACAGAAGCGTAAGTTACGTGTTGTTCACGGCGCTGCAACCGTGAATGAAGGTTGTCTAACACGAGCGCGTAATAGCAATATAATGTCGTCGGCGCGTTGGTTTAGTGGGCCTCCTTTTCTTTATAAATCTCCAGAGGACTGGCCAGTAGAGTCTTCAGCATTCTCACCAGTTCAAGATGAACTGAAACCTACTGAATTGGTGGTACTCCTGACTGTCGCACCAGTAGCTTTTTCGACTCCAGTGACGGCTAATTTTAGTCACTTCAATGCCTGGCTCCGCCTTGTACGCGCTACAGCTCGAATAGGGCAAGTAATCACATTGTTTCAAGTCAATTCGCGCGGTCTTAATTGTCAAATTAACGCAACGTCCACAACTCTAGCTCCCCTTACAGCGGCACACATTAACGCCGCAGAAAGGCAAATCTTGTTGAAATGCCAGATGGAGAGCTTCAAAGAAGAGTTCCAGTGCTTGCTGCAATCACAACCGATCCCTAAGAAGAGCAGACTCGGAAAATTGTCACCCACGTTGGGAGAAGACAACCTTCTACGGATGGCTGGTAGAATAAGTGCCGTCTTGAATGTGCATGAAGATGTTCGCCGACCGATATTGTTAGATGGAAAGCATCCAGTTGTCAGACTCTTAGTCCAACACTACCACAAAGCGGCTGGTCATGGCAACAATGAATTGGTGATAAACGAGCTACGGCAGAAATATTGGATAGTACACCTAAGGCCTACCGTACGAAGCGCAGCCAGCCGGTGTTTATTCTGTCGCATCAGAAAGAGCCAACCAGTAATTCCAGTGGCAGGAGACTTACCCCCACAGCGAATGGTGCATCACCGGCGATCCTTTACTTTTACCGGCATCGATTACTTCGGGCCTCTAACAACATCCATCGGCCGAAGGCATGAGAAACGCTATGTCGCCTTATTCACATGCATGACCACTAGAGCCGTCCACTTGGAGCTGGTCCACAGTCTGTCCGCCGATTCAGCGATTATGACTTTCCGTCGATTTATCGCCAGAAGAGGAACACCTAATATGGTATTTTCGGACAATGGAACTGCATTGCGCTACACGAAAGAGCTCCCAAAGAAGAAGTGCTGATAACTCTGTTGCTTGAAGCCGAAGCTGTTGTCAATTCTCGACCACTCTCCCATGTATCCGTAGATCCGGATGATCATGAGACCTTGACCCCTTTCCATTTTTTGATTGGGACATCATCAACCCAAGTTCTACCAGCCAGCTTAACTGATAGAGATCTTTGCAGCCGGCTTGACTACCGCAAGGCTTTGCGGCTGGCAGATCATTTTTGGAACCGATGGGTTCGCGAAGTCTTGCCGACATTGCAGCCACGCCAAACAGGAACAAGATCGGTGGAACTTGCAGTAGGCGACCCAGTCCTTATCATTGATGAAAACCTACCTCGAGGGACTTGGCCGCGTGGACGTGTCTCTGCTATATACCCAGGGAAGGATGGAGTAGTTAGAGTGTTGGACGTTGCAACTGCTGGTGGCACATTACGCCGCCCCCGGCGGAAGGTAATCGGACTCCCAAATTAATTTGTGCATTTCTGCACAAGGGGCCGGTATGTGGCCGAGCCATGTTACCTTTTTTATAATTATTTATGGTTTTTTATATAATTTTAAAATTACTAAAATTCTTGTTTTGTCTTTGCTCTTTTTCCTTCTTGTCATTATTATTGTTCTTGTCACGTAGTCTAGTTTGTTCAATAAACCCATATTTTCCTTTATCGTTCGCTCGCATTTTCATTACTTAGGAGATACATCACAGTCCATTAGTTCTCCGCTTCACTACCTTCTCCCTAAAAGTAATTTTGTTTTCTCTAAAAGTAATTCTCATTAAGCTGTGTTATGTATGGATATTTATTTTAATTTAATTGTTTTTTTTCGTTTTACATAGTGTCAAATAGCTTGTGACAATTTAAAGAAGAAGCATGCAAGTTACCTCTTTACTTTTTACCCTCTTTCTAAATTGCCAGTCATTATAATAAGTAAATATAAATTTGTTGTCTACCTTCCCGTATTACAATAAGGCGTTAGTGAGATCATTTATAATAAATTAATCAGATGAGTATGTTAAATTCTGCCTTATAGCGATGATAATGTGCTCGGAGATATCTTATTTGAATTTCAAATAGACAAAAAATAGATCACTCAACAAAGGCATATATACCGTTTCATAATTACCGATCTTTTGTAATCCTTGCGTCTTTATAAAAAGTTGTATTATGTTTCATGGATTACATCTTAATAGTAATCTAAACGAGGATAATTAAAATGTAACTCAGGATGTGTTCTTTTTAACTAACGAGATTTTTATGCATCTTTATATTTCCTGTGTCTACTTTTGACTGTGCCTACAAATCTATTATGGAGTTAAAATCACTTGGTTAAACTATAAAATTCATATTTTAAAACGGAATACGGGTGTGTTATAGTCACGCATGTATTAATACGTAAACAATTGTTAGCTGCTCACGAAAAAATTAATACAGGAATACTTACATAAGTGCATAATAATCGATAAATATGTATACTACTTTAGCTATCTTTTTTTTATCATCATATCCACAGTTACTTTACGTCATTTGCTTTATGTCATTCTAATGTCTTTCTGAGGAACCCAGCGGTGAAAAGGCTATACTTCCGTGGTTGTCTCTCCAGAGTTTGAGCCATTTATGACACCTTCATGCTGGACCAACGCAGCAACAACAGCAAGCAACGACTTGCACGGAACAAACGCAACTGCTTGAAAGACTAGTTATTTTTATTTTTAGACTGATAAAAGTTGTTTCGTTTCCGCTTTTGTAACCAAAAATCTCCCATGATAATAATATATTGCATATCTATATTATATATCTGTCTGTATATATGTATATATTGTCTAATATAATCTGTATATAACAAACGATACGAAATCAATTGAATACATTAAATTTATGTGAAAATTGGATGTCTGTCAATTCCATAGTTTTAATTCATTTGATATATTGTAAGCCTTGACACAGGAGCCAAGTATCTTGTTCAGGATGCTATAATAATTGAGACATCAATTGTTTTCCCGTAACATCACGATTTTCATGCGCATCTAACACATCATTAGGTGATGACTTCATGCTGGTCATCAAGGGATATTTAGGTACCTCTATAATTACACCACATATCCTATACTTAATTATAATAAAAAATATTTTGTGTGTTTTAATAAAAAATCATATTATGAAGGTAGGTAATCTAATTGCAGTAAGTTGGAACTGCATACAGTATAAGACTCATTTATATTATAGTAAAAAACTAGATAATAGAACGCTTATGTAATATAATATATAAAAAATTGTATAACAGTGATCGTTATCCAACTCTCCGAAACGGTCAAGCGACCGATTCATATGAAATTTTTTATGGATGTTTGATCTGTCAATAGGACTATTGACACATCAAATATCCGTAAAAATAGTTCCGTATAGTCCGTATAAAATAGTAGTTGGTTATTTTTATACCCCTAGGTGAAATGGTGACTTTCTTATTTTTAAAAAAATATTTTATATGGAAAAAAGCAATTGCCGGGTCATCTAGTATCTTATATTAAATAAGTGTTCCGTCAACCAATATTTTCATGTAAGAATGAGAGAAATCGACCATCCTACATAAATGTACGAACCACCATGACCAAAAAATCGAATATAATTTTTATCAAACAAACATTAGCTCCCTGACCGAGAAATGTGTAACTAGGGATGCTGAACATTTGAAATGCTGATATGTGAAAAAAATATGACAAAATTATTACAGTAATTGCTGCATAATGTTTTCCTCTTTCGTAGCTCTTACGTGCAGTTAACAATCCCGATTGGACATTTAATCAGTTTTATTCTACAATAAAAGAAAATTTAAGATAAAGCATCCTTCGGCGCGATAACGATCTTCATTCAGGTGTATGCTATAATGAAGCTGTTAGTTCCACTCTACGATATAATAGTTAAAGCGCAATAAATCAAGCCGACACACATCTTTTAGTTTGGCAACTCGTTACGGGCTAGGAGCCCGATGGTATCGGAGCCATCCGGCGATTCTGAGCTATAGTTTTCGCAACCGATATCTATGAGCAAACTTTCTTATTGTTTCGTTTAATTATATAGAACAGACCTAATTTTGTATTTAGTTCAATGGCATACTCGAATAGTGACAAGGTTGACGCTTTGATTACTACGTTTTCCAAAACCATCTGAAAAGGTGTACTATGGTGGAATTTGAATGAAACTATTATCATCAACACAGGTACTACAGATCTAGTAACATTATTATCGATTTAAAAGAACTTAGTAAATGAGTCTATTTAAATAAAGTTATTTTTACTTTGACTTTGACGTTAATCAAAATTATTTGAATAGTAAACTGTAGTTCAGTTCAATGCTCAATATCTGACAATTTTCGTGGAATATATTTAAATTTTTTAACTTAATTCCTTAATACAAGTATAATTTTCAATTCGTCCCTAGAATTTTTTTTTATTCTTAACGGGGTAGTTCTTGGCCTTGATTTCACCTGATGATACATGAAGATAAGGCCGAAGACGAAAGCGAATCATACCCGTATTCCTCGACCACTGAGGAACTAGCTATTTTACCTCCAACTGCCAAAACACAACAATGCTATATCTATAGCTTCATAGCTATAATATATTTATATATTATTTTATATATTATTTTATATATTTATATTATAGCTTCATAGCTATAATATAAATAGCATTGTTAACTAAGAGATTTGACTTAGGTAAGATGGTGATAGCTAGCCATTGATTTTTTTTAATGATTCATTTAATTTAATGTCCGGCGGCGGGCGAATCAAACAGAGAAGAAAATTTCTGCTGGGAATTGAACTATGGACCTCCAGATCTTCGATCTCAGCCACTAGACCACACAGGCGGTTAAAATGGTACAATAAAGTGACAGACTTTTGTCTATCCTGCAGGATGAATGCTCTAAGCATGTGCTCCTAGGCACAAACAAAGACCTTTAGGACAATCGGATAATATTAATCGGGCGAATAATTTCAACAAGAAATATTTTCTTCTTCTTAGTGTATTAGTCTTGTTAATATACAATTATCTTTATGCAACAATAAATTAGGGCTTATTTAAGTATTATTTATAAAAGTTTCACGCGTCTGATATCTCATGTACGTTTGTAAATTTTATTGTTACTTAATTTAATTGACTTTGAACTCAATTTGATTGAAATAAAATCATGAAATCTTACAAATTACTTTATAGAGTTGTATTAAGTAATGAAATTTATGTGCCAAACAATTTAATACTAAAATAAAGTTCAATGACCTGAAAATTCGGTTTATTCGGCTTCGGTGTTTTCAAGGTTTTGGCATATTTATAAAAAAATTAATAAAAACCAATAAATTAATTAAAAGTTCATGAATCTTCATCAGACTTTCGTTGAAATAAAAGTGTTATTTTTACATGCAAATTATCGTATTTCTATCTATACTTCTATAGTCAATTACAAGAATAGGACATGTAACTCATAATATAGGTAAACACTTACTTAATTATGAGGTAATGAAAAAAAGACTAACAAAGGAAGAGGTACTAATATGATAACAGCCTGCTTAAGGAGACAAAAAAGGGTTATTAAGTTATCTCACAAGAAACAAAACGTCCTCACTTTGTCCGTAGTCTTGATACGAATCTGTAAGTATTATAATTACGTTTTGGGAATACAAAGGGTCACCGACCGTGTCATTGTTTTGACAGTCACCACAGTATTTTTAACACCTTAGAACTATTTTCCCTTTCTTCTTATATAGTTTTATTAAATGATATATAGGCACTTTCATTTATATAAATACGCTCTGAGTACTTTGTTGTAATTTCATTAAGCTTCCATCTTCTATAAGAAACTAAACAATAAGAGTCGAGTGTCCTTTACTCAATCGGAAAATACCACTCTTAAAGAGAATAAGATATTCGTGAGCCCGGCGTAACTTTCAAAGACACTGTTTTTGTTATCATAGTAAATTTTGTCCATTTTATTTCTTACTTAAAATTTGTAGCTGCATAATCAATTACGGAGGTACATTGCATGCTTAGAATGAACGCTGCACCATTATCTGTAACGTCAGGATAATAGGAACCACAAAGAATGATTCTATAGTATTTTGATTTCATTTCTTCTGCAGGAGCAGTAACCGCAAATATAAATTATTAATATATTTTCATAATACCTAGACTACACAAGAAATGCTGAATCGAAATTTAATCTGAATTAGATTTTATCCAAACTATAGTGTAGGTACTTTCTAGGTATGTGAGTATTGATGGATGGATTTAAATTCTAAAGTATGGATATTTTAATAGAAAACGTTCAATTATAAGTTTACATTTCAATAACACAAAAATGATAGCAGGCATCAGATTCCAGTACGGTAATAATAAGAATCATTTTTGGATTCCCGGAAAGCCAAAAGTTTTACAGTAAAAATATTTTTTATCAAAGTTTAATTTAATTTTCTCTTATTAAAATTCAATTTCAATTCTTCTGAAATTAAAAGCAAAAATAAGTATGACATTGATGTCTTCTTAAAAAAACAAAATATTCTCAATAGAGAGAATGAAACGACTTGCTAAAGAATATAAATTTAAATTTCACAGCAATAAATAACTTAGAAATGGGAATAAACTTCAACTTGACAGTATAAAATTGTAGGTATTAATCGTTTTATGAAATGAATAAATCATCATAGATTTTTTTTAAACGAGCCGAAACGGAGCTCAAATTACAGTTTTTGAATAATAGCAAGCAGGCGCCAATCTTTGAGTACAATTTGTAAGTAGCCGAGGACATGATAACGGCATTTTTGATACTGTAAGGAAACAATGACTTGTTTTAGGTGTGGTGTGTGGCGTCATGTAAGTATTTACTGCCCATATCGTATGGCATTCGATTAATATACTAAACATGGATCGAGATTTATCTCTTATTTGATGATTTATCGGTTTATTTAGTTTTAGAAAAAAATATATAATACTATGAGGATTTTGAACGACACTAACCATAGCCTTGAACAGTTAGATACAATAAAAGGGGTATACACACAGTTCCCAAAGTTCCAAGTAACTCTGGACAATCTCCATCGGCGCAAAGCCTGGCCGTAAAGCTGGGCTGCCTGAGGTTGGACTGGTGAATTTTTTTGACAGAACCCAGGTCATCCTCGCGAGGGGCAATGGAGCTACCGGGGAGTTTTAGTGGGTATTCCCAGTGCTCAGGTACTGGGCGAACCCCACACACGTCCACCACATTACCAGTGGTAGATAGGTCCGTAAACGGATTACTCGGCGATAAAAAAAAGGGACAAAACACAGTTCCCATAACGATACGATACTTGATGAGTTCCTGAATAACTACGATGAAAGTAGCACTCTGATTACATTACCTACATATTCGAATTTTTATTATCTTTCCTTTACTAGGTTGTCTGTAAGTGGAGGGCATTGACGTCTTCAGAATATCAACACATTTGCAATACCTATCAAACAATCTTTAGGTATGTGATGGTAGTCAGTTACTATCAAATAATCTTATTGTTAGAAATTCTTGGTCGAAATGAAGTTATACTTCAGCTCAAAAGATTATCTTAATATTTGAGGCCTAAGCCTAAGTTTAACGAGAAATAGTCAAATTAAATTCCCCTAAACCTTTAAGTAGTTCTTATTACTTACGAGACGATCAAGTATTCAGCCTTAAGCTTACAAAAAAAACTACACCTCATGGAATTTTAATATAACTTTAAATCTTTTGCAGTATTATTTTGTGTGAAGTTTATACCAAATTCATTTTTATCGTCAATTTCAAGGTACAAGTAAAACTTTAACGACTTGATTTATAAGCGTTTACAGTTGCCTAAGTTACCTATTTCAATGTAATATATAGATGGGTACTTGGCTATGTTATACAAATTAAGCTGAATTACATGTGATCAGAATAGAAGTAGGTATCTATTATCTCAGAGTAACAGAGCGTTACATTCTTGGCAGTGATCTTGAAAACTGAACCTATTTGGCCTTTTAGCCAAATAGGACGAATACAAAGTACTTAGCTACTTTGCTCATACAAATTTTGGCCTAAAAAATAGGTGCATACCTATTAATTGAAGCTCTGTCTATTTAAGTATTATGTTCGGTAACAAAGCAAATCTCAATTTTGAATTATGGTATTATTATTATTTTATGTCAAAGAATATAAAACAAACAGATAACAACGCATATCGACTCCATCAATACTAACGAATCATTTAATATTACCGGTGAACCGATATTTAATTATACTTCCTCTTGAATTTTACGACAGTATTGAAATAGCAAAGACAAAAAAACACAGAGATGAATCATCACAAATAGTCATGCCAACACAATAATACATTTACGATAACTGTTGATGCTTGATAAGAGGATCATAATTTAGATCATCGTAGTTGAAGAATGGATTTAATTTGCATACGATTGTGAGGGCCCCAACAAAAAATATAGAATTTGTACTTACGAAGTCATGTACATTCCGATCTTAATTTTAGTTTTTTAGAAAGGAGTCAAAATAATTCTTAATGGGGTGGCTGTTGGCCTTCATCTCACATGGACTTCAACTAAACACGGATTCCTCAACCAAAGAGGAATTTGCTATCTTACTTCCAACTGCAGAAGCACAACAATGCTGTTAACATTATTGTTATGGCGCCAAACTTAGGTAAGATAGTGGTAGCAAGCTAGACGGACAGAAAAAGCCCTACCACGAACTACCAAGCAGAAAATTTCTACCTCCACTGAGAATTAATCCTCCTGTTCTGAAGTGGCTTAAGTTTTCTGTTTGATCGAAATCAGCTTTAATAAGTGTCGCAACGTTATAATGTCTTATATAACACGGGAGATATGGACATAGTTATATGTCAGTTCTCAACAAACCCTTAGGCATATCCCTCACTCGTATTTCATATTCCTCCTTGAATCTGGTTATCTGCTTTAAAATTAGTCCATAAGAGACACTGAAAGCTAAGGAGTGGTCGGAAAAATAAAAGAAAATTATATACTAATTATAAATTAATTTATTTGTATAGTAATGATACAGATATAAAATAATATATGTATTTTATAATTTTTATCAATATTATTGTTCAATATATAGATCAAGATTAACTGCCTATATTTGTCCCATTGCTAGGGACAAGACTATACATGCGAGAAACATATATGCGGAATTTATTCTCGAGTTCCGCTTTTTTAATCTAAAACTATTGACGGCTAATAAATATGTACAATCGGTATTACGTATCTGTTACAGTTGCCACCCTACAATATATGGCATGGTACTGAAGTATACATCTAAAAAAGTAATGTCAAAAGGACCTTCGTCATCAAAATTTAAGACTACAGGAATTTGGAATTGTAATATACACAGAGCTGTGAACGTGTTTGATTTGAATTTAAACTATATGAGTTCGATAGACATACGAAAGAATTTACAAAATATAATTTGTGAAACACAGGTAACGCCGGCGGTCTTGTAAGAGACTGTAATTATGTAACATTTTTTTGCTGATATGTAATAAATATATAATATAAGGATATATACTAATTTCTAATTTTACTAGAAAGATTCGATTTTACCGTATTCATCTAGCTCTATATATTTACAGAACAGGTTCTTCGAGTACAGTAACCTACATTAATCTTTGAGCATTTAAACAATACTCATCGTTTTAATCGGCAACACGTAATCATAAATTAAGGAGCATTACGATGAAAACAGTAACTGCTTACGTACTGTGTATCTAGTCAATTATTTAACATACAGTCAAGAAGCAATGCAGTTGCGCGACTGAATCGAACAGGTTTATCTAGAATCGATGATGATACACTGTAATTTAGGTTTTATACCTTTTATTTAAACGCGAGAAAAACATAAGAGCGTTCAACCCTATCACTATAAACTTGTTCAATGCATTTTGAATTTTATAGTCACAGTTTTAAGAGCGTGTAATACTAACCATAATCACCACAATAACTTTAAAAAAAAGTAGTTAGCAAAATATGCAGTTGAAAATATCTGTACTCGCGCACCTGTCTCACTGGAAATATATGACGATGCATTTATTATGCTAATAGAAATGTGGGTTTGACTAGTATGCGTCGAACTTATTTTATGTGACGTTTTGAGTATTTTTATAATGTAGTAGGTATCGAAAGAAAATAGTCTTAATTTAGATGAAACTCTATCTCATTGCACATAAAACAGCCATGGTCAATGAACTCCTACGAACCTATAATTTAAAATATTGTTTTAAATCTATGAAATTGTTATTTTATTTTAAAAATAAACTATTTACATACATCCATCTCAGTGGCATGCATCTCAATGAAAGTAAAAGGAGTTTACAATCCTTGACTAGATTATGCCTCCACAAATACAAAATATAAATTTTCTTTAGAATAAGTACTGTAAGCCTACAGAATGTACCTATGTAGTAGATGTACCTATTTGAGGTGAAAGAGAAGTCATTCATAGAAAATCACTGATACGGTTACGGAATACTGATTTTTTTTAAATAAACTATTTTATTTGCTTTATTTTTATTCCAGTAGAATTTATTAAAAATACGAGGACAGCGACCTTCACATAAAGTAATTTTTATATATTAAGATACTTAATTACAGTTATTTCAAAATAAATTAGCACAAAAAAGTTTAATACTATATGTATTAATTTGATTGAATTACTGCCTACTTATGATATTGCTTAATTATATAGCTACTTGTCATTCAGTCTACAAAAAGTATAATATTATGCATATGTGTATTTTTTCTATTTATAATGTGTTAGATAAAAATAACGTAAGCTGGTGTATGTACCTTGTGTTTTAAAAATAGTTTTTATTTTAGAAAAGGATCAAATTGTAATTATAAAAATATTAATATCTACTAAATTTGTATAGTTTTTAAATTCAAAATGAAAAGGCTCTTTATTTAAATGATCTCAATCACTAAGATCTATTACATAGTAATAACCCCTTAATTCTTTTATTTGATGATATGATGATAATAGTTTGAAATCATTACACAAACAAGAAGCTACTGAACAACGTTCATTAAACCTTTTAATTTAAAGCTGTTAAAAAATTATCTATAACAATCATTATCCAATATTTATAAATCTTAGTATTTTTAGCCCTTTTATCTTCACGTTATATAAAATAATTTTATGATTTATGTCGCAACAATACATAAATAACTAAGAGTTATAAGGCTTGGTGAATAATAAATATAGATAGGTTCATGGCAAAGTGAATTTGAGAAAAGGATTAGTCTATTAATAAAAACACAAAAATTCATTTGTATTGTTTAAAACTATAAAAATGTGGAACGTGAACTATCAATCGATGTATATGACTATCGGGAGATCAGAGAACAAAATACTTGGACCTCGCTCAAAGTACCCTTGTTTTTGTAAATGGTTCTTTCTTTAAAAGCTCAAAATTCTGTTAAAGCACTCCTTATTTGCAGTTAATTATAATTTAATTTTGGTTCTGAAAGAAAAAATTGTATAGTTCAATTGTTTCAATTAATTTTGTGTTATTTTTTAATTAATTTAAAATATATTGTGTGTTATATAATATCTTACGAGTTTTATTTATTTATTTTATGCACTAATTGTGATAGCATTACAATATTTAATAATAATAACCAAAAAGAAAAAAAGACATCGAGTTGAGTAAATGGCAAGACAAGTAAATGGTATGACAAGTATTGTAATTTAATGCAATTTATTTTTTGTGCTATTTTTTGTTGCGTGCTTATAATTTACTTTATTGGAATTTAGCTTAACTACAACTATTGAAACAATAAATAATTTATTATAGATTGATGGGGAAGAGGAGCACGTCGGGGTAGTGGTTCGAACGCTCTCGTTTCGATTAAAAAAACAAAACAACTTTCACATGGTTAGTCCTTGGATGAATCAATCCAAAATTTATATCTCGAGCTCTTTCGTGGCAAACCTAGCAAACCGTATTGGGTCGTATCTTTTTCAGTCGTAATACATTTTTTATTTATAATTTTCAATATTATCTGTTTTATGGAGCTTAAGAAACAATATTGGAATATTGGAAAGAAAATATATAGTACGTGTTTCAAAAATCTCGTGAATAACTGTAAAATTTCCTGAGTTCGGGTCATGAGTAATACGGCGCAAGCGAGGCGGTGCAATGCGATGATTATTCAAATCCTCTGGTCACGCTTTACGAGTACCATCGCAAGCTTAGACATCTCAGTCATGTCATTCACGGAAGCTACTTAATGTACATCAAAAATGTACCTGTTTTCACCCTCCTTTATCTTGTGTTGATAGTTAGAATTAGTCATACAATAATATCAAAATCGAATGAGCTATCAAATCTGTGGCCAAAACTGATTATTTTTTATTTATCACTTAGCGATGATAACCTGTAACATTTACAATTGTATACGTACAGAATTGTTTATTTACATGACACCCAAAGATATTTTTTATGTGAATGAAATACTTAAATAAATTTAGATACATAGACAAAATCATGAGTGATGATATTTTCGGCGAAGTCCAAACATAGAAGAATTATTTTTTATGCGTTCCTTCTATGCAATCAGTCTTGACTAAAATTGAGTAGTTCCAAAACTCGAATAAACAATAATGATAATATCTAAATATCACATTATAACTATATCGACTGCTGTATAGCACAGAAACAATTAAAATAAATCTATTAAATAGCTGTAAAATTGTACTTAATTATAATAATTTGTGTATAGGTATATAAAATCAAAATTTAATTAACCGCTAAGTATAGTACAATTTACTGAAAGGTTCCGAATTTTATGATTTTAAATAATATTATTAATATTAAGCTAATAACTCAATACTTTTCGGTACTATAGTTATTCTTCAATCTTGACTTTCATAATAGTATGTAGTATGATGTATCGTGGAAATTTTTTTTGTGAATTTGTTATGAACAAAATTTTTCATGTGAAAACATAATATTCTTATCAATTTAGTTGGACACAATTTATTTTTAGAAATCAATATATCAGAACTAGAAAAGTATCATATCCTGAAACTAAAAATCTGTGCAATAATAATATATAAAATTAATCTGTATAATAATAACCATAGTAATCGTTTTTTATAAAACTTACCCTGAAATATCTACGGCAATTGTTTTTCACTTTTCTTTCACTAAACAGTCTTATAACGGCAAATAAAATCGTTTACCCACTTCAAATTCATTCAACTATCTTAATTTTTTTCTTTCCGAAAAAGTTTCCTATCACAAAGAGAACTTCCAAGCGTTGGCGCTCGTTCGAAAATGGCGGGCAATTTTCGCAGGGGCTGCGATCTGCGCGTCCTTGCGTGGCAGGCAAGGTCTCGGCTAGGCTATGTATGGATGCGCGCCGCAATTCCTTTGCCTCTTATACTCATCGACGACTATTTTAACAGATGATCTGTTGACGTTGGCAATGACCTGCTGTTATTTGCATCCGATGATATGGAATCCCGTCCTGGAAGATTCATTTTGTTGCTTGCCAGTAAAATATGTAATGTTTTTAAATTTCGTTATATTTTGCTAATTAAAGAAGTAAATTATATTAAGAAATTAAATAGTGGAAGGTAACAATTTATATTTACTTATTTTTGCAATATACAATAGAATCCTCTTCTTAAAAATTAAATATTTGGACACGTTTGTTACACAGATATTTACAAAATTGTATGTAAAAACAGTAACACCCACTGTAAAAAAAACTAATAATTTAACTTGTACAAAATTTACATACGTACAAATAATAGTCCATCAATGTTGATTTTTAATACTTGCATGAAATTAAAGTAAACTTCTTAAGTTAAACTTATTCTTCCGTAATTAGACACTGGTTATATCAATTATAGCGTAAGGTGTTATGTATTCACGCTAATAATAGGATAAGGTCATTAATGAATACAGAGCCTGGGGCAACTCCATATGATCATAGTCATAGTCATTGGTAGTGAGATAGCTCGACTGATCTGAACATTGCATTGGATGCAAGTGAATATTTAACATGACAAATACACTTATTTTTTTTACAACTTTCAAAGGTACAAATGATATAATAATGTATGTAATTTTTTAATCCTAACCATAAAATTTATTAATGAAAATTTATAAATAAAAAAAAATTTACATTAAGTTTTTTCCGGTCTTTGCATTTTTTTTATTAAATAGTAATTTATGAATTTAAATTCTTATTTTTTAATATTTTACAGATAACGTAACAAAAACTTATATTTATCGAGTCCAATTAAAATGTTTTCATCATGTTTTTGGTATTAAATGAGGTTATTAGAAAGATAGATAGGTGAATAAAAGCATGATAAGTTTTTAACATACGTATAGGTAACTTTGAACTTAACTTGATTTGTGAGCCCTTGCTTATGGTGACTTTTTTAATAAATTTTATGAACAAAAATGTACCATTTGGACAAGTCTACAATATATTATATAACAAAAATTAATTAATCCTCTTTGAAGATGCAGTAGTCACAAGTCGATATTTTTCATTTACTCTTGCAGTACTAAAGAATTTTATTTACTTCTGCACGAAACTTTTAAACAGTTACAAATGATTTGTTCTGAATAATTCCACAGTATTTTGGTTTTTTTCATTTAATTTATAATGCCCCAAACACAAACACGTGCTTACAAAACGCAATGTTATACGATATAAATGGAATGCAATTTTTCATATTCATGAATTCTCAAATGACCACTTTATAGTATAGTTTAAGAGACGGAGCCTTTTCGAGATCTTTTTAATACTTTTTCCAATTAATTGTGTTAGCTACAAAATATTATAACTTAATAAAAGCAGTTCGTCATATATGTGAATTTAGCAAATCTTAATATTTTTTATAATATTTTATTAGACTTAATTGAGGAGATCTTCAAAATTTAATTTCTTTACAATTTCAAAATGCTTACTCTGATGCTTGTTACTCAGTTGCTTACTCTGCTTTATTTATACTATAGTGTTCTTTAAAAAGTTTTTTTTTGTAACCTTCGAAATGTATTGGTTCGTACCACTTTATCCCAACCCTTATGTGAAAAAATCTCTCAATTACCCATACTTACGTGAATAGATATTCATATAAGTATGTTTTATTGGGAGATATTTTAATACGAGTGAAAAAGTAATCATGAAAGAGACTACTTTTAATAATTAAATAAAAATAAAAATAATTTTTTTTTCAAAAACAATTAACCTTAAAAGTACTTACATAAAACTTACTTTGGTATCAGATTATTGGCTCTCCGACTATATTGTTATTATTTATGAGACCATTAAATCCTGTTTTTTTAAAATGTGTTACTTAACATTAAATTAACTCGCTTTTGTAAAATAAAATATCAAGTTGATAACTAAGTATTAAAGTACACGTTGTAGTGTATTAATACAGTTACAATTTTACCGTAGTTTAGTTTGTAGTTGTATAATTTAAAGGCTACCCCTACCATTATATAAGTACATGAAAAGTTAGTAATCGGGCCCCTTTTCAGGAAGGATCTATTATCCATAACAATACATAATACAATCTCTTAATAATTCTTACTTTGGGCTAGATAATATGTGTGATTGTGAGTACATTTCGATACAAGTACGGAAAGTATTTAATTTCTTTACGAGTCCCGGTTTTTTGACCCAAGCCAAAGGCGCGGTTCAATAATAGGGACGAGTGGAAATAACAATTCCGCGGGTGCATCGAACGAAGATTTTTTTGCGTTAAACGAATAATTTCTTTTAAATTAAATTTATGTAATAGGTTGGGGAAAAAGTTTCTTCGCATTTTATATGAAAATTCAAGACTTTTTTTTCTAAGTTAATTTACATTTAATTACAGTATATATATACAATTTTGTTCGTAGACTTTCTGCCATCTTGTAGGTAGAGAAATGATCTCGTTGCTGTAGAAATGTTGGGATTTCTGATTAAAAAATGCAACAAATAGTTGACACTACCTAAAGAATTCTGGGACCGAAACAGGTGGAAAACTGAACATCCGTCATATAATCCTATAGCGGATATATAGTCCTAGGCTATATAACGGATGCATCCAAGTCAAACTCTTAATTTTTGCTGAGTGGCTAAAAATGTATGTGGTCTAGTGTTATCGTAATGAAAGACCATACCCTTTTTTATAAATTCCAGCTGCTTCCTCTCTTCTTCTTACTTCAATCTCATCAGGTGTTGACCAGAGCAAAGTGCAAAGTCACAAGTTTCGTGGTTTACGTTACATTTTTTCCTTTTTTTAGTAAAATTTTAAAATAAAATTTTTAATTCGATACTCATCTTGACATCATGAAAAACAAATGAACAATAGTAGGGAACAAAATTTTCCTAAATTGATTCTTTTATGAAATGTCACCTTTTTAATGTCATGAAAACCAGCCAGATACAAATAATACAGTCAAAGATATTTTATTACAAGTTTATATATACTATATCCGAAAAGACTTTTTCCCCGACCTAAAATTAATAGTATTTACGCTGCAAAATTATTCATTTCATACAAAAAAAATTACGGAAAATGTTTTGATTAAAAACTCCTTCATAAATTAAGATGTTATATGCAGAAGAAAAACAAAAAGCACTAGTGCGGAAAAGAATAACTTTACGCTCGCTAAACACACGTGGTAAAGTCTACTTACTACTTTTCGAGCAAATACGTTAAAAAAATTATTATTAATTTTATTGATGCTGACTGAATAAATATTTACCGAATGGAATATAACACAGGTTCTGATTAGTGTCTTATTCCAGTCAGATTTTTAAGTTCTTAACAAAGCTAACTTTGGGCTAGATACAAGAATTTTATTATCATACTTGCATTGATACGGTAATTGCCAATGTATCTGTTGGGCGGATGAATACCTACTAGATTAATAGTAGATAAGCAGCACTATATAAAAAATGAGGTGCTTAATTATAACGGTCCAAAAAAGTTCTACTTACAGCGCATGTCATAAAATCTGATGAATCTTGGCAGATATAATGAGTTAAGTCGAAATCTTCATATGGAATTCGAAGTGTTATTACATAATGATACGCCAGCCTTTGCAATTTGGATGTAATTATTTGAAGGGCAATGACTTCAACAGTCCATCGTATTGCTATTAATGAACGAGATCTCAGCAACAACAAAAACAATGATTTTGATAATAATAACAAAAAAAAAACAAAAATATTGTAGGATTAAATATAATATTCCTATTTAAATCAGAGCACGAGTAACTTCGTTTTGAGAGTGGCATCTGGTTTAGGCAATTCTTGTACTTCAAAGCTAAAATAATGCTTAAATAAAAAAGTACTTACATCAAATGAATGTGGATTATGGAAAAAAACATTCAAAAAAATAAAAATTATAAGTTATATAGAAAAGCACAGCACCTAAATAATCAAAAATACAAAGATGATCACTTGAAAATGTAATAATGATCATTTTGATTTTGGAATTAAATCTCTTGGTAGATAGGAATTTTGATTTCAATAAGATGAATAATAATAAAGTAGTTACTTCTATGTAGTACATACTAAAATTGAAAATCTAGGTTATAAAAGAGTTGAACGCTGAACAGCCTTCTTTCCTATTCTGAGTAGAACGTGTTCACATTAGTATTTTTGGCGATGAACCTTAACCTTCCCGCTAAGTATAGATTCAAACGCAAAAGAATATTTCAACAACTAGAAGCTTTCTACCTTGGTTTTTCATTTGTTAACACGTTGTTTTCATGTCATTTTAACAAATTATGAGCGGGTAGCCTAGCATATGAAACTATGCTGCATAATTTGAGAGGTTAGCAACAATTGCGCGATCTAAAAAAAATATTTGCAAAAGTAATGGTTAGCAGGCGAAACAAAGTGTACAGTACAAACATAGAACTTTGTTCAACCGCATATCGCATATAATGTGATATCACATTATATGCGGTATTTTCGCGGAAAATTGCGTAAATCAATTTATAAATCAACACCCCTTTCTAGTAAATTCTGAAAATTTTTATCTAAACAAAACTGTTAAACGTTCGAGTTTCGTTTGTATATAGATTTAAATTATGCGTGGTCTGCATGGAACCCAATCCAAGGCGAAACAAATTTATGGATCCTTTATTATGTAAACAAACGTTGACAAAATAAAATTTATGGAACTAAAATAATTGTACGAGATAACTCTTTTAGTTTCATATGTAAACCCATCCGGTAAAAATACCCTGTCCCGCTTTTAAACCACATTCAAAAGGTAAAAATACCCGCCCCGCTAATGGCCAGCAGTTCTCGCGACGGGTTTTACCCGGCCCGCTTATAATGTCATCAAAAAATCTTTAGTTCAAGTTGTTTATACGTTATTTTGTAAAAACTAAAATAAAAACAGGTAATGTATATTATTTTTAATATTCCTTAATTATTAAAACTAGCGAATGATTATATCGTTTTTTCCTGTTATCTATTGATTATTACTTGATAAAGTTTTATATAAGAGAATAAGTTAAGAATGAATGAAAAATTAATACAATATATATAACTAGACTATAACTATATATGACAGAATTACTTAATAACTTAGAAAACGAGTATACGGCTTGGTAGTAAGTTAGCAGAAAGTATTACAATACTCTTAAATGTATGTTAAATTTAATACTAAAATGTATCCAAGTACCTACTTAGACTTCAAAGCAATTGCAATTTCTTTTTCACCGTGTCCCGTTTGTAACACGACACCTACTTACTTGATTATTGTTTTGTTAAATTCGTGTCAGTGGATTTTGGGCATTGTTTACAATTTCAAATATGCTCTTACTATCTACATGACACATGAGCGGATTTGAACAAAATAACTTAGGTTTTGATGTCGCGACGCGCTACTCATACAAAATGACTGATCAGCCTTGACTTTATTAAATAAGTGAAATTTTAAGTGCTTACTACATTGTTGTCTATTTTTTTTAGGTTTTATGGTAGCTAAGCTTAAGATTAATAGCAAGGAGGTGCACTAATCATGTTATTCTTCTGATTAATTTTTTCATAGATCTCTTACTCATAAACACTAGATAATTTTTATATGAGATTTGTATAATTTGTGTTAATGTGAAATTCCGTTTTAGTAGTGAAAAATGTAAACAATATATTTAATAGTTTAATATATTTATCAAACTAGCTGTTTGCACGCATTTTGTTCTGTTTCCTGGGAATAAAATGTTTTCATGGAGAAAATTGTCCAAATCGCAGAAATGTGGTAGTTGGTTGGAGTCAGTACCCCTAGTGTGAGTTTCAAACGTATCGTTTCCTTTCGAGCGGTAGTTGTATTGTACGGAGGATGCCGAATGGTTTCCAGTTTGTAGTACCTGTAATGCTGAAATAGTTTCTCGAGCAGTGTGAGGTCTCGTGTTATCATGGAATAATAATGGTGAATGAGTCGGGGCTGCTTCGTTGCGAATTTTTTCATCGTAGTTCAAATTTCTGCACAGTAATATCAGCTGTTATTGATAATCTTAAAAAAGTGACTATCAAACAGTTAACATCATTCTTTTGTGCGAAGTTTTGCTTTATGGCATTATTGATTCGACTTGGAGTTAACCATTGCATTGTTCGTTTGTAATTATCGTAGAGAATCCACTTTTCGTTACATGTCACAATCTGGTCCAAATCGGTTTAACATGGAAAGAAAAACCTCAAAGCACGCTTCTTTTTTTGCGATTGAGTCGAATCATGAGGTCATGCAGGCTTCGCATTTAGTGTTTTGTGGTTTATCTATGTATGTAGCGCTATGACGCAACTGCTACAGTAGTGTTAAATACTTTGAGAACTTAATTATCATATTTTAAGATAATATATTATCAAAGTTTGTCAATATATGTCAAAAATAAATTTAATTGAACGTCAGCATTTCTATCATGTAATAGCTGTAGAAATCAAAAGTAGTTAAGGTATGGCTGTATGATTCCTTTCCAGCTCCTTTGCCATTCCAAAAGTAACAAAAATTTAGCTATTGGATATCCGCTTCCGTTAAGACGTCAACGCCAAATCTGTCTGGCTGGATATTTCTTTTGCTTATTTCAGCAATCAAATCCTTGAATTTTGACTATTCCACTTCTGAAAACCTAAAACCTTTGGTTTTGCAACCTACAGTCATCATGCCGCGTGGTGAGTGCCCTAGTTTTCTGGGGAGTTTTTTCTCAATGTCGTCCAATGATATGCGAATGTGATTATTTTTTATACCTTTCTTTGAAATTATAGTTTTATTTATTTAATGTATGTTCTATTTAGCAAGCATATTTAATCTATATATATTAAAAAGTTATTACTTTACGAAGGGAATTAATTCTAACATTGCACAAAAAATCTAACCTTCAAATGTAATGTATTGTTTAGGTAAATACACTAATCATAAAGGCCGCAATCGTAAATTTACAAGTCCCGAAGAATTAGAAGAGCAACGTAAGCAAGAAGAGCAGAAAAAGAAGTAAGTTTAAGTTCCATATTTTTATGTGGGTAGGAAGTTACCTGTGTTACAGTCATATATAGCTCACTAAATTTAAATACATAGTAAACAAATAAAGGAGTTTTCCTGAAATTCAATGTGTAGATTCGTCTTACACCCAGTAAATATATGCCTTCCCATTTTATTTTAGATTTAAAACATTTTTTACACTGTTTTACCTATTACTTTGGTGTATATAGAGCATTGAAATTTAATTATTAAATTGTAGCAAATATAATTACTCCATTAGAATTTCAATTATTCTAATGCTGGTATTTGTATGAAACATAAGTTAATTCAGTTAATAATGTAACTTCCAGATGGAGAAAAGAGCATGAGGGTGAAAGTTCAAGTGAGGAAGAATCTGGTGATAACAAATCAGGTTCTGGAAGTAGCGAGGAAAGTGACTCAGATGAAGATGTAAGCACATTGGAATTTGAATTTTGAGATAATTAATGACCTGAATAATAACAATTTTTGATTGTACACTATCCTGGTATTAACAATTCTCTGTTGTTATCTTGTTCAAACTCATGTTATATATCACATATAAAAACTCAGCAACCCATATAATAGTTGTGTATTATGAATATTTTCTGAAGATTCTTCGAGACAAGTTGAACAATACAGACTCAATTGATTTTTAACTGTCACAAGGTTCCAGGAAGTATCAACAAATTTTGTATCAAACTATAATTTTGTTCCATAAATATATGCTGGGTAGAATATTTTTAATCTGTGATGGACTCTCAGTTATTATTATTTATTGGACTCAATTATTATCATTATTATTATTTATTTAACAATTTATGTACACACAAAGAGAATTAACAAAGACAACAGAATAACAAAGGTACTACTTATTTCTATAAGAAATCAACAACAAAAGGTAGATGGGTGTGCATCACTAGTTAACCAATATTTATATAATTAAAGGAGAAAAAAATAAAACAACAAAATTCATTACTAAAAATAATATATATTATATTTACCCATACATATATGTGTACAAATACATATATACTTGTGTCCTAAACTGCACCAATGTGTGCCAATAACAAATGAAGGAGGGTAGTGAGTTCTACAATCTCACTGCATGAACCGTGAAGGAATAGGAATTTGGTTATTTTGGTTAACTATATCAGATATTCAATTATTTGTAGACAATAAGGGATTCGAATTGAAAAAGTTAAGTAATCGGTATAAATGTTAATCAATTATTCATTGTTTCAGCATCCTACTAAAGCCAAGGGAGTTTCTGGTCTTATTGAAGTAGAAAATCCAAACAGGGTAGTGAAGAAAAATAAAAAACTATCTAATTTGAATAATTTAGGGGAAGGAGAGAAACCACAATTATCTAGGTTGGTATCATTTCATTTACATCAATCCGGTAGTTATTAGGCACCTCTAGAGGGTTGGTAAGAACATGAATGGCTTAAAAAGGTACTTAAGAATATTTCTGCTTACTATTTGATTTGTAATTAGTGCAGTGAATTTTTTATAGGCAATAATCACAAACAATATATAGTTAAATATTGTATTATATTATGGTAATGACAATTTGAAATGATGACATGTTCAAGATCACTCAATTATTCAAAATTTACTGTAGTACTAATGGGTACAATACACCCTCATTACATAACAAAGGTATTGATTACAGCTAGCTGTTTATTAAAGTGGTATATAAAATGTTTTCTTTCTTCTTCCACATATATATAAAAATAAATACCTGTTTGTTAGTATAGTACTACTCAAAATTTTCTGAATTCCAATAAGAATTATTTTAATTAGTTTTATTTGCTTTATTTCAGAGGTGGATTGAAAATAAAAATAACAAAAAATATGGAAAAAGGATACCTCTATAAATATAATTGAATATTTATTAAATTCTAAACTACCTCCACTACCATTGTTCTGTATACGCATTGATTTTTAAATTAATAAATAATGAATAATATTTAGGCCCCTTTATGGTAAGGAAATTCAATTTAGAATTTGACAACCTTTCCAAGCCTTGTTCATTATAAGATTAATAATTTCACAAGTTTACTAAAGTGGCAACTAAGATCCCTTTTAGTAATTCTGAATGGAACAGGAAGTTATAGGATAGTATTCTTATCTTCATCATCATCATATCATATTATATATATAAATGTATTGCTGTGATTATTTTAGATTTAAGTTTGATTGTTATTTTTGAGGTAATTTGATTAACCCACTTCAAATATTTTCCTAGACGTGAACGAGAAGAAATTGAAAGACAACGGGCTGCAGCTGCTTATCAGAAAGCGCATGCTGAAGGCAAAACAGAACAGGCCCGCGCAGACTTGGCCAGGCTGGCCATCATTCGTCAGCAGCGAGAAGAAGCAGCTAAGAGACGGGAGGCTGAAAAGAAAGCCAAGGAGGATACCACTAAGAAGTATGTATAAACACATTTGTATTGTTAAGAAATACAAATGACAAACTAATAATAAATTTTCATTTTTATTAAAATTTCTAATTAGAATTTAAAATAACTTTATATACAACACCCTGGCTGCATAATTTGTGTCATATATATATTTTTAATAATTCTGTCTCTTATTATTTCACATCTTTTTGGCTTGTCGAAATATGCACTGTGATCTCTACTCTAGGAATGCCATTCCTTATTTTTAGAACTTTTCTTTAATGTATTTGTAATATCTTAGAAATCACAACACCATGCCTTTTGTTCCATTTATCTCCAGAAGTTCAATGTAGGCATGATGTTCTTTGCCCTTACCACCAATCATAAACTTTATCACATAATTTGTAATTTTACTACCCAATATTTTATTTAGTTGATGACTTCTTTACCTGCTAACTATACATTTTCATAATAATTTTCCAGGTAGACAAATATCATCACTCCGATCTGAAACAAAGATGAATTGCCATTTGCTGTTACACGCCCTGACTCTCGGCTAGGCTAGGCTTTCAAAATCACAGTCTACATAATAATAAAAAATATTGTTCCCTATAATTTAAATACGCAAGCAATTGTCAGTTTCCTAAAAACTATGCATAATATTACATTTCTTACTATTATTAATAAATATCCTATTTATGATTTTGAGAAGCTTTCCTAGCATTGATATCAAATTAAGATGAAAATTATTTATTTTTAAATTGTTTTTGTATACTTGCATGAAACTGTGTAACTATCCGACATGCTAAATTTTATATTTTTTCGTACAAGACGCACTCTGTGTGAAGTGATTGGGAGAAGAGTTTTTCCTTTGTGGTATTTTATATCTGAATATATACAATGACTCAAAATCAAATTTAAGTTGACTTTAATACTATGGACTGTCTCAAATAATTGTAAAATGTATATTAATGGTTAATAAAAATTACCAGTCCGTATATTCAAATTCTTTTCTTTATTCATTAACTTGTGTAATAGTATGTATGTAGATTAAATTGAATAAGGGTATCTATAAGATCTCTTGTTTGTTATTTTAAATCTGTCATAAAATGAATATTGTTATATTTTCCTAATTGCTAGTTTAGTAAGTGTCAGGTTGATTTCAATTAAAAGTGTTGACTAATGAAAGCTTACTGTTAAACCTGCAATATTAATTTTATTGGAATTGTTATAAAGATTGAATTATACTTTATCTTAAATTATAAATAGTATGCAAGTCGTATCTGAAACATATAAATTTAATTTTTTATTTATATTAAAAGTATATCACTTTAAAGTATTTTCAATTTTGTGTTCATTAAATGATTAGACGGTTCCTTAAGTAGTTAGTCAATTAATATTTTTGTATCCTTGTTGCTAAGCTGTATTACATAATAAAAAATTAAATATAGTTTCTTGAGTGTAAATTAAAATTTAGCACCATATTTTTTAGTTTAACAATTTTGCTAAAAGTGAAGAAATATAATCTTATGTACAAGGTACCTTATGTATATTTATTAAGGTACCAAAAACTACAATAACGCACTATGAATAATATATTGACAAAATCCCTGAACACATATTAGACTAGCAAAAAACTTTCAGAATTCTCTTAAATTCACAGTTTAATAGTTTCAATAAAATTATATTGACTTAATGAAACAGCTTTTACTCATAAGGTATAAATATTGAATGCGTATAATAAATGTTCATATAATATAAATTACATTGTGTCGACTGTTGAGTTAAGATTTAACCATATATATCTAATGAATTTCAATCACTTTTTGTTAAATTTATAAGATTCGGATGATAATTGTCACTTATCATTTTACTATTAAGTTCAGTGATGTCATAGATTACGGAGTACTAGAAATGCATAAACCATTAAGATATATTTTTATGAAAAAGGTTAACAAGGAGTAATTACTTTTTTGTAATGCCACTTATAGAGTTATGCATTACTTGTAACTATAAATTACGAGCTACATTTTTAATGTTGCCAGGACTTAAAATATTGTCATTTTATGCTGTAAATAATTGTATAATTGGACCACAGGCTATATAGTTTTCATGTATATCCCACCTAACCCTACTGGTTAAACTACGGTATAAAATTACACATTTCAATCAGTAGGCAAGGAAAAAGATTACATACATAAAAAATAAATTTCGTATGTACCTATTTTCTATTTAGCTAAAAATGTTAGATAGACTCACTAGACAATTTTGTATGCGATTGTGTATCTATACGAATAAAAATAGAAAACTATTTGAAGCATTTTCATTTATCAGGGCGGCCGCCTGGTGAGTGGTAAGTGTACCTTTCTTCTTAGCCAGAGCTCCTGGGTACGAATACCGGTAGGTGCAGATATTTTTATGTAGAGTACGAATATTTGATCACGGGTCATGGATGTTTGTTTGTTTATTTAATATTTTTCTGATGTTTATGTACATATTACCATCTATATTTCTGGACTGCTAGATCTGCACTGGCGAGCAAAAGTATGGAATCACTCGAAATCAGTTCCGTGCGATCTTGAGGACTTAATAATTTGGTAATAATAATAAAAATAGCACCATTTTAAAGGCTCATCTGTAAAATTGATACCAAATTCATTCCAATTAAGCCAGTATTTACGAAGCTGTCCCGATTACATGAAGAAGTGACGGAAAGACATGTTTCATTCCTATTGATTCCCTATAAAACCACGTGTTATCGGTTTTTTGTTTTTCAGGAATCTTTACACATTGACCCGTACACATTTACGCTACTTTTGACCTTTTACCTTGACGCAAATGGCTACTAAACCCACGCAAGGAGCACAAATCGTCACTAATGCAAGAATGACTCACCCTGCGGTCTGTCGCACTTCAGCTCCAAATACACCAATCCTGTGTTTCGAAAGTTTATAAATGCTTTCGGGAGACTTGTGGCTTTATCTTGAGGACAAGATCTGGACGGCGCCGGTACACATCGGAGAGTGATGACCGTTTTATTGTGTCAAACTCTTCGAAATCGTTTCATTTGTCCAGAAAGAGCTCAGAAATATTCGTGGGGTAGCTGTAAGCGAGTGGACAATTCGTCGAAGACTCAAGCAAGCGAATTTGCTCACACCCACTTCGACTGGGAAGTCAATCACTTCATTCACCCCACTTCTACAATCAAGGAGGCGGTCTAAAATCAGACCGTTTCATTTCCGATATTATGCTGGAACATGTCGTTACCTATACTGAATAACTCGAAGAAGTTGGTATTGTCACATTGGACTGGCCAGCGCTATGGCTATGGTTGGTTAGGACTATACCTGGCCTTGAAATCTATTGAGCACGTGTGGGATGAACTGAAGAAGGAGGGTTCGTTCCAGAAATCCTGTTACTTCAAGCATTAATGAGCTGTAATCGGCTTTGATAGGTCAATAAAGAATCGGCTTCGAGGAGTTATTAGGGCTAGGGAAGGGAACACACAATATTGAAACTTAATTTCAAAGCCAAATAAATTTATTATTAATTCATGTTTGTTGTTTTCTTCAAAACGCAAGATCTTAATGATGCTTAATGTAGCCCACATTAAGCATCATTAAGATCTTGCGTTAGATTACTACTGTACAAAATATACCTTATTTTCAAAAATATTTATC
This sequence comes from Acentria ephemerella, assembly GCA_943193645.1. Lineage (NCBI taxonomy): Eukaryota > Metazoa > Arthropoda > Insecta > Lepidoptera > Crambidae > Acentria > Acentria ephemerella. The sequence goes on along the minus strand of OW971886.1, from coordinate 3,479,149 downwards.
TATTAACGAGTAACAGGTGGTAAAGAGTATCTCCTCAGTTCAGATGTTTTGACACCTTAAGCTATTTTTGCATCGCTGAAGCTTGCTGCTGCTAATCTCAAACTGCTTTTGCGTTGGAATAGATTGCTGCTGCTTGTAAATTGCTGTTAAATGTCAAATAAATTTTGTGCTACACAATTTAAAAAATTTGATGCTAAGTAAGGACCTGCCTTAAAATCTTGTATGGTAATTTTACGTGCCCGAACATCCAAAGTGTCTGCGAGAGTGGTAAGTTCTCATTAGTTGACCTCGTTACCCGTGTGGAAATTTAACTATGCTCGTTATATTAAACTTGCCAACCCGTACAACGGTATGCTCCCGGTTAAGTTAGATTAAAGCCAGTAAGGTTAGATTTTAAAATAATAGTATTATTTTTTACTTTATGATATACAATATATACCTATAAAATGGCATAGTAGTACCGCTTATTCTCTCAAAATTTCTGTCCATATAGTCTTACTGGAGAAGTACCTACCTACCTCCTCTCAAAGATTACAAGAGGTATCTATATTTACAAAGGATTGGTCTACTAACAATATTGCAAGGTACATAATTTAGCATGCTTGCTAATTGTACAATATTCCAGGGGTAAGCATGCCATTAATATGTACAAAAAGTAAAAAGAGGGGGAAAGGTCAGGATAGATATATCTATCTATCTATCAATATAAGGGTTAAAACCCGTTTCAATTTCGTATTTAAAGTGCGATACGAATTTTAAACATATTCGTAATTATTTGGTACCTACTACCTGATTCAATTGCTAGTGTTCGTATTTATTGTATAAAGGTTATTTATCTCTGAATACCTACAATATTTAAACAGCTATAGATATCCTCCCATCGCTTTCTTATGTATATCTCTTTCATTGTGATTATATATCATTGTATATACTTATTTATTTATGTAAAGTTTTAATATACAATTTTATGCCTAAGTAGTTCTCTAATATTTTTTTTTCTTTTTCGTATCGGCAATTTATTATAGTAGCTAAACACCCTACCATGATATGCTAAAATTGTTTTGAATAGAAATTGCTTCTATGTGTATAGCGATAAGACCGCTTTTATCGTCATATTGGTTTTATTTTACAAATTTCTTTCTATGTCAATTTTAAAAGATTGTTAAAGCCCATTATTTTATTAACACATTGTAACTTTCAATAAGCCGCTGTACACAAAGTCCAAAGTTCTATAAGTAACTTACCTTCGCTAAACCCGTCTAATTGAATAGCTAATAAGTGAAAGTGTCTAAGTTTCTCGCGGAACAATAAATAATAGATAAATTAAATGGCTCGAGCTGGGGCAAGATAGAATTAAAACTTTCCGGAAGGTTTCACGTAAATCAGAGCCACCTGATTTATATTTCACGCACCAGGGCGGGCGGCGGACTTGCGGCTATACTCTTTGTTTTCGGGACGCGTTATTATTGTAGGTATTATTAGATGAAAGATGAACTTAGGTATTTATTATAATTATACCAAAGTATTTAATCGACTTAGAAATAATAGTATTAGTGTAATTTCCTTCTACTTTCATTTACCTATTGCCTCATTAAAAAAACAAGTTATTTACTTTTCTTTTCTTATTCGTTTTTCACTATTTACCTTGATTAAAATTACCGATAGTATACGATAAATTTAAATGTCTTATTTGCCCATCTACAGATGTAATCAGTATGATTAAGCAAAAAACAATAAAAATACTAAATTCCATTTTTAAAACATGTGGAAAATAAACAAGTGTTTTCTTAATTAACGTACGTAGGTAAATAACTTGATAATAAATAAAAACGTAAGATAATTAATACGAAAAATAATGACCCGAATATAGAAAACGGAAGAGGAATATTTTCAAGTAATTCTAATAGTGCTCAACCCTGACCTGTTTTACAATTAATATTTTTAACACAGTATATAGAAAGAAAAAAGTAAACGAATGGAAATTAGACTTTTAAAACATAATATACATAATAATTAGTTACGTGCTTTGCGAGGATATGCATACCTACATAATTAAGCATTATTATTTCTAGAAAATTATTTATTATCTTCAATTTATATCATTACATAACTTATTTATACGTTTTTGGATTTTAGTGACTCGTAAGACTTTTGTATCACTTATGTTTTCGGTTACCTGTATCCGTGGTTAGTCTTAAATAAAAGCTATAGCCTCGATGACTAAGAGCTTATATAGCTATGAATTAGCCAAGGAAGCCTTGCCTAATTCATAGCTATTTCATAGTATTGTCAGACTAGCTTTAAAACACTTAGCCTGTGCAAGTCTTTTTGGGCCTAATATCAAGAGTATTTTAGCTTATCAAGCCCCTTAATAACAAGTCTAGCCCTCTAAAAAGGTTAAAAGCATATGCTTTTAACATTACTATATAGTACACTATATAGTATAGATTACTATATAGTAATCAAGAAAACTAGTCACATACGCGTAGATGCTTCCATACGCGTGAAAAACATTACCTCCCTCCTCGTCGTGGGCCAGATGGGTAAAAAGCAAAGAAATTGTGAAACTTCTTTTTTTGAAGTAGATAGGTATGATTAAAGTCCAATAAATATTAGCTACCATGCAGTTATAGCTACTAAAAATAAAGTATACCTTTAGCGAAGCTTTTATTTAACCTTCACCGTTCGATGCGAGAGCGGAGAGAGACTGTAATGATATTAGCCCAATTTATTTGAGTGAATAAAGTAATTTCGAAGAAATCTGAAAGGCTCAAATGTAACCAAGGTTAGGGACCATCTACAAGAGCGAGAGAATCCCGACGGTATAATAGTAGTGCCGCCAATTTCTACATATTCTCTTAGAAATAGAATGAAAGTATTAGACTTCTTCCATAAATATTCTAAATTGAGTTTTATAGCACTTTTTTTCTAACACTAATTACAACACACTTTAATTATTTTTGACATAAAATAGAAAAGTAGACCTCTCTATTTTGGTAGGATTACTATAACTTCACAAAATAGAAAACTTATCGTGACGAATGGTTATCATATCACCGCGCGCCAGACCGCGTGCTTGCCGCGAAATGGCGCTTTCGAACAAAGAATATGGTATACGCAAGCGTCCCGGCCGTGTCATTCTGCGTTGGGCACCTAACTGACCTCTTTCAATAAAAATTTGTACATCGCCTCGTCGTGAAAACGTGGCGTTCCGTTACGAGTCGAAATTTTTGCTCATTCGTAGAGATTGTCCGACGATAGAAGCGCAGATCCGTGGCGATTCGTTCACACGTGGAGATGGTCCCTTAAAAGGAATTGAGATAAGAAAAATAATTTGAAAAAAATGTTGTTTTAAAGCCGCTTTCCCGCCTATTCAGTATTTTTTTAATTTATACTATTGAGCCATTATTTTTCACTGTTCTATATCTACAAAATCTTTTTCCCAATTCTGTGATATTTTAATGTAATCTTTTATAGTACATTTTCATAAAATCATTAATAAATATATATATTCTAAATTGACACTTAATTTTATGTTATTTTTATTAGACATTGCGCAGTAAATGAGTGTCTGTATAGAAAGTTGGAACGTGAAAATAGAACTCGATTGTTTATACTTTGACAGCTTCCAGTTGAAAATGATTCTCACGGGCTGAAAAGTATTAATTTCAACCCACTCCTAAGATAACTTCATACCTACTTTCCGAGTATGAATACTGGAAATTTATTTTTTATTGATTATTTTTTGTTTTTGTCTTGTCACTCTTCTACTGAGTGTGTCTGTAACTCTATATCAACGGATAAAGTTCTGCGCATTGTTTTTGGATCCAATTTATTTAGAACGCCCCAATGTAGATTCGTTTGATTTATGGCACATTTCTTATATTAACCCTACAGCTACTAATTTTGGTCATTTTGACCAAGTAAATATTAAATTATATACAGATTCAACAAATCGTTTCTGATAGCTCTGAAACTTGTGTGACAATTGCAATTAATGCACTATCATTAATAATAAACTATTATTTGGGAATAAAACTCATTTTTTATTACTTGGTCAAAATGACAATTTTTCTCCCGTAGCGGTAGGGTAGCTTACTTCAAGAATATTTCATTGTGGCGTCAACCAAACAAAGTAAATAATGCAACAAAGTAAATAACTTTATATTCTAATCGAAATAAAGAAATGCACAAGAAGAAATAAAAGATTTCCATATTTTATTCTACTCTTCGCAAAATTATTGATTTAAAAGGCAGCTGGGATTTAACCTTACAGACTGCATCGGGTGCTTGTTCAGGGGCCATTAGCGATGCCGAGTCTTGCCGAGTCAATAAATCATTTCTCAGCATCTTCCGACCTTTGATTAGCTTAGGCTTGGCATTTATACTGTCTGACTGCTTAGATTTTTATCTCACAAATTAAAAAATACTTACTTTAGTGTAAAATGTTACGGAGATAGTTTTTTTACTTTTCATATTTGATACAAAATTAAGCTTTCGGGAGCCAATACTAAATAATAAACTAATTTTGTTTGTGGTCGCTTTACAGGTTAGGATTACAAGGGTTTCCGTTTTACGTGTATGGCGCCTAGTCAGAGAGAACATGAATATATATATTTTGAAATCAATTGTATGGGTAGTTTACCGACCGACCGACACCTGCTCGTTCATCCGGAGGAAGGGATCCATTATCAACAAATTATGTTTGATAACATAATATGCTTCACATATTAAATTCCTATTAATAAATGTAAATGACATAAATGCAAAATGACCTTTTTAACATGCAGAGTAAATTTATCCTATATTTAAACATTTAAAAAAGTTTTTAAAAATAATCGAATAAACTTCAACCTTGGTAATATTATCAATTTACGGTTGGCGATATCATCGACTCCATGGTTTTCGATCTTTTGAGCGAATTTCAATCAAGATTTTCGTGTCGCAAAATAATATGTATGCAACAATAACATCCCTATTCCAAGCTTATGGTATTTCGAAAAGAATGTTATTTAGATTTTTTTAATAAACAGAGGAGGAATGAAAATGTGAAGTGATTAATATAACCACATGAAAATACGGTCCAATAATGTAAGTGACGTAACATCTCTCGCCCGGAATTTATTAAAGAATTTAATTTATGCACAATTTGTGTCCTTACATCCTTTGTATTATTATGACCTACATCGTATTAATCCAGTGCGAATTTCATTTTCACAAAGCTGCGACGCGACATAATTACTATACAAAAAGTTACACAGCGCTTTTGTGCTGGTTTCAATACTTTTTCATTAGTAGACAGATTTTGCTTACTGACTTCATTTACCTAGGCATCGGAGCAGGGTAGGTAATGCACTGTGGCGGCGACGAGGACACTGCGCAGCACACGCTGGAGGTTTGCCCGGCGTGGGCAACACAGCGCGCTGTCCTCGCCGCAGTCATCGGTAACGACCTTTCCCTGCCGACTATCATTAGCAAGATGGTCGGCAGCGAGACGTCATGGTTGGCGGTCGCCGAATTCTGTGAGGTCGTGGTGGCACAGAAGGAGGCTGCGGAACGGATTCGCGAGGAAGATCCCCTCGCCAATCCGATCCGCCGTAGAAGGCGAGGCGCCTGTATGCGCAGCAGCCTCAACCGCCCTAGCTAGGGGTGTGGAGTGATGGAGGGGGGCTCCATCGCTCACCTTAAACACGCCCCGCAGTCGGCTGGAAAGCGCCCCATGCCCATGGCGCTTTCCACCCTAAGACGAGTCCGAAAGGACGACCACAGTGCGCGACCTGAGAAGTGTGCGACGAGCTACCTCGGTCGCGCCACACTTATGTAGTAAGATGGGTATCGTCAGTTTTAGTGGGTATGCCGGCTCTTTACACCGGTGACTCCCACATAACCCAGGGGGCAAGCCCCACCGTTTCTTCCTAGGTATCCATAAAAGATTTTCTGACGTAAAAAAAAAAGGGTAGGTAATGCAGCTAAATTACCGAAGACAATATAATCGTAATATTAAAGTACCATTTAAGTGCCAATTGGTAACAAGTGACCGGAAGTTATAGAGTCAATATAAATATTAATAAATGTCAAAGAAAATAAAAATATTAATATGTGTCATTTGTTATAATTTGAAACTTAATATACTAAAATTTATTTCCATTCAATCTAAATAAATAAAAGAGTCATAATCCTTCAGCGTTTACCACTGAAGCACGGCGCGAAATATATTTTTGGATTCGTAACCGCCCGAATAGCAGCATAACTTTAAAAATTTTGGTAAAAATTCGAATCATTATTACCTATCGGTTTATATTACAACATAACCTTTCCATTTTGATTTAGTAAATTATAGGATTAAATATGAATCTTATTTCCATTGGTTATAAAAATTAACGAAATATATAAATAAAAACCTAAGTTCCCATATATCGATATGGGAAGTTTCCCCCCAGGCTTGGATAAAAGTTATAATAGGTTTATTTATGGTAAAATAGGTTAGTTCGAGTTCCTCTGTGTATTGACTGATAGAATTATTAAGAAAAACTTAAAATAAAAATCTCGCAGCTGGTTTCACTAAAGTTCTTTATTTAATATCTTATATTACAAATAACATTATGTACATCATAATAATTACATTAATATTTACTTCATAACAGTATGTTACAAAATACTTAAAAAGACGAGTGGTCACGAACTATCGTGATTTTAATACATCTGTTTTATAATAGTATAGACAATCTTTATTACTTGAAAACGAAATAACTCTCATACTTCTATGCAGTGAAATCTCGCTTGATGAATGAGAACGGAAACGGTGTACTATGAAACGATCGAGCTTTCAAAGTTTAAAAAATTTTTTTTCGGACTGGTACATAAACTTTATTGCGAATACAATATTGTCTTCTTATATTTCATAATATATACATCGATTTTTAAATTATTTAGTGCAGATTAAGGTTAATACAAAAACCTAGATCTATTTTTAGTAGCTTTCGCATTTTTCTAATCCGTCTGCATTCGTTCAATGAATCTGTTGTCTGTGTCTGATATATGGCTAATTCACAGAATATGATTTTGGTTTAAAATTCCACGGTTATGTTTGTTCTGAAGAAGCATGTAAGTTATTTGATATCAATTATTTGCAGACATATTTTTATTTACAATAACTATATAATTAAAACAAAAGTTTTTGCTAAACTTAGGTATGTATATTTTAGTGATATGAAATGAATCGAGTAACAACATTATCTAGTAACTGTTTATTAAATGTAAGTGTATAATGAAGATATAATACTTTATTAGACATAAATTAGACTCTGTAACTTCAAAAAATAAATTAGTGAAACTTAAAAGACATAATTACAATACTGAGTGAGTTGTTGTTTTCCCGAAATATTAATCGCTGTCAAGGCGTTAATGAAAACAATGGTAAAAATTTATGCAGTGCCTTTTAATAGAAGTATCAGACATACGCTATTGTTTCTCTATTGAGCCAATTTATTTATCACGAGGTTATTCGACATAAAAACAGCACTCATAGCAATTGAAACAATAACCAAAGTTTTGTGACGAATTTATTAAAAAGGTACATCACCTATATTTATCAATATAACATTTATTTATTGATAATGTTTATATACAGAAAAAAATATGTAACAATTGGCACTATGTAAAAAAAAATTACGTTGTACATTTCGGTGAAAATTTGGCTTGAAATGAATAATTCGTAATCGTAAATATTATATTTATTTACTGCTAATATTTTGTATCATTCGTATATACACGGCACATAGTTTGTTAAAAATAATTAATTTAATTATCTATCCAAACAAAAATACCTCAGTGCTTTTTATATTTACATAAACTTAAAAATAATGAAATAAGGTACTTTATACGATTATATTTTTAGAAATTGTGAATATATTAAAGCTAGACAAGAAGATAACTTTGATAGCGTATTAAACGTTTACCGCAGCCTAGCCTAGTAAGTGGCTTGCAATATCCCGGGTTTTACAATACGCGAATACGATGTTTTAATCTGTGTAACCTAAAAATTCAAAAGCCAATTGTATCTGAATTTTCGCAGTTTGGAAAAGGACTTCTGAGGTCTTTAGACTTGGTCCAGATGCCAAGTGACAATACTCCGAAAGGAAAACCGTTCGTAATAGAGACGAGTATAGTAGATCTTAAGGCCAAAGTATCGAGCATTTTGGACCCAATTGCAGGCTATAAATAAATAAAGAATATAAAAGATCACCATTATAAACATATACCATCAATCTTGAAAAGTTCTGTTTAACGAGATACAAACTCCTTAAGGAATTCACAAACTTACTTAGATACATTTTCGTGTGATGATTCACGTTAAGGCTGAACCTTGATATTTTGGGTTACTTAAATTATTATATTTGCATGTATACTTCAATGCACTGAAGGAGAGAGGTCTATCATCTGATAAATAATCCATATTTTAGAATTGGTTAAATTAGATCACAATTTCTGAGATTTGAACAATCTATAATATAACCTTTGGTTTATTTTGATGGTTTTTATTGGTGAAGTATTTCAACTTATACTAGACGTTTATTTGTTTTAATCGTGAAAGACTGTCTGTAACACTTCTATCTCGCTTCAATATATTCCTCTTTCCTAATCATCAGATAATATTTTACTTACTACGGACCATTTAGGTTCGCTTATCGCATTCACTCACAAGCCTTCTTTGTTTGCCTAATGTTAGAAGACTTATTTCGTTATAAGTGCGCCAATATATCGATTTCTGATGGCGGCGCATGCACCATGTGGGTTTCGTTAAGTGCCGTAGATCCTGACACTGTAACGATGACAGGTTGGGCGTCTGTATGGACAATAGTTACGAGGTGTTCATCCGGGTCCTTCTCCTGTTCTGTTGGCTTTGGAAGTGATTCTAGAGCATCGTCGGAGTACTTCAGGTCGAGAGGCGCGAGTGTCGGTAGGTTGTCGGTGACCGTCACTTGCGGGTCCGGGCGGGGGGCGCGATACGATGGAGGACCACTGTACTCTGATCCGCACCAGGCTGCGCCCGTTGACCCTCTGTTGAAAAATGTGAAATTAATTAAATGAAGTAGATTTTTGGTCTATGGCCCGTTGGTATCTAAACATCTAATCTGGAGACAATAATTATATCAGTAGGTTCAAAGAACAATTTATCAGTTTTTACTGCGTGTACTGTTTCTTAATCAATATAATAATTAGTAATTTAATTGAGACAGTGTAATTAATTTGATGTATTTGCATTATTGTGTCTGCAATTGTTATTAGCTAATATCACTTTAAATATTATGTTATACCTTTAAAATGGTTCATATTATAAATTACTTATGGTTATGGTTATGGTTCATATTATAAATTACATATACTGTATATCAATCAAGCGAAATCGAAACAAAACATATTTGACTTAGACGACTAATTCAATGCTGATGGACTAAATTTATGTCAATAACATCTAGATTACCTGACTAGACTAGCGGAATTGGATCTGTAGGTTGGCGGCGGGGACACCGCTGGCGCACTTCTGTCAAGGAGAAGTAACCTGGAATTAAAAAGAAAAGGAATCAATAAATAAAGCAATAAAAGATGAGCCTATGATAGATTCATTTATATAAACTTTTCTGTTCAAACAAATTAGGTTCATACGATAAACTTGTCAATCGGATGTAGATAATGCAATCTCTTTCTAGAGAAAAGAGTTGTTAATACCCTGTCATTACATTGGCTACGTTTCCGTAACATTACAAAACAGCGAACTGTTTCAGGAAATAACTACCTACCCAGATAACCATATAAGCAGAGGGCTAATTATAACTTTTATATCTATCGCAATTGCTTTCGTGTGACGTTTGTCATAAAACCATAACTTCTTGGTAAAAAATTGTCATAATGACCGGTAGAATGGTAGCAATGGATGTTATATATGTGTCAGGATGATATCGATAGATTCGGAGCAATACAAACAACAGGCAGGTCAGTATTCTAGTGCCGAAGTCAATATCTGTATTAAAGATGCCTACCTGAGTCTATACTCTTGCATTGACGCTTGATACGTAGGCGGCGGTGGTCTGTAGTGAAACTCTGGATAGAGCATGGCTGCGTACGGATGATGCGGACGCGCATAGCTTGGTGGCAACCTTGGTACGAGCCGGCGACACGACGCGGGCCTTAGCCCGAGTAATGCACATGGAGCGTCCCGAGCCCCCAGGCGCCACGCGAGACCCGCTGCTGTCACTAACACCACCCCTATACCTGGAACATGATAAATGATCTTCGTATTAAATAATTTTACTGGCAAAGAAATAAAGAGTTATTTAAGTAGTAGGCATAGTTGACTTTAAAATTGTTATGGAATTTTTCCGGTGCCATCAGACTGATGCTTGGAATTTCGGAATATATGGCCTACGTAGATAATATCTTTGGATTCCAACTTTGTACTTTATATACCTAAGCTGTGGTTGGGATATAATGAGAATGTTATGTTTTGGTGATACAATTAACCCTTTTAAGAATAAACCTATTACTAAAAGAGAAAATAATAAAAACTGTTTTTATGATGCCGCTAACATAAAAGGACGCGTCACTCATGATAATAAATTCGTTATAGATAGTAATAACTATTTTTCAACAACTGTTGTTAATTGTTTTTTCGCTCGTGATCACGGACAATATGTTACGGCGCGGCTGCCCCGTTAATACTCTATGTAATCGTAAAATATTTGACCGGGGCTACAACAACAGCCGATTCGATGCGTGAAGTTTGCACAGCAGCTGACTGACGCGTACAAATTGCCTCCCGACGCAACAATAGATCGCTTGTCTGTAACAACAACATCATTTGTCCCTAACGCTAATGAAAATCCAATTAATTCTGCTCCAAAACTCATTCAAAGTTTAATTGAAAACTTGGGGGAGGACGCGACTTCGTGGATGATGTAATGAAATTTTGGACAGAGTTGTTATTGTCATATGCATGGTGAATAGGCAATGAACTCCCAAGATTGTAATACGGGTAATTACCGACATCTGTTAAGTCGTTTCAGCTTAATTTGTGAACAACGTCAAAGGCTAATTTATGGAAGTCTACTTCAGTTCTTAGACCCTTGGATAGTTTCCAGTGTGCTGTTCATCAGAGCGGATAACTTTAATCAGCTATGAAATAAAACACCGCTAAGCATGAAATGAGTTGCTGTCCCATCAAAGAAAATCTCCATGATTTTATATAATCGAGCAGTTTTGAACTTCATCAAGGCAAAGTGTGATTAAAAGAAAATTTATTTTAATTTGTAAGGGGAGCATGGATCTCTCGATAAACAAAGTTTGAAATGACAAGTTCTCGCAAAGCTGATTTTCAAAAGAATCTCGAATAATTAATTTGTAAAAATCAAGGTTTACTTTTATTTTGATCGTTATTTGGAAAATATCAAAGATGGTTCCTATACAGGTATGCTTGCGATAATTTACATTAAATAAAAGTATAAGGCCAATCTTAGTCAAGCAAAAATAATTTTCCATTAGAACGCATACTGGGCAATTCAGCGCGCCATTAAACGTTTTGTATGTTCATAAAATCATATGATGCAAATTATGTACCCCACATACGAGTAACTTACCTATCATGAGAAGAAGCAATGTGAGAGGAGCCCTTGGATGTGGCCTAAGTGCTCCTAATACAGCCCCCGCGGCCACTAGACAGGCACCCACTACTCCAAGAAAGAGAACGCAGAGCCTGAGAGGTGGTCGCCCGCAACATGATTTTGGCGCATTTCCCTCGCCCTCCGAACACGCATACGCCGCTCCTCTGCCAGATCTGAAATTAAAGTATTTCATTACATAACTTAGTCAACAATGGTATTCTATCTAAAAATCTATCAATTTTCACATTTAATAATTGATGATGATGAGATTGGTTGATGTTTGGTGTCGTCTACAATGATACACGTCCATTGTTGAGGACAAGCCTTCTTTCGTGGGAAACAGACAAAACATAGTCATAACACCACTGCGGTTTATGAAATGATGAAATCAGTTGTAGTAAAAACTCAATCCTCCAACGGCGTATAAAGGTTAAACCAAACATATCTGGGCTATGTGCGGGACTTGTTCGTTCCTTAACAAGTACTATTAGGTACTTGGTATAAATAACTACCTAATAAGCCCTGAATGTTATTTAGAAATTTGAAATTTCAATCAAAAATATAATATAAACTCGTAAACAACGATATTTCAAATCGTTCATAAAAGATATCTATTTTGGTAATAATTTTGTCTTATTTGAGTTAAATGTTTTTGGAATTGGAATTTGTTTGAATATTTCTGCCCGAATTCTCTCATCATAATTAAGCATTTCTATTCAAAATAACTATTTAATTAAATTCTGCTGTAAAATGTATTCAATTAGCAGGTACTGTTGGAACTGAAAATAACCAGCGCCATTTTAAGTTAAGTTTTAAATAGGTAACAATTATATTACAAAGATAATGGCCCGGATTCTGTGCACGGACTTTTTAATAAATTAAATTTATAGTCAGCGTAACTAGTTTATTATTTGTTAAGTGTTTGTTTTTCCGATGGTAACATGTTACCATAGTGAATTTGATTCGTAAAACTGATCTTAGAAATTTAAGAAGCAATTTTTCACAATTGGCAGCGATCTCTTCTGTCAGATGTAGCCACTATTATATCGTCATTATAGCCCTTACTTTGTTAAAATACAAATGTATGTTAATGGTATTGTTATAATGTTACCCAAAGTCCCATATGCTGTACACAAAGCTATCAAACATTTTATTAGGTAGGGGAAAAAGTATTTTCGCATATAGTATGTATAAACTTGAAATAAAATATCTTTGGCTGTACTATTTGTATCTGGTTGGTTTTTATGACGTTAAAAAGGTGACATGTCAAAAAAGAATAAAATAAGGAAAATTTTGTTTCACACTATTTTTCGAAGTTCCTTAATATCTACAGGAACGGGATCATGTCTCTACCTACGAGATAGCAGAAAGTCTACGAACAAAATGGAAAATATATACTGTTGTTAAATGTAAATTAACTTTGAAAAATAATGTATTGAATTTTCATATAAAATGCGAAGAAACTTTTTTCCCTACGTATATATCATCTTTCTTTTTAATGTGCAACGTCGTTTGTTGGAACTGAAAAATCTATTTCTTAACATTAAGTTGTAAAAACTGGTGGTGTTTTGGTGGTCCTATATTATCGTAACAAAACACTTCAGAGAATACATATTTCACCATTGACTAACTTTGAGTTCAACGATAAAAACCATCAAATCATTAATCATTTGATATTAGATACTGATCAATTCTACAAAATACTAGCTGATATAATTTTCATTCAGTAGGTGCAGACCAAATTACTTTGGTTTTGAGTCGTCAATTACTATGCTGATGTAAATAGATAAATAGAAAACTTTAATGTAATCACAATTCGTGCTAACTTAAAAAAAGTATACTTAGACGTTATTTAATTTAAAAACGAGTCAAAACAATACGATAACTAAATTATTACTAAAAATTGAATTTAGACCAAATCTTCAAAATCGACAGTATCAATGTATCAAATGTACACTTACGTTGTTAAAATATTATAAACATTTCATAAGAAACAAATCTGGTTAATGCCCAGTAAGTAATTCAAGAAAGCGCTAAGCATAATGTATGCACAATGCAGCCGACTAGACACTAGTGTCTCCGTTAGATATGGGGCTCAAACCCTCAAATCCCGTTTGGCACGTAATGATTGCACAAGACTGCATGAGTTTATATGTTTGTTAAAATACGTGCGAATATAGACCTATTGGTACTGTATATTATAGCCATCGTTATATTAAAGCCACAATCTTATTTCATTATTGCTAATATTTAAAAAGAATCAATAACGTAAATCCTAAATCTTGACACATTTTAGCGCTTGTTTCGATTTCATTTCTCAGGCTATTAATTCTATAATTAATAGCCTGAGAAATGAAATCGAAAATATATGCATCAATAGTGATGCATATAGAAAATATCTGTGCTACTGTTGGCAATCCTCAAAGACGTTTCTCCTGATTGCTATTTTCCGTCGCCATTTTACCACTTTAATTGTCTTATTATTTAGTGTTGCGCATTGAAGCTAAGAAGATTTAAATACCACGTAAAATTTTGAAAATAAAAGCACTTGTTATATTCACTTTCCACAATTTTTGTAACTATTACTCATAATGAATAAAAAAATTGTGACCAAATCTGGAGTCTTATTCATGTCCAGCCTTCACTTATCGGCAATCGTTATCGTTATCGGTATCGTTACAATCGAATTAGATAGGGTTCGATGTTCAGTTCGGACACTTAAGTTTTGTAACTAAAGCACGTACTCGTGCTTTCGATACAAAGCTTAGAGTTAAAATAGACCCTCTTGCACGTTCGTCGAAGTAGGTGTCACCGTCTTTCCTATTCGATCGTAAAACTGTGTCTGTAGCTTTGTTTCGATGTGAAAAGGGTTGACCAGGGTTGGCAGGTTATATCATCTCTCTTTTCCAGAATATCAATGCAACTTCAAATAACACTTGAAGTAAATATCACCTCATCTATCATAATTTAAATAATTTATCTATGTTGAATTCAATTTGAACTGTAGTTACTGTTGATATGAAACTATCAATTTAGAGGTTCTTAAGCTATGTCTTTCATTATGAATTTTTAATCAACAAACTTATTTTTCATGTCTGCCATATATTAAACATTTCAAAATAACTCGAGAGAACACTTGGCAAATGCTTCTTGTCTAATATGGGTTAATAGATGTTAACGACAGCGATCTTTTTGTACGCTACTCAGATAAATTGCTTTCGAACTCTCCGGCTCACGATTTGACCCAAAATCAAACATAAAGCTAAGTACTTAAAGATCCCTCCTTCCGTCTTACATTTAATAAAATTTTAATTTTTGAGTAATTTTAAAAAGTGTATACAAAGAATCTAACTTTTAAATCTAATGTTCACTAATTTAATGCTGGTAATCAGTTAACCTCCCTATCATTAGTCAGAAACAATATCAAAACCAAATTGCGTGTTCTTTTTACATTTTTTATACAAAAAAAGGCTAACCAAACCGAACCCATGCCTAGTTATAAAAAATATTTTGACGTTTCGTTGTCACTTTTGCACATAGTACTTTGTTCTGTCCTGTTTATTGACTGTATTTTAGAAACAGATAAAAATGCTGTCTCTTCAGAGATTATTTAAAAAACTAATCGTAGGAACGGAACGTATGAATGGATAAGGTAAATCTAGGAGAGGAAGCGTCGGTGGTGTGGACCCCATCACGTACCAATTTGTTTTCAAATTTTGTGAAGAAATTCTTAGGTTGTATGTAAAGTGGACCAAACCACACTTGGCCAGCTTGGTTGACTAAGGCCTAATCGCCATAATTTAGGGTAGGCTCAAGCTCTTCGGTGGGGACGAATATGAACTGTTGATGATATGATAATAATAATGAAACGTAGGAACACAGCCAGTGTCATTATTTAATTTTTAATTAAAAACGTAATGAAATCGGTCCAGGTTTGGAGGAAAAAACACGGTATTTACTGTTAATAGGTATTTTCGGTCCAAGCTGCAATTCTCCTCATGGTGCTTGATAGTACAATTACTTGTGTAGTGCGCGATAGAAATGTATTTTATAAGTACAATCAGCAGCAGAACTCGATTAATACTTTACTAAATTATCGTAATAATAAATATGCTTGACAATTAATATGAACACTATGACATACTGTGATAACGTACTTAAGTGTTAATCAGCTTTTTTATATATTAAGCTCAGCAAATGTTTTGACACCACCAGATGATAAGCAGGAGAGGAGGAGGAGATAGCTAGTAAAGCATGCGACATACTACCCTAGCCACCTTCAACTTGCCGGCCCAAAAAGTGCTTTTTCAAGCCTCGTTTATAGGAACCCATGTTGTATGAAGGATGAATTAACTGACTATATTCTTTTTTCGTATTGATATTATCGTCTCCAAACTGCTTATCTGCGTACGCTAATTTCTCACTTTGTCATCAAAATAATAAAATGTTAACTACACTTTACTTTGCATGATTATGATAATCGTATTTAACTTTAAGTTATATGTATAGTTAATAACATACTAAAGGCTAAGGGGTTTCATATATGCGGGCCTGCAATTTATTCGGTTACAGCGTATGCCTTTATTGCGCTAATGGCCTTCCTGTGTTGTCCGGAATTTTTGCTCTTGCAATTTTTTTGGCACTTTTTGGTAATTTTTTCAACTCCACCCTTTACAAAGCACTGCCTCTAACAAATGAGCCATTCTATGTAAAGTTACATAAATGGCTCATTTGCTAGAGGCGTTAAAGTAAAATTCTAAATTTAAATCTTTGACGGCTCTAATGACGGATGGTATTTTTTTATTTAGTTTTAGGATAACTGTCTTTTTTAGTTTTTACATATAATAAGTATAATTACATACAAGTTTAAGTTATGTGTATTTCTTTCGTTCCAATTTAAAATGAAAATAATATGATAAGTTTTAAGAAAGTCAAGTTAGTTTACACTAGATGATTCATACACTTTTGCCTTATTTTAATAGAACTTTTTATGATGTGCGTTAAATATAACAGAAACATCCTTGAGTCGCTATTATAGAAACTTCAAATGACGTCACCGGTCATGATAATGGAAGAGAGACATAAAATTTAATCTATATAATACTTTCTAAATTGTTCAATTGTCTATGATTAAACGACAAAGTAGTTAACAATTTATTTACGATCAGAAACATAACCTCCTGTTGAAGGCCAACAAAACTAAATCCATCTTCATACAGGGTCTGCGGCTCAATGCGTCGGAGTTGAATGACCTTATCATTCTGACCCTAAGGAAGAGCGCTCTTATGATGTTAATAGCTAATAGTCTTTATCGGAACACGGACAAACAAAACGTATATGCCTTTATCTCTGTCACGCTTCACGCTTGACAACTTCATACCCATTGGTCACATTGTATTGTATTGTGTCGTGTATCAATACATGAATGCTTCAAGATTATATGCCATTTAATGTTAATACTACTCTGTGTTATTAAGCCGAGTGATATGTGCTATATATAGTAGATACGTAATTAATATCAATACATACAAATTTAATCCAACAGACTAAGTACTTATACATCGATCGTGACTTTGGTAGACGTTTGATAGATTTACCTTTTGAAAGCAACATTGTCAATCACTTTTTAATAGAAGCATACAATTTCATTAAGGATTGTAGGCTACATTAACATAACAATACCGTTCATATCCTTGGTAAAAGGTAGACGAGAGATTAGAGAGAGAGAGGAAACAGAAGTGAATGAAAAAGATTTAGACATAATACATTATGATAAACCATGTGATGTATCAATTACAGTGCAAGTCGATAATAATATTTTATTTTTTCGCTATCCCACTAATAATATCTAGTCTAAAGTTAAAAATAATATAAACTTAAATATAAGAATACATAAAAATATGAATAGACAACGAACAATATTTGTGTTTTATGACATACATCTGCCCCTATATACCGGGGTAGCATCAACTACGAGAACCGTTTACCTAGTGTCATAGACACTATTTTTTAGCCATTTCTTAATAGAAACATAAATATGTCTGTCAACCAAGCTGTCAATCGTCTAAAGCAGGGATCTCCAGAGTTATCAATATCGACCCATTGGGGTCAAAATCGGTTCCCGATGACCCCTGCGATCGACCTCTTCGATTTGATTAGGGTATTCAATTATTGAGTAT
Source organism: Acentria ephemerella (assembly GCA_943193645.1). Lineage (NCBI taxonomy): Eukaryota > Metazoa > Arthropoda > Insecta > Lepidoptera > Crambidae > Acentria > Acentria ephemerella. The sequence goes on along the minus strand of OW971886.1, from coordinate 3,461,313 downwards.
TTTATATCTGTAGGTAAAACTATAGATAAGATATGAGGTTCATTCAGTTCATTTTTGAAAATGAGTATCGTGCCCAAAATAGTTTGGGAATCCCTGGCCTACAGTGTAATAGATCCGAATCTCGATTGTAAAAGAAATAAGTCCAAAGCTGATTGTGCCGGCTTCTTTGGTGGCGGGCGTTACTTGTCTGCCTCTCGGACGTTTGATAAATTACAGTAAGTACCTACAATAACGTTTTCTAAGCCGACTCGTCTGTTTTTAATTCGACAAGTCACCGTCTTTCCTTCGGAGTCGAAGAAAACACGATTTTCGTTTCTATTTCACTGGTGACCTTTCATAACGTTTTAAAGTGAATAGTCACTTTCAAGCGCTGGCAATAATTCTCAGCTTAAGATAATATCTTTATGAAAATTTATCAAATTCCTACTATTCGTGAAGGCGGAATTCTTAAACAGAAAAGAGAGAATTTTCACTTTAAAATTCTTTTCAAAACAGAATTTTATAAAATTCAAACAAAACACTGTCACGAACATTATATAGCCTATAACCTTCCCCAATAAATAGCCTTTTAACAAATAAAGGTTCTTCCAATAACAACGAGTAGCTCCAGAGAATGGCGCGTTCAGCCAAACTCTTCAGCTTTATAATTATAAGAAGTATAGATTCATTCATTTGGTCACTATTCTGACCATACTTGACTATAATCATGTCGTTCAACAGTACTGCACAGACCAAACGTAGGCATCTGGTGAGTTTGTTCCAAATTTCATTATAAAGTACATAAATAAAACCAAGTGGATCAATTCAATGAGTGTTCTTCGTCAAGCCATTAACGCCTGACTCATCACATCCCATCCCCTTATCTGCTCGATCGCCAGCGCATAACGTCATGCACTATCGGAAATCGACACATTTTATAGCCTCACATACGTTCGACCCATTTAAATGTTACACAATGGGACATACTTATATGCTGACGCTTAACTGTTAAGGATCTTTGCTAGTGGGATAATCAATGATCTTGTAAATGATTATTGATAAAAAAAACTAAAATAATACGGTAATGACCGAACTGCTCATAATACTTAAGTAAGAGTTCTGAATAAGACTTTCAACTTACATTTATTTCTTTGACGTAATGTTAATGTTAAAAATTTTAAGGACCTCAAATTTTTGAACAGTTTCGACGTTTAGGTTTTGTTTTTTTTTAACTGTTTATAATTTTCTAAAATCATTTCTTCGTTGTAACCTTGTTATTTGTTTATATATAAAATGTAGCGATTTGTGATATTGATGGACACTTAAAAAGTAAGTTTGTATAATATAACTGCGTTACAAACTGATAACTCTCGTTTCCTACTCAACCACAGTAACTGAATTTAGGCTCGGTTGCGGTAAAATGCTTTTAGTCTTTCACCTAGCTTGAGTGTTTTGTGCATATTAAGCCCACATAATATCTGGAGTGGTGTGCAGCCGGCCGTGAAATTTATGTCGTTAATAAGGGCTAGGAGGGTTAATTAGTTGATTTATGTGGGGCCATATTGCGGCACTCCAGTGCACGCGTTATGATCCCCATTGACAATTTAATGAGCCCTCGAAACTATGAATATACCCATAAAATTTATGAAGAGAATCATCTCTTCGCAATTTCTATTTACTAATTGCAACATGTTTCTGTTAGCATTTTTGTATCTTGTAATCTTGAGAACCAGTGAACGGAGTTTGATGCGGTTTTTATAATTAGTTTGATTTTTTTCTAAGCAAGAATTAACATTCCGACCACGTTTTGAATTAGGGTAGTTTGAGACGCTGATATTAAGCAAATTACGTTTAGTAGAAAAAAAGAACGAAGATCCACTACTATTTTCTTTAATTAAACCTCTTAAAAAAATGTTAAATCACACAACATACCCATATGCTGTACACGACGAACAAATGAATTTATTGATTTAGTACAGATTGTTAGAAGTTGCGGAATTGTTTTATTGCATTATACTAAATTGATTAAAACTAATATCATAATATCCTTAAATATTCACTTCAATAAGAGTATGGTATGTACCTAGATTGAATAATGAAATTTGACTTATATTATTTACATCGTTTAGGAGCTTTTGTGCCTTATTAATGACTATATAGTGACTATACAGACAATAAGACTATAGACTATACAGTGCCTGATCAAGAATACTGGCAACCCTAGTCTAAGTATAAAAGGGCAACCCTATCCTAACTTTCCTGTTTAAATAAAGGGCAGTGATGGCAGCAAAGAGTTAATGAATAGAGATTAAGAAGATTCTGCAAAACTTAATTGCTTCGGCAGAACTTGGTCACCCCCGCGATGGGCAATAGAATTACCGGGGAGTTTAGTGGGTATTCCCAGTGCCAGTTTTATGAGACACTAGGTGAGCCCCACACCCGCTCGCCGCTTAGCCAGTGGCGGGTAGATCCGAAAACGGATTCCTCCTCGAAAAAAAGGGTTTTGCCACACCTTACTTTGCCCAAAACACCCAACTTATTACTTAAAAAGTGTAATTTTATATATTATTTGCTGTTTACAAAAAACAAGTCTCAGCGCCCTCTCAGTCTTTGCGCCCTAGGCTCTAGGCTATTTACTCTGTTTGTAAATCAGGCCTCGTGTTTAGTTAGGTGTTTTGTCACTTACTTTCAAATGATATTTTAAGCTGGACCTAGATTAAAACACTGCTAAATTAAAGCTTAGCGATGTTAATGTTCTTAGTGTGTACTTCTATTTACAATTAATACGTAGTGTTGAAACTGTTTACCTTTAACAAATTTATTGAATCAAAATATCTTGACTCCAGGGAAATTATGTAACCTAACGTTGATTAGAAATAAATAAAGTTGCAGGTTAACATCTCGATACCAAAGAACCGAAGCACAAACTCTAAACAGGTTACGATTGTTGTATCGCGATGAACGTCGGTCGTGTGTCCCGGTTCGACTGCAAGCGTCTGTTCTCGCCCCAGGGAAATTATATTTGGCTTAGCTCCATCTATGTGACATTTTGAAAAGTGTTTAGATTGTCACTTTAAGAAGGTGGTACCATTGTAATCAATTCCAATTTTGAAATAACACATAATACAAATTTAATAATGCATCCAAAGGCAGTAAGTATTGAATTTTGTTTTTAATTAGTTCCTTACAAATACGTAAATTATGAAACAGAAACTTATAGGAATGTAGTTGTATCTATAATGTACTGTTCTTCAGCGATAGTAAAAATCCGCGTAACTGTCATTGGGTGATGTATCTGACAAAGTGTAGCCAAAAAAATTATTTAACTTGACCTTCTTTAACACTAGATTTACCAGACCAGTCATTTAGACTGGTCGTGCAATTTCAATTCAAATTTCTACTATATTACACATTTTTTTTTCAGAAATGGTGTTATGACTTTTGTAGCTATAGTTAGAGAGTACGTTTTATATAATTTTTGTTGTTTACATATATTCAAATCGCTGGTATATCTAGTGTTAAGTCTAAATTTAGTAGTAATTTTTACTAATCTGATATTTAGTACAGATACGCGGACTTTACCAATAGAATATTTACGGATGTGAATTATTCTCGACGATATGTAAAGTTATTAAATACTGCCCAGTTATCCAGAGGTTGAGTCAAGAAAGAATAAAACGTAGCGCGTGAGCACAAGTATATATATACGCTTACGCTTGTAAATATATATCATACACGTATACACAAAATAATAAAGGAATAAATTACGAGATATGCTTATTATGTGTGATCAGTTAGTTATCATTGTGTGTAATCAAATTCCGTCACAATTTGAGATTACTCAGTAGATAGGTAATAACAGGCAGACAGCAGGACCCCTCCATCAATTGTCTCTCCATCACATCACACGATTTATAGTCCTTTGTTCATTCAAACGCAAAGCAAATACGTCGATCACAAAGCAAGCATCAATTTGTAGATAATGCGTTTGATTCTGAAAGTGGTGTCGATAATATGTTACGTTACTACTGAATTGTCTTAGAAACTTATATTCGAGATGTTCAGATTTAGCGAAATAAATACATCTTTTATTTCCATCATCTAGCCATAAGTTGTGTATACAAAGACACAACTTCGCCCGCGTGGAAATCTATTATCACGTGGAAAAATAGCCTATATTATTAACTCGGCATTATATCGCATTATATATATATCTCCAAGCTAAATTTTAACGAAATCAGTTTAGGTGTAAAAACGTAATAGGCGTATAAAATTGCTTTCGCGTTTAATTTTATATTAATATAGTCTTGCTGGATGAACACATCATAAGTTTATTAATATAAGCGTTTTTAATTTTGCCCTAATTTTGGAAAGAGAATATTTTATCGGAACCAGATAATGTGTTAATAAATTAAAATCCAAATGGTACAGTCGCGGACTTTACTGATGCACTTTAGGTGCAATATCGTAGCATACTTCTGAGCTTCCTTAACAGCTACTGTTTCAAGCGTTTGTATTAGCAACTAACTGCTTATTTAATGATGCGTTAAATTTTTGCTAAGACAACTTAATAATGAACAAAGCTTTGCTTTCTTTAAGACGTTATTATAAATGTAACTCGAAGACAATAAAGAATAAGTTAAGGATCTGGTATTTCGCCTTAAAAATATAAGTGTTACAAATAATCTTTCATATGCCTTGTAAAATTTTCAGGATTGAATATAATCTCTTTAAAATGATTGTAATTTTGTATCATAAAACAATGACGATACTCGAATAGATAGCTAGGTTGATGCAAGGGACCTTTGTTTTACTGCTTAATTACTAGCAATTCAATTTGAGTCTATACGTCTATACAGGTATTTGGTTTTTCTTAGTACACACATGTTCACTTTTAGCATCTTTAAAAGTGAATTTGTCATATAAAGGTGGTAGTGTTACCGAATAGAAGCAATTCTAACATAACTAATTCATCAATGTATACAATTTATGCACAAATATTTAGTCACGTGGTTTTGTGCTCATAATGAAATCGAACCACTTTTGCCATTTTGTATTTATTGATTGTATTATTCTGATTTGAAGCATTAAAAAATTTAGGTAAATCATTACGTAAATAGTTTGGTAAATCAACTTGTATTGTACCACGTACGCAGTAGCTTATTAGATGCTCAGATACAAAAATTTCATAAAAATGTAGGTTCTTTGTGATAATCGGAGTGCATTCATGAACAGTACTTATACTTTTATTAAAATTGTTTGCTTCAAGAAAGCAATCTAAGATGTCGTAAATGGAATTGAATCGCTCGGTAACCTCTAAGGTCATTACTTTAATAGTTCAACCGAGACGTTGGAAAGATCAATATTATTTAAAGAGAAAGATTGCAGACTTTCAACTCAGTTTTATGATGTCTGCAAAATTTTCTCCGTAGGCGTTAAGTACACCAAACCTTTTCGTTAATTTAAATATCAAAAATGTATATTATTGTTGTTTAGTTTTTTAGAAGTATTAGTCGCTAGGTTATTAGTTACTAAGTACATATGCGTGCTCTTCTTTTATATATAAATTCCATATTTTAAATATAACATCCTACTTACTTACCTTCATTATGATTTTATTAAACGTATTTTTTTAATGTTGATACTAGATCTTAATAAACTTTATACATCTGACCGGTGGGCACAGACCCTTCCTACATGCGGGAAGTTTTGGAGAGCATGTTGGCTAAATGCGGGTTAGTGTGTGAAAATGGTTACCGTAGCAACTAGGATCAAAGCACGGATGGCATAGAAACAGACAGTCTTCGATTAACCCATCCTGGATCAACAAAAACAACAGTTGCTTTGTTTTCGTAATCAACGCCAGTGCTCTCCAACCACTACATTTTATTAATGTAACAGAGAAATATGGATATTAAAAAATTTTAACTACTAAATTAGCATACACAGCGGAGCCCGTAAAAAAAATTAAAAATTATCATACATATTTTAAGCCCAAGTCAGTTTTGTATTTACTTCGTATCCGGGAATTCCCTGGGAAAAACTATAGAATGAATTGTATTGCGAATCTAATTTATATTTTATATAAATTAGATTCGCAATATTATATTAAACTGTATTTAAAGCGAAATTACAAGTATGTCTACATTAAAATCAATGATTTTCTTATACTTAAGCTTAGGAGTAAATTCTTGAATGTTTTAATATTTGACACGTAATAGCGAAAATAATTTGTAAATATTATTATAAATATTTGAAGCTCAGGAATTTCTTGCGCAAAATCTTGTTAAAGCGATGGTAGTGTTTAATTTTCTACAATTAAAAAAGAACTTAGTGGTTGAGTCCATTTAAATATAGAGCTTTTTGATTTGGAATTAATAATAGTTTTATTCGAGATAAAATTAAAACTATTTTAAGTTTGGTGTTAATTTAATTTTGCAAACACTGAAGAACCATATAGCACCGCCACACTTATAAAACGTACCATAGAAACTCCATGGAAACTCATATGATAAAGCAATTAAATACTCCCCGCAATTTGCTTTTAGTTAGAACACACGGCCCACATGACGACATGCTGCATTGAGAGATCAATTATGACATAACACATTATGTATCTATATTGTGTATGTATTGTAGAGTGATTATAATAAACTTGTACTTATCTCTATAGATTTAAGGTTCAAAGCATAAGTACGCTCTTTTGTATTTTAAAACTCTTAAGTTTGATTGAGAATTTAGTAGCAGATGTATTACTTTTGTGGTATATTTGTAAATAAATGAAGGAACATTCTTGTTCCACAGAATATTACGATGTATCCCGGAAACACGAGATGTAAATATTGTCCCTTTTACGAGTAGTATAATGAAATTGCTAAGAAGTATTTCCATAGCTATGTACAGCATCTGAACTATATAATTTCTTACATCTTGACTTACTAACTCCAATACTACCATTTGATTGCCAAAATTCTTTGATGAATATTAATAACAGACCTTTAAGGAAGAAACCTTAACTTAGCTGGATTACGACTTTTCTTTAAAAGCTTGTCTCTCTCGTATATAAAAATATAAAGATGTTCGTTAGTCTAGCTAGCTTACGCTCGTAAATGGCTTGACCTTGAAAAATAATTTATATCAAATTAATTGTATTGTTCCGTTTAGTTCAGGGGTGGTTTAAAAAATAAAAATAACAAGGAAAATCTTACAGATAAGATTAAAAATATATAATTGTATTTTAGCTATTCAGTATAGAAAATTGCCTAATTGACATGACGTGCTAAAGATTGACATTTCTTGAACCTACCTTAAAGTAATCTAAATTACTTTCACGGAACACGTTCTTGGTAGGCTGGCGATACTAGGTTTACCAGGTCAACTAGTTTAAGATTAATACTAAGAAAATTATATTGAAATCCTCTTGACGAGCATTATATTTACGATTTATTTATTATATTTTATAATTTGTTTCTCCACAATCATTTTCATACTTCGGCATCAAAAGTATAAATCAGATGGAGTAACATCTTCCACGCTTTATCTTATCGTAAGGTTTTTATTTCAGATCACATAGTATGAAATTCACAATAAATAGACTTATTATTTTACCATGCGATCCCGTTCATTCATCACGTTTTAAAAGGTTATTTCTTTACCTGCAACAAAACAAAATATTCTTTAGCCAAAATTTAAATAATTGGAATAACAAATTGTCAAAAATGCTTTAATTTGTCAGAAGCGAATTATTGTCAACTTATGAAATATAACAAAAAATATTCAAAAGTACCTTAGAAAATCGTTGCCAATTTAATTTTTTCGTGACAATACCCATAAGCCTCCCATGTAATGATACCTCCATGACGTCACATGCGTATTCCCAGGATATAAATTGGGGCCTACGATAAGCGCCCCTTTGACGAAACCTGTCTTCGGATTAGACCGTGAAAAATGATAGAACCCATTTTGTTCTGAAGGGGACAGCGTTTTGTAATGTGGTAAAACCTACAAAGGCAAAGCTTTAAATTTTTCTCGACGTGACGTCATGTTTTTATCAAAAGAGAGGTAGTACATAGTATTAATATTCAAGTTTGGTGTGTCGATGGAAATCTACTTTGGAAGTATCATTAAGGACATCTCAGTCATGAGAAATAATATTTTAAATGCTGTGGTATTGTAAACCTTTTTTTGGAAAGATATAATTGCTATTGGACCGTGAAGGAATACAATACTTGCGTTAATTAGTTTGCGTTTAAATGTTAAAATGCCTAAATGGTAATATCCAAAATGCCTAATGCTCACCAAATCAATCAATTGTTGTAGCATTTAACATGTATGGTGATTGATATATTTAAAATATTCATATAAGCAGTTTTTAAATTCTTAAATAAGTATAGTCTAGTTTCATTTACTGAAAAATAGTGGATGAATATATAAAGTAATACTGAATGGGGTGAATTATACTATCAAATTAAACCACTTTCCTTATATGACTCACATCTCAAACGCAAAAAATCAGCTATTCCTGTGGTCCCAAACATATACCTCTTGAGAATTACTGCAAATCTTTATGCGTAAAAAGACATTGGTGTTATTCAAATGAACATATTTTTACCGGGAATCAAACTGGTGTCTGTGTCTTTGTAATTGAAAATGTGATGTAACCACAGAAAATTTTCCAATATTCTAGAAGAAAACCTAGAGCAGAATCATTGTTTTTTATCTACGTATTTAGCTAAATAGTATTTTTTTTAGGCAGCCCGTATGTTGCCCTTGTACAAAAAAACTGCTGCGGGTGTCGATCCCACACTGCCCTCTCTTTCTCCCCAAGAAGAGAGGAAGCGCATAAAGCGCTTGTTGCTAAAATCTAGCAAGGGCTATGGTCCAAAAATGAAAAATCCTACTTGAATATACCATTGCAAAAATAAAAACGAATAAAGATATCCCACTAAATCCAGATTTAGGTAATTGGTTTGAAACCAGAGAATAAGCTTTCAGCGATTTAATCTTTGACGATCGTCTAGTGGAGTCATCAGTATCCCAGCAACAAGCTGTACGTAGCCAGTAGACTTGTGTTCGTCCCGGCCGGGTTAGATGTTTGTGTGATGAACATGAATATTTGTTTTCGGGTCTTCATTAGATACATATAACATAAAATATGTTTTTCAGTTATCTATCCATATAGATGCTTACTTCGGGCGATGTGAATGTAACATTATTATATTGTTATTAAAATCATAGAACACGTTGCTTTTAGTAATATTTAAAAGTTAATCAAACAATTGAGTTTAATATTGAATACATATAAATATGTATAATACTTTTCTTATAGTAGCAAAGATGTATGGACTAAATTGCTGGACAGTACTCTAATTCTGACTAAAATACTCCCACGCTATAGGAAGTTCAAATTGTACTCACTAAAGACTGACTGCAAAAAACTACTGGGCAAAAACTCAAGTGTATCGTATCTTAATGATATTAGTTAACCATGAAATTCTGACAGAGACCGATAGTAGGTATAGCAGCGATACGTAGGCCGATGCCTTCATAAATTCATTTGAGCTTTTACGTTTCGGGTCGCGCAAAATAAAATACAAAAGCTTTTTCAACTAGTGTTCGTGATTTGGGCTGGCCTCGCAAAACCTGTGAGAGGATATATGGAGGGTGACACATGTCAAATTCCGTAATTTGTGGAATTTACTGGCACCACATAAAATATGGTTAGACAAACACCCAGATTTATTTTAGAATATACCTAATGTGAGGCAGGTGTCAGAATAATTAACTTTTCCATGTTACAAAATTTTGTAGGTACAAAGAAGATCCTTTCTTCTGAATAAAAGTTCATATACACAGATTACTTTTAATTAGTTTGAAATTTCTTTTAAAGAGATTATACAGTAAGCGCGTTTTGTCTAGCGTGTGATGTAATAGGCACGCATTAATTATTTAATAATTATTACAATGTTAGTGGAACAATAGTTTACCCATTTTGGGTGTACATATCAAATAGTAACAATTATTTATTAGTATTAATAAAAGTAATAGTATAAGTAAGTAGTAGTATTTTTATAAGTTTTTTATTTTTGTTATTTATTTTGTTATTAGTTTTATTTTATTAGTATTATTAGTATTACACTGAATAAAATCACTTTATAAAATTCTAGATCAATGAAAAAGAAAAATATCTTTAAGTATTTATCATTTAAAATTCCATGAATATTATGAAAACATTCAGATTAACATATACACCTTAAATTACAAATTAACTTTCAGGACAAAAATCGTTGTACGTAGTATCTACTTTTTAGTATTTATTTTGTTTTATAGTGGAGATCTAACTGCGTTTGTTCATGAAGATCACGAATTATTAAGAAAGGCATATTAAGCTCTATCTAATAATAAACATATAAAATTAATACTAATATATTCTTCTGACAAAATTGATACGTCAGTTACTGTAAGGATTGGAAATTTCATTAAATATGTTTCCCGCTTAATTGACTTTTCAATGTTAAATGTTTTGAAGAAGATTTGTTATCGTGCTGATATAGTGATTACTTTACAAGTAATCACTTATCGTTAGAGTTTCATAATTTAACCCATAAATCCTGTTCTAGGTCGATTTGAATATAACTTCGAAGTCAAAGATTCACTGTTTCTACCTGAAAAATACGCAGAGATAAATTTTACTAAATCATATCAATTATGGCTTCATTAGGAAAACCAATACCTAGCTATGTCATTAAAAAAACCATTGACCACAAGAAATTGAGTTGAACTATTTTAACCCGCAACAACCGTTCAAATGTTTTATATTGTTAGAATTTCGGTGTTGAAGCATCTCTCAAGAATTGGTAAGATATGTTTTGGTATAAGAAATGGACGCAAGCAGTATATATTTTTTCCCTCATGGCTCAAACCCCCTGGAGACTCTAAGAGACAGCGGGACACCTGGAGGTGATGCCTCTCGATTAGAACTCCTCCAGAGGCAAATCGCCCCTTAAGGCTTAAGGAGTCTCCAAGGTTCACGCCTCTTAAAAACCCCGGTAACGCTGTCAAGGCCATCTGCAGCCTTCTTTACGTTCAATTGCGTTACTTTAGATTATTTTCTGCCATAAATATTAAATAAGTCCGAGTAACACATAATCTACTACTACATATAATACACATAATCTAATCTATATATGTACTTGACTTACAAAAATAATAAGATCATTATAATGTTTTCATAATATTAAGAAACATCTTGATTACGCAAGATACATACGTGGACATGAAAATCTAAAAACTAATTTGGGAAGAATTTATTAAAAAAAAGAGATTCAAGTTAAATTATTAGTAATCTATTTTTATTTATTTTTGTTTTATTAATGTAAAATAAAAATTTCTTTAAGTATTTTATTACCTTAAATACCACCCTTATTGCAAAATATGGTGATTATATGAAGATAAACTTATACCTTGAATTCTCATAATTTTTTTATCGATAACCTCTGATGCGCTCAATGTCTATCGATATAATTTAATGAATACTAGAAATTTACTTTTAAACTTACCCGGTACTAGCCTTTTCCAGAATATCGAGCATTTGCAGCAAGCAATATTTACATTACACAGAGATGCTTTGGTTATTCAATACATTTCACAGTACTCACTTAAAAGGTACTCTAAAAATACTTTACTCTCCTAAATACCTTGTAAACAAACCCGATATATATCAGGCCACGATCTCCAAACTCGCACAGTCTAATTTTTTATTCATTCATAGCGATTTCCATTGGAAACAGGGTGAAACTCATTTGAATTTCTTCAGGGCAACATTCTCTATTGATATGAAAATAGGAATATTTGTTTTTTTCACAAATTTGCTGTTGAAATCACATGGGATACATTCGGAAACGAACGCTTGTGGCCTTCACTGCAAAGTTGTCTTTCATGAACAAAGAACCACCATTAAATCTGGCATTAAATTATAACTACGGTATAATAAGACAAATAACAATAAAAAAAAATAGAATATATATTTTTCTATGTTAAAAATAACTTTTTGCATTCTTTCTTGTTGCTTCTAATAGCGATATCGACCAATGGTATCTCTCTCCACCCTCGTAATAAATTCGTTCCAAACATTTGTATCAATTCAGGTAAAAATCTTCGAAAGGTTTTCATCATTTCAAAGTAGGTAGGCTATGTTACAATAAGCACATTGTAGCATCTCGCACGCAATCCTGGGGTCGAGATTTTTTGTGATCCCTCGCAGCTGTTGACATTAGAAACAGATGTACCATATTCGAGTAAATAAATAATTGCTTATCTAATCTCAATATATTGGGTAATTTATATCCCCTAAATATGGGTATTATCTCGTAAAACAATCTCATCCATCTATCATTTGTATGTGGAGGCAATATTACATCACTAAAAGGGAAGTAATTAAATTGAACCATTGTTTTGTTTTAGGGCTTTTAAGTTGGTTTCTAGATTTGATTAAAAGTTTTTTCACAATATTGAGTCGTAAGTTTCTAAGGTCGTAACAGTATCAGTATTGTCGACTTGACTGCCTGTTAGTTTGAGGTTTACCCTCAAGTTCCTTGGGTTCAAATCAGATCCTGACTTGGTAACGATGGAATCACCTGAGGAGTATACCTAGTCTACTGATAAAATATTTTGTATATCGACTCAATACTACAATACATACATGGAATATAGAAGGTTAATGTAAAATGTAAAAAAAAATACTGAAGGTTTTAGATTTAAAGAGTCTTCATTATACTTTAATAACGTTGCAAAATGAACAGTTTCATTTACTGGTTTAATCAAGACGATAAAGATCTAAATCTCACTCCAACTCGCTGTCCAAATAGGACGCAAAACCTACAAAAACATTCCAATCTTACAGAGTGAATTACAGACAAAAAACAGCATAAAAAGCCACCCTTATCCAGCGTAGTTAAATGCAAGTAAATTAGGTATCGGTAGAACGACAGGACCGCGGCCGAATGTCGGCAAATTGAGAGACCCTCGTCTACGCCTAATGTGAGCCGTGGAAGCATGGACGGGTAGACCACTACCGCAAAATTGATTGAGAAACTGATGTTTATTTTACTGACAACTTTTGAAGAAGGAGAACGTGGATCGTGTTAGGTCTAGTTATACCAGGCACTTTATTTATTTATTGTAAGGTAGCATAGTGTATTGGAACAAGATAATTATCATATACGAGTTGATACAATTTCTTAAGGCAATTAAGGTAAACCGCAAAATCTTTTTGTATGACATTAATTATATAGAAAAAGAAAGATAAATTTATTGATACGTTCTTGAAGTCCAACAATATTATGTACTCAGTTGAGTGTAGGGACAATTTATTCCTAACACTTCTTTTGTACGCATTCAAGGTACAATGATAGAATTAGAAATTTGTTACAAGATAGATGTTTTCTGATGACATTTTGTTTTATATAAATACCAAATCTATGTCTATCTAGAAGTATATTAAAGATTTAAAGGTTATTTTAATTTAAAAACCAGCATAATATACGAACGACACTTTTAATCATACCATATCATTCCTACTACCCAACAATAATGAGGCCAAATTTCGAGTGACAAATTCTTGAAATGGCGTAGTAAAATAATATTTATTTTTAAAAATATTTTATAAGTCGTACTAAATCAATATTTGGTTTATTAGTGAATAAGCATTAATAACAAAGGACATTCAAATGTGCGTTGCAGTGATAAAACAGGATAAAGGCGTTAACGACGTTTTAACTGAAATGCGAGATTGACTCCATTTTGAAAGAAATTCTAAATATAAATGACAAATTTAAATGTAAATTTATTGTTTTTCTTTTGTTTGGGCAATTCTTGTTTTTAAAAGTATAAATATAACTCCACATTCTTTGCCAAATTTTCTTGTGAAGTCTCCAACTAATCTCATAAGTTTTGTCCCTTGACCACTGAAGCATTTTTATTAAATACAATTGCAATCAAACTGATTCAGATTCACCATGAAATGGATCGATTTCATTACACTCAACAATATTGGAAGTGACATCGTTACGACTACCATGGCTTTCGATTCAATTTAGCGTAACGCTGGTTGGCGATGAAAAATTTCCCTTTTAAGTTATGAATATGATACCATAGTCACGCGCTACATCTATATAATTAACAAAATTTGTCCATTGGCTTCGTTAATTTGATTTTCCTGCAATGTTGAATAGACGTAGTTGAATAAAATCGTTAAGTTCTCACGATGAATTGCTAGATTTGCGTGGAAAATAAGGGATCAAGTGAACTGCTCGAGAAGATTGCAGCCTCCTTTATTCGAACGATATAATCTGAAACGCTGAAAGAACGAATCGCCAGAAGAGAAGACTTAATCTCATATAACTAGTAAATAAGTTCTTACAAAAAAAGTCACCTGTTTTTTACATTTATGACGAAAACTATATTTGGTAGAAGTCTTGACCTCAAACCGAGTCATTGTAACAAAATTCTTTTTTTACAATTTTACATTATTGACGGCATTGTAACAACCCTGACAGGTAGAGGTCTGGCTTTAGATTATGTTTTATTGTCCTTAAAAACATACAACTACGTACAATTCTAGTCTGCATTTAATCGAACCAAATTGAGGCCATGTTATTTCCATATCATTCCTGTATTATTTTCCTGTCTTGGAATTGTTGCTATATAATATAAATAAATAACAAAATGTTAATTTCATTTCGTGTTTAGTTCAGAGACAGATTCCGAGAATTGAGGTAATAATGAGAATGGTTATAGGTTAAACTTTATCGTAAGTATATTTTGATCAATTATTTTATTTCCAAGCATTAGTTGTGTCCTCGTAATATAAATCAGCTCATTTCAAGAACGTATCAATAAATAACTAGTACATTACTTGGAAAGATCGAAACTTTCATATTTTTATCAGAAAATAGGTAGTGTGGTCCACACATACACTAAGAATATTGGCATTATTCATTACTTCATCTTTTATAGAAGTAATCATAAACTTCTTTGATGGGAGACGTGAAATAAATATTAATATTTTAAATTTACGATCATAATAAAGGCTGCATTAGATCACGGTAGAACGATAAATCACAATACAGCGGGGAATTGTAAAAGTGGTTTTCATTTTGCTTTCTACTGAAGTTTGCTTGATTATTTCAAAAATATTCCTAAAAATGTATGGATTTTAACAGTGGAAGTGAAATAATGTATTCACACGAAGGTTGGCTTCGATTCTCTTAATCTTGACGTGGCCTTGCTCGTGATCAGACTTGGATAACTAACCTAAGCCTGACAGAATCTAATCTGAAAGGTCATAAAGTTTATTCGGAAAACATTCTTACAAGATATTTTTTCCTTCCAAAAAAACAATTCAGTCATGTGTTAATATATGATAATTATAATCCTACCAAATATGATAGTTTATGATCAATTATACTATATGCGTGCTTGCTGTCTAGGTTTATGTGTATAAATAGATGTCTGAATGTTTGTCAGTCAACCATACAAGACGGTTTAACAATGGAATAAAATTAAATTTGGCACATATAGAACGTAGACTGGACTGTACAATAGCGTATTTTTATAAACTCAGCCGGATCACTCGCTTATAATCATCCCACTGATGGGCTCAGCATTCCTTCCTATATGGGAGAAACCTAGGAATTTGCGCCATAACACCATCACGTTGATCCAATGCTTGGTGGGTATTTGCCTTGTAACGGCAGCAAAAGACGAGCAATTTACTTAACTAATAAGTCACAGAATAGACCGCCTGAAATGTTGCATTTGTTGTCCACACAGAGTTTGTGGGCTGAAACTGATTACTTTTACCATTTAATTATACATAAAATAATATTTTTTTCTCCCAAAAACAGTATACGTCTTCTTATAATCACAAACAATATAAAATGATAAATGAAGTCGCCAATTCAGTGTAACCAATCTTGGAAAATATTTGTATGTAAATTTATACTTGATTCATAAACATATGTTGGCACGCAAGGTGGAAAAAAAATCCCGCTGCGAGCTAATTACCGATGTACATAAACAGTTGGTCATTAAACAGCATTACGAGGTGTTACGTGTATATAACAAAACTCATAAAAAGCGAACAACCATTAAGCATTTGTAGAGATGTTAGTCCATTAGGGCGAGACGGAGGCGGCGGGCTTAGTAACTGTCTCAGTGTAACCCTGGCTAATGTGTTGCGCGGCTTTGTTTTAACAGTAATTTGTCATGGGTTATAAAAAAAAATTAGCGGTATTATATTTGACATTTCTGTTAGTGTCTTGAATGATCATTGTAATGTGTTTGTATCAGATTAATTTGAATGTACAAACATCTATGCTCACTGTCTTTTGTCAGTTCTTTAGAGTTAAGGTTAAATCTTCATTGTACATCAACCAATTCAAAAAGAGACATACTTAGGAAACAATTTACCAATTTTGTATAAAGGGTGACATTATTGTCTTATTGTCGTTAAAAGCAACCTCTTCCAGGTTAACTTAGGATTGATATGATTTAAAATAAAGTACTCGAGGGAAGTTAGCGACGTATAACGATAACATACATAACAAATAATATTACATATTATATTATATACATACATAGGTACTTACTAAATGATAGCATGTATACATTACATAATACATAGTAATTTATATAAATGTATTTCGAATTAAATACATATTGTAATCACAGCCTACTAAGGAGATATTACGTATCATATAATATAATAATTAAAAATTCAATCTGACAAATCAAACTGACCAATAGTGTTGAAACACTTTCTTTTTCATACTGTTAACTGACTGAGTCTGCCTTATGTGAACAGGGACAGAGTTCCAAAAAAAATAGCTTATGCCGATAAAGATTTGTTGTAAAAAAAAGGTGACAGTGTTTCCAACATTAAGTATCTATAATTCTCCCTTTACCTATTTTTCTAATATAAAACTAATTTACAAACACTAATACAAATAACACTTTAATTTATCAAAAAAAAAAGAGATGAGATTGTTTTAGTATGTGTGTAATTTTAAATCCGACTTGACAGCTATCAATAAGTTTATTGAATTAGTACCAGCCGTTTAAAACATTTACTAACTTGCATTGCTACACTGATGAAATTAGCACCTTATGCTAAAAAATACCTACCATTATAATTTTACATACGTTGTATGCATAAGTTATTGTAGCTAAGTTTTTAAGGACTACAATAAAGATTTTAGGCGTGTTCTGAGGAATTAACTTGAATGCACTGTGAAAATTTAAATAACTTGAGTAACAATATACCTACTAATTGTTGCTATTTTCTTTTTTAATATTGTGAATGGAAAATATGTCTTCTCTAATCTAATTTAGATTTAGCGTGAATCCTCACCATCGGCAAATTTTGTCTGAAATAAGATGTAACCTTTGTTCCGAACATTTACGTTCCTCAAAATTCATTTTAGAATCATTAGTCAATCATTTCAATATTAATAGCATTTTAGATAGGGGTGATGGAATTTTAAGTATTTCATTAATTCTTATCAAGATACCCAAGCCATTAACTGATATAAATGTAATTAGTAATCTGCTCAGGCACACCAGCCTCGTAATGAACATTTAATTTGTTACATATCTTGTCTTTATTATAATTACAAGAACTCTTTACCTTCACGTTCTTATTTTGATTTCCACAACGTTACGTACAACACATTAATAAGACCATGTCTCATTTATTCAATATAAAGCCCGCGTCTTCTCCCCGGAATTTTTATATTGAATCATGAATACATATTTTATGAGATTAAATATTTCTCAAAACACCACTTACCACTTGATGCTAGAAAGCTTATTTGCTTCAACATTTTGTTAAATATTTAATTAACAACAAAAATTTCTGTACATAAAAAAGACATACCCGTTAATCTCCGCCTCAGAGGTTTTCCGTAATATTCAACTTTTTGTATACGATTTTAACCAAATAAAAAAGTATTATATGAAATAAGTTATTCGATTTCAAAATCCATGTAACTTTTCAGTTAGTAAAAGTAGGTATTATTTGTAAGAAATATTATTATTCGATTTCACTTGGGGTTGGCACACTTTAAAGATAACTTATTCAAAAAAGAATCTTATCTAATTGACACAAGGTCAGTTTCATAATTACTGTTACTTAACTTCCCATGCTAGAGATTATAAGATATGTATATTTGCATATACATTTGGAAGATATTAACGCAGAAAATATTATTCAGCATTGTTTAATCCGTTGAGCGGTACAGGCACCCGGCGGGTCTTAACAATTTTAAACCAAATTGTGACTGTGCTTTACAGAGTATGAAACTATGGCCTTGCTAGCCAGTTGCTAGTGTATTACCTAAAATGAAATCAAAGCGTCTGTTTTATTAACAGATCCCTTATAGAGATAAGTTCACTCTAGCCAACATATTTATTACATAATTTTATATAAAGTGTATATGTAATGTAAATGAACTTGCAGGTCTCTACTCATATATTTGAACATTAAGATTGTTGCAATAAGAATTATTGTGCGACTGACGTGTTACACTTAATGTCTGGCCATCTGTACCTCGGTATTGAGTAAACAAATTAATGCCTTAATTTCAAAAAGCGAATAAGGAGACCTTTATATTGATTTCTTCATCAATAATTATTAAAGAAACGCCAACGTGAAAATTATCTTTTGGTATTCTTCGAAAATCAGTTCATCGAAATTCTGTTCACATGATAATATATTATTTCGATTCTTAAATGGACTAAATTTTGACATCCGCTGAATTTTTAGAATGCAATGAAGCCGCGTAGCAAGGGCCCTGAATTATATGGCATTCTATGCTAGAGATTGTTTTACATTATAGGTGTTTTTTATTCCATTACTTCAACAGAAGGCCCTCGGAAATCCATCGCGGTAATTACACATCTAGCTAAAGATACAACTACAAATGACCAGATAGCTAGAGGCAGACCGACGTCCTGCGTTCTCACGTCGAGGGCACCACTTCCCGACACCAGCTGCGGATGTCGCCGTGCCTGGACGTAGGTAAATATTGTGTATGAAGGTTTATTTAAAAAATTTGGGCCTCGAAACAAAAAGTGGGTCAGTAGCCGCAACGATTTTTGTCCGCTCAGCCTTAGTTCCCAGTTAAACCGTGACGTAGTTGGGAACTTTGTCGTGTTTTGTTTCTTTCAAAACAGCTATGTTGATTTATTAAGTTTCATATTCATATTATTCTTTTAAAAATTAATTGTGATTTAATGCGATTACTCTGTAGTAATTTCACACACTCAATCATTTATTGCATCAATGAGGTACACAGGTGTTTTATAAGATCAAATTATGGAATGAAATTCCTAATTCATATTGTCATTTAGGTACACTTGGAGATTAAGATAACATTTTCATATATATTATGGATTTTTCATCATGTCTTCAATGAATTTTTTTATAAAAACCATACAAAAAATGACTGCACCGCTAGTATCTGATCGTAAGTAGTCATCGGATATTCTGTCTTGGACCAATTCCAGCTTGACTTTCTCAAAAATTACCTTTCTGTTAGTGTAGCCTTTACGGGCCTATTTTATGCAGTCCCAGTTATATGACAGAGAATACGTGTGCCCGTAAAGAATGCCATGATCTAAATGTGTACAAAGAAACGAGTCACTAAATCTTATTGTGCGTGATGTCGAGGTGACAAAGGAAGGAAGATAGGAAGAGGGAAGAACAAAAGTGCTTCAAAACTCAACTGATTGAAGGCGCAAAGCGGTCCTATGTCGTAAAGTTTAAGATTAGGCCTGTCGAAATTACTGTTCACTGTTCAATTCTGAGTCACAGCAGAGTCCAAAGGATGTTCGTTCCTCTGCATTCTGCATCGTAAATTAACGGCCCCGCGACGCTGCAAACTGTCCATAAACCCTAGATCGAAAACTCTGTAACTCACTCAATATTTTAACTAAAAAGTACTATTTCAAGTAAGCAATTCTTAAGAGCCCACCATTTTTCATTTAAACTATGACCAAAATGCTAACTAGATGTACGTGGAAACATCATAAACACAATACAACGTCTATTTCATATTGTCGCTTACAGAATTGTAATTATAATTTATTAGTATTGCAAAAATTATAGTATCTATATTGCATAAGACACAATCTTTTAATGACATAACTAACAAATATTATTAGTTCGTGTGAAACATATTTACATTGAAAATTCTCACGACTTTATTACTGTCACAACACAAACAAAGCAGTTGCATTGTGTTTAAAATAGCCGTCAGCTGTGTCACCCGCATCCATTATGTCATTCATATTTACATTGTTTACATTTTCACATGTTTTAAGTCCAAAGTTATTTAAGATGACCAAGCCTCTGTCATATGTTTGACGTTTGACCCTGGATCGTAGACAAAAGCAGTGTCTTACAGGGACCTAATGATCTTGACACCGATACGCTATTGTCCTTTAGGCGACATAGTTCAATATCACCAATGTATAGCACACCTTTTGTCAAAATGGCGTATATAGAGGCTCACCGAAGGTTGACTTGGGTTTGTTTTTCAAATAATAAGAGGTGGGAGAGACAATGTTAGTTCTACGATTGACAAATTGACAGTCATTTGTTATGAGACTTTCGGGAAATTCTCGACATACACGGAAATAACAATTCTTTTGTTATGTAAATAAATGTTACATTACCTGCGCAAAATTTTATATCGTATGTTAGTGCTAGTAATTTTTTTAAATACCACTGTAAACGGTTACCGTTACATACCTCACATTTATTTTTTATAATATAATTTTTATATATATGTTTCGTATATAAAAACTATGCGTCGGTATTTTTTCAATAGGTAATAATAATAAATATTATATAAATATTTTTCACAATTACCCAAAATAATATCACCACTGAATCTTAAATTTATAAAAACTATAACAAAGAGAGAATCATACAATTATAGAACATGCAGGTTTGTAATCATGCTATTAACTAACATATTTTTATGAAAATGAACTTATACTGAAGGTATATAATAACTATAACTAAATTTTGTGATAGGGAAAATGCAGTACTGAATAATGATCCATCTTCCATTGTTGCAATTTTTTATTTGTCACGTACCACTGGGTTTTATTTCAATAAAAAATGTAACACGGACACTATCTGCTCCGACCTCACTCGGCCACAGACTTCGCATCAACATAACAAAAAGAGCTATTCAGAAGGGTATTTCATTTGAGTATTTTAGAAAAAATAAAGAATTTTGAAACTATTCTTAACTGAAAAAGATTATTGAGAGCGTTAAGTATCAAATGATTTTATATTTTGATTGTTTTTGATTGTTCATAAGTAAATGTTTGAACAAGCAAAAAACTTCGAAGAATTTGTTGACTTTTATGACGACTCTCGCTATACATCTCGATACTATATCTAATGATGAGGTGAATATGGGGTAACAACTGTCACTTTAAGTAGTAGGATAACTCAATATTCACTCCTAAAACTATTCAAAATAAATTTTAAATATGCGGCCAAAAACTATTAAAAATGTATACAAAATCCGTGACGTTTAATCTGTGGAGTAAAATTTAATTAATTATTAAAAAATGTCTGGATTGTGCTGTTTCATAGGTTAAAGTGAGTTGGTTTCGTTCCAAAATTAGATTAAACAATCACATTTAGACCAAAACTGTTTTTTTTTTTGTGATCACAAGGTCAATACAATACAAGATTTGGAGCATGGTGTCAATTACCTACAAGTGTAAAACCATAGACAAAGCATCTACTGTATTCATCTATTCACTATGACAATGGCCAGTGATCTTGATATTTTTTTGGAGTTTTTGCTCAGCGTTCTTGTCGCATTTTTGTTCGGGGACATAACTACCTTACATTGTTGTAATGATCCTCTCGCAAAAAATATTACGCAAGAAGATTCTAAATCTAAGAATTATACGGAGTAAGTAAAGGATTTTTTTGACAAATTTTGTTTTTCATTTTTGATGTTTATATACAGGTAAAGAATAATAGGTTAGTATTGTAAACACGAAAGTTTTATAACAAAAATACGTAATTAGATCACGCTATAAATTTATTTTATGTGCGTTATAGGACCAACATACCCAAACGCAGGTATAAATTAAAATTCAATTTATAAATAAATAAAGTCAATTTAAATTTAAAAAAACTTGGATTCAACGTCATATCAGTGCAATTTCAGGTGTCTTTGTAGTGTGTTATGGTAAATGATAAACAGTTAGTAACTATACCTATAGATAAGTAGTTTTGTCTTATAAAGGTTTGGAATTCATATTTTTTACTAAAACATATCAAATATTATGACGATTATAAATCTAACTTTACACAGACAATGAAATGTACACAATACCTACGAATACTTCTAAAAATTATTATTTTTTATTCAAGTTTTACAACCTCAAGGGTGATGCTTCCGGACCGGAATTTGGTGCCGGTTTAGGAAATTTCAATTTTGGGACTTTGTTAAAAGTTCAGTAAAATTACGTATCTGTGATTTAAACAAACACAAGCACAACTTAGTATCTTTTTAATAAACAAGCAGAGATATAACTTATCTTTTGACTTTGGTACTGACTTGACAATAAGCACAAGTGGACAGACAATATTGAATCATTAGCAGGTACTATCTACTTAATTCCGTACTTAGTTCCATATCATGAGTCATGCAGCCACTTCAATGTTCCCATGTAGTTAAATGTGGTTAAGTGCGAATACTGTTTTAAGCCCAGGTCATGAGAACAACGCGACCTTGTCATTATAATTGATATGGACTGCCTTTTTGTACCGTTTTTTTACCTTATCATTATTAAAACGAATGACATTTGATATTCATATTAAATATAACGAAATAATAATTTAATTTCATAAATTTGGCATAATTTGATCCTCATTTTGTTCTTTTAAATTGTTTATGATGACAGCACATACGCGTGCTATGACAGGTCAATAATTTTAATCTATCGGATTACTGCGTATAATAATTATCGGACGTCATTTAAGGGCAATTGAGACGATGTAGAGAGCTTCGCGGGAACGGAATAAAAATACATTTTTTAAAATGTATTTTTTTAAATTACTATGGAATATATCACATAAAAACCAAGGTAAAGTCACCGCTTTCCGACGCCAGTATCCCTAGTTTCAATCGGATTGAACCGTTTCGATCGTGTTCGTCATCAGATGACAAAATGTATGCAAACGACAGCAGCGACTCTGTTATGATAATCAGCTGAACGCAATTACTGTTGAAACGTCTCGATACGATTGACATAATAAGGGCACAGGTAACATATTACATATTTTAATTAATTTCTAATACTTGTTATTATTTCTAATTATAAATTATTATTAGCCACAGTTAAGCAAGTTAGCCAAAAATTTCTGTCTTAATGACTTCACTCAAAAAAAATGTACTTTAAATACATAGCTTACATAAAAAAAAATTAAACAAAAACAGAAGAAGTGCGCTTCTAAGAAATATTTCATTACGAGCATCAGTCAATCGAAACTATTTTTTATGATTGCGTATACAAATGTAAATAATTACATACCTATAGGTGATTAAATGCATAACACATCTGAATCATGCATATAATCCTGTTTAATTAGATGGTAATATTAATTTGTCATAATTAATATTTATTACGCATTTTATAACGCATCCATTCATAGCAAATACCAACATAGACCTTGACCCAGGCTCACAACTGAATTCATAAACGATCTTAAATATAACCTTTGTTCAAGAATAATTAGCATCACGAAAATCATTCTGTTAATTAGCTAAGCTTTGTTTATGTTGAGCAGTAGTGCTGTCGATAGCATCTTTTCCATAGAAGGAAGAAAAAAGAAAAGCCGGATAGGTTTAACTTTTTTACTTTGTTACCACAGTATAAAAATAAGTGGGATCATTTGGAGATGGGATAGTGAATTTTGCTGGAAAAGCGGAAATTACTAGTTTTACACAAATTCTATGTAAAATAAAATTTTATACGAAGCGATTTAAAGTTTACGTAAATATAGATGATAAGTTTTATTATTGATCGTTAAGATTGTTAAGTTAAGTTAAGAAGTTATTGATTGTTAAGTTTTTTTCTAATTTTAAACAATTTCAATGATGTACTCGTATAAAAGGAGGGACAAATGTTGCCTGTTTTTGTGAGGATAAAACTCCCGATAAATTTACGAATAGATAGCATAGTTTGAGGGTCAATAAGTGTTTATATATGAAACAAAGTTGAATAAATTATATTGACTTTCATGAAGTAATTTAGTCATCAGCGTTGATATGAGGAAATGCATTAAAAATCATTTTGCAGATTACGGGTGGCTTTACAAACTCAGCTCCTGATTGAAGTTCTACGATCCAAAAAGGTCAGTCAAGCACATATCAAATTTTATGTTCCCCATAAAACAGTAAATACGGGTATGTTAGAAATAAACCAAGAACATAAAATTCGACTGAGAGGAAGTTTTCTTAACCAAATTGTGTTATTTCGAAGTATTTGTTTAGATCGGGAAGCGGTTATCTAGGTCATTAATTCTTTGAGTATACCCATAAGGAAATAACTAACCCTGTATTGAAATATTTCTAAAAAATAGATAAGTGATAAAATGCTATGTTTCGACTTGAATTAAGAAACGAGCTTCTATTCTTTTGTTTGAATAGGTATATTTACTCCAATCTCAGTCCTCTTCGCCTTTCAGTGTGCCTGTTTTTGACTTATTATTAGGTTGATAAGATCTTAAACCAGTAAATTTAGAAACAAAGTATATTATTTAAAAAAAATAGGTATCTTAACTTATAACTAATTGCAAAAATTTATATCTAGCATTACAAATCAAAGCAAAAAGATAGTCCTTAGAGCTCACAAGTGATTGCAATAACGTACGTACTAAGGTTGTTGCGACACGATCGTGACCTGCGCCTGCGTTGCCACACTAATAGACCTAGCCTCTGTTGCTATCGCCTAGAATTGCGTTTCTAAATATAATGCAAGTATAGTCATAAATATGTTTCTAGCGAGCACGTCAGTATTTTAATATTCATTTATATTTATCGAAAAAGACTCTGCCTCGCCTACGAGTTCCCATTCCAACAGCGTTCGCGCCAAATCGTAGTTAAACTTAAGTTTACTTACTTTCTGATTTGCTCTCCAAATGTTACTTTACCTTTAGTCCTTCAAAATTGATGGAACAAAGTGACAAAAGCTTCATTAAAAAAAAAACTTCGTCATACTTATTACCTGGTTTTTCCGTTCAAAATTTAAAATCGATCGCTATATTGAAATGCAAATAAAGATTACCTTTCAAGTTATATATTTCTTAATAATATATATATATATATATATATATATATATATATATATATATATATATATATATATATATATATATATATATATATATATATATATATATATATATATGTAAATGCTATTTTTACGTCTGAGTTCGTAAGTTTTTCACTTGGCATAAATCCATCGCCATCGTGTAAAAAAAAAGCTTCGCTTTAAGAGATTGAACGATTTAACAAATTCGCTTGTTATTGATATGATCTTGATTTTTATTTGTGTTTTATCTAGAATAAAATTTCGTTGAGAAAATGTATCAAATATTAATATGGTGTAAAGGCATCAGAAAGACGAGATTAATGCTCTAACGTTCATCTCTTAACATCCAGAAAATTATGTACGTCCGTATAACGTTTGTTACAATTCGTTCCGTCTGTCTGTTACGCAACCGAGCGGAGTTCTGCAAACAGTAATATTTTAACTTTACTGTTACAAAAGTGGGTGCTTACTGACTTAAATTTAGACGTAAATAAAAATAAAAATGCCTTTTCGTATTAGTTATTTCATTACAAAACTATACCATTGAATTGAAGTTAATTTTATATCTATGACTTCTCGATATTCTTATTCTTTCATCGCTTAGGAAGTGGCTATTTTTCTATTCATCCCTTTTAAATATTTTTTATGGCTCGTGATACCACTAAAGTATAGACTCAAAATGTCTGAATTTGAGCCTGCTTTTCCTATGTTGTAATTTTTTTTTTAATTCCATGAATTGTGGTATTGAAATGCGGGAGTAAGGTTAGTTTTTTGTTTTTACTTCAAACACAAAACGACATTGTTCATAATGATACTTCTTTAACGTGAATAACTACGTAAGGTACATGATTTGGTGTCGGTATCGCCTCAATGCCAATTTTACTAAATAAATTCAACTCTGATCAGAATGAATTATACTATTAAATAAATTCTCCTTGTAAAAAGGATGGAAAATATATCAAGCTTTTACAGCCTTGCCTGCAGCTATTGAGAATAGATTTGGTGATACTGTAATAATATATTTGCTTAAAAATTTCGACTTTGCTACCAATACTCATGAAAGGGTTCGAACAAAATGGAATAAAATATACCTGTATAATGACGAATTCATTTTTTTCATCTTCTCTGTGTAGGATATCGATAATAAATATATATATTAACCCCATTTGATATCCCAAAAACTTACTAGTCTATTGATAAGTTCTTTTTATAATTTTAAAATGTTAATTTGTGATTGGCTTGACTTGTCATAAAATAATAACTGATTATCTGACATAAATATTTATAGTATTTACATTAAAAATAACTGTTCAACAAAAGAACGACGTTGCATTCGTTTAACACTTCGACGTTATACGAAAGGTATTTGACAATTCTATTATTTATGTTAATGTTTATGAATTTAAATCAGAACTTTATTTTTAGTACGGGAATTAAAATGCATTAAAATGAATATTTAGCAATTTTTATAATGGTATTAAAGCATAGATACCACTTGTACTAAACAAGAAGGTTATGACGAAAATGGTTTTGTCACTTCACTTCAATAGAATGATAAACATAACCGAGTTACATTTGACCTTCACCTACAGCTAATACGATATTGTTCAATATTGCTATTTGTCCTCATGCTTCCTTATTAGAAGATGAAGACTACATCAGAATTTAAATTACAGTATGATCGCAATCACTTCAATACGGGACAAGGTTTGAGCCATAATGAGGCTTCACGTACTTTTTTAATTTATTAACGAAGATCGGGTACAGATGTAATGTCATAAGCAGTATATCTGGGGGTCAACTCCACTAAAACGAGCTTATATTCACAAAAATATCTGTTTGAAACATTTCTAACAATTCTAACCCGTTCTACTCAGGTCAAAATCCTACGGTAGATTTACAAACAGATGGCTCATATTGACGTTTAATACGTGTAAGTATATGTACTAAAGTCGATTAAAAAGTCTTAATCAAAATATTTGATTTGAATAATATTCTTAGACTCACAACTATAGACATCTAGACAAAAGCATGTATAATTAAGAGATTGTGTCATATTATATATTAGATAACGAAAAAACATATACATTAGAATATCAAATATAAATATCAATAATAAAAATATATCAATCACTCAACTATGACCAGAAAACAAATATTCGTAGTATCGCAAACATCTACCACGTACGAAAGGACTGAACGTAGAGAGAGACTGAAGGTGATAATTGTTTTTAATACGTAGTGCAGTCTATATTTTAATTATAAATTTAGTAATATTAAAAATAATATAAGTATATATATTACTGGAATAAAATCTATAGTTTAATTAAATTTTAGGTTAGATTTAAGTACTTTCTTCGTTATATTGGGTCCCAGGGGGGAGTGTATTGTGAGCTCAAGTTTTGAATGCTTCTTTACTTTTTGTAACAATATGAACTCTAAAACTTTATCCATAAAGTATATTATAGGTTTAGCAATTTAAGATGTAAGGCTATAACTCAATGAAATAAAAAAATCATAATTCACCAAGGATCAACTATGAACTGTTAAAGCATTCCTAAATTCATCATCAATACTATATATAGGTTCCACAGCGTGGTAAAAACCTTCCTACATGGGAAAAACACATGATGATTGGAGCTGTTACACGACCACGCTGACCTAATGAGATTTGATGGGCGAAAGCGGTTGCCATAGCAACTAGGACAAACGGATTAACATTGCTTCTGAAGCACGGATGAACTCAAATAAAAATATATAACAAATTCGATTGACTCATCCAAGGCGAAAGTCACTTTGCTTTCGTTATCGAAAACATAACACACGAGCCATTACGCCAACGATCTTCTAGATTTCTCCAACGAGATTCCTAAATTAATCACACTCAAAAATTTGGTTAAGTAAAATCACCTCCATTATTATCTTAGTTACCCAACATTGAAAATAGTTGAAGATCAGCATTTTTTATTACCTGCAACAATAAATGTGAATCGTTAGTCAAATAAATAAGATTAATAAAATAACTTGCAGTAGAAATTAACATACTCCACGCACACGACACGGCTCCCGTGTTCACTCTATAATGAAGGGTTTGCTAACTTACAAAATGTAGGTAGCGCTGTTGAAAATGTTCTTAAATAGATTATAATTTGATGTTTATGAATACACAGGGAGTCACAGTCGGCACTTCAATGTTGCGAAATAGTTAGTTTTATTTGAAAAAATATTTAATAAACAGTGCAAATATGGGGAATTTTATTGGGCATTGGATTGTGTTAAGTTTGATAGTTTTACAAAACTATACTTATTTTGAAAATACATTCGTTACAAAACAGTAAACTAAGTGTAGGCTTCGTAAGTCATGGTAACCTCACACCTTTCAACATGAAATTTAGTAACTAATGAACACTTTCTAAATAAAGTATAGTATATAATCTCCAGAAATACCATAAATTTACTGTTAGTTAGTTAGATTTTAAATTTGACACAATTATTTCAGGCAGGTGCCACTATTTTTAGGGGAGGATTTCACTGAATTACCTATCATATATAGGACTGAGGTTCTGCCGAAAGACTTTACTAGACATAGCAACAGGTGCCCAAATAATGTAATAACAAATAAATCCATGCAAGAGTTATGAGAGTTATGTTAAATTCTATTGGGTTTCGAAATATAGAATAAAATATACTTTCCCAAGAATAGAAGGCAATAATATTACCAAAGGCTACCATAATGTCTAAAGAGATCACAATATCAATAAAGAATATGACCCTGAATAAATAAAGACAGAGTTTTAGGGACGTACAGCCTGATACTTTAATAAATGAATAAGTTCGATAGTTCCTGTGAGGTATAAAGAAAAATTTATTTTTTTATTTACCAATACTAACTGGTGTAGCTACGTTAATTGGGCGCGTTTTATAAGTAGGTTTTAATGTACAACACCAGCGATCACTTAGGCAGCTCATAGTCACAATCCTTATTGCTTTCGTTATAAGAGGCAAGAGATGTCAAAGTTATCGATCACTCTTGCTGGTCACTGTACATGTAAATGTACACATGCAATGCACGTAAACTTTACGTGTTGTGCACAATAATGCAATCATTTGAATAATTGTTAAGTTTAATTGATTCAGACGAGGTTGATTGCTCGTTTTATTTGTTTATTTTTAATTAAAATGTAACGTAACACTGATGTATAAAATGCACAAATATATGTAAAGAAGATAGTTTGTTTTATTGATTGGAAATTTTACTTATAATATTAAGATAATTATTAAAAGCAATAGAAATATCTATTGTTAAATTTAATAAGATGAGAACCCTGGAATAAAGGCTTTAAATGTTGTTTCTTTTGTCTTTACAGGTGAGTGAATTTATATTGTTATTATTATTTTGATTTTAATGTTGTAAAAAATGTATCTGAAATAAAGCTTTTGTCTTTACAGAGAAACGCAATTACGTCTTTGTTTCATTTAAATAATTAATTAAGAATATTATTATATATATTTTTAATTACCATTCCTTTTTGAGTATTTATTGCATACAGCTTTTAGTTTATCTTTCTGATGCGGTGGGACTGGATATGTTGGTGGTGTGGTATTTATAAAATGTATAGGAGGTAAAATAAATAGAATACATTTTAGTCTAAGGGCATGACCATGTCCTAGAAACTGTATAAGCAACGCTAAGTGACATTTCAATTCGTTATGTACAAGTAAACTGCCTTTATCCTCATCATAATATCACAACAGAACAAATTCAAGCTTACTTCATTTGTTTGGAGAACCAACAATTTATTTCGAAAACAGACATCGAACTTTATTCTCGGTCCGGATAAAAACATAAAAACATTCATTGCTGAAGATTAAACGACTTCAAGTATTCATAACTAAAGTTGTTACTAGTACCTTAGTTAACGACGAACTCTATTTCTCCCGTTTACCGTTGAATGCTAGAAGCGTTCCTAGCTAAGCCTTCATTTTGTGAATTTATATATGTGTAAAACACCATAATTTTCTTTTTGAGTTTAATTTTGTTTTTTGATTTTAATTTTGTTTTTTTGAATTCGACATATTATTGGTCAAAAACAAATACTTTATTAACAAATGCGAGTGTAAGCGGGCTTGTAAGTGACGAAAGATTAAACTTGCCTATTTAGTCGTAATATGAGAAGTTGGTGGTGCATCTCTTGTATCATCGACCGTGCGGCGAATACCACGTTTAACCTTTCGAACTGCCACTTCGATCAATTTGACACCATGACTGGCACGTTGCGTCGGGAGAAGCTTTTCGATAACTATAATTTGATCGCTCTCTCTCTGTTGATCAACGAGTAGGGAAAGTACTAACCCTAAAGGCCATACTAAATATATTATATATATGTGCGGTGCATATCAAACCGGATACTGTAGAGTATTTGTATAATTACTCGTTACTTTTGTGATTTTGCAAAAGTTACCTAAAGTGATAGCAATAAAGGAACACAACATAGTAAAGTATTCATTAATAATTTCTCTTTTCAAAACTTCTTTCGCTTCATAACGTAAATTATGATCAAACCGCTATTTAGCATTCCAGTATTTTTTTTAAATCATTTCGTGTTGATGCCGCGAATGACGCTAAAAGAATTTCAATAGCAAAGAAGTGGGTCGCTTCATTGTAAGTCCGTTTCGTTGAAAATGCCGCATTGTCTCCGCACACCGTGACAACCGTCCTTCCGTTTAAATTATGTTTCGCTGGCTCCTCTCCACCGATTTTTAACAACCTTTTACAAGTAAGGTTGCTTTTTTCTTACAACTTAGTGTGTGTTGCCTTTGTGCAATTCTCATTTATTTACACTTTATAAGCTACATCATAGCGCATTTCAATCGAGTCATCTAAATATTATGATGACATGTTTCAACATTACAATATAGTATTAGGAAGTATTTATAACAATTCTGGAAACTTAACAAACGTAGGGATTTTTTTTCAAATAACGATTTCGTGTTTTTATATATACATTAGAATCAATTATGTTCGTTTTATTTTGACTAAAAGATACTTTGTTTGAATACTATAAAGTCGCGTTTCAATAATCATTTTCATTGGCATGTGTAGCCCGTAAGAGTTATCTTGAGACCTGAGCGGGGTTGTGTATTACCTATTGCGCTCAGGTTTCAAGTCTTGCGAGTTATAGTAAAAGTCTCGCTTAGAATTAATGTTTAATCTCCGCTAATATAGCTCAAAATAATGAATGGATTTGAAGTTGTAGTAGTTTTTGACTAGGTGAAAAAATGGGGGCACTAAAAAATAATCTATTCTCAAAGTGAGCAGTTCACAAAATAAGTTTAGGAACCGCTGATATAGTCAATCCAATTATAAGGACCTTAAGTATGAAGAATTACCATGTGTACAATATCTTTTCAATCTATTTTAACAAGTCGGAATATTTGAATTAGTAACTAAATAGATAACTGTCACATGGACAAATATTTCGAAAGACGCCATTATCTGTTTTAAGCCGCTTTGTTTCGTGTTTGTTTAGGACTTTCCAAACTGGCCATTGGTGTTGAAAGATATTTGTTTGCTACAAAGGGTTCCGATAAAGTACTTGTATGAGTAACAACGACAAAATCAAAGTTTATAAAAGTTCTAAGTAATCGATAGATAAGTATCGAATGCAAACATAAATGAGATATGAACTAATTATGAGCATAGACGTAGTCATAGACATAACTTTATACTCATGACTTTTTTCTAGCATATATTTATGTAAATCTGTACCGCGGCAAAATTAATTGTGTATAACACTCGCTAGTGGTATTTCAGATCTATAAAAATATAGAACTGAAATACCTTGTTAGCGACGTAGGAGGGATCAAATAATGATATTTTTAATATTTATTTTCGTTGATTGCTTTCACAACACGAAATCAAAACAATAAAGACATCGTCATATAAAAAAGTAGAAACGTATAAAAGTATAATTTAAAAATGATAAAAGAGGTCCGTTCGCCACATACCTGTTTAGGGATATATCTGTCTAAATCTAATTCGTGATAACCCATAGCTCTTTTGATGTCCAATTGAGCTAGAAAAGTTAGGAGCATCTGGGTAAAACAAATTTCAAAGTGAAAATAAGACTTTTCTTCTTTTTCCTCTTATATTGGAGCGAAAGCATGCATCGACTCGATCATGAGATTGTTAATTAAAATTCAAACAAATTTCTTCTTCTCCTATATATGCATATAAATATGTAAAATATATACATAGGTGTGTGTGTAGTGTGTGTATTTAAGATAGTAGAGAGAGAATATAAATTAATAACAGTTCATAAGTCTCGTTAAAACTAAAAATATATCTATAAGTTTAAAAATCATAAGATACAAGGAAAATAGAAACAATTTATTGAATAAATCGTCTGAGAACGTATCTAACGTGCAATTTAGTAAAAAAGAAAGCCTTCGTGTGAGCTTAAACTAATAATTATTGGGAACAATTGTGTGCTTTTGTATATCTCGCACGACTGGTTTGCTTGCATTCTCCAACTGCCTTAACACAAACGGAATAGAGTTAAAAATCTTTTGACAAATGTTTTCCTATCAACCAGTTTGTACAAGGAAGGGAAGATAAACGATACGATACAATCCTCTGAACATGAACTCCGTACCGTTTTATTAGCTTGTTGCTTGTGTTCTATTGAACATGTTTGCATAGAATACGAACGTGGTTGCGTGCTTGTTGTGAAACATCTGCTCTGAACAAGTTATGTTGTTATTGAACTTGTTACAATACAATTGTATATCATTGAAATCTAGTTCGAAAGAAAAATTCTATGAACTTGTATATTCGCGATTTCTTTTATAATTATATAATAGAATAGAATAGAAATATATCTTTTTTGTACATTTACACTACATTACTACAACATTTAACTAATTTTGTACAAAGGGCTACCTTATCGCTTAAAGCGATCTCGTCCTGGTAACCTTAGGATGGACAGGATTAAAGATAAAGTACTTGAGGGAAGTTGGCGACGTATAACGAATACGTACATGATAAAATTTATTAGACACAAATATTAGATTAATACATACATAGGTATTTTCATAATGATAGCATCTATACACTACATAATAGATAATTATATAAATATACATCTATTAAAATACATATAATCACAGACTACTAAGGAAGATGTAGTATCAGTACAATTCAAGTATCAACCAACAAATATTGTTCAAACACAAGCTTGCATTAAGTGGACGGGTAAAGAGTTCCATAGTAAAACAGCTTGTACCGAGAAAGATTTTTGTAAAATTTTATGAAATGTAATGGTGTTTCCTTAAGTTCTCCGCATATATAATAGCATCAAATGCCGAATATTACTTTCAACAGCATTTTACTGAAAAAAAATTAAATTTGTAATTTACCATAGAATTTTGAAATTAAGTTTACGTCTAATATTTGTAGTATTCAATCGAATAGCTAGTAAGAAAGTCTCATCGATCTACTGCAGGTGCATAGCAAGATGACCTGGATTTGTCTGTCCCGTCCCATTCAACTCTTCGTTAGCGCAGACAGCTGTCTGCCTGCGTTTGTACCTCATTGTCTTATTGGCTTAGTCAACTTGTTCTTTAGTGTTCAGTTGAGTTTCTGTAATGTTATATTTACTACCTTTAATATTTTATAAAAGGTAAAACAATAGGCACACTTAATTTTTTTTTTTATTCTGTAGTTGGTGTTCACTGCCTCAGCCAGCCTGTTCTCTTAGGATCTTAGGACAAGACTATAGATTTACGTACTTTATAATTACAAAGTAACTTCTGTCGGAATTTCGACTACATATAATAATCACCACGTCACATTATGTCAGATATGCTTTCGGCTGTACCATATCTTCTTGATCAGAAACGATATTATTTTTTAACTCCTTATTAAACATTCAAATATCCAAAATCCAAATATTTAGATATCGATCAAAGTTCAGTGAAGTGGGTTATTTAGGAAATCTGCGTAAATGCGGCGATGTCCATTTGCAAAGATTTTACGTGCATACCTATTTACAAAGATTTAAATATTTGTCTCTTAAAGCTGGGTTTTCATATATATCTATGGATGAAACGTTAAACTTTGATATTTCTCATGTATAATGATGTCAAAATTCAACGGCTTGTAAGTAAAACATTCCATAGATAGATTACTGAAACTCAGCATTAGGTAACTGATAATAAACGCCCAGTTAGCTATTCCGAATTAATTTAATAGTTTGATAAACTTTAGTTTATGGATCTATTATAAAGTTTGAATTGTTGTTTGAGGATGCTAAGTGAAACTTTGCAAGTTTACTTAATATGCAATTGTAGGATTTACGAGATTTCCAAGCAAATTATATATAGACAAAGACATAGAAATAACTTTGTTTACAACCACAGCACACCAAAAATTGCATCGTATATGTTCCAATACAGCTAATTTTTACACATAGTTTTAATACAGTAAAACAGCTTAGCCTCAGCCTCAGCAACATACAAGTCTCGGCTTGTTAATCTTTACGTACTAAACTAATATTTAACGATTAACATATTTTGCTTTTCATCCTTTGATGAACAGCAAGATATATTTCAATCGTTAAACACAGGATATAATTACGTAGTAATATTAAAATGTTCAGTTTTAGGTACTAGAATTTTAATGAAATGAAATTTAATGAAATGAAATGAAATTTTATTTTAAACAGCTTACTTAGGACCAAGACCAACCGTCGCTGAACTAGGCCGAAGCCTGTATTTCGACTTCGAGAATAATGACTTTATTAAAATAATGGCATTCATTCTTTCTTTATCACAGTTATTAATAACAGGTATATATTTAATTTAAATCATTGCTCATTTAATATTATTCATGTTAAGTAAAATACAAACATGTCTGCTGATTTCAAATTATTACTTATGAGTGAATTTTGCTGCTCGTACATAATATATTCATTTAGAAATAAGCTGTACTTTTGTACAATTTATCGTTATAAACCTGTTTCCCGGAAATTATTTATATAACAATAAATTATAAATAAAATGTAATAAGGAAATACATTTTATACGTCTTGAAAGAATAAAGGCTATAAATTTGTTGGACGAGTTATCAAGCAGAAGCTCGTAAATCAAGACATCACAGTTAATTACTTTGTATCTGCTTAACAAAGTTTGTATAAATAATACTTGTTTCTATGCCGTCCCATCATTTATACCTTAGATTTGAATTTATTTTTGGATTTTCTCTTATCTACACAATTAGTCATATTAAATGTCGTGATAAGCCATAGAAGAGGTAAATATTTATAATGTGATAAACTTGTATAAAATATAGCGAATAAAAAATTATTCTTATAAATAATAATTACTCACAGTAATGTTAGGTCGTACAATTACAATTTGAATTATCACGAGATTCCCGGGAGTATATCGCGGCTCAAATAATAAAGATTTTTAACCCTATTATAGAAAATGATATAAAGTAAGAAGATATTTAACATAAGATTAAATATAACTAGTTCTTTTATACTATAAAAAAAATATTAAAAAGTAATAAAGATTCAATTAGTCATAAAATATCTAACGGCTAAAATAATTATATTTATCGATTCCTTAAAACTGCATATCCAGTAAACAAAGAAATTGGTAGATTCAAATACAGGATCCATGTTGACTGTTAGTTGCGTAGCAATAACAACAAGCCTATTAGAGTACTGTACCCTCGCATCATCGCCATGACACATATTATGGTATGGACAAATTAGAGTACAACCATTTAAAGAAATTATGTCGTTGTGTCTAAACTGACCTAAGCCCTTATGTGATTATGAGATTTCCTTTTGGTGCTGATTCACACTTACATTAAGATATCTAGTCTTATATGACTTTAGTATAGGAGTTATTTTGCGAATTTAGTGTGATAAATTCTCAATATCTAGCTGCTACTGAATATAATATAATAAAGAAATACGTTTTAACTGTTTTTTGTAAGATGAGTTTTCAAGTAGAGACTTATAAAACAAAATATCACGGTAAGTTACTTTGTATCCTTAACGAATTAACTAAATCATAAACTAGAAGTAGGAACGAAATTAAAATAAACCTAACAGACTAATTTACTAAATTTAAAAAAATGCTGACCAAAGTGTCCAGTGACATTAAATGTTAATAAAAAAACCACTTATCGAAGTTTGTTATTAATATACATTAACCTGTATTTTTAAATTTTGATTTTTCGAAAGTAAGTGGCGCTAAGAATAGGGGTGTGTAAACAATAATATGTAGTGCGCTGAGAAACCATGAGGTTATGATTTTTTGAAAAATTTTATCCTGTTTGCGATTGATTACCCACCAAGTTAAGTGGGAAAGGTTATAGTGAAATTTTAGGCTTACTGAAATTCACTCTTTTGTAGATTATTGTGTCAACAGCTAAAGGACCGGGAAAACTCTCTAAAATTTTACAGGCTAGGCTAGGCATGGAGTGAGTTCGATTAGGTGAATTGTTTCGGCAGAACCCAGGTCGCCCCCGTTAAGGGCAATGGAGTTACCGGGGAGTTTTAGTGGGTATTCCCGGGTCCAATTTTATGTGGAACTGGGTGAGCCCCACACAGGCCCGCCTCTTAGCCAGTGTCGGGTAGGTACCTCCTCGAAAAAAAGGCATGGCGTGAGTAGAGTATCATTGTTGTTACAAGCACCTAAAAGTCATAGCATGAGTTGTATGCTTATTTGACACCCTTGTTATTACAGAATGAAAATTTCAGCAAGGACAACTCAAACTGAGTTTTAGATAATTTTAAAGGTGGAAGTGAAAACGAATTTATTTTTACACAAACACCTTAACATATAACCTATGTTACTCGAGCAACGAGTTTTATAGCGGAACACGAGTAGGCTTGTCAATCCGATGTTCAATTAGAAGTTGAAAAGTTGAAAATGTTTTCATTGTTCATATTTGTTCAACGGGAAACAGACAAATAAAGGATCAGCGCTGGCTTCGAATAACTAGTGAAATATTAAATATTAATTCAATTATAAAAAGTTCAAACATTACCTACTTAAAAAAAAGCTCCGCGTGCCTTTTAAAATAAACAGTGTAGGTACGTACTCAAGTAGTTATTTTTAACTGACATATTATCCGTACAAATTAAAACTAGAATTAAAAAGAAAGCAAAAATAAAATTTAGTGCGTCGATAAAGAAAGGTGTTCATAAATTAGGCGCAGACGTGTCAGAAATAGGGATGTCCCACGACAGAAACACTTTTAAGTTTAAGTTACTTTTTTAAGCTTACATATTTCATATGTAAATGGTTAGCCCCTTTTGTCACATATGGGGTCTTGTTTATAACGAGAAATGTAATATAATAAGCACATATATTGCTGTATAAGGTATTTTTATAATTTTATATTAAGTTTACGTATAGCAAAGCATATTCCTTAAATTTTTCTACGAAACATGTGCACATTTATTTCCTTATAAAGCACTAATTTTAATTAAATTTAATCCTCTAGAAAGACACCGGAAAAGACTCCTTACTGTTAGATATTAGTAACATGAACATGAACATGATCTTTAGGATTTAACTAGAATTAGTTTAAAGTAACTACGACAAAACTATAATTTTTATATTATTCATTTCTATATTTTACTACCATACTGTTTTAAATCTTTAAAAATATATGTATTCGTGGACCTAAAGAAAACGAAAACGACAAAATTAAAAATGTTATAGAAAAATTTAAGTTGTATGTCCTTATTGACAGCCCTTAGTTTCTTTTACAGCGCCACCCTCTAATGGCGTCACCTAAAAATACCAGGTCGTAACCACTCGTTCCTAAATTAAAATTCGTTATCAAAGCTATAGTAATGCATCCGGAAGATTTAAGTATCGCTTTAATGTTTCAAATTTAATAATATATAGAACGATATTTTTTTTTTAATTGGATGGTAAATAACTTCGCTTTATATTCTAATACGCACAGCACTCATAACGTTTTCATTGTCCATTCATGAAGTTGTCATTTAACATGTAATTTTATATTAAGGCTATAATTATAACAGACGTGAGGCATAAAATGTAAATATCCGTGTAATTTCGAGTAATAAAGTTCATGGCTACACTTCACTGATGTTTTTCGTAACACTAACTGCGCTCACTCAGACGCAATCAAGAAGTTATCAAACCCACCGTAACCGTGGACAATGAGCCTTGTTTCAATGACTGGAGCAGTCATTACCGCCGTATTAAAAACGTTTAACGTTGCTATGAAGGCAATGAAGCGTTAACTGAGATAAGCGTCTCTATGCAGACGCTAACATTGAAAAATATATAAATATTAGCGTTGAATTAAAACTGAGTTAACAACACAAGAGAACGTTATAAATCAATAACATTACAATTAAACTAATTGTAGATCGTGAGCGACATACCTACGTCGTATTGCAGAGCGTACGTTAAGTTACGGACAACTCTAAATACAGCTTATACTACATCCACGAAAGTTAACGTTTACTCTCTGAGATGAAAGAAAAAATGGTTAAAGGTCCTAAGTAATGACATACATACGTATGTTATAAATTAAAAACTACTACTATGGACCTACCTACAGTGTACTTTAACTAGTATAGCATGCAAAATAATACTGATAATCCAGATTTTACTTTCAAAAATGGAATCTGTAATCTATGTCACCTTCATTTAACATTGTTCACCTACGTTTTTTCATATCAATAGGAACTTGTAACAAACGTTCAAAATATTCAGATATTGAAATACGATAGTTATCTTCGGTGAATTTTACATGAAAAATCAAAGGAATAATTCAGAACGGGTAAGTATGTAGTAAAAAATAAAATCTCGGAATGCCCGATTAAAATACAACCCAACAACACGATCCGGGGTCGTGGGACTTGATTAGTTTCAGTCACTCTTTACTTTTCCACTTTATTTTGGAGTACTAATCGAATCCGGTGCCAGTTTTCGAAGCAACTGAAGCTTGTATGGCCGAACGTTACGTAAGCATTTTAATTGAAGTACGCACCTGACGAAATACCGAACCGCGGTTTTTTCGTTTTAATTCAAACTTCGAAACAGCCGAAAATCCGTTTTTATTTTACGTTAAAAAATCACATGGCCATGAATATTACGTTTAAAATGCAAAGGGAAAATATTTGCTGCTGAAAGAGGTTTCACATATTTTTATTATTATATCACATATTTATTATTTCAACTTTGTAAAGCCAGTTTTGCCAGAGATAATTATATCGTGACGAATGCTACAACGCGAGATCTAATGAGTAGACTTTTTCACAACCTCTCTAGAAGAACTCTAGACGTTAAGTAAAGAAGAAGAAGAAGAAGTATCGTTTTGGGTCGACTAGGTGGAGGTGGCTAGGACAACATTTGCAATAATGAAATGGAGGATTATTAAAGTGCAACCAACTAGCAAAATATTAAATATTTAGTTATTCAATGGGACACAGTAAGTATGGATGATTTGACATGTCATTTTAACAAAAAAAGAAATAGAGCTACGCCTACTCCAGAGTATCCAGGTCTATACAAACACAGATGCACCAAAGACTCATCTATCATGTTCTTATGTCTCCTTTCCATCCTAAGGATGTCTAGAAGTTATCGCCAATTAGCGATAAGACCGCTCTTGTACAATGTAGCATCTGTAAAGTTGTCTGTTTTTATAATTAATGGTTTACAATAAAGCATATTTTATGTATGTAACATTTACTGCTAATTATATTACTCAGTAATATTAGTCTAAGCTACAGTAAAATTGTATCTATTTACTCGATATAAACATCGCTTCCCTTGTTAATACAATCTCCATGTTGTCCTAATTATGCAACCCGCATTAGTGTGCATTGCGAACACCTCATATGGTCCCATTTCCCCTTCTCCCATCAATTTCCCAGGGTACTTATCCCAAGAGAGTCGCGTAGGAGCATCCCTGCATTTGAGTGTAAGCCATTAAAACCACATGCGGGTCACGTCACATCATGTCGCGAAGGCAGCGCTTCTCAATATGTAAAAATTGGGATAGTTAAAAGTGTGACGACCAAGGAACAAATTTTTTAAAATACAACTATTTTACTTAGTAAAAAATTGTTTCCAATACTTTACAATATAGACGTCGCATCGTGTTCGAATAAAAAACCAAAACCAGACGCAATAGTAACGGTATTGATCTTCGAACGATAAAATAACTATCAATCTACCTACCAACCTATTAATATAACTATACTTTTTGTTCATAACTAAGATTTTATTTAAATTATGTTGTGTTTGTTTCATTCGTATATCAAATAAAAACAGCATAAATTATCTAAAATACTTTCAATAGATCAGAAATTTTACTTTATGATTGAATAACTTTAATAAATTTCATCAAAACATTTTTCGTTAAGCGATATTAACTCCTTTTCTGACTGAGTGATTATTACATCAGATAAGAGGGGATGCTATATTTTACTCTTTGATCATGTATTCCGGTAGCGACCTGATTATGTCACAATAAAGAATTCGCCTTTATTAATAGCAATAGATACAAAAAAATTATAAAAGTGAAACTTTTCTATAGTAAAATGAGTCATCAAATGAACAGTTATTAATAGACGTATAGACAAACAAGTTCTTAGTGCTAGAGTGGTAGAGAATACAACATATTGAATAATTTATGACTATAATAACGACTTAATTTTTTAATATTTTTTTAATTTAATCTTTAGAAAATGAGGTATCTAAGATTTTAGTAGTGTTTATATGTTTATATTGTGATGTCCAATTAGATTTCACTGTCATTAATTACAGTTTAGGTTATGACACAGAATTCTACATCGCGCCCCTCTGGTTATTTAAAATGCATGTTATATACTCGTCTCGAAAGTTCAAAATGAAATAGATGATGTTTTTTCTTGCCATATTTCCTTTTAATAATTTTTGGGTACTTGTGTGTTTCTAATATCTGTCATTGATGCTCTTCATTGCGAAAGGATTTTGTGTTTTATTTAAAATATCAACTCTAATCGAACTAATCAAATAAAAATTAATAAAAGACAACAAATCATTTCAACTGATGCGAATACAGACGACACACCAAGGGTGACAGTTGCACTACAAAAGCGACAAAAAATACGATAGTAACAAGAGCGGTCTCAAGGTCAAATTGTTACGCTTCAAGTGTACTTGTACAACTTTACATGCCGAAGTTTGAGAAGTAGTGTCTGCGGTAATTTGTTTGGCTGCTCTATGCTCGTTGTTTGTACGAGGTTCCATAATATTTACAGTTCGGGATCAACCCGTTGATTTACACGGCGCATGGCAGCTTTTGGCAGCTACACGATTCAGGAATCTCAGGACGTAATTAGAATAATTCATTACTTTAGGAAGCGAACGAACGAACTTAATCATAATCTTAATGTTGATTCTTAATCACTATCTTGAAGTTTGGCATAAATTTTGTAGCTACGAGAAAGTTAATGTACCTACTATGCAAATTAAATATTTTGCTAAGATATCTGATATTAATAAGTTATTAAGACATAAACGTGATTTTATTTTGCAGTTTGACACACCAAATATTACATATTTCATGTATTTGTATTTAGTTACAAATATTTGCTGAATTGTAATCATTTTATTTGTATAAGTTTTGTGGAAGTCAACTTGCCAATAATCGTAATCACTTTCCTACCATTTCCGTAGTTTAAGCTACAACTTACTTAGAGATCGTTACAGATAATAAATTCTACTAGAGGAGCATCCGAAACTTCTACCAAACATCAAATAATATCACATTCTTAATAAGAATTTACATAAACTTCTGATTTTCGAATTAAAATAACTTATATGCGACTTCACCTTCGTTTAGTTTTTGTTTTTATCTGTACACTAGTTGAATAATAGCCGCTTCATGTTAATTACTACTAAAATAATTTTGTAGAGGTCCAGCATAGAATATTTTCAATCATCTAGATGATAAGGGTCCACCCCTACATAATTTTCTAAAGAATAATTCTTAGGAACTACTTAAAGAGGAAATGTTTTTATACCCCTAGGCGTAAAGTCTAAGAACTATTCTCAAATCAAATGTACACAAAATCGAATTTTCTTTCGGAGAAGTAATTTTAATATTATTTAATTTGCAAATAAGGATTTTTTTATTAAGGATTAGAAAGATAAACATGTCGTGACGTGAAATATGAACCCGCTACGTCTTAACGTGTTTATTCTGGATAATTTTCTAAATATAAAATGATAATCCCTTACTATCTTATGTATATCTAAAACTGGTTAGATAATAATATCACCCTCACACCATTGTCATTAAGAGCTTTTGTAAACGACAATGATATTTATATAAATATCACAAATATACTAATCAAACACAAACATCTATAATATTTTTAATCATACAAATAACTGCCCAATTTGGAACCCGGCACCTTTGAGTAAGTAGATAAGAAAACGGACGACTCGATCAGAAGGACGTCAAGATTATAAAAAAATTTAACTGAATAAAAGTGACCTTGATTCACGAAAAATAAAAAGTTGTTTATACACAAAGTCTTACAAAGCGTGCCAAAGTCGAAAGGAATATTCAATAACATTACTTTGGCATGTCCAGACATAGTTTGAGATATTATAACACAACCTCTACACAAATATTTTGAATGGAGAACTTTATAAAAAATATGTTAAGATTTTCAAATTAAAATAACGAATTATCGAGAAAGCCCGCTCCCGTCGCCACCGACGCTTATAACGTTCTATATATGGAACATAAACACGAGAAAATTGCTTTTAGAAGACATCAAAGGAACTCAATAAAACTCACTTATTTGAACAGTTGCTAAGGCGACACACATCTGCTTGTCATAAAATGAAATCACTTGATTTGTTACTTATCACTTCTTGTCTAACACTTTCGTCATAATGTCCAATATGTCCTGACGTGAATAAGTAATAAAATAAAAACTACAAAATAAAATTATTCGTGTTTTATTCACGTCACGCAGAGGCTGGGAGTATACTAGCATACTGTAGAGATTCATTCAGGTGAAATTGAACACATTTTTATGATAAATGATGACCTTTCAAAGTTGGGTTGA
Source organism: Acentria ephemerella (assembly GCA_943193645.1). Classification (NCBI taxonomy): domain Eukaryota; kingdom Metazoa; phylum Arthropoda; class Insecta; order Lepidoptera; family Crambidae; genus Acentria; species Acentria ephemerella. The sequence goes on along the minus strand of OW971886.1, from coordinate 3,417,781 downwards.
AGTTATTTTAATTTCTATAACTGTTCCCAAATGGGCCTCTTTAGAGTTTATGTTACAAAACGGGCCTCTTTAGTGTTTATTTTTTATATTAATTTTGCACTGACGTTTTACGTCATTGTGTTTTTTGATTAGCGAAATATATAAGTTCATTGTAACATCTTCGCTTTTCATTTATATTTTATTTATAATTAATAATAACTACAAATCATCTGATACGAAAAACCGCTCAGTAGAGTAATCTGTTACGAATATTCTCAAAGGTCGTTAAAATTAGCTGTGAGATGCTATTTTAATAAAATTAAAAGTATACAGTTGATTGATTTTTTTTTAAATCTAGGTCGAATTTTTTTTTTCAATTTTGGTATATATATGTACACTTATTGAACGTCAATTTATGCCATCTGTTCGTAAATCAACATAGATTTTGACCTTTACAAGGTAGGTAGGTAGTGTTCAAGGTTCTACAAAGGTACGGTGACCAACATACGCGTCATAGGCTTATTTTGCACTATAGCTTAACATATAAAACAAAATAACCTTTAGTACTCAAATTCGAAATCATTTTTTACCGATTAGCTTTGTCTTTCGAAGTAAGTCTTCTTATGTGATTTATTATCAAGCAACACAGCACACTGGACATTAACAAATGTACAAACCTTACGTTATTTTAACTGGCAAGCTTTCACTCGAGTGTTAATGTAATACTCATAATAACCCACTCAAAAAGCTATCTACTGCATCCTTAAGTCGATGTGCTATCTAAACAGCCGACGGCTACTTCGCCTTTGTATCACAGATGACAGAACAGACTTCGCTCGTCCGGTAACACGTTTATTGTAAGTCGCTCGCGTAAAAGTAGCCAACCATTGCACTTTGTTCTCAAAATATATCGTCAAATACAGAACAAGCATCAGCAGAGAATGCACCCGACGGCGGATGAATCCGGGCATTCTTTTATAGAGCTCGGACGTATGCCGTAATATGCCTCGTGTTAACATCAGCAGAGAATGCACCAAGATCACGTTTAGATTGTGTTCATTCTCTATATCCTTTAAGGGAATTCAAGTGCGACTTCATAAAATATGAGATTGTTTTTACATTAACTCTAGGGGTTTCTTTAAAAGACGCATGAACGGTGCGTTTTCGATCGGCATGGTCTTATGTTGGTTTAATAACTCGCTCACATGAATTGGTCAAACTGCTAAGCATCGGTCGATTTCGAGTCATTTTCTGTGCTTTTCTAAATACACTTTATATATTAAATTCTGAATTAGCGCCTCGTCATTTCGTGCCACCGAATAAATCCAGGACCGGTCGGATTCAAAATTAAAATAAATCGATTTTTATCACTGATCACAACCCTTCAATCTTTCCTCTTTCGACCATACGGCAATGATAACAAGAGAACGCGAACCGCTGTTTAGTATTATCTCCAAAATAGCAGTTCGCATTGAATCGCTTTTTTGGACATAGCACAGACTACCTTATCGCATATCATTGCAAACATTCCATATTCCGCTGACCCTACGGACAGGATGAACAACAGATTTTTTTAAAAACATGTGTATAAATAGTTTTCTTTGTATTTTAATATAAAAAATTACTTAAAAATACGGTCATACGATCAGAATAGGAATAGAGTACAACGTTGCGATGCGAATGCGATGCGATTCGGATCAACCCAATGAATAGTATACAATAAAATGAGTCTTAGACAGTTTAAAAAGTTACAGACTATCTACCTGTCTCTATTAAAAGCTTCTTCAAAATAATAGACAATACAGTGGACGATGAGTTAATTGCAGCGTTGAACTATAGTTAATTGGATGAAAAACTTGAGTCCGAAAACTAAACAGAAGCAAATAAAAACTCCACGACTTCATCTATTTGTTTTAAAGCATAACCTAGTTTCTCTCCTATTTTAGTTCGAGTAGGAAAGTTTTCTGACAGCAGCGAATATTTTAGTTATGCAATTTATGGATAAAGACTACCTGCGGGTCGGTCTCAAAGGAATTCAAACTGAAGGCTGGTAGCCTAGATTATTGAAGACAATTTATTTAGTACACCAACGTGATGAGAAGCCAAATTTGGGCGATTACGGCTGGTAAAATATTAACGAGGCGCTCGAATCTCTCTCCTCTAACTGCCGATAAAAGATTTAAGAGCAACCCGGTAAAGACATTAAACGTAGTCCGCACGCCTCTTTAACTCAACGTCCCTTCGCGTTATGGTGTCACACCAATTTAGATAGCTGACAAGATTTATTTAATATTTTATGAAGGTTGACTTTTTACATCGAAACAATAATTATTTTATTGCATCAAATATTATGAAGTACTTACGTATACAATATATAATCATTATTTATTTATTTTTATAATGTTTTCCGGGTGGTAGAGCTATTGAGTGACGCCGTGGGTAAGTGATACCATTGTTTCTCTTTTGACCGTTCGGCATCGGTTCACTTTGTTTCAGTATGAAGGGAAAGGGAGCCAGTGTAATTACGTCAACGCATCTGCAATCAAGTGTTTTTCTTGTTATTGCAAGTGTCTTTAGATGTTACAGAATATCAGGTAGAACTTTTTGTTCTTATACCTATTTCATTTAATAAAATTTTTCTTGTCTCTGTCCCTTTTACAGACACGGTAAAAATAAACAGAGCCAATTTCATCCAGCACATTTTCTTGTGCAGCTACGACCGTCTTACTGCCACAGAGAGAATTTTATTTGGTAGAAACGGCTTCAGAGCCTCTATAAAACGTCTAATAAACAAAAAGAGTCGAACCATAAACAGTGAAATTACAAAAAACAAGTTCGGAGCTCCCGTTGCATAAATCTAAAAGATGTGTCTTATTGAATATTCCTTTTGCGTAAGGTTACTTCACCCTTTAAAATAAAATAAAGCTTGAAAGCGAAACATGTAAATTTTATCGTGTCTGAGCGTAAGACCGCCCACCGGGAGACTGAGATTTTTTGCGAGTCAAGGTAAAGAAAACTTGGCTCGTATTTTCTGCGGAAAGTTCCCCTATTGCGATACTTGAGAAATACTTTTGAAGTTACGTAGTCGGTCACAAAAGAATGGTGTAGTGTGGACCGGGAGGAACCAACAAATCATTACTGGCTCGCTAACGGGGTCCCAGCCCACTGTTGTACAAGTTACTGGACCATGTTCGACATTCATTGTATTCATAGGTTATATATATTATTTCTTCTATATTTCTTACGTGACGGAATACTCCCATAAATTATTAGAAGATAACTATCCCTTACTAAAAAAATTATAGAAGAACCATATTATCTAAATCATTCGTGTCAGTGATACCTGACAAATATTATATTTTAAGCTTTCAAATTACTTAAAAAACCATCAGTAGCAAAGGATCAGGAGACTAGAATATAATGGAGACTTTATTGATTTCTTATGGAGACAAATATGTCCCGTTATCCAAAAGTTATTTTATCGCATCGCTGTCATTTCGTTGTAACTTCCAAAAAAATTACAATTTCACGGTATTTGCTTACAAATTGTTTCGCGTGATTGCTTTACAACTGTTGAGTGAAGCTCAAAGCCATTATAATTTCAATACTGTACAGTTATAAAGATATTGGATATGGAAAAATGCACCCATATATCGTATTGTAAACCATTCGTGGCTTTTATTGTTTAATATGACATACTTAGCTGTAAGTATTAAAAAAATAATCATTAAAATGCACGAGAATAAAAGAAATCGATTAAATAGCGCCTCTTTGAAAGTCACTTTATTGAGGCTTTATGAATATAACTTAATTAAGATTACTGATATTACAACCTCAGGTTAGAAATACAAACCGGACAAAGCAGAACAGTATAGCATCCGCAATCATTTTCCAAAGTCTCTGTGGATTTTTATTAGAAAAGCCTTTACTAGTAAGCAATAGAGCTTAAATTGCTATACTAGGAGATGAGGTTAACTAAGTTACCGTGGGTTGTAATGTGCCTTTCACTTGCCGACTTATACAAGCTATACTTAGGTATATATTAAGAGCCTTCCATTGCTGTTGCTATGAGTTCAATTAGTTGTATCTCATGACGCTTACTTAGTTTGACCAACGTCACAGATTATTATTGAAAAAATCGGTTAATAATGAATCTTTATGCTTATTATAGCGATACTAATTAAGTTTTAATTTACGTTCTTCATATTTCACAAGTCACTTTAAGATGTTTAAGTTCAGTTAGTTATTTTACTTACATAAGAATTTATACTGCACCAACAATGTTGTGAGTAGATTCGAAAGTTGACAACATACGTGCTAGAAAAATTATTATGAAATGCAGCCCGTTTAAAGCAACCCAGCCGACATCTTACTAATATAATCAAGCCTTGTATTTAACTATTAATAAAAGCTGTGCACAGAACGTTATTGAATATGACCTAATGGGGTTGCCAACAATGAACGCATGGCTTCCGCCGTTAAACCATCTGCTTGAAACATTATCCAAAACATACGCCATAAAATCTATCGTAGATGAATCTGATACGTCCATGATAAAAACTATTATAACGTCAACTGTATTTGCTCGTGGAATCATACATGGTTTGAAGCGACGCGCTATATAATTCGATGTGTTTACTGACAATATCATTTTAGTAGCCTCAAGCCTCAAACAAAGACCAGGCAGTTATGATTATGAATCTAATAAAGAGTACCTAATAAGGACGGTTTGTAAGATCAAGGTGACTGATACGGTACGTAAGAGGCACCAAAAACCTCCATCTTAACTGTCTATCGCGTTCTACGTTTAAATATCCGAGGGAAAATTGTCGGTTGCTGAGTAAAATCACAACTGTTAGATTCTATCAACACAAGCGATATGGTAATTTGATGCGCGCTAACAATGACGTTTTACTTCCGTTATTTTGTGTAGCCGCCAATTTCGCAATTGAGCTGGTTATCGCACATATAAAACTGTTTTTATCTAGTGCTAGCGCGAGAACTTTATATTTCATCCTGCTTTTGCTATTAAATAAGAAATAAATTATCATTAATAATGTATAATAATCATCAATAATTAACCATTTTAATAATGTTGCTCATGAAATTGTGTTTACGCGTAAACATATAGTTATATAATTTTAACGGAAACTTATTTTTATTTAATTATTTCTAGTGTTTGTGTATTTTATTCCCATTTTGAACTTCAATGCCTTATAATAATAATTAAACCTTTTTATCAATAATAATGATAAATGTTATGTTCTAAAATCTTTTAATAACTTTTTTTGTTTAAAAATAATATTTAACGAAAGCCCAGAGCGCAAATGGACATATATTATTTAGTTTATATTGTTTTCAAAAAACTTTTTTTTATTGAATATAAACTAAAGTCATTGTAAAATTTTACCAATTTAACATAATTATTAAACTTTCTGCATCTCACTGCATGTTCGATGCTTGCAGCGTTGCTGCGTTCATCGTTTGCGAGTAAATCTGAGATGAGAGCGTTGAAGGTTGAACGTTCACAAGTCGATGGGATAAATTGGATCCGAGGGATTTGCGTTGCCTGCCTCGTCCCGAGCGTCATGATGGCGCTTAAATTATTCAGTCTCCTCCGAAAGTATTTGTAAACTTGGATATTTATATATGGAATATATGGTCATTACCTTCTGTACTCTGGTCCAATGAAAATATTTCATAAAACACGAAAGCGACTACAATCTTTTAATTTTTCCTTCAACTAAATTATACAGAATGTTTGATACACAGCCTATCAAGTCGAAGCCCACCCATAGAAACATAGTCATATATATCAAAAATTCTAAATTAACATTTCATTTTGCTAATCGAAATATTTGTATGGGGTCAATTGAAAATAATTTTGAATTTTTTGATATCACTATAGTACTTATATGACTGTGTTATCATGGGTTTCTACTTGATAGACCAAACACCTTGTGACAAGTATTAATAATACTTGCATATCTATAGCTGTAAACACTATGAAACTGGTTATTTCCTTAATTACTTAATTAATTTACTCAAGGTATATTGCAATCTAATCGTGTGAAAGTGAAGACTGCGGGTGATGCCAGCCATTCACTAGCTACCGGGGACCAATACCACTCATCCTTTTTTTTTTATTCCTTCTATTAAACTATAAATGCGTTTTATATTTGTTTTTCTTTAATTTTTACACTTTCATATGTTGCGATTTGGATACGATTTAAGAGCAATGCAATTATTATTTTTATCATCGAACTTCTCTCGTCTACTTTAGAAGCACCCTCAGGTTTGTCGTTCCCTCATGGGCCTCGAGCGCCCTGGAGACCCCCCTGGAGGTGATGACTGTCGATTAGAACTCCTCCAGAGGCGAATCGTTCCTTAAGGCTTGAGGACTCTCCAAGGTTCTCGCCTCCTTAAAACCCCGGTAACGGTGTCAAGGCCATCTGCGGCCAACAGCATTAGTCAGTCCAAAAATAAGTCATGGAACGATCCAATGCCTACTCCTACTACGAGGCTAATTGCATGGTTTACAAAGAAGGTTTTACCCCCGGTACCTTAATTGTAGCATTCTTCATTCTTAGCAACTCTCGTGTATTTATCATATCTGTGAGTACGTGTTCTAAATTTAAGGTAGTTTCCGCATTGTGTTTGCAAGCCTCGACATTGGCAAGAGTGTCCAATACAGGAGCCATTAACATGACAATACAATACACATGATAGGAGTGGATGTTACGAAGAATAGCGTCTTTAATCCGATGGTAATTTTTTTTGTGCAAATATTAATAAGTTTTTCCATTCATTCGCCTAATACATAGTTCAAAATTCTCAGAAAATTCGTTATGATATGATGGTACAACCATTGTTCAATGAGGCATTGTTTTATTCATCGATGTATAAGAAACAAAAAGCTTCAGCATTCTTAGCTTGGAATGATTACAACCAACGTGGACAGTTAACGGTAATTAAATAGAAAAACCAATGAATTAATCAAAACTGGAAATCATATTAAATATAAAAGTTCATATCGAGTTAAAAATATGTAGTATTTCTTAAAAAAAGGACAATTCTGGAAATAAATAAAACGAACTCGTACCCAGTGCTTCGAATGCTACTATACGCTACGTAGGGTACTAAAACTACATTTATAGAAGGCAATTTACAGACTTTTTATGGCGCCAAATGTAACCGTTTTGTACTATTTAAATGTGAAATAGACAAATAGGTATTTCAAGACAGAAACAAAATAATTTACAATATTTCATACAGCATAAAAATCTTTTGAAGTAATCTATCCGAATATTCAAATTAAGATGGTATGTTGTAACTTAACACCTTCCTTTACATTTCAAAAGTCATAAAGAATGCATACACGAATGTGTATAGTGAATTTCCCTGTAATAATAATACGTAAATAGGTATTATGCATTAAGAGAGATCCACAGGAATTCTTCATACACAACCATATTTTTCTGACTATATCAAGTCAAATCACATATTCAGTAGTTACTTGCTATCTTAGGTCACTGTATAAAATTCATTCCGACAGTGAAATCGTAGGTCCGACATTGAATATAAATACATATTTGTTACAAGGTAAGTTTCCATAAATATTAATATCAAAGGTTTGCAATGCCTTTACTGTGATTTACGCGTCAAACTCAACTTCCTCATTCGCCATTTAGACTTCAATTCCAATCCCATGCCTTCTTTATAACTGCGGTTTGAAAGCTGGACGCAAATGCGAAATTATCGACTTATTATCGTCCAAACTCACAATATCGCTTTGGTGACATTTCCTTCCTTCTTTTTCTATTTATTATTGTTTGATGTTTTCATTAAAAATGCTTTTCTCCACTCACTCTTAAATTCTCGAAGCGTTTTAGGCATACTATTATGTTTATAATTTATTTCGGGTGACCCATTTCTGGGGTAATCCTCCTTGTTGTTTATTTTTTATTTAAATAACTGTTTTCATTGGAAGTATGGTCGTAAGTGGTTGTATTTGGAGAGTTGATAGGCTACTGTATAGAGATTTAGGTAAAAGGGAGAAATAATGGGGATAGTTTGTATTTGATCGTCGTTCTATTGATTGTTTTAATCATTTTAATCATATATATTATATATATATTTCTCAGTTATCTATTATCCATAGATAAATAGGTCTGAGATATATTATTATTATTTCCTTTTAAAAATTATTAACGGGGTCTTGTCTTAGTCTTCATGATGGAAGCGAACTTCAGCCTGATTTCTCAATCACAGTGGAACTTTCCATCTTAACCTCCAACTGCCGGAACACAACAAACCAGTTCAAATTATTGTTATGATGGCAGACTTAGATATAAACAGGTGGTAGCTAATCGGATAAATCCTATCACTAACCAAACTGAGCAGAAAATTTCTGCCACCACTGGGAATTGAACCCTGGAGCTCCAGATTCGAAGTAGGTAGTCTCAGCCACTAACCAAGCCTTTAGACCACAGAGACGGTTAAACGAAATAAAAAAATCAATTTCATAATTTTATATTAATTTTTATAAATAATAATTTAATTTAATAAAGGAATATTATATGACTTACTTTACTTTCTTACTCACATATGCGAAATCGTTACCACGATACTACTTAGTACAAGGCTACCTTTATAGAATAGAATAAAGTAAATCAAATAAAGTTAACAGTAATTACGCATTCGATGTCAAAAACATTAAAGATATTTTACTCTTCAAAAATAAAGAAAAGGATAGATTCACGTATCGAAGTGAATTACGTAAATCGCAACGCGCGTCCGCCATAGCCGCCATTGCAATGATAACAATAAGAATAAAGTATCGCCATTTCCAAGACGGGCCAAGTCTTTAGAGTCACGTACGGGTTGACGTTTTATTCCGCTTTCCAGTTTTCATCAAGTGAATAATAAATAAAACACATTTCGCCTCTTCGCTGGAGTACATTTTGACTGAATGCGAACATTTTTGCTGGCGCGCTGCGGTTCGTTGCCGGCGGGAAATCGTTCGGAAATTCAAGAGCTTCTTGATATATATAGCACTGTTGAAAATAGCAAAATATACATCTAGCATTTTACGGACGACCTATCTGAATATCTTAGACTAGTAATTTTATACTAATAGTCAAAATGCCACTAAAATTACGACCGCCGTGATATAATGTTTTTATCTACGTTGAACACGTAGATAAAACTGTTTAATTTTGAATTTCGAATCAAAGTAAAATTACCAAGATGACCGATCATTAAAAACTTAACAAACTTATTAAACCAGATGGCATTGCGACTGTTCTCATGTACTTATTTCGTGGAGGATGACTTGTCACCTATACCAACTAAGGGACGTGGAAAAGTAGACTGTTATATGTAATAATTCCATTTTTTTTTTTAATTTATATTCATAATTAACAGCCTAATGCAGTGCCCAGCAGACCTTCCAACATGCGCGAAATACTTGAGATGTTTCGGTCATAATATTGGTGCAGACGGCGAGAGTAATTGCAGAAACAACCGATCATTTCTGTTAATAATATTATATTTATATTACCCCATAATACTCGCCCTACTTAGGAAACGATAAATTATTTAATACACCTCTTAAACAGTCGTATAATGTTATAATATGACAAATAACCAAAACAATTTTGGTTCGTGCTTTCTAATATTTATACCTACATCATTAGTCTGATGCAGAATGGTACGATACGATAAAAATGGCGCATATCTTTATCCCCCTAATCTGTTTTGAGCTGAGGATGGTTAAAGCCCTTCCATATGTGCGTCATTAAGCGTTCCCGGTTAGGAATTCGGAATGCGTACCCTGCGGGTGGCGCGCCCAATTACTCGTCTGTATACCTGCCATGCAGTCCGATCATTCTATAAATTAACATTAACATTTGTTTTGAATATCAATATTAAAATGTTTTTATTTTCTAATAGAGGTCGGTTCGCTTGTATTTGAAAACTGGGGAATTATAATAGTAAATAATAAATTATCAATTTTAAAATAAATCATACTTTATACAATAAAAAGGATAAGTATCGTAGCTCTTCCTCTTATTATAGTTTTAAATCTCTATTCCGGCAATTCAAATCAGGCACGAGAAAAGATATTATTATCCAACTTACCAATACTATTTTGTTGAATTAAGTAGAAAAACTCGATAATACAAACCTGAAACAATACAGAAATTTTGTTTAGCTCAAGTGGATACGTTTTAAATATATATTAATTCTAATATTTGTAAGACGGCTCACCAAATGAGTAATTTACGCAATCTTGGCAAAGATAAAAAGTGTGTAATTTTATAATAAAGCAATAACAATTTTATAATTAACGCCGCGTTTAGATGTGAAATTATCTCTTTCGTTTGTTATGCATTGGTGCTGTGCGCAAAAAGGAAGGAATGATCTCGATAAATTTATCGAACCTCGAAATTGAGTCACGAACATCGATCGGATGCTCTCACTTTTCGGCTACTGTTCTTGTCACTGCTCCGATCGTCGTCTGTCGCTTTCTCACGATAAGTTGTACGAGCCATATTCTACTTTAACGACATGCTTGTTTATATTATAATAGCTATTTTTCATAAAAATACAGTAAATAAATTTGAATAAAGGTAGATTAAACATAATTTTTATCACCAATCAGGGTCTTTACATATATAAGAAATACCTATGTTTCTGCATGTATCTGATATTAAGTTTATTTAAGTTTTCATTTGATAAATAGAAATTCATGTTAACTAATTTCTTTTAAAAATGTAATTAAATTGACATTATTTTATTACATTTTTAAAATAAAACGATTAACATTATTTGTTTTCTATTTGTCATATCTTCGACGCGGAACTGTATTCGGATAACTTAATGATAATCTTGAAAACCCAAATTACAAATTGCAGTAAACAGAATTTTACCAAAATCATCTCTTAAATCATTATAGACATTCTATTACAAATTACACATAATTTTACATATTTTTATAAAAAATGCAGTGATGGAGTCGATATTCTGCTTCATTGTTAATTAGATTAGGTAATGTAGTGCCCTAATTCTCACTTGAGATGCACTCTCGTAAGTGCGACATCTGGTGGACGTGCATCGACCTCGGTACCGGTTTACTTGAGCCGATGCCGTCTACGTGTACACGAGGTGTGTACGCGCAGACTGCATCTTGTGTTTACATAGTTAAAATAAAACAGGTTAACCGTAAGGAGTACTCACAAAGAATTAAATATTAAAGTGTACTGCATACATATTATTTTCGATTAAACGAATCATTAATCAGTGTAAAAAGATTATAATTTTATTGTATAAATACTGACTTGATTCACAAATTAAAGAGGTTTTGTAAGTGGACTTAGTATTTGTCGTTTAATATTGATAGTAAAAAAGTTGTGAATAAATGTCAAAAGAGAGAAAACTGTGATAAAAATGGAGACATAGCATTTCCTTCACAGATTTCGATAGTCATTCGAATAATAAGTATCTCTAGAAAGAGTATAAGAACCAAATTAACCACCTTACTTTGATAAAAAAAGAAGAAAATGAACGAATATTTTGACAATTTTAGCCGTAAATATCAAATATCTACTTCGTTAATATGTGTCGTTTGTCATAGTAGACTCTCAGTATAATAATGAAAGATATAAAGCGTAACATGTGAATTAGATAAAGGAAGCCAAGAACTTACAGAAGCCTAAACTATTAAATTAAAACAACAGTTATTATCGTTAACTGTAGGTTTGTAAATTGCGTTACAGTAAAAACATTTAGTCAAGTTATAATAAAAGAGTGTACTTTTTACGTTTGCGTTGTTTTATAAATATATCAAAGACTTTTAAATCTCGAAGTCATCATGGCTTTAAAAACATACTGTTCTGTTTGCATTGGATAGTCTGCGCGAGCGCTATTGCTATGCACGCTCTGATTCTATTGTTTACAAGTAACACCGACGTTTACTATAGCGGTAAAAGAAAGTTCTTTCATAAAAAACACGCAACTTTTGAATCGTTTTATTAATTGTAGCCTCTTTGCTGAAAATAATTGTAGTCGAAATCAATACGTTATAAAATAACCGAACATAAATAAAGATCTCATAAAATATTCATAATTATATCATTTCGCCACCGGCTGGCCCGGTACCAATCTTACCTCTTCCCGCAAGCTGGTTCAGAGATGAAGTACGAAAACGCACACTCCGCTTTCATATGGACTACTAGAACAACCTGTAGGAAAGCAGACAGGCAAAACTTGGAATACCCCAAGACGACCCTCACCTTCTCTAGGACAATCATACGGCTCAACAGACCACTCATTACATGTGCCCTAATTAGTCATAACAATTTTAACAGACACCTTTCAATATAGGTATCACGGAGAGCCTCCTATATAGAACATCCATGACGGCAGAAGAAATAGTCGTTCACATTCTACTGGTAAGTTAAGGAGGGGCCAACTACCGGGAAAACCACCTGGGAAACCCGGGAGGTGTTCAGTAACGTCAAACAAACGCAACAGACGTCGATTTGCAGAGACCGTTGCACGATTGTAAAGATCATTTCGCCACTTTATAACTCCTAAAAGTACTATATATATAAGTATTTGAAAAAAAATATTTAGTAGGTATGGCTATTTTCATTTAGAAACAAAATACAACGATAAATTAACAATGTCTTAACATTGTGAAATACATGTAACAGTGGGTTTATACTTTATTATATTTTTAAGTAATGCAATGTTTAAGATATATCAGAGATATAATATGTTGAAAATTATAGCGTCAATAATTTAACACGAAAAATAAGCTAGGCAAAACTAGCCACGCGCAATCGTTCCACGGGTTGCCCGCGTCCATTCTTTGTTACGAAATCAGCTGAGAAACCATTTACATAATATGGCTGATATATTTCTCGTTATGTCACTCTGTTCACATTAAAATGACCGCGTGGAGTATATTAAAAACTCATCACAAATCGATCACTAGCTGATGAAATTGTATACATATTTCTTTAAAGCATTGGAAAGATGAATTGTTTAACAAATGCGTTATTTTCCATTATAAAATTTATAACAATAAGAGACCAAGATTATTCAGGTCACATGCATAAATGTATTTAATGTGACGGTTATGTTTGAAAGTAATTAGCTTGTTTAGGATACTTGGTATTTTCAAATTTGAATTGAAAATGAAACTATTAGACATCACGAATATCATTATATACCTATTAGCATTGTAAAATAACTGGTAATACGTTAAAGTTTATGGATCACTTTATCTACCAAAGAATATAACTTAATGCTGTTTTCTATTTATTTGGAACTACCAAAATTTAAAAAGGTTTTAGAAAGTCCATGCTGAAAAATTAAAAAGCTTGTACGATTAGTTTCGCACGTGCATTTAAACGTAATAGTCTCATCGTTGAGCACATATACAATATAAACTAAATATTCAATATATACAAAAACGGTTTATTATAAAATTTATTCGAGACATCTAAAAATAAAACTTCTACTTTTAACTACAGTTTTAAGATACTTACTTATTAAAGATTATAATTAAATATTTTCGCAACCGCTTTGGAAAAAACGAAATACAAACTTTTTGCAGGGATATTTCGGTTGAAATGCAAAGTAAAGGCGCAAAAAGGATCATTACAATAAACAAAACTGCCACTTTGAAATAACAAGAGCAAAAACGAACGCATCGCTTAAGATTAAAGTCCAATCATACGTGAAGGGTATGGCAGGAGGCTTGTTTCGAACCGTTTTCCCACGAACGCGTGTAGTACCAATACGTTTGCGTGGGCTTAGTTCGTCCATCCAGCTTCACACGTACAATATTATATCTATATAGTCTCAAATATAAATATATATTGGAAACCTGTTTTACGGTACTGCATTATCATTTAGAATCGCAGAACAAGTTCTAAAATCAACATTATATTTATAAGGCGGTCTTTCAGTAACCTTCACCATATATTTCTCAAAAAATTGCCATATTAAAAAATACATTCTGTAAAACTATCTTCTGCGCAATTATAAAAATGTATAGATATAGTTGGAAATAGTAATTAGAAAATGCAATTTGACTCTACCTATTAATATAATATATCTTAGAGCAAATAAGATAAAAATGTCTATCGAAAATGTTAACAAAAATAAAGCCAGGAAAGTATTATCCATATATATTATACATGGATTAATTAAGCTCTTTTGAGTGGACGATAATTTACCTTGTCCTCGGAGCGGGCAACCTTCGAAGGCAATGAAACTAAGCAATGCTGTTAATTATGAGAACTTAGCATCAATAGAGGCCATAGTATTGAATAATATCGCTTGAACATTGCAAAGCCCGAAGCAGGTAAAGGACTATTGTCAGACAGTTAGGTAGACGACAATGTGAACCAAATTGCTAGTTGAAATATTTATTTGATTCGGAGCAATATTACTGTAGATATATTGTAGTAATATACTTACCTAATGAAGTTATTTATTATTTTGGTTGTCAACATTAAAATGTAAACAAGTGATTACTATATAATATTCAAATGATATATTCTATAGTGCTCATGATAAAGTTATATTCTAACAACATATATACAATCTTGGTATATTATATACTCTAAGGATTAAATAATATAATAAAAATATTACATTTTGAATTTAATATTAAAATATTTAGTAAATTAAAGACATAAACATAAACATAAACAGTAAATTAATTACAAAACATTAAGTATTTTTTTCTATACTTAGCTATGTAATTATTATCTATGTTACATGATATTATAATTCTGTTTATTACTTATTATTAATCATTTAGATAAATTATCATATTTTTTTTTGTTACAATGCGAAATTTAATTATAAATTTAATAAATGAATAGGTATGTTTATGATAAAACTAGCTGTAATATATCAAATGGCAAATATTACCATGTTTGGCTGCTTGCACCGTTTCATACCATATAAACCCTTATTCCAAATTTCCTATTGAATAACGTTATTGTCGTCTTTACTCAGCAATAGCGAGGGGCACATTTCAAAAGCAGGTAAAGGCGTCCCTTGTCAAATGATGAACATTCTACAACCACACACGTGTTCCTAAAAGCGATAAATCAAAGCCACAGACACAATGTCACAGAATATCTAAGAGAGCATTTATGCAGCGTATACTTGCGGAATACAATAGTTTAGAAAGTTTATGTAAGTACAATAGGGAAACGTGTGCGTAGGTATATAGCCTAATTTCTTATGATAGGCCCGTTCATATTAAAAATCCTAGCGGTTATTACGTAGCTTTTTGAAATATTATTTAAAATAAAGATAATGTTTACGTTTCATAATAATTCAAGCACGTTAATCCCGTTTCAATTGTAAATTAAAACGAATCGCAATTGTAATAAAAGTAATCAAATATTTTAATTTGAAGTTACGATGCTGTATAACCTCAAAATAGGCAAAGATATATCGAAACTTCCAAATCTGAGTCATTCATACCCTTTGTTATAGTTACAAAAACCAGTTCGAAGCAAACGAAAAAAATGATGCGTCGATTTGACCTGCGCCGGCGCAAGTCCAGCTTTTTACACTTGTGTGAAAGCCCATATCGTTTCTGGAGCTACGTCAATTTGTATTTGTGTGTGTGTAAAGCGAGTCCTAACCTGTTCGATGAGGTTGAATGAAGAGTGGCTCAAGATGTAAGCTACTTTCTACCCGTCGGTGCACACGCACCACGTGACTGTACTGTTTACTAAACCACGACACGAAACCGTGCAGAAAAGTAAATTATATCATAAAATTTAAAAGCAATACGTTATTTTCATTTCGCTGACATTAAATAAGTGTATCACCTATAAAAAAATTCGTTTCGAAGGTTTACAAATGTACAAATCATATTTTTTACAAGGATTCGGGCTTGAGTCGGTAAATAAACTATACGAATTTCCTGTCCCGGAAATTTGTATCCCCTGCTTCTAACAAGATTCGATCATATCCAACCTGAAAAAATGCGTAAATCTCATTGGACAGGAGACAGTTTCATGGAACCTTTTTTATTAAAGTGTATTTTCATCTTAAGTTAAATTTATCAAGACTTTTTTTGCGTCTTTGAAATAATTAAATAGATTTTTATATCAATAGTAAAATTCTATTTAATTTTTTATCCCTTTTTTCCTTTAATGGAGCAGATGTTTTGAGAAAGTAATTTCACCAACTTTTATATAATTTCCTTGATGTAATGTTCATTGAATCTGTTTTATTAATGTAATGGATAAAATCCACTAACATCATTAAAAAAATATTTTTTTGCAAGTTTTATTAAATATTATACATAGTTTTTTAAAATATTCTATGAATTATTTTTTCAAAATAATATCCTTTTTTCCCTTAAAGTTTAAGGAATTTATAATAAGCACCAACGCTACTGTAAGTAGTTAATTATGTTTACTAGGTTATACGAATGACTCCACCCGTGTCGATATTATTGTCTTTGGATCTGAAAGTTCTAGACGAGATAAGTAGAAAAATACATAAAAGCTTTATAAGCCATATTATAGACAAAACTCCTTGTAAAGGTAAAGATTTGCCTTTAATATATTGCAAAAGCTGAATTATTCATTATTTCTAGAGATCAATACATTGAACGGGGCATTTTTTGCGAAGGCGTTATTCCCAACTTGCGTTGGTTAATTCGGACATTGACTCGTCCAAATTGGATGAGGGTAAAGGGGGAACAAAGGAGCCTGTCCACGCCATTAGGACCCATTGATACAGGATCCCCAGAGATGAAATATATGAGGGGTTACTCGTACAAACTTTGCACGTTTGCGATTATTTGGCGGACAGTCAATTTTTGTTTATATGTGCAGATAATCGGCTGATTTAGTGCTCAGACCCCTGTCTACTAAACTAAAGATCCTGGTTTCAAATCCCATAGAGACGGATGGTTTGTATAAAACAAAACAATCAAGAAAGTATTAAATATTAAATTCAATATACTTTATTCGACATTGATACATACCTAATATGTTTCAATAAAACAACCAAATAATGTTAAATGGTTTTACTGGGCTAAGTAGCCAGTCAGAACTGAATTCTGTAAACTGACATAAAATATCGACCTACCCACAATATATATTAACAAGTACCCACTCAGCTACATAGTACTGAAGGTTAGTGCTAGCAAGTGACATCAATGACAGTTGTACTCATCATAATGAGAGTGATGATGAAGAAATCCCTGTCCCCCGCCGCTTACATGATTACCTCATAAAGATTTTTCGTTCCACTGTACAAATATATTAAATCGACAACCCAATCAATTAAACTTGTGATGATGTAGAAAAAGTAAAATCCAAGACATTCTAATTAAGAAACGGCCTAAAGGACTTGCATCCAGGCCAGTAAAGCTTAAAAAAACATAGTACTAAATTATTACATTAACAAATCAGACCTGTATATATTTCATATATGACAATACCTATGTACAAAAATTGAAGATCCATTTTTGCCCTCTCTGCGTAAACCTAATGTATTCACATTTGAAACTTCGTGAAAATTTGGGATAGGTGAGTGAGAGATAATATGCGCGAGTGTGAACATATTTTATTATTATTTACACAAAATAGATGTTAAATATGCTACATATAAAGTCCTAATTTGAAGGTTCTAGATTACATCAATATAATAAACACTTAACCACCCATTATTTATGTATACACACCTTATATTACTTTCTACTTAACACAATAGCTAATAATACCTGGTAAGTATCAAACAACAATATCCTTTTAATAAACCTTCGTAAATAATGTTACTATTACATGCCTAATGTTTGTAATTAAGAAAAAGTATTTTATAGAATAAATATTTACTTTCGACTTTTGGCAAAAAGTCTAAACTAATGTCCAATATTATATGTTTTAGAAGCAAAATCAACTAAGCAACAGTGTGTTAATTTAGTCGATACAATTATATTACTCATATAAATTTTCCTATCCCTGCAATGTGTATACTTTGGCGTCGACGTTAGTTTGTTTAATTTAAAAAGCAAACTAATTTAGCGCTGCATCCTAGAACGTGCTTAACATTGGCTTTGTGCAGATAGGTAATGTTCCGTTGTACCATATCACTCTAACTATTTAATATATATTAACATTAACCGCTATTGTTGGTGTGACATGGCACTAAAGTATTACTTCTGAAGCCGATCGTACCTACCTACTTCTGCAGCACAAATTAACGAAAAATACACGTTAATATAAATTTATAAACAATAAAAATCTGTTACAAACTCATTTTAATAAATAGGTAAGTAGTTTTAGTAATAGCTAATTCTAATTTCACTAATTTAGAACAATATTTAAAATATATGCAAATTTTAATACGGCGTTGGTTGAGTATTTGTCATTTTGTTGTTGTAACACCCCACCTCCTTTCTAATATAGTAAAAATCCATATAATTTAGGCACTGACAACACCGATTCGGCTAGAATTACTATGACTTTGGTTAAAACAGTCTGTTAATTGAATTCTAAACTCGAACGCTCTCGACCTCATTTAGGAGCCACAAAAGTTAATTAATTCCCCGGCTCGTGTGGTCGCCGCACATGCATGTCACTAGACTAGAGTACATTAGTATACTTATATTAAAAAGGTATGTGTATAGGTATAGGTGGGTAAGTATTTATTTATTTGGGGAAACGCATAAAAAGCTCAGCAAGGAGTCCATATGTAAAGATAGCTAGTGCAGTATGCGATGCCACCACCACTAGTCACCTCCACCTTGCTGGCCTTATCACGCCTCTTTTAAAGGAGGCGTAAACAGTCCAGTAAGGAATGTCGTATGACGGAGGGGTACCATATTCTGGCTGTGCGACAAAGAAAGAAATTACGAAATTTCTAATTGAGCTTGTGATAAAAAGTGAGCTTTTTGAAGGTGAATAAAAAATTAATTAATTAAATAAAAGAGTATTCTTAAAGAGTGACAAAGACACTAGAATTTAGAAGTCAAGCCCATAAAAGTAACAAGGAGGTTAGCGGCATCTATGCTACCTATAAGTATATTATTTAAGTAGGTACTTTTAAGATATATGGAGATAGCAGGCAATTCACGAAACAAAAGATTTCATGAAATCCTGCAAAATGATGAAACAAAAAACAAATAAATTTAAAACATCATTAACAAAATGTTGATCAAAGAACCCTGCTATGTAAATGATTGAAAAAAATACTTATATTACAAATATTAAATTTAATAAAAATAATAAATTAATTAATTCATTAATTTTTAAATTTAATAAAATAATAAAATAAAATATGATATTAGTAAATTTTTTCATTATTACAATTAAAATTTGCACGCCTACATGTAGGCTAGAATAATATTGCACTAAAATTATTTACGTGCTCTGTTATAAACTCAATATTCTTGCAAATAAAGATTTATCTTATCTTACCTTTATATGTCTCATTTTTGTAGCTTTAGGTTTTAAAAAGTTCTTTTCAAAAATTGTTTGTGTAAAATAAAGATATAATATTCTATTATATACTACTAAAGCAGCCACTGTAGCAATCATATAATAAGGCTCGCCTGATTGAAAGCGGTTTTATAACTAGGTCCGAGGTTATTTTTTCAGACAGCTTCAAATGAAAAGCAACAAAAAAATATTAAGTATCTATTACCGACAATTCTACTACGAGTATAAAGTGCTATTATAGGAATTTATACGCTATGTCATAACCTACACCATTAAGCATGATTTATTTAATCATTATTTGGTTAGAAACAGTGTTATACGTACCACGGCTGGACACTGACCCTCCTATATGAGATAAGAATATGAGGAGGTTAGGCCATATAACCACCATGGGTGGTTGGTAACTACCGGAACAAATGACTTAATATGGTGCTTATCAATGCACGTAGGTGCTCTAGATAACAAATTTTGATTATACCATGTCTAAGTTTGCTTGGTTTTCGTAACCAAAACCAGAGACTTTGGCCTATGCCAGAAACCTCTTCCATTTTTTCTTTAAATGTAACATTAGGCATATTATTGAAACAAAGAAAAGAGCAGGCTTAAATATAGATAACATATATATTAACAACGCATGGATAAAATAGGTGGCGATTCTGCTGTCATTAACACAAACTAAAATTTACTTTTAAAAAGGATATTATGGCTTCAAGGAACAATTTAGACCATCCATACACAGACCTTACTTACGGCATGTTTTACGATAAAGCATATATGCCTAAGACTCATAATTTTATAAACGACAAATGACGTAAACGGGCATCTGTTTTATTGGTCTACTTGTAATGAAAGAAACTTAACATTAACAAGACTCTGATAAAACAAAAATAAAGGGAAACAAAATTGGGTTATTTTATCAGATTAAAGAATAACATTAATGAATAGGGCAATAAGTAAGTAATCATTGAAAAAACTCAGTATATAATTAATTAAAAGTTTATTTCTAAAAGCTTCAAGAACCTATGCGTTGTATGACTATAATGACATTTAAATTTTTTGTGACATTCTTGTAATACCTACCTAACTAAGTGTATCTTTAAAGTTCAATTTTATACAATTACCCACATTAACACTAAAAAACAACATTAATAATTATATCAACAGTTATAATTAAAATCATAATCTAACAAATCTACAAATACCTTCCTGTTGAACTGTTGACAGAATAACGTTCAGTTAACGTTAGTGTTTTGGCATCAGTTTGGATATCCCCAAGGATAACTAGACATTCAATAACTTCGATACGTACCAAA
Source organism: Acentria ephemerella (assembly GCA_943193645.1). Classification (NCBI taxonomy): domain Eukaryota; kingdom Metazoa; phylum Arthropoda; class Insecta; order Lepidoptera; family Crambidae; genus Acentria; species Acentria ephemerella. Next base: position 3,396,990 of record OW971886.1, on the reverse strand, counting down.
GTTGAGTGAAATAATTTGACTTTTCCGTTTAATAACTGCCTTTTGGAAGTACAAATTACAGTAATGTATACATTTGATTTAACTGTTTAACTTGAAATCCAAACTAAATATATAAAATTAATAAATCGATATTAAAATCAAATACATTTTTTTTGTGAAGACAGAAGAAATGTATTTGACCTTCTACCTTGATACGTTAACCTAGTTAATCGTAGCATAAGCATTGAAGTTCAAAAAGTGTTTGTAACTTATACATAATACAAAATAATAATATGTATATGGGTTTTTCATATTTTTTTAATAAAACTTATATTATTAACAGTTAGTGGTACGTAGATATTACACATATACATACATTTTATACATACATTTTATAAATATATTAAATTATGTTAACCATATAAGTAAATTAACCGTACCGGTAACCGAACCCGACCTCTGGTTTTATAGACATGTTTGTTAATCACTTCACAAACGGCCTTCTTAACTTTGTTCAAATACTAACAATTTGTTTTTTTTTGAGTCATCATCAGAATAAAAACCGGAACAGAATAAAGGCTAATATTGATTTACAGACATTGGGTCAAAAATAATTTTAAATAAAATACTTGGTCACCAATTTGCAATAAAATAGTCACGTGCCGAATGCAAGCTCTCCGTTATTACAATGGGTCTGACACCCACATCATTTAAATAATGACAGTCGGAGTCTATGAGAAATATTTGATACTAAACATCCCATGCATATAAATTTTCCCCGCCGATTTAAATTTAAATTGATTGGTGGTGCGTTTTTATTGCTTCAACTGAATCAAACAAAAATTGAAATTGTTTGGGGCATGAATTCTAATAATTGGCATATTGTGAATTTAGTTTCATGGTGCTCCTTACAAACAATATTATCTCTAAATTTTAGTTAACTTAATAAGCCTACGCAATATACAAGTAAGTGTTTATTATAAATAGCCAAATATATATTCCACGTGTAAATGAATACAGTGGGTGGTTTACAACTTTCTCTGAGTTTTACTAATCTTGTTGTTTTTACATAAAACCACCTACTGAAAAATGTTGTATTATAATAACTTGAAGAATTTAAACTGATTTTCAGTAAAATAAAGTGATAAAAAGTTGCACACAATTAATTATTGTAATTCTAATTATACCTTCTTCAATTTGATTCCCACAATAACACAATAGACGCATAATTTGAGATGTCATAACTGTCAACTCTTATAACCGGAGGGTTAAAATTATAAGCGTTATTTTGGTGAGGTAGGTAACTTCTACATTCTGTGTTTACACGAAATTGACCTTTATTTTCGGATACCCAAAAGCCCATGTGCTCTGTCATATTTTAGAGAATTTTCACTATAGTAATCTCTCCGGTGGGATGCGAACGGTCGAACTTTATTCATTAGATATAGTATAATTCTAAGCTTAAATACTTTGCGCTTTGTCTAATGCTAAATATTATTATTATTTGCACATAAAAAATATAAACGATAAAACTGCATGGTCGCAGGCGCCTGATCGGAACATTGAAAATGACGTCATACGTTCGATACGACAACATTTTGGAACTTCTAACATTAATTTAAGGTCCTCCTAACTTCAATGACGATAATTTTAATATAAGTGGCGTACTAGCATTTGCTGCGTTGATGTTGCACGCTACGAGGAGTCTTTGGACTGTCGATTCAGCGTCGCGTAGCTTTATTTTTACTCCCCTTTAGTAAGGTAGACCTTACTTAACTTTCACTTTTTAGCGACATTTACAGCTTAGGCATAAACCTAAATGCTGGATATATCATTTAAGAAACAGAATTCTGTCCACAGAAAATACATAATCGTATGCAACCACGTAAATTCGTGTTTGCTTCTCCGTGGACGTTCAAACTTAATTTGAAGCGGCACTATATTAACAACAGACCTAATCGCCGACAAAATAATACGTCAAAACAAATTGTTTTTCACTCGAAACCCATTTAGTAATGATAGTCTAATGCCGATGACTATTGACCTCAAAAATACTTAATAGTTTTCGTAACAACAGAACCCCAACTAATTTTGAAAAGCCTAAACACATTTCGTCATAGAAACAAATTGCTCATAGAGAGACTGTACAAGGCGCGGTTGGAGAACATAATTTGTTGTACAATGAATTAAGAAATTTGAATCTTATTTAAACAGAAATAAAGGCTATGATAAAAGTGAAAGACACAGACTTAAGTGCATGCGCGGGTCAGTTATAGCGAGGCCATTGGGTACGAAATGTCAAACAGCCGGATTCGATACATTGTTACATTTTTCTAAATATTTGAAGGTCTTTGTCAATTTAATGTTCAGATAGAATTTGGATGATTTCTGTCAAGCATTTGTATATGAACGTCATAACTAGATAATGTTATTGCATCTCCTGTCAAAAGTTAGGGAAAACACATTTTAAAATGCTTATTTTCGATAAAGATCTACGACGGACCAAAGTAACAAAAATGATTTACCATAGGATATTTTTAATATGGAAAAGAATAAAAATCTATATTGTCTAAAATATGATTTTAAAACCATTTATCACGCATGTAACTCTTCGGTAAACACTGTAAAATAACTTGACTCCTTTGTACTGTAGGTACTAAGCAAAAGAAATGCGCACTAAGTTACGAGTGTACTATGTCCATATAAGCTCTTTGAGTTGACCGGTTTTCTTTAAGTAAATATCTACAGATTAATTACCATACACTAACAGTTGGTTTCTGAATTGGAATTTGAAGATAAGCAAATCTCAATCTATACTTAACGAAAATATTTCATACAAAATGTCATTTAAAGTATAGTTAGACGTGCTTAGTTTCAAATCTCAACTTAGAAACCGGCCGCGGAAGCCTTACTGAAACCTAACCATAATAAACAAAAGACAGGTCGATTAAGGCGTCGTTACACCTCGCTTTGTCACGTTCGTTCGCATAACATTTCAAGTCAAAAAGAGATAAAACATTAGGCATGCTATACAAAGCCTATGAAATAGCTAGAATATAAGGCACATAGATTCATAACAGTTCAGAAATATTCAAATAAAATATATCAAAGTATTAATTTTAAAATAATACATTATTAATTATTTCATACCAAAACTATTGAAATGATATAAAATTGCAAGTGAAAAAATTGTAATGGTAATTGTAACACAATAAGTATTGTGTTGTTATTAAAATTGGTTCTTTTACATTTTTCAACAAATGCAAAGTGAAGGGCTAGTTGTAATAGGTACTTATTAAGTATTAATGGAAAATGGTAAGTATATGGTTCCAAAATAGCCGCGGGCGAACACTTCCCTCTAATCACTTTACGTGGCCCGGCTTTCGCTCATGCAAGTAACAGGTAACTGGTTTCTCCTTTACTGCTCAGTTCCTATTAATATATGGATTTCCTTGGAGTTTGTTTACAATAATCTAAAAATTTTCATTTAATCACATAATTTAGATATAGAGATATGAAGGACATCAGTACCGTTAGATTCTTACTTGCTTGAATATTTTATATTGTTGTAACTAATTTTAAGATGCGCGAAACTAGAATTAATATTGGATTGATTCATCTTTTATTTTACGGATACGATGCAAAGAAATTTTATCATCAACACCTCTTATAGGCCACACCAAGAGCCCCACCGAGGGGCTAAAGCCTACCGTAAATTAAGGCGATTAGTTCTTAGTCAAATACGCTGGCCAAATGCGGGTTGACTTCACACACAAGCTAAGAATTTCTTCAAAAGTATCTGCAGGTTTCCTCACGATGTTATCCTTCAACGTATAAGCGTCGAATAAAGTTACGCATGAATTTAAAATTTGAAAACACATCGTTCGAACCACTACCTCCCGCATGGCAGCTTCATAGAAATCAAATGATAACAAAAGACGCCTTAATCGACCTTTCTTTTGTTTGAAACATGGTGAAATATAATGTTGATGTTCCATTATTACTATTGTAATGATAAAGTTCCAGCAGGTTCACGAACATTAAAGTCGACAGTTTAGATGCGCAGTTCCATTTGACCCGTCATTACCAGCCAGCAGCGGCCTTTTACATAATGACCTTAGCGAATGCCGCGAAGATATCTATCACGTTGGAAAATTTTCAACGCTTTTACATTAGTTAGAATAACAACATCAAAATATCGTAATTAGTGCGTCCATTAACGAATGAAAACCAACAATAAACTGTCATAATGAATTACTGTTCAAATTTTCATATCTTAAGTCATTTGTGTTTTTTATCTAACAGATAATCATAACTTTATTATTAATGATCCACAATAACTAAGTATCGACTTGTTCATAAACACTTTCATGACATATTTTGCCTTTTTTATTTGAAAAGAATACAAAACGAAAATACTTTGTGAGCATCTCATTACCTAACATGTTGTAGTATTAATAACAGTAAAAAGATTTCCCCAAAGAGTATAATTAATGACAAAATATTCATATCTAAGTTTAGATTAAGTAAAAGTTGTGAATACTTAAATTATATTAACATCAATTCTACAAAAAAAATATGGATACATATGAATCACTGGAGTAATAAATAAGAATAATAGGGGGATTACTATAAAATAACTTATAGATTTATTTTTAACTCATTGACTATTTAAAAAAAACTGGTTTTTAAATTAGTTCGTAATTTTAAGGAGTACGTAACTCACTCTCACTCACATTTGTGTCACCATAAATGGAGTAAAACAACTTTGGAGATAACAAAAGTGTTCAGTGTTCTTTATGGTATCTAGTGTTGTGTAACTGATACTTCGTGTGAAGTACCTATACATGGCTGTATAACATCAAATGCGTTCCGTTACGTGGCGTGCATGTAACATTAGTTAACTATATCTATTCAGACTTCGGATTAATTGCACAACTGAGCAATTGCTTTGTTCGTCCCTTTGAAGCAGTAAACTAGACCACAAATTCTCTACACAGATTTTTGATGATAATAAACTAAGAAAAAAATGCATTTAAATGCTGAATGTCGACTTTCAAACCAGTCGTTGAATACTAGCACAAAATTTGTCATTGGCTATCTAACAACATTCAGATTTCAACACAAAAACGTGCCTTCGATATTTTTATAAATAAATTAAACATTAAGATTTAAGGAAGTCATCTGATTACCATACCAATAAATCAATAAGTCCTTCAAATTACTGAATTCGCCATTAATTTTCCTTATTAATCAAATATCAACTTCCAATTAGTTTATTCTGTTGTTATTGTCAACAAACATTATTAATTAACAGTGAGCAATAGCTTATTACCCACGTTCCGTTTCATCTGTATTTTCATGCAAACGATCACATCGCGTGCGGTCTGCCGCTAGATTCTAATAAGCACGCTTTTTGTAAAAGATACCGTACAGTTACAATGTTGGCTTTAATACGAAATTTAGTAATTAAATTATACGCGTAGTCTTGCGCCTTTGATATCAGTTTGTGTTAGTCAAATGCGCTTGTAGCTTATTAGGTGCTTGCAGCTTGCGTATAATTTAACAAAACTGTCCACAAGGCGGGCATCTATTCCACACCAATATGAAAATGTCTGCCGCTTCTTGGAAAATCTTCGCCCGTTAATTGCATTATTGCAATAAAAATTTATATTTATATTGAAGAAAGCGTGCGTGTTAATCGATGTGTCGGTGACAGTTGATCTTAGATGTGTTCCTACCGGAAATATGCAATTTGTAGTATTCATTTATTAATACGCTTCAAGTAAAAATCATGCAAGGAAGCAATACTTTACACCGAAGTTTGATATACTTAGCATATTACCTTTGTACTTTATTTTATCTGTAATTATTATTATATTGGACAATTAACACCCGAATCTCTTTGTTTTCATTGCCATCTCTCTGTGCTAGAATATTGTCGTTATTTTCCTTAAATGTTTTTTCCTGTGTTTGCAGTGTGTAAATTTAGATTAATTAATAAATAAAACTTAGCCTAAATGTCTCAATATCTGTAGTGTAATAAATTCTTTTAGGAAACACTAAAATTCTTTTGACGCGCGAGAGCGAGTCGTACTTCTCTTAAAAGTCACAAAGCCCGTCGAATTCTATCACTAAATTCAATTATGGTTGACAAAGCGTGAGCTGGGCTCACTCACCTTGGTACTGGAGGTGTGCCTGTTTCGACACCTGACTTTCACCACAGTACCGACAAGTCACGATCACTCATCCATTGCAGTCAGTTAGATCCTTATATTTTATTATAACTAACTTCTCTCTGAGCAAGAGTACAAAGATACTATTAAATTATTATTTCGCTTTGCTTTTAACTATCCCTCAAGATGTACAGTAATCAACGTTCAGAAAACAATTGGTTTCGACAAATGCGGTACAATCACGTACTATTTTATATTAAGTAACTTGAACACGTTTAATCAATCATAAAAATGTTATTTTAACCTTTATTTGCTGTCTTAAATATTTACAGTATATATTGTTGTAAATTATTTTTATTATAACACGGAAATATCTGAATAATTGAAAAATAATGAATTTTTATTAGAATCTACAATAATGACACTATTAATAAGATGTAATTAGCATCTGTGGACTATATTAGCACCGGAATAAATTACCTTGAGAAATCTTGCATTTCCTGTTTAGACAGCTTAATCATAATCCTGTGCCCATTGAGAATAATATTCGAATATTTGAAAAGCTTCTTGTTCCCGTCCGATTCTTAAATGTACTAATAACAGCTACTTCTTAATTAGTTGTAATGTAACAACAGTTATAACAAAGAAGGTTTACTTTGCGTAATTTTACATACTCTTATCGTTCACGGCCGACAACTCCTACGTCAATAGGTATTAAATGTAAAAGTAGAATAGTCTTATAACAATACAAAATGTGTGTCAATATTTCGCAAGTGACCACAACCACAAATGCTTCTACGTACCTTCAGTGTAATAACTCTCTACTCAAGAATTACTGTTTCTGCTATTTAACTATTACTTTGTGAAATTGAACAAATGACTGAAATATCTAGTGTTGTAATACTCGTAGCCTCTTGAGCATTATGGCATGGAGAAACGATAAGTAAATACTTATTTTCACATTTTATGTCATAATTTTAGAGATGAGTGGTATTTACCATAAATACGAAGTATATAGTAATTACTAAATAATATTTGAACACTGTTCACTTATAATTCTATCCGGAACTGAAATACGAAAGAGATTCTATGCAACGTTTGAAAAAATTATTATACGCCTGACAACTTTCTTTATGCTTTTTAGAGACAGCGAAAGAAAAAATGAAATATTAGCAGTTACTTGGACAATGCTTTTTGACTAAGACGGCATAGAGACTTGAAGTTGTACCCGACAGACGGACAATGCACCCGCAAATTGGATTGCAAGCGGAGAAGGCAACCCAGTCATAATTGGTTACTGCCTGACTCGACAGACGAGCTGCAATCCCTAGTTGAAGACACAACCGATGTATTAGGTACATGCAAACTGTATGTAGGACGCGATATCCAGTAACAAACCCAATTAAAACACTACCAGGGAACAAGCATGCAGAATAAATAAAATATAAACGAATGTGAATTTAAGTTAATAATTTGATCTTATATGTATGTCCCTAAGTGAGAAACCCATATCATATATTTCTTCGAAAGCTCTGTTTAAAATATTAAAAAACAAAATTTCATTGGTCAATAGCAAAAATTCGGAATTCTTTTTTTTAAACGCATGAAAATAAGTCTTAAGGAAAAATATTTCTCAGATTTATTTGAACGCAGTAACGCCTATCAGAAGTATGCTCTTAAAACAGCATTTGTATCTTGATTGATAAAGTAATTAAATAATAATTTAACCGATTAGTTTTCAGGTGGATCGTTAATAGCTCCAGTGGGTATGCTCCAACGAAACTCAGAAGGACCTATCAATCCCGAGTTCGACTTTGCTGGGTCTGAAAGATCAAACACACAACTTATTGTCGAATCCATTTAAATTGGAGACTAAGTCAATCCTCTTTTAGTTACAAGTTTAGTTTCCAATATAGGAGATTTTCTGGTGGCTTTGGCGCTAGTCCCGAGCCATTAGGATGTTGGCACGTTGCCAGAACTCTCGAGGTGCCAGTATATTTGTAAGCAGCATTCAAGGAAGTGAGGAATCTTGGAATAGAACATATATAGGAACGGACGTGCTCGTGATTAATAACGATGATCTTTTCGTGATATTAAGTATATTTGAATATTAACGACCGTACACAATCTTTTGTCATATACGATAGATGTATATTTTTCTACAGTTTTATGCGTATTTTTATATTATTTTTATACTATTTAATCAAACATCAAAAGACGGTACAATTATTTATAACGAATAAATAATTCTATATTGTGAGATTGCGGCTACATAAAAATTAAATGAACAAACCAATATTTATAAGTGGAGATGATAATTATTGCATGTCTATGTAGAGTAATCTAAACTACTTAGTACTTAACTCAACGACAAAACACTTAACTAAAAATTATTACCTACTGGATTTATAAGTTCTGTCGTGCAACGATAAAATAAAACACATATGTTATACATATTACAAATATGTTTTTACTAAAATAAGTATAAATCATTCTTAATTAATATAATAAAAAAATGTCAAATATAGTTTTCATATACATATAGTTTTCATTAATAAGTTTTGGTAAGCAAGTTTAAGAAGTAAAACGTGCCGTCAATGATATTCTTACAATAATACAGAAATTGTTAATTACTAAGCCAAATCGAATGATAAAGACAAAGATGTGTGCAACGGCCCACATTGACGACACACAAGCGGCGTGTGCGCTGACAACGACCTACACGGATCTTGTTAAAATGTGGGACGAAGCGAAATGTAATGAGAGTAGCGTTTAAGATTTAGAGTTATACGTCATTTATTGATAATTTTTACCTTAAAATACTCAAGAGAAGTAAAATATACTTAACAAATAAAAACAATAGTGTATATGTACTTAATTCTTAAATATAAAGAGGTGTATGCATTTGTAATAGTGGGAACGTAGGATTGTTTGATTCTCTCTTATCAATGGTATTAAGTTTTTCGGGCATAATATATAACAGATAATACTACACTACTACAACAAGAGCACACAATATAAAGAATGTTTCCATATTACTTAAGTTCAACACAATTTGCCAGAGTAATATCCAAATTATCTTATAAATCCTGGAGTGCTACAGTTATTCTTAACCGCAGTGTTCGTGAAATATTAATATTAGAACAAACGTGACTTTTAGCTGTTTTGCTTTATAAACGATTTGCTTTTTATGAGTGCTATTTATGTAATGAAACTCTATACCAAAATATAATATGCTCAATATAATTTTATCTACTAACTCGGGTAATATCAGAGTCCATTGGCACGACTGAAGTTTGTATATATCTCTTGAACTTGCGGATTAATAAAATTGATGCACCTTAAGTCTAAACCAAATAAGTATGTCTACGTGATTCTATAATTTAACAAATCTAGCCAATGAAAATATTACTACATAAAGTATTAAGTGATGATTTAAATATTAATTACAAGGTAAAGAAAGCATTACAATAAATTTAAGAATTCCCAAGAGCTTTTGACTGTGTTATCCATAAGCGGATAGAAATATTTTAATTAGGTCTGTTGCCATAATACATAACCCATTTTATATATGTTCATTGACGTTTTAGTTTTAAAAGAGAAATATTTTACTAATTACAATAGTTGGTCGCTGCGCTTTACCTTTTCTCAGCCTCTCATCACGTCACCTTTTAGAACAATCAGAATAAGATTTCAATAAAATTGAAAGAAAATATATATTGGGAGTTCCCCTACATTAGAAATGAAATTGTAATTGGAATGATATAAAAATGTCACCTATTATTCTGTTAAAAAACTTATTCAGCAAGCTAAATTAATCTTGTTCTAGCAATTTACGAATTAATATTTCATTTCTGCGGCATAAAACTGATCTCTGGTAGTATCTCTAAACAAGAAATACTTACATTGACCACTTCTTTTTGCTTCATGGTATCTGAGCCGCGTCGTCTACGATACCACTTTCCACCGTGTGCCCGACAGAGAAACCAGTTTTAAACTCCATTAGTCCACTAAGCGTGAGACCTGTTTAATTATGTGGATCTAGTAGTTCTAGGGAATTAAAACTGGTAATGTTAGTAAACAGTAAACAAATCGTTTGTATTGTGGAAACTTTAATTCAAATTACTGAATGGTATTACTTATTTTCAAATTTTTAGTGACGACTGTCCGGTAAGGTACACCTGTCTTCTTACCCGGAGATCCCGAGTTCGAATTCCGGTGGGGACAGTTATTTATATGAAAAGTACAAATATTTGTTCACGAGACATGGATTTCTTTTTGTGTTTATTTAGTATATTTTTGATATTTATATAAATAATACTATCTATATATATCCGTTATCTAGTATCTATAACACAAGTTCTTATCGATGCCTTTTTTGGCTAGATATTTGGGATAGATATTAAGATTATTAAAACTACTCAGAGCGGTGTTTTAACTTTTTACAAGCATTAGTTAACTACGGTCTTGAGCCATACGTCACTGTTCAATACTGCCTATGTCAAACAATAATGTTTAAACAAATGAATGTATTATAATGAAAAACAGCAGACCTACAATGAATGACCTTGCCGCGAAGATTATGTGAAACAATAACTAGAACATAGATCGGGCTTCTTCAATAGGAATTAGTTACGATTACATAAACACGATTGGATCAATATTATTATGAATACAAAAGAAATATTCAAATGCATTAAATTTTACATTGGATGGTACATTTTTAACCATCTTCCAAATATAAAAACTAAATTTCAGATTACTGCAGTACTTACAATAAATACATATGGGATGCATATGGGAACCATTATTGTTATCAGACCCATTACCCCAGAGAATTAAAATTATTTTGACTCATTAGTTGTGACGGTACGCGAAAGTTTAAAATCTTATATGATTATTTTAAATATAACTTTTAATATTTTTATTAATTATATCGTGTTAACGGTTAGATTCAGTTCAAAATCTGGATATAAAATTATTCACATATTATAAAATTTCCAAACTTTTTGGAACGTCATTCTATTGCTTTGTGTTTTAAGACCCGGTACCTTAAATTTTCCTTTCTTCTAGATAGTGTGTAATATCGTCTAAAGTATACCGCATTGTCATGTCCAGCAATGCATGAGGTGTGTTAAGTTACGCAACGTCAATTCGTTACATCGAACAAGTATTGCAGACTGTGTAATGAAAATTGTAATGGAAGCATACAGAATGAACATTACCTCACATACACGTCATATTAATTGTATATGTCAATAATATTAAAGCAAGCACACAAAAGACTTCAACGAACGCGATCAACGCGAAATTATGCGTTTACATATACGCACTATAAAAATAAATACAAGAAATATAGATTCTTTCCTTAGTCCTGATTAATAACAATCATTTCATCGAACGTTTCATACGTTAATGAAATGATGATAAAAGATTTGTTTCTAAACTTTCAATTAGTACTTGTGTACGAGAACTCGCGTAAACCTGAAGGGCTACTCTAAATTCTGGATCTTTGAACTCTTGCAGGTGAAGATTCTACACGTACCCTGATATGGATATTTGCGTCAAAACTTAATAAGTAAACTACCAGCAAACAATCACAATTATTGAGCCGTGTTCCTATCTGAACCAAACCAAATAACTTTCTATTCAACCATTGGGTTCGGTACAGATTTAACGTTTTTACTTAATATCTATGACATCTGGCGATAGTTAATTTCATATTGTCACTCGCAAAAGCTTTTTTCTTGTTTATAGCCCTTATTAAAAGCTACGAACTATCAAAATTAATCATTGCACAACTTTATGTTTCACTGTGTAACACCTATAGGTTTGAAAGAAGGTAAGTTTTTATGATCGCTTTCATAGATCACTTTAATATGTTCTACCTGCCACCAAGTATTTGCAAGCTAATAGTCTAGTTTGGCTTTTATGAAGAAGGTCTTTTTAATTTGCTTTTGATTGTTACCTGAGTGGAATCTGCTGGAAAGGATACCGGGGTGCAGGCGGATGTGGTGCCATAATAGGCGCGGGCGGAGGGTGTATGGGCACCGGCACTGGGTGCGCCGGGTGTGTAGGGAGCGCTGGGTGTGCCGACAGGGGCAGGGTGCTGTACGGCGGCGGCGGTATACTCTCTACCAGCTCAGGCACGCGTGGCGCCCGCGCCCGTCTGGTCCGCCGCCGCCGCGCAGGCTCCTCGGTCTGGCACTCCGCGCTTGCTACACTCCTCTCTCTCTCCGTCTGCACGGCACTGTTCACATTACAAACGGGAGGCGCATCCTGCACTTGCACTATGTTCACACTTGACACATTTTGTCGACTCGGCTCGCCCGGAACGCGCACCGAGACCGAGTCCGACTTGCGCAGCGGGGCGGGCGCCGGTACTGGCAGCCGCATCTCGTGGCGGGGAGTAATCGCGCGGTACGACGCGCGCGCATGACGACCGCCGTTCGGCGACTGAGGATCGAAAGCAACCGAGGCCGCGGCTCCCCCGCAAGCCGCTGTCGCCAAGGCGCCATCGGTTCGAGAGCGTACAAGGGGCAGCGGTGGCGAGCGGCACTCGTACGGCTGCCACAGCAACGAAGAGAGCGCCTCGGCGGCAGACAGCGGCGGCTGCGCATACAGCGCGCCGCTCATCTCGCGACCACACTCCGCTGCCGCGCCAGCGCCGTCACCCGCCACCCGCCAACGCTTGCGCCTGCAACAATTTAGACACTATCTTATTTATTTGATTATATCTTAAATAATTATTTTATAAATCTCTAGAAAACATTAAGAATATGATCTCATTACAGTCAGACAGAAGTCGTCACACTTTTACCATAAAAGGATTTATTACTAACTTATGTTAATGCCATCGGATCCCCAGAGCTCTAGACTTCGTAAGCTAGTTTTCGATATTTTCACTAACGGAGATGTTGATCGATTTAAAAATTCATAGTTTCTGTTATTTACTGATGAGAATAAATTCTTATTCTTACAAATTCTTACGACAGTCATTTACGACTGTATAATGTTACAAGATAGTCGAATCAAATTAGAAGAAAGAAAAAGATAAAATTGTGCATAATATAAACTAAGTAATATAAAACAATTTCAATTGGCACTCGAAGTGATGTAATTTAGATTTCGTTAGATAATTTAAAGAAGTCTCCAATCGTTTACTTAAGGTTATTTCGCATCCTTAAACATTAATGCAAAGTAGCGGTATTAAACAAAGTTGCCAAATTGTAAAGATGTAATCCAGAAACTTGGATGAAGTAGTTAATATAACAAAGAAAGATAGCATAGGAGCACTCTCACTAATAACAGATTATCATTATCAATTATCATCATTATTGCTTGTAAATATGATTCTATTTACTAATTTGTTATAATAGGCTAGTGAGCCGCATTAAATAAAAATTTTACTGGAAAGATGTGAGCGATTGTAATCGTGATACAAATTTATTTATATTTTGTTTTAATTTTCTTTTAATATATAACTGGTTTGTATCTTGAACATGTGACAAAAAATAAATATTTATTAATAATTTCTCAATTTCCAAATAAAATATGACAAAACAAATCCTTATTGTTTACTAAATAAAGTTAAATGTTATTATGACATTAGGCATTGTTATTAATATTCCCATGAAACATGAGCACTAAAAAAGAAGTTTAATCCCTTCCTCTTATATAAACGTTACAACTATAACACTATAATTTGGAATACTTGAAAGCTTAGGCTAAAATTAAATTAAAATCATTTTTTACACGAAACACTACATACTCCGCACCACCTGATGTGGGTCACATGAATTCATATTCAATGACAGCTTTTTCAGTAACAACAGGCTGCTCTAGCTATCTTCACCTCACCGGTCTGTCGGTAAGGTATCCATGTTACATAAAATAGGCAACACGAAGAATTAAAAAAATACGAATTTATTACAAGCAATCACAGATTTCCTAACTGCTTTAAATAAAACTCTAAAAACGTTCCACTCGCCATAATAAACTCTGTGAGAGGTAAAAAATTAATGTCTTTATAAAAAATATTTAAATTGACGAATTATATTCTCAGTCACGTTTTGTACCATATCAACGCAGACGGAATAATAAGAACAATTATCTTTTGATGTTTCAACATCTGTACTCTACGGTTACGATTACGCTTCACAAAATCTCGTTTCGCACTGTTGTTTTCTTTTGTATTTGCAATACATCTTTCGGATTGGAATCTAAATAAAATTTACATGGATATAATATTGAATACATTTAGCTGGATAATTATTTCTATCTTATTAAGTTTTACCTACTATATATACTGATTTTGTTTCCGCACGTGGAAAATATTGGCTCCGATTCTGTTAAGTACGAACTAAATTAAATTTTATTTCAGTACTACTCTTTCAGTATAATACAACCAAATGAAGACGAAAGTGGCGACTTATTTTTGCCTTATTTTGATAAGTGAAATGTGTATGACAGTTGATCGTCGAAGTGTCAACTAATTTGATATTCCTAAAAGTCAATCTATCGCTTCTTATTGAATTGAAATGATAAAGATGTAAATTAATTCAATTTAATTAAGTCCGTGCATAACGGAATCAGGACAATAGTTAAAGTTATTATTTCGGGGCTGCTTAAAGATTTCTATTAGAAACTAGATTTTGCCCGCGACATCGTGCGAGTGGAATTTAAAATAAAGTATGTAAAGATATATTTTTCTGTGGTAAAATGGAATCTATATTTTAAATTAGACCTCTAACAATAAATAGTTGAAACCTGAATTCAACTATATGCAGTCGTTCTTGCATGATTCGTGTGCATATATACAAACAAACAGATTAAAAGTTAAAGAATGCTAGAAGAATTATGGCTTCTGTTGTCCTAATAAATAATTTGAAAAAAAACTAATCAGATTTTATATAATGTCTATCCTTTAAAAAATATTATATATGCAAATAATCAGTATCTTTGATTTATGTTATTATCTAGAAAGTCAATTAAGTGTTTAAAGCAAAAAATGTAAAAACTGCATAGTTCAATCCAATTCTATATACCAAGGTACTAAAAGAACGTGTACGAAATACACGCGTTTTTTTAGTTGAGTTATTAGTCCACTTTATGCCGCGTACGAAGTAGAGGCAGCCTTGGAATTCTTATTCATAAACCGCTTGAAGAGAAACTAATAACTCAACAAAAAATATTATTAGTAATATACGCTACAGCTACGGTTATATGAATACACAAAATCTAATATTTTATAAGTGATTTGAGACAGTCTCAAAAATATCTAAATAATTAAAACATTTTTATCTGAAGACATTTTGTCTTTTCTTATGTCCAATACAAAGATTTCAAAATGTATTTAATATAGGTACAGAATTGGTACTGTTACAATTTTATTTATGTACGTTAAAAGTTTAACTTAACTATCTTAAGTAGCTAATTTTCTTCTTAAATGAACCCTCACCTGGAAGGTTTTTTTTAAATTTAGAAACCTGATTTATTTTCACAATGAAACTTTTTTATCTCAAGATTAAACAGTAGCATAAATGGAGGGTATTTACTTCAGTTCTTCTTTAATCCTTTCTGTTCAACGCGCGTCTTAAGAAAAGAGATTTGCTCAGGCCAAACTTAATATTACACTGCAACGCTGCTTAATATTAAGCTCGATGTAAGAATAAGCCTTAGACAGCGACGAGGCTTTATGAATTTTAATATTGATGCAGCTAAAAGGAGTTTTAACTCTGGAAGTTCTGATATTGTCTGTACATTTTTTAGTTTTATATGGTTGCTTTGAAACAAAGGGTAAAATAACAGTGGGAAATTTCATAAGTCAATCTTGACTTTTGGAAACTGACTGATTATAACTTATATATGATTTTTAATTTTTATATACTTCATATGATAATGTCCATGACAAATCCTTGTTCTTAATCTTAATCCAAAGGTTTTTGTAAACTAATGGTTTTAATATAATAGAAAATAATAAAAGAAAACCTACAATACTAATATACTCAATAAAAGTTCTAGAAATAATTGATTTGCTTACTCAACTATTACTCACTAAGTTTTAGCTCACAATAAATTTCTTTAAGTTGGGTTAATAGGTGAACAATATAATTGCAACAGAAAAATTTGTATCAGTCATAAATACAGATTTGTACGATTGTACAAATACAATAAAAATATATAAATATAAATATAAATTAACTTGGCTGTACTTTTAGGGTGACTTTCCACTAGCACTAAACGAGAAAGTTTAAAAGTGAATTAATTAAAAACTACAAATAACGAAAATATTTCCAATCTTTGCAAAGTTCTTGTAGAAAGCAAGGCGTGTCATTTTTGATCATTTTTCCATTAACGCAGCCTTGAAACAGCAATTCGTTATTTAGAATTGATGTGGCTAAAGGTGACCTTTTCAGCGTTATCACATTTGTCAGGAGGTGAGCATGATGTGGCTAAAGGTGACCTTTTCAATTTTACGACAATTTATTATAAATAAGGAGGCGAGCGTGATGCAGCGTAAGGTAACCTTTTGGGTAACCACATTTGTAAGGAGTTGAGAATGATGTGGCTAAATATGACCTTTTTAGCGATACCACATTTGTAGGGAGACTAGCGTGATATGGTTAAAGATGACCTTTGCAGCATTAACACATTTGTAAGGAGGAGACCGTGATGTCGCTACAGGTGACCTTTTCAGTGTTATCACATTTGTAAGAAGGCGACCGTGATGTGGGTACAGGTGACCTTTTCAGCGTTATCACATTTGTAAGAAGGCGATCATGATGTAGCTAAAGGTGACCATAATAGCGTATTCAAATTTGTAAGGGGGTAACTTTTACAGCGTAACCACATTTGTAAGGTGATAGTGATGTGACTAAAGGTGACCTTTTTAGCGATACCTCATTTGTAAGGAGATGAGCATAATGTGTAAATTTTTAAATAAAGTTCTAAGGTTTGGTCACTCAGCCAGGGCTTCATTCTATTAAAGTCATTTTTAAATAGAACTCTTGAATTTGAATTGAATCATTTGAAGTTTCGAGCTATTCTGTCTCTATGAAAGATTTGTAATGGGGCACGTATACGATAAAAATAACTTTAAAATGGCAACCTTCGATGTGATAAGATAGACGCATAAAAGAGCGCTCACTTAAGTGTGAATTACTTTGTCTCCAAAATTTGTCAAAAACATTTGTTGTGATTGCATTTTTTTTTTCACAATACTTATTTAGTGCTAATTTTAAATATTAAAAAATAGTTCTCCAATAAGAGTAGTTTATATGAAGAAGTAGCTCATACTTCTTAACTTAATAGAGTTTTTAAACTTTACCTAAAATGGAACAATTTTGTTTTTATTCGTGTGATTTTATAGTCTGTGCTTAAAACTAAAAAAATCATTAAAATAATGTGATAGACCAGTTTGTGAAAAGTGATTTAAAATTGAACTTTTTGAAAACAGCTGCTACATATTACTGATAACATCTTAGAAAAATATAGGCATCTCACACACGAAAACTTTCACGTCTATGTTAAGAACACTTGAGTTGTGCACCGAGCAACGCTTTACGAAGCTCATAAAAGGAGATATCGCGGTTACGTCAGTATCGTTCGGAGATCAGCCACGCAAATCTGCGGTGAAACGCAGCAATACTTTCTCCAAGGCCGCGCCGGCGCCGACCGCGCGACCCCACTATACGATATTATAATCATACTACATAAACAAACACGGATACTGTTATATCATGTACCTACTATCATTTGACTTGTAACTTTCATTTGTGTCAAACGGGTCACAGTCAGTCATTATTTTGTTTTGTAGCCGACTAAAACCTTCTGGTTTTTAAAGATCTTACAATTTGATTTTTTTATTCTCAAACGAAGTGCCTAATGAAGATGTTTGTTTGATAGAAATGCTACTACTAGTACGTTTCTGAATATTCGGTATATCAACGCACCTGTGAATTATCTGATATTGTACTCTACATTAAATTTAGTTTTTTAATCATTAATTAATCAATATTCCCCTACTACAAGACGTTCATAGAAATTATCGTTCATCCATGCCATAGAATACTATGACGGCTCATATTACGGGACCCCCTAAGGTTCGGTAATATGAGGTATAACATTGGTTTCCAAGTGGATATGGGCTCTTTTTACTGATTATCGTCAATACAGCTGGGGGGCAATATGCTCTTTATATATATGCTAATATGGAAACAACCTTTCTTAGACAGAATGTCATTAAATCTTTCTTCGGATTTTTATTTAGTCCTCATCTCTCTACATAACCATAAACAAAATCTTAACACTCACAACCTTTACTGTGTTTTGTGTGAATACGTAAAAGTAAAATTGAAATATATATTAAATCATCTTTGTTTGAATCAATGCATCTTTTAATTTTACTATTAAATAAAGTTATCAGAATAAGAATGAGATTAATGTCGGTATTTGATAGTAGACTATTATCTACAGATGTAAAGAATTGCAACATTGTTCTGTATTTACTCATCCTCATTTTTATAATCATTATACATATTTGCTTTTGTAATAAAGCCATATAAACCCACTAATTATCAGATACAAAAGATAAATAGATAGATTAAGCGAACTTTGGTGGTAAAGTAAGATATCCAAATGACTGATCATCACTCTTTGTCAAGTTAACCTACATACATCTTTAAAATTAATGAACATCAGAATTAGTCACATATCACACTCAAAAATAGAAGTTAATTTATAATTTGTGTTCCTGTTTGAACCATTGTAATCTCCCTGCTGAGCCCCAGGGACAGGTTTTACTAAATACCACTGATTTATCGATTCCTCCATTCTGTTTACTTTTTGTCAATTTAAACTGTTTACAGCGCAAATTGTAATAGTTTGTCCAGTTTAGGATTTAAAAATTATAATACACGAAAACACAAAAGTGTTACATGTCGATATTTATTATTAAATCACTTCACACATTATAATTAAACAAAAGGAATACCCAAAAGAAATCTGTAAGTGAACTTATAATTGAAATGTGCTTATTGATTGTTTGTTTGTTGACCAAGAATTGTTTTCAAGGAATTTGTTTTTCCTATAATAAACAATTTAACACGCAAAAATAAATTTTCTAACATTTTTAAACATTGTGTTTTGTGTAGATTTTAACAGAATCTACACAGAATAACAGAATCGTTAGTACATTTAAATATTAACAACAATAATATGTTATTGCTATTCGGTGTGAGCGTTGTTTTGTATTGAATCTGTCACTCCTTTCCAAATTTCTAGATCTAAATAATACGATGTGCTCAAAAAATTATAACATCACTATGTCATAAACGACGTCGATATGGAAGCGCTTCGGACAATGCTTCACTTTCTCTTGTGATGGCGCCAATCGAGCTTTTTGTAGCACTAATAGACTTGCCCTTATGATCTAAATACAAAGTATTCAAGTAATTAAAATTTAAAAAATTAGACAACAGTATTAATATACGCATATCTACTTATTAAAAGGAAATCGTAAGGCGTAGCAAAGTTCCTATATAAGAAGTAGTTTTGGATCTGTACGAATGCTTAAATGTTTCAGTACTAAAGTATAATTATTGTGTATTTATTACAAAAATATGAACTCTGTTCATATTTAAGCTCACGTAACCTAAAAAAATGATTGGATATTATTATACGTATTCCCTCCTTCATTCAACATGGGTTCCATCAAAAGGCAAGGTGGAGGTGGCTAGGGCAGTATGTCCCATGCTGCACTACCTTAATATATGGACTCCTCTACTGCTATTCATCAGTTGGAGTCGAGTCATTTGCTAAGCTTTTTTTAAAAAAATTACTGCAACGTTGTAATACGTGGTTTTTTGCTTCATATTTCAAGCACCTGGTGACACTTTATTAAACAGCGTGCAAAGAATGAAGCTATTAAAAAAACTATTTATATTAAATAAATTTTCTCCAAGGCAGTAGCTCTATATTTGAAAAAATGATTTATTTATTTATGGTCTAAGAATACTTATTTAAGGTTTCGTTGTAAGTTGTATTAACAGAAATACGAACCGGTTAAAATATTAATAAGTTATAGTTGTCAGTACATTTTCACAATCTAATGAAAATGTCTTATATATAAAATTGACAAAAACGTACTAGCAACAAACAACAAATTTTTAAAAATCGTATTGTTTAATAATTTTATTATTTTTTCATAATTCAAATACGGTTGGTAGTAATTTAATGTTCGTTGATTTTCCTTTTTGGAGTGAAGTTCATCAGCGATGCGGTTGTACTCCTATTTTGACCGCATTATGAAAACATTTTAACTTTCAACAGAGACTCATATATGTGATGGGCAGTTTAATACCTTGGAATTATAGGGTTCCGTTGGTAATCTTTGTGTACCGAATCTTTAAAAGGCAATATATTTATTTATTTACAATTTCTTTCTTTATGAACTTTGCAAACTCTGGCACTACCGCCTACTATCTATCAAAAATTATCCGAATTGTAGATGTAAGAAATGACGGTGTCGAATAGCACGTCCGTTAGAATATTTTCTTTACAAAATCACAATGTTTTTATTATGTTACCACCCTTAAAATAAACCGATTGAAACAAAAATGTTTTCACATCGGTCCAGACGTTTTTGAGTTTTAGTAAGACTAACAACTATTAATTATATTTTTATATATGATTTATCTGGAAACACACAGCATTAATAATTAAGGGTTTTACTTAAATGAGAACATTTATTAATCTTATTTTTAATATTACCTAAGCAACAAGGAAATAAGTTTTCCATTGAAATTTGTTTATTTTGTTGTAAACAATAACGTTTTGTTTATCAGTGCTGTCAATAAATTATTATTACTTCCTCGACATTGTTTCATTTTCCTTGTTAGCGCTTAAGGAAAATCAATTTGCTAAGTTTTATGAATTTTAGTTACATTACAAATATTGTACTAATTAACATAGCAACAATACTGTTAGTTTTGTAGGAGTCTCTAAATCTCTTTGTACTTAAAGTACAGATAAATGACTCCGAACAATACCAAGCGTGCTCCTGAAAAGAGGGAAGGATAAGGTTAAAGTGTTTTTCTTTGTCGAATTTACGTATTTCAACCGATTACCTTAGGTGGGTGATATGCTAGGCTAGGATCTTTCTATAAAAATTGTAACATATTGGTATTCAAACATATATAAATTTTGGTATAAGCAAAGTAAAATATGATTAAAAGTAATTTTGAAATGCAGAAACAAAATGTTCCTTTTAGAATTTCTTACAGAAGAAAAAAACATGAGAGTTTTTATTGACCTCTGAGAATACCATAATTCACAAGGAGGCGGAAATTAAACTCCAGACACTCTGTTTTGTAAGTTATGCGGTTACATAGCCTTGCAACGTAAGAAAAAGTTTTCTCTTCGTAAAATTATTATAATTTTTAAAGAAACGCAAACGTGTCAATGTTATATTTACCATTTCTACTTAGATACGTATTTCCTATCCTGTAAAAATTAAAGAATAAAATAATTCTGGTAGCTTTTTTTTATTTATCTTGATGTAGAACCAGGATTATTCCCGGACCACGTCGACCCAATGGGATCTGTTATGCTTTCCCAATCATAAAGTCCACTAATTTAAAATTATTTTTTGACTTGACTTCGCTAAGTTGTTTACAGAAACCATAGAAAGTGAAGCTTCAACATCAAAAACAATTTTAAATTGGATATCTTCTTAAAATAAGTTACATTTGCTTTTTTAGTTTTTTGAAGTCCAGTATTAGTTTTGTTTATTAGTACTTGATGTAGCCTACAGATATAAAGACTAGACAGTATAGGTAGGTAAATCAATCAATACTGTTAATGGCGATAACGCCTGCAGCTGAATGCTCTTGATAAATGACACGTAATTCGTCAAAGCGGTTCGGAGTTCGCGAGAGGATTGATTATTGGGTTTAATCTGTTTTATTGGCGGTGGAAATGCCGTAATATACGAGTATGTGCATTGTTTTAATAGGGTCGCTTAAGTATAACAAATACACGAAATCATCAAAGGTAGATAAACACTATAGCACCGTGTCACTCCAACTATTGAGTTGTATTAGTATAGTTATAAATATAAATCTATACTTAATATTTCGTGTAACAAAGAACTAAATTGTTATTTGACTACTGAGTCGATTAAAAAAGTATTTTAATACTTAGAAAATTACCCAATCAATCGCAACCAAATTACTTTTTTAATAAACATATCTTGACTTATATAGAGCCTCTGTTACAGAGTATTGATGCAAAGCCCACAACGATAATTATTCCAGTCTGTGTTTGTGACAATGGACAAAAATTCTAAACATTTTTTTTTACATTAAAGAAAGCAATTTCTCAAAAGAAATGAAAGTCAATGTCACCTTAAATAATACTTTTATAAACAATAATAATGTCATCATCACATAAGTGAACAATTTTGTGTACTCAATGATTATTTATTGTGTGTACATTTACTTCATTTTTAATTGACTTAGAAAATTTAAAATGTATTTAAAAAACGTACCTGTATTGTTTCCAAATACTTGTGTAAATCAAGTTAAATACCTTTATCGGTTCTAATAAGATTAATTTTCATCTGGCGGTTGCGTTTGATCTGAGGTTGTCTATACTTTTTATACCTACTGAGTGTTATGGTTGCGAATGCGGGTTCAATAATCAATCGAGCGTCAACGCGAGGCGTCTCGTTGACGCATTATCGTGTCATTTATCAAGAGGCTGCCTGCGGACGTTCGGTGTCGGCGTCGGCGTAATCCATCCTCATGAGCGCAATGGGCCACAGTTCGACATCTTAATCCTTGTCAATTTTTCATTGAGACACTTTAAAGCAGTCTTATAAGGATTCCACGATACTGTACTATAAGAAAGTTGAGGGAAATTTTTTTCATAGGCTACTTTGCAAATTGAAACAAAAATGTAACTGTTTAGAGAAATAAAACATAAGGTACTTGAATTTTTAATGATCTTTGATATCACTTGTTCCCTCTTTACTATGTATAAAAATAGATTTCACAACAATAATGATTGTATTTCAAGTTTGATTTATTCAATTATATTTCAATAAACAATGGAACTCAGTGTCAAAAAATTCAATATTTGGTACCTACATTTAAAATAGTAGAAAATAACAAATAAAAATAATATCATTAAATTAACTTGAAATAACACGAGTCCTGGTAAAATTTTGTAGAGCTTCGCGGTAATTGAACTGAAGTGATGGTTTATTCAACTAAAATTTACACAAATGACATTTTTCTTTCAGTCGGTCACAATCAATTTTTTTATATTCTAGCACTGAATTAGAAAGAAAAGAAGAGTCAGGTGGTTTATATTAAAATTTCTTTTATTTAATGACGTCTCCTGTCAGGTGCTCAACGGTAACAATGGAGTGGACTCACCGGAACTTGAAGTAAAAATGAAAGTGGACTCGCTTGTTATTTTTATAAACCCGAAAATCTTGTTTCAATCTGTACCGCGCTCATTAGCATACCTGCCCCGCTAGATTATTGTAACGGGAATGTATTTATTACATAAATATACTTAAATTTTTTTATCTTCTAACCTGACCGTCCTGGCTTCGCACGGCTTGCGTTCCTAATGAAAACAATGAGACAATGGCATTTAACTATTGTGACTCGAGCGGCTTCCATATCAGATAATTATTCGAGTGTTTTGTGAAAATATTGAAGATCTCCTCGACTGTCTTCTGTCACAATCACTTGAGAGATTTCATAAAAAGTATTTTATGGGGCATGCTTTGACATAATAGTAATCAAATAATGATCAAGTGACTTCGTCTACTAAACTGAAAAACCAAGATCTAGTAAGTGCTTTGGAAGGTACGAAAATAAGTTTCGAGGTGAATAATTACAAAGAATAGTTAGTATTAATTTTTCTTTTTTGTTTCTTTTTACGCGTATACGCAATGTCAGCATCTGGGGTAACATATAATCAACTCAAACGAATATAATACCATTGAGGCTGGGAAAATTGTAAAATTTATAGAAGTGTCTATCTTAACTATTGGTAATAATTCATAACAGATCCCTTAGGTCACAGTGATAAAACAGTCCTAAAAAACTAAACAGCCTCAAATCACAAATAAGAATTATGCATAAAGTTGGAACTAATATAAACCATTATTGGAAATGATATAAACCTTTTTGCTAGCAAATAACTTTATCATCAAACCCCCACGGTGAGTTGGTCAACTGTCCTTTTGTGATTTCCTTGGCTAGCCTCATCCAGATTTTGCTAAATTCAACGTAATACACATCTTATAAGTATATATTCTGTAAGGTTCTACCGCTAGGTACAGGCCTCCCTTTGACCTGGTGAAATGCTCGGCAGAACCCATGTTACCCCCGTGAAGGGCAATGGAGTTACCGGGGAGTTTTAGTGGGTATTATCAGTGCCGCTATATTGAGGTACTGAGTAAGCCCCGCATACGCACGACGCTTAGTCGGTGGTGGGTAGGTCCGTAAATGGATTCCTCCTTGTAAAAAAAATGGCACAGGCCTCGCTACATGGGAGGAACACCCAACCTAACCGCTACCTGGGAGAATACGGGTTGGTAACTAAAAACGGTTTACGGGTAGATTGTGCCTTCCGTAGAATTTTATTTCTAATTTTTAAAAGCAGTTCAGCTCACTCCCTCAAAATTATTACATAAAGGAAATTTGAAACGGTGGGTTTAATGAACTTATATTTAGGTGTGTAATTAAACGTAGGGTATGTTTAATTTATCTAAATATAGTCATCCATTTCGCAATAAGACATAATCAAAGATTAAGATTAGTGTACTGACTTTTTAAATTTGCCTTTTACCTTTTTTTTGCCTTTTTTAGGTTTACCTTTAAATCAGGCTAATTATGAACGTGCTATTTGGATATTACTATGTTGCTGAATCATTTATCTAAGATTTAAATCTAAATATTCTTTCTGTTTAAGACCTCTTATATTTTTCACGACGTCTCTTCCTTCTCATTACCATAAGGCGCGGACATTTGCAACTACGAACTTTTAAACACGATTTGTGGGAATAAGCCGCTGCGACATCTTGCGCAGCTTATGACAAGCAAATTAAGTTACCGTTTTAACATATTTGCGAGTTTTCTTCTTAAGTTCTATTCGAATTTTGAAAATTTAATTTTTTATAAGATTATATGGTAAATAAAATATATTCTAATTTATCTGCCAGAATAGTGTATTTGCTGGTAGGCACAAGTTACATACGTTCAATATGTTTGGCGCTTTGCACTGAAACTTTATTTCTATATCGATTGGGAAAGATTTTCTTTATTGTGTTCTACCCTTTAAGTACACAAAACATGACCTTATCTTATTGATAACGAAAAAGTGGATTGAATGCTTTACCTTCGCTATTCCTAAATCGGTCGAATTATTATATCAACTTACCTCTGTAATATATCAAGTGATTTTATCGTTTTGAGGATGGACCATTTGATAATTTTCTATTTAGTTACATTAAATATATCTTACATTGAATCCACACTTTACTAGTATCGTATATCTTTTTTTCTTAACCGGGTAACTCTAGTATTTCGTTTAATGGTAAGTGAAAAGGTCGAAGTTAGAAGCAAGCTGGACCGGGATTTTTCAACCAAAGTGTACTATCGTAGTGTAAGTGGGCTATCGTACATCCAACCGCCGGAACACTATAACGATAACGATTGTCAGACGCCGAGTCTGGACAACAAGGATAGCATGTAAGGAAACCATTTCAGGACGTAGCCCTGAGAGGGAAGCAACAAGGTAAGAGTGAGACCCAATACGGACGGTTGAAATCTGGTTTATTATTAATAAACTGTTGTTTATATATAAAAGTGTCCACTGTAAACATCGATAGGTTTTTTTTGTCTCTCATAGATGTAAGCTACCGACGATGCATGTTGGTACTTCCGCCAGTTTTTCTAACTCCTAATAAAATAGAAAACAATGGAATTGAATATGGCGTAGGCGTGACATTGTTCGTGATAGTTGCAGACATAATTAGTATCAAGTATTCTTCTGCTCTCATTGAACAAACATCAAAATTGCTATTGTAAATCTAAACGAATTCTAACAAAATTTCAGCTCATTGCCTCTTTAAAAAATTACAGAGGAACGAATTAACATCTCACGGGGACACTAAAAAAGGAATAAGCCCTTCGTGTGCCATATTAAGCTAATTCCGTTCAGTCGTTTTGCGTAATAAACAGTTAAAAATACAAACATCCACTCCACCTTTCACATACGAGTAACTCTGTCTAAATTTGACAGGCAAGACTATAGACATATAAAACCAGCCATTAGACCCTAATATTAAATTAAAAAGGTTCAAAGTCTAAAAATATATTACCCAGGTACGCCAAGTACGTGATGGAATAAAACATCGTTCAAGCCTATTTTAATACCGCACCGACAAAGTTGCCCTCATATTTTATTTACAAAGCTCTCTCACTGTAAAAATTTTATGATTTTCATGGAATATTCATAAGAGTGAATGTTTTTTGAGTCCGTATTGAAACAAGAATCTAAATCAAAGATGAAAAATACAGTACAAAATGGTTTGTAAAACACTTCTAAAACGATATTGTAATAGTAATACTTTTTGAATAAGTAACATGTACAAAACTTTAATAGTAATGTTTTATTACAAATACCTGAAATCTATTTTACTGTCTCTTCTAAGAGGCTTTCTTTGCTTGCCAAAATGACTGTCGATCGGATTTATATTTTGTATTATTCAATAAATATTTTACTATTTTAATATTTCATGGCACAACTTTTAAATGTAGTAGGAAATTACATTTTATTTATTGTAATTGCCATAAATTTGAAACTGCCCAACATATGTGGTTTTTATAATTAAAAACCACATATGTTGGGCAGTTGGCTTTATCAATATCAAATAAAATTTTAATTATATATTACTTATAATTTAAATTTTTTAAAGTCACAAATAACCGCGTCACTCGGTCACTGTTCTAACCTTACCTTCACCAAATGTATTACTAACAATAAACGAGATCTATTGTTAGAATCTTCTGCATGAAATCATGCACCAAGCAATTGTTGGATCAATCATTTCAAGACATTTATATTATATTTTCGATGTACGTATATACAGTTTCTTTAGGGACGGAAACATATGACTATACTAATATTTTTCAATGTTAAACTTACGTGGAAAGATAATAATAGAAAATAAAACATCGATATCGATGTAACACTATCTCAATGAAATACACAAAATAAGAATAGAAATGACGATGACGCGAGTTTGTTGATAAAAACTATTTGAGAAAATTTTAAATGCGATATTACGAGATTCTGATTTCCAAAGTGATGAGTTACTTTTCTTATATACAAACAACAGCAGTGCTTCTGTTGTGATCTACTGGAAAACATTGTTTATATATGAATTTCTTAGCTAAACACAACTACAATCGAAACTTCTCGATACGATTTAAATTTACAGGTGGGATATTGCACACGAATCAGTGAGCACGTTCAAAGCGTGTCTGTATGGCAAAATATTTTTTATCTAAAATCCTAAAGCTTTATGATTTATCAGTGTTTGTAGAAAATCTAATAATGTGAACGTATCATAGTTACAAAGCACAGAACAGCCGTATGACGGTTAGAATTTACCACAGAAACGGTTTGGCTTGTGGTGTTGATTTTCATTGTACCTGATCCCTTATAAATAGTTTTCTGCACGTTTCATATTAGTGTTAAGTCACTTTTACTTGGTTTCAAGTATAAATATAAACAAGCAAATGGTTATTTAAGTGTGTAGTCAGACCACTAGCTAGTTAAAAAAAGAAAAATAAAAAAATTAAAAAGTGACAAAAAAGTGTTAAGCGTAAGTGACATTTTTCATCCACAGGGTACATCGTTGCTCGTTTACATCCCTAGGTTAACTTAATATAAATATTGTTATTTTCAAAATTTTAAACTTTGACATTTGTATGTGGATATGGACGTTCAACAATGAAATGACCCTGTGAAAGAAAAATGACATGAAAAAATGAATACCATTTTTTTCTTTATCGTTCAAGTTATTTTTTCTTTCTTAGGTTACGTTTTTATTTAAATAAAAGCTTGTTTTTAAATTGTTTTACATCTATTTTATTTTTAAATGTTTATTCTTAAAGGTTTATTATTAACATCTTTTTCACCAATTTTTTTATTTATTTACACTTTCTTATTTTTTTACACCATTGACATTATATACATTATTAACATTATTTAAACTATTCACATTGTACATTATTCGCATTGTTGATATTATTTCACCATTTACATAATTTATACCGCTTTGATTTAATTCCTAAGTTTATGTAATCAGCCATCTTGGCGCGGCAGCCATATTTAAATTATGACAATACAGAGTATTGCAAATTTTATTGTCACCAGAACTAATGAAAAATACAAAATGTCAGCTCAATCGGATACCAATTAATGGTCAAAATAATATTTGCAAATTTTGACGAATAACTACATACGAGATACGAACAGTGTAAGATAAATAAAATATTGTAATGACGATATGCAGATTAGTAGACAGTGTATTAAAAACTTAACCACAACTCCCAGATTTGAGTTAAGGCCAATTGTTTGTGTGATGATAACGAATATTGTATACGGGTCAAGTATTTGTTGCTTTACACCGGACACATGTAATATCATCGAACAGACTTTTGAGAATGATTTTTTAATGATTTCAAATAAATTAATATTTGTAATTAATTTTATTGACTTCCATTAACAATTATACAGTTGTCAATCTTTGCTTCTGTCAAAATTAGAAAGAATAGGCCACCGATGACTATAGCATGAATTTCAACTGTATCAATAACGTGTAATAAGATAAAAGAGATCGTAATCCTTTCAAGAGTCCCAAATTTTCGCCAGCTTGTCTCACTCTGCTAACAATGTTAAGCTCAGCATTTTCCGGCCCTCCTGTTATACGTACCACGTACCAAAACGTGCTCGAATCGAGTTATGTTAGGGTATTATTTCATTAGAGGCAGTACGCTTTGCCATCTGCCTTGAATCTCGGATGATGACTGTAGAGTCGGATTTTGTAGAACAATTACTGGAATAGATAGTTGAGATTAAAAATGATTGAGTACCGCCTAATGTAGAAACCGTTAGATTTACATAGGTATATTATTTACGTATCGAGACAACATATTATAGTAACCGTAATTATGTTATGCACCTTGTTTTAATCTGATTATTTTACAAAAATAATATCATCGAAAAAGTAGGTATTGCTGTTCAATTGTAAGAAAAGTTTTATTTATGGAAGCGAGCTACACCCAAATTCAAAACCTCAACTATAGAGAAACTGACTATCTGGAAAACAGTAATGCTTTATACATTATTGTTATGGAGATAAACTTAGGTAAGATTGTGGGAGGCAGGCAGACAGAAAAATGTGTACCACTAATTAAAGCGACCATATATAAAACTTTATTTGTTCATTAGGTAAAATTTGCATTTACTATAGTATTTAATCACATGAAAGTGAAACAATTTCGCAATCTCCTGCCGAACTAATTTAATTATGTCTATTTATTACGGACGTATTACTCGTCGAAATCCAATTTAATCAAGAAAATCCAATTTTCCAAACAACAGTGGTTGGCTTCAATATATTTTTAGTCATTTATATAAATTTAAATTTATTATTACTGTAATATTCTGAAAAAAAATAGTTTTTCAATCATAAGATATTTGATAGCTACTGAAGAGTGGACTGTAATTAATGAGCTAGTCGTGATGATGGAAACGCCAAGATACCAATATAAACTTAATTTATTATTATAAGAGCAATAGCAACAGAACAAATCGTAAAACAATAGTGAAGACACAAGACGTCTATCAAAATATAACAACTAGGTAAAAAACCATAAATATCAAAAATAAGATTTGTATAAAAGAGTTTGAGAGTCACCAACCAGTTGCTAACAATATTCATTATGAAATTCTACGTCTAATGGATATTACTCGTAGAAATGAACTACTAAATACTAAAGTTTTTCTTAATAGGTACCTTACACAGAGAGATAACGTTGTCGTATTCATAACGTTTTCGGTTAAACGCGTAACTTAATTACATCGCAAAATATTTCTCGGAAAGATTTTACTGTAATCTCAATCAAATAAGATTCCTAAAGCCTACCCTGTACTTACGCTCGGCCAGATCCAATTATAAGCTAATTGATTATCGTCTAAGCTGAGATCTCATTTAACTAATAATTCATCTAATTACAATAACAATGTGACTTTGGCTCCACCTAATCTCATTATTCATTCACAGTGTTATGTATTTGAAGGCTGACGTGGACATGGCTAACCAAACATATAATATTTTAAGCGATATGCTTTAGGATGCAGAAAATCTACATTTTATGCGAGAAAAAACACTGAAAAGTATGATCAACATAATTAAGTCATAAGTGATAGTCGTTTAATCAAAATTAACGAACCAATAAAGCTTAGGCCTTCATAAATGAAATAGATCTTTTATCTGTTACATTTGATTGCCAAACTAATGCCTGTATTGAATTAATCTGCTTCAACCAAAACGGCAGTTTTTTACTGAATATGATAACCAAGTTATATCTGATTTTGCATCGAACTCCTTAATCGCGGTTTAACATTTGAACAAAGAACATAATTACTCATTATAAGAGCTGCCCTTTACTCGTATCCTATCTTCCCTTCAGTGGCCCTTTTCCACAGATTACCTATTACAGAATACTCACTGAGTTTCTTCAGTAAAATCTTGCTTGGACCTGAATCATGTAATTTAAATCTGAGAACACTGTTAAAACCTTCTTAGACCACAGAGAATAGTTGTCATTTTGTAAATAAAAAATAATAATATACGTCAGTAAGTCACTAGAGAAAACGATTGTTTTATTTTTTCATAGTTCAAATTATATTAAATTAATAGTTAATTAGAACAATTAGTCCACCTTTTAACAAACACGTTACATCATATTATGCTCCTGAGTTGTAAAACTGTGATTACTTGAATAATCTAAACAGAGTCTGAGAACATATAACAATTTCTGTAGTATTCATCGTCCGTCTCGGACAATCGGCTGCGTGTACATTATAATGACAACGCGGCGATTTTTCACAGTCGATATCTAACCTAATCCTAAATAATACTTTATACTTTGTCTGTAACACTTCGTGACAATACGATTTTTTTTCTACAACATGAGTTTCTTCAAAAAAGCCTTAGACATAGACAATATATACAATAAATAATAGACACTGAAAAGGTTGAATTATGTTTGATCCTTTAGGTGTCTGTTTCTGCTGTACTCTTTACATATTCTGAAAATATTGGAAATTATTATTAATAATGCAGAAACAGTCACCTAAAGGGTAAGACATTATTCGACCTTTTACCTACTATATTGATAACTTTAAGTTAATCTTCTTCAATTAGAGGACTAATTCGAGAAGATGAATGAAGAAGAAGAGAAGAGTGAAGAACATATGAAGTGAAGAATGAAGAAGATTCACTCAAAGAATTTAACTCGAAAATTGACGTCGCCGTGTTGCGAATGTACACAAAAACGAATAAATTATTCAGAAACAAAGTTAATCCTTTAGTTTAGTTGATCCACGGAGGTTTATTCGCTCAAAGTTTACGTAGATGCATGATTTATTCGTGGCTTTGTGAAAAAAGTTTCGTAACGGTCTCACTTGTCCACCTGAATCTCAGGGGTTCAATAAAAGCCACGCCGTGTCAAGTGTAGCTATCGCTGGTCGGGGTGAATAAATAATTTAGGCAGGCAATCTGACGCTTGTTTGCATGCGGATTATCATATTAAAAGGATATCAGGGTCGACGAACGGCAGCCCGATACAAATGCAAACGATATCATGCAACATTTATAAAGACAAACAGTAGCCTTTGCGGCTAAATCACCCGTGTGCCCGCTATTGGTCGCTTCTGGTTTATAAATATTGACGCGTATAGATTATAGTCCATTCAAAGCTGTGAATTAAATTTAGGCGGTTACACAAAAGAGTCCTCGTTTTTGTTGCTTCTGTGTAACATCCAAGTTGATTAAAAATGTTCTTTATGTAGGCTTCTACCTAAGAAAGTTTCTTTTTAAAACTCGTCGTAATATCGATTAGATTTTCTTAATATAACAAGTATTGTTATGTTAGCATTACTTGTTTCGGGTTACGTGTGCTCATAGTTATTTTTATAAGACTTTTATTAAATAAAACTTTGCTGTTAAATGAATATAAAATTTGTATATTTACAATCACTCGAAATATTAAAGTCAGATACTGCTTTTATTTTTTACTCACTCAAGTCTGTTATCAGGTCACAGGTTATTTGTGTGCAAAGTCAAAGTGGAAATGTTTGGTACATATATATATATATACACTTATTGAACATCTAAACCATGTGTTCGTAAATCTACCTGAGGACTTGTCTTCTCTTGCAATAAAGAATATTTTTATTGCATTATATTGTAAATATATTACATAACCTCATCTTTTTGAAAGATTTCAGCGCAGCACATACATAAAGCAATAATGACGAAACTCAATCCTTGTGGATGCAAAATCTAATAAATCAATATTTACCTATTTGGATTGAATTTTATTAAGCTCATGGCCTATTTCTTAAGGCTATGCAGACGAAACCGCATGCAAAATTTATATTGTAACCTATAATTTTAAATTTGGCATTCTAATGTTACCCTCAGACGTTCTATCCAATTGCAAATTTGAACAAAACATGCTTACCAAATCCAGAAAGTTTGTTATATTTACAAACGGGCCCCGTTCTCTCATATCCGACGATGATGCGTAACGATAATTACGTGAGTACACAAATAATACGAGTAATTGTTGAGAGTTGACTAAGTAAGCGAACAGACTTCAAGAAATGTGGCCCAGATATTGCTGTTGAAGTTTGAATCGCTGCCGAGCTTTGCATATTTGAACAAACGGAGTAATTGCTGAGTGCTATGGAGCGGTCGATGGGCTGCAATGTACTTGTAGCCAAGTCTATCAGTCGCCAAATAGCATTGCTGTGTTCTGGTGTCATGGTTGAAGTTGGCAGGAAAGGCTCAAGAGATGCATTGAGCTGTCAGCTCCTTTTCAACTAGCTTCAAGTAACGTTACGTTCTATCGCATCTTTCAACTGTAGTTCTATGAGTAAATTTACCTTTTCTAAATATTCTCACTACCTTGTTCTCACAGTAGAGTTAGGTAATACTGTAATTGTGACTCTAAAATTTATAAATAGGTATAAAATGACATATATCGAATATATGCACATTATTTTGATTTCTTTCTATAGACACTAGAGATTCTTTTCATTCTATTGCAGACGTGTTTAAATAAGCGTCGCATTGCGATGTCCCATCATGATTAATAAGTTCGACCGTTTACATATAACGTTTATATTTGTTATTTTATAGGTACATACTTTTGTTCTGACATCCTTACTAGCTGAGAAATCATCTCTGCTTTTTAATTCTGAACTAAACGTAACTTACAATAAAAGCATTTTTAAAATAATTTTTCTGCATGATTTGGTTCATTAAAAATAAATCATAATAAAGGTAGATTGATATTTAACTCTTTCGAAATTGTATTAAATTATATAACGGTTCTGTGATAACAATATAGCGTTGTTTCAATGTTAACTTCTGTCGATGTTCAGTTCGCTTGATCGCCTTTTGATACTTTGAAATTCATTACTTTTTCAAGTCAGTTCACATGTTTAAGTTTAGTCAAAAACTTATTTATTTTAGCTTAAAGTCCATAAGTAGGCCACGATAGTCCCCTCAACAATCTACCTACGTTGATTAACTTTATAGATTAATACGTGTTTATGTGTTCTTAGACTCGGTGTTAATCTCTTGTTCTATGAATTAAGACAAGTAGAGGTGTACTATTCGTGATCGATCGAAAAGTTGAACTGTAAAATACCTTATATTTCACAGCGTAAAAAATTGTAAGTTAAGCTGGAATCCACAGTTGTTAATACCTATATCAAATTACTACATGAAAACTAATATTTATATGAAAGTACGTAATTCAAATAGTTCTGGGTATTTTAATGTTTTACCTACAGTAGAAGTCCTGAATTCATTTAATGCTGTTCATTTGACAGTGACATGTAATAAAGTTTATTATCTTTTGTTAGAAGACAGATTATGTATTATAACGGTTTTTGATACCTATGTTGGAAAATATTTCCTCGCAAACGATGTCATAAATTGGAATTAAAATCCTGACTACACGGATCGGTAGCTCGACAATCCCTTTTGAGAGGCGAGATCGCGAGCTTCACTGATAACTGACTCCTGATTATATCTCTCCTTTGTGGTATCCAGAGATCATTTTGTGTGGTGACCCAATTTTTGTGTTAGAACAAATCCGATTTACGTCGAAAACACGTTACCACATATATTTACCGTCCATCACTAAACCTTCATATTTTGGCAAAAGTACTTACTGTTTTCCTTTTAATTTAAATTTGTGTACACCAATGAACCTTGAGGTTTTTCTGACACAGTTTTAAAGCACAAATGGGTCAAATAGCTAGAGGAATATGAATGAGAGATACAAGACATAGATTAACGATATTTAAACAAAAGGTTTATGGTAATAGAGGCATGTGTCCTGCTGACAGAAGAAAATAGTCAGTCAAAAAGTTGATAGAAAGACTTGATAAATCCATCGACTCACGGTGGCAGAGATAAGGATCTACGATGTGAGAATGCCTACTCAAGCACCACGCAAAGTGCTTATTTCTGTTAGAAATTTTTGCTGTGTTGATAGTGAAAGATCTTTAAAATAGTTTTATATTTAATAATTTTGTATTCCCCAAAACCAAAAGGTCGTAGTAATATGTAATAATTGTTCTATAACTAGTTGTGTACCCAGAAAAATAAACGATTTATTTAAAAATAATACCAAAAATATGGTTATAAGTGTTGAAGTCAACACCACATGAATAACAAAGAAATTCGGCAATCCAGTGCCTGGATCAAACTTTTTCTGAACAAACAATCAGATTGTGGATAAGTCTGCTGAGGCCGTCCCTAGAGACTATATTATGTAGTTCTTCAAGAAGGGATGAAAAAGTTTTAAAGGGTATGTTTGACTGTATACAAGAGTGGTATATAGCTTAATGTTGGATATTTATCTTCTTTCAAAAGACAAAATAAACTTTTATCTAAATTATCTGTTTATATTTAATCGACTTGTCTGAATCATAAAGTAATTTTCCACGAAAATCAATTACCTAGATACGACAAGTTTATGTTGGATAACAACTATTGAAAAACTGTCTATCTATGTGATTAGAATAAAAGAAAGTTAACAAAAAATACTATATAATGCTTTTATTATACTTCTTTTTTTATTTATAGAAATAAAATATTTGAAATAAAACAATATCGAGATATTTCTCTATACTATATAAGGGCGGTTTCTCAGTCACTACCTATAATACCAACGGGTCTTGCGTTTATTTACTTTATTAAGCTCATTTTATAAGGTTTTCTTTTGAATTATAATAACATTATTATTAATTTATTTCCTAATAAGCCAAACGTCTTGGTATTAAAGTCAGCGATAACAATATGCTACAGGTTGACAGTTCACAGGTCTCAGTAAGTTTAAACAAAAAAAGCCTATGTGTCAAGAGTATAAACATAAAATGCTAAAATATACTATTTTCAAGGCTCGGGCCTTATTAACAAGCAGCAGAACTAAAGTTCCTAGTGATATATTGTGTCTAACTTGTGAATGTAAGAAAGAAACATTGCCATAAATAAAACAGTAGGAGTTAGATACAGATATAACCCTCTCTCTTTGTTTGAATGTTAAAACATAATGATTTATAAACTATAATTATGATATAGTAACAATATAAGTCAAATCGGTCAAGCCGTTTTTGGATTTTAGCGCGCGGAAAAGAAGAGGCATAAAATATATGATTATTTTTGTATTACTTTGATAACTGTTTTTTTGAATGTTTATGTCAAATAAAATGCGTGACCATCTGCTTTGTCGACTCGTTTAACATTATTAAATATATAACAAATCTGATTAGTATGGCAATGATATATGATTAAATCTTATAAAGCTTCAAAAGCACACAAATACCAAAGTAACAATAACTAATCATTATTAATACAAAATGAATCTTCTTTGGAAAAATAATTCTAAACCCACTTTCAATAAAATTAGACCAACAACAACCACGCAACAAGAATGATTATTGCTGTCTAACAAACAGGTAGATACTTTATTCTCCTCATTCTACTCTCTAGTCTACTTGTTTCTACGCTTTTAAAGTAATCATATGGACTCACTACATATAAAGTTTAGTTAGTTCAGACTCTAAACCCTTTCGAAGTTAAAAGTTCTGAACTGATATGTGCTCGTTTATAAATTCCGAAGAGTTTCACTGAACATGAAACAAGTAGAGGCCAGTAGTCCATCGAACCGGAAGAATTTGAAATTGTGGCCAATTTCACCAAAATCATTAATATTTATCAATTATATTTTACGTGCTTCTTAAAGGTTTAAATATTTCTGAGTTGTATTCAAAATCCAACAATCACAGCATATGACTCTTAAGATTAAAATATTAAAAATAATTTTATTGGTAAGAATTATATGGCAGGGTTTACTTCCATTCCAATTGAAGTGTGTGTTGGGTTTTAGAATGAACATGGACAACACGAAAATTATTTCGAATTCCCATGTCGTAAAGGTTGGTAAATTTACACTGGAAATTGTGGACGAGTGTGTTTACCTGTGACAGGTTGTCCAACTTGATTAGTTCGAGAAAGAGGTTAATGGACGAATCTAATTCAGCTCGACAGCATTTGGGAAGCTTCGCAGCATATTCTCGGCCCATCTACAGCAGTGTCTCAAGACGGAAGTCTTCGTGTGTTTTGCCTGTATGTAATAAATTCTGCCTGTTAAGATGCCTAATAAATTATAACAGGCACCTCACAAAAATACTTAGTAACAAAAATATTCCTAGCAGGCTTCCTCTAAATGAGTTCACTCCTCGGCGCACTTAAGCGATTCCGCCTTAGTACCTGAAGCCAGTCGTTGAGAAACCCCGGAATAGCTTAAACCTATTCTCGTACGACTTGAATGCTACCAATCTTAAGACTTTAAACGAGCGAAGTGAACACGCTTTTGATAGCCGGTCGTTTGAGCGTGTCGGGAAGTTGGTACTTTGTAGAAGTCAAATTAAGACTGGTAACAGAAGTCTTTTAATTCAATGGATAATGTTTTGTAGAAATACATACACGTCCAAACCTTTTGTCATTCTTAGAATAAAGAAATACATATTTATTTACACACTTGTCTAGTAAATAATGCTTTCCTATTTTAGGTTTACTGTTTTTTACTGTGTGTCACCTAAACATTTCTAATCACCATAATGTCAACACATCTGCATTCTCAAGAGATAACATGATATTGGTGATTTAAAAGCGTCAGTCGCTTTTTACCATCAGAGGGAAAACGTAGCTTATTTAAAATTATAAGTATCTCCTACTGAAAACGCTACATAATAAAACATGTAAAGTACAAATAATAACAAGACACTAAATACATTTATTATTTCTTTTAGTTTTATAGAAATCATTTGTAGAACGATTGACGGAAATATAGTCATTTATAAAATTACACTTATTTTTCAAATAGTTAAAATCTATTCATTCAAAACTCTTTCTTCTTACAATACGGTAGTACGGTAGGAATTTTGTGACAAAGTCAACTTAATTATGTAAGTTATTAGAATGAATAAAGCGTTATAAATCTTCGGCACAAATTATTACAGCGGATATAATAAATTAGGTGTTATATGTAATTTATTACATAAAGTTATTACTCGTTACTTACTCGCAGTTATCATTTTGTCTGTTATCTCTATAAAACTGACGTATAGTTAATTCGTAGCGACTCGTTAGTACTTCAGCTAATTTATACTCTCACTTAGTGAAGCAAAAAGTTTCCCTCGTTAAGTGGGGACAACTACTGTAAATCACTGGTAGCAGCTTCTAGCTGCAGTAAGATTACTATCATCAAACTAGCGAGTTAAATGACATTTAAATTACGTATAATACAGAATAACATTACGTGGCAAATAGGCGAGAAATGTTGTAATATTTAGCGGTATAAACTTTTATAACAGGCAGCTGCTACCAACAGGTAAAATGTCGCTCAATGTCGAGAATCATTGGAAATTTATTTTTCATAGTGCACTGCAGTGTTAGCCAGAATGTATCTACTACAAATGATATGTAATACTTAAAAAACAATTGAACGTCTAATTTGATACAGTTAGTAATTGTAATTACGAGCGTTGTGATTGTAATTAAATAACAACATGTTGGTATGTTCCTTTTTGAGAGAAAATACGTTAATTCAATGTCTAAAAATTGATGAACTAAGTATTTATTTATGTATCTTTTAGACTTTTTTCATATAATTCTTGAACACTTCTTGCTTTATACCTTTTTTCTGAATAATTGCAATTACATGTAATTCAATCTTTAATTCAAAAATAATAAATAAAAGAATCACAAAGTTATTAATTAAATGACTCAGAGATATTGATGCACAGCAAAAGACTACAGTGCCACCACTCTAGACAATCGTGGCACGTTTCAGGACTCAACGGCTAGAAATATAATAAATAAATTTAAATGTATCTGGGTGAATTTAAAATATGATCATTGACTTTTGAAACCTTAAATAATATACGTAGTATTACAAAATACTATATGATATCGATAGCAATTGAATTTGTGAGGAGCTCGTTGGTTTGTAGTGGTTCGAACGCTCTGGTTTCGAATATGAAAACTAAAAGCAACTTTGCGATGGTTGTTACATGGACTGATGTATTTCGAAAGGCACGTTAAGCCGATGAGTCCACGTGGCGGTGTTATAGCCCAAACTCTTCACGTGTTTCTCTCATGTAGAAAGCCTGTGCCCAGCACTGACGTTGATGATTAAATTAATCTCATTGAGTTAATGACAGCCAATTTTTCATTCTGCAGCATGTTGTAAGTGACAAAGTGATGTAGGATAATGGGGTGATCGTATAGATCAGCGATAAGCAATTTACGTTTATCAATGCCGAATACATTTGTAAGGTACCTGACGCATCAAATATTATACGAGTACGATATGGATGAATTTTTAATAAAATAGTTTTAATAAATTTCATTTTGTATATTAACAAATCTGGAATAATTAAAAAGAGAAAAACAAGGAAATTCTATTAAACTTTAGTCCCTTACCAGCCCACTGGGGTTCATTAACTAATAATAATAACTAATGGGGGTCTATAAGCTTATGTCTATATACTAAGATTAATCTTCCAGTCTTTTTACAAAATAGTAGCTTAAAAATTCTGTTAAGCCAGCTAAAAATATTCTGACAAATTAGGACGTGACCAAAATGCTTAAGTTTTTCCCTGAAATTACGAATGCAAGAGAAATGGTCCAGATTTATAAAGCAAAACTTGTTATACTTCCATTCACTCGCAGAAAATGTTTGTCGCAAATATTCGTCTTGCTTTTAATTGCTTAAATTTTATAAAAATTTCTGAGGCAACCAGATTCGTTTCAGCCTAGGTTGTAACTTAGTTAACCTTCTGTAAGACTATTTTGTACAATAGGAGTTAATGTTGCTATGAAAATAAATTACTGATAGTCTAGAAATTCAGGATAAATAAAGTTTTGGCGTTTTGTATTGTATTTGAACATTTATATTATAATTCATGATACATAAATAATTATTATTTATAACGACTTGCCTTAACATAACACAATCAAACGACTATCAAGCTACCGAACTTGTAAAAATACCTACCTTTTGCGATTATTTTTTCATTTCATAATTTATTGTGTGTAAATAAACAATGACATAAGAAATATCAAAAGAAGAAAAGGTCACAAAAGGTGTGGCTTATTTCTAACAGAAATTTCTGCCAACCCACCTACGATAGGTTAAGTGCTAATTATTAAGTACATCTGTTATTTCTTTTGTTTTGAGGACAAATACAAATAGCAAATTTAGAGGTAAAATTACAAAATACGAATTTGCAAATTTACGAATTATACATAAACAACTATTCCAAAGCTATGAGAAAGACTACGCATTAAAGTGACAAAAAATTTAATCCCATATCATGCATTGAAAACTAGGAGTATACAACCTCTCGCTGCTTATTCTACTTTATAACCAATCCAACCAACAGCCTCCTTTATGAGCTTCAGCATAAGAATGAATGTTGGTAGCAACATACATACTTCAATATGAAGGAATGATTACATGCGGGAGCACGGTATTCATTAGTTATGAATCAACAAAAATAATGGACAGGATTTTTTCCTGGATTGAAATCTGGGAGAGGAGGGGGACCTGGAGGATAAAGGAATAATGGAAGAGGATTTCCATGGTCAATGATTAATTCCACAACACGAACGGACAGCTTCGCTCTCTTTTGTTTGTGTTGGCCCGGTTTCTAATGAACTGACAGACCCAGCTGTAAATCGAATAGGGATTTACGCCAATATGGTAAAGGATTAAGAATACGTATTTAATTTATGCTATCTAAGTATATGATAACCAAAACCTGAAGTTATTAAATTATAAGTCACCGGCAGCAGATTTCTTAACCAAGATGATACGGATAAATTACCTACGTTTATTATACGTTTCTATCATTGTTTTCCGTTTAGCTGACAAATACATAATATGCAGAAATTAGTTCCTAATGACCCAGAAAATAGGGGTCTTCTTATAGGGGTTATTTGTCTATCGGAGTGATACATAGACATGGCAGCTCCTAAATGAATGTATCGGTTTTTACGATATTTTATTTATGTGTTCTATGTTAAGTCGTCAACTGTAAACCCAATTCTTTTGTTTGTATGTAAATAAATACCGAATAGTCCCATTTTAGTGGGATGCTATTTAAATGAGATCTTTAGACATAGAAACGGAATAAATAACAGCCAAACTATAGTAACCAATAATGTACCTTTTATTCATCGAGGAGGAATCCAATTACGGACCTACCCGCCACTGGCTAAACGACGGACGTGTGTGGGGCTCGCTCAGTACCTGATAAAGTGTCACTAGGAATACCCACTAAAACTCCCCGGTGCCATCTCTCAATTGCCCCTCGCGAAGGAGACCTGGGTTCTGCCAAAGAAACTCACCAGACCTCCCTCGAAACCAATAATAGACCTATAGTAAAATCAATTTTAATATAAGCACTTAAGGTATTATTTGTCAGAAGGCATTTTCTCCACATCACCATAATTAAGTTCTATTCTTGTTATTAGTGAAAGTTGCTCTTTAAATCATTTTTTTTTTAAGTTTTAATATCAGTTTCTACTAGGGAGCCTTTATGACCAAATATTTCCTATTGTTGTATTCGGAATTCTGAAGCCGTATAATATTTTGTTCTTTAGAAAAATGTATTAACGCACGCGCGAGCAGTGTGGGACTAGAGAAACTGAGGCTCTTTACCCTCTAAAAAAATTGGATCTACGTTATCTGGACTTTAACACGCGCAGGATACTTCACGCAAACTACTGCACTAAAGTATAAAAGCGACATTGCCCGCCGCTATTGGACCCAGCAAGAATGGCCATTTCAGGGAACTGTACCACTACGGGGTGTTTAATGTCGATGACAAGGCCCCACCCTATCACCTACCTCCCCGTCTATGGCGGTCACGGTTGAGTGGCAATGCGCCCTGCGCCCATCCTATGAATAAGTCGTCTCCAGCGGAGACTACTGCCTACCAGGGTATCTCACTGTAGGCTATTGCGTTAACGACTGATGCTCAAGAAGTTCTTCATACGTGTATGCAGGTTTCCTCGTGATCTTTTCCTTCACCGTATAAGCATCGAATAAACATACATATGAATTCAAACTTTGTAACACATTGGTACGTGGCGGGGCTCGCACTGCTGTCTACCGCATAGAACACCTTACGCACTAAACCAACGACGCTTTGTTATGCTTATTTTAAATTTAATTACCATATTATTTTAAGTGTATTTATTTTACTTTATTGAGTATAATACGATGGTAGATACAAAACTATAGAAAATTCTTCTTTTACATGATTTTTTTTTTCAAGTTTCTTTAGAAATGTTATTGCAAGTATTTGTTAACAAAGAAATTTTATTTCGTCAAGTTGATGTGGATAATAGACATTTGAATTTATAGATTTAAAAAAAAACATTGGTTATTTTTTAAAAAGGTAACCTCAACTCAATCACTTTGCTGGTCTGGTACAATAAGTTCCGATATAATTTATTGAGAGATAATAAAAAAACAATCGTATCTGGTTTTTACGGAAGACATGTAAAGAGTAACAAAAAAACTGTCGATTTTCTATTCCAATCTAATTTTTATAATTCTGTAAAGATCATTTTAACTTAAATAACCGT
Source organism: Acentria ephemerella (assembly GCA_943193645.1). Taxonomy (NCBI): domain Eukaryota; kingdom Metazoa; phylum Arthropoda; class Insecta; order Lepidoptera; family Crambidae; genus Acentria; species Acentria ephemerella. The sequence goes on along the minus strand of OW971886.1, from coordinate 3,354,270 downwards.
AACCATAAAAATAAATATCGCTTTTATTAGATACATGAAATAAGTCACAAGAAATGAACTACATTTTATGCGTGGCTGTCACCTAGATATAAATTCAATCTCAATAGTTATCCAATAATAACTGAAGTGTATTAAGGTACTACTAAATATTCAAGTCAGAGTCATAAACCAAACGTATAATATATCAAAAAAAAGGCATTCTGACTTCAATAGATGTTATTTCTGCTCTCTCTAGTGACAGGAATTCAGTGTGAAACCGCAGTGGTTTTATTGCCATATAAAAACCGAGACTCGTTTCAGTGGTTGGACGGGAGGCGAAAAGTCGAATCTTTTATTCTGATAGCGGTGCATTGTCTAGAAATTTTATATGCGATTCAGCGATAAAATGAAATACTGAAGCGATTGCACGGTGCTACTTCAAATAGATTTACAAGACCCCGATTAGCTATGTACATATTTTTTTGTGAGAAAACCTTTTATTTTATAAAAGTGAAGATAAAACCTTCTTTTTTTAATGAAAAGGAATCTCAAGCAAGTCTGATTTAAAAAGACTACCATCACCTAGAAAATCATAAACGACATTCAGAACTCATTTGATATATCAGGTGTATTGACATTCTGGGAATAAGAGATGTTATTGCCCTGAATGACTAGTGCGTCCTTTGCCTTCACATCCAAACACAGCAAACTATCTCGAGGCAGTAAGCCAGGCTTCCATTTTTATACTGCGTTGCAATACTAAGCCCTGCAACAGTTTCATGCACAGGTGTATAATCATCTACCTAACATCGCTCTCTTGTCCCAGGCAATCCCAGCTGTAAATCTGTACTCAACAGATTTAATCTAATTTAGGAAGGGATTTAGAATATCGTGTTAAATTTTTTTGTCTACGTAACCTACATCACCGAAACCTGAGCTTATCAAATCATGAAGTGAAATGGCAGATATACATTTCCTGAGATGATACTGATAAAATTACGTACCCTTTGTGTAAGCTTTAGTCATATGGAAACGTTTTGATCATTGTTATTTGACTAGCTGTCAAATATATAATAAGTAGTTCCCAATGCTTCATAACAGAGACATTGTTGTCGTTTGCATACAATTTAGTGCTTAATCAAATCCCGGAAATATAAAGTTTTCTTCTAAGTTTAATGTGACTAGGTAGCTCCTAAATGATTAAACTTCTTTTACAACATCTTCCGTCTAGTAGTAGAGTCTAGTAACAGTTTTATTCTAGGGTAGAAAATCATAAACCATTACCACTATCACAATTAAATAGATCATTTGAACAGAATGTGTTAAAATATCTTTTTTTTGTTAAAATATCTTAATAAGTAGCGATGATCATGTGTTAAATGGGAAGGCCAAATCGTATAGCATAAACGGAAACTAAATTAGGGATGGTCGGGTAGCACTTACCTGAACCATTAGTCTCGGGCGAATCTAACAGCTTTAAGAGGAGACTCCGGTCTCGGGAAATATCTGTCCGTTAGCTTGTTCTGATAGTGACTGATGAGACTTACTGGCCAACTAACATATTGATCCTGATTATCTTAGCACCTTCTCTGTACGTTTCTCCTTTAAGTTTAGAATACAGCTTGGAGTGATTTGATGTTATTGCAGAATTTCGTAAAAAAAATCAATTGATAGACCTTGTTGGTAAAGGGTTTTATTTTTTAATTTAATCAGTTACACAATTTATTTATTTTATTTATTTATTTATTATAACAGAAAAATATACAAACATAACATAACAGAAAATTATAATACAATACTGTTATAACAGAAAAATAGAAGATAGTAATAGGCTGCAACTCACATGTGTACGCCGCTTATCATAAAGGGACTTCAAATTTCATTGCTGGATTATACATAGCTTTTCTAGCAGTAACGGTGGTAAGCAGCATTCCGTATCCACGGAGTACCGAGTAGTATTGTGGGTTCTTAACCAAGTTCAAAAAAAGGAAGTAGTTTTATTTAGACAAGTCTTTTTGGTTATATTTAGTCTATATTCAAGGTTGTTGAAAACTCATTCTAGTATAGAATATGTCTGTAAGAAAAAACTTCTTCTAATAAACCAAATAAATAGTCGTGCAATTTTTGAAAATACTTTACTCAAAAACATATACCCTTTTGTTATATAATTCGTACCTACGCAGGTGTGAAAATAATATATTCCTTTTTCAGCGACTAATGTAAAAAATCGATTCATTGTATTACACCTGCTTACATTGCATATATTTCAATACATTCCACTCCTCCATTTAAGACCGTTCTTAAGAACTACATTCTTTATTCACAGACCACTTTGAGGATGAACTAAAAGCTACATTTGGCTCTTCATCTTCATACTTTATTGAATAGATATCTATTATACTGTTGAATAATTTTCATTTACTGCATGAAATCGTTCAGCACAAGATTAATTGGTGTTGTCCAGAGTCCAATCGACAAGGGGTGAGTGACAGTCAGACATTACTCGATCTATGCAATGAACTACGGAAAATCGCTTCATGTAATTAATTGAGTTTTCAGACGTCGAGAGAGTCATTGATAAATTGTAGTGGAAATAAGTACGATTCTTCTTCTGCAATAATAAGTAGCTTATGTGCTATAGTTATATTTTCTGCATTATCACTAAGAATATTAGTTTGAATCGTAAAATTCTTTAATTGCCTATTTATTCAAATCGTAAATAGTAGATAATTTAAATATTGAATCTTCCATAAATTACACAATGAAACTGTTATTAAATACAGCTCTAAGACTGAAATTCATTAAAAAAAATAGACATTATAATTATAGACCGATAAAATCTTGGAAATTATCCAAATATATTATTTATATTAGGAATACGATTCATTCATCTTTTGATCATCATTCATCGATCAGAGAACGAGAATATCATAAACCACAAAAGCATACAAATAAAGAATCTGTCAGACATATATCAAAGTCACTCAAACAGAAAAGAAACAAGGATCAAAGAGGAAAAAAAATAGCAGTAGGCCGCTTACAATCAGTCTAAATTAGAGTCTGCTAACGTTTGAGCGCGGGCGGCGGTAAATCCCCTCCGTAGCTTTATTCCGTCCCGTCGCACCAATCAAAGCAATTAAAGAACAATAAAAAGAAAAAAACCGTTTTCCACCCACGTAGAGACACAATTGGGGGGCGTAAATTGCTCCCCCACAGACAATGCACCCGAATTGAACATGATCACTACTGTTCCATTGAAGATTTCGACTTGTTTGCGAAGAGGATATTTTTAGGTGTGCATCTAAGCGTTTACGTTTTAAAGAAAAGGAACTTTATGGGCTTACAAATAAAAAGAGGCTTTGAAGTATATTCTACGAGCATATATATACTTTTTTTGATCGCTTAATCGTAGTTTACAAAATATTTCCATGCCTTATTTTTGAAATCACATCCGACCATTTTGCTTTCCGTGTGAGGAATAGATTTCTTTGTGATTCTACTAACATGTGCTGATTGACAGTTTCTCAGCCTGAGTTGAATTTCATAGTGTCTGCTTTCTAAGTAGCAGTGTATTTATTAGATCATATTTTAATTCTTCATCTGACAGGAAAAGCCACTTATTCAAATTTTTGTACATTTAGAAATTATTATTCTGCAATGTTTAAGAACTGAAATAAGGAAATACTTATGCAAAAATAATCAAGCACGGGTAGTATTTGAATATTTTAGCAAAGGTATTTCTTCTTAAAGTATTTCTTTTTGAAAAAAAACACTAAAAATCATTGAAAGTCATTTCTCGTTGTAATCGACTCCTTCAATTCAGAATATTAAATTATTTTTGAATACATTATTTTGTTGCATCTATTACGAATATTAACGATCTTGTACAGTAGCTTATTTTTAAGTAACCAAGAAATTTACAGCCATCAATTTTCGGAGCACGTTTCGGAACGCATCGCTAATGATCATAACGATTATTAAAAATCGCTTAAAGCACTGCTCAGGAGAAATTTGTAAAAGAATGAATAGAGTTATGTCCTTGAAGTTACATAAGAATTGTGAAAGTATATTATTGCATTACACCTTTGCATTATTACTACATTATTTTCTTACAATCATAATTAACTTTTAGCAACGAATACGAGTAATAGCTAAAAAGCCTCTGACGCTAAATAGAAATCATTAAATTAAGTTGACGTATTATTATGTATTTAAGTTTTACGCATATTTTGTAATACATAATGAGAGAATAGAATAATGTTGAATTTATATGTGCCTTCATAACGAGATCTATCTAGTAACATATGTTACTAGATGCACTCAACAACTAAATAAACACTCTGGGATACTGTACTTAGAAGCCTAGTTTCCGCAAGAGGGTTAGAATAAAAGAGAAACGACTAATCGAGCGAAGGAGGTTGTTCCGACAAAAAACAAAGCATTCCGCTTTCGCTGCGCAGTGAAAAGAAAATAAACCCTGCCCCTAGATACTTTACTCTGTCTTGCCTTGCTTACAAATGAAGTGGGCCAACGAATTACAGTGGGAATGCTCGGGATGAAATATCAGGAGAATCGTTGGAATACCATAAAGCAACACATTGAAGAATGCCTTATTTTACGTTCCAAAAAAGAAGAGATTGCTTCAATATTTAAAAGGGCGGGATGAATGCATAAGGACTGCCTGATGGGAAATGGTTTCATTAGCGTATTAAGTTAATCCCAGTCAAAGATAATCTGTAAAAATAATCAAATATGCTCTGAGAAATAAAGATGTCGTAATGTTTACACCAGAATTAACTCTAGTCCCTGTTTTGTAATAGCGTAAGTCCAATAATATGACGTATAAAGCATGTTGTAATCAATTCTTAATCAAAGATGTTTTTATTTTATAAAACACCATCTGACACTAATAGTAGCTTCTTACCACACACGTATTGCAAAATAAAGAGGAATGTTTACCGTGTATCTAGGGGTTTTAACTATTTTATGGTATTCTTCCAAGATTAACAATCACCGATAGCCCTGGAAACACCATACAGGCAGCTGTCAACTTACTGTGGACGAATGCATTAACGTTGTATCAACTTTAAAACACTATCCATCATAGAGATGTCATAAGCGACACACTTTATTATCCATGCATAGTAACCTATAATTTTGCACACATAAACAATAATGTATCCAGATATGGTAAAGAAAAAATAGTAACATTATGGCAATTGTTGATATCTTTTTACAATTAATAGAAATTATAAATAGCGATTAGATCGCAGTCTCTTTTTGGAGTCCCCGCTTTCATATCACTAGTGCTTTTTTTAATGTTTTACTTTTATTTTGTATATATTGAATGTCATTTATAATTCATTCTATATATGTGAATTATTTCATTAAATTAAGCATACTTTTATTATTTAAGCACAACCTATTAAATAATAAAAACGAATGCTTTATACAATTAAGTCCGCCAATTGTACCTTTATATGTGCAAAAATATACATAAATAAATAAGGTTTTCTAATATATGTTATTAATGTTGCATACGACAAAGATTTATGATAGTCCAACCCCGATATTGAGAACATCTGGTTTGTATCATAACTAGCTACCTATTTTATATTAAAATGTTGGTGCTGTGTAGTACATAAATAGGCATTAAATATTTTAGTTACCAAAACCAACTATAGCTAGTAAAACACAAGAAATTGAAAAAATAGTAATAACGCAATGCCAACTAGTGAAGGCAAATTCTACAATACATTTAGACAAATTGCCGTGATATATGGTGCTGTCAAGAACCCAGCGTTTTGTCGTGATGGTATCGTGCCGAGCGTTTCCGTGACTGATGCAAACCAAACACACATAGATTAAGCTGAATTGCGGGGCCTCGCGCTTTCAAGATGTTAATCGCCTCCTTTCAAATACATGACGTAGACAAATTTAATTAAACAAGCTTTTACACTCCATAACGTTCCATTAATAATTTAGAGCAAGGAGCATTTAGTACAAATAAAATTAAGCTAGGTACCAGGTACATATTAATTAATAAAATTATAGTCAATATATCATTATTTCTATTCTGTACTTAACGTCGTAGGTAAACTCATTTAAGCGTAATCTTGAAATAAGATTACGATTAAATGAGTTTAATAATAAATTGATTAAATAGATAAACTGATTTTAATGCTTCACTAGCTTTCTTCGCATATGGACTCCTCTGGACTGCTTATCATCAGGTGGTATCGAGTCATTTGCTGAGCTTAATATAAAATAAAATAAAAAAGATACTGTTAACTGTTTCGAGTAACCTCTGTATTTTGATCTAAATTTATAACCGATTAAGATTAACGACTTTACCTTATATAAATACTGAACATGTTTAATTCAATTTTGCGACACAAAAATATAATTTCTATAAGTTTCCATACTAGCTTATTAGCGAATTATTGACAGACTTAAGTTAATTCATTGATTTTCATTGTTAATTGGGTATCCATAGCTGCTTACAGGATACGTTATTAGGCACGGGTATAAACAATATGAAGACGATAAGTTAATTTAATTGAAAAGTTTACTTTCCATTTAAATCAGGTATTATGCCCGCGATGGGCCCTTTATCAAGGACCTGCCTACATAAAGCTTTTTTCCTAGTTACCTTCAGTTAATGGAAACGTCAACACACTTTACGTCAAAATGCCAAAATGTCGGAAACATTGTTCCTGGCATGTGTCAACTGGGTACTCTCCCACTCACCCAAAGCGCTTCCACGAACAAAAACGTTTTCTGAATTAAAACGTATATTCAATATTCTTTAAGGCTTAATTTTTACACATTGCTATTTTTGCACAGATATTTTTACAGAAAACTTATTATAAAAGATGTTTGTGATAAGTTACTATAACATAACCTAATGACGTCTGAGTAACAGCAGCACGGAATTTCTTTATAAAAATCGCAGACAATAGTACGATATTAGGATTTATTACAATCTCTCTGCACAAATTTTTTATTTATGTTACTTTTTTAAATATAATGTATTGCTACCGCGCTTAAGTAGACTTAATTTTAAAAGTATGCACCTTAGAATGAAAAATAAAACAAAATAGTGTCCCATGTTGGCAACATTTTATTTCGGCTTTCATACTTTAGATGTAGGTACAAGGCTGATATCGGTATATAGCTCTTACTAGTCGATATAATAAGTATATATAATAAGTGCAAATGTAAAAATAAAATGATATGAGATCTATTATATGCATTTGCTATGGTTTTTGAGTGAGTCTCGGACTGAACTGCCAGAGACATAACTGCGACAGACAAGACCACAAGCAGACTTAAGTTCGATAAATATTGGTTAGTTTAATTTAGAACTGTGATCAGCCAGTAAGATGAAATGTACGATGTTTACCGCAGTTCAATTCGAGACTCTTTTGAGTGTCTATCAAACAATTTCTTTGTAAAAGTACTACAATATATACAACATAATCTTAAAAAGTCTAATGATAGTCTGAATTTAATCATTTGTTGGAGTGTAAATAAATTCATAAATGAAAAACGGTTTTTGAATATTGTAAGTATCGACCTTCTTTAGAAACTGAAAAGTTTTTGGAGCCTCGCATAATGTCTTGAGGGATGTTATTTAAAGCATTTCAATTTTCATCACTAAGACACGGACTCAAAACTTGTTAGCTAAAAATTTCAAGGTCCATTTAACAAATCCGTGTTTCGGACAGAGATTAACGTATTCGGCGTCTGATTAATAAACCTTAGCTTAATTAAATATAAAATACAATACACACCCGTGCATTTTTACCGGGAAATATAGTTAGTTATATTTTTAGTAACAACAAAAAGCTTTATGCCACTAAAAATCCAATTAAATTTTTGGAATAAATAAATGTGCGAGGTCGAACAAAATTTATTGTTATCAAACTATTCATAATTCTCAACAATTTGTTATTATACATTAAATTATTAGCATTTTACTACTCAAAATTATAATTTTGAAGTAGGCTGTATGCTAACTTACCTGGCATTGAACACGTAAAAATAAACTGGCGCGTCATATCCCATAATATTGAAGTTTTGTTTTTATCGTATTTGTCGTAGTGGGATAAATTATTTTGCATCGCAAAACTGATGAAAAATGTCGTATAAAACTCATGCTGCTCAACATACACTCTGCTGAGTTACGCCCCCAACTCACCTTTATCATAATTTGCTATAAAAGCTTCGATGATATTAACATGAGTTATTCAGCAAAAATACTAGATAATAATGTGAGATATGGACATAAGTATCTAAAAAGTAGGTGTTTTATAAAATAGATAAATATTTAGATGAAAACGAAAACTTTTGAAAAACTATATCTCACGATATATTTTATTTTGTGTGATGTAATAAATTGTTAATTTTTTTTTTTCTATTTATAGTATTTAAATAGGCTTGTTTGGTAAACGTTTGCTACTTACTGTTTGTTTAATTTTAATTTTGTTATACAGACATAAGGTTTAATTAAATATAGTTTTGATTGACAACAAATATCTTTATATTTCAATTAGAACATCTATATTTTAAATTATTTGTTGTAAAAGAATCTATATACTCAAATATTAGTCTTTTGTTACTAGAGGATAGAGAGATATCTGCGGAATTACTCAGTAAAGTTTATCTTTAGATATCCAATATCATTTCTCCCGCGGGTAAATTTTATAGCTGAATTTTTTTACAAATCCATTATACTCCCAGAATTCCTTATAGACTTTTTTATTGTGATATCGAATTCGAATAGCAGCTAAAGCTCCATTTATTACCATTATTTGTGTAAAACTGAAATGTAGGGCAGGGAAATAAATGTATGCAAAGAACTCTGCAATATTAAAACAGAAGTTGTTAAAAGTTCCACGTTTTTGGAGCGAGAAAAATTTGAGTTGGGCTTTGGTCATCATTGCGGTCAGTGAATACGGCAATTAAGTTTGTTCTGAATCAGCGAAACCTAATTGAGTTTCAACTGCGGTAATTGCGAGCTTCAGTAAAAGGTTCTCGGATTCCATATCGAGAGAGCCATTGAACTGTTTGCGTTCTGGGAAAATATAGTTCACGTACACAACATTGGCCCCATACAATTCTGCCTTCTGAGTCCTTAAAAACTGTTAATTTTGTGAATACCCATATACAAATTCTGTGAAGTATTAAATGTTTTTTTTATTTATTTTTATTTAAAATTACCGGTATTTTAGTGTGGAAAATCATCTATTCTATTCTATTCTATTGTGCCATGTTGTAGATACAAAGTCCACAGAGATAACAAGTGGTTGATAATGTATATAATATTAAGTCGACAGTACTCCTGTCTACTTCGCCTGAGATCCGTATGATGAGTACGAATATTTGATCACGAATCACTATTTATTATATATTTTCATTTCATTATAATTTAGAAAATATTTAAAAAAATATATTTTTAATGTGGTTTAAACAGGATTATCTTATAATACTTTTTTTCAACTTTTTAAATAGTTCTTTGCAACAGAGATATGTTTTGTTTATTCTAACAATATCAGTATAAATGGATCCCTTTTGAACCCCGTTCTAGTACTCGTTGCTATAAGTATGGAGTACTCCACGTGATATACGGATCGTTAAGGAAAAAAGACGAAAAGGATTTCTTTGTTCTGCTGATTCGCTTGTCTTTTGAATTTTCGCCAACTTGGGTATCTTGTGATCATTAAGTGCACTTGTTAGCCAGCACTTTCCGATTGAAATACCTTTGTATAACTCTTGCCTACATAAAATACAGTAACCCACAAGGTACATCTCTAGGTGACAGTAAAATAATGAGTTTGTATCGGTATGAAAAAATGTCGATGTTCAACTGAGTTGTTCTCTTTAATTTAAGTATGCCCTCGGATTCGCCCGCTTCGAATCAGAATCAGACGTCATAATAAAGGAGACGGATAAATAATATCAGTGAAAAATATCAGATCGTTATGTGCGCCATTTGAGCTCAGTACGGCTAATAATATTCAAACGATTTAAAAAAAGAACGTTAAATGTTTAAAAAGAGAACCACTTAAATAAAATTTAATCAAAGTACCTCCATCAAAGCAAAGTAATTCTTGTAATCAGAGCATTCTGCATATTTTGACCTGATTTTTCCGAGAAGATTCCAAAGTGGCAATAACATTCGAATGGGTATTAAAACAAACAGAAAAGCAATTAATGTTTCAAAAGTACGGTTGAGACTGGTTGAGTTGATAATAAAGGTCGACTGTAAATAGGTAGTATATTTTGAAGTCAGAGACAAATTAAAGCTGCTTGATTGATCTGTTATATAAATATTTACATTACATACTTCTTGGCAACCTTGTTGTTTTCTTAAAATTTGATTTAAATTCTCTGCGCCCGCTGCATCGTTCCATCTATTACTACGATGCCATAGCTATGATATAAGTAACGGGTGTGGAAAATCTGTACTGCCTTGTGCCAAAGCACTGTCAGGTAACGGAATGCTCAGATTGGCGTTTTGCCCTTCCTTCTCACAACTAAACAAAATCAAAAAGCTCTTAATTAAAATGCTCTAAATTACTAAGTTCTTTTAAATCTTCCTAATTCAAAAATACCACACCTTTATGACGGATACTCATACTCACTTTAGCTTAAGTATTGTAAAGATAAGTATAAAATAAATAGGCCATTTTCTCGCAATATTATTAAAATGATTATTGTTCTTGGTAATAAGATTGCTTTTTGTTTGTAGTAACTTTAATTAATTGAAATACGTGTTCACTTTAAACTGGTTTATTTGCTACTAATTTCTAAATTAAATAATCTGCATTAATATAGGTGCATACACACACATACGTATTCTTATATCTGTTATTACACACACACAGAATTATATCTAACATACCGCCCACCAAAGGGACTATAAGGGCCTTTAACATATAATTGAAACAAATACATTTATCTTATAGTAATAAATTATACAATATATATTAATTCTCTATGGTAATCTCTAAGTCTATTGGTAAATAACTTTACTTATTAAATGATCTTTGGACAATGCTATCACCACTTTTTACGCCGTATACTCATGTGATATCATATGCGCCCGTATGCTTTCCCGTTCTTGCATTTTTGACAGATATTCGAGTTGCCATCTTCACCAAAAGTCCTTTAATAATTTTTGTCGGTGCTGTCATCGTGACAAGTGAGTGAAGGAAAGGTTTGAAAAGTCTGGTGTTGGGACAGTAATAGGTGATTTTTAGAATCAAGTATGATTGGATATTTACCATCTTCATCTAAGTCAGAGTGACGGAGTCTGCCGCCCACCCTGAGAATACCATCATTATCCAGGTAAGGTTTTAGTTTATTTAATTTGCTTGTTTTCTTAATTTGGTTTTTTTATTTTCAGGTGCTGTATATCATCCTTAAAGCTTTCGCTCTGAACTAATTTAATACAAGTTTTTAGTGCATCATCTATTTCACTAGTGGTGGTAGGTTTTATCTGGCTCTTGGTCATCATTACGCCACAGTATTCTTTGCAGGTCTCTGTCCTTCTCAGCAACCAGGATTTGTAGATACATTTTTTGAATGTCGGCGACGAAGCAAATCTTTTTCAGGCGCCATCTCATAATAAGACTTCTCATCATAACATAACGATATATTATAAGTACTTTTCTGAGATGCGTTAAAGACTGTACGTATCTTGCTTGTTTCCCTTTCTTCTTTGATTATATGGTGTAGGTATACAGATGGATAAGAAATTTCTGACTTGGATACTTCTTCCATGAAACTTGTTTCGTATTCGTTCGTGACTGCGACATAATCTTTCTTAAGCTTAGAGTTTTTCTTGAATTTTTGTTCTAATTGATATAGTCTTTTTAAAGCTACTGTTCTCGTATCTCCTTGTATTGATAAAAGCAGTTTAGTGTTTATAGGTAACGCCACAATATATCGTCCTTCGTTGTTTCTTGTAGTCGTAGCCTCGTAGATTTCCTCGCACTTATGTTCTTCTGCTGTAGGTATTTGTTTCTCGTATGGATCTTGTTCCCACATTCTTTTGAGCATGTTGTCAAGGTCAAGGTTATGGTGCATGACAATTTTTTCATTTCTTGTTACATCGTTCTCAACGTTGCCAAAAAGAATCCAGCCCAGAGTCGTATTTTGCGCACATGGTGTATCCGATGGGCCCTTGATAACTTCACTCTTCATAATTTGGGCACAGACATCAACACCTAATAACAGGTCCACTTTAGCTGGTTGGTTGAAGTTTGGATCAGCCAAAGCAAGTCCTTTTAGGTGTGGCCAAGTACAACTGTATATACTTTGAGATGGTAATTGAGTAGTGAGATGTGTCGACATAATGTACGTTTTAATTTTCAGGTTGAAACTTGCGTCATGTCTTGATAGTATTTCTATTGTAGTAGCATGTTTGACATTTGTTTTGGTGGAACCAACTCCAGTGATCGTACCATTTACCGCTGTTCTCTTTACTCGTAGCAGTTGTGCCGCTCTTTCGCTGATAAATGTGGCTTGGGACCCATGGTCTATCAAAGCCCGGAGCACTATCATTTGTCCCGATTCGTGGTGTCGTACTGGTACTAGGGCTGTAGCTAGTAATGCAGTGGATACATTGGCTGCGACATGCGAAGAAAGTGTAATAGTGGACTCATCTTGCTGTACAGGAATCAAGTTATTTTCCACCTCATTGTAATTTGCTTGAATCTTGTCTGGTTGGTTTGATGACGTCATTGGTGCAGATTGGTGAGTTAACGTGTGATGACGTTTGTGACATATACGACAAGACATCTTTAATCGACATAGCCTAGCCGAGTGTCCTGGTGCCAGACAATTAAAACATAGGTTATGTTGTTTTATATACTCACACTTTTTTTCTGGGCTTTGTTTAATAAATTCCTCACAATGACACAATGTATGATTTTTGCTACACTTCACGCAACATCTTGGCTTTTCCGAAGGTGAAGTGTCCGTAGTTGATAAGTGAACAGCGTATTCTCTTTCTCTAGGTGTAGGTCTTTCTGTTGACGGGGTTGTAATAAGCTCAAGTGTTCGGAACTGTGAATGCAAAAACTTACTTAGTGCTTCCCATTTAGGTAACCCTTCTGCGTTATCCTTATATGCAACTGTTTCCCAATCACGATGAGTTTCTGGGTCTAATTTCTGAACTACTAGAAATATTATGAGCGGGTCCCAGGAGTCTGTTGATAACCCAAGGCTCTTAAGGGCGTTTAGACACTCTGTAGTTGTATCTAATAATGACTTGATGTTATTTGCAGACTGCATTGTTATTTTCCTTTGCGTAAATAATCTTTTAAAAATAGAATTAATAATAATTCGTTTATTACCGAAACGCTCCTTAAGCATACACCATGCCTCGTCATAGTTAGCTTCCGTTACTTGTACGTGCTTTAAGAGTAACAAGGCTTCTCCCGTAAGGCTACTTTTTAAATAATGTAATTTCTGTACTTTGCTTAGTGATATGTTGTCGTGCACAAGTGATACAAAAAGATCTTGAAAGGTAGGCCATTCATCGTAAATACCGGAAAAATTTGGAAGTTGAATCCTTGGTAACTTGACTTGCAGTTCCCTGCAAGAGCCGTAATTGAAGTTGCTATTTTCCGATTTTCCTTGTGTAGGTATATTAATCGACGATAATAAATCATCTAGGTTGGCCAGTAAACAAATGTACAATTCTTCTTGGACAAAATAATCTTCATTAACAAAATATGAAATGTTTTTTCTATTTGCTTTTGGAACACATTTAACTAGTTCATCGTGTGCATTTTTGAAAGTAGACCAATGATCTTGAACTAATTTTATCCGCGCTTCGATATATCCCTTTGTCAAACGTTGTTTTGGACATTTCTTCAAATTCTCATCAGTTTTCCGTAACAATGAAGCAGTATCTTCCAATACACTCAATATTTGTTCTGGTGTCATTTTTAATAAGCCTTAAAATCGGTAATTAATAACTTCGCTTTTTTTCCGTCTTCAAAATATAATATTTATTATTATTATTTGCGTGAATAACTTCGAGGCACTTCGGGCATTGACCTATAATTTATTGATTTTTCCTATTCTATTTTCAAAAATTGCATTCTTTTTGACGCGGCGCTCGTCAACGCTGACCTTGAGATGTCATCCCTTTTGTGTTATTACTCGGTGCTAAACGTCGTAAGTCGTATGTCTATCCGGCTCGATGTCGACCAAATGTTCTTGATAATAAGATTGCTTTTTGTTTGTAGTAACTTTAATTAATTGAAATACGTGTTCACTTTAAACTGGTTTATTTGCTACTAATTTCTAAATTAAATAATCTGCATTAATATAGGTGCATACACACACATACGTATTCTTATATCTGTTATTACACACACACAGAATTATATCTAACAATTATATTTGATTTATCAGCATCAAAGAGTTTAGTTCAACGCATTAGTATCATCATGATCTGCGTTTTGTTTTATATTAAGCTTTCTTATAAATTTACTTTTTAGTCTTAAAATTAAATAGCTTATTACCTAATAACGGTTGGAAGCTTGTTATAATAACGTATACCATATATAATAGTTTATTTTGTGGAGTCGAGTAGTTTGTCCGACTAGATTGTCCTTCTTCGCTGTATTTACATCAGATATGAGTATTATTCATGAAAATAGTGTTCATTAAAAATGTAACATGTAGGTAAGATATATGCGAGTACTACACAGACTAGTGATTTCCAGAAACTAATTATCAACAAAATCTGTTCGTTCGTGCAAGCTCAGAATAATCTATAACACATGGAAGTTCTGTGTCATTCGAAGAGGAAAATAGATTCACATTGTTTCCCGTCAAGTGATACCCCATCGGTGAGCTGGAAAAAGACAAAAGCTTAAGCTTTAGTAACAATATCATCGACAAAGTTCTTAATCTACAAGTTGTCAGTCTCTTAGTAAGTAAAGTTGAAGTAGAAGAATGCAATAAATTGAGGGCGCCTTAATATTTTTTCTCATCTATCGGAATTGCGGAATTACAACAATTTGTCGGGAATTGTCTGCTCTTAGATAAAATATCTCGAAATGATATCTCCACATCTGTCCACGCCAGCTATAAGGAAGTTTGAACACAAAAAACTATTTCGCTTCCTTTCGCACATTAAACAGAGAAGTTTGGTAAAACAGGACGGAAAAGTTGTTAATTAATCACTCAGAAACGGACAGTATTTGCACTTTGGTTATCCTTATTACTTTTATGGTTTTACTTTAAAGATCACTCAATATGTAAACTAAACGGTCATGGATGCTGAAAAAAAGAATACAAATACTGGGATTAATAGATATTAGTATTCGAAAATGCTTTGTATTTCTTCGAATATTCGAATAAATTTGTTAAAAAAAAATCTTAACCTCTCTTTTTTTAAGTTACGAAAGGCTTAAATCTGTAGTCAGTAGAAAGGTTTCAAAAGAGTTAACACACAGAATGATAAAATAAAACATATAACTATACGCAAGCCATCATGAACTTGAAACTTAATTCTAGGGGATATTGCTATAGATATTCGTGTCAATTTGAACATTAATTACGTGCTGGGATCTGGTTTTTATTTGACCCTACTAGTATAGAAATAGGCGGACTACGGGTACTACGGACTTCGATAGCGTATTGCCCGGTTTCAATTAACTAATTATTCTGTTTCCTGTTCTAAATCATGTTATAATTGTTATCAGTAATTTACAGCAAAATAAGCACAAATGATTTTCCGCTCAAGATCAATATTATATTAAGGTAATAAATTCAGCTGGGCTCTAAACGCTTTCAAATTGCCGAGTCTCGTAATGACCAAACTTAATATTCACCGCGGGATCACGACACGAGCCGGCATCCACAGATACTGTTTTACAGATACTGCAAATTGTTTCTGTTTTAAATCACTTTAACCCGCCACAGTTATGTCCAGCTTAACACACATAATGTTTCGTTAGGCCGCATATGCGGCCTTTCAGAACCCTTCACATTAATGGGAGAATGTCGGCGCTGAATTATTAAAGTCACAAAGCCATTCAAAAATCTATTAATGTGCAGAATAATTAAACTTTAAATTAAAAATAATTTGTAATACGTATTTATTATTAATTTGAAATAAACAAAAAAGATAAATCTGCCTGAAATACCAACTAATGTATGAAATAATAAAACAAGTTTAAAAGCCATTAGAAAACTTTGTCGCTTTCAACATCATTAGGCACATTGTAAACAAATTTCCTACAAAGTTTGTATAAGGTAGATGAAAGGTTACTTTACAATTAACACTAATTATTTAAAAATTTCTTTTGAAACGAAAACAAGAAAAAAATATATAAATTAATGAAAAACAATGTGAATGAAAATTGTCTATCATAATGTTCACGAAACAGACAAATTCAATTTTGTTACAACTACCAATTAATATAATATTGATTTATATGCTAAGCTAAAATCAAGGCTGTATAGATAGATAGACAGACAGATAGAAAATACTGTTTAAATCTTCTCTGATATTACTCCCGGCTATAATACCAAGATTTTCTAAAATTTTATATTTTGATTTTACTTTTGACTTTTCCCGCCTTTATAAATCTGGTTATGTTTCTATAATAACAGGAGTTGTGTTTTATAACACTCGTAATAACTACCCCAGCCGTCGTTCCTAATTACTACTGCAACCGTTTTCACATATTATACGGCCCAAACGATTGTAATTTACAACGTTTAAAGCAATCGGGCGACTTTTCTGGTAAATTTCATATTGAAGTACGTAAAGAAAAAATAGTTATAATTATATAATTGTAACTAGTTGCAATTTTAGTTAATACTAGTTGACCTGGTGAACTTTGTATCATCTACAAACTACCATCCACGCCATCTATTAACAGAAACCCAAAGTAACGATGTCAGTTAGACGATTTCCCATACTAAATTACCAACTTGAATTTATTAATTTATTAAGTTCAAGCTGGTAATGTTTTGGCTTAGTTTGGAAGTTTTGCTTATTATTGTTATTTTTAAACCAACCCGAAATTAATGCAAACAAAACAACAAAATAAAATATTTGTCTAGGCGTTATGATAGAGGTTAAGTGAAACTAACGAATAGGTATTCATTTTTATGTATATATATATATAAGAAGAGAAGAAAATAACCCATAAATGAATATTTATATTTGTAAATAATAATAATTATAATAACATACGTTCTTGGATCATGATTGTATCTAAAGAGTTAATATGTGTTCCATTATCTAAAGTTCTTAATGATGCCTACCTAGGACTATATTGTGGGTGTGAGTTTAAATTTTTTATTATTATTATTAATGAGAATACTACGAATAATTAAAATCGATACGCATGCTGTGACTGTACTACCACTTTATTTGAGTACCATACCTGAGTATGGTACTCAAATAAAGTGGTAATAATGCATCTTTAAGCACGTGGTATAAAATTTAATAAAACAGGTAGCTAATCTGTAATAATTATTCTTTTTAAGAAAAAGTACATAAAGTGTTATTCTGTTACTTTCTACGTGAAGAAACTTATCGGCTCAATAGCAAATTAATCAATCAAAGTGAATATCCGATAAAAGTCTGTAATACAATTTTACTGCCACAATATTGCATGACAACGGCATACGTAAGTAAAATAATATATTTAAATCCATTTTAACGTATTATACAACGCTGCCAAAACTTTGATTAAAATCAATATGGTAGCTGAGCCGTAAAAAGCCAAGAGACTTACGCAATTATTCCACAGAGGGGGGATTTAGGTCAATATAACAATAATTATACCAAAATGATGTAAAATAAAACTCAAAGTAAATATGAGAGGAATTCATAATAATTGGAATGCCATTATGAAAGGTCAATGACCAAATCAATAAAAGCCGGCGGCAGCAATCAAAACACAATAGATCCGGAATGCTACGGCCGCTACGAGCGCTGTCGGGCGCTACGAGGCTATGACCGTCAAACGATACTGCTTCGTATTCCTTTTGTTGTTCGTCCATGAGAACCATTCTCTTTTCCAATCCTCCGTGTTTTGCATTACTTCATTTTTCAGACTAACGAATCGAACGTTTCATCTGCATTGCCAATGATGTCGGGCATCGGCTTTGTCTGCAGATAAATGAAACCTACAATAAAAAATATAATTCATAAAACTGGACCATGTTTTCGGTCACTTCTTTCATAAATGGTGACTTGTAAACTTTTAGATCTCTTCGAGCAAACCAGCCATGGGTGTGTGAGTTTTATTGTCCATTTATAAGTCATACTAGTGCATAGTATTCAATTAAAACTATAATTTACCTATATATAAATTCCGAATATACTATATTGTAGGTATAAAATATTCGGCATTTAAAGGTAAATAAATACAGTCGTATTCGTAATAATGTATTTTAATGTCTATTGACATAAATAATACATGGATTTATATCATAGAATACTTTTTCGCAATTTAAATGGACGCCATACAAAGACCTTAGAAGGATGGCTGAAAATCAGCATTGTACAGAAACTCGTTTCTGGACAGTATATGCTGAGCCTATTAAAATTGCTTTCTTCTTAATACTTACTTAGTTTATTTTGATAATAATTTTGTAATTATGTTTTTAATGCAATAAACGAATTATTATTCTTACTTGAGAAAAAAATAGTGTTAATTAAGTTATAATTTATGAATTTCTTTTTATTAATAATATGTCAACTTTAATCTATTTTCGATCTTTAAATTTAAATCTTAATATTAAATCTATGTTGAACTATTTCCAAGAAATCACGCTAACTCGTGATTCCAAGTTATAAATCAAGTTCAAAGCCAAATTAAGTCGTTTTCGTAAATAGACACATCTAGTATACAGATCCAGGCGAGCTAGAATTGTGTTGTGACTCTTTGAATTTGTATTTCCTAAGCAATTGAAATACGCTTTTAAAAAGTCTGATCGGCATTATCTATGATTGGAACCAAATATTATTTAACAATGAAAATCTTCAATACTATGAACATAATTCTGCGAGAGTCTGAGGTTCCACTACAAGCGTAGGCGTAGGTCCGTAAAGGATAAACTGATCCATGGTAAAAAACTTAAGTGCTTTTCAGGATAGATCGGATATTATGTAGTATTAAAAATAAACCATAAATGTACTTACTGTGGCGCGGCTTGATTCAAAAATTCCAAACCTCCTATACTAATCTTATATCTTTTTATGGTATTTAGCTGTTGTATGTATGATTTAGTCACTATTAAATACACTACATTCTAAAATTTTATTTTGTAAATCTGATTTCTGAAACCTGAATGCGAAATTCTCGTTTACCTTATTGAACTTTATAAATTTAATAGCGTATTATAAATAAATAAAGTTGTGTCAAAAACAACGTCTGGCATATTGGTAACCAGTCTATCACCTAGCACTCACGTACGTACCGAAGTACAAACAAATAGCTTTAATTCTCCCAGTTTAATTTCATACCAGGAGCTCACGATATTAATGTTAATTATTAATTACAACGCAAACAATTATCACGCCCCGTAATTCGGAGACCACGAGGCGGCAGTCTCGAATTATTGCGCTAAATACGGGCCCCAATTTATCTTGAATCTCGTCAGGATCGGCGAAATTTAAATTAAAATGTAAATGTTGTGAGGCAGGACCCTCTCTAATTGCGATTCGCGTCGCCCGTCCCGTCCTCAAACTTGTCCTCTCGCGGTCGGATGCCAAGCCCCACCTCGACCCGCACCTATTTTAATAAAATCGGGCGTTTGTGTAAATTGGAAGTTTTACAGGTGATATCCTTAGCCCTTTAAAACGACCAATAGGTATTTTTAGGATTACGATTTTAATATCATAGTATGTTCTTGCAGAAACTTTGAAACTTACGTACGTACGTGCACTATGCAGGAACACTCTCTTATCTTTTAATCGGTATTAAACTTCGGTTACAAACTTTTTAAATTGTATGTATAATAATGGAAATTTCACATTCAAAATTGTGAAAAAAATATTTTGTTTCCATTAACAATTGAAAGTGAAGCACTGTCGGTTTTTAGTTTTCTTTCTACAATATTAATCATATTTCTTTATTTTAAACACACATTAATGTTATACGTCATATTTATTATATTAATTAAATAATTGTAACGTTAATTTACTATAAATTTAACAACTAAATAAATAATCGGCAACTCATATTATGTAAGGTACTGTCAAACCTATTTTATGGATTTATAGGAGGGGGAAATAATTCTGGGAGTTATAACACAGAGCCGAAAAACGTGAAGGAATTCACGTGAAAGTTTATTTATACAATATGAATAAATATTAAGTTTACTTAAGAATAGAAAGCTAAAAATACAATAATTAAAGTAGATATGTGTTATTTGAAAAAAAATCACAATTGATACCATAGCTTATTATAAACATATCTCTCACATATGAAGTGACAGTTTGTTTAGGAGCTAACGAACCAATCATCAAACGTTTTTGTTGAGTACACAATTTTCGATTAATTGAGTTCCATTTTCAAAATTGTTGGGTCGTGAATTTTATTGGCAGTGCCGAATGTAACTCAATTTTTTATAAATAAAATGTGAAATTGACATTTTCACATGAGTGTGTGTTGGATCGAAACAATGAACATGTATTAAGATGAAATAAAGGGACAGTGCCAACAATAATCAAACATTATTATTAGAGCTACCATTGTCTTATCTTGTGTTAACTGTAATACTAATTCATAATGACATAGGTGGTTTGTAAATGTCATTATAAATACTAAAGGCTGAGTGTTTCTCGCGCCGTTTCTTCTCTGCAGCTACTAATTCGTCGAAGCGGTAGTAGGGTTAGTTGGGAATATGCATAGTGTACATATTTAAATTCTATAACTGGGACCATTTGTAAATACCCGGATAATACCCACTTAAAGTTATCATTATTAACTTTAATTACATTTGTTTATTTATCTCATACATATTCCCTGTTATGACGGTTTAAAAGAACTTAGTAAATGAGTCTATTTTGACTTTGACTTTGACTTAACGTTTTAACTGACAACATAATAATCACCATCAACAGCCTTTATACGTCCGACTGATGGATACAGACCTTCCTATATGGGAGAAAGTATTTTTTATATTTTAGCCATAACACTATAAATTTACTGTGTGAGGAGAGGGTAAAGTATTAAGGCACCGAATGACGTCACTATATATTTATTTGTAAGATAAAAAGTGAAATATTCTATGAATGTTTTTCTGTGATTTTATTGATTTTCATGGTAGTGTACTAACCGTAAATTCCTTGTCAACTTGTGGGCCGAGCGGTAAATCTGTTTAATTGCTGTCGGCACTCGACGGTCCTTTGAAACTGAAACCGGCAGATAATTAATGACTCTATATATTACCACTACTAGGACGAAGGTTATCTTGCGAACCTACCAACTGAACACTAATAATATTGTATCTATATTCTTATTAATTACATTTCTAATTACACTGAAATAATGGTTAGTGAAACATATTGGTCGAAAATTGATAATTCAACAAAACTAATTTGGAATGTGTTACCAGAAAACTAATAATAGTCAAAGTTTACTATAGCTACCGTTGCTTTGTCATTTTTAACCACTCAAATTCCCATTCATCGTTTGTGTATAAAATGAAGTAAACAAAAGTAATGGTAAAATTTTTCTTTTTGTTAAAATGCTTTTTAAAATATAAAATTGAGACAATTTAAAATTGGTGTAATTATACGTTGCACACACTTGTTCATGATACACAAACTTGCACTAAGACAAGCTCATGATAAATCATCAGAAAAACATTGGGAATGACATTAATTTTCGTCCTTTACAACGTATTAAAAATCTATGGTGCCCGAAACTCACGTAAATTTAATATTTACACTTATTTTTTTAAACAAACTAGATTTTAATTGATTGATCGCATTGTATTCGATCATTAAGCATGATTGAATACAATGACACTGCTTTGTGCCTAATTAATCCTTCAGGTCCTAGATAACAGAGAAAATCTTTTAACAAAAGCGCTGCACAGATTTAATATGAAGGAGTAATTCTCCATTAACGGTTTTGTTTACTATCTATGAGCTTCAAGGGGTCAGTAACCCTGTCTTCTTATCCGGATGACCCGGGTTCGAATCCCGGCAGGGGCAGATATTTGCATGATGAGTACAAACATTGGTTCACGATTCATTGATATTTATATGTTTCATTTGTATATTTCTGATGTTTATATACATATAACTATCCATATTCTCCGTTATCTAGTATCCATAACGCAAGCTCTTAATTATGCTTACCGTGGACTATAGGACTGAGTGTAAAAAAATTGTCGATAGTAATTTATCTGTTAATTGACTGCATACAATGCATAATTCTATCATTACCTAGTATATGTGTCCACCAGACAAGCTCATTACTATGTTCACTTTAGGTAGGTGTGAGTGTAATAATATATTTATTTTTATTGAATAAAATGATGGATAGATAAATATATCACCTACCGGCATAGTATTTTACTTTACAGTTTTAAATTATAATAATCATTAAATGATTTGAAATACTCATATTTACCTACATAAAAATATAACGAATCATTTTAGTTTAATATGAAGTAGTAATTAAATTAATTCCTTTGTTACATGGACTTAATAATTAGGGTTAATATATTAAATATTTATTAACTTCGGGTATAATAGATGTGAAACTGCAATTATTATGTTAATCATAATTACGTATAACGTGTTCAGTTGGACATGAGCGTTGTAATATATATTTATATATATATAAAACTAGTAAACAAAAATTTAAATGGAGTTTATGAACAAACTAATTCAAGCTATATACCTTTACCATTCATTGCTTTTTAAAGGTTTACAGCATTAATTAGTATTAAAAAGTATAAATATTGTATGTCGCTGACATTCCACCTAATATTTTTTACTTTATAACATTGTTTGTATGTATAAAAGCATAAGTATGTATGTTGTAAGTATGTAGCATATGCTATTTTAATAAAATGTTCAATTTTGTATGCACAGATGTATCTTAATAAAATTACACTCTGTATCAAAGATTTTTTGGTAGAAATACCATTTGTGTGTCAATCTCTCATGTGTTAATCAGTTATTTATTATTATATGAATGTACAATAAAGAATAAAAATTAATTATAGCAATATTAACTAAAGTTCGATACAGAACCATATTAAATTAAAAACTCCTGCAAAATGTATCATTCATATAATTTGAACACTTTTTCAATACAAAACCTTCACCACAGTTCTATAATTCTCCCATCGGTATTTCCATTCGCCGAAGTTCCATATCAGCTATAACAATTAGAGCGATAAATCTGTTTAATTGCTGACAATCTGGTATCTCACTTAAACTGGAATCCGCTGGCTCGCTACAAAGCGCTTTTTGCTGAACAAACAAAGGGCACTTTAGCGGTTACAATCCAGCTCTTTGTGCTCTATAGTGAGAGATCATTAACCATTCATAATGTAACCATATACTACACATATTTCATACCTTTATTTTGGGCCTACCCTTCCTAACGCTTTATAAGTTGATTGTCAGTAATGTAATGACTAAATGTAATATAATGAAAAAATGATTATTTTTTCTGGTGTTAGATTTTAAAATACAAAAACTTTGTATTTCGCGTGTATTACAAAATTTCTAAGCTTTAAACTAAAGTGAGAATGCTGCCAGACTGGTATAACTTTTTTAACAGATTCCTAATCCCGAGAGCAACTGGGTATTTTACCTCCAACTGACGGACCTCAATTGTTATGGCGGCAGACTTAGTAAGATGATGGTAGCCAGGCGGACTTAGAAAAAGCCCTACCACCAACAAAACCGAGCAGAAAATTTCTGTCACCACTAGGAAATGAACCCCGGAGCTAGATGATCGCAGCAGCTAGACTACAGAGGTTAAACAACAACATAAATTCTAAAAAACTTAATAAAAACTTTCGTTACTATACGGTATTCCAAATGGATAAGGATCTAAATAGGACACTGTTGTGTTTATATTCACCTGTAGGCTTACCCTAAACATAGATCGAATTTTAAAATATACAAACAACAAATCTTTACTTCTTTCTAACGTGTTGACCAAAGTCGAAGTCAAAATAACTTTGTTTAAATTTTGACTTTGACTTATATTACCAAGTGCTTTAAAAATCGTCGTTGCCGGGAATATGTATGAGAAAAATAAATAAATATAATAGAAAGTATGGCACTAGTAATACTGATAACTTTAAGTTGTTATTAACAGGGTATTTGCAGATTGTCGCAGTTTCAAAATTTAGTTAAGTATAAAATTAAAACTAACCCTACAATGCATATTCGTATATATATATTACATATTAATATGTATAACCGCTTCGACGAATTAGTAGCTGCAGAGAAGTGGCGCAAGAAACCCTCAGGCTTTAGTGTTTGAAATTACCAATTTATAAATTACCTATGTCATTATGTATTAGTATTACAAACATAATTCTTTGTTTCACAGTGCGATATTTTATGCATCGGAATGTATCGTCATTTATTATAAAGCATAAGGACGAAGGTGGTTTCAACCCGATATTGCTTAAGAGCCATTACGCTTCTAATTAAAGTCGTTACCTAAATAATTCATCATTAAACAAAAAATCGATAGCAGAAACCTTTGTTCGGCAAAGGTCAACATGAATATGAATTGATGAAACATTATATTTGAAGGTACTTATTTTTTGTTGTAATGCTAATGTTGTATGCCTTATAGGTCGATATTAGTCGAGACTGCTGCTTGGATTAAATTAAAATTAAATTATTTGCCCCCTTTAATTCCAATACAATATGAAAAAGATAAAAACACTTTAAGGAATGCCAAGTTATTTGACATTTATTTTTGACTTATTTTAAACAGCATGTTTAATGATAAGCTCTTATAGAAACGTCAAAACATGACACCAGTCTTTTGTCTTTTTCTGCTTGGATTGTATGGGATAGAGTAATACTGAACTTAAAATTATTTTCGAATGTACACAACGAAAGCGGGGTCATTATACATTGCAACGGTTTTACCTGGACACGTTTAATTAACACTATAATATATTCATCTGTATTTAGGTATGGCTATAGGTTATGTTAGTGAAAATATAATAATATCATAAGTTAAGGGATGTTGAAACTATGATCAATAAAGCTCGAGCGAAGATAATACTGCGAGCGTGCTACAACGCATATATTTATATCTAGTGATTAAAATAATAATAATCGCATAATGAGTTTTACACATATGTATACAATCATACAACATCGATTAAATAAATTGATTGTTAAGCACAAAAGTTATTATGAATAAATGTAAACAGAAACTGGTATCACAGAATAGAGCTTTATCTAATTACGTATTGATCAAAACTAAACCTTTAATCTCACTTGATCTACTTACATTTTATATAGGTTACACTTTTTAAATGTTCAAATAAAAGATAACGGTAATTGTTTCCCAAAAATCCCACTTTACATTTTCAAAAGTATATTATTAGCTTAGGGAGAATAAATAGATCCAAAAACTAGTTAAAACTAAATGAATGATAAAAATGAGAATGTAAACGATCATTTTAACTTAAGTACACTAAGTAATTATAATGCAATCCTTTTTCCAAAGTCATGCAATGATTGTCGTGGAGCTCCACGAATAGCCATTTCTTGGTGAGTAATTGTATATGGTCAGTATCAATAAATTAATTACACATTAAGTCAAAATATAATGTAAACACATTAAATCACTTACTTATTTCAGTCATTCCAAATATCAAAGAGACATCATCCATCCAAGTTCGGTTTAATTAAGTTATTACAGTATTACTATCACACAGATATTCAGTGACCGTAACCGAAGTCACGTTTCATTCGTTTTTTCATAAATACACCCACGTCACTGCTCAATGAACTATATAAGCGGGCTTGACAGTTCGCGCGGTTTGTGGAGGGTTAAAATGCGGCAGCGCGTCTACCCTCCCTTACGTCCGAAAACCGACTGGCAGAGTTTCCCAGTTTCCCAAGCAACACATGAAACAGCCCTTGGGATAAGTCGGTCGAGTACAGAACCTTCACACAGTGACACGGCACAACATAATAGAATTTCGTTAGCATAACCCTCAGATTAAGCTTATGTAAATAACTACAGCACAATTTTTACTGTCTCCGCCCGATCGCGCACTACCGAGCCATTTACCGGGAAAATTGCAGGAAATAAAAAATAAAAACTGATTGTGTCCCTAACGGAATAAGGGAAATTACTTTGAAAACTAACTTACTTTCCGACCAATCAAACGCAGACACTTTCTTGTTTATTCAGATTTACATTTTGTGTGTTATAAAACTTTTATTAGTATTTGACTAGTTAGATTCATTTTATTTCCCTGTGATATGTGTAAGACAAAATTAGCAAGCCATCGTCTTAAATTTTATGCAGTAGTTTTTGTCTAATGTACAGACAGAGAAAAAATCTGAAAACTGTTGTGCTGGCTTCAGTTGCTCTAATAAAGTCATACATTAGTCTCATATCGTTATTTTTCAATATCTGCTATTTTATTTATGTATTACATAACATTATCTATCTGTAAAATACACCTTAACCTTTTAATTATTCTGAAGAAAAGATAACTGTGTTTATTCATAAGTACAAAAAAAATAACTTTTTTAAATTCTTCCCCATCACAAACGTATTTCGCCCAGAGCCATGTAGTTGTATCGACTGCAAGTTACCCACGTTCCGTCCCGGTCACCAACTTAGTTGCGTAGACATATTTAAAGCATAAGCAATATTCAAATCACGGTATAGCTTTAACCGCATCTAAGTAAATTGTCTACGTGTTTGGAACGGTGCCGAATGGGCCACAGCACCGGTACTACCTAAAATTACAGTATATGATGTCGCGTCCGAAAAAGAAAGATAGCCGGGAGCCTTTATGTAATACTACTCAACGAATTGCTCAGCGAATTAAGTGAAGCGAAGTGCATCTTGGCCTCCGATACCAAAGCTCGCCGCGAATCTAGTGGATATAACTCATCAGTACCTAACTCAGATTCGTGGCTTGAATGTGTCAGTGAGTGATTTGCTACCTTTTAAATTCTACAGCGCACACATTTTACTTCAATTAATATGTTATTTAATCTAATGGTTCTTTTATAACGTCATTTTATTTTATGCTGATAAAAATGTGAGATTGAAAAGAAATATTTGGTATATTTTTTATTTTGCTTTCTATTTTAATGTCGGCATCCACCAATTTAACGCTCCTCCTACATTAACGGAAGCGACCGAAGATGAGATGTTTAACGGAGAAGACATTTTTCTGGAGATCACTCCATCGAGTCATCTGGAAGAGATCGCTTTTAGCGATAAAGGCGACCATTATACAAAATTGGTAAATTATTTATTACCTATGTATTTCTTATTGACTTTGTTTATGTACAATAAAGATATATTCTATTCTATTTTTGATACATTTAACGTAGCATGTAAAATACAAAAGCAAGTACAAAGCCGACTAAAACCTTCATTATTCATTATTACATGGAGCAAACAAAAGACATTCGCACAACATAGTTTATAGGTGACATTGAAAAATTATACAATCAAGAGCAGGGACATTAAACCACTTTATCGCTAAATATAATACTAAACTATTTTAAACGTTGTTACTCCTGATAACATCAATGTTGGGAAATTAAATTAGCATTTATTTATAAAGATGTAAAGTTGATAATATAACTCTTAACTTAAAATGTTATTACCACTAAAGCAGAATTATCGAATAAATCTGTGTTTATCAATGTTTTCATCAATATGAAATTTATTCGCTGTTTATTAAATTAATAATTTTAAGTATAAAACTTAGCAGACATAAGACTAGCTCTCTACTCACAGCCATTTAGGAACAACAATATGCTGTAAAACTTAAGTCGTTCTGTAACTTGTTTGACGAATATCACAAAACTTAAGCAAAAGCCATGTAGGGCAAATGAGTTTGACGGACGGCACTTGACAGGGTCGCGTTATGTTATGACGCATATCAAGGGACAAACGTAGCGTAATATTTAACTACACTACTACACAACAACTTTGGAACAACTAAAACGATTAACAACATTATGACTCTTCCTGTGTATTAACGTAGGCACAATATGAGTTGGAAGTATACGTTAAATACTATTTGCTTCAAATGTGATTAGCAAATAATATAAAATTGATTCTATTATTTACAGCTTACGCATGTTTTACTACACAATATAAGTATAAATAATTTTAAAGCTAAATTGAATATCTGTGAAGTGCCGACGAAATATTATAGATAAAAGAATATTGTTCTCACCGATCACCTTCACACCGATGGGTGCAAGGCGTTGTAAATTTAGATATAAAGATCTTTTTATAATTGATAGTGATTTTTGTTAACTAAATGGGAAGGTACATAAATGACCGCGTCAATAAATGCAACGATCCAATAAATACTCGCTGAAGTTATAGCATACTTGGTGAAAGTTATTCTTCTCGATACTGAATCTAAGAAGACGATAAGTATCTGGAAACTTACTGACATTTTATCTGTTAGGGGTGTGCTAACGAGCGATGTTTACGTGACTTCTTTGTCACTCAGAGCTGGAATTCACAAGTTACTTATAAAGAACTTGATAACAATCTGACTAAAAGCCATGATGATATATGTAATTCTTGATTACGGAACAAGACAAAACAGCAGATAAACACAAAGTCAGGTTTATGAATTTTCCAGGAGCAACAAATCAGTTGTATGACCAGCAGAACAGCTCAGCAACTATGGTCAGTACTATGTAGGCTAAATGCAATGTTAAATACCTATTTACTGATGTGGTGTTAGTGCTCTAACACCAAATACCCAACCACCCACCACCCTACCCCAATACTTTCGCTAAGGCCGTCGTTACTAAGCCGCTAAGTTGATAACTCAGAAAAACTGTCAAAATTCATTGCGTCGCGTTTGCTTCGTTTGCGTGTATTTTTAGAGTACATTGTAATTGCACCTTAGATAAACGATTTGCGACAATATACACATCTGAATATCGAATTTCTTTCCGCTGAGAGATATTTCCATCAAACAACTTATTCCTAGTGCTTCCAACTCCCCCTTCCCCTGCCTTATAAAATGTTGTGCCACACAAGAAAGCTTTTTAGCAGTTTAAGCATTCATACTCACGTCTCGCTTACTAGCGTCCGTCAAAGTACACAATCATGATAAAATCTCTCAGTAAAGTGTATGTTGTCGTTTGTACAACAAAGTATATATACGTACATATACGGATGCCCCACAGATTATGCCATAGCTCCATCACAGCCGAATTTAAGTTGGTATCAAAAACGGTATCTGTGGCAACGGTGACCAATTACTTAAAGAGTCTTAACTTTTTTCTTTTTTATTAAAATTCCGAGTTCATTGATTGTGATTAAGATTAACATGATGATTTAAAAAGATAGCAGAAACCCACCCAATTTAAGTATCTCAATTATGGTTCGTGTACCTTGAAGAATATTCCTTAAAGGATAGATGAAAGACATATTAAATTATTTGATATTACAGGGTGTCTAGGCGCGGCCTGGTGAATTGCTTCGGCAATTGCAACCTAGGTATTTTGGGGTTTAGTTATTGCTATATCGCAGTTTTACAAATATTTTATTTTTATATTATCTTTTTATGCTAGATTTCAAAAGAATTTCAATTAGTAGAAAATAAATTATTGTATTCACATAACATAATGCATATAGTTTCGTATACAAACCCTGGATATTAATAGTCTGGCCAACGAAACAATACTGACCACAGATTAGAAATTTAACAATTTCATTTTTCATTACTGTGTTTCATATGCTTTTATTTCTTGAATCTATTGTTGCGAATCAATATCCAAAAACTTTGTCAATATCTTAGTCTTTGGTCAGTATCATGTTTCGTTAGCCAAACTCTAGCTACACCTGTTCTTATTTATAAAGCAAAGGCAATACGACGAGGGTGATAAGAAAAGCAAAGTTCAACTGATTGTAGCTTTTTCTGTTAACTTAACTTTGAGAAAACTCCTTTTTTTATCACCTTTCTTTATCGTAATGATTACTATTATTATGATTAAAAGTTAAATTAGGATATATATATGTATATATATATAAATTTGTCTTTTGTCACGTAAAATATTATACAACTCAATAAAGAATAGGCCTTTTTATGAATGCAAATATACAAAACATCGTAAAAAAACCCATCAAATACTTGTTGTCAAACTTAAAACAGTACACAACTCAATTTGCTTACAAATTCCGGGCGTGCGTCACCTTATTTTATTACTGAATTATCATTTTTCAACTTCAAGTGTTTTATGGCCCATGTAAAATACCCAGGTACCTTTTATCATGAGATAAATTTAGACAACATGATAGTCAATCTATAAAAAATATGCAAAAATGTTAAAATTATTCTTTGCAATAAATATATATACTACCGGATACAAATTATCGAAACTTTGGAGTTAAAACAGTAGTTAAATATGAAATACTAGGCTGCCTAGAACTTTGTTTTGATTTTAGAACGTTTGATCGGTTTAAAAGACCATGAGATTAACGAAAGAATGACATTTCACACGTTTTGTTCCTAACAACACGAGTTTTATCATTACACGATACTTTAAAAAAGGTTGCACTGTGCCACCAATCCATGCAAAAATTTTTAATTGACTCGGTCTTCTAAAAATTAGTTAGTATTTGAAAATTTGTACTTAGCATACATAGATACAAAACGTATCTATATATGCAACTCAATAATCAAAGTAGGTGCTGCGTACAAACAAAATTTCCTTAACCACTAACTAAAAACTTGAATTCTTTTATAAACTATTGTGTTGTGTGTAAAATAAAGAACATCATAAATATTACTGCGATGTAAGAAGAGAAAACAAAAAAAAAGAGAAATGTTTTCTCTTCTTCATCCGGTAGCATCCGGTAGTAAGTGTAAAAAGTATAATTATTCTCTGAGTCCATATTATCATTCTTGCATTTATGATATAAGCTACGACGGCATGTTATAAATAATATCTAATTCCAAATAGTACAGTCATGTCCATTAGCCTAACTACTGCCTAATTGAATTAAAAGGGTGCACACAAAGCCCCACTTAACAATTTGCGGAAAGCCCATAAACAATGCAACTTCAGGCAAGTTTCAATGTATTTGTGGGCGCGATTTTGTCAACAGGAAAATGGCGGACCCGAATGTCGGTTCTAATATTTATTACTTCGACTCGACAAATTTTTGCATCCATTTATCGACAGTGCCGTATCCGAAGGTGAATTCAACAAATTTTGTAACGAAATAAGTACTACTTACACAGAATGAGTGCCGGCCTTATTCAGCTATATTCCTGGCTTTCACCACACGCTCTGAAAGCTTATGTTGTTGCATTTTGTGTAACATGTGGTAAGTGGCAAAGTGCTCCGATAAATAAGCGAGTCGGAGTTCTACCGTTTGTATAGCTTTTTTTAAATTCTTGTCGGGGTAGCTCTAAGTCTGAAGACTTGGCCTGTTGGTAAATGAAGATAAGGCCAAAGATGGAAGCGAACTACTCCCGGATTCCTCAAAGACAGCGAAAATAACTAACTTATCTCCAACTGCCGGAACACTACAATGTTGTTAACGTTAAGATAGTGGTAGTTAGCCGGGCGAAGCTTGAAAAACCCTAAAACCAATCAATCTGAGCAGAGAATTTCTACCCCCAATGGGAATCGAACCCTGAACCTCCATATCCTAAGTAGGTGTTTCATAGTGGCTGAGCCAACTGAGGTCCGGGTGGAAACCCGGACCGGGTGGAATTCCTAGTGGAGGTTGAAATGTATGTTGATGTTGAGAAGACTTTTGTAGGAATAAATTACAATTTAAAAACAAAGTTTTTGAAAACAATAATTTATGAAATCCATACCTGTGGCAAGAGTTCACACCGAATGTCTGAAGGTAAAGTTCGCTTCGAAGCGCTCCATTAAGTAAGCAATTGCCAAGAATGGCCCGTTTATTTTGTATCGCCAAAGATATTTACGGTTCGATTTCAACTTCATATTGGGAAGAATGTTATAAATTCTTTTAATGGAAATGATCAAAGAATGGAAAAATCTCTTGAAAAGAATCCATTTTTGAAAATAATAAAAATTACAGTATTGTATTTTGTTACCGAATGGTCTATATATTACCTCAATCATAGCTTTTATCGCGTGTCATGTTCACCTCATATTTATTTAATACGGCCATTGAAAGTTCTCGTATTTACAGTATCCAGTTCTGCTTTGTCTAGTATAAATCTTTGATATTACTACGCTGTCCCGTCCACTCCCTGTTTTCGCTTTGAATTATTTTTATTCACTTCCCTTAATGAAATTTCCGGAGTTATGTTTACACGTAAATCCAAATTTTACTTCTTGGCTTTCCGCCAAACACAATGTAATTTTGGAAATAATGAATTATTTTAAATATTATTATACTGCTTAACTTTGTATTATGTTTGTTTATCTTATTGTGACAGATTTAATAAAAATACAGATGGAATGGTCTAAAAATTTTAGTATAACACTTTAACTTTTAGTCCCTGCTTACACACAAAACAAACGGAAATTTTAGACTTATCGTTCCTTTACTTCTATCAATGATTTTGAACGTTAACTATTATGACCAAGTCTTCTAAATATTAATAATTGTTCAGTTCAGAGTACACCTTTATAGTATGCAGTTATTACAGTAACACCACCACATACAAACCAGTCCTTCAGTATTCCAAGTCGCATACGTAACTGCACCAAAGTTACTTAAAGTATCTAACTCGCTATAGCAGGTGTCCACGTTCAGGTCATCAATATTTGGGAATTGGACCGTGGAGGGAGTAAGGTTATCAATGTGCAACCGACCGTAGAACTATTTTAGAGCGGTACCTCTTCCGTGGATGCAAATTTGTGTTCCACTTGATAGTCAACCGGGAATTCTTCAAAGTACCTTGTAAATGTTTTTCTAAGCGGCTATTTGGTGAACACATATTTAGGGATAAATAATCTATGAATTCTGAATCTCAGTAATTTATTTATTGTTAACCTAATATTTTGACGTATAATTTGTAGATTTATTACATGAATAACTCTGGCTACTCATCGAGAGAATGTGGCTTGTTGCTTGGGAATGAAGGCTGGCTCGATGAGGTAAAGGTGAGCTAGAGGTCCTTTTTTAGTTATTTTTATATTACAATTTCAAGTAATTTTACGAATAAAATCAGGAAAAATCACATTTTTGATAACGTTTACTTCAATCAAGGTACTTCACGATTTGTTCTCGATTGAACTCCAAGAAAAATTTTAATACTTTAGGAAGAGCTTGAGGTAAACATTGAACATTTGTACTGGGAACTCAAAGCTTTAAAAAATATATAAAATCGTTGATTAGTTGTCAAAGATCATTCTACGCGTGTGTAAAACCAATTTCAATGGCTAACCGAGAAAACCGCGCCGGCAAATACAAATATACAAGTGATCGAAAATCACTTCGGTAAATTTTACCGGTTTTGATGCATACTAATCTTATTTAAATTCCTTTCCAAGGTTTATTAATTTTTATTTTGGGATGAGATATTGTTCATTACGCAAACATTCAGGTAACCTGGATTTTTTCAATAGACCTATATGGTCAATTCTACAAATGTGAGATTGTGAACGCGGAAAACAAAATTTATATAAATAAATTTAATAAATATAAATACCTACTCCTTAGTAATTAGCACCAAAAAATTAATATTCCAATTTTAAATAATTTATATAAGAAATATAAGTACCTACTCTTTAGTAGTAAGAACCAAAAAATTAATATTCCAATTTTAAATAATATAAGATTGATCTGTTATAACATATGTGAAAAGATGTTGATGTTATAAATAGGTACGGAGATCTCATGTTGAGCCACTTAACGATAGCATCGATCCTCTGTAGCACGAGGAACTCGAGAAAGATTCTGTCAACATTATCAATTTCTGGGGTTAATACTTCAACTCAGACTTTGTTAAACATGTCGCTATAGCCAAAAGCTTTCTCGAATCCGTAATACTACGTGCTACTTCTCTAGAAGAGAATATTGCTTAGCACTGAGGCTACGTATTGTATTTTATTTCTGTAACATTTAATATGTTCTTTTCTACTTAAAAGCGGAAATAATAACACGAACATCATGGAACGTATAAGAAGACTTTAATTTTATGCTTTTAAGTAGAGTTTATGGTGATTCAGCTAACATTCTTTTTAACTAAAATAAATTTATTTGCCTCATTCCGATTCAATATGAAAGGGATATAAATATATTTCTCACACTCACACTTATTATCTAGCTTAAATTGAGCATCATCATTCATTTGAATTGACTAATGTACAATTAAGATATATTCTAATCTGTTCTATTATAACATTAAAAGAATGATTTTGAGGAACGTCAACTTAGTTGACATTTAGTCGATTTTCTTCACTTTTGACTTTTTTTAATTGGCATGTTTTTATGATACGCGTTAAAATAATGAAAAATCCATTTACATAAATTAAATAATGCAGATTTATTTATTTTTCAGTCAATTGTGATGATTTGTTAGTTAGTGCACAATAGAATCGGGATTATTATGTATATTTTGCAACGATAAACATTTCTAAGACAAGCAGAATAGCTATGCCGTGGCTGTTACAAGCAAAGTCGCATTCAAAAATAATTGCAGAGTTTTGTTCAAAGGCCAATTACGAGGGGACTTTGGGGCAGAACGGTGGAGGGAGAATTATACATGAGGCGATAGGGAAACTAATAGTTACTGGCCGCACGTGCACACCACCTATTTGTTACGCGTTACTACTACGTGTATATTCATTACCTGTCTCTGTATTATGTCCCTTATTAGACTATAGTTTTAAAATGAGTATTTATTTATATTTTAATTTTTATGACTAACGACTTACTAATTTTTCAACAGCCGTTGGAGTGGTCAGTACCCCCGTTAACTTAGCCAGGTCCCGGGTTCGAATTCCGGTAGAGTTAGATAATTTTATGATGAGTTCGAATATTTCATGTCCAGGAGTCATGAATATTTATTATTTTATATTACACTGATATTTCTGTACATATAAATTTATTCTTTCTTGTATAAACTTACCATAAGACATACAAAGATCAGTTTTTAAGATGTTCGAAATAACAACCTTTTTTCAATGCAATATTTAACTCATTTAGTTGCGTTCATTATAACCATACACTGCTTTCACTTTTAAAAAGATTTTTAATTCCGTTTTTTAAATGCTCAGATGGTAAGCATAAGGAGGAGGCCAATATGTAGCTTTTTGGTATTTATTATCGATTATCGATTAATTATACGCTTACAATCAATTGAAGAAACCACTCTAAAAAGAAGTCAATACAGTCAAAGGTTAAAATATAAAACGTAATAAAAGAATCGTTATCTACACAAGTTGTTAGCGGTTTTTAATTTTTAGGATCAAATAATGGATTCAAAAGATTTAGCTATACCTATACATGTCAGACATATTTCCTGTTTTTTTCTAAATGCTTCTAAAGTTCGGTCAATTCAAAATATTCTAAATACAAGCTTTTTCATACCTACACATCATCAATCACATAAAATAGGTTATCATTGCTATGTTGTTTACGCAAACAACAATACAAAAGCATTGAAAAATTATAATTTGACAGCGGCGCGTAACTCTAAGCCGAACGCCTAATTTGTGCGGCGTTAACAAATATCGTTGTGTGATGGATATATTCAGGCCTCATAGGTAATGTTTTATTTATACGAGCGTAATAAATCACATTTGTACTCCCCCGGGGGTTTGCGATTATCCCCATCTCAAATCCGAAGTCCATTATACAAAATTCAAACAGGTCGTGGACGTTCCCCTTACACCTTAACAGTGGAAAAGTGACAAACTCATCCCACCTGTGAATTGCTCCATTTTCCAACCGTACAAAACTCCCTTCTAAAAGGTTTATAATCCCACTTAGTTGTTTTGCTTAGCAGATTCCGTTTTGTGTTTTTGAACCTCTTCCCTTAATCCTAAATGTAGGTAAATATTGTTCTTTTTATTAATGTTTTAAGTAAATGGAACGAGACATTAAAATAAAATTAGGTAATTTATTACTTATATCAACAGTGATCGTAATATATATGTTTATCTACATGCCATCAAAGATGCTTTCTGAAGGGTTCTCTGTAATTTCAACAAGACGATTTTATGTTGGAAAATTGTAATGAATTACTAAATTGCTATTTTAATAAAATATATTGATTATATTTTTATGCAAAATATAAAATATTAAATGTATAAAACTTTTTAAATTTTGGAACTCCTATCCTGTAACTTGGAAATAATCTCGATGTAGACAAAACCTTAGAGTTATTCTCAGTGTTACTGTAGCAAGAGATAATACGTATACATCTTTATACCAAAAAAAGTAAAGAAGTTTTATACCCCATCATTCCAGATATATATGCGTTTATGAACAAGATACACAAACATCAAAGCATTGAAATATCCATTACATAATGCTTAGAACGCTAACCATGTTTAGGATGTATTTAACTTGAAACTACAAGATTAATATCAGCTGGCAACAAATACGCCGCGTTCTACGTGTGAACACCAAACTTTGAGCGAAATCCTGCGGGAAACAATAAAATTCACGGTCGAAAGGCGTGCGGTCGCCAATAAATCTGGACGCGACCGAGCGCCGATATTTCCAGGCTCTGATCTTATCCCACATGGTAAAACATTGTCCTTTAGATATATCTAGTGTGCTATAGAACTTATAGACGAACGAGCGAATGGTCACATTTTTCTCATTTTCCTTGTGACTTAATACTTGTGAATTAAGAAATATGTCGATATTTCAAACGGAAACTCTTGGAGTTTACGCAGAGTAATCTAGCGTAATATAATAATAATATATCTTTATTTTTGCTTTAAAAAAATTTCATAACTCAATATTAACGTTAATACGCACATTAGTCAACTACTGTGTTTCAATTATTATCGCCTATTTAAAATTATAATTATTTAGTTACAATAAACAAAAATCTTAGTTATAATTATGTAAATAAATAAAATCTTATATTCAAAGGAGAAAAGAGGGGGTAATAAATACGCATAAGTTGACTGTGTGTGCGTGTGTGTGAGAGCTCTATCACATACATACTGAATGAATATTATTCATTTTATTTAATAATACAATTAAAATTTGATGTAAGCAAGGCTAATTATTGTTTAATTACATAAATCACAAAAATATCATTAGAGTTTTTATTCTATAATCGACACATGTGCGTAATCAACTCAAAGTAATAACATTCCTTTGAACAAACATCAAAATATTGACGTCATTCCTTTAATAAAGTTAATAATATATAACGTACTAGATTCGAGAACGAACAATCAATTGATTGTGCAAAACCTTCTCGGAAATGACATTCAACCTTATGTCGATACACAAATATAGCAAATCGTTCATAGGTAACTAATTTCATATTTGTTATTTAATATTGGTATATATTAATTTACATTATGGCTTAATAAAAAAAAAATTTTTGAATCATATATATTTTCTTGTTCTGTATACTTAACCATCGTCTAACTTGCATGTTATATTATAACATGATATAACTAAGAATAGCTTTCCCCGAGGCATATACTTATAGTATTTTTTGTAATCACCGCTACAGCTTTCAAGTATCTACGGGTTTATTTATAAGTTTATGAGCACGTTCTGCTCTCGTAATAATAATTGGTTGGTAAAACAATTACTATTACAATTGATTTATTAAACTAATAAGCCAAAAGGAATAATATAAATCTAACTACAATCTAATTGTAAGTACTTAATGTAAAGAATCACTATGCTTTTGGGACGACATGTAATGTCATTAGTGCCACCTAAATCAGAAGGAAATATTAGAATTGTTATAAAATGAAATCCACATATTTTAATACATGGCAGGGTGTAAAATACAAACCCAAATACGGCTCAAAAGGGATTATATTGTAACATTCTAAACCAAAATTAATATCGGCTTGAAACTTTTACACTCAGATGTTTTATATGGGTACATTTACACACGTTGAACACAAAACTTTGGCTCCTGCAAGTAACAATGAAATTCACAGAAGTCAAAAGCACTTTTCAACTTCTAGAACTGAATTAGAATTTTCACTGTTGGTTAAAATAGAATAGAATAGAATAGAATATATCTTTATTGTACATCATCCGATTCAAGAAGAGAAATACACAAAAAAAACTTTTAAGTAATAAAAAATACTAAAAAACTACTACTTATAAAATACTAAATTTTCGCATGGTAATAAGTTGATTTAAATATTTTAATTTTTATTAAAAATTCCGGGCTCCGAATAATAAATTTAAATTCCAAATGTCTCTATCGATACGAGCAATTATTTAGCTTAGTAACTTAGCAGTCATTGCAGCTTTAACAGGTCGTCCTAGCCGTCTCCACGTTATGGCGATTCTCCAGGCCTTCTATGTAGGAACCATAAACCGTAAAGAAAATAATTAGTATATTTTAATAACGATTTTAAATTTTTTCAATGTAAATTATCTTTTTACAGTACATTTTTGGATTACCGACATAAAATCTGTATTACTGTTAATACGTGTAACATATCACAAGAAAGATGAATAAAATCCATTACTGCTTTAACTTAAGAGGTCGTCACATCCTGTATGGACAAAAATCAGTTAATAAAGTACCAATAAATACTAGGAAAGATAAATCAGGGTATCTTTTCTGTGCAGTAACTAGAAAATCCTATAACACTCCGAGGTTTACAGTAACATAACCATAGTAAAATACGGGTCTAAACTGTTGAGTCATCGTGTTCTCAGTAAATTGTGAGAAGAAAACCAAACAAATACTCCGCCGCGAAAATGGGTCGCTTTCCAATTGACAACACATGATTAATGACTTCGTAACTTCGCATAAATCACGGATGCGGTATCATATCGGAAGATACGGATAAACTGCCGTTAATGGAAACTTGAAATTGATACGTAAATACAGGAAAAATTATAGAAGTTAGATGTTACTAACGAGAGTTTACTAATGATTATAATTTAAAAATATCATTCCACAGTGTTTGTTATCGAACTCCTTGGAGATTATTATTAAAAATGTTTTATCTAGAATTGGAAGATCTGAGAATATGTCGTAGATTATGTTTTTAACCGCGTCTAGTAGCCTACTCAGACCACCTACTTCAAATCTTGAAGTCCAGGGTTCAATTCCCAGCGGGAGCAGAAATTTTCTCCTCGGACTGGTTGGTGGTAAGGTGGCAGACACAGATAAGGTATAACAACTGCCGCCATAACATTAATGTTAACAGCATTGTACTCTGGCTACCTTTTCTTTGACACGGAAACTGCGAACGTCATTACAGTCAGAAAAGTGGTGGTAGGTACCTACGAAAATGGCCATGCAAGTGGGTCTAGCAACTAGAACATCTAAATATATAAAAGGCTAATGTGGCGGACTGACAGGCAGTCAATCAATCAACGCACATCTCAAGAAGAACGGATCGAGCTGAATTTTGGCACACCAATAGTAATTATGATGTAGGCATGCGCTAAGAAAGAATTTTTGTAAATTTAACTCCCAAATTGGTGAGATTTATATAAAAATCTATAAGATTTTAAGTTGTAATCATGAATGATAAGTATTATTACGATTAACAGTATATATAAGTTATTGAAATTTCAATCCTTAAGGAGTGAAAAAGGGACTTTTGAAGCAGGAATCATAAATGTTGTTAGCTTTTATATTGTTATAACGATGTAAGTGTTCGCTAAGATTTTTTTTTAATTCTTCCCGTAAGAGGATGAAACAGGAGTTAGAAGGTAAATAAATAAAATATTAAATCACGTATTCCTAGCGGGCGAAGTCGGGGGTCGATTACTAGTTTTTTATATATATTAACAAAGTTTTGAAATCCGATGAATTTCGTTGATACTTCCAAAATTAGAGGTTATAAACTTTAACTCTTCATAGAATTTTGTAAACTTAAGTGTAGAAAATGTAATATTTTATGTGTCTTAAAATTAACAAAACGGAAAATTACGAATTACTTCTCCGTTAGAAGCAACCAGAGTACGCATATAAAACGGTTAGCCGTGTCTTGTTATTGGATTGATCTAGGCACAAAGAGCCAATTATAGGGTATGGCGCGAGCTAAAAGGTCAATTTAACTGTTCGTTTGAAGCCCGCAGAGAATATGGTATATATTTAAAATAATGACCTGCTGACGTTGCCGACAGAGTGAGTGTCGAGTAGATGCCTATAGTGGCAAGATCTCTATTTACCTGCCTTAATTACGGTTTGCTGT
This sequence comes from Acentria ephemerella, assembly GCA_943193645.1. NCBI lineage: Eukaryota > Metazoa > Arthropoda > Insecta > Lepidoptera > Crambidae > Acentria > Acentria ephemerella. Next base: position 3,313,745 of record OW971886.1, on the reverse strand, counting down.
TTCATGAGAAAGCTTTCACAAAAAACATCAAATATTCAGAAAATAGTGAAGTATCAACAAACATTAATTTTCTAAAGATCACTACAATTGGACGGCAATTTTAATACCTGGTATTAACCAGGAAGAAGCAGGCAGGAAGCAGCTGGAAACGCAAAAGCAATTTGTTACTGATTACTGGTTTACTTTTTAATATGTTCTGATACTAGATTGTTTTTCTATATGTTTTAAGTTGTCGATTTAAGACGTGGTTTCCTTGCTTCCGCTTCTCTCCAAAAATACAGTCCCCGCACTAGCTAAGGTAACACAAATTAACGACACAAATCAGTGACTTGCTCGTTGATGACCCTAGCAAATATGTCCCTTACCCGTCGCCAGTTGTCACTTTTGTATTTGTACTGTGTGTGTGTGTGTGTGTTTGTAACTCTACAGGAATGAATAAAGTTTTTTTATTGTTATTATTAATTATGTTGTCTTAGTGCATAAATGTTTAAAGACTATTGATATTATTTATTGTAAAAAGACCGCATTCTTTCTTTAAGATCGGCTTGCTGATCGATGTTTACTCCATTGTTCATTGTGATTGGAACTCTCGTTCGCTTACGCAAAATGATCTACGTAGTATGTTATTCGTGCACCTATTGTCTCTGTCGATCCATAATTTAAGCTTCGGTGAAAGAACGGATTACAATAAGAATTCAACTAGAACTAGACGCAATTTTATTACAATTTTATCATGTTAGAACGTTTTATTTTGGGTATAGCCATCATCATTTCTTCACACGTCCCACTGTTGGGAAACTTATGAGAAGTTGGTCATTAAACTAATATGGTTTGGTGGGTAAAAGCGGTTACCATAACAACCGAGACCAACGGCTTAATGTGCCTTCCGAAGATTTAATTTTGTGAATATTAATCGTTAAATAAAGCTTGCCTTATTGAACCCAAAGCTTCCTCTTTATAAATGAGTTCGTCCTCAATATGCCTTATTTATCGAGAAATCACGCAATATTTATTGTAAATAAATAAGTAAATATTTATTTTAATAACAAACAAAGTTATTTTTAATAATTTTATGGATAAAATATAACCATAGTAAAAAAACTATAATCATTCTGTTACAAAGGAATCTTATTTAGTACAATTTCAATAAGTCTAATAACTTTCTTGATATTGCAGATATCTACATGCTGTAATCACCACTTACAAGATACATGGATCACGCTGAAGGCACAAGAAAAATATTTCTTAGTTTACTTTTTATTATTCTTACAAGGGTATCTTTTGGCTTTCATGTCACCTGATGGTAAGTGAAGATAAGGACGAAAATCTAAGCGATCTCCACCCGGATTCCTTGACCACAGAGGATCTTCAAATAATCAGAGCCGTATCTACGAAAAAACTTTTTTCTTTTAGTTTCAAAAAGTTCCAACTCAAATCAATATGTTGTTTGAAAATCATATTATTGTAAAAATTTAATACAGGTCATACTCATAAATCTCTGAGTAAAGATAAATTTCGCTTGTTGGTTGTGTTCCAGTTCTCAAGGTAATATTGAACCGGTCGCTCTAACAGTCATTAGTTCATTTTATTAGCCGAGAGAACTATTTTTGTTTTATCCACTTTTATTACCACATTATTTTATTACCTGTCTTCAAAAAAGGAAGAGGTTCTATTTTCAACTATAAAAAGACAGGCCAATAGAGGAAACGCATTTAAGAAACTTACCACTCAAAATTGAAAAAAAAATGTTTTGAACCAAAGCATAAACCAAAATCAAAACACTAAAAAGGCAAAAATAATTCAATTCACGAATTATCCAATTTAATATTATTTTTTGGAGTTGGTGCTAAGTTGTCTCCAGAAACAATAGAAAGTGAAGTTTCCACTAGAAAAAAATAATTTAAATTGGCTCAAATTTAAATTGACTTAATTTGAATTATTTTTGCCTTTTGTTACTTAAGATATTCATGATTTAGGGATACTATTATAATTTAAATAACTACTCAAGTCTACTGTTTTCGAATGAAGTTTCAAAATAATATTAATGGTGATGTTTTTTTTATTGAAAATCTAAATATTTGGCTGCCTTTAATCGTGAGCTAAAAATTAAAGAAAATCATATAATTCACAATGACAAAACAATGTCAAAACACCTATCTCAATTCGCAGTGACTGTTTCAACACTAAATTAATTTAAACAGCTACGATTATGTAAACAAATTATGATTATTATAGAAATCGTACGTGACCAATGGCGACCGGGGCCTCTTTCAATTATGCAGTAGGCAACGTGATTAATCCTATAATTAAAACCACAGAGCGGTGACGATGAGAACACTCGCACTGCATTATAAATTAACGAACACACTGCTAGCCATAGACTAGCTTAATATGCGATTCAATATGTGAGATAACTTAGCAGCTAGGTTTCAATAATCTTTCTACGGATGCCGTTGCTTACGTAGCGTTAAGTTAGGCGTTAAATTTCTCGTAAGGAAATTAATGTAACATATATCTCTCATAAAATCGACGCTGACAGAATTCTTATCAACGAGAAACCATGAAATGAAGATGAAGCAAAGCCATCCGTAGAAAGATTAAGTGTTGAAACATAGCATTAGTTAGCAAGTGACAAAGGAATTTACGATAAAAATATTCGTGTTGACTGATAAATCTCCCCCATAATAAAGTATTAGATACCGTTGTAGTTATTTAATTATAATTCGATTGTAACAGACAATATTTTTTTTATTATTGGTTAATCATTGACTTTTTTTGTTTTAAATCGAACGAACCTTTTCAGATGTCGACTTTTGCATCTTTATTTTAATAATTGATCAATCCCTACTTTCTCAAGATAATTTAAAATCTATTCAATAGATCTTGTGTTTAAGTTAAGTATATTGAAGTTATTCAAACGAATTAACTTCTATGAAATACAAAACAATTATAACTAACTACTTATACTAAAGTTATGAAAATTATTGCAAAATTCACTCACAAACAAAATTTAAATTCTTAAAATTATTCTGTAAAAATAAATCGCAACAGATATTATCATTTCCAATGTTTTCGTATATCATTTTAATTGCACTTCAACGGAATATCACATTAAATTGCAAATGATTATCATCGAAATACGAATTACGGTGTCATCGTTTTTCATAATTGAGGAATTACACAGTGTTCATGCACGAAACTTTTAATGGAGCCGTAAACTCTCAGTAATTAAACAGAATAATGTTTCACTATTTAATATTCGAAGAGGAATAAAAAAAATCTTTATGAATACAGTTATGCCAGATTTTCATAAAAATGAGCTTGAATACGATCTGGTAGTGTCAAACTCAGCGCGCTTGAACAGCCCGCTGAGGAGATATGTTCTACACTAAGATATACTTCTTGTTATGGTATATCGAGTTATATGTTTTAACACGTTAATGTATCATAGAAAGTAATGTGTATCTTTGTATGATGATGAGCAAAAATTAAATTTCTCCTCATTTAAGCTACAAGCTGGAGCATAAAAATATTTAAACCGTTCTCATATCAAAATTAGGTCGGCAGGTCGAGGAAGGCTGACCCAAATTTTAATACATGGTACAGATTATGGTAGTTTTTCTGCAACCCGACGTAATAGCGAATAGCCGCGATGCGGACCACAAGGTCAGCCAGGTCAATTACTAATCAAGCCAAGGAGCGTTCTTTTAAGCCGCGTAATTACCAATTACACCGTTTAACTCTTGACCAAAAAATTTCTAAAAACCCTTTTATGAGTGGTAATTAAAAGTCTGACGTAGACAAGATATTTTATGACACACTTGTCTCTTCGTGCGGTATTTATTTTGTAGGACGGACGCGTCGAAAGCCTCGGTCACGTCGTCGTGGCCACGATTAAAAATACAGCAGTAGCCTTAAAGTAACAGTTAAAAATTCTAGTTGTATCCTACTTACCTACAACCTCTTTTGTTACGAATTTTGATTAAGTAGAATACAAAAAAATAGTGTTTATTTTTCTACATAATTTGAGATAAAGGCTAGCTTAAATGAGATTCTATTAGCAAACGATTGAGCTAGTGAGATCTTTAAATTAAGTAGAACAGTGAAGATATAAAATTTACTAAATCAAAAACTTTTAAACGACTTTAACTAAATTTTAAATACAATATAATAAATTAATACACAGGCACATAATTTAAAATTAAGTTCAAATTTATTGGTCGTACCTATCAGTATAAATAAAGTATAGTAAAAAAAGTTCAAAGTTATAAAGTCAAATTATAAAGTTAGGATCTTTAGAATGCTTTTGAATTTGAGTTTATTGTTATGATCACGCATAAGATCTAGATGTGTGTGTATGTGTATCCAAATCTAAAACTAAACTTAAATTAAATCAGTAATCTGTTTTTATTTCATTTAAATGAAAAGAAGTAAATGATTTCAATAAACCTACCTGGGGGTATATTAAACTATTAAAGGTATTTAAATTAAATGTAGTCTTGGACAATGTAGTAACGGTCAGCCAAGATATTGATTTATAGGAGCTGTAAAGTTACACGAATAGTCAATAAATATTATATTCGCTTAGAGTTCGAAATTACTTGTGCCAAATAATAATGATTTATTTTGAATTGATTTCGATAATCCAATGTAATCCATACTGACATTTTCATAATCTATAATTGAAATCGTTACGTTCAGTCGCAAATATGATTGACACTTTAGTACCTTACTATTACCATAACATGACATACTTTGCACGCTATAGTTGGCGTGACATAGAACTAAAGACCGCTACCGGTTAGTATATAAAGTTATAGTGTTAATGTCACTAGAAATATTGTTACTAAACAATCCGTATACAAAACAATAGTATTCGTATTTGTATAGCAAAACAACATTTGTACAAAGTAGGTATATGGGGCTCTCCGGGACGCCTACAGCTGCACACATTGTTTCCACACGTTTCCGACGGCACTTGACACTGCGGTCCGCCGGTCGGCTGGCCCACATCCCAGAGAGCACTTTTCCCTTTACCCGTCTAAGTAGCTGATTTATTAGATCACTACTTGCCTAGCCTTTTGTGCTATTCGTTTCAGATTCTGTTTCAATTTTGTATTTATAATAAGTATATATAAGAACGTTATTGTATACAGCCATTATGATTTTCGACGTCATTTTTTATGTAAAACACGTAACGTCTTAAAACAAATACTTATAAATTCTTATGGAAAATAAATATAATCCAAATTTTAACCTGTACCTCCTTATAGAAATAGTATTCCGTTTCATAATAAAAAAAACCGCTTTCAAAGGAACCTTGAAAAATACTCTTGTAATTCTTATACAAGTAGGTACGTAAGTACCACAAAATATCCTTGTTTACGCACTACACCACCCAAGGTGTAGTTAAGACTGCTTTGTGTGCAATTTAGTTGTAAGATTGACAATAGTAAGCTCTATAATCATCATTCACCACAACGCGGAGGAACTCGCAACAAAACCAGTCTTCAACCTGGGCCAGTCACGCGCCAGTCACCGCAGGCGCTGCGTGTGCGACGGTGCCCGCGTGCTTTCGAACTTCGACGCTTAATGGTGACAGTGTTGTGCATCCGTGATAAAAATTAACTTAGTATCGATACCACAGTGTGAAATGATGTGCGGTGATATGTGAAAACCGTGCGTCACTGTTGCAAAACATAGTTTCCTTTTTATGGTGAGGAAGTATTTTCACTGTTTTATGGGTACATTTACATTTCAGTATTATTCCAATATTGCTTTCATGTTTAGAATTTATGTGTACTAATACTTTTCTAAAATGATCTCATTTACCTGTATTTTTAACTCTATTCGAATATCTAAACAATTGTTTATATTGCGAGTTTATAAAGCATTTCAAAAAAATGATATTAAAAATAACTGACATCAAACGTAAATAGAAATAAGAAAATTATGGAAATATAATTAAATATATAAATAGTTACCTAATAGATAAAATAGATTATTACTTCCAAATCACGAATAAGACCACGTGGATTAATTATCTTATCTTATTATTATTGTAAATCTAGCTTACTAAAATCTAGTCTCTACTATAGTAGTATAATATACTACTATAGTAGAGACTGTTTCCTCTTCCAGTCCAATGGGTTATCACTTTTTAGTAACCAATCTAAAATGTAAACGAGAGTTTAGTCCGCAACAAGAGTAGTTTCACCTCCAACATAACATCGTCGTTCTCAATGCATATTAATGCAAACCGCATAACAACTCCTTACGAAGCAAGGAATGTAACAATGCGGTTGCGACACTTCCTGGTACTAGAACAACATCACCGTGCTATAGTGAAACTTTACACATTAGAGAATTATTAAATGTTCCTTGAATTTTACTGTAAATTAACATTCGCAATATTATGGGCAAATCTCAAGAAACTTATTAATCGTATATCAATTCCGTAATAATATAATTACGTAAAACCTATATACAGCTTTATTGCGTGGTTCTCATTTGTGTAAAATTCATTCCATTTTTGTTTACGTATCGGCTCGACCATGTAACAATTTCAAAACAAAAGCATCGTTTGTAGCTTTAATCTCCTAAAGGTTACCATTGAAGAATATCAATCTATCAAATTATGTCAGGAAAATCAAGCTTATTGTTCTGAATAAAACTACCTCAAGTTGATAATGCTTGGTCTGTTTAGTGGCTTACCTCACGAGAAGAAAGTTTAAGTTAATCTACTTAGACACAAATATCAGACCTAATACTTTCTCGTGACACGTTGACGAAACATGCAAACAAACTCAACAAGGCCACATATGTTTCCAGACATCACGTTGGCTTCGTCATTTGTCTATTGACATTATAGTTTCATCAATACTATTAAGTCTCCGGTACGGCCTTGCTGATTAAATATTTACTTTTGAGAAAATTATTTTATTATATCCCGAGGCGCAACAATGTCCAGATATATGGAAACTACTTATGTATACTCAAAAATACGTAAAAATTACGGCAGGCAGATAATGTTTCAAGATGTGCCGGCACAACTCCTTGACTCTATAAATCCTGAGAAGAACAAACAAATGCTATACATATTACGAAATCCAGTACATCGTCAAGTTCAAGCAACTTTGCCTCAGTCGGAAAACGAAATAAACGCAAAACAATTGATGACACACGATCAAGGCATAAATCATACTGAAGGTGGTTGGCCCCGAGAAGTCCAAGTCTATGACGAGGAACATATTGCACGGCATCGTCGTCGAGTAATGCACGAAGAGAATTACGTACATACAGTTCTCAACATAACTCCCATCATGAACCACTACGTGGACCAAAATAATGCGATCGATATGTACGGAACATATTTTTCTGATATGAACACTCAAGAGCCTGTTGAAAAATATAACATTCGTGTTTCTAATATATTCCGGGACAAGTTTCTTAGACCTGTGTCTTGCATCGCCTGGACTAACGAGAAGAAACCAATACTTGCAGTATCGTATTGTGATCGAGTTTACGACCCCGGCTCGGCGACACAGAAAATAAACACGTGCTATGTATGGGATACTTGTATACAAAACGAACCAGCCCATGAATTTATCCCTAGCCATGGTTGTTGGCAATTAGCCTGCTCTCCTAAAAATCCTGATGAAATTGTAGGTGGGCTTGAAAATGGAACTGTGTGCGTTTTCGATATACGGGAAAGTAAAAAAGCTGTATCAAGTAGCTCAGTTTACAATTCTCATCGCGAACCAGTAACTGGTTTACTATATATTACCTCTAGGACTCAAACGGAATTTTTTACTGGTTCACAAGATGGACAGTGTCTATGGTGGGATACGCGAAAACTCTCAGAACCAATAAGTCAACTGCTAATGTCTGTAAAAGTACCTACAAATGAACATCCAAATTTTAATAATGCTGAAAGTGTTAGTTCTTTGGAGTTCGATAACGGTTTACCTACGAAGTTTTTATGTGGAACAGATTCCGGATTAGTAATCAATGTTAATCGGATGGGCAGAGAGCATTCTGAAATCATAGCTTCCCATTGGAATGCGCATATAGGACCAGTCCGTTCCATACAACGCAGTCCTTGTACTTCGAGAATGTTTTTGACATGCGGAGATTACTGTGTTCGTATCTGGAGCGAAGAAATTCGCACTGCACCAATAATAGTTACAAAACCATATTTTCACCAAGTTACTGATGCTACTTGGGCTCCTCTAAGGTACTCGTGTTATATGTCAGCATGTGCCGGTGGATATTTTTACTATTGGGATTTATTGCGCAAGTCTAATGAACCAGTAGCTATGTTACAGGTATCTAATAATATTATTACAAAGTTAGCTTCACATAACGAAGGAAATTTAGTCGCCATTGGCGATGTTACAGGGGCTGTGATATTAGTGAATTTGTCAGAAAATATGGTAACACCTGGTAATAGAGATAAGCAGTTAATGCATCAGCTGTACGAGAGAAATACCCGACGAGAACACATACTGGACTCGCGTGTAAAAGAAATACATTTAAAGCAGAAAGCAGAAGAAGCATCTAAAAAAACTGCATTTGAGAGTGATACGTTCGATGATGTACCTGATGAAGATGAAGTGCTAAAAGTAACTGAAAAGGAATATTTTAAAATTTTAACTGACGAATTGCTAAAAAGGGAACTGAGCACAGCAGGTAGCATGCCTATGCCATAATATATTCAAAATACATCTTATTACAATTTGTCTATATTCTATCTAATAAAGTTACAATAAGACCCTGATATTTCCATCATCACTATGACCTAGGACGCAGTGAAAGGCGAAGCTTATGGCATACATAACTAAGGTATCTACTCATAGCCAATTATACCACTAAACAGAGGTTAGCTTTTAAAACTGCTTACTAAATATTAAGTAGTAGTTAGGTTGTATTTGCAACTTAATGTGTATCTTGACAAAGTGATGGAAAATACATTTTAATTTTGATATTACTTTACTTAAACTGAATGACATATTAGGTAATGGGTTGAAAAATTGACGGTCATAGAGTAAATTTACTAATTAACTATTTTGCCTATTCTATCACTTTACCTGCAAAATATTGTTACCCAAACATGGCAAGAAAGCCATAAACTTATATTGTAATTTTTTTCAATAATATGTCCTTTTAAGCAAAAAAATAGGATTGATTTCATTGTTATGTGACCTGATATATCAAAAAGGGAAACTTATATATTAGACTCACACCAAGTTCACATGTAATAGTTTTAGTTTCCTATAAAGTTTAACAGATTCATCCCGGATGTTTCATGCGGTCGGGCAGCCCGCATGTTTCCCTGAGCAGATCCGCCGACTAGGGGCCACGACCGACGATTTATATCGCAGAACAACTAATATAATTTGACCTTCTATTTTTTATAACATCGCCCCTACTTTAGTATAATTTGTTAAGACTCAAGAGGCGCAGAAGGTCTCATTATAATGGCTGCGTAAATTACTCGCACCCGTGAGTTGCGTGAATACAAAGTACGTCACCGGCAACTTTCACCGCAACTCGATCAAACAACAGCCGCACGCGCAGTGACTGCGTACACGATAGATTCTTATTCAGAAACATCTCAACTTCGAAACAAGTGTAGAGTTCGTCGACCTTGTTCTACAAATCGGGTACAAATGTAAAGAAAAATTTTCAAAACATATTAAACACACCTTTTATTTCATCTTTATTATAATAATTAGTTAAACACTTAATTTTAATACAAAGAAAATTAGTTTTATTATGTAGTAACGAAAAGAAATATTAATTTTACAATTTACATAACTATTATAAATACAATTACTTATATTTTTCTATAATAATCTATAATCTTTCAATTTTTTTCTATATTTAACTACATACCATAAACCAAAATATTGTGCAACGTCTAGCAAACTATAAGTTCCTATAGTTCCGTATTTTCAATTACGTAACCATTTAAACCAGTACGTTGCGCAGACAAGGAACTTATTATGTAAATTATATAATTTGACTAGAGTCATTTACATTTCATATTTAGATTGCTGCCTATGTACTTTGATTACCTATAATTAGTTATAGAAAATTAAGGCATATACACAATTATCTCGAAAATTAAGTTTAAAAAATAAATACATATATCAATTCTACAAAAAAATAGTAGAAATAGTAGAGTATAACGCAGGTAAGACTAACATAACACATTAAAAAAATAAGAAAATGGGTCATATACGCAATAGAGTCATTGTGGAAAACCAATTTTACCACTTACATAACAAAAGCCACATTCATGTCATCGTCATGATTGTGATTGCAACTGAAATATTTAGCATTGAAAAACCTTTTTGGAAAAATTAATCTACTAACAATTATAAAAAATTACACATTGGACACTACTGGAGCTATTTTTACCGTAATAACGGCCTTACTAAATAAAAACGAATACCGACAAATTTTACGATATGGAGGTTGGGGCCACATAATTTTCATGTGCAGTTTTCCATAAGTAGAAGAACCCATATTATATCCATAAAAAAAAAATATTATAAAGTATTATATTTTAGATTATTGTCTGAGAAATATTACATATACTATAATATTTATCACACTCACAACTATTAACAGGCCCAAATTAAGCATAATTAAGAGAATATTTGTGTTATGGATACCATATATTAAGGAAACATAGAGAATTTATATAAATATCGGAAATATATAAATAAATAAACCAACAAACATCAATGACTCATAAATAAATATTCTTACTCGTCATACAAATATCTGCCCAAACTCCCCCTACCCCATTCCCTCTACCCTACCCCTACTCGACGGCTGTCAAATAATAATACTTTCCCACAGATACTTATTTATTAACTAAATTAAGTATCATTATTATTATCAAGACGGCGATTTTATTGCTTGCCTTCGACACGCGGCTCTACCACACGAATAAATATTCCATCTCTTCTACCTTCACCTCTTAATTTATTCTAATATGATGGACTATTTTAGTTGCATTCACTTAATTCCTTCTTTTTCTTATTTTTTTATTTTATTTTTTATTTAAATCTCATGACAGTTTTATTCTCTTTGTTTATATAAGAACAATATGTTAGAAGTGATTTGTCTCTTTCAGCCAACTCAAAAACATATGAGTAAAATAAAATATAATCAAAGCTAATGATTCAACACTTATTAATCTTCTTTAAACGGTTTATACGTGACAATTATGTATCTATCTTTATTGTTCAATGTTTCGGCCAGGCTACCGTATTCTCGAACGGATATAAGCTAGTCACATCATAATGCCACGCAAAGTTCAAAATTGTATAGAATAAAACTTGAACATTTTATTTTATCAATCACTATCTTATTATCAATGAAATCAGAATAAGATGATTATTTTCAAAAATATTTTTTTTTGTCAAATTGTGTTAAATGGCTCTTTACAGAAAAGCACATGCACACAAGTTGTCACAGGACATATATATAGAAATAATGAACCGTCATAATAGTTCACTCGTTCAGTTACTAAGTAAAGCGTCATTAATATATGTAAATAGGTACTGATGTTTAAGTATAAAAATCCTGTTTTTATATTTTACATCTGTAAAATAAATAAAATGACTTTGATTCTATTGCCCTCTATTTTGTGCATTAACTTTATTTAAAGTGAAATTCAATGATTCTCCTTGGATAAGAACAGTCCACCATCGACAGAGTTAAGTTATTCTGACAGTTAAAGTGATAACCTCTATGTTAATCCGTACCTCAGATATAAGACAATGGTTTTCTATATTATGACTGTATTTTCCGTAGCAGTAGTATAACATTATATAAATAATTATTGATAACAAATATAAAAAAGAGTTACACAAGTAATTGAAATAATATTCAGCGAGTGTTATTGATATTTTTTATGTATATATTGTCGGTTATACCCAAATATTATATAGTATTTGGGTAATGTGTTGAACGTACACGTTTTCTTTTATATATAGTGATACGGCCTTGAAAGTTCTGCAAATCCTACTTGGTACAATTATATAGTGTTTAGTTTTCTAAAACGTACCAGAATTATATAAATTTATTTATTTATAATGTAATAATAACTTCGATCACTTGTTTGTATTAAACCCAACTTTAATTAATAATGTTTCCAGGAAAACCAAATCCTTTAAATACTCCTACCTACTAGTGTTAAAGTAACAATGCGTCAAAATATATAAATAAATAAAATCCAACTTTATTATTACAGGAAGTACTTTATAGAATAATTAATACTTATTGATTTAATACATTTCTTCTTAATTCTTCTCTTATCTCTTCTTTTTGTTGTTATTGGCAATATTAATTTGATATATAGATTATATATTAAGAAAATCAAATTCAATTTCGCTGACGAAGTTTTTTCAAAAAGTTGTCTATTTCAATTTTTGACATTTGTAGGCAATTACATAAATCAAATATTCAATAGAATAGAGCACTAAGCTTTATAATATTTTCGTTTATATCGGGATACATTCGTTTTCGACTTGTCATCTATATTTTTGAGTGTGTCTTTTATTGTTAGTTGTAAATTCTTAGAAATATCAGGCAGTGCTTTGTTTTCTTAATTATTCATTGAATAAGAGCCAGATATAATGGTCATGACGTATGTTCATTCGTTGTAAATAATATTTTTATTAAAACAGATGTATGACATTATCCACGTTTTCAATTATGTACTTCAATATGAAACATGGGATATTTTTCGATGTTTTATATTTCACTTTGATTAAAATAAATTTAATACTTAAGTAAGTGAGAAATATGTAGCTATGTGATATCTATTTTTTTATAATAGAACCTACAACGTTAGGTTTAGATAGTTAGCGCTTTTATGACTTTATCTTCAATACTAATTATTGCTTAACATTTTTGTTATGAAATTGTCATTGATATCACAAATGTATGAGGCGTAGGATGTAATATTTGCTAATATCAAATCATTATGCAACGCTAAGTCGAATAAGTCGTAACAAAATTAATGTAACGTTAAGCATTGCATGATTACTTCGTTCACTTACATAGAACATGTGCGTGTGTGGGCGCGATGCGTCGGCAGCTCGCTTATCGAATGCCAATGTCAAGTCATTTGCAAACTCGTCGTACTGTTATGTCTCCGAGACCGCTGGACGTACCTTTGACCTACATTGGAGCAAAATGTGATAATAATGCCGCGAAACATTAATGCGGTCGTAGCGGTCAATCTATCACTCGATAACGTGTCTATAACACGATATTGACTTATTTATTACTGAAGACTTTATTAATTATGTGAGGAGGAAGCCGAATTAACGTTTTTGTGATAAAAATTTAATTGACAACATGAAACAAAGTATATAAAAAACAACTAAATTAGATTAATGTGTAAATTATGCAATTACAATATAGAAGCTATAACAGTCTCCGTTTTACAGAAATACCATACTAATTAACACCTTTTTCTTTGTTCTCTTGGCACTACAAAGTAAGTAGAAATGTTAGAAATTCATTAGAAACTCTTTCGTTTCGTTTGTCATTGCCAATGCGGGTACGGTTCGTTCAGCGTTGTATGCGTTTGTAAACCAAGCCTCACTGTCCCCTAAATACCAGATTACACAATGACACACACACATGATACCAGCTCTATCGTAAGGGCTGATCTAACTTTGTTACCTGTAACTTTACTTGTATAGTTTAGTTTCCATTTTTTCTTTTAGTTACAAAGTTTTTTTTACAGCTGGTAGTGTCAAGATGGGCAGCGCAGTGCGATGACAAAAGCGCTGGTCGCGCTAATAGTGCTGGCGACGGTGTGCTGTGCACGCGCGCAGCTCCGGCCGGCTGACGCGCCGCCCGCTGTCAACGATACACGTGAGTGAGTCAGTGATAGTTTTGTACTAGGGTAAAACAAGAAACAAATGAAAACGAAACAAAGTCTTGAACAATGAAATCACAGAAAAAGGCGTGTTGAAGGTCCATTACTTTTGTAACAAAATACAATCTTCCCTGCAGATTTTTACACAAGTTCTTTATACGCCGATTGTTGAAGATTGTTCCAAAATTATGTTGTATTCATCTTAATTTTTTTTTTTAAAGTTTGATGGACATAGATCTTCCTTTGCAGCTAGCGATCAGCTATCTCTACCAGGCACCTTTACACCTTTCTTAATGTCACGTGATATGCCAGGTGTCCTTTTTTTCATACTGATAGAACGAGAAAAAGTACCTCGCGCTGTGTGTGCATGGTCAGCCCCGGGCTGCCTGCCTGTTGGCGGGCACTCCACAGTAGGAGATTGATGCCCTGTTCTGACTAGTATATCAACACCGGGTTGATACGAGGGTGCTGGGGGAATGACCCGTCCTCGAGGAAGAGAGGCGGGTAAGTACCGCAGAGTTAGATTTAGCGCCAATGGAGCGAAGCACTGGCCACCCCAGATGCCGACAACCAGACGATCAAAGCGATCCTTCTGGATATATTTGCTACAGTCACTACTTTTACCGTATCGTCCGTTATTATTAGCATGTCACAACGCTTTTCTTCCTTCTTACTTTGAAGCGAGCGTGACGTGCTACGGTTCATTGTTTGGGACTGCGTGTGCGATGCGCAAAAGACTTAATTATAAGTAGTATTTTGAATTTCATAATTTATTAAGTTCAAAATACCTACTTTTGCTGCCTACAATTATCACTCAAAACATGGTATGTTAGTTATTTTTTCCAATCGTATTAATTGCCAATATTAGAAATTTTACTCTGACTCTGATGGACCGCTACCCGTGGACCTTTTTGCTTCAACGGCCATCAGTCCTTCGTGTAATATATCACCACAAACTCGCAATTCTTTAGCCTACGTTGGTGACCCTATTTCTCTTGCTGATCCGAGGTACGTACTGCAAAAATCTCGTACAAAACACGGGAAATGCATTAAACATTCCAAAGCTTCATAGGAGATTACAAAATGTTTAAATTTGTCTTTTCTTTTATTTTACATTATAAGTCGATAACTTTATTTAAAAAGTAACTTTTCTAACCACAATTGTTACTAAATGCTATTTAAGTTTTGGTCCTATTAGCAAATTGTAAAAAGCACATAAAATGTGGTTTACGTGAAAAACTGTGAAAGTCTGATTGTCCGAAATAGCGATTGTCCAGTTAGAAATGTAAGAAAATGTAGAGTTGCAATCTCTGCTCGTCTGATTATTACAGTACTAAGAATATATTTTAATCCCTCCATTCGGGTATAAAACCCAATATTAGGAAAATTTATGAGTTTTTTTTAATAATAAGGCAGTAGGCATCATAACATAAAGGCGTGGGCAGGCAAAAACAATTAGGAGTGAAATCGACGTCAAAAATACCTAGATCTACATATTTTTTTAAATATTTTTCTAAAGTTATAATATTTCTGTAAACTGTCAACCCTAAGATAATAGAGTATTCAATCTGGCAGTTCCGTTAATTGAGACAGGGCTTTAATCGCATATTGCACGCGCTTTCCCTTGGAAAGTACCGAAGGAGTAAGTCAACAGTGACGTGGATTAAGTTATAATGGATTTCAATAAGCTACCGGACGGTTTTGCTTACGAGGTGTTAAGTTTTGTCATATTATACATGTAAATTATTTCAAAATTTTATTAAACCATCCGAAGATATATTACTGCATCCTCTCATTAGATAAAACACCAAACACAATACAATAAAGTCAACATTTTGGTTTTGCGCAAAAAAATTGCTGAGTTCATATCTCATTTAAACTTTTCTCTAAAAGCATCTTCCTCAAGATGACAAACAGAAATAACAAAATCATTTTATCGGTTGTTTTGTTACTGAAATAATTTTAATGATGTTCGGTAAATCAAACCATATACAGAGATTGATTCACAGCTCCTCAGTCCATAACTGTACGAACAAAAGAACATTCAAATGTCGTTATCTCATCAAGTACCTACCTGCCTAGTATTGTCCAACACCCGGACCGTAAATATTTCAAGTATTGTGTAGTCGCCGCGTTCGTAAATAACTAACATAATGGCTGTGGACGAACTAAAACTCGCGGGTGAAATTCAACATTCACTTCACTCCACTCGTCTCATCCGTCGTTGGTAATGTAATGAGTCTGCGTCCGCCGCACACATTACGGCCTAAATTATGCATTAGATTAGAAATGCCTACAAAGCCATTGCCAGGAACAAAAATGTCGTTAAAAATTTATAGGCAGATTTCGACACCAGAAAACATTACTTTATATTGGTAAACACATTTACTCTTTCACATTTAATGTTTTGGAAAACAGAGGCAAGTTAAGATGCTGATCTCTGATAGTGTTATGATTGTAAGTATTTCTTTTATATTCTAGCATTATTTGTTTTTGGTAGGGTTCTTTACTCTGATTTTTTTTCATTTCTATTTCGATTTGGAAAATAGGTAGGTTACAAGGGTTTTTGTATTTTTTATGAGGTAGCCCTTGGCTTTCATCTCATTTAATGGTAAGGTGGCCATGCGGGCGGCAGTGATAAAAACCCCACCGCATAAAAATGTGTTTTTAATTTTTGAATTCATATGTATGTATGTATTCGACGTTTTGTACTGTACCTGTACGAAGATCAAAGTATCTGTGTAAAGAAATTCTTGGTTTGTGTTCGACCAACCCGCATTTGGCCAGAGTGGTTGACTAAGGCCTAATGGCCCTAGTTTAAGGAAGGATCGAGCTTCTTGGTGAGGACGTATATGAGCTATTTATGATGATGACGAATGGTATGCGATGATAAGGTTGAAGACGGAAGTGGATATCCGAATTCTGCAGAGCGTTAAATACCTTAACACACGTTGCCAGCCATGTGTGTTAAAGTATTTAACGCTCTACCGGTAGTTTCATATACGAAGAAAGTTTCAGAGGCGAAGACTAGATTCCTTTAAGATAGATAAGCTATGGCTACAGGAAAAGTGTTTTTATTGTTAGTGACTATTTAAAAACCACATATAAATTAAGGCAAATATTTATTTATTTTTGACTTTGAATTACATTAATACCATACTATTGATTTTGTTGACAATATTATATGTAATGTTTGGATTGTATTATTTTGAATTTAAAATAATTCAAAATAATACTTTGATATTTGTATGCTAATTTCGCGAAACATTAATGGTCGTTTAAAATTAAGACTTGTAATTATAATAACCATGTTTCTTGTAAAAAATGCTTTGACTTAACAGAAACACTAGATATTTTACCTTCAACTGCTGAAATACTACAATGCTGTATACATTCTTGTAATGGTGACAGTCTTAGGTAATATGACCGTAGCTAGGCGAACTTACAAAAAGCCCTACCACTAACCAAACCGATAAGATAATTTCTACCCCCACCGGGCACTGAACACCAGAATCTAGATTTGAGCTAAAATGTAGGTTATCTGAGGCACTACGAATTTTGACCACAAAATTTTGTGCAGTAATCCAATTTAAAACTAGAATAAATTCACTCCTTCAAAACCAATTCAAAGAAGTACTTTCTAGAACTCTTATCACAACTGATGTCACTTTTCTATAGCATTTATTGCAAAAGAAATTTTAATAATCTAATCTAAAGTAATATGGAAAAAAACTCACACACCTATGACGGATTGACTGGAAGGTAACTACTACTACTGTATAAATTTATTTTTATTGATGCAATAAAGAGTTTAATCAATTGAGTCTAGTTCTCTGTGGGGACCATAGAACAGAACAGTGCCTGCCAAGCAGTATTTAGGAATACTGCTGTACGACCTTGAGACTTGAGAGGTTCCTACAATTATTAGTGATTTTTAAACGTTGTATATAAATACCATAGATGTATTAAATATTAAAAACTTTTCAAACTGTTATGTGCTGTTACCATGTCTATATTTTTTACAGGATGCGGTTCCGAATGCGTGCGATGCGCTGCGGACGGCTGCGTAAAGTGCTCACGACTCTTGGTGTGGCCTGGGGGGGTATGCGCGCAAGAGTGCCCCTCTGGGACACGGGAATCCTGGGCACATGACGACCACTTGATGGGCCGGGTCTGTTACCCAGCTCACACTTATAATGAGGTAATATTACCTACTCATTTATCTACCGAAATGCATTCCGAAATTACATCCGGGAATTCGCTTCACTTTTCGTTTTGTTTGACAATAAAAATCCCAAAGATCGCGTCTTACTTATAATGGCTCATTAAACCTATTTTTGTTAAATCTTTAACATAGTTTAAATTCTCCACTTGACATATGACAAAAAAAGACATACAAATTTCACCAATCTAATAATATATAAGATGTTAATTTAGCGTTTGTGAGTTAAATAAACTTAACTAGATATGTTTTATTGTAATCAAACATATTTCAAATTTTTTATTTTCTTCCTCGTAGACTTCAATAGTTTTTAGAATCCTCTACAGTACATGTTACAATGACTAT
This sequence comes from Acentria ephemerella, assembly GCA_943193645.1. NCBI lineage: Eukaryota > Metazoa > Arthropoda > Insecta > Lepidoptera > Crambidae > Acentria > Acentria ephemerella. The sequence goes on along the minus strand of OW971886.1, from coordinate 3,295,266 downwards.
ACGAGGAAGCCTGAAACGCCTTGACTTGGAATTCCAAATGCGTTACAAGCGATTCACGAGTTAGGTGAAGGCAATAGAAGGCAATAGAAGATACTTAATTAAAACTTGTTAATCTCAGGTTAAGTAAGATAAAGCTAACATTCGTCGCTTGTGTAAGTATGTATGTTACATTTGTTTATAAATTTACGCAAGACAATAGTTACTCAATAAAGTTATTTAAGTTATACCTAGGTACTTAATATTCCACATTTATTTCTTCACGGTATACAGGCCCATTATTGTTTGCAATGAAATCGCCTTGAATATATATATACTAATTAGGTACTTTTATTTCATAACCATACAGTTCTAAACTTATCAGGTAATATTCGAGTGCCATATCTAGAATATTTTATAACATTTCGTATTTCTTGTTCTTTTTTGTTAAATAAATAAATAGGGTATTTGACAAGATTTCATAAATATAAATTACATCAATAATAAAGATATGTTGCAGAAACAATGGTATATCTGAAATCGAATTTTTCAGTGATATCTCGATATGTTTGATTTATTTTGTATCATAAACGTGGCTAGTTATCATAATACATTTATTAATCTTGATGAGGTTAAATTAATAATATTAATATGTATACCTATATTTTTACGAATGGTTTAATACATATTTCAGCATGCTTTGACCACATTGCGTTAATGTGGAGGATAATAATCATGGGAAATACATATACTTTTCAACGCTGTTTTCATTAGGAATATCAATTATTTTGAAATAAATGCGAAAAGAATAAATTTTTACTTCTAAAATATCCCTATTTATTGAATCTTCACAGCTCTTAGTAGGCGGTGCATGCGGAGCAGTTGCTTGTATCGCGCTTATAGCAGCAGCTACCGCATATGCGCGATGCCGCTCAAATGCGCGAGCGCAGTCACAACCGTTGCCGCAGCGGCCGCGGCACGAAGATGACACGCGTTTGAGAGAGTTTCACAAACAACTGGATTGTCTACGGGTATGTTTACTAGCTAAGAACTAATTTTATTTTGAATCTGCGTCTTCTAAGTGTACTTATATGGTAAATAACCGCAGAAGCAGTTTAAATTAATGTATCCATAGAATAATAACGTCATGAAGGACATATTTGAAATATTATGCCGTGCCCAACAGGGTCCACAATGATAAGTAGTTTAACCGTAAGACCTATATGTAATATTACGCAATTAATAATTAGAAAGGATAGCTCTTTACTTATAAACCAAGCCGTATGAACAAAACCGATTCACAGATCGTGTATTAACGCAGCGTCTCACGCACATGATATCATCCTCTATAGCCTATAATATACGTTCCATTTCTGGGCACAGGCTCTCCTACATGGGAGAAAAAATAAGGAGTTTAGGCTAACATCACCACGCTGGCTCAATGCGGCTTGGTAGATATTTGTGAACGAGGTTGCCGCAACAATCAGGACCAACGGCTTAAGCTAATTAAGACATTTGTCCCGGTAAGCACGGAGGAACTCAAGATAACAAATTTGATTAAGCTTCACAATTTACGGTATTGGATAGCCTCTACCTTGTTTCGAAACAAGTTGTAAAATAGAGTTGCCGTCTTTATTTTTATAATAAAAATTACACTGTCTCAGTATATCTAGCAACTTGAAAGCGGTACTGCGAACTTGTGCTGGCCTGTAATTAAACATAACATTTCAGCCACATGCCTACACGCTGCTGGCCATTCTGAACCACACCCGCAACCAGGTGCGAGACCTCTACCAACTTGGCAACAATGACGCAGCAATGGCTTATAGGTAATTAAAGAAAATTATATTTTACTAAATATAGCCCCTAATGAAGGAAAATTTGATTTTTGAAAAATATGTCTAAATATGTTCTAATTATTTTACAGAGTTACAGTTGTTCTCATACATTATTTCATAAATACTTTAAACTGTTGATTTTTTTAATGAAAATATTGTTAGGTTTTTCATGTTGATATGACTTACTTAATAATTTGGTTATTAACGTTTTTAAGAGTACCTCTTTCCTCTGTACGAAAATAAAGAATGATTTTTTTATAAACATTTGCTATTTAGACCCTGCTGCTATCGTTACCTAGAATATGAAGATGTTTAGATTGTTAACCGCATTAATCATTTCATTACTCACTAGCTAACAATAAAGAGAACATGTGCGTCTATTTGTTGACATTAGTTTTGCAGTTAACACGTTCTAATATTGGAAGTTAGGGAACCTTGGTTTAAAAGTGAAATGCTTATTTCAGACTTGTAGGAGTTTCAGTGGAGGAGGTTACTGGACTGATTGACGCTGGTTAACATTTATCTCTTTCTTTCGCCTTTAGAAAAACAAATAAACAACAATAATTGATTATGAACAACTTACGCCAAAAGGAATTTCATTTAAATCTACTTTTGTTAAATAGGAGACTAAAATTAAAGAAACTATTTATAACTGTCATGAACAATACTTTTTTAGATGATGGGGCTTTATACTCATAAAAGGATAGTATAAAGCCCCATCATCTATCTGTGGCACCGGCGATGGCGGTTCCCATATAAGTAAAAATCAGTGTGTGTTTATTTGACAGATTAAACTAATTAATTCTTTTGTTGCAGCTGTGTCCTCAGCGATTTGGCAAAGCTTCTAATCTTACTTAACAAACAACAAGTCCCTGTAGTGCCTGAGGAATGGCCGCGACTGGCAAGTTGGGCCGAACGGTATGTATTTTGTAATAAAACTTTTGCTATTATTACTTTATCTATAATAACAAAGCAAACTTTTTTCACAAAGATCAAAATTTTTCATGTTTTCAGAATCCTAAAACGCTACAGCCGCACCGGGGTAGGACAAACCCAAGAGGGTCAGCTTATTAGCTTCCTTCAATCTCCAAGTCAAGGTTCTGATTCAGAAACTACTCAACAATCATTTTCCACATTTAAACCTCCTTCGTATTCCCCGACCTCGTACGACAGCACCATAGACAAAGAGCTAGAGAGCCAATGTGAGTGGAGTGACGTGGGTAGACCTCCAAGTTACACGCAGGTAGAGAGGGAAAGAGAAACCATAGCACTCGCTGACCCTTGGGAAAGAAGGCCCATCGTGCGTCGTGAAAGCGTCTGGCTCGAAGATGAGTTATTTGAAATGACGAGACGACCACAAGACGAACTTACTACCGAACTTTAGAAAATAAGATTACTTTATTTAATTTCTTTAACAAAGATACAAAAAAAGGCACAGAAATGGCACCACTTTTGGAAAAAGCTTTTTGGATTGAACTTGTATTTAATTTTGGTGCAATATATGAATATAATACGAGGTACATTTCACATATATTTTATATTAAAAATGTAAGTTTTCCCTCAGATAATACAAATACAAATAATTTGTCGTTAAAGAAATAAGTATAACGCTTGTATACTACATGTAAAATTACAAATAATATGCGATGCGATTTATGCAGTCCGTCGCAATATTTAATAACTTAAACTACTTAGTTTCCTCTAACTACAATTAATATCGACCAAATACAACGACAACACAGGCACAACAGAGACTAGTGCAACGTAGGAAATTAAACGTTATATAAATGTGACGCACGGGTCATAATAGCGTTTACGATACTGCCGGTAATGAGCGTTAGATACATTAACAACTAAAACTGTGAACAAACACTATTTCACAATTTCATGAGTAATCGAGTTACTCATCTAATATCATCTACTCATATCTCAAACTAATGATAATACACTAGCACCTGCACTAGGCCGATCCTGTACTAGTTCCTTCCTATATACAAAGTTTAATTTAATACATAATTTCATTACATAAAATGCAAAGCGTTATAGTTATTTCTATAAGGACAAATACTTATGACAAAATCTTAATTTCTTTAATAGGTACTATAAAAATAATTAACGTATAAAAATAACTGATCTACCCCCGTAAACAAAGTTTCAAACTCTTTCGCCGTACGATGCTGCATCTGTACACACCGTAGTGATGAATGTAACACTAACGAAGCAATGTAGGGCAATAAGTCGGCAAACGACGGGTACATGTTAATAGTAGGTTAACGCACTGTTAACCTTATCTGGAATCTACTAATACCAACCAACCACACGCACTTCGACTTTTATCCCCAAATGACACGCTGTTCTCATTAAAATAGTAAGAAAGTAATTTAGAAAATTAACCTTAGCTTTGTTTACATTGAAGACAAAGGAATAAACTGTATATTTTAAATGAAACCTTTAGACACATAACAATCACAACAAACGTTATTTCTATTATACGTTTATTACCAACAGAGCCCAAGTTTCAAGTGTCTTCATTAAAAACTTAACGTACCGTTCGCCAAATAGAAAATGAAAGTGGAAATTACGTAACGGTTGTTTAATTACCTACTGTGTATTTACTAGCTTTATTTTATAATCTAGTAAATGCCGTGATTCTACAATTTGTAAGAAAAATTACTGTTGATTAAAATTATACCTCTATACGTAAAAAGAGCTCATTAACGTAGTGGTCTGAATGCGATTACAGAAACAATGAAGCTCGCCATGGTTATTCCCTGGATGGGCAATAAAAATTTGTTATATCTTAAGCTCCTCGTAGCCATGTTAAGACATTGGTCTATGTAGCTTCGGCACCAATGGGACGTTTATAGGCAGTTAATCATGATGATTGATTGATGTAGAAAGAAAACTTTGCCTTAAAAATTTTCCTTCAAATTTCTGTCTAAGGTAAATCCTATAAAAGAGAAGAGTAAAGAGTAAGTGTGGTAAGCAAGAGGTATTAAACTATTAAGTACAAAAAGTCTTAATTACTTTTTAAAATGTTCAGTGGTGCTTATTAATAACTAAATTATCATAACTTTAAGTGATAGAAGTTAAATGAAATGCTAGTTAATAATTTAATACCATTCCGTACCTGTAATATGTAATATAAGTAGATTTAATGTTAATAAATAAATTAACCCACTTTATTTTCGATGATAAGTAATTAATATTTCAAAGCTGTATAAATTCATAAAGTAACATCATTGCTTAGTAATTCTACCTACATAGCCTACTTTGAGTATGTTATAGGTATTCGTACACTAAGTAAATTTGCCAGAAGACCCCAAAGAAGAGTTGAATTTATTCATTCGAATATTTTTGCTGGTAATTTATGGTTTTAACCTTTCATCTAGACTTCTAGACATTTCGAGAGAAAATTGAAAGGCTGCATTTACTGAAAAATTTTTGAGTAATTTTTTATAATTATATAACTTATAAAAATTAATCATGATTGATTTTATTTCTCAATGTGTATTTCTAAGTTATTTGTAAATAAGTATTTAAAAAATAAAATTAGACAAATAGTAAACATATGAAATATTTAAGTTAATAAGAACGTGGAAATAACATAAGTTTAAACCAAAGTAGTGAATAACTTAGATGTCTAGTCTTTTCGGTTAAACTATTGCTTTCCTTCTAAGAACTATTTATTCTCATTGTAGTAAGATATTCCAGAATTAATTTTATTATCTACACATTTAAGAGTAATTTAAGAAATAACTATCTGTTATAAAATATAAAAAATATATCCAAAATACCTAACAAATTATATTGTAACTTTAAGTAAGTATATTGACATGTAAAACCTTTCATAGGTAACGAAGTCATTGTACGGTTTAATTATTCTAATTTTCATATTATAATATTAATCAATACAAAAATTGCATTAAAATTCACAACGAATAAAATATATAATATCTGTGAACCAATTTCACTAAAATCGTTGCCTAACATTGTTTAGTGAAGTAAAGTAACAGTTACCATTCTCAAATTATCTCTATAATGTGTGTAAATTGATAATTGATCTTACTACTAAAGCTGTAGTTCTATAGTTGTGGCTTGATTGGTGGAATCGGCCCCCAGACCTGTATTGTAACATTAGTAACTATTGTAAGCTATTTATATATATTATATTGGTATACGTCTATAAAATGACAACATTTAAATTAGATAAGTATAGATATAATTATGATTTGATGATTGTTAATAAAGATGTTAATTTTTTTGCATGGTTATTTTCTTCTGTAATAAAAATTGAAGTACCTCAAACATGCATAATATGAAAAATGCAGATTTTGTGAGACATTCCCGATTGACCAAATTAGGAACATCTCTAAGGAAATTATTTGCCCCTAATAAATTATTTTATATTGCTCCAATCAATAAAAATTCTGATGATGGACTGCACGTTAAGTTTAGATATTATAAATTCATTACTTTGTGGGCTTGTCTCAGACCAGTCCCAAATAGTATGTGGATGGGATGAGACACAAGAATGCCTGCCGTTTGACCTCCGAAAGTCCACGTGTACGAGAAATAACTCAAATCATTGCTGTATGTGTTTAGATTCCTTAGCCTTTTTTTAAAAAAAAAGCTAATATAAAAGTCTTCTTTTGCCGTCACTGTCAGTTTGACAAATTCAATATAAAATATTAGTCTAAATTGTTACCGAATGTAGAGCAGTTTTATCTGAAATATTAATTCAATGGCGAAAAGCTTATAACCGTGTATAACTTGGTAGAGCGGTGTTTGTTCCGATAAAATTTCGACATAGAAAGTTATTCAATATAATCAATTAAACTAAGTATACAATTTATAAGCAGTCTTGTGTGATTTCATACTTTAAAATGATATCGTGTCGTCTTTAACGGTAAATTCATACTTATTTGAATAGTTGCATAAAGGTTTTCGATGTAATAACTTAACATAGTTGTTTTATACATACATACCATATCTGTAAAATTCACAGCACGCAACCGTGGTTTTGAATTTTTAAATCAAACATGCTTTGTTCCGTAACTGTCTATTCTTTACATTTGTTATTGAATAAATCATTATATTTCAGTTATCACACTTTATAAGAGTCTTCTTTTAAACAAATTTCACAATAACAGTTGTTCATATTAAACCAAATGGTGAGTCAATAAAACTTTATATATATATTTAAATTGGTGTTATGTATAATGAAGTTTGTTACCATATTTCATAAATATAATATAGAAAAAAGAAACTGTAAACTAGAAAGCACTCAAAAAGTATAAAATAATCATATTATTTAGTATCTAAAAAGAGATTAGCATCATATAAATATATAAGTTTTCTCTCCCATGTTCCAGGATATATCTAATATATTCTGCTATGCCCAACTGGGTCCATAATGATCAATTTTTAACCTTAAAACCTATATGTAACATGGTATGCAATAAATAATGAATATAAAACATTCAGAAATAATTGTTTTTTTCATTTTGTGTGAGCTCACAGCCAAGTTGGTAAAGCTTGAAAGCTACATAAATACCTGCTTCATTTACTAACAATTCTATAATATTCCATTGTGTTTTTACATTCAGGGGGTTTGATTTTGATTTTATATCTTTATTTATAAAATATAAACATTCAGCGATTTGAAAGAAAATCAATTAAGATTCTTTTATCAGAATCATGTTTTCTAAAATTTGAAGAGACTTCATTATTTGTATTTATAGTTAGTTTATAATTTTATTATTGCCATTCACCTACTTATTATATATGCTATATTATGATACCATGTTATTCAGTTTTTATATATTTGGTTTAATTAATATTTAGGATACTTAATTTTATTTACCTTATTTTATGTATTTCACAGCTTTCAAGAAAGATTCATCCTACAAAATTGATTGCAAACACTCACTTTCTTCACCATGAAGCAGCTGGCTGCATGGTAAGATATCATTTTATGAAAACTAATAGATCTGGAATAATATTTTATTAGGATCACATTTTTTTTTTTTTCAGAAAATATAAATCATAAATAAATGGAAATATTTGTATTTTAAATTTGCATATGTAAATATTTGCATCCCAAAACTGTCTGCCAGGAATTTTTTTTTGAGGAATATAACTTTAACTATAAGATAAAGTCTTAATATTTTATGAATGTTGTTATGCTCTTTGACAAATGCTTCATCATAACAGCCTTTATGTGTCAAATAGAATGTTTGCTACTTTGTGTAGAAACCACTTTCAGTACAATGAAAGGGCAAACATAACTTTCAAAAAATACTTGAAAATTAGATAAGTACTTAAATGGAACTATTTTTCGCTTTACCATTTTAAGAGGTAAGCTTTTAAGGACAAAGTAAGACAGGTGAAATGTTTTAATTTATTAATCGGCTATCTGTTAGGCGCTGGTTGAAATACATATGTTTTTACTGTAGTAAATTTCTAACATGATGTACCAAGCAAATGATACTTCTGGTGCTATAAGCATCTCAAGTCTTTGTTTGTTGCCACATAAAAAATATATTAATATTCATATATTTCACATGTATAATAAACAAAATTCAATGTCAATTTAATGCCATGTAAGGTAAACCAAAGCAAGAATAGATAAATTTAAACCCACCATTAATGGTATTGAAATATAATTTGTTGTGAACTATAATTAATATATAATTTTCTACCTGCTCTGTTGACCCAGTTTTATTGGATAGCAAAATATTTATTATTTTGCAGGTACCAGAAAAAGATCAGTTCATACGACAAAGAAGAATGGGAGACCATGGTGGAGCAGCTACTCATGCGGGGCACATATCGTCGCCGAATCGTGGACTTCTCAAGTCACGCCCGCTCATATCTCATAGACGTTGATTTAGTCAGGGGTAATTTTTTAAATTTGATCATTAATATGTATATGAATAGAAGTAAAAAAAACATTTAAAAAGAAAAACAAGACAAATTGTATAGATAAATAGTATGGTAAATAGTATCAAATTGGCCTCTGAACCAATTGAACCCATTTTTACTCCTATTATTATTTTACAGGATCATCATTTCCTAAAGCAAAGCCCACTCTGGGCATGCGTCGGGTGGTATGGTTTGCCCTAGTCCGCCTAGTGTTCCTGCCTGGGTTGTATCAATGGTGGGCCCAGCAGACCTCACCGACCTGCGCTAAGTTCTTACTCGCACTCTGGTGTATGCAAGTGGTCAATATGTCGCTGTATTTTATGGCACCAACGACCTTGTACATTGACGTAAGTATCTACTCCAACTTTAACTTTTTTTTTCAAATAGGACGACAACGCGTGGAGGACTCTCCCGGCGCCAGATAATAGTGGCACTGGGACTTTTCTTCGCAGGGTGACCCTTATTGTCTTAATCTGAATCTTACACCTTGTTTCCATTGCCGGTTAACTGTTTATCATTGTGACGTGTCGCTTAAGTACGACGCAGTTATGATTCTCAACACGAAAGCTAATGTGATAGATATTAAGTTAAAATAGATATTTAGTCATTAGGTTTCTTTCAGTGAGCTCGTATGGTACCCAAATATCGAACTTTTTTGTGTCCCAAGTTCCCAGTTTTTTCAAATGGCTCAAAACTGTTTTGTTATTAGGTCCATAAACGTCACAAATTTTTTCTCGGCTAACGTTGCATTGCGTTGCGTTTTTCTTTTTTTGTAATAAAATTTGATAAAAATGAAAAATAGTGCGAAACAAATTTTCCTAATTTGATTCTTTTTTTGAAATGTCATCTTTTTAATGTCATGAAAACAAAGTCAGATACAAATAGTACAGGCAAAGATATTTTAATTACAAGTTCATACATACTATTCGTGAAAAGATATTTTCCCCGACCTAATATTAAAAAAGAGATACTAAGAGGCAACTCCCTAAATACAAGAGGGTTTAAAAGTAGTATATCACACTCCATACATGTAAAACTTAAGTAAGCATATGTCTTTGTATATGTGACTACAATTAATATGAACAAAAACGTAATTTATTTTTATTTGCAAAATTTTCTTTGCTTTTTAGTTAGAATATTAAAATATTTTTCATTACTTTCTCGATATAAAAAATATACACATAAAAGTACTTCCAATAAACAATTGAAATAAAAAATTCGCAACTGCTAAATCGAATAATAAAACTAAATTTACTAAACAACCCATGAAAATATTGTAGTAACCACGCTAGATATCCAGATCAGACTCAGAAGTCCATTCACCTCGGGCACTTATTGATAAATGTAGCTTGTATATAACAAAGCATGCATAAAATTTTAAAAAATTTAGACACTACAAATCGTCTATAGAAATTTGATTGATTAATGATTGAAACTCATTGGAAACTTATATTGCATGCTTTCATTAGGAAGCATTATATTTTCTTTTATATTATTTTTATAGCATTATATAGTACAGTGCATGGGGGATATTATGGACACCCAACTGCTGGACGCGTGGATGTGGAGAGCGAGAAAGAGCGAATCTTACTATTGAGCTCGATAGGGTGTTTGACCTTATTTCTGAATGGGGATCTAAGAATCTTGTCGAGTTCAATGCTAGAAAAACGCAGGTGTGCGCGTTTACAGCAAAAAGTTACCGTTCCTTGCCCTTCCTTCTCTTCGGGGTACCACTATGTCGCTACATGGAGTTACGCTGTGATCTAAACCCCAGCGATTACATCGAGTCCGTTATCAAGACCGCCTCGCGGAAACTCGGGAGTCCTGAACAATGTACGTAGGTATTTCACGCCTGACCAGTTATGCCTGCTATACAAAAACCAGGTCTGTTCTTGTGTGGAGTATTGCTCGTACCTTTGGGATGGCAACGGTCAGTACCTCCTTGATGCTCTGGACAGATTGCAGCGTCGCGCTATGCGTATTATAGGCGATGCGGAGGTAACGAACACCTTAGAGCCTCTGCAATTGCGTCGCAACATAGCGTCGCTTAGTGCCTTTTATCGTGTTTACCATAGAAAGTGCTCTGAAGAGCTCTTCGACCTTATCCCTCCCTCACCTTACCGGTACACGTATTCCCTCCTTCATACAACATGGATTCCTTTAAAAGCACTTTTTGGGCCGGCAAGGTGAGGCTAGGGCAGTATTTCGCATGCTTCGCTAGCTATCTTCATATATGGACTCCTCTACTGCTTATCACCGGGTGGTGTCGTGTCATTTTCTGAGCTTAATATAAAATATATATATATATTTCTACCTAGCAAATGTTTTACTATTCAATTTATAGGATTTGTATATTATCCCTCAGGTGAATTCTTGGCTAGTCCCGTTAGGTCTGATGATTGTACTTAATGTGGTGCACTCACAAATAGTGAGCACAACAGAGATGGAATTGGCGAGGGTGCGTCCGCGGTCTACCTTTAGGAGGAAGCTTCCGAGATATTTTAGGTGCGTAGAGTGCGCTCCAAATTAAGTGTCATTCCCTCTTAATCATGTTGACCAATGTTTCAGTTCTTATATATAATAAAATATTTAAGAATCGACAAATTGATCAAAAACACAGACAATTTATGAAGCTTATAAATAGTTTAAAATATACTTAATTCAATTCGTATTTTAACACGTGAAAAGCAGCCACGTCACCAATTATAATTATCGACTTATTTATATTTTCAACTTTATGATAGTTTAATGTTTCTTATAGGAGGCCTCGTTCTGAGTGTGATGGCGGTAGTGGTGTTGGTTCTGCTGAGAGTGGTGCAACTTCAAGTCAAAGCAAGTCTCCTACCACTAAACCATCTAAGTTTAGACGAAGACAGTCACGGTCGGATATCTGTGACAATGGACTGAGGTATAAATCATATTGACGAAAACATATATTATTTTAATCTGTCTCCGGAATCCCTAATAATTTTGGTCTCTTCTCTTTTCCAAATTCAAGAAAACGCAAAAAAGATTTGATAAAAGGGAATCTATTGAAGAATCGTGAACCAGTTGTTAAGAATAAATCTCGGAACAAAGCTAAAGATTCTGATGATGAAGATTATATGGCGTGGAAAAAACCTGATACTATTGCCCCTATAGTAACATTCACGCCACCAACTGATGAAAGTACACCTAGCACATCGTTAACTTACAAAAGTAACATATTAACAAAAAAACATCTTGAATCTTTTAATGTACGGCAACAAATGAATGTCGCAAGAGCAATATTCGCTGATGGTGACGACGGATTTGAAAGCCTCAATGGGTATAATTCTAATGCAAGTGATAATGAAACTCGAGTTAAAGAAAATGTTCCCGAAGACCCACCTAAAGTTACAGAGACTAATAAAACTGATGAAAGTAATTCAAATCCAAATACAAAACTACCAAATGTTCCTAAAGAAACCAAAACCGATGGTAAAGTATTTATAAATAAGAAGGATGAGGACGAAGATAACAAGTCGGTTGATCCAGATTCCGAAGGTGGTGCCCCAACGAGCAGTCCCAGCGCTGGGAAACGAGTCGGCGTTAGATTTAGAGGCTCCTGGATACAAGACACTTTACGGAAAGATTCCAGTGATGATGACTTTCCTACAGTCAAAAAAAAGCAAAAGGTAAAGTACCGAATTCCGTTGGCATTTAAAATCTTTAAAGTTCCTTACAATTTATAAATACATTAAATTGCTTTTTAATTTCAAACGTGAAAAAACCTCTGTTCGACTGAAATTTTTAATTTTATAACTAAAAAACTATTGAATATAAAATGTCAGACAGTGATTTTTATGTCTTTTGCATCAGTATCCCTTCAACTACTTCATAATTAATATTTTTTTATAATATTAGGTGGTAAATGGAAGGAATAAGCGCGGCAAGACAGGTAGCTATTGGCTATTGCGTTTGAATATATCCACACGCACGAGTATTGCCAGTACATAACAGACATTACATTCTACCACATTATAACCTATATAGTCTCATTATTTGTTAATTAAATCCATGTGCAAATTTAATATATTCAATTAAACCTATTTTATTATATTGTATTATTTGTCTTGAGTATAAAACCAAATAAATTTAATGACTTTAATGACCAAAGAAAGCAGATTCAACTCTCAACTGTTTGTACGTTAATCCATACATCTATCATTTCATCATTCAGTATATTACAGCAGTTATACTTAGTAAAACTGCTGTAATATAAAAATAATTGATTATATTAATTAAAGTAAATTATTTTGTTACCAATTTGGCTATTGATAAGTTCCAAATTCCATCGATTTTAACACCAAAAATACCAACGTTGTCGCGCCAATTACCAAATCAATCGACACTTGTCTAATGTGTTGCAATTTCTATAGAAATTAGATAATTACCAGTCTTCGTCGTCCGATGGCGAATGCTCGGCTTCGGCGCCTTCAATTGCTCTCCCATCGCACCATACCATGTCTGACTGGGTTGGGCAAACTACTAACAGTAAGCACATCTCTTAAAATATTAACAATTACGTTTGGCAACAAAAATATTTGACGTTTGATAGTTATTTTTCTAATTATCGTTTTTGAATTTCATTTCTTTATAATAGGTTTTTAATAGCGCCTCACTCGATCAGAACAGGCCTTCGAATTCAATTATACAACACTAAATATATGAATATTTCAAAAACTGTACCCTATTAACGTTGAGAATATTTACCACATAACATGCAAAAACATCATTTAAAATACCTGGTTAAGTATTTAAAAAAATATTAAAATACAATTAAAATATTATTAGACTTTATATGTTAAATTTTATATGTTATATAGCAGTATATAGTGCTCTTGAATTATAATATTCTACCGCAGTAAAGTCGCATAAAATCTAATGGTCAAACTAGAAATTAGTGATGTAAATACAGTTATTAATGTTCATCTATTTCTGTTGCCCACTTATGCGTATAGATAATTTTAAATATACAGAGTTACCTCGCAAGGACTTGTCTAATTTTCTGCAAAATTAATTTATTATTAAAGCTACTATTAATTTTCCTGCTAAATGAAAAAATCCTATGCGTGGATAATTCCATCTGATTCATAGAAAAAACTCACGTTCACGTTTTCTAGTAGTACTAGAAAACTACAGCAATCAGGTAATTGAAATGTAGTAAATGTAACTAATAAATTATCAATCAAGATTAAAAATAATTAAGCTGAAGTCGTTCCTCTATATTATTCACTAGACCTGATTTTTAAAATCTGTCCAAACTTCAAAATTTTATTGTCCTATTAACACTTACATTTCCTTAAAATCCTGATATTATATCCAGAAATTTCAAATCGTCATTTATTAACTTCCCTCTTTTATTTTCTTTACTAATCATTACATTAAAATAGCAATAATGAGAAATATGGCGAAAAAACAGATAACAGATCACTAACAATGTAACTCTGTATATTCATTATTTCTATAGTTAGTAGTAGTAGATTTCAATTCTTTTCGTCTTATTTGACAACCATTACTGCTTTATGAAATATCTCCTTGATAACGGTATTTACTAGGCCAGCGATGGATAATCATTAAATGTCAAATTTGACAAGTGCCATTGATGTTGGAATTAGAAAATTAGACCCTTGTATGCAACAAAAAATGTGTATATAAACCGTATTCATGTTTTCATAAATGCATTAAAGTTTTTTATATTCTTGATAAATGTGCCGTCGTTCCAAATTTATATCCGCATCATTTGTTTATGAAAATCATATGCCTATACATATGTACGTTCAAAATGGAAATAGAGAGTAATCTGCAAATTGTTACGTCATAGTAACTAACTTCAGTTAAGTGATAAAAAATAATGTTTTAAAAAGCTTGTAAATGTATTGGGATTCATAAAATAAAATGGTAAGTTTTTATTGATAGTTTGTTGATCTCTCTTTGTAGAGTGAAGTTCGTCAATGGCTGAACCATTGACCTATTCTTATATTGATTGTATAGTAGTTATTTGGAATATTCTTATACAATATTAAATTACATTTAACAGGCGAAGAGAGTAGCTACGGGTCGCAGTCTGAAGGTGGACAGTCTGACGTGGACTTTCACTGTGCTGCAGACAGCTCATGGGATCCGTTTGCTATTCTTGATCCTACAAGTGATACCGGTAAAATAAACACAATCTTCTTTCATAAATAGGGTTTAAATATGAAATTGCCGTTTTAACATACTGACCACTTCGAATAAAAATTAAACCTGCATGGTGTGACATTTCAAAATTAAACTTTTTACACGAAAAAGACATTCTAAAGTTTAAAAAAAAAATTCAATTGTGTGTTTGAAATTATTTTTACATTTAACTTTAAATGTAAAAATGGATACATCAAAATTAGAGTGATTTTTGAGTACGAGTCCAACGCGGAATTAATGGAGCGAAAACAGCTTGCAATATTAATGCTGTGTGAGACCTGGTACGACCCTACGCCCCTAAGACTTTCGTACGAACGACGAATTGAAAACGAGTTTCACGTTAGCGTTAGCTTACCCACGATATTACCCATTGGCACGATATCGGTAAAATTAAAAAAACTTTAAAGTGCCTCATGAATTGACTGAATCGTAAAGAGGTCGTGCTTTGAAATTTGCCGTAACTTTTTGAATCAGTACAGCAATAAAGGTACAGATCTCAGATGTAGTCAAGCAACAGCAACAGCTGATATCCTCTGTGCAGATCTTCGAACCACGTTGACAAAACTTGCAACGAAACAGACCCAACTCATCAATCGATCTTCACCTACCTTACAGGACCTGCACTTAAAAACCATCCACCATCTTCGGTACTCACTGAACTTGGCTCTATAAAAACTACGATTTTTTCCGCGATTTGCACCATTTTCTGCATGAAAAGAAAGTTCTTCACAGGAAACAGTACGAAATGCCTTTATACAGTTTTTTGAGTCCAGGTACCCAGAGTTCAATCGCAAAAGCATAAATGATCTTCCAATGAGATGACAGAAATGTATAGACATTGAAGGTAAATATTTTGATTGAATAAATATTTTTAATCGTTAATAAAAAAAATCAGTACTAAACGGCAATTTCACATTTGAATCCTAATTATTCTTGTCTTAGAAAAAGTTTATAATAGGACTGACGTATTCTATGGAACAAAAGTCCTTTAAATAAAAATAAAGATAAAAAAAAAATCCTAATTAATTATTAGAAACATTAGCCACCTTTTTTAATTTATGCTTTCTCAATATGAATTAGAACTGTCCCCTATTTGTCCTCGAACGATAACCATTCAGATTCCTTTATAATTCAATATTTACAATTAAGTCGGAGGAATTCTTAACAAACATCATGATAGGAGAATTTTATATAAAAGATTCATTGGACTATTTTCAAAATAGTGAATTTAGGTGCATTAGGGTTAGTTTTAATTTTAAAATAATTTATTTAATACATCATTAATTTCTATAACTGGGACAGTTTCCAAATACCCGGTCAATAACCACTTAAAGTTATCACTATTACATTTATTTATTTTTATGATACATATTCCCAGTTATTACGATTTAAAAGGACTTACTAAATGAGTCTATTTAAAAAAAAATCAATAACGGCTAAAATGGTTTACCGTACGTATTTACGTCAAATAGTTTAGTGGGTATAATAGTGCAGAATCGTGCCTATAACACGTTAATAACGTTTAAACTTACATCTTTTAGTCAAGTGCACAATGTGGGAACGCGGGTCAACCCTACGAGCGGAGCTATCAGCTGTCGATATCAGCTGGTATATAGTTGCTCGTGCAGAAAGAGCCATGGCGGCCGATGGTTGCTTATGGGCTGGTCTAGTAATGGCTGCCACTGTTGCACTTTTTGCGCCCGTCACCAAACTAATACAGGTAAATAATTAACCTAATCCTATTTATAATGGTACGGTATCTTTAAGTTTTAAGTGATTGTTCCTAAAATTTAAAAAAGCTTAATAATGACTCGAAGGACCATTTCTATTCAACTCTGTAGGTTCAATTTATTTGGAATCTAAATAAACATTTTCATATTCGGCTTAAGAAACTTATTGTGTATAGTCTTAATATTAAAATTGTTAACTTCTTGGTAAACATTAATTAATGTAGGTATAATGCAGTATTAATTGTAAGGTTGCGTAACCCGCTACGAACCGATTGGTACGAAACATATTAATTTAATATTTTTATTATTTTAGGTAGCCATAGAACAGGACGCTAGGACAGAAGAAGAACTCCAATCTTTGTCGATGCTCACATATATTCCATCGTTGGTGGTCAACTTCAGTCAGGGGTCTATATTTTATTTACTCAGTGGAGCTTTTGGTGAAAATATTTGGTAAGTTGTTCAGTCATAAAGAGATGCTTTGGATAAATCCGCGTAACTGACAAAATGTAGCCATTAAGGCGTCCAAAGCTTATCCTCTATGCTTCTTTTAATGCCTACTGACGACATGACATACTCTTCATACATGACTCATCAAGCTTTTGTATGCTACTTTTACATATAAATAAAACTCAGCAATAAGCTCGATTATGTTTTGAACGAACTAAAATTAATTTTAAGTTCAGAAATTCTCTTTCATCACAATCAAAGACAAATGCCGAGCGGTGACATAATTTGACGTTTCTAAAATGGCGGCTTTTAATTAAGCATATTTGCCTTATTTCAATGCTGATCATTGAACATTCTGATTAAAATAAGTCAAAAGTCAACTAACTTGATGATCGTAAACGTCATTCTAACACTTTCATATTGAATTGGAATGAAAGAGATGTAAATAACTTAATTTAAAAATTTTATCAGTTTTCTTTATATCGACCCGTGGAAAACCTAATTAGACCCGAAAGGGTTGATTTCGAAATTTTAAGAACTCCTGCACTAGAGTTTAGATAGTACGAAAGGTGACCATTTAGTAACTTGGTAAAGCTTTTTACGCTTATCTTTAAATAAAGATATTCTATTTAAGGTATTGGCCGATATGGTTTTGCTTTTTAAATTTAAAAATATAATAAATTTAAATCCTTTACCCATTATTATACCAAATAGTGGAAATTTTAGAATTGTATGAGACTTTTTGAACAGGGAGATATCAACTAACATACTATCATGCGGCCTTCGCTTCGCTCTCAGTGGACTAGTATTCTTCCTCCTGGCGGTAGCAGAACGTGCGTTCAAGCAACGTTTCTTGTATGCGAAACTCTTCTCCCACCTGACCTCTGCAAGACGAGCCAGGAAATCTGAACTTCCTCACTTCAGACTCAACACGGTCCGGAATATCAAGACTTGGCTCTCGGCGCGATCTTATTTGCGGGTAGGTATAAATATCATTGCTCACGTGAACCAACCAGCTACGCTTCTTATCTGGAAGAATATGCTCGCTATATCATCAACATAAGAGGATCTCTTTCATGTGGTGGTTCTAACGTTCCAGTTTCGATAACTAAAACAAAGCAACATTCGCCATGGTTGGTCCCTGGATGGGTCAATCAAAATATGATAACTCGAGTTTCTTTGTCCTTAAGAAGGCACGTTTTAGCTTTCACTCACCAATCCGTATTGGCTTACATGATGGTATTATGGCCCAACTCTTCATGTGATTCTCCGATGTAGGAAAGCTTATGCCCAATACTGTATGCTGTAAATAATGATGATGAACGTTAACGAATCGCCTGCGCAAGCCAAATGCCCAAACATTTAAATATTTGTATATGGCATGGCTACTGGCTAAGGCGAATTTTAATATATAAAAATTGTTATTTATATATTACTTACTAAGTTCAAGCTACGCGCCAAGGTTATAGTGTTTATTTTTATTTGCATTTGTTATAAACTTTCTTTTTAATACCATTTTATTTTAAAAATTAAAAATTAGTTATTTTATTATAATAAATTCTGATTTGACAGCGGCGAGGCCCGCAGCGGTCAGTAGATGTGATAGTGTCATCAGCCTTCATGCTCACGTTGATACTACTCGCGTGCGTCAGCGCACAGCTACTAAGGGTAAGTGACAGTTTAGAAAATGTAATAACTTATAAATTTTCATAATAAAATCTTTATGAATTCGTAATATAATATATAACAGTTTTTAACCTGGGTATATACTATCCATAGTAACTGAATATTTTGATACCAACCTATTTGAGCTTACATTCAGATAGTTTGGTATTAGAATAGAACCCAAATGATCGATACACAACCAATTTTAGGATGGGTCGAGCGCACGTAATAGAAAGGTGGACTTATCACAGTTAACATCAGAATCATCTGAGCTCTCAGTGATCATAAATATTTCACTGTTTCAGATAATCAATTTTAACACTACAATAGAATCGTATATTGTTGGTAGCATCACTTAAATCTCTAACAAGTGAAAGGTGATTCTAATATTGTATTAATACAGTTGCTTATTTAAAACATACAGAGCTTAGACAATTCTGATACTGACCTAGACCGAATTATATATTTCACCTTTATTTACAATTTTTCAAGAGAGTCGTATTGTACTTAACTGTCAACATGTATGTTGATGACCACATTTAAAAATAATATAAAGGTTCGACTCGAGTGTTTTTTTTTGAGTTAAATGCTCTAGAAAATCCTTAAAGAAATCGAATAAATAGAAAACACCAGAGAAGGCCAACTGTTTGGTTTGATTTTTGAAATTACGTAAGTCCTTACAAAGTGAATCTGTTTAGTGTCTTAGAACTGAGCCCTTAAGAAAAATGTTTATGTATACAGCCCAAGTCTTATAAATGTTTAGGAAGCAGCTGCCTTCGAACGTGTGTGGCTTCTTGAAGCAATGGTATGGAGTTGTTGCCTCGGCATCTATCTTCTACGCCTGCTAACCCTGGGCAGCAACGTGAACCGCAAGTACCGCGGGTGTCTCTCCGCCATACTGACAGAGCAGATCAACCTGCACCTGGCCATAGAGCAGCGCCCAGAGAGCAAAGAACAGCTCACAGTCGCCAACAACGTACTGAAGTTAGCCGCTGATCTCCTCAAGGTTTGTATATAATTTTCCTAAGTAGTAGCAAAGGAATAAATAACCTTTGGCAAATTTTAAGCGGGTCGTGATGAAGTAATAAATAATTTTTGTAATGTTTAAAATGTTGAGGTTATACACTACATTATTCAAATTTTAATACAATAATTTAAGCTCCTGGTTCTTTTCGTCAATTTGAACGTTTGTTGTTGCAGCCAATTTTTTGTATTTACTAGAGCAGCGTTGAATAATTTTAAAACATTTTAGTGCATTTTAGGTTAATTGCAAATATTTTTATTTTCAGGAGCTGGATTCGCCGTTCAAAATATCTGGAATATGTGCCAATCATTATTTATACACAATAACTAAAGTAGTGATACTATCCGCTCTGTCTGGAGTTCTATCCGAGATGTTAGGTTTCAAATTAAAACTTCACAAAATAAAAATAAAATAAGCTATAGTAATAATTAGACATCAATTAGATTGGGTATTGTATTCAGGATTATAGAACGTACTAAGCGGTCAAACATAGGAAACAATGGAGTTGTCACAAAATTTAAAGTCATAAACATGAAGCTAACTTGTGACTTTGTCCATGGTTTGTCAAAAACGTAACAACAAAATTAAACTTACTTTTTTAAATTTAAATCCATATGTTTTATCTATATATACTAAATTGTTGTTTATATATGGCAAATATTTTTGTCCCCCTTGTGATGAAGTTAGTAATAAATTCTATTTCATAATTTGACCGTAAATCCCGAAAAGATATCAATTGTATAATATTAATAATGAACACTGATTGAGCAATCAATTTAAGTGAAATAAAAATAGCGAATTTTTTATATTAAATTCTTAATTTGAAAATGTTGATTAAGTTGATATTCCGCATCATGTTTTTAAATTCAGATGTTTATATATTCTATAGATCCGGACAAAAAAAAAGTATTATTCCTATTTTTTCATAAGTCACAAAATTCCAATTATATGTAAAATTTTACTTGCATTAATAGAATATTGTATTACAATAAAATACAAAATAGATGGAAGTAATGATCCCATTTAATAGTGGCATAATTTTTGTAAATAACATATGTATTAAGGTTCAATTTGTTAATAATAAATAGTTTTGGGGTGCGGTATTGATCTATTACTAATGATATGGTTTAATGAGGCTCGTGATTGGAATACGCATTGTAATAATCGTAGTCATAAGATAGTAATGAATTCGCGAATTTATACTAGAAAAATTATATGATAACTTTTAAATCGGCATACAATTATGTATCGAATTCAACTGTTTTGTTTAAATGTTTGTAGATTTTAGGTTTTTTAGGTGCATGTATTTCCATTACTACACTTGTTACATGTATAATATCTACAAAGTGTAAGGGATTATCGTGATAAGAAATTTCAGAAAATTTTGCAATTCAAGTATCTGTCAATTATTTGTTGCACATAACGTATCTTGAAAGCCCCCAAATCATATCAAAGGCCCCAGAAAAAATTATGTCTGTCGTCTGGTAAGCTGCTAAATTCGAAATTCTTGTGATTTCCTGCCTTTAATTAGCATATTTTTCATTATTGTCTGCATGAAACCATAGTTTATGCTTTTTGAGCTATACGTCTATCCGTCCCACCAACACGTGTCCAGTAGAAAATTATAATAAAAAAATTCTGGTTTTTAAGATTTTTCCAGAATTTGTAAATGATTTTTCAAATATGTCCATTGTTATGGATTGCGCACCACGGGTAACAACAGACTAGGTATTATCTACTATCTCGTCCCGAGAAAAAAACGACATAATTAACATATCAAAAAATTACCTTGTTTTTGTACAGTCAGCTTCAAATTAGTAAAACCAAATTTCAATTTTCGTCCTGTTTTGAATATAGCGACTGATGTGATTTACGAAATCTTTTTTGAAGTCTAGGCAATAACCTGAAACCGTAATTTCGTGTTTCCATTTTATTTTTCTACAATCTAAGTATCTCATACTTGTAACTTTCATTTCTATGATTATTAAATTTCCTTTAATTATTTTAGTCTTTCAAAATACATTTTAGTCCATAAACTCTTTCCATTATACGCAGAGTTTAAGGCAATTTGTGTTCTGATACCGAACCGGTGGTGCTATACGCTTTAAATTCTGACTGAGGTGACCTGTATGGAATACCTGACTCCCTATACTTAAGAGAATAATTAGTTACATTCATTGCACTGTGCATTGGTTGCCTATAACTTATTTTCCTGGATCGCTCGCTTTAATACAATATTTAACATGTATATAACATGGAGGTACTAAAATGTGCGTCCTAATTTGTGTGCTCCTATACGCGCGTGTCTAGAACTTGAGTGAACATGTACGAAAGGTTGAAGGAAAGCCGTTTATTGCACGCTGTATTAATAACACAATCTTAAAAAGATAATATGCATAACCGTGCGCTATTTTTATTTAAAATAATATTCGTTAATTATGTGAAATAATAGTACTTAAATGTAAGAATCCCTTACACGTTGTAAATTTTTTAAATAGCTTAGATATTTATTAAGTAGATTGTGTAAATAATATATGACTATTACACAGCAATATTTAATGAATTTACAAAAAAATTAGGTATTTTTAATCTCTACGTACTACCTATATAAAGTCTTAGTTATTTTGAACTGTCAGTGTTGATCTCATTTTATGATTAAGAAATGAACTCATAGTTGTGTCTATCTACTCAATTTGAAAAATCTTATCATTTACTAGAATGACTTTTTGTGTATTTTTAACTACTTAATAAATAATTGACCTTTTTATTTGCAAAATCGTTATTTGTTTTTGCTACGTAACAAAATATGATATTTTCTTTGAAGGGAACAATATATTTACTTACCTACAAATATTTTTAAATTTACGTAGTGGCCAGTGAGTCAAATATATCATTATCCTATAGTATTATACGAGTCAAATTAAAAGATTATTGCGATAATAATCCTATTTTTAATATAGCTACAAATGTTTTCACTACTGTTTTATGTTCCTATACATTTGAATATGCTGTAAGTAAATGTTATAAATTGATAACTGTCTTTGTTTTTGTGTAACCCTGTTTATATATATAACGCACTGATTGAGAGTTGGTAAAATCTAATGATATAACATTTATGGTGTATTTATTTTACTAGGTTGCAACTTTATGATAAAAAGTATTAAATCGTATCGAGATACATTTTTGATATTAAATTAAATCAAAATATAAAATGTTACATTTGCTATATAGTAGGTATGCCGTTTATTTATTCAAAACTCGAAATACTAATATATTGATAGTAATTTATTAAATACTAGTTATTTACTTTCAGCCGGTTTAGAATTTAGTATTTAAAGATAAGCGTTTTAATCTGTACCCAATGAATATATTTCATATTAAATGTCACAAAGTATAGTTTGAGAGTGCTTAGTTTCACATCGTAACTCAGAAGCCGGCTGATAACCTAGATTTCGAAAATAACCGATAACATGTCGGCTTCAATAATTCTTTTTTTAAAACGAGTTGTTCATCTTTTTGTTGGTTAAATCCTTTGTAAATTCCAAATATTTGGACCTGATTACGTAGCTCTAAATCTGGTTATTTTAAATCGAAAATTAATTAATAGAATTAAACTCTTTTATTGTTAGTTAAAATGTTAATATACATTTATACATTTTTGATACAAAAATAGGATTTTTATTAAAATATTTTGAGCTGCGTGTATAAATATTAAACGGCCGTTGACTGTAGGCAACGCCAGTGACAGTTGCCAGCGCCAATGATTATTGCCAGATACTTATTACCACATTAAATGTAAATTATACGAAATAGGTTGGTTGAGGTGCCAATAAAATAAAACTATTATTTTCTAACATTAGAAATTTATTAAAAAACAAAAATAGCACAATTCCCTTTTAAGACTCCATTATATGTTATAAGTAATATTATCGAAACGTATTGTTTTTGTGTACCTATCAAGAGTCATGTAGCTAGCTATTCTATAGATGGGTTGACACCGGAAAAAAATCAACCCAATCTGTTTCTTGGTATCTTAACACTTGGTTCTTTAACTTTCTGTTTCTTAACAATATAAGATTAATCGACGGACACTACTGCGGCCATACAAATTGAATGTTGAATATTAAAATTTGTCATGAAAGGAAATATCTAACGTTTTTTTTTTCATAAAGAAAGATTCACAAAAGTAAGAAGAATGCGGCTAAAGGAATTAATATGGCAATAAAATATCGACAACAATTTTTTAATACATTACTTTAAATTAAAAAAGACCTTTTACTAATAAACGTATAACTTGTGCCGATTCCAATACATAATGAACTGGTTTGTACAATTTGTACAAAGAGAACAAAATGTACAATACATAATATAACCTAACTTAATATCTAAAAGAAAATATTTAATTTATAACACGCATATTTCATTCTTATTACATCACAAAGCTGAGGAAATTCACACTGCATCAATTACTTCGTTACAAACTCATCATAATTATCATTTTGACACTGGCTTTCTACTGGTACGGGTTCTGTTAGTTTCAGTTGCATTGAAGGTTAAATAATTGTCTAATAATAAATTATATTTGTTACATCTGTCAGTTTGAAGTTTCATCTGACAGTACTCAAGCGTGTGGAGTTAGAACAGTAAGAAGTACTTAATGACGTCAGTGGTCAACAAGCTTTTCTGATAAATATTGAAAATGTACCACTGATCTTAAATTTAATTTGAGTGTGTGCATAAATGTATCGGGGCCAAAGAAACAGTCTTATAACTCAAATTAGTATATCCGTCATCCAAAAACAACAGATGCCTGCCTACCCATTATCAAACAATTGTGAATTATCTCAAACCTTTCTTATCGTCGACTACCACTACACTTAAAACTAAGTAATTACAAGTGCAAGCACACTGACTAAATTAAAAAATTACACAACTTATTGCATAACTCTTGTGAAAAACAAACATCATATACTTCAGGTAAGGTTGTAACTTAATAGTAGAGTTTAAGAATTTGAAATTGAAACAGTCAAGAAATTAAAGAATTTAAGATTCATATATTAACGAGAATAATTATACAGCGAGTACATGCGAAATAGAAACTTGGGTAGCCGCGTCTCAGTCTCGCCGACGTTCGCGCGACGACGACCGGTGCGAGCGACTGCGGCGGGAGTCGCGCTCCGGTCGCTCGGCTCGCTCGGGTCGCTCGGAGCGCTCGGTGCGCCCGCGTGACCCCTCGCGACCCCTGTTGCGGCTACGGGACCGACTGCGCCTGTTATCAAAGCGCAATACGTGAATAGACCATTGACCTATTTCCTAATAAAAAGTGTAACAATATCACAGCAGCAACAGCTGTTATTTGCTATAGAATATTAAACATTTTTCTTTTCAATATGGATAGTGTCAATATTCAAGATATATTCTGTAGTTTCTTAGATATAGCAAAATGTTTGAGGAGTTATTGCAAGGTAACCGAATATTCTACATATAAAATGCTGTAGGCAGGTAACGTTTTCTGGTATGTACTTTGCTGTCAAATGTCCATACATCTATTCGCATGGAAAACGCTAATATCTTTGTAATTGATGAATTTACAGGATAGTTTGCATTATAACATTTTTAAATTTAATGTGGGTAAATTAATATTCGTATATGTTTTAAGAAATTCATTCCCATTTATTTTAGATAAATCGCTTTTTAAAGAAAGGAACGTACTTTGCAAAATTGATTTCATTTGTAATTTCTCATTATTTTGATATAAATGTGTAAAACCAAAATCTCTATTAAAACAAATTTGAAATCAATAAATAAGTAAAATAAATTGCATGTATTTCCATTTTAGGCGTAAGAAAACATTTTGGAAGAAAATGAAATGAAATGTATCCTATTAGTGCTGTTAGTGTAAAAACTGTGTCACAATCATGAGAGCTCTCATATCTCAAGAATAATATTTTAATTTACGTATATCAAAGTAATAGATAATGTCTTTGAAATATATGTTTCTGGATGTGTGTGTGTGCGCTCGTATGAGAGTGAGGGAGTGCATGCAAGATATATACACAATTAGCAAGCAGCACAATTGATTACGATTGAGTATTTTGAACTGACCTCCTCTCACGTTCCCTGTCACGGTCACGTTCTCGATCTCTCTCTCTCTCCTTGCCACGCTCGGAGTCTTTAGCTCGCTCAGTGTCCTTCGCACGCTCGGAATCCTTCGCGCGATCGCGGTCTCTATCACGCGCGGATTCGCGGTGTCGCCGCGCGCGACGGTCTAACTCTCGCCCGCCCACGTAGTGTCTACGACCGCTGCCACGCTCGCGTTCAGACGCACCACGTTCTTCGCGGCGCTTATCTACAGTTTTCTGATAAATAATAACGTAAATATTTTTGTATAATGATTGTTAATTTCAACTGATATCTAAAGATTCAATCAATGCAGTTTAGTGCAATAAGTTTTTATAAGTTCTCAACGATTTTAATAAGTAGGATATGGTCATGGTATTTGTCAGGGTGACAGGGGTTCTTTATAAAAACATTGATTTGTGAGATGAGGAACATAATTATAGAATATACAAATATTAGAAAAATAAATCACCTTCAAATCTGATAGTTTCTCGCGAATGGTAATAAAGCCAAGATGTAGTTTCCCTCCAAAATGGTCGGCAAGTCGTCTATCATTGTCATGGATACCCAAATAAGCTGAGCAAACTTCACAAACTCGTAACTTCTGCTGTTGATACGACGAAGCAGGCATCGAGTTTCGGTACTCTTGCTCAGCAACGACTTTCTTTTTGCGTAATTCATCAATCTGAAATATTAGTATATTAAAAATATGACTCATATTGAAAGTAATAAATTACTGAAGGAACTATGTAAGTAGATATTAAAAATAATAAATTTGGGTATACATACAGCCTTATACAGATCGATTCTTACACCTTCATTGAGCAAAACCTTGAAAACATACCTCTCCCATAAGTTTAATACTCTCTTCCACCATTCCTTCCTCACCCAATGCCTCGGCCCTTGCTAGCTTTTGCCCAATCTGTTCTGCCAATTCATGCACTGCATTAGCTTTCTCTGTCACTTCAGCTGATAGCTCTTCTTGCGTTTCAGCTAGACGTTGCTTTGCTGCAGTTGTACGCCTATCACAGTCAGCTATAAAAGCCTCTAAGTGCTCTGTCGCCTACCAACACATAAATTAAATTTACTAAATGAATTTGACACACAAGAATGATTAAATAAGTAATTACAATCACCATACAGCCTTTTCAATTTCGTAAATAAAATTATATATTATTTACTATATGTGGAACTAGCATTATTTTAATTAAAATATTTTTTAAATATGCAATACTTACATCAATATCATAGAAATAGTCTTTGGTTTTGGATGCTAGCTCAAAATCCGCTCGCAGGGCCAAATCATGTATTTTTGGGCACTCACCTAAATCCATCCGCTGCAAAAGAAATTATAATCACATAAATAGCAAATGTTCTTCTTTAGAACTGAACACATTAAGGACAAGGCTTTTCTGTCTTTCTAAAACCTGCTATTTTATTTTACACAAGTTGACAAGAAAATAATGTAAACAGGGTTATTTGAAATATACCAGCTTGCTTTTAACATTAAATATAAAAATATTTGTTGAACAGCTTTTTATTACCAGATAGTTGTTGTTTTATTTAATATTTAAGATGATAATAATGATTATATGATCTCTGATAATTAAGTGATATCAGTATGGTTATGAATATTTTGGATAGAATGGTAAGCAGTAGAGGAGTCCATGTCTGAAGATAGCATAAGTTACAAATATTTAAAAATGCAGTACCTTAATCAAATCGTTAAACTAAAAGCCCTAAACAACAATTATTATTATTTAAAAAAAAAAAAACTATAATTAATTGTTTTTTTTTGTTTGATGAATGAAAAGAAAACGTAAAAATTTCACAAAAAACAGATATTGTAAGTACTATTTAATTATTGGGTGACATTGTATTTAATAAATATTATTTATATAAAAGGAACTTAGTATCAGGAGCATGGTGGTATATTATAAATAATCCTGTATTGAAGAATTTATCAGATAAAGAAAGAATACACAGAATCCCATTGTTTCAGAAAATACATACAATATCACCAACAGCACACTCAGCCCGGTCATCCGCCATAACAAATATATATAAAAATACTTACAAATCTCTGAGTAAACACCATCCTGATTACACCCTAACTAGCTTCTGGTGACTCATTAAATATATCCTAATTAAAGTTATTTGATATACTTATATTTCAAAATAAGGATATTATTCAGACACTATATCATAAATAATATAAAAATATCCAACCTGTCAAGCAGTACTTTCTACACAGAATTAATTTTTAACTGTCTTGAGGTTGTTTACTCAATGATTATAGATCCACACTTTGCTTTCTTTTTTATTATTATTTGTTGAAGTTACAACATCAAAATTAGATCCCCAACTTTAAATATTATTGCATTTTGTTGAAGTTACCTATTATCTAATCACTAATTATATATAGTCACCTATTATTATAAAATGCCTCAGAATTTAACCCATTGTTTTTATCATCATTTAATAATAAACAACATATTGTACAACACATTTTTTATAACAATAATATAAATATTCATGCATTTACTATCATTTTTCTTTTTATTCTAGCCATGTATAATAGCATAGTACGTACCCAATGTAGTGAGAATGAATCACCGAAAAGCTCTCACCTGACTTAAGTCTTTTGTGATCCTAAAATTTCACAGTACTCACCGAAGCAGCATTAGTAACCGATGGATATTAAATAATTTTAGTGTCTTAATAAATTAAAAACTGCTTAGCAGTAAAGTACAGTCAGCTAACTATAAATGTTTATACGTACATCTTGGTACTTACAGAACAGCCTAACTCATACAATCTATCCCTCATCTGTTAAGTATTGTGATGAGCAATAAAGACTAGTGTTGGGCATTTTCTGAAAAGCATATTTTACCACAGTTAATGCCACTCCGATGATAGTGTTTTCCAGTGACTACATAAAACATGGCCACAAATTTAAAAAATATTTCTTATACATTAGGAAGACATCAGGTACATATCAGGATTTCTTTGTTTATTACAAAGAAATCCCAACAGGGAATGCCCATTCATAGAACCCAGAAAAATAAATATTTATACATATAAATAATAACATACTCATCTATGATAAAATAGTGATGAAGTAGGATGCAGATATCAACTCATATTTAACTGCTGTATTAAATCAAATTAGGTAAAAATTAACCAAACTTAGGGTTTATATATTTTCTATATAACTTGATACTATCAGCAATCACAGAAACTGTAACAGCTGGAATCAAAATTTCAGTTATTACTAGTACCATTTGTGTAAGTTTCAATCATATAAGGATGTTTTGATAGATGTTGCATTTAGCTGAGAAATGCATAAATAAAAAGTACTTCCAAGTATAGTAGGGTGCAAAGTGTGTGTAGCACTAATGTGCCAGGTATGCTGACACCACAGAGCTAACAGCAAAAAGCTGTTTGTGTTGACAAATAAAAATTACAATCCTCTTTTGTATGGTAAGACCTGTTACAGTTGCACTTACAACATTTCACACTTTTAAAGCTTACAAATCAGACAGACTTTTTATTGTTCATATTTAACATCTAAAAAATATGCAATTATTCAAATATCTAGTCAAATGAACAACCCAAGTATCTAATCAATGGGCATTCTCCTGCCCAAAAAAATAATGCTGATATGAGAACATACATATTGCTACTATTGGTTACTCCTGATCATGTAACTTTTCCCAATGTCTAAGATATTAGAAAAACTCCACAATTCCCATAAATCTGAGAAATCATTAATACATAATTGAATCAATATTTACACAGAAAAAACATAGAATATATATAAATTCGGACCCAACCAGTTAAGAAAAATGATTTATTATAAATGTAAACTTATAGAAATAATGAAATCTCAGAGTCAGAAATAAAACATTGTCCACTGAAAACCACTTACCGTGGAAGATAGAATTTCATGAGGACAACATTGAAGCAAAAATGATTTGCACACCGCATCATCATAGAATTTGACACCATGCTTATCCGATTCACCTAAAAAAAAAACATTTAAAAAATACCGACATTGTAAGAAAACTACGAGAACTTTTAATTTTAGTAAATAAATATACCATTTCGTGCTGTTCCCATTAATTGATCTAACATTGCCCTCATTTGCTCGTGAGCAGACATATTGTAGATAATCCTATCACGGTATCGTAATGACAGTCAAATGTGCAATATTTTCTTAAAAATAATTTCCACAATAATGGGAAGTATTATGAACACATTTTTCGTGTTTTTATCAGATGCCAACAAATCAAAATTCTCAATCGTTGTTGGCAAAAGCTAAACTTAGCCCAGATGCACAGATTGATCAGAATTGTAACTGGAAAGTATATGACTGACTGCAAGGCTTAGTGTGCCACGGACTCAGTCAGGTCAGACAGATTTTGTTTGCGAGTGAATGATTTTCTCTATTTCAATTCATAATAAAATTATAAAATGTTAACAAAATGGCGACCAATCGCGACTAGCACAGCAACCACAGACTACTAAGGACACAGATTAGAAAGAAGACGGGATATTGAAACTAGAGGGGGGACAGAAGGATACGGTCATGGCATATGATTTTTTCAATCTGCCACCTATTGACATGCCCTCTAAAACGTAATGGAAGTAATTCTTTAAATATAAACTAGATGTCAAAGAATACTAAAATATTATAAACAACTAAGTTTTATAACTAAACTCAAATTACAACATTCATTCATTTGTAGGGTAAGTTCATTTATTTAACATAATTTTATGATTTCATTATAATTTACTTATTATTTCATTGTAATCATTATCATAGCATTCTATTGTCGTATCATTTTATAATAATCGCTTACATTGCGTTCCATTTTCGAAAATTTTCTCGTAAGTCATAAACAAAATAGCAGGGCCTACCATTAGTCGCCAAAAACTCCATGGGGCAAAGGGCTACATTGCACCAGTATCCTGGAGCCATAAATAAAGATAAAAACTATATTAATGAAGATATGGCGTAAAGGTCTTAGTTACCAGGCCAAATAATTGAAAAACAAATATGTCAACGTCAAAAATAAGGCTAATAACAAACAATTTTGTCCTCAAACACTGAGCATATAAACACTGTCCTCAAACACTAACTCAATTAAACAAACAAGTTATTATTGTTCGTTGCTAAATATATCAGTTACTGTTTGCTAATTAAAATTTTAATTTTGTAAATATTAATGTTTATTCTCAAATTAGTTTGTTTTTTCCACATACGAGGGATAAACCCACATGTATTTCAAAGATAGAACCACTAGAATGAATATTACTTCATAAAAGTGTTATTATCTAATACAACAGAATCAACTATGAAATTATCAGTGAAAATACTATTTCCAAACCTATCTGCTCTGGAAGGAAATTATTTTAAAGGAGTTGTGGAACAAGTAACAGTTAGTGAAATTGTTATCTACATAACAAAATTTTCTACAAGTAATAAAATATTAACAGAAAAGAATCATTCTGACAGTGAAGTTTTATATGGATGTTGTAATATTAGTCAGCGTGTGTTACAAAATCTGAAGTCTACAGGAAAACACATTAATTGGTTGATAATAGACCAAATCCCCAACTCTAATTATAGTATCAAAGAACTAATTATAAATGGAAAAAAGATTGATACTTCGGAATGTATTGTTATATTGTATGATTATGAACTAGTTTATAAATCTGAAGTGAAATGGAAATATGAAGATACATTTTTTAAACTTCATGCATTGGTCAAAAATGAAAATAGTTCAAATATAAGTTCTAAAGAAGAATTAATAAGTTGCCCTTCTTGGTTAAAGTCTTCAATGTTACTACAACATACTATAAGCTACATAAACACTGTGAATTGGGCTTTAACAACAATCAAAAGAGATAAAAAAGTTAGTATTGCTTAGCAACATGAAATCTGAAAGTGATTTGATAAATTACTAAAAAGTAAAGTTTTTTTGCAGATTTCAATAAGGCCTGGTAACTTTGTATTATCAATTCTGATTGACTTACTTATTGGATTTACTCTTTTAGAAGTCATTAAACAAGATAAAAAAGAATTGAGTGTTTTTCTGATGGGCTTACTAGAGGTAATTAAAAAATTGTCAATGTTTGACAAATTTTTTTTGTAATTAATAAGTGAGTATGTCTGTGAGGCCCAATATGTGTTTACCGGCATGATCTTTTCATTGGCTTTCTGGAGAACTTTGGATATTATGTCCAATATCTTTACATTTTGTTTGAATGACATACATGTTAATTAATAACTGAATAGTTTTCACTCTGTCAGCACTCAGTTTTTATCAGAAAGTGTGTCAGATATGTATAGGGTACAAAAAAATCATAAGTAAGTTTTAATTTAAATGGGATACAACTCAAAAACTGCAATTTAGTGTTTGTTGGTTAGGTTTGTTGCAAAGGGTTTTGAACTATAGAGAAAAATCCCTTTATAGATAGTACTGAGCTGAGAAAAAGATTGTTTTGAGAACTAGAACTTGATCTGTCAAAATTACAATTAAAATCTTAAATCATGCTCAATACAAACTTGATTTTATTATATTTTAGAGGCTGATTAATTTTCTATATTCTTTACTTAAATGGCTAATGGGAGCTCCAGCTGGACTGAAACTCAATAATGCATTTAACAAAATGCTTGGAAAATATTTCTCTTACCACGTTCAACTGTGGTGGTTATTTTTTGGTAATTTGTATAAATCCATATGGAAGAATATTATTTTCTTATTATTTAGTGTATTTGTTGATCTTTTAAAATCTTATAAATATTTCCAGATGTTACTGGAGAAAAACTGTCTGTGATATTAGACATATATAATTACTTGGGATACTTGGGATTCACATTTCAAGCTGCAGTTATATCAGACATGATTAGTATAGTGACATTCCATTCATTTTGTATTTATGTTTATGCCGCCAGGTAGGTAAATCTTTAATTTATACTAAAGGTTTTTTTGTTTGTGGATGGATACTGTGATATCTATTGAGAAATTTAAATAATGTATTTTCTTAATATGTATGATTAGCCTGATATAAATTTTGAAACTTTTTTCAGGATGTTTAATATTCAAATATCAGGACTGATAGCGTTATTGAGGTTTTTTGTGGGGAAAAAATACAATCCCCTAAGGGACTGTATTGATTCATGTGAATATAGTAATCAAGAGTTGTTTGTTGGGACTGTGGCATTTACTATTCTACTACTTTTACTGCCTACTACAGCAATGTACTACATAGTGTTTACATTGGTAAGATCTAGGCTTATTGCTATTGATAACAAAAATACCAATATGAAATATTGTAGGTATTCAATTAAGACCGCCGGACCATGAAAGACTCAGTCTAATCATACCGGTTTTCAGTGTCAGTCACCTAAAAAAATAAGCACCCTTCAAAAGTACATAAATGTTTTACATATTAATTACCAATGTTGATAAAATATTATGACTTTTCTTTGCATGGATTTGCATTGTACCTAGGTACCTATTGTCAAAGACAGTGGTGGTGCGCGAAGGATGCGTTCCAGTTGTGTGGTGCATTGAGAGAAAGAAAAGCGTTCATTGATCGCGATACAATACTACACCCTTCTTTCTGACTTGGAAAGCCTTAGTGAATATTTTTGTGGACATTAAATTTTCCCAATATTAAAAATACAAAAATTTACAAGATTGGTAAATCCTCGGACAACTTGTCAGAGGATTTACCAATCTTGTGTTTTTTTAGAATAGGATAATTTAACTGTCCTAAATTGGTTCCCCGTTATTAATGAGGTCACTAGATTATTATCTTTGAAACGATGCAAATATTTTAACAAACAAGTACCTATAGAGTATCTAGTGATGAAAGTGTATATATAATTAAAATATTTTAATGTACCTTATTTGGTAGGATATTTCTAATGGTCTTTCTTTTCCTATCTTAATTTACTTCATGTCTCCAGGACTTAGATTAGACTTAAGAAGAATTTACAAATGTAATGCCAAATTAATCACTATAAATACATTAATTCTTCCAAAAATATTAAGCATCATTTTAATGTTGTCTAGTGACCTGTCATTCACTCTTGATAGCTTGACGTAAGTGGGCAGTGTTAAAGCT
Organism: Acentria ephemerella; assembly: GCA_943193645.1. Lineage (NCBI taxonomy): Eukaryota > Metazoa > Arthropoda > Insecta > Lepidoptera > Crambidae > Acentria > Acentria ephemerella. Next base: position 3,261,193 of record OW971886.1, on the reverse strand, counting down.
GTCAGTAGATGTTGCCTCCACAAACTTGCAGGATGTTATAGAACTATTACCTAACCATAATAATTTTTCATTTCAGTTTCGGATGCTCACTTTATTGGTACAGCATGCTTTAGCTAAACTAATTTATTTAATGCAAACACTACCTTTGTACGTGACTGGTCTTTGGCTATTTAGATCACCAAAAGTCGCAGGTAATAAGAAATAATAAAACACAAAAACTTGTAGGAGTAAGGTCTGTTCCCAATTACACGCGTTTCTCCCATTAAGAAAGGCCTGTGGCTAACAGTGGCACGTATATAGGTGGTCGATGATGATAATTCTATTTCTAAATTTAAGTTTAGTATATCCCATCCACTTGGAATTAGAACTGACAAATGTCTTAAATGGAAGAAACCATAGTCAATTTAAGGCTATGTGCTTCTTATGGGCATATAAGGTAGATGCTTCCCAAAACATATATTTTAAGTAGTTTTTAAGATCGAAAATTGTTCTTAATGTCATGTGATATGACAACTGACCTTGTAGCAAACATAGAGAAAACGATATGCACTGAACTGTAATTAAACTTTGTGTCTACTTCAGAATGGGTAGACTAATTTCTTATGTTGGTCCTGCTTTTGTAATAAATAAGCCTTACTATTGGAGTTACGTAAACTCCAGGCTGGCCGGGAGTAAATAACAATTACCCAATAAAATAAAAAAATATGTAAAAGAAATCATCTAATGTTGACTGATTATAATATGACATGATGATGGCTCTGGCTCCGCCGAAGTAAGGTACACGGTCGCGTCGTACGCTACCTCCCATTTCGAGCTCAGGTTGCCCGGCGAAAAAAGCGTAGTAATGATATTATTTTAATACATGTTATTTCTTTTTAGGAAATATTCTACTAGAAGAGATAGTTGACACCAAAGAACATTCACCGCTCTTTATCAAACTGAAAGTTTTCAACAAATCATTACCTTACTTAATAAAACATTTTTGCCCACCTTGTGATGTACCGAAAGAATTATTGTGGGGTAAAATGTTGTCTAATATTTTTATAGGAAAACCAATAATTTAAATTAATGGTCTGGTAAAGAAAACAACAAAAATTCTTTTGACTTATTTAATTACAATATTTTCATTTTTTATTGCCCACCAATTAAGAAACATATTTGGTCACCACACGTGAATGTATCTAAAGATGCTTATAATAATTAAACTAGCCGACTGGGCAGTGACAAGTGTTTAAGCAATTATTATTAATTTGTTTAGTTACTATTTTTTTATTACATAAAGCTATAAGATTAACTAAAACATACATTTATATAATTTAAAATCGACTCATAAGAAAGAGATTACTCATTTCATTGTTTCAAGTTATAAAATAAAAGAAGATTAGTACTTGAGATGTTATACGATCTATTAGAGTACTTAATGACTTGAGATCCATACAAGTTAAACTCATTCATTATACAGAGTTTGTAATTATCCTATTTACAATGTACTTGCATATTTTTTAATTATACAATGCAAATGACTCCAAACTACTGCGTGTGTCATGATACATAGTAATGCGGATACGGCTAGTGCAGACACGTAAGGTGCCGTTTATGTCTCTTTTTAGGTTGAGAAAACTTAGTTTCGGATGTACGACAAAGAGATGAGCCATAATAAGATATTTGATATTTCTTTTGAATTTTATGTTGAGGCAAATTGTAAATTGAGAACTTCCTAGCACGTTTCGCTTCCGAATAGGAGCTTTATAAGGTTACATTCCCAAATCACGATCATGATAGAAGCGGTGTGGGCGCACTGAGTCGTTCCATTTAGTACAATTATAGAGAGCTGTGAGTATTCATGAACATGATTTCGAATGTAAGTATTTTCTCATCATGACGCGATTTAAGATTGTGCTGAAAGTTAAATGTACTGGGGCTCTATGAAAACAGATAGGTTCAGAACCATTTATGTATTTACACATATAAATGAAAACTTTGATCTGAATCTTCAAAATGAAAAATCTCGGCAAGAACAACATGGGTGCAAATATAAGAACTTTCACAGGACATTGCAAAATAAACAACCACTATTCAATATGTGATTGAGCGATTCACCTATATTATCTATGTAACTGTGGAACCCTCATCCATAAACGTAGTATTCATCTGGGGAGACAAATGAAATCTTGAAGCTCGGAATATCTTGAAGTTTATGGAAAGCATCAAGGAACCCTATTGGTGACAAATCACAATAGCTCTTTTACGTTATAGTGACAAAACAGTATGAAAAGACTGACTAACCCACAAAAATAATAATAAGATTTTAACTACAAAATGTAGTTTTTTCATTTATTTTACCGTTATAGATTTGTGACGTGGAAATTATATGTATTAATAAATTTGGGTCTGCCAAACAGCAGTTAGCAGTTTTAACTTCGTGAGTTTTTACTTATTACAATTCCTTGTGTTCTTTTATTGTAACATGTGAATATTGTATACCAGTCAATTTCATAAATTTATCAAATATCGCATTTTGCTCTATAGGGTATAGGTTAGGTAAGTTAGTTTAACCATTCTTTTATAAATTCCGCCCTCGGTATTGCCCCCTTAGTTTTAAGTAGGAGTGATCCAATCTAAGTCCATTTAATGAACTCGTACTCGCCAGTTGTACTCGCTGTATATATTTACTATATTTGGTTTTTATAAGTAGTTTTGTTACAGCTGCTGGTGGTACACCTGTTGTTTTGATTAGTTTTTTAATCTTTGTTGGTCTTGGTGTTGAAGTGTGTTAATGGTGTTACTGGTATACAATAGTATACTCTTGTTTTTTGAGTTGGAGAAGTTAGTTTAGTACAGAATCACAGAGTACTAGACGTTGCAAAATATGTATCGAGCCAATTGAACTATTTTGCGGAAAGTAAATACGTTCGTCTTGTCTTGTACATAAATTTGAATTTGAAATTATTACATTGAATAAAAAACTTATATGTTGATTTGTTTTTGTTTTACACAATTTGGTTCTTGTATATAAAATTAACTTACATAATAGGTTGTATACTAAGTATAATATATTAGATTCAAGTTTAGTACAGGCAACGTAAATCACAAGTCCATCTTATATAATCACGAGTGAAGAGAAGAAACGTGCATAACTTAACAGCTACCTATACTTTATACCTACTTATAACTTTCAGTGCCATATTTACGAACATATTTTTCAGGTGCTGATTCTGAACTATTTTTATAAAACAAACTAATTTTAAAGTATGTATCTCTTTATCTTTATTAAGGCCAAACACAGCATCATTTTAAAATATCGGCCGTTACCGAAAACAATTTAAAAAACATCCAAATAATTGGATTACGTAGCCCCTTGAAGTTACCAAGTTGATCAATGTAGTGAAATATACTATTTTATTAATAAAATATTTGGAACAATACGTCTACCATGAATTATAGATGTACCAAAAACTATGACAGTTGATTGATAGTTTCGCAGTCCGTAAACACCAAGGCTGGAACAGCGGAGCGAGAGGCATGGCTACAAATAATGGCAGACAACGCAGTTGCGAAAGAAACGGCCACGGGAGCCTTAAAAAATAAGCAACCTTACATGTCTGACATGGTACATGTCAGTGAGCCGCCTGAGAGCGCAGTAGCTAAATCTCCTTTATAATTCAATGAGTCGACAGCACATCAAGCGTAACATTATGTCTTTTAGACCACTTTTATTCTTTTAGTTATAGAAGGTGTTCATAGTGCTCGCTATGCAATGGGTATCATGAAACTTTGAAGTGAAACCTTAGGCGACCAATCGGGTCACTAATTCCTGGTATATGTACTATACCTATTTCTATAGTGTAATCAATAAAATCGAAACGCGATGATCACGTTTGCATTAAATTGTCAAATCATATAAACTGCAACGCATTTGTTGGTGATACGTTTGATGTAATACACATGAAACTAGCTTACGTGAATAATAATTAAAAATTACTTGGATAACACGGCAAGATTTAGTGATACAGTAATTGATTAGTTAGATTAGGTTGGTAGTTTTATGAGAAGTTCAGTTAATAATGACATTTAGAGTTAATAACAATATGAGACGAGTATTCTTTAATTTTATCACATTACACAATATTAAGGCATGCCAGAAAATAATTTATTACAATACTTAGCTATCTTAGGTATATCATTATTTCTTTGTATCAATATCTAAATTAATCACAAAGAACAATTGAGCCCTGAAATTCTTATGGTGTACCAGCAAAACAAAATATCCAAATTTATACTGCTGGAAATCCTCTTTAAAACCATGTATGTACAAAACTTATATAAGGTATGTTTCCATCATAACTGATTTGCAGGCAATGGTGTCGATTCTGCTGGTATTAAACTTTAATTATGTTATTTGCGTCTCTTTCCTTCCAATTCAATATGAAAAGGATAGTACTTTTAGGATCGTCACTTAGAGGATCGAGAGGAGAAAATATGTCTCTTAAAAGTAGTGTTAAATAAAAAAAATATTTATGTCGTAATAAATTTCAAAAATAGTATAATCAGGATAATACCTCATACTATTTGGAAAATGTATTTCTTTCATATAGGCTTTTCTAGGCTTCAAAGTGCAAATATCTTTTCACACATCATTTTAATTTTTTTTTAAACTGTTTATACACCAAACACAAATAATGTTATATACATGTACTAATACTTAATCTTGATGGATTTGCTACGAAACCTAAAAGCTTTTGACTCTATATTTACGATAACGACCTCATACGAGATCATATATTAATATTTTAATTAAAGTAGCATGTAGTATTAAGCATATAAAAAATAAAATGTTCTTTTACATTTTATATTTTAATTTGGTGAAAATAATTCTGAAATAACCTTTGCCACTGCATTTTATTAAAGAAATTACTTAGATAAAGCACTTACATAATTTATATGTAGAGTTCATTTCGTTTATCAAAGAAAAATATAGATCACAAAATCATGAATAAATAGAACATTTAGAATGCATAGATATCTATGGTATAAATATAATGTAAGTAATCATTAATTTTACATCATAAAATTTTTACAATCTTAACAATTTCATTTGACATAGTTCTTTATCTTATATATATATATACATATAAAAGATATTACAAAATATTTTTGTCCACCAACCGACACAACACAGCACACGCTTTAATAAGTAAACCGTGCCTGTTATTTTAAATATTTATATTTTACTGTGCTCGCGACAAAGTCCACGCGTACGGTATTCTTTTTATTACAATTGATTATTCTCCTACCGCTCCTAATAAGACTAAATAAGTTACGACTCTGCTAGGTGGAATGTAGGCAAGGTCCAATACTAATCGTAATGTTCTGGACATTCTTAATTGAACTACGCGCATTTTGCAAAAAAAAATATATTTCATAAAACAAAACGCATACCCTAAACTGGTTGGTATGGTATATCATCGGAAAGAATAACTGATATGTCAATACATAAAAAATAGCAGCGAATTCTGTTGTTTTTTTTTATATATACCAAACTGTAAGATATACAGTGTGGGTCATAGTTTATATATTATATATGTAATAAAAAATATATTTCTTCTTCATCGAGCATCGAATATCAAGCTTTTAATGAGTGTACGTGTAAGAATCCTATTATCATAGCCTTTTTTTTCCATATAGTTAATAAAAAGTCATTCTAATTTGTTTCAAAGTAGGTAGTTTATATTCACAGCCGATAGCATGTAGCGACTGTAAATGTCTTCAACGGAATTAGGACGTAGTCGTATTTTCCCCAGTTGAATTTTAAGTGTTCTATAAGTAAGGGATATACATTCACTTCTAAAGACTTAAATATATTAATATGAACTAGAGTTCATATTAACAACACCCCTTACTAACTTACTAATAAGGTGTTACAGACATATATTTGAAGCATTCAATGTATAGATCCGTTTAGAAGTGACTGTACTATCTTTGATTGAATTTAAGTCACTACATTACAACACTTCATCGTTCCTATAGCGAGATCTGATATCATAGAACATCATTTTTCCGGAGAATGGGGACTGGTTTCCCATGCTTTAATAATAATAATATTTCACACACTCACACTATATTATCTACCCCAAATTAAGCATCGTTAATAGCTTGTTTTATGGATACTAGATAACGGAGAAATATAGATAGCAATATGTATATAAATATCAGATATATATGAAATAAACATACGAAAATCCATGACTCGTAAACGAATATTTGTACTCATTATACAAATATCACGTCTCTGACAATGATCAGGGCAATAATCGTTAGACCAGGCCGTCAACTATCAAATTATAAACATAATGCTAACATGTCGTTTCAATTTCTACAGACCGCGGTTCACAAGTAAAAGGAATTTCTAAAGACCTTAATCACAACAGAATTGGCCACAATTATGCAGTTGTGAAATATTCCTTTAGGAATAATCATCAAAATTGTTAAGTAATTTAAATGATGTGAAAGGTGTAGGCACAAGTACATTTTTTATCATTATATTAATACGTTATGAATTTTAATAATTAATTAACAAAATCATCGTTGTCGGATGATAATACAATAAGTTTCATTATTACCAATTCATAAAAAAATGTATTTATACATGCATGTATTGATAAAATAATGCAGAATATTTTTAATAGCGATTTATGTCACAAAATTTGATATTAGTAGCAATATCACCGGTAAAATAACTGTTAATTAAATTTAGACACAAAAACACAGTGTTTAATCAGAGATAAGGTAGGTACCGCAATTCAGTGCCAGACATCGGTGGGTAGGCCAAAACATTTACCTTATTGAATCCTTACCTATTTTATGATCATCACAGACAAATAGTAAATTAGGATAACGTGATATAAAACCACTTTACACATCTAATAATTAGTGAACTATAATACCCCGAAGCATATAAGAAAAAACTGCTATTTAGTATGGTACTACCAAGTGAGCTGCGAGTCGCAGTGGAGGGTATGATGACGAAGTTATTTAGTTAGTTCTTGAGTACACACCTGTAGTCTTTACCGACGTCGGAGCTTGAATTGGGTGAATGCTCTTTAGGTCTAACTGTACCACGACACGATGCTATTTTTGATTCCAAAGCCTACAAATGAAGAAAGTACAACACATGAATGAAGTTAAACATTAGTAGGTGATAGGGAAATTAATGTGTTAACATAACCATCACCTAAATAGTTTTTTATTCATACACATATAGAGCGAAATATTTACAATATGATACATATGCCATGCGTCAGATAGTGTTAAAGTATCTGATAATTACACTAAAATGATTTAAATCACTGGCCTTAAATTCACAAGTAACATGAAGTTACTAGTGAATTAAAAACAAAAAATATAACCAAACAATTTTAAAAAATTAGACGATATACTTAAAAGAGCTTATTCTAATGAAATAAAATTCATTATTTGTTTTGATAATCAATAAATTGTAATATGTTAAACTTTAGTGTATGGGGCACTTATTTGCCCATACCAATTAATGAACAAACAAAATAACTAAATATAACTACTGTGGTGACCACGGTGTGCGTTAAGGTTAGTATCACTCTTTCTAAGATAAAGTGAATAAAGATTTAGTTCAATTCCATAACAATATAAATTCTACACAATTCGATTATTTGTGAATTCATATTTAAAGAAAAGTAAATTCATTGAATACACAAAATAGAATAGTTTTAATAGTTCGTTAGTACACGGCGAACTTTCGTTTGATAAATTACTAGAAGAAATTAACATTCACATGGCACTCGTATTTAAGAACACCTTCACTTTCACAAAAATACACAAAATTTTACTTAATTAGTAAAACTGACTAATTGAAAAATAAACAACAAGAGTCAGGAGGATCTGTTATTTTATAAATAAGCATTTTATATTTCATAGCTAAATAAAAAGAAATTAAAGCTCATTTTAAATTTTGTACTAAAAAACATAAAGTTCAATAGCTACGGAAGTTTGTATAACACGCATACAACATAGATATCTGCATAAAAACATGTAAACTTTTTAGTTTAAAAATTTGAACTGATTTGAAGTTGGTAACTATTTATATAAATAGATGTTGAGGCATCATTTTTATGTTAATACAAGATTAGGACACATTCTATTTTAATAAAGAAGTCACAGTAAAATTATTTATCAACAACAAAATACTAGGACAATACAAAATACAAAAAATAGAAAATATATAACAATTCATTATATTTTATACCATCAATCTATATCACTTTTGATATTCAACCATATTGTCCTATAGTTTTTACTAATTTACCTATATAATATTAACAAAATACTAGATACAAATTAAGGTAATATATATTATACTTGGAATAATTGAATTTTGCTGAAGTCCTTTAAAATAATTTCATTTCGGTTTTTTGCTAAAGGTATAGTTTTTGGTTAACCAATATATAACATAGATATAGGCTTTATTAGTTGTAATTGTACAGTAAAGTATTTTAAGTATTAATGTCGCATGTGGTGGTATTCTCTACACTGTATTGTTTTTTTTTACTGTTTTGGATATAAAATATATTTTATTCTTTTCTATAAATATGTATCTAGCATTATATTAACCTTGGAATGACAAATTACTTTCATGGATTAAACACTTAGTCCAAGAACGTAGTTTTATTCCTATTCTAGAAACCAAAATTAGTAACTTTGACTTGATAAGTACGTAAAACAGTACTGATCAATATAAAATTGATTCGGTTTGTTAATTGACAAGGCTGGTAATGTATAAAAATGTACAATATAGCACCTTTGAATTTAATTCAGTGAGTTAGTCAAAAGGTTTCTTTTGATTTCGATGGGTCATGCCCTTTTCTGATAGATGCAAAATTAAGTAAATTTTCAAGTCCTTCACGAGATCTAACTGCAAAAGATCGCCTTAATTTTCCATTTTCAGATGGACTAGATCTTACAAAAGGGTGCTCAGAAGATCTCTGTGGTAGAGGAGGTTTGTTCGATAGATTGTTGCTTTTTTCTGGGCCTGAGTTTTGTCGGTTTAATTTCCTATATTCTATAGAATCATTTCTATGATTATTTTCTATATTTTCATTGTTTGGTTTTATGATGGCAGCTTCTGGTGTAGTAGGCAAGTGAAGATCGACGGCAGCCGCAGGAGGATTGCACGCGCATTTGATCTTACCACATTCACGGCAAAGAAACCTTTCAAGCTGTAAGCAATAAATTACATGCAAACTACACACACAACAACCATGCAGTGAAGATTTCTAAAGGTAACTAATTATTTACAGTAAATGTCAAAAAAGACTACCATAAGTAATAAATATAGATATATTATATAAATAAATAAATTAAACAGTTTTATAAAAATATAATATAATAATAAAATTAATACAATGAATACACTTAGCATAATCTTTTAAATACAATTTAACCATTTTATGAAAATAAGTAGGTATACCGATTTTTTGAACTGAGTTCTAGCTTTTTAGATGGCATATCGAGAAGTCGGAGGAGATTGCGTGTCGTTTGCGCTTCAAATTATAAATAGTATGGTTTTTTTAATAAAAATTATTTTAACGGATTGGTTTCGATTACTAATTCGCTGAGGTTGATCGCGGGTCCCAGATGGATTTGAATGATTTTACAACTTGTATCTATTAAATTGTATAATAAAATTTAAGAGATATTAAAATTCTTTTAAATTTATTTTTTAAAACTGTATTGAATACCAGAACCTGGAGTAATATTTTGTAACGCTACGCCTAGTGTGACAGGATCATGTTAAAACAAAATTTTTCAATTTGTTTACCACAAAGAACAAACAGATCTGTTTTGTTGTATTATAATACCACCTATATAATATGTATTATGTAAACATATCGTATTTTATAAACGATATCTGTCATTCAATTAAAGATCTTCATTTTAAAAATAAAATATAACCCATAACGAAAACCATTTCATGTGAGTCTGCTTTTAACTGTCTCTAATTCTACAGAATGTGATTTATCTTTCACATTTTCTGCAACACAACTATCGGTAAAAATCGAATATCATAACCCCTATTGCCCTATTCCTAGTTTTATCCGGGGGTTTTAAAGCGAGACGGGACCCAACTATCCGAATCGAATTAGCGATCCGACAGTTGAGGGCTGATTAATAGTTTATGGGGCGTGGCTTGTAGACGAAGGAGAACGTCTCAGAATGGTAGCAATTTCAAATATATTTATATATGTTACTACACGACACGGAAAATGCCTCTTTCCCAATGTGCCAGCTAATTGACCAAGGACCTAATAATACTACTCATAGATCAATAAATACCTTTAAAACTAGTAATACTACAATTACAACTACAGCAACTTGAAATATATTTGAAAGTATGCTAAATTGACTCACCCCTACTTTACGAAGAAGGTCTCCTACTATATTAATGGCAGATACTCTGGACGATGGAGTCATTGCATTTCCATTGATTTCACCTATGGATAAAGAAAATTTTTGTTTATGCAACATTCATAAAAATTTTTGATTGATAAAAACATTGATAAATAGGTCATTAGATGTGTCATGGTGAGTAGTAAAAAGTGAGCCTACTCTGAAAATCAGTTATTCAGGCAATTTAAAAGACTTTCAAATGCCGTTCTTTCGTTGCGTTTGAGAACTTGCGTACAATCTCAAGCAGAACAAAATAGCACAGAGGTCAATGACGAAGTCACAAAATAATTTTCTTTTATAATTTGGTTAATGTTAAGTTTCTTAAAGTTACTTATTAATTACTTCCATAATCTATTTAGAAGTATTTAAATGCATGTAACTCATCCAGTTAATTATAAATACTAAATATTCTCACAAAAAACAATATTTTGTTTTAGACAAATTTTAGTCAAATATACAGAGAACCGTAATCGTAATGTTAAATTTCATATGTAGGTACGCATTGTGTGCGAGATTGAGTACATTTATAAACCAACAAGTGTTAGTAAGTAGTCACCTAGGTAGGGCAGGGAGCCACCTCTTAAACCAGTGCAGACTAGGACAGCAAAGTGACTAAATTTTTTGTGACTTATTATTATTTATACCTATATCATTTATTATTCAAAGTCATTTGGTTCAGTGGTACCAACATATATCATTATGTAGGTAAACTCACAGCTAGATCCAATAACCTATCTTCAGATAGTGGGCAACCTCAGTTTAGTTACAGAGTAACTTCTGTTTTTTTGATAAATTAATTTGTTAGGCAACAAAACCAGCAGTTATTAAACAAATTTAAGCTATCTATCTGTAAATCTACAGAGCTTTCTTGATCTGAGAAAAACAGAATCAATAAAGAAATATTATAAAAAAATTGTAATTATTATAATGTTTACGTTTTAGAGGAGATGACAATGATGTTTGTGTTTCAATTTCAACTCGAGTTCTGGCAGGATTGTTCATTATTCCATTTTGTAGAGTGGTCTCACTGGTGGATTCATCTTCTTTTTTATGTGGTGGCACAATCTCCATCACTTTAAGTTCCTGCTTCAGATCTAAAATTTATGTAAATAATTTAGAGAAAACAGTTATCCTTCTAACTTCAAGTATTCCTGTGGTCATTCTAATCTATTAATTGTTAAAATGTTTTCTTATAAAAACAGATAACTTATATTGTTATCAAGTGTGTGATCAGTTGGTTTGGTTGTAGCTATGAAAATTAACCTGTAATAGCTAGAATTGACAACTATTGTAATCTATTACCTAAAAAAGAGACGATAGTACTCCATTAGCAAATGGGATTGATTTTAAAAAATGGATATTTAAACCTTATTGCATATTGTTAAAAGTCATATCAATGTTTTAATTAATGTGTAAAGAACCCATATATCAGACTAAATTTTTCTGTATGAACACCAGGAGGTAAGGGACAAATGACTTAAAAGTTAGACCCATTACAAGCTATTATATTACAGTAACATAACACATCAAAAAATGTACTGTCAACAACCCTCAATTGGCATTTATAACTTCAATTTCCTTGACTATTCATAGGTCAACAGTAGACTTTTCTCTAATGCTGAATTACAATAACCTGTATGAATGGTTTTGCTTATGAGTAAATGTGGAGTATGTCAATATCATTCATCTGACTTACCAAAATTCAACATCTCATAAACAAAGCCATAAAAACATAAGTTATTGAAACCCTACATAAGACTTCAAATGCCTGCACTTTTCTGTTAGTGTCTAAGTTTAATAGGGTTGTGTTAATACTAATTAATATTATGTAGCACTCACCTCTGGCTTCATCTGTGGCTCTTTGTAATTTCACTCTCAAATTATCAAGTTCATCTACCTCACTCTCTAAGACTGCATTTCTTTCATAAGCTTGATTTAACATGGTTTCTATACAGGATACTGATTCAGCTATCACTCTAGAATAGTGATAAGAAATATTGTACCATTTCATTCCGCATTAAACACAAATAATATTCACAAAATTTTTGTACTTACCTTTGAGCTCTCTCTAAATCATCATTCTTTTGTTCTAATTCTCTAACATATACAGCTTGTTTTTCTTTATCTATTTTTAAGGCCTGCAATTCATTCTCCAATGCATTTGTTTCATGTTGACTTCTTTCTAATTTGTTCTGAAAACAATTAAAAATTAGTTTCAACTATAGTACCTATATCCATGTAACCTTTATCATAAAAAAATGACTGACTTGGATAAAAAATGTATGGAAAGTAAAAATAGTTAGAATTGTGAACTTAATAATAATTAATTAAGCAGTTATTTACATACCTATTGGAAATAAAAGAACTCTCTCAAAAATATAGACTTTGTGCTATTATACATGATTACAGAATAGAATATAACTATATAGTCATTTGTGGTCATAACTGTGTAGTTTTTAATTATAAAACTAAAGGCTATAATTTCTTTCATTGTAATTAGATAAAAAATGGCATTACTTTACCAACTTATTTTTTTTACCTAATAGGAATAAAAATATCTAATATATTGTTACACTCACCCTTAACATTTCAATTTCATTTTTTAATCTTTGATTTTGATGTTCTAAATCTCTATTCTGTTTTTCAACTTGCACTAATGAAGCTTCCAATTCTTTTTCGAGCTGTGCTGAATTTTCAGTATATTCATCTAGTTCTTGTTGTATATCATTAGCTCTAAAATTATAAATAAATGAGTCATTAAAATAGCCTTAGTTACATTGTTTGTTGTTAGAAACTAGCCTTTGTGATGAATACATTAATACTTACTTCTGTTCGTAATGTTTAGCTTGTTTTCTCCAATAATCCGACGTCTCAGAGTCTGATTGTCTTGGAGATTCCATTTTATTAGACAATCTACTTTTAGCAAATCCAAGGATAATACTTCAACGCACCATTACCAGGGTATGTCATACAATCAATGAAAATTTAACACAGAGCTAAAGAAAGTACACGGCATAGGATTAAATTTCAAACACTTTCCAAATTTTTAACTGAAATGACTCAATAGAACGGCCGTTAAAATAAAAACGCAAAAAATGTGACAACTTGTCGTCTCAAAACAAGTCAAACGCCAATAATGCAAAATGGCGTCTTTAACATTAAAAGAAATAAAGAATGCTGCCATATAAAAAATACAGTAGTGACAGTTGTGTCACGCACATTATGACAGCTATAAGGCGTTGATTGAGCGAGGGCCTAGACAAGATGTATATTGATAAACGCTATCGTTTATTTCATATATTGCTCGATGTAAAGATCCATTTTGGCTTACAACTGTATCATTTTAAACTACAAAAGTATTGACACAATATATGCAATAAAATATACAGCAGCCAACCGAAGACAAAATCACTCGCCAAGAACTGCCGGTCTACTTACTTTTTTTTTGTCAGACGGGTATATAGTAATCTGACATGACAACTGACATTGACGTGACACGACACAGTGCAGTAGTCAATAGTATTAGTGCATGATAAAATAATTAAGTAAACTTTGAGAAATGCAAAAGCATCTATGATAAGACGTATTATGAATTTTCTTTTTAATCAAGTTGCTCCATATAGTGTTCGAACATTTACCATTCATAATATTATTTTGCAATGCCCTCTAATCGATTACCAATATTAACTCTGGTTTTTAATGACTGACGTGTAATGTTTCCAACGGCGGACACTGAAGATATCATACAAGTCACGTCACAAAGTAGGAGAACAGGTGTCTCTAGCGATGTGCAAAACTCCTCTGAAAACACCCAAATCGCAAAACAAAACAATCGGGAGTTAACCCTCAATATGTTAGTTAAAGAAATGGTTTTCTGTATTGCATTAGCTCTGACTACTTATGGAGCACTTCATAACTCGTAAGTTATTATTAAATGATGTTACTCGAAATATTTTAATTTCCTTATTGTGAATAATTAATTTCTTTGACTATCAGTCTCTAAACTGGATTTGATTTTCAGACCAACAAAAATATCAAAACATCCTCAAGCCATGAGATTTTTTGACACAGACTCTATAGTTACAGACTGGTATAGAGGACAGTTGAGCAGGGCTAGAGCAGTTATAAATAGTAAGGAAATATCCTTTGTTATGTATTATGCTCCATGGGATGCAGAGTCACAACATGTCAGAGGCGAATTTGAGAAAGCTGCAACAGTGTTAAATGACAGGGTATGTTAAAGGTGAAATATTGTTATTATTATGTTTTATTTATGTTCATTTTCAGGAAGATTCATCTTCTTTCAAATATCTAATTAATTATATGATAGTCCCTTACTAGACTCTTGGTATATTTTTAACACTAACATTTCTATTATATCTACTTTGTGCTTGAAGTAGTTTATTCCATTCATTTTTTGCTAGTGTGAACTCTTGGCATTGTTAATAGAGTTCACTGACTGAAGTAGTCCCTAACTCAATGGTAAATATTGTAGAAAATTGTCTTTTTTTTAGGGAATATTTAGAGTAAATTAATTTATAAATTCCTTATATCCAATAAAACCTGTTAGGAAATTTATACTTATAGAAAAGGTCATATTTAGCAAAGTATTTTATTTTAAGTAATTCACAGGTACATTTTGCTGCAATCAATTGTTGGAATCCTGGTAGTGAATGCCGACTGCAACACAATAAAATTCCAGCATGGCCCATTTTGATGGTTTACACTGTTACATCAAAGGGTGTCCTCTATAAAGGTAAATCAATCTACAAAAGTATTAAATACTTTCTTTCTATTTGGTATATAATTATAGTACTGTTACTTAATGGCTGAAATGTTTCAGGACCAATGGATGCATACAGTATGATTAAGTTTCTAGAATTAATAATGAATCCATTAGAGAGAGTGTCCTCTACAGATGACTTGGTAAACTTACTCTCAATCTGTGATGTAAGTTGAAATTACACTATAAACAGGGTCACTTTGCAAGAGGTTGCTAAATTTTTAATATTAAAATATTTAATAATATAAAGGAACTAACTAATTATAATTATTTTTAATTTTGGATTTATTCACTCTTTAATAATATTTCATAGTTTGCTGTAATTTCTAAAGAAAATTGTTTCGTATGTACTTTCTATAAATGAGATTGAAGTGGCCATACCTACAATAGCTACATTAGAGATAAAAAATTTAAATGATAATAATATATCTATTATACTTCATGAGTTGATGATTCTGGGTAACTCCAAAATTTGGTAATTTCTCACAAATTGACCCGGTACAAGATATATACCGGTACAGGATAATATTATTATTATAACTAACAGGCTAACTGAACTGTTTGTTAGTTAACAAATTAAAAAACAAATAGCGCCTGATATGACAGTTTCAACTAAAATTATACAAATTATTTTAGGCTGTTGCAGTAGGATACACACCACTAACAGACACATCAAAGAATTACAATATTTGGTACTATGTTGCATTGAAGGCTCGTGAATTTGATACAATTGGTGAAATTTGTTTCGCAACTGTTACTTCTGAAGAATTGGCTGCAGAATTGGGAGTTGATATCGTACCCAATTCACGGCTCATGCTCTGGAATGATACAAAGGTAATAATAATGTATATAATATATTGTAAATGAAATTACAAAAATTATTAATGAGTATAATATACTTATTATTGGCTAATATTTATATTTTAATTGCTTTATAATGTTTAAGTAAACCCTCACCTAAAGGAGTGTTTATCTTCCATATGAAAAAAATCAATTCTTACTCAACCCAAATCTGTAGGTCTACTGTTATTTTTGTGGTTGTGATGTTGATCCTGTAAAGAAATTGGTTCACTTTGACAGTCTAATTAACTCCTTTAAGTATAACTGCTATTTTTTTCACACTGAAAATTTATTTCATGTTAAAATACTTCATTTTATCTGAAGTACACATCAAACTTTTAATTTTTAGGAATATATAAATGAAGAATCTATGCGCCCATGGAATGAATCGTCCCTACTTCAATGGGTATTAGAAAATTTCGCTCAACCAGTAGCTAGGATCATTCCAATGTGGAGGAAATCATTTAGTTTTGAAAGATATGCAGATGGAAATCCTATTTTAATATTATTCACGCCTTTGAATCCATTGTATGAACAACTGCCATCATATGCTTTGGTAAGTACATTAAAATTATAATAAAGATATCATAATTTTGATCAACTAAAGTTTTATATTTGATAAAATTATTTTTGATGCAGTTGCGTGAAGTTGCTATGGAATATTACAATTGTAATAATAGTGAAAGTAATAATTGGATATCGGAGCTTATTAAATTACAACAAGTGCAGAGATTATTATATCAACAAAAGGATTTCAAGAAATACTGTCAAGAATTTAAATTTAAAAAATTACTACGTAAGACAAATAGAAATTATAAAAAGGCAGTTGTGTCCAGTAATAATAAATATCCTTGGAATAATATTACTCATAAGAATCATAAAATAGGGGCTTTTAATATTCTTTTGAAAAGAGGTTTAGCAATATCAAAATGTTTTGAGAGTATGGATGATGAATCTAAAATGATGTCTACATTGACATTATTGCAACAATGTGATACAACAGCAATGCCAGCTGAGAAAGATTACTGTGACGTCTATGATCATTGTGATAAGTTTGAGGAAGCCCATAAACATAAACAGGGGATGGATACTGAATATTCAGAGTAAGGAAACTTAAATTATTTATTTCCCTGTTCCATTCGCGGTAATTGCAAGCAAGAGGGCCGGTATATTAGTACAAATACTGTAGGTATTTATACTTACACATAATATTGAAATTTAATAAACTTGGAACTTGCACAATACATTATTTCATCTTGATAAGGCCTTACTACTAACAATTGTATAAACTGTTTGTATACCTACAGTGTTTTGTCACGTTCGTTCCAATGATTTTATATATTTAAACAAAAGGGATGAAATACTGTAAAGATAAAACCAAAGCTTCTTATACAATAGTCATTATTAAGGTCATAAATATTTATAATAAATTGCTTAAATAATAATAGTAATAACGCGTTAAGTGACTGATAATATACAAAAAAAAATTGTTGTCACACCTCTACATATGTCAAAGTAGTTTCTCGTTGATTTACATTAATACAATTATATGTAAAAAAATAAAAGTGAAGAAAATTTCTACTATAGAATATACATTTTTCTAGTTTTGAAACTTCAATGCTGCCATTTGAAGATGATCCCTTAGCTCCAGAAAATCTTGTGCAGACCAATGTTAAACATATTTGTAAATTATTTAAATTTACTAATGATTATGGTCCACCTGTGGTACCCGCCAAAGTTCAAGGTACTTTAGAAGGACAAAATATGACACATATCCACGGACTCTCTTGTAAAACGAACTATACTATGCATATTCTGGCTGTAGACAGCGTTCGTAACCATCATTTCGCGGAGTTCTTGGGTATTGATATTACAAAAAAGAAGGATGAGACAGCAGTTATTATTTTAGACAGTAAAGTAAGTATTACAAATTAAATTTTATCATACAACATATTGCATTGTAACCCCATTGAGTACTTTGCTCTGGCTCACAACGGTATTGTCAAGTTATCGGTCTGTGTTGTGCGTGCGCTCACATGGCCTCTGAAATTCATAGGGCTGGGAACCCTTTTTTTTTAAACCGAAAATTGTCATTTGTCACAGAGAGGAAAGCTGTGGGTATTACTAGAGATTATAATAAGTGTATAGAGATTGAAACTAAAATGATATTGATTATCTTTAGTAATGACATTTGTCAATATGACGCTCACGTTTGTATTGCATAGCACCGTATTGACAATCAATAATGTAAGCTTGAGTCAGTCCGACTGAGTGTACTCATATAAAGAAAGTAAGCGTTATTCGAAATGCCTCCGTAATCTTACGTAAGTTAAGGTAGAGTCTTATTGAGGTTTTTCCCCTCATCTGTACTCCAGCTGGGACCAATTTTACAGCCAAACCGCTCTGTCGATATAGCGGCGAAATGTTTTCGGGAGTACGGCGCTGTGGGTTTTAGTGGGTGAGACCCCACATATCCTTTATAACCTTCCACGGGTAAAAGGAAACGTCTGGAAGAGATTTCCCACAGCGATATAAAAAGGTATTCAATGTTAATCTCATTTTAATATCTAATTTCATTTCCAGCTTGAAAGTCAATACGTCCTATCCGAAGAATACAGTGCCAAATCCATAAGAGATTTTATTTATAATTTCACTAGCAAGAGTTTGAAGCGTTCATTGCGCACGCATGTTGAGGACGCGGCACACACGCACTACTTCGGCCCAGAGAGCCGGCCCGCAGTAAATGGGAGTCAGGCACAAGTGATTGACCTTACCACCAGAACGTTCAGGAAGTTGGTTAGAACGCCGGGCACTGTAAGTTCAATCAATGAAGTTTCTTATTTGTACATGCATGTTGTTTTAGTATACTTTATACAAGAATAACTAATTTTTTGTTAGGTAGTGCTGTCTTCGTGTAAGATCTTAGTAATTGGGATAGTACGACGCACTTCTTTTTAAATATATCTAAAAAACAATACTATAGGGAAGATACTGCTATAGGGAATACAAAAAAATAGAGTGGTAGGTTTAATAATGTCCCTTGGGCAAAGAACTGAGGATTCCGAAATTTATCATTCTTTGTAATGAAGCCATAGTCTATAGTAAATTTGAATAGATTAAGCATCACTTTCAATGATATCATTGTAAACCCCATAATTTTTAAACTTATCGAAATTGGTATATCACTTTCTTGGCTGACCGTTCTATTAGTACGACATAATCTTGTTTTGTTTTGTTTTAAGGTGAGTTTGATTGCTGTGTGTGGGGGAGCCTGCACTGCGTCCATGTCCCGAGCGCTGTTGGAGGCGACGCGTCTGTTGATGAGCTGCGGCCTGCCCGCGGTGCCCGCCAGGCTGGACGCGCTGAGGCATGACCTGCCCTGGCACTTCACGGTGCAACACTACCCAACAGTCTTCATATTCCCCGCTGATAGGTAAATTAATTAAACTATTTTTTTAAAGTTATTTATCTAGACTTTTCAGCAAAAATAAATAACAATTAGATATAGAGTTAGTTGGATTTCCAGTCCGTCGGGCTTCTAGGAAGAGAGTTATGTTCCCAAGTCAACAGAATTCTATAATTATATTAATGCGAGTGACTTTAGTAATCGATGATTAAAATCTTTTTAACGGAAATTCGTAACATTACAAACCGTTTAAATAGTAACTGCAAAATTTTCTGCATCTACTCTGTATCAGCAAATCATTCGATCTTCGATAATATATATATATATATATATATATATATATATATATATATATATATATATATATTTTCTTAAGATTTTTTCCTTTCCAAGGAAGAAACGTATTGGTAATGGGTAAAACAATAACTTATAATACAAAATAGTACATAGTGTGCCGGAATATATTAATTTCATTCTTAGAAAACTACTCACGTTATCTTCAAAAAACTAAAGTGGACTATACTAGCGAAATGTATTAAATTATTATGACGTGTGAATATAAGCCTTATTCTGTACGGCTTAAAGTACCTTTGCAAAACATGGTCTGCGCAAGGGAGGCAGGGTAACTAAAGCCGGAGGTGTCACAAAGAGCGGCTTGAGACTTATCTCACTCAACCGTGATGTTGAATCGCATATACATTTCAAAAGTTTCTTGCTCCTAACATGTTTTGGATACACATCCTTTATATCTTATGCATGATTGAGAGCCTGGCGTTGCCTCATTTTTGAGTTATTTAGGGAAATTCTGTATTAATTGAAGGTCAAAAATTTCTAAAAATTATGATCATTCTAGAAAAGTGAAAGTATGCAACTACAGTCTATATTGTTGTACAGAAAAGAGTCTTTTCTAATACAAGTTTTTTCAAAGTTAAAAGAAGACTCCCCCTTCACACATTCTAAAAACTAAGCTTAGTTAATAAAGTTTAATTTTGGATATGGCAGAAGTCGCGAGGCAGAGAGCAGATGTTACCCGTCGGGCGAGCGCGTCACGTCGAGTGGGCTGGTGGCGCTAGCGCTGCGCTCGCTCGGACCGCTGCAACACCTGCGCGTGCGGCTCGCCTTGTGCGCTAACACAAGGGTAAGATTTTACCTATACTCAGTTAAGCTAACATATTAGCATCCATTGTTTATAACTTACGTATATCTCATTCATTGTACTTCGATTAGAAAACGATACAATGACTTGAGTGTTAAGTTGACACAACCCACTTTTGACTTACTTTAATCGTAATGTTTTTTCACACTCACGCCTATTATCTAGCCCAAATTAAGTATCATTAGAGAGCTTGTGTTATGGATACTAAATAACGGAGATATACATAGTAATATGTATATAAGTAAAAAATATAGACTTTAATTTCTTTTTTTTTAGCTTTTTAATTTTGCTTAGAACTGAGGGACTTAACAAGAACTTTAATATTTTTCATCCATATTGAAGTTGGAAATACTTGATATTACAAATGATTCCTCTTCTTGAATACAAATGATCGCCGTTTAGGAATAAATGCACTCAGCGCCATCTACGTTATTGCGTTGATAACCCCTTTGCATTCAACTTTCTCCGTTAATCGATAGAATAAATATGCTTGATCAATATTAAAGCTCGTGAATTGCAAAATTGTATTTTGATACAAATTCGCAAATATCGTAATTATTCTCTTCTTTTGCAGATGGCTAAAGAAAAGAAAATATGTCTAAGTGACATGAGGGAGCACGTAGCGACAGTTATAGCAAGAAATCTAAAGTATTGGCGTCACACTGAACAAAAGGCGCTTAAGGACGCTTTCCTCAAAAGACTGCAGCATTTACATCAAGTTTCCTTAAAATTAAGCCTGCTTCATATCGCTGATCTAAATGAAAAAAGTGACTCACAGATGAATTTATTACACTCCCTCAATGATCTATCTAAAAGTTGGGACATCGATATATCTTTATTAAGAAGAAACGCGACATCAGTAGAAACTGCGCCTGCGAGTTGATATTAACTAACGCAATTTGTATATAGTGTACATTGCTCATTTAATAATTTATCTGTGTTATTTATTTATAGAAGAAAATATTATTAAAATGTTGACTAAAAGTCTATGGTTATATTATTTGATAACCAAATTTAAAATTTCAGTCTCTAATGTCAAGTAAACTTCATTCGAAGTCCTCAGTACTACTGGACATGGGTCTTTAAAAGCGATTGTGTCAAAAAAATTCGTGTTGAGAAGGAATCGAGTCTCTTAAGTAATTAGTAGATATTGAAATATTTTTTTCAAATTCGAATTAAAATAAGCTCTAATCCATTTTATTATTTTGAGTACATATCAGAATCATAATTACTGGTTACTTTAGGTGAATTATCTCTCCCAAAATAAGCATCATTAATAGCTTGTATTATAGCTATTTGATAACCGAGAAATATACAGTAATATGTCTACCAGAAATATACTAAATTAACATACAAACATCTATGACTCGAGATCAAAATATCCCCTTTCGGATTCAAACCCTGTACCTCTGAGAAGACACAGGTACTGCTCAACCCGATGGCCATCTTTTAATAAATATGGTGTACGGTACGGTGAGGTGCTGTCCAAAAATTGATGATATTTATGCGATTTATGCGTTTACATACATAGTCGGCAAAATAAAAGTTGTAATATTTAATATTTTTCTAATAATATATACTATATAATTTCGGAATAATATGCAAAATATATTTTACGAAGCTTATATATATATATCATTCAGAATATTCTATATTTTTAAAATAAATGTATAAAAAATAAATGAATAATAAATAGTACATAAATTTTACTTGTAGTCGACATTCCCATTATATGTTTTATTGTCTTGAGGTTCCCGGGAGTAAATCGCGGCTCAATAAACTGTAAGACTCAAAAGAATAATTATTCTTGACTAGTGAAAATGTTCGCAATATTAGACCAACAAGGTCTTGAAATGGTAATTTTTGGGATTTTAGCAAGGGAACCAAACTCCTAACTAATTAGGTCTGCCAATATAAGGTTGCATTACGTAACGCCCCTACTTTTTAACACGTTATACCAATTACTATTATGTTTTGTGTATCATTATTCATTTCTCCAATCAAGTTTTATAACTGTCGTGGTCAGATCTTTGAGTTCTTTATTTAAATGACACGGAAATGGTATTTTTATTATTTCAAAACGTCAAAAATTAAAGTGAAGTTTTGGAGAAGAAGCGACACAAGCAACTCCTTGGCAATTAAATATTTGTAATGACATTTACAAACTGTTCATGCCATCGTGTAAATATTCTAATTAATAATACATTTTTTAATTTTGATTAATCGTAATTGAACAATTTATTCTCACGCTTAAGAATTAACTCAGTCTCGCTGGCATCATTATTTTGTCTAGTCATATCGACATACGAGTATATTCAACGTTAAACTGTTACAATCAATTAAACGCACAATTACTTACATATATAGGGTAAAGGCTAGTAGCTCTGTTATTATAAAAAAAAAAACTCACCAAAACTAGGTTAAATTATGGCGCCAGTAATCAAATAAGGCAGATTCTACATTAAAAGTTACACAAAACAAAATGTCGAAAAGCCCTGGGATTATTAAATACGTGGATTCCCATATCATTTAACGCTGAAGTTTAAACGATATCGTTACTTTTAGTTGGCCATTTCATGAAATAACATCATTCCATAAAATGGCCAACCTTCAAAGATCTGGCCACGACGTAACTATGTATTTAATAAAATAATAAACTTATATTGTTCACAAATAGTAATTTATTCAGAATTCAATGTCTTTACCGAAAAATGAAAGCGTGTTCTGTTTGGTGCTGCTTCGCCATCCGCGAACTACGCTAAGAATGGATGTGATAGATTTTTTCACATAGTTTTCTGAAATAATGATAACACTCTTATGAACATATAGCGGTGGAAAGTTATTTAATTTAATTGGTCTGCAAAGTAAGTTTAATACTTAGTCCTAAAATCTTAAAAATAGTGAGTATTTTTGTTTAAAAATCTGTTGTGTGCTGCTAATCGATAGGTATTTAGTTAAAGATCTTGTGCTGTGCATACCCCATTCAAATTGTAATATTATTAAAATATGCTATAAGGTTGAAGGTTTAAAAACAAATGTTCAAAATTACTGTGAAAAGATCTTCTTACATATTACATTACTCATTACAGGTTTTTTACTTCACCTCAATTTTTACTTTTATTCAAATGGGATATGAGTAAATTAAATTTTTCTTTACAAACACATTGCTCATTTAATAATATATGTGTTCAAGTCTGAATAATTTCATATTTATAACTTAAATAATAAGCAAATGAATTTAGTTTTAAAAAAAGCTTATTCAAAAAATAAATAATAGCAACACCGCTTGTTCTATTAAGCCCTGATGTAATAAGGGTGTGATATATAAAAAATAAAATTTTTATTATATCCAAATTGCTCCAAGTTAGTTTCGTCGTACGAGTGTCCTTAATGTTTTGAATTAGTAACTCTTAAATGGATAAGTTTAACATATTGGAACTCAAGTTGGTGTCATTCCAAATTAAAGCCCGTGACTATATGTTTACCTAGTATGAATATATGAAAATAATTAGAAAATCATAAATTATAATCTTTCATAGCTCGTGTACAAATATTTAAACACGATAAAATGATAATACAACAATCCCTACCAGGATTCGAACTTGGGACCTTTGCTAATAGACTAGCCAAAGGTGCAAAGGTAAGCGTATTGGCCACTCGACCAGATGGTTGTCTGGTAGTCAGACTACTTGACCTTCAAATATTATTTGTCAGTAGGTACCGTGCGAAAACCGATAAGGGAAATACGCAGCAATATAAAAAGCGGTTAAGGGAAGTGCTTATTTGACATTATTTGGTGATAATGCTAATTATCTCTTTCTGATCAAGCCTTATCGAAGATATAAATTAATAAGATTATATAAATTAGTACAATTTCGTAGATATATTGATTTATTATCTTTATTGAAAAAGATGAAGGTATTAGGTGTGCCAGTCCCACATATAGTACGATCGGTAACGAAAGTCAACATCTAAAATTACAAAACAATAATATAGAAACAGATTAATATTTTATGATGGCTAGTTTTTAAATTATTTTTTACTTTAAAATCAAGTATTTTATCTTTTATAAGATCTACGAAAAGTTTTGTTTCCGACCTTACCATTACCTATCTTTTCACGTAACTTTTAGAACAGCCAAGGGACTTTTACAACTTGTACTTTCATCAATCGCAATCTGTCTAATCTGATTTACAGTATCATTATCGGTTTTTATTCTGAAACGTATCTATAATACAAAAGTTGTACAAAAAACCTAGAGGTGGGGAGTGCGAACAAAAATCCAAAATTAATTCTGCTCCAGGTAGAAGAAGTGAGAATTCTGTTTGTAGGTAGAAAAAGTGGGCATAAAGAGTTACTAGTCACTGTTCTCTTATTCAAAAAATATCTTGTCATTATTTCTACCCCAGGACTGCTAAGTAGAACAGTCTAAGCGAATTTAGTACAAAGTCATCCTCATAAATATCCGATTAAGTTTATATAATTATCGTTAAGATTAGTAGGTAGGTATGGTAGGCATACTTAAGTTTAAGTTTATGATATTAATTACCTAATTAAATCTTAGACTAGTGCGTCGAATAATGGAAATGATATTATAAAGTAATATTAACTAGGCACTTAGTACTTAGATATACTAACCAAGGATTGCGGTGTCAGTATAATTAGGATATGGTTGGTGATACGGCTTGATCAGGTACACCAAATCAACGCCCACGACTCCTGAGAGGTAGTCGCTCAGTGTGCCAGCCACTCGCTGGTCGTTACTGCTCTGGTGTACCTGATATCACACAGAATGTATACAGGTTATTATTTTAGTGGTCAGGCATCGGCGACCCAGGTAATGTCCATGTCCATGTACTATTTATATGCGAAAAAATACATTTGACACAGGCGATATTAAGAAGCTATTACAGTAACTTAAAAAACTTAAAATCTGTAGAGATTAATCTTGGCGTTTCCATTAAATTTCCCGTTTGTATGTTAATTTATTATAAATGAATGTCAACGAGTGACCATGATCGAATTGATGTTAAGCGGGTAACCAAGCTATTTCTAATTACAGAGAAAGTTCAAAAAAAATTACCAAATAATATTCAAAAAGGTATTTTTTGTAGTTTAGTCAGTCAGTAAAGTTGCTATAAATAAAATCTTGACGGAAATTTTATAGTAAATTGTAGTTCAGTATCTAATACAATTTTAATAATATAATTTTTAGTGAAATTATTTATCTTTTATCATAATTATAACAAGCTAGTCTACGGCTTTTTTTAAGATTACTGTCTTGATCAACAATGATAATGAGTCTATAATCTATGTGACGTCAATGTATATAGAAATGGAAAATTTCACGCCCCGATAGGGACATAGGATCTACTCTGTAAAAGACAATGCAAAAAGAGGTTTCATGTAAATTGTCTTAAATACTACCAAAACACAATGCTTCGTTAACTTTCGTTTATTGGAAGTAAGCGCTCAATATTTCTTCACGAGTAATGACTGACATGTATTGTGTGACTATTCATACAAAATAGGGACTTTAAGGATGTTTCAAAAGTTCATAAACACACAATCAAACAACTCCTTCTTGTTTTTAAAGAAAATTTTATTTGTTACACTTCGTAAACATTTGTACAGTTCTTACACATTTGTTTTATTTTCTCAAAATTCAAACTTAGTACCTTAACAAGGTATAGTTTGATGAAAGAAGGCTTAACGGTAATCCATTAGAATGTGTCGTGCCATAATCTTGTCATGATTGTATCAGTTTTCTCAGGAACACAAAACATATACAAATGAAGAACTGCCCCATCCCTTTCAAAATTACTTATAATGACTTTGACATCTTCTAGACCTTCCAGTTTAGGAGATAAAGTCGATTGGTAGTATTTTTATTTCTCGCTTATAAAGTTCATTGACTGGTTGTGTGGTCATGTATTTTTGGGGTACAGTAAGAAAAGTTTTTATTGTAAAGCTGTCTATACTTGTACAGGCAATCTATAGTGTCCTATTCCATTATATCATGCCAAAACATCTTGTCTATCGAAATATATAAAAAATAAAAATTGTTTAGAAACCTATGAATTTACACTAAATTAGGTAAAATATATAACATTACCTCATAAAGTCGTCCATCTGGTAAGCGAGCCTGCCTGGCTGCGTATTCACCAATGTCTTGTAATGTGCGGTAGTTGCTGGGCGTGCGCATAGAATACCTCCAGGGGTACAATATGTATTCCTACATAAGGGCCACTTTGAATAACACTGCGTGATTTTTAAATAAATAAAAATTGCATTTGTGTTTACATTAAAATTAGATGTACGTTGAAGGACATTAGATTTAAACTAATAACTCAAAGAAACTGTTTTGAAAAATTCTTGAAGGAATGAAATAAGTTCTGTACCTTTTTAGGCAAAAAACTTGCGTGCAAATGAATTGCTAAATTAACAACGTCTCCGAGGCCGTCAATATACTTTCGTATTGCTTGTGCTTCTGTTGTAGAGAATGGTTTAGCGCCAGGGTAGAACTGCGAGCAATGGTGCGGCGTTTTGTGAACGTCATCTAACAACAAATCGAACAATATAAAATTTTACACATTTCTAAATTTGATTTCCATTTCCATTTTTATAAAAAAAACGTGTACATATACTCATTCGTTTAATTAAAATAACGTCTTTAGAAGTTAACAGTAGAATGGAGTAATGAAATGAATGGTAAAATGTTGATGATATGGAAGATCTTATTCACCACAGGAATACAACACTATAAATACTACAAGATAGGTATGTGTCAACTTTTTTAAATTCAAAAAATAAATATTATATTCAAGAGATATTAAAGAATCAACTAAAATTTACTAAAATCATACTTAACATTACTATTACAAAATAGCAATGAATTCCGTAATCATAGAAAAAATCCCTACTATCTCATGAGTTATGTTCAGTGGCCATAATCTTAATTGCTTTTACTATAAGCGTCGAATTTGACCAGTTTTTACTGAATTGTGTTTTCTACTGACTGTATGTGTATCGATTGTTGAAAAAAATGATATTTATTGGACTTTTTATTATGATTACTTTGTTGGTAATTAGACATATATCATCATTGACGCAGTTTAAATATCAGATTATGATCAGACAGATAAATCGTATAATGATAAAGTTCTTAGTACGGTCAAGGTTTATTTGTAGGTCGACTTTGTCTTTAACAATATTTTATTTTATTTTGAATTCACAGACAATGAATCATTCTCATTGACTTGTTTTAAATAGCTGGCTAGAATTTTACAGAATACACTAAGGATAAGAATGTACCTTATCCTCAATGAAATAATTAAAATTGTGTTAATTTTATTAGTATGTAGATAGGGCCAGTTATCTAAAAAAAATTGGTTTATTTCCTACTGGATGATAATAACCATATCAGTGCTATGCCAGATATTGAATCGTTTCATTTTTATCCTACCTTGCCAGTGATAGGCGAAGTTGCGGTTCACATTGGTCCCAAAGCACGGTTCTTTATTGAGTTCCATGTCTACATTCTTATGCCAATGGTCCGGACGCGTCCTATTTCTCGCAGTAACGTTTTGTGACCACATCGATGCATCCAGAGATGAATAATTACGCAACGTCTGAGTAAAATGAATTCCATCCGGATTCCCCATGGGTATCAAATACCTGAAAGTATAAATATATACTATTATATTTAAAAAATGATAATCAACAGAAATATTTGGGAAAAAATCAGTTAAGTGAGCAATATTAAATACCAGGCTTTGTGCTATTTATTGATCAAACTTTACAAAAAAAGAGTTGTTCATGGTTCTCAATTCGGTAGTTTATTACCACTAAGATAACAACTACCAAATTGTTTCTGAAAGCCAAGTCCAAAAGTTAACCTACATAAAATTTATCAAGGAATACTTTTATTCGTAATTTTCAAATCGAACGAAATTTACGTGTTAAAAATCTAGCACTAAAAATATATACACCCAAAAAAGAAATTCATGTAAAATATTGCCGAGATCATGCGGCTCCCACTGCCAAAAAGTTATCAGTTCTCATGTGTGCTAACATATTCAAATAAGCGTAAGGTGAATAGTTCATTACTCTTCTATAACACAATAATTTTTGTAGTAACAGCCAAGCCACATATTTTGACTAAGGTGTAGAATTTGTAAAGTTAGTGAGTGTAGAGTTAAAAGCTTGGCTCGCTCGTAAATGAGATCTTATAACTTTTTGACACAGTGCGAGCCATATTGCTCGTCTTGGCTAAACTTATGATTAAAATATTTTGGTAGGAATTCACTTTATTTTCTTAGTTGCTTAAGAACATATTTTTTTGACTTTACTAAGTTTTAGAATATTTTAGTTGTTTAGATTCTACATAATACTAACTTAAATACCATATTTCAGTTGTATTGGAGTTTAGGAAGTACCCTAAGACTTCAAGTGACGAATTCAGGGTTTTTTAGATATCAATTATATGTAAAGTATGAGAGCTATGTAAATTAAACTTATAATGTTTAAAAAATCCCCTATTGACTCATACCCATCATAGTTTATGTAGTATCATTCGAACCCAGGTTATCAAGGTATAAATAATATAGAACCACTTCAAGAAAAGTACATAGTGCCTTCGCCCGGCTTGAATACAAAAAGAATTACCATAATATTACGGAGATATGAAATAACGACTCTTACATTTACTTAATTATTTAACAATTTAATTACCATTTCATTGTTCAATATTATAGTAGAGTCAGAATTAGAAAATGATCACTAAAGATGTGGCTTATTACAAACTTACCAATCATAATCGTTAAAAAATGGAGTTTGATAATTTGCATCGTAAAGTAATTTGTCTGCTAGTTCTAATACTGCATTAGGCGCACCCCAAGCCATTCCATTAAGTCCTATTAAAAAACAATCCAAGAAATTATCATTTTTTTACTAATCATTCAACGAATGATATATTATTATCTGACCCAATTAATTTTACTACTAAATTGCGACTTTGAAGTTTGTTATTAAGAAAATACAATAAAAGATTACCAACTTGTACCCGAAGTACCTACTTTAGTCCAATTAGATATTTTATACTAGCCATATGTGCTAATTTTAGGGTAAACAATTATTATATACCTCCAATCACAAGAATTCCAGGTTTCTTGGTTTTTTTATCGCTGTGCAGTTCTAGAGCTAGAATAGTCCTATTTTCAAAAGATACTGGTTTAAGTGCGACAACCTTTGCAATTTCACTGTCCTCACGAGATAAACGCTTAGCTTCTTCTAAGAGAGCCTTGTGGGTTATGTAATTAGAGAATCGCATATTAACACCACGACTAAGAGATCTCACAGTTCTCATTTTAGCTCCTGACCTGTTCAAAATAAAATAAACTTCATACTTTTGACGTATTGTTATTTTGGTCTTCATAGCAAAATAATTTTACATACAATTCAAAGTTCCTTGGCGGAAATAATAAAATAAATAAAGCACCGAACAAATACAAGACAGCTACCAAATAAACTTTTATTTGTAATAACATTTTCAAGCTTTGCCGACAAAGCGACTTTAGTTATTCATAATTTTATTCTAACAAATAAAAAGTATGCCGTTAATTTTTACCACAGAACATTAATTTATCTAATTACTTGACGTAAGTACTAAAGTAAAGAAACTAGACCAAAAAGAATATAATCATTCACCTGATTTGTACGTTTTTATGTTCTACTAACCCACTTTTACTGTTACATCTATACAAATTGATTTGGAACTTTCGTGTCTGACGATAATACGTTTAGATATTTTATTTGTCTTTTTAAGTAAAATCTTAGTTACTCATCATTGGGGAAATAGTAAAAAGTTTACAGTCGTCCTCATCCAGCCACCACTACCACAATCTTTATCTCAGTCATTTTACATCAACCAGCAAATTGCCCAACACAGTTCCGAGACGTATTCTGGGAAAATAATAATATTTTTATATTGGCCGTATCTTTCACATAAAAAATGTGGTAAACTAATGTGTCCTGACATATTCTCTCATAAAATTTTCTAGACGCAAACTCAATGGAGGCAACCTCCAAAGTCAACTCAAAGTTGGCCTCAAAGAATTCCACTACCACCAAAGTTCCACTGCTGGCCACAGTCCTTACTATACGAGAGAAACACATAAGGAGTTTGGACCATAAAACTACCACGCTGACCCAATGCGGCCATAGAATACAAATTTAAAATAATAGAAGAATAGAATTTTTTTATAGAATAGAATTTTATAAAAATTTAATTAAAAGTGTAAAAGTGGGTGTGAACTTGATGGCGATCAAGTGTGTAAAGGTTAAAATATTCTAGAAATACAACTTTTTGAACTAATTAATATTCTCAAATCTGGCCAGAAATACAG
Organism: Acentria ephemerella; assembly: GCA_943193645.1. Classification (NCBI taxonomy): domain Eukaryota; kingdom Metazoa; phylum Arthropoda; class Insecta; order Lepidoptera; family Crambidae; genus Acentria; species Acentria ephemerella. Next base: position 3,230,123 of record OW971886.1, on the reverse strand, counting down.
AAGCATTTAAGAATTTAATTACATATTTCAATGTCATTGTTCAACATGCGATGTCAAAATATTGAATTTTTTATAACATGAATAATTATATCTCAATTGTGATAATATTAGGTTTTTCACATATAGTTTGCTCGGATCTATTTAATTTCACTTATGATGACTCATACTCGGTGTGCCCTGTAAATTGTAGGTGTATAATTCTACACATACGTAAAGAGTTAGCAACAACTGCTTTAATTTGCTTATAATTTACAGTGTTTCGACGCAAAAGAGGTTCATTAGAGTACACTAGATGGGTAACAAACCATGAAACGTCTCCAGAATTCTTAGTAAAAGTTTTAGACGATGATTTGACTACGCCTCACACAAAACAGATTGTAGCTATAAACATACAACCAGTTACTAAAGGTGGAGAGAAAATAATCGTAGGTGGTGTTATCATCCCGCCAGTGACGGCACCAAACATTGGCACTGAAGGAACTCGCGATTATACGCGTTTTTTACCACCTACCACTGTACCCATATCTCATATTGATGATGAGTTATTTTTGGCTCCTCAAACCCCTCGTAAGATTTTTGACCAAATTCTTCCAATAAAACCACAAGGTTAGTTTTCCTTACTTCTTATATATGCAAAGTATGATCATATTTTGACACTGATTCTTAATTTTTTAAAGTGCAAAACGACGCAACTCGAAATTCACGGCGTGATGAAAGTCCTCCAGCTAATCCACAGTTTCTAGCTCGTACACCCACATTATTGGGCCGGCAATATGCTCCAATAGCACTAGTAGCGTTTACTCAACGTTCGAACATCACACCACGAAAACCAACATCTTCGTATGTAAGTGTTTGGCCTCTTATTTTTATAATATTATGCAAATCACCTAATTCGAAAATTTTGGCCAGGAACATCAAGATTCTACAGATATGTCGCCACCGACAAAAACATCTATATTTCCAGAAAATATGTGGCCAAAAAGAACTCGCCCTGATTCTGAGGATAGTAAAGATTTTAGTTTTAAGGCAAATTACAATCCTCAAAGAACTTCACAGACTGTAGATGATCCAGCAAATTCCACTGATATAGCACAAAATTATCAAAATAATAGGAGATTTTATAGCGATATTATTACATCAACCAATCAATACGTTAAATCTTTAGAAAAAGATGTTGACAATACATATAACATGATGTTTTATGGAGACGAAGATAGTGAGCATATTATTAAAAAAGGACAAGATACATCTGATATGTATGAAGATAAAATAAAAGTACATCAAGAGATCGATGTAACAACTGAAAAAGATGTAGAAGGAAATGATTCTACATCAATCGATAGAACAACTGTAGAAATTCTTACAGAACACGAATATATAGATGAGAGTGAGGGCAACAGTACAACAAAAAGCCTTTTGCAAAGGGTTTTCGGACCATTAGCGGAATTAACGACGGAAAATTTAATTTCTGATGGAAATAAAAAAAAACCACGCCCAAAATGTAATCTTATCAAACTAAGACAGTGTAATTTTAATACTCTTCGTACTCTACCTGAGGTAAATTCGTTATTAACAATTATATTGGTTATCATTAGCATATTCAGTAAATTTTTTTCAAATTCTTTTATAGATAGTATCGCAATTGAAACAGTGGGCAGAACATAGTCCTATAGTAAAATGGGAAGATATAACTGCTGGAAATCTTACAACAATGGAAAATCCTATATATTTGATGGTTGTGGATGATCCAAGTAGCGGTCAGATACTTTCCGCTAAACAGACAGTAATGATTGTAGCCGGTAAATTTTTTATTTATTTTTACTACGTGTACTTTCCAATAATTCCTATTTGGTGGTATTTTTTCATTACTTTTAATTTCATACATTTACCTCATTTTTTACACATTTCTAGGGATTCAAGGCCGTGATCATCATGCTGTGGCAGCAGCTATGTATGTTTTGTATCAACTTATTGAGCGCAGTGACTCTCATTCGGACCTGTTAACCAAATACCGTTTTTGGATCATTCCAGTCTTCAACCCCGACGGGTACGACTACTCCATGACATTTCCACACGTAAGTTATATATAATGCCATTATTTACTTTAAAGTGTAGAGCATTCTCATAATATGTGAACCATGGAAAGAATCTGATTTAATCGTTGTCATAACTTTGCTTTGCTTTACTTTATTCACCATTCATTTTGGTTTGGTTCAAGTACTTGACAATCATATTGCCCTTGCATACTACTGTAAACATTTACATAGCGTGTTATTTTATAGCATAATAAGCTTATTATTAATATTTAATGATGGAAGTTTTTTGTACAAAGCCTAAATCTGTAAATTATAATAAGCAAAATAAATAAAAATATTTTGTTATCTTTCCACTTTTAAAAAAATGGGCTTTCGAAATCGACGGGCATTGCCGCTTCATTTCCAGACAGTCCTTGTTCTTTATTGAAAACGTCTGGCAATTAGGAGTGTACAGGGAATGATGAGATGGTCAGGCACGGCGCACACCAATGATTCTTCGGCTTCGTCTCCTGGGAGCTCGTGTAATGTAATGATGGTATAGACATCTGTAAAGCTTATCGCTGATCTGAATCGTGAATTAGTTTTTTAACAAGTTATTACCAGCACTGCCATATTCTGTTGTTTACGAGAGCGTTTCTTTTACATTCTGTTTATTTAATTTTATATCAAGGATAAATTTTTAAAAATGAATTATTTTTAATGATCAGCGTCGTGAATGGTCGAAGAACTTACGCCAAAACTGGGAGATTTGCAAGAATCAGCAACTATGCTCTTCTTGTGAGCCGTATGGTCTACGATGCACCGTGCAGCCCTGCTACGGGGTCAATTTGGATAGGAATTTTGAGTACCAGTGGATACCTAGTAAATATACTTACTGAAATATAGTTTTAATTAAATTTAAATTATGAACATAAGGCCATTTATCAGCCGTGACTCTTTAGATTATATTGTTCAACCAATATGGAAAGCCTGTAAGTACTCTTAGAGCTATATGTACTTTACATAGTAATTAATATTCGAACCGACCAATTTCGAAAACGTAATTAATCGGAAATAAAAAAATTCTATACATATCTTAGATTTATTATTATTTATAATTAGTGGGTAGTCACCAGATTAATGTGACTGAGTGTATTTATTTATACTAAGCGGAGGAGCTACGCGCCGAGCACCCATGCGGCGGGCTGTACGCTGGACCTCGGCAACTGAGCGAAGCTGAGACGAGAGCGCTCACTCACTTCTTACACCAGAAACGAACACCACTCTACACGTTTATTGCTTTTAAGGAAGGCGAAGTACTTGTAAGTTTACTAAAAAATTCGTTCATATGTTAGCATGTCATAGTCGCGGGAGCGTACATACAAACTCAATAAATTTTACTAATAATAATAATAAAATATGTTTTTTTTAAATTATTAACGGAGTAGCTCTTGGCCTTATATTATTCGTAAATTAAAGTATTAATATTTAAATGGACGTAATTAGATTTCGGTACTTTAATTTATGAGATTGCGGTAGGCAATTTTTTCATTATCTACTTTCAATACTATATCCACAGAAGAAAATAAAGAATATAATTCCCTAATAAGTTCGAAAACAATGTACACCCTAGTTTTTATTTGGAATAATATTATTTTGTTTCATATTTTTGTAGTTTATAGTTACAGTCGGATGTGGATTTATTTAAGCTAACTACGAATTAATCTACTTTCAGGGTATTATGTATCCCTACTCACACACGAGAAAACTACGCGCCTTCGATCACGTATATGTAAGCTAAGCAATAATTATATTTGTAGGCACTTAGAATAAATACAATTACGTTTTATTCATATATTCGGATAAGATATTTGTAAAAAGAGATATAAAACCCAAAGAATACATATGTTTCTGGTGTCATGGCTGGATCTGCCACATCGTCAGGGAAAGTGAAGATTCTTCCGCCGAGCTAGTGTTCGCTCGGGAATCGCGGCCCGACTGAATCATGCCGGACCTTGTATATAGCCTGATGTGATTTGAAAACTTTGTCTGCGTATTGTAACGTTTCGATGTCGTGTCCTGGCTAAATGTTTACAAAGTAGTACTTTTCTCACTCACCTGAGCCGAGGTCCGAGCCTTTAGAGGCACCCTCAGGTTTGTCGCTCCCTCATGGCTCGAGCGCCCTGCAGAATCTAAGAGACAGCGGGACACCTCCCCCGGAGGTGATGCCTGTCAATTAGAATTCCTCCAGAGGCGAATCCCCCTTAAGGCTTAAGGACTCTCCAAGGTTCTCGCCTCCTTAAAACCCCGGTAACGCTGTAAAGGCCATCTGCAGCCAACAGTATTAGTCAGTCCCCCAAAAAAAAGTACTTTTCGCTTATCAACCATTTCTCAGTTACTCGATATCAATTTCTCTATATAGCGCTATGACGTAACCGCTACAGTTTTCTATTTTTTAAGACAATGCAAATGTAAATACCACCGCGATCTTACTAACTTAAAAAAATTTAAAACTCATAACAGACAAATGGCTTGTGTTACAAACGCCAGTCCAGCGCAAGCCGCTCCAAGGGTTAAGTGAAACTATTTTAATCATAACACTGCTAGATGATTTTGTCTATTTTATTTGACGTAATGAGTGAGAAAACTAAAACACAGCTCAACAGGAAAAACTAAAAAAGCCACGATGTTAACAGGAAGTAGTTAGATAGTAATATGTTTCCAGTTTTGATATTTAAATACACATAAAGGATCTATATATCTAGGATGTCCCTACACTTGATAGTATTATGATTATTCCAGAGACAACGAGCGTCGCGGGCCGCGTCTTCGGCATACAGTATTAGTGGACGACCTTATGTTGCTGGACAGACATCTGAATTTTTACGTTAGTAAGCCATACATGCTAGTGTAAGAGATTTAATTATTTAGTTAAGTAGAGAGCGTTTGATGATCTGTTTCAGGTAGTATTTACATATTAAGCAAGCTTTATTATAATAAAACGGATAAATGGTAATTGTGATTGTTTCTTTTTAAACGTCAAGGGTGCTAAACAAGTCGGTATTTAATTAAGAATGGCTTTGTGTTACCAAAATAGATGTTTCGGAGTATATCTGAATATATCAGTATAATTCATATATATTGTTTTGTCTAACCAATAGGCTTGCGACTCCTACACTGTTACAAGCGAGTTACAACCGGATTCTTCAACTAAAGAGTACGGTGTCACGGATTTATTACCTCCAACTACAGGATTACGACAATGCTTTTAACATTATATAGTGACAGACTTAAGTAGAATGTTGGTAGCTAACTAGGCATACTTAGTCAAGAGTCCTACCACCAACCAAAGCGACCAGAAAATTGGTAATTTCTTGTTGTTTTCTCTTGTTTAAATAAAACTTTTTTCATACAGCACTTTATGCGGGTGGTATAGAGGACTGGGTAGACGGCCACCTAGGAATTGACAACACGTACACTATCATGATATTCAGACCCACAGATTCCTACAACTCCAAACTCATCACGGAGGTAAGAAGCTACCATACGAATTAAAAATGTAAAATATCTAAATGAGAGGGAACTTATAAATAACAGATTGTACAGGTAGATTTACTACCTGTGCAATTGTTTAATGTACAATATCGTAATGTATAGTTTAATAAGGATTCAAGAACTTTTAGCCTTCATTTTAAAAATGAAATGTATATTTAATTGTAATAAAACATGTATTTGGAAACACAAATGAAGGGGAACTCTATAAAAATTTAAAAAATAGTTACATATTCTCTTTTGGCCGTTCCACGTCCAAGAACCAAGTAAATAAAATAAAAATTGCGTACTAATAAAGAAAGAAGACGTACTATGTATGGACGGACTTCTATACTATGTAACTATAAACTTAGTAGTAAATTTCAGATATATTTATGTATAAAACTCGTTATACCTATGTATGCATTTTCACACTGCGTCCTCGAACGCAGAGATGATCATCTCAAAAAAATAATAAGCTCTTTAATGAATTAAGAGATACAGAGAGAATTTCACGTTTTACCCTTTACAGTTTTGCATCATAAGTTTTTAACTTTAATTGAAATATGATGAAAGAGGGGCAGATCTTTAGTTTAGTTGTGCAAACAGAATCGACACTACAGTTTGTTTCTAGATTAGACTAAGGCATAAATATCAAGTCCTTGTGTACAAGTAGAATATACTACGATGTAGACAACAATGCCGCCCCCGTATCATCTCCGCTACAGGGGCGGCAGATGTAAATATAAACAGTGCTTTACTTATTTGATACGTCGGGCTTAAAATTTAATATATATATACATATATATATATATATATATTAAATTTTAAGCCCGACGTATATATATATAAATCTACCATATAACAACAGCTACTCCAAGAAAATAGTACAAAAATTAGACCAATGTTATTAAGATAAAAGCTTATAAAATTTACGATTAAATATTAATTTGAAAGTAAAACTAATAAATCGTTTTTTTAACTTTTTTTTAGCGCGTCGTACATGAAGCCTACGCAGCCATGGATACTCTACTCCTGCAAAGTGTTGAGCCTCTTGGGCCACCGCCAGTGATGCTAAAGAGAGTCAACGGCACCGTTAGACGGGGCCCGTGTGTGTTCCTTATTACATTTTTTATAGCTCACCAGTTACTTAGAAATATATATCGGTAAAGATAAATAAGTTTTTATTGTATAATGTCGGTTCTGTTGTATGCTGTATTAGAGGTAGTGATATGATCCTCTGAACAGTTATATGCATATATTCACAAATTACCACGCCTATTAATGCGAATATAGCGACCAGAGAGTCTTGTTGTAGCATATAAATAATTGTTATAAATTTACTACTTATTTTTATACTCATAATTTATATTTTGTGCTTTAATAAATTAAAGACTGGACTATCTGTAGTTTATAACTTTAAAATGTCTACAATAATAATAATATTTAAACTATTTGAATAAATGATTCTTACTATTCTGGTGTATTATTGTTTGGTTTACCAAACTAATTAAGTTTGGTAAACGTTGTAAATAAAAAGAGTAATAGTTATCGTTATGGTATATAATGCTCAAAGGGTATTGATATTTTTACAATATTTTTTTACTTCAGGTAAAAAAAATAGTCAACCACAGATGGAAAATTCTATTCCTGGTACACGCTGGTGAGCTAAATAGGTAAATCACGGGCTCGGGTGGGCTTATGTTTGCTTCTATTACAGATTCATTCTTTTTTGTAGTCAGTTGATAATAATCAAAAATCTAGTACATATCTAGTATAGACACTTGATAAATAACGAAATAAAAGTTAGTTATCGTTTTTCCATCATATCGTAAATAAATGAACAAATTAAGATTAAGTTATAGATAAATGCCATAACCTATTAGGCGCAGTATACAATCTTATAGCTTACACATATATTTGTGGTATTGGCGTATATAATTTAAGTATATAATTGTTTCTTAGTTACACTAGTTTTGTCCAAGCCTCTACTATTAAAAATCTTTTGTTTTTGGTACTTAATGTAAAAAATCCCATTATTTCTATCATGAAATACAAGAGAAAGTAAAAATAAGGAATCCACTACGTCTACTGAAACCTAACGAGAAAAAATAGTTTCTAATTAAACTATTTTTTCTCGTTAGGTTTTACTAATGTTCTACAATATGATTGCTTCAGTAGAAGAAGTGAGAACAAAGGTTAAACATATCTACTATGCGGTTATAAAGTAAATCACTCAAAGGCTCCGTAAATATCTCATCATTTTAAAATTACTTTTGCAAATAACAGACATCATGAAAATATACGAAAATGTTTAGAGTCTACTTTGGAAAAGTAAGCAGTTTTCCTACTACACGTATATTTATAAGAAGTCTGAAATACCTATCCTTTTTTTTTTTTTACGTCAGAAAATCCTTTATGGATACCCAGGAAGAAACGGTGGGGCTTGCCCCCTGGGTTATGTGGGAGTCACCGGTGTAAAGAGCCGGCATACCCACTAAAAACTGACGATACCCATCTTACCACATAAGTGCGGCGCGACCTGCGTGCTGACAAGTTTGGCCTAAATGCTTCCAGCGTGCGAACGCCGAAGATAGGGTTCTCCAAGCGCTGCCGCCATACTTTTAGGGTCGAAATGTCCGCTCTGTCCCTCCACCGCCTGATCATATCTGGCGGGGGACGAAGACCTTCTTGTTGAAATACCTATCCTAGTAGACTACCCTGTTTTAATATTTGAAGAAATGACAAGTCATTTCTTAGGTAACCAGCACCATTTTTTTACATTTCTCAACTACCTGACCAAAACCATTTTGGTCAGGCAGTTCAGAAATATAAAAACATTTCCCTTGTTTGACCTAAGTCTTGCTAATATTTAAATAATACAAAATGTTGTATTCCACAAGAATAAATTAAAAGAATATTTATCATTTCAATATTATTAGAAGACGAGGCATCGGCATTGTGCCGCATAACACTTCTCTAATAATATGTACTACTAAGAAATATCTACTATTTCTTTAGTAGATAATTTTCGTATAATAGATAATGGTCAAGAATTTTTTTATCTATGATACCATATCTATGTTAATCGGCTTTAGATAACTGAATAATTTAAGTGGTCAAGCGCGAAACTAGAAAAGTACTCTTATCATACACACACACGCACACACACACACCACATAGACACAGAAAAATAGGTTAGATTTACGAACTGATGACTTAGATTGACGGTTGTCCGTCATTTGAATCCATTGTCTGGTAAGTAAAAAAAAATCATTAAACACTACGTTGTACTAAGAAGTATATAAATACCTATTTAGCTAATAGCTATTTTACCAACCATCCAAACTTGTTTTTAGATAGACAGAAAAATATCGCTTAGAGACATTAAAATGTAAACAATGGTTGTAAAATACGGTCATTACTGACATTGTAATAAGGGTTGGCAAAAGTGGATTTTAGATTATAATTGCTTCAAAAAACCTTGAGGAGTACCCACATAGAGACAAAGATTACATCAGAGTTGGAAAAAGTTTTATTTAAATGTTCTTATTAAAGAAACATCTATCTTTATTTTTTATAATCCATTATTATATATAATCTGTACATTATACTCATATTATATAATCCATTCGGGCACTAAAACCATATTTCTTCCGTCAATTTTCTTCCGATTTTTTTATATTGAAGAAGATGTTCTTCAATATAAAAATCGAATAGCTAGATGGTCGTTAGTCTGGCTAGAAGTCAAATACCGCTGTACCGATTCCAATATACTAATCATGTTTTGTTCGTTGTAATTCAGTAGTGATTTAAAAAAATAGTACAGGGGAAATCCGAAAGAAAAGTTAAAAAAAATTAGTAATTTCTTATGCAAAATCGCCTAACTGACATATTATAATTCAAAACTGTTATTTTTTCATTCCATTTCGAAATACGTAGGATAGATTGGTTAGTAGCAGGATGTAGGTAGTATTAAGTTTACCGGATCAACTAGTTTTTGAGTAGAAGTCAAGGAAGTTTTTGGTTTCTGACACATTTCCAATATTAATACAAAGAAGCTGGGAAATTTAATCTTCAAGTCGTGGTAATACTCACAGGCTACTACACTGAACAAGGAAAATAAGTTCACGAGAACACTCGCAATCCTCAACAAAAATAGCAACGGCATGTGCATTAGCATAATTGCAAGTTCACACATGACTTTTAAAGATTAGGTTCATTCAATAAGGAAGTAGACGTGCGAAATCTTTACCCATTTCAAGTCTCCACGGCTTTAAAAAATTAAATGAATTAGGTAAATGCAACATACAGAACTAAGTATCGAAAAATATAATCTCCACCAATGAAGTGTTCATAAATAGAAAGAGATGTAATTATTAAAAGGAAAGTGATAGATATGAAATCTGACTAGAGTAACATCACGATTAAAACTATTCAATACAAAACGGCTAAAAAATAATGGAGTTCTTACTTAAATCTGCGAAAGTCACTGAGTTTTGGTATCAATCGCATGAATGTCTGGGTAAAAGTTGGGTACACATAAATAATTCACCACCTATTGGCCTTAGTTGAACTTAAGCATTGTTTGGACATATCATAAAACTTCATATTGATTATTAATTTTTATACAACTTTACAATACTAGTTATGGCAGAAGAATTACGAACTAGACGCATTGAGTAATCGGCCACATAGTTGTATTAGCATATTACGGAAATGCAGACGGAACAGCCTTCCATCGCTTCCAACTCAGGTACATAAGAGTAAAAAATTACTATTTTTGCACGGATGAACTTAAAATAAACATTGTTAATAACGCGACACAATTATTGTGCATAGTTTTTTCTCTAATCTATTTCAACACTATTAAGTAAAGTTTTACGTAACCGCTTTGTAGCGTAGTGCGTACTTTTAACCGCCCAATGGGCTTAGATGATACTTGTCATAACAGAGATAATTATAATTGTTACTAGGAGTCATGTTAAGGAATGGTAAATGCAACGAGTATTATTCTCAGTTATAGTCACAAGGAACTGAATATTAAGTAACCACGAAGTTACCTGTATCAGTGAAACAAATTACATTTATCTTGAAAAAAATATTATAAAATAACCTCATCAATACTTTAGCTTAGTTATTTCTCAACTTAAAATAAGAACTATGCGAGAGAGGTGCAATTTTGAACGGTGTACATACCGCTTTCTTTTCAAAGGTGTCAATTAAAAATACAAATAAGAAATTACAAAGTAACTTTCGCCATAGTTTATCCCTAGTTAACATTGAGTCATCCTGGGATTTTCTTTTGATTTTCTTCAATACTTGTCGGTTCCCGGTTATTACGGCAAATACTCACAATCCGCATTAGGATCGCGCGGTGGCGTTAAGGCTCAAACCTCTCGTACGTTTATCTGATATAGCAACGCCTGTGCCAACCAGTAGTACCTACATAATCAGCTGTTGATGATAATGATAAGAATGTTATGTTCTGGCGGTGAATAAGGTCGCTAGAGAAAGCATTATGTTGAGAGTAACGGACTAGTATATTTACAAATCAAAACGGATGTATGTATATATATGACAATCCCTGATTTTTTGAGGTCTACTAATGCTGTTGGTCTCAGATGATTTTATTCTCTGAGAGTTGTCTGGTTTTAGGAAGACCTTCGTGAGTCTATAAGCCTAAGGCGCTTTCAGCTTCTGAAACATTTTCGTACACCTAGAGTACTACTTGACGGACTTTTAGGTACATCGAAACGTAATTTGAGATAAGCCTTAATGTTGGAAAAATGTCATTTTTATTTAGACCACAGCTCGAAATCTCACGCTGGATGATGATGATGAACTAACAGATAAATAAATACCTACCTAGACGATAGATCATTCATACAAAATTGGTTTCACAGTATATCAATAACGATATTTATCATCATACATAATATGTTCCATTATAATTAATTCTATAATGAACATACTCAAATTTTATTACACTATCAATTGCCTGACTCTTTTAATGTAAGCTGAAACGAACAAAAAATTATTATTAAGAAAATTATTGTCATGTTTAGATAGGAAAACTATAAGGCACGCGTCAGCGAGAACGGACAGTGGCTCCACTGATATGAATTTATATAAAACCTATGCTTACCTAGAGCAAGATACCATACGTGCGTGAGAAGTGCCCAATTTCCGTCACGAGTATAAACGGTGGTGTTCACTTTATATTTATAGTGTATAACGGTACTCAGACAAGAATATTAAAGTGATTTGTGCCGAGATGGTGAGGGGCCATTATATAACATTTGAATTAATAAAAAACCCTACAGCTTTGTATAATAATTTAATTTGTAGCGACTTAATTTTCATAACACGATTTCCAAAAAAAATTGTGTCTACTGTTTATGAGATTTTTTATTAATTTTGTCGTGTTGGTACAACGTAGCGTTTACACAAATTTGGGAATAATATTAAGTATGTTTAGTGATATTTTAGATGATTATATAAATTAAAAAATTAGATTAACCATATTAAAAAAATAAGATTATTCCAAATCGAAAAAAATAGAATTACATAAATGGGATCAGAAATTGCCGCGTAATTGGTGTGCACACATACAAAAAGTATACCTACCGAATTGAGAAACATTTTTGAAGTAGATTAAAAATCGTTGGAAATTTTTCTTACGAAGCCGAGGTTTTCTCATCGCTGTGATATTAAATGGCTATATTATTAAAAAGCCAGAAATTATACTGATGTGATGATTGAATTAGAAATTGAGATGTATAGCTGTTTCTTTACTTGTTTATTTTTACAACGAATTGTAAATGTATGGCTAACGTTTAGGTACTGTAATATTAACTTGTTTAAAATGTTAGTACTTGGGTGTTTGAAAATTATTGATATAATCAATATTTGGATGGTTATTATGAAAACTGATATAAATCATCGTTTTGGCAGGATTTAACCAACTCCGGTTCACAAGTGAACTTCGCGAATAGTGATGACCCAGAATCAAGTAAAACTACAAATGGAGTGGAGTTTACACAAAACTTGGCCGACAAAAAGGTAAATAGCATAGAGTTTTTATTTCCCGAGCCGCGTTATGGGTTCTTCCGTGAACCTCCCGACATTAAAATTAATATTTGTCTTTGATCTACGGCTTATAAGAATATCAAGTTTTCGCTTAATGTGCGGTTCGTGCAGTTTTTGTACGTGATACATACATTCAACTTTTACTGTTTTACCGTCTAATATTTAGTAACAAAGTAAAAAATTGTTAGTTGTATTTATGCTATAGCTAAGCAATAAATATTTGAAATATGTAATATTTAAACTTAATTATATTCCCTGGCCAAAGCTATTTTAATTTTAAACATTCGACGCGAGTAATCACGTTAACACGTTAATCATATGTCCGTACTTATCATACAAACGTCTGCCTCTACAGAGATTCGAACCCAGGTTCGGACAACCTGACTATTCTACTAAACATATATTAACTAAAATAACTTTTCTGAGCTTTTGTATATACTTGTAACGTCTTTTTGTCCAAAATAAATCTATTTCACAAAACTTTTGACAATTTGCCTAAAATTAATTCGAAAATAGCAAAAAAAACTCCTTCAGGTTTTGTATGTATTTATAATTGAAATTACCGTAAGATCATAAATCTTCGAAACAAATGGTGTCTCTTAATAACTTTATTAATTATTTCGATACATTATTGAATCCACCATTAAACAAGTAAGTCTAAGGCACATCGCTTGATTCTACGGAAGAATCGCCTGAATTGTCGATTCAATAATCGACAATTCAGGCACTTCGGCAGACAATTCTCAAAGTACAAAATTTGTAATCTATATTCTTTATAACTATTATTCGTTTTTTTCATTTTCCTTATATCAAGAGTTACAATATTTAATTTTATATCCTTAATCTATTATAATAACTTTGTAAGAATAATTACAAATTATCGTTTAGTGACCATTGATAAAATTGAGTCACATTAGAAAATTTATATTATCTTTTATTCCTTAAGACAATAAAAAGATAATATAATTTTTTTATTTACAACTGCTGTTAATTAAGATTATTTAATTAACAGCCGTTGTAAATAAAATAGATATCGATTATCGATAAGATTAGATAGGTAACTAAAATGGGCACATACAATGCATTGTAACATAATATAAACGAAAAAAGCTTTTTGTTCATAAAGTAATACATACTCACTGTTATTTATAATATTTTTCATTTTAAAGTACTTGACCATGAAGAAGTACTTCACTTAGACGAGATTAAAAAAAGTAGAATTGTTTTTTTAAAACACGATAAAAGATATGGTCTTTAACTGCAGCATGAAGTTTCGTATTGTTTTCCTTTTCTGCATTATTAGTTGATGTAAAAAATCACCTCAAATATATCATTGTATTATTGAATGATTAAAAAGATTTATCTGGCGTACTCAATGCTATCAAAATAAAATACTAAACGACAATAATTTGTTCTGGTTCACTTTTGTTTTTTTTATTTATTTATTAGGCCAACCAACGAAACTTGCAGTAGTACATCTAACATCTAACTAATACATATTATTATTTAATTGCATAAATAAATTATAATAATGCTTAATGGAAAGTTGTCACGACATACAAACGTAAAAACATAATTTATTTTCAAATTTGGTCACAGGCAGATGTGGAGGAATCGAAACCTGAAGGGCCACAGCGCGCGATGTGGGGCAACCAGGTCGAATTCCTGATGTCATGTATCGCGACATCTGTGGGGCTCGGTAATGTCTGGAGGTTTCCGTTCGTTGCATACCAGAATGGCGGCGGTGCATTTCTAATACCGTACATCGTAGTCCTGTTCCTAATAGGAAAACCAATGTACTACCTGGAATGTATGCTGGGACAATTCAGTACCAGAAATTCTGTCAAAGTGTGGTCGATGTCACCCGCTATGAAAGGTAACAATTTTTTTTTAAGTTTTAAATTTTTTGTAGATATGATCTCTTATACTGTTAAAAGTAATAAAAACTTCTACTCCCTCAAATAACTATATATAACAGTTTACATACGTCCTAAAGCTGGGTACAGGCATTCCTATATTGGAGACTCGAATGAGGAGTTTTGGGCACGATCTAGTTGGCCTAATGCCGATGCGGTGATTTTAATTGACCCACATGGCTTCAACCATGATTATTGTTGATTGGTTTTCGTTATCAAAACCAGATTTCTCATTCTACTACGAGCCACTACGAACAAACGAGCTTCTCAATAGTATACCATATACATACTTATATGTCTGGCCTTAAACTATTTTATTATATAAGATAGGCAAACATACAAAACATATGTTTTTGTCCAAAAACCTTTTCATTTTAGACAGTCTTTTGCACTTTCAGAGAGTTGATATACTTGAAAACTATCAGCTCTACGAGATTATATGTTAATATCACTGCACTTGTGTTTAGTTGGTTTTCATACATTCCTGTCGTTTACCCTAGTTTAAATTTCAATCGAATTAAAGCGTCTCCGTCCGTTTAGTTTTGATCGAGTTTGTCATAAGTTGTCCAATTATAAGAAGCATACAACAGCACCTCTGTTTTAAATTATTGGAAACTACTTTTACTAAGAACTTCTTTACTTAGTTCCTCAATTCTATCACAACTTTTGGGTTCATGTATTGTGAAATGAAACGAAATACATTACCTACGGATTTTGTTCTTTCATCAGGTACGGGGTACGCTCAAACGCTGGTCTGCGGTTACATCCTTTCGTATTACGTGTCCATTGTGGGTCTGTGCATGTTCTACCTGGCTATGAGCTTCAGTTCGCCGCTACCGTGGTCTGAGTGCGACCCTGAATGGGGCGCGGACTGCGTGCCCTCTACACCGCAGCAGGGTGAAACTATCATTCTTACCGATAATTCCACAAGCAGTGCCGAGTTTTATTTCGTGTAAGTAATCAATTCCATAATGCCGTCTGGTCGCTTAGCCAAAGGTGCTGGAACTTCTGGTCGGCCTACATAAGCATGAAAGATATGATTAGTATTTGTTTTAGTTTCCTTAAAACCTCAATACGGTCCACTAAATCTATAGTGTAAACTATGTCGACGATTCCACTGACAAAAACAGAAGTGGAAAAGGCTAGCTTTATCCGTTAATTGGAAAATTCATATTGTATTAAGATACTACAATATGAATTTTCCATATTAAGAACTATAAACAAATCCATGTATTGTTGGAGGCTAATTGGTCTTATTCTAAATGAAAATACAAATTGTATCATAATAAATGTATTTAACTCTATATAGTTGCGATTAGCCCAACTAATTACATTTACTTTTATGGCATTATTAATTATGTCAATTAGTCAAATTTATCTTTTTATGCAATACATCTATACCACAATATATAAATGATTGATTTTTAAATGATTATCTTATTATACTCAAGCGTGTGTATAAACTGCTCAATGACGATTCCAAAAATAATTTTATCTTTAATAATAAATGTCATTAATATGTCAACACAAACATTGAAAAGAGTTTCTTGCCTCAAAGCTAGGTAGTAGGTAGGTATAGTAGGGTTAAATAATGACAATAATATAATCAAAATGTGATTGCGTCCATTTAATACAGAACTTTAAAAATTGGTTTATTAATTCTTTAATTTAACAAAATATTCTTGTTCTTTTATTATTTTTCATCCATTCTCTGAAAACAGTAACCAAATTTATGCTAGTATAAATTGATAAATTATTGAATTGTTTCAGAAATCGAGTGTTGCGGCAGAAAAACGGAATCGAAGGTGGATTGGGTTAGTATACTTGTATTGAGGATATAGTTCAATAGAGAGTATATTCTTAAAAAACTTATCTAACGTAACTTATAAAAAAGGTTCAAAGTTGTAAGGTTTTAGAACATATATTTATAAAGGGACCAATTAGCTTTAGTGGAAAGCAGATTCTAAATTTTAAGAGAGTAGAATGTTGATATGAATGTGCAGTCAATTAATATCGGTGTTTGTAGAACCTTAAACCCAATTCATCTGTCTTATAGCATTGTTGCTTATAGATAATATATAATAATGGACAATATTTGTGATTAAAGTGGTTGCCAAGGGGTTAGACACATCTGAGGTACAATTTAATAACGCACTTATCAAATAGTTGATGTCATTTGCGTGTGGCTACCAAGATCTGTGGATCTCACGCCTACTATAATCCACCTACATGTATCGTACCTACCATATAAACATCAATCAATTAAGTATGATTATCATAATCCTATATATTAATTTAAAATATTTTGCATGTAGGTACTCCAATTTGGGACATCACTCTCTGCTTGCTAGCGTCGTGGTTCATTGTTTTCCTGATCGTGGCTCGCGGAGTGAAGAGTTCTGGCAAGGCGGCGTACTTCCTCGCTCTCTTCCCATATGTCGTCATGATCATTCTACTCATTACGTATGTATCTGGTTGCCCCTCGGTATTATGTTCTTTTATTTATGACAGTGTTTATTTTGTAAAAAAAATTGTCTGACCACTTATTATTCTATCACTTGCTCGCTTAAGCTTAATAAAAAATAAATATATGAGTAAATTGTACTTACAAAACAACAACAATCCACACACGCAAATAATAAAAGATTGCTTTGCTCCGTGAGTATTTTTTCACAGAAAAAATAAATATTAATATTTTTTTAATTATTTTTTAGTCTTTCATATTTATTCACAGAACATCAACTTTGAATGGAGCTGGTGATGGCATCTTGTTCTTCTTAACGCCGCAGTGGGAGAAACTATTAGAACTAGATGTGAGTAAATCAAGTGCTTTAAAAAAAATGTAATAAATGTAGCAATGAGTAGTCTATAAACGTCAGATGAATCATTGGAATTGCAATCAGGAAGTGGATAATGTCGCATAATAAGGTTTTATTTCATCTTTTATTTGTTTAGTTATTACATTACAGCTGCTAATAAACCTGCTAAATTAGATACTTATGTATCATTCCAGGTGTGGTATGCGGCAGTGACTCAAATCTTCTTTTCACTGTCGGTATGCACTGGTGCCATCATTATGTTCTCTTCATACAATGGATTTCGGCAAAACGTTTACAGGTTCATTATTTAAAATAAAGTTATTTTATCTATAATTTTAACATCAAATATTAAAATTAAAATTATTGTTTTTCAGAGATGCTATGATTGTTACTACCCTAGATACATTCACAAGTTTGTTATCCGGCATCACCATCTTTGGCATTCTTGGGAACCTCGCATACGAACTTGACCAGAATGTGGAAGACGTGGTGGGTTCTGGTGGTACCGGCTTGGCTTTTGTCTCGTATCCTGATGCCATAGCTAAAACACCCCAGCCTCAGGTAAGTTATATAACAATTATTTTACATCTACATAATTCTTTCTCACGTGATGTCTATAATATATAGCACATTCTGTGTGTGTCTTTGCATAATTTGTGCAGACAGATCATATATTCAAAGTTTCCAAAAGTCAATCAGAAACATAACTGCAGTATAATCATATCCTTGTCATACGGAGTTAAAATTGTTCTCGTGAAACTATAACGTTTTTAAATCCGCAGATACTTGCAAAATTTTGACAACCACTCTAAGTGTAATATTGTTATTGGTTTCCTTTCTTATCGCTCTAAATTACAGCGAAATACGTGCTTTTGGAGATGATGCATGTGGAATAGAGTCATATCGTCGGCTCTTTAAAACCTTGGTGACGCTGTAAAGGCGATATCTGAGGGCGATAGCAATATCATTGCAAAAAATATTGGTTCCAGTTTTTCGCTGTCATGTTCTTCTTGATGATGACGGTGCTAGGCGTGGGTTCATCGGTGGCACTGCTGTCAACCATCAACACCGTCATGTTGGACTCCTTTCCGCGCGTGCGCACCATCTACATGTCTGCCTTCTGCTGCACTGTCGGCTTCTTTATTGGCCTTATCTACGTCACTCCTGTACGTAACATTTTGCTAAGTTGTTTTGTTTTAAAAACCCTGCACTCATTTATCTGACTAAGCACGTAGTGCTGTATTCCTAGTGTGAGTTTCAATCGTATCTAAACGTTTCTATCGTAGCCAATACTTCACAAAAGCGGCGCTGCTGTCGTTTGCATACAATTTGACAGCTGACGCAAAACACGATGGAGACGGTTCAATTCATTTTGAAACTCACACGGGCTACTGGTACTTATGCATTTCTAAACTCTTAAACATGTATATAAATCGAGACTTATGGTATTTAAAATTTATATATATTTATGGTATTTTATATGATGTCAAAATTTATTAAATTAGTTAATGCTAATATAATATAAATTGCTCTATAGTTCAATTAATATAACTATACCTTATCTAAGTAAACTGTATTTTAAGTAATCCTTCTCACACCCCATATCTAAAGGTTCGGCTAAATTTATATCATGTTTATTTGATTATTAAAGCACATAAGTATAATGTTTGACTTAATTTCTAATAAGAACTTCTTTTAGGGTGGCCAATACATTCTGGAGCTCGTCGACTACTATGGAGGTACCTTCTTAGCACTTTTCTGCGGTATTGTTGAAATCGTTGGAGTATTCTGGATCTACGGTAAATATGTCTTTTTATTGTCGTTTATTAGACGTTAAGTATAGTTTAGCTACAATGTACACCGTGGCCTCTAAAAGCGCTTTTAGTTCTTTAGGAGTTATCCTTATTAAGTTCTATGTCTAACCTACCAACGCGGTCATCAGTTCTTAAAAATGGTTATAAGGAACTTATTAAGTTCTATGTCTAACCTACCAACGCGGTCATCAGTTCTTAAAAATGGTTATAAGGAGTTATCCTTATTAAGTTCTATGTCTAACCTACCAACGCGGTCATCAGTTCTTAAAAATGGTTTCCAATAGTGGTATTTACACGTGATAGTCATGCTTCAAAACAATAAAGAACTACGGACGCGGTAGTTACGTTTAACGCAAAACTCGCACTCGGACTCGGAAGACTCGGTACAACTAAAATAGTTACAAATCTATGAGAAACACGTAATATGGTATGGTTTTAAATAGGAAAAATAGAGTAAACGATGATTCTATTAAATTTTGTATTAAAAAGAAAGTGATTTAAACCACAAAGTACTAATTCTAATAGGAAAACCGACTTATTACGAAATTATGTTACAATAGTTCACTTGAAGTTTTTTTATTCTTAACCGGGAGAAATCTTTGCCTTCATCTCACTTGATGGTAAGTGACGGTAAGGCCGAATTGAGGAACAGAGGAACTGGCTATCTCACCTCCAACTGCCGGAACTCAACAACGCTTAACATTATTGTTATAGTGGAAAACTTAGCAAAGACGGTGGTAACTACCCGGGCGGACTTAGAAATAGCCTCACCGCCAACCTAAACGAGTAGACAGTTTCTATCCCCACTGGGAATTGAACCCCGGATCTCCGGATCTGAAATAGGTGGTCTCAGCCACTAAACCACAGAGAAGGTTAAATAGCCTGTTGCTTTATTATCGATATATTATTAGATATGTTGATTGTGCTTTAAAAAAGCAGCAGTAGATAAATTTCTGAGTAATCTGAACTCTGCCTGCTACTTAACGGTATTACGGTATTACTTAACCTTTACAATTGTATGATTTAATTGCAGAATTTTATTTATTAGACGGTTACAATTTATTTTTTCCCATTTGGATAGACACACATAATTTCTGAACCATATCGAGCCCCTGTAAATCAGGGTACGGTGCCCAATAGGTCTTAACTATGCAGATTAAACATAACTTAAGACTAGTTGAGTTTACTCTGTTAATTATTCGTAGGCTTGGAAAACATTACACTGGATATTGAGCTAATGCTGGGCATAAAAACCTCGTTCTACTGGCGTTTCTGCTGGGGCTTGATAACGCCGGGCATGATGATAACTGTCTTCATTTACGCTCTCATCTCATACGAAGACCTTACATTCGGAGAAGACTACATCTATCCTATAGCTGGAATTGGTACGTAAGAGTTCATCTTTTATAAGCCCGTTTCAAGATCAAATCAAGATCATACGAATCTCGGAACTAAAGCGAAGATCAAAGTAAAAGAACATGTTTTAGATTATATATCTACTAATTTTGTGCTCAAGATATATACTTTACTTTTATATCACTAGATACTCATATGTAAGTTACGTATACTTATCATTGTTAACAATAAATATTAATAAAAAGAATCATTATTTTAATAAATTTAAAAAGAATAAGGGAGTATCTAATAGAGTAACATCAACGTGGGTTCTTAATATTTAAACGATTAATACATAAATATGAAATTCATATTTATTTATGTAGCTCATTGTTATCTTGTAGTTAGTAAGTTAGGGACTTCGCTTTTTTAGAAGTTCTACTACGCTGTTCTTAAAGAGAATATTAAGGTTTTCTTATTTTAACTTTTATTAGACTCTACATTAAGTAGAACTAGTGAAATTCTAAGAAACTTCTGATCGCATTGGTTCTACGATTGGTACTGATTTATTCGATTCGATTATTACTTTTGAGTTTCTTAACTATCTAATATGACAGTGATCACGTAAACTGAACAGCTATGAGATAAATTAAAACTACAATGAAATAGTTTTTGAAATCGAATCCAGGTCGAAATATAATTATAATAAATTTTATTTCTTTTAGTGTCTGGGTACATGATGTTGCTAGTGGGTGTCATGTTCGTGCCTATTTTCATTGGAATTACCATTTACAAGAACTGGACAGGTGATATCTGGGAAGTAAGTAGCCAGTTTAAAATTTCTTTTAGGAATAGATTAAATTAAGTCAAGCATTCATTTGAATGTATGATTTTTCACAATTATGTTATAACAATACTGTATGAAGAGGTTACGGGTCAATTAATATGTGTTATCTTGATCTCCTCTGTGTTCAGAAAGCACGTGAAGCCGTTAGTCCCAATAGTTAAGGCCACCCACCACCATTGGGCATTGGGCCAGCGTGGTAGACTTATGGCACAAACTCCTCACGTGTTTCTTAATGTAAGAAGGCCTTATGGATGAAGGCCGGCTGGACGTTTATATGCTATTAATGATGATGATGATAATGAATGTTGCATACAATTAATTGTGTAATTCCATGGTCTTTGTTTTTTCTATATTTGTTTACATTTAAGATATTTTTGTTTTCTTTTATAGTCTGTAAGAAAGTCGTTCAGCTCGAAGGGATCGTGGGGCCCCATGGATAGTAAGAATAAGGAAGAGTGGATATTATTTAAAAACGAAGCAGAGGCTGACAGACAAAAAGAGGACGCCTCCCTCCCCAAACATATTTGGAACATCCTCACCGGAGGCTACAGGCGCGGGAAGAAGTACCAGGCCTAATTCATGATAATAGCCGGATTTTGTAATGCACGAACTAAAATTGTAACTATTCTATAATTACATACAACTTAAAAAAGAACAGATAACCTTTAACGTCATTTGGCGATTATGAATAGGTCTTTTTAAAGCAAATTTGCATTATTTTAACGCGCATCTTTAAGTATGTCAAAAGTGCCAATTAGAATGACGTATATAAAAGTCATTCTTTCGTTTTTAAAAAACTCAATCTTAGTTAAAGATAATGCTAACAGAATCGCCACCAATTTTAATTTTACAAAATAACGCTCTTATTATTTATTTAATTATTTATTCTAATTCAATAATGAGTCTTTACTAATATAAGTTTAAAGTAAGGCAGTAAGTGTGTCCTAGAAGCACTTAACGCGTAATTATTCTTTCTGTGAAAGATTTTTAAGGTATATCGTGTAAATAGTAACAGTGATCATACCTATTATATTTGCACTTAAGGATATTAACTATTTAGTAATATAAATTGAATCTATTATTAAGAAAATCAAGATTAATTATTAAAGAGAAGGTTACTAGGAAGAAATTCTAAACTCTCAACCGACAAATAGCTCCTTATCTTATAAAGTCCGTTACAAAACAAAATCGGACCTAGGGAATGCCATAATGAGCAGTATTAGGTTCTAACAAATGCTAAATTCAAAGGACGCATTACTGTTTTTAATGCCCTAATTGATAAAAATCTCTGAAATTCATTAATATCTAAAACCAACAGTGAATTTAAGGCATGCGGAATAAATATCAGAGTAGACGATTAAATCATCCTAAACAACTGTATAATTGATTAAAGCATGAATGCATCGGCAAATTACTAAACAATCGGTAGTCGGGAGTTTACTTTGACAAGAATGACTTTTCTTCAAGTCTTTAAACGGCAGATGTTGTTATAAAACACAATCTTCAATTACTGACTCAGATTTTTTGCAATGTAACAATATTATAATCACATAACAAAATTTTTAAGTAGGAATAATGGCAATATTTGGAATCAAAGAGAGATAGAGTAATCTTATCGCTAAAAAGTGATTTCTTCCAGTATATACAGGAATATTTTTTACTTATACCCATTCTTTAGAAATCTTTTTTGTATATTAATCAAATAACAAACAATTAACATTGCGTGTATTGTACTAAGGGAAATCTTCTCGCTTTAAAGCTATTTTTTCTGGATGGACAGGAATATTTTTTATTAAATTGCGAAACACGATAGCCAAGTACAATTATAAAATAAAAGCTAAATATTATTTTGAAATAAATAAAAAGTTTTAAAATAAAACAAAATTATCACCAATATTACTCATATTATTCAATAATTATTTCCATTAATTTGAACAATATTGTGAAATGTCTCGTTTTAACACCTTAACCCATTACCTTTTTACTAATCTTCACTTTTAATAACAGATTTTAATTATTTAAATAAGACATTACAATGATTACCTTCAATTAGACAAATTGTTTTGAATTTTGGAACAAGCTGATATATCTTATTTAAGATTGGATAACTCTTAAAACTTTTGTATTTTCATTATTGTATGTTCCTATCAACGTCTAGGTGCTAAAATAAAAATGTTTTTATATTATTCTTATTTTTTATTACCAAATTCAGATCTTTATTTACCGAATACACTAGTGAATCAGAACCCATTAGCGACATGGTGCACAGCAACGAACTTATGTTATCTGAAAGTAGGTATTTGTCGATCGATTATTTGCATTACAAATTGGACCTATACCGTCTGCTTTAAGACACAGTATCAAACAAAATGACTTTATTTTTGATACAATAATCTATACATATAATACCAATTCAAAGCATTCCAATGCGTTGGTACTGATATAATGGTTTGCTGTGAATTTTTTTTAAATATATATAGCTGCTTCAGTTGCTATAAATTAGATGTTGAAGCTCTTATTATATATATTCTTCAATCTTTTCTTACACACAAGTACCTACTATGTGTATTTTGATAACACTTAACAATTTCATGAAAAACCGTTTTTGAATACCCTGGTTATTCTGAGATTTTCATTTCGCAGAAATACTTACTTCTGTGATAAATGTGTTTAAAGTCAAAAGCCCCATAAAACTTCCATAGAATCCCCACACACACACACACACACACATATTGAACTTTTACCAAAGATATAGAAAAAGATAGAGACTTATTGCCTATGGTTACAATTATATTACCTATGGTTGCCCATGCATAAGTTTCGCAACTGATAACATCTGAATTTGAATACATACTTATGTTTGATTTACAGGTATAATTACAGGTATTCCTTACTTTATAGCAAGCATAAAAAACTGTCAGAAATTCTGGTGTTATTTTTGACCTGTGCTTGTCATGAAGGTCAACCGGATGGTGTTTGCAGAATAAAGCATACTACGTCGCCTACGTAATTTCTTGCCTAACAAGGCAAGACTCACGTTATCACAGTCCCCTCTTCTTTACATATTTGACGAGGCTGACTTGTTCATTCGATGTAATTATAATAATAGCATTTCATAATTACCGATGTTTTAAATTTATTGTAAATTTACTGATATAATGTTATTCTTTGATTCTAGTGGTAAATTATTGTATATTTTTAAAGCACTTACGTAGGGACTTTGCCTTTAAATATTTAGCAGGATACTTAAATAATCAAAGCATTGCTTCACTTCGCATCCCATGGAACCATGCTAAAATAATGACATCTTTTGATTTTTTTATTAATAATGTAATGTAAAAACAAACTCTTTACTTCCAATGAAACAATTACTCTATATTTAAATCTTTATGGAAGTAATTACTCTATATTTTAAAAATACTTTGACTTAAAAGGAATTACCAGCAAAAATAAAAAAGGAATCAAACCATTTTATCTTCTTACACACCACCGCGTTGGTCCAAAGCGGCTTGGTGGATGAAATTGGTTGCCGTAACAACCGGGACCAACGAGTTAAGGTTCTTCCGAAGCACGGAGGAACTCGAGATAAAAATTTGATCGATCCATCCAGAGAACTACTCGCCAACGAGCTCCTAATGAATCATTTTATAATAGCCACGATCATTTGAAGTGAATTCTAAGCGTAATGCTGTTATATTAGTCAGGGGTACTCAATAGTACCAGTTATACCAAAAACATAAATTAAAAACATAAACTTCAATTTTATCAAAAGATATAGCTAGATTTGTGTCCTAATTTAGAATGAATAAATGAAAAACATTTTACAATCAATGATGATATTGCAATGATATTGCAATCAGGTACTAGATAATGCCGTCAAAAAAACTAGATTTGGTACAAATAATGAACACGCTCGGATTCACATATTAGACTATAATAGGTGGTTTAAATCATTGCCCTGTTAATCGATTAGATTACTAAAGATATAACCAATAAAATATATGAAGAAAAAATCGTTTCACTGCTATAATGACACGCGACTCATTTAGATATGACGTTTTTTTCTTGATAATATCACATAAAATTTTGTCTCCTAAATTGTCTCTGTCTTTTTATTATTTAATCGAGAAGTAGGTAATGAAGTCTAGTACTAGCTATTTTTCCTTTATCTCAAGTTTTTTACTTTTTTAACATACCTATCTTAAATCAAATCTCCACTGACTTACAAAATTATGTCTTATGGAAAATATATAATGATGAACAATAATGGAAATTAAAACATATGAAAACGGATCCCAAGAGATAAAACATGAGTGGTTATTAAGGTACTAATCAGATATTTGACATGTCAATTGCATATGGATCTCATACCTACCATAATCCACCTACATATATCGTACCCACCATATAAACATCAATCGTTTGATACGATTTTCATAAATCCGCAAGTATTTTTTCTTGTTTGATAATATATTTTTTATTAAATATTTTGCTTATAGTTAATGAGGTATTACTTTTGCTGATAAATAGCATTAACTTTCGTTAGACAAGTTTCTTGTCATCTAAATGTATAGATAGTTAAATGATATTTTTATTATTAAAATAATGTTACAAAAAAAATGTATTTTAAGGTCCCTCTTGAAATAACAGTTTAATTCTGCGAATAGATTTAATTCGGTTGTCAACTAAAAATGAAGTATATAGTAAAAATACCTCTCATTTAAAATGAATGAAAAATGAAAGATTATTGGAGCATTTTTTTTATTACGATAACCAAAAATGCACGCATGGGTAGGTATGGCAATGCGCCAGGTTATAATTAATATTAAAAGGAGAGGTGGAGTATGCATGGTTATGGCATGACAATTATATCCTACAAGAACTGTGTATCAAAAAGGAATTTCATTTAATACTTGAAATGGACTGTTACCAAATTTAAATCTTATGAATTTGGAAAAAACATCAATAAGGAAGATGTGATGTTCGTAATATATCGATATCTCAAGATCAGCTGTTTTAGTTCCTTAAAATATTCAGGGAAGGTCAATGCGTAGATTATGACTTTGATAGGTAAATGAGCGGTTTATCTTATCAACACATTAGTGTTATTTCACATGAAATATCAGTGGCACACGGCCCTACTACACAAGTAATTATTATTCCGTAATAAAGCTCTAATCTTTCTAATTTAATTGATTAATGAACGTTTAGTATCTTACTGAACCTTTTCCACTATCTCTAAACGTATCAAATTATATTTTAAATTACGTCTTTCATCACTATTAATTATTTTTACGTCAACTCTTAAAGTCATTTTACACCTATTTTATCTTTTTTCACAGTGCCTCTGATATACATTATTATGATATAAACATATATCTTATTATCTTGGTGTTTATCATAATAATCATTAATAAATAGGTTCTTGGTATTTAATCTCTGTATAATTATGAAGGTGTTTTAATATCTGTTTACAATTAATCACCTACGGAGATCATGATCTACAAGTTCATTATCCTCAATGGAAATTACAATTTAGTAGGTTTTTCAGGTGAAGATTTTATAATTCAATATATTCATGTTTTTTGGAAGAAGAGAAAAACATTTGGATAAGTAGGAACCTTTTAAATTATAGGTTACCAATAATAATAGGATCTATAGGTACCTATATTTATTTCGTAACATGCGTAGCGCGATAGCGTAGCTTAGTGGATAGTTATTGCTGGAGCACTTTATTCAAAAGCTTCTGAAATTTTAAGTATTGTCAAAAAAGTGTATGGTAAAACGTTAAATTGGACATTCCATAACATTTGAATGATTGGCCGCTAATTTTATAGATACTATCATATAGTACTGTACTACTGAAAGAAATGACATTCATCATTTTTTGCTTTGAGCTAGCACGCGATGTCAGCCATCAGTAATTTTTGCTCCGAGTCAACACAAGATGTTGACGTGTACCAATTTCACAACAAATATGCTCCTCAATAATTTTTTTCCAACTACTCGCATTAAAACGCAAAAAACAATGAATATTCGTAGCTTTAATTTTCTTTTTTTTTTACTCGATCGATGATCATTCAGAAAACAAATTTTATTTTATCATTTGTAATTTACCTTCAATTTAATATTTATTTTTTTGTTATTGCCTACAGTTTTTGCTTTTCTGCCGCAATTTCATATGATTACGAAAGTGGAAGCTTCGTTAATAATTTTTAATATTCTGAAGGTATCTTGGTATCTAATCTAAAAACTGCACTTGAATCTAAGACTATTGACACTAATATTGAACCTGAATTGCCAATAATTTATTTGTTCCAATGCTGAACCCCAATCGCAGATAACTTCCGGCTTAGATAGCGATATAGATACTGAAATGTTAAGAGAACTTGGTGAGAACGAATTCAACAAATAATTATTACTGGGCTCAAAAAAGAGACCAAAGATGATTTACTTAAAAAATATCCGTTCCCTAAAAATACCTAATGGTTAATTAAGGCACCAACAATAAATCCAGAAATAAGTGTTATGTTGAATCTACAAGAAATACATATCTCTATTTCTTAAGAATAAGTAGAAAACAAAGTCAATTAGGCCCTCCTTGCTGCGTTGGGGAAAGAATGACAACTTTATAAAAAAAGAGTCCTAACATTTCCGAAGTATTGCGCATTTTAACTGATGTAATGAAATTTATTTCGGACTCTCACGATATGACGACCGACACGCGGAAGTTACTTATTTTAGGATTAGTAGACAAATCTTTAATTGAATCTTTTAATGATAGAAAAAGGGACGACTTATTGTTTGGAGATAATCTCAGAGAAGTGGTGAAGAGCTCCCGAGAGGAATAAAAAAGACGGGTCAGCTAATTTAGTCAACTTCATCTGTTAATTTAAATGGGAAAGGTCCCTCGGTACGATTTCGTCAGCAGAGAGCCAGCCAACAGTAGACGATTCGAGCCGGCGGGTACCAAGCACAATATGCCAGCCGTCGTCGAGTAACTAAGGCTCGGCTATCGCAACCAGTATGACGCCATACCGCGCTCCCATCAGTCCGCAGCCAGACTACATACGCGTCACCTTGACAGACGTCACGACGCCCGCTCCCCCAACAACCCCTGCACCTCGGCCGATGTAAATACACAGGAAACACAAGCAGGCCGTTTACAATTGTTCTTATATGCATGGAGAGTTATCACAAATGACAAATTAATTTTAGAAACTGTCGGTGGTTATCGTATACCTTCTATAAGTGTTCCACAACAACAAAAATTTTACTCTAGGTGGTCTATTTCAAAAACCGAGTCAATAGCAATAGATAAAGAGATACGACTTTTACTGGATATTATAGCTATAAAGCAATGCAAACCTATTAAGAACCAATTTGTTTGATATATTTATTACTCCCAAAAGTGGGATGATGAGATTTATTTTGAATCTTAAGAAACTTATTAAATTTGTTTATTGTAACCATTTTACGATGGAAGATATAAGGACCGTGGTGCGGATAATAATATCACCTAATTGTTTTATGGCAAAAATTAACCTTAAAGAAGCATATCTTTTGTTACCAGTTCACTCACATGACAGGAAGTTTTTAGTTTTATTTCAAAGAGCTATATGAGTTTACTGCACTACCTTTATTCCTTAAATCCTGATTCACGATCATTAACTAAACTATATGAAATTTGAATAATGCTGTAAGATAATATATAAGTTTATATAATTCTATAATGTCTGTGTATATTATCCAATATCTACAATTTATTTTACATAATCCTGTCGTAGGTCTGCTGTTAGTAATTTCGCTAGAAATAAACAGTACATTTTTACTCAATTGTTTAATGTATGTGGTCAATTTCTTAATAAAACAAGGTTTGACAATTACACATACAAGTATACACACCTACAGTTTAGATACCTTAATATTACATTAAATACAAATATAGGCAGTATTAGCTAAATAAAAACTAATTATTTGACAATTTCTACACTTCTATGAAATTTGTCAGCATATGAAATCAAAGTCAAAATATTTAATTCAACTTGATGCTTCGGAAGGCTCCGAAGCATCAAGCATCATTGGTTCCCGTTGTGACAGCAATGAATTTTACCCACTAAGCCGCATCGGACTGCGATGGTGGTGTAATACCCTATACTCCTCATGCGTTCCTCTCATGAAGGATATAAGTAAGATTGTGCCCAGCAGTTGGACGTACTGATTATGTTTATACCAAGAGATTACAGCTTCAGCTAGACGGCCTTGTCTCATAT
This sequence comes from Acentria ephemerella, assembly GCA_943193645.1. NCBI lineage: Eukaryota > Metazoa > Arthropoda > Insecta > Lepidoptera > Crambidae > Acentria > Acentria ephemerella. The sequence continues at coordinate 3,200,481 of OW971886.1, read as the reverse complement.
CGAGTCTAACATGCAACGCCTAAGTGTATCTTAATCCGATTAATTTAATTAATTAAATAGTAATTATAAATGATTTAGCAAAATTTATATCTATCCTGTAATCATCAGATATCATATCATACTAAACTTTGACATTTTATGTGAATAGAGTTGGAAACATAAGGTTTATATCATAAAAATCTATGTTACTGACTCGTTGATGACATTTAGTTATAATTATGTACGTACCTTACCTAATAATACTTTAACGTACATTTTGTTTAGTCGGAGAGGTCGAATGCATTTACATACATCCCTACAGTACGGTACCAACTTTTGGGGTGTGTGGGATTTGGGGGGGTGTGTGTAGAGAACCTCCCCGCGGTGCCCCCTGGAAACTGTTCTGAACTCAGCCACGCAGGTATTCAGACGGGCTAATCTCTGCCTTGAATACCTCTGTTTATGCAAAATACGTCTGAAAAGAAAACTGATCCTGAGGTGCTGCGCTCTAAGCGCCTTTGTGGCCCTATTCAGAGCTAACTGTTTTTGGTTGTCCCTGAAAAGGGCAGTTGCCCTTCTGTGGGCTCAGAAATGAGGAGCTTCACAAGAAGGTGCAGGAAAGCGCAGACCTCATTCAAAAGATAGCGCGCAAGACCAAGAATTTTAAGGAGACTTACGTAAAGGAGTTTAATGAGGCCTCGCTAGAAATGCTCGAGGTAAGGTGGAAAACAAACGTTTGAAAGGCCAGTTATCCGCCCTTATTTGAGGTCTCTGAGGAGAGCATTCCCTGAGCGCTCAATCTCACAGGGTGCCCTGTGGCTCTAGCTTGAAGGCCCGCACATAACCAGGCTGTGCTATATCGCTACGTGCACAGCTACGCTAATGCTATACGCGTAGAGCCCGCGCCTGGAACTAAGCCTCGTAGCTGTATTATTTCATTGATTATAAGTAAAATAAACAACATTGACATCGAGTGGATGTCACTACTTTGTAGTTACAATGATAACGTGCAAACGTAGTCAACATTATATGCCACTTAATGTTATTACTTACCTAACTATAGATAGTTACCGCTTGGAGCTAATGAGCGTTTTAAAAAAGTGTGCAATGTCCGAATGATTTCAACTAATTTATTATATAGATACATAGTGGTTTATGATATTACATTTATATGCTAGTAGACTAATATACTTTAAGAGAATAAATCAAGTTAAACTACATAATATTGCGGAAAATAGTTACAGTTTACTGGCTGTATTTAAAGGCCTCACTTATTTACTTAATGTCAAGATAAATACAAATACCGTACAATATAAACTTTTAATAAAAACTGAAGGTAATCCTTTTTTAAATTTCTTTTATCGTTACTAAGTCGAAAAACTACAAATAAATCCTAGTTTCAAGGTTCATTTAGTCACAATTGATGAAAATTAAGACGTATTTCTAAGTCAATTAAGCTGAGGTCGCATTGCTAAATCCCACCGCGCCATTTTCATTCTCGCGGATACAAATCCGAGAGCGAATATTTTACTAACACGCACTGCGAATAAAATTCAACAAAATTTTCGTTAGTTTAAATTTTTCATCGCCAGTTTTTTTGCAAATGCGTAAAGTTTCATAAAACTTCCATAATGTCGCAAAAATCTACAGGAATAATTTCTTATTTCTTATTTTAATTTGCGGGACCGTGAGTGTTGTATCTCATAAAATTAATATAATTTTTAAATAATTAATGAAAACTAAGAATTTCCTCATCGCAAAAGAGATTACGATACAATACGTGGAGTATGTTTCTGCCTGGGCTTTATTTTATAAAGTTACATGCTACATTAAGAGATCCGAAAGGGACTCGAAATCCCTCGGAAATTGTAATATGCATAAATATAATATCAAATTCTTTTATCATGGCTATAGCTGAATTTTTGTTGTTTTACTATTTACACCTATAGCCACTGCTCCACCACCGGCGCTCACAAACAAGTACATAAAAAAATATACTAGAATAGAAACAAAATAAAATCTTTTGTGTTCATTTCACTGTTTAATTTTTTTATAAACTTAGATCGTAATTGAATACAGTTTTAGTGTTATTTATTTATGTATATTTTCCTTTGTCATATTAAAGACAGCGAACATTAATAATATATCTTTCATAACAGCGTATGAAAGATATATTATTATAGGTATTTGAAATAATTATAATTAAGTATTGCAATTAAGATTATAATTAAATTTCTTTCACTTAATCACCTTCGCCATAAACTTCAGCCTTCACAATCGTCATAAGTAAATCTAAATTATATTTTATCTCTGTTAGCAAATTATTCTTCATAAGAAAGATAACTCATGATAACTCTCCATAGATTAAGGACAACGTTTACAAAATTAGATTTTCATTACAATGAATTGTAGTTAACTACGATTCCATCAATCGTTTTCAACGTCCATTCCAGCTTTAAATATGCAAAACTTTTTAAATATAAAAAACTGTCACATATATTGTATTGTTGTATCTCCTAGTTTACGATAGTTGCTAATAGATATAATAAACAACAAAAACAAAAGAAGATCTCTTCTAGGTAAACTGCGTCCAGGAAAGTCCATCCAAGAAAGTTACATAATATTACTGTAATTGTTTTGTTTATGTTTTTATATATAGACCATACAACTATATTACACATATATACATTATAAATATATAAATAGAAAAAACAGAATAGCTGTAATAAGATAAGATAATTTATGATACCTATTAACTTATGTTAACTTAACTGCTGTAGAACTTATAATATTTATATTATTTTCAAATATGAAGTCTACCTTTATAAGAATATTTTTTGCTATTTTAATATGAAGATACTGGGAGCTACACCAGATTTTTCAAGGCAAGTCGCACCCTTATTTAGCAGCAAATTAGAAAATTTTTCAAGACAAACTCTTGATTTAGCAGCAATACATATCATAAGTGACATCAATACAAAGATGGCTGCTCAATCTTGATTCTATATATCTTTTAATTTAATTTTTTAAATATATGTTGTCAAATTTCTATTCTTGATCAATTGCTACCATTTTAAAAAGTATAATTTGTTTCACTTATTGGCTTATGTCTGGTTAATTCTATTATATAATGTATGTATAATGAATGCTGTTGAAACCGTGTTAAATTAAATAAATATATTTGAGAATTATGTATCAATTAACAGCAATTGTGTACAGTATCTTCCAAAATTTAGGGTTTAGTAATCATAAGAATTCAGAAAATAACTAAGAAACCTTTTCGTAATCTAATACCCCGTTTCACAAACTAACATCAAAGTTTAAAAAAAATCTAAATTAATAATAAAAGAAAAATCATGTTTCTCTGATTGAAAGTTATATGTGCAGTATTTGCAGTTATCTCTTAACATTACCCGATGCTACGAACATTGTTGAGTTAGCAATATTGTTCAACATACATAGATTGTAATAAGACATTAGCGATGAAAGTATTCCGCTCGTCTTGAACAACAAAATACACGATGTAAAGTCTACGACTGGTCATCACCTCATGCGAAGATGGCCCAGAAACATATTTCATCAATGTTGATGGAATTAAGTAGTTTCATCCTTGTGAATCCTCATCATCATATTTGGCTATATTATCGACTACTGAACAAAGACCTCCCCATTGACTTTCAAACAAAAAGGATATTTCGTTGCCTTCATCCAACGACTTTCTCTCAGTACTTTGTTTTTTAACAGTATGAAATATATTATATTGTATTATATTTCCAAATACTGTTTAATATGCATATAAGGCAAGAGACACCTTGATGTACCCGAATTTTTTGCAGCATAGTTGCAAGCTTTAGTGGGGCATTACCTACAATATTCCTGAATCTCTTACTTACTCACTAACTTACCATAATGTAAGATTTAACAATAAACGAGTATGCTCATTCTATACTGTGTACAAAGTTTTGTACTCTTCAGTCAAGAAAGTTGCTTGAGTTTTTTTTTAAATAATAAGAAAACGTTATGAACAAAAGATTCCTTAAACCTAGGTTTTTAGATTGGTAGGTTTAGATAAGTATTTGGATATATACTATTCGAGTAACTGATCCATTTTATTTTGTGAAGATACTTTTAAAAGTCCTTCTTTTATATAAAAGTATCTTCACAAACTAAATTTGGAATTAATTAGGCTTGTTTATAGGAATCCTATTTTTTTGTGAAATGTTCAGCTTCCATAGAAGCTTCGTATTCCGTTGTTAAAGTTCATTGACACCAACAGATAATCAAAAATATCTAATTTATACCCAAAATATTTCCCCATAATTTACTATCATCGAATTTCTAATGCACTATAGATATAGGTATTTTAAAATGTTTCATAATATTTTATAGGCGTCAGTACTTTATTATCAGCTAATAGATTTATCTTTTGATTCTGACTTATTAATGGAATTTAGGGCTCTGCATAGCACATTATAATAACGCATTTCATAGTGCGCATAGGTCCGACAACATGGTAAATAATCGATATCTTTTAATGCTTAAAAAAGTAAAGTTAAGAAACATTAATTGTTTCTTCATTCTTCTTCAACTCATTCCTTATTACAATAAATAATTATCTACTACAAAATAAAAATTGTTACTGTTTTCGACAATTTGAAAAAAATACAGTTAAGAAATGATGAATGTTTTTTTGTTGATATAATTTAGTATTTTTTCTAAGGATTCACAAAAAGAAGAGGGATTGAATGTGGAATTTGTGAATAAAGCTTTTGAAGCGGACACGACAACTAGTGTACAGGACCCCGAGACACAAAACAATGAAAAATCACAAAAAATTACCGTAAGTTTTTAATTCTTTATTATATTTATTATACTTAATAATAATATCCCATTTACAGATATTCTATCTGCGTTTTACCACAGTTTAGTTACCAAGAAATTAACCTTTGTTATTTTTAGTTAATTAATAAAAACAGCCAACAAAACATGAGTAAGCTTAGTTATATCAATAGGTTATAGTTACTGGATATGTCATTATTAGATTAAACTGAAAAGCGTCATAATTACTTTTTAGAGGGGTTAGATTTTCATAAAGGTTAAAATAACAAGTCTAAGTTGTATTACCCCTCGTGTAGTACAGTACCTTAAATCGAAAATGTCTGTTAAGACTAGCACCATTTATGAGTTAGGAATAGTTAGAGTCTGAAAAATACAATTATTACGTCTTATTTCAAAATTATTACGTGTGATCCTACCTAATCAACCGACTACAATAAGTAATAACAAGATTACATATAGTTCTATTACCTTTTCTTATCAGGGCAAGCAAATTCGCTGTGATTATTGATTTCTATTGTGTCTAAAATAATCTAAACTTCTTGCATTTCTATTGATTGAAAGATATTTTTTTACATTTGAATTATGGAGCAAAAACCATTGTTCAAACAAATACTGCGCTTGTATTTAAAACAGCAACAATTAACAGTTATAATATTTACTTACCTAAAATATTTGCTTATCGAAGACTACTCAAACATTCATATTGTAACGTGGTGCTATAACATATTGTGTCATATCAACTTCTTCTACCTATTTCATTAATACTGACAATATTTTGAAAGCATCAATAATTTCTTCTCCTTCATTGCGTAGTAGCATTGAGGCTAGCGTTGCCATTTGCCATATGCATAATTCAAATCAATATCTATTTTTCATTGTTTTGGTTTCATATATCAAATTTTCATTATACGGTTAACCGTCGACGGAGGTCTTTTCCCGTTTTCTCTGTTTTCCGTTTTTACCAACTATCTATAGTAAATCAATATTATTTAAAATTCTTTTTATATTCAAGGTACTTTTATGAGTATTCTATAAGCCCTTTTTTATATAGTGACGACATTCGGCGCCTTATTACCGGACCCTCTCCTCACACCGTAACATTGCAATTTTATAAATTGTCAGCTTATTCGCGACCTCATTTGGATAATCAAAGAGAAATCCACGGAGCAAACTGCGTTCTTTGTAATAAGACAAATATCACAATGTCGTTATAGTAAACGAGCAGTAGATCCCTGTAAATATTTCGCTGCTACCATTATAGTAAATAAGTTACTTAATCGTCTCGCTTCTTAAATGTTAAGAAGTGCTTATAATACGACTTTTTTGGGAAATTTTGACATTAGCATGGTTTTAAATATTAAAATCTCAAATTTAAGAAGCTATTCGAGTATTCTAACATTTAAAAAATATATAAATGCTACTGTAACTTCGCGACATCAACATCATCATTTTTAAAATGAATGACATCAATTTGCCGCCTAGAATACATGAAAATAAAAAGTCGCGTGTTAACAAGCAACTGCATTGCAAACTAATTATTTATATTGCATGGATTTTTTATATCGCAGAATTTTTTTACAAGTCGTCAGTTTTATGGGTCACTTAATATTTGATTAATAAATATGTATATCTTGGGTGATATCAAATAGATTTGTGTTATCTAATTTATTCTTGTTGCGAACAGTTTTCATTACTATTGTACATGTTGATTACTTAATCAAATTTATTACCCATTAAATATTATACATCTTATTGGCAACAACAAAATGTAAATACAGTTTAGGGTAGAATATTAAGAACCCAAACTGGAATGTGAAATTTAAAACACAAATTTTAAAGGTGTTTATTCTAATCTAACCAAATTAAATTCTAACATATATCGTCATATTCAAATTGTAACCCCACCACGATTTCGACGAACACTTAAGCTGTTGAGGTATGAAGTCAAATTAAGTTTACAAATTTTGATTTCTAATTTAATTTTAACTAACGTAGACATACAATTGACCTTTACTGTTTGACATTCAAAGTCAAAGTCAAAATAACTTTACTTAATTTCCGATCTGGGTTAACGAGTATTTATCCCTGTTTCAGTTATTACTTTACAATTTGTAATTTAATTATTTCAATAGTCTAGAACTTCGAGTAATAATCAAAGTTTTATATGTGAAATTAATATCACTGGACTAAGCTTGAACAAATAACAATAAACTAAATATTTTTCCTAATTCTATGTGTCTGTGTACTTTAGTATAAATTTGATATACATAGTGGGTAATTCCCTAACATAGATATTCTATTCTAATGCAATATCTATATTAGAGACTTACCTACCGACTTTTAACATTAAACTCTTAGAAATTAAGAGTAAAATAAATCCTCGTAGTATTATAAAATATTACAAAAGTTGGACAATACCGCCTGACATTTGTCCCTTAAGTTATTATGCACTGTTAGGCGTTAGTCGAGGTTATGCGCGCTATTCGGAAGTAATGCGCTGACGAAGATTACTATTAGATAGTGAACCGGATGCAGTTATTATGCCTAGTAAGACACTCAAATTTCTCAACAAAATGTCTTTATTGAATCTGAATATCGACCCTTTACAGTCTCTCACTAAAAGCATTTGACCTTGCCGCCATAAAAATTTAAATTGTTGTACTGCAAATTTCACATTTAGTTATTTAATACATTTTAAATCATCCAAAAGTATAATCAAAGTCAAAATATCTATCAAAGTATAAACAGTATATCAAAGTATAAATCAGTTATATTTGGCGGGATATTATTAGAAATGTGTATACAATGCCCCATAAATGTGTGACTTGTTTTATGAAGTCTAAAGATTGGAACAGCAAGTTAATTTCTATATTTAGTATTTAAGCAATGAGAATCACTACGTTTTGAAAAGGTTCGTAAATATTTGTGGACATACAAGATATTATTTAATATCTTTACATTACTATAATAGGTATACTTATAAAGAAACCAATAAAATAATATCAGGAGTAGATATTTATTTCACTGTTTTATCTTAAACAATAAATTTGATAACAGCTCATTTTTAATTTCTTATTCGTTTCTCATTCGTTTGTTATTACTGTCGACATTTATATTTCGATATCAGCAATAAAATCTCACATTATAAAAAGGTATAATCCCCAATGAGTGTAAATATTACAGCGTTTTAAATTATCGTTTTCCTGTTTTCAGTTACTTTCTATTTACAAGATTATAATAAGTAACTAAGCGCACTAAAAATTGCGTAGAAACAGACTTAAAGCATGGTCTACTCGCTACAAAGGTCATGTAATTGATTTAAAATATTTTAAAACTTTAAAAAACTTCTATCTGCTAAATCAAATTCCGTTGGTTTAAATATCTTTCGCAATAAAATATATATAAAAACTTTATCACAGCTAAGAAATTTTATATAGAAACCACATTAAACACTTCTCAGCATTTTTATTCCTCTTACAAATTTAAAGTGTTTAAAATTTAAACGATTATTTTGTTTGGGACAGAAAGAAGACCGAAGTAAAGAGAGGCCAACATGGGATAACCAGCTCGAATTTTTGATGTCATGTATTGCGACATCTGTGGGCCTTGGCAACGTTTGGAGGTTCCCGTTCGTCGCCTACCAAAATGGCGGCGGAGCCTTCCTCATACCGTACATTATTGTGCTGCTAGTCATAGGAAAACCAATGTACTACCTTGAGACAGTTCTGGGGCAGTTCAGTAGCAGTAACTGCGTTAAGATATGGGCCCTATCCCCAGCCATGAAAGGTATAGAGATACACAATTATTTTTAAAATACTAATTAAATGGCGTATAAAGAATTAAATAATTAATTAAGAATTAAATGCTCGTGAAAAAAGTCACTTCTTAATTAAAAAAAAAATATTAAACCAGATACGGGTGTGTGATATGATCACTTTAAGCTTTGAGGTTACATAACATAAAAATTAAGACGACGAAGAAATTAAAATTCACAACCACAATTATTGTATCATACGTAATAAAGCATATAATAATTGGCAATTAAGATGAACTATTTCGCCCCCAAGTACTTCTTAAGCGTTAAGCTTGTGTCTGAAATTTTCTTTTTGCTGACAGGAACAGGATATACGCAGGCTCTGGGCGCATCATTAGTCTTATCTTATTACGTGCCTATCGTAGCCTTGTGCTTATACTACTTATCCATGAGCTTCAGTTCGACACTGCCCTGGGCAATATGCAATTCTGAGTGGGAGGGATTCGAAAATTGCGTTCCTTCGGGCGAAGCCGCTCCACTAAATATGACAGGCAAAGCATTGAGCAGCGCGGAACTTTACTTTACGTATGATTTTTAACTGTATTTATACTAAGAACACGGCCTTACCCGATGATAAGACTTATCGTAGCCATATACTTACTATGTCAAAACAAAAGTCAAAGTCCTTCTACTCCCAACACAACGCTACAAGTTTGTGTTCCCAGTTCCTTACTCTTACTATTAAACACAGCACCGACACTGGTGCTGTGCTGTGTTATTGCAAAGAACATCATAGTACCAAATGATTGCATCAGGTTGAGTTGGACTTTGATGGTGCACAAATAAAGCTTCTTGATCCTTAAAGGGTCTGCAATGCTTGAATATTCACCACAGTTTCTTTAAAAAATCTTATCTTATTAAACCCTCAAACCCTTATTAATATCATTTGGTAGTCATTTTTATAATTCTTAAAGTATAAAATGTTTGCATACAACTAGCAGACTAGTTAAAACATGTTGTTCTAATGTTACTTAAGTTTATTATCTTGTAAACCATGTTTTAACGCAAATAAAATATTTTATTCTATTCTAATCGTTCAAATAACCGATAGTCTCTGTAAGTTACACCTGCCATTTGCTTTTTATTGTGTTTTGTCAAAGGGAAAAGTGATGAGACTTATCGAATCAAATCCGTGATTCAACTATTGTGAATAAGGATGTTATAAATTAGCCAAGAAAGAAATTATCAATTATTACTAGCTTAAACCAAAAACTAATAATCTAAAGGTATATATTTATTTTTTCACAGCCAAACTGTTTTGAGACAACTTGATACAATCGACGACGGCATCGGTAAGTTTACATTTTGTTTAATTTATTAGAACGAAAAAATTTGTTTGTTTTTAGGTTTTTTTTACCAATATAAAATAGTCTATTTAAGTTTGTTGAAAACGAATTTATTGTCACCAGCAATATTAAATTAACTTTAATTATTATAGTATTAGTATGTTCTCTGCGATACTTCGCCTTAATTTGGCCCAAATTAATTCAGTTCCTGTACCTACGTACGAAGTATTGCATTTCTTAAAGAAAATGGGTTAAATTAAATTAAAAAATACTTATAAGCGATACAGTAGATCAATACTGACTGTCCATATCTTTTTATGTTTAGTAATGTGTTTACCGTATCTCCCACAGGTACACCGTTATGGGATCTGACGCTTTGTCTATTAGCGTCTTGGATTATCATTTTTGTCATCGTTGCCCGTGGAGTGAAAAGTTCTGGAAAAGCTTCATATTTCTTGGCCTTATTCCCCTATGTCGTTATGTTGATATTGCTAATCAGGTCAGTATATGGACAATAATAATTATAAACTGTGGGTAATTTATTCGCATATTTACACTATGCCGATTGTCACACATAATCCCACAAACCAGATATCACCATTAAATATTCTATTAAAGACGACATTCGTTCAAGAGGACAAGTAAATTTAATTTTAACTTGCTTAAATGAAAAGTAACTAAGAATATATTTACTAAGAATTTTTTTTTTAAAGTTGCTATTCATGGCTTGCTCCAAGTTTGTCGATGTTGAAAAATTACGTACACATAACATATAACCTGTCTATCTGTAGTAATGTGCCTTTGAAATAATGTAACAATTTTAAATTACTGCAATATTTCTTAAAATTATCCTTCATTAACAAACTTACATTATAAAATCTCTTTTAAATACAATTAATTCTTAGCCAAAAAAAAACAAACACAAAACAAAACTGTTATTACATTCATTATAAGCGAATCCTGTACATGTCTATGAAATGCCAAAATTGATTAGGATTTTATCATAGATTCCCAACTAACAAACGGTAACTATGGGATTTTAAAACTATAGGAATTATAACAATAATATAAACTGAAGCAGAGAACTTCTAAGTATAAATTATACTTGTACTGTGAGACCCCGCTTTTCCTTAATGCACTTACAAAATCTTTTAGCACATTAATTAATTTACATCTTTGCATAGTATATGTTTTTAATGTTGATTTTATTTATATAAAGGACCCCTAGAAGATACAACTCTACTTTATACTAGGGATACTAGTAGCTTAGGGTAGCTATTAGGTACTCCTAGTAGTGTGTTGGCTTTAGATGTCAAATTGAATGAAAGACAGCAGGGCCTCTGTTGCGAAGTATTGAAAATTATTTTTTGTATGTGAATTTGACACTTGAACGTGACATCGACAACGTCGAAACGGCACGGTTCAATTCAAACTAACACTAGGGGTACTGGCTATACAAACTTTTAACTTATACTGTCTTCTTCCATAGAGCCGTGACCTTGCCCGGTGCTGATAAAGGAATCCTATTTTTCATAACTCCAGAGTGGGAAAAAATATTAGAAATAAAAGTAAGTTTATCTTAATCGAAATCTAATTAAAACACTGCATACAGCTATGCATGTTTTTTGAATAAGAACTCTTCTAGTTAACTTACTATGCCTTAATGGGAAATATAAGTAAAGTATTCACACAACTGTCACAATCATATAGTAATTTTATATGATGGCGGTGAACAGCTGGTAGAAAAAAAAAAGGTATTATAATTTCATAAAAATAAAAAAAACGTCGTCCAATGAAAAGTACTCTTAATATTAATGATGATAAATTTTACTGAAATGAATTATATATTTTTTAATATATTTTTGATAAGAATGTTTTTAAGAATTTTAATATGTTTTACCGTTTGTGACTGTGTGTGAAGATTGGACTAGCATTATACTTGTACTTCTAAGTGTTTCTATTACTGTCTTTCATGTCATTGGAAAGTCAATAATACCTACGCTGTAACACATAGTTTGTTAACTTTTTTTGTACATAGAGATTTACCAGGCTTATTATTATATTAAATGAAATAAATAAAAGTTTTAAAATATTCTTAAATTTCAGGTTTGGTACGCGGCAGTCACTCAAGTATTCTTTTCTCTGTCGGTATGTTCCGGCACCCTCATCATGTTCTCATCATACAACAATTTCTCACAAAACGTTTATAGGTAAATATTTGACTAATTGTATAGATTTTTTGGCTTCCGGAGAATGAAGGAGCTCGAGATAGGACCAAAGATAGGAGCTTATTGACCTTTCCGGGACCAATCACGGCAAAAGTTTGTAATCAAAACCAGAGCACTCGAACCACAACGCTAATATAGGCCACCAAGGTGGGAGTGGCTGGGACAGTGTCGCATGCTGCATTAGCTATCTTCGCATATGGACTCCTACTGCTTACTATCAGACGGTGTCGAGTCATTCACTGTGCCGGTATCGTTACGGGATCGGTACCTAAATTTTGTTATTACCATAGTAGCTACATTTTATCAATTACGTGAGTAAATTTCAGGGATTCTATGATCGTGACGACATTGGACACATTCACTAGCTTGATATCTGGTATCACTATCTTCGGCGTGCTGGGCAACTTGGCCAACCAACTTGACTACGACGATGTCGGGCAGGTCATCGGAGCTGGAGGCACCAGTTTGGCTTTCATCTCCTACCCAGATGCTATTGCACAATCACCTGTAGTTCCACAGGTAATAATGCCTATCAATGCATCGTTATGTCACACAATCTAACTACCTACTTGGTAAGCACCTATGTATTTTTAGACTAGCTGTTACTCGTGTGACTTCGCGAGGTATTTTGTTTTTTTACCCAAATAAATTACACATGTTTCGTTCAATTTATGCTTAAAAAATTAGTACCGTAGGCGACGCTAATAGGCCATGCAGTACGGTGCAGGCAAACGTGCCTGACGTATTCTTCGTACTGACAAATTTTGTCATTGTGTGAGTGAGATGTATAGATATTGGCGCACACAATCAAGTCGCGAATGGTGCGATTGTTTAACGACATACTTGTTTCGTTTATTATGTTCTAAGAGCTTTGTATAAGCCATTTTTGCTTTCGTAAAAAATTTAATAACTTTTAATTTAACGGTTACAAGCAATTTATCTTTGTTGCCTGATAGTAGTAATGACATTTTTAGACCTTTCAAACATAGAAAAAGAAAAAATATGTTATATCTTTTGTGATGCGTAGGTGTAATAATATCTTATATACAATAAGAGTTATTTAAGATCTGATCATAACAACAGGATCTTTGTTATTTTGACAGTTATTTGCGGTCTTGTTCTTTCTGATGATGGCAGTGCTGGGCGTCGGATCAGGTGTAGCATTAATCTCCACTGTTAACACGATCCTGCTCGATTCGTTCCCTCGCGTACCCACCATCTACATGGCTGCCATAAGTTGCAGCGTTGGATTCTTAGTTGGACTTGTTTACGTTACACCGGTATGTGTTTGATAATCTTAATTAAAAAGGATTTATATGTATATAATGTATATAATTGTATAGGATGTTTATAATTAGTTTAGGCTATAAACGTCCTTTTGCTGGGCACTTTCTTGATGGGAGTGTTGTATTTATATAGGTATGATCTACAGATGAGAATTACAACAGGGAGAACCGCTTGGCGTAACAATCGGGAACAACTGCATAATACGCCTTACAAAGCACAGATAATCTTAACATAAAAGATTTATGTTAAGTAAACTGACCTATAGTCGGTCGGCAAAAGTTGCTTTGTATTCGCAGTCCAAATCAGAGCACTCGCATCACTACGCCAACGAGTTCCTCAATAGACTGACGATTGTTATAAGGAAAAAAACGTTAATTTAATTATTTATTGGCTTACCAATAATTGTACAGTAATACAAACATTATGTGAAACATTTCACACTTAATTATCTTAGAGTACAATATTTAACAGGCAAATATTGTACTCTACGATAATTAAAATCTACCTACTTCTACAACAATATGTGAATACAAATTGAAAAGAAAGCTTTGAGAAATTTGTACAAAAACAACAGGTCATAAGTAATTCTACGTGTTTCTAATGTTTGTAAATAAATCCATATGTTTATTGTCATAAACAAAACTGAGAGTAAAAATGTGTGAATGAATTACAGGGAGGACAATTTATTTTGGAACTGGTGGATTACTACGGTGGGACCTTCATGAGATTGTTTGCTGCTATTGCTGAAACTATTGGTGTCTTCTGGATTTACGGTAAGTACTTTAAATAACACTATATATATGCTTAAGCACATATTTAAATAAAAATAAATAAATTTGAATCTCCTACTTAGGTAGGAGATTTACTCTGAGTAAAGAACATTGAGTTTATTGACAACTGTATTTATTTTTAAAGGCATTAGTAAAAAACCTAAGTACTCGGTGATTTGTTACATTCATACGAAGCCTTTTTAAATTCGAACAAAAGAGATAAAACTCTTTATGACTTTACAAGGCTTCTACAATGATTATAAGGAAGGTCTTAAGTATCTACCAGTGGATTTAATGGAAAGATTATTGGAACCCAACATCAACCGTATTGCAAGAACTGCCATCTCACGCATCGGTACACATACCTGAACCAAATACAGAATTAGTTTATTTAAATTGATATTACTGAAATTTTTTTTATAGAAATATTTAAAATAATAACGGAAAGGTTAACAGAAAGTTTCTCCCTAACCAGTTCAATTGACCTAATAATTGATAAAACAGTTAGTTTATTTATTTATTGTATACTTCCAATACAGGTCTGGAAAACTTATGCTTGGATATAGAATTTATGCTGGGTTTGAAGTCATCATTCTACTGGCGAATTTGCTGGTCTATAGTCACACCGTTCATCATGATTGCTGTATTCTTGTACGCTATTGTCACCACCGAAGCTCTCATTTTTGGGGAAGACTATAGATACCCGGCATCAGCATACAGTAAGTAGATAAACATCTACATAGCATAAAGTTTATGGAAAGTGGCAACCTCCCACAAGATGAAAAGACGAAATCACAGAATAAAGTATAACGAAATGCTAAGAGTCATTGCGACACGATAGATGCAGGCTGCACAGTGCTTTGAAATATTAATATTTTTAGAAGACTCATGCTTCACTATTCAGTACTTGTATCTTTTTTATATTATTTTAGGTTCGTTAATATTACCTAATTTACCTCTTTATTTCTTATAGTTGCCGGTAATAGTCTACAATATATTGGGATGGCTCTAATTCCTATATTCATCATCATAGGACTATGGAAATACAGAACTGGCAACTTTATCACGGTAAGAAATTATATAGTATTATATCAGGTACCAAAAATTCCTTTTTCCATATATTTTTAAGCATTACACCAGAAATTATATAATTCAAATAGAAATTATATACTAATATCGATTCCGTATTTGAAATAAATAAGATCAAATAGATATCACAAAAAAACACAAAAAATAAAATAACTGTGTCTATTATAAAAAAGACAATAGATAAACTATTCGATTCGAAAGTAGATTAACAGTTTAGTACCATGTCTCACTAACTAATAAGTAAACCGTAATAGTAGAAACCAAATTTTGTACGCAATACTGTAGTTGGTGCGACTGAGTACTAACGTGTTAATCTACTTTTGAAGAAGATGTAGCTACCTGCATACACATTAGAAATATATTGGAAAACGATAACAAATTTTAGAACAATACCGATAATACCAACAAATTGGTGTGACTTACAAAGTACAGTATATTTATTTTATTTCTGTGATTTTAATTTGAACTATAATCCATTACGCATTCGAAATACTTATTTCATGACTTATTTATTATATTTACAGACTGTGAAGACTACTTTCCACAAAAAGGAGTCATACGGTCCACGAGATGAAAATAAACATGAGGACTGGAAGCAATTTAGACAGCAAGCCAAGTTCGACCAGAACCTTAAACGAAAGAACTGGTTCCATCACATAGCGCTCAGCCTCGTGGGTGGATACCGTTGGAAGAGTTGAATAATTCAGTGTTATTAATAAGTTAGGTGTTATTATTACCCAGAAATAAATATTATATATGTATGTGTCTCAAATAAATTATTACTAAAACCACTTTTATTTATTTAAAAGGACAATTATGGTTTTTTTATTCATAACGGGGTAGATTATAGCCTTCATCTCACCATATGGTAAGTGAATTTAAGGCCACAGATCGAAGCGAACTACAGCCGGATAAGAACCACTGTGGCACTTCGTCAATTTTTAAACCTTACTTTGACGCTGACTATCTACTTGATAATCTTAAATTTTTTACATAATTAAAATTAATAACAAGTACCTCATTTCTGAACACTAAATAAATAACAGTAAACGTTTTTCCACATATACATATCATCATTTTGTACATACTTAATTTGATATATTTAGTACGATTGTTTTCCTCCCATTCTATTAATTTAGAGGTAAACATGGCCAATTTATTTATCTGTGATTCAAAGTCAAAGTCAAAAATAACTTTATTTAAATAGACTTTAGATTACCTAGAATAAGAAATAATATTACTAACAAGATTTTCGGTCTGTATTATTTAAGTATTATTAAAAAATATTCCATGATTATCAATTTATAAAATATATAATTTTTAAGTGAAGTATAATTTTTCTCAACCTTTTTTGGCAAGCACTGAAGTGAAGTAAGTTTCATGTCTACGATGTCACAATTTTATGACCATTATATTCTTTTTTAGAGGAATAGTACATTACAATGCTATTTTTTTCTAACAGGCACTTAGTGGACCTCTTACGCCAATAAATTTCCCCGGGGATCTTGTGACAATTAAAATTTAATTGTGTCTAGATTGGTAGCTTGAAGTAAGTAAGTATTGGAATTAATATAAGTATTGGAATAAGTGAGGGAATTGCGCGTGGGACAACCGTCTCAATAGGCTAAGTAACGCCCGCTATCATCATAACAAGAATCCATTGGCGCATTTCATGTAAAGAATCAGAATTACGGTCATTATGAATTTTTTTATGTATTCAATAAATTGTATATTACATACTTTGTTTATAATAGAGCTACTCTTAGTTACCTACATACAAATAAAACCAGTTGACCATTGGGTAGGCGGGAAAAGATAACAATATGGAATCTGTATTCAAGTTTATTATTTGATAATATAACATCGAGGGTACAGCGAGTAGGTATATATAATTATGTGTACACATAGATGTCCTTACAATCTCTACTAAGCTATGTCGACATCAATAATAAACGTAATGTTCAATTCATCATTCAAGTTCAAGACCCCACTATAATAGATATAACTAATAAAATAGTTTTGTAAGTGTTCAACTTCCATAAAATCATTACTTATGTTTAGATTTTTTCTTCTTCTTACTAGACTTCTTCTTATGCTTACGTTTCTTCTTCTTCTTCTTGTGATCATCAGAATCTGAATCAGATTCACTTTCACTATCACTAGCTACTCGCTTCTTCTTCTTTTTAGCGCGCTTTTTCTTCTTTTTCTTCTTACGTGCATCAGAAGAAGATGATGAGGAGGAATCATCGGATTCGCTCGAAGACTCACTCTCTGAATCTGGTTTCTTTTTTACATTTGTTAAATCCAATTTTATTGTCTCATTCTCAAATTTAGCCTTCTTTGAGTCTAACGGACCTGTTGGGGAAACCGATCGTCCTCTTTTTTTACAAAGCTCGTCTTTTATTTCATTGTCAGATTCTAAATTTTCATCATAGTCGGGTTCAAAATGTGCTTCATCCAAAGTGGATTTTTTTCTTTCGCGATCGACATTTACGTTTTTTACATCTATATGCAAGCCTTTATCGTGCCGCACGCGAGTATCAGTTTGTTCGTGGCTGTTACTTTTCTTATTATCTCTTAAAATTTTTTCAAATCCTTTCCTCTTACTTTCCTCCGGACCAGTGTCCTGAAAACTATTCCCATGTTTTACTCCTTCTGAAACTATACGCCTATCAGATTTAGAGGACTCAAGTCGATTAAATGTTTCAAGTTTTCGGCTCCTGTCTTTTTCAACCATTACTCTGCGATAAGGTTGCTCTTTTTTTGGCGTTTTAGATCGTGATTTTACCCGTTCTACTGTGCTATGTACTACACGAGCTTCTCTAGGTTTTCGAATGTCATCTATTTTTCCTCCGAGACGTTCTTTAACTGAAAGTCTAGGTGGAGGAGTTTTAGAGGCTCTTCTCTTTTTATCGTTTATTTCAATTGACCTTATTTCAGAATTAGTGGCCGGAACTGTTATCTGAATATTATTCATAGAGCCTTTGGTCTGTTCATCGCCATATAATTTCAGGCGATCACTACTGATTTTCTTTATTTCAATTGGTCTTAGTGAATTTATAGCTTTAGCAAAGATTGCATTTTCTGCTCGCTTTATTACATCAGAGGTAACTTTACCACCATCACGCTCTTCTTCCGGAGAACTGATTTCACCTGGTTCTTTAGATTTCTCTACATGATCATCCTCTACTTCCCATTTCGATAACTCTGGCATAGGAGCTAACATTTCTTTATTCTGGATAGAACTTTCGCTCTCTATTTTTAAGTCTAATTCATCGGTATTCGCCTGTAGTTCAATCCCATCAAATGGTTCTTCTTTGTTAACTACTTCCATACCTTTTTTATCATTAGGAAGAACGTTATCTTCTGATTTTACATAATTCTGTATAATTTCTTTATCAACAGCCTCTGCATCATCACCATATAAATCATTTCCAGGTTTTTCTTTAAGTTCAATTTCTAGCGACTGTTTGTTTTCTTGTTTTGTCTCCATTTGACTAGTCTCTTCTTTATTTGATATTTCCTGATTTTCAATTTGAGTATCTGTTTCCTGTTTTACCTCCACTTTGAGATCCATTTTTTCAACATCGTCATCTTCCTTTTTAACATCTTTATCTTTTTTGTCTTTCTTCTCACGTTTCTTCTTCTTTTCAACTTCTTTTTCTTTCTCTCTCTTTTTCTTTTTACGTTCTTTAATTTTCTTTTCTTTATCTTTGTGTTCTCTATTTCTTTCTGCCGAGGACTTATCCCGAGACCTCTCTTCTTTCTTTTCACGTTTACCCTCCTTATCACGAGATCTACCTCTGGATTCACTTCGCTTCTTCTCCCGCGTGTCTCGCATTCGTTTAGGGGACGTACGACTTTTCTTTTCAGGCGTATTTCTATCATGATCACGGTCTCTATCTTTTTCATAATCACGATTTCTCTCATAGTCTCGAGTGCGATCCTCCCGCCCTTCCCGAATCTTGTCAAATCCAGAACGTTTTTCTAGTTCTCTTGCTCTATCAGGTTCTCTGTTTTCATTATATCGCTCTCTTTCACGAATTTCTCTGTCTCTATGTCTTTCTTCAACATTTGGATTTCGTCTCGATCCACCTCTACTTCTTGCATTAGGGGGCCTATAACCAGGACGCATGTGTTCCCTACCAACATTATTTTCATCTCTATAACCATCACGGAAATTAGGTTCGTGGTAATTGGACGGGATTTGTTCCCTGGAATCACTACTGGGAGGCCTAAACGGAGGCCCTCCTTCGCGGAAATTAGTTGGTGGATTTTCGCGAAAAGCGCCATCTCTGAATGGAATATTCCTGTAAGAGTTATCTCGAAACGGTGGACCACCCCTGAAATTTCCTTCACGGTATCCATCTCTAAATGGCATTTGGCCCTGGTCACGATAAGGTCTATAGTTGTCACGATAACGTGGCTGGTCACCAACATGAATAGGAATTTCATTAGGAATATTTGAAATCGGTACATCTCGGAATCCCGCCGGTCCATCTACGTACGGAGGTGGCCTAAAGGGTTCTCTATAAGCGGGTGGAGGCAGCCTTTCCCTGTCCATTAGCCCCGGTGGACCAAATGGTGGCTTTTCAAACGGCGAGGGTTCAAATCCGGGTACAGGTGGTTCAACGCCTGGAGGTATATCTTCAAATGGAGGAGCTTCATAACGTCCTCTATATCCAGGTGGTGGATCTCCTTGCATTGGAACATTTTCCATTGGGAGCAGCGGTTTTACTATTGGAGGATACATTAATGGAGGAGGATTGTTTCTGGAGCTATATCTGAAAAGAAAAAAGAAAAATTAGTACGGGCGAGTATGTTAGGTACTAACTTGAAAAAAATTTATCACATATTTAGGTAATCAAACTAGCCAAAGTGTCTTGAAGAAAACTCAACATTCCTTAAACTAAAAAGATTTTCTTTCGTAATATTAATCTTTAAAGATACCTCAATATTAACGATATATTTTTATTCAGTTTATCTGTATCTACCATTGTTAATATTGCTTGAACTAATTTCGAAGATAAATCTTTGGTAAATTTATATATACATTGTTGATAATTTACCAATATATACATAATTATGATCAAGCACGCCAAAAACTAAAATTTTAACACCACCATGCTGGGTCCAATGACTGAATTATGAGGAAATCAACGCCGTAATAGTTCACAGCTGAGCTCGAGATTCCATTATTATTTTAGTTAAAACTCCAAATATAGCCCCAAAAGTTGGGCTAGGCCACAACTTATTGTTGATATAATAACATGGAAAAGGATTTTGAACCAAATTCTAAAGTAATAATGATAATTTAAATATCTCAACAGGTACCCTGTCACTACCAACCTTCGCTATATTAACTGAAAAAAAAACAAGTAGATATTTGATAATTTGACATTAAACAATAATATTCTTAATCATATATAATAGCAGTAGCTCGCAATTTAACGTGAGCTTGAAAAATGGGATCGAATTTGCTAAAATACTGTGTAGAACAACGTCTATTTGTGTCAGATTTCGGCAAATTCAGTTACGCGTGAAAAAGTGTCAAATATTCATATATCCTTTTAATTTTATTCATTTGAGGAACTTTTCTATTTTTCGCTATAGGTAAATTTAGAATTACAATTAATGAGTCTTGTTGCGTCTCAGTCGGTTGTGATAAGTACTTATTTCCTTCGAAAATCTCGTCGCAGTACCTACGAGTAAGGACGTATTTACCGCTGCAGCGGACATCAAGATGTCCGTCACGTAAGTTTCAAATAAATCTCATTTGTTTGCCGTGACTGTGACGGAACTCGGCCTGAGAAAACAATGTTTAGTAGGCCTAGCGGTGTCCTATAATGTGTTCTTCAATGCAAGTCCTAAAAGGTCTAACGTAGGTATCAAATAGTCCACTTAACATTTCTAACGTCTCGAAATTTCTAATACAAAGTATCGCCTTGAGTAGTTACATTGACTGAATTAACACTGAATAAGTTCTATTTTTTTAAAGGCATGTTTTAAAATTCAGCACCGTAGATATATTACCGGGTAAAAGTCGTATCGTATGCTTTCTCATTAGTCTACGAACCTAATATAATGTAAGATCTGGTACATAATAAAGTTGGCGAGAAGCTAATAATAATGAATCCAGTTAATCGGCAAATCCAATCAACAGCCTCATTCATTAACAACGCTAAATTTATAACAACTGAAATTCAGTAATTGAAATCACTGTTCAATCACTGAAATTTCAATTACTCAGTAGCGAAGCAAGATAATGAAGATTATATTAAAATAGTAGTGGATTTCCAAATAACATAATTTCACAGATAAATTATAATTAAGTATTACTTATTTATAATTTATCTGTGAAATTATGTAAGTAAATAAGTCAGTATACACTTACGAGATGCGAAACTTGCGAGCTTATTGGATATTAGCAACTGAAAACTATGAAATTTTTTACACTTTTATACGTTAACATTATTTTTCAAAATTGACAATAGTGTACATACTGTAGTACTTTTCATCAGGGATCTTCTTTGTCATGCACGGCTTGCAACAATGATGATATCTTAAATTGGAATTTTGAGATAGGATTAAGTAATATTATTCAATTTTTATATTATTACGATATAAGATATATAAAATAAAAAAGAAGATTAAATACCTATTTTAAATAACGGAAGTTTTCTTTGACAGTAAGAAGAAAATAGAAGTGAAACAAAGAATTTAATGAAGTAAGTATCAATGACGATTAGAAGTGTGCATTGATCATGATCACCAAATTGATGTCCGCATTCACACATTAATTTCTCCGACTTGTTTTAGTAACCGTGAACTTTGAGTTCATATTCAGCAAACCACTCTTATTCAAAAAGGGTGTTTATGTGTGCTCGACGGGTTACCAAGAAACAATATCTAACGCAAGAATTATGAACAAGCTAAATAAACTTTTTACTTCGCTCAAGTAAGCAGTCCCCAATAACTATCCGCATAGTTCAGTTTTGATAATATTAGGGATTCATATTAATATATACGCTAGTCTACGACCAAAACCCATTGTTGTACTAGGACAAGCACCAAAGAGTGCATTAGCAACTCTAGATAGATTCATATTATGCAGATTCAAAAACACAAAATGGTTACTTGGACAACAATCCATATTATGATTAATATTTATTATGATCAATTGACAAGTTAACATGGTCGAATGCAGTATAATGAATACCCCTAGTTCCTAAGTGATCGTCAATAACTACTATCATAGTCGCAACGGACAATATAAGAATAGAAAATAAAATTTTGCCCAAAAACCATCGCCTTTTCACCACTTCATATCCAGCATATTATCTTACACTCTAATCCAATCATTCTTCTCATTTATTAGCTCAGAAAACATAACATCCTGTGCTCTTTTAAGTAAACGTCAAACTTTTCCTGCTCTACCTTTCATTCTTTATATGTAATTTTTTATTTGTTGCTTTTAAATGTAGTCTTTGACATGGATCATATTTTGGTAACACTTTTAATGGGCAGTTTTCTACACATTTATTTTTCTATATTTCTGTCGTCGATTGGCTAACGAATTTTATTAAGTCCATCTCAAGGTAGCTTGAAAAGTCTAAGCAGAATATTGAGACCATAAACCTCAATATTCGTTTATTTGTATTTATTTAATTTCTGGATAAATAAATTAAATTTATGTGTAGTGACTAATACTGCTTCTGCCTACATAAATGGGCACTAAATTTTACTACTAACATATCGAAAAGTAAACCTTACTATCGTGCAGGACAATTTTAACTTCCACAAAATTGTCTTGAAGCTCAAATATATAAATAGCAAGAAGCTAAACGTAAATATATAAATTAAATCATCGTTAACGGTAAAAGAAAACCTCAGCTAGTAAGGTTTCAGGGAAACCAACGAATTGAAAAATCTGAAACATAACCCCGAAAATTTAAGATTTAGTAATTTATTCCTAGTGTTCCATATTTTTAATAAATCCTGTGGAATTGTAACGTATTAACAGCAACAATACATGAAAATCGTTAAATTTAGTCATCAAAATTTAACGATTTTCATATGCATAAAATACAAGATGTTAATGAATTTGCAATATTTAATGCATTACGCATTAAAAATAGTATTTTGTTTTCTGCCTCTAACTTAGTCAAAGTCTTATAATATGTAATACAATAACTTAAATACTGTTGATTGCTCTTTGATGAAACCCATTCCATCACAATACTTGATGACCACCTCCTGGCAAGCATGCACCAATAAAAATTTGATGAAACCAAACTCCTTACAACATGTAATGAACAAAATGGACCAAAACTGAAGGGCGATATACCTGAAAAATATGTACACGGTGTATGTATACTTAGCATTAGATTATAAGAAATACAGAACACTGGTTTATCGTGCAACCAATGCAAATAAACCCATTAATTAAGTATAATGTACTGTAGATCTCGTTATATGTTCGTAATATATATTATTAACATCAATATCTTCGTTTCTTGATAATGAATTCGTTTCAGTCTTTAGACGGTTTAGATACTGGCAGATCTTATTATCTTCTACGGTTTTTCTAGTGAGGTCCGGTGACGTTCTTCATTTATCCTCGATAATTCTTACGAAAGTAAGTTTATCATAATTGTCTAATCACTTTCTGGAAAGTGACGCAAACATATGATATTAGTTGGCACTATGTTAACACAGAGGTTAATATTTCGTTGAACGATAACAAAGTTATTTGTACTCTTGGCCATCTTCGCTATGCTATGCCAATCTTCCTTCTTCAGTTCCATATATTTTTCTTTATGCTAAACAGATTCAAAATTATGACTTACGTATGAAAGAAGTGCATTAGGTGAAGACTCTTTTGACTTTGAAGGTGTTCGGTCCATTTCTGTCCTTTGTGTATCACATTTTGGGATTGCCAGTTTCTTGTTAAGATTTCCTCAGCAGAACCTCTATGAAAAGTCAGAGACCACAATATTTGTCACCGAATATAGTCTTGCACCCACTACAAAGTGGAAACTGTTAGCTAACACGTCTTCGTCCTCTATTTTAGAGGAACTAAGTATCCCAAACGGTTATTGTGTACAATAAAATACATATAAGCGACCCTCAACAAGAAACACAACATTTTAAAAGTGGCCGTGTTTTATTTTATTTCAGAATTAACCAGATTAAGCAGAACTACAAAAATATTATAGAACATTTTATTTGGATAAATAACCGAATTAAGAGTTATTCTTAACTTTAAAAAATCAAACATTCGCAAATAAATTTAACGAATTTCTATATATAGAATTCAAACCCTTTTTTCATTAATTTCAACAGCTGCTAAAGAGACAAAATTTTTGTAACCTGTAATTGCAGTGAGGTTTCCGTTTGTTAAGTTTATTTAGATTTCGAATGATATGTTATATAGTTTTGATAAAATTGAAATAGCTTTCGTTCTTCAAACTCCAGAATCCGTTCCAATTTCATATATCTTGTATTAAGTGGTCGCAATTTAAGTAATAGAATTATGAAATCGTTGAACCTAATATTTCACAACTAAATGCGTTAGCTGTGATAATATAATATAAATAATAAAGTCCTACTATTGTATACAATACTATATATACATATTTAAAACAATCATAGTTACATTAAACATAACCACTTTTATAATACCACCTATGCATAATATAAACGTATGAATAACAAAGATATCATAAATCTTGTCAATACGCCCCCCATTCATTTGGTAGCCATTTCTAACAGGGATGATGACAGGGATAACAGATTGTAATACTAATTTATCATCACAGCAAAATACTAATAAAAAAGACTACGAAAGAAAAAGTAATTTCATAGCTTATGTATTATTTGTAAGTCATTCAAAGTCCCTTTTAAAATAATTTAATGTATTAAAAAACGTATGGAATAATGGATAATTTCAATACTTTTATTACACAACCATTTACATTAACATAATATTTAATATAGCTGTCGAATAGTTGCTTTGCGATACATACATAATACCATAGCGTGACGTCATACTGTAATACCCGTTTCTTAGTAGCATGCTACTTTTCAAAAACGCATCGAAAAAGAAATTGTCATCATGCCTATTGTAATGTTCTATAAATAACAACAAATCTTTTTATTAAGTATTAACTTTTACAGGTTATCTGCTTTATCTCTTACTCGCCAGAAAATATTATGTGCTAAATCCCGCTAGATATAACAAATGTATTTTTTAAGTTAGTGGGGTATTTTAAATTTACACTTCCATAAATTATAATAACAAAAATATTAATTTAAGAAAGTTGACTATCTACAACAGTATTAGTAGTAAACAAAACCAGCTGTTAAGTTGACTTGAATCAGATTATACATATCTAAAAAGACAGAACGCGTACAAATAGTTCCTTAAATTAGTTTATGATATCAAGATTTAACCGATTTACAGAATTAAATTAAAAATTATTACACAAAATGGAATAAGAATATGTTAAACCGGGTTAACAGGCCCGGCTTAATAACTATTAAAAATTACAACACATTACATACAAAATTAAAATACATTTAACAAAATCCCATAGAAAATAACCAAGTTTACATTTAAATATTAACAAGTAAAATAAAAAACCAAAATTTATGGAATGTTTTATTTCTAAAATATATCACAGTTACTATCACATACAAATTCATGTATTTATCCATATATACAAGCAGGTACATAAAAAAATAATTATTAATTAAGATAAGATATTTACATTCCAATTATATATATTTTCACTATTGTATGAAATTTCAAATACATACCAAATTTGATAGGACAGCTTTGTACGGTAAGTTTTGTATGGAAAGTAATTAATAAACCATAACTAAAGGTTTAAAAACATTAGGGTACGCCATTAGAATCTTAAAAACATTATTTGTTTTGTTATTTAATATTAGATAGATGGGTGTTAATAAAACTATTGCACTATAAATTCACACGTTCAAAAAGTTGAGTGAGGTCTCTGGTCCTTAAACGTTGTAGTAATGGTATTTGTTTGCACTTATTTATTTAAAAAAATGTGAAATAATCATTAATTGATATATATACATTTATGTTATGATATTATATATAATATCAATATTGAACAATTTTATCCTAAATTTTCTTAATTATTCGATTACCTAAACATTTATTAGTGACTATGCAATCAAGAAAACGACGTCAAAATATATAATATACACTAACCATTTTAAAACCATCCAAGACCCCTTAATTCCCCATGTCAATTTATTCAATTTATTAAATGAAGGTTTTGAAGTTAAAGCACATATTTACTTTAAATTACAGTGCTTCTCAGGCCAAATTATAAAATATATTATTTATGTTTTCAGAATTCTAATAATGTCAGAATACTATAAAATACTGAAGAAAATATTTTGATAATAATAACAAAACTTCAAATATAATTTTTACCAACTATACCTAAGAATCGTCATCATTGCATCCTAAACATTAAGTTCTTAATATCGCGGACAATATTCAAAAAAGTAAAAAATATATGGTTTTCATAACTAAATCTTAAATAATATTAAATATAATAAACCTAATGTTTTTAATATTAATGAAAAGATTGTATATTTGGTCTGCCATTAGTGACCGTTTATCTTGGTAAAAAATAACAACGATAAATTATACGGTAAATAAAAGACAGTTACGTCACTGTTCACAATTAAGCAAATTCAAAGACACGTTTTACTATCACAATCAATTACAAGTTTAATATTCATATCACAAGATTTTTAATATACTTATCTAACAATTAAACACTTCTTATCACATATACATCTTTTTCTAACGTAATGAACGAACTTTATCAATCACTTTAATACCAGTTTTCTAGTCCGTTTTTTTATCAATAGGTTTTTTTTATCAATATATATAGACCATCTAACAATCTTTTTGTTGGAAACTAGCTTACCTTAGAAGCTTAATATGTTAAGTTGAACGAGGTATTGGCTTTTTAAGTATTTAGAATAAACTTTTCTTAATTTTTGCACAGCATAGAAAGATAATATTTAATGTATAGTTTTAGAATGTTTTTATGAATGGACTTCCACTCTGAACGCAACCATAAGTTTACCCGAATATGATTTCTCACGCTTGGTTGCTGATCAATTTCGATAAATCAAGTTTCCCGTTGGTTGACACAAAAATTAAAATAATATAGCACATACTAATTATGATTGAAATATATAATAGTCTCGCTAATTAGGGTCAAATTCTGGTAAGTAAAAGAAAGATAAGATACGTAAAAGAAATGTAAAGCTGGTTAAAACTACATATTTTCAAGTAACCGAATGTAATAAGAACTAACGAACGTATCCCAAAGAATTACTTACAAGCCTGTCCATGCCTTGGACCTCGAGTGGGGTCCGAGTACCAAGACAAGCAGTGTTCCTAGACCTTCCAAAAGGTGGACCGTTTTTTTCTCTCTATCGGGTAACCCCAACCATTTAATAAACAGTAACTGTTTGTGTTAACAAACAGTATCACAATATGAAATGGTCGCGAGAAGCCGCTGGATTCGGGCTGCACAGAATATATCAGTTTAAAGATCCTTTGAGGAGGCCTATATCCAACAATGCACATCTCTCGGCTCATATGATAATGATGATGATGATATTATTAAGTATTGGTACAAACACCAGTTACCACACCACACCAGTTTCTTATCACATTTCATTTAATCTCGTTTAACTAGGCGGAAACAAAATTAAGTATTTAATGTCATCGTCATAATATAACAGCTTACATTCTAATGAGTGATGACAAGGATCTCAACACTATCGTTTACTTTCTACGCGTGAAATGACAATTCATCACGGCACAATTATCAACGATTTTGATTTTTATTATTATTTAGTTTAGCTCATAATGAATTTAGATGCAATGGTCAGTTTAAAATAATAATAAAAATTCGAATGCATAATACAAGGTAAATTACTGACCTAAAGCATACACTAGAACAGTAACAGTGACTTGCTGTGTATAAAGTGACCATATTTTTTAAAATCAAGTCATTTTAAATACAAGATAACATACTAGTATACATTATTTATCACTATAAATATATTTAAATGTGTTGCTTGACTTAAATGGAATATATACAGGACAAGCGTAAGTCTAAGCATTATCAAGTTTAAGCAGGATAAGCGTCGCTCGATAAAAATATAGTTTTATTAAAGCTAAAGTACAACTAGATATGTTTTCAATCACGGGTACATTATATAAAAGCAACCTTTACATTTTTTTAGCAATCTTATAAATATACGAAAATATTAGATGGAGGTTCGATGTACACTCGATGTTTCAGCTGCCCGTCGTCGTGGTAATACTTGTTTCTGACATACTTACCAAGCAGGAGCTAAACTGGATCTTACGTTATCACAGTGAGTACAAACAGTAAATACAGAGTACAACGTTACAAAAAATAATACACGGAGTATAAATATTAACACGCAAATAGTATTAAGAAATGTTGGAGTCCTCAAAGAGACGATCGCTAGTTCGCTAAACACTTTGGCCACAAACACAAGTTCGAATGGCACGTCAAATTGTTTACGTCATATATCATACGCATTTTCCTAGGCGTCGGTAAAAGGTGCACGTGGACACTAGTTAGGGTTTTACAATCGTACCTGGCTCCGTAAGGCGGCTCAACATTACGCGGGGGCGGCGACAACATTTCGTCGTACACTCCTGCATACCTGTACAACAATTAAATAACAGGATTTTTATAAGATATTTTTTTAAACGACTTGAGTTTCCCTTACCACTGAAAAATTTTATTTTATAAAACACATCAAACTTATATGTTTTTTAAGAGTTTTTGGTATCTGAATCTTTCCTTAGGCCACAAGTTTGTAGGTTCATAAAAGCTTCGCTCTTTGTCAATATCAAGAGATATTTGTATCGTATACATTAGCTACGTACTTTAAAACTTAAAAAATGATATGGTATTGATATTTTTTCAAATAATGACAAACATTCATCATATGATAAAGTGAGATATCAGTACTTATATTTTTATTTAATACTAACCGATGAGGTGACATAGGTCTGGCCGGCGGCGAGCGCATCGCCGATCTCCTCGGTGAATGGTGCGGCGAACGTGGCGGTGATCGTAGTGGAGTCCGCAACGGCGTACGCAGCGGAGAACGCATGGGCGAGCGCGGCGGTGAGCGCGGCGGCGAGCGTCTAGGCGAGCGCAGCGGCGAGCGGTACCGCAGTGGAGATCTGTGCCGGCGGCGAGGTGACGGTGACCTATACGCAAAAATAACATTATTGTCAATATATTAGCGGACATAAAGAAGCTTCAAATGGAATCTAGGTAGCTTCAAAATACATATAGTCAGTAATTTCGGATATTATTAAAATGTATATTGCAGACTAAACTTACCTTGTCAATGACAAAGTCCTTTCTCGAGTTCTGGGACGTCGAGGCGACCAAGGCGAACGACGCACCCTGCCACGGGACATAGACCGTGATCTGTCCAATAGAAATAGTTAAATGAAAAATACGGAAATAACCTGCGTAGCATATTGACAATTCCCTTAAGTAAAGCCAAACTGTTATGCAAGTACCCTTCCACCTCAATAAAATAATTAACAGAAGCTGCAGCGTCAATAAAACATGTCATTACAAACATTGACAAGTATGACACCTAACAGAAACATGCCATGCCAGACTAAAGCGTTCGACTAGGTAGATATAACACGAACCTAGAATATCTGAGACGACTGGAGGCGCGGCTACGGGGGCGCGCGCGAGGCGAGCGCGGGGCCGGCGAGCGGGCCGACCGTTGGCTGCGCGGCGAGCGCGGCGAGCGGGGAGAGCGCGGCGAACGCGAGCCACGCGCGGGGCGGAGCGGCGGCGACCGAGAGCGCGGCGAGCGCACCGGGCGCGGTGAGCGCGAGCGCGAGTTGGACCCTGACTGGGCTCGTCGCCGCTCCTCCTCGCGCCGCTTCGCTCGCATCTCCTTCTCGCGAATCATCCGGTTGAACGCCTCGAGTGGATCCTCGTCGTGCCTACGACAGGAAACACGGCATTGATTAAACAGTTCTATAGCAGGGACGACGCGGGAGAAGGTGGAGACGAACGAAGCGGTAGCTCAATGCCTAATAAAGAATTATCCCACGACACTTGAAGTTACACAACATTGAAACTAAATATTATAACAGAAACATCAACTTACATTATATTCATACACTTAATATTTATCAAATGATTTATTGTTATAATATTAAGTGATTGTATAAATAGCATTTACCCAAAATTTTATATCACTAGAATTTTACAGTTATATTTTATATTTCTGTATTTATTACAAAAAAAAATATTCCACGTGTATCTGCGATGAAACTTACCCATTGGTCGGAGAATCTTTGACACCCGGGGGACGAGGCTGGAAGGGGTCCGGCCCAGGGTAGCGGTCATTGAACGGTGGAGCTAAGGTACCCGGAGGACAGTGTCTGCTGTATGGGGGGCTGTAAGAGAAATTTCAAAAATATGATTTTATTATAAAATAAAAGTACCTAATTATTTACAATTGTGTACTATATAATTTACTTGTTGTAACGACGTGAAGGTGGTGGGCGTCCTGACATAAACTGTGGAGGTGGACCGCGGTTATACACAACCTGTAATACAAAAAAAACTCAGTTAATAATGAACAACAGAAAGTGAACGTTTTAGGAATAATCTCCCTACATTCTTAGGAGGAAGCATGTAATATCATGCCCAATTCAAAATTATCCATAGTTTCTTGAAAGCTGATAAAAAGCCATTTGAAGGTTCTTTTTCTCTTTCATTTCTCGATCAGTCTCTCTTTTCCTTAATACAAAGAAGGAAAAGATAAAGTGAATTGAAACTTTTTATTAGATTGAAAATTTGTTTTCACAATGTGGCCCTTCTATATTTATAGCAAAATTATGTATATAAAAGCTTTAGTTTATTTAACAATGAAATGAAAATTTAAATTACTAATTTAAATTTAATTGAGGTAATTTAAGGTAAGTTAATAATTTCCTTGTTTTTTTGTTTTTTTATTCTGCCAATATTCTGCTGGCCAACCCCTTGTCTGTGGCAGTCGTAATTAAAATTTTAAGTAATGTGATTAGCGCTGCGGCCTATTGATAAATAAGTTATAATAGAATTAGCATTTGTGATGTAGCTATTCCCTTTTCTTAATAAATAAAATAAAATAAATAAAATTTCAATAGTACAGAAGTAACCATAATATAATTTCAGAGATATATTAATATGGTTTAAAGTCAAAGTCCAAGTGAAATATCTTTATTTAAACACACTCAATTACTAAGTTATTTAAAGGAATATGTATGAGTTTAGTCCTAATTTGTATGTAATTACCCACCTGTGAAGACAACGGATCTCTTCTTTCATCGATAGTTGGAGTACTAGCTCTTTGTTCTTCAATTCTTGGCATTTGTGACTATAAAATATAAAATAAAATTATTAGGGTGAAATTATCTTTTATTTAAAATTTATTTAAATGATAGGACAAACATCTTGGTAAAAAAAATTACTTCCGAAAAGTTCTATGTTCAAACTTACATTATGTACATTTGGCGGAGTGTCTAATCCTGGAGGCTTTAAAACTGGAGGTGGTCCTGAGGAACAAAAAATATATCATTACCTACAGTGGCTTCTGGCTGGCTTACCACACGAGGGGGGCGGTAAAAGGGCATGGTTATAGATATATGACAGTTGTACTTATTATAATATCATATCTTTGCTTTGAAAAATTCCCTGACTAACTTTCATTTAAATTCATTGATCATTGAATAATACTTCAGTTTGGCTAGTTAAAAAATACCGACCAAATGTATATCCTCATAGGCCGGATTTAAGACCACATTTTGAAGCATCTCATTTTGATGTACTTAATGAGCTTACAGTTACTTTATACTGATTTATAGGTATTTATATATGTCTTATATCAAATGAAAAAGATAAATATAATGAGTTAAAACTCATCACCATCACATCTTTTTCATTTGATATACAAGGTTAACCTTGTTTAGTAATTTTAACTGAAACAGGTTTTTAATATCTAATGGTTTTGTATACTAACTATTTCCTTAAGATGTTTGATTTTTCATTTATTAAATGACATGTAAATACTGAAAAAAATCCCATAATGCCAGTTGGCTTTACCTACTCGAATTTAGAACACTCGAAAATAGAAGCATTTCTACTATACAGAAGATCGCAGCCAAAAACACTACTTTGTAGTTGTATGTTACTTGTTTTACAATTAAAATATGACAACGCATTATCAATATAAGACGGGCCTCTCTTAAAATTCATAAGCAGAGTTTAGCCTTTGCTATTCATATAGATACTAGAAATTCCATATATTCGGTTCTACGCAAAAAAAATCCTTAAAATTAATAATCATGTACCAGTTAGTTTAAGTACTGTTCAGTTGTAATATGATCGCTAATGACCTAGACATTAATAAGCAAACTAAAATTATAAATAAATAAATAATTAAATCAGAAATATTGCCTTCCCGGACTGTGAGCAGATCAGACAGCAAGTATTTACGAGCCTTACTTTTATGGAAATAATATTGATTACTCTTTTCCGTTTTTCTCAATAATTTGTAAATTCTTATACAGACGAATCAATTTTAGCAAATACATTATAATTCAATGGTTCTAGCACTATCTCTGTGATATGTGTGACCGTAGCACACCGTCACACATATCCAGAAAGGTCCAACCAATTGCAAACATAAATTTGCAAATATTTTAAGACAATTTACGTGCAAATTTATGAAATTTTTAAACAAATTTAAAGAGGCAATAATAATAAAAATATGCTTAATAAAACTTTTCCACGAGAAATCAAACAAGTTCACCACCACCGTATAATAATAGCTAATGTGCTAATTATAACATGCTATTTTTTATAAATATATGGATAACAATAAAGTGCAATCTATTTTAATTTAGCTCAGATGGCGTATAACGCGTCATTCTAATTGTCAGTAATCCTCATCCAATGTTGGTTGAATGTAGGTGAACCGACGGTCTGGTAAGTCGCAGTTATCTACGGCAAGGCAAGACCTCGACAGGCATCCCTCGACTGATATGATTATAAGGGTTAATGCTCGTCCACTCTTTGTCAACATATGAACCACGGGTGGTCGCCAAGTTGTCACCGATGAATGTCACGTGATCAACAAATGAACCTCGCTTGGACAAATAGTGAACGTCCTAGCGTTAACTAGCGCGACGTCCACTAGGAACATGTTTGTTGGTAATGCAGACAACGCAATGCAATTGTTTCTAGAGTTGATACAATGAATTATAGAGATTAGAATCGACACCAAGGTGTGAAAAAATTAACAGATTGCAATAGTGTTACAAGACACTCCCGCTGCTTTCGGGACTTACTTATTTCGTTTTCAAGACGCGACATAATTGAACACTGTGAATTATTATTAGAGTTACAAAGGCTTAGTATCTTTATCATGCTTTACTTGCAGTGGATTTAACACTATACAACCATAATAGATCGACTAGTCCCAACTACACAAGCTCCGGAAAAAGTACCTATGAAAGCATTTTTGTACTCTAAAAAATTTTTACTTCTAACTACAATTATAAATAATAACAGCATAGTTGCTTATTTTTTCAAAGATTTTAGAAACTTCTTCACACAAGCACTGCATATGAAACGATAAATACTTTTTGTATAGTGGGCTGGTAAATAATAATCATTATATGCTAAATAATTATACATTCTCTCTGGACTAATGATCGTCAGCGCACCGACAGAGAAGAGGCGCTAAAGGCACAAATTTTACGAGCACATAACAATTTGATGTGAATGCGAATAGCTGAGTGAGATTTTATTTACACAAATCTCAAAGTAAAACTAAAATGATAAAGTTGATAGTGCCTTGTGTATAAAATTTAACTTTTCGGCGTCATCGTAAATATAGCCTGTTGCAATGTATTGGAAATTTGGCCCATAACAGCAATATGCTGACCCAATCCTTGGGGGATTTACTAGGTCGGGCGCTGATAAACCAGTCAACACAAACACTGTTTTATTATTACTATCCAATTAATACATGATGTTGAAGAAAAGTTAAGTGTGTTATGAATTTATGTTCTGTAGATAAATGCATTGCCATCGACAACAATCGTGACATTTAATTTTTGCACATATTTTTTCACTTTTCTTGGACACCCAAGCACAGCGAAATAAAACCTAATCAAATTGCAACAAGTCTCGGTAAAAATTGCTTTATTTACAAATTATCAAACCACCCTATCACATTTTATTCATTACCAGCCCGCCGGTGCACATACAATATAAATAGAACATTAGCGGCTAACATTTATTTTAAATTCTGCCAAAGAGCAGCGCATGCTATTAACAAGACTGTACCGAGTCCAAAACATTCGTGCAACGTGAAGTCTTGAAGTAAATTACGCGTTGAAATTCTCAATTATTATTACGTGTAATATTCTATGTTGAGGTTGTCGATTTGAGTTTTCGAAAATCTATTGTCACAAAACAGTTTTGGGCATTATACTGTATTACTAATTTTGTCAAAAGGTTTTCTATAGCAACATGCTGAACCTACTATATCGTGAATTACTATTCAATAACAAATCTGCAATTCGATCAAAATTAATCCCAATTATAGCGCTTGTGTAAGAAAGTGCAGCATGCGTCGGCAGCGAGCGGCGGAAGGGTTGGCGGTACCATATCGCGGGTGTCGCTGCGAGAGAGCGCGGCGCGGCCGCAAGGCAGGGACGGTCGAGGGGGCGGGGGCGGAGGCGGAGGCGGAGTGCGCGGGCGGCACCGTCACACTAATGTTGTCCTCCGCAGATCCGTCAGACTCATCACCGCCCACACTGCCCGATACGCCCCCATCTATCACACAGTCCTTACCTTAGCCATCCAACTTGCTTTGACTTGACAAAGCAAAACATTGATGTTGCTCATTTATTTGAAAATGTCACATTAAAAACATTTTTTGGCTGGTTTTTATTTTAAAGTTTAAAGCTTAAAACACGATACGTTTTTCAACGTAAAGTCCTTTACCCCTAGTGTACTTTTCAATCGTATCGAGGCGTTTCGAACGTAGCTGCATTAAGTTAACAAACGCACATATAAAGCACTTACACACATATTACCAAAAGCCTCAGTTCGCTGTGGGGGTGAATTTTATATATAAACACAAAACTATGTCCCATTAGTTATTAGTTTAGACTTTATAAATACGTTTAAAGATATGGACTAACCACCACTAGGCATCGCTTGTTGTCCCGCGTTATGTGGCGGCTGTACTACAGCCACAGGAGGAGGCTCTGCAAATTGAATTATTAAATTATGTTTCGCAAGAGCATGAATTATACAAAAACATAACCCAACCGAAAATAACAGTATATACAGTTTTACAATCATTATGTATTATTTTATCGAATGGTGATTCCATTTGGTAATTTTACCTAAATAGTGTACAACATTGAGTTTTTAAAATATTTAAATGCATTCTTAATATTCTATTATATACATTTACTTTTTTCAGTTACAAGTAAATACAGTATAAATAAAATGAATCTATGAAATTATTTTTCTATGAGCTAAAGCATTCATACCAATCATTGGAGGATGATGCTGAACTGGTGGTGGAACAGAGGGGCGGTGAGGCATCCTTCTACTGTAGCCAGTTTGATTACGAAATGAAGATACAGAGTTTCTCAAAAACCTAGAAAGGAAAAATAATTGAATTAAAGAAAAATATTCGGAAATATAACAACTTATTATTATTATTATTAATTACATAAAAAATAACTACAACCATAACAACTATATGACAAAGATATTCTTTGAAATAGAGAAGAAACATTATACCTGTTTGGAATTAAAGTTGTAGGAGCTATCTCCTTCTCTCTACAATCAGGACACTCATGGTCTTCTGATTCCAGCAAAGCACCTCTGATGCCTAAAAGTAGAGAAATAAGTTATTCAATTACTAATAAAAGACAAACTCAATAAGTTAAAACTTTCAATGCAAATTCTTAGTTTTGAGTAAGTAACTCTTTTCTTATACTTACATTCGTCACAGAATGAGTTTCCACAACATGGTATCATAACTGCATCAGTAAGAAGGTCCCGACATAAACTACATATTAACTCATCTGGTATGTTTGGCTCCGGCGCAGCTGGAGCATTGGTAGGTGTATCTGCACCACCAGCGTTTTCAGAGGCCAAATAAGCCTCACTTAAATAAAAACAAAATTGTTTTATTAAAAGACAAAATTGGTATTTGTATTCTTACAGAAACTGTCAAAAAAAAACTCACTGGTCAACAAC
This sequence comes from Acentria ephemerella, assembly GCA_943193645.1. Classification (NCBI taxonomy): domain Eukaryota; kingdom Metazoa; phylum Arthropoda; class Insecta; order Lepidoptera; family Crambidae; genus Acentria; species Acentria ephemerella. The sequence continues at coordinate 3,163,764 of OW971886.1, read as the reverse complement.
TGGAACAGCAAAAGTACCACTTGGGGTCATCATCGCACCTGGGGCTTTGGGTCCTTCAACTGGAACCATAAAACTACGAGGGATTCCTGTACTTCTCCTTATTTCTACAGGTTCTCCCTGCAAATGTTATATATGATATAACAACAAAAGTCACAAATCATAAAGATATTTAAACCACAAGAATAAAACAATTCTTACAGAATTTGCTGTTGGGCAATCTTTAATCCAATGTCCACGTTTTTGACACTTGTAACATATATAATTAGTTGGAACCACTCCTCTTTGATTTTGTCCTCTAATTTTTTGATAACTGTAACATATAAGAAAACATATTTGAATTTATATTTGTATAACTAATTAATTATTAGCAGGCACTGAAGCAATAAACAATATAGTGTTTATTTATACAAAAAAAAAAAAATTTTTGGCTATAATATCTTGCACTTTTTACTATTGAAATTTTGAACATTGATAGCATACCACATAAGCTCTTTGTTAATATGTTTTGCAATAAACCTATTTTACAAAAACAAGTTTAATCTTACTTGCTAGGATCATAGTCAAAAGTGGATTGTGATATCATAGCATTTATTTTATCCTGTTCGCTACCTTCCATGCGAGACAGATCTGCCAAGCCCTTATTAAGGACTGCATCCTTATGCTCTACTGATGTACTGCTGTTAGAACCTTCCCACTGTTTCTTTGGTTGCTGAGAGAGTGGTACTCTTGCAACAAGCAAAGATGTATTTTTTGGAATTAATGTACTGTCATCCACATACACTGGAAATGAAACCACTTATGAATAATCTATACCCATCATTACCTAGACTATAATATAATGATTGAAGAAAGCATAATTTAACTAAAAAATGAGGCATGTAAAATATGTAAAATACTATATATATTTTTAATGAGAAAATGTCAGTGTTTTAATATATATTAAAGCTTTCTATAATGTTAACCAAGTCATTTTAGATTAACATTAGATTTATTCATGTTCTAATGATAACAATGATATAATAGCTTAATAATTATATAATAATCAAAATAATAACAATTTATAAAGATTCATATAAATTTCCTTGTTGTGAAATGCATCAGAAATTTTTTTAAATATAAAAAATTATTAACACATTAAAATCATAAAGACTAAATGCAAAACTATTTTTGACTTTTAAAAAACCTACATTATTTAACCAAGTGGTCAGTGGGTTCATTCAGGGACATTCTTAAAGCTAACATTATTAATATATATACTATAAGCCTGCTAATACAGCATTATAAGCCAAAATGAGATTGTGGAAGTAGAAGGTCCTGAACTAAACAAAAATACAATCTATATATTAAAGACTAAGTAAAAAGGCAATAGGCATAGAAAAAATAAAAAAAATATTTAATATTGAAATCAAAAAAATAGGACTAATATACTACACTTGTCTATGTAGACCAAGTGCCAAGGATCATGATAGGGTCATTGTCATGAAGAATACAAACACTAATGGAATAATAGTGTGCAAGTTCATATAAGATGTAAAACCTATATTTTAGAGGCCCTGACAACACTGTCAGGGCCTCTAAAATATAGGTTTTACATCACATGCATACACATGCATGGTGCCTATGCATGTTGTGGGCAAAGAATAAAACAATAATAACTAGACAAATCAGTGATAATAACTATCAAGATAAATATTTATGAATAAGCCCACCCCAGCCAGCCCCAGACGCCGTGTAGCGTCTATATTTGATGATCTAACCGTTAAGCTCTAAAACATATTCTTCCTTAAAACAATTGCTATTAATTATACGAAATATAAAACAAAGATTAAAAAATATGAATTCAAAGAAAGCATGCTTATGATCGTGGTATTTAATATTGATTGCGTGGTGATTTCAAAGACAACAATCAAAATAATTTCAGCTAAATAAGTTAGGAGAGAAAATTATTCATATTATACATTTTGATATATTTACAAACCTTCTTTAGTCTGAGCATTCGTGATTTGCAAATCAAAATCAGAAGTTTTTCCAATACGTTTCTGTTGAGATATCGCAGCTTTGAGATCCCCTACAGATATGTGCAATCCATCAAAAGTAACGGTATCATAATCTAATGCACTCTTAAATTTATAGTGTACAGACATTTCAAAGCAATATTGTAATGAAAGACTAAATTATAGTATGTCATTACAAACTTAATATATCAGTTTTTATTTAATTAGAAAAATTACACGGTACAGCAGTAAGCTTTAACAGCTGAAGAAAAACCACTCAAACACTTTAGAACAGCACAAGATTATAAAATCCTAGATATTCGTATTACACGTCCGCTACATTCAAAACGGAAAATTAAAATAAAGTCAAATTGTAAAACTTAACGCGTGAAAAAGTAGCACGATCAACGCCGTTTTCGCCATTTTGATTTACCATGCTACAAGAGTGGGGGGGGGGGTGTTTAATGCGCCACCTAGTGAAATACCCTAAACTAAGTGACACTCCAGATGTCACTATATAACGAAGTATTTATACAACTTAATTTTTTAAATGAACTAATAGAAAGATATATAGAATACGCTTTATTGTACACCATTAATTACAAATACAGACAAACATTACAGATGCTTTTTTTGTAACCAACAACTTTAAATTAAGCCACGCACTCCCGGGACCCTCTACAGTCCCAAGCAATAGAAGTTTCATTTTCATATTTTGTATAAATTACAATAGCTCTTATGAAAGTAGTTGTTTTATTGAATTTGTAGTTTGGTACAGTGAAAACATCAATTAATATTTATTTCACGGTCATTTCCTTGCAAAAATAATCAATGTGCAATTCATTTCAATTCAGCGTTCATTAGTGACTTACGTGAGATTATATATAACTTACATTGCATTCCATTTTCAAAAATTTTCTCGTTAGTAATTAACAAAATGACGGGCCTACCATTCCAGTCGTCCAAAACTCCATGGAGAAAAGGGATACGTTGCATCAATATCCCGGAGTTAAAATAAAGAAAAAAAACTACATAAGACGTGGCTGTATGGGCTTGAACTCCCTTTGCTTACCCTTTAATAGGGAGAAATTTAACAAAAAAAGTCACTAAATATTTAAAAAATTATAGGTGTATAATTTAATTAGGAATTAGATTATCTTACACACCGGCGTTCGTCTTACTAAATGAGATTTGGTATGTTATGGCACACATGCATAAAACTATATCACTGTAGTTGTTGATAATATATACCAGAGCAAAAAATAATTGCTTTCAAATTTAACAAATTTTAATACTGACAACACGGGCAAATGGCCTCCATTGTTGTTATTTGTGTTGATCGAGTTTTAATGCGTAATAAGTTGTTATCAATAAAGGTGGCTATTTTAAGTGTGATTAGTGGCATACTTTAATTGTGTAGCTTAATATAATAGTTTTCACACGGTAAAACGCGTATCCATTTAGTTGTCATATTCTATAAGTTATATTTGGACTATTAAGGTTAAGTAGCGATTGTATTAAGTTTGGGAAAAAATGTCTGTTAACGATCTCAGAAAATGCAGTAAGTGTCGTAGAATACAAGCTCAAGATCCAATGGTTACCTTCCATAGGTTTCCCAACCATGGAAAGAATAATATAAAAAAGTAAGTGCAAATAAAACCATATATTCTATAAATATAAAGCTTGTCAAATTTGTTTTTTATGGATCTGGATCATTTTGAAACAATACCATTATGTATTGTTTATTTATGATTATTGTTTATAGCACTTTTTTGTCTACATAAATATTTTTTAAATTTCAAATTCAATTAATGTAATTGTGTTATATTTTAATTTACTCCTTTAATTGCAGAGGTTATCAAGTCAAGTCCAACGAGAACAACCAAGTATGAGAGAGAATATGCTGTAGAGAAAACCAGTAATGCAAATTAATAATATTACAGTTGAACCATCAACTAGTAGTTTGCAGTGTACAAATAAAATTAACATAGATACTGAGAGAAAATCTTTCAAAAAATGAAAAGGTAATATTTTGGCTTTCTAATTTCTATGATTGGCTTTCTAATTTCTATGATTTTATGAGATAGATGACTAGTGCTTTTCTCTCATGATACACAATAATAAATAGGTAGATAGTGATATTTTATATTGGCAAGATGAATTAATTTAGTCAGGTTTTTGTGCTTGGTTAGTGTACTTGGTTTTGATTGGCCAATCAAATGTGGTTTTGTCTTGCTTACAATTTCAGTTTCTTTCTGAATTAAAATCCAAGAGATAATCTGTTGTAATGAATGTTAAGGGGTTATAAAATATACGTAATTGTTATGATCTTGTTTTATTTTTATAATTAACTTAATATTTCTTTTGATCAATTTTAGCAAGTGTCTGCTCAAAATAGTCCAGCAACATGTGCAATTGCAACTGGTGTGCAGAAAAAATTGAAGAAACCTTTTACCATCTTAAAAGCAATTAATACATTGAAATTAAAAGAACTAACGGAAAGAGAGATCAAATTATATTATATTTGCAGAAATGAACCTGATAATTTTTCATTTGTATTAAAAGGTATAATATACTTAAAAACCATGAATTGGAGGAAGAAGAACAACTAAAATCTTTTTAACGAAAATTGAATAAATAAAATATTCAAATCTGCTGTTTTCTTCAAAGTACAATTACATTTGGAAGAAAATGAGTTTGTAACAATAACCTCAATATATTGGAGCTAGATTTAAGTTTCTTTAATAAATAAATAAAAGTAATTATTATTTAGAAACTCCAATATTGTAGGTTTTTGTTTCTAACTCGTTTTCTTTGTAACCTTAAAAATTTTTCAAAATGTTTAAAATCTATTTCAAAATTCCCGCCCGTAATTTAAATTTGTTGCTATTACGCAATGGCGCTAGTATCACGTATATGTGTATGTGTATGGTTGCTAAAAATATCTATGGAGTTACCATTCTTCTCCTCGTAGAGGAGTATTATATTCTTTGATCTTACATTATTACAATGAACGGTCTTAAAGTAATCAAAAACGTTGTCGTAATCAGATCGTGGCGTTCGTTTTCACGATGGTTATTTATTAATGATATAATATTCGTTTGTGTTATTCTTAGGTTATGGTAACCTTATTTATTTTATAACCTATTATTTCAGTGCATTTCTCCAGCAGGAAGTAGTTGAAGCTGCAGCTAATTTAACAATTCCGGCACCTGAAGGTGTAGATAAACCACTGTCCCCAAAGATTGAAAAACTTGTTAAGGACATCACAAACCTTAACCTTCTTGAGGTGTCAGAATTAAGTCAAGTCTTGAAGAAGAGACTAAATTTGCCCGATGCCCCTACTATGCCAATTGGATTTGCAGTGGGCGCCGCGGCACCCGTTGTTCAGGATGAAGAAGAAACAGCGCCCAAGGCTGTGAAAACTAGTTTTACTGTGTGTTTTGTTTTCATAATACATTTATATAAGCTATCGAATTGTTTATTTAAAGATTTCAATAACAATTTGTTCATCTGACAGGTAAAAATGACCAAGTTTGATGAAAAACAAAAAGTGGCACTAATTAAGGAAGTCAAAGGGCTATTGGAAGGCTTCAACCTTGTACAAGCCAAGAAATTTGTTGAGAGTGCTCCTACCATTGTCAAAGCAGACATTTCAAAAGATGAGGCAGAAAAACTGAAAGATGCATTATCCAAAGTTGGAGCTGTTATAGAAATAGAATAGCTTATTTAGTCTGTAATAGTAGTTTTAGTTTAAATAATAATTACAATTAAATCCTACATTGTTATTTTTTATATTACCTTTTCTTGTCACTATTACAACAGACCAAATTGATTCTTGACAGATCCAGGATTAGTATGTGGAAAAGTTAGGTTAATGAGGGTATTAAATGTCACATACATACAATGGATAAAAAACATTCCACATATTTTGTTACACAAATATATTATTGAAAAACAGTTCGAATGTAAAAATATACATTAAAGTAAAGGAATTTATAAACAATCAAATAATACTTCAAATAAATTATACTAACATTAGAATTCAACTTCTATACAAAACCTTTCTAGCATCAGTTATTCTGCACAAGAAATGGTCATTAAAAATATGAAATACAAAGGGAATAAAATCATTAGACTAAGGCATGAAGTATATCAAATTACAATGCTGAGAAGTATTTTATTAGAAATGAAGATAAAATCAAGCAAAAGCAACCATTAGGAAGCTGGAGGTAGACAAGCCGCATAAATAAATAAAAGGAAACCCATTGATAATTTAATTATACTTAGAAGAAACCAAAGCAGAGTACGGCAGACATACAGGTGAGATTATGATCTAAAAAAGTTACAGGAGCCACATAAATACAAGATAGAACAGAGTGAAAAAACTTAGAAGCTACTATGTTTAAATGGTAACTCCTAAGGGAAATAGTAAATAGAACTGTGTAAATTGAAGGTTCAACTCACACCAAGATATGACTCATTGCATACTTTATTTCACACGCGCATCTGTTATCTAGCCCAAATTAAGCATCATTAAGAGCATGTGTCATGGATAGTAGATAAAGGAGAAATATAGACAAAATAAAATATCCCCTTCTTTTGTTTCTTGCAAATAAATTGTAATGTATAATTCTATCCTAAACCTAAAATTATGAATTCACATTCACTGTAGGCGATGGTGAAGGAAACACCGTGTTTAGAAGTGATAAAATGTAATAAAACGGAAAATGTACAGAAATTATAAAAAAGCTTACGGAACCGAAGACAAACCAGAAATCCATCACATCTGACAAAAAACATAAAAACCTTCGAAAAACATAGACAGATAACTGCCAAACCTATCGTCATCATAGTGTACTGTAGATCCATAGGTCGCTGGTTCAGATCCGGCTCGAAGGACCAACAATGTAGGCGATGGTGAAGGAAACACCCTGTTTGAAGTAATAAAATGTAATAAATCGGAAAATGTACAGAACTTATAAAAAAGCTTACGGAACCGAAGACAAACCAGAAATCAATCACATCTGACAGAAAACATAAAAACCTTCTAAAAACAGACAGGTAACTGCCAGTTCTATCGTTCTACATTCACAATAATGTGTTTTTATTAATTTAGTAAAGCGACTATAACTTAATAAAAGAATTCTTAATAAAATAAAGAGCCTGGTTCGAATCCCGGTAAGACCAGATATTTGTATGATGAGTACGAATATTAGTTCTCGAGTAATGGATATTTATATATTTATTTAGTATATTTCTGATATTTATAGAAATATAATATTTCTTCGTTATCTAGTATCCATAACACAAACTCTAATTCAGATATCTACTACAACTTCAAACCACTTTATATTCACTTTTTTAAATCTATTCATTCATGAATAGTATAAAAAACATTTAAAGGTTTATTTTATTTCTATCAAATACAAACTAAGAACAGCCGTTTTGTTACAAATTATAACAAGATAAAGGCAGAAATCGAAGTTGTCAGATCGAACTGTAAGCGAAACTAGTCATCGTCGTTTGTTTGTTAACGAACTACTACATTTAGAGATAACAATTTGAGCTGATTAATATTATTATAAAGAGTCGATTATTATTCATCGTCGGCTTTTGATATTTCGCGAATATTTCAAAAACTTACTGTAGGGGTTGTAACTCCCTACAGATTGAAGTATTTATGTTGCTATGGGGGTTACTCCGAGGAGTGCTGAATAAAACCGACCCGTTAGAGAGCTGCTGTCACAATAATTTATTAAATTATATAGTAATATGAAATAGTAAACTGATGCGCATGCAAACGCAATCAGTTTATTTGAATTCTCACAATTACAATCAAAATGCCGAATATGTACGTTGGCTCGTACACTTACAGTTAACCAACCCTGATAAACATGCCTTTGTACATACAATTAAAAACACGTTTATGCCTTACCATTTTTTTAGACAATGGCCCTTATTTTGATGACAGTGTCTAAATCTAAGTTAATTATATCCCATTCTCTCATTATATATAACAAAACGATAGCAAAACCTTTGAACTGTCAAACTACTTACATTTAAACAGCTTTAAAAAAGTCATAGGAATTTTAGATAGCATATACGGAAATACTTCAGTAAACCTGCATTCGTTTATATGTCGTTTCTTTGCAATCATATTGCGAGAACGAGATGCAAACCCAGTGCCATGCAAACCAAGCAACCTGAATCACAGGCACACACATAAAGACTAAATCGGCGATAATTATTGAACCGTCCGTTTTGGACACCTCATCCATAAAGTAAATGTCAAAAACCACTATTGTAGAGAAGAATGGGTGCGTGAAGTATATTTAACTCTTCCTTTATACCAGATAAAAAATTTCATCTCTGATTCGATCATTATTCACGCTTGTTCTCGTATTATATTTCTAGCTGGGAGTCTTCGGGATAGTCTTCAGATGTAGACCAAATTATTTTGCCAGATTTACTAACCAAAATATCACTTTAAGGGGTTTCATCATCGTTCGCATCATCAATTTCATCATTTTCTTCTAACTGTAAAAACTATTAAAAAAAAATTTTGTCAATCAAAATTTATTTAGATTAGCAATTAGAATGACATACTCTCTAATCTGTGATGACAACTTGGATGACAACTTTCAAAAAGACCGTTATTTTACTCTTTGAATGTGTTTTTAAACAAGTTTTTTAATTATTTTAATCTTAATTCAGTCTGGGGCAATTTTGACCCCAAATATAAAGGAAGAGTTAAAAAGTAAAGAATATTTCATCATATTGTGGCGGACTTAAATAATGTGCCCGAGGTCCTTTCATTGCCTTTACAAAGGGACTTGATTCCATAAGCATTTGTCATTTCATCTATACACAAAGATAGATATTGATATAGACCCAAATTTTCGAACGTCAAACGACAAAAAATCCGAAATTGGGATTGATTTCGTATTTCGGAATTAAGTGTGTATACACGTACGACTAGTTTACCCAAAAAATGCGAGGTACGTAGTACTCGGAGAGTTCCGAATGTTCGTACGGTCGTTAAAGTGCGGGTCGCTTTAAGATGGGGACTGAGTCAGTACAGGACGGGCAGAGCGGTCAAGGAGGTAACTCCGTAATTTTTCGAGGTCTCCAGCCCAAAAACAACCCATAAAGAACTCATCATCTATACTGACGGCTCATAAACAAGCTCCATGTAAGGGTCTTTTCGGAGGACCTAAACATTCACATCACCGCGCCTTTGGGTGCCTACAGCACAGTATTTCATGGTGAGTTCTACAAGTCCTGGATGGCAACGTGATAACTTCCAGCCTCATTCACGATTGACCTCTTACGCATGTATCGGTCGTTTTTGAGTCAGAAAGTGCACTCACCCCGTTTCACTTCATCCTCGGAACGTCTTCGAATGGTCCACTCCTGCGTTCACTAGAAGACTCTGATTTAATAGGTCGACGAGAATGGAAGAAAGGACTTCGATTACCTGATCACTTTTGGCAGAAATGGACGAAAGAATATCTGCCACAGCTACGCCCAAGGCCAATTTCCAAGACCGTGACTCAACCTACGCCTGGATATGTGGTGATAGTGGTAGATGGTTCCCAGCCCAACATGGCCACTGGGTAAAGTTCCATCTTTGGAGATGGTTACGTCTGAGTGGTGTAAGTACGTACAAAGGGATGTATATTGAAGCGACCTTCAAAAATGCTAGTACATATAGCTCAGAAAAAATTACCTGCTGTACCGGGAGCGGCCTGTTGGGAATGGCTAGTTTTTGTATAATTCTATTTTGTATTTTAATATTTTTTCTTTGTTTTTGAAATATGCGTTTTGTTTTGCTATCAGTTTAAAAAATATACGCTCACGAAGCAGAAATATAATAAACCATGATTAAAGGATAAATGAAAATTTTTTGGGATAAATATTAAGAGATTTCAATAACATAAAACATTTTATTCAGGGTCACTATGATCCAAATATTATATCAAAAATATTATTATTACAAGAAACTTTGAAGATAGAGAACTTGTATAATTTATTAACAGAACATTAAATATATGAATACAACATTTAATACAAAAAAAACTGACTCAATTGAAAAGAAATATTTAGCTTTAGCCTGGGCCATGCACAAGTTAAGACAATATATACAACAATATATATTTATATATTGTACAAATTACATGAACCTTTACTTCAAAAACATTGATGATTCAATGCCTCGGCTGTTGAGGTTTAGACTACAAGTACAATGTTAGTTTTCCCTTGCCCTGCACTGAGTTAAAAGATGAGATCTCTAGTGATACCCCCTACCTCACCAGAAAGACATCTTGTATAAACCCTCAAACTATCAAGTAGTAGGATAGTTAATAGAAATTCTTACAAAAAAGGTTGTCAAAAAAAGAATATTTCTTGAAAAATTATGTTTCAAAAATCCTGACTACAAAAATCAAGTGCAGTAAGAATATCGTAATATTCCGTGTCATTACTTTTATTTTAATATTAAGGAGCAAGTTAATATTAACATTAAGCCTGAAACAACAGACCAGACCAGTCAAAGTGAAAGTTTTTATAATAGATTAATAACAATCCAAAGAATTAACTTCATCATTAAAATGATACAAACCAAGAACGTCGTCAAGAAGAGACGAGACACTTCTTATTCCATCATTCCATTCTCTTTTTTCCTTAATAACCGACTTACAATTATTACTATTCATAAAATTAAGATAAAGGAATGGAGAAGCAGTTTTTAGTAATTTAATTTTGGGCGCTGTATTTGATGTGGGCAATTGATTCTGTAATCTCATATGTTTTTTATACATATCAGCTAGCAAATTTATATCGCCTTCATTTAAAATACCTTCGATTACGTTTTCAGCTCTATTTGATAATTCTGCTTCTATTTCATGTAAATTTTCACTGTCATCAAATGTTTCTTCTTTAATATCACACAGTAATTCATCAATACTCTTAGGGTCATCTACTTGAGGCTTGATAATTTCATGTACTTTATATTTCTGTATAATTGCAAACAGTTTCTGTGATACCGCTAATGCTGCATCCATTACTTCTACTTCGTTGTCTTCATGCATTAATTTGAGGAGTACTGTCAGACATCCTACTGTAGTCAGATCATCAAGCACCTTACTTAATCTTTTCTGTATTTCTATTTCCGTTAAGGTGACTATTTTTCGGGATAGCTTTGAGAAAGTCACTGGCGGGAAAACGCCATCCAGCATGCCTTGTTCAGTCAAAAATGACTGTATAACCATTTTCCAGAATTTTAAAGCTGTCAGTTGAACTTCCCAGTGAAAATCACTCATTGCAGTCGAAGCCATGTGATCGTAGAGAGTCTGTTTGAATGTTGGTGTCAATTTCTCATTCTGATATAATTCGCAAAGGACATTACAGGTTTCTTTCCTGACAATACCTTCCTGGTTGTTGCGTAGCATCATCACTAAATCTTCCTGGAAGAGTTCATATCATAAATCCTCTTTACTTCTTATCAATTCACACAAGAAACTTTTTAATTTAGTGATTGTTGAGAATATTAGATTAAACTGTTTATTTCTGCACTAAAATAATAAAATTCTTTCAAATCCCTCTTTCTTTTAGAAGTTATTTTTAATCACCAACTCAATCGATCTATGATCAAACATAATGTATATTTTTATCCTAATGAAATTGCGAAGGGAAATTATTTTTGTATATGAATTATTAATTTTTTACATTTGTATAAACCGTATAAATACCAGTATATTGGAATGCTCCGTTTTAAGTTGCTCCCACAGCGAAGGGACCTTCACAGCGACGCTGATACACTTTAGAGCGGATACCTGCACGTACGGCTCATGATCATTGTATGCAATCGTCAGCGCTACATTGATTAGGTTGTTTTCCAATATTTGTTTTTGTATTGGTGGAAATTCTGAAAAAGACGGATCTGCCAATAATCTGCCAACATACTCTGATTTGAAAACGCGCGAGACGAAAATATAGAAGTCGAGGGCTTATACGCATGCATAAATCTTTTATCACTGTTTTGGAGTGGATATTAAGGGTGACAATGGTGGTATATTTTTCTGTTTCGATCCTTACATATAGTAGTTGAATAACTTATTTCATGTATCTGTCATCATCTTAACATAGATATATGTTAAGATCCTATAAAGTAATGATATCGAAACAATTATTAACACAGAGTTCTTAATAAAGTGTGTTGATATTTCAGACATGAAAGCATTCTGAGCACAGAATGCTTTCTTTAAAACTCAGGTTATTTCTTGCATCCATTATTGTTCGCACTGGGCGATCCTCGCTATGTACCTTCAAGCACTATATAGATAGCACTAATTTTTGCAATGTATATAGGCCGCTCGTGAGCTATTGTATCGTTAAGCGCCTAGTCAAGTAAACAGTGTAGATTAAAATATAAAAAATACTTACTAACATACGAAATCTCTGTACAAACATAAAGCAATTCTAATGCAGAGTCTCTCGTTTCCCAATGCATATCATGCATTTTCTTATAGATTAGTGAGCCAATCTCATGCATAGCTGTGCCAGGCTTTGACTCCATTAACAGTGATAAATTAGGTGGTAAAAATTTTTGTACAGTCACTGTCATTAATTTCAGGGAAGTGACCACAAACTGGAAATTAGGAAAAATCTGTTAGGTTAAAATAATGTCAGTTAATCTTGTTAGCATCAACTCCTTTATATGCACTCACCTTACATGACAGATTCGTTTTATTAGTCAAAATTTTATGAATCAATGTATACAAACATAGTACTTCCAAGCTATCATGCCAATTAATGTTGTAATTTTTCACTAAGGAATGTACTGTTTCTATAACATATGTCATAATCTCTACCTTCTTTTGACTTTCTTCCAAGTCTTCAACCACAGGTTCACTATAAATCCTAAGTATAAAAAATAGAGCTTGAAATATTAAGTTGGCTTGGTCATCATTCAAATGCCCATGAAGAGAAGTCAGCCTTTTAACACTTGGGGTAATAACCTCAGACAGAGTCCCCATTTCCATGATTAGATCTCTCATCATGTATGCCATTCGTGCGGTATGTTCGCTAGCTCTGTTCAGTAACAAAATTACATACTCATCTATTCTCTCTCTAGAAGTGTCTGGCTTTGTTGTATTAAAATGAATGTAAATAAGAAGGGGTACTATACAGAGAAATAGAAACTGGTTTGGCAACTCTATTCTTTTTTCATTACATACATGTTCTAATTTTATGTTTTTGCACACAGTTACCCAAATTTGACTGCACATATAACAGTAATCTAACACCATTGTTATTTTACGCTTTTGCAATGTATTTTTCAGTGTATTAAAAAATAAAACCTTTACATCCATAAAGTCAATTGCAGTATATTCAACATTAGGTCCAAATGGTTTTGTTTGAAATACTCTCAAGAGTACCAAATAGAATATAAATTTATTAACAAGTAATAAAGTTTCATCCTTTCTAATTTTTTCATATAACATATAAACTTTTGTTACAAGGTTATGGTCTTGCAAGAGGACTTTATATACTAAGTTTTGCGTAAAAAAGCGTTCTTTTTGGTTTATTATGCTGAGGAACATGTGAAGAGTAGGGTCCATTGTAGCACCAATTTTCTCCTGTGTTGTAAAATCTATTGTATAAGACACCATATTCAACAAATCTAATTCTTTTATGGGTTTCCATAGAAATGTAATAACTGAATTTATGTTTGCCTCATCATTCAAATCATTCAATTTCCACAAAAAATTTGAAGCAAATTTGTACATTAATCGGGAAATGAAAACTGTTACTGAACTGTTAATGCTGAGAATTTTCTTCCACAGTTCTGTGTCCAATATCCAGGTGACCCCTGATTTATGAGTAATAAGAGCTAAAGCTACTTCCATGTAGGCTACTTTTAGACTGGCATTAATATCAGTAGTATTTATCTTATTCAAACATTCCAAAAGCTTATCACTTCTTTTTGATAATATTTTAACAAAACTTTGTTCTGTATGACATACAATAGCAAGTGTTCTTCCCAGAAATACTTTGACTGTACTATGATAGTTTTCTATGTTTTCTAATGCATCAGATAATAAGTCTGGTAATAATGGCATTGTGGTAATACATAAAGCCTCTGAAATAAAGTAACTTAATTAATTTTTAATATTTACTTTAACCATATATTTAAATCTCTGATAATATACACATCATATGATATACACTGCATATTAAGCAATTTTGTACATGGGTATGATGATAGGGTTGCAACAATTATTTATTATCAAACAATATACAGATAAAAAAAGACAGAAAGGACATTTACTTCGATAGCTTATGTGTATAATTTGTATTATAGTCATCCAAAGCTCCTTGGCCAATTTAACCAATATCTATAGCAGATACAATTTCTATAAACTTTCGTTATGAAATTTACGTTAACATATTTGATATGGCTGTCAAACAGAGTTGTCTACTCCACAATACATACAAATTGCCATGGTGTGATATCATACAGCTTTACCCATTCCTTAGCAACATTATTGTGCAAGTCAAATAATGAGATATTTAAAATATCAAGGTGAGTTTTCATACTATCAAAACTATATTACAAATTTTCATTATCAATGAACAATAAAATTGTCATTATGCCTATATCTGATCTAAGCACATTATAATAAATCAGCATCCAATTCAGTTGTAACATTACCCTTCCCCAAATCAGTCTTTGCATACTTATTATATGCTATTGGGTAAAGTGTATTGACTTAACTCCTAGACACAAATTTGTCAAGTACCACATTTTGATGAATTTAAGTACATATTTATCATACAAGAATTCATTTTGTGTGTGAGAATGATCAAATGCCAAGCAGTTTCATACTCTCAGCACTCAAGTTTAATCTTAATTCTGAAACAATAGATGATTTTACTTTCTATTTTGTTTAATGTTTGCTTAATTTATAATTAAGAATCAATTATTAATGAAGTCTCAACACGATTTGTTCATTCCTTTAAAGACTATATTTATGGCATATGCTGTAAATTAATGCGATCTCACAATACTTCATCCCATCAGAAGTTCTGCATTAACTATCAGTATGTCTAGGTGCCAAGATGATTGCTAGACGTTTATAGAACTGCTAGTCATACGTTTTGCACTTCTCAACTCACCAGGATCCGAATTGTTTGATATTTTGTTAATAAAGCTATCGGCGTAGTAACTGTCCATAGCATATCCAGGAACAGACATTTTATTGAATAACAATATAATTTTGCTTTGAATTCGTGTACTATCCATTTTGCTAATTTATTAAATACAATAATAGTGGTTTTTTGTAATAGAGAATGTTAATATCTTCGGGGCAATCAGAAATACTGATCGATCATCACAAACCAATCAAAACACTCACAAAATTCTTAAGTAAGTAAGTAAGTTGATTGTAGTAATGATTACCCAAAATTGTTAATGAAAAGTATTTTCTATTCTTCTCGTGTTGGTTCTTTTTTTCCTAATTATTTGGCCTGGTAACTAAGACTTTTAAGCCATATCTTCATTATAGTGCAATGTAACCCTTCGCCTCATGGAGTTTTTGGCGACTAATCGTAGGCTCGCTATTTTGTTAATGACATACAAATGAATGAAATACTGAAAACTCATTCTTATTAGGCATCATATTCTTCTCACAGATTACTATACATGTATACATTATTCTCTTTCCATCTTATCTTATCTTATCTTAATGTAGGGCCAGGATTACTCCCGGAGCACGTCGACCCAATAGGATCTTTTGTGCTTCCCCAATTCTAATGACCGCTGTCCTGGAATACCTCCAAGATGTACTTACTATGTACACCCGTAGGCAGCAGCCTTATATCTTCAGGACTGGGATAGCCCAGTCCAAAGAGACCCATTCTTTTCCTAGCAAGAGCATCAAAGTTACATAGGATGTGTTTCATTTGTTCGGTGTACTGCCCACAGGCCCTACATACAGGCGATCCAACAAGTTTCATCTTGAACAACATGCTAATGGTACCAAAGTGGCCAGTAATAGCGCCACTTAAGCCCCGTAGTCTGTTACGTTGTAAGTTCCATATCGCCTTCTTCGGACCTCCAAGTGGATACATAAATCGCTTGGAGTGTGCGAGAGAGGCAATCTTATCCCATTCTTCTGATTGCATCCTCTCTGCATACTTCCTAAATGCCATTCGCACCGTACTGTACGAGATTCCAACGCAGGGCTCGGGCCCAATAATGTTTTCCCCGGACTCCTTCCTTGCAAGCTCGTCAGCACTTTCGTTGCCAGGGACACCGGTGTGTCCAGGCACCCAAATGAGGCTTACCCTGTTCTGCTTACCGAGCCTGTTCAGCGTTTGTATAGCATTAAGGATCAGCCTCGAGTTGACCCTATGCGAGGTTAGAGCTTTCAACACAGCTTGGCTGTCACTGAGGATGTAGATAATTTTGTCTCTGGTGTTCCTATGCAGATTCTCCTGCGCACAGGCAATAATGGCAAATGCTTCCGCCTGGAATACGGTTGCCCATTTTCCCATGCTTTGACTAAGGTCGTAGTCCCTACCATAAACGCCAGCTCCGGTGCCAGTGTCCCTTTTTGAGCCATCAGTATACCACACAATGCAGTCCTGTTTCGGGGGATCCAGTCCTCGTTTCCAGTCCTGGTGTGTTGGTATCCTAGCAGCCTAGCTGTGCTAGCAGTGATCTCCTTGTAAATGGTACGATAGTGGCTTTATTTGGGTTAATAGAGAGATGGCTCGATTGGCACCATCTTTCCACCTTACGTAGGCCACTTGCATTAAGCTCGATACCGTACTGGGGAAGATTCCACTTACTAATATAACTATATCATCAGCATATCCCACCGCACGGTAAGGTCCTCTATTTAATTCTACAATTAATGAGTCTATCACTAAGCACCAAAGTAGTGGAGAGAGTACCCCTCTCTGGTCAGCCCTTAGTGGTCTTAATCCGAAGGTCGTCGCCCATGTGTTGCGAAGTGATGATCCTCCCTCGGAGCATGTTACCAATCCACCTTCTAAGGGTAGCGTTGATATCATGCTCCTCTCCGGCCCTTTGGATTGAGTCGAAAGCCGTACAATCAAAGGTCCCTTCTATGTCCAAAAACGCCCCTATACATAGCTCTTTATTATCAAGAGCTGCTTCTGCCTGGCTTACCACCAAGTGAAGAGCCGTCTAAGTTGACTTCCCTGGCTGGTATGCACATTGAAGTTCGTGTAGCGGCTTCTTTCTTAGTTGTCCGTCCTTGATGAACCTATCAACTGATTTTTCAAGTGTTTTAAGCAAAAACGACGTCAAGTTAATCGGCCTGAATGCTTTAACGTCCTCATAGTCAGATTTACCTGCTTTAGGTATGAAAGTTACTTTGAACTGTCTCCAGCATTTTGGGATATAACCGAATGCTCGGAGTACCCTACAAAGTTTTGGATTGAGAGCTGTTAGGCCCTCCTGTAAGATAATAGTACCGTACAAATCACTAATAGTCATATTAGTGATTTTAATTATATATTTACAAGCAGAAAGAAAATTTACTATATTAATATTAAAACGTGGTAATGTGACGACCAGATAGTAGCCACAGCGGGGTCAATTGAGTGCTGTATATTTTGTTTCGTATATTGTGTTTAAATTAAATTTTCAGTGTGAAAATAGTGTAATGATTGTTTCGTCATGCAATATATGGAATACATAATTTAGTATTGATTGGTGACTTACATGAGATTTTTCAATGTTTCATTATCATTTATTAATTTTTAAGTTAAGTTAATTTTACTTAATATTATTGTACGGTTTTATTCTCATTTTCGTAGTAGCCCTTAACTCCATGGAGTTTTTGGAGTTTACACTGGTATCTCGGCGCTCATGTAGAAGAAATTACTGCATGAGATATGGTTGTCTAGGCTTCAGCTTCCTTTGCCTTCTCTGTATCTGAGTAATATTTGATAGTTATCATTTTCATAACATTCTATTTTAGTATCATTATATCTATATTATATATTAATATCAACAATATTGCATTTCATTTTAAAAAAATATTCTCATTAGTTATTAACATAATGGCGAGCCTACCATTAGTCACTTAAAACTCTTGTCTTAAGGGTCACTCGACGTCATAAGACTTGGCTGTATGGGCTATAATTTTCTTTGTCTTCCCTATTGTTGGAAGAATTAAATAAAAAAGAACGAAAATAATTCGTGTCATGGGATTTGGTTTTAGAGTCCGACCGACATAATTGTGGACATATCTATAATCTTTCTAATCTGTGCTGTGATGTGATTGTTCTAGAATTTTGGTTTCGTACGCCTTTGCTTTGCGTGCGAATTAATTTTATTAATTATTTAATGTGTTCCTAATCAGCAAGAAATTACAGTATATTACTTTTGTGTTGAGTTTTCTATACAGTGCGGTAAAAGGAAATGCCTCTCAGGGGTGGCACCTTTGTGAGTTTGTATTAGTTTTACATCATTAACTAAATTGTGTGACAAAAATTTTAAACCCACTGTAATATTTAATAGTTTGTGGTGATATTTCTTTGATATTACAAATCTGCTTATCTGCAATTCAAAATATTATTTCATATTATTATATATGTACAGTCCATTTTTATTTATCTATTTTTTTGTACTAAACTTGAGCTCCAAATGCATGTTAAAACTGCATCTCGTGATGATTTTAGTATTCGGTTACCAGCACATTTTTGGCATATTTCCAAGAAAAGTATCCTTGACTGTGTGTATATAACAATAAGAAATTGAATCTGAATTAACATTGAATATTTTTGTTGATGATTTGGAAATTGATATAACAGCCTTATGGTGGTTTTTCACAGGATTGTTGATGCCTGCCTTATATAACTGTGTTCCTGAGTGCACCTAACTGCCTGCTTTTGAGGTTAGTCTTTTTATTCATGTTATTTAAATAGTCTAACAATTTTAACAAGGCACCGCCTTAATACCCA
This sequence comes from Acentria ephemerella, assembly GCA_943193645.1. Classification (NCBI taxonomy): domain Eukaryota; kingdom Metazoa; phylum Arthropoda; class Insecta; order Lepidoptera; family Crambidae; genus Acentria; species Acentria ephemerella. The sequence continues at coordinate 3,144,766 of OW971886.1, read as the reverse complement.
CAATTGATTTAAAGCTGTGTATAAATTACCAGTGGTCTGTCTGGTGGCTTACAATGGCATAATTCTTAAAAAAAAAACAGCACTGTTTGTAATTATAACTATTATGTATTAATATTTAAGATTTACTTAATCATAAATAAAAAATATTTATTAATAATATAGATACATTTCTGTAAAGAGTTTACCAATTATGCTGTGGAAACCTGTCAGTATACAGGAATACAGTTTATTCAATGGACTTTCATAAAGATTAATCTCTTCCTATTATGTCTAGGTCAAGTGGTCAGTACCACTTTTTTCTTACCAGAGCCAGTTCGAATCCCAGTAGGGGTAGATATTTGTAACATGAGAACAAATATTTATTCATAAGTCGTGGTATATGTTCATTTAGTATATTTTAGATATTTATATACATATTACTATTTATATTTCTCTGTTATCTAGTATTCATAATACTTAGTGCTAAATAATAAGGTGAGAGTGTGAGAATATTTCTTTTTACATACAAACCTATATTTCCTTTTTATTCTCCTTTAGGTAATTTGCAACCAATATAGGTTGACAATTTCAATTACTAATTGTAGGTTGATTATTATTCTGCATTAAGTTAATAAACAACATTTTTGTGCTTTACGAGTCTGTACGGCATAGCAGAATAAAGTGACTTTTTGACCTTCACAATCGTAGCTGTCTTGATGTGGTGTAGCTTAGTTTAGTAAGCTAAAACTTTGTGATATATTTTAATAACAATTACCTAAAATGATCACATAAAAAATTACGCTACAGTGAAGTAGCTAATGTCAAGTTAAAAATATCGTAACCAAAAATAAATCATTTAATTGGAATGTAAGTATGTACAGCTTAGCTCAGCTCATACTACTATAAAGACAAAATGAAGCATCATAATTTCATATATATGGGAAAAATAATAAACTATCAGTTTACAATTAAAACTGGGGGAGTGCATACAAAACTGAAAGTGTCAAAGTCATATAACGCTATTTTTCAAACGACGCAAGTTATTGTCATGTGTTTATGCATTTCTATAGATAATAATTTTCAAAATTGCCCCCTGTCACTTGTCGCTTGACAATTTGCACTCGACATATATCACTGACCATTGTCAACATGGTGAAATATAACTCCCGATATACAACTTTTCGTTGCGATCGCACCCACTTGCAGGCTCGTAAGTGTCATTTCAAAGTAACATTGAATTTGTTATGATACAAATTCCTCCCATAAGCGATACTTTTATCATTCGTGCTGTGCATTGTAGATACTACATCGACAATCATAGGCTACATACAAATACATACGCTTACAATGAAGCGTTACTGAAATAATCCCTGATTTTCTTAGAAAAGCGGAGAAATTTGCTAAACTTACTGCAATTGTACAAAGTACTCCACAATAACTTTGATTGCAATACCTTGAATGAATACGTGTATTAACGAGTCTCCAGTTCCTTGCAGGGAATTCGATTGAATTATCCTTACAAGTTAAAAAATGTAAATTAGTATTTATAGCTGGTCGCTATGCCCCTCTGTACAGAATTAAGTCAATATATATGATGATAAACTGTATAAAGTGGACTAAATAAAAATGGAGGAGGCTCTTTAGGATTTCGATAATTGACTGAGTCTTTACTATTTAAATATGAAGTTATATGACATCTATTTGAGATATAAGTATTCATTTATACTAACATAAAAAAGATATGGAAGTTTTCCATTGTTCTTTGGATAAAGAAATAGTTGAAAAGAGTTACTAGCGTCGCTATGGATTAGAGCGTCTATTTGCATCATAATGTTCCCTTACCCATTTTTTATTAAAAGGAGAATAAATTTTGTTAAATAACTGACGCTTCGCTCTGCGGTATTGTAAGCTGAGCTTAAAGGGTGTATTTAATTGAAAGTTTTATAAACTATGCATTACTATAAAAATAAAGGACTATGAAGATTCAAACAGCTAGGAGTATTCAGCGACAGGAGATATAATAAAACTCCTCGCTGCCTGAACCTTTGCCAGGATTTCACAATGGGCTTGTTAAATTGATCTAGTAACAGAAATAAATAATATATGCAATGATTTTTTAATAATGATTTTAAACATGATCGACACTAATATTATATCTAGTGAAGCATGAAGCGTATCGTCTCACGAGGATACAGAGATATGACACAGTTATGTAGATTATTAGGCACACGGTTTACATTACCAATAACGACTTAGGGTTTAAGTAATTAAACACTTTATTATTTGGCCTGGCTTTATCCCTGGTTAACTATCAAACCGGTCACAACTTCCAAACGTATTTCTTCTTTTTTTAATAAAAAAATAACCAGATACGCCTATACTGAGAAAATACACAATTGTCAGTAGTAAAATAATGGCCCAGAAAACGTGTTCCGACGGACTTCACAGAGTGTACGGTGTACGCTAAGCTTTTATCCCTTACGTATTTTACCTGGCTACCGGCAGTTACGCCTATAAACGGACGGAAACCGCCGAAGCTGCTAGTCTGCCTTCAAACGTCTATTATAAAATAAAGACCTGTCCATTAACGTCATGCATTCTTAATTAATTAATAAAGTAATAGTACAGACTAGTTTGGTAAATTGAGCCCACGTGATCGGTTTCTAATTTTGCGATTTTAAAATGAAAGTTATATTTATTAAACACGTATTATGAACTGTGTGCCAAAATGAGACATGCAAAATAAAATGAACGCCTAGCAGTCGCATGAATTTTTACTCTTATGTTTAACCTTTTAATAGTCGCGTAGCAGGTACAACTATACAACAACTTGTGTGTAGAAAAACATAAATACAGTCCAAGTCGAAAACCTCATCTCCAATTTTAACCACAGAATTAAAAGAATTAACTCATAAGATACGAGTTATTTCGTTCTGAATACTGAATGCTATTATTAATTTATTATCATATTATAGGTTTGTAAGACGTCGCGAGTATAATAATTTTCTATGCTTAAATGGAAACATGTATGGCAACATGACCAGTTTTGGCCTAGGCGAGATATGACGAGATGACAAATTACAACATACTAAAACATAGGTCAGGGTTCCAAAAACAGTAGCAACCTCAAAAGGCGTCAATACGACATCATCGTGTAAAGCCAATAATAGGGTTGCTTATTACCGTTCAATGACATTTTATTGTATGGTAAATTTTAATAGGGCAAAATCGATTTTGACCTTAGGATAATTGATTGATAATGACAGATCATACCAAATGACTGGTAAGAATAGGTTATCTATACTCTAACGTCGTCGCATCGTGGTCATTTACTTTATTGTATAAGTTACACAGATGCATAAGAGTATCACTCATTTGTCATCGGTATAAATAAATTAGGTCTGTCTTAAGTCAAGATTAATTTTTTTCCTTGTAATATTAACAGGTAAAGTCGTGCCTGCTCCGGCTCCGCAATATTGTCGATATTATTGTACCATTAAGACATTCATATTTTTGACCACAGACGAAACTTAATAATTTCACTGATATATGAGAATCAACCTTCATAATAATAATATAAATACGAATGTTTGTTTGTTTTTTTATTTAATTAACGACTAATGAAACGATATGGATAAAATTGAATCCTGAACTTTTGGAAAAATAAATGATGTCGTATATGATTAAGACTGTATTATGAAACGAAATTCACGCAGGTGGCGCTTACAGCGAATATTATTTATAATTATGCAGTTTCGTGATAATATATAATAACTTATTTACTATTTTTGAGTTATATGACATAGACACGTTATAATACTCCTCCACCTAATTAACTAAACCGAGACACTGATGTTAGATTACTACTAGTAATAAGATTATAAGTCTAGTAATACCATCATATAGTGTAAAGATTTTATTAAATACAATTTTCATACTATCAATATGTAATTATAGTAAAAATAGTTTCGTTAGTAATGATTATCGCCTGCTACTACTACGCGATTATTAAAAGGCTAAAAATAAGACTAAAAATTTAAGTTGCAGTAAATGTAAACCAAGCTGTGTGTGACTGTTCCAAATTCTATCGAGTATGTTGATAAAATATGAACAGAACAGTAAAATATTGTATTTGGTACAATATTGTATTAAAATTCTTGAATTATGGCGGCCGATTCTATTTGGGCTTCGTTTATTATCATTAGAACCAGTAACCCTGCCTCCTTACCTCTCGTATTAGTTTAGTCAATAGGGTGAATCATTATACACCTACGACTTTTTAAATTTTTGATCCTTTTCGTCTCTTACATTATGCCCCTTACAAGTCCGCAACCCGTTACTCACATACAAAAATATAAACAAAATTTCTATTATGCAGATAATTTACACATGGCAGTATTCAAGTTGTACGCAATACCTATTTGAAATTAATTTATTGTAAAGATACGAAGCCGTTTTAAATCTTATCTATTGATTAAAATCCGTTAATTAACAAAGGCGACTTTTCTAACACTAAAATCAACCGTAACATGTCCTATTTGACATTCAATGTTTTCTAATAGTAATTACGTAATCGGATGATATTCAGAATTAAGTAAGTACATTTTATGTGCTTATAAAAATACTGTGTAGGTACTGTTATATTTATTATTTAATTTTTCATTGAACTACATTCCTTTTAAGTGAAATGCATCGTAGTACTATGAAAAGTTCCAAAAAAGTTCTTATTTTCTAAAGAAGGTAATCTCGATCATTGTCCACATTTCCGAGTATAACGTAACGGTTCTGATTATAAAATCTATACCTGTATAAAATGAGTATATTTTTAATTATTGCTTACTAGCCCTAAGAGCAGGCACAGGCAATGCGGTAAAAATTATGCGCAATAGGTACTTGCTGTTTATACAACATGCAATTTGTTAAGGCAAACCTAACGTGGGAGGCAGACGGCGGCGGCAGTGATTCAGATAGTTGTGGGCTGTCAAGGACTTCCCTTCTACTGCACCTAAAGGAAGGAAACAATATTTACAAATAAACACGTGGCGTTAGTATTACTATATATTTAGAACAAGGCGACCTCTAAGTCCACTTCCATGCTGAAAGATTCTACTAATCCGTACTAACTTAACCCTCAATGTACTGCGTAGATAAAAGTTTCATGATGCACCATCATGCATTAAAGCGGCGAGTTTATAGTTTGTAATTAAATATTTATTTAATGAATGAATAGTAATTTTAATGAATTATTTTATGATAATTAAAGAAAATTGTTATAAATCATCATCATCACTCTCACATTTTAATGCATAAACACGAAGGAACTAAAATACTGCATTTCTATCATATGAACATAAGCTTAATAAATTTTTATTTTGCGCCATTAGGGAAAACATAAAGTAGTTCTCTAGCATTGATCGTGATATATGTGACGTAATCAGATGACTTTCGTTTTCTAAACTGACATTAGTTTTCGTATTCACTAATAGTATAAAAATAATTTAAGTTTAGTTATCATTAAAATTTTAATAGTACTCTGTTCAAGTAACAATGGACAATTGTAACACATAAAGATATATATATAAATTATCATTATTTTTAGCTAATAAAATAGGTACTAATTGTTTGGTCAATACTTATTTCTTTACTCATAGCAGCTTTTCATTTTTAGATGAAAATGCATTTATGCTTTCCCTGGAAGTTTTAGGCTGAGTCGAATTAAGACCATTCCCGTGTAGTTAAATACCAACATAGACAGATTGTGTTACACTAGGATTTCCTCTGCTTCATAAGTGACTTATGACCAACGAATATTACGATATATGAATACGTACTCTTACTTGCATTTCCAAATAATTCTGTTATTGCCAGGAATTTGTTTGGAAATTTTACACAGATAATGAATAAATAATTGAAAAAGAATAAAAGCATTGCAAGAAAAATGAGATAGCAACAGACAATTTTTGTCGTATAGTAAGATGCGAGTGTCAAGTTGTCAAATGAAACTTTGCGTTTTTGCAAAATGAAAACCTCTTGAAGAAGATTTATCTTTAATTTTAATTTTACCTATCCCATTTTATTATACCGCCGTTATGTGAGAACTAATTATGTTTAAGCAAATTTAATCCAAATTAATTACATTCAGTAAACAGTTATATATCATAATCTGTACCAATTTCAGATACACCTATGAATTTTTAATTGCCTTGATAAAAGCGATTGCCAGTCTAAATGAAGTTTCACAACATATATAGCAAATTCCCCGTGTCACACAGACCTGCGTCCGTTCTTGATCTTCATCTCGTCAAGTGGTGCTCAGTGACGCAAGAAATATAATTTGTATAGTGTTATTCCAAATGTTCTATTTCGGTGATTTGCGGCACCCACCCACAACACAGCAGTGTAGCTAGCGACCGAACGCTCGGCACAGAACGTGTAACTGTTTAATTTGAAATTGAAAAGTTGTATTAATCTCGCGCCGAAAACCACCAACTATAATTTCATCTATGTCAATTATGTATAAATAAGAAAACGATGACGGTGTAAAATGAAGCGAAACGTGAGTATCTAGTTTCTACATCTACTAAACAATCGCTTAAAACATAAGTAAGTAATACATTAATTAAAAGTAATTTTTTATTAGTAATATTACACCATTTTTTTTTTTTCACGAAATAAAACATGTATTATATATACATATGTATTAAAATAACGATTCTTATACTGATAACATATAGATTTATAATCTGACGTATCAAACAAAATAAAACTCAACTTTCCAACAACTTTGAAAGTTAAAAATTTACTGAAATAAATGTATTGCATTCCAATGATATTAAATGCATTCTTAGTTCCTCCTACAACATAGTCATGTGAAACTTATAGATTGACCTTGATGTATTTCCAGAATTTTGTTGTATGAATATAATATTATTGGCCACTTTTTAATATTTTCTGTGTGTATTTTTTATTCTTTTCCATAACAATGTTTCAAAACTTAAAACAATTTCCATAGTCTTTCTAGAGCTACTAAGCAAACTTGACCGTATCTATACATACGAGTATACTAGATACCGAATGGCTCAATCTAATTAAAATGCTCATTTCCTTTATATATTACTCTATGGCACTAGGAAAAATACTTAATAGTAGGAAGTTATTATGTTTGTCACTGTAACACAGCCACTCATTAGTACTTACCTGTGAACAAGAAGTTCTTAGCTGCCTACTTGCTTAACTGGGATATAACTGAATAAATAAATAATTAAATTTTATTATTTTACTTTCTATGATAAAATGTTCTACAAGTGTGTCCGATTGGTGATTTATGATTGTGTGCTTTAAAAAATCAATTTTATTTAAAAATAATTTGAATGATCTTGCGTATTGTTAGTATTGATTGGGTGTTGTTTAGGTTTGAATATCTGTCTGGTGTTCCAGATGTTTTCCTTCTGCTTCCTCACGCTATGATTAACGCTGCTACCTAATTCAATAAGAATGTACATGCTTTTACTTACTTGAATGCATAATTTGTCAGTTGAATTCACTGAACCGTGGAGTACTGGGTGGGTCGTCCACGCCGTCGTATCGCCCGTCGTCGCCCAGTGCTTGCGTGCGTTTGTCTTGGGTTATTGGGCCATGAGTACTTTATACACCTTTGTTTTCATGTTTCGTGATGTTCATATTGTTCTAAAATTATTTACAATTACACTTACACGGCAAAAAGGTTAAATAGTAAGTCATACACACGGGACGCTGACGCTAATATCGCTGGAGGGGGACGCCTCTGTAGAGCATGTACACAGATTATGAATGACCAATTTGTGAAATAGAAATTTGATAGAATTTAGCATTTTATAGTAGTTCGAATAATGACATCGTTTACAAAAATAGTTTACTTCTTGCCATAGAAAGTTAATACTCTATGTAACTATTTTGTCTCGTACGACATTCGACATACGCAACAGAGCATATTATAGCTATTCTGAGGATGATTTTATTTATAAGGCCGTTTATATTAGCTATATATTTACTTATGTACTTAATTTAATACCAGTAGGTAACTGTTAATTATTGTTTGATAATAAACGGTGCAGTGGTAAATATTGATAAAGACATTGTATTAAATATTTAGCTCTGATTTTAATATGATAATTGTTAAATTGTGCAATGAAGAATAAATAAATAAATAAGTTACAAATGTTAGTAGTACGTACATGTAATTGTAACCACTTGATGACATCGTATTCAGTAAAAAAATTGTATTCTGATGTGCGCCTTAGTATGCGCACATCAGAATCAATGTAAATTTAAAAATCAAAGTAGTAAATTAATAAAATATATTCGATAACAAAAGTAACTCGCAAGCTTACATATCTATCTTTGTGTAGACAATTTAATATTTTCCCATATAAGTTCCCAAAATTTTACAGATTGACCTACGTAAATACTCGACCAAATTATTATTTTTCCTAAAAATAAAATGGTTATCTACAAATCAAACATATTTATGGCACGGGGAAAGAGACGGTTCATAAAATTGTCACAATATGCATCCAAAACAAAACCGCGTCTACAGTCTATTGGCTGAAACCACCTACTTCATATCTGGAGATTCAATTTCCAATGGGGATAGAAATTTTCAGCTTGCTTTCGTTGGTGGTGAGGATTTTTGTAAGTCCGCTTAGCTAGATACCACCATCTTACCTAAGTCTGCCACCATAACAGAATAGTGTTAACAGCATTGTGTTCCGGCGATTGGAGGTAAGATAGCCCAGTTCCTCTGGGGTTGAAGAATCCGGGTGTAGCTCGTTTCCATCTTTGACCGTATCTTCACTTACCACCAGGTGAGATGAAGGTCAAGAGCTACCCCGTTATGAATAAAATAAAGTAAAATACGGAAACGGAACTACGTGCAAATGAAAAATTGTTTATTATACAATATTAATGATAAAAAATTGTAAACAACGATAATAATTTCTCTTCAGTAGACTTCCTATAAGAGTTTTTTTATAATACGACATCATCACGAAAATATAAGTAGGTACTAAGAAATTTTATTTAAATATAAGTATTTAACAACTTTATCTCGTAAGTTCTACTCGTTCGATCAGTTAAAAGTTTATAACTACGAAGGTTCGAGACAACTTAAAGCGCAGTCGTCAAAAAACCTCCCAAGTTCTAGGATTTAATCTATCGATTCTATCATCTTTGTATACATTGCCGCTTTTGTCAATAGTATTGTGTTGGTGTAATAGGTTCTAGCAGGAAAATGTTCGCGTTATGAAAACGGTCGTTTGCGGAGGGGTACACGAGGTTTTCGATTGTTCGTGTGCTTTCGAGAATCGTCTGCTCAGTTCGAGTCGAACCCACTACGTCTATATAAACATTGAAGGCTGGCGACCGCCGCAGTATAAAGCGAGAAACCGTACGGTGTCATTGTTTGAACAGTATTAAAATTTTCGTGTCTTTACACTACAAAGTGAAGTGATTATTGTGTCAGTGCCAAGGATTAAGAAATGGAATCGCCTGTCGTAGTAGATAAGCCACCGGAGTATCATGGGAACGCTAAGGATAGTGAGGTAGGAAGTCTCTCATCTCAAAATTTAAATACCTAGTTATTTGCAAATAAACTAAATATTTTGATAAGTTCTCAATGAGTCTGGGAAACATTTTTATTGATTGTTTTTATTTTATTACTAATAAAGTAAAAATAATCAAATTATTACTATTTATTTTTCTACTTCAAAAACAAGATCCGAATTAAGCATCATAAAGAAAGAGCTTGTGTTGTGGACACTTGATCAAGTAGAAACTATAATATCAGAAATTCACTAAATTCAAACCAACATCCATGACTGCTAAACATAAGAAATGTTCATACTAATTATTCAAATTACAAACACAAACAATAATAGCCAAGATCTAAGGAGGATCGCGACCCTAGTAAAATAATTATTGCAAATAAATTGGTTAAAATGAAAATTAAATATAAAGAATATCAATTAAACATTTATTCTCATTTTCCATAGTTCATACCTTATTATTTTTAGTAAATTTGGTAGATAGTTAATATTAAGTACAAAATTAAGAAATGTATCCCTTGTTCTTTTTTGGCGTCCGGCCAGGTGGTGTGTCACTGCGACGAGGTTAAACATTCTGCTATTGTTTATATTTACCAGCTGTATACCACGCTTAATTTATTAATCACCCATTCATATAAATCTATAATTATTAAAGGTTTTTTTTATAAGTTATATATTCTGAAATACTTGTACTTCTTTTTGTTGCTGTAGACTGGTCATTCAGAATCCTGTATCAAAATGATCATCAAACCATCTTGAAGAAGTAGTTTGCAGTCGTACAATTTTTTCATGTACACACATTTTTTTACACACGATTAGCGATATCGTTTTCTTTCTCAATTTGAATATGTTATCATTATAGTAAAAAAGGCCGTTGTTTTAATCGTCAGATATTCATATAGCGATTTTAATGATGGTAACATTTCCTAAAGAAAACTCATCTTGTCAAATTATTGCTTTGATAAACGTTATTTGTGTATTAAAAAATAGACCCTTTCCCCTTAGTTAATTATCTTGCTTACCAATATATAAATCCATATGTTGTAAATTATTATAATACCTTTCCACATATTGTATCCTTTTGGATATTTGAATTGAATATAAATTAACTGATTTTGATTTGTACAAGTTTTTTTTTTCGAATTTAGTATACTTTAAGAGTTCCGTACCTAAAAAGGAAACGGAACCGTTATAGGATCCTGATAATCCTGAACTATTTATACACCGACAAATTCGAACTCACCGAGATTCCGAGATCGAGACCGAGTTCGTTCTCAGCGAGTCCAACTCACACTTCTCGGGTTTTTTTACTAATAATATTCGTAATACTGTGATGTGGGTGGGATGATTTAATGAAGTCAATAATTAACGTTTGAAGACTGTAATTAATTGTCAATTGTTATATTAAACAAAAGTATATCAGAATAGTTTTCCTGTGGGATCGAATCTGGAATGATGAGAACTAGTTCCAGACGACTTAGCCCAAATAATACTGACTGAATGGGGTGGGATGTTCCCCGAATGGCAGTCACATATCGGGAAACAGTGTTGGTATGCCTCCCACAAGGTGGATCGGTGGATCCACATCTGGTAAGGGTTGCGGGCAGCCGATGGATGCGGGCAGTGCAGGACTGATCAGTATGTAGATCCTTGGGGTAGGCCTATGCCCGAGATTGGGCGTCTCGACTCACATGATAATGATACCAAAATAGTATTTAGTTTAACGGTATAAGTAGGTATATAATATACAAAAATAGTTTCACGTTAAATTATAAATAGTTTGACGTCACGCGCGCAAATTTCGTGAGTCACATCAATAAGCGACCATGCGCTGGCTGGTGCTCAGTATCGAACTAAATTGAAACATCGTTTGCTAAGGTTCAGATACAGGCATCATCTAAATTTATATTTGGGAAACGTATTTAAATAAGAAGTTATATGGTTAATTTCAACATAATCTGAACCAAGTTAAATCATGGAATGAAACTGTTTTTGATCTTTGATGTGTATTATCTAAGAAGTCTTCCGGCTGATGCCAATATTCATTCTACAGAGTATAGATAGTGATAGGAATACCACAGTTAGGTTTTGAATTTGTATTGGGCGTAAGCTTATGTTATTTAAATATATATTCCCTGTGTATTTGTAGTTATTACGATTAAAATAATAATTAAATTATAAAGGTTATTTCACTTTCGATTTTGATGAAAATTCTGTGTTTGAGAATCATAATATTTATAACATTCATAATAATTATTATAGCCTGTGAGAATCCACTTTCAGTTTGAAATAATATGATACGAATCGTCTGCTTCCTCTCCTGAAGCTTAGTGACCGATCTTAGTGCATAAAAAGTTTTGTATTCGTTGAGAATATTATCTGGAGACTTTCATATTTTCTTTAAGTTTACTGACATGTTGACTGACTTCTACAGAACAGTATTTTTGTTAACATTAATTTTGTTTTGAGCAAATAAATTTTTTTGCATGTATCTAACGTTAATTTCTTTTTAGATTTTGATCAATTACTTAATTCTTTTAAATTATCATAATGTAACCCTACCAGCGCAATAGTTAAGAAAAACAAGTAAATCAGTCAGGTTTGCGGTCCAAAGGCTAACTCGTAGTCTGTTCATTTGTAAATCCATATAAATATCTCCTCTTTGAGGTGATGATGTCATCCCATTATTTATCTTAGATGGCAAAATGACTTGCTTATGTAGAATATACATAAATGGACTTAGTAGTTTCTCGACGTGTCACGTGCCGCCTACGGAACTGTTATTAATACAAATAAGTCGATTTCTATATTATTTAATCATAATTTGCGATCGCATTCGGTTCCAATCTAATGATGGATATGCATTTAGAAGCTCTCTAAAGTTTGTCTTCCTGTTCATAAATGTTAACAGTTTTCTCTTAATGCCATATTATATGCCTGCGTGCCTATATCTGTCCATCACAAACACATTTGTGTAATGTGGCATTTTAACGGTCAATGACTTGGTTACGTCACTGGTAACTGTGGTTTATAATAAACTAAATTTATTTTAAGAAATTACAAGTGTGATTATTCCGTTTGCTGTTCATATAATTTATGAACATCTTAATAAACATGGTAGAAATTATTAATATATGAATACTTGTTTCAAAGTTTGATAGAGATATTATTTTCTTCGGTCACTAATTCTATTCTTCCTTGCCTTCCTTCCTTCGGTTGGAAAATTACGATGTAATTTCGTGACATGTGTGTCTCAAAATTAATCGTAGTTTTTCAACCACTCGTTCACATTGATTCGTAAATGACGCAAGGTTGCTATTGGTTTTGTTCGACTTAGCCACGATGATGTCATTGTGTAAACATAGTGTGTAACTTATTACTTAACATAAAAGAAATTCTTGTAGCTTTTAACGTTATGGTTCTGTTTTAATACCGGATGCAAAACGTTTGGTCCTCTAGATAAGACGCCAAAAATAGAACTGTAAACATTTATTTCTTAATATTAATTTAATAAAATTTATTAAACCTACCAATTTATTGATAAAAATTTAAACAAAAATGAATTTATATGAAACATGTTCATTATACAAGTTTATAATTGAATGCTGATACGAAAGTCGCTGCAGTGAAGTTGTTTCGCAGGCCTTGCCGTATATGGGCACTTCTTCACGACCAACTACATAGTACACCTGCTGTCCTATACAAGGAGATATGAAATTGTCAAGCAAGAATAATTCTTGTTGCGTTTTCATTAGATGGAATTCATAAATAGTGATAGGTGTCAGTCACAGTACTGTTTACACCTTTTAGCGATTCCATATCCGCGTTCTCAGAACTGTGTAAAATGGATGCAATGACGAATACTTACCAGTTAGGTTGAGTGAGTGTCAATTTTCTACTATTAGAAGATGAATTCTGAATGTCATTGATGTACTAATGTGAACTGTCGTATGTGGATACATGTATAAGATAAAGCTTATAAAATTCATAAAATGTTTATTTGTATTCTATTAGTTATTTTATATTGATATTTAACGGTACAGCTATGAAGATCTGGTTCGAGTAGGTCCATGCATATATGCGATACGATTTATAAATATTTTCTCGAAAATTATCGAGTATGATTGTATGTAATAAAACAATTTACAGTATATTCATCTCGATGTTTGGTTGTTACAGCGCGGTTTTCCGTTTGATGAGGAAGAAGGGTCGGGCGCTTGGAGCGAACTCGCGTCGCGGCACCCCGACATAGCGGCGCGCTTGCGGCAGCGACCCGCCACTTGGGCCCGAAAGCGCCGCCCATCCAGCCAGGACGCCACCGACGGTACGAACTTCACATTTAGTTTGCTTAAGATGCATCAATTTTTTGTGACAATAATTATGTCGAATATAATTAGATTAGATTAGTAGATGAATTAAAAAAAATGATTTTATTTTTTCCCTAGAAATAAAATCAGTTGTTAAATAAATTAAGTAAAGAAAATAATCTTAATCTTAACTCTGCGTACTATAGATCTCTGTCTATTAGATATGCATAGTATAGGGTTTTGCCCTATTATTGAAAGTTCTCAAAGAACTTTCAATATTTATCTGCTTTCGCCTTGAATAGTAGTAGTTAATAAGCTCTAATTAATTCGTTTTTTAAAGATTTTTAAATAAACATTTGATTTTTACAGATTTCGGCGACGGCTTCGGAGGTTTTGACAGATTCCCTTTCGACGATATTCCATCAGAGTTTAGAGAACACTTCCCGACTCATTGGAATCGAAGATTCGGTTCAAGGGCTGAACCACAGACACAAGCACAGCCACCCCCGCAGCCAAACTCGCCAACGAATTCATCTCCACACCAAACCACAGCTACACAAACCGAAGATACTCCGGGGCCCTCAGTCCCCCCACACCAAACGCATATCCCTCAGTACGGACTAAGAAACACTGTCGATCTCGGTCAAAAAAGTCCAGCCGACCCCAGTTGGGTTGAAGCTGAGGAGCGAAACCAAAGGTCTATGTCAGCACCCCCTGACAGTTGTACAGTTGACCAAAGTAATTCACCTAAAATGAACGCACAGAATCACCAGGAACAGGGAAACCATCCCCAACATTCAGATCATATTCCCCAACAACATTCAAATGTCAGACATATACCAATTTTCGTAGAAGGAAGAGACGAGCCAGTAATAAATAAATCAGTTGACCATGGAACTCACTTTGGCGAAACAACACCATCTTATGCATCCTCTCCACCGAAGCCGCATCCACACATCGATAGGGAACAATACTTTGCTGAAGAACCAGTATTTCACGCTCCACCAAACTTTTCTAGATCGTTTGGAACTCCATTTAATAAAGGATTTAGACAGGGTCCACAACCTTTTGTCCAACAAAAAGTTTACCCACAGACTGCATTCACGCGTGGTGTTTCTCCTCAGAGATCTCAATCCCCCTCACAGACTCACCCCGAAGAACATTTTGTTAAAGTACCAGTTCATCACGAACATACTGCTACAAAGTCTGAACACACCAAACCTCAACAGAAACAGCCTCCACAACAACAGCATCAAACACCGCAGCAACAGCCACAGCCGCCGCCGCAGCATGAGCAAGCTCCACCAAAGCAGCAAACTCCACCTCCTCAGCCGAAGCAACAGATTCCACCCAATGATCCAATAACGCAAATATTAAGTATTCAAACTGATGTTTTGAACCTAATGACAGAAGTAGAAAACTTTACGGGCTCTAAAAAAGATAAGAGATATTTATTTTTAGATGAGATGTTGACTAGGAATCTCATTAAACTAGATAATATCGAAACTGACGGTAAGGAGAACATTAGACAAGCGAGAAAAGAAGCTATTAGGTGTATTCAAAAATGTATAGCTGTACTAGAAGCCAAAGCGGATAAAGGTGGCAGTGCACCACAGTCTCAAGACGTAGAAATGGAGGAAAATATTGAGGCAACAAAAGAGAAACCGGTGATGGAAAATGGGTTGGAGTTGGAAATGAAAGACCCATCCAGTGACGGAACAAAGGGTGAAGTACAATTGGAACAGCAGCAGATTGTATCTCCACCAGAGGAGAAGATTGAATCCAATGCTGTAGAAGAAACGTTAGAAGCTGCTCCAGTGCCTGAAGTCAAGGATGTTACAAAACCCGAGGCAACAGACACTCGGCCTGTAAACGAACAGGTTACTGAACATAACGCGGAAAGCACTGAAGAGAAAAAATGCCAAGAGGGTGTTGATAACAAAACAAGCGTGACAAAGAGTGCTAAAAATGTAAAAAAACGCGATAAAAGTAAAGATAAGAAAGAATGTCCAAAAGATAGCAATAAGGAACATACAATTGAGGAACAGAAGGCGAATGTCATGCAGATGGACGATAAAGGTGACAAAACTAAAACACAAGCAATGGAGGTAGACGGTGCTGCTAGTCAATAAATTTAGCTTTGCCTTAGTAAATTACTTCATTTAGATACACTATTTGATGCACAGGGCCTAAATTTTTTGCCTTTCTTACTCTTCTTGTTAATTATTTGTGCATTAACAACAGGTGTTCACACTTGTATAGTGTTTATGTTTGTACAATTTACGTTTTTAATATTAAAACAAATATGTAAAGGAATTTGTTATCCTTTAGGATTTGAAGTGGTCTCCTCGTATTTAAATCCTAATATTTAATTAATTTATTGTTTATCAGTACTTGATAACGGCATTTTATATAATAAATAATAAGTCCATAAATTGGGTTTTTGTTTTTTCCTATTATGTACATAATTAACTTTGTACGCGTGGCATTTAGTATATATATCTTCATTTTAATGGAGCCTTTATTTTGTATTCGACCTTTACCAATACATGAAAACTGCAGTTAATTTCATGCAGCAAGGTCTTGCATGATGAGTGTTATTCTAAGAAACTAGCTGACCCGGTTTTGCCATATAAATTATTTCTAAAAAAATTTGTTTAGGACCACGCTTATCACCTCCGGATATAAACAATATCCTAAAACTATTAAGAGCTTTCTTAGAAATCTGTTCGTATTAATCCGATAACATTCACCGACTCGATATTTTTATATACTATAGATATAAGTATGACTTTTTAAGAGATCATAGTGATTTGTCAAGTCCAGAATATTTTGCCAAAAAAACTATGATCTAACATTTTGCAATACAAGTTTGGCAAGTTGACAAAGTTTAATTTAAAATTGCTTCTTGCTATCGGTAATTTTATGAAAAATATTGTTCAGTCTAAATTAATTTATTTAGTACATTGCATATCCCCGTGCGTGACGATGAGGATCCTAATTGAGATTCGACAAAACGTTTCAATATTACAATTCCAGTTAATTGATGCTTTCTTTAAACTGCAACAATTGCGTCGTTCAGTGTGATCTTAATCACATCTATTCCATGGAGATCGTGATCTGAAGTGTTTTTACATTTTTGTTGTTATCAACTGACAACTGAGTTATGTTAAGCTTGTATTTCCTAAGATTATGGTATTTTGAAAGCAAAAATAATAAAAGGTAAAATTTTAAATACATATGGATTATTCTAGACATTTATAATTGTCAATGAAAACTAATTTGTGTTCTCTTTTTTTTATTCAATTTCCAATAATTGCCTTAATAAAATAAAAAAGCATTTATAACTAAGGCTACATACAATGATTGCGGAAATAAAAATCTGAATAATTTATCATATCACAGAGGCGAAATGCCAAATTATACTAATACTAAGTAAGAGTACATCCATTAGTTAGGTCTTATTTCTATGGTACCTGTAGGTTTTAATAAGCAATTAAAGGGTACCTAATAAGTGGATACAGTATATGGAGAACTAATGTAATATACCCACTACGCAAGAAAAATAACATTGGTCTATATGAACATTTATACTAATTTAAAGATAATTATTTATTTATTAACAATAAGTAGGGCCATTTGCACATACATGTTATAACTGACCCATAAGTGTTAATGTACAAACTACATAGGTACAAAATATTGCTACTTTTATGTTTGAGTACGATCGTTCTCTCATTATTAATGCAATTCGGTCAGCGGTCATAAATGTAGGTTTAAAAGTATTGAATGGTTTTAATAAGCTTTTTATAAGTAATTTAACTTTTCACATCTGGCATTTCCAATACATATAATATTGTAAACAAAATAAAATACAAATATTCTTTATTGCACACAAATTATTTAAATAAATCAACACAACTAAATATGGTTAAATATACAAAATGCGGCCTTATTGCTAAACGCAATCTATCTCTCTCAAAGTATACCTTCCTCTCCCCTCTCCTCCGCCTAACCCTGTAGACTTAGCACTTACGTGGACAAAATTTTTCTACTCCATATATCTCCACTAGACAGGAGATAAAATTCCTCTCTAACTAGCAATGTTTTTCTCCCTTTGTTTTTTGTATATGGTTAGGCCCGTCAATGAACCCATCACTCACACGATTGATATTCTCGTAAGATTGGCGACACCGTCAAGAGAAATTTTGCCACAAGTTTGAGACAAGGCTCTTCACATTCCATGATAGCCAAAGGGAGAGACAAGAACTTGCCTTGTCCCCGGTGAGACATAATTCACGCCTAGACCTATTGGTGAGTTTTGTCATATTTAATAATTTTGGCATACAGTATAAACCTCTTTATACATATTTTTTTTAAAGATGAGTGGCTTTTTGTTACCTATATCTACGATGCTTACGGGCTATATCTTCGCGTATCAGTTATAGGTATATAAATCTTTGCCGGTAAGTAATTCTAAATCTATTATTATATTAAAATTATCCTTATTCCCATTCCTTCATAACCTTGTCCCAATCATCATCAGATATGAACGGTTTATCAATGCAATTGATCATGTACTCCCCACAGAAGATACACTCGCTCGCTACAATGTCGTCCACTTCATTCTTGAGCACCTCCCGAAGAGGCAGGCCGCTAGAAGTGATGGTTGACAGCTCTATGTTGGACAGAACTGACAGTTGTCGTTGCAGATCTGTCAGCTTGTTGCGGCGTGCGGGGCCTGAATATATCATATACATTATAATTCATTGATTAAATATATATTGATACCAAGATTGTCATAATATGATAGGATCAAATATTATGGATTCATATTTAATATAAAAATAAACTGATCCAGGACGCGATATTAATGAAGATATAATGGGGCCCCCCATTATCTAATCAAAATGAGGTATATTTGGTAACGTGTGTTACGAATACCAAATGCAATATGTAAGTATAAAAATATAAATAATATTTTATTATACTATACGTTAAGTTTGTGGGCAGGATATGACACAAGTATGCAATCAGAGAGATGGGACACCGTGTACGGGCGTAGCCACGCACATCGCGTATCTTTCACTATATAAAAATGCACCCGTCAGTCACAAAAAGTATTAAAAATAAAGACGCCATTCGAAACGAGCGATATCGTATTGATAAATAGTTTCGGTAACCTTAATTTAAATTCACATTTGACGCGTGGTCGACTGTATCAATGTGACCTCACCTCACGCCATGGTTCGTTCCAGGATGGGTAATTCAAATTTGTTATCGCGATCTCCGTGCTTCGGAAGGCACGTTAAGGCATTGGTCTCGGTTTTTACGGGAACTGCTCCCCCCCCCCCCCTCCAAACCCGCCTTCGGCCAGCGTGGTGTTATGGTCCAAACTAATCATGTATTTGACCTATATAGAAAGTGGATTGTTTGTGTGTCTCGTAGTGGTATGCATATAGGGTGAAGATATTAATATAATTAAAAATGTTTATATGCATGTTTTGTATTAGACTCGCAATCCATAGTAACCTCACTACCGCAATGGTAGGGCAGTTTTTTCAGATCTGTCTCCCTCTCCAATGTATGTTAGTGGATCTCAATGCACTGACCTAGTATCGGCTGTATCTCCGCGAGCAGGCAGTCCCCGTGGTACTTGTGTCCGCAGGGGAACAGGTAGAAGGGCCGCAGCAGCAGCGCTATCTCGCAGAGGCAGCACGCGTCCGTCACAGACACGAGCACGCTGCGGTTACGGAACGACTGGATCTCTGAACGAACCTGACAAACGGAGACAAATTTATGAAAAATAAACCATAGAGTTCCGTACACTCGGAGTGGGTAGGGTACTGATTGGACAAAGTTAAAAATTGTAGCATAGTATATTTTGTGTATATGCTATTATTTAATAAGACCTATGACTATATATTATTAATGTATATTTAGTATTTGTGTTATATATATATATTTAGTATTTTATTTTTTATTCCTGCCCATCCTAAGTTTACCTCGAAGACATCGCTTATAGCGGTAAGAACGCCCTTTATACAAATTTGGTTTTACGAGATCATTTCCTATTTACGAGTATTTCTTCTTGAATTGGTTGATGTACAATAAATATATTCTATCCTAATCTATAGATGCTTTGTCTACTACTTGTACCATATCGTACTGTCGGAACGAAATGCCAAGGTAACATTACTTCGATTCCACCGACGACACGACCTGGTGACGCGAGCTATATGCAGCGCTCGACGGCTGCCATGTCTTACAGCTAGCCGTAGTAAGGCTTACACTATGATTGGTAGTTACTCTTTCTACGAGACTGTTTTCGGGCCATATGCCCAAGAACTGTAGAATTATTTCCATATACTAGTAGTAGTCCGAATGAAGTCGAAATTGATTTGAGAACTACAACACATTGTATAAAGTACTTTTTTAATTTGTGTACTTACATATTCAGCTGATTTTGTTGCATCTTCCATCTCTGTTTTAAGTTCTTCGATTTGGCTATTATATTCCTATAAATAAAACAAAATTATCTCTACAAAATAACCTTAGCTAAGCTCTTATATAATTATTATACTATTTGGGCGCACTATATAATTCTTAATATTATTAATGGTATATTAAAGAGGCAGAAGTCCCGAATGAGTCCCACCATACACTCGAAGAAATCCGAAACAGGATGATTACCGAGGGAAATCGTGCATTGTAATGATTTTCAATTAAATAAATATTCATACATATTCAATTTCTATGTAACATAGGTGCAGTCACGGAGAAAACTATACGAGCTACTATTTCAAAAAGTCTTAAAATACTATCGACAAAGATATGGGCACTGTTTAAACATAACTACGGGAAATTATGATATTTATATGAATTTCTAGACTGAAAAAATTATTTACGATGTCCATTTTATACCTACTGCACCAAAAGGATTGTTATGTTTTTGATTAGAAAGTTTATTTTTTGCAATATTTTATTTAACCCATAATTGTAAAGAAAAGATAAACGATAAACTTACGCAATGAGATTATCATTTCAAAATCAAATACCGACATTTAAACACTTGATTTAGAACATCATAATCATCATTACATTGTTAACATTTCAAGGAACTGAGTTCCAAATTAAAGTTCGTGTCTGCATAATTACCTCTAGCGATTGACATATGGGCTCCCTAAAATGGTCTATGGTTACGACGTCGCTGAAGAAGGGTAGAATATCCTCGATCTTAATAAACGGACACTCCTTCAAGAAACTCATCGCCTCCTTCAGGTCTTGGTTCTTTTTTATCACATACTCAGCTACAAAAGAAAAAAAAAATAGAAACCATGTAACTCCTTACATATACCGTATACCTTAAAGTGTTATGTAAAATTACTTAGAGCAAAATTCAATAAGGTAATTTATATCTGTTAGTAAGTATATCTACAATAATAATTTGTTAGTAGGTAAATTCAGAAATATGAAATTTGGCTTGACATGTTAAAACATTAAATCAGTCTGTATGGGAGCTCTGCGTTTTATAATTTAAACATAACGCCTGATTTGAATAGTAAAATGTACTTTTATGGTAGAAATATCGAATATTCAATTAAAATTTTTTTAGTACTTATATGTCTCACTATTGATTGTGTCATATAATAATTGGGTCCTTTTTAACCCAGTCAGTTGGATGGATGGATTCTTATATCAGTGACTACTACTACTGACTAAGAAAACAGCCTTCATATTATGACTATTGATAATCACTATTGCTAAGTACTTAACACAAAATGTATGGGATCAGACATAAGCCATAGCTTAGCTACAGATCGGACTGTCAAATCCTATACAGTACCAATTTAGCGTGTGATGCTAGATTTGTATTGTGTATGGCTGCCGAGACATCACTGGCTGGCACGGAGCCGTGAGCAGTAGGTAAGATACTCATACCAAGCAGTGGGTTAATAACGACGACTCGTGTTAAAATGTCAATGCACATACCGATGTTAAGCCACATCTGCCGCTGCATCTCGGGCTCATCGGGCATATCGGCGACTCTCTTGGCGAGGCTGAGGTCTACTGGCAGCGCTAGCTCCACCGCTGCCTCCCACAGCCCGAGCAAAGCCGACAGCTTCACACACGCTTCTGACAAGTTCTTCTCACGACAAAGCCTGCAAATTCATGGGCGTAGTACTAACTCGCTTAAGGTTTTAGTAATAACTATTATATATACATTGTATTTTCATTTTAAATTACTACGCAACTACGTGAGGTGTACATATTAAATGCAACATCTGTCTGTTTGTATTTACAAAGGGCGTGGATTAGTATTTAATATGTACCCACATAAAGACAGACTTTATATTGTGAACACCTGCGGCTGGTAAGGAACGACTGTGATATGTTCATCTTTTTTTTTTGATTAAATTTATTTGACAAAATTTTGGACGGTTATAATGTGGACATGAATTGGTTTGAAACGAAAAAATTTATAACCTTCACTTTACAAAAAATTGGTAAACAGTTAAAGAATTTAAAATAGCAAGGATTGCACCTATTAAATTTTATTACTTTTCGATCCCAGGTACATTTTTATTACTTAGGAGTTACTTACTTTTGTTTTTTCAAAGAAAACAGACTAAAAATGACCCTTACCACATTAGGGCGCCTAACTAGCACACGGACAATATTTCAATAGAGTTTACTGTTACTGACATTTGTTACTGACATTGAATGACACAACGATGATAGATATTTGTTTGATATTCAATATTAAGGATTTGTAATATTTAGCACAATATAAAAGAAATGTTTAAAGAGACGTATACTGTAAACACTTTACCTCAGAGCATAATGAACATCATAATCGACCATAGTAATATCTTTCCCTTGTCGTTCTAAATACTTCATCAAGAAACCTTGATCGTGTTCTGCGTATAGTGTCAGCAGGTAGTTATGAATAGCTTTGTCTTTCACGTTGAAGTTCTGATACATGAATTCCAAGTATCTTATAATCTCGGATACATGAAGATCATCACATTCACACGAAAGGAAAGCAGGTAGCAGCTTTGAAGGGCTCAATCTCGCTCCTTGAGCTATTAAGGCATTCACTGTATGTTTAGGAGTTTCCTCTATCAAAACGGGAGCAAATTGATAGAACAGATCAGGTTTCTTTAATGTCTGCAGCATGTTTATAGCCTCCAAATATGATTTCTTGTAAATGTATTGCGCCACAACATTCTCGTAATCTTCATTCATAAGTGTCAATTTAATTAAATTCTGTTTATCACCATGAGACGACATCAGGTCGTATATTACAGATTTCACATGTTGCATACACTTAGCAACTTTTGAATTTGACAAAAATAGTTCAAAATCATGCTGTATTACTTTGTACAATTCAGAATCTTCTCGTCCAGTTCTTCGCAACAGCCCCAGCCGAGACAAGTACAACTCTGTCATCCAAATCACAATCATTGATATCAATGTCTTATCTTCTTCATCCAAGACTTCTAATCGTTTTCCCAAATATACTTTGAGAGCATGAATTTTGTCCTTTTCCAAAAATTTTAGGCAAACAGTCTCAAAACTACTCTGGGTTTCTGCATAAATCTTCGCGCTCTCTTCATATTCATTATTTAAAAATAGCAATTCGGCATGTTTCACATTGATAACATCAACAAAGGCTGGGTTGTAGTGACAATACTCTTTGGCTAAGTCAAATTGTTTCCTATCGCAATAAATTCTCCAGACATTCCTCTCTTCTCTTACCACCTTATACCTAAACACAGCTTTATCTGTGACAGCCCAGATAGTTTTCCTTTTTGGGTCTTTTATTAAATTCTTGAGCTCACCGTGACCTCCTGAGAAAGTGTCTTCAAATACCAGTTCTTGGTTTAATAATGAAATAGCTCTCACCTTATCAGAATACATAAGAAGGATATGGAACTCTGTCAAAATAAATGACAGTGGTGCTTGACCTTTTGGTTCAACTTCTGGCGGGTAATTTATTAGCTCGCCTTGTGTGAATAAAGAGTTTGAATTCTGTTGAGAAGATGGATCTAACTGAAATAACAAACTGAATTAGATATGTTGTTAAATTTAAGTGCTTCTTTATGAACCAACCCAACCCCATCACATCACTGTAAAATCCCATTTAGCGGTAAAATAAACTATATGAATAAATTATAAAAAATATTGAAAAAACTAAAGAACCAACCTGCCCATAAAACACCCCTGGTTCGGTCAACCAAGCAAACATCTTTGGTTTATTGCTCTTATCAAAATAGAACTGAAGTCTTGAATATTTCAAGGTTGAGGGAATTTCTTGAAAGCCTGTCTCAGGGGTTGTCAGGTAGGGATAGAATATAGATTGAAGTGACGGTTTCCCGTCAGTGGTAACAGATTGACCAATGAATTGATATAGTCTTGTTGGTGTTGTGATGAATATGAAGAATTTATTTGATTTTCCGACTCTATGAAACTGGATACCTGTTATAGGCATGTCTGTCCCACGGCCTATATCAAAAATCTGTAAGTCAACAAAATATAATTATAAATGCAAACTCTTTAGAGTATTATAAAACTATTCTAGATTTGCAAATCAAATATACTTAAATTTTGTGATCTTTTTGGGAAGAAAAATTGATTTCTACTTTTTAATTGTAGGTATTTATTATAAAGAAGGTGTTTGGTAGACATTACCTCTATCAAGCCCGATAATATATATAGGTAAGCCATTATTATAGATATATAAAAACTAAGGTATTAAAATTTATACTAATATTATAAATATGAAATTTGTTGGAATGTGTTTTAATCTTAGTAACTACTGATTCAAATTGAAAAATTCTTTTTGTGTTGGATAGTCCATTTATCGTAAAAGGCTAGAAGAAGACTATAAGCTATATAACATCACGCTACGATCAATATGAACTGAGTGTCAATGAAAAATGTTGCAAAAATGGAAAAAAATCTTTTTCAGAAGTTTCGTTGCGTGGGCTGCAAAAATGGTTAGTTTCGTGAAAATCATGTATGCCGGAATTTTTCTTTAAAAGTTCTAAAAAAATCGTATAAGACATGAGTATTTATTTGGTAAATTCATGTAACCTTGGGTAGGATACATGAACATACAGCATGTTGTTTATTGGGACATCCACGCGAAGGAAGTCACGGGCACAGCTATGTTACAATAATTTTCTTTCTCCATTTTAATAGTTAAGTCACTAAGATAACCAAATGGATGAAATATTTCGAAATTAATTTTACAATTTTTATTTTTTAATTCAAATGTCAAAATGGTTAGCCTTAGGCTTGATAGTGTATCTATCAAACACATTATTTAATGTGTAACAATTATAAATAACACTTTAAAATATTAAATTAGAACTATAATCACTAATGAACATTGATAACAGACCAAAGGATTTAATTATTACTGATGTATTAAAGCTTATTTTCCTTATGCAATGAATATCACACATGACAAGCAAACAAATTGAAAATGTTAAATATGTTTAGTTTACCAGTCCTTCAATCTCCCTGCTCCCATATAAAGGAAGATAATTAGGCAGCTTTGGGAATGAAGAAATATTAGTTAACATTATTCGATAAACATTACAATCACACAACTGTTTAATAGGATTTTAAAATAGTATTTTAAATCATATAGGGTATTCTAATTAATGTACCAACATTAACAAACAGGCTTAATATCATAGAACTGTCTTGGTCAATGATCATCATCATCATCATCTACCTGTTTTATGCTTGTCTATATAGGTCTGTCAATGATATTAACCACTTTTAAAAAGTCAATTATTGAGTTGCAGTAGGATGCATAGGCATGGGATACGAGCTGGGGAGCCTCCTCACGCGCTGGAACCGTTGGGGGACTGCTTAATGTACTTGATGACCTCACCATTCAGTGTAAGGGGTGGTTCACAGACGGTTCCAGCCAGCATCTTGGTACCTTCACGTTCATGTTGGCTTAGGGCTTTGATGGGTGCACAAAGCGTAGTCACGTAGGCTTCAATTACGCACACTGCCCGGGAGGACCGGTGAGAATATGTCCTTTTTAGGACTAGAGTAGCAATGCGCTCTTTTTTGGGCGGTCTTCAAGACAGACGGTCCGTTATGGATTCTGAAGATGGACAGGCTTAAAACGGTGCATGGTAAAGCCCGCAGGACCCTCAGTAGCTGAATTGCGCTATGGCGGTCAACCCGAAGAATTCGTTTAGTGGGTAATGGGAATACACCTCTACCCCAAGTCCCACACCCCAATAGTTGGCACCGTGCTGCAGGGATGATGCGTAAATGCAGTCAACCTCTCCAAAAAACAAAAAATGGATGCATAAGCATACTAGTATGGCCTCAAAATTGACATAAATTTTTCATTTCCATTGGTTTTGTGTATTACAGATATAAAACAAAGTATGATGACAATAATTAATACATTAGTTCTACATTTAATTGTAAACTTTATTGTTTAAAGAATATATGCCGTTTACAAACTACCATAAATTAAAAATAAATGATACTATCCTATATAATGGTTATGTTGTATAAATATGTCAAATTTCCTGGAGTTACTCAAAATCTTCAATTCAATTAATCTATAATAAAACAATGTTTTTTTAATAATGTAATAAGGTATTATAGAACACAACAATATGTCTGACTACACTCTTTAAATTCTTATGAATGATTAAATAGCTGACATTGTTTTTTTAGTTATTTTGAGAAAAGTTTGTAGTATATGATTCAGTAAGCTTGGTTTTTATTATTTGGCAACCACTTTGAAAGTAGTCCTGTATAGGATCCACTGGTTCAGTAATTCAATATTTTAATTTATAGAGCCATGATATAGTCACCAGACTCTAAACACAAATATGTATGAATTGTACAGTTTAACACAATTAACATAACAATTTGAATAAAATATTATCTATATTTTATAAATCTCATACCTGTCTCCAGTATTGTTGATTAGCAGTAAACATTTTATCACTGTCGACTTCTAACTCTGTTTCCAAGATATGTCCCTGTGATGTACCCAGCAGTATAAGACCAGTGCTGCTTTCAGATGTGTTTTCATAGTTCCAGCCAACTTCTGTGACCTCATAGTTCTTGGATTTTGTGATTGACTTGAGTTTTGCACTTTTACGGTGTAAATAAACCATTTCAGGGAAGCCATCTTTATTTTTCGGTGAAAATGCTAGAAGAAGGTGGAATCCAAGAGGGTCCAAGAATATACCCGTCAGTTTTACATTTGGATGAAACTTTGTATATTCGATTTCTGTCAAAAATAGAGAAATTAAAAATTTATTAAATTAAAAAATTATTAGTATCCACCTTCTTTGCAACAAAAATTAAATTGTATTTGAATGTGTACACATTATTTTTTATTACAATTTTTTAGACATTTTCATCAAACAAGTTTACCTTCATTCTGGTCTGGATTTTTCAGATCTAATCTGAATAGTTTCCCGTTTGCCATGGCTAAAACTAAGTAGTCACTTGCTACTGCAACATGAGTGATTGTGTCTGATGGGTTGAAATTCATCTTTTGTTTTGAAAACATTGGAATGCTATCGTCAATTTGCATATTAATGTATCCAGAAGATGTCATAGGTTCTGTGACGGGTTTGCTGTGCTGGGAGACCTGGGAGGCCTGCTCATACTGATCGAAAATTGATGTCATTTTGATCTTATAGTGTTAACATAAAGGTGCCACAAGAAAAACACAATATCAAGAATTCCTTTCCTCGCCGTTGTGTTGCTATTAGTGAAGAAAAATGGATCAAATTGCAATAAGTGAAATATGACTGCAATAAACTTAATCAGCTCATAATCATAATTTTAGAATATATTTTAGCAAGACAAAAACAAACAAATCCATTCGCACAGATTGCTATATTTTCAGCACAGATTAGAAAGACTATGTCAAGTAACACATTTTTCGTTTTTTTGTTAAATTTTCCCTATTAAAGGGAAGACAAAGGAATCTGAAGACCATACAGCAATTTCTTACGTAGTATTTCATTTTTTAATGTTCCAGAATATCACTGTAGCGATACCTTTACTACATGGAGTTTTTGGCAACTAATGATAAGCCCTGCATTTTGTTAATAACTAATGAGAAATTTTTTTGAAAAAGGAATTCAATGTAAGCGATTATGATAAAATGATACGGAAATGATTTGTTATGATTATGATTACGAGGACATCATAAGCATATGAGAATGAAATGATACAACGTTGTTAAATACATGAACTTAACCCACAAATGTATGGATTTGAAACATTGAGAAACTCATGTAAGTCACTAAACAATGCTGAATTATTATTCCAAATATTACACAATGTAATAGTCTTTTTTGGCATAAAATACACCATTTCATTAAAATATCACTACAACATAATATACGACAAAAACCGACCGCGTCAAAAACTCACTTTTATTAATAACATCGTATCATTTCATAAACATTTGCGTATTATTTTATCGTAACAATTAACAAAATATTCAATTTTCATATTCATTTCATCGTAATCGCTAACATTTCATTCCAGGTAAAATTTTGTTTATGACTACTATTTGTCACCAAAAGCTCCCTGGTCAAGGCATACATTGTACTGTATCCTGGAGCCATTAATAAATAAATAACTGCATAAGACATAGTTATACGGGATTCAGTTCCCTTTGCTTTCGTTGTAAAAGATAAAATTCACAAAAAAAAAATATTAAACCTAAACCAGAATTACCTGAGCATCAAACATCTGTGTGATCAAACCCACTAAGCATATAAACACTACGTCACTGAGCATATAAACACTACGTAGCAAAGAATATAATACTCCTCTACGAGGAGCTACGTAGTATCTCTAGGACAGATTAGAAAGAGTATACTTTGCCCGTTCTGCCCCAATATTTTTTTTATTTTATTTTATTTAGTATTATATATAATTATTATATTAAAACAAATACAATAATATCATTTGATAGATACATATTACAGCTCTTGTTATAGCTGGATACTGTATATTCAAAACACTTTATTTTGACAGTTGGATTACGTGATAAACTTTCGATAAGCTTCGGGTAACCTTGTTTGCTATCAATTATCAACGTACTATCGCAGTTTGAATTAATTGGAGTATTACTTTACTCTTAACTTAGTATTCCAATTTGACGTTTGCTAGAACATAAATAATATGGCATCGGGAGCCTTCTCAAAGTCTTCAAAACTGAGTCGTAAGTTTTACGTTTTTTAATATTGTTGTAATTTTGTAAATATAACTTTATTAAAAAAAGATTACGAAACTCCAGTGAACGATTAAAAATTTCTTATTTAAGGTTTGTCTTGATTTTAATTATTTTAGCTACTAATTTGTATTATTTTATTTTGTTAAAGTGAACTTCTTAAAATGTGCAAGAGGTCTGGTTGCTCACAGTCGTCACTTCAGTGTCCAGCTGACAGAACAACAGGCTGCAGTACAAGCCTTAGTTCGCAAGTTTACAGATGAGCAGCTGAAACCAATTGCTTCACAGCTGGATTTGGAGGGACGATTTCCATTTGGACCAGTAAGTAGTAAAAATTTAGTTTAATGTCTGGTTTGTTAAATGAATGGGCAAAGGGTAAGTAATTAAGTAAAGTAATTAGATTCAGATTAAAAGTCCTGCCCAGTCTTAGCAGGGGCAAGGTGGGGCAGGGGAAAACTTTTATTATATATAATCAAATGTTTATTACATTCCATAAAGACACCCAATTGGTTTGCAAATAAAAATTGAGTACAAATAAAAAAATTGGTATTGCTAGTTACATAAAAAAATACTTTATTTTTCTTATTTTTCATCTCGATGAATTTACATTTACTAAAAACTAAAAAAACTAAATACTAAAAAAATAGACATTATGTAATAAGTTAGTAAAGACTTTATGGAGTAAAAATATGTGTAATTTGTTGAGTGGATGTTTGAGTGGTTTATGTTCCTTGTGTGCCAATTCCACACTGGCCAACAAAGGTTAGGCCAATGTGTGTTACATTATAAAACAGAAGACCTTTACTCATTTTAGTTTATAGTTTGCATACATGCATACTTTTCTATCTGGTGGTTAAATTATATGATTTTTTTGGATTAATTGAGTTTCTTATTAAGAGTGTCTTGCAAATGTTGTTGGCATATTTTTGTATAGTGACCCTATATAGAGTTCACCATGATACCATTGTGTTACCAACAGAAATTGTATAAGAATTTGACTCAAACATAACTTTTTGTATGATGTGCATGCTTAACCTGGAAATATCACAGATTTAGCTCTTACTTAGAAGCCATTTCATGAAATGATCAGTCATATATTATATTCTTTTGGATTCTATGCTCACAGATAAAGCAGCTCACAGACCTAGGTCTCATGGGCGCAACTGTATCAGAAGACTATGGTGGCTTAAACTTAGACTATCTGTCACTTGCCATCACCATTGAAGAGCTGTCTCGGGGCTGTGCCAGCACTGGCATGATCCTGTCCATCCATAATTTTTTGTATGCCAACTTAGTCAATGAGAAGGGAACCCCAGAACAGAAAGAGGAATTCCTTAGAAATTTTACTAGAGAAGGTTCTATAGGATGTTTCGCCCTTAGTGAACCTGGTGAGTTTAAAATTAAGGAAAGCTTTATACTTCAATTCCCAATAGTTTTATAATAAATTGAAATTATTTAATTATTAATAATAAATAAAAAAATTACTTATTTTAGATTTAATGTATTATATGACCTTTATTTTTGTAATAGAAAAATTGTAAATAGCTCCATACTTTAGATGCAGGCAGTGATGTAGCAAATATACGATTAACTGCTAAATGTGATGGTGATCATTGGGTGCTGAATGGCAAGAAGAGTTGGGTGACTTCTGCCATTGAGGGGACCGCTACCGTTGTATTTGCTACCGTCCAACCAGAGCTGAGGCATAAAGGAATTGCATGTAAGCTAAAATTATGAATAATCTGAAATCTTCAATAACAAGAACAGATTATTGTGTTCTCATTTGGTTTCATGTATTGTGTAATTCAATTGGTATATCTATCATGCGACTACGAGATACATTCTGATTGCTGATTAGATATTATCCAAACTTAAGAACTGAAAATACAACTTCGACAACATTTGTACCTTTATTCATTTGACAAATGTTATAATAACCAATACAGATTTGTTAGGGCGGGCATCTAATCGAGGTATGGGGTTTCTTGGTCTTATGGCACCATACTCATAAGATCATAGAAAGACGACAAATTGAATCGCAAAATTGAACTTAGACATTTTATAATATAATCTGTATTGGCTTAGATTCTGTAGTCACCCTCTAAATCTAGATTTACTCTTAGAGTTTGTCCACGAGAATATATATATTGGTATTTAATAATGAATAAAAATGACATGTTGTTAAATATGTCATTTTTATTAATTATTTCGTCATAATTTCTATTGCAATTCTAATTAATATCGCAATTTTTTCTAACTTATGTATAAGTAATATATAAGAAGTCAAAGTATACTGTGGACTAACATACTGGTGTGTTGGATGCACTGCTCTGTACCAGCATGTGTAAATAAATAAAAAATAAATAAATTAAACATAGATATAGGATAGCAAAATTCAAATTATCAAAGAATTTAAATTTAAATAGTGTTGAAGAAACTATAGACAATTTCGAATTTAGGGAACTGCTTCTTAAAATTTGCATTTTATCAAGTTTATTTAAGTCTAAAGTGTATTCTGCGGTTTGTAATCTACTGTTTGTACTCTACTCTACTTCAGGCTTCCTGGTCCCTCTTGACGCAGAAGGTGTATTTAGAGGCAAGAAGGAACCACTCATGGGGGTCAGGTTTGTATTTCTAATTTGCAATCAGCACTTACACTTTTTTCTTTTTCTTTTAAGGGCTCTAAATGTATTTGCTCTAGATGTTTGTTGCAGTAACTAACTATGAGGATTAATTATATAATAATTAAAGTCATAACCGCCAAGTAAATTTCTTGCCCATGGCTGCATTACAATTAAAGTAGGAGTCGTACTAAAAATCTCTCCACTCATATGTTGTGTTGTAGTAGTAACTACAAATAATTACGACAAGTACGTCATGTAAAAGTAACTTAAAAAAATAAACCCCAAATTTTGATTAGCTTAGAGCCTATTTCTAATTATGCACACAAAAAGCTCTTATTAGGAGAGCCTTAGAGCTCAAAATAAAAATGGAAATTAAAATTCATAATACATCCAGAATAGTCTAAAGAGGTGAAAAATTAAATGTGAACTGTATCTGCTAGAGCGGCGACAGCGTGCGACCTCGTGCTAGAAGATGTGTGCATCCCCAAGAGATACCTAGTGGGCGAGCCGGGCGAGGGATTCCGGATAGCCATGGAACAGCTCGACCAGGGCAGGATTGGTATCGCTGCCCATGCAGTTGGTATGGACTTCAATATAACCTATAAATGTTCTTTCTTTACTGATATAGTTTAATGAAAGAAACCTGCCCTTAATTGTCCAACCCTAATGTTCTACCTTAAATTCAGAATTTGTCTTTGAAATGTTATTTTGATCTATTTTTTTCCGGAAAGGTATATCACAAGCGGCATTGGATACAGCGATTGACTACGCAAAAGAACGGGTTGCTTTCGGAAAATGTCTTACTAGAGTGCCTTCCGTAAAGGTGAGAAATTAAAACAATTTTTTACCGGTCTTACAGGCAAAACAGGTGTCCGTTCAGAGGGTACCGGCCAGTTAACACAACTAGCGGTTCTGAGTACATAGGAGCTTCCAATCTTTTAATTGCCTAATTTAAGTAAATGGTTGAAAACCACAGAGAGTTCCATGATATATGCATCTGTTAAATTATTCTAGGGATGTATTATGAATTCTTATTTACATTTAGTTTACGGCATAATGTATAACGGCATTTAACACGATCTTTATTAACTCTGTACACTGGTGGGGTATAATAGATCCTAGCAAAACTAAAATGTAGCCGGAGTTGCATGTATGCTAAACTACTTCATAATAGTGGCTAAGTGTTCGCGATGCTGGTACAGCCGATAACGGACTGTCAGTGCGTCAGAACATAAAATCGTTGTGAGTGTCAGGATGTCGTTCATTGAATATTTTATTTTTAACCAAACAAGATCTTATGGTGATTAGCTTTATTATGTTTTATTCTCATTTCATGATCCTTTAAAAATAAAGTGATTTATACAATTTTACATCTTAGTCTGTAAAAAAATACTGATTTGTCTTTCTTCGTCTTGATGTTTTGAAATTCCATCGTTTAGCTTTGAATGATGTTGAATTTAAGTTAACTTTCTCTGACTTCTTGAACGATATTTCCAGGATCGTCTCACAGACATGTGCATCCTGATAGAATCAGCTCGTATGCTGACTTACAGAGCGGCGACACAAGTGTGCACCAAGAACAGTGCGATGGCCAAGTACGTGGCCGGGAGGAATGCCGCCGCCGTCGCTGACCACTGCGTCCAGATCATGGGCGGCAGAGGGCTCTCTACCAAGTACAACGCCGAGAGGCACTACAGGTGAGGAGTGAGAAATAGACCTTTTGTAAATTCATGTTAGCGGCGAACACTTGTACCTCAAAAAACAAAGGGTATTTTTTTCTTAGAAGAAACATGAGTATTACGTTGTTGAGATAAGGGTCAAGTTCCAATATTAACTTTTAGAACGCTTCAATGCACTTTAGTCGTCTCTTAGACACAAGGTATGCCGAATCAAGAACCAAGAACCACCCGACTTCCCGACTACAAGTAAATCAGTACGAGGATCGTGGTACGTATACAGATAGACTAATAGAAATAACCGTTATTTATTAAGATTGCGATAAATTTTTTTTCCAAACACTAAGAACCAAGTCGCTGCGCAGTGAGGGCAAATTTCTGACTGACTTTCAAGGATAACTTACAGTTTTATGTTAGCGAAAGTGATAATTAATTCATTACATGTATTACAGAGATGCTCGTGGCACGCAGATCTACGGCGGAGTGACGGACATACAGAAGAGATTAGTTGGCCATTTTCTGCTGAAGGAACATGATGCCTTATAAATACGGGCTCACGCCCCTTTTCTAAACGTAGCATGAAACAATCATTACAGAAATGTAAGCGTTACGAATTATACTAACATAGTGCCAGGTGCTGGGACCATTGACTAAGGCTGGTTTTCAATAATCAATTTACAAATAAACAATTTCACTTACGACATATGTTCAAATTTTTTTATTTAAGTACAGGCCACACAATATTAAATACTTAATCTTAAAATATTTCTGATATGCACCAAAATCAAGGCGCATATAATACTTAATTTCTTTAATGAATCAACTGCACAACAAAACTAAGCTAAGATAAATTATAACATAGAATTAACACTATTGTTATGGCAGACTTAAGTTACATGGTGGTAGCTCACCAGGAGGACTTAGAAAAAGCCCTACCAATATATCAAAGTCAGGAGTAGTTTCACTAATATGTTTGTATTCAGAAAAAAAATTGATTTACTTGTAAGCAAAACTATATGTACTAATAATCTATCTACATAGATCATCTAAAACCCAACATGAATGTTTGAAAAACAATTAGTCATGTCATATTATAAACATTTATGCTTTTTAGTATATTCATGTAATTATATCTACTTTTTGAAAGTCGTTAAATTAAATAATAAGCAGCCACCTTATATTGCGTTATATTATTAACTTTTGCTGCTGGTGATGGCGTTACACTTAAGTAACATTTATTTTTAATACACTTTATACGTATGTAGTTTGTCCATAAGACTGATGAGCATTTAGTCTTAAAACAAGTAAAAAGCGTATATGTTTTAATGTAAATAATCGAATCAAAGTTTACTGATTCTGTTACTTACTAGTATACAATTTCAAAATACAAACCATTATGGTTAAATACCTGAAATAGTTTCACTTCCATTTAAACAAATTTAAAAAAATACGTATATAATTTTTTTTTTAAATCTGTGGTTAATAAAACAAGAACCCTTCTATTCTGATTGGTACTGGTGTCGATTCTGATGTGTTTTTTATTTAAAATTCATGTACTCTACTCAAAAGAAATAGAATGTTGCATTATGAACGTTAAGTTAGCAAAGCTAATCTTTATACTGTATTTTATCAACTCAGCTTTTGTAGATTTTCTTTATAATAAATAAGGCTTAAAGCCTATTATTATGTATTTTTCTAGTCGGATTATAAATAATAAGATATGTTGAACACAAATATAATTTTAGTTGGATCATACAGAATCAGGGCGAAGGCCATTGTTATGTTAGGTACAGAAAGGTATACTTCTATTATTAATGTACTTACTAAAATTTATTTATTAATAATCTATAACATTCCTTTTGTATAGGTTATAAATATACCCATTAATTTTCATTTTCTGACAAATTGACCCACTAGTTATTAATAAACAAACATGTATAGCTAAACGAAATAATTTGTTTGGATCTTATGTTGTAAAACCATTCAAAGTTAATTCAACTTTTACAATACAAATCTTTTATGTTATTATTAATATAATTAAGACTGAATACTGAAAATCTATTAAAATTTTGAGACCTCTGCAATGTTTTAAGTACTGTCAAAGTGTCAAATATGAAATTTAGCAGTAAATATAATTTCTTTCAGTTTTAATCTCTACTTAATTTTATATGTTTTATTTATTTTATGTTTTAACTGAATGAACTGTTTATTCTTTTCACAATATTATAATAAATGTCTTCCATTGTTGCATACTTATGATATGTATATAATTAATCAACAAAATGTATAATAATAACTTTATTTAAGTCGTTCAAGTTATTGTATTGTTGCGAATAAAGTTTATTTTATTTAGAAAGTTGTTTATATTATTGCGCAAGAATTCGTATTTTTTGTTCGTATAACAACACTACCCATTTTGAATCATAATGTAGCTAACACTATTGGTCAATAAAACTGCTGACAAAGGCCCTTATTATTAGGAACATATGTATTCCATTACGGATTCAACAAATTAAAATATTAATATCGTAAGTAGGCGTAGTAGTCCAAAGAATGCGAATTAAATTTCGAATAAAGATATTCATAATGAAGTTTCTTTTGGGTCCTCTGTAGCTCAACAGTTACTGTAATCACTGGATGATCACGACGGGCAGAGTTCGCTTCGTTTTAGTCTCTTTATGGTGCAAGCATTTTTCTAAACATCTTTCAAATATAACGTAGAAACGAAGTCTTATTTTCTCAATTAGTAAGTAAAACCCACTTTTTACGTATTTTTACTATCTTGTTTTCTTGTGAATCATGGAACGTTGACAATAATGGCTAGGGTAATTAAGGCTCGCCGATAAGCCAAGCTTGGCGGTCACAATGGAAGGCTAGACGCGCCGTTGCGTAACTGCATCTCTGTAATTTGAGCATGCAACTGTAACATTTTACAGTACAAGAAAATATTCAAAATGTTTTATTAAACAACATGATTAAAACAATTTTAATTTTGATTTGATTGAATTAGATAAAGATTGATGCGGTTGCGCGCTGGCTTAATCCGGGACTGGCTAAGAATTATATTATTCGGAATTCAAAACACGCCAGTGAACCGGTACAAAAATTGACATGTCACTTAAAAAATACTCCCATTTTTTTAATATGCACATGATTACTAATTTACCTTATTAATTATATTGCCGTTGTGCGTTTTGTTAGTCGAAAGTAGTAAATGGAATAATTGTAAGTAGGTATGGAAATAATTTTTTCAAATTAAAAAGCCACATTACAAATACTTACCTAATATAATATATTTTTAGTTATGAGTTTTAAACACCTATTAATTCAATCTCCGTATTATGGTACATTGAAATGATCAATCAACATATATTAAGTTGCTTGTTTACTGATATTTATGTTTACTTGTGGCTGTGGTCAGGCAAGCAGTGCCCGCGGTCTATCGCGTACATTTGCCGATTCACGACGAGTCTATCTAACATCATCAGTGTAGGCGTAGAACTCCTTGCATACGCACTACAAAGTTTATTTGAATTCTTTACAACAAACAACTTTATTTGTCATATTATTTTTTTATTGTTTAATACATACGATGTGTTTAAATAACGAAAACCAGGCTGCCAAGGTTGGAAGATCCAACAGGTCCCGTACGGTATCGAGTGACTGAATGACTTAATTTTTAATTCAATCGTACGCGACGTCAGTTTCAGCAAAGTACACATAGGTGGAGCAGCGATTCCATGATAAGACAATGATAAAGTTAATATTCTTATCACTACAACACAATCGCGCAACGCCTATACGCGTACTATAGGGAAACTTATAAAAATTCAACAGAAAAAAATGCGCACCATTGTAACTATTTTATATATATTTTTTATGTTACGCGTAAGTGGTCAGGATGTGAATGATGAAGCTGTAGAAGAAAAATACAAGTTAATAAAACTTAGTGACGTGTGTACGTGCAGTGAAATTCCCAATATCGATAGGACACAACTGGTCTTGAACATT
The DNA here is from genome assembly GCA_943193645.1 of Acentria ephemerella. Taxonomy (NCBI): domain Eukaryota; kingdom Metazoa; phylum Arthropoda; class Insecta; order Lepidoptera; family Crambidae; genus Acentria; species Acentria ephemerella. Next base: position 3,107,332 of record OW971886.1, on the reverse strand, counting down.
TTGTGCTCGGAGTTGGATAGGATAGATAATGTGGCGGATCTGGATAAAATTGAGTGGCCGCCGAACCCGAATGGGTTGAAGATATCAGCGACATTTGAAGGGTTGAGCCTTCCTACTTTAGGCAAGTAAGTGGGTAGCAATTGTTTATGATATAAGTATTGTTAATGTTTGAAGTCCATTGCAGTTCAAAATATAATACAAAATTTAACGAACTACATTTACAACCTTCTTTATCTAAATTTAAGTTAAATTACATATGAAAATAATTAATAATTAATAATAGTCTTAATTTACATATGAAAATATTCACTCGGATAGAATTTCCAAACAAGTAACCTGCAAAGTACCCACATATTTTAAGAGAATCAACTTACTAGTTTTATGTGAGCGCAAGTACTAAAGTGGTATATTACTAAATTTCAAAATGCTTAGAACCATAATATCTATTATGTATCAAAAATAAAAACATCTTTTTAGTTTCTTGAAAAAGAGTTTTATTTGTTTTATATTTTAAATAACATTTTTTATTAAGTTAATTTATTCTTACCTTACATATTTATAGGAGATAAGAGATATAGTAACTTAATGAGTTTTAATGACATCATATTATCCACTCACCCCATTTTATCAACTTTGCTAATTATCGTAAGAATTTAGCTAGTCACTAGTTAAGTTAAAGTAGAAATAGATTAGAGATGGCAGAGCGGTAGTAACAATTAAGTAAGCCATTAAAAATTCTTGGCTAGATATCTACGTGTGTTACAAAGAAAATATATGTAATTGCTATCTATGTATACATAGATGCGTATCTTGACTTTCAAGGGCTCCAATATTTGCTTTTTTATTATTCTGTTTGCCTTTTTTATCTAAAAGAAGAATATTATCGAAAAGAAGCCTACAATTTCCCAAATGCAACCTTTTTTAGATGTATTATCCGTATAATGTACCAATTGTTACGTGAGTATTATAGCAATTTTGTCATGTGATATGACTGTTATAATATTTCTTAAATCTTACCTAGTTCTTGTAAGAATATTTTAATGATTGTTAATTTTCAACGTAGTATTCTAGACTTGGGTCATCTCTTCATTCTTTTCATGAAGAAATAACTACTTACTATACGTTTTATTAAAGAAAAAAGTAATGATTTAAATAAAATATAAACCAATTTGTAAATCGATCAATACTTTGTTTACTTCCCCTATCTTTTGTTCGATGGCTCATCGATATATCTAGGTAGTCACTTATCTACCGGTTTATTGATTCAACTTTTAAAATGAATGTGTAATAATTCATACTTATTTTTATACCTATCTACAATAGATATCTATGCTACTTGATGCCGACAAAGACTGAATAGAGTCTTTGTCAATCATGTCTGTAAAACGAAGGTAAAGGACTTGCAGTTGAAAATTATGAAAGACTCACGTAGGGAATTCAATTCTGTTCTACTTTGGTCTATAGTAGATTCGGCTCATTCATAAAAGTCCACAGTTTTTATGCAACAGGACAGATGACCGTGTAACATTGCATTCTAAATAATTCACTAAATTGCGAAGGCATATGCAGTATCAGTTTTACTCAAATATCTATTTTGAAACTCCTGAGTTTCTCCGAAGTAGGAAGGCCTGTGTCTAGCAGTGAGACGTATAATATATAGGCAGTAGACGATTATGTTGATCTAATAATTATACTCAAATATATTGAATATTTATTCCTTTTTGAGTTAACTCATAGCTTGCAACGGGAACCAGGAAATGTTTTAGTCCTTCCAATTGACATAATTTGATTACGTATTATGTTGGCCACCGGAGAGTAGGCGGGCTACCCACTGAAGATACCGCTACTGACATTGGCCATTCCAACTGCCGTGTTCGTTAACGCAGCAATAAACGACTACCTAATCTTAATAAATTTTCGGCCCACAATAATCTAGACAATTTTTGATTGTCAGATAGATATTATTACTTCTATCTTAGCAAGTTTCTCAATTAAGTGTGAAACGTTTATGATAGTATATCAGTCTACACCATCAAAGCACGTTAACTCATTTGAAAAGTCGAACTCAGTGGACCAGTCTGTGCAGTAGAGGCAAACCTCGCGATTGAATTTGCTATCGTGACAGTATCTCTATGGGAAACAGTAAGAACGACCATTTAAAACCAAGTTTAGGCGAATAGACACATCAATCAGATCCTTTCGGTTTCTGAGTGTCCCAGCGCGACATTGCGAGTTAACTGCAAACATCACGTAGGTACCGTGCAGGAAGTCACTAACTTGGGGTTTTATTAGTTAATAATCTTACATCATTGGTATTAGAACGTGCAGTTAATAGAATTATATTTAATTTATTGAGGATTCTTTCGATTACTCCCGTGATATTTGTTTGATGAATATGAGCATTATTAATTAGTCATAGATTCATGAGTAATTAAAATATGATAAAAAACGGCCTTAACACTCCCGAGCGATCTCTACCAGACAACACTAAGAATCATGATTACTACAAATATTTACATAATCAATCTTTTTTTCAGACTACCACCAAACTCTCAAGTGGAAACACTTAGATTTAGTAATAACGCTATCAAAACTTACTGGCCGGACCCATTCAGCGATGTTCCAAATCTGAAGGAACTATCGTTTTCACAGAATGAACTCGGTATTCTCACACGCGATCTTTTCACTAATATAGACAGACTTGAAGACCTGGATTTGTCTTACAATAAGATCTCAGACCTTAATCCGTTGGATTTTAAACACTTACGACTGATCAAAAGATTGAATCTGCAAAGTAATCAGCTCACGAAGGTGCCATTAGAGTATTTGATACCAATGGTGTCCTTAGAAGATTTGGATTTGAGCAATAATGGAATTTATGACTTGCTTCTGCAGAGGACGGATGGTGTTGGTATAAAGGGTTTGAAAAGGTTGTACATAAATGGAAACAAAATACGATCGGTAACCAAGCACTCTTTCCCTCCTAACAATACACTGTAAGTAAAAATTATTATATTCTAAGATAAGACATTTTTAATTTTTTTTTATATTATATTTTACTTATAAGACCTACAAAAATGTAGATATTTACATTATATTATTTTTTTATTATCTTATTCCAGTGAACTTCTAGATCTCTCCAGCAACCTCATTGAGATAGTCGAAGAAGATGCTTTCTTAGCCTGTACTAGTTTGAAGGAATTGAAGATTGGAAGAAACAATATAACATTAGTTTTTGCGTTACCACCGACGCTACAAATCGCCGTATTGACGTTAAATGCTTTCTACCACTGGCCAAACTTTCCAAACAGCATCAAATATATAGACTTATCATACAACAGACTATCAACTATGTACGATGAAACTACTGTGAATTTCGTTAACTTAGAGGTGATTTGACCGTTAAAGATAATTAAGAAATCTAAAAAACAGAACCCAACTTTGTGGTAGCTAACCGCAATTCTGCTAAAAAGGCGCAAAACTAAATTTAAATTCTGTCTTTTGTAACCCAACAGGAAAAGAAAGACGATTTTAAATTTCATTTGACGTTTTCGCTATATTCATTTAATCGCATTGCATAGTAAAAATATCTTCATTTAAATAGACACAATTACTAAGTTCTTTAAAGTCTTCGTAACAGAGAATATGTATGAGAAAAATAAATAAATATAATTGAAGGTATGATACTAGTAAAAGATAACTTTAAGATGTTATTAACCAGGTATTTTGCAAATTGTCTCAGCGAAATAACGACAATTTAAAGTGAACAGGAAAGAGATGCATATCTTAAAATTAGTTTGAAAACAATTTTATTTTTTGTTTTCAGGTCCTATTAATAGGCGGGAATCAAATTAAAGAATTAAACATTCAGAAAGGCTTGCCCAATATCTACGTCTTGGATATATCCTACAACTTATTTACAGAAATCCCAAAAACATTAAGTGGACAGTCAGTGCCAAATTTAGAAGAGTTGCGCTTAGACGGCAATCCTATTAATAGTATTTATTTTAATAATGTTATTGTACTGAAGAGTTTATATATGAATGATTTGGATAAACTGACAAGAGTGGATGATAAAGCCTTTAGTAACGTAGTGGGACGTGGAGTAGATGAAGGGGAAGAGGAGTCTAAATGTTTTTACCTCTATCTATCCAATTGTCACTCGCTGAGTGAAATACATGAAGGTGCTTTTGCTGGTACATCCGTATGTATGGTACGTAAACTTATGACAAGTCAGCAATGTAAAAATGCCTTTGTTTTTGTAATCGAGACCAGAATGCTCAAACCCAAAGAAACTTGTTACAAGTGCTGTAAGAGTATATAGCCACATAAGTAAAGTGCCGTATAGAAATTAGATAAAGTCAAAAGTCTAATTCAAAATACATTTTAGTAAGTTAAAATAAATTAGTCTAGGTAAATTAGATACTCTTATGCAACAACACTGAAAAGTATTTAATTATAAGTTTAATATTAATAATAAGTAATTCCAAAACATCCCTAAAGTTGTACTATACTTAGGGGTCAAATAAAAAGCGGTTAATTTTATATACCTACATATATTATGATAAGAAAGTTCAATTTTACAGCCATTTACTTTTTCTCTGACACTGAGCCATACACAGACGATATATTTACATTAATTATTTTGTTACATTGTTGAATATGAATAAACTTGAATTTTACTCACTCACAATTTTCTCAGATAACTTGCATTTAAATTATCTTTTCAAACAGTGGGCCGGTGCTACTCACACAATATCCCTGTCCGGTTCGAATATTTGTAGCAGGTATTTGTATGATAAATACGAATATCAAGAGCTACACAAGCTGTTAATTTTACTTTGCACGAGTGTAAAGAACATTATTATATCAAGTATTATTATTTCCAGCTAGATATAAGTAAGAACAACCTTACATACTTGTCGCGAGATCTTCTGCCATGGAGCAGTGTGAAGGACGGGGTCAACCTACAGTTTAATCCCTGGAATTGCAACTGCGATATGCAGTGGATGGTGGATCAATTGTTGCCGCAATTGTACAGCACTAACGTGTCGTACTTATTGGATGACTTCAGGTAAGTGATATGATACCGGAACTATTTTAAAAAACTTTTGTACAAGAAGTATTTTAAAAAGGTTTAAAATATCAGATGCACGTTCGTAAATCTACATTCTCAGACCTAACTTTTGGAGTAAAATTTCAAGATGCTACCTTTGCAGTTTCTAAGGAAAGTCTTAATAAATTAGTAAAAGAAATGGGCAAAAGAATTCTAAAAGAAAAAGTCTTATACTATCTACAAAAAGTCCATTGGAGGCAAGCCTGAAGAATGTCCTGTGAATAGTAAATAAATAAATATCGTGATTCAATAAGGTCATGTGTGAATCGAGACGTTTTGATCTTCGTTGCGTTTAGCTGAAAGAATACATATTTACTAAATATATTGCATTCAGTGATTAATATAATAAATTAATATGAAAACGTTATCAAAAAGCATAAAAATATTATTTTACATTCTAGATGTGGTTCCCCGCGAGCTTTTGAGCAACTCCGCTTGGTGCATTGGTATAACTGGACCGACCAGGCCATGTGCACTGATGGCTTCCTACGTGCAGGCCCCCACGACACATATATTGTAACTAACCATAGATTATAAAATTATAATAATATTTACACATATACAGATGAATGTTTCAGGAGGGCGTGCATGGCCAAAACTAAAACTAGAGAAAATCTTGTCATTATTTCACAGATTTCGTACCTTATTAGCGACATTATTGAATTATGTATAATAACAGTGTGTTTTTTGCAAAATCATCTGACTAGAAATATTAATTTATCAAAATCCTCCATTGTAGTTTTAATTTACATCAAAATCCGGTTTGAGACTACTTTAGTAGTCCTTTCGCTATTCTTCTTAGTGTCCACTTGAAAAATACCTTGACTTTTATAAACTATCTGCTCGGAGCGCTTGCAAGTGTTAATTTGCTGTAGTTCAGGGTGCACGCGAAATTATACTCTTCATTCTCAATTTAAGGAATTGTCTTAGTTCTAACAGTTATTGTAAATTAAAAATAAATGAGTAATGTTATCTGCTGCATAATGTTGTCCCACAAAAAGTAAATGCGCCTTAAGAGCGTGAAGAGAAAGTAGAAAACTTAACCCCATCAAGAAGTTCCTCCGTGAAGTTTCAATTATAATATACTGACTTTACTGTGCTTGTGGATTCTCAAGCACAGTAAAGTCCAAATTGTATCTATACAATTATAAACTAATTGTCTTACAATGGGCTGAAGAGTTTCAACATAATGGACATATTTCTATTTCAGTTGCAGCCGTCCACAGAGGGGTCACCAATCTACATCAGCACATTGAATCTTATCCTGAGTCTGAGTATATTAGCGTGTTTACTGATTGCTATTGCGCTTACAATATACCTCGTTGTTACCAGGAAGCGGTACAGAATACGTCAAGCGGCACTCCGGCGCAAGCGACAAAAGGATATAGACGTTAAAAACTCTAATGGCATGGAGAAAAGTCAATTTGCCGCGTTGAATAAGGCGTGACCAATAACAATTTACAAATAGATCCTTAATTTCTGAATGTGCCAAAGCTTATAATTTATGTTATTGATTTTGAATAAGTACACATATTTAGATGTAAAAATTGTATTTGATAATAAACAAATGAAATTGTTATTTGTAGAATTAAAAGAAATAAGATTTAGTTCATTGAGATTTAAAAATTTATATTTATCAAGAGTTTTATATATAAATTAAGATAGCTATGAACAATACATGTAAAATTTTCTACTATTTATGTCTAAATAGATAATAAAGAATTTTTGTACAGTAAATAGTATTGTTTTATTTTCCAGAAGGGTTAATAATCTTACGTAACCTTGCAGGGCCGTTCCAAGTTCCTTTCAATAATTTATTCCAGTAAACATAAGGAAGTATATTGGTATTTAGGTGGTAAAAAATACGTCTTTCTTTACTCTGAAATATTTATATAAAAATTATAATATATTATATAAAGATTATTTAAAGTTTAGTTATTGTTTATTACATTTCAGCAAAGTATTAAATATTCAAATACTTTGCAATTAAACTAGTAAAAGTTGGACAAAGAAATTTAAAACTTAATTTACTAAAATAAAATAAAACTTAATATGTATAATAAGCATCAGTATCAGTATTACAGGAAATGATACAGCCAAAATAACTCCTAATACGATAACTATAAAGGCTAGGCGCTTTTAAAATTGAATACCATTGATATACGCACAAGATTTGAGGAGGTTTATAGGAAATGGAAAACCAATTATGTCTATAACCTGGATATATACGACTAAATATATAAAACTAAACTGGATATATAAAACTAAAAATTACATTGAAATTTACAATGAATTTTAATTGTTACATTGAAATTTGTTTTCAAGTTCATTGGCTACAATTCATTAACGAAAATTAGTTTGGCTACCTTTTAAATATATAATTGGAAAGAGAATGAATCACTCTGAAGACTAAATAACGATACCTTATTAATTCCTTACCTGATCGAATGGGAAGGTCTCACAAGGCTTCTTGTCGTACAGGAATTCCGCGAGGATGCCAGTCTTATACGAGGTGAGCAGTGGGCATGCGCCATAGCCTCTGTAATTGTCAGTGGGTACATGACCGCACATCACGCTCTCCAAGTTAAGCTCTACTACTTTGCTTTGTTCAGCTGTGACAAATATTTATTTATATTATTACAGGACTTATATTTTTATATTTTTTTACTTTCTATACAGATGTGCTCCGTTTACATTCCAATTTCATTTAATCTCATCTCTCTCGTTCTAGAAAACTACAGATGACATTTGTGACTTATAACTCTATTTCTGTTTCTAAGTGATTTCACTTAGCTAGATTTCACCGTTTTTATTTTCAAATTAATCATTTGGTATTATCATGTTTAGTTTTGGAAGTAAGAGAACCAGAGATAATGTTGTAGGCTCAAAGATTACTCTAACAATATTATTAAAATGGAATATCTCGTGTGCAAACTGGACCTCATCTCGCCAGATATGAGTAGGAAATTCTGTAAATCAGTTTTAAATTACTTTTGAATACAATATAAATTAAAGTTTACTTAAGAGGCAGTATAAACTGGCTAAGCAGAACTTTAATACATTTAGTTATCAATTTTAATTTAATAAATTTAGTTATCAATATTCAAAACGTAGTATTTTGTGACATCAGTTACTTCTGCGGTATATCGCAATTAAAGATGGGTGTGCGATATTGAACCTTAAAGCTGCTGTGTTAGAGTTCTATGGGTAGATAAGGTTTTAAGAGAATTTTTTTCTTCGTTTTCCTTAGATAATTGAATGGTATACAAATAATTGACCATGAGGCCCTCACCAACAGCAGCGGCCGTTTTACTATTAGGCGTGCAGAGACAATCTCCTACACCAAACACGTTAGTAAACTTCTTGTGTCGCAGTGTATACTTGTCTACGTTGAGGTAGCCTTGAGCGGTGACGAGCTCGCCGCACCGCTGGAGGCAGGCGGGCGGCGACATAGGCGGTGTGACGTGCAGCAGGTTGTACGGGAGGGTTATTGTCTAGTATTGGTAGAATATACATTGAATAATAAAAACTTTTTGATACACACATAAAGTACCTATATAACTCGATTTGAGCATGAAGACGAATCCAGGACGGTATAAAGTTATAACGTATGGTATAAAGTGCTTAAAAGCATTAACATGTTTAAATAATATGTTATAAATAACATATTTCTGTTATGTTGCTGCTGTGTCTGACTAACTAAAGGGTGACCCGTAAACTAAACAAAACACGTTGTAATAAATATAATACACGAAAATATGTGTATATTTGAGTAAAAGCAAAAATCAGGAAACTCATAACTCTGTCTTTGTATTTGTTTTTAAGGAAAGGAAGGTGTTCATATGATAATTGAAACAGTAAAGTATAATATATAACTATAACTTTAAAACCCCTTCCCGGATTATTTGTTTAAAATACAATGAGAGTATTAAGACATATGTATTCTTTAACTTTCTTTACCTGGCCTCCGAAATCTCGGAAGATTGCATCCTGTTTATTAACCTTGAGCAGCTCAATGCAGTAATTGACAGCAATTTCTCTGTTTTTTGCTACACGCTCAAGTGCACGCGCATACTTGGGCACACCGAATATCGCAGGGGCACCCGTCATGTACGTTATGTTTGTATTGTGGCGTTGCTTATTCTAGGAGAAACGTGAATGGTTACAAAAAACTGAGAAAGAAAAGGTAGCAGGATTTAATAATACTTAAGCAAACTCCAGACGTTTTCCTTTCCTCGTCTCTACGAGGACTCGAGTTGTACGGTTCCTTATTACATATCTCGTGTGATGATACAAACACTTTTCGGTCGAAATTAAATCAGAATGGAAATATAACATGAATTTAGAGCCATGATTTAGTGTCTTAGCAGAACTCACCTTTCTCCAATAATCGTCAGCCAGGTACATGATCTTTTGTGCTGCTCCAGAGCATTTTCCTCCCGCTTGTGGAAAACTAAAAATAGCGTGTCCTCCACAGAACTGTCTAATGTTATCCCAAGTCTTCTGGCAATAATCCGCTGCGTATATCGTAGATACGCCACTGCTAGGGTCATCTAGAGCGTCTTTGAGGCCAGATATCTGAAAAGTAAACTAAATGATAAAATAAAGAAATGTCCACAAACAAACAGCACCTTAGTTACTTCAAAAAACCACGAGCCAGTGTTCGTTTTCGTGGAAAATTTAATATTCTTCTTATGATAGTATAATAATATAATATTTCTCACTCTCATAACTATTATCTAGCCCAATTCAAGTATCATTTAGATCTTTGTATGGACGTTAGATAACGGAAAACTATAGATAGTAATATTTATATAAATATCGGAAATTTACTAAATAAATACGCAAACAACCATGACTCATAAAGAAGTGCGGTGATACAGATTGTGTCGTATATTTGATTCACTTCCCATGATATACGTGGCTTTTCTAGATAGTCAGAAATCGTCAATTTTAATAGACTGGATAGTGTTAATATGCACATATTTAAAGTACCTATAGCAAACGAAAAAAATACCTTCTCATAATCATTAACAAGTCCGACAGCTACCACCATGTAATCGTAGCAGATGATGTCTCCGCCGGCGGTGTACACCGTATTGTTGCCCGGGTCAAACTCGCTAGCCTGGTCGGGCAACCACCGGGCTCTGCTAGGTAGAACCGACTTCTGAGGCCGGTGACAGTCGCGGTACTTCTTGATTCCAGCTGATACTAGCGTGAAAAGGGGCTGGTAGAAATGAACCTGAAGAAATCAAACACTAAAATTGTGACTGCTCATTGAACTGGTTTTTAAATGACGTGTAACTAAAATCGGGTACACTAATGGAACATTTAGGACTTTGAACTGACTGGAGAGCCCAACAAGAAAGCCCTTAAACAATAAACTCGCTCTAATTCAATTCTAGAGCTAAATTTCGAAATTACATGATTTTTGAATAATTTAGTTAATTTGGCTCATCGTAAAATTGTTCATGTCAGACAATGAACAACGGTTTTACAGTAAACAAAATTATAAAAGATTATTAAATAAGAATATGGGCTTGTGGTAGGACTCCGTATATATAAAAACTTTTTTAGGGCCAGCGGAGCAATGCTCTCGGTGGTGGCCGGTCTCCAAGACCGGTGGTACGTAGTCGATTCCGATGACGGACAGATTGATGACAAGGGCAGGCGCAGGTGGCGACCCAGTGAAATATTTTCGCCGACATGCGCTATGGCGGTCAGCCCGGAGAGGTTGTTTAATGGTTAGTGGGAGAACGCCACTACTCAGAGTCCCACATACTCCTACAGTTGGTACCGTAATGATGCGTAAATGCATTCGACCTCTCCGCCAAAAACAAAAAATGGACTCAGTATACATGTTAGATTCGCAGCCTACAAAACTCGGCACATCTCGGCCCAACCTCATTGCCAGTGGAAAATGGAGCGTATGGGTCACGTATATGCGCTTACGCCGAATAGTAGGCCACATACCCTTTCACTTTAAATACTAACCGTTAATTCCGTTAATATAAATAGTTTAAAAAATCTTTTACTTACATGTGAGGGCTCCAGAACTATAACGTCATTATATTTCAATTTCCTTGCGAACCGGGCCGCGACACTGCACCCGCCCGCGCCTCCGCCGACAATCAATAGTTTACAACTATTAGACATATAATATAGATATAAAATAGCATACATTTGGTACTATTGCTGCTTATTTAAAAAAATAATCTTACTAGTTAATCAACATTAGTTTTCTAAGTACCATTGAATTTTTTAATGTAACTTTCCCAAAGTCACATTAAAAAAGTTTTAGGTACTTAGCGGGCAGTCCAAGCATATATATCATTGTTTATTATTGTCATGAGAACTTACTCTTTGGACCTGATACATTTATATTATTTAAATACATTTATTCCGAAATAAAAAGTATGCATTAAGTGAAGGAAAAAAACCTTACTTATATTGCGCTCTGCACGACTCCACAGAATAGTATCTCGATGCATATACTCTAAAGAAGGCCTGCCGAAAACCGGCCATTGGTTCAATAGTAAATAAGAATTGTTCTAAGTAATTTTAAAGTAAAACATTGCCGTAAGACACATAATTTTGACAAACCATAGTTTTAAGCCAACTAGATAGGTTCCAAGTGTTACAACGAACTAAATTAAGAAAATAAAACACAGTTTGAAATAGTATCACCTTTATAATACAATACTACACATTAAACGAAATATCTAAATATAAAATGGTAAAAAAATAACAACACTTCAAATTTTCATCATAACAAAGGTATATAAATGTCTGATTAATTTATAAACTTTATTCTTATTAACTTATATTAATAACAAATATAACATCTTTGAGACAATTGATAAAGTATATTTAGTTGAAATAGCATTGTCAACTACAGACAGAATCTAGGTTTAATTAACGTTAAAGGTCACAAAAATATTAGAAAAAAAAAATTGTTCTTGATAAAAAAAATCCCCTCTACATAAACGTTTAATAAAAATTGCTAATAGCTATAAAATATTATGTCTTTAGTGTTGATATACAACTACATACCTAAAATACAAGTATATAACTTTTAATATAAATCTATACTTATTAAATTTATTGGTTACAACATTTCATGTTATTATTATCATTTTTAATCAAACTCATTCAGAAAATTTATTTAGAGTATGTATTATTGATTTCTCTCGATTTGTTCCCCCTAAAATAATTTTTTACAAATAACATTGTTAAATCGTGCTTAAAAACGCCATTATATGGCTATAAAAATATTACGTATAAAAATAAATATTGATATAAATATAAATATTGATAGTACAATTTCTTAACGTTTCATACAAAAGGTGCACAGTTTTTTAATAAAATCAAGGACAAGCTTTGTCACTGTTTTATTCTTAATTATGCTCCTCATTAACATTAACATTATTACATTTCCGTAATTATAAAACTTAATAGAAAGTATTTAATATTAAAGATATCATTTAAAAAAACTACTTTCATATAATATAAATTTCGAAAATGTCAGCACCGGTTTAAACTGATATGTTTAACACATCTACAGTTCTGGTTACATCTTATATTATCAATGATTCGATTGTTCGCATTGTAACTGAAGACTAAATAAGTTTAACAATAAAATATATATTTGTCACAAATATCTCCTTACTTGGCGAGCGGGTTGATGATCTTCCGCACAAACTCCGGCCCGTTGTAGTAGCCTTTCAGCATGAAGTTCCAGTAGATGAATGGGAATAGATCCTTTTTCATGTAATAAGCTATTGTGCTCTCTTTAGACTGAAATAAATCATATGTGACAGTTTATTAATTACGTCATTGATTTTCTAGATATAATTGTTATCCAACTCGGAGATGACACATTGCCATTTATAAAAGAAGAAGAACTATAGCTATCATAGTAATAAAATTGCTTTTAAACATTAAAACTATAATTATGAATAAAAGTGCAATAATGATTACACATATTATAATATAAATGCCGTCAAAGACATATTCTGATGGAGTTGTTTAAAGTTGTCAGAAAATTGTGTCGTCACAGATTTTAAACTTACATTATGGCTTGTCAAAAACATTTTAAAAAATTTGAAGTTCTATTTATTTATAATACTTTATTGACAATGACATGAAATACTATAAAATAACAATTTTTAAAACAAAGTTTGTACAATGAGCGATTTTGTCGTTAAGACCGCTCTCTTAAAGCGACCTAAGAATAGAAAAGTAATTTAAAAAATATATTTTATTTTCATTAAAAACCATGATAATGATTTACTTTTCTTTGTCAGAGTGAAGATATTAATTTGGGTGATCCTATTGTAATTAGACTGCATGTGCAGATGGCTCAATTATTTATAATAATTTATGACAAACGGTTTTTTAAATTAATAATATTTATATTATTTATGTTCACCTGATCAATGGGCAACGTCTCGTGCGGCACGCCGTCGTACAAGAACTCAGCGAGAATGCATTTTCCGTACTCCGTGAGCAGCGGGCACGCGCCGTAGCCGTTGTACTTTTGGGGCGGTTCACGTTGCTGCATCGTGCTCAGGAGGTTCGCCTCCACAACATAAGACTGTTTCGCTGAAAGTCAAGCCACTTCCTCAATCATCTGCTACCTAAATATGTACCGCTGCTGGGCAGAAACTTTCTATATGGACGAATCACATGAAGAGTGGATCATATGAATGAAGATGTTTCATGTCTGTATTTTCCGGTTTTATTTCTGTACATTGCTGCGTTCTCTACTATACATCATTACAGTGCGCGCCCGCACGCAGCGTACGACGAACAACAGGTTCGAAGCTTCGTTTACGGTCTAAAAGAGTATAATAACATCCCCTTTACCATAAGTCCTACTCACCAATAGCAGCGGCGGTCTTGCTGTTGGGTGTGTTGGTGCAGTCCCCTATGCCATACATGTTGGGGTACTTTTTGTGTTGAAGCGTGTATTTGTCTACGTCGAGATACCCCGCTGCGTCAGTGATGTCGCTGTTATCGCGAATGAACTCCGGGGTGAACATCGGAGGCGTTACGTGGAGTAAGTTGTAGGGCATTGTAAACTCCTGTTAAGATTTACTTATGTTATTTATTGGTTACGCACAGATTGTCTGTATGTAGTTGGTAAATTATTGGAAAATAAGGCAAGAAGCACATCATAAAAGAAACACGATCTGTAGTACACAGTACAAGAACAAGGTAGGTGTGTAACAGAGCAAGTTTAAAATATATTGGATCCAAGATTGGCCTAATTTAATCATATCCCAACTATCATTAGGTACCTTTTATTATTTTATAAGAATATTATTCATAGTATGACAATAGTACATTATGACACAAGTGTGCTAAGTTAGTTATTACACACGAGGCATTATTGTATTTATTCCAATAATGTAATATGAATTTTCAGCGGCATAAAACCTCTTTTTTGTTACCTGCTAAAAATAACTGTTTTTCGCGGTAAAATTATGAAAGCTCTGTTTATTCCCATATAACTTACAGAATTGTGTTTATTTAATTTTTTGTGATAATTCTATTACGTACAAGTGTGTTATAGGTATTTTTCTCGTGTCATAATACAAACCTTGGTTTTATCATCTGTGTTGACATACACAGCTTCTCTCTTGTCAGGTCGTACTTCTTTGAGCACTGTCTTGTAGTTGACTTTGATGTCTTTCCGTTCAACAATTTTCATCAAAGCATCAGCGTACTTCTTGACGCCAAATATTACCGGCAGGCAAGTATTGTATGTGATGTTTGATTTAGATCGGACGGTAGTCTTGAAAAATAAAATAAAGTGATCGTTACAAAAATATGAAACCAAAATAGCAAATTATAATAATGTAAAAATTGTGTGCGTGTCAGCTTGATATATTTCATGATAGATATGATATTTTGGTTTGTTGTCGTGTGAAACTATTGAATCATAAACAAGAATCTATTGGATCATAAACGAGTCATCTCTAAACAAAGGTTTAATAAAGTTAATGTATTGTTTATGGCTTTGAAAACATTTTGCACAAAAGAATGGTTTAATTACATAAGCCTTTGTGAATCAGTCTTAAGTTGCCGTTTTTCTCAAACAATATTATTAATATCAAACTTACACATATTACAAGTCTGTTATATTTCTAAATTATTATACAATATTATAGTAGGTAATTTTAAATACATATTCACTATTGTTGCGATCATTCTGTTAACAATGAATCTTCATCTTAATTCTTGGCGCTAAAATAAAAGCGATATTTTGTACTTGAATTAACTTCTAATTTCTAGAAAAATTAACGAATAACATTTATAGTAAGTACATGTTAGAATTCGTATTTGAACAACTTGCTTGTTAATGAAGTAATATAAAAGCCTTACATTGAGTTTTTTTTTTTAATTCTACAATGCACAATAAATATAGATACTAATGGTTGATATTTTCAAAATATATATTCAAAGTATAACTATTGAGGATATATATTATACAATCAAAATTACCTTATTCATATATGAATCAGCTAAGTAAACAATTTTCTGCGGCGCTCCCGGGCATTTGATCGGAGAATCTGGATACGAAAACATTGCTTCACCACCCTTAAAATTCTTTAGGTCACTCCAGGTTTTGCTGCAATATTCTGATGAATAAATGGTCGAAACGCCACTGTTTGGGTCTTGAAGTGCTTCATATAAACCTGGAATCTGGTAACACATACATAATTAAATCAAACTAATAAGAATCTAAACTGAAATTCAGGAATATAATACCTATATATATTTTTGATGTGCCTACCTCATAAACTTTATATAAGTTATTATCTACTTCAAAACAAGTTCTTTCTCCTTATAGGCAAACCTGAAGATTCAACTCCAAGATTTGCTTTAAGTTTGATAATTAACCTTAATATTCAACCAGGGGGATATCCTCATCTTCGTCACGGTATTTGAAGGATGATTTCTGAACATTACTGTGTGGATTATCTAACCACTACAGAGTGCATATACGCAGAACTTTGGACTTAGAAACATTCGTTATGGAAATAGAGAATATGCCCCCAGAGTTATAATAACTTTTGAGCTACAATATCTGAGTATCATAAAATGTAAAAAACCTTGTTGTAATTATTCTGCAAGCCCACACCAATGACAATGTATTCATACTGTATTTCATGTCCTTCTTTGGTCTTCACCAAATTCCGTGTAGGGTCTATTGAGATTGCACAGTCTTTAACCCATTTGGCCTTGCTAGGCAACACACTCTGAGTTGATCGGCGTGTGTCTGCTACAGATTTAACGCCAGCTCCCACCAAGGTCCATAATGGCTGATAGTAATGATCCTAAAAGAATAAATTTGTTAAAGCTTTTTGCTTATGGGCTTATAATAAGTAATATGGGACCTGTTAGTTAAATGTTTATTTTTGTATTTTAGGGAAACTAAGCAATGTTGATTGTATTTTACAATAACATAGATATTTATCTATGTTATTGTCATCTAAGTATATCCATATCATACATCCATATATCAACTAAGTTTCCATATCGAAATTGAAGACAGATCTATGAGTAGACATAATTACAACAGAAACAACAAAATATTTCTTAGTTCGATTTCATTTTAACAAATTCCATACGGTGACATAAATTGCTCGTATTTGACTAAGCTGCCTGCTTTACAGACCGAATGCCGATCTTCGTTTTCCAGCATAATGGATTCATTCATAAGAAACCACCAGAAGTGTGCTATTTGTGTTACAATAAGTAAACTTATACTTTTGTGAATGTATACATTTTAAATGAAAATATAATTTTATCCAGTTTTCCCTGTAGCAGAGCTTCATAGCCATTACTAGTAAATATAATTCTAAAATAATTTCATATTGTATGTCTACATTGTTAATATATTTTATTGTATCATTAACTATTGCATATAAATATTATTTGTATTATATTGACAGGGATTATGAACAGTTTCTTTAAATATTTTCACATTTTGTTTTTCCATGAAAAATTTGTTGATTTATTAAATGTGCTCATTGTATATCAAAGAGTTTCTCAGAATAGTGTACTGCTAATAAAATAAATCTGTACTTTCCTTTTGGTGGTGTGATGTGACAAAGAGACATTTTGAACTTATAACTATCCATTAAAAAAGAAACTGAATACCAAAACTACCATTTCTTCATCACAGTGAAAATATCACTTCATTGAGATCATCCATGACTTTATTTTTCAATTTATCATCCGATGCATTGAATTACAATATACTGTAATCTGCTGTAAAGTGCCTACATGGATTGTCATAGATTGATAACACAGATTTGATAAGTTGTAAAAGATTGATATATACACTGATAACAGAGACAAAAATTTTAACAATATAACATACTAGAAATTTAACTAATGAATTATTCTGATCACAGATCATATATAAACTATGGCCAAAGTATTGCTGTATTTACAAAATGCTAAAAAGGTTAATAGGAGTTAGACTTTAAAATCAATTGACTTTTATTGATCCTGGATGTGTCAATATGTCCCTACACATTATCTTAGGGACACTCTGGTGAATTGCTATGGCAGCACCTAAGTCATCCCTGCAAAGTTACCTGAGAGTTTAAGTGTGTATTCCCAGTACAGCTTTGATAAGGCACTGGGCTAACCCTAAGTAAACTGATTCCTCCTCGTAAAAATAAACCAGTATCCTATAGTTCGGTAAAATTAGTTAAATATTCCCTATGTATTTTTCGTCTTAAATTGGCTGATGTAAAAAGAAGATAATATATTAAGATGTATAGATAAAGATATGTTAAGCTCAGCAAATGACTCAACACCACCTGACTATTACCTATTCTATTCTATTCAAAGGAGACATGAAATGAGATGAAAACATTTTAAGTAATCTTACCAAACTGGGCTCCAAAATAACAACTTCATCCTTTTTCAAATGCCTCGTAAACTTTGATGCTATAGTACATCCCCCTGATCCACCACCAACGACTAATAACTTACACCTAAAACAATTTTAATTCTAAAAATTGATAAATATGACTTTGACCTTGATATCACTTTCGGTTTGTTGTTTTCTACTTGTTTGTAAAAATTACTTACGAATAATTCTGGTTAATCGCCGCTGAAAGTGAAAAGTTTTTTACAACAATTGGCGTTGTTAATGTATTGCACACTCTTTGTAAGATATTCATATTAAAATATGTTTATAAATGAGCCTATTAATAATTATGACATTACGTGATTCGACACAACAACAACCTATCTGTTCATCTGTAAGTCACAGACTAATTAGGGATACTACGTTTAAGAGTAGAAAAAAATCTAAATATGGTAAACAAAAATGAACGAATCACAAGAACGAATGAATCAAAATTATACAAAACAAAAAAGAAAAAAGTTATTTTTTTATTTTGCAATATTACAGGGAAAGCAAAGGAAACTGAAGCCCATACAGCTATGACTGATATAGTTATTTCTTTGTTTTATGACTCCGTGATACTGGTATTCCTTTATCTCATAGAGTTTTTGAATGAATATAAGGTATTGTGAGTACTATTGTAGTCAAAATACTTTAAAAAAAACTATAGTAATCTTTGCTCTTTCCTAAACTTTATACATACTCTTTCTAATACTCTTTCTAATCTGTGTTTCTAATCTGTGGTCCTAAAAATGGCGGACGATGACGAAATTGATGTCCTGGGAGATTTTTCATTTAATTCTTGTTTTGCTCAAAATAACCAGGGAATGTAAGTGAAAAATAATTAATACAATTTTTTTAAATTGTATGATGTATTTCTTGAATGGGTTTAATTGTTAATGTAGCCCATAGTCAGATCAAAACAATAACAAAACTTTTGTACTTGCGCAATTTATAAGAAAGTATATACTCATAGCAATGATTTTAATAGCACCATCATATGGTCAGTCTCAGAGTGTCGTCTTATATTTTTACTTGGTGTGCATGTTATAAGCTTTTAATTTTTTTTGTTTATATAAAGTCCATCGTGCTCCAACAGAGAAGATACTGTGCATCCACAGTGGCTGCTTGACTCCACTGCAACAAACTGGTATGATACCCAGCTTAAAAGTAGTCATAGGTAAGATAATATGTTAGGCCTATTCAAAAAAAATACAACAACAATGTTAAGTTTGTCCAGACAAAAAAAATCTGAATAGATTTTTTTATGATTTTTTTATTTATTTATTTATTATTTTTTTATGATTATTTAATTTTTTGATTAAGAATATAATGATTCACTTTTTACATAGTCAATGTACACTTCACTTGTCATTGAAATAATTTTATTTTGAACAGGGAAAGAAATGTCTTTAGGAAATTATCTGAAAATTCTGAAGAAAGGGGAACTAGTGAGGTACTTCTGATTTGGAATCAAGAAGAACGTGATTTGCTAGTTAAAGAAATGGTAAGAAGTTATTCATGTATTCATTTATATTGTTGAATAAATGTTCACCTTTTTATTTATGCTTTAGTAATGCTTATTTTACAGGCCAAGTATGGTAGAAATGTTCGTAAGATATCAGAAACAATTAAAACTAAGACTGAGGCAGAAATTCAGGCTTTAATTGAAGCAGAATTTGGAGTAAATTTAGATATTCCCATTTTTGGTCTAGAGAAACTTGAGGGTCATGATGATGTGCCTTCTGTAGTTCAAGAGGAGATTGTTACAGATGATACCCCTAGTATTACTAAAATAAATAGGATGCAAAAGAAACCTTTACATAAAAAAACTTACAATGCAAAGTCTAAAAATAGTTTATCTAAACCTATTGCCATCCAAAATAAGTCTAATTGTTTAGTAATAAATCCCTCTGAAATTCTATATGAAGATGATTTAGCAATAGGCTCAACAGAATCAATAGGATCTGATGTGGATTCTACTGATCTTGTAGCTAAGAACATAGATAAGTACCAAAAAGCTAAGACAAGTAAGAGAATTTCAGGCAACAACAGGAGAAAAGTAGCAAGAAACTATAATAAAACTATACCCAGGAATTCAAGTAAAGATTTGTTAAAATCCCCTCCGGGGAGACAAAGAAAGGACTCCAGCTTATCTGAAGACAGCACTAAGAGCCCAAAACTGCATATTGTTTTAGGTTCAGGACAGGCCCTTCCAGTGTCTGAAGGAGAACAAGTGGTAAGTTTTATATTTATTTTGATTAACAGGATCCTAATGAAAATAGTTATTCAACATGTAGTGATTCTCCTAGCTTTAACATTAGGGATAGTAGTCAGGAAAACAAAGTTGCCAAGGTCATCTCACTGATTGATTCATTGACTTCACAGGGCAAGTCAACTTTTCATGATAACAAAGACCCCCCCAAATGTAATTCAACTGCCTTTACACAAATTTAAAGCTTTTATTGAACAAACTGTAACGAAAAAAAGGCTACTTTAAACTTCAGGAATATTTATATGTAAAGAATGTGTATAGTAAAAAGATTACTTTATTTTTTACTTTTATCTGATACACATTATTGTATTTTTTACTTTTATCTGATTTCAATATTTTAAAACTACAATCATTTCACATATTTTTGAAATATATAGTTTAATTATTGACTGCGAATTTGACAATTTTGAAACAATTCTCAATGACATGAAAAGGTAGAGACAAATCATGCTGAGTTTCTAGCCTGTTCTTCTCAGAAAAAGACTCCCTTGTTTGACAAAAAATTATTTTATTTCACTTAAGAGTAAAAGTATTTTATCCAACTATGCACACTAATTAAACATCAATCTTAGTGATCTGTTCATTAATCTACCAAGGGGTCACAACTAGTGTTGGTTTTATTTTAAATATATAAATTTTGCAATTTGTTTATTTCATACAGATCAAAATAGAGAAAAAGAAAGACTCAGATCCAGAAAGTGATATAGACATTGATGTGGATAGTGACCAAGAAGACACATCTTGTTGTAGGTCCAAGAGGGATACCACTCCTAAACTGGTCATAGATGAATCTCCTGTTGCAGTGCCTCTTAGGAAATTTGAACCTATGCCCAGACGGCAGAAAAAAATCCATTTGGTGTGTAAATAGTATTACAAATATCAATCATTTAAATGATGAATTATGTACAGTATATATAAATTGAATTAACTCACAGGATGGTGGTGGTGGCTACACCATAATGCATACAGAATCAGGTGACTTGTATGAAATAGCATCTGAGCCTCGCAAGGAGCGGCAGCCACGGAAACAACCCATACATCTCATACCATGTCGCTTCTATAATGCAGAGAGACCAGTGAGTTTTTGTCTTTAGATATTTGATAATTACATAGAAGAAATCATTTTGTTATCTGTATGAGTGAATATGTGGGATACAATGTAATTAATAGTGTACAGTATGAAACAAACAAATATGCACAAATTTGATTTCTTTTGTGGTTGATTGCTACACAGTGGGTTGATGAGGGATGTAATTATTTAAAATAGCAATAGATACTAATACGACAGCCTTCTTGTAGTTGTAAAAGGTATTAAACATTCACAATATAAGTAATGCTAAGTAGTGTGATCCTTAGCATTAATATTATGTATATATTATTATAAAATCTTGCGCGGTTTCTAATACGTGTGCTGAATTTTATTTAACACATTGCTAAGAAAATTTCCACCATTTCATCATTTTTATGGCTGACCTGCAGTTTTGCATAAAACATTCGCGCGTATTAAGATCACTTAGCGGTTCACTTAGTTGTGCGGCAAATACAGATTTGTATATATTTTTTAAATTTCCATATTTTGCGGGAATATTTCGGGCTACATATCCCATCGCGGGCCCTAACTGTTGTAGCAGAGGTAAATTTCAATTACTTACATATCAGTTTACCAGCCAGTTAGCCGTTGGTCACCGTTGTTTCTCCCATATAGAAAGGCTTGTAGCAGTGGGACATATAGTATGCCGTTGATGGTCAGATTAATATATAAGAAAATAATATGAATGCATGTCATATTTATAAACTAAAATGGAATATTTCAAGCCAGTAAAGAGAGATAATATTAATTTCCAATATTGACTCGTTGCCGCCAAATTGTCAGGCGCCGTTCTCCGTGGAGCTGCACGTGTCAGCGCTGGTGAGCGCGGACGTGCACGCGCACACATCGCGCGCCGAGGTGATGGGCCTGCTGGGCGGCGCCGGGCCCTGCCCCGGCCTCGGCCCCGGCCCCGGCCCCGCCTGCGCGCCAGCCGTCACCACGCTCGCGCTCTACCGGCCCGCCGCCGCCGCCGCCTCGGACACGCACTGCGACATGGACCCAGGTACTGCCACTGGTGCTACTGATATTGTAGCACAAAACGCAAACAATCCGACTTTGGTAAAAGCTAATACTGGATTATTGGCTTCCTGAAAAAAAAATTATTATGGAATATAAGAAAATAGAAATAACTGTATCATTCGATAGCATTATTTAAATTAAACTGACCATGTGGGAAATACTAGGTACAACAAATTAAAAAGACAAAAAATTGTAAACTGATTTAATTGTTCACTATACCTATACCTTTATATATAGTTTCGGTAATTGGTTCATGGATATGCACATAGAACCAATTGATTCTGTATATGTATACTTTGAGGTACTTAACTCCGCAGAGGAAGGTCAATTATACTGATCATATTTTTAATATGTAATACACCTTTAAAAATAAAAGTATAAAGAGATTCAATAAAAATAGAAGATTTCCTATTTTTTATTGTGTCAGTGTAAATGGTCCCTATTTGCTGTAAAATTAATTTTAAGTCGATGGCTGGTCCATCTGGTTTGACAACTCAAAATACTCAAATATTGACAATTTTTTTTTTATAAAATAAAGTAGGTATATTAAAGTAAGACTAGACATTTTTTAAAATTATTTTATACCTATTTTAACACTAGAAACCCTATGTTATGATTAATATGTTGCCCTTTGTTAATTTCATGATAATATTCATTGTCGATAAGAGAAATATATTTTTTTAGTCTTATGTATAACACAATATTTCAATCATATTTTAATTTGTTAAAATATTGTAAGTATAAACTTTCATGGCATCCATATAAAAATAAACCGACTTTACCCGAAAACTCAATGGTAACAACACAACTATACATCAGTGAGGTCCGGATAAAAGTGTAGTTCAGTAGTAAGTTGATGCTAGAGTTGTGCTTGCAGTGTCCCAGGCGGCGGCGGCGGAGGCGGTGCGCGCGGCGGGCGCGGCCGTGGTCGGCTGGCACCACTCGCACCCGCACTTCCCCGCCGCGCCCTCCGCGCTCGACCTGCGCACGCAGCGCGCGCTGCAGCGGGCGCTCGAGCGGCGCGCGCCCTTCCTCGGCCTCGTCACCTCGCAGCACTGGCCCGCCGGCCGCTCCGCCTCGCACTACCGGTACTAGCCTCACCCGCGGCACTGGCCCGCCGGCCGCTCCGCCTCGCACTACCGGTACTAGCCTCACCCGCGGCACTGGCCCGCCGGCCGCTCCGCCTCGCACTACCGGTACTAGCCTCACCCGCGGCACGCACACTGGCATCGTGTTTCTCTTACTTTTAATCACTATATATGCCATTATTTATTATTTTTGTCTATTTGTTGTTTTAATGTCGGTAGAGTATTCCTGAGGCATTAAGTCCGAGTAAGTAATTGTACATTTGTGCGATGAAGAATAAGTAAATAATAAATGAGCTATACCATTCATTGTTGCTCTGAACAAGTAAACATGTCGACGGAAAACTTATTAATTATTCATAATACGAAACATGTAGAGTAGCATAATAATGGGAGCGTCGTCACAGATGCATCCGCGTGGAGGAGGAGGAGCTGGCGAGCGAGACGGGCGAGACGGGCGAGGTGCCCGCGGCGTACCAGCTGAGCGTGCGCGTGACGCCGGACCTGACGGCGGGCGGCGTGCGCGCGCTGCTGCGGCAGCTGGCGGCCGTGCGCCGCGCCGCCGCGCGCGACCCGCACGCCGTGCGCATGCGCCGCGACCGCTGCCCGCACGCCAACCTCACCTACCTAGACAAGGTGCTCGCCCGCCTCACTGCACTGCCTGTACTGGCCATCTAGCTGTCTAGCATCTATATCTGTCTATTAATATTAGTTCATCTCTTTCTTTCAAATCACTTTCTTTTGTATTATAACCTGTCTATCTTTCTATAATGAAATAATGATCTATACAGCCGAATTGATTCAACGATTATTTCATTATAGAATCAATAACTTATATCTACTTGATTAGCCAATAATCAATAAGTAGTCTGATTGTAGCGATTGCCAAAAATACAAAATTAATGATTATCTTTATTTCTAGTGTTTATCGAGCGTATCACACCACATGCGGTCAGCGGGCTACGAAGATGGCGACCCTGTCACTGAACAACTGTTACAAGGCATCAGAGATGTATTCAGATAGTTAACAAGTGAACAGTAGTTTGGTTACAATTATACACCGCTGTTTGCCGACAGACGCACTTCCAGTAAGAAACGAGTGTGATCTCACGGAAAACTGGCGAGACTGGATTGTCACAATGAGGGGTCAAGGGAATGATTGTTATAACAAAATATAACCGATACCAGTGAATTCACCATAAGTGAATCGAGTTCTGGAAAAATTGTGCCTGAAAGACAAATAAACGAAATTGTAAATAAAATTTTGTAATATTTCGTATTATGAACGATTTGATGAATACATTTTTAGAATGATCAATTTATTTTATTTACAGCTTTTCAATCTCTCTAACTACTTTCACAATCTTGATTATTGTTCCAGAATAATGTGTTATGAGGTTTCGATAAAAAAAAAACAAAAAAAACCTGGATGGATCAATTAAACTTGTAATTTCATGCTCCTCTGTGCGGCAGAAAGCACGTTAAGATGTTCCTGGTTGTTACGGCAACCGCTCCTACCAAGCCGCATTGGACCAGCGTTGTAGTGTTATTTATAGTCTAAACTCTTCGTGTTTCCTGCATGAAGGAAAAGCTGTGCCAAGCAGCGGGACGTAAAGGGGCTGTAGATGATGTTTTATTTGTGCAATAGTATAGTTTTCTAATATCGGATGTTGAAACCAGTTACAAAAATTTAAAGGCAAAGTATTAAATATTTACGGTCATAATTAATGTCAAGCTTCTCTTGTCATGGTAATAAAACCCATTCTTTGCAAAAACTTTCATAATATCGCGAATAAAAGTGTGAAACTCCCACTTTTTTTTGTAGATATAAAAAACGAATAAGCGTCGACTTTATGCAGGAATAAAAAATTAATAAGGTTCACTCATGCAAGTCAAAGTTGAACTTCATGGAAGCGTTAACCTAAAAATAAAACAAATCCATCCTTATCTCAAAATTGTAAAGTTCCTATTCATTCGGAGATTTTAAAAAATACGCGTAAAATTTGCTTCGACAGCGCTAGCATGAATTTAATATTTATCTATTTGAATACAAATATAGTAGGTTTTTGGACGCTTCCCAATAAATTTTAATTTACATTTGTTTAAAGGTTCTTCAAAAAAGTGTAGTAAAAAATATGTCATTTGATTAGGAATAAATAAAATATGCAAGTATATGGCACATTTCCAGTTTATTTTTTAAATGTTACATGTGCTAGATAAAAAAATAATACAGTCCGATTAGTGAAATTCTTTACTATTATTACTTAAGACTTTCTGTCAATAATTATATGGATTATTTAATTGAAGGTAATACTTTATTTGATAAGTAAATTTTAAATACAAACGTTTATGTACTAAACTTTTACATTTGTGTACATTCTAACTTGAGAAACATTATATTTTTTACAATTTTAACAAGCAACTTTTTAACTCGACATAGTTTGAGCCCTCGAGGACAATTTGGCATTTTTAGGTACTTTTATAGCTAACGTACTGAAAGTGCCTTATCGCATTATATAATTTAAAAACGATATAGTTCATCTATTTATACATATTGTCGTACGACCGCGTCGCGGACATATTCATAATAAACAATGCATGTTATATTTTATACATCTCAGACACAAAATAATATACCCTATATGCTTGTCATTACAGTAATATCATTATTTGTATGACAATTATTAAAGTCTGTTTTATGTTAACATAAATGGAAAGAATATTGGCAGTGACAAAATATACAAACCAAAGGGCTGGCTTGAGTAAGAGCACCAGCATTAACCAAAAGCTAACTATCTGTCATTAATTAAGAATCAGTATCTCATGAGAACATTTATTCGTAACGAAATTAAGGAAGATAATTTATAAACTTTAGACACTGTGTCTGAGACGTCCTGGAAGGCGTGTTAAAGTGATCTTAGACAAATAAATAAAAAAATTATTTTTAATTAAATTAATAAAAAATAGAGTTCGAATCGACGTAGCGTTAAATCTATATTTACATGTGTTAACTTACATCTAATTAGAAGCATCAACTATGAAAAATTTATCAACATTGAAGGCACATGTTTTCGCACCCGATTCTCATAATTGTGCATTCGTTAGGTGCACTCTTTCGCTGGCAACACTCGCTATACTCTTTACTTTGTACGGTCGGCGATATAAACGCCTACATTTTTATTAACCAATATTTTACCTTTTTATATTAAAAGATGAAACTAAATAATTCGATCTTTAAAATCTAACCGAGACGTTTACCCGCCGACAGTAGCAATGGACCGGACATGACAATCTAACTTACTTATAATTTACACAATATGTATGTAATAAGTACTGTATGGAACGATTTGCCGTGCACGCCAATCGGCCTGACATTTGACCGTTCAGTCAGGCACAGCGGCGTGCACGGCAAACGTCGACTAGCTATCGTAACTAAGTTGACTTAGGGAAACTCAGTCTGTTCATAATTTAGCAGTAGCAACATTCATTTTAAGTATAATAACCGCCGAGAGTATACTTTTTGCAGATTTCATAGATGTAATACGAAAGTAAAAATGCAATTAATTTATCTAATGAAGCAGATATGAATCTAGCTAAACAAATACTTTTTACAAATCTGTACATAGTAGGAGAAACTGTCAAATATTCATACCTCTTAATAAATAACGGAAAATTATAACACAGTGTTTTAAGTACTATGAGGAAGCTCGCGGCCGATTAAAGTGGTATATTGACGATATTCATTTCTCGGCACTTGACTGTAAAACTAATGAGATGCTGGTAGGAATAATTGACAAGTCATTTTGATTATATAATGCTCTACCGAGAGCTTCCGCGTTGTAACTACAAAAAATATAAACTCGTCGGAAATACGTTAAGATGAAATTTACAAATTTATTCATACTTCTATTTTGCTAATTAGTCCTATTCACAGCTGCAGAACGGAAATAATTGATATATTTACTGTCCCTTTAGCGCATCATTTCATTAGAACATAATTGATATTTATTTGAGATCCCTACATATTGGATGTTCAGATTAATTTCATTTATAACTGTCGAGCACAGAATACGATATTATTATTTCTTTAAATTAGATGATATGTACTTGTGAAAAAAATACTTTATAAAACACAAATGTTGAACAATATAAGATAATTAGCTACTTCAAGATGCGCAGATAATAGTAGCATATTCTGTGTTCGACTGTACAATTTCATGTCACGATTTCCGAATCCCCAATTATAACGAAGTATATATTTTAAACAGAACACATCAATTATATCTAAAACATTAATTTAAAAAATATACAAACTAAGCAGTCATTCAAGTAACACTAGGAATATTATAAAAAAATTGCATAACAGTAATTCTGAAAAAAATCGTACAATAGTAAGCGTACTCAGCGTACTCAAGCGTACCAAGTAAGAAAAATAATTAAAATCAAAGCTAAGAGACAATGAGGAACCAATATTTATAGAGTAGTACAGTATTCCCGCACTCGCTGAAATAAATAAATTTAAACTACCGTCGCCCTGTCGTCTCTTACAACAGCTGTACTTAACGCAACAGCTGTTTTAAATATTATTTTTTTAAAGTATTCAATTAAAGTATGGAATAACTAGTAATAAGTTACAAAAAATAAAATCTTTAAAAAAAATAAAGATAATACTGAATTTCAGTAAATTATATTTATTATAATTATATGTAGAAAGTTGGAAAACAGGGCTTTGTTCCCTAGTACACACTACAGTAGATTTAAGTGTCTTCATTTCCAGTATTTATTGAGCCGCGATATACTCCCAGGCACATAGACACAATTAAAAACCAATTGTGTCTGGATTTTACAGTTTGAAAGGTTAAGTATCAGTCGTATTGTGTTATTATTAATACTAACTTATTCATAGCTATTATTTATTTAATATACTTACAATTACAAAATCCTGTCATGTTACTATTGGGAAATTTCTTTGACACCGACTTTACGAACGAACTTTGTCACCGATATAAAGTATACCTAGTTTAAGATGACTGTGGCGTGAAAAGGAAACAATAACACCTTTCTGACAGGGCGACTGACATAATAATAACATGTACCGATATTTAACTGACGACCAACGACTGGCAACCGATACTGATGTCTGACAAACTCTTACCACGATATTATTTTTATCAATATTTTCAAATTTAATGGATTATGTTCGCCTCAAAACTACGTTCAATGTTTAGATATTGGCTACGTAAACTGAAAAACATCAATAACCACAATTCACGGAGACACGTAAACTACAGACTTACAATTCATAATCCATTGTAGAAATCACTTTAAATGCTGTAGGTACTGGCAGAATTTAAACTTAAGTTGTCTCTCTTTCATTCTTCATAAGGAAGGAAGGGGTATAAATACTTTCAAAAATGGTGTAGTCAATCTGCTTGTCGACCAATGACTTATGTTAATTGCTTATTTTTTGATGTTATTGAAATAAAAGTCGTAGCCATTATATAAATATCAAATGATGTCACAGGTAATTTGTACTTAATTTTGGCTTATAACGAAAGAGTACTCAACTTAAATTTAATTGCAGTCTGTTCAAATTAGAATCATAACAGAATATGTTTATGGTGTATTGACTATCGGGTGGTGCAACGAGTAGAGCGAGTGAGCTCACTCGATACTCTTGACGCGCGCCATCACTTTTCCCTCGAACATGGGCAGCGGGTCGTTGTCGTTGGACACCTCCTCCTGGATCACGGTGTCTAGGTCCTCACAGTTTGTCTTGAAGAAATATCTGGAATGGAAACAACATTTTCTCTCAGGTTACCTTGGAAGGTTTGAGCTTACTGGTAAATTATAAAAATGGTATTATATAAATATAAATACATTTTCATTATTCCTAATTATGAATAAAAGTGTATTTTAAAATGAACAACAGCATTACTGTTATAAAATTAATGCAAACATTAATTTTAGATTAATTGTTCAATATTTATTTTTAATTGTAATTTTTAAGTGTAAGTAAGATAAGAAAAGTATTACGGTTGATATGCTGTTATCAGAGTGCAAATGATTATGAAGTTGTATTTAGTTGCCCTCCCGCAGGTACCTTGGCATGGGGCCGGGGGAAGCACTGACCTGTAGTTGCCCTTGCGCGGCAGGTAGTCCTTGAGCGTGCGCAGTGTGAGGGGCGCGGCGGGAACCTTGAACCTGTAGGGCACGTGCTCGTCCAGGAACGACACCACCACTACCGTGTGCTCGCTGCCGCCGCCGCCGCTGGTGCTGCTCGACTTGCTGCCACTACCACTAGAACAAGTCACTCGGTTAAAAAAAATAACTAAAAAGTATATGAACCCAATGACATGCCGCATCAATGGATTCATATAATCAGTTTACTAAATATTTCTACATTTATTGAGTACTTTATTGTGACTCACAACTTAGTAAAACTACAATAGAATTATATTAATACTTTGATGCGAGTTGCACTCAACATTATTAATTAAAATTGTTGATTCAGTGAAATTAATTATATTTTAGAATGAAAAAAAGTGCTTTAATGCGGTACTGATGTAAATGGTTGACTCTACTAAATGGCGGCTTCATGGTGTGAGTACTATCATGAACCGTTAATTGTCGTAATGAGCGAGTGGTAGTCACCGTGGCCGCTGCTGCTGCTTGTCGCGGCGGCGGTGGTCGTCGCGGTCGGCGGAGGAGGCGCGCGAGGACAGGTCGCGGTGCCTGCGCTCGAGCCGCTCCATGCGCTCCAGCCGCTCGAGCCGCTCCGAGCCCTGAGCGATCCACAGCAGGATGCGCGGCTCCACGCTGGCGCCTTCGCTCACCACCGACACGCCGCTGTCCGTCAACTCCGTCACGGTCTTCTTGCTGAAGGATCTGGAACATGAGTCATCGATGCTACACCTGGACAACAACTCACCTTGTGGAGCACTAGCACTAGCAAAAGTAGTTTTCATGCCGCTGCTCACATGACATTTTGATGATTTCATGTACCTATTTATGATTTGATGTAAAAAAGTAGAACAAACTAATTGAAGTAACAACATGAAAGGAACAGTTGCCACTAGTCTATTTAAAGTCAGCAGCAGAGGAAGATAGATGAAGGAATAGGAAGATATAGAATTAGAAATAGAAATTGGACCATAATTGCAACAGATCGCAACCAATGGAGTATTTTGAGTAGGTATTGGCCATGAAAGACCATAATAATGAGTGACATAATTTCTCGAAGGCTTTTTGATGATCAAAATATAATCGATTTGTCGGCGAGTTGCGAGCGACGGTACTAAATGAACAAACGTACCTCTTAGCCGAGTGCGAATGTAGCGCAGCATCGGAGGGCGCGTCGTAGTGGCCCGAGTCGGCGGAGAGCGCGGAGGGCGCGCGGCGGGCGGCGGGGTGCGGGTGCGGGTGCGGGTGTCGGGGGGCGCGGGCGCGGCGGCCGCCCGGCGGGGACGCGCCCGGCGTGCGCTCCGACCACACGCGCGACACGTGCTGGTCTGAGGGGTTTGGCGGGATTCAGTCAGTACACAGGAGCTAAAGCCCATGCAGCCTTATCAAATGTGGTAATATTTTGTTTAGTATGGTTCCGGATTTATTACACTTTGTAATATTCCTTTTAAAAATGGAAATAAACCATTTTCCCAACATTATGATAAAATACACACACCAGATTTTTTTGGCACGTAATGGTCACATTAGTTCGTTTTTATATCCAGCAATTTTCATAATCGATGATAATATGCCATTATCTCATATTCATTTGTTTGTGGCATAAGTCCATATTTTATTATTTCATCATAATCAATAATATATCTTTCTATTTTCTAATGTGAAACTAATAAAAAAATATTATAATATTACTTATAAACGTTAAGCTTAAGCAAAGTTTAAATCAAATCACTCTATATTACGATGACTCGCGAATTATTGATAATTTTAATAGATTCATCAAATTAGTTGTATTTGATTTATTAATAGAGAAGTTTGTATCTATTAGATTTTCAAATTTGTAAACATAATATCAGATTAATTATTTCATAATACAAAATATATTCTTTATTAACCTAATATGTCTTGGTCGTTGTCGTCGTCGAGCTGTAGCTTCTCCCTGATGGCGGCGGCGACCAGCCGCGGCGGCAGCGCCTGAGACTCCTCCCCGTCGCCCTGCGCGGAACATAACACTATTCAATCATTGTCATTGTTTATGGGTCTTTAAGGTAAAAATGCTAAAGATGCTTTCTAAATCGTAAAGTTAATTTCAGTATATCGCTTTCCATCAAAAGTGAATAGAGTCAAATACTTTAAATTTTGTTAGGTTCCATGCGAAAACATCGAGAAAATTCAAAATTATATACAAATTAGTGGACACTGGACATCACTCAAGTATTATCGATATGCTTTGCGTTATTAACTGTAAACTAATACAATTGTATCACTTTACAGTTAAATTTGGTATTTAATTATCGTGAGGTCCCCTCATACATAAAATAATTTCATTGAACAAAAAAAATAAAGATCTTAGGGACCAAAACACTAACTTAAATAAGTATCCGTAGATAGAATATTGAAACCCAGCAAAAGTCATTAGAAAAGGTAATTAAGTGTTGCCATATAGCCGACCTCAGCGAGGCGCCGCTCGAGCCGCTCCTTGGTGTCCTGCTCGCGGCGCACACGCTCCAACTTCTCAATGAGCAGTGGCGCGAACTCGTCCGGCGGCAGCACGCGCAGTTGTTCCGATTGCATGCGCTGAGTGCGCGGGATCATCTATGCATATATTGAACATTGGTATTGACAAAACTACAAGCTAATAGTAGCGTTAAAATACGGTTGGCATATAGTATTTATATAAATATGAATAACTTGTACAAAGCTCATGCAAACCAGATAACTCGTTAGTGGAAAAACCTAGTTAAACATAATGCTAAATCCCTTCTAAAATAAAGTCCTTCTAAAGTCTGACGTAGCGAACCTAATAAAAAGTCATGAAACTCAGATGTATGATTTTGTTTGTAGGTAGGTAGACAAACTACAAGGTAGGTAGTTTGTTCACACTGGCACCAACAATTAGGGATAATAATCAGATTTTTGTGTCATTTGTTGAAAATTTGTCAGTAGCCTGTTATACATTATTTTTAAACATTGTTTTACTTAAATAAGGGTAAATAATGGAATAAATTTGTATTTAAACATAAATGTAATAAAGCAAGTGGACTTAACGATAAATATCATCTACCAGTTGAACATAAGGCCAGAGATTTAATAGTATCGGAACTACTTTAAACATAAATTTTTATCTTATCTACTGAACAGAAATTAGGTAAAAATAAATACATTAAAAAAATACTTTAAAAACCTTTTACCGTTACTTGATATATATTAAAAATGATAATGATAATAAAATATAACTTTTAAATTAATTAAAATAATAGAGCAAAAAATTTTGTTACAATTACCTATCACCTACCATCTTTTATAGACACCAAATTTAACCTTAATTATTTATATATATATATATATATATATATATACATATATATACCCAAAATCCATGATAATGTTTTATTAGTCATATAAAAATAACTTGTTTTAATAATAGGAGTAAATTAAATCTGTTGTGCGATTATATTCTGATTTAGAACACATAGTATGTAGGTAGTTGAGATAAAGCCCCACTGAGGCTATAGTAGTAGTTACCATGGCGGTGTCCTGCTCCTTGTTGATGACCGCGTGCCGGTCGAGGCCGGGCAGCCGCGGCCGGTGGCGCGCCTCGCGCGACTCCCGCGCAGCTCGCATCGACATCCCATCGCTGCGAGACATTACTACTTATACTACGTGTCTCCACAAAACACGCGTACGCGTATTTGATGAATTCAGTTGTTCAGGCGTCTCTTTTTAATATTTACTTTATTAAATAGTAACATACTGATGTTAGACAGGACTCTATTAGATCGTCTGACGATTCAGACGATCATACGAATAGGAGGAATCAGGTAAAACACACAGAGCAGCCCGACGCGAAGTCACATATTGTGTCGTCACGCCCCAGAAGGGGGAGAGTTGGCAACAGAAGGGACGCATAAAGATAATTGTAGGGAGCACAGATCAGCGCCGAAGGGGAAAGAGCCCTATGCAAGTACCCTCGCGCTATCCCGTGATTCGGTCCGTATGCCGCAAGGTAGGCAAGACCATGGGTTGGTGGAGGACTCTATTAGAGCATCATTAGCCAAAACAAGAATTTAGAACTCTATTTCACCACAGGAAAATATTTTAGTCCGATTGTCGCAGGTAGAAGATAGTCAACATTCTATTAATAACTAACTCATTGCATTTCCGCTAGCAACTAACATGGAGACTTGTTATTTCATAGATAGACGCATACGGTAAAGTGAATGTGTGAAGTCCATTAATTAGGAGGCTATGGAATATTAACAGATTTGTAATATTGATGCTTCAAAGAATAGAATGAATAAAGCCAGTTCAAAATACAATGTTACGTTAAAGAAATATCGTAAAATTTTATTTACAGATCAAACAAAATAAAATGAGGTAGATACAAGACAAAAGTGTAATGACAAATTAGCGGGTTGATAATAAAATTAAGCAGCATTCTAGGAATACTAGGGCTTAATTTATAAACAGGACTATATTTCTTACAATATAAATTTAAGTTTCAAATGGTTACATACCTTTAGCTGATAGTAAATTTGTTCACGTTCACGATATACGGAGAAATGACTTTTTGGTTACTAATTAGTTCATCACTATCTCTTCATACTCCGCATATCTCCTCAGCTCGCTTGTTCTACTACTACAGCCTAATCGTGTCGGAAACCGTCACAACATTCTATTCTCCTTACACGCTACTGTCAGAGAGCGAGAAGGCGGCAATCAAAGCAGGCACTGCTGAGCAAGGCTTGGTCTGTGATATCATGAGCCGTAGCATGTGACTATTTTCTATCCTACTTACACGCTACTGCCGGAGAGTGAGACGGCGTCGCTGTCGGTGCGGCCACTGCTGAGTGAGGCTCGGTCGGAGTCGTGTCGTGAGCCGGGGCAGTAGCCCGCGTAAGTCACGTGCGCGCTGTACACCGATCGCTTGCGATGTCTGTGCCACCACACGAGAATGGGGCAAAGGGCAATGGACGAATGTGTGTAGGAGTATTTAGGTAATGATGGAAGTGTGGTGGCGTCGTACAGTCGGCAAAACGATTAGCGTGTATACAAGGCGGCATGCAGGCGCGGGGACACAAACATGGGGGCAAACAATACACGAATATATCAGTCAAGCTGCGGGGAACAAACTTAAATTAAAAATGAACGAAATGTAAAATTAAAAAAGAAAACTAAGTGCTTGGAGTGTCACATGCAATGCTGCAGGGTCACACATAAACTTAAGGAATCAAATAATAAATAATAGGAATACGTCAAGATAGTAATTACTTTGACTGTTCTAATTTTATAACCGCGCTAAAACTATATCACTGACACAACACAATATTTATAAAAACTTTTTAAAGAAACAGCAATGCTACAAGTAAAGATAAACGTAAAAAATATTGCTAACATCTATCTAACATTTACATAAGAATTGAATGCATTCTAATATTAAAAATGTCAACGTAATAAATATATTTTATTTATTGGCATGTTGTCTTAATTAATTACAAAATATTCTGAAGTAAACTATGTAACGCACAAGATGCATTATTTGTTAATTATTTTCATAGATTGCATCACAATTCTGCTGAGCTTGCCCATAAACTAATTTAAATTTCATAAATTACTTTTCTAAACTTATTTAGGAGTTGAGAAATTTTGAATGATTAAATCACATCAATAATATAATTTATATTTTATTTACGGACAAACCTCCATATCAAAACAAAAATTGATACCTATATCTAAAACAAACTATTGAGGGAATTGTTGGAAATAAAGCTAGCTACTCACGGTGCGACGTCAGCATGTAAACGCCGCGACTGTGTCGCTAGTAACGCGTCATGAGTGAGTCTCGCTGCGGGTGGCCCGCTGTATGCGCCTGCCGTTAGCTCCTCCCCTTCGTGTAAGGTAGCTAGACCTCCCACTGCCATCTAACGTGTAAAATAATAAAGATTTAGATAATACCATTTCAATGAGAAATACCAATCCGGAATGCTTGATGTATATTTTAAGATATCATAGAAAAGCATCAGTCTATATTTTATATATTTTGAATAATTGTGGCATGGTAGTAATTTCAGAGTATAAGTCTGAATTACCGAACAATTAAAATGTGCAATTATTAAAATGCATATTATTTATAAATTTATTGTATTATTATTTTTGTATTGCGTAATTTCAGACACAAAACTACAATTACTTGAGAAGTGCATGAAAGTTTAAGTCATTTATAGTTCAGTTAATATGCTTTGGTGAAATAATTGAAGAATATAGTATTAAACCAATAAAGAAAGACACATTTTTTTTAAATAATAAATAAGGGGTATGATCATACTTCTCTAGGTGCGTGTGGCGGCGAGGCGTCAGGCGAGGACAGCGGCTGTGTTGCCGCGCTTACGTACGACACGTACGCCTCAGAGCTAAGAAAAGCCTGATACGTCGTTTCGTTTATGGCTAACGTTACCTGTCAATGACGAATCAACAATTAATATTCAATTAACGTAAGTCAATACTTCAATAATTTATTCATCCCTATTTACCTCCTTCTCCATATTGTCAAATATAGTCCTCTCGATGTTAGAACCATCTTTTAGGCTCTGCTTAACGTACTGTTTCAGCTCCTCGGGCATCGCTAGCTGAGACTTGCGGAGAAATCTATAAATGGAAATATTACAAATAATGTATAATAGTATATAAAAAGTCGCTGTAAATAATTTTCAACTAAAATTTGTAATCGGGACTTCTTCCACAAAACCTTCAAAAAGCCTAAGTGTCATATCACGTGACATTAAGGTGCCTAAATTTTCGACTTTAATGAACTATGTAAAATGCAATTTGCTGTTTTATCCTATACACAGTTTCAGCATAACTCATACTCTAATGGGATATAATAAACTTAAGTTGTGATTTGGAGTGTCCACTAAAATTAGAGACCCATTCTCTCGAGCTTTCCGCCCTTAGTATTGGTAATGACATTTACAAATTACCTATGTAATTATGTATTAGTATTATAATTTAATTTGTATTACTTCGGGGAATTTAAGAACTTACTTGTATATCGCGGAGACGACCTGCCGTATCTTGGCGGGGTCGGTCTCCTGACGCAGCCCTTGTACAGCGAAGTAGAAGTTGAGTCGTTCCACGTGAAGCCCGCCCGCGCCGCTGACAAACTTACGGAATAGTCGAACTCCCTCCGCGTCCTGTTTCAACACACATCATAATCGTGAGCTTATATTATATATTTTTCAGCCAACTGGTCGAGTGGTTAATAACCCAGTCTACTGAGCCAGAGGTTTCAGGTTCATCCCGGTCAGGGCACAGTTTATGATGAGAACGATTATTGATGATTTATTCTTTATTTATATTACTGGTATTTACTATCTATAAATATTACTATCTATGTCTCTTTTATCTATTATGTTTGTGAGAAATATTATTAATATATACATAAGACAACTTGGAGTTCTTCAGCAAATCGGAATTGTGATGATGTATTTACATATATAAATATATTATTGTGTTATAATTTAGATACTGCATATGTCTGTATTTGTGTATAATATGTAGTTATAGTATATTCGGTATTTTGTTTTAGTTAAATTATAGTTTTTAATATTATTGTTATTTGACATCATTTCACATTTATTTAATAACATTTCCAAATTCTATGCCCCATATGCAAAACTATTCGTAGATACATTTTGAAACACAGCATAATAGAACTAGCAAGTTAGCAGTGATTAATAGTTATAAATCAGTTGCACGATACAGCGACCTTACTATTAACCCGATACTCTCAATTGGATAATGGCGGGCGCAGGAAATTATACAGGTATTAATAGACAACTCCCTCGCGTCACATTTTTTTCGTGCTCAGTGCTGTCTAAAATATTTGATACTGTAAGTTTAAAAATATTTTCTTGCCGTTGGTTGTATCTAAAGATCATTTAATATTCACTGAAGACGATTAAATTGCACTATATGCTATAACTATCATCTCACCATAAGGTATAAAAGGAGCAACTCAGGTTGGTTGCATTATACACATAAATACTATTCAGTAGTAATATGTAGTTATATTGCATTTTATCTGGCTCTCACACTATCATCATAACTTAGCTGGCAGATCCCAATCCAAAATACAAGTCATTGTAAAGAAGTTATGATAGATAAATCGACCTGCTATGCTACAAACATACAAATTACACGAACAAATTGATTTCCTTAATTCTAGTTGCTTTCAATATTCATGTGGAAACAGCTTTGGAGTGGCTGATAGGTAACATTGCCATATTATTGGTCATACCTCAAGCAGCTCGGGCAGGCTGCGGGCCCAGCGCATGTAGGGCGGCGAAGCCGTCGAGCGCGCCGAACTGCCCGACGAACCCTCCGTCTGCTCACGCCATGCCATCCCCGCCCTGTGGAACAATAAAAAGGTAACAATTGGCGATTACTCCAGGACTGGGTTGGTGTCGATGCTACCTTTTGTATACACAAAAAAAAAATACAAATTCCAAGAAGTCTTTTACGGCGGATGGGAAATGACCATAGGATTTTTTGAAGCTAATACTACAAATGAAAGATTTTCTTTTTGAGTTACATATAATAACAAAACACAGAAAGTGCAAAAGCTATCAATGATTTTATGCCGCTTTGTAGAAGAGTTAAAAGTGTAAAAATAATTATTATTGATAAAAACTAATAAACAACGACAATGATGTCATAATTTAATCCCTACTGTGATTTTTATTTATTTCATTAACAAACTTTATTATTTGGTATTATTTAATCTTAATATTGTTTATATAATGGGTAAAAATGGGTAAATATTCATAAAAAATATTGTACTGTTAGACACTTATAAAGGATCAGAAACAACAGCATTGAAACGATGAAAATAAAATAATTGTGATATTTATTGCATGTGTCATTTATCTAACAGGAAGTGTAATAAGTCTTACGTCCGGTCAGTTTTATTCTCAATAGGACTGCCATAACGCGTTATGTGCGTAAAGCAGTTTTTCAACGTAGATTAGGCAATTATGTTAATGCACCATATTTTTAGAAAACAGCAAGTTTCACAAGTAGCTGGTAAAGTAGTGAGTAATAATAGGTGTACTTACATGACAATAAAAAAGTAATAAATATCACTTACAAAATTGTTCAGTAAATAATATAACTGTATCGAAACGTGTCAGATATTACATTATTATGTAGTCATTACCTACTTGTAAAGACTTTCGGATCAAACAACGGCACAAAATATATAGTTGTGAAAGGACCCTAAGTCTTACTTAGAAGGGTGTGTGAACACATATTTGGTCTGAGATTTGCTTTTCTCCTCCCCTGAAGCCGGCGGCAGTGACGACCTGTCAGCAAGCTTGAGATCCCAACCTGTCCACAGTAAGTATAGGATAAAAACATTAAAATAAATTCACCCACATAAATGGTTTTTATATGCAATATTTAAGTATTTTATTAGCATGCCGGGCGCGGCGTTTGGATATTAGTTGTTATTTTACTGGGAGTATTTTCAAGAGTAAGTATATTTTTCTTTAAATTACATATTTTAATTTATTGAGTCGTCATGTACTTCCCGGAACTTACTAAAATCAATTGTATCTGGATTGTAGAGCTTGAGATTTTATGGCGTTCCAGCTGAGAATGCTATCTTCGCAAAATGCCAACCACTGGTTCTCTAGTTGAGTACTATAATAACTAATTTGGGTAAAAAATTACTACCGTCTTCAGTTATGTATTATCGATCACATTTATGTAAAGTTACCTTGCGGGTGGCCGCCTATAGGAGTGTGGCTCATGGCGCACAGGCCCTTCTCCCACCCGCGCGCTGCATGGCGAGAAACCACCTGAATTAAGCAAAAGATAGAATCGTTATTACATAATATTAAAGCATTAATAACTTCAAGAGAAATTTCCGATCAACCAATTAATTGAGGTAATATGTTGATTACAGAAACATTTTATTTGCAAAGCTACACAGAAAATATATAGATATTTCCAGTGAAGCTATGAGACCACAATAAGAAATAAAAAAAATCCTAATCGGTTGACAATTCCATACCACATTTATAATGTAATGCAGCTAATGTTCGAATTAAATATCATATTGTGATCGCCACTTTGAAACCTATTGACAAAAAATAAATTCAAAAGTATTCAAACTGCATAGAGTACAATATCAATTTAATTGAAAAAAAAACATAATATTATTATGATAGACAAAATAAATAAACAACATATCACTGCCTAAAGAATCTGGAAATTTCTGGAATGGACAGGGCTAGGCAGCGACTAAAAGGCTGCCACAAAAGTTCAATACTGGTCGAAGTGGCCTATGGGGCCCAAAAGTAACTGAATAATAACGTAAAAAAAGAACTATAATTATTACTAGGATTTTTTTATATGAACAATATCTCATCAATTTTACATTAATCATATTTGAGTAATATTTTAATTCAAACAATTATTTATACTATTGTGAAAGCAATACATCTAATATGACGTATTGCTTTCACAATAATATTATATAATTGCCTTTCATAGGATAATACTGCATTATGCATAAAAATTATAATGAAAAAATCCACAAACCCGTATCAAACATCCGCTACGCCACAGAATTTACAAGTCATGAATAAAAATCAATACATCACACAATAAAAAAACGCTATACCCTACATTATATTTACTTTCTGTAAGTAAAACAGAGACAGCCAACCAAAACTGAGAGAGAGAGTGCCAAAGTCAAGAGTCTCCATCATCGATCGGCTTGGGCCCGAACCACTAATTCCAAACAAAATATTGAAAAACGCATTAGGAACAAATGAATCACGTATTAATCCACTAATGTAAAAAGAAACTCATATCAAATTTCATAAATACTATGGCAAATAATTGAGTGCTAAAAGAAAAATACAATAAAAATATTTCTAAATTCGGGCATAGTAGAAAAAGGATATTGTGAACATGTCAAAACAAATTATATCATAACTTCACAGTTCAATAAGCAAGTTATGAAAAAAATATAATGGGGCAAAAAATATGAAAGGCCTTACCATGTTCATTGTGTCTGAACAAACAATACACTGAAGTAGTGCACTGGTTAATATTATTTACTATGAATATGATAGCTCCTTATTAATAATTTTTGATTTATAAAAAATCTTTTTATACAGACAATGGCACGACTGCGCAGTACACCGCCAGTGGTCCGAGTGAAAGATCCGTTCCTCACCGAATGTTCAACACAATGGGGTTCGATCGAAGAGAAGCTGAGCCCTCATATGTAGTTATTATATAAAACCATTGTAGATAATGGGGTTAGTTCTAAAAATTTAAATCAACAACATCAATCCACCAAGTATGCAGACTTTTTAAAGTTAACTTTACTTTTAAAACTTTTTATTCTTTTGTACTTTTTTATATTTTATGCAGGTAATTATAACAGTTCATTACTTTATTCTGATAATCTGGATAGGCACTTAAATAAAATTACACAAATTATTTCCAATTTTTAGTTATTATGAAAAATTTAATTATAAACTTACACTTTAAAATCTTTTGGTGTAATTTCAAACCATTCAAGGCACAAGATATCTGTGAACCAGATTCATCAAATTTTATTGAGTAGCTAGGGCACACAGGAAACAAGTTGTAAACAAAGACGACGATCATAAAATTACCGCTGACAACGCACTTGGCTAAGCAACGATACAGCCCGCTCTTACGGGTACTTCAAGCTCCATCGGCTTATGACACAGAGACATCAAGATGCGGTCTAGCTAGACGACCATTAGCTGTTAGCACTATTCACATCCAAGCCTACACCGATATGCGAAGGGCCATTTATAGATCATTACTGAAAGAAACACCATGTGAAACGTAACTCCTTACTTGTCACAGGTATTCCACACGTTATCACCACGGAAGACTAAAGGCGAAAGATGAGAAGTTTCTAAGAAATAAATAATAAATAAGCTTGGTTCGGTTTTGTATACAACAGCGAGTTTGACACTTGTCAACCAGTGTGATCCTAACGAAGCAAAAGCCATCTGTCAAGTAGCGCCATCTATCAAGAAGTCAATACATGTGAGAAGAAATGAAAACATTTGCATACAACAGATTTCCCTAGATGTCGCTACTAGCATAAAACGTACATGGATTGTCTCTCGGCGGGAAACTGGGAAGCCTTATTTTAGAATTTTTTCACTGGTGAAAACAACATAGCAGTTAAAAGTTTCCTATTAATCAATATGCTTTTTGTAATAATAATTTATTCACGGTAGTATGTAAATGTATGTAGTGTTAACAAAATAAATAAATATTATAAACCTTACCGTCTAGCAGCTTATTGCCGCTGCATCTTGATACCTCTGCGGCTTTGTAGAATTGATAAATCTAGAACAAAAATTTATAACATTAAGACAAAGGCATTTTTGACTATATTTATTTATGTAATAGAGAGATGTCTTCGAGTGTTAGTTTAGGTATATCATAGTTTAGCTATATCTAAATTATATTTCTCTCGTATAATCTCAAAATAATATGATGTAGAAATTTTCAAAAAACGTCGCATTAAAGAATTTGTTCAAAACATGTCTGCTATCAGTTTACTCGTAAACCAGGTTAATTTAAAAGCTGAAACTTCGTTTAGCAACTTTTATCAAGTACTGCAATTTAATTGCATAACTTATAATAATATTTAATTAATTTAAATAAATTACAAATATATTAAAATTTTAGATTATACATTTGGTAGTCAATTTCAAGCAGGTGGCGTCTATGCTTTTAGTAACTCCTGAAAAATATCTACATATAAAATTAAAAATTAATCGGAAATAAATAGTTTTATCGATATAACCTTTAACTTTTATTACATGTATTTTTTATTAAAGAAATAAAAAAGTTGTAACAAGTTGTGTAACTCTTCTAGTAGCCTAACTCTTAGACTGGGTCAGTAATTCCTGAAGCGGTCCAGTTAGACACAGGGGTCGAGTGGAGACATCACTGACGTCTACGTTGGCGTGTTAAAAATAGGGATAACAAATTGCAAGTAGGGGTCTACGAAAATTTATCTCGTTTCGATATCAACGACAAAAAAATAACCGAAAAATTTGGAATTAAGTGAAATTCCAAATTTTTCATTTCATATTTGTGACTCCCAACCAACATGACGCATTAAAAATGAGAACTTGCTTAACGCTTGTTTGCTTAACAAACACTTAGAGGTTTTTTAATGTGTGTATCTACTATTACTATCACAGTTCTACGTTCAATATTCGAGTGGAAAATTGCACTATGAGCTAATTAAGGAATACACTTGTATTCCTGAGTGTGTAGTGTGTAGTGGCACTGACTGAAGAAAGCCCGTTATCGAACAAATGAATCCAAAAAATTACAAACTCTTTATGTTTTAAAGTAGATTTTTTATTACTTTTTTCTTGATAATTCATGAATTCATACTCATTATTATTGTATTGGATAATCTCACAGTTTGATTATCCACCGTACGTTTACATTACATTGCAGATATTTTATAATATCGTGGCCGACTACTAATCAGTGTTTATTTATCTTACCCCTTATGTATCTGAAACTATAGGCATTTGTATAACATTATCTGTCCTCTTCTAAGCTTGAGACTACATGGCTCATGTGCTAACTAGATCTTAAAGTTTATTTGGCGTGCAACAGAAGAAGGGCGACATATTCGTTGAAAGTGATCTCCGGGCTCGCAACATCATCAAAAATGAAATGCAGTTCCATTTGTATGTGAACAACATTTCTGATGATTATGATAAAAAGAGCTTAGAAAATCAAAGTGTAGGCAATTTGTGAGAAAGTAAGAGATTACAAATGGGACGACACAAATTACATGAGTGCCACTGTTAACACTTCGGGCAGCGACGCCCAACAAGGCCGGGGTTGGCGTTATTAGAATAGTTTCATCGTGCCATTTTTTTACTTATAGCATAATTGTGTGGTCAATACATTATCAATGATGAAGCATTGAGAGTGAAAAACAATAATTGTCATGTAGTATTGAGGTATACAAATTTTGTGCATCAAAAAAATCTTGCAAGACTGTATTAGCGGACACTAATAGTCAGTCAAGAAAAACCCTTTTTATTCTAGTTGCAACATTTGTTCAGCGTGATTAAGAGAGTAAAGAGAGATAGGTACAACTCGAGCACACTTCTTTTCTAAGCGGTAATTTAAAGAGATTATTAGGTTCCATTTGAGAATGATTACTTGGAATTTCAGAAAAGAAACGTTGATTTTACCGGCAGCCCTACATCGATTGTCAGCGGGACCGTCCCCAAATCGCCATTAGCCAGCACGCACTAAGCGACTCTTTGATGTGCACAAACTTTCCGTTTTCCTTTGATTGGTATAATGGAACTGCGGGCGTTATTAAACTAATTGAATTTTCGCAAGTCCGAGAGGTATTACGCGGCGGATTTGATCGTACCTGTGCGAGTGCGACACAAATGTAGCCTTTATAGCGAACAAAGCACAATGCAATTCAATTTGTTTCATAAAACAAAAAGCTTTTATTCTTCGGTGTTATTAAATTTTATCTACCTTTTGAATCGGATTGGCAGTGGAGAAATTATCATTTATTGATTTCTTACTGCAACGCTCATTCACAAAATGCAAAAGGGTATTATAACCTAAATAAAGGGGATAGCCGATATAAAAATATTTCTCATTTGACAAACATACAAACAAATCTCCATGAACACATAGAAGTTATCGATATAAGTGAGTTAGAAATTCTAACTTAATTTTTAATACTTATTGCCTTTCAGCTTTGC
The DNA here is from genome assembly GCA_943193645.1 of Acentria ephemerella. Classification (NCBI taxonomy): domain Eukaryota; kingdom Metazoa; phylum Arthropoda; class Insecta; order Lepidoptera; family Crambidae; genus Acentria; species Acentria ephemerella. Next base: position 3,062,801 of record OW971886.1, on the reverse strand, counting down.
CCACTTTTTGTGTAACAGTACTGTGAGCATGGACAAAAATCAATCAATCGAAACAATTAGACTTTATAGATCTATTTCTTAAGCGGCCATTTGACCAAAATGACAGAACCAATGTCTAATTAACCAGAGGCCTCGTGTTCGAACCTTGGTAGTGGATGATATTTGTATGATGAGTAGAAATATTTGTTTACCAGTCATGGATGGTTGTGTTTATTTAGTATTTTTAAGACATTTATATACAAATTGCTTTCTATATTTCTCTGTATCTAGTACCCATAACGCAACCTCTTAATGATGCATTATTTAGGCTACATATAGGTGTGAGTGTGAGAAATATTATTTTGGCAAATCAATTTTTACCTTCCCAGTGACTCAAGACTCAAGTAAATTAAAAAATATATAATATTTACCGACGCAAAATTACAAATGTTTTGGGTTAAATTATAACCATAAAGGACGTCATCAAACAAGTCTATTCTATAGTGCTAACGAGAGATCAGAATGATAAGGGTACGATATTAGCGATCATTCATCAAAAGGGGACCACTTTGATCGGCCGCTTCCTGAGAAATTCCTTTGGCACTACATAACATACTAATCAATTGGGGGTACATCCAATCGGAAAAGGCATTAAAGGCAATAGTTCCAGCTTGCGGTAAACTGTTTGCGAGGTAGGATGGGGAGGGAAGAGTGCGCGGGGTCCTGGGAGGATCCTCGGCGAACATCAAAGGCGAGTCGAGACAAAGCTGGGAGAGCCTTTTAACTTTATTTAGCAGAGTGGTAAGTTTGGGTCGCGAATCGCTCAGGTTAAAGAGTAACACACTCACTTTGAGCTGGGCTATGACGCCTATGGCGTCCAGGGCTGTCAGGCAGAGCTCCTAGACGACGAACGCAACTCGCCAACTACAGCAGGCTAAGCAATACTTTAAACATGAAATCAAATCCACATCTCGTTGCACATTTTTATTTTTATATTATTTTTTCGGTAACCTAATATGAGTATGTAGGTTAGATAACTAAGATTCTCAAGTGTATTATACATACAATGAGTTTATAAATTTAAATAAATATTAAATAAAAATCAATAAGCTCCATCAAATATTCATCAGAATTCAGAACCACCAGCTACAAGGTTGTTAAAAAATTGTTTTCCATGTTTGGTTAAAAGAACCACCTTTCAAACAAATTAGGTTGGTAGGTGGTTATAGTGCGAGTAGATTACCTGACTATACAACTAGAATGAGTAGAATAGTAGTAATTAACGGGGTCTGCACTTGACACATTTTGTGAAGATTGTGATGAAAAACTTTAATAACTTAATGATTCATAAATTTACATAAATCTTATCTTCTTATAACATAAAAGTGCAACCTCAATATCACTTGTATGCTTTATAATAAATAAATAAAATTATGTCTTTAAGCTATTTATTATCCTCTTACATACATTACAATATTTGTCATCTGAGGTGACTTACCGGCCGGGCGCGGCAAAACGGCGGCTCGGGTCACGTGTCAACCCTGCCAGTCGAGGCGGAGGAGGGGGCATCAAACGGGCCGCTAATGCCGCCCGCGCGGCGGCGCTTTGTCGGCGTCCTTTGAGTCGCGGATGATACCCCGCCACCTAGCGCCCCGCCCGCGGACGATAAATTGCGAGCGATCGTCAAATGCGTTTGTCGATTGCGGGTAAAGTTGAACAATACCACGTGCACTTCTCCGTTAAGAGAGGACATTCAATGTTACGTAAAAAACGCTTATTCACAGCAAAAGTAAAATTAAGTAATATAAAGTTATATTATTTGGATCAATTTTGACGGTTTATTTTTACGTTTGTTGCTTTTGCATTAAGCAGGCTTTTACAGGCTTAAGTTAACAAGTTGATGTTTCTTTCACCGGGATGTCTTGTGCAAGTCTTAGGTACTATATACCCTATGGAAAACGTACTTATAACTTAATTTAGGTTAATTCCTATAAAAAGGTGCTTTGTGAAAACAAAATCATAATCGCAACAAAACTACAACAGCTTTTATTAAAATATAATAAATTGTATTCATCATTATTCTTTTTAAATCAATAGTTTGAGACGCATAAATATCCTAAAAACAAACACCGTGCACTATTCAAAGTAGCGATTAGTGCATGGAGTTTTTGCGATTATAAACCTCTTTTATTTCGATTTACGCGTAAACTCGAGTTTGTTCAATTTCAAGGTGTCAGAAGCACCGATGATACCGAAGCACCGGTGTAATGCACGATCTAATGAAGTCATAAAATTTCAGCAATTAAAAAAGTTTATTTAAAATCAAATGTGCAGGAAACAGTCGTTAGAGAACGTTTATATTCATTTGATACTTGAATATTTATCAATTTATAAATATATAAAAACTGTTATATACGCACTGGATACAAATATGTCGTAAACAAGTGTTCAGAATCAAATCACTTAATAAATCAGAGCATTTAATGGAAAACGCGAACGAATGAAATCCGCAGAGCGCTTACATTCATTACATAAGCTGGCACAAAGGGCCGGTTGGCCTTTGACGAATTAGCCCCACTAACATTACCTATGTTCACTCTCTAATGTTGATAAAACGGCGCCCAGCCATACGTGGCTCATAATTGAAATGTGCTATATTATATATTGACGCCACTTTGATATATTAAATCGCAAATGTAAAGTGTAAAAGTGTAATAGATTATTTCGAACCTTGCTGCTTTAAGATATTAGATAGTCGAGTAGTTTGAAATCAAGATTTCATGAGTTACTTAGTTAGTAATAACCTTAACCAAAATTGTATACTAATAAATCGGTGTAAACTCATACTAATAACCAGGCAATCAAAATAAATAATAAAAAAATTAATGAGTTATAAGTGGAGAACATCCCGGAAAGGCAGCATTTAAATCGCACGAGTCCGCCCGCGCTGTTGCACGTAACGTAGTGGCAGGTTGGTGTGGCGGGGACTACGGAATTGATTTTCCAATGATCAAAAGAATCAAATTCGCAAAGGAAAGGAAGGTAATTTATTTGACCAGCGCACGGACCGCAGCCGCCAAATGTTTCTGCGTGTGCACCCATTACGTGAAATTAAAAAATTAAAAGGTTATTAATAGTATTACATTAAAGATAAGCTTTTACTCGAGTTACAAAATTAAGCCCAATCTTATGATATTAATAAGATAAGTGATAAATTATATAGTAATAATAAGATAAATTATAAATAATCAACAAGATAGACCGCAAGTACTAAAATTCTTATAAAATGATTATGCGCAGGGGAGATGACAAAATTAGACATCAAATTATTGGACTATCTTCAGCCCAATGCCAAAAACTAAAAAATAACACAGACAACTTTCCAAAAGAAAAACTACATGTCTCTGGATGAAGAAGAGAAAAGATAACAGGAACAGGAACAGATACAGGAACTTTGTAGGAAATAGTTACATTCTCAAGACAGATGATTGAAGATCCAAGTTCTTCACAGTATTATTGAATGGAATATGAGACCCATCAAGTATAACCTAAGGAACAGTAGAACCAATCATCAATCAATTTTCGAAATGATTACTGAGTTACTAATGACAATCACCTGCGTTTTTGCAAGATTTACTGTCAGACCATAGGAGCTTCTCCATTTACAAATATGGACTAGATTGCTATTCATTCTTATTACTCCCTCCGCTAATTGACCTAGTGATGTTTGACAGTAAATTTGTAGATATACTGCGTAAAGGTGGAAGGATAAAGAAAGGTTTTAGAGAGAATTTATGAAAATTGCAAATAATAAAGGGGATAACACGCCACCCAATGTGGTACGCCAGTTGATGTATGAATATAAAGAATCGTCAAGGCGAATTCTCTGCCCGTGTCCAAACAAGTAACTACGAAACCAATCGATTTTCATTGGAGATATGTTAATTGTTCTACGCACTACGGTGTACTAAAATCGAGTGGTGATAATATAGTTATCGAACCATTTTCCATAGCCCATTTAACCCTAGGTTTACCACGTGTGGACAAAAGTGTCCACAATGTACTTTAAATTAAAATATCTAAAAAATTTCTCGGATTAAAATTCTGAAAAATTTCCCCATTATTAATAGGAATTTCACAAACACATGGGGAAATTTTTCAGAATTTTAATCCGAGAAATTTTTTAGATATTTTAATTTAAAGTACATTGTGGACACTTTTGTCCACACGTGGTAAACCTAGGGTTAATATCATGTGTTATTTTACAAGTGCAGTAGTGGTAATATGACCCGAGCCAAAAACAGACTGGAAGGGATTAAGGAGGCGATTAAGGCGAAAGAACGAGGTAAGTTGGTCATAGACTAACCACTCTACAACTGAGAGAAAAGGACTCCTAGGATGCAGGATTGGATGTTTCCGGTAGCGGAGTAAATTGTGCATATTTCCACGCAGTAGGGAAACGCCGCATGGAACAGAATAATTAAGGATATAAAATCACACTGTTTGTTAAATTAAATCTCACACTATTTATGATATATTTGAGATTACTGAGTTATGTTAGGTTTATTATAAATAGTGTGAGACTTAATTAAGTTACGCAAGTCACGTTTGCTTTTTAAACTATGCAAATGAGCATCAGGGAGAATATGTATATAGGTATAGTAATAAAAATTAAACACATTTTAAGAAATTTTATAAATTGTTTTAGTAGGACAGAAAATAGTCCTCAGAGAAAGCTACAAAGCGCAAAATATATATCAATTCAAATTAAATAATAAATAGTTCTTTCATGTCTACGATTAACCGGTAATGATAGGTTACAAAATAAAATAAAATAAATTCGCTTGTGTATAGATTTGACACATTTAGATTATCCACTTCTTACGATCATATTAAGGTACAATATGATATTTGGCAGCCGTCTGGTCGAGTGGTCAGCACACCTGTCTACTTAGTCAGAGGTCGCGGGTACGAATCCCGGTAGGTGCAGATATTTGCATAATGAATACTAATATTTGTTCACGAGTCTTGGATGTTTGTATATTTATTTAGTATATTTAGTACATTTCAGATATTGCTATCTATATTTCTCCGTTATCTAGTGTTCATAAAGCAAGTTATTAATTTCTTGGGCTAGATAATAGGTGTAAGTGTGAGAAATATTTTAATTTTGTCGAATCAAACTTTAGCTTACAGTCCCTCGACGACTCGAGGAAAGAGAGAATACCTCTCTGCAGAGGAGGCAAGATGGCCACGGGTCAGGATGACAGAGAGTAATAATATTTCTCACACTCACACCTATCATCTTGCCCAAATTATGCATCATTACAAACTTGGGTTATGGATACTAGACAAAAGAGAAATATATATATTTGGTGTAATAATACGCTTATAATAGAAATAAAGTACTTCACAGCTTCACCAATAATTATATTATTTTTGACAGTATAACAAAACACAATAACAATAACGTCATATAAAATTAAAACAATATATATAAAAAAGTATGCGCTCGTGCACATTCCTCCCCCTTTTAAAGGAGAACGAGCTTTCTAAGGGGACGCCGTAATAGGCCCCCCTTTGTCCGAACATCCACCACTCGGGTTATGCCGTCCCGCCCTGGGTATAACGCCTCGACTACGCCACGAGGCCAGGTTCCTCTAGGCAAATCACCATCCCCAATGATAACTGGATCCCCAATTTTTATTTTAACCTCCGAACCCTGAACACGTCGCGGGGCCAGCGAGGGTAGATATTCGAACACCCAGCGCCGCCAAAAATGATCAGCAAGGCGTAAGGCCTTCCGCCAACTGCTCCTGGCCAGTAGATCAGCATCCGTCAACTCTCGTGGTGGGAATGCGCGTCCGGAAGACTCTCCAATGAGGAAATGGTTGGGAGTCAGCGCTTCGGGCCAGTCTGGATCTGAAGAGACATGTGTCAATGGCCGAGCGTTCGCTACTGCTTCTGCCTCCGCCAGCAAGGTTGTTAGCACTTCAACTGTTGGAGCTCGGTCTCTTAGTGTTGCGTTCAGAGCGGTTTTGATAGTTTTGACTAGCCGCTCCCAGGCTCCACCCATGAATGGAGCTGAAGGTGGTATGAAGCGCCATTTGATTTTGTTGTCCGCTACAAAGTCTAAAACGCCTCCCTCATACAGTGCTCGTAGCTGGCGGTTCGCGCCCACGAAGGCTGTGCCGTTATCTGAATATATTGTGCTTGGCGTGCCGCGGCGTGCTATAAATCGGCGTAAACACATTATCGCTGCATCTGCTGACAAACTGTGCACGGTCTCCAAGTGGACAGCCCTCGTAACCATACATGTGAATAAGGCAACCCATCTTTTTTCCCGCCGGCGCCCAATAGAGACATGTAGTGGCCCAAAATAATCAAGGCCGACGATAGTAAATGGCCGGACGTTATGGGTAAGTCTCTCCACTGGGAGGTCACCCATTGGTGGTTGCAGTGTAGGAGCTCTCAACAGCTTGCACTTCTGACATTGGCGCACAATAGACCTTACAACATTTCGCAGTCCCAGGATCCAATACTGCTGACGCAACTCATTAATCACCGTCTCAGTGTTGGCGTGTGCGTATTTGACGTGAAAATTTGTAATGAGCAGGCGAACTGCTGACTCCTTCCCACTTAAGATAATTGGTCGTTTAACCCCAGATTGAACTCCTGGTGCAGATGTTATTCGACTACAAAGATAAATCAGTCCCTCTTCATTCAAAGCTGGAGATAATGGGGCTAGGCAACTTTTCTTGCTTACCGGGATGCCTCTAGCCAAACAATGTAATTCCTCATTAAAGGCCGTTATTTGACTCTGCTTAAGTATGTGAACTTCTGCACGACGGATGGCTGCTGCGTCCAACGGATGAATAACTGGCGCAGGAGCAGTGGCTGGCCTTCGCGTTGCAGAGTACACCGGTTGATCTAATGAAGAAAAGAAATTCTGAACTATATCTTTAATGTAACGATTTTGAAAAGTATGTATTTTATTACGAAACATGATGGCTAAAAATTGATGAGTCCTAGCTGTTGCCCTTACCAGCCTATTCCATGAGCTAAAATGGTCTATATTAGCAACTACTGGTAGGTGCAGCAGCTCAATAATCTCTATGTCATTATGATTTACTTCCTCATGATGGCAAGATGATTGTGATACTAATTGAATACCATGATGTCTCCATGAAGGCTTCAGTTCCTCCTCCTCTAAAACTTTCTGATAGCCTAAATCTATTTCACGTGGCCAATCCTGAGGTTGTAATAAAAGGAACTGAGGACCAGAAATCCAGCGCGACTCTAAGGTAATGGAATTACATTTTCCCCTAGTGGCATCATCAGCAACGTTGTGTTCGCTAGGAACCCACCGCCATTCACTAACATTTGTACATTCGATAATTTCGCCAATGCGATGAGCAACAAAGGGCTTAAAGTTCCTAGCATCACTGCGCAACCATCCCAGTACCGTCATAGAGTCGCACCAAAAGTAGCGACGATGTGGTTGTGATCTATGGTTCTTACAAATTGTGGTAGCGAGACGAGCGGCTATCAGAGCCCCTTGTAGTTCCAATCGTGGGATCGAAACAGGTTTTAAAGGAGACACGCGGGCTTTGCTGGTAATAAGAGCAAGTTTTATATCCCCGTTAGCTAGAATAAATCTCCAGTACGCAACTGCGACATGTGCAAGTTCACTAGCGTCGCAAAATAAATGCAGCTCGGTTTCCACGACGTTTGTGTTAGCTAGGTTGTAGCAACGTGGCAGCCGTAAATCAGATATACATTTTAAGCTTTGAAACCATTGTTCCCATAATTGTTTATCGTCTTCAGATAGTTGCTCGTCCCAGTCAAGTCCTTTTCGCCATAAATTTTGAAATAGAATTCTGCCTTTAACAACTAGTGGTGCTAATATTCCTAAAGGGTCGTAAATGCGCATGACTTGCGTTAGGGCTTGACGTTTGCTTGATGGAGCGGAAGATGAACTAGATATACCAGAATTGAATATTAGTTGATCACTACTAGGTTTCCAAATCACTCCTAAAGTTCGTGTGAATGCGTCCTTACACAAATCTACATCATGAACTGTACCACAAACTAATTCAGACTTCAGCTCGCTCGGCAGTGATGTTAGAGCAGTTGGCTCATTACTTGCCCAACCTCTCATCTCAAAACCACCGCGTTTATGGATCGTGACAACCTCTCCTGCCAAACGTGCCGCGTCGTCAATACTATCTACGCTACAAATAAAATCGTCCATGTAAGTGTCGCGTTTTATAACGTCGACAGCTTCAGGGAACTCACCTGTAAACTGTGAAGCATTAAGGTTCATAATAAAAATCGCCGTGGATGGACTGGAACATGCTCCAAAAATCATTGAACTCATGCGATATGTTTTGATGGGTTCAGAAGGATTGTCCCGCCAGAGGAAACGCTGAGCGTCTCTATCCTGCTGAATAATTCTTACTTGCGGGAACATCTCCTTAATGTCAGCTGTCAAGGCAATCCTTCCTTCCCTAAATCGCATTAAAATCCCGAGAATAGACTGTAAAAAGTCAGGACCCGTCAGTAGCATTGAGTTTAGTGATACCCCCCGAGAACGCGCGGCGGCGTCATGGACAACACGAAGTTTGCCAGGTTTGTTAGGATTTATGACACCGAAGTGTGGTAAATACCAGCAAATTCCAAAGGGTTGTTCGTTAACACATTCCTCCGCATAATTCTTATTGAGAGTATCCTGAATATTGTTTCGGTACCGCTCAGCAAATTCAGGTTCTGCCAAAAACCTTTTCTCTAAGCTTTTGAATCGAGACAAAGCAAGAGGATAACTATCTGGAGCTGTAATATTATCAAACTTCCAGAGCAAACCTACTTCAAAATGGCCATCAGGCAAACGCCGAGCAGTACGGTTCAAGATCTCTAATGAGCGATAATCATCAGTGCTGCGTGCCTCGTGCTTTGTAATACCGACTGCATCTAACCTATATTGAAATTTTATAAGTTCCTCGAGCTCGCAATTAAATTCTGTCTCCGTATCTCTATTATAAATGTGGTGCACTGGCTCAACACACCTAAAAATCCTAGTTCTACTGTTCGCAAAACCGAATAGAACCCAACCAAGCGGGGTTTGAATAGCTACTGGTTGAGATTTCGTACCTTTTTTTACAGCGGTCGCCATTGATAAGTGCCAATTATCGACACCTATTATTAATGTAGGTTTAGCATTATTGTAGCACAACTCATTACGAATATCCGATAAGTACGCATACTGCACTAAATCGTCACGAGATACTGATTGATTGCACACTATACCTAAGTTATCAATAGAGCGAGCTTTATGTATCCAAAACGTTTCATTAGAATGTAAGCCTTTTATTTTGAAATCAACGTATTTTACTGACGTTTCTCGACTTAGACCTCCTACGCAATCTAAATAGATGTTTTTGGTCGGACCCGTTACTCCGATACGATCTGAAATATCTGAATCAATAAAAGTAGACGTTGAACCGTCGTCTAATAGTGCAAATGTATCTACAGACCCTGCAGGCCCTGAAACCTTCACTGCAACAATTTTCAAGAGAGGTCGAGAAGCGAAACTCATAGTTGTCACCTTACAGAGGTCTGGTGTAGAGGTGGTGTGAGCAGTTACTTCTCTCCCATTGTCCTGTTCTACATTATGTGAAGTTGTTGGAGAGACGGTGTAATTAGGCGGTCTAGTATGGATTTCAGTAGATTCATTGACATGTGTAGATGTTGTGGGAGTGAAGTTCGGATTATGTAATAAGGTGTGGTGTTTGCGATTACAATTATTCACTTCACATTTATTTTTATTTTTATTACATAACTTGAAACTGTGTGAACCTCCTTTTAGGCATCGATAACAAATTTTATTAGTTTTTATAAAAGTCCATCTGTCATCAACTGACATTGACTTAAATTTTTGACAAGCTATCAAATCGTGAGATTGTTTACAAAATTGGCATGAAATATTTTGTGAATGAAATGATTTTAATGTTCGTTGATTCGATTCTGTGTAGTCGTGTGCTTGTGGGTTCGAATCCCCCCACGAACAAGAGATTGACTCCGCTACTGTATGAGTACGTTCATGAGGCATTTGAATATGAGTTATCTGCATGGTGGTATTGAATTTCACTTGTAAATCAACTTCCCGTGCTAAAAAATCCGATAGCACCTCTACCCTGGCACTGCTGCTAGCGTCTGCGACGGCGGCGCGCGATGCCGCGTAATCAATCCAACGTGTGCGTAATAGTGGATGCAACTTATTAATTAATACACTGAACAACTCGGGCGAACGTAAATAGTCCGTTTCATTTAATAGTTTTACCACTTCCACACAATTACGCACGCGTGAAGCAAATACACATAAATCATTTAGTCGATCGTTGACCTTAGGAAGGGCACGAATAGCTGCAACCTCACGAAGAACAATCTGCTCTGGCCGACCGAAGCGTCTTTCGAGCTCTTGAATGATGACGCTGTGATGTAATGCTGTCGCCAGGAGCATGCAGACCGCGTCTCGAGCTGTCCCTTTCAGGACTGCGCTAAGGCGGGTTATGTTTTCCACTGGTGTAAAACTTTTCTCCGACAGTACAAACGCACGCTTGAACACGAGCCAATCTAGAGGAGACCTGCCATCAAAAATAGGGAGATTAATTTGTATTTTAGATCTTTGAGATATTGGTTCTATTTTATTAACTAATGTATCAAAGGCATTTACTAATCGCGATGTACTATTATCGATATTCGAGATATTAGTGTTGACGCCAACCTCATTGAAATCTGGGTTAGGCCGATCATGATGAACTACTGCTATTGAATCGTTATGCTGAACGTCATCACTACATTGTAACCACTTTTTTATGCTACTGCGGCTACGCCCGCTACGACTACCACGCTCACTACATTCCGCTTCAATCACTGCGAGATCAGCTCGATGTTGGAGTTCGGCGGTGGCTCGCTCTAGCTCTAGCTTCCTCGCCTTAAGCGCTGCTTCCTGTGCAGCAACCTGTGCCTTCATATCTGCTTCTCGCGCAGCCAGCTCTAAACGTGCTAGGTGACGGGCATGCTGAGCCTCTGCTGCGAGTTTCTTCGCAGTAGCCATAGCCGAGGAGCAGCTTGTGCGCGATGAAGGGGCTGTCTGTGAAGGGTTTGGTAGAGCTATAATCGGAACGGCACTTCCGCTTGACTCCTGTGGCACCGAGACAGGGATTATAGGTTCAGAGTGCATTGAGGATGATACTGCTGGTCTAGAGTTGTCGTCAGCCGTTGAAGTAATCAACTTTGTTTGACTTCGTGTCACAACCATCATGAAAAAATAATAATATTTGAAAATAAATAAACACAAAATAACCACTAAAAGAAAAAATATTATACTCTGCTGGTTTGTCGGTTGAAGGACCACTATTTGGTGTAATAATACGCTTATAATAGAAATAAAGTACTTCACAGCTTCACCAATAATTATATTATTTTTGACAGTATAACAAAACACAATAACAATAACGTCATATAAAATTAAAACAATATATATAAAAAAGTATGCGCTCGTGCACAATATATATATGTATTATCTAGCCCTTAATTTGGGCTGGATAATATTATTCTAATTTTATATTCTAGGAAAGTCAATCATAATTTCTACTCCACAAAATTAACAAATATTTTATCTAAAAATGACTATTTATTGTAAGCTGTACAGGTAAATATTATTTATTTAACATAAAGGCGAACGGTGGAGACAAATTGAATGAGAAGGTGTAACGTGATTTGCTACGTAGCTCACGCGTAGATACTATTTTCCTTTCATGACATGCATACCAACATTATTTCCTTAGCTAATTAGTTGTAACTGTGTTAATAGATTCTCCCTTGTCAATGATGTGTGTGGCACATACCTGCTCGCATAGTTAATTAGACAGTGAAATCTGGTGAGTATTATCTACATTCAATATAAATATAATATTTCGAACTCGATAGTTTAAATAAATTCAGTTTTTAAAAACATTAATTATATTTTTTTATTTATATGTACCTAATGAGCATATAATTTCTAAGTAATATGTAATTAAAAATACTTGTCCCTCAATGTTAAGAGTAAAAAAATAAATCGCAATACCTTATCGTGCCTCATTAATGGATGTGAGACATGGTCTCGTAATAAAGCTCTAAGAAAAAAACACAAAGTATTCTTAAAAGGAATGGAACTAAGTACAGTGCTAGGCTTGTATAGAACAAACGAACGAGATACAAGCAAGAACAAATATACACTATTTGCTAGAAAGTAAGTGATTTTGTGCGTTTTCATGTTGAAAAGTGGATATCCACATATGGTAAACGGAACAGAAGGTATACTTACATATTGCATTTGCATATCGTCGAATATTGCAATAGGTACTTTAATAATAAAAATCAAGATATTCGGATTGCACCCTGGAGATAAAATTCCGAAATTCCTCGACAGCATTGGATGCGGTCACTCGAGCAAATTTTGCCGTCACTCGTCTTCGTGCCCGTAGCCGGGCATTTTTGAGTACCTACTCTACACAATAAATCAAGCGTAACGCTTTAGGATTTCGGTCTTTATTCAGTTAAAATAAAAGCGATGTTTGCAGTGTACTTGTTACACATAAACCGGACGACGACTGTCCCGCCAAATATTGCTGAGAACTGATTTTGAATATGTTTGATAACATATTTTATATATACCCATTTTGGGAACATTTCGTTTACATACCTGCTGTTCGGTGACAAAGATTTATAGCTCCAAATAAAAATTGTATAACATTACATTTCAAGAACAAAAAAAATACTAAGTTAATAATAAATATAATTATAATATTGTTAAACCTCTAAGGAACGTCGGAGGTTTATCAACTGGGGTTTGGGGATAATATCAAAAAAAACCAGGTTCCCACTCAAAGTTGCTATGAAGACTCACTTCAAGGCTGATTTATTGGTAATTTACGTAAAATGGAACAAAGTATAAGTATTTCGATGAAAAACTCTTAACATCGCCTACTAGAAAATTATAACAATTTGACAACGCCATCTATCGGTACATAACGAAACTTAAACTTACATGCTATAGGTACAATTTTATTTATTTTCACAGAATATTATATTACAAAATACAGTGCTAAACATTCCGCCCACTAAGGACGAAATTACAATACGTCCTTTATAAAATTACATTTTTCATCAAATGCTGCTAAATTTGTGAAAATATTAACAAATAATTGTTTTTTAAAGTGTCAAGACAACTCAACATACAAATATGACGATAATTATAACATACAAAGTTTGAAATATCTCATCTTGAATTGAAAATATCAGGTTTTATACTTAAACGAATCTTTAATGAGCAATAGAAAAACTGTCCCCTACAAAATAATAATAAAAAATATTCAAGCTATAGGCAGTACACAAAGCTTTGAAGTAGGTCTCTTAATAGTTGTAGTATTAGTACGTATAGTGACCACTCGCGTAAGGTTGTCCTGACCCGGATGCTTCTCAATCACTCTGCCAAGTAACCATTTACAAGGAGGCAAGTTGTCTTCCTTGATTAAAACTATATCGCCAATACTAGGTTCTGGAGATTGAATTGACCATTTGTACCGATGTAGTAGTGTATTCAAATATTCATTGGACCACCGGCGCCAAAACACTTGCATCATTTTTTGTACTAAGTGCCATCTTTTCAGAGTAGAAATATCATTTTCTTCAAAATTGTGGTCTGGAGCATTTATGAGGGGCTCTCCTATAAGGAAATGCCCTGGGGTCAATGCATCAACAGTGTTTGGGTCTGTGAGCCGATATAGAGGACGGGAATTTAAGCAGGCTTCTATTTGGCTCAGTAAAGTTGCCATCTCCTCATAAGTCAGAGTAGAGCTTCCAATTACCTTCCGTAAGTGTTGTTTGCATGACTTGATACCAGCTTCCCATAGTCCTCCAAAGTTTGGTGCATGTGGTGGGATATAATGCCACGTGGTTCCTTCACTAGCTAAAGATTCCGCAATCTCCTTACAAGAAAACCCAGAGTTTTGTGACTGGAGAAGAAGCCGCAATTCTTTAGATGCTCCTTGGAAATTTGAACCGTTGTCACTCCATATGTCTTTACAGTGCCCGCGCCTAGCCACAAATCTCCTGAAAGCCGCAAGGAAACCTTCTGTTGTTAGATCGCTCACTATCTCGATGTGTACAGCCTTAGTAACCATACATACAAATAAACATATATAACCTTTATACGAATGGTGACCTCTACCCTTTGTTGTTCTTAAATTTATGGGACCAGCATAATCAACTCCAGCGTTTTTAAATGGCCTGCTTGGTGTTACCCGTGAGGACGGTAGCTGACCCATCAATTGGTGATTTTTAGAAGCGTTGTACCTAAGACAGATCACACATTTTCGCACATAGGACTTAACTAAACCCTTAACTCCTAGTATAAAATATTTTGTACCTAAATAATTGAGCATTAATTGTAAACCTCCATGAAGAGTTCGGTAGTGCGCATCTGCTATCAAAAGATCAGTGAAATGGGACCTACGTGGAATCAAGATTGGATGTCTTCGGTTTTCGCTGAGATCAGACAGTTCCAGCCTGCCGCCCACCCTCAAAATATTTGCGCAATCAAGGTAAGCATTTAATGAACGAGGAATTGTTTGACCTTTATTTCGTTTTATTAGTCCTTTAATTACTTCATCTGAAAATGCTTTCTTTTGACATTTCCTTATACAAATTTCCAGCGCCAACCTTAGCTCTTCAGCAGTTAAATAAAATGATTTTTTTCTTTCTACTTTAGGTTTCTTAAACTGCAAAAACCGTCTACAATATGCAATTATTCTAACCAATCTATTTAAAGATGAATATTTGTCCCAAATACTTGTATCATAGTTTTCTTCTACAACGTGTACCTTAACTTCTTCTATACTAGTTTCTCTAATATTAGGTTTGTATAACGAAATTGTTTCGTTCCTCAAGAAATTGGGACCATCAAACCACAGTTTCGATTTCAGTAACTCTGATGGATAAAGTCCTCGTGACGCACAGTCTGCTGGGTTGTGCCCAGATTGAATGTGATTCCATTGTTTCGGTTCACTTTTACATAAAATTTCCGAAACCCGGTTAGCTACAAATGTCTTCCATCGACTTGGGTGACTATTTATCCAAGCCAATACTATTTCAGAGTCAGTCCAAGCGTATAAGTTTGACTTGTCAATTCCCATTACTTCTGAGACTTCGGCTAAGAGTTTAGCTAGCAGAACTGCTCCGCATAATTCCAATCTTGGAATAGAAACTGTTTTAATGGGTGCCACATTAGTTTTAGCTGTAAGCAAAGTGACATGAACTTTACCTTTTGAATCGACGACACGCGCATATATCACAGCTGCATATGCCGATTTTGAAGCGTCACAAAACCCATGCAAGTTGATTTGTTTGTCACTCTGCTTTGTAAATAGCCATCGAGGTATTGACAATTCTGTTATATTCTGAAGCTCTTGACGGTAAGTTATCCATTCATTCTTCAATTCAGATGGTACCTCGCAGTCCCATCCAATACCGGTAAGCCATAATTTTTGAATAAGAGTTTTAGCTAAAACAATGACAGGAGAAACCCAACCTAGAGGATCGAAAAGCCTTGAAATATCTGATAAAATCTTTCTTTTTGTTACAGGTTCCTGCAACAGAGGAAGCTGAACGGAGTATTGAAAAGTGTCGCTGTTACGGTTCCAGGTAAGACCTAATATTTTTATTATTTCATCCTGTTTTATCTTAATACCTTCTTCTGTTTCGTTACCTCTGTTTACAATTATTTTCTCTAATAGTTCATCACTATTACTGGACCACTTTTGTAACTCAAACCCAGCCTTAAGTAATAAACTATTCATTTGAGTGTATATATTTATCCCCTCTTCTATTTCTTGACAGCCTGTCATAAGATCATCCATGTAATAATCTTTGAGCACCTTTTCAGCTGCCAGTGGATAATAATCATTTTCATCCCGTGCAGCCTGCTGCATGGATCGAACAGCTAAGTATGGTGCCGAAGCTGTCCCAAATGTCACTGTAAGTAGCTTATATTCTTTAATTTCGGATTCATCGCTATCTCTCCACACGATTCTTTGAAAATCAGTATGATGTTCTGCTATCCGTATTTGTCGATACATTTTGACAATATCCGCTGTAAGACAGATCGGATGTACCCTCCAACGAATGAGTAAATGCCGCAAATCGCTTTGTAAATTGGGACCCACCATTAGGTCATCGTTAAGCGAAATTCCATTGGTTCCCCTGCAAGACGCATCAAAAACCACGCGTACTTTTGAAGTCTCCTTGTCATTTCGTACCACCGCATGATGAGGTAAGTATACAGCATGTTTGTTCAGCTTATCTGCTTCCGTTATTGCTTGCATGTGCCCTAGTTCTATATATTCACGTAACACTTCATTATATTTGGCTTTAAAGTCCTTGTTTTTATTCAACTTAGATTCTAATGCATGGAGTCTCTTTATTGCTATTTTTTTTGAATCTCCATATTGGCATTGGGGATTCTCATTTTTAAATGGTAAATTAACGACATAGCGTCCACTTTCATTTCTTTTTGTAGTTTTATTAAATATCTCTTCACATTTAGTTTCCTCCTCCGTTAGTATTTTTTTATTTAATTCATTTGGTTCTTTTTCCAGTTCCCAGAACTTTCTCAAGATTTCCTCCTCACCAATATGGACGTGCAGCACTGCGATGTTAGAAGACCCTTCCGAGTCAACCGTTCCTGATAAGATCCAACCTAATTTGGTGCACTGTGCCATAGTAGACCCACAAGGAGCTCTTTTTAAACCACTCTGTAAAATTTTAGTATATATTTCTGCGCCCAATAGCATATCTACTTTATCTGGCGTATGATATCTAGGATCTGCCAATTGTAAGTCATTAACTTCCACCCAATCCAAGTACGCTGTTTTTCTAACAGGCAAGAGCGAAGTTATAGACTTAAGGACATAAGCCTTTACCACAAGTTCAAAGGAAGGATCGATCTTGGACTGAATTTTTACCTCGACTACCGAATTAGAAGTTAACTTATTTCCTCCACCTATTCCCGAAATAATCCCTTTTGCTGCTCTCTTCTTTAAACCTAGACTTTGCACAATATCTTCAGTGACAAAGGACGCTTGTGAACCTTGGTCCAACAAAGCTCGCAGTGTATACTTTGATCCATTTACTGAGATAGCCTTCACCAGAGCCGTGGCTAATAAAATTTGATTATGTACCGAACCCTTTGATAAGCAAGCTACTACTTCAGTTACATCCTCAACCTCAATAGAATGCGAATATTCATTTTTTGCCGGACCAGTATCGCTTGTTGCATTACCTTCGCCCTTACATGTCGTAGCGTCTAGATCATCCTGCGGATGTAATAACGAATGGTGTCTTCGTCTGCAAATTCTGCAAGACGCTGTACTTCTACAAACCCTGGCAGAGTGATTGTAACCCAAACAGTTAAAGCAGAGATTATTGTCCTGAACGTACTTACGTCGAGTGTCCACGGTATTAGCTACAAATTGCCTACAGTTAGATATTTTGTGATCTTCATCATTACAAAACTGACATGATAAAGCTGCAATATGAAAGGTCCTTGTTTTTCCTACGACGGTATTTGTATTTTTGTTTGGCTTATTTTCTAAAAATTCGAATGCTCGGTACCGATTCGTCAAAAACTCTTTAAATTGCTCATATGTAGGTAATTGATCAGACTCAGTATTACTAGTGACCTTTAGTTCCCATTCCTTTCTACTATCAGCATCCAACTTTAACGTAAGAATATGAATTATTAATATATCCCACGACGTCACATTAATACCCAAATTCGACAATGCACCCAAACAATCAGTGGTGGTGTCCAACAATTCCTTCAACGCAGATGCTGACTCAATAGTAATATTTTTCTGACTCAATAATCTCCTAAGAATACAATGAGATAAATACTTTTTATTATTATAACGACTTTCAAGTTGTGACCAACATCTATCATAATTTGTTTCAGAGATCGGTGTATGCCTTAAAAGTTGCTCTGCTTCGCCGGTTAAATAGCTTTTCAAGTAATGTAATTTTTGCACCTTGTCTAAAGTAGTATTTTTATGAATCGCGGAAATAAATAGATCTCTAAAAGTTGGCCATTCGGTATATTTACCCGAAAAGGGCGGAATAGTGATTCGTGGTAATTTTATATTTGTATACTTGCTTTCCGAAACATTTGTTGACATATCCGACCCTTCTACTGTGTTCAATTTATCTGAAGCTAATTTGAGATCACACTTTAAATCAAGATATAACTCCTCCGCGCTAAAATATACTTCGTTTACTGAATAAGGTGAAGCCTTTAGTTCTTTAGTATCGAAATCGCTTACAATTTGAGTATGTGTTCTACTAAACTGAGCCCAGAGTACTTCAACATTTTCTAATCGAGTTCCTACATATTGTTTATTAATTCTCTCTTTTGGCGACTTCTTAAAATTTAATTTAGTTCTGGAAAGTCTACTAAGAATGTCCTCTTGTACTTTAATAAGTGACTGCAAAGACATTTTGAAATACAATAAACTCCTTAACAATAACGAATATAATCCTTACACTTAATACAATTAACAATTTTAAGCACTTTGAAAAAAGTAGAATTTTTCTAAGTGTTTTTGAACTTATAAATTTAACCAAATTTGGGCATAGGTTCCCCGTCTGAACACAATTTGCCTTAAAATTAACTAAGTCTAACATACACAAATTAAAATTATTCTAAGTCAAATTATTTACTAAGTTCTTGAAGACAAATTTCAATAGGCAAATGGAATTCTTTTAGTTCGTTTCTTCTTTTTATCAATGTTTATTACTCGTTAGCCATAAAGATCACTTTCCAGTTCACTAAAGTTCAAAATTACTCACGATTTTCTAGAAGACACAAAACCTGTTGTTGTATATGCAAATTGGATATCTTCTACTTTGACCAGGGACTGTATGGGTGGATTCCTTCCTCGCAATTGTTTCTTGAATTGGGCGTGCTATCTGTCTCTTTCTCTCCTACCAATTTCCCACTCGATGTAACAATACGAGGTTGATGCTTATCACGTTTTTTCTGCGAAAGCACCTGATAACCCTTGCTTGAAACACTGTCAAATTAAATCCAGCTACGAAGGACCATGTTAAACCTCTTAGGAACGTCGGAGGTTTATCAACTGGGGTTTGGGGATAATATCAAAAAAAACCAGGTTCCCACTCAAAGTTGCTATGAAGACTCACTTCAAGGCTGATTTATTGGTAATTTACGTAAAATGGAACAAAGTATAAGTATTTCGATGAAAAACTCTTAACATCGCCTACTAGAAAATTATAACAATTTGACAACGCCATCTATCGGTACATAACGAAACTTAAACTTACATGCTATAGGTACAATTTTATTTATTTTCACAGAATATTATATTACAAAATACAGTGCTAAACAATATTCCAGCGCTGCCATTTTACACAATCTATAGAATGTGTAATAAATTTTTGGAGCTGCATGTTTACAGTTAAGCTATTATGATGAAATTATTATAAATATAACAAAAAAAGACCAATAAATATTGGCCTGCTTTGAATGTCGGGCTGTTATTACAAAAACTAAAATATACCATGCATTGTTGTTAAATTATTATAATTATTAACTCATAACACAGAATTTCATAAATTTAACTGGACTATTAAAACCAAGCAGAATGTCCTGATATAACGTCTCATGTCCGGCCAGACGTAGACGCCATTCACGTGGAAAACAAAAGACGCTGTAGTTTAATCTTACAGAAATTTTTAATTAAATATCCAGTTTTTTAAGTCAACGCCTCCAATCAAGCGCAGTCAAGCCCGGCATGGCAGCCTGTCGTCTGAATGAGTTTCCCATTTGCCTACAGTGCGAACGTAGGAAATTGTAGGACGTGATGGGTCCCCTCATACCTACCTAACAAAGTAATTTCTCACCTATCACAACTAAATAAAGCCTAGAAATAGAAGCAACCGACTACCATAATGGGTCACGTGTTTCCCTTGAGAAGGTACAGTTACCAAATTCGATAGAAACTATTCGTGCGAAATGCCGAATGAGATGAAGGATAAATTGTCACAAGGGAATGGGATTTGTATAGATACTCCGTTCACGAATATGGACGAGGCCTATTTTTATCTCTTTGAGACTGAAAAATTCTTATACAGTACAAAGATAACTTATGTACGTAGGTACTATTAATACTTGTCAACCAACTCTAACTTAAATTTCAATCATTGTACTCGTACGTCTGTTTTGAGAATATTGAAAATAAACATAAAATAAATATAAAATAATTTGTGACTTGGATAAACTATTCGTTCTCAGCAGTGCTGGGCGCAGCGCTCGTACACTGAACAAAACTATCATGGTTTACATTATAACTCTTGAAAGCTTTCGACATGAACAAAACCAAGCTCATAAGAACCATTCTTCAAAACCGTAAACCATGCCCAATACAAATAGAAATGAACATACGAGACTCAAAACTTCTTCTTGTGGGCAATTAGAAGCCATCCTTACAATCTCAGTAACTCGTAAGGTAAGCACCTTACATGTTCACAACATAATGCCGTGTCAGCAAAATAAATCAAGGGCACAAAACGTTCCTTCTCGCCGGAGGCTCTCCAGCTCGCTTTCAATCTCACATCTCATTGTTTTTCTCGATTGCACGGCTGATTAATCGTCTAACTGTCGTTGACGTGGTGACGACACAGGTGCGCGGGCCAGCATACGCAATCAGCCGTGGAATAGGGTCCCGTAGCCCTCGGCTGCCGTGAATAATGGACGAGCCCCTACCTTAATCTTGGTGAACAATGCGCTGTCTGCACGCGACGTTTTGCATACAATTACCTGCCGCGAATGAGCTGAGGATTCACCATGAATTTTTTTAGAGGAAAATACGCTTTTCGTACCAGCTCTAAAGATTATTTGATTGGATTTGTAGCTTACATCTAAAAGAACTATTTTACATTATTACTATATTTCATTTTAAAACGAAATATTTCGGTTTTTCGGGGCTTGCTATATCAATTTTTTTCTGTCTTTTTGTTGTGTAGAATTTTTTACTGTAGTCAAATAACCCACAGTATTGCATCGGCCAACGCGGCAACATGTCATGACGAGCGGTGGATTGACGTCACCGGGCGGACAAACCACCGATTCGATTCCATTAACAAAACTCAATTTGGTTAAAAACTAGTTACAAGCCAACCGCCCCTGTCAATATTGTCCATCCGAAAAGTGTTTTGATTTAGATTAAAAATAAAACAACAAGTTCAACTTTGGACATGATAATTATAAGATCAGAACTGTCACTATCAGAAGGCGTTCATTCCATTTTTCTTACATTTATATACAATCATGGCTATACTGCTGACGTCCAGTGAGTAAAATTAAGTTATTTAAATGTAAATTAATTTTTCTGCTCCCTTTCATTCCAATTCAATATGAAAGGAAAATAATGACTTAGGAACGTCAAGTGAGTTGACACATGAGTTATACACTTTGATTTATTTTATTGCGATGATCAAAACCCTTGGCTTTTTCTAGTCATACTGTAATGAAAAAGAAGTACTGAACTTTAATTTTAGTATGTGCCTATCGAGCCAATTAATTAGCAAAAACTTAGCAGGTCTGAATAGAATTAAGAGTAGGTATATATTACAACAGCAGAATAATGCAAAATTTATCAGAGGATTAAAATGGGCCCATTAACCAACCTTATATTTTAATGCAATTAAATTTCACGAAATTAAAGATGGGTTTCTTCAGTTGTTTTTAGTAATAAAAATAAGTGCAGAACAAGGCCCTTAAACTAATGACGAAATTTAAATAAGACTCGATATTCAAATGTTACACGAATCAAATTAAATAATTGTTTTATAATGTTATAAAATGATTTATGAAACAGTACCTCATTATGGTTGAATATTTAAACGGAGTATCGGCCACTCCACAGAAGGCGGATGGAGGTAGAGTAGAGCTCAATGAAAACAGCGGTTAACTAAGCTAATAACTTGCGGTCTGTATTCTTCCCTCCTGCTTTGTCAGTGCGAATTTTGGGAAGCGGAAGGGAGATAGAAGTCAATAGAAGTATTTTGATAGTCTTCGACGCCTTTCAACAGCTCTTTGCGACGGATGATTGGACCTATGAATAAAAGATGCGATCATTTGTGTTAAATCTAACACAGACAATTATGCGGTTTCGATAGGTAGCAAGCACTCAAGATTTTGGCCATTACAAAGATGCATAATTAAAATATCAACACGCGATTTGTACCTTTTCGAAAATTAAGGATTAAAGATAAAATCCTTCAAGCTGAAATTATTTTTTAAAATACCCTATTAACTCGTAAAAGCATAAAATTAATATTTATAATTTAATCAAAAATTGATATATTAAATTTACATTTTCATAACAGATTTAATCGGTGTTAACGTCGGTTAAAGCCAGTGGCTGGTGATGGCTGGGTGGAAAAATGGCATATTTGTACGCATGTAAAATAATAATGGTTGTGTAGTAGTCAGACGTTCAACTCCAGGTGTATCTCGCTGCGAATGGCGTGTACATGACATTGTTGGTATTGTTTGAAGGGATGCAAAAAAGGATTGCTATTTAAAATTCCATTTTTTTCTTATACCATAAGAAGGCCAACGAACAAGAGGGTCTCTTTATGGTAGTGATTGAGTTAATCACTAAATATAAAATTTTAGAATCTTGCGTGGTAGTCAGTCAGAAAATAAATAAGCAATAAACTTCTAAGCTCATTGCCTAACACCATTCGTGTAAAGTAATTACGGAAGCAGGTTTTACAGAGAGAAAGAGATAAACCTTTTTTTATGTTTAACCGTATTTGTTAAGTTGATAATGGACGTCGAACTGTGTAACTTCTAACAGTTCAACTCTAACAGTACAACTACTAGCGAATTGGGTAGTCCTCGTGTTCCAAGTGTCCTTAAACTACGGTTACGGCGGTTTACGATGGTGGCGACCGGCACCGACCGACAGGTGGGTATTGGACATGCCGTCCGTTGTCGATTTCGATGACGAACAGATTTTAGCCCGAGTCTTCCCCGACATACGCAATGGCGGTCAGCCCGGAGAGGATGTTTAGTGGGCATTGGGGGAACGCCTCTACATAAAGTCCCACACACACCTACAGTTGGCACCGTATTGTAGAGATGATGCGTAAATGCATTCGACCTCTCCGACAAAAAAAGGCTAAATCAAGATAGAAATCCATCTAACAAGAAATTGAATTGAATTGAGCGGAGTTTTCAATTATCGGAGATTCTTCCAATTAATTACACAATTTTACAGACAAATTTTCCTTGTCAACTTGTCAAAAGTAATCCTCTGTACAGATTTATTGTCGAACCACGAGGCAGGCTAGGCATTACGATAAAACTAAGCGAACAACGCAATGATTGACTAAGGATCGGTATTTGGAAAAACATTGATTTTTCTCGAATAGTTTTTGAACCAGCGTCAGTACCCCTTGTGGCTATAAATTTAGTTAAAGTAAAGAATTTGTATGGTTTTCCAATGTTGGAAATGTTTAACAATCTCCAATCTCAATTTCGACTCCGAAATGTTTATAGTACAGTGGCCTATGAAATTCTTCCAACATCAACTTTAATTTTAAGGAATTATGTATAAATAATACTAAATAAAGGAGTTCCTACAGTGTAACAATAGAATTCGCGATTGTCACTGTGAATGACAACCTCCAACAGCGAGAGGTACGCGCCGCCCGCTAGCCTGCGCGTGACATCAATGACGTGAATATTCGCCGAGCGCCACGGGACGCGACTATCTTTCTATATCATTGACGCAATACATGCAAAAACGTTTCTTTAACAGACACATTAAATGAAATTATATTCTGAAATTGTCCGTGAGTTACGCTCATCTGAAACGATAAGGAACTGACTAGTGACGACTAAGTAGTTCCATGGATTTGATTTTTTAAAATATTTCTCAAAGCAGACAGCAGACAAATAAGTAAGTAGTAAGTATATACTGTTTAGATACATCGAATATCAAATATATTCGACACATCCCTGATAATTAAAAGAGATGTGTTCAGTAATAACAGTAATTAAAATTACTGTTATATTATTCGGCCAAGAATGGTCTTCATTGAAAAATATTTTGATGCATGTCTATTGTAATGGTTCGAGTTAGAAATAATTTTGTACTTTTCGTGTCATTGGAATCGGAATCCAACTTTACAGAGAATTTTTCTAGAAAAATCCTATAAACTTTTTTATTTATAAATTCATGTACACAGTACACACACATTTATGAAAATAAAAAACCATTTTCTGTAGTAAAACAGTATTCATTTCACTGAATAGGTGAAAGTATACGTGTATCTTATCGACTTTCTGCCTAAGATGTGTGGTGGATACAAACAAATTTGGTTTATCGACCTAAAATATCCAGTATGTGTAACTCCCGTACAAATAATAATATTTTATAAAAATCAGCGTATACGGATACGAAGTAGTATAATACATTACATTAAACTACATATTGGTAGTATATTCATAAGCTCAAAACTAGATGAGACAATCTTATTACTAAATCAGACAGGTATAAAATAAATTCGATCTATTCTCCATTGAGAGGCATAAAATAAATGGCGCAGGCGTTGAAGCAATCAAAGCAGGTAATCATATAGCGGGGAGATACGTGCGGATATATGTAGTGCGAAACCGAGAATATTCTTTACTTCAAACTTATTACTACTTCACTTTGATTTGATATTAAGTAGTCTTAACCGACTTTTAATAAGAAGGAGTTTCTTTGTTATTTTGTATGTTCACCAATTTATCTATTAAATGTGAATCAAATTTTAAAATTCTCCTGAGGCGATCCTCTTGTTACCAAGTCAGGATCTGATGACAGGATCCCAGGGAAATTGAGGGCAAAATAGATTTAAACAAAACTAAAAATCGAGCTCAAAATACTAGAAAGGCAAAAATAATTCAATTAAAGAAGTTATTCATATTTAAGTTATTTTTGGTATTGGTGCTAACATGATTAGGAATATGTAAAAAGTTAAATATAATGTCACAGTGGTAAGTGATGGGCCTTTAGAGGTGAATGCACTTCTAAAAAGTGCACTTTAATTGTAGATTCTGTAACTGATCAGTTAATCAGTGTAGATAAAAGATAAACATAATTATAAATATAAAGTTTATAAAAAGAGATAATAACTACTCATTTCAATAAAAATAATTATCTTAATTTTTTAGACTAACTATATTTTTATATCCTAAGTCTATAAATATTAACGTTTTAAAATATTTTGAAGTGGCTTTCCTCACAGTGTGATTCTCATAATTGTTATTTTTACTCCTATTTTGTTGTTATATAAATTCAAATATTTTAAGTGGTGAGAGTTTTCAGCTGTCAATTCCTATTATGTTCATAGTATTGCATTTGCCATGGTTAGAACCATGTTGTTTGAAAGACAAACGGCTCTCGATAGTTATTATGAACTTAATTTGTTGTTACAGACGAATATGGTTTGGTTTGCTGCTTTACGGAACTTCAAAATTTGTTTGTAGCAGATTAGGAACAGAGATAAGCAAATTAGGATTCTTTTTATATGTCTTAAGGGTTAGAATTGTACTTACGACCTTAACTTATAACCGTTAATGGTGTATGATTGTTTGATTGTAGATTGTACTTGTAGAAAATTATGATTATGTGAGGTTTTTGGTATTTAAATTAAACTTAAATATTACAGGCAGAAGGGATAGTTCTCGGGAGATTTTACAGACACTGATAGAAAAACAAATTATAAGAGTTTCTCTCACTTATTGTAAGTCTTAGTAAATTTATTATGGTTGAAATAATTTTATAAAGATAAAATTGGTAATATTCTCGGATTGTTGTTTTTCGTGAATTCGTGAGCTAGTTTAAATTACATTTTAGGGCTATTCATATCATTAAAAATTCAAAATCTAACATAATTTAATTTTAATTGAATAGTTTAGTAAATATTTAATAAAAATAAATTTCGGTTGATAGAATTTTCTCGATTTAAATGTAGACCTAAATCTTCCATTTTTTTATTTTCAAAAATATATTAATAATATAGATCTAATAGGTTACATAGGAAGTTTTGTTGCGAAATATAATAGAATTTGGAATGTATCCATTGACATTAAATTTTATTTCTTAAAGATTTATTATTATTATTTCATTTCTTTTCTGTTATATTTCTGCCAGATGTATCATCCATCCATCTAGAATTAAGGTGAGTATTTTAAATCACGGTTTGATCCACGTGAACATTTATTTCATCAGATGTAATTTATTTTATTGATTAACTATACAATTGTGGTCCTGATTATGCTGGAAGGTTCTTTGAGATCCCATGCTGTAGATATGTTTAATCTAAATTGTTAATACTCGGTTAATAGATAGGTGGCTTCAATTTGGGGTGCGTTCAACTTCTTAATTTCAGAGAGATGGAGATCCAAGACCGAGAAGACTGCACAAGCTTTAGTTATTTGTGTTAAATTTGTCTGTTTGATAAACTTCTGAATTGAGTTTAATTTTATGATCATTCAATTTAAGATGACTAAGCGACGGAATGGGATTTTGTTATTTTATTATTATTTGATTATTATAATTTTTTTGTTTTTTATGAATGTTATTTTAATTGTCATAAATTATTTTGTTGTTGTAACTCAAATAAGAATCTCACAACATCTAAAGCTAAACGTTCGCTCGCGTAGATAATATCTACTTATTAAAATAATGTGTTTTTTCGGAACCTATGTTTAATAAGGTATGCGGATGGTTAGGGACAATTTTAAAAGAGAATTATTTATACTTATAATATAAATATATTATATTATTTTATTACAATAGACAAACTCATTGATTTGAAAAAAAAAAAAAAAAAAAAAAAAATTTATAGCCGAATAAGATATAATATATAGATGAATAAGTCTGATTTTATAGCGACTGCGAACCGAAATAAACTTTAGTGTGGGCCGTAGGTTGGATCCTCTCATTTTTATAATGCAATCAATAATTATCAGTTTTCCAACTTTACCAATTTTTTTTTTCAAGCTTTATTTTGCTATCAAAAATTATTCGCTTACTCTTTAAAATAATTTGGGTTACTAACCCATCCCTTCCTTTTTTAAGTGAGAGGTGAACCATCTCTTCCCACATTTACAATCCAAAAAGTATTCCATTATAATCATCTGGTAACAAATGGACAGCCACAGAACTTTTTGCTAGTTCTCATCATTGTATTGCAAAGTTTTGGAAAATCTTATCCGATATTACTTAACTGAAGTTATTTTCATGGATACGTCATAATTTGCTGACAAATACATACTATTCTTTATTTTATAGCATAGTATTCGTAATGACAGAGTCAAATCTTCTAAAATGAAAAATAGCCAACAGGTGCCTCGTTACCCCATGGTGGATAGAAATAATCCTATGTAATATTCCAAGAAATCACAAGCACTGAGAATCGTCTTTCTATTAAAGCTTCTATTCACTTACAAGTTGTTGGTTTGGTTTATGTAGGTTTTTTTGTAAATGAATAGAAAAATAGTCCTATTGTGATTTACGTGTGATCATATACAGAAAAGGCTATATTTATTTTCTATTGTAGTAAAGCGGTTTATAGGGTAATCCTTACCAGGTTAGAATTTTTCTTATACGTTTTCGTCTATTCAATTTAAAGAAATAATCCGGTCACAAGGTATTGTCCACCTAAGATCAGAGAAAGGCCATACGTGGGCTCAGTCTTCGGGGACAATAGCATAATCTCACGACATAATATTATTATAGCTTCAGAAAAGATTTCCTTATGACAGAAATATTAAAATACTATCAAAGAACAGTTTCTAAATCTAAGATTAGATTTCAATATGACCGTTTCCTTGGTTTTTTAACAGTTCTAAGTAACAACCTTATCATATAAATCTCATTTGAAATCGCGTAAAAAATGTAGAGTGACCTTAGTATGTTGAATAAAAACTAAGACGGGAAATAAGCTTGCATTATAATTGATAATTAACTCTATTAATGGACTGCATCTCTAAGTCAATTAAGATAAAATGAAACACAAAGAGTATTTCTAGATATATGGACTCTTTATTTTGCACATTTACACAGGCAACAGAATAATAATATACACAAGATCACAAAAGGGCGGTATTTTCGATAGGAGTAAACTCTACCATATAACCAAAGTATAAAGTAAATAGTTTCATGACAAATAATTTGTAAATAAAATTGTACAAAATTATATAACAAATAAAATAAAATTATACATTAATTTACATTTGAAAGGGAATCTGTATTTTAATAGTACTTTAATCTAAAGAAATGGGAAAATTAGACGAGAAACGAACAGTAAGTGGGGAAATGTGCTGCAGCTGCCTCCGTAAGATATCGTTCTAGGGAAAAAATATATCTCCTTATTCATGTCCCAATTTAAAGGGAGAAAATTGGAACCTGATTGACAAATCCTGTTAGTGAAACTCGTTAAGTAGGTGTAGAGGGTGAGAAGTCGGAACAACCCATTTAATTGCATAGCGAATGTGATTAAGTTTTATTTGTTAGTCTTAGTATAAGCGGCGAATCTAAAAATGATTATCACAATTAGCATTATTTTGTATGATACGCCGAATTATCAAATGCTAGTTACGCGGATTTGAGCTATTCACGATGATTTGATGGAAAGTGTTTATATGACAAAATATTCAATTATATCAACATATATTGCTATTAGAAAAGGAATAATAGCAATTACTAATTGTAATGGAATACTGCGTGTTCACCAGTATTTACACATGCTATTAACAGTTATAAGTCAGTTTATGACATTTTTCTCATACGGTAAATATCAAAATTCACCTGTTTAAGTGTAATTGAAAACCAGCCTAAATTATAAACTTTTATTCAATATGTACTGTTTTGAAGTTTCGATCAAATCTTGGAACTGAATTTTAAAGCAGGTATCCTCAACCGATTGAGATGATATTTTGCTTGCATATTTATTTTGGATGACATGGCATAATAAGCAGTGACGTCATTCTGAATTCAATATGGCGTAAGGCTTAAGATGGCGGGCTTGTTATATTTGTGCATTCCCTTATGGGTATCAAATGAGAGAGTATGCCAAGAAGAATGAACAATTAAATGAGTTTACTCTAAATACAAATACGTATATTATAAAATTAATGAATCATTTAATGTGATAGCTACACAAGTGCTTCCTTAATGATACGATGACAATAGTATTAATAAATAGCAATATTAATCTGTTGCAAACCATTTAGCTATATTTCGAGAGAAATTCATCGACGTGTCTCAATCGTTAATTGAAAGCCTGTGCGGCTAACAAAGCTTGAAAACATTATAGTGGCATTCAGTGTCGTAATATTTACTAACGTGGGTCGTCTACAGCGGTGCTCGTACGACTAGCGTTTCATTCGCCACTCCGCTTTCACGTTCCCTTCGCGGGCATTATGTCCCTAACGTCACTTAATTTGCCGTCTAGGGCCTCCTTACATGAATGCAGCTTACGAGAGTCGGTTTAATATAAAAATTTGCTCGTTTTCCACTGACGCGAGATTTTAATGTTAAACTGTTGCCTCTTTTGAACGTAAACGCGTAGAAGTAATGAGATTATGAGATCGGTAGTTTTGGTTCGCATCAGCTAAAGTTGGAAAGGAAATTAAATTGTGTAGTCGTTTGAAGTTTTATTTTTTATGAAATACCTACATATTTTCGAAAGAGAGTTAATAAAAAGTTAAGTTCTCAGAGGCAACAACTTTGTTACAGAACGGAGTATTTGCGTGAAATGAAGGTACATAATTACATATGTAGGCTAGATTAAAGACGTTATTTGGCCAACTTTTCTTTTGATCAAACTCAGCATCTTCTATATTAAGGTACAGTCCACTTAGTGGTAAAGGGCAGTTTAGCTCATGAACGGTAATTTAGTCATAACTGTAAGATTTCAATCATGACAGCGATCTCAAAAGTTTTTAGTGAATTTTGAAAAAATAGTAGACATGAAACGGACACGGCCTTGTCTAGCTTGCTCGGAGCCCAGCAGCTCGATCACGGGCTCATAGGGCTTGGCAACGTGTGGCACTTATGAGTTAAGATTATATAAAATAATGCTTATCATTAAGAACAATGTAAGAAAAAAAGTTTGTTTTCAGAATGTTGAGTAAAAAGCAATCTTTTAAAGTTATTTATCTTCTTAAAGGTATTTTATTCCATGCAGTCGGCTACATGCAATTGGGATTGGGTTTGGAATCATACATTTATTACGACTGAGAGCCTGATTTTTTTTGTTTCTAATAATTCTGTTTTTACAGAACTAGAAGTACCAATAAACAGCTATTCGAATTGATGGAGTGAAATTTTCCGTTGTCGAGCTTCTTTGCGTTGAGTGTCCACGTGATTTGAAATAATTAACTGTCTTTTCACAAACTACAATTTTAATAACAATACATTTAAGTATTGTCATTGTATTGTAAACGTCGAAAAAACACTGTATGCGAAAATTGTCAAACAGCGAGCTTTGTTACATAAAGAAGTAATCATTTTACACAAAGACATAGAACATTGATATGTCATAGAACCTCTTGGTCAAAAGTCAGAAATTTTTTATCACGTCAGTGACACTAAAATAATCGGTGTCCTGTATTCTATAAGTATAAATATCATAACGCTGAAATTATGAGATGATACGTGCAGTCCGGTCCTGGTTCTTCGAAGGCTACACACTATCACCAAAGACCTCTTCCATTTTATACCGTTCTGTCTACTACAGAAAAACACCCCGGACAAACTCTATGTATATAGATAGTCATAGGACCCCAGAAAAACTCATTAGGAAATATGATTGCGAGTTGCGGTACAATCATACCGCAGAGTAAGCATTGGCAGGATTTCGCGAAAATAGCGAATGTTGGACAAAAGCGAAATAAATCGTTAACGAAATAATCCATAAGGTATTGCAGAGTTGGCGCAGTAATTGCAGTTAGGCATGAAATTGGACTCTCTAAATTCTTCGAGAACCACAGTGAATAAATATAGCACCTACGGAAAGTACTAACCCATTATCTTTACTAAAGAAACAAATCAAAAAGTATGTGGAATTAATTAAATAATCAAGTAAAGAGCAAAATATATCACAGTTTTTAGCTTCGCATGGGTGTTGTACGAATGGGAGATTTGCTGTTTCTTTGTTTATTTGATTGGAGATCATTCCGGCTATCCAAACCCTTGTTGTCACACTATTATAAGATATTTTAGAATACTTTTCGTACGATTTTTTTTATTAAAACCTTCTCTTAATAATAACGAACACAACAAAAAGATGAATTTCATTTAGTGTAATTGTGCAGAAGTTATGTATGTAACTTCATTTTAGGCGATTATATATATATATAATTTATATTTACAAACATATATTAAGCTTTCATAATGTACTGACCTTTATTTAATCTTAGCTAAAAGGTGCCGTGTATGAGGAGAATATCATCCTGAAACAATACAAAAATAAGGGTTAATACAATAATATAAACGGCCGGGTATGTAGGTATACCAGGAACTTTATTCAATTAAAAGCTTATTTATTTGTCATATCATATAAACTTATCTAAACAATACAGCCAGATACACACTGCACCGTGTAACGCTGACAGTGTCGATTACTGCGGGTATTTGATTTGATTGGGAGACGTTTGTTTGCGGTGTATATTTGCGTTTTCCTTCACCTACCATAGAATCACCTAAATGTATTTGGCCGATGATTTTTGTGCAGAAATGTTTATAAATTGGTACTCATTTTTTTGGCAGACCGCAATCAAGGAATAAGGTAATTAGGTACTTAACTACATATATATATACAATATAAACAGAATACACATATTATAAATGGTACACTTGGTACTATTGTTATCTACAATAATAATGAACAATTTTAGCCACAAATAAAGTAAGTTAATGTTAATTTTGTAAGAAATAGTAATATTTAGAGGAGAACGGGACAGACAATCAAGTAAATGGTGGATGATCTTGCGTTGTTTGCAATGCCGTCGACGACGCAACGACGAGACGGCGAGCGCTCGAGTCAACCACTCTAATGGAGAGATGATTACTAACTATTTTACATGATAAGGACTTGCATTAATTAAATTAGTGGCTAATATTAAATATTTATTAAAGAAGCTTTGAAAGTCATTTCGCCTCTCGAAACACCTCTGTGTGTTCTAACTGTAACTCGTTCTATAATCTTCTTCTTCTTCTTGTATATTTGAATATTTTTTATTAAGAATTAAAATAAAAGGCGAAATCCTAAAGAAAATATTATAATTTGAAATTGGTAATTGAGTTTGAAAAATCGTATAACGGACGTGCTATTCAAAACTGCCATTGCTGCTTCGGATTACTTCTAATAATTGCTTGATACAAAGTTCACCGCGTCAAATATTTAAAGCAAACCGGACAAGTATTTACATAAAATAAGTGCAAAATAAAAATGGTTAATTTGAATGGAACATGTTTTATGTTTCAAACGAAATTGAAAAAAAAAGTTACGTGGTACAAATTAGTTGAACAATTAACTCATGTTATTATTCAATTAGAAAAACAATAATAATACTACATTCTATTTTTATAATAGCAGACCCAAAAAGAAAAGATATTGATGGCCATTCTGCTGACATACAATAAAACTAAATTTATTTGTTTCTCTTTCATTCCAATTCCTTATGAAAGGGATAAAGAGACTTTTAACAGCTTAGACTATTCTATATAATATCCTCTATATTAAAACAAATATGCTTAAAAGTCGGTATTTTAGAACAGAATTTATCACAAATTAGTAATTCCAGGACATCATTAGTTTTTAAATACTTTTTGAAAGATAAAGTAGTTACTTCTTTTATGTAACTGTAACAACACAATAGAATGTTTTATTAGTAACTTAAGTAATTAAATAAGTTACTTTAGCTATATACATTTATATTATATCTATAAGATAAAAATACTTTCTAATTTATATCAAAACAATAAGTCATCAAAATCTTAATATTTATCTTTCCACATAATTGTGGTGGGAGCCAGTTTATTAAAAGCTATTTTTGAATAATCTTTTTTGTGTAAAAATAATACGGTAAGATTTACATTACATATTAGCGACACGTCCGTGCATGCCTGCATTTTATCAGGCGTCATCGTGCCGTTGCCACAGCGTTATTGCTTGGGAGTGCGGTACGACTTATGGTATAACTGAAACGCGACGATGAAGCGTCGTCATTGCGTTCTTTGGATTCAAAGCCAGGGCGCGCGTGGGTTGCTCACATCGGAAGCAAAAAACCGCTCGCATCGCGGCATTCCTGCTCCAACCGGTCTCTCAATGAAAGCCGAACACAACCCTTAATAAAACTCGCAAACAAAATAAGACCCAACATAGTACTCCATTAGGATTAATATCACCATGTCAAAAGCACAACGGGCAGATGTGCGAAAATTATAATCGTATTACAGTAATGCAAGCCAAAAGTTGAATGGAGCAGACTGCAAAGAATACCGATTTAATTACCCTGAAGTGAGATTTTTGTATATACACGTTTTAGCTCATTCACTCGTTAGTCTCCGATCCAAAAAAAAAAGTATAAACGTTGCTATGCTACTTTCACTTCAGTTGGTCTGTATTAATGTTTTCTGTATCCTATTTAAATCTGTCGAGCGTCGACATTGAGATTGCCGCGCCGATTGCTAATAGAAGCGGTCCGAAAAATAACATTTTATACTTAGCTTAATAGTAACTTCTTACTAAGCACTCCACACAAATCTACAATATAATTTCTAATTTAGCTTTTGTAGGATTCAATGAACCACAAAATTATGTTCCAAGTTCAGGAATAATATTTAAAAGCGTCCTTTTTTGTCGATTTCAGTTCTTTTCGAACCGCATCCAAAATTGTGATTTAACTACTTATTACTTCTACTTATAGTCAATGATGTGAATTAGTATCCATATATTAAACCCAATAGATTTTCTATTGTGTGAAACTGGTAATAAAAGGAGAGTTTAAAGACAATTTTGAAATTAAGACAACAGACTATTTTCTATGAATCGTTTTATTTTCTATTGGTACGACTTTCATTAAGTGAAGACTAAATATTAAAATTATAATAATTACAGTGATCCTATTTATACGTCTTCAACTTTGGACAAACTGGTTTAAGAAGCGAAGAACAAACATCGGAGAAACACTAAACTTCAATTAGAGATAGCCTGCCTTAAGTCAAATATTCGTATTAGTGATGTCATAAAGGGATAGCGCGTAGGTAGCTGGGCCGGGCAGCGGCGCACGGGCGCACACTTCCGAGAATCAACCAAACCGTTGTAGGTAGAGTACAATGCATACCGCTCCAGCTCACCCAGCGCGCATAAGGCACTGCATGGGATTTAAAGCTTCGAATCTTTTTTGTTTTAAATTCTTGAAAGGTGATAAGAAACAGCCAATGTTTTATTTATTTTATTTTTAGAAATAAACAAGATATTTTTTTAACCTAATGTAGATACTTTATAAATGTCATACCAAATCTATAATATATATAAATACTATATAAAATAAATTTAAAACAACTAATTTGATGAACATCTAAAGAAAATAATAGAAAGATAGACTATAAGATAATCTCGGAGCCAATATTGGAATCGACATGGAGACGGAATGGTCCTGCAGTCGTCACACGTTCATCATCGGCAGCGGCAGCTCAATAAACATAAAGGCCCTGACTCGCGACGTACATCGATTTAATCCAGATAGACGGTCATCGAGTGTAACAAAAGCTCCAAAGTGTTTTCCAGAGATCTGTCGCTTAGACAGAGCTTGCTGATAAAGCTGAAAACGGAGAACAGAAAAGAAGAGGAAATTCTTCACGTTTATGTCGCTAGAGATGATATATGGAACCGAAACGTAGCCACTTACATTAGTCGATAACGGCTATGATCGCAGTTTCCTGCGTAATCGAAGAAATGACAATACACGCAAGAACCTTAGGATAGTCCACTTAGCCCGACTTAAAGTGGCAGCGGGCAGGGCACATAGCAAGGATGACTGACGGCCGTTGGGACGAAAAGATCCTCGAGATGTGGCCGCGTGCCGGAAGACGTAAAGTTGATTAACCACCCACAAATGGTTTAAGCTGTGTCTTTCGGTTAATATTATAATGATGAATCATGTTTGTTGCGCTGTTGCCGTACTCTATTCATTGTCAGTGTCACACAAGTGTACACAGCGTTGGTAACTGTTGCACTGTTTAAAAATATAAAATATTTTTTTAAATATTGGTACATTTTATGAAATTTTGCATTTATACGAAGTGTTTTACCCTATCAGGCCGAAACCATATCCACACGGTCAACCATTTAATACTGTTATTAAAAAATGTATAATAAAATTAAAATATCTTGATATAATTCTGTCAGTAAGACAAAATTTATAGGATATATAATTTTTTTTGCAATACCCTTAGTATTTGTACAAAATTGCGACACAGTTGCTCCATTTGTAGCGTCATTGCCTTCGATCAAGTCACTTTTTTATAAGGGAAGAGTAATAATGAAACGATAAAAATTATTATTTTATTTTCTTCTGAAAGAGTGATTATATTTGATGTTTAATATTATGACAAGGAATCATTTTTAATAGATACTTGTTGACGAAGTAAACTTTGTATCATCTCAAACTAGTAGTACAAACTCTCTAGTGGTAACTAGAGCCAACTATGAAAGCCCGAAAGCGAAAAACGAACTCCGCAGAAGCGATGTTAGTTAGACAATTTTCCATACTAATTAACCATTTGGAGTTGTATATTTTTAAGCTTTTCAAAAGGATTTTCTAGTTATTTTTATTTCTACACCACCCCTAAATTACAAAGATTAAAACAATAAGTTTTTGAATTTAAGCAAAACCAACGAACATTAATTCATTTTTTACTTAAGAAAAAGAAAAGGATTGAAGAAGATTTATACGTACACTTCATTTATAAACATTTATTTTCTTCTATTTATTTTTTAGATTTTACCTTCAAATAACTATCTGAACATGACTTTGTAATATACCTATCAAGCATTGCGAAACATTTAAAAAGGCAATTTTAAAACAAACAAGAATTCAACTGCCTGCTTTGTGTTGGGAAAGTGAAGTTTAGGCGAAGTTCAAACTCGTTTCTAAGGCTTCTAACTTTGCGAAACCTAACTGAAGCTCTTTCATCGCTTTTCTTAATTTTCTTTCTAAAATAAGTGTTATTTACATTTGGACATTTTATTATATTTCACAACCAATAAAAAACTCCAATCCAAACTCCACGTAACATGATTGCAACACGATTAAATAAAAGAGTAAGAGTAAGAATGCTGTTTACCTAATAAACATAACAGAAATTTTCATAGATCATTCACTCCACCCAACCCATGACTAAAGGTACCCTTAATTAAAAGCGGAGAACGTGATAAGTTTTGCAAACGTTTATAAGTTACGTAGGCACATAGAAACATATCCATGCGATTAAAGTTACCCTACAGTTGAACCGAGTAAGTGTAGCTGGCTGCCTTGTGGGAGTTGAAGTTGATAGGACATTCCGTATTAATTAACTAAATAAGACTAGTAAAGTGAGCGAGCTTCTGAAACAGTCGACGATGGCGAGTTGCGAGTTGTCAGTCGCGTGTCAATAAGACGAGAGACACGGCGGATTTAAGTAAGGGGCCGGGGGCGCCGGGCGGCGTTGCCACCCCAGTGTGTGGTTTCCTTTTGATGTCATCTTCGCGCAAACTTTGCTACGGATCGGCTTTGAGATAGAGAGACGGAGAGTGACTAATTTGGCCCAGCATTTGATCTCGGGAACTCCGATGTCTGTGTCCCGCTCACACCCGCCTCCCGGACCGCCGCCGCCGCGCCACGCTGGGAAGCTCTTTGCAAAATTTCGCTTTGATCGCAAAGTTAAATTATATGGGAATTGAGCATTAAATGGATACACATATGAGGGGTAAAGGGCGCGAGCGGGCCGCGACACCGCGTCTCGCACCGGACTGAACCGGTGACTGCGGAATTAAACTCACGGCAGCCGTTTGACGATTACGACGACTTACATAAATAATGAGTGAAGAGTCACTTTCAAAGCTATACATTTGCTAAAGCGGCGCGCGGGCGCTTGTTTTTAACTCCGCCTAATTTGCCGCGAGTGCGCAGTACCTTTGAGAACTCCGTTTTTACTAGTTTACGAAACAGATATTTGCGCCCGCCTTTCCTTTGATACGGCACTTTGTGGAGCATTTTACACGAGTTTCTTTTGAGGCCATTCAGACGGTGAGTAACGAAAGGCTGTCTTTGATAAACACGTGCGAGGACTCTTCAGTACTTATTAGGGGTGCTCTCTTTGAAAGTGCTTCTTGTGAAATCTATTTGAAACGTTCACAATCTCAAAGCGGCTCCGATGAAAGGTATTCTAATTAAACTGTCGCTAATAAAATTATGCGAAAAATTTAATCTACAAGTGTTTTATTCGTGATTAAATGTTCGTTAAATTCGGAACATCACAAGATCATATTTTATAATAGGTTACGCTATAAAAGATTTATGAATATTCTTGACTCATATTTACTTGTTGTTACAAATACTGTTCTATTTGATGAAATTAAATGACTCGAACGTAGTTATATATTTAAGTGACATTGTGATAATTTTGTAAATATTCAGACTACAGCATAGCAAAGTCTTGCTAGCTTCGGCTCCTATTACTGGGTTATTAATGTTTGGTCACACACTCTTGTGAGTCAAAGACGACTCTGCAAAGTGGTGCCTTTGTGGATGCCGCCGCCGCCACCGCCCGCCCGCGGAATACGCTCTGTGTTCGCTCAACTCGCGACAAACTCTTTGTCTTGGGACGCCTTTACAATACACCGCTCATATAAGAGCCGACACGAGCAACTTACAAACCAAATTACAAGAGTTGTTATTATCAACAAAATGATTGAACGTGGCAGACTTAATATAAAATTATAAATCAGTCTAATTTATATATGAAATTGCTACGTTACTAGTTAGTTAATCTGTTTTAATTATCCAGTAAGTGAGACTTTTGTCGAATTTTCGGGTTTCAGGTTAACGGTCACATAATAATAAAAGATGGATTATTTCGTGTAATCGTAAGCGGAAAAGCCAAGTGGATCCTCGGATAAACGCCAAAACAATTTATCTTTATCACAAGGAATGTTTTCACGTGCTACACCAGACTGTACTAGGAATAAAAATATTTATTCGTATATAAAAAAAAATTTCTTTTAAATATAATTTTGCATTTGTTCTACGTAATAAGGCAATATTACAGTTTACCGCTAATATTTACTCAAAAAAGCCACACAAACAATTCCTTATCATCAAAAGGCAACCTTCGCTAAGGTGTATTTCCTTACATCGATGATTTGTACAGATCAAAGGGATTTGATAAACTTTGATGTTTAAATCAGAAAGACTTAACTGGTGTCCTTGTAATGTAAATACGAGGCATGAGGTTGTTTGTGTGTGGGCCTCAGTTAGGGAGACTATGTCGACCTCTTGGCTAAACTTCGACAAAGGATCCCAGCGCAGACGGCCGCCCAAACTGATAAAAACTAATGACCGGCACGGCGAGCGGGCGG
This sequence comes from Acentria ephemerella, assembly GCA_943193645.1. NCBI lineage: Eukaryota > Metazoa > Arthropoda > Insecta > Lepidoptera > Crambidae > Acentria > Acentria ephemerella. Next base: position 3,024,011 of record OW971886.1, on the reverse strand, counting down.
CGACAACAGTTACATAATCAATTGCTTAATTGGAAAACCAGAATCAGGTGACAGTAATAAAATTTAAATTGCAATTTAAAACCGTAGACAACCGTGGACGCTGAAACTAAATTACCATTGATCGAGTAGGAATTAGTGATTAACTAATAAGATTGAATAAGTGATTCTACGTCCCTTTTAAGCACATGTCTATGTATGGCTATATATTTACATACATCGTCCAAAAATGTAAACCATAAACAACAAATCAAGTTTTGAATAAAAAGACCACCTTAATTAATTTACTTTTGACAATTTTCAAACGCAAATACTGTCGATATAAAATCTAGAGACAGTTATTAGTAGCCGGGCACCGAAGCGGCCGACTTTGTAGGACACAATCAAAGAGAATCAACTACAAAGGACACAATAAAATTTTTAAAAATATGCGAGTTTCTTAGAATCTGTCGGAATCAAAGGGACACCTAATTTATAAATTGCAATTATACCGGTAGCAGGCACTTGGGAGTAGACGGAAAAAATTTAGAGCGAACAGATTACCAACACTAAATTTAATTACAAAGCGAACTCGAATATAACAAATTGGAGAGGATAAACGCGACAAAGTAAAAGAGAAAACACACCAAAAGGAAACTCGGAGCATTGATATAAACGAAATTTAAATTAAGTACAAAGGGAAAGAAGATGAAAAAAATCCTTTCATTGAAAGCTCTCATCCCCGGAGTCAGAGGGCCGGGCGGCTACATCAAAGACACCTTCCTCCCAAGTCTATCCTTATCTGTACGAAACCGAGTTTGGAAATTAGCACAGAGCGATCCCTTTTCTGAGGTTCGTCAGCGACTCAAAAGACTAGACGCCGCTTGCGCACCCCGTTCCGAGCTTTTAGCATTAAGCTTTCATGAGCGTCCGATCTAGCTCTCCTTCCGGAATTTTACTCGTCTACACTGTCGTGGTTACATAATTATAAGCTTACCATCATGGAAGAAATTAACATAAATTGAAATAAATTCCATTTATCTTTAATAACAACTAAGTATAAACAGTAGGGTCAAATCTAAGTAAAGTAAGACGTAAGAAGCAGCACTAGGCACTTAATTAATATTACTAGGCCACGGTAACCGCTGAGCAAGGCGTAACGTATGGATATACTTGTAATAATGCTAATTTCGAATTTTATCGCAGTGGAATGGGGCGGTGTTTTAATGTGGTTTTAATTCGTCGCTAATGCGCGCGGTTAATCGTATGCGGGTCAATGTTTGATTTCGGCGCTACTGGTCGCGGTGTCATCAAAATTTGAGTCCTTTACGTAATGTCAGGGCGGTTAGATGCACCGGGTTTTTGGAATAGTTAATTTAAATAAGTCTTTTGAATCTTCTATTTGTGTAGATTTTTTTATATTTCAATATTATTTTGTATAAATAGGAATAGCCGATTACTTTTTCTTCATACCTACTCAAATAGCCGGATGTATTATTTTTGAACTGTTATGTACTTTCTTGTGACTGTACACATACTTTAAAATGAAAAATTAATGTACTTAATTAAAAAAAAATTAAAATAGAATAATTTATTTCTAAGTAATAAATCTACCTTATGGTAAACATCGTTATTCCTATAATAATATATTTTATATTATACTTTAAATTGTAACATTGTAGTACTTTATTTTATTATCAAATCACTAAAAAAGTAAAAAGAATACTGTAAAATAACTCATTGAATAATGAAACTTACAACAATGCGGTGGTCATATTTTACAACTTACAATCTTTTAGTCATCAAATAGTGAAGTTTAAAAATTATTTAGTACTTATTTATATAAGTTATGTGCCTATTATACAGTGTAGACCTCAATAAGACATAGTTTAAAACTTAACTATCTAAAAACCAACTTCAAAACAATAAAAAGGCAAAAACGATTAAATCAAATAAGTTATCAAATTTTAAATGATTCTTTGGATTCGGTGCTTTTCTATCTTGTGTTTCTGGAAACAAATTAGTACCAACTCCAAATAATTTTATATTATATAACTTTCTACATTAAATTATTTTTATTTTATTAGTGTTTTGAAATCGGTTTTAGTGGTGTTTAAAATTTTAATTTTACACAATTTTGAGTGGTTAGTTTCTAAGGTAAAAGTTAAAAATACTAGATTAATTTTTTTAACTGTTTGATTCATATTTAACGAACTTTTGTTTGAGGCACTAATGCACTTTAAAATGGTAATTGGCCACCAAAGATATCGCGGCATCAAAAATACGTAGAGATCTGCAACCCTAATAATCTGACAAGTCTCTTGTTCCAATTCCCGAGCCCTCTACGGTTACAACGATTAATAAACCTTCAGTCTCGCAATTGAATATTAATATAATCATTTCAATGATGGTCTCCAGTTCTAAAGGCCTGATCAGCAGTAGATAAATACTGCTAGATATTATCAAAATATGTATTATACTACAAAGATGAAGAAATGTTTGATTGTGAAATTGCATATTTTCCCAAATCTCTACTTAAATTGTCATTGTCTTTCATCATGACTTCCACATTAGATATTTGTTTGGTATAAAATTGCGTCGATGACGGAATTTATACGGATAGAATTTCATGAAATTAAGTTTATTTTTGGACTGAAATCAAAAGCGGCCTTTATATGTCAATTTAAAAATATACCTTTATGTTATTTGTTCGTACATAAAAAATATGTTTTTCAATTAAATCATACCGAGACTCCTACGCACACGTAAAAGCTTAATGTGCGCGTTGATGTCTTTTATAAGTTTTTGTTCTAATTTTTACATTACTTTTGGCGATATCTTAACATTTAGATAACTGATACATAAAAGTTTAAGTAAAGGTCTGTTAGGTTACACAATCATTCTCTTTTTAGAAACTAATGGAAATAGCCATTGCCACATTGCAATTGTTCTTACCAACAAGCTCCTATCCTTAGGTTCTTTTATCTAGCCTTTTTAAAATACATATCAATACTTATTTTAGTCATAACATTACATTTATATAAAATTCCAAGCATTGAAATACGCGAATAAAAAATTCAACGGAAACAATATTAAGAACGTGCACAAAACACACTAATAAGTGCCATTAAAGCAAGTCTCAGAAATAATAAATTAATAATACGGGGCACTAACAAACCTACTAGCATTGTCGAAACAATGGCAACATTCAAAACAATAGGGCATTCCAATAAATATTTCAAATACACTACGAGTCCTAACAAAAACTTGCCATAAGTCTTAACCGTACCGCCGAGGGATGCCGGCACTCGCTCAGAACAAAACTTTTTGTTAGTCTCTGACACGTCCGATGGATGTTAACTGTTCAAAATTTAATACCTGCTCAATGTAAGACGACCAATTTATCCAATATTATTGAATAATCCAATAAAGTTTGGTACACAGAACTTTCACTGACACAGGTTACTATTTATTCACTACTATCACTAATAACAATCGTTTCTAAATAGTATTTTACAAAACTGCTAGCAGTATGTAAAGATTAAAAAGTTTTTGCAACTGTTTCGAACTCGGCGAGTTTACAATGAGAATTTTTACGAGAATCAGCAATGTCCTTCGACGGCAACAGCTGGGACGCAACTGTCAGTTTTCACCTGGCACCATGCGCACGCAGCACGTGGCCTTAATTGTGGGCGGGGCGAAGCAAAATTGAGGGCGGTGATTGGTCTGAAGAGCTCTTTGATCATCCGCCGACGACTAAATACATCGCTCTGCGCCTTAATCTCGGTAGTAACGTTCTTTTAAAACAGGTAATTTTATTACATAAATGTGGATACTTTTTATGGTCAGTCGAGCAAGCGTTGCGACGACTGCCAAAGGAACCTTTCTGCCCGGATGAATATTTTCCACATGCACGCCGGCCGCACTCCGCTGAATGCAATCCCGATAATACGCAAAGCGGGTCAGATACGCAGTTGTGGTCAAAGCCTCAAAGGGTAAAAGCTACAAAGTTTATGACAGTAAAGTATTTGCTAGATACTACGCATCTCGTTGACAGACGAAGATGAACGATTACAAAAACAGCATCCTATTAGAGCCGTTTCCTATTATAACGCGTATTAACTTTAATTTTATCTATTATATACCGTAATCCAATCCAAAATCCAATGATAATAATAATAATCCTTTCGATGAAAACCTCGTGAAAGCCGAATCAGAAAAAAAGATCAAGTATCTGAACTTGGCACACGAGGTTACTGATATGTGGAGGATCATCCACTGAGATAAATACAGTCGTACTTAAACTCAACCAATGGTCTCGTCCCAATTTCTCTTCGTGACCATCTGAAGAGATTGGGACTGGGTGATGGACCAATGATTGCGAGGCGCCAGGCGGCAGTCTTGCTTGATAACGCCAGAATTGTCCGTTGATTCTTCTCTCTATCGTCTTGACCCTCAGCCGACTGGCCTCCTCTGTCGAGGGGTATTCTCCCATCCCTCGAGCCGTCGAGGGATTGGGAAGAGTTAAAATTGATTGTTAAATAATAATAAATATACAGGTAGTAATAACTATTATGACCTGAATATTCGTATGTATTCAGGCTTTGTTTACTTGTTATGTACTACGAAAGTACAATCGTCGTTTTATTTGAGCCGTCTATTATATACGACTACTATTCAGTTTTGAAAATAGTACCTTTAATTTTTCCTTAGTAGTAAGAAAGCACTTATTTAAATTTGTAGTGGCTGCGTCTGCTCCATAGACAATTTGATATCGAGTAACCGAGACATGGATAATCAGCGGTCAGCCGCGATACGACATTGAAATGTTACAATACGTAACGAGAAGCCTGAATCACGCTTACAAAGTTTTAAATCATATCAGTATATACAAGGTCCATCATGATACATTCGGATCTTGGTCCTCGAGCGAACATCTCTTTTCACTTTAGATGTGACGGATTCAGCCATATCCCAACATTGGTGAACCCGACGTGATGTAAACAAATGAATACCCGTAGTCTAGTTGCCATACCTCAAATTTGTTAGTCATAATTACTACCTTCTTAGTTCTAAAATATAGTTCATTTTATGTAAATAAAATAAAATAAATCTGTAAAAGTTCAAGTAATATATATGTTGATCTCAGTGCAATAACACATGAGAACAGCTAATAAAACGTTCAGCTACCATTTTGTTTACAAGAGTATCATTAGAGTAACTGCGGATAGCGATATTTGTCACCGGGTGCGAGCACAGCAACGACGACGGTGGTAGTGGCGACAAGTCGCGACGCGGCTATCGGGCCGATATTAATAAGCCAGCGCGCGTGTGCGTCAACATGCACCCGGCGGCGCTAGCTCTTCTCCGCCTGCATTATTACTCGGCTCCCGACACACTCAAAAACACCCACGCGCCACCCGCCCCGCATATAATGTCAAAGGGTGAACACGCCGCCTCACAAAGCGTAAGTGCAACCACTAAAAGCCAATCCTAAGTTTTATTGATACACATTGTATTGCGACAAAGTCACCGTCGACGGCGGCCCCACTCACCCCACGCGCCGCACAAAGACAATATCGCGACGTCAAAGGAGCGCCGGGTGGCGCCGCCCGCCGCCACCGCCCCGCGCCGCCTAAAGGAAATGAAAAATTAAATTGTCAACACATTTAATATCTGCGAAAACGTGCACAGCGTTGCCTTTGAGAGCGCCTCCTCTCGCGACCTCCGTAGTACAGTTTTAAGTATTAAAATTTCAGTCGTAAAATTGAAATTCAGTTTTAAGTTTAATTAGACGCCTCTAGAAGTTTGAGTGACATAGATCAGTAGCGCTAATGAGGCCCACGGCGAGTCCCGAGCACACGTCGCAGGTGCGGCGGGTGGGATCCCCCCACGCGTTTGATCGGCACCGCCGCTTTGACAATTATTAAAATTTGCCTCGTACCTCTCGGGCCTCATCTTTTTCCGTCGCCTCGATTACGCCACGGGTTTGTCTCATTAGGGCTTTTGTATGGTATCGCGGACGGGCCTTTGATGTGAAGCGTAGAGGTGCGGGGCGGCCGCGGTCCACCTGCACTTTATTGTTCCCGTTCAGGCTTGAATTTGCACGCTCCACTTTGTGGTGTCTTTGCGATTTTGCGATTATACCCCTCGGTGAACGCGCTTTGACCCTTGACCGTTCAACGATAATGTCAACTGTTTGCTAGTGAGTAGGTTTACTTTTACTTTTGTTGATGCATAAGTAAGATAATTAAAAAATCTTTTTTAATACTAAATATAGCATATTGCTTGGTGATCCGTGAAGTCGGGCTAATTGGTATTTGTCGCGCAGAACGCGCGAGGGCGGGCCGGTCTATGCCAGTTGTGAACACTCAACACCCTTTATTACATATATGATTTGTACGTGCCGCGTAGTGTCATCAAACATACGAGTTGAATTAAAAAGTAAGCTTAAATTTACAATTATATCTAACTTTATTGTTCAGTGCATTAGGTGTGTTCCTTATAGATAGACTGTAGTCTTTATAAAGATTGTTATTTATTATAGGTACTCATTTTTTACTTTTACATTTTAATATATATTAATAGACCGAAGCAAATCAAAACTTATTTATATATAATTAAAATGTTGAATATTTCAATATTTTATTTATATTTTTTCACTACTTTACTACAGACAATGCACATACGTATTCGTAGATATCTTACATAACGTATACAAAGTCCACAGTATGGGCTCTGCGCTGTGTGGCTGACACGTGAGAGGCACTGTCTCATGTCCCAATGCTAAATTCAACTTATTTTTATTAAAATAGAAATAAAACGAATTAATGAAAACATACAGTCTAATTGAGAACCTCCTCCTTTTTGAAGTCTTTTGAAAATATAAAGATCTTTCTTAATTAGTGAAGTAACCTCAAACTAGAATATTTTATTATCAAGCCTAATAACCATCGTATCACTATACGAGGGTTATTAGTACTTTATTAGTACTTATTTTTAGTACTCTAAACCAATTATGATGTTTTTTAAAGAAATATTTAAAACATTTGTAGCATTTCTCGGATTTACTTGTCCATGTTCTATCTTTACATTAGATTATGTTTAAATTTTATTTGGTAGATGGACAAGACACCATCAATTTAATTAATCAATTAAATATATAAATCGAATACAAATGTGGTTGCCTAGTGACACTGTTCGCCAGTATCGGGCGGGTACGGCACGAGTTTCGCAGTGAGAGTCAAACTTAGCGCGTGGGGCGTTAGCAGACAAAGCTCTTTGATGTACCGAATGCGGCCCGTAGCCTTTCATCTTCCGCCGTCCTTCAACGGCCCAAAAGCAGAACCGCAGGGCTCCTACACCGTGGAAAATAAAATATTACTTATTATCATTAAGAATAATATTTTATTAGGACATAATACTTTTATATTTATTGTTTAAATCTTTAATTGTTTTTAATGTATATTTTTCCCTTTTTCCCAAAAAAAATATTATAATAGTGCACTCAAACAGTATGGGACGAAAGAAAAAATAATTGGAAACTTTACATGGGAATACAGTGAAAAGTCGCTAACAATGGCATAGTGAAATATAAATGTCATATTAAAAAAATCCAAACAAAATTCAAATAAAATTCCAAAATAAAAATTGGAATAAGAGCGCCCACATTGACACGAAAAAATATCTGCGACAGCCCTGCGGCATGTGCATGCCGTTTGATGTAAAAGAGTATCCTTCAGGCGAGACGCTTTTCTTATTATCAACTTGTCCGTGAATTTAATATAAATATCAAACTTTTTCTGTGATGTAATCGAGGTAAAGGATTAGTCAAATATTTGAATAAACATTGAGAGAGGGCCAAGATCATATAGGACTTGCACTAAGGATGTGTAACAGTTTGTTACTATGCATTCCAAAACACTAGGATTAATTTTGGCGTATGCCACCACATTAAGATTCTAGCTGTTCGGTATTCCTTTCCATTTGGAACCCTACTATACAACAATAATAATGAAAAAACAGAAAAGCTTATACATAAATGGAACAAAAATATTAATTTGTAATTTTTTGCCACATAAATGGCACTTCAAGGTCGATCGGGATAATTTATCTAATGAGTCCATTGTACCTATTCTATTGATTGCATCTCTACCGAATCGTTCCTGTCTCACCAAGAAAATGCGATGAACAACAAAAAGAAACAATGTAGGTGTGTATTACCGTCCGGTGAGTTACAACAAAAGGTAGCCTACGTTGTCAATGGGCGAAATGCCTTTTTTGTTTTAAATGTGTAAATTACATATAGTGAGAAGGAATTATTTATTAATTGAAAAGCTATCGCCATGGTTGGTTTTTGGATGGGTTAATCTTCTGCACCTACCTACTTCGTGAGGCACTTTAAATGTGGTTTTATGACCCAAACTTCTCATGTATTCTCCTATGTAGGAAGGCTCTCCCCAGCAGTGGGACGTATAAAGGCTATTAAGATGAATAATGATGATAAATTATTTCCATTTCTTACATAAAATTTTTAAATCCCGTCTGTAGATACGCCGAACCGTTGTCGTCGCGGTGCCCGCCCCGTCTCCTACATTAAATAACAAGATTTTTCATATGACATCCATCAGTAATCTATTACTAAAATAAGCACAAATAAAGGCAATTGTCTGGTCTCGTACCCTCTGCTCGCTCGATTCTGAATCTCAGATTGAAATAGTAATTTGGGCGGGGCGCACCTCGCGGAGCTAAGTCAATTCACTTCGAGACGATACCGCAGCAGCGATAGCTCACTCGTCGTGGACGACTACGTAACTGTTCGCTGTTTGGGATTGTAATGTTGTAGAATATTTATTTAAAAGTTTGATATTCATAAAAATATATTCTACATAACTTTTTTATAAATTGTTACTTAGCAGTTGAGAATTGTGTTATAACCTCTGTTAAAGTTCTACACGGCCTGCCCCTATTAGTAACAGTCAACCACTTGATGGACTACAGTATTGATTATGTCTTAACATATTCGAATTCCTACTGTCTGAGATCTTGACAACCGAAAAAACTAAAACTAACCGACTGACTATAAAATAAAGTGTTGTATTTATGAAAAGCCTATTACAATAAAATTGTGAGTCTTTAAAGGTTATCATAATGGTTTCTCTAAAAAGCAGCATTAAATTTCCAAAATAATTAAGAATCACGAATTTATGAAGGTAAGGAATTTAATATTTAAGTATCGTCTTTAATCATAAAGAAAAATGCTAGAATGTACCTTCTTATAGAAGAAAACAAAACGACAACAACTTTATCTGTTGGACCAATATTGAAAGCGCGAAAAAGATCTGCAGATATCGACAATGATATTTACTCGACCCAAATGTATGGGACAGCATTTTTTCGCGATTTACGGTCTGACGGTCTAATTCAGTGCTATTTCTTTTTAGTCTGGATAAGTTCATATATCGACCTAAGAAATGCAGTTACGTGCTGATGCACAGCCTCCGCCAGAATATTTTTCCTATTCCCGCCTGGCAGATGCTTCCCGCGGATTGAATAGGCAATGTTCAAGCAACGCGATAAATTCGGTTTGGAGACGCGCAGCTTCCTCGCGCCCACAATCTACATAATGCACCGGGCGGGGGCCTTAAACGCGTTGTGGTGTTTTATAATCTTGACGAATACATGCATTGCTTTTAGGTAACTTTGTTTTCTTTAGCATATATATTTCATTTTGATTTCAACGCTTAATGCGTATAATTGTAAATTAATAGCTGGTCTATTACCTACCAACCATTACCATAGTGACACTTATTGTAACGAAAATGTGCCCATGTGCCTATGTCAATTCAAATGTGATTTCTATAGTTGTCATTGTTAAAAAAAGGGTTGGGGTACAGGCTGGGGAGCCTCCACGAGTACTGGAATAGAATCTTTGGAGGACCTCCTCCTTTGGAGTACTTCATGATCAAGAGGGTCACGTAATCGGATTTTGAAATTCATCAGCTGATACCAATTTTAGAAACGAAACTAATCGACAAACTGGCGATTGAGTCTTCCTTCATTCAGTAGACGTTTTACCTTTTCGCATGTCTAATATTATATAAATAGTACATACATAAGCGAATATAAACAAATAACGATTCCACGTTTTATTCATACAGCATTAATCATACAGTAAAACCTTTGGTTCCTTCCTACAGTATTAGCTCTATAACACGGTAGAATTTCAATTTAACGACGAACTAGGAGATATCTATACTATTACTTGTATCTACTACAAAAGGCACGATTAATATCTGCGAGCGCTCACGATGTTTGCACAGCGACATCCATGATGGATATTATCAAAGTTGTAACTCCTGCGCCGGTGAACTGCAGACACAGGATGAGACGAAACTAATCCAACTTCCGATAAATGGTTTGTGAACCATTTATCGACAGTTGGATTGGTCACAGAACAGGTTTTGCTAAAAATTTGTTAAGATTGACATAATGTCTTCAGTAGCTATTATCATTGGCATATGACCATCGAAGCTCAAAATGCTTTGAAAAAGATAACTTACAAAAACGAAAAACAATAATATGAATAATCAAGGTAACCTTAGAAAAACCTTAAACACAAACACGCAAGCCCTTATTGAATCAGAAACGAACAAACGATCTTCAAGAGGGTAATAAAACATTCAATAATTTGCTGATATTGGAACATATACAAAGAGCAACCTGACGCCACTTCCTCACACCACCTCCTCCTGAGATAAGGCGAGTCAAAAGGCTCACTTAACCTTAGCGAAACTCAATAACTTTCACTTTAAATAATAAATTCTCCTTTGAAGCTGCCCGAAGCCGACTGGTTTGGGGATGCCATAATTTATCGTATTTCGGGACAATGGCTAATAATATTCTTCTTTGTACGTAATTATTTTTATTCGCAAAAAATAAACTGATTTGTTAATTTTAAGAAAACTTATAAAATAGAATTAAAAAACCTATCTAATTACCAAAAAGATAAGTAAATCATTTCATATAAATAACCTCAAAGTTGTAAATTTACATAAATTATATTACAAGTGGAATAAAAATGGAATACTTGGGGGTACTTACTAAATGTGAATTTTATTTTATTTTATAATTTATTGTGTACACATTATCATAAAAAATTAAAATTAGAAAAAGAATGTGTAACTTATTAGAAGGAAGTTAAAAAGTCGCGACTATTATTATGTATCAGGTACAGAACTAATTTAGTATTCAGTGTGATATCTCAAACGAGTTGTTGTGATGTAGACACTACCGAAAATTGTAGCTCTTGAAAGAGTCAGAGGAATCCCTGTTAATACAACGATTGATTATGAGTTGTAAGCACGGGCGAAGCAGGTAGAGCACGGTATTAATTTCCTCGCTTCTATCTATTATCATTTATCACCATAGTTACTAGTGTCGATCCATTTTAAAACTAGACAAGAATGGTGTAGAAACGCGACTACAATCTGCTATTTATTTACCCGTTTATTAATACAAACTATCTAAACTATCGAAACCTAATTTAAATTAAAACTTGTCCATTGACGAGATATTTTTCCTTATATTTATTTTCATACCAAATCATTAAATACTACAATTAATAGATTCAACGAAGCGTTTATAACGTTGGTATTTGTGTGTGTAGATTACTTTTTACATATTAAGTATCTATAGATATAAAATTGGGTACCTTACGATAACTTTTTAATTTGTAAAACACAAAGGAAATCAAATATAAGCAATTACGTCACCCACACACCGAAAAAGCCGGGAACTTTTGGTGTTCTATAGGCGTCACAAATGTTTCAAAGGAAAATTTCTTCTTACATGTTTAATCCTCACAAAGCCTCATTAGGCACTTCACACACCAAACGTAAGGCGCATCTATAAAATATTCAGCAGGCCCTTAGTGAAAGGAGTGAATGGTCTCATTTATATCTCCCTTTGAATGTTGAGGTGGCTTTTTCATTCTTTCTGCGTCTGCGTGAGCGAGATCGTGTTGCGACTTTGTAATTAAATCATTCCTTCGGATTAAATCTCGGATCCTTTGACAACAATCGCCTTTATTGAGCGGTGTCGAGTGTTCTTCAGCGAGCGGCTATGACATTGCCGAACTTTTTTTTATTAAAATAGAAATGGGAAAAAGAGGTATTTGGTCCAATTATCAAAGGGTTCAATGTTGTTTAATCTCTTTAATACTACTATAGAGACCGCTCTGAAATCTACTCAGACAGTGATATCAGGTAAATAACTGTAAACTAAAACAAATTAACCCTCCGAAGCCTACGTGGGTGACAAATGTCACCCGCTCAAGAAAAAAAATAAAAATTAAATTAAAAAACAAAAATATCTTTTTCAAACTTTTGCTATCTGTTTATTAGCATCTACTAAATCAATTAGAAGAGTCACTGGAATTATCGGCAGCACAGTTTTTGCACAAAAGTGACTTTTTCCCGTGAGTGCTGCATACAAAATTTTTGCATCGATTACATTTTGATCTAGAGAACTTTCTTTGCCCAGTTTTGCACAAAAAACCCTTCCCTCTAGATGCTTCAGGTAATTTCGCATGTGTTGTAGGAGTATTCTAAGATGATCTCTTCCTCGTCGACATCCGAAACCGCATCATCACGTTCATCTTCATCCATTTTTCACTTTAAATAAACACTTTACCTACTGGTGACAAGTGAAAGGAATACGTGATATTTACCATATACAAGAACTATAATTCTGCTGATTAGAGTAGTTGCTATTATTAGGGTATTTTAATTTCAATACATTCCTCTTAATATCACTCCAAATAAAGTTTTAATGTCTAAAGTTTAAATCTAGCCTTAATTATTTCATTGTTCTATTCAAATTTTCAAATTATTCAAAAGTTCTCAACAAATGCAAAGAAAACCAAAAGTGATGCATGACAGCAATAGACATTTGTATATTCTTATCAGCGAACATGCCTCATTCGATTGTACAAAATATGGAAAATAAAATAGAATGACTAATCAACTCGACTAAACACTGATAAGCGCAAAATAAGTGACATACTGAAATAGTAACAAACAAACATCTACGTTTTCGGGCATGTTTGACATATCACTGGATGTCACGGGTTTAGCTTAAAAGTGAATGAAATACAAAAGATAAGAAGTAAATAAATCCGTAAGAAGACAAAAATTACAGATGCATTTACTAAAATTAAATTAGAATTGGTTTGGCCACGTATCACCATTTACCAACGGAAGACGGTAAATAGGAACAAGGTGGTAGACCAACTGACAGTCGTTAGGGTAAGCACCTCCGTCTTTCCTATTTGTGACATGAAGAGTTTCGGTGAAAAGCTAAGGAACCCTGTGTAATAACAGGGATAAATATTAACATAGCTTTTCACCAGTGAGCCACCGTACTTGAAATATAGAGTGATTTATTGATATTGCAAGTCCCCAAGATGGTTACCACATTAATTAAGTAATTCAATGGTTTATGGATTAGTATTACTATCAATTTATTGATAATCTTATTAGATAATTCATCTACAGCCTACGTACATCCAACTGCTGGGCACAGGCCGTCCTACAAGGGACATATACATGACGAGTTTGGGCCGTAACACCATCATACCAGCACAATGCGGCTTGGCGGGTGACATCGGTTACCATAACATCCGGGACCAACGGTAAAGTGCGTATCGAAGCACGGAGGAGCTCGAAATAACAAATTTTATTGAGCCATGAAAGTTGCTTTATTTACGTTACCGAAACCAGTGCGTTCGAACTATAACATAAACGAGCACCTCATTAGATACTCATAACTAATCAATACTCATAACTAAAAAATTAAAACAGTAAAGAAGTCACTCTATTAAATCAGAGCCACAAAAAGAGAGTAGTAAGATCAAAGAACGCTGGACTAACATGATACTGACTTTTACATAAAAAAAGAAGATATAAACGGCATAAAACAAAAATGATGAGTGGAGTAACACGAATTCAATAATTCAATGGTTTATGGGTAAGTATCCATATTATTATCAAGTTATTGTCAGACATTACTTATTAATTATTTACAAATGTTTACGAGTTCTGCAAGATTTGCAGGCAGAGCTCGAGCAAAAAATATGATGCTTTTATTCCGATAACACTAAGTTTTACTGTAGAAATCATTGGTCTACAATGTCGAAAACGTTTATTAAAAGCCTGTAATAAGCAAACTTGAAGAATTTATCGTAATTAACACCACATTCACTGCTACCATACACCGTGCCCTCGAAATATAATTTTACATGAGAATCTTATTAAATTGTAAATTGAGTTCGAGAGCTTCTAACTTGGCCCAGCACGCAGTAAACAGGATACAAATAGTGACAATAGTGAGTGTAATGGAGTGAAGCGGTTAATAAAAGCGCCGGAGCACCTCGGTTTGAGCATAATTAGTTTAATATCCGAGCACTTGCTCCGGCCGGCGATCGAATTAGCTAAAATTGCATTGTCAACGAGGGACATGAACAAACTAACTCGATGTTAAGCGAAGAGCTCGTCCATTTACGCTATTTTGTTAGCTACTTTTACAAAATGGAAACTTATTATAAAAAAAAACAAAAAAGTATACATAATATTCTTATCAATTATGAATAAAATCGACAGTAATTAAAAAATAATAAACAAATAGTTTCACTAGTACCTTACCTGCCTAATCAAAAAAATATCCGAATCACGAATAATTGAATCTTTGATGTTTGCTTTATCGCTATTAATTGAGGTAATAAGTTCACCCAATTCTTGATTCATACTTATCTATACCTCAATATTTCACTCTAGTTTGTCGCCTAAGTCCAAATATGTGTACCTGTCTGTAAAACTCTAAGCTCTTCTTTATTCTACAATAATACACCAAAGATAAAGACAGGCCGCATTGATCGTCCCACACAGATTAGTAAAGTCGATGCCATCTATCAAGAAATGGAGCAAGAATAATAAATTACTATTTACCACACTGTTAAATAAATAAGTGGACATTGACCACATTTCGATTCAATTGAACAATTTTCTGAGTGCGCAAAAATCTATTGATTTAAATTTACCAATAATTGATAAGAAAATGCAAGAAATTGAGACTGAATGGCCCAAACTGACGGTAAGAAGGCGATTCATCATGAAATAACGCCAAACTACAGAAGTTTAATGAAGTCACTCGGTGAAAATTAAGAGAGCTTGGCAGGGGAGTATTATGGCATCACCATAATACACTTGTAAGTTAAACATTATTAATTAAGTAATATACCATAGCACTACTCTACTATATCAGAGACAAATACAATGCAAAATAAAATGTAAACTCTGTGGTGAAAACTCTGCGTTTATAATTATAGATACTAAATAAATATAACGTTTGTACTTAGTACAGTAACAATTATCAGCAAAGTAATCATATCAAAATTTCTTTCATTTTAAAAAGGGTTAAAATTTAGTTGCAAAAGATCTTTTAAAGAAATGAAAAGCTATCAAAGAGGCTGCAATCATCTATTCTAGCCGCTGGAGTTGGCGGTAACGCATCGATTCCGTCTTTGGTGTCTCATTCTGATCTTCAAGCAAACAAAGACAAAGGCTTACTGTAAAAAGGAATCCAGCGATAGAGGCAGTCTACAATGGGCCCGATAAGAATATGGCTCAAGAAAAGAGCTGACGCAAGCGATTATCTTAAAATAAAAAGAAGTACTAGCGTGAATTAAATTAAAAGTAAAAAGACGAATCACTCGGGAACTTTTTATTATGAACATATTAAAAAGTTTTAGTATTGTTTTTTTATTCATTCGTCATCGATTAGCTGTATTATTTGGTTACCAGTCTATACGCAATGTTTTTTAACACTTTTTTCATTAATATTCAAAAAATATGAAAATTCTACTATTTAATAAGTTAAACTTAGTTACTATAGAATAAGTAAGAAAAAGTTTATCCATTATTATAGCAGACCACAGGCGTACTTAAGCGACCATGGCCGTTGATTTATATATCAAATAGGATTTTTACCTAATAAAAACCAAATTTGGTAAATGACGATAGTTCAAATTATTATATGACGTTCTTTAGGAATCGCTGCCGCTCATGACTATCGCCCGTCTGAGTGTCGTCTAGCGAGGTGGGCTTCCGGCGTAGCTTTGTGCCGCATTGATACAGAGCCCGCCGATAAATATTGTGGCTAGCTTTGAGTTGAGCAGCCTCGGCACACCCGCTCGCGTGCCTCATCGCTCACTCCACCAAAACACTCAGTAAACCGAATTTAACGTACCACGTGAAAAATATTAGGAGACAAAACAATTAAGAGGTAGATTTTTACTTTATAAACTAAGTAAAAGATAATAAAGTAAACGTCAAAAGTAAACTTTTAATTAACTGTAATTTACAATCGTTACGATTACGAGACTTATTTGCACCTACTGTTTTACCTACCTAATGGGGAAGAAAACTTGTGGATATAACAGCTATCAGTTTATAGAACAGGTGCTAAATCAAAGGAACAGGTGTTAAAATAAATCAGATCAAGACGAAAGCTTTAATTAGTCATCTTTCCCCGTTTTTCATTAATAAAACGATATATTTTATTTAAAAGGTATATGAATAATTGTTAATAATGCCTTTATTCCCCGTTTCCCTTCATGACGGTATTACTAGGGAATTAATACCGTGACCCAATTTCAGTACATTCAAAAATCATCATCAAACATCTTAATGGGACGTGACAATTATTTTCCCACTTTACAAATCGGATCTAAAAATTACTTGTATACAGACACGATACAACTTACGCGATCAGCATGTTCACTCAAATTACGTTTCATTGTTGGAAATTTCGAAAAATAACAATAAATATTTATAATTATAACAAATGTGTATTAATCAAAGTTTTTGATGTTGAGTGTAGTATATTTACCACAATATGTACAGCATATATATATATATATTCAAAATTCATTTATCAAGCCGGTTACCATGACTTGATTATATCCAAGTAGTTATAAAAGTCATCGAGATTTGAAGAGTCGTGGGTCTATTCCCACCATCTTAAATGGCTTTTATAGACATCTTTCTAATATAAGAATTTTCTTTTAGAACAATTTAATATCCTACAATGTTGAAGAGAGTACAAATTTTTATAAGTTCTATTTGATTTTATTATATGATAAAGCACAATGCATAATAAAATTATTTTCCTTAAAAGCTTTAGAAATAATTGGTATTTAGTACTGTTGGGGCTTTTGTAATAAGTATGTATAGAATAGTGTTAATACAATCAAACTATAATTAATCCTTGAAGAAACAACACGCATATTAAAATTAGAAATCATAACGTCTAGGTAAATTCAATATATTTTAAATTAGAGATATAGTCATACTGGTATATTATGTTCAAAGATACTCAAGTTTGACTTATTCCGCTCTCATTAAGTTAAACATCGCAAGTCAAGTCGCGGTCGCTTTGTCGCGACACACAATATGCAATTTGGTGTCGTGTCGCGCTTTGAATGAAGCGCACAGTGAAGTAGATTGATTTGTCAAATCTAACCGTATTATATTTTACTCCAAAATAGTCGATAGTGTATTTGAAGTACGTATTAGGAAATAACGAGTAGATAGATGTTACTGAAAAATTTACAATATTTGTAATAATATTTCAAAAACTCTCGTATTTTTACAAAAGTACCCACTACCACACTCGAGATATGGCCGGATAAACGAGCTATTAATAGCTATGGTCAGTAATAGCCAAGGTACTTGAAATTTATTTATAAATAAGTATTTGTACTTGAAAATCCCAATTAATCTCAGTAGTAAAGGACGTTCAATTACTCTCATTTAAAAAACAATATTTACTTATGAAGTCTAAATAAACGCGTTTGAGGGTAGTGACAGCCCTACGGGCGGCCTTTGAGCCTCCTCCCTTTGATGTTGAGCGGACTCTCACGCCCGGGTCCCGCGTTGTCCGCGTCGCCTTGCGCGACTTTGATTGATTTCACGTTTTGTTAATTATGTTCACAGTATTACATTGGTCAGTCATATTCACGCCAAGGTATTTTTGTACTGTAACGAATAGTACTAAAGACACACACTGTCGAAATCGAGTATAAATATAAACGAGTAAAAAATAAATATCAATGAATATTATATATAGAAGTTAGAAAGTACTTACATTTTGAAATTAAAATATGTTAATTTAGTAAGAAAGCAAAAATGGTAAAGGAACATTTTTCTTGGCTTCATATATTTGCTATATATGAAGCCAAGAAAAATATTCCTTTACCATTAAATCAAGTCAATATAATTAAGCCAAGCCAATTGAACATGTAATTGAAATATTTGTTAATAATATAATATCTACGTAACTCAAATATTAATAATGGGAATCCAATGGAGTTCTCTGCGTCCGACGAATGAACGGATAGAACTTCCCGAAGCTTGAGTATCCACTTTACATAATCAATAGTCTTTTGCATAACCAAACAGCAATATGTTTTGATCTTATACTAATTGTTATTCTATTGGCACATACTTGAAATATAATTTTTACAAAAACAACGCGCCTGAAAATTTCATTAATAATTTAGGTCAAAACAAAAATAATTTTCTCATAAGACTGTACAAAAAAAGACAAACTGTTAGTTTGAAAAATAATTCGATTTATAAAATGCCGTCAGTCTGGTCGAGTGATCACTGCCCTTGTTAAGTTATTATTTAGTATATTTCTATTATTTCTATACATATCACAGCCTCTTAACGATGCTTACTTAAGATAAAAGGTGTGAGCGAGTAATTAGGCAGGCAGTTACATTTAATTACAATTAGGCAGGTAATTTTAAATAGAAAATTAAGATTTTGTTAAGATCAAACATACAATCTTGAGGTTCTTGACGTTCAAACCTTCTACGAAAAGGTCAAATAATAATGAGCAATTGTTATTAATAAAAACTATTTGTATTAAATTTACTTGCGTCTTTCTAGTTTAATTTACTTTTGGTTTTTTAAGTATAATGAAAATAATCATAAGGAGTGACAAGATGACAAAACTAGGACGCCTAGAGCAGGCGCAGCTACAACAGGGCAACAAAAGTCACACTATGAGCACAAGATACACACCATTGAAGGCTGTACTAGAAATATATAAACCAGACCACCAGTTCTTCATTAATAATTAGCAATGATTAAGTATTTTTAACAATAATAATCTTATAAGGATAAAATAAATATCAACTTTTTAAAACGTTTTTAGGTACTTTATGTGCATTTTAATTAATTAAAGTATTGTTTAGAGTTAAAAAATCTGATTCTCTTATAGACTTAATGTATTATGGTATTTATATCTTCATTTATTGAAAAAATAATTAATAAGATATCAATTATATTCAAATATCAATTACATTTAGTTCTTATTATTTAATAAAAAGAAAAAGAAAAATAATAAGAAACTAAATAAAAATACCCTTATTACAAAAAGTAAAAGTATAGGTAAATATTTTTTAGAAAGTAAAAGGCGAAATGTTATCGCTCAAATGTACATACCAATCTAAGTTAAACCTGAATCTAAATTTTAATTATTTCAAAAACAATGAAACACAATCAATATTACACCTACCTCCCTACAGTGTTGGGACATGAGGGCCATTAGAAAGTGTGAATAGTTATGCAACCATGAAATTTCGCAAATAAATACCAGTAAATATAATAAATTACAGGGAAATTGCTAATGATGAGCGTAGCGGGGCCGCGGGCGGTGCATTAAGCCGTCGGCAAACATCAAAGGGCTCTTTGACCGAGCCGACACTCCCACACCCTCTCGACGGGGCTTCTCGCTACCAAAGCTATCTGTGTGAACTACTAATATCAATTAATCAAACATTCTTTTAGTTTGTCTTTGTTTAGAGACAATCAGCTTCCGGATATTTTATTTCACTTTGACATTTGATTTCAAATGTCTATCGCGTGTTTTTATTTTTTCTAGACTCATTTAGTGAAGAGAAAACGGAGGAATGAATGTAGTATTAATTTATACTGAACCTGTTCACGCGCAAGCTCGCAAGGAGGCTTCGTAGCGAGAGACATGCCGCCTCCTTGAAGTATGGATGAGCGGCGTGTAGCTGTTTTAGAAGAAAGCCGAGTTCGGCGATTGTCTTTTGTTTTTTTTTCTTTCTGTTACTACTATTTTCTTTTATTTTTACAAGAGATTGTAAATTAACATATTTTAATATTATACTATATTCCATTTTAATCTCTTCTATTATTGTTCGCACGAACAAATTGGCGACCGTGACTAAATACAAATTTGAAGATCGTAACTAAGAACAAATTGGCTATTGTGCTGAAAAGGATCTGCATGTTTGGAGCCAGGCTGAGGATAAATATTGTGAAACTCGCATCATCTGGTCTTTCCAAGGGAAGTGCTCCCATTTTATTGCTTAATCCGTTTATTTTCTTAGCATTTCGAAACTTCATACCGAAGTTACTTCAATTCTTTACAAATAAAAACTAATAATTTCTTACTAATAGTAGTAAAATTTTTTCTTACCGTTTATTTACCTAAATTAATAATTCTTGGCAGAGGACTATTACATAGCGCATACTACGTGTGTGCATTCAGTACACCTTCCTACGTGTTGGCGGCCTATACCAGCGACGAGCTACCTGTCTCAAGCAGTGTGTGTGTGTCGGTCGTATTGCTGGCGGATCGCAAAACAGCTATTTGGTTAGTTATTTCACCTTACTTTTTCCTAGCTCATTGTTTGTTTTTTCCATTGTCACAAAATGTCTACCAAGGAGAATTTTGGCAAATGTGAATACTCTGAGTTAATAAGGAAACGAGGTACTATACGGGCTCGTTTGACAAAGGTTACTGAATATGTGCAGCAATTAGATATTAGTAACTTAAATGATATCGTTATTAAGGAATTAAGCAGACGATTAGAAAATTACCAAGATTTATTTAGGAAATTTGATGATATTCAATCCTTTATTGAAGACTCTTGTAAGGAATCCGAGTTGGACGAACAGATTTCCTTGCGAGATTCTCTTGAGACTATTTTTTATTCAGTTATGTCTACTTTGGAGAGCATACTTGAAAAACATAAAGTCAAAAATCAGGAAAACTCATGTAATGTAAACTCATGTAATAGAGTCAAAGCAGATTCATGTTGTTCTCAATCTCGTGGTTTGCAGTCTATAAAATTACCAACAATAAAATTGCCGACATTTAATGGTTCATACTTGAAATGGCTTGAGTTTAGAGATATGTTTCAGTCATTAATAAATTCTAACGCATCGATACCAGAGATTAAAAAGTTCCATTATCTGAGATCCTCGTTAGAAGGAGGTGCTTTAGAAGTCATTAAATCGTTAGAATTTACATCAAATAATTATTCAGTAGCATGGGATTTTTTATGTAAACGTTATGACAACAAAAATATTCTAATAAATAAACATCTCAAAGCCTTATACAATATTGAGACATTTAATAAAGAGTCGCATAAATGTCTGCGCTATTTGATAGACACTGTCACTAAAAACTTAGGGAATTTAGTTGAAATTAAAAGACCGAGCTTCGGCTACTATTTACTAGGGTGGATTAAAAAGCAACCAAAGCTATTGAAGACTTTTTTAGGCAATCGAGTGATTGAAATTAATGAGCTCACCCAGAGATTTTTATGGAAGTATATTCTGTCAGAGCTCAACCCTGCTGACTTAGCTTTTATGGGTATTGACCCTCAGCATTTGCAGAGTCAAGCTCTCTGGTGGGAAGGATCCTCCTTCTTAAAAGAGGAGTCTTCTGGTTGGAGGACCCTCCTTCTTAAAAGAGGAGTCTTCTGGTTGACCGTTACAGTTAGATATAATGGTAGAATTACCTGAGCTAAAGGTATATGCTCAAGTACAATTAAATGATACTTTTAATAAGTCTATTATTCATTTTGATAAGGACTCTAGTTTTAATAAGTTGTGTAGGTTATTTGCTTATGTATTGCGTTTTATTAAAAATTGTAGAAGTGTAAATATTCAGCCTATAATGGGAAATTTACCATCGGTTAGAACAAATCCCTCATTCCCTTTCTACTCGACTGGTGCCGATTTCGCTGGGCTATTCCTTATATCTAGTAAAAAAGGACGAGGTAATCGTATCAACAAATGCTATTTGTGCCTTTTTGTATGCCTTACTACTAGGGCGGTTTATCTAGAGTTGGTAAGTGACTTAAGCACCCAAGCATTTATTTTATGTTTACATAGATTCGTTGCGCGAAGAGGTAAACCTCACATTTTATATTGTGACAATGGAACAAACTTCGTCGGAGCTAGCAATGAGCTAGGTAAGGTTTTGTGGGCGAGTCATGACTCAGTAGCTGACTTTGCTAATAATGAAAGGATTTTATTTAAGTTTAGCCCAGTCTATTCACCACATTTTGATGGTTTGTGGGAGGCAGGGGTAAAGGCCGCTAATTTTCATATAAAAAGGGTAGCAGCAAACGCATCGCTAACCTTTGAAGAGCTATCAACTTTGTTCTCGCAGATAGAGGCTATCCTCAATTCACGTCCCCTTTCCCCATTGTCCTCTGATCCTTTTGATTTAAATTGCTTAACTCCCGGGCACTTTCTAATCGGAAGACCAATGATGTCGATACCTGATTCCGGAGCAGCCGAGTCTAAGCCTAAGTATCACCTGATCGAAAAGTTACGCCAGGATTTCTGGAAAAGATGGTCCAACGAGTTTATTGAAATGCAGCAACGCACAAAATGGAAGAAGAGTTCAGTAGATCCCAAGGTCGGAGATATGGTTTTAGTAAAGGACAAGAATCTTCCTCCACAACGTTGGCGTTTAGGACGCATATCTAAGCTCCATTTGGGCACTGATGGCGTATACAGGGTGGTTGACGTCTACACGTCGAGGGGAACAATCCGTAGAGCTATCCACTACGTGGTCAGGATGCCTACTGACGAAGATTCGGAGAAAGAAATTGAAAGTTAAATCTTTCAAGGGCCGGAGCATGTTCACGCGCAAGCTCGCAAGGAGGCTTCGTAGCGAGAGACATGCCGCCTCCTTGAAGTATGGATGAGCGGCGTGTAGCTGTTTTAGAAGAAAGCCGAGTTCGGCGATTGTCTTTTGTTTTTTTTTCTTTCTGTTACTACTATTTTCTTTTATTTTTACAAGAGATTGTAAATTAACATATTTTAATATTATACTATATTCCATTTTAATCTCTTGTATTATTGTTCGCACGAACAGAACCAGATATTTAAAAATTTATCCATGACCAAAATACAATCTCTTATCCAGAGAGTTTAAGGTTCAAAATATAATATTTTATTTCCAACCAAATTTTTTGAAATTAAAAAAGCAGTGTCTAACTTAAATCTTATAAGAGATTCGTGTCAGCGCATTCGTATTGCTCAGCCCCGGCATACGTTGTGAAGGGGCGGAAGGTTTATAGGAAGATATTCCTAACTTTATGGTAATTTGTATAAATACAAAAACCAAGAAGTGTAACTCACTGTCGTGAATTCGTCTCACCGCACCTAGGCGCAACTTGTTATAAGGTTCTACAACAAATAAAAACTTGCAAAATCCAAACTTGAAGTAGTCCGACTGTGTCAGAGGTGTCGTTAGGTATGAGTGATGTATCCTACGAAGGCACGATAACGAGCCACTCGAGCCACACAGAACCGACTGAACCTTAGCTATGATCGCGAGTTTCACGAGCATGACCCACGACACTCTGTTGTCACCCTGCCGCATCGGATCATGTAAGTGCTCCTTTAGAGCGGCCATGTAATTTGTTGCGACGCGTGAACTTCAAAATTTGTCGGTATAATAATTTAATCAGTGGAGAAAGAATATTAAATAAAAACCAAATGTCCTATGCTGGGTATTCGTATAAAAATTGAAAATACTAGATGAAATATGTTATTAATGTTTTTTTGTTTTGTTTATTATTATTATTACTATATTTTAATTAACGCACAGCGGCATTGAAATAAGTCAAATTTAGTTTTATGAGATTGGTGATTACATCTTATAATATTCATCATATTATCCTTTCCGATATACATATACAACACAAAAGTAAATTAACCAAGAAATACGCAAATAAAGGTGGGTTTATCTCCAACAAGAGATATTTTCTAGCCAAGGCTACGTCGAGTCATTTGGGGAGTGAAAAATTATTATACAGTTGACATTTGACTGATATATTAATGTTGATTAATTGTTGAGGGGATATAGACTTTGGGAATATCTGTTTCCGATGATTGCACGCTACTAGCGATGCCGCCCCGGTCAGGAATTCGGATATACGGTAGTAGGGAAGTTTTTAAATCTTCCCGCACTCGTAATTGGCGAAAATTGTTTGCGATCCCTTTCGACTTCGTTTGTCTAGACTTTGACAAAGCCTTCTAAGGTAATATTTATGCTTTTAAAATCCCTTTTTTATCTATCGAAGTTGGTAGATAACTAAAACAATCGTCAAAAATATTTACCACCCACAACTGCTACATTAAATTTCTTTGATTATTAACTTATAACAGTAATGATAAATGAGTTTTTACGGTGGTTTTCTATAATTTTGCTTTTTGGTTTTGCTAATAAGGCGTTGAATTTCGGCATATTTAATGTGTAGTATATAAATAATAGTGGGTAGAGAGAGAGTTGTCTTAGGAGTAAAAACTGTTCCTAAGGTATAATAAAAAAATATTTCACACTAAGGTTTAAAAGAGAATAACTATGCTAGTTGAACAACTTTTTGGAGCAAATAAATATGTCGTCTACTTGATATGTATTATATTACTGCTCATGAAATGATACCATTTTAGTCAATTTAAAAAGTATATGCTTTATACGTTGCTCGATAGTAATTACAATTCGGATTAAAAATTTCATATTCTCGAAGAGTCGTCAGGAATATGAAATTGTGGATCATATTTTTCATAATTGATAACTGTCAACTTTTTGTAGTAGTTACATGTCTGGATGATAGGTAACCACTAGTGCTTGTAGCACCGGTATTTTCACTTAGGCAATTTTGTATGTACTTACCCACCTTCCTACATTATTATCTTAAATAAATTATCGTCATAATTGAAACATCGGTGGCTTGGTAATAATTGAAAATCTTCCATGCGGGAGGCATCGGTTAGAAAACCTCAATATACCAAAGTGTTTTCAAAGTTTGAATTCATATGTACGTTTATTTGACGTTTTACGGTGAAAGAAAACATCGTGATGAAACCTGTACTTGTGAAGAAATTTTTAGGTTGTATGTAAGGTCGACAAACCTGCATTTGAAGAGAGTGGTTATTTAAGGCCTAATCGCCTTTATTTAAGGTAGGCTCGATCCCCTTGGTGGAGATGTATATGAGCTGTTATGATGATGATGAATAAATTGGTCTTTATACTAATACGTTAATACACAATTTTGAAATATTTCCAATTTTTTATTCGATAAAATGACAAAAACAATACTGCAATGATACTGTCTATAAATTCATAACTTAATGTAATTGCTCAGTGCACCGACAATCGATTGGACGTCTCGATTTAATATCAACAGCGGTAATAGCAGAATCAGATGGTTCTCAGACGCATCAGTCCCTTGTTCGCCTCAAGTGACACTAGAGATGGCTCAAAGGCGACTGTTTGCCCCTTTGTCTTACTGGGCAATTAGTGCTGTCCGTTCATTTAATTCCATCGGTCGATTAGCAGCGGAGAGGTGGCCATTAATTGTACGCCATCAATTTGCCAGCACGGTTTGGGCGACCATCATGACGATGGAAGCACTAAGCGATCCAGTATATACTAAATAACTATTGTATCCATATTCCTATGCCGTTCAATATGTTTATTTAGCGCAGGCCTTTCATCATAATTGCAATAATAATGCAACCAATCAATTACAAAAGAAATTTTATGTAAATTATTATTGCCATAAAATTTGTTTTGTAATATCATTATATTACTGTTTTTATGGATTGAAAGATAAATTCAATATGTCCGTGTAATCTTTACCCGCATCTCCTAAAGAGTTGGAAGCTTTAAAGTTTCTCACAATACAGACGAATGATTACTCTAGATCCGATGTTTACCGTACCTGCCGAAAAGAAGTAACTTTTACTGTGAAGCCCGTATGAAAAGAAACTTTTATATTACCGAGATTTACGACACAAACTTCGAACAAAACTGTCTGAAACTATTAACATCGAATGGAAGCGAAATGTAGTCATATATTATAAAGTTTATAAAAATCACAGTGTTCGCGATTATGCAAGGAAATTGCTTAAGTATTTTATTAGGTAAATATTTCCTGTAGATATAGGTGGGTGGGTAACACTAAATAAAGAGTGCTTTTTTGCATTGTTTCCATGTAACTGAACTATTTTTACGTGTATATTGTGTGATGGAGAAATAATATGACACTGGGGGAGGAAAATATGTTTCCGAAAGGAGCTCAAGATAACAAATTTTAATTGGTCCAGTAAAAACCAGACCCATCGAACTCCTTTGTTTTTACATAGAAGGGTTTTTACTTTGTATACTTAATAGCAATGAAATGAACCCGGTAATATATGTAATTTACAATGGTTCAATCAGCTATATGAGATCAATTAAGACCATGATGGATTCGACTTCAGAATCAACATATAGTGCATATTTCTTGGGATTTTTATAAAAAAAAATATGTTTGTTACACTTATAGGATAAAATGAAATATCATTTGTTTGTACATAAAGTAATAATATACAAAACGAATTCTGCCTGGATTGTGCGGTTTGGCAGATTAAAAATATTTTATAAAGGACAAGAAAACAGACTATGAACAGAGTCATCTGCATACAACATATTTAGTTCGACATCTAGACTGATTGCTTACTGAATGCGTCGTACAGTTGTGTTGAGGGTTTTTGGTGACTTTAAGCCGATTGAAAGGGCAGCGTCCACTTGAGTGACAAAGACCAGCCAAAACCACTCTCAGACATGTTTGCTAAGTTATTGAAACGACTTAAATTTGTAACCTATCATAGATTGCAATTTGGTGTAGATTTTATGAACCTATGCCGATTGTGATGATATATGTATATATATATAATCTACTGATCGTAAAATAAAGGGAAAGTAGGAACAGAATTCACTTGCCGAACTTGGTAAATAAAAATAATGTTTAATAAAATAAAATAAATGTTTGTAGTTTTTATAAAACGTTGCGTGAGGTAGCACAGCAGAGCATTATTAACCTTAAAGAAATGCATAAACTTCTAATGAGCTCCTTCAAACGATAATGAGCCACTTGAGATGTGAAATTGACTCCTTTGGGCCGGAATGGTGCAGTTGGCTAGGGCAGTGTCACATGCTGAATGTTGCATGCGACATACCGCCCTAGCTATCTTTGCGTTTGCAGTACTACTGTTTACCTCTCACACGATCGAGTTATTTACTGTGCTTATAATAGATTAGATAAATAGAGATAGATAGATAGAGATAAGATAGTAGATTTAGTAAATTTTAAACACTACTGGTTTTAAACTCTAATGCTGGATTACAGAGTACTTACAGAGCGTTGAAGTTTGACGTATAAATGACCACGTAATGGAAAGTTCAGTCTGTTCCAGTAGACTAGATGAAGCAGCGCTTAAGCATAATCACACACTGGATGCCAGTGGAAATAGAATCCAGTAACCGACAACACCAGTTGAAATTATAATGCTGTTTAATACATAATACAAGCACAGAAGAGAAGCGAGGAGGCATGTAAATACAGCTCTTAGATTTAACTTCATTAGAAATACTTTCTTGATAATAAATACTTTATTAGGACGAATGTGAGAATACACTGTGAAATTTGCTATTCGAGACTAATACAATGCTTATTACATAGGTTATATTCGAATCATTATATTTCTCCGTTATCGCAGTTATAGATAAAACGCGAGCTTTTTTGATTAAAAGCTTTATTAATCAATAAACAACATACTAAATTCAGCGTACACCAAAACCTAAACAATTAAAAGAAAATCGTCAGTATATCCGTTGTTTGTTATTAAAAACTACGAAAAATAATTGCGCTGTTTATAGATCTGAATCGGTGGCGTAACAATTATGGCAATAAAGTAATCGGGTTAGCAAAAAGTAGGTTCAAGTGTTTTCAGTCTTCACATGTAAACGGTATAGATGAAGTTTGCTCCAGTTACTCTTTACCAATAAAGTCAAGGTCAATTGAAAAAGTGCTGCTAGATCGGTAAAGTAGTTACGAGAACTGAGCATTGTCCACGAAATATTTGCGATTCCTTATGAAATGGTAAACAAAAAAGTTCGATATTCGCTATATATTGAAACATGTAGCCGTTTTTTGAAAACATTGATCAAATTCACGAAAATGGATCAGAAATTCGTAATAAAGTAAAATGAAAACGTGTTGATGTAATTATAAAACAAAGAAAAATTTAAAAGACGTCTATTATATATCTAAGAACTTTTACCGCCGGGCGCTCAATACGTTCTATAAATCAAAATATATTTTATTAAAATAAGTTAATAGTTATTTTTAGTATATCCAGCATATTAGATACAATTAGATCGCTGGTGTGACTCACTACAGCTCGACGTGTTAAGTAATATAAAGTATTAAGTATTATTGTTCTTTATTTATTTTTTAAATAATGTGGCACTTAGGCGACAAGTGAATAAGTACACCATATAAAATAGATATAATCAAAATGTGGGTCGTTATGTTCCGTGAGGGCAGTATTAGCGCACTGTCGCGTCTTCAGAGGGCGGCGAGATCAAAGGGTAGGTACACAGTAACCGCTCCCATTGATGTCGCGCACAAAGGGAATTGATTGTTGCAAACCTCTTTTTTAAAAAAGGAAGAGGGATTGATTACACATCTGTGTTTTTTATTACATTGTAGGTTTTTTGTTTTGTCTGTTAGATAAATTGGAAAAAGGGTTGCTAGAGCATTGTCTTTTGTAAGTACAATTATTAATTACTAACTAATTGTTAAAAACACATAAATATGTTGTTCAGAGAAAGGGATACAATAGATTGGCACTAAAGAATAATTGCTTAAATATTCTTTTATCTAATGATCTTTGTTTTAAAAGGCTATGCATGTCACTTTGCCTTTACTGATAAACAAACCTAGCGAATGATATAAAAAAAACAAAATGTACCTTTCAAATATAAACGATTGTAAGAAATAAAGAAAGCAAAGATACTTTAGAAGCCAGTTTTATCTCATATTATGTTGATGCTATATTGCCAATTCTTAAATAAAGTTTAATATAATTAAGAAAATAAATCCAATTCTTTTCTTTTAAAAAGCAACTTTATATAAAGACTCATATTAAATAGTACAATAAAGCACAAAAGATCCCATAGGGTCCAAGATAAATAAGAAACAGTACAATAACAAACAAACACCAGTGTCAAATAATTAATTAAGATTCATAATTAGGTCTACCATTTTTCAAAATAATTTCTTTATTCATAGTGATAACGGACTATATTTAAAAACACAACAAATTGTGCAGCAAATTGTGTCATATTAAATATTAAACTGACTCCACTTAAGTGCCTGAATATTTTTTGCTAAATATAGTGACAAAATGAAATGAATTTTTTAAAATGTCTTTTTTACTCATAAAACAATTAAAGTGGGTTTTAACTATATTTTTCTTTATCTTTGTAGTGTGAAGATAGTCAATGGTGCAGTACTGTTATTATCTTGATGGATAGTAAAGAAAATGACACAAAAATAGTAACAATTAGTAATAAAACTATCTGATGAAAAGTTTTGTAATTTTGAAATGAAACTTTAAAACTTTTTTTAAAGTATTACCTACTAACTAATCACAAGTTAAATTACAAAATCTTTCGAGCGTAAAATAATCTATAGCATGGTCATATTGGTTTCGCTTCACAGAAAGTAAAGTCATTTACATTACAATAAAAATAAGTCAAACTTCATAATGTTGATTAATGGTGAAAAACGGGCGTATATTAATTCTATATACATATGTTCAAAACTTTTTAAAGTATTTAAAGTTGATTCAATATATACTTTATCCGGAAGATAAATACGTAAATTTAAGTTTAACGAACTAACGAAAAGCGCACTCAGGTAATTGTAGACAACATAATCCTAACCTTGCTTCGAATGTGAAATATTTATAACTACTACCTGAACGATGGACAGTGTTTACACAAAAATGTTTTTGAAATTGTAATAGAAAAGTTTATAAGACCATCTAAAATATTTATATTGAATGAAAGAAGTCATAATCTTGAAATAAACATATTGTCTTACCTCGTTGACACCTGAATCCCAGAGTGATCCAAGAGTTCGTTACAATAAAACACTCAAAATTTCCAACTTTCAATAAAAAGTCTTCGTATTTGATAAAACTTAAACACTTCAAACAATATTTTATGGAGTCTTAACTCGAAAAAAAGTAAAGAAAACAATGTTTTCACATAGAAAACAATTTTTTTTCACACGTTTGACATCGTTTTCGTCATGGTGTTCACAGATTAGAAAGGTGTTGATGGACATAAGCGCACTCTGTCGATAAAAACTCTTAATTCCAATTTCAAACAGTTGTTTTAAAATAGTCTTTAAAGAGAAGGCAATGAAAATGTATCCACACAGCCAATCTTATATATTTATATATTCCAATGTTCTCACTACAAGGTTGCTGTTTCAAAATTTTGTTGGGAATCTTACAATTATTTTATTTTTATTTAAAAATTATGAAGATATGTTATCTAATAAGCCCTATTTCTAAAATCAAAACCAATTCAAGATAAGTTGTCTGAAAAATATTCCAGTCCTCATATGAATGTGGTTTATGAAAAAATTAGGTTTTTAACAATAATTTCAATAATATGTGATATTTTTTGGAAAGTATATTTCTTCCATATAATTCCAAAATAATGTGGTTGAGAATTTAAAAAATTTGTCAATACCGTTTATTGGTTTTAGTTAACCCCGTTAAAGATAATAATTTGTATTATGACAAGTATGGATACTTGTCACAATACAAATTATTACACACTCATGGTTACTAAGATATAATTAATTTTGCCCACGCATTCACATTTAACTACTTCCTTGCATGTGTCGAGTAGGGATGTTATGGATATGAAATTTCGGATACGGATATAGAAATGATTATTATACCGGATACGGATATGAAATTATTTCGGATTATCCGTTAGTTTCGGATAATTATGGTTACGGATATTAGATTTTGAAGGAATTTTAAATATAAAATGGTTTTATTTGGTAGAAACAAAAATAAGTCATTTAAAATATTAAAATTAGAATTAAATTTAGAATGCTCATTGCACATATTTATTACTATATTTTAAGTTTAACGTCATCACAGCTTTCTTTATTTATTATTATTATTTACTTAATTTTCACTTGCTCTGAAACATACATTGTCTTTCAACTCACAATAACATTAAACATATTTAATAGTCAAAATTTTGCAAAGGCAAATTATACTAAACAAAAAGTAATTTTGCAGCCTTATCACAAGAAAGTTATATTTTCTATTTCTTCGACACGTTATTGCAGGATCATAAATTAACCCAGCAGCACTGAAAAGTTGCTCACTGGGTACACTTCCGCGAGGCGGAGAGAGGTACTATCTTACTAAGGTACTGTTGTACTTAGTATGCATTTTCGTGCAATAACGTGTCGAAATTATGCTCCGCCCCTATCCGTCATTATCCGAGATTTTATTTCGGATTCAGTTACGGTTATTGATATTATATTATATCGGATATCCGATAGTTTCGGTTACGGTTACGGAGCCCCCTAACATCGTAGTGTCGAGGTGTGACGTTACATGCAAGGATAACTTGCAAAAGCTCCACAACCATGTCGATACATCCTAGTTAAGTGTATTATCTATGGATATATCCAAGAAAATATTGATTACAGATATATACCTCCTCCTGCATATTTTTATTATTGATTATAAACAAAAATTTCCAAATACTGTTGAGCATTGTAAAATTCTATTTAACTTCAGCAGTATTCTATTTTATTCTATTCTTTCATTCATCAAATCGTGATTATTGCATTTACATTGCCCACTGATACCCAATCCTAAGTAATTTCAAACAGAAAAGAAAGAAAGTCAACTATACATTTTAAGGCAAAATAGCATGGCACTGAAAAAAAGACATACTTGTGAAAAACATGCTTTATTTAAAATGAATATATAAATTAGCAGGATTAATACAATAATTTAAAGAAAATAAATCAAATTTCCATATACAAGGGTGATGTTATCTCTTAACTATTAATTGTTTATTAAGTCTTAGACATAAACATTCCAAACTAAGATTAACAAATTATTGTTTAGTGAAATAAAATAAAATCCAATCCCGGTTAGGGTTTTAGATTTGGTTCGGTCTTTATTTACTAGAAGCATATGGAAAATTGATAACAGAAATAAATTTACAGATTCATCGTTTATTACATAAACAGGTACACATGTATAAAATAGCAAACAACTCGGAACTATATAAGAACACCCATGGGTGTTCGCTACACTAATTCTACAAAAATGACTAAAGCATTTGACTTTATTCCTTAAAAATAAACACAATAAATAATGATCAAAATGAAAGTGAAATATTGAGGTATTTCTTATGCCAGGAACTTACAATAACAACAAGCGAAACTAAATATACTTACATACAATGAGTGAATAAATAGGTTGCACAAATCATAACAGGCATAGGTCGGAGACGCAACGAAACGCACGCTCTCAATTACGTGCTTAATACATTTCTCATTGTTATCAAAATAAAGTATGGAATTAATGAATGACACATAATAATAAACATTACCATCTAGAATGTTAGGTACATGTGAATTTTCTTCATTCACATTATATAATTTATTTTTGTTAAGGCAAAGAAAACCTCAAATAAAGCAGCCAATATTCTAGCTATACAAATTTAACGAAAAATTAAAAATAGCTAGGAGCATTAATTCAACTCTTGACCTTCTTTTGATTGTGTTAAGTATCATCAATGTAATGTAATTATCTATTATTTTTATTTATACAATATGGCGCCTAAACATCCCATGATATTCACAATTAACAAGTGTATTTGAACAGACAGCCGATCAAAACATTAGTTGAAAAATGACTTTATTACAATGGAATAAGGTATTCAAATGTAAAGATATTTTAATTAACTTGAATTACTTGAATTAAAATCAGTGCTTGGAAAGCTTTGTTTCACAGTTTCAACAATAATTTTAAGAGTGCAGTAGATTAGTTCTAAGATATACAGCCTCTTAAATCTACTTTAAATAGTATCATTAGAGTTACTTGATACAAACAGGCTGTTCAGGGTCAGAAAAAGAATGTATTCATAGTAAACTATGCAACGTCTTATTACATATTATTTGAAATATGAATGCTAATGCGATTGAGCTTAAGGAAAACATTATTTATACGCAGATTTAAAACGGTTTTCATCGACCGTTTTGTTAATAAAATAAATTTTAGAAGAGCTACCACATTCCGTAGCCCGTAGATAAAAACCGATGCAAGGAGAATGAACTGTGACTCCATCCATTTGGAGAAATTTAGCAATGTGTGATATTAATACAGTGAAGACGGCTAACCAACAGTCGGTCGAATGGTGGCTTGAAAAGGGACTCCAAAGAATTAAGTTTTTAATTTAAATTTTAGACGAATATACAAAGGAACATAATATACTTAAATTTGACAAGTATAGCGTTTGTGTGGATTTGAGTATACTTTTTAAAAATAACTAGTACTGTGGGAGCTGCCTCTTAGGTATCGGTCGCACTTCGAAATCATATTGAGCGATTTAAATTAGTTTCAACCCACTTTTGCCGAGTCTTGTGAATTAAATCGCATGGCGGCGGATTTTTCGCAAGAGCATGCAGCTACGTTTTGAATATTAATATGTCGTTGAATTCAGCGAAAATTGCGCGCCATAATTAGGCAGTGCAGAGAGGTCCTTAATGAGGTTTAAGTGGAAGTGTCCTTGTTGGGGGTCTTGTCCAGGCTGCGGATGAAGGCGGCCATGTCGTACTCGTCGTCGTACTGCGCGTGGTCCCAGAGGTCAGCGGAGGCTCCTCCGCTGACGGGCGCGGATCCTGCGCCGGCGCCGGCGGCGGGGAACAACTCCAGTAGCTGCTCCGTGCCCATGGTCTCCATGGCCGCGTTCTCGCTGCTGATCACAGTATTTGCGGTCTGCAGCTTGAACTTTTGCAAGCTGGAATGGAAATCAAGTAGTTTTACAAACACTTCGATGTATGATCGGTTCTGCATAATTTAGAGTTTATTCTCCAATGTATTAGTGTTTCATAAAATAACCAGAAAATATTGTTGAAACGTATATTCAATCATCAATTTAATTCTATTTGTGAGATAAAATTGGTTGATTTATTTGTTAAATAAAGTACATAAATGTCAGAATCAAGTACATTAATATCTTTATTTAAATACAGACTATAATCAATTACTATATTTTTTTAAATATTCAAATCACAAAAATGCTTATTTATCCAGACATAATTCAATTAAAGAAAGTTACATTTTGTAGTACTTCAAATCAAAAAAATGCAAGGGTATAGTGTTTCATTAAATAATCAGAAAATATTGTTGAAACGATCTTTCAATTTATCTTTATATTGTATCTTTCGATTTTAAAATGCCTAATTAATCCTGTCCGATAAGTATCAAAGCATTCTATCGGTCCTTGATATTTTATGATAAAAGAATGATCACAAACGAAATATCTTCTACAAAATATTTTGTTAGAAAATAATTCTAGTGATTGACATGTGGCCATAATAGAATGATAAGTTTAACTGAGTTATTTCTTAATATTAAAGCAATTGTCTGATTTGGGGGGTAATTCTACCCCATAATAAAATACTTTAATTATTTTCATCAAAGAGTGGAATTGATTCCTAATATGCAAATAACGAACAGACTATGAGGATTGCCTAATCCGCAAGATATAAGGTTTTGTCTAACAATAGCACTGACCCCATGATCTTCTCCTCGAGCGTGTCGCGCGTGATGAGCCGGTACACGTTGACGACCTTCCGCTGTCCGATGCGGTGCGCGCGGTCCATGGCCTGCAGGTCCTTCATCGGGTTCCAGTCATGCTCCACGAAGATCACGGTGTCTGCGCCCGTCAGGTTCAGGCCAAGCCCACCCACCTGATATTCAAATATTTATTTTATGTTAAAGAATATCAAAGTTTGTCCTGAGCAGTACGTCGTATGCTGCACTAGATATCTTTGCATATGGACTCCTGCTACTGCTTACCTTCAGGCAGTAGTGTTTTTTAAAAGAGACATGACTAGCTGATGATCTACTTGCAGTTAACTTGCTAAATGTTAATTTAAGTCTATTTTTCTAGTTACCACTATACAACCTAAATTTCAGTTATTTAACTGTTTCCAAGTACTGTACTGGCTACAACTTAAATTTGTAATTTGGCCTCAGATTCAGACACCTGCGCCCATTTGCAAAATAAATACTGTACGGTCTAATTACCGTACATTTTACCGCGTCAGTTATTGGATGAACAATGTACTTATTATTGTATTTATTTATTATTATATTGCAATTCATTCATTCTAAATTCGTCATACTAACAAGTTGTGTGTTTATCAAGATAAATGAATCAAATAAAGTTTATATTTTATCTACAAAGATTACTTATATATCAAGATCTATAAGGTAGTGCCAAGATATCACACAACAAACAATCTTCACTAGAATGATTTTTCTAACTTAGTAAAGTTAGAAAAATCACCACAACAGCTCACTGCACGCAACTGCGCCAATCCTCACAGTTTCATGCAGCCTTATCCAGTGAGGTCCCATCAGCATAGTAAAGTCAACTATTGGGCCATTGTTCTGTAGTCACTCTGTAGTCGTTTGTTTTGATCATTGAAGCGGCTACTTCATAGCACTATAAAGACAAATTGATATTGAGTAACCGAGAAATAGTTGATTAGCTGAAAGTACTACTATTTAGCAACGAGCCAGGACACGATACTGAAACGTCAAAATATCGTATGCCTAGAATTGATCCCACTAACAATGTTAGCAAGTCAAATCAGTTTATATACAAGATCCGACATGATTCAGTAGAGTCTCGGTCTCAATTTTTCGCTGACGATGTAACAGCCACCATTGGCTGCAGGTACTAGTGGTGGTTGTACGTACGGCGGTGGTGAGCAGCAGTAGGTCAATGGAGCAGTCCGTG
This sequence comes from Acentria ephemerella, assembly GCA_943193645.1. Taxonomy (NCBI): domain Eukaryota; kingdom Metazoa; phylum Arthropoda; class Insecta; order Lepidoptera; family Crambidae; genus Acentria; species Acentria ephemerella. The sequence goes on along the minus strand of OW971886.1, from coordinate 2,987,708 downwards.
TTGAACCTGGTGACGATGGCGTGCCGCTGCGGCGGCGGCACGGCGCCGTCCAGCCGCAGGTAGGCCACGCCCGGCAGGTGCCGCTGCAGCAGGTCGCGCTCCACGATGTCCAGCATCCGCTTGAGCTGGCAGAACACCAGCGCGCGGTGCGACGACACGGCCGGCAGCGCGTCCGCCGCCGCTACCCCGGCCCCACCCCCGCCCCCGCCGCTGCCGCCACCCCCGCCCGCGCCGCCCGCTACCACGCACCCGATGCCGCAGTCCAGCAATAATTGTCTACAACAATGACACATAGACATCAATAATATTACAACGATTTATTACATGCACAATAATTGGTCGCTGTGTTATTGAAAGAAGACAGCATGATTATAGAAACATTGGTAAAATCATGGTTTTGATAGCATTCAAATGCTATCAAAACCATGATTTTACATAGCACATTTTTTAAGATAGTTAGAAAAAGAGATATAAAATAGAAAGAGTAAAAAATAGAAAAAGTAGTATTGGTAAATATACCAATTTATAATAGTTTTACTAAAATTTGTTTTTCTTAATTTTTGAAGGCAATCGGATCAAGCCCATACGACCATATGTTATGTCAATTTTTTATTTCTGCAGTTCGTTCGTTCAGAAGATTAATACAGAGAGTTTTTTTATAACGTTTTAGGAAAACCATACGCAAACTCACTGCAGCAAAGTGAGTATGTCTATAATGACACAATTTGGTGTAGAATCGTTCCAAATCTTATTATTGTATTTGACCGCATAGTACCGCGCTTGGCCGCCACAGTGGTGAGATGTATGCGACCTGGAGGAGCAGTGTACTAACTTGAGTGCCAGCAGCTTGGCGGAGTGGTCGATGTCGTCGAGGCTGGAGCGCTGGGCGGCTAGCTGCTGCCGCACGCGTGCCGCCTCCGGGTGTTCTGAAGTCAGCACCAGCTTCGGATGGTTACACACGTTCTGAAGATAGTGCAGCGCCTGAGGATGTGATGTCAAACATTCAATGTTTAATTTCTTCAAGTTTTCAAACCCGCATTCATAATTCTAACTTCTAAGTTCATTATCATAATTATTCAGTTCATCATATTGTAATTAAATTATATATTTAGTTTTTTAATAAATATATAAGCTTTTAATATACATATCATAGTTTTAGGCAGGGTTCGGCAAGGTTTAATGGCATGCTGTATATTTTATTTCGAATTGTCGTTCGTGTACGACACGTTATTAGTCGAATTAAAATGTATTTTTTCTTTTTAACTACCTAACATTTCATGGCAAAAGGATCGTTAAATCGTGCAATATATAGAATACATAATGCATTGGGTGATTTTTGTGAGGGTTTCAGTGCACCGTCTTTCAGTTCATTTGTATGATGATTTATTCGTTTTTTTATTATAACCATATCATTTAATTATATCATCTACATTACATTTCATCATACATTAATTTTTCCATCAAAAAAATAGTACAAAATGTTGCGAGGCAAAGGGATACGGTATCCAGAAGCCATAAATAAGGAAAGAAACAACTTCAGAAAACATCGTTGTATGTGTTTTAGTCATCATTGCCTACCCTTATATCCGAATTATATGAGAAAATTTTAATGGAAGATATAGGTTTCACTAACCTGGAACACATGCGTGCGGCTAGTGATGTCCTGCGGCATGTGATCTTTGGAGAAGTGCTCGTAAAGCCGCCGCTGCAGCGGGCTCAGCTCGCAATAGTAATCCTGTGTGATCTTGGGCGGCAGCTCTTTCAGTACATCCTCTTTTACACGACGCAGTAAGAATGGCAGCACCTGAACGCACAATACGTGAACATTACGATATAGTTACTGAATTCGAGTTGGAACATTAAGGTAAAACAGTATTATCAGTTGATATGGAGCGCAGATAACGGAGTAACTTACTACACCATCATAAATACACACTTAGCTTCAGACTAAACATACTGTTCTATTAAAAGCCTTGTGGGCTATTATCTTGACGTTGTCAGGATTCCTAGGTGAGGCTTTCCTCACAGGCCTGCAGCTGGGACGGGTGGAAGTCTGTTGTGGAGGGCGGACTACCATAAGGTGCAGGGCCTCACAGGCCTGCAACTGGGACGGGTGGGAGTCAGCTGCGGAGGGCGCACTACCTGATGGTGCCAGGCATCGCAGGCCTGCAGCTGGGACGGGTGGGGGTGGCTGATGTACTACCTGCCGGTGCAGGGCTTCGCAGGCGAGTGCGCCGGCCTGCAGCTGATGGGGCGTGGCCTTGGCGTCGCGCGAGGCCAGGATAGGCCGCGAGTAGCGCGCCGTGAACTGACGCTCGGTGCCCAGCAGGCCGGGCATCAGGAAATCGAACAGCGACCATAACTCCAAGACGTTGTTCTGGTCAAAGAATATAATAATCGTACCAAAAATATTACTAGTGAAATGTTAATTTTCGAATCAAATAATTGTCAATCAAATTTTACCTGTATCGGAGTCCCCGACAAAATGAGTCTATGGTTCGCTTCCAGCTGTTTGATAGCTTTGAATGCTTTCGTCTTGCCGTTCTTTATGACGTGCCCTTCATCGAGCACACAATAGTTCCATTTGATGCTACTGAAGAAGTCAATGTCCTTCCGTACAATATCGTAGGAGGCCACTATTAGGTTGTGATGCTTTACGTGAGACCGGAGCCGTTCTCGTTCCACTGGAGGGCCCACGTACTGAAGAGGTTTGAGGAACTTGCTTGGAATGAATTTATTTACTTCAAACACCCAATGACCTGCATAGCAAATGGTTATATTTATTTATTATTTGTTTATAGTTCATTTTGTTAATTTGCGGTCAAGAGAGATGATAGCTGATATGATAATGATTGGTTGCATGACCTATGCCCAGCAATGGAAGAGTGTAAAATAAGAACGCCAAAAAAATATATGAGGGGGACCGTGATAAATACCAGTGAGCGTCGGTGGGCAGACGACGAGCGAGGGCAGCGGCGGCGCGCCAGCCCGCGCGCGCTCCCAGTGGCAGCCGGCCACCACCACGATGGACTGCAGCGTCTTGCCCAACCCCATGTCATCGCACAGCACGCCGTGCAACTTGTACTCGTACAGGAACCGCAGCCAGTTCACGCCCGCCTACGTATAACGTATAAGATACAACACTAGTCTACGGTACTAGCTTTTAGAATATCGCGTCCATAATACAAAATAATAAAGATGGGACTTAACGCGCACGGTAATTTCATACTTTTATTACCGTCATACAATAAATGGCAGATTGCATGTTTGATATCACCGGATTCCACGTCGCAAATAATTTAAAACTATCTCCCCGATTGAAAGTATTATGTATTTTAATTTCAATTGCTTCACGTACTACTCTTATGTTAAAGTGACGTTCAGTGGAGAGGATTTGCCTAAAGTGAAATTCCAATACTGTTAAATGCCGTTAATTCCCGTCTTTATTATTTTTTAGTATACAGTATTATAAACTTTATAGTACTAAAGTTTTTGGCGGGTATTATTAGGAGTTTTATTACTAATGTCGTGTCATAGGGTATTTTTGATTTGAAAAAGATGTAGTTTGTGACAAAATGGCAGAGTGTCATCGAATAAAATGGCTCAACATTCGTCGTACTGACTCCGCGGTGCATCGGTTAACACCAGTGTCCTAAACTAATCCAAGAAAGAAAAATGTGTCTATAAGATTTTATAAGGTAAATAAAATTTAAATTTAAATTAATTATATTTGTTAAATTGTCGCTTGACGATGTTGCTTATGTTTGAATGTATCGCATGAAAATGTATCACCACTATTAACTTATATATTTCGAGCTCGTTAATAGCGTATCCTGTATAAGCGATATATGTGGGCTTACATGGCACTTACAAATATTCGTAATAATTATTTTCTATTATTTTATTTATACGAATTCCATAATTTTACACTTTATATCTTTCCTTCGGAAGCTAAATAGGTCAATCTATGCAAGAGCACTTTTCATGGATTTATCGAAATATTGCCAAATTTTGAACATTTAATTAATAGGTTTTTAAATAATATTTTTTAAATAATCTTTATCTTTTAAAATGAATGCCAAACCTGTTGATAACTCCTAAGCTCCGTCGACACGGGGACAGGTATTTTATAGTCTTGTATTGATTTGGGGTTGAACAGTTTTTCAAGAAACTCCTTGTCTTTGATCCTGCGCGTGCGCATCTCTTGTGAAAGCCCTGGTGGCTCGGGTATGGCTCCGTCGAGGGGCATGAGTTGTATCAACGACGCAAAACAACGAGTCGACATTACACGAACAGCTTCGCAGTGATCGCTCATTCGACCTGTAATGTGTATTTTTTTAAAACGTAATAGTAGTAACAAATTACAAAAATAAATAAAAAAGCATGTAAGAATACAATTCAACCTAGTATTTACCTAAGAGCGGTACAACGAGGAGCACGATATAAGGCACAACTTGTAGTTGGAGCGACTCGACCACTCTGGCAAGCGCTTCTGCTGCACCGCATCGTGTCCGCTCGCACCGGACGTCGCCCAGTGCCGGCATCAACTGTATAAAAATGCTATAATATTAATAATAATGAAATATATGAAAGATACGGTACAATATCCAAATTCAATGATAATTCGTGAACGGCCACGTGCTTTAATGATTGAATATGGAGAATTTAGTGGTTTTAGTGTTTTTTGGTTTGGGTGTTGATACCGTTGAGTATAATGGGCTAAAGTACAAGCTAAAATTAATTTCATTGTAAATAAAATTTCAAGCGAGCGCGCGCGCGGCCATGTTCCGCAGGGCGGTGTGTGTGAGGGCGGGTGGCCGGGTGTACCTCGTGTATGAGCGTGGTCATGAGCGTGGCGGAGGGCGGCAGGCGGGAGGCGAGGGCGGCGAGCGCGCGCGCGGCCATGTGCCGCAGGGCGGTGTGTGTGAGGGCGGGTGGCCGGGTGTACCTCGTGTATGAGCGTGGTCATGAGCGTGGCGGAGGGCGGTAGGCGGGCGGCGAGGGCGGCGAGCGCGCGCGCGGCCATGTGCCGCAGGGCGGTGTGTGTGAGGGCGGGTGGCCGGGTGTACCTCGTGTATGAGCGTGGTCATGAGCGTGGCGGAGGGCGGGAGGCGCGCGGCGAGGGCGGCGAGCGCGCGCGCGGCCATGTGCCGCAGGGCGGTGTGTGCGGCGCGCGTGAGTGCGCAGACGGCACGCGCGCCCCGCTCCAGACGGACCCACACCGCGGGGCCGACGTGCGCGCACACCGCCTCCAACACCTGCAGCCGAGAGATCAGCTCCTCTGCTGCCTCCTCGTCTTGGTTCTCCAACTCTAGAATTTGGTTTTATAGTTAAACTTTATAGTCAGAAAAACTACAACATCTCAGATAAATCAACCTTCCAAAAGTGTAGCGCATAAACGAGCAACTTTTTTTTAAATAAGGTAAACATATTATAAAAAGAAAGTATAAAGTTTACAGAAATATGTTTGTCATCTTATAATAAGCCAATCATTTCCATATTTATAGGATTACTAACCAGCATCAGTCATGATCTTCGCGAGTGGTTCAGAAATGAACTCCCACAGTTTTGGTAGTTTCTCCGGCAATTCGTCGTTGAAGTGTTTCGTTAGACTTACGAGAGCTAAGGTCGCACCTCTACGCTGGATCCTTAATAGTTTTTGTGCCTAAAATAAAGACAAAATATTTTGAAATTAAAAGCTAGTACGTTTTCGTAGGACGAAACTCCGTTAGACAAACTAGCCAAATATAATTTTTAGAAATTTATAAAACGAAGACTAGCTGCATAAAAAATTCAAAATAAAAAAATCTACTTACTCATAAACCTCATTCTAAAAATTGCATAATATCTCTTATTCAACAAAACCATTTTTACAATTTCAACGCAATGCACAAACAAAGTCTGCTGGAGAGGATAAACAAAACTATCTTTTAATGCAGTTGAATGTTTGCAAAAGGGACAAACCAAGTTTTCAGTCTAAATTCGTAATTATGTTAATGGAAATAGTGTAAATTACTTCATCTTCGTGTTGCACCAGCTGTAGTGCATGCGTGTGCGCCGTGGGCGGCCGGCCCCGCCGCGGAGCTCCGCCCTCCGCACGACGTTGTTGCTCACGCAGCGTTAAGATGCCTTTGTATTTATTCACTGTATACAAATCAATATTATTTTATTATTAAAATATATCTCACATGAAATCAGATTCAGAAACACCTTTGTAGAAGATAAATAAGCACAAGGCCATACCTAGTGAACTTTATTACATTCGTCTAATTGCTGTTAAAAGAGGAAAATGATATTCCTTATTTTATTTCTGCGCCTAGCCAGGGTCGCTTAAACAAAATGACGATCATGGTTCTCCCTTTGACAATAATTAATAATAAAGATGATGACAGGGTTGACAGATAGTAATCATTTTTTTGACGAATTTATCATCAGATATAAAAAATTATGCAAAACAATTAATATATCAAAATAAGTCCTTTTAAAATGACAAGATTCATAAAAAAACCAATATCATTGGATAAGCTACACACTTTCTTAGTTTTATTATGAAACCATTTAGATTAATATACTATTTAATATAGCTATCGAATAGAGTTATTTTGTTTGACAGCACAGAAAGCAGAAAATACCCAAATACAGTATGTATTACCCGTGTTTTAGAAGTCTTTCGAGCTAATCAATTAAGGTGTTATTCAAATTGTAATATCTAGGGGAGTTTACAATGATTTCAGATTTTACCAATGTAACTAATATCATGCTGTCAATGTTCAATAACACACCGAACAAGAAAACTGTCATCATGCCTATTAGTTGACCATTAATATGAGAACAAGAACCATCCATCGTTGGTACATACAGTGTGTACTTACACGTGGAGGTGGTCAGGGGAGTGGTGTCAGGCTTGCCCTCGTGCCCGCTGTCGCTGCTGGAGTCAGCCTCGTCGGAGTACTCGAGCGAGACGCGCGGCGTCACCTCGGGGTCACACCTTTTAAAATTATACACTTTAGATTATTAACGCTTATTTGAATACTTTTATATCAACTATACTGTCGAAACTGAAATCAATTAACGGAGGCGTTATGAATTATGTGTAAACACATGCTGGGGTCCTATAATCTATCTACTAATAGTTATACTATACTCAAAATTAATTTAATAGCAGATATTAGTTATTTAACTGACTAATCAAAAGTATCGCGCAAACAGCTAAAATATCTTGGTTTTACTGGTATCAAATTAGGTTCGCATATTAGAGTTTTTGTAATTTCTTTATAATGAAATCCCACTTGTAGATAGATTTATTCGTTTTTAAATAAAACGCGATCAAACAACACCGTGCCGAAGAGAAGTCACTGAATAGAATACACTAGTTTCTAAATGACTATTTGAGCAGATACAAATATGGCTTTAGATATGCTATATTGAAAATATAAAAATCTATGAAATAATAGGCAGCACACCTGAGAAAAGCCTTGAGATTAACAAGCACTTTGTTGTTTGGACAAGGTTCCCGGCTAACCAGCTGAGCAAGTAGCGCCGCGAGGATGTCTGCTGAGTTCTGCTGTAGTTCCTCCGAGGATTCCTTCTTGATACTCTCCATAAGCGGCCGAATCACTGGGTTCAGCTTTTCGGGTAGGGATTTCAAATTTGTGCATGCACTAGCCAACGCAGCTTGAACCCTGTGCAAAAATTTAATTTTTTTTAATTGATAACACTTCTTAGATTTCCTACTGGATTTATCCTGAAGGGACACTATAAATCTATATATAAATTGGTATATCCTTTTATCTAAACCTTATAGGAAATGTATAGCATAAATATGAAATATTAAATAGTTTTCATTTAGATGGCTTAGTTAGACAAAAAACAGCCTTAATTGGCAAGCCAAATAAGTATTAAAGTTTTCTACTCACGAAATATTGAGCGTGTTCTGATCCATGGAGCACTGCTTGACGTTCAACTGCAAGCTTTTGCGGCGTTCCTCCAGCGTTTGAGCGATACGCTTGACTTTCAGGCTCGCCACCATCGGCTGGGACACTTGGGTCAGTTGAACTACCTGTTGAACCATAACAGGGTGGTTTCAATTTCTCTAGGTTGCATGAGTATCAGGAACTAATTACTTATCACTTAAACTACGAAAACCCGGTACAGGCCTACCAGATTGAGGTCTACAACTTGAGAACTATGCTGTTTTTTCTCATAGTGTTTATTTTTGATTAAAACAATATTTTACCATAAGAAACTAATTCCTATTAAGCTAAAAAAATTAACCTCTCTAAAATTAATAATAATGATAATTGAAATAATGTATTTTTCTCTGTATAGTAAATATTGACCGAGACATTGGAAAGAAATGCATTTACCCACCTTGCCCTTATGTTTTCCTTACCCATGATTTCATAAAAATGAGACTGACATTATAAATTAAATAAAACATTAAATGCTTGTGCTACAATATTTACTCACTTGTTCAAGCCTCATAATATTGTCAAACTCATCGCCGTCTATGGGCAATTTGTAATGTTTCATCATAGCGTGAAGATCACGTGCCTCTTGTAGTATCCTGACACAACAAATAATAGACATATTAATAATTGTTTTGTCACATACACAACTCAGATACACAGAAAAAAATCAAATAATTTAATTGTTTGGATACCATTAAGCGTTAACTATTATAGGATCAATAAAAGGACTGTTTAAAAATATTTTGATCTTTGTTTTATCTTCTGACAAATAAAAAAAAATATGTTGCTCCTACATTTATAAAATGCTGTTAATAATTGTGTATCGTGGTAATATTATATGATAATATGTAATCTTCTCGAAATAGTATATACATTTATTATAACTTTTTGGGTACCATTTATTAAAAGAAGATATATAACAACGTAAAAACTTACATTAAGTTTACGTTACTATTGTTTCATTTTGTATAAAATTATTAAACAATATTATTTAATATTATCCAACTGCTGTGTTGTGGAAAGGTTAAATATAAATGTTGAATTTCTATTCACGGTTTAGACCTAGTATAATTTATTTTACTGCTACGACAATGACTGGCATTTATCTTTGAGCTTCATATACGCACCTATTACAGTTCAATGCGACCTCATCGTAGTAGAGAGCCTGTGTGAGCGCCGTGTGAAGCGTGCTTGTTAGTAGTGGACGTGCTAGTCGCGATATATCCTTATCTTCTTCAGCATTGTCCTAGTCATAGATAGTGAGATTAATGAGATTCTTTTTTTGGTATTTTGTACATGAACTTATTTGATTAATCAATCCAATAAAGTTAGAATGAACAATAATAAATTACTTGCAGAATTTTCTATATCGGACCATACACATACGCGTAATATGTCAGTGGAAAATTACTAATAAGGACCAAGTTGACAAACTAAAAAAACTTCGATTATCGTCACCGGTTATTAGTCTTGTTGGTAAGTTTAAATAAATGAGAATCATTGACTTACATTTAATTTTTGGTCACATTTAAATATCGCTACTTGAACGTGAAACTAGGATTACGTGGCCTGCCCCTTCAACTCATAATTTTTCAAAAGTATTTGTGAATACATTTACTTATCATCCTCAAGCAAGCATGCAATACGATTTGAATGCTAGTGATATTAATATTAATTTTATAATATTACAGAACTGGTGAAGATTATATGCTTACTAATTTGCGAACGGACTTATTTCAATAAACTGAATATAATGCTCATGTGGACGGCACCTACAAAAATGATGATCTTGATGTAATGTTATACAACACCGTACAGAAAACAGCGTCAAACGAAAACAACTAAATAGATATTAGCTTGACAGTTTTACGTAAAAGTCATTGGCAGAAAACAGTATTTGTAGGGGCGAGCCATGTTATTATAATTTATCTTTAACTTCGACACACAGAATATATGGCACTTAAAAACAAATTACCTGCGTCTGATATACGCTGGGAGGAAACATACAGCGATCTTGCGAATACCTCGCCCACGAGGAAACCACCAGGCCAGCCACTAGGCGTTGTAATGCACTGCCTGATCTGAGATATACTAGCATGACCTGAAACAAAAAATTTTTTTTATAAGATGAGTATTTTGTGCAGCACGTGACAATCTTCTAAAAACCACTTGCATAAAAGTCATTTTTAAAATTGTTGCCATATGCTGAATTTTTATTATGAAACACGGCGACTATTAGTTCCAGCACTAATAAGCACTGTCCTGTCATAGCTCTACGATATTCTGCAAAGACAATACCATGCAGGAACGTGATCGAATCTTATTTTATACGAATGGCCAGAAATTAAAATTTTTTATTATTTACAGTAGCAATTATGATTTAAAACTATGTACATTACACTAACTATATACATATATTTACGAAATTTATCTTACAAACATTATTACTGTAATTTAAATTAAAATTCTTAAACTCGCTGTGCATTAAAACAAAATATAAAAATACCTTAACATAACAGTCTATAGGGCTTTCGTCTTCAGGTTTGTACTCTATACCAGGCGCTGGTTGAACAAGGTAACACGAAAGGAAACCTGTGACAAAATAAATTATTGTTAGTAGAGTTTTTAATTATTATTATAATTAATATCTTAAATGTTTCAATTTTTCTTGCGAAAACTAAGGTATACTGTATGCTGTTTGTTTTCCTTATATTTTATTTAATCTTCCGATTAACGCATACAGAATTCTTTCACGTCTAGGCACTAAGGCATATAATAGAGCATTAGTGCATATATGTGAAAATGTGAAAGATAATTAAGTTTTAATTACAATTATAATGTTCAATAAAGTAGTTGTCCCTACAAATCTATCAGTAAAAAGATGTATAAGTTTAATAAAATAAATGTATGAATTTGTAAGTACTGCAATGTGTAAATTATCCACCATGATAAATTTGTACGTTGTAATTTTTCAACTGAAACTTGTATCTTGATATTTACAATTTATTTATAAGGTTTAATAAATAGGGTACTATTATTAATCCGTATATTAAGTATTACACTACACATACCTAGTAGTTGCGCGGCGAGGCACCTGGCCCTATTAACGTTGCGGTCACGCATGGAGCACGGCTGGGACTCGCTGCCACCCAGGAACCACTTCTGGCTTGGTCGCAACTCCGCTGGCACCGCGTCAGAGTTTAGGGAGCTCGTTCGATGCCGACGCTCCTGATTTAAACCACAAATTTTAAAAGATATTAAATAAATGATTGTGAACTTTATAATTGAGTCAATAATAAATCAAACCTTGATTTATTTATTTAAAAATTTATGTACATACAATAAAGTTTCAAGGAAGCAGGCAATTCAGGATAAATTTCACAAAGGTACTGCTTATTTATAAATGAAACCAGAGTGATGGATCAATCACCAACAATACAGCGCCTCTTTTTATTTAGCCATGATGCTACTTTTTTAATTCGTTAACTTACGCTTTAAAGAATTGGTGTGGGTATTTTGTGGGAAATATGTTTGGTGGTGAGTAATTAACTATTTTATGAATAACTACATTAACTTCTGTGTGTTGAAGCGCGGTACGCGATATTTGAACCTTGAAGTTGTCTAGGTAGGGTTCAATAGATAACCGGTTTACCTTAGAGGGCGGTTGCAGCAGCAGCGTGGGCTCCACGGGTAGCCTCGCGGGCTGCATGGCCAAGCACAGCCACGTAGCCAGCATGGGGCACGCCGATACCAGGATCACACCCAACGACGCGTACTGGAGAAAATTCTCCCAGACCTATACAGAATGTACGTTACTGGTTTGAATTGAAATGAATTATAAATGAGCAGCTTCGAGTTGCCAGTTCTTAAAAAATTGGAAACCAATACAGGGAATTCATCAAGTGGGGGTGATGACTTACAAAACTTAACAAAAACGTAAGAATTTTGTACCAATCTGTACGTGGCTCACAACGATAAACCGTGCGGCCTAAATAAACCTACATAATGTATATTTATAAATTTGTAGAGAAAATTATTAGGGTGTAGTTAGTCTATCTATATCAATCCAATTTGCGTATTAAAAACATTAACCTGTACTGCGATCTCCTGAATTTCATGCACATGTTCAAAGAGCACCCTCTGGTACACGTATCTCATAGCCTCTTGTAGCAGCTCCGGCGTCCACGTCAGGTACTGTTCCTCTTCTATTTTCTCACCATTTATTTTAGCCTCGTCTCCATTAGTGATAACGCCGTTATTCTTTGGTTCATCAGTCGTAACTAGAGGGCGTGTTAGCGTCCGAAGAGTTTGTAGAGCAGCTTTTCGGATGGAACTGGTAGAATGGTCCAAGTATGGCCATAAGCGGGGCAACACGTCCGCAAGGTCGATAGGTCTGCAGGAAAACACATAATTACAATTTCTCTGTACTCTTTGTAACATATAACCTCCTAAGGAAGAGGAGTGAGGATAGGAGAGAACATGTCATTAAGAGGCAGCAGATTTTATACGATACATTCTTTTTCCAAAATGGCGCATTTTTATGACAATATTACGTATTTCTCTATAACTTATCGAGCTATACGCATAAAAATACTTCTAATAGATGATTAAGATAATTAATTAGTTACTGGCTAATCAGATTTTAATACTATGTTTCTTGAAAAATTACACCAAAATAAGTTTACTGATTTACGTCATTTATTTCTGTGCTATTTTTTGTTGAAGCGAGGTACGCCTAATTGACCTTAAAACTGTACGATAGTTCTGTTGATAGCCAGAGTTTTCATATGATGTTAGCATCGTACTATACGTATTTAGGAAGTGGCTTCTTAATGCAACAGCAATATTTGTCATTATGTAGTTTCATGCAAATATAAAAATGAAAGACATTGCTAATGGGTGGCAGTGTAGTTTTTTTCACACTCACACTTTTATCACATCATATCGACGAAAAAGAAATTAAATAACTATTTGTCCTTTTAAAAGTATGCACGTCACAGTGTATATATTTAAAATCATCATCATCAGCTATCAATGCACGTGTACTACACTGACCGCAGCAGACGCGCGGCGCCGGGCAGCGCGCACAGCGCGGCCAGCAGCGCCAGGTATGCGTTGGCTGGCGCGGCCAGGTCGTCCTGGTCCCGCAGCAGCGCCCACAGCCGCCGCGCCAGTCGCGCCGCGCCGCCCGCCGCCGCCGCCGCCTCCGCGTGCGCCGCCAGCGCGCCTGCCGCCGCCGCTGACACATCCTCCGCCGCGTCCTCCAGCCCGCTCACCAACTGCTGCACGGCGCCACACTCGATGCCGACCTCCTATAGTACCAAACTTTCAATCAAGCTCTTCTTTTGTGTTAAGCTTTCTGTTATACAGGAATGGCAAAGGAAATTAAAGTCCGTGCAGCCATATATTAGCCTTTTCCTTGTTGCTTTTTACGACTAATGGTTAACACGCCATTTTGATGGCTTGTGTTACATTGCGCGATGTAACGATATTTTTTTGCATTAATGAATACCATTATACACATTAAAACTTACCATACGATACAACATAATAAATAAAATATAAAGCGCGCAACCGACGACGACATACGCACTAAAAACCTACCTATGAAAAGGAACGCAAGAGGAACAAAAACCCATACAACCATTTCTAGTGTGATTTTTTACTTCAAATAACAGCTTTGAGATACCAGTGTAAATAGTAAGGACGAGAATGAAAACTAATATAAAATCCAATCTCCCATCAAGATGACCATAGTTGTGACACTGGATTACATTCGTGTGCAATATGGTTTACAGCCAGAGGTGCCCACCTTCCTAGCGGCCAGCAGGTACTTGTAGGCGAGCAGCGCGCCGTGACGGGCCTCCCACTGCGGCTGCCGCGCCAGTGCCGCCAGCAGCGCCCCCACCAGCCGCACACGCTCCGCCCGCAGCGCCGCTAGCGCCACGCCTAGCGTCTGCGCGCACGTCTCGCGCACTGGCGCTACCACCTGACATCACAATCAACTATATTATTAATCGAAACTTTATTCCTTTAAGTTCTCCCTTATATTGGGAGGAGCCATGCTATTTCTTCTTTATTGGTGCAGGGATACCGGTGTAACATATCCCATTGACAACTTAATGTTAACACATAAAAACTAAAACATAAAATATGTTTACTACGAACCTACCAAAAGGACAGTTCCTAATAGTATTTAACCTGATAATTAAATATATTTGTCGGCAATTTCTTTGTAATTCGATTTTTGTTACCGATTTACCTGATCAGAAATGAAATCTCCGAATCTATCTAATGCGAGAACACAAAGTAATCGTAACGCCATGTCTTCTAGCCATTCTTGGTGTGCGTCATCCATCTGCAAAAAAAGATAGGAATGTATAATAGTATAATACTGTTGCTTTCAAAATTTAGATAATAGTATACATACTATCCAGTGAAAATAAAAATAGGTCCGCACTAATGACTTCCATTCACTGCACAAAGATCTATTAAAAGAATAAAAGCTAACCGTATTAAACATTAATAAAACTTTCGGAAACATTAAAATAAAATTGATTTAAAATAATTTAATAAAGGTGTTTGGCAAATCATACACTAAGTAACTGAAGTGAAGTGAAATCAATGTGTAATGGCTTGATAATTTCCCCACAATTCCATCGTGTGTTACCTGCGCCTGCGTCATGGTCGCGCGCACGCCGGCGGTGCGGCTGACGCGCGCGCGCAGCAGCTCGCGCAGCGCGCTGGCGGCCCCGTGGCGCGCCTCCCACGCGCCGCTGAATAGTTGTTGCCGCAGCGCCGCCACCCAGCGCTCCAGCGGCCAGCGCTCGCTCTCCCCCCACACGCCAGTACAGTCCGGTACCGCACCACCGCTCTCTGCGGCCACTATACCGAACCGTTTATTTACTAAACGCACTTTCATCATCTACGACTCACTGCGGGGCTTTCTACATGGGAGACGTGCACGTAGAGTTTGGGCTTTAACTTTGTTTAAAAACAGGACCGACGGCTAAACATGCCATCCGAAGCATGGAGGAGCTCGAGGAAATAAATTTACGCGCTTTACATATTATCAAACACTTTATTGATTATAGCCGAATACTTCACCATCTCCTGCATTTTAAGAACTACTCAAGTGTTATCATTTCCCCATACACATTTTTACATTAATTAAGCTTTTAAGACGGCCTCAACTTTAAAAACCTTTTGGAGTATTCAACCGTAGGGAAAATTTGGGGCGAGCGTCAAAAAATGAATTGTAATAAGATTTTTTTTCTGTTTTCGTCCTTGTAGGAAGGTATTTGGCAACCAGAGGGCAACCGACCTATATAGACTATTGATGTTAATTTTTAAACGACATTTTTTTGCTAAGGTGATTATTCGTTGGTTTTAGTGCCATCATTTGAGAGAGCACGTAATATGTAAAAAGTATTTAAAATTACATATTTTTACTTGTTCGATAAGTTACTTTCAAATAAATTATAAGAGAACATACAAAGTAAATCTTCATTTGGTTCCAACTTGATTTTCTTCCTGTCTGGCTCAATAGGCGGCGTGGGCGGGGCCGAAGGTCCTTCCTCGCTGCAGTCCCTAGACTTTTGTTTACTGAACGCCAACCGCGCCTTCCGCTTAGCTAAGTTCATTTCTCTCGAACTGAGCGGCTTCGAAGAAGCGATCGGAACTAGTTCTTGAACAGGTCTCTGGTTACAGAAGAATTATATCGATATAGATAAAGCAAATCCACGTAACTAGCTTTGGATAATTCCGCATATTTGACATTCGAATTATATGACGCACCAAAGACACTTGCTTAAGGTTTTAATAATGTATCTGATTAGTTTATATATTACTGGCACTTACCCTTGTGGTTTCAGTCTTATTGGTGGGTGTTTTAACCGGACATAAGTCTTCGTTGGTGTAAACGGCGCTGATGTCCATACCCAGGTGTGACGCTACATCTAAACCTAATTTTGCGTTAAGTTGCTGACGCTGTTTTGCTAATTGGTCCTTTAGATCTGAAAACCAAGTCAAAATACATAATCGTTTTTTAAAACACAAGGGTCAAACCTTTTTATTCGCTACTTATTACTAGTTTAAGATTATGATCTTACCAATAGATGATCTAAGGTATAACAAAATTATTACCACTCAAATAAAAGAAGTGATATTATTAGCAAATCGCTGACACTTAAGGCATCTTACCCTTTTACCAAGAGCCCCTGAGCTTCTTATCAAAAGTTCTTATTATAATATTAATATACTCACCATAATTTTAAATTTGGTTCAGCAGAAACAAATCAGTTCATTTATTTGGTTAACCAACATTTAAAACTAATTAGGATGAATTTATAAATTTTATGAACTGATAGTTCTCTCTAGAATATTTAAAAAATAAACACTCAGTATTTAATTTAAGCTATTATGTACCCATTATTGACCTATTGAACTCTGTGAGTACTTATTTAAAATTGAATTGGTGAATCGTGGCAAATTAGATTATACACCAACGTAGAGTTCAGAGAAACACATTCACGTATAACTTACGCTTGTCGTAAAACGTGTAATATAATAGAGGATCAAGCTTAATAAAAAAAAGTGGTATAAGAAAATATGGTACGAATTGCCTACATCTGTGTAGATTAAATAGATGATTTTAGTTAAATGTTCTGATTACTTAAATGTTCTATGTATTTTCATTTTGAATTGGCTGATGTACAATAAAGGTATATTCTAATCTATTCTATTACCTGCTATAGTCAACGACTCTTCATCCATATCGTACTCGTGACCCTCGGACCCCATTAAGTGAGCTCCGTTTTGAAGGACACGTTCTATGTCGAACGTTTCGCATCGGAGTCGCTCACCATCTTCGAGCTCGAGTTTTTCGTCTGAAATAGTCAAAATATATTCAAATACTGCGAGAAAATAGCAAAGAGTGATCTCTACCGAAGCACCTATAAAATCGTCGTTCTATATGGATATTATCTATTATAACTTCAACTCAGCACATTCGATAATAAGGGGAATATCGTTATTTAGTCTGCCCAAGTCTCCGATCACTTTAAACAATCGGTTACCGATTTTTTACTGGTACTTGCCTAAGGACGAAGACCCATTAATTCGTTTTCAGTAACGATAATATTATTATATCATTTCCTTTAATACTACTCCTTAAAATTTTACATAAGTGTAAGGTGTACCTACTCTTGATATAGAAAAATTTGACATCAATCGACAAAAATATAACTTATCAATACACAAAAAAAGAGTAAGTTATAAACAACCAATAGCATTTCATCTCGTCTCCGCTTTCAGATTCAGTTAAAACGGTTGAGCAGAACGGATAGTTGTGCGCAGTTTTCATAAAAAATATGTCGCATGCACTGGCACTGCTGAACTGTACTCTTGCACACCAAACATTGCACGGACAGCTTTGTACCGATGCTCCACTCTTCACTCTACGTAACACGGCAATCATCTCATCACAACTCCATCCACTCCGTAATAACCTAGCGGACGCTAGGCTAGATATCTGCCGCCTGGTCGCCGACGTAGCCCAAAGAATTGAGAGCCTGAAGCCTTTTATCTGATATTAAATAGGTACTAGCAGCAAATGCAAGCCTGCTTCAATGTTTCAATTTTTCTGTCTTTGAAAAATGTAAGCTGTTAAGCTGCTTCGTACAGAAAACAGTGGAAGTAAGGAATAAAGGATAAATTTTGTGACCGTTGTGTTGTGCCTTGCCAATTTAAATAATGGCATTTCGTAAATTATACATTTCAAGTTCATTATTATAAGAAACAATTTTAGGCCGCACGAAATTAAGACTCTTCCCCGTCAACGTTTTAGGGCCTGAATGGGCTTGGGGAAAGTTTTAGTTCATAAGTTAGAATTATAGCTCATAATTGATTACAAACATAAAAAAGTCAAAGTACTCTGCTAAGCAAACATTGTAAAAAAATAAAGATGCGTACAATAGTAAACATACTACTTCATAACTCTATGGCAATAAACTTTTAGCCTGTATTAGAGCCTTTAAATTAACATCGCCAATGCTGCAGAAGGAAAAATTTATCATATTTAGGTACTTAGTTCTATAAAGTAACCTAGACTGGTTCTAAACTAAATAAAACTACGAACTAAATAAAAAAATAATAAAGCTGTCACTCGAAGAAAAGGCTCCAAGGTTACGACAGACCCGCTACCTGCTTTGATTGTGTCAGATCTGGGTCACGTAATATTAACAGAAAATGCTATCTGATAGGACCAATTTGTTTTTATTTAATCAAACCAATTTACTTTGTGTGTTCGATTACATTTCGTAAAAATAACGTGGCTAGCTGGTTATAAAAAGCTGTCTCCGCCGAATACTGAATATTTAGTGATATCCCTATTCAAAAGGCAGAATACCTGACCGTAACGTCTCCTATCTATTGTGAAAACCGATATAGGCTTGATCCATATCTATGTTTGTGAAGTATTTTAATGCCTCATATACGTAGTTTTTACGTTTGATGTTAATCTTGACAGCGCAGACCCACTTGACGCGAATTTTGACACATTCAGAAGCATTGTGCGTCTACTACACCTTTTATGGATTTTCTAGTTTTTATTTCTCACAATAATATAACTAATTTACTATTAATTTAGTTGCGTGAAGTTCTAGATGATTCCTTACTGCTTGCAATAGCTCCAAGGATACTTTGTTTTAAAAATAGTAAACAAATATTGTCCAATATGAATATTGATTGGTTAAGTACACATGCGTATACGCAACGTATTAGGTGTGGAAATCTAAAGGCCAAGGTTCAAAGTATCGGTATGGCAAATAAAATGTATTAAAAATAATTGTTCTTGTTAAGTACATTATCCATCATATCAACATTACAATAACCAAAATTGCCAAAATTAAAATATATTAAATTATTATACTCCTGTCGAACAGATCGTCCAAAGAAACACAACAAATGGCCTATGAAAGCTATCAAGAAATTGGTTTCTCTAGCCAGCCAAAAGCTATCACACCAGATACATATAAGGCCTTCTCGTATAATATTATATAAACTAGTAGAGCACACAATCCTAAGCGGAGGCTAACGCTTATTCGAAAAATATATTATAACCAGTAAATCAAAACCAAAATAGTTAGGGCGTGTTAGTTACCACTGACTATCATTCTGGTGCGAGTTAGAGAAATATTTATATATTTAATATAACTATAATGGTAGAGGTGTTTTATTTGTTTAATATAAAAATAACTTTAACTGATATTAATTTATAAACTTAACATTTTATAGCGTTAAATAACAAATTTAAAACAACTAAAAACCTAAAAATAACGTCAATAAAGATTTAGTATACACGCTGGGTGCATCTAATTTTGGTCAAATTTTCCGATTAATTAATTCTAAAATTGCATTGCAAATATTAACACTAATTTTATCATTGTGTGCGTGACGCCCAAAACACGATCTGTACGCCTACATTAATAATCTATCATTATAAAATACATAAATATTAGCAATAGTTTTATTGACATACCTTTAACAACAGAAAACGGAGGAGGCAGCCATTCCGGCACATTAGATAAAATAGCTTCAACAGCCTGCAATAAATGAAAATAATGTGTTAATTATTGTTTAGACGGCTTCATGACAAGCGTAACACGACAGTTGAAAAGCTATTCTAAGTACAACGGATTGAGGTTTTTGCTATCCTCACAAATGCCAGTGTTTCGTTTAAGCTGCAGGCGTCAGTACAACATAAAGACTTCCTTGATTATATAATAATATAGTAATATTATAATATAGTAATTAGGTTCCATTCATTCATCCGAGACAAAATTATATAAACATCATTTTTCATTATTATTTGTCACAACATAATTCAATGCAAAATATTTCATTTTCAGTAAAAGCGATAAAAAATAAAATTAACATCAAACAATAATCTATTTTAATAAAGTCTACGTGCTCCAGCCATAGCTCACTACAGAAACAAAAGCACTCTTACGATTATCTCAGTCAAAGAAAACAAAAAAGTTCGAGTAATAATGTGGTTTACCGCAATGAATGGCTAAATTGTTCTCGATTGTAGGGAAAGACTTAAAATATTTGATCAATGGCGGGATTTGTCAAGTGCCGCGAAATACTAATATTTTTAATTTTCATGTGTCGTCTTTGAGCAATTCACTCCCATATATAATTATGTGTAAGTCTTAACTATTTATATACATTATCGTATCGGGATGGACCTTAGTTATTATGTTATTGTTAGTCTGACTATCTTATACTATTTTTCCAGTTATCTAAATACTTCATTATATCTAGTTAGCTATATATGAGCTAAACGTGTTAAGTACAACATCCGTTGCAGAGGTGGATAGCTGTTGTGTGCAGGCTAATAATATCAATTCGTCTATTCAAATCCTGTATTTAACACAACATCCTGCGCGAGATACGTCCTGCAAAATTAGTACCAACAGTAATACAAAAACTACAGATTATTAACAATATTAAGGGTTGCCTAACTAACATCTATAATAGAGATATGTTCTATCTTGTATAGTATACTACTGTAAACATAGAGTTGTATTTTGTCCTATA
Source organism: Acentria ephemerella (assembly GCA_943193645.1). Taxonomy (NCBI): domain Eukaryota; kingdom Metazoa; phylum Arthropoda; class Insecta; order Lepidoptera; family Crambidae; genus Acentria; species Acentria ephemerella. The sequence goes on along the minus strand of OW971886.1, from coordinate 2,967,135 downwards.
AAAATTATAAAAACAAATCTTGCCATACTTTCTGGACCAAACGGTGGTAAAGTTGCAGAATGAAAATATTATTTATTTTGGTTTTCAGTGACCTAATTGGGCTTTAGGCATGTAGGGTGAGTTGATGCATTACTCAGTACTAGAGTCTGCTCGTCAAATAAAGGGTTAAAGGAAGCGTAGGTATTGCATAAATTTACACGTTTCACTGCAATAATGATATTCAAGAAATTAATGGATAAGATAATATTGAATCGAGGTTCGTAAAATTGTTGCTCGAAATGAGTTTCTTTGAACGAGATACCGTACGTACTACGTTTGTTAGAAAGAAGTTTTAGATATTAGACATTTACACTCTTAATTTACTGTTATATATGAATCGACTTGAATGTAATCTTTGAAGGCACCACATATCAAACACGAAAGCTTTTCAATACTGATAAAAAGCGAGGGACGGTTATGCATATTTTGCTCTTGGCGTTTCTTCAATATTAGGTCCACTGTACTGTACATTGTGTAAGATAGCATCTTACTACATAACAATTACGAGTATTAAAACGGACATTATTAGTATACCTGTGCTGCCGCTGCTCTAGTCTCCCAGACGGGGGAGCGTAAATGTTTCATCAGTCGATCGAGTAGTCGGTGGAGTTCTTCCGGATGGGCCTTCTGCACCTCGCCGAGCTGACGAGCCGCTGCGCGCCTCGTAGCAACTCCCGCGCCTGCTTCCAGCAGCACAAACAAGCGGTCTAACCTGCGATAAACGTTCAAAAATATATAAGGTTCAAATCTTTTTAAAGTGTAACTTGGAAAAAGTATTCAGATGTATTATTTAAATTATTTAAAGTATTCAAATCCCAAGCACACAAGCAGTATTGATCCTTGAAGTTAAGTAGTATTGCCTTAAATAAGGCATGTTTTACTAGAATGATTGGTGCGTTTAATGAAATAATTTGATATATAACACCATCTGCTTCTTTGTCCTTTTTAATGCATACTAGTGGTATAAAATATAAGGGATGGTGTGAAGAAGTGGTAGGAACAAGAAACCATCTTTTTTAAATACTTACCGCGAGGTCATGCTGTCAGCTTCGTTATCAATTCGGATATAGTTTATTCTGCAACAAAAATTTGTGGTAAAATGTCTGTTCATTTCTATATCTAGACTTGTAAAAAAATCTCAATTACATCAGTAATATTCACTTTCTGTGCTGTAATCCCGTACTCATTAAATTATAAACTAATGGTGTGCACAATAATACACTATTTATGATGATGATGATGAATATAATCTAAAAAGTATGAATATAATTGAAAAAGTTTGATTTAAAGATAAGATATCAGTAACTTCATGAAGATTCACGTATATGAGTTTTGGGGTCTGTGTCTATGGACAAAGGCATGTATGTAGTTTTTGAAAGCAATAGTAGTATAGGACAACATAATCTACATACATCAGATTTTAGCTTAATTTTGACAATGCAATTGATATCAATCACATCTGTTATGATCTAAATTATTATTGTCATTATATCAATTAAATATTCTGTTTCAACAGCTTCTTCACAGATTATACAAACCTAATGAAATAACATTATTAATCCTGTTTTCATCTATATTTGACTATCAAAGTGAATTTACAATAGAAAGTAAATAAAATTCAAAATTTAATGCAATCTTTCAAAATGAATATGGCAGTTGTAAAGAATATACATATAATAATAGACTACACAAAATAATATAATAATCATCTAAAAAATTAAAAATAACTGAATTTAAAAATAAAATAAGTAGAAATTAGGCATGGGTGTGATTAGGTTTTCTGAAAACAGATTAAAACTGATGTTTAGAAAACATATTGATATGAAAAAGGTTTTAAAATATTCTCATCACTGCAAAGTTTGTTATGGTTATGAAAATTAATAACAAATGAACAAAATCAACTATTGAGTTAGTTATGTTAGATTCATTTTCATATGTCTCTAATAATAGTAGTATTTCTAAGAAATAAATGCTTTCTATTGATAAGATAAAGCTTTCTCTTTTGCACTGCTAAATATTGTTGTGTTAGGTAGAGAGGTAATGAATATCATCTTGTTGAGTTACTATGCCATAGTTTGGGTTAATAGTACACAATTATAACTGCATTTTGATATGCCCATGTCTAATAGAAATCGCAAAGTTTAAAAAGAATGTTGATGGCCAGTGCCCATTCAAACATAGGAATTGTAATATAAGGTATTTAATACCTGCTTACAAAATTTTGATCCAACTCTTAAATTGATTTGAGCTCTATTTTATGCAGTTACTATTTTATTGTGATATAGGTTTGCTTAAAAATTACTACATGGGTTAAAATGAAGCTCAGAAAATAATCTGTAAATAGCATGTAACGGTATATGCGTTAGAGATACCCTTACACGCATGCTAACATATGGCTGTGCAAACATAATCGTATTGATTAATCAATTTTTTGCAACTAATATTTGTGCTTTTCATTAAAATGTCGAAAAATCTAATTATATTGAGATGAAAGGGATACACGTAGCATTCTGATCTGATTGATTTTTTATGTCAATGTTTTTAGCTAATTAATCACTATCTGATTACTTTTCACTTTATTTATCATCAGTGCACTTGTTTCAAAACTCACCTTGAACAATATCAGGTCACTGCATCCAATCCTTTCCATAATTGATGGCACTCAAAATCACACACGATAACATTTTCGTCAAATTGCACAAACAAAAAAAATCTACACGGCGAGAGGAAGCGCATCGTTCAAGCTTCAAATTTATACTGACAGCCATGCTGCTGATGAGTCCGACTTTATTGTTGAGTTGCGCGCTGATTGGTTGAGATAGAACCAATAAAAAATAATTATTTATCTTTTCCACCAATCAGCGTATAGAGATTTGAAAAATCTTGATTATTTGCCAAAGTTTTTGTAAAATTAATATTTTCTAATAGATTCTTATATTACAAGTAATTTCTTTAATATACGTCATACCCTAGAGATAGAACCATACTTTACGTAGCTTCCCTGTGATTATTATATTACTTATTTTAATTTTTAACTAAAAACATTTAAAATATATTAATTTAGTAAAGTGGGTGCATAAAATAATTTAGCATTGAAAATTAAACGCAAACTCAACTGCAAACGTCAAAAGAACGATTTTTGCTGTTGTGCAGTTTTATCTGTATTAATCAATGATTGCGTTTTTGGATTTAGAGGTTATATGCTCTTTCTAATCTGTGCTCTGCATAGAGTACTTTGTATATGACTCTACGACAGACCTTAACCAAGTTTTGTTTGTGCACTGTATTGGTAACACAAATTAGATAAAATCTTTATATTCACTTGGTGCTTCCTCTTTGAATTGCTAATCGTTATAATGGGCAAAAGTAAGACCAAAAATCAAGAACGAAAGAAGAAAATTAATTTAGTATTCGACGAAAACAAGAGAAAGTATGATGCACATTATGCACGTTGGTTTGGATTTAAGAAAATACGAATTAAAATTTATTTATTTACTTTTTGCAGAGAATTTCTTTGTGGATTTCGAAAACGAAAATTAGAACGAAAAAAGAAAGCTCAAGAAGAACTCCAGCGTATGTTGAAAGAAGAAAAGAAAAGAATCAAACAGGAGGTATGTACATAGAACATGTATTTACTTGCAAAAGAACAACCCCTAAGAACATCCATCCCTTAATGATACTTAACATTGGCTAATCATAGCAGATATTGACTAATAGTAATTTCAAAGGTTTTTAATGAATTTTTTTATTTAATATTAAGGTTATTTTTGTTTGAACATTTAAGAATTTTTGATTTTTGAATTACTAACATGTTCTTCTTCATCATATCTTATTTTTACTGCATACTGTTCAATGTTATGTGGTGTGTTCAAGTTTTGATTACCTGATTTAAGGAATCAATAAAAAATATTAAATGTCACCTTCTAATCACCTATATACATAAGTTGTAACTAATTCTACCTTCTGGCAGGTCAGCTAAGTTTAATGTTAATATTTTGCACTATGGTGAATTATAGTTAATAGTTGAAAAATGTTTTTAGAATAAGGAAGCTTACAAGAAACTAGTAGTATCATCTCGCCCTATACCTGATATTGAACAGTTACTTCAAGATGAATATGAGGATGAAGATGTTAATGTTAGGATTGTTGAATTGTCCTCTGAGACATTGCAGAAGAAAGACCTAGTTATAGGGGAGAACAAACCAAAGAAGATAGTAGTGAAAAAAGACACCACTCAAAAGAAGGACTCTCCAGCAATTTTAGGAATGGATTTAGAAGAAGAGAGTGAACAGGAATCTTCAGAAACCGAGGAAAACACAGATGATACTAAAATAAACACAAAAAAAGAATTGAAAAAACTTTTAAAAAAACAAGCCACCAAAAAGATTCAGAAAAGCAAAGTCTATCAAATGAAAAGCAAATTGGATAGAATTAGAAACAAGAAAAAATCTCAACAACAGAAAATTCCTATAAAAGGAAAACTGGCGCCTCGAAAAGATAAATTAAAAAAGAAAGGCAGACGGAAACATTAAAATAAACTAATGACTTTAAATTTATTTATTTTATATCCATTACAAAACGGTTTACAATATTGTGTAAGTAATTTAATTCAATACAACGTAACATAATAAGTAGATTCAAATTTTAAAAAAACTATACTTATTTTTTCTTTGTTTTTGATCTTTTCTTTCCAATTATTGCCTCATCAACATCAATAACACTTGGACTTACATCTTGACTTTTAATCACTGTTCTATGTAGGGATTTCTTTGCCTTAGTATCAAAATCTGTATTTTTATTATCTAATTTTTTTTTCTGTGATGTTTTCTGCCGTTTTTTTGATGGATTAAACCCAACACAATCATTATCACTAGTACTTGCCTTGACCCTTTTCTGAGTATATATTTTTGTGTCACTATCAGTATTACCCAAAATATTTGTGTCAAGAGCTTCTTTTTTAAGAGTAACTTTCTTTTTCTTTGGTATTTTTGAAGTAAAAGATTTTAAGTTAGAGTCTTTCTTATCTTCAAAATCTACATCTACTTCAGATTTTATTTCAGGTTTAGTAAGTATATTTTTATTGGGAGATTTTTTTGGTGATCTACACCCTTTTCCACTTGATGGGCAAATATCATTATTTAAGCATTCGTTGCAAATAGGGCCCACTGGTAAACATATTGTTTGGCCAAAACCAACCATCAAGTGATTGACCTCACTCCATAGATCACAAGGAAGCCATCCTTCTAGTGCTTTTCTTGTATCTTCTGGGGTAGCAGTAGGTTTCTTTACCCAACCTATTCTATTACTGATTCTGTGCACATGGGTATCAACACCTGAAAAGTAAAACAATTTATTTAACATAAATTGTTAAGTACACACAATAATGTTTGAATTTATGTTAATATTTAAAAATAAAATTAACAGATTAAAAAAAATAAACACATGATATGTCATAAAAAGCTTATATGTTTATATCCCACTACTGATCACAGGCCTTCCTACATGAATGAAAAACATGAGTAGTTTTTGTTTTCTATAGCACCATCTTGCTGGCCCATGATTGGTTGATAGGTGAAAGGGTTTCAGTAACAACTGTGAAGATGTAAAACAATCTAAAAATATTTTTTTATTAATTTATACAAGATTGAACTATTTAGTAATAACTTACCAATGCCTGTGACCTTGTCCCAAGCAACTTTCATACATATATGAGCCATCTTCGGACCAACTCCAGTTAATTTACAAAGTTTCTCTACTGTATCAGGGATATCTCCATTATAAAGCTCTTTCAGGGTTTGTGTTGTTTTCTTTATGTATTTCACTTTTGTCTGTAATATTATACATAAACATACCATTATACATTTTAAACTTTAGAATGCCTCATAATAATATAAGCTTTTACATTGAATATTTGTCCTACGGTGCAGTTTGATTAATATACACTACTACACTTACAAAATCATACACAACTCAAATAAAAATTATTTTATTTAGTCCGTTAAGTTCGATACCAATAATACCTTATTCATAATTTACAATATGTTATAAGAAAGCAAAAATTGTAATATTATTCATAAAACCAAATACTATATATTACTAAATATGATCAGTCAATTAATTATTCTTAGTTTATATTTGGTGATATGGCACCATTTCTGGTAAAACCCTACTCAATATGATCCATTCTCCTCTGTCCTAAGTAATGGTCATCCAGTTTTTGAGCCTAAGTTTATAAGTATGGTTATATGTCATTACTTTCTATGAGCAACTACTTTTTTCTTTTGCCTTTACCTTCCAAAATCCAACAGGATAAATCAGTTGCCCCAGCTCCTCATTAGTCATATTCAAAATATTGTCTACAGTAAGACCATGAGCCCTAAGGCGTTCCATAGCTGCAAATGTGACTTGATCTTTAGTTTGACTTGATAACATTAGAGCAATCAAGCTCTGATATCTCTTGATCTGAAATATTAAAAGTAAATTTTTAAAAGATATTAATTTACTTTTACAATAAATACCAAAATAGTGTTATCTTCACATATGGACTCCTCATTAGGCTTACCATCAAGCATGGTTGTCATTTACTGTATTTTTATTTAAAAAATCCTCACATACTTATTATTAGTTACTTTGAAGAAGAAGTAAAATAATTCCAGGATCTGCAGACTATCTTTGTTAAACAATGTGTTGATAGAACCAAGACTATGTATAGTTTGTGGCCTAAATCTAGTAATGAATATGAAAATCCTTTAATGACCTCTGGTGCTGCATTTTCATCCATGGTCATGTGGCATCCCATGGAGTCTACAGGTGCATCTTTATTTGCTCTCATATTTTTTAAGTTGATTAAAAATTCTCTCCAGTTTGGAGGCTCCCACAGTTGCTTAGATTCCTAAAATGAACATTAAATTGACTGAAAACTATTTTGACATTTTTATAAACATTTTTGTAAAAAAATTAACGTGTTTATATTATGTAGGGTACCAACATCTTTCGGAGACGCTATATATTTTTCAAATTCAATCTTGATGTGTGGTTTCTTCTGAAATTTAAATTTATCCAAGTTTAACTTTTGTATCGCTTCGGAATCCTCATTAGTTTCTATCTTTACTGGAAAGTTATTGTGAATCTTTCGACTAGAATCTTTATTTTTCAAGAAAGTCACACCGGGATCTCTTTTATTTGTAAGTTGTGTAGTATTTGTCCTAAGTTTGAACTGATCATGATGCATTTTACTTAATAGGATTGTTGAATACTTAAAAATAACTATAATTTTAAGTACTATTTAGTAATTAACAACTATTAGTAAAATGAAGTGTTGAAAAATTAAATAAAGTACAGTAAATATAATACTCCTCTTACGAGGGTGTGTGAGCGTTTCTTTCATATCCTTTCTAATCTGTGGTGTTTATATCAGAGCAATCAGAGTATAAATTAGAGAGTAACTATCGATAAACCAAATTTGACAGTTAACTCGATACGATTGACATTATTGACTTTTGGCGCGTAATGGCGGGGTCGGTTGGGTGGTGTATATTTTATTTCATATATTGTGCTGTAGTGTTGTTTTTGTCATGAAATTGACAAGTTTTATTATTATTTATATTACAATTATAGTTTTATGACAAAAAGAATCGTCAAACCGTGCAATATATGGAATACATCATTCAGCGTTGATTAGTGACTTACGTGAGATTTTTCAGTTTTTCATTTCCATTCAATCATTTGTAGGTCATAAACAAAATTTAAAATAATTAGTAAATTATTCGTCAATTTATAGATGTCGGCAGCATGGAACTTTTTTTATCGATACAGTCGACAAATTTTATCCTCTTGGTCGATAAACCTCCAATAATCCATCATGCACTGATGGATTTCAATATTCCATCAGTGCATGACGGATATAAAACTTACACGTCTCTGAATAAATTTGAAAATGATACATATTGGATAAAAAAATAACTTAGAAAAAAAACCAAAACATGAAATATTCTATACCTAACATTAGGTATAGAATATTTCATTAAATAATACCCACTGTCACTTCGAGTAAATACAAAACAACAAAATGGCGAAAATGTTAATTTTAGTTCCTATAATAGTTATAGTTTTGTCGCGGGACTTTGGTAGTGCGGAATCTATTTCATTCATGTCTAGACGTCACAAATTGCTCTCTGTCAGCTCAATCTTATCATTATGGCTTAAAGGTCTTAGTTACTAGGCCAAATAATTGGAATTCTATTGTCTTCTGTCATATTCTTTCTAATCTGTGGTTTTGAGGGCATATGTGAGGCTATTGCAGAATTGTCTATTCTTTTTGGTTGTTTATATTGAATCAACTACCATATTAATCAGTAATTCGATTGACTGTGACAAAGTAAATATATCCTCGTTGACTACTTTTACTTTTGTACTTATAGGTACCTCATGGCAGAACTCTTACTTGACCCGAATATAAGGCTATGGGTTTTTCTGCCCATTGTCATTATCACTTTTTTAGTGGGTATTGTGAGGCACTATGTTTCAATAATATTGTCTTCACAGAAGAAAATTGAACTTCTCCAGGTTCAAGACAGGTACCTAACTTCATACAAATGTTTCATAGAAGTCACCAGTTTTTTAAAAATACGTACTTATCTACAAGGTGCATAACCTTCATTAATATTGAATTCATTTCAGTCAGGTAATGATCAGAGCACGTCTTCTTCGTGAGAATGGTAAATATTTGCCTAGGCAGTCATTCACTATGCGACGGCATTGGTTTAATAATGAGGAAACAGGTTACTTCAAAGTACAGAAGAGAGCTGCTGCATCACAGGTTTGTCTAATCGTTTAAAAGTCTAACTCAAATTCAAAGGGCTTTAATTAAAACAATTGTATAAGCCTGTAATAGGTACACTGTGTATTGTTAAGCTGATAGAAATGAAGTTTTTAATTTGTTCAACAGAGATAATATGCATACAATTGCTAAAACTGTTAAAATGCAAATTTTTATTATTTATGAACTATTTGAATATTTTATTTTAATAAAATTAATTTAATTTTTAGAATCCCATGACTGATCCTGGAATGATGACTGATATGTTGAAAGGAAATGTTACCAATGTATTGCCAATGATTGTGATTGGAGGATGGATCAATTGGATGTTCAGTGGATTTCTTACAAGTGAGATTGTCTTTTCAGTTGTATCTATCACCTCATTCATCATAAATTATTTACACATTGCACCTGCTATTGCTATAGTAGGTTCCTATATACTGGTGCGCTGATCAATCTGCATATAATAGTTCTTACTCAAAAAGTAATAATAACTACTTTATTTCAGGCATATCTCATGTTAAAAAAAAAGAAATTAAAATTAGAAAGAGACAATTAAATTCTCAACAATTTTAATATCCTTAATTCAGTAAAGTTACTATTTTCATGAAATACTTACAGAATTTAATGGTTTAATACATTTATTTTTAGGTATAATACTTTTTTCTAGTATCATTATCAAAGGTTTCCCAACATTCCGGTCTCTGGTTAGATGAAATAAATTCTTTTGATTTTTTGGTACTCAAAAACCTCTATTTTGTACTGATGAGCTTATTAGTAGATGTGTAAAGTAATTCACTTTGCATTCACAGTACTAATAGCAATTAATTGTATTAAGAAATTAAATATTATAATATTTTTACAATAAAATTTTTGTATTTTTCAGCTAAAGTTCCATTTCCTCTAACATTGCGGTTCAAGCCTATGTTGCAGCGAGGAGTTGAATTGGCATATTTAGATGCTTCATGGGTGTCATCAGCCTCTTGGTATTTCTTGAATGTGTTTGGTCTACGAACTATTTATGCACTTGTTCTTGGTGAAAACAATGGTATGTATTTTTATTTTATTTCTAACCAAACTGTACTTGTGAAGAATCTTTGGTCATTTAAGGACCATTATATCAGATTTTTTTTACCTTGACAGGAAAAATAGACCAATTACTTGAAGGGGTTATTATATTAGAAGTTAAATCTAATAATCTAACTTCTTTTAACTGGGAATCGGAAATGAGTAGTTAACTTTAAATCTTTCCATAAAACAAAAATGCAAAAACAATTAGGTACCCAAAAAAATACATTTTATGGGTACCTAGTTGTGTAAAAAATTGCCTGGGCACAAAAATTAATACTTTTTTAGGCTAGTAAGTTAGAAATTATTTAAAAGGTTTACTTTTCAGAAAGGAATGGACTTTCAAAGAACATAAAATTAAATTTGTTCCTATATCTAATTTTATTTTTATCTGATTAAATAACTACTTCAAAGGTTCAATTCCCACATTATTTTCATCTATTTTCACATTAACAATTATTTCCTGTTCTTCTATAAAAATTTACAAATACATATTATATGTGCCAAAGTGTAATTAAATATTCTAAGTAAATTAATGAAAACACGTGTTTGTTATACTATATACAAGTATACATCAGTTTTCCCGGCGACATTGCTGTAGAGTAGTGACGTGCCAGTATTTATTTCTGCAAAAAAGTACCTCATCGCGGACCGCCAAAGTTTTTCGGTTTGAAATAACTGAAGCCGCTAAGCCGGCCGGTGGTTCGGCGACATCATTGCGTTTTAAAGTGTTTATTTCTAAAACTATGAAGACTTAAAGCACTATTTTTTAAATAATTTTATCTAAAATGGTTGTAATAATACACTTGCAACAAGTTTTAGATATCATCATAACTTTTGGGACCTATATGAGAAGGTTCATTGGACATTGTGAACTACTATTACAAATGTTAAAGTACAGACAACAGTGTTTTAATAAAACATTCTTTGGATTTTTCATCTGTCATACTATAAAAAACATAAAAAAATTAAATAACCAAACATGTAATAACTATAATAGGTTTAATAAGCGTGACCGATGGCGTAACATATAATTTAGCATAAATATTTTCTACAGCTGCCGATCAGTCAAGGATAATGCAAGAGCAAATGTCAGGGGCTGCCATGGCAATGCCTCCAGATCCAAAAGCTGCCTTTAAAGCTGAATGGGAGGCTTTGGAAATCACAGAACACAAATGGGCGTTGGCTACAGCAGAAGCTGATCTGATTGCTAGCACTGTTGAAAGAAATGATGTCTAATGACGATTAGTTACAGCATTTACAATTGTATGATTAAAATAAATGTAGTATTTATTTGGTTATATTACTGTTAAGTAAATAGTTAAAATTGTGCATCTTCATTATTTTATAAACAATTAAGTAAATTAGGTATACTGTACTCCGACGGGTTGGCTCGTGGTCGCAGATGTGTTTGTTTAAACGTCGGTGTTCCAGCGATACATTAGATTACAGAAGCCTCCCTTTGTATATATGATCAGTTTAAATGCTAAATTAATTTATTTATCAATATGGGCTTTTATGGAAATTATTTACGAAGGCTATAAGGTCACAATACAATATACTATAAAGATTTAAAAAGGAAGGTGGTAATTTTATTTTCTTACATAGAATTATACAAACACAGATATATATAGCCTTCGCAGCAGGAGCTGGGGATAACGAATTTCGATTGATCCATCCTTCTCAAGGGGTTAGTCCCTACCAACCATGAACATTAGCTTTGTTTGCGTAATGGTAACCAGAGCTTTTGAATTACTAAGCCAATGAGAGATTATTAGATAAATTTGTATATTTTTGAATGTATGCGTGGTAAACCTACATCAGTTTTACCTGTAGGAAACATTCATATTATGTTATTATAGTATAAACGCCCAAGGTAAAGCTTTACACTGTTAATTGTGGATATTTTAATTGGTTGTACTAAGAGTCATTTTTCATCCTATGTGTTGCGATTGATGTGCGTTGTACAACAATTTTCAACAACAAATCGATCATTTTTATTGTGTATTACATAATAGACACATTGCTTGGAATGAGGAAAATAAACTAACTGTACTCTTGGGTTACATTTTAAAGTTTTTATTCAATGTAAAATTTTTATTGAGTATATATACAATGATCTCACACATTCACATTAGTAACAAATGGAAATAAAACTACACAGTAAACACTTAATTTTCGAATAATCTTCATCTTCATAGATAATTTAATAGGAAACGTAAAATAAAGGTAGGTCCATACAATGGTGTAAATATGTAGGTCTATATATTTAGAAAACCAGATGAAGCAATTTAAATAAGGAATAAGTGTATCATTTACATGTAGTTATACCATTTCAAATTAGAGCTTTGATACAGTAAGCAATAGCAAGTATTACATACAATGATAACAATTAAGAATCTATGATGTAGCCTTTATAATTAGTTTTCTTTTTGTTTCACAGCTGTGCCTATCGAATGTCTTTGCCTGTGGTCTGGTCTTTAAGAAGGCAGCTTTGTAAACTTAGTAGTCAATCATGAATGAATCAGAATCCAGATGTACGCAGCTACTATATTATATGGATAGACTTAACATCATTCTCATCGAAATTTTATATATTCTAGCTCATCATCTAGCCGTATGACTTAACTTATACATCAAGTGCCTGAGGAACAGCGTTTGTCTCTTTTTTTTCGAATAAAAAGTATCATTCCTATGAAGTGACAACATACGTAAGGCCTAAATAATGTAAGTTACTCGTTCATTAAGGTATTTTATTCAATCAAAGTATTTGTAATAGAGCCTTTTTTATGTGATAGCTTGTAAGCTATCACATAAAAAAGGCTATGTAGGAAGCCAGATATGTAACAAACGAAGGTTATAAACATATTAACACGTTCACGCCGGCGCGGGCCACCGGTGGCCCGCACTAAACTGTCTCATCGGGCGGCGCGGGCCACCGGTGGCCCGCACTAAACTGTCTCATCGGGCGGCGCGGGCCACCGGTGGCCCGCACTATACTGTCCTATCGGGCGGCGCGGGCCACCAGCGGTACGCATTCGATTGTAGGAAGAAAGTATTCGTAATCTTGCCGCTTTTCTCCTGCTTGTAATTATAGATTCATCCGAATCACTTATTTCCATATCCATGTTATCTATTTTTTATAAGGGTAAAAATAAAAAAAAACATTCTAATCACCTTTCTAATTATACTTACAGTCGGAAATTTGTTACACGAGTTACAAAACTTGCACAATAAGATTTCACTGTACTGCAGAGCAACAAACAACGCGTATGCAGGTCTGAACAGGCAATAACCACGCGCCGCCAGATGAAGCGCGATATTAATTTGAGCGCCGCCTCATGGCAAAACAAATTAAAATCGGCCCCGGCGTGAACGTGTTAAACTAAGAAAATAGTATGCAATCCACATATTATTAACAAGCTAACGGACGTGTACTTAGAGAGCCACAATGCGTGTTCAAATTTCGACCCTGATTAACGCTATAAAATGGATAGAATACACCTAATCTAGCAAGTCAAAGTTCTATGGTTGCTTCAAATTCCAACGATCGTTTTCTTATGTATCTATACAGAGAGAAACCGATATACTCAATTTAATTTCCGATTATCATGAAGGTATTTACATTTTTACATAATTTTAACAAATATGTGTTACAAATTACTTGAACATAAAACAAAAAGATAACATCGTTACAATGAAAAACTAGGGTATTTTTCCCATACACGCTTAGACCCCTGTTTCCTCCCTTGATAATGCCACTAGATGTTTTTGTTTTCATAGTTACAATGACCATTATTGTCATGTCGCTATTCATACCTGTTTTCATGAATTAATTATTTAAAAAGATATCAATCTTCAGAAACTTTTAAAATTGCTACATTTTCTACTGTGTTATGAAACATTTAGTAAAAACAACATCCATAAAAATCAAGTCATAGTTTTTCGATTTTTCTTTGGCTCTGCTTCGTTAATTTTTAATGAAAAAATAATGAAATTTGTCCAGTTTTAAAAGAGGATACAAGGAGAAGGATATCGTTAATTTTGTACCTGAAAATACCTGTAGGTATTTTTGGTCCGAGCTGCAGTTGTCCTTATCGCACTTGATAGTTCGGTTATTGGGGCACAACGAGACAACAATAGATATTAATAATACCTATTTTTCATATCTGTCAACCTTAGTATTTCTTCTTAGAACATAGAGATGACAATCCTTACACAAAACTATAATGTCTACAAATAAGAAGAGGCTTACACAAGTAGTTACTTCTTGATGAGCTGAACGACGTCCTCATCCTGTACTGCGTGGTTGATGCCGACGCGTTGTGGCGAGTACTTGGTGCTGGTTCCCCACACGAGCGCGTACTTGAGCTGGGCCGCCAGGGTCCGGTGGATGGCGTGACAGACATGCTCGATGTTCACGCCCTGACGACACAGAAAGGTGCGTTATTGCAGGCACTCGTATCTACAGTTTTTAAATATCAGGGGTAAAATTTTGACATTCGCCTTATTCCGAAAGAGATAACTAATATTAGCAGTTTCAATTGATATGCTTCCCCAATAAATAGCAAGGATAGGTTAAGATAAGACGAAATTATGGTAATATACCTACGTTGGTACATTGAACTATAATTATCGATGGTAACTTGGTTTGTACTGACCCGCCTAAGGATAAGCCCGTCGTCAAAGTCGGGTGGCTGGCCGGGCTTCTTGGTGTAGACGCGGATCAGAGACAGGTATTCCCACAGGGTATCCAGAAGGTAGTCCAGGTTTAGCTTCATGTTACAGCTGCAAACAATAGACAAGTGAGCAAGTTTGTTGGTCCATAACTGACAGTGTTCCATCTAATTCTCGTACATGAGAACAAACAGCTCATTTAGCACTTTCCATTGAGAGTGCTATGAAGAGTATCTGATTTGATCCCTCCCTTCAGACTTTGGAGACAGAACCACGTACATAGTCCCGTTTCTTTGTCACATATTCCGAGTGTGGAAATCGTTTCGGTACATGCCCCAACTAAGGACTAGGCCTATACCTGTGTTACTACTCGTTATCAGGTATTGTAGTCTTTAACTTTCGGGAAATTATGGGTTCTAGCCCATAATAATATAATAACTTAAATAAACAATCTTGTGGGCAGTAGCCCTTAAATAGTCTGGCAGGAGATGTGTATAGCACCATCTCCTGCTAGACTATTTACGGGCAGCACGATATCTAAAATTTATATAATCTCCTTAAAGAAAATTTGGTACAGATTTTACCTTACAACGACGGAGTGTGACTGCCGCGCTATCCTGTCAACCTCTTGTATAGATATTTGATCGATTTTGTTGTACACATACAAGCAGGGCAGATACACGCGGTTGGCTAGAATCACGTCGATCAGTTCATCTGCACCACAGTCTTCTCGAAACAAAACCTGTATAGGTAATGGAAAGAGAGTGGTCATTAAATTTATGCAATATAGCCAATAATCTGTAATTGTTTACAGAAAAAAAAATCTTTACCTCAGCATTAAATATTTTATATTCATGAAGAATCATCTGCACCAGTTTTTCGTCTACTTTTGTCAGTTGACATGTTGAATTAAAGGATAGACCACCACCTTTTTTCACCTGTGAAATGATCAATCAATAATTTCAATGTAGATATGGTAAAAATAACATATTGTGTGTATATGAAAATCAGAATGTAAAAATTCAGAATATAACATTTGGATTATTTCAGTGTTCCTGTTACTATCTGCAGTAATAGTCTTTTTCCTACCTTAAAATAAATATTAGGCTTAGGTTTATTCAGCCTGATACCGACACTTTCCAACTCTTTCTCAAGCAACTGTCGATGTACATATGGCTTGGTAGCATCCAGCATCATCAGCACCAAATCTGCTGTTCTTGCTACTGCTATAACCTGCAATATATTTCAATATGAAATATTTATGCTTTATCATTATTTTTTAAATTTATAAATTTATTATAAACTCCTATCTAAGCTGCTTTTAGATAAGGTCTGACTTACATTTTGTATTCTCAAAAATACTGAAAGATCAATATTATACATACATATTCTGCATGACTTTATTAAAAGATAATCTTTAAAATTTAAGTTTATATTTCTTTATAAACATAATATGAAGAGAGTAATGTTAGCTTTTTTTGAGTATATCAGAACATAAAAATAGTGATTATATTTTTAAAATAGAAATTCATAACCTGTCTTCCCCTGCCTTTTCCCTGGGCAGCTCCTTCAATAATACCAGGTAAATCAAGAAGCTGTATGTTAGCACCACGATAGTCAATAACACCAGGGATACAGGTTAACGTAGTGAATTCATAGCTAGCAGCTTCAGAGTGTGTATGTGTTAAAGTTGAGAGTAGTGTTGACTGAAATAAAAATAGTTTAATTAAAATAAATCTATGTATCAACTGTGAAGTTCAAATCAAAGTCCCTCACCTTTAGTTTATTAATTAAAGTGTATGTAAACTTTTCCCACATTCTTTAAGAAAAGTTATTATGTGGACCAGTTCTCCATGCCATTGAATTTTAATTTCTATTGCAAGATCTTTTTATTTTGATATTTTTTAATTTTTAAAATTATTTTATTAAATTAAGGCAAATTTTCTTGAGTCACTATTTCAGAAATATCTAATGCGGTCATACATGTTAGAGGTCTGTCCTGGTCAGGTTGTAATGCAAGACAAACACAATTTTTTTATTATTGAGTTATTATTACTTAATCACTAAAAATGTTACAAATACTAAATTAGAATATTTTCTTTCTATCAAGTTTGTCTAGGTAAATATTAGAACATTAATTAATTCATTAAAAAAATATTAATGGTATTATATATGACAACACTAACATCTAACCTAAATATTTTATCATAAATAGATACTTACTTTACCAACTGATGGAAAACCTATTAGAGCGACTCGAGCATCACCAGACTTCAACACATCAAACCCTTCACCTTTATCTCCTCCTTTCTTAGATGGTTCAAGTAGTTGTGAGCGATATTTAGCAAGTTTAGCTTTTAATAGGCCTAAATGGTATTCCGTAGCTGTAAAAACAAATAATACAAACAAAATTTTGTATTAAGTATCAAAACAAATTTAATAATTGAAGGTACATAGGGATACCATTTTAATGTTAACACAAAATTTTCTTTTATGTGTAAATTTCCACTTACCTTTATTTTTTTGAGTTCTTGCAATTTCCTTTTCTATTTCAGATATCTTTTCCAAAATTCCCATGTTTTAAAAATGCTGAATGGACTTTTCACTCGAATTTACAAAACTGAAAACTATTCTTTTTTAAAAATAAAATTTTACAAAACATAGCATCTCTAGAAAAATTTAAAAGGTTTGATACCTCTTAAAAAAACCTGATTAAATTAAAGATCGAGAATTTATAGGTTACTTTCAGTGTGTCAACTTTTTGACTAATTTATATTAAATCATATCAAATGGTTGTCAACCAATGACGACGTGTTATAAGCAAAAGTCAAGGCAAAGAAAAATGAAGCCCATGCAGCCATATCTTATTTCTTATATATTGGCGCCGGGATACCTGTATAACGTATCCCTTTGCTACATGGAATTTTTGATTACTAATGGCAGTCATCGCCATTTTAATAAACTTACTATAAAAAATTATGGAATGATATGTTAATGTTAGGTTCATCATAACCATTAACATATCATTCCATAATTTTTATGTAATTTTATTATAACTGATACGAAAATAAGAAACGAAACAAACTTAAACAAATCAATGAATGAAAAGGAAACCCTGAAAAATTTCATGTATTTCACCTATCAATAATGGATTATATATTCCATATATTGCACAATATCACTATCCTTTTTGGGATGAAACTACACCCTTTTCACACTAACAATTTCACACGATATACGAAATAAATATTTAACATCAAATCGACACCGTCTTAGCGCGTCAAAAAGGGCAATTATTTACAGACTTCTTTGATACAAAAGGGAAAGGGATTAATCCATACAGCTCCATTAGAGACACAGACTTCTTACTAGTCACTACGCTTAGACACGTACCTTAATGTATAATGTCACTGATCATATAAACACTACGCTATTATATATTGTACTATTTCAAATCCCAATACCTTGCAATATATATAGAATATTTGATTTATGTTTTTTGACGTTACATGTTTGAGTTATCAGTTTAAAAAAATCAGTATAGGTCGGTTGACATCAATTTTCTCTATGATAATTGAAAGAAATTTAATAAAAGTGGAATGATACAGGTCTTCAAATAAATGGACTCATCCTACATAGGAACAGATGAATGTAAATCCCACCGAAAGTCATCAAGCTGTTGCATTATATACCATTACAATATATTATTACTTTTAATTTCTGTGATAAATTCTTTTTGTTTACTTTAATAGTGCCACTGACATTATTATGTGAAAGCTATGTTCATAATTTTATCTTTTGTTCACCCTAAATCGGCAAAATGTACATATAATGAAACAAAATATACACGATGTACCTAAACGACTAACACATACGTAGATAAATGGCTGTGAAAAATAATGATAGTTGAAATTCCTTTAAAAGTATTCCGTTCAGCGATATTTTTCGTGAAAAGATATCTTGTCTCATCTTACATAACATAGGTTTGCAGTGCATAAATAAATAAATATTTTATCGTGACATTCGTGACCCTCCAGACCGGATTATTATTAAAAAAACTTCAATGAAATATAATTGATTAGACATAGATCTGGGCTGGTTATATAAAAATGCGTTCTCTACATTACATATTTCTCGTTATTTCACACACGTTATTAGTTCATACGAAAAGGTGAGAATGGATTAATAGGGTGCACATATATTTTTTTTAATTGCGGAGATATTTCCTATTTTAGAGGTTTAACGAACTTAAAGAACTTATTTGGATTTTTATAATTCCAAATAAGTTCTTTAAGTTCGTTCCTTGACAGTTAAATTTAGTTATATAAATAGGTATACTATGGAATACCATGTATGTAGTCGAATTTTTATCCCATTCATTGTTTGTAGGTAGTCGATAAAAGCGTTAATTCTTGTTTCTTTGCCATCAATATGTTAAAAATTATTAATGAGTGAATTAGGCCAATATAATGTTTAATTAACAAGTAACATCTCATCATAAAAATATTTACATAATTTTCTAGCAATGCTGTGGATGCACTATTTCATTCCAATGACATAGAAAAAGTTACAAAGTCTATAGAAGAGATGGTAGAAGATTATGAAGACGATAAAAATTCAATGCTTGCTAAAGAAGACAACGGTCTGTACAAAATTGCTGAAAAAAAAAATAGTTCTTGTAGTAATTTCAGTCACTTCTATTGACACAAATCAAGAGCCCAGTAGCCAAACAATAAACTTTCAAACAAACTATCGTCTGAACGACTGATAAACATTTTTTTTCTGAACCAACTGGGACCACCTGTGGTAAAAATCCCTTTGTTTTCATAATAAAACCGTTAACCAGTGTAATTATTTAATTTTTACCTAATTGTATCTTAGTTCCATTCATATTCTCAGAGAACTCTTAAGATTTGTCCGGTGTGATGTAAAAAATCGTACAATTTGGGTGGCGTATTAAAAGGGTTAGCTAGTCCCGCCTCTTGAGTGCCTTAATATGTCTTTTTATTGAATCATTTTATGACGATGTTGTAGAAAAATCATTAAAAAATTAGCAAGTTTAAAATAAACCAGATCATCCGTCAAATTATTTATTAGACCTTGTTTTTGAAAATTGTCACTCTTAAAATTTTTACTAGCCTAAACGAGGTAGTTTTTGGCCTTCTTCTTTTTGGCTTACCATCAAGTAAGAAAAGGCAGGTAGCCTTTTCTCACCTGATGGTAAGCGAAGATAAGGCCGAAGATAGTAATTAACTATATCGGGATTCCTCAATCGTAGAGAAAGCCATTGTCTCACCACCAACTGCCGGAACACAACAATGCTATTATATGTTATTATTATGGTGGCATACATAAGCAAAATGGTAGTAATTAGCCAGGCGGAAAGAGTCCTACCACCAACCAAACCGAGCCAAAAATTTCTATATATTTAGAGAATTCTATATTTAAATTAAAAATTGTTGTCAATTAATGCTGATTATATTGATGGTGTATTAAATAGAATTTTTAATAAAGTATCCAAAATAATTTTTAACTCTTTTAGAGAACATTAACATATACCAAGATTTATATGAAGAACTAGATAGCCGTAATGAGATGGAAAAATCAATGAATATAATTTTTTTTGGCCCTCCAATTTCCTTTATGCGTTTAGATCCTGAAACAATCTTACACATCTTTACACATACTATAAAACATTTAATACCAATCAGCAGGGTGATATTAGCCTGGAATATCCTAACAGGTTGTGTAAATGCTACTTAATATATATAAGTAGCATTATATAAGTATTAATATATATAAGTAGCTTATAGCTATATATATATATAATATATCATATAAGTTATTAGCTTAAAGCTTCACATGTAAATAGTACGAGAAAGAAAAATGACTATAAATTATATTATTAATTATAGATGGCAAAACCGCTGCGTTTTTGCATGGACGAGAGTTTTCAGCTTTTGGAAACTTGTTGAATGATGTACCCGAAGAAGACTTATACTATGTTAATTTTGGGGACCCTTCAGTATTAAAGTACTTTTCTAGTTATAACTTAAATTTACATATAGGCAAGGTAAGAATAAGCAATTATTTCTATAAATGACTAAATGAGATTAGTAAACTACTAATTTGTTTGTTTTAGTATGGAATTTTAGTAGCAGCCTATCGACGATTTTATGGAAATAGTTGGTACTCAAATAGTACACAAATTAATGAGTTGGGTTACTTGTTATGTGGGTTTCCTTCATTGGACTTGGGAAAAATATCACCAGAAACATTTAAAGGATTAAATGTGTATTTACTAAGCAAAATAGACAAATGTAGTCATAGTCAGAAAGAGGTAGCTATATTTATTTCATGAATAACATTGCGTTTTACTTTCTACTATTGAAATGCTACAAAACTTGTAAATTTATTACAAAAACTGAATAATACATATATTGAGTACTGTACTAACTTAAACTATATTCTTACAGACTTTGTATACTATTGCAATTCATCCAAACGCTTATGGAAAACCATACATGTGGTCATTATATGAAATTAGACGCCTCAATGGGTTATTGACTCGTGAGTTAAAATTTTTTAAAACATAAGTATTTTGTCATTCGTTATTTGTAAAATGTAGACTAGAATTGTAATTTTAATCTAGCATTACGAAAAATATCTAAAAAAAAATTATAAATTAATTATTATTATAAATTAGTTAAAAGTTTTTTAGTGTGTTTCCCTTTTTGATTTGGCTGATGTACAATAAAGATATATTCTATTCTTATATCTACGAAATTAAAATGTTTTATTTTGTTAAGATATACCAGAAAGTGATATAAGTTCTATACAGTTAGAGGCTATGCCAGCTATAACTGAAAAAGTGATAAAGTCTATGCATCAGAGGAAACTGAAGTATTTTACCAAGGAACAAATTATAAGATTGAATCCAAAGGCACGAAGAGCTTATATATTACGAATGGAATTAAGGAACAGTCTTGACATGAGTCAGATAACGGAGCGAAATGGTTTTCAACAATGCTCATATAATTATGTCCTAGGCCCATACTTTAGCATTGTCGCTCTAATTTTGGATTTATGTTTAAATTAATTTAGTTAGAATTATGAGCACAAGAAAATTTAACAGATACATTTTAGATAATCTAATGTTGGGTAGAATATGTTAGTTAGGTAGGTATTCATTTTAAACTGTTTTGTTTTGTTTGAAACCTGATTTTCTAGACTAAAATAAATCTATATGAAATTTGGACCACGGGTACTTTTCAAATTAACAATATAATAAATAATGAAATAACAAAAATGAAGTTATTACACACGTACCACGAAATTACAAGATAAATCATATAATTTAAATCTTTAGCAATTGAATGAAATGATTATAAGCCTCTCAATTGACATTTTGTTATTGCTTTCTTTGCTGTATACCGGAAACGCATAAATTTTTACACACTTCCAATTATTCTTTCAAGTTATTACTAATACAAACAACTAAAGTAATCTATTTGAAAATTAAATTATCGTGAATAGATAGTATAAAGTATTTAAAATTATTATTTAATCAATTTCTTACTTAAATTTTGACAAATATGTACAATGTAGTAGATGCTGTAAAACAAAAGAACAATTTAATTCTTTTTTCGAGAAGTATATCCGCATCCTTTTCTTAAATATTGAGTATTTTATTAATTTTCGATAAATATTATCATGAAGTTAAAAATTGTACCATATAATTTACCTACTAAAATTTTAAAACTTTTGATTTGTTACTTTTAGATACCAAAATTTTTCAAAATTTAATTTAAAAAGAATATCATATGACGTTATTCAAGGACATTGAGTGAGATTGAGTGATTTTTCGTTGTCTACATGCGCCAATTCGCCATTTTCTATTTCTCACTTTTTGAGCAACCACCTGGCTTGGCTCTTCTTTTTGGAGTCTTCACGTAACGTGTAGACGCATTGTAAAGAGTATTTAGCAATTATTATTCTAAGTTATAAATTTATATATTGGCCATAATGCCTCCAATTAAGCATTACTCGTCTAGTGAAGTGAATCAGTATGAACTATCATCAAGATTATTATCTTTAACTGAAAACAATACATCGTATACACTTACTCAAATAAATGGACAGCGGATTTATAGGAAAGCACCACATGCATGGAGTGGACCAGAGCCTTCTAGAAATTGCGAGGTATTTATGACATAATATGAAAGAAGAATTTTTAAACAAGCCGCCATTTGGTGTATTAGTTTCAAAGGTGATTCATTAATCAATATATTTGTATTTTAATTGATGCGCGTATCAACACATCGAATCGTAATATTAGATATAAGTTAAGCTTTTTATGTGACTTCTTAAAGAATAAATTAATTTTATTCTTTAAGAACTTTTTGATGTATTTGCATTAAGATTGTGTCTATATGTATGTATGTGTGTGTGTGTGTGTGTAAGAGAGTGTATGGCAGGTATGTTGTTTTCTGCTACATCGATGGACTCTTCGATTGTACAGAGGAGAGCGTATCATGTTTTACACAACGAAGTCCCAAGGCCCAACTGTTACGTTGGATGTGCTTTTGATTGTAGGAGGTACCTACACATACCTACAAATTTGAAATCTAAAATTTACTAGGTACGTACGCACAAAAAGATTTCAATCAATATGTACTCTATGACATTCTTCTGCTCTTTTATTATTGTCACTCAATAAAACAATGTATCAGTAATTTCCGTAAGCATAAAATTCAACTTGGAGCATATTTGGCTCCTGGTGCGTGCTCGACCATCATCGAACGGATGAACATGAACATGGATATCGGCGTGCAAGCATGTCCGATCGTCCTCAGAATGCTGCTAGCACATTCGGCCGGCGCGTAGGCGCCTCTAGATTGGCTGCAGCCGGTGCAGACGCGGCGCATAGCTTAGAAACAATCACGAGGATTTTATTCGAAATATTAATTGTATTGTATCTGTAAACCCCAATGAACAATACATTCACATGTACTGTTCATTGATACTAAATGCATCGTTTATATACGTGCATTATTGATACGATTGTATAATTATATATGATGTATATTCGTTGTGTTGCTTATTGTTTTAACAGTATATTTGGCTGAGAATAAAACTGTTCTACCGCATGGTAGGTAGAAAAAAAACCGAAAATCATTCATTATTGATAATAAAATTTATTATTTTACTGATTTTTGCTCATTTTCACCCTACATACAGTTTTATCAATGCATCCATGCAACGAAAACTGCTGGAATAACTAGGGTCAATTTGTAGGTTATAAATAGATTTTATCAAATTTTAGAAGTTCGGCTCTGTGTTTTTGATTTAAATGCTATGTTATCAAAGACGATTAATAGAAATCTTGACCTTCAAGAAATCTACTATTACAATATGCCTGTTAACATTTACCAAGTGCTTTTCCATAACAGATTATTTGCATTCTTTTAGAATTCTCAACATTAAAAATCGATACTAAAGTGAATCTAGTTAACTGGTTTCTTATATCATCAGGCCCGTATTTAGTACTAAATATGGGATAGGTTCCTATAAGAGTAAAACAGTTTACTCTAGTGCGTAGTTTTAAATTTAATCTCCTTATCTGCGTCAAATGAACCATCTAAGGGATTCCCTGTAGAAGATGGTTCATTTGATGCAGATTGGGATTGGGGCACCCAGTTCTTAATTGGAACATCAGAAAATAAACTCATCACACGTCCGGCCGCTAATTACGATAACAGACGTACTCTGTAATAAATACTTTTCTCCTGTGATATGTACTTTTTTTATGATCTTTTGTCATTGCACTAATTGTCAGACCAAGTTGTTGACCGTTGCTCAGGACTGGTATTTAACAGTCGAAGTCGTTTTTAATTTGGCGGAGTATATTCTTTATTCTATATAAAGAATTATATTATTATTAAATAATATTATTATTCTATATAAAGAATATAGTAGTAAAAAGTGTGTGATGATAATTGGTCGGGGACACTGAATCACGGATGGTGCCGACCGACCACACCCACGTGTCGTTACTTAAGGCCCGTCGCGTCGTCAGCTCACTGTGTTCTTGCCAGCTTCTAAGCAGTGCGCGGAGTCCCTAAAGAGGCGACTCTCTTAATGCGGCTATTAATAGAACTCAATCATGGCAGCTTTAAAGTATACAGAGATCCATTGAGTATACCACAAAGGTACATGACTAAAGTTTCAAAACCTTTTTGTTTTTAATTTGGTTATTATATGAAGTACATATTGAAATCTGTTTAACCGGTTACTAATTAATCTATGTAATCTATGAAAATTATTTATTGTATTTAGGTCGAAAAAATAACGAGATATTATTAATATCACAAAACGTACCATTTTGAAAAAAAAAAGTATCGTACAAAATACAATAAATTATACTTTAATTCTCAGCGACAAAATCGAATTTTATACTTATGGAGTTTACTGCTACAGTTCTCAGGTTTTAAGCGGGACTTGTGTTGCGATTCAAGTTTCTTGATATTTTATAAAACTTTTGTGAGGTTGTATCAATAAAGTACGAAGAATATAGTAATAATTAAATATTTGATAGCTGCTCGTATGAATCTATACTACCAATATGTATGGTACCATTATATAAAAATAATTTTTAAACAATATCTCATTTTTCAGGTATTTATTGGGAGGATTCCTCACGATTGCTTCGAAGATACTTTGGTTCCGCTTTTTCGCCAGGCTGGCGAGTTATTTGAATTTCGCCTCATGATTAACTTCTCAGGTTGGAACAGGGGGTAAGCAAGTTAAGATATTTTGGATTTATCTGTACTGATTTATATTTTCATAAAGGAGACTGATCAACTTGTATGTTGACTTAGGCCCTGGCAAAACTGATGTGAATTAATAAAACCTAGGTTTATAGGAAGCATAAATTATAAAACACAAAAATAATCAAAATGTTATTTGCTTAGTCTGAAAATTATTTTTGTGCGAGGTCTGAGAATGAATTATAAATTTCATATAAGGTAATCTAGCAAATATTAAAAGGAACATTTAAGATGAGTTCCGTTAATTGTTTATGGCGATTATCAATAAAATTGAAAAATTGGTGGCTTTGGGATATTGTAAACTCATAATGCCACATATCAGTTAGAGCGTAACCGAGGCGTAGTGTCAAAAATTTACCGGATCAGAGAAACGAATTTCTTTTCTTCTCTTTTTGCATACATACAGAAATATTATCTAATTTATAAGTAGTGTTTTTTTAACACCAAGATCTAACATTGATGTTCGTTAGTCTCTAAACTCACGACCAATTTAAATAATTGTTTTATTCGTTTTGATTCCGAGATGGTATAAAAAAAACTGAGAAAATCCTAAATAAAAGCTTAAAATATACATTAACAACTCGACTGAACCCGTGATCAAAACAAAAACAGTTCACGGAATCTCGGTAACCTGAAAAAAGTGCGTTAATTTTTGGCGCCTCTCTAATTGTATTTGCTGTATTAAATTTTTTTTGACATATTACTTGCATTTATGCGATGGCTCCATTGAGTACCTCTTTGATTCACTGGACAGATTGCAGTGTTAGTGCAGTCCGTGTAATTGGTAACTCAAGAATTACCTGAAGCTTTTATGACTGCGACACTTAGAGCCTTCTAACGGATGTCGAATTTTTGACCTTCCGTTTTGACATAGGTCTTCGGAGTCATGAATTCACTGTCTCTTCTTCAAATTCCCGCACGAAGATATTAAGTACCTCGATTTGTTGTTGTACCAACCTGAATTTCTGGCAATTTTTTTTTCTAATAAGAATTATATTCACTTATATGAGACTATAATTTAATATATAACCATTTAGTTTAGGCTTTGCATACATTATATATTTTATTTTATTATACATAAATAATAAAATACTCTGCAATACTAGCAAGGCTACATACAAACTTTTTAGACGGAGATAATATGGGTAATTGAGTATAGTACATTTAATAGTATATGAGATGAACTTGAGGGTATAATTATTAGAGTTTTTAGGGTCAAGAATTGTTAAATATTTTCTTATTTAACTCATGGAAAATGTTATTTAATTAAGAATACATTTTTTTGGAGTATAGTTCAGAATTGTTATATATATATATATTTGATTATTTATTTCGGTGTGTAGGGTTTTGTTTGAAACTTATTTAGTTGTTCTTTAAGATATGAACTTCAATGGACATATCTTAAAAAGGTTAAAAATTGTATTAAGATAAATATTTTAGTGGTTTTTTATGTTCATATTATTTTATTTTACATTATATGTAATTGGATCGGATTTGGAATTATTAACCAGCAAATATATTTCTTGATTCCTATTACAACATGATTTATTTCAAAATAGGCGTGAAATTTTTTTTATTGGACATGGTGCGGAACATTTTAATAATTAGAACAGTGTGTTTTATACGTTAGCTTAGCTGTCTAATGAACAAGGTAGTAGGGGTTTAAATATGAACATAATCTTTTAACGTATTGACCAGTGGGAATTAAAATAAATCCGGTATGGTATGTGATATTTCATAATTAAAGTTTAATTATAAAATATCACATACCATACCGGTTTTATTTAATTTTTGGCGATTTATTCTCACGAAAAGACATTACAAACTAAAATAAGATGAAAATCGATTGGTTGACTTTCATTTGTTTTTCATTATTGACTTTATACAAAAATATGGATCTACATTCAAAATTTGAGTGATTGTTGTCATACGAATTCCTACGTGGAGCTATTGCAGTAGAATCGTTGCGAATGAACGCACCGCGTGCATTTTAAGTTTAATAGCGTTCCGTACTGGAAACTTCTACTTGAAGAAAGTACCTCGAGAAAGACTTAGTACGATGTTAAATAATGACGAATTGAAAGCGATGGTGGAAGCTGATCCTCTTAAAATGTTGACCCATTTGCATTGAATTAGTAAGACAAAACTTGAAAATTGGGTTCGTTTTGACTAGCCACAGAGAAGCGCGTATTGAATCTGCCTAACCTTATCGAACCGGAACAGAAATAAAGGGATTTTGGACTGAATTGTGAAGTGAATCGAAAAATGGATTCTCTACAATTATCACGAACGAACTACGCAATGGCTAAACCCCACAACAATGCCCTATAGCGAAACTCACCAACATAAAATCGATGATAACTGTTTGGTGGTCACTCCAGGGTATAAATGTATTCCTAGGAAAGCAGTTCATAATGCTTTTACTCAGTTTGTCCAGAGTCGAGGGACCCTATTGTATAACTTTATATCTATCCCGATAGCAATCGTCTTTAATCAATATAATAATTGTGGGACGCGACTATACATTAGTTACAGCTTTAGGCTGGACCATAACTAACAAGTGTAAACAGCATGATAAATGTATTCCTTGGAAAGCAGTTCAAAATGCTTTTACTCAGTTTGTCCAGAGTCGAGGGACCCTATTGTATAACTTTATATCTATCCCGATAGCAATCGTCTTTAATCAATATAATAATTGTGGGACGCGACTATACATTAGTTACAGCTTTAGGCTGGACCATAACTAACAAGTGTAAACAGCATGATAAATGTATTCCTAGGAAAGCAGTTCAAAATGCTTTTACTCAGTTTGTCCAGAGTCGAGGGACCCTATTGTATAACTTTATATCTATCCCGATAGCAATCGTCTTTAATCAATATAATAATTGTGGGACGCGACTATACATTAGTTACAGCTTTAGGCTGGACCATAACTAACAAGTGTAAACAGCATGTACAATTACTTTAGATAACATTATAGATAACTCTATATTACACCAAAAAAAAATACAAATACATATAAACTTATACACCATATTACATATATTGTACTAAAGGTGAATGTGATTACGACGAACTACTTTTCCCTTTTGCCGCTAACGTGTTTCTTCCTTATGTTACTTAAATCTAGCTCCCATATTGCTAGAATTAATAGAATAATTAATAATAGAATCGTTAGAAAATTAGACAATTAATTTTACTAAAATCTATTTTATTCAGGTATGCATTCGCCATGTACACGACTGACGCTGAAGCGAGTAACGCTATAAGGATGTTTAACAATTACATGATTAGACCATCTTGGCAGTTAGGTGAGAATGATACGTGAATAGAATAACAATAAAAAATGTCTTACATTACATTGGCATAATAGGATTTATTATTTTAGGAGTATGCCCGTCGATTAACAACTGCCGCATATTCATTTCCCGTATTCCGCCAACGACTCCTTCGGCTGAGATTGTTCGACTGCTGTATGCCTTAACGGATGAGGTGCAAGAGGTGCGCATCAGGCGATCCATAGCGTCATGCGCTGCAATCGTCGAGTATAAATCGCACCGTGGCGCGGCAATGGCACGGAAGGCGCTGGTGGCTGCTGCTGCAGCGGCTTGGGGCTGCGGGGCGCGCCCAGCAGTTGATTGGTCGCTACCACAGTCTCCATCGCTGCTTAAACAATATCGCGAGGTTTGTTTTAATTTTGTTGAGAAGGAAAAAGTTTTTGTGCAACAAGCTTTTTTATTATTTATGTAATTGGTAAGGGAAAAAGTTTCTTCGCATTTTATATGAAAATTAAAAATTTTTTTTTCAGAGTTACATTTAACTACAGTATGTATATGCCATTTTTTTGTAGACTTTCTGCCATCTCGTAGGTTGAGACATGATCCTGTTGCTGTACAAATTTTAGGACTACTGATAAAAAAAAACGCAACAAGTAGTTTTGGCAGTCCTCTCTGAATATTAATGTAATGCTGTCTAAAGAATTCTGAAGAGACCGAAACAGGTGGAAATTTGAAGGTGCAACAAGGTCATGGCTATATGGCGGATGCATTATCACCTTCCAGCCAAACTTAATTTTTGCTAAGTGGTCTAGCGTTAACGTGATGAAAGATTTGTTTGATTTGAGATGATACCCTTTCTATTAATGAATTCCAGCCGCTTTATCTCAACTTCTTGGTTTAATCTTATCAGTTGTTGACAGTAGAGATCCTAATCGATGGTTCTGCCCGGCGGTAAAAGCTCATAATGAATAATGCCCTTCACTCAAACCATAGACACAGCATCATTTTATTGCGAATTAACCCAGGTTTTGCCACAGTCTGTGAAGCCTGACCGACCTTTTTCGCACGTTCTTGTCATACGTGATCCACTTTTCATCACCAGTTCTTCATTCGTTCAGAATCTCTTCAAAACGGTTCGGTGTCATTACGTCTCAATAAATAATCGCAAATGAGTACGCGGTTCATTAGTTTTCTTTCAGTGAGCTCTTGTGGCACCCAAATATCGAGCTTTTTTGTGACAACTTTTTTTAAATGTTTTGTGGTCAATTCCCAGTTCTTCAGCTATGTCGTAACTGTTGATATGCCGATCTTGCTTCAATTGTTCCGAAATAGCGTCCATTTTATCCGTGACCAGAGCGATGTGCATATTTGACATCAAAATTCCTGGATTGAAAACGCTTAAATCAACTTTGTGCTACTCTTACTGACACTGCATTAGGTCCACAAATGTCACATTTTTTTTAAAAAAAGAAAAACAAAATATAGTCGGAAACAAAATTTTTCTATTCTCTTTTGTTGAAATGTCACCTTTTTACTGTCATGAAAACCAGCCAGATACAAATAGTACAGCCAAAGATATTTTATTACAAGTTTATACATACTATATGCGAAGAATTTTTAATATTTCTTTTCCATTAATATCTAGATTCCGCTGAGATTGTGATCAAAAGTTTAAGTTCTTTTTTAAAGATTTAGTACATCATCAGACATAATGCTTTCGCTTCCCTCACCTAGCCGGCTTAAAAATAGTCTAATTTTGGAAAATAATTTGCTACTACTTAACAAATTTTGTAAAATTAACTGTTGGTATCGTGTATTTTAAAACACGTTATTTATATTTAATAAATAGGTATTAAAATTCTATAAACGCATCAAAAGATCATTGCCCCTGTCATAATAAAAGTGTTCAATTGTTAGATCACGTTTTTAAAATACCTCCGATTCGTGTCAATACATTAACATGGCTCCCAAACTCCTCAATAACAACACTAATTTTAACATCACATTTGAATCGTCTTTGGCAATTTTACGTTTTAAAGAATTAATTTCCGTTTTGATTTGATTAAATAGTCTAGTGTTGTTGTGGCAGATTGGGCGTTGGAGCCCGGAGCGCGGCGTAGAGTTGACCCGTGCGCCCGAGGAACCTGGCACGCTGTCGCCGCCGCCCGCTGCGCCCTCGTACACTCTTGAACCTTGGTCGCAGGCACGCCGCCTGCGCATGATACAGGAGGCGCAACGGAACGCCGCCGCTGCTGAGTGAGTCCACTAGTTACACTGATGTAGAACTGGGCGCTTTTGACATTATTAAACATTTAAATAATATCATGAGCTCGATGTGATATATAAGTACCCGTACATTATTAATGTAGCCTCTCCCATAGATTCTATAACTCCATAAATCACGTGTTGCTTATCGTGTAGTTGTGTTGACAGCATTAGGGAAGAATGTCTCTTTCACTCAACTCGATATGACTACAAAATTTGTTGTCCATTATTACTGTCTTCGTGGATGTACGTATGAAGACCAAGTTCTTAAGACGTACTAGTCAAGCGTGTTACTGGGCGTGCCTCTGCGCCTTAGAGAAGATTCTAAGTAGATCGATTGCGTATAAGTATGTTCCTTGACGGTTGAATTGGTTAGGGTTGGGTTGGAGTAAAATACGGGTGGCGTAAAATACACATTTATTTCGAAGGAGCCTATTACTACCAGTCGTCGGAAGATCAGAAGAAATAAAACAATTAGATATAAATTTTTAGTAGAATAATGGCGGACGTAAAAACGATGTGAATTAGATCGAAATACTTTCGGTTATGTAAAATACTGTAAACAGTGGCGGCAGCAATAAAATCATCCTAACAAGTTTCAAAGCGAATAAAAATGGTCGCCTATTATGCGGTTTTAGATAAACCCACTGGGCAAGTAATCCCTACGAGAGAAACCTAGTTGTACGTTCAGATTGTAGAGTGGTGTGGCATGCTGTGGAGTGGAATTTTTATATCCATTACACTCTTATCGCGCACAATTATTAAGCAGCAATATAAATGATTTTGCAAAATAACTAATTCTCGATTTAGCAGCACAATTTACTCATTTTGCTGCTAAATCACAACGCGTATCTCTAATGTGGGAAACTGTGCACAGCAGTTTGTCGTATCTATTATGCGGTCAAAATAAAACTAGGATGGACTTTTCTGCAAATTGTGAGGGGCATATACATGATCCTTAACTTCAATTAACACATATGTGAAGTTTGTCAGTGTTGCAGTCCGTCCTATTCTTGTTTTGACCACACAATCTGATGATCTGTAGGGAGGACCAGCCAATTTTTCCTGATATATCATAGTGGACTTTATGCAGGTGGTCGAGCCGCATGTCGGCGCTGGAGTCGCTGACATCGTCGCTGAGCCTGGGCGCGGCCGCGGGCGTGTGGACGCCGCCGCCGGCCGCGCCGCACGCGCCGCCCGCCGCCGACTTCAACCCGTGGACCGCACGCCACCCGCTGCAGGGTTTCATCGCCAACGCCAACACTCAACAGTGAGTCGCCTCATTGTTACGCAGTATCAATAACACTAATTCTAACAAACATCCTTAGCAATAATGTTATTAAAATTTTGTGCCTTGCGGGGTTATTCCGCTATGTGAAGTATTGGAATTGGTTTCTTTTGTATTTATTTCGCCATGTGTGGTGGCAAAAAATTGTAAAAACAATCTAGAGCCTCTGATTAGGGTAGTAGCATAGCATTTATACTTTTTAAATTATTACTTATGCCATCAGTGAAGAAATGAAAATCTTTTTGGCTCTATGGCAGACACTGAAGATTTTCTATTAAGTATACTTTGAATCAGGTTTTAATTTCATTAATTCATATCTAGGAAAATCGGAATTTATTTTTAGTTTGTGTATTTTACTACAGTGTATGAGAGTAAGATTTTATGCTAAAAATTTAAACAGTTCATTACATCAAAGTTTAAAATAAATGGTTCATTTTACATGTATATGCAGATATGCACTATCTCTCTTCTCTCAGCATAACCAGTTGATATTTTGTTATTTCTGACCTAAGAAACGATAAAGGTCTAGTTTGATGAAGCAGGTCCGTTTTATTGGTATATAAGGTTCGTCTGAGATGCTTTTATAAATTTAAGCAAATTTCATGATATTATCAAGTCTGGAAGTTTCAAAATAAAAAGAAACTCAGTAATTGATTGGTAAGTTTATATACTGCGTAACAATTTTTAACATTAAAATTAATTTCTTTTAATTTTTATTTGCTGATTAACTTATTGCATGAATTAATTAAATAATGTACAGGCGTCGTGCGCACCGCACGTTCGCTGTTAGGTTTTATGGAGTGTAAGAGTTTGTGTTTGTCGAACAAATCTAAAAATAATACTAAATAGCTTATGCTTATGTGCTTGAAAGAGCGTATTATTGACTGTTTAATTTTTATAAATTTGTCCCTGTTTACTTACATCGCATATTATACTTTTTATATTTTCTCATTATGTAAAGTATTCTAAGCAAAAATATTAACCTATTTGTGAATATTAGGGAAAATCTTTTGATTTAATGAGATTCATAGAGATTTTTTGTTAATATACATCAATTACCTACTACAACGATATTTTTAGCATTGTTGCTTTCTTTTCGCATGTTTGGTGTGGAAAACTAATGTGAAAAAATAATAATCTGCATGTTTATACATCTTTCAGATGTTATTAATATTTTAACAAACGATCGACGTCTCTGGAACGTTTCTTACAAATTATTTTAATAGCATTTATTTTAAATTGTTGACTTTTGTAAATATAATATATTAATTTTAACCTAAAACGGTTTATTGTAAAAGTAATAACATAATTTCATTTACTTATCATATTATAGAATTTTATCATAGAAAAAGAAAATAACTGTTCTGGGTTTGTAACAAGACACAGTTTAAGAGTTCATGTGCAGAATACTATACTCTGAACTCCTTTGAATCAATATAAATTTTACTGTAATATCTAATCTATTTTTGCTAATATTTGTTTGTATGAGTTAAACTGGTCAAAAAAAGTTAAGTTAGACCAATTTCAAAATCAATTGAATATGCACTTGTTTCAATAGATATCCTTTATCATTGTTCCAATCGTTGCTTGTAGTTTTATCTTATCAAAAGACGGCTCACCTCTGTGTGTGGTGTCAAGTTTCGCATGACAATGTCTAACTTGAATGGTACAGTTTAACGTATAACAACCATAATTTAGACCTCCGTGCTGTAGAGCTGTCATATTGAGCAATCTCTTACACTCCTTGTAAGGCATAAGAGAGGTAAATTTTAAATTTTAGACATTGTTTTAAATAATCCTAATATATATTTTAATTAAGAATCCAATTGAATGGCATAAATATTTATGTATTAAATTCGAAGCTTTTATATTGCAATATCGGTATATTTAAGCGTGTGTCTACAATATTGTTTTAATTTTATGAATTAAGGGCAACCGTAGGCAAAGTCGGGCCGCGCAGGCTAGGGCTATATTGCACAACTGGCAGTCTACATTTTTTGATGTTTTTTCAACGAAATAATAAAAGTATTCATGTTGTTGTAGTTTACTATTTCTGTGTGTATGTTATAAAATCAGGTTTTAAGTTCTTAAATCAATTTCGATCTGTTTTCTCAGCGATGATTAACACAGCATTATGAAATTATCTATCTACAAATAATTAACAAAATCTAGACTTTTGTAAAGAGACAATATGAATTTATCTCTCGATGTTTTATGTGTTTTTAATAAATATTGCATGCCAGCACGTATTAGTTAATAAATTTAAGTATAATGATTTAAAGTGTTGTTTCATTTCAACTTTGTTTAGAACGAACATTATAAAATATTATAAATGCGGCTCATAAAGCCGCGCATTTAATGCGCACTGGCTAAGTTCAGTGAAACTAAACCTGTTGTGAGGTATTTATAATTATATAATGTTATTAAAAGGTGATTGATAAAATATCTTTCCATTTGACCGCGATGGAAGCAGACATGTAGGACGATGTTTTCCTTCAATGCCAGCGGCCGGGGCTATGGCGCGTGGAAACTGTCATCAAAGTATACAAAGCGCTCGCGCAGCGCGGCCGCTTCTTCACCTCCGGTCAGCTATGGAATTTTCAAGTGTGAATTTTTGATCGTGTTGATTAATATTAAGAAGTAATAAATTGTTTTGAGCATTTTATTGCACTGCGATGGCGATTTGCGACAAGTGGGTCTTCCTGAAGATTGTAGAGTGTGTGAGTGTTTTACTTGGATTTTAATTTTCATAGCAATAGATTATATTATCTCGTTATAAAGTCTAATTGATTGGGATTTCATTTTATAAACTCATTGAGCTAAATGTGATAATTGTTAGTTTCAAATAAATTTTAAAGTTTTTAGTGTATTTTGCAGCGCAGTAAATTAACATAAACAAAAAATAAAACTAAGTTTATCGCAGTTAGCATTTCGAAATGTTAAAATTTGTTGCTGGTTTTAATATTTACACTTGTAAACACATTACGTTATGTTACGACTTGTGAGTTAGCGAGTCTCGTATCACCTATTGCGACAACATTCGGCAGGCGGCGGTGGGGACCATACCTGATGTAATAAGCATGTGGCCCTTAAACATTTTTAGTATTAGGAGGTACTAAGATTTGAAAGTTTGAACCGGTTTAGCGATTGAACAACTATTTATATCTGTTTTATCGTCGAATAAATAACTTGTTTACTATCCATTGGAAGATATTTATCAGACTAACTATTAGATAGTATTTAGTTTTGCTAAATCATATATGGCATGTGTGTTGTTTTTAACTACTGCTAAACAAATATCAGATTTTAATCATAAATCACAAGATTCTGACTTATGGGTCCGCCGCTGCTGACTAGATGGCAAGTTGCGATCTTTTGCGTGTGTGATACTTTTTACAGATTTTACACCTAAATCGTAATTAAATAATGTTGATATATGTAAATGTTAATGTTAAAACAATCTAGCAATTTTATATTGATGATTAAATTGTTTTTATCATATCATCATCTTGAGCCTATAAATGTCCCACTACTGGGCCAAACCCGTCCCTCATCTCCACTTCGTATTACTTTTGATAGATGGCGGTATGAAAGATTATTTGCGACAAAGATCACTGGATCAGTAATAAAGATAGATAAAATTACGAAGTACAGTCGAAGTAAAACTATCTTTTTAAAAAATGTTACTTTTCCATGTTTTCCCATTGCATTCTTAGTTGAATCGCTTAAATTGCAAATTAAAATCTCGTGGGAAATAAGTTAAATATTATGAATCTATATAAATCTGTGCAGATTGCAGTGATTTTATATTACATTTAGATTATATGATTGTGCTATTAGTGAATGAAAACGATCGAAATAGACTTGTTTGGTGATTCAAGATGCAAATATAATAGCAGAATAAAATTGGTTAAATTTTCTTTAAATTGAAAAGTCGGGCGATATTTTTTTTTATAAAAAAATCTGTCAAGTAATTGGCCTAACTGTTACCCTCATGTTTAACTCACCTGTTTCGATAGGGTTAAATCAAATATGATTGTATGTAGCTATGTGTCGTGTAAATGAAGAGATTATGTATTTATTTTGAATGTGTTAATGTGCGATGTACCAAAAGATAATTTTTTTAGAGAAGTCTCATATGGTGATATAAGTAAAACAAATAGTATATAGAAATTGCACTTCCTTAAACTGTTATAAAATGGTATGAGAGGTTATCAATTTGGTTTCAATCCCATTTAATTGTATTTATCAAATTATCGTTCTCGAGAATACATGCAAAAATAACAATCTGTTCGTTAGTATTAGCTTCTATTAAGACCAAAAGAAATTGGGTTTGTTAAAAACGTGATAAATATATACAATTATTGCAATTGACTGCACTTAGTTCGATAAAAAAGTTTGGCGCCTATTTTACATGTGTTTTTTATTTATTACCTAACTACCTACCTAAATGTAAACTGACACTGAAAATGGCAGTATACTTTTAGTTAATTGCGTTTTGTAATATTAGGAGTGCCTTTTTGTTCATATTCTGTGTGCCTTATGAAATTAGTTTTTGTATTCTACACTTGAACGCTCCATTTACGTGTTGTTCGTTGTAAGTACAACGATTAGGCTGCGCAGGCACAGCGCGTGCGTTCAATGTCACTCCCACGCCTCTGACTATGCTGCTGTGACAGCACGAGGTGACAATCGTCCACTTTAGGCTACTGGTTTGTCGACGGCTATTGTTGTTAGAACAATAGGGGGATGCTACTAATGAAGCTTACAATGTTTTTTGACTTGTGAATTTGTATGAATTATCTACTAACCCACCTACTGAAGGTGAAAGGTAAGATTTAATAAATACCTAATTGGTAACCAATTGCTCCAGTAACTTAAAAAGTCTATTCATTATATTAAATTTTGCATTAACATTGTATTTGCGTTACACGAGTTCCTTTAAAGTAAACCAATATAATTACGGTTAAAAATATTTTTTTAATAATACTGATTTGGCTCGCAGCCAGGTTCCTTTTATAAATATTAGGTACCCAGTGAAGTTAATCAGGTTATTATCTTTATTCAATAACGTGTTTTGAATTGTGCATCATGGGTTTTTCAAAGTCTATTGGAAAAAATTTGCCAATTCGCAGTGGATATGATTAGGGTTGGCAGAACTTCACTGAATGTATTTTTGAGTGCGACTATTGCGGGTTCAATTCTTTATAAGGTAAATTAGCAATAATTTATTCATAGTTTGGTGTGTGAATTCAGTTTCACCTTATTTTAAAGATTTATTACTGCATAAACCAGCAGCTCTGACCTATTGGCATAGTTCATCTACAGCTGACTGGATACCGAGTCATCCTACATCAGAGAAACACATGAAGAGTTTGAGCCATAACACCATTACGCTGGCCCAATTCGGCTTTGTGGGTTTTGCGGTTGCCATAACAACCGAGACCAACCTCTCGATCTCGAGACAGCAAATTTAATTGGACCATCCAGGGACCAACCATGGCGAAGATTGCTTTGTTTTCGTTGTCGAAACCAGATCGCCCGAACCAATACGCCAACGAGCCCCTCAGTGACATAGTATATGTATCTTATTTTAATGTACCTATACACCCAATAAGATATATAGGTAGGATTACTTGCGATATAGCAGACATTTGACATGCAATTAACAGTTATAAGTTATTTCGTGAAGAAAATTTTGTTTTTATTTTCGTTTAAAACTTTTGTAGTTTTATGTTTCTTATTTAGATATGTACATCATATTTGAAATACCTATTAAAAGAATTTAGTTGAAAAGGTGAGATCTTCGGTTTTATTTATCATCGTTTATTCTAGTAGACTAGCAGTAGTTGTTGATATCAATAATTTTTATTCTTCAACGTCTGTCATTAATGTATACATGTTTATTTGTCAGCTGGTATGCGTGGCGTGCTTGGTCGCCAAGCGCGTGTCTGCGGATGACGAGGCGCGCTTGTCGCTGTTGTTGCAGAAATTCTCCAGGGAGTGGTCGCTGCTCACCTCCGTCACTTGGGACTCCGTTGGTGGAGCATTCGCTGATGCTGTATATGGAGGTTAATGTTTAAATTTTATAATAAAATGTAACATTTAATGAAACTATGAAGGTTCTTATGAAGTTAAAAAAGAATGACAAACAAGCATATGACCTCCGTAATCGGTAATTATATAATTGTTTATTTATAGATCGTTGTAACCCCAAGTGTGTAAGTTAAATATTCCAAGGATGCATTACATAGACTGTAAGATGTGGTGTGGATGAGCCGGATGAGTTGGGGGCTATCTCTGGAGCTACTGCTTTCATTGTATAAAAGGTAGATTATTTCACATGGACATGTTAGTTATGATTATCACATGTCCATCTGTTAAGTAAAAGAAGCGATCAAAAGTTAACTGTTACTTTTTGATATTTCTTCCCTAAGGTAAAAACCCACTGTTGAAAAATAATTTCAAACCATTCTTATTGTTCATCCAGAATAAACTCGTGCTCCACAAGTTGATTTGTACTTTTATTGTGAACGTACTTGTCACTGGAATCAATAAGCAAGCTGTAAGAATACTTTCTCGAACTTATGATAAATAATTGTTTTGTTGTTACCAGGTTACGTAATCATAACTTTCGGGTTGCTGTTGGCGAGAATTTTTCAAGAAATACCGCGAGGACGACGGTTGCTGGAAGGATTCTTCCTCGGCTTTGGAATGCTGTTTTTCCTTATTTTGGGTATGTTGTAGCCTTAATATTTTGCTTTACATCTGCAAGATTATAATTGTTTATAATAATTCATGTCGTCCATAGGTGGTCTAGAACTGGCGTCTCTAGATTCAGTACCAAGGAACTTAGTGGTGAATGCGTCAGTATTGGGCACACTCTCGCTGATCGTGGCGGCCCTTTTTCTCGTCGACCTCATGGGTCCAAGAGTGTATATGACTACTCATCACTCCCAGACGGAGAGAACCTCTTCACCGATTGTTGAAAAAAAAGAGGCGATCGCTTCTCAACCAACCATTAACGGACAGTTACCAAAAGATAAACAAAACGGACATGTACCTGCCGAAAGACCAAAGGATTTGGATTTAGAAAAGAACAAAACTGACATAACCAGTAAGCTGGAACAACCCCACCTTCTAGATTCTCCGAAACATGGTTACACGAAATTAGACGGGGCTTTGCAGACCGAAGTGCTGGAAAAGACAAAATTTGGTTCGTTGCGTAGCGGCATGGAGGGGGGTAATTACGTGCGACTCTCAGACCCGCTATTTGAACCAGTAGATAGATACCATTATGAACAAGAACTAGCCAAGTTCAACGAAAAATACTTTAGGGAGTACTTGAATTCTTACGATGCCAACAGACTGTCCGTGAGGGAAGATTATTTGCCCGAGCTTCAGACCCCTGTTTTCTCAAAAGTTAAAACGGGAAGATTAAAAAGTTTATACGATGATGTATCACCAACGTATGATCAGAAGCGACAGTCTAAGTCACCGACTCGAGCTCGAACAGTAGCGGCTCCTACTTTGCAGCAATTGGAGGACTATTTACGGTCATCTTCTAGATCAAAGAGAGGCGATACGCCGGCTTTATTTCCCATGGATCCAATCGACGAAAAAGACAAGGACCTTTATGAAACTGATGGCAGAGCGTCGGGGACACCTACAGACCGCGGCTACGTGCAGTACGCTGCTGGTAAGTGGCCGGAAAAACGGGAAATACGGACTCCGAGGCATAGTCCTACGTAATAGCTATGTCTCCACGCAACGACTGATGATTGTGTACTTTTCTTGAGTGTGTGAACTTTAAATTAGCCATTGTATTACATATAGTAACTAATATTTTGTACATTACGTTACGTTTGATAAAATAAATTAATTTAACTACTACGAGTTCTATGCTATTTATTCGATGACTAATTTTAAAAGAAGATATCACTGAAAAGATAGAATACCTACTGATGATAATCTACCGTAGGCTAAGGTGCTGCTAGCTGACTTTTGTCCCATGTTCTAGCCACCTATGACGAAGAATAAATCGAGAAGGAAAAGAATAAATGTAATAAAATGTAAGTCCAATCAAAGTCCTGACCAGGAAGGGAGATATGGTCGATAAAGCTATTTAGACTATTTGTCATAGAACAAGGTTTTTTCTATTTTACCTGCAATTTTATTTTTTTAATAGCAGGAACAGATTTTTAAACAAAAGAATGACAAAGTTAATATGGAACTTGTTAATTTATAGGAACTTTGTTGCTCCAACACATAAGTGGAAGATTAGAGTTAATTTTAAAATAATGAGTTTGTGTGGCACATACATAGTTCACACGCGGCCACAAATTACATTGTTGTTAAAATATTTGAGTCATTTGTCATTTGTCATGACGTTCATACATATCTCCTTTACATTTGCCTTCGAAAATTAATCTACAACCTAAATCGCATTTATATCTGTCTCTTCAAACGGGTGGTTGCGATGTGCATCACCATTACAACTTTTTTTCAGTAAAAAATGATCTTGTTAATTTGCAAGGTTTTACTAAATGGTGGTAATGAAATTTAGTTTTGGTTGATTCACCTTATATTCGGCCTTGATTTGTATTGGTGAATGAGATTCTTTTATTCAATACCTCGTAAGAATTAACACTTAATAAATCACTCGAACACCATAGCCTCGTGTCTCGGTCTACGCTTGAATAGCTCAGTGATTTCGCAACAATGCTACTAAAAGATCAAATTTAGAATGCGCCGCTAATATAGTCCCAAGTGCATAGTTCAATGAATGATATAGCTATGTTGGAATAAATTAGCGAACCTTTGAACCCAAGGCCGTTGGTGTCAAGGACCGATGAACTGGTTTAATTGTTGGAATAGACAAGCTAAGAGCAAGCACCTTGTCTTGGCATGTTGTTGATTATTATCACTGATTTTTTATACTTGATAGCAACGAAACGCGTCGCTTGTTGTATTTGTATTTACGAAAATATACATAGGTTAACGTTTTATCTTTATAACTAATAAGAATCTTGTGAAATTTCGATAGAATGTGAATCTGAAGTCAACAGTAATTAATTATTTTGTTTATAAAATAATGCACGTAGGTTGTATAAAACATGCCTATACTTAGGTTTTACGTGGTCGAAATGAGAATGGGATGGATTTGTCAGCAAATTGTTATATCATAGACATGTGACTAACATCACTACAGTGACTGCGTATGGTTTACCAAAAACAGCAACGAAATCAAATAAAATATTTTAAGGTTTAAATAAAAAATGTTTTAATATTAATCAAACATATTTTTAATTATTAGTCAGTATATGGAGTGAAGTAAGTCAGTGATGCAGTCCTATTATCATTTTGATCGAATAATATTTCTTAGCAACTGTTCAACACCTTACTATGTATTACTAACAACACGATGCAGCTGGCAAGGTTAGACTAACGTTAATTGAATTGATATCTAATGCCGCACAATTTATACTTGTCTATTGGCTCACGAGATTATTATGAGACCCAACAAGCAATTCCTTATATTAATGCAATTTTAGGTGTATAAAAATAAAAAGGTACATATGAATAAAAAAATAAATAATGGAATTCAAATGCACAAATAAATAAATATGTTTAAGAGAATCTTTTTACTGGCAGCTATAGTTTCCATTAAGCCTTTGGTAAATTTTGTTTATGAAATAATAGTCATTAGCAAACAATAGTGTTTCGTGGGCGTACGTCGCTTTAATAATTTACAAGTGACCTTTTATCTGTCACCTGTTTGTCTGCCAGGGCGGTGCAATGGATTGACTTGTGAATTTTTATACTTATGTAGGTATTACCTAAAGTTGTTACAACAGTCAAAACCCGAAAATACTATTCCATTGAACCCTACATTGGCATGCGCGGTCAAAACACTTGCTGGCAAAATTGTTATCCAATTCGGAGATGACACATTGTCATGACACCTACCTATTTGGAATTTAAAAAGTTCTATAGTGAATGTATTTCTTATCTCACTTTTTTATATTAACGAAAGCATGCACGTTTTCTCTAATCGCCTGAAAATTTTATCCTCTCCTGCCCGTTGGCGTTTCTCATAAATATATGTATTTGCTTCCACGAGACTTACTGGTATTGTTTGTCGTGATGTGTGAATGTTAGATTGAAGTTATCATAATGGAGTTTTGTTGATATTGCTTAGAGAATAAGCTTTTGTGGAGTCATTCATTAAATACATTGGCTATATATTTTGAGTAGTTTATGATCCAGTTGTACATTCTTACCAATACTCCTAACAGCTGTCTTTAGACAGTATAATTACTCAGATACTGTTTTTAGACTAATACAGTATAATACTCTACACTAATACAGGATAATTACAGTATAATACTCCTAATTACTGGTTGTATCAGAAATAGGTTTTCTTTTAGTTAAATTGTGCGGGTAATGTATATCATAATGATATGAAGATGCAGAACGCTGACCAATATGACCACCATTCGATACCCTTAGCTCCGTGGACGCTATAATCCCAAATTTAAATAATTTTTCTTGCTGTTGGCTTTTTCCGAGTACTTAGATTAATTTTACACGCCCATGATTCACATTAAATTATTGTCGTCCATTTGTTATGCAGATTGAATAATTTTATGACGTGACACATTTTATTACTATACCTGAGCGAGGTATTCTCACGGTAGACTGACATGACCTCGTCTTATTCCTCCTGTTATTGAGTTTTAATGGTAGAAGAGACATAAATGTCTTAAAGTCGGGGTCAAAATATTTACTATTTGTATGTTCCCTTTAAGTGTGAGTCATAAAAAACATATTTTTTTAAAGAAGTAGTGCAATTTTTTGCCTCATATATGACAACTGGGTCATTCGACGCGGGTAGATTTTAAACAAAGGTTTTTACAGTCAATATTCAATACTAGGTATCTTAAAATTTAAGCCGCTCTCAATATTTTAAGGAATGCCAAAATGAGAACTTATCATTTGATTACTAGCTCTTAATATTAAAGGTGAACTTACAGTAATTTCGAAACCTAGATTTAGTGTATTTATAACATAAATCTAGTTTGATGTGTATAGCTTAATCAAGATTTAAGAAAATGCATGTTTTAAGGATTTTATTTTCGCTACATAAATGATTAAGTATTTAAGAACCTACTAACACTAACTTTTGGCGAATATTTACATAAAAAATTGCTTACATAAAAATAGAAAATTTAAATTATAATTAATAATTGTAAGCAAATAAAGCCTTTTGTAAGTCTTGTAACATGATTAATGTTGAATGACAAGTACCTCCCGTATTTATTGCCTTTACATAATTGTAAAAGATTGATTTGATTAAGATTTACCCTAGTAATCTGAGTTATCTTAGTTAACCATTTGAGCACATA
Source organism: Acentria ephemerella (assembly GCA_943193645.1). Classification (NCBI taxonomy): domain Eukaryota; kingdom Metazoa; phylum Arthropoda; class Insecta; order Lepidoptera; family Crambidae; genus Acentria; species Acentria ephemerella. Next base: position 2,923,465 of record OW971886.1, on the reverse strand, counting down.
ACCTACAAGACAGCATGTAATCTTATACTACTGTGACGACATAAATGCGTCAAGCGCGATAAGTTGGATAAAGTTTACATTGGTGCCTTCTTGATCGCTATACATTTAAAATGTGTTGTCACTTGGTGTTTGTGTATCTTGTAGATGTCGCTAGCGTTAATAAATGTCTGTAACCGCTAAATTAGGTACGAAGTTCCACACCACAATGATATGTGGTAGAGCGGTCACCCATAGCTGTTGTAGAAGGTCACGGAGTAGCATCCGCGCCAGGAATTTCTTTCATAATAGTAGTCTTGACACTTTTCATACTAATAGTATAAGCATTGAAGGTCGTCTGGTCAAGTTGTCAGGCTAGATACTAAAACAGAGTTACCAAGTGCGAGTCCCGGAGTTCAAGTGTTGGTATGATGAGTGCGAGCATTTGTTCACGAGTCATGCTTTTTTTATAAAAGACAAAAAATTGTGCAATTATTGTTTTTATTTCGTTACCTTGTAAATATAAATATGTATAGCTGGTGTGATTTTGAGTAAGATTTGTTTATTTATAGCAATATTACCCGTATAGTCTTTTCAAACTTACTAAGTACGACATTCAAACCACTATAGTAAAAAGTCACCTGGACGTATGATACGCCAGTTAGTCCGTGGCATTGTCGAGACCATTACCAATCTTAAAGAATTAGCAATACAATAATGGCTCGAAATTTATTTTTAATTAACAAATTAATTAAGTTTCCTTAATATTAAGTAGGCTATTCAGCTGTAGAACAAAAGAACGGCTTTATTATTGAAAAATCGTCAATGATAGAGATGTTTGTTAGTTAAATTATGGTTATGAGTACATACATATACCGACGTTAAACATGTACGGTGTGAATCCACCAAAGATGCAAGCAGCACGGGGTCGTGTCACCGGCCTTGATGCTAAACGTATAGGTAAACGTATGGACAAGTACAACTTTTTACCATCGTCGTGGGAAATACGCCAGTGGCCTTCACGGGGCCGCAAGCGCATCCACCTGATTCTTCCTTACATACTCAGGTCTGTAGGCTCCACACTGGGAAATATCTAAATTTTTAAATGAGATCTTATCTGATTGTGGGATGAAAACTTACGATCCAGTCATTGATTTATAAATAACACTTTTAGAACATGAGCTACGTTTTGTTTTGTTGTCACTCGTAATTGTATTATTATTTAACTTAAATAGGTAATACTAACATTACATTAGTGCAATTTTTTCTTTCAGTTCTGTTATGTACATAAATGCACGGAGAATGAAATATACTAACTCATAAAGTGTCACACGTAGTGCTAGCAATGCACTGGATACATTAATTTCGCTAAACGTCCAATAAATATTTTCTTAATCTTGAAGCATTTTTGAAATTTAACATACTTTATAATTAAGTATTGGTATTTTGGTTAATTAATATATATAAGTATTATATTTATATTTACTTACAATACAAGATTCTATTTTGAAGAAAAGTAAATCAGAATTAAGGAGAATAGTGGGATAAAAGGTAACGCAGATTTTTCTAGTGGATTAAGCGGCATAAGGGAATTTTTATTAGTTTTTTCAGCAGTTGGTAAAGCCAACGTACCATGTTGGCACCATATACATTAAAAAAATATTTTTTTGTGAAAAAGTGACACTCGTATTGTAAGTCTTACTGCTACCACTTTAGTATATGTATTGTTCAGTATATGACATCAATTTCATATCCTCATTTTATATTTATTTTTACTTCAAGACAGAAATACAAGTATTTTTATTAATAGCCCAGTTACTACAAATGTTATTATAGGGCGCACATACAAATATAATTTCCAATTTTATCCAGTTGATTAGAGTTTCGTACACATGACCTTAATTTTATATCCGGCTGGTATGGAACTGAAATAGTTTCATTTCAATGAAAATTTGTAGTAACACATCAAAATATAGACTTTTTAGGTCGCTTCCCAAATTGGCTGATCACTGCTCTCATTCCAAATCCTATTCCTATTTATTTACCTATTTCAAAATGCATAGTATGCGGTCAGATTAGGAATAGGATGGAGTTTCCTTACCTGTGAGACCGTTATGGTGACAACAGAGATTGCAGAGAGTGAGGGAAAGGCGGCCGAATCTCTAGCATCCGCCAATGAAGGATAGGGTTCGGTAGGACAGTCTATGGGGGCCCTAATTACCTCTAGAGCTCCGGGCACGGTGAAGGGGCGTTGCCCGGCTTGCACCAATGTGTGGGTGCGCCGACTTTAAACGCCGAGTAAGTTGAAGGTCAACTTACTCTACAGATTATAAAATATCTATCTATATCTATTTGAAACCTAGAATATGTTCAAAATGCAAAGAAATTTAGTTTTGAATTAATTTTTGTTTTCTTTTCGTTGCGGAGCGAAGTTTTAGAACCAGACCACATAGATAACCTGATTTCGACCTCGTAGTTCATATAGTTAGAGAAATTTTTGTGAAAATATGTCAAATCTTTTTTGATAGGAACTACTAAGAATTGATACCGTCTGCCGATCTGTTTCTAGAACGTGATTAAGCAAAAACTGGGTAAACACATAGTAAATAAAAATCCTTTGAAACTATAACTTTTATTTTATCTACAATAATATTCTCGTACATCGAATATTTAAAAATATATTACATTGAAAAACATTATTATAGATGACTGCGACCTCGGTGGTCTTTGGACATTTTTATATAAAGTAAATATAATGTGTATCGATTATCCATTTCTGCATCATTAAAATTAATTTAAGTACATTCATAAATAGCACCGTTTCGTGTAATTAAAGGGAAGACAGACAAAGTGAGTCATAGAAACATTAGTCGTAATTCGAAAAGTATGTAGACTTTCCAATATTTGTTGATGGAAATTGACAATACTATTGAAACAACATAATACGAATTCCATGCATAACAAAACGAGTCTTATCTACATAAGTAATTAGTTTATTACATATTAATACGGTGCTAATATCTATAAATACTTATGTAATTAAGTTCATTCGACATTTTACTTAGATTCATTTCAGTTATCAATTTAGATATTGAATTCATTTTATTAATTACATTATTGTATTCTGTATCATATATTTGAGGACCTTTTTTGTTGGAGCTCTTTAAAATCTAGTCTTTGCATCAGTTAAATTAAAATGGTTCTTAATATATTAGATTATATTAAAATGTGTACTTAAAAATTTTATTGAATTTTTAACAATAAAATAGGTCTATTTCTATTATCTAGAAAATGTACTTAACGTATTTCAAAAAATATATTCGTTGGTTACACTTTTGGAATGTTAATAAATCATATATTCATTTATAAATATAAAAACAATTAAAACTATCAATGATTAAAATGAAAATAGAAGATTTTAAATTGCGTGTGTTTCGCAAAACGAAACAATTAGTTTGAGCCCAAACATATCCTATTCTCATTTTAATCTGGTTTACATTAATTTATTTCAGACCGTAAAAGGACGGATTTGATTGATTACTGAGGTACGTGCATATAAGTAGAACATACACATTTGTAGACTAAATTACGACAGATCCTCATGTGCTGAAACCTGAAAAATAATAATTTTGTTTATGAAAATGAGTCAACCACACAAGAGAGAACAAAAAAAACAAGTTCTGTTTTGTTTTCTACTACATACATCTTAGTATTGATTAATCCGGGTTTTGGTGATAAGACATAGATTTTTGTAACAAATCACATTGCATAAAATTTCAAAATTCAACCTCTCGTTAGCTTACCACCATCCATTAGTAGTTAGATTATTCAGACCATCATTAGAAGTAAAGTGGTGGTTACCTGGAGAATGTCGCTGGTCGCGCTGTAATGCGACGTACTGGCGCACCAGCCGCGCGATCTCGTGCGCCTGCTCGGCCTGCAGCCGCGTCACCCGCTGCTGCAGCAGCGAACCGCACTTCACGTCCAGGAATAGTGTGCCGTCTTCCGACCGGACCTGGCATCAATCAATGGCCTCTGTTATTGATATATCTACTTAAAAGATCAGGAGCTACACATAATCAAACTAATCAACACCATAGATATTTACAGACATTTCGAAGTGATGTAAATATGTCGCCGTAAAATTATAAACAAAGCTAGATTATAAATTATCTCGAGAAATTGTAATCTGTCGATAGATTGTAACATACTGCTTACAAATAAAGTTATTATTTTTCTATAGATTATAAATTTATCAAACTGAAATTCTTAAATTACAATCTATCGTCTGTTATATTATCAACTGTCGGAAGGAAGGGAAACTGTTCCTGATTGATTGGGTTTACAGTACATAATGAGGTCACACGGGTCCACACGCATACAAAATATTAAAACTCTGAACAGTTTCAGAGTAACATTCAGTAATGTAACTTATTCTACGATTGGTGACTAAAACTTAATATTAAAACTGTTTATCGAAGATACATTTTACAACAACTTCATAAAACTAAACTTTTTTTGTTTTGAATTGTTTTTTTACATTCGACAATAAATGAATTGACAAACAAAATGGCGGCGCGGGGCATATGTCATGTAACGATGCAGTTACCTTCCTGGTGGAGATGAGCTCCGCGTACGGCCAGTGCGTGTCCGTCTCGTGCGAGAGCGGGTGCAGCAGGTGCACGCCGCGCCGGTTGAGCGCCAGCACGTGCTCGCGCCACTCGCCGCCCGCCGCCACGCGCCGCACCGCGAAGAACGACGACCCGAACAGTGGCCAGCGGGACAGGACCTGCGGCACGTTACATGCTTACTTACTCTTCACATCTATAAGGCTCGATTATAATTATGATTTTTGCATAGATGCTTAAAAAATGATATTTTTCAATCTTATAGGACGTGAAAAAGTATAATAACGAAAAATCTGATATTTCGGTGATGAACAAAATGGTGAAATTTGATTATCTAATTTATCTACGGCTGATTTTGGTTACAAAGCTTTAATTTAGATGTATTTCGCATGAACCTGTATTTCGAATGAATTTCGACAAGTGAATTTTTGAAAAATTAATTTGCCTTATGCTACTATATGCTGGTTGACTAACGAGATTTATATTGTTATTTTTTTAGTATTTTACATTTTATAAAATTCAAAAGCATGTAATGTACCTTCAAAGCGAAGCAGAATAAAAAAAGAAGCATAAGTTTCTTTTTTTGCATATTTCACGTTTTGAACTCTTTAATTTTTGCCCTATGTAGTAACAGAGATTATTCGTCAGATAAAAATAAGACCATGTTTCTTAATAAATAGGTATTATAGCACAATCGTGTTTTGTTTAACTTTAGTCTCTACTAGTCCTAAATGCAGATTTTTTATTAGTGCGCTTTTAGGAATATTCAATAATAAATATCAGTGCTTCAAATATAATGTAGCAAGAAAAAATATCAGCTGTGCTATAGAAATAGAACGTTTAGTAAGTTTTAAGGTTCTGTATGAAATCGTATTTTTTAGAGAAAAGTGCACAAAAGAAAATATTACTTTTTGTGAATTGGTCGTTTTAAGAATGTTTTTTGAGTAGTAGTTTGAGCGGACTGACCTGGAGGACGCGCGCCTTGGCAGCGGCGGGCGAGAGCTGTCGCGCGTGCGGCCAGTCGTGCGCGACGGCGGCGTGCCAGGCGGCCGGCCGCGGCTCGCGCAGCGCCAGCAGCGGCTTGGGCAGCAGGAACTTGAGGTCGCGCGCGTGCGGCGGCTCGCCCAGCGCCGCGGCCCGGTGCAGCAGCGCCGCCACCAGCGCCGCGTCGCGCGCCACGCCCGCGCCCAGCGCGCCGCCCGCCGGCACCACCACCAGCAGCCCCTCCAGGTAGTCCGGCGCCACCTTCACATTATCGCATCCTTGTAATTATGTACTATTTCAATCCAGTAACACTAATAATCTACCTTCGGCAGAACCCAGGTCCTCCCCGCTAATGGAGTTATATCCACTTCCTCCGTGGTTGAGGGATTCGGTAATAAAACCACCATCATCGGTCTTGTGATAAAAATGTTTTTTTTTATTACCTGATTGAATAGGACTTCTGTGTAGAGCGGAGGAGCATCATTGCGCAGCGGGTGATGCCACACGGACCGGCAGAAGATGAGGTAGAAGGGGTGGTGGGCTCGCTGTAGCTCAGTGGTCACGTCCAGCACGTACTCGTCGCCCGCCAGCGGCATCGTCAGTGCGTCGCCCGCCACGATGCAGTACAGAGAAAACTCCGCTCGCTCAGGTTCACTTGTCACTCCAATCTATTCAATTACCTTTACATTAGTACGCCGGACGGAAATTGGGCACATAAGTTACGTCACCGTTACGCCATTTCCAACATCAACGATACGAAAATTCAAATATCATTCCGCTTAGACCATCTATCGTACTAGATATTCAGTTGTTGTGCAAAAACAAAAAAAGTTGGTTTTGCTACATATAGTATTTAGCCAACATAAAAATTTTAAATTTGTATACAAGACATAGACGCTTCGAGTCTGTTTCCTTTCCTTTAATTTGTAAGTGAACCGAACTTGGTACTTTTGGCTTAGTACCTACAGAGCTACTCGACCACAATCGTTAAAAATATAATAATGTCGAAAATATTATCACTGATCATTCTAATTATTTGACCGCAAAGAGCAGTACAAATTGTTGGGTGTTTCGAAATTTCTTTATTCAAATTATTACTTAATATTATTAACTTAATACTGAAGAAATTTTCTAATTGGTTTGGTTGATAGTACCACCATCTTACCTAAGTTTGCCGCCATAACAATAATGTTAACTGCATTATTGTGAGTTAGCCTGCTCCTCTGTAGTTGAGGAATCCGGGGGTAACTCGCTTCCATCTTAGGCCTTATCTTCACTTAACATTAGGTGAAGAGAAGGTCAAGAATTATCCCGTTAAAAAAGAGGGAAGGTTATAATATTGTACTGAGTACTGACCAGTTCGCATAACTCGTTGACGATGTCCTGCACGACGGTCGCGCATCGCGTGTTGACGACTCGCTCGGCGCCGCCGGGCAGCCGGTACAGCTGGCGGCGCGCCGACCGACCCGCTGACACCGCTGTCACCTAACAAAAACAATAACTCACCATTAATATTTATCCGACGGTTTCTGTCATTTACCGTATGGAAAATGTGAAAACCCGCCAGCGGAATTTTAATTCTATTGTATTATAAATATATATTACCGGATGGTGTTAATTACCTACACTTAAATAGGCAATTATTTTATTACTGTTGCTTTTTGGCGTTTCTCCCATACGGTAAATGTAATATCCGACGGTAAAATAATAATTTAAAAATAATACTTTGTTGGTATAGATTTCAATGGATTCTTTAACAAAAAATAATAATAATGAAAAATATAATTATTTATATATATTTTTTGAGCTAAGTGTCAACTAAAGTATTTGCTATGAAACTTTGTTTTGGATGAAAATTATTAAAATTAAATGTACACTATCAGCTATTCTGAAAATACAAAAATCTCGTCGTAAATAATTGTTGATATTGACTATTTATAATTATTACTGTCTTTCAACAAATAGCGTAACTAACCTCCTCGACGCTTGGTACATTTTTCCTTCCGCCGCACCGCAGCGTTTTCCTGAGATTGGCGAGGCACACGGCGGCGGTGCCCTGGCAGGGCCGTCTCCTGTCGGCTGCGGCAGCGGACAGGTACTCCACTAGGAATGGCCTGAAAAATAATTGTGCATCGTAAGTATAATTGTCTGTTGTTAAACTGGCATTCAGGCTACTGACGCAACTAGTTTTACAATTGCTACGTGAAGCATGAGGGTCTGAAGGCCTTTGATCATACACAGTACAGAGCAGGGCCTAATTGCCCCACAGGCTAATTAGGACTTGCTTAGACTTGCTTACAAAATAAAGCAAGTAAAATATAAAATTATACGTAGTGCCGATATTCATGGGCTGGGTCGGCTTGGGCACAAAAATGTAACGTTAGGACGGGACATTATCATATTTAGCCTAGGCCTGCTAGAACTTTAAATCAGTAAATGGCAGATTAAACATTACTTTTCCGTTTCAATGGAACTGAAACGTAGCTTGATAAACTAATCGTAGCTAGTGCCTGAAGTGGTTTTAGTTGGATACATAAAATAAACGTAATGCGAATTGGCAATGGTGAAATACAAAATTTTAGAAAAACGTAAAGTAATATTCTAAGGTTCACCTGAGTGTATCCGAACAAGTGAAGTAAGCGGCGAGTATGGACATTAGCCGCCAGGCGCGCTGGCACGAGTCCGGCGCCTGCGACCGGTTGGATGTGGTCTGCTTCATCAGCTGGCAGTACACCTCGTCACGTAACTCCGGGACCGAGTGGCAGTGCTGGAAACAGTTATTCGGGGAGGTTACTATAAATGATAGAACTTTTGCATCAAGGTATTCAAAAACAAGAATATGGTTTTTTATGTTAAAAAGGAATTATTATATAGCGTTTGTAGTCTAGGTTGCGGTTGCCACTCACCATAAGACAAGCAAGATGGTTGATTTTCCGAGTAAAAGTAATTTATTAATATCGAGTTGTTTGTAAATCCAATCCTAACATTTACTTGTCTTGTAAACATCATTAGCATTTCCGATATTGAAATGGATAATTGTCGAAAAAATGTAAAAGTGATACACGAGTTTACACATTGAATAAAAATTACTGCCCCTAAGAACAGAATTAAACTAACCATAAGTACAGTATAGACGCATTTGACTTCAGTGAGGTCTTGATGTATGGGTCGCTCGGCGGGCGTGAGGTCACCGCAGTAAGCACGTACGCAAGTGAAACACTCGAGCGCGGGCGGCGCGAGCGCAGCCGGCAACCTCAGCAGGGGCGCACGAAGCGGCGTCGCCTGCCACTTCACCACGTCCGTCTGGGCCTTCCACGTCCATTCGTTTCTCTTCGCTTTGCTTTTTAGTGAAGAGTCTGCTTTTAGAATTTCTAATCTGTAACCAAAGGCAAAATATGTTTTAGTTTTCGTACGATAAGACTTCGATTCAAGATTTTTTAATTCACGGTAACAGAATACATAGTTCTATATCGTATTTAGCTACATTGTCAATGTAACTGTATGATTTTTAAACCTAACAGGTAAGACTACGGGAAGCTTACAATTTACATAATAAAAAGCGCTAAAGCGTTACCATAATTTATAAAACATGTATGTAATGAAATATTAAACAAAAACTAACAATCATTGTGCCTACAAAAATGCGAACAGTATTTTCGCTTCATTTACCGTTACAATTTTTAAGTGTAACATTGTTATATTGGCAGTTGGATCAATCGATTATCCGATTGCGTAAAGGCATTTAATTATCTGATTATGAAAGCGAGTCAAGTCATTATGTTTCATTAAGTATTCCCTTCAATCTAGTAACATGAAAATTAATTAGTATCTACCGAATGATTATAAGTTCGCCTAATTGTGATAAACTTCTTGTCTCCGGCTTAGTTTAATTTAAATATTCAACGGTTATACGTAGGTCAGCATCGGTTACGGTTATTACGTCGAAATGTTCATGTCACACATTTATAAGAACAAGTATTTTTATTGTAAATTATGTTAATTATACTCAGCGGTCTTGGTTTTAAAATGTACAAGAACAAGGAAGTCCGTTATATAAGCAGTACAGCGAATATCTGATGATAATAAGATGAGAATCTAACTTATATATTACCTAACTCGTACAGTAGATGTATAAATAGAAATTCCTTGACTATTTGAAATAAGGTTAAAGGAACGCAAAATTTCTTGTTATAATACCTATAGAGATTTTATCGTTTATCATTTGGATATGTAACTTTAATTCTGTTGATTGAATTTTAATTAGATATCGATTAAAATACTAATTTTAGATATTTACATATGTATAAACGCATGCAATGCTAGTTTAAAATAAGTTTTCGCTGTAGTTCGACAACTTAGACCGTTGGTATAATTTATAAACGGTTCACTTTTTTTTTTTTTTTTTTTTTTGGACTGACTAATACTGTTGGCCGCAGATGGCCTTTACAGCGTTACCGGGGTTTTAAGGAGGCGAGAACCTTGGAGAGTCCTCAAGCCTTAAGGGGCGATTCACCTCTGGAGGAGTTCTAATCGACAGGCATCACCTCCGGGGGGAGGTGTCCCGCTGTCTCTTAGATTCTCCAGGGCACTCGAGCCATGAGGGAGCGACAAACCTGAGGGCGCCTCTAAAGGCTCGGACCTCGGCTCAGGTGAGTCGTATCGTGGAGGAGAGAAGCGCCCAGGTACGTATCTGTACCTGGTATAGCGCGACGAATGTAGACCGGGTCTTCGCACCCTTGTACGACGGGTGCGGTGTATAGGAAAAGTGTACCTAGTGCGTGATGTGTGTGTGTGCAGGAGCGCGTTTGCACTCGTAATTGGATCGTCCGGATCATGAAGGACATTCCTTGGTCTGCGTAAGCGGGTCGGGGCGTTAGGGTCAGGAGAGTAGTTGGATGCTCTTACAATGAGCGGATTGGAATGGTGGGGTGCTTTATCAAAGTAACGCCTGGAGGCGTCTTTAATGACTTGGGTAATAGTAGGAAGGTCGAAATCCTTGTGAAGGTCGACATTGCGCATGTACCAGGGGCACCCGGTAGCCATGCGCATGAATCGATTCTGGATGACCTGTAGTCTATGTATAGACTGGGCTGGGGCGTGTGCGAACGCTACGCTGGCGTAGGTCATGATAGGGCGGACACAAGTTTTGTAAATTGTCGTCTTATTTCTAAGAGACATTTTACTCCGCTTCCCTAGTAGGTGGTAAAGGCGCCCTAGCACGAAGAAGGCTCGGTTTCGGACGGCTCTGATGTGAGGTGCAAACGATAGCGTGTGATCTAGTGTGACACCCAGATATTTTACCGAGCTCACCCAGGGGATGGTCTGGTCGAACAGAGTCACAGGTGGCAAGGGGGTGGTTCGAGCCCGGCAAAAGTAGATAGCTGCGCTTTTGCTGGGGTTTACCTCGATCCTCCACTTGCGGAACCAATCGCCTAAGGTGTTAGCGGCGGTTTGGAGTTTTACTGCAACGAATTTGCGATTTCTGTGCGACATGTATAGGGCAGTGTCGTCCGCGAAAAGTGCGAGTTCGACGCCCTGCGTCTTGGGGATATCGTTCACGTATAGTGAAAAGAGGAGTGGGGATAGCACGGAGCCCTGAGGGACCCCGGCTCGTATGAGACGTGGAAGAGAGCGCGTTCCGTCGACTCGGTAGCGGAAGGTACGGTCCGACAAGAAGTCTCGTATGATGTGAATGAGACTGTCTGGTACCCCGAGATGGTAGAGCTTATAGATTAAGCCATTGTGCCACACTTTGTCAAACGCCTTTGCCACGTCGAAGAAAAGCGCTCCCGTGCCTGTGGATCGGATGGAATTTGCAGGGCGAAGGCCCTTGAGGATGTGCTCCGTTAAGCGGTGCACTTGGTGGGGACACGAGTGGTTGGCACGGAAGCCAAACTGCTCATTTATAAGAATATTGTTTGAGTAGACATAGTCTCTTAAACGGGATATAAGAACGCGCTCGTAGAGCTTACCTAGGGACTTAAGAAGACTTATGGGTCTATAGCTGGTAGGGTTTGTGGGATCTTTACCGGGCTTCCGGAAGCCGATCACGTCCGCGTCTTTCCACAAGGCGGGAAAGATGCGGTTTGACATGGCCCCATTGAAGATGGAGACCACAAGGAACAGCAGTTGAGCGGGGAGAATCTTAAGGATCCTATTGGTGATGCCGTCTGAGCCAGGGGCTTTGCGAGGGCGGAGGTCTTTGATCATCGTTTGCACCTCATCAACAGTAACCGGGGTAAGGATGGTTGTCGGCTGAATAGTAGAGAGCCTTTCGACTTCTGTGTCTATCAGCTGGATATGGGTAGGATCAACAGGTAGGGTGCTAGGAGAGCATTGAGCTTCCAGACTGTCGGCTAGGCATTCGGCTTTCTCGTAGTCCTCGAAAGCGACTGAGTTGTCAGGTTTACGGAGGGGTGGGGTGGTAGACTCCGTATCCGACTTAAAGGTCCTCGCCAGCTTCCAGTAAGCCTGGTGAGATGGCGAGATATCTCCAAGAAGGTTGTCCCACCGATTGTTACGGAACTCGCGCATGCGTTGCTTTACATCTCTCTGCAGAGCACGCATGCGCGAGCGGTTTTCCTCGGTGGGGCAGAAGTCGTAGGCACGAATAGAAGCATTCTTGGCCGTCAGCAGCCGTCTCAAGTCGTCCGGTAGGCGCCAGCGGTGGTTATCCATCGCCGGGACCACCTTGGACGCTTCGCTCATTGCTGAGCTGAGGTGGCTGGTGAGGGCTTCGGCTGCGTGATCTGTGTCGTGGCGGGAGGATATGAGGTCAGGAATGGAGTCGAGTGACGGACTGGTGGAAACCTCAAGCAAGCTCGCAAGCTTCCCCCAGTCTGTCACTATCTTCGTGGTGGGCGTCGGATCCGATGAGGAGCCAAGGTGTAGAACAACGGGGCGATGGTCCGAATCCAGTGCGTGTATTGTTTCTATAGAGCGCAACGTGAGAGTCACATTCTTCAGAAGCGCCACGTCTAGTGGGTTCGCACTATGGTCCAGTCGGCTAGGATAGTGGGTAGGACTCATAGGGACTAGGATGTCAAAGAGTAGCTCATCTGCGTAGCTGCTCATCAACCTCCCATTCCGGTTGGTTGAGTTGCAGCTCCACTGGGTATTTTTGCTATTGAAGTCGCCGGCGAGGATGACGGCATCTCCCATAGCAAACAGAGCTTCGAGATCGGTCTTGTGTAGGATTTTGGAAGGAGATAGGTAGATTGATGCGACAGTGATGGATTGGTGGCCAGTCATTCCAAGTCGACAGACTGAAGCCTCAATGGTAGTGAGACTCGGGGTATCGAGCGGGACACAATGAAGCGACCGTTTGTAATAGATAAGGGTGCCGCCACCGCGGCCATCCCTATCATTACGGATGGTACAGTAGTTGGCTATGCGCGGAGTGCGCATAGAGGGTTTGAGAAATGTTTCCTGTATGAGGAGTATGTCTACCGTGTGTTCGACGAGAAAGGTGGCGATCTCGTCTCTTTGACCTTGTAAGCTATTAGCGTTGAAATACGCTAAGGTCAGGGATCTAACGACGGATAAACGGTTCACTATAATCATGACTCGTCAGAATATTTTGATAATATTTTGATGTTATTGTTTTATTAATCAAAGTAAGTTTGTAAGTTTGTAAGCTTTATAAATTATTCTTCATTGGTATTTCCATATAGTTGATTATCATTAGTAATGATGATATTATTTTTAATTATATTATAACAAAAATAAATATACTAAGCTTTAAAATACACTTTAAATTCTGGTTCTAAGAAATTTATAGGTCTTGAGCGTAAATATTCGTTGACATGACAATTATAATATCCGAAAATATAATATAATATAAAATATATGATATGGATATGGTGATAGAGCGTCACACAACAAACAAAAGATAAATAATGACAGTAAACTCAATAAGCCTGTAGGCGACGCACACACACATTCACATATTTATTTTATTAGATTTTTAATACATTAAAATACTTATTATTAAATACTTTATATACATAGAATAAATAAACTTAAGTAAAAAACTATATACAAAAGCATGATTGTTAGCATATATATCATATCATTTTTTATAATTAAATCAATTACGGAAAGCTGACTATGAATTATATAAATGTTAAAACGGGTAGTTAAAGGCACGACAGACAGTAGCTTCCAAACCGCGAACGCGAAGACAGCTTTCCGTAAACTCTGGATCAAAAACAGTGTTTTTATTTCTATCTTTTTCAAAGCCTCTGTGAACACACACACACACACACACACACACACACACACACACACACACACACACACACACACACACACACACACACACACACACACACACACACATACATATTATACATGCGTCACACATGCATAAAGTTTACCACGTAATAGTCCGCGCCAGAGACTGACAAAACTTAGCTCTTAATTTTCTTGAATTAACTTAAGTAATTTATATTTTAAAGTATTAAGTTTATACTTTTGTTAAAGATTTGCGGTAAAAAAAATCAGAATGTATTTGGTCCAAAGTTGCGAAAGGAATAGAACAATATAATGTAGTTTGCAGTCTCTTCATTGATTGTCGGTTGTCTGGAAGAGACCTCTTGCTAGAGATAAGCCCACCCCTGTATGTCTCTTTCTTGTTCAATTTACTCTTGTGTTTTAATTTGCACAATAAAGGATACGATAATATAATAAAAATTATCAAAGTACAATTAATAAAGTTGTTTCTAAATGTTTCTAAATCGGCCCATTCAATATGGTTGCCAAACTTATATCACCGTATATTGAGTGGACCTTAGGCATATCATCTAAATTAAAATTTGATTTCACGGAATTAATTCCACCGAGCCGAGTCGAGGTTAACAATAAAACCTCTCTATGACACAGATACATAAATATATTAAGTGTCAAGGAATAACTATGATCAAATGATTACGACTGTAAATATTTCATAAGGAATAAATATTGTCTCGTAATAAGAACTCACCTTAGCCCTATAGAATACTATTAATAAGTTAATAAAGGAAAATATAAATTGAAACTATTTATTTTATTATCACCTTTACTTAATTATATTTTGGTGATAAGTACTCATTTATTTTGTTAAGATATTCAAAGACTATTCAATGAGATTATTAGGCGATATTTATGTATTCAGATACTTGTGTGTTAATTTTTAAATAACGTTTGTAGTTTGAGAGTTTGTATTTCAATGTTATGTATTTTTTAAGATTTAAAACTTTATGACTTGTTAGGTCTTTGAAAAGTTATAAATTTCGACCGTGATTGTAATAAAATAGAAAAGGCCCGAATTTGTTTCATAATGCGCAATTGTAAACGCAAATTTATTGCAATGGGACAAGAAGGAATGCGCGAATTGCACGAACGTGGAATTTGAATGATTAAAGTGAAAGAGCCCATTTTCTTACCTTAAAATTGTATTGACCTAGTGATTTTTATCTTAGGTTCAAAGTCAGTGATTATCTTCAAACAGTTATAATTCTGAGTAGAAAGTAACTAAACCAAAAATATGAATATATAAAAATAAGTGACTGTGTATAATCCTTATCAATGTGTAACGTCAAAAACACATGCTTACAAACTGTCTTGGTATTCACAGCAAGTATCTGATCCCGTGTCACCGTCACACAAACTGTCGCTGGACATAATATCCCGCGCGCGCGCTGACATTGTGCCGCGACGGACCACAGCGAAGCACTGTCGATAGGCCCCAGGCGAAAGTATCGAATTGAGCCGATTTGATAATTGCTCAGTAAATCGGCTTTCTTGTGTTTGTATACAAACCGTCACGCTGTTTTACACGTTGAACGAATTGAGTGATACAAATGGATAGGCGGCTTGGATGTGAATGATCACAAAAAACAGATTCTGTCAGAATTTCTTGTTAAAATATGTTTTAGCCAAAATAAAAGCTATCACCTATCTAATGGTCTTTTAACATATTTCTAACTACACTGTGAGTACCTAGCATATTTGTATGTTAAACTTAAAACCATATTTACCTACATCATTGTTGAAGACGTATTGAAATTAAATGCAATTGCCACTTGAATAAAAGTTGCTGTCATGATTTTTTGTAGGTTCAGATGGAATAAAAGTTATAAAAAGTGGGTAAATTAATATCAAGACAATACGAATGTGCGGTAGTTCATAGGCTACGGACTTTTTACCATCAATATAATATGTGCTTCAAGAAATAAGTTATTCCAGAGGCAGCAACATAAAGACGACTTGGTTTAAATTTCTAGTAAATGATATATATAATAATTGTATATCATCAGTCAAATTTATTACGGATTTTTGGATATTTGACTAAAATTTTCTGAAAAGTTTATTGGATTATGTACGATACTTATTTTTTTAAACTTTGTGTTTTGTGAAACTCCGTATTTCTGAGTATTATGCATAAAAATACTTTTAATAAATTATTTATCATTATTATCAAGGTAAGCCAAAATGTTATAGTTTTCTGACTAAAACAAATAATTTACTTCTGTGTTATTTTGTGTTGAGGTGAAGTACGGGATATAGAACCTTGTAAATTCCATGATAGAGTTCTATTGAGAGCCTGAGATTTTAGCGAGTTATCAGCTAGTTAGTCTGCAGCTTTTTCTAAGTTTGTTTTTGAGGGTAGTCAGACAGTTTGGTTATGTTGGCTGTTCTGAAAAATATATAGAAATTATTTGTTAAATATGTTATTTCTTGTAAAGTGTGCTTACCGAAGCGATCAGGAGATGGGTAAACTGAAGCAGGAAATATACAGTTGAGTGATCGCCGTATAAACGTTATTGTGTAATTATGACCGTTACAGCGCAGGCGCAGCGATGAAGAGGCGCGTGTGAAGTGAACTGGCGCTTTGCGTAACGCAGAAATCTCACCGATTTCTTTTGTCTTTGGCTATAAAATATCAAAGTCATCGTCTCTATAAACTTAATAAAACAATCATAACAGGCCAGAATTGTCATGATAATTAACAAGAGTTTCAGTGAATGTTTTCTGTCACATGAATAAGGGGCGAATTCGAAGATATATTTCGAGTACCTATTTAGTACGAGTACAAGGCAATAAAAGCATCTTTAATTTACCATGGAAATATTAAGAATGTACCAGATCCAGTAAGATAGTTTAATATTAAATAAAAGGTATCTATAATTTTAACGTAATTTCTGTAACTTTGTGAATTTATGTACATGTTTAATTATTGTATTATTTCTTCAAATTGAGCATGTTATTGCGACTTTGTTGACTTAAATATTCTAACAGACGTATTAGATATTCTAACAGACTTGAAACAAATAAATTAGTAATAAAATAATTTGTTAAAGGACTGTCTATAGATACATAATCTAGAGCACGTTACGCATGGTTGAATTATGAATATTCCCGGTAAGTCGATTAAATAGTCTATTATAGTTTAATTTAGTACGGTGTTTTTACTTTGCTTTATAAATGGACTAAGGCCTACCTATTTGGTAGGTCCTCCGCATTTTTTGACTTTGACTTTGACCATTGACAAATTAGTCATTGTGGAAAATCTAAAACTACGTCGACTTCTTATGACACTTACTAAAAAAATTCTCTTGACAGATGAACCTTGACACTTTTGCTATACAGCGTGTCAAGTATCATTTGGGGCGTGGCAAAAATACGAGCAAATTAGATGATATTGATAATTTTATTATTAAGTTAAGGATAATGGCCACACCATTAATCTTCGCAATAAGCAATATGAGTAACTTACACTAAGATCATAAGGTATATTGTGAATGCTATTTATTATCCCAAATAAATACCTTTTTTAACGGCCGTCTAGTCGAATAGTCAGTACCCCTGTCTACTTATCCAGCGGTCCCGGGTTCGAATCCCGGTAGGGACAGCTATTTGTATGATAGGTACGAATATTTATTCACGAGTCAAGGATTTTGTATGTTTATTTAGTATATTTCTGATATGTATATAAATATTATAGTTCTCTGTTATCTTGTATACATAACACAAACTTTTATTGATGGCTAATTTGGGCTACATAAAAATATTTACATTAAAAATATTTAAGATTTTAATATTTCTAGACAAAAAATTATTTACTATATATTTAATTATGATACGTATCTGTGTTCAATTAATTTAAAAAATTAACAGAGTTTTGTATTGTATAAAACTTCAATTATTTCAAATAAATCAATGCCAATATTCTTAAGACTAACAATAGGTACTCTTAAATAAATTGACAGTAGTCTGTCAATATTTGTCACGTTTATTCCAACTTATAATCGACTCATTTGTTAAAACAGTCAAAATACACATACTTCGGACTATACTTATTAATTAATTAATTTAACCTTTCGTGTCTTAGACACCTATTACCAACAGACCGTCTGAATAACCTGTGACCCCTGCAGAATAAGACCCAAAAGAAACTATTGAGAGCTTCACACTTGAGATCGATCAACACGAAGAACGAATCACGTCAACTGCTCCCTATCCTTGGTGCCCCAGTGCACTGAACTATATCGCACCGATCGCGAGGTAGATACCTATTTTTATTTACTACTTTAAGAGTTAAAATAAATTTCCTGGCAATGATCCTCATTGGCTTTCTTTTGTAAATAATTTTATGATGCCGATTGATTCGATATTTCTATCATTTTCACAACATGGAATTAAAGAAAAAACACCATCACTTGCAACAGAAGACACAATAGAATCACACTCTCGACACAGCGATGCGAAGAATTCCAACTTTCGAACGCGGAACTTAGTTCAAAAGAAAATATTATTTTAATCCTCGTTTTGTTTATTAAAATCAGAAAAGAGAATAGTTTAGGATACTTGCATTCTGTATTTCAGTCGTGAAACAGCAGCACACGGCATGTTTGAAGGTTATCAGGCGACTGCGACAGTCGTGCTGTTGCGTTCCGCGCGAATACCGACCATCGACTGACTAGGGCTGTCCCAGTTTTTTCCCAAACTTATTATGGCGCATTGTTTTTGCACTGTTGCAGCCGACATTAGGCAAGTGCGTAAGAAACACCTTAGTACGAAAATGGTTTTTCATCTTCAACAATAGATCCACGTTATGGCACAAACAGTGCTTGGGACTAAAAGACAAAAGACATCATTCCAATGATGAATTGGTAGTTGGAAGCACGGTACTTCGAGTTACACGAGGTGTGCTGGCTGATGCAAAAACCTATTACTTTGATTCTCAGAATAATAGCTAAAAGCGCCTACCTATCCAGTTACCCAAGCTATGACTGAATAGACATCATATCAACAGAGAGACTTCAACTGCTGGCCTTCAAAAAGAATTTCCAAAAACCAATGGTTCCCGCGCTGCCCGCATCCAGCGGCAATAGGAACGGTAGGAACAGGTTAATAAATATATAATATTGTGTTTTGTCAGTAGGGTGTAATAAAATACCTTTGGGGATTGTATTGAGTAAAGTGACATAGACAACCCTAAGAAAGATTTGCAAAAAATACCCGTAAGTGTACGCAATTTCAGAATCATAGACCGGTAACATTCAATGTAAATACCGGGTCGTTTTTACAGAAGCATTGTAGGAGCTGCGGAAACAACTACTTGGTAATTAAAAAGGCCCGCTATTTATTGCAACTTTGATTGTTTTCTCGAGATATTATATTTCTAATTTTATCTTAGTGAATATTGTAATGAATAAAACGCCACAACAGAAAGACGTCATATGGTGTTAAAAAAATTGAGATAAAAAAATTAAACAGTACAGTCGGCGAAATTTCACATTACTTGAACTTGATTATTCTATCCTATAGGTTAAAGGTTAAAGTTAAGGGACCAAAAAATTATACGGGTCTTACAATTTATATGACGTTTGAATATTTAGCTGTTTAAAATATTTAGGTTTCTTAATCGATAACCATAGCAAAGTCACTTACGTGTGTGATTGCTAAAAAGTTATTGCTAGGAGTTTTAGAAATTTAACCGTAGTGTGGTCTGATATAAGCTATTAAGTTACGCATATAAAGCTTTTTTGAGATCTATGCTCATACCTGATTCAGATAGATTTATGCCAGTTAAAAAGAAACATAGTGTTCAATAATGCACATGCCGTATAAATATCAGTTTATCTAGCCGGAATAGACAAGAGTCGTCGCAAATATGGATGGTTTACGTACTGGAGCGCGTACACTTGCTGGAGAATGTCGCAAAGTCAATGATCATCAACATTCAATACTGTTGATTCCCACGGCACAAGCCTTCCTTAATTGGAGAAACAGATGATGAGTCTTAGCAACTCACTCACGCTGGCCCAATACGGGTTGATAAGTTGATGAAAACGGAAGACTGAGACCAAAGATTTACAACCTTTTTACAACATTTCACATCTCTTTACAACATATGATCCTTCCGGAATAAAAATAGTGTAAAGTATGTTGTTTTCGTTATCGAAACCAAACACAAACTCCAAAGCAGAACTGAAAATCGAGACCTTAACGTCTTGTCTAGTCTACGAAAGCTCAAATAACATTTAGTGTTCGTATCAACTCGCACGAATCGCCTATACTCCACTCATAAACTAGGATGGTTCCACGATCTTCAAGTATTAAAATAAATAGTATGTTATTTAAACAGGTATCTAAGCATTGATGATGTGAGGCGATTACCTCACACTTACATTAGTAGATAAGCGTGTAATAATGAGCAAAATGGGTTATGGAACACAGAACATAACTTAGAGGCACCTATATTATTATCGAAAGTGAGAACATAAAATTTGGAATAGCCTTTTGTTGACCTCTCTACATAACTTACTTTGTTATGTAAGGCTTAGAAAAGTAGCCATTTTATACGAGGTATAACAAATTTCCACTTTTATATTTGAGTTGAAAGTAAACAAAAGAGAAATGACTTATTTGCACGTTTAGTTGATTCTATTGCCTTAATATAGAATGGCTGATGTGTTGACTGTGACTTTCCTCTTCAATATGCCTGATCATTAAGATTCCTCTACTGCTGCGATGTACCCTACACAGTGTTCATTTGGTTTATTAAAAGTAAACCAAAGTTCATCAATTATGGAGGTATCCAGAAGGTATTTTTTGTAAAATGTTATTTCTTGTAAAATGTTAATAAACCTAATTAATACTCCGTTGGGTACGTGAATGTAATTGTATATTGCTGTGTGCTGGTTGCAGTGTATCTTATACTTCACTCCTGTATTATCGTGCCGTATTTTAAGCTCATGAAAATTTATTACAAGAACACGGAGCATGTCGGCGGAACATCGCACTACATGTCCGCAAACGATTGATACACACTCAACCACTACTAAGTATATTTATAACAAATGCGATCTTACAATAATCAACATTAATAGCTCTTTTTGTTTCTAGTTCAATTTGTAGGTTCTTCCTAGAAATAATTCTCTGCAGTTGCGTGCGAAGTAACCAATATGCTCGAAATTTATCGTAACTGTACACTTACTCCCAATAATTAAGTACATAACTATAATGTTTATGACGATATATACCAACCTACTGCGACCATTTTCCCGCTAGATCACGTCAATTTGCAAGGGACGCCTTTCGTCATTGAGAGAATATTCGTAAATTCTTGAGAAAACTTGACGGTGCTTGTTTTTAGGGAAATAAAGATTAAAATGTAATGAACCGTATTCTGAAGGCACATAAGGCAAGGTCTAAATATACATTTCAGTTCAGTTTATCTCAAAATGTAAAGGTAAAGTGCTCGCCCAGCGTCTAATCAAAGCGTCTATTGGAATACCCACTAAAACTGACGACTTCCTGGTGAAGCAATTCACCAGGTCTCGGCAGAAAGTCCAACAACAAAACTTTGGGTAGCCAAGGTACAATTGGCTGACTTAATGCCAAGAGACATTCTCTAACAGTCAACCAGAGAATTAACTTAGTATTTTGTTGAATGGTACTATTTAGTGGTTTATGTATTTATCGGTGTAGAGTGTAGACTTAAGTATCTATCGCGTGTGTACCGCGCAATCTGCACGCAACATCGCTGGTATTCAGTTTTCTACACATATTTCAATGGAGAGATAATCAGAACTATTTATGTAGTTTGTATATTTCAACGCACCATTAATGAACTTAACAAATTAGAGTGGACGAGGACACTTTATATTTAGATTTCATGGTATTACTGCAGTGGTGTATTACTTGGAGCATGTAAACTAAGTCTAAAAGGTCTATGAAACTAATTCTGTTATTTACAAAACCGATCTTCATTTCGTGCATTGTCACCCTTTTATTACAATTCAATGAGAAAATAGGCAGGTTTTAAAATCTTGCAGGCTAAATATGGCGCCAATTAATAATGATGTTCTTACCATATAAATTAGAAATATATAAATTGTGTCTTTGGCCAAACAGTTTGAGATGATGCAAAAGTAGTTTAAAATGTGAGTTTTTTGATGTGGTCATTTTTTAAATGTACTTACTCAGGACTCTGTCTGAAGTGATCAACAGCAAATTGTAGTAATGGATGTCTGCCGTCGTGCTGCGGCGTGGTCTGGTCTTTCCTCTCGTCCCTCATCTCCCTCTCACGCTCCCTGTCCCTGTCCCGCTCTCTATCTCTGTCTCGTTCTCTATCTCTGTCTCTCTCTCGCGGTATCGGTGAGGAATTATGCGCCCTTCTCTCCACAATCTCGGACTCCTCTCGACTGTCTCGCATCTCCCGCGAGTCTCGCGTGTCCCGTGAATCTCGGCTCTCTCGCTCTGACACTCGTTCTTTGGCAATGCCATTTGTAGTCGGTTTCGGTTGAATCTGTAACAATTAGATTACCAAATATTGTAATAAACCAAAAATAAAGCTTTGTATCATTTAAACTGTCTTAAAATGAATAACAAATTTAAAATGTGTTAAGACGGCCTAAAGCTATACTCAATGCCACGTAAAACTTGTACTATGATATAAATGTTACAAATTAACAGAAACTGTAAATAATTTGTTACACTGTACATTTAACAAAAATATCCATGATAAATAATGGCTCAACTTTTTAGTATAATTGTGTCGGATAGAGGAAATTTCTAGGAAAAGTAAAAATCGAAATGATGATTCAAAAAAACTTAGATATTTCTTACTAGTGGTATTCATATGTGTGATATGAGGTACGGTGTCATTAAAATAACAGTAGAGTATAAGAATAATTAACTCATGTTCGTGTATTTGATGAGACCAAGTCAAGAAAGCGTGAACGTAGGAAGAAGCCTAAGAAAAGTTGATTGATGACGAAATAGTATTTCGAATAATAGGTGCTCAAGTTTTCAAAACATATGAGTCAAAAGCCGTTCTGGGTCTGGTCCCTGAATGGTGAAAAGAAGCTTGTATTAATTCACTCAATACTCTTCGACGTGTAAGTATCCGAAAACCGATAAACGTGCAACTGCCTTAATGTTCGAGACTTTGTTGTAAGATTTTAATCGTAGTAGAATGTGTTCGCATAAATATACCTACTAATTCCAAACTTTAACACCTCTACTAGAATAGGATACTTGTATAGGGAGTGAGTTTCAAGTACTTCACAATTATTTAATGTCAATAAGGTATAATAATCGCTCGTTGTATAGAAGCTATGTCAGTCAGTACAATAAGCCGATTTAACATCAGAGACAACGGTTTCATCTCGATGCGAATGGCGTTCTCGATTCGATTTTCACACAAATATCTTTTAATAGAGCGATACTGGTATACTTATACTTTTTATTATATTAAAAGCACAGTACATATAAATAATTCGATATACTTTTTATAAGTAAGCATACCAAAAGCGTGGCCAACAAGCCGGCAATAGGTAACTAAAATAGTAAAAGTTAGCACTCTCATTTTGCCGAACGAGTCAATTGTGGAAATAACTAACGAATTTCGGAAAAATTCTGGATGGTAAATATATTTTTAGACGATTTCGATTACGCATAATTCTATTTTTAATTGTCTCCAATCGTCCCATTCTATATTTTCCGCTTAGTTAATTATTTAAAATGAATTAATCATTTCTAAATCACTGTATCACTATAGAACATTTGAACCGGCCCGCATGTGGAGTTCGTAATTTAGATACTTAAATATTTTTTGACGTTTTAAAAATACCTTTTGTTTCCGTTTCAAAGTCTTTCTTCCCAATGTTCTGATAGCACCATAGATGTTTTCCATCGTCGACTTACTAATCACACAAGCCACTTTATACACTCAATGCTAATCAAATAACCATTGCATCTGTTCTATTGATTACTAAACTCCCGAAGAAGATGAAAATTTCTCCAAGAAAAGTGTAACTGTTATTTTTTCCTAGAACAAAGGAGGTCGATAATTATTATACCAAAGGAACGATTTCCGCGCTGCATTGGCGAGGTGCAGCAACGTTATGCGCGCACGCAGCTTGCATGCCGGCCGACATCTTTATAAATATTGATGCAATCTCCGTGTGTTCGCTCCGATTAATCGCTAATTTCTTTTGTAATTCGAATACTTTTGTTCAAAATTAATTAAAAATATGGGTCGACAGCCAATTAGTTTAAACTTCTTAAAGGATTAAAATATTTTTTTTTCTGAGGCAACCAGTCGAAGCTCATGCCGACGGTGTATGCTGTTATCGTAGGATATCATTTTAATTTCATCGATAAAACTAGTCTTGACCGAAAACCACATAAGTTATGTATCAGTTCAAATTCCTTGATTAATCAATATCGTTTTACTTTTCCATTTATCATATGAGCCTATGTGTCATCCCATACTTGAAGCATAAAAGAAATAAAAGATGTTATAAATTAAAATAGGTCTTTTAAGGTTTATTTATAAATATAAGTAATTAAATATTAAACTATTAATAGATATAAATCAATTTGTGCATAGCAGTATTCTATAATTAATATCTACTTGAAATAAATTAGTCTCTGAAGATAGCCATAAAAAGACTACGGCTCGTCTGTTGCTCGCTCGACCGAGGTAGATAAAAACTTAACATGAATCGCTACTTTAAATTGAAGGTTGAGAACTATTCTTAATTGTTTAGCCTATGATAATATACGGCACTTATTTAGATTTGATGATTAATAATATAATTTATGCAACGTTATCAAATCCTATATTTTTAAAAATATCTTATTAAATTTTATATATAAATACAAAAGTATGTTAAAAAAGGCAATACATATATGCAAAGAGCATCAAATTGTCAATTCAACGTGCATATTGAAGCAAATGCCCTTTCGAACTTTTTACTTATTGTTATTCTTTTTTATATAAAAATAATAGCAAATAACACCACCCGCCTAATAAACAGTAGGAGGAGTCGATATATAGAGATAGCCAGTGCTGCATGTGACATATTGCCCTTGTCACTACCACTTCAACGGCCCAAAAAGTGCCTTTTCACGTCTCTTTTGAAGGAATCCATTCTTTTTTTACAAACGTCATTTTAAAAATTTTAAAAATACAAAGAATTAGTCTTACTCAGGCAAGCACTTTTACTTTTAGACCGTTTTTTGTTTAATAGGACACTGGAATCTTAGCATTTTCAAATAACCAAATTTATATTCTTATATTTCACAGTTACAAAATACGGAAAAAACTCTAAATAAATAAATGGTAATGAATTCACACATTGCTATCATAAATATTAAATAATGTATTTCATAAACTCACATTTCTACTTTTTACATTGGCAGTGCTTGTTTTTTTTTTAAATTTTGAAACAAGAACCTGTTATAGAATGAGGTGATATAGTGCATAATATAAGAACAGTAATAAATTACCACCAGTAATAGTTGTTGAATGGTATGGTATTACTTTTAGGCTATATTCTTGTTTTTTATATCTATGTATGCTAAACCAACAGATGGCCTATCTTTTGGTAAGTGGTAGGTATCTATAGATTATAGACATATAAAAGTTGTAAACGAAACAATTAACCGACTTCATAACACAAAAAGGCAGAAATAATTTAATGTAAGATGTTCACAGCAATGAAAGAAAGTGAAGATCGGATTAGTTATATTTATAACCTTTTTTATTCTCAATTTTGAGTTTTGCCAGTCGACAATACTGACGGTCTCAATTTTGTTGAGACCGTGAGTATTGTCCACTTGCTTTTGTTGTTTACTCGAATAGATTCAGGAAAAAATATTAAACATGAGCCTTTAAAATTCAATAGGTTGCCTTCGATTGCCCTAGGATCCCAACATCAGCATCATTATCTGACTTGGTGGCAAAGGGACAACTATAGAATTATACTATATCGATTAAAAAATAATAATTTGAAATTCGGTTCACAATTGACAGAGATATCACGTTGAATGAACCTCTTCTCTTTCTGAAGACGATTGATAAAATATCAAGAAATTTCTGTCTAAATCCGTCGACATTCTGGAGATAGGAAAACAAACTTCTACATACATTTAAAAATACATATTCCCTGAAGAAGTTCACCCTTAAAAAAAAATTAACATCGGGTCTTAATCATGTTGTTGCAAACGAAGTCTTAAAAGTCTATAATTCTGTTCAATTAAATCATAATAGCAGAAAAAATTACATTTATACCTTATAAATCTACCTTACTTACTTTTACCTTATAAATACTTATGGCGCGAAAATGTTGAATAAATGGTTTTCATGTAACAGAGACTGTTTGTATGTAATATCGTATTCGATTTAGGCGTTGGATAATCTTTGGTGCGGCGTTTCTAATTCATAATTTTATATATCCAGGCTGATAGATCCGTCCGTGATAGTGTGAAATGGAGTGCTCGGAAAAATATGCGCCTGGGCAGACTAAAATAGAAATGGATACAAAATACATATACTTTTGACGGATATTTATGGCGTTGGTAGTTGCCAACAGTTTTTATCTATAATTATTTGAAAAATAGCGACGTAGCATCTAATTGTGATGTTAATTGGTGAAGTTTTGTACATAGTGAACGTGCGTAGAAGTGCGTATCCGCAAGATATCATTCCACGTGGTTTCACACGGCAAGTTTATTATGGAAGTTGTGAAAGTGCAGGGACATTTAAAATACTTAGGACGAGGTACCAATGACAGGTAAAGCACGCGGAAACATATACCTTCCGTGTTGTCTGAGCAGGAATCAATACGAAATGATAAATTAAGAGAATCTTGATTTTAATGATTTATCGCCCTTAATATTTAAAAAGCTAGTTTTGCAATTTATCTGTACATGATTCTTTAATAGATTTTGTTTCTGTAATAGATTCCTTCATGATTAATCCATGAATATATACACATGTATATACTCAGTATGTAATATGGATAGTCAAGCATTATTTCATTTGCAATTCTATTAGGACCTGACAATAATTAAATAAGCCGATAAAACCAAAACAGTTAACAAAACTTTTTACACACAAAAAGTTCGCTGACACAGTTTTATCTCTGTCGAATGTCAAATGTCATTTGATCGAACGTGACAAAACAAGTATATAATGATGATAAAATGGTTTTTATCATAATAATATCTACTAGTCACCTAGTTATTTGTTAAATAAAGAGAGCCAATAAATTCGCCGCTGGACTTTCAAGTTGTGCCATATTCATTTATTAAAACAAAGAAAAAGTGTTTAGAAGGTACTAATGGTTATGTCCAGCTTAAAATGCCAATTTCTTGAATAAGGTAGCTGTCATTGTAATATATTTATTTTCTAGAATCATGCAAAGAGAAGTTTTAAAAACATTACGAAAATTTTAAGGTTGAAAATTTAACTCAGCTCTCCAAATACCATCTTATGGCAGCTCTCATGATCGATATACAAGACTTGGTCACAAAATGGGCCAATAAATTGCCACTTTTATCCTTTTCCGCCTGTGTAGCCTGTATATATATCTGTCTATATAAAAATATAGTACGCAGGCGACGTAATTTGAAATTCTACTGTATTTTGTTACAGTGATCACATCAAGCCAATCTGATTAAATACTAAGATGTTTAGACGAAACAAAGATTGGAATTGTTTACAATGCCCCCATATAAAAGATATCAACGAAATATGCATTTTTTCAAATTTATTGATTTGTTTTAGGCTCTCAATATAGATTTGATTATTATTGTAACTTTAATAGGATAGATACTTAAATTTATGCAAAATCGTCCATTTTATATTAATCAAACGAATAGTTGGTGCGTATGAAATACGTACCCATACTATTCTTAATACATTTCACGTAATAGAAACGGGTTAACTTTCGCTTGCCTTTAATGACTGTTTAGTGTTAAAGACTCTCATAATTGCATTGATATTTCTACATGAAAATAAACTAATAGTTACAAGAAATTGCAGGGAACGTTTTTTATGATTTACTCGAAAGAAATCACCTTCAAATAATAATAATTGATTAGTGGCTGGTTCAAGGTAGAGAAGGAAAGATTGACTTTGGAAGCTTTGGGCGAGCCTATTTTAATTTATAACATCTCTGTCCAGTATTAGTATAGTATTGTTTGAAATATATGTATATGTATAAATATAGTTATTATGTAGATAAAGGGTCTATAGACTATGCATATCTAAATCCACATCATACAGGTAAGGGTATTATTTAAACTCTTCAATTGTTGTTAAAAAATTACATTCGTAATGATCAAGTTTAATTGACAATATTATCAGCAAAACTAATTGGCAAGCCTAACGAGAGCGTGACTACTCTCCGCTTTCCACGCTGCAGTGTCTATGGCCGTTGTTATACAAACTTTTTGGTTCCAGCACCTCCACCAACAAACCGTAGATAATTAAAAATGCTTCAAAATATGGCGCCTATTAATGTTGGAATTTAACTGTTATTTTTATTGCATAATTTTATGCTTTCGCTACGTATAAACTGGACCTCTAAATTTCTCTATACTTATTGTCTTTTTCGCTATCTTAGTGCAACTATATCTTCTATTCTATTACTCAAGAGTGTTTTCGTATATTTTATAGAATGCAGCGTCGTTCCTTCTTAAAACCTACACGGGCGTAAAATTTATCTAACTTTTTCATTCGGATGAATGCTAAGGACGTATAAAGTAAAAAATTATTTGGTTTTTGATATGCAACATCTATAGCAGCGGGCCAGAACGACTGTTGGCGTGCTGACGCGTCACTATCTAACAACTAATAACTACTAACTACTTCTTTATTACTACTAATAATTTGGTACCTTTGGGTTCAAAATCAAATCATATATTATTTATTATTTATATATTTTATTAATTTATTGTGTACACATAAACATTACCATAAGAAATGAAAACGAGAAAAGATCACAAAATAAGCTAAAGTGGACATAAGCAAAGGTTGTGGATAAATGTACCGTGTCACTGTATTCGGTCATAAATGGGTGAATTAAGATTGTTGTTTACACATAGGTAAATAATTCCCTGTGAAATTGGCGACAGTTGCTTGTTTGTAATGGAGCACAATGTATGCGGTAAAGGAAGCGACGCATTATACAAATTGCAGGTAAATGTCGCGTTGGGAACATCGACTATTGTTCTCCGCTTTAATCCTGTGTCACAGTTACCGAGCAAAGTTCAAGGTTCGTTTTCGAGGTTATAAATTGATCACGATATCAAATCTTCATAATTATCTATCTATAGAATTATGATTAAGTAAATATACAATCAGGAGGAGATATACAACGAGAACAAATTTATTATGAAATTAATAATTTACGCGATACTTACATACTTAAATGGTAAGGTAGATAAATCGTACAGATATTCTTTAGGGATTTTTTATAGCCTTAGTTCTCACAGCGTATGGTAGCGCGTATAGTGTTAGTCAATTCTGGCTGGCAAACAGCTGGTCTTAAAAGGGATTTCAAAATTAAAACGTATTTTTTAAGTTTTGAATGGAATTCTAGTTAAAATTATGGATATATATTATATATGAATAGTTAATATTTTAATCATTACCAAAAGAAGGTATCTACTTTTTTAATAAAGAAAAGTTTGTAATGACGTAGCTATGTACTTCAAAGTAAATATTTGTATCAATTGTAAGTATTCAAAGAGGCTGGCAGCTATCGTTATCGCTGCCTGCCCACCCCATTGTGAGTGACAGTAAACAGTGGGTGAGTGGCGCGTAGCAGTAACAGGAACTATGGATCAGCGCGTACGCCTCATTTTTGTAACAAAACAAGTCTCTTGTTACATTATCTAAACCTACATTAATAAATAAAAAGTCGATATAGTATATAACCGATAAAATTTATAGACATAAATACAAATTACAAATTAAACGTGACAGTAAAAATAGTTTAATTTGCGCAGCACGCCATCGTCAGTAAATTATGTGTACATAAAAGATAATCAAGTAAATGGATTATATACTTTTCGTGTTTGTTTCATAATGTTTATATAATAAATACAGCTCAGACACATAAAAATATGGCAGAACGATTGTAACTAAATTTGATAAATCTTAGACAGGTGTGTTAGTTACGTATATGGTGATTTGGTAACATCAATTCTAGATATCTCACATTCGTTACCTTTCTACACTGTTTATTTATGTTAAGATCAACTAACATCTGTTTTATAATTATCGATAGTTTTAAAAATACATTTCCAAAAACAACAACCACATACCTTTAATTGATATTTAGACAAAGGAGTGCCTACTCACTGTACTTAAATTTAGATTAACATCTTTGTGTGTTCTTAGTAATCGTTGGTTTTGTTATATTAACATTAAAATTGTTACATATAGTTTTTATTCACACAAGAATCATTTAGCGCTAATTAGTTTGATCAGTTTTCTAATTAGAATGACATTATGGCGCATAAACAGAACCAACCGGCATATCATTTATCGCACGAAATGATACGTGATCTACAAAATTATTGATGAGAAAAAAATATTTTTAGGGTTGACTTGCACGATTAATGGGCTGACTCAATGCACTAACACATTCTCTACCAGGCAACCAGTAAAAGTGTACAAAAGATACGGCGAAAAATGTTTGTTATTGCACTTTATAGCACATTTCTTAATTATGAAAAAACGTATGAAATATCAAATAGCGCTAAAGAATTTGTTTTCTTTTGTATCGAAAACGAGATTATGTGATTATATAATTTTCTATAGATATGCATCTGCAGACATATGTACTGTACCCCTAGTGTGTTTCAACCCTATCGAGACCTTACGACCGTAGTTGCGTTAATTTGATAATCGCATATAAAAAATCGTTACTTCACAGCAGAGGCGCTTCTGTCGCTTGAAAATTTGACAAGTAAAAAAACCCGATCTAAACAGTTCAATTTGATTGATGTTAGCTTAATTTGAAATTTAGTATAGAAATTAATAAACTTTTTTTAATGTCAGAGGTTACAAGAGTTTAATCAGTAAATAATTGTTGATTTTGAAAACTTGAAGAACAACGGTCGAATATACAGAGACCCTCCAAGACTACATTTACAGACAAACGCCAGAGGAGGGTTGGCGACACACACGTTACATAGTAATCATCCAATAATAAGACGTATTTGCGGTCACATAATATCTCAGACAACCCTGTGTGTCACAATTACCAAGCAACATTTATATCGACATAGAATGCTTGTCACACATCGCCAGAGCAAATTCAGCACGGTTATTTCTGTTCCTAATTGATGTAACGGTGGCTGATCTGTGATACTATTATAAAAATTTTTTTTACAGATATAATCATTATTTTACAACGAATTTTTGACAAACAATAGTTTGATTGTTTTTTAAAAGGGGTGAAGTTTCACAATGAAAGTCAAATTCCATACTGCTCTATTTAAGTTGATTCTGTCTAAGCGCCTATGGGATTTTGAAGTATTTGGATTGAATCTATTGGTTGGCTTATAAGAAAAATATGAACATACAAAATTGTTCAGAAAACTTAGTTTAATTGTTATTTAATTCTGTTAGAATATTTTTCCAAATAGAATTTTATTTAAAATCTTATTTCTCACATAGGGACCGGCATTTTTTTAAATTGTTAATTACGTATATTACTTTTTAAATATGTTTTTAGTATACAATATTTTGAGGTAAACATTATTTAACCCTTAGATTTATTTAAATTAAAGTGCCCACGGGTGATCATAAATTGAATTTAAATCATACAAGCGGTCCCCAAGGTAAAACATGTCGTGTGCCCACCCACCAGTGACCCACCGGTGGGCATGCGGTCTTTAACGTGTTAAACATGCTGTCGGTGCAGGATCACCCAGATTAGCTTACAAAGCAGCTAACCTGACTAAACTGTAATAATAAAGGAGACGCTCCGCTAGGAGTAGTGTTCAACCTGACATCACATCTGTTTATGCCAGTTAGGCTGATTGCAACATAAAATTTTAAAAAATATCATCTTAATTATATAAGACATTTATGTTATATATTAATTCATAAATTGTTACCAGTTTGAGAGGTACATAATACATAGATTTTACCTAGTTTCGTGGAAAGTCGTTCGACATGTTACACTTACCCGCCGCGGCCGCAGTCGGTCAGTGAGGCAGCTCTGGAGATTTATATCTTAGAATTAATGCTAGTCCAGTGTCTATACTAAATCTACTTCTTCGGATTTAGTTATATTATATTTTTTTATTTAAATGGAGAAAGTAAACCTCTTGATTGGCAGATACATACATATACGTTCATATATATACTGAGCACTACTTGCATGTATGTACTGAGTTAACAAATAAGTAACAATTATTTTTTATATGCAAAGCATGAGCCAAAAAAGCATGAGTATATAATATGAGTAAAATTTGTAACAATACAATGGAATTAGGTCTCAATTCTGATATGAAGTTTAAATAATCCGACAATGTAGTTATGGCACAGCGGTGATTAGTTTTCGAAGTAGAAACCAATGAAAAAGTGTTATCTTTATGATTTATCTACTTAGCATTAGAATAGAAGAAATATATATAATTTTTTTTTCTTCATATTGATACGTAAATAAAAGTCACATTTAATTTTGTACAGTATATCTACCTAATGCTGAGTTCACACGGTTAGGCGTTGATGCACGGAAACGGAAGCACGCTCCGCTGGCCCTCATTGTCGCACGGCCTCACAAACATGGCGAATTTCATTAGTTTTGCACCCGTCCGTGCTTACGTAATCGAAGGGTACTCATTCAAAGATGACAAACGTTGAATTATAGATTGTTACGAAACATTCCCAGACATCAATGTGATAAATCCATCTGAACGAATCAATTTAAAGTTTGGTAAAAAGAGCGCGTATGGCGATAACATTTAAAAATAAAGTCGTTATCATTGATAAAA
Source organism: Acentria ephemerella (assembly GCA_943193645.1). Classification (NCBI taxonomy): domain Eukaryota; kingdom Metazoa; phylum Arthropoda; class Insecta; order Lepidoptera; family Crambidae; genus Acentria; species Acentria ephemerella. Next base: position 2,890,577 of record OW971886.1, on the reverse strand, counting down.
AGGAAATTGAATTTGAATGTCAAATAATTATTATAAGTTGACAAAAGTACATTTGACCCAGGTGTAACGAGTATGAGGTGAAAAAAGTTATCCAACTGTGATTATGTTTAGGTGATAGTCGATTAAAAGAGAGTACAGAGCAGCCAATTATTATTAATTAAACAATTTAGTTTCATATGAAGTTATAATTTAAAAAGCGTCATAGTATGTGAGAGATGCGACCATTCAGAAAGGGTACTCTACTCTACATTGCGGCTATAAAGCCATAACGATTTCTACAAATTACAAAACGCCGCTCGAATTACACTTAATAGTACCGTTCTATTGATAGTTCTGTCTGTCTGTATGTCAGTACGCATATATCAACTTTCCCTCAGCAGGAGCGTTCATTGTGACGATATTTTTTTCACTTTTTAGTGTAATTATGAAAAGTATCGAAGGCTTGCGACATACGATGGTTGCAGTGTTACGATGCGTTAAAGTACTTACACTATTGATATCTGTTTCATAATCAGGTATTGAAGTATGGGTATTCAAATAAATGCCAATGGATTATGTTATGTAACAAGAATCTGTTCACAAATAATGAATCATAAGCAGTAAGCGATATTTGATAGGAAGAAGTTTAACGGCTTCTTTCTGTTTTGAAAGTCGTATATTTAGATTTACAGTCTGATATAAAATATGACGTTATATTATTAAATAAGCAAGAAATATCCAAAACTGACCAAAATTGCGTCTTTTCTAGCTAATCCTAGGCTTAGTTTTATATTGTGTACTGATAAGCAGGGATCAGTCATTATGCAGAATTAAAACCTATAAACAATTTTGATCTTTATGAATTCTAGCATAAAACTAACATGCTACTTTACGAACAGGTTCGCCTTGACTTGCAAAGGGTCATGTTCCCCCCACCCGACAGACTGCATTAACACCTTTAAAATGCCGTTACTATATAGGTTGTTAGTTAATAATTTAGTGAATCTCAAGATATAATATTGATGATTTATACAGCATAGATATACATATATAGATGTTGGCTCTTTTATATTCGCAACTAATTAATTATTGATAGCAATTAAAGGTTGACCCGCTTTATATTTATTATTTCTAACTAAAACCAATTTAAAAAATCAATATTAAAGTAGCAATATAGTAGAGAAACTAAACTCATAATGTGAGACGAGATTTACCTTATCCAAGACTAATTTTGGCTGTTTTTGTCAGTTAATTCTATTTAAGACTGGGAGAGCTTCAAGTGTAATATCGCTTTTAGATTTTCATAAATTTTTATGGGTGATAAGGATACTCAAATCAAAATATTGTAATATTTTAGGTAACCTTTATAATTTTTAAAACTATCACCACAAATACTTTGAATCATAATATTAGATATCAATTACGTCACAACTATATAAATAAGAGAACGAATGTGTGTCGCGTAAAGGCCAAAGAAATGGCAATAAAAAGTCAGTTACAAAGAGAAATGTTAATAATAATGCGATTGTATGTAAACGACATCGTTCTTTGAATTTTACAAATCTTATACTAATAAAGTAAATTATGTATAAGCCGTGAGAAATAAGTTTTAATAATTGATGAAAATAAATGCTTATTTTATACATTACTTTAGTATAAAATACAATATAAAATTGTTCACAGTGTGTATGTATTTTCATTTGAAATAAACGTTATCTGCGTTAATAAACTCTTCTCTAAATTCTTGGTCCGGATTTATAACAATTTCATGTGAAGAAACTCTTCAGTAGCTACGTCATTTTAAACATCATCAGTAAAGGTTACATGTTTAGTAACAGATGACATAAAATAAATAACTGTTTGGCATACTGTCTAAACTATAGAAACTTAGATGACCGACTAAAGTTTACGGCGAATGAGGCAACGTGAACATAAATGTAAAATTGCAGTTATTACTTAAATAAGTATCTACATACCTCTAAAAATACATAACGTCAGAGACTTCTTCTATTGTTAGGCTTAAAATCAGAATTAACTACTCCTTAGAGAAGTGGCAGTAATAAGATATCTAGTATGTAAATGAAATTATAAGCAAGCTTCACTCTAATATGTTTGGAAAATTCGCCTAATTTTTTTAAAATAAAATTTTAATTTTTATTAAATAAGACAGTAGTTATAATTAATACCTACTTTATATTATGGGCTCCAAGTAGAGCGTGTTTAATTGAGAGAGCACGTGCTGCAATTGTTTTGACATCATGTTTTAAGTTTTTTATTAATTGTTTTTGGGTAATTTAGAAAGGGATTTTACTTTACGAAAAGAAAGTTTTAGATAGAACAAAATTTGTAATTCAAAGTTTTCATAAAGTCTACATCAGACTCAGGGTGTTAATTAATCTTGTTATGTTTATTTTAAATGACATACATAAATCATATTAATAAGACAAATGTTTACAAACCTTACGGTTCAAGTATGAAACATTGTTCTAAAGCAGATTTATAAATTATTAATGACAATTCTTGAATAGACCGAAGATGTCGAGATCATCGATCGGGATAAATCGAAAGTGTTGTTTGTGCTCACGATGACATGCGACAAAAAACAAATTATCGATTCACATTTCCATTTATAGTACTGTTAGTTGAATATAACAAGAAAATATGAGAATTGAAGTGTAACGATGGCATCAGAATAATAATACCATCGGATCTTGTGAATCGGTTAGAGTTATGAAATACAAATAGTTAAATTTCAAAGCAGATAATTAAAAACATTTTCGAAACAGTAAGAGTACATCCAACTACTTGATTTTTTCGACACTATTTCATGCTATACATAGTAAGTCTTAACGGTAATGATCTGTGCATTCTTGATAAATACCTTGGCATAAATGTCAGTAAGGTTTTTGTATCAATCACATGGCAAACGGCAGGGTCTTAAAATTAACTAGTAGCAAACGGTACAATAATCCCAGCGGGACTTACCTGTAGTGCGGTATCACTCTTTTCTGTGAGATTTTCAAATCTCGCGAGGATCTCTTTCACAGACACTTTAGGTTCAGTCGTCTCTTCGTGTATCGTCTCCATATGACCACTAGACGACGACGAGAAACTTTGGGGGCATTTTTTTGGCATCCGATCGGGATTGGTATAGTTAGAGTGGTTTTTCCGGGTCCTAGGTGAGTCTGGGTCAGCTCGAGTATCAGCGCCAGAGTCGGAATCTTCTGGGGCTGATGCATCGGCACTGGAGGCTGCTCCCTCAGAGGAGTTTATTAAGGAGTCGAGGCTGGATGCTCGTCGCGGGGGTGAGAAATCGCGGCTATCGAACTCAAGGCCATAGAGGCGCTGGAGATGCCGCCAATTATCTTGCATAGCCAGCGAAAGGCGCGGGCGCGGCATGGTGCGCGCGGTCGCGCGGTTGCGGGCGGACTGCGCACGCGCCGTCACTGTCGCTGTCATCTCGGGTTGAGGTCGCGCGATTATACTGTACCCATGGTATGCTTATATGATTACAGATTTTATCGGATAGGTTGTGCATCTTATGTATGTTTCTCTTCTTTGAAATGGTTATGTTATAGCCTACGATGAAGATTTTTTGATACAATTTCAGCACTATTTATATTAACAAACGAGAGAAAACCTATTTAATGTTGTAGTCAAGATTAATTTTGTTCGAGTAATATAGGTACGCACGTCAATAATAATTATGAATTCTATAGAATAATAAAGTTTTGAGTCAAAATAGGACTGTGTTTTAGGTTTGATAGAAGTGTTACTAACTAATTATATATATAAAAGTAAGATAGTAACACATTTATATATTATTTTATTGATTATTAAATAAATGGTCAGTGATTAAATTAATAGATGAATATCCTATGACGAAAAAAAACATATTCTTTATCTATAAGATAAACACACAAAACTTAGTGCGGCAGTTGCCGTAATTGGCCTCACTCTCGTTTTCCCTGAACAGTACAGCTACGTTATTAAGATGTTGCATAACGCAGGTCACCGGGCATTGCTAGGAAATCTTCGAGTCCACTTACATTACATCCGCTTCTCTACGCATGTCGGACAGACTGCCCGCTGCTTCCTTTCTCTGTGTATCTTTTAGTAAGCGTAATAAATGGTCAGTGATTAGGGTTGCCTAGAATACAATTCAATACTACACAAATAATATTTGTATAAATTGTTTTCCTAATCTATTAAATTAACTCTGTATATTAAAAATAAATTGTATCTCTGGCATAATCGGAGCTATAAATGTTTAAAATATGGGCTCCTGGATGATGTACTTTAAATAACTTAGGACGTATTATTTAACCTTTCGTCCATTGCAATCCCATTGGCGTGACTACCTAATGGAATTAGTAGTATGTCTAGTATGTTAGTATTTAATAGAAAAATGGTACAAAGGGGTAAGGTAATACTGCTAAGAGTATATGCATAAATAATAAATACTTTTTTTATAAGTAGTTTACAAGAAAATAATTGATTTCATTTTGTAGAAGAATGTTTTATAATTATTAATTTTTTTCTAAATTAATATTTAAGCAATCTTATTATATAGGTACTCTTTTAAGGAATATTTTTTTTGAAAAAGTGATATTTTAAACTTGTCATATGGATATACAAAATCCATATCAATATCCATAATCTTTGTATAATTTAACTGCCATATAATATATTTTAATCTCAAAAATGTGAAGGTACATTTTGGTAAAAATATAATAACAACCTTATTTTCTTACAGTTAAAAGTAAGTTAAGAGTTCCCCTAGAGCTACTAATTTTGTAATTAGAAGCAACCCTACAAACAACTTGTTTATTTATGTTCTCTATTGATTTGACGCTTTAGACTTCTGCGTTGTAAGTACATATGTATTTAATCAGACATTTAGGTATCTATGTGCCTTTAGTGCACCTTTGTATAAAATGGTATTACAGGAATAGATATGTTGTAGAGATAGCTTTGCATGATAATGTTCTAAATTTATCCATTAAGTAGAATCTAATATTAATTTATGCAAAATGTTTCGTACTTAAATTGTTATTTGTTTAGTTTTTGTAGATTATTGTTAGATTTGTATTGAGAAGAATTGAAGTTATTAGGTTTAAGTATCTAAGTAGAAATAAGGTATTCTTCAAATTATTGATTAATTTTGAAAAATAAAGAAATACTCCGAGTTTACACACTTGATTATCTTATAGAGTATTGTTTTACATTAACCATTTTAAAAATAAGTTTATGAAATATATTACGTTTTGCTTTAAAGGATGGTAATGAACGGTATAAGTGAGATATCATGAAAATACTAAAGCCGTAATGGTACCATTCCTCACGGGCAATGCCCACTGAATATCTAATAAGTACTATTGGTACCTCCCGTTACCGCCACTATCTCGCCCGTTACAGTGACCGATGCGCCTTAGCCGGCTACCCGGTCCGCTACGCGTTGGTTATCTGCCTACTTTTTATTTATAAATCTTTTATAATTTAGAATATTATGGAATTTATTAAATACTAGGCTCTCTGTTAAAACTTCGTTATTAAGAAGTAAATTCAAACGAAAGTATAGAACTTTGGTATGGATTTACACATAATTTATATTGTTTTAGGGAAAATGCCTAAATCTTGTCGGGTTTACTTAATTCGCTTCCCATTTCTATTCATTTTATACCTGTGTATTCATAAACTTGTACAGAAAATCCTACAAATAACCTTTGAAATTGGCATTATAATTAAATACACATTCATCGGCTTTACTTACGGCTTTTATCTACTTAAAAAATTATTAGTAAGTATACACAAAAGAAGCATTGTGATTTGTGACGTGAGAATTTGTAAAAGCGATTGTCATCATTCATTTGCATACTGATATGGATTGAATGAAACTTTCGTTTGTCATAGGCATTTAAATAAAAAATAGCTTAGTGACTAGAATACTCAAATACATATCTTTGTAACTATTATACGTTACTTCGTACATGTTGAGAATTAGTTTTTCCGCACAGTTGGTTTTATTAACTGTTCCTAGGTTATATATATATATATATTAAACTACTAGATGACAGCGTTTTAAGTTACGAGTAAGCACCCTCGGATCCAGCAGCGCTTGGCATACGTGAATTTTTCCACATTATTATTTGTGGTTTGGACCTATTTAGTCTTTTCGGGCTGTTTTATCACTACGACCTGACTTACAACTAGGTTAAAGTAATTCCTTGATCTGGGCACTGTCCATAAACTTCAGGATTTTCCCAGCTTCCAGGACTTTAATTTCATTTGGGTCGATCATGTGTCTCCCCTGAGGAAGGCGTTTGTGGAGTAGTGGTCCACAATAACATAGGAGGTGCATTGGGGTTTCGCAAGGAACCGCAGGTTCACAGTACCTCCATACCTCAGAATCATCTAATCTCATATTGAATAAGTGTCTGTGTGTCACTGTCCTGTTAAGGTTCTAATCATGGCACCCATGTTGCTTCTGCTAAGCTTTATCAGCTCTTCAGTGCGTTTACCACGTAGAAAGAGAAGAAAAAGTGACAGGCGAGAGAAAGAAAGAAAGAAACAGAGAGGGTGCGAGTGTATCAAGCCAGGCATCCTTAGCCACTGTTTAAGGACCATTGCATGAGTTTGTTTTTCAAAAGGTGCATGGCCTGGTTCTTTGGGGTACAACAGATTGGCTCTTGTCCCTGAGCCCCCAGATCTAGCTAGTTTATCGTCCTTTCATTGATTATGAAGCCAGAGAGACCAGGAACCCATCTCAGAGTAATTTTGTTTTGCAACACAAATTTTGCCTGCTAAGTCCAATACTATCTACAAATCGCCTGGGGTTGGTTAAAATGCAACGAATTATAAAATCTAAAAATGTTATCATTGGAGAATGTACGCTTGTATGCTATTTAAAATACTTCTTATTATAAATGAACACATTCGTTTAATTTAAAAAATAAAAATAAAAAAAAAATTAAATTAAATTCTAGAATTTAATCCTAATTAACAAAGTATCTATAATTATGATATTTTGTAAAATTACTTCCTTCGTATAGTATATTTTTTCGGTTTAGAGTCGGTGCAATTTCCAATCGAAGTAAGTGATTTTTATTACTACTTTTAAAAATAAAATAAAGTCTCCTTTAAGCAAAATATCCTTCTACAATATTTAAGGTACATCATATCTATTTTTATATTTGTACTCATCATACAAATATCTATCCCAACCGGGATTCGAATCTAAGACCTTTGGTTGTACTGACCACTCGACTAGACGACCGTCTAATGCTCTGCATCGGACCTGTTAGAGTTTCATAGTCCAATTAACTACTGTTCAATTAAATACTGCTGTTGTATTTTTACAACAGCAGTACTATTTTTTCAAAACTATGAATTTCGAACAATATGATCATTGCATTCATTTAATATTACTGGTTATCACTAAGCACACACACTCACTATCTGGATATTACTTATCTTGAAAATTATAGAAAAGAGGTACTTTGATCGTTAATTAATCAATACGAAATAATATTATGTTGTGATCAACTCACTGGTCTATCTGTGGTTAGAACTTGAAAAGTAGTAGTAGTATAGATATTGCATCTAATAATGACAAGTAATGTTTCAGTTGTCAGTTTTCTCTAGTAAACTTTTACTCTAGAAAGAAAAGAACATTCATTCGTCCATTCATAAACACGAATTATGTCACGAAATACGCTAATTTTTTAAAAAGTTTGAGTGGTTGTAAATCTGGTTTTATAATAAAGTAGTATTTATTTAGAAACCATATAAAGAAATATACATATCCCCAATTGTGGTCAAGGACTTCACCTATAGAAGCATGAGAAATGTCCGCACTAACCTGTGAGGCCTGTAGCACGAACTCCGATATAACGGCGTGTGCGTGGTGCGCAAGCGGCACGTGCAGCGTTAGCGGCGCCTCACGTGACGGAGACAGCTGCAGCGAGTGCGGCGTCGGCGCAGATGCTCGCAACCCGTTAAGGGGCAGCGAGCGACGGACTTGAAGACCGCTTGGACCTGCACAAACACGATGGTTGGAGAAACATGACTGTTTTGTTTTTAGACTGTTGTGTCATTTCTTCTCAGGGTCATGTTATGACCATCAATTCATCACCTGTGGTTTGTATTGTCGAAATTCAACCGTTTATATGAATGAATAAGGATTTTTAAAAAATGACTTAAAATAAATATAATAGTATATTTTCAGAGCAGAGGTTATACAAAAGTGTAAAAAACACAAAATAATTTGTCTACTGCTTACTTAAATAAAAGATCGATTTAAAGAATAACTGAGTAGTACCTTTAACACCAATAGTAACAGCGGTATGCGATACAGCGAGCACGGCATTCTCTCCTGGTGGAACCCTCGCCGTGAACAGCCTGGCGAAGTAGAAGGGCCACGCGCGGGCCATCTCGACAGCTTGTCGTTTAGCCTGAGCGCGCGCCGGAGAGCTCTGTGACCGCAGCCACGCCTGCCCCGCGCGCCTCTCCGCCGCGCTGATGCGGAGCGACGGCAGGGTCGAGTTAATGTCGTGGACTATCTGTTGAGGAATATTACATAAAATGGCGGCTCAAAAGTAAACTTAAGCTTTTATCTAAGAAGTAGACATTTCGACAATAATGACGTAAACGTAAGAGCCGCCGGCACCAGGATCCCTCTAGAAAAATACAAGTCTTTGATATTACAGTGATAAGATCATAATTTTATCATAATTCATGTCACTCATCATTCATCGTCACCACGTCTACTTGACGCTTAACGAGATTTTGTAACTCCTTTCTCTGTTGCACAGCTAGAGTGTGGAATTACTTGCTGGCACAAGTATTTCTTACTTCATACAACATGGGTTTCTTTAAAAGAGCGTGAAAAAGACTTTTGGGCCGGCAAGGTGGAGATGGCTAGGCCAGTATGTCGCATGCTGCACTAGCTATCTTCACATATGGACTCCTCTATTGCTATCATCGGGTGTTGTAATCATTTGCTGAGCTTTTTATAAAAAAAAATTCAAACCTTTGTCAGTATTTTAAAATATAAAAAAATTTGGACTTACTTCTAACCCCATTATATTTAAATCTAACACGTGTTACAAGAATGTAATATTAATAACAGTGTATCCTTACTTGTGCATAGAGTAGATCTAATATGGCGGGATCATTGTACGTCTCCAGCGGTGTGAAAAGTTCCTTGCGTACTCGTAGTTTCCATGGCACACGACTGTACGTCACGAAGGTTCGGTCAGAGGGCAAAAGTGCGGCGGGTGCGGGTACATCACCTGTAGAATAACAATATTTTAAAAATAATGCTAGAAGAGGTTCGAACAAATAGTGGATAAAAGAAACAACTCACGTTCAATATGTTCCGTTTTATCGGTAACGTGCGTTGAAACGGAATGCCTTCGCTCAGCCTCTATTTTTCGATCTCTCTCTTTTTGAGCCATATGTGTCTTGAATGTCGCTCGCTCTGATCTCTTCAACGCATCGTTACTTTCCGTTGCGTACATGATATCTGACCTTGGACTATCATGAACTCTTCCTACTAGCATATCTCGAGAGTTCTTTCTGCCATCAAAACGTTCAAAATCGTCATAGAACGGCGATCGTTTACGCTCGTAGGTATCGTCGATGCCATTTTCTTTTCTCCTCTCAGCTCTAGTGGGGTGAATTTCATATATCTCCGATGCATCACGACCAGAAAAGTTGTCGCGATCATGGTGGGCTGGACCATCTCGACCAGACTCAGAATCCCATTCGTCCCGACTGTGCTGTCTCTCCCTGTCGCCATTAAAGCTTCGGATGTCAGATTCATCGCCCCAATCATCTTTTACTCTTCTTTCACGTCTGTCAGACGTTAAAAAACGAGTAGCGAGGTCATCTCGAGGCGGTTCCGATTCTTCTCGCCTCCGAGAGTTCCAATTCGCGAGAAAGGCATGACGATCATCAGCATCTCTGTTCTGATGTACACCAAATGTGTCCCTATCACGGCGTAATTGTGCAAATGTTGAGGACGTATCTGGCATTGGTGGTGGGGGAGCAGGTTTATCTGGAGGTGTTGGAGGGGATTTAGGTGGCGGGGGAGCGGGTCCCGGCGGTGCAGGCGGTAACGGAGGAGGGGGTGCATCCCACCTCACACCTCCTCCTAATTGTCTTTCCAACATCAACTTCCTTGTATCTTCTAATTTATTAACTGTACGTGGAGTTTCCGCAGCTGAAGACGAACTGCGAACAGAATGATTAGCGGTTACTCTTTCTAATCGCTGTCTCATTTCGGAACTTAGTTTTAATTTGCCAACACTTCCTGGCGAGGGTCGCTGTGCTCCTATTTCAAAACTTCTACGGGCTGTTCTTTGGTTAGGCGGCTCTCTGCTTGGTGAAACTGGGCCGTCTACTTCGAACTCTTCCCATTCAATACTCGGAGATGCCTCCGATCGAGACCGGCCTCTGGGTGGCTCGTGTTCTACGCCATTTGCCTGCGATTGAGGAGTATGTCTTCTTTGTATTTGACGCATTTTAAATTTAGTAAAGTCTTGGCTAATATCTTGCCCGTTTGCATCTTTCGGCGGTGGCCATCTCCATTTGCCAATGCGGACCGTTTTGGCTCGACCGTAGGGGTCCATGAATGGTCGCGCTTCGGATGGGTCGGTTGCATGTAACGGAGGAGGCATCGGTGGTGGGGGAGGAGGAGGGGGAGGTGCGCCTGTTGACGAGCTTTCATTCGATTCTCTTCTTATTTTAAAATTGTTTCTCGGTGGTGAGTGCACTTGAGCATGGACGACTGTTGACGAACGGACAGGAGATGTAGGCTCCGATTCTGAAGGTTCAACTACTTGACCGGCCAGTAGTGTTTGTAGGGCCTGATTTTGAGCAAGAAGCTGTTGCTGTATTTGAAGGTTCTGTGCCATAGCGCTTTGTAAAAATGCTCGTTGTAAGTTTTGGTGATACGCATTCATATCAACTGTTCCCGATGGTGGTAAATGTAGGCCTAGTGCCGCTGCCAGAGCTTCGGGTGTGCTCGGCATTGTCACTGGTAAAGACATCGCTCCAAAACTCATGGCTGAGGTATTTGCAGAAGCGGTCCTTGGCGTTACACCGCCTCCTTTTATGGCTTCAGATAGACCTTCTCCATCAGTTAATCGTTTTAAACTGTCATTCATGAAGATTGGATCAAATAGATTGGTGATATAATCATCTACAGAATCGACACTTGATTGTTTTCTACTTTTATCTTTTTCTTTGTCATCTTTGCCACCACCTTTGATCAAGTTCTGCAGTTGTTCTGAATTGTCTAGAACGTCCAATTGATCATTGTAGTCACAAGTTAGTAGTTGGTCGATAAAAGTGGCGTATGACTTGCCACCTTTGATACTGGCAGCGAGGGAACGCGCGTCGGAGAGCTCGTCTATGTTGGGGTCAAGCACGGGAGAGAACAGATCGTCCAGGAATTGGTCTACGTCGGAGGCCTGCGACGGCACGCGGACTCGACGCACGTGGGAAGCCAAGCTGGGTGCTTCGGACGTGTCCGACATTGCTGACGATCTGATGAAGAAATTTATAAATTGCATTAATACAAAATCGAACATATTGATATGTAATTTATTAAGTTTATTATATATTTATGCATAACTTTATTATTTTTAAATTTAATAATTCATAAGGTTTAGTTGTCATGGGAACACTGTTGCATATTAAATACAAGTATCAAATGTGTCTCACCTTACACCGCTAAATTCAGAACTCTTCTCAATATAAGCGCGACTTGATTGGGAACCGGCCGGCGCTCGTTTACCAGCATACTGTGACTTAATATATCTTGACGGTAAAACACGAGAGTTCGTCCCGTATTCGATCTCCATCATTCCTTTACTACTAGATACACTTGGAGCGCCACCTAATCTCTCAACTGAGTGATAGCGGTCATTCAGGCGTGATTGTGATAGCCCCAATTCTGTTAACTTTGTTGGTTGCGGCGCAGGGTTGTCGCCTAATAAGTTATCTAGAGATCTGCTTCTAACTTTATCGTTGCTCTGTTCGAAGTATCTTTCGTTTAATGCAGATTCTCTGGACAATATATCGTGGGAAGTCTTCCGTGAGTACTCAAGCTTGCTCATAGTGTGTGTTTCCTCTCGTTCCATTTTCCAATTGTATTCCGAAAGGCCTTCGTCAATTGATTCTTGAAGAAGGCGCTGGATGCTAGGCGAACGCGATTTTGGCGGTTCTGGGGGAGGAACCTAAGAAAACAAAAGTAATTTATTATTTCGTAGTTATGAAGTGGAATTTTTTTTAGCACAACAAAACATTTTATTTATTTAACATGAAAATTCCTAAAATATATATTTTTATAACCATATACTTGTTTTTACATTTTATGCGATAACTTTAGTGTTGTTTAGTGTTTAATAATTAATGTTGGAATAAATAAGCAACCTAACAGAAAGAGGACATATTTTTAAATACGACATCTTTTTCGTCAATGAAGATTGACCTATGTGTTCGTCAGTCGGTCAGTCTTACATTACTCAGCCGTGGACTTTGTATTTATGAGACTGTGTTCATTCTTATAAATACAAAGTCTACGGCCAGATGTACACATACCTGGGGCCTAGATGCTCTGTCAGCGTCGACGGAGGAGGCCCGTGGCGGCGGCGCGGGCGGCGTGTGTCGGCCAGCGGCGGCCCGCAGCGGCTCCCCGCGGCCGCTGGGGAGCGCCGGCCACGTCTCTACCTCACCCACTGCGTCTAGTGCGTATTCGCAGCCCGCCCACTCTGTATTCAGACACGAGAGATCTTAGGTATACAATCTATATTAGTGATGATATTCAACCATAGGGAGAGGCAAAGGTATAAGAGGCGGCAACCTAAATACAGCCCAGCTATCTAAAGGTACTGACTCCCTAAAAAAATCCGGCTATATATACAACTCAATCGTGCAGCTTTTTAATTCAACATTCGATATCGCCTAATGTATTTCAACACAGAAACTACAAAGGTAAATGAATAAAATCGCATCGAGTGTGTTATATGCATTCGTGACAAACCAAACCAAGCATTCGTGATGGCCACTCACGAATGCTTGGTTTTACTCACTATAATGATACGATAACAACAACATGTCATAGAATATCTACCTGTAAGTTGACCGTTGTGCTCCATGGCGAGCGTCCATCCGGAGGCGTGATCGGCGAAACCGGCGGCAGTCAGCGCAGACGCCGCGGCGCGCTCGCACGTTGTCCATGAATCCACGTGCACGTGGTGCACTGACTCTGTACAATTGAGTAGATGATAACTTTTTATAAGTTCCCCCTTGGTTCTGCCTATGAAAGGAAAGGCAAAGGGTACCATAGCCCGTACAGTAATTTCTTATGAGGGTATTTCCTTTTTAGTAATTTAATAGATAAATGATTACTGAAATGAATAAAAAACAGTAAATACCGGTGTACTGTAATCCACTGACACGCGGAGTCATTACAATAAAATTGTAGATTCCGACACATTTTCTTACACAAAAAATTAAATGAAAATTGCCAAATGTACCGTAATATGTGTAATAAAGTATAAATTAATAAACAAAATTAAATAATGTTATGTAATGCTACCTTGCAACTAGCTCGCCAAAGCTCACCGAGAACGCGTTGTGTCACAGAGAAAGTCTATAGTTAGGTATGTTCATATCTTAACCCGCCAGTGTTATAAAATAACTCAAGAATAACAGTTCGACTACAGATATCGCGATTATTAAAAGAATTCCAGTAAAATATTTCTCAATTCAACTGACCGTCATATAATCTTAGTGGCAGTGCGCCCTTAGCATCGGTCCTTGAGGCACGCCACTCTAGCATAGTGGGCGGGCAGCGACGCGGTACCGCCGAAGCACGCGCCGTAGCCGCGGGGGCGCCGCACACCAACCGGAGAAGGTGCGCGCGATGCGATGATGGAGCACGCTCTGATATAAACCGCAATAAATACCTGGGAAAGAAATTATTAATTCAAATCTATTATTGTATACATTGGTAGGGCTTATTAATAGATTTTTTTCTAACATAAACCCTGTATACAATGGGCAGACAATTTAACTAAGTATTTCAAGTAACAATAAATTCAATTCAATACAATTTTACAATTCAAATCCAAAAGTATGACACATTAATACAGAAAATAACAATAAAATGCTAAAATTAGTTAAATTCTTTTAATTCGTTAAGGTCTGAAAATTTGCTTTATTTATTTGTAAAGAATAAAGAAACAATATAAAAATTAATGGTATATAATAAAATCTATATGAAGAAGCATTTTATAAAACTAACTTAATCTAAACTATTATACTCTTTATTGCTCACATACTCTATGTAATATTTTATAACAAGTGATCAACAGGTGGACTTTTCCTTATAAGAGATATCTTTCATGAATAAGTTCAAAAGGTCTTACTAGTAGCAATTGTAATAGCACACAGTGTTTACACAGTAAATACAATTACGGAATTACTAGTAATTGTATTTACAGTGTTTTATCATTTTCATATGAATGCAGTTTTAAATTAAAACAAAATTATTAAATACTGTGTCAGACATAATAAATCATTATTCCGAAATCTTTATGATTTTCGTGAAATTACAATATTATAATTATAACTAAGTTAAAACGTAGGTACTGTACTAATAAATAGTTTTATTTCAATTTTCTTCTTCTTCTCCTTATATATAAAAAAGAATTGTTCGTTAGTCTCGCTAAAACTCAGAAAGGCTTGACAGATTTTTTTTACCTCCATTCAGAGGTTGTTTAAAAACCAAAAATAACAAGGAAAATTCTAAAAGAACCAAAAACAATATTATTGAAAATTGATGACTATTTAGTATGGAAAAGCGTTCAGGTTCACATCTATTTCAAAACTGACATTCAATCTCCTTCGTAAGGATTACTTTCGGTAGATGACTGTAGTGGCAGATTGTAGGTGATAATAATAACAGCACCGGGTAAACTAGTTCAGTAATTTAAATAAGATTTATATTGAGTAATTTAACTTCTTAATGGAATATAATAAATCTAACCATTTTAATAAATCGTCCATTAAATAAAACGATTAAAAGTTCAAAAGTGTGTTTACTTACTTGTGTAGCGGCGGTCCTGGTTGGAACACTGAGAGACAATGAGCCATCAACTGCCAAACTCGTTCTGAAGAATCCCCGCTTGCTTGGTTACACAACTGCACCAGGATCTCATCTCGTAATCCTCTAGATGCTAACCCTCTCGACGCTATGTAATCTGCCAGCACCTGTAAGGATATTAAAATTGACATGTATCAAGCTCAGTGACATTCTAAAAATTCTATTTAGGGTGTCTAATTGCAAATAGTTGTCAAAAGTATATTGCAGTCATCCATTATTTATTTATTCTCAATAAAAAATAATATTATAATTTTTTAATCCATTAAAAATTACAGTTTAATCTTCTGTGAAAATTTTGACATTTGTGGCTGTAGCGATTTTATTTTATTTAAATCACAAGGAGAATACATACGCTACCAAAATAGATTGAAGAACTTGGGCAAATGAAATTCAATAGTTAGCTACAATAATTATCGGTGGATCCAGCGCAACGCAACCGAGCGTAAGATTTATGTAGTTAGTAATGTGGTCGTAATAGAGCCAGCCCTGTTGAGTAATAGGTGGCATCGTTTCAACAGTTGCGGACCAATTAATTAGATGTTATGATTACATTTAGTATCTTAAAATTTAATTCGAATTATTTCAAAATGTATTCGGTACTTTCGCTAAACATAAAAAAACATTTCACCGATTTCAATATTTTTTTTGTTTTATTTTACTGTAGATCAGATTTGATATAGAAACAAACAAAAACCGAAGAAAATCTAAAAAACTTTAGTATCGCAATTAGTAGTTCACATTAATAGATGACGTTCGTGGCAGATAAACTTTGTTTGTGGAAAAACGAAGTTTTTAAATAGTATTAGATATAGATAAATTCTAGGTGACACGAAGTTTGCTTTGCAACAGGTTGCTTGTCACAACTACTATTTTTTATTTACTTTTCGATTACCTATACCAACACAGAGCTTGTGAATCTAATTTACCTTTTGCCTCGCTTCATTACCGGCCGCTGATTCATCACACCACCTTAGAATAAGCTTGAAAGTAGCTACAGCATCATTGAAATCTTGATCTCTGCAATAAAATATAAATGTAAATAACAAATTTTAAGTTTACTCTTATAAAACCAGGTACGGTCTTCTTTAGAATGGCTTGTCTATATTTGTATAATTTATCGGAATCTAAAAAAGTTAATTTATCTCTTGTCAACTGTTCTGAGTAGAAAAAGAGAAATTTCAAGTTCAATACATCTCATAGCGTATATGTCATATTATATCGTAATAACATATCTCACCTAACAGCAGCTTTAGACAAAAATGGCCTGCTGATGGGATGCTTCTTGGGGCTGAGCTGGCCTCCATCCGCGAAATATACAGAGCTGAACTTGGAGAAGGCGAACTGCTGCAGATCCCGAGGCAGCTGCACGAAGTCGTCTTCAGCGTATACATCGCCTGCCACCTGAAAGTTAGACATAGAATAAAATCTCATTGTAAAGCGTTTATAGTTTGTATTATTTTATCTATATTTCGACCTCTGACTTACCTTTGCCAAATGTTTGTCTGTATGTGGAGGTTGCCATTCGTCAATCTTTGACAATATAAACGCGAGGTCGGCAGGCACTTCCAGTGCTTGGAGACTTTCCGCTTTAGCTTTCTGTGCCTTTTGTTCTGCTGCACGACGCCTGGAATTAATGATAAAATTTGATGCTGATTACACTCTTAAAGTGCAACAGTTATGGGCCCACAATTTTATAAAGACTAAATGTCTTCCAACGATATGACTTATCTATTTAAGAAGAAGGAAGTAGAGAGTGATAAATGACGATAATAGTCATCTAAACTTAGTCGACGCGGCTGACGATAAATGGAACTATGGAACATGTATATTTGACTATAAAAATATTGTTTATAACATTTCAAACATACTTAGCAGCTTGCTGTTGAGCTTCTTGCCTTCTACGATGTTGGTCTTTTAGCGCGGCGAATCTTCTTCGAGCTTTGCGTCCCCGCACGAGTGCTTGCGCACGCACCACGCCGCGTCGCGCGACCACGAAGCGCCGTCGGTCACGAGTGCCACGCCACCACGACTGCACGCGGACGGCTGAGTGACGCATTTGGTGGTAATGCTTTCTGCAATTGTATAGAGACCTTGATTAATTCAGAAAAAAAACTAAAATCAAGAAGCATGGATGTTTTTTGAAAATCTGTTTAATTCCAGCTTTTGTCACATGATTAAGCTAAGATTTTAATATTTTAATATTAGTACCTGGGACATTCACTTATTTAATATTTTACTTGAAAAGCATGAAAAAAATAAGCCAAATTAACACCTAATTATTAAACTTTCAATTGATTACCTAGCTAAATATCCTCTGACTTGTGCTTGTAACCTTGTTGCCGCAGCTCGTAGTTTGTCTGCGCGGGCGCGCTCCAACGCACGGTGTAACGATTCCCTTATGAATACTCTTGCAGCACCCAGTTGGTAATCAGCGCCAACTAGAAATTTGAAAAAGTTAAGTGATATCTCAGAAACGACTTCACCTTTTTTAATAATTAAAGTGTGTTTTATTCGGTTTAATTCAGGAGTTTAAAATTTAAAATAACTAAATCAATCCGTAAGTTTTCTTAAGGATTGATTTAGTTATTTTTAGCTTAAAAATATCGTCTAACTGGTATGCTTAACATTAAAACTGTCATTTCTTCCATCGCTACTTCGGGTTTTGTTTTAAAGATATATATAATAAAACACGAAATAATATGAGTATATGTGACTCGTTATGAATAATCGTATAACCCATAGAGATTCATATTTTAGCACAATTCAAAAAAACTTTAAATATGACTATCGTATGGAGAAGATACACTTTCATTTGAATTGTTTTGATATAATTTATTTTATTTATTTTTGGGAAGTGTAAAGCTTATTTAGTTAAATAAATTTTAAAATAAAGAACAAACGGATACCGAAAAGGTAATAACAAGCCTCCGCATGCATGCAGAATGTAAAATATTTAAAAAAATTCTTTACAATACGAAATTTCACAAAATATATCATATGTGATATATTTTCCGCTCGAATATCAGGCAATTAGTATCGTTGACCAAACTTGAATGGACACTCACATAAAATCATGGCCTGCCAAGTGTATCTACGTTTTTTTAACACTTTCCACATTTTAAGCATTTCGAAGAATTTAAAGAAATTATTGTACTTTAAATTACTATACTACACAAAAACGTTATATATTTTAAATATTTCTAAAATCGGTTGCACTCAGACTTTCACAACACAATAGCTATCCTACCAGTGCAATATGACAAATAAGATTTGACTACGTGATTGTGATATATATTAAAACTGAGATAGCAATACACAATTGTTTGTAAAATAATTTCAAGAATGGGTTCTGTAGAATTTATTTATTTGATGTTAGCGCCTTAGTTTAATGATGATCACAAATTACTTGAGTCTATTAATGTTGTAATTTTCTTTTATAGTATAATTGGCGGACTTAATGTTATTTGATAAACTTGAGTCCAAAAATTAGCAAACGGTTTATTTAATACGTAAGGTCAATTTCTTAATCGTCAAATACAACTTTTTATACCACTTTTAGCAATATTAAAAACCTACTTTAACAATCATTGAAATTAAAACGAAACTTTATGTTAAAGTCGACAAACACGTTTTGTCGAGTTATGTCTATCAATATATGTATGTTCGCAAAAACTTAAATTTAATTAATTAATACTTAGTACTTTACTAATAACCATTCCTTATTTAAGGAAACAGCCTTTTCTCTTTTTATCAAATATGAAATTTTATTAAAACAAACGAGACAAAACACTGTATTTAGTATACATGCTATATAAAAAATTTAGTATAATATTTCAAAAAAATTAATCCGTTCCGTTAGATTAGTATTGTCAATTCTTATTTTAGAGTATTTTTTATTTTACCATTAATACAGAACCCTACTAAATATAACTTATCATCTTGAAACATTAATAGTAAAATCAATTAAGATGTGAACCTATCAGTTGTTCTTAACTGATTGTTACCCATCTATTTAACTTATCTTTATCTTAACTACACAACAAATTTTACCTTATTCTATTAGAACCAGATGTAATAGATAAATCTGTTGTGTAATAAATTAATTATATTACAGCTATCAATTTTATTTAAAATAGCACCCATGATACAGACTTCTTTAATTTATTTAATTTAATTTTATGATTATATACAGTAACACTCGTTTTAGCTCGTCAACAAATACAGTTACGATTAGTTCACTTACCGGCTCCCGTGGGTGGCATCTCAGCTAGGATTGAATTGCAAATTTCTCTGTAGGGCGTCGAGCGCGTCGGAGTCGACTTGAGCAAATACCTAGAAATTATATGGATGTTACTTATTGTGAATATGAAGTTTCGTAAGCACAATGAGCGGCGAAAGTAAACTTAGTATAGAAACTAATGATATGTAGAATTTTATTCACTGTATTGAAATTGATTTATATACAGTGTTGGTATAATAGACAGATATGCAAGTCGATGTTTACTCGGTTCTTTCACTCTGTACATCTGTAAAATATTCATTCGAATACAGAACGTTGAAACGGGTAGTTACCTGTTATGTTCATAACCCATTTTCCAATAAACAGTTTCGTTGAAAATGGATTAAATTTATTTGTAACTAGGTATTTAAAAAAATATATATTTAAGAACAAAATTTTGTTAAAAATAATAGAGTATAATTTTAAATTTTTATATTGATAGTTTTTTTAATATTGTTGACCTGTTGTGTACCTATCAAAAATAAACTTGAATGAACACCAAAACAGTACATAGGTGTTTAATTTTTCAAATACTTGTTGCCATTACTATAATAATTATACTATTTGAACACAACACTCGAACCTGGGACATCTAGCTAGTAGGCTGCCATTGTCAAATATGAAAAACGCAATAAAAGGTGAAAATGAATAAAGATTTAACTATATTAACGACTAAAAAACGGTACCTGTATCTATCAACGAAGATCTGGAATGGTATCCGAATAGGATAACCCATTTGTCTGATCTTGATAGTGTCTAACATGCCAGTATATCGCAGCTGTGCGAGCACGCAAGGCATGTCGAATTTCATTGGAGACTTGTCCACGTTGGGTTTGATGCAACGCACGAACCACGGGTGACAGCGGGACATAGACTCCAGTAGCTGGTGAAGGCTGTCAGAGAACCTGAAAATAAATAATTGTTTAAGAATAAAACCCATAAACATTCTTTTTCTTAAAGTTTCTAAAAGCAAATTCCGCCCTTTGGCAATA
This sequence comes from Acentria ephemerella, assembly GCA_943193645.1. Lineage (NCBI taxonomy): Eukaryota > Metazoa > Arthropoda > Insecta > Lepidoptera > Crambidae > Acentria > Acentria ephemerella. Next base: position 2,870,149 of record OW971886.1, on the reverse strand, counting down.
TTTTCTAACAGACTTTACACAAATTAAATGTGTATTTATTTGAAAACAAGCACAATATTATATATAAGAAGTTTATAATATTTTTGATAATATAATAAAAATTATCTTATCGAAAAAATAAATTTGACTTCAATATCTTAAAATTCTAATATTAAATACTATATTCTACTTGATATCTCCAATTACTAGAATTCGAGGTATAAGATACGTGATTAATATAAATTTACTAAAATAAAGTTTGAAAGTAATACGTTTTCTATTTATAACTTTATTTATAAAGTAATCTGACAATATTCATCCTTTATACATAAGTGTAAAGTAACCCTAAACTTGAAGGAAAGTTACATGTTAAAGCTGCAATATAGAAAATAATAAGATATAAATTCTTTTACCTGGCAGCTACTGTCGGCGTCCTTGGTTTCATAGTAACGAATCGCCCATTGGCTCCTCTAGGTAAAGTCTTATTAGCGTCATGTTGCGCGCGCAGTTGGCCGGACATCTCAGCCACGAGGGGGACTTCGCTGCTGCAAAGCAACTCTAACACATCCGCCCTTAGCGCGTCCCTGTTCTTGTCTAGGAACCCCTCCACGTTGTACCATACTTGGCCAGCGTAATGTTTTATCTACCACAAAAAGGTATTTTAGCATCTATTTCATTTTCTGCAGCAAAATCAATACAATAGGAATAACTTACTCCAAATTCATTAGCTCCCAACCGAGGTCTAGAATACAATTCGTTTAAAGCATGATTATAATGGCACTTTTCAAGAAATGACGCATCCGAGGCCCTCGGAAAGTTACTCTCATCATCCAACAGATGCAGAATTCCCACTGGCTTCTTACTTAGTAGCTGTATCACTAGAAACAGACGATAATTATAATATTATACTTAATTACATACAAGTACCAAATATGTTAGCAGTTACATACCCGGAGAGTTATCATTCCATGTTAAATTAGACCACTCTAGACGTTCTTTCTGATACTCCTGTTGTTCTAACTTAAATATGTGTTTATTAAAGTAATGCTGCAGCGTTTCATTTGCATAATTAATACAAAGCTGCTCAAATGAGTTCTCTTCCAAGTCTTCAAAACCGAAGATATCCAGGAGAGAAATACGGTGAGCATCGTGAAGCCCAGCGCGATGAACTATCGAGTTTATTCTGAGGACAAGCCAGTTAAATAGTGACGAGTAGAGTGCTTTTGCGAAAGCATCTCTTGCATCTAAGGCCTGATCAATTGGAAGCGGCGACCTCATTCGTTCAGCTCTTGCAGCAGTGACCCTTGTAGTCAGAGCTCTGGCTAATGCTTCAGCTGGTACTTTTAATAAGTGTGCTGCCCAACGCACTTCCGCACCTCCACCCAATTGTACACCTTCTTGGCCGTGTCGTAATTGTCTTCTATGGAAGTACACGTTCCCTAAATGTAAAACAGCAGCCAAGACTCGTATGATATCTTCCCTCTCTGAATCACCTATTCCTAATACTTGCATGGCACCACACAAGGCAGACCAGTCAGCCCCTGCCCCAGCGCCTCCTGAATCCCCACCTTGATTTAAGTAAAAATAGTGTTCTGCTGTCAATAATCCTCTCGTACGCCGTTGTTCTTCATCTAATCCGGCTAATAATTCATAAAAAACGTGGTAATTCCTTTCTCCAGGTGATTGTGTAACAATTCGAGATTTCTCAAGCAAATAATGAGCGACTCTTGCACCAGCTAACGCGCCATCTTTGAAATAGAGTTCCAGTAATTTTCCGAAGCGACTAGAATTGTGATTTTTTGGTGTTCTAGCGTTTCCGAACGCTTCAAGAAGAGGTGCTGCTTCTAAAATTTGCTCAGAAACGGGTGCTCTGCCGGGAGGGGCGGGGGCAACTGCAGCTAGAAACTGCACGGCTAGTTTGGTGGACTCGGTCTTGCCGGCCCCTGACTCGCCGGAAATGAGTATGGCTTGCGGCTGCGGCAGAGATGCACGCGCAGCGGCTGATATGGCGAAGAGATGAGGCGGTAAGTCTCCTAATGCTTCCGCTGCATGGTACCTGGGACAAATTATAAATACTTAATTGAATATTGGTAGAGGAATGAAGGGCAAGCAGGAAATGAAGTAATACAATGATTAATTGATTTGCTAAAACATTTAATAAAGTAGAAAAATAGCAGGATTATCTCACCTCCTTGCCGTCTGCAGTCCATACAACGCATCGACCGGTCGGTAAGGGTTGACAGCGACAAGAATGGACCCAGCATATGTGTAGATGAGGCCCTGTTCGTATCTTAATTTCAGATTCCAAAGTAGGGCAGCCTCGTGGAGGTCATGCAGGCGAGTCATATCTTCCACACCGTTCGGCCCCAGTTCCTCGCGGGGCCATACTGGGTCCCCTTCTTCTTCACCATTACCCATTTGCAGAGCAAAGGTTTGTGGCTGTGAAAAAAGGGGTAAGATTTAAATACTAAGCTGTTATTCTTAACCATAACCACTGGACTGTTGCTGCAGGTCAGCGCACGCGCACGATTAGCGTAGATTTCGAATTAGCGTAATTATGCAAATAAGAAGGAGAGAGATGTTTTATGCACTAAAATTTTGTATGATCGACTAGGAAAGAAGTCCATAACCAGCTTGGGTTAAATTAAAGTTACCTAGTTGTATTGTGTTTGTAACTTGGAGCTAAAGGAATCGTCGCCTATGGATGAGTAGATATAAGTATCCTTGGTGCTACTAGCTTTTATTTGTTACGTTAAGTAATTTTTAATATCTGACAGGGCTTCAAGTGTATTCTTCGCGCCTTCGTAATCCTATTAATAAAACAAAGGTGCATAATATGAATTATGAAATATTTACGTTCAAGGCAAAATGTTTAATGAATGAAGATGTGATTGTGATAACATTGTTGAAGAAAAGTAATAATTCTTTAGGAATGGCTTCACGTAACCGAAAATATTACATTTTACTGGCAAGATTACTACATATTATATTTAATAAACTTGTTCAAGATGCGTAGGTAATTACAAAAATTCTCAGCGTGAGCCAATTCATTTACACAATCATTTTAAAATTTCTTACTGGTTCATTTCTGTAAGTAATAACAGAAAAGAGCAACACGACGGATAATTATAATCTCTTGACGAGCGACCGTAACTGTGACATAATATAATGATGGCCTAGTACAGTAAACAGCAAACTTTTCAATATTGAATAATATACCCATAGGCTAATTTTATTGATTTGTGTATCATGAAACCAGCAACTGACAACTAGACAGGTCACCTATTAAATAAAAATTAAACTTGAGAATTTATCAAAAAGTTTCTAAAAATATTTCTTTAATCAGAAATGGAAAATACTTCAAAACAATAAATATGCAAACCAAAAATATTATACCTATGTGAGCACTTATATATACTTTAAAGTTTTTGGCGGGCTGTTTTCAAACAATAGATAGTGACAATAAAAAATCAGGTGACAGTCATTGGCTTTTTTTTTATATAAAAAGTATTATAACTTCTTACTTAATTTACTTTGTACTTACAATAATTATTTTATCTGATTTCAATGTTGTTTAAAATTTAATACTTAATTCTTCGTACTTAAAGTTCGTTCTTAAAGATAAATACAGGCAACATCCTGTTTAAGCTAATTCGTAAAATTGGGTTGATCTCATAAATAATTTAATTAACATATTGGTTCGAGGACCTGCATACCCAGTTGTATCTATTAACTAGTGAATACTGACATTTTCTGTGTTACGTGAAATATTTATGTTCACAGATATAGATGTAGGTCTCGCTGCATTACTATTTTGATACAAATCTTATAAATAAAAATATACAGCTCTTCGTTAGTCTCGCTAAAACTTAAAAACGGCTTCACCGATTTTGAGTAATTTTTATTGTGTTTAATACTGGTTTAAAAATATAATTAATAGGGAAATACCTAAAGAAAGGTTTATAAAATTAAAAATTAAAAATTTAGGATAAAATTTAAAAAATGTCTAATTTGACATGTTTAACATTAAAACTGTCATTTCTTCCATTGCTACTTAGGGTTTCTTTTAATAGATAGGATTAGTGATAGCTTTAGTGTGATACAAAGTTCACGGGGTCAAGTAAATAAATAATAACTAAACATTTCAACTAAAAATATTCATATTATAGGAACACAAAATATGTTTATACTTATTTTATTCATGTTTTATGTCGTAAACTGTACCAAGCATTCGTTCGTGACCCACCGTTGTTAGCCTTTCGCTATCGGGTTCATGGTTTGTAATTCATTGCATTGCAACTTGCCCGTGTATTTGCGTATAAGAGCATTAGTGCGGAATGGTTAGGGAACACGTTTTAATATTGCAGTTCTCGTTTGATGAAGTGATAAATGAAAGAGGTTTTTGCATGGTCGAGTTTGAATAGGGACGATGCAATGAAGTGGACTATCTTGGTACAGTTAGGTGACCCTTTTTAGGGATGCAAATACCATTGCTTGCGTTAATCCACTTTGATTAAGCATTTGTAGAACTTAATGTTCTTTACGGCGCATAGAAATAAGCACACACTCACCTATTTATAGTTTTAATGCAATCAAATAATATCCTATTAATGGCAGAAGCTAAATATTATAGTTTGGCTACTCATCGGATAACAGTAGAGTCAGGTATATTTAGATCTAACTTACAAACCTAATATTAGAAAAGTAAGACAATTTACCATTGTAATTTTTTGTGTTAATGGCAAGTTAGTTAAAATACCACTAAGATATTATTTCTAAGAAGAAAATTACATTATGAACTAAAACATCTAAACATAAATCCTTGAGTAGAGGGACAGCAGTGGGACGCCACCGTCGGGACTTCACACTTGTTGAACTTGACAGCGGACTGCCCGACCTTGCTAATGACGTCATCCTTGCAGCGGACCAATTATCTAACTGGGGATCTCGTTGGCGACGAAATGCATCACACTTTAAAGAGCAGCAGGAATCGCAGGATGTGCAAGTGGACGAGAGACAGAAAGATGAAGTAGATTCACTTTCCGATGAGCTGCAAGGCGTTGGGGCGAATCGTACTCGCATGAGAATGTCTTGAATTACTTCTGTTGATTTAATCACACTTAGAATAACAGGCACATTTACACGCAAGAAATCACTACAGTCATGTACTTTCAACTGGACTTTAGTATTTTGTTTTACAAAACAAAACAACAGCAATGCTTAGCGAGATAGCCGGCCAGTCGACCAGCGGTAACTGATTGCACCTCGTGCCACTACTGCAGCTTGCTCGTACGACTGATACAAGCACTGTTAGCCACTGGTATAATAACGGTTAACTCACTTGACCACCGACACAAGCAACGCCATCACTACCTTAACACAGGTTGTGATGACTACAAAATCTTGGACACCTATAAGAGGGGATGCAATTATAAATCGGAGACGCAAATTTGAATATTTTTGTAATAAAGAATACATAATATTTTTATCAAGTTTTAATTATGCATAATCAATACAATATCATAATCAGTTGTGTCTATCTGTACATTCTTTAAGGTTACAATATTTTTGTGAAGTAACAAGAAGTTTATAATGTGACCCTACTAGTAAACTAGTTAATGTTTAGTTACTTCTGTTACGATCCATAATATAATCAATTATTTTCATAAGGTAATGTTGACTATATGAAGAAAAGTTTGGTTTGGTTGAATTTCTTTCTTCTTTCATAAATGAGCGTTTTAAACTAATTATTGAGAATTGCGCTTATAAACAGAAACATTGTTATGAAAGTTTTAAAGACGAGTTCTTTAGAATAAAATCAAAAGCTAAATTCAATGTCAATAAAATTATTCTTGTTCTAACAAACCGTTCCCACTAGCCTGTTACGACACGTTTCCTATAATCAGTGGTAACTTTTACATCGTATTGTAATTATAAACTCAATATAGTAATGTTAGTATCTGTACATATGACGTACACCCTGAAGCTGTGTCAGCTTAACTAGTGAACGAAGTGAAGCGCCTGTTGGCGGGATTGTTACAAAACAAACTATAGATGCTTTAATAGAGGCAAGGTCCAGCGCACATAGCACAATGCCTCTTGTCGTTGTCAATGCGAAACAAATAAGAAAACATATAAAAAATACCCTGTTCTTGCACTACTCAAGTTGTTGTATTGTATTCTTATTTATATTTTAATTTTATTGAATTCTAAAGAAATTGTACAATATCTTCACAGGCAACCGTTTTCCAATTAATGTGATTTTTTTTCTAATCAGTTCTTTACATAACTCCAAGGTAATGAGGTAGGTAAATCATTTGTATACAACCGGGTAAGTAAACGTTACAAATTGTAATTTGAATTACTGCTAGTCAATATGCCTACTTGTCCCGGTTCTTATCTTAATTGTATAGTTATTGAATAATTACAAGTTTACCTATTTTGTAAATTGCAGTATAATTCGTTCATGAGGTCTCATTGTGTCAAAACTCTTAAATTTTGTAGGACTACTCGAGTATGAAATATAACTTGATTTATATACTGGTAATCTACAATCTAACCTCCCTTAGGTATTCTTTTTTCATAGTATATCTGGAAATATACTGATTATATCCAGAAGACATATTGAAAAACTTAAATAAAACTTGATAGAAGTAATTTTATCTTGCTTACTTCTTTCAATCAAATAATATATATATATATATATTATTTTTTTAGTAAAAGCTGATCGCAACCATGAAATACCAGGCTAGCATACATTATAGTATAGTGCGTTGAGTCAACTCTCTAGCAACATTCCGAGAGGCGGCCTTGTGATCACACGCACAGGCGGCCTTTCAAAGGGGCGATCTCAATGGATCTTTTACCTGGACGTATCGCCATTCAGCGTCACAGATTAATAAGATTTACATATGACAAAAATTAAACAAAATCCTAACTATTTTTTCCAACTTTCTTAAATCTATTTAATAGCTGTCGGTTCCGTTTAAATTCTCTTTTGTAATAAAAATTCAGTTCACGGTAATAGGTATCTATTAAGGCCGTGTTAAAGAGTTGACTCAAAGCACACGGTACTATAATTTATACTTGCCTGCTATTTTATGGCTGCGCTTTAACAGAAATCTATTTATTTAAAGAGGCATGTAAAATTAAATCACTTTTTCAAAGTTTCTATTGGGGATCAAAATATAGTTCTGTGAACAGAATCCTAAGATTTCGTATAATCACAGAGAACTTTTAATGTATCTTCAAAGGAGTAAGAAATAATTAATTGATTCAAATCATAGATCGATGATATAGACATTCACAACGTGCGTGCCAAACTTAGTCAAACAAATATTTCCTTTCGAAATTATGACTAATAAGTTAACAATTCACGTTGATAGTATGCTATAATAATTATAAATAGTAACCGCTGCGCATATAATTACATTACGATATATTTCTGCTTGATTTATACAATTGGCCGACACTTTGAATACCATTTTATATAAAATTGTATCTGGCTTAAGCTTTAATTGTTTTTAAATCTGTATCTCGTTTATTTAATGTAGCTCAATGAAAACTATTAATAATAAATGATGGAATTTCACTCAATGTATTCATAATGCATACTCCGTTGCCTATAGGTAGTTCATTTTACATTGGTCCTCCACAAGACTGTGATCATTTGTACTGGACCATATTGACAGACGATAACGACTTCTTTTCCTAGAAGGGATTTTTTGCAGCAATCTGTCGTGTAGATGTGCAATCGCATAACTCAAATGCAGTCTAGAAATCTCATAAAATCTGTACTTATTACAAATTAGTAAGAGTATATTAGCCTTCTTCTCGTTAATTTATGATTGATAAGTATCTCAGGCTAATGTGATTGTTTTGATATATAAAATGGTTTAGACTTTAAAATTCGCGAAAAAGTCTAAGAATAGATAGACGTGGCTTCAGGACAAAACAATATTACATGAAAACTCTGTTGATGTTCATGAATTCGACTTCATTTTTCGAAAAGAGAGACAAATGTGTTTCTTGTATAGTCTGATGGTACAAGAGGTTACCGTGATACTAGAAAGCTAATAAATATTTATACGCCATTGCCATTTGTCAACAAACCTTCCAAGAAGTGATTACCATAACAGATGTGTAAACCAGAGGACTGGCTGAAGCTATTCGGAAATTTTTAGAGGCGCTTTGAACTACTCTTAAAATACAGAAGCAACAAAGTAGTGAAACTATTTCTATTTTACCTGTCCATTGACAATTGCGCTGACGAGCAGCACCCTAGCCGCCCTATGTACTTCTAGGAGAGAGCCCGGCAGTGGAGCGGGCGCCCCAGCCGGCTGGAACCACACCGAGGCGCCCTCGGTCCACTCCGACATCCCTCCCGACCCCGCCATGCTGGAAACAAATAGAAGTGTTCATTAATTCTTATAATATATAAAATTCTTATAAAATTTTAATAACTATACTTAGGAAAAGAACTTATCGATTGTCATGAAACATAAAATTATTTTCAAAGGGGTTGTATAACTAGTAATCAATTATCTTAGCAGCCGATTATCGCAGTCAACGATATTGACGATATTGTCTATTCCTGTATTGGCGACTTATTCCTGTATTAAAACTAATAATAATAATTAACGCTCCATGAGTAATTACGGCTTAATTTTTTTTTTTTTATTGATTTTTATGGAAAATATTATTTATTTTAAAAAAATGAAAAAAAAATTGACTGTAGCAGGCAACTCGTTTTTTAAATTTTAAATTTCATGTTCTAGACTTTAAGAGATTATTCAGAATTGACATTTAGGAACAAAACTCGAATTTTAAGTAGCTATCACGAAGCAAGAACTTCATCAATTGGATAATTATAACAGTTTTCCATCCCATATAAAATATAGAAAAGCTTTATCTTAGTAAATTACACAGCATAATTACTGAAAGCAAGCGTTCAAAAGAAACACAAAATATGTAAATAATTGAATTGAATTGTCAAATATCACTTGTAAAGGTATATAGGCACACAAATAAAGGTAAATAAAAGAAACAAATCATGTATATTATTTAAATATTTTATTTAGTTTACATTAACATAAAGTATATCTTTAAAAATAAAAATTGTGATAATTAAATATTAATTAAAAATATTGTGTTGGTCCATAGTTTGTTCTGTGTGGGCGATGTGGAGGATGATGAGGATGTGAATGACAGTCTCGTGGCGAGGAGTTGCAACAAACAGGAGGAGGAGAAGGCGGTTGTAGGCAAAGAGGTGGCGGTGGGGGAGGCTGCACGCAGAACGAGGGTGGTGCTGGTGGCTGCACTAGAATCGGTCCGGCTTGTGGGACATCTACTAACATTGGCTCGGGGCATGGTGGTTGCACAGTCACCTGGCCAAGTGGCGGTGGATGCAAGGTCATCGGCGGCGGAGTCGGAGGCTGCACGCTAATCGGCGCAGGTTGAGGTGGTTGCACGCATACAGGTGGTAGCGGAGGTGGTTGAATCATTATAGGCGCTAGTGGTGGTATCTCCACAGGTATGGGAGGCAGCGGTGGAGGCTGCACCATTATTGGACCCAATGGTGGTGGTTGAAATACTATCGGAGGAGGCGGCGGTAGCTCAATTACTACTGGCGGCGGCATAGGAACTTCTACTAAGACTGGCGATAAATCAGGAGGATTGATGTACATAACCGGGGGAGTCGGTGGATTTATATACATAGGTGGAAGAGTAGGGGGATTAATACAAATTGGAGGAAGAGGAGGTGGTGTTACCGTCACAGGAGGTGGGGGGTTAGGTTTGTAAATAAACGGTGGTAACTCTGGAGGCGTGATGGTCATAGGTGGTGGTGGAGGTAACTCTACTAGCATTGGAAGATTTGGTGGGGGAGTCACGAACATTGGAGGAGGAGCTGGCAACGATATGTGAACTGGTGGAGATGGTGGCATTGGTATGGTTATGGCAGCTGGGCATGAGTGGTGATGGTCTGGCACTGGTATCGGGATGGGTTCTATGGGATAAGGTGACGGCACTCCAGGTATAAATGGATAGGTTGATTCTGGAGACGAGTATGAGGAAGCTGTAGCGTGTGACGAGGCTTGTGCGTGGTTATAGCCGTCTCCGTAAGCTGATGCCCCTGCAAGAGAGGAGGCATCCGCATGGGAGTAGCCACCTGCATTTATAGACGCCTCGGCATTGGCGGCTGCATCCGCGTATGCAATCCCTGCGTACGGATAAGCATCTGTGTATGGGTAACCTTCGTTGGCAGCAGCTGCTGCTTGTGATGAAGCGGCAGAATATGAGGCCGGTAGTGAATTATAATGACCATAGTATTCTGCATAGTGAGCTCTTGATGGGTACTGAAAACAAATAACGTATCATTAACAAATATTAATTCAATATTAGTCGAAAACTAAAGTTAGAATATATAAATATTGCCCTTGCAAAAAGTCTTTATCAGTTATCTCATCGGAATTATCTGATTTTTCTAATAGACCTAATGAAAATTTAATGCACACTTAATAATTATATTGTTGTTTTCTTATTAAAATCTTTACTTTAGTAAGTTATTTTTAAATTATGTAAAAGTATCTACTACAATAAATTTTTATTGTCTAATTACATCAAATAAACAAAAAAAGTGCTTTTTACATTATATTTATTATTATCCATTATTTCCAATGAACTCACCTGGGCTACAAGTCCCAGTACGAATAACAATATCTTCGTACTTTCCCCCATCGCTGAACAGATGACAACTTATCGAATATCACCTTGGCATATCGATTTATATTCCTTTATACACGTACTTAATATTTCACAAGAAATATATAATTACATTTAGATAGTAAACTTTATCTGCAATTGCATAGAAATCTTTTTTTCGAAACATCAAATAGCTTGCATGAGCCTTATTTAATTTCATAATAATGAAGCTTTTTGAATAGCGTTCATGTTTTATTTTCCGTATTTAAACACCAATCAACTTGTAATCAAATAAAAAAACCGATTAATCACGTAAAGAACATAATGTCGTCAGGTACAATATTTGCGTAATGATTGAGAGGGACACATATTTTCATGCAGTAATTAATATTCAGTGCAGTAAAGTGACGTGTTTTATAATTGAAATTGAGTTTTATTATAGGTATAATATAAGTATAGAGTGCCAAAATTGGTCAAGAAGTCTCTTGGTAAGCTAATGCTGTATGTAAATGAAATAGACATATTCTTTATTAAATAACAATTTTACAATGCAATGTTGAACAACTCTCATATAAGGATGCCCCTTGCTATGAGACTCTTCTTTGTGAATATCATATATGTCGGCGCAAATCCCGAAATTTCAGTTCACAATAATTTTAAGGCCGGGCGGACCTTAAGGTCCGGTATGCATTACTTGTGAATAATAAGGTTAATAAATTTTTCTAAGAAATAAACCTTTATTTAATAAAAACTGATTTTTGTTATTTTTTTAAGACACATAAATCAAAAATACGTTCGCCGGCCTGAAAAGGGTTAATAACAATTGTTTGTTTGTGTTTATAAATATATATTTTTCGGATAAAATAACTGTTTAAAAACTTTATTTAATAATTTTTAATAATTGATTAATAAATATTAATTTAAGCGGTGCTAAAGCAATAAATATTTAAAAACAAAAGCAGTTCAGATCGGTCAAAGAAAAAACGTATCAATTGACCATTCAAAGTCCAATTTGAATAATTTCTCTGTTGTTAAAGAGGACAGTTATTAGGCCCGAGGCCTACTAGTGTGAAAGCCCAGAGGTCGTGGCGAAGGCTAAGCTAGCACACAGAAAACATGCACAACCGACCGAATGTAAACTATGCAACTAACTGTATAATATAGTGTTTTATTCAGCGGTTTCGATTTGTCCGGTTAATCTATTGGTATTCAATAAGAGCTTCCAGTTCACGTCTCGCCAAACGGAAGTGTCTGAGCGAGTATTGTTTCCCGGACTCAATGAACTTTTTTTAGGTTATCCATGATAGAATCAGATTCTCTTTTATATAGAAAGGTTTTAAGTCTCAATTTCATTTAATTCAACAATGTTCTAATGACATAATGTATAAGGTTAATAATTATATACACGTTATCACACGCGATATTTCGTACATAAAAATTACAATGTCGCATTTGTTTTGCGCGTAGTCAATATTATTAGATTAGTAAACGTTGAATTCAACTTAGACTCAGAGTCGAGAGTACCTAATGCGTTCATTTTTGTCATGTATACAGTTAAGGATATTTATTTAAATCAACAATATCATATGTATACAGGGAAAGGAATAACCGTTATTTCCATAAACATAAATGTATTACTTCAATGTATCAATTAATTCAACAGAATACGTTAATTATAATATATCGGTAAAAGGCAAAGTGAGCATTTATATAATCAAATAAATGCTCACTTTGCCTTTTACCTAAACAATCATAATAAATAAGTTAATTTGAATGGCTACGCTAATAAATAGAGATAAAATCACAAATTTCCATAGGAATTTCCATACCAGGAAAGTCGATACACAATGGAAACGCCTACCTCTATATCAAGTAAATTTTCTAATTACTACCGCCGTTATAACCAACAGCCTATATAAGTCCCACTACTGGGCACTGGTTTTCCTACATAAGAGAAGCATACGAGCAATTTGAACGTAATACGCGTCATAGTATTACGCTCAAATTCCTCAGTCCAATCGTAGATAGTAAGTGAAAATGCGATGATTGCAATGCCTACTACTACCTAATTGTGGCTCCACGATGCCTGATATTCAAATAAAGCAGCATGAAATTCGTGCGGAAATGCAATCACTCATCGTTGGGAAAGCTAGTGGACCCGATGGCATTCCAGGAGTTGATGTTTAAAGATTGTACAGCGGAATTGTCCCCCGTATACACGCGCCTCTACCAACTCTCGTATTCTTCTGGATGTGTGTCGGAGGCTCGGACAGAGGCTAATGTGCAGCCAGTAGCCAAAAAAAGGACCGTTCACACCCGGTAATTATCAGCCGATAGCTGACACCTTAGTAATATGCAAAATTATGGAAGAGATCCTTAATAAGTATCTGATCAGATGCTTATTAAGGATCAAATAAAAAGCCGGAATCAAAAAGGCAGTTCATAGTGATCAAACCCCCTGGAGACGCAATATAAAAATATATTAATTACTTTAAAATATTGCCACTAAATTACCTAAAATTTACTCTAAAATATTACCTAAAATTTAACTAAAAATATTTATCATATTTCAAAATAAAAACAGTGAGAAAAATCTAATTACTGTTTAAAAGAATTACTCGTTTTCAGGCTAACTCAGTGTCTACCTACATACTGATGACCAAATCTACCTACTTCTTTTACGTGATTTCATCAAAGTTCTTTGTAAGTTGAACCTATGCAGTCCCGTTGTTTCACGTACCTTCTATAGATTAAAGTAGATTGCCTCGCTTGATAAAAGAGTCGACAAGATCGTTTAAAGCAAAAAATCAATGATAATATTATAATATCAATACTAGTGAAAAAGGAGTTCTAAATGTATTTTCTATATACCTACTAGGAACATACATATAGTTGAACCGTTTTTATTTGAATAAAAAAACAACATACGATAAAAACGGATACGTAATAATCTGCGATGTTCATACTTCGTACAGTTTTATTGCTCTCAATTCACGAATTGATCATACAATTCGATAAGTACGCTCGTTTTATTGTATGAAGGAAATGGTAACCATTTGCTCATGTTATCTTAAAACTTTAATTAGAATCGAGACGATGAGATGTTTTTTCGAGTAGTAGACCTTTACTGGAATGGATATTTTATTTATTTGTAACGATAAAGAAACATTAAAAATACATTCATTCATTTATTTTACATAGTAATGGTATAGGATAGTATGGATTGGCTTTACAGGAGTACACAGAGGAGTACACATCTTTTTATATGTAAAAATAGATAGCTATTCATTTTTCGTTTTATTCGCTTTAATTTTAGTGTGCTTTAATAACAAGAATAATAGGGAAAATCCGAAAAATAATATAAAAATAAAATTTAAAATTGTAATTCCACTTAATTTTTATAGATGGCGTTAGTGGCAGGTTGTAGGTGAAAAAAGTTCATCGAGTCAACTAGTCATTACAATAACAACGTTTACAGTCGCACCATAACAAAATATATACACAACCAATCATTGAACCTAAATAGGAAGCTTAATCAAATCTAAATCAAATAAATTTGCCATAAATGGTGTGAATTCAATAGCAGTAATACCAAGAGACTTGACTTGCTGTATTTCTAACAATTTAGATTAACTTTATTGAGAGTTACTTATTTGAGATTGATTTTAAGATTAAATTTGTACGTATAATTTTATACAGATGTGACTTGCAAACCCCGTTAAAAAAAGGAAAATCAATTTCATTCTTGTCTGTTTTTGACTATATTAATCTGTCAAAATACAGAATAATTGACTTCTAAATTCACCCAATAAGGCCTGGAAGATGGCAGATTCATTTGTGTCATTATCTATTGCGTTCTTGAGAAGGATTAGTTCAGTGGTGAATTGGATATTGCGAGATCGTCGTGTAGGTAGTAACCTCACGAATCCTTTAAATTATGGCGATTTGTAATGAAACTCAATTGTAATGAAAGTTAATCGTCTGGTTGAGTCGGTTGGCAAGCAAAACAAGTTAGCAATAGGATCCTAGAATACCAAGTCAGGATTATCTGTTTTGAATCCTGGTAGGGACATATATTACAATAAGTACGATCATATATGGATGACATTATGTTTATTTATCATATTTGTAAAATTACAACATATACACAGTATTGAGTCTTTTTTCACACTCACACCTATAATCTAGCCCAAAGTAAGCATCATTAAGAGTTGGTGGTAAAGATATTAGGTTACGGAGATGTTATAGATACTAGTTAACGGCGTATTATAGATTGTAATATGTTTATAAATATCAGATATATGCTAAATAAACATACAAACACCCATGAATCGCGAACAAATATTCGTACTCATCATACAAATATCTGCCCCGGCCAGGTTCGAACCCGAGACCTCTGGCTAAATTACTAAGACGATTAGGTTTGATATGTGAAATATTATTCATAATTGTAGTAAGAAAACTTGGCAAATACACATAGCATAGTTTTATTTTATTTATGTTTTACAAACATTCGGATAAAACTGTCATTCGAGGCCTTAAGTTAATCAAATAGCGAGGCGTGCAGAATGGACTCCACGATATTTTCAACTAATTAAAGGTTACATAATGTAACGGTGATTAATAGTGTTCATGCTATTTATGAATTACGCTTCATTGTATAACTTTATATTGAGTTTATTTACTTTTACGTAAATTGCGAAGAGAATTATTGGAATGAGGTCGAATTATACGAAGCCGTTTAATGTCAAAGTTAACAGCGGGAGGAGCTTCTCATTCTATCTAGATATTGTCTAACAATAGCAAACACTGCAGCACAGAACAGACATGACATTTTACATGAATAATTAATACTATATGGTCAAGAGGCACGAAAATAACGCATAAAAAGTATATAAGTCAACGTTTCGTACACCCCTGACGTTATTCAACTTTCGGCCGAACGAACTTAGTGGTTTCGTTCCGAATACCAACATAACCGTACCGTAGGAATCGTGCGAACTTTCCAACTAAACTTCGTTATCCGTTGATAGCGAGTAGGTCCTCTGTTTCTTCGATGAAAACTAGAACGATTAAGACGCGGTTCCCTGAATACAATTGAGCTTCGATTACGTAAATTTCTCTTCAACTCGTATTTAGAGAACAATCCCTTAAATTTTTCATTTAAAATTTAATTTTGTTGTGCTCCTAAGTAATTTATAATTTTTTAGGTTTATGAAGATTAATATCTCTTTTAATAATAAATTTATGAAAAAAAGGAAATATAGGGACATGGCCAAACATTATTGTTCTAATATAGAGGTATTATCCAGGGGGGAAACAGAGAACTATGTTTGTCTATAAAAATGTCTTCATGTTTCCTCACACAAAATAGGTAAAAATAATTCAATGAAAAATTCCGTGTTTCTATTGTTTTCTATCGTTCTTGGAAACAACTTAGCATCATCTCCAAAACAAATTTTAAATTGGATAAAAAATAGTGTTTTCTTTACAAATACTTATAACATGCCTTGAGGCTTTTCTGAATATCTATCATAGTACAGCAGTGTGCATTCCGCTGACCATTATGTGGTTGTATAAGCGGGTCCTCAGTGTGAGATCGGGGGCAGGCGTGAACAGTGTCAGTGGAACAACCGAGAGAGAACACACACCTCGGAGACTGTCAGTTAATATACCCACCGTAAGCTAATGGAATTTAAAATTAGCAGCTTCAGAGAACAATAATCTTGATAGGTACTAAGTAGTTCAGAGACAAATTGATATAAAATAAAATAAAAATGACTTGTCAACGCGGAGTAGGGTAAACTCGCCATAATGTCAAACTTCAGCACCAAACCTCACCAATGAGATAACTTATTTCATTGGTAAAGTTTGGTTAGAACTGTGTTTATATCATATGAAGTCACTAAATAAAATTGTTAAGGTAAGGTTAACGAGTTTACCAGTACCTCGTCAATGCTAAGTGGACATTAAGTAATGACTATTTAACAGTGGACTAAGTTAATAATACTAATACATAAATTGTAATATAGACTTTAACGTAAGTCTATACTAGTATTATTATATACTAGAATTAGTAATTTTGTGTATTTTTACGTTATTTTAATATCTTTGTCATATATTGCCATAGTCAAAAGTCCAACCCTAATCTTACCAATTTTATTCAGTTTAATCCTGTAGGATTTAAATATTATATACACTTACTTGTTCCAATCAATTCGAACTGTCATCGAAATAATTGAAAAATTACAGGTTTGGCGAGTTGGACATATATAATTTATCACTACTACAAAATTCTTAGAAAAGTAGAAGATTCAAATACCAAATCTTATTTTATCCAAAAGCAAATTAAATGTTTTTTAAAAGAATCATATTACAGTATGCATACATCAATTAGTTAAATTCAATCTATACGTTTATTTTCTATAACGAGTACATAGAGTAGTGTCATTACATTCGTAATTTAGTTCGTATTTCACCATTTCGAAAATAGTTATAATTTGCTTTTGAAATATAATTTATGTCGACAATGCGCAAACGCCGTGAAACAAACACGAAGTTGTTCTTTTAAAAGATTTGCCAACCAGACAAGCTGGCGAGGATCCGGTCTCAGGTGGTGTAGATATAATGGTTTCCCTTGTAGTTTGTCAAAGTTGGCATTTAAACGACTGCATTGTTATACTTGTTCGATAGTTAAAATTACAATTTTTTGCTTATTTTTTATCTTTAGATACGTACTTTGAAAAAAATATATTTAGGAATTATATTATATGTATAAAATATAAAACTATACACCACATAATACATTATATTTATTATTGATTACATTTTTATCTGGATTGAAGATCTTTTGCATTATTTATTAACGTAATCCAGAATCAGACTTCGATTTAATCCGGCAAACACAAATAGTACCTACTGGTCAAGAACCGTTGTTCTGATGGATATTCATTAGAAAAGCCTGGTTAACGTTATTTTTTAAAATACTTTTAGTAAGATAATCAATGAAAGTACTGTATACTAAAAAGTATTTTCGTAGACTGCAATCCAGTTCACGGTAGGTATCGGTCGAAATTCGTTATGTATTGCTTCAATAAACAAATTAAATCTTCAGTCACCGAACCCATTACAATGGCAACTTGAAATTAATGATTAAATCACTGTACAGTGTTAGCAATATAGTTAATTATGATAAGTTCGTTTCGTAAGGTCCAAATAAGCAAGAAATGTAATCAAACCGGTCATACGAGATATCAATTCTTAAGTAGATATAAATTGTATCTTGTGAAATGATCTAGAGGAACTGTAATATTGGAAATTGTTACTAAACAGTCAACATTGTAAAATTGTTGATAGCAAATATAAAGTAAATATTGGCCCAATTCCGTCGTGAACGGACTAAATTAAATTTAAGTTATTCGTATCTCTTTAATTCCAATTCAATAAAAAGGGACATAATGACTTTTAGGAACGTCAAGTTAGTTTCACTTAGACGATCTATACACTTCTGTCTTATTTTAATCCGCATGTTTTATGATGCGCTTTAAAATAAGGCAAAAAGCTTAAGAGTCGCCATTTTAGAACCGTCAAATGACGGGCAAGATGATGGCAATCTGTCTTTTTTTTTTGTTTTTTTTTTTGTACTGAAAGAATAGTATGAATTTAAAATTAATTTAGTTCGTTCGTTTCGTTATACGGAATCGTACTTTGTGTTTGCTATAGCTAATTAAATAATAAATTAAAAAATAATAAATTTCACTGTACACAATATATAACAAAAAACGTAATAAAATTTCTCAAGTAGCCTAAGAAGCTAAACAAGAACTTCTTCTTAGTAAGAATATAATGATTAATTAAACGTATGGAGGAACACATAAATGATGCAATTTTCACTATTTTCTGCGTGGGCGCAACAAATGCGCATAGAACGGAACAATGGGCTGTGGGATGAGTTACATACGATGTCGGCTATTACACAGAATAGAATATTAATTTGTAGTTATAGACTTTGAATCGCTGTGGTAAATACAAACATTTGATTGAAACTTAACTTATATAAATAATTTCAATATAAGAGTAGAACGAGAGAAGAAAAAGAGTGAAGGGGCAAAAGGAAAAGCATTATTAATATGGTATTATGAGATATAGATGGTGTGTGCGTGAATAACATTAGCTACGCAGACGTTATGGTGCCATAAATATGAAAAAAAAATTGGATAACTTCTTTTAAGCCTTTTTAAATTAAGTATATTGAATTATAATTTTATTAGTTAGCATTTTTAGTGAATTGAAGTGGATTTTTATTTTTATTTTAAACCTTTTTATATGGAGCGTTGCTCTACAACATTTAATAGCTTTTCGAACATATAACTATATCTAATAAATATTGGTAGTAGATTTACTGTTACTTAATTTTTTTCACTTCTATTGACGTCTATTTGTATTATATGAAATTAAAAACATGATAAAGTTTGCTAACAATCAAAAATCACAACATGCGTATGAAACATCTAAAGGTCAGTTAACCATCCACTTCAAACAGATGAGGCAATCCGTCCAAAGCATCATAGGGTGCGGCTACTTTCACGTTGTCTCTCACAGACGGGCAAGCGGGCGCTAGCTGATTCACGGAAATGCGAGAAACTATGTGTGAAATAGACAGTACTAAAGGCCTCTGTATCATTCACATGTGCAATGCCACTGAAGCGTAAATCAAATTATACACTATTAATAGATTAATGCGATTATATAATGGGAATCCCGAAATGTGAACTTGTATTTGCATATATTTGTGAGAAACAAACTCGGCGTGATGACTTCGTTATATCTACTTATTGACGGATTGGTTGATAGTCGTTCAATCGGAGGCATCGAGACAACACTCGAGGTCGACCGTTAAGCAGCTCTAGGTCGACGACATCAAGTAACATGCAGCTACTGATTAGATTCAAAGCCGTTGGGAATAAAAGAAAATGAAAGAGACAAGAGACCTAGATCTAGAAATGGATAAATACTGGCATAAATTGAACTTAATTAAAGGCAATACTTAACTATGGAATACTAATAATACTACCTATATGGAATTTTCGTTATACGTAGATCTTAAACGTATTAAGTAATAAATTCCAATAAAATTCCCTACTCGTCCCCGTAAATGTATACAAATATTAAAGAATCTTTTGATACGTTTACCTTTATAAAATTTGAATATATTTTACAATGTTTTTGAAACACTTTAGTCATTATATGATTATGTTAATGTTGGTAAGATTCAGCTTGTAAGGGTGTATATAAACCAAGCCATCGGTATATTAAAGTTTGATTTGATAATTTAATAAGACTTATTCAACTCGTTAAATACAAGTAGGTATTGTCATTCATAATATATTATAGTCTGTCACTGTTTTATAATAGCTCTTGTAATATTGCGGATGCGTGTTAACACTTTCTATGGAAAACCTTAACGGGAACACAATGAGCTATAAACAAGCGATTCAATCATAACAGTGGTTTTATTTAATTACAGTTTTTATACTAATTAAAATAAGACATTAATAATCAAAATATTAATAATGAAAACATTTTATATTGTACATACAATGATAAGGTTAAAATATTCTGATTTCCAGTGTTTTAAATATAGGCCACCTTTTAGGTCTAGTTAACAAACTTCCCGCGGTTAACAAAAAGGAAATTCGCATTTGATTTTTAAATTTAAAGTAAGTTTTTGCATTTGATTAAAGCGTTTTGGATTGATTTGATTGATATATCACAGCGTCCTTTGCCTAAGAAAGCGTTGCCATGTCTATAGAGAAAATAGAAACCTTTTAGAATTTGTGTGATAATCTTTTGTAACTATAACCCGAG
The DNA here is from genome assembly GCA_943193645.1 of Acentria ephemerella. Taxonomy (NCBI): domain Eukaryota; kingdom Metazoa; phylum Arthropoda; class Insecta; order Lepidoptera; family Crambidae; genus Acentria; species Acentria ephemerella. The sequence continues at coordinate 2,849,602 of OW971886.1, read as the reverse complement.
GTGACAAAAATCAGTTACTGAGTTCGACGCTTTGAACTTCTACAACGCGCACACTGTAGTCTTGTTATGTGTATTTCAAAACAATGTCACTCATAATCCAATCATAGTTAATAGATCTAGTTACGAATTAAGCAGAGTTATGATCGCACTTCGTGAATTTATTGAAATCTCGTGTCGAATTAGAAAATTATAACAGATGTTCGCAGACTTTCTAACCGACGACGGACGGTCGCTAACTGCGTAACCGTTTCCCTATTATAACTCCGCCATTACGTACCTATTGCAGCAGACAGGCGGTTAATACAGCTGTGGTGCAAGTATGAGCGATTGTAGACCACGCCAAGGTATTTCTAAATTCCTAACGAGGTAGCTCTGGCTCCTATCTCACCTGATGTTAAGTGATAAAAAGGCTGAACGCTTGAAGGCTGTTGGATCTAAACATAGAATTATCAATCACATATGAACGGACCTAACTCTGTTCTGGAGACAATATACTGTTAACATTATTGATATGCGGCAGACTTAGGCAAGATGGATAACCTGAGAACTATCTCAGGTTATCCATCTTGCTATCGTATGAGGACTTAGAAGGCCTTCCACTGACCAAATAGATTAGAAAATTCCTATCATTCCTCTTTCCTTCAGTGATAAAGGACATAAAGTATCCGAGCCAGTAATAAGGTTAAAATTTATCGGAAGTAAGTAGACCAACTATCAAAACCTACAAGACGATCAATAGTAAATGATTATGAAGCTGTTCGTGGAAGCCATTTTTAACAACCAAGTCGAAGTACCAAGCCTACATATTTTTATCCTGTAGTTGTGTTATTTCGGGGTTAATGTTAAATAACTTGCTTTAGTTTATATATAAGAAAGACCTCCAGGTGCATCATTCGAATCTTTTTATTTTAATTATTATTAGTATTAAGCATCAAGTGATTATTTCTGACATCAATAGGGTCTTGTTGGACTGTTAGGTAACACATGATGTTACACAAAGTACGTAATGACAATACAATGTATATGTCACGCACGACTATGCCATTGTATTATTTGTAACAAGTTACTTATCGATATAACTATAGATACCACTACTTCTACATAGCAACTTGATACTTATTGACAAGGAATAACCTATTTTCTTTCTTTATATTTCTTCACTACATTGAATCGATTTTTCTAGAGATTAATAGATGTCAAAATGTCTGCATGGTTGGATCATGAAAAATAGTAACAATTCTGTTTTTTTTAAATTAAAATACTTGGTTGCATATTCTTTTGTAAAAACATCTGAACGATCTTGTTATTTGTACCACCTATCATGGGTGGTCTAACAAAAGACGACTGTCGTCTTAGGTGCGTGAGCGCAGCAATTAGGGGCATAGACAACCGCGAGCCAATCTATAGAAGCGCAAACACTGCGAGTCTGTGTATTCGTCCATTTCACTAAAACTTTCTTTTAAATTTTTGGATATACACTTGACGTTTCCCTTTTATACCTTTCAGAAAACCCGTTCGCTGATGAAACATTGAAACGAGTTTCGGACTGACACGAAAGTGTGAAGTTTAGTTGGTTTTGTAACCGAAGTGAAAAGTGAACCATAGACATGACACTAATCGCTATGAAATATGATAAACTTCAAATATGTTTTGTTTCATATCAACTATTTTAATATTTTTAATTAGTACTCTAATTGCCTTAATTGGCACTGTATAACTAAATATTGCTCACTCGCTCTTTTCAGACTTAGGACTTCGTTCTAGCTGACTATTCATTTTTCTAGTTAAATAAAGCACAGAGGAATATTGCAATATTTTCTACTTTCAACAATAACTTCTCAATGCTGCCGCTGCTCTCACGAATAAGATCACATGAAAATTACGCAGGTTATATCTACTTAGCAACCTCTAACAGTTCTAACCAAGTGAAACGCAATGTATTATGTTATGAGCTCCACATTTACATTAGTCCACAGATACCTAGATCTATTAGTCATTACACTAAACCAAATAAATGGCTATCATGATACAAATCATGCTAATGAACAGTTTAGCACAAATCGACAAGCAAGTGATACAGTTACTCCTGTTCTTAGGTTCAGCGAAGCGAGTTTTATGAAGCGTACACACCAATATTATTATGAACGCCTAGCTTACCATTCCAATGATGTCACGCACACGAAACATTTATATAAATATTAAATTATAAATAGTTTTAAAGGACCCTTAACTTTATTTCGGGATAAATTTAATGAATTATTGATATTTTAAGTGCGTAAGAAAACTTTATTGTCAATGAAAAGTAATATCAGACTCTCGATTTGATCGCATTTGATTCTGACGAAGACTATGTGGAATGCAGATTTAAGTAAGTAGTAATATCCGTTTTAAATATAGAAAGGCATGTTTCTAAATGTGGACATTCCATTATGGAACCGCTCAAAACATCATAACTGTACGGATTGACATAATTCCTCGGCTAGTGGCAAGCTAATGATGGGTATGATATTGCTGGTTAATGAGGAGTAGAGCCAAATGATGGGGTGAACACTGACGTTGTAGTGGTCTAAATAATTGTTATATTATGGCCTCTTCTTTTTATAAACATCAAATAGATGAGTTATCATTATTACATAGCAGAACACAGATTAAACCATTGTTGAATTTGACAACAATTGTTTATAAAGATTCATGGTAAGCCTTCTGCGTGTACTGGGTTATTTCATCAAAGTGATAAGCGACGTTTAAAGTTTAAATTCACTTTTAAAGCAATTATATTATCGATTCAGATTTAATTTTACATTAAATATCAGTCATCCTCATCAGATAATACTGTATACTCTCGTGAATTTAATTTTAAATATGTTGATTTTCTACTCGGTTTTTTACTTCGAGTTTGTTTATTACTCGTTGAAGTCTTTTGTATGCAGGTCGTTACATTCTTAACCCTAAGTAAGGGCTGCGTGGTATTAATTTGAACATACAGATAGTGTTGAAATATTATGATAAAACTAAAGTATTACAAATGTTTTTTAAATCGAATAATATTTGAAAAATATTTCCATAATCCATTTTTTTTGCATCAAAAGATTTTAATTTTTTTCAAACAATATTTATTTCGGTTTCGACAACATTAACATTAAAACTTTATTTATTTTCGTAATAAACAATAATGAAGAAAATAAATCATTCAATCACAGTGTTGTGTAACTTGGATAGAACTATAACTCTCAATTATCTCCAATTAAAATTTTAAATGTTAATAGGGTATTCATCAAATCAATTAATATTGTCACATCTTGGAGTAAAATTTATCTCAAGCGGTTGCTCTTCTACGTCACAAAACATTCTAATTGAGAACTGCCTTATGCGCATATGGGCGCGCCTACACATTTCAATTATTTTTTAAGTAAAATAGCGCCATCTGTTGACAACTTTTGTTAACCGTAATACCACTGACGATACGCACGCTCTTTGCAACGAGATGGCGCTAGTGTTATACAAATAGTTACGTGAAAATTATAAATGATTAATTTTCAATATTGATTTTATTATATCCACATAAAAATGATTAAATCATTATTTTATGAATTGTAAATTAATTTAATAATTATTTCAATTTATTTGCCACTTCTGCAACAATTAGATTTTAATTGCTGTTAACATATAAATGTTAAAATAAATATCAATAACATATAAAATGTGTTTTAAAAATAATTATAATTAATTTTATGCATTTTAAATATCCTTGTGATCTTTAAAAACATTGTTATAAATATTAATATTTTGGCGCGCCTATTTTATCTGCCCTCGTTGTTAGTTTTTAGAATTAAATCTAATTACAGCTTACATATTAAAATTACAAACCAACTGTGTTTAAAATGTGTTTATAACTTGTTGGTATAATTATATTTATTTATTTTGCCGTATTTTGAAACTGATTCTTAAACCAAACTCGTTACTGATCTTGGGTATAAATAGTGTTACCGCCGCCTTGTTCGGCATTCCTGTTTCAATCTCTGCCACGAAATATTGTGTTGTACTGTATTGTGCCGTGAATTAAAAGTGAAGTAAAAGTGTTGGAATATTGAGGACTCTTATTTATTTCGATTATGGAGGAACACCTTGGCCACGCGCCGACAGCAGCGGTTGGATCTCAAGCAAACGATGCAGTATCAACGCCTCCAGATCCCACATTCACTTTGGAGCAGGTTATGAATCTTATTAATTCTGTTACTAAACAAGCAGCTTCTAGTGCAGTTACAGCAGCTCTTTCATCCGAAATATGTTTGCCAGTACGACATAGTAATGATTTTTATTTGCCGCCTTTTGATCCGGATGAAAGATCACATGATATTAGGGATTGGTGTGCTCATGTGGATGAAACTATTTTAAAATTTAATATCCCTTCACATGAAGCGCGTATGAAAGCTATTTTACAATTAAAAGGAAGGGCAAAAATATGGGCTGATACGTGGTCTTTAAAATCTACCACGTGGGAACTAGTAAAAATTGAGCTAATTCAGACTTTTGGCAGGGAATTCCGGTATGCTGATGATGTTCTCAAGTGGAGGTCCTACACCTCTGAACAAGCGTCTAGTTACGCTGAGTACGCTACTACAGCATGGACCTTGTTCAAGAGAGTGAGGCCAGAAGCATCTGATGCAGAGGTGATTGAGGCTTTGATAACAGGTATTTATCCTGAATTTATTCGTTCTGAATTATTGCGAAATACGCCCGATTCTTTACCGAGGCTAATTTCTGTTCTCAAAACTTATCGCAAACGGAAACCTGAACATACTACTAAGACTTTTAATGAAAAATATGAAGGGAAAATACCGCGTTTAGTTGAATCCAATGTTCCCAAAAGGGATCAAATAATCACGTGTTTTAATTGTAATAGGCCAGGGCATCATTCCCGAGATTGTAGGGAGAGTGTAGTTTCGAAATCCGATTTGATAAATTAATCTTCCGATGTTCCTAGTAATCTAGGTGTTGGAAAAATAGTAGAATGTAGCTATTGCAAACGGAAAGGTCATGTTGAGAATAATTGTTTTCGTCGTCAAAATGATGAACGAATGAAAACCCAAAACGTAAAATCAGTAAACTATTGTAGTTAATTTGATCGAAGTATGACAACTGTGATGATTGGGGGTAGGAAATACAGTTGCCTTTTTGATACAGGTGCTGATTGTTCTTTGATTAGAGAGCATTTTTCTTTATCCATACCGGGAAAGCGTAAATATGTGGAGGTAACGTTTTCCAGTATAAGTGGTTCACCTGTAATGTGCAATCAGAGTATAACTACTTTAGTAACAATAGATAGCACTCATATTGAAATTGAGTTTTATGTAGTCAGTGACAATGAAATTCAATTTGACATACTTATTGGCTTTGATCTTTTGAATGTGCCAGGTCTCAGTATAACTCTTTGAAAAGATAGCATTACATTAAAACTAGATTTATTTGTTAATATTTGTTAAAGTTCAATGTAAATTTTATTTGGAAAGAAATGCTCTCCACCAGGTATTAAGCTAATACAAATTGATGATGATTAAATATTAGATGATTTAGAATCTTCGAGACTAGAATGTAAAAATAGGATGGCCGAGCGATCTTTTCAGGACAAATCACGTTTTGGCAAAGGTAAAGCTAAAATCAGACGATTTAATGTCAGTGATTTTGTATTATTCAGATGTCATGACCGTCATACTACTAAATTAGGACCATAATTTGAAGGTCCTATGGAAATCCTATAAGTTTTACCGAATTAACGTTATAAAATAAAACATGTAAATCTTCGTGGATGTACTGAAATGATCGCTAGTCACGACTCATTGAGACCTGTCCCTTTTGTTCAATTCGACCCCTTTGATAGTGATTCGCAGGAATCGACCGTATGGGCAAATGATGAAGGCTCAGGAGTATCTGATGGTCTCGATACCATCACATCTGCATCAAGCTCTAATAAATTGCATATTCCCTTGAGTTTTTTTTTCCCTATCCAAACACCCATCCCAAAACGCTGGCTGGCCACCATGCGTTTCCTTATCCAGGTCTTGATTGTTGGCTAGATCCCGGAATGGGTGATGCCTTGATTGTTGGCTAGATCCTGGAATGGGTGATGCCTTGATTGTTGGCTAGATACCGGAATGGGTGACGCCTTGACTGTTGGCTAGATCCCGGAATGGGTGACGCCTTGACTGTTGGCTAGATCCCGGAATGGGTGACGCCTTGACTGTTGGCTAGATCCCGGAATGGGTGACGCCTTGACTGTTGGCTAGATCCCGGAATGGGTGACGCCTTGACTATTGGCTAGATCCCGGAATGGGTGACGCCTTGACTGTTAGATAGATCCAGGAATGGGTGATGCCGTTTGTAATGAAAAGTTGATGCAATGTTTTGTTAAAGATGCTGTTATGTTTCTGTTATAGTTTATGATTGTGAAAACGTGTTGTAAGTAAATACATATTTATTGTGTTATGTAATAGAATGTTAGTGTAAATAATTAAATCTTCTCTTTTGTAATAGAAGCGCAGAGAGCGCGCTTGTGTCAGTATGGCCGTATGGGCGCGCCTACACATTTCAATTATTTTTTAAGTAAAATAGCGCCATCTGTTGACAACTTTTGTTAACCGTAATACCACTGACGATACGCACGCTCTTTGCAACGAGATGGCGCTAGTGTTATACAAATAGTTACGTGAAAATTATAAATGATTAATTTTCAATATTGATTTTATTATATCCACATAAAAATGATTAAATCATTATTTTATGAATTGTAAATTAATTTAATAATTATTTCAATTTATTTGCCACTTCTGCAACAATTAGATTTTAATTGCTGTTAACATATAAATGTTAAAATAAATATCAATAACATATAAAATGTGTTTTAAAAATAATTATAATTAATTTTATGCATTTTAAATATCCTTGTGATCTTTAAAAACATTGTTATAAATATTAATATTTTGGCGCGCCTATTTTATCTGCCCTCGTTGTTAGTTTTTAGAATTAAATCTAATTACAGCTTACATATTAAAATTACAAACCAACTGTGTTTAAAATGTGTTTATAACTTGTTGGTATAATTATATTTATTTATTTTGCCGTATTTTGAAACTGATTCTTAAACCAAACTCGTTACTGATCTTGGGTATAAATAGTGTTACCGCCGCCTTGTTCGGCATTCCTGTTTCAATCTCTGCCACGAAATATTGTGTTGTACTGTATTGTGCCGTGAATTAAAAGTGAAGTAAAAGTGTTGGAATATTGAGGACTCTTATTTATTTCGATTATGGAGGAACACCTTGGCCACGCGCCGACACGCATTACTTGAGGAATAAAAATTAAATCGGTCTCAACGGGGCGTCCGTGCTTATCACACCTTGCGCATGAGTTTAACCACAGTAAGCATAGTTGTAGTTAAAGGTTCTAACAAAAAAAAACATAAATCATCATCATCGTCATATTAGCCGAAACAAACACTTCTGTACATAGGCTTCCCAAAATATTTTCCAGTAGCTTCCCGTGACCTTTACCAAATCGCTCTAAAAACGCTGCCAAAGCTGCGTTTCCCTGTTCGCGAAATAAAGTATTCTATTAAGCTCTACATTCTCTCACCAATCTCTGTTGGCAGTGAAAAGTTGTTATTGACATTCTCAATTCTCATCACTAACAAACAGGTGTACGGAATCTGAATATCAAGTACCCAACGATGTGATCTGATTCGTACGATTTCTTGTGGTTTAGAACGGAGGCGAGCGGCGCCTTGACCGTGGTCACGTCTTGTGCGTCTCGTGTCACTGCACGATATCACATGGAAAATCAACATGGAGTTAGATGATATACTTACATGATACTATACGCTCTACCAAGTGACCTAGTTGACTTTGAAGCCAATCAATTTGCAATGTTAATCGAATAGAGTCACTATTTAGCTTGAAACTTATTGGTAAAAGCGGGAAAAATAGATGGAGCTTGGAATAACGGTGGCGGCATTAAAATGTGAATAGAATGAAGAATTTACACAGGATGGGCTGGTAGATACTCTCAGCGATGCAACAACAACAATCAGGATAAATATTCTAATCTAACCATGCAACCGGATTGGGGGAACTTACTGAGCCTTTTTTAGATACTACTCTCCATTTTTAAATAATCATGTACGTGTTTATATACCTGTAGGTAATAAAACTAAATATATACCTCCAATAAATACCACTAACTCAACACAGGCTACGCAACTCGTTCACAGAATCATTAGACATATTTTTATATCTGTATGTTTTTACGGCCTGTTTTTACTGGTCTAGTCGAGTGGTCAATGCCCTTGCCTACTTAGCCAGAGGTCCCGGGTTAGAATCCCGGTAGGGGCAGCTATATATCTGATATTTATATACATATTACAATCTATATTTCTCCGTTGTCTAGTATCCATGACACAAGCTCTTGGTGATGCTTAATTTGGGTTAGATAATAGATACGAGTATGAGGAATATTATATATTATATTTTCTTACTGATTTAACAAGAATCACTTTGTATTTAATATGATATATATTTAATATTGTTGTTTTACTGCTTTATCATATCGGTTATTAAAGGTCTTCAAATGTCACCTGTCATTGATAAATTTAACGAGAGAAATAAATAGTTAAAATTGAATTTATAATCAAATGCAAGTTTGCCTAGCCAATCTATTCACTTGTTAAGGATTATACCCAATTTTTTAAGGTAATATTTTTTTATAATTTACTACATACTCTCTTATTTATTACCTACATCCAATATCCCATGACTATATCTACTTTATGAAAATTCTCTCAACCAGTCAGCTAATTTAAATATTTATAATTTGAACATGAATAGTTTAAAATGTCTACGGAATTCGGTTAGAACGGCGACGTTAATGGGGAAATGTCACTTTGAAGGTCGAAGGTTTCGTTCTTAACTGTTCACAATTTGTTTATAAAGTACATCGTTGGAGATCCCAATCTATCTATCTCAGTATATTTAGAAAAACGCCAAAATATAGTACGCGCATAACTCCCGAAATACTGCACCTAATAATGTTATGTTGTGTTTGTTATTATAAGGATAAGGATGTATCACAGGATTTTTGAAATCATACGAAATGTTTGCAAAATTTCCTGCTTTAAAGCCTAAATAAATGCCTGAATGAAACAGAAGACAGTGGAGATCTTTCACTTTTCACTAAACACTCGATTATTTATTGGTCTATCTTTTTATCTTATTTTTCTATATCTACATCGTGAAATCTAGGCCTATATAATGGCAGCAAAGAACATTGTTTGGAGTAGAAGATCTGTAACCGTTACTTTTAGGCGTATAAAATGCCCATTTTATAGAAATATCGAACACCTTGCCAAAAGTAGATATCATTGTTTTCTTGGAAGTCTGAAATAATCACTTCTAAATTAAATATTGTTTTGTAGATTTAAATATTGTACACATGTACATCGTCGTAATAAATACATTGAAACTACCGAACAACAAATACAATTAAATCGAAACAATAAAAGTACTTAAAGTAAGTTGCATTTATTCAACTCAATACAACAACAAAACACAATATTAAGTAAAGATATTAGAGACAAATAAAAGACTCAATCAAAGATATAATGTAACAATATTAATTAAAAACTAAGTCGTTTCGGTATTGAAACAAAATTAAAAACTGAAAATATAAAATGGTAGGAGTATTTATGAAAGCCGATTTGACGATAAAATTCTTATAAGCTATACGATGTTATAAGTTAGTATGCCATTAAAGTAGGTTCGTTCTTCGAACAAACTTTACAAAAAAAGAGAAAAGTGAAATGAAATAAATAAAAGTAACTACATTCCGTAGTTTCCCGTGTCAAAAAAATTTACGTACCGCAGTAATCAAATAATAGTTTACTATTTGAAAATATGTGTTTAAATGTTAAAAAGAAAACTAACCGCATCTTGGTAATTTTCTACGTTTGAATAGCCGACTTACGGCAAGGTAGAGTCATCAAAATAGTCGATGAACACATACAAGTTATTAAATCATTAAAGACCAGTAAAATACAATGTAAAATGAACAAGAATAGGGGTTGATATCAGAAGAAATTTGACAAAAACCGATTATATAATCAAGCAATGTAACAAAGTCAAACGTCATCTCTAATAATTAATTAAGTAATTGCAAATTTGTTATCCAACTTACGTTGCTGACCTTACCTACGCAACATAAAAAGTTGTTTAGTCGAAAGGTTTCTGTGGTTTTACGCGCAATGGAAATTTAAGTTACCGAATGAAATTGGTACCAAAGTTAATTTGTCTTGTAAACGTTGAGAAGTTAGTCTATGTAAAGTTATGCGTTTGCGTGCATGTAAATCAGCTGGTAATGCAGTAGGTAATTAATCTGAATTGTTTTTTTCTATGTTTCCGATAATACGGAATAATTATTCATCTGGTAGTCTTCTTAACCAAACTTAGATAAACGGTTACTAGAAAACTTGGTTGTTGGTTGTTGACTTGAAGCTCGTCTTTTGAATTTTGTTTATTGTAAATAGATAATTACAGTTCGAGAGTAGCGCTTATAACTGAGACTTAGTTGTTGAATAATGTCGTGAATAACATTAAGTAGTTAACGGAGAATTTTAGAGGGTGTTCCCAATGCCATTGTGATCGGGTGCTTGATAGTCCCACACACGTCAGCCGCTTAGCTAGTGGCGGGTACGTTCGTAAACATCGTAAATAGAATCTGTTCTCAAGAAACAAAGGCTATATGTACATACACTGAATGATCTCTTCAATTTTTTAACAAGATTTATTATTATAAATTAAAAATTGTTAAGGTTTTGGGAAGGTTTTTATAGTCAAAAGATTGTACATACGTTAAGAAACGTAAATGTAGTATAAATAACAATAAATGTACATTCACTAGTTGACATTCAGGTCCCAAAATTAGGTTTGTTTCTGAATGGAAGCTGTGTCTTCGAAAGCTACACTTTCGTCGCTGCGCATTGCGCACGCGCCGGCACGTCAGTCGTGTTTTAGGGTCCACTTAAAATGCCATGCGGCGATGCAGGCGCAAATATTAACATGAAAGTCGTATTTTGCGGATGAAAGTGCATAAATGGTCTTCCTGGTAGCGACACAAATTTTCTGCTCACAATGTTTCAGAATCGGAATTTCTGATTTCTTCGCGTAGGTATAAATATTTCATCGTGATGTAGAAAAGCTCTTGGCCTACAAATCGGTTGAGATGTATGTGAAGATTGTTAGCTTAGAAACCAGGATCTATTTTGTACGTATTTGATTAATCTTACTTTTCCTTGTACTTTAACTTAAAAAAATAAGTAACCAAAAAAAAATATTTTTCCTGTCGGAGCACGGTTTTGATTTGAAAACATATCTCGTCTTGTCAGGGTACCGCTGTATTACTAATTTTAGTATTTCTTTATTTAATCACGATCATAATAAATTATAGTTGTTTACATTATGACAATTAAATTACATTGACACTGACATATACAATACTAATGTTTTTAATAATGAAGTAAATGAATTTTCAGTGACTGTATAGTCACATATAGGTATAGTCACATATAATACATGAGTGATCACGCTAATAATTTGAAGGCTCATGAGACATGAATCTTGTTATTATCGTTAATAACGTTGCTATTACAGCGACAAACACATTGTTGACACATTAAAATTCCTATTTCATAGGTACACGCCAAAGGTGGAATACAATTGAGCACTTTTAAGAATTAACTGCTTAGCTGCGAGATGTCTGGTGACCAGCTGCGTGACTAATCTTCGCCGGCGCACACATTGACATTCCTTGCACAATAGTTATGCTGTTACACAAATAAGTTGTTATTTCTTTGGTGGTTTATTATTAACCTTTTCTTCTGTATCCACCCGCCACGCCGTCTTCTCCTTAACTGTAAAATCAGCGATTCCACGTGGTTGTAATAGTTGAGAGCAATTACATGAAATAAACTGCGGAACTGCTCCGAAATTTTATCATTTATTGTATAGTAATTTTACTATTTATTGGTCTCTAAAATAGTATTTCAGTGGCCAAATCTTTATAAACTTTATAAATTGATTTAGGAAAATCCGTCGGGATGGGTGGGCTGTATGTAACGTAACGTAAACTGCGCAATCGTGATTTTTTTCTTTCTCTGTGTAAATTTCATATTCTATTATATTTTTATTTTTACAAATGATTCTGAACCGTGGGCAAAAAACTTCTTTATTAATTATTTTATTTCTAATAGTGTAACTAAAGTGTGTCATAGTTTAATTGACAGTCGGCCCACGCGCGTCCGTTCTTTGTCCGTAGTACCAACCAGTATGGCAGGAAAGTACTGCGACTGATGGATGTATTTATTGACTGATGGTATATAACGATTTCTCTTTGCTTAGTTTTCTGTCGACAATGACAACATTATATATTGCAAGCAAAGTTTTGTTTAATTGTGTACCAAAACATAATTTGACGTCCACCTACATAGTTTGATCGTTTCGTATTTTTTGAAATTTTTGCGTCATCATCGTATTCGCCATATTTAAGAAAGTAGTATCTGTATATATAGTAAATATGTATTTATTTAGAATTAGTAAAAAAGGCATGTATAGCGATTAAATAATAATTTATTACTCTGCGATATATAATTTTACTTCTGAATTTTTACAGAAAACCAGAGTAGGTTACCTATTGCGGACTGGTTGGTTTTATAAAACTTTATGTAATATAAAATTTTAATTTATATTTTTTATATTTTTATATGCGCTGTTGTTTTTCTATCAGTGGTTCAATATACACGTCGTAAGCGACATGGTGTTTCATTCTGAACATTACCATTGATATAAAACTACTTATTAAGATAGATAGAAATGACATCTTTAATAAGGCAATAGAAGTTTTAATTCAAGAAGGTTCATAAAGAGTGAAGATTTTTAAAGGTCATATGAACAAAAATAAAAAGGTTTAAGTAACTTTAATTTTAAGAAGATCTCTAGTCCGGGTGCGAGGTACGCCATTGGTTTTTATTGTTAAGGCACCCATTTGGGCTATCGTATTCCAATTTAGGAAGGTCTATATTATATATTATTAGTCTAGGTACTTTTGGGCCTTGTAGGTCACTTAAACTAGTAATTGATCTTTTGTGCAGCTCTTTAGTGTTTATTGCTTAGCCCCGTTGATTCTAGAAATTTCCAGATTCTTCAGGCAGTGATATGTAACACCTCCTCTGGGTGCACTGTGTGCTTCCCCAGGTAAATGTTTCGTTTGTGCATTAAAGGACCGCAGGAGCAAAGAAAGTGCTTTGCGGTTGCGTCTGACTCCTAACAGAACCTACGTACCGCGTCTAGGAAGGCCTATCTATGCAACAGTGATCTCAAAAAGCTTCTAATGAAGTGAACTTTATGGTAGAAAATTTAAAAATGGAATATTACCGAATGACTGCCATAGTTACTCTCCCTTAATAAGTAAACAGAATGCAGTGTTGTCGTTGTTGATCCACCGTCAATACTTAAATGTTACTGGTAAACTATTATGTACCTACCTACTAGTTTCTTTAAACTTTATTAATATTTGCAAATTTGTATCGCATCATTATCATTTCATCAGCAGATACACTTATCACGAAGATAATAATAGACGGGTTTAAAAGCTTAGTTGGGTATGTAAACTTCTGAATAGTTACAAAGTCGAGAATTACCGCATCAAATTATATTATTATACACGACCGTGTATCAAACCCGACCTCGGCGTATTGTCCTCGACATCTGCAATCAAATAATTCCAGGCCACAAGCGAAGCTCCGAAGACAAAGCTCGAAGCGTCCAAAAGAATCGGTGACCTAGCCTCCATTAGCACTCGTAAAGCAAGCTTTAACTACAAATTCATATGTTATAAAAATGTATTTCTATTCAAATTGATCAACTAATTTATCGTGAACGCAGAATGAAAGTTAACTAGATAATGAAAGACATTTAAGAAGTAAGCTTGCTGATGCAGTGGATGGAATAGAAATTCTACATCAGAAATTACAGAGTTGTAACTAGATCGATATAATAATATTATTTATGATAATGATAAACAGCTGGTAATAACATTTAATGATAGGACATTCACCATAATTACTGAAAGCCCCGCTAAATACGTTACATCAGTCCTCGATAGCAAAACCGGTCTCTTTATTGTGACTGACCTTTTAACACAGAACATTGGAATGGCAGAAGATGCATCTCGTAGAGGTACGTATTAACCTATGTAAAATAATATTGATTTATGGCCGCTTGAAAATTTTTTTTTAATAATAAGTCACCTTTCGTTTTTATGTCAAATCACGTATAATCATACAATTATTTGTTCTGTGCAGTTTGTGTCGATAAAAATACACGCTTTCCGTTATGTAAAAAACTTTTTTTTTAAATTACCAAGAGAATATAAGTGAGTCCAAGTGCAATTCTATTAATATGTATGAAGTATCCATGAAACATTACATTGCAAAGGTCATGGCTCAGTTTAATGTATCAATAATAATTGTAAAAATAATCATGATCTCAGAATACGCACGGATGAAGGAAAACGAAATAATCAATACTGTTACAAAATAAAATCTAGGTTCCTTCTATCAAGTGGGCTCACTACTAGAAATAATATTATAAATAATACCTATATCAAATAAAAAAGTAAAAAAGTAGTTAAAGTTAGACTGTAATATAGCATTTTATCATCATTATGATTATGACGTGGTGAAAGAAAAGTCTTCCAAAATGTATATGATAGTGCGACAATAAATGAAATGAATTGACTTTTGATTATATTCCTTACTGCCCGCGGCTACGCCATCGTGGAGTTCAGTCTCTCACAAATGTTATATAGCCTTTAACCTTCCCCTATAAATGGACTATCCAACACAAAAAGTTTTTTAAAATTCTAACCAGTAGTTTCAGAGATTATCTCCTACAACCTCAGAAACATTACCATTTTATTTTTTTTTATTTTCATATTAGCATAGATTAAAAATCCTTGTGCGAAAAGACAATGAATTTATATTTTTATTAAGCTATAAGCTTTTAAAATCAATAAAGTAAATGGCGAACGGATTGCAACTAGACATATTTCAAAATTTACCTCTTATGCAATAAACCAAGTGGATACACGACTAATAAACAAGGGAGGTCAAAAGTCAAAGAGGACTAAAATCTGCAATGTACATTATAGTCAATTAACACACCTTCATCATTGCAAACATGTTTAGCCTCTAATGGAAGCTTCGACGAAGCAAAAACTGTAATTTGTTGGCAGATGACATCATTAGGACTTCGCCACAAAAAGTACCACTGAATGGAACACAGGCCAAGAGATTCGAAGGTAGTTGAATGTCGGAAAACAACTAATTCTATTTTTGATTGTATTCGATTAAATATTTTCAGTTTCAAAGTTATAGGAATCGTATCACCTGTTAGATGGATTCATTATTTTCTAACGCTAAATAATAACGCTTAATGCTTCTTTAATAGGAAGCGTTATACATTAATAACAAGTACATAGTGTCGATCGTTTTTCGCTATTGCTAATTATATAATAACGAAACCCTATTAGATTTTAAATTACCATTTCCAATATATCACTGGAAGTTGATGGTCAACCCTTTTCATAAATCATAACATTTAGGATTATTATAAAGTTTTACCAATCTTCTTTGTGTGCCAGTACTTACTATTATGATATGTGCAAATATTTGTTCAGGGGTCATGCATATCTGTATATTTATTAAGTATATTTATATACTTAAACTAAAATCTATATATCTCCGTTTTCTAGTATCCGTAACACAAACTTTAATGATGCTTAATTTGGACTATATAATAATAGGTGTAAGTATTAGAAATGTTGTTATTATTATGTCATTCCTAATTCCGTGATCTTTTCCAAAGTTTAATTGTATCTTAATAGCTAACTTCCTCTCATTATTTAAAATTATGAAATCGTAACGAAATAAGATTTGTGTTTCCGAATGAAAACTTAGAATTAATTGGTACTGTGCGTGTCAGAGAATAATTGATCTGCTGTAAATATCCGAATGCGTTCATTTTTTAATTTTGTAAATCAGAGAAATCTCGTACTAGTATATTACCTATCGCTTTCTATAGTTGTACTATGACAAATCTTGTTTTGTATAGCTTTATATATTATAAACACGAGATCTTAATAACAATAACGATACTTTATATAATATTTCTCTTTGAAACATTCATCACGACTAAAGATCGGACTTTACCAGTCGCCATCTACGTCTCCATGTTGTACAAACCTGATTCTTTCGCTTTTCTCCGGGGTCCAGAAAAACATTCTTTTCCAGGCTATCTGTTCCATACTAACAATAATAACTAAAATGGGTACAGTCCGAAACAATAATTAATGTGCTAGTACAAAGGGTTTCAAATACTATGTTAGCATATTTCAATTACATTGTGTGAATTATAATTTATGGCTAGGTCTTTGGCCAGGTGGAAGCGCCATGTTCATGTCATCCTTGAATGTCTCTGTAACCCATTGCCCCAGGTACAAAAACTCTGACTTGCTCAGAATTAGTCATTGAGCCCAACACGTGGGTTTCTGGATTAAGGATACTTTTAAGGATTTATTTTTGCCTATTTAAACTAGAATTTCACTTTTTGCAGTGTTGTTACTGCAACCGCATGTTGCTCACAGATGCTAATATACTTATTTAAAGCACTGATCGATGGATACAGTAGCACCATACTATCCACCATATCATTAGAAATGCTTGGTTTCAGACAACATAAAGTTTTCCCAAGCATACTTAAAGTGAAATTAGTTGGGTGTTTCAATTAGTTTTGTTAATTTATCAGGTAAGAAACGCGTAGGCCAAGCGAATGAATGGATCCTTCACACTATCCAACGACAAGAATAGATGCTTTGGCATTGGTACAACCAATTGTTCCGAACGTGGGTAATTCAATGTTTGGCATTGACAATTAAATATGCCTTGACAGTCGACTTGACTTAGGATTAGCAGAGAAAATAATAAAGCCCACTGTTCCGATTATATTATGACCATGCTAGCATAGGAACGCGACGGAAAATAGCCCCTTTAGTGGATTTCACTTCACGGGTGACCCGGGTGACTGAGGACATCGACGGGTTGTGGCTAGCTATGCGAAAACAGAACTTATAAGTAGGGGATTTGTTTTAGGAATGACACTGAAACTATTTACATACTAGTAAATATCACAAACCAATTTTGTTTGCACGAATAATTAATAAAAATACAAACAAAAAAAATTTCGAAAATTTGTGTAATTAGGTATAAATCACTAAGTTTTAATAATGTTAAGGTAGCCGAGGCTTAGTTGGAGGCGTTGATGCATAATTATCATCAATAGTTCTAATTTGTGGGTCAGCAAAACGGTACTCTGGTATGTGTCGATTTTGATTAGCATTTTAGGACAAATGCGTATTGATCGACGAACGACACTTAAGTTACGCGTAGGTCAGGTACCGTTGGATACCGCTGTCGTGCCGCTGTGCATTAATTATTGCATACTATATTATATTCGAATGGATATAGGAAAAAATAATAATAAGATAATGTGCCAATTCATAATCATATAAATGATAATCTACTCGACCCAAAAATTTATATTAACCTGAAACCTTTCAACCGGTAACCCAAAAGTTACACTCTTTGTTGCTCTCTATGTAGAAAACAAAATTTGCGATCGAGTGCCGCCTAATACAGGTACCTAGTTTTTGAAAATTCAGAAGGGATTTAAAATTAACTCGTCAAACCATGATTCAAGTTAAGAAAACCTCACAGTATGGGTAAATAAACGTGACAAGAGAACCTTTTTGATATTAATATATTTTAATAAAGGTAATTCAATTCAATGTTGGCAAATACAAAGAACATTGGATTAAACGACCGATCTAATCTAATTCTAATTTTAGACTGCTACTGTTAATGCCATACTTAAGCGAAAAAGTCAATTTTGATGTAGATAAAACCATCTCGAGTACTTTACGCAAAGCGTAAAAAATTACACATTTGATACATCGTGTACTAGTTAAAACAAAACAGTATTTTTATATGCTTCTTTCCCCATAAGTATTGATATTAAATCTAGTTTAAATAATATTAGTGGTTATAATATTGTGACAAGGATTACTTGACGATAGGTATGATTTACCAAAGTATAGGCTCTTGAGAGTTAGCATCATTTTATGTTAACATTACGCCAGGCTCCTTGGAATAAAGGTCAATAACCGAGGTCAAGACTTCACAGGGACTGACCCTTGCTTGACAAATGGATGACATGTTGCCGGCGCTAGACTATTCTGGACTCAAAATTTAATTTAAAATGAAAAAATGTAAGTACTAGGTTTTTGATTGTATAAAGTCGTATATACAGGTAGGTACTTACTTATATATAGATATATCAGTATTCAAAGAACCAGTCGTATTTCTGGGTTTGAAGATATTGTCAGGTATTATATTGACCTAAGAAGTGTCTAAGGACCATACAGAAATTTACAAGTGTAGGTATATGTATGAATAAATTAAAATATTTAGTGATATGACATATTGTCGATTTGATCTTCAAGCCGTAAAGTTGGAGTCTTGATCAGGTTTTAGAGTGAATACTAGAAGAAAAATGGAACACAAATAATAAAAACTACAACGTCACCCAGACACGTACACCTTTGGAAGTAGACTTACAGGTAAAACACGACGAAACACCAGAAGTTCTTCAATAAACCTCCGTCAACTTTCACTTAACTTCATAACACAAGTATTGAACACAGTTGTCACAATATTATTCACTTGAAAATAACAAATAAACATTCGTATAACGGCAATTTACACACATATTTTGATTATACCAACTTGGCGGAGCCAAAATCTGCGGCCGCCGCTGTCGCGGGCGAATGAAAAGACTGGTCGCCCGGCCTGGAGGTTGCGCGAACGCAGCACCGCATTCCACGAGTTCTAATTGAGGCACGTAAACTATACCTCTCTCGCTCGGCTCCATGCTTTTCCAGTATGTTGCTGGAGACAGGGATATGCTCATACGTCCAACCTGGCGGTAAAGGTAGAGGGCCCGTTATTCATACCCAGGCAAACATGGTATTAATAAATAATTAAAATTGCATTGCGACATACATCTTTAAGATTATTTATTTTAATTGCTAATATAATTTGTCTTTTTTTAATTACAGATTTGTGTAATAATATCATGCGCAAATAAGTGGAGCGGAACTTCATAAGTCCGTACAGTTTTTGCAAAGCAATTGAAATAGTCAGCGGTACCCTTGCTGTCAAAAGTGAAAGCTTGAGTTGCAATAAATAAATTATATCAATGTTGATTAAATATTATTTGGTACAAATTATAGATAAATTTATAATGTTGTAGACAGTCAACTACTAGATTGTCTATTTTAATTTACGATAGACCAGCCATTTAAAATTATAGTTTTTTTTACTATTTTACTTCAGTTTAATTTGCTATAAACCTTACACGGGCCTTTTATACAGGCCTTACATTGCAATACACATTTGAACACCTGTGCTTATTGAACTGCGACATTAAGAAAATATGAAAGGTCCCTGTACAATTCTTTATAGCAATAGCAAATATTAAGATTTTTGCCTACGAAATGAAATTGGGCGTCATCAACAATATTTCGATCAAAAAACAACTTTACATACAAATATAAACAAACTTGTAAGATTACTTTTACTTTGAAGTTCGTGTGGTACAGGAATTGCTTTTTTTCAAAAGTATAGGCAACGTTGTCATTGTGTTAGCGCTGCGTTGTCGATTTATGTAGAAGATGAGACAAGATCCATCGTGCTTCAAATATTTAGACCACTTCTTACTAAATTACCCGCTTTTAATTTTTAAGTCAATGGGCTCTATTTTTCAATACGACAGCTTTTATGCAGACTAGTACTTCTATGTAATGATGATTAATGGCACCCACATCGAACAAACATGAGGAGTTTTAGGCACAACACCCACTAGTTGGCACAATGCGGTTGCTGTAAAAATTTGCCTTTAATTCTTTTAGGAGTTCCAGAAATCAAATTAAGATTGATCCGTCCAGGAATCAACCATGGCGAAAATTGTTTTGTAATATTAATCAAACCCGAAGCACTTGAGCCACTACGCGTTTGAGTATTTACCTGAATAATGACCACCGTGGGAGCATTCAGAGTCGGTAAGGGCCCGTGGCCAAAAGGCGCAAAGAGAGTACCTCTTACTTCTAGCACACTAAACTAGCGTAGCGGTTTAGTGTGTAGTGCTGGTAATAAGAGGGACTGGCAGCAAAATGGCAGTTAAACTGGGCTGGGCATGGGCATGGTCAGAATTTGGAACAGTAGGAAACGGAAAGTTCCAGGAACTTGGCTTTCAAGTATGTTAAGGAAATAGAAGACACAGCGCATAACACTGTCTGTTTCTTACATAGTTTACGTACTTTAATGACCGTCATCGCTAAGAAATATTGAAAAGGTATACTAATGGTGCGGCCAATAGAGTAGACTATTATTAAAGCATTATTAGTGATGATATTTGATCCTAAGCCTCTATAATTAATTGGCAACTATTACGTTGCAACTATTTTATTATTTAAAGAGTTTTCATTCACTGTGTTAAACTTATTCAGACTTTCTTGCTTTATATACTTATCGTTTATTCACGCTGTTAAGATCTTGTTACGTTGCGTCGGGCGTCCCTTATGTAGAAGTTATTATTTTTATTCTTGTTTTTAAACCATAGGTCGCTGGTTAATATTCGGTGCGACGGACCAAAATCGGTTAATCGATGTCTTCTTGTGTTATCTTGTGTATATTTCAGAGAAACATATTAATGCTGACAAAATATTTCAAAATATTTGGAAAATTGTTCTACCATAGATAAAAATACGCGGCCAAAAAAGTGCACGATGTTGCCGCAAAATTATCATGCTATAAATTCTGCTCACTAAATTATTGTTTGATTTGTTAACATAAAATTAATGTTTACTAACGCTATCTCAAAATTATGATATATTCGATTATGATATGTTATTATATATGATTCTATGTTAATTATTTTTTATGTAATTGGCTCTATATTAGCGTTTTCGTTTTCTTAAGTTAAAAGTAAATAGTCAGTGTCAATGTCAAACGTGTTGAGTACTTGACGCACATAATTGTTTGGATCGTTCTCTTTTAATACATAAAACAAAGTAGAAATTAAAAGCAGACGCCAAACAAATGCCGAAAGTACGCCGAAGCCGAAAATCACCCCCAGAGGGATGGGAGCTTATTGAACCCACCCTAGAAGAATTAGAACAGAAAATGCGCGAAGGTTAGTAAAAATATTTTGAATAGTATATTTTAAAACCATTATAGGTGCCTTTGGATTACTCATTACATCGTTAAAAAATTTATACAAAGGACCTTATATTTAAAATTTGCCATTCTTTTCAGCTGAAACAGAGCCACATGAAGGCAAACGTAAACAAGAGTCATTGTGGCCAATTTTCAAAATACATCACCAGAAATCCCGATACATCTACGACCTGTATTATAGAAGAAAAGCGATTAGCAGAGAACTCTATCAGTACTGTCTGGATGAAAAAATAGCTGATGCTAATTTGATAGCTAAATGGAAGAAAACCGGATATGAAAATTTGTGTTGTTTGAGGTGTATACAAACAAGAGACACTAATTTTGCAACAAATTGTATCTGTAGAGTGCCCAAGAGCAAATTGGAAGAAGGCAGAATAGTAGAATGTGTTCATTGTGGGTGTCGGGGCTGCTCTGGGTAACAATAGAATTTTAGTAAATATGTTTACCAATCGAAACCATTGTTATTCCATTTTAGCCTTATCATTGCAGTTATGTGGGTAATGAAATCATACATTTTTAAGAGCAGGTTCATAACAGATTAGTCTAATCATACAAGGTATATGTTGGTAGAAGTATTTAAATGGGATGATATATCTCATGAATCTACAAATGGGACTTTATTTTTCAACAACTATCAGTAACTACTTAGTAATATGTGCCAATAGCCATGGATAAACAGTTTCTTCCTCACCTATCAAAGGCTAGCAGGAAGATCTAACTTGCACAAACTAAGCTGACATATTTTTTTAAAGTTTACCTATCACTCTTTAAGCACTTATTGGCTATAAGGTTGTTATCAAAGATTATTACAATAAAAATTAATTATAACTTTCATTACTTCGTTTGAATATTAAGCATTTTAGCAATACCATGTGATTGCCCACATGACACATGATGGAATCTTATCAAAACTTTTATTTAAAATAAATGGTATATAAAAATTTATCTTATTTTTGTAGTAGTACCCTTTTACTTGAGATATTTGTATGTCTAATTATTTTGACATAATTGACCTTTTCCTGTGGCTTTAGAAAACCAAAATATTCTATTCAGTTAGGTTATAGTATTTCCTTATAAGATTATGATGAAAAACAAAAGCATGTTCGTCAACATTTATTCAAAAAAAATCATAAACCTTAAGCTTATACAAAATAATCAACACTGGATAATTTTTTACCAAAATTAACATTGAATCTTAATATAAGGGGTAACAATTTTTTTAGGAATCAATATTATTATTATACTTTTATCTAAAAACAATCAGTCTTGAAATTGAATTCTTTACTAGAATTGGACATATGTTTCAAATTGAACATAATACAAGTTCTAATATGGTATATTAAATAAAAAAAAACCTTATAGTATTGCAACTTCTAAGTAATAGGAGAAAAAAACAAAGATGCAATTAACACAAAAAATTTCTTCGGCAGAAATAGCAAGTTTGATAAATTTACTCAAAGTAAGTGAATCAAACCATAAAGTTAAATGTTTTACATACTTCCCTCCATACTTGCACTGAGTATGTTTTAAACATATAAAAAAACATTGAATATTGAATAAAACAGCAATATTATTATTGAACACCTATCAAGTTGTTCAATAATAATAGGTATTACTTTTTTAATGCAATGCCGTTGAAGACTTTCATGCTTAGGTATAGTATCACTTAGTGTTTTCTCATTTTAACAACATATTAATTGTAAATAATTTTGAACATCTTACAACAGTAATAAAATCAGTCTTGATATTCTTATGTATACTTATTTAAAGGAACTCTATTCATATTAAAACTTAAGCATGAGAATCAAAGTAACAATCAAACCATAACTGTTTTATGATCTAATTCCTTGGAGAGCTCTATAAGCAACTCTTTATAAATTATTGGGTTCATATTATTGCCCAGCATGTATAGAATGAACCAGTCACCAAAGCCAAAGCGCCTAACAATTCTTGAGACTACACTTCTATTTATGTATCTAAGTTGGGCTAAAATTAATGCAGTGCGGAGTGGTGGAAAAGTTAGAACAAAAAGTCGAAACAGAACAGCGAAAGTTGAGACAAAAGCAAGAAAGATAAGCCAGAACCAGAGAATGACAAATATCTTTTCATTGACAATATTAAGGGGTAAGACACAGAGGCGGTCCTTGAGTTGCAAAGTTCCTGTAGGTCCATAGTTCCTGAGCCAGCATTTGGTAAGTTTGGGGAAGAATTGGTCCATAGGGTTAACAGATGCAAAGTCTACCATGTTGGCAGGCACCCGCGGTATATGTGTGAAAGCGGCAACCGCTGCACCGTAGTTGCGAAAAGCGCCACCCAAGAAAATGTCCAAAAGAAATATTTGTCCAACCTGTAACAAAAATAAATGTGAGTTAAGAAAACACAAAACTACTTACCCTATTTATAGTAAGCCCAATCATTTTAATTTTCTAATATTAATTCTTTTAAATATATCCCTCCAAAAACATCTGAAACATTACCCTTTCTAATCTCCTTGGCAACCAAAAAAAATATTTCTTGAGAATAATATTTTTATGCAAAAATAATATGTATTGGATATGTTTTGTGGACTTACCACATTGGCAAGGTTGAGAATCTCACAGAACGCGTATCGCAGTGCATACATGTTGTGGGTGTAAATGTTTGTATAGCTCAGGTATGACACTAGCTCACCACGCCGGAACTCTGACCAATCTTTCGACACCAATGGAGTACCTGTATTATATTTACAGATGGAATTATTTTTTTTAAATTGGAAATTATATAGGATTTAATTATATCAACATTAAAGACTACAATAACAAAAAAAGAAAGACCTTCAAAGCATTCTTGAAATAATCTCTGCTTCAAATAATAATAATAAATAATATTTCTCATGCTCACACCTATTATCTAGCCCAAATTAAGCATAATTAAAAGCTTGTGTTATAGATACCAGTTAACAGAGAAATATTGATAGTATGTATATAAAAATCAGAAATATACTAAATAAATATTCAAACATCCATGTCTCTTGAACCAATATTCATACTCATCATACAACTATCTGCCCATACCAAGACTCAAACCCCAGACCTCTGGCAGTTTACACAGGGGTACTGACCACTTAACCCGACAGCCATCAATAAATATCATAAATCCTCAGTTCTTAAAATTAAAGCAATGTTTGATTATTTGTACCTGAGTGTTTACTTCATGTTCCTTGTTACTTAATTTTATTTAAATCAACTTATTATGTGAGACCACAGAATATCGAACTAAGGTGATACTAGCCTTACTGTTATTGGAAAAGTAAAAGTAGAGTTATAGTAGAATGGTAATATATATTAATGAATATAGAAATATTAATTTAAATACCCTGCTTTATCTAAAATTAATCAGGGATAGGTAGTATAGTAAGTGTAGAATAGAAATTAAGTTCTCACATTTAAGCCAAACTAACATTCACTCTTTTTTTATTACAGTACAGTATACATTTATGGATCCATATCTATGAATGCAAATATTCCTAGATCATTATGAAAAATCAAATGCAAATAAATGATAAGTAGTAATAATTAGACACTTCATACTCAAGTCTGAAGCTAGAGCCTTCAGTCGTCCTCCTTCCCATAGCTTCCACAAGTAGCGTGGTGTGTAGAACATAACAGACTGACCAAGCAGTACAAAACACACCCACTGATAGTAAGTATGTTTGATCTCTTCATCATTTTCAGTTTTCAGTGGTCCAACTCCAGGATATGCCATATTTTTCCCTGGAATTTTTAAATATTATTACTGTTTTTAATTTATTTAACAAACTTAAAACAAAGTCAGGTCTGTGTAGTCCAACTTTAGATTTTTGTAATTAAAGCACTAATTTTTAACAATTTAGTTAAAAAATAGTGCAGTGATTACAAAAATACAAAGTGCAGTGCAAAAATTAGTGAATTGAGTAGCATGTATCTATGATATCTATCTACAGTCCAACATGAAACAGCCTGTGGCATATTATGAACAGAGAAGTAACAACACAAGAATTTTAAACAGCAAAGAGCATTTCATTCATATTAGATATTATGAATCTTATTAGTTCTTATTAGTATCATTCATCACAAAAGGTGATGAATGATGATGATGATGAAAACTATATCGAAAAATATATATAAGATATATAATAGTTTAATTTTGTGACTAAAAACAATACTGTTACCAATAATTAGCATTCTTATTGGGCACTACCTAATATGACTTCATGAGTATGTGATCAAGTATGACACACAGAAAGTTTAAATGATTGAACATCAATTATTCCATGTCTTCATAAGTCTTATGGACTCTTGACCTGAGAAGAACAGGTCAGAAACCCAGCAAGATTTTTCCCTCGCTTTTCATTTCTTTACGCAAGGACGGTTCCTTGTAATATGAAAATATTTGTGTTCATAATAAATGTCCATCGTGGGTTCATTATACTCGTACATGCAACCGAAAACTAACATTGTCCGAATAAGTTGGCGAAACTTCGAGTACAAGTAACATTTCTTTTACTTAACAAGAATAAGAAGTGTCTATGTCTGCGAAGTGTAGTTGATTCGTTGTTGATACTTACCAGTAAGACGACTCTTCAATGTATATGTTCCATATATCCAGCAATAACTGTTAATCGCATCCTTATCGCTATCCTTTTCGCTATCACTCATGCAGTGGATGGGTTCTCCGAAGAACTGTTTTGAAGTCACCATCAAAGTGAAAACCAGCAACATTATTACGGTTGCCTTGTAGTGCATTCGAAATATATTGTTGTCGGTGCATACATTCTCGTATTTTAGGAATGCCCGAAAAGGCATAAAAAGGTCTATCATTTTGATAACTGGTCTGCCACGCGTAAATCCACTATTTGACACTCTACTACCAACTCCAGCTACCCACCAATAACTAATAAGCAAGTTAAAAATCACCCATCTAAATTAATGAACAAAAAAAATTAGTTTGCTTTGATTCGTTAGTTGATTGACGTAACAGACAATTCGCTTTGTAAATTAAATGACCGAAAACCGGAAGTAATAAAAATTATTATAGTAAAAAAAATATTATAACGGAAATTGTAAAAAGATGCGAACGATTTATATAGACTGTTTAGAATTATTGTCCCCAATAAGTAAGTATCGCATTCTCACTTTAATTTAATCCTATTTGTGTGTGTGTGTGTTTCATTTCATATAATTACAAATGAACTCATTTTAACGGATATGATATTTTTACTTAGTATAAATACACTTTCTATAAAAACATGAAGCATTATATAAATTTGATATTATACTTATAATCAATAATATATATTAAGTATATTAAATGATATTTTATAAAAAAAAAAGCATTTAAAACATTGTTAATACTTAGTCTATACGTGGTGTTTTCGGAAATATTGTTATTTTTTAAAATAAAATCCTCTGCGAATGACTCGACACCACCTGATGTTAAGCAGTCGAGGAGTCCAAATGTGAATATAGCTAGTGAAGCATGCGATATATTGGCCTAGTCACCCTCACCTCGACGGCCAAAAAAGTGCTTTTTCACTCCTCTTTTAAAGGAACCCATGTTGTATGAAGGAGGGCTTTCTTCATACAACATGGGTTCAATGTTCCATTCCTTACCGGCACACGTATTGTGTACCGGTAAGGAATTCCACGCTTTGGCTGTGGAACAGAGAAAGCAGTTACAAAATCTCATAGTGCGCAAAGTAGACGTGGCTACAGTGAAAGAGTGACACCGTAGTTCGTTACCTCCGCTAGCGCGACGCTGCAATCTGTCCAGAGCATCGAGGAGATACTGAGCGCAGCCAACCCAAAAGTGCAAGAAATACTCCACACAAGATCGGACCTGGGTTATACAACCAACTCACAGCGGTCTTGTTTACTCCTTAAATATAATTTAAGCCCGCTTAGGTGCGGATGGTCAAGGCAGTTATTATACTGAATGTATATTATATCAAAAGTATTTTATGACATGAAATTATAGGATCTCAAATTTACCCTTAGCTAGGTCAACTGATTGCTGAACAGTCTCTTTAAAAAATCTGCATAACCTTTCATTGGCCATTGTGATTGTCTATTGGGTAACTCATTTCGGCAATTAAATAAATTGCTTATTCATCACTGCTTTAGATATAGGGCAAATTAGACAGTGGCATTATAGTAATGTGTAGTACATCATTTAAACACTCAGTCACTACCTTCAGCTCCCACCGTCCTACCGCTATTGAGTCCACAACATGGTTCCAAAGAAGCGAGGACTTCACTCCTTAAGTTATACATTTTTTTTTGTATCAAAAATAACCTCTTAGATTTTATTAGCAAGAAAGGAAATCTTAATTAAATTATTTAATTTTAAAAAAGAAAAGGTACAATTTTATCAAACAAACTTTTTATTTAAACATAAAACCTGATAAATAAAATATAATAACATAATTCATAACACGACTACTTAAATTATTAATACATGTATGTATACCATTATAAATAAGGCAAAGGAATGTAACTGAATAAAATCTTATCTAAAATTGAGCAATACTTAGCCTTATTATTGAATATTTTATCGAACAGAAGAAAAACATTTGGAAAATTTTGCAAAAGTTGTACTCTTTTTTAATATTGTTATACTAAGTGAAAAAATAAAATAACTGAGTCTGAAGATAACTTGATATCGTAACAAAACACTATTATCATTGTTTTATTTAATAGTCACATCAACAAAATGTAGATTAAAACAAATTGAAATTTAAAAGTTATAATTCTGATAAATATCTATATAAAATTTTATGATTATTAGAATTCGATTTATGCATGCTAGTCACTTAATGAAGAACATTCGTCATTAATTTTTACATGAATACGATGATAATTATGTTTGGTATTGATTTACATGTGCTATTTATTCCTAGTTTCAATCACCTAAATATATCATACACCCATCAATCCATAAGAATAAGTAATACTTAGGAATAAACAATTATAATGCTTACTTTGCATTTCGTCTTCCATAAAATCCGCACATGCAAAGTGTTTTTTACGATAATTAGGGTCCAATCAATCAATTTTTAGCTCTCATAACGTATATTTGCTATTTCACATAAGTGGTAATCACACAATTTGAATTAAAATAAATATCTATTTTACCATCACATTGTTTATTTCTTATAATTACAGTTAAAGCTAACACAATCAGAAAAAACAAAACAAAAACAAAACAAATAATATCTCACTAAGCAATACTTTATACACTCTATAGTTGTTCTAGTAGCTGTTTTGAACTTATTTCTAGTAACGGGTATTACAATTCTTTGGTTTTTAGCTACAAATGCTGAACTTACTTGCATTTTGAGGCAAAATTTAGAATGTGAGTTAAATTAATTAGGTAAATAAAGATCGCAAAATATCAAGTCAGTACAAAATCAAGAACTATTATAATTTACAAGCAGGTAGTCGTTTATAAAAGACCATTCCCCATAAGTACATTATCACGTATATGTTTGGTTTGTATGACTGAGACCGCGAGAAAATACACATCAATAGAGCCAAATTACCGATAGTATTAGACAGAAATATTCAATAGGTTAGGTGTTTTTCAATGTTGGCTACATTGAAAAACACCTTTGACCTAATCGATAGACTATCAGTGTCATAAAACTGCCTATGCCATTTAAACTAAGACTCCTTGATATCTTAATAAGGTTCTCGATGCAAAATGGTTTTCATTCTGAGAAAAAATATTTTGTTAATAGACATTAACTATATAATATGTCAATCAATAAATGCTATAAAACAAAAATTGATTTGTAGGCATCTGTATAGACCTCCAAGATTCAGTAAATTTATAACTTGCTTTTGATCAATTCTCTCTCACAGCTGTCTTCCTCAAACGCCATATTGCCAAGAGCAAAAATGTTGTCAGGATCCAACGCTTTTTTTGCAGCCAATAATAATAGACGGCCAGGTTCACTGACTGTATCGGTGTACCACTTTTTACGGAGTTTTCCCACACCGTGATGGTGTGATATTGATCCTGTTAAAAACATTTTATATAGTTAAAAAATATTATAAATATTTTTTTAATTATAAATTTAATGTTAAATATAATTATCTGTGTCGAATGTTTGCTTGTTGTTTGGACAAATACGAGCAAACGGACATTGCTATGAGGTCAATGCAATAATCTATTTCAAATGATAAGTCGATTGAAAGTTTATGTCAAAGAAAATAACGCTAATTGAATAATATGTTAGGGAAATAAAATTGTTGTCCACTAATTTTATATCTACAATCAAATAAATACTTGTATAGTTGTTATGACCAACCAAGCTAATATGTTTAAAACATGAAACACACTCGCTGAAGATCGCAGCTAAACAACACTACTATTTAGTATTGTATTCCTGGAGTAAGGTCGCAAAATTTAAAGTTCATTTGAAACCGTAATTTAAAGAGGTGGTCACGGAGGGAATTTGAAGTGTTGTCACAAAACATTTTAAAACAGTGCTACTCACTCGTCCGAAAAAAGGCAGACAACCAAGAAATAATAAATGTCAAAGAAAGTGATTTGACTACTAACCACCGGAAGCGATAATTTCATCCCTTGCTGCTTCTTCTATTTCTTCGTAGGTGGCCACAGGATCCTTCAACATACTCGTGTTGTGAGCAAAATAGAAGTAGATGCAACATCCAGCGTCGTAACTGGAAAGTAGAAAGAGACGACATCTTATATATAAAAATTAATTGATGTCCGTTAGTATCGCTAAAATCAAGAAACGGCTAAAAATATTATTATTAATTATTAAATTTTCATTCAGGGGTGGTTTAAAAATAAAATAACTGGAGACATCCTACAGAAAAGCTAAAATAAATAAATCAGAAAATTGGTTTGTTCGAATGGAAAGTCGTGTAACTGACATGCTAAACATTAAAACTGACATTCTTCCATCGCTACTTCGGGCTTATTTTAATAGATGGCGTGAGTGGTAGTTTCTCGGTACAACAAAGTGTATCGGGTCAACTAGTAGGTATTAGGTTTTTGTTGTGTTCTTTTGCAATTATATATTTTAATACATATTGTGAGACACATATTGATCTATAGGTCTGGCTATCAAGCCGTTTATATCTAAAACTGTATTTAAACCTCCAGGATCATGGGTAATCATGGGGATTTGACGAGGCATATTGTATATTGTTAAGCTACTGCTGCTTTATTTAGACATCATTGTGATAATTAGCTCAGTCAGGCAGCAATGTATAGACACTAAAATTCAGGTGGAGTCCATTGCCTTTACACGTTATCATTTGAGTTACACTAGAACAATAAAATAAAATTAAAATATACTATTGATGACAATGCTCATGGTATCCAATAAAACTAAAATTAAGTTACCTGCCTCTCAATTAAATACTAAATGACCTAGAAATGTGAAGTTAGATGACTTAGATGCCACATACACGTTCGATTTAGTGGCAAATTTGCTTTATCGTCACCATTCTAATTTCAAAGGACGATATTCTTACGTTTGAGTGAGGCGGCACGAGATAAGGTAGTGTTGTATCCTGCGCGCGTCGCACTCGTCTTTGATGCGTCGCTTCACGTTACGGCACAGCGCCAGCGTGCGATCCCACGGGACTGAAGTCTCGAAGGATTCCGCCACCACGTCGTATTCCATTGCTACGTCCTGGAATCAGAAATCCTCGTCCAATGACAACTGTCATATATATCTTATACGTTATAATGCTGGGCACACAGCTTCCTTTGAGAGATACACAAAACGTTTGGTGCCATAACTCCACAACGTGATAACATAACAGCATAGACCGACGTACACTAGATAAGCACAAAACTCAATAGTAAATTGTTCAGACTTGCTTTAATAAGAATATTTCCTTTTTGGATATATTTAAAGTAATTGCAGAAGTTTTGAGTAGTAGAAAAATATTATAAAATTTAATAAAGTAAACATTTGTGACATTTGTGACAATTGTAAAACCTATGAAAAAAATTGTAACTGCTATGGATTCTGTAAATGAATGAAAAAAATCTAATTTCCAAAGAACGTTAGAGCTCCAAGTAAGAACATTTTGAACGTTTAGCAACATCCATTGCAAAAGTTGCTATGTTTTCGTTGTTGAAAGCGCGCAGTTCTGGGAGGCCCATTGCATAATTGAGTTGGTGGAGTTTTTCCTCCAATTTAAACAACGAGTTTTTCCTCCAATTTAAACAACGAGTTTTTCCTCCAATTTAAACAACTAGTTCTTCATATTCATCTCGAGAGTGACTCAACTTACCCTTATATAAGCAATAACGAACGTTAGGGTATAGCCCCTCTCCCCGTTCTCAGCTCCCGCAGGAATCCCTCCATACTGGGCAGCAATGCTGTTTAGTTTCTTCTCTCTCTCTGCTACTGCTTCTGCTGACCCTTCCATCAGTAGGGTGACTACACACAATTTTGTAGGGTCAAATCCCTTAATACGAGTGATGTAAAGGCGTTTTAAGCCTTCTAGAATTACTCCCCCCCAAGAAGACCCAGTTTTGAGAGCTTGCCCGAAGCGGAACTGAAAAAGAAATTATTTTGTAATCTAAATTCTAGGCTATAAATGTCATTTTGGATGTGAAAAACACAAATGTCGTTTCACTTAGTTCTTTCATCAGTTTATATATTATCTTTATTTTTTGTGGCCTCAAAATAGAATACAGTATTGAACACACCCTTCAAAAAGTGTGTCCTAATAAGGTTGGTAGTTCTTGACACTAGCTCGCCTGAAGCCAGCTAGTATCAAAAACTACTGATGGAAAATGGAACGTCGTCTAATTACAAAAAAAAAGATAAAAGTCGGCGAAAATCTGGTTCTTTAGGCGGCATCAGCTATCCTTATCTTCTTATTATCGAGACAGAGAGACAGGTAAGGATTACTGAAATCCTGTATTTAATAGTGTTTAGATAACGGAAAGAAAGTAAAAGTACTATCTTCTTTGCCTCCTTTTAATATTGAAATCGTGACTATTATCTATTTATTAGCGAAATTAGTTGACGCCTCTACAATGTTACATACCTGTTCGTTATCCATGAGCCGAATGCTTGATGGTTGCAGGCGTTGCCTTGCCACTTCCCTTTCGAAGTAGAACCCCGAATCCCAGTCGGGGAACACTAGGGAACCATAACGGATCACGGCTGGCAATGGGCGGATCTTTACAGTCACCTGGAAAAAATAAACATTGTATTTTATTGTGTTAAAGAACGCTAAACAAGAAAATAGCTTACCTTATAGTAAGAGGCGGCATAGCTTGATAGGTACATCTCCCTACTTGCGCAGGCGCAACCTGTTACTCTACTATAAACACTATCTATTCTTAATAAGAATTTTAATAAACCATTATCCTTATGGAATATCAGGAAAATCAAATGATATTATAATAGGGTTGTAATTTTAAAATCAATAATTTCAATGACAAGAAGATTTGTTTATGATTTGAAATCATAAACTTTTCCCATAAGGTTAACTTAATTTTTTTTACGATCGATCGTGTCAAAAA
Organism: Acentria ephemerella; assembly: GCA_943193645.1. NCBI lineage: Eukaryota > Metazoa > Arthropoda > Insecta > Lepidoptera > Crambidae > Acentria > Acentria ephemerella. The sequence goes on along the minus strand of OW971886.1, from coordinate 2,816,607 downwards.
AGAAAAGAAAATTGGTAATAATTGTTCTAGCTTCATTTCGATATAGTTGTTACTAGTTACCTAAAAACAGTGTTTATGATTTTGTCGAAGTTGACTCTGCGATATTGCACCTTAGGTTTAATTAACCAAATTTAAGTAGGTAACTGTTAAGGAGGTTACTCACTGACACGCCAAAGCCAGCAAGTCACCTCGTAATGACTATTTTCGTTGTTTTATCAGGTTACCTCAGTGACAACTCCGAGGCAGCCCTCGGAGCCCATAACTACGTGCTCCCAGTCGGGCCCACACGACAGGCGAGGCGCGCGACAGCTTCTCTCGATAACGCCGCTTGCGGTTACCACCTAGAAAAAATTATTATTTTATAATCTAGCCTAATCTTACATGCGTGCAAGTATGATGAAATTTACTGGAAGTAAGCGTGTATCTCTATTGTATATAATTATTAACGAACGATATCTTCGTTTGTATTTAGAAATACTTTTAATCAATTTAAGAATCAAACTTAGAGGTATTTCTAATTAAGTACTAATAACTTCATTTAGTTCTTGGCAAATTTTCCTTCCCTATGAAATAAATGGAAAAGGCAAAAATTGAGTTTTTTTTTCTTGTAAAGTTTATTGATTGGTTGTGTAGTATTTATTTCTTAAGATACGAAAAAAGTTTTTTTGTAATATGGTAACGCATGTTAATGTAATCCACAGTGTGCTATACCATTTTGGAAAACATTATAAATGTATTTTGAATATTACACATATCTGATTATTAAAAAAATAAAAAACTGGTTATGTTGTTACAGCTTCTGTCTGGTGCTAACCCAGAATGAATAACTTTCATTATTTTGTAATTTTAGATTCTTCGAGTCTGTTATTATAGTAAAAAAGAAAGTTTGTTCAAATTGTCGAAGATTTGTAAAAAAATACTAATTTTATTTTGTTCCTTACCTTGGTTTGGACGATGAGATCTTCAATATTTCCATACGTGTTCTTTTTCATTCCGCTGGCTCTAGTAGCGACCCAGCCGCCGAGTGTAGAGAACTCGTACGAATCCGGCTCGTGGCCCACGGTGAAGCCACGTGAACGCATCTCTCGTTCCAGATCCTGACCAACTATGCCTGCCTAGAAGAAAATGAATAGTAAAATTGGGCTCATATGACGCTGTTAAAACCAGTCGCTCTTCAGTAACAACACATATGTATTTTATCTATGGCGGCTCTTATTAATTTCGCTTATACGAGTATGATACCTTTGTGAACCTTATTTGAACTTTTTATAAGAAATGGGAATACCGATTTATTTTAGGTTCTCATTACAAAAACATTTAAATTTTGCTTGCACGAGGACTGTTGATATTGTGTTGTTAAAATTGCTATGGCTTTTTTATGAAATCGAAATGAAATCAGTACTTTGTTTACAGTGTTTTATTTATTTTATAAAGAGCACAGAAAATGCGTCTACATTGCCTGATGAGCAGCAGGAGTATGTATGCGAAGTAGCTAGTGCAGGTGGCGATAGACTGCGCTAGCCACCTCCGCCTCGCCGGTCACGCCAATTATAGCGTTAAATTTTAGTGAGCACTCTCCCCTCATATCTGATGTAAAGTTAAATTTGCGTGATTATAATTTGTAAAAATATAACGCTATTTGAGTTATACATTTAGTTCTTTGAAAAGAAATTGAAAGTAGTTACAAGATTGAAACGTTGATAAGTCAATGTAACGATATTATTCTGTAGATGCAGTAAATCTTTCTTCTTATAATCATAGCATAAGCAATAATCATATCCTTACTTGAATTCTAGCCACCAATTGTTCTTTATCTAGCCACAGGATGGAGTTCATTGAACTGGTGTCCAGCACTACTATGGGTCTGCTCTCCTTGGTCGGGCAGGTGATAGCGCCCGATACTGAAGTGCCGCCTCCGAAGGGGATGATGACGAAGCGGTGCTGGGACGCACATTGTACTATTTGGACCACCTAACATGGAAATAATTGTGGTTATGATATTTAGTAAGTTTGTTAAAGTTCATTGACGAGTGAGACAGGGGACCATATGCTATATGCATAGGGGTCTATATGTCAACAAAAATTTGATTTTTGCATGATATATTTATATAGGCCACTCTTGGTGCTGCCGTTTACAGGCTACACTAACCACTTTTACCATCTGGCGTATTACTATCAGTCCGTATAATGATAGAATAGAAAATAATAGAATATATCTTTATTGTATATCAATAAATTAAAAAAAAAACAAATACTTTGTACAAAAAGGGCGACCTTATCAAAAGGTTACCTCTTAGGATGGACAGGATTAAAAATAAATTACTAGTGGGAAGATTTGCCTAAGCCATTAATGTTGAAGAAATAATTGTATCAGTTCTTTGCAATTACCCATGAGTAACGGTCATGCCTATGGAATTGCACCTCAGATACGACAGCTACTTATGCGTGATATAAATATCCGTTAAATTCCACGAATAAATGTTCAAAAGTGTTGATATGAAATATAATTTGAATTCTGGAATATTCATAATTTTTTTTGCCAGAGAGAAGTCTGAGCGATATGTAGGTATTTTAGTATACATAAGGTCCTTTCACCATCATCATCATTATCAACAGCGTTTATACGTCCCACTGCTAGGCATACGCCTATTTATATAGGAGAAACACATGGTGAGTTCGGGCCTTAATACCACTACGTTAGCCAAATGCGCTTGGTGGATGAAAGAGATCACAGAAACAACTGGGACCAACGGCGAAACGTGCCTTACTAAGCTCAAGATAACTAATTTCGATTGGCCTATCCAGGGACCGACCATTGCGAAAGTTGCTTTGTTTTCGTTATCGATAGCAGAGCGCTCGAACCACTATGCCAACAAGCTACTTTTTACAGTAATTATCGTTATTCTATTATTGACGCAAAATACTATTATTCTATTTATTTACCGTTGTTTGAAAAGCCTATTTGTCTAAATATGACCATTCAAGACATTGAAGTTGAATGCATTGAGTCAAATCTATTCAAGGGATGCAAAGCGAAGTTATTAATGTATTGTTTTTAAATTTAATTAAACGCTATTGCATTAAGAATAATGTATTATCTAGATCAAATGATTAATTATAATCAACATAACAAATTTGCGTACCTGATCATGACTATCCGGGAAAATTACAGCGTCAGGTATCCTTGCGAATTTGTTTCGTCTTAAGTAATGAATCTCCTTCATGGTCTGTCCGTGTGCTCTGAACAGCCTGTCGATTCCTTCTACGCTCACAGGCGCGATCAACGCAAGCTCTTGCTTGACGTTCTCTGGCAGACGACTCTCGGGATATGAGGTTGGCATCTCTGGAATCTTTGGCGGTTTCGTCGTGTCTATCATGAAGTTGTCATGAGCCCACTTTTGTAAGTATGGTAGCTGTTTCTCACCGATAGAATATCTGTAATTCAGAACCATTAATTGATTGACTATTGAACCAAATTTAGAACTTGATACCGTTGACATAGCATCTTTTCAATATGCTACGCTTACTATTTATGTAATAACCTGTTTGCCATTAGTAGTGAGTACCAAAGAAAATTATACATTTTTAGTTTAGCATTCAAATTTTTTGCCAGGATTAAATGATAATTTATTTATTACCCTAAAGCTTACATCAAATATTTCATCTAATACGACAGAGAAGTAACTAACATACAATAGCATAGTATGTGCTAAGTAATATGAAGATGAATTCGCTCAATGAACAGGTAAATAGGTCAATATTGTCAGCTCCTTTATTAAGAGCGTGTAGCGCGAGCACCAATGGAGACTTATTTAGAATTCGAGTCGTTGCTTGTCTTTATAGAGATCATATAGCCCTATTTGTCTCAGTATACCCCCCTTATAATTTTTTCCTCTAAATGGAAATACTTTTAATAAATTCAGTGCCAAAGCAAAATTTCGTCGCACTCCTAACTCATTGAAACACATTAGGGTACATCAACGGGTAAAAAGGGTAAACCCAGTACTGTCTTTTTCTAAATATCGTGTGAATTTATTTTAATTGATAATAATATTGCGAAGCAAGTGAACTTAGGCACGTGTTTATTAATAATTCAATCTACCGTGTTTATTTGTCTACCAATAATTTTGTACACCGCTTTGAATTCGTATAGGTAACCTTTTCTGGAATCAAAAGATACTTTCAGATTCGGAAAATCATATTTAATTTAGGTATCAACCCTAAAGGATATACTTATTTAAAGTAAATTTGTTCTCATGATAATACAAGCAAAGTGCGGTCGGGCAAACGTTTAACAATAAATCGATAGTGCTCGTCCTTGATGGCACTGGTTACGATTTGCAAATGTTTAAATAACATGCATTGTATTATATTTGAACAAAATATCAAACGGAATCTTAATTATTTCCAGTTTTGATTATTATTCTATAACCGAATTAAAGAAGGAGAGATTTCATGACTCTCCTTCTTCTTCTTATATATTAAAATAAATAGGTATGCATAGAAAGGAAAAAGAAGGTCGTATAAGAAATCTTATAGTTACCAGATTCACAATTCGTTTCTTATGGATGTGACTGTTTATGGTATGTATGCAATTATTAAAGTAGTCTTTGTGGTCTAAAGTATCATCGATCAGCAAGTCCATTTAGCTTATGGATTAACAATATTGACGATATTTCATGGCACAGTGTTATTAGTCTGATCATAACTTAACCTTTCATGATACTCAATTTAATGTCATGGTCATGATACTTAACTTATCCATGTTACTTAATTGAGATCTTTTTAATGTATCAAATTTGATGGAGTTAATAGGTAGTTTAGGGTTCTATTCCGACAAGAAGTATTTCATTCTTCTTGACAAATTTTAATATAGAGCTTCCACAATGGATGCGTTAATTATTAACGCCTACAAGTTGCCTAGTCTTCGTCATTCCTAAAGAGATCACTCATTTTTCTATCTAGTGGAGGTCAGGGTCATGACCTCCATTTAGTCAGGCTAACTAGAGCAGAATCACGTAAGGTCCTCAATTTAGAATAGTGGGCTTGCTGCAAATATGTTGATTTTTACATAAAGGCGAAGCAAGATAAGAGAAATTTTAAGAACTGTTTTAAGAAAAGTATGGCATTGTCTTATTTTTCACTGTACAGCACTTATCTACGGAAGAACCTCTGCCTTTCAGATGCTCGAGGCGGCAGCTAAATAAAACCTTTTATAAATGTTCTGCGATGAGTTAAGAGTTCTGTTGCGATGGGAGAGAAGAGAGTTGTTCTTATGTTGCTTGTAATATTATGCTTTTCCACGCTAAAAAGCGCAAGTGATGATGACCTTCTTTTGATGTATAAGGTTTAATGCACCTTCTCATATTTAGTATTAAAGTGGTCAATAATATAACATTTAATATACATCTTATTCGTTCAGCTACCGACGATTTTTAGTTATCCATGAGATGAGTATGATGATCTCCTCTTTTTTCTTCTTGGACAGGAGGGTTTACTTCTACATTAGGAAGGGCTGGGGTTCCTTTTAATGTTACAGCTTAGTAGTGGCTATCATGAAGTTCTACTCTATAGGTAGGATATTTAAATCGAATTCGTAGATTTATTTTTACGAAAATAAATAGCCTATCCACATAGTAGGAAAAAAACTTATAGGAAAGGTTTATAACGAATAATAAATTCATACCTGTTTCCGGTGAAGCAAGCCGTGTCGCCTTGCAGTTTGAACATGGAGTCTGTGTAGCCCCATCCGTACCATTTTATCAATTCATGTCTGGAATAACAGAACGTTTCTAATTGAATTAAATTAAAACACCTAATGGGTTCATTTGACAGGAATACTTTGATCATTTATGAGAATTAAATATTGTCAACCTTAAGATCTACTTTAATAGGATCAATCGATAACCATGAAAATATATGAGCTCAACCTATGTCAGAAAGAGCCAAATAATTGTATTGGCTTATAAATATCAATTGAATATTGAATATTGTGTATTAAAATATACTAAATATATAATATTATAATAAATCATAACAATGACAAATCCATGAAAAATGAAACGATGCTTCATGCGCCAATTTTATGAAACAATTTTGCCTTTTACTGAAAAATATACAGAATACATGGTTGTTCAACGGGAAAAAGGTCGTAGGTTTTAAAAATGTAAAAATATATAGTTTCTTTTACATTTAATTAATAAATAGTTAAATACGTCCCTTATCCGGTCTCATTGTAAGTTTATGTCGCGATATTAATAGTACCTAAATTACTCTGTGTTTTAAATGTTCCAAATTAATGTTTAGGAAAATATTTAGGTCTATTATTCAATGAAACCAATGTTGAATTTAATAACGTGAAATATTTTAAGTTATCAAAAGGCCTTATTATATCAAAAGATTCCTAACGAACTAAATCGGAAGTTTGGAAAGGCATGACACTTAAAGGACGGAATGGAGGGACGGCTTGCTCATTACAAAATAATATTGTCATCAGTGGAGCATCCTTGGATATATTTGGTGCTTCACGGTTAGACCGAAGCTGCTGCTTGGTTTGATATTCCGCTCAAATATAAATTGCATTAGCACTAATATAATATGATATATATTAGGTCGGGGAATAAGTATTTTCGCATATAGTATGTATAAACTTGTAATAAAATATCTTTGGCTGTACTATTTGTATCTGGCTGGTTTTGTTTACCAATGTTTACCATGTATTTTATGACATTTAAAAAACGAATGAAATTATGAAAATATTGTATCCTATTATTTTGATTTGTTTTTCTTTTTGTCAAAATGAGCGAATCGAATGAAGAAATTAAATACATTTAAAAATTTTATGACAAAAAAGAAAAAAATACAACGCAAGTCGCGAAAAAAAATTGTGACGTTTATGGACCCTAATGCAGTGTCAGTAAGAGTAGCACAAAGTTGGTTTTATTGTTTTCTATCCGGGAATGTGAAGATGCACCTTGCTGTGGTCGGTCTTTTACGGATAAAATGGATGCTATTTTTGAAAAATTAGAGCAAGATCGGATTCAGCAGTTAAGACATAGCTGAAGAATTGGGAATTGCCCGCAAAACAGTTTTGACCCATTTGAATAAAGCTGGATATACAAAAAAGATCGATATTTGGGTGCCACACGAGCTCACTGAAAGAAACCTAATGAACCGTGTACTAATTTATGATTCTTCAATGAGACGAAATGTAAACTAACAGTTTTTGTAAAGATTACTGGTTATAAAAAGTGGATCACGTATGACTAGAACGTGCGAAAAAGGTCGTGGTCAAAGGTCAGTCAGACTTCAGAGACTGGCAAAACCTGGGTTAACTCTCAATAAGATGATGCTGTGTCTATGTGGGATTAGAAAACCATTGTTCATTATGAGCTTTTACCGCCGGGCAGAACCATCGATTCAGATCTCTACTGCCAACAACTGATGAGATTAAAGCATAAAGTTGAGAGAAAGCGGCCGGAATAGATTTATAGAAAGGGTGTGGTCTTTCATCACGATAACACTAGACCACATACATCTTTAGTACTAATTAAGAGAGTTTGGCTGGGAGGTGTTAATGCATCCGCCATATAGGCCTGACTTTGCACTTTCAGATTTCCACCTGTTTCAATCTCCTCAGAATTCTTTAAGCAGTGTCAGGTTGACATCAAAAGAGGACTGCCAAAACTACTAGTTGCGTTTTGAAAAAAAAATGTCTTGAATTGAATGAATATATATGAAATGAAATACGAAGAAACTTTTTCCCCAACCTATATTACAAACTAACAATGTCTACGTATATAGATATTGTTAGTATAAATATTCACAAAATTCAGAACTAAATTTGCTCTGATTGTGTGTACCTGACTACTGACAAACTAGCTCTAAGTATTAGTTTGAAGAACTTATCACACCTTTGCATAAGAAAATATGGGGTCACTTATCTTATCCTTTTTAATCAGTTAAAGTAAATCGACTATTTTTTAAACACTCGTAAGAGACTGATAATTATCTATCACCGTTAGATAGTTTCATTCTAATTTTGTGACTATCATTCAGACATGACAATACTGCCCATTGAATTTCCTTATTGGTATATGATTTAGTTTATTTCTAAAGAAATGCCTTATGGTTAACCAGCGTGCATTAAGGGAGACATATATCCAGGAGTTGTCGAGCATATAATAGGGCGATGATGATAAATAGGTATAAACAAAAACATCAAAACAACTATCATAAAATATAACATGATTCAATATATAATGATCTTTTCTGTCTTTTCTATCGTTAACTGAAAACTTAAAACTATGTACATAGTGTAACTTATGCCTGTTTTAGACAACTGTTCATATCACTTTATTTTAATCTATTATTTTGATTATTAGTTTAATCAAAATAAAGAACTATTTATTGAACTCTGGCTCTAGCAGTCTTATGCCAGCTGAAGTCATATAAAAAAATTGCTTAAGAATGTTAAAAATGGTCTATAAGCAATCGATAGTTTTATTTTTCTAGCTTTTCGCAAGTTAGATGAAGATTAGGAATGGTAGTTTATTACTTTTACACTTATAATAAATACTTTATTCGGTAGGTGCCTACATCCAGATTTCCTAAGCTGAGTCATGCTCTAATATATTATTGATAATATCTATATCCAACCAAATAATGTTTAATCATTTTGCCGAAACTGCGTCTTCACTCGATAAAATTTGATAATAATATAAAGATTGTAAAAACATGCCTAGTTTCAGCCTTATCTTTGTGTAACGTGATGAAGAAGACCGTATACTTTGACTTGAAGTATGAATATAAAATCCATCGTAAATCGTATAGGTATAATAAATTCTAATAATGTAAATTGCATAATTGGTACTATACAATGTTTAATTATGCGGTAGAGTAGGCATGAATAGCTCTGATGCATCGTTAAAAACAAAAGTGTATTGTTTATATTGCCATACTTATGTGGATGAACAATTGTTATCAATAGTATTTACAAATAAAGATGTAAGTAAATATAAATATGTATATAATGTTAATTATGATTATATTGGAAAAGCTTAAATTAAATATTGTGCACCATTTACTAGCTAGCTTTGTTGTAGTAGGCAGGTTTACTCTGGTAAACATTAATACACTTTTTTAAGTTGCTTAATGTCTTGAAAAGTTTTTTATTTTCCTATTTTTTTATTGATTATAGCTGAAAATTCGTGTTTTTTTTATATAAAACAAGAAAATTTTAAATTTAATTGATGTCTTTAATGTTTACTACCTCATGAATTCTGTCATATAGAAACCGATTTGGAATTTTTTATTGAGATTTTTTTTCTGTATATTTTTATGATTTTGCATGTGATTAATAGTCATCTGCAAAAACTTAGCATTCCACATAAAAACATAGGTACCAACACAGGTAAAAATTAATATTGAATTACAACTTGATATTTCACGAAAGCTGTTTGTGTTTGATATATAATACCTACTAGGAAACACCAGATTTAGTACATTCTAATAATAGATATTTCTAATCATAGTTGTTTGTACGAAAACTTCTTCGACTGTGATTAATTGTCAGAAAAATATACAGTTTTTAAAAATTCAAGGTGATATAAACTTCATTGATTGATATGAGTCGATGTATTCATAAATATAGGAAAATACGAACGGAGAAACATGCCTGCACGTAAGTATTTAGATAAATTTAGATCGACGCTTTGGTAATTGCAACTATTTATAACTAACGAAATGAAAACGGTGCCATATCACTGTAAAAATTCTAGGTCGAGAGAATCTCATATGTTGTAAATTTATTATAAATTTTAAGATAGTTGTGAATTAAAAAATGTATAGAGTTGTAGTGATAATTGACAGCCGTCATTGTAAAGATAAAGATGATCACATAAGGTACTATTATTTTCCTGTGTAATTTGTATTATGTGTGAAATTATTATACAGTTCTTAACACACTCCACGCACACGACACGGCTAACGTGTTCACCCTATAATGAAGGGTTTAAAGGGGAAACTTACAAAATATAGGTAGCGCTGTTGGAAATGTTCTCAAATAGATTATAATTTGATGTTTATGAATACACAGGGAGTCACAGGCGGCACTTCATTGTTGCGAAATACTTAATGTTTTATTGGAAAAAATATTTAATAAACAGTGTAAATATGGGCATTTTTATTGGGCATAGAATGTGTTAATATTAAAACTATTTACACCAACACTAAAATATATGTCGTGCGCGTTCAGCATAATACGCCTAACCTATATAGATGTAATCGGTCAAATTTGTGAAGAACTCAAATAAAAGATAAATTTAGTTTTTTAATTTGTTTATAAAGTGAGAACTGAAAGGACGTCTGAGAGGTTAAAATAACTAGTTCATATTTTAATTGAAGGGCAATATTTTACAAAATGGCTTGAAAATAAAAGTGATTAAAATTTATAATTAAAATAAATATGAATAATTATTCAATGATAGAGAACCCTAAATATGATAGGTAAATCGAAAGTAAGGCACTTTAACATTTTTTATTAAGACAGGTCACGTTTTACGTGATTAATATAAAATAATACTATTTTATTATCCATTAAACCCTGCACGAGGTAAAGTAAAATTTATGATGAAATTGTATCTATGTCGCGAATATTGTTTATGTGAAAAAAACGTATTTAAAATAAAACCTAATTGTTAATAAAATTTTATTCATTTCTATGCTAAAATAATTGTATTGATTTGTTTAATTTATAATAGAACAATTTTTGGGATTGGGTATATAAAAGTATAGGAACTATGTAGCTATTCAAATCGAAAAGATTTCTTACTATCTTGTATTACCTAGATCTAACTTAAAACTTAATATCCATGTTATTAGGTACCATCAGAATAGAACATTTCGATACCAGTGCGGAAGTATGGAATTTCTTCACGAGTCTCGGTTTGCAGTAGGGACGAGTGAAAATGACAATTCCGCATATGCTGAAATTTTTTCTTTATATATTCTCCAAAAAAATTAAATACCGAAAGGAACCGAAAGGAAAAAACAGTTTAATTCTTGGACAAGTAATAATTAAAATTACAGTTTGAACAATTATTGTGAGAGATGAAAACTTTCAGTTTTGGAGGGCCAATATTGCATATTAAAAAAATAATTTTATTTCATGTATTATTAATATTTACGCTATAAAATAATGATTTCACACAAAAATGTTGTGATGAACCCTTTTTGATTTAAAACCTCCTTCATGCATATGGATGTTATATGCAGGAGGAAAACTAAAAAGCGAGGAAAGGAATAACTTTCCGCACATGGAAAAGTCAACTTTTTGTCCAAATGTATGCAATTTTATATATTAAGCATATTTATACATGTAATATTTCGTATACATGTTTTAAAATTGTGATTGTAGTAATTTTATACCTTTCCAACTATCATTTAAAAAAAGAAAATAAACGAAAAAAATGAATATAAAACGAAAAATAAAAACAAGATAAAAACGAAGATAAAACGAAATGAAGTCAAATTAAATTAACTAAAATATACATATAAGATATTTTCTAGACTATAAATAAAATAAGGGAATTAATTATGTTCATTGAATAATATTTGCATACCCAGTTCTGCTATTCTTATTATATTTAAGTAAATAATAACTTATTTTTTATATTTTTCGGAAAATTTCGTTTTAGAATAAAAAAGCCAAATTCTATTATCAATCAGTTGAACACTAAATTTTAATATCTATATTTGTTAGCTAAGGAATTTAATATGTATTCGTGTCGAAAATATTACTATTCATGGCATATTCCTTAAGCGCGGGGCTTCACCACAAGTATCTCTCCCTCTTTTTATATTCCCTTCTAACTTTTCTATTTGAACCCCTTTTCGGCACCCCATATGCGATAAATAATTGCTATTAAAGTTACTATTTATATTATTGTTTATAGTAGAGTTCTGTTATCATTTTCAGAGGTCAGTAAGAATTAAAAAAACACGGAATAAATATATTAAATAGCTATCAAAGCTACTTGACGACAATTATATGAATGTAGGATTTTTTGTTTAAATAAAACATAATATTGCTAAATTAAAAAATATTAGGAGAAAAAGGTACAATTATTATTATTTCCATAACAAAAAATAGTTTTCCAATAAGGATTATTTCTTCTCTATATACTTATTTTAAAATAATGTTTATATTTACGGTATAAAAAAATAGGTAGCACAATACTATGTTAGAGCTAATATCAATTATAATTGATGCTTTTTTCAGTTTGTGAAAATTGTAGTATAAATGATTTCGTCAACTCACCTCTTTCTAGGTATCACACTTTTTACTTTAATCACAGTATCAGTGTTGTTTGAGTTCTCATTTCTTTTATTTATGCCACTACTAATTGCACTTTTCATATTACTTTTCTCGTTTGAAGACATGAACGAGCCGCTTTTTGGCGAAGCTGACATTTTTACTAGAGTAACGTGCGACGATTATAGATTTACGTCGGAAAGCATTTGGTACGATTTTTATAAATTGCGCACACTGCCGCGCATATACCGTCTGACAGCGTCGGTAAAGCAGTAAGCTTGTGTACAGCGTCACCTTGTGAATAATGTTTGTATTGCTACGAGGGATAACACGTAAAGCTACCTATGGTAAGCACTAGCATTCGAGTATTGTTTATGGTAATATATGCAGAGGGCGCATGGTTTTAATTTTGCAGGTAATGAGTAACATATTCGTATGACAATAACTTTGATTTTTGTACTTTGATAATAAATCATGATAATATAAGCTTAATATCTTTACCGTACTAGGTTTATGAGATGACCTTTTAGAGTCGATTTTTAGTTTACACAGTGTATGATTGTATTATACGTTTTGTATGTTTTATTATATTTTCGTAATATGACATTTTTATATTAATTTTGTTTAAAAATACATTTACGTATATCACATTTTCAGGTTATATATAGATAGTAATGTTATTATAAAATACGCTTTTGAATGTGAAATCTACAACTAAATTTTATGTCGAAAACTATGATTTAAATCACTATTTTGTGTAGCTTGTGAATAGAATAAGTAGATTTTGCTAAAATCCCACGATGAATATCACTTTACTAGATAAAGTGATATAAACTACTCATCGTGAGATTCGTCGGGCTAGTGTATCTTCGACAATTTTTTTATTAATCAGTAGAATTTTATCCCAACGTTAAAGGAGAGGTCCTGTGAGTCCGTATATTTTCCTGATAATCAATTTAATTAAACAAAACAAGGCGCCATTGACGAGGCATTAATATTCTTAATATTAAAATTTTGACACAGTTGAAAAATATCAAACAATGAAAAAAAACCATCAAATAATATAATAGGTTGGGGAAAAAGTGTCTTGGCATTTTATATGAAAATTCAAGACCTTTTAATCAAAGTTAATTTACATTTAATTACAGTATATTTAATATGTGCCATTTTGTTCGTAGATTTTCTGCCATCTTGTAGGTAGAGTCATGATTTCGTTGCTGTAGAAATTCTGATCAAAAAAACGGAACTAGTAGTTTTGGAAGTCCTCTCTTGATGTCAACCTGATACTGCCTGATGTAGAGATCGAAGAGGTGGAAATCTGAAGATGCAAGTTCAGGGCTATATGGTGGATGTATTTAAACCTCCCAGCCAAACTCTCTTAATTTTTGCTAAGTGGCTAAAGATGTCTGTGTCTAACGTTATCGTAATGAAAGGACACACCCTTTGTATTAATCAATTCCGGTCGTTTTCTCTCAACTTCTTACTTAATCTCATTAGTGGTTGGCAATAGAGATCCGAATCGACGGCTCTGATTTAATCAAGAATTTTTTAAATAATTTTCGGTTTAAATAAAATATGTTGAATGATAAACTGCTCCCAAAATTAATGAAATGAGACTGCTTAAGTAATAATAATGCCTTTAAATATAATAAAATATTTATTATACTTACTTTACTTGTATAAAAAAGTTAAAGGTATATTTATAATTATACTTAAATCTACTTAAAATTATGAAGATATAAGCTTTAAGCGTCTTGTCCGTCGGCCAAAAGTCTTTTAAAAGAGTATACTTAACTGAACCAAAACATAAAACTCTTTTAAAAGGGCTATTTACTTAGAATAATAACTCCAAAAAACTTTTAGAAATTTGATGCCAATAGAAAACGTTATGAAATGTTATTTGTGCTCAATTTGTTCAACACGTTAATTATCAGTTCCCATTTAGTACATATAAAGAACAGTACCTTTTATTTAGGTAAATACTGTTCAATCAACAGCATGTTTCATTAATGTATACTTATGATTTGATCGTAAATATAACACCATTTCTAACTGTAAATTGTAATTATAAGTCTTAAAACTATTAATGTTCGGATATTATGAATAGTTAGAAATATTTACGGCTTCATTAATAAACGCATTTAAATAGCCATTTTAGTTAAAACATCGAGATATTTTTCACTTGTTATAATATTAAATGAAAAAGGCAAACTACAAATGAGTAAGAAGACCGATATATATTATTAAATGAGACGATATCAATATTGTCATCTTATATTTAGTAAATAACATTGCTTCGGAAGTTGTCAGTAGTTTCAAAGAATATTTGATGTCAAGGTTTTTGTTTATACTCAATTATAAATAAATATTATGCTAGCATTTCTTTGAAGGGTATAAATCTATTCTATAAATACTTACTATAATACTTGGTAGTCAATTTGGCTATATAAGACAACTACCGAAGCAATATCTTTAGCACAAAACACTACATGGACTAAATAATTTAAATTCGTTTTGCAGTCTTACTAACATATCTAAGCACCTATCGCATACTTAACCTAAAATACAAAGCGGACTATTTATTATGTACAATTATTATTGCCCAAAATAAAAACTTTAAGTTACAGTCACAAAGATATACTTATTACAAGTATAATAAAATTCATAAATGTAAATACTGGGGACATATGAATGATTACGTAAGTACTTACAGTTACGATGACAAATTATATTTTTTTAAATCTTTCAACTGTCTTACTGGTTTTTTAAAATAAATAATATCATTATGACATTTTGTATTATTATTACTACTAGGAACTGAGATATATGGGCGGAATATTTTTCCGTTAGTTATGGATATGCTTTATGTGGATATTGTCAATTTTTATTACAAAAGGTTGGAATTATGTATCAGTCCTAGTTTTAAACTTGATTTCTGGTATTCACTAATTTATATTATAAAACAAGATTTGAGGAAATTATGGCAGTAGTCTGTGGTATTCCGCAGACATCTTATTTTTCTCGATGATATAAAACGACTTAGGTTTCCCATTCCCTGAAAAGTATTTCCTAAAGGAGGTCTTCTTGGTCGGTACGTAGTATGCTAACGTATCTATGGAATTAGGATGGGCATTGTGACCTTTAGGCCAGGTTGGTGTGCTCTCAACGTCTACGATGTCATCGTCGAACCTTGCTTGGGGTCGGTTCTTGGCCAGTTTATGGAGAACTGGGATATTCCAGTGGTAGACTCGTGCTGGTTTTCCGTTACTGGTCATTTGTAGAGGTAGCGTGCGAGCCGCCGCCGGCGCAGGGTCCGCGTGAGTGTAGTAGCTCGTATTAGGAGGTAGTTTGATGACGAACATTCTGGAATCTCCACTTGCATGTCTCCTGCCTTGTTCCGCAAGTCGTTTGCGATGGTGAGCAGCTGGTATTTTCAGCTTCTTAAGTCCGAGAGAGCTGAGCAGCTCGTGTGTGGTAGGATCCTTCTTGTCTAGCGTGAGGTTGTTGTCGTGAGCTGATGACGATGAAGCTGGAGCAGAGTACGTAGCAGCGATGGTTAAAAGCAGGACCACGGCAATTCTGTAACAAGTGAAATAATTTTTTTTAGATATATTTAGTACAGGTAAAGTTTTATAAAAACTATAGTTGACTCGGTGAACTTTATTTCACCGATAAACTACCACAAACGCCATCTATTAAAAGAAACCCGAAGTAACCATGGAAGAAATGACAGCTTTAATGTTTAGCATGCCAGCTAAAGGAATTTCAATACTAAATAAGTAATTTTAAGTTTTCTTTTTATTTTAAACCATCCCTGAACTAAACTCAATAAAACACAATACAAATTATTCAAATAGGTGAAGCCGTTTTTGAGTTTCAGTGGGATAAACGAACATTAACTCATTTTATATATATAAGAAGAAAGAAGATACGTCAATAAATTGTAGAATGGATAATCATAAATAAAATAGAATAATGAAAATCCTCAAGAAGATAAAAATGTATATATCAAGTATAAATAGCTTTGCTATAATATTATAACCAGACTGAAAGAGATATATGAATGTTTTGTAAACTATTTAAGTAATTATCTGCTACCACAACTTAAAGTGGTTCACTTGCACATTTTTTCATAGCTTGTGTTATGTACCAATATCTTAAATGTAGTTGACGTCTTAGAAGAGTAAAACAGGTTACCGGTCCTTTTTCAAATACTCAATGACGTGAAAAGACAAACACTCGTTCATAATGTCCTCCTTTCCTTGAAAGTCAAAGACAATTAGCATAGGCTCTTAGGGATTATGTACATTCGCAAGAATCCATTAGGTATAACGGTATTCATTATGTTTTAGTAGGTTCTAAACAACTCTTGCTTGAGCTGTGGCTAATTTGGACTTTAAAAGTAGTATAATCTGTGATTTTATGATACCAAGCTTATATTATTAGCTTATATATAGATGCAAGAATACCGCTGATAATTATTAGTGAGACTTTTATGGTCTGTAATAAAATATAATATACGATGATACAAAAGACTTATTAATTCTTTAACAAGTTCTGAGGCTTCATTCTAAGAACCTTAACCTCGTTTAACGTATATAACAGTAAAGTAATTATCAATTACAACCTGTACGTTCTACTGCTAGGCTCAGATTTTAGATGGGAGAGAGAGGGAGATGCATTAGCAATCATGTAGGTTATATATTTAAATTTTATTTGCATTAAGAGCATTTGTATTAAAAATTTGATACTAAATAACCGATAAATACAGGAGCAGAAATACTACATAAATAATAGAAATAACCCTAAATAATTCTTGAATCATTCTTGAATAAATATGGGTAGGTTCCCGTGATAAAAACGTTTGTTAATACTAAAATTTAAACTTGGGAGCTTTTTAATTGGGAAGCAGTTCTGTTCTTCTGGTATATGTTTCAATAG
This sequence comes from Acentria ephemerella, assembly GCA_943193645.1. Lineage (NCBI taxonomy): Eukaryota > Metazoa > Arthropoda > Insecta > Lepidoptera > Crambidae > Acentria > Acentria ephemerella. The sequence goes on along the minus strand of OW971886.1, from coordinate 2,799,353 downwards.
AAGTAATTAAGTAAGTTCAACTATCAGTAGAAAAGTACCTCAGAAACCATAGTCAGCTGTCAAATCATATGATAACTACAGCAGCGCTTCTGTTGTGAAGTATTGGAAACTGCTTTTTAAAACGGGACTTCACTAAATGCAAACATGATCGAGACGATTTTAAATGACCACGCCCGTAACTGGCTATAAAAAAGATTAAAACTGTGTGAGCAAAACTACTTAAAATTTTTTAAATTTTATAATAATTATATTTTATAAGTATATTTTATAATAATTATCCATCACGCAACATAAAATAAAAACATTCTTTACTGGACACGATTACCTACTTAACAAAGGAAAGAGAGCCTTGTTATCACTGCTCTGTGTATCTTTTCATTTATTTTTCATTCATAAACATTCTAGAAAGTTCCAATGATTTGTGCATAGAAGCACACGAGTGGCATACGAGTGCAAGCAATTCTGAGAAACTTGGAACAATGCGTAGTAAGATATGCAAAATGACTGCGGATATATTAACGTACTTTGGCAGCGGCATGTATGTAAGGGCGGCACCACAGAATATCGATATATTAAAAGGTAATAATATCTATGGTCTATGGGCGGCACTATTTATGTGACATTCCTCTTATTTCTTATTTCTCTTATTTCTACAATAAAGTATTTTGGTTGTTAGCGGACATATTTTATATCGATAATCATACAAAAATGGGTTACTTGTAGAATCATTGTTGTATGAAATACACGCAATATATAATATAATATGATAACTTTTTTTTGCCAAAGTGCATTTCCACCATCAAAATTACTTGTAAGTCAAGTCATGCAATTTCAAATAGTAAACATAACTTTATTACTTATACTAATTACAATTAATTAAATTAAAGTATAAAAGACATTACTAATTAACTACAATCTTTAGTTTTTTAATATTTAACAAGTTCACTGCTTTTATCGGTGAAGTTTACAATGATTGTACCGATCAAAAATTGTCATTACGGGTACACATAAAATAAACATTATAATGAAAAGTAAAAATAATGATTGTATACATGAATACAAGTTGAAACGTCAAAACTTTTATTTATTTCAAAAAACTAAATTCACATATATTTAAATCCATGTGCATATTACATTGTTTTGGTGTTTATTTCCATTAAACTAGAAATACGAATAGAATGATGACCATTTTAATAAAAGTGAGCCGGACTTAATCTGAAAAATTTAGTCGGCTTACGTTTTTCAATCAAGTAAATTTTAAAATTCCGAAACTTGGGTAATATGAATTTAAAATAAAAAAAAACTCCTTTTCATTTTGGAACGAACTTATGCAGTGCTACTTTACAGATGCCGACCCGATTCAACCTCAACAAAGAGATTTAGTGAACCGTTTCTATGTCGCACATTAATTACCGGCTTAGTATATATTCCCACTATCATTTAACATTTAACGAGGTTCCTTTGAAAAAGTACCTGTGGATCGGCAAAATGGGAATTGGCTATGGTGGTACTTATTCCCATCCTTCAATCCATCCCACTTGACTACATTAGATTTTTTTGGCATACTTCAATGTTAATTATATTCAAGCTGACGTATTAGTACTATGTTAAATAATTTCCGTATACTCTGTTACTTCTGATGAACTTGTACTCGGATAACCTAATAATCCATTTGGTTCATGTTTTTGCGCCTACGCATAATAGCCATATTGGCCTGCTTTCAATTTAATGCACTTATGTGGAATCGTGTCAAATACTTGTCTTAAGTTGTAAACATGGCTAAATGGGTACTGTTTGGCATATTTCAATAATAACGTGCACAGATTTTGTGCCACTTACTGCTTAATCGAATCTACAAAGAGTTGTTTTCATTTTGATTCGATGTGTAGGGCAAGGTAGCCCAACAGCGCTTATAACTAATATCTGTCAAATGCATTCAGATTAAGTGTTCGTTAAACAATTGGGATTTGATTGCAACACTGTAATTTATTGATTGCGTTTCTTACCGGCTGTCAAATAAATCAGGAATAATCACTCGTCCAAGTGCGCGTGCACGCGGCAATGTAAATACCCACTTAGGATACAGGCAGTGATTAGATAGATTAATGCCGATACCACATTATTGCACTCAGACTCCTACATTTGCGAGCAGCCACAAGTACTACTTCTTCAAGCTAAAACCTTATTAGTAGTATCGGAATCGATTTAAATCTAAATGTGTCCTAAAACGTGTGTTAGTTGGTGGTACGGTGGTTGTTTTTCACTTTGTCGTGAATGCATTATTAGCGACTGGCTTGCCTGTAAACATTAACGGCAAGCGCTTTCAAAACTACTTAACAAGTAATCTTAATAAGACTGGAATTTACTTTTTTTAAAATTATATTTAAAATTATGGAAATTGAATTATTCATTTAATTATTAATTATATATTATTCTTTATTTTATTATTTGAATTTCAATGTAAATAAATTACTTCTCCGAAAAGAGCCTTATGAACCTTATTTAATATCCCAGTCCGGTCACTTTGGGTCACTGAGATAGCTTATGTTGTTTGTGTGTAAGTACTGTTGAGGTTATGAGTTGAGCTGCGTTCTATGATAAGGTTAGCTGTTTTATGAGAAAAATTACTAAGGAATAAAAAGATATCACATTATATTAGATAAGCTCGCAGCTTCTGTCAAACTCAATCTATTACATAGAAATTTAATTTTTAGTCCTCCATTCCAAAAAACTGTCACTGGTTCTTCCTCCCCAACTTCTAGATTCTGTAAAATTTTAAAAGATTGTGGCACAGATTTAGATTAATTTGGCACGATACTCATCAAATTTTAGTGTCAAGTACACTTAATAGATAAGTAGTTAATGTTTTATTTTTACTTGTAAATTGAAGTTAGAAGGATATTGCATCCTATCCTATCTCTTTCTTCTTTACTGTCTGTAATATTGGGTGTTGTGTGTGTTGTTACCCTGTGAATATTGTGCAAGTAGCAAGTAAATTTATTTATGTTACAAAACAGTAACATAATATTTAGTATACAGTAACATTTACAATTGTTGGTAGACCATTAAAGAAATAAGGAGCTAATTTTTGCTGAAGGGTTTTATTACATTTTGTATTCAAAGCTTATTATTTATTTATTAAATAATTTATGTGTGTATACACAAAGAAAATTAAAAAGGACACATTAAAATAACGGAAAACTCTACAAAGGTGCTGCTTATTTCAATTAGAAATCTCTTCCGGCACCTATGGAAAAAGGTTAACGAATGGTAGAGGAGCGTGTACCAATACAGATATAATATAATTATAGAAATAAAAAAATATAGAAATAAAACATAAAATAATAATAATATATATAATTCGGTGGATAAATAATATATAATATATGTATTTAGTACTTGTAAAGAGAAAATGTGCGCTTTTATTTAAGTCTTAAACTTTTTGATAGCTTTAAGAATTGTCTTAGATTACTTGTTATGGATAAAGTAACGTATCGTAAAGTATTACGTATATTAAAATGAAAGCGTGCAGTGGATAAGACTATTTCAGGAAGAATTTAAGGATGTACTTTTTAAATGATGTATCATACCGCATTGTTTGTTTTAGAGAATTCCTCGTTCCTTTTCACAACTTTTTATTGTGAGTAAGAGATGTCTATTTATCTAATTCACGATATTTTCTATGATTACGCTCAAATACCTTTATCATTGATATTTTCTATTCCTAAAATGTGTATTACAATACTGAGTTTTTTTCATGGTATCACATTGAAAGAGATCCGTCATGTATTAATTACTTTACGGTTAATTGAATAAAAGAATTTAAATCGATGAAACATCATACTTCTATGGCTAGACATCTCACAAGACCATTCAGGGAAAACTATAGAAAAATGGCCTCGTTTACACGCTGCAGGAAACTGGATGAGTACTTTTTTGCGCATGCTTGGGCATGTCTGTAATCTGAAGTCTGAAGCTACAACTAGATTTCAACATAAACAAGATAACGACATTTTGCCGCAAACTTCAACGTCGTGTGAGCCATACGCGGCACCATTTACAGTGTTAATTAAACGGACGTACATGCTTACAATCGTACGCAGAATTTTCATACAGTGATAAACATTTATGAATATTTATTTACTTCCAGACTTTCAACGGATAGAAAAGTTTTGAGATTTTAAATCTTTTCAGATTATAATCGTAAGACGCTTTCAAATGTGTGATAATGTGTAAAATCCCATTAAGCTTATATCATTAGAAACTATTCTTAAGACTAAAATATTTTAACATTTTTTAAACAAAACCGACGGTCGGTTCCAATATTTATCAAGCAATCTCTCTTATTTTTAGTAAATTTAGAGTTAATGTTTACAATTCCTCTTATAAAAGCTTACTTCTAACAAAAGATGGAAATTCGGAAGTCTCCTAACTATCAACATAATTCTTTATGTATCGAAATTTTAATAGTTAACACGGGCTAAAGTACATAACATAAGATAACATAACATTACATAAGGTACATAAGCGCAACGCTACGACCGTTTACACCTACTACAGGTAACAGTCATCGCCCACCGTCGGGCTATCTCGTAGTTAAATAAATAAAAATAGGCTAAATAATTCTATTGATGTCGTACTTACAAATGACATATAATACTCACTTGTAGGTACGACATTAATAGCAAATTAAATCCGCTTACGTTGAGGTAGCACCCGCGCATGTTTGGATGGGAACAAGAATGTCGCACGATATTCATCCCACTCCGAACTCGTAAACCCTTCTCAGATTGATCTGATCATTAGGAATTAAATTAATTTGCCATTGGAAAATACGGAATTTGATTTTTAAAATCTACACTACCGGTTTTTTTATATAGCAGACAAGACCTCAGAACTCAACATTACACTTTTTCAATGAGCATTGGCAAAAAGAAATAACTGGCGTAGTGATTTGAGCGCTTTAAACATAGCAACTTGCGCCTTATTTGTTCCTGGTTAGTTTAATAAAAGACGAGTTCCTCCATACATGATGATAATTGTCGACCTTACCGCAGAAACACAAAATTTCTAAGTAGTATCACTTAGCTGCGATCTTAGGTTAGGTTACAACGCTGCACTAAATCCTATCGCTGGAGATTGTAGTGATTTGAAGGAGAAAAATACGGTATGGACAAGTTCAAGGGTAAAGTGAAAATGAATTTTCCGACTAAGTACACTCAAGCCAGCTAGTGACACTCTTGTGGATGAAATAATGATTTCACGACTATTACATCGACAATCACGTCACTAATTAATTAAATATTCATACATCCGTGGGAGATGTGCATCAATATGAATATTCTAGAGATTTTTTGCCTAGCTACTAACCACACAATACGCTTCAATGGATTAGGTTACGCCTATCGTAAGCATCAATGTTCATTTGATTGAAACAAACTGAGGTTCCCAAGTCGATAAGTATATTTTTTATGCATGACTATGAACAAAGAAAATATACTGAAAAAGAAAAAATTAAGTAACCTTTAGGCAAATTTATTTAAATAGTTTAAAACTAAACGAATATAATGTTCGATCCTTAAATAATGCCAAACAATTAAAGTGGCACGTAAGTAGTTTAAAATTATTTTATTTTTAGAACCTCGGTTTGATTTTTTTTCTATTTTTCTTTTCTGTATAAGTAATTTATTTCTTGATTAATTTAATTACGCATCTAATCTCCAGAGTAGAAAATGTAAGCTATTAGTATATTTTTCGTTACTATTTAATTTGTTTGTCCATTGTTTTTATTAAGAAGTAAATAGAATTTCATAATGTTTCTCATATTATAATGCTACAATAGGTTTCACCTCTAAGTTTTCTTTCTAATTACTTCCCTAAATACCTAGTATTTTTCTCGTACAGTGATAACATACCCCTTCCTTATCAACGACGAACAACAATTTACTGAGACCTGTCTGTTTACTTTAAATTACTGAAATGTGAGACTTGGTGAAACTAGAATAACTTAATATAATGCAAATAGCATTAAGTATTAACCTCGTAAGTTTATATTAACCTCTTAATAAATGAGTATTTTAACTCTATGAATTATGAGCGAAGCCCTGGGCGTAGTCTAATATGAACTTGCTATGTTCATAATGCAATAAATAGTGGAAAGCGACATGTCTAAGCCCATACGAAAGACATGGCCAGTTTTTGTAGCTATCAGATGAAAGTGGCGCGGTAGGAACATTATCATTAACACAAGAACGTACCAAACAACTTAATCGAACTTAGATTGCATGGATAATGTTGTTTATAAATAGATAGAAAATACTTTCTTTCATTTCAAAGTTAACTATTTTTTGTGGACTAAAGTAACTAGAATAAAAGGCTTTAAGAATTAAAAGGGAAGCATAATGTTTATAAAATGGAAGGTTCGTTATGATAATCTTCGACGAACAGTGAAAAATTACTGATATATTTAATATACAATGCGAAGACCATAAAAATTAAACATTAAAAAAAATTAAACTAGTAGGTACGTGGTGGCTGTAAAAGTTTTTAGTAAAATTGCATGTATGTAATAAGTGAGGAGCCCCACCAGATTTTAAGGGTATTTTGTACACACAGGTTTTGGATTTAGCAGCAAAATATATCACAAGTTGTGTAAATGCAAAAGTGGTTCTTAGGTCTAAAGAGTGAAACTTATTTATTACTTAGCAATTTCCAGAAAATCAACTACATTAAATTAGTGCAGCCCCACCAGATATTTTATGGGCTTAAAAATCACATGAATTACCTATAATTTCTATGAAATTATACAGCCAATATTCTAATCTAATATGGCATCATCGCCTTGCTTTGGCTGAGAAGTTTATTTGCCAAATAAATATTTTTTTCAGCAAGAACATATAACCTTTACAAGATAACCTTTACCCATAGTAATAAAGCTAACTGCATATAGAAAATACTTCTCTGTTATTTATGCTATCATTGGCTTTAATCCCTCCACGAAAATGTTCAACCATTATAAACTCCATACTAAATAAACAGGAGACAAGCTCAAGATAAACCGTACAAGGTAACTTCAGGGCATTAGTCTTCAATCTGTGAGTTTCCTCAAAAGGATTGTGTTGTAACGAAATTGGAAGCCTTTTGAGTTTGGATAAGGCAAGCCTAGTTTTGATTCAAAAATCTGCTTTAGGTAAACGATGCAAATGAAACGATACTCGACCATCAAAACAATATGAATAATATAAAATCTAGTATGTGAACATAATTATGTTAATAAAGAGGACAAAGTCCAATTGGAACCAAAACAGATTTTGTAATCATTTGAAGTATACACTCACAGTCGATTTGCACACTCCTCCAGTTTGCAAGTAGGACTAGTATATTGGAGTGTATTTATTGTAAACAATCCGATACTTATTTAATCAATGGCTATGTTTTGTATGTAACAAATCCAAAGAACTTAAAAAATATTAGCATTTTTAGCATTTTATACATAGTGTTATTTAAGCTAAGATTATATAATTTTTATTGCTTTCAACCGCACTAAACCCTGCCTAGATTAGAATCAATTGACTACAAATCACTGTACCACAATAATTTATGAACACATGAACTCGAGCTGCTTTTACGCTGAGATGAAATAAGATTGCAACGGATCGTAAATCACATGATCGAGCCTCCAAATGCAAGTCCCGTTTGTGGTGTATTCCCACACTAACTGATTGGCTTACCTCGGCCTTTCAGAAGGGAGGTGTGGGCGGGATTTATCTCGTATTTGATCCGCTAGCTCGTACTAAACCATTTTTGGTACTAGAATTGATATTAATCGAATGTATATGAAAATCGAGATTTTCTTATGAGGGAACCGAAAGTAAATATTGATTTTCATACACCGTCTCAACTTGATAGTTGTTAGAGATAGAAATGTGGACTGTATAGATGTTATGTAATAATAATAACTTAGTTAGGACGGATATTAATTGTTAATTTGGATTCGGATTTTAATTGTAAATTTGAGTAATAACAAGATCAATATTAAAAACAGGTAACTTACCAACCTTGGCCAAGAGTGAGAAATATGTGGTGGTGAAAGATTTTGTCCACGACTCGTGCTAGGCGTACAGTGCCCAATACTTTACTTCCCAGAGTTTAATGACATGTCAGACAATTGGTGACTGATCTTTAACGCAATCGCAATTGCAATATTGTTATGCGGTCTTGTCTATAACAATCACCAACCAGCCAGCGTAGTGACATTAATTAAGAAGTAACAGCATGAAAAGTTATTTATAAGTATGTAGGTGCCTACTGAAATTAGTCATGTAAAGTATATATGCATTATTTCAAATAAAATATAATCATATAATTTGCTTGCAGCTTAGTACTAGCCTGTATTCTGTAATTTTAAGGTTGTAGATGTACACAAGTTGAGTGGATTTATGAATGAAATATTTAATAGTTCTATAGCGATAAATAGCAATCGACTTACGATATACGGTAAATCTTTGTTGTTTCAATGAATTACTTCGTTGGTTAGGTTCGCATCATTTAGTGTAATTTAAGCTACTTATTCTGATTCAATAGCTTTGCAAATAATGAACACGAGGTTAAAAAGTCTTCGTTGATTAACTGAAAAGAACCTACTAAATTTATATTTTTAAAGTTCATTACTGGTTCTTCCCTATTTCCTATCCCAAAGGTACACATATGTTATTATTAATTTAGAAAACAGCACCGAGTTTACTAAATACTTCTGTTAACTTATATTGTCTTGTTCTCTTCCGTGAGCGTACAGTACAGTATCACTACCTATTACTGTAGTATAAGCGACAAAATGTGACCTAAATTGTTATAGCACGAATACAACCTGGTGTATATGGACCTATAGGCCGTTGCATAACTCGCGTAGCTCACACCGCTGACCGCTTGACCTCAACTCCCGGGTTAGCCTGCGCTTGCGCCGGTCAACGCACCAAGACGCATTGTCGCGTGCTCCGCCGTTTGACTCGTAAGGTTTGCGGCTGCTATTTAAGAATTTAGATACTTTTTGTTTTTTACAAGAAATAAGAAATAAATAAAATTTATTAGTAAAGAAGTTTAGTCATAAGAAGTATTAAGTACAGATTTTGACAAGCAATAATCATCACTTTTCATCATCATTATCCAGCCTCCAGTGTCCCACAATTGGGCACATACCAACTTTGATTGATCCCGGGACATTGCGAAAGTTGTTCAAACTCAAACAATATAAAGAATAGCGAAACATCAGTTTTACGCATAAATAATAAAAAAGATTGTGAGGCTTATTTTATTAGTAGTATCAAATACAGCGTTAATCTATTTTTAGTGCAGCTACTATTAATAACAGATCATCAATCACGAATCTGTCATGGAGGATTAATAAAAACTGGCGCCTCGGTCACACCGTGTGATCCGATTAATATCGCAATGTATTCAACGAAACAGTCTCCCACGTTTGAGTTTATGCGTTTCAAACAGATTAATCATAATGGTAATGATAGAGCCAAGAAACGGTTTTTATGGAAATAACTAAAAGCGTTTAAATGTAGAATAATTAAGTTTATAAGATATTATTACGCAGCCTTATAAAATGTAGAATTAAATAAGCACCCAGCAATTTTATCTTAATCGTGGAGGAGGTATCCGAATGTTCATATTTAAACTTTAAAAAACTCATAACATTCCTCCTTAGTGGTTTCGAGGTCAAACCCTATAATAACATGATTAATTCCTCGTGGCTTATTTTTTGGCTGATAACAAAACTAGCCAAAAAAGTTCACCATGTCAATGCTATTAAGAATTTTGTAAACAATTATTAAAACAACTATTAACAACAACTTACAACTAAACTAACTTTTACTTTTAACAACTATTTTAGTGAGCATCTAACTAATTTAATGTGCACCAAATGTTTTTAGAATTATTGTATTTAAATTATTTTAGTGAGCATTTGGACTCATGATATTCATTTATTTTTCTTCAGTTGTAAACGGTTACTGTAACCTCACAGAAGAACACTAACGCATAAACCAACTCTGTTGAAAAACGTTTTGATAATGTAATTATTTTTTTTGTAATATCACAGCTTATATACCATGGGCGTAGGCATTGCTATAGGGAGAGAAAGATTATTATTCTGGGTCATAACATCATCCGATGGCCCAAAGCAAATTGGCGGATGAAAGTGGTTGCCACAAAAGCACCAACCTTTTTACCGAATCACAGAGGATCACAAGATAACAATTTTAATTACGCATCCAGGGCCAACCATGGCGAAAATTGCTTTATTTACGTAATTAAAACGCCGATGAGCTTGTAATATATTATTTACTTATTGAATATACAGTTAGGTAAGTTCTCAATTACCTGATTTCACATTACGGTCGGACACACGTATTAGATGCTTCGTGGGTGGCCGATAAGTGATCTACGAGTATAGAACCGTACATCAAAGAGGCATTGCCATCCACATCAGGGTAAAATGATGCAACTGCTCAATTAGAAAGATCAATGCAAGGTGCTTAAAGCATGCATTTCGGACGTTTAAAGATTGCATTGACATTGGCCTCTTTATCCAAGCAGAAAGTAAATGATTATATTCAGCTTAATAAGGTTTTAAATAATTAATAATTACTGTTATGTGAGATTATATGCATGAAGTAATTTAACAACGAATGAGTTAGAACTGAGCTGTATAATTTTTCTAGTCTTTTCATAATTTGATTGAGGTTCAGCGGGAGCTAAACTATTTTTCAACTTTTTTTTCTAACATTTTATTGTTACCTGCGAAAAGGGAATATGTAATTATAAAATTTCAAAAATTTAGCTTTTATTAGGTGTGCTTTCAAATTATAAAATTAACTTTGATACACCTATTAGTTTGACTGTTTACATTTAACAAGGAGGATATTTTATTATTTATGGGATGATAAAAGAACAACAGCTAATAGGAACCATTGGGAGTGTGATATGCGGTGAGTGTTGGGCGAACGGAAGATGTACTTTACGGAAAATATACTAAAGTCCATTTTTGAGTGGATGTTATAAAATATAATAAGACGTTTAATCTAATCTAATGTCAGTTTTTGTTTGTGGGTATTCCCCTTTTATATGTCAAAGAATGCTAAACAAGCAGATGGCTCTCTGTTAAGTGTGCGTAACCATTGACAAGACTTAAATTACAAAAAAGACGTAATAACTGGGGATTTAGTGACTAATAAGATATATTTAGTACCTACATGATCATGTAAACACGTCTTTTACCTAGAAAAAATATCATATTACAGGTATGTATAAAAAAACACTGGCATATAATAACATACTACTTAGCTATAGCAATGGGCGTGGAATCATAACAAACAACCATAAATACAAGCAGCCTCTATTAAGGTGGCTTGAACATCATAAACTGACATTACTATCATTATTCACAATTTACCCTCAATTTTTCATGTTATATACTCATAGCTTTTTTATTTTAATAGGTGCAATCGTTTAGACAGAAAGAATGAAATAACGTCTAATTAACTGTATAGTTTTAGTTTCTAATTACTGTTTAGCGCTTAAGCGTTTGAAGTTGAACGGAGTTGTTTATTGGTATTTATGTTTTTATTGCAAGAATTATGAATTAAAAAAAAATATCGTTATTATGAGTTTATATATTTCTGGATTGTTAAATTTAACAGATATCTATCGACTTATTATTAACAAATTTGAGTCTATCTGAGAGTACTAGAGGAGAGATTGGAACACAGCACACATAAGACACTAATAGAAACTTTAGCTTCAGAAAATATTTCTAAGAGTTTGATACCTTTTTGTACTGTGGTCCCTAACCTAAGAAGAAGAAGTTATAGGTAAAAATTCGTGTGGCTCTACAAAGAACTTGTGAGGTACATCGAACCTTCGTTATACCTCTGCGGTGAGAACGAGACCTCAAAGTAGTTGCGCAGGAGCTTTCGTTCAGCCACTTTATTTATATTGCCCTAACATATTTTAGACGGTTTTTTTTCTAAACCGCACGAACGGTCAACGATCTTCCATAAACCGCAGCCTCTTAATTTCCTCTGTTTCATTATAAAAGTGGCGTAACTGTGTGAATTCGTCGCCATTTTAAGGCATTGTTTAGTGTCGCCGTTATACTTCTGTCATAGATCTACCAATTAAAGTAATTGTAAACATTCAGAATGTATAATAATTTAGAATTTTTCGCTTTTTAGAGCTTCTCTTTCATATTGTTGATATTGCGCAATTATTTATATTATTATTTATACTTAAGACTTAACGGCATTTTTTATTAGTCAGCCAAGGGCTAAGAACTGTAATGCGGTGCTCAATAATTAATAAATCAACAAAATAGTATATAGTAAAAACCACTCTAATAGACCACCAAAAAGAAGTTATTTCAATGTTCAGACTTAAACCATAAAACATTCAAATCCAACAAATTCAAATGGTAAAGTTAATATAAAAAGAAGGTACAACTACTCTAAATTATATTGAAAACTAGCTGCTGCCCGCAGAATCGCATGCTTGGTCTAACAAACAGAAACAATTAAATTATTTTCTATAATCAAACGTCATAAGCGCATTCACTTCTTAACGACAGTGATATAAGTGTATGTATGTGAAATAATTTTCATAGTTAATTTTTTAGGAAAAAGTTTCATAGTTAATTCAACTAAGATTCTCCACTAAGATGAAGGGAAGGGTCCCTTTATCTTAGAGGAGAATAAGGAAAAATCTTTTCTTATGAATATATAAACTTCACAAAGAACACAAACTTCAAGTCTCATGTCACTTGGACCAGCAGACAAGGCTAAGCATTGTAATAACCGTCAGTACTTTTTGTTTTATTTAAACAGAACACATTTTGGAATAATTCAAATATCTGTACAAAACAGGTCGATTTAAAAAATAGGGTTTCTCCGTAAACTGTCACTAACATATTTAATAAGCTTTTTAGCATCAAATTTTCTGCAAAAGTACTATTTAACATAACGTTAAAATACCTAGCTTGGTGATTGAATGGCATAGAACGTCAATTTAGTTGACAAAAGCGTTTTTTTTATTATTATTTTCAAAAAAGGTTTGCTTCTTATAAAAACCTTATAACTTTCTTGCAGACAAAGTTGCATCTTCCAGACAGCACCGCAATAGTATCATTAGTTTGCAGATTACCGCCTACAGAGAAACAGACAGAAATTAATTTTAGAAATTGGTTTGTGTTCTCTTCTTTTATTGCCTTGACTCAATATTTGTTGATTATATATAATTAAAAATATGAATATCATCAAAATTATAATAGGATGGGGAATTTTTTTTTCTCATTTTAAATGAAAATTCAATTCAATTAATATCAAAATTCATTTTGTTCAAAAGTAGTGTAAATTTTATGGGACTTCTCATCATAAAAACGTGACAAGTAGTTTTGGCAGTTCTCTCTTGATGTTAATCTGACACTGCCTAAAGAATTCTGAAGAGACCGATAAATGTGGAAATCTGAAGGTGCAAAGTCAGGGCTATATAGCAGATGCATTAACACCTCCCAGCCAAACTTTCTTAATTTTTGCTGAGTGGCTAAAGATGCATCTTTAGCCACTAACTTTCACTAGATTCCGTATTCCAATGACTTAATATTCCTTAAATATGTGTAAAAATACCCGGAATTTGTTTTTTTTTCGTATACAGTTAATATTTTAAACGGTATATGAAATATTGTGTTCCTTATCGCAATCCGTTAGAGAGATATATTTAAAACGATGGCATTAATATTGAATAATTAAGTAGTTGGTTAATTAAATCTTGTTTTTAGGTCATTTGTATAATATTTTTCTAGACTGTATCAATTAAATTTTAAATAATTTTTGAACTGGCATTTAACAAGACTTCTTTTTTTAGTTTTCTGGCGCAACACGATACGAAAAGATTCTTGTGTGCTATATTTTTTTAATATAAGCGATAATGCAATAAATGTAACAGCTATGTAAAATAAAAATAAAAAGAGAGTCAATACTGGCAGAGAGAAAATCAAACGCAATTGCATGTGGAAAATTGAATGCAGACTAGAAACGAAGAACTATGAGTTAATATACTTAACTATTAGTAAATGTTGATGTCTTGACGGTGGATTAAGGCACTTGTTAGCGACTGGCTGGCATCCATAAACCTTTTTATATATTTTTATCATGTTTTGACGTTGTCTAATACAGACGTAAAATTGTGGTGTCAAGTGTTGATCTGTTATTTATTTATTGTTTTAATATTAATTATACTTGGTTTTACCGTTTGCCTCGTGTTTCCTTACTCACATTATACAGTCCACAAAACGGGTAGCTATCATTTTGGTCCATCTAGCTCAGTTTCAAATTATCTTCGATATTTTTCCACCATACGTCAAATTTTTTTTTCATCTAATTTTTTTCAACATATTTTCGTAATGGAAACACGAAGTAAAGCCAAGTGTAAGACAGACCAACACGTAGACGCCGTGGTGAGTGATTTACCTCCGTCCATCGTGGGCCAACAGTTGGTGAGCGGCGATATTCTAGCGCAACCCATTGATGCGCACCGCTCGCCAGCCCTCGGTGATGAATCACTCCCCAGTAACATTAGTTTACGTTCAGCCCACTCTCGTTCTTATCACTCTTCTGCCACAGTCCGTGCTATGAGGCTAGAGGCGGAAGCAGAGCTCCTTCGCCGTCGTGCGGAGCGAGCACGGCAGTTAGCAGACAGTGAAGCTGTTAGGCAGCGCGAACTCGCCCGTTTAGAAGACGAAGCCGACGAATTAGCAATGCAGGCAAAGCTCGCCGCCTGCAATGCATCAGCTAAGTCTCATTCATCTTCCCGTAGGTCAAACACTGTTCGTAGTGACGGACGCACAAGGTCGTGGATTCTCGATCAAAACGAACATAGGGTTCATATGCAACGTGACGCTTTTCATGACTTGAAGTCAATCACGTTGGAGCCTCCACCGCCTGTTCCGAACGTCATCTCGGGGCCACCTCGAGACATTCCTTTACGGCCGGTTGACCATAATAACTTTAGTACAGGCTCTTATAAAAACCAACAAATCGACGTACCACCTACCATTTTTTCACAAGCGTCACCGCAAGATCCGGTGCGCCAACTTACCAAGGCAATTACAGCTTTGACCGACCGACCAAAAAGGCTTGAACTTTGCCCTTTTTCAGGTGATCTGTCACATTGGATGGTTTTTAAAACTAGTTATGACCGTACTAAACACCTTTATTCTCCTGCAGACAATATGTCACGCTTAAGCCAAGCTGTACGGGGAGCCGCGTACCAAGCCGTTGCTTCACTCCTGTGGGTTTCACAGGACCCCGAAGAAGTCATGCGCACCCTCGAGCAGTCTTTCGCACGGCCGGAGATTTTAGTGGCGCACGAAATAGCAAGTCTTCGGAATATTTCAAAGATAAGCAACCCAGAACAAATTAATATCTTTGCTAACAAAATTTGTAATTGTGTAACTACAATAAAGATATTAGGTCAGCTTGAATATTTGTATTCTCCGGAGCTATTTAGAGTAATTCTCTCTAAACTTAGCGAACACGTGCGGAGCCGCTTTACTGACTACGCTGCTGATAATATGCCTCTGGTACAACACTTGTCAAAGATTGAGATTTTGTCTAAGTTTTTATTAACCGAAGCCGATCGACAGCTTAAATACAATTTTACCTTAGACATACCTTCTTCTTTGACAACTAATCAAAAGCAAGGCATTAAGCCCGGTAAAGAACTTATTAACATTACGGCGCCGGTGGTGGCGTCGCCCTCTTCTATGTACGCTACGGCGTCATCCACTAGTAGTACTTCTACACCAACATGCCTCTATTGCAAGCAAGGCCCACACTCCATAAAAGCATGTCAAGCATTTCAAAGACTTTCAGTTGATGACAAATGGCAGTGGATACGGGCAGCTAAGGTGTGTTATCGTTGCTTAAAAACCAACCCACACAAGTGGAATGACTGCCGTGCGAAGCGTTGCGGTACAAACGGCTGTTTGCGACGCCATCATGCACTTTTGCATGGTAACTCAACCACTAACCCGTCTAAGGGCTCGCCGGTGTGCACTACCGACACCGAGCGCGTAAACTTGATCAGTAGAGATTCTAGCGATAAGAGTTCACCTGGTAATGTCGTTCTTAATCAGTCACCTACTTTTATTAATTTGACAGGTATAGCTTCGTCTGTATCACGTCCTCGTGGGTTACTGAAAGTACTCCCAGTGGTAATAGAAGGTCCCAACGGCTCGTTCAACACCGCAGCGCTCCTAGATGAGGGCAGCACCGCGACTTTGATCGACAGCAAGATAGCTGTAATAGTTGGTGCCAAGCCCACTTCTAAGGAACACCTTCAACTTGACGGCGTTAGCGGTATGACGACAGTTGTAGAGGCAAGTTACGTAAACTTTCATATAAGAGGACGTAATCTACCTGACCGCTACTTAGTTCAGAACGCACGAGCAATTACCCCCTTAGCGTTGAAAACGCATAGTATATGTGAAATAAAATTTGCTGATTTTTCACATTTAACCGACCTTGAGAGTGAGCTGACTTACGAACCTACGAATCCTATGGTTCTTATTGGGGCGGCTGACTGGCATTTATCTCTAAGTCGCGAATTAAGAGTAGGGAGGAAAAACGAACCGGTCGCTTCTCGAACTCTGTTAGGGTGGGTCCTACATGGTGCGGTTTCTACCACGTTAAAGCCTATAGACTTTGTAAATCATTTATCGTTCGGGTCCAACATCAACGAGTTAGAAGCTCTCGTTAAAAAACAATATGACATAGACTCTTTAGGTATTGCGAAAATTACTATGCGCCGTAATAAAGATGACCAACGCGCTGTTGATATTATCGAGGCTACAGCGCATAGATTGGTAAGCGGTCGCTTTGAGGTAGGGCTCCCGTGGAAAGAATGTATTCCGAGTACTATTCCAGATAGTTATCCACAAGCTTTGTCGTGCTTCAAAGTACTGGAGCGTCAAATGTCTAAAAATATAGAGTATGCTAACGCCTATCGTGCCTTTATGAGGAGGATTTCAATTCCTCGGCTCAAATTACAGGCAGCTCTAATTGCAAATCGGTCTGCACAGAGTATTTTCAAAGCTCATCGCCTTAAGCCTTCTAGCGTCGTCTACTGGGTCGACTCTACCACAGTTTTGAAGTGGATTAAAAGAGACGCTAGAAAGTTTGGAGCGTTTGAAGCACACAGATTAGGTGAAATTTTGGAATGCTCTGAACCTTGGCAATGGAGATGGGTTCCCACTGCGCTCAACGTCGCTGACTATGCGACCAAAATTAAACATTTAGGTATTCATTCATTAAACACGTCCTCGCACAGGTGGTTTACGGGACTTACTTTTCTTCTCGAGCCACCCGATAAGTGGCCAATTGAGTCTGATCTTCTTGAGGCCTCACTAGATGTTCCAACTGTAGTAGTGGCGCTTCAATTAGATGTTTCCAAGGGCACGACAGTTGACGTACCAAACGCGGTGCGATTTAGTAGATGGATATGTTTAGTTCGCAGTACAGCCCGTTTCTTGCAGGGCGCCCGTGTTTTTCGATCTAAACTTACTCGGCCATTAACACCAAATTCCAAATTGTATTGCTTTGATACCACCTCATCCTCAAATCTTACGGCAGCCCACATAATTCAAGCAGAGAAAATGCTCTTTCTACAAGCCCAACAGGATAGTTTCCCAGAAGAAATTAAGTTCCTGAAAGAGTCTCAGTCTGTGCCTAAAAAGAGCAGAATTGCAGCGCTTGCACCCGTTCTTGATAAGGAACAAATTATTAGAATGGACTCCCGAATCAGGTCTGCATCTGAGGTGGAGGACGGAGTAGTTTCACCAATAATTTTAGATGGCCGACATCACATTACTCGACTGCTCATCTCCCATTTGCACATCAACGCCGCACGTGCCTTCCACGAACTGGTATTGAACGAATTAAGACAGAACTTTATGGTGTTGAAAGTCAGAAATATTATCAAGGCTGTTATCCGTGACTGCTTTATATGCAAGATTCGGGCCTTGTTTGGAGAACCCATCCAGGAATATGCTACCAATCACAAGATTCGATGGCACTTCATCCCACCAGCCTCACCGTTCATGGGAGGGGCATGGGAACGAATGGTTCGTTCAGTAAAGATTGCGCTGAACGCCTGCCTGAAAGATCAGACCCCTAAGGAAGAAATCTTGGCAACTCTTCTGCTTGAGGCCGAAGTTATTGTAAATTCAAGACCCCTCACTTACGTTTCACCGTCTCCAGAATGCCCGCAAGCCATAACGCCATTTCATTTTATTTTAAGGAGTTCTTCAGTGGCCCCGTGGACTTCCTCATTAACAGATGCGGACCTTGTTAGGCGCTGTGACTGGCGACGCACTCTGCGATTGGCTGACCACTTCTGGGCTCGATGGCTTAAGGAGTACCTACCAACGTTAAGAGCTAGAGGAGAGGTTACGAAGACAAAGGAATTTCACGAGGGTGACGTGGTAGTCATTGTTGACCAGTGCGTAAGCTTCTCCACATAGTTGAGGATAGTCAGGCAGTCGCTACCAGGTGTTAGTGTTCCACTGGGGCTGGGAATGTTAGCGACTGGCTGGCATCCATAAACCTTTTTATATATTTTTATCATGTTTTGACGTTGTCTAATACAGACGTAAAATTGTGGTGTCAAGTGTTGATCTGTTATTTATTTATTGTTTTAATATTAATTATACTTGGTTTTACCGTTTGCCTCGTGTTTCCTTACTCACATTATACAGTCCACAAAACGGGTAGCTATCATTTTGGTACATAGAAGAGGGCGACGCCACCACCGGCGCCGTAATGTTAATAGCACTGATGCGACTCTAATAGCAACTGTAAAATTATGAATAAATGCAGGAAGAACAACCGGCACCGTCTGTCAAAGTGACACTTTAAAAAGGAAAAATGGACATAAGTAAACCAGTCTTGACATAACTATTAAATTGATATTTAGAGCATAGCCAACTTGCTTATATTATTATTTTACTTATATTATTATTTGCCTTTTAGTAATCATGATTGTGAGTGAACTGTGAACAACAAAGCAAATTCAAATTTAGTTTCTGTACATTTAAAGCGGTAATTTGTAGTAATTTTTAAAAATAGGTAGATTATTACAGTAATATGCACTGAAATAACAATGATGAAATCTCAGTTGTTAAAGATTAAACAACTAACCAATGAATGTTACTTTCCCTTCTATTTGTGTAGGTACTTATACAAATATTTATTTTTAAATATAGTTGAATCAAAAATAATATAAAACTTGTAGAGTGTTACCTATATTCCCTAAAAAAGTAGTCGCCTTTATCGTCAAATGCCAAGTTAGTTTGAAGTATGTGCTTTGAGATAATTATAACAGACTTACTTTCTAGTCTAGACGTCGATCTAATAGAAAAGGTAAACGTTTAGTTAATGGTTCGACAAAGAAACGTCGAAAATTGAGATGACTTACACAGAATTTAACTTCTCGTGGCCGCTACTACACCACTAATGCGATAAAAGTTGTACTTTTATTGTACTAGTAAAAATAATTGAAAAAAAAAGTTATTTGTCTAATTTTTTAATGTAGTCTGTAAAGTACTAGCTGCAGTTTCTTTAAAATAGGAGTAGCCTTAAGCTTGAAGATAATTCGTAATTCGTATTTATCTTTAAACTTGTTAAAGATAAATACAAAATATTAATAAAAATAAAATGAAGGAATCACGACAAAAAGACCACTACAGTTATTATTACAGATTGATATATAGAATTTAAAGCTGTTAAAGAGTATCTAATAGTTCCTGATACAGCCTAATGAATAAACTAGCTGAAGAAGAAGTGGGCGGGTCACATAGCTCTTTGAACTGATGGAAAAAGATTCTTGATGACGGCACATCGTGGGATGGCGCATCCTACAGATCCTACTAGATTAACAGTCTTGATAAAATTAACAAGAAATACAACTTTACTTAACGCTTGAGTAAATGATAGCCTAAACTATATGTACATACATTACCCTGTAAAAGTCTTAATTATAGTTACCTCATCTGATGTTCTCCTATATGTAGTTGTCACAACATTTGGTTTATTTTTCTTATTAATAAAATTACCAAGGAAGTTTTGGTCAAAATTTTATTCTAGATTGCCAAATTTAAAGGTCTTCTAAGATTTGTCAATTATATAAATCACTGAGAACAATTTTATAAAATATTTTAGTTTTTTCATAATAATTTTAAAGTCTAACTCAGAATGCTACTGGTAATGCTATTAATATAAAGCCCTCGGAATGTTTTCGTAAACTGAAGTAAATTTACTGTTTTTAAAGTGTTTTGTTATGTAGAAGAAGCCGCCCTTATGACCAATTAGCAATTTATTAGAGTATTTCAGAACATTAAGATTTCACATATAATATTATTCAAAAGCTTGTTGTAAAATATTTGTTATATATTTTTTATTATTGGTTGTAAACCGTGCAAAGTTAATGAAAACGATAGGCAACAGGAAAAGACTGTAATAGAGTGAAACTGTAACGGGTTTATGCGTCAAAAGATTATGAAAATGACTGACAAGTAAAATATTTTTAATGAATAATTAATATATAAGGGGCCTACTACGACAATAATTTTCTAGTTCACAAATTATGGGCTACACTTACAATGTTTCAGAGATACTAGGTGCATTTAATACAAGACGTAGATTGATCTAAATTGGTATAGCTTATACTAGGTACTGTCATATATGTATAGCAAGTTCCCATACTAGTGTTTAGAAACAAGACTAGATGTCGACTGGAAGACTAGAACCAAATGAATACGAACACGCAATTCTCACGGTGTATAACCGGGAAGTATTCGTGGAAAGAAGTCCCGATAGACTAGTCTAACTGTCGATACAAAATTGAGCTTTTGAAAGTGCGTAGGGCATAAAAGATTGCTTAAGATATTATGGCTTACCGTAAAAGCTTAGCACCTTTTTGATGATACAATATAAGCATTAAGAAACAATAAAGTTTTTAAGTATTTAAGGAAATAATTCTTAGTTTTGATTGAATTTTTATACCACTGCGGTCACCACCAAAAAGCCACCCAAAGAGTCAAAGTGCTCCTGAAGTGAATCCTGGTCCTTGACTAAGATAACATAAGTACGGTCAACATAGTTTATGAACGCTTTTGACTATCACTTACTCTGTACTGTTCCTCTTCCAATAATGCAACTGTAAAGAGTGTGAAAGTGAAGATATGGAAAATACTGTATTAGACTTTCAGTTATTTAAATAAAATATTGAGCTTGATGGAGTTATGTTTTATTGCAGAAATATGATATGACAATCAAGGCAAAAAAATCAAGAAAAAACTATTACTATTACATACATTAAAAATTGTCTATTACATAAACCATGGAGTTCTTAACAGCAACTATGTGGTTGAGGAATCTAGTCTCTTACTTACCAGGTGAAATGAAGGACTACCCCGTTAAGAAAAAAATGGAATATAATTTGTAAGTACTTACACACACTATTATCTTCATTAACCATCCTACGACATTTTTAGTCACTATTGGCGCGGTTTGGAAAGTCAGTTAATGTTAGATGATTGTGATATACAACACTTATTAGACCCATTTCACTTTATTAAGTTGTCTAAGCGCGGATGTCGTTCAAGTTAACTATTCTAATAATATAATTTTAATAATTTCTAGTTATAAGATGTAAGTATTTCACTTTAACCACATCTGAGGATCTCAAAACCACTATTACGATCAAAAACAAGCTCTATCTTGCTACACGTGTTTACACCATTACTGCTAATTCAAGTTTTGAACACTTGTAAGTTGCCTACTTTCTTTTTAAATGGTGCAAATATGTTGCCATATGAAGTATTTCAAGCTAATTATCTTACTTGACTTTTATACGTATACCGTCATATAAAAAATCTGCCAGACTTTTTATATAATAAAATAAATATATAAATATGAACCCTTGCTCCTAATACAGAAAATCATAATGAAAATATTATTGGTATGACAAACAATAAAATGGTATGTCTATGTATAAGTACTTACCGACATATCTTTCACTGTAAGTATTCTAAATAGCTTTATACGTAATTATGTCACTTTCTTCCGAATGTAGTGTTAATCAAAAGCTAGTTAGCTATAATATACGTCCGCGGCGCCGGCACAGGCGGTTGTTTGCAATGATTACGCACGCTCCCGCTTGTCGCGTAACTTGAGAATTGTTTTGTTTCACAATTATCTTGTAACCTCTTAAGCGGTTGCTTTTTATAAAACCCATCTAAGAATTATGTTCACTAAGTTTTGTATTATAAATTCAAGATCTTTGAATAACCTTTTTTTTTTTCGAGGAGGAATCCCTTTACGGACCTACTCGCCACTGGCTAAGCGGGCGTGTGTGGGGCTCACCCA
Organism: Acentria ephemerella; assembly: GCA_943193645.1. Taxonomy (NCBI): domain Eukaryota; kingdom Metazoa; phylum Arthropoda; class Insecta; order Lepidoptera; family Crambidae; genus Acentria; species Acentria ephemerella. The sequence goes on along the minus strand of OW971886.1, from coordinate 2,776,872 downwards.
GTGCCTCAAGGCCGGCACTGAGAATACCCACTAAATCTCCCCGGTAACTCCATTGCCCATCGGGGGGTGACCCGGGTTCTGCCGACGCAATTCACAAGGTTTTCTTTGAATAACCTGTCAAGTGTCTCAAATATTTAAAAAGGCTTAAGCCAGTTCATATTGTACATCTATATATACAGACGCATTTATTAAGTATTTTTTTAAATTCATTTTTTATAAAAACAAAAAGTTAGTAGTATTACTCGATTAACATAAATTAAATATTTATTTCAGGACTTATTACCAACCCTAATGAAAAGAAGCTAATGTCTACAGTAAACTATTACTTTTGGTTGGTAACTTATTTTAACCGTAAAAAGTTGCCTTGTATAGATCAAAATATAATAAAGAACGTAATAACAAGAGCGAAAAGGTATTAAAAACTGCAACAAAGAAAATACGCTATAGTAGAGACGAAAAAACAATAAGTCGGATTTTTATGACCGACTTTTGTGGGAAATCAAAAATATTTTTTTTAGCTTCTGGCGATGAGTTTGAGTACTTTCTTGATGCGAAAAGTTATGTCCTGTATCGCTTTGGCTGCATTAAAATGTGATGAGTATATTTAAAAAGAGGTCTTACCACTATATTTTTAATAATTAGTTTTCCATAGTCCAGTCAAATCCCGTTGAAATATATGATTTATAGTTATACAGTTGCTAGAAAATTAACGTTTAAAAATTCCTACAATCTGATTTGATATATTTATTTATATTTATTAGAGCATTTCAAATCACTTAGCACAAAACATACATTGTCCAAATCAAGACACAAATGGTGCAGCACTTAATAGCTATTATATGATATTGTCATTATAATAGAAAAATTAACCTCGCTTGCCGTTACATTTACCGCGAATATTTAATTAAATATTCGCGGTAAATTCGTAATAACGTCATCAAAACATTGAAAATATGAAAACTGACCTAGGAAAAAAAAATTTTTACGCTGCACTGAATAGACCGTGTGGAAATAAACCTTTACCGGCACAAGGATCGGATTCAATGTACTAATTGACATCTCCCGCCTAGATGCCGCACGCGCATACCAATTTGTGGAAAGGTAATTGGTAATTACCGACAAAGTCCGCTACTTAAATCCCGGATTGTTGGCCTTAAATAAGTGTTGACAGTTAGTATTCAGTGTTTATACTAGTATTCGGTGCCTATATTTGTTTACTGGATTTGAGCTCTATTAAATTAAAATTAACGTGAAATTTCTGCCTGAGCTATAAGATGGACTAATGTCATACCATGAATATATATTATTGTCGCATGAATACAAAGGCAGCAAAGGCAGAGTATTTAACGAACCTAAGCAGATAATTCATACAAGTTTCCTTTAAAGGTTTAATTTCTATCTTTGTTTTTAAATGTCTTAAGGTTTTCGAGAATAGGAAAATACATGGCGGCTCAACAAAAATGATATTTTTTCTTTTCTCTTAATAGATTTTTCCTTCATGCATATAATGTTGAAAACGTAACGTACATTTCTGTTATTATATTTGTTTATATAGTCGATGATGTCAGTTCATCCATTAAAACCAATTAAATTAAATTTATGTGTAGTATATATATTTATGTTTTCTATAAATTAAAACCGTTTACTAATTGTTGTACTGTGTTCAAGCACAGGTTTACTAATTGTTGTATCTAAGTGCTACAAAACAGAAAAACAAATGAATACATAGTATGTTATACAAAATAAAAAAATAAAAAATTAATTTAGTAAACCTGTGCTTGAAAAATATATTGTCTCATGAAATTGTAATATTTCAGAGATAATAATTATCAACATCTCAATCATACTTCCTTCCCTAGTACGCGTAGAGTTAATTCGTTATTTTGGTAGCTATCCTACTGCAGACTTATTTACGTACTGAACAATTCCGAACTATAGAGATGACTTAATCATGAAAATTTATAATACGGATAATGTCTTAATGGATTCTAAGGTTTAAAATAACTCATCACCGAAGAAAAATATTTCATTTTAATTTTTCAGATTTCCATATTCGTCAATTTGTAATTAACGACTAGTAAACTTTGTTGAATGTTTATGTACTTCAGGTACAACCTATCTTATATTGCTTTTTTATTTCTGTATTGTTTGGAATAGAAAATAGGTATAAACTAACTGTATATTCACTACCTATTGTGTCGAGTAAGATTACTAAGTTCCCAGTGAGAAATGTATAAAGTGCGTGATACACCCACTACTACTTATGCACTGTAATATACTTCATCGGAGAAAAAAGCACGTACCCACAATAAATTACTCACGTAATATAAGTGTATGCAAAGTTTTAAATTACGTTCAGTTGAGAAACGCTATATATGACGGGCGTTGTAGTCAATGTATATAGAATCCAGAATTTACTTGATCTGTTTTAATATTACAATTATATACAATTTTAATCAGTAAGAGTTTATTTGAATATCAAATATTATGGCTCTAGCAGGAAGATTCAGTTCAGCTGTGCATGCAGTCAGAAAAATTTACGGTTACTGATGTTGAAACGGCGAGATTAGTTTATTTTAGCTATTTTCACAGCCTAATGTCGTATGGTCTACTGTTGTGGGGCTCCGCTGCTGACATTAAGACGATCTTTGTATTTCAAAAGAGAGATATTCGTGCAATATACAAATTTAGACCACGTGACTCGCTAAAAGAATTATTTAAGGAATTTAACATGCTAACCGTGGCGTCTCAATACATCTTTGATTGTATTATGTATGTACGTAAACACAGTAGTTATTTTCTTAGAAATTCAGACTGCCATAGCTTCAACACCAGAAATAAGCATAAGCTCGCCTTTCCAAGCCACAGACTGTACAAGACCGGTAATTGTTTTATAGAAATAAGTATAAAAATGTACAATATGCTACCACAAAGTTTAATTGACTTACCTCTGCATAAATTTAAGTCAACTATTAAAAGTTGTTTGATGAAAAAAGGTATTACAAGGTGGAAGATTATTTTAAAGATAAAAATTTGTGGTCACTATAATTTGCTTCTCTGCACTTATTTATTTAAATTTTGCAATATTTAAAAATAGATTTTTGATTGTACTGTGAAACAAAACATGTATTTGTTTGTAATACTAATACATAATGACAGGTGATTTGTAAATGTCATTATAAATACTGAGAGTTTCTTGCGCCGTTTCTTCTCTGCAGCTACTAATTCGTCGAAGCGGTTACTACCGCTATATGGATACTAATGTTAGTTTTAATATTAAAATAATTTATTTAATACATATTTAAATTCTATAACTGGATCTAAGATATTTTGACTTTTGACTTGTGACTAATAATAACTAGGTTTCTTTATCACAAACGGTAAGAAAGTGTCATTAAAATTTTGCTTTTTACGAAAAACCATTAATTAGCTTCTTAAAAATCTTTAACAGACATTTGTCGTGTTACTTTCTTATTGCCTAACTCTGAATCTATCTCTATCGCTTTCATTTTGACGTACGCCCATTAATTTATATAAAAATAGGTAGTACAGTTCTAGACGAAATTATGCGAGGATATAAGAAATCATAGGAATAAATTTACCACGCGTTGCGGGAACACTGTATCCTATAATAGAGATTTTAGTCTAATTATTTCTTGTTGACAGATAATAATGGCTGCAAAGCGAAATTTATTTATTTACCAGCAAACTTATTCAACCCATTCAACATACTCTCCCTGACGATAAAGTATCTTACTCTAATATTTTTGGTATCTTGGTGGCATTCATACCTAGGATCGTTTGCTAACTTCTTGTCAGACTCATTGTCATTATAATATCAGAAATTGCTATCTCTCCCTGTATACATTTTACCTCCCTTTTAAGGAAAATTAGTTCTCTAGCCGCTTCATTGGTAACCACTATTCAGTCGTTGATATGGCCACTGCTGACTGTCTCTTACTCTGCCATGAACTGGCACCATGTGAGTATCTGGTATTGGCTAGTCAAGAGCTCATTACACTACTCCAACAGCAAACGCAACCACTTTAAAATGATAAAAACTATTAAAGAATACACAATAGACCTTTTATTCGATTTAGATTTAGACCGTTATTCAAATATTATTATTTTTATTAAAATATAATTTTTAGTCAGATAATATTGGTTGCTAAGCGATATAGTCATATGCGAAGTGTTTGAAATTATTCTCCTCCACAAACCTTTATAACAATCCGATGAGAACACAAGTGCTCTCATAATTAATGTTATTATATTGATTCTCTAAAAACACGTTTGCAAATTACATTATCAAGTCAACCCTCAGATATCGAGTGCGCAAACTAAACCCCTCTCATGATAGCCCCATTTCCGTTGCTCTTCGCAAATGCATTCGTTTCACAACTGTATGGATAGTAAAACGGTGGTATAGGTGACATTATACCGGTCCACACCGTAATTAATTTACATTACACTAGCAGTTATTTTTTACTGTAAAAGCCGTAATAAATCTAACTGGTGTCTCTTAAACCAGAGGATTACTTACACAATATTAAAATACTACATCTTTAACTGCGCAGGTGCTGTAAGACAGGTTGTGTAAAAATAAAATACAAAAAAATATACTTTAATGCCAGTATAAGTAATCTATATGACTGCAATTAATTCTATTTCATAGCCCAAGTTGCGTTAAAATCAAAAGACATTCTGAAGTAAAATTTGCAAGTCAATTCCAAATTCCATATTTGGGAGAAAATGATCATTCTAATTTTAAATAACACGGCAGTTATGCGTTACATTGTAATTTATTTGGCGGCTAAAACATGACAGATATGGATTTTCATACAACTTTTGCCGTCTACTGCTCGCATGAATTGATTAATCGCAAAGTTGTCAAAATAATGTACAAATTTCCAAGCTTACTTGAGACAAATTATGTTACAGTTTGTTTTATTACTAACGATGGATGAGCAAGATAGATATATTTAATTTCGTTGGTAACTGATTTTAAACGTAAAAAGTTGCCTTGTATTGATCAAAATATAATGAAGAACGTAATAAAAAGAGCGAAAAGGTATTAAAAACTGCAACAAAGAAAATACGCTACAGTAGAGACAAAAAAAATTTACATGAGTCAGATTATTATGACCGACTTGTACCGACTTTTGTGGAAAATTAAGATATATTTAATTTGGAGAACATCCTCATATTTACACGTCATGTTGTAGGCACAGCTTCGTCATATCATAATCCAGGCACAGGACAAATCAGATGTTAGTGGTTATTCCGTTCATTTTGTTTTTATTAAAATAACGGTACTGCCAACTGTATACTTTTAGGTCTCTTCCTACGCATCCAACAAGTTTAATCAGTTCGAAAATAAATTTTGGGTGTTAGTTTGATCGATATAGTTTGCAGTGACAAATAAATATCTCAATGAGAATGTTATATATTTTCACAGTAGGTTAAGTCCTACTATAATATGGAAACGAGTTCTCTACGTTTACGGAGCTAGAACCCAAAAAATTAATAATAATTTCAATTTAAAATGTATTCTAAGAATATGTTCTAGCTTCTATTTAAAAAATATCTCATGATGAACTTTGATACCTAAAGAAATTTGTATGTCATAATTACCTGGAACCCCCTTTGTGCACTAACTATCACAGCGATAGAAATCGCTTTCAATTTGACATTTATTGCAATTACAATAATTGCCACAGAGTTGACAATAATTTGTCAAATTTGACAATAAATGTAAATCCATTGCTTGTCTTGTTACCAAATAAGCGCCACAGAACCAAAAAAGCACAGCCGTGCTAGTGTCAGGATAAAAATGAAAGTTAGCACTTTCATCCAAGAAATTTCTCAAAAGCCTTAGTTACCAAAGCAACCAAAAAATTAAAAAGTTGTACAGCTATTAACTAAACACAAAAAGATATCATGACAAATGAAATCATAGCTTCGTGCCAACACATTGTAAGTTACAAATTAACAATCGAAGCGTGAAAAGGCGCTTGCTTTAATTGAATGTATTGTAGTAAGATTATTATATCGGTGTCAATGTTTTTATAGAGCCATTTGATGTTTTTTCAAACGAAAAATGTTATCAAACACGCAGACTTAAAAAACAGTAGAAATCAAACTTTCGTCAATTTAAGACGTATTTGAGATTAGTTCACTAATTTCCGAACTATGAATGATTCGACAAACAAATAAATAATTAGGAAGATATTTAGTATTAAATGAATTGAAAAACATGCTTTCACACATTAATCATCTCTTATATATTAAAATATATGCTGTTGTGTATCAAGCTGTTTGTTAGTTTATTAATTTTTATTGTTTTTTGATCGATTGAATGTAGGCGTAGTTTAAAAATATAAAAAAAATTGGTAATTAGTATGGAGTCTTCTCACTGACGCGCTATTCAAAACTGTTATTTCTTACATATCTTATTCAGAAAATATTGTGGCAGTATTAGTATGTTACAAAGTTCACCGGGTAACTAGTAATAAATACGGATATTTTTTGGAAATGCATTCATGCTACCAAGTCAATTAAATATCGAATAGTTCAATTAATTAAGAATAAAATATATCGCAGACAAAATAATGAAGTGTTCATTATTTTGTTAGTGTTACGACCATATTTATCTCTACCAATAAATTTTTTTATAGAACTCCATGTACTTTATTGTTAGTTAGAATCATTTTAGCTATATAAAACAATAAACAATAAAAAAATATAAATTGTAAAACCTATTTAGTTTGAACAAAATTATTATTTTGTGATGCCTCTAAAACTTATAAAGTTTTTCTGTTTTTACCTGTGCGAATAGCAAAATTTACTGTAAATAATGTTAATAAAATAAAAAAAACAATAAAAAAAACTTAGTATTATGTATTGTGAATAATTCATAAAATAATCATGCTGAAAGTATAAAAATGTCTCTGAAAAAATACATAATCAAAAACATAAAAAATTAAACCCGTTTGTAACTAGATATTACCGTTATTTTAAAATAGCGAGCGTGGGCTGCAGTTTGAAGATAAGCGAAGGAATTGTTTTGTCACAAATAACAACAAGCAGTCCGTCCAGTCGGGTCTTCTGAAATTCCGTTATCGGAATAACTGTCTCTGAAGAACTTAGTTACTAGTGCTAAATGTGAATAAAGATTATTATCTAAAAAACACGTCATTTCAAAAGATTATTACATACAGTGAACTGCAATTATCGTTTTCCTATAACCATCTTAGCATCGCAACGCTTTTATTTACGAGCTATTATAGGAATATCCTCAGCATCTGAGTTTTACTGATGAATTACTCGCGTAACTTCCACATAATTATGTAAAGTACGCCTAGTATCACATGTCATTAATTCTGTGGTATGATAGCATGATCTGTGATTGATAATTGGAAATTTATGTAAGTATTGTCTTCAATCAATAGTATTTTTTTTTGTAATAAGTGCGGCATGTTGGTTTTGGTTTTCAAACAAGTATAAATAATCACAAGTTTTTCACTTCGGCGCGTGTGTCGTACAAAATTTACCAAAAATTTGCGGGAAAGAGTACAATAGTTCGGCAAGGAAACAAAATTGTTTTATAAGTTTATTTTTATTTAGCAAAGCGCTTCTTAAAGGTTCGATCAGTACCTCTAGTGTTAATTTTAATCGAATAGAATCGTCTCGTTCGTGTTTGTCGTCAGCTTTCAAATTGTATGGAATCGGCAGCTGCACCTCTGTTGTGAAGTATTGCAAACAATTTTTTAAATATTCGATTATTAGCTGAAAGCAACTATGATCGCAATCGTCGCGATAAGATTGAAACTTCTACTAAGGTTCCTGTTGTCAATTTATATTGTTATATGGTGCGTTATTAATAACTTTCGAACAATGTAATCATAAATGAATTTTTTTAGGAAAATGTGTTGAAAAATATTTTTACTAAACCTGCTTGACATTGTGTAGATCTATCAGTCAAAAATTGTTTATGATTTTTTAAAGTTTTCGGTTACATTATCATATTTATAATTCGTAACATTATTCGCACGGGTAACGGATTTAATCTTCCGTCATGAAATATATAAAAAGCTTATCTTGGTTTCACCTACAAACTAATGCTTACGCCATCTATTAAAAGAAATAAAAATTTTTTAGAAAAATCAGTTTTATGTCAATTAGACTATATTCCATACTAAAAATCAACTTTCAGTTGTATATTTTAAAGTTTTCCATAGGATTTTCGCAGTTACTTTTTATTTTTAAACCACCTCTGTAACAAATGGAATAAAACACAATAAACATTCTTAAAATTGATCAAGCGGCCTGGTGGTGGTCTGTTAAATTGCTTTTGCAGAACTCAGGTCATTCCCACAGAAGCAGCAGCGTTACAGAAGAGCTTTAGCCAACTTGATCAGGCACTGTGCGAGCCCCACACACGCCCGCCGATGGCCAGTGGCGGGTTGAGCCGTAAACTGATTCCTTTTCTTAAAACAGTTTATTTCTTTTTCGAAAGTAACAGACTTTTTTGTTATATTATTTATTAAATAACATATAATAAAAAGTATCCTGACATTTAAAATGAAAAATGTTGGTTGAGTACTTATTACAGATGGTAATTAGAATAACAACTAAAAAATGCCCTTAGCAAAGAATTAACAACAAAGTATCGCGTATACATCAACACGGATTATTAAATGTCACTGACACATATTTCATCATTACAAATGAGTTTCCATTTTTAAACTAGCACCTATTCTACTTCACATTATTTTAATAATGCCCGCAGGGAGATATTAAATAAACTGGTGCAGTTCCTTAACGATAATCATAATTAACTGAACAAATGGTACTCTATGCAAGAAAATTAAAAAAAACTTAGTTTTCAACATATCGAATAGTATGGTTTCAAGTCATAATAAAACAATAAGTTATATAGTTTTATATAGAAAATAAATATTTTTTTATCCGGTAAGGGAAATCAGAGCTACTATTAAGACATCCATGAAAGAGGCACTAAAGACATCCATGAAATTACCTGTGTTATTCGCGCTACACGATTGTTTTGCTTAATTTATTTTATTAACATTAGATGTCCAGTCTAGGCTAGTGGGATTTAACTCTGAGAAACTTTAAACAAAAGCTCAAAAAAACAATCAATTATAATAAATGGTATTTTCAGAATGGTGACAAGAGGACAGACATCGAACTAGCGACCCTGGGGTCAGCGACCGCAACTAGCGGGAAAGCTTTACGATAAGCCACTTACTCCACAAGTACTTACCCATACCTAGGTGTCATGCGCATGCGACTAAGAGGAAGCTTAAACTTGCAGTATTAGCACTAACAGCATATTTTAATAAAACTGTGATAGCCATCTATGGATATTATTTATTACCTTTCGTATTAAATTGAAATTTAGAAATGACGTTATAGTAAGATTAGTTATAATCTTATTATTATAATTTAAATTACATGGTTCTATTGGCATCTCAAGTTCTTTATAATACTAATTCAAACCATCGCCAAGCATTAAAGACTGTATATAAAATACCCATTACCCACATTACCAGGTTTGCATTTACGTCTAAGCCCAGCATTGCATGGCCGCATTATGACTGTGCCAAGAGTCTATTACAAATATGCAGAAAGTATTTATTACTCTTGCTAACCACTTCTTTAATCAAAGATAACCTGTTCTATCTTAATAAGTAAAGAAGTTTATATAAACCCGAGTTTATGGAGAAAGGAATTCATATACGACTATATTGACATTTAATTGAGTTTCAATCGAACGGAACCGTCTTGATCGTATTTGTCGTTGTCCGTCGACTTTTATGCAAACGAAAACAGTGCTTCTGTTGTGAAACATTGGCAACAACTTGTCAGTAATGAACGCAACTACAAACGAAACGCCAAGATAACGTTGAAACTTATACTAGGGCTGTACCTCGCTAGGGCTGGCTAGACGGCTCGCCTTGCACCAAGTTTGTCTAGACATGTAGTCTCCTAGAAAATAACCTGACTCCATCGCTCATCAGCCCTACGAAAGATGTTACCGGTCCACCACAACTTCATTTGTTACGATTCTGGATATTACAAATTCTTTGTAAATTTTATTTCTTCATTGAAGCATTAAATTAGTAACATAGCTTCTAAGGTGTAAAGGTTGAGACCACCTACCTCAGATCTGAAGGTGTGGGGTGGAATTTGTTTCCTGATAGCGCTGATACCATCTTACGTAAATCTGCCACTATAACAATATCATCACTTACCGAAAGGACGGATGAGCTATTAAAAAATGATACCAGTGAGAAGGTATGAGAAGCAGCTCCAAGCAGCAAGTACTGCAACCGAAGCCAACTACAATCTCTTTCTTGAACTTGACAGAAGAACCCACGTAATAAGATCTATTAGTAACGCGCTGGTGATCCTAATGAGCCGAGATAGATGAACAGCTCTTTCACCTCGAAGACTCAATAACTAATCTAACTAATTAAACTCCTCCTAAAAAATGTAAAATCCTCTTCTAAACTATTATGTTTTATAATTTAATTGTAAAAAAAATCTTAATTATTTACAATTTACAAGTGTTATACTCACATTTGTCATTGAAAATGGTACCAAGCGAATTTTGCATATTATATGTTGTATATTCTATATTATATAATCTTCTGTATAAAAAAGTGTTAATAATTTAAGGTTTATTTGATTTAACTTTTAATATTATATATATTGTATATGTCAGTGTCAATGTAATTTAATTGTCATAATATAAAACAATTATAATTTACTATGAACATTATTTAATAAAGAAATACTAAAATATACATAATAATTATTCATGACATTATCTTTCCTGTGAATAGGCTAGGCATGTTTTATATCATGTTCTAACGTAGATGGAGATAGTTTTACATTAAGTAGTCAATTCATTTGCGTACAACTGCAACCAGAATTATGGGATTATCAAGAGAGCTTTTGCTTTAGCATTATATGTTATATTACTATTACGAGACTTGCGTCTACGGCCGATCGAGCAGATTTAGTAGTAGATTTAATAATAAAATAAGGGTTTGATGTTTTGTAGCAAATGCGCCTCTCAACCTTAGTTTTATAATTATGCAATTCAATGATAACTTTTTAAAAACAGTTATAGCCAAAGTAAATTTGATTGACAGGTACATAATACTTAACGACAAACGGGATCATATAACCGTTGTCACTAGTAATGAGATCGGATTTGAATAATGTAAATGATGTAATTAAAATGCACAAGACACATATCAGACGCCACTCGTTAATTTGCTTAAGTTAATTAATTTATATTCGGTCAGGAACTTGGATACAAGTAATAGTAAAAACGAGACTTACTTATCAGCTGGTGACCCGGTAAACGAGTAGGATTTTTCTGGGTAAATGTCAGTTAAACCTATGGGCCGATGACCTAAAGAAGGAAGGTAAACTGGAGTAGATGGGATAAGGAAGGCGATAGACCGGTATGATGTTGAATACAAGTGAGCCCTATATTTAGCGAGGTATGCGATTGACTAAGCTAAATCCTGATATCTGTAGGACAAGTGTTATTACTCATGCAGTAGGATTGTTAATTATAATGCCGGCTTATACACAGTGAAACAGAATCAAATTTTCTGCACGAATAAATTGTATTAAAAAATGTTAACTAACACAATTAGCAAGATTTCATGGTTTTCCAATGTGACACTTTTGTAGAAAAAAATTCCACTAAGCAATTATTTAGTAACGGAATGAACACTACAATTTTATCAAAGGTAAAATCTTCTGGTTAAAGCGTTAAATGAATTCACTTTATACACTTAAAATATTTGTTAAAATCTGAATTCACACGTTTTAATAAAACCGCATGAGATTTTGCTTAATTATTTTTGCATAGTAAAAAAATCAATTATATTTACAGTACTAGAATCAATGATTAGCTAATAATGCTATTTTCTAAAGATGTCCAATATCCAGATTACAATTAAAATGTTCGTCGAAAAGTTAATCATTATTAAATAAATCGCAATTGACAATTATATTGTAAAACATGCTATTAGAGGCCATAAAATACACTCATGATGTGTCGTAAACATTTATATAAGATTGAACTGAGGAAATGGAATTAGCATGAATCTTTTACGAGCACTCAGAACCCGGTAAAATGAAGAATGAGACTGTAGCACTTAAGCCTTGTTCAAACTAAAGCGTAAATGTGTTAGAATTCGATTGATTGTGGGCGAATTCTAATATATTCACTTTACCAACGGTAACGTTACCTTAACTACTCCAAAGCATTAACAAGACGATCGATTGTTTTGCTATGTTATTATATCGATAATATTATACCACGATATCGATAATTGATTACGAAAATCAGTATTGTCGATAACGCTATTGTTTTATGACAGCATCTTATTATACTTTTCATGCAATTAATACTAATTTGTTTATGCAAAGAACAGCACATAAAGTTAACATCACCTTGATGAATTGGTTTGAATAACTTCATGTTTCAAAGTTCAGTCGACTTAAGGTTAAAGCACTTTTTGGGCCGGCAAGGTGAGGGTGGCTAGGGCAGTATGTCACATGCTTCACTAGCTATCTTTACATTTGGACTCGTCTACTGCTTATTATCAGGTGGGGTTGAGTCATTTGCTGTGCTTTATATAAAAAAAATTGTTTTTAATAGTATTGCTTTTGTTACAGTCAGTCAGACACATACATTTCCTAAAGTGCTGTCAGGCAGTCAAATAACAACAACATAGACTTCATAAACATGCGCTATCTAACGTGGGATCTCATTCACAAATCCTATTACTTAGCTAAGTAATAAATGTGTCGCGTAATTTGACGGCCGTCTGGTCGAGTAGTCAGTACCCCTGTTAACTTAGCCAGAGAACCCGGGTTCGAATCTCGCTAGGGACAGGTATTTTTATGATAAGTAAGTATATATACACGAGTTATGGAAGTGTTTGGTGTTTAATATATTTCAGATATTTCTATCTATATTTCTCCGGTATTTAGTATCTATTAAGCTCTTGATTAAGCTTAATTTGAGCTAGTAATAATTGTGAGTGTGGGAGATGTTATATTGTTTCATATATTATATAATTATTAATAAAAAATTATAATGATATAATAACATTACATTAAAATTAAAATTAAAAATGACAACTTCGCAAATTCCAGTGTAGTTGAAGTGTTAACAGAGTGGTAATTAAATAATCATTTTCGAAGTTACATTTACCTTACTGATTAAGATAAGGAAAAAGATAAGATAAAATAGATGTTTGAGTTTATGTTTTTATCTAGACTTATTTAGCTGCTTAAAAATGTGTAGTGTTGTGTTCCTACAGAATCCCTGAGTTATCAGACCATATTGAGGAAGTGTATAAGGATTGGAAGCAGCGAGACTATTTGTCTCTTATGCTGACATAACTTTATCTTGATTTTCTTGGCTGAACAGGAGGAGAGTTATTTTTTTTGGCGCGTATGTATTTCTATGGATTTGTATGTCTGTTCTTTGTACTTGTAGCTGAAACGCCTTGAGTTTGAAGAGTTAGTTGTTAATGATATCATTACATTTGTATTTTTCTTAATGCGTAGGTTGTAAAGTGAAAAAATAGTTTTACATTCAATTAAGTTTTTAATTAGGTTTTTAAATTAAGCTCTGTTGAGCCTTTTGCGTCTACAGACTAATGTATCAACTTTAGTACCTTCTTAAATGTGATTATTAGATGCACAATACAATCATACCATAAACATTGAAGAAGTGTTATTTAAATAATTATAGTTATGTATAATGACGATCGATATCCTAACGTCTAATATAGAGTCAAATGCAAAATTAGTGTCTTTTTATATTATTTCATTATATCATTACTCAGAGGGTTTTGACCTGCAGCAGATTTATGATTCCCCGAAGAAAGTTCGGAAGCCGAAATTATATATGTAGGTACAGTTAATTGCAGATTGTGACCCGTATCGCAAAGAGAAAAGGTATAAAATTGTCATACGTGTATAAAAACGTGACTGCAGTCAAAGCGTGACTCACCTTGAATATTCGAAAAAGACAGTTTTGTGAATCACAAAGTCTACAATGGCCACAGATAATTGAGAAAGGTTTTATCAGGAAAACTTTCTAATGGAATTCTTTAGGCAATTTAAAATATATAATTTGCAAACAAATATAACCTCATCTAATTGAATAATACCTATGTTTTTATAGTTGATTCGTATGAAAGTTGTACGCTTTGAAATTATTACAATTTAATTTTACGGCCGGCTGGTTGTGTGTCTGATACCCCTGTCTATTAGATGAGAGTTCCCGGGTTCAAGTCATGGTAGAGACAGATTTCCTATCCTGATTGCTCCATTACTTTGTACTCATAACAAACGGACCAGATAATATATATGTGTGAGTTTGAGAAGTATTTTTATATATATTTTTTTTTTATAGATATAGTAGATATAATCAGTTCCGCTATTTCACTCTCATGCAAAACTAGAAACTAGTGCTAAATAACTTTTATCTAAATCGTGAATAAAGCGTCCTTTGTATGCGGGTCGCCCACACACGGCACGACTGCTGCCCCTTCTTGTGTGGTCACTCAACTTTGTTTTACTACTTAAACAATACCCAAACAAAGAAGCCACTTCACTTCGCCTCAATGGATTCCCGACTACGTCTAATAAACTCCTTTACGAATTCAAAGATACGATTTTATTGAGAATACAATTAAAAGTTAAACAAATTCTAACTACGCCTTGATCTAGTCTACTATTAGATTATTTCGTGGGAGCTAATACGTGGATTTAGTGGGAGCTTGTAAATAGATTATAATAAAGCGTTATGTGTGTTTCATGTAGCTGAGAGGTACGTACTTACATATACTTAGCTTATGTTTGAGTTGCATACGGCTAATAGAGACTTAAGCTCAAGAAGATATATTGGGTCCAGCACAACTAAAATACATTACGTAATAATAAACGGTTCAAGGTTAAAGGTTTGCCCCAAATACGTCTCTGGACGGAAGGCTCGCTCGCCCACTGCGTGTGCGCATGCCGGATATTGCACGCAATATAATGTAGCGTTATCTCACAGTAACAAGGTATTTTTAAGTAGCCAAGTAGTTCCTTCCAACTCAATAACAGCGAATCAATAGAAAACAGTATCAATAGAAAGAAGGGATTTCTTATAGAAATAAACAGTAGCTTTTTACAATTTTCTGTAATTCTGAGGTTTCCGTTTTATGCATATTTGTGTGTACAAAAAATGTTAACTAAATAAAATAATGAAGGCGCTGCAAATAAAATAATATTAATTTTCTATTGCATATCTTGTAAGAGTAAAATTTAATAAGGATGATTAGAATGTGTGGTCGCATTAAGAATGTTTTTATTTATTTATTTACATTATTGAATTCTATTGGGCATCATAAGTACTCACAATTTTATTGTATTTGTATATTAAAAAATTAAACCTTTTTCTTTCAACCCTTAAAGACTTCCCTTTCTAAAGAGACAAATCTTGCTGTGTTTCTGATATTTTATTCTTACTTCAAGACCACCAGTTGATTTATTAACAGATGGCGTTTATGGGCTAATTGACTTTGACTTTCTCAGTTCAACTTCAACAAATGCTGAATTTCGTATTATTATTTCATCCTGTACTTAACTTTTTTCTAAAATCAACAAAGATACCTACGCTGTGAGCTTTACATAGTTTTCCACAAATTTCCCACGGGTCACACCTCGGCTGTGGGCGGCGTCAACCACATCGACTTAAGAATTCAAGAGCCGTATAGACAGGTGAATACTGAGTGTCAACGTAACGGAGAACAACTAAAAGCAAATAAATCTTCAAGTGTCTCCATGAGATTGAATACCTAATTTTATTACAGTGAAATGCCTATGCCTATTCTTATTATGGCTTTCAAAAAGTCAAATTTCTTT
The DNA here is from genome assembly GCA_943193645.1 of Acentria ephemerella. Taxonomy (NCBI): domain Eukaryota; kingdom Metazoa; phylum Arthropoda; class Insecta; order Lepidoptera; family Crambidae; genus Acentria; species Acentria ephemerella. Next base: position 2,760,894 of record OW971886.1, on the reverse strand, counting down.
CAATGCATATTTTCACTTGCAATAAAAGTATCTATTTTACATAAAAACGCTTGGTAAAGCTATCTTAGTTGTTACTTACTGTCACTCTTTTGTAACGGAAAAAGACAAACATATTTAATACTACTTTAACAAACATAGATTTGATCCTATAAATATTACGATCGCTTTTTTTATAGATACCGATTGATTATTACTATTGATGTATATATAAGATTTGAATCGGATTATATTATAAGTTTAAAATTCGTAGTAGGTTTTGTTTAAGACATTAATATGTTTACTTACCTACTTGTCATTTGTCGGATTACATGAAGTAAACTATTGTGAATATTTTAATGCGGTCCTCTATTCTTGAAACTTTATAATTTATACTATAAACAGTATAATTATAACTAGGTCAGGATATTTCCTCTTTTACATAGAAAAAAGAAAGGGAATAAGCAATAAGTACACTTTTATGTAATTAAAGCTTATTGCAAACGACAAGAAAACTGTTTTTCTCAAAATCAATACTTTAAAGAAATAAGTATGCGTTTTCAATGAAGAGTGGATAATAAAATTATTAGGTATGTATTTTTCATTGTAGAATTTAAGTATCTAATACAATCTTTGAGTTACTAAGAAAGTCTGTGTTTATTCTACCACTGTCAAGAACTGTCATGTGTAAATTTTGTTTCTGAGTTATTCGCATGCAAATCACAAACACACGCAATCCTCGCACACTGCGCACAATGGTGGATAGGTGATGCTTGGAATACCTGAAAACCTGTTGACGTCATAGATTTTTAGTGGTCACGTACCTGTAACAAGAAGACAAAAATTATTTTGGTTATTGTTTTTTTATTTTTGCAATTTGTTAATATTTTTAATGTACAAGCGATTAATAAATGCCCTTTTATACGAAGTTCATATAAGAAAATTAAAAACCGAGTAATAATGGGTTATTATAACGTGTGTTACAACGTTAACGTTGTATACAATAATTATTAAATATTTTTATTTTATAGAAGTTCATTTTTACTCTGAATATTAATTTGTGTTTTAAAATTTAAAATTGCATCGATTAATTGATTAAATTTTGAGAGAGATGTGTATCTTTAGTTTGGCATGTAGTATTGACCTATAAATAGATGTTACATTAAGTCGTATAAGTAATTAAATCTAGCTTAGATTATTGTAAGTTATATTGTATACAAGTGTTGGTAGACCTTTTTTAACGAAGAAGAATCCGTTTATGGACCTACCCGCCTCTGGCTAAGCGGTGGGCGTTTGTGGGGCTCACCCAGTGCCTCATCAGAGTGGCACTCGCGATACCAACTACAACTCCCCGGTAGCTCCATTGTCCTTCACGGGAGTGACCTGCGTCCAGCCCAGCCTTATAACCGCGTTTTGCACTGATGGGGATTGCCAGAGTTACTTGTTACAGACTTCCACTCCAGAATCCCAGAATCACAGGGCGCCGCTTGTGCAATGCGTGCGTAGTAGCCACCCACATACGCAGCCACGTTTAGGGATGGACGACCACCACTCGCCCACTCGTCTACGCTTGAGAGAGCGGCTTGAGGATTGTTCTCTCCCTCCCACTCCATTGCCTCCTTTTGCAAGTGGACAGCCTTATCATGGTTGGCACTTTATTACCAACCGGCTCCCACTACTAACTACAACCCTTAACATGTTTGGAAGTGAGATATAACAACCGCCGAGTGCCGCACCTAGCTTACAACGCTCTCTTCGCTAGGTAGGGCATTCCATATGAGTACGCTCGGCCGTGACATCGGGGGAGTCGCAGTGATGACACCGCGGCGTCTAGCGTAGAAAAGAGGACGTCTTTTACTGAATCGATACAACATAATGAAAATGGAAATGAGTTTAATTTATTTTATACTCTCTGCATCCTCAAGACAATAAAAGAACTAATTGTGTTGGGTCTGCGCTACTTGACAGGTTTATAAACAATTGAAGTATTAATAACGTGAAGTTATTAAGCGAGCAACAAAATTGAAAACTTATATACATTTAAAAATGTTGTATTGAAATTGGTCATACGACGGAAAATACTAAAGAAAAAATAACAATGGCTAATCTCACGGCCATTATCGCTGCTTGAAGCGCGTAATCATTGACAAAGGTATTTATGTGGACAGAGACGGTGACACGACACAAATATTAAGTTTTACTTTTGGTCAATAGAACAGAGCTTAAAAAGCAGGTGTGAATTTAAGATGAAAATAAATTATTTTGACAATTTTTTTGAAAGCCGGTCGAGTGGTAAGTACAGATACCTGTAGACTTAGCCAGAGGTCCCGGGTTCGAATCCTTAATGAGTCATCGATGTTTGTATGTTTATTTAGTATATTCCTGATATTCATACACATATTACTATTTTTATATTTCTCCGTTTTTAACGATGCTTAATTTGGGCTCGATTTTATTAGTTTGAATTGAAATATTATTATTAATTTACGAAAGAAATTAAACAGATTAATAATTATTTTAGGTCGTTCGACTCATTTATGTAATATTTCAAGTATTAAATTCTTTACATATTTATTAAATAAGAACAGTCCCCTTGTTTCGTTATCATAAATTTTGTATAAATTTAACTTCTTTTGAAAAACGCAACATAGATGTTCATCTACCTCTTGAGCAGTGACAAAACGCAGCTTATCGGTTGTCATGCACTCCGTACAATTTTCTACGCGCCAGACGAGGGTAGAAGATAGATCTTAGTCGCCATCGTGGAAGACGCATACGTGTCTTACGAATTATCTAAAAACAATTCTCATAAAAATTACTGTGTGTTTTGTGAAGTTTCCTTGCCTAACCAGCTGGTGAAGGTTTAAAGTGGAAGACCATCGTGTGCAGTGGCAGCTCAAAGGTATGTGAGTGCATTATAGTTGTCACTGTTTCTTCTATATATTCGTATTTGAACATCGTGTCTCTAATTAATCGTGGACTGTTAAAAGTCTGTCCCAAAAGTAGCATAAAGCCACCAACTATCAGGTGCGTTTGCTACATTTTTATGGTGCCGAAACCCGGGAACTCCACTTTATTACTGTGCCGTAAATGTCAGTTTACTTATGGTATTTCTGGTTAAAATATTTTGCAATTAATAATTTCCTTATCTATTCATAATATCGCTTATTGGTTGCGGAATTAATTAATTCATCAGGATTTACTCATAATAAAATCTGTTGGTATCAGTACTTGCAAACTACACTAATTTACAAATCGTTATTTTATGGGGATTTTAATCGTTTAAATTATCGTTAATATCGTTTGTTTTTATTCGAGTTAGTGTGAGATCAAAATTAAGCAATCACTACAATTCATCGGTGCTTAATATTCCTAGCGGCTCACAATAATTCCTTTTCTTATACGTTTCATAATCGTCCTTTCAAGTGAAATAGTCATAGTCGTATGTAATCAAAATCGTACAAATTTATATGATTAAAACTATATAAATTTTACCTAAAATAATAATTATATTTTTATAATATTTTTTTTTCTCTTTCGGGTATTTGTGTTACGTTTTGTCAACCGGTTTTTCTTATCTACTTGTCGTTGAAATGTCACACAGAGGCGCAATGAAGTAAATATTATTATTTACATGAAAGTACATATTTACTGTATGGTTTCTCTTAACATTATTAGCTACAACACGTTTACACTCATATCCATACAAAATAATCTATTTCTCTTACTCGAAAACAACAAATCTTAACAAGAGCAACAAAATTGCTTTGTCGATTGTACTTGTTTACATTAAATTACTATCGAGTGGATGAAATTGTGCTTTTTACTTTAACTAGTAGGTACCGGAGTGTGAGTCATTGCGCGCTGTCGCGGTTTTAATCGTTTAATATAATTCTAAGTTCTAATTAAGCGTAAGGCTGGTTGCACACTCGCGTAAATTTGTGTTTGTATCATAATATTTTTTTGTTGTTTATTAAATAATAAGGGAAAATGTCACTTTTGAGTAAACGTAAATTTAGTGTTTTAAAAAAAGGTAAATCCAAATCTATGGAACTTGAATATACTACTCAAGATTTACCGTCATTGCGTAGAAAGCGAACGATTGCTCTTAAGCGTTTGACTAAGGCTTTAGAAGTCGGACAATTAACTATGCGTGATCCTTCTCAACAGGATTTATTTTTTTCATATCATCATGATATTAAACAATTAGCGGCGGCTTTTGAAGAAGCACATTTCACTATTTTAGAAATTTTGGACGATAATAGTGATGTTGATACTGACATTCAGGAACAATTCGATGACACTTTTTACAAAGTCGAGTCAATTTATCGTAACTTAACTCGTAATGAATCTTCGCAATATTCGAGGAGCCATAGTTCGTCATCGTCTAATATTCGGTTACCTAAAATAACACTTCCGGCCTTCTCTGGTAATATTAAGCAATGGCCCGAATACTTCGATACATTTAACGCATTAATTCATAATTCTCCATCACTTACCGACACAGAAAGATTTCACTATTTAGTATCATCTCTTAGCGGCGACGCTTTATCAATTATTAAGTCATTCCCTTTAACGCATGAGCATTATAACGATGCGTACCTAGCCTTATGCGGTAGGTATAAGAATAAGCGTGATCTCGCCTTTACATGCTGGCGCGATATCTTAAATATTGAATTTAAATGCAAAGATGCTAAGGAATTTCGTAAATCTCTCGACTTTTTTGAAGAAAATTTAAGTATTTTAAAAACAATAGACTTACCGGTTCAAGATTGGGATTTTATTTTGGTTTATCACGTATTGTCAAAATTGGATACAAATGTGCGTCGTAGCTTTGAAGAGAAGTATTCAGACATTGAGTTTCCCACGTACAATCAGTTGAAACTTTTCTTGCAATCAAAGTGTGAAGCTTTATTGCGCGATAATCATTTTTTAGACAATTCAAAGTTGAATAAGCCTAATCCTCAAAAGGTTTTACCGTTTCAAAATTTAACTAAGCATCATAATGTTTCACACGTGCTTGTAGCTGCCAAACACGATCAGCCTTTTGATAGTAACACCAAGGATAAGCAGACGTCGTATTGTAGCAAGTGTTCTTATTGTAATGAACTCCATTCGATAACAACATGTTCTGAATTTCTTAAAAAATCGGTCGATGAGAGGATAAATTTAGCAGAAGAAAAGAAGTGGTGCTTTAATTGTTTGAAGTCATCCCATCAACTCAAAAATTGTAATTCTTTCTTTTCGTGTCGTTCATGTAAACGTAGACATCACACATTGCTCCATCGGGATTTGGCTGAGACTCCGAAGCGAGATGTGACTTCGTCTTTGGTTTCGGGTTCTCAGACAAAAGCTACTGTTTTGCTGGCGACAGCCATTGTGCAGGTTAGAGATGTTCATGGTCACATGCAATCGTTCCGGGCAATCTTTGATACTGGTAGTCAAAGTAACTTTATAACAGAGTCAGCCGTTGAGCGTTTACAGTTAGTACCCACTCAAACTTCGATAAAGGTAACAGGGCTAGGAGAAGCCTGTGCTTCTATTAGTGGTGACGTGAACTGTTCTATAGGTACGAATAATAAAATAATTTTTAATTTAAAATTGCATGTTATATCAAAAATCTGCAGTGACCAACCGATAGCTAAATTAAATTCAACCCGATGGTCTCATATTAAATCATTAACATTAGCAGACCCTAGCTTTGATATTCCGGGACCAGTTGATATACTGTTCGCTGCTGATGTTTTCGCCGAATCGCTTTTGAGTCAACAAATCAAGGGAGACCAAAATCAACCTATCGCATTTGAATCTTTATTCGGTTGGCTTCTGCTTGGTAAGACTCAATTACCTACTTCTACGGTGTTATTTACTTCCACATTCCCTACTAATAATGACTACGAACTAAACTCTTTAGTGAAAAGGTTTTGGGAGTTAGATTCTGTGCCGAAGGCAACTTCATTGACACCAGAAGAAGTTCTTTGTGAACAAAAGTTCATGGTGGAGCACTGTCGTGATACATCGGGTAGATATGTAGTCAAATATCCCTTCAAAGATGATTCTGAGCCGACTTTTGAGGGCTCTCGAGACATAGCTTTACGTCGATTCTATGCAATTGAAAAACGACTATCTCGAGACCCTGAATTACACAAACAATATTGTGACTTTATGGCTGACTATATCGAGTCAAAACACATGGCGCTTGTTCCTAGTGACCAAGTAGGTTTGGGAAAATACTATATACCACACCATTGCGTTTTACGTCCTGATTCTACTACGACGCGATTGAGAGTGGTCTTCGATGCGTCTGCCAAAGACTTTAACGCTTGTTCTTTGAACGATACTCAATTAACAGGTCCTAAACTGCAGCCCGACATATCAAAAATCCTTTTACGTTTTCGACAACATCAAATAGTTTTCATGGCGGATGTTCGGCAGATGTTTAGGCAGATTCTTGTGTCGCCTTGCCATCGTGACTATCAACGTATTCTCTGGAGAGCTTCGCCTCACGAAGCACTTCAAGAGTATCGTTTGAATACTGTCACTTATGGTGTGGCCTCCTCTCCATATCTCGCTTGCCGTACGTTGCGACAGCTCGCTGACGATAACGGAGATGCATACCCTATCGCTAAACAAATTATAATGACCGATGTATACGTTGATGATGTTGTTTGTGGTTTTGACGAATTCGACCTTGCTCACGCAGCTAAATCGCAGCTCATTAATCTCTTTAACTTGGGGTGTTTTCAGCTCCGAAAATGGGTTAGCAATAATACGCAATTACTATCTGATATACCAACCGATGACCGCCTCCAAGGTTCAGTATCATTGGACAACACTGAACCTTCACCTCTAAAAGTTCTTGGCCTAAGATGGGATCCATCATGTGATGTTTTTCTTTTTACCGTAAAGCCTTCAAATCAACCGTGCACTAAGCGTGCAATTCTCAGTGAACTTGCTAGAATTTTTGATCCTCTGGGTTTTTTATCACCAGTCACAATCCAAGCTAAATGCTTGATCCAGAAACTCTGGATTCTCGGTGTGAATTGGGATGAAAAACCACCTAATGAGGTCGTCCGCACGTGGACATCTTACACTGATCAACTTTTGCAGTTGACAGATCTTCGTATTCCACGTAAACTTACCTGTTTGAAGTCAAAATCATATGAGCTGCATGGTTTCTGTGACAGTTCAGAGTACGTTATTCTAACGAGGCTGGTGTCATTCAAGTTTCCTTTGTTTGTTCAAAGGCTCGAGTCGTACCGTTGAAACGAATTTCACTGCCAAGATTGGAGCTTTGTGCTGCATTCTTGTTGGCTGATCTTTTCAAGTTTGTAAAAGATACTTATATGTCTCACATTCCAATCGATTCTGTGTACTTGTGGTCAGATTCGACTATCGTTTTATCCTGGCTACGCTCACATTCCTCGCGCTGGACCACTTTTGTCGCCAATCGAGTAAGCCACATCCAAGAAGTTACACTTCCTGATTGCTGGCACCATGTTTCGTCTGGAGATAATCCAGCTGACATCTGCTCTCGTGGTCTTTTTCCGAGTGAAATCATTCACAATTCTCTTTGGTGGGCGGGTCCGGCTTGGCTTTCACAAGACCAACAATTGTGGCCATCATGCTCAGAGTCTGTGTCTCAAGATGAAGAGCTTATTATACAAACTGAAGCTCGTAAGTCAGTTGCGCTGATTACTGGGCAGATGTGTGATGAGAGCAAGTCCAGTATTTTTGATCACTTGTTACAGCGCTTCTCATCTCTAGAAAAGCTTTTGGGCGTTCTTTGTTACATTAATCGTTTTGTCAATAACTGCCAAAATCCTAAAAATAAAAACACAAAGTCGTTTTTAAACAATATAGAGCGTCGTACCGCATTGATGCAAATTGTCAAATATGTCCAGTTAAAATCATTTTCTGTTGAGATCTTTCACTTACAAACTGGGAAACCGGTAATGAAACAATTTCGAAAACTGAATCCTTTTATCGATAACAGTGGTGTCCTCAGGGTGGGCGGTAGATTATCTCGCTCAGGCCTAGAATATGAGCAAAAGCATCCTGCTCTCTTGCCCTCTGATCATGCCGTTACAAATTTAATAATTAGTTATATTCACCGTAACTACTGCCACCCTGGAGTAAATACCACTCATTTTTTGTTAATACAACAGTTTTGGGTCATTTCAGCCAAACGTACAGTTCGCCGTTGCCTTTCGAAATGCTTAAAATGTTATCGATTGCACCCTCAACCGTTGCAACCGTTTATGAGCGATCTTCCTTCATACCGCGTTAATCAAGTCAAGCCATTTTCTGTGGTGGGTGTAGATTTTGGTGGGCCATTCCGTATTAAGTTAGGTTCTCATCGTGGTGCCAAAATAGACAAGGCGTACCTCTGCTTATTCGTTTGCCTAGCAACGAAGGCTGTACATTTAGAGGTCGTCTCCACACTATCATCTGACGGTTTTATCGCTGCCTTACGCCGTTTTGTAGGACGTCGCGGTCGCTGCAATGTAATTCACGCGGATTGCGGAACAAATTTTGTCGGGGCGCGTAATCAACTGTCCTCTCTAATGGAATGTGCTTCTCATACCGAAAAAATTGAATTTAAATTTAATCCCCCATCGGCTCCCCACTTCGGTGGTGTTTGGGAGATTCAGATAAAAGCGGCCAAAACACATTTATATCGAGTTGTTGGTGACCAAGTCTTAACATTTGAAGAGCTAACAACGCTTTTTGTACAAATCGAAGCCGTTCTTAACTCCAGACCATTGTGTCCTGTCAGTGCTGATCCCAACGATTTGTCAGTATTGACTCCGGGACATTTTTTAACTTTAGAGCCTTTGACAGCAGTCCCCGATGAAGATCTCTCTTCGGCTAACATTAATCGGCTTTATCGGTGGCAGTTGCTTCAATCTTTCCATCAAAGTTTTTGGTCCAGATGGAAACACGAATATCTCAATTCATTAACGCAACGTGCCAAATGGACCAAAAATTCGAAACCTCTCTCCGTGGGCTCAATGGTGATTATTAAAGATGATAATCGCGCACCGTTACACTGGACTCTAGGACGGGTACAGCAGCTAATAGCTGGGGTTGATGGAACCGTTCGCATCGCGTTAGTGAAAACTGCAACCAATAGCGTTATTCAGCGGCCGTTGGTAAAATTATGCCCTCTACCAATAGAGTACTAATTTGACGAACGCTTTATAGTTTAACTTAGATTCTAGAAGTTTATCATTATTATTTAAGCTTAGTTTATATGTAGTAAATATATCACGTATCGTCATATATTTTAACTGGAAAATGCCATAGACATTTTGGTGGGCGGAATGTTTCGTTATCATAAATTTTGTATAAATTTAACTTCTTTTGAAAAACGCAACATAGATGTTCATCTACCTCTTGAGCAGTGACAAAACGCAGCTTATCGGTTGTCATGCACTCCGTACAATTTTCTACGCGCCAGACGAGGGTAGAAGATAGATCTTAGTCGCCATCGTGGAAGACGCATACGTGTCTTACGAATTATCTAAAAACAATTCTCATAAAAATTACTGTGTGTTTTGTGAAGTTTCCTTGCCTAACCAGCTGGTGAAGGTTTAAAGTGGAAGACCATCGTGTGCAGTGGCAGCTCAAAGGTATGTGAGTGCATTATAGTTGTCACTGTTTCTTCTATATATTCGTATTTGAACATCGTGTCTCTAATTAATCGTGGACTGTTAAAAGTCTGTCCCAAAAGTAGCATAAAGCCACCAACTATCAGGTGCGTTTGCTACACCCCTATACTTTTCGGGAAATGTCCTTCTACCTAATAATTAATAAATAAATGGGTAAATGTCTGATGTAATTGTTACTTGTATACAGTTATATCGACAAATACAAACACAAATCTGTTTTTGGCTTTCTTTTCTATTGTAACTGCGATAGGCGTTTTTATTAAACTCCTACTGAGAATTTCGTTAAAAGAATTTGAAGGCACGGCACTCATTGAATATTCTAGTCTGCTTTATGATTTCCAATACTGCATTCTAATCTGATTAACGCAGTGAGAAATACTTATATATTTTTTATTTGTAAACTTGAAGTGTGTTGTGTTTTACAATACAGACTAAAGTTTATATTAAATAATATTTTAATTAAGGTATTATATGCTAAACCATAACTCTCAATCGTGCGTGACTAAGAAATAGAATGTAATATCTTTTTACATAAAATAACATATACTTATACTTGACTGTTTCCGATATTTTATAATCAGTACGAAAGTCTCATGAATTTGCTCTACCTACTTCATTTATTTAATAAGCTTGCGGACGCTACGATTATTGTAAAGTTCAAGATAATAGAATTTTGCTATCAGACAAAATACACGTCTACATTAAAACATACTGAGACTATGTATAGAACTGTGAAATCGGAACTTTTGTTGCACTTTGTAGCCTGTCTCCTCTCTAGACAACTCAGAGAGACTAACTCTACAAATTTGACAATTGATGGCTTCTCTTTGATTTTAAATTTTTAAATCCTTTGCTATTTTCACAAGCTAAGTTGCGGTTTAAAGAAGTGTACATAAAGTACCTTGCTACATATACAATGGAGCAAATTTTTTTTTATTGAACTGAAGTGTATTTATGTATTAGTGTAAACAATTTACCAACTTTTAAATTACAACAAGTTGTTTATTAAATTATCATTATGATATCACAAGAATTCTCGGAATATTAGCTATGTTTGGGGTCTGTAAAATATTCCTTTAAAGTATACCTTTCTGGAGCATGTCAATCGATTTTCGTGCGTAGGTAATTTTCGTGAGATCTTGATCACAAAAATAACTTAAAGTTATTCAAAAGCAAGCCGTGAAATATTGTTATACAGTTATTGAAAATCATTTTAAATGCGTAGTTCAAACGACATAGACTTGTTTGGTTATGTTTCTAGGGAGAGATATACGTAAAGCGAGTCATAAGATGCACGTAATGGAGTAAAGGAAGCTGGTAATTTTATTTTATATATATTTTTAATTGGTACTCATATAATTATAATTGCTTATTATGGTTACTATAATTCATACTTATATAACTCTTCTCGTTGATTAGATTCACTACGTCTGACAGACAATGACCAAATATTAGGCGGTGAAAATAGAAGATATTCAGACGAAAATGTTTAAAAATAAACAAACCAGTTCCAACATCGAGTTTAATCCAGATATTATCGAATAATATTTTAAAGATAGAGCCATTTTAAAATGCATAATAATTATCAAATAGTGTTCTATATTACAGATATCCAGCTGTCTTGGAAATACACTTTTTACCATTTAAAAGTTTGACAAGTTCGTCTACCTATACACAAATTAATGTGTTAATCTTAGTCACCTGACAGAAACCCGCGTAAGGACATTCTAGTTTTTGTTTAACACGTATTGATTATAAGGAACCGTTACCAACCGGTTGGTCAGTTCACGAAAGCTCGTTATTCTGTCCGGAGTCAAGGACGGCAGTTTTTCCATTTAGTTCTTTGTAGGACACATGAACCAGTTAATGTTAAACGATTCTGTTTCGAAAATTCAACACTTATTATAGCGACCATATTATATATTGACTATTATATTATACCTATTATTTACATGGATTATGTGAACTTGTTGTACTTTATACTCTTTGAGGGTTCCGTACTTCAAAAAAAAACAAAGAACCCCTTATAAGATCACTTCGTCACTATGTCTGATATCAAGGCTCTTTTTTTTAACTTGTGGTAAATATCTTGATAAACGAATTGAAATTCTTAAAAGCTAGGTGTTATATTACTCAGTTTCGTGACATCAACTTTTTGTAAAACTTTGAATTGAACATTTTACTTATTTACAATGTCAATGGCATCACGTCGCCAGTCCATAAGCGCTTGTTATTTTCACACAAAATAAAATCCCTTACTCCAACATTTGCACTAGCAAAGGCGGCTGTGTTCTTTCTCGTTAAAGTCTATCTATCAACCGGTCACTAATTGTATAATAATCTTCTCTTCATGACCGTTATTAGTCATCACCGCAATGCTTCGAATAAGATCCACTACACGCAAAACTTCACACCACAAACCTCCGTTAAGTGACTCTTGTCGATTTATCTTTGACTATGGAAGAACCTAACGATTAATATGCTTTACAGATATCTAGAACTAATTATGAAAATTTGGCAATAACTCATAATTTATTACAAGATTTATTGATTAAATTTCCAACAAAGTTCAGTCTTCCAAAAAAAACTTCTTTGTAACAAAGTTAATAGAAGCGTAAACTGAAATAATTATCCTGGAACCGATATGATAAAAGAATCATCCGAAATACCAAAACCATTTCTAGTACATAACGTCAAGTGTTTCAAATATACCTTGTTTATTAGCTTATAAAGGATATGTATCAGTATGAAACTATGGGAAAATCGTGGAAAATACAATTTATAAAGTTTTTTTCTGTTGCATGTGTATAACACCCATTTGCAATCCGCCTTAACATCGTGTTCCTGTGCGCTATTTGTGAGTTTCCCAACACTTGATATATTGATTCCTTTTACGTAATATATGTTAAGTGGTCTTACTACCAAGGTTGCGTGTTGAAAGGAGACTGTTTATATCGTTTGGCTAATTATAATGCTGTACAGTCACAGATACTCATAATGAGTACTTAGTTGTTTAAGTTGTCTAGACAATTCCTGTGACACTAACTAAAAAGATGCTATTTAAAGAACCATGATTGGCGATGATTATTGTTTCTCTCCAATCTTTTACACCAAGTTAGATTTTTTCTATTGTATTTATTTCTGTTGTTTTAAAATTATTTTCTTTCCAATGATTTCCTTAGCTCATAGATGTTGTTTTCATAATGATATGCTTATTTGATGGTTGTCTTGGGTTTAATCTCGGTAGTGACAGTTATTTGAATGATGAGTATGAATATATTTTGTGCAGGAGTCATTGACGTTTGTATGTTCATTTTAAAATTTAGCTTTTATTCGTAACCTAATATTGAAAAAACGATCTCATACCTATTGATACTTAATTATTACTGATGATTCATACTTTTTTATGTTCCTCATAAAACTAATGAATAAAAATAAAAATTCCGTACTACTGAAAAGTAACTTGCTCTAGTGCATCAAAAGATAATAATAAATTGTCGAAAACCTTGTTGTGTTTATCTGTGTACCCACGGGATAGACGTGTCCTTATATTCTTGATTATCTCTCTACCTTGCGACCTTATCAGTTATTTTCCAATCTCTTATTGAAACTGTAAAACAAATGAAGTCATGACTTTTTATTCCGCTTGGAAAGTCCGCATTTAGTAACAATACCGTCTGAATCTAGTCACGAGCCACGAATTTCCAACTTTCCTCTCACCGTCAAATTTCGAACAAACTGCTTAGAGTTTCTAGCTGATAATAATTACAGTGAAATTGTTCTCTTATATACTATTTCATTTACTCACATCTGAAATGGTCGCATTACATTACTATTCTTTGTTAATAATATAAATCGTATCCAATACTTTACAACAGGTTCGCTGATCAAATCAAAAATATCTTTTATTTACTACACGTTTTTAGAATGTGTGGGTCTCTTCTTTTAATTTAAAAAAAACCTGTATTAGTAAATGTCGCTGATGTCATTTCCATACAATTTGACAACTGACTCCATACTCGAATTCAAATGGTTGAACTCGATTGAAACTCTCACTAAAGGTAATGGTCAAATAATCTTGTCAACTTCATGCAGTTGCCACGCGTTTAGATGCCCGTATTTAGAAACGATTTCTTATCATTGATCTGCCCAAACCACATCATGATGTAACAATAGACGCTGAAACATTTCATGAAATTTAAGACTGTTATGAAAACTAAGTAAATGAAATATATCGATACAAATTAAGTTTATTAATCACATACTAGTTGAACTTTAACATTAGTGACTTACCAGAATCATTGGCTCATGCGCAATATAAAATATTATATATAGCGTCTGATTAAAGGAGTACATAGTCTGTTCACAGATCATTAAATAAAATGGAGGATTGAAATGTTAGCCAAAGGAAGTCTAAATAATAATGAATAGTTAAATTAATTCTTCTTTTTTACCTGTAAATCATTTCATTTAAAATAAAAACTTAAAATCTTACCTAAGAGTTACAAATTCATGTCGCGTTATTAAATTTAAACATATTCATATCATTTTTGCTATGCCTTAGACAATTACTAAGCTAAAATAGTTATGACCTGCGTAAACAGTCCACCAGTGAAGGTTAACGGTATCGATTGTGGGAAAAATGAATCACCTTTTACAGTTTAGGGAAAGAACCTCTTTTATACTTAAATAGAGGTTACCATTTTTGAAAAATGTTTAAATTTTTCTGCAATTTATAATCAGTTCCTTTGGCTTAGTTTAGGGACGTTAATAATTTATTTTTTAATCTCATTCACACTTGATGAAAATGTAATAAATATGTATTTAAATATGTAATTCATAAATTTTTTAAGGGTTACAGTCAAAGTTTAAATAAAAAAATATCTTGATTTAAATAGACTGACTTCTAAGTTCTTTTAAATCGTCAAAACAGGGAATATGTATGAGAAAAATAAATATAATTGAAGGTATGATCCTGGTAATAGTAATAACTTAATGTGTTTAAATAGTTAAATTCATAATCCTACAACTAAAACTGACACTTATATGCATATTCCTAATTAGAACTACCATCGCTTCGACGAATTAGTAGCTGCTGGAATTTATAGGAATTTATAACTAAATATTTTCAATTGAGTGATGTGTTAATATCTTAAATATGGGATGTTTAAATAAGCCGGCCAATTACTGCTGCGACCACACAATATTTTCTAAATGATTTTCTTAGATTTTTTGTTGTCATTCACTTTTAAAATATCGGTCACGAAATCGCGTGGCCTGCTCGCACACGCGAAATACTTTACATTTTTGTAACATTTTTCCTTTGCGTTGAGAAAGAATCATAATTCATTTTTCTGCGACTTTCAGTGAAACAATTTTTGTTATTTCTGTCCTTCTACCTTCTGTGTCTCTCTCCTTATATTCCTCTTCCTTTCTTCTCTGTTCCTTCTTATAAACTATATAAAATAAACTACATACTTCAATATAATTAAGGCAAGCATCTTCTTTTAATTAATACTTTTGCTTTCATTCATAGCAAGAGAAAAACTATTATGGAACTTTATAACTTTTTTAAAGCTTGTTATTTTGAAACTGAATATTAGTGTATATTCCAAAATATTTCACTGGAAAACCAAAAACATTGGGCAACTATAAAACATCAATACTATCTTATTATGACACCTAAAGAAGTATGTTTGTTTGAGAAAAAATATTTATTCGTACTTATAAGAATATTTCGCTGAAATGAAGAACCCCTAAGTCAAATGAAAGGTAAATAATAACAACTATAACAGTTTTACTTAACACTCATAAAACAAACCCACTCTCAAACATGAAAGTTATTTAAATACATGCATTTTGGAGTTCATTTAGTAAATTCTTGTGCACGACTCGCATATCACTGGCTTTTTATGTTGAGAGTATGCGCAGTGATCACTTCGTTATTCAGTTGTTCTGCCGGGACGCGTATTAACACTGATGATTTTTTATATTATATATTTAGTTATAATATCTACCTACTAAGGTATTTAAGGTATTTTTAGGTAGATCTTTTGTATGACACTACCTACTATCACTTTTTAAAATAATATAGGGAACATTTTCAAAAGAACAAAATAGATGTAAATGATGATAGAAATTTGTTACAATATTCTTCAATTTCAATACATTTTTATCTTGTCAATTTCTAGAATTTGTTTATTATATTCCAACAATTTCCATATCACGTATAGATTGTACTTTCCAGAATTTACAGGAAAGAGAAAGAGGTCATACCCAAAAGATTGATAATGTCACGTAAATTACCCTCTTTCAACAGTGAATCAAAGATTTGACTGTCAGTGGATGAATTACAGTTATTTCAAGAAAATATAGCATATCAAAAATAAACTATAGCACCTGAGAAAACAAAAAAGACATGGCAACAATTTATTTCAGAAAATTTTCTAGATTTAACTATTCAAGGCTGAAATTAATATTCAGTGTTTTATTAGCCCTCTAATATATTAGAACATAAATTAAATTAAATTTTACAAACTCACTGTAAAATAGTTCCGAATTCCCCATATATTTTGGTGTCGACTAGAATGAAATCGGCGCGCACCAACGTGTGTAATTATGATTGCAACATCGCTGTTTGCTTTTACGCGGCCGGACATCATCGTAGCGCACGACATTTCTCGGAACCGTGGAGATATAAGTCTGTTGTATGGACAAATGAGACAAGCGCACAATTTCTCAAAAGCTTTCATAAACTTTCATGCATCTTACTAATTTTCATTTGAATTTACCAGTAAAATGTTAAAGTGTATTTGTGTAATAATAAGAGAAACTATTTCTTTAATTTCTTATATTGTGGATACTATCAAAAGTTAAATATGTATCTATCTGAGCGTTCCACATCTTTCAATTTGAAATGTCCTCGTGTACGTCGCACTGGAGGTCAGAGACATATTGTATCAGTTACTGAAGATACCATCAAAATGTATTATATACATCCTTCTGTGCACAAGCCGACACAAGATGAAGCCATTAAATAAAACAAGAGGAGAGTCGTACCGCTGGAACCACAACATTGCCTTGTTGACACCATGGTTGCAGTTAGAACGTTGTTACTACAACCATGCATGTAGAAATGATAAAAAAAGATTATACCTCACTTATCCCTGACTGTCTTTTACTGACTCAAAAAAAAGAATGATCGAAAACGATACACCACTTAATTTGTATCAAGACGGGTTTTAAGCAATTTGCGCCAAAAATGTCACCATCAGTTGTTTTATTGACATATTTAGTTTTTGAGAGGATAGGCTTAGGTTATATTGAGAGACCGTTTCTCTCTTTTCTTAAAACTACGATAAATAATGCGGTGCCACATATTTCTAAAGAGTGGACAGTGAAAACGACCATTACACACAAAAACTACGTACAGACTTAAAAACCTTCATCTTTTCTAAAATCGCTAAGAAGAACGTTCAATAAGCAGTTTCAAATTTAATAGCAATTAGATGTCTATTTAAGATTTCAATTGATAAATAAAAAGCACGAGTCTTTGTAATTACGCGCCCGTCTAATCCCAAATTCCCGGAAGCAGCGGCCCACGCGCGACATCAAACAACGCTCGACAAATAAGAGTCATCGACATTATTCTTTAGGCAGATATGAGAGCCGACAGTTGTCTCATCATCTCTCCCGTGACGGACAGACTCCGACAAAGTTTGTTATTAAACTCCGTCCCAAATGCAAAAATAACATGCGATAAGTAGGTACCTACGCAGAATAAATGTGTTATTAAAATTAATTACATTTTTTTTACTCCTACACTACTAGTACTAATTTACCTATTTCTCAAAAGTAACATTAAGAGCTTGTACTAAATAAAGGTGAAATATTTGCAAGCTTTAATGAGTATTATAATGGTAAATAAGTTTGAAACAATACTAAAAATCGACTTCGAAACACAAAAAATCCAGATATCATGGGTGCTAATCGAAGTAAGGGCGGATAGCTATGGGACGAGTACGTGTATTTCTACAAAAAAACAAAAGTATTTTACTTTTTCAACCAACATTTTTTATCACTGATTGTGGTTGGAATATTTGATTAAAGAGAAATATTCGCATGAAAAATTACACTTGAATGAAAATTATGATTGTATAATAGTTCTAAACTAAAATCGACTTCAAAACATTAAAAAGAAAAAAATTATACAATTTTAGTGCTTATATAATTTAATAGTATTTTTCTAGTTTGTGCCACCTTGTTTATAGAAATAAAAGAAAGTAAAGCACCGACTCCAGTAATTATTTTTAAAAAAGATAAGTACTCAAATTGAATTATTTTTATCTTTCGTTCAGAACTTTTACACAATTATAATACTCATTCAAATGTAATTTTTCATGCGAATATTATCCCGTTATAAGATATCCCAAACCCGTTTAATTTTTGCACAACACAAAACATCATATAACCGTCTGCCCCTATTGAGATTCGAATCAAAGACATCTGATTTACCTACTAGAGAAGTTTATATTTTTTTATTTAAACATACAGATTTTTATTCTACCTATTATTCCTTTAAATGTTTAAGTTTATGTATAGTTGGAAAACAAGCGTTAAAATGTAAATTTAATTATACTTTGCACGTAATTCGAACATTTTCATTATTTTAATTGGTGTATGTTAACTATAAAGAGATTAGTTACGTGCGAAATTATCCCCATATAACAACACGTGTCAGCTTTATCCATTACTTTCCAAGTAATTAGATATTCACGAAAGGGTAAGCCGATAACATCTACGACCGATTCTCTACGGACTCTTACATTTTTTTATAGTTCCATTCCATTTTTAGCGTTCAAACGTTTAGGGCTACAGTTTTCAAATTTTCACAGTATGTGCATGTTATTGACACAAAGTCATATAAATTGTCAAAAAATATCTTTTTATTTTCTGGAAACCTAGATACGGCAGAAGCTACATACTCTTTAATTTTTGGGAGTATTTAGAGAACAAGATCATTTTATATAAGATAATTATGTCACGCTGAGAACTTTCAAAAAGTTAAATTACACAGATAAGTTGCATGCAACTTTACACGTAACGGGCAACACACGTATCATGAGGCGCGAATTAAGGTTTTGTTACATCGAAATGTCAGTTTGGGGCTAAATATGGGAACAGGAGTTTTCAGTTTCGTCAGAAAATAAGAAAAAAATATAACTTAGTTAAACAATGAAGAAGTTAATTGCCTTTAAAAATAAGTTTTGCTTCTCTACATCATTGCTTCCTGATATTCATAATACCAAAACTGATTTTCGTTTATTTTTTATTTAAAATGCAGTACCTATGTCGCTGGAAATAAAGTTCATTCAAGTAAACGCAAGCCGCAATATTTTTTCCAAAGCTGTACCATTCGGAGTTTAATTTATTAGTTTAAATAATAAATTTATGTACCTATTTATGTTACTAACTAGAAAGTCTTATTATCCTAGATTAAAATTATCCTTTGAGATCTTTACACACACAGGTGTGTGTAAATTTTAATTGATTCGTAATCTCTCGTTCCTTTTAGTCGTAACCTGTCAATTCATATGACTACGACAGCAGTGCCTCTCAAGAGGTATTGGAGATTACTTTTATATATGCATATTTATAGGTTATGAGATCGAAAGATGTTTTAATCTTTCGCATTTTATTATATATTTATTGACTATTGAATATGAATAATAACGAGTTCTATGCAACTTGCAATCACGAAACGAGTTATAAAAATTACTTATTTTATTGCGACGTGACAACTAAGTTCTTAAAGTTTTAAATGCTTTATAATTTGCAATAACTACATAATTTATTACGTTATTAATAGTACAAATGGCATCACTTACGCTCATTTATTGGTCTATAATTGATAGTTGCTTAAGTAGAATCTTCTCTTTTCAGGGGCTGTGACTCTACCATGGATAAATAAAAGCAAAAAAATAAAAGCACTTTACTTTTTTCTCTTTCTATCTTATCAAATACTCATAGCTGTCATTAGCCACACTGCAGTTATATCTTTATTTGTGAAAGAGCCTATTGTTTTCAGATTTAAAACAAGAATGAGTGAACTGAGATTAGTTTCTAGCTACGGCATCTAGGTCTAGAATCATGTCTTTCTTAAGTTGGACATAAATAGTTGATCTTTATGATTTCGAAGTCTAAAGAAAAGTTTCTTTCAAAATGTGAGAAAACAAGCCCAGTTCCACGATCGTGGGCATGAGTATTATGTGATGTTACACTTTCACGCTCTTTTATATAGATAGTCTTTATAACTTAATGATTGGCTTTTAGTCTGATTTTGATTGGTGACCACACCGTTTTTTTAAGGGTAAGGGCATTTGATAAAAAGAAAATCTCTGAGTATACGACTGTCTTGCTCTTCACTGCCGTAATATTCTCAATCGAGCAAATTTTTTAATATTTACAATTAAATATACAGTTGATCCCGTTTCTGTAGAAGCGATAACTGAGTGTGTATTGTCCGCGCCAATGTGTACGTTTATGTTGTTTTAATAATTGGTCATTAAGGCCTCGAGATTGTGACGGCAATTCACACGCGCTATCGATGTGGGAGATCTGCATTCATTCAAAAGGGGTGACCGGGATGTGAGAATATTTGAGATATGCTTAACAATAATAGCTATAAGGGACATCTTATTCAATTAGCTTAGATGATTTTAAGTGCATTATAATACGTTATGTTAATGAAGATATAACCGTGATGTAATTAAAAAAATCGCAGCGATAATAATTTTACACCGGGCTTATTATGTTGGGCCACAGCACTAGATCAAAGCGTGCTGGCTAGGTACAGCGAATTGTCAATCCGCAGTACCTACTTCAAAGCTATTTTGTGGTCAGTTCTTCGGCTATGTTGTAACTGCTGATATGCCGATCTTGCTCATCTTTTTCAAAAATAGCATCCATTTTATCCGTAGCAGGGCGACCAGAGCGAGGTTCATCTTTGACATCAAAGTTCCCGCATTGTGAACGCTTAAACAAACTTTATGCTACTCTTACTGACACTGCATTAGGTCCATAAATATCACAAATTTTGTTCACGGATTACCTTTTTTGTAATGAAATTTTAAAATGTTTCTAATTTTTTCATTCGATTCACTCATTTTGACAAAGAAAAACAAATAAAAAATAGTCGGCAACAAAATTTTCCTAATTTGATTCTTTTTGAAATTTCACCTTTTTTATGTCATGCCAGATACAAATAGTACAGCCAAAGATATTTTATTACAAGTACATACTATACTATATGAGAAAAGACTTTTTCCCAGAACTAATACATTATAACTAATCTCCTTAGATCAGTTAATTAAACTGAAAATATTTCATGTTTTTATCTAGTCTGGATCCGTTTATGTTCGGTTATTACATTTTTTTGTCGTAGCTATATTTCTATTCTATATTTCATTCTCTTTCTCCTTTGCCATAAAATGTCACAATTCCATCATTACCGTAAAAATTTTTACACTGCATTTCAAATAAGAACAGCAAAAATTATTATTATATAGCCCTACTATGGATTCACAATATAAATACATTTCACCACTTCACTACACCACTTCGAAAGGAAAGTCATCACACTTTATTTATTATTACCTATATTTTTTAAAATTTTTCATTTTAGAATTTTAACAACTGAGTTCAAAGAGGGCAACCATGCATCTGACAGTGATTGGATGTTTTTTTTATATAAAGCACAGCAAATGACTCGACACCACCTGATGATAAGCAGTAGAAGAGTTAATATGTGAAGATAGCTAGGTATAATAGGTACTGATCTTTATCATTATACTCATATCCGTCCCACTGTTGGGCACAGGCCTTACTACATGGGAGAGACTTGGTGGGTGAGAGCGGTTGCCATAACCACCGGAACCAACAGCTAAACGTGCCTATCGAACCACGGAGAGATCGTGATAACACATTATGATGGTTCATCCAGGGATTGACCATTTCGAAAGTTGCTTTGTTTTCGTAGTCATAACGTTCGAATCACTACGACAACGAGCTCCTCAAATGAAATACTTATCTATTTTTTTATTTATATATATTTATTTTAAATGTCCAATATTGGGTAGTATACCCTTTCATAGAAAAAAAGAATTATTAAAAAAAATTGAGATTTCACAAGGTTATCTCGCAAGAAAAGTAGAATTTTGAACCTCTAAGTCTCCAAAAATCATTTAAAAAGTGTAATTATTATTTATATGTTATTTGTTAGAAGTTCTCTTCTTAACTTACTAATTTCTAGAATTTTTACACTGGCTCACCCAAAGTAAGGGTTTATAATGGTCAGGAATGGGTTATTTTAGCAGGAAGTATAGTATTAGTAGTAATAATATATATTTAATACTAAAATTCTTGAGTAGTCTGACGTTAACTGTTCCTAATGCGTGCAACGGTGAACAGTGAACTTTGTGAATATATATATTATTTAGTTAGTTCAAAAGTATGTTTTTCTGTACTTAAAATTGCATAAAGTACAAACGAGTCTAGTAGGCAGTTTAAAAAATATTTAAACTGCTTTTATTTAGTTACCGTTTTATATATTTTAAACCAAATACCTATAGTGTCTATTCTTTAAAATCCTTATCCGTTAAACAAAGTATAAGAAAATTAATTCAAAAACTTAGATTAAAAATGAAATAGGACAATTATACATCATAAAAACGCCTTGTAATATATTATAGTTATAATAAGTTTGTTTTCTAAATAAATAACTATTTTAATATGTTCAACATGGAAATAAAATGAAAGCCATTATTTTCTATTTAATGATTATTCTTGTTTTGTTTAATTTTCTTATATTATTTCTATTTACATTTGCAAGGAAATATAGTATATGATAATCTGGTCGGTGCGACTTAACTTTAAACATCACACTATTTATATTTTTCTTTGTCATCTAAGTGAGTGTTGTTTTTGGAAAATAAAAAATATTCAATCCTATAGAACTGGAGTTTAATAAAAAATTACTAATTATTCCTTAATTAATGAAAATTGATTTACAAGTTCGCATGATGCTAATATCTATATATGAAATATTTAAATAATTTGAAAACTGTTGTGGTATTTTAAGTTAAAACTATTCAGTCTTATCCAACACGCACATGGAAAATTAATTCTAATATGTGAATTGAAATAGAATAGGGATATGTTCAAACATCAAATGTAATTATTTTTATTCCACTAAATCAAAAAATATGTAGATTATAACTATAAATATTAACTATAAATTTACCAGTTGATTCGTAGAGAATGCTATAGGCATCAGGACCGCACGTTGTATTATTTTTTGCAAATAAGGTTAAATAAATAAATAAACACAATTTTATGAAGTTTTTAACTTTCATTTTCATATTGCCTAAGAGTCAAGGTAATATTGATTTTCTGACTTTTTCTGTCATTTCCGAAACAAATTTTTATAAGTTACTTTAGTAATATTTGAAAAAGTTACTTATTTATCAGAAAGCTAGTATTGTGCAAAAGTATGAACACGAAATAATGTTTAACCTTTGGGATCAATATAAGACCTCCATGGAATAGACTATAACTCTGCGTTTCTTGCTTGAAACTACAATTAGCACTTGCATTAAAATTAACGACGGCAGAGGTTCAAACCATTCTTCTTGTTGCGGTGTTTTTATGATGGTAGAGTGCATTACCCAGGGATAACCCTCGGTCAAGGGCTTAAATTAACAATTAGCGCACACACTCACCTTACAAGGTTCCGCATCATGGTTGTTCTTATAGAAGCTTAGCGAGGATTATTGTAAATTTAAAAAAACACTTTTAAATTACGATTTCGTTGCACGGTTTTCGCGAGTTTAAGCCACAGTGGCGCGTCCGATCGCTTCGGAGACGGCGACGATTCTGCGGCAAGTCGGGCTTCGCTGCTGGTCTTGAACTTGTGACTGTCCGCCACCGGGTTGCATGCAGTGGTTGCAAATGCATAAAGCTGTATTTTCGGCAACGCGTTATCAGCGGCATCGGACGGGTTTCCCCTTTGTTGCAAGAAAAATGTTCGACGGGAAAAATTTGGTTTGCGCCATCATGATTAATGTTTCATTTGGCTAAGGTAATTTCCGGTTTGGATTTGATTAAATGTAAAGGGAAAAAGACAGTATTAATTAAAATAGTAGGGCAGCAAATTCATATTTAAATTGTCAAATTACATAACATTAAACAGTTTTAATAGAAAACATAGATAATTTTAGAAGACTTGTTGCTTCTCTGTTACTAAACTCTTATAACTTTTATCACAGAAATTATTTTGATTATTAATTAATGTCAATTAATTATATTGAAAATGTGTTGAAACTTCGAAATTATTCGCTAGATAAATCTGACCACTCAGTCCTACAACAATGTAGTTGTTTTTGTGCATTCATATTTAGAGCTTTTTTATGAATAATATGTTTTATTAAGCAAGCAACCGCACTGTTTAAAAAATGTCATGGTATTTTCTTTTCGCATAAGTGTATTTAAGGTGTAAGTTAAACCTCTAATAAACAACACTTGCACTATGAAAAAAGGGTTGAATTTTATTTCTCTAGTCAATAAAAGTTATGATGTAAGTTTGCAGGACTATGATGTAACTTTTTGAAGCTATCGAAGGAAAACTTCTGTCTCAATTGTAGATTACCTGTAAGTCTATTTAAATTGGCTAATAGCAAATGTCTGGACTAGTTACTCGTTATAGGAATCCTGACTTTATCCCCTAGCAATAAGTATTTAAATTAGCTTAAATAACCTATCAGTTTTACCTCTATAGTGACTTCAAAACTCTTGTATTATATTGTGATTAGTTCAGACATTAATAAGAGGCTATATATTAATGCTATTTCAATTTTGTTGGGCCTCTTCGTGAAGCTATTACATTTGACTGTTAAACTAAGGGTTAACCTCCTCGGTCACAGATCGTCAGGTTTTATATTTATTAATTAAAAAATTTGTTATTGTAAAGTACTGCTTGCCATTTCAAGCTAAGAACGAGTTCTTTATAGAGTACGACGCTCAACTCTTATGAAAGTCAAGATTATTATGAAGCTATGTATCACAACGTTTAGTTATTTCCCGCCGTTCTCTATTAACTACAGAAAGTTAATAGAGAACGGCGGGATATAACTAAACTCTATTAGCTCAGTTTAAAAAAGAACTTGTAAAAACCTTAGCAAGATTTCAGATAAATAATTAACAAGAAAATTTTAGGTCCCCCAGAAATAACAACCAAACTAAATGAAAAAGTGTAAATAAACGTATTCTTGAATTTTGTTACAATAAAATAAACAGACGATTCTATATGTTAGGTTTTAGTATATTTCGATACAAGTTCACGAGTTCCAGTTTGTTGAACCAAGCCAAAGGCGCGAATCAACAATAGAGATGAGTGGAAATGACAATCAGTGAAAAACAGTTGAATCTTTAGCCAAGGTATTGTTATTACAGTTTGAACAATTCTTGAGAGTTATATTAAACGTTTTGTATAGCCTAATTAATGTTTAGTTCATACTATTTTAAACTTAATTCGTGGATTATTAATTTATGCTGTAAAATAGTCATTTCTTACAGAAAACTTTTTGATGAAAGATCTCCTTCATACATCTAAATGTTATACGCAAAAGGAAAAAAAAACTAGTGCAGGAAATAATAACTTTCCGCACGCTTGAAAGACACACAAGGAAAGGTCTAATTTTTAACCATATGTATTAAACATAATTTTTAATTTCATTTAAAACTATTACTGACAAAAAACTAATAGTACTTTAGCTTGTCGAAAAAATCGTCGCCTCGTAAAAATAAGTAAATAAATCACTGAAGACTAAACAATGAATAGTTGAACCATACTATACGATACAGTGCGAGATATTTCTAATAGTTTCTATCAAATCATTATTGAGAGATAGGTTTGTTGGCAATATGCTTTCATCACAATTAATACATCGACAGACGAAATTGACCAAAGATTGGTGTAAGACGTAAATATTAAGTGCTTTGATCACTTTCGCGCTTTAGATGACTATATCTTAAAATCTAATTTCAAAAACGGCCATAAGTGTATCATTAAGTATTAGCTGTAGTAATTTATTTCTATTACGCAGAAGACATGATATTAATCTTATTTTTTTACCAAAACTTTTTATTAGACTATTATTTTTACATTAGCACAGATCTCCAGGCAACTAGCCTCTCAAGAGGGAAAGTCTCGTACTGCAACATTAAAATTTTGTTAATTCACTTTTTATGTAAAAAATGTAACGTAAAAAGATCATCTTCACATCAAATTAAACATTTGAACTGCTTTCCAAGGATGTCATGCGTGAATTTGAGATTTTTTTTGCACCTTAACTTAATTTGCAACATTTTGTTTGCAAATTTTGTGTGCTCGAATATAGTACATACAGTCATTAGAAAAGATGATTACTTTTTGAAGTTCATGATCCTTATTGCAAGAGCGATAAGTTTTAATAACCACTTACCTTTTATAATTTTCTTCATTATAAAACTAAGTCATTACTTGAAATTATTCATGAACCTTAGTACCTACTGACCAACATGAATTATTCTGCATTAAGGAACACACTATGAAAAGCATATTAAATAAAAGGGTATCAGAGAATTCAGTATCTGAGGAGTAACGGGATACTTTACGCCGTTATCCTTAAGAGTATTAATACTATTCATAAAATAATAGATATATTTTTTTTTATTCTTTTTTTTTGCCCGCGTCCTGTGCCGGAGTGGAGTACGATCCGTCACAAATATTACATATAATGGAATATCCAACACAAAGAGGATTTTTCCATTCCAACCAGTAGACCCGGAAACTACCCCTATAACCTCAAAAACTTTACTTCCTTATAATATTAGTATAGATAACTGTAAAACTGACTGTTCAATACATGATATCAACCTGTTCTAAGCTAGGGATACCAGTGGTACTACAGGTATAATAATTGTTCAATAAATCAGTCTGTCTAAGTAAAGCGTTCATCTATTTTGCTATTGTAATCCGATTATATAAAATCAAACTGAACCCAAGGACCATAATATTGCTACTGAGCTAAACCTAAATGCATGATGCATGTATACAAACATGCAGACAGACAAAATTCTAACTCTTGGTTTGGCTTTTGTTGGTTAAAGACTTAAAGTTAGTTAAAGACTAAAAGTTATGTTGAACATAATTTATGTTCTTATCCTTCATTTTTTTCTGTAAACTTGGAAGATCTAATACTGGCAGTACAAAGCATGTCGATTATCGATCTCTGTTAAATTTTTCTCATAATTTTTAAACTCTTTATTGCACAAAATATTAATGATTAACAATACAAATATTAATAATTATGCCCATTTTGAGCCTACACAAATATATAATAATAAAAAAGGTAAACATGCGATTTTTTATATATTTTAAATATAGAGAAATTTATGCATTATATACTCGCGATTAAATATAGCCATAACCAATAAAGACTTAAAAACAAATTTTCAACAACAGAGTTTATAAACAAATCACAGCCAATGACTTAATTATGATCAATGAAGACCCAAAAGTCGAAATATCAATTTGCGAGGACACGATGCGCAGGCGCATCTACTCGACTTATTTATTGTCTTTTGATTAAAGCGTGTTTATGGTATGAAACTGTTATTAACATTTCTAAAAATTAATCGCATGCAAAGGGTTTTTTCCTGACAACACCGTAACACAGATTCTACCAATAAGTTCTTACCATGGACTTTTCCAAACAATAATCAATTA
This sequence comes from Acentria ephemerella, assembly GCA_943193645.1. NCBI lineage: Eukaryota > Metazoa > Arthropoda > Insecta > Lepidoptera > Crambidae > Acentria > Acentria ephemerella. Next base: position 2,733,420 of record OW971886.1, on the reverse strand, counting down.
TTATAACACGGGTTTGGAATATTTTTGACGGATTCAAACTTGGTTTTGCTGATTGCAATCGAATCCTCGGGATAGAATCCAGCTATGTGTTAAAACTTTCAAAATCAGTGGACGTCAGTAAATCGGTAAAGTAAAATAAAACAGAATATGATTAAAAATGAACCGAACACCTAAATGTACTGAAAGTTGAAGCATACTTTAAGCAAAGATATTAATCACATTATTTAATTTTAATTAATGACGTTCAGATATTTATGTATTTTACTTTTTTTTTATTAATTTTTTCTATTCTTATACTAGCACAATATCATCGTGAAACAAGTATTTACAATGTGCTTGTCGAGAATAGGTGTACTATTCATTTTAATTTAATTCAAGTTCAATATATCACTCATATTATTTTATCGAAACCATTTATTTCCTGATGACAAGCTTCCTTTACAAGTACGAGCACACATCATGTCAGTGAAATAAATCCATTCCTTTCAATAATTATTTATCGACTTAGCAAACTGTGATCGATTGTCCCTGTTCCTCACATCTCATACTGCCGTTCACAAAATTTGTTTTCTCTTTAACTGTATCTTTAATTTTTACACTCTAGCTAAGCGAAGAAATTTTATTTGGACCTGGCTATCGGCACAATGTGTATCGCGTCTCAACTGATTTAAATAGAGAAAAAATACGTTGCTCCCTTCTCCTATAGATGATTAAGCTGTGTTAAAAGCTTTAATATTTAGCGATTTAGATAGATAGATATAATATGCTATGAAAACCATGGACTTTTGGTCATCTCTTTAAATTATATTCAGTGTCATTGATGGCTTGGTTTAAAAACATAAAAGTACATTGAGACCACGTTTGGCATAAACATTTGATGCAACGATTGTACGTCGTTGTATCGATTATGCGTCGGCGACATATTGAGCGCGTTCATCCGACTGTGTCAGATAACAGGGCTTTCGTGTTGAACTGATCATACACCCTTCATGTTTTTATCTTAACCACCATTGAATGAATTATTTAAATTGCTGTTCGCGGCTGCAAATAAAGTGAAAAACCTACCGAGTCCCCTGTATCCCGTATTATCACTATGAGCGTCGTAGTGCTAGTTATATAAATTAATTGCTTTCTATAATCATAAGTTTTCTTGAACTCTTAGCTTAATTTTAATTTATTGAGACGCAATATACCCCCGGAAAACTCAAGATAATTGGATTGTATGGTATGACCGGTTCAGATGATTTAAGACTAATAAATATATTGTCATTAATATTAATTTAGATTAGAATTTTAAATAAGATTATATTGTCTCGAACCTATTCACATTCTAAGAAATAAATTATATGTTACTTTAGCTTTAAAAATACATATATCCGTCGCAACGGTTTTAAATTTAGATTGACCGAATCACAAGTATTACTTTTATGTAAATTAATTGTGAGTTAACTTTTTGGTCTGAAACACGCCCATTGAATAAGTTATTGGCAAGACAACACGTGGCGTGAAATGGCTAAGAAATCTTTCTTTGATTGGGTGTTGGGGGCAAATCAGATAAAGATTTGTGCTACCTCCACAGAAAATTTATTGAAATTATTTGAAATGTATACTGCAAATGAGAAAACTATATTTTTAAGATAAGTTGTTTTTTTCAGATGCAAGGGCGCGGTGTCGTAAAGTAAAGTGAAGGGGCATGCTGAGTTATTATTTTTCAAAATATTTTTTGTAAATCATTTTGAAAAAGTGGTCGAACAAGGACCACGCACAGGGTGATAAATGAAAACCGCTTACAAATTTTCAATAAACATAAATCTTTACTTTCAATACACATTGGCGACCGGCTGGACGAGTGGTCAGTAACCCTAGCTACTTGCGCTCCCCGAGGGAGAGATTGCGGGTTCGATTTTCGGCTGGGGCAGATATTTATGTGATGAACACAATTATTGATTTTCATTTCCTTATTGTTTATAAATTTATATATGTATATTTCATATATTCTAATATGAAAAATATGTATAATTATCAAAACGTTTTCCGTTAACTGGTGGATAACAGAAGCACTTAGTTAATGAAGCTTCGTTTGGGCAACCTAGATAACAGGTGTATGTGTTAGTATATTATTATTATCATTTACACTTTAACGCCATTTTTAGAGAAGTATATAATAATTTTTGACAGCTTAGCTACTGGTTTTTTCAGTGATTGAGATAAGCATTGTATAATTAACAATTTCTGCATTATTAGAGGCAACCTTCCTTAAATAATTACAAATAAAATAAAATAAATCTTTTTTACAAATGTCCAGAACAGTTGAAGGTGGAAGCAGTAAGAGGTACTTAGAAGAAGGAATATGCAAAAATTGCCATTACAGAATACGACATACTGCCATAGCCACCGTCACTTTGACAGGTGGTGTGCCTTTTCACGCTTATTTTGTACGAGCCCATTTTGTATGAAGTACGGAATACGTGTGATAGAAAAGAATTTTACACTCGGTTAGTGCGAAAAACAAACGAGTCACAAAATCTCTTAGTGCCTGAAGTTTAGAACTCTTGGGTTTACACAGTATAGTAGTCACTTCATAGACCACCACGCGTGATCCTGAGTAGGAAATATAATAAAATAGAATAGCATACATCATTATTATACATCAGCCAATCCAAGAAGAGAAATACATAAAAACATTTAACTAATTTTGTACAAAGGGCGACCTTATCGCTAAAAGCGATCTCTTCCAGGTAACATTAGGATGGACAGGATTAAAGAAAAAGTACTTGAGGGAAGAGTACTAGACTACTAGTACTTGTACTAGATGTAAGATGAAGTTAAATAGCTCTTCAGAGCGCTCGCCAATGCAAAAATGTCCTTATGAACATGCTATGCAAATATTGTAATAACTGACAAAATATCAATCTTTTCAATTTCAATCTTTTTTTTATAAACGTAGGCAAATAGAGTCCATTAAATATAGTCACATGCTTACATACACATTTGCTGCATCAATTTCAATCATAGCTTGAGTCGATCTAATCGTATATCCAATCATCCTTATAACTACGTAGGTCTTACCTCGAAGTCTTTATATCATTTATAGCAAAAACTAGAACTTCGGTAAACCGTTGTAATATGATTATACGGTTCGTTCTTAACAAAAAAATTCTCCCTTCTTCGCAAAGATAAAGAAAGAAATTTAATCCATAACAAATTTACATTAACATTTCCGCCACTGGATTTATAATTTATCTTTGATATGAGAGGTTCGTTCATCCTTCGAACTTAGGGTTGAAGATTCATTACGAATTGTGTAAAATCACAAATGGGTACCATGTAATTTGACCATTGAAGAGACAAAGACGAAAGAGACAAGACAAGGTAGAAACATTAGAGTTTTAGCTATTGACTAATTCTGACGGCTCACTCTAAAATTAAACTCAAGGTCAGTATACCCCGTTCTCTCATTATATTTTACGAAGAAGATAGCATAAGAACTGTTAAATAACCTATATTAAGACGAAGTTTTAAAGAAACAACAGACAATTTTAGAAAGCACTTAGGGAGCAGCTGCATTTAAGTTGTTTTAAAGGTCGAACATTTAATAAATCATTCTTAATGTCACGTGATACATTAGCTGTCCTTTTTGTAATCATACAGATAGAATAAGATGCAACACACTAAAAAACTAAATTTTAGACTGTGTTCTGCAGAATATAATCCCGATATGTAACAAAATCAAAATAAGTTACCAATTATAACTAGGTAAAACTAATCAATAGAGATCTGACATACTAAACCTACCTGATAATGCTGTTTGATAAAAGATATGTGTCATCAGCATCTAGAGTACGAACCAACATAGGTTAATTACCTGGTGAAATCGTTAAACAGATCTAAGAAATTATTATAATTAGAAATATAGCACTGCCCTGCACAAATATTGCTTGAACGTAAACTCACCCTTACCGCTATGCAATAAAGATAGTTATAGTTGTCACAGGGTGGTACCGTATTATAGTAATTTCTACTATAACGTGGCATCCGTTACACATTTCTTAATTTCCAACATTCTACTTGGATAATTTTAGTCGCAAAATAGTATCATAGGAAAGTGGAAATTATATGTAAAGAATCTAAATTGAACCATAAAGTTATATGGAATAAGGTACGTAAATATTGAAAATGACTGCTTTTATTCGCATGTCGTTTGTATAGTATTAAGAAGGACACGACATACTTAAGTGAAACGTATGAGTGATTAGAATTTTGAAATATAAGTGCTTTTGCTGCTTAACCATAAGCAAAAAAATTTTTGTGACTCGGCTTGGTAGTCATAATGTAGGGGACTCCCCTGCCAGATGACCCAACAACCTAATGATGGCTGGATCTGGAAAATGGTGAATCTTGAAGCGCAGTCTTGTGGAGGCTTGTATAATGTTTTTTGATAATAAGTATTTAGGTTAGGTCTATACGCGTAAGATGCTCTCTGTTACCCGGGGAAGGTAACAGGGAATTTGTAGGACTCTTAACCACTAAAGCACTAATTGACCGCTATTAGCCGACTCGCAGGATGACGCCCAGAGACATTTCGCCTTTGTCAGCAGGCAGTAGTAGTAGGCAGTCAGTTTAGATTAGTCTTAAATCCTGGTTTTCGTATAATAGCAACACTAATGATTGAAAATATGAAAAATTAAGAGTAACTTCCTTCTGTCCTCGATATATCCATTAAGCCATTTAACAGTTCAAATTTAATTAATTATTTAGTTACTTTGTGGTCAACTACCACAAAGTAACGTAATATTTTCCTTGTCTATTGTGCAATCGTAGTAGGTATCTACTCCACTATCGCTACAGATTACAACAATAATTAATATTTTTCTTTTCAAACCTACCTACTTAGATATCACACTTTATACATGCAATGGTATCTCAGCATCCTGGTGGCCCAAGATACATAGTTGATAAATTAAAAAATATCAACTTTATGCAATTAAAATAAAATGAAAGTTTCCTCAGTGAAGGGTAATTTAGCATAGCATATATCTCAACTGAAAAATATGATAATACGAATGCTATTACACTCAGAATGACAATATATGATTCTTTTTTACAATGTAATATCAAAATATCATTTGCAAACGCAGCTACGTTGGCATTCTGGGGACCAGAGGTGTTAATCCTCTATAAGAGGTGGCAATTAAATATCTAAGTGGAACATACATACCTGTCAACTAATATTTACATCTGGCTAGACCTATAGTCCTCAAAGCAATGAAAGTGCCCAAATCTAGGAAAGGAATCAACAATTGATGGCAATGCAGATCTGACAGTTCTCAAATCGGATTCATGTGAGTGGTCTAAAACACAAAAAATCATGGTACTTAATAATATTTTTTCTTCGTGTACTAAGTGGAATAAAACAACCCCGTGCGTCGAGTCTAGACAGTTAAAACCGAGTGTCTGGATTGTATGGCTCGGCACCTGCCGATTTTAACCTTAAAATTCTAAATATTTTGACACCCTGAAACATTCCAAAAAATTAAACTAAAAAGCAAATAAACGTGTTTACCTTTTATTATTTTATAAATAAATAATATGTCAACAATTAAGAAATATTGCACAAGCAAATGTATCTATATCTGAAATCAATATTTTCTTAGATATATCAATATATTTTTGAGCCGTTGCAAGTATTCCAAAAAAGCTCTATAGAAAATATTTCTTGTGGCTATGAAACTTATCTACGAATATAATATACGAAAAACAATTATAGACAAGTTTAAATATCAATAAAATGTCGAAATCAAAAAATTATTTTGATTCTTAGCGAAAAAAAATGTACACGAAACAAACAGAATTTCCATAATTCAATTCGTTCCATTCCGGGCTTCATTCACTGTTGGCCAATACATAATTACTTTCTTACACATCCCGGCAAGTAAGGGCATACCGCCTTATTCAAAGGAAATCTCTCTCCAATTTATATGGTATGAAGTTTTTATTGAGTTACATCTCAAGTTGTACAGTCGATGGCATATACGTATGATAGTTGTGGTTCTAAATCCCATCTTATTGAGGCTGGATAAGGTTGGTACAGTGTTAAAGCTGATGTTTTTTGTTTGTGCTGTGTACGCAGAGATTGAACTAGCATAGTGTAAGCTCATGTCCACGTTATTACAGCTCTAGTTATTATTTTCTATAACAATTTTCTATAAAATATTTTCATAAAACTTATAGATCAGGAGTTTATTTGAAAGACCACTATTATCTTTATTACCATACGCATCTTGTCCGAGTAAAAGATTTGTTTGGAATAAATAATTGACTTGATCATAATGTTTTTGTCAATTAAGATACAATAGATAAGATCGTTAGCGTATATAAATGGTGTTATTATGAATCCATCCTACCGCAGACGCTTTTTCTGCGCAATCATAATGGACGTCAAATCGCTGGTAAGTTAATACGTAGGGATATCTTTTACTTTTTTTTTATTTTAATTCCACTCACTATCTCTTAAATGTTTCTTTCGATAAGTATATTATTCGTATATATCGTATTCTTGTTTTTATATTATCTTCAAAAATATTATTTAAAATGTGTCTCATAAAAAATGACACTGGAATTTACGATCCGATGTAGATTGAATAGCTACGGGGAGTATCTCAGCTACTTTTAACTTTTCATCTGGACAAAATAAGCTGAAACAAATTTTACCCAAACATTCTGTTTTTTATTGTATCTTGGTACAGAATATTTAACTGAAAAATATTATTTAAGTTAAGCTAAGCTACTATAAATAAATACGACAGATTTCATAGTTTTCCTTACTGAAAATATTTTAAACTTGTATTTGTTATTGTAGGTCATTTTGGTGGTGCACTTGTTTGCAGCAAGTTTCGCCGAGACTGATAAACAACTCCTAAGCATTCCTGATCAAGCTTTTGTACCTGGAGTTTTCATATCAACGGATATCCTAAAATTACTGCAAGAGAACCCCAAAGATGATAAACAAAATAAAGGTCCTGCAATAGATAGGAATTCAGATCAAATATCAACGACTTTAAACACCGAACAGCCACCAGTACCATTGCAGTACCCACCAACTAGATATGTGCCTGAACAAACCAATCAAAATGAACGATTAAACAATCAACAACCTGCTATTGATCAACCCAGACAAAACACAAATTTACAAGGTAATTTGAACCCACAACCTGATTATAATCAGCAACAAAATTTGCCTACTCAATTGTCAGGATCACTCAATTTACAACAGTATCCAATTCAACAACAAGGACAACAGTTATTGATTTCCCAACCATTGCAACAGCCCAACGCATACAACTTGCAACCTAATGGACAGCAACCAAACAGCCCTGTACCAAATGGATATTATCAGCAACCAAATGTATATAATCCGCAGTTAAATGGATACTACACGGTGCCAACCTATGTATACAGTCAGCAACCAAACGGATACCAACAACCTACCTCATATAACCAATACCCAAATGTATATAACCAGCTACCTTCAGGATATGGCCAACAACCATACGTGTATAATCAACAGCCAAACATTTATAACCAACAAATCGTTGACCCAAATCAGGCGTTCTTAATCCATAATGGACAGCAAATGCATAATAATCCTAAATTAAACACGCAGGCTGCTTTAATCGTAAGCAACCCAGGCTTAGGGATGAATGCAAGCCCAAATCAAGGTAGCTTGTATGCTATTGTACCAGTAAATAATCAAAATAATTTACATAACCCTAACATGGGCAATTTTATCCCTATGCAACAAGTGCCCCCAAATACAGCTTTATTGACGTCGAGCAAAGTTGAAGAAGACTGATGCTAATTAAATTTAGAGAATTAAATATATCCACAAGCAAAACTGAAAAATACATTCGTTAGTTGTTATTCGGCTTTTTTTTTGGTACCTCGTGAGTTTCATAACGACACATATTCAAATGCTCAATATTATGTGTCATTTAATTTTGAAAATACCTACCCTACATTGCAGAATTCCTTGTTTTTATTTAATTAAATTTATCGCTATTACTAGTGCCATTTTCCATATATACAAAGTACTCTGTGTGCCCTACCATCAAATATATTTATTTATTTTTCTCATACATATTCCCTGTTGTGACGATTTAAAACTTGAGTGTTGAGAATACTATTTAAATAAAGATATTTTGTCTGACATGACACTCGAGTTGCAAAGTTATACATGTTTTCTATTTGTTTGTGATTATAACTAGGTTGTGACAAGGATATTAAAATATTAACGTAATTAAAGTTTAAATATTCTTATGCTTTATCTATTCATGATTTAAAATAAAACACGAGAATAATTTAAGTCACAGATATCACTTATTAGTTTATGATATAAGAAGAGAAGCACTCAAATATGAATAAAAATAAACAAGCGACTAACAGACAAGCGAGTCAGTTAGTCCCTCGTTGAAAAACTAACATACTAACGTACTGTCGTACCTATCTAAATTTAACTATAAAAACATACCACTAAAAATTATGAAATAATAACATCAAAAAACAAACAAACAGTAAAAAGGTTCTAAAAGTCATGGCACTCTTTGAGTGAGGCAAATAACTTGATTTTAGTTTAAGAGGATGCCAGCAGTATTGCCTCCAATATTTTGAATTATAATCTATTGAAATTTTATCAGCATTTCTGAAACGGGTTTTAAAAAATATTTATTTGTCTGAAGGGACTAGTATCGCTGGCCTTATCAAACAAGTATATTAATGAATTAATGAACATATGGCTTTAAGGTACTAGCAACCAGTGGGCCTAGACAAGATACATTTCGATAAACGCAATCTGTCAAACGCAGTTTCAGGCCAAATAATTTTATGTTGGCAAGATTATTTATGTTGGCAATACTGATATACAAAACAACATGGTGGAAGCGGTGTATATTGACAGATTTTCATAGTTATTTTTTAACTACAAAGAAAAGATATCGCGGACAAATATGTCGTCGCTAGAACCATCACAGAATAAAACATGGGAACTTTCATTATACGAGTTACATCGAACACCACAAGAAGTAATTACGGATGCTACAGAAATTGCAGTATCCCCACGAAGCTTGCACAGTGAATTGATGTGTCCTATTTGTCTGGATATGCTCAAGAAAACAATGACGACTAAAGAATGCCTACATAGGTTCTGTTCTGATTGCATAGTCACTGCTTTGCGTTCGGGTAACAAGGAGTGTCCAACATGTAGAAAAAAGTTGGTATCAAAACGATCTCTACGTGCCGATCCTAACTTTGATCTGTTGATATCCAAAATATATCCAAGTAGGGATGAATATGAAGCTCATCAGGAACGAGTTTTGGCAAAACTCAGCATGTCACATTCTCAAGCTTCATTGGTGAACTCCATTACGGAGGGTATAAAGATGCAATCTCAAAATAGGCCTCAAAGGATAAGAAAAACGAACGATGAAAATAGTAACCCTTCTAATTCTAATGGAAATACTGAAAGTGTTCCAAGTAATGGAAGTGGTTCAACATCTGCTCCTAAAGATTGTACTCCTTCTACAGGAAACCCAATTCCACCTGGTCAGTCAACATCAAACCCTGCATCAGTGAGAAGTACACCATCTCCAGTCCTTTCAAGTGTGAGTTCAGTGTCAAAAAACACTAGCAAAAGAGCAAAGTCTATACTAACTTCAGAGAGAAGTGAGGAGAGTGAATCAAGTGATTGCAGGTTTGTCCAATTTATTTATTTAAAAATTTGTCTTTTATTCAATAACTTAAAAACATAATTTAAAAGTTTTTCCTTTCAAAATACTAGCTTCATTATACATAAAAACCACTTGATTAATAATCTAAAATATTGGTTAAACATTATTGTTTACTACTTTATATATATACTTTATAATTATTTTCATTTTGTTACTGCTTTCATATAATAGTAATTGTCAATTTAAAGATTCAAAAATTATTTCGGTGGATGTTGCACGATCCAATGTTAATTAATGTTAAAATAATAATGTTTATTATCAAATTCCAGGACTGAAGGAGAGAACTCAATGGACACTGAAGGTGAAGGAGAGCCACTTAATCCAAATGAAATAGAGCTGGTGTTCAAACCACACCCTACAGAGATGACTGGAGATAACCAGCTCATGAGAGCCCTAGGGGACAGCTCTGTCAGATATTTAAAAACTGTTGCCAATGCATCAGGTTAGTAATGAAGCATTTTATCCTTAGTCTTTGTTGATTGGCTTATTTGTTAATTTGGATAAAATGAGGAAGTTCTCTTGACATTATAAGTAACACAATCAATTTCTATCTACTTAGGCATCAAATTTGTAGGTATTTAGCTAAATTAATGATTTCAATCTAAGCTGTACATGTACATGTATACTAACATCATGTCATGTTCAAAGCCTATTTGTTTTAAATTTATATCCAACCCATCAAAACCCTGCACTCAAATAGAAATAGATAGAAATATTCCATTGATAATATTTGAATAGAAATTGACTTTAATATACATTTTTTTTTAGTTATATTTTAAGATGATAATAATTTGTTGGTTCGCAGTTGATCACCTCAGCAAATACTTGGCAATGCGCTTAACACTGGATCTGGATGCAGAGTTGCCAGAAGCATATCGCCTGCTCAACTTCTGCATTTATGTGGCACCATCTCCTGGTCAATTTGTTCCCTTGGCTGGCTCACAGACACTTAAGCAAATCAATGATAAGTTCTGGAAGGTAAATATTATAGTAATCACAGTAAAGAACAAAGTATTGAAATTTTACCTATCATACCATACAACCCAGACACAATTAAACTTACTCAATTCACTAAAGTCTAACTGCCAATTTTTTGTGAAAATACAAGTGTTAAATGCACTTTAATTTTCATTAATGGGTTCTACATGACAAGTTGCATATTTACTTCACTGTGTTCTAAACATTGAAATGTAGTGTAAAATCTACTACTTTAGATAAAATGTATTACTTCAGATATTGGTGTTATATTTCCAAGAATTGTATCAGTGATTATCTTGAAGTAATAAATATATTATAATCAAATTCTAAATTTACATAATATATATATACATAAAACTATTATTATTAGCACTTGATTAATAAATGTTTGAGCCATCTACGTCTGCCATGCTACGAGAAATTCGTACATTACTGCATGAAATAACACAAACTATAATGCTGTAACATTTGAAATAAGTTTCCAGTCCAAAACTTCATGATAGCACTTGAGTACACTGCTATCATGAAGAATTTATAAACATTTTTCTTATCCAAATATTAGTCCCCAATTAATTGATATTTTTGGAAATGGTCATCTCATAAAAACAAAACAAAAACAAACATCTTTCATAATTACTAACCATGAATTAAAGTGTCAGTTAAAACTATTACTGCTAAGTTATTAGGAGATTTATTCTTTTTTCTGTATATTTGTTAGGTATATAGAAAATTTAAAAATAGAATAATTAATCATTTTAATATTTAATTATCTTGTATAAAACATTATTGCAGGTAAACAAGCCATTGGAGATGTACTACTCTTGGAAGAAAACCTAGAAGTAAATGACATTTTAGTTATGTGCTTCATGACTAAAATGGGTGAGTCGTCAATAATTAGTGATGTTTAAATTTTACAATAAATTAATAACATATTTTATGTATTTTTAAATTCAATGAGATATGGACTCTTTTTATTTTATTGTGATGAGATAAACTTAAATGAAATGTATTATTGAATTTAACCTAGAATATAAATTCAATTTGTAAATAATGTAATAAAAACAATCAAATTGCATTGTAATTATTTTAGTGCGAATTATTTTAAGATTCAAATAATGAAAACCCAAAAAAATTATTCTATGCAGAAAGTGCAAATTATAATGTAATTTATTCAAAACTATATTTGAATTACTGATATTACTGTATGTAATAGGAACTTAATACAATAAAGAAATATAATTAATTAAGTCTTATTAACGACTTTTCTTCATTAATAAACTAAGTAGTGTTGTAAGAAGGCCATTTATGTAAACACAAAAATGTTGATGTTCGTATTGTTATTGTATGGTAGCATGTACATTATATGTAAAAATATCAAGCTTACGAGCGACGTTCATCAGCATCGATGTTAAACAGATACATAAGATTTTATGAAAAACAAACATGCATCCCATTTCATAAAACGTTTTTAAACACTCAAAATGTATCATGGACTTAGGGCATTATTAGCCCACTGACAAAACCAATTGCAAAACCAATACAGTATTGCGAAGCATTTCCGTAACTGCAAAAATGACATTTTAGTTTTTAAACACCATTAGCGAGCTGTTTGCCTCTTTGTGCCAGACCAACAAGATGGCAGCATGACACTTCAGTTGAAAAATGGCTCTTATTACAACGGACGTCATTGTTATGCTTGAAATGCAAGCCTGTGTATTAGGAGCATGCACTAATATCGATAGGAAGAAAATGGAAGTATTTTCACCATGCCCTATTGGGGCCTCTAGTAAAAGATTGCCGCCAAAAATATTTTTAATAAGAATGAGGTGAGTAAGTAGGTATAACTATCTATGGTCGTAATAGAATGATGGTGATTGAAGCTTTACTTGTCCCCCAACAACGACACAACCCGAGTACATGAGGGTGTATGACTTCGACGAAAAAAGCAGCCACAGACAAAGAGTAGTTTCGTAGACCAGCAGGAAAAATAATTAAAAGAAACCAAGAAAACAATATATTGCGGGGGTGCATTCGTTATTACTTTAGAAATTAAGAACGAATGCACCTTTACTCGTTCTAGTTAATGAGCAGACTCTAAACGTGCTACGAAATCGTAAGGATCGTTAAAATATCACTGAGTAAAAGTGATGATTGATATTTTTTTATAAAATTGTCTTCCAAGGGGTATAAAATAGAAACAATTTGAGAATGACAGCAATTTTTATTTACATAAAAATATGACATAGAGTTATTCTTTTAATAATTTCTTATTTCAGTGGTAAATAAATTCAACTTTCTACGCGTCGTTCGTAATGCTTTTACAAACGTTAAATTATAATAAATAAACTGGAATGCAGAATAATAAAAACCATAGTGTGTATTGTAAGGTTCGTAGGTACCTACTTAGTTAAGTAGTTAAAAGTTCCTTTAAAGCAAACAATGAACTTGGCGGCAATATTGAAAATTCGTCAAAAATATCTGGTGTCGTTAGTTTTGAAACAGTTGTATTTTAATGAAATTAAATAAATGTACATAATATAATGTACCTTCTCATATAAACAACATTATAAAACTTAGAAGGCACACATTTTTTAGAAATAAATTACTCATTTTCACTTAGAAAAATGTATTTTAAAAGCTCTGTATTCACGTCTCATTGCTCGAGTTGCTTGTAACTTTAAAGATTTAAGGTCTTTTACAATTTTGTCACGATCTTCTCTTTCTAGTGCATTCGATAAACTTATTAATGTCATAAAATCTAAATCGTCTCCCTCTATTTTATCTGCTTCATTTAACAAATCGTCTATTTCTTGATAATAGATGCTGTCAGACATATTTTCTGTACTGCGTCTATAATTTAAAACCTTATCCAAGTGAACCCATAAATCCAAAACTCGTAGCCCGTCTCTCATCTTACTTGTATACATGAAGTTTCTAAAGAATCTTCTTCCTTTCTCGTCTATTAAAACATTCTCTATGCTATCCGTGTACTTATCCCATTCCTTCTTGGATGCTGATTCAGAGTCACAAGAACCGCATGCAAGAGGTAGACAACTATCCATTTTCCGTCACAGTAACAACACTATTGCAAACCGCACTTTCATAATACTTATTCTTAATAATGGACAATCTTCGTTTCTTATCTTTTCGCTTATTTCACTGTGCGGTTCATGAGTGACAACCATTATCGTCAAGTGACACTTACGTAAATTTAAAACTAAATTAGTTTACCGCATGATAATGATTCACCGAATTCTTCTTTACCCAGAGATGTGTTGAGGTTAACTTCAAAAATAGACGAAATACTCGTACGACTGTAGATAAATATACCTACGACGTTAAAAGACAGACAGCGGCGTTCAGTGAGAAACTATAGGGATTACCGGCAGAGTACGATCATCTTGCAGTTGTGCTTTCGACGTAAACACAATGCGCATGCTCTGTTAACATCACATTTCATTATATGACAGATGTTACTAAATGCGCGGCAAATCAATAATACAATTTATTGAACGTAAATATCAACTGTCACTTTTTGTGAGACAAAGCGCCGTGAACACAGGTAAGTCGTGCGTCTCAAATATAACTGAGAGAATGGATGGCATCACACAAGGTAAAAAATCGTGACCTCGTCGTTCGGCGAACTTATTCATTCATGAGAAATATTAAGGGGGAACGCGCAAGACAATAGCCTTACTAAAACGTGTTTTGAACTCAAAAGTTAATTTAAAAAATATTTACAAATGCCAACTGGCCTCAGCAGTAGATTAACACTTTAGTACCATGTCACACAAATTATTGTACAAACTTAAGTGACATGGTACTGAAAGTTTTAGTCTACTTCTGCGGTGTCCCGTAAGTAGATAGTTAGGACATACAAATTTGGATGTAAAGGAATTAAGCAATTACAAGTCAACGTTTATGCCGCATATTTAACAACGCGACGGAATAATCATTTTCATATACCTAAACCAACATCCAAGAAGAAACAATATGATTGTTCAAAGGTTTTATTTCAATTTCGAACGGGCTTAAAAATAAAAATTAAAGTAAAAAAACTTTTTATTGATATTGAACAGTAATTGTATTTTAAAATAAAAAGCACTGCCAAGGTACTACTTAGTTTTAATTTTTGCGTATTATTTGAGAACAGTGCTATAAAAGCCTAGGCCAAAACTAGGCATTGATAAATATACTTATGTCTGCCTAGGCTTCCTCTTCGTCCTTTTTAAACTAAGTCTCTTTTGCTGGTCACTGCACTAATGTATATTTCTTTTGTGAGAAATTAAGCGTTATATCTTAGCAGCACTAAAATGGTATGAGACTATAGTGTTTTATTACTGTGGATATTATTATAACTTATTAGTATATACTTTATATTCATAAATTAATTTAAAAACTCTGGAGTATAAAAGAGAAATGAATCTGCAGGCCTGCTGAAGATTTCTCTATTGAAACTTGTTTTCTATTGTTTCTCGATTAGCTCACCAGGAATAAAACATTCCTGAATATTGTACGGGCCCAAATTACCATATCAGAAGCAAGCCCTAAAAATAAATTATTCATACAATAATACACTGCTAGAATCCGTAGATTATTACCTACTTTTAGGTATTCATATTGATGCAAATATAAATTGGAAAGAAACCATAAAAAAGTATTTTCTAATTCATCAAGATTTACGTATGCCCTGGGTAAAGGAATCAATGTGTGGACTGTATATTAAATTTAAAGTATTTAAAACAAAGAAAATAAAACTGTGGTTCGAACTAGAATATAATTTTATTGTATGTATCTTAGCAACCACACAAACCATAGCAACATAAGTACAAATCGAAAAGTCTCACTAACAGCCTGTATGAACTGAAAAAATGTTCAGACAAAAAAAACTGCCATTTGTTGGCACACGGCATTTTACTGTGGGGAAATAGCGTAGATGTGTTAAAACTATTCATTTTGCAAAAGAAGTGTCTTCGCATAATAGCAAATATATATATAATGGTTAGTTACAAACCTTATTTTATAAAAGAAAGAGAAGATATTGACACTCACGGGTATCTATATTTTGGAAGTTTGTTCGTGAAAAAACATGCATATTTTTCCTCAATATTCTCATCCTCAAAACCTAAGCCCGCAATAAAAAAATTTATTCGCTGCAAATTGCATATGACTCATCTGGTCCGTATGGCATGTCTATCAAAATGTATAATAGAATTCCAAAAAATTTTCAAAATGAAGATAATATTATTAAAATTAGAATTATTTTAAAACAACATTTAATAGAAGGAAGGAAGTTTATATAACTTGTCTGAGTTTTTTTAGTGGAAGCAACCAGCATATTATTTTAATAAACTTTATAAGTAAAAATAATAATTGTAAGCACTTTAAATATAAATTAAGATAGAAGTATTGTATTTATTTTATTGTTTAAAAATGATTGCAATAAAATAGTTTGAGTTTGAGTACTGGTGTGGAGGTTGTTGCGGACAATGAAAAACGAAAAACGAATTATAGTTTCAAATAAAAATGCCTTTTATAAAATTGTACTGAACATTGGAAAAACACCTACACACACACACACACACACACACACACACACACACACACATATATATATATATATATATATATATATATATATATATATATATATATATATATATATATATATATATAGAACTTATTCGATGGTATAAGTTATATGTGTGTGTGTGCAATAACCGGTTATAATATACAAAAGGCATGTCCGGATGGGCTAGACCCAATGACCTTCCCGTTTAAGAAGAGTATACACATACTCTTGTTAAATGGGAAGGTCATTAGGTCATTCTTATATAGCAGCTACAACAAAATGGACTTTTCTCCCAATATTAGCGGCGTCAGATTTTTTTTTATAATAATCACTAAAAAATTACGTGATTGAAGTTTTTGTATCGTTTTACAAACTTTATTCATGATCAATATGAAGAACGTGTTGTAAAATACGTTCAGAAGTTCACTCTCACAATATTAATTAAAATGTAATTGATCACGTTCGATCAGTACAAATAGGATAGCTGGCATATCAATTATAATTTAGTAGAATATATAAAATTTTTGGAATTAGATAACGTTCTAAACTTCAGGTCTTAGTACATGCCTTCCTAGATTCATTACTTATATGGTTCCTTAAATACTTTATAAATTTAGGTTATATTGGCTGTATGACTGAAATTCCTTTGCTTTCCTTTTTATATTAAGAGAATTCTACAAAGGAACATAAGGAATACGGCACATGTCATATGCTTACTGCTTTATAATCAATTTGATATATTGTGTCGAAGTATATTTATTGATGGAAAAACGTTGTATTAAAAAAGTGTCACTATCAGTTTGGTACCTAAGTTTCCGTGACATTTTTGAGTGTTAAGACACATTGATCATTTTTATGTCGATGTCAATACTACTATCGTATGTATTATTTAGTCTTTATTTAAATCCCCGTCAAAGTCAAAAACGAAAGTAAGCTATCCCAAAAGTATACCGAAGAACAACTTTTTGACGTTTTATAAATAAACATAATAAATAAAATACTTTTTAATTAATAACAATAGCTGTAAACGCTTGATTACTTTGTCTTCTTTTCTTAAAGAAAATTAAAAAAAAGTCAATCCCCCAACAATTTTGAAAGCTGACGTTTGCGTCGGCCATTTTGCAGGTTTTACGGTGACTGATACACGTGTTCTGTAGGTTGATGTTGTAATTTTAGTGAAATTTTCATATAATCCAGTGGTGATATTGTGTTATTAAAAACATGAAATCTTTCAGGTTGCCGATATGGCGGTTACTAAGAAACCGGCGCCGAAGAAAGGTCAGTTGCACCAGAAGACTGGCAAGAAGGGTATCAAGGGTGGTAAAATCCGCGGTAAGGGACAGAAAAGGAAAATTAACCTTAAATTTGCAATTGACTGCACACATCCCGCTGAGGACAGCATCCTGGACGTCGGGAACTTCGAAAAATATTTGAAAGAGCATGTCAAAGTTGAGGGCAAAACAAATAACCTAGGCAATCACGTTGTCATCGCTCGAGACAAGACGAAAGTAGCTATCAGTGCAGGTAAGCAGTATTTTAAATTAATACACGAATTTTTAGTTCTTTAAAATTTCGAATTTCTAAATTTTTAGCTTAAAGACTATACTAAATGGATTGTGTTACATAGTTAGAATAACCTCGAATATTTATATCCTTGTAAAGTTTTTTAAATTTTAGCAGTTAAATGTGTATAATTAGGGGTCAGTGCTACTAGGTGGGTAGTAAGGGATAAAAGCTTTAACACTTCTAGTATAAACAACTTTTATTTATAACTTGAAATAAATAGATCATTCAATGAATTATTGAAGCCCAATGTTGAATGTAGGATAATTAGTCAATCTAAGTATTTTGGCGAAGCTTGGACAGTGTCATACTGGTTAATATAATTGCCATATGTATTCTCTAACTTTGTGAGATAGAAATTTAACTTTGAGAAATTTACTTTTGATCTGCTAGGGTGTCTGGAGGCACTTAAAACCAATTTTGTCTGAAGTTTATTTGTAAATTGTATTGTAAATGAATTTTTGTACTACATATAGCTTGAAGAACTAGTGAGTTTATCAAATTTGAAAGATTGTTTTACTATGTCAATTAAAAAGTATATTTAAATTAACATTAACTGTCTTGTTATTATTTTCCAACATTTTGTTATTGCTTATTGTTAAGCTTTATTTTCTGTTTACAGACATTCCTTTCTCCAAGAGGTATCTTAAATATTTGACAAAGCGTTACCTCAAGAAGAACAATCTTCGTGACTGGTTAAGAGTGGTGGCTTCTGCACATGACTCATATGAGCTTCGCTATTTCAACATCAATGCAGACAGTGACAATGAAGACAATGAGGATTAAGCTGTTACAATAAAATAGTTCTACACTCATTAGTTGGTTTAATTTAAGAAAAATATTTTCTGACATCTGAATTGTATAAATGGACTAGGTCGATTTTTATCACCAACCTGAAAATTTAGGTACACTGAGGTGTTCATAATTGCAAGCTTCAGTAGAGACCTTTAAAGTGTTGTTATAGGGTTCATTTCCCAACTGACCTGTTCTGTTACTTATGCTGGGTTATATGTACTAAAATTTCCAAAAACTCATTTTAATAAATTTCTCCATCATGGGCATGGCGTCTGTATACTTTCTGGTCTGCGCTTTTTTACTTTAAAATATTAGTTTGTTTATTGTGTTAAAATTTCGCTCCTACTTCTACTACATGCTTAGTTAATGTTACTTGTAATTATTCTTTATTCTAATGTTATATTATGTGATAACTTATTTCTACTGCAACTGCAATTTTGTGTGTCTGAAGATACCACTGCATATGGGAAACAGATTGCACGGGCTGCTGTGGTTCGGATTATGTAAACGGTGTTAAATGTGAGTCCTTGTGATTCCGCTTCCCTGGCTGAGCCAAATTACCTTTTCAGCCTGGGTGTGGACTAGATATGTGTTGTCTGATTTCGGAATTCTTACTCCGGGTTATTCTTTCAGTGCAAGGGATCTTACCGAGGCTTTAGCTGAATAGACACCCCCATAGATCTCTTTGAGGGCATACACTACGTCCATCGGATTCCTCCACATGCACTGCAGCTCCTTCGTATTGTTGGTTGTATTTTAACTCTGAAGATGTTGGTTTGTCTATGTAAGGAAGCTGGCCTATTAGGAGTATGGTTCTTACACGTTTGCCTTTAGCTCTCCTATTAGCCCCTCTAACTTTTCTCTTCCATCTTATACGACCACTTTCTTGCTGACTCTTAGTCTCCAGGGCGCTCGACTCATGAGGAAGCAGATTAAACAAGAATACTTTTGTTCTTGCTTTTGGTGTTACTGTTAATATTAACACGCGACGCGTCACTATGTAAAACAGAGGAACCTTTATTTTGATATCTTGTCAATCTTCTGGTGCAACTAGATTATTGGTATAAGGTAGCACAGTATGCCCAATGACAGCAAGTAAAAGAAGCATTTCTTATAGTCTAGTTTTTTGTATCTTTATCTGTTACACTAATACTTTCAAGATCTATAACTTTGGGACCCTGTTACTCGTCTTTTGCTTACACAAAAAATGTGTAATCATAACCTCAAAAACAAATCAATAATTCTTCGTGGTTCTCGACATTCAGCGTAGCTAGCAATATATGGGTCACTCCAAGGTATATTTCTTCCTGGAGATAGAGAAGGCGTTATTTATATCTCAACTATAGACCTTAGATAACATGTATCATTCCATGAACCAGCTCTAGATAAACGGAGACAAATACCGCTAAGGCTGGAAACGAAACTAAAAATCGTACGTCGAACGTAACGTTAAGTTAAGATGGATTGACAACAGTACAGTACCGCGAGCCTGGTCCATACGTTAGATGCTCAACTTGGATGGTATCCCTAATTAACATGAAAGAGGACATTATAGTCACTACAATGAGAGTGTGCAAAAGATCTAAGGGAAGCCTCTAGCTTTTCTATTCCAAGAAAAGCTAGAGGCAAAAAGGTGCGTAAAAACTATAGCGTCGCTGTTGGTAACCGATGTGTATGGGCACATGCAGTCAACTAATATATAATATCAACTGTGGGTATCTGTCCTGCTAAAGTTGCGGTAATCCTTGCTTGATCCCTTGCTCTGAAAGGCAACACTGGAGTGAGAATTCCTTAATGAGACAACACATTATATCTAGTCCACATCCATGCTGAGATGGCACTTTTGATTAGCCAGAGATACGGTGAAAACGAGGGTTATTGCAACCTGACTATCCATCAATTGCAGGGACTCCCATTTAACACCATTTACATAGTTCGACCCACAGAAGCTCGTTAAATCTTAAAAAGCATTTCACATCAGTAGTGGCCATCTCCCGACACTCAGACCTGTATATATTTTACCGCATGTCTAAACGATGCTGCGGCTCGTCTGATCTCGCGCACGGAGTGGGCTACCAACCGCACCATTACCGAATACAACCCTAATATGGCCATTAAAATTAGGGACGAGAAGATAAAGGAATGCTATCATCGAATTCCTAAACTAGGAACCCCGTTTCGCCCAAACTACAGAACCTACGAACATCTATCGGTGACGCCCTATGGTGTCAACATAAAAGGCAGACTAGTTCTGCTCCTGCTGAAACAATTGTAGTTTGTAGTTTAGGAATAAGTTTTAATATTATAATAAAAAATTACAATAACATTATAATAAAAAATTGAATGAGTGTTCATGAAAAAATTTGAATAATTTTTTTATTTTATTAATTATTTAAAATTAAAATTAACCAAAGCATGTAGTAGGACCGAAATTAAAACGGAATCAACGTACTAATTTTCTAAACTAAGAAAGTGCGGAGCAAAAATTCCACAAACTAGTCATTAATTTAAAAAAATTCGCTCAATGTCAAATGTTAAGTTATGACAAAATCTTATAGGTCAGTGTCGCCATCTTATGAAATATGTACTCAAAGCTTAGGTTGTTAGAAGAATTTAGAACAATTTATTAAAATAAAAAATAAAAGAGTAATTGATCGAGTTTATTTTTAGTCTTGGTAAAATATTATATTCATAAATAATATAAAACAATATTCTTAAATTGTTGATTTTAGATTACAATTCTATAAAATAAAATGACTTAATTCTAATTGCATCTACATAAATATAGACAAGCTACTCTAACAATATAAAGATTCACTGCCGCAATGGTATTGTCCGTACGATAAAACTCAAATTCCCTACTAATAAAATTTGAACTAACATTGGTAACTTCTCGCACTGGTATAAGGCATTATCGGCTCTAAGTACAAAAAGATTGTTTAAATTTCATCATACTATACTTCCGTTGAAACATGTATTGCATTTGCAATTATAATGTAGTATCATATGTACTAAATATGGCTTAGTTCAAATTATCCTACTAGTATCCAGTGCAGGTTATGCTATGGGCGTAAAGTTCAGTGTCCACTGGCGATTTCTTTCATCCTGTTGAGGGCGGAGCCTGCTTTGAACCATGAGATTTGCTGCTCATTCAATGAGTGGTTCAGCTTGATGCGCTCTACGCTTCCGTCTTTGTGCTTGATTTCGCAGTCTACTTGCTGTAAGGAATAATTATATATTACAATTGAAATGTCGTTTTAGAAAAATCAAAAGCAGAGTATCTGACTAATTACACTAAAAGCCCATGATCTTGCTCACCCTATGAAAAAAAACTCAATGATCTGATGATGACTTTCAAAATTTCAATCCTACTCTTTCAATTCAATCTGACTAGAAACAAACTGAAATCCGGTGACTATTAATTGCTTTTTTAACGTTCATACCTACTAACTTACTAGAAGAAATACATTACATTCTATTCTATTCTAAATTACTAGAAGTCCTATTCCTTTTATATTGAATTGGAATGAAAGAGAGCCAAATAACAAAATTTAAGTTTTCTCTTAAACTGCACACATGGACAGTCGTTCGTCTGTCTAACTGTCTCGTCTTACCTTGCCAGGTGCTAGACCTTTGAGGCCGAGTAGTGAGATTTTGTCGTCTGGCTTGATCTTGTCGTAATCAGCGGCATTGGCGAACGTAAGAGGAAGCATACCCTGCTTCTTCAAATTGGTCTCGTGGATCCTGTGAATATAATGATATGTATGGGTATAAATTAAAATAACAGAGAAGGATATCTCTAATATAAAGGACACCAAACCATCATAGATTATGTATAAATGTAGTCCAACGGTGGATCCCACTTAGAAATGCTCACACGACTATAATTTTTATAACTACTATCTTTATTTAAAAAATTAGTAATAATTAACTTCTTTTATTACTTAGGATGGAGTAATATTTGATATAAGACCGAAAATTAAAGTGAACTATACCCGGATCTTACTTCTGCCGAAACCCAACAATACTGATATCATTATTGTAATGGCATTATATATTGTAGCTTAGCCAGGCGGACTTAAAGCCCTACCACCAACAAAACAGACAAGAAAATTTCTGCCAATTTCTTTTTTTCTTCTGAAATTGAATATTTATTGGCAATAGAAAAAACACCTAAGCTAGTGTAAAGCAAAACTATATTAGAAATCCTACTATGAAAAAAATATATATTATCTTAACGATATTAAAGCGTGGGATTAATAATAAGAATATTGACACGTTAACACGTTGACACGCTTAAATGCAATAACAAATATTTATTTTTTCTTCAAAGCTTAAGTATTCCTCGAAGCTGTGGTTTGTTGCTAATGTTTAATTTAAAAGAATTTAGTAATCAAGTCTATTTAAATAAAAAGCTTTTTGTATTGGTCGCAGTACAGTATGGAAAACTCCGGAGGGCCGTGATAGAGCGCTGACTGCGTTACCTGGCGAAGCTCTTGACGATGATGGCCCTGCCGCCGAGATGCCTGGGCTCGAGCGCGGCGTGCTCCCTGGAGGAGCCCTCGCCGTAGTTCTCGTCGCCGACGACGCACCAGCGCGTGCCGGCCGCCTTGTACGCGCGCGCGGTGCCCGGCACGGGGCCCCACTCCCCGCTCAGCTGGTTACGGACCTTGTTCAGCTCGCCGTTCTCCGCGTTTGTTGCGCTGCCGTTACAAACACACGATATGTTCAATTCTATTTTATTTATTTATACGAAATTTTATTACTGATTCTTTCGCTCACACACCTACTCTCAACAAGACACGACTATATAGACATAAAATTTTAGACACTTGCGTATGGAAAAGTATTTAACAACTCAAGAAGATAAACTTATATCTTCGTACGCCACTCACATCTCTTATATTATAAATAAAAATAAGAGAAAATGTACATAATACATGTAGGCGTGCACTTTACTAATCCTTATAATTTTATAGAGCTATATATTGTACATAAGTATCCATTATATTTTTATTTGTATGTTATAGAACTTACGATTACAGGGACTTAATCTGTGATTGGCTTGAATTTGATTAAAATTTACTGTTCAATATTGCTAATCTTTAAGCTATTGATTTATTGTAGAACAATAAAATAGCTCCAAAAATTACATACATGCATGGATTGTATTACGCGCGCGGGACTTTAATAAAAATGTCGATATTTACTACATTGTTACTATTGACGAGATTTTAATTCATTAAACTCACGTTATGAACATGTTATTGGAGATGTTGTCAAGATGTCCGCGGTACTTGAGCCAGGGTCCGGCGGCGGAGATGTGGTCGGTGGTGCACTTGCCCTTAACCTTGATGAGGATCGTCAGCTCAGTCAGGTCCTTGGAGTCCCACTTGTCGAAAGGCTCCAGGAGTTGCAGGCGGTCTGAGGTCGGAGCCACGTCCACTCTCACCTCTGAATCACGATAAACACAATAAACCATAATTCTATATAACTGTATTTGGTACAAATTAAAAATAAAAAGAGAAAAAACAAATACCTATACTTTGAAATTTAAGAAAAGTGTGTCTGAATCAATCCCAAAGTTTCATCTCATTTTATTTTTGACTCTATATTTAGTTTTATAGCAAAGCGCAGTCAAATACCTGCATACGACATAGCTGTATGGTTTTTGGATCTCTTTGCCTTCCCAACTCAACAAAAAAAAGGAGAGCACTTCAATCTAAAATTGAAGTTTTAAGCCAAGTGTTACATAAGTATAAGCTTTGGATATGCTCAATTTCTTGGTAAGACAATAAAATTGTCGAGTGAACTCTACATAAATATCAAGGACTCATTTTAACTAATCAAAGAAAAGTAAAGTAGTATTTCGTTAATATCAGCGCTTTTTTTTGTTTCCCGTTCACTTTTACAGAATTTCAACTATATTATCGACACTATTTAGATGTATAGAATATGTATTATTGCACACCAATCTCTGCTGATTTTTTTCATTTAATGCTATTTGTTTCTTTAAAATCATATTAAATATTACCAAATCGCTTTAAGTATTATTCGTTATATACACACGGGATCTGGTTTACAGTAAACTTCGCTTGTTAAAGAAATGGATTAAATAGAACCACTTTTTATTTAAGTCTGTTAAAAATATAATTTTAGTAATCTGTGATATATTTATTAGGTCGGGAAAAAAATCTTTTCGCATATAGTATCTATAAACTTGTATAAAAATATCTTAGGCTGTACTATTTGTATCTGGCTGGTTTTCATGCCATTAAATAGTTGACATTTCAAAAAAAGAATCAAATTAGGAATATTATGTTTCCAACTATTTTTCATTTCTTTTTCTTTCTGTCAAAATGAGCGAATGAAGAAATTAGATACATTTTATTATAAAAAAGGAAAAAACGCAACGCTAGCCGCGAAAAAAATTGTGATGTTTATCGATCTAATGCAGTGTCACTAAGAGTAGCACAAAGTTGGTTTAAGCGTTTTCAATCTCTACAAGAAAGCAGAAAGTCTACGAACAAAATGACACATATATACTGTAATTAAAAGTAAATTAAATTTGGAAATTAATGTCTTGAATTTTCATATAAAATGCGAAGAAAATTTTTCCTCAACCTATTATAATTACTCAGAATAGTAAATACTTACTGCTGCCGTCGGGTGGGGGGTGTTCGTAGGTGTCCTGGCCGGGGTCGAAGCCCTTAGCGGGGAGTTCGTCAGCAAACGGATCTGACAGCTTGAATTTCTTGCCATCTGAGCCTGTCAGCTCGTCGGTCAATGGATTGAAATCGAGGCGACCTACAGAGTGAAACATTTTTGTATGTTAAATATTTTTATTATCAAAAAATGAAGTAAATGTTTCATTCCTGAAATTGGATTCAATTTGGATTAAAATGTGCCTCATTTCGCAAACACTGGAAGAGCCTCTTTAAGCCCTCTTATCTCATTTACGGTTTCTTAATTGGCTATCGAATTTTGGACAATTTTATAATAATTTGGCAATTTGGCATTTGTTGCGTATCTTTTATAAAAATCGTAAAAGAAAGATACATTATTAAATCTCTGGTTAAGAAGACAGGTCTCGTCGTCAAACAAGAAGAGAAAATTAGTTTTAAATCTCTATCCGCACTATGCCAAAGTTATGCAACTAAAGCTCGTTACGTATTCTGCTAATATGACTTTTCATAAGCGCGGAAATTACGCGACACAAATTCCATTGCGCAACAAATTCATGAAGTCATACGTCCACTTCTACTTGATATCACGTAACTCACATGCCTTCGCTAAGACAAGTATCTTTGGCATAGTGTGCTTAGATACTTTATATAAAATTAAAAGTAAAAAATATCGTTGATAGTTGTGACGTTCTATGTACACGATGTCAGTACTGACCGGCAAGAGATAGCGCCGTGACCATTTCAGGGCTGGTGACGAAGCAATGTGTAGCGGGGTTGGCATCGTTGCGGCCGGTGAAGTTGCGGTTGTATGACGTCACAATGGTGTTCTTCTCGCCTTTCTTCACGTCTTGTCTGTCCCATTGGCCAATGCAAGGACCGCACGCGTTGGCTAACACCTAATGTAAGGGACATAATAGATATTGTTTTGAAGATTAACTGGAAACAATTTATGCTGTCATTATCACTTCAAGTCTTTCAGATCCGTTAATGCTGGCTAGTAAAAAACGAAAAAGGATGCAGTTATCAGAAAATTATAATGCCAGAGGAAACTAAATTTACATCAGTGGCTGCGATAATTAAAAAAAATCCTATATTTATTTTATTGAAAATTTTGTTTTTTAAAAATTAATTATGGTTGACTTTAATTGTGCTCCATTATAAGAGTTAACCTCATTAAGAACGTGTAATTTCCTATGATTTCAGCAACATGGTTCATTACATCTAAATACTTACGGTGCCTCCGAAGTCTCTAAGAGTCTGTGCAATTCCGTCCCTTTCGATGGTAGCGCGAACCTGTTCTGATCCAGGCGTTACATTGAATGGGATCTTTGACTTGATGCCGTGCTTCACTGCCTGGAATTATAAAATAGAATTGAGCTTATTGAATCTAAAGTTGATGTTGTGAATAGTGAATCATTTCTACTTTTACAAAATGTATAATGATGATTCAATTATAAGAATTATCATTATACATTATTACAAAATTAAAAAAAAGGTTCAATAAAGCCAAGTTCATTGAAGTCAGTTATATTGTTTCTGGTTCCTTATTCATAACGGAATAAACTTTAGATTTAGAGATTAATATCATATTCAGGTATGTTTTAATTATCTAAGAACTTAAATTACACACACGTTACACATTTTATATTTTTACTTTCATCGCCGATCTTACCTCTCTGACGATGCTGGCACAGCGACCCATATCTTCGTAGGAAGAGTTTGTGCAAGAACCGATGAGGCCGACGCGGATGTCCAAGGGCCAGCCGTTCTTCTTGGCCACATCGCCCAGCTTTGAAATTGGGCTTGCAAGATCCGGAGTGAAGGGTCCGTTGACGTGGGGCTCCAGGGTGGATAAGTCAATCTCGATCAGCTGAGGATTTATTACTTTGTTGGAATGTGTTTTCTAAAACATGAGTAGTCAAGTTGTCCTAACATAGCTACACCTTATATTTACGTAATAAATATTTTGTTGTACGACATTACTGCGAACCATTTATTTCCTACTGACATAAATTCACTTTTTAACATCTTATTACAAAATAAAATATTCTTAATACAATACTTCAAAGAAAATGATTTTTGCAAACAAAAAGAAACATACTCTAACGCCGTAAGGTAAGCGATATTAAAAAATGGTATCGCATTATCACAAGATTCCATGTAATCGAATACATAATTATGTTTCGAATGGGAAAGAAAACGAAAAAACTTAATGCAGATATAACTGCATAAGTTATTTGTTGATTATTTATCGCTATCAGTTGACGTGACAGAATATCGCATATCTAGATGTCGTTATTAAGTTAAATGATTTTCATATTTTTTTACCTTGTTTGATAACAAGTATGATTGAACTCAGAATGATTTCTGATTTAAAAAACAATCTCATCAAATCAAATGTTTTCATTTCTGAGAATGAAATGAAAACATTATAATTATTAATAATAAGACTTATTGATAAACATTTGTTTACTCGTTTCAACGCTCAAAAACCAAACCTCTTTCATTCGAACCAAGCAGTAAACAGAAAAATAACGTAATTTTTATATAGAAACTGGCAATTTACAACTCACAAATCTATGTGAAATCACCGTCTTCAAAATTCAAGTACCTGATCATAAGGTGCTTTGTCGTCAGGAGTAAGAAGATGTTTGTAGGAATTGGCGGCAGAAGCGATGTCGTGGCGACCGGTGGATTTGAGATAAGCTTCCATACGAGAGTTGTAGGGGAAAACCTGCGAATCATAATATGTTTAGATACTTATTAAAGGAATATCTTGTGTATTACGTCACTTACACAAGTATAAAAGGTTCGTTATTTTAATGGCTTTTTGAAATAAAAGATAATTCAGACATTTTTTGCTTCTAATTAGGTGCGTAAAAGCACTTCTAGGAGTTACTATCAAATAATTTCTAGTTTTAAAAGATGATCTTACACTGGTCGTAGCTCCAATTTCAGCACCCATGTTGCAAATGGTGGCCATGCCAGTACAGGAAATTGAGTCGACGCCCGGTCCGTGGTATTCCACGATAGCACCGGTGCCTCCCTTCACGGTCAAGATACCGGCTACCTTTAGAATCACGTCCTTTGGGCTGGTCCATCCTTTAAGCTTGCCTGTGGTCAAAAAGGAGGTCAGGTTTCACTAGGTTATTGAGTTACTCTTCCAATATGAAAGTCACTGTTTAGATCTTGCATGTTCAAATATTTCAAAGAGATACATCTAGATACCGTTCAGATACTTGCTTACAATTCCCTTAATAACCCGGGTAGTATACAGTCCTTCCAATATGAAAGAAATACTTGAGGAGTTTAGGTTATAACACCGACAGGTGTTATAACCTAAACTCCTCAAGTTGGTCCAATATGGGTTGGTGAATTAAAGATGAACGTAGAAGCTCAAGTTAACAAATTTGGATTGACTAATCCAGAAACAAACCATGGCTTACTTTGTTTTCGCAATCGTAACCCGAACCGTCGAAGGTAGTATAAGCTAATTATAATAATTGGTTAGGTGTATTAATTCTTTGTACAGGATTACTTCGCAAGCCAATTTGCCAAATTTTCTAGAGTTACTCAGATTCAGCAACTCGACCGATAAACAATACAGATAATTTATTCGTCAGAAAATGAGTGTCATTAATTACATGCATCATTAAAGTATTAGTATCAAAATATCTTGCCATTGAAAGCGTAACAATTATATTTCAATTGTATAAAAACAAAAATAACAAATTGTCAGTTTTTTTATTAAAGTTTCAATTAAAATGTCATGAATTTTATACTATTATATCACTATTGTTATATTGTTAAATATATTTATTTTCATTACAAAAATAACAATATAAACTTGGATAGCGCGATCTTAATCAGTGACATTACGCGCGCGAATCCTTATTCTTTCGGCGTAAGATACTGCAACACATCGACGCCCGCTCAACAGATGCGAGGCAACTAGAAAAAGCGGGTCAGCCTTTTCAAAGACAAGCCAGAAAAGAAAAGCCAGTTCAAAGACAGATAGAATTTTCATAAAACACTGCGTAAAATTTAAAAAACTTTATACTTAACATTAAGATTCTATATGCCAAAGAAGATGATGGCAATGATGGGATACCTGCCTATAAAATGAAACTTGCCAATACTATAAGTGTGCATTTTTTATCAACTTAGCCATTGAATTGCAAAAACAACTTTTTAAATAAAAAATCTAGAGAAAGAAATGTACATTTCAACAATGTAGAGAACTACATTATACCGATTATGCTGTAGGCATAATTTGCAACACCTCTTAATCTTTTCTATTAAGTCACTAAGGAACAATGCCTACGGTGCTGATTCGGGGTGATACTGTTATAGGCTCAGAAGGGAAGAATAATATACAAGAATTTATTATAATAGTAAAATACATGTGTGAAACTACTGAAAAATATTATAACAAGTCCATCGCGGTATCATATCAACAAAATAATAGTGGATCCAGTAAGTTATCGCAGTAAATAAATAAGATTACTCCTCACTTATATGAATTGTCAATAATTATCTTACTGAAATAATACTTGAATTCATACAGTGTGCAGATCACAATACGACATTAAATTGAAACATCAAATCGAAACATTATATTACCAATTTATTTATATTTTTCAATTACCGAATAAATCCTTTTTTTTTATTTGAATATATCATAACATTACCATGAAATAATAAATTGTCTCCACACTACACGATATGAATGACGCTGTCCACGCATACAATATGGGCTTGGACGAAAATTGTGTACCATCCTTTAAATCAATGGACGCGTGCCAAATCGCTTTTTACTTCACTCTCTAGGAGTTTATTTTAGTGTAACGATTATAAATAAATATGGTGTATGTGCAATGTGTGTGTTACAAAATGGTCAGTATTGTTTCTTTAATAGGTGCTAATTTTACGACACCCAATTATAATATTACATAGTCCCGCAAGTGATAAGGATATTTAATATAAAAATAAATAATTTGCATAGTTAATTTACTTGCATTAAAATTAATGTTACATCTTTATAGTCTACGGCAAACACTATCAAAATGGTTCCTCGAAAACAGCCTTAATTTTAAGCCTGTGTAAACCGATATTATTTTAATTTCAAATCAATATACAAGCTTCAGCTACGCCTTAAAATCATTATATAATGAGCTCTTACTAATGAGCCGTTCGTCCACGGCCTACGTCTAATTTTGATATACGATGAAGTTTACGAACAAGGCTATAGGGTTGATTATATAACTAAAAATAATCAGTAATTAAGAAATAAGAGTTTATACTCCCCCAGCACCTCTAGGGTAAGTTACAAGCGAATTTGTTGCGTTTAGCTGAGAAATTCATATACAAGAAGATTTTTTCAATACTTCACAAGAGCGCCGCTGCTTTCGGTTGCACACAATTTGACAGTTGACGACAAACACGATAGAGACGAGATTTAAATCTATTGCAACTTAACAAGTACAAATCGTCATCACCATTCTTACAGAATAGTAATCATAAAATTTTCCGTCAATCAAATTGTTACGTAATAGTTAAATAATATTAATTAAAGAACCTAATTTACTTTACTTATCTCCACTATCGGCGTAAACGTTTAATTACAGGTTGATTGAAATATTTCAATGTCATTACCAAAAGTATGAGATTTAATTGATAAGGAATATATGTTTCGCTTTATTCATTTAAATTCATTATATTTCTGTTTTGTTTGTTACAAGTTTTTTAAAAAATTAACTGGCCCGTTTCTTATAAAGTCACCATTAATAGACACCACTTCTGTATCTCAAAATCCATGCCTACAAAATACATGCTTTGTTGCTACTGGAACGTAATATAAGCGAAATAATCCTGAGTTTCATATACGAATTCGACTAACGAAATATGTTTGATAAATTTAACCAATCTGCCGTGTGTACATACAAAATTTTTGACTAACCTGCCAGTACAGTACAGAAAACATCAAGATTAGGTACTTTATAACATATACATTGATAAAATGTAAAATGACTAAAGTTCGTCTTCGTTTGTCTTAGATATGATGCGCAATTTATGTACGACTACTTGGTGTTACGTAGTGCATTTTAATGAACGCAAATTGTATGTCTCTGTGATAGCATTACGTACTATCAAAGGGAATCTAACGAAGATTCTAGATGTTTGTTATCATCACACGTTCCAAACATTAGACAACTTCAACTAAATAAATACTGGCGTTATACTGTCCCTTTGTTATTTGCACAATTTTTAGGCCATCAGTCGAGATTAACAATTTTTTTAGGATATTTTCCCCACCAAAGAATCGTGCACAAATTATATCCAGTTTTGACATGCACTCGCCAATTTACCTGTATTGGACGTTTCTGCTTGTACTTATAATAAAAGAAAGTTATATTAAAGATAAAATATTTATTGTAACAACAGTAGCTAGTCTAATAGTTAATATAGTTTTGCAAAAAAAGTTAGTGTTTGTATGAGATAGTTTGTTGTTATTTAGTGTTATGTTATAAACGGCGTAATAAGACGAGACATTATACACGCCCTCAAATCGAAACAAAGTCACTAACCTTCATCCAGTTATTGTCAAGTTAATCTATTATACTGATAAATTAAATTACAACTGAACTTGTTCGTTTTAAAGTGGACATACGTATAAAAACTTTAAAACTGAGTTAATTCGTAATATATAAGGGGGTTGAATTAATTCTCGCCGTTATAAAAAAATAAAGAAATAATTGTAATCTTAATATTTTTTACTGCTGTTTTTTTTGCTTTATTGTTTCCCGTTCTGCGCACGCTCCACGTGGCACGTTCAACTGCTCAAATCCTTCAAAACGGCGAGATTTTCGACATGCAACATGTCAAACTTTGTACCATCAAAACAAAACTTGCGGGAAGCCTTGCTTTTCTGTTTCCACCTCAAGAAAACTGCTGCTGCTGCTCATCTAATGCTTGTGGAGGCTTATGGGGAACACGCCTTGTCTGCTAAAACATGTCGGGAGTGGTTTCAAGCATTTTCAAATGGTAATTTTTCTACAGACGACAAGCCACGAACTGGCCAGCCAAAAAAGTTTGACGACAGTAAATTGATGGAATTGGTAGAGGAAGATCCTTGCCAAACGTTAGCCCAGCTTGCTGCATCTTTGTCTACAAGGAACAACTAATCGAGTTAAAGGCAGCAATTGAAGAAAAACGACCAGAATACGCAGGCAGACATGAGTCGATTCTTATTCAGCACGACAACGCAAGGCCCCATGTGGCTAAAGTGGTTAAAGACCAGCTTAATTCATTTGGTTGTGAAGTTTTACCCCACCCGCCCTACTCCCCTGACATCACTCCATCAGACTACCATCTTTTTCGGTCTATGCAGCATGGTCTATCTGGCGAACTCTTCCGTAGTTACCATGAAGTTCAATTATGGGTAACAAATTGTATTTCTTCAAAAGAAAAGGTTTTTTTTTACAGAGGCATTAGGATTTTACCTGAAAGATGGGCAAAAGTAATTGAAAAAGAAGGGCAATATTTTGAATAAAACTTTACTTTTTAAAAAAAAATATTTTCAATTTAAAATACTACAAAAAACGGCGAGAATTAATTCAACCCCCTAATAGCAACAAAATCTGATGGCGATTTTGTTTCAATTTACGCACATTTTAAGGTCCCTCTGTTCTAATTGGGCTGGATTATATCAGTAGTTCTATTTAGTAGTTTAGTGGAGGACTTTGTTGACGTAGTGGGTCGCTCTGGTTTCGATAACGAAAACCAACCAACGATTGCCACAGTTGGTCCCTGAATGAGTCTAACAAAATTATTATCTCGTTCCCCACCGTGCTTCAGAATGCACGTTAAGCTTTCGGTCCCGTTGTTTCTGAATCGGCTTTCAACAACCCAGTCGGATTGGGACAGCCTAGTGTTAGTATGACCCAAACTCCTCGTGTGTTCCTCCCATATACGGCTATAGATGATGATGATTAATTGTATTTAATGAAACCAATACGGTCAGTCAGCTGCATTAAACTAACATCTTAAGCCCTCAGATATAGTACAACGAAGAATAGACACGTCAGAAAGTAAGATCTCGTTCGATGAAGGGAATCTACGCCTGCCCACACAACAAAAACAAGACAAGTTGAGACAAGTCTTAGCGTAAAGCCACCGATTTATGGCTCTAATATCCAAGTAGCTTACATAGTGTAATTGCAAGACAACGTAAAACTAAAGACTTGTACTCAATTTAATACTTGCACTAGTTTTAGTTGTATAATTATGTAAATTCCACTCAAAATTTGCTTAACAATATAATAGAAACTAACACTTTAAATATATTTGGTATT
This sequence comes from Acentria ephemerella, assembly GCA_943193645.1. Classification (NCBI taxonomy): domain Eukaryota; kingdom Metazoa; phylum Arthropoda; class Insecta; order Lepidoptera; family Crambidae; genus Acentria; species Acentria ephemerella. The sequence goes on along the minus strand of OW971886.1, from coordinate 2,699,690 downwards.
AAGACAGTTGACAGTTAGCAGCAAATTATGTTGTACCTTATTTGTTTAGTCATAAGTAGCAATATTGAGTAAACAGGGTGATATTTAACAATTTTACGTACCTGTTAGTTTGACACCAATGACCTTCGGGCATTTCAGCTCCCATGGAATGCTAGCCATTACATCAACAGCATCAGCGCCTCCAACACCTGAAGAGACATAAAGATAGTGAGGGATGTGCTACAGTAAATTAGTCGTTAACTACTTCGTTAATTTAAAATCTTGCCTTAATATCAAAATTTAAACTTGAGTCATTCTTGGATTACTTTCTTCACCACATAGACTGTATTATGATATCTTTATTCTACTCAGTTTAATAACTATTAATGACTCTATGCCCTTACTAATAAAGATCAAAATTTGGCAAAACTATATTTAGGCCCCACACTAAATGGATATAAAAGTTCATAACACACGCCCAAGACTACAAAATATAAAGAATTGTTATTTGGATGTGCCATTATGTGAGGTATAGTTAAAAATTAGTTATTTCTCCGACTCCAAATCATTACCAAAAATATTATCAAAATAACAACAAACATTTCCGTGGTTAAATCACGAAATATATCGATTTTATTGAGATATCATCTGCTTTAAATCTTTTCGTTTTCATTTTATTAACTCTCTTATTTTTTCTTTTGACTGTCGTGACATCAAAATTAAATTTTGATAAAGTGTTTGACTTTTTATACACTTAACAAAATAAACAAATTAAATTATCATCAATAGAACTTACCAATGCAAAGCCCGCCTAGACCGCCACCATTGGGGGTGTGAGAGTCGGTACCGATCATAAGGAGGCCGGGGAAGGCGTAGTTCTCTAGGATGATCTGGTGGATAATACCAGACCCTGGTTTCCAGAAACCGACGCCATATTTAGCGCCTGCTGTTTCTAAGAACTTGTACACCTCTTTGTTAATGTCCTGTATGGAAGAATATAATATAAGACAATAGTAACAATCTAATATCTATATTGGCCCCAATTTCGTTGTACACGGATTAAATGATTTAAGCTATTCGCGTCTCTTTCATTCCAATTCAATAAGAAAGGATAAACTGACTTTTAGGATGATTGGCAACGTCGAGATAGTTCACACTTAGACGATCAATACACTTTTGAATTACTTTACTCGACATGTTTTTAGCGCGTTAAAATAAGGCAACAATGCTTAGAAGTCACCATTTTACAAACGTCAAATGACGTCACTGGTCATCTTTTTTTTGTTGTATTAAACTGTACTTTTTAATTTAGTTTGTGTACAACGGAATCTAGGTTAACAACAACCTATATATGACCCACTTCTAGACACAGGCCTTCTTACATGGAAGAAACACAAGAGGAGTTTTGGACCATAACACCACCACACTGAGTGGATGTAAGCGGTTGCATTAAAAACCGGGATTAACGGCCTAACGTGCCTTCCGAAGTACGAAGGAGTTTGAGATAAGACATTTGACTTATCCAAGGACCAACCAACTAACCATGACGAAAGTTGCCTTCTTTTAGTTCTCCAAACCAGAGCTTTCCAACCAACGATACTTACGGTCCACAATATGAGTATTAATATGAATAATACATACTTAATTTATTCTGTTTAAATTTTAGGCTGATTTGTCAAAAGCAATAGGAATCAATTTTATATTTAATATATAGAAAATTTATACTGACCTTAGCTCTGGCCAAGTCCTTTTCACCGCCAACTTGTGCTTCGATTAAGTGGTCGCAATGAATGGTGGAGGGCACAGCCACGCGGGGTAAGCCTGAAGAGATGAATTGTAGCATGGCCATTTGCGCGGTAGCATCTTGCATGGCCACTCTATCCGGCCGCAGGCGCAGGTAACTGGTGCCTCGCTCAATTTCCTATGTATAATCCACAAAAAATTAGTTTATATGTTTCAAATAAAAATAACCATTTTTTAATTCTATTAATGTATTAGGACTTTTATCTAAACTCCAAAGTTTTAAAGATATGTCAGTGTCATCGGACTCACCGAATTTACATCACACATGCAAACATTAAATAAACCTGTTTAAATCGCAAGAGGCGGCCGTAATTTAAAAATAAGAGGGTCATAAAGGCCAGTAGCTTCTTCTGAAACTGGTTCGGCCAATAAACTTTAAACCACCCTTATGCCTGGTATATTAAGTCTGGCAAACAGTGCCCGCCTCTAAGCAGTATTCAAGATAGAATCGAAGATGACAAAAAAGAGGTATGAAAACAAACAAGAGTGCTATGGAGAAGGAAAACGTCTAAAAGGTTAAGGGAGGTCCATATAGTTTAATTTAAAAAAAAAGTTTTCAACACGTATATTTCCAGTCATAACCTACGGACGTAAACCTTTCACTAGAAACCACAGAGAAAAGTTGGACCACTGTCAGAAGGTAATGGAGAAAAGTTTGATTAAGGAAACAAGACAGTGAACAATTGCAATTATGCAATTGTTATGTTATGTTACGTTACGTATTTTCGCTTATTAAAGTGAAAAAATTAAAGTTGTCGATATAATTACCCGAATAGAGCAACCAAAGTAGACAGCCCATCTGATCGCGATTAAAAAGAGATTTGGCGTATAATTGTCACTGACTGGTATCGCAGAGATGGTAAGAGAAGAACAGGATGTCAATAAAACGATGGGAGACGACTCATTGGGAAAGTGCATTGTGTGACAAGTCACATTAGAAATATTAGAGGTCTATGCCAAAAGGTAAACTGAGCTTTGGGATATTTTATAACATTGTTATTATTGACATTCTGTGTACAAGACATGTAAATGCTCCCCATGCCCCAAGTAATTAGAGTCGCAACCTTTCCCTGAACACTGAAATACTGCAAACTATCTCAAGGCCAAAATAAGAACAGTGAGGTTACCCAATCAAAAAAATCTGCAAGCAGGACTTTAAAGATAATATTATTAAGAATCAAAAATGTACATATTGACTTAAAATGTAAGAAAATGGGATAAATTTTATGTTTGTTACAGAATATGTTAAAAAACAGAGTAACTGAGAAGAATTACTCAATTTCATTACTTGATTTAAACTCATCAATTATCACAACTCAACGTGTAGTTGGGTGGATGCCACGCATGCATTACACCAGCCGCCGCATTAGAGATTTCACAAATAACTCTGGGCAATCTCTATCAGTGCATAGCGGGACCCAGAACCCAGATTCTGCCGAAGCAGAACTTTCACGAAGGGCACATAGAGTTACCAGGGAGTTTTAGTAGGCATTCTCAGTGCCACATTGATCAGGCTCTGAGTGAGCCCCACACGTCCGTTGCTTAGGCAGTGACGGATAGGGATATATAAGGATTCCTCCTGTCAGTACATTCAATGGGATTGTGAGAGAATGTGGGCTAAAGTCACCTCAGGATATAACAATTCTCTAGTTTTGATATTCTTTAATTTAATTATTGACTTAAATTATTGTAATGTTTTACTGAGAACATCCAAAATATCATCCTATAGCTCTCTTCTGCCAAGGAAGATTGTGTTCCAATTAAAAGATGGTTATTTTTAAGTTAGGATTCTAAATCCAAATTAAATATCAGAAAGTATGACTTAATAACACTATCAATTTTGAGACAAAACAATTGTTTTATAAATCAATGTAACAAAATATTTAGTTAAATAGTATCATTCAAGCATATAAACTGATTAGATATAAGGATTATAAGCTCTAATTTACAATGACCCAGTTGTTGATTACTGATGGCCTGCCAGTAGGCCATTGCTTCTTAACTTGTTATAATAAGTAACTATAGTTAAGAGATATACCATTTTTTTTATATTATCAATTATTTAATATAAATGAGTGCAAGTATTTATAAGAGGTAAAAGTTTAGTCTAGTATCATATCTTGTAAAAAAAAGTCAATAATAAGAATTCTATTGAGCCTTAACAGTGAAAAACTATTTTTTTTATGTATTATTAATTAACAATTAGATACAATAAATTCTTAGTATGTTAGCATGGATGCAGAATGGTAAGTAAGACTAAGTAAAAATAGCAACGATTTAAAACATACATTATTTTTGGAACACAAAGTTCATCAATGTACGTACCATAAAGTAAGTATATTTACTTCTTATTTATTTAAATATATTATATTAAAAATATTTTAGTTTGATATTGATTCTTACAATTTATTGAGCATCTGGGAAGCATTAGAGAATTTAAATACTTTTGTGTCTGGATTTTACAGCTTAACAAGCTAAAAGTTATCACTAACTAAACCTGCAGCCTATGCTAAACTAGTGCAAATATTACTGTTGCTATAACTATTTACTTTTACTTATTGCATGCATACTTGTAAAAAATATTCTAACAATACAATTTACAAAATTAAAATGAACATGATATGTAATTATGAATTTACTTGCCTGCCCTTTGGGATCATCCAAATGAGAGTAGAGCACCTTTTCAGACAAGGTCATGTCTCGTCCTAACCTCTTTTTGACAACTTCCAAATTTTTTGTTAATTTCTCGTACGGAAGAGGAGCCTTGTCGAATTTTGACATTGCAATCTAAAATATAAAAGTAACAAGCATAAGTCTTAATTTATAAGGTTATAATCAAACTTTACACCGATTACATAACAGTGTTATGTGTTCATACATTTCTAAAAAATAGTATGTTTTACAGCATATTACACATACCTGAGCCGCAGCAGCGGATAGTGGCGATACGCTGAAGCATCTTTGTTGAATTTCCAACAGAACTACCCTTGTCCTGCTACCCTAAAACCAAATTTTACATGTTATTAAATTAAATAAGTCATCAGGTGCGGATCTTGTTTCGTTTTTACTACGAGAGACAACATGGAGTCCTGATATATACCACGAGCAACCCCTGACTTTAGGTGAAGATCAGATCCTCTGACCTTAACCATTAATTTTATCTCACAAATGCAAAAAAAAAAATATTGATAATGCTGTAAACAAATACTTAACCTTATCGTCATCGAGTTATTTACGTGTTCAGGATAAAGATACCTATTGTTAAATATTGAATAACTCACCTGGCCATGCAAAACTCTCATACAGTGAGCCATGGTTGCGGGACGTATGTTATTTAGTTAAGATTAAAGACTTATGAGATTTTAATTAATATTGTTAATTATCGAAACATGGATCAAACTAAAAAATCGGCCCGTTTTATAAACTGCCCGAAGCAGTTGTATTAAATTTAAACCCACAACCTACACTTCCACCCTTTCAGCGATGTCGCAAATTTTGGCACTTCTGACGTTACGCAGAGCAGTCCGGAATATTTACCCTAAGAATGTTGCTAGGAAAACGAATTTCCCCTTCAAAGTAGCAATCTCTGTCTTAGTGATTTTTGTTTTAATTTAACAAGTATTTTATGATCTCGTTAAAACATTGTTGCGTAAACATATTTATCGATTTCTTAGATTAAAATTAAAAGTTTTTCCTGAAAATCCCTGTTTAACACTTAATGGTTTAAAATTGTAAGCTTCTAGCTAAAGATATAATTCATTCATTAATTTCAAATATTTTTCCCCTTGAAATACCACTTTAACTTCAAAAAAGCATTTCAAAGTTAGAGATTTTATTAATTGTGCTATGGTTATGGTATGTTTGACTCACGAGGTGTTCATTTTTTTAAATTTCACATGCATGCATGAAAGATATAAACAAGATTTCACTTTAAATTTAAATAACAGTTTTGATAAATAAATATTTTACTTTATAATGCATGACTACAAATATACAACACATGCTCTAGAATCGCTACTTTTTATTTATTCCTTACAACAATTAGAAAAATTATGTTAATGTAAATAGGCCCGCAAATAAACATTCCTAATCTTATTTATTTTTCAATCTGATGAATAAAAAACTTCGAAAAAGCTTTCAAACGTTTATATTTAGAATAAAAAAAAAAATTAAAAATAATGGCTAGGAATGGGTAATTTTATTTTGATATTGGCAGCATGATAATCTCAAGTTATTTCAAAATTTGCCCTACGTTTTATTTTTAATTTGACGTTTAAAAGTCGACTAAATCATTATTGGATACAATTCTCGCCTGCAATAATATATTTCATTCTGTAAAGTTGTGGTTGGACAATACGCTGTCACTTCACTTTAATATAAATTGCTCATTGGTCCCAATTATTTAATCCTCAGAACAAAACACTTATTTTACCTATCATGAGACCGTCTCGCTGATATGTGTTATCTGTGGTCTTGTAGAAAAAATCTGTCTCCTTTTTTTATTAATTTCTCCCTGTTGTAGGGAAGACAAAAGAAACTGAAGCCCATACAGCCACGTTTTAGATAGATGTATCTTTATTTCTGACTCCGGGATACCATTCTATCCTTTGGCCCAAGGAGTTTTTGGCGACTAATGGTAGGCCTTGCCATTTTATTAATGACTTACGAGCATTTAAAAAAAATGAATGCAATGTTAGTGATTAATATAAAATGTTAACAAAATGGAAACTTATGTTAACGAGATAGATAAATGATAGCCAAATGAGAATGGAATGATACGAAGATGATAAATAAAAGAACTAATCTTGTAAATGAATGAATGGAAATGAAACACGAAATTATCTTACGAAAGTCACTAATGAACGCTGAATAATGTATTTCATATATTGCACTATATAACGTTCGTTGTTGGCAATAATTTACAACAATTTCATAATGAAAACTAACTTCACTACAACACAATATACGAAATAAAATATATATAATAACTCGAATTTTTTTGAGGGAATCAATTAAAACCACAGAGTACTGTGTATATCAAATGTCACTTTTTTGATCACACATCTGGGCCACAGATTAGAGAGTAATCTGGGCTTTGGATTCTGTGTTTGTAATGAAAGATTTTCTTAAGAATCCGAATAAATAATTAGTACAGTACCAGTACATAAAATTTGAAATTATAATACGATACAAAATTTCCATTGTTAGATGTAATCCTTGCAAATGTTTGATTCACAGCAATAATCTGTTGTGAGCATAATTATTAGGTGTCATTTCACTTGAAGAAATCCTTTTGGTTGATCGCAAAATATAATTATAAAATGACGAATGCGACTATACAGGTATACACTCTTTTTTCTATTGTAATACGTTAAACAAATATTAAATATTTCTTCTTAGGTAACTTCTGAAAGATTTGGAAGAATATTTTGAGGCACTTCATGAAACTGTTTTGTATTTTGGTAATAGTTTGCTAAGTATGATCTTGAAGTTATTTAATGTTATAGGAAATTGAAGGAATAGATGACTATTGGGGCCCTGCCTTTCGGTCGGTGTATGAGGGGGAAGGACATGAAGCTTTTGTTCAGCAACTTGATGAGAGAATCAAACAACATGACAAGGAAATAGAAAAACTTTGTAACTTTCACTATCAAGTAAGATCTCTTTACATCTTCATATCAATTTATAATATTTAGAAGATCTCTTTACATCTTCATATCAATTTATAATATTTAGAACCAGATAACAAATAAACAAAATATGACAGGGTTTCATTGACTCCATCCGGGAACTTTTGCAAGTGCGTTCACATGCTGAGGAATTGCATGCAGAAATTTCCAATGTTGATGCCAATGTGAAGGAATCTACAGAAAGTAAGTAACAAATGTAAATTTTACTTTGTTATTTGTTTTGTTTTTTTACTTAGATTACATTAATATGCATAAATAAATTGATTTTGCGTCAATAGGGGTGATAGCAGATATTACTTATGTAGAAAATATTTTGATATACTATGTATAAAAAGTCATTCAAATTGTTGCAGTTATTACTTGGAGAAAAGTTATGTAAGGATTGAAAATTTACCCTAAAGCTCTGAACCTAATAACTATATCGACTGCTGTATGGCGCAGTATAAATAAATTTAAATCTACTAAATGGCTATAAAATTTTATTGCTCGCTAAGTATAGTAAATTAAGTTGGAAGTTTTCAAATTGTTTAATTTTAACTATTATTATTAATATTGATAAAAATATTATCAAAATAATAAAGTCAATATTGAAGTATATAATTACAATATTGAAAAGTTTTTAGTTATTAGCTAAAAACTTTTCAATATTGTAATTATATACTTCAATATTTTTAGTATTATAATTAATTTCTTCAATCTTGCCTTTCATAAGAGTATGTAATGAACCTAGACCTAAATAAATGTATATTGACTTTAACTTTGAACCCACTTAGGCGGTGCCAGGTCCCAGGTGCGGTATTGTGGGTATGGGAACTAGCACCTTATTCCAGTTTATTTGTGACATATATTTTGTTGATTCATAGAAACCTGCAGGTGGCGGTACCTTGGTCAAACCTTGAATACTCTCAGTACCACCTCAGTGGGTCTATTGCTTTAAACATGTTTTATATAGTTATCAATCCATTGTCTTGGCTTACAATATTTAATCGATCTGACCAAATTGACCTTTACAGGCTTATGTTCACAAACAGAAGAGTTAATTAGGGCTCGTCGAGTTGAACTCAATATTGCTGCAACTATAGAAAAGATGGAGCTATGTCTGCCACTCCTGACCACATATTCTAAACTAAAGAGTCAAGTGGAAGCTAAAAGGTAGTTTTGAGATAAAAGCAAGGCTTTGAATAAAAATTGCAAACATAGATGAAATTGGATTTCAGGTTTATTTTCTAAAGAAGTTCTATAATCTTATTTCAACATGATGCTGTAAATGAATGAAACTAATGTATAGTATACATATGTTTTGAGAACAATCATATTTACAATTGTAATGAAATCTTTAATATTTAACACTGCTTAAGTATATATGACCTGTTTATCTCCAAACAGATATTATCCAGCTCTGAAAACTTTGGAACAACTAGAACATGTTTTGCTTCCACGAGTAGGACCTTACAAATGGTGCTCACAGATATCTGCACACATACCAAGGCTAAGACAAGATATTCAAGATGCCTCTATGGCAGATTTAAGGGATTTTCTTGAAAATATTCGCAAACTCAGTCCACAGGTTAAAAATTTATAATTTTTATATTTATCAACTATTTGTTTTTTTTTTATGGAAACAATTTTAACCAATGATCTGGTTTTAGGTTGGTGCTATGGCTTTAAAACAAACACAAGAAATGTTGGGACGTAGTCTGGCTACTATTGTGAAGAATAAGAAAGGTATGGGCTATTTTAATAATGTTATTGTTTGATAACATCCTTCTGTATTTTTCCTAACTTTCTCATGGTATATGCATAAAAATACTTCAAATTAAGTGAAAAGTCAAAATTTTCTAAATTAAGTGTATTATTAAGATATTTAATTTGTAATTGGCTTAGTAGAATTTTAATATTATGTTACTTCTGTGTTTAAGTGAGGTACATGCAATTATACCTTGTATCACTTTTAAGGATCTCACCACAATACGTAACCTTATTGTAATCTTGGCACTGCTTCTTAGGTGCGGATTTTCCTTCCAGAGGGCCTAGACGAGGTGCTTTCGATAATCACAATCCAATAAACTAAATGAAAAAGGTATGGGATTTGAAAATTACACCCAATTGCTAAGCAAGGACTTATATCAAATCCTATACATTTTTACATTTAGCGATTCGATTGAAATTATCGGAATGAATCTTGTCTAGCCTTCAGAGCAGACTAATTAACCCTTCTTCTGCTCCCAGATGTGAATGCAATAAATGTGCGAGATTTACCAAGAACTTAGTTTGCTTACTTTACACTTAGCTTTGTTATTTTTAGCTTCATTATTATTTGCATCCTGTCTGTATCATATATTGTAAATAAGTCAATTTCTTGATATTTTTAAGAAAAAAGACATTCAATAATACAATACAGTGCAACTACTCTGCAACTCTTTCAATAATACATTACAAGTAAGTGATAGAATTAGATCTAGTTCTGTACATTATTTTTCTTCTAGATATGGCAGTACTGGGCATTACTGTTCGGGAAACAAATGGGCCACATTGTCCTCATGAGCTAGTGGATTTCAGTCCATTGCACCGTTGTCTTCATATTCATAGTGTTCTTGGTGCTAAAAATGATTTTATACAGTATTATAGGTAAGCTTTGATGTAGATATATTGATAGAGATTGTGCCTGTTATATTAAATAACATTTTGAAAGATTTGTGTAAATTATACTCCTATCATTCAGGAATATCACTCATCATTTTATTGAAGTTCCTATTGTTTTAGATATGTGGATACTTGACAGATTTATATTCCTTTTATTCCAATATATTGGCCCTAACTTTCAGGGCACAACGCAAGCAGCAGGCTCGGTTAGTCCTTATACCAGCAGGCAACCTTCATGACTCAATACAAAGCGTGAAGAATTATCTCAACGCTGTGCTTGGTTTCTTCATTCTGGAAGAATACCTACTTAGTGCTGGAGCTGGCTTAGTATCTAAAGACTGGCTATTGGATACTTGGAGTATGGCAGTGACGAAAGTGGCCGCCACCCTGAGGACGAACACGGCCCTAATAACTGACCCCACGCTCATGTTGAGTATTAAACATCAGATCGTGCTGTTTATTAACACAATCAAGTGAGTATCCAATTTTGACGGTTGTAGAATATAAAATGTAAAAAGAAAGACGTAAAATGAATACTTTCTCAAGTGTTTTTGTATCTAGAACCTAAAGTCTTACCACTAAGCGATAGGTTTTCCCAAGTTTGAACAGTACGGACGCTGTGTACTGACGAACGCAATGACATATGACATGCCTCTTGTCGATGGAAACAGATGCTGCGTGTGCGCCGTGTTCGCGTCACTCTCATGCTGGCACGCAGCACGAACGTCGCGCGTACGCAGCGTCCGAAATGTTCAAACGTCGTAAGAACGCACAGCCTTACTTAGGGTCAATGGCACAAATGTTATTACTTTTTTAAGTAAATTTTTTGAATTAATTTATATGCTCATATTTTTATCTTGCCATCTGAATAGGTTCCACTAATGAATTTTAAAAGCCTTCAGATGACAGACTTTTAGTGCCATCGTGTATGCCGCAATATGTTCATTAAACTTTTGAAAAAATCATGTCGCCTGCGAAGGTCCTAAATGAACTTCGACGCCGAGACCAACGATAATTTACTTTATCATATATAGCTGCCGCTCAATTACGTAATTCCAATACTAAGCTAATAGCCTTCCCCGAAATATATTGTAATCAACTGTCGCTTTTTGTGTTTTGCGATTTAGATCTAGTTAGACTGATTTTTAAATTTAATAGTTAAATAAAATTAATTGATTTAGAAATGTAAGCACATTGTCATATTAATTGTTAATATTTCATGATGTTTAATTACCTTAGGTGCTACGGGCTACCCACGGATCCTTTACCGCTGTTATTGCAAGAAATGGCGGAGCACTACACTGAAGTGCTTATGCAAAGATGGGTTGTCGTCTTCAGGGATATATTGGATAATGCTTCCTTTCTACCTATTGAGGTAGGTTTTTAAGTTCGTCATACCGAGACAACTAAAACATAATTGCAAACGTATACATTGTATTATTTCATTCATCGAAGTAAGGATGATATCGTAACTTTTGTGCCGGCTAGCGCTAGTGGCTTGGGAAGAATGCCCCATGCTGACAATGCTTATGGACTCTACTTTCGGCTTATAATTGGAGACATTTGCTGTTGTTTTCATTAAATAGAAATGTAAATTGTCATATCAAAATACAATTACTTTTGGTAATTTATTCATCATTTTAATTAGGTGGAAAACCAAGATCAATACGATGCAGTTATGGATACTTTTCCTTACGACGGCGAGGAGCTAGAGACCCAACCGTTCCCTAGAAAGTAAGTACATTTGTTTGAAACCTGTCGTAGTTAAAAATCTGTTGAATACTGTTTTGTTTCTAGCGCTCATATGTTAAATGAAAAAGATACAATGTTTATCAGTGACTTAACTAAAATTGTACACCTATTTAGTAAAAACACAGTTATACATATGTTCATCAATGAGCTAAAAATTGTATTTAATAGAATTCTTTAGAAATGCTATTTATATTAAGAAATGTGTCAAGTACGTGGAACTAAAGAATCGTTTTGTTTACATCAAATTGTAATTTTTCAGGGGTTGAGATTAATCCCATTAGATATTCTTTAACTTCTGGCCAGTAAAATAATTTGTCCTCCTCCATATTTTTAGAAAAAAAATCACATTTCGTTGTAGAGAAATTCTTTCTCCATTCGGTCATACTATGCGTGCGTTGATACACAGAACGAAGACAAGAGATTTCATTACACTGACTTCCTTTCTATTCACGCCGAAGCACAGCGAATTGTTTCAGTGAAATGATTGATACTTGCAGGTTCCCGTTCAGTTCGATCGTGCCGGCGGTGTACGTGCAGGTGAAGGAGTTCATCTACGCGTGGCTGAAGTACTCTGCGGGGCTGGGGCTGGGCGGCAGCCGGCGCGCGGCCGCCGCCAGGCACTCCGCCTCGCTGCTGCTCAGCAGGTCCTTCACCGGCTGCCTCTCCGCGCTCTTCAGGAGGCCCTTGCCGCTCATGCAACTTGTGCAGGTGGGACCTACACCACTATACATACACTTCAATTACTAAATGTAATGATATGAAATGTTATGAAGTAATTTGAATGAAATTAAAATGATAAGAAATTCAAATAATATTCAATAATATTCAATAATAATATTACTTACAGAATCCCAACTTACACAAGTTAAAAATATTAATAACAAATATTTTACTTATCCAAATAAGACATCTAAAGATCAACTCCTAATGTCACTCTGAATATACCTATGTTGAATTTTTCTAATTTTGCACATTAAATTTTATCTGTTAGAATGTATAGTTCCGGTTCGGCCCTTGTCTTCATTTTATGAAATCAATAATTTCAAATTCTTCACCTTGTTATAGATAATAGTCGATACTAAATATTTGGAAGATGCGACGTTGTACCTCTACGAGTTCATTAGCAACATAACTGGCTCTGAACTGGTCACCACACAGGTATGACAAGTTTATTATAAATGGAAAAGTTTTTTGTTTAAGTATCACATTCATTCAATCTAATAATGATCCTGTGTTGCTCATGGTCCACTGCTAAGTAAACTTAGCCCACCTTATCGTTGAACGTAGAATAATTAGATTGATTCCATCCATAAAAAGCCTAAAATGTACTATGATCATTAACTACATTATTACTATTCATAATAAATCATCAGCTATAGTTTATATACATCCCACTGTTGGGCTTTCCTACATGGGAAAAATACATAAGAAGTTTGGACCATATCACCGCCACTTTGGCGCAATGCGGCTTAGTGATGTCATCGCATATGATCTCATAGCGTAATAAATAGGATTATTTAAAAGTAAAGATATAATGTTTCTTCAACATAAATATGTATTTCTAATACAACTCTTAACATAATTATCTTTGTATATTTTTAAATGTTTGGATCCATATTTATATTAAGTAAACTTGAGATGTATACGTTCAACAATGTACCTTGGGGATGAAAAAGTCACTTAATTTTTTTCTGTTCACGCTGCTCTTTTTAGGTTGCGTTTTTATTAAAAGAAACGCATGATCTTAAAAACCATTTTTATAGCTATATTTTGTTTTAAGTTTTAACTCGATTTTGTTTCGAATTCAAAAACGCCACAGTCTTTTATATAAAAGCGCTTTTCGAGTAGGTGGGATGAATAAGTATTTAAAATAATTGTTATTTATTTTGAACTTGTCCAAAATGGCTTAGGCTGCTGGCAGCATGTTCCAAGCGGCTAGAGACGACGCCGAGCAACAGATCTGCGACAAACTAGAAAAGAAGGTGGATGAGTTCCTCGACCTCGAAAACTATGACTGGCTACTAGGTAATAAATACTATCAAATTATTATTTTAACCTTTACTATTTAGATAGAGTAGGATGAAATCAGCAGCTGTATTTGGAAGTTCAAAGACTAAATATCTTCACTTCAATGTTTGTGTATAATTTATAAAAAAATATGTGAAAAACATTAAAAATTTTATTTTAAATACTTCGTATTAAAAAAAAATAGTTAACATGTAATAAGGTTTTATTATTTGTAAGAATAAATAAACTACTGATGTAAAGATTTTTGAGCTTTGTCTATACCATTTAATACGTTTATTTAAATAATTTCTAGCTATATACACATTTTACATATTTTTCTATGCATTGAAATCTTTATAATATTTTTTGTCGCCATTGAACTTTTGTTGGCTTTTTCCAGAGTGATGTTCAATAATCACTGTTTTATTTGAATAGCGTAGTAAACAATTTTCAGTCATATAGTGAAAACTTATTAATAATTTCCCTCAGTGGAGCCGACTGGACAAGCGTCTTCGTTCGTGACGGATATGTTGAGTTATTTGTCCGGAGTACTGACGTCTTTGGAGCAATTGCCTGAAAGGGCGCGGTTAGTTTATTCTGAAATTTTTTTCTTGGTTTTGACTAAGTAGATTTAATTATGTTTTGGGAGTGTGGTAAGACTATATTTGTGAATCATAAAGGTTAAATAAAATAACTGGTAGATGTAAAGTTCGCTACATTAGATAAATTATCTGAACTGAAAATTTATATAATCTTTTTGATGTATTTTTATCCATAATTTCTGAATATTAGGTACTTCCTTCAGTTGAATAGGTAGTAAATGCAAATTTGTTAGATATTATACTTAATATTGCTTATACTAGCTCTAGAAATATTTTGAAATTATTAAATAGCTAGAATTCTGTTAAAATTGGGACAGCAATAGTATAATGCTCTACTGGTCGACTAATTGATTTTAATACCATTAGGGCTTTTTGGATCTTCTTTTTGGATTGTAAGTATAGGTAAAATTACCAAAAATTTCCGGTAATATCTGTATAATGATATTTCTCCTATTATCTAACCCAAGCTCTTGTGCTATGGATACAAGATAACGGAGAAGTATAGATTTTCAATTTTTTTCTTAATAAATATAAAAACATCTATGACTCGTTAACAAATATTCGTATTCATCATACAAGTATCTGCCCCTGCCGAGATTGGAACCCGTGATCTCTGGTTAAGGGGCGAGGGGTACTGACCACTCGACTAGACGGCTAACGGCTGTCAATTTACTAAATCCAAACCGAAACATTGCTGAACTTCATCATTATACAGGGTGGCCGCAGTGCGGGCAGCGACCAATCGTATCGCGACGCGTCTTCGTAATTTACTTCTCGACCCCGCTGTGAAGCAGATATCTTCGGGAGCCCTTCATCAGCTCGACTTGGATGTGATCCAGTGTGAGCAGTTCGCTGCCGGGGAACCAGTGCCCGGTCTCAAGGAAGGCGAGCTTTTGGAACATTTCTCGAGTCTTAGGTAAGTTTGTTTATAATACTTACACACATTGTGTTGCAGCTATACCCAGCAGTGGCACATAAAATAAGGTGAACCAGTATTATCTATGAATATAAATTATAATTTACATAAGGTTCTTAGAATTAAATACTAAGCTATTTGATTAAGTTAAATTGGGCTGTTGTGTCTGTGAAAATATTTTTATATTTCGCTATGAGCTCTCAAACATATTCATTCAGAACAAAAACTGCTCACTCATTGATAAAAAGGGACATATGATTGGCCAATTATGAAGTCAAAATTTTTTTGGTTAGTTCCTTTAATTAAATTGTACTCTTCCAGGCAACTCCTCGACCTAGTTAACGGCTGGGAATGGTCCACATACCTCCATGACGTGGGCATCGACGGCGGGAAGTACGCTCTAGTGACGCCTCGTGACGCCGCCACACTCCTGGAAAAGCTCAAAGAGGCCGAGCAGAAGTCATCTGTGTTCACCGTTCTCAAGAAGAACGAAAGAGACAGGAGGAAGTTACTCGACACCGTTTTGAAACAGTTGAAACAATTGCAGAACCAAGATGGGTCGTGAATGCTTGTTAAATTTGATGCGGCAAAGATGTCTTTTTTCTTGTTTTTAACCTATAAGGGCTCAAACACACCTAGTTCCGAATTATACCTCAAAATACTTATATAAATGGCGCGTCTCACTGTTTTATTGATTGAAATGTATCAGAGCCCTTATGCAAAGCAAAAAGAAAAACGGTGCTCATATTGTTTTGAAAATGTTAGAAGATATTATATTACTTCGAAAGTTAAACTTTTTGTTTTGTAAAAGTAAATAGGTACTAGAGAAGATTATTTATATATTGTTATTTACTCTGCTTAAATATTGCAGATTTTGTAACCACCAATTAGTTGAAAGGATTTTCTTAGTGATATAGAATGCATTTACATCTAGTAAGAAAACTTACTGTAATAACCAAATAAAATATTTAATTATCTATCGTGGTGTTTTTATTATTATCATATTGTTTACGAATAGAATATAAATAAACGTAATTAGCATAATTTTTTGTTCCTTTATCTAAATTCGGGCTCCCGCAAATAATTTAATACTAATAAATAATATTCTTTGCATATATAAAAGCGTAACAGGCATACAAAACATGTTTTAAATACAATTTTTTCATTGTTCTCTTTCAATACGTATGGGAAAGGAATATAGGATTAAATGTTCATTATATCTGTTATAGAATAGAATATATCTTTAATGTACATCAAGCAAAAAGAGAAATACATAGGGAACAGATTACCAATTTTGTTTTGTAGTAGTATATTGTATATAGCTATTATAAGAGCTACTTGGCGTAATGATTCGAACGCTCGATTTCGATAATAAATTTAAAGCACATTTGCTATAGTAGGTTTCTGGATGGGTCAATCAAATTTGATATTTCGATTTCTTTAAAAGGCACGTAACGTCTTTGGCTTCGGTTGTTACAGCAACCGCTTTCCCACACCAATACGCATTGGTGGTATTAATGTGAAACACCTCCCTTGTAGGAAACTCTTTGCCCAGCAGTAGGACGTTATAGGATGTAAATGATTTAGAATTTTATATTGTAATAATCAACGAACCAATGTCAAACTAATAATTTGGAACAGTATACTTTTAGTAAGACATACCGACAAAATGAAAGTATAACAGCCCATATGACGTTGCGCAAATATATCTAGATCAATGCAAGATTAATGCGTCAGATTAAATCTGCGCTTATCGAGTATCGCGACGCGTGCGTAACGCAAGGTCGTTCGTGTCGGGTCAATCAAGGAGTTTTGATCGTGAACCTATGATTGAAGGCTTCACATTTAAGGTACTTTAATTAGTTGATGAATTGAAATTTCATGAAGATAGATATTAAGGTTCATACGGTTGATAAGCAATACAGGTAGATTGTTTGCATACGAAAATACATAAGATAAAGGAAATACAGAAGGAATTGGATATATTTTTAAGCGGTAAATATCACAATATTTCAATAGAGATCAGTTTAAGATATGCTTGTGTATAACTTATTATATACGTATTTAATAAGGTGATTATTATCAATCATTGTTAGTAAAACAAATAGCCGATTACTGATAGACATTGTCTATTATAGCATTCACATGTCCACTTTGACAAATGTGGGTGTTATGAACAGTAAATGTTTATCAGTAAGGTCCTTGCGCCGGCGCCGGGCGTGACCCGCCCATGCATGCTTCATAGGATTAATGGTTTGAATGTTGACCTACGCGTGTCAGCGTGTTGAGTACACGATTCAAAAAATATGTTCAATGTAATATTTTATATCCCTGTAAACCTACTAGGAGTCAAAGTGTGAATCGTCCTGAACCACCAAGATGGATTTAAATTTTGGTTACAGCAAAAATTTGTCATCAATTTGTTAAACAACTATTAATTGCATGTATAGTTGTTTAAAAAACAATAACATCGAAAAGCTACCATAAGATGCGTTAAGTTGTGATTTTGAGTTTATTTAATCATATTTATCAACTTGAGAAGCGTGTTCCAGAATCAACTAGTTCACTTGTCTATACAAAATATTTCTGTTGAATACAAAGATGTTTTTATATATTTTGGTCTGATTTAAACGATGACAATAAGTGGACAGAGAGGTCAAACTTATTGAATAGTCAAAATTAATGACAATGCCTGATAACGACCTTAGTTGTCTGTCTGTTACTGTGTAGATACACCCACAGTCTGTTGTGATATTTGAGATATTAGTCATTAATGCCAATTTGATTCAGAATAATAATATGAGAATACCTACATCAATGAATGTAAATATAATGCGAATTTCTGTAAGGTTTAGTGGCGTAAAAGACACAAATCGAAAAAAGAAAGTATAGTATAGTATTGTATTGTATTTGTTGTTGTATTTTGACTTTGATTTTGTTCTTTAATTTATATTTATTCAAACAAAAGTAACGCGGAAGTAAATTATTTAAGTTACACGAATATGACCTAAAACCCGGATGCTTTCAGTCCACATCCAATTACTTTGGTAGTTACCCGCCAAAACAGTAAGCTGTACTCTTCTTTACAATATCTAATTCTTTACTTATTAAAATAGGGTACACTTTAGCTTAGTCTTTCATTACATTATGGATACTCAGTACTTGTTTCGTTTTAGACTCACTTATGATTTCTGTTACATATTCCTCAAGGCCCATCCGCCCACATCAGTCTTGGACGCGGTCGACACCGTGGGAATAATCTCAGTTATAATTGTTCTGTTAATCGTATGTAATGCGATATGTGACCCGAACCAGTTGTCGTAATAAAAATAGCTTTATATATTTACAAGTATTTATAGGAAAAGTATAAGAACTACAATAATCACAAAATAATAATTATTTACTTAGTTTGAAAAAAGAAATAAAGCGCTCACCTCACTGGGGCGGTATCGGTTTCAAATACTATTATATATAAACCAAGTAATTTTAAGTGTATATTTAAATTAAAATCATACCTGAATATTACTATAAGAACTAGTTTTTTTTGTCACCATATGTAGGTTGAATGTAGCAAGAAGGCGGTGACAGTAAAGTTGAATGTAGATAATTAAATTTACTTTGGATTAACAAATATGACAAATTTTTATAACAATTCCCAACAACTTTTAATTTAAATTTTTGTTAATTTTATTTATCTATTATCTATGTATGATTAAAAAGGTAATCTATCTATTTATCTATTATCTATCTATTTATCTATTTATTATCTATCTATTTATCTATCTATTTTTAATAATATTTAAAAAATTTAATTAAATTTGATGATCACCTGGCGGACTGGTCTGTATTCCAAGCTAATACAGGCTACTCGACTAGAGGTCAAGGGTTAGCGGTGTGATATCAATACTAATATTCGTTTTCGGTTATTTTTTCTTGCTTTTATTTAAAATGCACTGTTCTTATGTTAGTTGTCCTTAAAAATTTGCAAACCTTTTTCGCCCATTTGTTGGTAACCGATTGAGCTGAAATTTTGCATACATGTTTAGTTGGCGACAATACAACATTATATAAATTTTAATATTACATATTTATATTAAGTGAAAGTAGAGATGCAAAAAAGACGAAATATGTATGTATATTTTCGTATATTCAAATATAAAAATATGTATATAATTTAATATTTCTTTCCGTTATCTAGTATCTCTAAGATTGCTTATTTTGAGCTAGTGTAAGAATATTTTTATCATCAAATTATCTATGACCAGGCATAAGACCTCGTTTATTACAGTAAGCAAAGGCTGGACAGCCCGCTAACAGTTTGTATACTTTGTACGTAAGTCTACGTTGAATAAATGATTCACATGAGTTAAAAATTTTGTGTACGTTATTGATGATTTAGTCTATTTGGTGTGTACGTATGTTTCAAATAAAATTATGTATCTATGAATTATGTAGAATTTATAGTATAAGTAGTTAAATAAACTATGAACACAAATAGAATACGTAATAAACAGTTCATGGATTAAGGAACTAGGTTTAGTTTTGCGCAACTAAAAAAAGTCTAGTTTCTCAATCCATATTCATAGTTACCTTGCTCTTGATTAAAATTAATTTGCAATAGGCAGAAAGTTTAATAGCTTGTAAATACCTATTTTTTATAAATGTAGTAGTTATATTGTGGAGCTGTTATTCGTTCATCTAACCTGGAATAAGAGATGTTAAATACTCGCAGAATTATTGTATGTTAAAGACAATTAAGTGAAAACTATTAATCTATAATAGAAAATGTTTATTCGTAGAAAAACAAAGATGTCAACAGTATGGCAGTAAAAACAAAAGAATACTGAAATGTAAACTAGATTGAGACGATTGAAGGATGGTGAGATACTACTTGCTGTAAGTATTATTTATGTTCGTAGACATACATACTTATAGATATTTACGTACACTAGTCTACATGTATGTTTTATTTCAAATGATTGTGTAGCGAATTACCCAATAAACAATTTAAATTGTTGATAAAGACCCGCTGGCCTTAGGTAAAGAAATAGAACGACTGCAAAAGAACCGGACTAATAAAGTTTTGCATTGCTTTATATTTCCAAAACAGTTAAGATAACATCGCTTAGATATTTGTTGCATGAATAGACTCAGCCAGTTCTACAATTTAATGGTGCTGAATCGTTAGAATTAATTTTAAAATAATCTGAATCGGGTAAATGGAAGGTTTCGCGATGATCCAAATAGTAGTTTTAAAAAGGGCATAAAGTATAGAGATCACAAATAACAGTAAAAATGGTGGTGGTAATCTCGCCAAATTTCAACCTCGTTAGGCCTTTAATTTGTTGATCGCAAAGTTAATGAAAATCTAACCAATTGGGGTAAGTGGCTTTTTAAATCAATTTAGTGGTTAGGTTAGTTAACAACCATGACGGGCAGAGTCGGGAGCTTCCTCGCGTGCTGGAACTGATGAAAGGAGTAGTTAACTAACGGATCAAGAGGGCCTAGATATGATGCATTTCGTTAATCGTTAATGGAAAATGTATGGGATTGGACATAAGCCCGCACATAACTATCGATTGCAATTGTCAAATTCCATATTTTTATTTATTTAGCGATTCAATTGAGATTATTGAAAGGCCTGTTATCTAAGGGGGCAGATGGCGTACGTATGATTAGCGGGTGACGCCGTACTGTAGGGATGATTCGTAAATGAATTCAACCTCTCTGATAAAAAAAGATCGTAAAAGTCTTTATAAAAAGAGGATTAAAATACTTAACGACAGTAGTACTGCTTTTATTTTTACATAATTTGACAACTGACGACAAACAACCGACAATGTTCAATTCTATTTAAACTTACACTAGTAGTACTGTAACTAGCTGTACATTGAAGTTAAACACCAACATTTTGTGTGTAGTAAGTATCTTTCTCATTTATGGCAGAGAAGACTAATTTTATTTGGTCTGTGTCCAGCGACTGTCCATTAATAATGACACTATTATTTTTGGTTACATAGAGGTACTTAAAGACATGCCAACGGGTCTCGGTAAATGTCACGGTTATTTTAAGTATTACCTACGCGACACAAATAAATTATACCTACCTTTCCTTGAAGGTATATTGATTATGGCAGCTTTGAATTAGATACATTGTTATATAGACATTAAACTGACTAGGGCACCCACATACAACTTTTGACATGCCAATAAGTGTCTATTTGGCATATAAAAATAGTATAATAGTGGGCGTAACAGACATATTAATTTTTATTTATATTGGAACCCTAGCGTACTAAAATTAGATTTTATTATATATATTATTAAAGGATGATTTAGTGAACTAAAGTTGCAATTGCAATTTGAGTATATTTATTAGCAATAAGGCTAACTATTGTTCGTATATTTTTTCTTGTTGTTCTTGTTGTTGTGTGTATATAAGTAAGTGAACCAGACCCAATTGTTCCAAAATGTTCCCTCTTATACTCTGTAGAACCAGACATTCCATGCATCTCGTCTTGTGTTGGGCAATACCCACTCAAACCGGGCGCTTCGTAGCCCACCTGTTGCTTCTTGCACAATGTGCTTCATTTTCGTATCATGAATCTAGGGTTGCTGCTTACGTATTTTTAGAGCAAAATACTTATAGGATGGTTGATATATTCAATACATACTTATAATGATTTTTGTTAATTTAAGGGTAATGTACAAAGGTGTAATATTTATCTGATATATACCAAGAGTCCGATAAATTAAGGCTGACATTAGTATGTATAAGTAATGACATTAAACATTGATTACAAGGGCATAAATAATTCTATTTCTGATTTGGATTTGGTATCGTTAAGTACCTATTTCACGTGTGTGCATTAGTTAAGCATGCCAACCCTATGTCACATGTCACTGAATTACGGAGTGACTAGATATCCAAATCGAGTTCAGTTTTGCCAAAACTATATACGACAATGAACACTATATATAATTAATTTAAATCATTTTGGTCAAGACAATTTACTGGTTACTAAAATAAGTCAAGGTCAATCGTGTTAAAGGCTCGCTATGAAAGAGTAAAAAACAAGTGGGCATTTGTCGCTTAGAATATGAATATACAAATTCAGTTGAGTCAGATGTATTAATTGAACAGTGCCTCAGGCCCTAAACTACAAGTTCGAGAGAGGCAGTATTTAAGGCAGTTTCTAATTACCTAGATAAGTATAAAAATAAACCGTGATCCGAAATCCATGGGGAATTAATAGTAGAATTCAAGAGAATGTTGGTTCGCAACCTCTCTAACTACTAACATCATTACATTATTGTAGAAATTGGTTCGTATTCGAGTCTAAATTATTTATTTATTCTTCATTGCACAAAAGCACAACTAGCGGACCTTAAGCCTGAGGCATTCTCCACTAGCCAACCAGTAGAACCAGAAGAAAAGGTATTTATGGTGAGTAAAGGTAACTAAAGCACTAAAGCATAATATGAAACCTTAATACACTAATATAATAAATATATAATTACTACAGAATGAATGTATAATTACTGAAAAAATATGAATATGACAAACTTAAAAATAAAATAATTATGAAAATATGAAAAAAAAACGGAATGAAATGAATAATGAATTTATGAATTATTAAAATGAGTACTTTTTCTATTCCAACTTTCAACACGATATCAATACCTACTCTTGAATTCTTCCACGATTTCTGTACACTGTAACGATGTACTATATTATTTTACATTTATTTACTTAATATTTTTTTGGTATTATTATCTAACCTTTCCCTATGCAAGGTCAACGAGGTTAATAAAAGCTTGTAAGTAAAAATCCTTCCCGTTTTGTTCTAGTCTTTTTACTATTAAAACATAGTTTAAAACAACTTATATTCCTTATTTAAAAAAGGACTACTCATTATTAATTATAAAAATGTAATCTACATAGTTTTAATTATGTTAAAAACAAATTTTTATTCTCTTACTAATAATATTTGGAACGCAATGCGATTACAACTATATTTTACTGATGATTAATAACTTCTAAAATGTTTTATTGGTAACAAATATTTCCTCTAGGCGTAAAGGGCTTGAGCATATCGGTGAATAATTTTATGATCCGATAAACGACGCGATAAAATTACATGTAGGATTGGAATAATAGTCAAGTCAAACTCAAAATGCATGTATGAATGTCAAGATTGAAGAATATAATTAAAATACTGAAACTATTGAGTTATTACTGAATATTAATCATTACAAATAAAATATACAATTCCATAAAATTGTACTATACACAGCGGTCAATTATTTAATATTGTATTATAATTAAAAAAATAAATTTATATAGCTATACACAAATTATTATAATGAAGGACATTTTACAGATATTTAGTAGATTTTTTTAGATACTGTGCCGTACAGCAGTCGATATAGTTAAAATGTGATTTTATACGTTGTTGTAATATACGACGAAATATTTTGATACATAATGAGAACATCAGTGGACCAGACCCCGTTAGCTGCAGCGGATAATATTTATTATTAACTTCAAATTATTGCTTCTTACATCACATGTTTGATAATCATTTGATATAGGCAAGTTGTTATTACTTAAGAGCCACCAAACCTATCAATCGATAGCTTTAAAAGTAAGATCCTGATATGAAACTGAAATGTCCATATGATTAAATCGTGGGGGAAGAGCTTTAAAGTTCCTCCATCTAAATATTTATCAAGTTTACTGAGCAAGAATAAAACGTGAATACTTTTTAAAATTATGTAAGTCATTTAAAAAAAGTATTTAGTCAGTTTATATGTAGGTAGATAGGTTGAAGAGCTCGCTAGCGTGGTGATTTAAACGCTCTGATTTCGAAACAAAGCCGCTTCCGCCATGGTTAATCCCGGGATGGGAAATCCAATTTTTATCGCGAGCTCTTCATTGGTCCCGGTTATTACGAAAACCGCTTTAACCTACCATTACGCATTGGGCCAGTGTGGTGGTATTATGGGCCAAACTGCTCTTGTAGAAAGGCCTTTGCCCATTAGTGGAACGGATATAGGCTGTTGATGATGATTTATGATAGATAATATAATTTTTGTCCTGTGTTGTGTCAGTGTGAGTGAATGTATTCCCATAAAAAAGACATGTTCTAGATCAGCTAGCTCCAAACTACATTGTAATTTAGTTTTTTAATAATTGAAATGCAGAAAAAGCGTAAGTTTGGTTAGGTCGCGCACTTTGCGACTATTCTAGTCTCGAAATATAGTTAAGGGCAGAAAAATTAAAACTGGTTTGGCCCTTGGAACAAACTGAAAAATCATTATGGCCCGAAGGCTTCAAAGTTTGGAGACCTATGTTCTAGATCGTAGACCTGTATAGATAGAATTAATTCATATTCACCTCATTTATATTTCATACTCTTCGCATTCTATTGAAGTCCATCTCCTTGAAGTTAGATATACACAGCTTGGGGAATTATCGATAAAACGATATACAAATAATGGTACTTAAGCTGAATCGTTATAATTATTGATCACGTCATTGCGAAGTAGATACTTATTAATTGTAAAATATATTTAAATGTTAAGACTGAGTTGAGGGCCTTGGGTTATGTCATACAGTACCGGCTGTGCCGACCGATCTACATTCAAAAGTAGTACATGTATCAAATATGACCTCATTTGTGTCATGCATCGACATGCATTCGCTAAGCGAATATAATTACTAACTATGGTGCATTTGGATAGGTTAATAGTATCAGAGTAATTATTATTTTTAAACAGGCTTAGATTACTGAAATCTTCTCGAAAGTAAAACCATTTGCGTTGAGAACGGTTAATAAAATGCGTATACGAGTATTTGCTAGGTCAGTCAAATTTTTTGATTGCGTTTAATAAGAAGTTTGATTCCTTTACGGCACTAACGGGGTTGCACACTTCTAGCATTTGAGTTTAATTTTTCAGTATGTTAAGCGTAAGATTTTTTAACACCAACCAAGGTTTATCTATAACCCATTGTAAAAATCAAGAGAAAGAAGTGCTAGCATCGGAGAAAAACTAGTGTTATGAGCTTTATGCGGTTCTCTAGACCCGTCAGGATTAAGGATCCCCTTTCGAGGTTCCGTTTCCCCGTTTCGAACATCTGCAAAGTTTTAGAAGACCTGCAAAAATGGACTAGCTCATAATTTAATAATTGGTGGGGTGGGAGTTGTTATGGACATTAATGGTAAATGGTGGACACGATACTACAAAATAAAGTTATTTGATTACAAGGTGCGTAGGTATTTCACACCTGACCAGTTATGCCTGGACCCAGGTCCGGTCTTGTGTGGAGTATTGCTCGCACCTTTGGGACGGCTCCGCTCAGTACCTCCTCGATGCTCTGGATAGATTGCAGCGTCGCACTATGCGTATCATAGGCGATGCGGTGGTAACGAACACCCTTGAGCCTCTGCAACTGCGTCGCGACATAGCGTCGCTTAGTGCCTTTTATCGTTTGTACCATGGAGAGTGTTCTGAAGAGCTCTTCGACCTTATCCCTCCCTCTCCTTTCCTACTTAGTGTACGCGTGCTGGTCTAGGGAGTCACTCCATAACTGTAGCCACGTCTACTTTACGTACTAAAAGATTTAGTGACTCCTTTCTCTGTCGCACAACTAGAGCATGGAATTCCTTACCAGCACACGTATTCTCTCCTTCTTATAACATGGGTTCCTTTAAAAGAGGCGTGAAAAGCACTTTTTGGGCCGGCAAGGTGAGGGTGGCTAGGGCAGTATGTCACATGCTTCACTAGCTATCGTCACATGTGGACTCGTCTACTGCTTATCATCAGATGGCGTCGAGTTATTTGCTGTGCTTTATATAAAAAAATAAAATAAAAAAATAGCTTTATTAAGGGAGCGAAAATTAGAATTAGCGCTTTTTAAGCAACATATTAAATTAATTACTATGATGATTGTTTCTGCACGGTATCGACAACATTATCGTAAGGAATTTCTTAATAACTATCTGATTCCAATCTGATTCCTTTATAATCTCTTGTTGAAAACTACAAAAGCTGCAGTTTTACAGTTTACATATAGTCTGTATACGAGACTTCCTAGAAAGTGACATACTAAGTACAGACTTTTAAAAGAGTTGTGTGATCTCTTTAGTAGGTACCATAGTAAATTAAGCCTTAGTACCTCAGTAAATATTCGTATCTTTGAAAGCTACATTTACGGGCTATTGTTTCCATACCGGCTTATAGGTTTGATAAAAAAATATACATTTTTGTTTATTTTTTTTATAAATGCGTGTACAACTTTGACATTCGCAATCTTAAATGTTGAGCCGATAAATTATAGTTTTATTCTATCTTAACATTTTTAGCTGTACACACATACATTAACATGTTGGTAGTTGTTCAAAGATTTAGGTCATTACATGTTTTCGAAAGCAGTCCATCCAGATTCCACGACATTAAAAAATAAAGGCCATTATGCCGTCGCTGGGCCAAAACGACACGTAACGTTACAAAAGGTCGGTTTTAATATGATTAAAAGTTAAAACCGATACTGAACTACAACTGAAATAGAAATAAATAGTCTCACAGCTGGGATAGAACATCCATTTATAAAATTTCATAATAAAATTATGGAAATTCATATAAAATTATGGCAAAATAAATATAATGGAGAAACATATGAGGAGTTTTTCTCGCATTTATTAATCCGCGGGTTAAATGAAATCTAATTTTTATGTAACAAAATTTTTCACCAGCTAAGAATGCTAGAGGAAAAGATCAGAGATTGCTGTTTATCACCAATGCTACATATTGTGTTATTCCAAATTTTATTGTACACACATATAATTATACAAATAATTTTTTATACTTAATTATATTATAGGTTAACACACAAATCATTTACCACCCAGAAAACCATTGAAACTGAGTGAGAATTTATTAAGACAGGTACTCTATGTATACAGCATTGGACCGACAGGGATATCGGATTGACTATTATAGTGACAATTATTGCAGATATATAAAGTGTCGCAGAAATTAATCGTATAAGTAAAAATAAAGATTTTACTAAATTTTTGAATTTAAAATTACAAAATGTCAAGTAATATTTTACTATAAGTAATGGTATCCAGAAAAACGTCTTATAAATGCAGTAAAGAGGAATATGTTTTGAATTTTTTATTATTATTTCTTTTTAGGGTTGCGTACCCGTTTGTCCTCTGTCAAACAAATTTTACAGCCAAACGGTTTCGGTTACTGTCTTCAAATATGCACAGTATATGCATCTTATTAATCTAAAGCCATACAGTCAAAAAAATTTAAATAAATGTTGTTAATGGTTCTCTCGTTTAGCTAAAGTGGGGCGCGCAAGAAAATGTAAGCCCCATCGAATGGGATACCCCATTCGATGGGGCTTACATTTTCTTACGTTGTTTAGAACTAATTGAGGAGCTAATTACGGTATTTTTTATTTTAAACTACGGGACCATTAAATTTTTTTTTTGGTCCCGCGTTCTCCTAGATAAAGGTCTGATCTGGTTTGGGAGCCTCTGTACTCTCATACTATTTGCTTACTTCTAATACACAAATAATAATGCATCTATTTGTAGTCTTTTATTTTTATTTTCCAATCAATCAACAAAATGGCGGCACCTACGCGGAAACTTCAGTAACTACTTCAGATGAAAAGAACTTGCATTATATAGTATCTTAATAATTGATATCTTAATTTAAATTGCCAGAACGAGTTCATACGTCGTGGGTAATTAATATCTTTGCAAACTATAAAGAGGTTTATATACGACACCTTATCTGACATATTCAAATTATTTGGGGTTAATAATAAATTAATCGGTTTGCTAGGAACATTTCTTACTCAGACTAGAAAACTAATCTTATGTAGCAGTAGCAAGAATGTTTCACAATAGTGTATTATTATAAATTATGCCCTTATTTACATTATTGCAACTATGTACGTGTATTCAATGAGATTAAATCTAAGTTCATTATATATGCCTTCGTATATGTTTTAAGCATTTGGCAAAGTAGGTTAGTATCCGTTGGCAGTACATTTAAATAATTTTACTTGTATAGTTTATAATCAGATTATTCGATAGTCACAGACTGTGGTTGAAAAACTTTAGAGAGGGCTAAGGAACGAACAACACGGATATTATCCTTCTTAATTGATAGCATACCCTAAAAGTAATACGATTACAGTCTTTTAATTTGTTGTACTGACTATTGCTTAAGATCGCGGATAGCGTTCACGTTTCGAGGAATTAAAAAGGCGTGAATTTGATCACCCTTGAAGTCTTCTAGACTCGTTCGCATCTGAAAGATGTCAAACCGACAATCATCAATCACTTCATAGGGAGGTGTCTGTTTATGATTGGCAGACTTAATGGGTCTCGGACCTTAGCTGAGATGAGTCTTATAATGAGACTTTCAAGAGCAGGGTGTACATATCAGTTTGTTTGACACCCTTTTAATACAGTAATAAACAATAACACTTAAAACCAATAATACGCACAATTGTTTTGTTTTATTATGACACAATGTTTACTTTTGTGCAAAGACAAAGGGCGTGGTTATTTCATACATAATAAGTATGTGTGTCTAATAGATTTGGCATTATGTCGTCTGACGGGGACTCCAAATAAGACGCATTACTGGCCTACATTGTCTGCTGCGTAGACGCATAACTTAGTAACTGGTCTTTATATTTTCATAAGGCTCTACCAAAGGTATATAATCAAATTTATTAAATAATTGATATAAAATAAAGAAAAAAAAGATGCTTCCTTTTTAATCGACTTCAAAGAATTTTATTCCTGACTCCGTGCCATGAACGTTTGACATTTTGATTTATTTAGGCACTCCTTATCAGAAGTACCTAAATAAAACAAAATAACAACAAACACAAAACGTAATCATGATTTATTATTGATCGTTACAGATGGATTTGTAGTAATTATAATGACCGAATGAAAGCAATTATTCTTGGCGAAACGAGTTACAGGCCAAACTGACGTTTGACGAAGTTTCATTGTAAATTAGTAATTTTAATTGTATACAATTTGTATACAACTAAATCCAGAGTTTTGTCCCATGTAAAATATCTATTGATTTCTGGATTTGGTATATGTGTCTTATAAAGGCGAGGCGACTACTTATCATCAGTGGAGCTGTCAGGTTATTTCGCATTCATTGACGTAAAATAACAGAATAAACCTATATACTAGCACCTTGTGAAATCATATCTCACTTTCGTCTTTATAGAAAATAAAAATTTATAGTATAAAGCCCGAGGTTGGTTTGTTGAATTTATACTAAAAGCCTATCACAAAAACGCTGTTTTTTAATTAAAGGTTATCAGCTAATAATTATTAATACAATGAAAATTGTTAGAAACAGATATATGTTTATTTTATTAATTCATTTATGCACACGTAACAAAATTATGTTACGTGTTAAAGTTAATTAACATACTATTGAAAAGTAAAAGTAAAGTAAGGAGAGGATCTGCTTATTTAGCAATGAAATTTCTTCCAGCAAATCTGCAAAAAGAAATAAGTTGAGAAAGGCAGATGGTGTGTACACTAATAAAGGAATATAATATATAAATTATATAAATATAATTCAATAATAGGAATCTATATAGTACTCGTTTACTCTTTTCTTTTGAAGAGAGAAGAATTTCTTATGTATAATGTATTTCGGTAAAGCCTTTTTCTAATGAAACTTCAGACACATCTTATAGATTTTGTGCTTATTTTGTAAATACATTCCAGTTTCTGCCTAGCTTATACAGGTAAAATATATGTGTAATACAGTTGTCGATCTCTATATTTGGCCCACATAGATAATGGATAGAGACAATGGCAGGGGGAGGGCCAAGTTGCTAAACCGGCGCAGGCGCAGGCAACTCATTACAAAGGCTAATGCTAATAGCAGGGCATATAAGCTGCGTCGTGCGATAGTTGTTGTACCGATGTTATTTATGGTGACGATTTTGTCATTAAAAAGCTGTATCATTATAATGCGATAGGTTACGGTCTTATAATGTGTAGAGTACACACGGGCAAATTAAAATTATATACAGATTAAGGTACTAAGGCGCGAATACATTGAAATTTTTGTTTGACGATTTTTCTTTGAACACATGATACAATAATTTAACTAAATATTAACATTATTATTGACAGTTTAAAACCAAATTTATATTTATTATTCTATTGATATACACACACATATATTTAACATATTTTAAAAACTATGCAAATTTTACTCGTAATATTTGCAAAGGAAATATTCCGTATAATGATGGTTTTCATTCTACTAGTTCGTAATAAATTCTTGCTTCAATGTCAGTACCATCCATTGTTACAATCTGTAAAGTAAAACAGTATATGTATTTTTAGGAATTAAATAGTGTAAAAAGTTAGTTATTTCAATGATTAAGTATTTAACTCGGCAACTATTAAACTTAAATTCAAAGTATTGTTTTTGGTTTTAGGGAGAATCTCGCGCAGTGACCAACTAGCTCAAATTAATTTGGGTTTTGCTTTATTGAGCACACGAGTTTGGGCCATAACACTACCATGATGGGGCTTAATATGCCATGTGCGTACGCTTCATCCATGTAGGAAGGCATTGGGACGTGTATACGGTGTTGATGATGATTATCGAGGAGCTCGTTCGTGTAGTGGTTTGAACGTTTCCGTTTTATTACGAAAAAACCTTTGATCAATTAATATCTGTTATCTAGAACTTCTTCGGAAGGCACACACAGTCCCGGTTCTAATGTGTCAATTTCATGTTGGAAAGCCAATGGATATGAAATATTAATGATAATGACTGAATTATTAACATTAATATTTAGTTATTTAAAAGTATAAGTGAGAATAGCATCATGAAAATTAATAATAAATAGTTAGATGAGTTTGACACCGTCCGAATTTCCATTTGACCAATTAACGTTTCTTCTAGTTTATTCCCAGTCACAATCAAAAATACACTGGAACATCGAACGCAGATTTATGTTTCAAGCTAATTTAACACAAATACTTAACTTATAAAAGGAAGTACTGTAATGACATAATTAATAATTATCGTAACGAACAACATAATTGTATATATGTGCCTACCAATTTTATTTCCTTATCGCCAAACTCCCTTCTGAAGTAAGACTTCTTCCCGTCTGGCATTTTTATAACTTGTTTCAGCACGTTATCTCCTTCTAGAGTGTAAGTCAGCTTCACCTATAATCATAATTTGTTTACAATTGAGATTGAGAATAAATATTAAAACAAATTTGAAATTTTAAGGTTTAAGTCTTATAAATAGTATTTTTTTAAATACTATCATTTATTAAAACCGATTACGATAAAATAAAGCTAATAAAGCACTATTACTCACCAATGATAAACATACCCCAATAATTGAATTTAAATAGTATTTTTTAAATAAATTTTTACATTTGTACATGTTGAAGTCGAAAAAATAATTGGCTACGAAATTAGACAAGAGTAAAGATACATTTTGTATCTCCACGTGATATACTCAGAAAGTACGCTGATTCGACAAGAAATAAAATAACTTTTTATTTACCTAACTTGAAAAAGGTTACCTTAGTACCGTCTCTTCTCTCCATCTCTGTCTCTTGCCCCAGTTTGAAGGTGGAGCTCATAGTACGATCGCTGGATATCAGGCTGAAGCTGAATGTCTCTTCGTCGAGCCTGGTGAACGAGAACACTGGCGTCGCCTGCTGTAATGCTCGGATAATGTTGTCGTTAGCATCTAAGAACAGAGGAGGTCATGAAGTCTTATTATTACAGTAAGAGCTTATGTACAATAAAGATTATTAATAGTAGATTAAGTACCAAGGGGATAAAGTAGTTTTTTATGTCACGGGCCTTTTGAATACAGAGCGCATGAAGGATTTTGTACTTTCCGGATTCAAGTCTACTCAAGGCTACAATACTTTTATCCCCAAGGTGCATACTCTCGAAATTATAAATTCCATTAAAAGTAAGATAAATTAAATTTTATGTTAGAAACTTAATGTCATGTTTTTATTTTGTTTGTTTAAAGGAATGTTAATAGCTAAGATATACAGTCAAGTTTTTTTTATTAAATATTTTTTTATTGGATGATGTGTCTAATTTTATAGTTAGAAACTCCTTGGACCAAGAAAGTTTTGCCTTAAACAGCCTAATTTTTTTCGTAAATAAATGAATAATGATTTTTGTTGGTATTTTGGCGTACCAAATTTAAATGTTATTATTGCCCGAGGGAACTTCCATACAACTTTAGCTCCATTTGGCTTTAAAAGCTTACTTTAAATTGAGAATACTTTACATAATCCCGTTTAAAAAATATACAAAATGTTTTTTTGTATAACCTATAATAAATGACTACCTACTAGAAATAATAATTACTATTGATCATGCATGCGTACTCTTCATATCGGAATATCACAATTTGTACGTTTGAACTTAAATACTTTTCGTTTTCACTTAAATACCAAAAAGTTATTATTTGTTTTTTTATTAGACTGAAAAAAACGTTTTGATATTTATAGTAAATTATCTTTTTATGGTTTACAATTCGTATTTTGTCATTCAATAAGAAAATATCTACTATAAATAAACAGATAGATAAATGTGTACCTCCCAAAAGAATATCTATTACTAACTATGGGTTATTTAATTTAGTAGTAAGAACATGAATTGTCACAAATTATTATAGGAAAATCCTCACCTGTTACTTTTAATAATTCTTCTACGTTTTCTGCTCTCACTCTCTTGAATTTTTTTCCAGAGAAAGACATTATATTATCTCAATGTTCTCCAAATAACACTAACTGAAAAAATACTGTTAACGGATAAAACGATATAAAATAAAAAGACGAATGATGAATGATTTTCTTCTGTAACTGACAGCTGCCGATAATGCTGATAAGATTATTGGAAATGTTTGGATGATAGCGCAAAATATTGTATCTAGTGGTTTTGCGGAGTAGTACTTATGGGCTTGTAGTCTATAAGACATTGAACATACACATAGATATTGCTTAAGCGCTTTTCATGCATCATACCTCTAAAATACAACCACTGAGAGCCAGCATACTCATTTGTTACACTTGTGCAGGGATACGCTATACTTTGACTACCAAAAAGTTCATTACTCATTTAATTATTTCGCAACAATGAAGCCTCTTTTAATCTCGATATTAAAAAATTTTAACCACTGAAAGCAGAAGTCCACATAAGACTGAACATGTGAGCTTTTTATTTTCTTATTATATTACAATGGTTACTCTATAATTTCAAGGTTAGGACCAAGCAAATACCTATACAATACGACCAAAGCAATTATTATAGTTCTTTTTAGCGCGTCATTGTTTTTTGTACTGTAATTGAATATATATTGATACGATTTATCGATAACATTGTTGATTATAGGATACTCTTAATAGTTATTCGAGTTTTATAAAAATGTTTTGTACTTGCGGTTATAAATGACATTTTTATATTATATGAGTGGTAAAATATGGTTCATGTTAGACATTTCTTTTTTTTGAAAACAAACACCAAGAAAAATATTTGGAAGAATGAAGTAATTTTTTGTCAAAATTAGAAAAAAGACTTGGTATGCATAACAGAATTTTCTATTGCACATTTCAATCATGAAAAGATAGTTTTATCTACGTAGAATTGGCACTTTAGAAGTATATCTTGATTGGGAAGTTGTGTATATATAAGCGGTGACATTTCATAAAAGCAAGGTTCCGAAAAAGTTGTCATGATGTATTCGCCCATCAAGTACGGTGGCGCGGGCGCAAGCTCAAGCGGTGAGCGTGACCTTGTCGCAGCTAGGGCGGGGGCGCTTAAGCCGCACCGGCTACTACCTCCGACACTCGTACGCAGACCACGAAACGACCAACGCGCATGCAATTAAATAAAACAATCGATAATTTAAAAAAAAACTGTACGCGTTCGGAAATGTCAATTTGATACAGAGTTCTTTTTTAATAATTAAAAATGTGGGCTTGGTTATTGTGCCTTGCCGCAGCGTTTTTCGCCGCTGATGCTGCCGGCGCTGGCGCAGCGCGTCTCGTGTGTTACGTGGAAAACGCGGCGACTGAAAGCTTTTCCGAGTGTACTCACTTGGTTTACGCAGGAGACGCGAGAGGAGACAAGCTTGACGCGATACTAAAGGAATATAGGAAGAGTAATCCGAGAATTAAAATTGTTTTGCGTGTAGCCGAGATTGATAAGGTGAGTTTGTGCTTAAGATAAATAGCAGGTATTTTCTTAATATGAGCTTTTGTAGCATATAAAATTTCAAGTTGCTGATCGTAACGCTTCTAATTTTTTTCATCTGATCTGAGTACATTGTAATATTTCGTTGATCAATGCATTTACTAGACAAAGTTTTACCGAATTTACCGAGTCACTAGTCTCTTATATTTCTTCTATAGCGTCTGTATATTTATGTATAATTAAATTAAAATTAGGCAATATTTCCCTTTCTTTAAAGTAGGTACTTTAAGTTAATTATGTAGGTTTAAGTTAATACTTACATAGCTAATTAATATGGATATAATTAATGAAATGCTTGCTGGCTGTCTTCAGCAAAGGCTTGTTATTTTTTTTATTAAGCACTTGTACTGTCTTTATTGAATTGATGTTATTTTTAGTTACTCTTTTATTCTCGTACCTTGTTAACTATCGTACATATATAAAATAGATTTTGATCAAAATCCCTTTATTTAAGAAAATGGAAACCAATCTATTGAACATAATTTTAGTTTCACGGGTGTATGTCAGAAAGATAAAGGGCAAATGAGTAACTTCCAAATTTAGCTAAAGTTTTGTACAAACAGTAATGTGTTCGGAGCATTTCACAACGTGTTATTAGTGGACCTGTAACGAAGAACGAAAGCGGTGTACATTGTAGTACTAAAGTATGCATTGCTAATTGTACTCTTTGTACGGATTGTGTTACTATTTTACATGCTAATTAACCCGGACACTAGACAGGCTAATGGGTGTAGATGGTGTTTTAAACAAAAACTTCACCAAAACGTTTGAAAGCATTTCAATTCAACATTTCATCATTTTTAATGGGCCATTGAATCTGAAACGAGTCTGGTAAACATCAAAGTACCTTTTTTAATTACGAATTTTAATTCAAAAAAATCATTTGATATTCTATATCGTACGACGGAAAACTTGACGAATGCCTTGGAAAAGTCAAAGCAGAAAATCGATATCGATAAATTATTGTTCAGTTAAAAGCAGCACAACACCATCAGCTTTGATTATATAAGTTTTTCGGGAATTTCCTTAAAACAACGTAACTTAAAAGAAGAGTGTTTTATACAAGGCGGGCCAACTTTATAAATACATACTTTATTTTCTGCATACGCAAATCTCAGAAACTTTCATATAGTAGGAATGAATTGTATAGATAATGCAATAAATATT
This sequence comes from Acentria ephemerella, assembly GCA_943193645.1. NCBI lineage: Eukaryota > Metazoa > Arthropoda > Insecta > Lepidoptera > Crambidae > Acentria > Acentria ephemerella. The sequence continues at coordinate 2,663,797 of OW971886.1, read as the reverse complement.
TTGGTTTAATTTGATTTAGTATGATAGTAATATAAATAAAAGCTTGTTTTTAAATTATTTTTTAACCATTAGTTTTCATAATTTATAGCCAATAATGGCACTTATCATTCCTTTATACCTGGCTTGCTCATGCATAAGTTCGGTTGATCTGGGAATTAAATCAATAATCTTTGTTGGGTAAGTAAATGTAACTACTACTTAAAACACCGTAGGATCTATTAATTAAACTTCAATCGTTCCCAAACCGATTCCAGAATGTTAGGACGTAAAATGTTATTATTTCTCGACCTTTACTTAAGATATGACTAATCCTTGCGGTCTGAATACTGGTTATTACGTCCGTGTTACCAGCCGGCCCTGCGTTACTGACCTTACGTAAACATTTTGAGTGAAATCTATCTTATCTGTTATGTCAAGTAGACTTCAATATAATATAAAGATAATCAGATATTGAGATAATCTCTGTTGTTTACCTAAAGTAGATTAATTAAAATTCCACCGAAACTCCAGTACGCTTACTTACGTATCTGAGGATTATGGTATTATATGAAAACCAGATACATTTTTTTCCTATCCTATGTCTGTTTGTGACTGTTGAAGTATGAAGGGAAAGGTAGACTAAGTAATTACAGAGCATGGGGGTAATTAGTAATTCCTCGTGTGTTATTCGCATGTAGGTGCCCAGCATTGGGACTGACTTTAGGCTGTGGATGATGATTGTGATGGAGGGTACTGATATAACGAATGCTCGCGTTCGCACGCATTCGCCTATGTCCGCTTATTTTTGTATATTAGCAATAGCAAAGTTTAAGCAAATGTTTTGCAAACATGAAAATCAGAAAAAAATACCAATTTAAAATAAAAAATCCATTTAATTCTTTTATTATTATAAAGTTACTAATAAATCAAAAATCGCAGTCAACTCACAAAATTATCTTCTTTTTGTTTACGAGTTAAAATATATAAATATACATAATGAAATATTATTTAAAAGTACATAATACATAGATTGTATCAATTAAATTGATTGTTTTCATGAAAATGAGTATCGGTTACCGTAGTGAAGCTTATGAAAATAATTAAGACTTCATACAAAGCGCATAATTCTTAATAAAAGCTTACAGTAACTTAATTGGACTTTATATTGTCAACGTAGTGATCAATGATAAGTGAAGTCACCACAAAGTAGTTCCCACGTGCGACGTGCGGCCTCGTGGTAGTCGTATAAGGTTTATTGGGACAGTTGATGTTTACTGAGGAATTCTTACAATTTTTGCTCACTTTTTATTTTACTTGAGTGTGTCAACATTTGAACATGATTTTGTACTTTATTGGTCGTATTCGTTGATGTAGCCTGCATTCACTCTGCTATGTAATACCTATATGTCCAAACAAATAGAAAGGCCTTAGGAATAATTTAAGTAAAATAATGAAAACTTTATAGTTTATAACAGGTAAGAGAGACAGTTCTTATTAGACACAGTTTTAATAATAAAAGAATTAGCAGCACCCTTGTGTAAGTTTCAATCGTATCTAGACGTTACGATCTTAGTTGCGATCATCCGACGTTCGCATATATAAAAAGTCGTGCCGTCGTCGTAGTCATAACACAACAATAGCATATAATTTGATAGATGACTACCAACACGATCGACACAGTTCCGTTCGATTTTAATTCACACTACTCTGTAGTGAAGTTATATATACAAATCTGACTCAAGTAGGCAAAGGATCTAATTACATATTTGTATCTCATTTTTCTTAACGTGTAGCTTAGTCAACATTCTCATAAGTTGTAAGCTAAACCTTGGAATAAAATAGAATATATCTTTATTTACATAAACCGATTCAAAAAATTATACATAGGGAATATTTTACTGATTTCGTACAAAGGGCGAAATTCCAGCTAATCTTAGGATGGGCATATTTTTAGGAAAAAATTAAATATAATGTATTCGTGGGAAGTTGCCGACTTATAACGAATACATATATAACAAATAATATTACATACATATAAAAATATACACATTCATAGGTACTTACTAAATGATAGAATGATTACACTATATAAGACATAATTAAATAAATATATATCGACTAAAATACATATAACCACTCACAAGGAAATATTATACCTTTCATAATATAATGATGAACAATCAAGTATCATCACAGTGTTCGATCACTTGCTTTTTAAAATACCTTACCTATAATAAGTGAAATAAATATATTTATATAAGGTGTTTGTTACATGCCCTATCAAGTTAAAACTTAACCACGATAACATAGTCATACAAATACCAACGAAATCAAAAAATTGAAATTAAAACTTCAAACTTACATTACAAAACGGATTTTACCATTTTTATTATTTGATTAATATTTTATATGACTATGTTAACATGGGTAGGTTCAGATTTATGGTGTAGGTGTATATTTATATATCTATAGAATTATTATAATAATATATTACACTTTAATTCTTTCCAAAATTTTAGAATAAACTGTAACTGTGTATTATAAGGGTCATTCATTGACTAGTTTTAATTAGACTAGTTGAATATAAAGACAAATCGGAAGTACTTAAAGTTAGTGCGCAATTTATATCGGTAAGTAAACAAGACAAAAAAATTAGAGGTTGTGTGCGTAAGAATCTACATATATATTTTTTATAACATGACATTGTCAGGTTAATGGAGTCATGATCGTCGATCGATAATCGAGTGATTTTTATAGTTCTTAGTTTAACATGCTAAGTAATCTAATCAGTTACCCATTAGTGGTGTGAGTTCTAGTTCAAATACGTTTACCTATCGAATCTATTTTCAATATTGTACCCTCCGAGGACGTTATAATAACTTTTTACAAACGTCAAATCTTGCAATAGGGCTTCTCCAAAACCAAACGATTGTCGAATAAAACTTATTTAAAATTTATAAAACCATCGACACCATGCTTAATAAAAAGAAATTATTCCAATCCAATCTATTCTAACCAAGAATTATCTACAAAGAACTGAATCTATCCACTATCTGAATCTATTGTTACATTATCGATGCGCTTAACAAGTTTTAATGATATAATATAGAAAATAGTATAGGAAGCGATTGTTATCAGTAGCGAAAGCTCAAGAGAAAGGTTAAATTATTATTTACCTAAAAAATAAAAGGAAATTATAGTTTGGTATTTTGTCTAAGCTGTCTTCTGTACAAATGAGGAGCCAGTGCAGAAGTAATTAATAGTAGTAATAAAGTGTACAAAGCAACTTTCGGCATGGTTACTCCCTTGATAGGTCATTAAAAATTTGATATCTTGAGCTTCTACGTGCTTCAATGGAATGGTAAGCTATTAGTTCCGCTTTCGCACACCAAGCTGCATTGGCCCAGCATCGTAGTGTGTAGCCTGAACTCCTTATATGATTTTACTATGAATGTAGGCGTGGGTTCATCAGTGGAATTTATATAGGCCGATGTTGATAAATTTATAACAAGCAAAAGATACATCTAATGGTATGTAAGTGCCAGCGATTAACTTAAGATCCCTCATCATATTAGGGTATCACGTTTCATTGCAGGTGCATTGATATTTTAGAGAAAAGAACCTTGAATGGCTCCAATAGCCTGTGATTACACCATATTTCCCTTCACAAGTGATGTGACGTTTCATTCGGTTTAATTTCGTCTTCATCTAAATTATATTTCTTTGTTGTATATTATCAAACTATTTTAGTACGTGTCTTGAAATATTTTACCCAAAATTACTTCTTGCACAAATCTATAAATTTAAAACTAGTAATAAACTAGGATAAAATTATTTTCCTCTTTCATGATTTTACCAAGAAGTATAATATGTGCACGATAAATCAAAGTTGGTTACAATTAGTATCTTAAATAGGTATGGAAAATTCTACGTAAAGTAAAAGATTACAAAAATAATTTATATATTTTTAGTTTCTTCTACACGGTGTAGTCAAATGTTTAGTGAATATTAATTCATTTCTATATAACGTTACACATTTAAATACGTTACGAGATTTTCCCCTATAGAACCCTGATACTCTAGCTTTCGTTTGCACGCGCAAATCAGTAGTTACTCTATATAATACCTGGTTGTTGAGAATTCCTGGTTCAGTAACGCATTACCATAGCAATTACAAGATACATAGATTGCCAGATGAATAGGAAGCCAGTAATTTTCGTCCTAGAAGTGCACTATTGCACAACTTCCATATATCTGACTTAGATTGATGGCCGTCTGGTAGAGTAAGTACCCTTGTCTCCTTGTCTGCTTAGCCAGACATTACACCAGGTTACACCAGGTCCCAGGTCAGAATCCCGGAACGATTAGAGATTTTTATGATTAAAAAAAATGAAAATTAAAAATTTTCTTTAACATAAACTTTAAATTTGTGTAAAATCAGTTCAGTTACCTTTGGCGGGACTTTGTTATAAATGTGAATATGAAAAAGTGACCTGTTTTGTGAAGTCTAAAATTTGAAACAGCAAGTTTGTTTTTCTTTCTAGTGTTAAAGCTATGACTTAACATGTAATTGCTTATACGTAATAACACCGTAATAATTGGTCCACTTGACTCACCGCTTGCTGAAGTCACTTATGTGTCATGGAACAACTATATCATTGTAATTGATTGCTTTGTTTTTAATGGAGTTACTAATTTGGTTTTTAATTTAGTGATCCAAATTTGTAGTTATGTAACAAGTTGAATAATCAAACATGGGCAGTATTGTTGTTAAATAAATATTGATGGCTATAACAATAATAACTAAATAAAATATGAGTACATAGAAACACATTATAAACATATGTATAAAATATGGGCGAAAAGAGGAATTTAATGAAAACTGGTGTCTTTTGTAAAAAATATAAACATTATCCATAATAATGGTAAATTCTTTAAATCATTCTCATTTAATTATGACCTACTTGAATAAAATTTAAAATTAAAGAGACTAACATTATCTTTAATCAAATATAATGAATTCCGCAAGAGTCACCGATGTAGGTCAAGAATTGCGAGACTGAAGTGACAGTGGACAGGACCCATTGCCAGTGGCGGCCACATACAGGGAAACAGCGTTGGTAGGCCTCCCGTAAGGTACACCGACAATCTGGTTAAAGCGTTAGATGCAAACAGCGAGGACTGATCCGTTTGCAGACTTATGTCCAGCAGTAGGCGTCTCTCTGCTGATGAGACGACAACGAATCAATAACACTTATTATTACTATGATATTCTAAATTATTTTAATAACCGACGCGTACCTTTGTAGATAATTTGAATTTATTCTCAATTCGTCTTTGATACTTGAATTATCCTGTAGTTAAGAAGAGGTTAATAATGATATTAATGATGCAATTATTAAAAGCTTAACCTTTCTTGCTTACTAGTCCTCTGGCCTTTAGTTTGTATACGAAATATGGTACCTGATATGTGTTTCCATTTGGAACGGATAGCATGCCCAGAGTTGATAAACCCTGGCCACCCCGCAGATTATACAATGTCTTCAAAACAGGTACCTATGTACGAACGGCCTCAAGCGAAGATTAACAAGTTAATAGCATGTCACATCAACTATTGTGTTGCAAAGTTTGGTTGTACTTATTACTGTATACATTGATATGTATATTCAAAAGTTGGTACGTAATTGTATTAAAGTGTAAAACAATTTTGAGGTCGACTGTACCTAATACACAAGAGCTATTATCATAATTAAATATCAATGCGGCATGATCTTAATCACTCGTTTATTCGTCACAGAAGGTATCAGTGGCATGAATCACTGCTACGATATTCGTATTTTTGACCTTGCAATTGGCATATAGTGTCAAGGCCACCAGTTGTTTGTAACACCCTATTGTCATTTTGACAGCTATTTTGACATGTGATTCGGAATGCGGTTCTTTGATATGTCTGTATTTTTTAATTAAAATGTATCTCCGTTGTTGTTTAATTCTCAATTAATAACTTCACGCAAGTGATGTATTATTAGCTTCAATGAGTTTCTCTCAAATATATATGCGGCTGAAACAATATTCACAGCATCAATTATTTATTAAGTGTACTTAAACACTTTATAAATAATTAATACAATTGACTATTTAGTCTGATTCTAAAAACGTATGTGGTATGCCTTTATTTTACGATATATCTTCATTCTTTATGAAGAGGAATTTTAGTAACTGATATTACTAAAAATATTGTTATTATTATTGTTCAGTTTCTTTTGGGCCCCATAAACCACTTCGACCAGTGTTGATCTTTTGTGGCAGCCCCTTAGATTTCACTGCCTAGCGCCGCTGATTCCAGAAATTTCCAGATTCATTTTGCACCTCCTCAGGGTGAACAATGTGCTCGTTTATGCATTAAAGGTCCACAGGAGCAGAGAACGTGCATTGCGGTTTCGTCTGACTCCTGAAAGAACCTACATACCGCGTCTTGCTTCATTAGATGTCTTGCTTCATTGACCCATTTGACTATTAATAATAACAGACATAAAAATAATATAATATTTTCACACTTATATCTATTACAAATTAAGCATCATGAAGAGCTTGTGTTATGGAGACTAGATAACGAAGAAATATATTTAGTAATATGTATCTGCAAGATGCTTCTTCACGCTTCAAAACACCATTTTGATTGATTGTGCGACAAAGAAATGAGTAACCAAATTCGATCAGATTTATCTGATATTTATATACATATTACTATCTAAATTTCTCCGTTACCTTGTATACATAACACCAGCTCTTAATGATGCTAATTTTGCGCTAAGTAATTAGATAGTGATTAGTGATTAGTTGTTACAGTAAGAAATATTATTATTATGTGTTTATTGCCACTTTATATTACTTTTAATGGCTATGGCGTTGTGGTAATCGTTGTGCTAATACTATCCTTTTTCAGAAAACTAACAAACAGATATACGTTGAAGAATCTGTAGGAGTGGTACAATGTTCACTGGGTTACCTTGTATTGAATTTACGTCTAATAAGAGCACTCGGCTTTTTAAATTTTAAACCACAATTCTTAATTTGTTGAAAGTATTTTCTACTTATCCTCTAAAAGGTTAGTCGAAATAATTTCAGATTAGAAAAGGTCACGCCATGAACCGGTCACGCGGCGTGGTGCCATTAACTAACAGATTAACTTGATCACAATGACACATGATGTTTTTACTGCTTTCACTTTTTACTGTGGTTGAACCAAAAGCACAATCAATACACTTACTTGCTTTTAAAAACCTAATTTTAGATAAAAATATTTTTACTCTATTATTTACTTTGTAAATTAAGCATCAATTATTGGAAATGGATTGATATGTGTAGCTATATAAAATAAAATACATAAGTTTTTATAAGAATTAAATTAAAAAAAATATTTATTGTTAAAAGTTCTTCTTAATATCTTTTTTAAATATAGTTCATTAACATACAGTTAGTATATATTTTGAATAATTTAAAGGAGCTTGAACGAGAGCATAAAATATATGTCAATACAACTACTTTTATAATAATAAGATTCAGTTACTCTTCATTTATTGACTTAGTAGTCAAACTGGTGTTCTAGTAAATTTAAGCTTCAGTCAAAGTTAAAATGTTTTATTCAACTTGGCTCTGAAATTAACTTCGTTTAACGTTATTAAGATAACTTGTAAATAAATTCAACAAAAAAAATGATTATAGTTTTAAATTTAAAAAGGCGATTGTTATTATAAGGCGATCTTTGTATCACACCAAGAAATTCTATAAATGAGCCTAATCGCCTAATTTAGTGTAGGCTCAAGCCCCTCGGTTGGGACGTATAGGTATATACTTATTGAACGCCAATCTTAACCATCTGTTCGTAAATCTACCTGAGGATCTTATCCTGAAATCCGATTACTTAACTTCATTTTCAACACTAGCAAGTCTTTGAAATTAGGTTAATGCCAAAAGAAAGTACAGTTGTATTATCGCACCGGCTTTTGCTTTTTCTGATATAAGAACTTGGGACATTTGTTTCATTATATGTCGTAAAGAAAATTTATGAGATACTAAAACCAGAATGTGAGTTCAAATAATAAGTAACCTACATTGCACCTTGTGTCCTTCAAAATGTAGACATTGGATAATAGTAATTATAAATAACTGCATGTCCACACAGGGCCTTAGGGCTTGACATTCGGCAGGTTTCCTAGGGTTGCCACTGTTAAATAATTAGTAATTGTAAAAAATGTGCATCCATATGCGCAGATATATAGTGCAGCATGCGAAATACAGCCACCTAGCCACCTCCACATAGAAGGCCAGCTATATAATTAATATAATATTTTTATAATATAATATAGTACATTCATTATATATAATATTTTTCAGCCTCTTTATGTAGGATCCCGTGTTGTAAGAAGAAGCGAATACATATTTCTCTTTTAAGCCCATGAAGTGTAAATCTTTATTCAAATTAAATAAGTGAAATTAGTGTAATTGTTTGGTGATAATTTAATAGGGAATGCGTTTTTATAACAGATTGGGTTTATAAAGATTTAAATATTTTCTATTATATTAAAGAACATACAACAAACAGGTTACCTGTCAGTTGACGAGTGATTGGTCATGTCATACATGATCATACAGACCGTATGATCCACATAGTTTATGTAAAATTAATTATACTTTAAAAAAAAAGAACATAGAAATAATTGATATTATAGACATAAAACTTATAGTAACGTGACAATAGCAGAGTATACCTTCATGAAATTCGGCAACAAAATATATTGTGACTTGATATCCTTAATCTGTTATTTAGAAATGAATAATAGAGTATTTAAAATATTTTTATGTTAGTAGACAACCCTATACTCATTGTGCCCTCGAACAGGTTTCGTATAAATTGTTACATTTTGCCGACTTTTGTATTGCGTAAACGAAGCTTTCGTTTCGCTCTTGCTTCATTGTTCGTCTTAATACGGACTACTAGGGTCTTAAGCTGTCATTAGTTATTTCACTTTACATAATTGAACAATCTGATATGCTTTAATGACACTAATAATCATTAACGTAGACGGCGTTGATATGGATAACAATTGGAAATTCGGATCGCAACAAAGAACCTTCGAAAAGCTTAACCGAGTTCTTTACTAACACCGGCTGCAAACATAAATGGGTAGTATATAATACAGTACATATATAAAGCATATATATACCTATCGATTATCCGTACATCCCTTATCAGCGCTCCAAATAGAAGGTCAATTATGCCCGATATTTAGGTACTTATTTTAATAAAATTACAAAATGATTTCTATTTATAGTAAATACGAACTACACTAAAAACTACTAAACCTACTAAATTTAAAATAAATCGCCTATTCTTTAACCTACCTTCTGTGTCAGAAATAAATTGATAGCCAATTAATGAGATCTAATTGTGGAAATAGTTTCATAAAACTCCATAGGACAGATAGATAGAGCATTGCAATTGGTCGGTCATAAGTAAACGGCTATTGGTTTTTGGAGTTTTTGATGCGTTGATGTCTTTTATATTGCCTACAAACGATTGGTAATTTTTCAAATAGTAACACAGAAAGGTTCTTTTTCAGTTTGTGGTCTGTCTTTGAGATTTTTTTCGTGTAATAAGTTTATTAAAATTAAATATCATTGAATATCAAAAAATGTTATATTTTAGATATTTTTTCAAAGTTTTCTACTTTTTCACTTTCTATTTATTATCTATCTATTTATTTAGACATAAATATACAAATTAGTTTTCTAGAGAAATTTGAAAATTTTGATATTATTTTTGTGTATGTATGAGTACGTAAGCAACGATAGACTTGTATCAAAACCACCGCGCCACCCACCCGCCAATAACTTTGCATATAACCCACCTATTAATAAAAAAGTCTGTATATTAAATACTATTTTCAGTGATAAGTTCTTAGCTATAATTAATGTCAATTTTCTCAATTTGTTAGGTAATAAATCCTGCTATGATAATTATACAACTATGATAATAACTGAACGAGATCTTTTCACACCTAATGTCATTATGCGCATAAATTACACTTAACAGTTCTACACCCTTATCATTAGGGAATAAAGTTGATATTAGAAGGTGTCAATGCCTTAACCTTTCACAGTGATCATGTTGGCTATAATTAGTTTTCAATGTCAGTGGCATACTTTATATGCATCAATTTGCCATTACACGTATGAATCTAGTGGAGTATAAAACAATTATAATTTTATAAATTATAATTCTCCAATTCTTTGTTTTATATTCCCAGAATTATTTATTTATTGACTAAATGAATCGGCGAACTTCTTATCGCTTTACTAGCAAATTATTGCAAACTATATTTATTTCTAGTTAGTGGAGTGGTGAATTGAGAAAGCAGCACCAGACACTGCTCAGCTTTTAAATGTTTGTGTTAGCGACTGGTTGGTATTCACAAACCTTTTTAAATGTATACGGATTATGATATACATGTCTTTTGACGTTGTTGTAGTAATATTGATCATGTTAGAGTAGCGTGTATTGATCTGTTTCATATTGTTATATTTAATTCTTCTTGGTTTTACGATTTGTTTCGTGTTTCCTTATTTCCACGATATAGTGACAGGCACTGTCATTTATCGGAATGACACTAACAAATTAATTATGACTTAAAGATAATTTAAAGTTTATTATTTTTAATGTTTCATGGTTGTGCAAGTCACTTCACGCTTTAGTGTTATTTTATCATATTTAGGTTTCTTTTACGTATGCACTGTACGCACTAGATAGATGTATCAATAATAAATGATTTAAGCATACAGTGGATATATAGAGATACGAGAAGCGACATTTGTTAATACAAAATGGTATATTAATTTTAGATATATTTGGTTCTTTTATGGTAATCTATACTATAAAATAAATGAACTTATATAATTAAAAAAAAACTTGAAGTGTGTGTGCTCAACCATGGAATATAAAAAATAATAATTTTCATTATTAACACCCATTGGTATGGGGACATGCATACGGCCTATCTGTCGGAGCTGTTACTGTAGCCTATGGACGCTTGCAACCAGGTATTACACGCTTTGAAGAACCCAATTTTGTACTAAAAAGAGTTTAAAAAACCCGCACAGGAAGCTCAATCCACAACTTGTGCGTACGCGAAAGAAAGTTTCTCTCAAGCCGTACAATACGCAACCATATTGGTTTCAACATTTGAGAATAAACTTATAACTTTAAAAAATAAGCCGAGGAGTCTCGGGCGCTTCTTCTTCACTGAGTACTCGTCGAAGCTGCGATATATTAATAGTATGTCAACTTTAAAGAACTTGATAATAAGTTCATTTAGTAAAGAGATTTTTGATTTTGATTATGGAATATTCTTGCAATTAATTGCTTTGACTTTCTATTGCAGTTTTGAACTATATTGAGTGTCGTTTTGTTTCTCATTTTGCTGTCAATTTTCAGTTTTGGTACTACTCTACCTAGGTACGTTGGTATTGAAAACTTACGTAAAAAATTGACACACTTTTTACGTAATATTTGGTGCGTACCCTCAATCGCAGGTGGCCGCAGTGTAATCATTACCGATTGATCGATCGAGATGTTGGCAGCCAATCAAATACACCAACTATATATCACTATCTATACACGCTAAGCGAAAAGATACGTTAAATTGGTTTTGCAATAAATTCATATCGTAGAGGCATAGGGGAATTTATTATCGTCACACTGTCACTATTAACATTGCACAAAATATTGAATCGAATAGATAATAGCTGTAACCGGTAGCTGAATAAAGCCTGTTTGTTATTTACCTTTAATTTACTTTGAAATATATTTTGATACTAGATTTTTTCTATTTGTCTTAAAGTTGTAAATATTGATTTTGAATTAAGACGTGGTTTCTTTACTCTTGTTTCTCTATGCACATACAGTCCACAGGCTCCCCAAGCTATGGTAACAATAGCTATTCAAAACTGAATCTTTTGCGCCAGAATTTTGGCACATCTAAAATAATCGATGATTTTCTTGATGATGACATAATAGGTGAAAACTGCATAAAGTTCGTTTGGTGGTTTTTTAGTTTATCGCGAACAGAGAGAGAGAGATAGAGAGACAGGAAAGGGGACTTTGTTTTATAATATGTCGTGATTTACACAAGCACTTCATTGAAAACAATTTGTCATTTACAAAGCTGAGAAGTTTCAGATTTGTTAAATTGGTATCCTACACATTGGAAAAAAATTACCAATTCACGCCGAAGTTAAAAGTTAAACTAACTTTGTTTGCAGAATTTAACAGTCGGCGAGTTAACTTGTCCTAACTCACTGTTATTGAGTATCAATTGAAACAAATGAGTATCTAGTTCCCAGCGTTGTTTTGTTTTTCAAATGTCCGCAGAACGAATGGCGTACCTATATATTATTATGTCGGTCTTAGTAACGAGCTCGTTGGTCGGTTAATTACTTTATTCATTCAATTTGGTTACTAAGCCGCTTTTGGTATCCATTGCTATGTCAGTTTGCAATAATTTATAGTATTTTGTAATACCTGTTGAATAAGTAGTGTATGAAAAATATTGTTTGTCATGGGTGCTTAGCTCTCGGCCATCTGGTCATTGAACCTGTAAAGCCTAAATCTGAGCGCTTAATCTATACTAAATGGCTGAAAAATTAAGTGATAAGAATCTGCTCACTCAACTATTTGGTCATTACTATTAAATGATTATTTATCATCTTATATTTATTAGTACATACGTCTACAACTTCCTATCGTAGATGGGTTTGAAGAAATTTCTTTAAGAAGTAAGCCACATATCTTTTTCTTGTTTATAACTATTGATTTATTGTACCCAATATATTATAAAATAGATAGACATATTAAATTTCGAGAAAAACTTATACTTAGCTTAAGTAAGTATAAGTCAGCAGAATAATTGATTTGTGTATGTTGAATTGTATGTCAATTGCTGACCAATTTGATATATATACGGAGTTTTAGCGGAAGTGAGTCTCATATTTACTATCTGCTAAGAAGATAAGGCATTTCTACTATCTGCTGCCTGAAAGGGTAAACAAGGTGATCCTTAAAAGTCTAATGCACAAGGTACTTTACTTATTGTAACTACCGGAAGAGTGTGTATTCTTTAATTTTTATAGTTTATACACAATAGATATCTTGTAGAGTCCGCTCTACATTCATCTTCCACGTAAACTATTAATTGTATTGTAATGTCATTCCCATCCTTGGTCTGATTACTGGAAAACAATGGCGCGGAAATATTTTTTATGGACGTTATACTTGACCTTCTGTACTTAGCAATTGATGACACAATACAATTTAGACCCAGCAATATAACACGAAATAGGCGTATTGGAAGCCAAGGATTCTATTTGAATTAAATTAATGTATTTTTGTGCTCTATTGGTCACTACACTAAATTCATGATCTATGAATGTGTTAACTACAGTATGTGGGTTTGCTATGAGAATTAAATTACTTACTATACTTATTACTTATTACTTTTCCTTTAGGTTCACAAAGTTTTACTACCTTAATACTTAAACGACTCTTGATATTTTAAGTACTGCTACTTGATATCATTAAGAAATGCTCTTTAGTTTTAATCTCTATCTGAATTTAAGTATTGTGAATCTTGTTATATCAATATAATTGAGTTGCTTTCAATTTTCAACCTTAATAAATGTATCAAAATAAATTTTTAGGAGCATTTTTCTCTGCACCCATTGAAATCTCGACGGTTTCTTTACAGCTGTCTAAATTGAAGTTCTTTGAAAGTTCTTGATTTTTGTCATCGTTTTTTTTACATATTTTGCTATATTGGTTTACAAACCACTAATATAAAATAAGCATGTATGCTTATTTTATATTTATAGAGCACCAATGGAGTGTGCATGTTAAAACGTTTAAAAATAAATAACTTACTTTGTAAACCTTAACACTATAATGGAAGTTATAATGATTAAACGTTGAAAAATGTTTATGGATTTGAGAATTGAAAAATGAACGACACTTGAAAATGGAACAACACAATAAGACAAAAGTCAAAGAAAAATTGTAATAAAAGTGATTGTCAAGTGTTTAAACAGTATTATTTCCTTCACATCGTTTTAGCTGAATGAGTGGATGAGATATACTAAATATAAATTGAGATTTAGAGCCTACAACCTTAAAAATCAGGCCCATTGTCTTAATATTTAAAATGACTTCTATGGTTTTTAGTTTTCGAGTACACGTCCGTTACTTAAACATTATTATCATCCTTAAAAATTAAAATTACTTTCACTGTTTACTAATGAAAATTTTGGTGGGCGAAAAACAAAAGTTTAATTCCAAAATAACGAGAAAAAATTATTTGACGCACCTAAAATAACGAAAGATACTTTGTTGTCGTTATTCAAAACCAATGCAATGAAAGTACTTCGCCAGCAAGCTCTTTGCATAGATACCTCATAAAGCGCTATGTTTTTCTCTTGCTGTTTATTATTCTTTAATAATTCTGTTCAAATTCTCGAAATGCCATTTTTAATTAGTAGAATTCTTTAATCACGTACTTAACTAGTTAATTATTGATTTCATAATAATAAATTGTGATTATAAAGTGATTTTCAATTGAGATGATTGAATTGTTTGATAGAGATGTTTGTTTATCGTTAATGAAGGATATGGATGGTTACCTACCAACTTTATTTACTTAACTTTTGATAATTACGGTATTTCTCAGGAATAGGGCTGCCTTATTGTGTATAAAATATATTACTTTTGTGACTTCAAAACTCAAAGCAAACCATTAACCATTTACCAACCATTTTCCAATGAAAATAGAAATTATTTTGGTTTGAGTGTTAAGTGGGACATTAACTATGTAGTGTCAGACTGGTCGAATGTAATGTTCCTTAGAGATTCTAATAAGTTTTTCTCTTTCCTTGTTCTCTTTATATGAACCTTATATGAACACCATTGTTCCTGTAACCAGTCCCCTTTTCATTTACAGCCAGTAGCCGTACAATGACTCTCAAACACAATAGAAAATATATTGTTACTCATATTTCACAATATTACGATATAGCCTATGTAAAAATGTTATTGTAATGACATTAACACATTATTTATGTCATTATGTGTCAAAATCCTTAATATTAATACATTTTTGATTTACTTCCACGCTTTAGTATCGCTAAGATAATATATTTAATGTAAGCTTATATTCTCTTATATCGATTGGAAGTTTGTAAATGCGTGTACATCGCCCGAAAAAAGAATCGTTTATTATAAGGAGATGAGTAGTGTGTCCAACAAGATTGTTATTTCCGTGTATTAACATTATGAGAAGACAATATAATAACTTCACAGTAAAGAAGGGAAAACACGATCAAGAGACCAATAAGATCTTTCATTAACGCATACACGCACCTTGAAAAAACAAAGTTGTATTTTATTACTTTAATTGGCTAACGAGGTCAAAAATCTTACAGCTCATCAGTAAATACAGTGCAAATACCAATTCTATTCAATGGGCTGTGAGACCGCACCGTATTGCAAACACAGTTGACATGTGCTTCTCATATGTAACGCAATACCTTAGCTGGTAGTCATTTATTATTGGTGTTTACAGTCGGGAGTAAACCTGTTTAATGAGATATTTTCGCTTATATAGGGCCTGATTCATGAAGGCGCGGCTTCATCTAAATTAAAATTTAGCTTTCGTTTTTCCCCTACGTGTTAGGTTTATATAGAAACTGTAAACTAGTTTACGGTCAGATTATTAGACAGTTTTGTAGAAATTAAACACAATTTTAGGGCGCTTGTAAAAATCACATTTTATGACGTTAATTAAGGTTGAAAACTGATTGGATCGCGATAAGTAAGTATGTTATATACAACCCATCACAAAAATGTTGAGAAAATAAGACACATGGTTTTCCAAATATTTCTATATCCAAAATATTATATATATACTATGTCGATCAAAAATCGTGGTCGTCATTTATAACAAGTTAGATAGTTTACTTAAACTTAATTAAAATCATTTAAAGTGAGGATTAATTCCAGTGATATCTTCTATCTAAGCCAACACCACATTCTTTTACACATATGCGCATTTTATAATTATAAAGTTAAATTTATGTATCAGACACATTCAACTGAGGGCAATTTAAATTACTTTGGCACATATTCGTACACACTTAGTAGGATTTATTGTTGCGCTGTGTTAATTTGTCCAATACGTAAATATACCACTCTTTATTCCAAATTAATGGTCCTTAAGAAGCGTTACAAGCGCAAACTACAGCATAAAAAATATTAAAGAAAATGTTATTATTATAAAGAATTTGGATAACTTAATTAAACCAGCTAAGGTTCTTAAAAACAGGTTTTTTTAGTTATTTATGCAACTATTTTGTTGCATATAAGACTTTATAAACATCCAAATTTAATATTCATGAGAAGTTTAATTACTGAGTATATACAAATAAAGTAAGTGTAATGAAAGAACTATTTATTGTAGTCATAATTAACATTTATATCGTGCAACTATTAAAATTCACTTGAATACTCGGCGGGAATCGGAGTCGTAATAAATTAAGTAAAAACTAACATCGAAAAAATGGCGAGAATTCGAATAACCCACAAATACTTTATTTAATTTTTTTCCGGCGTAATGGTAGTAAAACGCGCGTGTATGACAATGTTCTTGTTTTGAAATTCATAAAGATACCAGACATCGAGCAGAACGTGCCTTTGCGGAAGGGATCTAAAAAGCGAAGGAGTGAGTGATATTATGAAATTTAGTACATTAAATTATCCATTTTGATAATGTTATAGTTACTAGGATACTGGTTGTTTTAACGTTGGCAAAAAGCTGAGAATTTTTATTAGAGCATTTAAAAGATTATATTAAAGTGTAGATAAAATATTTTACGCCACGTTTATATATCACGAAATTGTAAAACTGATTAGTTATAATGTGGCTATATCGTCACTGTCTTATTAACAGATCATTTACTACACAATGGCTCTAAAGAAAGATTTATGACGACACTAATATATGACGATTAAGGTTAACGGAAACCGGTCTATGATATAGTGCTATGGATGTATGTTACCTGTGACTTATGTATCAGATCGTTGCGTGTTCACTCTAAGATATTCTCAAGATATTTTCAAGAGATATTCTCAGTAAATTAACTTACAAAATTCCATCAGGAGTGATCTTAATATGGATGATTTCCATGGAGGAAAAGTCAGATGGTTTCTGTGATATTGATGATAGCAAATTTAGCTAGTTCGCCGTGTACTTTAGCCGTTTAGCACTTGACGTCTGTATGAGTGGTGGAATTCCACACTTTCACTATGCGATAAATAAAAGGATTTCTTTTCAATTCCCTTTTTTATTTATTTATGATATATTTTTTTTCTTACCTTTTAAGTTCGCCAATTGTGCTGCAATTAAGAATAAATAAATAAATATCAAATTTTGATCATCGGTAGATCAATTCCACTGGCTGTTTAGAGTGAGACAGTTAGCTTGTAGGAAGGTTAGTTACTTGTTTCTTTGTCGGTCATCCAAAACTTGGAACTCTTTTTCCTCATATTTATAATAGGGATTCCATCAAGTGGAGGCGCGAGAAAGCGCAGCTGGCTTGACCGGGGGTACAGAGTAGAGGCAGCTAGAACTGTCTGTTCCTTTACTACATTAGCAGACCCTTATTACCGCTTACTTGTGTTATATTTAAAGAAAGTCAGTTATTTTTGACTAGCTGCTACCTGCTTGCTCAATCTTAGCAGTAGGTGCCACTAAAAGATTGTCAATTTACAAACCCTGTCCTGATAATAATGAATGTAGTAAAAATTGATTTTACAGTCGATCGCAAGTTATGTGAGTACATTTCAGCGATTCATTTAACTTATATAGAACATTTATTTGGTTTGGTCTGGTTTCCGTTTTGTTCAAACAATAAGTGGAGCAATGATAACTAGTAGCTTGCCATAATTTTACTCGTAATCTCAGTACAGCGACACTCTCTGATGACGCCATATTTAATGAGGTTAAGAATGTTATTATCCACATTTAGGTTTTGCCTGCGGGCATCGAGGCTATGTAAGCCTCAATGTCGACTACTTGGCTTAACTAAAACTTCTTGTTGAACAGTGGAGAGTTGAACTCGACTTAGTTTCTGAATCATACCTTGAGGGTACGAAACATTACAATAATATCTAACCAGATACTTTATTTTTATATCTTTATTCAGACAGTTTAAGACGTATTCAGACAGTTTAGGACTTGATATTGACGTCAAGTAGATATATTGTAATTTTATCGTTTTCTTCGAAATCGGAAATAACAGACAATACATACCGATAAGTTACAATCAAGGAAGGTATACTTAACTTGTAATAAGTATGGTATCCGTAATAATTTATATGCAATATCTCAGCTACTGGTATTAGCGGAGATCAGTTTCAAAGAATGAAATGATTTCGTGTTTATTTTTAATAACCTGACCCTCATTTACAATATTAAAGATGATTCTTTGTATTACAGGATCTCTCATCCCTACTCAAATCGAAACACGTGCAAGGTTTTGAGATCTACGATGCTCACAAGTCTCTCAACCGGTCCAAGATTAGCGAAACGGTAGAAGCCGCGAAGTCTACCATCAGCGCATCAGGCGGTGGTCCTCTGTTTTTAGCTTTGCCTGCTCATCCAGAGCTGTTGGCAAAGTACTATGACCTTAGGTCGTTGCTCAAGAAGGTGGATCTGATGATGGTCCAGACTCATGCGCTTGGGTTGGTGCCAAAGACCACGTACCATCCGAGTCGCTTGAGTGGTCTTTGGGACATGATGAATACGGTAAGTGCTTTAATAATTGATTTCCTGTAAATAACTATATGAAAAAAAAATGATCCAGAGAGATAAATACTCAAGGGTGAAACGACTTACCCGCTACTGGTTAAGCGGCAGGTGTGTGTTGTGGGATTCGCCCCGTCGCTGTTCACAAACCTGGGGGTGGTTTGTGATGGGATATATCGCCTTTGTTTTACAAAAAACAAACAGGACCATAAAGTTAATTTGTATTCAGATAGTAGGTTTCATTGCAACTAATAGATAATAATATTTAAACGAAAGTTTAGGGTTTTATTTTCAGCCTAAACTGTATTTCAAGCTAAACTAGTACTAGTTTAGCACGAAATACATTTTAGGCTGAAAATTCAGGAAATTCCTAAAAAGTATTTTTTAATCGAAACAAAATCGCAGCTGGCTTACTCGGTATTTATTTTGTTATTAAAAATTTGGTTGGTTGTAATAAATAAGAATCTAATGTTTAATTACTTATTTTAGCTCTTATTGGATGAGTATCGACTTTTTTTGGGTTTTGCCAAATACCGCCAAATACCAAATAAATTGATAAGAATTTGTTGAGAGAAATTTCCAAACATTAAATTAACTTGATATCACAAAACTATCTCCAACTAAACCGTGTTGGCTTTCGGGAAGCTTCATCTTCTTTACTTATGCTACCATTGAAAAGTCAGATGATTGCTGAATATGATTGGCAGTTACAAGTATTAGCTAATTTATTTGTAATGTCAGAGAACTGTAATTTCAGCCCGATTGAAAGGTGATACAATTATTATGTTACGTCAACTCTTATGTAAAAAACTATCTTGGACCTCCACGTACAGTTTGATAGATTAGGTAATTCTAATGACAAATAACTTATATCGATACAAATAGGTATTGCAATCAATACAATGTTCCAAAAAGTTTTTTATCGTTAAAATATTATGGTAATTAAACCTATTTTGGTAACAACTACCTAGTTAGAGGGACTTTTGTGTATTTTACCCAAAAAATGTTTACATTTATAATTGTTATTATTAATCATTCATAAATTGTTGTTTTGAGATCGACTAATAAAGTATAAACTTTTTTAAAAATTATGTTATAGTTATAAAATAAAATTTGCCACGTGTAATTTTCTATTCAAATAAGACAAAAAAAACGCTTATAATTTTTATCAAAAACTGTCGTATTAGTAATATTTGTAATACCACAACGAGGATATTAATTTGCAAATAGGTACAAGGTCAATGTATTTATCTTTTGATACTTAGAATGATATTGAGAAAGAATAATTTTGGCCCTAATGATTCTCTTGACTAAAATTTTCAGATTTGTATAAATATTCTAGGTTTGAAGAATATTCAAGAATATTTAATAATGTTAATAAGAACAGGTTACTCAATCATGACTGTACGACATTTCTGATTAATCTTCGGCATTTAGTAATTAGGAATCACTCAAAGCATAAGATACACGTAATCACATGTCAGCAGGCATGTCTAGGACTAATTGTATCGAAGACAAACCGGTGCTCTTTAAAAAAATCCTTCAAGATTACCTGAAGATTTTCATCTATCTATATTCACTTTTATTGACAGTAGTTAAGGTTTAGTTTGAGATTAAAAATATCTAGCCTTGGTGCAAGTAGGTCACATCAGGTGAATCTTCGCATTTCAAATTCGCGAGTGTTTTTATTTTTATTTTTTACAAATCTGTCTAGTTATTGCACCTGGCTTTTAATTTGTTAGGAATTAATGTTGGTATGTACCAACTTTAATTCATACCTATCTTTTATTTTTACATTAATCTTTCTAATATATTATCTGGTTATTCTCTTCCGATCCACCACCAATTTTTAATTCCTACTGATCCCCTTGTTCTTTGCAACTCCCAATCGGGGCCTTTTGAGTCTAAAGCTCAATGCGTGGATATTTGAATGTGCCTTAGGCTAACCTAAAGAGCCCTTGACCCTAAAACTTAACCCTAAGGCTAAGTCTGGGTTCGGTGTCTAACAACCTAATTAAAATATCGCTGGAGACTTCAGTAGGGAGTGATAAAAAATAAGTAGTAATGAGGAACTGGAACAATAAGAAGGAAACTTATAAACTATTATACAAGTATAGGTATAAAATAACTACCGAGATGATTGTTCCTTTCCCCATATTAAGGGTTCCTTTATTAAATTTAATTAACTCTGTAGTTTTTCCAATGAAAATCAAAATATAAGTAGCAATTACACAGGTTGATTTTTGTATGTTCAAATTTAAAAACTTGTCCAGATCAAATCAGCCAGCTTAAAGAAATGATGGACCGAAGGAGGCCACATCGTTAAATAGTTATCATGCAAACCGTTTTACATCAATTGCTTATTAATATTAAGTAGAAGAAAAAATAATAATTTTCAACAAAGGAATTATTTATTACAAAATTTATTACATTTAGGTATTATGTTAAGTCAAGCTGTGCTGGATAATATTTTGGCATCAGTAAGGATGGATTGAAGATCGAACAAAATTCAATATCTATTTCCAGGATTCCGTGGTAGATCTAGTTGTGGGTTTAGGCGTCCCGGCTTCGAAGATTGTGATCAGTCTTCCAGCTACCGCCCGTAAATTCACTCTGCTGAACGAGACTCTCAGTACTCCAGGTAGTCCCACCACAGAGGACGACCCTAAGGAGATCGACCAGAGCGAACTGTGCCGCCTGCTGCAGAAGGGACGGTGGACGCTTGAGAGGGATCAAGATCTTTCTGCTCCTTATGCTTTCCAGTGAGTTTTGGAGAGTTATTTACCATAAATATTTTAGGAAGTTTACTTTTTGTAACTTTTATAAGATTATTTACCCGGAATTTTAGTATTCGGAATAATTTAAAACTTTTTTATGCTACATTTTTGTGCAAATTACTAAAGTATTTACTTCTAATATATATGTTACTGACTGTAAATGAAAAGGGAGATAACAGGGAAGAAGAGTTAATTTTGTAAATAATAAATAACAAGAACTTAGAGCATATATAGCACTTAATATCAGCTGTTCAAAATCAAAAACTATTGTCCTACACACACAAACAAACAGAAAGTATATGCGTATTTAGCTCCTATTCAGCCAGTTCGTAACGATATGATTTACTGAACAATTCTGAGACGTTAGAGATACTGTGAAATCTGTCGACATCGAAATTTTAATTTATTTAGAAATGAGATTTGAGTTGAATTGTCATCTCAAGAAAACTTTGAATGTCATTTCGATGTAGATGCAACCTTTATCGAGTTCTTTGTATTAAGCTTGAATATCTACCTGCTTTCTTCTTTATCCTAGGTTAATTATCTCATGCTTTCCAGGAATATATCGAGGGTTAAATTAACGAAATAATATGACGTAATTATTTTGTGGTACCGTTAATATATAAAAGATTCACTCAGAGTTAG
Source organism: Acentria ephemerella (assembly GCA_943193645.1). NCBI lineage: Eukaryota > Metazoa > Arthropoda > Insecta > Lepidoptera > Crambidae > Acentria > Acentria ephemerella. Next base: position 2,641,491 of record OW971886.1, on the reverse strand, counting down.
AAAGATTTATTTTCATCAGCCTCCGAACTGACGCTGTCATCATGGCTATTACCATTAAGCCAGAAGAGGCATGTGACCTGAATACCGAGTGGTCATCAGAAAAATGCTGGCTGAATAACCTTGTCTTACCCATATTTGACTTGCTATAAGCGTACCTGAACATAACGAAATATCTTAAGGTGTTAATTAAATGAAATTAACATAAGTATCTAAATTTTTTCATATAGTTCACAGTTTGAGGAAAATTTTCTTTGCTAATAATGTAATAATAATATGTCTAATAGGTGACATATCATAATATGTCACCTATTATCTAACCTAAAGTAAGCCTCATTAAGCGCTTGTGATTTCGATACCAGATAACAAAGAAATATAGATAATAATAAGTATATAAATATCAGAATTATACTAAATAAACTTTCTTGCCACGTGAACAGATATTCGTACTCATCCTATATATATCTGTAGGGAGGGATACTGACCACTCGACCGTTTAAATATGTAGATAGACACAAATTCTACGATATTGAATGTACTTGAATATTGAATATTCCTTAGAGTATTGTGAGATACGCGTACAAATTACTTCGTAAATTTATCGTACATTTTGCCTAATTAATAAAAAATATGATTAAGATTCGGAATGCTATCGTAAAAGGAAGAACTAAAAATCCATTTAGGCCGAAGTGCACCGTAAGTTGATCATGGCCCCATGATAAGATAATTTAAAAATAAACTAAACAATATTAACCTAATCAACGAAAAATACTTATTGAATTTCCATCAAAAATCCTTCACGTACTTTAAGTGCAAGTAAGTATTTTCCTAAATAAAATGTTTATTCTTTTGTTTTTTAGGAACAAAACTTGGATTTCCTTTGAAGACTCATCGTCAGTGGACGTGAAGGGCAAGTATGTGAGGGTGCGAGGCCTGGCAGGCCTGGCGCTCCACAGAGCTGATCGCGACGCAGAGACGCCTTGCGGACCAAGCCTTAAGGCTGCTTTGGCTAAAGTACTGAACCAACAGAGCAGAGCACCAAGAGCCGCTGTTCTAAGGTAAGCAAACGTACCAATTGGCTCTAAATAGGCGATCATTTAGTTTGTCAATGTTTTTCTAGAAACTTTGTTAAAGCTAGGAAGAGAAATATAGAAAATATAATAAATTCGACGATATAATTACATATATCGTCGAATTTATCGTAGATAGTGGCCACGATTACGTTGTACACGGACTAAATTACATCTAAGTACAGTCTACTTTGTAATTACAATTCGACCATAAAGACAGTCGAGTAACAAAACTTTATTTGTCGTTTCTAAAATAGTGACTTTTAAATGTATTTGCCTTATTTTAGCAAGCACAATTTAAAAAAAATAAAAAGTGTCGTGTGATCGTCTAAGTATCAACTACCTTGACGTACCTAAAGGTCATTCTATAACTTTCATATCGAATGAGAAGCAAATAATTTAATTTAATTTAAATAGACTGCCAACAGAATCGACTTTAAATTGCCAAAAATGCAATGTTGTTAGTTAATGTTATTACAATTTCTATTCAAAATTAAAAGAAAATTTTTGAAGTTTAATCTTCGGGATTAGATTAATCAATAACTCCTTACTAAGAATTATGAGCAAAGTTACTGATCGTCTTAAATCTAAGTATTATCTAAAAATGAGAAGGCAAAAACACAACTTTACTATGTTATATTTACTTTGGTAATTAATTTTATTCCTCAATATATGAGACATTTATCTGTTATATCTCTGCATGACTTAACTCTCAAATGTAAGTTTTATTATTGTGAAACGTGTATGCCCAAAAGATTTTTAATATTAATAGTTACATAGTCCAATCACTGACAACTACGATCAACTATTTCGGGAGTTCATTCCTACCCTGTAGACAAGACATCAATATACATATATACAAAACTAAAATTGTATTCGAAAACATAAATACGAACAGTCTCATACTATACCGAATGCCGAATTAAAATGCTCAAATGCTGTCCATTTAAATGGCTGTATAAATATATAAAAAAATAACCGCATCCATAAAATCAGCATCAGTGTTACAAACTTGCAGCAGGACTCGTTACATCCTTAGTGTATAAATAAAATATCAACTTTCATCCAAAAATTTCATTGAGTTTTCATTTAGTTCTTAGTTAATCATTTGATTTACAGATCTCTGGAGCACGATATCTTGTCGGTTGGTGGGCAGGCGCGCGCGTTGGACGCGTTGCAGGTGTCACCGTATCGTATCACGCAGGTTGTGGATTCTGATGGCGTCATTCATTCCATCAGAGAGGTGAGACACGCCAGTTTATTATTCCAATATCAAGCATGCAAGAAAAAAAAATTGATATTGTAGGAAATATTTTTTTTCAAAATCAAAAGTTCGTTGAGGATTACTTCAATCAAATTTTTGGTTACATTTAGATTTTGAAAACAACTCAACTGATCTTTACAGTGAGAATAGTGTAGAAAAGGTATTTCGAACTCAAATAATAATGAGAATTATCATGATGGAGTTAATATTAATATTCTCTGGTCAGGAAATCAAAATTTTAGGATAGGAACGGCCAACAGCTTACTCTAAAAGGTATTAGTATAAAATTGTGATGTTAACGCTAAGTTAGAACGTTAATTCAACAGGACACGAGAACCGAGTTTACTTGCTCCAGACAAGGCTACTTCGTGCATCCAAGATCATGCGCCAGATTCTACCGCTGTGTAAAGTTTGACCAATTATCACCTGAATATACTGTAAGTACGTGCGAGAATCGCTTCCAATATACGTGTGTGGTGAAAAGTTTGGATTGTAATACTAATAACAATACCCATTTTCAATAAGATTTATAAAGAAGGTTTTATGAAATTTATAATGGAATGCCAGTAAACTTATTTATTTTGTAAATATCAGGTTAAAGTTCTTTTATTTCAAACAATCAACACTGGGTAATATAAAAACATGTCTAATAATAGATTCATAAATTATAATATACATCTCAACAGAAAAATCGTAACTGGATAATCCAAATTTCATTATAATCTATATATCGCTAACATACGTACTGTATGTTACAATTTTCATTGCACATATGATCTCGTTGCTGATTTTTTTATATATCTAACTATAATTATAAGTTCTTCAACTGTCCACTTCTTATACTGAAGCAATATGTTTCACGGGCATTGTTGTTTTGGTTTATATAATAATAACTATCTAGATTTAGTCTAAAAAAACTGAACAGCAAATGTATTCATTAACTCAAATGTCTTATGGAGTGCTTTATTAAAATATGATTGTAATAATATAGGTTTATCCCGGAGCTAACTATGAGAGAAAAACTCAGATGAAATATTTAAATATTCACATTGCCATTACCGTTCAAATATCAAAGTGACACTATTTTTCAGTTTGATATTGTAATTATGATACGTAGTATCCTTAGTGGTCTGTGATTATGTGTAAGATCGCCCTTTGTACAACATTGGTAAACTATTCCCTATATATTTCTAATCATGAATAGGTTGATGTACAATAAAGATATATTCGATTCTATTCTAACATTGAGTTAAGTTCTGGCATGTATTCTAAGTAAGTAGTTCTTAAAGGGTGTATTGAGTTAATTTTTCACATGTAGGTTAGTACTTGGCATACGTATATTAGAAAAAATTATTCTAAAGAATTATAGCAAAAAAGAATTCATGGTATTGGCTGTGACATAATGTTGGAGCTATTTGGGCTATGGAATTCTCAATAACCACATATTCATGTTATTCTTCTGATTTGAGGCTTACGCGTTCCAGGTGTTCGAATTCGACTGCCCAGCGGGTCTGGCCTTTGACGCGCGCTACGAGGTGTGCGTGTGGCCCGGTAGCCTGCCGCACTCGCAGGCCTGCCCTGGCTCTTCGGAAATTGCTCCCGTCCCACAGACTAGATTTGTGTGCCCCGAACATGAAGGTACCTATGTCATAACGTCTGAACAACCGTTATAAAAGCCTTATGATCCTGTTTTTAGTCTTATTAATAGTTTTATCAAACTTTTGATTATATGAATCAATTTTAGTAAGAGAGTATATTCAGTGTCACCAATAATTTGACCATGTTTGACAGCGTTTTAACTAAACTAGGTCTTATGAACGTACGTACAATGATCGTTGTGCGAGTTGAATTTTGTGATGCAATTTTTTAGATATGATTTCAATAACCTATAAGTAGATAAATCTTCACCAATGGGGCGAAATGATATTTAACACTTTCCATATAGCCAAATATTTGTCTTGTAAGGTATCATTTCATTCAACACTGATTTTTGGTTAAAAAATTAGGAGTTTTGGACATAATCCACCATCACCATGTGAAAGTGGTTGCCATATACATTTTGGAACCAACGCCTTAATTTCACGTGTTATTAATTGATTTTTGAACTAACTCTAAAGAAGATAGAGTGAATAAATAAAATAATTATGAACATTCAATGACGACGAATTATTTGTTTTCAATCATATAAAAATTATTCAATTAACAAATTCACATAGCAAAGTCATACGATACCGAAAATTAGTAGTAAAAAAGCCACAATTTTTGGTATCGAATGATGGATTGTGATATTACTGCGGGTAACGTTTAATGTTTAACAGCTTTACATTTTCGTTACAATCAGATTACTTAATAGGTTACTACGCTGACCCCGAGAACTGTCGTTGGTTCTTTGCGTGCCTTGACCACGGCAAAGCACCGTTGACGGCATATGAGTTCCGCTGCCCGTTTGGACTGGGCTTTGACGCGGCGCGCCTCACCTGCGATTGGCCCTGGCTTGTGCCCGCTTGCGGGAACATCGCCCGGTATGAAGCTCAGGCTCATGGCTTCTCCGGTGCTATACTTACTGGTAAGATCAACCTCATCTGTTTAATAATTGATGTTCAATGAATATTAAGATAATGCGTATTATTTTTGAGAATTGGAGCAATTGAGCAGATATCACGAACAGGTAAAGAAATCTTTACAGTATGACAAAAAGCTTTTAAATTTCCAGGTGCTGCTGGTTTTCAAGGACAAACAGCGGATGCTATTAACGTTGCTGCTCACCAAAGTCTTGTCTCCGGGGCTTCCCTTAACAACTTAGTCGGTATTCAAAACGGCTTTCTCACTAAAGACGATGCTTTAGATTCCAACTTCATAGCTTCTCAAGAACTTAGCAATGGTGCTTATTCCGCAGAACAGGGATTCGGAATAAGGCATGACGTTTCTCATGGACAAGCTGGAAATGGATTAGTGTACCAACTAGGAACTGCTCAGTCTAACCATGGGTTAGTCCAAACAAATAAATACAACGATGAGGAAAAATATACCAGTGGCTCGATTATTTTAGACGATTACAGACTGCCATCTAAATCGAAGTATCTTTACGGTACTGCTCAAAACTTTCCGCAAACAACTGCGCATCAAAACTCTGGACAGTACAATAATGCATATAGTCAATCTTATGCAAGCAGCAGTTTAGGATCTTCTCAATACGAAGGTGAAAACAATTACGGTGACAATTCAGGTGCCTACGTGCATGATCCATCTGGAGATTACGCGGAAGCTTATAGGCATGTGGACTCGCCCGTTGTACCATACATTCACAGTGATACCGGCTACAAGAAATCAAGTGATTATTACGATTACAATAGATATTCAGGATCATCACAAACTAGTAACAATGAAAGATATCTAGACAACAATAGCGGTCAATATGTACAAGATAATTCAGGCGCATACGGTGATTTAATTTCGTCAAACAGAGGATATAAAAATAACATAGGTTTTAATAATGCCGATTCTTCTGGTTTCCATTCACAAGATAACTCAGGAAAGTATGTAGCTGGTGTGTACAGAGCTGACGGACATATCGGCACTTATTTCTCTGGTGCACCGCAAAGTGCTGAAGCGAACAATAAACAATATAACGGCGAGTACAGTGCCTCAAACTCCGGAAATTATTTAAGCGATTCGAAAGCATTCACCGGAGGCTCACATACGTTGACTGCTGGAGCTATTAATGTAGGTTTGGTTGGTAAAACGAATTTGGTTGATGCAGGATATAATGACCAAATAAACGCTGCAGTTAATTTTGGACCAATAGCAAGTAGTGGCCATACTCATCAAACTGTGCATCCAGATCAGGTATCTTATATTTCTCAGCCTGCTGTTTCTATTCACCATCTTGGAACTGACAGCAATAATTTAGATGGGTACAGTTTTGTAACAAATCCCACATCTTCTGGTGTTCCTACAACAGCTACGCCTTTCGCTTTCACTGCTGCATTACCAACAATATCTTACAAAACTACATATATAACAGAACAGCCGAAAACTAGTATCAAACAAATTTTCGGATATACACAGCCAGCCGTCACTTACATAAAACCTGCTGTCGTAACTATTAAGCAACAAAACGACATTCCTAAAGTTGAAGATTACAACCTAGGCATAAGCTCTCAGGACACTAGGCATTCATTTTCTGCCCAGCATTCTAGTCAATCGAAAAGTAACTCTGAGTCATCTGGGTACCAATACACAAAGCCTAACATTCAGTTTGAAGATGGAATTACATACACGACTCCTGCAACAGTTGTGTCTGTTTCGACTTACAAGCCACAAGGTTTCATTAATACTCAACAAACATTACAAAAAATACAACCAGTAGGTTTCGAATATTCTACAGCTACACCGGTACATGAACAATCATTTAAAAAATTAATCGCTTATACCACAGGTCCGTCTGTCAGCACCTTCGTTCAACCCACAGTTGCTAGTATACCGCAATCAGTCAATCACCAAACAATCCATACGGTAGAAAACAGCAATGCTTATAATCCAACCATCAATTTTTATAATAATGCACCCTCTCAATCAGATGACACTATCCAGGAACCAAAACAAAATATTTTGCAAACAACATCTCGTCCCGCTGTAATATCATCCTCTCCTCAGCCCCATGAATTTAGTCATCAAACTCTTCATGAGGTGGACATTGGAAAAATTAACCCTTATTCTCTTAGTTCTGGCTCAGGCTATGCTTATAAGAAGCCAGAAGTTTCTGGATATAATTATGCAGTACCGGAAATCAAATTAGATGAAACACAAAGAACTGTTTTTGAATACTCTACTCCTGTGCCAGCTGTTTCGACATACAAGCCCTCAACATACCAAGCTTACAGCCATCAAACTATTCATAAGGCAGAGGCTCAACAATATGATTCAGTTTCATCAACACTTAATCCTAGTATAGAAATTACTTATCAACAACCAACTGTATCTACATACCAAAATCCAATTTTCAAATACAGTGAAACGGTAACACCAATTACCTACGTTGAGAAAAACTATATACCGCAGACTTATAGTCAACAAACCATTCACAAGACTGTAGAAAACAAAGTTTATACCCCATCAGTGAGCGATGGTACATTGGATAACCAATCAAGTGTTTCTTATCACTTACCCGAAATTGTATCTCAGTACACTACTGCTCAACCGGCGCTCACCTTACAAACAGTTGTGTCTCAACCTCAAGTGATAGGTCATCAAACTTTACATAAAATTGAAGCTAATAACTTCAATACGTACTCAGAAGGTGAATCAGGATATGAATATCAAAAGCCAGCTTTGGAGTATAAAGAATTTACTACACCAACTCCAGTAAGTATATCGACATACAAGCCAAAGTCTTACAGTCATCAAACAATAAACAAATTTGAAGCACAAAAGCTCGTTCCAATATTTTCTACGGCTATTCCTAAAGCTGAATTAACATACCATCAGCCACCGGTCTCTATTTACGAAAACCCCTTACGACCGACTGCAGCCGTTTACACAGAAAAATATACACCAGTTGTACAACAACATGAAATTACCCATATAAAACAACCTTCAGTTTTAGAATCAGCTGCACCACAATCCTATTTCCATCCCAATGTACAGTTTGGCCAAGAAGGATATTCGTATAGTCAACCAGAAATTCAAAGGAGCCATGAAAGTTTCAGTGCTGATAAGTCATTTTCGGATGCAAGTTTAGTATCACACCAAGTATATCATCAAGCTAATGTAAAACTACAGCCGGAAAAAGATGTTGTATTTGTATCTACAACACCAGCCAACTTAGCTTATGAAGATCACTACATAGAGTACGAATCGCCTAAGAAAATAGAATATCAAGCTCGGGAATTTATTCCTCCTAAAACAGAATACCAACAATCCTATAATGTCTCTACTGCATCCACACTTGTACAGCAACAAAACTCAGTTGGATATTCTCAACAATATAATGATATACCATTACATCAAATATCTTACAGTGCGACTCGTGTTCCGCAACTGAACAAGGACTCTGTTCATATTTCTCACTTCCCAAGTACTACTGTGACTACTACCACAAATGATAAACCAGGGATTCAAGAAACGCCAAACATTCAACTGGGTTATAAAGCAGAAGAATATTTACCGCCACTAGTTGAAACTGCTACACCCATATTAACTTCCACTTACAAATCTCCTAGCTATATTAGAGATTACCTTCCTCCATCATCTACTGTACGACCTTTCATTAAGCCGATAACACAAGAACCTACTTATAATTATGTTGAATCCACGACGCACTACAGAACGCCAGATTATTTGCCACCATTAGAAGGTAATGAACCAAAAGTTTTACATTTTGAGAGCTTTGGGTTAAAGGATAGCGATAACTCTTACAAATTTAACATTAATTACAATGCTAACCAAGAATACGAAAGTGCAGGACCAATTGTTTCTTCAACAACATATAAACCGGTTCATAGAAAGCAAAACATAGTAGTAGAGACTGCAAAATCGAATTTGCTTGGTTTTGGTACAGTCGGACCAGACGCCGGACTTGTCTTTCCAACAAGTTACACATCAGCAAAACCGGTGACATCATCAACATATAGACCCAATGTTAAATCAGCCACTATGGCTCCGGTATATGTACAATCAACTACTGAATACAAAGCACCTGAATATTTACCACCCTCTGATGTATTAGAAAATAATAACTATAATGGTTTTGGCTACAGAAACACGAACGAAGCAGTACAAATAAAAAATCCCTACAAAACTGTTCCAAGAAAACCGAATATTGTAGTAGAGACTGCTAAGTCACAATTATTTCGATATGGTACAGAGGGACGAGAAGCTAGCCTAGTATCACCAGACACATACAGTACTCAAGGACCTGTTATTGTATCAAGCAGTGAAACGTACTTCCAGGTACCACAAAAAATAACAACTCCTGTTTTCCAAAAAGAAACAGTTGAGATTACTCCATCTCCAATACCTCTTCGCCGCGTGACACCTAAAGTTGCTGTCGTTACTAAAATAAACGATTTTAATCCATTACTTGTTAGAAAATTAGGTGCGGTCTGCAGCTGTCAGTCCCCTGTTCTTGTACTTAGGGGAAAAAGACCAGACACATCAGTGCAGCGAGATTTTGACGACTATAGTAACGATTATGACGATGCAGGCCGTGGTGATTTAAGTTATAACGACTGGACCCAAAGATCTGCTAAATTACGCAACCCGGTCGTGAAAGCAGTGAGCACCTCTCCTGAGGTTACATCGACATTCAATCCTATTATTGTTCCTGATGATTCATATTATCAAGACCTCCATGAAGATAATAATTATGAATCAGCCTTTAAAGGAAGGGAAATTTATTCTGAAAATTTCGATTCAAGTACTCCAAGTGTGATTTTGACTACTGGAAGAAACATTAAAATAAGACCAAGAGTTAAATCCGTGACAGTTGCTCCGACATACAAAACGGTACTATTGAATCAAGAAGTTTCACCTGCTGTAGTAATTAAACAGTCGACAACCACTTCAACAGATAACCAAGCCTTTGATAGGTACGGTCCAGGAGGTTGGAGGAGCAGGGACGAAACCTTGCAAGGTTCAGTTGACTGTCAGAGAGCTGGATTATTCCGTCATCCAAAACAATGCAATAAATTTTACGCTTGCAGATGGGATTGTACTAAACAGAGATTCACGCTCCATGTTTTCAATTGCCCTGTTCATTTGAGTTTTGATCAAAGTCTAGGTGCTTGTAACTGGCCTAGTCAAGGGCCTGCTTGCCAAGGCGATACTTTACTAACAAATGTAATATAAATGGACATGAAATAATTATTACAAAGGAGAATCTCTCGTGCCATTTATTACCTGACCGTATTGTTCGAACTTGATGAGCTTCCAAATTAAAGTCTCTCTAATTACGAATATAATAGGCTTATTTATTTGTTCGGAACTGTAAATGTTATCAATAGTTATTTATTATTCATTATTTTTGCTTTACACTGTCAAGCATTCGACGTAATATTATATTGGAATATTAAGTTACCACTGCCTAGTTCATTTAGAATAGTTTTGTATAATAATAGTAATGTATTGTTTTGTAATTTTATAAATTATAATAATTATGTAATTAAACGCTGCGATTGTAAATAAATCATAATATTTAATGAATATTGTTTCATTCTGTATAAAAGATTTGCTAATTAAATTTAAATATTTAATGCAACTGGTTTTTCAACAGAAGATAATGCTTGTTCATATTTTGAAATAATTGGGTCTACTTCTTCTTCGATGAATTCAGTAACCTGCTCAGGGGCTCTACCTATAAATGTGGATGCGTCCAAAATTTTATCTAACTCCGATATTAAAGGTGCGAAATAAGGATCACCTTTGACACGGTCAATTAAATCATTATCTTTGCCATGTTGTTTAACCTGAGCACCAGCTTCATGTGAAAGGACTCTTATCTTCTCGTGGCAAACTTGACGATCCCCTCCAGCCTGAACCATAGCCATAATTATATTTTCTGTAGCCATAAATGGCAGTTCCTGCGCAATATGACGAGCAATTACTTTAGGGTACACAACTAACCCTTGACATACGTTGAGGAGCGTTAATAAAGCTGCATCTGCGGTAAGAAAAGCTTCGGCAAGAGTGATTCGACGATTAGCAGAGTCATCTAGAGTACGCTCGAGCCATTGTACAGCGTGAGTATTAGCTGCATTCGCATGTAGAGTGATGAGGTGACGTGCTAGAGCACAACAGCGTTCCGATCGCATAGGGTTTCTCTTGTAGGGCATAGCGCTTGACCCTATCTGGGATGCTTCGAATGGCTCTTCCAATTCTTTACGGGAGGCCAAAATACGAATATCAGAGCACATCTTATGAACTGTAGCCCCAAGTCCTGATAACGTAGCTATAACTTCTAAGTCGACTTTTCTGGAATAAGTCTGGCCAGTAATTAAATAGCGTTTCTCGAAACCTGCGAACTCGGCAACCATTTTATCAAGAGCTTTAACTTTAGCGCCATCTCCTTTAAAGAGTTGAAGGAAAGATGCCTGCGTGCCAGTGGTGCCTTTGACGCCGCGAAAGCGTAAGTCTTCTCTTGCACGTGAAATAGCGCGCTCGTCCATGAGTAAGTCACTGATCCAGAGTGACGCTCGTTTTCCAACAGTTGTTAGTTGAGCTGGTTGAAGATGAGTAAAGCCAAGAATGGGCAACGCCCTGAAAATGTAAAGGCAAATCTTTATTTTAATTGTTCAATATAAATAAAAAATATGTTTTCTGAGATAGTTAATATAATATTTAAATCACACTGTAAACTTGATGAATCAAAAATGTTTCATCTCTGAAGTACCATCATATAGATATTCTAAGGACAGAAGACCAAACCAACTGTTGAAACTGCGCTTCATTTTGCGCGTGAATCAACTATTAGTTTTATTAGAGCACCGTTAGTAGAGAAAGCTACATGAAGACAATACTAATAATTCCACGATTATTAAAGTAGTAAGTTCTTATTACAAAAAATAATTATAATTACACAAATGACTTTTTCTTTATAATTACTACTAAAGATTGCTCCAACTTAATTTTGAATCTCGTGGAAATATAAACTTCTATTGTTCAAGCTATCACAAAGAAGTATTATCTTACTTGTGCTCATCAGCAAATTGTGCTAGGCGACTGATGACAGCAGCCAGTCTTGGAAGCAATAGGTCCAGTCCATGTCTTAGCACGATGAGGTCGGTGTTATCTCCGACGTAGCAGGACGTAGCCCCAAGGTGTATAATGGGCGCAGCTTTGGGGCAACGTTGCGCAAGAGCATGAACATGTGCCATGACATCGTGACGCACGCGCCGCTCGTGCTCGGCAGCGCATACGAAGTCTATGTCGTGAATGGCTTCTTCTAACTCGGCTATTTGTTCGTTGGTAATATCTAAGCCCAGTTCCTGGAATCAACGATTAAAATATTTTGAGATATATAGCTATTGTTTTTATAATAAAATTACAATAAGTATGTCAAGTGCGAAAAAGCTTTCAAATTACATCGCGATAATCCTCTCTGTGTTTACGACACGATGAATAATACTCGTTCAATTTTTATTGTGATTCTGGATAGCGGTATTTAGTAACTAGAATTTTCTTCTGAACGATGTTTTCAATGTGTAAAGTTTGATCTCCACAGAAATGATGAAGGTAATTCAGTTCATTTCATGTTTAACACTTAAATTATTTTACTTGAATGTAAGCAATATGGACTAGAAATTTATGGAACTAAATAATTAACGCTATATATAGTTACATTTAATGCGTTCTGCAAAATGATTAATGTAATGTTTTGTGTAGATTAGCGATAGTAATATCGAATGAGGGTTAGTGCATATAACAAACGATGTCAGTAGCATGACGAAATATTGTATATCTTAGCGAAATTATGGGAGTTGAAGTGTAAACCCGTGAAAATTATATTACATGTAGACAAAATTATAGCGGCTGGTTTTCAACTACACACAATTGCCAAAGCGTCAAATGAATATTTTAAGGATTTGATTAATTGAATACGATTGGTGAGTCACGGCAAAAGTAGTATGGTTCCATTTCTAGAATACAACACATCAAAGTAGATTATATAAATGGATACGTATTTATAGTACACGAGAAGTTTTCTTTTTTAACGAACCTACGGGATTTATTGTTAGTATTACGCTGTAGTGGGGAGTTGGTGGAATGTATTTGTGGAGAAATGCGGTAGCATGCAAACCATGTGTTTACTAATCGACAGTGCATATATTGATAATTCGGAAAACGAAAACAATCTCGTATCAAATTGTTATAAATTAATAACCAAAAAGATATAAATAGCTAACTGGCTATATACAAAACTACTAATAATATTTAGAACAGCCAAAAAGAAAAGTGGATCCGATTACTAATCTCATGTTAAAATTCCAAACAAATAATTAGTATCAGAAATATCTATTGCTTTCTTTATCATTGTTGGCTAACTATTTCCTGTATTTGTGATTTCTTTTCCGCTTAGAAATACAAAGGGCCAGTGAAAGTTTGTGACGACAAAAATCCAAAATAACATTGTGATGTAAGGTTGACAAAGCATGAAATCTATGTCAGCTTTAGTTGCGGTTGTGATGATGACCTGTGGGATAAATACAGAAAAACATATCACAAAACTAATAGAAAGCATTAGGCTACGCAGTATTATCTTAATTAGAGCTTTGAAACAGCACGCTTAGACAATTCTGATTCACTTGAACCTTGAAGGAATCTAAATCCGTAATTTAAGCATAACCAGACTCTAAGGATAATAGAAGTGTCGAATCCCTGTCCTTTGCAGTCTGCTTTAAAGATAAGCGTCAACGTAAGCTTGTATTAAAATTTAATTCTATTCTGATTAATTAAATTCTGATGGTAACGGCAATGGGCTTCGTCTAATGTTTGTTGAAAATAAAATGTTCCTTTACAATAATGACGTTATAATATCTTGCTTTGAAACGAAACAAAAGAGAGACAATAAACTACAGTGTAGTCGATTACCTTTATCATTTGAATTAGGTTTATAAATAGGAGTCATAATATCTACATAATGCTGTACTAGTATGTGGAAATCACAGAGAGTGGAAGTTCTTCTAAAATTAATTTTTAATTTTATTACATAGAGGCCGTGATGAAATCTATTCTACCTATTATTACAAAGCTGACGACTTTGTTAATCTCAGGAACTAATAATTCAAATTAAAACATTATTTTGTTTTAGACAGTCCATGTCCACGCGTATTTCTATCTTTTAAGGTTGAATCATTATAACCCATTTTTGATATCCAGTTTGTTATAAACTTGATTTAAATCCTTAACATACATCCTTAACATAAATACTCAGGTAAAATCATGTAATTTACCCTACCTAAGTAAGACATTTTCCAACACCCACACGAACAAGACCACAGCAAGTGCGGAATAATTCCTAAGAATAAATTATGCACAAGGGTTCAACCGTTTAATAGCGATTGTAGGTTTGATATCGCTAAGAAACAATTGGTAAAATCCGTGTTTTATTTCAAAGAGTAGATATCTAACTGTGCTACTACCATTTACAAATATCTTTTAAATAAAATGTAGTTAAGTTTAACAAAACTTCACTTCACTTCATTTTGTAATAAAAATGTAAATAATGCATATTGTAAACGTAATTAATAAGAAATATGATGCAATAATGTAACGTAATTTAATGTAATTTTATTAGTGTCATTTTGTAATATAAATTAATGTCATAATAAGATGCAGACAAGAAAGGTTCTAGCAAAACATTGTAAGAAGAAAGGTAAGTGTCTTATTCAAACATAATTTACATTCAATGTCGATGTGGAAATATGACACAGGTACCTGTCCTACTAATTCGCTAAAGTGATAAGATAAGCTCGGGTGGACGGTGATAAAACTACACGAAGCGATAACTGATATCATCCAGTGACGAACGAACTGTTAACAAAAACAAAAGTCTTAGGGAAAAGAGTAATAATCTATGTGAACAAAAAACAATAGGAAAATTCATATCTGAAGTGAATTCTATGTACTTATTCGAAATAAAGAAAGTGATAAGTTTTAAATAAGTGAAAATGGTGTCGGTACAGACAATAGCCACTATCGTGGTTAAAGGCTTCAAGATTGTAAGTGCCTATTCTATTTTTAATACCTATCTAATAGCGAATCAATTGCGATTGAAAGTGTGACATGGTTTTTGTTCTTATTCTGCCTTGTGTAACTAATTTTACAAATCCAAGTAATTTTCAAACTACAAAATTATGCTATCATAATGGGCAGTTCCTGAGCATTTTAAGACAGTTCACCTCGTAATGCTTTTTGTATAGAAAAATTATAATTACCATTATGAGCTTGAAAAACAGTTTAAATCGTATTTTATTCATATATAAAGGCTATTATTCGTATTTTATTCTTATTGTTAAGTATTTTCTATCAATTTAATTGAGTTAACCTGTTGTTGTGTTTAGAAGTTGTTCTTTTCTGATTAAATAAATAAGCGTAAGTTTAGGTTATGCAGTTAAAAATGCCATACAAAAAGTGGAATATGAACACTGTTGACTACGGCTAGTTATCGATACTTCTGTAGAAAGTAGACTGATTTGTTAGTTTAGTGTAAAGAAAGATTTGTAATTTATAAATTAAATAAATTGCTGTTATAAATAATTCTAATACCATACTTGTTTTTGTCAAAAATCACATTCTTGATATTAATGCATTGAGGTACAACATAATGGATGAGACTAAGCCAATTATCACCTATTATTGAAAATATACAGTATTTTATAGTATTCGAAGAAGTAAATATGTACATATTAAAATTTGATGATTAGTCCATCATCATTGCACAATGTGTATCGTATAGTGAATTTATATAAAAGGACTGATTCCTACTAAGTGCAAGATTTCCATTTGTCCTCAATATTTTGTTTATCTCGAACATTGTTACAATTAACCAGGCTGCAGTCATTTGGCTATAGTATGAAGTTTTATAAAGCCCTTACGGCCTCATTTCCTATCGCTTGATAACGCCACGCCACACCTTGTTGATATAAAACGAATAGTACACTGCAAACTGTTTTAGTCTTATGGTAGTTTAATTTGTATATTCGATATCATGGTAATTGAAACAGGTATTAAAACATAATGAATGAATAACGGTATTGAGGGTAGGTAGTATAAGTTCTGTTAGCTCTATCGCAAAACTAACACCACATGTAATAATTTTATAGTTACGTTGCTGAATTTTTGTCTTTGTTTTACAAAAAGACAAAAAATGTTAAAGTAAGGTATTTTAAAGCTCCGATGAAAAAAGTTTCGTGATGGAAATCAAAAGGATTAATTCAATTATTCCATATGCAACAGTGTATATGTCTATTGATATATACAAGTAAACGCCCCACCACTTCATACTTGCCATAGAGCATACTTCGACCGCTGAAGCTGTTAACCTAAGAACTTAAACGGGGATTCTATACACTTCCGATGAGTTCCGGGCAAAATAATCTGAACATACTCAAATTATTGCTCATCACTATTAGTCACTTCCATTGTCACACCGTGGCACATACCGATGAGTAATAAACGTTTATACCTTTCTGATAAGGCGTTGTTGTTTCTTGTTTAGCAACAAGTGCTCTTAAAGGGCATTTTCTGAGCGGACTTGATTATGCAAGACTTACTACTGAGTAACACATTTTAGTAATAAGAGTTGTAATTCTCCATTAAAATATGAAACATATTAATAACTTGAACACATATAATACATATACACACACACACACATATATATATATATATATATATATATACACATACAGTACTAATGATTCACATGTACAGTTACTGCACACAATTTTATCTTCATAAATATATAAAATTGTTTAACTTATTATTTTTACACTACCATCAGATCAAAGATAAACTGTACAAATAATTTATGGTGATGAGATTTTGATGTATCACTTGAATATTGTAATATTAATACGATTCCCACAATCTTGAAAATGTCGTCTTCGAAGGAAGTTTGTGTATTCTTCAATAATACGATTGAGTGTTGTCAACATAGTGCTGCTTATTTTCAAACATGGCTTTCTTTCGTAATTACGAAATGTTTTAAACAGCGTGAGATATTCATAAGATGCGCTTGCGCATGTTTCGTAACTTGCATAGGGTTTGAACAAAATAGTTCCTTAGGGCTTCGTGGTCACTCAAGCGACGTGTTTACCTTGAATTGACCATGATGTGATAATATGGTCATGATCGATCGGTTTCATGTAACTCATAATAGATAATTAGTTTTGATGTTCTGTTACGTGTTAGAGTTAGAATCATTGCATGCGTAGGTTATGTAATATGATTACTTGAAACAAATCAACTATTACAAAAGTGTTATTCGAAAAAACATTTCTATCGGGGGCCGGCTTAATTTTTTTTATTACTGGAGTTCGAATGCAAATATGTAGCTAAATTTCTATCATAAGAAAATAAAACAATTTAAAAAGCACATAATAGTAACCTTATTAAGTAATTACTTCAATATTTATTATATTCAAGTAGGTTTTTAATATAGAGTTATTCTTACGACTCTATTTACAAACTTTCTATTAACTAATTTTTTTTTCAAATTAATCAGGGATAACTCTGCGTTTTCGCACTAAACAATAAAAGAAGGAAATACTCTAGTACTGGGCTTCCATAATCTATCAACAGTTTATACGTACATGTAAAATATGTATAATAGATAGATAATTAACACCCAACTGTTCTTTTTTTAAAAATTAAGGAAATCGTTACCACATTGTAAAAGCAGCAAAAAGTATCTATAATAGATACATAGCTTCTACTGACAATATTATTATTATGATAATAAGCACGTGCTTTACGTTACAGTCATGAATTTAAATATTACAATATACGTTTATTATTTTTGTATTATTTATTGATTATTGAAAACGCAGAGCTATTAATTTGCTGAATTATAATTAGAAATTTCAAGCAGATACGGTGAGAGGAAGCCATTAATATATTAATTGTTTGAATCTAAGCTTCCTGTTAGTTGCTCGGAGCGACAATTAAACTCGTTATTACGATTGCAGCTGTAATTGTCAGGCGGCCATAGAGTACTCGGGTGTAGAGACAATGCTTCAGAAACTAAAGAAGTTTATTTTCGTTGAATTAAAAATAAATAATCGATTGTATTAGGTTGTTACATATGGAATTGGTATTTTGTCGTACTGGCCATTTTGATGAAATATCGCTCCGGACCTTGCTCCAGATTACCATTTTTTCCGTAATTTGGATAACTTCTTATAAGAAAATGACAATCAACTCTGATTTGGAAGTGTAAACTTCAGAGAGTTTATTGCTTCTCGCCCTCATGGTGTTTTAGTAAAGGGATCAAAGTGCATAAATAAGAATGGTGCATACTTTGATGATTTAAATACATTTTACAAAAAAATCGACTTTATATTCCTCCCATACAAAACACTTAATTTCATTCATTAGTTATTGGCATCCCTACTCTTCTGCAAAACTAAAATTAAACTTAAGTTCAATACGACGAAAAAAAGACAGACGACCTGTGACGTCATTCAAAGTTTCTAAAATGATGGATATTACGCATAATTGCATCCATTAAAATGTGTCTTTTTATGTAAGACAAAAGTGAATGACTAATTTGAGTTCATAAAACACTATCCCTTCTATTGAATTGGAATCAACGAGAGGAAAAACTTTAGTTTAAGAGAATGCCATCAGAATCGCTACCAAACAAGGAAGCATTAACATCTTTTGTCTGCTGAATACAAGTGAACGCAAGTGTTGATATTGTTAGTAGTTATCAGCACTTACCACTTTAGATATACCAAGTAGTCGTTGGACATTAAATTTCGTCAATTAGCTTTGTACATTATTTTTACGAATTATACCAAACCTGAGTAGGATTACGTCAAAAAGAAGGTTCAGTGAGAAACTTTATATGGACTTGTGCCGTATCTTGTCAACATAAAGCTTAATCTTGATGCTCACAAGCTACGAGGTTGCCAACTTTAAGTTACGAAGGTACGATAAGAAATTGTAAGAAAATATAGACAGGTGGTGCTCCCTCTGTCCGTTCATTGAACTTTATATTAAAGTCATCTGTACATGTTAACTCGTGACCCGGGTAAGCGATTGTGTTGTTAATTATTATTGAAGTTATCCTGCATCTCTGACTTTGTTTCCGAGTCCCTTTGCCTACAATTACATGTTATGTGTAAAAATATTTCTTATTAATTAGAAACCGAAAAAGTGGGTTTTGTTAAAGCTAAATGAAGTATTCGAAATGTTTTCAAAATAATATTAAAATAAGAAGTTCATAACATTCGGGTAATATAGCTTTCATTAAATTATTTCGTACTTTCAAAATTTGTAGAAAACATTTTTTATTATTACGCGAATATTATTTAGAAAACATTGTCTGAATATTCATTCCGAAGTTTTGAATTACATAAAGTAATACTTTCAAGAAACGATAATCCACGCGATTGGAAAGATTAATTATTCTAAATATTCCTAGCCAAACCAGTTACTTTAGTTCATGATAATATGAATGCGACTGATCTACATCAATCGATTGCCCGGCAATTTGCATTAAGCCGATTGTCTATAGGTAATTAAAACTTACTATTGATAGCATATATAGAGATCGTCCCCTACGAGCCCACTGGAGGTCAAAATTTATATTAAGCTTGCTCTGTTGTGTCTTATAAATACCTATGAAATTACTTACGGATCAAATGTAGAGTAAATAATTCAATCACGAAAACATAGTTCACACGGATTTAACAACAACAACTAGAATTCCATGAAATAAGCAATTGTTTTTGAATATTTTATTTATTATTATAATGATATAAAGTATCATTATAATAATAAATAATATTATACTATTTAAAATGAAGTTAGTTTAATCACCTCTGTGTAGTGCCTGCGGGGAGCACACTGTACAAATAGAACACATCTTGTGTAACTGTGATGCTCTTGCTAGGAAAAGAATGAGGTCTTTTTGGTCTGGGCTACCACATCCTGAAGACATAAGGCTGCTGACTCCAAGTGTACTTAGTAAGTACATATAAGAGGTATTCAAGGACAGCAGACACTAGGATAAGGGAAGCACGAAAGATCTCGTTGGATTGAAGTGTTCCAAGAGCAAATCCTGGCCCTTTACTAAGATAAGATAACATCATAATACGTTTATGAATATTTGACTGACATTTAAAAAGATTTTTATCAAAGATTCAATACCGCATAAATGAATTCTAGGACATTTTTTTTTATAGTTTGGAAATTCTTTACGGAATTATTGAATTGATGTTTACTCTATTATTAAGTAAAAGAAAAATAACCATCTTGCCTTTTTAATAACATTCATTTATTTTATTTTGTCAGAATAACAAAAAAATGTAAAAAAATACCTTAAAATATAATCTTACTAATAAAATGGATGTACGTATAACCAACGTATCGTATTTTGTAAGTTAATAGTTAGACGTGTTTAGCTTCAAATTCTTAACTCAACGATCGGCCGTAACACGCTCCTAATTATCAATTCGCTTTTCAATATAAATTACTTTTTGTAGGAAGTCATAAATAAATAGAAAGTACTTATGTGTAAGAGATATATATATATATATACAACAAAATTGATAAATTGATAACGTATCAACTCCTACGTGCCTACATCATCGTTTGTAAAAACAGATTAGCTAGAAAAATAGTAATGAAATTCCTGTAACAATTGTTGTTTTCCGAACATAGTAAAATTATTAGTCAGCGTTATTCGAAATAATTGGGAATGTAATGTGAAATACAACAAACATCTGCAGCGTAATGAAATTTTGTAAATAATTCGCATTATAATTTATGCTTCATTTGGGTAAGTGATAGTGGTGTGGAAAAGAACCAGGAGAAGCTCTTTCGTAACAAAAGCAACTCAGAGAAACTTTAGCTGCGGTTAACCCAGATGTGTCTACCAAAATTTTTAATCTGCATCAATATGTGAAAGCCTAAATTTGAAAGAAAAATATATGAGGATGTGTTAATCAATAGGTGGAAAGCATGTGCTCGGCTGTAGGCACAAGTCTTATATAGGCTCTTGATGATGATGTGTCCACTTTGATATTTCCAGGTCCTCAACATCATAATCCTGGTGCTATACCGCACTGGCTACAATGGCGAGTTCCTCGGGGTAGGAGGCACTTGGAACCTCAACGAGGAGAAGAATCCAGACGCCGAAATCGTTGCTTCTGGTGTGATTGTGGGATACCTCATTTACACTTTGACTCAAGTCGTCACCTATCTCTTTGGCACTACAGAACATAAAAGGTAAGTTGACACCATTGAAGAGCAAATTTTTAATTAACTAATGTGGTTGTTTTCAAATAGAAATAGAGTGTAGAATAAATTGATGATTAAGTATTAAAGTAAAACAAACAGAAATAACTTAGACTTAAAGTCGACTTTAATATGTAGTCTAAATTTAAGCCCAGCAGGGAGTGGAAATTTTGTAATATTCTAGTTAGTCAGGACCTAAAGCTAGCTATAATCTGTTTATAGAATATTGATTCAGCCGTTACCGCTGGCCGGTAGTCTCAAAAAACTTCCTAATCCTCGAACTAGCAAGATTTGATAAAAAAACTTAAATTTTATTTTTGTCTACTTTTAACTTCACGTAATGGCTTCGTTTTCATGTTTCAATGTGAAATAGGTTTCGTAAGGTAGATCTTACCTATACAGAAATATGTAATTTATTTTATAATGATTAAATTTCCAGAGCTCTCGCGGATATAGTGATGAACTTTGTGGGCGTGTTCCTCTGGCTGGCAGTGGGAGCTGTGGCACTACACTACTGGGGCGGCTACCAGGGTGAACATCAATACCAGTTTGTCTTCGCAGAGCGACAAGTAAGTTGGTTGTGAAAACACTCAAATTCTAACTAGACTTCTATGGGAAGTAACACAGGATCTTTTGATTCAAGCGCTCATATGTTACACGAAATACACGTAAAATACTGTCTTCAGCAACACCCTGCTGAGCATTAGGTTCTATTGTTTACTGGTTCGAGTAAACAATAGAACTTTATGTCAGAAGGCGATGTCCTGGGTAGAATCACGAGTAACATATCTAAAGAATAAGTCTATAGGTTCTTTGGGTACGGTGGTAGGGTTAAATTATGATGCAGAAAACTTACCGAGTCCATTTCGAGTTGGTAACGATTGTCAATTTATAAAATTTAAATATCTCTCTTGTGGATTACTTAACCGAAAATATGGAAATCACTCGAGTTTCGGGAAGATCGATAACGTAGTAATTGAAAGCTGGTTTTTATAACGAAAACTAATAAAATTTCGCGATGGTTGGCCTGGATGGGTCAATTAAAATATGTTATCTCGAACTCACTTCAGAAGGCACGCTAAGCTATTGGTCCCGGTTGTTACAACAACCTTACCATCACCAACGTATCGTGTTTTGTAAGTTGGTTAATAGCTTCAAATTCTTAGCTAAGCAATCAGTCGTAACACGCTCCCAATTACCAATTCGCTTTTCAATATTGATTCGTATTTGTAGGAACTAACTCGTATTGGACCAGCGTGGTAGTCTTATGGTCCAACCATAACACTACCACCACGTAACTCTCCCATGTAAGCAGGGCCTCTGTTCCGCTGTGGGATGTCTACAGGTTGTGAATGTTGAATTGTTTCTAAGATGTTTCTTAATGAAAAAATCATAGCAAAATTCCACTCATAAAATCATTTCTATCATTAACTAAAATGATTAATTGATATAACTAATGTGTAACAAAGGTTTTCAGATAATTTAAATCTAAAAGAAGAACTTAGTAATAACGCATTCAATGGTTTAGGAAACTAGATAATGCTTACAATAATGAGGAAGATTAATGTAAACTAGTTACACGCGAAATATTGAAAATGTCAGTTTCAATTTAATGTGATGAGCTGTAATGGGTTTGCAATTCAATTAAGAGCAACAAAAACATTCAATATTTTTTATATACACGTAACATGTTTAGGCTGCCCGAACTGAACTAAAAAGTTGTCTCAAAATTGTCATTTCGGTTTGGAAAAACTTAAAAATTGATCTACAGGTGTTAAGTATAGAAAAATTAATTTTGATAATACAATACTGCTACTTTGATTGCGGTAAAAATATAGGGAGTGTCACTCAAGGTTTTTTTGAAATCTGAATAGTAATTTAGAAGTTAAGACGGAATAATGAAACTCGCTTTTTTGGGAATTCACGTAATACTTAATAGCTGTTCATATTTCAGGTAGTATGGCTCCGTAATAACACTTGCTTATTTTCACGTTTCAGGTCGGTTTGGCTCTTGGAGCTCTATGTGTTATCCAAGGAGCAGTGTATCTTCTCGACACAGCACTGTCGGTCATTCACTTCACGAAAGAGATGTAATATTAACTAAATGTACAATATTAACACTATATTAAGTAAGTATTCTAAGTTTTCTTCAAAATTATCCACGCATGAGTTTTAGCAGAAATTACCTTCTCCCACCTCTTTCTGATAGTTAAGTTTACATATATTTTTATGTAGATGGTTTTGTATGTCACAATATTTGTAATGTTTAACGTTATTGTGAAATAAATTTTATTATAACTATGCATTGTTTTATTCATAAGTTTATCCTAGACAGTCTAAAAATATACACCGATCATTAATCTAAGCACGTAGAGATATTTGATATAGAACTGAATCGTAATGGCTGGCACTGACGTTTGTATAAGTTTTTTCAAAACAATTAAAAAGATACATTATAACTGAATCATTTCCCACAATTCCCTTTGCGTGAGGATCAGGAGTGATCTTTAAAGTAACTATATACCTAAACATGAAGAAATGAATAACCTATCTATATATTTAGTTGTGACTTATTGGAAGAGATTTCATTAAGAAATAAGAAATATGCACTACCTTTGTACAATTTTTCCTCAAACGTTTCTTTTCGTATAAATTTATTGTGTGTACATTCATGGACTATATATAATAATTAATTGGTTATATTATATTAACATTAAGAGACCTCTGTTGGTTGGTATATATTTGAGTGATTTCATTCCTCGTCTAATTAGTTTTGTGAATTTCAGTCTATTGTCGAACCTAGAAACTGCGAGTAGGAATTCGATAAAATTCGACTAACTGTATTATATTATTTAAAGAAACCTTTCTACGGAATGGTAAAAAACAAGTTGATAGTAGATATTACAGCATAAAAGGATTCCAATACCAATCTTTTATTTAACTTCTTGTGTTGTTAACTGTAAATTCTTCGTAGAGATAAACACTAGCCAGCAAATCCCCAGTTCGTGTATTTGTTTATTAAGAACGCAACTGGACCGAGACACTTACTGGTCTATCATGACACATTTACTGATTAGAAATACCCGTTAGAACAAACTCTAATTGATAGACCCGGGTTTGTTTAGGTATCAAAAATAAAGCATCGTTAAAAACTAAATAAGATATTTATTGGACCCTTTCTGCCTAAGAACAAATCTTGGACTAAAGTTAGCCCTGGTTTGAAACTAAGACATTTGTGTTTATAGTTAGAGATGGTCTGTTTGTAGTTAGAACGTAATACGATTGTTTATGGTTTACATATTATTTATCGATCTATAATCGTATCTAGAAGATATGTGTAACTTAAGTTTATTGTACCTTTCTAATAACATCTTCATATTTTAAAATATTGCTTAAAAGTTAAAGTTTGTATTAAGTAACATTTATTTGTGAAAATGTATAGTTAAATTATTTACTAATTTTTTTAATTTATCAAATATTACAATTTATTGACGTTATATGAAGAACAAAAGTTACAATTAATTTTAAATGTAGAAAAGACTGACCATTTGTTAATATTAAATGATATTTGAAGGTAAATAAATATTAATTTTATTTTTTATAATGTGACAAAACTCGACAGTTGTATCTGATGAGCATTTTAAATTTGTGATCTATTTTATCAATCAAGAATTTGGTTTAGGATTTTAATGATAGTAAACATTATTCTAGTAAGTATGTTCTAAATGCTGTGAACGATAAATCTATTTTCTTGGAACGAACTGGCAGCTAACAGATGACAGAGTATTAGATGAGTATGACGATGTTAAGGTTAATAAGTATTAAATTAGAGAAGTCGCAGGTCAAGTGGGTCCCTCTGGGCGCAAGTCTCGGCCCCTACCGGTTAGTATTAAAACTAGAATAGTAGTCGTGGTTCTGTTTCACTATCGTCGGTAAGGAACACTGTTGTAAGTATTAATCTATTAATTTTGCAAAACATTTAGCATATGGCCAATGAATATTTTCTAGGTATTCCGCTTTTAAACGTTAAGTTAATTGTTTGGTTTTAGATTTGATATTTGTCATTGTCTAAGGTTAGGACTTTAATTAATGAAATGCAATTTTTTTAAAATCTTATTTTAAAACTATTATTTAAATCATACTTAAAAAAAATCACGGTTGGTTTTAAATTTTATATTTGTAATTGTCTACAGTAATGACTTCAATAAATTAATGTGATTTTAACACTGTGGTTTTAACTACGTATGTCAATATTAATTCTAAGCATCTTGCGTCTTTTTCGGTGTGTATAATATAAATATTATGGCTGACATTTAACACATTACAGGGGTTATATAAAATAAGCTTCTGAATAGGACTTAAGTACGCACTGAATTTGAAAATATTGCATAAAATTTTTACTCGTTAATAAAGAAGTAACACACTTCAGACATTTTATTAATTAGCTGGATTTAGATTGAAACATTAATTTTAGAAACGAATTCTTAAAGTGCTTTTAATTTTTATTGTGATTGATAGGAAATTAATATGTGCATAGGTAAGTATTGCATAGGAAATTCATGTATTTAGTCTGTAATATTCAAAGTCCTTACAGTATAGTAAAATTTGAACCTCACCTGAACAATAGTTATCGATTTGCAAGCTTACGTGGATTGATATTAGAGTTTTTATTGGGCTTGTGAATTGTTTTTGGTCGAAAATAAATTAATCAATTTTAATTAGTTGACTATTCCAAAATTTCACAAATATATATATTTGTAGGAGCCCTTTCTCAAGCAAGAATCGTAAGCGATCCAAAGTGGACCACCCGTCGAGAGTAGGGGCTGAGCGCGACTCGTGGGGCCTGGGGACACTATCGCCCAGCTTCAAGGAGTTCATGCTGCGCGAGTTGGACTTCGAAGCCGTCAAGATTGCGCCTTTAACCGATACCGTAAGTGATTATTAAGACTTTACGGAAAAATCACTGCTCTACTTACCACAAATTTGCTGATTACGAGCGGTGAAAGAGTCTCATAAAAAAATCTTTTGGAAGTGACATTATCTAAAGTCAGAAGACTACAAGCTCTTTATGTCCAAATACTTAGAAAGATATTAAAGTTCCTGATTGGTCGAAGTGGACCGGGACGTTGTCTATAATCGATAACAATGGAGTATTTGCCTTGGCATATTATAGCTCCTAGTACTCATAGCCATAAACTGCTGGACGAGACTTCTTGTCAAAAAAACTATTTTCCTTGTTTATATTTTCATTAATAAGATATTGTTTGCGCATTCTTGCGGAAATTGGGTAGAAATATGAACTGAAGTGGTATCGTATCATCCTGCCAAATAAAGAACTTAGTTTGACTGCGATATTCGGTAAGTAATTTAAGGATTATATGATGATTTAATTTATCAAATGAGCATATACATCGTATATTCCACTCCAAGCGTTATGAGTGAACGATTGCGGGAGCATAATAACGTAAGCTCCCAAAATATACTTTTTAGTGTGATACAATTAAGATGATTTACGTTGCCCACAGCTCTAGAGGTATTTATTTATTTATATACACCAACAGTACGTATATATACATTGAAACATTTAACAAATCAAAAAATTACATAATTCAAATTACATTTCTAATATATGCACTTATTACTCAACAATATTAGGTACTAAATACTACAAATTATAGAACTATACAATCAAATGATTACAAATTACAATTATTTTATGAATTAGTTTAATTTTGAGTTATATTTTAAAGAGAAAAGTGAAAAATATGAAGAACTTAAAAGACCACAGTATATTACTCCCGGCGTTTATTATCTCGAGCTGATCCGTGCTTCGTATGGCACGTAAAGCCGGTATAAGCAGTTGCCGTCACAACTGGGAGCAACGGCTTTATGTGTCAACCCGTAATGGGCCAGCGCGGTGCTGTTATGGCCCAAACTCCCCACCTGTTTCTCTTTTATTATAGATGAATGAAGACGATGACATAATTACGATTCACAATTACAGTATCTTATATCACATATTTATCGCCTCTGTGGTCTTATAGCTGAGACCACCTACTTCAGATTTCGAGGTCTGGGGTTCAATTCCCTGTGGGGGTAGCAATTTTTAGTTAAGTTTAGTTGATGGCTTTTTTGAAGTCCGCTTGACTAGCTACCACCATCTCAACTAAGACATTAATGTAAACAACATTTTTCCGGTTCCGGAAGATGAAGGTAAGATAGCGCGTTCCATTTTCGGCCTTATCTTCACTTACCATGAGTTGAAAAGAAGGTACGTACCTACCACGTTAAGAATAAAAAAAACATTAACCACAATACATCATGCTCTTTCTTTGTAACTAAATTCGGAGTAAAAATTCCTTACCAAGGCGTGGTTCGCATTAGCCGCGCTACCGCACTTTATGTGTAAGGTATTGTTTGTTGACCCACTGCTACTGTTTTAGCGGCTACTGGGCTTGGCTGCCAGATCTTTGATTTGTCTTCATTTGTTAATTTAGGGCAAGTAGCGATGATATATAAATTTTCCGTTTTCAATAAAAGACGGGCCACGGATCGTCCGATGATAACTAGTAACACTATTTTAGTAACAATTAAAAAGCATTAGAAAGCAAATTTTATGGTATGGCAATGATGTCAAACCTGAATTTAAAAAATAATTAAAAATCGAATTCAATATTTCAAAACTGACCTACAATGCTAACAGATGTAATTGAACTGTCTTTACACAAAGCTAAATTAATTAAGAATTGTCCAATACAATTTCTACAACTGCTTCTAAGTTATATTACTGAAAATATATATTTATTATATTAATGAGGGTTAAATCATTGAGCTACATATTTTATAACGAATGGTTTCCATTAAAGATGAAACACTGCAACCAGTTGAAGTGACAGAGACAGCATAATTGTATGTTTAGGGGCATTCCGGACTAACTATGCATATCATCATCGGCGGCCCGGTTCTGAGTAACGGTATGACTGGTCAAAGAGTAAGGAATAAAAATACAAAAAGAAAAATTAAAGCCCCCACTATTTTGAAAGGGGAAATTATTTATATAGGTATAAAAACTCTTTCATTCAGTGATTTGATATTTTTTTTATTGTTTGTACAGAGACTTTGATATTTTTTTATTGTTTGTACAGAGACTTATGAGTATTACTAGTGCCTACCTTAAGACATACTGGAAAGTTTTGAGTAGATATATACTTTAAAACTTATGTTAGGTTTGCTGTCTCTCTTTATCACGATTTAATTTAAATGTGTCTATAAGATCTTTAACTTTGATATAATCAGGGTGTTTGTATAATTTTCACACAAAGTACAGTAGTAATATCACTTTAAATTCAAAGTTATTTTACTAAAAATCCTTTCCGGCAGAGGCGCTTTTGTCACTTCCATACAATTTGACAATTGACAACAAATACGATCGAGACGGTTGAATTCGATTGAAACTTCCACTAGGGTACTGCTACCAAATCATCTATACTATCTACAAACTTCTTAGCTAAAATTTATTCTATGACCAGTTGAAACATGAACGAGCGAAGCGTGCGTAGAACAAATTAACTAGAAGGCGGTAAAATGCCGATTAACATCAAAACTGGGCTTCCAGCTGTCAAGTGACATCTCACAACTAAGCTCTTTTGTTTTAACGCCGCTCTCATAATTTGTATTTATGCTAAGCTTGATACTAATCAATATCAATATTGACATTTTAGTAAAACTAAACTATTTAGTTTGCAGAGGTTCCTATCAATACCTAAGTTTCAAGTAAAAGAATGTCAAATAAGCAGATCCTGGTGGTCAGCACTGAAGTAACCAAAGCCTAACGACCAGTAATCGTGGCGTTCTCGTTAAAACTAAAATTAAGTTATTTCCAATTCTACTTAATGAGATAGGATGTTTAGGAACTTCGGAACTTTATAAACAACGGAATCAGACTCAAGAAATCACTTGATATTGCAGGTTGAAATTCTGACAAACGATTTAATGCCTCCTATGCCTAGTATTTGATTGAACAAAATTACACAACATATAACTTTTGAAAACATTTATATACTTATAAAATACGAACTTTATAGTCATCAGGTTTTTAACCTAACAATCCATGTAAGATAGAAAATACTCCATTGCTATATGAGATTATTAATCAGTTTCACTGATTTCATTCTATTGAGTGTATTTATAGTCTTTGGTTAATTTTTGGCATAATGGACATTAGGTCCTAATAAAACACCGCGAAATTTAATCACAATATCTTATCTGCAATTATATACAAAATTATAACATTAAATGGGCAACACATATCTATGTATTCAGATACCAAACCAACAGTATTTATATATATACGTGAAATACAGGCAATATCTCTTATATAAAGAAACGACTTTATATGTTAATAGATGTAAATTCAGTGGCTTTAGACGTCCATTTCAAGTATCATAAAGCTTTCATTATACTTATTAGTTTATTATTTCTTTGTATGTTTCCAACAAATATAAAAATAGGTATTGGTATGTAAATGTAACAATAAATAGAGTCAAGTTATCATAAAAAGTATTTATTTAATTTTTTTTTTGAGAACTTACAATAATGTTATTAGTTTTACATTATTCATTTGTTATTTCATTATAGATTTTTATTATTAAATGCAAATATTTTCAGTGGACATGATAATAGAATTAATTTTATTGAAATTACACAGAAAGATAAAGTTTATAATTAAAAAATAAGCAGTAGGAACTGTAGGTGGGTTTTAATTAGTATTAAAATATACTCTTTGGTTACCTTACCTGTTTAATTTGAAAACTTTGATGATAAGCTTACGTAAAATAAAATAAA
This sequence comes from Acentria ephemerella, assembly GCA_943193645.1. Taxonomy (NCBI): domain Eukaryota; kingdom Metazoa; phylum Arthropoda; class Insecta; order Lepidoptera; family Crambidae; genus Acentria; species Acentria ephemerella. The sequence continues at coordinate 2,611,353 of OW971886.1, read as the reverse complement.
ATGGTATTTTAAATTATTATTATTGATATTTTATACTCAATGCATTATTTGATTATTATAGACATTATTACTAACTGTAACTTCACGTTAAAAGATCTATACGTAATAAAAAGGTCGCTAGGAAAGTGACAAGCTATATACCTATCCAATCAAATGAAATTATTTTGTTAAGGGCAGGCCATTCACCTAAAACTAGCGTGTCCCGTTCGAGTAAACTGGGACATTGTGTTATTCCACCAAATAGGTCAAAATACAACCTTCACGCACCCCCTCCCACCGATAGGAATGTTGGCGCCAAAAATTGGCGCCACTATGACGGCTGTGGAGACTCCGCCGATCAATCGCGCGGGATAACAGACATAACTTGCCGTAGTATAATACTATGTAATGGGGTTATTTTTACTTACCATAGATAGGTTTTGTTTTGTTCGAAAAAATACTGCAGCTACGAAGGGGAAAATTTTGCGTAGTTGTTTTTGTCGTTTGCGAAGTAAGTAAATTTAGATTACAACCAAATAAGAAACAATGTTTAAACAGTGGTTATAACATGTTTATATTTTAACCAAATATGGTTATTCGACGCTTAATTTAATAGATGGATAAACCATTTACTTAGCACATAAAATAATTAATGATGATTACAATAATTTTCGACATTATTTTGGATTATATTTTTCCGTGATAGCGTATATTCTGGAAACTTTGACCTAAGCTCAACTTCAATCTTCTGGTGTCTGGTATCACGAAACATGTTGTGATTTATTGTAACTGGATACCACAAAAAAATTTCAGACGTAATATTTTTTTCATACCGAAACACGCTGGGTCGTTTGTGCTCAGCATATAAATGAAACATTATACTGTAAATGCACTTTTATTGCCACGTCTGAGTATATGATGTGAACAAAGGCAGCTTGTATGTGCGGCGGGCACGCGTATGGTCCTATTGTTTGGCTGGTAGTTACATACGCGACAACGACCGGCTCGACATCCAATAACGTTTTCCTTCAGCTCATTTACGACTCAATTGTTTGATTTTGTCGCACAAAAAACGGAGAAATCAAATCAACGTTTTTAATATTTTTACAATTTTTTTACTGACTAATGCTGTTGACAGCAGACGCTGAACAGTGTTACCGGGATTTTAAGCAGCCGATAATCTTGGGGAGTCCATTAGCCTAAGAGGCGCTTCGCCTCTGCATTTCTAATCGACAGACATAATTTCCATAATTTCGAGGTATCTCGTTGTCTTTTAGCGTCTTCAGGGCGATTGAGCCACGTGCGAGTGACAGTCCAGGTGAAATAATATTGTTACAGTATTCACTAGGCTGTAGACACGTCTGGACGGTCGTGTGAGTAGATCCCATCGCCATTTCTATTACTGTCGTGAAGAAGTGTATTAGCCTATTTAATTAAAGGGCGTGGCAGGCATTAACACCTCTTGCATTCAGAGTGAACGCACCTGTAGTACGAAGTTAATATGGATGGTGTCCATAGGAGAAGGTAACCACTTGTCTATGGATTATGGTTATATATGGACCATCACCATTCTCTAATTCCAAAAAATACCAAATAATATCGTAAACATAATTAAAATAATAACAAAAGTTACTCCAATGGATTGAATACAGAAAGGAAAACAAATATGATTAGTATAAGCCTAGTTGTCATGAATGTGAAGAGCCTTCCCACAAAACAAGCAGGCTGGCAAGATACGAAAGGTATATTAAAAATAAATACGTAGATTTTTATATAATTGCCACAAACGAAAAAATACAGTGCCTATCTAGGTAGAGTAGGGTAGGTAGGTTTTTTTTTCAATAAAGTAAAATATTTTCAATAAAAATAGACAGAATTATTTGAATATTATAATTACATTAAAAGGTTAGCATCCGTTTTAAAATTTTATTTAGCACATTATTGCAAAAAAATATATTTTATTGTGTTTAATTGTTTATTATTGATTTATGATTCATTTAGAATCTGAACCATATTTTAATTATTATTAGTCATGATTTGTATGAAATGACGCGTTCGGTATTCAGATTAACCGTCTGTAACTGTAAGTTAATTCCTGTAAGTATTATTGGTTTAGAAGGATAATAATGTAAAATGTTTCACACACTTTCGTTTCTATGGTTAATATGATTTAATATAATAATGTTACGCTTAAATTATTTCCCTGAATCTGACATATTTTTTAATATTAACTCTTAAAATATTGAAAAACATTATACTAGTAAGCACGCCTTTTTTATTCTTCAAATCAAAACATACCCAACATAAGAGTGGTTCCATTAAAAAGATATTTAATATCTATCAGTATAAAGTCCAAAATCAATGCTTCAAAAGTCAGGTATTCTATTTATTGTCATGCAGTGCGTGCGCAAGAGCAGCGTACACGCGCGTTATGCAGTTATGGACGCCGCTTCTAGACCGGAAAACGCTAGAAAGTGGCTTTTCAATTTTCGAATAGCTACATAATAAACGATGGCCGATTTAACATTTGCAACTATTCAGTAATGGTAGATAGAAAACTGTAAATAGCTGTATAAGTATAATGGACACATAAGTTTTCCAAAGTACTTGTAACATACCTGACGATAATCCACTGAATTACCATTTGTTTTCTAATATGGAAAATGACTGACAATGACAATATCAAACGATAAAGTAACTTGAATTAATTGTTTACTTAGAAGATGGCAAGCTTTGCTGATATTTCTATATGCGAAATTTAGGAAACAGACTCGAGAATGCGCTGTAGAGTGGGACCGAGGCTGCTTCTAAAAGTGATAATAAAAATACCACTTACTAAGAACCCATTTTATCCAAGAAAGACATTATAAAAGTCCGTAAGTGAAGTTAAGCAAGTAAAAGTGTTAGTTGAGTGATCCTGATGATTAAGAAAATATAGCCAATTATATTTAATGTTAACTTGGAATGAAACTTTATTTCATTGGTTATTAATAGTTATTTTCTGTATTTTTCTATTAAAAGTGGATGGGTTTTGAATTCTAAATAACGATGTTACCGAGGTTTTTACTAAAGATATATTCATACTTTTTAGATAAAGAAGAAAAGGTGTAAAAAGAGTAAGAACTATATATTTTAAATAACAGAGCAAATCCTTGATAAAACTCTGTAGTTCGATGATCACGAACACAACTTGTCAGACAAAAAGGTTTTTTTATGTTGACAATCGTCCTTTACGCATGGACGATTGAAAATAACCAATACAATAATAATGGGAAGTGGTCATGAATTATTTGATAAATAAATATTTTGAATTTCAATTATCAATAAAATTGGTAAATTATTCACAAAGTGAAATATATTTAATTATGCTATGATATACCACTACAATATATCGTTTATGTATTTATATTTGAACCATAAAGAATATTACTATGCTTTACTTATCTAGATCAGTGTCATAAGTTATATGAGTGAAAGTACCTTCAGTAACAATTTTTACTCAGTGATTATTGCAGAAACGATCTGTCATCCCAATTTCTCATGTGCCCAAAATTCACACGGCATTACCACAGATAATATCGCAATGATTAGAACAATTACAATAATCACAGCCACAGAACAGCAGGGCTTTTACGGTCATATCTCATGAATAATTTTGTATTAGTAGATATGAAAGTTTGATATCGAATATTCTTTCCGGAAAAAATTAAATCTTCTCAATAATTAGGGCCACTTATTATTAAATTTTTACTTTCTCAACAAAATAATTACAAAACAAAAATAATTATAACGTGATTTTTGTAGAGCTTACTCTATACTAATTTAATGCATATATATATATATATATATGCAAAGTTTACATTAATATAATTTGAACGATTCATACCATTAACTCAATTTCAAGTCCCTTTCAAAGTAGCATCAGTAGGTAGAACCGCCCTAGAATAGAATCATCATAAAATATGAAATGAAACAGGCGTACAAATAACAAAACAAGATGTAGTGATTCTTTATTTAAACTTTTAAATGGGATATTTCGCAATGTTCCTCTTTTGTTTAGACGTAAGCCGGAATGAACTTTTTCTAACGAACTTGTATACAACTAAGGAAGGGTTTTGAATGGGGAAATAATACAAATTTGTCATTGCTTGTATTTTAAGATCGATATTAATAACACTGGTTGGTTTTATTAAACAGTGGGTTACCTACGAATTTGGTATAATTTATGTTGCTTCAAATGGATGAATAGTAAAAGTAAAGTATATTATATAGTAAATTATAGTAAGTTGTGTATAGTAAAGTATATTTTCTTAAACTTAAAATACATCCTATTTTCTAGTTTTTAATTGAAAAGTTAGGGAGAACTACAAATATTATTATTGTATTAATAACAACGTAATGCTAATTTGCTGAAAGATTAAAAAAAACACGTGTGTACAACCCTCGCCAATCATTACCAAATGAAATACAAGAAAGCTACATAGGCTACATTTTAACATTCCATAAAAGGACTTAATAGGTTAAAAATAACAAGAAAACCAAAGTGTGTTTAAATAGGCTCATTCTTTGTTTTCCTACGTATGTATATAAGGAACAAGACGGTATTGCACTTTGTATTTAGTACCTATGTAATTAAAGATTTGTAGGGCTTTTCTTCTTAAGATTTAAATTTTAAGAACACACCAATATGTGTGCGTCCATCAGATCTGAAAGCCATGGGTATATTGAGAATAAGAAACGAAGAAATATAAAATATATTCTCTAGTTATTTCTTAAATAATTTGTGTAACAGCTTTTATTTTAGATTTGAACAAGAGTTCGTAACGATGTTTAGTGTACCTTTTTTAGTTGTCAATTTAATATTAAAGTTATTGAGTAAATTCTCTGCCATTAGTCAGTACTTAATTACATTTTATAATTATAAGAAATTAATATCATATTCTACGAAAACAATCTCACAATAATATATTACTCATTATGACACTGTCATTATTCATGCTTCTATACGCAATTGGGATTAGAATACTATAAAGGCAAAATTAAAAGAGGGACCTTCCTGTAAAGATGTATGAATGAAGTTGCCGAACTATTGTCGACAGTAGGATCTTGTGTGGCGACAGTCGCTCGCTACCGCGCACCGAACGCACTCGCTCACCAATCTCCACTGAGCTTTTTGTAGCAATCGCGTGCATTCCAATTTCAAAGTGGGTGATTTGAATATACTAAAAAAAACAGTGCTAACAAAGTGTTTTCCTAACCTCCAAAAGGAGTGTCTAACTGTTTGTCTTTGGTAAGTTTTTTTTATTTTTAAACGTTTTAAATATATTTTTTAATTTTGTTTCTGTGTCTAAAGCTCTAAGTACTACGTAATATATACTAATACTAAATATAAATAGTTAAATATAAAATAAGAATTAGCTTTCGTATGTGTATTAATATATAAAAACATAGAATAGCATACAAAACTTTCAATTAATATTATATTTAAGATTATTTTAAAGTCATTTACATCAAGATTAGTTTTATTATTTAAAAAAAAAGTGCTTTAAAATTCTGTAACTGCAACAGGCATTTTAATCCAAATAAACAGCGTAGTATTTTTTTTAAATAATAAGTATTCATAATAACATAAATATATAATGAACTATTAACTTCGGATAACATAATCCTAAGAACGTACGTTTTATACATGGATGTTAGAGTTTTTGATAAAAATGATATTAAAGAAAAATACATAATTTTTCAAAGTATTAAAAATGAATGTTTGTCAAAAGTTGTACCAAATCAAAGCTTCAAAGTATAAATTAACTCTATTACAATAAAGTTTACTCTAATAAGGTGTTGTACGTAATACATATTTTTGAAACATTAAATTAAATCTCTAAAAAATATTATTATTATTTTTTCATGAAATCATTATTATTTCATTTAATCATTTAATGAGATCTTACCTATGATCAATTTGGTCCTCGCTGTAGTCATAGCCATTACCGTATGTTCATAACTAAAACATTTCTTGCATTTAATTTCATATCGGTACCATGTACATCACAGATCATTTCACTTCACAACTTTTGAACTTTTGTTTTAATGTTTTAAATTAACATAAATTAGTGAAACAAAGAATAGTGCGTAGGAAGACTTTGGGTGACTCATAGAAAAGGTTTAGTCCTAGCGACGGATTCTGATAAACTTTAGAACAACGACAAAAAACAGTTCCAAATATACGTGTAATATTTTGAAAAAACATAAGAAAAACAAAATTGTTTTAGTGAAAGGACTGTCTTCCTTGGAGTATAACGCTTAGACTTCATGGATATATGGAAATCTTGGAACAGAGTTTTCTAAGTAAGATATCTTTTTTAATTTGACCAGTTTTAGTATACTTGTAATTATTTAATAAAACGAAGATATTCTGAAAATATTTTCAATAATAAAACAACATACTGAATAAGATTACAGTCTCTCATGACTGATTTACAACGGACCTATGAGACCTATATCTTAACAAAAAAGACTAAATATAAAACTTAATAGTTTTATACTTTGAAGATAATAAAAGTACGACAAATTGTTTTGATCCCGATTAAGAACATTATACTGTATGGCCCTTTAGATCAATAATCGCCCAAAGCCATTACTCTAAAATAGATACTTCACTGACTTAAATCGGATCTTCAATCGCTCTTAATAAAAATACGTACCAAAGTACCAATCTTATAAAAGTAGTTATCTCTGAAACTATTTCAAATACGATTTTAACTGCACCCTTTTGTTAAATGTTATAAATAAACTGCGGTACGTCAAATAATAAAAGATATTTATAGTTTAATAGAAACTTTTTATTGCACAAAGTACTATGCAATAGGACTTAAGTATTCTCTCTAACTTAACAAATATGACTTAACTTATTTCCTTATACAAGTATAATTTTCAAGAAATATTTGATTTCCTTATAACGAAATATATTTATAAACACATCTTGGACTTGGTTAGTTTCATTGGCACATGAAATACTGAAACAGCCAATATGATTCGAAAGTGGAGTGCGTGTCGCGTTCCGTTCCACCGTTCGGCATTCAGGCTTATGATTTATGTATACAGCCGCGATGTACATGTTTCTAGTTGTTTTTACACGCGAACTGCCCAATGACGGCCCACTAATAATGTTACAATAGAAATCTTATATTTTTCATAAGATATCGACGTAAAAGAAAGACAATATTGAAATCAAAAATTCAATAGATTGCTTGTAACACGTTTGGGTAAATGTGGTTCAATCGAAAATAATCTAACAGCACAACTAAGTATTTTCGAGCTTCGGTAAGGTTTCTGTACGTTTGACTAATCTACTATATATTAATAGTGAACTGACACTGTATTTATGCGCCTAAGAATATTCGTTAATAGAAAAAAAACATTAAAATAATAATTATAAGCAAATATTAAGTCATCTCGTGAAAACTATTGAAATAAAAGCTGTGGTTTAATTGTGATTTTGTTTTATTTAAGCGCTATTTTAATAGAATATTAAAATTATATAAAAATAAACATATAGTCCTGAACTTATTACTTTGTGATTAATAAGTATGCATAGACCGCACTGCGGGATTTATGGTATTGGGGCAACTGAAAATGTTGGTCAAAACATAACAGCTAATACCGATTTATTTCCCATTCCCAACGAAAATTAACATGTATCTTTATTTGATCAGGTGTCAGAGTTCGGAGGCGGCGCGCGAGTGGTTTGGACCATGTCCGCGGGCGACAGAGAGGCGGAGGCGCAGGCCAAGAAGGGCGATGAGGGTGCAGCTCCCGAGCGGGACTCCAGAGCTGCCGCAGCGCTCAAGCAAAACTGGTGTCTGGGTCTCCGGGTGGTAGAGTTCGTAAGTGGGACTATGTACAACCGATAACATTTTAACTAGATAGGGGTTTGCATTGAGTATGGTTTACAAAGCTTATAGAGAAGCATTGTGTTGGGAAGAGAGGAACTTATCTCCTATCTTCCTTAAATATCTGCTGGGCAATGTGGTTGTATTTTGTTGTAACAAGTACTGGCTTGCCTAACCGATTTGTTAAAAAAGACTCAATTCGTTAGCTTTGGTAAGTATTGTGACCAGAAACTTCTCATCTAAACTTGTAGACTATATGTAGGTAACATTAATACTGCCTCAAACTTTATAAGGTTACAAACGAGGTCACGTGCATCATAAAACTAATCCGATGGGGATGATGGTCCACTAAGAAAAGGCAAGTAGATATTGCAATGTGTATTAATTGAATGTTTGTTGACCTTCAACAAACATTCAATTAATACTTATCGTACCCTTTATGGAATGAATAGTCATCATGGGGCATATTCCATTCCATATGTCCATATTCCATTTTTTATATGTTTAATCAATCATTAGAATTGGATAGGAAAGACAATTGATAAATTAAGATTTCTTCTTACTATAATCATGATATATGACTTGCGCTACACGCAACCAGCTGTTTCCCGTGAACTTAACAAGATCGTCAGACTACTTACTATTCTATTTAACACGAATAATGTAAATTTCAATTGCAATTTAATTTCATGGTAGGATCAGTGATACCTGACAGCGAAGCTAATTCAAGGTCCCTCGTAATTAACGGCTTAGATATTATGTCTATCATAAAAATATAGAGGACATGCAATAATTGAAAATAAATAACTAACGAGGTTGAATACCTGTCTGTATTGTATTTTGTTAATTTTCATTGTATTTTCTGCAAAAAGTTATTAACATGACATTTTATGAAATCTATACCATGTGGATTTCTATGCAAGTACAACACCGATGGGAACAAAGCGATGCGTTCATGGTCATGAGATAATTATTCGCAATTTGTACTGTCCTTCGACATTGCCTTCCTTATTGTGTAGTTCTTCAGTTTAGAACGAATAAGAACATTATTACGTAGCTTTAAGCTCGAGTATAAACATAACCGACATTGACTTAGGTTTCAAAGGAGTAAAATTTGTAGGTATACAGTTGATAATAGAACCAAGATTTTTTGTGTTACGATTTACCCCTTTAAAACAATGCAATCATAAGAATTGTATGATAGTAGAGCTTTAGAAGGATGAAAGATTAAAAAGATTTACGTTTTCATTGAGAATTACTAATTGGCTGCAATTTAATGTAACATGACACCATCTTTGTAATATGGAATGATGCTCGTTCTTGCAAGAACTACGAACATTCAAAGGACAGATTGCGCAAGCTTTGGTAAAAAACATTTACCCGAGTCCCGCTATCCAACTACAATGCTCAAGTAGGTACGCAAGTATTATTTAATTCAATTACTATTTGTAATAGCATATATTTTATAGCGATGATAAGGAAAACGAACTTCAACATTGTGATAATACAAAAGAACTGTGTAAAAGCACAGAAAGCGCAAGTGGAAATTCGCCGACTCTCCGAAAGTGAAAACGTTCTACGGTTAAGAAAGAAAACTTATCCAGAAAAGGAAAACTTTTGCGGTACCCGCAAATATCAAGATGAGAGAAAACTACAAAATGGCGCCGACTATAGACTTTCACAAGCGACCAGACATTCTAATGATAGTCTTTTATTTAATTTTTACTCATTGTTCGTGACTTTTTACGGTTGGTATATAGTAGGTACATTTAAAATATATTGAGTCTATGGTTGGAAGTGGATAAGTGTAACAAATATATATGTTTTATATTTTCAACGGGAAAGAAGACCTTGATTCTTATTTTAATTAGGATTTATGTAATCTTATACAATATGAGTCATTGCTAATAACTATCTATTTATTATATTCGATTTTCAAACTAATACGTTTGATTAATACTATGCGGTTAAAATAAAAAAAAATATAGAGTTGTCAGTAAATTGTCACGTAATATACATAAAACCAACTTCACTTTAGTGACTGCGTATGGTTTGCCAAAAACGTAGCAACAAATCGAAAAACGGTTTTTTTTTAAATCTTATTTTTTATATTAATGTTGAAAAGGTTTTAGCTTATAATAAACAATACAAATAGGTACGTATTAATTGAATGTTTTTTGACCTTCAAGAAACATTCAATTAATGCTTACCGTGCTCTTTATGGAATGAAGTGCGTCAGTTGCGCAGCCCTATTCTTATTTTGACCACATAGTACTTACTGTAGTGAAACTTTTTGGAATCAAATTGTTGACGTTCTTTATTCAAACTTTGTCTCATACTTTACTGGTGATGAGTCTTTATTGATTTTCATACCATTTTTGTATTAGATTCGCTCTAAGTGGATCCGCGACAATGTAGATTTAGTACGGAATTATGGATTTCATTATATTTCTTCCACAGGTGATCGCCGTGATAGCAATAGGTCTGATTGTAGGTGCTCTATATTCACCACAAGTAGTTGAAAAGAACATTCAGCATGTCGCCGTCATATACTCTGCTTATTCGAGTAAGTATTATAACTATGTTCTTCCTTATTTGATAAGAATAAATGAGCTACTAACGAAGCATCTGTTATCCTAAGTAGAATTATTATCTAAGTTTATTTTCAACTCTATTACAATGCCTACTTAATTTTCGGACAGGAACGATTTCGTAGAAGTAAATTAACTATATCATGGCAACTTTAAAAAGCCTGACTTTAAATCAGTATGTAGCTTAATGTAGAATAATAACGCCTAGAAAGGTAGTTTAATATCAAGTCCGAGTCACCAACCGTGAAACCAAAATGATTCTTGTATAGTCGGCGAAGAAAGTAAATATACCTAGTGTGGGTAAAGTCAGCGAAGTAGGGAAATAGGAGTCAAAAAGCCTCCTGTTTTGGCTTCTAAATAGCGTAAAGCGTGGCCAAAGGAATCGAAATACAAAGAATATGATATAAATTGTATCATACAAAGTGCTTTCATTCAAAAGGAAGTTAATAGCTATCTACACTTTAGTCAATGCTTACTCATCACTTCATAATTTCATTGTTCTTGTCTCTTGTATAGACTTTAAAGTCTTGTTGGAACTTTATCGAGACTTGAACTCGAAGATTAATTACGTTTATATTTACTGAAGTTATTTATAACAATGTGTTCATCATCAGTACTCACAATTATATTCTCCGACAGCTTACTTTAAATGCCGATTTTTTGGGACGCTATACCTGTCTATAAGTGGCTTTAAAAAATCTTCAAATATTTATGGTCTCAAATTAGAAAGCATCGCCTTTATCTAATAATATATAAATCTAAGTAAAAACAAAAACAACAGTCAAATCAACAAAAACAAGTTCATTGCGACAATAGTTGTTGTATTTTACCAAACCCATCGACTCTTGTTAAAAACAATCGGGCAGCCATGACCCAATTACCGTAGTAAATTTTGTACTAATCTTTCAATTTAAGAACAATTGTTTGTCACAATCGATTCTAGATATTCTTTTGCAATTTTTATTTGAAGAAATTGACCATTTTGGAGTAAATAATCTATTTTACGGTCAAAATCAAAGTTCTAAACCGGTCTTGTATGATTAGCGTTAAAAAAGTCCAAATTATCAGAGAATTTTCAGTCGTTACCGACTATGTATATTGTATATATTACGCTTAAATCAGTTCATCAAAGTAATTTAAATTTAGCTGCTTAAAACCTGTTTTACATTTGATAAGAGTAAAGTTGGCTTAAGTTCAGTTGTAGCTAGCTAAACTCAAGTTTTCAACAAGCAACTTTAGCTGTATAATATACACAAAATAAATCTGTGAATACTATATGGTCCAAGTTAAGTCTAAAGTCAACGCTATGACAAATGTTTGAAGTTTTATAAAAAATATTACTTGCCTTCACACAAAAACCGACAGAGGGCTATAATTTACACAAAAAATAAATAAAAATGTTACCTGTTTAGGAGTTTTTGCTTATACTCGTAGTAGCATTATCTGCATGATTACCCATGAGTAATGGCAAACTGGCGTAACGTATTACTTTTTTATTTTGTAAATAAATTGGTAATTAAGCCAATCTGATATACTTGCCTGTAGCATCCGTTTCAGAAGAAACGATGTTAGATGAAAATCAATAATAAAAAAGAGGATTAGATACGGGTCTCGTATTTTAATTAAAAATTTATCCTTAAGTTCTTTTCAGAATCTTCTAAAATTAATAAGACTTTTTCAAACTAATATTTTCTTTTTTTTCTTTGTGACTCTTGTTCACGCGCAAAACTAGCAAGAAGGCTTCGTAGCGGGAGACATGCCGCCTCCTTGAAGTATTGAAGAGCGGCGTGTGACTTTTTAGAAAAAAGCCGAAATCGGCGATCGCTTTTGTTTTCTTTCTTCTTCTTGAATTACTACTATTAAATAAATTATCATAAATAGCTGATAATTTATTTAATACCCGTTAGCGGTGTTATTGCTATTTCGTAATGTTTTATTTGTAAACAGTTTCACTTCTTCATTTACTGGAAAATTGGTTACATTGAACTGCGTGAAAGTGACAAGCGTTTCATTACCGCTTGTACTCCGTACCTTATGTATGAGTATGATTTATACCTGTCTCAAGCTTCATCATTATGAAGTGTTACTTTAATTAGAGACTTAGATTTGTTGCGGCTCTGACCTGACAATTAATTATTGACTACAGAATAAATTCGTAAATAATCCCAAAAGTATAAAGTTGCAAAAATTTACTTCCAGGTTATAAATATTTGTATTATTGCACCAGGTTTTATCATCATCACTGGCGTGCTGATCATCGCGCGGTTGCTCGGCGAGACCGTTGGCTGGAGGACTTCTATCGGCTTCTCCGTCATCGGGGCTATCATGTTCACCGCCGCCGCTGCTGTTATTTTCTACGGTAACAACTTACTTATGTGACTTTAACTTCAACTAACATTTTTTATGGTTAGAAATAATCTTGTTCTTTCTATGATTTCTTTAACGAATGTTGTATAATTACAATAAGTTTCTTTGCATTATCTAATATTGCGTTAATAGGAAAGTCTTTGGAAAATATCTGTGATATTACTTCTATTTCTTAACAATTTAATCGCCGATCTATCACTTTATACTTAGTCTTCGATATTAATCAAGTAAATAATAACCACATATTAAAATAGGCAGCATAATATCCTATCAGCTGCAGCTAGTATCGACATAATAGTATAAATATTCATTTGAATTCAATTTTGACTACGATTTTGTCTTGTTTTATATTTTAATAAGATTGTCACACGGGAATCTACATAAGCATTAGGCGACAAAGAAAAAAATGATATATATGCCGTAATTACCTTCATTCATTTCTGTTCTTCTACACTTATGACCTTATTAAGCAAGACAAATTAGGCTCAGTTATATCTCAATGTAGTTGCATAATGAGATTAACTAATTGTGACTTCGTCAGTAGAGATTTAATTAAACCGGAGTACCTATTAGCTCGCATAGTGAATAGACTTAATGTATTTAGATTAACAGTTGTTAATGGAACGTGATAGTCATTAATATTCCAAGTGGTATTATTATGAAAACACTGATGTTCAAGGTTTATAACATGCCAAGCACAGAACATCAAGGATGATAGGATAACGTAGGAATCGTGGAATCTGTCACAACATGACGCGCCCTCGCATAACATAATGGCTATGAAAGGACACAGTTAGTGACAAAAACTATGAAACAATAGATTGATTCTCGTATTTAAAGCCTTAACGCAACGTCTTTAGGCACCCAAAACGTTATACTTGGTTTTCAATATTGGCAACATTTAATTTAGTCCAGTAGAATTAAATTTTACAATTATTTCAAGGCATATTTATTTTAATCAATAGTACTAGTATTTTTGATTTTTTTTAAAGTCAGTACAGCTATTTACTTAGACAGAGGGTCCGGGTTTAAGTATAAGAAATATTCTAGATATTTTGTATATTTCTGATGCTCTGATACTTTTTATATTTAATACTTATACTTTTATAGTTTTTTAAAATATATATCTAATATTGATATATATAGTACTAGTTTACTTGTTAGAGCATAGAAGACTTTAATGGTATTTGAAATACATAACAACGATAACTAAAAGTTGAAGCAATCAAGTCTACAATTTAAATGCTGCTGTTCTCAGTTTTACCATTGTTTACTAGCAGAGGACTAAATTGCAAGTAAATCTCCTAGGTCAATCGGAGGCTATAGTAAAGATAAGAAAATAAGGTAGGGCACGTCGTTAATAACAAAAGTAATGAATCAATGTAAGCTAACCGCGGGTATCTTAAGTAAGCAGCCAGTAATCACTATGTCACCTTAATTTACGTAAAATATTGCTTGCTGTTTACATTTACATACACCATGAATGTTTCTTAGGGTTTAGTGTTTTGATTCCACTTATTTGTAACTATATTGCTCTAGAATTCACAAGAACTCTAGCCAGTAAAACGATATAATTTCACTACATAAAATGATTTGTAAACTATTCATGTGTTGCGTATTTAATCCAAATAGTAAGCACGTGTAACATTAAATCAAAAGATGCGCGCTGCGCCATTGCGCATCGTCTTCCCAAAGCTAAGCGGCCATTTTGAATCGTGAACACAAACACCATTTCTAGTTTGGAACTTCTGTTTTTATAGAAATTGAAAATTAAAATACATGCAGAAACTATACATAAATAACAAAGCATACGCAATACACGACGTTGTACTAACATTATTTCGTAGTATTTAGGAGAGGTTTTTGCAATGCAATTAGTAAACATGACGTTAAGTTAAGTCGCGGTAAAATAAGTCGTAATTATAATGTTTACTGTTGGCCAACTAATTAATATGCCATGTGCATGCGCACCTCTGAGCCCACATAGCTGCTTATGGAAAACTTTTGTCTTTGCTCAATTAGAAGCATAGACTCTGGTCCTTGGAGATTGGTGTTATGGCTTCCGTTCATTTCAAAATCATGGACTGTACTGAATCTAAATGAATTATACTGTTAGATTGGCTATTTGAATCCTAGCAGGAAACGAATATACAGGACTATATAATCCAGTTAGAATAGCATATGAAATTCAAGAAATATATGACAATAAAGTAAATGATAAGTTATTAGATTTTGATAACATTGACTCTTCGCAAACTACTTAAGTACATTTATTTGTTTCACCAAATTATTCTTCTTCGATGAAAATAAGTTTAACGGCAACTTTTATGGTAAATTTAAGTTTTGTATTTTCATAGAAAAATAAAAATTACCATAAAGTTGGAAACTTTTGTTTGAACTGATTTAGAACAAGGTTCACATAGAGATTCCTAACAATATAATAGTTCCTGTATGTAATCCATTGTGCATGATGGATAAATAAAATTATTATTAGATCAAACGTTATCGTAACATGTTTTATGATAATTTTCAATATATAAGTTCATTAGTCCGTTGAAAAGTGGTCCTGAAGTAATCCTAAGTAATTTGTTGATTCTAGACTGGCACAAGTCGTACTACGCCAACATGCGTCCCAACAAGCAAGCATACGACCTCCTTATAACATCAGGGGTGTTTGCTGTCATCAACGCTGTGGTCTTTCTCATTCACGCTTTCTTTACCTTCAGGAAGGAGGCTGAATATTAAACATCATAATTTTATTTATTTTTAGACGGAAAAAAAAATACTTTTAATCTACAAACAGTCCATTAAAATGGGCATTTCTTACAGTAAGGTAAGTCTTATGAATGAATCTGTTTGATTCGTCTTTATTAAAGTAGTAATGAAAAACCAGTTGTTAAATCAGTTTTTGTTATTTAACATTAGTGCGTATAAAATATTTAA
This sequence comes from Acentria ephemerella, assembly GCA_943193645.1. Lineage (NCBI taxonomy): Eukaryota > Metazoa > Arthropoda > Insecta > Lepidoptera > Crambidae > Acentria > Acentria ephemerella. The sequence goes on along the minus strand of OW971886.1, from coordinate 2,595,581 downwards.
TAATAACAATAGATACTAAGAAGTTTATAACTAGGTAATTTAAAGTTATGCAATTATTTAGCTATAATTTCTGTACTTTCATTAGTCCTAGTTACGAGTCGTGTGTGTAAATATAATATGTAAGTTTTTTATGTACGGACCCGTTGAATAGCATTATCATTTTGAAAATAGAATTGGTTGCCCATAGAGCAGTTATTATTATTAAATACACATATTTTAAAACAATATTTTGCCCTCAACGCTGCAGCTATTGAATACAATTAAATAGCTTTATTCCTGTAAATTAAGTACATTTTCAAATGAAATTTCTGCCCTGTGCTGCAGCTTATTAAAAATGATCCAAATTAACCACAGCATAATAATAATAAAAAAGGTGATTAGTTTATAATTTTTTGAATTCATTTAACATATTATCTAATGGAATACAATGGGCAGCTTAAATTATCATTAAATAACATATTTATGTCATTAAATTACAAAATGCGTAATTTACTTGCCTTTAATTTGTAGAAATTACTTACAAACTGCAGCTTTACGTACCAAAAAACATTTTGTTTATAGTCTGGCAGCTCTTCTCTTCTTTTATCAGCGGCCGAAAGTGCAAGTAAAGTTATAAGAATGTTCGATATAATTACAGTATCTTAGTAAGTGTATGTGAATTTATAGGCATTTCGCATGAGTTGGATGGGTGTGGTGCGAAATATGTAGAATAATTACTTATTTAAAACTATATCTACTTATTTTATACGTCGATTACTAATTACTCGTTTAACTGATTCTAAATCCAATTTAATTGGTATTTGGTAGCTATTAATGTAAGTTATTTTTTGTATTATACTTTACTCAAAACATTCCGATAAAACCAATTTTGGAGCCATATTGTAAAAGACACCTACAATACCTACAACCTTTTATATTGTGACGTCAGAATTTAGAATCAGTTTTTTAAACTATTGATTTATTCATTCACAAAAAGATATAGATTAATTATAATTGATATCGGTTTCTTTACTTAAAACAAGAAACGTTTTGGTAACAAAAATCCGATAAATCTATTGTGAGTGTATTTATTTATTAACTATTTTTATATTTATTTATGCATACGTAAATACCTACTAAGCTAGGTTAAAAACATTTTATCAAAAAAATTAATGATTAAAATTGAACGATATGAATTCCGGTTATAAAAGATATTTTTTAATATTCAACGAGATTTTAGATTTTAACATTTAACGAAAGAATACCACCGTTTGAATTAATAAGTCCGTAAATAACATTTTTGTAATTCGTTATATGCTTTATATTTTAGGCTGTTATTTAAAATTGCTTTGATAATAATATGACGCACAATGAACATCTATTTATTTTCAATTTTTATGTATTAAGTGTATTTTTTGACTTTATTCTTTTCTCAATGTAAAAGTAGCATTCCCCGTAGTGATCACATTTATTTTCGTTGTTCTAATATTGATAAAAGATAATATAAATGGTAAATTGGTCATTTTACATTCATAATATAGGTAAATAAATATTGTATTTTCATGTCAATTTTTCGATAAAACACTTTCTAATTATTTGTACCACATAACCATTGTGTTTACCTTGCTACTTTTACTTAGTCGATATTTTGTTGATATGTCATAATTTTAAGTTAATTGTAAAGGGAGAACCAAAGCAGTAATCAGTATCCGTCCAGATGTATGTAGTTAAGTTTCTATTATACTTGCTGCTTTAATTCTTTCTGTTTTAACTTTTACTAACTGTTTAAGACGCGGCTCCCTAAATACAATACAGCTATCTCACTGTGACAATTCCCTATGAAAACTCCAGCTATCAATAGAATTCTATCGTTCAGCTTCAAGGTTTAATATCGCGTACCTCGCAACAAAAAATAGCACAGAAGTAAATGTCGTAAGTGACAAGACTAATTTTCGTTTATAATTTGACAAATAAAAGTAATATTCAAATTCAGCTTAACTAGTTACTAATTATATTGGAAGTATTTATATGCATATAGATCGAACTTTTGGAGAAATACGTAATAATCTCATGAATTAGAATCAATCAATTATTTTTTTGTTTTAGATAATTTTTAGTGCAATATATTTAGCCGTTTATTTAGATTTCACTCATTTATGTTGTATACGGGATTGATAATACTTTTTTAAACCAACTCATATTTAGGTAGCCGCCTCATAATTATTAAAAATTTTACTTTATCATATATTTCAGATTAAAATTCAATTATTTAAACACTTATAAAAAATGCGTTCGTGAATAATATTTTATCATCATTTATAAGTTTAGGGAAGTATTTTTTTTATATAAGTTTCTAAAATATTTTATAGAATGTGTTTACTGATTTTATTACATAAATACATAACATAACAACGAAGCCGGAATATTTAATAACATCTAATTTTAGTCATAATCATAATTTGCATTGTGTAAGTTTAAGAAAATGTTATGTCTATTTACGCGTAACTTAATACAGTTAATATTTGGCGCTAATGTTACCTTATTACCTCTCCCATACATTAATAATTACATTAAGAGGTACTCGCGTCCAACAAACTATAATAATAATTGCTATCACTGGTTATGTAAGTTTTAATACCTATATGTATCCATTATTTATTAATATAAATAAATGTAACGTTAAATGTTTTTATTTTTATTTTCCTAACGTTAAACACTTGCAGACAACGAACAGTACTCAACGGACTTTGTTGTTCTGCAACAAAAGATTCCCTTAATTCACACCGCGTACAAACATCATCTATAATTTTTGGCGGACTAATGTCCAATCCAAGTAAAAGACATTATGCATTCTATAACATTCTAATGATAGTGCATTCTAATGCATTATCGATAAAAACGTTTGGATAGTTTCAAAGACGTTATAGAGATCGTGATTATCCACCTTCTAGAATTGGCACTAAGGAGAGTCATCTTACATCTTAAATATTGTGGCTCAACTCTTCCATAATGGAATGAAATGTACTACTTGCATTTCAATGCAATAATTGCAGAAATAATAAAATAAAATAGTTATGTATTTCATTATTAATGGAGTTTTACGTAGATTATAAGTTTAATGGGAGTCGAACGATGTTGATTATTTTATTTGGAATTTTGTGAGTGTGACTGTATTTTTAAATTGCAAATCATTTCATTTTCATTTCCATATTATTTTATCGTTATCATTAACAATAAATCCATTTTAATTTTTCCAGTAAGTCATCAACAAAATGGACCCGTTACCAGTACTTCAATATTCCGTTTATAGCCAGAGATAGGCCATTTATTTTGTTGCTTAGCATTTTTTATTAATTTACTAAATTTAACCGAGGCTGATTGGTAACTAGAGTTAGGCCTATCTCTAACCGTGGATGGAATATTGAAACCGGCTGTAAGAGCGAACCTTCGGGGGGCAATAACTAAAGAAAAAACGTACATGGCTGTATAAGCTTTAGTTTCCCTTGCCTTTCCTTTGACAGAGATGTGAACGTGTTCAAAGTGTTCAATTTGAACGTGGTGTAGTTTTGCGAAGAAACTAGGAACAATATAGAGAGACATTATAATAACGAACGCTATTTCACCATTGTTATCCACTTCATAATAGAAAAACATGGACTCTTCCATGAAAACTTAATTGGAAACACTCCGTAACCCTTGTGAGTAGATATTGATCTGTGGGCTAAACTATCACAAACGCTACTATACTAACTGTCATTTAATAATAACTGTTTAATAAAGAAAAGTAAGCCACTTATATAGTAATCAAAGATAAAGGTGGCCAGCATTCAATAGATGTCAGTGGAGTTTTTAATGTTGTTTGTTATGATGAAGTTTTTTTATTGATATGAAAACAACTCAAGTTTCTTGTAAAACAAGAGGTCTAAACAAGATGCGTTTAAACAATCTGACTCCAATTGCTTAGTGTAAAAATGCATGTCATTTGACTTTTAGGAGCGCTGCATATTCTTATATAACTTACAATTAATTTAAAAGATATCTTAAAGCTGTTCCAACTGAATATACAAGATGACTGTATGGGCTAGTCTCTAGCTTTTATTTATATAGTTAAATTTAAAAAAAGGTATTAAATGTCTATGGTGAATCAAATGTCTAATATGACAATGTCAAATTTTGCAACTTTCTTTTTCTTTAGCACTCCAATAATCCAAAAAAAAACAGCAAAAGTAATTTATCAAAGATTATAAATACAATTTAATTATAATTTACTAACCTTTTCAGCTTTCGCGAGATATATCCATAGCTTCCTCCAAGTTGAAAACTTCTTTTGGTCACTAAAGTTGTATTGCATTTCCTTCGACGCATATCTAGTACTTAATGGCGAACGATAGTTACAATATTCTGAATTTTGAATTTCAAGGGGCGCGTCAATTGTAAACATAGTGATCGACATTGATTATTTTGTTCGTGAAGTAATAAAATAGCAAATTTTTACAATCGCGTCTTGGCTTCGACAAACAACACAACAGCTGACAGCAAACTGAGTTAAATACGAACATAACCTATATAGACTGTTTACGCGGGAGTATTTGATAACAAGGTTATCTAAGGGCTATACAGATGCCTGATGAAATTATATGATTATGTATCGTTAATGAAAGTATTTTGCTTGTTAAATATCGTTTATCATATTATAATATAAAATAATAGCATACAAATGAAATGTGTATTGTGTTCCAACATTTACCTGTTTTATTTTATTATACGATCGTGAAATGTTCAACAAATTCAATTTCTTTATTCATCATCGATACAAATTAGTTAACAAGTTAAGAATACACGAGTAAGGTTGCCAGAACTCCTCCATTACGGAGCAATACGAAATACGTTGCTGCGAACAATTTGAGAGCACTGCTTTACGAAAGTTGAATTAGGTTTATTAAAGTACGGTATACGGGCTGGGGAGCTTCTCGCGTGCTGAAACTGTTTGAGGACCGCTTAATGCATTTGATGACCGGTCCGTTGTCAAATTCGGTATGATGTAGTAAAGTTTTCTAATGATGTTTAATTTGGGTTCATTACAAATAACTATAGTTAAAGTCAGGGAGTCCCCAGATTGTGAGTATTATTGATCATTTTCAAGACTTAATTCCGCATATTGTCATAATTTGTAACCTATTTAATCAAATGTCTCAATACAAAGAATTTTGACAAATCTTTCAAATCGTACAAAAACACCCATAGAAAATAAAAATAATTTCCTTTTATTTACAGAAATATCATTTCCATTTTTAATACAAATAATATACATGTGTTATCTACTATACTTATAGAACATATGGGGTACAATTTGCGTTAGGCAACTTTGCGCCTAAGGTTCGCTAGCACAACTGTACGATTAGGTTTAAATAACAATACAAAGTCAGTCATAAGGTTGTTATAGTTAAACTTGACAAATAGTACTTTCTGAGCTATGAATATAATCTGTACAACAATCACAAGCAATAATAAGCACACACAGTCTGTGGTTCCTATAACATGCGCCTGCGCAGACAGACTTTTTGTGCGACCAAGTTAGCGCCATAATCAATATTTCTAAGATGTTATATTTAAACCTTTTTGCTTTTAAAAATGACATAGGATAGTTTAAACGCTCTTTGAGGGGTGCCAATTTGAGGTAGATGAAAAAGGTTTATTTGATAGGAAATATGAATTATTAACGCAGGACCGATCTCGAGAACTTTGGAGGACGCCAATATCCAGGAGTAGACTTCTCCCTGCTGATATGACGATTTTATGACAAGTTATAAGAAAGTAGTTACCCATTTGCTCGAAAACTCATACTGATATATTTTATATAAATATATATAACAAAAAGCTTCGTAAGCAAAACTATTCGTAGTTAAATTTAAAATTAGTTATAAATGTCATATCGCGAACTAGATTGCACACAGAGTCTATCTTTTATGTAGGCGTTAAAGGTACTTAATTAAAATGTGTATATATCTTATATTATTGCTCGACACCGTAACCGTATTTTGATAGAATACTGTATGCAAAATAAATAATTTGTTTCATATATATTTTTGAATACACGATCGGTATTCAGATTTGATTTCAGTACTTCACCTGATATTGTTAAGAGTCTTTTACCGATTTATTATGTATATATTTAAAAAATAGTGTTTTTTCTTAGGCTTTGTTCTTCAAAGACTTCATCATTTTCTCAAGCTTCATTGCTTTCTGCAAGTCTCCACTGATTTTGAGTTTACCCATCATGAAGGCGGTGGCTGGCTTCAATTTGCCTGAAATATAACTTCCAATTATAGACAGCTATTTTTTTCATTATTTTAAAATTAAGCATTGGTCAAGGTTAAGTTGTTATAATGATACTCTAACATATCATTAAGATGTTACAATTAAAATAAAAGTTAAAATTAAAATTCAATCTCAAAAAGTGTTTATAGCCTATTATTTACCACACCTAAATTTATAAGTTCATATAACGATATCTGACAACCCGATGTATGTACCGACCAATGAAAATTTTGTGATGTAATATATAACATATTAGTGCCTTGATGTGTGACAACTTAGATAAATAATATGATAAGGACATTTAACTATGGCAAGACGAAGACGAAGATAAAAACAAATTTCATTTTTATACGATCAAACAATCTTTTATCGTTTAATCCAATAGATAAATTCTTACTCCATAAGATTATTATTGATATTAGATATTAAAGTAAAAAATAGTTTTGCACAAGTCTAATTCTCTCACTTTGGATAAACGAAAGCTTACAATAATATAAGAGGGGCGTGTTCCATTTTCAAAATTGATAACATGATACATTATATAGATTCCCTAAAATTGTGTGTGGTTTTTATTTCAGGTTAAATTAAAAGCTAATTTGGAATTTTTGAATATGGCTTTATCTTTTTCGATCAAAATTAAAAAAAACCTACTCACTAGAAGCTATGGCTACTGAGCTAGCATATTAAGAGTTTTATCGCAACAGCACGACTGTAACGTAAGATTAATTAATATTTTCAAACCTGCAAACATTTCGGTGAAATTATTACTATCCATGGTGAGGGTCGCATCGGGCGGGTTCTTCGGTTCTCCCTGGCCGCAGGATCCGTCACCGTTCTTCAGGTCTAAGTGCCAGATTCCTTCTTCCTTGCCTATCATAATAAGGAAACATATCAACAGTTAAATACCTTCATACAGTGTGGAGATGACAAGACAGCTTAGGAATATTACGAAATTATCAAATTAATATTTTTTTTTGATAGTAAATATTTTTATTACCCAGTACTCCCTGTAACATTCCGGAGGTCTAAAGTGAATACTTCCTATAAAATCTAACTATCTATTTAATTTCGAATTCAAATATCTGGGGTTGATTTTAACTAAAATATGGTTTTATCAAGTAATGGTAATTTTGATAATAAACAGTTAAATCATATTTATCATTAAAAAGCTTCTTGAAGTTGTGGTGTGTACGCTCTGGTAACGATAACTAAAATAATGCATCTTTCGCAATGATTGGTCCCTGGATGGGTCAATCAAATTAGTTATCTCGAGCTCCTCCGTGCTTCGGAAGGTACGTTAAAACTCGTTGGTCCAGTTTGTTAGCAAACAGCTCTCACCCAGCAAGCCCCATAGGGCCAGCATAGCAGTGTTATCTCCCAAGAACCTCGTATCTCACCCTTTTAGGCAGGCCTGTGCCCAGCAGATGATGATAACGTTATTAGTAGATAATATATAGATAAATAAGTATACCGTAGAAACTTTGTTACATAACTAAATCAAAAAACATTTTTCACATGCATTTTCCCTATCACTTCGATAAAGAAACGCAGTTTTAAATCCAATTTCTTGGAAAAAAGTATTTAAAAAGAAATTACAATGAAACTTATAAATGGACGACAAACTAAATATAATACCAACCTTTCACATTGAACTGGTAGACAGCCTGGGTCTTCTGAACTAATTCAGCTGATAAAGTCTTGGTGATTGAAGCGAACAGTTGAGGAATCTGTCCATCAGCCGCTGCCGGCGTTGAATCGGACTAAACACGTGAAAATCACATAACTGTTATATTTAAATATAGAATATAGGAAATATACATACATAAATATATAAACAACCATGACCCGAGAATAAATACTCGTTACCCTGACCGAGTAGACTGTAGATAGACATATTAAATTTTAATGTTTTGGATATTAACAAAGATTTGTTATTCAAAAATAGAAGCGTGAAATGAGTTCCCAATCGCGTTAGGCACATGTAACTTACAGAAAAAACAAAATGACTTGCATTTTATCCAATTCGAAAAAGTTTTTTAAATTAAACACAGGTGTTCCCAAATTATACGCTGCATTAGGGCGCAGTGGCTCATAAAATAGACACTGAATGTCGGCTCCATACAACAAGCGCACGCGCACCTTCTAACATGTATAAGTACATCTTGAATAAAGTCAAACTAAACGCTCCTTTGTATTGATATACGTACGTACGTATAGGCGTTAGTCGAACGAAGCTGGATTTTTGTTCTTATTTTGTCAGCATCCATATTCTCAAATATCGGGATACCGAAAACATAGTAATTATACTTTTCACGTGAGATGGAATTTGGATAGGACACGTGCGTCAGAAAAAAAAAAAATAAAGGTATTGGTAACCTTTGAGAACTACTAGCATGACTCAAACCATTCACCCAAATATGAAGTGAAGATTACAAAGACAGTGTTAATCAAACATGACAAACAATTTATTTATAGAGTACTTGACTGTTTTTTGTGTATAGTAAATTTATTTCAACATTCTCTTGAATGAGACATTTATAATTAATAATAAAGTTACACTTTCTGCTATAAAGGCACAGTATATTGCCAGTGAAAAAAATGAAACATTTTATAATTACAAAACAACAGTCAAATAATCTATTAATTCTTCAAGCATGCACATAGAATAAGTGGTCATAAAGACGAAGCTAAATAATCTGTTTAAGGCCACCTTTTTGCTATCTTGCTTTAGTCCTTTTTGTCCGGGCAAGTCCAAAAAGAAGTCTAGTAACAGTTTATCTACGTTCCCTGTGGACAAACGTACGAATTTCAAATCAAATACCAATTTCAGAAAAATAAAAAAAAACCTTTTGTTTTAAAATATATAGTACTTAAAATGTTTTCGTATTGGTATACCTAAATTCTTCGATTTTCGTGATAGGTCATAAAAATAATACAAAATCTTTTTTATTCACCATAAAAACTACCATATATGAAATACATCATTATGACCACTGATTCCTCGACCCAATAAAGTTAGCGACAACTACAATCTTATAAAATCACAGAATTTATAACATCAATCTGCCTTTTGCTGTCACAACAGAGAGTTTTGAACTTCCAGCAATATCTATTATTGTATTTTATAGAAAATTATTTTTTATTAATATAAACGTATGTATATTTTGTTCTGCATATTACGCACGAAAGTGAGAAGACATAAGTTTTATTTCACTGTGAATAGTTTGGTTAGATTTTATCTTGACTTCGTTCCCACACATTTACAATATTTTTTATATTTTATTAGGTCGAGTGAGACCGTCAATCATCTCAATGTTTTACTATTTATACACGTGGCATACATAATAACCTTAATGTACACCAAAGGTGGATTGATGTTAGTTATTTATATAAGCAGTAACTAGCAATGTAATGGAAGGTTCGTGACCAACCTTCTCCTTGTAGTTGGCCGCAGAGGTATGGTAACTCCTAACCATTCGGCCTTGCAATTTTTTGTGATCGCTGATCGACTTCGGGTCGTCGAGGAACCCATCCAATAACAGGTTATTTGCGTTCTCTGGGGCCAATATTGACCTTTTAGTTATTATATTTATTCAGCCGCAAAAGGCCCTGACAGAGTGAAAACAAAATTTCTCGCTATATACAATAACTACAAGATTAAAAAAAAATATTTTAGATATTTGTGTCCCGGGCATTTTACGTCTGTTTACCACAATTCATCAGTGACTGTCAAAATGGATAACGGAAATTTATTAAATACTAATAGATTAAATTTAGTACAAAATGCCCGAGAAGTGAAATTGTTGTTTCGAATTAGGTCTAATATACAGCGGTGCGCTTTACACAGTGAATCATTGCATCCGAGCGCTTAAAATAGGTACGAAGACGCAGCGTTTAATTATTAATTAATATGGATGTATTATTTGTTTTCATCTTAGTCATTTAAAGTTTTAAATATGTTTTGCTTTGCACTCTATAAGAGGATAGTTTCGAAAAAAATCAGTAAAAGATAGTAATTAAATATCAAGCTTAATCTTTAAGCAAATGAAAGATTAAATAAATCTAAAAAAAAATTTCAATTGAAAAACTTTTTCTTTTTTAACTTTAAAGCTTTATATTAGAGATTGATGTGTTTCACTTCTGGCTCAACCACTGTCCGAACCAGAAAAAAGCCAGACTGCTGTATAGGCTTAAATGTCTAATAAGTAAGTGATATGTAAAATTTTTGTATTCACAATAGGATTGTGTCATATTGTCTTTTGTTGTCTTTTAAAAATTTTAAAAATTATATTTAAAAAAAATAAAAACCTTGAAACTATTTTATTGCGATAAGTATTAATTGAATGTATGTTGGCCTCCTTTGTGGCGTGTTATTAGAGATAAGTTCATATTCTTATTTTAACTGCATAGTAGGTTTTAAACGTTCTGTCATATTTACTGAGGCCGTTACCGTTACTTTGCAAACTTCAAAACTTAAACTTTTAAAAAAGATTTTAACACTTACTTGGGTCGCAAGCATATGGTGTCAAGTCTTTGACGCCTGCTTCTTTAACAATGTCTTCGTCAATAGCAAAATTACCAGTGTATGATTTAGGGTCCCTGCAATTAACAATAAATATAATTTGATGAGAAATATATGTCTTACTTATAACTACCTAGCTACTGAACCCAACTTGGTAAGTGCTGATATACCTGACTGTATGTGCGGTTAGGCGTTGTATATTTTATTTCGTATAACACATCGAAGTGTCTTTTTGACATGAAAAGGTCAAAAAGGATCGCTAAATCGTGCAATATATGAAACTCAAATTCAGATTCAGTTTGAAGAGTTTTGGTCTAATTTTACATTTTCATTCATTCATTTTTATCATAAGTTATTTTTTTATCACCAACTTATCATTTCCTTATTGTTATCATTGAAATACGTTTTTCATTAATAATTAACATCGAGAAAATGGCAGCGCCTACAGTTTCTCGTCAAAAACTCCGCGAAGCAAAGGGATACTTTACAAAAGTATCTCGAAGTCATAAGTAAAGATCGAAGAACTGCATTATGACATGTCTTAATGGCCGTGTCAAAAACGTTGTTAATAAAAAAAAGTTATTAACGGCGACATAAGAAGCAATATTTTCCATGGCTAGTATGATGCACTACACTTAAATTTAAATAAAAAAAAAACATCAGGGTCGACCCCGAAGTTGTCAATTTTATTATAATACTTAAAATTAAAATAAAAAGCTAACATACTTGCAAAGCATAAGATAGGCGGCATCAGAAACAATATCTGGTATGCGGCTGCTCGAGGTATCTCCTGTCAGCATTTCGATAGCTGCTGTTGCAATTGCTAAAATATACCAATCAAACATTTAATTAAAACAGAAAAATCTTTTAACTTACATTCACACAGAGTTCAGTACTAAGTATTAAAATTGGTATTAATATAGATGTTAGTTACTGTATCTGTACAAAGGGGGCACATACACGGTGAAGTATAAAAACCGGCTGTACATGCTTAAACAAAATAATAATAATTTTTTTATCTTATCTTATCAAACTCCAGTGATTAATGTGTACTCACCAGTCTTTGGCCACAGGGCATTCACACCAATGTTAAATAACTTGAATTCTTCACTCATTCCTAGGACACACATGGACATTCCGTATTTGGCCATTGTGTATGCCACATGGACAGAGAACCTGCGCAAAGAAAGGTAATATAGTTAACATTACATCACATTACAGCTCAGGGTGGCATAAATAGCCAGAATGTCTCTCTGAATACAAATTACCAATGAATACTAACCACTTGTTGGTGGCAGAGAGAGTGGACAGTATAGTATATTGTTGGAGTAGCCGGAGTTCTTCACAATAAAAACCAAATATCGATTTCAGTTATTTTTTAATGTTACTTCTTCACAAGTCGATTTATCACTGACGGATGCCGTCAATACTACTAATCAGTCAGATATTTTAAAACATGTATAATATGTGAAGAAATATACTGGTATTGTTATTATGAGTTCAGAGAGGCATTCCGGCTGTTTGAGCCTACTCACCCTTAAATAAGTTCAGTATAAATCCCATATCAAAATAGGACAAAATCTATTATTTTTCAAACTGTCATAACCTTTTGTAACTTAAAGGAAAAGTTTGATCTAGAACAATTGGTGGTCTCCCCTTATTTATAAACTTACCAGTGAGGATTCATATTGAGTGGCGGTGATAAGTTGAGAATATGTGCATGGTCACTCTTCTGTAGCAGGGGTAGGCACAACTTTGATCTGTGGAAATAAAAATTGTTGTTAACAGATATCTAGAGTACAAATTTGTAATGTAAGTATTGTCTCTACACTGTATTATAAGCATGTGCAGTGATACAGTGCAGTGTACAAATAGAGGTCTTAAAAAGGTCTCAAAGGAATACTTTTACTACACCAGTCTATGACTCTTATGACATTGAGAAAGGTGTGGTAAATTTTTGATCTTAAATAGGCCATATTCCACTTTTTAGGAAGCCCATTATATGCCTTCCAAAATTGTATATAGTTCCTATAAAACTGTATAAATTAAGGTTATTTGACAGATCTCAATGAGTGGGATATACTGAACATTAATTTAATTTTGGATTCTACCAAATTAGATCTAGAATAGAATAGAATTGAATATATCTTTATTCATCATCAACATCAGCCAATTCAAAAAGGGAAACACTCAAAAAACTTTTAACTAATTTTGTACAAAGGGTGACCTTATCGCTAAAAGCGATCTCTTCCAGGTAACCTTAGGATGGACAGGATTCAAGATAAAGTACTTGAGGGAAGTTGGCGACGTATAACGAATACATACATGATAAAACTTATTACATACAAACAATAAATATATACATACATAAGTACTTACTCAATTATAGCATGTATACACTACATAATACATAATTACTAAATCATAAAGTTTACTTACGCTAAGAATGTTCCTCTGGTATTAATGTTATGCATGAGGTCATATCTCTTCATGTCTGTGTGGGGAGTATCCGTGAGAGAAATGGCAGAAGCATTGTTAATAAGTATATCAATTCCATTGAACTGAAATGATAAAAAGAATTAACACAAAAATAATTACCAATTTCAAAACAATTTTATTAACATCTATTATATTTTTTGAGGTAACTGATAACAAACACTGTGACATGAGATTTTTATAAATTAAATGAACGTAAAGAGATTGATCGGTGACAATATTCCAAGACTTATTTCAGATATTCATTACCTTTTTAACAGCCTCATCAATAGCTTTCTGTATATTTTTCTCATCTCTAACATCTACAATAATTGGCAATGCTTTTCCTCCAGCAGCTTCAACTGTAACCAACAATTTATATTGTATGTATAATTTATATTGTTCATTAGTTATGGGTGTTTTATGGTTGTTTAGTATATGCCTGACATTACTTATTGCTGTCTATATTTCTTTGTTATCTAATTATTCTGTAGGTACTCAGATAGATGTAATAGAGAGTAAGCTCTGTATAGATGGAGTACTATATTCTATCAATAGTTTAATGGATCATCTTTAATATTATGGCTTCTCGTTTCATTAAATTCTGTCAATGTCAAGTCAGTCATCATAGTGACCCTAATAAATATAATGTGTAATTTTCAAGTACACTCTGCTGTTAAGTACTTAAATGAAAGCAAAACCCATCACCTTACTACAAATTATATATGAAATATATCTTTGCTGAGAACTAATTGGTATTTATAAATTTGATGATATTGATTGTTATGTCTTCAAAATAAGGCAAATTATAATTTTTTATATGTTATCTAATAAATTATTTATCATTATAACTAGATAGTGACAAGTTATCAAATATCTACACAGTTTTCATACAAGAATTTTTTTTTATATAGTATTACCTCATAAATATTGCATCAATATAATAGAACAAAAATTAATAAGTAACTAGCAAACATAAATTGGCAACAACAACAAGGCTATCCTTAGACATATCAACATAGACAACACATCAAATTGGTTCAAGTTCAAAGTCCACAATATGTTTCATTGGGAAATTTATGTTTATTGACATAAACTTCTTTTAAATAGAAAAGAAAAGAGTTTATAAAATATTCGCAAATAGAAAAGAGACACTAACTTTCCTCGGCGGCAGTGTAAATAGTCCCCGGTAATTTTGGATGGGGTTCAGCCGTTTTGGCTGCAACAACTATATTAGCACCATCTTTGGCAGCTTTTAACGCAATAGCTTTACCAATACCACGAGAAGCACCAGTTACAAACAGAGTGCGACCGGCCAATTTGCTAAAAAAACAGAAATTTATAGTTTTCAAAATAAATTAAAAAATAGAACACCGCGCTAAAAATATTTTGTTACAAGTCTTACCCAGTATTAGCCACTAAGCTCATTTTGATTTATTTTGGTGACTACAAAATGAAATTTAAAAACTAAAGTTTTATTGTAGCCGAGCTGATTGCTTCGGTCTTTGGAGTTTGGACTGAAAAATTATTGAACAAACCAAAACCAACAAAATACAAACTTCTACTGCGATGGCACTGACAGTGACAGCTATCGAGTCAATGACGTGTAATAGTGATGTGAATAAAAGGGACCACAGTTTATGTGCTCAGTGAGCGACCAAAAGTTTGGGTAGCGTCAACGCACTCAAAATCAAATACTACAATATAATATCTGAAAATAGCGTGGTGTCAAATAGGCTTAACATCAAATCTTAACATTAATTTTATTCATATCAAGGAATACCATACCATAATCATCTTTCCAACTTTTCCAGCGTTAAAATACAGCGACGTTTTATCCTATTGATTCAAAATGTATAAATGAATACACTTTCTAGTAATCCATTACAGCATAATTCATTGTCTTTTATTGAATAAATTTCTATTTTTAAGTATTCTTATTAATGTTGAAGATAGATCAAGAGAAAAACTTAATTATGCACAAAGACAGCATGACAAAAAGACGGGCTTTCTTATCTCTAGAAGAGGTGACTGATAGAAAAGCATAAGAAAGAATTTATTTTAATAAATTAAAGTATTTATTATAATTATTTATTATAATATAATTTAAATATATATGTATAAAATAGTCATAATAATATGTCCATTAAAGCAAGCTAACTTACGTACCAAATAGGCTTCAGGCTCAGAGGGCTAGACAAGTTTCATGTCGATAATCGTAATCTAATATAACTGTACTTTCACCTAATAATAATGGCTAATGGATGGATGTTAATGGCTGAAAATTTGCTAATTTTTTCTTCAAAAATAAGTAGGCAAGTTACAGGTTGCCCACGGGCAATGGACAGTGAATTCACAAGTATGGCCACTTGGCGAAAGTAAGCTGTTAAGTCTGACTTGTACTGACTTGAATGTATTGACTGAGTACATGATTGAATTAAGTTGACTTCGCAACATGCCAACTTAAGAACTATCCTCGTGTAAACCAACCATAAATTAAGTTCATAAATTTGGTGTTCAAATTTTAGTAGACGGTTCTACTAACAAGTTCTACTAGGTAACTATAATCATACTACGTTACCAGAACTGTAATCGTACTAACTTTTTAGGTATTTGATTTAATTATTTTTTTTCGAAGAATGGTATTGGTAAGTATTAGGAATTGAGTCTATGTAAATGAAAAGATTTTTGATTTTGAATGGGAAATGAAAAATAAATAAGAAACTACAACGATTTTAAATACATTTATTTTGTGCATCATTTCATACTTCCACTCTTTCTAAATCCTAATATTTTAACACCGGATAGGGTGAATAATACATATTCTAAAATAAACTTTAATTTAAATTTATCATAAGACATTTAGTTAGGCTTCAATACAATTGCATTTTCTTCATCTATGGCTCGAATCTTTTTATCTCATTACTTTCTATCATAGTATTTAATAATTTACACCCCGTTTTGTACAATGCGACTAACTACAAAGTAGAAATACACTCATATTAACTAGAATGAAAATAATAGGTATTTAAATTATTTATTTAATAAATGAGTATTACGAAATAATATTTTTATAATTTGATCCATTCTCACTCATTCAACTATCGGAATAGAGTTAAAATCTAGTCACATAAATAAAATTTATTGAATACTTTTAAGAGATCTAGGTTGATTATAACACGTAGAAGTAGGTATGTCTAAGTAATGGAGGATGTATTTTTTAAATAAAATCTATAACATTAGGACAGTAAATAATTTTCTTTCTATGCATCTATACATATGTTGATGATTTAAAACACAATAGAATCAATCTATGTTTTCGTTACAAACACATTTATTTATAAATCATATCAAATTTATTTTATTTTAAGGTGATTCCGAAAATAAAATTTTATGCAAATATATTTTCTTACATTTAATAAATGTAATAGTTGATATTATTATGAAAATAGTAACTCATAGAATATTTTAGGAGCAGATAAAAATGAAGCCATCATGTTCATCTGAAGCCGGGAACCCTGTTTTCCTCAGAGATATGATTATAGTTTTTATGCAAATGGAAATAATTAGGCACTTTTTTAAATACAGCAGCAGCTATGGCAACAAGGAAGTAACGTTGATTTGAGACCAAAAATCTATACATTCTTGCCAACATAAAAAAAATCGACAAAAAAATCCATTATCCACTTATTCACTAACAGATAAATTATAGTAATTCAATTTTATAAAATAATTATTTATGGTACCTTTTTATAGTCACTGAATTAATGACGGAAATTGAAAAGAAATGAAATCTGTTTTCGTTTCTCGTTATTTAATAAAAATTTTGTATTTTTAGAGGTGCCTCCTTTATTGATGCTTTCTGTATCTGTTATAAACTATCGCGACTGAATACATCGGCTTAAGGTGCTACTAACTCAAACGTACCAAATATTTCCTAAAATAAAAGGCATTAGAAATAGAATTTTGATCTCAACCTAAAAATAAAATAATACTTTTTAACTTAAACAGTAATTTTATACGACAATGAACCGTATTCCGTAATTCACACACTAAGCACACTTCTATTTTCTCAGTATAAAATTAAATGTTCTACAGTACTTAGTTTTAATAATCTATCAACGGATTGTTTTGCTTACTAGGCGTTTCATTTTGATAATATGTCAAAATTCAACGCCACGTAAACTAAACGATTCGTCGACAGCTTATGAAGCCCATTATAAGACAGTTTCAATATAAACAAATGGTGTCCAATTTTTGGTCTAATGAACTTGTTAGGTTTTATGGGGTACCGCTTTACTTCAGTACTTCTAGTGTAAGTTGCAATCGAAGTCAAACTCAAAACCAATACAATAGTTGAATTGTCTTGATCATGTTTGGGTTCATCTGTCGAATTCAACGTCAATGACAACAGCACATCTGTTGCGAAGTATTGCAAATGTCATAGAGAGGGATAATTTGATTAACTTGCAACTAACACTATGTTACAGCTCTATAAGTAGGAAATTCGAATGCTCCAATTATAGCTATCCTACTCCTGTACACGCTAATAGAATAGAGCTACCGATACTGATCCCCTAAATATAGAATTAGCGAGTGTATACAGAATATTCCTTATGTCAAAAGACAACAGAACAATGGAGTCTTGTTACTAAGATTCTATTATAAACTTAAAACAAAATGCAGAACCCTTTAAACTGTCTGTTTCTTTCTGTATGAAGATTGAAGATAGTTATAAAAAATATTTAAAAGAGGTCTGAATCATGTTTATCGTGAGCTGTCAAATTGTATGTACATAAATCACAGCAGCGCCTCTGTTGAGAAGTATTGGAAAAGAGTTTTTGAATATGCGATTGTCAGATTAATGCAACTACAATGGAAACGTCTCAATACGACTGCTTTTACACTAGGGGTACGGTAGTATTATGAAAGAGTTGCATTCGTGACATAGTGTGCACATCAGAATGTTGCCAGCTGTAGAAGCATTATTAAATTCATGTTAATTCAAAGTTTATTCCTTTATAAGTATAAATATACAAAATTTTGATGAAACATGATTTAAGATTGCTATACATAGGTATGTTGCGTTCATCGAAAGGTCCCAATAAGTACTTACAAAAATTGACATACAGATATAAGAATTGATAATCTATTACATTAGTACACCATCAAACTATGTAGAGATATTTGCTACGTATAGTAAACGTGAATTAGAAATTGATCTATACATGGAAAGCTTATAATATAAAAAACAAAATGCATTTACGACAGTCAATTAGAAATTTTGGGCCTAACAGAGTACCTACCTTCCATTCGTCTAACATGATTAGAACGAGAAAACAATATTGGCAGCAGTTCTGTTTATTATGTAATTTGAATTTAACTATAGATGTAAGTACTGGTAGTAATGACAGCCACACATCATGTGTCTATATATATGATCTTCAAGTGTTGTATATACCCTTATCTATCTCCGGTATGATTTACATGAAGAATAGAAATGATATTACGACAGTAAATTAAAATATTACGCATTAATACGCAATATTTAAGTTTAAGTAAGTTAAATATTTGATATATCAAAATAATATCTATAAACTAGTATAGTACATATTGTCGTATTATCATCTCCACACTTTAACGATAGCCTAGACTATGTATACTTATATTACAATGTCAATAATAATGAATTGACAATATTTCATTTTATTTTTTACCCATTAACAGAACTATACTTCGAGGGTTAAGGGCTGATTTTTCACTCGTCATAGATAAATGAAGTCTCGTTTTTATTTATATCAATGACATTAGTATTGCATTTTATTTTAAAAACAAAAAACAAATTTGAAACCTTTTTTCAGTTTTTAGCGTCTATATTATCTACTTCTGAAAGTGCAATTTTATTTTATTTAGTTACGCGAGAATAGGAACTGAAATATACCTATGCAAACGCCAATAAATACGAAGTAACAATAAAGGTATAATATATTGAAAAGCACCATAAATTCTGTTTGCTTAGATTTCTTTATTTTACTCACAACTTTCCCCTACCTATTTAAAGCAAACTATAAGAATTGGCACCAAAAATAATTTGTATACTCTAAGTAAATGAAATGGGTACTAATTTTATCTCTACTGTAGTTTATATTAAAATCAACCATTACAAAATGTTTCCTATAGCAGACTCCATGAGTAGCGATATTTATTTGACATTTAATACTTTTGTATACGTTGTTTGAATCCAATGTTACTAAGCTTTTTTCTTATTGCATTTCTACCTATATACAAATACATACCTACTCAATATTTGATCTATTTGAAAGATATTAAGATATATATTTCTTTAATATAAATTCTTTTTGATAGATATGTCTATTTTAGTTAATGTCTCTTTTAGTGTCTTTCATATTACGTTCATCTTCATTAAATTTCATATATTCTTTCATAGATCTGAAACTTGAGTAACAAATCAAACCAAATTATAATAAAATTAGCTATATATTCATATGTACGAGGGCTGCTTGGCTGAATGCTGTAACGCCGCAAGGACATCGTGTTTGAGTCTGACGTACAACCGTCCTTTCCTCCAAGGGTTTTGCAACTGTAACGGCCTAAAGTCATCTCTGAGACATCTTTCCCTAGCTCCTATAACAGCGACCAGACAAAAGTCTTGCAGTTTCTCAGGACCATATACTGGGCCGGGCTTGCCTTTAAGAACCGCCGCCATATTGAGCTGCTTGACGACGAGGTCGATGACCTCGCGGGCCGACGTGCGCGGCGTGACATGCAACTTGAGGGAGGTGCCTGTTGCGAGGCCCGTGTCATATGCAGCGAATACCTGGAATATTTCACATTCATGTTAAAACTTTGGATTCAACAGAATGTCTTTTTTCACTTTAAATCATTTATGGAGGTTGTTGTGAGGAGGTTGTAGTGATTCGAGTGCTCTGGTTTTGATTACAAATGGGTTGGTAACGTCCATGGGTAGGTCAATGAAAATTTGTTATCTTAAGCTCCTCTGATGCTAAAACTTTTGATAAAATACTTAATAGTTTACCTGCAATATCCCTGGTTTATCTGGCAACCGTTGCCCAGCAGTTTTCTCTTGGCGTTCTTCACTATCACTTCTCTCATCAGTCTTTGGAATTTTATTACTATACTCAGTGTCTTCTTGCGTCTCTAAGAGCGGTTGCCGCTTCACGCAAATGTTAGGCTTAGCGAACAGGTCTTGTCCTGTATCTGTAAAGTCCACCTCTGAAGACTTCACGTTAGTCATACTCTTTGAGGTAATAACATTGCT
Organism: Acentria ephemerella; assembly: GCA_943193645.1. Taxonomy (NCBI): domain Eukaryota; kingdom Metazoa; phylum Arthropoda; class Insecta; order Lepidoptera; family Crambidae; genus Acentria; species Acentria ephemerella. The sequence continues at coordinate 2,574,987 of OW971886.1, read as the reverse complement.
GGATGCCCTAAAGTGTTTTCCCTGTGGACGGAGTTTTAAAGGAACTGATGTTGAGGAAATCGGACAACTCTGACTCTCTGAGTCACTCGACAAGCTCTGGGCGGATTCAGACACATTCCCTTTAGATGTCCTCACGCTGATCATACTTCCTGGGTAGAACCCTTTCACTGTGAGCAGAGGACTTGAAGTATTTGACACGCTAGAAGTGTTAATACTATGCGGCCGAGGCTTTTGCTCTACATTTTCGTTTTGAAGAACTAACGTATCTTCGCTACGTGACGGAAGAAGGCGATTGTTACTCGTACAAGCAATATGGGCATCGGGGGATTTGATGTCAAATTGAGAGTTACTGCTCATAAAATTATTACTAATCACACTTGATTGAGTGAATTGTGAATCTGCACTGCCTTTCCTAGAAAATTTAACTTCAGCGCCCAAATATTGTGAACTCGACAAATTAATGGTAGATACTGATGACTGACGGGGCGCTATACTTAGCTGTTGTTCAGATTTACTGAACTCAGGATGTAAATTGGTATGGTTTCCATTACCAGCTGGGCCCGGCCATGATCCTCGACCTGGTGATGTCTTTGTTATTTTTCCATCTCTTGATGGTATTTGTAAAAAGTCAGTTTTCAAATGGGAATCAATTATTTCGGCTTCAGTTCCATCAGAACAAGTTTGAGGAGTTTTGTCCAATACGTGTTTTAATAGAATTCCGGAGCTAGGTGTTGCCTTATCTTTATCTCTCGCAAAACCTATCAAATCCATCAGCCACCTTTCGGCTTTCCATACAGTATTTAAGTTATTTTGTAATTCTTCTAGTTTTGTTAATCGTTCTTTGGCTGTTTGCAATTCAGTGCAGGAAAATGCCTCCCTATGCGAATGAGTGGCTAGAGCTACATCAAGTTCTAAAACGCAACTAAGTTTGGAGTATTTGTTCAGGATGTTACTGTGGTATGTTTGCAGGTGGATCATCTCAAAAGCTTGGATAGGTAAGCTGAGTAGGTCGCCTTTTTGGAGAAGTATTTCCTTTTGTCCAGGTACAGAGCAAGCTTGTTCGGCTGGCGGACAGATCATTATGAAACTGACGTCATTATTGAGTTCTATGACCTCCAGGTCGTATATTCGGTGGGCAATGACGCTTTCAAGGGGTATCTCCATATCTTTAAAAAGTTTTCGTGCAGCGTTTGCAATTTGATCTAGAAACATTTCTTGAGATTCAGAGGGTTTCTCCTGGACGCCGATGGGCACGAGACTGTTCATCGCTTGTAGTTCTTCAGACGGTGTTTTGCCAGATTGTGTTCTTAGATAGTCCCATTCTTCTCTGTAAAAATATAAAGTACGTGACTAAGAATGAACATCAAACTGCTACGAAGAAATTTATTAACTCTGCCTAATTTAATGTATTGACACCACCTGACGGTAAGCTGTAGGAGATAACTAGCTCTAGTTCTAGCCACGTACACCTAGCCAAAAGGTACCTTCTGAAGTTTCTTCTGTAGCAGCTCATGTTGTATACAGAAGGATATACGTGTGCCGGTAAGGTATACTACTCTCTATTTGTGCGACAAAGAAATGACTTACGAAATCTCTTTGGCGTCATCAGTAGAGGCTGAGACTGTGTCTATAAGTTAAGTGTTGTTAGTTTTTATAGAAAAAAGCAGTATGAACTAATTTTCCTATGTATTTTATTTTATATTGTATTGTGTGTACATTAATGATCGTAAAAATCCTTAAAATAATACTAGTCGGTGATATACTGACGCAGAGACATGCGGGTTGTCGCGCACGCGCGTGTGTGGCGGCACGTTGGGCGCGCGCGCCGGAGCCACGATGCGCACCACCTCCACCGACGACTGGAGCTTCAGGTAGCCTAGGTACAGGCCGCGAGACAGCTGCACTCGGGACACCTGTGCCATACAGATAAATGCGATTAATATGCGTTTAAAAAATAATAGAATAGAGCTGTCATCTCATTCTGACATAAGAACATAACCTAACTTACTTCAGTAGTTTGCCATGTGGTTTGCATAAATCGTAATTAAATTCATAATATCATGAGTATGAATATTAGTTAATCAAAACTTAAAACAGTTATGAGGTCTACTAAATTAATGGAATTTGCCATCAAGGGATCTCATCATCTATTTAAGTCTAAATACATTTTAAAATCAGACGCTTGGCAGATTAAGTATGACTGAATATATGAAATAATATGCAAATATTTATTTGTGACTACATTCGCCATGCGGTGTTTTTTATACTGTACTAATAATAATACATAATTTGGGCAACATAATAGGTGTAGCGCAAGACATGAGTACTACGCATCCTGCGGGTCGCCGTTTGAAGATCACTGTGGGGAGGCCTATATCCGGGTGTGGTAGCTCGGCTAATATTATTAACCCACCTGGTGGTAGGCGATCTGGTCATATACAGAAGCCATGAGCAGTTCACCGATGGTGTTGTCTTCGCTGAACACACGCCGCCGCAGCCTCGCCACTGGAACCCAGCGTGAGTTAAGCGCTGATACAGTCTTCACAGACCGCACATTGTTTACACATGATAAGACCACGGTGCCGTGAGAATCTCTTAGAGGCTTGTGGTACAGTTGACCTGGAATAACAAAGATACCATCATCAACAAGCAGTTTTTTTTACACAATTTTTTGAGAATACTTGACATATTGACACGTGTACCTGGTACAGGTGGTATATAAATATGTTTTCAGGCGCTATTCCACAGTTGGAGTACGAAACAAGATTGAATTATTTAAATAAAAATTTTACATGTATTTACCAAGGGTATATCGCGTCTTGATAATTTACAAAAATTGTTAACTCTGTTAACTGTTCTCAAAGTGCTTGCTAAAAGCACTTTATTTATTGAAATAATTCTTTTATTTTATTAACTAAAACTCATGTAGATTGTGCACCAAATAATTACAGTTAAAATGACATATTGATATACGGCGCATTGGTGACAGAATGCTTACCTAGATCCTGTATGCCAAGGGCAGACTGCATCTGCGCGGCGGCAGTGAGCAGCTTTAGCCGGAAGTGCACAGACGAAGACGTGTGCTTCTCCATGTCAGACCGCAGTGCCTTCACATCGTCCCATGAACATGACACCTGGTTAAGAAACATCATCATTTAAAAGTTCAGCAATTAAGTAAATCCTTCACTATGTGGAAGGTCCAGCTTGCAGGACCATTTTAGGTACTAACTTTTCTATTTCAAAGCAATTCTGAAGACAAGAGACATCTCTGCACGTCTCTACATTATTATTATAATGTTACGGTCAATTAATGCAATGTTTTAATTGATTTCTAGATATTGCTGGGGTCTTTGAGATATGGTATCACGTACCGTCAGTTGGGCTAACTGCTTGTTTCACTTTCTTTGATATAAACGAAATAATAAATATAAATAGCTACAGTATATTAGTAAGCTTTTATAAAGGTATGTAAATTATATAATGTACGAACCACTTATTCGATTTCCGTTAAAATTAAAAAGGTCTCTATTTAAATGGACTCAATTACAAAACTTATTTTAATTCGTCAAATTTAAACTCCACCACCGCTTCGACGAATACATTAATTTGATTTTTACGTATTGACATAGACTATATTTTACCTCCATGCAGGCGTAACCGTAGGTGGAAGCCAGTATATAAAAAAAATATTGCAGAGTGGATATTACCTTCATAAGCCAATGGAAGTCGGTGTAGATGCAGGTGGGGTATGTCTCATCCACTTCAATGACTGGCAGGAACTCTTCGCTGGTCACCAGTACTTTGTCTTCGTGGTACAGGATGCATGCCAGGTATACGCCTCTGTAAATTAAGAATATTTTTAATAATTATATGCTAAAACATGAAATTTCAATGTAAGCAACGAGTAAACTATTCATCTAGAAGTGTTGTAATTATATAATAAAGTTAAATAGCACCTGTAATCTTCCGAGCACAGGTGTAAACTCAGTATAGACACATACAATCTCAAAAGGTAGAATCGCGTTTTAGAAAATGTCTTCTTTAATTAATATTTCTTACACTGACACCTTTTATTCCTAATCCAATTTAAGCATAACGGAAAATAATAGATGTAGAGATATACCAATTGTATACCGATTATTGATATACCGATTGTTATACCAATAGGTATAACAATAATCTCAAATCATCTCAGAGAACCTCGTTGTCGTTGTGGTTCGAGTTTGATTACGATAACGAAATCAATGCAACTTCCACCATGGTTGGTCACTGGATAGCTCAAGCAAATCATTTTATTTTGAGTTCTTCGTACTTTGTACGTTAAGCCATTGAACCCGTGTTATCATCGCAACCACTTTAACCCACCTATCCATATTGGGACAGCGTGGTGGAGTTAGTACCCTAACTGCCCATGTGTTTCTTTTATGTAAGAAGAGAGTTGAGAGAAGTTGTCCTCAGTAGTGGGACTTATGTAGGCTGACAGGCATGATGAAGATGACGATAACAAAATGAACCAATAAATATAAACAAAATGTTTGTATTATTACAAAAATATTTTTGCGAACCGAATTGAAATGCGGGGTGTTTCATACAGATTTAGTGACCACAAATAAATATTTAAAATGTGACGTCATACTTAATTTACCTTCGAAGATTTTTCTGGAATTTGCTGGCGGCAGTGAATAGCTGCCTAATGGTAGCAGTCTTCTTCTTTGGTAAGCGTGGCGGCTGCGTTGGCGGCCGGTGCCGTGCTCCAGCAGCGGCTGCCGCCAGCGCCTCGAGCGCTGCTGCGGCGCCGCCGGATTCACCTCGGCTGGCTCTGGATGATACATCACGCCAACCTGTGTTGATTATTAATAGAGCTTATAAGTTTTATGTCAATGACGTCACAATATACTAAAAATTCCATTCCTTTCTCATTTATATCCTACTTACTGCTAGGAACTACGCTTCTTGGTACTGATATAGTGAAAGAACCCCATCCTTTGATGTTGCCAGCGGCCGCTCTGAAGAAGTATCGCCTGCCTCGCGTCAGACCAGTGGCTAGCACCCTCGTGCCTCCACTTGACAAGGAAACTGCTACTTCTCTGTAGCCGCAAACATTTGAAAAGTCCGCGCGGGACGACCATTCAACTGAAACATACGAACGTAAGTATCATTTTAGAACGGGAACAGTGATATTGTTGTACTTTATAAATGATAATCTCTAACTTTGCCTTGAGTTGTATTTAACAATATTATACTAGGTTGAGCTGCTCTAAATACCTCTATATTTGGTAATGATAGGCGGTTCTCGTTGTGTTGGTTGCGTAGTCCTTACGTCCCGCAAACGTACTGTGACTGCGTGTGCGCCGAATACTTCTAGTTCAGGGGCGGGAGGCGCGAGGGGGCTTCGTGACTGTTGCCACCCGAGGACTAGCCGTCTGAAAAGAAAATATATTCAAAGCTTTATGGAGTTAGGGATTTAATATTATAAAATTATAGTAAACTGATATTAACGTTGCTAGACATTAAATTTGTCCGCCAGATAAAAGTAATGTCTTTTTTAAAAAGTTCTTCAGTATGAAGATTTTTCATGCTATATTTAAATTATTATTTTATAGCTTTTCCTTAGGATTTTAGGTTTTTCATTTTTCTAATGTACTCTTAAATTAAGTTAATTAAGCTATATATTTTTATATACATACACGAAGAATATTTAAAGTTAGATCAAGAGAGATAGAGCATAGTGATATGTCCCACACTAATTTAGATCGACAAATGTTACGTCACAAAAGATCTCAGTTAAATAAAATCACTCTGTAGTGTTATGTTCTTGTGGGTATACGTTAAACAAAACATTTTCGATTTTTATAATGTAGGCTATGTGCGAGTAGTAGACTAGATGCTACGGACATCTATATGCTACGGCGTAGCATATAGTCGCTGGCAGTTACCGTAGCTGCCGTGATAATCTCCATCAGGCAGGTTGTGTGCTTCTTTTCCACCCCCATCGTGTCAAGAAAATATTTTATTGTAACAACATGCTTATACTGTTCGATCAGAATCATTTAACAGTTATGTAATATCCAGGAATTTTTTTTTTTATTTAAATAAGCTGAGGCCATATGATTTTAACATTAAATATCTGAGTGAGTGAGTGGTTTATGTAATTATATAGACTCACTTGAGCATTCGAATTTTTCTCTCCCAGTGCTGAGCTTGCTTGTCCTTCTCCGAGCCAGCGCCGCCTGCGCACCCAGTTGTACCAGCCACTTGACCTCCGGCGGCAGATCTACTGCGCGAGGATCTTTTATTAATATATAGTTAACATTTGAAGAAAATAGAAATTCTAACGTTTAGCTTTGAAAAAAAAACGAGAAAGTTTAGAAATGAGATAGTCGAAGCTAATTATAAATAATTATTAGTCGTATCTATATGTGTGGAAAGATAATAATAGCAATTCAGCTTTGTGCAAGCTTATTTAAGCAAGCATTTTATTATAATCATTTTATGTTAAGTTCTGAACTTGGTAATGAAAAGCTGTTAAACATACAGTACAAATTTCATAATAGAATATATAGGTTTAAATAGAACTTAAAATATAAATCCTCACTTTCATCTTCACTTTATAAACATACCTGGTGCAAGCGTCATCTCTACATGTTTTGTCCTGAGTACAACCGAGTACTTCATGCAATCGGGACTCAGCATCCCGTAGCAGCAGTCGAAGGTGCGAACCGAGAGCTTCCGTATTCTTAACTGAACATAATAAAATGAGCACCATTATCTAGAAAATCTAAGATCTCAAAAATAATGACACGGTTGTTATTAGCATTTTCAATTTAAAGCGAGATACTGAAATGATTTTTTATTCGAAGACTGGTAAAATAATTTCAAATCGAAATTTGAAATATTAATGTTTTGGTTGAAAGAAGTTTGTAAGTTATCTACGAAAACTGTCAAAGTTTTAGGCAAATTAAATTCTTTAGAACGTTCAAAAGAGAAATATATTTAAAAATGTAAAATGATATAAGATTTATTATAAAAAGTTAAATTGCGATCTGTTTAAATTAAATGGATTTTTATGACTTGTGCATTATTAATGGTTTATGTGTGAGTAAAAAGGAACATTTAAGTTTACAATGCGCTTCTAATAAAGACCTTAATTAAAAGTAACTTAACTTAAAGTAATAAGGACCTTATATGATTATATATTATTTATTACATTCTACGACTTGACTACTTTAAGCTTTATTTACTTAATAAGGCAAATAACTGGCAAGCGAGTGACTCGCAGGATTAAGTATAAATTTGGAATAAGAAAAATTGTTAGATTTTATGAAAGCGATAGGTATCTCTATTTATGTTTTAATTTATTCTTTTTTATTTTTAATGCAGGTTATAATTAAAGAAAAAATATGAATATTATTATATTTTTATTTTTTTGTTGAAGTAAACTTCTGAAAATACTTTCTAATGATAACAACTATAACAACTTGACAACTATTTTGATAACAACTGGTCAAGATATCTATAGAAGTTAGGAAGTTGCTGCACAACTACCTAATGTTATAATCAATGGACGTTCTCGAGAGAACATGAACTGTCATGTTCTCTCGAGATCGCCCATTCACGTCCGAGATACTGAATTTATTTCGACTTCTATTATTTCATATAATTTCAAAAATGTGTGATTTTTGCAAGTGAACTTAAAATTTTAAATTGAATGAATAGATGATGTTTGATCATTGAAAATATTTATATGAAGAAGTTTTTTGTTCGTTATTGTAGCTTACGATTTGTGTAGAAGGAATAGTGGCCGAGCTTACTGTGGGCTATTCTGCGTTGAAATCACAAATTTTGTCTCGAAATAATATAAATTTAGACACCCAAGATGGCTCTATCTTTTCAAAAATTTGCCCACTTACACCATATTTATACAATGATTATTATTTAACCATTGGACCCCAAATTTCCAGTTTTTTCTGTTCAGTAAATTTGCGTAGTGCTACGCCATCAAATTTACATCAAAGGTACCAATATAAAAACTTTAATAAATAAAAACTTATTGACATTTTATATCGTATTTTATTGCTTCGTTTTAGGTTGCTGGGCTAAAAACACTCTATTTCGACAAGAAGTTAAGTGTGCACAATATCAAAGGAAAGTGGGTACTGGGTGCGTGCTAACGCGACGCAATACCTCAGCTGTTGCTGGTAAAAAATCGCCCACTTGTGGCCGTACAGTCATTCAGTACCATAACCTATAATGTACTAATGTGGCCGAGTACATAATAATGTACTCGGTCAGGCCAAATATTTGTATGATAAATGCGCGAATATTTATTATAAGTTATGTTTGCTAATTTATGCACATATGATGTATATAATAATAAAATAATTCCTATATATTAATATTAAATAGTTTTTTCGTTAACCAGTCTAGTAACTATACCTTAGTAGTCTTATGGATGCTCAGTTTGGACTAAATAATAAGTATACTAATATCAGTTCATTAACTAGACCAAGTATTTAATTATTATTCACATCTGTGCGAGGCAAATACTCAGTTTACGTGATAAGCCTAGAAGCTGGTGTTCAATGGTGATATCATATTCATAGTATTTTAGTTATGATAATATATTATATCCCTGTTTACGCACTCCCGCAATCGTGATAGAGGAAATCAACTCGAAAACAATAAGCTGGATAATGAGATAATCAGCAGATAGGCGTGCCAGTCGAGAGTTCATTACGGAATCAATGTGATGATATGAAATAGATTAATAGATTTAACGCGAACAAAACCTTTTGGGGACAATATACATGTTGGTATGTACTGTGCAGCAAAAATAAGATAGCGATAGACGTGCTAGCGAATGTTGACATTGTAGACGTGAAATAATGTTGACTTCAGTGAGCTACCGTATGATTTACGTTTGTAATACTAATACATAATGACATAGGTAATTTGTAAATGTCATTGTAAATACTAAAGGCTAAGAGAGTTTCTTGCGCCGCTACTTCCCTGCAGCTACTAATTCGTCGAAGTGGTAGTAGGGTGAATTGGAAATATGCATACTAGGGTTAGTTTTAATATTAAAAATAATTTATTTAATACATAATTATTTAATTATGTATTAAATAAATTATTTTCTATAACTGAGACAAATTGCACATATTCCGTGTTATGACGATTTATAAGAACTTAGTAAATGAGTCTATTTAAATAAAGATATTTTGACTTTGACTTGTATTCGTCAAAAACGATGCAAAACAAACTTAATTTTTCAAAATTAAATAATTTAAAAGTTTTAGCTGAAAATCATGGTTTTTATTATTATCTATTTATTTAATTATTGAGATAGATACAATTAAAAATACTTTCGACTTACTTCCCTATTTTTATTATTATTTCTTTTACAAACACATTGCATATTTTATTGAAAACATTAAGTTGCAGGTGTAGATTTGATCTTATCTTACAATATTACAACTGACACAATTTAAAAAATTTAAAAGAATACAGGAAATCTTTTTAATTTACTTTGGAGTAAGATTGATTCATATTTTTAAAACCGAAAACTGACAAATGAAACAAATAAGTAAAATTAAACTACTTCAACAAAGAAATATCTTTTTGTCTGGTTTTTGGCTACATCACAAATTGAAAAATGCATCAGGATTTTTAATAGTAGCAAATAAATTATTTAAAATATACTTACATTGAGCACCCTCTTTGGCTCCAAACTCCATGAGCATCTTGGCCAGGGGTCGGTTGGCTGACAGGACTGCCACATCCAAGGGTGACAACCCATCGGAGTTGAGACTGTAAAGAAAATTGAAATCAACTCACATTCGTCCTACGAAATCACTAGTTAATAACTGCGAAAATTCATTCAAAAAAGTGCCACATCTCTCACTTGCCAATAAGGGGATTCCCTATAAAAGTTGTACCTACCCCAATCCTGATTTTAACTAAATTATTTAAAATAATATCTATGTTTAATAAAAGAATTCCTATTTAATAGTGTAAGTATTTATCAAATGATGATCGTAACATTATGGACGTTCGCATGTTGCGAAAATTGAAAATAACGTCTTTTTCAAAGAACCAAATGCTGTGTCAATTTTAGAAATCCTCTACATTTCACGATTATATAGTAATTATTATTTGTTATATATTATATTGACGTTAATAAGCAGCGGTCTTATAAACTATCAAGCCGTACAATACAGATATAATTAATTTTAATTGCCTCGAAGTACTTGGAGAGATGTCGCTGCTCAATAAAATACCACTTTGATACAATAAATTTGAAGGCGCATATCTTGTCGCTCTATCGAACCTAACTATTGCTTTTACCGTACGGATGGTTTCCAATAATTCCTTTTTAAAAATATGACAGTTAAACGCAGCTGCGTAATATGAGTTTTACAAAAATTGAAAGATACATTTTTGACTGTTTAAATCCTAACTAAATCTTAACTACTAAACAGGAGTTCCCGTGTTCAAATCTCGGTAGGAGATGAACATTTGTTGAAATAAATTGACATGGTATATTTATATGTTTATTTAATTATATATCTTAAAATGTATAGCCACATAATAATTTTCTTCGTAATATTTTAGTTCGCTGCTGATTGATGCTTAATTTGGCATAGATAATTCTTAAATCGTAAGTGTGAAAAAGCTGATGTGTTTGTATGTTAATTTTTTTATCGTTAACCCTAAGAAACTCTTCGTTAGTTTCTTATTTTGAAACTTCTATTGCTATTTTGATGGGAATCAATAGACAAGTATTTATTTATATTATATATGATATATTTATTTATGATTATTTTATTAGCTCTTATAAAAATATAAAATGATTCAATTTAAAAAGTTATCTAATTTATAATTATTCTGTTGAGTTGGAGCTAATTGAATATAACGTTTAAAATAAATTTTGTCGCAATATTACAAAACATGGTTTCAAATTAGAACACGTTTTAGAATTAAATTTACAATTGAAGGTTCAGATTTAAATTAAATTTAACTAGTCTGTAGATAATAATTTTGATGAAAGAAATTATCATCAGAAAGAAATAAATTTGAAATCACAAAACAGACGATTTCTTTGCTCACCAATATTGCCGAGAACAGTCATTGTTTTATACGTAATGGTGAAGTGTTTCAATTCCTATGAGCACTATATTGGAATGAAAGTTGGTGTTTATTGGATTTTTGCAGAAAAGATTCTATTATCGCATATCATTCGATTTTGTAAAAGTTTCTATAAAGGTCGATAACGAAAAAAATTTTGTTGCACTAATGATAACAAAAAGTAGTGTCATAAGGGACGATGGAGGTTATAAACATAATTATAGAAACGAAGGTACATTCGTAAGCAAATTAAATGATCAACAGAGTTACCGGACTGTATTGTGGTCTCGTTAACGCTTAACGAGTAGCGTTATCTTGATGGGTTCATGTTTATTAGCTGAAACAAGATGTCTGCGCTTAAAACGCTTACTCAAAGATTTAAACTGTATCTTTGCGTGTAATGTTTAACCATTATTTAAAGTTATTTTCTTTTTACTTATCATCAAATACGAGTTTATATAAAAAAGTTTATATTTCTACAGTCAATAACTTTGATATAACAGCCGGACAAACAAAGAGTCATTATTTATTTCAAATGTTATTTATACCCAAAATAAATTCGAGGTGGAAAAGAAAACTGCTTCCAAATAGATAATTAATAACACTGAGCAATATAACGAATACTAAATAAAATTTATGACTTTTTATATTAATCGATTTATTGATTTTTGTCGTGTTTCAATTAATCCCTGTTCTCGTATCTTAAAAAATTGATGACAAGTATTGAATTGCAAAATGCAGGGATAAAGCAGGTTAGATGGAAAGGGGGACATCCAGGTCAAGAGGGCTATCAGCTTTCCTCCTGAGGGCTATCTAGCTATATTTCTATAAGTACATACTAACAAACGAGTTGCCTTTGTCATCGCGAACTCCTATGAGATTTTGCTCTTTTACACAAAGTCTAGTCGGAAATATAAAAATAATTTTTTTAACGTAGGTTTCTTAATTTGTTGGTTACTGTATAAATACACAGATTCCACCAGAAAAAGGAAAAAGGCAATTTCTATCTTCTCTTATATATAAATGAGTTCATAAGTCAAACTCAGAAATGGCTTAACAGATTTCAATTAATTCTAATACGTTTTGTTTGCTACATTACAAAGGTGCGGTGTAATAAAGAAAATGCTAAGAAAACCTAAAATAGATAATTTAATATGGAAAATATTCTAAGTGACTACTACTTATAAACTGTTTTTTTCGTTTCGTTTCGCCTCCTTACGAATGTTCTGCTTACTTTCGACTAAGAATTCTATGACTTCTTTGACATGGGAGCAGAATAATTTAAAAATGTATCTTAACGTTATTTTACAGTGGTGACTAATGTTGGCTGTCGCACAGTTTTTATAATCAGCGACTGTTAATGTTTTACTGTAAAGTCATATTATATTTACTAAAACTAAAAGTGAAGGATACCACATATGCATTTCATTGAGGTAAGTGTAGACAAAAAAACCCGCGTTATAGTGTAATGTTGTGCATACTTTACTCGTGATTATTATCTGTGGTTTAAAACAAGAATATAGTAATGTTCTCGATGCTGAGGAAGCATGCAAATGAGTTATCGTAATTTCAAAGTTTTCATACAATAAATATATAATTCCGTTATTTAATTATCGTTTCTTGCGCTTCCAAATATGTCAAAGGTTAGCGATTCCGTTGACACTTTAAGACTCAAATTGATTAGTACCTCACTCTTTCATTATAATTTATAAGTAAGGCTTTAAATAATTTAAAAGAGTTACCAAGTTAGTAGGCACTTAGACAATTCAAGTCTTTTATTTTTATTTTACTCGCCATGTTTTTAGTACAAATGCTTAAGAATCGTCATTTTAGAAACATTAAAACTAATCTATCTTCTTGTCTAATTTCCTGTCGCATTTTAGTATAAATGAGAGAGTCGCGCTGAATCAATGGTACCACTCCGTATTAATTAAAGAATTAAATCCAATCTTAATTCATTTCTGTTGATTTTCAATTTAAAAAATTAGAACCGTTAGAACAACAACTTTGTTTTATTTATTTAAATAACATTATTGAACTCACTAATGTTTCAATAATGTTATTTAAATAAATAATACAAAGTTGTTGTACTAACAACGGTTGGAATTTATTAAATTATATTTTTTTTGTTGGATTTGTCTCGGCCGTGAATATCGGAATAACTATTCAAGGATCGGAAAATTAAGATTCGGAACAGAAATAAATATAAAAAGAATAAATTAGTTTTGGAACTGTATCTTTATTTTCAATTGACAGCTTACGACACGCACGTTCATAACATACTTATAATAATATGTTACGCGTTACTAAGTTTATTTCGATAAAGCAGATTACTGGTAAATATATTATATTGGTAATGTGTTTAATTTTCCATAAACAACTTTGTAACGTCATTCAAAACAAAGCTTCTGTCATAAGTTTAAATCTGGCTTTCATAAAGAAAAGCTGCTTAGTTACTATAATGAGGTTCAAGAATATTCACATGATAAGAATTGATTGGGAACTTTATATATTTATATTTTATTTTAAACTTTATAACACGACGTAATAAACTTCAAATGTCTTTAATTTCCACTTTCTTATTATTCTGGGGTTCAATAATATTTAGATGATACAACCAGAGCTTCTTATTGATTTACGTTTACTGTCTTTTTTCTAGTAGTATTTTATAGTTTGTAGGTAAAAAAATTCAACACACCATGTTTTAAAGTAGATACGTAGATAATTTTGATTTTTTTTATATATCTTAGTCAAATTCATAACAAATTCATTCAGTCTAGGTACACGGAAAGAAAAAGAATTTGACAGCAGCCATTTACTAAAAATGTTTTACCGTACTGCAGTAGATATAGGTTTATTTATGTTTAATTGAAATTTATTTAAGTAATTTTTATAAATCAAAGTCGAAGTGAAAATATTCGTTTGTCTTTTTTGTTGGTTGCTTCTTTTTCGTTTGACAAACGCATATTGTATGAGTTGTTTTCAATATTTCACAACAGAGGCACTAATCGTTTGCATACAATTGACGACAAACACGATTGAGACAGTGTAGTTCGATTGAAACTCACACTAGGGATACAACAGGTTTCCCATTATTTTACTAATAACATGTAATTGCAGTAAATCATCTAAGTTATTGAATGAGACCGTAAGATTGTAAAAAAGATAAACGCAAAAAATTGTCAAAACGTTTAAAATTTCAACATCAATTCTGTGTGTATTGAGCCTATTTGTGTGAAGCAGTATTTAATTATACTTTATGTACCTGTTGACATCAACATCCGTGGAGTCCAAGATGTTTCTTGCTTTGTCCAAGTATCCATGTTCAACTGCCGCGAAGAGCGCTGAAACGGAAGGAGAATTTCTAATTAAATAAAAGACCAGAAATATTGAAACAACGGCTTCTACGATGTATTTTAATAATTCAAACCATCTTATACACTGTTACAAAGGAGAAAAAGTTAAACTTAAAGCAAGAAGTCCTTTTCGAAGAAACATAAATCAAAAAAATAATAAATATAAAAAACTAAAAGGAGAAAAATAAAAAGAAAAAAATACCATGCAAGTGTATGTTAACTTGTGTGATTTTGTCTTGCTGCGCTCGCGCATCTTTCTGTTGACGCCGCGTTGCCTTGTCGAGGTGCGGGGGTAAGGGAGCGCATGCGCTAAGCGATGGCAACTCCCCCCCGCACCCCTCTAGCAGCGCACCGTACTGGAGTTCTGATTAAAAATAAAAAAAAAACTAAGAAAAAATAAAAAGAACCAAAAATAACTTAAGACATAACTATATTTTAAAAAATATCTTTCCTAAACATTGAATATGTATGAAGTAAATAGTTAGTACATATTTTATAGTATTATTCTTATAAATAATAATAAAGGAGCTGGCAATACTTTCCACCGTCATTGACTAAATTCTTCATCAGTTTGACAGTGTTTATTAAATATTTTATTAATTTACAATAAAATAATAATAAATAAGTTTTGAAGTATTTTTTTAACAATAAGGAATTGTCCATCTATTTATATATTCTTCTAAAAGAAGTCTTCTTTCTTTGTTATTTCATGTTTTGTTGATTTAAATTATATTTAAAGTGTGTGTATTTGTCACGCGTTATAAGTTTAATCTTGAATAATGATGTGGAATTATAATATAGCCCCTAAATACTACCGGGAGTGAATCATCAGGTTGTAGGTAGTTTTTAGAAAATTATAATCGTACCCTTTAATTTTGTTTGTTGTGTGTAATGAGTAATCTGCTTGCAATGAGCAAAGCCTGTTATATATCATAGATAAGCAACTCCTGTTTATAAATTATGTAGGGGAATAACGGCTGCCATCGTAATTATTTATTTAAGTGATGAAATAAGTAACTAAGAAATTGTTTTCTAATGGTAAACAAACATCAAACACCATTACTTGTTTACAACAATTACAATGTCGAAAGGATTGCATGCTTATTTAAACATAGCTAACGTCAAAAACAATTTTACTGCTTTGATAAAATGATATTCTTGTTTCTTAGGTATAAAGTGTAATGAAATTACCAAATTAAAAGCTAAACAACTGTCTTTTGAAAATAATTATTAATTAATATAATAATTACCATTTCTTTCTTTATTCCTATCGTTAATTTAGATTAAAAATTTATATTGATATATTTTTCCATAATAAATTAGGCAGATAATTTTTATAAATTTGTTAATATCTATAATAAAATATAAACTTATGTTATTTGAAGGTTAAGTTACTAATCTTGAAAAGAACTAAATGAAATAACTAAATAAATATTAAATCCTACTAACAATGAATAATATTTGATTGTGATAAAAAATCACAGATTAATAGAAAAGACAAACAGCCAAATATTTTTATATTAATACTAAACTAAGTTTGTCGTAACAACAAATAATTTTTCTTTTCTTGTATTATGAGCTTCAAATTATCAATTATAGGTCGCCCTAAAATATGTGTGGTTTATTAAGTACATCGAAACACATCGTTTTTCAACAAAACAAATATAAATGAATAGAGCTAATAACAATTATAAAAGCATGCTAATTTTATAAACAAAAAGTACGGACCAAAGAGTACGCAGGCTGTAGTCATTAACTAAAAAAAAGCTTTTGTTACACGAAATCAGAGCTATGATCACTATAACAGATTAATGGTAGCGTCTACCATTTAAGGAGTACGTTACGTCATAAATAAAACAAGTGATTACTATGTAAGATATGAACTGAATGGCCTTTAGTTCCCCGTGCCTATCCTGTAATAGAGAAAACTTGACAAACAAAAAAGATAAAGTTTAAATGATATTATTGTGTTGTGTCTTACTATCCGATTTGATTAAGTTTTTTTATATTTGGAATCGGAACTTTCTTTCCAACGCGGGGCCAACGGGAGGATTGCACTGGGGAGTGGCTATTCGAATAACGATACTGCAGCCACGACATCGGTTAATTTAAACTCTTTAAGCATCCATCTCAGATTAGGGACCATTTCTTATCATACCTTTTAAGTTACTACAATATCTGTAAGTGCGTTTAATTCAAATAACGTTTGAAGTTATACTCGTCTATATTAGTAGGTTTCAAAGACTATACAATATCAATAAAAATAGTGTTTGCTATAATTGAGCCAAGGTACATTGGGTGAACGAATTGAGCACTGTACCTACAGCGTGTCCTTAATAATGAACGAGGTTAAATACAACAGCCTTATATAGCAACATTCAATACATTACGATTAGGTTTTCGATAGTACTGTCAATAACAAGGTAAACAGCTTACCCAATATATCGCTGACAATTAAACATTTATGGTTTTGGATTATGGAATTCTCAAATAAATACCTGAATAACTGAAGTGGTGTTTAAATTTGACTTTAATCGATTTATTTTGTCAACGTTGAAATGTTTCAATTCAACGTTGACATGATTGTTATCAAATATAACAATAATGTATTGAAACCACTAGGCTTAAGATTCAATTTCCATTATCTAGCTTAAGGTAATTATAAATTAATTCGCATGAGTGCAGACAGCAACATATCCATCAGCAAACATCGTAAGTACCACGAAATCAATTTCCATAATGACACGAGGTGAAAGGTTCCCATTATTGTATAGTAAACACGTAACCGTACACGTTCGTGCTTCAATATCGTGCGTCGATGCATCGCGTGGAGACGTAGACGCAGTCTTACTTAATTCTTTGCTTTAAAAAACGCATGAAAGCAACAGTGATGTATCGTTTGGCTTCAAGGCGGAAAATATAAATGCGAGGCCGTCGCGTGGAACGGCGAGTGATCGACAAAATCGGTCATGGCATGGCATCGCCTGGAGGCTCTTTGTATCGGAAGTCGGACATGTGTAGCGGTCATTACAACTCCCATCCGTAGTCGTTTCGAACACTGGAATCGTAACTTTTTAATCACATGACTATCACATGGTTCGTTTAATTAAAATTTACACTTTACAACTGTACCTAGCTAGTTACTAGATTTAATAACGTATAAAAATTGAATTTAGAACTGACCGCAAGCTAAGAAATCTAGCATGTCAGACCAATATAGTTTCATAATTACAACTGAGATGGTCGCATGGTTTGGAAGCTGCAGGTATTGTGTCCACTGTCTGAATCTCACGCGTCATGTATCTTAAATCTTTGAGTGTGCGAAAGTGACACCTTGCGGGGTAACTAGGTTGAGTGCAAGTTCAATTTAGTTCTCAAATTAGTTTAGCGCTGAGGTCGGCGGGGATGGCGCTCGCTCGCTCGTGACAAAGTGTCGTAATAGTCCCTTATTAAATAACTTTTTCTTCACTTTTCAATAATTCTTAACACGTAAGGAATATGCTTAAGAGACTTCTAAAATCATTTTCCTTCAATAAGTTCAGAGAATTTATATTAGAAGATTTAGGGATTGTTTTTATGGAATAATTTCACAGGGAGTTTTACAAAACGTGGCTTATACTTAGGACCCCTCATTATATAACTTTAAAAAGTAACAAATCACAGTGGCTTTAACTTATCTACTTCAGCACGCAAGGGTAAAAGATAGGAAATTAACTTTAAAAGAAGCTCTTTACTACTTTCCTTGGTGTAACGTAATAAGGGCGCAGATCTAACTACAATCTCCGTTCTCATAGCTTGATAACGGACAACACTTTTACTATCGCCATAAATTCGTCTTACTAAGAAGAAAGTTGTAAAATAATTATGATCAAATCAGTAAGTAGTTAACACAGCAAAGGTCAATGTCTTCCATGAACCATTAAGTTTGTAACTCTGTAAACTCTCACGCAGTTTGGCTATTGTGGTTTTGAGCTTATATAATGTTAATAATGCTTTATTACAGTTTGTTACACAGAAATAATGATATCAGTGAAGGAAAGTACGTCAGTAATTGCGGTTATATTTAAGTACACTCTTACGAATAGGAACATGTAATATATTTTTGCGAGAACAATAAGTTACATTAAAATATGCATGTATATATTTCATTTTATTATTATATCGACTGGTAATATAATATGTTTTTCAATAAATTATTACATGGCAATGATAAGAAATGACAAATAAGTTGATGATACAACCGAATGTACTGTAAATTTATAAATAGGATATCTTTGGGGAAAAATAAACATAACTAATTTTGTCTGCTTTAACAGACTTTTTTTTTATAGAATAGTTAGGTAGTGTTTAATTTTTACTGAAATATCGGAAACCGATTAACTAGTAGAAAACCGTGCTACATATCTGACAACTGGAGGCTTACTAGTGTTCGAGTTAGGCTTACTGGATCTTACTAGAGTTATTCTTCTGTCAAATCAAATTTGAAATAATCTTCAACTTTTATTGCAATACTACAATTACAAACATATTTGCAACTTATTACGCAATAAGTTAATTAGTGATTGATATTAATGTGATTATTATAATTAAGATCTTTTAAATTATCGAACAACTAAAATGGAAAGTAGTTTTCTTACAATTGGTAACGATTTTTTGCTGCACCCAACGAAACACGGAGAAATTACAGATACCATATTGTTAACCCATCTTGTATGAATCACTATGAAAATAGCAATTGTTTTTTTGAAATTATTGAAACCAAAGCACTCAATCCACAACGCTAGCGTGTTCCTCATCACGACTCGGAAATTACCATAAGCAATTCAAAGTACGGATATGAAAACTTCTTGTTCAATTTAGCGCTAGTAAACTCAAATCTATCGTCGAAGTTACAGTTAACAACAAGTTTGTTTCAAATCGAATAGAAACTTTCCCGAGATAAGAGTAAAACTTTTTAATCAATTTCTAAGCTGTCTTTTTCAATTGGGTGGATGCCTTGCGTTACGAAGATTACATAACAAAAAGGGTAGATGTCTCATCGAGATAAGAATCTTTTTTTCGCGAAAACTAATTTATATAATATTTTTAAAGATTTTTTTTATTAAAAAACAAATACTATTTTAACTTAATAAATATCTCTGTAGATTTGTGTATAATCGAAATGTTTGCTTTATTAGCAGCTATGATTTCATTGCAATGCAATATTCTTAAGTATTGAGTTAACTTTCTTATCAGTCTGATGATTGTTAGGTCTTTATATGAGTAAGGAATCTCCGCAAAGGTTTTTTGATATTTTAGTACTTTTTATAATATTTTCACATAGTTTCTCTTTGTTTATCTTTCTTCGAATAGCATAATTAAATGAAGTTATTCAAATCAGAAGATAAGAATTGTAACTGTATGTGTAGTAAGTAAAATTGTAGGTATAGTTATCTGTGATGTACCCAGATATCTGAAACAATAGACTTTCTATTGCGCTCGCGCAGAGACTGAGTACTAAGGGACAAAAGGTGGAAATGTTATTTCCAGATGGGACGCCGATTAAAAATGATTTATCTTGTTACCTCACAACTTTAGCAGCGAACACAATTGCATTTGATTTTATGAATGAATAATTATATATATATTTTTTATGAAACTTTCTAAAGCGGGGTTTAAAAAGAAGAATTTATTAGTATATTTTCAGTTCAAGAGTTGAACCATGAAGACTTTAATTAATATTTATTCAGGGACAAAAACGCTTTTTATAAGATGTGAGTTGATCTTATTGACAGGTTCAGCTTATTTTCTCAGAACAAAAAGTGTGTCATGAAAGCTAAGCCTTTAATTATGATACCAAATATCTCTATTCGTAATTATCTGTATTTAGTAACAATCTCATTTCACCGTGAGAACATACATCTAAACTCGTTAATTCTCTTTTTGTTCGGAAGTGTGAGACCATGGTTTTGTCATGGTGTATTAAAGCCTTGAAGCTGGTATGACGTAATAGGTACTTAGTGAAACCCCGTCTCGTTTAAATTTTTTTTTAATTTTAATGTCTTCGGTACAGAAAAAAGTAATCTTAACGCTCTTAAGCAAGCGCAACTTTGTACTCGGATCAACTGTATTCAACAGCCAAAAGTTTTTGAAGCAGAACTAGCACTCTTTCCTTGCTCTTAAACAAGCATCTATTCATCAAACATGAGAAATAATCTCATTCGTAGAGTTCTTACGAAACTTATGCAATTTCCTCTTCGATTTTCAACTTGTAATTTTTCTTTTTGATAAGTATTTTTACATGAAAATATAATTTATTGTTTCTTTTATGACCCTCCTTCACTTTAAAGTTCGCCACGGATGGGTTGAGACTTTTTTGTAAAAACAAAACACAAATTTACTTTTTTTATAAATTACCTACCATATAATATCAAAATGTACGATTTCATCCGTAAATGTGTCCGAAGTTTAGGAGTTTGTTAGAAAAAGGTTTTTGGGCACTTCGCAGATAAATATCCTAACCGTCATAAGCAAACAAAATTTTATTTAGTACTGTTTTCCCTTTATCCTTAGCTATTTTTGTTACGAGTAAACCAATTTGCTATGAATAATTTTTGTCGCTCTTTTTATGAGATTGTCATTTTCTGACACTATACTAATTTGAAAAGTGTCTTGAGTGAAACCTGGCTTAAACCTCGTGCTGTCTCTATCTACCTTAAATAAAAATATAAGATAGACTCAGTTCTTAACTAGCTTCAAACCATGTTTTGTAGTAAGGCGGATAGTGTCCTTACAAATTAGAAAAAAATAGATAGTATTTTTGAATTAAGAATCTTGATTGTTGTGTTTTTTTCCGTCTTAAATTGTTTACTTCGGAAATTGAAAACTGATTTAAGTAATTTCTTTATCGTTGACTTTATAGTGATGATTACATATTGATTGATTTATGATATTGATTTACTCAAAAATAAGGTATTTTCAAACATACTGCGTAAGAGATATCCAAATGTATCCACCTAAATTGGATGAGAAATTACGCTATAACAAAAATTAGCAATAACAATAATTTCTAAATAAAAAGTAAATTTTCCACAGAAGTAAAATGCTTTCACTAGACTTTCTGATTAGGTTATTTCGGAAACTCCATCGAGTTTGAATAGATGTTTTCTGTCATATAATAAACATTAATTGCGTGCAATATTACTTTAGAGTGTCAATAAATAAATTAAATCTTAATTAAACCTTAATTTTGCAAAGAACAGAGTTGATTACCAAAAGCATTTTAACACGATTATTAAAATCTAATATTGAACATTCTTTTACTTTCTAGGTATGAAAATAAATGGCATCTGTCTTATTTAAATTAATAATGGTTAAAAAAGGATGGTCAGGCCTAAAATAAATTTAGAGTGTTGTTAAGAATTAGGCCCATTTTCAACTAAATCCCTGGGGAGAAGATAAAACTTCTGGAAAAGTTTCCAAAAACGTTAACGAGAAAGTGTCTACATTGTAAGTTCTCACGGTTCATAATAAATACACGTTTATATAACTATGTATACGTTACATGCAATATAGGTAGACTCTATACGCTATTTAGTGTATAGAAATTACTAAAAAACTGTCGACAGAGAATATTGTCATCTTTTTTTGGGGACTCTAATACTATTGGTCGCAGATCGCTTTTACAGGGTTAAAGGGGTTTTATAGAGGCGAGGACCATTGTCGGATTTGCTATTTACGATGGCGCTATAAAGTTCAGTACAAAATAAAAGCAAAAAATTGACCTGATTCCAATCCAGACATTATTGGGTTTCATTTTTCTTAAAGTTCTCGGGACTATACCGTTGCTAAACCTATTAAATTTATTTGTAGGCATATAAATTTAAGCAAACTCTACCCCAAATATCCTCTAAAACTCTACTTCCCTCAGGGACATTATGCACCTAACGTTTTTTATTAATATTAAACCAAATAACATTTTATAGGTAGTGGTTAAGAAAAAGAAATGAAAATTAAAAAAAACTTAAATAAAAGTATATTATCCTAAAAGTTATAAATATGAGATAATAATGAAGAGTTTTGATACGCATAATTTTATATGATTTTGAACATTTTTTAAATCGAAAAATGATCGGAATTTTAAACACTTCAATTAAAGAAGGCTTAGACGTGGGGATTCCCGAAGTGGGAATTGACGATGGTTGAGTGGTCAGTGCTCCTGTCTACTTAGCCTTATATTTGTATGATCAGTAGAAATATTTGTTCATTTGTTTTGTTCCATACAAAACAAACATTCAAATATCCATTTGTATGATTATTACGGATTATTTGTACCTATATCGGTGAACGGCGAGGGGAAGCTTCGCCAATTCTCAATACCTTTTCCAAACGTCATTACTAATTGGTAAGTTACTTACCAACTTTTGTTTGTATTATATAGCTTCAGTATTATATAGACGTAACTTATATAAAGATATAAACGTTGTCTTAAGGATCCTTGAATTAGGTATCGTCTATCCAGAGGCTTTACAGTGAGCCTTCTTAGCGTCCTTACTTTGAACACATTTAAAATTGGGTTCTTTGAAAATTATGTTAATAGGGTCGTGTTTTCGATGAACCAAATTCTGAAGTATTATAATCATTAAGTGATTATGATTGGTTGAAGTATTTAATGGATAGCTACAGTTATTTTATTAATTAAATGAAATCTCGATTCCTCTCACCACTGAACCTCTCATCGATCAATGATATTGAAAAACGACGATCTTAGACGGTCGTCTGGTCGAGTGGTCAGTAAAACCCCATTGTACTTAGCCAGAGTGCCCGGATTCGAATTAATTATATTTGTATGATGAGTACGAATATTTGTTCACGTGTTATAGATGTTTATATATTTTAAGAGGCTATAAAAAGCACTTTTTGTGCCGGCAAGGTGAGGGTAGCTAGGGCAGTTTGTCGCATGCTTCACAAGCTATCTTCACATATGGACTCCTCTACTACTTATCATCAGGTGGTATCGAGTCATTTGCTGAGCTTAATATAAAAAAAAATCTAATATTTTTTACATTTGGCTATTTATATTTTTTCTTTATCTATTATTCATAATAGAATTTCTAACTATACTTAATTTGGTCTAAATGATAAACTTAACTCCAAAAGTGTCGTAAGCTTTTCAAGTAAATAGTTCCTCAAAATTAATATACATATTGTTTTTTAAATGAATATAGTGAATAAATATAAATATTTAATTTATTATATATAATATGGTTCATTGAAAACCCTCTTAATAATTATTAATACCATTAATATAAGGATGACTATTCGAAGAACAAAACCTAATTAAAACTAGCATATTCAATCATAATTATAAAAAAAATATCATTTGTTACATGAAACTAAACTTCAATGTACAAGTATGTTGCGTCTAGTTTTAAATAACATTTGATTTGTACAAAAAAGGCGTGTAACGTCCATTATTTTGTAGTATACTGATGTGAAGTCATGCGTTTACGACAGTGGGAGTTTATCATGTCAACGAACCACTAAAGTTACGAAAGTTTTGGCAAGAACTTAATTAATACGAGAACTGACAGGAGCATTTTCATTATTAGATATGAGGTCATGATTTTATTTATAAAGTAGCTAATTAACTCATTAAACGCCACTGACTTGTAGCTTGCGCCGGCGCAGGTCACTCTTTATTAACTACCAATTGTGTTTGATATGCTGCTATGATATGTAGTACAAATATTGTACAAATCTTCATACTTGTAAAACATAGTAATAGGTCAGAATTTTTAATAGTCCTCTCATTTATTTAAAACCAAAAATAAAGCCACTATTTCTTGTAGGAAATTCATATCAGTGGAGATTTGGAAATAGCAAGGGTTATCTTATATTTGCATTATACTAGCCGATTTTTGACTGAAAATCTTGTAACATCCAAAAAAATATTATATATATAAGCTGTTTCTACGGTGATTGCTTTTAGGTATTGTACTTTTAGCGCACTTTTTAGCTTAACATTAAATGTACGGAAACTTAGTTCCTTATCTATTTCGTGGATATATTTAAAAAAAAATCTTTTCATAGTTATTTTTCTTCGGAAGCATGCTAGAAAGTCTTAAAGTTAAGTAACTTTAAGACTTTCTAGCATGCTTCCGAATATATTGAGATATCAAATCATTAATTTCTGAAATATGAATCCCTAAGGTAACAACACATGCAAACTTATGTTAAAAATGCTGTAGAATGTCCAACCTACTTAAAGCCATCGTATTTCCATGTGCGGTAAGATGTGAAAATTATTCTGATGAAGTTCTAACTTCATTAGAATAATTCAAAAAATAGCAACCCCTACACTATGTTGCAAGAAAGTACTTGTGTAGGTACAATAAATAACCACTTAATGCTTATAAATGGTCTGCAAAATTGCCTTATTTATAAACCATGTATTGGATATAATTGAGTATAAATAAGATTTAAGAAAAATATATTTGCTTTTTTAGTTTCTTAAAGACAAATTCGTCATCCAATAATGAGCTTTTCTTAACTTTACTATGACATTTAATTGATTGATTATTTAAATACAAATTAAGAATTCCTACATTGTTTTAGGGTAAAAAATTCAAACACAACGTCAAGTTTCTTTTCTTTTAAATTTCAAAGAGGTATAATAGCTAATATATAATTAGAAATACGGTATTATATAAGACATGCGATGGACAGGTACAATGCACTCTACCGGCAAAACAGACGCAGTCATGACGACACAGCGATGGATTGCCCTCGTTTCTTAAACGAGCAAGCAAGTGATGAATTGAATTTAACACAAAGTAAACCCCAATTTGAATTGGAGATTAATCAACGTCCAAGCATTAACAATAGTGAAATCTTATTTAGAAATTTCAAAGGTAAATCTAAGACTTCATCGTGATCTTTACAGTATACGTGCCACTACAGAGTACACGCCTACATACGCAAGAGAAAGACATGAGAAGTTCAGGCCATAATACCACCACGCTAACCCAATGTCGGTTGGTGGGTTATTGACCCATCCATGGCGAAGGTTGTATTTTTTTCGTAATCGAAACCAAAGCACTAAGAACCACTTAACCAACGGAAATCGGAACTTATTTATGAGTAAAGCTGTAAGACAGTTTCGATCATTCAACAAGTTATATGTGTATGGTGTAGTGTGTATCTTTTACGTACTCAAGTAGGCCGATGGCGACATTGGAAGTTTTCTCTCCTTGGGCGGCGTGCTGTACACAAAGGCCGGGTTGACACAACCGCGCGGCTGATGGGAGAACGTGTCACCCTCAGAACCGCGCCGAGTACGCCGATGAATGCTATCCGTCACTGACTTAGCTGACTCCGACTTTCCTATTCCTTTCAACTTCTTCTTCCCCCTATCTTTCTCCGGTGAGTATATATGTAAAATCGTCGCAGCTTTAGGAGGGATCTTCTCGGGTACTAACAAATCTTTCGCCGATACACTTTTTTGTTTCTTATTCGTAAATAAATCACTGAACTTTTTTGACTCCACTTTCCTATTCTTCTGCGGTTTTAAATTCAAGTCTATATCGCCACTTTTCCTCCTCTGCTTCGCAGGCTCCGGCTTTTTCCGCGCCATTGCAGGCGTCTTTGCCTTGTACGTACCGTCGAGGCCCGTGTATGCGACGTCGTATTCCTTTTCGGTGCTCCAAATCTGCGTAGTAAACACAACACTATTCCGTTTTATGTTGTTTATTTCCTCAGTCGGCTCGTCGCCTTTAGTCGACCGCCAGCGATTGCCGATCAGGCGTAAGGATGCGCGTACGGATCTGGAGCGTCGCAATCCTCCTTGCTCCTTCTTGAACTTGTCGAGGAGGGTCTCCATAGCCCTGCGAGGGGTGTGGGGACGCACCGGGCCCTGTGCATTGCACGTCGCTATCGACTTCGCGCACTCTATTCACTCGAACGATAGTTACGTGAGTCGTTTCGACGTTCACTCAAAGCGCCGACGCTTTGCCGAATGCGGCCGCCTGCAACAGTGATTATTGTGGTAGGGTTTCGTTATCGAGACGACAGCTAAGAACTGGCAGTAGCCCGGTCTCCGCGTGGCGGGCGTGTGTGACAGACTATACTTATTTGCACAATCGTAATTGTAAGATAGCTTATCTGATATGATTGTTTAGACTACATTTCTCATCAAGATCGAGATTTGTTTTAGTGACGTAGTATTGCAAAAAATTTAAGTGTGATACGTGGATATGCACGTGCCTCTAGTCATGCATTATTTTCATGTTTAGGTACTTATAGAATTCATTTACTGATTTTCATAGGTCGCCTTAAATTTTGAGCTTTTATGATATTTCTGTTTGGAAACGTACAGAAGTTCGATTAGAAATTATTTACATTATATTGTTAGAGAGTATCAATAAAAGCGTGAAGCGCCAGGCTCAGTACATTTTACAATGATGATTAAGCGTAAGAATTATTTTCTCTTTTCTTGTGCATTTAAATATAAACGTTGTTTTTAAATAGTTTTTTATATATTTTATTTTCCACTTTTTAGACCTGTCGTGTTGTCATAAGTTGCAATCGATTTTTAATATCATTAAAACTCATTATATTATATTATATACTAATACTTCAACTGAATGCAAAAAAATTTTTGGACCTTACCTTTTAGAGTGCGATCCGAGAGCACTATGTCAAGTTTATTAAAGTCATGTTATTTATAGTCAATATAGCGTTCACAATAACTTCAAATCCTAGATAGAAACTACAGATATTTATAACGAAGAAATTTATCGAAAAATTACACAATCATTGACATTATTTAAGGATTATTTAAGTGTAATTAAGTATCATGAACATAACAAAATTGTATTGTCTCCAGGAATTGTATGCAAAATTTCATTGATATTGGACTTTTTGAAGTGGTCCAAATATCGATTACAAATTATGATGCTTACAAGAATAGAGTGATTTAATATAATGTATATATTATAATTAATGTAGTTTAATTTACGATGGGTTTCATTGCCTTCCATGAGGAAATACCCTAAACGAATATGTTAAAGTCATTATTATCTCGCAATATTGTGGGCACTTTGGAGATTTGAGTCATCTATTATCTTTATTTTTAATTCAATAAAAATGTTTGAAAACTTAAATTCGTAAAATCATGCAATCGATTAGATAAAACTAGCCTGTAAATGTGAAAACCTTCGTTTATATATATTTTGATGTAAACAGTATCATTAATAATATTACTGAATATTTAAAATTAAGACTTTAAGCGTACTATAGCTAAATTTAACTTCTGTATAACTGATATCGACTAAACTAAAATTTACTCTAATTAATAATGGTTACTATTAAAATAAATTGGTTTTAATATTGTTATGATAACGATTTAAGTAAAACAAATTGTAAAACTATTTCTTAATGCAAAAATAAGTATATTAAAATGTATGTGATTAATAAAGTTTGTATTATTAACATGTCAAATAAAACATAATAGCGAAAGAAATGTAGTTTATATCATACATTTTTTTACAATTATCATTGTTTTTTATGTAGTCATACACACATATTCAGTTTTATCTTTACCCGTCAAACTATTAATGATGTATTGGCAATCGGTACGTCACTTAGATTTCGTGTATAGATCAATCATTTACCGTAAATTGGGTTGTATCAAACTTCACAACAACGTTCGTTCGTCGTCCTATGCATTTAGTCTTCACTATTCAGAAAATTCAGATATAGGGACTGATTACGTAATCACTACTATGTAAACATACACTCATCTATGTTAATGTCCATTTATTTCTATTCCAAACTAAATTTAAATAGTTTCGTAGCACCAAAGTGCGCAATGCATCCACTAAAGCCACCATTTGATTTGTACTGATTGCAGGGAATTTAAGACATTTATTGAATAAATGCAGTGAACTCAAGAGAACAAGTTCAATGTATACATATAACATATTAATATTCCAAATAATCATAAAAGTGTTGATTTTGACTGGTATTTTAGTTAACATCTAGCCAATCCACCCACAGCCATACCTTTTATTATTTGTACTTAGGAAAAGTTTGTGGGCTGCTTTTCATCTGTTGGATATTATTAAAACATATAATTTTATTATGACACAATTTCTATAGAATAACTGTCAACTTATCAAATCATACTTTGGATAAGAGTTATCTAAAGAATGAAAGTACTCTGCTAAAATATATGCTATATATTTGCCATTTCTAGAAAATAAACGATTTCAAATCTGTCCTTTTTTGTCCTGTAACAAAATACTTGTACTGTGCTATTCAAAATTGTTCATTTCTACCACCTACTACGAATTACTTTGCATAGATGGCGCTTTTGGCAGCTTGTCGGCGATACAAAGTTCACCGGGTCAACTAGTATTCAATAAAATTTGCAAAACCTTTTTATTGTCAATCATATTTTTCATTTATTTATCTGATGTAGACCAGCTATACCTATTATAAAAGAGTTTGTGCTCATAATGGGCTTTTAATAAGACTACGCATTTACAATAAAACTCGTACATCACTATGTATTAACTTTCCAATTTAGATCTTAACATATAATACGCATCACCGGAACTTGTGTAACGGATAATCATATGCTTAGTAATCTTTACGTAACTAATTAAATTTTATGAAGGTTTCTATAAACCAATAAAAACCTGCGTCTATACGCAGGTTTTAAAAACCTGCGTATAGACGCAGGTTTTTATGGATGATTAATATTTCATGAAAATAGTGTTAAGTAATAGTTAAGTGTTAAGTAAGAGTACAAATTACGGTTCACTGCTTGCTACGCTCGCTCGGAATAAAATCGAGATGCATATTTTCTATAAGGTCTAGTGTGGTTATCAGTAAAGTAAACTAAAAGTTCGATGGGAAAAATCATGAGAAGAACGAATGTCTCCTTTATTAGACACAGTACTAAAACATTTATCATAATTATGTAATAGATTTAGGATTTTTTATGAAGATTTCCAGTTCAGTTCAATTTATCATGTTATTCATGTCGACTATATATAATAGATCTGTTTATTTATGATTCTTCTTACAATAAAAAACTTTAAAAAGAAATTGGTTGTCTTTTGATTATTGATAAAGTCAAAGTCAAAGTCAAAATATCTTTATTTAAATAGACTCATTTACTAAGATAATCGAAAATGGAAGAAAATTTCTCACGATTGAGGTAAGAGAGTACAGCTTTGAAAGTCTTTATTGTCGTTACGCCCAGTTAAATGTTCTAATATCTGTAGTGTTAAAACATAATATACCTACAGTTATTTTAGCTAAAATACTCTTGGAATAACTGTATGGATTACAATTATACTTTACAATTTTGCTGTATAGAATTCATATAATTCCAAAATTTAACCGTGAGAGATTTTTGTGGGGCTTTTATTATTTGCTATATAGGCACTTTACATTTCACAGTTAAAGACCAACGTAACAAAATAATAATTTCATTATTATTATTGTTAAGATCTTGTTGAAATATCCTATTTATCGGTAATAAAGTTTTTGATTTGATTTGATATGGTTTACGTTTTTAGGTAAGTGTATTAAGTAAAATTCACGGCATAATATTGGGTGATAGATTTTAAGTTTAAAAAATTTACACAGTTAAGACTACCGTAAGAGTGTCAATCAAATTGTTTGAAAAACGAAACGAAGAGTGTTTTTTGGAACGAATAAAACCAAAACTGTTATTTTGTTGAACTTGAATAGCGTTCTAGAAATTTTGTATTAAATAAAATGGGCGCCAAAAACGATAATGAAGTTTATGAAGTTTATTCTGAAGTAAAAATAATTTTTAATCTATTATTTTAACCATACTTTTTTTTTGCATTTTAAGTCCAAGCTAAATAGTAAATGTCTTTATTTAAGATATTATTTATCATCACGCCAAATTACTTACATTCACATTGGTTGAGCTATTAGTATAGGTATGAAAACATATCTAACAGACAGTTACTTTCGCATGTACAATAGCTACTAGCATAGTCAATAATAAAACCACATGTCTGTTTACTCTGTGATTTAATAGTATGGATATCGCAACCAGGTCACTCGAAATGTTTGCTATATGTTCTCCAGAATGGATTTCGAGATTAAAGAAGATTCAAACGAGAAACTTTAATCCAGCATATTCAGATTAGTAGAAAGTATCTTTTATCAGTAATCTAAATCTTATCATTAAAGGACAGTATTGCCATCATTTTATCGTGTCAGTCAAGTTGATAATAATAATATTTTTATACACGAGAAAAACAGTTACACATAACACTATTATTAAATTAATCAACAAGAACCATATAAAAATAAAGTATAGAAATACAGATGTATCAAAAATATATGTTTATAAAGAGGGACAGCAAAGAGTTTGAAACAAGGAAGTAAATTGGTAATGCATGAACCAAAGAAACAATAAAATATATTTGACTTGACTGTGTGGGCCAAATCCCCTCGCCTTCCATTTTACAGGATAAATGCTACAAAAATATAATACAATGAAATTTCTCAAGGCAAATAAAATAATTTTCTTAGCCTTAATCGCTTCTATGACTTTCCAGTATAAGTATTTTTGGACAAATTTATACTACTAGGTACTATATTAATTTACAACACTTTGAAATATTCACTCAAACATAATTAATTGCTGGCAGCGACAGCTAGCAGCTTTGAAATTTACTGCGGGTAAAATTTAAAGTGGCACCTGATGTTGGTTCCGATTTTATTGTCATCCTTTTAAATTAAAATTATTTGCGTCCGATGATTCTATTTTCAAAATCACTCTAACCTTTTAATAGCGTTCGTGTTAAAAGCATTGGAACAAAATGACATTAACTGCCTTTTAAATACGGTTTTGGGCTTGGTATTTAAGACCTTTGGGTCATATCTTTATTTTACAATATTAATTCTTCTTTCTTGAATTCGCTTTAGCATATCGGCCGATGTATTTTGTCGAAAACGCATGTCATCAAAATTACATATATTCCATATCTTACTTGATGTAGCGATTCATTTTGATATGAAACAAATCATTTTCACTTAAAAAAATACAGTTCTACACGATATAAAGAATATATAGCACCCAGCCCACGCCTAAAAAACCCGCGAAAAACTCTTTCCAATATTCATTACCTGCCTTCCCCTTCTTACTTTATTGAATAAATTGACAGAGTTACGCTGAATTTAGTAAATTAATTAGATGCAGAGCAGATTCTAAGACTTTGAACAAATAAATTTCCTGTTTATTTTGCATCGGTTCCAGAATAACAAACTTATTTGACAATATGTCTCATTGAATACCAAATGCCGTTAATGAAATTCAAAGTTTACTGTGAAGCATAAATTGGAGAATTGAACTCTATCTAGAGTTTAATCAAATTATGCTTTGATTTTTTTTACTTAACTTTTCTAAGCTTTAAGACTTTGGGGAAATCGCATAAATTTTATATGCAGCGTAGATTTTTTATTGACAAATGTCAATGTAATTAGATACGTAAATTTAAGAAGTTGTCGGATTTCTAAGTTATGAAATGAAGGATGTCATGCCAAATATTAATTTAGTAAAGATTGAGTTCAGAGTAAACTCTAAATAACTCAGAACCCGATCTTACGATCCAATCTTCCAAACCACCTCTTAAAAGAGTTAAGACATGTAGGTACCATGTTACGTCATAGCAAGCAGTTACAACGATATATTTTGTCGTAGTTGTAGATAAGTAATGAGCCGAATCGGAGCCTAGCATTGTTTATAACATATATTTTCTCGATGAAGAAATCGCGTAACAAAACGGTTATACAGTCTATATCAAGATAAGCTATTGTTTTACGTTTAATAATGATAATGTGTTAGAATCTTTTTTGTTTATTTTCACTCTTTTGATTGCATTTTTACCTCTTTTCAAGCCAATTTATTATGAATTCATTAACATTTAAAGAACTATAGGAAGTATTCCGCCATAAACTATACGTGGAAGAGATGGTTCAATATTTACTAGCACGAAAGTATGTGGTAATGTATTCAACCTAATATTTCCTAATTTGAAATTAATCGCTGGTAAACTAAAGCCTATTGCAACTGTCGTTACTAGATCAAGATGGATCAAAGCTAATGCTACGTTCGATTCAATAAGCTACCGACAGATGATTTTGCTTTAGATGCATTGAATATGAACTATGTCAAAAATTAACAAATCGCAAGTAGAACCGTCCTCCAGAAATTTGTTTAGACGCAGTAAACATGTCAATTTTAATATACTTTGACGTTGAAGTCAGAAATCAGCCGCAGCGCAGTTATTAATTCATTTTGACAGTTTCTAGTGATTATCACCGAGTAAATAACCTGTCTTTTGCTACTTTACATGGCAAGATATCTACTGAGAGTAGCAGTGGACGAACTGAAAAGCAAATAGTTCTCAGTGATTTTGAGATTATTAATATTATTTAACGGCCAATTATTTTGGTTGAGTGGTCAGGCTTTAATCCTATATTAGTACTGAATCGGTAGTTCCGGGTTCCAATTATGGTCAGGTATATTGTTGGTAACTTATGATGACTGCGAAAATTTGTTTACAAGTTATAGATATGGAAATTATGGAGTTCATATAAATATTTCATTCTATATTTCTCTGATAATTAAAGATGCGAGTGAAACATTCTTATTACAAAAATTGCCTACCTTCAATACTCAAAAGTCACAGAAACCTATTTGCACAGAAATTCTCATAACAAAAGAAGACATTTAAAATTTCTATGTAAACATTCCGCGTCCAGGTAGCAGGTGATCCCTAGTTAATGTGACCCTCGCCCTAGCAGTCGCTTCGCTTTGAGCCGGCCATCTTCCGCATTTTTTTGTTTAAAAGCAACTAAGAAGGACGTAACTTCGTCGCGTTGGATTTTAAACCTTTCTCCTAACCTAAATATAAAAAGGTAAGGTTCCGCCTTTATGCTGTTTTCACGGCCCATGGGCTATCATTATCACTTGTTTTTGGACTTGCGCCTCTGCCTCCAATAAAACTTTACTTGACAATACTACACAATTTAAAGTATGGCAACTTTTATATTCATCGGTCGCTTCTAATTTTGTCTTACTATATTTAAATGGTTCATTGTAATGCTACCAAAACTAATATAGACATGAAGTTCATTTAAACATAATTTTATTAAAAATTGGCCTGTGGAGGAGAAAATAATGGCAGCAGGTTTATAATTATTATAATTGTTTATATCGTATGTTAATGTTTTTACGAAATCCGTAACATATTAGAGAGAAAGCTTGAACAAGTAATCAAATAAAAATATAAATCCTAATTCAAGCAGTGAAACCGAAACAATAATCACTCTATTAGAGAATATATCGCAATTGAAACAATTAAACGTATTATTACAACTCTAATATAACTACACCATACATAAAAGGAGCTTTTACGTCCAGAGATACGAACACAATAAGTCTCATTGTGAGCAGTCACGCGATTCCGTTGTCTGACATATTAACGATTCTACTTTGTATAACTGCTCATTTCAGAAGATATTAAACGCTGGAATAGGTACTATCATATGTAATAGCCAGTTTGATCTTTAGCCTACATTCATACGTCATTTGTGTACACCAACGCCTCGCTTGTATTTTTTGTGTTCGTCAATTGTTTATGGTATAATTGATACGTTGCAAATCCATGTAGTATTTTATAGAGTATGGAAAAAGCTCTCATTGAAAACCAGGAACAGCGAAGTATATAATTTTCATATTAGATGATATTACGTTTCACTAACCGATGTTTATTCCAATTTTGTGTAATGGTAGTGGAGGAAAGGTTGAAACCTAACGAAAATACTTTAATAGAAAATGCTATATAAACATACAATTAATTACATTTTGCTGGCAGAAACAATTAAGTTGTATTCAGTTCGAATTCTAAGCCGTGGCCTAATGATTTGTATTGTACAAAACCAAAGGTCGTATTAAACCTACCGAAATAACTTTAATCTGCGGTACTTTGATCTCGTGACTTGTTTTTGATAGTACTTACTATCAATGATCTGATGATATCATGTTGCTTTAATTTGTAACTGTTAAGATTAGCTAGGATCTTATCAATTCCGAGGATTTTCTAAGGTATAACTAACTTTACAAACGTGGTGTCCATTAGAAGTCTCACATCAGAAGTTTAAGTAAAGGCCGGAAAACATTCTAATAACGGAAACTCTATACCCATCACTGTTGATTGCGATGCAACAAAGCGAGATGGGATGTGTGTTTCCGATTTGAAACTCAATTCCGTTGGGCTCTTCGTTCACGCTGTTTTTATCTAGAATAGTAATCGTCAAATTCTGATCTCGATTGATAACCAATATCACACGAACCTAGTAAATGATCGTGTAATAATAGCATAAAGATAAGATGGCCACTGGAAATTGAGATCCTGTTGCCCCTTCCCCGGTCTATCAAATACGACATTCCATTTCAGGCTTTTAATAGATTCTATAAAAGATTGATATTATTAACAGGAGTAACAGATACAAGATTTTATTTCCAACTCTACATTAATACAATGTTCTCATTGGTGGGACAGAAATGTTTAAATTTATTATGCTGGATATCGATAGACATTTAGTACACATCAAAATAATATAACTTAGCGCCTAATGAATCACCAAAATTGTTATATATGAGCCTCTTGCCTAATCATCTATATTAATAATTATAAGGACATTTCTGTCAATTTGTTACCTTAGCACAGATTATTGGATAATAAATCATATACTAGTGTAAATGTACCATATTTTATGTACTCAATAGGATAAATACAAACATAGAGTTACTAAGGTAACAAAATGACAGTCTTCATAATTATTAATATAGAAAAAGGTTCATATATAACAAAATGTAACAAATGTCTTTCAGCTAAAGTTATTAACATTTCTCCATTTCCAGTAGGAAATTAGCCCGCAAAATGATTCCGGCCAATTAACACCACTCCAACGAAGTGATTCAATATCTTGTAGGGGTTTTAGTCTTCAAAGTTTGGGTTGGCAATACCTTGCCAAGCTTCGGTGCCTGGTCGCGTGGAAATGCAAATATTACGTAGCCTTTTGATGGGCGGTTAAATTGAAACTTCGGCCTTTATTAGTATTTTAACCGTTGCCAATGAACGTTAATTTTTTTTTATAAGAATGTAATGAAAATTGTTTCTTTACGTGTCATTATATATTTAAAATCAGAGCAATGTGATGGGACGATGCATATAATAAGTTTTGAGGTATATTGGTAATGAACTGAGAAAATCTATTTAAAACTTAACCTTATCAAAACGTTAGCATATTTCACCTGTTTTAAAATCAAACGAAAGAAGTAATTAAATTTTATCAAAGGAAGGAAAAATTTAATTAGTTTCACGGTGATGAAAAATATCTTTACTATTAAGCTGCTTGAAGCGAAAATGTACGAAGAAAATTAATAAAAAAAAACGTATAAAATTGACAGGTAGTCAAAGATAAATAATTGATGACGGTATAACTTCATTAATTAATCTAAAAGCTTATGATTCATAAATTTTGAAAGTACAAATGAATACGACTGAAGTTTGTGTAACGAAAAGGGCGAGGCGATAGCTTAAATAGGAAAATTGAGTAAAAATCGAAACAAACTCAAAAACGTGTGGACTCAGTTGTTGTAAAATTGGCACCCTTTTACACTTATGAAGCATGAATTCCGAAAACTGTTTAGAATTAGTTATTCCTACAGTGACAGCTTTGAAATATTGATTCTATAAACTAATATAGATTCTGTTTGATATATTTCTTATTCTCTGTTAGGGGGAATTTGATGGAGTATTTTAAAGACGCGATTATGAGACTATTTAAATTTGGAAATGATTGTAATAAAGAATATGGTACTTTATATAGTATTTATTATAATATGGTGTTTCTTTTGTAATTTTTTGAAAATATGTTACGTAATTCATAATCTATTTTTAACATATCTACGAGATAAAACTAAACGAAACTATGAACCGATATCTCATATATTATATATTCTTTTAGATTGGATTACTTAATTGACTTCTTATTACATTACAGTATTGAATTGAAATTTTTAGGTTTACGAATTTTCGTCCCTATAAAATTCTTAGTTTTCTTTGAATATTATGTTATTATTTAATTGTTCTTGTCATTATTTTTATGCTAGCAGTAATATAATGTTTATGCATTTTTATTCATGCAAGTACTTCGTTATATATAATTCTTTTCATTATTTTCGACTTAGTGTTTTTTTTTTAATATTGCGTGCGAAAATTGTTAACTTGTAGAAAGCGAATTATCTACATCGTATTATTATTACTATAAGAAAATAATATGCTTTCATTTTGAATGTTCATTCCTCTTCAATAGTAGGTCTCTCGAAGACCGGGCACTGCGAGATCTTATTGTAACATAGCTAGCTGCTAACAGCGTCAAACTATATATGGCCGTAGTATACACGACGACATAAAAATTGAAACTTCATGTAACCTCATTTAAAACACCAATTCGAAGCCCCACAAGGAATTAACGTCTTTTTAAAACGATTAATACATTCATTATAACCTAACATTCACTGTTACACCAAAATATTGACACAACACGCCATTTTGCTACACAAATTATTCACTATAAACGATTTTGGAAATAATTCACTTATGGTAAGTTCCTTCCATTGTCTTTTTTTGTATAAACCGTAATTTGATTTAAGAACTCGTACACAAACCATTCAAAATATAACTAACTTAACGTTTGCGACAGTTTGCATAAACAACAGTTGCTATTATGCCGTGAAGTTAGCTGCCCCGGCGCTCCTCTCAGTGCAGCCAAACGGGTAATATGGAGAAATGCCGGCGGCGGCAGTGTAGCCAACCCAACGAAACTAGCCGTTAGTCGCGCATCAGTCAACGGCCTGAGGCAAACGAAGGAAAACGAACAAACAAACTAGTGATGAACCTGTTTAGCGCACGCACCTGCTCTGATGAGATTCAATGATTCTGATCATTATAATTATTTCGAACAGAAATAAGGGATGCAAAACTTATAGTCAGAGCGATGAAATCATTTCTGCCTAAGGAAGTTATTCAAATAATCGGTTGTTATAATAGTATTGGCAACTATCAAAGTAGCGCGTCGTACGTTTATTCTAGGGTTGCCAACATTTCATCGGAGAAATATAAAATAAGTTATATAAATATAGTACAATAAAAAAAGTATTTTATGGCAAAAAGAAAATATATTTCTCCAGCAGTATATCGTGTACGCAGTGTCTAAATATAGTACAATAGTATATATTATAGTATGGTTAGCAACCCTAGTTTGTTGCAAAATAACTAACCAAAACCAAGGAGCTTATTTCCTTATATTAATTTTCAAATGCCTCAAGTGTTACATAATCGGTACTAAAAATTTTGGACTTCAAATATATACCTTTAAATATAGACCCTCATATATATATATTAAAAACAACTGTAAGAAATTAATAGGTTATATCGGGCTCGGTTTGATGATAATGGTAATAGATATATATTTTTTCGAGTTTTAAGTTATAACACTATTAACCAATGTAATGTCCACATTGATTTAATGTAATTTGTAACAAACATATCTCTATATGCGATTGCGAGCGAGTATAAATGTTATTATCATATAGTTGCAATCTAATAAGTAAATGAGGCAAAATAATACTGTTTTACCACTCAGGTATAAATGTTTTAAACATGTTTCTTGATGCAAAGAATATAATGAAAGTAAAAATACATTAAGAATTGGGTTAAATCTAACTTTTTAATTATTTCGCTTTTTCTTCCCTTCGATAAAGCAGTGGTATTAAAATCTTACCATGATCAGTAAGACATGGTGAGTAACTGAGCTTCATCAATATTATTTCATCGTATTAAAGATGGCCTACTTGATATCATAAGCAATTGCTTTTTGTTTTCAAGCGATCGGACTACTAACGCCATCTACATTAGCTTTGCGTTGGCAACCTCATTCACATCGTAAGTTTATAGAAATGTAAAGATAAATTACTTATCATTAATAGTACAATTGTATGTTGTCAAATACTTTGTGTATGTATAATTAATAATGTTTGATATAAATATAACACACATATGTAGATACTTAAAGGAAAATAATATATAATGATTATATGCATAATTATTTTCTTAAAGTTGAAAAAAATAGTGCAATGAAACATCAACCGTTAAAATGTCGAGATAATCATCTCGAATGCATTTAAATGTTTTTGTGGCTAGTGATTAAGAAAAAGATATTACCTCTTTTAAACTCTGCTTAATTTATTGTTTATCTATCAGACTAGCAAAATGTTTAATTCTGTAATTAAACATTTTGTTCTATATGTATAGAACTAGCATTTTGCACAAAAGTACATAAAAACTTTTTTTACTTTGATAATTTTATTAATTTAGAATAAACACACGATAGTTGATTAAAATCATCAAGTTAAAACAAGCCGCCTTATTAAATAAATAAATAAGGCACATTAAGAATATGTATTATTAGTAGTTTGTATATTTATATTATTATTTAAAATGTTACACCGACGACTTCAATAATCCATCGTATTCTTGTGTTTCCTGCACCCTACAGTTGTCTGGAAGAGATCGCTAGTTAGCGATAAGACTGCCCTTGTATAATGTAGCACCTGTAAAATTGTCTGTACTTGTACTTAATGGTGTACAATAAAGTATATTCTATGTACCTATCATTTATACATTTTTGTATTATAAGTTTATATTTTTAAAAATTATAAGTTTCTGAACAAGGCCCTGTGTGCATACATTGTTTGTGGTTTTAAACTTTATGTCGAAATGTGTTTGTAAGTATTTTGTATTATTAATCTAAATACGTTAAATACTCTAATAAAGGTCAAGATTGAAAATATATAAATACAATACTGAAAGTACTGAGCTAATAGTTTAATATTAATAATAATAGTTTAAATCGAACAATTCCAAAACTGCCAGCAAAATGTCATATACTCAAATAAGAAGCCATATTTAATCTTATTGGACAATTTTACAGACTTATCTTATCTCGTTAAAGGGTCGGAACTCCCGGAGCATTTCGACCTAAGGAGATCTTTTGTGTTTCCCTTATTCTAGCGTCGCTGTCCTGGAATACTTCCAAGATGATGTATTGACTAAGTACGCTTGAAGTCAGCAGCCTCATGTCTTCAGGTTTTCAGCAAGATTATCACAGTTACATCCATTTACAAAATTAATTTTATTTGATACAGCAGTTGGTATTGGTATAATGTGTAATTTATAATTAAGACTTACTATTTTGATTGAGGAATACATAAAGGAAACTTGAAGAAAATATGAGTCGACCAGAACCTGTTCACAGGCCTGACGCATGATAAGCAATAAACTTCATATGGATTCCATTGCCATTTAGTTATAATGTAAATTACAAAGTGTTAATGAACAAATATAAATTATATAATTATGGTGGGTAATAAAGGACTATCATTATTATTGTCATTAAAGTTATGTGATAAGCTGCTACGTCTCTCAATTTACTCGGTGACGTACACAATTTAAAAGCTAAAACACTTGAAGTAATGAACTAGAACGCGTCCTACTATGGTCCAATGATAGTCCTATAT
Organism: Acentria ephemerella; assembly: GCA_943193645.1. Classification (NCBI taxonomy): domain Eukaryota; kingdom Metazoa; phylum Arthropoda; class Insecta; order Lepidoptera; family Crambidae; genus Acentria; species Acentria ephemerella. Next base: position 2,534,820 of record OW971886.1, on the reverse strand, counting down.
TTTTTTAATAAGGTAGAATTTAAACCTGTCTATTTCAAACTCGATCTCTGCTTATAAGAGTAAAAGCTCTTGGTAACGTTTAACTTTTCATAGCAAGTAGGTATTCCTGTACGAAAAACTTATTAGATACTTAATTGAAAATAAAATAACATAACTTAAGTACCTACTAAGTATGTATTAGAGGTGAAGTTTAATTACGTGTAAATCAGAAACAATCATTAATTGCGTTGACAGTTGACTTATAATCTTTTTTTATATTATTCTTTTTATATTTTTTTTTCCGTAGAGTAGTAATAAGGAATGTACCAATATTCCTTAAGAAAATCTTCCGATAATCTCAAGAGAAGGTTCTACGAATTTACGTTACAAATGGGAGTAATATTTTTTTTTACACACTAGCACCTATTATCTAACCAAAGCAATTATTAAGAGCTTGTTGTTTGGATACTAGATAACGGTATAATATAGAAGGACCTCATTCTGTAATCTTATGGGAAAACCTTTGCAGGGAGTGCATACCACAACCTTAGCGTTCGTGGGATAAAATTATGGATATTTTAGTTCCAGTAGAATTTTCACAGTTAAAAATTTCATTGCAATTAAATAATGTAAAACCTAATATAAACTCCTGATGTGTTTCTTCCATGTAGCAAGGCCTAGCCCAGCTGTGAAACGTATATACGTTGTTGATGATAATGAAAACCGAATGTAACCATATTCATGCAAATAAATGATTTATTATTATTACCAATTAGCCATTCTTAAATTGACGTGTCATTTTTAAGTTCGAACGTTTCCTTACACGCCAAATGCATAGGTTCATTAATTAATTCGTTATATCTATACAATTAGCGTTTAATTGATTACCGAAAATGTTACATTTACTACACGAAACACATTTTACACGCCTAACCCCGGAAATTGGTTTATTACCTACAACAATGTGCATTACGTATCTATTTATATCGTGTCGACGTCGTATATTAACAGAGCTAACATTTCATTGAAACGGATACTTTAATTGATTAGTGCAAGTTATGGTTTCGTAATAAAAGATATGTTCACTGAAACATGACAACTTATGTTGCATGATGATGTTTACAAATTAGCAGTAAAAAATATACAGTGTGGAATACACTTTTATTTTTTTGTCTATACTCTTTGGTCTTCCAATAAAATAAAATAAATTAAAACGTGTTTTAATTTGCACGATCTTAAAAGAAGAAAATACTTTTAATTACTCGAAAAAAAGGTCCCGTTAGGGCAGGCGCAAGCGGCGACCCGGTGAAATGGTTTTCGGACGAGCCCGAGTCGTCGTCGACATGTGCTATGGCAGTTAGCCCGGAGAGGATATTTAGTGGGTAGTGGGAAAACGCATCTACCCCGAGTCCCATATACCCCAACAGTTGGTACCGTACTGTAAGGATGATGCGTAAAAGAACCACCTCCGAAAAAAGGCTATGGACGCTTGAAGCAACAGGGGTGTGACTGGCGCGTTACCGACCTTGAAAATTTTTATTTACAGTTTTTGAAGAACTCCATGCTGTACTCCATAGGTCAGCCTGCGTAGGAAATTCATTCCACAACTTGAGCGTTCGTAGGATAAAATAGTGGATATATAGTATACCATTAGGATAAATAAGTGACCATTTTGGTTCCAACGAGTGAGGACGAGGTGGGTGCCGGTGGAGAGCTGTGCGGTAGTAGAAGCAGGCCAGTGGCAACATGTCAAACTACAAAATTCGTTATGCAAGTACATAGTAGATAACGCATAAGGATAATTATAACGAAAAGATATCGGTAGTAATAAATCATATTCCCTTCCGAAACGGCTTGACCATTTATATGAAATTGTTTGTGTATATTTGATGAGATTGATTTGAGAATATATCATAAGCTTTTATAATCGTAAGTTATAAGGGAAGTCGTCTTTAGAGTTGTTTTTTAAATATAATTTATATGGAAAAACAACGTTTGCAGGCTCAGCTAGTAGTAATATAGAAAGTGTTTTAGTAATTTTATAATTATTTAACAATATTTTTTTTCTCCAAGATGTAAGAGGGAAGGTAACATCAAACATCGCCATCTGAATACATCATCGTTTGTTTTTATTTGGTCCCACTAGAGTAGCTGCTATAGTGAAAGTTCTCTGGGAAACCGCATTACGTATTATACGATTGTTTTCTGATTAATTAGTGTTGTGCGATTAAAAAATTACCATTACCGCACGGAAAATATTGCTGGCGGTAACATGTTGCGGGTGTTTAAATATTTGATGGAAGTCTGGGAGATTCATTTGATTGTGATGAAACTAAAGTACGTTATTCTACTTACTCCCGCGAAGGTTCCTGGCCCAGAAAATGTATTGCAACGGGCTGGTAAGGCACGAAGTGTTATTTAATATCAAAAAGAATGAGGCCATGTGATAGATAATAATAACAATAATAACATATTTCTCACACACCTATTATCTAGCCCAAATTATACATCGCTAAGAGCTTATGTTATGAATATACATATTACTATGTATCTAGTATATATAAAAATCAGACATAAACCGAATAAAAGATTAATTTTTTCATTAATACAACTTATTGCTCCGAAAGGAATACTGTGTAGATAGATAAAAATAAGTTTTATTATTTAAATAAATCATTATTTGGTTCGAAGAGATATAATTTTTTTTAAATTAAATTTTATTGTAAATTTAGCGTAATAACAAGATCAATATAAAAACAGGTAACCTAGCAACCTTAGTCAGAGCGAACAGTATGATATAAGAAAGGCAGATATTAATCCTCAACAGTGTAGATGAGATAATGATCATGTCCGTCATGATAAATAGCCTGCACTACTTTGATATTCGTACATCAAATATGCACCTGTCACATTATAATGATACAAAATTAAATAACACAAAATTATTATTCATTTTCATTCTTCCAAGAAACTGTTAATATATCCTGAATGATATTATTAAGCATTTGAAATATAGCTTTCCAGCACTGGACTGGTAATCATCGTTCGACTCTCGAAAAAGGTAGAGTTTTTATTGTCCTCTTCCGATTATTGTCTTGCATTTGCATGCGACCTGGCTGTCAATTGTATAGTTCAGTACCTTAATGACAGATAAAAACATAACCACAGTGTGTTTAGACCGGATTACATTTAGAAATGATAAAGATTTTCCAAATGATTTAATTTTAATAGATATTTTACCTTTGATGAGCCCGATATTAGATAGCAATGAACATTTGTGTACTGATTCATAATATCACAGATGATTTATTCCGCTATCTCCATTTGAAATTGATGAAGTACGATGATTTCATGAAGACAGATAAATATAAATTCTTTTTTGCACACATTCATATAGACAACGCAAAGATAAAGAGAAAAAACCTAATATGAGGGCGATCTTATCGCTACGAGCAATTTTTTGTAAGTATCAGAGTTAAAGTTTCAACTATTTGATACAGTGTAAAAGGCTAAAATAAAGATGTATTTTGAAATACCAGCATTCCAAATTTGAGCCAATTATAATCCAAATTGAACAAAATTAGCCGAAAAAATAAAATTATAAAATCACAGTTTTGATTGCATGAATATTTTTTATAAGTAGAGTTATTTTTACGACTTCCTAGCCAGTTATACAAATATCTTGGTGATATTAAAATTTCAAATCAAAAGTATATTTTTTGTAAGACAAGTTGGAACAACTCATATGACCATTTGACAAATATTCTTTTTACAGTGCAGTAAAATGCTAATTACGTTCTTGTATCTGTAAAATGTGGAGACGATAATAACACTTGAAGTTAGTCATCGATTGGTGACTGAAACTAAGTCCCTACCTTGATAAGTTCTGATAAACCTCCTTACAGCAAGAACAAGAAAGGGAAGCTTACCGACGTTACGGTTCGTGCGCACTGGTTTCGATCACGAAAACTAGATAACTTTCGCCATAGTTAGTCAAGTCAAAAGTCAAAATGTCTTTATTTAAATAGACCCATTTACTAAGTTCTTTTAAATCGTCATAACAGGGAATATGTATGAGAAAAATAAACAAATGTAATTAAAGGTAATAGTGATAACTTTAAGTGGGTATTAACCGGGTATTTACAAATTGTACCAGTTATAGAATTTAAATATGTACTAAATAAATTGTTACACACATACATATTACACTATTATTGTTGTACAATAGTATGCATATTCCCAATTAACCCTACTACCGCTTCGACGAATTACTAGCTGCAGAGAAGAAACGGCGCAAGAAACTCTCAGCCTTTAGTATTTATAATGACATTTACAAATTACCTATGTCGTTATGTATTAGTATTACAAACATGTGTTTTGTTTTACAGTGCAATCAAAAATCTATTTTGAAATATTGCAAAATATAGCAAATTCCCTGGATAGGTCAATCAACATTTGTTATCTTGTGCACAATGCGTTGGAAGGTACGTTATGTCATTGGTCTCGGTTGTAAGGCAAGGGAGGGGTTTGATAATGACTGCAATAACATGACACAATCTATATTACTCATGAGTAGTCACTACATGACACTGGCAAGAATTGTCGAAATCTTCGACAAGTTGCCATAGAAAAAAAAAAAAAAACATGACACAAAATTGGTAGAGTTTCGTGCATTATGAGAGTACAATAAGGGCTTATTAAACTCTCAAAATTCAAGCGGTAATGAGCATTTCACGCCATTGTTTACTTATTCACGATATGAACTTTATTTTAAAAGCTTCGTAGTCATATACAATAAATTAAGTGTACAGTACTATATTGCGTCAACAGCTGACCCTACATCGCAAGCATGTTTAAAGTAAATAATATAAAAAAATTGTTCAACCATTAAATTGTTTTTGGGGTCTGATACATATTTTCAGAAACACACGGGAGCAGACCATCAATGTATTACACAGAACCGCGAGGAACCAATCACGTGATAATATATTTATTTTAATCGGCAATAGCTACCCTTGTCCGAAGAGAAATTTAATTACACCCCGTTGTCTTATTTATGTGAGCGCGCACTGCGGCGCGAAAATGTAATTTCATTGGCTGTTGATACATTGAAGTAACAAAAAGTAATATATATTAAAAAAGTTTATTAAAAAAACAATGGATGTTTAACTGACGGAATGCTAAATCTAATTTTCTTTAATTATTCCTAGGAACATTCTAGCAACAATAGAACATGGTTCCTTAAAATATTTAAACACATTCAAATGTCACGTGCTTAGACTGTTTTTTTTATGAATTCTAATTGAGTGAACGAGATGGACTAGTTTAAATTTGAAATCGCGATTGAGATATGAATCTCTTTTCTTAAATTCTTAAATTTGGCATAACTCAAATTAATGAGGCATTTAATTTCGACGGGACTAATGGCATCGATAATAACAGTTACGCTTTAGTGTTCATCCGTTTGTCATAAGAATTTAAAAAAAAAACTTAAAATCAACTTATTAGCTTTAATTTGTCAAGTCGTAAAATCCTATATGTTATAAATGTGGTAGAAATACATGTCCTGTGGTGCGATATGAACCCAATACAATATATTTTTATGTTCTCCTTCTTATGCAATGCACAGAAAATGACTCACCACACAGATCGTTAATACAGCATGCGACATACGAGCTATAGTCACTTACACCTTACGCGCACAGTAAAGTTACGTTCTACGTCCCTTAATGAAGTACATATAATATGAATGTATCCGTATACCGGTAAGAAATCCCACGATCTGACTGAGGTTTAGCTGCACATCAATACAATATCCATTTCGACATTTAAAGAGGATTTGGAAAAAGACAACATTAGAAATTGACATTTTATTCAGACATTTAATTACAAATCTATTTAGATTTAATGTGTCAATTATAAAAAGCGATCAGTCTCTATGATTCCAAGCGCCTTCTATAATTACTACGGCAACGTTGCGAACTTTCAGCGCATGACTGAAGACGTGCCTGTGATTTCATTACGTTAACTCACTAACTCAAAAACCATAGACGCGTTCACATACTACGCTTCCTATTATAAAGAAGATACAAAATCACTGCAGTTTGAATTGCTCCAGTGTTTTCATAAAGATTATCAAGTACTTGATCAACATCCTTTATAAGTCCCAGTGATGGGCACAGGCCTACCAACATGGCAAAAATAAACAAAAGTGGAATGTTTTTCATGGTGAAATGTCTGATTCATTTTTACCAGGATACAATTATAAAAAGATCGTTTGCTAACGAGCCTAGTCACTCAAATAAACCACAAATTTATTTTCCACGCTTACTTCCAAAAGTACTAAGTTGTTTACAGTCATTTTTTACCTTTATTCAATATGATTCGCCAAAATACTTTATAAGTAATTCAAGATTCATAAGTACTTTAAATATTTAAATTTATTGATACACACGAAATATGTATAACTTGTTATCCCAATAGTTGTTAGTAGTTAGTAGATGAGTCTATTTAAATAAAAAGCTTTTTGATTTTGAAGGCTCCGCCTAGTAAATGTTTGTCTACAATGAATGCCATCTATTAATAGAAATGGCAGTTTTGAATATGTACGACAGTTTTCGTTTTTCAGTACTACCAAGCAGCAGCAGTACCAAGTTACAAATATTATTTTCCTTGGCATTTATCCTATTATTATTATTAACGACATTGTACGGAATGACGGATGATGACGTTCGGAACCAAGACGTAACACTCAAACTCACCCAAAGAGCAATGGAAAGAAAGAGAGTTTCATTGTTTTTCTGTGTGATCGTACAGAGAGACTCAGCGTTGGTAGGCATTCCACAAGGTGGACGAACGATTTGGTAAAAGTCACGGTAAGTCACTGGATGCGGGCAGGACTAGTTTGGAGATTCTTCGAAAAGGTCCATGGCCAGTGAGTGAGTGAGCGTCTCTCAGCTGACGTACTGATGATGATGATCTATAGAATCTGAATATAATTTTCTGTGTTAGCATCGAATTTGTAATGCGTTAATTAAATGCGGTAAGAAGTCAGCGAAAGCTGTCAATCACCCACGTACTCTACTACGCGCTTAAATCCTCGAAAGATTCCATTAAAGATTATATCTCGCATTTTAAAAGACATCCCAAACATCTCGTTAATGTAATGTGCTTCAGATCTTCAGATCTATTTGCATTAAAGTAAGTGTATTGACAGATTTCATGAATCGTAAATGAAGTCTTATCGAGAACTTTATTTTAATACGGCGATACTCGACACGATCTTTGGAAATGTCAACAAGTTTAGATATCGTATTGATGTGCAGTTATTCAATTTAAATTTCTTAGATAAATTATATTCAGAGCTTTGCTTAGCTGTAGACTTTTTATGGAAAAACGATCATCATCCACACCCCACATCCATTCCACTCCTGGGCGGTAAGCCTTCCAAAATATGAGGAACATATATGAAGCTTGGGCTATAATACCACCGCTTGGCCCAAACACCCCTGACGGGTTCCCAATGTCAACCCGTTGCTCAACAACCCGAAGGACAGAGGATCATGAGATATCAAATTTTTGATAAAGCCAGCCATTTGGGTACCAGCCATGGCGAAATTGGCTTTTTTTTGTAATGGAAACCAAAGCGCAAATGCACCAATGTATTTTATAATTTTTGTATCGTCGTCATTGTGCTTTCCCTCCTCAATAAAATAAGGTGAAGAAGCGAAGAAACTAAAACCTCCAGCGTTTCCATCTCTCAGATCCTCTCTGAGATCGCTTGACTGTTACTTTTTATCAGTTCCGTTTTCTAAGTTAGAAGAATTTTATCAAATCGAGATGAAACGTTTTGGGTAAATCTGGAATATATCCTTTAAAATCACGATTTTTTTTCCATTCCGGAATTAAGTTTTATTTCGATCTAATAAATTACTGAGCTCTGAGCAAATAAATACAATGCAACCAAATTGGAAAACGCCACATGTTTGAAGCCAGCTAACCTGACAACCCGCACATTCCAGACACAATTACATTTTAAAGTGACAACGTTCTCAGCTCAACAAATTGATAATGGCAAAAAAATAGATATTCCAGTATAATAAGTGTTAATTATCGGCAAGTGATATATTTATTAAATAATTAATGTACACACAATAAAGTTTTAGGCAAACAGGCTTTATAGGATAAATTGTAGAAAGGTAGTGCTTATAACTAAAATAAAAATTTCATTTCATTTTATTTCATTTCAAATTTCATTTCATTTCATTTCATTTCAATTACTTATAAATAAAATATGTAAAAGAATCAAATAAAAAATTATTTCTACATATATAAACTATATCAATGTACATTTATAAACACATATATATAAAACAATAACTAGTAATAATTAAGATATAGGATATAGGATACACTAGGTCATTACGAGTATGATATGATATTCCTGGTGCATTGATATTCTGGAGACGATCCCCCCATGTCCTGTAAACAAAGGCTTCTTTTTACGCTGAAACTCAGACAGCTACTTTTCGCCCGAAATTGGTATAGCGTTGATTAACTAGGTATACGTAAATTATTATATAGTATCATATTTATGTGCCATTACTTACAGTGCCATACACCTTTCAATCCTTACCAGCCCGTTTACTCAATATTTTTAGTAAGGAGGAATTTCAACATTAACAATGGTATTAAATGTATATTAAATAAATAATTAAATTCAACTATTTTGCAGGAATTTATTAAATCTGAATATCATTAATGATACATTATCTATAACGTGTTATCAAATGTTTATCTAAATTATAAATATTATCCGTTTATTTGTATATAACATAAACTAATTACCTTATAATAAAATAATGTATGCAACTGTTGTGTATTTAGAGGTAATTAATACCTAGTTATAACAGTTGCTTAAATTTTATGAGCATCTGTGATATAAAACCTCTACAAAAGTTTCTGAAACCATGGGACGTTCTTAGAACTTAAAATTTAATTGTATAAAATTTTAAATTTTGTATCGTGCAATTATTAAAATTCACATGAACATGTTCATGTTAGCAGATCCCTATGTCGATGTACTTGGCAGAATATTTATATTCACTATTTTTATTATCTATGGAATTTGAAATTTGATTTGACACGTAGATTTTGTTGGTTATGGAGTCATTAATGCAACCCTCAGCAGCAAACAAAGTAATAATGTTTTGCAAAATTAATATCGAAGAAAAAACTAATTTACCTTTCTTACGGCCCTGTTGTAATGAAACGCGCGTGATCGAGCAGTAAGAATGTGGCTGTCTGATGAGTTAACCCTTTGCGCGGAAGGGCTCGAAAAACCGAAGGAGTGATATTATGAAATTCAGTAGAAAATTGTATCATCTGATTGGATGCCATTATGGTTATTGGTTGTTTTAATGTTGGCTGTAAGTTAATTGTTTTTTCTACTTTAAAGAGGATTTAAAGCGTGGATGTAGATAAAATATCATATGATATCCAACAATATCATTGAGTCCTATTGTTTAGCACTAAAAAGTAAACTTAATTTATTTCTACACTCTAAAACCAATAAACAATTAAAGTTTGTGATTCATTTGATTGTAACATAAATAGTGCGGTTAGCGTTTCAGGGTTGTGGATACGATCAATCAAATTAGGGTTGTTTCAGCTATATAAGATAAATTAATTTGTCATAGCCCCTCTGCTCCTAAAATAGCGTTTCCTCGATAAGTTCTAACAACTGCAGGATATAACACTTAAGGATAATATCAGCCGCTTAAAAGAAAATAATATTATTCATTTATGTACACATTAATGGTTATAATGAAACTGATAAAAAACTCATACGTATGTCCGTATACACGTATTTATAACGAAATTTCTACAAGCAGCAGGAATATGTGAAATAAATGCACACAGTGTGCATATAACTTAAAAATAAAAGAATTTACCTATAACTATAAATGTTTCATTAGCACTATTAATGTACTTTACGCATTAAAATTAATTAATTATTTTTATATTAATAATAAAGAACTGGTTAAAACGTTTTGATTTAAAATGTTACTAACCTTCTTGTTACTAAAATCCCTACTTGTCAACCCTATTTTCAATTTAGCTAGAGATCCACGGAATTGGAGAGATTAAATTGTTGAAATGGAAATTTTGTCCCTACCGGAAGAACTTTAAATATCCGATTTGTTAGCAAATGTTCGATAGGAATAGGAAAACAGTGGATAAGTAATTTGTAGACACGAATAATACTCTCTATATATTAGACAGTTATACATCAATTGGGTCTGGTATAAGCAGCTAGAAAAATTTAATCTTATTTCTATACTTTATAATAATTTCATAACTGCGATTAAAAGCAATATTTCAATATTGAAAAAATTATGATTCTATCAAAATGAAAATAAAATAAAAAACCCTACATTGTACGTATATAAAATAGTGATTCTAAGATTTATTCATAGCGTTCATAATTGTAATCTTTTTCGCTATTACACTGGAAAAGTTCGTGTGGGAAAGGAGATTAATTTGTCACCGAGGGATTAGGAGGGAAGATTTCGGAGTGTTCGTTTGTGAGGCAAGACTGGTTCATTTGAGATTTCTTTTCCTTTGCACAAACTATTTTTTTTTAAATAGGAAATAAATATATATTTCTTTTGAAGGAAAAGTGAATGAGTATTCAATTTGTTTCTATAGGTATATGAAAGTGATTTTTTAGAATTGTTCCGATACAATTACCCTTGTCAAAATCAAGTGAATTTATTAAGCTATCTTCAATTATTATACCGACTAATATTTATTAATAACTTCTTTACCAAGAAGGGCCGTAAAATTAATTGTAAATTAATGCTTTAACGTAATATTAGTAGTTCCACAACACTTATTAAAATTAGTGTTATGAAATCGAATCAACAAGATTATTGCAAAAATTTATATTTCTGATTACCTACATAAATTATAAGAAATTGTAAGAGTTTGTTGGAAAAACGTTTTTGTTATTTGTATTAGTGATTTACCTTGTGATAAATTTACTATTTTTTAAATACAGAATTCTTCCCTTAGACAAAAAAGGTTGTATAAGAAGCCTCCTTAAATTTTTCAGCAAATCTGATAATAATAAAGTTTGAAGCTTTTATAATTATTAATAATTGCTTTTCCAAGTTATGACAGTCTTAATAATTATGAACATTGTAAAGCGATTACCACCAACTGGGGTGGCAACTTTTTTCTAGCATAAATATAATTAACCAATATATAAAGGGACGAGTTTTCGAAAATCATAAAGAAAATATTTTCATTACAATCTGTGTTCTCTTAACGTGTGTCGTAGCAAAGGATATAGAAATTATGCAAAATGTGTTGCGAACAGCGACGAACTTAGGAGTTCCATTTAATTATGCAAATGTATGTTTGCTCTTCTATTTGTATGTTCAAATATTCATTGTTGACTCACTAATTAGTTTATTTAAGTTTAATTTAATGGTGCATCCACTTGTTAGTAGGTGTGTGTTTTTATTATGATTGACGGTGGCATTCAAGCTTACTTTACAGTCAGCGGTTTATTCGTATATCTTTTATTGACAGTTAAAATGGTAGCCAACAAGATATTTACAACCCACTGCTACTTTTCTGAATTTTTTATACCTTGTTCAATCATTTTAATATATTAGGCCGGGGAAAAAGTAAATTGTAACAAAATATCTTTGGCTGTACTATTCGTATCTGGCTGGTTTTCATCGCATTAAAAAGGTAACCATTTCGAATCAAATTATTTAAATTAAGTTTCCCACTATTTTTCATTTGCTTTCTGTCAAAATGAGCGAATCGAATGAAAAAAGAAATCGAATTGAAAGAAATTAGATACATTTTAAAATTTTATTACAAAAAAGACTAATATGCAACGCTAGCCGCGAAAATTTTTTTTTGACGTTTAAGGACCTAATGCAGTGTCAGTAAGAGTAATACAAAGTTGGTTTAAGAGTTTTCAATCCGGAAATTTTGATGTTAAAATTTGCACCTCGCTCTGGTCGCCCTGTTACGGGTAAAATGGACGCTATTTTTGAAAAAGTGGAGCAAGTTCGGCATATCGTCAGTTACGACCAAACTGAAGAACTGAGTATTGACCACAAAACAGTTTTGACCCATTTGAAAAAGCTGGGTACACAAAAAAGCTCGATATTTGGGTGCCACACGAGCTCCCTGAAAGAAACCTAATGAAAGCGTTTGTTCGTAGAATTTATGGCAAATAATTAGAATCCGATCAGGCAGCAGTACTTAAGCCAGCTTCTTATTTCAATCTTGCTTTAATCGTATAAAATGGCGGCGGCGTAAATAATTAATACTAAACATTTATTTTTTAAATTACAGTATAATAAGGGATTAAGTAAAAAGAGAAAGTGTGGAGTGATTGTTTTTATTACACATGCTAATTTATTGTAATAGCAACTTTTTTGTACAAAAAATACTATGAGCATGTCAAGAACATATGAGTCTAATATTTAATTATTTTTTTTATGCAATAGTTTACTATATAGAGAGTTTACTTTAAAGAATACTTGGAATATGACCAATGAATATTCTTTTCTCATTTTACAAACACCCACTTTATTACTTTAAGTATAACGTAAACAAAAGGATAGGCACTTCCAGAGAACCCAGAGGATTGAATTCGTGACTTATACAAGTTTTAATTTAATCTTACTTATTTGTCTCTGAAAAATGTATCATATTGTTTGGTTTATTCCTTTATTGATAATGTTTATATACCTAACCAATTTACATACAATCTTGTATGTAAATTGATATTGTCCATGGCGTATCTATCTTAATAAATAAATAATAACGAACAGTTTCTATTCATAGATATTCTTTACAATGTATCTGTGTAATTGTAGAGTCAAAATTGCTAATTAGCAAATGTTTTATAAGACAGGAAATATATATGAGAACCGCTAGAGTCGCCAACGTAGCTCAAAGAATGGCAAGCGTAAAGTGACAGTTGGTAGGGCTATTGAATGGAGGACTTAAGGCCGGTGGATTCAGACCAAATGCAACTTAGATATAGTTACAGCAATTGCAAAACCAATACACGAAGTCTTTTGCCGCAACTAAATGTAAGGCCTTACCCTATGATAAGGGATCTTGGCATAAACTTTCACCATGCTTGTCATTTTTAGAATGAAATTTCATCACTTTTAAACTATGTAAATAATAAGGGCTCAAAGGCCATTTTAAACATTTATTAATAAGGTTTTATTAAGAGATGGGAGACTCCAAAATTACGCGCTACTAGTATGATTCTCTGGATAAAAAACATTTGACATTTTAACTCGACTTAATTATTTAACTTTGATGTAACTTTCTAATATATGAGTAAAATATACAAGCATAAAATTTTTTTTTATCGTTTTGACGATTTGTAATGTCAAAATATGTAAGAAACTAAGGGCCTATACAATATATCGATAATTACAATCGAATCGTTAGATAAAAAATGAATGACATTTAACAATTACGCGCGATAGCCAAGCGAGGACTTGTCAAATCACATACTTTATTTCATAAAAAGCAATTCGAATTTCCAAATTCAAATTTCAAAATGTCAGCTGTTTGTTTAAATGTCAAATTTGATCGATCAAACAATCCTCGCTGGCAGGGCAGTTTTTTATTACCTCGATGTTGTCGATGTGTATCTTTCCACGGGACCCTAAATGCCTGCCTGATGCCCTTGCCCGGTTTTAAAATAACATGCTGCCTACGCTATACTATATCTCCATATGCTCCGACCAAGTGTCTCTGAGGCGGTCACCCGTATCGGGGGGTGCCTATTAAAATTTATAGCAATGAGAATTTAAATTCGTACGTATAATATTCTCACGAAAATTTAAGCATCTGTCAGTGATGTTTTACTAGTCTTTGTTGGTTTGGAGAATGTTTAGATCGATTTTTATAATTGTTTTAAATAATCTGAAATGTAGGATATAGAAATGCAGCGCACTGTGTACGTGAACAAAAATTAACGACGCAAATAGTCTAAAACAATTTAAAAAGTAAGTTTTCTTCTAGAAGTTCTGGCATAAGAACCAAGCGTAAGGATTGAGGAAGTTGGCGGTTTGCCAGTTATGAGATACTCAGGTCCCTAATCGCTTTCGGAAAGCATGTTCATTTGATATTCCACAACTGTAGGGTATTATGTTTCAATACATTCAAAATTCAGGGATTTACTGTTGGTTTGAAAACCAAAATAATTTCTAGATCAATCTGTCCCAGACTGTATAAGAAATACTTTGCGCACTAAGAGATTTTGTGACTCCTTTCTCTGTCGCACAGCTAGAGCGTGAAATTCTTTTAAAAGGGGCGTGAAAAACCACTTTTTGGGCCGGCAAGGTGAGGGTGGCTAGGGCAGTATGTCGCATGCTTTACTAGCTATCTTCACATATGGACTCCTCTACTGCTTATCATCAGGTGGTGTCGAGTAATTTGCTGAGCTTAATATAAAAAAAAATCTTTAGACGATTATAATAAACATATCGACTTTAAGTATTACGTTTCAATTCCAGTGTCATACTTAATATAGAAATTATTGTAGAGTTGAACTATCGCTGAAATATTTGCTTGTCCTTGTCTTTGTTATCTATGTCAACTTTAAATGCTGTTCAGCAGACCGACCGTAGCACTGATAATTTTGATATCAGGTCTAAATAAAAAGGCAATAAAAAATGTAATTTCTAATTTAATATTGCTTTGATTATGCTAAAATTTTGCAGGGAATGTGTTTGTTGTTTGATGTGTGATACTATGAGGTACAAAAGCTACAAAAAACTATTAACGTTTTAAGTTGATGTCCTATTTATTAGCCTTATTTCATGTTAAAGCTTTCTTTTATTCATTCTTCTTATTATATTCTCTGAGGCTAAACAATAGGTTTGCTATCAAGTTTTGCGTAACGATAACGGAGCTGGTCTCCTGAGACGATGTTCTCGATAATTCATCTACGAGATAGCAGATAGGGCTTTAAATTTACATAAGCGATTACGTATATCTAGAATATCGAAGCGTGTACAAACAGATATTATCACACAAAGGAATTATCAACTCATTGATTAGATTTTTAAAAAGTAGGAATAAAATGAAAAGTAGCAGAGAAAATGTATGATATATTGTGTGATAAATTGAATGTGATAAATTGAACCGTCTTTATGGATGCCTTTCAACAAAGCGTGGCAAGTGATTCCAAAGACCACTTCCAAGCATCCTGGCCTAATGGCCAGGTTTCACGTCAATGGACATTGCTCAGAGTTACTTGGGCAATATCAGAATCTCGAAACCTAGGTGCTTCCGTAGCCTGGCTTGCTACATTGGATGGACTCCATGTTAAAGGAGGAAGGAATGTCACCACCTAACAATTTTACTTACAAATCCAGGTTTTGCATGTATGTCAATTAAAAAGTAACAAAATTTCTATGTGCGTGCCTTTGAAGTGGCGACATACATTGATGACTACGCGTACTGCTGAGTACATATAAGGACGATGTGTTAACGTTGCTATGCCCTGTAACTGGATACCTTTCACTTCGCATTGAATCATTAGGAGCTGCTTCACAATGAGGTTGGTAATAATTTATTACTCAAGCCTTAGAATTCGGGAACAAGATTTATTTTTTTATTGTAATCATTAACAGTGATGAAAAAAGAAAATTATTGTTGTATATATACCTTTGTAGATTTTTCTGTACACACTCTTAAATGTATATAAGGTAGCTCAGATTTTACGCAACATTTCATTGAACAATTCGGATGTGAATGTAGGTTATTCAAAAACGGTCCTAGTCTTGTATACAATAATCTATGTATATTTTTACAATTTTACTTTATAAAAATTAATCAAAATAATGAATAGAAATTAATATGTCATAATACACCTAACGCAATGAGGTTGCATTGCTTTTTATTTAATAGCTAATTTCTCTAGTACTTCCAATGTTCTTTTCTTTTTTTCGCTCCAATTACAACAATTGTCATGCAATCTACCGCATAGTTATCTGGTGTAGATTATTTTTATTTTTATTTTTTATCATATTAAATTTTTTTGCATTGTTTATTTAATGTGCGAAATAGTATTATGTGATTCTCTGATGAGTCATACTATACTGCAAAGGTATCAAAACAATTGAACAATCAAAGTGAACTCATGAGCCGATTCGTTGGAAGTGAACTGAACTTATCAATTACCAAGAAATGCAATCGATAAAACCCACTCCATGTTATTATACTAAGCTCTACCAAATACAATTGGAATTTGATAGTCAACTGCTTAGCATGCAAAACTCGATTCCTGTCAGACGTGATTATATGTAAAAACATTATAATTCAAAAGAGATACATTTTTAAATGAAATGTAAGAAGTAGAGAGGAAGAGCGTTGAAATGCTTAAAGAGACAAAAAGCATGTTTTCTTGTCGTTGACTTATCGTACAGTGACGACGTTTAAAGATGGGCAAACGTTTGTGTGATGAACATTTAAAGTTTATGCGCCTTTCTTAGTATTAATATGGTTTTAAAGTATTAAATATTGGATATGGAATTACTATTGAATATACTAATTTAAGGAACTCATCGGTAGAAACTTCTTGTTACTCTCAAGTAGTTGAGAGTAACAAGAAATTTCTTTGTTTCCTATTTATTTGGTCGTTTGACTGTTTGAATGAATTATTCAACATGCATTTAGCATTAATGGTCCTCCTTATTGAAGAGGTTTTTGGACAAAAATAAACTGTTTTCCTCAACATTAATAGTATTTATTTTTCAAAAAACACAGTCTCGGCAATGTCATATATTATGTAACCATGTTTTATTAACCTTTGTGTTGCACGATATTTAATATTTATTACTACCGCTGTGCGTTTTTATTGTGACTTATGTTTATAAATGTGTTAAATCTATTGAATAAATAGAATACCAGATAAAAATTCGCAGAACACCACTACAAAAGTGTGAATCGAATTCTGTGAAGATAACCATAGTCTGAATTAGCATATAAAGTTTTCCTACTTCCCTAGGGGCTGCTTTTCCACATCCCGTAACAACAAAAGCTTGTAAGGCGTAAATAATGTGTTAATCTGTAGTTGTATATACATAGTGCTCAAATAATATTGCTTGTTATGTACCTAATGAATTTTTTTTTATTTGAATTATAATTACATTTCCGAGGTTACTATAAGTAAACTGGCAAATTTCCTTCTTTCGTTGTCAAATTTTGGGTTCGGAGTAAAATAAGACCGATTAACTACTCTAGGAAGGTTTTTTTCTAAGTAGATCTTATTTCGTAATGAAATTTCTTCCTACATACACGCAACTGAGGTTAAATCATTTATTCTACTTTATTTATTTAATTGTATGTGTTATTTATGAAGCGTGAATTAAAAAAATTATTTAACAAATAAAGCATCAGCATCAAAGTCGTTAGAATTTGAAAAGGTTTGTCCAACATAAAGATTGGTGACGCTGATCTATATTTTTATAGGATTCAAACCTATATTATTTTCGTCTGATTTGGGTATTGAATTCTTTTGTTTGCCGCTCTAAGTTGTTGGCTGTTTTGAGGTAGTAATTGTTCATTGAAATGATTTTAAAGATTGTCGTAGGTCTCTGATATTCAGGTTTTGAGTTTAAGTGTAAACTTAACTTTTAACGGAATTGGAAGACCTTATCCCGTCGGAGTACTATGTAGCGACAATTTAAGCATTTTAATTACTATCCTTGCGCGTCTAGTGCCATTTTCGGGTAAAACAGCACGCTTGACATGCTTTTCATATTCCATGTTTGTCATATATGAATATGACTATATTACACATAACACAAGGCGTTGTATTAACCAAAATAATATGTTTGTTGACACAGGTAAGATATTTTTGATGTTTGAGTTTTCAATCAAAGTTAGCTATGGATCTTCTTACTTGCCGATGTATCCTAAAAATGCGTCTAAAAATTTTGACAGCGCTTATTCTTCTAGCTACATTAAAATATAACTGTCACATTATTTCTTTACAATTCGTTAGGTCCTGAAATTATTCTACCATGCTCATATTAGCTCATAAATAATGAATTCATAACTGGATTAATTTGAAAACCATTTGATTTTTACGTTACAGTTGCTGTTCGAAATACAAATAAGAAAGCGGTATATTTTTCTGCTAAGCTTAAGTGCTTAACCTAGATCCTTTTTTGAGTTTTCGGTGGGACCAAAGGAAAAATACACCTAATTTATATTCGTGATATTACCTTACGATATTATTAAATATTTTTATGTCTTTATATTTTCTTATTTAATCACGTAGTAATGAGTAAAGAACGCACCACGGAATGTGGTTTTGTTACATAATGCCACAAATTAGATAGGTCTCGGAGAAAGATTTTCGCGCAGTAGACAAGGAGTGAATTTAAGTACGAGAAACATGTTTCGATATGCAACTTTTATCACGATCAAATATTTTTGTAGTGTCTGGATCATTCTATCAAATATCAAATACGATCTCACAAAAATTGAGTCAGGAGGATTGCATATAAAAACAAAAAAAGTGAAAAATAGCTTGTTGTCACAAAACGAATGTTCAGTACTTATATATGTAATTGTAGTATGGTCTACGGAGCCAGGGTTCTGACCTATTTATACTGTGTGAGAATTCTCTTAACGATGGAAAAGTTTCGCGGCGGTTCAATCTTGTACTAGAACATAATGCGGCTAAAGCTAAAGTTTTCCTACGTGATCCATAGACAATATAATGTTATGAAATGTAACGCGATAATTTATTGAGTAGATAAGTTCTTTTTTCTATTTCGATAATGTGTTTATCTTTATTAATTTATAAATGAATAAAGTGGGGCAAAAAGGTTCTTCACTATTATCTCTTAGCAGCCCGCCACACTCTGACCGCTTTGAACGCTCAAACTCAAGAAAATATGTACATAAATGCTCTGTTCTAATATATATCGTTTCTGATATAAGTAGAAAAACATGAATTGTAGATTGTAGCTCAATATATAAAAAAAGGAACTTAAAAAACTTAAAGCCTGCAATAAATGTGTTTTTTTCTACTTAATAGGTAGGTATTCATGTTATTTGTCAACTCATATTCTTAATAAAAGCTCTTAAATATATTCTTTTTGGCTGGATACAGAAAGTTATATATAATTTAACTTTTGATCCTTTATAACCGATTTGTTAAACAGCCAATCATAGTTCAGCTTTAAGTAATTTGTCACGTTTAGTTTCAATTTGTTACCCGTATCAATTAGCTGGTAATAATTAAAACGGGTTCGACGCAATGGCTTTTTAACTTGCGACAGCCCATTGTTAACATAATTTGCAATGCTTTCAAAATTTTCTTAATTTTTATACGTACCGAAATAATTATCAATAATTATGAAACTAGTTTTTTGATGGTCCATTACTGGTTCTAACTTTAATTACCAATACATATAGAATACGTTTTCAATTACTTGGTTTAGGTTCACTTATTTAAGAGAATGCTATCATTTTCTATCTTTTATTTCCCTTTTCTTTATCTATATTTACAAAACAGTAAACATACACCTCATTAACGCACAAACATAACAATAATATCTTAAATATCATAAAAAATTACATCTATTTGGTCATTAAATTATAAAAAAATATGATTATCTGACTATCTTATTTGAAAATTTATAGGAAACTTATTATTACACTGGAATAAATATTTAAACAAGGATATGCTGATAAATAAATCATAATGTTTATTTTTGGTAAATTTACTACAACTGACCGATATATTGTCTTCTTATACATATAATATACGAAGACATCCACTTTAACGAGATCCACGTTTTGTTTACCTAATTATCTTAAACAAGGACACTTACGTTTTAACTTTATCTTGAGAGTATTCTTTGGGCTCCAAGTCAACAATCCCTGTATGTCAATAATGCCACGAACGTTCATTTACTAACACAAACACACATTGTTTTCTCACACATACTCACTAAAGTGTTTCTAATAGATGCTCTATAATTATTTTGGTTATACTTGCAATTAAATTTGAAGTTTCATTATAAAACGTTAAATGTTACGAAGCAACAATACAATACAAAGAGCATGCGCTTGCGCAGCTGTCATTCGCTTAAGCGGATTGCCGCTAGCTGTCGCGGCAGTCAGGAGAAAGAGTAAGTGATATTTTGTCGCATGATGGAACGGGATAGGTAGCTATAGCCTTAAAAGCTTTAGTGATACAAGGTTTTACAAATATCAAGTTATATTTATATATTTCATTGTGGGCGACGCGGTTGCTTACATTACGCTGGGTTTTGTGAATGAATTTATAATCTTATTGGATAAAATTAACTTCGTATATATAAATTTTCATATTATTAACTCTATGAGTGTTAACTTAAAATACCTTCAAATATTTAAGTTCAGAAAACGGTGCATAATTAGAAAAAATATTGTTAAAAATCTTATAAGAGTTGAAAGCATTAATAAGTTAAGAAGTCAGGATCGGTACCAAGTAACATTCTAAAAGAGCGCTAGAATCTCTCGGGATAAAAATATTAAATTGATAAAAGGGGTCTACCTAAGGGAAGAGTAAAATAATTTAAAACCACTCAAAGCTGTTTATACCGATCTGATATAATATATTATGATAAAAAGCTCTTTGCTTTAAATTTTTTCAACTACGAGCTTTCGTTCTTAAATATATTTTTATTATATCGAAAAAAGTTTATTTTTTCTATGTTAACAGGGACTAAAATACCCTAGGTACTAAAAGTGATTTAAATTAGGAATGTGGATATTATTAGTAAAAGTTCCAATCATCAAAATCAATCACGAAAATTTTAGGAACAAGTCACAGGCTGTTTAAGAAACTAAACGCCCACTGGCTAAATAAATGAGCTGTCTCCGCGCCCATCTACATCTTATGAACATCGTTAACCATCACTCATGCCAGAAAATAATCGAGTTCCTTAAAAACTAAATTCTGAGACCGCTTCTAATTCTCAAGCTGTGAATAACTCCACAACTGTAGCAGATGATTAGTATCTAACGAAATAGTTACGCCTGTAATTATTTGTCGTGTCTTGCTGTTCTTGTATGTAAATATAGAAACAATCTCTTCTTATATATTTATAGTTGCATTTACTTATTTTCTCAAAGAGGGTGTTAAAAAGTAGTGTCTACCTCGGGAGCGATCCTATTTTAGCTTTACTTAAAATTTTTACTCTTAACTGTACTTTCTACTCTAGAATCCTTCGCAACGATCTTTATTAAAAAAAACGCTCCCAATTTTGAAATAGTTCTTGCTCCCTCAGTAAAAGATCTACTATTTATGTGACACTCTGACAGTAAATTATTACTGTAAAAAATAAAAATAAAAATAGAAACGAATATATATATATGTTGCTGGTGAATAATCTATTTCGTCATATCATTGTGTAAAGCCTGTTTTGTATATATAATACTTATACTTAATACTTATACTTATACTTACTTGTTTATTATATATAATACTTTAGCTTGATCGATGGCATATTTAAAATGCTAATTGAATTAGAGGATCTGTTAAGCAGATCACGTACTTACGAATGTGATATAAATTTTCCAATTTATATTAATAAACAATAATGATTAACTTAAACGTATCAGAGGAACGTTTAAAGTGCTTTTAAAAACAGATATTGTAATCGTCCTTATTAAATTAATTATTGGCAGTAAATATAAGAATATGCTTTACCAGATAGTATTTTGTTACAGCGCAACGTAAATACAATATTTGGTTAATTTAAAACCGACGCAGACTTAATAAGGGTTTAAACAGTTCAGATAAAGCGCTAATAATTAAACGACAAATCACTTTGATTAAGAGATGAAAACAGAAAGGAGAATAAATTATTGAGTTGGTTTTTTGCATAAGTTTGATTTAAATGATGTTATAAAATCCATTCATCTTTCTATCAACATTTTCACAAATAAAAAAATATTTCAAATTTTTTTCATTTTCAATTATTTTTAAAATTAAAAACAAATTTTAAATATTTTTTATGTGTAAGTAATAAATTTTCATGAATTTTAATTACTAGGTTCCTACACAAGCTTGACAAAAAGTTCTGAGCACGCAATTAACCCCTTTGCTCCCTGAAACCTAATTAGTAGTATTGATCCATTCCATAACCAATAAGATTATCTTTTCGGACGCGTCATAAGGAAATTGAGCTTAAAGTTAAAGAAGCTATAGTGTAGTATCGTAAGACAGACGCCTAAGTTATCTAACTGTATTATACATAGCCTCGCAGCCAGTACTTATTAAGAAATAGGTAAAAGGGTCCATACATATATCGCGAAAGAGTATTTTAAGCAGATTTAGTTTAATTAGAAAAACCAAGAGTCTTAGAATATTCACTGAAATATGTATTTTATTCCTTTTTTTCCCATAAATGATTTTGATGTAATAAACAGTGTTTACCTACTACATTTTCATATATAAATTAATTATTTTTTTACATAATTGTGTCTACATAAAATTATGGAATTAATAAATAAAACTACTTTTTTACGAGGAATCATATATAGAAGAGGCATATGTGGTGTTCGCCCAGTGCCTGATCAAAGCGGCACTGAGAAATACCATTAAAACTCCCCAGTAACTCCATTGCCCTTCACGGGAGTGATGGTTTGTCCTGACTTACTTGCGCAATCACAGATGAGGCGACCTGGGCAATGCGTTCGAGGGAACCAACCATCCATGCATGCCTCCGTGTTTAAGGCGTGGGAAGACGAGTGACCACCGCCAAAGGATCCTCCTCCCGCTGACACTCTGGTGCCTATGTATGCGTGAGAATAGTCTCGATGAAAGAACTGACAGCTTCCCATTCTCTCACTGGTAACCATGGCATGTAAAAAAACCTTTTATTCTCGACGAGGAATTTACGAACGCCACTGGTTATGCGGCGGGCGTATGTGGGGCTCACCCAGTGGCTCATTAGTACAGAACTGGGAATACTCCCCGGTAACTACATTTCCCTTTACGGCGGCGACCTGGATTCTGCCAAAGCCATTGACCAGGTGATGTAAATAATACCTAGTAACAATAATTACTATCTTCCTTTTTGATATATTGAAGTATTTACGAGACCATAAAGTCTTCTTATTAATACTGCTAGATTCAATAGCATCATACCACATGGGAAATTCATGTTTATGAAGACACCCCTGAAGAACCCCACCAAACTCCGTAAACAAAAATGTAAAATGAAAAAATAGGTAATAATAACAGTTTACAATATAAAATACATACATTTTGAATGATTACTTAATCTTAATGCAATTAATCATTGGTATATATTTTTTAAATTGATAATATTGTTCGTTATTACCATGCAATATGGCGAAAAATGTATGGAGTTTTAAAACCTTAAGACCTATAAATTAAGAATGACTACACCTTCAAAGTGAACTGATTGTAGACATTGTAGTGACAATTATTAAGATAATTAGTTTGTGATCGTTATCATTTTGATGGTGTGGAATTTATAATCGATAAGCTAATGACTTTACGACGTTGTGTCAAGTAAACTAATGATTCTTTGGATTAATTTAAAATTAATAATATATAGTACGCATTCATGTTTTTGTTCTATTCACTTTTAAATATCAATGGAATATTAATGATAATTTAAAGACGTGAACTTTAAGCTATATTATTAGTAGAATTAGCCTTCAATTTCGTTTGGTTGCCCAAATCGGGATCAACTACTGCGAAAGTTGCGTTATTCTCGCAATTTAAATCGAAAGTTTAAAAGTAGAAGCACGCGAAGAGGCGTTCGAAATTTAATCTATTGCACCAATTGAATATTAAATGTCAAATATATTTGAAATTAATAAAAATAACTATTCAAGTCCGCTTGTTTGTTTACAGAGATTTAATTAAATAAACTTATTGAATTTTGTCTTTAGACTGAACAAAGCGGAGGCTTCGCAGTCAAAGGGCGTAACCTTTACAATTTTATGAAGATGCTATTTTTATATATTATTACACTCCGCAAGGTACACAAACCCTGTATAATTTACGAGTGAAAACTCATTTTGGGTCCTCTAATGCAATTTCATTTCAAAAGTTCCAAACATTTACTTTTTTTTTGGGTTTTGAAGTATATTAATTTAAACAGGAAAAGAAAAAAGACATTTTAATCCTCTATACTGTAATTCTTAGTAAAATAAAAATTGTAATAAATAGGATAATTACCATTTATTTAACAATAACAACCTTAACATTTTAACTTAAGAAAAAAACTCATAAGTAAAAATCACAACTTAAATCTTGTGACAAAGGACGTATTAGTAAAACATCAGATTATATAAGAATATTTTTTTATCAAAAAAAACATATTGCTTGGAGAATGACGTCAACATGAGATAGCCCGATTTATTGTTTTATGGAGATAAAAAGAATTACAACGTTCGTCAATTATACCTACAGTCTAGAAGCATGCAATTCCATTTAATGACTTTGACAAAACCCGTGGTGGACCGATATCGAAAAACCGATTATCAAGTTTGTGCATCCCTTCAATGTTTGAGCTAAATATAGTCGTATCACTACCTATTAACCCACCTAATTTTCGAGACACAGAATCGGTAAAATACTTTTAATTTTGTTAGTTTCTATAGCAGCCCATAAGATTCGATAGGTAAGGTATGAAAAAGATAAATACTAGTAGTTTATACAATGATAAATACTAGTATATATTATAATTAATAGC
Organism: Acentria ephemerella; assembly: GCA_943193645.1. Taxonomy (NCBI): domain Eukaryota; kingdom Metazoa; phylum Arthropoda; class Insecta; order Lepidoptera; family Crambidae; genus Acentria; species Acentria ephemerella. Next base: position 2,510,038 of record OW971886.1, on the reverse strand, counting down.
ACTATATATTTACGTGACATCTTTCAATTCAACATGAAACTAATAGTGAAATCACTATTAATGTTCCACCGATGAAAGGTAAATTGTTAGCGGCCTTATATTTAATCTCTATAAAATAGCTAAAGGTAGATAGAGATAAGGTTACAAAAATGGTAAATTAAACTATGAATCTGATATTAAAATTAGCAAAGTCATCAGACATTGAATCAGAATAATCTGAGAGTGAAGATTGTTATGACTAAGCGATAAAACTCAGTAAGATTGCCATCGTCATTTATATCAAGACTTCATACCCTGAGCGGTCCTAGTAGCTGTATTTCGGTGTAAAGGTAGGCGTGTGTAATCACACGACTTAAGAAGGTATTAAATCTAACCTTCAGTATAGTTTTTATTAATATTATAAGGGGACTTTTTTTAGTTATTTGGAAAATGAAACATGATATTAACTTAAAAACTACGCGCTAGTTTTTATACAGGTTGACTGGAAAAAATATATCTCTATTAGCGATAAGCCATCCCTTGCATACTGCTGTACACATTATTAATTTATTTGGTACAATAAATAGTTTATTTCTTAACAATATAAATCACATATTTTAAAATGAATGTGTAATAGTGTAAGCTTTTTCGTTGTCTTAATAAATAAAATAAATATATTTAAAATTTTCTGTGAATGCTTATAAACCTACGTACATCTTTTAGCCTCTACGTCAGGATTTCCCACACTTCGTTTAACACCCTCATCACCATTGTCGACTAATTGGGACCGTGAGTGACGTAATGAAGACTATATATATAATTTATGCGCGCAAATTAAGTCATTTCTCATATAAACATATATTAAATTAGGTGTAAATTGTGTTTTTGCTTTCTGTAGCGTTTGAGGCTTAATACGAAACCATATTTTATTAAAGGGAACTGTTTTATTCAAGAGGATTGGGTTATAATCATATATGGTTAAAAAGATAAGAATAAGTATGAAATAGAAACACATACCTAAATTTTGTAACCGTACATTAAAGTAAATCTAAACTTAAAAGTTACAAGACTCAAATACCGTTGTTCTAAGTAACTGTAAGACAGAACTGGTTATGCCTAATGAACTGTCCTATATATTTACCGCGCCGAGAGGATAACCGGACAAATTGTACAGAACAGCTTTTGCGCAACTTTGCTACTGCGTAATTGTCTTCTAAATGTGGCTGGCATGCACTACACGACGAAGTTCTAACTCAAAATAACACAATTTATAAAGAAAGAGTATTTATATAAGTTGTTAAAGGAGGATGGAAAATGTTGCTTAACAAAATGAATACCTAATTAAATAATTACTGTATCTCGTGGTGGAATAAGTTTTTTAACTTGCTAAGTAAAGATGGCATCATGACTGCTAATAGCTCTGAGAATAACAAAATCCACTTTGCGCTGAATATTTTATCAGGCGCATCTCTGACTATAGGCTGTTTTTAATTTTTTATGAAAATCACAAAAACCCATTTTGCTTCCCGTTTTTTGTAAGCAGTCTGAAAATTAAAATTTTTAATTCTGTGTCGATAATTTATCTCAATTTTCTCCAATTCTCCATTGTGATTCAATTCTCACATATGATGTACACAAATTATATTCCTAGTACTGGTATCATTCTGTCTCACTCTATCTTAAATGATATGTTTATTTTCAAAGTTGTTCTACACAGTACGTAAATGTTAGCTTACTTGAGCCAATATTTTGTTGTTATATTTGTAATAAATTCCGTAAAATATTGTCACAACCATAAAGACCTTGAAGTTGGATGTGAACCCAAACCTATCCGCGCCACTGCTCTATCTACGCCTCTATCTAAATCCTTAACAACCAAAAACTCCGACCGTAATAAAAATATAAAAATGAGTAACCTATATAATCAATATCTAAAGCCGTAAAACTTAAAATTAGAATGTAACACAGAAGGTTGGTTGATTATTTAAATCCCTACGTACTACTATAAAAAATATAATCTTTCTGTTCACTGATAATATTGAACAGCTTTTACCTTTTTGGATATGACAAAAAGGCTTTGCGTTGGATAAAGAATTTGCTAGTATGTGTAAGGAGGCGTAAAAGTAGCTAGCTACTTTCTTCCCTTCAAGTAAAAACGGTTCTTTCAAAAGAATTATTCATATTTCAGATTAAATCGTAAAAAGAGAGATATACGCGTTTGAGTTCGCTTCTTTGCAACTATTGACTTAGTTTTGTCTGTTTGACAAAATAACGCCTGTATCTCATGTATATTATCTAAGTTTTATTACAATACGTAAGTTCATATTATATCAGAATAATACTTTTAAATTTTGAATTTGGACAAAGTGTATGCGTCCTTTACATTCACCGTATCAATGAGTATACATACCAAAGTTGAATAAAATATTTTGACTTTTTTCTAAGTCAAAATATTTTATTCTACAACTAATAACAGTGATTTCTCACTGTTATTATACCTATGAAGGAATACGCATGGGAAATAAGGAATTATAATCAAAAAGTATATTGAAGCATTGTGAATCAGTAAACAATGTACTTAGATATTACTGGCTTCGAAAAACTAAAGTAATTTGGACCAAATGCGTTTCTCTCACACTTGGTATGACCAGGGCAGAAGACGGTCCGACGAAACGTACGAAAACGTACGAAATTTATGAGTCAATTAAAATATGAATCTAAATACAACGGACTAGTTAAGGTACACAAATATTTCAAAGCTTTGGTGGGTGGATGTGCAGGCGTGTAACACGTACTTCAATCAACAATAGCCGTATTCATTTAATTATTTTACATAAAAATTAAACTTATCGACACTAAAACCAAATAAAGCGGATATAATATCAGAATTTATTAAGTAGTATATTATAACGTGATATTTTAAAGTTTCTAAGGAATGATATAGAAATAAAGTGGCAGTTATATTTTAATATATCTAGAAAAATAAGTAATGGCATCGATAACGTTATTCTTAGATTAAATTTAATTTTAGTTTAGTCTACACTTTTATTACAATCCGACTATAGTAAAAAAGATTACCAATAACACCATTTTTAATTTATAAAATGGCGAATTTTAAGGATATTTGCCTTATTGTAATATATATCATAGTACATGCCGTTTAAAATATCTTATCTTGATGTAGGGCCAGGATTATTTCCGGAGCACGTCGACACAATGGGATCTTTTGTGCTTAAATGTTAACTGCCGTTTAAAATAAATCCAAGGTATATGGATCGTGTCAACTGACTTTATGTCCCTAAAAGGCAATATAACCTTTTCAAATCCAATTTGAATGAACTAGAGGTAAATAACTTAGTTTAAGTTGTAAGTGAATTCAGTAGATCTTTATTATAAATCTCTAATAGTATCTACATTGGCATCGAATGGTTAGCATCTTTTCTTGTTGATAATAAGAATTAAATAAAGAATAAAATTGGCAATTACTTTTTTAATAAAAACATTTTATAGCTCTCAGCATTTTATTAATTTCCAATCAATATGTAATTAGTCATTAAAATTCGAAATCTGTAAAAATAAAAAACGTCAAATTATGGTAAATGTTAATAGTCCTTAATCGGGATGAAATTTATCATTCAAGATTAAAATATTAATTAATGAGTACCAAAAAAAAAAAAAATTAATGGATTGGTTTAAATACCTAATGAACAAGCGTAGCTTTATAATTGCTTAGCTAATGAACCGGCGCCTGCATGGTTTACCCGAGCAATAAGTTACGCTGTGTATCTCATTTGCAATTAGTAGACACACAGGCGCGTAGAATTGTTTTGTTGTTCTAATTAATACATTTATCTTGATCGCGATACAATTAGTACCGACATTGTATTTGTTTTAAACGCAGTTATTTGGAATTTTTGTGAAGACTTTTTTGTTTTTTACTATATCTATTTGATAATAATGATCCTTAATCCTAATCCTACCCAATCCTCTTTGAAAATACCTACATTTGGCCGGTATTTAGAGTATTAAGAATACTAGTAATTATTTCAATCTTTTGTTGCTGATGATCCCACTGGTGTCTATGCAAAATAATCAAATCAAAGTATCTTCGAAGGTACAACACAAATTTATACAACAATTAATATGTATACAGTAATGAACACTAAAAATCAAGCTAATTTTTAATAATTCAGTTACTCTTTCGCCTAGTTCTAGAAGCACAACTTTAAATATACGTCCATCACTGATAGTAACCCATTTATTATGTTTTCGACAGCACAAAGAAATTAAAATTAAGCTTAAGTTCGGAACAAGTTTAAACATTTCAGTATTATCTATCGATATCCCTCATTTCTTTGGTAAAATTTATTAGGCCTATTCCTAATTATTTAAGGCTTAGACATCGAACATTCGATCGATTTTCTTATATTTTTACAAAATTTTATGCCCTACATTGTTGAACACTGACGCCAACATATGGATTATTCAAACTCTAACGTCTGCTTTTGACAAGAAATCCCTCGGGAATTATGCCATATATTAGGCAAATAGAGTATTTGACGAGTCTAAGTATTCCTACATAATTTGAGTGATAGTGACCTTCTTGGTTAGTACTTATATATTCTATATTTGATAAATATATACTCATGTAAATAGCCGAAAACAATAAAATATACGCAATTCTTATTTTTGTAGTAATTTTTATTTTAATTCCTTATTCAAATAAAAACAAGAAAAAGTATTTTATTCAACCATAGTTATTCATACTCTTATATATAATATAGGTTATATACTATTGTTTTGTACCCTTCGTACAAAATTAGTTAACTGCTCCCTATGTGTTTCATTTTTGAATTATTTGATGTACAATAAAGATAAATTCTTTTATATATAGCATTAAAGTACATAATATTGGTTGCCAACTTTATGCCACCCATCCGTCAATCTAAAGAACAATACCAGGCAATAAGATTCAATTTACATAGTGTGGTACCTCTTTATCGAAGTAACATGCATCCAGGGGACCAAACTGTCTAAAGATAAATTGGAACGTGTTACAATGTGGAGCGTGTTGATGTAAGCTTGTGTTGATATTTCAATAAATTAACTGCAGAAATATTCGAAAATGCTGGTCGATATTTCTTGTAATTGCAGACATTTTAAGAATAATTAATGAAAGTGCCATTTCATTATAACATGACTTATCACATTATGTACTGCTTAACATTATTTTGTGAGTAGGCAAACGAGACACGAAACAAGTAAATTGAACAAAAGCTATGTAGATCTAACAGCTGCCGCATACAAAAGAAGCATAGAAATTATCGAATTACTTCTGATATCCCACAAATTGTATCAAGGCCACGTTGAAAATAAAAACACGATTGTCACAAATTTAAAGCATTTCACGCAGTAGGTAGGTAGCTTGTTAGCAGACAGACGGTGATTTAATTAAACCAACAGCTCATAAATAATATATATAAAAAAATGTAATAATAATATTATATATATATATACAGATAAAGATAACAAGCGAGAATTTGAACTATAGGTAACCTGCAGAGAAATTTTGATATCTACGTTGAAGCACTGATTCAAAAACGCTATTGAGTAATGGAGACCGCGGTCACAACGGATATCTGAAGATCCTAATTGCCCAGGCCGCGAATAATAACTAAAGACTAAACGCCTTTCGCTTATCTTACAACAATCTTTTGGAGAAAGGAAATTAGGAAAGATTTAAAAGAAAAAGCTTAATGAGAAGGTATGAATTATTCATGTTTAAAATAACTCGTCTGAAGCGAAGTTTTATTTTCATTTTAATTAAACACGAAATGTAAGTATAATTGTACTGCTACGTGATCGGGTATTTTAAGAAGCTGAAGCCTTTTCATTTTATTTATTGTAATCATAGCAATTGACTCCACGTCGCTATAATATGTAATAAGAAGAGCCATTATGCTAACACTGCTAGTGCGTAGTAAACGTAGACGATAGTTAGAATATGCTTTACAAACACGACGATGAAAAGAATCTGCAGCTAACTTCGAAAGCGAAGTACTTATCATAATAATTTAAGTAGGTAAAGTCAACAGAAGTCCTGTCTCAGTATAAAGCTTCTTCTTAAGCTTTGCAGTACTAAGCCACAGAAGTGCTGTTCTTTTAACAAGTCGTGTTAAAGATTACGGGCCTTGACATTTGCCTTCGTTTACGAAGGCAATTTACTTCGTTTTAGAGCTATATACAAGGAAAACGCCAATGCGACGTTTCGGAGCCAAATGAAATACAAACTACTACGACTTACTACCATGAAGTTATACACATAAAATAAACATCTTCTGATGGGATTTTCTCGTAATTCTAAAATGATTTTTGAAAGTGAAAGCAGGGAAGGTAAATTATAAGTTTATTTTTAGGGTTCCATGCCTTCGGGTACTCAGAGCCCTATTACTGTCTCTCACTAAGAACCCTACTACTGTCTCTCACTAAGAACCCTACTACTATCTCTCACTGTCCTCCTGTGCGTCTGTCGTCTATTACTCAAGTTTTATAGCCAAATAGTAACGGTTATAGTCTTCAAATTTTCACATTATATGCATCTTATTGGTTCTTCCAGAGTTAAACGGGAGCGTCAAAAAAATTTTGACCTGCCCTTCGAGGACAACGATACTTGTTCAGGGCTCATTGAGTAGACGATTACTGTATTTTTGTTTTAAAAGATATTGAAAAATAAAGACATGACCAGCTATCAAAGTTAGCTATTGTTACGAAATTTGGTTCCGAAGTATTTTATCTTTCTATTGACCTACGAACTTGAAATTTGGTGACCTAAAGTTTACTAGAAAATACCAATATATGGATAGTCTTTTTTAATGAAATTTAACTACATATTTGTACGGAACCCGTGGTGGGCGAGTTTGACTCGCAATTGACCGCTGTTTTATGTTATCATTCCCACAGCAGGACAAATCACATGGTTATTAACAGTTATGGTTTTATGGAATGAAACGCCCCCATATTGGGGTCTCTTGTGTTGTGCACTGCATTATTAATAAATTTGTTTACCATAATCCTATAATAAACCATTTGTATAGTTGTTTGTTTTTCTAAGATACAAGTTTTCTGATAAACACATCCACTTATGTTGTTCTCAAAAAAGCGCATTTAATCAATTTTTTGATAGAAATATCCCTTAGGTGGCTACACCGCTGCTTAGAGGCCGACCTCATTATGATTCTTGAGAGGTCTCTTCTACTTTCGACCACGACCCAACATTTCCGTTAGATGTTTTTTTTAACTTATGCCACGATAAAAGAGTATTGTTATTTCATTTGCTTTGATTCTTCAAGAAATACACGTTTGAGAATCAATGTGTTTGGAAAATGGAAAGCTAAAACGTTGTACCTTCTCATTATTGCTTAGGATCAAATGCAAAGAATCAAAAGGAAACTACAAGAATATTTTTTACGTCATACATATTTATATGTCAAAGGTAACAAACAGGCGTACTGTTTACCTGATGTAAAGCAGAAAAAAGGATAGTAATACAAGACCGTTATTAATGATAAAGACAACTTGATTGTGCCACCCAATGGCTAATGGCCACAGTAACATATATTAAGTTATTAATATGTTAATTATGTTATTAATATGGACATATTACGATTATACACTCTAACACACATCACTCTATACACTCTACATATATTAAGAGTGTATAATCGTAATATGTTCATATTACGATTATATTTGCGACCCAAAAGGTGTTGCGTATCCGGGAGAAAAACGATAGTACTGATTTGACGCCATAGAAGATAAGTCCCCCTGTTCCCAATATAACACTGTCCTTATGACCTGACTAACTGTTAAACACAATAATAGTTACTACAATGTTGTGTTTATGCTTTTACCTTAAAAAAAAGAAGAGCAACAGTTTACTCTTTTTTAAGGTCCAAAGTCTACGCCAGTCAGGCATACTCTCCTACCTAGGAGAATATAGTATATTGTGCTACGTAGGAGAGTAGGAGTAGTGGTAGGAGTCTTTTAACCCGTTTGACCCAGAAGGACAGTAATGTTATTCAGGTCTATGTATCTATGTGGGTTTCTAGATATGTCTGTTCCATTGTGACTTCCTGAACGGCTTCACCAATTTTGAAGATTGTCGGCGTTCTAGTTTAGTTTAGAACAATTAAAAATATTAACTTGTTAAATATTATCTGCATACTCTATGAATCTGTTAATTAATTAATTTTATTTTTATTACAGGTATTTTCATTTCAGTACAAGTCGCATTGTTAGTAGAATATCATATTCATATTTTAACTCACATTATAAACAGATTGTGGAAAAAGTTTCTCCGCATTCGGCAGAACCTGGGTTCTGTCAAGCAATTCACGAGGTAAACTCAGGTTTACCTCGTGAATTGCTTGACAGAACCCACCCAACCCAATATACTATGATACTGATATTGATACTATGTCAGCATAGTATTACAAAATAGTTAGGAATATTTAAGAAAATCCTATAGAAGCTATTGTAAAATATTAATATATAATTTAATATTATACAATATTGTTTTTTTACTGAGTTTGTAGTTGTATACAAAGTAAAAACTATCAACTCAGTTAAAAAATATTAACTAATTCTCCTGTTCATACTTACGCCGCAGTGATTTGAATTTAATACAGTAAATTTTTTGATATTTTCTTCACAAAGCACCTGTCTCCTAAACATCTGTAATTCTGTTACTTCCTTATAAAGGAACATGCTTATGACTAAAATAGATAGTAGACGGCAATACGTAGTAATTTAGAATAATTAAAAGTGCATCTGGAATCATGAATACGAGCTTACGTTACAAAATCTTCTGTCACTGATAAAAATACAAAATTCATTATATCAATGACTTCTTTAACACAAGACTAACCTGCCTGCCCTCTCTGCGTCTTGGCTCTCCTCCCCACCGCTGGTGATGCTAGGCTGAAGGCTCTGTCAGCTCTGGTTGGTAACTGCAACGTCTGCTGGCAAGGCTCCGAATGGCGGGAGCAGATGACCGCCTCCACCATGGAGTCGATGCTAGCTGACCTCGTCAGCTGCCCAGCTGATTCTCGCCTGAGGATGATTTCTTTGTTTAAGGACAAAACGCAAAATAAGAAGTACGCCTGAGTATAATTAAATACCAACTCTTGGCGAGATTTTAATCCAAATGTTTTAAGCCATATTTTTTTAGGAGGAAAATAGCTATAGTTAATCATTACTGAAGAAACTATAGCTATTTACTTAGTAAGTAGTTTTGATGACGCATTATGGATATGTAAATTTATACCTTTTCTTTTTCATTATTGAGGTTTAGTGACTTGTTTGCAAGTTATGGATTGCGCTGAGATGAGTTTATCGTCTAATCTTGACTTTTTACTCACAGTAAGATCTACAATACTATTTAAATTATGTACGATTCGATAAATGCAAATAATAAAAAGATCAGAAAAAGATTTACATTATATGAAGTATTGTCAATAAAATAAAAATTAGATAATATAAAATATAGTAAACTTAACAATTAAATTATTTTAATTTAAATAGTAGATAAATGTATGAGTAATGAACTGGTAATAGCACCGGCATTTATTTTGCGAAAATATTAACAAATACTTATTAAATACTTAAAATATTTAAAAAGTTCTAGAATCAAAGATATTTTTAAGTAGTGCATCGTTTGTTATTTTACAAGAATAAATACAATGTGTCAGTTTTGATATAGACCGATTTAAGACAGAACTTATGTAAGAGCCCGCCTGCAAAGCCTTTAAAAAGTTCTACTAGTATACATTAAATAGGCCGCGTGAATACTTAGGCGCCACTCTGGGCAGTCAGGCGTCCTGCTCCCGCTGTTTACATCCTATTTGCATTTAAATTGACTAAAAATTTCTTGAGCTTCAGTCTTACATGACATTGAGACTGAATAAATGGTGGAGTTTTTGAAAATAGGGAAAAACTCAATGGAATTAGAATTCTGAAACACTGTTTGTAATGCATCGATTTAGACGTTAATACTGGACTATTATAGTATTAAAGAGAAAAAGTATATTGCTTAATTTGAGAGCTGTTATACTCCTTGGATCCTCGAGACTGAAAAATAATTGTATCCCTCAATCAAACTGTTGTTTATATGGCTACTAACGATGTAATTTTTTGTAACTGAAATAATATCTACGAGTAAAAGTGTATTTCACATATATTCCGAAAGTATCAGTTATTGTAACTCAACACAGCTGTTTCCTTTGCATATTTCTGGTATTCTGAATTTTCGAAAAGTTTATACTTGTATTTACAATATACATTAAAACACTTGTACTATAAGACGGAACGGTAATTATGACAAACATGAATGTTAACATATAATTAAAACACAAAGATATCATTTAATTTATGCATTATTACCACCAACAACCCACTGCAGGTCTTACATGAGATAATCAGATTGGATTTTTTTTTATTCTTACCGGTCCAGCTCATGGCGTTCATCTCACTCGATGGTAAGTATAGTGCCGAATATGGAATCGAACTGGAGACTTTTGGTCATAGCATCACCTTGTTGGTCCAATGCGGCGTGCTATTTTTATTGTAATTATCGAACCTAAAGTATTCAAATAAATTTTCCAAGGAGATCCTCGAACTTTATGTACACTTTCTAGAAGCATGAAGATTCGGTCGTTCTGCAGATGTCGTTGATTCTAAGCTGATATCCGAAGTTAGTTGGAAATGTTTGATATAATCAGCATAAGTTCGAGTTTTCCAGTGCTTACTTGCGAAGGTTTTTAGTTGCATTGCATTTGCATTTTAAAAAACAAGTGTTGTATCCAACAATATGTTAAATTTTTACCGTCTACTGAGAGGCAATGTCCTGTGTCAATAACCAAATACCATAACCGTTATTATTGTTATATTAAAAAATATTGTAATGTCAGCTGACAGTCGTAATTTTCGCAGGTATCTAATTCTTATGCAAATGTGAAATGTAATTTATATGATCCTAATAGTCTCTAAGAAGGTATGATTGGAAGCTTACATTACTTTTAACTCTCAAGCGTACAGGTAAAAATATAATTCACTAATATTTTTGCTTAACCGTAATCTGTCATAGATTTCGGTGTAGTAGACACTAATAAATGATTCTAAAAATAAGTCATAATAACTGGTTCAGTAGGTTGAAAAGATCCAAAAGTCGATATTTCTATTTCTATCCTTGTCTTTCACTTCCAGTTAGAGTAAGATAGTCAATCTATAAGTAACGACAGCCAGGGTTTAAGATTAGCTGGTATCTATTTGAGAATTGTATAATTTCGAAGCTTGCATAAAATAAAAGTTTATGTTTGCATCAATACATTTGTGTAATTTCAGATGCAATCACTTTTTGACAGCATCATATTTGGCGATAGCTAGCTTCTATCGCCAACTTTGATGATGACTGTACGGTTTAATATTTAATTTAACTTTTTGATACTTTTCACATAACAAGGAGCGAAAATAAAAACGTTAAGAAATAATATTTAATAACTTTGTGAAAGTGTATAAACAAATATTATTGCGTAAAATAAAAAGATTTTTTTAAAAGCCTATTGTATTTAACAAATTAAAAGGAAGTTCTATACTTAGCTGTGTGTACTTGTATTTTTATGTTCGTATGTGCACCGATTTCTCCGTCAATCATGGGAACCTAAACGCTAAGCTCTTAAAACATAAGAACTTAAATTATTGTTCCTTTTTCACTGATCTGACTTTTCACTGACTTTTTCACTTCACACATTTATGTAGGAAGAATCCTACATAAATGTTAATATACCTTATTGTTTATAAGAAAAATTACTTTAATTACAATGGCATATAACCGGCATATTCATATGCAGTTATTCAACAGACAACAATTTGATTAATCTGTGAAGTATCCATATACCAGACAGAAGATTTTCTATAGAGTGTAAGCGCCTAGTGGTGTGGAGAGATAAAAATAAGATGAAAATAATCTTGTAGATATACCTATACTTACGAAAGCTTTCGTCAACTTTATGAAACTTTTGTTTTGAACTGAATGGACTCGAAATATCGGTTAAACACTAAAAATGAAAATGATTGCCAAAATTAATATTACTACAAAAGATATTTAATTGATATCAATAAATGAATCACGCAAAAATAATCATTTTATGATTTCATATTTGCAATTCCTTTTTGTTTCATTAAGCATGATATAAGTAAGTATTGAAATTTCTTATAAGTAGAACTGGTAGTTTTTATAAGTAATTTTCCAATCTACTAACGCAAGTTTAACAGGACAGATTTTTTAAGTTATACCTTTAAATAATTGGATTACGGTTGAGCATTTACTCAAGCATACTTGGTCCAGTACACTGCTTGTTTAATACTATCTACCTATAATACGTTCATTTCCTAGCACGTTCCAAACCTCGCCTGCCAGATGTCATTACGAGCGCGCTCCGGGCATGACGAGGGATATAGGGATAATATGCCCGGCAGCGGGTGTTCTATTCGGACAGGCAAGATTATTGTGACCTTGTATTTTTAGACTGCGGTTTGTTATTAATTGATTGGAATTCTATTTTGCTGTACATCAGTGAAGAATCAAAGGTTTCAATGCAGAATAAGGGGCTTTAAATAAGTGCTTTACTGTTTCTTCTATTCTATTCTATATATGCCACCGCAATGCCACCTGTAAGAGGAGTCCGTATTGTATTAGAAGGAGCGCATTATATCAAACTGCGTTAAATTCTTCCAGCGCAAAGGCTAATTATGTGTATTACCATGAAACCTAATTAATAAGATTGAAAATTGATTATTTATTAAATTAGTCAGTTAAATTATTTTTAATAAGGAATCCATTCAAAAAAGAATAATATCAATAAACAAAAAAGATTCGTTATTCAAAATTTAAATTAATTACTTTATTTTGAAAAACCAATTGTGTTTTTATTTTATACCTTATGTATATACATATCTAGGTTTTCAACAAAAAAGCCTAAAATATAGGAAAGTTTGTTTGTTAGTTTTTCTTCTAACTCCAACGAGATAAAACAACGAATCAGCGAGGAATTCAGCGAGCGAAGAGTTCGTGGTCTTGAAGTGAATATTTTTCACAACTTTGTTGCTATTTAGAATTTCAAATCGGTGCTGATGCTACAAGAAGCTCTGGTTTTCTCCGAAGTATCCCTTAATATACTAACCTTAGAGAAAACCTGACTTTTAAAGGGTAAAAACCTAATGCATATATTTTTTTAATCAAACAAAATGAAAATGTTTACCCAAATGTGTTCACATGCACAACTTCTGAACGAATGCATCAAATTAGATAATAATTTTTGATTAATAAATTTTTTGTTGAGAGTTTTATTTTCACGGCGAGTCAATAAAGTATTTTGATTTAATATATTTTTTTTAATAATAAAAATGTTAAGAAAATTTACTAGTCAAAACTGTAGAGAAATCTTCAATCATAATTATGTCATATTCACGGTCGTAGTAACCGACTCAAATGAAATCCATGAAGTTGGGATGATCATAAAGGTCGGGGTGGGTCATTATCAACGTTATCATATCAGCAGACGCCCACTGTTAAGCATAGGCGTTCCCTGGGGTTCTCCAAACGGATCTGTCCTGCACTGCACGCATCCATACCTAAACATCAATGTAGCAGGTGCTATAATTATGTATCTAATATTTACCATTTACATCGAAAGGCATAAAGATTTCATACAGAATATGCTGTAATTATTGTAATTTATTACACATTTTACTGCGATCATTACAGTCACGCATTAAAGATAGTCCAAATATCTTGTATAATATGAACGTGATCTTATTAATTTAATCCAAAAATTATTCATACATATAGTTGTGGAGCTTGTTGGCGTAGGGGTTCGAGCACTCTGGATTCGATAACGAAAACAAAGCAACTTGCGTCATGGTTGGTCTCTGGATGGGTCATTTAAAATAGAGATAACAAATCTCGACATCCTACTTGCTCTGGAAGGCACGTTTAACCGTTGCTCAAGTTGTTTAATAGGTTATTGATGAAGATGAGTATAGTAATGTATAGTAAGTAAGAGCCATCTAGTGAGTATTTCAATCAATTAGTAGAAACATTTTTGAATTGACTCATAGAAAGAAAAGTTAACGGAAAATTTTGATTTCTTCACAGGTCCAAGCAGACCTGAATATTAAGATAAGTTTAATATGAATTGCAATATTGATATTCATGCGTTCTTGAAAAATATATATTTAATACGTTTTATCATAGCAGACATTTATCTCTTCTAGTTTACTACTGAGCCTCTTATCGTAGTGTGAAGGGATGACGGGCCAGAAGCCTATTGTGTATCTTCGGATGGGGATTGAATATCTCAGTAAAACCGGGAAAAACTGGCTTAATTACTACAAGTTCATTAATCTGTTCAGTTTTGACATAAATGAGACACGATTGATTTTTGATTTTCAAATATCAAAACCTTTATACCTCAATAGATCAATTTATTGAATATCTCGCATAAATAAATGGGAGAGAAAGAACGTGCTAAACATTATTTTTAATATAGATTCATTGAAATTTGAAAAGCTCTCAAATATATTGGGTAAAAGTTTCAATAGTGACAACATAAATATATCGATGTCCACATGGGAATACTTCATGAAGAGAAATGTTCGTTTGGTGAGTTAGATGGATGTTGACGGTGCTGTTTTACTTTGGAATTATATTTCTAGTATCACAATGTTCGCCAACAGTATAACATGAAGCTGAAAGATTGATTACACAACAAAAAATTACAATTACAATTTTTATTATTGATCTACTCTTGGGGTGAATAAAGATTACTAAGGGAGATTGAAAAGTATCTTAGCTAGACCCTCTTTTGATGGCGGTTTCTTTGTTTTTAACATGTTACTAATTTTTTCTTTTTGTTTAATAAAATTTCTATATTTTCGGTTTACAAGAAATATAATTGTTCTTCTACAGCGCACATATTGTAGTTTGATATTATCTTTTTTAAAATGATTGTCTTTAATTAATTTACTATTAAGATCTATTTTTGTGTGTGATGTAGAAATGAAAATAAAGTCTTTATCTATCTAATTACAAGGTTGTGATTAGTCTGGCATCAAAAATAAAGTTAAAACGTCCACTGGAAATATTGAAGGATAAAAAAACACTTGCGTAAACATGAACGTATCTATTGGCCAAAGTAGGTACTGACCTGCTAAAACAAATTAAACTTTCAAACTCAAAACAGCTGTAAACTAAATCTATAAAATTAGAAAACAAACTAATGTTGATTTTAAATTTACCTGCGAGGTAAAATGTAGGCTGTGAGAAATCGGTAGACAGGCCATAGCTAGGCATACGTTCAGTTAATGTGTTAAACAATGGTTGGAGATTCCAGTCCCAAAGCCGTTGAAATTAAACAATATAAGAATTTTAATCGGGAGGACGTATATAAATTGTCACTTACTTGGAATCCACAAGTGCTAACCGCTGTTCGTCTTTAAAACTATACGGTTACGGTTCGTGTATTTTGTTGTACTGACTGTTCTATCTATAGCCAGTACGACAAAATATTGATATTATATTAATATCTTATATTGTTTAATCCGAGTCTACTCGGATAGTGGAAAATTGTAGGTGTATGAAAAACAATCGAGGAGCTCAACCGGCAGACAACGACGTCGCGTTTGTTTGTGACCATTGCGAGTGCAGCTTAAATGAAACGTCGAGCAAAATGATGAGTCGCATAAGACCTGGTTAAAAATGATTAATTAATCTAAATTGGCCTAAGGCGGTCTTACATATTTTCAGTATTTGTTTAGGAAAATGTAAAATACTGCAGTCTTCAATATTTGAGCTATCCTTAAAATTTAAGAATTATTGGAGTATTTGACCAATACTCTTTTAAATAATTTTGAAAACTCTGGCGTTTGAATTAGAACCTTTTTAAAATCAAGTTTGAAATTTATTGCGTCTACTAATTTAATTATAAATTTTACTAATCTGTCATAGAGTCTGTATTCAATATATGTTGTAACTGACCCTTTCTAGTTAAAAGTTTATCGCGTATACATGATATGAATATAAATCCTACACATATGGCCAACACAAGAAGATCTCAAGAGCTCCTGTTTTTCCTACATGAAGAATTAGGAAAACTTATAACAGAGATCTTTTTAAACTAGGCAAACATACTCCCAAAATGTTATCTAGCCTTTAAAGACCTCTGATTTAAGTTATAAGAAAACTCAAGAGACCCCATAACGATTTTGTTAAATGTTTTCGGACGAGTATGTAAATTTCTCGTAAAATTGGAAATGCTTTATCCTGATGATAAAATGGCTTGTATCCCTAACAATTGACAGAATAAGAGAGATTTTAATTTGACTTATTTGTGTGGAGTTTTGTAGGTCGGCCATAAAAGCCGGTGTATATTTATTCGAGGGATTTGTTGAGTGATATCAATTGATATTTACTAGGATAACTTTTTGATCAACCAGGAAATCTTTTTACGAATTAGTGGTCCAAGTATAGGTGTTATTAAAAACCAATTTTATAAACCAAACTTTCTTTAAACATCCAAATATTACATAGTATTTCTGTAATTTTAGGTTAACATACTTAGCCAGAGGTCGCGCGTTCAAATCCCGGCAGGGGCAGATATTTTTAAATGAGTGCGAATATTTATTCAAGTGAGTTATAGATGCTTCTTTATCTATTTATTTTATACTTTATGGTACATATGGATTCCTTGTACTGCTTACCATCAGGCAGTGTTGTTTTTTTATAAAAACAAACATGGAAATATCATATAAAAAATTAAAGAACTGTTTTTATATGATATATTTCTGAATTTTATACAAATTACGCTATCTTTCTTTCTCTATTATCTAGTATCCGTATCAAAAACTCTTAATTATTTGTTGAGGTCTGATTTGTTATAAATTACCATTAAGTTACGTCTCAAAGTTGGGCGACTGCCTGATACAAGTATTTTTTTTTGTAAAAGAGTCTACAAAAAAATTGTAACAGAGGTTTTATAATGGATAAAATATTTTGATTAAAAAAAAATGATTTCTTAATTATGCTTACTTTGGGCTAGATAATAGTGGGATTGCGAGAATTATATTGCTTTGTGATCTGAATCTTATTTTAATTTTATTTTATATTATTCAAAGTACTTCTGTAGAGAGAAATAAAACATTATTATTTTAATACATTACAAATAAATTCATACGTATTCTGAGATAAAAACCATTATCTTGTCTGAAAAGGTATTAAGATATCAAATTCTTAAACTGTACCTATTAAGTCCACTTTAAATAAAGTAAAAAGCAAGTCACATTTCTCACTATCTTGCATAATTGCCTCATTTTATATGAAAACGCATTAAGCTTTATCGCTGAAACTTATCAAGTGGACAAGATGAAAGTTAATCCTCAATTTAGTCGGTATTAAGATTTTAATATAACAGATGAATATTTTTCTAATTTCAGTACTACGTTTAAGTATTTTCATAAAGGACAGTATTGGTTCTGTTGGGCTTAAAGCTTCTAAATTAATAATGAATTTTTTTTTCGTTGCGTCTAGAATAAAATTTGGTGAAGCATGAAAAGAATACTTTGTCAGATAGTTTAGTTGTATCCATAGACAAAACAATCTTTTGCAAAGTAAAATATTCTCATTTCATGTTGGATGACTAATAATCTCTCCAATCTAGTCCCATTCTTGTCCATGTCTTCTGAGGAAGACAGGATGTCTCCTTAAAATTGCACACTTTACTTTAATATAAAATTTTAATTGTCTCATCAAAAAAATATTACTGTATTTCTTAAGGGCCTTATACGTATGTAATTGTATTAGATCAACATGAATTGATAAGTTTTTTAAAACTTTGCGAGTTCTTTATTCTTTATAGAAACACGTATTTGTAAGTAGAAAAATAAGGATAATGAACCTTGATACCTTTATTTCTGATATGAGAATACTTTCGTCTTTATTTCAGACCACCAGAGGTGTCATGAGCTTGTTTAAAATTCTTGTATCGTAAAAATACAAGATATCAGTTAAAATCCTGTCTTGTTCTTTACCTTACATTAAATATAAGTAGACAAAAAGTTTTTTATTTCTAAGATCGCCAAGCAAGAGATACTGCCTTATAAACTGAAATGATAAACATCACTTATAGATAACCAGTATCAAATAGTTACTTCTTCTTCTGATGAAGACAATATATGCTAATGTCGTATCTATAATTACACTGCTTCACGGCCAAATAGGAGAGCGGCGGAACCTACTCATACGACCCTACCAACGGGTGTACCATCTAAAAAGTTATCCTAATATAAGTGCGACAGTTGAAGGTATTGACGCGGCAGTCGAAAATAGGATTCGCGTCAAGAGGTGTCGACTCATATTTTTCGCACCGACGAACGAACGCGACCAACCGCTCCTTTGTTTTATATTATGATTCAATTTGTTGGCTCTCGTCAGACTCGAGTCGATGAGCCGCGTGACGTTACTTTATTATATGTTAATAATATAAGGTGGGAACACATGCGTGAACAATATTCACTTTTAATTTATAGTAGCATAAAATGATTATTTGCTATAGTTGGTCAGAAAACCTGAAAGTTATGGCAATTCAAAATGAACACGCTGTATAGGCCGAAACTGTCACAACTAAAAAAAAGTAATATTTTATTAGATGTACCATAGAGAGCTCTTTCAAATTTTTTGAAATTATCTCACTTTCATAGAAGCACGCGTGCCGACCTAAATCATTATCAATTTTCTGTCTCCACATCAACATCTCGCACAAAAATGTCGTAACTCGTTACTCGTACATCCAAAAATTGGAATTTTTAGCTGGGAATGTGTTACCCCGTTTCTATAACATGGGTCTCTTCGAGATGGGCTTGAAAAGTGCTTATGTGTGCCGGTGGAGGCGGCTGAAACGTATATACATAGCTGCATTAGCTCTCTTCGCATATATATCGTTCTCTTTCTACCGCTTATACGAGATAATGTGGAGTCATTAGACAAGCTTTGTACTAAAAGCTTTACTGAAAATTATACCTAGATATCCCGCAGATTTATCATTTGAATTAGATCTAAATACTACACAGTCTGTGTTTGTCCACTATTTGTACATTCATGATCTAATTCCGTCACACTACATTTTCATTCCTTTTATCTCGAAGGTTCAAAGCCATAAATTTTAGAAACATTTGATCTATCTAAGGGCTCTTCGTAGCGTTCAATACAGTTGTAGAGCATTAAGCATTTCTAGAAAATTTACATATACATATCGTCTTTTCAGGAACATATTTTGTATACATATGTAAGATACAAAGTTAATTTATTGCACGGCAATTATACACTCGGGTGCCATAAACAATTGTATCGGATATAACTTATTTGATTTTCGTCAAGATATTAATAATATTGCTGTTGGAACACCAAATAAATTCTAATTAAAAAGGCCCATTTCGAAAATCTAATTTCGGCAATATATTAGCGGCAGCTATTTAAAAAAATCTAAGTTGCAGATTTAAGCATAAAATGTCTTATTGCTGTCAGTACGACTGCATTCATAAGCAATTTATGTCCATCAATATAGCGTGAACGTTGTACGAGAGAGTGACGCTGAGTGGCATTAGCCCGTGCCACTGATGCAACGTTGGTAGACAACGCAGGACTCTAGATGAATTGAATCTAGATATTGAATTATACTATGAATTTCTGACGAAATTTACAATTTGATATGAAATTTTATATTATTCTATAATGTATAATGTTATTTATTGGACGAGGCAAATCAATAGACGTGCCCACGACGATAAAATAAGGGGACAAATATTCAGAGAGTCACGTTCCATCTCGTTTTACGCACAGCCATAAAAGTGACTAGTACTAAAAGAGATTTTGTCTGATCAAATGGCTTATAAATCAAGGCTGCAAGACATTTTTGTTCAATAATTTTATTAATACTGCATATAATTTTAATGTTCTTTAAATACAATGACGAAAAATATGAATCTAACAATATCGAAAATTTTCTTGGGAGACCTTCGAAAAACTGAATGATTCTTCATTTCACGAACGTTATCAAAGTGACATTTCGTACCGAAGGACTTCAAAACTCTGGTATCTTGTCTTAACTCCCAGTGAAGGGCGGGCGGGGTTTATGAATAAAGTAGTGACGTCACCAGTTAAGTGCAAACGACCTCGAACAGCGCAATCTAGAACCGGATTCTTAGATAAACATGTACAGTACATATGTAGTTTTAAATTTCCGTTATCCTAGCAATTATTATATGTATTTAGTGTAGTATAAGGTGCACTAAAAATTCTTATCAGTAATGTTTGATGCTCATCTCCCTCAATTTCAGGGAGTAAGTACTAAATCTGTTTTCAATGTAATTTACTCGAGGTAGAGTATATCTCGTTTAATTAAGATATCCCCGGGAGACTCCACTTATGTGTATCCCGAGCGAAGGTACCCAACGAAATGAAACGGTCTCTAAAATTATACTGTCCAAAATTTTAATAAGTCAACCAATATATAACCAATTCGCGTATTGTTTTATGTAATGTTTGCTCATAGATAATGTAACCTATTTCCGCATCTAATATGTAGTAATATATGTTTTATCGATTTAAAATAATTCGCACAAATTTTGGCTATTATGAGACTAAGACAAAAGTATGAATTACCCGATTGCTAACATTTGCAATAGCAAAGACAAGACCGCTATAAGCGTAGCTACTTGTCGATTGGATGCAACTAGATGCTGAAGTGCAGAAAGAAATCAATTTTAAGCTTATTCCTTTTTCTTTCTATTTATGAACTAATTTTCTTACTTGGAAGATTCTAAAGATTTTTCGTGTCAACATATTTTAGAGTGGGTTAGGAATGATAAATGACCGTCTAGAATTAAAAAAAACTTGAATCGCAAGAAATTGTTATACAACTGTAACAAATATCCACAAATAGATTTTCGCCTAACCTTAAACACGTTAAGGACCGCAAAGAAATTTTGCGTTTGTGCATTTATACAGTTTTTCGTAGCTTCATCTGTTCGGATTCCACCAATGGGATTGTCTGGTCACCAGACTTGGAGATAGTAGGATACAATGTATGAAAGTAAGTCCATCCGTAACAGACGGAACGTGAAACACGAGAAAACTCGTGAGCGGTCCGTAACAGATGAGACGCGAAACACGAGAAAACTCGTGAGCGGTCCTTAATGTGTTAAGAAACTCCACCTTTTTAACGTAAAGGTTATTGTTTATTCATTTCGGACCAATTTCTAAACCAACCTATTCGTTAAATTGTACTCTAGTTAAATTAAAAGTACTTTATTAAATTTTCTGCGCGGGAAAAATATGTCACTGTGTAATAAATACCAACTTTTTATCAGGAAAAATCAGTTTATTTCAATTCATAACAAAAATTAGTCTATTCCAGCTGTGCTGATTGTCAATGGTATAATATGCGCTTAGAGATATCTCGAAATAGGCCGCGCAAATTATTTGATAAATGAAAAATCTCGTAATTGTCGAAAATTTCGATCCTTATTGTCTATATGAATTTTCATTTTTATGTTTTACCTGTTTTGGCATGGTCAGTATAGGAATGCCTGTACAACTGGCCACTTAAGGGCTCTTGGTATATTTCCTATATTTATCTGTCAAACAAAATAACTGCAGCTCGTTCACACCCGATACCATAGACAATAAAGGCTGAATGCGACTATAAGCCGCTCTCTGACGTCCAACCGTTCATCCAGCACTGTGGAGGTGGCTATGACAATATCCCATGCTGCATTAGCTATCATCTCATATAGATCCTTCTTTCGTTAATCAATGGGCGATATCGAGTCATTTAAAGTGCTTTTAATAAATAAATAAATATCAGCGTACACACCGACAAAGACGTAGGCAGAAGCTAATAACAAAATAATTATGGCCAAAATTGTACTCCATTTAGTAGCGTTCTGAGGTCAGGCACAACATATTTGTTGGCTTATACCAATTGTACGTGACCTGTAACATTATACGATATACCTGATTAATGGTAAAAGGTTACGAAAGCGTGTAGTGTTCCAGGATCAACGTTGAAAGCAAAAACGAATAAAATATACTAGCAATCTCACATTTAATTACGATTTCTTTTGTATTAAAGCATATTACATGTTATTTACTTGTGAGAGCTAGTAATTAACTTTCTATTACTGAAGTAACTATATATTTTTAGTAAAATGTACGCTTTCCTGATAAATAAATAAATAACCGACGATAATAAGGATAACGACGATACAAGAATATTACGTGATACACCGGTCGGCTTTTGTACAAAATTCGTTAACTGTTATGTATTTCTCTTTTTGAATTGGTTGATGTATTTACAATAAAGATATATTCTATTTAAAAACTAAATTAAATATATTTTATTTGAGGATACTTTATGCTTGAAAGTCGTAAAACTGTTTAAAATCATGTCAAATAGTGACGTAATGGCTACGAAGTGTAGAAATGTATGTCTTTTATTGTAGTTTAAGCATTCAACTTATTAACGTTGTTACAATTAACGTGGCATAAGTACAATTAATGTTTTTTTTCAAAATTTTGTAACTTACTTCGATAATTACAATATCATACAAAAGAAAACCAAACTCGACTCATTGCAAAACTTTTTTCATTATAAATAATGTATATTTCATTTCATTTGTAGTAAGCAAATATAATTGCAACAACAATTAAACGGGTGATTTGCTTTCTACGTGTACAATAGAAAGAACCCTTACCTCTCCCAACTAAGCCGTCGCGGAGCATCGACGGCCACATCTTCGGGTGTCCCTCTCACTCCCTGTGTGAGCAAGCGGGCTAGCCTGGCGCCTGCTGAGCTACCCGTACTGGATACAGAGCCACGAGGGGTGGGAACCCTACAAGAAATTAAAAAGACGGCTCACCATATATATTAATTATTGATAGTTTCCACGTAAAGTATCGATGTTTCTTGGGAGAGCTAGAGTGGATTTACGAATCATTCTTATTAAGCTCTCAAATTTCTCTGCAAGAAAAATTAGATACTTAACAATAGGTTTATTTCGTATAACTTTCGGGACGCTAGTTCCCCCTTTTCATCAAATGTTGCGACATAGTTTTCTCGTAAAATACATTATTAGTGCTCTCTTGCGACAGTGACGAGAGGCTACACGGGGCAGCGGCGTGCCGCGGGACGAGCAGTCAAGTGTATAAGAGCTCGGATCCTACTTGACATATTATATTGGCTTCATCTTCATCATCTCATACAAAATAATATGCTACTTTATATATTATGCTTGCCATATTAAACGTTCTTTATTTAAATTCCTATAATAAGACATTCTAGATTCAATTAATTTTAAATAATAGGTGGTTTTAACGTTTTGGGCCTTATCGCCCGCGCCAGCTCTGTCTCCTAAGTCATAAATACAAACGTATAGTCTGGTCGAGTACCTTTTTTTCAAAGTTATTAGAAATATTATGTATTAAGGACATAATCACATCATCATATGAGAGATTGATTTCAAAGAAGTCCGTAACAAAAGACGTAATTATATAGTCATATATGTTGAGTAATAATAATCCTTCGTAGTACTATAAATGTTTAATGTGTTCCAACATTTGGAACTAATATTTAAGCAATCTAGTATTCAGGTCTTACAAAATAGAAGCCAAGTTTAATCTCGCCAATAAAGCACAAGTCTTTGCGAAGATAACGTTCCCGGAGGCAAATCAATATTGACATAAAGGCCTTTTGTTAATGAACTATAGTAACGCGATTTACAACTTAATCGTATCTACGCAAGAATTATAATAGGCAATATACAGTCATTCAGAACTCCAATAACTTGTCCTCAGACAAAAGGTCAACTAAATAACCTTACGCCGATAATTATACGCCTAGTGTTGCCTACTCGTAATTACTTCTATTGTATAATAAACTAACGTATAATGATATATTTTAAAAAATAAAATATATTATTTTACTTATTTTTAAGGTAGACGTCATGATAAACAGTTTCAATTATAGCATCGTCACTAAAATAAAGTCTATTCTATAAAAACATACATAATTAAAAGGCGATAACATACGGGGTACTTGTACTTAATACTGCGCTTTAGAATAATCATTCATGATGGCCTATAGAACTCTTCGATATGTTTAATCAAAGGTCTAACTTCAAAAGCAGACCGAACGCAGTTCATGTACCATTGGCTACTATTTCCCATTCAGCTTATACTGAAATGTACATACTTCGAATAGGTATCGACAAATCGATGATCAAACTATTCAGCTGAATTTATATCAACATTGGACGAGAATGTCAGCGCAAATAAACGTTAGAATGCTTTCGAGTTAGTAAGTTATAAATCTTACATAAGAAACATAAAATAAAATAAGACTTATTAGTTGGTCCGTTGTATTTTTCACGAAATATTCTGAACTGTATTGTCGACGGAGGATCTCTTTTATTTTTATTGGATATTAGACTTCAGTGCCTCGAGTTTTGTAACGGCAAAATGGTGTCCAGGAGGTCTGATTAGGTACAACCACCCTACTTTGAAAGAAAATAAACCCATTATTATTATCTCGTCTCCAGACAAGTGCTGGTAATTTAAAATCGCAGAAGACGAGTATTTAAAGAGGAGTAAAATTTATTTAAATCTATTGACTGGCATTACACTGTTAGATCATGTTCCAAAGTCCATCGTGTTTGAGATTTGGAAACTTAAATAAATTAACCCTCTCAATATAGAATCAGGATATGTTAAACTTAGGCAAACATTTGTTTAATGGATACGGAATGCCGGATTGAATAATGAATATTGGAAACTATTAAACGAGAATATACTAGTGCAGATTTATTTTGATAATTTTGGTTGGAAGGGACTTCCAATAGAAAGTTTTCTCTTATTATTCGTAATCGTTACTCCGAGCTCAGACGTCATGAAGCTTGAAGCATTTATGCCTTTTTCATTTTTGAAAGTGTCAATTTTAAATTGTTGCGCTCTCGTTTGAAATAATTGAACTAAAGGATGGGAAATTTTGAATTGTTTGCTTATTTATCCAACCATTCATTTTTCTCGTCATTTAGGGATTTGGGATTTACGAAAACAAATAAAAGGCATGATAATACAACACACATTATTGAAATACAACACAAATAAAAACCATAGATTATAAGAATATTTAGATAGCAACGAAACTCTTAGATATTACAAATTGAATATCATTTATGACTCGCTCAATCACGTTCCTAAGAAAGAGGTAAAGCAGTGTGACGTCACACCATGATATTTTGTGTGCATCGCACAGAAACTCTTTTCGGCAGTTTTATTAAATGTTATGTTAATTTAAATGTTTTGATAAAAAAAATATAGAAATTGTGTGGGATATCCAATGATACGGGTCTAATAATATATTAAAACCAAAAAAATTACCTACTTAGCGAGCTTTTAATTATTATAAAACAGATTACACATGAACTATGTAATTAATTATACTATCATAGTCTTTTTATCTGTATTTTGTTATGATAATAAATAATTATTTCAATTGTGCAATCCGTCAACCCTGTCGTATTGGAAAATCCTATAAAAGGGAAAGGGATCTTTTATGGGACTTCCCAATTTTATCGAATAATACTGTGGGCTAATCAATGTCAGCGAAATAATTAACCAATACTCTGCGTAACTGGTTGGGTGTAAAGAGAATGATTTCACTACGAAACGAGGACTCAAAATGTCAAAAGTATGACCATACGATAAACGAAGTTTGACATAAAGAAAATTCGGCATAAAGGGAATAATTTTACCGCCGCATTTTTTTTGATCACATGCTTATTTAATTAATAAAAATTTACTGTATCTCTACTTTTGTCTAAATTAGTTAAGCTCGCTGGCGAATTGATTCAAGAGGGTGCTATTTCTATTTCGAAAACAAATCCACTATCGCTATAGGTCGCTGGATAGCCAATAATTTCCTATCACGAGCTCTTCCGTGTTTCCGAAGGCAAGTTAAGCTGTTATTCCCGGTTGTTATAGTAACCGATTTCACCTACTAACTCGCTTAAGGTCAGCAGCGCGGTGGTGTTATAACCCAAACTAAACTATTGATGTATCTTGTACGAAGGTCTGTGCCCAGCAGTAGAATGTATAGGAAATGCTATTAATAATAACGATGATATTTTTTTTATTAAAAAGCACAGCAAATAACTCGACACCACCTGATGATAAGCAGTAGAGGAGTCCATATGTGAAGATAGCTTGTGAAGCATGTGACATACTGCCCTAGCCACCCTCATCTTGCTGCCCCAAAAAGTATTTCACGTCTCTTTTAAAGGAACCCATGTTGTATGAAGGAGGGAATACGAATATAATTACTGCTAGTTATATTATGACAAAAATGTAAAGCTTATAGAACCCATGAAATCCGGACGCATTTTTATTCAGATTGTTGACAAAATGATGACCGTAAATTATATCGATCTTCATACTTTATGTATAAAACAAAGGGAAAGTTTGATATATACAATAACATTTGACAGAACTTTAATTTAAACACGTATCGATCGATGAACATTAAGTTCTTAATTATTATAATGCCAAGATGATAGCGTTGGCTATCAGGTCAGAATTTTTTATTTTAATCACATTAAACTATTATTATTTATAAATTTTTACTTGTTGTCAATATCACTATTGCTATAAATATAATTATTATAAAAAAACAGCTGACACTCAAATCAAATTTGATTCACATCATTAAATATACCGGAGCAAGTCGGAAAGTCCCCACAGCCACACCACATAAAATTATTTGGCATCAAATAGTTCCAGCAAAGAATTGAATCTAATGTCTGTGAAGACAAGATATATAATTGACAAATGAAAATTACATACATAAGTCTTTTTTATAGTGCTTGGAATACTCCAATAATACTAATTACCATAGTCAATCCAGAGGAAAATTTAAAAAGGATTTTTGAGGTAATTTTTTTATAACATATATTTGTACGTCCATACATAGAATAATGAAATTAAAATGAAAACTGTAAAACTATTAAAAATAGTATATTGTAAAACCGAATGATTTTATTTAATATTAGAACGCGCGGCTCGCTTGATGACCGATGGCGAAGTGGACTACAGTAATTGCATTACTTTATTAGTAACACACTTTATTTACAATATTCAGGTTTAAGCAATAATTGCCGATGTGACAATGTACGCGTGATGTCTGTACAATATTATAATTAC
Source organism: Acentria ephemerella (assembly GCA_943193645.1). NCBI lineage: Eukaryota > Metazoa > Arthropoda > Insecta > Lepidoptera > Crambidae > Acentria > Acentria ephemerella. The sequence continues at coordinate 2,482,695 of OW971886.1, read as the reverse complement.
ATGTAAAACCAAAGAAAATGCGAATCAATAAAAAAAAACCACAAAAACAAAACAATAACAGTTCAAAAATATCATCAATAGATCATCAATTTAAATTAATTTAATAAAATGCACGATAATTTGCTTAATATATATTGAAAGTAAATGAGTTTTTCAGAGCAAGTTCTATTATTGTTTGATTATAGTACCAATATATATAAGACCATCTCAGTATTAAATATTAAAACATTTCGTTGAAAGGAGAAAGATTTTCCATGGCTCCTTCAGACGAGGTACCTCATAATAACTTTCGCCATCAATAAGCGAAATACAATCTGATTTGACATAAATAGGCCATCGTTCAACTTAGCTATTAAACGTAAGGGTCAAACAGAACGCGATAACCGCTTTCTTTAAGCCACAGCGCTTATGGAAAGCGAATGTCGAAATGAATCTTATCCAGGAAGATTGAGAGTCAAAGTTTCAAACCAAAGGCAAGGCTTACGGTGTTTAATGATATATCTATAGATCACTTAGGAGGCATTGAACTTTGACATATTTCTTATACATAATCTAAGCTTTGCTAAGCTGGGTTTTACCCAGCACTAATATGCTTCCCATAAAATTGTGCACTCCTGGCACACCATCAGACGATCATACGAATAGGAGGAATCAGGTAAAACACACAGAGCAGCCCGACGCGAAGTCACATATTGTGTCGTCACGCCCCAGAAGGGGGAGAGTTGGCAACAGGAGGGACGCATAAAGATAATTGTAGGGAGCACAGATCCGCACCGAAGGGGAAAGAGCCCTATGCAAGTACCCTCGCGCTCTTCCGTGATTCGGTCAGTATGCCGCAAGGTAGGCAGGACCATGGGTTGGTGGAGGGAGCTGTTCCCATAATGATGGTAGGTACTAGTCTCTGAATAATCTCCTCTCCTGTTTTAAAACTCTTTCTTTTTATTTAAGTAAGATAGGCAGTTGCCCTGGTACAAGCGTCTTAAGTTAAAGTAATCATAAAACAGAAATTAGTATAGAATCAGTAATTTTGTATGTAATGTAAGAATAAGATTTTTTATGGCAAAGATAAAAATACTATATTGCATACAAAACTACGATTAACGACAGTATTTGACAGTGAAACGACACTTTTATGTTCTGTATTCCTGTTGGATTCCAGACATTTGACAATTTAAACCCGTTCTTACGATTGAAATTTTTGTACTTAGTAGTTTCAATCGCTTCCTTTACCAATCTTGGTATGTATAGTGGCATTCTGACGATTAATTGAAGGTTGTGAAACTCGTACTAATGGTTCGGACCTGAATCTATCAAATATTCTGCGATTGCTGATTTCTACATATGAAAAAACAAAATAAATAAAATAACAAAACCTGAAAATAAATTGATAATCTGTAACAAAATTTAACCTACATTATTAATGTTCGAATAATGTCTTTAGTATACCAGGCGATATGTCATGGAAGATACTAATATGTCCACTTGAATTATTAAGTGCCTCACCTGCCCTAACAAGGAAACTTTTACGTCTTTAGTTGGTGTGAACTAAGGCTACGTTTAATATTTTATATACGTTAAATTACCATTTTGTTTACCTCGTAATAACACATACGGGGTAAACAAAATGGTAATTTAAAGGTTATTTTATTTATGGGAACAATCCACTAATCGTCGGACAAGTTGAACCAGTACCAGTATCCTGGCGTCTTAATGAAAGTGTTAAAAGATCAAACTCACTACAGCGTTGTCATATGAATCCGTAGGAATTCTAAATTTGTAGTTCAAGAACCGAGTAAATCTCCTCTGAATCTGCTCAATTCTATATATAAAACATACTAGGGGTTCCAAATAGAACCGGCGTATTCCAAACTACAAACGTATGCACAGTTATATACCTGGGATATGTTTTTAAATTTGAAAACTTTTCTTCTCTTTGAAAACATTTGAAAACAATAGTAAGATATTGTACAAATTGTTAAATTGCTGTAAGTAAGTTTTAAAATATTGCACTTAGATTTTGTTCTTAGTGTATACATATTAAAAATTTATCGAATATTGTTATAGGTTTGATAACTTTCGAAGATCTCTACCACAAATAGTTTAAATATCTACTACAAATTTATGTTTAGTCAATTTCGTGCAATACTTAATTCAATAACACTTCTCGCAGGTTTTACTATAGAATTTTATCAAAAAAGAAAAAAACTTATTACTTTTATGTATACTTATTTGAAGAAGATTTAATATAATATATATCAAAAAAATCGGACAAGTGTTAGTCGGACTCGCCTACCGAGAGTTCCTTAGAAACTTGTTTAAAACTTTATTACATGTTTCAAACAAGTTTCATAGTTCTAGGTTTTATTCCCTCGAGAGTTTCGAAATATATATTATATAAAAGGCATAAACGGTCGTATCTTTTTAAAAATTCATCGACCTTTTAAAAGTCATCGACCCGACCGACCGACCGACCCGACCAACCGACGCGCAGCCGCGCCGTAATGTGTTCATCTCTCTACAGTTCCAGTCACGCGCTCACTGTCACGTGTCAAAGGCACAACTATTCACCTGTCAATCTGACATCACTTTGACATTCGACAATTAGCCACGTAACTCTATTACTTTGGTGAAATAGCTGGCTTTTAGACATCGTTCGGACCACATTGACAGTTGTATACATACTTATATTTACTATAGCAGTGCATTTAATAACGTAAAAACTACTGAGCACAACGAGGCGGACGACACGACCGACTAGACCGACTAGACCAACTCAACCAACCGACCGACCGACCCGACTGACCGACCCGACCGAACAAACGACACGCGGCCGCGCCGTATTGTGTTCATCTCTGTATGATTAAGAAACCCGATATTAAATTATCTCGACAGACAGGCGGGCGGATGGACAACAAAGTGTAACGTAATTTTTGCCATATTTTAATAGTATGTTTTAATCAATATTAAAAGCGACTTCATAGTTAATCAAGTAAGACATCACCAAAATAAGTCCCGACGTTCTTGAGCGATAAACTGTAGTACAAAGAAGTAACTTTAATTATTTTTAGATATAATAACATAGATAGAATAAAAAAATAATTGTATCGAGTTAGTTGGCCCTGGAAAATTCCTTGCGGTTATCAAAATAATGAGAACCTCTCTCCGTGCGACCTAATTTTTTTCAAATAGGTCAGAATTTCTGATTATCATAATTTTTCATTAACAATTTTGTTATGAAGTCTACGCGATAATAGAAACCATTAAAATAATTTATAACATTTTCCTAGCTCGTTGGAAACATTTGAATACACTTTGTGGTAATAAATTGTTGTTATTTTGTTTAACAGTAAACATAGTGGTTCATTAATCTTATTAAGAATAAATTTGATTTCCTAAAACCGATAAGGTGGAAAATTTTCAAACGAGCTTTGTAAAATTCGGATGAAAAGCAATACTTGTTAATGTGTTTATCGTTGACGGACGTTTTGTTAATTATATTATAACATCCAATTTAGTCGATAATTAGCTACATGATAAGTATGAATATTTGTTTACGAGACATGGATGTTAGTATATTTATTTTGTATATTTCTGATATTTATAAGCACATTCTCCATTATCTAGTATTCTTGACACAATATCTTAATGATGCTTTCTTTGTGCTAGATAATAAATGTGAATGTGAGAAATATTCCATACTATCCTATTCTAATAATCTCTTATACTAATGAAAGTGGGCAATAATTATGTCATATTATATTTATACTAAGGCCCTTGCGATCTGGGTAAGAATAATAATTATTTTCATTGGGTGTATTTGTCGTACGTAGAGCAAATATTACAACATCATAAAATGTTCGAATATTGTATGAAGTCGTATTGAGGACACATCCTGACTTGGCTTTACTGAAATGAAAGTTGTATAATAATCAATATTAATATTATAAATAAGATAATAATCAATAAAAAGACCTGATGTTATATACATTTTTTTTATCGTAACTATCCACATTTTTGTTTGTTTCACGACATATATACGTACGGTCTAAAATTTTCATCAATTTCTGATAAGTATCATATTCACTCGCTGAGAAAATTTAATTATTTCATGAAATGTTACTGTAATGACAATGGACGGAATAGTTTACCCCCTTAATTGCGATTATTATATAAACATTGATGATTACTGTTTAGGGATAGGGGTTAACCAATTTACCCAAATCTCATCATTGTCAATAACGTATATACGTGAGGACTTCAAGCCATTATACCAACACGCTGCCACTGCCAGGCTCAATATAACATGGTGGGTGAAATAGTAACAACTGGAACCAACGGCTGTTGGACGTTAGTTGACGTGTATTCTGTACCATGAACGAGCTCTAGATAGTTTTGTTTTTGTAATCGAAACCAGAGGGCTCGAACTAACGGTAATAAGCTCCTCAAAAAATCTTGCAAATCTCACTTGGTCACACAATTAAAACTTTTCACAATTTTTAAACAAAACTACATACTAGTTTTTTTAATTTGTATTAGTCTGTAAAGATTTGGCGTAAATGTCCTCCACTCTCTAAATAAATCGCTCAATCAAGATGCTATATATTTTATTTGATAAAGAAACAAAACAATATAAAACTGAACTTTGAATGGAAACTAAATATTAAAAACAAATACAAAAGTGCCTTAAAGTGCCTGAATTTTAAGTTAACAACAATATAATATAAACAATAACAAACAATAACAATATCTTAACAACAATAAATAAGTTTAATTTATTCGATGCAACCTTTTAACTGAAAACAAGTAGAAACTTCTCCGTCGATAGATTGAAAAGTTCATAAAGTAAAATACTATTCTCGATCAATTTGAAACGATAAAAAATGTGTCAAAATTTTGGATATAACTGATTGACGCTTTTAAAATATATCGTGTATTAATAAAATAATGACAGGAGTTACAAGTATATGTTATCTAAGAATACAGATCCTCTTTTTTTGATCGTGACAGTACGTTATTGCTTTTGTATAAAATTTTGAGCAGGCGCAGACACTATTACGTTTGAAAACTCCAAAATATTCATGCAAGCTAATGTTAGTGCAAAATATTATTTTCGAACGATCGTTTCTACAACTCCACCTATCAATTGACGGGAAATATAAATTTCAAATTTAGAATTGACATTTTTCTTACGGTAAAGTTTTTAATTTTTATAGCCTCAATGAGGTATGTTAATTTCATAATATTACAATGTGATGTTGTTTTTTATTGTTCTACTACCTCTCTCAAAAGTTTGGCATGAATTCGATTTAAAGTTTCAGACAATAAGCCAGGATTTTGTTTGTTTATCCTTGCTCCAGCAAAAGTTAATTTAACTGCAATTAAACGGAACCAGGGCGTGAATGTTTTACGTCGTAGATTCCTGTTGCGATATCTTGTGTGGATTGTATTGTTTCAACTTTAACTTCATTATCATTTGTATAGCGTTTAAGATAACACAATGGGCATATACCCTCTTTATTTCTACTAATTACTAGAGGACTACGCGAACTTCGTACTGCCTGACAAATTATTATAAATGAGCTATCAACGCACGTGTCAATTACATAAAATTACAAAATGCGCCGGAGTTCCCAACATATTTCTAAAAATTGCTATAAATATATCTTTTTGTTTTTTTTAATAGATATTCTATTTGTAGCGTAGACTAAACCAAAGAAATTAAAGATCATATAAATAGATCTAACTTCTCTTGAGTTGTAAATCTGCAAAAAAATTTTTATTTTAATTGAAAATAATTGTCCAATACTATCTCACAGCTGAAACTCTATTGTATCGAAATTGGTTACATTACACACACAAAAAACGATGATCACTGCTATTATTAAAAGTTAGTTCCCCGCTGTTTTAATGCTTGTAATTGCAACTGAAAGCTTTTAAGTGCACTTTTTAAGTGTAGTTTTAAGTGCATCTGTCATCAAACAAGTTGTAATTAATGAGTTTGCAAAGTAAAAGAACTTTTGTTGTTAAATACCGGTACTAAGTCATCCAACAAATAGGTATGTATTAAATAATATTGATTGTATCAACGAGTGAATGATAATATGTATGCTACGCAATAAATCTGTTATTGTATTTGTGATTCTCATCTATTTAACAATAGATTTTTAAATCAAAGTATTTTAGAGCGCCCCTAACGCAAGAAAACTAAGCAATTTTATCAATTTTCTTAGTGTCATTTTGAAAGTGTAAAATGAACAATATTATTAAATTTGTGTGTAATACACCTGTTCATCATCATTATTATCAACAACTTGAACAACAACCTACACAGGAATAACATAAGGATTTTTGGCCATTACTTTGACAACCCTATTCCAGACGGCTTTTTCCATAACAGCGTGTGTACAGGAAAATCAGCATAAAACAAAAGCATCGTGGATGCGTAAAAACAACTCAGCGACAGCCAAGCTGTGTTGAAGGTTTGAGCGTTGCATAAGGTCGACTCGAGGCTAATACTAAATGATATGTAGACACTGAACAGGCTCGGTAATCATACCAGGGTAAGACTAATTTAGATGCCTGGACACACAGGTGTACCGGGAAATGAAAATGTCAAAAAACTTGCCAGGACTAATTCCGGGGAGAATGCTATTGGATTTGAAACCTACGTTAGACTCTCATGTACAGTTATGGCATGTACAGTGCGAGTGGCATTCAGAAGAATCGGATAAAATTACTTACTTCGCACACTCTTTAAGATTATAATATTCATTTGGAGGTCCTAAGAAGGCGATTGGGAACTTACAGCCTAGCAGACTGCGTGGTTTGAGTGGCGCAATTTCTGGACACTATAGCACGGCTAGCATGCTATTAATAATGAAGTTCCTCTGTGTAAGGCCTATGAAGAGCTCATAGAACAAATGGATCACATGTAAATATGAAGCTCTTGCTAGAAAAATAATTCTTTGGTCCTTGGCTGGCCCTATGCAAGACCAACCAACCACGGCTCTAGTTTCTATGTGTGTGTAATCGTAACCAGACCGCTCGAATAGCGCTAGTGACCTTTTTCATTTCGTTATAACTCCAGTTACAGATAAACACTACAATCGAGGGAATTATCTACAGTGAAAATCATCCACAACGTGAAATAGAGACGTTATAACAAACGTTATCTAGGCAGTGGTCACGCAATGCTAGTCCAATTAGGCTTGGTCTACGACAAACCATTTCATACAAGGTTTAATACCTTGTATAGAATTTTTTTTTTAACTTTTCCAATCATTCATATTTTCAACATTCAACAGATTGAAAGATGTTTCAGAAAGACATGGCACACGATATAGTTTCGGTAATATTATTCAAAGTTTACATTTTTGATTCCATTAAATTCAAAATTCTCACAAGAAATAGATTTAAGTTATACCTGAAATTAAGTCGTCGACCTGACCTGAAAATAAGTAAAAACCTTTAACCTTCAACGAAGTCAATATTTGCCGTTTACCCTTATGTATTCTTGATTCTCAACTCAGGATGATAATAAAATTAATACTTATGCGTTTTTCATTTTACATAAAACATTTAGTACATTTTTATAAATTACCGTAATTTAAACTCTACATACGTTTTCTATTCACTTGGAGCTATTTAAAAATGACCGTATGTATTCTATATCTTTACCTTGAAATTTGTTACTGGTTAAATAACCCACCTAGCAACAGAAGACATGCAGTATATGCTGCGACAGGGCTCTTATCTGTTATAAATCAGCCAATAAGATGTTTATAGCATTTTTGGACCGACAAGGTGCTATCTAATACACCTAAGTCTGTTTTTACACGGTAGATTGGTTCCAGAAGAAGCCGTGTAAAAAAAGACATTGATCTTATACAAAAATGGGTGATTTGTGATCTCTAAAACCTATTAAAATTAGAGAAAAACAAGAATTTTTAAGAACAAGAATTCATGTTTATTTTATTAAATCAAATATATAATGCTTATTTTCACAAGCATAGTAATTAATGATAAAAAAGATATGCACTCTAATCTTAAAAGTAATATAAATTAAATGTATGGCAAGTTCAGGAACTAAAAAACTATGTTGTGAACGAAAAGAATAGGTTATTCAATTTTTAAGGTAAAAAATAAAATAAAATAGAATAAGTGATAATCATAAATACAACAACATAAATTTAATTGCTGTCGTCATCAGTTACATATTCAATTTTCAAACCGTGTTATATCAAAACCGTGTACAAAAAGACCGTGTAAAAACAGACTTAGGTGTATAGCTATCGACGAGTTGGGTGTTGTAAAACATGTTTTTTAGTATTTTCTTCTTGCTTGTCTGATAAAATCTATCAATACTTCATTACTACGCAAAACGTAGCACGTAAAGGAGCTCGTAGCACTGCTATGAAATGCTACGGTAATTATTATGGAAAAAAATTATGATGTAATGACTGCGGGGGTTTCAATAGCCAGCAGATTGATGTAATATGAATTTAAAATGACTTACTTAAAGTTGAATTTCTAGTGACTGAAAAGCAACGTTCATTACACTCGGTGCTTAAGCGAAATAACTCATTGAAATTTGTAGAATTCTCATTAACTTTTCTTCTGAAAAATATTCACTTAAAGTCTTAACTTTTTAAAGCATGTTTTGCTTATTACATTTTTGATTGGCGTTATGGTTGGATAAATAAGGTCAATTATCCAAATGGCTAAATAACGTATCAGACTTAATTATAATCTTTTGCGTTAATAATAATGAATCTTTTTATTTTAAACAGCGTGACTTGACACACATATATTGTAACAATGCGTAAAAGTGCAGATGGGTCTACTTTAAGACTAACTCGTTAATAAGAATTTAAAACAACAGATTGTCATTTCCGGTTATACAATATAGAATTGCAAATATATTTTATTATAACCGATACTTTGAACTATAGGATAGTTATACGACGTATTTCTACGAGGTCTGCTTGACCTTTTACATTTAAAAGTTTTAACGTTCCATTCACACGAATAAATTTGTTTTAAATGTAGTTATTATAATTGTTAATTATGTGAATACTCTTCTGGAGAATTTCCACAATTTTTCGATGTATCACAACATTACAGACTTAGTATTTGATGTGTTTTCTGAGTCATACATTATAACTACTTTATAAAAATATTTATTACGGAGAGGTTACTTGTTGGATATGTGGAATGGAAAGGAACAACTATAACAATCAATTTAATAAGTAAAATGTATAACATCGGTACAAACGTAATTTCATGTGACAAGCTAGTTACAACGGTCACTATGACGACCTAAGTATATTCTTTATTCAATATTACAATAATATGTGTGTACACCTGCATCTAGCACACGGCACGGCAGTTTGAGAAGGATAGGGAATTGGACATGATAACGAGCATGAACTGTGACAAAATGCTGGCGTTTATTGTAGGGAATACGAGCTTAGTCAAAGCATGGGAAAATGGGCAACCATATTACAAAGGCGATATGGAACTTACAACGTAGCAGGCTACGGGGCTTAAGTGGTGCTATTACTGGCCACTTTGGCACCAATAGCATGTTGTTCAAGATGAAACATGTTGGATCGCCTCTATGTAGGGCCTGTGGGGAGCACACCAAACAAATGGAACACATCCAATGTAACTGTGATGCTCTTGCTAGAAAAATAATGGGCTCTTTGGACTGGGCTATCCCAGTCCTGAAGAGGCTGCTGTCTCCGGGTGTACTTAGTAAGTACATCTTGGAGGTATTCCAGGACAGCGGTCAGTAAGATTAGGGAAGCACAAAAGATCCCATTGGGTCGACGTGCTCCGGGAGTAAATAATCCTAGCCCTACATCAAGATAAGATAAGATGGCGTCCGGCTGGGGTCTTATTCATTGAGTTAAAAAAATGACGAACGGGCGAACTGTAATTAGACATCCTAAACCATTCAATTCAATTATAATACTATTTAAGTAATTATATACTGCCTGATATTTGTCTAAAATAAACAAAATAAAATTTATAGTGGCCTGTTTATTATTTATTGTGGATTACGTCAGGTTAATGTCACTAAGTCTGATACAGGCCTTGATATTGGTGAACCGAATAAATAAATTCTTTACTTAAAAATTATAAACATTTAAACAATCGTACACGATTTCGTACAGTTTTATAGTGGCTCGATTCTAAAATACATACTATAAAACATAATTCAAGTGTATTTCGTTCTATCAGTATGATTACAAAAAGGGCAGCTGGCATTTTACGTATTGTCAATTATTTACATTAAAACTGTTCTAAAATGCAGGTTTTAGGAAACACCTCCTTTTATGCCTTTAAAAATTGTCTAATATCCTTTAAAACTGTCAATGTCTGTTAATGTCCTTTAATTTAGGTTGTTTGACAGATCTGATTATTGAATAAAAAATTGAGAGAAGAGCTATCCTCTTTACGTTAATTTCATTTTAAAATGTTCTGTCTTAGTGTCTTCATACCTGAGCACAAGCCCATCGTTCCTCTCTTCGCTGCCAATGCTGGCCCTCGGCGAGCTGCCCAGCCGACTGCTGGCTGACTTCCTCCTAGCCTCATGCGTGTCACACTCATCTTTATTGGTGAACGATATCCGAGGAGTATTCCCTCGGAACCCGCTCACTTTGTGCGCTGACACGCCTCGGCAGAGCAGCTGGCTTTGTGTTATATCTGTGGGCAAAATGTACGATGTTATTATATGACCAAGCTAATTATGCACGATTCATTATCTAAATTAACACCTCGAGCCAAACCGTTGAGTCGAGGCAGTCCTACGTCGTAGTTATATTGGGTTTGAATGGTAAAATGGTTGCAATATTCGGGATTTTCACCTGACAATTTAACTTTTGAAGCACAGAGGAGAAGGAAATTATAAATATTTATTGACCTCTTTCAAATCAATCGCCGTGGAAGTTGATTCGTTTTCATAACCGAAACCAAAGCACAAAAATTACCATGCCAACAAGTTCCTCAGAAACCCTTACAATGCTCATTAGTGTAAGGGACGAGGCCAGTGGGTGAACAACCGGACTAATGTTCCAAATAGATATGAGGAATTTAGCGGTCAACATAAGAATAGGATGGAGTCGTTACCAAATGGAATGACGTCATAGTGTGAAACTAATATCCCTTTAATGAATTTGCGCATAGTTTGCCAAAAAAGCAACAAAAAACCTAAATATTTTACATATTTTACAAAACAATATTATTTTTATATTGGAAACCTTGATAATGGTAGCTGTTAATAATACAAGCACTTGTTTTATATGGATATGTATTGTCTTTATTTTATTATTTTTATATTTACAATCATGGTATAACTTAACATAAATAACAACATGGTATAAAATATATGATAAAAAAGTAGTTAGTCGTGAACAGGAGCTGAGAACCCGGAACCTGTTTTTAATTAGACAGTGATACTAATTACCACATTACTGCCGTCAAATTTTACCTTCTAAAACAATGTCCTCTGTATAAATATAAAAGTCTTTGGGTCAGACATAATAATATAATATGAATTATCTTACAAAGAAACAGATAACTTAGAGAAACCGATTTATTAATCTCACAGACATTTTCCTTTGCCTATGTTTTAAAAGCAGCTTAAAAATAAATGTTAACATTTTTCCACAAAGTGGAAACTTGAATCTGTATAAACTACACATGACTATACTCTCGTAATTCTCTGTTCCAGTCACGAGCAATTTATATCAAGTCGTCCCGCTTTCGGACCGTAAATTGCACTGGGGTGCTGAACTTTGAAGCGAGACATGAAAATAATTGCTACTTGTTTATAAATATACAGATGTCTAGTATATAGTAAAGTTTGTTGTTTTCAAAGAACAAAAATTAATTATTTTTACTAGTTTTAATAATAAAAGTAATAACTCTAAGCTATTATTAAGTAGAGAGACGTGTTCACAGAGTTGGAGGCGCAGCACAAATCTCTTATAGTTAACTTATATTCTATCATCAAAAAAGGCTTATCAATAAAGTATATGCTAATCTTGCAACTTTATCGCTATGAATCACCACACTAGTCGGTGGAAGGGGGAGCATAACATAATTTTATAAATTTTGAATGGAATCAATTCAATGTATATTTTCTAAAAAATCATTCCAAAATGTTAATTTTTAATACTTCCATTCAGTATTCACATTAAGAGAAGTTGTTAATAAGAAAGGAATAATGGAGTTCATTTAATTAAAGAGCTTTTTGATTATAATACTAAAATATAAATAGTGCTTACAAATGGCTGGTGGCGAATTTTTCATTCTAGTTCATTCCTCGAAAAGCAATAGAGTTAGAGGGCATTCCCTGTGCCTTTAATCTGGCACTGGGCGAGCGCCACACACATCCGCCACTTAACGAGTGGTGTGAATATTGTTTACTTCCTTCGGCATCTACAGTAAGTCAATAGACAAGTTTTATATTATATTGATCTTTGACAGCTTAAACGAATGCGCTTATAATACATTAAAGTATCTATTATTTACGGTGTACTAGTTGAGTGGTCCTGTATCCTCTCTGAACTAAGCCTTAATATTGGGAACTGTTTCTGCTGCATTAGTTCCACATCGCAACTCATATTCCAAAATCACTTTAACTTATCCATCTTTACGTTTAAAGTCGCATGTTTAAACAATAAAACTCAAATAATAGATTGTCATATTGTTTGAATTTAGAATGTTGTTTTTATCGTGTCAAGAAAGTTTTATTTGAAAATATCGCACCATGCAGGTATAATTTTAGTTCGAAGTGAAACCGCACGTACGAAAAACCGCGAACTCATATTTTAAACTCATATTATTTAAAAACTGTGTATATTTCTCTGTTATGTAGTAATGATAACTAATTTAAGTTAGATAAAAGATGTGTGTATTGAAAATATTTTGTAGTGCTAAAAAGATACTATTTATTTACTTACTATTGCTTGTTTTAAGACTCGACAGATATTTACGCAGTTTCATCGAGCAGCCATACGGGAAAACGACAAGGCTTTCGGAGAATTACACTTATTGAATTTACTAAACATTTGTGGAATACGAGATCATATACTTATATGTCATCAAATATACGACGTCGAAAGCAAGCGTCGCTAGGCACTCTAACTCAATTTGAATCAAACTAAATTAATTTTAACAGCCTATAAAAACTATACCACTTGGCGTATGGGTTCGGAACTTAATATAAAATATTAGAGATTAGAGATTAGTTTACCGCCACTTAGTTTTTGAGCCCACGTCCTTTATAATTGTGTCGATTCTTTTAGAATTTTCTAAAACTTACTTAATTATTATCTTTGCTTATTTCAGCTATGGTTACCACTTCCATTATGTGGGCCATTTGCTTGTTCAATACAAAACAATATTTTTAATGATGCAGCACTTATCTAATTAATAAACCCAACGTATCATAAAATACGTAATATAATTCGTCTACCTCATGGGTTGTCATACACTCCGTAAAAGAATTTCTACACGTGAGATGAAGGTAGAACAAAGATCTTAATTGCCATCATAGAAAACGCATTCTTGACTCTTACTTTCTTCTAAAAATATTTTTTATTGAATTCAAAGATATTTGCTAACAAAAAAATAAATGTAATTAAAGGTAATAGTGATAACTTTAAGTGGTTATTAACCGGGTTTTTGCAAATTGTCCCAGTTATAGAATTTAAGTATGTATTAAATAAATTATTTAAAATTAGATCTAACAATAATATGCATATTCCCAATTAACCCTCCACCGCTTCGACGAATTAGTAGCTGAAGAGAAGAAGCGGCACAAAAATCTCTCAGCCTTTAGTATTTATAATGACATTTACAAATTACCAGTGCAATATTTTATACATCGACACGTATCGTCATTTCTGTTTTGATTAAGTTTTAATTCAGTTTGATTACAGGTAAGATAATTTAAATTGCATTTTTAAATAGTTCACGGATTCTTATCACTTGAATATTCCTGAACTTTGTAGTAGCCTTCTTTCATTAAATTTTGTTTGATATAATCTTTAAATTTGTGTATAGGCAGTTCAGTTATGAACGGCTTGAGAGATCTATTACATCTCTCAGGACGAATTGAAGACACTTTTCTCATAATTTATTTATAAGTGTACCCACGCTATTTAATGTAGCGAGTTAGTTTATGTAAATTGCTTTATAATTAAGTAACTAATATTTAATTTCCATCTTGTGCAGTTTTATATTGTTTTATGATAAGAAATCACTGTAAAATGACGTATTTCGGTGCCTTATTCCACACCAATCCCCTACCACTGAGGCATTAAAAAGTGAATTCATACATCACTTACACGGAAAGGTGTTTTGATATTCAACTGTTGACTTAAGATTTATGGGCAGAACGTGACTGCCGCAACAAAAATGGTTACTTTAGAGATTTATACAAAATTCATTTTACGAGCCTCAGCAGCCATCAAAATGGAGTCCGTGATTACTATAAAAAAAATTCTATTACATAAGTTACAAATAATGAATAGACCGTCTTAAATTGTCGTAAATAGTTTTATTTCTACAAATAAATATTTGTATGTACTTGAAATTTGATAAAAGCAATATTTCCTGCATTTTAAACAGAAACTTGCAATACATATAATCGCTTACCAGCCCGCAGGCTAACACTTTTGTATGCAAAATATTTTATTCAAATTTATTAAATAAATTATTTTAATTACTAAAATTGCTTTAGTTCGATATTGAATGACTTCATAATACTTTTTATTTAAGAGTATCAGAGAAATGTTAATTCACCTAATATTTACATTACAACATTTATAACAGCAGTATTCCGTTTGTTGTTAAAATAACATAGAAAATAGAAAACCCAAAACATATTAAAATTACATCGTTGGAATAATCAAACCAAGCTCATTATCCATAGAGATTAGAAGGTTGCTAAGAACAGTATAAAAATTGCTGTTCTTAGCTTAAGCAGTATGTAAACAAGGCAATTTATTTAAGCTTCAAATTCAGAGTGGCGAGGGAATCTCGAGTAAGTTCTATTAAGACGATTAAAAAAGTGTTAACACTATTTTTTAATAAAAGCTTTTACCAGCAAACTACTTTCAGTATAACAGCGTAAAATGGCAGCAATTAATCAAGTTTTACAGTTCAAAATTCTGAAATTTAATAAATAGATTTATCTTTATTAATACAATAGTAGAGTAAGATACTACTTAAACTAATGATAACCAAAGGTATTATCATTAATTTAAAACTACATTCTTAAAAAAAAGAAAGATATTTATGTACCTTATTTATCCGTATGCTGTCTAGCAGCAGTCAGCCATCAAAACCCTGTCTACTCAACCAAAGTCTGAGAGTCCCAGGTTTGAATTTACTTCTAAATATTGCTAAAGCTTATCACTTAACAAGTTTTGTGTGAACTCTTAACGAGAGATATGGAAGTTAAGAGGAAATGTTCCGTTGCCGTGCTAAAATATGAAGTTGCTAAATCCTGTGTGCTAATTGGTTAGCTTGGGTCTTAAAACATTATTTCATAAAACGGTTAGAGAAGAAATTATGGACTCTACGCCGTTGTATTACCCTAAAATAGACTGAAGGTTTACCATGAAGCAAAACTATGTCACTCTGTTTGGTTGGGATTCTCGTTATATCAATATTTAATAGACTTTACAAAGAGAGAGAAAGTAATACTGTTTTCTCCATACTACCTTCATGGATCACCTTTCAGCTTTCTAAATATCAAATTATTAGACAGCTGCCCTGTTATAATCCATAACGAGAGAAACAAATGTAGATAACAAGACTAAATATTGATTAAGTACCTATATTATAAGGCTCAATGTCATTGCATTGAGCCTTAGTATATAGGTACTCACTCATTGTGCTTAATTATATATTCCATTAATTATATAATAAAAAATAATGACCTAAATTAAATATCGAATGGAATATAACTATTCATTTCTACGTTCTTTTAAATCGTCATTGGTATCGAATATGTATGAGAAAATTAAATAAATATATTAATAATGATAACTTTAAGTGGTTATTAACCAGGTATTTGCAAATTGTCCCCTTTATTAAATCCCCGATAACGCAAAGGAACGAGTGAAGAAATCAGATGTCTTTGATATTACCTTCAATTAAGAATACTTAGCAATTCAAATATTATTGACATAATCTCTTTACAATAATAATAAATCTTATTAAATATATTTTAATCTTAAATTTTAATGTACGTAATAAGTAGAAAAAAACAAGATTTCTCAGTTGAAGCAAACACTCACCTCGCAATTTAGTTAATCAGTTTGCTTTTGTCAACTCTACAAAAATGAAGGAATGTAGAGATAATATTGCAATAGAAAAGATTTACTAATTGTAATATACAATGAACTTACTTCTTAATAACCAGTTTAATTAAGTATGTAATGAAAATATTCATAAATTTTGTTATCTGGAAAATAACACACAAATCAAATGACAATGTGCAATCTTAAGATGTAATCTATCTTTATACAAAATTTCATCTTATTTGGTTCAGTGATTCGGACGTGGAAATGAAACAGAAAGACAGATCTATTTTTGGAACTAAAATATTATACTAGGTGTATAATGTTTATAAAAAAAAATTTAAAACCTCTTAAAAATTTAATGGAACGCTTTGCTCAAATAACCGAAAGGCACGAACGAAGAAACATTCTTTAGAAATATAAATCTTTCTCGTCACATTTACCAGTTATTCCAAAGCGGTGTCTTGAAACGAAAGCGGTTTCTTTTCAAATTATTTCTGTTCACAAATAAATTCAGTTCAAAAACACCAATATAAAATCCGACCTTGGAATTACAGAATAGGCTTTAATGTAACCAACCCTTTCAACTGCCGTTTTCTCGAGAACTTCGTTACACGAGGGAAAAACACAATCAAATTGTCCTCAGCAAAGATGCCTGCGTTTTGGCTCTTAGCACACGTAAACATAAAAAGAAGTAAAGCAATTGGACTGGAATAAGACAAAGGAGTTTATTTATTTTAAATTCCGGTGTCAGTCAGTTAAAATAATATTTGAGGTATCATTTGTCATCTCAATAAGACACCGGGACCTGCTACAAAATTTATTCAAATGAGTGATTTCACGGATGATCTTCCTACAAATATGCCATGATTTATTTGACAAATATTACGGTTGTCCTTGTGAAAATATAAAAAGAATTGAGGGAGAATAAAGCTTGTCAGATTACGGACATAAATATGCTAGAATCAATTAAAAGTTTGTATAAAATTTTTAATTAACAATTTCTGAATCTAGAATTTTTAATATTATTTTTCGTTTCTACCTATATGAAGTCGGAGTCTACTTTCGCTTCAACGACAACAGAAGCTGGCATAACATCGACGCTACTGCCATCAGAACACTTTTTACAAAGTGTTGCAAATATGACAAACATAACAAAATCTGATTTTGACATATCTCCGGATAACTGCAGTGTGTTTGAAGCTTTTATTATTATTGAAATCATCATGACGGCAATGGAACTATTCATTTGGATAATGGCAGCTATTAAGATACCTAAATGGAAGAAAAACTACAGAAACCAAATGTTGTTACAATTAAGTGTAGTGCGATTTTTTAAACGAGTTGTGTTTTTCATTGTTTTTCTTAAGGATATAGAGTCAAATGAGTGATTTCACGGATGATCTTCCTACAAATATGCCATGATTTATTTGACAAATATTACGGTTGTCCTTGTGAAAATATAAAAAGAATTGAGGGAGAATAAAGCTTGTCAGATTACGGACATAAATATGCTAGAATCAATTAAAAGTTTGTATAAAATTTTTAATTAACAATTTCTGAATCTAGAATTTTTAATATTATTTTTCGTTTCTACCTATATGAAGTAATGTTAATGACATTCTTATCATCTATACAATTGAATTTTTGCATGCCAGTATGATATGGTTCCATTACAATAATCTAAATATTACAAACCACTATTACCCTATTTAATACGAATAAAGTATTATTGTTAATAATGAACCTAAGTGACTTTTGATACTCGTATAAGGATACTGCTCAAAATGTATATGAAGACTAAGTATCAAAAACATTATTCTAATATTAAATTGTCGACGTTGTGGTGGCATTGCAGGTACCTTTCATTTATCAAACTTTTCTTAACAAGTCAAAGTCAGTTTTATAAATCCATCAACTGAATTTTAAAGCAGTAATATTAAATCGATTGAGATATAATTTTTCATACTTGTTTACTTTGGATGACAATGCATGGTTAGCAAAGCGACGCCATTTTAAACCCAATGTGACGGGCGACTCAAAATGGCGGGCTTGTTTTTCTCAGTGTACTCCTGTAATATCGGTATCAAATGCATTATTTATTACATTTGACAATTTTAAAATATTTATTTTATTGCAATTTTATAGCTAAGTCTGTTGCGTGATTTCTTGTACTGTGTAGCCTTACAGTTATGCAATCATTATGTAACATAATCATGAAATAATTTGAGAAAAACAGTAACATAAAAACTAGTTTACCAAAAACAATTAATTTTTAATATTTTTGACATTACGTTATGTTTAATCATACTAAAATACAATAATCCAATACTCTAACACAAGATATTAAAGAGTTTTATTAGTGTCGCTTAGTCGTCTGTCGTTGTCACTCCTACGATATGAAACAAGGGCATTCTTATTTGGAACGTGTTTATATGACAGGCATGGACACTTCGAACGTTCCACGAGGAAACAGCTTCATATTATTAATATTACGAGAGCTTTGAGTTTTGACATCACTTTATCCAGCAGTATTAAGAGATGTTTTTTGTAGACTAACCGTTATACGAAACCAGCGATTGTGTGTCATTATAACGTGTAACTTTATTAGCTATATAAAAAAATATATTATATAAAATGATATTTAAAGTAGTAAATTTTTTTTTCAATCAGTACAAATAAATACAATATATATAATAGTTTACTAACGCAATAAACATCATAGCAAAACTCTTTTTTTTTAACTCAGCACGCTCATGACTCGACGAGTAGAAGAGTCCGTATGTGAAGATAGCTCTTGCAGCATGCAGCATACTCCACCTTACGGGCACAAAAGTGCTTTTAAGATTACCAGATCAGTGCACCCAGTTCAAGTTCAGTGCACCAATGTAGATCAGATTCCCAGCTAGACTTTCTTAATCTTCTAAAACCTACAGAAGGATTTATTTAAGAAGTATATGCATTCGATATCGTTCTGGTCTAAGTAATTTGGGAGGAAATATAATTGTTGAAATACATTAAAATAAAATAGTTTTTTTACGTAGTAGCTTTAGGCCTTCATCTCACTGATGGCATGTGATAAGGCCGATGATAAAGATGGAAGAGAGCTACACCCAGTCTCCTCAACCCTAGATGAAATATCCAACCTTCAACTGCTAGAACACAGCAATCATGTTACCATTATTGTCATGGCGGTAGGCTGAGTTAAAATGGTAGGAGAACCAATCGAACGATGACGACGAAATTACTGCCCTTCGAAGAACTAACCCCGAACCTCTAGATTTTAGGTAGAAGGACTCAATCACTAGACTACAGAGGTAGCAAGAACACAGAGCGAACATCCTGACTATTTTCTTTTATTGTAGCAATGCATTTTTAAAATTACTTAAGGATTTATGAACTAAAACTAGCGTTTACCAAAACTTCAAAAATCCTTTTAAATGTCCTTAAAAATGTAATTATGACCTCCTTTTTGCTTGTAACCGTGAAAAACTGGCGCTATCAAATTCCAATGAACTATGCACCAACGGTTTCATTATAATAACCTTAAAATTCCGTTGGCATAAAAAATGCAGATTTTTTTGCGCGGGAATTCCCTTTCATTGGAGATTCATTAAATTGTGCCGGTCCATCGGGCCGTGCCACAATGATATGGTGGATCGCAAAGCTATTCTGGGGATCACAACAAAATTGTGAGCTTGTATACAACGCTACCTTGTCTGGACAAAGGGCATAAAGCTTTTAACTAAATACCTAACCTTCGAAGAAGATATAAATGTGCTTTAAAAATATTTAGAAAATAAATAAAAAACAGACGATCGGTAAATGCCAGTATTTATTAAACTAGAGATTCTAGGTACGTATCAAAGTCAAAACATCTTAATTTAAATAGACTCATTTACTAAGTTCTTTCAAATAGTCATAACAGTAAATATGTATGAGAACAAATAAATAAATGTAATTAAAGATAATAGTGATAACTTTATGTGGGTATTAACCGGGTATTTACAAATTGTACCAGTTATAGAATTTAAGTATGTATTAAATAAATTATTTTAAAATTTAAACTAACACTAGTATGTATATTCCCAATTAATCTACCGCTTCGACGAATTAGTAGCTGCAGAGAAGAAGCAGCGCAAGAAACTCTCAGCTATTAGTATTTGTAATGACATTTACAAATTACCTATGTTATTATGTATTAGTATTACAAACATATATTTTTTATTTTACAGTGCAATATTTTATACACAGATACGTATCGTCATTTCTGGTTCCATTAAGTTTCATATCAGTTTGATTACAGCTTAAGTTTATTGAAATTGCAGTTTATTCAAATAGTCCATGCATTCTTATCGCCTAAATATAATTATATCAGAAAATCGTCAGTATTATAATAATATTGCGAAATTTATTCGAATTAAAATTAAGCACTAAAGACTGATACCAAAAACGTAAAAGACTTGCGATAGAGATATAATATACAGCTTATCAACTGATAATAGATAGAAGAAAAATCTAAAGTTACAGTTACAGTTAAGTTCAGTGTATACGTGTGTCATAATGGTGCACCATTATCACACATATACACTGAACTTAACGGGCAAAAGCTAAGAGATGTTTTTACTTTATGAGCAAGAACACTGATTATTAGCATCCACCCGGAAACACTCGATGCGGTTCAACGACTTAAAGATCGTGAGCACTAAAACGAACAATTTAATATTGTTGATTGCCAAAAAATATAACTATTATTGAGATTATTTGTTTTTTAACTTAAAAACTCTTATGTCATACCATAAGCCTCTGTTAGAAGTAGTTCTACCTCTCGGTAATCGAATAGCAAGTTGGAAATAATATCACACACCTACTCGATTGCAAGCCAGATTACTCTGCCCTTCGCCAACATATTTTCTTGAACTTTAAATCACAAGATCTGTATCTAAATTACCAAAAGTAACTGCGGGTACATCAATAAGAAAATTTACCTTGGCCTGCCATTTGCGTTGTGTGATTTATTTGGAAACGGCCCGAAGCTGACAGATTGTAATGAATTACCTGTTTGGAGTATTTCGGAATGGAGCATGCGGGAAAAAGGTTAAGTATCAATTTATGTAGACATAATAAACATTATTTATATATGCCACAGGTGTTTGGAACATTTGTTGTACAAAACCCTTTAGTTTTATTGGATAACTAGCTTAAGGCTGGTATTTCATGTACGTAGACCAAATGGAATAGCACGGGAGCATATTTATAAATAAGACAGCTTTTTCTTAGCTTAGAATTTAAATAAAGTACATCATAAATTTGTTTGCTAATTATTTAAATATTACAAATTAACACAAAATTCAGGACGAAAATATCCTATGTGATTAAGAGTATCTGAAGAGAATTTTAGCTAGTTCTGTTTAGTTCTTAAAAACGTCTGACAGATATGCAAACATTAAAACTGTTTTTGTTGGAGCCAACAATAGACAAGCCTTAAGGTTTTATTTAAAAACTAGCACAAAAAGATGATCAAATATATATCATCCTTTGAGCTACTCCGTTATTTAATTCACCAGCACTTCGTGTACAATATTATTTTAAAAGGGTGAAAATTAAACAAAGGTGTTGGTTGCAAATGGAATTTTTACATAACTATTTTTTCAAACGATCTCGGCGGCGTTTACGTTTCATGAAAGACAAAATGTCTTAATATTACCCATGCAAACTTTCACTTGGGTAAAGAATATCCAAATAGCACATTCGCCACTTTAGTACTATGGGAATGTTAAATCAAGTGAACATAATAATCGGCAAGCTTCAATTAATAAAATGTAATCAGATGGCCAGTATTTAGCCTAAAACGTGATCAATAGAGGTCGATATAGGCGAAGCTCGGTGATAAACAAACAGCGGTGAATTTAAAGTCGAACTGAAGCGAGCAATTTGACCACAGCTTTGTATATATTATTATAAATTAACTCGTATTATCTAGCTAATTTAGTCAGTAATTTATATCACCTTTTTGTAGCTTTGCTCGGGTTTTTTATACTTTCTTGTCTAATGAAATGGATTGCTAAAAAGAGCATTGTATTTTAGGCCATTACTTTGTAAGATTATAACGGTTTCGTGTTACATTAGTGTGTGAAGTAGGACGGGGGGGAAGGTTGCTATGAAAAAAATCTATCCAAAAGTAACAGAATACATTGTTATTTTAGTGCTGAACCGTTTTATTGGATTATTGGAGACCATGCATGAGAATCAATAAAAATTAATCATAAGTTTCGAAATTAATAATAAACGAAAAAATAAATCTGCTAAATTATCTATATATATTAAAATATATAGTGTGTAGTGACGTAGAACACGCTTAATTTTACTCTTAAACTAAGGAAAGCTTTCACGCAGTTATAGTGTAGGGAAGTCATTGGGGAGGTAGTGTCTTAAAAATTCTCTATGTGAAATATGTATAAAATTAAATTTATATATTTACGAAATTAAATCATGAAAACCTTTTCTTTACATAAAAAAAATTGCGGCGAAAATATTTATTTTGGCCAGTAAATCCCGATGGGGCAAGGCTTACGTGGAATATTGTTTTTGTTCTTTGGATTGGGTTATCATGTGATCAAACAATACACTGGGCGACCCTTCTTGTCGACAAGTCACTTTTACTTTACTTATGGATATTGGATATCACTGATGTGAATGAAAATAGAAAATCAGAAGGTTTATTTTTAATATATTTATAAATTAAATGAAAAGTTCGGAAGCTATTTTAACATGCATTTAAAACCATATTATATTGTAACTTTTACATAGAACCTATCTTTTATAAATATAGATACTTACCTCTTTAGTATTTACAAATATCCCCACGTCATCAATTATTATAACAGCATATTAACCTCCTACTGCTGGACATAGGCCTGCATATATGGCAGAAACTGATGAGAAGTTTAGTCTAAACCAGCACCATGCTAGCCCAATGTGGTGGAGGGTGAATGCGGTTGCTGTCACTTTAATTCATTCAAATTCAAATTCATTTATTGGAACAAAAATAGGCATACATAAAAAAGTAAACGATAATGGCTACATTAGTTTAAAATAAAACTGTATCGCAGACATTAACGCCCACTTCCAGTAAAAAGAAAACAGAGTCCCAGCACCAAAGTTTGCACAATTAATAAACAACATAAGAGAAAACATAAAATAAAACTAGTAAGTGTAAGAGTGAGCCTGGTTGCTGTCACTGTCCCAGTTGTTATTTTATAGCCACCACTCCTCATGCGTTTTCCCATCTAAGAATACCTTTACCCAGAAGTGGGACTTATATATAAGCTGCTGATGATAATGATGATGAACTGCGATGACATTAGAGCATTAGCAACGTTAATTAGTTAATTGCATGTGTTATTTTACGCTGTAAGTGCGGTATAAGATTTTTGTTTCTTCTTAATACGTGATACGTAACTCTGATTTTACAACATAACATTGAAACTTTTGACTTTAACATTTAATTCGCTACATTCATACTGTTTAAGTTAAGATAGCGGCAGTTTGGTGCACTGGTTATTCAACTATACTCTATTAACTAATTTTCTATTAAATACTCTTTATACATATCAAGCCTGAGAGCGCTCGTGCTGAAGCGCTCAGCTGATAAATTTTCTTCAGGCCAAATTTTCCTGGACAAATATAAGTCACCTGGCTGTGAGCATGTTTGTATGTGAAACAGTTTAGTAAATATCAATGTTAAGTAAGTTCTCACTATCATATTACAGAAATTATCTGCAAAACATGTGGTGCTTTTTGTAGTAGAATAAAGTAGAATCTACTATGGACGTAAAGGCCAAGCAAGCGACGAAGTTCCCTGGATGAAATGGAAAAGATTGATAGGAAAGTTGGTCCGTAAGTGTAAAAATTACGAAAACACTAAATCATTTTTTTCTGACGCAGAAAACCTTTGTGAGTTTTGTGAGCTATTATAGTGCTTCTGCACAACTTCTACCTTCCATCCAACTGCCGAAACCCAACAATCCTATATAAATTATTGCTGTGGCATTTATGCATAATTAAACACACCACATACCAATTGTTACATACCAGTGGCTGCCCCAAATAATAATTATACAACACTTTCTGATACGCGTACTTTGCAAGTTATTCCACAAACAACCAACATCAAATTTGCCAATTTGAAAATTAACCTCGATTCATGTCCAAAGCGATAACAAGAAAATTTACTTACAAATCGTATTTATACACAACTTCAAACTTATTAAACTTTTATACAAAAACCAAAGTTTGTTATTCGATAGGATAACGATTCGAAAATCAAAATTGCCCAGACTAGGGAAAAACAAAATATTGATAATCTTTTAATAAAAAAAGTTCTTATCGGAAATTCTAAAATACTGTGATCATTGTACTATTTGTAGTTAACTCAATCTTCCAAACATTTCTCACTTCTCACTTTCTCTCTGCATATTAAACGTCATATGTAAAAATATAATAATTATCCACAATATTTTTCCATATACTTTTCAGATTGTATCTTAAACGTGCGCGAAAAATTAAAGAGTAACTTCAATTACATCTTTTGTAACATTTTACAAACACATCATTTTTAAGGCTTTCGTGAATTCAAACGATGAAACGCTCGGCAATTCGACTGATGAATTCATTCATATTTCAATCTCGGCAAAAGAAACATTTTGGATTCTCAGAAGGTTTAGGTATATTTTTTAACATTTACTCAAGCTCGCTTCGGTTATGATAAATTACCAACCATCCATTTTCCCTTTTCAACTTTTTTTACCAGTATTACAAATTCAACAAATACTGTAGCTCATTATTGAGGCACGCGTAAGATTTCTCGAAATTAACTTTTGATACCTTGTTTTAATTTTCACTAAAATTTTAAGTTTAGATTTTGTTTATGAATCTAAAATTTTATCTTATCTAAATAAAACGCAAAGCATATGAATCATCACCAACTAAGTAAGTAGTGAGATTTAATATGTGGAAATGTACGAAAATACACAACAATGCGTTATACTAACAAATTTTCGGCAAAAAGGTGCCTTTTCTCGCCTCTTTTGAAGGCAGCCTTCATATATGCAGAGAGGTATTCGCGAATATGTTGAAAGTTGTGTATGTTGTGAGGTTTTAAAAAAAGTAAGCGAATGACCTCAATTTGTCTTAACTGTTTAATTAAGTAATCTTAAATTATATCACTACAAAATGAACAAAGTGTTCTCGCCGTGGTCGTGGATAAAGAAAGAAACTAGCGATTAATTAAGGTGCGACGAGTCACGTGCCGGCTCGAGCACCAATGTAACCGAGACGGCGGCAGAAATCCCGCCAGATGCTGATAATAACCCATTAACGTTCCTCTTCTCCGTTGGGGTTTAACAAAGTTAGGTGGTTCGTTATTGTAAGGAATTAATTTGCTTCGATTGTAATTTAAATACAACAAATTCAAATTGGAAAAATACTATAATTTATTCACTAATGTTTTTTTGTTTAAAAAACTTAACAGACCCATGAAGACTCTACTATATATACTATACAGAAAACGATGAATACCAAATTTTTATGTCAATCAATTTTCGTTTAATAAACCTATTTTTTAATTGAACAAAACTAAATGGACATCTTAAATTTTTTTTGAGGTAGGTCTTTTTACGTAGTAACAGTGGTACGATCACTCTTATACAGCTAAAAGGAACTAACAGAATCAATCTTCATTTAACAGTAGGATATTTTTTTGCGTTTTTGTGTTCCCGTGGGATATATTTCATTGGATTTCCCTGCTAAGATTGAATTCTTTATAACAAGCTTTAATAGGGTAATGATTTACCTATCTTTGATTAAATTCCATTCTAAATAATTAAACAAACGAACACCGACACAAATTCAAATATCGCAATTTCCATTTTAAAAAATTATCCCTTAATATTTGAACCAACCTTCTTTCAACTACGAAAACAATATCTATCTATCTGTTCGACTCTATATCGCTACGAAGCAACTACGGTGCTACTACGAGAGTACTACATTCTATCGTAGCGTAAGTTATGTTTTAAATAACAGCTAAAATGCAAATATGTATTGTAAGCATTTACACTAATTATTTTTTAATTTCAACATATTATATTAAATATAAAATATGTATATTTACTTTTCAACTAATAAAAGCAGCCTATAAATACTATTAAAACCTAATATAATCGTCAATAAACTAAAATTGGATGAGAAATCTTTAGCACCTATAAAATACTGCAATCATTTTGAAATGAACTTCAATATGCAATGCAGACATCGTAAAAGCACTCTAACACAGTAAGCAATAAAATTTTAAATTAGTCGAGGCTTTCTAGAAACGTTAAACATCGTTGTGTTTAACAAAATACAAGTGTTAAAAACTTTTTCGATTAAAGTTAATGTCTGCTTGCTATTTCATAATACCGAATTGCGCCGAAAAAATTAGCCATAATGAAAGTTGTTATAAATGGAGATTAATTAGACCTACTTAAACATTTTCATCAAATTTCGAACATTAATTCTTATTGAATAACTTTTTATATTCATCAAAACAGTAAAGTATTTCTATCGTGATTAGAAAAAAAAGACAGAGGTTTATAACATTTTTTTAATGCACTAGTTAACCCGGTGAACTTTGTAAACCTCAAACTGCCGCTGCCGCCATCTATCAAAATTTATCGTGATACAATTAGAAAATTTTATACTATAATAAAAATAAATTTTATTTCAGATTCCCCTATCTTTTTAAAATTTTTAAACCACTCTTAAATCAAATCGATCTATACATATATATATATATATATATATATATATATATATATATGTGTGTGTGTGTGTGTGTGTGTGTGTGTGCATATATATATATATATAGAAAAAGAACAAGATTTTTTTCTTGATTAAACATTCATTTCATTTATATTACGTGTAAACAAGTACGCGTATACACTAGCATTGAAGTGTTCTTCATTTTCATCAACAAAAAAAGGTTGGAAACATGTAGCATCACCAATAAAAGTATATTTCTATTGCTGTAAAAGAAAAAGGAAATAATAGTCGATTGTGTCACAGGGGACCAAAATAATTTGTAAAGGACATGAGAGATTGTCTAAATCTGGATTCAAATAATCGAAGCAAAGGATCCTAAAGTAGAAGCGAAGGATTCAAAGTACGTCGCTTGAGATTAAATAATTTTGGAACCGTGTAGCGCACTCTGCTTTTCATCTATTTGATTTTTTTTTTCATGCTGCCTATAAAAAAATTAATAAGAGATACGTTACTAGTAAAGAATATTTATATCGACATAACCAAATTAAAATTATAAATATAATCACACTATTTCTAAAAAAATTTCGGATAAATAAGATGAAAAATATATTGGGTGCTTGCATGTTGTTTTAACGTCGTCTTTGTGAAATAGTTTTTATTAAACTTTTTTCTATTCCAGAGAGCTAAGAGAGAGAGAGAGAAAGATTACACGCTTGACACTTACGGTTGATGCAAAGACAGATAATTTTAAAAGCGTAATTTTATAATATTTACATATCAACACTCCTATTAACATTATTTGTTAACAGTATTTGTTAACACAAATACAAAAGTTTCCAAACAAATCGTATCTTCGGAGATTTGTTCATGGTTTTGGTTGACTTATATTTGGATTTGTCTGCAAATCTTCCAACAACCAAATAAATAAATATATTGGCATCATGCAAGCGTTACTAAAATCATTGTGTACCTTAAAACCTAAAGAAGATTATCACAAGTAAGTGGGAAAAGACCACCTTCTCTAATACAGATTCATATCGTTTCTCTATTTATCAATAAAACAGTTTTAGAAACTATTATACCATGAAGATAAATCTATGCAAGTACATACTAGAGCATGGAATTCCTTACCAGCACACGTATTCGTCCTTCTTATAACATGGGTTCCTTTAAAAGAGGCGTGAAGAAGCACTTTTTGGGCCAGCAAGGTGAGGGTGGCTAGGGCAGTATATCACATGCTTCACTAGCTATCTTCACATGTGGACTCGTCTACTGCTAGTCATCAGGTGGTGTCGAGTCATTTGCTGTGCTTTTTATAAAAATAATAATATGGTATATAAATGAGCGCATGCAAAAAATTTAATGTATCTGTGGAATTTATGCGTTTACATTCATAATCAGGATCATATAAGCTGTTACTTGTAAGCTGAGTAAACTAATAGTAGAAATGTCAAAACATTTTAATAAATAATTTTAATCATTATAACGACACGTTTTAAAAATATTTAATCCACATAATTTCAGAATTTTACATAAAAAAATACATTGCAAACCTTTTTTATATTTTCAATTTAAAATAATATTATAGAAATTTTATATTTTTAGTTTAATAATATGTATTAAAAAAACAGTCATCATCGCTTTTTCCAGAAAAATCTATTCGCTGTGCCACTATTGGAAATTGGCCTTGGAAATTAATTAACACTTAAATACCTTGTCATAAAACTGTTGTTGTTGTTAAACAACTAGATAGATCTACTAGATATTGCTATGAATACGACAGTGTTTATTTACTTCTAAAGTCGACTGTGTCTACATAACAACTCAATGCCTAAAATATTCTACAAACCTACAACAATATATGTTAAAAACAGAACATTTGTGCCATGACCATAAATATATTTCACCAGTGTGAACGGACTATCACATCGGCAGGTAGCGATTAAAATTCAAATGTTATACAAAAAGCCTGCAACTTAAGGCGTCAGTTTGAATTTACTGCTATCGTAAATATAAATATTTACTAAGTCACCGAGTTGTTGAAGAATTTGTTTTCATAATCTAACGGTTAACTTTGTAAGATGACAATCTATAAAACAATTTTCCAACAAATCTACAAACTCTGACTTATTATTATCGAAACCTCTTAAATCACTGCTTCATTATCATTTTAATAAAAAATTCTTTTGGGTTAAATATTTTAGTACTACAAGTGTTGAATATAGAATAGAATAGAATAAATCTTTATTGTACATCAGCCAATTCAAAAAGAGAAACACACAAAAAAAACTTAACTAATTTTGTACAAAGGGCGACCTTATCGCTAAAAGCGATCTCTTCCAGGTAACCTTAGGAATATAATACATAAAGTATTAACTATTCTTAACTATTCTTTTTATGTGTTAATATATGTTAATTAAAATAATAGCAGAAGAAACGATGACAAAGAATTAACTCATATTCACCCAATACATGTTAACACAATAGAAGCGATTACATTGGATTTACCTGATTTACCTGGATAACTACCACCGATTTCTACTCTTGCAAATAATTACGGTATTTTCCAATCTCAGTCGTCAATAAGGCTTCGATTAAGAAATTAATTAAGCTTATTACAATAGTTCAATAATTTTGTAATTAGTTCAAATCCTGTGTTTTGCTTAGTATGAATTATTCAAAGCCAACTATTATACTTATTGTCTTTTAGTTTTGTCTTATTATATTTAATTACAAAGGTAATAACTTTTCAGTAATTATCCGTCCTTTGCAATTGTTATAATCTCTTCAAATTTATCATTAAACTGCGTCAAACTAACATAACCCACCAAAAATAATAAACGGTTTGAATTAAAAATTCTATTCCGGGTGAATAATGCCGCCAAATAGGAATAGCTAACCTTTTAAACTTATTCGTATTGTAATAAAAAAAATATTTTTGCAAGATTTTATCAAGTGTCATAAAATTGGCACTCAGCTATCATTATCCTAACTGTCTGAATTAAGATCAACTTAACCAAAAAAAAAAAAACCATAATCATGAAGTTTTTATGTTGATCCCAATATAACATCAGGTTTAACAAGCCCACTGATTAAGCTTATTAAAATTAAAATAAATAAAAAGATTTATGTGATATATTGAGTACAAAATAACGCAAAGGGTTGAAGTGCACTGTGGCATCTTAAATGTAGATAAAGCAAAGACGAAACAATATAAACAAGCTATATGACAAAAAGTTATATCAGCCAAATAGATTATTTTCGAATAATGCCTTATCATCATCTGTAGCCTATTTCTCCTCAAAGCTGGAATGAACGTGAAGAGTTTTGGGTTATTACACCACCACACTGGCCCAATGCGGACCAACAATACCTTTTTTTTTACGAGGAGGAATCCATTTATGGACCTACCCGCCACTGGCTAAGCAACGGGCGTGTATGGGGCTCACTCAGTACCTCAATAGAGCGGCACTGAGAATACCCACTAAAACTCCATTACCCTTCACGGGGGTAACCTGGGTTCTGCACGAGCAATTCACCAAGTCGACCAACAATACCTACACAATGATCAAATGTAGTAAGCCGTCTTTGTGTTAACTTTTCTAATACGAAACAGAAAAAGGTTTGAATAATTTCTATTCACTTTGATTGCAGTGTTGAAATGGCGGATTTAAAAATACTCTTAACAGAAGAATGGCCAAGTTACCGTTCGACGGTAATAGCCGCAATTTGCTTTTTGTCCCTTAAGGAAATTTGCATCCGAACGACTTAAATTTAGTATTTGCATTGCGGTATTTCATTTTCCTGTCTCTAAATTGACGAAAAGGAAACAAAAAATTAAAGTTTTTTTTGTATCAAAATAAGAAAAATTATTATTTGAAAAGTCAATTTGTCTCTGGCATCGTTTAGCTAAATATCAAGCTTGGATGACTAGTTCTAAGTAAGTGGATTCATTTAAAGATTAAACAATTTATTTCATTTTTGGTTTTATAATAGACCCGATACGCCATATATATAGGAAAAATCTTTATGACTTATTGATTTTATTAAATTTATGAGACATTAAAATTCTTCTAAAACAAAGTGTTCCTGGGAGAACCGCTTCACAAATTTAAAAGGGAAACATTACGCCTCGTGTGATACTAAAAGCACTCCACCGGCGTGTTGAGCTTCCTGTATGTAATGATAATTACTATAACTACGTATAACCAAAAACTAGGTAAGAACGAACTTAGATTGAAAATACATAAATCTGTGTCATTAAGTTTGACTCTTAGCAGTAGATACTAATCGTCTATTCGTTTATTTAATTGTTTATTCATTTTTAGTTTAATCAGAAAAATATTGTGAAAGTTTTAGTTGGTTCATGTTGATTAGTCGCAAAATTAAGTCGCTCGTTTACAGAACTCCTATCTATTTGCACCAATTGTATTTTATTTGTTTAAAAAGTTACTTAATTGAGTTTTCTTCTGATTGGAGGTTGAGATAATTTAATTTAATTGAGTCCTTCAGTTTTATAGTTAACGACTGCGACCCACTTTCTTTCTCAAGATTTCTTTAAACTTGCCTATTACTTAATTGTTTTTTACAGTCTTTGAATTCACAAACTAATTATCATTTCGAAGTCGCGGGCTTCCGCGTTTTTTGTTGTTTTATTTGCTGGATATTGCGGCAAAGATGATTTAGTTATACAAGAAGGTATTTGAAACTGATGGACCTTTTCGTCAGACAAGTTTTTGAAAATTATTTTTTGGTTCTGGCAAACGGTACCCACGGGTTTTCCTACAAGTATGTAGATTTTTACATAATATGTAAAATTATATTATGACATATGAAAATGGCCAAAATATCTTTGAAACATTTGTACTATCTGCTTACTCACATTTAATTAAAGTAACATTTTTTTACCCAATTATTATATATGTAAGAAATTTCCAAATTTTAATAAAATAAAGTATTTAGATTATTAAATTTATATTAACTAACTTAAGGCCGCGCTGTGATATTTCTTCACTCGATTATTCCCTTAGAACTCAGCGACCAGAGTTTTACGGAAACAATCGCGTTGCTAATCTTAATAAGTCGATATTGATATTATATAAAGCTGAACACTTTTGCGAAAATAGTCATTGATTTAAATTCCCCAAAAGGTTACATGCGCTCAGATTGGGTAGGAACTAACGAAATTCGCGTGGAATTTCGTCCGCAGTGTTTCATAGTTACAATCCTGCATAAGTATTTGAAATATTCATCGAACTTTTCGGTGATTACGCGTGACCTCAGCCTGATGTGAAGTATAGTTAATAAATTTAAAAGCAAGGTTACCTTTTACTATATTCCTGCTTTTAGCAAACTAATTTAATAATATTAATTTATAGTAGTGTATAAGTACGTGATAATTGCATCTAGGAGGAAGTTCAGGCAGTGTTTTGAGTTAAGGTGAAACACAATATTTATTTTTCAAAGTCAAATTTCATTTGAAAATACTTCAGCATGACAGTGGAAAAATTGTCATTGCAACAACTTCATTTGTATCGTATTTTTCAACCGACTTCAAAAAAGAGGTAGTTCTCAATTCGACTATACTTTCTATATATTTATTACGTGATTTTTTGTCAATTGAGAAACACACAACACATCTAACTTTGACCATAGAAACTTAACACTTGCGAAAAAAGTTTTAAGCAATACTATTAACCCACTTCAAGACACAAAAAAGGCACAAATAATTCAATGTAAGATGTTATCCAATATAAAATTATATTTTGAAGTTTCTGCTAAGTTGTTCGATTCATATTATTTCATTTTATTTTTCTGATCACTTATACCACAATGAAGTGTTGCGCCAAAGCCAACATTGTCTACTTTCTCTGCATTTTATTAAAACTTTTAGCAAAATATTACGTTTCTTAATATCCCATATCAACTAACTTCGCCTATATGGATAAATAAAATTACAGTTGAAGTATTCAATTTCGTTTCTAGGGAGTTAGTTATGTTTTTAAATTTATATAGCATGAGAATTTTCGGAATTTTCTGACAATTGCAATGATATTAGTTTAATAATTAAAATAAATAAAATGAAGTCATAATTAAAATTGTATTGTATCTGGATTTTGCAACAAGACTTCTTAGCGAGAGATAAAATGAATACTACTTATATTGTACTTTCCTACACAAGTATACGAAATGCAATTCCATATTGGTATAGTTCAACGTTTTTGAACTCATCGCGTGAGCGGGAAATGCACCGACAAAATAACAAAAGAGAAACCCTCCTAATACACGCGACTGGTAATGGAATATTTTTAAAACTAGCAAAATCGAACAGGCAGCCAAATATGCTGTTTATAACTCAATAAATAGTTTACGTAACCGTTGGCATACAACAGTAGTGAAGTGAATGCGCGAAAGATCATTTATTTTGAAATTGGAATGGAAAAATAATTTATTTAACATACTGTAACAATATACAAATCATTAAAAATACACACAAGTATAAAATTAAAGAAATAAATAGGTATTATAAGCAGCCCTTCAGTAGTGAAAAAGTCCCCGACACAGCACAGTATGTTGCGGCGCGGAGTGTTAGAGCCGTCACGCTGTTATTCAAACGTATTAACAAACGGATGAACGTATTAACTAACTTTTTATACAAACAAACGTAATTTAATTTTAAAATATTCAGGAAATAAAGAACTAGGGGAACTTGACACGGTGAAAATTGTATTACCCAACACTAAGGCCAACTATTTAGATGTAATCCGAAATAGTGTTAGACGAACTGATAGTTTTGAGATGCACATGTCAGATCATACTAAATTACCAATGTGGTTGTCAAACGTCAAAGTAGCAATACGTACGTTGTTCCAAAATAACTAACAAAATCTATGATTTTTTTAAAATTAATTTTCAAATGACCCAAGAGCTACAAAATCAACACTAAAAATGTGGACTTTACAAATTTACTAAAGATCTGCCAACAAAACGATATGAAAACCAAATGCTAGAAATTGAAAGTAAATAAACGATAAACCAATGTAATGTCCACATAAATTTAATGCAATTTGTTACAAAAATATGCGATTGCGAGCGTGTTTAAAAGTTATTATCGTAAAACTGACATCTAGTAAATAAATGATGCAAAATAATACTGTTGTACCAGTCAGGTATCAAAAATATTAAATTAATTTCTATTACTTCTACTTCGCAATCATTTTTCTAGAACTTCGCCTCGATGATTCCCCGCTTCTTAATTTTGCTTTAAAATGAACTACTTACCATGATGAGTTATATTTTTCATCAATATATAATATACTAGATATCAAAAGCAATTGGATTTTTTCTTTCTAAAATATCGCTGTTTAGGAATAATAAGACAAGTGTAGGCACAGCAAGGAGGTTTTTAATTTCACTACATTTTTTATGTAATACGTCATAACTTTTACTGGGTTTACCGATTTTTAAAATTCTTTTTAAATTTAAAAGTTAGTGCTTCACTCACGTAGTTCCATTTAAATTGGAGCGCGATATCACGGTTGTATTTGAGCTTTCCCTAATAATGCGTATTTATTTGACACCGACCACGTTAATGATGTCCTCATTTCATTATTTGCGATGTTTAAAAAGAATAAAAAATCTGTATAGGATTGTTTAGATGAGCATCGAAATATGTCAAGGTGGTCCCGTTCTAGTTTCGTAATGTTCTAATGAAAGCGAACTACAGATTGAATGAATAATAAGAAATATAAAAAAATTAAAAATAACCAAGTTAAAAAATCCGAAACAAAAAATGCACTTAAATTATTAAAATAATTACGTATTCTTGTGTTTACAAGTTGCAATCAATTTATTTTCTACTATTTTTTGAAGTTGATACTAAGTTGTCACTAGAAACAGTAGAAAAGGAAACACAAATAGCAGCAAAGTAGAAAAATAATATGATCATAATGGTATGATTGTAAGAACTCCATGACAAACACTTGCTTCACCAAAAACCGCCTTATCATCATTATGTTCTCCAATATGATTAACGGTTCGTCGGTTCCTTTATTACCTACGTTTATTAATTTCTTAATAACAACAGAGGTGGCTTGGTATCTTAACTGTCATAGGCCCGTCGTCACTATCTGTAATTAAAATATTGGAACAAGCCATAAAACTAGCTTTCGCAAAAAATAATCTTCTAGAAGTATAAAGGTTTATATAGGACTCACCTGTAGTTCTCTGCGGGTCAATTTGCGCATGTAATATTGAGAATCCAGGGGCAATGATAGCTGGTAGCGTGCGCGAGCGCAGCAAGGGAGGCGGAACGCGGCGCCCGCCACCCAGAGCCTCCGCCGCCGCCGCCGCTGCCGCCGCCGCACTGTCATCAGAACAGTAAGTTTTAATAAATTAACAATAATCACGCAACATAAAATATAAAAATCAAATTTAACAGAGATTTAATCTACACGAGTATTAAGTTGATTGCCAGGAACTAAACCTAATTATTTCACAATTTTCTCGTAAAGCTAGTATATGGTGAGTAGATTAAAAAGTTTGTATATAAACTTTGTTTGATTTGCTACATATTAAAAAAGCAAAAGTTTTTATCAGTTGTATTAAAAATATATAGAAGAATTTATTACAAGAAAGATGTTGATTTTGACTAAAATGTTATCTTAAAGCTTAATTTTGTCAAACCAATTGTGTTTGTGAATATGTATCTTATTATTGCAACTATGCAAGAAGGTATGTAAGGTTTCAAATTGTAGCCATGATCTTACAGTTATGACTAAGTGTGAATCAGGTTGTCAAGGTACATACAGGACTACAAATGTTCAACCGTTTGATGCGGTTACTTTCGCCCCGCCATTTTCAGAGCACCTACAGCCTTAGGTTGTCAGAGCACTTAATAACATTAAGTAATAGAATTGTATTTCAGGCACCTGTGTTCAACCAATACCCGATTACACAATTATCTGTCATTAAATATAATTACAGTAAGCCTACTGTTAATTGAGGGCGTGTATTATAGAATCCAAATTAATTTATGTTAATTAATTTGGATTCTATCTGAGACTTAGGTTTACTTTGTAACTTGAATTTGTTAACATGTATATTAGGAATAAGCTCAGCTATCAAATGTTTCAATAAAAGCAGAGAGATTTGATTTTGGTAATAAACAACAATTAAGAAAAATTACAAATAAAAAAAATAACATAAAATTCTGACAAAAAACAAAGTTAAGTAAATAACATACATTTTTCACATTCTCATAATCTGATTTTAAAAGATGCTTTCGCAATTGAGAACGGTATAATTTATTTCTGGTGTTCTTGCACAATCGAGAAAAATGTAATGATTATCGATGTAATTTGTCTAAATATGTATTTTTTGCCAAGCAGATCAAACAATATTTCTACTTTCCGCCCAAACCTCTCCCTTATGTCTTTGAGGACAACTTAACTCGATGACTTTAAATAATCCATAGTTTTCATACCATATCTTAGACTTGTTATTATAATGAAAAAACAATATTGGCCACATCATAATATGCTCCAGCCAGATCATTTAATGCGCAGAATTTAACGATATGATCATATCATATAATACCCGAAGTGGTGGCAAAAAAATATTCGGAACCAAAAATTTTGTTCAATTGGAAGGAGCCGTAATTAAAGTTGTAAAAATGTAATCTAAGTGGACAGAACGGTGGGTCAGGTTAGAACTGTGATTAAATCAGACGCAAGTCTAGCGAGCGTACTACGGCAGCCGCTGGCGATGCGCAATAGATCTAGTTTATTTGCGTGATAGCGTTGAACTTTAGTTACAGTCTAAATGGAAAATGAGCGTGCATTAAATCGTCATAACGAAAGCTCCGTAACTTACCTACTTGATTCTTATGAAAGACTTTCAATAAACAAGTGCAACGTCCAAAAACTATAGAGTTAATGATATATTTAAATGTGGAATGTAAAATCATCGAACGTCATCATTTAAAAGATGTAGTTTTTCTGGTCATTTCATGAAATACTACGATCAATTTTAAGATCTAGTCACCACACATATACCATGACGTAGGATACATCTTTTGGTGGAAACCCAGGAGAAATAAAAGCAATATATCTTCCACGAAATCCATAAACATTAAACGACACGCAGCGATGGTCGTCGACGTAACCTGTCACCCGTCGGTTGGCTACCTAAGCCGTTTGTTTGTGGGTTTTTTTGTAAATAAAAAGGGAACCTCAACTTTATTATAATATTTATCAACGGGATACATAAGTCAACATCACTGTGGGCTACCACTGTTTGATTAATAGGACAT
Organism: Acentria ephemerella; assembly: GCA_943193645.1. Classification (NCBI taxonomy): domain Eukaryota; kingdom Metazoa; phylum Arthropoda; class Insecta; order Lepidoptera; family Crambidae; genus Acentria; species Acentria ephemerella. The sequence goes on along the minus strand of OW971886.1, from coordinate 2,445,258 downwards.
GTCTGGTTTAAACTTCTTATGTCTACGCAACTATGAAAATAAGTATAAAACCTGTACTTATTTTTATTTTTTACATTAGGCCGGAGAACTTTAATCAAGATAAATTGAGCATGCGTCGCCAAATTCAGTATATGGATCAGACGAGTAGCGATCGTTGCAGAGTTTTTGGCAATTACTGGATGGATTACTGGATCCTCAGTCCATATGGAGGCTCCATATGGACTGAGGAGTCTCCTCTCGTGATGAAACCGTTGGTACAGACAGTACAATACATTGAAGACAGATCAATGCACTTTTTGACCTCAGAGGTCAGGACCTCAGCGTTAGGATTGATTCACCATCGGATCTAGACAAAACCATAACTACCGATAGTATTTACGTAGTCGGGTAATCTCCAGCAAAAAGGTTATTTTCAGGGCAGGGATAAAATTTTCTCGAGTGGACTCCAAGCCATCGCCGACATACACCATAGTAGTCAGTCTGGAGAGGACGTCTGATGAGTATTGGAAGAACATTTTTACCCCGAGTCCCATACAAATTCTGTAGGTATGATTCTTAAATGCATTCGATCTCAAGTAAAAGCATCGAGCCAAGGGAATTGCAAGTGGAGAAGTCTGTGACTAGCAATTCCGTGCTGATGTGATGATAAAGTAGTCTCGCATTAATTGTATCTGGGTAGAAAGGCGCTTTTGTCACGGCAATAATATGCAAACCATTTGATGTAGTTATGATTCGTTGGAAGAGATATCTTATAGAAATAAGTATACCTATGTTAAAAAGTTATACAATGCCATAAAGACTGATTTTAACTATAGATACATTAATCACCAAGCCAAGCAATGTTGTGTAATAATTAATCATGTCAAGATTATCCAAATAGACTTATTGAGATGGAATAGTTGTAGAAATTTGTAAATTAATATTTGTCTCAATCTTTAGTATATTTGTGATTAACTTAATTAATTACTCCACATCGCATGCCGTGGCTGTCTCTAATTGAATACTGTACTTAATTTAATGTCTATGCTATAGTTAAATATTTTTGGTTGGTATGTATTTTTTTTGACTGCCCTTTAAATAAATAAATAGATTTGGAAAAAATTTGATTTATAAATACTTCTTTTTAAAATAAAAAGGACAGAAAACGACTCAACGTCAATCGGCGGTAAACAGTAGGAGTCCATACGCGAATATAACTAGTGCAACAACTGCCGTAGCCACTTCCATCCAAAATGTGCCTTTTCAAGTCTGAGCCCTCATTGTTTGAAGGAGGGAATACCTACATGAGACGTTAAGGAATTCCACGCTCCGGCAGTGCGACAAAGAAACCAGTTACAAATTCTCTTTGTGCGTGAAGTGAATGATTGAACGAATCCTTCGAGGAATAACTTTAAGGATAATATGTTTTAGTCCAAGGTCGCTAAAGTCTTGAACAAACTTCAGCCACATTATTCAAGACTAATAAATTATTATGACGAGTTCAATTAAACTTATCCTTTTTTATAAGTTTCTCCTCTGTATTGAGATTAAAATATATATATTTCCCAGAAACCATAAAATGTATGCACTATGTGAGGTGTCTTAGTAACAAATTAAAGGCCTTTATAATACTCTTTCCAAAGACATTTGTTTCTTGTCAACTGTACATATACATATGTATATGTGGATCATGTATTTACCCAGCAAATCATTTATAAATCGTGTTGTAAGTTCAATGACTTTTCCCCAAAAGTTTTTTGTATTTATTTCTCAAAACTTTACAATATAATCTCAAGCTGCGGCTCACAAACAGTGTTGGTTTATCTGTCCTCAGCGACTCGGTCTGTTATATAGTTTCTTAGCTTATTTTAAAATTTAATTTAAAAGAAAGTTTCTCTATTATCAAAATAGTAGTTTATGTGGTATAAGCTCAAAGATATTGCACCTTGTGTCAGAAATTAAAGTTGGTTATTTTGGTAGTTTGGTATAATTAGATGTGCCAAGAAAAAAGAGCCAATATGGCTTAGCTTGACTAGCTAAAATCATTATCTAATAAGTATCTAATATTTTATAATCATAAAATAAATATAAATTTAGTTAATTACACTTGTAATGAGAAAAGTCCAACGAATTGCTTATAGTCTTAAGTGAACCTTCAAGCAAAGTTCTGATAAGCATCTAACTTATTTCAGTTAAACAATGTTACCTATTTCCTCACTTTGTGTGCTCGTCAAGGCTATAAATATACATCAATAACAATTTAGAAGTCTGAGACAGAAACAGTTATATGTAATAACTAAACTAATAGCTGTTTCAAACATTGACATTACATTCAGATGAAACAACTACCTACGTAGTGGAACTTAACAAATGACCTTACAAGTGTGACTCTATTACCTTTTGTCACGACATGACCCCAGACGGTGACATTGGTAATTTGTAAAGAACCTACGAATCAGACGGAAATGCCGAAAAGCTGGCAGGGGACAAGACGCTTTAGCACAAACGTAGTTTTAAGTACAACATCACGGAGTAACTGATAAAATACAAAAGAAAGCAAACAAACCAAACCCAAATTCAGTCTTGCGTAGAATATCACTCACACCTTTGAGATGGCTCTGCTCAGTACATCCTCGATGCTCTAGCGAGTAGCAGCGTCGTGCTGTATAATTGGCAATTCAGAGCTTGCAACATAGCTTCGCTTAGCTTAATATCGGTTGTACCATGGAAAGCGCTCTGAAGAGCTTTTTGATTTTATCCCTCCCTATCCTTTCAAACTCAGAAGTACACGGGCTGGTCTACGAAGTCAATCAGTCAACGTTTCCACCTCTGCTTTATGCACAGAGTTTTTGTGACTTCTTTTTTTGTCGCAAAGCCAGGGCTTGGAATTCCTTACCAGCACACGTATTCCCTCCTTCATACAACATAGGGTACTACAAAAGAGGCATGATAAAGGCATTTTATAGACTATTAATGATTTTTCTAAAATAAAGTAGGAAAATATAAACTTTAAGGAAATAATTTTCTTCGATAGAATACTACGTTATCATGTGGCTACGTCAGACATCTATCATTTATTTCAGAAGGAGTATTATTTAAAACATCCTTGGCACTGATCGTATTCTCAGTAGGTATTACAGATATATCATCAGTGGTAACATTTATTTCGTCTATTTTTGTATCATCACTGAATGTAACATCACCAAGTCTAGTGGGATTCAAAGTTACAAATACATTATTTCTTACATTATTTACTTCTAAGCCATTAGTTATATCTATTTTATTAGCATCTGCTCCACTTCTGCGACTTTTTAGAATTTCACTACCGAAGTTGCCTGTTAGTTTTCCATTACTTGCTATGTCAGTTTCTATTAGTATTTTGCATTTACTCACCAAATTCTTTCCTGTAATTTATGTAATTTAGTAATATAAATATATTAAAACATTTATTTCCACGTATTCCTTTATACAACATGGGTTCACTTAAAAGAGGCGTGAAAAAGCACTTTTTGGGCCGACAAGGTGAGGCTAGCTAGGGCAGTAAGTCGCATGCTTCACTAGCTATTTTCACATATGGACTCCTCTACTGCTTATCATCAGGTGATGTCGAGTCATTTGCTCAGCTTAATATAAAATAAATTATAACATTTTTCGTAGTAATTAAATAAACTATTTTCGTGTTCATAAATGTTTTTGAAAAATATTATGAAAATGTTACAAATCAATAACATACAAAACCTATTGCATTAATGCCGAAGAAAGAAGATATAACTAAAGGCCAACCAAGGGCTAAGTAGCCTATAGAAGTCTGGAACATCTTTAGACTCAGCTTCTTTCTTTGATATTTCTTTTTTAAACTTCAATCGACGACGTTGTTATGTAAAAGAATGAAAAACCAAACAAAACCTTTCATTTGTCATTGATGTTTGACATGACAGTAAATATGTAACATAAACGACCAAATTCTGCCATATTAAAAAATGCTCCCCATTGTGTTTATTGCGGTAATATATTAGATTGTACTAGCAACCCTAAAAACTTTGACAATTTTTATGCACTGAAACAACGCTCTGTCTTTTAGATTCGTTTAATATCGTTCGTTACCGTTGTTTTCGACATACATATGTAACGTTAATAAACCGTTTGAAATAATCCACCCTTAGTGAACTAAGAATAGTCAACAATCGTGTATAATATTGCAAATATAAAGCTGGTAATTTCTCTACCATGACAATATTCTCAGCTTCTTTATGCAAGAGCTGTAAGCTCGCTTGTAACTGCAGTAACTAGCTAGCTTCCTAACTGCTGTTACGAACTAGCTTCGTAGCTACAGTAGCAACCTAGTATATATTTAATGTCTGCTCAACAGACATTAAATATATACTTCCTATAGCAATTTGCCAGTTTTCAAGTCAAGTCAAATCAGCATCGCCAATTGCAGTTATACCATTTGCTTTAATTTATGATCGATTTTACTTGGCTAACATTCATATTTTGAATTATTATTGTTATTTGAATCAGATTTTATTATTATTTTTGTCTGTTACTTCTTTCATTTTCGTCTCAAGCTGTGAAATAACGATTGTTAATTAAAATGTCATGTTGATTCTCATAACAAAAACATTAAATAAAATCTACTACAAAAACAAGCTAATAATAGCTTATATACTTTTGACTGCCATTCAAAGGCACAAACAATGGGAGAACAAAAGCCTTCCTATATGGGAAAACACATTACGAGCTTAGACTTTAATACAACCACGTTGTGCCAATAGGGATTAGTGGGTGAAAGCGGTTGCAGTATCAACCGGGACTTACGACTTAGCTTGCCTTTTGAAGCCCCGTGTAAATATAAATTGACCCATCCAGGACTAACCACGCCGATAGTTGCTTAGTTTTCGTAATTGAAATCGGAACGTTAAGACCACTACGCCTGCGATCTCACAAAAAGTAGGGTGTCGATTATGATAGTAAAAACTCAGTTGCTATTGTATCACTTTGGTAATTCAGTGCATTCTTATCTGAATAATCCTTTGAATTGTATTTTTTTGGTTGCATGTAACCTGTAAAACTTGTGTAGTCTATAGCATTTTCATTTTCCGTTAGCAAACAAAAACATTGAACTCTTTCATCACAGATCCTAAATAAATTGAACATTTACGTATACTTAAAATTTGAGAAAGGATATTGGAAACTTAAGATTTTTAAAGATAACATCTGCTTTTGAATATAAATTACTTATTGTTTCTTCTATTTTTCTTTCAGTAATTATATTTTTTTGCTAATAATCTTTTTAAAAACTATTACGAATATATTTTTCATTTAATATTGTTAAATTCGCAAGAGAGAACAAAATACCAAAATGACAATTTAATGAAACAACAATGGCTCTACACTAATATTTAAATGAAGTCCATTGCCAATGTTATCATTGGAGTTAGTTTGTCTATCTTGCGGGGGGTTACCCTAATTCACTCGTTCCAGAACGTAGTTGTAATGCTACAACTCTTAATGAATCATTATCATTTTACCTATGAGCCTAATTGGTGGAGGCTTTTATACAAATTTTAATATTATACTTGTCATATCTAACAAAATATCTTTTTGTTCCAAAAAGTATTTATCGTCTACATCGTTTCAATCAGATATCTGTTTTATACTTAATATTGTGACGTCTATTGCGGTTGTACAACATTCGATGATAATGCTCGCCTAGCATGAAATAAAATAATAATGTCATCAGTCAATATAAAGTACAAGATCCTAAAGTAAGGAAGTCGACAATAGAATAGGAAATGGAAAATAAAATTCACTTATGGACATAGAACACGAATACAAGCCTCTAAAATAATTGGAACTGGCATTGAAAAACTAAAGATGTCACATAGTGAAACTACCAATACCTACTGTCACAATTTTGTCGCTTAATAAAGTTTATAGTGAGTCAGTGCACGATAGTCATACTATTTAATAGTTTTGTTATACTAGTCTAAGTGTAACAACACATTAATGGAATAACTATTTACATTCTGCGAAATATAATACGCGGAAAAGGTTGAATTGAGGATTAATGAAGGTACAGGCAGACCCTTACAAGAAATTGGTTCAGAAAAGAATTTCAAAATAAAATGGTATTTTAAGACTATTCTTTGATTATTCCAGAGAATGATGTTTCATCAAGAGAATGTAAAAATAACATTTTGAAAGGTCTTCAGCAATATTTATTAAGGAACTGTTAATTTAGTTACCAGACCATATTTTCGGAGACTAGCCTTAGTGTCAGTATTATCAGAGAAACGGAAAGCCACAACAACAATCGCAAAATCCCATTACCAACCAGAGAGGCGAGTAATAATCCAATGATTGCCGTTTGATCGTACGCCGTGCCGTACACTAGCTAACGTTTACGAGCCGAATGAAGGCTTATAAATAAATACAATTTTAAGGACGCCTCACATAAAAGCGATATCATCGTCAGTGTTCAGGTTTTGGTGTTAATTTTGGTCGAAATTAATATTTCAATTCAATTCAATTCTTTATTTTGCGTTCTATAATATGAATCTTAAGACTATTAATGACACTATGGACCCTGTCGGGCACAACAAAATTTTAGGTTATACAGGAGAAAGGTAGATTTCAAGGTAGGTTTAAGTTAAGTGTTTAAATTTGTATAATGGTCCAATTCAAATATATGCATTCAAAATGCTAATTATCTAGGGATTGTTTGGAATTGTAAGTCAGTGTTTTAAAAATGTAAGAAATAGATTTTTATATTTTACTTATATCTAAAATAAAATGTGGATATTGTGTGTTTAAATTTACTAGCGTACTAAAAGCTACCGTTAGCTGTCTTAAATATACCTGTTTTATTGGCAATATGAGTCTTATTGAGAAAAAATATTAATTTGCTTGTGCCATTTGGTATAACAATTGTGTATTCACTAATAAATAGTCGGTAAACGAATACCCATTAAATTTAATAATGAATAAAAACTTAAGCAGCTTCTCTTTGTTGTTTTACCATAAACAGTGTGAATAGAAAAGAAGACGATATACGACATAAAATTAGAAGATTCACTCTTAAAGTTCGTAGAAAAAAATATCAAATTGTCGTCAACAGGCTGCATTAAGTCAAACGTTGGAAAATGAAAAAACCTGTATTCTTTATTTACTTGTCTCTCTAATGTGATTCGACAAAGGTAGCTTAAATCGGAATTTCGCATTATATTTCTATTACAATCAAAAAGATTGTGAACACGGGCGGTGGTGCGATGTAATACCAAATCAGTGTGTAGCGACCCTAAATGCATTTTATTACTGATACGTGAACCGCGCAATTCTGAAATTGGATTAATATTGACTCAGCGACACAAACCGTTACCTATTCGTTTTGCGTTTGATTTCGCCTTATGCTTATGGCGAATAATATCAATCTCATAGTTATAGAAACAATTTGACCACTTTATGTCGTCTAACAAATTTTTAGTAAATAAGCATTTTTTTTGAAACTTTTCGATATTTGTAAATTATTGCTATTCATCCAACCAACCAACATCCATACAAAAATTAAAAAATTATTCAGATCGATACTTGTGATCTCGAAGGCTAGTAGACAAATATGCAAATCTCAAATGTCAACTAATCTGTAAAGGGAAGACTAAAATGGCTGTCGTGCTCGCCAAAATAGAGTATTGTCGACTTTTGACATTCGTGTAGTGTTTTGATTCCTTGTCGAGGTTGTTATGCGACAAAATTGACATTACGGTGTAGACAAAACGTCTCTAGAGTTCCTTGTGCCTTGATTTAAAAATGATGCATCTAAACTTACTTTGTTTTATTTTTATTGGATGTACCACAAAAAGTTACAAAAATTTAAATAGACTCCCCGTTAATATCTCATATACATGGTCCGTTTTGTTAAAATTTATCATTTTGCATTAAACATCGAAGACTGTTGATTTCGATTACAAAAACTAAGCAACTTTTAAGCATCCATGGTTGAACTCGCATGGGTCAAGAAAATTGTAATCTTGAGCACTTCCGTGGTTTGGAGAGTACGTATAGCATAGGTGCCATCCAACCGTCCTAAAAATCAGCTTAAAAATATCGTTGTTTTAAAATTTTTGTTAGCTTGTTGCCGAGTCTCCTTTATACGTCCCAATGTTGGGCATTGACCTGCCTACATAGTAACAAATTATTATAATAACTTTGGAACAGTTCGTAGCAGTTGATGTGAAAATTAAAATATTATATAATATAAACAAAACTTTATTATTCGAGAAACGATAACAGATTTCAAAAGTCTGAATTATGCAAATCGAAGTTACACATAAATAAGCAATCTTATATATAAAAAACAATTGATGTTCGTTAGTGTCGATAAAACTCAAGAACGTCTTGATCAATTCAAATAATTTTTACTTTGTTTTTCTTAGCGAGACTTTTTGTATTGCAATATGTAGCTATGATTTTTTTGTGTGATTGCTAAGATACGCACAATAAATTTATATTCTAGTTCGAATCCGAATTTTTGTTTTCTTACTTTTAAATACTTAAAATTTAATATACAGTTCACTCATTGAATCCTTCATAGTTTTTGTTATGGAATCAGCGATGCAGAAAGCACAGAAAACTAGAAACGCTTAGGAAAACTATTTTATTTGCTGGAAATTTACATTCATAACTTACAATAGAAATTGACATGACATCTTTATTCAAAAACGTTGATTAGTCAAAAAAACCATAAATTCTAAAAGTTGTAAAAAAGGTTGTGACATCGTCCGGGCCGTTGCGATACATTGTAATCGCAATATTATTCATTAAAGAATCTCTTGGGTATCACGATACGCCCTGAACGAGTTACTTGTGCAGTCGGTATAGAAGTCCTGTCAGAGTTAGTGTCAAAATCGAGTTTGTCCGTCAGTGATGATGCCCTAAGCTCAAGTGGAAATAATTTTTTTGCCGGTTTTACCTTAATCCCGTTAATGGTCTTAACTTTAGCTACTCTACTAATTCCATCAGCTCCTGGATACACTTCCATTATAAGCCCCAAGAGCCAATTTATTCGTTTTCCTTCGCCTTCAACCAGTACAACATCCCCAACACATAACTCTCTTGAAGAAGGCTGATTCCTTTGTATTAATGTTGCCAAGTATTCAGTCCGAAAACGTTGTTGTAAATCTTCCCTGAGCTTATGAAGATATTTCAGCCTTATGTTTAACCCCTTGCTGTCAATATGATTCAAATCCGTCACATCGTTTGTTGGTAAAGGTTGGATAAACATAGCTGGAGTAAGAGGTTTCAAATTTTCACCATCTCCTGTAACATATGTTAGCGGTCTGATATTTATAACCGCTTCTACATCGCATAAAATTGTTTCTAGCTCGATGTAATCCACTGATGCTCTCCCTAATATTCGTTGAAGCATCCCTTTAATGACGCCAATTAACCTCTCCCACCATCCTCCCCACCACGGAGCACCGGGAGGTGTGAACATCCATTTAATTTTTTGCATAGAGGTACGAATTATCAACTGTTCATAGTTAATATTATTTAACTTATTGCTTGTTCCCTTGAAATTTGTGCCATTATCTGTGTATATTGTGCTTACTCTTCCTCTCCTGGCTATGAACCTTCTTAACGCCATTATGAAGGTATCTGTGGCGAGCGAAGTTACTAGTTCCAGGTGGACAGCTCTATATACTGCACAAGTAAAAAGTACTATCCAAACTTTTTCCCCGCACCTTAATAATAAAGGGCCAGCTAGATCAATTCCTGTTACTTCAAAAGGTTTTCCTCTTTTAACACGATCTAGTGGCAGACTTACAGATGGTGTTTGGCATGCTTTTACCTTAAACCTTTTACATCGAATGCAACTATTTATTATCTTTTTTGAAAGTCTCCTAATTCCAATAATCCAGAAAAAGTCTCTGACACTTGCGATGAGGGGTTGGGCACCTGCATGCTGTAGAAATTTGTGCCTTTCCTCTACTAATCGTCGAACTATAATATTATTACCTGGTAAAATAATCGGATATTTGTATTGCATATTTTCATCCGTTAGTTCTAATTTAGTCTTTAACCGTAAAATGCCGACTTCATCCTTAAAGACCGTCAATTTTTTCTCCTTTAGTTCTGAAGAGTGTTTTTCTTGGATGAGTTTTATAAGAACATTCTCTGCTCGCTCTAATTCTTCAAACGATAAGCCTGAACTATGAAATTTCCCTTTTTTGACGAATCTTAATATCCATCCTAACATTCTTACTATTTTATTATATGAAGCAAAATACGTTAATCTATTCAAAAAGTTTTCTTCGTCTGACAAAACTGTGCTCACTATACTTCTTTTTAATTCAAGTTTCACTTCTGTACTATCAGCATTAAAATCGGTTACAGGCCAGCACTCAGGATCTAATGTCAACCATTGTGGTCCTTCCCACCAACGAGATTCTAATAAACCTTTAGCATTTATACCTCTAGACGGTAGATCGGCCGGATTCAAGTGTCCTGGGATGTGATTCCAATCTCCTGTTGAGCTGAATTGTTTTATCTCTCGTACTCGATTTGAAACAAAAACACTCCAATCACCACTCCCCTTTATCCAAGCTAGCACTACACTTGAGTCAGTCCAGAAGTAAGTTCTTAAGTCATCCAATGCTAAAGCTATTTTTGCGTGATTATATAACCGAACTCCCATAACTGCAGCTATTAACTCAAGTCTCGGTATTGTAATTTCCTTTACGGGTGTTACACGTGCTTTTGCTAGTACTAAGCTTACATGAACACTTTTGTTATGTTGAGATCGTAAAAATATACATACACCGTAAGCAAAACGACTGGCGTCACAAAACACATGAATTGTGTTAGCACATTGATTTATATTGAAAGTGGTTAATCTTCTCGGTATTCTGATTTTCTCTAACAAATTAATATGTTCTAACCACTTCCTAAATTCTGTTGCTAAGTCCTCTGGCAATTCTTCATCCCACGATAGTTTTCTTAACCAAGCTTTCTGAATTATTAATTTTGGCACAATAGTTGTGGGACTATAAACTCCTATTGGATCAAATATCTTTTGCGTTGTTGAAAGTATGTTTCTTTTAGTTAATTTCATTTCTAGGCTGTTAATTGAATTAATTTTACAGTAAAGGTCATCTCCAACAGTGTCCCATAGAATTCCTAGTACCGAAATTGATTTCGCTGATTCGTCTACGCGGACGGGTGCAGTGACCCAGCATCTTAAATTGAACAATCCATTTTTCATCAGCGCCTTCGACTGTGTCATAAACTTATTCATTTCCTCGACTGAATTCACACTGGTTACCGAATTATCTACGTAAAAAGACTTTTTTAGTTTCATCGCAGTTTCTGTCATGCATGATGGTGGATTGTTCAAATGGTATGCTATGGTTGCTGATAAATGAAAAGGGCTTGAAGTGACGCCAAACACAACTCTCCTATGGCGATAAGTAACGATTTCTTTCTTTTCAGCTGTAGGATCTGACCACCACAAGAACTTCAGGTACTCTCGGTCGCGTGAAATCAAAGAAATCTGTAAAAAGGCTTTGGCTACGTCGGATGTTATTCCTATTGCTCCTTTTCTAAAATCTATAAGAAGTTGTGGAATTAATTCTATAAGATTGATACCCTTTTCCAGACATGAATTCAATGATATACCATGCTTATCCCGAGCAGACGCATCAAAAACGGGTCTTATTTTAGTTGTCAAGCTGCTCTCTTTAATGACGGCGTGGTGTGGCAAATAATGGCCTGAGGTATTTGCTGTTTCTGATACCTCTATTATATTCATATCGAGCCATTCTTTAAAGACTGCATCGTACGCTTCTATTTTATTAAATTGCTGTAAGCGTTTGGTTGTGCAATCTAAACGCTTACGGGCTAAATCATAATTTGTTTGTGGGCGAGGAATATCTCTCCAAGGTAGACTTACCTCATATCGTCCTTCTTCGTTTATATTTATATTTCTTTTGAAGGATTCCCAGATGTGTTCATCATTCTTTAATTTTTTCTGTTGCTCTACTGGATCTAATATTCCCATTGTCTCTAAGCTCCATAGATCTTGAATTTCAACCTTAGAAGTACAAAATAGTGTATTAATACTACAACCTGAACCTCTAGTCACCCCTTGCACAGTCCAACCTAATTTAGTGTTTATAGCTGTGAGGTTGTTGTCTAAATGTATAATGTCACCTGTCAGTAAAAAACCGTAATAATCTGCACCTATTAGTAAAGAAATGTCCTTAGGGTCGTTGTCAGTCAGTTCGGTCAGTACTATACCTTTTTGTTTTAGAATTGACGTTAATACTTTGTGTGCTTTTGGTATATAGCCACAGATATTATCCTCCTCGATCACCGTTATTTGTGTACTAAACTTTTTATCTATACTTCTCATATTTGCAGCATAAAGAAAATGCTCTTTTCTTTGAGTTTTTACTCCACCAAAAACACCGTGACACATTTCTTCTTTACTGATTGGCTGTAAACCTAGCTTGTTTACCGTTTCCTTTTTTATGAAGGATCTTTGTGCCCCGCTATCAATGAGAGCTCTAACAGTTACTTTATTTTCTCCATTAAACAATTCCACAAGAAGCGTTTGAAGTAACGTTTCATTTTCTCTTTTACAAATTAATACTTCTTCCCTTTTAGAAGTTCCTGCGGTCACGTTCTCTTCTGAATCCTTTGACAGTTTTGTACACATTAATGTCACATGTCTTTTTTTACAGTATAGACATTTTGGGAAACTTCTACATTGTTTTGACCAGTGACCATTCTTTAAACAAATTAAACATCCTTTTTTCTTTTTTACCATATTGATTCTTTCCTCCATTGACAATTTTGTAGCAAAATGACATTCCGAACTAGGATGTGTTAATTTATCACACCAAATACATTTTCCACTAGCCTTCTCAGTCTTATAACTGCTGGCGTTTGTACTTGGTGTGGATACATCTGTTGCTATAAACGCCATTGTCGGTGGTCTTGCTTCTTTAATATTTATGCCCATGTCGATCATACCACTTCGAGCTATCTCAATTCTCTCTTCCGACTCTACTTCTTTTCTCAGAAAAAATAAAAGCCTACTAAGTTCATCAGTTGACGTATTGTCTATAGTAGAGCGATTTCTGTTCCAAGCTCTCAACAATTCTTCGGATAGTGCTGACTCTACCATGGGAAACAACATTGCTGCGTATTTATCTTTTGTTACGCCGAGTGTCTCTAAAGCCTGCAAGTGGGTTTGTAACCGATCATAGAGTGTCCGTATATCTAAATTTTGACCTCTAGCTTGTGTGAGGACAAGATTTTGTAGCCCTCTTACATAACATTCAATTAGTAATTCATCTCGCGCAAATCTATTTTTCAATGAATCTACAGCTTTGTGGTAATTGTCACCACACGGCGGATAACTTTCAACTAATTGTCTAGCGTTGGAGTCATGACACATTGACTGAAGAAGATACTGAAATTTATCATCATTGTCGATCGAGTTGTCCTCGTGTATCTTTCTAAATTGACCCCAAAACTGAAGCCAATTTTTTAAATTTCCGTCAAATTTCGGTAACTCTAATTTCGGTAACATAAATCGCCTTTTTTTGTCAACTTCATCTTCATTGCCTGATTCTTTTTTATTAAATATCTTTCTGGTATCAAAAGACGATGAAGATTTACAATCGATGTCTCTTTTTATTTTTTCGTAATAAGTTTTTAACGTGACCCACCTTTTTCTATATGAACTGTACTTATCTTGGTCTTCTTCATAGGCAGTCTCGTCAAAATCTTCTTCTTCCAGCCAAATATTACGGAGCATTTCCTCTGTTTTAAACAACGAGTCAGCAGTTTCCATGAAATTTGCGAAATGTATGTCTATTTCTTCGAATTCTTTTTTCTCATCTATACATTTCTGCAATTCATTTGCTGCTATCGTAAATTCTTTACGATTTTGTTTTCTTCTTCTTTTTTGAGTTTCCATATTTTATAATTTTCAGGTTCAGAAGGCAAAATTATTTACTGACCTTATATGTCACGGTCGCCACAATGTTATGGAATCAGCGATGCAGAAAGCACAGAAAACTAGAAACGCTTAGGAAAACTATTTTATTTGCTGGAAATTTACATTCATAACTTACAATAGAAATTGACATGACATCTTTATTCAAAAACGTTGATTAGTCAAAAAAACCATAAATTCTAAAAGTTGTAAAAAAGGTTGTGACAGTTTTATTCGGGTTGATTCAGGAGCTATAAACAGCTAAAAAAGGTAAATCATAAAGAAAAGCTTAAAAACCTATAACTGAAAATTAGTAATTTAGTATGGAAAATCTAATGGACATGCTAAATTGGTAATGAACATTTAAACTGTCAAGTGGGCCATGACTACTTCGGATTTATTTTAATAGATAGCGTTATTGGTAGTTTGTCAGTGAAACTTAAGTTCAGCCGGTCAACTAGTAATTAATAAAATATCCAAGACTGATAAGTTGTTTTTTAATTTCTTTTCACTAAGCAAATTATTTATAAATAAATATCAAAGTACCCCTGTTTACTGAGCCAGTGGTCCCGGGTTCGAATCCCGATTGGAGTAGATATTTGAATAATGCAGACGAATATTTGTCCACGACCTTTATATGTTTGGGTATTTATTTCGTATATTACTGATATTTATATACATATAATTACATATATTTCTCCGTTATCTAGTATCCATGATACAAGCTCCTAATGGTTCTTAATTAACAGGTGTGAGAGTGAGATATATTATAATTAATTTATATCTAGTTCTTTGCCCTTAACTTTGTCTGCTTTGGATTTGGTTTGTTCTTATTGTAAAATACGAATATAGTGTAAATGTCTGTGTATTTGAGTTTTGAACTCCCTGCTAGTAAGAGCAATAGTGCAATGATTCTCTGTCTATCACTAATAATTTGTATCAGATAGCACAAATCAAAGATTATTTTCTATTTTATTGTAAAAAAGACGCCAAGCGCCGTCGAGGCGGGCTGTTATACAACATTATAACGACACCGTTATACATGTAAAATTATTAGTATAATAAGAAATATTAATATTTATCAAATGACATTACCTATATTCATATACAAAAACACGGTAAATTTTCAATTACGAATTTGTAACATAAAACTTTAACTATAAATTCGTATCGTTGTTTTGAAATAGCCTCAATTTTATTTGCGTACAATTCCAAAAGAAACCATTTTCCCGCGGTCGTAATGGTAAGTCAATTGGAGTTTCTTTTTATTTTTACTTCCAGAACTTTCACATTTATCAAAGATTTTATTAATGTATATGGTAAAGTTTGTGACACTTCCAACGGAACGAATCACGTTTGAAACTTGAAAACTTGTTTTTTGATGTAACCTTCGGCTTTGCTTTTTTGGGTTCCATGAAGTTTTGTCAGTAGAGTACTTATTCAAAGTTTTTAATATAATTACGATTTGCATTTGTTGGTAACTTCGTTATGGCATGAAAACTGATTACCAAAACCACCTAAGCACCTAATTAAGCGCCTTAATTGAAATTAATTAATTAACATCAATCAAATTGACTTTTTTGTTTTTTTTATTTAGTAATAAAGAATTTATTTAGTAGTATTTTTTTATTGTTAATGTTATGCTTAAAAAGGTTTTATTCTGTTCGTTTCTCTCGTAAATAACATTTTGAAACATTTCTGAATTAGACTCACAGTAAAAGTATTATATCAATCTACTAAGTTATTGTTGTTGACAATGTAACACTTTGTTTGATTTGAGACTACATATTTTATATATAGAAAGCACATCAAAAAACTCGACACTACCTCAGGAGGTACAAAGTTTTTAGTTTTTCACAACTGTTAACAAAGAAAACTTGAAATAAGCTATTCTATTTGTTATTTCAACTGTTTATTTTTGGAAAATTTTTACGACAAACTTTGAGGGTGCACGGAAAAAAGAAATTGGTGTTTACGGTAATTTTACTTAACCGCTGAACAGCAGTGCAATTTGAATTTTACGATCTGAAACTGTCTCTTTACTTCTTATTCACACTTTAAAAAAGAGATTTTATGACTCTTCGGTTTGTGGCACAGCGCATGAAAATCCCTTATCGGCACACGTATTCCCTGCTTCATACAACATGTCCCATTCCGCACGAGTAATCTTCACATATGGACTCCTAAATTGCTTACCATTAAGCGATGTTGAGTCAGCTTTATATATAAAAAACTGGGTTACACTAAAAATGAATTTTTAATAAATTTCACTTCAAATAGTATTATTATGAGAACTCACAAATCTCGTCACTAACAATTGGAATTGAGCTCCCATTCTCTTGGGTAGTCCCCAAACATCTTGTCAAATCGTTTAAAAGATACAGAATAATAGAAATCTGTCCAACGCTAATCTCAAATGTCTGTTTAAAATTCAAAACCTCTGCGACGGTAATGAGCATTCAGTGTCAGTGACGCAGTTTGGTAGTACCTACTATCTGTTTAGGCTACGAGCTACCAACATAACTTATTAAATTTTATTTCTTGCATAGATCCAAATAATGGTATATTATTTTTCTATTAATCCACAGAAGATGGAGCTTGAATTTTTTATTACGATTTTTGGCTGCCTCGTGACAATCCAAGGTCAAGATATAAGCAAAATTATGAAAAAAATTCCGAGTATCAGCAGCTCTTTGGTCAACCTTGGCAAGATGGATATAGCTTTTTATCTCAACACTAAAGGCAAGTCAAAATATCTAGTACACGAACACGATGGTAAATATAATCTATACATATTACCATAATTTCATTAAAAGACCAACAATAAACCTGATTCAGATAACACACTTTAATACATCATTTCATTTCTTTAGAACTGTACTAATGGATTCCGCAAGTATCAAGTTTCTCAATACTACTAATCATGAAAGTGTAGTACAATTTGATCTCTCTTTATGAATGCAAAAAAGACTACTGTCAAATCTTATGTTATTTTGAAAGGCGTGTTCGGCTGCATTCCGTTTCGCGCAAACAATGCTCAAAGTGATAACAGCGCTAACGCGCGCTCCGGATCAATTGTCGCCCTCACGTTACTATTCCCGTGATGTAATTTTCAACTAGAAAATGTCAACATGAACATAACCTTAAAAAGGTTTAAATTTAATCAGACAGAACCAATTAACTTTAAAGAAAAAACCATTTTCCTTTAAAGTTAATCGAAAAGCTGAAGCGCCATATAATATTATGGAAATATTTTCGAATAATACTAAAACGATAGTGATATCACATATTAAAATAATGAACACATTGGCTCACATTGGAGACGTAAATTTAAGTAACTGTTAACTTGCCACGAAACAATAATTCTAACCTCGAAATTATAACATAGCAATTTAAATTACTCCATACTAATTAATTTAATTGTCTTCATCCGCCTGTGTAAAATTTAAGCTCACAGTTGTCACACCTGTGAATATTTCCTTAATTTAAGACATCAATGACTTCAAAAAATATTGATTTTAGAAAGATTACATTAGTATAGAACTTGCATTAATATAATTAACTTTACGTTAATTAACTTACATTAATATAGACATTTTTAAAAGACCTTTAAAATACAAATATATTCTTTTCCTATGCATAATGAGAAAATGGGATGTACAGAACTTAATTTTGATTTAATAGATGTTGACAGAAACTAAATTTTTCGAAATAACACACGGTACATGTATTCCCTCCTTCATACAACATGGGGTAAGGCCCAAAGATCTTCTTTGTCATTAGCTGTCATATCATATGAAAGCTAATACCCACGACTATTTATTTATTTAATATTTATTTTGCAGACTTATCCATGAAACCAGATAATTATTTAGGATCATCCAATTCATTTCTATTTTCCAAATCCGAACCAGTTCAAGAGCCCTGCCCCTGTTCCAGTCTACGTAATTTCAAAGAGACATTTGTGAGCAATCCATCTGACATTTTAAGTAAAATACTGATAAGCAACGATCTCTTCTCAAACAGAGAGCTGATGACGTCAACTCATTGCTGCGAATCGCATGAACACAGTGAATTGACTTTTGAATTAAATCCTAGGCAAACCTATAAAAACTTTTTTCAACCGAACTTACTGCAGACGGCAGTCCCTTCTATTTTCGAAAAATTGTTACCAAGGAAAACGTTAATGCCAGCCCCCAAACCAAAGGCTCTTGAAATTTTCTTATTTCCTAAAAAGAAGGAATCGCTCTATTTGCCGATGACAAAAGATTTATTTAAAAAAAACTCGACACAAACAGCTGGAGATGAAGAATTAAAACATAGTTTTAAGACTATGATGTATAAACCTTCGTTGTCTATGGTGAATTCTGTGAAAAAAGATTTGACTGCTCAGGAGAAACAAGAAACAGAGAAACCAAATGAGAAAGTAGAAGAGTCACAAGTTTCACTTTCACCCAGTCTTAATGCTATCATAGGAAATAATTAATATAACAGCCTACTATCGAACTGCAATAAATAATGTTGTTATATTAAGTCTGTTTTGCACTGTTTTTATTTTAAGATACTAATAATTATTGCTTAGGAGTAAATCATTGACTTTGAAACAACTGTCCATGTCATGTCTTTTCCTTTCCTTTTGAAAATCAAGTAATAGATTATGAACGCTTAAGAATGGTTGTGAAGGTGGCAATAAGGTGTCTAACTACAGCGTATGGACATAAGAACCTTCAATAGGTATAATCTTGATCCCGAAAACCATTATTTTTTTATCATCAGTTGACTTTGTGATCAATTAATTAATATACCAACATAATAATAATATTTGTATCTATTATCGAGCCCAAATTAAACATCGTTAAGAGCTTGTATTATGGATACTAGATAACGGAGAAATAGAGATAGTAACATATATATAAATATCAGATATATACTAAATTATCATACAAACATTTATGACTCATGAACATGATTCGTATTAATTATATAAATAACTACCTGTACCGGGATTCGAACCCGGAACCTCTTTTGGCATTAAATAAAGGTTTTCTGACTATTCTATAGTACCGTTATGTAACATTTCTATAGTATTCGACTATTTCTTTTTGTTGTCGAATAGTGGTACGCTACTTCATTTTCATCGTCAATGGTTAACAAAAAAGATTCGGTAAACATTTCAAATTATATTAAAGGATTAACGAATAATTCAGATTTACATCCCACGAGCATTTGAAGTTGAATGATTACAACATATTAAAGTACTTGACAGCCACATTACATCATATCTTCATTTTCGCTAAGCACCCAACCAATGCCACCTTAACAAGAAAATTCAAAACGTGGGCACAATGCAAAGAAGCCATGGATGTTATGAGCTGATCTGTTCCGTGATTGGCGGAACAATCCTAGCGCAGCGAACACTCAATACGTGACATGAACGCGAAATTACCTCGTTTACATTCAGAAGTAAGAAGCAACGACTTTATCTACAGGTAACAGCGTTAAATGAATCAAAATACAACCAATTTTGAAGGGATGACATATTTAAGTTTATATACAAGTCGCTTAACTTGATAATTGGAGTCGAGTAGGACTGCAAATTTACAACAATTTCAGACTTAAGCCCCATGCATTTTTACATTCTTTGAGGGTTTAAAACAGTTCCGTTGCTTGGATAATAAATAGTTGAATCACTAATCAACAGACTGTATGACTGTATTTTATCTGTAGGTTCTTGGCCTTCCTGTTGCCTGATGATAAGTGAAGATAAGGCTGAAGATTACAAAACCCTACATTCCTCAACTACAGAGGAACTGGATCCATTCCTACAACTGCCGCAACACAACAATGATGTTAACATTATTGTTATAGAGGCAGAATTGGGTAAAATGTTGGAAGCTAGACAGGTGGTCAAACCTCCAGTTCTCAAGTATCTTATCTTATCTTATCTTAGTATTTTGTGTGTTGTCTATTATGTCTTTTGTTCTGGAATACTTCCAGAATGTACTTGCTAAGTACGCGTGGAGCCAGCAACCTTCCCTTCAGGTGTGAGGTCATCGGACTGAAGAGTTACTTATAAAATATATGTTAATAGTCAATCCCACGCTCAGTTTGTCAGGAGTAATCTTTCTCTCGACATTTACGGTAAATTGCTTTAAGTATCGATTCATATCATTAGAGCATCTCTAAGTAAATGGTTATAGAAAAAGTTACCGCAGAAAATAATGGTAGCGTTTATTTTATAAGATTTTTGCGGTGTTGATGTGTGCTTAATATGCCGATAACTACGTAAACTCTTATTTTTAGACTTTGTATAGAATAGAATTTTGTTAGAAAGCTAGAGGTAAATAAATATCTTACTATACTTCAATCTATTTGATTACACAACTTTGTTTTGAACAAATACGACATACAACTTGTGAAAAAGAAGCGAGTAAACTACGTTATAAAACAGAGAGTTCTTTTTTTGGTGCCTTTTCATTGTACTATTTTTTGGAAACTTAGTTTTGTATGCTCGTAATGGCTGAACCAAATAACAGAACTTTAGACAGTAGCTGTTTAACAAACATTGTAAACTACTTTGAACAAGATAATCTCTAATTCTAACTAATGTAAGCAATACGTACTGTTTCTCTTTCCTTTGCTGTCGCTTCTTCTTAAACGCTCTTTTAACTCTCAAAAGGAGAAACGCAGCTCGATCAATAGTTAACACGGAGGGCCGCTTGGCGGAGCTAGGCTCATCCATACCCTCCTCTTCATCAGCCGGCTCATCGCACAACCTCAGGCCTAGCCATCGCTGCTTGGTAGAAGTCCTCGTTGTGCTGCTCTTCGAAGCACACGTAATTGAACACGATCTACGCACACCGCACGTTTACTTTATCAAGATAACACTTTCTATGTTTTTAAAGAGGTTGGAGTTCTTTTTACTTACTGATCTGATTGAGAAACACTTATATTAACTCACTTAATTCACAAACCTACACATACACCGATCACCTGCAACAAAGAAAAAATATTATTAACTTTATTGAGTCTCTCATCACTTTTTAGAGTAGAAATCAACATTAAATTAATCTATCTACCTAACACCTATTATATTTTTTTTATAAAAACAACAGCAAATGAGACTGCCCGATGGTAAATAGTGGGATGAATATTTAGGCAAAGTTAGCTAGTTCAGCATGGGACACACTGCCCTAGCCGGTCCAAAAAGTGCATTACCTCTCCTCTTTTAAAGGAATCCATGTTGTGTGATGCTTGGTAAATAACGGAACAAAAATAAAAATAAATTCTAAGTCGTAGCACATTATATGGGACCAATTGTTCTGATAGGTAACTCCAACTTTGTCCAAAAAAGTATATCGATGAATTCAACTCAAATGGATAGTGTTCGGAAGGTATATTTACGTAAGCATCCACTTTATGTGTATTACATGTAACATTTATAAAAGTTATTAAAGCCCTTCCAAAGCTTAAATTTAGTTGGTGACAAATCGTGTGAATTATTCATAAGTTGAGCAGTTATGTATGTAATTATCGATAGAAGTTTCAACTATGAAGCTATTTATTTGCACTAACAACGTATAATACCGCAAGGAATTTATGCAAAATTTTAGTAAAAGCTACTTAGCTAATAATGTCGAATTTAAAAGGTTTAATGCCTACTTGACGTTTGTCTAATATTGCCACAGCGACTGCGGTCAACTGACAGCGCCTTATGTCAAGTATATTTATATGGATTTTTAATAGATTCGATTCAGTAATACCAATAAAAAAGTTTGACTTCAAGCTAAAAGTAACGAACAACATTCCTTAATACATAGGATTCTGATAATGACACTGTCAAAAAAAATGGGCCTTATTCAGATACTATAATTACGAATACATATTTTTTTACATAATCGGGTTTTTTTATAATTCGCGTTGATAAAAGATGTTTTATATAGTGTGCGTCAATGTTCTGCATTTAAATATTGACGTATCGCATGGAATTTAGATGCACCGATTTTACGACCCATAATATTTACAGTGAGTGTTGCGCATCCATTTCATGACTCTCGTATCATCGAGAGGTTTGTTACGACTGTGATTCAGAAATGATGGACGCTGGTTGGAATACTTATGAATTAACAAATGATTGAATCATGAAGCACTCTCATAGCAGACATTGGTAATTATAGGATTTTTACTCTTAGGACTAAAAGAGACCGATGGAGTTCCATTCCCAGCAGGTCTGTTATTGGTGAACAGTGCCTTTTATCCTATGTAATAGCCAATAATATTATTCATCATTGGTTATTATATATTCATAAAATAATCCCATAGATCTGAAAATATTGTAATATTTTTAAATCCTGTTATTTTGCCTCAAAATTCACCAAAGCTCATGTTTATGTAAATCTACTTTATAAATTTTATAATATGCTTAAATAATAATTTTCGATTGTAAATTATATAATAATGTATGTTATAAATTAATGTATATTTCATATATTTATGTTTTCCTAAAACACATGACAAAATATTTTATTTTATAATCACAGGTATTAATCATAAATAAAAGCAACTGATTAAACACTAGATATCCCAAATACTTCGATGATAAATACACACGAACAACTAAGTCTCAAGAATAAATAAATGATGGTATTTATCATCGATAAACCTACCTCTCTAGGTAAGCCTAGAGAAGTAAGTTTATCTATGATAAATACCATCATTTATTTGTGCAACTATCAGATTTCAAATTCTTAATTTTGAATTTGAAATCTAACAGTTGCACAATAAGGTAAGTAATAACCTGTACATAAAGTTTAAAATAGTTTCAGATCAGTGTTCTATTATAATTAATATACGTCTTTTGTAAGCTTTCAAAGCTGTCTTTATTTACGTACGTCGCACCTTTGACTTTTAGACATCAATTTATCGAACTAGAATAATTTAAGTTATTATCTATTTTAATTTTCAAAATATTTGAATATAAAAAATAGACATACCGCCATGAAATACAAGCTTTATATTCAGATAAAGCATTTTTCTTTGGCAAATAATTTCGTTAGGTTGAAGTGAGCACTTCTTTAGATGTATTTGTCGAATAAAGCAATGCCTTATAGAATTTTGAAACATTGTTCTGTAGTCCCAAATTATGTACTTAATGGGAGTCAACTTAAGGCCTCAGAAACAATATTACAACTTGCTCAAATAACTTTGGGAACTTGCAAAACGAAATTATAACATATCATAATGATAACTTCTATATAACACCTTATTAAAACTACTTAACTTATTCTTATTATTGTCCCAGTCCTTTAATGACTCGAGAGACGGGAGAAGGGAGAGGAGGCCGGACGGCCGAGGGTCACGATGATAGAGAGAAGAATCGGCGGACAATCCTGGTATGGCGGGCCGTCTTGCGAGCTAGCTGCACTGCAAGTGCTGGAGCCCCACAATCATCGGTCCGTCACCCAGTTCCAAGTCGCCAAGAGAAATTGGCTTACGGCCATTGGTTGAGACTATGGTTCGTATGATCTCAGTGAATACCACCCTTCACATATTGGTAGCCTCGAGTGACAGGTTCAGATTCTTAATCTTTTTATCAAATTCGGTTTTCATCGAATGGAATGGTCACATCCACTAAGAACACGTGTTATTCTACTCAGTCTATCAGTACAATATCAGGCTTGTGAGCTAAACAGTCCTGTCCGTAACGATGGACCGGTCCGTAACGATGGACCGGTCCCTGTACAACCAAGCACGGCCGTTTTCGAGTACTGGCTCCGGCAAGTACTTATAATAATGTACCTTTTCACCTATGAGGCCGAACTTATAGGCTAACTTGAGATCTAGAATTTTGGTTACTTGGTTATGACTGTTCAAGTATTCGGTATTAGCTATTATAGGACATCCAGAAGTAATAACTCTGTGTGTAATAGTGATTCTCTGGGCTGGAAACAGGCTCTACATATGTCCTCTGTAACATCCTTCACGATATACTTCTGGTAATTGTGGGTCATGATGACCTGATCCTTTATTATTCAGATAAACACTTCGGTTTACCCAAAGAGGTCGCTGAAGATCATCCAATGCACGGAACTCTTGAAGTCTACGTGACACTCACGAAGAGCCTTGTAGAACGTTCCGTGCAACTCTTTTTCCTGCTAAACGCTCTTATTATTATTACAAAACATATATAAAATAGAACTTATTTTGTGACATTTTGTGTCGTTCCATATGTTATTTATGTGTATCTTCAAATAATATCTTTTTTATATAATCCATCTGTATTTATAAAGAAATACCCTTTTAAAAATAAAAGTACCCTTTAACTCTTCGACTTCAGTTCTATCTTGGAGTTTTATTTGATTAACTGTCTTGCTGCGTTTGTCCCCGAGTGCCTCACTTTCACAAACTACTTTGACAGACATACTTTATTTGCAACTGAGAAAGTCTCTGTAAGCGACGTAAGCGGATTACTCAATACTAATAGTCGACGGTTAAATATAAATATATGTTTTACAAAGTTAATATATCTCAACTATACCTTATTCATTATTATGTTGAACTATGTCACCCACGTAAAAGAAACTGAAAGATAAAACAAATTTACGCACCAGACACTTTTGACTTATTTTAATCGGCATATTTTATGATGCGCATTAAAATAAGGCAAAAACGCTTAACAGCCGCCATTTTAGATACGTCAAATGACGTCACCGGTCATCTGTTTGATGAGACAGCAGGAAAAAATGATAAGTTGACTGCCTTAGGCCGCTGCCGGATTTACAAAGCATTCGTAAAGATAGAACCACTTAGATACAAGAGAGAGAGTCAAAAGCAACTAAAGAGTATAACATGGTGTTACAGATGACAGATAACTTGCATATAATAAAAAAATCCGTAATAATTTAATGCATACCTTTATTATGTTACGGAATAGACTCAACACTATTGTATCCTTAATAAGAAATTTCCCTATCAAAAAATTATATTGATGACAATTTACATATAACTGAGCCATCAAGGCCATGAAGTCAAACCTATTATTATCTACAATTTTTTATGTCACAAACCGCCCAAATTTCCAGTACCCAATTACGAGGTACACTATAATAAGTCATACAACGTATCGAGGTAAACAAATACTTTTATAGCTATTTTATTGGTAAAATTCTATAGAAATATTATTCCAGATCTATAGATAGTTAGGCCTGGAGTAGCACAATATTATAATTTATAATTAATACACTCACACACCTATAATTTTACACACACTAACAATATGGCATGAGAAAAAAACAAAACGACTAAAGACCAAATTTCGATAGCATAACAAGAAATAAGAAAAATATTAATCGTCTCTTTCACTTATAAAATTATGCTGTTTGTTAGTCTCGCTAAAGCTATAACTATGATATTGTTTATCAGTTCTTTACTATAGGTTTTCTAACATTTTCCATTCCACCAGTCTCATACAGAAATTCAATTGTCTGGTTTAAAGGCGGGTTTTTTATTATTTAACATTTGTAAAATCATGGTGTTTTACATTAGATAATTGGAACATCTAAAATTTATAACTACTTTATTATTTACTTTTTTTATCTTCACATATTTTTAGACCAATTTTTTTTCATTGTAACTTAACTATTTTTTCAATACTACTTACTAAAGCGCCACATATTGCTGAACGTAGTTAGATTTAAGGAATTAAATAAATAATTTTTAGTGTTCCTTAAAGTAAAAGAGAAAGAGCTCGCTAGCTAAATGTTTCAAACATTGACGAATAAAGTCGTGAAGGATCCAAGAATACACAATTAATTTCCGATCTGAACTATTAAATTAAACAAAGTCACCCAAAGAAGAGTCAAAGGTAATATATAAATGATAGAAGGAACAATATATCTATACGCTACTGTATAATGAATAAATGAAAATCTTAATGTACTCTACTACGTAGCCTATATACCTTGACGCTTATAGCACCTTGGACGCAATTGGTGTTAAATAATTAAAGCTTTTGGTCGAGCAAAGTTCAATTTATTTATCTGTTTGACGACGCATCATTTTGTATGAAACGGCTACTAGATATATTTATGTATTAATCGTAATTCCAAAGGCGAACCTGAATTTTGTTTCCAACATGACGCTCTATGATTCACAGAACAGGCAACGTGTTCTCTTCAACATCTTAAAAGAAAAGAGTACGCTTTCAACCGAAGCAAAAAGAAAACAATTTCTTATTTATTGACTGTGTGATTTAAATTGACATGAAAAAAACAGAAAGAAATATATTCAAAGTACATATGGTGCTGGTATTTCAGATTAAAATACTATTATTTTTATTCACAAAATTTTTGAATAGAGAAAATGTCAACAACTTGTGTCAATATTGATCAAATTGTACTTAAACTTTAATGCCCCCGGTGGCTTTGAGACTTCTCTCCGATTACAAAATTACTTTCAGTAATTTATTATTTACAAAGCCTTATCGCCTTTAAACTGTTACCCATTTATTAGTCTTTCTGAATCTGCGTCGAGTTATTTCGAAGAACTTCATTCAGATTGCAAACGATATAACTGCCTACGAGTACGTTCAAAGGCCCTCCAAATTAGCTATTAAAGTTATTAATAATTGATGTGCCGGTGTCTTTTCAAGGTGAGGAACTAAGTTATCTATTGACAGGTGTTCTAAATATAAAAATATAAAATATGAAAAATATTTGTAAAGTAAGGTACATCAGATTATCATGACCAATTCTAACTCTTAAGTCGTACAGAATAACAAAGCATTTGCGACATTAGCAAAATAAAAATGTCGCATGTTGCGCTAGCTATCTTCACATGTGGACTCTTCATACTGCTTACCGTCAGGTGATGATTAGTTTTTAGCTGTGCTTTTTATAAAAGAAAAGCAATTTGCTTATCCATTGTTGCGATACAAGTATCACAACAGACATTATATTTACGTATGACTGTATATAACTTGGTAGCTGCCCCTTTGGCTATCAAAATAAATTAGCGAACAGGCCTGCAGAATAGTCGAAATCACTTTATTTGCTGACGTTTTGATATTATACTATCAAAGACTGACAACTGAGGACAGCTTGTCTAGATCCTTAAGTTGAGACAGCACACCCGCCTCATAGTTTCCACATGACTACGCTTTGACAATAGTAAATCTTGCTATCTAAGCTGCCAAGCTAGACAATGGGCAAATCAAGAACATGACATAAGCCTCCTTAACATCTACCTTAAGGTGTTGCATTCTAGAGAACAACCCATTAACACTAAGATTATGAACTAAATTCTAGTCTACTCCTGAGTAATATCTTATATTTTTCTACCTTATACAATTAATTATAATAATATAGTTATATTATTAACTATATTAATTCTGTAGAAACGTTAATTATATTTAAAAGTATTCTATTTATGCGCACACCATGTGGGCTTATATTTACACTGTCAAAACATTCATGAGTATTTGAATGAAGTTAGAAGTAAAAAGTTAATTTAACTTCGGAAAAACATTTGCTTTTCCGAAGTTAAGTTTACAAATACCTGTTACGGTAAAAACAATAATGTATGAATAACCCTCGGCTATAAATTTTACCAATATCTCTTCCTATCAAGCTGCATTGGCCCGCTGGAGGGTCATACTACGCTTTAACTAGCTATTTTTTTTAAGAAAAGGCTCAGCTAATGTCTCAACACCACATGATAATAAGTAGTAGAGGAGTTTATATGTGAATATAGCTAGTGAAGCATGCGACATACTGCCCTAGCCAGCCTCACCTTGCTGGCCCAAAAAGTGTTTTTCACGCCCCTTTATAAAAATAATAAAGCTTCTTGTAAACGAACAACTATATTTTATTCTGCCAAATTTATAAAATAGTGGCCACTTTTATAGAAGAGAAGACAAATATAAAGAAACTCGAACTTTGAGAGACTAAAAGTCCGCGTGGCTAACTTCCACTACCTTACCTAAGTCTGCTTCCATAACTATAATGTTAACAGCGTTGGTGCGTTCCGGTTGAATGTAAGATAGCCACTGCCTCTATGGTTGATGAATCCAGGTGTAGTCCAATTCCATCTACAGCCTTATTATCAGGCCAGATGAAGGAAAGAACTACCCCTTTAAGAAAAAACACTTAGCCATTAAAAGGCATGCTCTTAAAGGTCACTCATTAGTTTTTAGTAACAGAAAATTTTAAGAAGTAAAAGGACTTTGATCGGTTTTATCCATTCGAGGTAAAAGTGATATGTTTATAATAAAAAAACATATCTGAAATTAAAGTGCTTCAAAGAATGTAAATATTATTGCCATTTGGTAAATTTAATTAATCAAAACTGTCGTGCTACATCTTGTAGAAGATTCGCCAAAAATAGATACGAAGAAAAAAAGAACATTAATATAATATAACGTATATATTTTAGCTTGGCCACAAGAAACTAATTTGATAGATCCAGGGAAAATGGTGTTACGAGATGAAATGCTTAAATAAAACGGGGTACCCTAATCCGGTCTGAGTAAAGACTCCGATTTATAGACACTATAAATTCTAGGTAAACTGTCATATAAGAGGTTTCATAGTAATGTGTGAACAATATAAATGATAATTTTTTTTTTGTTCAGATATTACATTGAAAGATATCAATTTCATAATATTAGCAGCACCAACACAATTTTTTTATTACAGGCGAATGTGCTCGTCATCTCGCTCTGTCTGTTTTGTGGTATCTCTGTCATTTGCCTGCGATCTTATAGCATTGTACCGAATTGTACCACGACTGCAACCGCTACCAGAAGAATATCCTACCTACAGTCAACCCTTATATATATGATGGTAAGCAATCGTTTTTATTTTACCTATTTATTTTATTTTTATTTTGACTTAGTTTAATTAACTAAAGATTCTTTCACTGCTGTCTACGCGGAAGTAAAGAGTCCGCATTTTACGCATAACGCCGTTTACCTCAATTAATACAGGTTAAACGAAGCGTAAGCCTTTTTTTCGTATATATTTACCCTGCAGTAAGTCAGTAAGTCAGGTAAAGGCGTTCAAGCTGACCGCCGTAGCACAAGGTAGCAACGACTCCGACTCGAAAACATTTCACCAGGTCGCCGTCTGTGCCTGCCCGTCTTGGACCGCCGATCTTGCAGTCCAGACACACGTTTGCCAAAATTTGATGGAGTTATCAGTCAATTCTATATCCTGTCGTCAAGTCTACTTCACGCACAAAGTGAATTCGTGACTCCTTTTTCTGTCGCACAGCCAGAGCGTGAAACTCCTTACACGTATACACTTCATTCAAATTGGGTTCCTTCAAAAGAGGCTTGAAAAAGCACTAATTGGGCAGGCAAGGCGAATGTGGCTAGGGCAATATGTCGAATGCTACACTAGCTATCTTCACATATGGACTCCTCTACTGCTTACCATCAGGTGGCGTCATTTGCTCAGCTTTCTTGAAATATAAACTTCTAGTAGATAAGTCAAATTCTTTGGATTCACAAATCCTTCTTCCCGAAACTGAGTTGGTAGCGATCGTTAGACTTAACTTATTTAATAAGTCCGGGCTTCAGATTATTGTGGCTATTATCCCAACTGCTATATCCCTACTGGCCCCTCTCTCTCCCACATCTTGCTTCATACTTAGTTTATTACGGGCAATAAAGTACGTGGGTACTAAGATCAACAAAGTCATGAACCAAGTTATTAAGTAGTTAAATCCTTTCAAAGTACCCAAATCCGCAGCAAATGAAACTTCACGCATAGGAAGCTTTTTTTTTATATCTTGTAAAGAAATGTACAACTTGACAAAACTTTAAAAGTTATCGTAAATACTAAGACATTTTTAGGGCTTCTTTGTTGCATATGTAAGCTATATTTTGTCTTAAATTTCCGGGAAAAAGGAAAAGTAACTTATACTCACAAACAATACACCACAGATATTTTATTATCAAGACAACGTTCTAATATTTCAAAAGCCTATATTTAAAATAAACGAAATAATGAACGGCGTGAAAACGAACCCTTTACTAACTATTTATTTTGTTTAATAATCCTCCGTTTAATTTAAAAACTTGCCTTAAACTTAGTCATCAAAAATACGATTTACCGTAATTATTTTATTTGGAAAAAGACCTGTGGGTACATTTTATACAAAATAAGTGTTTAAATACATGGGTCATGGGGCATTTAATTTTGTTCTCTCAAGGTACTCCATGGTTCGGAATCGGAAGGCACGGTTAGCCGTAGGTCTCGGTGTGTTCTGGCAACCACCAATCCGCATTGCGGAAGTGTGGTACAGCCATGGCCCAAAATCATCTATATTTCTCACACGTAGTGCCGTGAAACGTTTGTAAGCTGTTGATACTGATAGGAAATGGTAGATTTCCAGTAAATATTTCATTGCCCGTTGGAACACGTACACCTTACAGTGCCCTAGTGTGTTTCAATCGTATGGAGACGTTTCAATACTAGTTGCGTTAATCGCATATATAAAAAGCTGTTCCAATACTTCACCACAGAAGCGCTGATGTCGTTTGCGTACAATTTGGCCGCTAACGACAAACATAATTAAGCAAACTTATAGAAGCTGAATGTAATAAAACCTTACACAAGAGACTGTTTGTCTAATAAAATCGGGATAGAGCGACCAGCGATAAAATGTAAAAATAAAGTTAGTTTACCAATTCTCGAATCCTTAATATATTTACCAATTGGATAAGGATGTAGGATTATTGGGTCAATAATATATATGAATAGTTTAATGTCAACGCCTGCTGATCGTGTGGTCATTATTTCTCCTGATTCTTTTTTTTATATGGCAGGTACGAACAATTGATCAATAATTATGAATATATTTAATTAGGTATATTTAGTATGCGGAAAGTTATACTATTTCACACTAGTGCTTTTTGGTTTCCAACTGCATATAACATCCAAATGCATGAAGGTTTTTAATCAAAAAGTTTTCTATGCCAATATTATGCATGAAATTAATATTTTACAGCATAAATACAATTAACAATGCATGATTTTTTTTTATATATACCTATGTGTAATTTAAATGAATAAACAACGCCGTGCTTATTCACAGGCCTTCCAAAAAGCTACAACTCTCAACAATTGTTCTAACCAACTAACTTGTCTAAGGATCAAACTGTTTCTCAAAGATTTCCTTTCGTTGTCTTATTTTGTTGCAAATTTATTAAAAAAACGTCTTTCGATGCACTCACGGAATTGTCATTTCTACTCGTTTCTATTATTGACATGCGCGTTTTGCTTGGGTCGACCGGGACTCTTGAAAATTGACATAGTTTCCGAATTTGTATCAAAATATACTTTTTTATTAAATAACCAATTCTTAAGTCAATAATAAAGAAATATTGCTGAAGCAATCATATATCTGTAATCAATATTTTCTGAGGCACTTATATCCATATAGATCTCAAATATATATTTGAGGAACTGTTTCACGTGGGCCAAAAACTCTACAGAAAATGCTTCTTGCATGTGACGTCACACTAAGTGGCTACCATGGTATGGTCGCATTGAGTAAAATTATGATATCTATATAATATTATATTAATATTATATTTAATTAAATTTCATAATCATACGAAAGTTTGCAGAGCGTTCAATATCCTCCTCCATCCAATATTTTTAATAAATGTAAAACCTACACTTTATATACCTCTATATACATCCTCCTCATATATACCTCCCTGGTAAAGCTGAATGCACTAGCAATCAGCTATTATTATTGTACAAAGTAAAGTTAATAAACAAAATGTAACAAACAGTATAACTATTTGCAATATTTCAATACTGTGCGGGACGATGCCAAACGACGCGAAACATGAATATATTCTATTTACAGACAGATTAAAACCTCTGTTCATTTTAGAGTGTTAAGATCTTAAAAATGCTTGTCAATCTATGTGATAAACGAAGGCGATATAGAGTAGTAAAAATGTGAAATAAAAGTTTAATATATACTTGTTAAACTATAAGCGTTAATAAGGAAGCTTGTTTTTCTAATAACTTATTAATATGTATTTAATAGATCTCTAAAAATACAAATTCAGCTCAAATATTTCGAATCAAATGTTGCCAAATGAAAGGTCTTCATGTTGTGTCCTACATAGAGATTTTCCTTTGATAATAACATAAAGATTTATCTTGCCTTTAGTTGATACAATTAGTATAATTAAAATGTTAATTTGTTTCCTTAGTAGGCTGGTTCGGGATACATTATGAAATAAGATATTCGTAGCTGAAGTACAAATTATATAGGGTTATGTACGTACCCGTCTTAATGAAATTAAGACTTACTTGCTTAAAGCCTTCACACAGTTCCAATAAGCGTGTGGTTTTCTACAAATGGAATATGTTACTTGTCTGCTGTAAACCAAAACAATATCTGTGAACTAAAATTGTTATAAATTACATTTTCATGGTAAATAATTTAACACTCTCAAGATATGTTTTCATTTGGAAGCAGATGTGGTTTTATATTGCACTTTGAACATTGCTGTCCAAGTAAAAGATAGCAGATCCCTATTGCTTTCAGTAAATTCGTTTGACGAATTTATTTGAAAGTATTATATAACATAAATGAAATAAGCTTTGCAAAGTTTACTTCTATAGTTTGATTCCAAACTGATGTTGTGTGTAAATTTGTAAAAAGCTTGTAAATTAATTAATTCCTTTCAAATTCAAAGTCAAAAATAACTTTATTTAAATAGACTCATTTACTAAGTTCTTTTAAATTTTATAACTTTAAGTAAATGCCTGGTTGATAAACCAGGCATTTACAAATTTATAATATTAAAACATTTATACTATTAGTTTACCTAAATATAGATTGTTATTTTTTTTTAAATTGATAAATAAGATTGATATAATTAATTTACTCCAGTCGAATACATTTGGATGCCACTTCCAATACAAGGAGCATTTTTTCTATGAAGCGCTTTTGACGAACTTGTATCAACTGCCAAAACTAAGAGAATTTCACAGAAAATATTGATTGGAGGGGTTTTTTTTAAAAAAAGTACAGTAAATGACTCGACACCTCCATGTAAGAATATAACTAGTGCAGCATGCGACTTACCGCTCAAGCCACCTCCACCTAGCCGGCCCTTCTCAAAGAGGAAATACGTGAACGTACGAATATGTAATTTAAGGTTGCATCTGCTGTATTTGTTATTGCTGGCATATTATTTATGAAAAAAATAAAATATGTTGTCAAATATACTGTTGCAGGAGGCTCTTAAAGAGTTACAATCAACTGCTTTTATTGCTTGCTTGACTATTTTTGTGTACAATAAAGATTTTTTACTATGATTATTATTAACTACCAGTTCCATTTATGCTGAGTATCCAAACGTTTAAAGACTTGCAACTATGTAACCATTAAATTCTGAATAGATTAGATGCTTGAATAGTAGAAATGTTCCCACTCTTTTGATTACGTCAAGTTAATTAAAGATTAGATAGACTGTTTTTGGATATCATCTTCTTCGAATGAAAGTGGTTTTTCTGAATTCCAAGCCATTGAAGAATTGTCATTATTTAAACAGTAGAAATTGTCTACTTTAGCTCCGATATACTCTGCAAAATACTTTTCCCGAGGTTATGTATTGGGTTGCCTATTAGATCTGTTCTTGCTTATGTAAACTTGACTTTTGACTTGACTCAATATAATGAAGATATTCCGAACAATCCGATCCTTCTACTATCGCTTGATTGAATAAAACAACCAGATAAATATTTGACTTGTGGCAACAATGGATATCAAATTGCTATTGCAGTCGTAGTTACTAAAAGAGGAAATCAGAATTCCGAAGTACGGACACAAATAAAGCTCGAAGAAGATATTTTCATTAGTTCGACATTTCTAATAATGATAAGAACTAGATTCTAGTAAGTAGAAAAACTTCGAGTACAAACAGTGAAGCTTGAAACTCATTAACATAATCGATGGTATCGGGCGTTGACACGACTCTTAATAAGATGCTGGGACACACACAACGGTGCAATATCCGATATTGAGATAGTTCACTCGAGCGACGAAGGGGGGGGGGCATAATTATAATATTAATGTACGATTATTATTCAAGCTGTGTGCAAAATCATATTCAGGAATATGGTCCAGTGGAAAGCAAATCATTTGTTTGGCTTTATAGGACGAAAGCATTCACGTTTGCGTCTCTATAGAAGAAATATAAAAAATATGAGATAGGTTTCCGTACAAAATTAGTCCCCTATATCCTCCCTGGATAATACAAGCAATTATGAAACATTGATTTTGTATACTTTTTGTAGATATTTTCGGTCTGCTGCAGTCAACCCTATCGCATTTGATAGTTCAGTTGTTTGGGCACAGTGCGACGGCAACTATTTTGCTATTTTGGTGTTTTCTCTTAAGCAACTGTTCCTAGAACTGTATCTGACCTATCGCCAATAATTATCCTAAGTTTTTGAAGACAATCAAAGATATATTCCTTCGATATGAATATGTATTGTTTACAAGTTACTTCTCTATTAGAATTTGAATCGTCAAATATAAAATCCAAATGGTTTAAAAAATTGAAGTATTCGAACACTCTAAAAGCGCCTTTAGAATTGATTCCCAGCTAAAACCTCTTCGAATTTTCATAAGTATAGAGTGTTACGCTTTATAGAAAGGATAAGGTTTGTAAATTTAATTAAAAAGAGGTCTTTTTAGACTTTACGAAAGAAGACCAACTCTAAGTAGAAAGTAAAGAATTTTTTGTAATAAGAAATATAACAATACCAACGCTTCTTTTATAGAATTATACTAGTAGAAAGATGGACGCAGTACAAAGTATTTAAATCATAAGAAAAAACTATGGAGAAAGTATTAAAAAAATATTTAAACGACTTACTTACTTAACTAAACATGAAATTCATACAGTAATCCATCCAATTCCATCCATTAAGAACTTGGCATCAAACGAAGTACATCAATGTTGGTACAGTCTCGCATAATATTCAAAGAACATGTCTTGAGAGGGAATAACGACTCTATGGAGTGTCAGGTCGTACAGGACAGAGTGGATGGTACCAGGCCGCACGGAAGATCAGTTATACAATGGACCGACTGACATTAAATCTCTTGTGGGTGTAGTTGAACACGAAAGCTCGAAAATAATTTTGCAAAAGCGAAATGGCGAGATATCGTCCGGCAAATTATATCAGCCTCCAGCGACTAATCAAGACAAGTGACCTCGTGGCTTCATCTTTTGAAAGCTATAACTAAGAAGAATACTCATAGAACCTGCAAAATGCGATATTGTTCTATAAATTTTAAAAAATCCACACAGTATGTCTTAATTAATTGATGCCTTTAATTTAAGATACATTTGCTAGTATCTTAAGCTAATGAAGCGGTTATAATTTAAGGAAACCTCCGAAAAGTGTCAATTTACCAAAATTCTTAAAATTGACTCGGTGTGCATTTAGCAACTAAGTTTTTTAATTCTTGATTAAAACAACATATTACTTTGTTGGTAGTTTAAGTTACTTGATGAGTTATTGACTGTTTCATTACCTCAATCTCATTGACGCATTTTCACTCCCCAAATGATATCCGAAACTAAATCATGAATTATGATCAAATAAGTCATATTTTGCCAATTATCTTCGAATTGCCGAACTGTAACAATCGGCGAATAAATTATATATACAAATACTTGTCAGTTCTAGACAGCCAATAATTATTGTATCGATTATCCCAAAACACAACGACCCATGTCACGAAAATGAACTTGCCGTAGGTAGCGCATTCAGATATTTGTTGGGACGGCGTCGGCAGCTTTTTCAAATACATTCTGCTGTGTTAAGTTCATTTCTCAGAGAAATTACTTACTCTTATTCTTTATTACACACATATATAATTTTACAGGTAAAAAACATTTTACATAGTAAAGGTCATGTACACAGGCGAGCTTATCACACTAATGGGTTTTCTATATAAGGAAACCTTAGTCTCAGTCTATGTATACAACATGGAAATTTTACTAAGAGAACAAATGTTGAAATGAAATATATACATATGTACACACATATATACACAGAGTGTGGATAATTCTATAAATATACAGAATGTATATATAGCTAAAGAACCTCTGTAGAGAAGCCAAGAATGAAAAAAGTTTTGATGAGAACACTGCTGTTCCACTAAATCCCTTCTAACGCAAAGCGTTCACAGAAGTTGCTTGGAGCACACAAGTAGCCAGTTCTCAAAAAATTTTCATCGCATATCTACTCTGCTAGACAATAAAACCTAACTATAAGGGGAGAGCGGTCTATATGGACCATCAGATACAAGCACCTGAAGATTTCCTACATTTATTATTATTTTCTTTACTGCCCCCATTAAGGTAAATGCTAACGATAAGGTTTGCGCTGGCAAGAATAGCGTCCGCGAGTATTTTGATACAAATTTTGGTCCAGCTTTAAGCATCATAATTAATAATCTTTATATCCTTTGGCATAAGATTAAAAACATTAAATATTGTAATATAAATTTTAATGACATAATTATCTCAATTAACAGGATAAATCCTTTCATATCCTACTTCTCGTTGTATAGTCTCCGTGAACAGTAAAGTCCAAAAGAAATGTTTCTCGATTTTCAATCTAATTATTATAATGTGTAATGATTTTTATGAGTTAAACATAAATGGACTAGGGCGCATATTATTATATTGTTAGCAGCATGAATCAGTGTTACCCGCCTACCCGCACTAAGCGCCTATACTCGTATAAGGACGAGCGCGGCATTCCATTTACGAATCGATAGTTAGCTGGTCAACTGATTATTTGTTTGTTTGAATGTTATCTCTTAAATTAGTAAAGGCTACAGGCCTATTAAATGTTTTTCTTATAACCGATTCAACGTCTCATTTCTAGCAATATAATATTTAATATCTAGACCACGCGCTTAAGCACGATTCACACATTCTGCATCAACTGTTTATTCCTGTCAATCCATACACAATTGTTTTTATTATTCTTTCGAGCTTACCGAGAGTATTATAGACTAAATAAATGAACTTATAAAAGTGCTGAACCCGGGAATAAGTTGTGACTGTGGAACATTCGGTAATGAAGTGGGATTACTGTCGTACAACAATAATTCCAAAAAATATCAGATAATATTCTCTAATACCGCCAGGGATCTATTATATTCAGCGCTATCTCTGTGCTCTTTCGTCCCAATGGCATGGATAACGGTTCAAATGTTTTCTCGGGGTACTAAATTCCCGGACCAAACCCGTTCCTACTCAAGGGTCATTCAGACTCTCACAGTTAAAGGATATTGCTTTTGCCGGATCTCCCAAGAACAGTAGTCTGTAATGGGCCCAGCTATTTTTCTTTAAACATTGCTTACTATTAAGTGCAGGAAGGGTTACGCAATATATCATTTTAATTATACCTATTATTATAACATTTACTTTTGTTGCTTTTCTTTGTCTGTAAATGTGCCGTCACCGTTACCCAGCATAACATTATTTTATATAAATTATTGTAACTTTCTGCATATTTTTATTGATACCTCGAACCATCCAGTGTCTACTTCATCGGCAACAGACAATTGAAAACCATTTGTTCCTGATTGTTAAGTACTAAGATTATACTTAGCACCAAATACGATAAGTAATCATGTTCCCGTTTGAATTTACAACAGCTTATAATTTTAAGAAGACTGTTCATAATGTTTTTTTCTTTTTTTTCGCTGCCTGATAGCTTTGTAGTTCAGTCTTAAAGAATATTTGTTATTACCATAATGTCACTTCTACTAAGAACTATTCATGCCTTATGAATTTCAATAAACGCAATAGGATTGGATTAGGATTAGGATAGCATAGATGGATAGCAATAGACGCATAGGATTAGTAATTATGTATGTGAGAGCACTATTTATCAATAAATGTATAATTATTATTTAATAATAAGAGTTGGTTAATAATAAGATATGGCTGTAAGTATCCCTTTAATTAAGTAAATACTTTTATAGCAGTTCTGCAATCACGATAATTAGCCTTAATTTTACCATTACCTCTGATTAGTAACTATAAAAATTAATATCTAATTTGGACCTTTAGTTTCTAACAAGAAGTCCTTTTCATAACAAAAGTAACTATAACTGATTTCCGATCTTAATTAACTCTTTAAGGGCTATTTCTATTCTACTTAAATTGGGAGTATGCATCTTAGTGATATTTTTAATTATAGAATAAATAATTCAATTTTAATTAAATTTTAAACTGGGACCATTTAAAAAAACCCCGGTTAATATCCACTTAAAATTTTCACAATTACTAGTATCATACCTGCAATTATATTGGAATTACCTCCTAACTAAGCTGTACCTATGTTTTATTCTTTGTAAATTCTAGTGCAGAATTTAAATAACATATTTTTTTCGACATTATACTCTTTTTTTAAAGAAGCAATACGCCTACTCGAATTTGCATTTAGTACTATATAACTTTTTATACTTAAAAAACACTATAAACATTTTTCTTTTTTAAATGAAAAGAATTCAAGGGTAAAAACAAACAACACAAATGACTTAATTTAATAATTATCAGCAGTGAAGACTAGCTTAAAGAATCAGACGCGATTAATATCTATTAATAAACCGATCCAAACTAGTATCAAAAACATAGAAGTATTTTATCCCCGATCACTAAAAAATTAAGCTTTTACCGTCTACGTGCTCTAATTGCTTCGCTACAACATTTTTCATTTCGAAGTAATTTGATTGGTCGACCTTGATTCAGGTCTTTTGTATCCAAAAGGGTACTCGGTGGTCGCTCTGAATGTGTAAAATTAAATATTCAGTCAGAGGCAATACAGTCTGTCTACACACAGTACAATACAAGACCAATTTGAATGAAAAAAGTCGTAAAACATAATAAAAATTATCATATTATGATATTTTAAAAATACTTTATTTATGATGAACATTGTCTACTGTGTAAGAACCTTTTTCTTTGTTACGTATGTGTAATAAAGTATTAAATAGATTGTTCGTGATAACAATAATACCAGGGATAATTTGTATCAATTAAAATATTAAAAAATGCAAGAAGCGAATAAAAACAAAAGACGCCCATCTAGGTTTTCTTCTAAAAATTTCAAGCCGCTGCACTATATTCCAAGGAGGCGGCATGTGTCTCGCGCTAAGAAGCCTCCTTGCAGGTTTTGCGCGCGAACATAAATAATAAATTAATGGTATTACATATAGGGTTAAAATACTTCGTGTAATGCTGTAGTTTATGTACTCGGTCTCTTCCACTTTAAATTCCGTTTTCTAAATAAAAATAAAAAATACGCTATCCCTCACACTTTTATTGTTCAAGACAGATCTCATTTTTACAAAGAAGTTTTAACTCTTTTTATTATCTTTATGTTTTCCATCCATCATATAAGTAATACGAATTATTTGGTGTTGTTGAAAAAAATTATATATTTTATTGGCAAGTTTGTAACATGGTGTTGTTACGTCAATCACTAAAGTTCAAAATATTGACTCATTTTTCATTATTTCGGTTTCATCTCTCAAACTATTCATTATACTGTAAGCCGTCGATAGAGACGATTTTGCTTTTCTCCTTATTACCAGTTATCCAACGCCATATTATATTATTAATTATAATTATCATGGTGTGTATTAAAAACAAAGATAAGGCACTCAATCTTAAAATTGCTATTGTATTGTATTGTGCCTTTACGAAATAAAATATATAATGTCGTTAAACGGTGCCTTATTACTGTTATGTATGAATAACTGTATTCGAAAGTAGATTGTTCTCATCTATTATTGTATCAGTTAGAAAGTGTGGAAATTGGCTATCCCAGCCCTGAAGATATACGGCTGCTGACTCCGGGTGTACATAGTAAGTACATCTTGGAGGTATTCCAGGACAGCGGACATTAGGATTGGGGAAGCACAAAAGATCCCATTGGGTCTACGAGCACCGGGACTAATCATGGCCCTACATCAAGATAAGATAAGTGTGGAAATTAATGCATGCCGAAGAAACTTGTTGTTACTCTTTAAAACCATTGGCGACGATGATGCGATTCACTCTATCTTTACACCGTAACGTTACAAGCCTTATCCAGTTATCCTCCAACTCCAGCTCTTTAATACTTATATTAAACTGCCTAATCAATGTAGATCAATTTGCACACAATTTAAATATCTTATTGCAAAATCTCAGAAGAAAAGACAGAAAAATCAGGAGAAAAGACTTACGCTACCTAGTATGTCTTTTCTCCTGATGTAATTAAACGTCATGCTTAAAACTTCATTGGGGAATTTATAATATAAGAGTGGATTATCCAAAATGTTTACGTCATTTAAGACGTATATAATTTAAAAATGATTTGTTTTTAAATGTTAGTACTTCGCTGAATATTTCATTTAGTGTTCTAACACAATAATTCTAACACTCAATGAACTGTTGAATTAGCCATATCTTTTTCACTTCACAGTGACAGTATAACTATGATACCTTGTTCTTGATATACTACTATGATACTGTCACTGTATAACTACAGTGACAGTATCAAAAACATGGTCCAATGTTAAGTTCGTAAAACAGTTATTATAAAAACTTTAATACCGCTAGAATCACCTAGTATTATAAAGCGGTATAACGTTGCAATCGGGGCCAATAAATAGACTTTTAACCTATTCGACAAAGTATTCATGTAAACCTACTAACCTTCTTTAATAGGGAAAAATGCGTAGAGCTCTTTTTAAATCTTGGAGGCTCCTTATACTCTTAAACCTAACGACGTATTTATTTACTTTCTTATTAGTTTAAAAAGAAAATAAATAAATATCGATTGAACAGCCTATTAGGTAAGTTAGATTTAGCTTGAAAACAATATGGCTTGTGGTTTGCGGCGTGCGTCATGCGTAGCTTGAGGCCGATGCGTCCAGGCGACTGTGTTGTGTACTATAAAAGTGTATGAAAATACGACACCAGTAGGATTTATTTTATTATTGGTCATCACGAGGATACACAGATGTACAGGTGTCTTGTAAAATATTCTACCAGAACATCAAACTAGTGACACCCTTTTTTTCGATAAGGAATCCGTTTACGGACCTACCCGCCACTGGCTAAGCGGCGGGCGTGTGTGAGGCTCTCCCAGTGAGTGTACACACTCTAACTATCCCTTATAAAACAACAAGTAAATCTAAATTTGAATTCGCAGATTTGTTTTCGTCGATCCTCAACGTCGTACTCCCAATAGGTTCCATACATTTATCTCTTTTTTTCCATTAGATAGACAGGGAATTTACTATGCACTTTTATTTCCATTTAGTTCTATAAAGACTTATTTTTTGCTTATTTGCTTATTCATAATGAATTCTATAGCCTTGTCAATATCATCATATATCAATATTAGGTGTAAGCCATAAACTGAATAAAATAAGAGGCATTTAAGGCTGATGATATCCGTCTGTTTGAGTAGTCAGGACCCTAGATACTACAGACTAGGCCAGGAGACTTTTATATTTTTCCATCTTTTCCATAGGTACTTATCATCGTAGCTTATTAGATAGAAAATGTTTAGATAGAAAACCAAAGGACACGAACATATACTATTTCTGTTCCGATTTAATACGTACCTCACACACATATACCTGAAACAAGAAATTAATAATTATGTATTTTACTTCATCAGTATTTTTAAAAATAAAATTGTTCCCACGTAACGCAGAAGAATTTTAAAGACATTTGCCAAAAGATACAACATTTCAAAATTATAAACTAATTTTACATAAAAAAAGTTTTCTTTTAAAATAAGGTCTTATGTAAAATGTTATCAAGGAAGGACTGCCATCGCTCTTCCCTGTTTTTTTTATAAATGACTAGTTAATTTAGTCAGTTGAGTGTCTTCTGAAACATGAAGAAAACTAAATTATTTTGGAGCATTTAGGTAGGTATACGCTCAAAATTTTATGGCACCTTTTTAGATCAAACTACGAGTACAAACACAGTTGGTCAAAATTTTTGAAGTGAAAATGAGTTTAGGAATGTTTTGATAGGGAAAATCACTGAACTCATATGACCGTTTCGCTCAGATACATGCATACTGATGTTTATTTGTCTAAGAAACTTTCACTACTTACATGCTTTCCTAGGCTTGTTAATTTTTTTAGTAAGGTACTTATATGAATATCTGTTGCTGGTGAATAATCTATTTCGTCATATCATTGTGTAAAGGCTGTTTTGTTTATATCAGTTTACCCTTTAATATATTTTGATACTAGATATGTTATGTTGGTTGTCAATATACCGGTGACGAGTCAAGACGTGGTTTCCTTGTTTTCCCATTTCTCTCCAAAATACTGTCCACAGGCTCCCCGAGCTAACTACCGTAACAATATCTATATAACTTTTATTAGATGTAAAGATAATTGCTCAATTTTTTTTTTGCTAGTTCACATCGTGACCTTGGTAATTGTCCTTTACTTTACAACAACACGTTGTCCTCAGGTATAATTGTACGCATCAACTAAGTCTAATTGCTATGCATTAGTTTTATCTAATTAATTAAAAGATAACACTATTGATATTCATAACTTACGATGCGTGAAACAGGATTAATGCTGATAAATCTAATTTTACGTGTTATGAAAGTATACTACGAAGTAATCCATACACTAATACTGATAAAGGTAAGTGAATACTAATACTACCGCTAATAATCTCAGCGTACTCTCTACGGTTGTGGGGAATTAAATTTCGGTAGTTACCAGTCAACAAATTGTAACTAGACCGAATCGAAACTCATTTGTATACTGTTTGAGAGATCAACGTTATATTTTTCGTGCACGAGACTGCCTAGATCTTATTTGTATATTGACTAAGTACATTAAAATTATGGCCATTGATCTACTGAACAGTTGATGATTGTTGATGATTGTTGATAATTCACAAGCACAATCAAGAAATACCGCTTAGATGTCTATGGGATAGTTCAGATCAGCTGACTTTGGACCTTTGACCACGTTGCTTTCAGTAGATAAACAAATAAAAGCTATCACCCGCAACACAATTGGTAGAAACTAAACGCCAACACTTCGAAAGTCAATGTAGAGTTGGACTTTATTGGTGTTTTCATACACTTTGGAATGTGCGAAGATATTATTTGAAGGACGATTTATCTACGCACATTGTCTAAAATTTATATAACTTTATATATATAACACTTTATTGTACGTACATTCATGCACACAATAAAGAAACAATTTATATACAAACAATATTTGAGTAATAGACGGCCTAACTGCTAAGAGCGATCTCTTCCAGGCAACCTTAGTACAGACATTTGTGAAAAAACAAAGAATGATGGAATACAGCGATGTATGATTTAAACTACGGAAAACTAACTGATGTAAATATCAAGACTAAATGCATAAGTAGAAACACAAGTAAATAATATTATTGTGTAATCAGCTGACTAATTTTAAAATACATTATGTATATTAACAGACATTAGTATCTGTATTTATTTAAGTGTATTAATTACATTAGGTTTATTGGGTATAGCTTTGGTTTGCTATATTCTAAACTCTCTTAGCAGTAGGGTGATACATATAAAAATAATTATATACTATTCTATCAAAAACAAAATATGAGTCGAATTAAATACTTCTTTCACCTCATAGTATAAGATCTTGTATGAAATTTAAACTACCCTCATAACCTCCTTCTCTCACGAAAAGGCCATCATTTCTAAGTTACCACCAACACCGACCTTTAACGTGATATTTCCAGGAAAAAGTCCACCGTCCACACACATTTATTTTTAGTAGTGATAAATACTGCAACTTAGAGACTGCCCCTCAGCACCCGAGGCCA
This sequence comes from Acentria ephemerella, assembly GCA_943193645.1. NCBI lineage: Eukaryota > Metazoa > Arthropoda > Insecta > Lepidoptera > Crambidae > Acentria > Acentria ephemerella. The sequence continues at coordinate 2,401,345 of OW971886.1, read as the reverse complement.
TTTTAGTAAGTTTGAGTATGACAAACCATTGCACATTTATCTCCACACCCCAGTTCTGTTACTTTCTGTATTTTGTTACGTGTAGTGTCTGATTCGGGACGCTGATTCGGAATCGTATTGACAACTCAATCAAAGAGGAACATAGATATTGGATATTATCAAACGAAACAAAATGTGAAATACGAGTGTTATACCAAAGGACTGCCATTTTGTTACTCATATCTATGAGGTATTATTAAGAGATCTTGTGGTGGAAGTTCAAAATAAGCTCTTTGGATGGTTTTGCTTACATGGCGTTGAATTTTGATGTATTAACGTGTAAAATGTGGCAATCTATAACGCTACGTTAGCTAAATATATAGGTTATTGAAGAATATGAGAAATAGTGTAGTCTCGTATTTACTGAGGTAGAACTCTCGTCTTTGGTATTTACTAGGGTAGAACTCTCGTCTTTAGTATTTACTGGGGTAGAACCTTCCCTTTACATAACATCGCAGAAGATCGCACTTTTAGATGACTTGTTCCTTGAATAGGAAAAGTCACTTGAAATCATTGAGGAGTTGTTGTGTCGGTGTTGTGAGTCCTTCCTCTCTCGTTTACAGTGTAGGGAACGAATGAATGGTGCGGTCAGCCTCAGAAGCAGATTAACTCTAAGTGCTGTCACTCTACTAATGCATCAACAATACATGCTCATTACTTAAAATGACATGGTACTATAATGTTAATAGTCTTATATCGACTGTACTGCAAGTCACGGTAACTGCTTATATCTTATGTTGCTTATACTTATACTACTGCTGCTGCTTATTCGACTAATGTGGCCCTACTCACCAGTACTACTCACATTAGTTGATTGCAACTACTTTTACATAAAAACAATAAATATAAAATTAAATAAGCTTTTCATATCATCATAACCTAAAAATACGTTTGCCCTAATTACCCCGCCTAGTGTTTCTGAGAATCAATCTACCCTATATTAATATATTATCCAAACTAACAACAATACTCTAAAAGATCTTGTAACATAACCCGGTCGTGTATAAAGGCAATACTATCAATTTAACCTCGCCAGGATAAAACAAAGCCACGTCTGAGAGAACAATAACGTCAGGCATTACCGAGACGTGAAAGGTCAGACAAGTCCGTCTTGCTCGCACTAAGTGCTCGAGTATCTATATTTTTTTGTTTTTTTTTGTTTGAGTGTTCAAACTTATAAATGATCAAGCAAGATCATCAAAATGAACATTTTTACCGGAGCAACACCGAAATCAGGAATAAAATTCTAAGACATAAGTCTAAATAACAACATCAAATTTTTTTGTAGCCAGAAATTTTTATATTAATTTTCCGAGTTAACTGAATGTATTTTTGTGTGTAGGCACTACACACTGTCTTGACTAAAATATTTCCTGAATTATACTATACACATATATATTCAACTTGGTTTTACTTTCCAATTAATTAAAATTAATGAATTAATATACAGTAAACAGTTGCATACTAGCCAGAATATCACTTGATAAAAACTCTAACAGTAGCTTCAGGTTGAAGTGAAAAGTTTATTTTGTTGCTAAGGAGAAGTCCTACCAGCCTTTCCTCCAAGCCTTGGGGGTTGTGATGGGAGGGGTTTGGTGGTCTCACCCACTAACCCCCTAATCAAGTATGTTTTGTTTAGGTACGACACCGTCAATTTAAGTCACCGGGAACTCTCAGGCGACACTTTGAGACCACTTCAGTTGGTCTCAACGTTGGCTGGTCACACAGTTCAACCGTTTTTATTACTGTGGGAAATTTCAGCCAGACACTCTGTATTAGCAGGGGACGGCAACAGAGGATTTTTGTGTTTCTCACCCACCAAAATCCACACAACGACGCTTTAACTGACCGTAGAAGTGCCTGGAAAACCACCAGATGGTTTCAAAGAGCCTTTTCGCTGCAGAATAGCTACCATGAAACTACTACCGGTTCTATTCCGGTAGTTGCTTCGTGCCAGCCCAGGTTACGCCAGCTGCATCCGTTGGTGAACCGCCCATTACACTAAATGGGGAGGTCATCAAGTACTGTAAGTGTAAGAATCGAGATTACCTACGGTACTAATCCATTACATACAAATTCTAAATTTGTTTTCAAAATTGAAATTTCTAAAATGTTTTTTTTTCAAACGGCACGACCTTGTTTTAGTATCATAGTATAACAACAAAGGTACGTCCGCTAGTCAACGACAGGTGCCGCCAGTTTTATTTGCCGACTAAGGGACGATCGACAGCGCTAAATAAGGTTGTAATGCCTATTTGCTGGCGGGAATAGTCCCTTTTCATATGAAGTTTTATTCGACATAGACTTTACAAGTTTTCAAATCAAATCTTTAATTCAGCACATACTTTTTACTGTTTTAAAAAACAAAAAAGGGAAAATACCAGAAAAAAGTAAATGCCGCACTGTATTTCCCAGTAGATTGTATGTGTGGGCACATACCATCCACAGGGAAATACAGTTCGGATGGCAAAGCATTATTAAAATTATTTTATTTAAATATTTAACTAGATGGTAAAACGGTTACTGGAAGAGATCGCTTTTAGTGATAAGGTCGCCCTTTGTACAAAATTAGTTAAAAGTTTTTTGTGTATTTCTCTTCTTGAATTGGCTGATTTACAATAAAGATATATTCTATTCTATTCTAAAATAACTAGACGTTAAAAATTATCTTAATCTAAGAAGTGCGTACAAACCAGAAACTTATTGATTAAAGCGATAAGTCACCTGTGCCACCATATTGCAAGATTCTACTGACTTTTACTTGAAACTAAAATTAGTAACGCCGTCAACGGAAACTTGAAGTGAATTTTATTTCGTGGACAATGAAATCACTGTAATTTTTTGATCTCTTAAAAATACAAAGATTGAATATTGTCATAATCATAATATATCATAAATGTAAATCATTCTTAAATTATTTTTAATTAAGTAAATCTTAAATTATTTTTCAGTTTAATATCAAATTCATTCATTAGATATTTTATTTCTTGATATTGTGTTACATTTGTGGTAACCTACCGTCAGTCACGTTCTAGAGCATTAAATTTGAAAATTTAGAATTAGTTAAACATTAATAGTTTTGCGTACAGCGTGAAATTATATTCTAGAAATCTGATAATCTGTGTTGGCACGTTACGTCTTTGATCCCGGTTGTTACTGTACTATGGCCCGACCTCTACATATGCTTCTGCCTGTACCCAGCAGTGGGACGAATTTAGAATGTTGATAATGATGACGTTATCATTAAAAAAATTTCGTTATACGTTTAATTTGCACTAGGTGAAAAAAAATTAGTATAGTAAAACAATTATTTGTAAACGGTAAAAAATTGGTTTGATGGTATTATGTGATTGAATTCTTTTAATCCTAGGTCTGTGAACAGATTTTACTTCGCAAAAAAGGTGCGCGTTAGCAGTGTATGTAGCTAGATTTAGCTGTTATGTGGTTGAATCATTAAACAGAGTATTTCGAGAGCTCCTCACTACACCATACTGCATTTGCTCACGTCGTTTGTAGGCCACAGTCATTTATCTTCATATAGGCCAACCTTTTTCCGCGTGAAAAATGTACACGGGCGTGTAAGTAGACATATGTAGGTAGGTACAATTGCTTTTTTTTCTAAAGATTTATTTCGATGTATCTTTGACAAAGCATACTTAATGTTTAAGTAGTAGTGAACTGGATTGATGTCTCATTATGGTGAAGAAATTTTTAAAGTTCATACGTTTGATCTGAAATGTAGGTAGTAATAAAATTTTGAATTTTATTACTGCCTAACCGCGCGGTCTAAATTCGTGCTTAAACAATTTGTATGATAAGAAAACTCATTTAACTTTAATTTGGTTTGATTTATCTTGTTGTTTGTTTATTAGCCGTTAGTAATATTTAAAATGGAAATCATGACTGTCCCCTATGATATAGGCTCAGAAAACTGCCTAGTGTGGGGGCTAGGTTGTCTAAACAATTTAGCTTCCACACGGGGCAGTTTTTGGTACATATTTTATTAGAAATAAATCAAAAAATTAAACATATGCGAGTTCTGTACACTTCAGTGCTGTTTCTTAAGCCATGATAACAGGCATTCATGATCAAAACATTATACTTAGTTTTCAATTGCTTCGATCGAATTCTTTTTCACTAATTTACAATATTTACAGTTACAGGATACAAACCAGTTACACATACGTAATAATAAGAAAATAAAAATAAAACAAAATCAATTTGTATTTCAATTACAACTGCGTAAATCTTTCGAGTACACCTTACTAGTCTACAAACAAAGTCAAATTACAAGCTATAATGATGATAATAAAAAAGACAATTAATCTGTTATTTTACCGAATGTTTATGTTATACATGTTTAATTGTTTTATGGATATCTTGGAGCTGTAATAAAATATATCAAGCTCTTTACACAGTGAATTGTACAGTCTTCAAGAGCGGATAAGAAGATTGTTTTGCGAGACAATGTTTTTTGCTGAAGGCACATCAAATAGAGATTGCTTAAGATTATATCTACCAAAGGCTATCAGAGAAACATGGCCTAAAATATCAGAATCCATTTTAGAATTGAGAATCTTGAAGCGCATTCTAAAATGCATCGTTTGAAAAAAAGTAAAATTACAACGTCAAATTTTGTACCTTCAATTTCATTATAGCAATGCTGTAATTTGGTAAATAATAGAACTACGTTGTATATTAGCTATACTCTAGAGAAGGTTTACCTATTCAGTGATTTCTCCCTGAAGAGTAAACACCATTAAAAACTTTGGCACATACTTAGCTGTTCTCAATGAAAGTTAATTCTATACTATGTGCCCTTAAATGAGCCGGAGGACCTTATTCAAGAAATAATGGACTAAAAAACTTGACGAGGTTTCTTCACTTCCTTCACATAACGATAATGATCGTGTGAAAAATTTTAAAATTCACAAATGCTCAAGAAACTGATAAATTAGTCAAAATAACTTTCTTTATAAACAGCACAAATTCCATCAAATCTGAACGACTCTTGCTGTAATAACTTTTGAAGGTAAGCTCAATATCTTAAAAGTTCAATAACTTACCTTAAGCTGCTTTCAGAGGCCTAATTCAAGATATATTTTGAATTATCAAGAACAAGTTATATTAAAGAGAGATTTAGTTTATCCTGATCTTAATTCATTCTAAAAAAACATTAAAGTCTTTTATTTTACTTTAAAAGTATTGGTGGGTACAGTCAGCCTCAAAAGTACCTTTTTTTCTCGGAGAGGTCGAATGAAAATGCATTCTTGCATCGTGTTCATGCGGTACCAACTGTAGGAGTATGTAGGACTCGTGGTAGAGGCGTTCTCCCACTACCCACTAAACGGCTCTGCTGAAAACATTTCACCGGGTCGCCGCCTGGATCTGCTCTTGCGGGCCCTACCGTGTTCCGTTTAAAATCTGTTCGTCATCGGAACCGACAAGGGACTCAATGTTCCTCAGGCCCTTCCTCACCGGCTCTCCCGGTCAGTGTCAAGAGCGGTTAAAGAGCAGTTTGGATGGAACTTTGTATAAAAATGAAGCCAACGTGACTATGCTTTGTCTTCCCATGAAAGACCTAAGCCACCCGAACACGCAGCACGCCCCACATCTTAGGTGGTGGTACTCCAACCTGAACATAAAGGCACCAGGATCTAGCATCTAACTTTGTTTTTTGGCGATGACATATTTGACACAAATGTCAAAAGCAATAAAAATTATTGCCTTACTGTCTGCACAATTTCCTGTACCATATTGATAAAAGATAAATACATAAAATACAAGAAATCACGTTCTCAAAAATCAAACCACCTCCCTACAAGATGAAGCTTCAACTCAAAGATGTAAGGTTCAAAATACATAAGATATTAAAACGTTCTTTCTCGGAAAATTGAATCAATTTGCTTTAAATGCGAATTGTCGAAGGGCAGATTGACTGATTCCTTTTTTCCTAATCGAGTTAAATAAGAACAGGCTGTTATTACATTACGACTTGTCGTTAATGGACGTAGCTTTATGTATTGGAATTTGTATTCCATTTCTTTACTGTCTAAAATCAGATTTATATAAACATAATGTACATGTACATTGTAATATAATGGAAGGATATAGGTTTAAAATAAGCTATTTTTTTAAAGCTATATTCTTATTAAATTAAGAATTTTAAATTTAAGTTTATGTATTTTATTCTGAACACCAAGTACTTCTGACCATTTGACTTTTCTCTTGGGAGTGGCAGGGTTACCAGTCTCTAAACAAATAATTTGGATATTGAACTAATTTGAAAACGAAATAATTTCCATATTCAAAGTAGAAAGAGGTTTGGTTTGGTTCAAAGAGTAAATATTTTAACTGTTTAAATTTTTTAAATGATACCTAAACAATTTAAAGAAACATGTGAATTTTATGTTAATACTTAGATGAAGGATACTTTTTTTCAATAAGCTTTCACAAAATTTTCAAAGTTTCCAATCAACAAATGAGTATATCATATCATTACATTTTAATACAAGCGAATCTGTTTCGGAAAGCTTAGTATTAGTTGGAGTGATTACAACAAAGATAACGCAGTTTATTTCGCATGTTTCCTCCATAAGTAATACCTTTAGTATTTATACCTTTTGTATTTGGCAGGGTAATTCAACTTTTTTTATTTTGGTTACTTAATATTAGTTCACAGAAGTTTTTGTTAAAATTCTTGTCAAAATTCAGATTTTCGTGATTTCATTCTTCAATTAAATACTAATGGAAACAGTCGGCTTCAAACTAAATTGTAATCTAATTATGTGTGTTCATTCTAAAAATAGTCACGAAACCTTACAGAGCAAGAACCCGTGTTAAGTAACGAACTTTAACCAAACTGATTTAACGTTACATTTGTACCTACATTGCATTCTATCGCGCGACAAATTTAGTTGTAACAAGATTTATACTAATCTTTAATAGTGGTGTGGAAATGGTAACAGTCGGCTCATTATGGATCGGGCACAATGTGACCTGATGATAATCATTCTGGTTTTCTTTTCTTTGCAAGTCAATCCTTGCATTGGAAGATAAACACAATAGTCTCTTTACTTAATTTCCTTTATTTTCATTTAGATGACAATTTGCAAGCGATATTTCGATCACTTCTCATTATTTAATTGTTCTGAAACTTTCCCTAGAGCTGTGTTTCACCGAACAATTCAATATTCTATCAATGATCAATCTTGAGCTTTATTACTTTGTACCCAAATTAAAAATGATTAATTTAAGTACAATTAATGAATAAAGCTCAAGAATTTAAAATTAAAAAAAAAACCGTTATATTTCTATAATAATATAAGTAAAACATGGGGAGCAACAACAAATGAAAAATTTTGAATCTAGTTAAATATAGAAATATTACAACTAAATTAACACAAGAGATAAGTTAATCAATTACATAGAGATACCGAAATTCACAATAAAAACTATGATGTTAAACAAATTTCTCCTTAAATAGTAATTCAATAATATAAAATAATATAATAAAGAAACTAAGCTAATGTCGATTATTTAACTTAATGTATGAGAGAAATTTAGCATATGAAAAACTTTCTCATTTTAGAATCACGCTTTGGAAAAATAAACTGAAGTCAATTTATTGGATTTCATATTTGAAGGTGAATCAGATTATTGTATTAATATTCCACTGAGTCAAAACTAATATTTTTGCCTTTTACAAAAAGTCTGAGAGAAACATTATTTAAATTGGTAATATCAGAAATAGGCTATGAAAACGAATACCAACTTTTCCATTATAATAAATGAAAAAAATTCAGATTCAAATATTTTATTAGGTCTCCAATAATATTCCCTTCTACAAAAGTCTGGTAAACACTGAACTTTTAAAGGAACCTATATTTGTACTATATATAAATTACTTCAAGTAAATTCTATTGAAAATATTACCTCACTTTTTCTTCAAATCCGATTTCTTGTTAATAATTTCTGTATGAGTTTTCAGAAAAATAAAATATCTTTTCTACTCTGGTAGTAAAACGTGGTTTTTAAATTCTTTTATCGTCAAACTCAACTTTTGTCATACGCAAGAGTAAAACGTTTTATTCTTCGCGGGCTAAAGCTAAATTACGAGGCGCCTATGAATAGCTGACCCTTAATTTATTTCAAGGTACCATGAAAGGAGTGCGCAGAAAATAGATGATAGTTTTTTATTGTCTGTGGTGTGTACTGATATGTATGTACTCGTATATTCAGCCAAAACAAAATAGTATACTTATAATAATAGAAGTTACTTATAGTTTTAATCTGAAAATTGTGTACAAGTTTTTTTAAAAAAAAACACACAAATTTTTTTTGAGTGTTTCTCTTTTTGAATTGGCTGATGTACAATAAAGATATATTCTATTCTATTTTATTCTACAAGAAGAAAAGAATAACAGAGTGGAGTTCCGACTACAAAAAATAAATTTAAATTGGATAACTCGTACGTTGAATTATTTTTTCATTTTTAGTGTTTTGAAGTCGACTCTTTTAACTTTAATTTGACGAGAAAAATACTGTCCCTTGCTTATTTCTGCATAAGTATGGTCGCCGGATCTTATCGAAGGCTGTTTAAATAGTCCACTTTCTTTTGACTTGTGCGGGATATGAAACAAATGAGTAGTGATTTTGATGCTACAAGCTTACCTTTCAAGGCTGAAAAAGCCGAACACAAAGTTTTTTATTGTCTAGATTTACCCGGAAGTATTACGCAGCTCAACAGATTAAAGTTGTTAAGAACTTTCATCATTAAAAGTATATTATTTTGTTGGTCTGAATAGACATACATCTCAGCACACACCACAGACAAATAAAAACTATTTTCTATTTTCCGCCCACTCCTGTCCTGGTACCTTGAAAAGAAATGACGCTTCAGTCCTTGTCATGACTGCCTCGTAACTTAGATAGATCTATAGCAAGCTCTTGCCTTTTAGTGGTTTGAAATAATTTTAGCTTTGTTTAAACAATTTTTTTCGCAAGATGTTAGCGGTTACCGTTCATTCCGTAATTTTTTTTTAATTCGCTTAAAGAAATGAAAAACTTACGTAATTTTGAAAATTGATAGGATTTTTCTCGAGTCATAATTGAAACAGTAAAATTCTTTAATAAATTATAATGGCAAACTATAAGGAAAAAACAGTTTCGAATAATTATCAACGCCTACACACAAATGAAGGTAGATTTGATGGAATAAAAAATTAAGGAATGACTACTTCTCTCGGAAGAAAGACAACTACTTTTCTTACGGTTTGATGTTGTATTTTCCATAGTTCTTGTCTTGCAGCATGATCGCGTCGAGGTCACCATTAATGATGTTCGCAATCCTTCTATATTTATGGTATCAATAGTTGTAATAGAAGTATTTTGTGGAGTAATCAGTTTACTTATATTTTAACAATAATTTGAATTTTATTTTTAATTGGACACTCACGTGGCGGATCGACTAGTAGTGCAAGGGGGTGGGTTCCAGAATCTTATCCTTTACTGCCCCCGCGTCTCATTCTTCACCCCTTTTTAGACATTCATTTTTTCATTATTGATGCTACTCAACAACGGTCATTTTCGGTTTCGTTTATATATCACTTTAGTTTGATTACGTTAAAAATGTTCTTATCACTTATTCAATATGTCAATTCAGTAAGGGCTTTAAATTCCTATAAGACCCTGATTTATATTAAGCGATATAGCAATGTTGTATTCAAAATTATCTAGTTCTGTTCTGACCCCGTAGAAATTGTAGTCCTGTTTGCGCTACTCCCAAAGTTCGTAGTTTACGAGCTTCAAAGATCTCCTGGTGTACAAGTTCCCTTAGTTCTGATTTCATGAAATTAGATTAGTTACAATCAAACTGACTCGTGCGACTGATTCAAGAGGAAAAGACAAACAAAACTAGTGAAACAATATCTTGAAGTCCAGATTTATTTTATTGGCAAATAAAAAAGCGTTAAACAAAATTCTGTAATGCCAATCGAATTAAAATGACATCAAGCTATTTGGTTCGGGTGCAATCAGCTTTTATTACAAAATTATAATTAATAAAGACGGCTACATCTTTGAGGGATTTCTATTCTGCTGCGAATAACCCTAATTAGAGTTTCGCGAAGCACTGTTTGTCCACTGCGTATGCTTTTAGGAAAGTACGTTAAAGCAATGGTGTTCTTACTGCAACGGCTTTCACCCACCAAACCGTATTGGGCCAGTTTGCTGCTATTATGGCCCAGCACTGAGCTCTATATATATAAAGGCTAAATATAAAATTGCTCCTAAAGTTAAGCTTGTTAACCACTAAGTTTAGAATGTAATTAAGAGTATAATTACAAGGACAGTATGATTAAAACATACGCATGGTTTGGAATGAAAAAGAGTTGCATTACCTTTTGAAGTCACAGAATCAAAAGTCATTTATTTAATGAAATACTGATTACATATCTCATCATAATTTAGGTCCATTATTGAAACATGTAATGTAAAATGTAATAAAATAATGACAGTAGTTACATTTTAATGACGATATTCATAAATTCATATTTTTGATGCGGAAATAAAATTGCTATGTAAATTGCTGTGATCAATTCATGTCACAAGTTTGACTGTAACAGTTTTAACAGAGCGAGGGGGATTTCTGGACAGGACATTAACTTTTTAATTTCATACTTCTTACCGTCCACCGGATTAGATAATCACTGTCTTCCATAGCTTTTAATAAGTTATAATATTTCTCCCAGTCATATCTAGTATTTAAGATTTTGTGTTATGTATACTACTACCAAGCGAAGAAAAACAGAAGTAAATATTATAATATCAAATAAATATATTGACTTTTAAAAAGGGTCTTGATGCTACGCCCAGGTTGCACTAGCTGTGGTCATGAGCGACTGAATCGCGGCGTCGTCGTTTGCCAGGTACCAAGTGAACTAACTGGTCGGGCTTCATCCACACACAAAAAACGAGCGTACTCATCAAACATATACCTGATCTTTCTCGGATTGGGGTAACCCTAGTTTAGTAGACAAGACATAGAAGTTTAAAATATACTTGATGATATATTTGTTTTAAGTTTAATAAAAGAAAGTAAAACTATACTCTTTATATTTATAAAAGAATAGGAACTTTGCTAAGTGTCAACTGGACTGAGAGCTAATTTTAATAGCATCAAAGGAGATTAAGGAAAAACCTAAAACGTTTTCTATATTAAAGCTAAAACCTATAGATTTGAAGTAATTGCAATTTTAACCTTGTTTTGTTTGTACATTTCGAAGATCAGTGTTGAAGGTAAATGTATATGTTTAATATACAAAACGCAAAAACTAAAAGCGCAAGATAAAGTAAGTTTCATACTTATTCAAAATGTTCACATACTTATCATAAATAATTTATTCTTTGACTGAAATATTTATTATGCCATTAACAAAGTTAATAAATTGAAAGTGTCTTGAATTACGTAAATAACTTTCTTAAGATTCATAGAATATATTAACACCCAAATTGACTTTTACACGACTTTAATATAAATTTGGTTAAATTGATGAAGACTTAAAAATAATTGATTGAAGAACGTCTTTAAGGCTTCCAAGTAATTAAAGAGAAACTCCGTTTGAGTTGCATTTCATTAGAGCGAGTTGAACTTTCAAAGCTCTTGATTTTACCATTCATTGTCAATCGATTGAAAAATTACTTCGAAAAATATTAAAAGAAGGTCAAATAAAATAGGAATTACTTTTACACAGTCCTAATTTTTACTTTCACGCTCAGCTAGAAAAAATACCCAGTAAATGGCCTTGATACTGTTGTTTACGAACTAAATTAAATTTAAGTTCAATAGTACTCTTTCAGTACAAAAAAACTAAAAAAGACAGTTGACCGTTGACGTCATTTGACGGTGCTAACATGGCTAGTCTAAAACATTTTTGCCTTATTTTAATGCGCATCATAAAACATCCCGATTGAATATCGAATAATTCAAAAGAAGTATGGATCGTCTTAGTGTCAACAAACTCAAGTCCCTAAGAGTCTCTATCCTTTCTTATTGAATTAGAATGAAAAACTTAAATTTAATTTTGTCCATTCACAGCGGAATTAAAATTTTACTAAGTTATAAAAAATCGTACCGAAAAGCTAAACCTTGTAAGACAGAAACGACAGTATACGTACCACGTAATATTTTTGGATACGGACAAAAGTTTAGCGTGTACGGTCACATTAGACAGATTTTTGTTGGCGTGTGAATCTAACGCTACGTTAGATTCATGCGCATTCTTATGATTGGTGTTTCGATGATGGGCAAGTATTTATTTATTCTTTGGGAAACACACAATTATTGTAATATTTAAATTACAATATAAAATTAACACGTATTACAGGTATAAAACCGACCACCGAGGTAAAAGAGGACCGTAAGAACTCTATGTGAAATTTTTTTATTAGATCCTCACTTGGGAGGTACAAAATATTTCTTATTCGAAGACCATTTCTTCAAGTGATCTGTAAACAAACTATTTTAATACAATAAGTTCGGCTAATATTGTTAATTGCTGCTTTCCTACTTAAAAAACGCCAAGCGAAATTAAAACCTAGTATGTTACGTTAAAAGCGATGAATAAATCTGGTTAGTCTAGTTGAACAAACTAACTCAGGAATGGAAACCCTTGATAGACGTTTATAATGGGTGAAGCGGACAGAGGATATCGTTACGGGAACTCTGACTAAGCGACCAGTTAAAAACTTTTTGCTACTTGAACTTTTTTGAAAGTAACAAATAAAAAACAATCCAGACACAATGAAATTTTTACTGTCTGTATGATTCCGGGAGTAGATTACCTTGTTTCTGAGTGGGGATCTAAGAATCTTGTCAAGTTCAATGCTATGAAAACGAAGGTGTGTGCGTTTACAACTAAAAAGTCGCCGTTCTTTCCCCTTACGTCTCTTCAAGACACCACTATGTCGCTACAGAGCAGTATTACCTTGCTCGGCATGGAGCTACGCTGTATTCTGAACCCCAGTGTTTACATCGTGTCCATAATCAAGACCGCCTCGCGGAAACTCTTCTAAATAAGGTGCGTAGGTATTTCACGCCTGACCAGTTATGCCTGCTGTACAAAACCCAGGTCCGGTCTTGTGTGGAGTATTGCTTGCACCTTTGGGATGACTCCGCTCAGTACCTCCTAGATGCTCTGGACAGATAGCAGCGTCATGCTATGCGTATTATTGGCGATGCGGAAGTAACGAACGCCCTAGATCCTCTGCAATTGCGTCGCGACATAGCGTGACTCCTTTCTCTGTCGCAAATCTGGAGCGTGGAATTCCTTACCAGCACACGTATTCCCTACTTCATACAACATGAGTTCCTCTAAAAGAGGCGTGAAAAAGCACATTTTGGGCCAGCAAAGTGATGGTGGCTAGAGCAGTATGTGGCATGCTTCACTAGCTATGTTCACATATGGAGCTTACTGCTTATCATCAGGTGGTGTCGAGACATTTCCTGAGCTTTTTATTTAATTGTACTGTTTTTAAGTGTTCTACCCTAGAAGTAACATTTATTATTGTAGCATATGGTTAGACATAAATGAAGTACGATCCAATTTACCAGCAATCTGACGTGAAACCAAAACCGATTTATAAAGGCGTACAAATATAGTGTATTTGCGCGGAACCGTGATGAACAAAAGGATAAAATTAATGTATGTAAATGACATTTTGAAACAAAAATATAACAGATGCTTACACGGGATAGCATTGGAACTTAAGTGCTGATAAATTCGGGGAGGTCGTAAAAGCAGAAGCCAAACAGCCACCTTTTATAGCTACAAATTTGGTGTGTGCGCGCTTCCTTATAGGTGTAATTATTCTATATATACGTCACCGGAAAATTGTAAATACCGTATTATTACAATTTACCTTGCGAGATTATAAAGTGTCGATAAATTGTAAAATCGTAACATACTGATTTTTTCGGTAGATTACAATCCATCGACGATGACGACGACGACCTTTAAATTTTTAGATGAATTCGACGGAACGCCATATTCACTTTATAATACCACTACAATACATAATTTGGCCTAAGGACACTTCATGGATACTGGAACACGCACGTTTTACGTCCATGCGCAAATATCCAATATGCGCCTTCTTCAAAAAGTTTCAGTACCTAAGAATGGTACATCTATAAGTTGTATCTGTCAGTTTCTCACGACGATCGCCGTTGCACGAGGCATGTCACGTGCTTATATTGAAACAGGGATCGTTTTATGCTCCACTTTACTTTTGTATCAATACATAATAGCTTTGGCCAGTGCCAACTTTGCGATGGAAATAAATAAAAACAACAAACACTTGAATCTTTATATGCTTGAAAATACATACAGACACAGATTGAAAATCCTTTACTATATGCCTATGTATTCATCTTAATACTAGATGCAACGTTATTTTTCCATGCAAATTATTTCTAAAAATATTTTAGAGAGAGCCATCTTTAAGGACTAGGGGTATAGAAAACCTTTATATAAAGTCTACGACCTATTCTTAAACCTAACAAATATATTTCAAAAATTCACAAAGATTGGTAAAGGCGTTTCGGAGGAGTTCGATAACAAACACTATGACAAGAGAATTTTATATATTAGATATAATTTCCAAAAACGCTGTCCCTAATACTAAAGAAATGAAATTTAATAAAACAAAAAATCCAGCAGCTTACATAGTACAATAAAAGTAAATAAATTACTTTGTCTCTGACGGAAACAGTAATATAATGCGGCAAAGGTATATTTCGTGGCATAAAAAGTAAGTAAATATAGGATTTTCTCAGAGATTTTCACTTTCTGTTAGCTTTATTTTGCATTGAGGAAAATCAGATACTCCTAATAAAATATTTATGACTGTTCATCTTACGAGAAGCGCGCTGTATAAGCAATAGCAAACGCAAACAATGACATAATAAAAACATCTATATGTCGTTATAGTTAAGTGAAAAATAAAATCAAATTAAATAAAGTAAAAGATATGGTGACCGCACATATATAATACATGCTATTATTATTGAAAAAAATCATTTGTGAATAAAGTTTTTATTAAGAGGCAAGAAACAAAATATTATTACTATTATAAACATAATATAATTACTTTTTTTGATAATGATACAATGTGAAATGCCACATAATTACAGACAAACCCAACATTTAAATAATTATAAATTCAAATAGGCTTTGGCATTTTTCATGTTTTTTAAAAATTAATCAACACTCACTACATACATACATACATTCATATACACATACCCATATACAGTTTGAAACTAACATATAGGGTTTGGTTCTTTACAGTCTTCTTCCTATGACCATTTTTTTCAGAAGCTAAATGGCATGGCTTTAATCAAAAATACTAGTAGGTTTTCTAAATATTTTACATACCCAATATTAAAATGAGAAAATTAAACAATTTTAAGAAGTACGTACCTAACTGAAGCCAAACTGTAAATCTAAATATATTATTACTGCTCCAAGAGCAGACTAACTACTTTGATATCAGTAAAATATACATTTTAACTCATCTTCCGCAATTCGCTTAAAATCGCTCACGCCACGTGAGTGAGCAGTTACTGTTTTAATACTATATGATCTTTATTTACGGTTCAAATGATCGAATGGTCGGTACCCGTCTAAATAGCCAGAGGTACCGGGTTTCCATACCCGTTATCAACAGCTCAGATATACAGAATATACAGAGGCCCCACCGAGGGACTTGAGCCTACCCTAAATTAGGTCTATTAGGTCTATTAGGCGTCGAATAAACGTACTTATTAATTCAAAATTTGAAAACACATTGGTACCTGGCGAGTTTCAAAACGCTGCCTCCCTAGAAGACAATGACCTTACGAACTGAGCCACCGATGCTTCTTTCAAAAATTATTATTATTTTGAAATCAATTTTAACTCTTCCCAATCCCTCGACGGTTAGAGGGATGGGAGAATACCTTTCGACAGAGGAGGCCAGACGGCCGAGGGTCAGGACTACAGGGAGAGGAATCGACGGACAATTCTGGCGTTATCGAGCAAGACTGCCGGCTGGAGCCTCGCAATCATTGGTCCATCACCCAGTCCCAATCTCTTCAGATGGTCGCGAAGAGAAGTTGGTACGACACCATTGGTTGAAACTTCGACTGATATAATCTCAGTGGATGTCAACCTCCACATATCAGTAACCTCGTGTGCGAAGTTCAGTTATTATTATTATTGTTTAAATACTATGTTGATGTATTTCAAATTATTATATTTTGGTAAATAACTTAAATAATGATTATGAGTAAATAGCTTTACCACAAAGCTATTTACTCATAATTAAACCGAACATTAATCTGCAAGTCAATCACATTTTTAGACTAATTTAAGTTGATCAAAGAATTTTAGAAATCTTTTGACAAAAATATATTTGGGATTTCGATTGACTATAATTGTTTACGTTGCATGTATTTAATTTATTTTGATAATTTCTTGACAGGTGTGTTAAAGATAATTACATAATTACAATTACCGTCTTCCTCAACGGAAATCTATATTCATATAACCATTTAAGGAAAAAATATTTATCACCTATTTTAACTAAACTTAATCGTCAGGATACACTCTCAATAATATTAGATGAACATACTGTTCACTCTAGTATATTTCAAGGACATCAATAGATTGTAATGTGTCTGCACTTAAAATGGCCATTGAATACATTTATCAACAACCTGATGCTTCAATTTAATTAAAAATTCAATTTTACTTAGTAATAAAATGCGCGAGGGATTTCCAATATACACTTTACTTTTGGTTGGATTCTTGTGTTGGAGCTCCTCTGATAGCGACGAATTTTTATTTATTATTTAAACATACATTTAGTTTTTAACTAGCAACATTTGGTAGGTTATTGGAATACGCCATCTTTTATCTCTCTCTGTAAAAAGTCATGTTAAGACGTGACCTATGTCATTGTGCAATTTAGATTATATTCTTTTAAATTACAATATTTATATTATTTTAGATATAGATTTCCTAGTTAGCGTTATAGACTTATCAGTCTATCAGGCTGATTGAAAATAATTATAAAAATACAACATGTATTTCTTTTGTAATATCGCTTGTAAGTCAACAAATCACTATCAAAATTTCAATTCAAAAACCATCAAAAAATAAATTATTGGTATCGGTGCTAGCACTCTGTAGTGGTGAAGTTGCAGAAAACAATGTACGTCAATAATTTATCAAACAACAACAATAAAATAAACAAAAGCAAGTGTGATTGTAACCAGCATATTAGAGGAGTAAATGCCCCTTCCAACGTAACGCTTTCTCTAGTAGATCTGGCGAACTCACTCATCACAGGAACACAACACTACAACGTATTGAAATTTGACGAAGCAAAAAAATTGTTTGTAAAAAAGTTATATTTTGAAGTGAATTGAAAATAAGAATCACTGATTTTCACACTATTCGACCGTTTTAACACTAAATAAATGCCAACCAATAAAAAAACATTTCGAACATTCATAAATCTCACACTTAGTCTAATAAATTACAAATAAAACATAAAAATGTAATCAGCTAACCTAGCAGTTGTACCATCCCCTATCTCGATCTGACAGGGGTTTAATCACAATTGTTCGAGGCACGTTTCTCACCTCTAATACCCTTCTAAACTTCCAGGGCATCAAAGTTTGACAAATAAAACGTATCCTTTACACTAGCTAACTTTTGTTTAACTATTTGTTATCTACTAGTTCTGCAACGAACGTAAAAGTCATTTAACAAGTCAATTCGTTAGTTTTGATCGAACTCGGTTGCTCGACCGCGTTTCAAATTCTTTTGTTTTATATCTTTTGGCTAACTTGGTGTAATAGACCATATTAATATATAAATATTGTCTAAATATTTATTGCATAATGTGATGAGAACGATGTGATGATAATGAATTAGCAACATGAGAAATGTCGAATCTTTTCAGTCGATCAACTGTTACATTGAACAATCATAGTTCAATCTGGAAATTTTTAAACGAATATCACTAATATCACATTTTTTATCAAACACTAGCAAAGTAAGAAGGAAATCAAATAAATAATGTATATAATCATACTGTAAAATGTAAATGTAAAATTTGTATTTTTCTCTTCGCGACAGATAAATAGGAACTAAAAACAAAGACATATTCTAAAAACATCACAATAGAGTATGCGAAATTTTTTTTTTCTTTTAATTAAAATTCAACCAGTAGCACAATCAAACTTCCCGCTACGTGAAGATATAAATTGTGTAAACAATTCAACGTTTCTCGTACGTTATAACTTATACGAACAAATGAACATAGGACACAATCCCTAGCCGGGTAAACAAACCCACAAGTAATTTAATTTATCCGATTTATTGCTGAAGCGGCGGCGGAACGCTATCAAAAGCTTCGAGTCGAATACTAATTTATATTCGAAATTATTAATCAATAAATACTAAGTAATTATTACAAATTTGTTTGTTATCGTACCTTTATCTATTAGTTATTTTAACTGAGTCCAGTAAATTTTTAATTTACTCGCCCTACCGTAGTTACATCATATGCCGGTATTCCACAGAAGAAAAGTAAATGGGAAAAATTAAAATTAAAAAAAAATGATGGGAGTTAGTGCAGCATGAGCATACTGGTCCAGCAGCCCTCAACTTACCTGCTCATAAGGTGAATGGAGAAGGCAATACTGGTGCTGGCAGTGAAATTCTCTCTCTGGCTTTGCGAGCAAGAAACAAAGTCTCTTTTTGCGTGACGGTGGAGACAGTGAATGGTTCACTTCGTAGGCTGTAGTTCTTTTGGTACCACACATAATCATACACTAGATTTACAGCTCATCTGCGGTATGCTCATTATATTTTGGTGGTTTGGCATAGTTTCCTTGTAAAAAGCACTATGCAGGGTGGAAGTGGCTCAGACAGTGCTCATGCTGTACTGGCTATTATCGCATATGTACTTCTCCTACTGCTTAACATAAAGCGTTCGTCTGGTGTCGAATCATTTCGCAAAATACTACAAAATTTGCTCGGGTCATAGTCTCAATACATCCAGAATAGTAGAATATTGTTTCTCTGTGGAATACCCTTGCATACCGACTATTCGGACTTGACCAGTAGAACTAGGACCGATCAAAACACAGGCTGTTCCTCTATCGCCTAAATTCGTCCAGGGAACGAATTTTATACATCCTGCGACGAAAGTGACGTCCTTTCGGACCCCTCATGAAGGGAGCACCCTTTTCCTATCACCCTAAAGGGAACTGACGACGAGTATATATCCTACCACAACTAAAGACAAAGAACAGAGATATTGATCTAATCAGAGTGAGTGTTTTGTGAAAGACCTTCTTGTTAAATATCATCATAAGCAAGTCACTGTGTCTAAGCCCGGTGACTTATGCGGCCTGTGCTTTGAATTTTACAGGATTGGTACTTAATAACTTTTTCATTGTACAACGGTAGATTACCATATCATGGTAATCTCGCGTCGCGTAGGCACTATCGAATAGATCGCACCTTAGCCTGTCTGTTATCTTTTAATGCAGAGAACAACAAGTTGCTTCTATATCATTAATCTAAATAACTTGAAAAGTTATTTGAAAATTTTGTTTAATACCTCGCGGCGTCCTGTCAAAACTAAGAAAGACCAAGTTCTAAAATTAATTACTGTGGGAGATGCTTTGAAATATTGCAGAAATAAATAAATAAAACTTAAAAGAAATATTTTGAAGTTTCTAATTGGAAAATTAGGTTTATCTACGTCAAACAATTTACTCTTCAAACAATCTAAAGTCTAATGTTTTATAAGGAAAGTAAATATACAAAGCTAGACATGATACGATAGTTTTACTTACTAAGGAACCATTATCCAGTAGTCCGTACTCCCTGTACAATACATCAATGTTCAATACTAGTCATATTTTAAATAAGTAGATTCTGTAAAATTGGAACATTTTGCTTCAACAACGAAAAGAACTGCTTATTGTAATCCAGATCAGATTCTGTCTTACAACACTGTTTGAATTTATCGGTCGCAAATTAAACTTATAAGTATAGATAATTATGATAATCATCACAGTGAAAATTTATAAAGTTGATAAGATATATCAACATTGTCAATTTTTAAATTTCCGCATAACAATAATCAACCACGAGCATAATTTACTTTTAAAGTTTTAATTTAATTAATTACTTTCATCTTTTAAATTTTAATTTAATTTATAGTTTAAATGAATGATTAAAATCCAATTGGCCTAGAAGTTTGACAAATTTTGCGGGGATGATTTTTCGATCAATGTCAATTATTTTTTGACCACATATTGAAACTTTACTTTCGCATACGAGATGTTTGCGGTTTAAGAAACTAGTCTGATGATTATCTTAAGTATTTTTACTTCTCTCTCAATGTCTATGTGTTACATTACTTCCTTCTTTCCTTTACCTCCTTCGCTATCAACTCCTTCACTCTGGTTGTCTGAACAATAACACTACTGTTTTACTTGCCGCGTTATTATTATAGTTATTTATTTTATATATTTGTACAGTATATATTTGGTAGCTTCATTAACACATACAATAAAATCCTTTACCTAATTATTCCGTGGAAGTACATGGAAATGATATACGTATCGCCGGCTAACGTGGAGTTGATTGAACGCCGTGGTTCCGGACTTGATGAAACGATATAACAATTTTTTGTTCATCCGCCATGGCACTCTGCCAGATCCGAGTTTTATAATAATTGTCTGCGTATTATTTATTCATCAGACGCTTCAATTTATTGGTTATTATATGTCTAAAACTTGTAGCGCAAAATATCAGACATAACTTAATTGTAAAAGATTCTGCTGCGACTTCGTTTGTGATTTAAAGCCCATAACGAATAAATATAATTAACAGGAACATATTAGTTAAGAAAGTATAAAACTCTGTAATGTATGATCATATTTTAAATTTCGAATTGGTATCGTAGCAAGATGAAGTTAAATTACAATTCCAAATTTAAAATATGTTCAGTTTAAATCTTTTAAAAACTAATCATAGCCTTGCCTAAGCTAAAAACCGTTGTGAAATTTGATATAACAATAAAAGGTCCTAAGTTATCCCAAGAGTAGACAAATTCAGGACATTTTATGTGCCTAGATCAAATCTTAATGTGTGCCCAACTTCAGTTCGAATCGAATTGAGCCGTCCCGATCGTGTTCGTTAGCTGTCAACTTGTATATAAACGCCAGCAGTGCCTCTGTTGTAAAGTATTGAAAATTACTTTTTATATATGCGATTATCAGCTAAACTTAACGACAATTGAAATGTCTAGAAACGGTTAAAACTAACTATTCACTATCTTATTAATCTTTTATTATTATATTATGAAAATTATCTTCTTCTATTAGGATAACTTAGAACCTTTTTGTTAATGTGGCAAACATTCAAATATGCATTCATATTTATAAGTACTTATTATTACTTTGATCATTCTTACTATAATAACGCCTAGAAGTTTAGATTTCAAAAACCTAGCTATGAATATAGCTTAAACAGATTCATGTAGGCGATCGTAAATTTACACAGTACGTCACGCACACGAAGATACATTTTATATTGTTATTGGAATTATATTTTGAATATAATTAGACATACTTTGGCATTTGATCTTGAGAATTAGTAAATTTGGCGAATTCACGCAGCACCTTTTTTGGCTTCAAATTAGGTGCGAGTAAGCTCTTTCTGAGCGTTATTGTTAAAAGCATTTAATATTAAAAACGTTAAGAAAACCATATACAAATAAAAACAAATGTATGCAATAGTAGTATGTAAA
The DNA here is from genome assembly GCA_943193645.1 of Acentria ephemerella. Classification (NCBI taxonomy): domain Eukaryota; kingdom Metazoa; phylum Arthropoda; class Insecta; order Lepidoptera; family Crambidae; genus Acentria; species Acentria ephemerella. The sequence continues at coordinate 2,379,424 of OW971886.1, read as the reverse complement.
GAAGGACTTATCTCTAATAGAAACAAATGAATATGTCATCCACACTATTATATGATTAAGATAATATTCCCCGTGGATTAATAATGTTACAAGTGGGAAGGAAATAAACCCTATTAACTTTTGGCTTGGTGGTTTATGGGCTATCACAAATATTCGTATTTATTACTCGAACATCTTCCCGAACTGGGACTGGAACTGAAAATCTGTCGTCGCTATTTATAGGATCAGAATAAATAAATATATTTTTCATTTTCACGCTCTAGCCTTATTACGATTAATAATTTTGTGCAAAATTATCCTCATTCTTATCAACATAAAAATGGCATTTTATCACACACATTTATAATATAACGTAGTCATAGCAATGAATTTATTACATTGACATTTTTGAATCAAACATTTCAAAAAAATTCGATCAACGTAACCCGTAAAGTAGTTGAGAGATATTTAATGACAACCTTGAGCAAATGCAATTAAAAACTTTCTAGACAGTGTAAATTTCATAGAGTATAGAAAATTCGAAAACAATCCTGAAAACAATTATCGTGCGTGCCGCAGCTGGTGCCTGAAATATTTCTTTGGCATATTGGAAAATTGTTGAAAGCGTCCGCGGGCGAAGATATGAGACAGTAAATACTGTCTTCGTAAAATCCTGAGATTTTTTGTATAGTAATATTGCTCTCAAGTTATCTCTGTTAAATTTAAAACTTAACCACTTCAGTGTTTAATTTAATTTTGGCAATTTGCGTCCGATCAGCTTACAGGCTGGTAAGGTAAAAGTCAAAATGTTGAAGTAACTTAATGAAGACACAGCGATAAATATCAAAATACTTACTGTCAATGATTAAAATAAGTGATTACTTTTTTGGCTCTTATTAGGAAAGAGAAAAGACATTGATCTATTACATTTTCATGGTTATTTTATCGATTGGTTTAATTTAATATCCATTACTAAAACAAATACAATATAATTAGATTTTTTAACTCTCAGTAAAGCAATCAAACTTAAATTACATCTCTTTGTACAACGAAGGATTATCGTGGGTGATAGAAAAATTATAACAAAAATATAAATTTGTTCTCTATTTGCAAAACGAAATTGGATTCTGTTCGTCGACATTATCTGATGACAACACTAATTGTAATTTGTTAACTTTTCTAATTGAATAGAGTATATTTATTTAGTACCGACCTATTTTACACAGTCGTTTTTTATTTCTGGTATTTTATGTATGGCTGCATTTACAGGTACTCTCAGTTTTATTTGGGTATATATCTGGTGCGTTATTCGCCACGTCATCAGCGAGAAGGGAAGATGTTTTGATGAGCTAGGTGTTCGCTCGCGGCTCGACTGTATTGTCTATATAATGATGTGATTTGCAAACTTTGTAAGCATGATTCAGGCTTCGCAATACGTATTGTAACGTTTCAATGTCGTGTCTCTGCTTAATGTTTACATATTAATTCTTTTTGCTAATCAACGTTTCCTCCGTTACTCAATATCAATTTGTCTATGTAGCGCCATAATGCGTCCGTTAGAACCGTTACTATTTGCAATCAATAACAAAAATTCTTATGACCTAATAGAAAAAAGGACGTTTATTACGAATACGTAAAGCATTATACATTTCTCTGTCTTACTCAAACATAACTCAGACAACACGCACTTGAAACAATTGAATGTTTACGATAATGACTATCAAACAACGTATTTATAATGTATTGTTAAACGTGAAATAGCGAATGTGTCATATTATGAACATGGCTTATTCAGCTATGTTTAGACAAGGCAAATTGAGCTGACAATACCTCGGTACATACCCCTATTAATAATTTTAAGTCTAGTAACTGAAAAACAACCTTAAATTAATCATACTAACTTCCATTTCCAATTCCAACTATCGTTAAAGTTACGGCTTTTGGTTTGATAATTGATAGGCACATTAACCCTTCGATGGAATCGACAAATAAATAATGTTTTAACAATAAAATAGAATGGAAGGTTATCCCTTTTAAAGCGGTCTAAATAGAGTCTATGGATTAAAATTAGCACCAATGTCGTATTTCTTTCATCTCACAGAATTTCAAATTTCCAACATACGATTCTTCGGCGTTTTCAATTTATACGATATATAAACAATAGATTTTCACCCATTGCATTTGAAACGAATAAAGCCTATTTATATTTTATAAATCGAATAATTTTATATTTCTTAGAAGCCAGTGATTTTTAAATAAATAGCAATTTAATAACTATTTAACTTTTACAAATTTATAATGACAATATTTCTTACACTCACATCTCACGCCTATTATCTAGTTCAAATTAAGCATCATTAAGATCCTAGATTACTAAGAAATATAGATGTATATAAGTATCAGAAATCCACTAAATAAATTTACAAACATGACTAATGAGCAAATATTTGTACTTATCGTACAAATACCTGCTCTCACCAGGATTCGAATCCAGGGACCTCTAGCTTGATAAAAACTCGAAAATATTTATTCGATATTCCGTCGAGCAAAATAATAAAAGCTTATATTAAAGGTAGTGCAAAAAGAATAACGTATTCATTATAAAAGTTAAATATATATTTGTACATTTTAAATATAATCCAAATTAAAATAATTCGTATTCAACACACCTCACCGAGACTCAAAGCCGAGAGTAACTCGTCCAACCATGCGTTTATGTCGCACGCTTTTATTTAATAACATAGACATGACTACTCGTGCCACTGACGACCATTTATCATTATAGCTAGATTTAGTGCTTGTTTTAATCGATTTATTTATTTTTAAAAAGGCACAGCAGAAACAAATGGTAATGAATAAATAGGAGCCAGTGTGCGTAGTGGTTCGACTGTTAAACGCACGCAATGTCAGCTTTAGTCCTGAGTGACATCTCTATAGTTACTAAGTCTGTATTGTACGGGAATGATGGCGATCTCATTGGCAAGTCTGTTCAATTTGGCTTAAGCAAAGTGGACGTCGGTACCTATTCAAAATTATTCTATTTCTTCCTAAATCCATAACTACTTCTTAATGCACTATATCTTCTCAGTATTGTTTTTCTAAGAACCAAGTTAATTCGTTTAGTTCATTTTTGTATTTTTTAAAAACACTACGATTCCCTCATAACAGAACCCCCTGGTTTTAATAAAGAAAATAATGCAAATTTCGCCATGGTTGGTCCAAATTAATCAAATCGGTCCAAGTAAATCAGTTACCTCGAGCTCCGCTATGCTTAAGAAGGAATATCTGAAACTGCTGTTCGGAATAGGAAATTCTTTTTGGTTGGATAGTCCATTTATCAGCGAAGGCTATGTAGTATAATTTGGAAGACCGAACTCAACGTTGGCACAGCCGCGGGCAGAAGCTAGGTTGTAATAATTTGTTAGACGGTACGAATTTCTCGGCTAGTCACCTAGTTATCAATTAAATTTACATCCATATATAAACCTAACAATCTTGTCTCTATATCAACGCAAGATACTGACCGTTTCGTAATGCAATATGTAAACCACAGCACACGACGGTCCCATCACCGTCGCTATACATAAACAATAGCTCTTTGCTTAAGTTGATCTCAGTTTAAAATATTCACAAAGCAGTTCTGAATATCATACTATCGTTAGTAGGTCATAGTATTAGTAGATAGGAATAGCATTGTTTATTTAACCACTTCATAAGTAATTCCTACTTCATACCTAGTTCATCACAAAATTAGACAATCTACGTAACCAACGTGATTGTATACTTCGAATCAAATGAATTATTATTTAAATTCAAAATCAAAATATTTTATTCAACTTTGTCAAATATATATACACTTACGAATATTATAAGTGACAATGTGGTTTAATACTTAACCCACCTCTGCTTATGTGTGTATCGTGCGTCGTGGTTAGATTGCCTTTTCTTAGTAAAATATTAAGATTATTAACCCTAATGTCTTGGAGCGAGATGCAAATTCAAACCCGCTATTTTTTCCTACATATCTTTCTCACTAACACCTCTGATCTAGTCCAAAGTAAGAATCATTAAGAGCTTGTTATGGAAACTAGATAACGGAGAAATATATATTGAGATATGTATATAAATATCAGTAATATACTAAATAAACATACAAACAAATAAGACTCGTTAACAAATATTTGTTCTCATTTTTATTCATTGAAAGTTGAATAAATTGAACTTGTAAATACAATGATTATCATACTTATCATAATTATTCAATCGATTTGATTCTATTGATATTTCAAAATGAGACAACTTCAATCTTTCAATCCGTTAATTGACCACGTCACGAGCAGTTGCGCGTTGAGCGTTCTGCTTTCGAAATTGGTAACAAACAGAAAAAACATGAACACATAAAACAAAAAAACAGTAAATACATACATAACACGAAACACATTTACAAGGTGTCGTACCAAATCGAAATATTTAAAACTTTTCAATAATCACATTCAAGATTAGCGGACTGACAATTGAGTGTTGTTAGAATGTAATAATGTAAACTGGATTCGAGAAGTCGCGAACATCTCTGACCCGATAAAAGATGGATGAGCGAACTTGTTTAGTTTTCAACTTTGGAGGTATCCATCGATGTAAAGATCCGTCGAGGCTATAAACGGTTAAAACACTAAGCCTATAAACAAAGAGTGGAATTTCGAAAGGTAACGACTGCGACTCATTAGAAGGGAAGAAATAAACTATTGCGGTACAGCGAGGTAACCAAAGTAGATTATAAAACTCAAAGTAACGTACAAATTTCAACGTTGCGCGACAGTCATATAGAGGTAATTGGCAAATAGAACATGTGTTGCCTCTAATCTAACGTATAAATTAATCTAAATTCCTATTATAAATAATGATTGTGACAGTTTACATTCAGCATGTGGAATAGAATACAGTATATCTTAAGTATTTAAAAACTGAGAAATTGTGAAATACAGTAGAAGTAGTATATGACAAAACGTTGACCTAAATAAATCTACTACAAAGACCCATCTCTTAAGCATTTGCTTAGTTGAGAAGCGACTTTGTTAACAAAAGAAAGTAGAAACGATACAATTACAAATAAGAAAAAAAAAATCCTTGAAAAATTTCGTTAAAATACACTCACGCAGATAAATCGACACCCGCATATTTAATGCATATATTTCATTATTACGATGTTAACCCAAAAGCCCTCTTAAAGCCCATATAAAAGTAAACTTGAACAAATGATAAAAAACGGAACAAAAACTGTCACAACCATAATGAAGACAAATACGATGAGTTAGTATTTAGACACTCCAAGGAGATAGGAACTGAATGAGAAATTTTAAGAGGGTTAATGGTTAATTATACCGAGTGTTACATTAACAGAGGTCAGTATAGAGCTCAGTTAATAAAATACAGAAAAAATATGTTCTATACAATGGCGTTAATTATAAATATAAAAATAACGCAACAAAAGAGTTCATAATTCTATTTTGATTTTGGAATGTGTAGCTATTACCTTAAACGGTTAACATTTTCGACATTTACACATTTTTTTTTCATCTTTTCATTTTTATATTACGACTTCAAAGTATATTAGGCTTGTGTTAATTTTAAATGTGGTGGAAGAAATACAACAAATCTATGACTGGTTAAATTTACTTTCACTTAAAAGCGAATTTAAAGGAAGAGTAAGCATCAGGTGCAATGTGAACGATGATAACAATACATGTTCACCCTTCAATAACAAATTACCTATCTATTTCGTAACCCACCTGTGACTAAAATTCTATTATTTTGGCTATAAGAATGTTTATATTTGACTTAGAAATGTATACGTGTATATATAAGTATATAATTTATAACTGAAAAAAATAATGTAAGTATTATTATGTACCGATTGTTTGATATTGCTGGTGGCTAGTATATGAAACTCTTTACCATTTGTTATCAGGTGAACAGTCATCAGTCTTTCGTTTTTACAACTTTTGAAGCAAATTTAATCTTACATCCCTTAATTTTTTTATTTACTTATTTGTATAACATTGACTTCATTATAACTTTAAACATAATAAGAATTATTAAATAATTATTCTTTTGTACTGATATAAAAATATAATATAAATTCATTTCATCAATACACGATATTGTCACCATTAATTGTAAGAATAGTTAAGGATTTATTTTTACTTCCTCGAGATATATTTATTTTGCTGTATCTTATGATCCAATAAAATTAAAATTAAATTCAAAAATCAAAATAGATCACTACCTGTCTGACATTCCTTAACTTATAAACCTTGGCCTGTACTTACTAATATACTGTAAGTGATATTTTGTGACAGTTGAAAGTGAACGGGATACATTAATAACTAATGAAAATAAATGAAAGAATTAATATACTAAAATAAATTACAGCTTTCTTGGATTATATGAAAATTTTGAACAAAAGCACATTTTGAAAAAATGACAATAAGACATAAGAATTAAGAAGTTAAAACCAAAAAGTACTTAAAATATATGACAAGGAGGATCGTGACATATCCAGTCCCTCCTTTGAGCACTGCGGGCGTTACATCGAAACTTAACTACAATTACTCGTAGTATTTCCGAAAGGTCATAAGATATGTAGGTACTGTACAACGTATTATTTTTGAATTCCCATTACTTTAGGTTAAAATTCCCGTGATCCAAAGATATATTTTTTTTGTCTGGTAAACTAATACTATAATACTTCGATAAATAATATTTTGAAGCGTTTTACAAAATGCAATTTAACCATTTGAGAAAATATTACTAACAAAATAAGAATTAAAAAAAATAGAATAGAATAAAATATATCTTTATTGTACATCAGCCAATTCTATTCAAGAAGAGAAATACACAAAAACATTTAACTAACTATAATATCTACTAAAAAAATAATGTTAAAATATCTACTATTCCATTGCTTTAGCCGGTCTTTATAAAACTTATGGAAATTTAAAAAGATCACTTCGTATGTTGCTTTTACTGTCTAGTGTGAACAGTTCATTAATTAAAATACGTTATAATAATTAATATAGATATTATTAAAACGTTAAAATTAAAATAAATATTGTAGAAATTGAGTTATGAGTATTCCAATAAAAGTTGTAACTTAGTTACGAAATTTGTTTTGATGTAAACAAATTTAAGTAGAATTCTTTTACCTTACAAGTCATTTAAGGCCACATTTTAACAGGCTTCATATTGCTATAAATAAGTTTGATTCCCAATAATAACGTTCTCAATAAAAATAATAAAATAATCAAAAAGTTAACAATAATAAAATCTTCAGCGTAAAAATGCGCGTTTTCGTAATATATTGAAGAGGTAAGCATTAAATCTGGATTTTTCTGAAACTACTGCTATCATCTAACATACAAAGGAAATAACACGACCTCTAAAACTCAGCAAAACTTTTATAAGGGCTCCAGGGCAATCATCAATCCCACCGGCCAATCGGGGCCCGATACACAATAAATTTCTTGTCCGTATTATTTCCTCTATCAAAAAGAATTGGATCGCTGACATTTCGAAATGAGAATATCCATATAAATTTTATATCATACTTTCCATTTATCATTTATTAGAAATGAGTTCCCCATCCCGGCCAACAAGGGTGAAGTGGCTAATGAAAACCATCAAAATCTTTTCTCCTGATAATGAAGAACACGACAAAAGATAATGATCAAATTTAGAGCAATCAATTTTGATAAGTATTCAGAAAATACTAGAAAACAGAATTGAGTCTGGTTTGTGGGTACTATGGGTGGGTGCAAATACAGAGGTCATGTAGGTCATCTTTAGACAAGACCACCATCGAATGATCAGTCTTGTATAATGAACATTGCATTGAAAATCAAAATATTTAAATGGACTCATTACTAGTTATTTTAAATCATCAAAATTTAACCCTACCACCGCTTCGACAATAGTTTTGTTTTGAAGAGGCAACGCAAGAAATTCCTCAGCTTTTAAATGTTTGGAAATATTTACAAATTGGTTATGCCATTACGTGTGAATATTCTTATTATTAATTCAATTATTATGTTCATGACGCGTCATTGGGTAACATACTCCCACGCTTAATGTCAATAAGATAATAACTTATTGTATAGTAAGCTTTCTTGTACAGTTCCACTTAATTATATTGTCAAAAGTAGAAGCAGAAATATCATGCTTGTACATATATATTTTCTGACATAAAAAATAATATGAAAATAAGAAATAAAAATTGTATGTTATTAAATATGTTCATCTGTTATCTAGTATCCATAACATCTAGATAATATGTGTGAGGAGTGTTGATGTGTAACTTCATTAATAATAAAACTATAATTATTACAGAATTATAATTATTAATAAAACTCACAAATCTGTGACATTGATTACATAGAAGTTTTCATTTTTTCAATTTTAAAGTTAAGAATAAATAACATTTGCCAACCTAGGGCTGTATAAATGTTTTATATTTATAGATCAATTTGTCATATACAATTATTCCGTTGAAAACAATATTATTTATTATGTAATTTCGATCAAATTATTGGTACAAATTAAGTAATTTCGACAATAATGGCTTAACCAATATTGTTACAGATGTAGAAATGGGTTAGTAAATTAATGCAACGTTTTTGATGGATATTGTTTTGTCAATAAAATTTTTGAACTGCTTAGTTTTTAAGAATATTTCAAAGTGTTTTATTGTAACGTTTTCCCATACAAAATATTTTCATACTTAAAATTATGGCAGTAAGCCTCAAATTTGAAGCTTTTGAGTATTCGGCCGGTATAAGACCTTATTCGAGGCTCCAAAATCCTCTTTAAATTTCAGTGCAGGATATTTTTACCTCAAAACGAATGCAAGGAACTACCTTACACCATCAATGTAAAAAGAAAAAGAAAAATTATTATTAACATATCTGTTACAATTGCGATTAAGTTATCTAAGTATAAGAAACGTTTATAGTTCAAATTTTTTTTAGATTTCAAAATCGTGTTAACACAAGATTTCTCTTAACAGAGAAAATGCAAAGTATTGAAATTTAAATTTAGTGATCATCGTTAAAAAGTCGTATTTTCACCGTAAGACTTGAGAGTTATCGCCCTTTGATTCTATTACTCTTAACTTGCTCCCGGTTTTATTAGTACGTGAGTATTTCCAACCTTAAGTAATTTTTGAAAATAGAATAAGATACTTTTAAGCGTTGAGGCCACAAAAAAGGAGGAACCACGCCATTTGTCAAACTGGCCACTCCTTTAATTGTTCGTTTTTACGTTCATAGTTCTAACCGTCAAGAATCAATTTGCGTTTATGTTTTTTAATGTCGTATAAGGTCACTCTCCCTATATAAGGTCAAAATCAATGGGCGAGTTTTCTGAAAACGCAAGCCACATAGGCCTTTGACTTATAGTTCACAGTGTTTAGTATCCCTTTTGGTCAATTTCAAAAAGAAGACAAAAACACTATCTATCTGACCTTTCCTATATAATGGTAATATACAAACGGCCTCACTATAACTGTCAGTGCGGAGAATAATAAGAAATCCCAATATTTCTCGTTTGAAAGAGTCTGGAAAATTAAATTACCTATCCCATTCTTCCATGTTCACAAACTCGACTGGCATTATTAAAAAAAAGTAACCAAATAAAACAGACCTCTATAAATCACCAGTTTCTAACAAATTACTTTCATCAGATATCGATTGAACTAGATTATAGGACATAATTTTCATTAAGCCTTGAAATCTTTGTTGAAGTTCTGGTCGATAGGTTCCTAATGAAAATAAATTCCTTCAATGAAAAACTAAGACACCGCTTGGTGACGGATCGACCTGCCAGCTTTTTCTTTTTAATTAAAGTCTAAGGAAAAAGATTGAGATAAAAATAGGGTTACTTAATTCCCTTAGTTGTGTTGGGTGCAGTAGACCAAATATAATGTACAAATGAATTGTACATATAACTTTATTTACTTCCATCTCCTACGATATAGCAAGATACATAAAAGCCATCAGAGGAAGTGCCACTATCTAATCGCATTATTTAATATGCCAAAACATCTCGTACAAAGTACACAGGCTTTCACGCAAATACCGATATGAAACTAATATTAATATATACGCAACATAAAAAACAAGAACTTACCATTAAACTCGTTTACAACCTTCTTAAATACTTATTATAACATGAACAATTATAAACTCCAAAATTTAAAAACACTTAACTTTTTCAATCCAACCTCTTTTCACTTGGAACACTTTTGTTATTATCTAGAGAACTTACTGGCTGTTCGTAACGAATAAATTCAAATTAGTTCGGGGTGCGGAAAGCGCGCGAAACCGTCTTCGGGCGTGCGTTCGGAGAGTAGAGAGTAACTGAAGGACGGCGCGACTGAATGGAAGACCGTGTCGCTCGCTCATGCGCGTTTCACAACGTATTCTTTGAAAATATCCAGACACTTTATTCTGATTTTCAAATTCTCAAATCATTATCAAATTGATGTGTTAACCAAGTTGTTAACCAATTTAACTTATACGACGAGATTGTGGAATAGAAATAATCTATTCCACAATCTCGTCGTATAAGAAAGGGTTCATATTTTTAGCCACTTAAGTTATTACTATATATACATAATTGAAAATGCTCTTAAAAGTTTAAGCTTTCTCTTTACTCTTGTTACGCTATTCGTAGTTAGTATAAAGTACAGTGTAACAAGAGTAAAATAATAAAATATATTAAAAATTAAACTAATTAATTTAAAAAAAAGTGTTTTAGCAATTACTTGAAATTTAGAAAACGTGTATTGTTACTAAATAAATTAGATTCTTATTCTAATGTAATTAGAAGAAAATCAAATGAGGTATGATGACATAAAAATTTTAAATGATAAAATATGTAATCTTTTATTAAGTTTAACTTATATCACACTAAAATATAATTCCTCAAAAAAGGGAATGAGGGAACATTGACATTAACACAGTATCATCTGTTAAGTTCCATCAAACCAAATAAATTATCTAAACGCAGTACCTCGGCGTCTGGCCTGGTCGCCTTGGATCAGTTTGAATGATCAACGTCTATGTTTGAACCATCTTTCTCTTTCACTCAACAGCGAAATTGTAGAAATTGAAACAGTTATTTCACACAATCAGTGTGAAATTGTGTAATATTTTTTGATGAAGTTGGAAATGATTTGGACCATTTATTACTAAACAAAATTGGATAAAGTGTAACAAACTTCTGTGTGCCAAGTAGGATGAACTAAAAATATATTCTTATAAAAATCACCGTTTGTTGATATGTCAATCCCTTGTTAGCCTTAACACGACTTTGACGTTGCCCTCCTCGTAAAAATGACTTTCATGAAATTACGATTAAGTACCTACGTTAGTATCGTAATGATGTTTACTGTACTTTTATATTCTTGTTCTTCTAACTTACACGCAAACCAGCAGAAATAATTACGCTTTGCCGGCCATACACTCTTTTGGTACGCTCGCTGCGCTCTCCCGCCCTCTTAAATCTTTTGATCTTCTAATTCAATCTACCGTTCAGACGAACCTCAGTCGCGGCTCCTTGCATTTTTAAAAAAGGATAAAATTGTCTGACAGAATAGATAATTCAGCGACTTGAAAACAAAGCGCCTGTAGCGGGAGATATTATAAATATTTACAATGTTGGGCTTCAACGAATTTCGACATATGTTATTGTCCCTTCGACATATTATACTTACATGTGAAATGCGTCAAATTCAATTCTCTTTAGGAAATCATCCATAGATTGAACCCCAGTAGACTACACCGTGAAGTGAAGAGCAGTATTTATAATATGTTAAAACAAGAAATCTGATGAGTTTTGCCGCTAGGTACGAAGAGTATCCGGTCCCGTGTTTGAGATCTAGCCAGAGCAAATATCAGTGTGTCAAGATGTTTGTATATTTTCTAATATCAAATTATTAAGAGGCTGTCTGGTCGAGTTGTCAGTACCGTCTTCTTAACCAGAGGTTCCGGGTTCGAATCCCGGTAGATAGATTTTCTGTTTATCCCACAATTCTAAAACGACGACCTAGTGAGAGCTTATTTTAAAAACTCGAGGGCGTGAAGGCGTCTTGCCTATCTTCCCGGTGCGAAGAAAAACCTTTCAGAGGCGCTTCTATATGTGGTAAATTACGCACGTGAACACATTTATGAACCTCTGATAGGATGTGATGCCGGTGCACACTATACTTACTCGAGGAACCCCGACATCAACACTAGAGTGAGTTATTTCATTGCTGCGCGAAGAGGCCAATTCATAAGCAATATTCGATTAACCTCATCTTAAGATGTATTATATCTATCTATAAAGCATATTTACATAGAACATATTGAATCAATCTACCGGTAGTTCCGATAGTCGACAGACACTGATCCGCCGCCAATAACATAGATAGATCAAATAATGCGTTCTGTGATCTTTAGTGTTCCTGTCTGGCTATGGATTCGATTCGGAAAGACACGTCTCATCTCACTTTGACGCGACGTAATAAAAAGGGACAAGCATAACACTTCCATCATTCGATTTCCGATAGCTGTAAATAAAGGGGTTGAAGTTACATACGCCCGTCTGTAAGGCCAAGTGAGCCGAGGTGTACATAGGGCAATTAGGGCAAATTATAACACCCGAGACACGAGCGAGGGGTGGGCATGTCACCCGCTCACGTTGTGTGTTGGCCGGTGAATGTATAGAAAACCGCTTGCACTACGGGTATTTGCTACTAGAGCAGGGGATCAATAAATAAAATAATTGATTCATGCCAGAGGTTTCCGTGCAAAGAGCTATGTCCTGTCGTTTTAATGTTTCTCGGATATTTAATCAATATTTGTACATTCAATTGGAGCCGTTTCGAATCCCCTTGGTCGGACAGGTTCTCTAAATTCAAACAAAAATGATTAGCCACTAACAAAAAAAAGACTAAAATTAGTTCAGTATAATAAAATAATTAAAATTATAAGGGTTATAATTTCATTGTGTTATTTTAAGACCGGTGACGATTTTCGGCGATTCGAAATTGATAGTTTAAATACGTTTTGACAGCAATCTGGTCAAGTGCTCAGTACTCCTGCCTACTTAGCCTGAGGCCCCGGGTTCAAATCCCGGTATGTATATAATTGTATAATGGGTACAAATATTTGTTCATGAGTCATGGATTTTTGTATGTTTATTAAATATATTTCTGATAGCCATACACACTTTACTATATCTATATTTCTTTGTTATCTAGTATTCATAACACAGGCTCTTAATAATGCTAAATCAGGGCTAAAGGGTAGGTGCGAATGTGACAAATATTATTATTAAATTAGACACATTTCAACGTGAATCAAAATATCGCATGGTCAATAGCTTAATTTTAGTATATTGTGAAAAAAAGGGTAATTATGATATTATAATTATAATTTCATAGTTTTTTTATGTCAAACAATGCCGAACAAGAATCTTTCCTAGCTGATGGCTTTTGGCACCCAGTTGTCTCAAGAAATTGCTTGTTATCGTACATCAACATTCTGGAGACAAGAGATGTTAATACCTCCCAAGCGACCCCGCAAGCGAATCTGTGGTAGATTTACTACTTACCTGCTTCTACCACTTAATTTTAATAGAATCGACACATGTGTTCTTAGCAACACTTAGTCACTAAGAATTAATTCTTACACTTTGAACTATTACATGAGACAGTAAAACTTTGTCCGTCCGTTGTCCTAAATTAAAATAATCACCACTGCAAAACACACGCACAGCACACAAAGCCAATGTATCGTAGTGTAATATGTAAATACTTTTAACTTGTATAAAATAGTGTATTTTTTTTGTAATAAACTCGCTTTCCACTCAGCAGACACCTTGGTCAATTGCTCCTATTACCTGGTAAAATGTCATCTCACTGTGGCTAAGTTCTCCTTCTCCATTTCGTGAGTCTGCTTGACTGGCCGTGAGATAATCATATCCTCACCCTGAATTTTCGTACTACTAGTAACCGTCTGTTGCCTTTGGGCTCACGGTGCAAACATCCCGTACTTGTTTATATGTTACACCTTTACGCTGTAAGTTAGAACTGAAGGGACTTAGAATACTTAAGTCTGATAGGATTAGGAAACTTCGTACAGTTTCCTACTATTATTACAACTATCATATATCTTCCTTGAATTTAAAGCATTCATGTACCTACAGTTAGCTTATTTCCCTTTGACATTTAGCTACGTGTTAGTCATCACTATAGACCAGACTAAGTAATTAGTTGGTCTAACACCTATAATCTAAATATATCAAGCCCAAAGAACTTGTTTTATGTATAACGGAAAAATATAGAAATGAATATATGTATAATTAACATTATTTTACAAAATAAACGTACAAACATTCCACAAGTCATGGACAAAATTACGGTTAATTTTTTAATCTCTTGGTTTACATAGTCGTGAACTAAGTTCTTTATTGCTGTCTGCCAAAGCTGGCATGGAGACATCTCATTGATCTCTCTACGCTAGAGTTGACGCTATACCGTTTATAGTAACAATAAAATGTGACTAAAAAGGTGTGCTTCTCTTAGATTAATAAATCCTTACAGCTGGATTGTGCATTAACTATCGTTAATTTTGGTCAGTTTTGTAAGGTTTCGTTTTAAGTTAATTGTTGGTTTCCTATATGACGCAAAGAATGCTCTAGAATAGTTCCAAAATCAACAATTCTCAACTCTCTCCCATCTTTTTCTATCCATAATAAATAAAATAATTATCGATAGGATGAGAAAGTCTGTAAACTGCATACCTAGCGTCTGGTGCACCTCCCCTACTAACGTGAATGGTCGACAAGTGATAAGCATAGCAGCATTTAATTCACAATTAAACTAAATCTAATTCAGAAAATGATCTGAAAAGAGAGAAGAGCATAAAGGAGATCATCCACTGCAGTAAGTAATACCCAATTCATAGAAATAGCAAAAGTGAGTCTTCGTTATTAATAATTTTTAAGCATTTAGTACCAATATTCACATAATTTGTTTGTTTGGGAATATCTATTGAATTGACGTAGCCTTTTTTTAATGTTCGTAGTATATCCGTTATGAGTCCTTAATCGTATCTGTGTAGCATGAGTGACCCAAACTTTTCAGCCCGCCTCTCGCTTATTTAAGTCAGGAAACCAGTCGATTCAAACCTGGATATGGAACTACGTAGTAAGTAGGCAATTACCCTGGTATAGATAAAAACGGTACTTTCCTACTTAAGGAATTAGGTAAATGACACCGATTCGTAGAAAATCAGTTAATCGATCAACGGAAAACTGAACCTTCGCCTGTATTTTGAAGTATCAAAAAAGTTAGAGCAAATTAGACAACTATGCTTCATCAACCACGCGGTCATAAGAATATTTACAGAATGATAGTATATCATATGTGCGTACAGATTTATAACAAGCTATCTAATAATATTAAAAGAATATTATTTATAAAGGAATAGACAAGGTTGTTGATTAAGTGAGACGTGTTTCTATAGTACATTCATGCAAATGATTTTATTTGAATTGATACTATAGTAATCGTGAAAATCGTAAGCCGATGAAAGCCGTGCCCCAAATTACGCATGAAGTTGGAAAAGGGTTCTTAACTTACTCACTAAACGACGCAGACCCTTTTTTCATCCTTGGATTAAACTTAAAAAAAACTTTTATTTGAATCAGCCATGACAAATCCAGGGACTAACCATGACAAAAGTTGCATTGTTTTCGTTATCCAAACTACAGCACGAACCGTAGGCGGGAAAACTGTGCCGATGCATTTCCAACTAAGTATCAACAATATAGCATCATGCAATATTCCGAACGCTTCAAATCCAAAATATATAGTCGCAGATCAATAGATCGTAAATCTCCAATTTTGAGACATATTGCGAAAACATTATTTATAGTCAGAGCTTATTTGTGAATAAGTAAGGCTTAGCGCATTTTATAATATATGATTTATAAGATAAATGTTTATTTCTATCATCAAATTTGCGTTTTATAGATTGGGTACTGTTATGGATTACAACTTCGATACTAGGGTTAACGGTCTGGAGTTGTTTGAAAGTTGTCATGCTAATATATTTCTAAAATTAACCAATATGCAAGGATTTAAACTTAAAGTAAATTATAAATTAAACTTTTGTACCGTCAGAACGAGACTAGCAACTTTTTTTAAAAGTTTTATGTCGAGATTATGTTCAGCATAATCTACTGGATGTCCAAGCACTGATTAACTAAAAGCTCAGGGTATTGTCAAAATATTCAAATTGCTTTTTGTTTTCATATGTTTATTATAACTACCATCATCAAATTAACAATCCTGTAATAAGAAAATAAATTTATGCAATATATATATAAATAAAAAAATAGCGAAATTTATAATAGGTATTAAAAAGCATTATACGTTTGAAACATATCAATTTAATACGATATCTATAAACATTACCTATTGTATAATTCATAAACTGAAATCTCACACTGAAATTCATGATGAAATGTTTATGAAGCGATTTTGTGACTGATAGGATGAAGGTACAAAAAAACTATTGTAATTCCTGTCTGTTTATTAAAAATGTTATGATTTTCTGTGGACGTCCGGTAGTCCGATTGCGAGGTCAGAGGCAGCCTGACCTCTAGCGTGGGGCGGTATGGCGACTACTCGATGACAGTTTTTTCCTCTTTCACGAAAAATTCAACAACTTCCTCCACAGTATTCACCTGGTCGGTGTCGGCACCGTCCGTGTTCACATCTAGAAATAAAAACATACAATTAACGATACAGTTTTGAGGAACACTGACAAAGAAACAAAATAAATATTTAATCAAAAATAATATTATAAATTATTTTAATTTTAGAAATAGCTATGTATAACAAAAACAGCCATATCGTAGTAATAATAATTTTTTTTTAAAGTTGTGAAGGAAAATGTTACATGAAAAATTTATGACACCACACCCGGTTGACATTGTCACTTTTGTAATATTTGCCCAAATGAGATAAATATTTTAAATGCGAAAATGTTCGGAGCATATTAGCAATGTGTATGTAGTTAGATCGTTTAGTTTCAGTAAGGGTCAGAGCTGTTGTAATTTTGGTGCATGTCATTGGATCTACTTGGCAATGGTAAAGGTGATAGTAGATGCGAAAACATAACCTTATTTAGCACAAATCAGGACTTCAACTGTTTATTTCGCTATAAATGCAAGACAGGACTTATCTCTAACAGAGATATCTTCAGCCAATATTTTTATTATTATATGACACAGAGAATAGTCTCCATTATCAATTTCTCTTCCATTATGATATCGTCATCATCAACAGCGTATACCATCATATACGTCACCACCGATGGGCTAAGCCTGCCCATAATTAGGCCTGAGTAAACTGGTCAAGTACTGGTTGGTTGACTTCATGCCTAAGAATTTCAGCTGTGTGCAGGTTTCCTCACGATATTTTCCTTCACCGTCGAAAAAGCGTCGAATAAACGTACATAAGAATTCAAAATTTTAAGTCTGGTACGTGGCGGAATTCGAACCCCTGCTTCCTATGTAGAAGACAATGTCCTTACTGACTAAGCCACCGAAAATAATATGTAATCCTATAATACTTACAATCCCTTAGCTCGAGCCGGCGCGGCTTCTGCTCAAGCCACTCCTGTACCTTCGACTCCCTGTACTCCACATACTTCTTCATCTGCTCTGTGCGCTTGGCCACCAGTTCCTGACACATACATTTTGTTAAACAACTATAAGAAATCGCATAGAAATATTTAGTCATAGCATTATTGAAAACAATTATTGTTACTAACATTACTAAATGAAAACAAATATGACAGTGAGTCTAACTTTTCGTGTGAAAAATTAAAAGTTGGATTTTATGTTGCTTGAACTATTAGTAAAATGGCATTTAGTAAAATACCTTGCTGGCCTTGCTGCTACGCATGCGATCCTTGGACTCGAATTGTGAGTAATACTTTTTCAAATTCTTCTTGATATCTTTCTGCTGTTTCTCAGAAAGCAGCGTCGGAGGCCGCGGGCGCCAGTGGAATTGAGCGAAGCCTTCCTTCATAACTCTGTTAAATTATTAGCATAAATCATTTTGGAACAAAAATTTTTCTATTCGAATATTGGTTGGTTGACCAAAATATTTGAAACTACTGAGGGTTCACTTAGTATTGAAAACTAAAACTTCCCTGAAACTGCGAACATTGATGCATGTGCTCTAAATATCTATATTATGGAGGTATTTTACATCTGACCAAGTTATAAGAAAATTCTATTGAAATATTAATCTCACTTTAATTCTGTACATGTATAGATTTCCATACTTATTGTGAGTGTTTAATAGTTAACTTACCTTCTTATAATCTTGCCCTGGAAGGACCAAATGTAGTAACCACAGTCCATTTTGCACTTAAGAGAAGACACTCCAGTGACGACAAAGCGACCAGTTGGATCCCATTCAATGCCAGACATCTGAAGGAAATTTTTTTTATAGAAAACTGCCCAATCACAATACTTCTTAGTTTAACCCAATTCTATTTTACTAAAACATACCTGATAATGATTAGCTACATTCATTATAGTAAAATCATTTGTGTCTAAAAACTCCAGTGCACCACCAGTCAATCCAAGATGAGCTAACACAATGAACTGTCCAGAAGGAGACCAGAACAAGTGGTTGAAAGGCTTCCTTTCAAACTTCTTCAATAGTGTTGGTGCTTGTCCAGTATTCACTTGATAAAAACTAATACAAATATTGGCTGGATCACCATGAATAATAGAAAATTTAGACCCGACAGGTTCCCAAGCAAATGCTTGTATAGGTTCTTTAATTTCCACAGAGTCGACTGGTATTTCTTTCTCTCTCATGTGAAATATTTCAAAGTTGTAATACATTCCTGAGTATTTGATATCATTTTTGTCTTTCTTCACTTTAGAGTAACGATCGACTTTAACACACAGGTAATCCCCACTTTTCTGCCAGTGTATCTTGCAGTCTGCCACTGAGAACAAATTCTTTGATCGTATTTCTGTGCGATTAGGGAGTTCTAGCAATGTCACTCGGGCTGGTACATCCTTGTCTTCAGCTACCCAATAAGCTAAAGTATTATCTGTTGGAGACCAACTGAAATCTCTGTAATAGAAAAAAAAAATTAATAGTGAAAAAGGTGAGCTTTGCAAAATGAAATGCTACCTGTAATGTTACCTGCATATTTAAAATTTAATTTTACAGAATATTGTTTAAGTTTAATGTAGTGGTAAGTACTAACCTAATACCAAGAATCTTGATAGATTTCTTGTCAAGTAAACCAAAGCCAGGGGTCTCATAAACAGATAACATATCTTGGCTAAGCCTAGCGAAAAATTTATCATCCTTGCTCCAACGGAAGATCGGCCATGTGACATACTCATCTGGAGATGGGAAGCATCGTTTTTCTTGACCTGTTCTGTTGATACAAAAAATTATATAAATTCTTAATACAAATTTCTTAACAGATATTTTATATATAAAACTGATAAAAACTTTTACTATTCAAAAGAGTTTTTATAATAATAAGTTAAAACTAGTTTATATTACAACTTTATATGGAAAATTAGCAAGATATGTGCACTTTCACTTGCTGTAACACCTTTATATACCATGTTAACAAGGTCTATTATTATTATTTCACATTTTTATGATTATAGTAATAATCAATTACCATATTGGTTGTAAATCAATTAAATTTAAAAAGTAAATTTTATAAATGTCATACACACCTAATATCCCAGATAATTATTTTCTTATCATCTCCTCTGTCACTGTTAGGAGAAAATGTGACAATGTAATTTTCACATGGTGAAAATGAAATGAACCTAGCTTCGGGGTGGAAGAATTTCTGGAATTGTGTGAATTTCGGCCCCGCCCACAGCGCCACGCCACGCCAATGGAAAGTTGCTAGATATGTACCAAGAGGTGACCAGACTGCATAGGTTTCTGTCCAATTCTATAAAGCAAAAATATACTAATAATGGTTCTATAGATTATATTAGGTATCAAATTGCAATGCCTGTATTTTGTTATGCTGTATTTTAATTATCTACCTAATGTTTTGTTTATTTAGCACAAATTTTAGCATAAGTGATAAATATCAAAATTTTACTTCTTGTTAGCAAAACCATATTTTTTTTAGAAAGATCAAGCAAATAAAAAAAAATATAATAATATAATTCAATTTATTTGTAGGTGTGTGATTAACCTATAATAATTTCAACTTACTGGTCTTTCTTGGAGAGTAATAGGTTCAGGCTGGGCATTCTGCCACACTTGTAATGCAGTTCCTGTGCCAATGCCTATCAAGAACTGATCATAGGCATCTGGGTCCATGAGGTACCATTGCAAGTCTGACTGAACTTTGAATGGTTGAGGTGCCGGTGGTTCCCATTCCTTTGGAATTTCTGAATATCTAAAAGGTAATGAATTGCACATTTTGAAATTCCCAGATATAGATATCATTTCATTTCAATCTAATTTCTAAAACATTTTTAACAGTAAGATTCATACCTGTCACAAATAAGAACTCTAATTCTAGAAATGATGAGAATAAGAATAAGAACTACAATTTTTATAACTGCCTAATTCTCACTTGTTCTTACATAGTACTATGTGAGTTCAGACAAAGAAATGTTACCAATAATTCCTGATGATACACAATATAAAACTTGACTATTTAGCAATTAGCCAATTCTGAAGTACACACAACTGCTTTTATCTGCAGATCACACCGCTCCACACAATGAGAATTCAAAAAGAACTATTGTTATATCTTGGGATTTTAACATTTGGAAATGTGTTTTGAATTCTTAATCTTTGGATGATTAGGATAAATAGAGGTTTTAGGAAGTGTATTTAAAATTCTGTGTTATTTGAGTTCCCAAATTTACCAAACTTTTTGACACATTGTGAAAAGAAAGAAAATACTCTAAAATAAGAAAATAATTAGAATTTCCTTTTAACTCAGACACAATATATGATTTACTATTCATGTGAGTTACTACTATGGAGTTCACACACAATAGAGATTCTGTGTGGTTATTAAACAGATTAATTAAAATGAAATAATAATAATGCTAAGAAAATAAAAATTATCCACCAAGAACAAAAGATGATTATACTTACTTATTAAAGTCAGTGAACAAATTCACTAAAAATGTATGCTGCTTATCTAATTTACAATTATTAGTGGCTTTTACAGCTTCGGCGGCAGTTTGAGGATTACTATACTCCAAGAAAATGTAGCCAGTAGTGACTCCATTCTCAGTTGTGGGGTAATACTCATTAACAATCTTTCCAAATTTACTAAAGATCTTGTTTATGACACTTTGCAGCTTTTCCAACCTCTCGGGCCCAACCTGCGGGCACCCATCTACCACAACTACATTTTCGTAACCGTCAGATTCTTTGGGTTTCTGTTCTATAAGATCGGCCAACAATTCTGCAACGTCAAAGTTAGGTTATGTTATAGACTTCGAATCAAACCCCACAATTTCATAAGAAACTAATTAGTTAGCTCTGATTTTCATACCACTGGATTAAATATATCTTTTACATGATATAAAAATATACAATACATGATTACAACAGCACAATTTACGTTGGTGACGCATATGGCCGGTCCAACCTCTAGTATCAGATATTCCTACCTTCATCAGAAATGTCGTCAACAAATCCTTCTTCATCATCAAAATCGGGCTCTTCGTCAAAATTCTGCTCCTCATTATCACTTTGAGGATTTTGATTCACTTTTTCATCACCTTTTTTCTTTGCCATTTTGACGATTTAACGTGTGTTACCGGAAGACACGCCATTAGTGGACTAACCATAGAGCTAGAAGCGGGCTTTTTTCTAACTTCTGCTTTCAATTTGACATATGTGCTCCATTATACGCAAATTGTTTATAGGTCTGATACAGAAAACAATATTTTTTCGCCATTTATGTAGACCTATTTTTATATCAAAATTATTTTAAAAGATTTGCTAAAAAATTATTTAAATACACCCGAAGTTTATATTGTTGTCAACCAACATAAGACGTTATGAATTTTACCATGGTTAGCCAACAGTTCATATAAGCTTCATAAAAAATGTTGTCCTTGGTTACCAATTAAATATATATTTAATAAACATAACTCCTGATATAATTCAATTAATCAGATGTGGCTTTTTAGGCATAGATTCCTTTGTCTCTTTTTTCATAAAGAGAATTGTAAAATCTTTCATCCGAAATACCCGGGGAAGTGGTGCAGCTAATATTTTCAGTAATTTTTAATAGTCATATCGCAACTTGAACAATACACAAACACAAATCACCCTGAGCCACCGCTTCGGTCCTCTGTGAACTGTGTTAAGGAGATGTTGTTTATTTATCACTTACCTTTTTTAATCGAGGAGGAATCTTTTTACGGTCCTATCCACTACTGGCTAAGTGGTTAAAGTGTGTGGGGCTCGCCCAGTACCTAAGCGCTGGGAATACCCATTAAAACTCCACGGTAGCTCCCTTGCCCCTAGCGAGGGTGACCTGGGTTCGACAAAGTAATTCACCAGTCTGATTTATTACCTACCTAAAATTTATATTATAACCAGATAAATATTGATACCCAAATAGTGCATAAACAATTAATTGTTGCAAGACAGCGCATAATAAACAAAATTATTTGAGATATTCTTTGGGAGAAAAAACCAAATTTCGAGCGAATAGCAGGGTCAATAGTATATAATAAAAAATATACGCATCCGAAGGTGATATCGGAACTATTACTTTATTGGCCTAAACAACGGATGTCATCTATGGAACAAAAGTCAACAATGGACCTTTATACTTACATAAAAGTATATATCTATTTCCTACACGCAATACGGATGTCCTTATAGTTATAAAATCTGATAAAAAATATAATTTTAGTGATTATGATTATCTAAATAAAGAAAAGATCAAATATTACTTAAGCTAGTGCTTTACGACGACGCTTTAAGTCATAATTTCTTTGAAGGATAGTTTTTCCTGATTGTCTAAAATACACATTGGCTAAGCTTTTATTTATTTTAATTCCAATTTCTAAGGAATAGTTAACTGTCCATGCTTATTGTTCCTTCTTAAAAATGTAAGACAATGTCTAGATAAAAAAATCCTGTTGATACTAATGTCTTGATATGAAAAGGCTCTGTATTGGATCGTAGGTTACTTGAAAAACAAAACTAAAAACTGACTTCAAAACACTAAAAAGGCAAAAATAATTAAATTTAAGAAGTTATCCAATTTTTAAAAAATGGTGTAGTCGGTTCTTCACTTTCTATTGTTTTCGGAAACAACTTAGAACCAACTCCAATAAATAATTTAAAATTTTTCCTTTTAGTGTTTTGTAGTCTGTATTTAGTTTTGTTTAAAACTTTATTTCATAATTTTGTGTGGGAAGTTTCCAAGGTCAAAGATAAATAGGTGACCGTCAGTATTATCGACTTACCTGTCTTTTGTAGGTAAATTTACAATATCGTATGTTACAAATATTTACTTTATAGCTTTAGAAAAAATATGAAACACATAATACGTGCCTATAAAATTTGATACAACCATAATCATATAATTAATTGTGTTCGTTCTATTTATATTAGGTAATTACCGAACTTGGTATGCCCTATGACGTAGGTTGATCTAAGTAGATGTACTCTATTTTACTAAGTGCATTTATTGTAGGTGTTCCTAATAGGAAAAAAATAGATATTAATATATGATAGTAATAATATGTCTCACAAGGGCTAAGTAGATAGGGGTTCTGACCACTAGGCCGTCATCTTATAATAATTAAATTATTAAAATTATTAATATGTTAATATTTTTACATGATTGAAAGTTAATATTGACCTAGAAAATATAATAAATACAAAAAATACTGAAAAAAAAGAAAAATATTTAAAATAAAGCAGTATGACACATTTTATTAATGTACTAGGTACCTACTTTAAATAATTAAGTATGCTGCATACTCGTCAACTCCTGTGGTTACGTACATTATAATAAAGTACTATATACCCTATTGTTACGGCATCTCAGTACCGTAATACTATTAGCATTTCATTCATTCACGATTGAATTGGTTTCCGAACATAGTTTAGGTTGCCTTCGGGCGTTTGCTCTTAACTGAAATGCGATGCATGTAGTATAGGGGCTCCGATGCGAAAAGGTGCTCCGTCAGCGTACTCTACTATAACAAGCCAGAAGCCAGTATATACAGCCAGCCACGCAGTGACTCGATGGCCGGCCTCAGTGCCTCCGCAATCGCGCGCGCGTGTTGACGTATGTATATTTCCTGTGCCTTCCTAACGAAAATTAAACGGAAGTAATCCCGAACATTCCCGGGTTGAGGTAATTTTTAGTCAGTTTTATCTGTGTTTTTATAAGTGAAATAAAAATGATCTCTATGGATTGAAGTTTACGTGAAAAATGTATTGTGAAATGTTTGTTATTGTTTGAATAGTAATGGGACCGGCTAACGTTTTCTTCGACTTTTATTTTGTTGGAATACGCCTAAGCACCTACTTATGCTACGATTTTAACAATGAAAATAGTGTTATAATGTAACATACAAAAGCAATTATTTAGATATCTTATTGTAAAACTCGATTCCTATGGAGGAGAGATGTAAAAAAATGTTATTATTGAAACCTCGTGGTCCCTTGTAAAAGTTGGTTACATGGATGGATTACTGTTAGATAGGTACCGAGTTAATGACGCGCTTGTACGACACTGAACAAGTTTTTTGTTGGTAGTTCCCACAACGATGAGCTACCCAATAATTGACACAATTTTATATTTACCTATAGACAAATATATGATAGAACATAACACAGTAATATAACAGTCTTAGCAAATAAACATGTGGGTACACGGTCAGGTATTCATTTGTCATTTTTATCCATTGTAGTAATAAAAAGATTTTACCAATGCAACTATAATATTTGATGTGCTACGGTCTATTGACCATTTATAGTATAAACAGATCATTTGGTGTATCTATTTAATATTTTTAGTCTATTTAGTATTTCATAAATCAAAAGTAAGTAAATAATAAACAACGGTATATCTGCAATCAATATTTTCTGATATATATCGATATGTTTGAGGTGCTGATATCGCCCAAAAACGCTATAGAAAATGCTCATCGCATGAGTCGTCACACTCAAGCAAGTAGCTAAATATATGTGTACTTGGACAAAAATCATTTCATCAACTGCCTATATCGACACCCATTGCCGTGGGAGTTAACTTCACGAGGAGCAGTGGCTGAAAGCGGTTGCGGTAGCAACCGTTTACATGTATAAGTATAAATGTTCTCTACGAATTAACTTAAATTATTTAATATTTACGTATTTATGCCCGGTACACTACATAATTTCACAATCGTACGAAATAAAATACACTTTGCAAAGCTTATTTTATTAAGATTGGCTTAAATTTCCAGTATTCGTCAATCACCTAAATTTTTACTTATAAAAAATACCTATTACTTTTATATAGTTTATCTAAGTATGAGCCCTATTATAACATGTTTAATAATAGTAATAATAATGCGTGTGTTCTTAGTGGATGTCAACATTCCCTTCGATGAAAACCTTGTGAAAGCCGAATCAGATAAAAACATCAAGTATCTGAACTTGGCACACGAGGTTACTGATGTGTGGACATCTACTGAGATCATACCAGTCGTAGTCTCAACCAATGGTCACGGCCCAACTTCTCTTCGCGACCATCTGAAGAGATTGGGACTGGGTGATGGACCAATGATTGCTAGGCTCCAGCGGGCAGTCTTGCTCGATAACGTCAGAATTGTCCGCCGATTCCTCTCTCTGTCGTCCTGACCCTCAACTCTTCCCAATCTCTCGAGCCGTCGAGGGATTGGGAAGAGTTTAAGTTGATTTCGTAATAATAATAATAAAAGGACGTATAATATTCTGTTAACACTCATACTAATTACTAGTATGAGTGTTAGAAAAGAATATTCCACATCCATCCATAAATAAACCATGAATAGGTACCTATTCAAGGTTTATTTATGTCAAAGTAAAAGAACTTGTGTTATAGATACTAGACACTGTCTCCTCGCATAGATGAGTAAATAGTTAGTAATTACGTACATTATTATTGTTACTGTCCCTGGCCGAGTCAGCCAATCGGTGGTCGAATGTAGATGCCTAATAAAAATTACATTAACTTATAAATACATTTATCCAAACCGGACGTCAATTTTCCGATTTAAGTATTTACTCAAAT
Source organism: Acentria ephemerella (assembly GCA_943193645.1). Classification (NCBI taxonomy): domain Eukaryota; kingdom Metazoa; phylum Arthropoda; class Insecta; order Lepidoptera; family Crambidae; genus Acentria; species Acentria ephemerella. Next base: position 2,353,064 of record OW971886.1, on the reverse strand, counting down.
ATATAGTATAATTCCTATATACGTATGTTTTTTTATTATTAATTCAATTGAAAATGGATCTGTAGTATTTGGTTTCAACCATTAGATCATAGAGGCAGTTAAAACATAATATATATTTTATATAGTAGCAATAAATGTATTGAAAACATCGAAATTAGTATATTTCGAAAGTTAAAAGACATAATTTGTATCTCTGTATTTCTTATACCAACTATGATTATATGTCATAGACCGTTATATAACATATGTAATAAGTAAATTACTTAATTTATAATCTAAAGTCAGTTTTACTTCTCCACTATATACTCAATAACATAGGTATTAATTTAAGCTTATAACATAACGCCACACATATCACAGGTACCTAATCGTGATGGACATCCTATGATGATATTTATTACATAAATATCACATTTTCACAGTCGGCTATTCGTAGTAATTCAATGGATATAATAAGATTTATCATTGTTCCGTAGCCTGCGTTCACGTAATCAGATTTCTTCTATGCTATGCAAGTAAAACCTGAGATATTTTATCAAACTTTTTATATATTTTATTCTAGTTTTCCCTACTCATCATTAATCTATCCTCTTCAACATTTTAATGAGTTTTGGCGTCCAACGTTGGTACTTTTTGAGTTGTAACTCAAGTGTGTCCCATGTTGGGCGCCAAAACTTATTTAAATGGTCCAAATAATCATAGCTTATGAAGTGTGTTAACGGCCTAATACTGAAAAACTTATTTGAGACTGTGAATACGAATTTATTTTATTTTTATTTCACTTTGCAATTTGTACGTACCTACAATGAACGCATAAAAAATTTTGTATTCATCGTGCATACATTCATCCAATGGTACAGATTCCATAGTCATAAAGATGAGACGTATTTAGTAACCGATAAGTATGTATGTATAACAGTCCAAATTATTCCCACAAAGTTTTCCGCCCTACTAAACAGAGACATGAAGTTAGGATCTAACAATAGCGTTTTCAGCTATTTACTATGCCTGGCTGCGTAGCACATATGTAAAAGTGCTAAGTATTTAGATATTTTATCATTATTGTCCCTGAAATTCTTCATTCAGTGAACGAAATTCAACATTATTTACCCATCCAACAACAAAATTATCGAAAAATTTATATTATTGTAATACCACTATGGTACTCATTATGATATGTACCTATTAAGTAGGAAAAGGTGTCATGTTTAAACATATTATAATAATTGAACTTTAAAAAGACAGTGGTTTTATAGTCCAAGTCATATAGATTAAAAAATAATGTAGCCTGAGTAAATATACGGTTCAGTGCTCTTAAAAATTTCACGGCTCCGATATTTTATATTTGATAATGATCAATGCCCTAGATTGATGAGGAGAATCGTTTAATGACTGGTACTATGACCTGGCTTATTATTTTTTAGTTTTTAATACATTATTTTTACGTTTTTTTTTTATTAAACTGTCTAAATATCAACAGTTTTCAATACAAATGTTTCTTTTTCATCTGAATAATTTACCTAACAATTACCTTAAACATAATTTATAATAACTAAACTCCTAAGTTCCAAATACCGCATACTCTTAATATTTTCCCTGTATTCTGACTAGGACAGGTGGGATGAGGGAGCAAGAGAGTTATAATTAGCTATTTAACTACATTTTATGAAAATAGCGTGGAGACGACAAACCGACTGAAATAAGAAGATTGGTTGGAATTAATAGAATTGTAAAGAAACTTGACTGTACCTACTAGTTCTATATAATGTTTTGTTATTGTGGTGTGTACATTCACAGGTACTAAGACCATTCCTTTCCACAATTCCAACGTGACATCACATCTTATTTTCATCAATTATATCATGCAACATGTTTATGTGCCCTATTTATTTACAGTCAGAGCTCTGCTTGTGTAAAATCTGTATTGAACGATGACGTAAATCCGTGTCATATGACGGACTCAATGGTAATCGACAAATTTTCCAATTATTTTGATCTATAATTAGCAGTGAATTAGTTTGACGAAGTGAACAATGCACTCTCTAAAGTTGTACTTTGGTTTAATGTTAATAATTAACTCTTGAATGAAAATTAAACAAAGTTAATTTAGTTTGCGTCACCTAAGTAAGACAGGTCGCAACCAATGGACAATTAAATAGCATTCTTAATCTTGATTGTTTATTCAATCAAGTATTAGCTTTCAAAATGATGCACAGAACCTTCTCACCTTGTTCACTCAGTCCCTCATTTCTTTGTGATAGACCCGACCTAGCCTGCACCAACACAAATAAATATAAACAAACACTCAGACATGCAGAATTGAAAACAATTATTCACCGCGTATCTTTACTGTGATTAGGAACATAAAATTGAATCCTTTTTTATGACGCTGAGGAGAAGCTCTACCAGCCGATCCCTCAAACTCCTAGCGAGAACACAGGATGGCCTGAAGACATATCGCCGTAGTGTCGATGGAACAGCCTGACCGTGATTCCACAACTTTGGCTCGCATCGCTTAGAACGCACACAGGGCACTTTGTTACTAAAACGATCCAAACGATCTTTGACTAAATGATATGCTATAATCTAAACAGCCATACCCTTACAGACTTTAGAAAAAGTTTTACCGTTATAGCTTTTGAGTAACATCCCAGTTTATGATTTAGTCAAAGATTTAAATTTTCTTAATACCAAAGAGCCTTGCGAGCGTTCTAAGCGATGCGCGCCTATCCACAGATATACTATAGCATACACAGTAAAAATCATTCGTTCGGTGAAAGGGTAATGCATCTATGTCTAATCAATGTCTTAAAAAGTCATATTTACCAAATGCTTTGAATTACATTAAATATACTAATTTTATTTTTACTAAAGTACTTTTATATTTTATTAATACTTATTTTGTTCCAGTACAATGGGCTGGTCAATCCTCACGCTGGTGACGTTCGTTGCGTTAGCACAGGGCCAAGAGACCTGCCTCTCTGTGGAAGAGGAGCCCTACTTTCTCTTTGGCACCAAAACTGCGTACATATTTGCCAATAGAGGCCTGCCCAACAACAACAGAGCTCACGAGGTTCCAGGTAAGACATAACATGTTTTTTGCGAAGCCTCATCAGCGTCATTACGTAACTCTAACTATAGAAACGGCAATGCATTTAACGAAAATCTAATGATTCTTTAGAGTGCTGTCGCTTCGATAACTTTCATTGTTAAACAACTTTGTATAGGCAATAAACTTCAAATGAAGCCTGTTATCATAAGAGTTACGATAAGGGGAATGTTCGCTAATACAAACACTAAACTTTTCAATTGCAACTTAAATGATGCAGTTGGTTTTTGAAATTTGACAATTATTACCTATATCAAATAATCCTTGACGAATTTCCATCTGACCTCAATGTAAATTGAAAAATTGATTTAGTTTTCAGATAAACAACATCAATTTTGTTATTCTGACTTTTATTAATATTTCCGGTCTTAATTTGTTTTGGTAAAAAACCGTACAGTCACGAACAGTAATTTGTGTGTGTTCTTACTCAAGTAAGAACACAGGATGGCAAATAAAATGGCAAATGTTGGTAATATTAAAATTATGGTCGAGATTTGTGTAATACAGCATGCGCTATGGTATCGTTTATTTACATTGAATTTTCTTTTCCTTCCCTACCCATTATAAAATAAAAAAAAAACAATATCAATAATTTTATCTTGTTTCCGTCAAATTGCATTATTTTTTCTGCGGCATTATATGAACCAAATATATTATTATAAACTAATAATATATACACTAAGGTAATTTAATCTCAAGCAAGAGATCCAACAAATATCGAGGCGGTTTTTGTTAGAGTTAGAACCTATATTACAGATTATCTAAACCTTTAAAATAGAAATTTAAAAATATACTTTTTTAGTAATGGGTAGCTATTTTAGCTTATAGCTAGGATGATCAAGGCTCATATATTATTTGCCTCCTTTCCATCCTCGTTACCTTGCCTACGCCATGTATATAATTCTTGGAGAGCAAAACCTTTATAGAATAAATGATACGTACAACTTAATTTTAGCTGACCTGGATTAACACTCTCACATGAGAGAACACCCCTATGTGGGGTGATTTTATCATTATCGCACCTTAGGGTATATAATTACATAGCTTTATATATGTATACAGTTAGAGGTTTCAGTGATGAAGTGAGGCATAAAATTCTAAAAATATCCCATCAGGTAAATTAACTTCTGAACTAGACAGACATTAATTAACTTCAAACGATAATAAATGAGATCAAAATTACCTAGATTGGATCGAGTCATTTATCTTCAGCAGTCTTCTTTCAGGGCAATAGTGGCAAAGGCCAATCGATTGCAGCCCCAATTAGCACTAATAAATGACCATGGCATCCCACGCTTGATTTATCGCTCGCATCATAGCTATTTTTATGGTTGAAATATAATAGCACGAAATTCCTGTAGCATAATTATAAATTGATGAGCAGAAGGACTAAGATTTATTTGACCAATTTATTAAGGCGATTAACTACACTTATACCTTTGTCACCAGCGGTTATACTGCCCATGTCTTAGGCATTTGATAATAGCAAATACTTCTATTACTTATTGTCCCCAAATTATACCTTAATATAAGGATTTTTATAAATATGAAAACCTTTTACCCTAGATTATAAGCGCCAAAACTGAGTTACAATTTTTAAATAAATGATGCACATAAAATCATGATAAAAATCGAAAATGTTAGTCATTATATATTTAATGTTTTTTTCCATTGTAAACAAAAAATCATTACACATTTGTTTTTCATATCTCCAGGATGTCAACCCATTGCCCTCTGGCTGATGAACAGGCAAGGCTCTCATAACCCAGAATCTAGAGAGATTGAGGGGCTCCACAACTTAACCAGTCTCAAAGACAATATCGTTACCAACTACAGAAATGGAAACTTCAGGAATACAAATGTATGTGATCATTTCGATTATATATTTGAATAAAGTTACTTAACTTTTTAAAATTTGTAAAATACGACATTATATTCAAATGACTTACAGGAATAACTTCATCAAGCATATAAACCGTAGCGTGGGTTTCAGCTATGAGTTTTAAGTCAAAAGAAACATGAGTTTATCGCTTATCTTCACAAGGCATTATTAGCGTTGTTTTCTTATGACTTCAAAGCTGAATGCAAAACCGATCGCTTACACTAGGATTTCTCTCTTTGAGTGTGCTATAAAATGCCTAAAATCTAGTTTATCTTAAACTTACCCACTACCCCACTAGCAACGTATCTGCACTTCTGACTTCAACCTCCTGGAGCGGTGGACGTGGAACCCGCGCCTCAACCAAACGTTCGCGGGAGACCTCACCAGCGACGGGTACATCAGCACACAGCAACTAGCGCAAGCCTGGAAACAGAAGTACCCTGGCTTGCTCACGGACAATAGACACAATTACTTGGTACTGAATTGCTTATCTACATCATATACGTCGTAATAGTACTTACTTTGGGCTATATAAAATGTAAAATATTAATATTATATTGTTATAACACTAGGTTTCACCCACGACTGCGCCCGCGTGGAATTCGGTCTCTCACAAATGTTATATAATATAGCCAATAACCTTCCTAGATAAATGGACTATCCAGGACAAAAAGATTTTTTTAATTCGAACTAGTAGTTCCAGAGATTACCCCCTACAACCTTATAACTTAACCTGCTTATAATATTACTCTAGATCAACAAATTGTTAGTTTATTAACAACTTGTTTATCTATTCAGTTACAGACATAGGTACGAAATAGGAAGTATACTGTCATAAATTTAAATTAAACAAACCACATTTACACATTACAGTTGACTATGGACTTTCTGACTTTACGATAAACATCAATTTAAATTTAGAACTCGGTAGATTTGAACGGATGCGTAGTTGCGTGCCACATACGAATAAGTTTGAGTAGCTCACAAGAAGTTACGCAATATGATATTCCGTCAAAGAAGTCTTTGGGTTACATAGGATCGGTTGTCCATCCTGTTACGTATGACTATATCTATTCAGTACAGTACGTATTACAAAAAAAAATGAGGAAAATAGCTCAAAGAAACCACAGGGCTCACATGGCTTATTTTAATGAGAACCAAATTCTTGAAATAATATATTTTTTTTATTTAAAAATTTTTTGATGCTGAAGGTAATAACGTTGTTGAAGCTTGCAATATATAGAGTCCTCCAAAGTATTAACTCTCCCCAAGTACCTATATTAAACACTTACCTTTATGTATGAGATGCAATGTAGATCTACATTAGCATAATTGATATAATTCATTCGTTCATATTTCAGTTCAAATATGTCAACGACCAGCGGTCAAGTACCTCGTTCCGTGCGTTCACCGAAGGTCTGTTCAAAACGCAAGCGGACGGATATGACCTGCCAAAAGAAAATGACGACAAAATCATAAGGGTGAGATTTGTGCATTTATGAGAATAATTTAATAAGCATGAGAGGAATAACAAGTCAGTTGAATAATGACTCTTATTACCCACATATTACGACAAAAAGCAAACTTTATCAGCAAGCAACAGCTGTGCGGTACCTACATTTTATTTATGTATGTTTTTTCAATTGAATACTTAATATTTCAATTATTCATAACGCGAAAATTAATGTTTTTGTTTCAGCCATACAAATACTGTGATGCTTGGAAGAAAAACGTTGAAGAAAATAAAGAGACTCTCGCGCAGAAAGATATATTCGAGTCCAAGCGTGAATATAAGGAAGTAAGTATTTTTATAGGTATCTCAAGCGTAGAGCAATAATTTATTCTACATCAGACATTACTTTTATACTTACAAAAAAGTCTCACTTTTATGTATCGAACTTTGTACTTTGCGGTCAGAAGTACAAAAAGGATGGAACGCCAACATATTGTCACGTGACAGACATGAAACTGCCTCTCACATGTGTGACTTTGAGTACGTTTTGCCAAAAACTTTGCATTTAAAATAAACGTTAATTTCATTTTGAAAATGAAAAAATATATAATATATGATAATACCTTAAATATAAGTTGAATGTTTTTGATAGAATGAAATTTGGTAGAGAGGGGTTAAAAAATCCGGTAATTTCTATATTCAATCTATTTCATACAATGACAAGAACACAGAACACTAACACTCACCTACCCAGTGTCGCGGTGTTATATGGCCCGTACTCCTCATGTAACTTATATGCCCGGCAGTTCAGGTAGGGAATACATATAGAATAGGAAAATCGGTATATATACCTACTTATACTTACGTACTTTACTTCCTGTCGCAGATGTTGACGAACGTTTCTCTGAGGTTGGGCTTCAACTACGATATCGAGCCGCAGATACTGCGCAACATCTACCAGATGTGTCGCTACAACAAGGCTTGGGACGTCACGCAGATCTCGCCTTGGTGTGCTGTAAGTGATTTTTGAAACAAACTTAGTAGAAAAATACATCCACGCGTCGCATCCCATCCAATCCCTTGTGGGCGCTGAAGGGACGCCCCCTTCAGGCCTGCAGCGCCCCTAAGAGACCCAGAAAAAAAATGGGGTCCTTTTGTAGAGACTTGGGTGGTGGGTGATATGTAATTTCATTTAGCTAGGAGGCCTCTTAGACACCGACTGCATGAGCTCTCGATTCTCAACTACAACTTGTCAACATCAACTAATAGTAAAGAAATGGGGGGCTAAAACATAATTTATTCCTAAATTGGGCAGTACACAAAATAAGTTTGGGAACCTCTGTGTTATAAGATCAATTTGCAACTTGTAATGACAAATATGTAGGTTTTAAGATATCAAATGATCCAGGACAATTTTTATGGCAACCGCTTTCCCCTACCAATCCGCAATGGGCCCCCTGTTTCTCCAATGTAGGGAAGCCTATGCTTAGCAGTATAACTAAAAAGGCCATTTGGAAAAATATCCAATCTTTCAAACTAGAAACAAATGTTTAAATGAGGACAATGGGACCCATTTAATTTTTTTGACATTAAATATTAAAGTTGTTTCTTTACTATACTTTATTTGCAAAAAACGTGCTCGTGGAAATATAATAATTTTCTTATAAATTATAAAGTAGACGTTAGTAAAGAAAGTAAAACGTCGCGAGTTCAATTGCCGCCACAGGATATGATTTCATTTTTCCAGTTTGTCAAGTCTTTTATTGGGTTTAGGCATTCAGCCGCGAGGATCTCCGACGGCTGGAGTACGCTGAAGACCTGGAGACGTACTACAAGTTCGGTTACGGAACTGACCTCAACAAAAAGGTCGGCTGCGCTTACATCAAAGACATGATTACCTTCTTCAACAAACATGTCCAAAATGGTGAGAATATTTTTTAATTAATCTTACACTGTTTATGTCATGTGATTAGATTTTGTATACATACTACTGCAAGTCACAAGCCAACAAAAAAACACAAAAACAACACAAAAAGAACCTAACAAAACCACACAAAATGCTAAAACAACCAATACCGACAGATTATTTTGCTAACAGCACCATTGGATTTTAATATTGACATATTTCATATGTAGAAATGTCAGCCAAGTGTATTTTCGATCGAAAAGCATCACCTAAGGATTATCAATACGTTAGCAAAACCTCGACCTCATAATTTACAGGAACTATTGCATAATAATAATAGTTTATTTTCGGACCGGATTATATAATCATTTTGTTAATCTTGTAACTTGAAAACAAAATTGTTACTACTAATTATTGACTGCTAAAACGAGTTTCATAATATTTCTAATTGTCAAATTCAACGCCTGGTTAGAAAAACTATTTTTCTAACAAGCAAGCCAAACTATTCGTAGTTAGATTATTGAAAAACAAATATTTGATGAATGCTTGATGAAAACGGGGATCACGTAAATTGTACTTAAAATAAAAATAGATATAACCTATAACATATCATCTCTGTTCTTTTTAATCAACACAATTGCTTCTAATTAACAGACACGGTCAGTTAATTGTATTATACACTGAAGGTTAATATTAACGGCGAGGCTGTCACTTGTTTTATGATATTTTCATTTTTATGAAGAATATTTACATTATTCTGCCGTTATCAGGTATCGTCAATAAAAAGCTTTAAGAGCACAGAAAAGCCTAAGTTACAAAATACTGACCTCTTTATTAAATTAATGTAAAATTTAAAGAGAACTTAATTTTATGACAAAATGAATTTTAATTGAGAAATAATGGTTCTTAAGATAGCAGTAAGGTAAACTTTTTTGTCTAGAAGCCTAGACATGTTTTTTTTTTAACAAGCACAGCAAATGACTCGACACCACCTGATGGTAAGGATTCCATGAGCTTGTATAGCTAGTGCGGCATGTGACATCAGTATGTCGCATAGGGCAGTCCCTAGCCGCCTCCACCTTGTCGGCCCAAAAAGTGCCTTGTCACGCTTCCTTTGAAGGAACCCATGTTTTATGAAGGATGAAGTACGTGTGCCTTTGCTATAGTTTTATTAAAAGTTTCATATTTTCTATTGATTAATAATAATTTGTTCCAGAATTACCTCAGCAGCCACGAGTGTCGATTCATTTAACCGAAGCAGCTGACATCATGCTGACCTTGGGAGCCCTGGGAACACACCAAGACACCGCTCCGCTAACGGGCGACAACTACCACACCGGGCCCATACAAGCCCGCAAATGGTCTTCATCCACCATGTCGCCGTTTAACGCTAATATAGCCGCCGTACTGTACAAGTAAGTGATGATAGGATTATTCTCTAATTATGTGACTCCGCTGTAAAGGTACTTCCCTTCAGATTTATTGTATCTTAATTGTGGGCTTATTACGATTTTTTGTACATAACCTGGTGAAACAGTAAAATAGTTCATTATTAAAGAATAGTCCTTCGAGCCGGATCATTAAATAAGACTCTAATTCAAAGATGTATAAATATAAAAGGATATTCAAAAGGGCAACTGATTCCTCGCCCCTGCGCCCCTCTAGGATCTGTGCAACTAGACAGATGTAATGAAAACAAATATATCGAGTTTAAAAATTTGTATCATCAAATACTGAAATTAGTAGGCATTTTATCATGCAACTAATGCTGGGATTCAATATACTGTGTACGGATGGTTGTGTGAATGGCTCGGACTTTGGATGTTTCTAGATCTCTGGATTCAAAAGGTTAAGACTTATTCAAATACCACTAACTGTATTGTAACTTCTGAGAGTAAGTAGAGCTCAAATCAACTCTCATTGTTGTACACCCACAGATGCACACTGAACGGGAACTTCCAAATCAACGACAAATACCAAGTGTTGTTCCTAGAGAATGAAAAACCCATATCGTTCGAGGGTTGCCGCGTCGGCCTCTGCGATTGGTCGCGCGTCAACACTTTGATTGGCGAAATTGCTAACTCATGCAATTTGGAATCGTGCAACGCTGCCACCAGAATCAGCTACCTCTTCGCAACCATCGTTGCTGTGGGTGCGGCCCTCTTCAATTTTGTAATATTATAAAATAGCAATCGTTTTATAATAGGAGTCAAACAGTAACTTTAAAGACGAGTTTTAATTCTATGGTCCAGTTTGACAACGCAAAACACACAAATATTGTCATATCAAGAATAGTCCTGTTAATATTGACAAAATAAATAAGATTTTTTTACAAAAAATGAATCTCCTTGCAAGAAGGTACAAAATGGCAAATTTTTATAGTTTCATGTCTATAAACCCTAAAAGATATAGATTATAGTTTTTGTTTTCATAAATTTTATTCTCTTCTAAGTAAAATTGTAATTTTTATACCATGTTCTATCACTATGATGAGGTTTGGCGAATTAAAAATTCTACTTTAGATTTTTTGATCTGATCAATTGGTTAGGTACTTAAAACTAACGGTACGGAAAGAAAAAGTCAATTTATCTTTTAGTCGCACACAAATTAAAAGGTTCTACCTCAAATTTCTTAAATCAATTTGGACGGAGCTCAGGCTAGCGATTTCCTAGCCCCGCCTGGATGACGTAAGCTCTGATTGTCTATTCTCAAGGAACGGGAGTTTTAATGAGCACTTATTTGATATATGTTTTTTCAATGGTGTTCAGAGTGTAGTCAACACTGAACACCGTTTATCAATTTATTTATGGTTCGTATTAAATCATTTTGAATATTTATTCATTGAAGTATACAGTGTATTAAATACACAGTACTTACATACTTACCAAAGTATAATAGTGAAATAACCCTTTATGTACATAAAAATCAGTTCTCAACATGTCCATTAATAATTTACCTACATTATCACTAAATCGAAGTTAACCGCTAGGTATCGCTATTTATTATAACCATTTTATGTAACTGTTGAAAGTTTTAAGTGAACACAAAACCAAAGTGAACAACTTATTTTCAGTGGGCAGATATCTTTTTAGGCTTTTTAGAACCTACTCATTATCATTATGACGATTTATCTTAGTAATATGTCCATAATAATATGACAATGCCCTGCCTATTTGCTAACTCATTTTACAATAAAAGTGATAATCACCCAGCAAATTGTTTATTCATTGTTGCATTGCAACGCAAGTTCAACTACAACATCAAAGTAAAGTAACATTGGACTCGATGAAATCCGTTGCTGGTTGCCAACCTATTTTAGCTAATAGGGCACCGATTTCGGTGCGTATTGCCACCGAATTCTTATTGGCTTATTTCAACTTTGAGGAAGACATTCTGATTTAAAATATGACAGACAGTAAAAAATAGCTGAATTACCCGTCCAGACTTTTGCATCAACTTAAAAAACTAATATTTATCTGTTGTTTAATAAAAGTCATTTTATAACTGACATGTAAAACTTGATTAATATGTGTTTATCACGATAGTATTTATTTATAAGTCATACCTGTAAAATTGTATTGTTTGTGATCGAACTAGAATATTAAACGGCCGTCTGGTCGAGTGGTCAGTACCCTTGTCTACTTTGCTGAGTATGAATATTTGTTCATAAGGCATGGATATTCTTGTTTATTTAGTAAATTTCTGATATTTTTATACATATTATTATTTTTTTACTATCTAGAATTCTCCGTTATCTAGGATCTCTATCTTTTTTTAATCTAACATATTTAATGAGGCTTTAGTACGCTCTAGGCGACTATGTCAGCCTCATTGGTTAACTCTAAACTAATTGAGTTAGTAATTGATATTATTAAATAAATTTAACATATACAGGATTTTGCTTATTATTATGCTTACTTTAGGCTAGATAAAAGATGTGAATTTCAGAAATATTATTAATTTATTTATGTACATATAAATGGTTAAAATGAAACTGACATAAAGGAATTGATTTATGGCATTGTTTATTTCTAAAGAAATTTCTACCAACAGACCTGCGACAGGAATTTGTGATTAAATAGTTATTATTTAAAAATCAATTATAACATAGAAATAAATAGTATATATTCAATTATGTTAAGTCTCCTATATACTCTCCTATCCTAGCAAAGTGAGCGATTTTTCGTAGCGGTCTAAACTGACCCAAAAGGATTATTTATTTAAGATCAAATAAAACGTGCCGCTTCTACAGTGTCACATAAAATAATTTGGATCTGACAAACTAATGCTTTTTATGAAACGTATCTGTGACTGTACTAATATTTTTTAAATTATTATGTAATTTTATGCCATATTTTTACTTATTGTTTTTAATTAGATTGATAATATATCAATTATTGAGGAAATTAATCTTTTTGACATGTTTTAATATAAAGACAATTTTATGAAATATTTTCTATTTTATATAATAACATCTTTTTAATGTTACTGATTCTGTTTTTGATGTTAGTGTTTTAAATATTCTATTGTTGTTGCGAATAGCGCTAAATAGTATTATTAAATAGAATTTAATAAAATTTATTTTACAAAAAAATTGTTTTTATTTTAACAATATTGGACAAAATGACATAATATGTCATTTTATCTAATAAATGGAGTTAGGCCACTTTCAAACTACACGGCTCAGTTATTCAATTAATTCGGAAAACTTATGTGTAAAAAATATATCGTTTTTTCTCTGAATAAAAGCAATCTGAAGTGCGTCACTGATAAATAACATGAAGTTGTACATGTAACCATGGTAACCGGCAGAAAATTGAAAAACGGAGTTAGGCCACTTTCAAAATAAGCGGCTCATATATTGGAAGTTACAATGCGATGAGAATAATGGCCGCCATACACCTAATATATAACGCCAAAATGCTTTCAAAACGCCAATGCAGTAATGTGTTGTTAGATGTTAGTACAAATAAAATATTTTTAACAAATTATCAATTTTCCAATTAATTACAAATTTTCAATAATAGTCGTGATGGCAGCCATACACGTAGTGATATACTTTCAAAAAGTTAAAGTTACACTGAAATATACCTACAGTAATCTGTTAAAAGATTTAATCTTGTGCATGTATTAAGAGTAAAACTTAGTCTCCAAGATAATTTTTTCCCATGATTACTAAGGCTAAGATGTTATTAAGCCTTATTAAAATTATCAAAATCATAAAAAATACCAGATTTTCTGCTGTGTTCAAACATCTATCAAACTAATTATGACAATATGATTATACAAAAAGGAAAACATAGGAACACAACCAAATAATATTTTTTTTAATGATTAAATCAGTCCGATGTGAAGAAAAAAGGGGACAATTAAATTTAAGTTCCCCTTTCACTATAATGCAACCAAAAAAAGACAGATAAATGGCGACTGAAGCGTTTTTGCCTTATTTTAATGCGCATCATAAAACATGACGATTAAAATATGACAAAACGTGACATTCACTAAAGTCATTCTATCCTTTTTTACTAAATTGATTTAAAAGAGATAGAAATAAATAAAATTAAATTTAGTCCATGTACAACGGAATTGAGGAACTTATTATTCAAAATATAAAAAAAAGTTCATACTATTAGTTCGGACGAATGACTTTTTGAAGACCTTCCTTTGCGGTGATTTTTTTTTTGAGTGACAATAGTCAGTGGTGCAATCAAATTCCTATTTATTGCAGAGTAGGCAGGTACTGGGATATTTTATATAAATCGATATATTTAATTTAACCTGGTATTACCCACGGTAAAATTGAATACGAAGATTATACTATCATACGAAGTTTAAATTAATATAGTATATAAAGACTTCAAAACTTTTTGTTTATTTATTTATAAATAAAATAACAACTTATCAATAAATCACAATGCAATGGTGTCATACACAAGACATTTAAATCTATACTTGGGTCAACCTATTGTTAAAATTAATATACAAAAAAAATATCACAACGGCGTTTGTTCTAAAGATAAATAGCGGTAGATTACCAGTAATAATCAGATTATCTATAATAATACAATACAATATACTACTATCGAACTGAGTCTGTTTTATTTTGTTAAAAAACAAATATTATAAAGGTGGTGAGTTTATGTTTGATAGAACGCACTAATCTCAGGATCTCACTGATTCAAATAGAAAAATGATTTTTGTGTTGGATAATCCATTTACTTGGTCGCCATTTTATCATCACATCACGCTGCGATCTATAGGAGCCAAGCATCAATGAAAAATGTTACAAAACGGGAAAGAACTCTTCCTTTTCAGAGGTTTCGTTACGTTCGCTGCGTAAACGGGCAAAGTGACGCAAAAATAATGCATCCCGGAATTGTTTTCCTTTAAACATTCTAAAAGCGACAGCATACATCTATCTTTTAAGGTTAACTCACTAAAACTTTGTTAGGTAATCAAATTTGTCCTATAAGAATGCATTATCTACGAATGTGTTATGTTGATGGTTATTTTATTCCTTAACCAAACAAATACTCAAGTAAAATCTTGTAACCTATCCACCTACGTACGAATAGTTGATATTTTCGGAAATCCACACGTATGAAATCGCGGACAAAACTAGTTTGTTAATGAAGGCAGATAAAGACTGCTACAGGTTTAATGTATTGATATATAGTGCCAAGAAACTCAATATAATTAAAATTTAATTATGTACGGACTGGCTTGACAGGTCATCGCTCGTAAGAGGCCACTTCACCCGATCGCAAACCGTCCCCGCGACTAGCGATACGGATGCCAGTAGCCCACTCGGTGTCCATCTGCTTATCTACGCGCCTTACGCAATGATGTGATGGTGGCTCTTCACATCGCCATTCGATATTCACATTTTTATTCAATTGGTTTGTTTATATTCGACAAATCCGAAAAACAAGAACACACTATCCATACATCAACCGTTCCGTGTTGGTATAATGATCATGAAATAATCACTTCCAAAATTAAAATGACTAACGTAAGCACGCTGCGAGATTGTTTCGATTTAGAACCTTTCATATGACCTAATCTTTATCTGAAACGAACCGATGCTCATCTACAGCCTATATACGTTTCTTCTGGGCACAGGCCTTCGCAGAGTTTGGTCCATAACACCACCTTGCGGGCCCATCAGCTTAACGTGAAGCACAGCGGATCTCAAGATAGCAATTATGTCAATCTTTGAGATAATTGGCGAAAGTTGCTTTGTTTCGTTATCGAAACCAGAGCGTTCAAACCACTATGATAAGGAGCTAGACCAACTAATCCTACTAATCTATTAGTTTTCATAGTCTCCCTAACAATCAAAAAACCGGCTTTACCAACTTCAAATGCTTTTATAGTGTTTTGTTCGATTTATCTTATCATATCTTGGGACCATTACAGAAAGAGACCATCCGTGATTTTGTCTGCCTGATTTTACCTCTCCCCTTGTCTGCTCGAATTTAATTCAGGGGTGATTACTATAGTAAAAAAAACACAAATAATAAACAATTGTAAAATGACGATCTTATAGCTGACATGCTAATCAACAAAACTGTCATTTCTGCTACTTGGGATTTCTTTCGATAGATGGCGTTCGTGGTAGGTGAAGTAAAGTACTATGGGGTAAAGTTCTAAAATTATAAATGTACTGTTGGTTAGACCGACTTCTATTTCTTCTTTACATTTTTTTCTTTGATACAGAGGTGGTTTAAAAAACTAAAGACAAGCTAAATATAATAATAAAGTGTGGGCATTTTGGAAAATCGGCTAAGTGACGTGCTGTATTAAACTGTAATTTTATTCCATCGCTATTTCGTCTAACTTTTAGAATAGATGACGACTTTAATAGAGGTCATCTAGTATTATAAATGTGAAATAGATTAGATGTTTCTTATTCCATCATACAGGGAAAAACAAGGACTTGGCACACAAGAGATTCGTTAAAAAAATCAGACTTCTTTCCAAGCTCAAGCTTAAGTCTAATTTCTGGACTCTACACAGATAAAGACGCTTCCACTAGCTGAAACTAGTTAAGAATATTTGGAACACTTAGGGACAAAACTCCGCAATACCTATTATGTATACGAACCCTTCTTTCCGTTGAGTTTAATACCTGTTTATTTTTCCAACTTGAACTCTATGGACTTAATAATTAAAAGTTCATTGAATACTAAAAAATACCCTCCAACTTCCAATTTTGCACAGAATAGATGTAAGTTCCACTTGAAACCATATTTGTATAACGAGTTAGTTTATTTATTCTAACATAAAACTCAACTCTTAAATAACTCAACAAAATATGTTGTGCTGTATCGTTAGGAACCTCACTGGACAAACCATCCATCATATATAATGGTGAAAACCTAGAGTCAGTGTTATAAATAGTTTGATGTCTATTTACAATGCAAATTTGTATTCAAAATTTCAAATAACTATTGCATACTGTAATGATCTTTTCAATTTTTTTTGCCAAGCTGTACAGTAACATACGCGTAATAAATCCACATTTTAATATTTAAGCCGCGTCAAATATGATTGTTGTATAAAAATTAGAAAAACATGCCATATATTTTTCTTCTATTTTTTGTTTTATATTTAAGTCAATTGCAAATAACTGGTTAAGATGGAGTTGCCCGCAAATTGTGACGAGCCATGAAAATGATTTCACTTTAGTAACTTGGCGTAAGATTTGCCAAAAACGTATTATAGCAACAAAATAAAATTCACTTTTAAAATAGTATTACTTTTTTTGATAACTTTGAAAATGAAACATATTAAAATACGATCAGTATTAATAGAATATTTATTGACCTTCCTTTGTGGAGTGAAGTCAGTGGTGTGGTCCTATTCTTATTTTAACTGCATTAGTGAAATTAAGAAAGGCGGCAGTTTTCAACAGTCTTAAATGTAGGTATATAGAAACATCGCCATAAATGCCTCCTAAAACGGTCTATGATTTATTCAAAGCTGTTTAAATTTAAGTCATTTGAAAAATGGGAAAAACTGGATTAATGACTCAAAATTTTGATTTTGTTCTGTTCAACTAATTTAAGTAAGGTCTATGTCTTACAATAAGTTTATAATAGGACTGACATATTCTATAGAATAAAAGTCCTAAAAAAATGTCAGAAATTTTGCATTGGGCAGTGTCTATATGTAGCGTCTTCAGCACTTCTGCAAGATATAATCGGTTATATTATACGTTATACATTTCAATATTATGCCACTTGGTTTATATTAATTAACAAATTAATAAAAAATTTATAACACAATTGTGTGTACAATACAACACACACTTTGGATTCCAGGGTTGAGAGTAATACTTATTTATAAAAAAGATATAACTATGTGTAATGATTTAAAAAAATAGTTAAGAAAACAATGTTTTTGTATTTATGTTTAGCCTTTTATTCAAGCTAGGGCAACATGCTGGATCCAGAAAAAGGCGCGCGGTGATATTTGAAAAAAAAAATATACTTAACATGGTTTTTACTTATTCTAGTTACTTTTGGATCTTATATATCACTTCGTCTGACTACTGACAAAACCTATATAGCGCATCTTGCTTCATAGCAATTTGAAAAAATGTTTGTTTAATTTGCAGTTCCCTGTAAGGATTCTTGTCAGTACGCAGGTGTCTTTTGAGTTGTAGTAACTCTCTAGACAACTTAATGTTGAATCCTTTTATTAGTGCTTTCGAATGTTTTGTCCTTTTACGGACTTCCACAATTGTCTTTACTTAACTATAATGAATTATTTATTTACACTATATTAAAAAAAAATGACTGGATTACTGCCAACCCTAGCAACCATCAAATATCACACCCACTAAATTTAACTAAATTCTGTGGAAGAAAGTAACAAAATATATTGAAATAATATATAATTATTTGCCTTTCATTATTAAAAAAGAACTAATTTATAAACCAGCTAACCTAAGTCACAGATAGATTTTTGTTACACCTGATACAAATGCATACAATCTATATATACAGGATGTACAATTAAGCATACATTTCATTGTCTATGGTGTTATTTTTGCATGGAAATAACACAAATTTCATGGCAATGTTCAAAAATAAATTTGAAAACCATAGCTAAAAGAATCACATCAATATTATAAACACAAAAAGTAGTTAAGTCAGACATAAAGTGTTTCTAATTTCACTTACATGTATAATTTCGGAAAGTATAAACAAGATAGAATGAAGGTGGCCAGTGACGATTAAACATTTATTAAATTTGATAACCTACCTATCGGGCTCGGATCATATAGCCTCATGTGCACTACTGGAGCTTATATTGCGAGTCCGTTTACCACTACCAGTAAAAGATTTATTTTTGTGTCTCTTTCTTTCACTGTCTTCTTCACTAACACTGTTGCACCTGGGCTTGGGGCTCATCATGGTGTCTGAACTGACGGACTCCCTCTGAGACTTCTTTCGTTGTCGTTTTGGTACATTTTCACCAATCAGCATCTCGTTGAACTGTCTCTGACGGGCCTCCCAGTACAAGTTCTGACGCTGCATGACATCGGGGTACTTGTTCTCGAAGGCGACGTCTGGTGGTATGAGAAGCTCCCAGCCGGTGGCGGGGTTGTACTTGGCCACGGAACGGAGGATGTCCAGCACGTCTCGGGGCGGAAGACGCACCGTGGCCGCCACCTTGCGGCGGTCGACATACGGGTGCTGGGTGAACAGGTACAGCTGAAACAATACGCTAATATAATTCATCATTGCTATTAACTAAAAATGCAGTATCTTCCCTTTATGTTTATATTATTGGTTAGGTTTTTCAATGTCAGATTAACATTAAAATTAGGGGACATATAAAATAAGATACACTAGAGCATATCTTCCAAAATTCCGGTTAAATAGTGCTTTCTCTTTTGATTAAGTTATTGCAAAATTAAATTAATAATCCTCTGAATGTCCGTCACCTTTCATTTTTCCCTAGCCCCAAATTACCAGTACTTTTATTAAATTTATTTCCATTAACAACATTAAACTATAAAACTCATGCTTATACTTTAAGCATTAGTATATTTTATTATATTTACTAACAATCTAACATAAATATTGTGTTTGTTTCAAGCCACAGATTCGCGACAAGAAGTTATTAGCCTATAAACAAAATAAAACTGTCATCAAAAACTACAGTACAACAAAGCCATAAATAGCCATATTAAAGGAAGTACATAAGGCATATAATCTATATGGGCTATCGCTGTTCCCAGTTCCGTGCTCACCACGTGGTCCCGCGCGGCGCACATGAGGGCCGGCGGCGCGGGGCCGGGCCCGGGCCTCGTGTACAGCTCGCCGGAGCGCACGGCCCACACGCCGCGCACGCAGCACGCGCACGCGTTCAGCGCCGCCAGCAGCGAGCTCTCGCTCAGCGGACCCTCCTCAGTGCGCACCATAGCGCGTAGCTCGTTAAACAGCATCAGTTTTGCTGAAATATAACAAATACAAAATAAAACCAGATACCGGTCAGAAGTTTTTAAGTTGGCAAATGGCACTGTTTAGAAATATACGAAACTAATGATGTATGCTCTTTAAAATTGGTTAAACCGTTTGATTTACAAGTGACAATGGAACAGACAAACAATCCCACAGAGATACATACGTGCGAAGAACTTCTGGTCAAATAAACAGAAATGCTGACTAACATCTTGAAAATTCTGTGCAATAGGCAAGTCGAATAATCAACCAATCCCGCGCCACCATTTTCTACCCAGTACTCGATTTTACAACGGCCGCTTGGTCGAATGGTCATTACACATGTCTTCTTAACCAGAGTTCCTGGGTTCAAATACTAGTAGTAGAAGATGATTGTATGTTTATTTAATTTATTTCTAATATTAATATACATATTACTATCTATATTTCTCAGTTACCTAGTACCCATAAAACAAGCCTTTAATGAAGATTGGGGTTAGATAAGTGTGAGATAAATTATATTATTATTATAATAATACATCATACAGTGCATAGTCTTTTATTTTTAAGCAAAACCCAAACCTTGTATTATAGAATTGTGTGCATGAAGTCATTTAAAGTTATTAATGTATGTAAAGCCACAGATACAGATATAGCATTTTATTTTTAATTCCCCACCTCCGATAAGTATTTCCTTGAGCTGTTCCTGTGGAGTGGGCAGCTTGGAGGGCGCCACGTCTGCCTCATCCAACGGTGGAGGCGGCACTAACGATCTCACGTAATCTCGCGAGCGTAATGTCAACGCAGACCCGTCAGAGGTTGTCATACTGAACAGCTTCAGACGTTCCAGCTAGGGGTTGAATATTCAATAAACTCAACTGTTAGAACTTTTTGGTATCTCTCTTAGTTAGGCTAAGGACGCACTGAAAAATCTGACCACGCTTGAATTTTATCTTGCGGTTTCTAATCCATATGTGGAATTTAATTTACATGGACAGCAAATTAAAATGAACTGGTAGAAATTTACAAAAATGCAATTTTTGTAAATTTCTACCAATTCTAGTGCACAAAACATTCATTGATGTGGAATGTTTTTAGCAAGTGCACCAACAATTTCCATATTCCCTGTTAATAATAGAAAATATGGAAAATAAAGATTGGTGATTAATAGAGAAAGATAATAAATAGAGTGGTGATTTTATTCATTGGGGGTTGGCCTTTACAGAAATGTAAAATTAACTAGTGATACATATGATATTAAACCTCATTTCAAAACCTCTTCAAACCAAGTAAAAAGATTTTAATAAAAAAATATTTTGATAAAGCACTCACATCTGCATGATCAGTGTCTGAATGCTTCCACATGGCGTCATACCAAGGCTCATCACTTATTTTCTGAGATATTGTTTCAAAGGATTTCTCTCGCGCCTTCTTTGCCAAGTCAGTCTCTTGACGTGCAAATTTCACAGTCACCTGATTAAAAATTTGGTAATTGTTAAATGTAGCAAAAAAAAACATAATGTTAATTACAATAGAACATGGAACTTTACAGACTGAATTTTTAATGTCTAACACACAAATTTAATTGTTTTTTTTTAAAGCAAGTGTTGTTATCAGCTAAATACTCAAAATATATGGATAAAAATCAAAGAGGAAAGTTGCAGATTTTACAATTAATGTTTGAGTTGTTAACCGCAAACATTAATTATAGCCCTTAGGCTATCAATAAGATTATTAATCTTTAAAAATTATTAGCTTTGAATAATTATATTTCAATTTGTTACATATTTAGGCTTAGTTTTTTCCAAAACACCAGGCACAAGTTTGAAATTCATAAAAAATTTAACTGTGCAATATGCATATTGAAAATCACCTGCTTTGGTTCAGGCTCCTTCTCCTCATCATCAGATTGGTCTGATTTGCTCTTATCCTTATTACGCTTGTCTTGCTTATCATAATATGAATATGCAGGCCTCATCTGCACTATACCTACAGTATAAATAAAATATGTATGCAGAATTTTTGTATGTTTTATCAGTTATATGTTCACAATACCATATCTGGCCAAATCACTGATAAAACAAAATTAAAATCATCTGTTGTACAAAAGTTACAACAAAATATATTTTGTTCAAATTTAAAGTGTTTAAATGATTCGCAGAATTGAGATGGCAGAATAAAATTGAATGGATCTGATATACAGATTATATATTATCAAACAGTGGTTCAAAATCTCTAGCCTTCCCATTTTCTATTCACTTTAGTCAATGTTACTACTTACAATATTAACTATAATTTATAACAATACCTTGAATAGGTGTACAATGTAATTCTTTGTCTTGCAATATGGCAACAGCATAATGTTGTGTCTCCACACAGGGTTTACTACTTTCATAAATTATTTTATCCATAATACCACTCCTAAAGTACTGGGTTTTATCTTTTTCCTTAACATGCCATGACGATTCCTAAAATTAAGAAATCCATGCTATTAACATTCCAAACAAATGATCATGCAATAACAAAATTATATATATTGAGTTTGACCTGCTGGCCATCAGTGTTTAGAGCTATCTGTTCGCCTTTAGAAGTGCAGTAATTATCGCTATACGTATCCAACCCAACTTCCAAACGGACCAGCTGGTTCTTGGGCTTGATTGAGGCATTGGTAACTTGAACATCCTTCCACGCTCTTTCAGCTGGTCGAACTGGATATTGATAAATATACAGATTTTTAGACAACGCTTGAGATAAGTATACCGGTATCTGAAATTCAAATAGGTATGCAATTTGTATTTGATAATAATATAACCTATCACCACGTTGTCCAAAACAAAAA
Organism: Acentria ephemerella; assembly: GCA_943193645.1. NCBI lineage: Eukaryota > Metazoa > Arthropoda > Insecta > Lepidoptera > Crambidae > Acentria > Acentria ephemerella. Next base: position 2,330,419 of record OW971886.1, on the reverse strand, counting down.
AAATATCAATACCTCTTGTACAACAGGATCATCTTCTTCCATTTTGTAAGAATATCGCTCTTTTTTAAGTCGTTATACCATTTCCCTAGCTAAGAATGAAATAAATTCATGAACAAAATGCCTCAACTATTCAAACTACGTAATAGAATTTTATTAGAAGAAAGATGAAACCAATGAAACAAAATTATTTCCATTTCTATTGTCACTGTCAGTGCCACAAATGGTTACAGATAAGTATAAGCCAAATGTCAACGCAGAGTTTTCGCGATTTTTTTTGTTTTTTGTTTAATTCTCCCTATTATAGGGAAAGCAAAAAAACTAAAACCTAAACAGACATTCTGACTCCATTATTGTAAATGGAATGTAATGTTAATGATAACAATATGATTATGTTAAAGAGTATGATAAAATGATACCCAAATGAGAACAGAATGATACAATGATGATAAATAAATGAACTTACCCTGTAAATGAAAGAATGGAAATAAAATTCTGAGTAATCTCACGTAAGGTACTAATCAACACTGGACAATGTATCGTATTTCACAGGATAACGATTGTTTTAGGCATGAAACTACACCAAATTCATGACAAAATTTCACTACAGCACAATACACTACATAAAATATACAACACCGAACCTACCCCACCATTACGCACCTATAATTTTTCTTTTGAGTTTTTTTTTAATCTCCCTATTATAAGAAAGGCAAAGGAAACTCAAGCCCATACAACCATCTTTAATGTAGTTATTTCATGGCTCTTAGCTTCACTTTATCCACATCTATCTCACCACGTTAAAATGTATTGCTATTTTTCTTCGTTATTGCTCACCAATAAAGACAGACACTTGTTTTATAATATAAAACCAATTTTTTAACATATGTACTATTTTGTCTAGTGAGAATACGTATTAATACTGATACGTGTGTAAACTGTTGTTGATGATTTTAATGACCATTTTATAAAAATCAGATCACAATGATATAGGTTACGTCTTTTTCACAACTTTCCAACGCTAATATCAGTATTTTCGGCTCACAAGGACTTAGCACCTTTGCTTTTCTTTTAATTTGGAAATAAATGACATAAAGTGACGTTACATCAGAAAATTTAAAAAATTACTTTAAATTTCAAACAAAATTATTGAAAGCAAACGATTACAATCTGCTTGTTCCTAAAGCTTTCGTTTTTAATGTGAGAAAATTGGAATTATGAGTGTAATAGATGATAACTGGAATTTCTGTAGCAATATTAAGGCAGTGGAAAAGGAATATTTCGACAACTTTGAAAATAAAATTTATAATGTACAAGATTCAGTTCTAAAAGTACTAGAAGACTCTTTCAAACTACATAGGTTTGTTTTTAATGGCACAATAGATCCTAAAAATGATGATGAGTTGCAAAAATTAATCGATAAAAATAAACAACTTCGTTGTGATATTGATGCAAAATTGGAAGTACTTGGATATCAGCAGGCAAAATATAACAGTTATAAGAAAGGTATATATTTTGTTTGTTTGCTCTTGGAAACAATGCATAAATTCTGATTTTTGTATTTTTAAAATTAATTTTTGTTGTAATTCTTTGCTTAGATTTTTATATTTCTATTTATGTATTGATTTCAGATCAAAAACTGTTGTCACAGGAGGTCAAAGAGACACATGAAGCCTTTTTAATGGCCAAGAAGTTTTATAAAAAATATTTAAAAATGTACTATACTATTGAGTCAAGAAATAATATGAAACAAACATTATTTCTTCAGTTTTTCACAGATGCCAAGAAGGATTCTGAAAATTATTCAATTCGACTACTTCGAGACACAAAGACAGGAATGTATGAATGTAAGTTAAAATCCAGTGCTTAAAATCCAAGTCTTTGAGTTTTAATATCTTATTTCCAATACAGTATGTACAGTAATCATTTGAATGTGAATATGTATCAAATGGAATGTTATTTTAGGTGAGGATAGAAAAGTTTCTAGTAAAATGTGAATGAATCAGAAAAACTGTATTGGTATTAAGTTTATGTAGAATTGTTTTTTAAAGAGTTATTTCAACCCTTGTTCACTGATTGTAGGCAATTTTTTTGTTAATTAATGCAATATAATGATATTTTTTCAGTTTTGAGCAGTACACCTAAACTTAACTCAGAAAAGGAATTTCAGAAAATGTTGCAGGAAACAAATGATGTGCCTGAATTACTATGCTATATCCGACAAGCCTTCCTTGTATTAAAAGCCAACAAAAGTAATAAATAAAAGATGTGTAAATTAGTAGTAAGTTAATAATGATTAACTGGATAAGGAACAATTTTATGTCCATCATTGGTTGATTTACTTAGATAATTGAATCCATTTGAAACATAATGTATGTACATCATTACAATCTTAATGAATTATTATAAGGAAATTTAAGTGTCATAAATAAAAATAAAAATTAGAAATATAGAACTTCATTTATTAACATTACATACAAAATTTTAATAACAAACATAAATACAATTCCATCTGAGGTATAGCAGTTGAAAATACTGTTCTATTATTATTTTCATAGTTTGTGCTAGAGGGGAAGTACTTTAATAAATTACATCTAACATAGATTTTATTTCAACACAAATTTCCTATTTATATAATAAAACATTTTTCTCCATGTGGCATAGTGTAAACACTATAAAAAACATGCTAATAACATTTCAGTAAAACAATGAAGTATAACTGTAGGTCAGGATAAGAAAATACAACTAGTTACATATTATAATAAAATTATTAATTCTAAAATACTTATGGTAAACAGAATGAATAATGTCTAGTAAAGAATACAATTAGATACTCGATAACTTTGTCCAATACTAAAATAAACTTGGCTTCCCAATTGAAACATTAGCAATAAATGAATGTCTAATATTATGAAAACATAATTTCTCCTTTTAAATAACAGTGACAACTCAAATCTTCTTTAACATAAATTCGAACCTAAAAAAAATTAAACATGTCATATCCAGAGTCAAAATTGGTGCAATGTTAATTCACATTTATATAAAAAGATGTAATTTAAAAATGTGGCAATCATAGACAATATTTTAAATTAAAACTAGAGAAAATGATTTAATAAGGAATTGAAAACAACAGATTTTTGTTAATGGGTGATCTTCTGCTATAATTAATACATATCTGGGATGAAGCTCTAAATAAATAAATATAATCTAGCTGCAAGCCTCAATATTGTAGTAGCATATAATCAGGTCTGGCTGAAAACTGAAAAGAAAGATGGCGAATAACCATCTCTGATGGTTGCGTAATTCACCAAAATTAAAAGACAGTGAATTATTGCGTCCCACAAACCCATTCTACACTCTATATTTTCCATATCTATGATATACTTTCACATTCATTGCTATATAGGCAACAGTACAAAGGGATGGGGACGTTACAAACATCCAACAATAGGCATCTCAGGGAATAAATAAAAACTACCTGCAGACATTTACTAATTCTGCCTCATATCTATTAAAAATAAATAACAGTGCTGTCCAACATACAAATTGATCAGCTGTTTCATAAAGTGTATAGAAATACAAAAATATTTTTTATATTGATATGGCACAGTTTGCGAAGTACTTTTTATACTCAATTTTGATATTATATATTCCGTTAAATATTGGCCCAGATTCTATTATAGTGACACATAAAAAAAATAAGTTTTATTACTACCAGTACTACCACAGTATAAAGATCATTTTTATATTCTAAAAATGTCATTGTGTTATTGTGAACACAGTTAGTTTATTACTATATTGTGAACATATAAAAACTGATTACAACTCAAGCATATTCTTTTCAGATATGATGTAAACTCTTATTTACCTATTTCGAACTGTCAAATTGTGAACTTGTATTAAACTAGCATCCGACGGAAAGCACCTTGTACGCTGATTGGTTGAATGTATATAATAATGCACATATTAAATGCCTTTAACGGACAAAGTTATAAACTGACGGTATTCACAATATTACGACGACCTAAATAACACTTTACCATTAGCAAATGTATTGATTGATTAAATGTTAACCATACTTTTATTGTTTCTAAAAGTAATTAACCTTGTCTTTGTATAATGGAAGGGGGATAGAAAAATAGTTTTCTAGAATAACAATAAGATATGAAAATACATATATTAAAATATGAAATCAATTTTTAGGTAACCAATATGACATTATATAATTAACATTAAAGTAATAAGTAGTAGGCAGTATAATAATAACAATGCATATTGTTTATAATGACATTCAATAGATTTAAACACGTGTTTTATCACAACCATTACATAGCCACATTTTTAACCCAATATACTCAATGAAAAATATATATAGCTTTGAGGAACACACAGGCATATATATATATATATATATTAATTTACAATCACCTTATCAGGAGCTTTATAAAAATCTTATGGATATAATGATAAAATTCTCACCTGACCCTGCATACGACCATGACTTTGAATAACGAGACATTGCAAGCCTCGCAATGCTTTAAGATCACTAAGCCAACTTACGACATCACTGTCGGGGTATGGTGTTGTAAGCATTATCAGTAACCTTATTCAATAACAATGTCAATAAGGAAGTTGCTGCCTTTAATAAGTAAGTATAATAATCAGTTCAGAATTATCAATGAAAAAAAAAAGAATAATTTCTTACAGTATAAATTCACCATACTTTAAATTGAAACCACAGCAGCAAGACAATTAATGACACTATTAACAAGAATATTAATATGATACAGCTTGCGTTAAACATAAGATCTAATCGGTCCTTGAGCATGCTCACAACTCTATCACTTTGAGTCAGAATGAATAAAAACTAAGCTCTGCTCTTATGCTTTCATTACTGGTTTCGTTGCCTAGAGTAGTTGGTCTAGTATGATGGATATGACGAACTGTGATTAAAAAGGGGTCGAATGATAAATATGTAACTTCAAGTCTCCTGTAAGTAATAAATAAATATTATACATAACCAACCATACCTATTTACGCTTATAAACCTGTTCTAGTTAAAACACTGATATGTCTATGCTCAGTTTCTCACAATGAGAAAATGTTTTTACAGATTTTAACCAAAATAGGTTTAGAAAAGACGTTTATATATTACTGACTTATATAATTATGAAAGTAGAACAGTTATTGAAATAAATTTCGTTACTTTCCACAATTCTTTGTCAATGTAGCCAATAAATATACATGAAAGATTAAATATAAATAAAACATGAGATATAAAAATATATTTGTGAACTAAATGCATTAATCATGCGTAAATATTTGTGTATTTATTAGTAGCCTCATCTCAATGTCTTATAATTATGTCACTACAAGTGACAACCCGTTCTACTATATCACCAAGTAAACGTCAAACGTCCCGATATACGAAAGTACAAAATACAATATTAATATTATTAGGACACTTTCTGTTTACTGGTTTCTCCGTTGGCTTCTGTGACAACAGGTAAGTTGTCTGACTTGCTCATTGAAGATTTGGGTGGAAGCTCATTAGTTTGTGAAGAGGTTGGAGACAGTTTCTTTTTCTGAGGCAAGAACAATGCTCCTATAGCGATGAAGTGAAGAGAATAGTATAGTTTGCTGGAAAAAATATCGTAAATATAGTAGAAAAAAGCATAATTTGACACAAAACTTTGGAATGGGAGTTGGCCACATAAGCCCTAATTCTATTAATTTATTAATTGTATAACAACTAATTCAATATAAATTCATTATCACCAGACCACCGATAACACATTTTGACAAAGTGATAAGGCAATTATTACAAGATAAATAGTACAACAGCAGTGGATCTGCATATGTTTCGATGGTTATCACTTTAACTGTCAAAATGGATTTAAGAAAAATTGACAATATTAAAGAATTTTATCCTTTCTTTTAATGCCCATATAAGAATGAATAGATACAAATAATTTTATTTAAGTTTTAATGACAACGATCAACGTGCATTGACCACGACAGAGCGAGATACACTAACCTCGCACACACTAAATATCAGAATTGTTACTGTCTGTACTAAGGTGTAAATGTCATACATCGACGTTCAAAGTTGAATACAAACCTGACAAGTGCTTATATAAAAAGTAGTTTTCTAAAAAACAAGATATTGGATCGATAATTTGCAAAAGTATACAAAAAATACCACATACAAAAAATATATGCCATTTGAAAGTTACTCTGCTCAACGGCTAAGCGAAGGCTAATGTCAAATCCCCATATATTAACTTTCACTATGTGATTGAGTTTGCTATTATCGAAAGGCATGTTGTTTAGACTCTGAGCTATCGATAGTGTGGATACTATCGACGGACTATCGTTTAACTATTGATATTTGTCGATGTTGTTTCTTGTGTTATGTCAAGTTCTTACCCATAAAATGCAAGGCTAGGTCCAAGGTGCAGCAGCACGAAGGGCACAGTGGCGTATGTCATCGCAACGCGTGTTGTTACAAACGTCAGTAAATCATAGAAAAGCTTTTTTGGTTGGCTGTCCAAAAACACCGGTCGACATACTGTCCGCATCTGCCGAAATATTTTGCTTTTGTCAGGGAATGATATGCTGATACGACTGTCTGATTCCCGATATTCACATTCGCTAAATAGTACATCTCATTCTCTCATATGGATGGAAAATTAGCTGCTTTATAAATTATAGGGCTATTTTGAAGAGTTAAGTAAACCGAAATTTAACAGGTTAACTATTACACAATTTTCCCATCATTGAATATAGTCGAGCTCCATAGAGGTGAGGTGGTGAAACAAGTGCAAAATTCATTAAGTTGCTTACAGTTATTAACGAAAAATTGCCATTCATGCCCCTCATGACGAGGTGAGGTAGTAGCCGTGCCTCACAGCGGAGAGCGGGCGTTAATAGTTGCAACCATAGTATATGACGAGGTACCTTCCTAGCAGCGATGGTGAAGATGCCCCCAGCGAAGAAGGTGAGGTAGTATCCGGGGTAGTATCCGTGCCACACAGCGGAGAGCGCGTACACGCGCGCCGTGCGCCAGGCCGCGCCGCCGCGCTCGTACGCGACGTTGCGGAGCCACGCGTTCGTGTTCTTGTTCCAGCTCGAGAGAGCGGTACGAAAGTTTTGCGCGAACTGGTAACAGCAGAAACCATTTTATTAGATCGGCAATTTATTGAAACGATTAAAAAGTAATTTTGAGGTGACAGGTTGAGAAATGTGGCTGCTTGTTTATATAAATCAACGAAACGTATTATTTTTACGCTTTTACAATGGCGCCCAGGACCGCGTGACCAATGTTTTCATCTATTTTACATGGGAAGTTTAATAAATTTGAAAATAACTGTGTTTTTGTAGTTCCAATGTATGAAGCCCTGGTAGGCTAATATATTTCTTATTAACTTTTGATTTATACGGTTACATGGTGTCAATTATATCTTGAACTCCACTTGGTATTTCTGGCGGTACAGACTATATTAATGCTGGGTTTCAGCATTATTTTGTCATTTCAATATTTCTTATTAACTTTTGATTTGTACGGTTACATGGTGTCAATTATATTTTGAACTCCACTTGGTATTTCTGGCGGTACAGACTATATTAATGCTGGGTTTCAGCATTATTTTGTCATTTCAATATTTCTTATTAACTTTTGATTTGTACGGTTACATGGTGTCAATTATATTTTGAACTCCACTTGGTATTTCTGGCGGTACAGACTATATTAATGCTGGGTTTCAGCATTATTTTGTCATTTCAATATTTCTTATTAACTTTTGATTTGTACGGTTACATGGTGTCAATTATATTTTGAACTCCACTTGGTATTTCTGGCGGTACAGACTATATTAATGCTGGGTTTCAGCATTATTTTGTCATTTCAATATCTGGAATATTGAAATGACAAAATTTATTACATTAGTTTTTACTCATTACTTGAATTAGACATAGTTATTTCAGTGTTAACGAAAGGCCTCCATGAATCTACAAAATATCTGCTAATGATCGCCATATTGCATATTGTACGGGAAACAGTACGATCTTTTTCATAATTATTATTCTCCCTATATGCGAGAAGGCAAAGGGATCTTAGCCCATGCAGCGTTGTCATATTTTATTTATTATTTTAATACGGCTTCTGGCAAACGAATCTTATAAGAAAGAAAAGTTTCTTTGTGTAGTTATTGACGTCAACCGGTAGGCGCCATTTTCTCATTGACTTCTAGGAATACTTATTAAAATGAAAATTATGTCAAGTAATAATAACAGTAACAGTAATAATAATGAATTGAAGCATTATAAAATTTTGACTTAACCTACAAATGAATGAATCAAGTTTGAATAATCTCACCAGTAGTCACCAAAATGATGCTCAATTATAAATTTCATAATCGTTTCATTTTTCATTCGAAAATATTTTACAAATATTCTACACATCAAAAAATACACTTCACGATAAATATAATATGCTTTCTTTTACACAGTATATGTTCTTAATTTTTATACACTCAGTCACCCGGCAAATGCTATTTCGACGTCAATTGTTGGCTGACTGGAAGAGAACTTTTGCTAAAGATACGTCCACCATTGTATGTGTCTTTCTTGTTTAATTTACATGTAATGTTTATTTGTGTACAGTAAAGGATGTAATAATGATATACTAAATAAATTATACAGCACTCAACACAGCCACTAACCAAATTATCCAAAAAACTCAGCTTTGATTCTTATTGCGCGCAATGAAACGTAAACAAAAGAAAAAACCGTGAAACAGCCTTCATAAACATGAAATAAATTTAAAAATAACTTATTGAAAATGTAAGATTAATTTCTAGATGAAAATAAATAATTTGATCATTAAAATTACATAAACCGTTTATTCACCCACAAAAATATTAAACTCAGAATACTTATCCTAAATGAGTGTAATTAGATAAACTGAAAAAGTTCTTACCTCAAAACCAAAGACATCGATATTAGTCATTTTATCCCATTTTGGTTTCCCGTCAGTGTCGTAGCCATTAAAGCCCATCCCGCTGTTGTTGCAGATGGCCTCCGACAGCAGCCACGCGTGGTAGTACTTACATCGCACCACCAATATGCACAAGTGGGCATACCACAGCAAATATAAGGCGGACCACGAACGAGACACTTCGGACGTCGGGTCATTCAACTCTGAAATACAATTATATCTAAACTAACTATACACTAAATTGAGAACAATGTAAATGGATAATTGAGAGCGATCCAATATTATTATTTAACATGTATAGTACATACGTATAACATCACACGCTAAAAAGGATTTTTTTAATTAAACGATAATAATTTTACAATAGGCGATAAGGATCGGTCTTGTCCTCTTATTAGCTTATCGTAATTAGTTAATATGTGTAGTTTTCTCCCTTCTTTCGAGCGGATTTACATGGCTTATTTCGCTGACTCAATCTTATGAGATCCACCAAAATTAAATGTTTGCAAATAGCATGTATTTACACAGGATTGGTCCAAATTACCTTAATCTCATTAGGTATGATTAATTGTTTGGCCTTATTGCGATTAGACTGTCTCGCTCGCGTACTTGCGGATGAAGATATAACAACTGCCTAAGATTGACTAACAGTAAATATTTTCGAAAAAGTAATCATTATTATTATTAGATTTATATATTAATATATAATGATTAATATAATTATTTAATGGCCGATTTAGACAGAATTTGATGGAAACTTATGTTAAAAAATGAAACCAAATAATTTTTTTCTATATATTTTATTTTAACTATTAGCCTAATGTTCGCGGACCTGTAAGATGTAAAGAATAGTAAAAATAGAATATATATAGAACACCAACCTTCGAGGACTGACAATGAATACTTCTTGGCCAACGACAGGTACAATACCGCGGCGGTTACTGATCCCGCCATTTTGTACAGCACCGCAAGCCTCGGTGAAGGCTCTACTGATTTGTTATTCTAAAATAAATATAATTATAATTACATATACAATAACTAGGTGATTAAAGTTGTCACTTGTTCATAATTTAGGAGCGAAGTGGCACAAAACATACATACGGCTTAGGGCCGGCGTCTGAGTGGTTAAAGCTTACCACTTTTCAAAATCAACTTGAAGAGTACTTTTATATAAAACGTTACAATTAATAAGTTACAAGGAGTTAAGTTTCACTTATCAAAGTCAGAAAACAGCCATGATTAAGTAGTAATATCAGAAATTTTGTCCGGACAGATTACAGGATCAGACCCAGCCTTATTTGAGGCTGCTTTTTCTCTTACTACTAATATATTTGATGAGTGCGTTTTCTCTTACCGATCAAAATTTATGATTAACTGCGAAGTTTGGCCTTGACTTTAATATCACTGCCCGATTAGTAGTGATACGTGTATCTAATAAATGTGTGTCTAAACATAGCGCGCCAAATATGCGTGGCTGCATGACGCGCCGTGACGATCTCGAGCTAGCTGCCGCGCGCGAACGGTGTTATTGCTTGTTATTGTGCAACGAAGGAGCTTATTCAATTATATGACTCCTATAGTCAATTGAGACACTAGACATAAAGAATATCACCAGAATAACCTAAAACAAAATGGGACTAAATACCAAAAACCTAAAAGTATTTTGAGTTTATTTTTGAAGATTTTTCTTGATTCTCTTTCGTCATTACGTCGTACAACATTGCCTTTTTGATAAATCTATCTTCTGTTTTCACTAATAATAAGTAGAACGAGAGCACACGCGTCCGTTGCTATTGCAATTCCTACACGAAATGAAGAAGCACAAACATTTCTAATTAAATGTCTAAACTAGGCGTGCAGCAGATTTATGTTCCGCGAATGCCGCGCGTAAATTCCGCACATGTTGCGTGCTGTGATTAGTCACACATTAAGTGTGCAGTAATACTTACATCATTATTTCGCGCACCTTCGATGAACTTTATATAATCAGTATAAAACACTACAGGTCCACACATCAGGGTTTGGAAAGCGAGTGTATAAGCAAAGTATTCTAACGGCGATGGGATCTTTTCCACTTCCATAATATATTCATTTGTAGTTTTCCCCCTCGAGTTGCTGTTTATTTCTTTCTTATTTATATTATCTTGCAGAGTATAAGCTAGAGACGTGACCCTTTGGGTTATTACCATTAAAGGACCTGTAATTGTATTATTAGTATAAGGTACATTTCGTACAAAAAAATATTTATTACTAAGCATACGTTCACTAGCGTACTTAATTAATATAAATTTCGACGTTGAGATCATCATACTACTTATTTGTATATTTCTTATGTTAAATCACATTCCCTTTAACCTCATTAAATATTCTATTAAAATATGGTACGTAATTGTATACTTCGCCAATCATTGTAAAGTTATAAAAACCTATTTGTTATACGAATTATCTAATAAGCCTTGCACGAAATATTATATCATATACTACATAATTTCTTCAATGCTGTGGCGTGTTTTATGTAACCATTACTATAGCAAATAAGCAAGTATAACATACAAATGAATTTAAAATGCCAGAAGTTATGAAAAACCTCGTTTAACTTATAACTTAATCAATTTAAATGTGATGATCACTTTCCTCTTTACATACCTCTCTGCCTCTATTCAGATACCTACTGCTATAATTTAAAATACGCTACCGAAGTGATTAAGAATCAGTAGGCAGTGGCGGAGGTCTGAGGAAAATTATCTGATCTAACTCATTCTCCCTAGCTATAAATATCACCAATAAAATATTTGATTTATTTTATAAAAGCTTACTCGTGCTTTTTGGTAGCGCCTTATAAATGAAACCAAATAGAATTTACAATTTCACATTTTATCCGTGTCGTTAGTTCGGTTGTGGTATAGATTGGATGTCAAACGTACGCGCCAAAGGACGAACGACACAAGTAATAATAATGGCTACAATTTGCAATTGGATAGCCAATTTATTAACAAGCCGACCTTGAAGTCATTGAAGTATACGACTACAAGATTTTTGAAATGAAAAATAAATCAGAGTGCTATATACAAATAAAATATAGTGTTTTATTTTCAACATGTACTCTACGTAAATATTTTCTACATTAAATTTAACATGTTGATTGTGTATTTAGTTTATATTTATATACTTTCTTACGCATGTTAAACGTTTTAATTTTTTTAACAATAACAAGATTAAATTAATATTTAAGTGTCATATTATCCCAAAGTTAAAAATACGAAAGTTTGCCAGACAGATTCGATACAGTCTAGCCAAAAAAACTTAAAACCAACAATAATATAAATTGAAAAATAATCGCAGCAAGGCAAGCGTTACAAGGCAAGTATACGACATAAGAATAAACTATCAGCGCCTATTACATAACTCGGTGGCTACTTTAACTGTCAAATACGATTGGCGAATTTGGCCTAAGATATATTACAATTTGAAATTTAAAATAGAATTTACCTGTGATATCAAGCGTGTAATCTGCCGTGTGGTATATCTGCCGATGCAAGTGCAGGCACGACAAGTACAACATTGAAGCGGCCAATACAACGCTGAAAAATACGTAGAAATATTTTATTGAGAAAATAAATTAAGTGACAGTTTCATAATGAAGCGTGGATCTTTCTGGAATTCATTACGAGGTGATCTAATAATTGGTCTTTGGGTTAATTAATAATCGGTGAGAAATAAATTAGTATTGTAATGTAATAGTAATTTAACGATTCCTAATACTTTATCAAATAAACAATTTATCCAAGCAACAATTAAATACTAGGAAATATGAAGCTGATTAAATACAATTTATTACAAAACAATGTTTTTTGGATTGCTTTTATAATATTGTTGTAATGCTATCATCACCTAATTGCTGCAGCAGTTAGCTGTTGTTGTTACATTAAATTAGGTATTATTTTAAACCAGTTTATATAAAAAATTAAAAATAACGGAAAAGAATGATGATTAACACTAAAATCTTTAGACAAATAAAAATACTCACTTGCCTATAACATGACGTGGACTAGCTTTTATCAACGAGTAACTCAACATGGGAAGAACTGACAAATGAATCGACTGCCTGAAATAAAGGAAAACTAATAATTTCCTAATTCCAAAGATAGCAACACCGCCAGGCTTTATACCATGAAATTATGAGTATTTAAGCACAAGATACGTTAAATGCGTAAATAGTACTACAAAATAAGAATATTGACACCTTATTTGTTAATTGGCTTGTTTGAACTATTACACCAACCCATTTGAGTTAATGTATTAACAAACAATGCTATACCCAGAATAAACCCTATTCAAACAAAAATTATGAAACATCCAAGTGTACAGTTTCCTACTAACAAATACACTTCATTTTTTCATTAGACTAATTTTTTTAAAACACAACTCATTTGGGTTTATGTATTAATTAACAATGTTTCACCCGGAATATATTCATTTTTTCTTTGGAATAACTAAATTTATGGAAATACTGTTCACACATACGAAACGGGGGAAAACTTCATAGTTCTAAGTAAATAGTTTTCATTTTAAAATTAATTTAATTAATAAATTAAATTTAAAGGGTTTTCCACTTTTTCGAAGTGGTAAATGTTGCATAGAGACATCAGCAATATCAGAGAATCATTTGATACTGCATGACTGTTGATATTCATTCCCCACGACTTCTTAGAAGAGGCACTCAAGTTTCACCAAAACTTGACGGCATCCGTCCGTGGTAAAAGCGCGTCGCGATGAAATGAGTAGGGCCCAGGACGAAACCCTGGGGTTCAATGCCACTTTCGTCTATGACCGGACGCAGTCATCCGCATCCTTGTGGTATACAAGTCTGTCTTCCACGGAGCTGCCTATACAAACGTGGATGTACCCCTAAATACCCCCATACATCCGCATTCGTATAGGATATAGACGATGGTGGCAAGTGAACCCCAGGGTTCCATACTGGGCCCTAGTCTTTACAATGCAGCGCGGTTTTATCACGGACGGATGGGGTCTGCTTCACGCACACACTGGTGATTGCTTCGGCAGAACACAAGTTACTCTCGCGAAGGGCAGTAGACTAACTGAAATTCAAAGAACTTGCTTCATGGTTAAATTCGGAAGAGCGGTACAAGAATCTATAGGAAAGAGTTTACAAAGTGGAGCCTAACTTTAATAGGTAGATTACATATGCCCCTGTTGCCCTTCTTTACTATGTGTGCTTTTTTCTTTACTATGCTCCCAAGTAACTATTAGTTGAGTTGTTTAGGTTAGAAAATAAAGTAGTTACTTAAGGAAATTCATTATGTACGTAGTAAAAAAAAGCAGTATATATAAGTGTGGAGTCACTCCACACCACCACTTGAGCTTGGTTATTTGAAGAAAATAAAATATTATAGCTACCAAACATAAATAAAAGTGTTGTACTTATTTTTTTTTAGTTCAGGATTACCATAATAACTATGTTCATTGCCATCAAAACATTAGAAAACCATGAACTTATCTTCTTAAGTTAAATTTTAAGTGAAATTTTTGTTTATGTTTTGTAAAAACATTACTTAGTAAACGAGGATAATTGTATACAATGGTTACGCTCAACGAACGAAACAATGTCATTATAAAACACGGTTTCCAGTACAATAATGGCAGTATTGAATATTTATTAGTAGTTAATTGGAGTCAGTATGTTCACAGCCGTAAAATTCAATGTTAGAAATCTATACCTTACTAGGGACAAATTGGTAATAACATATTATTGATCTAAGCCAAATTATTATTCATAATAGTTTGGCATAGTTGATATTTTGTGGCATGTGGATTCAGTGATACAAGTGATTCTAAAGCCTAGTGGTTAATAATATCACATTCTTTGTTATTTATAAAATGCAAAAGGAAGTGGCCACTTTTAAGAATTACCATCATCATATTCATATGTGTGGTATTAAAATTAAAATATTTTTTGTAAATAAAATAAAGTTTTAATAGTTCTTTTACTTATTTCTTGTTTTACTCATTTTTTTAATAAAATTTCTGTTAAACCGAACTTGTGATGAACACTAAGTTTGAATAAATTGTGTTACTTTTATTTTAATTTTAATGCTATCAAGGAAAAAAAATTTTAACCTGGAAGTTTTACTTTTATAACTCAATATAACTTTTGTAATAAAATTTCAATTTATGGAAAATTAACAATAAGTCCTTTTCTTAAGATAATAAGGATGCAAGCTTTGCATCCTCAAATAAGGCTCAGTATAAGGCCCTAGGGTTCACTGCCACAAAATGAGTTTATAGCATTATTTCATTATTTCAAAGGGCTTAAGTAACTATTAAAGGCTAAATAAAATGTTAAAGTATGAATTCAATGTGTTAAGTAAATCAACTTACTTTCCAAAGCAGAAATATCCCATAATCAACCCTATAATAAGGCATACGGAATGACGAAACTCTGCTGAAGCAAATCTCAATGGTTTCCGAAACAGTCTGGCCAGGCATAGTGCAGCTATTTGTGCAATCAAAAAATTAACCTAATGGAAAGAAAAAAATGATGTTATGATAATAAGAAATAAACATAAATGTGGCATGTGGAATTAAATAAGGTGCTATCACAAGTAAACTTGCATTTAAATAATTAAAAACAACATAAATGTTGAATACTTGATTTTGCTACAATGTTGTGATTTATTAATAACATATTAAATTATATTCATTGCAAGCGTAAGAACTATAACAATAAACAAAAATATTTAAAATAGTGAATTCTATATATTACGACAAACCATTGTGCAAAAAGTGAAAATAGTACATATAAGAGAAAAAAAAACATTTAGAAATAACTAATTGCTATTGCTTACCTAAAAGGAAACTACAATAATTTATATATTTTTTTTCAAACTTAAATCTAACATAAGATGATTTAGGTTTCGATACTAAGATACTTACGAGATCCAAAGGCAGACCAATTCTCAAGGATAAGAATTGGAATATTTGACTTCCATCGTAGTAATCGTAATAGGTGACCGACATCTTAAGGTAAATACTATACTATCAGGTTATTCTGCGATTATTGTTTAGCTTGCACGACCACTCCTTAAGAATGGGGTTTTATTTGTCACTTTCACTTTTAAACCTATAAAAATATGTTTGTGTTGGTTGGTTGGATCATTTTAATTTTGTTCATTAATATACTATTATGGACTTACGTGATTGAATAATATTTTTGAATCTTATTTAATTCTATTGAATTCTAGTGAATTGAACACCACCACAAAATACTACCACCCAGACTTAACCAACCAAAACATTTAATTTGTTATTATTGAATGACTATTGACTTGACTTGCTTGTTATTTTCACAGATTAGAAAAATAGTTTGCTTGACAACACCGTTTTTTTACTATAATTATTTAGCCTGGCTACTAAGGCTTTTAAGCCATATATTCATTAAACTTTAAAAAAAAAATACTTTAAAAAATACACTACATGATAATAAACATAAAATATACAACACCAAACCGACACCTTAATTAAACACCATTATATCGTTTTATTTTTCAAATAAGTATCGTCACCCATAGTCTTTGCCTTTCCATACTGGATAAACCTTGACAAAAATATAGCTGTGGTATATTTGCTATTCCAAGATAAAAACTACAGTGTCTTTTGAGATACTCTTTCTAATCTGTGTCTAAGTGGACTGTCAGTGTCAGTGTCAAAAGTTGATTGGTGTTTGGAGTTACTGTTTTTTTTATTTTAATGCTTGTAAGGGAATTATTTATATTGTACAGAAGAAATACATATTTATTTCAAAGCTAATCTTTCTGACAACTTTTCTATCTATAACTTTTTCGTAATAAAGATCATGCTATGATTCTCGGGTAAGTGAAGCTGTAGTAAGGATAAGATCAAAGTCGTATTACAGTAATTTTATTTTATTTCATGTGGATTTTACTATATATTTCAGATTTTTAACTAAACCGTCGAGGAGACTGCTCAAAATACTTCTTCCTTATCATTATGTTTTATAGCATCTGTAGCGAAGATCAGACTAAAGTATTTTGGGTTTATAAACCACTGTTTAACAAGAAGTTTATGTATTTGCATATTTTTGTACATATTTTATCCAATGGGCCATTGCTTAAGTTGTTTCAAAACCCAAGCTAATGCTGACATACCATCAACTCAAAGAAAGAAAGATGGTAAGTAATTTTTGTTTTTATATTTAAAACTGAACTAAAAGTTTTAAATATTTTTTTATTGTTAGTTAACACAATCATATATAGTTTAATTTCAAATAATTTAAAAAAAACATTATCAATATTTCTCTATTTCATTTAATCATTCCTACCTCAATGACATATTATTATTGATTATTAATATACTGATAAATGTAACATAAAAAATGTTTGCCGTTAGAAAATTTATTGAATTATATTTTCTTTTCAGAGATGACAGAAATTGTGACGACCAGCCAAGTGCCTGTTGCTATGGTATCAGACTATCCCCAAGAGGAACCACTTCTTCATAATAATGAAAATAACATTATTTATAAAAATAATATAACTATACAAAATGCTAATACTTTAACATCAATAGGTGATAGGAATTTAACATCAATTGAACCTAGCTCTGGAGAAATTATACAATTACAGAAAAATCAGTTTACTAGTGAAAAACCACCAAAATCATTTTATCAAAAGTTGCCATCAATTCCTCGCACAATGTCTTCATTAGGATCAAATGAACCAAGGATTTCAGAATCTAAAATCAATCAACTCTTTGATTCATATAAAGACTCTCTAGAAGATGCTATTTTAGCTGAAGGTATAGAAAATTTATGTAATGATTTGCAATTGAACCCAGATGATTTTAAAGTTCTGGTGCTTGCATGGAAGTTGAATGCTAGTCAAATGTGTCGTTTCACAAAAATAGAATTCGTGCAAGGCTTAAAGAACATGAAAACTGATTCAATTAAGGGTATTCAGAACAAATTAAATGAAATCACCAGTGAGTTAAAAAGAGATTCTGAAAGCTTTAAAGATTTGTACAGATTTACTTTCAAGTTTGGCTTAGATGTAAGCACTGGTCAGAGAATACTTCCCTCTGACATTGCCATATTGTTGTGGCGTCTAGTCTTCACCAGCAATGAACCACCCGTTTTAGACAGGTGGCTGAGCTATCTTGAGAAAACTCCTCATATTAGAGGAATCCCTAAAGACACTTGGTACATGTTTTTAAATTTCTGTGAGTTTGTAGGAGATGATCTCAGCACTTATGATGACACTGAGGCTTGGCCCAGCCTATTTGATGACTTTGTGGAATATCAGAATGATCAAATGAATCAAAACATAACAAAAAATGATATCAAGATACAGGATTAATTTACTGTTTGCCAAATTTTAGCTATTTTAGGTACTTAATTTAAAGGTTATTGAGACTGATAATCCTGTGTGTATGATGTTAGTCCTGTATCTAACAGTGGTTTAAGATTAAGGTGAGTTTAAAGTAATGGAGTGGATAAAATGTGAATGTATTATACATACTAATGAGATTAAAATAATTTAAATGTACATAAAGTTATATTTTGTAAATTAACTACAATAAAACTATTTACTTTCATGTGTGTAGTTTTAGACAATATTAATAATTATATAACATTCCAGTAATGGAATTAGTCAAAATCTGTATATAAATCCTTTTTCTGTAATAAGTACATGTCTGCTTGATTTGGTTTTCAATACAGTTTTACATTCAACCAATGTTTGGCAGCCTCTCCAAGTTTACTAGACTTTGCACAAACTGAAAATTGTCAGATAAATAATAAAATTAATTATGACTGAAATGTAGTTACTTTTATTAACTTTTTGTTGTTACCGTTAATTTTTTATCAGAGGTGAATCCCTCTCAAGGCTTGTAGACTCCCCAAAGTTCAATGCCAGGATCTCTCACTTCCGAGCATCACCAAGGCCATGCTCGGGACTGAAAAACGTTGAGCGGCGGTGACCTGAGAGTCAGTCATATCACAAATTTACCGCCGCTATAGCGGGGTAAAATACTATAGTAGAGCAATTGTTAGGCCAGGGAGGCTTCTACATAAAGCATGATTGCGGTGTATTCCAATAACCCGGGTCACGCCCTAAAGAATGGTTTACACTGCTGCTTAGGTTTTAGTGTGTAGTTCAGTGGAAGTCCTACATAACTGCCTGGTTCTCCAGGCCAAGTAGCAGCCTTGCAGTAATCCTACGCTTTAAAAATTGAATTAAATTGCTCATTTGCTTGCTGAATTCCTACAGTACTTTACTGACTTTTCTATAATATTGGAAGTACGTTTCTGCATTGAGGTTGAAATATACAGAATTCGAAAACGGAAAACATTTGTATTCATTGACCTGAATGAAAACTTTGGAATCAAAAAGATGCTGAACTGTTAAAGTAAAAAATTTGTAGAAAGAGAACGATTTTTTAAAAATATTAAGCTCAGCAAATGACTCGACACCACCTAATGATAAGCAATAGAGTCCATATGTGAAGATAGCTAGTGAAAGATGCGACATACTGCCTTAGCCGCCCAAAAAGTGCTTATTAACGCCATTTCAATTTATGAAATATTTACAAAATCTTTTACATTAGAGAAAGTTCTATTTTTATGAAGAGGTTCAAAATACAATTGTCAAAGAAAACGACTAAATTTATTAATAAAATTTTATTTTATTTTAAACAAAATAATATAGTTGCAGCCTGCCAGTGGTTGCCGCGGAGGGCGCGCGTGGACGAGGCACTGGGCCGACCGCGGCTCGCCTCGCCGCCTCGCTACAAGCGGCCACCTTCAACCATAGCACGAGCACTAGTGGACCGGGCGGGAACGCGTGCCTCGCATCCCTCCACTGATATACACAAAATATTGATAATAATATACAGTCGCCTCTAGACGTAAATCTGATTACATTAAAAAAGCTGAAAATTTATAAATCCATAATATACAATCACTATAACAATTCGGATGTTGAGCCGAAGTTATAAGAATAACGTTTGTGATACGAACCACCTTTACATAGTCTGCACAACATTCAATAAGTACTCTCATTGTTCCTGGGTCAATTTACGTATGAAGTTGACATGAATTTTAACCTCGTTAAAATATATTTATTTCATTGACAATGTTCCTCCCGAGAAAAGGTATGAAAAGCAATAAATTATAATTTAACATCGTCATAATCAATAATATATCAGATAATAACATTAATATTCTAAACAGAATTTAATATTTTTATTGTTGCGGTACATACACAAATAAGTTGTCTTTTCAGTTGGCAACTGAATATAAATAACATTATAAATATGTGTACTGTGTATGTATTATTACTAATAATAGCAAACTATTTATTATAAAAAGAATCATAATTTTGTTATTAAAATAGGAAACAGTACTATAACTGTTCTTATAATATAACCATAGTATGTGAAAACATAATCACTAGTGTGTTTGTTAGAACGACCATTGTTTTCTGAGTATACTTAAGATTCCAGTGAATAGCGATATATGGACTGGTACATAAATATTAAATGTTTTAAAATTATTAGAATCGCTACCGCACTGGCACTAAGTCAATGATCTTTCTAACAATAAATAATTATATGAGAGCCTTATCCATCACACTGCATCATTGCCAAATGGTTAACAAAATATAGACACATATGGCCAAAAAATATCCAAAAGAAATGTCTCAATAACATTGCACAATTAAACCACCCGACGCTTCAATGTGTACTCCACACATTCAAAAGCCACATTACAATATAAAGTACAACTATAAATACAATATTAGCCTATGTTGTGTATGTACCAGTGAAGGCTTGCCTTAATTACAAAACTATATTGGGCCACTAGCCCTCCATCGCGCTTTGCATGTTCAGAACAAAACGGGAATATGTAAAGGCACTGAAGCGTCGTGTTAACTTAAAGTGTCAGTTTCATTTATGGCAGTGGCTTTAAAATTATTTAAATTTTCCCTCAGGACTAGCCGTTCTATTTAATAAGTTGTGAAGTATTTTATTCAAGTGGAATTGAAGCATTACACTCGACCTGTCTCGTGATATAAATACCAATACCAGGATTACATATTACATGCACTCTTTTGATATAGGTTTTGGAAAGGCCTATCCTATCTAAATTACAATTGTAGTGCCAAATTTACTCGACCACTTTTAAGACTTTACCAATCGCGATAGTTTTATCTGTAACAAAAAAAATATATATATATATCAACTTTCATAGCATAATCATGTAAATAACGAGCACGGTGGCGTAGTTGTTCGAGCGCCCTGGTTTCGATAACGAAAACAAAGCACCTTTAGTCATGGTGGGTGCCTGGATGGGTCAATAAAATTTTGGTGTCCCAATTGTTACGGCAACTGCTTTCACCCACCAAGCGGCATAGGGCTAGGGTGTTGTTATCGATCAAACTCCTCTAGTGTATCTCCCATGTAGGACAACATGTGCCCAGAAGTGGGACATATTTAGATTGACGATAATGATGAATCAATGAAATACGTTTCATAAAGGGCTTGTATTATGGAAAATAGATACCACGAATATAAGACCTTTCTCATGAACCAATAGCCACCTTAATCATATGACTCGTAGTAATGTTATTTGGCTGCGGTATTCTCTTGCCTTATGATGAAGTTACCATAAGCGCATCCACCCACGTCAGACATTTTGTATGTTCTATCATTGGACGAATCTTTCATTGATTCTTAATTTTATGAAAATTGGAATGTACCAATTGTTTGACGTGACATGCTGTACGTTCTGCACAGATTGTCCGTCGCGTTTGGATAGCTTAATGATCATTCTTTCTTAATCATACAGTTTACTACTTAAGTAATATAAAATATCACTTACTTTCGTCTCTTAGTGTGAATCTGCCCATTTGAGCAAACTTTTTGAATGGTTCTAAACAAATAATTCCTGCACATTCTATCCTCATTATTGCTACTTGATCTTGCTTTACAAAACGCGGTCTCGTTTTTGACTTATCTCCAGTTTTCTTGTCGACCAGACAGATTAGGGCCTGAAAAAGAGACAACATTTTTATGAATATCTGATCATTATGTGTATAGCTGTAAATATAAAATTGAGTTTATTGATTGAAATTGGCCAACATTACAAAGAAATAAATAAATATGGAATATTATTTGTGACTTGTCCTCAGATAAACCAACTGATTAAAAATCCACCATACATCTTTTTTTTTCTTAACTGGATCATGGTGAAATTGTCAAATCTGACTTTTGTCAGATTTGACAATTTCACCATGATCCAGTTGGTTATAATACAAAAATAACCAAATAACCAAAATAACCAATATCCATAACCTCTTGGTTATAATACAAAAATTGAATAGAATTTTACATTAAATAATTGCTCCAGTGTCAGATAGACACACAAGTTAGCTTGAAAGGCTCATGTTTCATATATAAAGTATTTGTAGGTTATGACAAAAATAAAAAATTATAATAAAATTAAAACGACTGCAAATTTCAAACACTATTCTTTTTTTTGTTGCTTTAGGCTTTATTTAAATTATTTAAGATTCATTGAATTTTGACAATTACACATGTAATAGTATTAGTCAAGATTTCATTGCAATGATTGTGTAAATTTTGACATATAACACATGTAATATGTCAAACTTTCAATGCTTCTTTTGAAAAGACCATCCGTCCCATTACAACTTGATATGAAATTCGAATCGAAATCGAAAGTGAACAAATTTCTTTGCCGAAAAAAAGCAAAGAAATTTGTTCACTTTCGATTTTCTCAAACACGATTCGAATTTCATCATTGATATGAAATTCGATGATTGTGTAAATTTTGACATATAACACATGTAATATGTCAAACTTTCAATGCTTCTTTTGAAAAGACCATCCGTCCCATTACAACTTGATATGAAATTCGAATCGAAATCGAAAGTGAACAAATTTCTTTGCCGAAAAAAAGCAAAGAAATTTGTTCACTTTCGATTTTCTCAAACACGCAATACACTTGTACTATTAGTTAACTCTAAACACATACTTTTACGGTAACTTCTTCGGCGGCACAATGTATGTGCATTACAGCTGAATACCCTGCGCAAATGATAGATTTATGCTCCAAAATTACAACTTGCGCATCAAATACCTGAAAGGAAATATTTATTATTAACAGTCATAATATTTCACTCACTCTCTTCATAGAAAGTTATTTCTATTCTATTCAAGATAGCGAAAAAACGTATATTAGAATATGAAAAATACAGTTATAAATTAATATACTAGTGTCACTTCTGAATGCACTTGAACTAACTAATACATTTATGATGGACTGTAAGAGATTGCTATAAAGATAAATTCTCCTTTGCACACCACGTAATAGCAGTACTGTGTATGTTTATTTTGTAATTGTATTTCGTGCAATAAAAATGTTTAGTCAGTTTCCAAAATAAAAGCGACAAAACCACAGTATACTAACTCTTCCAGTAGTGATAGGATCGCCGACGTCACACAACACGAATCCAGGCGAGACATCCTCCTCTTCAATTCCTTTGAGCTTCACTTTAACGTTTTCCCCTGGACCAATAGACGTTACTTCGATGTCGTCTGACCATAGTTGGTCAACAGTAACTTGCACCTGAAATATAAGTTGTACTAATAAGGTTCTAATCTAATATTTTATCTGGTCGACAATACCTTGATCTGTACTGTTCTCTTAATAAAAATATATAATTTCATAATACCCCTCACTAAACAGCAGCTAACCCATACAAGTTTGAACATTAAGTATGTGGTCTTACGAAACATAGATTTATATAAGAGTTTGCTTTAAATTACAGCCATCTCATTTATGTTAGTAGAGGCAGATAGACAGTAATAGTTTTAAACCAGCTTCCCTCCAATGGTAAAAGACTTTATCTGAAGTTTATAGTAAATCCATTGTGGCTTTATTAGGATACCAATATACAAAAAAAAAAAAAAAATTGTCATTTAAACTGACTCATTGTTTTATTTAAAACTAACTCGTATTTAGAAACTACCTCTTAATAATTATAATCACTGTATAATATTTAGGACAACATACTGAGTTAACACTACCGTTTAATAGTTTTAGTCAAGATTTCATTGCAATGATCGTGTAAAAGTAGATACTTTGTTGAACAACAAGAGCAAGAAGTAAAACAAAATAATGATTAAAATGACAGTATTTACAACCAATGCAACAACATACCCTATTAGGCATAAGGAAGAGCGTGCTGCCCTTTCGCGTAGTTCCCGCTTCCACCTTGCCCATGAGCACTGTGCCCATGTCCTTGTACTTGTCCACTACGGGCATTATGAACGGGCCGTCCATCTTGCGGTTCAGTGACGGCAGCTCGTCAATCAGCTGGATGAAAGACGGGCCACGGTACCAGGGGCAGATCTCCTCTGATACCTAAAAATGCAATTTATAATTTATTATTATGATCAATAGTCTATGTGCAGAAAAAATTACTTTGGGCCATTACACCACTATGTTGATCCTGTGCAGGTTGGTGGGTGAAAGTGGTTGCTGTAACTATTGGGCCCAAGATCTTAAAGTGCCTTCCGAAGAGCTCAACATAACATATTTTATTTGAAACATCCACAAACCAGACAAAAAAATGTGAAAGTTGATTTAGTTACTGAAAGTATTGTTTGAACGACTACACCAACAAGCTATTCATTTGTATAACTATGGCATTTAAAAAAAACTATGATGTTGATTCAACAAATTATGTATTGGATTAGAGATATCAAGTCTCATCAGACACATATGTTTGTTCTAGAAACTTTAAAATATGTGAAATTAATAGAAACAAGTAAACTACAAACAAGTAAACTAAAGGGAGTTTAAAATAATACATATTTACCTGTTCCAGCAAACCTTGTCCAGTTTGGCCAGAAACGGGAAGGAATGAGAGATCTTTAGCAGTGTTGAATCCCAATTTCTTTAAGTATGGCATTATTTTGTCTCGACATTCATTGTACCTGGAAACAGAAAAATACAATAACTTACTAGTAGAGTGGTGTTGGGCTCTACTTGTGTGCTGCCTACCACGTAAAAAACGATTTTAACATAATGCTCTCAATGAGCCCTGGCGACTTTAACTTTTTTTTTGTACATTATCACATCAAAACGTAATTTGGCTGCGACCATCTGTAGGTGGAAGAGGTAATACCCCAATTGGGAACTGTTTGTGTAGAACAAAACAGAAACATTTAATTTAAGGAAAACTAAGGAATCAAATAGTCCCAGGTGAAGAGCGGGGAGGACCATTTACTGCAAGGGTATAGGTATAAGTATAAAGACTGCCCAATATCATAATAATTTGCAAAAACATTGATTTATTTTATTTTCTTCTATTAGTCGCAGTTTGGTGGTAAGTTGCAGGTTATACTAGCTATTTAACAGCTAGAATGACAATAATTGGTAAATTCCCAAATCATAAAAATATGTAAAAAGTAAAATTCTTACCTCTTCTCTTCCCAGTTGACAGTGGGGTCGTCCATTTTGTTGACAAGTGCTACAAGATGTTTCACTCCTGCTGTCTTTGCCAGCATAGCATGCTCTCTAGTTTGACCCCCCCTATCAAAGCCTGTTTCAAACTCCCCTTTACGAGCAGATATTACCTGTAATAAAAAGTTTAATCTTTGTATACAATCTGTTATTTTGGTAATATCAGAACAATTCATCACTTTAACTTTAATGAAGCATCAAGTAATATACAAATCTGTAGTACTGTTGTATAAATAAAAAAAAGTAGAGAATAAATTAGTTATTGCCATCCAACATTTCAGATACAGATTAAATCTTGTCACTTTCATAATATATTGCCGATCTATAGGGAGCCATAAAACTCTTAATTGCACGATGTGGTTAAAAATTAGGTAATTATTATACTGTCATTACCTAAAAGACTATACTTGAATAGTGCGGGACACTAATACTCATCAACAGTTTTCTATGTCCCAATGTCCACATTCACAATATAATTTTACAACTATACGTATTGTAAAGAACTGTAACGAAGCACGCATATTAAGCATAAAATATCAGTTGTTAAATATCTTTGTTAACTTGGGTCTCTCTCTCTCAGAAATGTTATATAACCTATAAAGTTCCCCGATAATAAATGAACTATCCAACACATGAGTTTTTCAATTCCAAAACTTAGTTCCAGAGATACAACAACTCTACAACCCTGCAGAAATACTGCTTCCAGGCATGTGTCACTACAGTGTTGCTAAGCAACGGCAACCATGTCAGTGACATTCAATTTGAGAGCATTAAAGTTGTGGCACATAATAAACCATAAGTAATAAAATATAAATATATGTAAATACTATGTACAATTAATAAATTGTAGCCCTTATAAATACCATGATATTAATTGTTATTTGGTTATAAGATATCTCTTGTAAGAGATAAGCTGACCCTTATATGTCTTTCTTGTTTAATTTACTTTTATTTTGCTAGTGGACACTCATATCAAAGAATATTATAAAAAACTTGCAGACATAAACTCAACACTCAGTATGGATAATTGCCCAAAGAGCAAAAATTATTATGTATAATTTGCATTTAAAAATGACAAAGATTATTATACTAGCCAGATCCTAACTAATAATTTTAATTGAATTATGTTTTATATTAATAAATAAATTTATGTTTATTTCAAACATCAACATGTGTGTATTAAGTGCATGAAGGCCTGTGTCTTGCAGTGAAATATAGGCCCAGAGTATGCAGGCTGAATAAAATGATGAAAATTTATCTGCTTCTATTATATTAATACTGCTTTACTTATTATATTTTCCACATACCAGCACAGCTAAGTCCGCCTGTGCAGCGCCGCCTATCATGTTCGGTACAAAGCTTTTGTGTCCGGGGGCATCAAGGATTGTAAAATGCTTCTTCTCAGTCTCAAAATATGCTCTCCCGACCTCCACGGTCTTACCCTTGTCACGTTCTGAAATCATAAATATGATAATTTATTTATTTTTGTAGTCAATGAATTTGTGCTCCAATATCTTCTATGCATCATTCATTAATGAGTGGATACAAAATCTTACACATTCCTATGTACAGCACATAATTTGTATATACCAAAAATGAATAATCTAAGACCAAGTGCTAACTGTACACATTTGTATTAGGCACTATATCAGATAGATTCGCTTGAATGCTGTATTTTAAGGTGAAGTTTAATTGATTACAGTAAAGTAACATGAGAGGCAAGTTACTTAATATAGAAGCTTAAGCTTAGCTTAGCTGTCGTTTTTAAATTTAATTTGAAATAAGCCCACAAATGAACATATAAAAACCTAACTTATAACTACCTAATAAAGAAAAAAGCCTGTAAAAATAGTTCTAATGATCAATTACAAGCCAGACAATTCAAATCAAATGTCAAAAATTATAAACATTGTTAAATTGCTACAAACCTTCCTGATTTGTATCCAGTGCCCATGACAAGTACCAGGATTCTCTGGATTTTTCGCGTGCTTCTCGTTCATACTTCTCAAGCGTTCTTTTGTCTACCATACCCGTCAACGACATTATTTGTCCACCAATAGTTGACTTCCCCGCATCTGCAAATAAATGTGTCAAAGATACATAGTACTTATTGTAAGTAAATTAAAAATGACACTAAAACAATGTTTTTATTATTAAATATGTATCAATATAATCAATATGGAATTATGTAGACATCTATATTGAGAAACTTTTTTATAACAACTATAAACAATAGAATATATAGAAACATAAAAAATACAAATTAAAAAAACTGTGACATAAAATTCTATAAAACCGCCAGTCCGCTACAATGTCTATATTTAAGTGTTAATCAATGCAACCTGAAAATGAAGGAAGTCATCAAATAAAAATAATAGGAAAAGGAGATGGGAATGAATTATAAATTACTTATTTTCTTTTCACAAAGTATTAAAATAAATATTTTATATAAGGATAAATTAAATATCAAACTTTATGGAAGACTGGTGCCTAAACTAGACATGTACATGCCTGTAAATCAGGGCCCCAGGGTCTCACCTCTAGGATATACATATATGAGTTTTGATAAATCCTAAAATCCTGTTTTGTATGTAGTTGAAATTGATACTATTAACAGGACGACATTGTACTCACCCACATGTCCTATGAAAACTACATTAACATGTTCTTTCTTGCTTCTCGTATCTTCGATTCGAATAGGTTTCTTTTTGGGAATTTTCTTTGCCATTTCACCATCCTCCTAAAACAACAATTCATAAATTATCTGCTGACTATTCTTGTAACTGTAAAGTTAATTTTTGTTCAACACAATTTAGCAAATAATTTTTACATTTTGTTACAATGGTCTTATTAAATTTGACTAAAATAAATTTACAAAAAATGGGTATAGCAACTTACAACACAAGTATAGCAACTATTAAAATGTTACTTCCCTAAATATAACAAAACATGTAAATTTAACATTATGATGTTACTTTATATTTACCAAGCATGAGTTAATTAAATAAGTATATAGTTAAGAAGGATTGATTAGGCAATGTGCAAAATTTTACTTGTTGATCTATTTCCTCGTCATCAACATCATTGTTATCTTCCGGTGTGAGTAACGCATCATCAGCTTCTACTTCCCAACTGTCTGCAGTGGGAGAGACGTCAGGTGGTATAGGTAAGGCAGCGGCTGGCGCAGCGGCCGGTGGTACAGGCGGAGGCTCCTCCACTCGCGGCGACGCCGATGCGGCTCCTCCGTCCCCACTCTCTCCACCACCATCGCCACATCCTAATATGCATGTCATTTGTAAATATTTTGAAATGCTTATTAAAATTTAGATTTCATTATGAATATTCATTTTGGTAAGAATCCTAAGTATAGCTTTGGATAAAATCAATTCAAACAAAGTAACTCTACAGAATTCTACAAGTATGTCAGATGCCTTAAAGGAAAATATAAAAAGTTGCCAGTTCGTTATTAACAGACATGCAGTTAATTATCTAACAAAAAGAGCTTTAATTTTAATTTGTTACATATAAAGCTACATAAAAAGCCAAATAAATAAGTTATATGTATTACTATTTTTTAATTAAGTTATAAAGTGCAGATGATCAAATGAAAAATAATTTCATCTATTTGAATAATATCATACTTGGTACTAATCATCCCTCTCTTCAATGTGTGCTGATAAAGTTAAAGAATACACAAATATGACAAAATTACAAGGGCACTAATTTGCCTTTATTTGCCAACCTCTCATTGAAAGAGAAACAGAACTCTTGTCAATTATATTAATTTTGATTTGACAAACATTATCTATACAAACAGCAACAAAACAATTAAATCATTTTAATAGTTTCCTCTACAAATACTAGCTGTAGCTAGTATATATGCTATAAGCATACATTTAAGCAGTCAAGCATCAACTAAAGCAATTGGTTTTTAAACAGTTGGTAATCTGGTATTTCCTAATGAGAAACTTTATTCACAATGTCTTTTGCACTATTTCTCAAACACATTTTGTTTTTAATTATTTTTAGCTTGATAAATGCAACTCATTTTGAAACTGCATTACTTAAATATACATGATTAATAATAATTTTATGACAAAACTATATCTTTTCACAACTACATTACTGTGATGTGTTTATTTATAATTGGCATATTTTGATATAGAGTATTTTAGGAGCCAGAGGTGTGGAGGGGGAGGAGTTCTACCATGCTGTAAGCAACCAAAAATACAAAAATTATAATAAAACAAACAAATTAACATAAACAACTAAAGTCAGCTGCGGTTTAAGTATATAAATATCAAGTGTTGGTACTAATACACATGCTTAAAAATCAGTAATTATAATCTTCACTGTACAATTATTTGTTTATTCCCGTTAATAAGATTGTTTATACACTAGTTCACTTGAATGAACTCAACTAGTAATTTATGATAAAAACAACTGATTACTAAGGCATTAATTGTGAACAGAAACATGGAAAAGTGTTTTATCACAAAAGTTGTAAACTGGAAATATTTAAATATTAAGTATCAATGTGAAATGTAATTAACATCAGACATAACATAAAATTGAATAGTTTATCTTTACTGTCTATAATTAGTGATCTGTCATAGTCATGAAAGTTAATTAGATTTTAGGCTTATTTATCTGTAACTCAAGATTTACATAAGACAGAATTGATTTTAAATGGTTTCTCACCAGGGAAATTAACACAAAATCAGCATTCATTGCTAAATTCATGATGAATTTGAAAATGGTCAGTGTATTAAGTTGGTTCAATGGGCACAGTCGTTTTGCACAAGATTACTATTGCAATTATATGCAATGGTAAGCATATGTGAGCACAAAACACTAACCTTCCATCATAGAGAATTAAAATAAAGAGAAAGTCGAGGAACCCATACTTTTTAATATGTATGTATGTAAAAGCGCGCCGCGTGTCTCGACCTAACCCGTTAAAACTGGATCGAAAAAAAATAAAATCATATCATGTAATCAATTTCGTTTTATTCTGTTATTTCATAAATTAATTGACGGACTCTACAGTAATATTTATATAATTCTATCTAATTATTAATATAAAACTTCATTGCGGATAGATATTGACAAGTGCTCACTCACCATTTAGGACAGGACTCCCAGCGGTATTAGTCGAATCACTTTCAGACTTTTGTGGTGTGGTGGGAGAGTCCAGATCCTCGCTCTGAGAAGGTTTACAAAAGGAAGGCACGAACTCCATGGCATTTACATTCAACGTGGAAAATTTGGTAGACACATCATTGGAATCTTTTGCACCTTGTTCACCTATAACATCCGCTTGACTTTCCCAAGAGTCCGGAGCACCGTTATTGGACATATTTATATAACGAAAGTGTAAAATAACTTCCTAAGTTTCTCTTTTCGAGGTAATTTTATATTATTTTCGCGTTCTTTTCTCGATAGATCCGCGTGTGTCTTTATCTTACACCGGAAGTTCATGGCAATTTGCCAAATAAATATGACTATTCATTTAATATGAAGTTCACTTATAAGTAAAGGTATTGGTAGCATTAGTACTTTTTTGAAATAATCAATTATATTAAAATTTATGTCCTCTTTTAATAATAAATGAAATAATTAATGAATATTATGTATATTAAAAGATTTGTGGTTGACTATTGACTTCCGTGCAGTGTTGTTAATGAAAAAAATAAGACGTTTACGTTCAAAAACTTGTACGGAAAAAGCATACAAATTACGAAATAAAGAATATGAAATGCTATTACGTTGTAATAAGTTAAGTATTTGAAAAATAAAACATTTATACGTAGATTACTACAACAATAGTATTAATTATCACCTCAGATTACCTGTTGACAAATTATGTTCAGGGATAGAAGCGTAATCAGATTGATCATAATTTTAAAAAAATTACAATACCACATGGTAATAGAGTGTTTGCTAAGTCTTGATTTCGTAATTACTTGCGAATGGCTTTCGCCTCAGTAGTTTTTTAGACGTGAGTCAAAGACACTTGCGGTGAACGCGAGCGTGAGCTTTCAGTTAACAATTAAGCTTTAAAGGATTGAAAAAAAGCAATTCATCAATGTACTAAATAACTTTTATTATTATATATAGTACTTTTATGAATTGCTTTTGTTTTTAGTCTAGTCCGACCCTCTTATAAAAATAAAATAAAATAAACCACCTATTTCTCAACAAATAAACATCAAATAATAAAGTATAAAGAAATACTTTAATGTATTTTAATTAACAAATAACGAAATTACCTATTTTTATAGCTTATAAAT
Organism: Acentria ephemerella; assembly: GCA_943193645.1. Taxonomy (NCBI): domain Eukaryota; kingdom Metazoa; phylum Arthropoda; class Insecta; order Lepidoptera; family Crambidae; genus Acentria; species Acentria ephemerella. Next base: position 2,298,540 of record OW971886.1, on the reverse strand, counting down.
TATTTAATTAGTTGATATGATTCTGCTTAATAAAATTCTTTAAAATCACAGTAAACCTGGCCAATATAAGGTTGAAACAAGAATCAACAGACATTGATTTTTCCGCTACTATTTTAGTTTCACATTTGTGCACGAGCATCATCGCGACGTAGCTCATGGTATTTCACGAAGTGAGCGTATAAGTGAGGCATCATGATATTGAATAATTATATAAAAATAATTTGTATTAGTAGTACTTTGAAAAATAAATTATTACCATCTCTTTTGATTTATTGGGTTTCTGAGAAACTAGACAACATGCTTATCGATATTGGTTTACTTAATCAGATCCCATACATTTTTCATCATATCCCATAATTCCATCTTTATCATTCTCACTAACACAACTTAACGTCTTAGTTTATTTTTCTCGTAGGTAAGTCATTGGCAAACTCAACATTCGCGAGACAAAGGATTATACGTTATATCCGTGTGTGTCTTCAAGAAAAGTGAATGACATTGTTAAATTAAGATTTGGCTCAAAAGCATAAGATGCCAAACCAAAATCCAAATAAAGAAAACCATTTAATCTGTGTCTATCTACCATAGAGTACATTGATTTGCTCTCTACGTCACCTACGTCAAAACATTGCAGTGACGTTTACAGATTCTAAATTAGAGTAATAAAAATTGCATCAAATTCGCCACGCAGTATGGAGGATGCACCAGCTTCAGATACGGAGTCCAACAAACAGAACCCTGGGAATGAGACTCCGTTGGAACCGGTAAAACATTACTTTCACTATGCTGTTCCTCTTGTTGAATGTCGATGTTAAAATTTGTTTGTATGTAGGCCCGGCGTCCTTTCGGCGGTCTGGAATTCCAAGTTTCAGAAGTAGTAGGTCGTTTAGAAGCTGGCGTTAATGCTCAAGAAACAAGCGACGAAGAAAAAAAGCGCGACAGTCGCAAAATCAGTGCCGGTTTCTTCGAACCGGAAGAGATGGCCATGGATGAAATTTTGAAACTGTTAGAGGATTTGGTACTGAAAACTGATCCTAATTGTGAGAGCATGGAACCACCCTTGTTACCGACAGACGCTGTTACTCGGGCAACCATACTTTCACACAGTATATCTGCCTTGTTTGGGAGATTAGAAAGATCTCATGCAGCTAGACTCAGTGCTCATATTGCAAGCGAAACCACGCGCTGGATGGCACACATGTTCAGGTAATAATATTCAACCATTTCTACTTAAAATATCATAACCAATGTCTATAATATTAGTATTTTATGACTGTTGTTATCAACAATTCACCTTGGGTTATAATTAAGTGGATAAGATTAGTGTTAGTGAACTTGTAAGTCAGGTATATATTACCACTATAATACTTTTTAATCTTCCAAAGTACCTACATATAACATAAATTGATTTAAAAGTGAAATGTATTAAAGTAAAGTTAAACATGGAATAAATATTAAATCTGTGTTGATAATCAATCTTTTGGTTTGATATGTTGTTAGTTATGAATTCCATTGATTGTTGTATGGTTTGTCTTACTAATGTTTATACAAACAAATCAAGTCGAGCCATTTTGTAAAGAACTTTTGTAAAGCATCTCTCGGCACAAATTCCTTTTATTTAAAAAAAAGGTACCATGATCAATAATTTTTATTTATTTGGTTGTTGGAAGATTTACATTTGAATATCAAGTTTTACTATTCAAATATAAGGTCTCAATTTGAAGATATCTTAATATTAAAGATTATAAATCTGGGATAGATACTACCATTGTAATTAGTAATAGGTAGTCATTAATGTTATAGTATAAGAAGGTGTTACTACTTTCATTCGCTCTCGGTCACTCGCGCTGTGCGGACGTGTCGCTCCGCACTTTTCGGGTTGTTCCGTGTTCGTCGTGACTCATCGCAGTCCGTCGCCTCCGTTGAGTCGCCCCGTCGACTCGACCTGTCGCGTCGTCCCTGATTGACGCAAGTCGCAATCTTCGCCGCTATCGCAGTACGAGCCGTGCTCAGTGTCTCAGGGTTCCTTCTTGTGGATACGTAACCGTGCCAACGAAGCAAGGAGGGGCATTGACATACAGTCGTTTCGCTCGCACCCACTGTTCCGTTCGTGAGGACTTGTCGGCATCCGCGCCACAGTCCGTCGCGAGTTCAGTGTACCAGTGCAGTGCAGTGCACAGTAGTGTTCGTCTGGAAGGGGCGGAGCCTTAAGTATTCCACTCTCTATTATTATATTTCTGTTGTTTATTTCTGCATATTTTGTTGTTACCGATAGGGAGGGTGGGCCACACCCGCACGTAAGGCGGCTGCCGCCTTACGATGGCGGATTTCACCACCTGCCCACCTCAGGAACTACTCGCGTTCCTGAGGGCGAGGAACCTCGAGGAGGAATTTGCAGCTTTTCAAGCTGCTTCCCAGAGGACTACGTCCTCCACAATTAATGTAAACAGCCCTTCGCCCATGGACCTTGCCAATCCCTCAGAGTCCGAGCCCGACTCTGACGACTTCACTGTCGTCACTAAAAAGGGCAAACGATCCAAACGGATCAGGAAGGCGTCGGACGATGACCCTCCACCCAAGGCCATTAAGGCCGCATCGGGGGTGCCTTTACCAGCACCTCATCCAGAGCTTTGCCGTGAGGGCAAAACTCGCACCCCGCCACCCATTTTTATCCAGGATAAACAATCCTGGAACTCCATTTCCGCAGCTCTGTCTGCCAAGCGTGTGAACTTCACACACGCCAAGTCCTGCGCCACTGGCATCCGAGTGCAGGTTTCCACGTCCCAGGACCACAGGGACCTCACACGCTTCCTTCGGGAAGGAAAAATCGGTTTTCACACGTATACCCTCCCAGAGGATCGTCTCCTCCGGGTAGTCATTAGGGGACTACCAAAGGAGTTATCTCTGGAATCAATAAAGGCAGATCTTGCCCAAAAGGACCTCCCAATTCGCGAGGTACATCGCCTCTACCGGCGAGACAAGTCCCCGCTAGACTTAGTTCTAGCCATCCTTACTCTTACCCCTGAGGGTAAGAAAGTATACAACGTGCGCACCGTCTGCCACATTTCCGGCCTTAGGGTCGAACCTCCACATAAACGTGGTGCCCTGGGGCAATGCCACCGTTGCCAGCTTTATGGCCATTCCGCCAGGAACTGTTTTGCCAAGCCGAGATGTGTGAAATGTCTACAGGACCACGGTACTGCAGACTGCACCCGGCCTGGCAAACCTGACCCTGCAAACCCGCCTGGTTGCGTCCTCTGCGGTACCCTGGGTCATACCGCGAACTACCGCGGTTGCCCCAAGGCTCCGCGCAGACCACCTAGGATCCCTTCTAGGACCACAGCAGCCAGCACTCCCGCCGCAACCTCATTGAGGCCGGCCTTTCCTCTGCTCCCTCCGAGCAAGCCTAACCCGTGGGTGAAACCTTTGTTACCCGCTCCCCCGCCAAACAAGGCCCCTCTGGCCCAACAAAAGGCTGCGGCATCAGCGCCAAAGCCCTCACCTCCACCCTCCCGGGCTTCTGCCAATATCGCGGCGGACTTGGAGCTAGTTCTGGGTTTGATCAACGTTATAGACGTTGATGAAATCGCGGCACTGGCAGCCAAGTTGCGAGCTGCGAATGGGCAAGTCCAGCCCATGATTACTGCTCTACTGGAGCATAATCACCTCATCACGTCTATTAAGACGCTTACGGCCTCTCAATGCACGTAAAGCGCATGAAGCCGAGATCCCTGACCTTAGCGTATTTCAACGCTAATAGCTTACAAGGTCAAAGAGACGAGATCGCCACCTTTCTCGTCGAACACACGGTAGACATACTCCTCGTACAGGAAACATTTCTCAAACCCTCTATGCGCACTCCGCGCATAGCCAACTACTGTACCATCCGTAATGATAGGGATGGCCGCGGTGGCGGCACCCTTATCTATTACAAACGGTCGCTTCATTGTGTCCCGCTCGATACCCCGAGTCTCACTACCATTGAGGCTTCAGTCTGTCGACTTGGAATGACTGGCCACCAATCCATCACTGTCGCATCAATCTACCTATCTCCTTCCAAAATCCTACACAAGACCGATCTCGAAGCTCTGTTTGCTATGGGAGATGCCGTCATCCTCGCCGGCGACTTCAATAGCAAAAATACCCAGTGGAGCTGCAACTCAACCAACCGGAATGGGAGGTTGATGAGCAGCTACGCAGATGAGCTACTCTTTGACATCCTAGTCCCTATGAGTCCTACCCACTATCCTAGCCGACTGGACCATAGTGCGAACCCACTAGACGTGGCGCTTCTGAAGAATGTGACTCTCACGTTGCGCTCTATAGAAACAATACACGCACTGGATTCGGACCATCGCCCCGTTGTTCTACACCTTGGCTCCTCATCGGATCCGACGCCCACCACGAAGATAGTGACAGACTGGGGGAAGCTTGCGAGCTTGCTTGAGGTTTCCACCAGTCCGTCACTCGACTCCATTCCTGACCTCATATCCTCCCGCCACGACACAGATCACGCAGCCGAAGCCCTCACCAGCCACCTCAGCTCAGCAATGAGCGAAGCGTCCAAGGTGGTCCCGGCGATGGATAACCACCGCTGGCGCCTACCGGACGACTTGAGACGGCTGCTGACGGCCAAGAATGCTTCTATTCGTGCCTACGACTTCTGCCCCACCGAGGAAAACCGCTCGCGCATGCGTGCTCTGCAGAGAGATGTAAAGCAACGCATGCGCGAGTTCCGTAACAATCGGTGGGACAACCTTCTTGGAGATATCTCGCCATCTCACCAGGCTTACTGGAAGCTGGCGAGGACCTTTAAGTCGGATACGGAGTCTACCACCCCACCCCTCCGTAAACCTGACAACTCAGTCGCTTTCGAGGACTACGAGAAAGCCGAATGCCTAGCCGACAGTCTGGAAGCTCAATGCTCTCCTAGCACCCTACCTGTTGATCCTACCCATATCCAGCTGATAGACACAGAAGTCGAAAGGCTCTCTACTATTCAGCCGACAACCATCCTTACCCCGGTTACTGTTGATGAGGTGCAAACGATGATCAAAGACCTCCGCCCTCGCAAAGCCCCTGGCTCAGACGGCATCACCAATAGGATCCTTAAGATTCTCCCCGCTCAACTGCTGTTCCTTGTGGTCTCCATCTTCAATGGGGCCATGTCAAACCGCATCTTTCCCGCCTTGTGGAAAGACGCGGACGTGATCGGCTTCCGGAAGCCCGGTAAAGATCCCACAAACCCTACCAGCTATAGACCCATAAGTCTTCTTAAGTCCCTAGGTAAGCTCTACGAGCGCGTTCTTATATCCCGTTTAAGAGACTATGTCTACTCAAACAATATTCTTATAAATGAGCAGTTTGGCTTCCGTGCCAACCACTCGTGTACCCACCAAGTGCACCGCTTAACGGAGCACATCCTCAAGGGCCTTCGCCCTGCAAATTCCATCCGATCCACAGGCACGGGAGCGCTTTTCTTCGACGTGGCAAAGGCGTTTGACAAAGTGTGGCACAATGGCTTAATCTATAAGCTCTACCATCTCGGGGTACCAGACAGTCTCATTCACATCATACGAGACTTCTTGTCGGACCGTACCTTCCGCTACCGAGTCGACGGAACGCGCTCTCTTCCACGTCTCATACGAGCCGGGGTCCCTCAGGGCTCCGTGCTATCCCCACTCCTCTTTTCACTATACGTGAACGATATCCCCAAGACGCAGGGCGTCGAACCCGCACTTTTCGCGGACGACACTGCCCTATACATGTCGCACAGAAATCGCAAATTCGTTGCAGAAAAACTCCAAACCGCCGCCAACACCTTAGGCGATTGGTTCCGCAAGTGGAGGATCGAGGTAAACCCCAGCAAAAGCGCAGCTATCTACTTTTGCCGGGCTCGAACCACCCCCTTGCCACCTGTGACTCTGTTCGACCAGACCATCCCCTGGGTGAGCTCGGTCAAATATCTGGGTGTCACACTAGATCACACGCTATCGTTTGCACCTCACATCAGAGCCGTCCGAAACCGAGCCTTCTTCGTGCTAGGGCGCCTTTACCACCTACTAGGGAAGCGGAGTAAAATGTCTCTTAGAAATAAGACGACAATTTACAAAACTTGTGTCCGCCCTATCATGACCTACGCCAGCGTAGCGTTCGCACACGCCCCAGCCCAGTCTATACATAGACTACAGGTCATCCAGAATCGATTCATGCGCATGGCTACCGGGTGCCCCTGGTACATGCGCAATGTCGACCTTCACAAGGATTTCGACCTTCCTACTATTACCCAAGTCATTAAAGACGCCTCCAGGCGTTACTTTGATAAAGCACCCCACCATTCCAATCCGCTCATTGTAAGAGCATCCAACTACTCTCCTGACCCTAACGCCCCGACCCGCTTACGCAGACCAAGGAATGTCCTTCATGATCCGGACGATCCAATTACGAGTGCAAACGCGCTCCTGCACACACACACATCACGCACTAGGTACACTTTTCCTATACACCGCACCCGTCGTACAAGGGTGCGAAGACCCGGTCTACATTCGTCGCGCTATACCAGGTACAGATACGTACCTGGGCGCTTCTCTCCTCCACGATACGACTCACCTGAGCCGAGGTCCGAGCCTTTAGAGGCGCCCTCAGGTTTGTCGCTCCCTCATGGCTCGAGTGCCCTGGAGAATCTAAGAGACAGCGGGACACCTCCCCCCGGAGGTGATGCCTGTCGATTAGAACTCCTCCAGAGGTGAATCGCCCCTTAAGGCTTGAGGACTCTCCAAGGTTCTCGCCTCCTTAAAACCCCGGTAACGCTGTAAAGGCCATCTGCGGCCAACAGTATTAGTCAGTCCAAAAAAAAAAAAAAAAAATGTTACTACTTTTTAATTTGATTTCACATTTTTTTCTATGCACTATCTACAAATGTAATAGTAAAACAAAAACAAAAAGACAACAATCAACAATAAAAGATGAATGATATTCAAAATGGTAGATATGCTGGCTGAGTCATTTGGATAAGTTCCATTGCCTTTTTTAAGTCAAAGCCAAAATATTTTTTTAAACAGTATTGATACATATGGCACACTTTACATGATGTAACAGGAAAATACATTAAAAATGTTTAGTAGGTTTATGATTTGTAACAGGAAATAAGATAACATACAATTTCATAATTTTTTAATTAATAGTGGTAGGCGAAAAATTCCGTCATTCCTTTTTAGTCTTATATTAAATAAATATATACTAGAAGAACACGGCCAGGCCCTCCAACTGACAAAATAGTTATGGTGGCTACTACACGTCAGTGGATTGGCATGGTATGGTATGAGAGTACTTAGCATCCATCCCTTGGAGGCAGCGCTGATTCAGTGAGAAGGATCCGAATGCCAGTACTTCTGCCGTTGCTAATGAGATCGTATTAGGGATGGAGTATATATACCACACTCTGATCTAGTCAGCAAAGATAAGCGTAACCTCTGGTTCAATCGCGAGTGTGCCTTAGCCGTTGAGAACAAACAGTCGGCATACCGCACTTGGATCAGAGGTGGGGCCTGCGGGGATCCCGAAACATTCAATGAAATCAGCCTATAATTTTGTCACCAAGGCATGCAAGAGGGCTTACATAAGAGCGGACGCCCAGCGCGTTGCACGAGTTGGCCAAGAGTTACTGTCGAACCCTACGGGTAGCCGTAGCTACTGGCGTCTGGCCAAAGCCGTGCAGTCCTACTTCTGCCAAAGCTCAGTATCAGATCTGACCCGTCCAAGTACCGTCCAATAGCTATCACCATTGTCCTATATAAAGTCATGGAGCGGTTTTAAATAACCAGTTAAGCCAACACCTAAGATCACTAATAAATGACTGAGTACGGTTTTCGGTCGAAGCGGTCAACTTCTATGATGATCTTCTAGCATACTTGACGCGTGTCTGGTGTGCAGCTATTGACAGGCGTGGTGAGTCTTTGGCTATTAACCTTGGCACAAGAGTCTTCTCTCCAAGCTACTGGCGTACGGTCTACCTGCTCAGCTTTGTGTCTGGATCGTTGGCATTCTGCATGAGCGGAGATTCCGTGTACTCTCTGATCGATGCGCTTCGCGGTTCATGTCAGTGAATGCCGGTGACCCGTAGGGTTCCGTTCTATCCCCTACACTGTTTCTTCTTCATATCAATGACATGCTTTCATTAGGAAGCATTCATTGCTATGCAGCTATAGTACATGCAGTACAGTGCATGGGGGATAGTATGGGCACCCAACAGCTGGGCGCATGGATGTGGAGAGAGAGAGAGAGAAAGTTACTATTAAGTTTGATAGGGTGCTGGACCTTGTTTCTGAATGGGAAAAACGCAAGCGTGCCCGTTTACAGCTAAAAAGTCACCGTTCGTTCCCCTTCCTTCCTTCACTTCAGGGCACCACTATGTCGCTACAGAGCAGTATCAATTTGTTCGGCATGGAGCTGTGATCTGTGTACAAAACCCAGGTCCGGTCTTGTGTGTAGTATTGCTCGCACCTTTGGGATGGCTCCGGTCAGTACCTCGTCGATGCTCTGGATAGATTGCAGCGTCGCGCTATGCGTATTATAGGCGTTAAGGAAGTAACGAACACTTTAGAGCCTCTGCAATTGCGTCGCGATATTGCGTCGCTTAGTGCCTTTTATCGTTTGTACCATTAGTCTACGGAGTCGTATTTGGTGGATACTGACGGTAGTGAGAGAAAACTAAGTTGTATACTTTATTAAATATAGTGACGGATTGTATAAACTGCATCACATTTTTTTTGTAATGTGGTATGCAAAGTATAATATTTATTTATTTCATAATAAATAATTTGTATTTGTATTTATATATTAACGATAATATAATAATAATTGTTCTTATGTGGAGAGAATTCCTTTGAATCCAAATGTTATAAGAATTTTGGTTTGACAGCAATTTATCTCAAAATTCAGATTATTTAACCTTTCATAATCAGCCAAAATATACTTATACAATTTCAGATTAGCGGAATATAATGCTTATTACCATCAAGAGCAACTGGAAGGTGTTGTGCGTGTTACAAGGATGCTTTTGCATCACAGATACCCAAGATACTTAGAAGACGGAGGTATTGTGATTTTTATACCTTTATGTATGCAATAAGCTAATTAAAAATTGATTATTGCTAGATCTAAACACATCCTTAATATTGATAATGACAAATTCCACTGAAAGGAAACAGTCCACATGGACAATAAAGATCACAGCGGAAACATTCCTCTGTAGTCAACCACAATCTTTTTTTTCCATCTGTTATAGCCAATTTTAATTTAAGCCTAGAACATGAGATAACTAAACTAATAAAATAACTTTAGATTTGATAAAATTATTTGAAGATTATATTTAATTTTAACATGAAAACTTTTTTAAAAATTACATATAATTTTAGGTAATGTTTTATAATATAATAAGTACTGTTCAATTAGTCAAAAAATGTTTTTTCAGCACTGGCATTTACAAATCGCTTGCCCTGCATATACAGCTGTGTTGCAAGTCCCCTGGGTATTGTTCAACATTTATGTAGGCAGCTGGGTCTACCTCTAGCCTGTGTCAGACCCGTGCCAGTTCATGCCTCAGGTATCACAATGTTAAACACATATATATTTGAATTCACGACGAGTAATTTTGGCGTCGGTTTGGTGCTGTTCAGGTGATATTTTTTCATAGTGTATTTTTTGATTGTACTTAGATGTGATTGCAAGATGTAAAAAAAAATTTGGTTATGTAGTTTGTATACTATTTTGACATTCTCTGACATAAAAACTTTTTTTGTATTCACTCACTTATTTTTGATTTAATGACTTACAAATAATAGTATTATAATTTGATATATTATCAAATTGAGAGAAATAGTAAGTACATACTATGGATTATCCACTACTATCTTATCTATTAAAAATAATAGCATTATATGTGTTTCAAAGTTGATCTAAGTATAGGAATTAGTTTTGATTAGAATTCGACTGGATTAATTAATAAAATTTTGTATTAATCCGGTCTACAGTATTCAGCATATAATAGGCTCAAATGAACTAATAGATGATTTGATTCTCGTAGTTACCTCGATCCCACTAAAATAAATAATATAATTACTTCATAAGGTCATTAAAGCAAGTTCATACCATGTTCATTCAACATCATTATCAATTACACCCTGTATACGTCCCACTGCAGGAGGCCTTCCTACATAGTAGAAAAACGAGGATTTTGGTCCATAATACCACCATGTTGGTCAGGCACAGAGGAGCTCGCTATAACACATTTTAATTGACCCATCCAGAGACCAACCATGGCGAAAGTTGCTTTGCTTTTCTCCTCCGTGCTTCGTTAAGTCGTTGGTTACTGTTGTTACGGTAGACGCATTAGGCCACCAGGGTGGTGTTATGACCCAATATATGTTTTTCACTCATGTGGGAAGGTATATAGATTTGATGGTTGATAATTTATTTTTGTATTAGGACGAGGAATGGATATCCAGGCTTTGGAACGTTTATGTGATGAAGATACAGCAGCAAATAGGACCCCTTTACTCGTATTGAGCGAAGTGGGAGCACCTCCTTTGGGATGGGGCACACCACTTGTAGAGCTAGGAGAAATATGCAACAAATGGAATTTACACCTTCACGTTAGGGGGCATGCTTTAGCGTTACCAGCAGCGACAGGAAGGGAACAGGTGATTTCAATAAATATAATTTTTATTGCTTGTTACATTCAGTTAGTCCGTAGAATGTACTAGGCTAGTTAAAAAGATTCGCATAAGCAGCGTGCTATTGCATCGATGCTGGATCGAGATTTGGCGACTAGCTGAGTACTTCGAAACTATGTTTTCGAATTAGTACAACATCAGCAGAATCCAAAACAATGATAGCTTCGTTAATATCTAGTGCAACTCAGACTTAATTTATATATTTTATATGTATTCCTTTTTTTTCAGACATATAGTTTAGCAGATTCAGTAACATTAACACCAGGTCCTTGGTTTGGAGTACCCGGATTGCCGACTGTCGTATCCTTTACTAAAATTATTTATAACACTCTATGTGACCTATATTTACAGTATTTTTGGTCAAATTTAAAATGTTGGGTTAAGTTATGAGTATTTCGTTATGTATTATCAAAAAATATAGGTTTGGCTGTGTATTAAATTCTTCATTATAGGGCTCATCATGATTATTGAAACTTAAAAGTATTTTGTCAAGAATCAGATATTCTAAGTAAATTAAATGGCTTTAATCATAATATTCAGAACAAAACCTTTTACAATTTTACTAAAATTGAACGTCACTTATAAATTTACTTTATATACAACGGAATATGAAATATTCAACTTTCGTGGCAATTGGTTTGATTTGCAAGCCCACAATATTAAATTCCTTAGCACGTAATCAGACGTTTTACAAAATACCAGAACCTGTCTCTGCCAATGACCATGCCAAAGCTGTAAATGCTGTAAGTACTATATTAATCAGTCTTATCTATTTATAGAAATTATGCTTTTTGGAATTTCCACTTGTATCGTACGTAAGTGAATTATTGCTTCATAAATACGTTATGTCAAGACTACAGCATTCGAATTATTCCTAGTTTTTGTTGAAGAACCTAACGGCTTGATTTTTTAATGCATCTAACCAACTCATACACAACTCTGTTGGCTGCGTAGAATTTCCTTACGAAGATAAGTGGACGTCATAAAAATCTAGTGTTTTTTTCGTTTTTAAAGTTTTTACAGTTGAACATGATCGCCAGATATAGCATAATACATTTTATTTTTTCTCAACTTAAGTATTTTTAGGAGTCAGTCCGTCTCTGTTAGCGGTGGTCTAAGAGTAACCTGTAAGAGATCGTCATTCTTATTGAATTAGTAATAGAGACACAAATTCAGAAATAAAATGTTCGATTTTCATAATCTTACTAAGAAACCGCAACTATACGCGTATGCTTCGTCAGCCTATGGGATAACGCACAAGGTGGTTATCGATTGCCGATTTGACAACTGTGACTAACGGTTTAATGTGTCCTTCAGGAGCTCCAAATGACAATTTTTAATGACCCATGGCCCATGACCCGCACCATTCATGGCGAAAGTTTCTTTGTTTTCAAAACCACTTCGCACACGAGCTCCTCACCTTTGATAAATTATCAGTCTTCTTGGATTGTTTATAAAGATGCGAATAATTTGACCGCACTTTTAATTTTAGGATATTATATCGATTGGAAATAAAAGAGTTAAAAAAGTTTCCATATCCGTTAAAGAGCCTGTCTGTGCACCGTGTAATTAAAAGATATATTTATTTTTAAGATACACTTTACAGACACTGACACATCATTACATTAATTGAAATCCCAAGGTTGGTAGTAGAGAAGGCGCACTCGCAGCTCTAGCGGGGCTGACCGGGGGCGGCGGCAGGCTGCCGGCCCTACCGCTGTGGACCTGCATCAGGGCGGCGGGCGCCCAGCGGCTGCAGCTGCGGCTCAACGCCGCCTTCAGATCTGCCAGGGCCGCCCATGCGGTCGTATCCCAAGCGCAACTTAGGGTATTGGTAAGTCAATGCAGTGAAATAACACATTTTCATTTATTTTCACACATCCACACATACATATCCACAAACACAAATTTTATATAATAACAAGTACCGAAAACCTTCCTTATAATATTTCCAACAACCAAATTTTTCAATGAAATATTCTGAAGCATGATGAATTCGAGGATGCTTCAAGCTAACTTTAAACCACGTTATGTATTAACGTCAATTGAATTTGAATCTTAGTAAAAGCTACTATATTATATTGACGTTTTCATTTATTACAGAGCGACAGGCCTGGCGGCGATGAGCCACCGAATGTAGACATTATTGTAAGTAAATACATTTTGAACTCATTTGCAATACACGAGTGGATATTTTAAGAGGCTATTTTGAATTGTTCCGTCAGGACGCAGTGAGCCAAGCGTCCGCATGTGTGGCGTTTCAATTCGCACCGCCCGGTGTTGAGAAACCACCTCCTTATTATGACAAGCTTAACTCGTGGCTCGGACAAGTTATGCAGAGGGAAGCTGATATGGTGAGTGTTTTGGGTAATCAGGCTAATATATGTATGTGTAACCATTAATAAAAACCTGCGTATTATTCTGGGGTATGTAACTTTTCGCTAATGAAGAATTATATAGTGATTTAAGAAATAAAATATGTCTTTGGATAGAGGAAATAAATCTATTTATTTATAAAAATTGTAATAGTGAAATTAGTTTAGCTTAGTGTTTTGAGAGCGTTGCTTTTCATTCCGAAAGTACGCGTGCTGGTCTAAGGAGTCACTTCTTCACTGTCGCCACGTCTACTTTGCGCACTAAGAGATTTTGTTACTCCTTTCTCTGTCGCACAGCTACAGTGTGGAATTCCTTCCCAGCACACGTATTCCATTCCTTCATGGGTTCCTTTAAAAGAGGCGTGAAAAGCACTTTTTGGGCCGGCAAGGTGAGGATGGTTAGGGCGGTATGTCGCATGCTTCAATAGCTATCTTCATATATGGACTCCTCTACTGCTTATCATCAGGTGTTATCGAGTCATTTACTGAGCTTAATATAAAAAAAACACGCAGTTTACTATTGTTGATCCCCGATGGGGACATGACAGTTTACAATTTAGAATCCTACTTCGTAAGCCATGAAAAGCCGTTGATAGAAACCTCTTCTACGTTCCCACGCTTATTTTAGAATTAACTCCTTGCAAAAGAGATAGTACTAAAAGATTTCGATGGATGTCGCCATCAATTTTGGCAGATAATAACTGAGTTATTTCGTTATAAGTATTACAGTAGTTGCCATTATGTTTCGGTTTTAATTCAACAGCTGGGCCACATGCTTGAATGTCATCTCTATAGTATATATATAAGAATTTATATTTAGAATATCATGTGAAATTCTTCGCCTCTTCCCTTCATACAGATAAGCATAGAAGTATGCGAGACAGAGTCTTACGGAGTGGTTCTCCGGTACTGTGCTCTAGAAGGTTCTCTGCTAGAAGAAGACAAGGTGGAAGCTTGGGCTGCTGAGCTGGAGAGTCAGTTACATGTGCTTCACGCTACGGTATCACTGCGGGAGCCGTTCCACGATCGAGTAGAGCAGAATACCTCACTACACCTGGTCCATGTGCCAGGCTGGGCTGGTGAGTTCTTGTCATAGCATTTATAATGTTATTTGATTGAATAGGTTCATCTCTCTATATTTATCTCTGTCTTTTACTCTAATACTTAAATAGGACTGAAAACAGTAATTGTTATCACACGTAGTATACATTGAATTGATAAGGAATTTTTGCGTTGTATTGTTGTAGATACTAATTGTATTTATATTGTAGTAAGTTTTAAACAATCCGTCTTAGCATCGAACATATTTAAGTACATTTTAATTTTTAAAAACCCGTGTCGTTATATAAAAACTGAATTGAGAATGTCTGCTTTCTCAACAACATATTTTTTTACAGGTTTTTTTATCAATTATTTTCTTAGAAAATTAAAATGATCTAAAATACTTACATATATTTAGTGGGTTCGGGATTGATATGATATTTCGAAGATTTTTTTTCTGCATTGAGTTTTGTTTTACGTATAGCCATAGTATTGCATGTGAAGGCAAGTGTATTAGACTATTTAGTGCAGAAAATTACTATTCCAAAGATGACATGAATTTCATTTGACATTGACATGAAGAATGCTATATGGAACATTTTAATGCTTATTGCAGTCTATATTTGTGACCTGTTGACTGTGAGAATTTTATTTAAGCCCTTTGGAACCGCGCAACATCTTATCTTTTAAATTAAGTCACTAAAAGATAAAACGGATAAAAGAAATAACTTGTGGTTATTAATTTTCTGTCTTGCTTCTTAAACCCTGATAATATGAGGGGTGAATTAAGTTTTGTCAATAACAGCCAAATTATTTTTCAAGAGTCTACCTTTTAAAGAAAATCAACCTTTTTCTTCTAAGTTTCGGGTTTCGGGGACGTTTGGTTTACACCCTTTATTGGTTTTGGTCCTAATAGGTTTAGGAGGCGTTCGTTACGTACCCGCTGGATGGGAAGACTTGTCTGACGATGAGTTGAACTCTCTTAACCGACAACTCGTGGAAAACTTACGGGTGACAGACGGAGCCTTCTCTTGCGGGGAAGGGGAAGATGGACTCGCTTGTGTCAGGTAACATTTTATCATAATATTGCTAAAATGGCTTAACGTCATGAGATGCAGAGCGAGCTGGTCGCTAAGTGGTAATGTCTACAATAGAAGGCACGGGGTATAATGGTCATACACGTACTAGCTACCGTTGTATATGGTCGTATTTATTTCTAATTTGCCCCAAAACCATTAGGTTAATAAATTAGATAATAAATTATAATGTAACTAACAAATTATATGCAATAAAATATTCTAACAAGTAAATAAACACCTCATTGGAGAAAAAAATACTTCTCCTACACAGAAGGTATATATTTCTTTGTAGTTGTAAATACAAAGTAATAAAGTGTTAAAATGTTATTCTAGTAGGCAACAAGTCCCGAAACTATTGATTTTATGATAATACATTTATTTCCTATTATTATTATCAAAGAATACTAAAATATTTTCCTTGGAGGAAGAGTCATGAACTTTAAAAAGTGTAGACTTATCTTAACGAGAAAAGATTTGCTATATTTTTGTGTGTTACAGGTTCGGCATGGTGACAGCAGACACGGATGTGGATGAGCTTCTAGACCTAGTCGTATCGGCTGGTAAGGAGGTTGAAGAAAGTTCTAGAGCTCTCACAGACATGAGCGAAGTTATCAAGAAAGGTATGTATGTAATACAACTGCAAAATAAAAATTTCACGAATTTAAATTAATATTATTTACCTAAGTCGGTCATAAACATTGTACACCTAAGTCTTTTTGTACACGGTTTTGATATAACACGGTTTGAAAATTGAATATTTTTAATTTTTTTACACGATTTTATTCCATTTAGCACGATTTGAAATTTTATGTACTTAAATTTTTTTTGTCAAAAAAAGTCTAAAAATTGAATAACCTATTCTTTTCGTTCACAACATAGTTTTTTAGTTCCTGAACTTGCCATACATTTAATTTATATTACTTTTAAGATTAGAGTGCATATCTTTTTTATCATTAATTACTATGCTTGTGAAAATAAGCATTATATATTTGATTTAATAAAATAAACATGAATTCTTGTTCTTAAAAATTCTTGTTTTTCTCTAATTTTAATAGGTTTTAGAGATTAGGAACAAATCACCCATTTTTGTATAAGATCAATGTCTTTTTTTACACGGCTTCTTCTGGAACCAATCTACCGTGTAAAAACAGACTTAGGTGTAATACAATTTTGAGAGAGTTTGAAAATATTCATAACTATATCTATAATTAGTAACATACCCAAGTCAACCTATGAAAATTTACGACCCAATCAAATGGTCGTTTTCGATAACCAAAAACTTAATTCTTCAGGACATTGTACCGGGAGATAAATAGTTATTCTCTTGACTAACTGATCGTAAGATGCATTGGAATTAATGTTATCAGGTATCGAAGCAGCGCAGGCGGACTTGGAGCGTGAGAGCGCTGAACGTCTATGGCAGGAAGGTCTCCTGAGGCGGGTGCCGGTAGTGGGCCGCGTGGTGGACTGGTGGTCGCCCAGCGCCGCGCCCCCGCCCGCCGGCCGCCGTCTGCATCTGGCGCACGGCACGCTGCAGACCACCGACGACGTGTACAGGTGACCCCCGTCTACTTCTAAGTGGATAATTACTGGAGGTTTGGGGCTATTCAGTCCTTTCGAAATGCTTTGTCCTACGACCTAAAAGATCTATTGTGACTTGCTACCAATATGTTAAAATAGCTCCTTGATCTGGGCACTGTCCAAAAACTTCAGGATTCTCCCAACTTCAAGGTTTTTTATTTTATTTTGGTCGAATATGTGTCATTTCTAAGTGTAACGATTTTCTAAAAAATACTGAGAGACAATAATTTTCCATTTATACTTACATATTACTTTTTCCAGCAGATACGTCCAAAGTAAAAAGCAAGAAGTTACTGAAGAACCTGCGCGTGCGCACTCTCCTTCACGGCAAACACAACCCGCGCAATAGCAGCTGTGAGTAGATAGAATTATAGGCATTATATGAAACTTTGAATATGAGCTGCCAATGCAATAAATTATGTATTTCATGGAAATTATCCTATTATTGATGGGTATGTACACTAACTACCCTAAATACTTAAACAGAAAATTAGAATTAGTGTCGCTTATGTTTCATCTCGTTCTTTCCTATTGTGTGTAAGAAGATCTTTAAACGAGGAATGAATGCCAGATTTTATTTAGTCTTATATAAGTAATTGATTTGTTTCGTTCTGATTAAAATCATCGAATCTTCTTCGCCCCTCTAGTGTGAAAGGTAGTAACCTAATATATAGTATTATTTTTGGTTACCTGGTATTAGTATTAATAAAACTGATCGATGGTTATCATGTATCAACTGATATATGACAAAATAATTTTTTTTATGTTAATTCAGTGTTCAATACAGTTTAGAATAAATTCAACTTTTTGAAGAATTTTAACTACAAAATACGTACAAAGTGCAATTAAAAACACCAATGGTTGACAGTATAATGGACGTGGCTTGCCTTCAGGGATTTATTATGTGATAGTAATTTTAATACTGTCACATAAAGTAATAGGGATAGCACGCAAGATTTTAGTACGAGACAAACATTGTACTAGTGTGAATGGCACTTGTGAATTTGTCAAACTTAAAATTTTTATACCTTTGATTTACCTACCTCAAATTTGAAGTAGAATTTCCAACCTTCTACGCAATATAATTCCATGAGGCCTTATTATACTGTTATTCCGAATAAAAATAAATACAGGACTACTTTGCAAAGACTTGCCAAATATCCTGGAATAACAGAATCAGCATCTCAATGGATCGATGATAAAACAAAAATATATATTTTTTTCGCACTTTATGTCGCACGCGTCATTTGATCTTATTAATAGAAAATTCCGCACATCTACAAGAAAACTTAGTGAAATGTAATAAGGCTCCTTTAGAAAAGGAGCCCTCCGTGTGATGCAGTTGAACCTAAGGGCGTAAGGTTCAACTGCATCACACGGAACCCCGTGCATGCGTTGGTAACACATTGGGCATGCGGCGTTATACAAACAGCGACTTATCTCACTAAACATCGTCACGTTTCCTAAGAAGCCTTTCATTTTTTATAATGGAAAGTGAATTTAACTCAAAAATATCAACATTAAAATATTTATTTATAATTAAAAAATTTGATAAAAGTTTCCTTTACATAGTTATTCATTAAACCTTATTTTTGAAATTTGGCAACTTCAAAATAATCCTGTATTTGTTCTTATATCAAAATTTCATAAGTTTTTGTAGTTGATTATAAGTGCACGATTGCCATTTAAAATCAAACACCTCACCTCAGATCCTGGTGGATTATTGTATGTGCAAATAATACGCATATAGAGGAGCGACAGATAGCTATATTACCATGAATGATATGTGATTTATTAAACAATATTTAAGTGAGAGTGAGACAGTTAATATAATATTGGCTTGATCAGATAATATAATGTATGGCATATGGTTATAATAATTTCAAGATTTATTACGATTATGATTTAAAAAGATAGATATTATTTTTAGTCGTATTATGTTTTTGTAACCTAAAGTAAGATATAGCCAATGGGTGATAGTTCCGTATATTGATGTCAGATTTTAAATACTAATTTTATTTTAATTTTTGGCAAAGTCGTACTTATAACTTTGATTATCATAGTTTTTTAAAGATAATAATAACTTGTAATTATTAAACATCCCAGCTATACCGGTTAAACATACTGTACAAAATGATATTCTTAATACTTGCCGCCTCATCCGTTATTTTCTATCAAACAACCACTAAAAGTTCCTCCGCTTAACTTTTGACAAGGTAGTGAGATAACCCACTTCTCTGAATGAAGGCAGAGATAGTTTATACAATTTTAAAAGAATACTAATATAATTATTAAATATGATTAGTGAGGTAAATTTTTATGTCGAAATGCAATTTAGCGTTTGGTTTAAAAGCTGTGCAGCTTGACCTGTTTTGCATAATAGCGATCTCTACTACTCCACCTCAAAACATATAAAGAGCGAAAGAACTACCGTTTTACAATTTTTCCTGGAACGCCTGTCTTCCTGAAACTGTGAGTGTACATTAATTTATTAAAATAAAAAACCTAAAGAAATAATAGATGTTTATGGGTACATTTTCATAAAAATCAATAGCTTGACCTTTTGGAATAGTTTTTACTTGAGGTTTTAATACTTTTTATTTTGGGGTAGTTTGAAAATAAAAATAACTGGGAAAAGCCTAAAGAAGACCTTTGAAACACAACGGAAAATTGGTTATTTAGTATAGAAAATCGTTTTAATGACATGCGAAACATTGAAGCTGTCAATTCTTCCATGCTTGCTTCGGGTTTATTTTAATAGATGGCGTTAGTGGTAGTTTGCTTGGTAAAACAACGTTCACCGGGTCAACTAGTATTATAATAAATTTTAAACTACTATTATCTATGGATCTTAGACTTTTATATGCTGCATACTAGAAGTTTGTATTATCTGATCAAGTTGATTTTAATATCAAGATGTAAACTATATAGCTTTTATATGTATTATTAAAGCATAATGTAAGGATTTGTTAAGAAATGTATTCTAAATACTTTAATTCGGTCCAGTAAGATTAGCGTAGTGTTTGGGTGTCTTGTTGAAAAAATGCAATAAAATTATTAATAGGTGGATCTAAATTTTTATTAATTTCGTTTATTTTATGATCGTAGCATCATAATTCTAATAATTAAAGATTCACCAATTACCAGGCATATAAATAGCCTCACTAATTACATTTCTATGAGCATTGTATATTTACATAGTGTTTTGTCACATTCATTTGAATGCGACAAAACAGCATTGTCAATTCTAAGAAAAGAGAAAAACACCTAAACTACTAATAAAATGTTTAAACTCTTTGTCACATTTTATGAGTCCGGTGACTGTTCAAATTTGATAGCCGTAGAAGTCGTAGAATGTAGAAATGAAATCGATTATTTATGTTTTTCCTAGAGTTAAGGTATCGAATCATTTTGATCGAATCATCGCTGATTATGTGGTGCCTATCCCTAGTTCTAATAGATTCCGTCACACACATTGTGTATTTTTAACCTATATAATATTGGGTCAGGGAAAAAGTCTTATCGCATTTAGTATGTGTAAACTTTGGCTGTACTATTTGTATCTGGCTGGTTTTCATGACATTTAAAAGGTGACATTTTAAGGAAAATTTTGTTTCCCATTTTTTCATTTGTATTTTTTTTATTGTAGTTTTTGATCAGATTGTGATGAAAATGGATCACGTATAACAATAACGTACGAAAAAGTTCGTGGTCAAAGGTCGGTCAGTCTTCACAGATTGTGGCAAAACTTGGGTTAACTCGCAATAAGGTGATGCTGTGTCTATGGTGGGATTGGAAGGGCATTGTTCATTATGAGCTTTTACGTATGGGCAAAACCATCGATTCGGATCTCTACTGCCAATAACTGATGAGATTAAAGTAAGAAGTTGACAGAAAGCGTCCGAAATTAATTAATAGGAAGGGTCTTTCATCACCTTAACGCTAGATCACATACATATTTAGCCACTCAGCAAAAATTAAGAGAGTTTGGCTGGGAGGTGTAGCATCCGCTATATAAGCCTGGCCTTGCACCTTCAGATTTCCACCTGTTTCAGTCTCTTCAAAAACCTTTAGGACTGCCTAAGTCAAGGCAGTAGAATTACTACTTGTTGCGTTTTTTTGATCAGTAGTCCCAAAATTTCTACAGCAACGGTATCGTGTCACTACCTACACTGTAATTAAGTGTAAATTCACTTTGAAAAAAAAATGTCTTGAATTTTCATATAAAATGCGAAGAAACATTTCCCCCTACCTATTATTTAATTTATTTTTAATTATTAAATTTAAATAAAACATGAGGTTATTATTTAGATTTTAAGATGCGTAAATAATGTATTTTTCTCTTATAATAATAATCACGTCTGTCAGACAATATGAATTTGCTTGCATTTCGAAATTCGCCTTTGCTAGGAACAAATAATTATTTGTAGTTATTCCAACTAGCATCTTAATGGACAGGCTATATGCGTCCCACTTATGGGCACAGGCTTTCCTATATGGGAAAAACGCAAGAGTAGTTAAGGCTATATAACATCACCACCATGGCTCAATGCGGTTTTGTGGGTAGTTGCCATGACAAACGGGAGCAACAGCTTACCGTGCCTTCCGAAGCTCGGACAAGCTCGAGATAATACATTGACTCATCCAGGAACCAACCGTGGCGAATGTTGCTTTGTTTTGTTTATCAAAACAAAAGCGACCATATTACGATCAGCTAAACCTTTAAATAATGTTTTCACCGTGTCATAAAATTATCGTTAGAATCGTTAATAGAAGCGTCACTTTTTTGAGTGCAATAAATCTAATCTTGATAAGTGACGCAATCAATTTAAGTTAAATCATATATTTGTAGCTTTACTACCCTTTTAAATGTATGACATAAATAGTTCTTTGCGTAATTATTATTGTAACAGAATAGTATTCAATATGTCAATTTTATGTAAAAACTAAATACCAATAACTTTGACTGCCCATTATTGATTATTTTCGCTAGATCATCACAATAGTTTGGTAACGTATTGATTTTTAAAAATTTAAGGCGTTGTTCCAAATAAATATTTTAATTTAACAAGCGTGTTCGTAGCATGAGTTTTGGTCAGTAGAAATAGTTATTTAAAATGTGCCAATTAGATGCAATTTCATTTATTTTGAGATTGTAAACAGCAACATCATTTTTGCTTTAACTAAGTAAATGAGTATTGAATTTGGTCGTGGTATCCCAGTTTTTATATTTACTACGAACATAATTCAAAGGAATCTAAATATATTTTCTCTGCGTTGCGTTACTAGTTCTTCGAAGCCTAATTCTTATAAGTGCTCATAAGAACTATAAGTTATTCATACGTTTTAAAAAGCTAGATTCAATAAAGGTTAATATCAATGAGATATTTATTAGTTAACACTATTGCAAGTACATAATCACACCACACACACAACACTTTTCCTATAGTAGACATTTTTATGTTGGGCGTTCGGCTTATCGCTATGAGCGATATCTTCCAGGCAACTAGAGTGGACTGGATATACAAAGAAGCTGGATGTAGAAAGAGGATATAGCTACCGAAAAATAATCACTTAATGTTAACTTTGAAACTAAAATATAACTAAAGGCTAGACCTTTAGTTAACCAACTGCAATAGGTTTTTACTCCACGCGTTTTTTCACTAAGCTATTAGTTTATAAAAATTCTCATAAAACATACCAAACTTATTTAATAGGTATTTAGGGCGTTTGGTTTCCGTTTCCATTATGTATGACGTAGTGTTCGAGAGAATCTTAAAATTACATCTAACTGACGTGAGTCTTGTAAAGTAATATCAAGTCTAGTGTTTTGTAAATAACGCACAATGTATCTTTTTATTTTGTTCAAATATCTTAAAAGTACCCCAGTTTAGTTGCTAATAAACTGTAAGAGTTATTAATTCAGTTTTGGTATTATAAAGTGGACATGTGATTTTAATTTTATTAAGTTTATCTATCGTTCGATGTTCATTCTGTGTACTTAGTTCGGTAATATATATGACTAAAAATATAGATGTATGTTTTTGAAAAGCAGGTTAGAGCTATTTCACTAAATTGTATGGTAAAATTCAATGATTATTCTAAAGAAATAAAAAAACACCACGCCTTTGTAAAGAGCATCTAGCGTAACACTTCGAACCTTATTCAATCGTGAAAGAAGTGAGATTGTTTTATGATGCAACCTATTACATTTGTGTTTAGTCGTAAATTACAATTGTATTTTAAAAATGTATATTGATACTTTATTTTATTTGTATATGTGAGTATATAATAGATATAATGTGATTATTTGATTTTGGTACAAATGTTTAATGTTCACATAACTGTGTATTGTCACTTAATTGTAGTTTTTTATCTGGTTGTATAAGATTACTTTCCATTGGTATTGGTTTTTTGTACAAGTTGCAGCTTTTTGTTGTGTCATCATCATCTACAGACTATATTCGAGTGTAAGGCATACACCTTCGTACATAGTATGAACACCCGAGGAGTTTGAGCCTTTAATCCACCACATTGACCTAATGCAGATTGGTCGGTTGGTTATGTTGTGAAGCTTACTTTATTAACTTCATTAGTAGCACTTTACTTCGGGCGGGACACAATTAGCCAACACCATAAAATTAGAGTGAACAGTGAAAAAGAAAATCGCAGCTACTAATTACACATTTTTTTTAAAATTCAGTAATAATTGCGTTTTAAATATGCGCTCTGGTGTACATCGCTTGAAGAATTATATAAGATATATATGCAACTAATTTGTTTGAGTTGAACTAAATTTAAAGAGTCACGTAGATATTTGGGTCTAAAAGTTGTTCTTGTAACACGGTATACTGATAATCTTATAACGGGCTTAAAAATGTTTCCACTGTCCACTGTTGTTTTATAAATAGTGATACGGAAATTATAAAACTAAGTATGTGGTTAGCTTCGTCTTGTATTGTTCAAAGTAGACTAAACTATTTCAACCAAAACAGTTCTGCTTTCACTTGAATCTTTTGTGATTTTCCTAATGTTTCAAGTCCCAAAGAATCTTATTTATTTAGTTTATTTAAAAATATACTTTTATTTTATTTTATCCAAAAAGCGTGGCACTGTAATTTAATTATAAGTTATTGAATGATAAAAAAAAATAAAGTTATACAATGTTAATATGCCATTTTTATTTAAAGTTAATGATATTCTCGATTGGTGAATTTTCAAAGAGGATGATCAAATTCTTTGTTTAAAAGAATTCTGAGGGTAGATTTTGATAAATACATAAACTACATTATTCCAATATTGTTGTAAATCTTATCATGAAAGTAACTCGTACAAAGAATATATGGACAGAGAACGTATTTCGCTGATAAAAGCCCGTTTGTATATGCATTTTAACCGCTGAGCAAAGGTCACACAGTGAGTGCCTGAAGTTGGGCTGATAGAGTTAGGAGATATCATAATATGAGACTGTTTTAATGTAAAACGGGTCAATCAATTATATGAAAGAGCCATAGTGTAGATTTAAGTAGTGTCCAATGATAATTTAATTTTAAAAAGATAGGTTTCTCAATTGTAAGCAACAGATTAAAATTGCATGACGCAATCGACGTGAGTGACGAAGTCAATGCTTCGAACAGGCGAGAATTAGCTTAGGTTGCTGAGTTTCAACGTAGAGATAAATAAATGCAGCCGATATTTGAGGTAATGGACTTTGTAATAGTCGGTTATTATGCTTTTACCGCAACTCTGATGAATCGTTGAAATAAACGGGATGGCATAAATATCTTTTTAAATATGCTGACATGACACTCTTGTGTACAATAGTAGGTTATGAATCATCAGGATAGATAAGTACTTTCTTTTTATTTTATATACGAATAGCCTGTCAAACACAACAGAATCCACAATATATTTGGTAACAAATAGTTTCTTAGGTATATATAGAGAAGCTGTTACAAGTGGTCGCGAAACGCGCAATATAAAATGATTACAGAATAGAAACGTCACAATGTCAAATGGCTACCTACATGAAAGACCGTATGCCCTAAATTAATGTATTGTTTATTACTTTGCAAAGTTTTTTCAATTAATATTTAGAAATATGCAAAACCTGCATTTTCACTTATAGGTAATCATTGCTATTATCCAATCATAAAATAAAAGATAACTTATTGTCTGCCAGTTATGTCCATGCAAGTCAGCAGGTGGTACCACTCTCACAGCACCGAGGTTCTTTATGCGACGGCTGGGCAATTAGCGGGTATATTTCTACCGAGAAACATTTATAAATCACACGTGGAACGTCGTCTACTACTAAAATGAAATAAATTAAAACAAAAGAACCAAACAGCTATATTTTAATAGTAGACTAATTAGCAATTATTAGGGTTGTAAAATCTTACCTTAAGTGACGGTCATTCACGATAAATATTCGGACAATTTTGACATTTATGGACATTTTCATTAGATTCCTTTTTGAATATTAAATGTTATGATTATTTTGTACTCTGCCTTATGTATATTTACCATCTTGTAATATTTGAGACGGAACAACAAGGACAGCAATCAGAGTTATATATAGTCTGTGTGAGTGTGAAATAAAAATGTCGTATAATAACTTTGGGCTTTATCCAATTTCTATCATAATGCTCATATATAGAAAATATACAAGTGTGTATTGTCGAGATGGTTTATTGCAAATGATATAAAACGGGAAAATGACTCCACGGAAGTTAAAAGACGAGCGATACTTCTCAGCGCACTCTGTGAGAGGACGTATAAACTTGCAGCAGACCTCGAACTGCGGGATGTTCCTTTCGAGGATATAGTGAGACCACTGGACACCCAATTTACGCCTAAACAGGTTAGGTTGAGTAAGGTAGGTTTAAAAAGGAGAAAATGTGCGCGCAAGAGTTGGCAGGCCTAACTCGTAAGGCCGTGGAGTGGCTGAGGGCCTGAGCAGTGCATGCGCCGTCGCCGTTAGGTCCACCGGTCCTGCCGCAGTTTGCAACATCCTCGTCAGATAAACTGTTTAAAGTCGCCGGGCTCCACAGCGCTGGGCCTCGTCGAAGAGATAAATACCAACCATGCAGCAGTCCTTTTGCCGGTTACACGTGTATATAGTTTAACACGAGTGAGATGAATGAGAGTGCCGACGACGACGGTGAGTTATTTAATGTTCGGCTATTGGGGAGCCACTAGTTAAACGGAAAAAAGTTAGAATTTGAAATAGATAGCGAGTCGGCGGTTACGGTCATATCGGAGAACACTTTCAAGTTACATTTCTTATAACGAAGACTAACAACAGACTGAGAAGCTTCAGATGTCCGTGTAGTGTGGTGGGCGTACCCGTGCACTTGATGTGTACGTAGTGCGGGCCGACGCACCCTTACCAATGTTGAATGAAATCTTAATCTAGTAAAGTATTATGATTAAACTGATGATTTAGTTAAGTCTTAGTTATAATATGTTGATACAAAAGAAGACAAATACGAAGATAAACTAAATTTGAAAGAAGGAGATAAGCCGATATTCTGTTAGGCACAGACAGTGGCTTTCGTACTAAATATAAGATTGTGATATATAAGTGAAATTGATCGATCAGTCCAATTAGGGGTACTCTGTCTGGTAGAGTATTCGGAATCAGCGTCGCCGATCGTACCGGTCTTAAAACGCGATGAGTCCGTACAAATTTGCGTTGATTATTCTATTAGTATTAACAGTTGGTTGTTGATTAGTGACTGCTAACAATCGTATTACTTTCTACATTATATGGTGGAGTTAATTTCACATGCAATTTAAATAAACTTAAACTTTTAAAATATCGAATTGTAAAACAAAAAATATGATTGTAATACTAATACATTATTTATTAGTATTAATACATTATGTATTAGACTAAAGGCTGAGAGTCTCTTGCGCCGCTTCTTCTGCAGCTATTAATTCGTCGACGCGGTTAATTGGGAATATGCATATTAGTTTTAGTTTTATTTTATTTATACATAATTAAATTCTATAACTGGGACAATATTTTGCAAATACCCGGTTAATGACCACTTAAATTTATCACTATTACAAAGGTAATAGCGGGAAATATGTATCAGAAAAAAAATGTAATTCTTTAATTACATTTTTTTTCTGATACATATTTCCCGCTACGATGAATTAAAAGAACTTAGTAAATTAGTCTATTTAAATAAAGATATTTTGACTTGACTTGTAAAATTAATTTTGTTTGAATACGGAGCTACAAAAAATAATGCCCTTGGCCTTATATAAAAAAGTATGACCACCGCTGCTATAAGATATTCAGGTCCTAAAAACATTGTTTGTTGTAATAAGGAGTATAAACGTTTGGATGATATCTATGAAACTGGATGCCTTACATGGTTTAAAGACAGCTCCGAAATGGGTTATAACGTTTATGGAGTGGGTGGAGTCAGATTAAGGTTTTGTAGAATTATAAACCCGGAAACAAATGCTACAAATTTCCAGGCGGTAGTTCAAGAGAAACGCAGGCTACTGATGATTTCTTATCGTAAAAACTTGTTCCTGGAGAAGAAACATAATCACTATTGAATTTTGACGAAGAGTCGAGTCTGTGCCGGAAGAAAATATTCGGAAATTCTTGTGTTTATTTTGAAGACTATTTGATTTGAATTTCATCATTTTAGATAGTTACGCGAAGATTCAAAAGTGATGAAAAACTGATTATTAGTTTTAAATAAGTTTGTATGTACTTTACTTTTGAAAGTAAAAGGTTCCTAAAAGTTTTTTTTGTCCAAAATGTCCATAAATAACAGAATTGTCTAGACGTATGTCAAAAATGTTAAATATTCTCAGGTTCTGTCAGCCGACATTTTGAAGGTGTCCGATACTTTATAACTCTAGAAATTAAGCGAAACGTGTTAGTAATCAGATATTGTTGCGTGAGCATCAAAATGTATACAATGAAAATCTTCAAGAGGCATCGAAAAGTTATTATGATAATAATATTTGGTATTATATCTTGGATTATTGTTCTAAACTCAAATTTGTCTCCAGACTTCTATTTCGTGCACTGGGAGCCATTAGAAAACATCACCTGTTATAGTATGGAGACGGAGGACGTTTTGCCATCAGCAGATGGTAGGACATTTCAGCCCGAGTCGATATTTTTTCATGAGACTTCTTGCAAAGGTGGTTTGGACTACCGTCAGGCGTGTGCAGTAGAATCAGCAGCAAGAGCCCATCCTAATTGGCAAATCAATGTCCTTTTTACAGCACCCGGAACAAAAGACGGCTTAAAAAAGAGTAGTACGCTTCTCATAGCGCTCAAAAATGTGAATTTTTTCAGAATTCATTTGATAAAGTACTCGAAGAATACTCCCTTAGAAGCTTTCGTTGCTAAAGGTGCTCTGAACAGAACAAGATGGCGCATTTCTCACACATCAGATGTATTGAGATATCTGACATTGTACAAATGGGGTGGCGTGTACTTGGATCTTGACGTTATTGTGGTGAAGCCTCTGACATCTTTGGCGAGCAACTGGGCTGCAAGAGAGGGTAATCATTCCGTGTCTGCTGGAGCCATGGCTTTTTCAATGGATAGATTGGGAAGAAGCGTTGCTCATGCTGCTTTAAGGTGAGCTTCACTTAAATACATCTTCTACGCTCTTGAGGAACTTTACCTCCACTATCACCATCAATTTTTACTATTTTTTTTTCGTTTTTATTATTTTGATTGACATGAATACGTTCATAAAGCCACTATAAATTACGCCTAATATTTATTAATTATTGATTATTTTTTAGTAGTAATTTTATTTTTAGCTAAAACGGTACTTTTTAACAAATACCCAAAATACGTTAACTAAAAGATGAACTTCGCTTTTGTTATGCACTTCTTTAGAAAATGGTTAAGATCATTTTCTAAAATAGTGCATCGAAATTATAAAATAATATTTATTGATGGTTGATTATTTTTAAATTATTTAAGAAAACAAACATAAATGTTTAACACACAATGAAAATTAGGTGACTAATTGTGCTCACAGTTTCCAAAATATCTTTTTAGAGTAAACCAGTGATGAGTAATTATTTGAATTTGGATAAAAGTTCCCTTGCCAAGCTTAAGTAAATGAAGGAGAGTCGGTCGACTTACATAAAATCCCTTATTTACTTAAATGTTGTAATAAAGTAAAACTAAGTCTTTTATCGAAATATGCTTAATTACAATTGTAATTGAAAGTTGACAGTTATTTTATAGCCTTGAATTGTTGTATTTCTATTCTATTTTTAAATAAAATTTTAGTAATTGTCGACAATCACTTAAGTTTCCTAACTGAAAACCTATTGGGCCTGATTCTTATGTACAAATTTTAAATCTTAATTAAATGTTTTGCATCTCTTTCTCTCAATATGACGAAGAGAAATACTTCTGTCACATCACGTGTCATTTAGAGATATGCGATCAATTTTCTACCTTAAAGAATTGTATATTGGTTTTAGGATGCAAATCCGTCCATAACGTCTAAAATTTTGTTGTTTGTAGTATTGTTGTTTGTATAGTTGTTTGTAGCTATCTAAAAGGTAGAGATATGTATATTAAACTAAAATTTAAGTTTAATGTGTACTTTTGATTCCTGACCATTGGCTGAATCTATCACTTTAGAGATATTTGATTAAAGATCAATATTGCTTTTTTCAGGGATGTCAAAAGGAGCTACAGAGGGGACGTGTGGGGTAATAACGGGCCTGGTGTTATAACACGGGTGCTCAAGCAAATGTGTTCCACTCCTGTCCCTAGTGAAATGTCAGCGGCTGTGTGCAAAGGTTAGGAATTATTAATATTCATAAGGACTATAAATTTTGTCTATTTATATACTTCTTATTACTTCACAAGTGAAAAATAACCTAAGAGAACTATTAAACTCCGAAGTTAGGTCTGAATATGTTTGGTCTAAAATCTAAAATATTAACCATGCGTCCTTTACCACTTGCCAACCAGCCTGCATTGTCTCATAGCATAAATTATTGTTTGGTATTTTTTCTCTCCATCCTCTCTGATATGTAAGTTCCATTAAAACAATCTTAGTCAGAAATAATCATCATCGTTGAGACGCCCACTGCTGCATATAGAATCTCCAAATTGATCATGGTCTAGCGCTAACAAAAAACAATATTCTCCGTTAATCGAATGAAATAAAGTCGTCGCAAACAGTCTGGTATGAAGGTACCTTCTTCTAGATAATATAACTTACCAAGCGATCTTCTAAAATATCAGAAGCATCCTTTATAAAAGGTTTTATAAAGGGCGCAGCTGCTCCTTAAGCATAATCGAAATCTCTTAAAATTTCACACCATCAATTCACTATATCCATATAAATCTTTTGAAATATGTGATTCTAAATCCACATAGTGTTTCCTAATAAGTTATATTGCTATATTTTACCCATCACTAACAATACTGAGATCCTGTTTTAATTATTCCAGGTTTTGAAGTATATGAACCTCAAATCTTCTATCCCATCCAATGGCAACGCGGCAAAGAGTACTTCCAAGCAGGAGATTTCCGGATTAGCGATAAAGTTTATGTATACCACGTCTGGAATCATATTACGCAAAAATATAGGGTGGTCAGAGGGTCCCCTTACGATAAATTGGCCAAGCAATTCTGCCCTATTGTCTATGAAGATTACAAGGAAGATTTTGGATTTTCTGATCCAAATGTCTGAAACTGTAGTTATTACAATACATTAATTATATTGTCCACACTGGACGGATGTTTTAGTACATTTTTACATAATATTAAGTAATTAATTCATTATAAAGTTTAGTTTATGGTACATACAGAAATACAGAACTAGGCATCTATTTAAGCTTGTTAGTTAGGGAAGGATGTGAAGACCCTGGCCACACTCATCAGCTTATCTGTTAATGGAAGAGTAAAATGGTTATCGTGTTCGCTAAAATAGACTGTTATCGACTTGACTTTCGTCTGATATTTTGATTTCTTGTCGAGGTTCATATCCCGACAAAATTGACATTACGGTGTAGACAAAAACGTTTCTCGAGTTCCTTGTACTACGCGTTCAGGTAAAGATATGTTCCTGCGCGGATTTCCTTCGCGGTATACTCAAGTCTATCGGTCTCTAGGGAGCTCGGGCGTCCACCCATGGAAGTGATGCTTGTCGATGTATCATGCCTTCTATTGCAGATGTCATCCTTTGTTTTATTTATTATAGGTACACGTACATGTTTTAAGGTATTAACTGGCGATGAATTGAAACAAAAAAGTATGAGCCTGGAAGACAATGACGTCTTTTTATCCAAACTACTCATAAATTTACTTGAATTCAGTCAAAATTGATCGGATTAATATATTAAAAGTTTTTATGTGGGCGAAGAATTTTTGTTACTAAATTATTTTACATCGAACAGTGAGTAGGTATCTTAGATATGACCTTCCGTATCCGCACTCAGTCAGACTTCGTTAGAGTGACCATGATACATTATCAATCCTTTTGATATTAAAAATATTATTTTGCAATAATATTTATTATTTATTACGTATTCATTTAAGCTAATATACTAGGATAAATACGCTCACACGTCTAAAATATACCATGTTAACAAATATTATAAATGTCTCATTTCTCTTTCTTTAGTTTAATTTTTTTGACTGATTCGACACTTGGCAAGCAGTATAGTGTCTATATGTGAATATGCAGAATGCCCGAAGATAGCCCAGTGCAATATGTGTATACAATTAAGTGTTGTAATTATAATACGTTTTTAGTTTCTAGTAAATCCATTTGTTTTAGCTATGCAGTTATCGTTCTTTTACTTTATAAGGACTTATTGTAAATATTAAGTATTCTATATTGTATAGCATTCTTGACTTTGAATTAAAGTGGTTAAAAGCAAAGTTTGTTTTTTATAATGTATTACAAATTAATATATACACGTACGGTGATAACGAACATGACTCGATTCTCTTGAATTATATTGCAAAAATATATATTCAAAGTCTAAGTCAAAACATCTTTCTTTAAATAGACTCATTTATTAAGTTTCAGGGCATATGTATCGGAAAAATAAACAAATGTAATTAATGGTAATAGTGATAACTTTAAGTGGGTATTAACCGGGTATTTTCAAATTGTCCCAGTTATAGAATTTATTTATGTATTAAATATATTATTTTAAAATTAAAACTAACAATAATATGCACATTCTCAATTAACTCTACTACCTACTGTGTATGTGTATATGTTATCTACTTATGAGTAGAATTTTGTATGCTATTGTAACAGTATGCTGTTTGATATCTGATGCACAATCTATCGATTAGCCACTTAGTACATAACTATTTTAATTTTAACCCGTCGATATGAATGGTAAGTTTGGAATAAGTTAAAGTCTCCAAAATTTTCATTATTATCATTATATGTTCCATACAGTTGCAACGATAACGAATTCTTTGTAAAGTGCAAAGTAATTTGAAATTGTATATTAACACCATTTCATTGCTAATCTATCTGAAACTATTGTAACAGGTATGTTATCCACGGAAATTTGTATTAATTCTTAAAATAAAATAATTTTAATAGGGACACTGAAATCTCCATCCAGTTACGTACCATCTACGTACTGATAACTGTAGTAGATAGTTTAGTACGTAGTTCAGTTATTTAGCTCGTGGCAGTTGGATAGTAGTTATTTAATATTTATGAATATTTCAAATAAAAATATGTGATAAATTAGTTAAGATTTCTACAAAATAGTTTTGTGACAATCATGTGGATAATAAGCCGTAAGTTTGCGTGACGTAAAATTTTTTTCATTATTCTATTAATTAATTTTTTAATTATATTTATGGTTTGTAATAATAATTTATTATATTTACTTTCAGTTATATGTAATTAAAAGCGACAGAATGCATTACAATAATTACAGAATATATAATAATTGCAAATGGATGTTATTAGTAACCGTAAGTGGCTTTTTCATTTTTTTGTATGTATTCACGAAAATGGAGTATTTGTATGGACGACAGTCGAGAGAACTCCACATTGTACATTGGAATCTGTCTGAAGACATAACGTGTCATTACTCTGTGAAAGATGACGCCTTGTTCCAAGTGAGTGATAGCTTTTCGCCACCAGAAAAGTCCATATTCTTCGTGGAAACATCCTGCAGAGGAGGTTTAACTTCAAGACAAGCGTGCGCGATGGAATCCGCGGCGAGAGCTCACCCCCAGTGGCAGGTGCACATGTTATTTAGCAGTCCAGTAACCGACTTTGTGTTGAAGAAGAGTTGCTTATCAACGCTCTTAGATTACGAGAATGTTCGGTTGCTCAGGGTACATATAGTGGAGTACGCGAAAGGCACACCGATGCAGAATTTGGTGTCTAAAAAGCCTTATAGTAAAAGTTCATGGCGCGTGGAACACAGTTCGGACGTACTGAGGTATTTGACCCTCTACAAGTATGGTGGGGTGTATCTAGACACGGATACACTGGTGGTGAAGCCGTTTGACACTTTGGTAAATAACTGGGCTGCGAGAGAGAGTGACTGGGCTGTTGACGCTGGAGCGTTGGCTTTTTCCAGGGACGCTTTGGGACGAAAAGTAGCCCTAGCTGCTGTTAAGTAAGTCTATGGACTATTCTCAGTCAATATATATTATGCAACAGTATAGATTTTATAAGTTTAGTAGCCCTATTAACTTGTAAACACTGGTATGCATAAAACTTTGTGGCTACGATGTTCACTATGGAGGTGTTGCTGCACCGGTGAAAAATACACCATACCCTCTCTATTTTACATATTTACCCCGAACAACACAATAACTGATTTTCATTCTATAGATAAACGCAACGAGATGAACAGAATCATAAAACGTTAAATTTGTATTAAGTAACTATTTAATTGTTAACAGGTGTCCATTATAATAATTTCGATTATTCAAGTAAAGATTAGTTTTGGAGGTATTATTTCTTATGCTTGCACGAAATAAACAATTTAAAATTCGTCCTACCAAGACCACCTTCCAAGACTCTGGTAGACTTACGAACATCTGTTCGGCTTCACGTTCATTAAGTGTATACGTATATCTGAACCAAAGTTGAATAAAATATTTAGCCTAGTTGTTTTTAATATTCTTGTTGTGTGATATGTTATTATTTTTACAGCGATTTAAAAGTGAATTACAAACCAAAAGCATGGGGAAACAATGGTCCGGGTGTGGTCACTAGAGTGTTGCGGAAAATGTGTAAAAAAAGTCGGAATACCAAATGGAACCAAGGGTGCAATGGTGAGGTTATTCATACCGCTATCGACTTTTGATTTGTTACTAAACATGCATTTCGACCAACTATCTTATTTGAAATAAAAACGAAAAATAAAATGTTATGAAGAAAGTTAAAGTGATTGCAATATTAATCGTGTTGTGTATTTCTACAAATCGCAAAGTGCAAAAATTAATTACTCACACACACTTTATTAAGTATAGCAAGAATAAATAAATATGTGTTTTTAGGGAATACAACTTTTTGGAAATAGGCGGATTAAAAGCTATGACTTTAAACAATATTACGGAATAATTTGTATCAAATATAATATTTTTAAAAAGACGGAAATAACAATAACAATTATAAAACACAAAATAGTATAAGTCAAGGAAAAAACAAAAGACGACCGGCCATCTAATCCTTTTTTAAAAAAAAAAACACGCCGCTGTTCGATACTTCAAGGACGCGTCATGTGTCTCTCGTTGCGAAGCCTCCTTGCAGGTTTTGCGCGAGAGACTATTTGTCTAAGCGGGTGGTAAGGTAAAATATTGACGATTTAAAAGAATTTTGTAGTTGAATAAGTTAGGTAGTACCTTAAGCTGTTCCAAAATGTCACTTCTTCCTATTTGATTGCCGAGTTTGTAGTGTTGCATTCAAATAATAAGTATCTAAGTAGAATTAAAAAAACATATTTTATGAATTTTGGCATTTAAAAGTACCTTAAGCATTTAAATCATAGGTACTTCTCGCTATGTCAATATAAATATGATTCAAACGAGACAGTAGGCTAATAATTTGATATTCCAAAAGTTGTGCTTAATTTTATTCATGATAGTGATACAACATGAAGTTATAATATATTAAGTGAGAAGAGAGAGAGAGAGTATTTGAAGCAAAATTTAATTGCTATCTTATGTGTACTGTGATCACTCTTTTCTTCAACAGACCACACAGTTGCCTCGACTCCGCTGTCTTGCACAATATTAAATGAAATTCAATACTTCATCGCCGGTCATTTTTTGACCAAAAAAAGATGACCGGCGACAGCATTTGAGGTTACTAAAATGATGACTCTTAAGAATACCTGAGTTATATTAACGCGCATTATAAAACATGTAGATCAAAAGTGTATGAGTCTAAATGTTAACTAACTTGAAGTAACTAAAAGTCATCCCAACTTTTTCATATTGAATTCAATGAGAGAGTTGCAAGAAAAAGTTTTATTTTATTTTTTGAATGCCGGAAATGATCGCCAACAGTTGTTGATTATTGATTCAGAGATCTCCATGTAGGTAAATACAAGGTGGATATGATAAATGCAGATTTTAGAAATGAACTCAGATTTGTTTCTACAAAATACCATATACAATTTAAACGAAAACCATATAAATAAAATAAATTGTTACCATAAAATCTGTTTTGACATTGAGAAAACGAAATGCTGTACTTAAATCAGAATATACCATTGTCTTATATTGTATACGAAAAGCATAGCAATAATTTGACCTGTTATATAACTTATGACGGTTTGAAGAAACCATAGTCAATTTAAGGGGACATGTAGTGTGATCCTTCTACTACTAAAATCTACATTGTAAGACGTTCAATTAAGAGCGAAAATTTAACACTTCTAAACGTTACATGGTATTACAGCCGTCCTCTTTATAATCGACGTGAGCAACATGCGCCGCAATGAAATTTGTAAACGAGTAATTTAATGTAATTAAATTGTAATTATAGAATAGAAAAAAAAAACTACAATATAATGATTTCTAATTATTTAATATTAATATTACTGACATCCAAACAATTGTAATACAAAAATACTATAAAATCTATTTTTTACATTTAAAAACTCACTGACTTACAATTCCAAACAATCCCTAGATAATTAGCATTTTGAATGCATATATTTGAATTGGACCATTATACAAATTTAAACACTTAACTTAAACCTACCTTGAAATCTACCTTTCTCCTGTATAACCTAAAATTTTGTTGTGCCCGACAGGGTCCATAGTGTCATTAATAGTCTTAAGATTCATATTATGTAACTATGGAACGCAAAATAAATAATTGAATTGAATTGAATTGAGAATAGAATATATCTTTATATATTTTAATTATGTATTTTTTGTAATTATTTGTAATGTAACTCGGGTTAATAATTTTTATTATTTCAGGTTTTGTTGTCTACGAACCTGCAATGTTTTATCCGGTATATTATCCAAATAACCGGTTGTACTTCAAAGTTGGTGCCCGGTTGCCGAATGAAAATAAAACCTATGTTCATCATCTATGGAACGCTTTTACCAGGGATTACGACGTCCCAAAGGACAGCCCTTATGACAGATTAGCGAAAACATACTGTCCTAAAATCTACGCTTTATATGGTGACAAGTTCGGCTCATGAAACTACAAACCTACAATTAGCAAAAAGGACAGCTGTTATATTATGTAACTATCGAAACTTTGTTTAATTTTGGACCTTAATTATCATAAGATTTTTGCAAGCATTACTCTTTATGCCTTCCAAAAACGTCTAACAAAAGTTGTTTGCCTAAATGTAAATTCAACCCTTAATATATGTACAACGAGACCTCGGAAAATATTGGAAGACTGAGCAACTATAAATTAACGATTTCATATTCTCTAGTGGCATTCGCGTCGCCTTACCAGCACGACAGCATGCGCACATTGATGATTTAAATTTTATATACTCTCGCCATAGTTTCAAATGTGTACGTTGTAACATGCCATAGCTGAAGCATGTCAACCGTACTTACTTGCTATAATACTGATGGGCACTTCAATTAGGCTGGTATTCACCAACACATAAACAAGCCATTACTATGTAAACATCATTTTCGATATTTTTCATAACAGTATTTAACACGTTGCGTGCGGCGAACACATCTGGCGTGTCCATTCAAACTGTGTAACCACGCGGTGAACACGCGAGGCGTGTCCATTCAAATTGTGTAGCCACGCGGTGAACACGCGAGGCGAGCTCAATTAAAAATCAAGAAATATGACATCTATTAATTCTAGCGTCTCTGTTGTCCTTTATATTTCATCTTAGCCACATTAAAAAAAAATAGTTTTAATGTGCAAGTGCTGCGGTTCGGTGGTTTCTATGTACGTCGCTTGCATAAAGGCTGGTTTACACATCATACCTTATTCCCACGTATGACAAACGAATTATTATAATATATATATATTTTTACTGTAATAAATTGATCTTGAACATTTAACAGAAACAATTCTCGAATACTTTTATAAAATTTTGAGCTTTTTGTGTCAATTTAAGTATTGTAACATTTGTCCGCCACGCGTGAATCTCCTGAATATTTTTTTCGCATTGAACGTGTTAATGTACCTAGACTGAATAAATGAATTTTTACTTTGAAGATATGTAAAAAAACTGACGTTGAACTTTCCATCGTGTTAAGTGAGATGAACTCTGATATATATACCTTTGGCTCACATATGTACAGTAGAAAATCGAGACGGTACTTCTATATGTATTAATTTAACGCACGGGATCTAAAACTATTATCTGTAGTAGGAATTACTACGTTCGTGCTTTCTCCTAGATTCGTTGCATTGGGTATGCTTATCCAGGTCCAATAAGACAGCTTGATGATGATCTTAAATATGTTGTAAATACAAAAAGATAGGTTAAACTCTGGTTTACGTGATAAATTGTTATCAGTCAATCTCGTCACTAGCATACTACAACATATTATCAGAGATATATTCACTGCAAAAAATAGGCTTCGCCTAAGGATATCTAAATCTTCGGTTCACCTTGTGGGAGGCCTTCTAATGCTGAGTCTTTCGGTATGCAGTCACCATTTGAGGATCTTTCCGCTCCAAGGCCATCAGTCTTCCGTGCAATGAGTTCTACTCTCTGCCACTTCAAGCATTATTCATAAAATGACAGGCCATAAAAGGGGAATGGACACTTTTCATTCAAAAACAACAGGCCCGGCATAAATGAAGTACATTTATTTCACTTGAAAATTCATAGTAGTTATTTTTTCTATTCTGTATGGAACAACTTCGATCAACCAATCAAGACTGAATAACTTAAAAATATAAAAATAAGGAATGGCGCTTCTAAGACTTTTATATGTGTATCTTTAGTTAGATACATTGATGTTTTGAAAACACTAATGTGTTACTTATATTGCTCATGTCACAATCAGCACGAAGTACTTTCCACTAAACTTATTTCTTAAATTTCATTTTTTGTAATTCTTTTCAAATTAGTTTTACAATTAAACTGTAAGAAGCAAGTTAGTCAAGCAAGTAGAAAACTGATGAAGCAGTGAAAATTTTTCTTAAGTTTGTAAGTCACCTGAAATACTTATATTATACCAATTGGGTAGGTATTTCATGCAAGGATATGTAGAGTAAATGGTTACATACAAATCTACTGACACCTAATCTTGCCAAAACCAACTATATGTTTACTCCAAACAAACAAGCACAATAAATTAAGATACACAACTGTGAGAATTCCCAGCTAGGCACATGTTCTTTTCTCTCTATAGAACGAGTTTACTCAACTCGCTATCTAGAAGTTGTTATAAACTCATATCTAACTTGGCATTAACATATTGATAGGTTGATGAATAGAGTTAGAACACTAACATGGGTTTTTAAATAGCTACTGAATCTCAATATGGGAAGCACCTCTAAAATCTAAAAGTAGAAAGAACACCGATGGCTGTTGAAGGTAATGTACTTTTTACTATATCAATACCCCACTGAAGGATATATGCATATGCAGAACTGCTCACTGTAAGAAAACTACACATACTATTTACTTTAATAAAGATAAAGATTTACTTAAAGTTTAGTCTATAATCCTGAAATTCTAAATGCAAGAAGAAAGGATAAAGTTGCTCCTACTTAATCAGCTCATTAAATCAGCATTGGCTGCGAGACAATTTGCTAGACATGCAGGCTTTCAACACTGTAAAATAATTAAAAAGCAGAATATTTATCCAAGCACATCCTATCATTGTAAAAACCACTAGTGTCATGGTTATAAATGTTATTTGGAAAATGAAAATCTTTTGAAATATATAGTGATACTGAAAATATGAAAAAATATTTTGGTTTAACAAAAATCTAAATTGCAATACACTTTTATCATGTATGTTTTCGTTATACGTCAGCAAATTCCCTTAAGTACTTTATCTATAATCCTGACCATCATAAGAAGAAGAACCTGGAAGAGATTGCTTTTAGCGAAAAGGTCGCCCTTTGTACAAATTAATTAAATGTTTTTTTTAACTCACCTTTATGCTATCTACTATGGACTGAAAGGGTGGTGACTATCTGATACAGGAATCATGTTACTTAATCGGTGTCACTAAAATTTTGCAACAGATGTTTTCTAAATGAATAATAATATTGATTTTGACCTATCTCTCTTGTAGAGGTGTACAGCATAACGATAAGTAGCTAGAATGGTTGTCCCTAGTCTCCAGCACCAGTAGGCTTTAGTGACTTATAGTGAACAATCATATTCATAACAATAAGGATGAGTGGGTGCATTTAGGATACCACATAATAATAAAAATTCTGGTGAATTGGGTAGTGAATTTTATAACTAGAAAAGAAGCCAATTTTATTTAAGTGCAAATAAATGGTAGAAAAATTTAAATTCCTGAGGCAAGGAAAACTATTCAAATGGATCAAATGGTGCTTTAGATAATTTAAAATTTAATTACTTTACAATTTTAAGAATCCACAGTTTAGGAGGAATTATAAATTACGGCTGCACTAATAAGACAAACCATCTAAATTGCCTGACAGTACAGTTAATAATGCCACAGGTGATTTGTCAATTAAGGAGATGGCATATATTAAATTCATGGTAGCTTGATGTCACAGATTCTCAGTTACTATCATAGTTCAATATTGCTAATACCTCTTGATCTTAACTATAATGACAGTAGGTATACCATTAAAAACAACATATTTTTTTTGTTTTTTTATTAACTTACTGTCCTAACTGTCACATCACTTCTTGGAAGCCGCACCTACTTTAGATTTCTTGGTACCACGCACCTTCTTCATTCTGTTCTTGCGTTCTTTACGCTGTTTGCGGGTTGGTCGCTTCTTCTCATATAGACCGTGGCGGGCTAACATGTGTTTGGGCTCAAATTTTTTGGCTAAATCCAGGGTGTCGTAGATGACAGCAAAACCAGTGGATTTACCGCCACCAAAGTTCGTTTTGAAATGGAATACGAAGACTACGTCAGGTGTCACCTTGTACATCTTGGCCAGCTTCTCCCGGATCTCAGTTTTGCTGACAGTGGGCTTGCCAGGGTGGAGAACATCGCAAACCATTTGCTTGCGAGCCAACAACCTGAAAATCACAAAACGT
Organism: Acentria ephemerella; assembly: GCA_943193645.1. NCBI lineage: Eukaryota > Metazoa > Arthropoda > Insecta > Lepidoptera > Crambidae > Acentria > Acentria ephemerella. The sequence goes on along the minus strand of OW971886.1, from coordinate 2,258,052 downwards.
TGTCAGACATAACCTGTTACGGCGAGGCAAAATGTACTCACGGCATTTTCACATATAATGGTGTAGAATTTACCACTCTTGACATTTACCTGTTGGTCATGAATTTGCGAGTGCGAATCGTCGCGATTCCCTCAGTCATTTTGACTTATTTTAGAGATTTCGGCGTATATGACGCACGTGCCTCCAACAACTTTTGGAGAAAAAGAACGTGTCAATGTTGCCAATCTCAAAGTGTCAATATTTTAGTAAGTGATACCCGCTGCGAATTAAATTTTATACTTTATGCATTATGCGTGTATTTAAAATATAAAAGAGAAGTAAATACACACGCATTGGTATTTTGATATTAGAAGAAAAGTGTGCGAGAACCGAATATTTTTCAGCCTTATAATTTAATTTTAATCAGTAGCCGTCAGTGCGAACGTTGGCCCTTTAGATATTGGCTTTGATTCTGTTTTCTAATTTAAGTTAGATGCTCTTTTATTACAAATTCTGAATAAAGTAGACAGACATTAATTATTAAAAATATAATCTTATTATTATATCTTTGTTTCTATAAAGTTACTATATTATAGTTTATTTATAATGGCAACTCAACGATACGTTTAGGAACAGTAGAAGTAGTTGGCGTAATATAATTGTTCTGTGAAAGTAGTTCATTGGTGAATATATACTTTACTCTTTCAATTAATGTTAATTTTAACTTATTAATAAAAATCAATATATTTTTATCGATTAACTAAGTATTTATTTCAGTAGTTCATTAGTGTATTTGCCTACTACCGCCTTATCGATTTGACAGAGTAATAAGTTATTATAACTGATAGTATATTTAATTTAATCAGGCGCTTTCTTGTCACCCACTTCCTGGAGGAATTAGGACATAAAACAAGCGCAACCGACGACGATTTGTACACCAGTACAAAATAAGAAGAACGGTCTCAGGAGACTACTCTTTTGAGATTTTATCAATGGCCTATAAAGATGTTTTTTATTGTGTAAATCTCATAATAAATTGTTTTTATATATTTTCCGGTTATGTTATCACATCACACAAAAGCATTGGTATTGAAGTCTAGAAAGAAGTTTTTTGGATAAATTTGCTTTAGTTATAAAATTATCACTATTTATAAGAAACAACAAAGAAAATACTATTAATGAAATTTGAAATTTAATATAAACTTTAGTTTGAGGGTGATACTTTTAAAGACAAAAGTAACCAAAACAGAACAGAATAAGTCAGAAATAGTAAATGATTAGCAAGGAGTACGTAAAGTTTTTTTACGTTAGTTGAATACAGGCAAATCTTTACATATCTATGAATAAACAACATTACTTGCATCACATAATGTGCATTTTTCTTTAAAAATGTTATCGTGACGTCATAGTATGTAATGAAGAGACTGTAATATTTTGATCCTTGTACTATTAAGCAAATGCCTCTAGATATCCTGATTTGTTTGAGACCAGGGGAGGGTTGTAGGTCTGACAAAGTGGCTAGGGAAGGCGGGAGGTCGTAGCCACCCTATATCGATCGTTCGTTGGCGCCAGCCTTGTATCTGCATACAGTGACGAGCTACCGTTGTGTGAGGTTGTCTGCAATTAGTACTACCCTGGATATAGAGGCGAAGTTTAACTTGTACTAAAAGTAAGGTAAGATGTTAAGATTTTTGATGTAAGTCCTTAAGTAAATAATTTATCAGTTAATTCATTTTGTTTGGTAATGTCAGAGATTGATAATATGTGTGATTTTTAAAACTGATGAATAATGACAAAATTAGAGGAAAATAGCTGAAATGTCTATCTGGATTAAGGATAAAAACTGAAACACCGATTAAGAAAAATATCTATAAAGTTGTATGTTATAAGGTCATTGTATATTAATGTCGCATTATGAAACATAAAAGTAACCTTTAATTATTAAGTAGTTAAACATTATTATTAAGTGAATTTACTATCTAGCTCTACAACCTACTCTACGATAAGTTGTAGAGTAAGTAATTGGGTAAGCCTAAAAAACTGACATTAACATTGTAAGTAAACAGATATTAATTTACTGAATAAATGTTAATGCTAAAGCGATCTCTTCCAGTTATCAAATACTGATCATTCTGGTATTAACGGAATGTATTTATAAATATACCTGTTCTACTTTAGTAGGGTAGTGATCAAGAAATAAAATAAAGAAGTCAAGTAAATAAAATTAATTGAACCCTTAATAAAGCGATCGTAGTGTATGTACATCCCTCGTTTCATCTTTGGAGCTTTTAGCTCGCCAGAGTCAATTAGATATTTCGTTGGAAATAATATTTCATTATAAAGCCGATCTATAAAGAACGGAGAGGGAGCGAGGAGGCGCTCCACAGGAAAGCACTAGGCAGTATGTAGCATGGGTAGGTAGTGGTTGTGGGAATATCAAAGAAACGATCGAAAAATTATCAGTACCGAACTGTAGTAGACAGGTACGCGATATTACTGGAACTTGAAATTATTTGTTTCAGGGCAATATGACTTGTCTCCTTCGCTGAATACCTAATAAATAAATACATAATGGAACAAATAAGAATAATACAAAAATAATATAATAATAATACATAATGAATACATAATGGCCCCGATTCCGTAGTGCACGAACTAAACTAAATTTATATTCAGTACTCTTTCAGTACTATACAACAAAAAAAAGACAGATGACCTGTTACGTCATTTACGTTTCTAAAATGGCGAGTCTTAATCATTTCTGACTTATTTTAATGCGCATCATAAAATATTCCCATTAAATAAGTTAAAAGTGTATGGAACGTCGTCGCATCTAAGTGTCAACTAACTTGACCCGCAAACAGAGTAAAGTGAAAAGTCATTATATCCCTTCTTAATGAATTCGTTTTCTTTCAAGGTGCAAATAACTTAAATTTAATTTAGTCCATGTACAACGAAATTGGGGCCAATATCTCTTGATCTACAGTGCAAGCCCATAAGCGTTTATTCGCGCTAGCCGGTTAAATATTAGTAACGTAATAACTTTCATACTAGCTTTTCAAAGTTGATCGTATACAACATATCATACATATCCTCATAAATATTTTGTATTTCTATATTGTAAGATTAGAGTTTATGCAAAAAGTGTCAACCCTCAGTAGATACAGGCATTGAGTGCGGTTGATAAGGATTTAGATACATTTAACTTCATTATTTATTTCGAATAAAGATGGTAGTATTAGTCCAGTTATAGCAATAATGTATAATTACATTTTTTCCTATAAGTAATTCAACTTAAACGAATGTTTATACAAAAGTTATATAGCAGAAATGATTTTTCACAAAAATTTCACTTTGAATTTTAGAAACTTTCATAATGTTTGGGAATCCCTATGAAATAGACCAATTCTGCAAACAAATGCGAACAAGTATTTAATCGGCCCTGTTTAATACATTAAATACAGGCAATTCAATTTATAGAAATAAGCTTCAACATACTATTGGGTACTTCAAGATAATTAAAAAATTATTGTATCTTGATTGTATTGCTTGACAAGTAGGTTCTACATGTTAGAAACGTTAACAACTTATCACTCCCACTCATAATACTTATCTACAAGGCAAATAAACTACAATAGGCAACTATATCGTAAAAAAGAATTTGCTAATGACGCTAATCGTGATCTTTCAAAAAAGATAGGTATAGGAGTAAAGCTATGTAAATAATAACGGATTAATACATTTAAAATGGGTTTATTATATAATACATGTGTGATTTATGTTAATTGCTGTGTACGCTGTAAGTAACATACATATGTACGTAGGTGTATGACCGATTTTGTGTAAATTTTTAATAAAATGTATTTGTTTGAGTGATTTGGTCAGAATAGGCGTCAAATGTTGACATATTGACAGTAATATTATTTTATCAAATTAGTAGATTGATAAAACTATCATCATTATTTTGGTGTAAAATTACAGATACCAACTTATTCCTCTACCATTTCAACTGGTGGGCTCAGATCTACCTCTACGATTGAGCGGTTAAACAGTGTCGCAGACATTGCGACACGAGAAGGAAGCACGCGTGCGTGTGCGGCATTACGATCAAGTTACAAACAGCTGCCTTGATGGTCCTCCGTCAAAATAAGCCCAACACCCTCAAGCTGAACAGCGTGGCTCGACAGGCCAGCCGATACTCCGCAAGAGATCCAAGATTAAGATAGTTTTACAGTAGAACGCGAAAATAGTCAGTATTATACTGTATTAAACTATTTAGCCATAATGGAGATTGAGTGGAAGCTGCCAAATTTAGTTATCAGAACCAGAACACCTAGAGCTAACGGTGAAGTTGAACCTGTCAGGGTTTCTCTTTTATCAGACTCCACTTCAGGCATTGCTAAAGATGAGGAAGAGGACGAAACAAGTGTTGGAACAACAGCATTTTCCAGTCCAGAATTAGAGTTTAGCGCCAAAGATAACCTAAAGACAGCTTCAAAATATCATAACAACTCACAAAACAATATTAACGATGAGAAAGCAGAAGAAATTAATTTTCTTCTGAGTAATGAACACAAATATAATAACGTAAAGAATGCTGTCAATGAAGGTGTTGGTGATAGAGAAAAGAAAGTGTCTATTCCTGATGGAGGATGGGGATGGATGGTAGTTTTATCTTCATTTATTATATCTATGATAGCTGACGGTATAAGCTTTTCATTCGGCTTGCTCTATATAGAATTCCTTGAAGAATTTCAAGCGAGTAAATCAACAACTGCTTGGATTGGTAGTCTTTTCATCGCAGTGCCACTTCTATCCGGACCTGTCATGAGTGCTCTTGTAGATCGATATGGATGTCGTAGTATGACAATTTTGGGCGGATTAATTTCATCCCTTGGATTCATTCTAGCATCAGTGTCCACAACATTGGAAATGATGATGATTACTTTCGGAGTCATAGCTGGTCTGGGGCTGGGATTAGTGTATGTCACAGCAGTTGTATCCATAGCTTATTGGTTTGAGAAAAAAAGAAATTTAGCGGTTGGTTTAGGAGCTTGTGGTACAGGTGTTGGTACTTTTGTGTATGCTCCGTTGACACAATACTTCAAAGAAGAATATGGATGGAGAGGAACAATCCTTCTGCTGTCAGGCACACTGTTAAACTTGTGTGTATGTGGATGTGTAATGCGAGATCCTCAATGGTGGATACTGGAACAAAAAATGCAAAACTCGCAAGGTGACAGTTCTCATGCCAAGGACGATGAAAAATCAAAAAGGTCTAGTTTTGCGTCCGTTTCTAATCCATACACTTTAGATTTCGAACTACCTACAAGAGGAATAGTTATGGATGGATTGATTAAGAAGGGGGTATCGCCACACAAAGTTATCAGCCAAGAAGCTGCAAGTATTCGACGTCACCAAAACCTTGAGTCTATTAAAAAGAAGTTTAATTCGAAGAATAGATCACAATCTTTAGTTAATTTACCATCCTACCTGTCGTACAGTAATCGGGTAAGAATATTTTACTGATTAAAAAATGTCTTCTGGAATTTATTAATAATTTCATAATAGTTAAATAACTAATATACTACTTTACAGGTATCTCTAACAATGCTAGATTCCCTAATTAAGGCAACAAGCAAGGATTATCAAGTCGCTATTAAATATCCGAAGTTTGCAGTTACTGGTTTCAAAAGACCTAATAAATGTATTAGAGACGTGAAAGGAGAAAATGACCCTCCAGTAGTCACATATCCTAAGACGCTTCTCCATCGCACACATTCAGAAAAGTATAACGACAGCCACGACAAATTGCCTGGAGAGTATCAACCAAAGAACGCTAAGCAGAATTTTATGTTTCGAAAATCTAAATCTGAATCAAGAGACGACAGGGAATTAGTAAAACAAGATAGCAAAGAAAACAAACGCGACTGGTTAAAGAAACAGCTCTCAATCAATCATCATTATTTGAAAGATTTAAAAATGCCTTTGAATTCAATAAGTCACAGGAATGCTATGTTAAACATAAAGGGATATAGGTTAAAGGCATCATCTTGTCCTGATATATTTAAAAATTCTATGATCACTATTAACGACAAAGAAGAGGTCAGTATAAACTCAAAATAGTGTTGAGCAGAGTGAAATCATTTTATTGCTATTGAAAACTTTACAATAAAATATGTTACATGTAGACTAAAATCCTTATAATGACAATCTTATATTTTAGAACTGGTACGGTGACTGCGTTAACTGCCTTGCTGATATGTTCAAAGTCGAGCTCTTTAAAAAAATAACATTTAACTTGTTCTGTCTTGGCACTCTCATATTGTTCATTTGGTTCATCGTGCCTTATTTTTATTTGGCTGAACATATGATCCATAAAGGATTTAGTGAAGACGACGGGGCGTTTATGCTGAGTTTGATTGGAATTACAAATACTATTGGAATGGTTTGTATTCATAGAGTTCTATGTAGCTTGTTTTGTATGTTTTGTGGTCAATCCTTAAAGAAACTTAATGACAAATCTGCTATTTAACGCATTAATTTAGAACACCGTATAGATCTGCAAAGCACATATCTCAGACGACTGATAACTAAAGTCATTGTCCAGAAACCAACATAAGCCAGTTTTCATATATTTGGCAAGTTTCGTCGTTGTTGTGCCAAATTTAGCATTGAAATTCTAGTAACTCATATAATTTATATAAGCGGAATATAGATTATATGAGTTGCTTCAAAATCTCCTATTTTCGGGGACTGAAGATTGATAAACAAATTGATAAAGTGAATAGTCACAGGACCACACCAATGGAAAGCTTAAAGTTGATAAATAATAATAAAAATTTTTTTTTGAGAGCTTGATAAAACAGGATTATTAGCTGACAAGTTCTGTAACTGTAAACAGCTTTTTCTAAATATCGTTTTAAGTAAGTAATAAAAATACATTCTGTTTGGACATTTAAGACAACGTCAAATATTGATTTTATAAAATGCTACTTTATGGGACAAAATCAAAAAAACTTTTTATACAGTAGTTTTATAAAGTATTAAGAATGGAAGAATATGTCTATCGTTATCCACTAAATTTGTTACACCTTTATTTCCATAAAACAATGAATGTGACATATGGATTGATAGACAAATGGTCTTGACCGTCTATTCTTCTTAACCGCTATCCGTCATAACCGTCGAACATCAAACCTATAATTATTTTTATGTTTTGCCATGTAGAAGTCATAATGTAATTTACTATGGATATAACTTAAATTGCTTTCATCTTTTGTTTGTAGGTCAGCCTCGGTTGGATCGGAGACTTCCCTAATGTCTCTATAGGAAATTTGTATGCAGCATGTTTGGTTCTCTGCGGAGCATCGGTAGCAGCTTTACCGTTTGCTACTAACAACTACTGGATCCTAGCCTCAGTGTCTGCAGCTTTTGGACTGCTTTTTGCTGCCTCGTTTACATTTACACCTAGCTTGCTTGTAAAGCTGGTGTCTCTTGATGATTTTACGACAGCTTACGGGCTGGTGTTGTTGGCTCAAGGCATTGGGCATCTGATCGGGCCACCACTGTCTGGTGAGTATAACTAAGCATGTAGTTTATTAGATACATTTATTTGTCCAGTTATAAATGTTCAGTGTCGGGAAGTTTGACTTTTAGATGTAAAATCATTTTTCTATCCCCAGGTTTAATCTACGATGTCACATCTTCATGGGAGCTGGCTTTCTATCTCGCCGGGGGTTCTATTGTTGTATCTGGAGTCCTCATCGCCTTCATCCAACCGCTCAAAAAGTACGAGCAAAGAGGGGAAGACATAGCAGAGAGGAACAGCATTATTAGCATGGCTTAAACAACTTATTGAAATTTACAAAATATATTTGTATTTATAGCCATTTTATAAAGGTATTTTTGTATTAAATAACATTAAGAAGAAGCACTTAATGATAATTTGATTGTCTTAAGCGTTAGCTTAAAACTGTTGATTCTAAAGGTTTATTTCGGTCGTCTAAATGATGGTAGGTAAATTGACGGATTGTGATTTGTCTTTACACTGTAGGACTATAATAAAGAAAGAATAACTGGAAAGGAATGAAGGAATAAATTTAATTAAAGACTAAATGATTTGAAGCAAAATATCGAGATTGATTCCAATATATATTGCTGTTTTACGTATTCAGATTGAAAACGGAAAATGAATGAGCATGTCTCTATCTTTATAGAGTTTATTTTCTTCTTAATTTTGATAAGTAACTTTTGAAATAATAAAAATATATGTATTAGCCACGTATCGCCTTATGTAAGCATCAACTACTGTCAAATAAAACACGCTAAAGTCGTGCATGACGCAGACGTAGATTCATGATTTAGACGCCACCATTACAAGATATGGCCGTTAATGGTAAACTTTTATTATAAATCAGTTTAGGACCTTCCCTTTATTGTGCTATGAGTTATAATACACAACAAATTATGCGGTCAAATAGTTTGTGAATGTTAAATTTTCATCGTAATACATCGGTTCTGGAGTGTTTGAATTTAGCAACTTGATAAATGATAAAATTGTCTTCTCTTTTCGCAAGCGCAAGCTACATTGTATTCGTTATTTATTAAGGCAGTGTTTCTTGAATACCTACCAAAAATATATTTTTAAATTTATTTGTATGTTTATTTAGTACTAATATTATCCATATTTCTCTGTTATCTAGTGTCCATAACAGAAGTTGTAACGATGTGTAACTTGGGCAAGATAATAGGTGTCAGCGTGAGAAATATTATTATTGTTTTTATATTTTGCACACTGGCTGCGCATGACTGAAATGTGGTGTACCGCTCTCAACAAAAACCTTTGTAAACCTTAGTACTAACGAGATAAAACTGTTGGTACACATGAGTTAACAACAAAAAAATGCTATTGCCACAAAATCCGCGTGACTTTCAGATTTTGTATCGTCTCAAATACTTCATGAGCCACGATTTTGGAAATTAACGGGAGCAACAATCACTTCAGTCAATAAATTAACTGAAGTGATTGTTGCTTAGCAATAAGGCCGCCTTTTACGTCGCCTTTTTATATTTCTTTATAACTTATATGTGTATTTTATGCAATAAAACTTATTGAATATAAATTAAATAATTAAATTTCCAAATATTGTTTATTAGTATATTGTTATAACAATCAACTAATGTAACTAACATTTTTTTAAATTCTATTTATCTATTGTTATACCTATATACCTTAGAATTAAGAACTTAATAACTTATTCTAAGTCACATTGTTAAAACTTGAATACTCCTAGGAAAATTATATTAAATATAGATAAACAACAAAATAAAAATTATAATAAATTAGGATTAACCTAATCGCCTTCACCATTTTAATAATAATAGAGTCAATTTACATAGTAAATTGTAATTATATGAATATTTAGAAATAAAATGTCTTTACTTGTGATTTTTTTATAGAAATAATTATTAATACCTATTTCTCTTTACTTTATCAAATAATAAATAATATCGTGTAAATTTGTGTAAATATAAATGGATGTATTATTATTAAACAAATATATTTAATTTGAATCCTGTTCTAATTTCAAAGCGACAGCCACACAAGTGGCCCTGACAGAGTACTTGAACGAAACGCAGCGTAGTTCAAAACCCGAAAACAGAAACTGATGGCTATCATTAGACAATCTATCAGAAAGTTGGTATAGGAACGTTTAAATAAACGTGTAAATACTACTGTAAAAAGGATTACTTTAAAACTCGGGGAAGAATACTAATCTAATGACACTCATTACATTTATCAAGACGTTAAAGCTACAGGAAAGTTACAGCGCAACGTTTTTTTAATATATGTATTGAAATTCAGAGTCTGGTAAGGGAATTAATCCAAGTGCTCTAGCTACTTAAGAAGAACTAGTTTTGAAAAAAGCTTTTATGCCAGGTCGTATTAAAATATGTAAAGGAACATCATGTATCACCTCAGGCAACGAGCAAGCAGTAGCACCACAGACCGTTACATTTATCCATTACTGTGGAATGCATTTATCCAAGACATGTCGATTTGTCAGTCAATAAGGATTGAACATCCCTGCTAACAATCTCATTTAAAGTGTATGCGTTATATCTCAAGTGAAATGGAAACGAAATGTTTTGTGTATTGACGTACATACTTTCTTCATCGTCATGTTGGCGTTCTTGTTTTGACGTGAACTCTCCTCCAGTGTCTTCAAATTCTTCTCCACTCGCCTCATTCTCACTGCTACTTGGAGATGAAGAATCACTATTTTCATCATATTCTATTAACGATGTTAAATTTACTCCGAATGTCTTGAACGCATTCACAAAATTTTCTCTATCATTAGTTACATAGCATACTATCTTATTGAGGTCAATGTTAGAGCCTAAAAATATTTCTGGAAGCAAATCTTTTATGTGGTAAAAAATGTGCGCCCCTTTAAATCGTCGACAAGCTAAGGCTGCGGAATGGTTATAATGATTATCAATCCAGTGCACTGTAACACCTAAATATCAGCGGTTGTGCACAAATATTTCACTTCTAGCTAGGTTAGCTATTATCTCGCAAATAAGATCGTATGATTGTTAAGCAATTTTTTTTCTGAGATAACTTTACCCAGATATCTTGTATCCACTATTCAACACATTTAAATCTCCATCATCTTAATTAAGTACGGGTCTTAGACGGTTCGAAAAGTAATCATTGAGTTAATAATAATAGAGTCTAATAACCATTTTCATACCCGCTATAATCTATTTTCGTAAGCAATACCTCTATCAGCCGCCATAGATTGAATTAGACTTGCAATTTTACCCTGTAGTACTTTTAGATTGAGAGTATAAATAGCATAATAAATAATATTTTTCACTTTCCATCAGACTTTCCTTTTGGGTCAGTCAAAAAATGTACAATTCAAAATATCTAGGGAAGTTTCCATGTTATCGAAACTATTACTAACATAATAACAAAAAAAAATATTGTTGATTCTATAATCATTATTTTTTTCAATAACTCACCGAACAAAAAAATTGTCGTCTATTATAATATATTTTACATAAAGATACTGCATAAGATAATCTCGGACATCAAACAAAACAAGAATTTTCAACTACAGCAACAATAACATAATCCACAGCTTTACTGCGAAACAGGAAAACCTCAAAACTACAACTATCTGAACTACATACAAAAATTCTGTTTTATTATCATAGAAGTCGATTCGTTTCTTATTCGTCGCACAAAGGCATACTTTTTAATCATTTTATTAATTCATGTTTCAAAGTTATTTACTATAAGAAAACATTACATCGATAATACAATCAATATCAAGGGGAAAATTAAGACAATATTGTATAAGTAAGTAATTTTTAGCGAAATATTCTGTGCCTAGCTCATTAAATAATGTAGTGATTGAAATATACTATACTCTATATGTAATATTCCACTGATAACTGGGATAAAATCATGCCGAGAGTAATTCTATTATCAGTGTTTGACTTAGTAAACAATATTATCAGGCAGAGACCCGCATTCAGTGAGAGACATAATTAGTAGGTTAACGGACGTAGAGAAGGGACTTTTCTTATTAAAAAGGGAAGAATTTGTGTGAATCAAAATGCCGGGAATTGTGCGAGGCGTGATACAACGCGCCTCGCCACCTTGTGAAGCATGCAGTCAGCGGGCTTGCTAACTGTCCATGGCATAGTCGGTACTCGCAGAAGTGTGTCGCTCGTTCCGCGCACCGCACGTGTTAAATAAATAAAGTGATTTTTTTAACCAGTGATCAGCTGTTTGTGACTGTTAACCCTTCTAGAGTTGTGCTACGCTAGACGAGGTACGTTCCACGTAATGTTTTGTAAACATTTTCATCGCCGGTCAATAACTTTTCGTGTAACCGTTAACTTGTTTTCGATATAAATAGAATGTTATAGGAGCTCTTGCTCCGTCATACATGAATGACAGTGCAAGAGTTCCTATGAATGGGTGCTTGTTTATAATTTTTTTTTCGATTGTTACTATATTGTGTTTGTTATTTATGATTCTTCTTGATAACATGTATCAATACAAACTAGATAACGTTAATCGTTTATGTTTTAAAAAAGACTTGTTTTTCTATTGTTTACATATGGTCCAATAAATAAAAAGGCCGGGGTTTTTTGATAATAAATAAAAACAGTGAACTTCACCTGCATTAGCATCAAGTTAGGTCATTGTTTATTATTCACGATAATCAAATAAATCGTCTAACTATCTGGTCTTGTTCTGACTTACTCGGTTTACTATGAATGAATCTATTTTTAAAATAACTATAAAAGGATTTGAATCATGCTACCGTGTAATTCTAGGCCGATTACAATTCCTACAGTTATATTCCTTTTAGGAAACTATAATTTTATGGAAAACTTGAAAGGTTTATAGTTTTCGTTAATAACATTTTTACCAGAAAATTATTATTAAGGTAACAGGAAAATAACACAATATTTCAGCATGATTTTACTGAGATTTATTACATACTTTCTTTCACCTTGTTAAAAAAAATCGGGAAATACTAGTATGTATGTTCTTTATTTCGCAATAAAATGAAATGTGTTTAATTGGTGTTACTTTACATTGTAATAAAAATATTACAATGTAAATAAACAATATTATGAATTTGCGTGGTATGTGTAGTCACGACTGAAAACGTGTACACAATCAAAGCTTCAAAATGTGTAGCTGTAACTCTAGCAGTATCGTGTTGTATAAATATTATCGATGCCTTAAATGTATACATCTTTTTTGACGTGAATGTACTCTTACTTTTAAATTGAAGTAATTGAATTACGAAAATGACAAAAATTATGATCAATACTATGACTAGGTATTTGACTAAATGTGTGTACAACTTTGAATCTACTTAGTTATATTAATTTTGATCCTTATTCACTTAGCTATAACTACTTTAGCATGGACAATTATATGACAACGAAGTATATAGCCGATTTCGTCAATTTATTTCGGAAATGTTCGTATACATTCATAATATTTGAAAGTGAGGTATTCAAGTATAAGATTTGTATCCCTTCTTTGTTATGAAAATAAGCTCGGTGAAATTCTGCGTATTTTATAGTAAAAAGAATATTACGAAATATTGCATTTGTGTTTTCAGTTAAAACGTGAACTCTGTTCGAGAACAAATGAGTCACTTTCAGCGTTACTCATTCTCGTAGTGTTTTATTATTTATATGATTGTTTATATAAAAATATCAATATATCGGCCTGTATGGATGGTTCTAGAACTTACAAGATTTTATGCGATTAGCCACAGATTTAAGACGTTTGTTGTTTGAAGTTAAATATAGCTTGTAATGTCATCAGAAAAATAAAATCTGCGCTTAAAGAGATTACCATACTTTTTCATCATATTATCGTCTGACCAAAGAGGGTGCGTGTTGGTTTTAAAACTATTTTGGTTGAGAGATAACGTTTACCTTCGGGTTTCTTTGAGGAAATTTCTAAAAGACATTGTAATTTAAAAGCAGCGTAAAATTGCATTCCATTAAAAACTTGTCAACGATGAAAAAACCATTTTTGTACAGAAAAATAAAATAATAAATTTGTAGGTTATTATTGTAGTTCTTATTTATTTAATAATAGATTTAATATGAACTTTACATGGGTTATTGACAATTGATATAAAAAAATAATATTAAAAAAAATATTTTGGGCTGTTATTAGTATGGTAAAGAAAAAGTTAGGTTTAGAAAGTATATTTTATTAAAATATTTAATTTATAATTATAAACTATTTTCATGTAATTGGTCTAACCAAAAAGAAAAAGTCAAATATCTTAACACGTGAATAAAGTGACAAATTCATATGAAACGTGGACCTCATTGTGATGTTCAGAGCAAAAATTTTTTTAATAACGGTCCGTAAAATCAGATATAAAAAAAATCACTTTTATACCATTTCGAGATTTTTCTGGAATGTTCTGCATTCAAAATCATGTCTCTGTGAGTGTGACGAGTGATTTTTTCCGTCGTGCCAGTAACATGTGTGGTGTTCGATTTTTAAAGAATGTTTATTTTTAAAATGATGTTATCATCATCACGACAACAGCAGGGAGTGTATTATGAATTCTTATTTTCATTTGATACTTATGGCATTAAAAATAAAGTTGTGCCTTTAGTGCAAACAGAGGCACCAAACACGATCGAGACGATTCAATTCGATTGAAATTTAAACTAGGGGTCAAGTTATGATATTGTGTCGATAAAACCGCGTTAAACGTAATATACTTATTAAGAAGACACTGCGTAACTTAAGGATAACCGTAACTCTTAAAATTACTATTAATATCGCGGCTTTGACTTACTAGTAGTTAATAGTTCTCAAGACTTCAATGTATAGATTAGTTTAAAACAATCCTTATTAAACTCATATTTTATCTCATTGAATTTGGAATGAGATATGTTGTTTCCTGCTTTTTTACTGGTGTTTAGGTAGCTTTCAAGTGATATTAACCGTACATAAAAATCGACTTAATTCGGCACGAAAACTTTACCTTCATTGAAAATTTCTAAAACACTAGTAAAGAAGAACAAAGAAGTGGACAAAGAAGAAAGAAATTAAATTTTAATGACAATCACCAATATACGGTATATAATAAAAATACTTAAACATTACAAATAAATTGAAAATAATAACATTACAGGGATTAAAATACACAACTGTGCAATCAATAAAGAGAGCGACACTCGAGATGCCCCAGAAGCGTTGTTATTATTACAGGGTCATGTTTTCAATAAATATCATTAACATTGAATATAAAATAGATAAAATTTTCTCGTTAAAAACTCACGAGTCTAAGGGGTAAAATATTCTTGCATCCATTTCTCGTTTTTTCTCGATTTAGGGATATGATATTTTTTGTTGGACCCGCACCCACTAAGCCTTTCGGCCCGAACTTCGCATGGGGTTTTACCAAAGGACCCAGACACAGGAGCAAGCAAGCAAAAAAAGAAAAAGATTAGATTATTAATATTACTGTCGCAGGTATGCTGGTAGAAATTTTGTTAGAAATAAGCATTTCCTTTATACCCAATAGTTTAATGTATTTTTACATCAAAACATTTGGGTGTACATCATTAAAAAAGAATTATTTTTAAAAACCAAGGTTCGTCTTAATGGTATGAATATTTGAGGTCAAAAAAATAATCTATAGATACCATTTTTGAATTCAATTTTTTATTTCCTGGTACACTATATATATTTTTCGAGTCGTTGATATTTTGTGTCTTTTGTCGCAACGAGTCTAACTCAAAACTGTTCCTGCTTCACACTGTCGTTTTGTAAAATAAAAATAAATCAGCCCTACTTTTATCATTACCAAGTAATTTGTATAATGGTTCGTTATTACTATTTCATTTAGTCAATAAAGAGTAACATATACCCACTTTGTTGATTTTCGTAAACTCCAGTCCACCTGCCCTTTTTTTGAATATAATGTTTTATTGTTTTAACTACCAGCCTTTTGAGCTTAGATATTAATCAATGCAAGTTAATATAATGAAACAATTATATAAAAACTTGAGTAATTTTTATTTTTATTAATCATCAAAGGGCCTGACAACATGCAACCCCTCTGTGCAAAAGATTTGACAAAAGGTCTCGTATAATTAAAAGCTATCCAGCGTTATTTTCAAATCACATACATTTTTCATTTAACAATTTGATAGCTATTATCGAAAGGTTTGTGGCCTAGGTGGGGTATAAAAGCATCTATTTAATGCCAAAGTTAAATGACAGGATAGTGCACATTTCATCTTGCCTAAATAAATAAAAAATGTAAAAGAAAGAAATGAAATGATGTGAAATGTGATAGAAAGTAAACAACTATTTATAATATATTAATGAGACCTGTCATGCAACCTTTTTCTACGTCTAGGCATAGGTTAAGGTTCATAAACATATTTTCAGTTCCTGATAAATTAAGTATGGATGGTCCACTTCATACATTTTGTTATCTTAGATAAAAGAACTTCCTTACGAAACCAACTTTATGATCCATATATATTTTTTGTATTAGATGAAATAAATAAATAACCTTTTCATTATTAGTCTGGAAGAAAACAGTAAAAATAGTTGTCAATAAATACATATTTAAACTATAACGAGCTTAATCATTTTGATATTCGTTTATGAAAATCTGTGGTTATTCTTGTATCACGGATGAGGTTTTTAAGCTACGTTTAAATTGTTGTTTACATGAGTAGATAATGATAAAGTTCCTGGTTTGATAAAAATCATTAATTTTATATATTGATGATACGTTATCTACTTATTCCTCAAGTAAAAGCTATTGTTGTCATTATTTATGCGTTTGTCTTTGTTACAAGCGAATGACGTATAGAGTACTTTTAGACGAATTTTATTTTGGGGGAAGATAATAGTGGAAGATAGAAATTAAAAAGTTAAAAAAAATCAAATATGAAATTTAGAAAAATGCAATGCAAACCGCGACAAAAACTTGTGACGCTTATGGACTTAATGTAGTGTCAGTAAGAGTACCACAAAAATGGTTTAAGCGTTTTCAATGCGGGAATTTTGATGTCAAAGATGCAATTCGCCCCGGTCGCCCTGTTACGGATAAAAAAGACGCTATATTTGAAAAAGTGGAGCATAATCGGCATATCAGCAGTTACGACATAGCTGAAGAACTGGGAATTGACCACAAAATAGTTTTGACCCATTTGAAAAATGCTGGGTACATAAAAAAGTTTGATATTTGGGTGCCACTCAAGCTCACTGAAAGAAACCTAATAAACCATTGTACTCATTTGTTATTCTTCATTGAGACGTAATGAAACCGAACCATTTTTGAAGAGCTTGATAACTGAAAATGTGATGAAAA
Organism: Acentria ephemerella; assembly: GCA_943193645.1. Lineage (NCBI taxonomy): Eukaryota > Metazoa > Arthropoda > Insecta > Lepidoptera > Crambidae > Acentria > Acentria ephemerella. The sequence continues at coordinate 2,241,160 of OW971886.1, read as the reverse complement.
GTGGATCACGTATGACAAGAACGTGCGAAAAAGGTCGAGGTCAAATTTCGGTCAGGCACAGACTGTGGCAAAACCTGGGTTAACTCGCAATAAGGTGGTGCTGTGTCTATGGTGGGATTGGAAGGGCATTGTTCATTATGAGCTTTTACCGCCGGGCAGAATCATCGATTCGGATCTCTACTGCCAACAACTGATGAGATTAAAGTAAGAAGTTGACAGAAAACGGCGAAATTGATTAATAGAAAGGGTGTGATCTTTCTTCACCTTAACGCTAGACCATATACATCTTTAGCCACTCAGCAAAAATAAAGATCGTTTAGCTTGGAGGTGTTAATGCATCCGCCATATAGCCCTGACCTTTGCACCTTCAGATTTCCACCTGTTTCCGTCTCTCCAGAAATCTTTAGGCACAGTCAGTTTAACATAAAGAGAGGACTGCCAAAACTACTTGTTGCATTTATTTGATCAGAAGTCCTAAAATTTCTACATGGATTATGTTTCTACCTACAAGATGGCAGAAAGTCTACGACAAAAATGGTACATATATATTGTAATTAAATTTAAATTAACTTTAAAAAAAGTCTTGATTTTTCATATAAAATGCGAAAAAACTTTGTCACCGACCTATTATATTGTATATATATAATTCACCGTTATCCGTTTATCTATAACACAATGAAGACTACTCTAGATTGTCTAACAATAGCTGTAATTGAGTGATATTATTTTTATTATTTCACAAATTAAAAAAAACTAATTAATTGAAGCACTGATTGTGTAATCTGATATATGTTTTTTTTATGAACTCTTTTGTAATAACGCGTGTAAACTTGACATTAAGACAGGGATGAACAAAACTAACGAATAATAGTATACCGTAACGAAATATAATTAAACTTTCTTAATATTATTCTGAATAATATTATTATGAAAAAAAATCCCAACCCTGCCATATTGAAATAGAAGATAGTACAGAACGTTATTGCTGCGTACTACAAATAAAATTATTAAAGAAATCTATTTACTACAGTCCAACTCATTTATTAATTGTAACAATAAGCAGTTATCGAGAATATTTTTTGTGATTGTAAACTTTTCTACACTTTGTTTAAATTGCATTCATTAGTTAACGTAGCTCGTTTTTGTTTAAAATACAAAGAACAATTATTTTCATTAATGACACTGCATTTCGGTCTTGTTTATAAGAACCTTGTTACGAATTTAACATTGCTAACAAATTATTTACCTAATAACAACGCGCTGTGAGTTTCTTTTTCGTTCAGTAAGCTTTTTCGTGTTTCAAACTTACTTAAAATATTTCATTGATGTCATGATCATCAAAAATAACAATGTCAAGGTCACTTCTAAATATAGAATCGGTTAATGACCCCAACGTTTAAGTCAATTCGAGACTAACACTTTCTCTTATAGTAAAAGTGAGAGTTATAGTAACAGATATACCTACACCGTATTATCCGTTTGAAGAACTGTACCATCACATGACGTAATCTTTATATCAGCACAATAATTATTTGTTTATAGAAAACATCATGTTTCGTTGTAAATACTGGAAATACTAAAACCTTGTATATATTAGCCTGACCTTTACGTGTAGTATATGTCGCTGGTCTGCACTATTCCCGACGATATGCAGTCAAATTAAGAAAACAATGAACGGTCAGCAAATTGTAATATTATAGTCACGATACAAACTTCACTAAGTGCGTTTACGTAACTATAGTTTATATCGCTTATTAATTACTTTTTTTCTCACACTCACATCTAGGCCATACTTAGCATAGTTCAGATATTATAACGGAGAATTAAAGATAGTATTCTGTATATAAATAAGAAAACATTCATACCAACATCCATGATATGTGAACGTATATACGTATTTATAATAGAAAGAGCCGCCTATCCGGATTCGACCTGGCACCTTTGGCTAAGGCAGGAGTACTGTCCAATTGATCAGAAGGTCGTCTTCATGGTTTGAACAAAACAGCAACAAAATGAAACAACAAATTTTTATGACGTTCTTACAAGAGTTTTATCGCCTAAGTCTACTTAACGAACAAGTAAACTTTAGTTGAATACTGAATAATCTGTATAAATAACTTAAAAAAATATCATTTGATATGCAAATACCAAATCGGGTTCCTTGTGAAAGATAAAGGACACCTAGTCTTGGCCCCCAGAAGCATATTATTATCATTTAAAAGGACAGAGTTATATTACTTTACAATTGTTGTTAGGGCGAAATAGGAAGGTAAAGATAGATTCCCTGTTATGTTCGGTGTAGATACGGGCTCTAGATTTTATTATGGACTTGAAAAATCTGTCATTACAATCCAACCAGAGAAAAGATTACCGGTGACATTTCTAATACCACAAAAAAATAGTTTTTGCGTTATTATCTGCGAGATAACAGTAAGTTGTCTAACTCAAAATACACAAATCCTTCGTAGTGATAAGAATCCTAACAAGGCACTGCAAATAAAACTAGCAAGTCGCGGTATGTAGGTTCTGTCAGGAGCAGACGAAACCGCAATGCACTTTCTCTGGGGTCATTTAATGTATAAAAGAAGCATCTACCTAGAAAAGCACCCAGAGTAGGTACAACTTATCACTGCCCAAAGAATCTGGAAATTTCTGGAATCAACGGTGCTAAACAGTAAACGGCTGATACAAAAGTAAAAATTATAAATAATAATAATAATACATTGACTAACGCCAGTTTCAATATGCTATCTGAATTAAGTAAAGTTAAGGTTCAAATCATTCTTTATAAATTTACTGTATATAACTGAGTTTATAAACTACATAATATATTATTTTCGCATGGATAAAACGCTATAAAATTGTCCTAGTATAATAAAAGTATAAATTGATATTACTTAATATCTAGTACATATATATATGCCAGGTTATGAGCAGTCGACCTCATAGTGGATTGCAAAACGACGTCTTGGTCGAAGTTGAACGACCGCATCAGCGAACAGGTCTAGTACCAACAACAACGCACGCCGATTAGCGTTTTGCCGATCTATATCTTATCGCAAGAAATTAAGTGCTCAGAGAAATTTGAGTTTGGATTGACGGCGATGTTGCTCATTGTACATAGTACAGACAAAGCCACCTTGATGTGTAGAATGTTTACTGGTTATTTTTGGGGATATATTGCTTTTTCTACAATGAAACCATATTCTGATAATAATAACTTTGGCAATCATCAGTCGGTCGGTCAGCTTATTATCACCCAATTTTTTTCGTGCTGTTTCATCCAATTGCGCCAGAACAATATTTTATAGCTGAAACAAACCAAACCTGTATCACGCAACAAAAAAGTTATTTGACAGTGTTTATTCAAAGAATAATATTATGTTATTATCCATGCACATATTTGTATGATGAGTACGAATACTTGTTCTCTCTGCATGCGATGTCATGCAAAGAGCTTGGAAATTTAACACTTTACAACAACGCATTGTATGTCATTTGTGGCGTATGATCGTGAATTACGTACTCTATCGATCGTAATAGCATACCCTTATCTTTATTATTGACTATATCTTTTGATAAAGAATATGCCATCTGCATTGCAAGCCCTGCCAAAAGCATTCATGCGCAGCTGGCCCGTCTATTGATTGATGTTTAGAAAATAAATCACTTCGGGTCTGATGGTATCCATACACCCGTAAGAATATCTGTAGTTTCTATAAATGCCTTTGAAGTGATTTGTGTCAGAACAGTTTTTAAGGAAAGTAATATTACTTATTACAAAAACAATCATTAATCATTATTTACATTTTAATAACTATCCTTACATTTCAGAAGATTAGTATAGATTTACTCCCGCAAATAACGAAATCAAAGTTTATATTCCTAAAACGTATTCCTTATTCGCGGAGGTTCGGAGGACAGAAAGTAAAAGCGAAGCTCAAATGACATACAAAAGCACGCGAACAATCACGTCTGAAAAAATGTAAGAGAGCAACTCACAAGTTCAAAATAAGTCAAAATGGTCTCTAATTCAATAGCAATAAAGTGAAGTATACATAATTTTTAAGCCTCATATCTTGTAGACGTGACCGTAGTAGGAGATTTTTCACAATGATTTCATCTTCATCTAAATGCCCTGTAATTTTTCACCGTTTGAGGCTTGAAATCTTTTGTTTTAGCCCTTCTGCTAGTACAAGCAGGACAAGGAGCAAAACGCAAAAGCGTCTAATTTTCTTGCCCAAATTAAGCATCATTAAAAGCTTGTATTATGCATACTAGTTAACGAAGAAATATAGATAGTAATATGTATATAAATATCAGAAATAAACCAAATAAACATACAGACACCCATCACTCGTCAAAAAATATTCGCACTCGTCCAAGAATCGATACCGGAACCTCTGAATAAGAAGACTATGGACAATCGCAACTTTAAATTTATTAATAAAAAGTAATCTGTGATGTGACTCATACTTTTTAAGAAAAGAGTTGGGCAGCGTTGCTAGTTTTAAATATTTGATTTTAATATTAATTAATTGATTTCTGTTTATTTATTATTTGAAGCTTTCATAGAGTCAATATCAAAATTCATTTATTTATGATGACCCTCATCATAAATCAGACCCTAGTCAAGATGCGTGTATATAATGGAATCGCAAAATGAATAGTGTATATTGTAGCGATGTGACAATCGCACTCGGTTGCTAAGCGAGAGCTGATGTCAAATCCCGTACATTTTTACACTTAAGGATTCCATTGCGATTATGGATATACCTTGTCTAGGCCCTCTAAAGACTTAACAACACCTTATTGATCCTGGTGATTCCTGTCAACTAGAGAGACTAAATTTTCTTTTTAATTTGAACTTATTTTCACTTATCTCTAATGTATGAAGGCTATTTCTGATAACGGCAAGTTAGTGGTAAAAAAACTCGACTGAAAGTCATTACAATAATTATTATAAAAGTTGTGATTTAAATAATCCAAAATATCTACAAAACTGCAGTGTATCGTAGTAGCGGTGAAACAAGAATAGTTTTTGTATAACTGTGCATCAGAAATATCCTATTAGACATTCACACAAAGTCATACACATTTAAATAAATAAAAAAATTTAAACGTTGGATGGGTTTCTGTTGATGTAGAAACAGAACTGGCACTATAGCCAATGTGCCAGTAATTTAATATTGAAATATGAATGCTTAAAAAAAACTTTGAGCAACTCGGTGTCGAGTTAATACGTAAATCGTACACAAGCCATTTTACGGATGATCTAAATTTGTTCCGTTACTGCCTTGACCGGTATGATTGATATGTGTTTGGCTAATGGGAAATTTGAACAATAAAAAACAAAACAACAACAAACGTACGTCTTTACTTTTGACTTTGTACCTAAGTTAACTGTAAAGGAAGTAGTAATAAATTGTTATGATCTTTATTGGTGATTAGTTATTCCAAGAAACAGTAGAATGTGAAGTAACGACTACAAAAAAGATTTGAAATTGGATAACTTCTTAAATTGAAGTATTTTTGCCTTTTTGTGATTCAATTTCTTTCGAATGGAAACTTTATACATTAACCCCTTAACTTTTAGTTCTATTGATAATCGGCTTTTGATTTTGGTAGTTGTAGGCAAACGTTTTGTAATATATGATTTATAAAATTGGTTTTTTTTAATCAAGATAACCTGACTGACTGTTGGTATTAAGATTTTATTATTAGTATCATTATATGTAGTGAGCTCTAGTTATAAAAAGTTTCTCAAATCGCTACTTTAAATTTATCAACTTTAACTTCAATTAATTATAGTATATTATGTTATCCGTTATGAAATATCTAATAAGGACTTAAAATTAGTAACATATTTATTGTTCTTTTAAATACAAAATATAGTAAAACCGTAGTTGTTTGATAGTATTTGCTAAACTCATTTCACTGTTAACTCTAGCCATAAACCCTTTCTAATCAAGAAAGGCTGATAAAATTCATCACTATAGAAGCTATATAAATTTCTGAGAAGAAACAATTCTGACTGATGGAATGGTTACAGTTTAATTGACGGGAATATTCTGCGACCACGAATATATTGTGTTGTTAATTGACCAATTGGAGGGAGGGCTGTCACTGCTTACAACAATAGTTACAATAAATCAAAGTAAAATTAAATATATAAAGAAATCCATACAATATTCAACTAGGTTTAGAACCTAGCAGTGATAAAATCAATACTTAACTTTATTTAGTTTTCTTAAACATTTATATCAAGTAAGCACATCATCATAAGTATTTCCAAAAAGTTTACAATGTCGAGCTCGAGGCATAAATTAATCAATCAAAAAGATTGATTTATCAAATCCTGGTTATTTGGTATTTTCAAAATATTCCTATGAAGTTTAGCGGTGAATGTTGTAATTTTGTATCTTCTTAGTATTATGTTTTCGTAGTATTCATCGATCATTAATTTCATCCTAAAAATGTATAGTAAAACTATTAAAAACTTACTTGTTACGTTACGTTAATTCTATGTACTAATTTGTAACCACTTAGTTGCCAAGTCTTTGTGTAACCAAGAGTTAGTTTTCTGTACATAATGCTTAAAGGTTTTTTGTACACGGATCATCTGAACCAAGAAACCAAGACTTGGTTGGAGTCTCTCAAACCAGATGTAAATTGTATATTATTTATGACTGCAAGATAAGTCTTATGATTGTATTGAGTTTGCTTAATTTCTGATGTAAGTATAACGAATGGTTCCCCAAAAAATAATATAATAAAGAATGTAAAAAGAAATATCGTTTTGAAAATTAAAATGCCATTCTGATAAACAATGTTTAGATTGAACAATAAAATTATAAGAACATTTTAAAGACAATTATACAAGATTGTATGGGATATTTATTATTGTTTATTGGTCGACTGAACATCTAGTATTAATACTTTTGACATTGGACCTTTAATTAGTCGTGATAGGAGTGCTACGCAACGGTTGGTCTACATTTAAACTAACTTACAATATTGTTTTTCATACTACAGCTACAATAAGTAATTAACTCTTATGATAAAATCCAAACGGTATGTAAATGCATCGTTCAATTATGTTATGAGAACCCTGGAGATGACGATGTCGAGATCGGGTTATTTATGAGTATAAATGAAGAGGAAAACCAAAGATAACATGAGTAGATTGTAGTAGAAAAAACTTACTTACTTTAAACTTAGCTTTTATTTTAGAGTGATCTGAAATTTCAAAGTCATGTTTTATGCTTAGCGTTCGACTTTGTCATAATCTTCTGATATGGTTAACTTAAGGTTATGACTTTTACTAAAGCATAGTAAAAGGAGACAAGAAAGCCCACTTCGATGTACACGCGATAATTGGCAGCTCATGTAGGGATGTCTCTTCTAGTTAGGCTTATCGGTGCGGCAGTGTAACGAACATGTTATCTACCCAGAGCAATTATAACTACTGCAATCAATACAAGCTCTGATTAAATAACATATTTCTTGTGTTTATTTAACAACAATGTAATACTTCCTTTCTCGTTAAAAGACAGCTTTGAGCTTCATTAAATAAAATTAGATAAATAAATTAGAACGATAGGCAACGATAAGAGGCCGCGCGGAGCAGGTACGATGGAGGCAGTAGGCGTGATGACGTTTGTTTTGTATGATGTGTTATTGAAAGACAACATGTTTATAGAAACATTTGTAAAATTATTATTTAAATAACATGGAAACTGCTCAATATATTCCAATTTGAATAGCACAGTTTCTGACTCGCCCAAAACGCTCTTAAGAAACGGGTAATGCAGTATGACGTCACGCCGTGGTATTTTGAAACTCAATTCGACAGCTCTATTAAATATTTATTTCAATGTGAATGTTTCAATATTGATGTTTAATGAATTTTTAAGGTTTATCAAATGATATTAGTTTTATCAATACATTTAAGTTTTTTTAAATTGGACTTGCCCACTGAAGTATGAATAATTCGAATGACACATAAATAATCAATGTAATTGTTGTTTCATATTCTTTTTGTCGGTATTTTGTTATGATAATAAATTATAATAATAATTATACAATCTGTCAACCCTATCATCATCCCTATGGCGCTTGGCGCACTTTGGTAGTAATGGTTTTGTCATTGTCTGTGTGCGTCGATGCGTAGATTTATGCGTAATAACACAAGCCGGGCTCGGTGCATTCGTATCAATATAACTTTCTTGCTTCTTTAGCTAAACTAAAAGTTTGGTCTCGATATTCTAATATATATTTTTTCACGCAGAGAATAAAGTTGATTTTGTGACGTTTTTATATACTCTTACAATTTTAAAAATCGAATGCTCCCCTATTGTTTCAGCCCTGAGTCTTATGTCAACATGGCTACCGATGCTTGTTATTTGCCTCTTTAATATAAAAGGTTATTAATTCAATAGAGTGCTTATTTGTACTTGGAAAGTCTTTCCGAGTGTTTCGTACGTCGTTACCTATCTATCTATTGCATGCACGTGATATACTACTTTCATTACTATATTAAATTAGTTCACAGGGGCAATATGTAAGGTATTTTCGAGAAGTTTTGAAGAAATTTCATAGGGAACTTCATTTCATAAAGTGTTTTTTTTTACTTAAAGAAAATTGATAGCGGTCCATAGTTGAGATATTAATGAAATTCACTTAAATTGACTGTTATAGTAATGACGACTGTTTTTAATGAAAGGTAAAATATCATAGTAACGATACAGAAGCAGCAAAATTTAATTATTTTGGTAATCATCGCTTTGGTTGGTTTGATTGTCGAAATTTTGATGCAGATTATATTTTCATATTTATATAAAGTTTCGAGTATTGAACGTTTACCCGGTTTTAAAGGAGCAATATTGTTTATGTGCATACCAATGTTATAGCGACTTGTTAGCTATATGCATAGTTGAAAACTTTGTAGTGTTTCCATTAAGTATGTTAGGGTCATTGGCAGAAAACGAGTTCCACGCTCAAGCTGTATATACCTTGTTAAATTCATAATATTAGATACTTTAATCTCTACCAATATATTCGACGTAAAGTTAGTAAAGTATTTTTAAAGTATTTATTTTTCGGTTATGGTGCTTCCACCTAAATTGACTTAATTCATCAATTTTAATTATAACTATAATTTTAATTATAACTTATAAATAGGGCCCAATACTTTAGTATTGGGCCCTATTTATAAGAATTTTCTCAAATTTCGACTTTATATTTATATTAATGAACATTTACATCAATTCAGCATATGTCATCATCATTATAGCATATGTTATCTGTGATTAAATGTCTTACCAATTTCCGTATTCCCTCCTTCATACGACATATGTTCCTTTGAAAGAGGAGGGAAAAGTACTTTTTGGGCCAGCAAGGTTGCTAGGGCAGTATGTCGCATGCTTCACTAGCTATCTTCACTTATCTCTTCTTCTGCTTCTCATCAATGTGTTGGTGGCGTCGAATCATTTGCTGAGCTTTTTATAAAAAAAATTGAAGTCTCTTGTTAACTAATTGTTCTTTTATTTACAAAATACAGTTTAACAATTGTTGCTAACTCTATCTTTAATCAATATTAAATAATAAAATAATCCAATGATTATGTACGCCACTTTCTCGTTTCAAAATTGTTAATATTTGTGATAAATTACGAATTTTTAAGTGATTGCTCTCATCCTCCAATCTAGGTTTGTTGTTTTGAGTAAATATTGCTTTATAAACATTACTCCAACGCCTGAAATGCGGCCGTCTAAGATAAGAATTGGAGCTAGCAATAAATTCCTTGAATTTCATAATTATTTGTAGTCATAAACACAATTAACATTTTATATTATGACCGAATCAAGTGTTGATGTTCAATGGTTGATATTCTTAATATCTAAATTAACTTTATGCTATCGAATTTTATCTTAAATAGTATATTCATTTTTTTTGTAAATTAGACACCAAACTCTCCCGTCGATATAAACTTAAATTTATCGACTGATTCATAACATTTTTTAAGTCTGCCTATTTTATAATAAAAATTATAAATTAGATCGAGTGATAATAAAAGGTTAATTTAAACTATGAACTATTTATTTATCACTTATTAAGGCGATGATAGATATCTAACTCAGTTTAATTCGTTGAGACGCGGCGTACTCCCGAGAACAACAATTATTTTCTTCATAATTTCAATACAATTGAAATTATGAAGAAAATAATTGTTTCTGGATTAAAACTGAAGGTAATGAAATGACTCAATATACACATTGTACAGTTCAAATAACATTACTCCAAATTAAGCAAATGATTTGTTGGGAACCCATTTATGTGATAAATTATTATTTGTATTAATTTATTTATAATTAGGGACAGTACACAGCTCATTACACAAGTTGATTTTTAATTTAATGCACATTATGAAGGCCAATTATGACTATCCATATAGTAAATATATGAAGTGCTCGAGGTCAACATATATTGTTAAATACAACAATCTACTCAAGGGAATCGCTCATCATAAATATAGTATGCTATAATGTTCTTAGATTCTTAATTACTTATCAATTATATACATATATACACACATACACATACACACACATACATTTGTAGAGACTATATTTGATAATTTTTTGAGACCTCTCATTAGTCGATGAGAGGCCACTACTGGGCTTCCAGGGTTCTATTCACCTTGTTAGGTGAAAGAGGTTGACTTAACAACCAGGACCAACAACTGGCAGACACATTGTCTTCCGAAAAAGAACTCGAGCTAAATAAGAGAGAGAGAGACAGAATAAATTTTAATATACCCATCCAGGACCAACAATAGCGACAGTTGCTTTGTTTTCATAATCGAAACCCGACCGCTCGAACCTAAAAATACTCCTAAATACCTAAATAATAAATACTAATACTATAAATTATAAGCTTTTACGGTCGTTTCAATTCTGTAACTAGAACAATTAGGCAGCTCATAATGGACTTAACATTATCCAATGAATACTTACACACTTAACCAATATTTATTGCTTATTAAATATAATTTATTTAAAACTTAGTTTTTATTACGTAGAATTCTTGCAGTTTAAAATAAATATAGTCGGATAAATTGGTAACCCCACAAAATAACCAAAAATTATGCAGTCAATATATCTAGCCGTTTTCTTAGATAATGATATGATCTGGGGAATTGATTCTTCAGTATATCTTCACAAACTCACCGTATTACATTTATTTCTCACAGATTATTTGCAGGTGAAAAAATTAACATATCACTATATTTCTCATAATTTTCCACTGACAAAACTCAGTCACCGACTATCTGACATGTGCTGAAGCGCTTAAAGCAATAACAACTCTCCAAAAAAAATCCAAAAAACACCTGATTCTCGTCTAAATCTGTGTAAGTTCCACAGAGTAAAGTTTTTCCATACTGTAATATTTGTATTCTACGTGAATACTATAGACTGGATCAGGCAGGGCTGTCTGAATGTTGCCCGAAATATCTGGTTCACGTTGATGACGTCAGTTGGCACGGGACAGCTTTGATAAACAAATTTTGAAAGCACGTTTAAATGCGTAGAAGCGAGAAGTATTTCAGTATTTCAAAACATTTATGAAACAAACTGTCATGCTATCACAGTCGGCCATTGGTCAATTCATTTGTAAAGCTCAAATCTTCAAAAAAATATATACTAATAAGGCAATCATGGATTCGGCCGTCCGGGTTACCAATGAGTTTTTAATTCGATGGACCTCACAGACCGATGGTGTTTTATTTTATGTTAAATTTTAATAATAAAAATATAAATTTTAATAGATTTATTTATAATATTTTCCGCCAAACATTCCTTTTTTTACTATTTGTACTGGTTGACTAGAAGAATGACTTAGGCATTAAGTCCACCAGTTATGCTTTTGTGCAATGAAGAATAAATAGATAAATGCGGTGAAGTGGACATTTTGATGTCGAAGAACTCTATCCGCATCTCCACATATATGAAAGTAAAACATCTTTATAAATAGGTTGATAATTTTACTTTAAATATATATAAATCTGGATTCCTAGGCAAATCCAAAAAAATATTTATTTGGAAAAAATGAATTTATTTAAAAATTAAATGAGCTGTATGGTTTATAAAAAATTGTCTTTAAATGTTATCTACTATCAAGGATATTAACATTTTAATAAATTATTCTTTTTTATCCATACCAACAGTACTAGCCCTACTACCTACTATTGTGAGTTGTTCAAGTTGTACATCAAATAGTCCGTTTGTTCATTATTATTTTTATATGCTCATCATCAAATACACTTCCATACTATATTCGTTACAGGAACCTCATTCAACAACTCTAGCGTAGAGTCTATGAGTTTATTCCGCAACCTATCTATCTATAAATATATATATCTTTTATTACAAATAGGTACTGGAACAGATTATAAGAAATTATTTAAGTTTTCGCACTTCATCACCAAATATCAATAAAGCCGCCATCGTATACGAAGACTTATACGCAAAAACGAATGGAACCATATATCTTTTAAATATTTTTCTTTAGTAATATTATAATAGAGTATTAATATGATATTTCACACTCGCAACCTTTACCTAGCCCAAAGTAAGCAACATTAAGAGCTTGTGTTATGGAAACTAGATAACGGAGAAATATAGATTGGAATATGTATATCAATATCAGTCATATACTAAATAAACATACAAACATCAAATCGTGAGCAAATATTATAAATCGTACGCACCATACAAATATCTACCTTTACCGGGATTCGACCACTCAACCAAATTAATAAAATCAAAAACTAGCTAGTTCACATGCACAAATTTTAAAATAATATTTCCCTGTCAGTGACTTCATGTGTATTCCATTCGTCTCGGCATATCGCCAATAAACGCAACAGATTAAAAGTATTAAGCGACATGTTTTATATTGCCAACTATTTAACCGTTTTCAGAAAAAATCTAAGTAATTATCTTATTTTGGTCAAAACTTTTTTTGATTGAATACTTACGTTTATATTATTATTTTCATTATTGTATTTAGTATTCAGTAAAGTCATTTTCATTAAAGTCGTAATTTAAACTCACATACAATGACTAAAATATATTGAAATTAGTTTTATTTACGGTACGCACATACAGAAGCCCTGCAATTGGAATAAGCATACTTATCGACTATTGCTGCTAATGATTATGTAGCGACCGTAGAGATCGCTTCGAGCGATATGACCGTTTTTATAGTGATTTGGTTAGTTTTAAAACCTGCATGTTTTTTGTAAATTTACAAAATTTTCAATATTTTATCTAATATCCCTTACACCTTTACCACTATTAAGTAATCTGTACCTGTGATAGTGATGGCAATTGCTTTATATTTGACATTTACTGTGGTACATTTCTCTCTTTTACACTTTATGACTGGTAGGTATCGATCGATTCTTTTATATGGGATTTGCCGTGGGAAATATCTGTCAGAACCTCCTTATTGCCAGGAGAAGATAATACGGGGCCTTTAATCCACTAAAACCCATAGGTTGCACTACCTGACTGTTTACAACCTAACCTATTTTGTTTAGCTACCTTGATTAAAAATCCACTTATCCCTTTTAGTTGGTTTGGTTAGAACTGTGATCGAAAGAATAAAACATTAAAACTGTGGCGTATTTTAAATATGGTGAGTTATAGAAGTTCTTTATTTAGTACTGAAAAGTAATAAGATATGTTAATATGATTATCGAAAGTAACCGAGCATCTTGAACTGTCTGGAATGCAGTAGCTACTCATGTTTCATACTTGCACTTGACGATAACGAATGACCGCATTCCTTTCAAAACTTCAAACTTAGTAGTTATTCAATTAAGCTGGCTTATATGTATTTAGGGTTGACAATAATTGTGAATGTGATGTTAAAATTGTATTTTCGTGGATATTTGGATCTGATTTTCTTTTTTCTAAGGATAGGTACCGTTCACACATTCTAATATGAATAGTGGTTTAAGTTGTATCATTAATTTAATTTTTGGGTTATATGACTGTAATATTGTAAGTGATTACTGTTAAAAATTCGTGTAAACGTTATTTAATTTAAGATGATTTTTACTATAACTATAGGTACTTATTTATAATTGTTGTATGCCTAGTTAGAAACTTGATGAACCTTTATATTTTGTTAAATCCAAGTTTTGTTAAAACAAAAAATAAATTATGTAAAGGTATCTAATTGACTGAAATAAAAAAATCTGCTTTGATTAAGCTTAAAGTATTATTATTAGTTTACTGTTTGATTAGATGTTATAAGTCTCGAGTGTATGTTTATATTCCATTACCTTTTGTAGAACATTCGCTTACTGTTGTTTGATGAAGTGTCAATTTTCCTTGTGTAATGCTATGTCGTACTCGAAGTACATAGGTATAACATCTGCATAAAGTGTAATTAAGCAAATATATCGGTAACAGTACAGTGCACTTTATTATTATATTATACATTAGGTAACCCGGTAATCGTATTTTGGAAACATAGATTATTTCTAAAAAATATATTCTAGAGAACTATAATCTGACAATTTTTTTCAGATTGATAATAAGGGCTACTTCATGTTGTACTTAGATTTTAACATAGGTACTTGTCGTTCTTGATTTTAATCGATCAGATCCTTACTAAAGTAATGTGCATGATGAAGCGCGCGCGCAGGCAATTGGCCAGTGATAATGCGTAGAGTACTCTACACATTATGATTTGATATCGAATAATATCATTGAAGGACATGTATGCACATCAGTTGGAAAACAATAGTCTTTATTATCCATTATAACTGTCTATAGTTTGGCTCGGTAATTGTTAGGTTATTGTTATATAATAGGTAGACCTTCCACATATTACTATATGCAATTGCATTACTTTGTGGTTAGCTTCTAGATAATAACGCCTAGAAGGACAGTTTTAGTTCAACCGTACCTACTGTTGAAATCGACTGATGTAGACGTAGCTACGGATCATATGTTTATGGCAGAGCAAATTATTTTCACTTAAATTATGGTCCACCTGACGATAAATAGTATCCTAACCATTGCCTATAGATACCTGAAATATCAATAAATTACTCGATACTGCTAATGTGTTAAAAATCTAGAGAAATTAAAATTATAAAATTTAATATAAAAATTACAAATAATTTACTTGGTTCACTCTCTAAAAAGTAGCCTCAGTAAAATTTATAAATGAGCACTGTTAGAAATTAAATTCAAAAAGCTCTTTATTTTAATAGACTCAATTACTAAGGTCTTTTAATTATAAATTATCAAAATTTAACCCTACCAAAGCTGCGACGAATACTTTACCTTTGGAGAAGAACGAAGCTTTTAAATATTTGTATTAATATTTATTAATTATTTCTGCTAATAGTTATCGCCTTCATATTAATACGTTAATTATCGTCATTGAGCAATTTACTCCCACGTTTCAGTATCATTAAGATAATCATTTATTTTATGGTTATCTCTCTAATATATATTTGAAGCTTGTTGTAAAAGCGTCTACATCGCTTCATTAATTAATTGTTATTCTATGGAGACGAATAGTGAGTTTGGATACACTAGTCGTCTCCACAGAATAAAAAATATAATGATTAAATGAAGAAGGTATGTTCACTTTTTTCCAGAGTTCATGACTAGTTTCACTATAATTTATGGATTTGGTCTTAATATCTCTGAAAGATTATAAGATTATTTTGCCTTTTTTCAGATTTAAGAAATGGTTCTTTAAAATTCGATTTTAAAACACAGAAATAATCCAATTCAAGAAGAAGTTATTCAATTTTAAATATAACACGTAAGACGTGCCTATAACGTTTTAATTTTGCCCTCCTCGATTTCCCTGGGAATACCTCAGAGGTATACCCATATCGAATAAAAACAAATTAAAATCTGTTCACACCGCTGAACATAATTATAAAAAGAATACATAGAATATTAATAATATAATAATTTTTTATGTGGAAAATAGCTTAATTTAAATTGAAACGGTATCATTGGTGGTAGAATTTATATAAAAGTTTCAGTACTGCCAGGAAGGAAGGTTTTCGAACTAGTCTCTACACTCAGTTTACATTTAAATATAAAAAAAAGTCTTTACTAGAAAAATGTTAAATATTAATGTATCATTTTTAACCTGTTTAACCTATGTTCATCGTTCTACTTATGCAGGTAATTTAACATCAACCTATTTTTGTAGACGTGGCAGCTAATTAACTTTTTTTTCATACGCACAGTCCCATAGAGTCCCTTACTAATATGTTCAGTTAAATCTCATTTTCTGTATCCTGTTTCAAGAAAAGTGGGATTTCTCATAGATGACATCTCTATACTCTTCTTCATTGAAGATAAATGCCTTGATAAGTACTGGTCGAAGGTCCTTTAAAATGTGCATAGTCTGTTTTATGTCTTGTTTTCAGTTATTAATAATTTTGACTTAAATCCATTGCAAAACCCTGGAAAGTATCCAAGTTAGTCTTGTTTTGCAGAAATCTTACTCTTACGCAAATTGAAGGCAGTTTATTTATACACCAGACGGATTTTGTTGATGTATCTTAACTTCATGCAGTCGTTGTTTACCCCTGAACAGCATAACTGGCTTTGACACAATTCATAGCAAATGATAAATTTTAACGATTGAGTGATTGTTTCCAATGATGTTTCTTTTGTTTTGATAATATGTTGCGATGTTAGAGCCTTCGAGTCATAACAATGTCGTAAGTAAGTTAGTTTTAATAAAATATCAATTAAAAAATACGATAAGTATTAGCAGAATTTTTTTTTGCTTTTCTTTGTTGTGTGAAGTTTGATAGTGGTGCGGTTTTATTCTTTTTTATTTTAGAGTAAAGACCATTAAACTACTACCCAATTACGCATTCTATATTTTGATACAAAGGCTGAGAAATAAAAGAAACAAAGACAAGATACTAAACAAACCTTTTTTCTCCTTCTGTAGTAGTCTGAAAATTAGGACAAAAACTGACACCATGTTTTCCTCGAATGTAATAGTAGATTATGTACCAAGGGGAAAAATCAATGTTTTTTTCACGGGCAGCATATTGAATATTGAGCTAAAGGAAGGATTCTATAATTAAATAAATAAGAATCCTGAATGAGGCGAAAGATTCAAGTCTGCCTAAGGCTAATTCCTGAGGAGAATACTGAACTCCATATACCTACTGTGAGGTTAATTAAAACAGAAATTATATATTTAATTAAAAGTATGTTTATCAAATCAAAACTTAATTGTTATGTTAGAAATATTAATCCAGTAAAGGAAACTTAATGTGATGTGTTTATTTAGTTTATTTTAAGAAAAGTCAGTAGGTAAGAGTACAGCCATGTTTTTTTGTTAAATATTTTTCATCGGGTTAAATTATGTTTGATGTGTCGAATTATATATTTATAAATTCCTTGTATCGAGGAAATTTTACCTTGAACAGCCTTGTTTTTTTTTCGAAACTACTTTTAATAGAATTTATTGTTGACAATTTGGCGTTCCGTATTCAAATGTGACCCAAGAAAATTTCCATACAACTTTAGCTTCCTTGAGCTATATATAGCTTACTTTAAATTGAGAATACTTGACGAAATACGTACTCCAGATGCATATGCAGGCAATTAAGTTTACTAAAAGTTGGTGAAATACGGAATGTTTTTAAAACGACAATCCTTTCAACGTTTCGTGCTTTGATCATATTATGTCTATCCTACTTACTTATTTCATTAGGATGGGCTTGACCGCAGCAGCGTGCAGTGTAGTGATTTATAGAAAACATTGACCTTGAACCAGTTACGGAGTATGGGGTGTATAGGGTTCATAGCATAAAAACGTAAAATTATATTTCCGAAATGCATTTTATTTTATTTAAAATCTCTTTCACAAATAGTTAAACAGGCGATTATTATATTGTCATCAGATGTTGAGATTTACCGTATGGAAAAAATGGATGGTTTACTTTTATTGCTTGTTTTACTTGTTTGTGAACTCGGGTCTAAGTATCTTTAGGGAAATCAATAGTCCCAATATATATCGTTTTCTCTTTTTTTTCAGATTTCCATTCGCTTCAGCGCAGTTTTGAAATGTTACTCAGAGAACCGAAACCTTAATCCTTATGTCAAGACGGTTCTATACTTTTACGAAGAAAACGCGTCACAACAACAAAAGTGAAGAATTTGAAACTGTGAGATTGAGGACCCGCCTGTCCTTGATGTACTCGACAACTTACAATCCCTGTGCGCTCACCCTTTGCATATCAAAGAGACCGTGTCGTTACTCCGCTAGAGATCCAAGATTAAGACATTGGTCGCGAGAACTGAGCGTTTCTTCGTAAAAGAAATAGGTCACTGGATTTAAAAATTTAATTAGCGGCAGAAGTACGAATTAGATTTCGTACTTACAGGATCTCCATTCAAAAGGCCAATGGACGCTCGAAGAGCTTATGAAAATGGAGTTCCTGGTAAAGAGAAGCCATTCAAGTATGAATCAAAAGTACCGACTAAAGCGGAGAAGACTTCGTTGCATTTTCTCGACATGGTAAACGACATCAAGTATATAGATACAAATGACGAGAAAAATGATACGAATGAAGTAATCAAATCAGAAAACGAGCTCAATATAGTAAATTCTATAAAATCGGAGTCTCACAATGGAAATTATCGCTCTGTGGACGATTATAAAAATGACGATGACGCTATCTCGACTAATGAAGGTGTAAAATTTTTTGGCCTCGGAGATGCAGACAGTATCTGTTCAAGCAACCTACCACCAGAACAGACACCACAAATACCAGATGGAGGATGGGGCTGGGTGGTAGTTGCTGCATCTTTTCTTATTGCTACTGTGGCCGACGGTCTAGCATTCTCCTACGGATTGATTAACGAAAAATTCGTTTCTTACTTTGAACAGGGTGAGGCAAAAACTTCTCTTATAGGAAGTTTGTTTATATCAGTACCACTTATAGCAGGACCGGCCATGAGTGCACTGGTTGATAGGTATGGTTGTAAAAAAATGACAATATTAGGAGGTATTGTATCTACCATTGGATTTGTTGCTGCTTCTTATAGTAATTCAGTAGAAGTCCTTTATGTAACTTATGGTTTGATAGCCGGATTAGGTATGGGTCTTTTGTATGTTACAGCGGTTGTTTCAATCGCTTATTGGTTTGAAAAGAGGAGAAACTTAGCTGTTGGATTAGGGTCATGCGGTGTTGGATTTGGTACATTTATATATTCACCTTTGACTACATTTCTCTTGGATGAATTTGGTTGGAGAGGAACATTGTTACTACTGGCTGGCACAGTACTTAATGTTTGCGTTTGCGGGACCGTTATGAGAGACCCCGAGTGGTTGATAATAGAACAGAAAAAGCAAAGGAGCTTGAATAAGTCAAAAAGAGCTTCAAGTTCAATGTCGATTTCTGCAAAATCAGGGGGCGGAGAATCAGTTTACCCGGGAATAGAAGAGTTACAGATTTTGATGAAAAGTGGTGAAACTCCAGAATATATTCTTACTGCTTTAGTAGCTTCTATAGCTCAAGCCGAAGACTTAGAGGCAGCAACAAAAATGAACGCCGACATGACTCACCAGCAAAAAGGTAGCTCTGTTATTAATCTACCGACATTTTTAAGACAAAGTGAAAAGGTAATTTTATTTACAATTTCAATATGTTATAACGATTGTGTATGCAAATCTAAAAATTTATTCATTTTAGGTACCAGCTGAAGTATTAGACCAATTGACTACGAACAATCGTCTATACAGTATAATTTTACAAAATTATCCCTCTCTTTTGGCTTTAAGAAGTAATTCTGAACAGAAGTTAGCCACGGATTCTACTCGAGAAGGTTCCAAAACTAAAACTATAACAATGTCCATGAAATTAAAGCTCAATAAAAAAGAGAAGAAGAAAAAAGATTTTGAAGCAAAATTGGACCAAGTTAGAGAGAAACTTTTACAACCGATACCAGAGAACAAGACTGCTGTGATCCGGCCCAGGAACGAACGCCAAGACTGGTGGTCGAGGCAGTTTCATACAGATCATCATTATTTGAGAGACATCAGAGTTCACCGTAACTCCATAATGCATCGAGGTGCTATGATGAATATAGCAAAATATAAATTGCGGGCGTCTTCGTGTCCTGACATTTATAGAAACTCTATGTGGTCTATGGAAGAGCAAGAGGAAAAGGTAAAAATCGTAGTCGATAGCAGATAAAATATTTTATTCTTGTAACTCGATATGTAAAATAGTCACTATCCTTTCGAACATTATAGTAACCTTAATACGAATAGTGGTTTAAATGGCATTAAAAATAGCATTATCTTGGCAAAGGGTAAGACAAGTTTTTTCTTATAAAATGATTGGATTTTTTGCAGAGTTGGTTCAAACGCCTCATCAATACGATAAACAAGACATTTGACTTTAACATGTTCACGGAGTTCCATTTTCTGATGATGAATATATCCACCTTGGTGCTCTTCATTTGGTTCATCGTGCCTTATTTCTACATTTCTAATTTCATGGTCATTAGTGGTTATTCCGAAACACAGGGCACTTTTATGTTAAGTGTCTTCGGAGTGGCTACAATTATTGGCATTGTAAGTACTTAAATCTTTATATATTATTACAAATTCACATTTAGATAGCATCATCTTTAATGGATGAATAGGAATCACGCTTTTAACCCCATGGTTGTGTTGAGGTTCTTGGAATCTATGATCTGAGCATCTATAGATTCACTTCCCATCCAAGTGGACTACTAACTAACACATGTTAGAAACTATCGGTCTAAGATTTAAAAAAATCCATTGTTTTATTAAAAACGAAGGCTGAAAATAGGTATTTATTCGTAACATAAATCCCAAGCTATTCAAAGAAATGTAAACACTAACAATTTAATAACCATAAGTTTTAATTACATGTAGTTTACCTTCATTCAAATGTTCATAGGAATTAGCTGCTTTTATTCTTAGAACACGTCAACGTCTCATTCTGTAACACTTCGATTACACTTTGTCTGACAAACGCAGGAAGTGTACCTTGTCTGGTAATGTTTAGATTTTATAACACAATAGAGTTTAAGTCACTATTTATATCATCTTCTACCTGTATCTAAAAGCAAGAAAAACTAAAGCATAGAATCTTAGGTAAAAATGGAACTGAAATTACGCAAGATAAGCATATGTCTCTGTTTACTATGTTAGCCAGTATTTTATGCATTAGATTTGTGACTGTAGAAGTGAACGGAAAATAAATTCCATATTCTAAGTTCCATCAAAAAAATAACGAGATTTTTTTCAATTTATTTTATATGTGGCCTTTTTCTTGGCTCACTGAGAAATAGTGCAAGAGCCTGTGACCGCCCGGGTAGTCATAGTATCAAGACTCAATATTTCTCTTTGCAATGTCCTTAAAAGCAACTATTTACTCTGCAGTTTGGATTATCATGGCGATAGCAGGTGCCAGAGAGTAATTTAAATAAATCTTTGAAGTATAAAGAAACTTATTCGTTGTTTTCGGGATATTAAAAGAAATAAATATATAATTATGTATGTCTGGCATTCACGGGTTCTTAGGCGACGAGGCACCTGTAAGTTCGATGGCTATTACTTTCATTTTCCCCTTTAAAAGAAGAGCGGCTCTGAGATATGGTTAATTGACGGGCAGTATAGGACAAGTACACCGAGAGATGTCGAGTTGTCGATTTTTTTACTGTATCTGCAATACTTTCTATATAAACTTTTTTTACCCGCACGCCATTTTTATGTCTTATTTGTCGACAGAAAAAAATTCATTAAACACTAAATCTATTTTATTTACAAGTCGAAATAAACTTTTAACGGGTATAAATTTCGAACCACGTAACTTGACATTAGACTCGTAAATAATAGGTATTAGTAATAGGTTATGATTTTGATTCAAAACGAAAATAAAGTTGTTTCTCCTATACATTCTACTTCTAAATGAAAGGGTTATAATAATTCTTCATATTTGTTGACGTTTGCACATTCATTGTCTTACGGCACGGAGCTAAAAAGTACCTACCTAATCTGTGATTGCTACAGTGTGCCTCGTATTGTTATTTTCGTGATAGTGACACCGCTTGGCCATACTTCGGTGAATAATTTACAATTAGAAGTGTGGACCAGTTTCTGTAAAAACAAGATAAATACAGAATATTCGAATTTTTACGCGAAAAGACTTGCATACATATTATTACGAATATTAATTCAGGTACATATGGTGTTTGGGACCGAAGACAAATACTCATTTCATTACAGAAAAGTAATAGAAGCGTGTAATGGAATGTAAAACATATACATACCAATTTATGTTAGTTATTGAAAAGATCTTCATTGGATTTTAATATATTATAAAACTTTCCCTGAATAATATGCGTTTAAATAAGGAACATCTGATGCATATCAGAGCGATAGTATTGAGAAACTCGCGGAAAAATAAAAATACTAAAAAAGCAAAATAATTCAATGGAAAAAGCTATAAAATTTAAAATTATGTTTTGGAGTCGGAGCTTTACTTTCTATAGTTTCTTGAAATAGCTTAGCACCAACTCCAAAAAACCACTTTAAATTGTATAACTTCTTACACTGATTTATTTTTGCCTTTTTAATGTTGCCCTCGATTTGAGATCCTATATTATATTATGACTTGGTGTTAATGGAACTATCTTAGGAGTATTATCGAACAAAAAAGAACTTGAAAATCGAATCACAGTTGCTTGAGAAATCGGTGAACGTTTTACACAATAATAAATTTAAACATAGAATTGAATTCATTTTTTTTTTTTTTTTTTTCCTCTTCATTTTGTGAAGTTAGTTAAAACATACACCCGGGTTGGGCTTTTGAAGTCGGTAAAAATAGAATTGAGTCTTCTTTTGAATTATGGTCGAATGCATGATTTGGGCTTTCGGGGCAATATTTAACAAGTTGTTAATTTCCAGGTCGGGCTCGGCTGGATGGGTGATCTGCCATGGGTGAACGTCACCAAGACATATGCTTTTTGTCTTATCTTATGCGGCGTCACAATTATATTTTTCCCCATTCTCATCCGCATGATGGATGCAAAGGACCCATACAGCTTCTACATACTGGCTTTGAACGCTGTTATATTCGGACTCATGTTCTCCAGTTCCTATTCATATACGCCGAGCATTCTGGTGGAGCTGATTGCCTTAGAGCGGTTTACTATGGCATATGGTTTGGTGTTGCTTAGTCAAGGCGTTGGACATCTCATCGGACCGCCTATGGCTGGTCAGTTTTAAGTTTCTTCTTTGAATTTGCATTTGAACATATCGGAAAACAACTTCAATTATAATGCAGGACATCGTGCGTGATGCTATAACTTCATACAATTGTAGCCGTTAGTGTAATAATATCATACAAAAAGTAATCACAAGTTATACAAATAAAGGAGGGAAAACAGTTTGTTTTGGAGGGAAAACCGGGAAATACGAAGCATTGATAGAATACCTTTCGAAGGACCTACTTTTGCGTGCTGCGTTTGTCTCTACATCGCAATAGCAATACATTTTATAATACTTAAACATTTTATTTACTATTTTATTATCTAAAAGAAATTCAGTAAACATTACTTTAGGTAAATCATAAAATGCAACTGAAACAGAGCCAGCATAGATTTGACAATATCTCTATCTATATATTCAACATATTTTTCTCTTCTAGGTGCTCTTAAAGACGCCACGGGTCACTGGGATGCTGCCTTTTACGTGTCTGGAATTTGGGTGATCATATCAGGTCTCCTAGTTGGCGTGATCCCCTACACTACGAACTTCAGGATCTGCGGCGATGCGCCCCTCGCTAAAGACGTAGCCGGGGAAGTAGACTCTAGTGTAAAGATTATCATTGCTCATTAGTATTTGATATATATATATATATACACATATATATCACATTTTTTAGAATTGAGTAATAGTGTTTTAACGTAACAACTTCTAGCTTCAAATGATACTATCGGAAAATATACCTAATACCCAAACGCTCCCTGAAATAACACAGATGAGTTAAGTATACTGGCTATGAATGCACGAAACATTGTATTAAACCAGAATTATGACTATTTATTTTTAATCAAAAATATTCTTCAGTAATAATTTTTATCAATTACAGAATGAATATATAATTATTAATTTAATAATAATTCAATCTTGTGAATTTATATAATTTAATTCTAGTTTTTATTCTAGACGTAAAATACAATTAAATGTGTGTAGTCATTCTGTAGCTAAGTGGTTTATATGTAGATTTTAAATTATTCAGGTAAATATGTAGTGTGTTGAAAATGTAGGTTAGTGAGTTTGGTAATTAGGTAGTTAGGTAAGTATATCATTTTTTAGTTACTTTTAATTGTGATAATTATAATTCATTAAGTATGTACTTAGAAATTTCATGAGACAATCCCTGTAAAGGCAAAAATTATATTTTACTTTTTTAATTTGTCTAAACTATCTCTAATAGTTGCCAGGAAAGAAAACCGACAGTATGAATTTATTTTAAAAGAACAAAAAGTATTGTAGACAATAAGTTTGTTTGACCTACTTATTTATATGCTGTATTTATGGTATATAAAGCATAAAGCTAAGATTGTATAACTTCTATATCCTAATATTCTTGATTAAAGTTTGGTATTATGAACAACGAATTTCAATTCATTCATTAAAAATTCTCTTTGAAATAGTTCAGGATTCTGTACCTGAAGTCAGTCACCACGTAAGGCGGCTCTCCAAAACGCCAACGAATTCTATAGATAGGTGAGAGGTATAAAAACTTTTATGGTATGCTCAAATTAAGCGCGTAAGAACGCGCTTTGAGTACAAAGTCTATGGGCGTTCAGTCAGCGGGCAGCTTGCGCGTAATCGAAGCGGAGGCGTAGTGTAATTTTAATTGTCTTTGTGCGAACGAAATACCTATCAAAAAATTGCCTAAATTATTTGCTTCACCCCCTCCGTCTGCATTTTGAAACATGACACGGTATTTTAAAGGTCTGTGAGTCGCTCGCACCGCTTGACTGGACGCCACCACTCGTGCGCCGCCATCGCGCCGATACCTTTGTAAGCAATTATTTATAAACCCATACCATACATTGGAACGGACCATCGCCGCAGACTACGTGCGCGAGGCCTAAAACTAAATCAAAAGTATTTATTCAAATGAATATTAAGACCTATCGCAAAACGATATATCTACAACGATAAAGCGATGCAGTCATTCAATTTCATCAGCAGCGACTGTCAGAACTATACCTACATGTGAAATACAATAATCAGAACATAAAGTTCAAAATTATTTTGCACAGTGCATTAATATTAAGCACATGACCAACTAACAATGCTTAATACATAAATAGGTTCAAATACCTACTCAAATAATTTTAATTAAATATGGGATCTTTAAATAATACAAACTTCTGTTTAAAAAAAGAAATATATTTATAGCAAAAGTAGAAAAATAATGTGATTCGGAATTACGACAAGTAACGAATTTCATTTAAGAAACCATTCAGGGAACCTTATGTATTGAAGAACACGACGACTTGCGCATTCTAAAGAACAATAAATAATTATAACATAGACAGATGTTATTAAAATACGCAATAATAATTACAAATGATTCCATTAATTACTATTAGTACATATTTCACAACAATATAGTAGTATTTCCGTACCTACAAGCGAACGGACACGACGAATTGTTCTTTACAGAGAAAATAGAACTTATTCCAATACACATAGTGGTTGTATTACATTAATAATACTTATTAACAAATAAATTTGCATCAACGGAGAATTTTCGCGAGGTTGACAATATAATGTGCTCGATTCCGAAGACAATATATATATAAGTACAAAATATATATACTGTAAACAATGGGTCTCGTTCTGAAGGCACACTGTACATTTAAATTTAAGTTCAGTACATCCCGCTCTCTCATAATGTTGTAGGACAAGGATAACAAGAATTAGAACAGTTGAATAATCTAAATTGAGTAAAATTGACAATTTTAGAAGACATGAAGGAAGTTCTTACTAAAACTTTTTTTTAAAGTTTTTGATTAAACTTTTTTAATGTAACGCGTGAATTTTTATTTCTATAACATAACGAATATCTATCCTCCAAGTGCCAGTAACTGATTACCGGCAACAAGTATAGAATAGGAAGAACCTGTTTTTAAGAAATCAAAAATGAAACCAATAAATATCAGGAACCCATATTATAAGGTTCAAGACGAAGAACCTAGGGATCTAAGTGACTAAGTGAATTTTTGTCTCTAGAAATCGTTACAAGGTCAATTAAAAGTAAACATCGTTCGTACAAACTGGATACCGAAAGCGGCAGTCTCAGATAAAAAAAACTGGATTTAAAAATATTGCTACACTTACCATTTTTTCTTCATTTAAGATGTGATGTTCTTTACAAACTGTGAATACTTTGACCCTATCGATCAGTGCCTACTACTTATAAAAATAAATTTCTTATAAGGTCAAAAATTTGAGGATCTTTAATTTGAGGAGGTTTCTCTATTACACCATACTCATTCAAGAATCTGCTAAACATGCACAATTTCATGTGATATCTTAACAAATAATAAACGGTTTACTGCTCACTCCAATACAAAGGGCTGACACTGGCTCCTGCCTTGATCCTGGATACGGCCGAGTTAAGCAATTCGCCGACTTTATTCATGAGCGGGAACAGGAAGGTTTTGAGCCACTCCTCGGAGCTCCTGCGGCCTGTTATCGAGTTGAGACTTGATGTCAACGCGTTTTGGAGGGTCACAAATTCTGTCATTAATCTGTAATAAAATAACTATAATATAAAAAACCGATAATCTAAGCCTGATTAGGTAATTTTTTGATTTTATGATTTTTATGTTATATGAGAAAACAAATACAGTACTTATAAAATTAACTCTATAGTCGATAATTTAATTCGATTTGCCATATATATATAATAAAAGGAGTTGTTCTGGTATAAACACAATTTTTCATGCCATTATTATTTGACTTAACATGTGATTATCTTTGAACTTAAATATAATAACACCTTGTAATTTGTATACCATTTTTGATGAAATTGAGGTTATTAAGAGCTCATTAAGCATTTATACTAATTAAAAGAAATAAAGAAAATAATAATTAATAGTTCTCTTTAAAAATTTTGGTCAAAATGTAAACTTCTCTCTGTGTTTAGCGCGCGAAAAGTTATTCTATTCCACATTAGTGCTTTTTATTTTCCTTTTAACATCCAAATGAAGAAGGTTTTTAATCAAAAAGTTTTATGTACAAAATTTTTGTATGAATTTTTTTTATTTAAACTATTTGATTGAGTTATTACTATTATTAATTCATAAATGTAATACGAAATAGTCTGAATCAAAACTTTAATTGGCCCTGCAAAACGTTTAATATAACTCTCAACTCAAGAACAATGGATAGAAGTTCCGCAATCAAAGACAATGACAATTCCTTGGAAATGACAATTGTTGAAGGCACCGGCTTTTGTTGAACCAACAAACGAATTGAATTTTATTAATTAGCGCTAACTAAAGCTATGTAAAACTAATTCTAACGATACATCTATAATATTTTCTATATTAACTTTAGATGATTATTGAGTGTCATTCAACTCACTGTTTGGCTGTAACCACGATGCCTTCGATTTGGGTCGGATTCGTGTAGCTGTTTTCGATCTGCCACGCATTCATCCAAGTGGTAACTCTACAAATAATTCGTTGATGAAAAATAACAATAAGTTTAGTAGTTATAAGTTTAGTAGCAAATGGTCAACAGTTATTTCTGAACCCAAAGAAATAAAACGGGCTTAAATAAAATTTGGGATAATATATCTATACTATATCGAGAGTTTTTAAATTTAAGGTAGATGAAGAAAAGAGCCATTGTTTTAAAATACTTGATGTTATATAAGCATCATTAAGAGCTTGGGTCATATATAGCATCATACTGATCCATCACCACCAGGATTTGAGCCCGGAACTTCTGGCTAAGTAAACAGGGGCATTGACCACTCAACCAGACGATCGTCAAAATAGGTTTGTATCACTAAGGATGTAGGTTTGTACAAATTGATAGATATGTATCAACTTACGAACTTCCATTGATAAATTCGTTAGATCTATCTCTGAGGTCGACGAAGGCGTTGATGCTCC
This sequence comes from Acentria ephemerella, assembly GCA_943193645.1. NCBI lineage: Eukaryota > Metazoa > Arthropoda > Insecta > Lepidoptera > Crambidae > Acentria > Acentria ephemerella. Next base: position 2,212,892 of record OW971886.1, on the reverse strand, counting down.
GTGCTATCTCCTCCCCCGGCCATTGCTCTGACGGTAACCACTCAGATTCCACCCGCGCTGTTCATTAAATAATATTAAAGTTCTATACAAAAATATTTTTAAAAAAATATTATCTCATTCAATGTACATGTAAATCGTGTTATTAACGTGATCCGTATCCGAGGATGCTATATATCCTCATCAGATTCTTAACTAATTTTAATTTTGTGTGACTTTTTATATTTGTAATCTCGAAACCCGTATTCTAATCTAGGTACCGTCCGCAGCAGCAGTGTCCGGTTCGGCCACCAGCCGCAAACAACTGGCGAGGCTCGGAAGCGACACCGGCAGTAGCTCGCACAATGTTGCGTAGTGGTCGTATCTGAATACACCAACTCAGTTATCAATTCAAATAGTACAACTATTTTCATGGTCACGTATGTCACATTAGAGCATTGTGTGTTATTGAAATACAGCATGATAATAGAGACATTGATAAAATAATTATTTGTTGAAACTCCCCCAGATATTACAATATGAAGCACATTTTATGACTTGCCCAAGACGCTCCCAAGAAACGGGTAATGCAGTGTGACGTCACGCCGTGGTATTTTGCATGCAACGCGGAGTAACTCCGACAGACTGTTCAACAACTATATTAAATATACAGGTAATGTAAACGGTTTTGGTACAAAAGTTTATAGAGATTGTATGGGTTATTCAATAATATTGTTTTTTTTAATGAGTTTCATTTTTTAATGACCTTAGTATTACTATAAAACTAAGCACATAAGCTATCAAAATAATTGTTCTTTAACATTTTTTTATCAGTATTTTGTTATAACAATAAATAATTATTACAATCCTGAACGCTCGACTTGCAACTAGTAGATCACTTTGTTACTATATCGAATAACTTGCTTGAAGTTGGAATCACCTTATAGAGTTGGTGTTTGTGTCATTTTACAACATTCATTCATGGTAGTTTTCATTAATTTGTCTACAAAGCGTTGAATTTATACATGTGAAATAATTATGTGTCAAGAATCAATGATATATCCAGATGCTATCCGAAGCGTTACGTATCATTGTCGCTAGTGGATACAGTGAGTATTGTGTGTCGAGAACTAATTTCTTGTAGTAATGAGTAGTAGGGGTACCGGTTGTATGACATATCTGCCAGCAGTGAAATTGACTTCTAGACACAGGTTTAGCAGTCTACCCGTGATCATAACACATGCAATTACGCCGAAATATTGACGATATTCGCGGGCTGGTTGGAATAGGCTGGATGAGTCACCAAAAATCGCTCTATGTCCAGCAGTTTACATGTGAGAATAAATCAAATTTTTTAGATACACTATTTTAGTGTTACTTAATTAAATTGCTATAAACAATTGATATTATTTTGAATGACTAAAGGTTTACATAAAAGAGACATCAGACATAACCAAAACAACATGTAAGTGTCAATTGATTATATCCATTATATTGAAGTTATTTTCAACTCTTTCAAATGTTTCTCTTTTGAAATTAAGTCTATTTCTGTAAATTATAGTCATTAATCATACCTTGACCAGCCAGTCAGCATGATCCCCGCAAATGGGGTCTTTGGAGATATTTTCTTAATTTCCTGGAGCCACGCCTCATGGTTACTCATGTAGCGTTTTACTGGAGACAGTATCTTCAAATGAGAACATTTTAAATCATAAATTGGATGTAAGAATTCAGTCAAGTATTTTGTATAGGAGGTAAATTATATAAAGAGTGTTGCTTCATGGGGTTTAAAGTCTTAACACTAAAAAGAGTGTACAAAAATGGAGGCACTACTATCTCCGTAAATTATGGATAGATATAAATTAATAAATGAAAATACGTTTATTTCAGCTATCTTGAATTAAAAACATTGGTTTGAGAGATACATAAGAATCAAATGTGACAAAAAATCCCTACATATTACTTTAGCAGTAATAATTATTAGCAACCAATCAAAAGTTTATTTTACCTGACAACTTCCATTAGCTCCTTTGTAAGCAGTACCAGCCCATACCATTGGGAATAATTGTGTGTATTTAACCCAAAGCATGGGGTTTATTCTGAAATACTCTTTTATGTTGTAATCCCAGACTACTGGGTGTACATTGTTGTAGAAGTCATATTCTGAAAGAGAATACAAAATACTTAGAACAGTACTTAGTATAGTACTTAGTTTTATGCAGGCTTGCCAAGACATCTATAGTGTATGGAAGACAAGTTTCTTAATAAAGTTATGGTTGTTATGATATAAAATAAATAAATAAAGACAATAAGGAGTACAAGTGAAAACTTCATATAGATTCACTACATATTGTAAGAAATAAAACTATTCAAACCTTACGTTTCAAGACATCTATTCCAATATTTCTAAGCATGTCATCCCACATCAGAATGGTAAGGTTGGGTTTCTTCTGCTTCAAAAATAGCACAATATCTTGAATGTGTTCTAAATATAAAGCTGCTGTTTTGTGCCCATGGTTCACTTCTTTGGGCTGGCAATCAGGACACACACCCATATGCCATACCTGAAAAACCAAATTATGGTGTTAGTTATGGTGCAATTAATGGATTTTCATTTATTTTTGATAAAATTTACTTCTATCTAATTTACCCTATTAATTGTGTTTGTGTGTACAAACACAATTAATAGGGTTAAAGGAAAGCACAAATGATTTATTTTGCCTATAAATGTCTTCCAGAAGGCCATCAATGTGAAATGTATTCATACAAAATGATCTCCTAAGTTTACCTATTTCTGATAAACTTAGTGAGAATTGTTAAAATAAATACAAAATTCTGTAATATTATTTACCACTAAATAAATATTCATAAATAAAGACTAAAAATTACCGATTGCCCAATGGTCAACACTCAATTATAATTTATGTAGTTTTAGATTCATATTAAAATTTTACCTCATCGGCCCCAATATGCAAGTACTCAGCATCAGGTTGAGCTTCTAGCACCTGCTCCAGCATGCTTTGGACCAGCTTTTTGGACTCCAATTTTGATGGGCACAAGGCAGCTGGGGACTGTTTAGCCTCGCGTAGCATTGAAAATTTGGGGTGCTTCAAGACAAATTCCATGTGCCCTATAGTTTGAATAAGCTGAATCTATTCAGAAAATGTAGAATTTATCATAACAAGTTATAGTTGAAATACTGCAAATTAGTTTTGAAGCATTACTTACAGCTAAAAGCCCTTTTTCTTTAGTGAAATTCAAAATATGTTTGACTTCTTTCTCCAAATATAATCCATCTCCACTACTTCTTCCATGACTACCAATGTCTTCCAAACCATGGGAATATGGGAATGTATCTTCCCATTCAAACAGAACACCCGTAGCACCCCAGGACTTTATACACATAAGCACCTGAAGCAATAAGTGTTGATTGTTGTATTGTATCTGAGTATTGTAACACAATTCTAGTGTTTCTTAGTTTGTGAATTGCCCATAAACTATACACTTTTTATAATAAACAATATTCATTTTCCTTTACAGTTTAATGCTGGCATGTTAAAGACAAACAAAAAAATTATTATATGCATAATTAATAAATACATAAAAGCACCTGAAAAATAAACATTCTAGTGATAATTATAGAAACAGTCTATATACATGCCGATGCTGCTAGTATGCTTACATAGGAATATAAAATAAAAATAAATTTAACATTCACCCCTACTTTGTCCAGGTCGAACAATTCTTAACAGGTTCCAAGCATAGTAATGACGCATTTTAATAATAATTAGTAGATTAAAAATGCACCAGCACGACGTAGGATCACCAGTACATATGCTGAGTATGGATACTGAACTTCAGTTTTTTGGTGATATTAATGGTTTAATCCATAGGTATTTTTATTAATAAATTTTGGACTTATCATACTTACTTTTTCAAGATAATCCACTTTTAGTGGGGCGCCTTTCAAATCCAAGTGTACAATTCTAGAATAAATTAAGTTTAAGATTTAAAATTTAATTTACCAAAATCATTCAGGCATGAAATTGCAACAAAGCAAGCAAGTAGTTATAAATAAAAGTATAAAGGATGACACAATCTCACCTATGCATTTTTAATGTTTGGAACCCACTTTGTTAAAATAAATACTTAATTTGCAATTGTTTTGTTTTGAAGCCACAATATCTGTCAATTTTACAGCCACCATGAAGTGCCATGACAGTGACAGTGGCACAGATTAGAAAGATTTTTTGTGTTTAATTCTCTATTGTAAGGAAGACCAAGGAAACTAAATACCATACAGCCATTTCTTACATATACTTCACTACAACACAATATACGAAATAAAATATACAGCACCAAACCACTTCCATCATTACGCACCGAAAATCTTATTATTAGGAAAGCAAAAGGAACTAAAAGTCATACATCCATGTAATTATTTCTGGCTCAGGGATACCAGTGAAATGTATCTCTTTACACCAAGGAGTTTTAGAGAAAATGTTTTAAAATGGAATGCAATGTACGCGATATGTTAAAACTATAGGACAATTGGATGTTTTGTATATGATTTTGATGAAATTATAAGCAAATAAGAATAAAATGATACGATGATGTCAAATAAATGAACTTATTCTACAAATAAATGAAGGGAAATGGAATACTCGGAAATCTAACGTAAGTCACTAATCAACGCGGAGTGATAAATCACAACAAACATTACACTACGACACAATATATGAAATATAATATACAAGTCTCTACAGACCCCACAATTACGAGCCAAAAAATTTAAAGGTTTTGTAAACATGTAACACTTCGAAATGAAGCGCAGTATAGAGCAAATAGAGATTGTATAGTTTCATTCTATTCTAGAGTGCTCATGTAAAAGGAAGGCAGAGGGATCTAGCCCATACAGCTATGTATTATTTATTTCGGTCCTTGGTATGGCTTCGGCTGTACTAATACTGGTCTTGTGCTGGCCAGTGGCTAGCGGCAACAATTACAAAAAATATAGACATGATTTTTAGTTTTGTTATTTTTAGTAATGGAAGGTACGTTACGATCTGAATCTAAATTTAAGTAAGTACATATATCTATCTATGTAAATACAGGAATACAATAGCATTACAGCGTATACAAAATATATGGAAAATATACACCCAAGATTAATATAGCGGGATGTTTTCCACAATAACTTCCAAAACAGAGCATGGTTTTTTATTAATAGCAGGGTTCTCTCAACATCACCTCACTTGAATTCTCTTAGCTCATCTGATGGCAAAGATAGGTAGACGGAAGCGAGCTACATTCGGATTCCTCAACTACAGAGGAACTGGCTATATTACTTCGCACTTCCGGAACAGTCGAATGTAAGAAGTTGGTTATGGCAGGGGCCTTTGCTTACATTCGTAATATATATTTTCTTTGATCACTTGAGTATTTCATCTCCACAAATTATTAACAGTCATTACTTCGCACTATCAATCTGTTTAAAAAAGACGATTAAGATTACCTCCCAAATCATTTGTTAAATAACAAAAACACAAAATGCGTCAAATGGATATTTTTAGTCACTTAAATGTTCCTTAAGATTATCGTAGCTTTATGGGGGTAATTAAGTTATTTACTCGTTTACCCCCCTTCCTCATGTTTCGAGATACAATAAATCAAAACACATTAAAGCAGGCTTTGAAATAATCTGGGCTATAAATCAGGGAAGTTGGAAGCACGACATTAGACGCAGTGTTCGGAAGTTTCTCGCGATACGGTAACTTCGCTCGTCTTGTCTTGACGATTGCTTTAATGGTGTGCTGGATTAGGATAACTGTTTACTGAAGGCTAAAAATACTACTTAACCGACTGAGAATCGGGATTTAAAAAATCTTAAATAATTACAACAAATTTTAGAAAACAAGATGCAATAATACAGAGAGATCGAAATGTACTTACAATATTTAATAATTTTTTCATATAAGAAACACGTATAAAGAACTAGAGTCGGACATGAAGATAGTGATACAAAGGAAAAGTGTTAAAAAGGAATTCAGAGTACGAGCCCTCCATTTTTATATGCCATAGTATCTGTTGATACCTCACAAGGCCGCAGCATTTTATTTTTTATTTTAATCTACATTTTCTTGCTTTTTTTAATTCTTCGAAGCTTACTCTATTTCTTTTTCAACGTAAATATAAACTAACTAAGATAAAACAAACACAATATGACAAAAAAGGTTGTCTGTCTGTTGATACCTCACAAGGCCGCAGCATTTTATTTTTTATTTTAATCTACATTTTCTTGCTTTTTTTAATTCTTCGAAGCTTACTCTATTTCTTTTTCAACGTAAATATAAACTAACTAAGATAAAACAAACACAATATGACAAAAAAGGTTGTCGTTACAAGTGATTTTTACGAGACAAATATAAGGTTTTTATAAAGTAAGTCAATAATAGAGATAGTCCATAAAGATAGAGTAGGAAATAAGAGATGTTGAATTTCGTCAAAGTTTGCTTGTTTCCAAGAAGTTTGAATAGGGTTATATTTTGAACAGACTTAATTATAAGATGTTGTGTTTGTTCAAACTTTTTTGTTTTCATTAACAAACTTAAAAAATTGGAAGGGTCTTCAATAGATATGAAGACAAAAAGCATAAGGAAAAAAATCAGTTCGACCTCATCGTCTAGATTTAATGTAGATCTTCGGATATAGAGGACTCAAGCGATAGTCAAAAATATTTATATATTTTATTAAATCGGTGAGATACACAATTCGACATAGTCATTGCTCACGCATCTTGTAAGTCATAGCTTAAAAAAACCGATTTCAAATCACTCAAAGGCAAAATTAAGAATTTAAAATCAAAATTATGAAATCATAGTATCACAAGGTTAGCAAATAATTTTTTGAGCGTTTTCAGTAGATAACATTAAAAAATAAAACACCTACTCCGTAAGATACCTTAAGTTAAGCTATATATGTGAATACATCAATATTATATTTTATTTTCTTTAAACCGATGATTATACCGGTAAAGTAAGTAACGACACAACAAAAAAACCCAAGCAAACAAACTTGGCCATCCCTAATTAGAAATCAAATCCACTAAACGATCTGTACAAGCGATAGAAACTTATTTTTATTTAAAATTCTAAATTGGAATATGTATTTAATTCGTTGACAAATAAAGCTCACCATAACCAAACCTAAATTTAATTCAACCCAGTAATTTTTCATAAACATCCGGCACCCACAAAGGGCAGAAACAAGGATTCGCGTTATAAAATTTCATTGGAATATTTAGGAGGACGCCGTATTATTCTACCTTTGTTACTGAGATGAGTCAGCAGCACGAATGTTTACCATCCCAAATCTGACTTGTAAATGGGCGAATCTTGCAAAAAGGCTGGAACAACAATAGGTGGGCTCACTTTTGTTATCATAAAACCCTTGTGAGTTAATTATTACATTTATCAAGCCATTAAGCGTAAGAATATACTTCTGCGGGTTTTGCTACATGGAACCGAGAGTTTAGCCAAGACATAAATACTAGTTGGTTTGAAAGAAGTGTACTTAATCCAGAACACATTCTATAAGTCCGTACTTATCTGAGGCCGTCCTCAGAAGTAGCTGAATACTTTAATACAATGTCTAAAATCATATAAACTAATAGACACCACGCTACAGTAAACGCACAACTTGCTGTGGCATGGTACTAAAGTGTTAAGCTGCTTTTGATGCCGACCGTTGTCTTATTTATGTATGATGTTCTTTGTATATTTGAATAAACTTTAAATTATTGGATATGTACTATACTTTATTTTTTTTAATATGGTGCGTTTTTGTGATAATATAAGGAACTTTTTATTTTATTGAGTTTTATACATGACAGTATTGCTACTAGATTTATTTTTCGAACAATATTTTTTTTTAAATAAAGCCTTACAAAAAATAAAACCAATTAATAACTGACTGTAAAATATGGACTGCGTCGGTGAACTTTAGGATGCGTGGGAGAGGCAAAGGAATCCTTGAGATTTATCGAAGGATGGACTCTGCTGCAAAGAGTAATAAATATACGACTACTGTCTTGGGTCGCTTTACTGACTTAGATATCATTAGAAATGCGGTTCGGTGATGTGAGTGCGATACCACAAAGTAAATGGTGATGTATAAATGGTTGTATTAATTATTATCGAATTTTATTTAATAATTTTGTCTCTTTTATTTGAATTAATCTGACTTTTTAGTTTTATATTAATTAGATATGATTAAATTTAATCAAATAAGGTAAATATGTCGCCATTTAAGAAATTCTAATGATTGACATGATTAGAATAAAGTTAAAACCATTCCAGCTGTTATAAAAATGCTTAACTTTAGGTTTTATTTTAAATAATGAATAGGTACAAAAACCTGCGTAATCAATATTTATGGTGGTAATAACTTCAAGCTAAACAGAGCACACTGAGACCAGCCATCCATAATCTGGCAACAAAACCACCCTTTGTACCGAAACAACACAATGGACACCACATAATTAAGATAAAACTGCGTTACAAGGAATTTTATGCGATGCTGACTCACGTCGGTCGCTTTCTTCCATGTATTTGCCCTATGGAATGTTGCAGAGAATGTAAAAGATTTCCTATGGCTTAGTTAAATAACTAATTATGATTAATTAATCACTGATTAAAGCAAGATGAGAAAAAGCTACCGTAATTGATTAATAGAAAGTCTGTGGTTCATCACAATAGACCACATACATCTTTAGCCACTCAGGAAAAATGAAGAGAGTATGGCTTGACCTTCAGATTTCCATCTGTTTTGGTCTCTTCAGAATTCTTTAGGCAGTGTCAGGTTAACATCAACAGAAGACTGCCAAAACTACTTGTTGCATTTTTTGATCGGAACTCCTAAAATGTTTAATAAATAATAATTAATAATAATTTCTAATTCTAATAAATAAACATTGAAAAAAAATCTTGAATTTTCATATAAAATTCGTAGAAACTTTTTCCCCAACATATTATATAGATAATATATACTAGTAGATACTACGTAACATTTAATTTTATAATATATTAAACAGTAGGTATTAAAAATTAATCTTCAACTCATTAATATTCTATCAAAAGTAAATATACTTTATCTGGGCGTTAGAATATTGTAGTTAAATTATTGACTATGACATAATGAAGACCATCTATATGTATATTAACTATTACCACGTCTGCTCATTCCGCGCTTACCTAACTGGGTATGGACGTGTAGCTAGATATAAAAAAGAAATTACTAAAGACCCAAAATTCGGTCTTCCAAAATAAATTATTATAAATGGCAATATTGTGATTAGTAGACATTTTAGGTTATCTAAGTATATACTCTTTTAAAATTTATTACATATTTGGTATTTTTTTCAAAGTTCAAAGGGTCAAATCGTAAAACAATTATGAAGTGGAAAATTAAGTTATATTTTGCATTGTATTATTTGATATTTATTGAATTTGATATGTATATAAGAGTTGTTTAAGTAGAAATACTATATTTTATATATAAAGTCGGAGTTCTTCCCTTTGGAGTAATAATATTCTGTGGACAAAACTAATGGTCCGCTTTTTTTTTGACAGACTAATGCTGTTGGCCGTAGTTGGCCTCCAGCATAGCATTCTCCCGACGGACCCGCAGAAATATCTGTTGTACATCCAAAATTACAAATACAGACAATTTTAAAGATGCTATATTGTACACGGGCGGTCTTATCGCTAATTAGAGATCTCTTCCAGACTACCTTATGATGTATTATTATTAATTACAACTAAAATATTTTCTTGTATTTTTGATGTCTAAAACTATAAATAAAGGAAATTAATTACGTCCCATAATTTTTTTGTCAAATATAATGCCTAATTACCATTGATTATTTTTATTTAATGATATTTCATTAAATAAAATTCACTAAAGAGGAAGCCGAACGCTTTTGGTTTTTGCAATTTAATACTAATACAATGCCATTGGTAATTTGTAAATGTTAAAGTCAAAATATCTTTATTTAAATAGACTCATTTACTAAGTTCTTTTAAATCGTCATAATAGGGAATATGTATGAGAAAAAATATCCTTACAAATACTAAAAGGTTAGAGTTACTTGAGCCGCTTCTTTTCTGCTAATTCGTCGAAGCGGTGGTAGGGTTAATTGGGAATATGCATATAAGTGTTAGTTTAAAAAAAGTTAATTTATAACTTAATTAAATTTTAAAATTGGGATAATTTGAAAATACAACCACTTAAAGTCCAGTACTAGTGGTGCCATATCTCCAATTATATTTATATATTTTATATAATTGAGTCAATTAAAATATTTGACTATGAGTAAATTATACTCTTTATTGCACTTGTAACAAGATTTTAGATACAAAGAATTAATCGAGATAATTGTGGACTTATCTCTTTAAGAAATCTCTTCCAGGGAAACCATGAGTGTGTTGCACAGGTACGCAAGAAACACAAAAATGCATCTTAGTACTTAACACAATTAGAAAATCCTTACATTTAAAATTGACTTTTTTGTATGGGATGAATATTTATGATACAGATATTTACAGTTTTGCGAGTTCATTACAAAAGTAAATGGTAATATCAAAGCGTGCCAACTCACCTATTTGGGCGAGATTGTTTCATGCGAGATGACGAATTTCCCTTACAGCATTCTTTGAAAAATTATATAGTAATGTGTACTTATCAGTATCCAATAACGCGGAGTTTTAATCTTCATAGATTATATTTAATTCAGTTTATTTGCTTGGCATCATTCCCACGTAGGTCCACGTTTATTTAAAGTCAACCAAGGTTATTCAAACATATAGCTTTAACTAAAGTGTCTATGGCAATGCAAAATTTTAGTGTATAATTAATTTAATTATTATTTCTTATACTTTACAGGAAATTTTATGACAGTTGTGAGCATATAGGAGCAGTATTCGTGCGTCTCATCACCGTAGGAACAATGTTTTGTGTTGTTAAACTGTAATATATATGTTAAAAAGAATAGGATGGAGTGGTTGGCCAATGGTGACGTCATACACATAACTGCGTATGGTATCCAAACGTAGCAAGAAAATGAAACATTATCATTGCAATATTTCTATTATTGATTATGCAAATAAAATAGAATATATCTTTATTGTACATAAGCAAATTAAAAAAGAAATACGTTGTTACTAACCACTTTGTACAAAGGGCGACATTATCGGTAAAAATTGAGTGTTGATACTCTAATGATTTCAAAGTATGTTAGCTTTCCTTTGTGGAGTTAGTCTCGTGGTGTTGTTCATATCTTGTTTTGACCGCGCATTTCTACCCCAGTCGTACAATCCAGACAATCGTTTCTTAACTGTTTCGAGATTCGCGGGAGTGTAAGTTATAATTACAACTTTTATTTTAGATAATTATGTGTAATTTTAAAGGTCAAAGATGGGGGATCGTCAGTAGTATTGTCTAATCCCTCTATTAATTAGTTGCTTATTATATCTATGTTTTTTTATATTAAGCTCAACAAATGACTCGACACCACCTGATGATAAGCAGTAGAGGAATCCATATGTGAAGATAGCTAGTGAAGCATGCGACATACTGCCCTAGTCACCCTCACCCTGCCCAAAAAGTGCTTTTTCACGCCTCTTTTAAAGGAACCCATGTTGTATGAAGAAGGGAATATATAATGAGGAGAATATATTGTTCATTATTTTCGTTTCTGATGTTTCTTATGAATTAAAATATAGTTATGACTGGATTGTAAGGCTAAGTTAAACATATCCTGTCGAAATTTGTTAAAATAATAATTAACCTTGATTCGGAGGTAACAGCTCATAAATTCTTGTTGAATTAAAAATGTCCTATGGTATATGTAAGAGTATGAAATTAATAAAAAACATGAAGCTACAGTTTAAACTTAATGACTGACAAAATTTAGACGAGTAAAGAATATAAGTAATTAAAACTAATTTTCTGAATATGGTACTTAGCATAATTTAGTTGGCAACTGTTATCTATTATATTATGTACTACAGAATTAACTCATTGACACTATCTTTGAACATTGCAGCACGGTTAGTTATCTGATAACGTAATCCCACAGTATAGTTGTCTTTATAAGCAGTAGGTTAATTTATTTATTTACTTTGCAATGTAATTTAAGTGATAGCGCCGGAAGCCATAGTGAAAAATATTAACAAATTAAATTTTTTTTCTTCAAGATTGCTATTATTTCAAACTTCACTAAGATTTATTTATTTCTAGAAATACATAATTTATCACAACAATTATTAATATATTAAGCTCACCAAATGACTTGAAACCGCCTGATGAAAACAGTAGAGGAGTCCATATGTGATGATATCTAGTGTAGCATGCGACATACTACCCTAGCCACCCAGTGCTTTTTCACGTCTCTTTTTCAACGATTTTCATTTATAATAAAACGTTTCGTAGTTTTCTCATTCAATATTGTTCAACTCCACTAATCTCGCTACATTGCATTTAAAAAAGGTAATGTTGTTTACTGTGTACTAAAATTCGTTAAAATAGTTCTGTGTATTGATATGGAAACTTATTTCTACTATTCATGTCCTATTCTGGATAGTAATAACTAACCCTAACAGGTAAAAAATGCTTATTACCAAAAAAGGCTATTTGAGTGGTCAATGGTATAGGTCCATAGGTCTCCAAACTTTGAAGCCTTCGGGCCATAGTGATTTTTCAGTTTGTTCCAAGGGCCAAACCAGTTTTAATTTTTCTGCCCTTAACTATATTACTAGACTAGAATAGTTGCAAAGTGCGCGACCTAAGCAAACTTACGCTTTTTTGCATTTCAATTATTAAAAAACTAAATTACAAACTTTGGCCGTAGTTTGGAGCTAGCTGGTATACCTTTACCAGCTAGCTCCAAACACACACATATATATATTTTAAAGTATTTAATTACCTAATTAAATACTTTAAAAAATCTTTGATGAGCGTTTTGGTTCAGTTATGTTAATTTGGTGAGCATTTGTATGCAAACCTTGTACTTATTTTATTGGTTTGTATGAGTTGAAGATTGAATTTTCCTTTTTAAGTAAGCAACAAAGACGTCCACTGCTTACTGTCCATAAAACGGACCAATGCTTCGGATGATTTTATTGAATGATTGTACCTTCTATATGGCATACTGTCTTAATGACAACTATGTTCAGTATAGTTACAACGTGGCATTAAAACAAGCAGTCGCATTGCGCCCGCGCCGAGGCCGAACGTGTTTCTAAATACAGACAACATGGCCGCCCGCACAACACAGTGTTTGTTAACTTTTTCCAGAGCTTACAGTTCCAAAGCTGACAAAAATGTTGCATTCCTTGGACTCGGAAATATGGGTGGCTTCATGGCTGCCAATCTAGTGAAAAAGGTAAATTTCTTTTTATAAATTAATAAAAAGGTTATTCATCAATGAAGTTGTAGATAGTGGTGCTGTCCTATTATATACTCGATGCTAATTTATTGTTATCTATTTTTGTTTTAAACATTTAATATCTTTGGATTTTTCTTAATTCTTTTTGTGTATTAGTTTCGTCAGTAAGTGTTCTTTTATATAGTTAATATTTAAGACCAGTATATATTTAAGAGACCAATCTTTTACTAAATTATCGAAGCAATTAGGAGATCAATTCAGTCGATTGATAAAACGTACTCCGCAGAACAAGAGAGAACATGAATGTTCTAGCTTATTATATATTTTAAATTTATTTAAAATTCAACCTTTTGACATCAAACACATATTGCCTCATTAAAATATCTCCGGTAAATTAACACATTAGTTTATGGACTATAATTAGGGTTGCCAACATTACATCGGCGAAATATATTATTTTCCAAAATAAGTTATAAAAACTTAAGTACATTTAAAAAACTTATAGTAGGTATGAAAATGATTCATTTTACTCTCTCAGGTATTATGTATTTTTTATATTTACATATTTTTGGAAATTCATTACACTATAATAATTATTACATTATTTAAATTATTGTAATAATTCTTTAATAATGTATTTATTTTGACAATGGAAATTATGACAATGGAATATACCTTCTATGGGCTTACCTAATTCTTTTAACCTATCTTCCTACTTTAATTTATAGAGTCTGATTCTTATCAGAATATGTCTAAAGTTTGATGTTTAAAATACTAATGTCTGTGGTTACATTATATCATTTCAATGTTTGAGTACGACCAATCGATGTTGTTTTGTACAATTCAAGGTCTATTCGTTTGACCTTCCATCCGTCCCTAGCGACATTGTGATAAGGATTATTTATCTTGACCGATATCAAAAAGATATTCAGAATACGAATAGATTTGTACGAAATCTACGACCATGCATTCATTGAATACGTTTGCAGAAAGCTTTATAAGTAAAAGATACATATTTAATCCACTCCAGTCGACTCCCTGTTCATTGGCAAATATGGGCTGATTGAAAGTGTCAGTATTTTCCAATACACACAGAGAGAAAAGTAGGTAATATTAGCTGTCTCCCAATTAGACCAAGAAATTAGTAATTGAGCAGTTCGTTTAGAACGAAGACTTCAAGATTGGAAGATTCAACGTAATTTTTATGACAAATGAATGTGATGGAAGTTTTTGGATTAACGGAAAATGGAAATTTTGATTTAACTCAAAATTTGTTAGGGTATTATACTTCATAGGTCGAGAAAAATGACAATTTCGATGTAGTAAAAACATGTGTCGGCATTACTGCTACGGAAGCTCCATAAAACGTCAGATCGTATAGTTTATGCAATACAAACTACACACACCACTGTCTACTGGATAAAATATAAATTAACACATAATTTTGGATTCAGTTTTTAACTAAAATAATTAATTCATATTAATTTAGCTATTAAGCTACTGAAAGCGCTAGGTAATATTTATATGAGTTTGTTTGATTAAATATATTTCGTTTTAATTTTTAAAATGTATACATTAGATGTTTAATAAAGTAAATTATTAAAAAATCTATTATTAAAAATTTTATTTTATATAAATACTCATGTTTACCAGTTAACCATCTGAAGCGGGTCTGTGATAACGTAATCTCTAAAAATATGTCCTTGTTCCTTGATTTAGATATCGCAACCAAAAGGCAAAATGATATCATTTCTGACACTCTATTTTATCAGAAATCAGTGTATTTATATTATCAAACTCAAGATTCACGGCAGGAAGCTTATGTTTCGTATCTTGATTATGAATCTTTTCGTCTTTACATTAGTTAATTAACCTGACAATATGTATGAAAATTAAAGCAGCGCCTCAAGTGTAGGTAACCTCTTTTTGAATAAAGTATGTATATGTCTGAACGCAACTACGAACTGACTCGATACGATAGAAACATGTCACACAATGTCAACTCGCTTGTTTACTCCAGTAATTACTTAGATATTGGCCCCTATTCCGTAGTGTACGTACTAAATTAAAATTAAGTTCAGTACTATTTCAGTACAATACAACCAAAACAAAACAGACCTGTGACGTCATTTGACGTTTCTAAAATGGCGACTCTTAAGCGTTTTTTGCCTTATTTTAATCGGCATCATAAACATGCCGATTAAAATAAGTCAAAACTGTATGGAAGGTCTAAGTGTCAACTAACTTGACATTCCTTAAAGTAATTCAATTCAATTCTTTATTTTGCGTTCCGTAGTTACATAATATGTAAATCTTAAGATTATTATTGATACTATGGACCCTGTACGAAGCGAAAATACTCGGTAGTTTTAAGTTATTTTAAGTATGATTACGTGCTTTAATTTGTATTATGGTCAAATTTAAATATATTTACATAAAATAATAGTTATCTTGGGATTGTTTAGAATTATAAGTCAGTGTGTTGTTAAATGTAAGAAATAGATTTTATAGAATTTTTGATTTACAATTATTTGAATGTCAATAATATTAATAATAAATAATTAGAATGATCAATATTGTATTATTTTTAATTCTTAGAAAAATGTGGATAATATGTCAATTGGGTATGATGTCAAGTAGATAATGACAATAGTTAAAAATTCTAATGTTTATAACGTGTAATGCTTGAATAGTTGTGTCAATGGTCTGTTAATTCTTATTATTTTAGATATTCTATGCCATTCATGCATTCTTTATTTCATTCTATGCTTTCGAATGAATGATAAAATGGTTTGAAAGAGATGCGAATAAATTAAATTAAATTTAGTCCGTTTACAACGTAATTGGGGCCATTGTAGGTATATACAGTTAGTGGTGACTATTTATAAAAAAAATACATATTCTTTTACGTATCTATTTATTCAGGATTTATAATTCCATTGTTATATTTAATGTGTAAAAACTGTTAAGCCCTGATAATTATAGCAATTTAAAATGAACACGTTGCATATGTATGTGTAAGCATACTGTTATTACTTATCACATTTAAACATAACGTCATTTAAACAAACGTCTACCTTATCCAATAATCCTCTGAAAAATACTCAGTATGATACACCTGCAAAGTTTAAAGTGTAATATGGATTGTTTTCCAAAGAAAATTACATCTTAGCTTCAAATATGTAAGTATATTACCATTTTAAAAGCACGGTCATAAATTCACATGAATTACAAGTGTGTGAAAATTTGTTATGATTATGAGAATGAGTACGTATCAAAGTCGTATAATACGACTATAAATACGAAGACTGGGTTTTATTAAAAATAGACGATTTTCCTTGATCTTTTTATACATTCTCCAATAGAATTCTGAATATTAACTACATATAATACTGGTAGGTATAGTTTTTTTCATAAAAATATTCCTAGTACCAACCTATTGTAAAAGTAGACAATTACAATTTTACATCTAAGTGCAATGTCTTTGTGTTTTAACACTAGATATACCAGCGATTTGAATATATGTCAATAACAAAAATTATATTTGTTACTAATGTATATAAAATAACATTAAGTTTATAAAACGTACTCTCTAATTATAGCTACAAAAGTCATAACATCATTTCTGAAAAAAAATATGTGTAATATAGTAGAAATTTTGAATTGAAATTGCACGACCAGTCTAAATGACTGGTCTGGTATATCTAGTGTTAATTTCCATTTGTAAATTTTTGTCATATGTGCATAAATATGAATGAATGATGAAAAAATATGAATATATTATTTTTGTGTGTGATGTAGAAATGAAAATAATGACTATCTATCTATCTATAAATAAATTGCATAAAAAATATTATTAACCTATAAATCAGTAAAGACTGAGATGGACAACTCGATTAGTGTCAATCAGAGCTCGTACAAAAATACCGAAAAAATGAAAGAGATTATATTAACCCTCCGAAGCCTACGTGGGTGACAAATGTCACCCGCTCAAGAAAAAAATTAAAAATTAAATTGCAGCAGCAAAAACTGTGCTGCCGATAATTCCAGTGACTCTTCTAATTGATGTAGTAGATGCTAATAAACAGATAGCAAAAGTTTGAAAAAGATATTTTTGTTTTTTAATTTAATTTTTAATTTTTTTCTTGAGCGGGTGACATTTGTCACCCACGTAGGCTTCGGAGGGTTAAGGCGTGGTTGTTATATAACAGCGCGTGCGCCGTTGACGTCACGCGAGTAATGTCCGACATTGACCTACAGCAGTACACGCCTACACTGGCAGGCGGTATTTGCTATTAATACATATACACGATGGCGTTATAGGAATATTAACTGAAGCGTAATAGAAAAACGTCAAAGATCTTTTTTTTTTATTTGTTATCCCGAATATTATTATTATTCATATTTATTTTTATTCATATTTTTTTGAATTTGATTATTAATTCTCCGTTCAAAAATATTAAGTACATAAAAATGATTTCCGAGTTCACTATTACACTGGTCCAATGCTAATTAGTTAAATAAGAAATCTTGTTCTTTCTTTAGTGAAAAAAGAATAAATGGAAATGAGATTTTTCACATGAAATTGTCGTTAATTAGTTATAAAAGATGAAAGCGCAATGTTGTTTTTAAATTAAATGTCAGTAATTAGTTCATTATGAATGACGAATAAAACAAAATAAGGTAGTACAAGATAGAATTGGGTTCCTTTGGCATTTTTATACTCATAATCATAATCCATATTATTTTTCTTCAGCCACTCAAAATCGATATGCGTCGATTTTATTGGCAAGTCTACCTTACTTCTTCTACACATCCTTATAAAAAGAGATGGAATAATTTGTACCTTATAATTGGCTCATTTTTGAGACAGAATGTCCATCAGTAAGATTTATTTATATTTTGGCGCGACCCTTATTCCGATATCAAAAGTCTCCATATCTTCTTATATCAATATAATAAACGTGTATAAATTTAAGTGTTAACTGTAGTAGTAATATAAGCTACTTTTTTTTTAATGTTCCTCTTTTGTTGGTGATTATGAAACAAATATATTTTGAAAGCTTACTTTCTTTTACTTTTGACATAAGGCTTACTCCGAAATGTAAAATATGAGAACTTCAAAAATCTTAAACAGCTTAATAAATCTGTCAAAATACAATAATTCGTTAGAGTATATCATTTTTTGTACTAGATAATTTTTTGAAGAGATAGATAATTCTTTGAAGAGAAATAAAAAAGATAAATAGTTTTTGTGAACATTATATATCAATCCGTTTAGATCATTGCTAAATCAATTTCCCGGAATATTGATCAAGACCTTAATATTGATCACTATCGAAAATATCCTATGAAACTGGAAAATAATAATACCTATCAAACGGTGAAAGTATTTTTGAAATTTCTGTTCAGCAGTTCCAATAATTACTTCACATAGCAAGACTATACTGAAATATTGTTTTACATCGACATGACTACTTATAAATATTGATACAGTTAACAATATGTACAATACATTTATTGTCTTCTATATTTTTAAATATTTTTAATATATTCTGTATAATACGTTAAGCTAGATTAATTGAAGTTAAATAAAAAAATTAAATTATTGTATTATCCGTATTCTGCACAATACTCGTAGTGTAAGTTTCAATCGAATTTGACGTTTCGATAATAAATGCGTTTAACTATCAAAAAATGTGGTATAAAAATTAGTTTTCGACTTGTTTTGTTACTAATAAATAGTATAACATATTGTGTTGTCAGATAGGTCAAAGACTACCTTCGAGAACCTACTTCGTCGAATTTTTTCCCAAGATGTATTTAAGATTCTAGCATGAAATTTATGTTTAAATTTAGCGGGTAGGTATCCGGATTTGTAAAGCTTTCCAAGCGAGCGGTTTAGAATGTCAACGACAGATGAAAACGTGCCTTCCGTTCGGAATCATGAAAATAATTAAATCACGTCACATCTCCGAATAAATACTCGAGTTACCGACAAAGAATTTTATTTATTCTTTTGTTATATATAACAAACCTAGAGTGTAACTAAGCGATTCAAGATAACAATTATATCAGAGAATTAAGCTCTATTTTAGATAAGTTTCATATGAGCCAACTATAAAAATTATCAAATACCACATCTTAGAATCGTGGAAAAGAAAAACGTTTTTTAGAGTATTTATGAATGTAATAAGTTAAATGTTTAAGTTTGCATAATAATTATAATTTTATAGAATTTTATGTCGTCCCTCGAAATATGTAGTGATACTGGCCAACCTTTGTTATGAAATGCAGTAGAACTACTGAGACTTAACTTCCCTGTTGAACGGCGGTAAAAATGAAAGAACAGTAACAGCGTAATACTTACCCGAATAAAGTTTGATTTAATATATTTATATTTCCAGGGTTTCACAGTTCGCGGCTACGACCCTTCCAAAGATGCCGTCAATTCGGCAGCCAAGAATGGTGTCAGCGGCGCGACCTCCATCGCGGCAGCTGTCGAGGGCGCCGATGTTGTTGTATCCATTCTGCCCAGCAATAAAGTCGTGCTCGATGCATATCTGGGAAAGGATGGAGTTGTTGCTCATGTAAGTGGGAAAGCTGATTCGTATAACGGTTATAAAACTGCTAATAAAGAGTGATACTATGTCCAAGCTGAAGTTAATTGGTTGGAGACTCTTTTGTTGCATTAATAAATATTAATTTAAAACTATAAAGTTTGAAAGCCTAAAGTCGAATTATGTAGAATAAGTAAAGGAGTCCAAATTGAGTTTTTTTTTAATTTAAATTTTTTAGGGCTAGTCGTCCAAATTTAGTGTTTGCTCGAGCCCCTAGGTAAGGACTTTTATGTGTCGATGATGATGACACAATTTATTCAAATACAATAACTATAATATAACATATAATAAATATAATATAATAAAGTACAATAACCATCACGTAAAATCAAGAGGATGCCTTATATTGATAATGGTCATGTAATAAAATTGACGTACTTCATGAAATATGATAACCCGCTGGCTACATCACGATATGGTTTGGCCAGATCTAAGAATATTAAGCCTTTAACGATATCAATGGCTAAACGCACAATTACTTCATGATATGGTCATTTTCCACTTAAATTAAGAGCGCTCGACTCTGGGGGAACTCGAGGAAGCGCTTTAGCCCTACAGATTATTACTAAATCCTACTAATAATACTTTGTAGTGTTCGATTCCTATGGTTGAATTGGTTCTTACCCTACCACCAAAAGTCTATATAATATTTGCCACAATATTCTTAAATACATGTGGAATTTTCAGGCTCCCAAAGGAACTCTTCTCATCGACTCTAGCACAGTGGACCCCAACGTGCCCAAAGAGATATTCCCAGTAGCCATAGACAAAGATGTCGGTTTCATAGATGCTCCCGTTTCAGGAGGTACAAAAACTGTTTTGGTTCATACTTAGTTATAGTTAAAGTTTTCCTATCGTTATTTTAAGTCTATATTTTTAAGTCTTCAAATTGGTTTAGATTTCGTGTTCAGTTTGAACTCTTGATAAGTCAAAGCCAACCTTATTTTGGTTTTATTTGCTTAAAATAAAAAACGTTCTTTTATATTATAAGTCAAGTAACTTAATAATGAAATAAGTGGAAATCATAAAAATAAAATTGAGTTCATGTATCATGTAAGATTGAAAGATAAGTTTATTTTATTAGAAAGCTGATTTCGATCCTCATATATGGTTAAAGTGGGGAATAATATTGACAAGATCACAATTAATTAATAAAAAATCGTCCAACTCAATGTCTAAATATTTTCGGTTAAATATATTTCACGATTGGCAAATCTTCCCCAAATTAAATTGAAATCTTCATTGAACTGAAATGAATGGCTAAGTGGTAGGTTTTATAATTACCAATGAATCCGCATTACGAGTTATGATGATTTCGATTGGAACTTAGTATGAAAAGAATGTACTGATTGGGTCTTTTCAAAAGTGTGAAGTAATTATACAATCTTTACCTCAACTTTCACGAATAGTAACGTTGAATTGCGATTCGAGTTCTTACGCATCATAAATTAGCCACATTGGCGGTGATATTGTGGGCATTCTATAAATCTATACTTATTATATCTCAATCTTTATCAATCTACTTACACCAGAAAGGGATACTTAGAATCTTAAATTCGATCAATTTAGTTGACACTAGATCCATATACTTTAGGTTTGTTACAATAAGGTTATATTTGCCATTTAAGAAACGATAAGTCACATCAACGGTTGTCAGCCTTTTTCTGGTTGGATTGTAATGAAATAGTAATACTGAAGTAGTGTTCTCACTTATACTATAAACGAAATTAAATTTTAAGTAACAAGCACAAGTCAACTCCACTAAAAATGTCCTTAAATTCACCCTCGATCGGTTTAAGCAGGAATTCAGTTGTATGACAATTGATTTTTATGAGACTGGAATACCCGCGTTTGAAATGTTTCGTATGCGGGTATACCAGTAATACTTATCACAGAGTAACTTAATTGTAACAATCCTCATTATTATTAATCTTATTAAATTAAATAATACTTAGAACTTGATAAAATGGTCTATGATGACACTATTCAATTATAGGTAGTGAACTAACGGTTTAGAAATACTTCCTACAAAATGTAATTACGTCTAAGATATCTTATTGGGATTGGCCCTCGGTACTTATAATGTATACACTTAATAAATTAAAATCTACTGGGCCAAACCGAATAAATATTTTATAGATGAATTGGCAACAATCCACATCGTACAAAAATTACGTAAATAGGATCAGTTGGTGTACAGTCAGCAACAGAATTCAATTAACAATTTAGTATAATACCTTTTCATCATAATATCATACATGCATACGGTTGACAATTAGTATGAATATTGTGAATAACATAGTGTGACATGGTACTTAAGTTTTAATCTACTTATGTTGTTACATAACCGTTCATAAATAAAAAAGAAACCAACTGATCTGAAACTATCCTTTTTGAAGTAGATTTAATACAAAAATAAAACGTATGTATCTGTAAACAAATGAATACACACACAGCTAAAAAGTTGTAAACTTAAAACTCAGAATATCTATATATGAACTCTAATTCTGTAGAAATAAGGTGCTATATTTAAGGTTGTATATTTTTAAAGACTTATATGTATTTGTCTTTTTATGTGACGTGACTTAAGTTACATAAAAGATAAAGATAAATATACATTTCACGTGATTATACTAAACATTTGCAAAGAAAAATATGAGCCCATCTCAAAGCACAGTGTACCTAGCTCTGAATATAATAAAATGTAATATCGTTTGAGATAACAAAATAAAAGACGACGATATCTTATCAAAGGCTGGCCCCCATCAAAGCTAATGCGTGTAATATTTTAGAAAAACAAGTCATCAACGTGTTATCTATAAAACAAACATAGAAAATAATTTTCTTGCGGACAAATTACGTAAATTCATAGGAAGATTTATAGGTAGGTTTCACTTGGTTTGGTTTCACAGGTTTCATTATTTAACTTATGTGGTTATTGAAAAGTCACTGAAAACAGAAAAGTGTATATTTAATTTTAAAACCATTCATTTAATATACTTAGGGTATTATCTATAACTCTTTTTTGCCATATATTTTAGTTAATGATGTTTTTTAATCAGAGGACTATTAAAGCTATTTGTAATGTTAAAGATGTCAACAAATATAGATATGGGGTTGTTTGTTTTTGTGTTACCAAATCGTAATATTTTATGTGTTTTTTATATTTCTTTTACTATTGGTTACCATGGTAACAATTCAATTATACGTTAGTTGAACAATGTTCGTTGTAATAACATTTGAACCAAAGTAAAATCATTCAAATATGATTTTCAATTTAAAATAAATAATGTTTAAGTAAGTAAGACTTATGTATAAGCAAGGGAAAAAATGGATAGATTCCAAATTGAATAGTTAATCAAGAAAATATTATTGTAAATTTTTCTTAAATCACAACCTGAATTGTTTACGAGCGAACTCAAAACCTTCTACTGCACGATACTGAACCCATTTCTCCCCTTAATGTAATAATCAAGCAACAGATGTCAGATAGCAAGAGGCTAAGTATCCGAACAAAACTCCCACACTATATTTTGCACAAAAACCTATTACACATAAAGGATTAAAATTTTTGATCATCAAAATTAATATGCAGTTGAGCTTACCTACCATGGGTTAAATATTTAGATCACTGTAAAATCAACTTTATCATTTCAGTATAAGAACCGGTATATAAAATTAGTTACGTTAGTATCTACATAGCTAGAGATTATGATATTATAATTTTTTCTTTACTGGTTAAGGTGTGATGGGAGCTCAAAATGCCACACTTGCATTCATGGCGGGCGGCCGAAAACAAGATTTTGACAGGTCCGTACCTCTGCTCCAAGCGATGGGAGCCAAGCAATTCCACTGTGGGGACGTCGGCTCTGGGCAGGTGGCCAAGCTGACCAACAACATGCTCATGGGTATCACTGGCATGGCAACTGCAGAGTGCATGAACATGGGCATCAAGTGAGTACTCCTTGATTACATTACAGACATTTAATTTTTGCCTTAAGAAGAAAAATGTATTCCAAATAAGGCACTTATTTGGAATACTTTGGATACATTAAAATCACAGATGGATTTCCAACTTCATGATCTAGAAAGAAATGCATGCAAGTAGAGAGGTACCTAGACATCTATATTAACAGGCCTCGACCAGTCCCAATGAGATTCCAAAGTAGTGCAGCTCGCATCGAACTTTGGTAGAACAAAACGTCATTAAAATATACTTGCTAGATATTGTTGGACTTTCTAACTAAGCCCAGGCCTTGTGAAGCCTTAGAAGCATTTTGGTTCACGATAGTGCTAGACTTCAGAGGATATAGCGATTGATCTGTCTGAATGGTCAAAACATGTACACGTGCACAAAACAATGGATTTTGTTTGACTTAAAAACAATTGTCTTGGAAAGCTAAATCAGAGATATCTTTGTTTCAAATTAGGTACTGATTCAATTGATTGAGTCTTAGTATTATATTAGACTGCAATAAAAGTAGAATAAACTATGTTTTATCCTATGACCCCTTATATGCTAAGGGGAGGGGAAGGACGCGGTTTCTCTGACTACTCTGGTGCTTGCACTAGCTTTTGATTCGTATGATCCACTTATTTATTTACTAATTTTATTTTAGATATTATTTAGGTTTTTAAAAGACTTGCACTAGTACATTTATCTAAAAAACATATCTTTTTTGAATTAACTTAGTTTAGTCTTAATTAAATGTTGCTACTACACTGCGTGCTCGTTAGATATATTGTAACGGCTAAGTTATTTTGAATACTAAATTGGGGTCCATAAAGTGGTTTTTAAAGAAATAACTATATATTTCTCCTCTCAATCGTCACATCGCACATATTTTAGTAAAACTTTTATTAGGTAGGCACAAACTGGTATTAGACATAAAAAACACGTCGCTTTACATTAATCAGGGTTTCGACATTATAACAGCAGGTAATATTTTTTTGATGGTAGTTCTAGTGAACTCACAACAATATAAGTGGAAAAACGAAATTGGAATACATTTATTAAATTTTTGTCATAACCAATGAAGGTTAGATACAATTAGGTTTAAAGTAATCATTTGCCGAATCTCGTGAAAATTACAGTTCATTATTTTGATTGAGTTTTAAAAATGTTAATATTCTCTTTATGAATATTTCATTCAAGTCTCTAGATTCAATCAACGTTGAGTAATGACTGGTCTTGAATAATAAACAGTTAATTCAGTAGAACGGAAAAGAATAATATAATGAACGTTAAGAAAAATGAACGAGTCGAAATTTTCTTCATTAGAGATTCTTTGAAAAACGGTTTTTAATAAAGAATTTATCTGAGAAAAGGTGTGGTCTCAAAATGATGACTGATAAAGCTAATAGTCTTGGTTTAGAAGTTAAATCCTATGACATTTATTACATGTAGCCCATTGCCTGATGTTCGACCGAAACACCTTGAGTTGATATCTCAATCCGTTATGTAGGCGACGCACACACACATTCACATATTTTATATTTTATTAGATGTTTGAATAGTTTAAAATAGTTACTATTAAATACTTTATATACATAGATTAAATAAACTTATATATTATATCATTTTTTATAATTAAATCAATTACGGAAAGCTGACTACGAATTATATAAATGTAAAACGGGTAGTTAAAGGCACGACAGGCAGTAGCTTCCAAACCGCGAACGCGAAGACAGCTTTCCGCAAACTCTGGATCAAAAACGGTGTTTTTATTTCTATCTTTTTCACGTTATAATATATTATTTTTGCCTTTCTTGAGTCGCCATTTTAGAAACGTCAAGTAACGCCACCGGTCAGTACATTACTTAACTTGAATTTAGTTCGTGCACTACGCTATCGGGGCCATTATATCTTCCAATCAATGGTTACTAGGACCTTGGTTGTTTTAATGTTAGCAATAACCTACCTGTTTCAGAACAGTTTAAGGGGATAAAGGCATGGCAAATAAATAATAATCATTGATAGTATGATACCGTATTAGACTCTCAGACTTCTAATGACCTTTTCCGTCTTTTATAGAATGGGTCTCAACCCCCAAGTGTTGTTGGATGTGCTGAACAACTCATCCGCGCGCTCGTGGTCTACCGAGGTGTACTGTCCAGTGCCCGGGCTGGTGCCTACCGCGCCTTCCAGTAGGAACTACGATGGTGGATTCAAAAATGAACTTATGGTTAAGGTGGGAAGGTTTTTAATCACCATGAGTTATTTGAGTTCACTCTTATTTCATTATTTATTAATAAATAAATTTATACCTATGACACCTGATCGGTAGAACGTGTGACCAGTTCCAATATTCTTTCTATAGATAACTAAGCTTACTTTTTGTTGCGTAGCTCTTGCTCATGCTTAGTCTTCATTAAGCAGAAAATAAAAGAGGTTGATTGGTAACTGAAATGAGGTAGGCCAATTGTTGTCTGTCGATAGCATATTGGTACTAGCTGATAGTTTGATTTGTAAAGATTAGGTACTCTATGTTGCTACTTTGCTAAATATTATAATTTAAATAAAAAAATACTTATTATCTTTAAAAATACAAAGACGACATACATATACATTTTATCATCAAAAATCTCAAACAGAACACCCGATGATAATGCTTCCTGTAAAAACATTCGATATCCCTTTCTTCATAAATGATGACGACAAATTTTGAAGAAAGGCCTTTTGAGAAGTGTAAGCCTGAATTTTCCATTAGCGCCCATCTTGGAAAAGTATAATCTGTTTTTGTTTGTGCTGTTAACATATCACAGCAACTCGAAAGGATTGCGATGATCCCAGTCACAGAAACGAATCGCTTCTTCGAAGAGTAGCATTGAAAAGCCAGTTCCTCGTATCCATAAATCTTAACACATTGCATAGAACACAAATACATTGCATTGTATGTCGCATGCTGCACTAGCTATCTTCACATATGGACTCGTCTATTGCTTATCATCAGGTGGTATCGAGTCATTTGCTGAGCTTTTTATATAGAAGTATTAGAACATAATGTCTTTTTATCTTTAGGACTTAGAATTGGCTAGCGGTATGGCGCTAGGCATCCGGTCACCCATCCCTCTCGGCGCCGTCGCGACTCAGCTTTACCGCATCGTGCAGTCAAGGGGTTACGGTCAGAAGGACTTTTCCTTTGTGTACCAACTGTTGAAAGATGAGCAAAATAAAAACTAGAATAAATGATTAATTTATTGTTAATTTTGTATTTTTATTATTATGAACCTTCATACATGGAGCCACAGGATTTATGGATCCTTGCAAAAATGTAAGAGATACATTTGTTTCTATTTTCAGAAGCAGCTGTAAAACCAACGAGTGCTTGTCCAAAAATGTCCAGTTTTTATAATGATTTCATGCTGCGTCGATTCGTTAGGTTGCGTGCTCCAAGTTTTTCTTTCCCTACAATTTTAAGTCCCATCCAAGTTTTTTTACATCATCTTCACATTGATTGAGATTAAATTGGGTGAAAGATAGTTAGATGTAAACTAATAATAATAATATTACATTCCCTGTAACTTACTATCTAGCCCAAGTTAAGCATTATTGATAGCTTGTGTTATGGAACGAAAAGATATATATATAGTATATAAATATCGTATATAAATACTGATATTTATATATGCAGATAAAAGTATACATAAAGAATTAAGTTAGTTTATATTTGACTGCTATTTTGAAAGCGTGAAGAAGTCCTAACTTAAGCTGAATGTTCTATAAACTTCTCATTGTGCACATAATTTTAGGTTCCTCTTTAACTTTCATTTATCCTAACATCTTGGCCACAACGCAAAAGTAACGCTATGTAAATGAAAAGATTTTGAATAATACATTCTGTTGCTCTTCTATTACAGTGTGTTTGTACAAAATACGTAAAGGCCTAAACCTATTTTGCATAACGACTGTACCGAGTGGAGTCTCACTAAATCGTGCCGCTTCGCAGATGGCGCCCGTGGAAAAACAATAATTCTATTCGAATTTGGAACATTTTTTTTGTTGGTTCATGTTTTTCTATGTTTTTCTGGCCAGTCAACCGATGAAAGATATCGAGTTATTTATGCTTACATTAATAACTCGATTAAACAACATCACACAGAATACAGTACATATATAAAAAGTATTTTAAATACTTTAAAAGCGGTAGGGACTCAGTTATCCATAGACACGGGCGTTTATAAAAAGTCAGAATTGCCATTGATCGCCAATTTCCCGTTGTGTACTGTTTTATTTTAAAATCTTATTTCTATTAGATATGTTTAATTTGGTCCAGTTTTGTTTTTTAGGTTCATTTCAACTCAAGAGCATCTTTTAGTTATTATTATTCTGAGAAGTAAACGAAAATAAAGGAGTATACGTGTCAGTCTATGAATTTGACAGATTCTTTGCTCTAGAGAAGTGTTTGATGACTACAGATTAATGATATAAGTATGTATGATATTAGGGCAAAGTTCACTGCGCCGGTACCGGTACCGGGAGCGTCTCGGGTGCAGAATTTTTGTTACTACGGCTTCGTATCACTTAATACCCGTAACAGAGGCGGTACTGCGGCCGGTTTCATTGTGACATGGTTCATAGTAACTTGTAAATTCGCGCCTTCGCAATGTCCCCGTCACCAGATCATTGGGTCCGTCCCTTAGGTATCGGCTATGTGAAACTTAAATTATTTGTCTCTCTTTTCTTTACTTTGATAGGAAAGTCATACACGACTTTTATTGAGATCATGTTGATTGGCACTTAGTAGATTTACACTTCTGGATTGGTTTTGGCTCTTAAAAAGGCTGATATAAGGCTTCTTGCTATCGGCTTGTAATAAAAGATTAAGGTAAGAGTAGGTAGCTAGTACTGACTGAACCTATAAAATTAAGGTAATAGAGTACCTTTTACTACAGTACTAAATATATACAAGCTTCAAAAATCGTACATGGCCATATATGATACATTCTTCCCCTCATAAATATTACAAACAGTATTAAAAGATTCGTGCGCTCAAAATAAATGAAGCTCTAATTAATGCCCGTAGAAATACCGGCCTCAAGTCAGAACGGCCAACAAAAAGCCGGACTATATGCGGCTGACTTTCATTTATTACCCAGTCACATTAGGGAAAGAACTCTTTTGTGAGAAGAAAAATATGATTATGACAGAGACCGTCCCTCCTATTGTCCTTTATTCGATTTTTCCCTTCCAAAAAACCCCAATATGGCGGACATTTTTCCAGCGCCCAGCTTGGAAATTAAAAAGGAATTCGCGGACGGACATTATTGTTGTAAACGGCATTGTATTACATTAAGCACCTTTCAAAATATTAAAGTAAATGTGCTTTATACGGCTAAAGTTATCTCTAACTTACTTAACTTACAAATACTGCTTCCATGCCAATTCAAATCGAGACAGAGGACCATTAGACCAGACTCAACGTTAGTTTTGTGGGGCTCAATAAGTTATCCAAATACGTAAGCATGTAATGTATACTTTTAAATATAAAACACAGCATTTGACTCGACATCACCTGATGGTAAGCAGTCGGAGGGTACGTAAATGCGATGTTTACTAGTGACTAGTGCTTTCGGGGATTATCTAAAGGATTATTTACAAACGTAGACCCCTGTTTCCTTCCTGGAATGCCACTAGAGCAATGTTTGCCAAGTAATCTATAGTTGCTATGATACTAGAAGAATAAAAGTTAAAGTTGACCCCGCTCGAGTGATTATAGCTTACCCATGTAGGGCTGTCACTTTAAGTTAGGCATGTCGATGTGGGGCGTAAGTAGCCGTGTTAATTGCGCGCGCAAGATGCATAGTACCGAGAGTAATTATTGTTTTTTTTTATTATTATGATCATTAAATTTCAAAGTAGATTTTTATATTAGTTATTTAAATCAATCCAGTCAATAAATTCGTATCAATGCAATCCTATCAATGGTTTTTTAGAAAATTACATTTGATGCGATTGTGTTTGTATTCTATGGTTTTATTAAGTATATAGAAAAACAGATTTAAGGAACACTATAAGATATAAATGACAAGAATTCTCAGATTTTCTGCTCTTTTCAGACGTCCAGTGAAAAAATTTAACGAGATTATTTAAAAAAAGTAAAACACAGCCGGTCTTTCTTTAATTTTTAATGAAAAAAGTAATGAGAGTTTTTGGCGCGTAATGGCAGGGTTGGTTGAATGCTGTGTATTTTATTTCGTATATTATGTTTTAGTGAATTTTTTCTTGTGAAATTGCTGTTATTTCATGCTGACAAGGATCGTTATATCCTGTTATATATGGAATACATAACGCATTGATTAGTGACTAACGTGCGATTTTTCAAGGTTTCATTACCATTCACACATTTGTAGGGGTAGTTCATTTCTTTACATTATTGTATCATTTCATTCTCATTTTTGTATCATTAACATTGTATTTCATTTTGAAAACTTTTTCTCGTAAGTCATTAACATTAAATAGCAGTGCGTGCCGAAACTCCGAAAAGTAGGTAAGAAAAGAGTACAATAATAATAATAGTTTTAGTTAGATATTAATGGAATAACTTCTTCAACTGAATTATTATTATTTTTGCATTTGTAGCGTTTCGAAGTCGGTTTATAGTAGCGTTTAAAAAAAATTTATTGTGATTTTTGAAGTCAGTTTAAGGTCAAAGTTAGATGAGTGACCATCAATATTATCAACTTGCCTATCTGTTTGCCGTTTGTAAAAATATTCGAATAGCTTTTGAAACATGGCATCGAGAAAATTTCATCATTATAGTTAGCCAAATGACAACTATTCCGCATCGAAGAAGTAAGTAAAAGAATCATGTAAAACGGAGCAGAATTCTCGGCGTAATCCACCGATTACATACATAAAAAATATACCAACCGATTTAAGAACTCCTCCTTTTAAGTCGGTAAATAAAGACGAACGGAATCTTTATAATATCAGATACAACAAATTTTTATAAGTTTTATTATCAGGAACGCGAAATCATCTAAATGTAACTCATGAATATACTCATCTATTATTCATGATACAAAATAAAAATTTGTTATTGTTCAACAAATTTTTGGACATCTGAAATCAGAAGCATGGTTCGGAAGGCTTTGGTTGTTGAGGCGACTTCAATCACTCACGAATCACATGGAACGCGCTGGGTGGCGTGCTGGTAATATGGCCCAAACTCCTTTTGCGTTTATAAGTTGATGTTTGATTATGATGAACGCAGTAAAATAAGAATTTAAAAGTACATCTTCTCTTTTCTGTCATATTATGAAAAATTTAACAAAATAATAAAATTATTGAAAAAACCACAAAAACATATTGTTTTAAATTTAAATAGTCTTTAAAATATGATAGATATGTACCTTTTTGTGATGATGTTATAGACAGCAATATCGATTTACCCTCTTTTGAAGTCTTTTATTGCGGTTGACGCCGGTACCACTGTCTCTAAACTCACTACTCACGACACACAATATTGACGGTAACTGATAACGAAACGACACTTTTTGATCTATCTTCCTGTTTTTGCACAAATAAATAACACAGAATACCACACAATTGTCAATTTAAATCACGATTGAAATTTTTGTACTCAGTGATTTCAATCGCTTCCCTTACCAATCTTGGTATGTAGTGTTGTTCTGACGATATAATTTGAGGTTTGTGAAACTCTATCTTGTGGTTCGGACCTAAAAGTAAATTGTATATACAATTTTTCTACATCTATCGTGGAGATATCGAAGGCATTATGCCACTAGTATTTAGTGAGAGCTTTTTGAGTATGAGTACGCTAGAGATTTTGTCTGTCACTCTTCTTATGTATGGAAAAAACAATGCCTGTCTACTCTTTCCTATTGGCGTCTAGCTGTGTATCTGGATGGAAGACATGACCTGAGTGACGATGTAAATAATGGTCCCGTATGCCCATTATTTACATCGTCACTCAGGTCATGCGCACAATTAGTCAGTGCAGTCACTACAGAGTTGAGATGTGATGATAGGGTGATGATGTGAGTTGAGTTGGTGAGTTTAGACACGATGGTACAGGTTTCAACCGCAATAAAAAGCTTTGAAAGAGGATAGATCGATATTTATACCTATAACATCTCACCCGCAAAATCGTCAGTTATCTTTGTGATCATAGCGCTTGCAACAGTGCCGAAATATCGGGAACTTAAAAACAAAAAGTTACATGGTATAAATGCCATTAATAACTATCTATACATCTATTTTTAATAGATATTTATGCAACTGTTTTATAACGAGAGATATAAAAACATGAACACAAATGTGGTTTATCTTATACATAAGTGTGTAAATAGCTAACTATAAACAATTGTATACGACACTTAATCGACCACCGTGATCGTGAATCTTCTATAAAAGGTCCCTGAAACCATGGAGCCTTCGAAGAACTTAAAATACATGAAAAGTTGAATTACTGAGTATTACATAAAAATACACTAAGTATAATGAAAAAATTATTTATTGTAGTAATAATTTACATTTGGTGTCGTCCAATTATAATTAATTTGTATATGTTCTTAGATATTGGCAGATCCCAATCCCGACGTATTCGGCGGTATATTCATATTCACCACTTCAATATTTTAATTTACTACCAAATTTGAAGTTAGATTTTAAACGTGGATTTTATTGGTCCTAGAGTTATTAAATCGGCAACCAACAACAAAGTTATAACTTTTTGGAAAACAGTGATGTTGAAGAAAAATTGCGGGAAATAAATAAAATTTCTTACAATTCTGACGACAAACACTATCAATACGTTTCAATTCAATTGAAACTAGGGTTACTGATGAGTAAGGACTTTTAGCGGAAGGGATCAAAAAGAGAAGGAGTGACATTATGAAATTTAACAATATCATTATTGTTGCTAGGAAATTGATTGTTTTAAAGCTCTTCTTGCAAAGTATTTTCAGATTATTACAAAATACAATACTTAACTAAGTATTGAATGAAATCGTATGAAAATCTGTATTTTTCTGAAAGAAATGTGACCAATAGAAATAATTTGCGTTATTTTTTAAAGAACAACAGACTTTCTGTAGATAATTCGAAACCTCCCTACCCCCTAAAGCCTAAATGTATCGGACAAAAATTCAAATCTCATTCCTGTCACGATCGACCGTTACTTGCCGACAGTGACTTCCAATTTCTTATATTTACATACATTTAGACGTACAAACCCAACATAGACAGAGTGTAAAACACTCTGACTTTAAGCCCGTAAAGCTCATTTTTAAAATAACCGTATCCCACTTAGATTCTTTCACTTTGAGGTGTAAACATCGTAACGTGAAATTTTTAAATTTCGTGTTTAAGTGAAACTTTATTGGGATTCCTTATTTTTATTGAACGTGATCCAAATCGTTCGAGCTTAAATATTGCTACCGTTCATCGTAATTTTTCACGCGATGGCTTTGATATGACGCAATAGTATTGTATCTATAAGTTAAGGTAGGCCCCTATAATACTCTACCCTGGACTCCGTGATACTAAAAATATCTGAAATTGGAACATACCTATAACTATGCCAGACTATTACTGATGATAATTTTTCATACGATAGCAAGACCACTAAGTAAGTATTTTAAATAATTTTATTCTGTTACAAATAATGCAACTAATTTAAATACACCAGCAAGGTACACGCATGTACGAAACATAACATATACGTTGAAAATATGCCGTTTATTTGTAAATCAATTCGCTATCTTATTGAGTGTTCAAGTTAAATTCACTCAAGCATTGTTTGAAACACATACTATTCTAGATACGGACTCGTGCCGGTTTAAACCGATTTTAACCGGTAAAGTTCGTGCTGCAAGCTCGAAATTTGATCAACTTTTAATAAGGTTTAGGGGAATCTTCATCCAACTACGGCTAAGTTTCTGCGGAGTCGATTCTAGGTGTGGAATACTATACAGTAAAGTTGGAGATTCATTCATTCTTCAGTGCTCTGGGTAATTTGAAGTTTATATTTTTTTTTCAGACCCAAAAAGACTGTAAACACGGTAACATGGTAAACAGCGCGTGTATAAGTTTTTTTTTCATGTAATAAGAGATTACATAGTGGATAATATAATTGTTGATGATATTTAAATTATTCGTATAATTATTAAAAGACTAGGAGAAGTAATAAATGCTTTTTATTTTTATTTTCAAATTACTGTATGACTTTGATTTCATTGAGATTCTAGAAACACCTGTTCATCAATCATGCAGTATTCATCGCACGTGCGATTTCTTTTGTCTCTGTCATATTTCGGGTTCTATGTCTAGCTCGCACTGGGGTCCTGCTTATCGTGGCGGGAATAATGATCAAGTTTTTAATTTCCATCTATTGTTGGACAGTCTGGTGTTTAGTTTCAGAAACTATAGAAAAGTTTTCGTTCTTTGTTTAATTTCACTTCGACTGTAGCATCATTTGTTCTGCTGATATTCTACTTACTATGGACGTATGGGATGGTACTTTGGACTTTACTTTTAAAACGTCACAATACGGAGAATTATGCTAAAAGAAGTGAAGTGAAAGAAGGTCGGTTACTATACTATATTGCTATATTGCTTATATATACTATATTGCTCACTGGGAGGAGACGTCATGCTTTGGTGAAACTACTGTGAGAGTGTAATACGGCCGAAATATCGGCCGTATAAACGTACAAAATTTTAAATTTTGTACGTTTTGACACAACATGACAGACTTTGATAGATTCCATTGTCAACTTAATTTGCCCTTCAGGAGTTTTGCTGTTAGTCAACCATCAAAGAAATCAACGGTTTTTATTCCAGTCAGCGTTTTCGAGGACTCAATAAGCTATTGCCCGTGACGGTAGCGGTCAGAGTATTTTTGTCACGGATTCACACTCCTTTGCCGTGACAAACGGCTGAAATATTCGCGAGCAAATTTCGTAGAAAAAAATTATATTTACGTGATACGACTAGCGCTATTGCTGCTTCAAGATGTCCTCTTTTTGTAAAGCTAAAATAAAATTTACAGAAGTTATTTGGCAATAATGTCTGTTTCTATTTTATTGCCGAGCAAGGTAAAAGAATTGATTCATTATGAAAGATTTTATTAACATTTTGTCCCTTAATAGTCGCTATCGTCTCCTCAATAATAGACATTATATTTTCTGGTTCATGAATATTTTACCAATTAATTTAGAACTATGGATATTCATGGTAATTTTGTTGACCTATTTGGGGACAACCTTAGTTAAAGTTAGACAACCTTAGAAAAAAATATTTTGATCATTTATATATCAATGTAAAACGTTCGTCTTAAAATTTTGCCATTGCTATCTCTTATGTGTATATATAATCAGAGACAAAAGTATCTCAGACTCTTTCTTTCACGATTTATCGGATAAGCATCCTCTAATATGCAGATTAGCAAAATGGGATACACCCTTACTAATCCCACCTGATAACTATTTTAGATTACCTAGGGAATTAGCTATGTACACTGCAAATGCAAATATATGATAACATGCGCATATACTGGTACTTACACATTCTAAAAAGGGTACCACTATACATCGAGGGAGGATAATTTACTGACTAATTTTTTACGCAGTAGTGATACTGCACCGTCAGATAGTAAGCAGTAATGGGAGTCTACAATAAGGTGAATATGATGTGATATTTGTTTAATGGTAAAGTCAATGCAGAATGGGAAACAAATGACCAGCGCTAGCTTGCTAAGGACCTCCATCTTGCTAGCCCAAAACGTGCTTCTTCACGTAACTTTTGAATAAATATATGCTCTGGATGTGCGGCCAGGAAATTAGTATGAGTAACTGTAATGTGTGACAGTTTCGGTTATTCATGAAAATAACCATGAATAGTATACTGAATAAACTTATATCAGTTAAACACGTTTTGTGTTTATTGTTATAATCATCCAGTCCATAACAGTCTACTTACTGATGTATGTGAGCATATTCGCTGCTCCACTTTCCCACCCACATCTCTGCCACTTGCTTAGTACATTACTTCACCAAGCATGAGGTCAGCAAGATATAGGCTCCAGTACTCATTTTGTACTAGTTGTCTTTGCATGTTGACTGGACATCGAGCTTTTATTTAAAAAATGGTATCGTAGCAAACCATTTTAAAAATAAAGAACCACAAAAAAATATCATTAATCTTTGATCTTGTGACTCGGCTCTATTAAAAATACTGTTGTTGAAATAAATTGAATAACAATTCTTATAACCCTTCGAAATTACAATTTAAAAATGCGTGTGCCCCATGTCACGTGTACCGGCAGACATCCAATTTGTGCGTCACGCTGTAAGTGGAATGCGAAAGGAAAAATTGAAAATAAATTGTGCCGGCATAGGGTTGCCGTTGTGTTTGCAACGAGCAATCGCTTAACTGATGTTTGCCAGGTTCCATTTAGACCTGCGGACGATTTATTTTAATGTCACATAACTCCATAGTTAGTCAGGATAACTCTAGAGGTATTTCAGTCTCGTATATAGAAGTAGGGTACTAACGATAATTAAAATAAAATTAAACTTTATAAAATGATATTCTAGGTTATTTGTAATTTCCATTCTATGTAAATTAGCAAATGTTTTATTTAGGATGGACACAGATCATACTAATAGGAACAGAAAACTTGGTTTAGCATATGACTCGACACCACTTGATCATAAGTAGTAGAGGAGTCCATGTGTGAAGATAGCTAGTGAAGCATGTGACATACTGCCCTAGACACCCTCACCTTGCCGGCCCAAAAAGTGCTTTTTCACGCCTCTTTTAAAGGAACCCATGTTGTAAGAAGGAGGGAATACGCGTGCTCGTAAGGAATTCCACGCTCTAGCTGTGCGACAGAGAAAGGATTCACAGAATCTCTTAGTGCGCAAAGTAGACGTGGCAACAGTGAAGGAGTGACTCTGTAGACCAGCACGCGTACTCCTTAGTAGGGAGGGGAGGGAGGGAGAGAGAGGAACTGTAACGATACTGTAACTTTTTGAAAACCAAATTTATTATTACTGTTATAAAATATGTCATATCATTGAGTTATAAAGTCATATTTCGCTTATCAAAAGATAAATGTTTTGGTATGATATAATTTATTATATAAGATGATAGTTTTTCTACTCAAGCTTCGTAGACTCAATTTACGTGCGACGACACTTCGCGAAAGAAAAAATTGGATACAAATTGATCCATCGACCCTCTTACGATTTGCAATCACTTACAACCAATTGTATCACGCATATTGTCAGGAACCGTGACACATCTCTCGTTGAATATATCAGGAAAAGTACAGGATAATAACCTGGGTTCCTTCAAAACAAGATTGAATGGGCACCTGGGTAAGCTCGCTCTTCAACCTTTTCTTATTAACAATGGGGTTAAGAGAAAACCGATTAAAATAGAAATTATATAGACAGCGTCCCATTCTGATTACATTTCATCTGTATTTTAATTTATTTCAAAAAGAAGGAGTTTATACTGTATATTTTTTGGATTTATGATCACTGATTTCTGTAAATTGTGAACCAACTTTTAAAATTATTTTTTATTTCACATGGAGTATATTCCTGATTTAGTCTCATTATTACCAAGTCAGGATCTTATTATGGAATCCCAGGAAAATTGGGGGCGGACTTGAAAGCATATTACAACTTTGATGGTAGACTATCAGATTTCTTCAACAATATTTCATATAATATGTTAACGGATCAATAACATTACTATTTAGATATTATACATTATAGATATTTAAAATTAAAAATTATTCACATTACTTTCTTTGATATCATATCCTATTGACATCGTTCTATGATTATAATAATTAACAATAAAATAATATTGACAAATCTAAACAGTTATTTAAGGTTACTGAGATTAAACAAATAATTGTAAATAAAAAATCTGATTAAAATCTCTGCTTAAAATCTATTTATGCCATTTAAACACACCTATTTATAATAAAAATTACTATTGTAACCTATAACGACTTATGAATCAACAGAATTAGATAACAAATAACATTTCAAATAATTTTTGTTTGAATGTAATATAAATTCAAACACAAGGCTTCTTGATATGTATTTACTTTAATATACGTAGTAATGTATTTACTCCAGTTTATCATAAAATTTTCTGTGTACGATTCAATGAAATAATAGTATAATTAAAATTAAACTATAATAAAATATAGTACTTTATGGGGAATTCAAAAGTTAGTTAAAGATTACAGTACAATTTGAATTCTAAAGTTTGCAACGAACCATTCGATTCTGCGGCAATCTTAAGGTAAGGCGCGCAATCATCATCTAAACTTTACCGAATCACTTGGTACAATGAAAAACACTTCAAGAATAACAGTAGGTTTTGTGAAACTTTTATCTTCTCTTCTACTTAAGATGTCATCTACCTGCGATTACCGGTCATAATGGCAAGGCAGCGGCGCAGGTTTCCTACAATATTTGCTTGAATTCTAAATACAGTAAATATTACTTTTCATTATGTGGCCTAGAAGCTGCAACTTACGCTTGTACAATACGTATTTAAAACTTCTGCCATTTCTTTCAACCTTTATGTTGAGACGTAATTATCGAAGTGTGTGCGATGTTGCATATTGTATAAAAACGTGCTTCGTGATATCTACCGATTTATTTATTTAATTTAATAATTTAGTGTGTACACATAAACGTTAACACAAGATTTCATTAACAAGAAAAATGTCACAAAGTGTGGCATTTCTAACAGAAATTATCATTATTATAATATTTTATTAATTAACACATTAGGTATTTACTCATCTCGTACTAAAGACTGTGGTACAGCGAAAAGAGTTATTTCGTACAGATATGCAGTGTGGCGACAAAAAATTGTTTGATGATAGTGAGACACGATTATTGTATGAACATTTATATTTGTAATTAATAGTATTATATTCTACCCTTTCGAAGGTATTTTCTCTCTGCATATTCATGCACCCAATCTGTAAATTTCTTATTTTTAAATTACTCTCACTAATATTGCCTGTAAGAGATCACTTTTTAGCAATAAGACCTGCTATTGTATGTATAAGTTTTACTTGTTCTGATGTTACATTATAATTTGAGTGATATAAATTATATATGTATTGAATTGTATGGTCGGTCCACCTTCAAAGTCAAAGTCAAAGACAAAGTCGAAATATCTTTATTTAAATAGACTCATTTACTAAGTTATTTTAAATCGCAGTAGGCAGCGCAGGACCGATCGGTATAAAGATCCTTGGGGGAGGTGTTTGTCCAACAGTAGGCGTGTCTTGGCTGATATGAGGATGATGATTGTATTGTAGCCACGAAGACGTTGTTAATTTTTAATATGCATTCCAAAAACAGTAAACTTCAAGTAACTCCAAGAACAGTATAATAACAATACAACAGCATAATGTGTTGATCGTACAAAAAATCTCAGCAATAATCTTTTTTATCTGTTTATTTCTTAGGATAACTAGTATTTCGAATATATCACTGTACGTACACTCAAACTATCGAAGGGTGACGTGATTCGGCGGATTATGTCGGAATAGTGGCGGTCGACTTCCGGATTAACTTGTAATCAATTTGTTGTTGGCTATGATCGATATCTCAACGTTGAGCTTAACATCGATTGCAATATCACTTCAGCAAGAGACATAGTTACATGACTAGGAAAGAGCGCCATTGTCGAAACTGCAGTTAAAATATTTGTATTAAAATAGGGAAACTTAACAAAGGGAGGGACTTATCTCCTCTACTGTTGACATAACATATGATCTTGTTATCAATATAATAATATTAAACATTGTAGCAGTAATAAATTTTACTTGATTTTTCCAAAAATGACGACGAATGTTTGTTTAAACCCGTTTTAAAAATATACGGCGATTGAGCACAGCTGCGTACAAGCGAATGTCACTTAAACCTACATGATGAGCAATTAGACATATTAATGGGCGTAGCGATGGCAGCTGCCAACGATTGGCCAATTAAATTTGGCAAGAATTTTCCTCCTCTGACCTTTTCATTTTGT
This sequence comes from Acentria ephemerella, assembly GCA_943193645.1. Classification (NCBI taxonomy): domain Eukaryota; kingdom Metazoa; phylum Arthropoda; class Insecta; order Lepidoptera; family Crambidae; genus Acentria; species Acentria ephemerella. The sequence continues at coordinate 2,172,805 of OW971886.1, read as the reverse complement.
CTTTTTTTTGGTACACTTTTATGAAAAGGTCCAATTTGGTAAGCTACGTTTGCCCTTTTGTTTTTTTAAAGAGAGACAGGAATTTGAAATGGAAATGCTAGATTTCGTACAGAGAAAAGTCGAGTTATAAATACTTTTGATTTAGCTAAAATAGAAGCTAAGGTAAGGTGCTATTGCACTAGCTCTTACCAATACCTCTTACAAATGCTTAGGGTATAAGTGTATAAGTGACGCGACGTTGCTTACTCCCGACATGTCGAATTTTACGACGGCGAGTGCAACTGATGACATAAATCATTCTAAAATTAAACTTTTTAAACAAGCAACTAGGCAGAACATAACTTTGAAAGTCGTTAATGAAAACTGTCAATCTAAAGAAAAGCTGTCAAAACGACAAAATTATCTACAGCGAGAGGATAACTCAGCTCACGATAAAATATATCAAAGCTGGTATATTTATTAATTCAAGTTTAACACAAAGTTAGTGCGTCGCTCATATTTTGTTTGCCATTAGCAAAAAGCTTGGAACTCCAGAAAGTTCCACGTACGTTCGAATTTGGAATTGCATTTAAACCGAACCACTGAATACCCACAATAAAGTATAAGGCATATTATATAATGATTTAGTATCTACGTGACGTTTAGGTTGGTTTTACGTTATATTTTGCATTACAGAAAGGAAATACGAATAGATATTTGATATTTTGTGGGCATTTTCAGGGTATAAAGTTGGAATTACAACAAAATAAAGATTAATTTTGTCATTTTGAATATTAACATTTCAATGCTTAAAAAACAAGAACCTTTGAAGAAGTTTCTGAATCTCTTCTTCTGTACAATTTAACCGAATAGCCTTTTCCAATTTGACCATAACCGTGAATTGTTTATCTCTTTGACTGTTAAATAGAATATAATAAAAAAAATTACTACGTGATTTTTACAGGAAAATTTTATACACAGGTCCATTCATTTCAATTTGAATCATTAGTTTTTAGAAAAGTTTAAATCACGCAATCGTATAAAGGGCGCGTTCACATAATTTCAATAATTCAAATATCTTATACCATTTTTTGATCATAACGTTAAAAATGCCTGTAATTTGTAAATTTTCCAATCATTTAGATTGTAAAATTGCTTTATTCGATACATTTGTGGATGATTATACTCTTTTATAGTCTGGAATCCATATTACGATATATATAATTAATTATAAAATTATAAATTATAGATATAATAGCGACTCTGTAACTACAGCCATATTTGTTATACAGAAAAGACAAGGGACTTTTCTAATACCGGTTAAAAGAAGAGACCTACACATTCTAAAAAACTACGTGTAGTAAATAAAGATATTTTTGATTTTTTTTTTAATATAAGAAAAGATTCAAAGTATCTAAAATATATTGTTATGGCTCCTTGTTATTTGAGCAAGACAGTACACAAATATGATGCAAGGCTTAATTATTTAAAAATTCTACCCCTTTCAGATTGAAGACGCTTGCGTAACTTATCGTTTCTGTACAAGCTAGCGAATGGCAACCTTGAAACTCCCGATTTATTAGGAACTGCCTTATGTTAAAACTAGCTTGAACTTCTCTCTTTCCTTCTTAGATCTTACCTTTAAATCGTCTTATCAGAGTTCATCAGTTTGACTAGGACCAAAGATTTGGATCTCTTTAAGGATGGATAAAAAAAAGGAGTTCTACGTCAAAGTTTGAGCATTTTTGTATTAAATTGTAAACTGTATATTAAAATAATAATTTATGTACGGCAATTATTTATATTGTGTTCGCTCGCTGTGTGACGTCATAGGTAAACACTCGCGCAGTACGTTGCGCGCTCCTGTCAATTTACTAGACGATTACGTAAATATAATTTTGAACATTTAATCCAACAAGAAAATCGTGTGTTGTGTTGAAATGTAAAAGTACAACTGGCGTCAGAAAAGTCTTACTATTAATGTCTAAATACAAAACATGGATAAAAGCTATGAAGAGGAAAAGCGAAGTTTTGTTTCGAAGAGCATTACGACATAGCTACAGTCGGCCTCGGAAGTAGGTTAAGACTTTCGTACTATGTCATACCAACTTTTAAGTATCAATAATAGTCGCAACCATACAATAAACGTAATTACTGGTACCGACCGTACCTACAACATGAACTTATCATATAGTTTGTATTTCTTTGATATACCAAAATATGTAAGTACATAGATTAAAAAGATTAGCGTTCTCGTTCACGGGGGCTTATACAGAATAAGACGTTTCATTTTAATATAGGTTAAAAATAATAGATTTATATTTGAACGTTGTGAAAAAATCAAATGTAACATAGTGACTTCAAAATTTCAACTTTTATATGCAAATTGACAGCAAATGTCAAATATGTATTTAAAAAAATATATTTTTATGTCGTACTGGGGCGACTCCTATATACTTAGGTGTACACATCAGGACATTTTTATCATATTTGTGTTTTTGTACAAATTAATGTGTATGCTGTTGGTGTGTCTTATGAAAATAAATAAATAAATAAAATACTTTATCTTTTATAATACTTTGAATGGATACAAGCTAGACATATAAACTCCAATCTTAAAGAATCACGTGATTTTGCAATCCAATTACATTTTTCCACCAAAGTTATGAATAAACATCTATAATTTAAAACTAGAGATACGAATTCGGCTATGAGGGTCTGAGTAATCAGGTATTTTGGGGCAGTATATTTTTTTTTCGAGGAGGAATCCGTTTATGGACCTACCCGCCACTGGCTAAGCGGCGGGCGTGTGTGGGGCTCACCCAGTTCCACATAAAATTGGACCTGGGAATACCCACTAAAACTCCCCGGTAACTTCATTGCCCTTCACGGGGGCGACCTGGGTTCTGGCCAAAATAGTTTGGAAATCTCTGACCTATTATTTGTGCTAGTGTTTGGTTCTATCATAGGCACAATACTTCAATGTAAATTTTTAAACTTTACTAGCTTAATTCAATAATTCTTTCAATTTATAATTTATTTATTTACTAGTTTTTATAAACTACCAATAACGCCATCTATTAAAAGAAACCCAAACTAACGATGGTAGAAGAGGCGGTTTTAATGTTTTGCCTGTCTGTTAGATTGCTTTCCATACTAAATAACCAATTTTAAATTGTATACCTTGAAGCTTGGCTTAAAAATTTTCCCATTTATTTTTATTTTTAAACTACCCCTAAATCAAACTGAATAAAACACAATAAAAAATTCAAGTAGGTCAAGCTGTTTTTGAGTTTTAGCTAACTAACCTAACGAACATTTTTATACATAAGAAAGAAGAAGAAGATTGAACACGAACATGATAAACATTAAGAAATGCAATCGTGGATTTCTTAATCTTCACGTTTGGTTTATGTAATTCTACAAAAATGTAGGTATATTTCCTTAACCGACGCGTGTGCTGGTTGCTCCTTAACTAAATAAATTAATACCGCAGTGAACTGGGTATGTGTGCATCACGCCTTATATCCCATACAGGCCTCGTTCAGAAGTTTTAATTAATTTATGCATTTAGTTGTGGCCAACAAACTGCCTTCTACTATCAGTTTGGTTGTGTTTGCGGCATTTAATAAAGTTGGATAGCAAACAAAATGTTGCCATCATTAACTTTATTAAATATGCTATTAATCTACTCACTTTAATGTAAACTCCGTGCGAAAGTTTCATGAAAATAAGGCGTAAAATTCTCGTGTTCATTTCATTAATTTTAACTACCTATCTATCGAGTAAATAATGTTATTATTATATTATAACAATGATGTAGTATGATCTAGTAAGGTTACATCTCGTTGAACGGAAGTTTAATCTGGTGAAGGGTTTAATTTCAAACTAGGTACTTACTCCGGCTTCGCAACAGTACCCAAATGAAGAAGAAATACTTATTATGATTTTCTTTTATATATAGCTGTCCTGACTTACTTTAATAGTATACAATAAAGAAGATGTATCAAATTTGGTACCGAACAACTGTATCAAGTTATGCGTGTCATACATTGTGATGATTCATTTTTATTTGTAGTGAGTAGTGATCGCGAAAATATATGACAATTAAGTACCATTGGGTAAATATGACAAGGGTGTTAATAAACTGGTGTACTACTATGGTGACTCAATAAGTAGGGGTTAATATACAAATGTTTGTATGATTAATTGTTCATGACTCACATTTGTACGAAGCATGTTGTTTCTAATATTTATAGATATATTTTTTGTCATACTTAAATATTTTTGCGATTAGTTAATATTTTTTGTGAATATAATTACTATTTAGTCTAATATATATATTATTTGTAATTCTTATATTTTGTATGTTTCTATATATGGACGACTTTTAAGCATGTCATGGACAACGCATGCTTACTAAGTAAACAAGGTTTGAAAAATTATATTTTTTCATTACAATTGAAGTCTTTTGACTATCATTATATCTCTAGAGTATATTACTTACATATCTATATATAATAAATAACAGTAAGAATAGAGATTCTGTACATTGAATATAATTACTAAATATTTTATCTGTCTGTATGTGATAACCTTCAAAACTACTCAATAGAAATCGAAGCGGTTTCGACTGTCAGATGCAACTTTTCCGAAGCGATATTTAACCTTAGTTTCATCCAAATCATTACATAGTGTTGGTAAGCCTCCCACAACCGCGGCGTTGGTGGGCCGAAGATATGGTAATAGCCACTAGATGCGGGCAACGCAAGACTGATCAGTTTGGCGAACCTTGGGAAGTATATCTCCAGAAGTGGGGTTCCCAGGCTGATATGACGCTGATGATGATATACGTTTGTATATTATTTAGAAAACGCCTTTTATTTACTATTATAAAAAACCTTTCAACCTCTAAATTTACTATTGCTAACGTGCAGGCGGCAGCTAGTTTATCATTGATTTTTTAGGTTTGTAGTTCGCAGTATTATGAGTTGCTTTTACAATATAATATTAAGGTTATAAAAAATCCCCATAACTCAAGCTAAGCTTTATGAAAGACACATAAAGCCGAAAAGATGGCGAGTGGAGCATTGCGGGACAAAGACAGCACTTTTGGAAAAACAATTTTAACTACGTGATATTGCTGCGGAGTCAGTAACGACTAAGGTGGCATAGAAGATAATATTGTACAGAAGAGTCAATTCTTTGGAATAGAAGGATTTTTATAGTTGTTACGCTAGTTAGCTTGGGGAGCCTGTATTTTGGAGAGAAATGGGAAAACAAGGAAACCACGTCTTGGCTCGTCACCGGAATATTGACAACCACAAAATATATAAAAACAATCTAGTATCAAAATATATTAAAAAGTAAACTGACATATAAACAAAACAGGCTTTATACAAACTACCTGTAACAATACTTAAGTATATTTTTACATAGTACGTAGTTACCAGAGTAATGTATAAGAACTATGAATATTCTTTTTTATTGTAGGCATAGAGTATGCTTTTGCGTGCGTAGGTGGCCCTTCCACGTAAGCATTTCACAGGCAGCCATGTCTGGGATGGTCCAAGTAACACTGTTGATGGGCGTGAAGACCGCCTTGGTTACTTGGGAGTTGTAGTATTCCCAAAGCTGTGAACCAGCCTGGGTGAGCCTCACATACGCCCATCGCTTAGCCAGTGGTGGGTAGATCTGTAACCGGGTTCGTCTTCGCAAAAAAGTATAGAATAGATAGTATACTATATATACTAGATGGCCCCATTTAAATTTGAAACTAACAATGAAACTATTTATCGATGAATATGAAAAGGGAATAGCAATAATAAACCTTACGAACTTTGCTTCTAGAGTTATAACTAATTTTGGTTGGCGCTAAGTACAAAAATAAGCATACTTATTACGCATGGCGAGTGTACAATGTACGGTGGGGACTCAATACTGATTACTAAATACGTATTATATTTGGCTTCTTATTTTATTTTTTAACAGCGAAATCAGCAAACCAGAGCTTTCTGCAAACAAGTGCTCAAGCTCAAACTCCGACAAAGTGTCACTGAAACACTTACCGTTTAAGTAATGCTGAAGTTGATTCAACTTTGCGTACACATTTTTTGAGCGTTGTACGTGACGCGTTTTCACAACAATTGGGGAATAAGAAGTTTGTTAACTTTGAGTACACATTGTCTTAGCGTTGTGCGTAAAGCATTTTCACGATGTGTGAATATAAAGTGAGTAAATTTTTCTATCATATCTGTCATGATAGTTCTTTTTTAACACCAATGCCGGTGCAGCGATATTATCGAGTACATATTTTTATTATGTCACAGCCAACTAGCTGTATAATAAATACAATCAAAAAAACAAATGTTTTGATTCAATAACGTAGCAGAGATTTTTAAATTTAAATCTTAATTCTATTCACCTGAAACTGATGAATTTTCAGGACGGGGTAGGCGAATACGGTCCAGGGTATTTTCGTATTTTTTCACTGCTTCCTACTAAGCACCGATCGGATCTGTTTTTCTACTAGACTAACAATTTACTGTCTTGAAGACTGACTACGACCAAGTGCAATGCTTTGTTTTTCCAGGGACTTTTTTCAGCCTTCTCAAACAGTGTCAAGAGCGGGTTGCATGATACTGTGCAATATTTAAGCCCACGTGTTTAATACTGTATCTCCATACAGGATGAAACCATACTGCCTGGCATGCCATGAGTCATCCGACGTGAGGGTCAGGAGCGTCACCATCCAAAATGACAACTCGTAATAGAGTTTTTTTGCAGAGAATAGTTATTGCTATCGGTTTAATATCGGTAGACGTTTTGAATCTACCCAAGAGACGTCGTCTGGATCATTAACCTTTACATTGGAGCGGAAGGTCATCCAACTGGCTATCTGGTCACTGGTCATTTGTATTTAGTGGTCAAACAACGGTTTCAGCACTCGGAAGGTTTTTCATAACTTATGATACATACGCCATACGCTATATTCCCGAATATTGGAAGTCTCACCTGGCACTTTCCAAGGACAATGTAGACAATGTAAATTCTATCCGTTTTGTATAGAATAGACCATCTTTACCTATATATGTCTATATCACCATACGGAATCACCGTAATACGAAACTTATTTGTTTCGCACTTTGTTTCGGGTCACTCCGTCCCACACTTTTCACGCGATGGTGAACTTTAGGAGCGAGTTACGGTTGTGTTGTGAACGGAAAAGTTTTTAAGGGTTACGTCGTAAATGATGCGTTGTCGGTGAAGTTTAGCACTTGTAAGGGCGAAATGGAATAGTCCATTTTATCATTCAATGGACCACTCCAGTAAATAGCCAGCGATAATATGAACGACATTTATATAGAATTGAGTGTTTATTTTCCTCGGCATAGTGGTTCGAGTGAATTGATTTCACAAAACAACTTTCTCTATTGTTGGTTTTTGGATGGATCATTCAACATTTTCTATCTCCAGCTGCTTCGTGCTTCGGCAGGCGCGTTAAGCCTTTTGTCCCGGTTGCGGAAAAACCGCTTTCACCAAACCGCATTGGCCCATCGTGTGGTGGTGTTATATGCAACTCCTCGTGTATTTCAACAACGCACTTTATTTAAATACACTCATTTACTAAGTTCTTTTAAATCGTCACAACAGGGAATATGTATGAGAAAAACAAATAAATGTAATTAAAGGCAATAGTGATAACTTTAAGTGGGTATCAACAGGGCATTTATAAATTGTCCTAGTTACAGAATTTAAATATGTACTAAATAAATTGTTAGTGAGGCTTTAGCCCAGCTGTGGGAGGCGTATATAGGCTTTGAATGATGGATGAAAGATGATGAAATTGTGTTCATTTTAATAACACTAGTCTTAGCTTCTGTGTCTCTGTTATATAAACAGAAAAAGTGAGTAATCAGTATTCTACATATAAATGAGATTACTAGAGCAATAAAGCTGTCTTTAATAGGTGAAAATATTTTTTTTTCATCTTCTAATAGTACAACCATATTTAAATACAGTCTCATATACATAAAAGTGTTTAATGTAATAATATATTGGCACTTTCGTCTACTTCACACATTCTTTCGACTTTTTTAGAAAAGCAAATAAACTTCATGTTAGGCAGGGTTATTATACCTTCAGACGGAAGTTCTCAGATCATAAAACGGTAAGTTTCAATACAACCTCTAACCGTCTGTATTGCAGATACATAGAACCTAATATCCATTGTCGAAGTGGTAACGTATGTAAAAAAGAAACTCATATTGCGGGAAGAGGTGTATGGTTCCGGTGTTAGCGAGTGTGGAGCGGGCTGTGTTTATTGACTTTGTTTCGCTCTACATTTTATAGATACGCGTAGGTGGTTGAATATTTTGGCATTCACTCCAACTAAAACTAACTTATCTGCCTTTCTTTTATTAAACTAAGATAAAAAAGGGATGGAATGAATGAATCTTAGAAATGTCAAGTTATTTGGGTACTATCCATAAACTATTAACTTATTTAAACGGCATGTTTAATTTTAACCGTCAAGCAACGTCAATGGATCCATTTTCCTCCATATTCTGGTCGGGTTGTAATGAAATTATAGTACGAACTTAAATTGAATTTAAGTTCATGCACAACAGAATCGCGATGTTCTAGATCTGCAAGTTTTGAAATTAGATGGTTAAATAGAGCATAATTACAAATATTAATATTACTTAGTTGTCATTAGTAATTCTCTGAAATCTATAGTTGCCTTATGATTATTACCTAAAACTTAAAAAATAGTATTATAGAGAAACTAATAAAAAACACGTTAAAACAGTCCAGCGACTTTATTGATACTCATTGATATTGATATAGTGATTTCTTCTATCGCTACTTCGGGTTCCTTTTACTACATGGGGTTAGAAGTAGTTTGTGAGTAATAAAAGTTCACCGGGTTTACTATAATTGAGCAAAATGTACAGTACATTACAAAAATAGTAACATAATATTAAACTACCTTCTAATTAAATAATTAATACGTAATATTATACACAGATACATTCATACAATCTAGTATCCATAACAGAAGCTCTTATTGATGCTTAATTTGATCTAGATACGGCGTTAGTGCGAGTAAAATTATTAGTATTATTTATAATGAGATGATGTTAGCCTGTACATAGGCTTTCGTTGTTGATGATGATGTTGGGTTGACAATTGATAGAACGTCACATCCAATACGATTTTCTTTTGGAGCCTGATATATTAATGAGGAAATTACTATTGTAATTACATTACATTACTTCTTAGATTGTAGAATTTATTGTTAATCTTAATATTTTTTATTTTTCTTTTCCATAAAAACATAAAACTTAAACAAAATAAAAACAATATCCTTGAAAATAGTAAGGTTTTGTTTTTATTTCATTATTTAACACTTCTCATTACATTATGCTCTAAGTTCTTGTTAAAAGATTTTCCTTAAGGGGTTTGAAAGCAAATATGAAATTCGCTGTTTTGTACCGACGGCTATATTAGATTTGAAATTATGTATATTTATATATTTTTTTAGTTTAATCCCTTTTTTTGCCAATAATATTAAAACGTAAAAATATGTGAGTGGCCATTATGTGGCGGCGGCCATCTTGGACCTATTAACGATAACTAAGTATAATAATGATAAGGAATAATTATACTAATTAGTAATCGGTACTTGAGATGTCTAACAAACATCAGATTAATTTGTCAACGGGAAAAGTTAAAAATCCAAAAAACGCCAATTTAGTAAATAATTTTTTTTTTAAATATAAAGAACAGCAAATGACTTGACAGCGCCTGATGATAAGCAGTAGAGGAGTCCATATGTGAAGATAGCTAGTGAAGCATGCGACTTACTGCCGTAACCTTGTGCTAAAAAAAAACTAAAAAGTGCTTTTTCACGCCTTAAAAAACCTTCAAATTAAACCTTTTAAAAACTGACGTACAAAATACTTCACAAATTATGATGATTATGATGCAATATTATTTGCAAATGGGAACAACACAAATACAATAACAAAACTGTACAAAATTAACTGAATACATTGACAAAACACCACGACAATCACTGATTCTTATGATAACTAAATCTGAAAATTAAAGTAAAGATTGTAACGTTAAATTATTTTTCCGTTCACACCTGCAGCCCGCACAGTGTTGAATTTCAACCACGCGGGCGCGGCACGCGTGAAATTGCGGGGTAATGAAACTGTTCCCTGGGGAATTGAGGGACCTCGAAAATATGAAATGCGTTGTCATCGTGTTGATTGAATTCGTCACCCGAAACTGTCGGACCTCACATGTCAGTTGATATCGCTCGAATTTTGTGACAGTTTCATATTCGCTTTGGATCAGGCTTAACCTTTTTATCAACTTTTAATTTAGCGTAGCTTTGGCTTTTTTGTTTCGGATAATGAAGTTTTCTTTAGTATCCATGGCGGTTTTTCTTGTATAACCTACAAATGTATAACAACAAGAGAAATATAAAGATTTTGGGCTCAGCCATTCTCATTAGACTGCTGAACTGTATGGACATGTGAATACTATAATCGCAGGTTTTTTTTCTTGTAAAAGTACAATGTACATGATTGCTAAAGTATATAAAAAGCTATACTCTATTGTAGAAAACTTATTTTGTTAATAAAATTTTACGCTTCATATAAGCCTCTGTACAAGCATTCAAAAAGTAGGCTACAATATAATGCGAAGCTATGAACTGCAAAGGTTTACTACTGTGACATACGTTCTCATAAAAGTTCTTTATGAAGGTTAAATAGGAGAGTTGTTGATTGTAGAAATATTACCATACTGTTGAGATAGGAAAATAAATGAAAATTTAGATATGAACTGATTTCTAAATTTGGCTAGGGCCAATTTAATATGATTGATCAAAATTTCTTCGCCTTCTGGAATCCTCTATTTGATTTGATTCTCAATGTTGTAAATAAAAAAATCAGTGTCCACTTGTTTACGGTACCTCAGACGCTTTCCCAGTACGGCATCCTCTTCAATCGCGCAGCTCACTTACTGTGTCTGAATCTATTGCTATCAGTTTCATTTTCTCGTATGTACATCATTACCATATTTTCATTGACGCTTTACTGTTTTTCAATGTGACGTTTTGCTTTTAGGACTCAGTAATGATTTTAAAAACAAAATCTTTCGCGATAGATATGAAGTTACACTTTAAGGTCCCTGGTTGCGTTTCATAGCCATGTTTTGTCATAATTTGCCCTCTATGCGAAACGTTATAAACAAGTTCACTGTCTCTTAACGAGCTATGGCGCGAGCCACGCTAGGTTCTCTACAAGATCGAATAAGTTGACATATGTCATAAGATTAACAAGTTGAAGTGGTAATCCAAAAATGAAAAATGAAATCGAATCTTCTTCTACTCCAAGGTTCCTTATTATAATGATGGGTTCAATATCAAACCACTACACAGTCTATAGATAATTAATGGCTTTCCTCTTTTGTAGTAATTAAAGGTTTTCTTTTAAAAATACTTAATGTTGCTTTTTTGTAATCATTGTAAAGGTCTAAATCACTTAAAAAATTTGACATGATATTCTGTATTCTACATACAATAAGTCTTAAAGTTATCGGTATATAATAAATATATAAAATTAAAATAGCTAACTTTTCTTTTCTTCTGAAGAGCACTTAAGTTTGTCTAGCACTTAGTTTAAATAAAAAATTCTAAAAAGAAGTCGACTGTGCATGGCGCAAAACCAACCATTACATAGCAATAAGTGACGTTTTTGCGGAGCAAGTCTCTGGGGTTGACTGTACAATATAAATTCGTGGCACCAGACTAATCTTGTAGCAACAAAGAACGCATTCCACTTGTATTCCAGGCTAGATATAAAAATGAAGGAGCGCTGGGGAAATTATTAAAATGCTCGCGTTTTAGAGACTATTGCAAATATGATAGCGTCTTGAGATACTTGAGCGAAACATACAAGCTTACAATAGTGACTCATGCGCTTAGTAAAAAAATATTATCTTTAAGTAGCAAGCAATCTTTATAGTTCTCTAAACGTCATTGCTATTTCCGCTCTTGGCTATGGTGGAATAAACGAATTACGTGTAACAAAAACTTTTTTATTAGTTCAACCATTTTAGTACCATCTATCTAAGTAATCCTACAGTCCACAGCTGAGTGGTTAACCACCAATTAGATTAATAAAACGTGATTCTATGAAAATATTTTCTCAGAAGACTCATGCGCTTAGTAAAAAAATATTATCTAGGCAATCTAGAGTATACTGCTCATATAGTTTCGATATGTGTTAGTTTGCTCTAATGTAAAGCAAAAATAGTATTTCTTCAGCTTTGTTTTGACGCAGGTTGTTAGTGGTAAATAGAATTATACACATACCTGCGATTGCCATCGGCCGCTCTAGTTTACGGAACTACACGTACTTCAACAACTTTATCAACTTCATTAGCTGGCTTCGACTTAACACAAAAATATAAAATAATGATATTTCAAATGAGATTTTTTGTTAGTTGGTCGTCCTAAAGGTTCTTTGATGTTAGTCATTGTGTAAATTCTGAGCAACTGCTATTATTGCAAATTTCGTATATTTTTCACCCTACTTTTGGGTTCAGAATGTACAATTTAATAAATATCTAACGCTTCTTTGATGTTAGACATTGTGGCAATTGGACATTATGAGGCAGGTTATATTTTTCAAGTGAATGTCTATTTCTTAGGCAAGTTTTACAGCGCATTGGATAGCTTGAGAAGTGGCGTTGCATTAAATGTAAAATATTCTTATTACAAATACGAATCCAATAAAAAAGTTGTCATTGTAAAACTCTTTAGGTTTAAAACCTATAGCTGTGAACATTGGAACATGTTAAAACGGCTTCGCTAGAACAAAATTCCGAAGTTGAAATATTTTACCGTATGTTTCTATTTTAAGCAGAAATTGTGACATTACTTCATGCACTATGTAGTGCTACGTTTTATGAAAACAAACGAGACTAGAAGAAAATGATAGTGGGTATTTTGTAGTGAATTGTTTACGAGATAGTAGTTTACAGGGACTATTAGAGGTCCTTGTGCTCCTTATGGGGTGGGTGTCAGCAACTCCATCATTTAAGATATAAATAGATAATAATTTATGTAGCAGGCAACACTTAATCTTAATAGTTCTGTAAACGTCATTGCTGTTTCCGCTTTTGGCTATGGTGGAAGTAACGTGTAATAAAACTTTTTTATTAGTTAAACCAATTATTTACCATCTATCTAAGTAATCCTACAGTCCACAGCAGAGTGGTTAACCACAAATTAGATGAATCAAACGTGATTCTATGAAAATCTTTTTCTCAGAAGCAATTCTATTATTTATTTTATTGCGTCTCATATTTAAATTGATTTAAGCCTTAATTAATTAGTATAAATTATTTGAATACGTAGCGCAATAAAATAAATATTCTCGATTCTAAGAAAAAGTCTTTCCTAGAGTTGCACAGGAAAAGAAGAGACGTAAAACTTACTATAGAATGGGACCTAATTTATAGAAACGGTAAGCTGACATTAAAATTGCGGCCTCGCTTTTAAAATTGTATAAGCCTTGTATAGCATTGTTACTTTCATTTGAATGATATTTAATATCCGAGCAAAAGAGAAAACACTATGTTACTAACGAGGGCATACGAGCATACGATACTTTTTTAAGCAATTATAGTGAAAAACTGGGAAACGTGATTGTTCAAATGAATGTTACTAGCAAGTGCCTTCATATAAAATTACTAATTTTGCATTGTAGCCGCTTCTCGGTAAACATTTATAGGTCGGGTGATAATAATAACAGTCGTGGCATGTCTCTTAAGCCCGTATTTTTTGAAGCTTGATCCATTGTGTATATTTTTTATTAGACGGGTAACTTCTGAATTACATTTATCATTTCATGTCTGTTTTGTCTCAGGAGAAATATTTATAATTTATAACACGCGACGGATGACTTGTTTTTATGAAAAATGATTCTATATTTGTATTAGCTTAATTTGAAAATGGAACAAGAAATTTTATTGTTAGCAACATTATTACATTGAAATACAAGTTAATCATGTCAATTGCTTATAAAAATAAACAATTATAAAAAAAGTAATACAGTTATTCTATGGGATATTTACTAGTAATCATAATAGAAAACATCTATGGGATTTGACATTAGCCCTCGCTTAGCTATCGAACGTAATTGTCAAATCCCATACATTTTTCATTAAGCGACTCTATTGTGATTATCGAAATGCTCTCTTGTCTAGAACTTCTGTATATAAGGCTTGTGTGCTTATATACTGTTTTAGTTCTTTTGTTCGAGTTTAAAATGTTATTGGAACGTACGTGCCAGTTTAAATATAAAAGGCTTATACAAATGTTATAAGGCTTATGTCCTAGCCACTTTTACAATGTCCACTAGGTGAAAACATGTTTTTTGGTATAAATATGTAAAAAAACAACAGAGGGAGTAAATATTAGCGTGGTAATTAGTCTTTATCAGTAAGTAATTTAGCCAATGTCACTGCAATTTGCATCCAGACATGCTTGGTAATGTTACCTAACCTTTGATGGAAAGCAGCTGTTTCCAGTTAATGTGCACTGGACCTCCGTTACGGTTCCCGGACTGGGGTCGACAGACGATTGTGTGATGAACACAAATAATTATTTTGTTCTCTGGTCATAGTTGTTTACATATTTAAACACGTACCTTATATTAAATTACATATCAAACATCTTTTAACCGACTTCAAAAAAGGAGATTGTTACCTCCATAGTAACCGGGATCAACCGCGTAACGTACGCCGATTGACCCATCCAGGTACCAACCACGGCGAAAGTTGCCTTCGTTATTGAACACAGATGATACAGCTCCTCTCTTTTTCTTTGATGCTAATGAGAAATTTATGTATGAAGCTTTCCATCTCACTTTTTAAAAGGGCCGTAATTGATGTTCAGAAAACGTATATACATACGAGTATAGACATATTACGCCTGTACAGACCTTCTTTTGTTCAAAACCTTAACGCTTGAGCAGTAAGCAAAAGTGCTATTACCCACAAAGAGTATTTATGCTAAATTTAAAATTCTTTTAGTGGCATAATTCCTCCGATGTCAAATTTTATCTAAGCGAAAACCACAGCGAAATACGAATTGTAAAATCGAAAAATGCCTTTGGGTGTTATGGAGTCAGACGAGAGAGCTCCAACGATTTCTGTTCCAGGTTTGCTACAATACTACAATATACCTATTCAACTGAAGAATTTTATCGAACTTAAATGCATTTGCAAAGAAGTGTTAGTGTTTTGATAGAGGAACCATTATTTGTACATTTATGACGAACTAATCTTAAGAAAGATGTGTTTGTTAAAGTCTGACTAATTTCTTATACATACATATGTTGTCTAAAATCAGCTTGACACTTCTAATTTTAGAGATATTTTGACATAAAATTTGGTCAACTATTTTGACTTACAATTCAAATAAATTGACTTTAAAGTGTCAAATTAGAATTAATTTTACTTCTTTAATTTTAGTTCACTACAGAATTTAAGAAAGAAATTTAAGAGCACTAAACCTAAATTAAATTCAGTTAAGTTTAGTTTCTAGCAATGGAATCCCCTAGCATGTACGTCGATATTCTGGAGACAAGACACGGTAATGACACCTATGCTAATTACACTAACTAACTTTTGCTTCACAACGACTTTTGTTATAAGTGAATCGTCGCAAATCATTGCTAGTAGTTTTCAATTAGAATATATTTATACATGGCTTAATTAGTTTTGTCTTTTTCAAGTTGATTTTTAAACAATTTTGTGTGGTGAGTTTTAAAGTCAGTTTTATAAGTGAACGTCATAATTGTCATCTTGCTTGATGTAGATTAAAAATATTCATTACAATTTGAATGTTGCATTTAATTTCCCTGAGAACCCATGATCAGAACCATCTCAAGAGTAGATATATAAAGAATAATAAATTAAATTAATTAATTAATTATTATTATTATATCGAATAATAAAGCATTTTGAAAATTGTTTCACTATTGACAGGGACGGTACATACAAAAAGTACATAGAGTTGAACAATGAATCTCCTCATTAACAATCGGGATACCGCTTTCACCCAACAAACTGCGTTGGACCGGAGTAGGAGTGTTATGGCCCAAGCTCCAGATGTGTTTCTCTTTTGTAGGAAGACCTGTGCCCAGTAGTGAGATTCAAAAAGGCCGATGATGACGCTGAAACATAAATTTAAATAATAGTCTCAAAAATTAAGAAGTAGAGTAACGTTAGAGGTTTTATGTAGAGGTAATCATTTTCAATAACTGGCCATAAATATTTTATATAACCTCTTTAAAAAATAAAAAGGGGTTAAGTCTGCGGTCTCGGCAGCTACCTAATAGGTCCATAAGTAACAAACCAGGAAGGAAAAGTTTCATTAAAACAGTCCCTTGTTCTCTGACTATTATGTGTTGGAACCCTATTCTGCTGTAGAATGAGATTTCGTCTTACGGCATTCGATTATAAACCTCCTTCTTCCTTTTTCGCTAATAACGTAGTGTACTCAGATCATGTCACGATTGGAATCGATAACATAAGTTGTTTGTTTTTCTCATACATATTACCTGTTATGACGATTTAAAAGAACTTAGTAAATGAGTCTATTTAAATAAAGTTATTTTGACTTTGACTTATGACTTTAAGTTTTGAGCTATGGTTTTTCCACGCCGGTATTTCGATTCGATTTTCGTCTTATATAAATTTTTCTTTCATAAATACTCTTACACCTATCTGAATTTATATTACGTCATAACTTGTTTCATTGCAAAATGAACATAATTTTGATGGAAAAAGGATTGATTTTCCCAGAAAGAAATTAATTTACAATTATGAAAATTATTTAATATGTAATCGCTTGTATAAAACATTATAATCTAAATATAAGTATAACATAACACTAAAAAACACGAGAATTCACCTAAAAAGTAGCACTAGCAATATCATTTCGTTAACACTTAAGTGGATTCGCTATCAAAGCACAAGTTAGTTCGTAATTTAGGTTAGCGAGTCACATTACTTAATCTACTACCGTCTGTTGTTAAACCCAGTAATGTGGCTGCTCGTGGTCGTATCTATTACTATTTATTTTTATTTATATATTTATTATAAGTACATTATAAGAACTTAGTGCACATTATAATTACTTAGTGCATTCTCTACCAGTCAACCAATAGGAAAAAGCATGCGTGGAAAATAATGAAAAATGAAAAAAAAAAGAAATATCATAAATAGATCAAAAAAGTACGAAGACTAAAACGTAACATTAATATAAAAATATTCTATGTATGTTTTTGCATTTGAACCTTTTTCGTCATAAGTATATATACTAAAGCCATGCTACCATAACTATGTATAATTACTACGGAATTTCTAGCTTGTGTGATTCCATTCATCAAATTAAGCATCTATTGCTATAAGAACAAGACTGAAATTTCGAAAAATATAACTGCTCCGAGCAATATTACCAACCCTAGTCGGGCGAGTAAATACGAAGATATCATAAAAAAAGATTAACAAAACTCAAAATCAATATTAAATTGATAAAACAACTAGAACATACAAGTCTTTACGTAGCTATGTCTAAATATTTTTTGCATTTTGTCATTTCCCTTTGCATCTCACTATAATAAGAAAGAGTTTTCTTTAAAGTTCACTCTTAGTTACTGCTTCGTTGTTTGTTATTTGGAGGAGTCTCTCCAGATATCTTTTAAAAGTTTTTTGTCATTCTGTCCACTTTTAATGTTCTTAAAGTGTACAATCCAAGTTTAGTCGGGTGTGCTCAAGGCAGAATATAAATTCTTTCTTTGTGACAAGATAAACAAGTGAATATCGTGTATAAGATCCTCATTTACTTTGAAATGAAATCAATAAAGCTTAGATATGTCACGTTGTCATAGTTAACATTATTATTTTACACATGACAGTTAGACTTCTTTCCTGTTATGAGAATGCTGGAAGTAGTTACGCTGCGCAAGAAGCAGGAAGGTCAGAAGCAGAAGCAGAGCTTTATGCTTACGTTCCACTTCTGAATGGTATATTTTATTTGTAATGTGCATAAATAAAACAAAGAAACTGTGATAATTGTCACGGGAAGGCTAAAGATTTGATTGTTAATACTGCGTGCGGAGATTACGGTGTTTGTTATAGGACGGATAGCATGTAGACGGACTTCACTCTGACCACATTCGCTATTGTATATTTGTTAATTTTAATAAACTCAAGTTGCTAGAAATGTAACGCTATTTTCAAATTTGGGCTTATCTAGTCTGATACTCTGCCAACCCATTATGCACCTATTGCCCATTTATAGGTGGTATATATTGGTTTAACGTCTTCATCGGCTTGTAATTTTACTGGAATATGACCTTCATCGTTGTTATGCAAAAGAATCATACCTCCTTAATTGCTTTCAAGGTTTTAAGTCAGTATTACCATTGACTGAACCACTATACAAGCGATAATTTTCCATCTCGTCAAATTAGGTAGTACAATATCATTAGAACCATCATGAAAATTATTCGCTATTAGGATCTTAGTTTACCTGTGATCTGTCTAACCTGCTCTTGACGTGTCACTTAAAGGAAATATCATAACTCTAGTTAAACAAAACAAAAGACTTGAAGCAAAAAATAATCTGAAAAAAATAAACAGAGACTCTCCCACGGCGCGCATTTACAATTCAAGGAGGTCGAAAGTTTCCTAATTGATTGTTTCGGGGGTCTCCTAAGCCTGCTTTTAGTCGAAAAAAAAACTTTTTCAATCAACCGGCCTTAGTTCCAAAGACGAAGGGTCGCGCGGGGCACTCAATTAGCTCTAATGAACAGATGGTTTTATATGAAATGAAAACAACTGTCTCCAAGAGAGATTCAGATGATAAATTAAAGAGCACCGTATAATGACACTTACATATGCCGAATTATTAATAAAATATATACGAGTAATGATAAAATCGCTGTACTAATACTTACATTAATACTCAAGGGAATTAATTAGACCATCAAATTGAACAACTTACTCTAAGGAATTAACATCGCAATCATGAAAAGGTTTTACCAATATATTTGGAACGAGTAAGTTTTGATGTTTTTTATAGAACAGAGGATTTTTCCATGTTTGTTCCAACGAGAACATTGGTTACTGTAATTTTTACGTTATGCATGTTAAACATGGCACACTTTTAAATTTTTTTTTCTATCACAGTTCTAACCATTTTTTTTAAATGAAATGAAATTTTATTTTAAACAGCTTACTTAATTATAATAACTGTTGTTTTAAATCTTGTTAGGTCACTAAGTCAGAATTGGTTAGGTTAGGTTTGAACTATGACCAGTGATATAAATAAGTATAGTGAGTTTGACAATAGGTGAGTTCACTTCAAATTAAAAAAAAACGGAAAGATAGATCACGACTGGGTGACCTCATTGTAACATTTAATTTTCATTACATGAAATACATTTTATACTATTATTATCGCAATAAAATTACAGGTACACAATATTAAAAACAAATATAGATTACAATTAATAATTTAAAGAAATGCTTTCAATAGAAAAATATTTTATGATGACAAATATTCCTTCATTTAATCGTCAGTGATTTATTTGTATAATGTGTAATATTTGTGTTTTATGTCATAGACGAATTTATAGATGAAGGGATAATAAAAAGTAATTTAATTAATAATATTTAAAGTATATTTTTTCGAACCTTATCTCGCCCAATCACAATCCATTCGGATAGAATTTACCTATATTGCTTTGATCGAATATCGATATCAATTTTACGACGATGTGTGATTTGCACACCAAAATCGAATACCTATTTTACTGGATCTGTCGCAAATTGTTTCATTCGACCGCTCGGAAATGAAACGCCACTAATTAAGTGCTCACCGGTGGCCGCCGTCCGGGCCCGTGCTTCATTATGTCCACCGCTGTCATTTGTTTTTGGTGTTTGTATTGAAGCTTAGGAAAAACACACTCGGCTTCATTAATACGATCTATTTAGGATAATTTGTTTGTACATCGCTTCGTCAATAGCCTATATAAAGTTATAAGATCTTATGTAGAGCTATCTTCTAATTCTACTACGCTCTATATGCTCTAGCTGGACAAGACCGTTTTGTTTTTCGAGGAGGAATCCGTTTACGGACCTACCCGCCACTGGCTAAGCGGCGGGCGTGTGTGGGGCTCACCTAGTGCCTCATAAGACTGGCACTGGGAATACCCACTAAAACTCCCCGGTATCTCTATTGCCCATCGCGGGGCTGACCCGGGTTCTGCCGAAGCAATTCCGCCGACTGGGCTTCGCGCTAATGAAGATTGCCCAGAGCTACTTGGGCAATTCCAGACGTTGCGGCCTGTGCAATGCATGCGTGGGAGCCACCCACGCACGTGACAGCTGGACAAGACCTGTTTATACAAACTGCAACAGTCTAAATATTTGGCTTGGCCGCACGATTAAAACTATATATGTTTCGTAAGTATTGACATCATATCCTGAATTTTGTTTAACTGGTAATTATAACAATTATCATTTTTTGAACCCTCACAATTAGTATTTGAAATACACTTCGGCTCTACTAAGACGTCATTATAATAATTAGCTTTGCCACGCTGCAATCGATAGACAATAATCTTCAATTATTGGAATAACGTAATACATTAGCAAGTGTATATCATAAGCTCCTATGTTGTGAACGTAGTTTCCTCTTATTTTTAGAGGTCGGGGGTGGTGAGGATGGGGAGGATGGGGAGGGTGGGGGCTAGGTGCGAGGTCACTTATAGTAGCACTATTGTTGTACTAATGGTGCTTCTACTTCCTAATGAAATTCAATTCCAATTGTGTACCTATGTACTTAAAATGCTAATATAGTTTTTAAAATGAGTCTGTAATAACCTATATAGATCTTTGTTGTTCAAAAGAACAATATTTATTTATAATAATAATGATATGCTACGACTCTGCTTTTATAAATTCGTCACTAGCTGTTATACTTTCCTGTATTTCAATGACTGTGTAGTCATTACTTCGTAACTACGCGTTATAGAGCTCTTCAAAAAATACAAAATACTAATGAGACGTTCCGTGAAAGTAGTTTCAACGGCAAACATCTTGAGTTCCGAGCAAAAAGTGCTCGTTGACGAATGCCGTACAGATCCTTTACATAGCCACAAAGGAACCGCGGCATTGTGTTTCGAGTATTACAAGCGAACGTATTGAGGTTGGGTGTTTGGGAGAAGAGTATAGCGATTACGGAAAGTTATTGCGAACTAAGCAGATTCTTTGTGCTTACTATCAAGTAAGCAAGAGTGCTCCTGCGGCTTTCTTAATGTATAAACGAAGCATTTACCTTGGGAAGCAAATAGTGCACCTAGAGGAAGTGCAGCTAATCACTGCCCGAAGAATCTGGAAATTTCTAGAATCAACGGGGCAGTGAACACTAAAAAGCTGCAATAAAAGATCAATACCGGCTGAAGTAGCCTATAAAGCTCAAAAGCAAATAGAATAATGAAGTAAGCACGAAAAATCTGCTTACTTCGTAATGTAGTGGATACTCTTTGGGCGATTTTTGTCACGTATGCATAAAAAAATTAAACAATTTCATAATCAACAGGCTTTATATGTTAAACTGCTGACCTTGTGCCTGACAAGAGGGTAATATAATATAAGAAAAGATAGAGCAATACCATCGCTTCAGCACTATAAAAAGGAATTTACATTATAAAACGAATAATTATACTAAAAGAGAAAGGAATTTCGGAGAAGGAAGTGTCAAGTTAGAACACAAATGTCGGTGTGAAGAACAATTAATTACCAGTGAAGTGATGCTTATCATTCGCGTAGAAAACCTCTAAATCTTGATTGAATTATTATTAAAATAACTCATTTGACATCTTGAACAAAATGGTGCGTAGTGACTGTCAAACACCTCATCTTATTACGAACCAATTCAAAAATTCGGTCGCTTACGTGAAATGTCACAAAAATGCGGCTTACAAGTTCATGTATCGCATTTAATGTGTAAACCACTTTTTTATTTAGTTTGTTTGAGAAAGTTGTGAGTAATGAGGTTACTTACCAACGCTGTAGTCTTCTTACGGTCGTTTATATTCATTTTCTAAGTACCATTCATATTAATATGCACCAGCAGTGCTATTGATGATACTTGCAATACTAAGTAATGCTTTAATATTATTTATGATTGTTTTTTTTACCAATTATTTATTTATTTATTATTATTATTACTTTGACATTTAAAAAAAGCTTAAATACTACTGACATTATTATAAATTTGCATGCTGTAGATAAAAATATATGGTATATGGTTTAATACGCTACATATTACTACTTTTTTTGTCGTAGAGGTCAAATGCATTTACCTATCATTACTACAGTACGGTACCAACTTTGGGGTATGTGGGACTCAGGGTAGAGGCGTTCCCCCACTACCCATTAGACATCGTCTCCGGGCTGACCGGCTGACCGCCATAGCGCATGTTGGCGACGACTCGGGCTTGCCCGAAAACATTTCGACATATTACCACCTATACCAAATACTATATTCACTCTATTTATGGAAAATAAGTGATTTGATTTGGTTTGATAGGGTATTAAATAAGAAATTTTTCCTTATAGTAAATATGTTCACGCGCAAAACTTGCAAGGAGGCTTTGTAGCGGGAGACATGCCGCCTCCTTGAAGTATTGAAGAGCGGCGTGTGACATTTTAGAAAAAAGCCGAGATAGGCGATCGCTTTTTGTTTTTTATTTCTTCTAGATTACTACTATTTCTTTTATTTTACAATAGATTGTAAATACCATGTTTAAATATTATATTTAATACTTTTTTAATCTCTTGTATTATTGTTAATAAATATTTGTGTGGTCTTGAATGAGACGATTCTGTCAGCGTTATTTGTGATTTTTATTTGAAATTCAAAATAATTGACACACACTGTAATACACACACATTCAGAAACAGTATCTCACATGTAGTGGATAAATACCCAATTTCGCTTTGCAAAATTTTTTAAAAGTATATTTTTATTAAAAAAAAAAATTATTTTAGACCCCAACCTAAGACGGCAGTGACGTCTTTTGAGCCCGACTCGCATTGAAGCCTAACCATGCAAATTATGAGGTATACACATCATACGCTTATATTCTCGTTGTAGATCCATTTGCTGTTGGGATCATTATGTTGAGGTAGAACTACTTCGTAACATTGTAATTTCGCTCTCGTTACAGGTTTATTTAACAGTCTTAAATAACGCCGTATCTTAAAAATTATTTCATAATATTCGTACTATGGGGACAAGAGTTCAAAATAAGGATAGGTTGGTGTTGTCAACAGATTGTGACGTCATAAATATGAAGCTTACTTCGGTTGTGTGACTTAGCGTTATTTATATTTATATAGCAATTTTTTGAAATATGTTCATTTATTAATAAATATGTAAATATGTTGTAGTTAGAGGTGTGGTCATATATGTTTTTTGACCGCATAGAATAGACATACTTTCTTCTCTGACTACGGCAAGAATTAAATCGGATTTATTTCAAAAATCAAAATGTATCTAATTTCCTAAATTTCAACTAAGCAAGTGATTTATCCACAAGGCCTTGAAATACGTAAGGTCATCCAGAAATTGAAATGATTAATTACTAAACCACCATTTTTACTTTGGAAAATTAGTTAAAATGGATTTGATAATTGTGTTCTATAAAATAAAAAATATGCATTGGTACGTTCTTTTGTAATTTAAAAATATTTTGATGGTATTTGATAATAATAAACATTATTGCACAAAAATAATATACAGAAGTAAATTAGCATACAGTCAAAATAAGCAACCGTACTGTTCAAAAGTAATATCTTTCAGGCACCATAAATTAGGAAAAGTAAAAGATTAACCAATGCGTTGTCTATTCTGCCATTTTATTGATACTATATACATTAGGCCTTACATCAAGGAACAAAATACGATAATCTCTGGTAACCTCAGTAGTTTGATTATGCCATAAGCTGCGCCTTCATGGGAGGAATTCCTTTTAAGAGCACTTAGTACAAGACTGGCATTTAAATGTTTCTATGAAAGTTTATGCAAACTCAGGGCAGTGTGTTAAGAAGCGAATATGGCGAATATTTGTATTTATTTTAGTTTACACGTGAGAAAGGTACATTCATACTCGTCTCAACGCAATAACTTATTATTATTATTTAAAAATCAATTTTTAACTCATCCCAGTCCCTCGAAAGCTCAAGGGATGGAAGTATACCCCAGGCAGAGGAGGCCAAACAGCCGAGAGTCAAGACGACAGAGAGAGGATTCAGCGGATAATTCTGGCGTTATCGAGTAAGTCTGCCCACTGGAGTCTCGCAATCCTTGGTCTATCACCAGCCCCTAATCGCTTCAGATGGTCGCAAAGAGAAGTTGAGACGAGACCATTGGTTGAGACTACGACTAGTATGATCTCAGGGGATGTCACCCTCCACACATCAGTAGCCTCGTGTGCTAGGTTCACACGCACGCGTTTCTAATCGGTCCATCAGCACGATATAAGGCTTGTTAGCCTAAACAGTCCTGTCCGTAATGATGGACCGGTACCAGTTCAACTGAGCACGGCCGTTTTCGAGCACTGGCTCCGGCAAGTACTTATAATAAGGTACCTTTTCACCTATCAGCCCTTTACGGTTCGCTGCTTAGCCCCGCTGATTCCAGAAATTACCAGATTTTTCAGGCAGTGATATGTTGCACCTTCTCTGGGTGCACTATGTGCCTCCCTAGGTAAATAGGACCGCAGGAGCAGAGAACGGTTTCGTCTGACTCCTGACTGAACCTACATACCACGTCTTGCTTCATACCCATTTGTTTGTTTAACAAATGTTTGTTAAATTTGCAGTGCCATGTAAAGATTCCTGTTACTACGTAGGTTTTGTGTCTTTAGAATTGTAGTAGCTCTCTAGACAGTTTACTGTTGAATTCTTTTATTAGGGCTTTCGAATGTTGTTGTCCTTCCAGAATATGATTGCTTGTGATTCCACAAAATGGTTCTGGACCGACCAGGGGAATCGTTTCCGTTAAAACGCAATATCTTAGCCAATGCTAGAAGCTCTGACAGATCTCATTAAACCATTAATTTACATTTTCACAGCAAACGCTGGACGTATTTCCTAAATAGCTTTATCGTGTACATTTCTTTTGTAATTCTTCTAAGCTAATACAAATAAAAGGAAAATAAAAATCATATATTCTTTTCTCGATTGTCAGTAATAAAATTAGGGTACCAGAACACGGAAAACCTTTTACAGTATGCTTTTATGAGTGATAGACATATTAACGTAATATTGGTTCCGAGAGAGTAACTGGAATTCATGGTTTATTTATGTAGGCGATGCCAGCTGATTGTAATTCGATACTATTTACTCGGAATGATACTACTTTATACCGGGAGAAAATATTTAGATTTTAAACCAGTTCAGCAGAAAACTTGCAGACTGGTATTATAATATTTATAATACCAGTCTGAAATATCTGCCTTTACTGAGATCCGAACCAGACCTGTGGCTAGGTAGACAAGAGTGAGTACCATCGACCTGATCGTCAAATTACAAATATATTGTACCAACCATGTTTATCAATAAGAATTATGGACTGATTATTGATTAATTATTATTATTGAAGAATTATTGATTAAGTTGTGAAAACATTTCAGATTAGAGAAAACCGTTAAGATAACTGTTTTTATATGTATCAAGCAGAACAATTTTACTTTGTTTCGGTACCCGAAATGTAATTTCCACAGTTTGGAGTACGAAATTAATAACAATATTTCCTTTAAAAACAATTATCTGTAACCAATTATTCCGATTGATCAAAACATCGATATTGGTTGGGCAATATCAAAGAAAGAATATGGTCATGCATTGCAAATGCCGCCTCATATTTCAGCAAGCGTTCCGAATATTCAATCGACTCGATTGTATAGCTTTAATCGATTACAGATTCGAGTCACAGTATCGTTATGGCGCACGTCCGATTCTAATCAGGTTGGATTTGAATTTGTTCATACAAATTTAAATCAATATCGGACATATTGATTTAAATTTGTATGAGTATCCAGGACTGACAGTCGGTGGAAAAATATCATTGAAAACCTTTGAGTTTCATTTTACGATGCCGTTGCGATGCCTTACGATGTAAACTAGGTTTATGAGTTATAGAAGAGATGGGATTGGATAGCTTCGAGATTCACGTGAAGCTAGTAAAACATAACGTTAACTAACTTTACATTTATAGACGAAAAACTGAACCCCTCTTTGCACATTACCAGTGGCCTACTTTGAAGGTAAATTCTGAAGTTGCGGACCGAATATTCGGGTGTTTTGTGCAGTGAAATACATTTATTCTGCAAACGGACACGGTGTCAGATTACAGTTATGTAACTTAAAACGCAGCTTATGTATGACAAACAAGCCATGTTTTGATAACTTAAAATAATTGGGATTTAATGGAGGATCTATTTTCTTGGTAAATGGAGCACGTAGTTTAATAAAGGCTATTTAACCATGAAAAACAACTGATAGTGCGATTCACGCCACCTATTGACAAATTTTATAACTTAAATATAACTATTTTTGTTACATTTTGTACACCTAACGGGGAACCAGTAGATAAAAGGACTTTTAAACTTTTTGGAAATAAAGATTGCAAAATCATAAAAGAAGTATTTTTCCTAAACATGCAGGCTTTTGAGAAAAGCGTGTTTTGTGTTTTAAATACATATCCATAGCAGCTCCATAGCTGTATGTCGTTGTGTTGGATTTTGTGTGTAAATGATGAAATGCGGGCTATAGTTACCATCTACAATCATGGCAGCAACGGTTTACTTGAAAAAACACTTTAAAATTAGAATATTGGAAACTAATAAATACGAAATAAGATAATAGATATTGCGCAGATGATTCTAATTTTTTTGACATTCCCTGAGAATAAAACGGAAAAATAACCTCAATTGTTTGTAAGGGGGAACAAAGTGCATACTCATTATTCGTTGATGTTGTAACAAAGATTCTTTCACAGGAGTATTTCAAGAATTGTACAAATTATTAACAAATAAACAAGATAATATTTTCTCAGTTTAATTAAAAGGTGCTTGGTTAAAAGACCCTGCATTATTTTGTAAATTACAAAGTATTTATTATATCTGAAACCCGATGAATGGTTCTAACAATGCTTCCAAACAATGTTATCATTATTATCTGGAATAATTGAGTCTTTTGAATATGTACCCACAAAGAGACTGTAAATTTGAGTTTTATTTACCTTTATGTAAACTGTAATATAATATTGCCTAGCGGTTAAACTCTGGCCCCATGGGCCGGGCCAAGTTATAAACTCTCATATTGTTTTATCTACTTTCGTCTAACATTCAGGTCGGATATAAGCGGTGGCGATTTACGTATCCTCAAGGGAAAAATGTTTGTTGGATTGTTTCCACTTCTCTTGCTCGCGTCGGTCCTCAAATTTGTGATTGGTAATAAAACTTTGTTTACAACTTTTGGAATTAGGGACGTTTTTTCAGGCTAAAAATTAGACGTTCGCAGAGCGTTCTTTGATCACGTCGAAGTTCTGATTTGATTTTGATGATCTTCAAATTAAAAAACTAAGATTGACGAGCATATTTTTTTTTCTGGTTTGTAGTATTATATCATAATTTATCGCATTATACTGATAAGTGAATTGGATTAGATCTTGATACACAAAGATCTTCCTCCAGCGGAAGAGTACAGTACGTAAATGGATTTCTCATAGAGACTCATAAAAAAAGCTCATACGAGGTTAATATTATCTTAATAATTTATCTGTATCGCTTAAAAACAAAAGAGCAATAGTTCACTTAAAAACAAAAGAACCTATGATAAATGCGCGCAGAATAAACGTCTACGCTGGGACGACGTATGTATGTGTAGGGGATAGTAAATATTTTGAATTTAAACACAGATGTCATGTATTACTTACATTTAAATATAAAGAAATTGGCAGTGTGTCTACAACATATGAAAATGTTTAAATAAATAATCATTCGTTTGACATCGTATCCCACTTTGCATGGAAACATAATTATAAACTTTTATTTTGTAAATTCCGCTGTCGCTCGTAAACAGCATTTTTATCAAGCTCACGCCTGAGACACATTGGTGAGGAGTTTTTATTATTGAAGTTGTTTCGAACAGAAAAGAAAGACAATCTTGTGTTGATTTTGTAGGACTTTTACTAAAGAAATGTTTAAAAACTTGATTAACGAAAAATATTTTAGTCTAGCTTTTGTTAAAGCTAGACTAATATAAATGTCGAATGAATGAAATGATAATGAATGTTGATAGATGTTTCTATCGACATTCCACGTTGATTTTATAAATTTTTCCATAGTTTCTTTATAAATTACATTATTATTACATAATTATTTATTTATATACACTGTTAGTATTAATATAAATTTCAATCATCATCATTTACTATTGTAATATACTTAAGCGGTTTTATAGTTTCAAATATTTCGTTATAATATAGTACAAAGGATACTATTATAAGGTTAACGAAAAATCACTCAACACGCATAAATAGCGCGCTCACTTAAAAATTCTTTTACTAAAAATAAAAACTTCAATATTTATCAGATAAATATGTTAAAAGGTAGATCAATGTCGTTTCTTTTCTGTTTATATATTAATGAAGGTAATCCTAGTATTATTTAAAATGTCTATGTACTTATGTGTTACTTATGTCTAAATTTTCGTTAAAATACTTGGTGATTAAAGAAAGCGGAGTTTACGTAAAGGACCGTACACCTACACTGAAACAACCAAAGAAATCTTCATTAAGAATATTCAAAAGATAAATTTAAAGTTAATAATTATAAATCAAACTCGCTAGGTGATTGTTAGCTGAAGAAATTGTGAGGGAACTTAGCAGTACTTCTTGCAAACTTTCTAAATTTGTCTTTCTTTCAATTTCAATGTTAGCCCCGAGTTTCTTCGTCGCATTAATTACTTATTGTTAAAGTTGTTACGCCTTATGAGGGGGATATGAAAAGAACTACTTAATTATTTCTTATTCATAAATTTTAATATTCAATCAAGATTCATATAATCAAGTTAATATGAATGTAAATTCAACTGTATTGTGTTGAATATCAAAATTAGCAACATGATTCTTCGTTTACACACGATGTTACAAGCTATTCTTGTAAAATCAAATGATAACTAAGAAAAAAGGGGATTTTAGTTTAAAGAAACTGCACTTTATACAAAAAAAAATTATGTAACAGATGTGTTTTGAAATTATAGCTGTTACATTCTTAAATTCTTGATCAATTTAAAAACGTTTTTCGTGTAATATAAGAATACTAATTTAGACTCTCATTAATGTTCGACATCGATTGTTTAACTTTAAACAAAGCCGAAACTCATTTCTTTTTTTATGTTGCCCTTCAAAATAATTCTTTACGCGTTAATGTGATTTGTGAAGTACCCACAAACCAGATACAATATATATTGCACTGTAAAAGAGAAGCTGTCGGGACAAAGGTAAAAAAAAAGTTATTGTAATTGTGTTTAACTAATATAATTTTGTGATTGTAACATAAGTAATATATATATTACACAAAATTCTATCATTGTCATTATTACATTGATATCGAGTTCTATCATATTGAAAATCAAAAATTTTATCGGTCTGTGGGTTATGGTCCATATAAACTTTTGTATTTCCATTTCCCAGGCGTTTGTTTTATCTGGAAAATACTTAAAATATTAATTAAAAATAATACTTTTACAGACTGGGCATCACAAGTTTCAATATTTGAGCAAACGTTTACCAGGGCCCTATTAATTAAACATTAATATTCTAAAATTATGTAAAATAGTGACATATTTGTTTTGTCTTTATTAATTCATACGACAAGTAGTAATAAATTCACTATTGAATAACGTACAAACATCATAATTGTAAATGTTGATTTTAAGTTTAAATGCCTAGAAAAGGCCTGTCTTAGAAAACATTGTATTTACATTTGGTAAATATTTGGCCCACGGTGAGACTTCCTTTCTGAATTGTACTATAATTTACAATTTCTAAACTAGTAATTACAATTGTGTACACTTATACACTTCATAGTTTTTATTGTCAAATGCGTACCTTATACTACTAACCTTGTTTCAACAGTTGTCGAGATAGCAATAACTTTATTTCCTGGCTTATATTTACTATCAGCCGACCAAGCAAACATGGCGATAATATTAATGAAAACTCTACTATCAATTGAAAAGTAATATATGCCCTCATAAATTCGTTATTCACAGATCCCTGAAAGATAGGTTTTCAAATCAGCAAAATGATTTCTTTTTACTCATACTCTGAAAGTAATTTATTATTTACCTCCGTTACCTTCGTAGATATTATTTATACGCAAATTCATTTGGTTTTTAAATATATAAAGTAAAAGTAAAAGTTCACTCTCAACAATTGTTCAAACTGTCAATAATTTCAAATATTACTTGTCCAAAGATTAAACAATTGTTTGTTGATTTAAAAAAACGATTTATTTATTTAATTCAACATTGTTTCAACAGCATTTTTTATATATACATAATATAATGGCCATAATATAATGGCCATATAAAGCCAATTAAAGAAACTTTCTTTTTTGGAAGAAGCAGTAAAGAATTGTAAAAAGCAAGATTATTGGGTTTGTGTTAATAGTTAAATGTAGTTATGAAAGTAAAAAGTGCTTTTGAATATTGCTTGTATATTTAATAAATCATCTATTATCAGTGTGAAGGGAGAACAAAGCCTCTTATAAACGAACAAATGGAAATAAGTAATGACATTCAAGTTCAAGAAAAAGAAGAAAAAGAAGAAAAAGAAGAAAAATAAGAAAAAAGAAAAATAAGAAAAAGAAGAAAGAAGAAAGAAGAAGAAGAAAAAGAAGAAAGAAGAAGAAAATAAGAATTCAAGAAGAAGAAGAATCATTCAAGAAGTTCATGAAGTTCAAGAGTTAAATAAATAATTTGCGGATAGTTATTCCTTACCCGTCATTACTTACCTCATAATGAGAATTTTTAATACCAGAATATATCATTTCAAATATTGCAAACTGTCGTGTCAATAATTGCAAAGAAAACTGAAAAAATTAGAAACGAGATATTTAATATTTGTTTAAAAATACAGAGTGAAATGCAATTAACATATCCTGTCATTAATAAGCTAATATCACGATTTATATAATATTAATAAATTTTATTATTTTTAACATGATCACGTCAAAATATTTTAAGTTATGGAAGGGCGGAGTACCCTGATATATTTTATCTTGATATAGGACCGGGCCTGGAGCACTTCGACCCAATGGGATTTTATTTATTTATTTATTTAATAATTTTTGTACACACAAAGACAATTAAAAGGACACAACAGAATATAAGAGAATTGTACAAAGGATCTTTTGTGCTTCCTTTATTAGTGTCTGCTGTCCTGGAATAGCTCCAAGATGTAATTACTAAGTACGTTCGGAGTCAGCAGACTTATATCTTGAAGACTGGGGTAGCCCAGTCCAAAGAGACCCATTATTTTCCTAGCAAGAGAATCACAGTTACATAGGCTGTGTTCCCTATTGTAGGTATTTTATGCTGAAAAGGAGATCCT
The DNA here is from genome assembly GCA_943193645.1 of Acentria ephemerella. Classification (NCBI taxonomy): domain Eukaryota; kingdom Metazoa; phylum Arthropoda; class Insecta; order Lepidoptera; family Crambidae; genus Acentria; species Acentria ephemerella. The sequence goes on along the minus strand of OW971886.1, from coordinate 2,141,031 downwards.
AGCTATTCCAAGACGGCCGGGGATACGATAGATACCAATATTAATAGAGTAGAAATGGAAAATTATTAAATTTTCACACTCCCCGTTATATTATTTAGCCCAAAATAGCATCCATGGATAACAGAAACAAATTGTTAGGTATTCAATAATAAGCATATTTTGATATAAATAGAATAACCAGAGACCATATGCTTGTGGTTATCATACAAACATCTACCCCAGCCGAGGCTTGAAACCGGGAATCTTCTCCGAGAAACCTGATAAGGGCGCGTTTGTTAGAAATTCCTTGGAGTATTGATACATTTTTATGTAAATGAAATGAGTATTGTCAGAATTATCAAAATTTTAGTTGTCTTAAAAATAAATTGATCTGAGCTTAATTATTATTAACTTAATTATTACCAAAACTTGTCTATTTTCAAAAGTGTCACTCCTCCAGTCGTTTCATTTATTTAAAAGCTATTGAAAAGAGACAAGAAATCTATGGACTTACCAGAAATTGAATGTGTTTCGATATATCTTCCGAAACTATTGACAAATCTTTGAATGCATTTATCAAATTTGATAACTTATTGAGATTTGATTTGTAATTTATCAGCCCAGGCAATAGAAATGTTTCACGATGTTCCGATGTTATAACATTTTTTAAGTTGTCATGAATTACTCGTACTTTATAATAAACAATAAGAAATAAAAATATTCTCCACACTGGCTCCAGTGCTATAGCGAGAAACGACAAATTCCATAGACAATTAACAGTTACTGATATTAGGCTACACTCTACTAAAAATACATAACCGAGTAAATAAAGAAGTTTCATTATGGTTACAAAGCTTGTTAATATTGATATTACAACACCAATTTCCCAATAAGCATCTTCAAATGAAATATACTCGTCCATAGCACTTAACTTCAGAAAAATCTGTTTCATATTTTTCAATTCAAAGATATTGTTAATCACAAATACCACCCAAAACTCAACAAAATAGTGCGAATTCAATAATACTTTCTGCCATGTTAAATTTGATTGGTTTAATGAAGTTTTTGTATAAACTACTGACGTTATGATTGAAACGAAAAAGAAGTAAAATAATTTTAATTTCTTTACGGGTTTACATCTTTTGTCAATACCGATTATAAATAAGGTTGTTGTCATCAACTGCACATGCTGCATTACTTTGTTGTCACTCATTATATGTATTATAATATGTTTTCAAAGAGTTGATTTTTTAAATAATACTTTATTTATTAACAGCCTACTTTATATTGGGACGACAAGATACAGCAAATTCCATATGATAACTGACATTATTTATGATCTACAAAAGCTTTTACAGTAATAAGATCAGATAGCAGTAGTATTGTATTATCATGTACGTTACATATTTTAACAGTTCCATTAATTAACTGTTCAATAATTTAAGATCATTTGTGTTTGGGACTATTGGGGCTTATATGATGAACTGCTCGCTCGTTGTCAATGTGACATTAAAAACTGTGAATTTTACTTATTAATTTTGCATAAGGAAATAAAGTTTAATATAAAACACTATGTAAATCGGTATAGTTACACAGTCCTTTATATCATACTTATAGTGAGGTCATATATCATGAGAGTAAGAGTACATAGTATTTTCAGATCACATTGAAAACGAGCGAGCATCAAAAGAAGCTAAAATAGATTCTAACACAAATGCGGTTTATCACAAAAGAGGTTTGATCTCTTTTGTCAGAGTTTAAAATGTCATTTGACAGATGGAATCCTTTGTAACTATACTATAAGGCTTATACAGGTAGAACCTGGGTTATACCATTGAATATTGACATCAAATCGTGCGCTTCAGATATTCAGCGGGGATTTTAAGACAGCCCCAAAAACAGCCATATAAATACTGGCAATTCAGAAGTGATGCAAGGTCGTGATGGGTTTTTGTAAATTTTAAAATGTTTTGCCAATTTGAAATACTCAAGCGCGTCAGGTACCTCGTCAGGTATTATACCCGCGATTCAGTTTGATGTCCCGATTCTGTTGACCCATAAATTGACGATTATAATTTTGGAGGAATCTTCTTATTCTCAGAACGAGGAAAAAGTCTACCTTACAGAACTCTTGAATTCGGATTAAAAAAAAATCCTCTTTAACTTATCTGACACGCTGGAGTATTTCTGACGATCGATTTTTTTTAATATTCTGATGGCCTGCCCTAGACAATATTAAGGGCTTATCCATAGTGGAGGTAGACAATAGGGTGCAATGTAACCAAAGTCCCCTATTGGGCTCTCTTGCTATAAGTTCAATATATACGATGTCGAAAACTTCAAAAACGAGAAACAAATAACATCTTTAGTGAAAGGAAACGAATATCCAAGGATAGGGCAAACGTACACACTTGGACAAACTGGCCCCGGTTAAGGCGAGGTCACAACCATCCTTCAAGCTCGCGTCGCGTGCAATCAAGACGGATTGCGAGCTTAGGCCTGTCGCGTGTCAACGCACCCAGTATAATACTTCAACATGACTCGTGTGGCAATTAATCGATGTATTCTATAGAATACAAAATAGAAACACCTTATATTAAGCTGTGCTTTATTGATGGAAAACGATTTACTTTATTGATTTTGCCACTTGACATTATAAAATTAAAAGAAAATATTACTGGTATTTTTTTTTAACTTATTTTTAACAAACTTCAAATAAGGAGGTTCTATATTCCCCTGTATGTATTTTCACCGGTTTCGCTGTCAAATCTGAAAATAATTTCAAAATTTTCTGAAATAATATATTTTTTAAATTTCTTTTGTAAATTTAAATTTTTATACACGAATTACATGTTTCATATTTTTTTCTTAAGCTATTTTGAGTATTCTCCGAATTGTGAATAAAAAGTTTAAAATTAAACTAAAAGCCGATTAAAAAGGCAAAAATACTTTAATGTAAAAAGTTATCAAATTTTAAATAATTCTTGGAATTTGGTGCTAGGTTGTTTAGAGAAACAATAGAAAGTTAAGCTCCAACTAAAAAATAATTTAAAATGAGATAATCCTTTTAAATTCGTTGTTTTTTTCTTTTTAGTGTTATGGCAAAGGTCTTAGTTCAAATCTTTTTTAAACATATTTTTTCATTAAGCCCACATTTTTCAAAAATGGTACATAATATTTACTATGGTTCTATGAAAGTTGGCTAAGTCAGTTGTTTGATTCATTATAAGAGGTAATAATGTAATGGTTTGATTAATGACGAGCGACGAATTAGAATCCGTCGAAACCCACTTTAATATTGCTGCGTGTAAGAAATTATTACATTTATCACAAAAATTTATAACAAATTTATCTTTATTCATATATCATTGCCGTTACATACTTTGTGAGTCATAAAGTTTTATTTTAATAATATACAAATCGTGTTATGTTTGTAGTCAGATCATTTATATTATATTTGGATAGCCATATTATGGGAGTCTAGTCCACCATCTTGGTCTGTCCGCCATATTGGATTAAGAGTCGAGTTGTTATATTATAGTGTTCTTCCCAGCACGCTTTTATTGTATCCGTTATATTGAATTAGAAAGACGTCATATAACTAACCATGCATTGTCGAAACAATCAAGAATGCTTTAAAATTCAGTTGCAATATTTAAACGTACAATCATTGCAAGTTAAATGAAACCTTGTAAAATATTTATTTATACGCTCATATAGTTCTAAGCTTTATTGTGACAAACACACAGAACATTTTTCCTTATAAACGCAACTGAGATGGATAAGGGGATTAGAGGTGCGCGTGTAAGCGGCCTAAGCTTTGACTGATGCCTACTAATATACTGAGAGGCTCGGACCAGCTTACAACATAGATGAATAATACGATAGATAAGGTATTGCAAATTCGGACCATTAAAGATTAAAACAATATGTATATTACTGACTGTAAATAAAAAGGGGCCTGGTAACAGGGAAGAAGGGTTTATTTTGTAAATAATAATAATAACTTAGAGCAAATAAAACACTTCCAAATCACAAAATCTAAGATGACAGACTAGCTGTCCAAAATTAAAACTATATACATAAGCCAAAGGAAAGTAAAAAGGCGTATTTAGCTCATATTTAGCCAGTTCGTAACAATGTATTATGATCTTTATTGATTAAATGGCTTATATAATTATATTTATTGGCATATTTAGGTATTTAGTGTCAATGTAAGCGTATTTATTTGATTAATTTATTATATTTTTTTCATACCTCTCAATCGGCATACATGTCTTTTTTATAGTTTCTACTGGTTGATTGGTAGGGAATGCCTAAGGCTTTAAGTCCGCCAATCGGGATTTTGTGTAGTGAAGAATAAATAAGGAATACATCATTATATTAAAACATACACGTTATGAAATTGAAATTGGTAAAATTATTCCGAAGCTTGTGGCGATTCTTCGGGCATTCACTTTCACTAAAATGAAGTTACTTGGCTCTCTTTTATTCCAATTCGATATGAAATGGATAGAATGACTTTAAGGGACTTCAAATTACTTGACATTGAGACAAGCCTTTTGACTTATTGGTATTGACATCTTTTATGATGCGTGTTAAAATTAAAAGCCCATAATTTTAGAAACGCCAAATGAAATTACCGGTAGTTCGTCTTTTTCTGATCGGATTTAATTTAAGTTTTAATTTAAATAATTTTCAATAAAACAAAATATCCAAACTATAAAAAATGTCGGACAACTTGAAAGGAACAAAACTTCAACAAATAAAAAAACTACAACTTCGCTGCATATAAAGTAAATTCTCATATGCGCTTGTTTGCATATTCAGCTCGTTCTAGCTTAATCTAGAAATAACTGGTATTTACCGGATGCGCTCAGTTTTTTCACCCAGTTGTTTTACAGTTAGCTTTTGTAATGTGCCAAGTGTATTTTGCTTATGAATATAAATTAGGTTTTGAATATTTTAAATCCAGTTGTGTACACGAATATTTTTGAGTGAACAAATGTTTACAGTTGCCATGACAGGCTTATTTCGACCCATTGGGATCTTTTGTCCAGAAATTAACAGGTTCACTGTAGACTGGTTCACAGGATGAGTGAACCACAAGGTTTACTCTACCAGATGCAGGCTTTGGTACACATTCCTGTTATAGCTAGGGCATCACATCGACTTAAGAGATGTTCCGCCGATTCCTAGTATTACCGAGTATGTACTAGACAAAGATGTCTTAGGGAGTGTTGCATTTTGTGTAGCTTGTGGCTAGTGACTGTAGTTCTGTGAGCACTCTTATTAAAAATGGAACTGTTTGCATTGGCAAAAAGACACAGATTAAATAAGAGTCAGCGGTACCACTTGGAAGGCACTGAAGATGTAACCATGAGAGTCGGCCGTGAAGAGGAAGAGGGACCGTAGCGACATGGCGTAAGATGAATACTTCGTAGGGAGACAAGAAGATACGTATTGAAAAGAGCCCTGAGCAAGTAGCGGTGCACTCTCCAGGGTTCCAGACTGCATAACGAATAATTAGCAAAGAAAAATTTTTTTACTCCATCTACCTACTTCGTCATCTACTAAATGATTAGTGAAAAAGGTTGAACAACACAATACACCTGGATATCTTGTTGTTGAACCTTTTTGCGTTTTTATTATATAACGTTGTGAGTGTATTAAAAAATAATTTGGATCTTCTGAGCTTTTCTTGTCAATCCATTTGATAACCAGTTGGGTCTTGCTCTGTTACTTTTTTGTATTTACCTGACTCTACATAAATACCTTGTGTTAACATATGGCCATTATTAGAAGCAAATAACTCTCCATAAAACTTTATTAAATAATTTTAAAAGCACAATGTATTGAAGGTTACAATGAATCAATTTTACGATAGCGTTTGTCATATTGTTCTGATGCGTAAATCCGTTAAAAGTTCACAAATTTATTGACCTTTCAGCTTGTTCCTATTATTAATGTTTACCGAATCCCATTAGTTAAAATTAAACGAAGCGCCGAGCTTTTAATGCAGTAATTATTACCGCATCGTTCATTTTAATCAGCAGATAATTTTGATATATTTAAAGTTATAATCTCTTTGTGGTTATAATAGTGTGGCATTTTATGGACTCATAAATAAAGTAAAACAAGTGATTTAAAATTATCTAAAATAAATAATTCTTTCATTTATATTATCAGATAAGACGCAATTATTAATGTACGAAGTCCAGCAATGAGGCATGAAAAATATTTTGATGATGATATTAATTTAAACTGTTATGCGCTTCAATTGATCGCCTGTTTTAGGTTAACTCTGAAACTTTATTGAATTACCTGTCCCTCTTTTATTTAGTCAAATAAAAAATCATAACTTCAAGTAAATTAATACAACTATTCACTCTTATATACCATGTGAAATATAGTCAGTAAATTTTTAGACGATTACAAAATAAATCGGCCATATATGCATTTGTGTTGAGATTTTAAATTTAGAATCAAACAACGCTTGTTAAATAATTAATAGATTCTTTAATTAACTTTAGTATCCTATGTATTTATAGAAAAGAGTAAAGTTAATTAACGAATGACGCTGATTTTGTACAATTTAAAATACTAAACACGGGGACAGTAAGTAAATACATAACAATAAACCTGAAACCAGTCCTGAATGAGAAAATATAAAACGAAGCACGATCGCTTGCAGAATACGAATGGGTGTTTCATCTTATTAAATTTTTATTAGGAAGGAACTAGGAAGAGCTATAAGATACTCGTATATTATATAAAGGTGGTAGGCTTAATCGCCTCTGTGGTCTAGTGGCTTACACCACTTACTTCAGATCTGGATGCCCGGGGTTATCAGCAGAAATTCCTTGCTCGGTTTGGTTAATGATAAGCCTATGTCGGTCTGGATAGCTACCACCAACTTGCCTAAGTTTGCACTATAACATTAATATCAATAGCATTGTTGTATTCCGGCAATTGGCGGTAATATAGCCAGTTCCTCGGTGGTTAAGGAATCCGAGTGAAGTTCCCTACCTAAAAGTTAGTCCAAGAGGAACCTTGTAATAAATAAAATGCAGCTTCAGCGTTACTAAATTGATATTAATGCTTTATAAGTTTATTGTCGTAGTGATTTGAACAATCCGGTTTTCATAGCGAAGAAAAAGCAAATGTTTGTGCCCAGTCGTGGGACATATTTATATAGACTTTTACAGATTTCATAATTATTTATTAAAGATTTGTTTTTCAGAAATAAAATAATTAAGTATTTGATTTACACTCGTTTTATTAGAATAGATATATTAAACGTGTTCTTAGTAGAACAAACTTTATAAACATCTTGTGACATAACAAGTAAACGAGCCACAGAACCTCCTAATTATATAACTATTTAATATTTCTGGTATTTCTGTTAAGTTGGGGAAAAAGTTTCTTCGCATTTTATATGAAAATTCAAGACATTTTTTTTAAAAGTTAATTTACATTTCATTACAGTATATATGTATTTTATTAAAGTGTATATTTTCAAACTTCACAATTTTTTTCGTGGTTTGCGTGGCATTTTTCCTCTTTTATAATAACAAATTTTAAAATGTTTCTAATTTCTTCATTCGATTCACTCATTTTGATAGAAAGAAAACAAATGAAAAATAGTGGGAAATAAAATTTTCCTACTTTGATTCTTTTTTTGAATTTCACGTTTTTAGTGTTGTGAAAACCAGCTAGATACAATTAGTACAGCCAAAGATATTTTATTACAAGTTTATACATACTTTATGCGTGAAGAATTTTCCCCCGACCTAATATTATATTTTAAATTTTATTTTAGCGCACTATTTGATGAGCATGTAAATCAGCCCCAACACTACAAACTGACGGGTAGGACATGTTTTGAAAAAGAGTTTGTAAGAATAGGCTCGTTTTTGAGCTGAGCCAGTACCATTTCCCACTTCAAATGAGGCTCCTACAGTTTGGCAATATGTTCTTATACATTGAAGTTCTTGTACTATAATGACATTTGATGTGATGAGTAATGTATACACACTGATGATAAGCAATAACGGAGTCCATATGTGAAGATAACTAGTGCAGCTTGAAATATACTGCCGTAGCCACCTCCACTTTGCCGCCCCAAAAAGTATTTGCCACGCCTCATTTAATGGAACCCATGTTGTATCAAGGAATACGTGTGCTGGTATGCTTTTTAATTGTTGCCAGTATTCATAAAAAGGGGAAAGGTGCTATAAGATCTTGTTACTACCATGTTACATTATAGACGAGTAAACGAGTATACCTCATCATTATCATTAAATGAGTATGAGGAATCACATTTTTGGAAAAAAATTAGTACATTTTAAATCAGACAATTTTAAGTCAAAGATTAGCATCTTTGTATCTATTACGTTTTTTTTCAGAATAGGCTATTTGACAACTTTTTAATTCTACGAGCTACCGGAAGAAAATATTTGAAGCATGCAAATTTGCCATAAATTCTCTTTAGTGATTAAATAAATTTAAATGTTCCGCTTTAATTTACACCTCCATAAATTTAACAGCGTAATGAAAACGCCCGTAAATTTTATCATGATTACAATTCAACTTTGTATTGAAACAGTAACATTTCTTCATTAGGCAAGTTCGAGTTAGCGAACTAACGTTAATTTGGACCGGGGCAATGTTCTCGAGACTTTGTTTACCCTGGATAGTACGTAGGTAGTAATCTACCTATTACCGTTATCTACTGCAAAATGAAATCTGTATTGAAAATAAAATCATTATTTTCCTTTCACACCATTTTGATTACTAAAAGAAAAAAGAACGACGCCCATAGGCAATTTCGGGTTTCTAATTAATTATGTTTTCTAGAAGTGAAAGTAGGTACTCTTCAAAAAATAACAAGTGATTAAGAATATAAAAATATACACCAACGCACAATCTTGATTATTGATCAGTAAGCAATTAACTTAAATCATTTTCGTGTTTTTACAATGTAATAAATTAGCAAATAAATTAAAAATTTCATTTTAATAGATCTGATTGCATTAAGATATTAAACCTTGATAAAATATATTTCTTATTATTTATATTCTTTGATATTTTGCTCGAGAATAGTAAAAGAAATAATATGCTTACTGACACTTATTTATTTGGACTCAAATGTAGAAAGTATTTTTTGGTTTTAATTTTTTATTCATGATAATCCTAAACAAAAAGTCCAAAATTATCATTTGTATCATCATTTTATAATTATTTTTTATTTATATTTATTCTCATTGTTCTTAAATTATTTAAGATATGCATCATAAGGTATTAGTTTCCTTATCAAATAGCAAAAATTTTATTTCGAACAGAAGTCCAAAAAGTACGCTGTATTATAACGTTAAAATTGACCCTCCTAAAATTTCAGAGCACCAACGTTATTGAACTCTTATTATTTATGAGGTCGTAAATCAACTTTCGGATGTAAGACCCGGAGTCAATTATTGTGGTACTTTTTTGTAGCGATAGTTTTTCTTTCGAACAAAGCTATCTCGTGCAAACCTATTAGTTATTGTTTCAATATTTTTTATGATTTATTCAGTGAGGCGATTTCCTTTGTTTGGCGTCTTTGCAGTGTACAAGTTCAATTACCTTTTATTATTCTGTGTTGAAATATTTAAACAACATTTATATTAGTAATAGCTAGATCGTATTTGGTTGGGTATTTCTAACTGGTCACATCGCGTTCTTAAGGCGAAAGACAGGTGGGTTGAATGCCTCTTGCATTTTAACTAGATTCCACTGCAATATTGGTTTAATTACTGTAATATTTCTTTTCGAATTAAGAGTGCCCTAATGGAACTTGAAACATATAGTATAGTTGTATTCCTGTGGTAAGAAAGGTCCTCTTAATAATTTATACAAGTGTGTCCTACAACTCATAAGTTAATATAACAAGCTGCTATAACCGCTTGCTATTGTAATTAATACACATAACATAAGCCATTTATATAGCTTGCTACTCTTGTTGTATAAAATACAACATTTAAAAAAGTTTTATTAATATACTACATTTATATATTTTATTTTAATCTATAATTATTTAATTACCTAAATTACACAAGAAGTAATGATTGCGTCATTACTTTTTGTGCCAGTCAACTTTTATCTGAGTGAAATTTGAAAAGGAAAATATTGAAAGAAGTGGGCTTAATCTTACTAGTTTTTTCTTGCCATATATACTTTATCCTGCTCATATAAATAAAAGAAGGTAATAATTCCGAGTTTCATTTATGATATCTTATCTTTTAATAACTACTACTCTCAAAGAAAAGCATTACAATATTGTTAAAAGAAGCTATATTAATTTTCGCTCTTACAAACAACCGTATAATCGTCAGTGTAACGCTTAACTAAAATTTATTTTATTTACTAAAGAGTTTCAACACACAATAACTGCTGAACGGCGACTACGTAGGTTTCAGCTGTAGGCTGGAACTCGACTAATAAATGTAAACACAGTATTACATGTATTATACTAAAGAAGAACAATATACACTATTTTTAACATGAATATTGATGTAATTATGAAATCTTTCTTTGAATGTTTCGTTATACATACACCAACTAATAAGAGACACTCTCGACTTTTTCTATACATGGAGTTGTGGAAATAGACATTATTGTCATTATTGAGGAACCAGGAAAAGGCATTCCCGTCTTGTAGACCTATTGGGGACCTTTAAATGAATTTCCGACGTGAGCGCGGTTGCTATAGAACCGCTAAACAATTTTATGTAGGCAGATAAGATCGGGAGCTTTGCTTCGTCCTTCCAATGACCTTAATTTATAAAATCGCAGACGCTCTGAATAGCATTTGAGCTATCTTTTGTGATGTCAAAGTTCTAAGAAAACCTTTGGTCCAATTAGTTAATGTGAATATTATATTAGGGTGACCACTACACAGGCGTATTGTATTTGACTCAGGACATTGACTTATACAGCAATAATTTGAGATCTAAAGTCTCTAGACAAATCATTATCACTAGTTTATTAAACTTTTTAATTAGCGATTCACTGTGATGATTAAAGATTAGATGCTTAGTTTATCATCAAATATTACACTTAAGGCACGTACTGATTTCCTTTCAAGTACTGTGTTACCAATAACATAGACGAAGATAATTGGAGTCCCGTTGCGAGTGAAAGAGATAACAAAGCATTTCTTTATACTAAGACAAATACCTTTGTCACTACACCAATCATAAAGTGTTGATGTCCATGATTTCACATAATTAGTAATAGAATCAATACAACAAAATATTATCAGGTCATCTCCATATAATAAACATATTTTAAGCTTAGGGATATCATTGACGTACATGACGAATAATGATGGCCCCAAATGCGAGCCCTGACGAGCACCGGACATATTGGAAACTGGCTGTGACAGGTACAAAAATGTATATATATATAATGGTTATTTAATTGCTCTAGATAATAAAGCTCAATTTCATATTTTAATTCATATTTCTCTATTTGAATAAAAATTTTAATATTGATTATTTTCCGGAGTATATTTATTTATTTCTTTATACTAAATAAAAGCAGTATGTATTAAATGTTTTACAATTGTGTGTTTTTGGACTGTCTATTGTTTGCAGTAGATAGCCTTTACAGCGTCACTGGGGTTTTAAGAAGGCGAGAAGTAGTCTCTAAGACTTGGTTAGTCCATCCTCAAGCATTAACGGCGATTTTGCTGATATTTCTATTTCTCATTTACAGACATATATTTTTAATAGACAGGCATCGCCTCCGGGGAAGTGACCCACTTCCTCTTAGTCTCGAGGGCATTAAAGCCATGAGGAAGTAATATACCTGTTTGTATGAATGTGTTAACTTAGTTAAATAGTGAGGCTTTCGATAAGTTTGCCTTACAAACTTTTTTAATGTTTATGAGTACATCATACGAATATTATTCTCACGTTTACCTTATTATCCCGTAAACCAGTTAGCGAACTTTGGTTTGATCAATTGCCAGGGGTGATTGACGATAGAAACACAGGTGCGCCTTCATAATGCGATATAAAGAATAATAATTCAGCGCGCAACCCGTGATGGATGTCCAAGGGGAGAGATCTGGTGACAAATCACTTTTTCGGGGTCAAATAAAGCCTCTCGTAAAAATTGTGGGACGTTTTAGCGCAGTTGTTTAACTTATGTAATTCCAAATTTTATCTATTCTATATAAGTGCTTTTCTCTGCGGTTTTGCAGGGCAATATAAAATTTGGTTTCAAATTACTTTCCATGAAGTAATGGGCATATTTAGTTGAAACGAATTTGAATAATATTCAAGCTTTCTAATAATTGCATAAAATTGAACTTAAAATACAATACAAATATTCTCTATTGTACAGAAATTGTAAAATACTTCAAGAAAACGTATACATATAATAGATAATGTTCTAGCTGTAATATCAATTGTTACTTGTCCAAGGATTAAACTGTTTTTTATTGATTTTCTTTCGTTGTTTTATTTTTTTTCGCAAATGTTTTATTGTATTTCACAAATGTATTTACAAGTCGTTCGATACATGTGCGTAATTGTCACACTTTCCGTACTTGTATTGATATGTACTATTTGTTGCCAGCTAAGAATAGTCAATATGATTAATAACTGGCTAAGCAGAAATTTAATAATAAATTTACTACCAAATTTATAAACGAAAATTTGTCTCGTGACTTAAGTAATTTACTTCTGTGCCATATTGTAGTGAGGTACGCGAATCGGGGAATGTGTACGGGCATCGGGTATCGTTGGCTCTTGAAGGTGCAAGATAATCTGGGGTTTGGAAACTATTGATCCAAAAGCCTACTTGTATGTAAAAGATGATATAAATATGTTCTTCAAATAAATGTTTCATACAAGAGCGAGCAACACTTGAATTTTCCACGTAATTTAACGTTACGGTTTTTGGATGTAGGCGAGTGGCTGTTGGCCTATAATAGGGTTCGCTCGAGCCCGAGCACTTGCCTCCCCATTATGACTTATACCACTACAGGCAGAGTAACACTTTTATCTGTTCCGACCTTATTCACTTGTAACAAAAGCGATTTTTGCAAAACAACTGTTATAGTCGCGCATCGACTGCAATTGGTTCAATAATGTTAAATATAAGTTTTTAATCATATTAACCTCGTTATGAATTTCATATACGTTTTAAAACTATTCATTAATTTTGCTGTAAGTAATAGTTCAAGAGCGTGACATCTGCATTCCCGCGGGACAGAACGATTTGTGATTTTTTAAGATAAGACAATATACAATTATTAACTAAACTTTAAATATTATATGTTTTGAACAAAATTGGAAGATTTGCTTGCAGGGTCTCCAGAGTTGGTACCATCGCTTCTTCTATTACCACCGTGAAAGTATTCACTGCTAGAACCTAATGTAATTAAAGGGTTAACTAAGTAAGTGTGAGATAAGAAAAAGATTGATAATTGTGAAAAGTAGTTTATCTTGTATATAAATTGCATAAAATGGTATTTATAAATAAATACTCGCAACATCCACGACTTTCAACACGCCTCCTGAAACAGGTGTGTTGGATGAGATTTCTTTTAGAAATAAGCCACACCTGTATTGAATTTTCAAATGAATGTTTTCTTTTAATGTTATTTTCGTGTACAATAAATCGAACAATGCCCTTGATGAAATAAGTTCTTGATGATAAGCAGTAGAGGAGTCCATATGTGAAGATAGCTAGTGAAGCATGCGACATACTGCCCAAGCCACCCTCACCTTGCCGGCCCAAAAAGTGCTTTACACGCCTCTTTTAAAGGAACCCATGTTGTATGAAGGAATGCGTGAGCCGGTAAGTAACCGTCAAAAAATCTCTTGGACCGCAAAGTAGACATGGCGACAGTGCGTCCTTGCATGGAATATTGCTCTTACTTATAAAATAGTTCTGCTCAATACCTGATCGATGCTCTTGTCAGATTGCAACGTCGTTCTGTTTTCTCCTTTGCCTTCCCACTAAAAAACAGGCCTGCTAGTCTATGGAGCTACAAAATAACGGAAAAAACCTTGACTTGCCAGAACGTGGAATTATTTACCAGCACATTCATATAACAGAGTATCTTTAATAGAAATGTGATAAAGCATCTTTTGAGCTCAATGGGTGTTAAGGTTAGTATTATGCATGCTGCACTAACTGCTTACCATCGAGTATTTGCAATATTCTGTCTTTTTAAGTAAACCAATTTAAAATCAAACATTTTATAAAGTTTTGATTTATACACACGAAGTCACGAAAGCGTGTAAGTTACACTGATTACTTTTTGACGAGCACGTTGCATGTCGTTAATTAGCTGATTCCGTAGTTCAATGTGGTACTTTTTACTATAGTTTTATTATTGACTATCGATATTCACATTTGTCAAGTAATGGACAGCTTAATAAGGGAGCGACAAATCTTGCTTGTTCACTTGCTTGTTTGACAAGACATCTCCATAGATTTACGAATAGATGGCTTTGATTGGGTGATATATATATATATATAAAACTAGCAAGAGAAAATCATTTTCTTTTGTCAGTTTTCTTGAACAAATATTAAACAAATGGGTAATTGGTACGCACATACACTTCGTTATGTAGACGCAATAAACAGCCCAATAAAATACTCATTATTGAACGAAATAAACAATGTTTATTGCAAATAAATTCATGAGCTTACGGTATAAATAGTAAATCACAATCGTTATTACGGTTTTCGTAAAATATTTCTTTATTTTGTAATACAAAAATTACTACTTTCTTTATTTTACCTATATGGAGGATTTTCGTGAGGAATATGTTACTATTGAATGCCGTATACGGGATGCCGTACCACTTGATAGGGGAGGAGATAAGAGATTAAATGATACGATGATTTTATAGGAGAAACGAAAAGATACAATGTAAGTACTTGTTTATACTAGGATGGGTCTAATGGTAAGATGAGAACGCGCGCTTAGCTTGATGTATGCGAACAAACTGAACAACTAATTTATTACAATATAAATGTGCATTTATAAGTAGGTCGATTATGTGCTGATGTGACTAATTAAAGACTATAGACGCGCTTGCCCGTACAATTAGATTATGCCACATGGAAGTGAATCCTTCACATATAATATAATACATGGCTGTCGGAACTTCATACCTTTGCCTTCTTTTTTAAAGGTATAATACAATAACAAAATAAAATGGCACGGACATATATCTCTCGTCAAATATACTTATCGATCGATCCACAAAATTTTATTCTGTCAAATCTTATTGATTCGCCAAGCAACCCAAGAAAGAAATTCCGGAAATAATTAAGTCAAAATTTCATATTTCAAAATTCAGTTACAGTTTCATTAAATAGCACTTTAATTGACCTTAGAACAATTAGAGGCATAAAAATTTAATTGAAAATTAAGCAGTATTGAGTACATTTCTTCCATAAAATACCACGAACGCATTCAATATCCGATATTACGACGTTGATTGTTTTAGTAACAATTCAAACAAATATATAAACATTATTGTGAACATATGTGCAGAAGGGCTCAAGCTTGTGTGGATCAATTAATAAGAGGCAGCGAGTTAAATTTTCCTAAATATGAATCTCCAGCTTTACTTACATTATTAATAATTTTTATCAGGCTAAGTCGTATAGTAAATTGATTAATTATTAGTCTTCATTAAAAATATACCGTGATGACACTTTATAATGTGTGGTGAGTGTGAATTTCGACTAGCAATAAACATGGGGAATAGGGAATGTAGGTTACTCTTTAATACGTAATTTTCAAAAAATTGTGGACTAAAAATTTTAAACTATTCGTTGAATATATGTATTTAAAATATACATATTATATTATACCAACTATTATGTAAACGCATAATAAATTATATGTATATTAAAAAATTCATGTATATTTTGGTAGCCACTTGGTAGGGCGATTTTCTATGGAGCATTTTTGGGCGACTTATATCAGCTCTTTAAAGATAATTTATTTATTTATAAAAGTTGTTAAATATTCTATTAGTGACTCTTGTAATAGAGAAAATTAAGCATAGACAGTGGTGTATATTATCTTAAAATATTATATATTATAAAACACGTAACTCTAAAACACCTACTTAGGAGAAACCCTTTAGAACCAAATATTTGTCATTTTTAAAGTGGAATCTAATAATTACAAACTCAGTGATGCTCTACTTTAATATCATTATGATTACTTGCTTCACAACGAAGCAATAGACCAGCAATAAATCCATTTTAAGCAGCAGCTGCAGATCTGTTACTGCGGTTTAATGATGAAGCCGAATGACGAACTAACTGTTAAAAAGAACAAAAAATCATACGTAATTATGAACATGATTGAAGTTGAAAATAATCTTTTACTAGCTTTGATGCATTTAGCACAACGATATGATCTCATAGCTGGACCACTTTGCTAATAAAAAAATAATTTAATGGAGAATAATATTATTATAAATATGTAATAGAGCACGATTTATTTAAAGTGACGCTTGAAACAAAAGCTCTTGAAGACAGTCAATAAACATGAATAGTGTTTAAAAAAAATAATTTAAATGGCTAAGAGCATAATGAAATCTTTAATCCCTTACATATCGTCACTTGTACCATACTCTAGGGTAAGCGTTCGTGTGTAAACTCGTTAATTAAAATTTGTAGCGCGATTAATCGTAAGAATCCTTTCCAGCATTCCTTGTTAACGACACTGCTAAATTATATGAGATTATCTTCTGTGCTGTTTTTGTGAGAAAGGCTTTAAATAGGCTGCGTAGGGTTATGAAACAGTAAGTTGTTAAGCGAGAAGGACAAATGGGATTATTGTTAATGAAACATACAGGAAAAATCTACCCCACAATTTAGGTATCTCATGCATTGAAGAAATGTCTTGATGCAATTATATAAGGTCAAGGCTGCTTATGACTGAACAACCAAGATAATTAATCAGTCTTTTATTAAAGACTTTGCTATTTAATTGGTAAATAGACATTTAATTATACTCTCTGGTTACAAATTGTTTTTACGTAGCTTACTACTTATCACAAACTCTTATTATATATACACACAATATTTATCTTATTTTATTTATCTAATATCTCACACATCTTAGTTGTATTAATGTACACACATTTAATATTTATTTTCCTATCTATAATTTAAAATATAAAAATCCCTCGGGTTGTAGCAGAATACCAGTGCTTTGTACACAACCCGATGTGAACAAAATCAGTCACTGAGTTGCGACCCTTTTGCACTTCTGCAGCGCACACAAAGGTCTTTGATTTCATCTATTATAAAATGTTTGTCTTTTAACCAATGTACTGTCTGGATCTATTTTGTGTGTGATGTAGAAATGAAAATAAAGACTTTATCTATATATCTATCTATCAGTCAATCGTTTATTGTTATTATAACTTAGCCTAGTATAATGACACAAACTCGTCTTGAATAAAAACATTAAAAAAACGAAAAGAAAATATTTTCAACTAGAAATAATTATAGGAATAATGAAGATTTTATCAGCTTTTAAAGATCTTTTAGATTTGAACAATAAGATAATTACGAAGACCGCCTTTTTGTTACATTGTAAAAATATTTTTTAATGCTAAAGTCAAAGTGTATTTCATCAGTACGTAGTTATTGTTTAGGTGCAAATAAAGATTTTTTTAAAACTAAGCTTGAATAATCAATTCAAAACAATAACAACAACTTGAATAACGAAAATAAATTATAATGGTAAATGCCCCTATATTAAGATCCAGACTCATTAAAATTTCAGGCAGGTTATTTAAAAAAGTTTGTATACGAACCCAAAGGCATGTTCAATACAGGTAAATTCACTGAGCTATGAGGACTTGAATTTAATGAATAATTTTTTTGTATTCTAATGCCTGCTTTGAATATATCAAAAACATTTTACTTAAAACTTCAACGAGTGCTTTTCGAATATTTTTCAATCGAATAAAAATATTGCTGAAATTTAAAAATAAACAGGTTCTAGAATAGGCGAGGATAGGGACGCTATTATAATTTATCTTTACCTATTCTATCTGCGTAGGATAAGATTAACTATATTCGGAAAAGATTATACACTTATTTATTTAATACAGTTCCAAACACTGAAGATGACACTGAACAACACTGAAGTTGGGTTTCAATAGCCTATCTACGGTGGTGTTATTTAAAAAGCATTGAATTTTAATTTATTAATTATGTAAAATTTCAACGCCTTGTAGGCAGTCACGCGTAAATAAGCTATAGAAATGCATCATCAGACAATGCACGTTGAAAATAATTATAGAAGTAATCAAACGGTGAAAATCTTTTTAAGTATTGAAACATCGCTTAAGCTTTCCAAAGTCATTATCACGTTAATCAGATCAATTTTGTCCTCACTATACTCGCAATTAAAGCGGAGCCCTCCGTGAACCCAGCCAGGCTTGCTTATTCACATGTTGTAGTTATTTTCGGCTTGTTCCGCACGGATTAGCGATAAGCTTCACTAATTGGAGCGACGCAGATTTGCTACGAGGGGTGTGTGGGGTGGCTATGTTCGCGATTTTTGGAATACGTCAAATTAAAACTATTTAAGGCGGCGACTGACCAATAAACATTCGTTTGTAATGTTACGATAGAGTTTTACTAGTCAGTACATCAAGTTAAGTCGCATTTATAAATTTTCATACAAAAATGACAACTTTTTTCTAAATTTAATTATTATTTATATTAATTACAAACATAAAAACTCAAATACAAGCGGTTGTTTATAATTTTATTATTCGACAGTATTATATTATTATACTCATCTAATTTATTGACTTTAAATTAATAACTAACAGATTTTAGTATTAATGTATTGTAGTTATTTAATTATGTTAAGTAATAATTTTATCAACAATTAATTAATCCATATTATTATTAAAAAATCATGTGAAACTAGATTAAAATAAAGACTATTTTTAAAAAAAATCTGCAAATGACTCGACACCAGTGCAGATTGAAAAAACTGTCCTAGCCACCCTCACCTTGGCGACCCAAAAAGTGTTTTTTCACGCGCCTTTTAAAAGAACCCATATTGAATGAAGGAGGGAATACGTGTGTCATTAAGGAATTCCACACTCTAGCTGTGCGACAGAGAAAGGAGTCACGAAATCTCTTTGTGCGCAAAGTAGACGTGGCGACAGAGCAAAAGTCGTAGACCAGCACGCGTAGTCCTGCGTAGGAAAGGAGAGGGAGGGATAAAGTCAAAGAGCTCTTCATTCGCTTCTTAATAGTGTTATTTTTATTATTTAAGCATAATATGTACATGTAACGTAGTTTTGAAGTAGCTATTATTATCTAGTGTATTTAATACCCTACCTCGTATATTTATGGTTCATTTTTCTGCCATATTTCACCAGGAATACCCAGCTAACACTGTAACTCCACACTTTATTCGATCCACAGATGCGAAGCACACATTTTATCGGCTGCCATTTCAAAATGTTAATAGCGATTAATTCTATGAAATGCCTTAATTAAACACTTTGAATATTTTATTTTAACGTAAATATCTACATACTACGGTACTTATGATTTTAATAATTATTTCAAGGAATAAGCTTTCAAATTGATAAACTTTATGATAAGTGCAAAGAATAGTAGTTTAATTTATTTCTGTAAAATACGTCATAATACTTAATGGAGTAGCTTTTGGCCTATATTTTACCTGATTTATTACCAGATGAGATAAGTACTGAAGAATTTTATTGTGCGTCTGTGTATAAATTACATGCATTTTCGAAACATCATTATTCTATTTTCGGGCGTATAATGACCTTAAACTCGTTGTACACATACTATATTAAATTTAAATTCAGTACTACTCTTACTACTCAATATACAATACAACCAAAAAAGAAAGACCACCGGTGACGTCACTTAACGTTATTAAAATGTCGATTAAAATAAGTCAAAAGTGTGTGTGATTGTGTAAGTGTCAACCAACTTGACGATCCTAAAATTCAAATATTAGTACAAGAAAGAGATCCGAATAACTTTAATTTAATTAAGTTCGTACAAAAAGGAATTGGGGTCAATATTAACAATGCGAAATGCTATTTGATTTATAAATAATATTTAAAACACGACATATGTTAAAATTCAAATTACACATTTTTTTCAATAGTGAAAAGTGATGATATTGATAAAGATGGAAGAAAGCAACACCCGTATTCCTTAACCAATAAACAGTCCTTTTGTAATGATTGACGTATAACACTCACTAGAGGAACAGAGGATCTTTATATAATGGGCTAGTTAGTGTCACTACGGTAGTAGCCAGGCAAGAATACAGACAGATACTCAACCAGCAACCAAATCAAGCAGAATTTTTTTGAACTGACGATAAACTAAACCTCTATAGTAAGTTCCAATCGCATCTAGAAGTTTCGATCGTAGTTGAGTTAAGACAATCGCAAACATAAAAGGTAAACGTGAACTCAGATTCATACAATTTGATAGCACGTTTGAGACGGTTCCATTCGGTTGAAACTTACTCTATAAGTACTGATGTAGGTAGCACGTACACAAAGTTGTGGACACAGCTAGTTGTATAACAAAAGTATTCCCATTGCAGTACTGTAATTGCTTAATATTGTGTTTTGTTTCAAATTTAACTTAAAATAAAACAAATGGTTATACAGACGCTCCCTCATTCGTGTTACACTGTTGACAGCTCGCTTCAGACTGACTCTTATACAGTCTAACATCACACCATCTCCCCAATATATCCAATCTTTTACAATCTGAAGTTAGCAACATGACAATTAAGAAAATGCTTAATCATATAAATTTTAAACTAATCTACAAAACATTACATGAAATGGTAAAATACTGATAGGATACATCAGGTGTGTTTGAAATTGATAAAAATATATTATATTTAATACATATTAAATAAATATATGATTTAAAGATTCGTGTATAAATAACTAATCTATCACAATAGACATAACAATACCCTCGGGGATTACCCGGCAAGGTGAAACTTATTTTAATTGCTTGTACAATTACAGACAAGTTGAGACTGTTTTAAGTAAATCGGATTAAGAGGACTTTTCTTGCTGGATTAAAGTTGTTTTCAACTATTTTATACTTACAAGGTACCTTTTGCAATTAAGCATAACTTCGCTAACAGAATGTCTTTGCGTCTTGACAAAGAGATTAGCGATAATAATATATAAAATATGAGCAATAGCTATTTAAATATGGCATACTAAAAACAATAATGTCACCCTAATAAAAAGCGTCTGTATTATATCTGCAAGGAAGGTCAAGTTTAACTAAAATTCTAATTTATATTCGCTTGTCAGTTGAAAATATCTAAATTTCTAACGATAAGCATAAAAAAATGAATTGGGTTATAACCAATTTAAGTGACGGTTCCATGAATACAATCCGGCTATTTTTAACGGTGCTTACTTAGTCACGAATTAAGTATTAAAGTAATCTATTAAAAGCAATATTCTCAGAAAAAAATGTACTGTTTTAAAAATACAAAAAAAAATAAGTACCTATATAGTCTAGTATATTTTGTTTTACATTCACACCTACCCACACACACACACACACACACACACACACACACAATACTTATTTTAGACCAATTATTTAGGGAACCGCGTCAACTTTAATAGCACCACAATATAAATCAAAAGTAAAGAACGTCAAACGATAAACGTTAACAGGTTTATAGCAATCCGTTTTAAGTTCATGAATATTCAAGCAACACCTGAAGGAAGGCTCACTATTTGGCAAGTTACAGTCCACGTTTATTTGCACGTTTACGAGCGAAGCTGGATGTTTAGAGGGTTTTTTACGAGCGGCTGGCTTTACAGCAACATCTTGGGCTAAGGCAAGAGCGAGGGCGGTTTGAATTAAATTCAAAGTTAAATTTGTCTTCTGAATATACGGTCTTTAAATTATTTTACCCACTAGATTGAAAATGGATTAGACTATAAGTAGATTATTATCATGATTCAATTCAATTCAAATAATGTATTTGCATGAATACGTCGTTTTACAAGGCCGTTATAATATAGTTCACGTTACATTTATTTGATAAAAGGACATAAAAATAATTAAGTATATAATTTTTATTAATGTGTCACTTGATTGAAAAGTGGGGTCTTCGTATTAAAGATATCTCAAAGATACATAGCATACGCTCATAACTAGATAAAAAACTAAACTACGTAAGGTGTTTGTAACACACTATCTATAAACATAAGCAATAAATCTATATAAATAACTGAAGGTGGATTTTGAATTTTAATAAGTGATTTGTTAGCAATATGGAGTAACCAACTAGAAGCGGCTTCCACATACAGCGCAATTCAGACCTTGAACTACGCTCACTAGAAAGAACTATTTAACTTTTGTGTATAAAATTTATATAATTATGCAATTTATTATTGTCTTAAAGCAACTAATTGAGAATTATTTAAGATTTCGATTTGCTTATGACTTGCACAGGAATCCATTACACGCGTAGTCATTATAATGGTATTGCGCCGGCGGCACTTACGCGAAAGCTGCAGTAGATTTATGTAAATTATTTACTCAATCGGGGAATTGTTAGTTATTATTAACACATATTTCATTCGACACAAAGTCAGTATAAAATTATCTACACCATTTGTTAAGCGTATTAATTTCGTTACACAACATGTCTGAATGCTTATCATAGAAATGTTCAACATGGTATACGTCAAAGTCACTTTTTTGGTCTCCAAAGTGGAGTAGGCTAAGGCAATATCTGGCATGTTGTATTAGCTATCTTCGAATATAGACTCCTCTTACTGCTTACTATCAGGTGGTGTTGAGTTATTTGCTATGCTCTTTATAAAAAAAATAGATAATTAAATGTTCTTATTTATTTAACAATTTCTGTACACACAAACACTAACTTTAGAGATTTCTTATAGAAATAAGCAGTACCTTTGTACGATTCTCTAATATTCTGTTGTGTCCTTTTATTTGTCTGGACACAACAGAATATTAGAGAATTGTACAAAGGTACTGCTTATTTCTATAAGAATTCTCTAAAGTTAGTGTTTATATACTTATGTATATTTTATACAATATATACATGAGTCACTATAAAAACCACAGCCACGGTGGCTATCGTGCACCATCTTTGATGGTACTGCACAAAAGAAAGTGGTCAGTGGCCACCACAAGTGGTAAGTAGGCCCTTACAAGGAACACCTCCTAACCACCCGTCGCCGGTCTATATGTATATGGTATCATTTTAAAGGTCTTGATGAACTGATCACGAATATATCTCGTGCCAGTTTTGGGTTTTTCGACCAGAATTTTTTTTCAAAGTTGAAAACTTTTTCAGTGTTTTTTTTTTCAATGTGTAAGGTAGGTTTGAATTTTTCGAAGCGTCGGTAAAATGGCCTAAAAATATAAGCGCGCATGCAAAAAATCATTTTTCCAAAACTTCTGTAGCGGCTGTTTGATTTTATTATTAAAAAATAAAAAAAATCATTTTTCTTATTGCGTGTCTGATTTATAATTTTAATTTTTTTAAAACTTTGGAATAAAAATTCTGGTCGAAAAACCCAAAACTGGCACGAGATATATTCGTGATCAGTTCATCAAGGCCATTAAGTCGCGAGTACCCATTTGCTACACATCTAAAAAGAAATAAAATTGTTTTTTAAATTGTCGATGGTCTGATGGTCTCGTTGATGCAGAACCGTAACGTTTGACGTGTTTCATTGCTATGAAAAATGCACGTATAATAACCTCGAATATCTTTCACTACGGGGGTAAGTAATAGAATTTATAGTACGCCTGATAAAATGTTCTGTTCTGTTTTTACTCTGACTTTGTGCCACTCTTTAATCTTTAAAGTAACGTGCGTTGTATTTTGTATTGTATGCACTTTTATATTTATTTATATTCTTACGCATATAGTGTCTTATAAATCAAAATATTGCTAGAGCTCTTCGCCGCTCCATAGAGCTGAGAGATAAATAAAATAATATAGAAATATTTCAAAGAACAGGCTTAGTGAGTCGCCTCAAAATCAAAATGAAACTTCCTACTTGTGAAGTATTTATTAGTTAAAAGATAGTACAAAAGAAAACAGTTGTATATTTAGAATTCTTCATACAATATCGGCTCCTATAAAAGAGGTGTAAAAGTCACTTTTTTTTTTTAGGCTGGCGAGGATGAGTTGGCTAGGGCAGTATATGGCATGGGGTACTAGGTCAGAGAACCTCCTCGCATGTCGGTTGCATTGGGGGGATCGCCAGTCGCGTTCGATGCTATTGCATCTGGCGCGAACGGTGGGTCTCACAATGTGATTGGCTGGTGTACCCCGGGCACTTACGTGGTCATGTCCTTTTCAGGACATTGCTACGTATTTGGCTAATACTCTGACACCGTGTGGCTGCCTGGTCTTTTTAAGGGCGGGCATTGCACGGCCACACAAACCCGTAGCCCTGCACGTTTTCGTGGGGGTCGGGGACTCGGCGCATTGCACTTAGCGCTGGGTCGCGAGGAAGAAAACCTCTCTAAAAAATCACCCAGTGGTGGCCCCCCTCGGGGGGCAGCGGAGCTTCGGCTCGTGGGTTGGCGGGCCTTCAAGGCCCGCGGTCCGCCTTCTACGGTGGACGAGTGGGGAGCGGATTTTCGCTCGTGGCGCTTCGTCGCCTTTTGACGAAGGCTCTTTTTAGGGCCGGCGGATCTTTTTGATCGGTGGATTTGGCCGCCTTCAAGGTGGCGGGCCGTTCAGCGGCCGGTGATGGGCTCACTTGTCCCGGGCCTGGTTGGTGGGTACCGTGTCGGAATGCGTCGAGTATGTTGCCGGCTCGATGTATGCACGATACAGGCCGACCAGGGTGGAGGGGTTGTGGTTATGCGCGGGGTATGCTCTGGCCTCGCGTATGCACGGCCCTAGTCACAGCCCGAGTCAAGGGGTAGCGGACCTTCGGGTCGTAGGTTGGGGCTTAGTAGAGCCCGCGTCGCAGTCCGTGCCGTGGGCACACGTGGTGGTGTCCGTGCAACCCGACCCGGTCTTTGGGAACGCAGGGCTGGTTGCCGCGGAGGCTTCGTCAACCTCTGCGGGGGGTGTCTTCCAGCCCGTAAGTCTAACCTCATTCCGGCGTCACAGTAAGTCGCGGCCCAGACGGGTGTGCGGCGTTTTGTCTGCGGCGGGAAGTTGTCCGGTGGGACGTAGGATGGGCGGCCTTCAAGGCTGCGGGTCGCTTCAGGCGGCCGTCTTCGGCGACGGTGTTGTTGGCGCCGGGCGGGCTGAAGCCCCTTGTGTCCCCGCAACAGCAGCACCTTAGCCCGTGGCGGTGGAGTTTTCTCCGCCGGCCACACCCAAACGGTCCTTTTCAGGACCAGCGGACCCTCCCTCTTGGGTGGGTCGTGGCTTGCGGGCCTTCAAGGTTCGCGGGGGACGGCGGTAGGGGTGGGAACCCTGCCGTATCTAACGTCCCCAGAGATGGGGAGGAAAGCCTGCGGGCGAGTACTCCATCCCTCCGGGGAGTGGTGGAGGCCGATTTCGGCCGTGCTGCGGGGCGGATGCGGACGTCTGCGATGAGCTCCCCGCGTCCGTCCTCGTATGCAGCCTCCTGTCTGGGGAAGCGACGGTTTTTAGTGGGTAGGGCCCCCACTCTGGGGGAGGAGTCCCACATAACCCCGGTGCTTCCCAAAAGTGCCGGGGTATGCGTAACGCATTTTCCGTCGTTAAAAAAAAAAAAAAAAAAGGGCAGTATATGGCATATTGCACTAGATATTTTCGCATATCATCGGAGATAGTACAAATCCGCGTAACAAACGTTACTTAATACCGCGTATCTGAGAAAAAGAAGACAATGGCTTATATTATCATAAAGTATATTTATATAAGAGATTTATCAATTCTCCTTCCCCTCCTTCCCCTGTGAGGTGACATTGATACGCGGTCTTTACCCATGTCACATTTGCGAATTTGCACCATCTCCTAGGATATGGAAATTAACCTACTAAATAGTAGGTTAATTTTTTACTGATTGTAAATACAATCAGTCGGTGACGAGTCATTCCCTAAGCTTTTTATAGAAAAAAATCATGTCCTGAGACGGAAATTGAGCCCTAAACGCTCAACAATGTTAACAAAATAAATTTTTAAAAACATTTTATCATTTAATATTTCTTTGGATTTTGTAATCTTTGGACGACCTATTTATTCTGTAGATAGGCCAGCTTATCCTCAATAATAGAATAGATAATGTGTCAGGCTTGTAGGCAGGTAGATAAAAACATCACTCGGTCAGCCATTGGGGTTCAGTGTAAACGACCTTCCTTTAAAGCCGTGTAGATGTTATAATTTTTATAGGTTTAGTTTGTTCTGTAAATTTTACGTCTTAAAGGTACCAGGAATATAGAGCTAATGGAAAAGCGTTTCAAGGATTTTATGAAACCAGCTAAGCTTCCTGTTCATGTAAAAATAGCAACTTAGTGGGTGATGCTTTCCTGGTACTTGTTATTCATGAATTTTCTCGCTAGTAAACAAATGCTCGTTGGCTGGCAAAGCTCTGTATTGAATTTATGAGACACCAGGAAAATATATCTTTAGTCGACGTTACAAACACCTGATAATATTTTTGTCGAGGTTATTAGCTGTTGAAGATCTCTGAAAGGGAAGTATGGAGATTTATATAATACACCGTATTATGAAAATGTTAATGGTGTCTGAGACATCTAGCAAATATATAATGATCTAGCACTAAATAGAAAAAAGGATTTCATTGTAAAAAAAATAATAATCATAAATAATCATCATTTTAGTATAAAATAATAATCATTAAAAGTCAGGCTTCGGAGTCAACAATATGTTTTGATTGCATCTGATCATGCCACAAAATTGAACTGAATTGTTTTTGTGTAAATACAAAACGAATGTAATTACTAAGCTTGAAAGGCTTACTGTATTAAATACTGTTTTCGATAGCGCAGGCTACAGTACAAATTAGGTCAAAAAATCCTTATTTACCTAAGTTAGGTATAATTAAAAGCTGAACTCAAACTTAGTAAAAAAAATTTTGTGTAGAGAAATATTTTAAAAATCTAAGGTAAGTAAGGAAGGGTGTGGGAGGTAGCCGCTCATCAGTTAATTTGCTTACTAATAAATTTCCATCCAGCCAGTCTAAATGACTCTACGCGTGCTGTTCTACTTAATTTTGTGATCCACCGGATTTTTCAAGAAATGTACTTGTATTTTTTCTCTGGATAATTACCTTTTATTTTTCTGCAAATACCACTCCGCACCATGGCCTAGCTAATAGTAATAGTTTTATAATAGTAATTCTGTAATTACAATAAAATAAAACGACAATTTTGTGGATTTCATCTATAAAGCACTCCACTGGTAGACGCCGGTAGGCTTAGAAATAAAAAAAAACATATTTCAAACACTTACGGCCATATTGGACCATTATTCACTTCGTAGTAAGCCGCTTATTAGTAACATATCGGCAGCGGCCGCTGTTACCAGAACGCCTGTAAATATTTCCACACCTGCAAAAGTACTTGTTCTATTTTTAAAACTATATTCCGTCCATAGCTCTGTCCCTGTAGAGATGTTCATATAAAAACTGACTACCCTATATTGTTATTCGAATCAAAAGCAGACGATAAAATAATGTCGAAAGTATAAAAATTAACTTGTAAGGAAATATAAGGGATTAAAATTAAATGCATTTTATTTGTACAAAATAGATTATTATTTCTTAACGTTCCTGTTAGCTAAATAACATGCATCGTTATTAAATTAATTTATACACTAAAATCATTCTAACGTTTGTGAAATAACTTCGATGTTGAGCTAAACTTTAAATGAAAACCATTTAATAAAAACTTTTATTGCTATTTATTATACTTAAATATACACTTACATCAATTAAAGCTAAGGCAATAATAGGTACCATTTAATTGGAATAACCCAATTAAAACTGATGTTGGCAAACGTAGGTCATTTAAATTATCCTAAATTGATAATAGTGGATATTCAATTTACCTACATTGTATTAAATACTGTTTGATTGATTATGCACGTAAAAAAATTTTGAATCATTATATTTTCATCATGTAAGATAACGTTTTTGAAACACAAAGGGCCAAATCTAAATTTCAAACTCAAAATATATATTGAAGTTCATTTCCTTAATGTGATGGTAAAATGGACAGCCGAATGTATTAAAATGTAGGAAACAAACATGTTAATATTTATTAAGCTAAATTTAATATCTTTTTGCTATCCTTTTAATACATCCTTGATGTATGAAACAAAAAAAAATGTTTAGGATGTACGTTTTTAAAATATAGTAGCACTTTTGTTGAGACTGTAAAGATGATTTTGTTCTTTGTTGTTGTCACTTTTATTGTAGTGAGTTAAAGCAAGATGGAATATGTGATTTCAAATCAAATCCGTGGAGTGTAAATGTTTGTGAATACGGGTGCAGGTCTCGCATGCATCTACGGCCATTGAAACAGAATAAGTTTTTTTTTAACTGTGCTTCAAGTGCTTGCACTTGAAGCACAGTTAAACAAGGCAGCTCCAAGGTATTCGATTTCAAATAATAACCGTTTAAATATTTAAAAATTTTCAAAAAAAGAACATTACACAGAAAACTATTCTTATTTTTTCAAAATTAAATATAGAACTCCACCATCTCCCGCCATTTGTTAACAAAGTTCATAGAATCAATAATTTGTTTAAAAAAACATATTTTTGAATAAATCTTTGTAGAAAACAATATAATAGCTCAACATCTCAACATTGTAAGCATACGTTACAGCAGTGTTCTGGGAAGTTTACAAGTGCAAAACATCTCCGTCATCTTCAGTTACAGGGCAACATGCGTAATTAAATTGTTACGAAAGTATACACAAAGTTTCGATAATAATCGTGCGTTACATATCCTTAAAGTTATTCGCAAACATCAAAGGTTCGTGGGCGTCCTAATTAATTACACAAGTTATTACCAAGATGTCCGACGACCCAAGGCACCTTAGAAATCCACTTTAAGCACTTCGCTCTAGATTTTATAGGAATTTTAATGAATTGTGTCTATGGCATTGCACTTAATATTTTTTACTCAAATTAAATGTGTAAATATCAACGTAGTACTAGAATAATCCAGGCCTGGAAGGATAATTCCGTATCAATCAAGCAATACAGATACAGATAATACAGATTCAAGTAGGCGTCGACGTGTGTTGGACACACACACAAGGATAAATATAACGAGAAAAGTATAAGGTGATATTACAAATAAATGTTGAAATAAAATCATTGTTGATACAAAGACACAGTAGCATTTGTTCTTGAGTGCTGTTAAAGATAGCGATGTCGGAAAATTACCCTTAATAACCACTTTTTGGTTACAAATTGTATTGTCAGTACGCATCCTTCTAGGCGTCATTATTCTAAATCATAACGTAAATATTTTGAATTTATGAGATAATATTACGAACAGTTTTGACAAAAAGGTTTGCAGAAATAAATTTAAATATCTTCATAGGTCAGGGTTTCTAAGTACAGCCCGAAAATCGTATTAAATTTTGTGTGAAAATATTAAACAGTCGGATTTTATTTAATTTGACAATTTCACAGGAAATTTTACCGGCAAACGTTCTCTAAGGACTAACATAAGCAGTTGTACCGTTTTGTCGTGTCTTGTTACATTTTAAGCGAAATTAGTATTTAATTACTAGAGCGTAAGGCTTATTTGAATGTTTTTATGAGCTAGTCTATTTACATTAATTATTGACATTCAAGATGCTTCAACACAACAGTATATCAATAGTATTAACAGACGCACTTTACGGTAGATTGGCTTGCTCAGTTCTGTATATACGTACCTCTGGCTTACTTATTTTAGCAGTTAAGTTTTTCACAGCGAATCGGAGGTTTTCGGACGATCTTCTGTCTTCGGAATTTCAACGCACAAAGTGTCGAGAAATAGTCGCCATTTACCATAAGGTAATCCGTGTGATGCTATTTAAGGAATAATTATTACAAAACTGAATAGGAATACAATAATCGTCTAAATACAGCCATTTAATGTCTGAGACAATATTTAGAAAAATCTCCGCATCAAGTAGTATCTTTCTAAGCTTTATTTGTGTATATAAGTAAAATTTAAGAACGTATTAGGGCATGTAACTTATTTAAAATCTAAAATCCGATTCATAATTCCTTAAAACATTTTAGGTACTTTAATAATATCAGATTTTCGCCACTCTGACCGATATGAATGAAGCTTTATAACATTAGGTATATAACAGCTGTGTTGAGCACCCATTCAAAAATATTACCATTAAAATAAGAATCGCCATTTGTTATAAAAGAAGTATTTTACCGTTGAATATTTTTTCTCTCATTAAGTGAATACTCTTTTTTAACATTAACAGGTAAATTATAGTCTAAGAATTCATAAATTACTACAGGAAAAATAAGAACTTAATAATTCCTTCTACAATATGATAAATTGCAAAGAGTAAAATAAAATAATTTATCGCACGAACACCCGACTATTATTCGTGAAGATATTACATTTCTTAAATGTAGACTATAACAATAGAATTCATTATACAAAATTCATTACTTCATATTTACTTATATTGATAATTAATTGATTGCTTATGATCTGGTTTCCTGCAAAATCTGATGGTAACGACCGTCATATGTTACTTTCATAGAAAATTGTTAAGATGACCCCTAAAATTAAGGTCATATAATAGTTCTTGAAGAAAACTAGAGCACAAGTGACTGGGCTACTATCACCTTGTAATAACCTATGATCATTATTTGTAAAGCATACATTAGTATTACAATTAATTAACTGTACTGTCTTTATATACATTAATTACAAATCAACTCTTAATTGAGCGCCTAAAACATTCAATAGAGAACCCTCAAACCCTATTCTTCTATCCATAATCTGGACTAAGTCAGAAAACATTGGAGTTAATTGTGATTGTAATTGGAATTCGTAAACATGCATCAATGGATTTTAAGAAACAATTCGTGGAGTGGCTTTCAGTAGTCAACAAATGAGGATTCCGGCGCTCAGTAAAATGTCTGTCAATGAAGACTCCAGTCTAAGGGAAGATCCCTCGATGTAGACCTAGAATGTAATGAAGGCGGCGCGTGAGAAGCACCGCGTGCCGCATGTCAGTAATCCAATGATTCTTCGTCTGGAGACCGTTTGCGGCAACACAAACGCCAGATAGTAAGTAATGCGCACACTCCTAGAGCGATTGCTAACCCAGCCCCCAAAGCTGGCGCAGTCCAATCCCCTCCTACTGCATTTCTGGCTCCAGCACATAGTTCCGGAGCCTCATCATGCAGCTGACCTAAAGGTATACCCCCTAATGCATCTAAATACCCCAAACGTCTTAAACTATCTTCTGAATACGCTTCTCGAGCTCTTTTCTCATCGGCTGTCCAGAATTTCCTTTCCCCAGTTGTAACATTGGGGCAGTTCACAACACCATTGCATATCAATCTTGCGGGGATACAAAGTGCATCTTCTCCCGGACAAATGAAGTCACAACCTTGTCCTGAATCTGAAGATCTAGATCCGCCATCAGTCAACTTAGAGGTCATTAAGGTACCATCTGAATTTTTAGGCAGATGATAAAGCCCCGTCCATGCTATCTTGAATGCCGCCCGTGCAGGAGAAGCACTACCAATAAAAACAATTCTAATAGACCTCGTTTTATCCTTTTCCATTACTAGAGGATCGTCTAGGGATTCAAAACCTAATTCACCAGCTGATAAAATTGGCAACTTTTCCGTTTCTGTTACATTACCACCACAAACAGAAAGATATGGTTCTAGTCTTCCTGGTAAATAAATTTGAATATTACCATCTTCACAATGGCGGGACGCAAACTTTATACTGTCAAAGTGTAGCCAAATGTCACGTTTTTCTTCAATTTCTAAATCCCAAATGCATTGGATTCTTTTAGGCGGTTCAGTATAACCTAACGCTTCTAAATGAGGGTAGACAATTTCTCCATCTGAGGCGGCAGCTAAAACTGGAGGTCCACACAGTGGACCATGTACAAATTCATATCTGGCTTCGAAAAGAGGAGAAGGATTTTTGAAATACGAAGCAGCTGCGTGGGCATTGTCTACAATAAGCTGTAAATTAAGGTTTTCTCCCGAGGAAACAACTCTGTATGGTCTTGCTCTAGAAACTGTATTTGCATGTTTCGCACAAAGGCAGGAACCTAAAGATCTTTGAACAGCTAAATGTAGAGGAAGAGGCGTAGTTGTGATACCTATTGAAGTATTAGTAGTTTTCCCTCCAGGGAACGGTTCCCATATGATAAGCTTATCAGCGCGATCTTCATAACAGTTTTGACACGAGACCGGTGTGTAAGGATGTTCCTGTGATGAAAAATAATTATATCAAATATTTTATGTTGTAATATATTATATCGTATTTTTATGATAATAAAAATACGATATATAATAAAAAAATAAAAAAACATTTTAATCCATTTTATGAGAACATACAAACCTTAAAATTAACACTCAGAATGGTGAGTATAACTCTTGCATAAATTCTTTTGTCAGTTACGAATCTGTACAAACAGTGAACGTCTTCACCAGGAGGTGTTTGTTTGTAGACAAGAGTATTAAGAGGAGATCGTAAACGTCCAGCCCTTTGTTTCCAAGAAGCAATAACCACATCACATGCGGTGCCTTGTACTGGTTCTCCAAAACGGGTATTGTTGAAAAAGTCATAATGTGCCCAGTAGTAAAGAGAAGATCTGTAACAAAAAATATTGGGTATATAGAACACCTTCTTATCTTAAAACCGATTGGAAGAAGAACAATTATCTGAACTTACCCACTGTAACTACCAGTTTTGCTCTCAAACCTAACGAACATAGCATTTCCAGTGGACACAAAGTCATGTTTCTCCATGGGTCTACTGAAGGTATCACAGAAAGTCTTAATAATTCGTGCGTCATCTGGCCTCGGTGCATCGTACAAGGTTAGCGATTCTCCGCAGTCACCTGTCCAAGGCACAATTGGGGACTCTATGCGATTGATTCGAAAGCTGTGAAATAAAGATAGTGATTAAAGGGAATGTCGGACTTAAGACTAATTAATATCATTAAATGAGACTTCAAAACTTTAAAAAAAAAATTAAAAAAAGTTTTAAAATCACTGAAGAAGAAGATCAGATCAGATCAGTGATTTTCTGGATGAAGATTGAGATTTATTTTCTCTCCAGTGTTGGTCATTTTATCATACATAACATAAGACCTTTTACTAGAAAAAGTAATAAAATTACTATATGCTAAAATGCTGTAAAATTTGTGTACCTTGGGAAGTATAGCCTCACAACTTGACCAGGGAATCCTTGCATCAAGTAAGTGCACGACGTATGTGGTGGGTACCAGTGGGCTACAGAAAGAAATATTCCTTCAGTGTCTCCTGACTTCTTTAGGGATTCAGCTGTCAATACCCAGTCGCAGGTTCCGACCTTAGAGCCAGGTGCTTCTACATGGCCAGGCCAATTTCCAACATTGAAATGGAAGCCAGTATTTAAAAGTGGACCTGAATGGACACAAAAGATTAAATGAAATATTTTTTATTGTAAATTCCCTTTGTTTTGAAAACATCCTGAATCAAATTGCGAACGAATATTCTTTAACAATGAAAAGTGAGATTACTAAGACTGTAAATTATTTATTTTTACGAAAATTTGTCTCTGTTCCGAAAAACCAATGCCAAATACACTTGATAGCTTAACTCTTTCTGCCAAAACATTGCAAGAGTGGTCTCATCATATCGTGATGCATGTTGCTCATAATATGTTAAGTCAAGAGTGAATTGACATTTATGTATCAAATTTTCTATTTAAGTTAAAATATCAACATATAAACATCATACCTGCCGGCGAACTGACAAATTCCACGAAGAGGTCCTGTGATGTTCCGATAATGGAGTAAGGAAACTTGCCCATGCCGCAAAAAGTGCCAATCGCAGAGGCAGACTCGTCCTTCCCATCGTAGATTTTGATGTAATCGTAAGGACAGTTTTCGGAACCTAATAAAAATGAGAATTCGTTTTTATAAAAATTCATTTATTTTAAGATTCAAATGAAAAACTTTGTTGGTTCTTGGAAGGAATATTTCTTTAAAAGTAGGTTACTTATTTTTAAAGTAATTTGTTGATTTTATTTTTTACATTGCGATTGGGATAAACATCAACATCTCCTGAATTAATATTGAGTTTGAATTTTCAAATGTAATTTTTAATTGAACTGTCTACATTTATTGTTTAATTAAAATATTAACTGATACATTGCATTATTTAAAAAAAATTAATTGGCATCCTTTTGATAGCGATTCTCTTAGCTTCTTCTCGCCTTAGAAAATGTTGGAGAGAAAATCACGGCTTTAATTCCCATTATTGAGTGCTTGTTATTTATGGCGCTCGTAAATTTGCTTTTACTCCTCAAAGTAATGAAAAATTGTAACTATTTATAACAGGTAGAGGTAAAGTTAAGGCTGTAGTTTTAGCGGAGTGTGTGACTTGTGCTTCAATAAGGCATGAAAATGATTTAACAATCTAAATCTTATAAGCTATAATAATTTTTGCATATCTCCCTGTTTTATTGTTGTTTCTAATTATGATTTACAGTACACTGAATTAAAATTACAATAAAATATTGAAACCAGAATATCGTCTTCGCTTATTTGATTTATCCTTGATGTGCATACTGAGCCTGTTTTGTTTTCCAATTTTTTCCGGGTCATTTTTAATTAATAATTAACTTTACCTACCCCCCCTAACTAATATTACTTTATTATGGCGTTTCTAAAATAGCACGCTAATATAAAAATGTTTACAATAATACTATTTTAGAGACGCTTAATTTGTAACCGCATCTTTTCCTTAAACCCTTAAACCTTAAGCCACAAACCCGATTATCATGGTCGGTATTTTTGTGACAGCTTGTTACTAGAACTTGCGTAGTGTAAAATATTTAAATAAATTATTTCGTTGTATTGGAAAATAATGGTTAGACATGATTGTAGAACCTTTCTAGCGATTTATAATATGGATAAAATGAAACACGTATTTGGTGTTTTAAAAAATTAAGATATATTTTTACTTTTGTCAACTTTTTTTGTCTACTTGTAGTAATCACTTTAGTATAAAATTAGTGTAGTATATTTTTTATATTGTCTACCAATGTAATTTTTTGGATGCTTTTGTATCGTTAGAGAGGGTCTTAGTGAATTCTCAAGCGTGAGTGGCAATTTTCCTCTTCTGGATGTCTAGGTATCACCACTAGGAGAGGTCTCCTACTGCCGTAAAGAGTCTCCAGTGTGCTCGAGCCAAACTGATATACCTGTGTCTGCCTCTAAAGGTGCAGTTCTTGGTTCTGGTGAGATTTAATAGATAAATGTGACGATCAATGGTGTTTCCGAATATTTGATGAATTTCGTATGTTTTGCTAGGAAGTCGTTTATAATTAAGCCAGTTTGTGCTTTACCCAGCTATATATAGGGCACGAAGTTGGTTCCTGGATTGGTCAATCAAATTTCCTATCTCGAGCTTCTCCGTGCTTCGAGAGTCCACTGTGCCCAGCAGTGGAACCGTACTCATGTACTGTACTGTTCTAAATTGTACTGTATCAAGTAGGAATACCGAGTAATTTTGCAACGAACTTTGTGATCACCACGTTAACAATCTGTTGAATCATTATAAATTTTCTACACATGTTATTTTTTGTAAAAATAACCATTTGAGACATCATCAAATAAATTTTAACCTTTAAAACCATGTCTACTGCTATTATTTTATGTGAATATAGTATATCAAAGTTTCCCAAATTATTTCAACTACGATTTGAGCTAGATGGATGATGCAATAGTTCGTAGTCGTTTGATGCCCAAGAAGCGATGGTTCTCGGGGGATCTGGCATAATGTGCTTTCTATTTGTCAGTTATGTCGATATATAAATAAACGTTTGGCCCACCTCTTTGCAGAATTATATTATTTATAACTTTTTTAGTAATTGATTATTTAGTTACGGTTGTATGTTACTTTTTCTTGGATAAAAATATTAGATTTTATCCATTTATCTGCCTTCTAATTCCATTGGAAAATAGCCAGTAGCTCACATATTCATCCTTAGCACTTTGGTCTCGATGCAGAACTGAAATAAACCTCGCAGGATTGTCACAAATGTATTTTCCATGGAGCAACACGAAAAAAGGTTTGCAATATTTTGGATAACTGTTCTATTGACATTGTCTTTATAGCAAATTGTTTTTTATTAGCTTTGATTCCGTTATGGACTAAATTAAATTTATTTCTACCCTTTTTATTCAAATTCAATATGAAAGAATGTAATGACTTTTAGGAACGTCAAGGTAGACGCTTAGACTTTTAACTTATATGTACTGTAGTTAAATGTAAATTAACTTAGAAAAAAATTGTCTTGAATTTTCATATGTGCATAAATGAGAAGAATCTTTTCCCCCAACCTATTCTATATAAGTATGTATCGTAATTGGTGTGCAAAAAGAATATTTGATTTGTATTGTATTATATTCAATTTACAATCTTGATTTTTCTGAAAAGCGAGTGGTATATTATTTATGTGTGCCCTTAATTCAGCAAAACATGTCGAAATTACTTTAAGTACCTTAGTTAGTATTCCAATAACACCTTGCATGATTATGTAACACATGATATTGAAATAAACTTTTGTCTTATATTATCGACAGATGTTCTCAAATTTATCGATAAAAATCTAGGTTGGTGAGTAGAATTCATTTTGATGCGTATTTATGTAGTATAACGGCTGTCACCTCACCTAAGTAAACTTTAACAAGTTAGTAACTTACCTGACGTGATTGGTCTCATGGGACACGTCATAATGTTCTCGCACCGCTGCCCGTCTATGTTAAACTCTTCGTTCTCTATATACAGTTTAATGTACGGCAATCGCGTGTTGAGATGATACCTATGTAAAAAATAATATATATGTAGAGGAATAGTTACGAAATTATTACAATCGCACTAGCTTTTTATCAGCTCTTTGAGAAGATTGAGGTTTTGAAGCCATTTAGAGTTGAACATAAATAATCTATTTCCCTATTGTACCCTTATCCCAATAACGCGACCTTGCAACGCTTCTATCTTACGTTGTCTTACAGATGCGATCTGTTCGAGTAGTCACTATTTGTCTCAAGTTCGTGTTCCATCCCGAGCTATCTATCTATATATGTAAATATGTGTTATATACTATCAATCTAATACCCATATCACAACCTTTAAAGATGCTTACTATGAGCAAGATAAAAGGTGTGACAGTAAGCGTATTATTAAATAGGTATATTTGATCTGTAGAAATTTGATTCCAATGAGAAAGGTGCAATGTAAAAATACTCTCAAATTCTATCAACACTGTACACAGACATCATCCTTCCAAAATTACTTTCCGTGAAATATTCATATCTTTCAGTCTATTTGATATTTTTCTATGAAACTTTCAGTATTTTACTGTAAAAAGAGGTCTCTATTTATTCATTTGAAAAAATGCTTGTTCTATTTTTATGCACAGAATTTTTGTAAAAAAAATTCCCGCGCAAAACGAGTTAACTTGTCTCGCGCTTTTCTAGCGGTTTGGGATAAAAAACGATATGACGAGTTTACTCGTTTCCCGCAAATAATGTGTCAAGACTACGCTATAAGCTTCGCATGTGCCAAATTACTTTCCCGTCTAGGCATTTTAATTTATATATTGCTAGCTGAAAACCAGATTAAAATTATCAATATTTTTTGTGTCTATGGCACTGCCAAAGCAACCCTCGTTGTAATGTAAGCCACTCACCATACACGTTATTTTATCTAATCGAAAAGTTTGGTAATATCCTGAAGTTTCGAACACCAGGGGAGTGGCGCAAACAAGCTTACATTTTGAAATCCATGGAAGGACGAAATAAAGCCCGTGAAAAGTTTTAATAAGTGCAAATATATGAGGGAATACACAAATATTATTTTATAGGTGAAGTGAATCTTAAAAGTTTCTTGCATTTTTCTAAATATTTATTTCAATTAGCCTCAATTTAAAACTAAACCAAAAGGTATCTGAATAAGGTCCTATAAAAGCGACAAAGTCTAAATATTTTAGTTTTTTACTCGAAATATCAATTTCTTAACTCGAAATATACAACTGTTGCTAGATTAGGTTCCTGTAAAGTTTTATCGATAAAAAGAGTTTTTTTTATAAAAAAAGAACCTCGTTACTATAAGGAAAAAAAACTCTTTAAGCTTGTGTTGAATGTGTTAAATTATTGGATGAGTTGAACATCGTTTTATTGAAAGCCCAAATATATAAATTATTGTAAGTTTATAGACCTTTTTCTATAAAAACCTTTTTCTTTTTACCTTTTTCTTTTTTTTCGTGCCTATGCACTATGCCTATGCACTAGCGCAACAAAATTTTATTGTAGATGTGAAAGTGCAGGTTGGGTTCATCCTCTTTACTTCAACACTATTAAAATTCTACAGCATAGTATGACACTCTATTTGGGTGTATGGACTCGGTGTGGTCCATCCAATCGAAAATAAGTCTTAAAAAAGTTGTTAGAGATCGATACATAATAGGAATGTCATTTATCACGGGGAAAAAAATAATCTATTGAATAATAAATTTTTTTTATATAAAGCACAGCAAATGACTGGACACCACCTGATGATAAGCAGTAAAGGAGTCCATATGTGAAGATAGCTAGTTAAGCATGTGACATACTGCCCTAGCCACCCTCACCTTACCGGCTCAAAAAGTGCTTTTTCACGCCTCTTTTAAAGGAACCCATGTTATAAGAAAGAGGGAATACGTGTGCTGGTAAGGAATTCCATGCTCTAGTTGTGCGACAGAGAAAGGAGTCACTAAATCTCTTAGTACGATCAATATGAATTAAATATCAACGTATGTATCAATATTTAATATTTACAATAAAGATTTTACCTGCAATGAAGGTTCCTTGGATATACGCCAGGATACGCCGCTGATTGTACATAACAGGTCTGGAGACGACAATCCCGGAATACTCGCTCGCAGTAAGAACTGGTATAAAGAAAATCATGATTGTGACAATATTTATTACAAAGTATAAACAAGCAATGTATTACTCTGCTTAATATTATAAAAATCGATCAAAATTAACCACAATACATATTTGCAAAATTTCAACACCTATTCCTAGCGCAAATAAGTAATAGGATATTTAATGTTTAGGACAAATTTGGTATATTTATAATATACAATCTTAATTATTTTAAAGTTTTTAAAAAACTTGAGTATGTCATTCTATTCAGACGCTCAGTACATTGATGTTGGGGTAATATGCATTTTGTTGAAAGCGGTATGTAGTAAAGTTCCCA
Source organism: Acentria ephemerella (assembly GCA_943193645.1). Classification (NCBI taxonomy): domain Eukaryota; kingdom Metazoa; phylum Arthropoda; class Insecta; order Lepidoptera; family Crambidae; genus Acentria; species Acentria ephemerella. The sequence continues at coordinate 2,101,526 of OW971886.1, read as the reverse complement.
CTGAGCGCTCCAGGCAATCATGTATTCTATATTTTGTATCGAGTTACCTTTAATTACATTGATTTATTTTTCTGATACATATTCCCTGTTGTGACGTTTTAAAAGAACTTATTAAATGAGTCTATTTAAATAAATATATTTTGACTTTGACTATTCAATCCATCTTCCTATCTTTCTTTTTTCTTTATTATAATCAGACAATACATTCGTGAGGTAATTTAATCTTTTTACATATACCTATAGACAACGAGTACCTAAATAAAATAGTTTCCAATAAATCTTAAAAGAGAGAGAGGAATAAGCAGATTTCTACCCATATACAGTTTTACAAACAAGATTACATAATATATTGCATATACATTATATATATATATTAGTCCTAATTATATATTAGCCCTTTGTAGAGGTGCAGAATCTTTCAAGTAATTACTGTATTATCAGCATTTTTAAGTAATTTAATCAGATATCTCGAGATTGATCCTGGTAGCGACGATGTTTCTATGATGAATATGCCCAATAGTAATTTTGTGTGCAATAAATAATATTTATTAAAGAACTTTTTTATATCTTATTTAAATCATTACAATCACTCTCACGACACACTGAAGCTATGGTATTTTAACGTTTGTGTAACCCAGATGAGACCAGCAGAAGCGGTCTACGTATTATAAATTTTTAGCTTAAATATTATTTCAAGATTTTGATTGATTCTGCGCTCTTTACATTTTAATTTTATGTATGGCTATATTTTTTTAGGTTACGTTATTATTATTTATGATTTCAATCTTATTAACCAATTCACAAGGTACGAATTTAGTGTTACATTGGTTTCACACAGCATTCCTAGTATAGCTCGTTTTGTTTCAACAAGACTAAAAACCATCCTCGTGATGTAGTCCCGTGTAGCACCTTGACTAAATTTAATTCGAGCACTTGATTACCAAGAATAAATCAGGGTAAGCAATAATAGGTGACTGGCGGACGATTTATCCGCCATTTTGGTCACGTACGCGACGAAGTGTGGCCATTTGGTGGCAGAAAATGATTCTAGAACGCTGCAGACATTCGGGATAAGCCCCTTAAGTAATTGGCAAGTCGGGCCTTGATTTATTCCTTCGTTCGTCGAGATGATTTGTTGGATCAATACCTATTTAGAGATCCCCAATCATCCTGAATTGCTTATACTTTAGTATTATAGGTAAGATCGGGTTTGGAAGGACCGATAAAAGTGCCTACCTAAAAAACGAGTTGTACCATGAACGTCAAGGCGCCGAAAATAAATATTCACATGATAATTATTTATTTAAGTTTTAAATGTAATTAGGAAAAAAATCTTTATTATTTTAAAGCATGTTTTATTTAATTTATATAATTTTAAATTGGTAATTAAGTATGGGAAACGTTCTAACCGACGTACTATTCAAAACTGTCATATCTTGACACTCTAATTCAGATTCTTTTTGATAGATGGCGGTAGTGAGAGCCATATTTAGTATCTGTTTACACATTGGGTGAAATTATAGTCCAAACTAAGGTAATACAAGTTCACCGTAGTTTTGATATACAAGAGATATTTGAATACAGAGCTATGCGCTGATACCTTAAAGCTTGTTTCTACCTTGACTTGTATGAGAAACGAGGCGTTAAAACCTTTGCTTTGTACTAAATTTCACGATAGAATCATGTTTTCAGTAGATAAATGTTATTTGACTTGAATTTTAGAAAACAATATCTGTAGATTTTTGTACTGTGTAAAAAATTGGCTCGACTAGTGCTTGTCGATTACGATACATTCGATTATCGATTATCGACCAATGGTGTGCATAAAACAGGCAGCTAACGAATGCAATAAGTAATTTTAAATTCGTAATTATCAATGTGTATGTGTAATACAAAGTATACCCGTTAAAATTGATAAATTTCTCGTTCATATTACTTGTTTTCTCTATGGTTTGTTAAAAGTGAAGCCACAGTAATGAATAAATCGTCTTCATACTCCGAAACAAAATAGAAATTAATGCCAAAATGTGATTTAAAACGCCGTAATGTTTGATCTTTGCGTATTTAATCGCATAATCTATATAATATACATAATCTCATTAAATAAGAAATAACGTCCCCGAGTCTGTAATATACAAATATATGCATGTTGCTCTAGTTTACAAATTATCTTTCTCGAAAAGTTTGTTTAGTTTGTATACTTAATTTTCCTTTCCGTTTAGAAGTGTATGATTTTTGTTTGAAGGTTAAAAATTTCATCATCGTCGTAATCATCAATAGTCTATATTTGTGCCAAACAGTGGGACTGTTGGGCACAAAGTTAGTTACATGAGAGATACATGAGGTGTTTAGTGTCATAACACCAATGCCATTTATAATTTCGTTTTAATGTAGATCTTATCTTATCTTGATGTAGGGCCAGGATTACTCCCGGAGCACGTCGACCCAATGGGATCTTTTGTGCTTCCCCAATCCTAATGACCACTGTCCGGGAATACCTCCTAGATGTACTTTCTAAGTACACCCGGAGTCAGCAGCCTTATATCTTCAAGACTGGGATAGCCCAGTCCAAAGAGACCCATCTTTTCCTAGCAAGAGCATCACAGTTACATAGGATGTGTTCCATTTGTCAGTGTGCTCCCCACAGGCCCTACAAAGAGGCGATCCAACAAGTTTCATCTTAAACAGCATGCTATTAGTGCTATAGTGGCTAGTAATAGCACCACTTAAGCCACGTAGCTACGTTTGATGTAGATACTTGAGTAAAAGACTTGTATAATCTTTAAGACTTCTAAAAATAGATTTTTAATTGTAAGAATAAGGTTAATAGTTATATTTCTGTTAAACTCGTTAGTAGGTATAATTTTTCTGTATTAAAATGTGTAACAAATAATTTACTTTCTTATTTATCCTTACCACTTTACAAAGTGAAGGTAATCAATTAGGAAATTTTCATTCTAAAAACAAAATGTATTTTTTAAACGGGTACTGAAAAACGTAAACATTTCCGGGAGTGTTGCGGTTGATTGGGTTGGAATTATAATTCTTTATTATTGTCTTTTTGTTGAGAACAAGTTGCATAATCTACGAGAACTTGAACTCGAATGAAAATAATATGATTTCATAGTTATCATCATATCAGCCGAGCTACGGCTAGTTTGGACAGAGCCCTACAACCGACAGGTATCACCGATTGGTCCTGCGCTGTCCGCATCTAGCAGCTTCCTGCAACGTTTACCATATCGTCGGTCCACCTTGTGGGAGGGCGAACACTACATCTCCTAGCTGGCTCTGCTGCCGTTTTTATCCGTAAGTCAAGCTTAAAGGTATTTAGTGAAGGCTGTGAAGTCAATCATTACCACACTGGAAACTTTTAAAATTTTATTATACTACAATATTATGAACAACATATTAATATAATGCTTGGTTTTAGTTCGAGATATTTCTTTAACAGGAGCTTAATCTTAGTGATAACTAAACTAAGCTTTAAGCTAAAAAGACTAACCGTCTGATAGCACAATATTCACAGATAATAGTGCTTTAACTGTATCATGTATACGTAATAGGCTTAAGATTGAAAAGGCCTACACACCAGAACATAAGTTTAAACAATTACATGGGTCGTTTACGTTATCAAGCGACTTTAACCCGTTGCCTAATAGATTACGACTGTTTCAGCACGTTTGAAGGTTCACAGCCTAAACTGATAGCTCCTAAACTCAATTCAGACAATGGTGAATAGCTCTTCCGAACGATATACTCCTAAATGTTAGTCACGTAATACGTCGTCGTCAACGTTTGCATTTGGTAAATAATTTAAATAACGTGGATTCGCTTGGAAACGTTTCAGTCGAGACAATTTGTTTGCGACGTTGTTTATTTTTCGTTTACAGTGAAATTATGTGTCGATATATGGAGATGGATTTTTACGATATTATCAAGGGATAATAATAAGCTGTTAAAACGTTCAATCCAGACACAACTGTTTTAAAGACGTTCCCGGGAGTATATTGCGAGTGAATAAATTAATGCGTTGAAATTCTAAGCGAATACAGTAAAGAGTAAATCTAACGAACTTGAATGAATATATTTTTAATATCAAAGAGAAAGTTATGTAACTATTACATTAATACAGATTTGGTTAAGCTTTCTAAATCTCGAATACTAGTTTGTAGTGCTGTGTTGGTTTTACTTTTTAAATGTGGAGCTCACTGGCGTAGTTCCTCGAGCGTTCTTTTTTTAATTACTATAACAAAGCCGCTTTTGACGTGGTGGGTTACGGAAAATTTGATATTTCCATGTCTTCCGTGCATTGGAACGCATGTTAGTCCGTTGGTCCGGCAGTCCGTTATACCCGCCATCGCGATTTAGATCAACTCGGTGGTATTAACTGCTCCTCATATGTTAGAAGGCCTGTGCCCAGTTGAGAGACTTACATATACTATTGGTGATGATGATAAGCTAAAACTAGTGGATAATAAGCAGTTAGAATTTATACATGTATTATTAGTTTCATCATAATAATGCCACCATGCGTTTCTTTATTACAATATTAAAGTATTTTTTAAAATTTTATTCAACTTTGGTACATATATGTACACTTGCTAGTCAGTCAAAGATATTTTCGTATTCATTTGTATTCACTATCGGGGGCCTTGTCTTGGGATTTCACTGGTCTACTTAGCATACTGATATCTATATTGACCAATACTTAAAACTTTCGTCATCCAATTGTTAGAGATACTTCCTAAATACACTTCTATTAACGGTCAGTTTTGTCTGCTACACTCCTGGTACAGCACTTTGTTCTTAAATCGAATAATTTCGTTTAGGATTCTATTTTTAAAATGCCCAACAGTGACGTGTCCACAGGTCGCTGACCAACACGATGAGATTCATATTAACGAAGGCCGTCTTGGCCGTTCCCGGGTTTGAATTAGGAATAGATATTTCTAGATAATAGATGTATGTGAGTGTGAGAATTATTATACGAAATAACGCATACAAACACATATTTAATTCAAATACTTATATAACAAATTGATTGACTAGATTATTTGATATTTTATCTGATGTACTACATCAATTATTGATAAATTACTTTAGGTATCTTATTATTTTACTATATTATATAATATGACATTATTATGTGGATAATTGTTTGTTATTGTTTATTATTAATTTCTTAATTTGTTACTCCTAATCTCTTTTTAATAAACTTGCCAGTGGGAAAGTGAATAATTTTCTTGCACCTACCTAAATATATAGGGGTACCCTTCAAGGGTTCCTGTTTGATACCATCGATTATAATAACAACTTATTATCTAAAAATACACAATATTTATCTTATTTTATTTATCTGATATCTCACACATCTTAGTTATATTAATGTACACACATTTAATATTTAATTGTTTTTTTCTATCTATAATTTATATTTTAAAAAGCCCTCGGGTTGTAGCAGAATGTCAGTGCTTTGTTCACATCCCGATGTGAACAAAATTAGTTACTGAGTGGCGACCCTTTTGCACTTCTGCAGCGCACACAAAGGTCTTTAATACCTTTATTATAAAATTGTTTGTCTTTTAATCTATGTACTGTCTGGATGGATTGTGTGTGATGTAGAAATGGAAATAAATGTTATATCTATCTCTATCTATCTTATGTAAACAACATGATAGCAATAATAAACTTTGAATATGATATCAAGGTACATACCCAGCCACAACCTCTCCTCTTCTATTTGGGTACAGCTCTGGGTGTTGGCCATATCGAAGGTAGACTTCAAACTGTTGCTCAGCCCTGTAAGTAAAAAACGTTTCAGAATTCAAATAATAAGCATAGTCGGACTCCTTTATCAAAATAATAGGGATACTTCAATAGCTAGGAGAGCGGGAAAGAAGCAACGGCCTCCTGAGTGTAGTCGCAAGTCGAATGGACGGTCCCTTTGTGGGACACTGGATGAGCCTGCACGCTCCAGTGTCCCACAGCCATTACTTCAGCAACAGGAAATAGTGATAATTAGTTCTCTTTGTTTCCAGTTGTCCAACAACACCAGGGACGGGGCATTAATGACATATAATTAATAATTGCTTTAATATTTAGTCCGAGTACGTAGGTTAAGTGAAATTTTTACTAACACATTATTAGTCATTGTTACTTGTGAATAAAAATTATTATTATATTCGATATTTACAATTGTTTTGCCCTAAGAGTTTTGTCTGTCTTCGCGAATTGACATTTATCTTTCGTTTTCTAGTCCCTGTTACATATGTTACATACATAACGCAATACATAACCTCAAATTAAATAAGCATTTATTTCTAATAGACATGAAACCAGGCGCAGTAGGATCTGTTAGGAGTAAGACAATACCGCAGTGCACATTCTCTGTTCTGCCCTTTAATGCGTAAAAGAAGTATCTATCTACGGATGCGCATAGTGCATGCAGAGGAGGTGCAACATATCTGGAAATTTCTGGAATCAACGGAGCTAAGCAGTGAACTCTAAAGGGCAGCAACAAACGATCAATTTCTCAGATCGAAGGGGCCTAAAGTAAAAAAAATATTAATAATAATATATATGTACTATCTGAGCGTACTAGAGAATAATATTTTTGGTAAAAATTAGCATTTAGAGTAGGTTTATAATATTGGTTTTTAATTTTTACATAAGAACTTATATATACTTAAGGATATATTCTATTCTATTCTATACTTATATAAAGTACGCATTTGTTATTTTAAACTCACGATCTGAACAATATTAACTGTAATCACTCCTTATTTTACAGTGATTAAAAATTCAGAAGCTTACCGTGAGTCAAAACTGAAGTATGTCTGATCCGTGAAATTGTCCGCGTGGAATACTATCTTCACGAAGTTGGTCTCCGATATAAACGTCTGAGGTTGTTCAATCTCCCCACAAAACAGGCCAGGCTCTTTTCTGTTTGACACGTCGGTTTTGGCGTTGCCGTCCACTATCTGCAGAAGTTAGCACTTGGTAAGTTATATTTAAAAATAATTCATTCCATCACGATTCCATCCGTAGTGATGTAATTATTTATAAATTACTTTGACTTTGTAACATTCGGATGAGCGTGTTGTACGTAATTTATTCAAATAATTTTTTCAGACATTGCCCATAATTCTAAGAATTTAAAATTATTTAACAATTTAACGAGAAATTAATTACAAAAATAATGAATGAAAATTTTAAAAAATTAGAAATCAAATTTATAAATTATTTTAGAAATATCAGTAGTCAAATTTTATTTGCTTATACATATAGTTATTGAACAAATGGTGATGAATTAGCTTGCAGTCTCATTCACCCTTGCACCATCAGCGAATTCTGCTCTCCAAAACGTTGAGGATGCTGTTGGCACTGCTCCGAAAACGGTAGAGCAGGCAGGCACTTCGTTTTCTAATATTAGTGTAGAAATTATCTATATGCCTAATAAATAGCGTTTCCTAGCACACAAATTTTAATAAACGAGTAGAACAATCATCAGGCCAAATAACATTTAAGTATTTTCCAAACAATTAGTTCAGTTTTAATATCGTAATATTTTCAAACTTTAATATTTGATTATAGTTTTGTTGGAACATCTAATTGAGATCATAATTTCTGAAACGACGTAATTAATGGCTATATGATATTCGATAGGAAACAGCGACTTGTGATGATTATAACTATAACTATATAATTCATTGTAACATAACAAGTAGTTACTTGTCTGAAACATGCCTAAGCACCAATACAGCCTTAGTACGCTAGAATCATAATGCTTAGAAAGATAATTATCATATCAATCGAGCTGTCAAACGTGAAGATCTAATTAATGGCATTCTTCAACGTAAAAAAAACCTCAACATATTGAATAACAGAATCTTAGTAAACTTCGGGCAAGAGTCAGCGCTACGATTAAGATTCGTTATTAAAATATTCGCGCTAGGGGTACACTAGGGGAACACAAAATCCCCGCCTGTCAAATAGAACCCTAGTCGCTACATCAACTTTGTTTTAATCATAAACGAATGATCCGATAATTAGTTGTTGAAATTGGCTGCCTTCAAGTTCCGGAGTTCCCGTTGGAACTTCAAAAATTAATTAGTTCAATTGGCGAAGCGAGAACGAACTCAATTTATTCCACTTCCGAGGGCTGGCTATTTCCACGGGAACTTTTTGTCGGAGCCTTCGCTTAAGCCTATTTCATGGATAAAGATTTATGTTGACAGTTTTTGGAATTTTTACGAAATTCAAATATTTTTTTTCTATGATCAATCATAATATAAAAATTTAAATTTCGTATTTTCATTTCCATCAATCAAACAGATTCACAAACATCAAAAGACAGAGATTACGAATTTGAAAATTATGTTATGACATAATTATACTTACTTAAAATAGGTCAGACAATAATAATACGACATGTCTGACTCGATTCAGCGAACAAATAATTAAAACATTATTCAGCATAAGCAACGATTATTAAAATGAATACATTGAAGGAATAATTATTAAATGGTTGTCAATCAAATTGAATCCCAAATACTTATATAAGTGTCACAGCAAATAATTCATATTAAAATTATTTCTGACACTTCTATTGTAACATTAATTATATCCGTATGGCCCAATGTTATATGGTATATAACATAATGTTTGTTGGTTATAAATAAAACCATGTAAACGTAGACGTCTATATTGTACAACTTCTCTATCACAACTAAACAATAGAATATATAAAAAATATAAATTCAAAAAATATTACATAAAATTCTATAACACCAACCAGTCCGCAACAATAGTAATAAAACAAAAAGAGGAAAGCAAAGTAAAGAGAGCAGAATAAAGCAAGAAGAGGATAGCATCAAAAACAATACGTTAGTTAAGTAATCCCTCTTACTCGTACTCTGTACCTGTCCACATAAGGCAAGCTCAGTCACTAAACAGTTTTAATAAGCTTGTGTTTGAACACTATTTCTTAGTTGATATTTGAATTATACTGCATTACTACATCTCCTTAGTAGACCGTGATTATATGTATTTTAGTAGACATATATTTATATAATTATGTATTATGTAGTGTATACATGCTATCATTAAGTAAGAACCTATGTATGTATATATTTAATATTTGTATCTATATAACTTTTATCATGTATGTATTCGTTTACCACTTTCACTTTCTTCATTAATCACACTTTGTGTCTTTGTCTAGTGGCTGAGACCACCTATTTCTGATCTGGAGGAGTGTTCAATTCCCAGAAGTAGAAATTTATGGTAAGGCTTTATCTACGTGCACCTGTAAGCGAACACCATCTTACCGTTGTCTGCTGCCATAAATAATGTTAATATTATTTTTGTATTTAGGCAGTTGGTGGCAAGTTAGCCAGTTCTTCTGTGGTTGACGAATCCAAGTGTAGTTCTTTCCCTTCATCAGATGAGATCAAGGCAAAGAATTAAAACAAAACATATCTGCAGGTCATATTAAACACATTTACGTTTGTGGTACTTAATCCTTTGCAATAGGAATTAATATTGAAGGAACATGTTCCGCCCGATGTGATGCGGGCTGTTTTTAATTAGTGCCGTTAATTATTGACGGCACCGAGCACTTTTAAACTCAACGTTGAATAAATTCAAAGTGTATTATTTTATGCTGACGACAGTCTGCTAACAGACAGACAGAGAGAGAGAGAGAGAGAGATAGCTAGTGTAACATGTAACATACTTCGATAGCTACCTCCGCTCTGCCGACTAAAAAGGTATTCACCTATTCAAATGAGAGCCATGTTATACGAAGCAGGAGATGTCAATAAATAGCAATATGTAACAGAAAGGAATCACAATATGACACGCTAAAAAAAGTATTCTGATTGAATTTATTATTGATTGAAAAAAGTGATCAAACCTGCATATATCCCTTGTGACATGTGGTTCCGTTGATTAGTGTTCCCACTTTAAATTTCTTGAAACGTATCCTTAGAATCCAATCCTTTGGTGACCCCCGAAATGCTCTAAACCTGGTAATGTATAAATTTATTTATAAAAACTAACACGAAGTTAAATTGTGGAGTTTTGTACCTAATGGCAACCCCATGAAATATATACAGGAATTCCAGTCAAACCTAAAAAGAGTTCTTTTACGAAAACATTAAAATTTGAACAAATTATGTTTTAGATTTTTGATATCGTATTATAATTTTTTTTTGGCCATATTATGACAATACGGTTCAATTAAAACTTGTCATGAAATTAAAATGAACAATTCTACAAACAACTGCTATCCTTCCAAAAGTTTGACAAGTAAGTAATTTGTCTAAGCGGGTATAATTGAGAAGGGATACAAGACGTAAATACCTATATGTGCAAGTAAGAGGTCGTCCGAAGTTCTCGGCAGTGACAGGCGGCGACGAGACGTCCTCGTAAATCTCAACTGTCTTGTTGCAGTGGTCCCGTTTAGAATCTGTGGACAAGAAACAACTGACATTAATTTCTATTAATCTTAAAACTTGTGTTTGAACCGGTTGCGATGTCAAAATAATTTCAGACATTAGAGAGATATATTGGTAATTATAATGGCGAAGATAACAAATTTATAAACAACGTGGTAACGTTGGTAAAAAAGTGTAAAATAATTTTGTTTCATAATTTCTTTGGCAACAGCTTATATGAACCGGTACATAATCTTTAAATTTCCTCGTAGATTCCCTTACCTCAATCTAAAAACCGCATTAATATTCACGAAGTTACAAGGCAGAAGACAGAAGAGAGACAGAAGTTGCATTTCATTAATGTAGAGAAGAAAATACATTCTATTTACAACTAACTGGCGGTGAACTGGTGGAATAGAACACTACTTACTCACATACTTACTACGTAGGCTACTTATCTTAAACTGCTTAAGATTATAGTATGCTTCTACAAAGCCTGTAATACCAGCCGATACTTAAAATGAAACTTTGCATCAAATTTTCCAAAAGGCATTCGTAAGCATAATAAATGGCTGTTCAGATCGATAGCTCCTAACCGGAGCGCTATTAACACTGGCAAAAACGGTCTGTGATGTATGCCTGCAATTACAGGCCTGGCCAGCGGTCACTGTTAAAGATTACCCTAATTTACCCCCGACCAACGTGTATTTTTGCCCCCTAATGGAAGCTGTTTTACACAATCACGCTTGTTTTAATTGCGTAGCAATGGGCGGTTTTTCAAGATGAGTGCGGTAATTCTAACATAGGGTACCTCTGAGCGGGACTGTTTAAAACTATGAGTAATAAGATATAAAAGCATGAGGACTCGTATTTGATTTCAACTAGCTCTTTATATGGAGTAGTGCTAAACTCGCCATCAAACTAGCACCATTTGAATTAACCAAACCTATCCGATTGGGATAAGTGAGTTTTACAGCATATAAGGTCACTAAATGAAATCGGTTAGGTTGGTATAATAATTTAGGCGATTGTGGACTTCGTAAGTCTACGAGTTGAGGGGCTAGTCGCGTTTTATAGTGTCAAAGGTTCTGCGCTTTCAGCAGCCGTAACAATGATAGATCCTGGTGCCCTTGCGTTAACATTGAAGTCCCTACCTAAGACGTGTCCGAAGGGCTATGCGTTTGATGAGGGGACAAATCGTAGTTACTTAGGTTTAAATTTTGTGCAGAAGTCCTTCCTAGTCGCTCGGGAGGTCCGGCAGAACAGGCCCTTTAAAAAAAAATTCGGATAAATATAGTAGTAAGAATTATGTCTTACAATTTATTTATTTTGAAAATAATTTTCATTAAAATTTGTCAGTAAAACGTGGAACAATAAAGCGATAGCTCTAAGGAACGCAAAATTGCTTTAATAAAACATGAAAATAAAATACCTTTTACACGCTGGGAACGACGATGGAGGATGCTAACGTTAGATATACTCTGTTGTTCGGGATATACAGCATTCATTTTCCAAGAAATGCGGATTATGAAAGCTTTACTTGGAAAGAAAATAGAAATATTTAGAAACTGAAATTACATCAGTGTGTCATTAATTATGACAATACAGTCTTTGGTACGAACTTAATAATATTTCAAAGCAAAGATGCTTTGAAATATTATCAATAGACAAATAAAAATATTTGTTAATTTAAAATATATTTGCAAACCGGGGCACTATTAAACACCAATGGTTTCCGGATGTTAGGACTTGAAAGAAATGGCTGTCAGTTTCGATATTCTTTTTATAACTTTAGAGACTTAGCCAACTCTCTTCCTACAAAAAAGACAATTTACAGCCTTTCACAGCGAGATTTTTTTAAACCAAACAAAATAGACCCAAAAATAAGGCAAAAATTATTCAATATAAGAACTTTTTATTTAAATTTCAATTAAAAGTATTTTTTGGAGACGGAAGTTAAAAAGTTTTGGTTACAATCTTGGTGATCGCCAGTATTGGCGATTTAACTGTCCGTTTGTTGTTGTTTTAACATAGTCGAATAGCTTTAGAAAACATTTCACTGAGATCCTATCATCATATTCTGACTTATTGACAATCCGGACACTTAAGAAGTTACGCTATTGCTTACAAAATAATTTTGAAAATAAATACACAATTGACGGCGAAATCGGTGAACAGACATTAAAAAAATACATATAGTAAAGCATAGAACATCCTTCTTTTTTGAAATCGGTGAAAACATCCAAAATTATTTCGATTTCAAAAGAATTTATATTTCTAGTACTATTTTTAGACTAATTACTGTTGCCATATTCGAGTTGTATAAACCTTTTTTTTTCTTTTTGAATCTCAAATTGGATCTTTTTGGGATTGTAATTTTTTCCAGCGTACTCGAGTAGTTTGATGAAATTGAGTACTTTCACGATAGCCTATCAGCGTTGTTTCTGAAGTATCGTAGTAATGGTGGTAAATTTGTTCCACAAATATTATGTAAACGAACTTCCAGGATAATTTAATCAGTAAAGCTGCGACGCATCTGTGGTCATTTTAGATTTCAGATAAATAACCAAAAAATTAAACCATGTTACTGATAGGTATTACTGATAGGCAAACACACATCTGCAAATTAACGATACAGCGGACCTGTTATAACTTTAATGATCGTAAGAAAAATTATGATCTTTCTTACTTAATGTACTATACTAAAGATATAACATAATTATTGGTTCACGGCAAGTATTTGAGAAGAATGAATAACATAATTTAATGAATTTATTAGTTTTTTTTATTAATTTTTTGATATTTTGTAAGTATTATATTGAAAATAGTGACTTATAATTTTTATATAGTGACGTGTAGTAAGCTCAGCAAATGACTGTTCGCCACCACGCCACGGTAAGTAATAGAGGAGCTTATATGTGAAGTTAGTTAGTGCAGCATGCGACATACTGCCCTAGTCACCACCGTCTTGGCGGTCCAAAAAGTGCTTTTTCACGTCTCTTTTGAAAGAACGCATATTGTATAGAATATGTGTTCCGGTAAGGAATTCCATAGTCTAGCCCTGCGACAGAGATAGGAGTCCCTAAATCTCTTTGTGCGAATTCTTCTCTTTTATTGCAAATAGTGACTTATAAAAATTTATATATATTTTGATTTTATTAAGATTTAGATACTTATTATAGCTTTCTCACTCAGATTTGTTTATATTGAAGTATTCAATATGATTTGTTGACGTTTTTTTTAATACTTGACATATTTTCTCCTTAAAACGCAACAACAAGTATTTTCCATCCATTTGACTATTATTGCCAATTATAATCTCCGCTACTCTTTAGTTTAGCCCCTTTGAATGTAGTTTCTTGTTGTATTTGTTTTCGTCTATTATAGAAATCCATAGCAGATTGGAAAATGATTCCTTTTTTAAACCAAGCACCGCTGTTAAATAAGAAAGTGGTGACTAGAACTACCGTTCAAATGTGACTTTTTATCAGCTGTCTATCAAATACTAAATGGGATTGGTAAGTACGGTCTTCGGCTCAGAAATAATCCTAATAAGAATTTTCATGTAGAGAAGTACAGAGTCAGTTTTAATTACTAGCAGATATCAGTAAGTTATTAATAGCTTTCTAAGTTTAGATTTTCTAGAAAAAAATAATCAGAAGATTTTAATTAAATAAGAAGAATAAATTCACATTATCTACCCTCAACATCATGTGCAAGATATTCGGAGAGGGGTTTCTTTGTTCAGACATGAGTTCTCTACCGTCCATACTTTGTGATTTTTCTGCATGCTTGTTTTGCTCAAATTGATATGCCGAAATAAAAATTCAATATCATCTATCAAGTAATTTATTTCATCACAAAAATTAAATTGAAAATTTCAAATTTATTTTTGTATAAAATTGGAGCTTTTTCATTTTATATTTGTGATTTTTTTTATATGAGATAGTTATTATTAAGACGATAGATTTTTACCAAACCTGCCATTTATACATTTATTTGTTTTGTGTTTTGATAGCCTTGTTATTTAACTATACAAAAATACGATTATTTACTTTCAAATTGAATTCTTCCCAAGACCAATGTTAAATTCTTCATTACGATACTTTTCTTTTGTTTTTTCTAATTACTCGTTTTTAATCAAAACCTTACTTGTGTAGATAAGGTTCCATTAACGGAATGTTATCGATACACAAACATCTTTTCTAACTATAATGTGATTAATATCCATCGGGTAATGAAAAACTACTTGGAACACATGCTGTAACCAAACGGTACGGCATCTAAATTATTCCGAACACACACACGTACGTCTCACTCAACTCTCCCCTTCATTCACTCTTCGGCTGATAAGTCGGTATCATTCCCTCATTGTTTGGTTCTCATTCAATCCCATATTCAAAGGGCCTATTACTTGATTTAGATTGAGGCTGGAATAAAGATATTTTTGCTTTTCCCTCCCTTCTGACCCTATATATATTGTCTTTCTTTTTGTTAGCTCTCTAGTAATGAAAAAATACATCCAAATACAAGCTTAGAGAGGCTTTTGTAGGGCCAGGATAATAGAAACGCCATTTATTTCGTGCTTTTCAAATATAGTCTCATTGGTAAATTTTATTAAAGTTTATTACAGAAATGTGCCTATGGCAGAGTATTGTGAAGCGGTGTATAATTTTTCGACTATAGAAAATATTACTGTAATGATCGCTAATTCATTTATTGCATCCTATATCAACATAACCATTCCATATACGCCCATATTTTATCATATGAGAAAAATGCCAGGAGATTCAAAGTCAAAGTCAAAGTCAAAATATCTTTATTTAAATAGACTCATTTATTAAGTTCCTTTAAATCGTCATAACAGGGAATATGTATGAGAAAAAAAATGTAATTAAAGGTAATAGTGATTAATGGGTATTAACCGGGTATTTACAAATTGTCCCAGTTATAGAATTTAATTATGTTTTAAATAAATTATTTTAAAATTAAAACTAACTCTAGTATGCATATTCCCAATTAACCCTACTACCGCTTCGACGAATTAGTAGCTGCAGAGAAGAAGGGGCGTAAGAAACTCTCAGCCTTTAGTATTTATAATGACGATTGCGACTTACTATTGGGCTATGAAACCTCCACGGTGGTCCAATGCGGCTGGTTTGGTAAATACGGTTACCCTAACAAGTGGGACCAACGGGTTCGAAGGACCAACCATGTTGCTGTTGTTGTTAATTGAAACCTGATTACACAACCACTTCGCCACAGAGTTCATTCTTTGAGCTAGGACGTTACATACTCTTTTGAAAGTCAAGGTTGAACGTACAATGATAATATTTTTAATACGTTAAATACTATTCGTTTGAGTAACTAGACCATTTTATGCAAACGGAAACTCTCGGATAGTCCTACATGTGAATGAAAACAAGGAGATTTATATATAATCTTTTTTTCAATTACCTTGTCATAATAATCATGAACATAACAAAAAATGAATAATCCAATTTGGTGCAGGTGCTTGGAGTTATACGCGTACACACATTTCGACGATGATTTTTTTATAAACAAACTATATTTTGTAGTAAAAACCACAGACAATATTTATTTGATTATGAGCTAATAATTTTTAAAACCACGCCATTATTATCAATTGGTATGTGTTCCAACTTAATTCGTGAATATTTCGTTATAGGGTGGGTAAAGTTCCAAACTTTATATTCTGAGAACCGATATTTAGATATTAAAGATGTTTGAATGGGAAACTTAAGAGCAAAAGAGGTTTAGCTTCAACAGAAAACTCTTTGTAAGACTTCAAGAGTGAATTTTTGAGCAATAATGAAACGAAATAAGACATTATTATCGAAAAGCATCTAAGAAATAGCCTTATCCACTAATGAACATCTTCCATGGCACTAAAGCTGCACAAATTGTGTTCTTTACAACGAAATAAAAGTTGCTGTTCGCAATCAGCTGATTAAACCAACCCTGACGAGCGGAAATTGATCTAATCAGCTCTACGTAGAGTATATATTCGAGTGGAATAAAGAATCGACAGCATATGTGGGGGACTCAACAAGAATCCTCTAGCGGAGAAAATTAGATAAAAGCCAACAATTCTGTTGAAATTAGGAGCGTTAAACTGAAAATAAGTTATTTTTTGTCCTTTTTGTGAAGATTATTTCAACCTTTGCTGGATAATGCTATGGCATTGTGTATTCGTCTTATAAAGAGATGGATTAAGAGAAAATCAGTAACCATCAACACTTGCGACGCGTTACGAACTATTTTTACGATTTTTTAAGTATTTCCAGGGATAAAAATTAAAACACCTAATAAAAGTATCCGAAATATCATCTCTTCAACAAAACTTTCGCTATATATAGTGAATTAATCATATACTTTTTGTGTATAGCCATAAAGATACACTTACAGTACAGCTCTTTAAATATGAGTTCGTTTAAAAGGAAGATAATCAGTCCCACATATACTCTGTGCATGTCAAATTACACGGCTGTTTATTTATTTGACTAATAATTGTCGAAATCAAAAACACAATTATTAATATATTCTAATTTTTTTTCAGAAAGTACGTTTTTCCTTTACGTACTTGATTACCCATACTTTATCAGTGAATATTTACGGTTTTTTACAGGACGATTTTTTTACCTAATTATATATGAACATTAATTTTGTGGCTAACCATTTATTTTTGTGCTATGTATTGAAGAGGGGTACACAAAATTGAAATGCAAGCGGCATGGTAGAGTTTTATATAGCGGGAGTTTTGTAGGACGTAAGCATCGTTAGAAAGCTAAATTGTATGTAAGTAGCCATGTTTTAAATGTAAACTTGTTTTTTGTAGATACGAAAGTTTAATCAAAATGATACAATTGTAAAATCACTTGATTGTATGCCCTCTAATATTAATAGTATGTACATTGCCTACCAGAACTTGGAACTTAACTTTTAACATTGCCTTCCAGAACCCATGGAATATCAAAAAATGTTGCTTACTAGAACTTATCGCTTGCAAGAATTAATGTGCTGTCTGAATTTATTGCCTGTCAAAACATGTTGCCTGTCAGAACTCATTGTGGAAAACATGGCGTCGGGAATCAACTGACTCTTTGTTCTTTGTTGACATAATAACGATTTTGCTTAATTATTAAAGTGAAACGTACTGTTATAATCTGTCATGAGTAACGATAATTATTTTACATAAGCATTAACTACAATTATGATATTATTTTAATTCAATTTGATAGAGTGTTCTTATTGGCATCTGGCTCAATGTACTATAAAAGGACAAACCACGTGATTTTGCTAATAAAAGAATTATTAAAAGATTAACTTCGATCTTAACACACACCTTGATAACCAAGAACATTGGTGCAAAGAGGAAAAAAACTTAATTCATCACCATCTCGCATGTAGGTTTGATTACTTTATTTAAAAAAAAAATGATAGGACAAGTAAACTAACCTAACACTTAAAAAACCCGGCAAAATGTAATGGAGCTTAACAATACAGATGTAATCATACTTCGCTCTTCAAGGCTAAAGGAAGTCACAATGGAACCGATATACAAACCCACATAGTCATATACGCGCGAAAAACATTACCCTTCTTTTAGTGCGATGTGGCAAAAGCCCAGCATTACAAATTGGTAAATTTATATAAGTCCTAATGTTTTGAAATCACCCCTGATCCAATGAAACCAATCATCTTAAGAAGAAGATAAAAGAAGCATAAATCTATGTTTCAGAGGACTCAGTTATATACATTCCCTTATGTATTCCAATTTAGTCGCAGCAGGTTCACTGCAAGTTTGTAAGTTCGGTGTAGGTGTGAAAATAGTTTCCAACAGAACGAGTTCTCAGTCCGATTCGACATACAGTCGAAAGTTTTCCCTAGTAAGGTACATTACAACTGAAACTAGTCCCAAGACGAATAGAACGTAAACTTCCTCGTGTGTGTTTTGTGTAACGAAGAGTGATACTAAGTTTTTTTAAAATATAAGAATAATAGTAATGTTACATATACCTATTGGAGGTACCTACAAGACAACATTTATAAAAATTGAACGGGTACAAAGGTTAATTATAAAAGTAATGTTGCTTAAGAAGAGACTGTTTAGCACAAATTTATTATACAAAGAAGCTAGTGTTCTGACAGTTAGACAATTGTATATACTACAGTGCATTCTTAATGTACATAAAAGTTACTATTTTGACCTAAAATATCTAAGTAAACGTAAAGTTAACACAGTAGTTCGCGTTGTGGCTACCAAAACAGCATTTGCTGGAAAACAATTCTCGGCTCAATCGGCATCAATATATAATAAAATAAATAGAATTTTAAATATTTACTCATTAACGTACATTGCTTGTAAAAAGAGAGTATCTGAATGGCTAAAATTACAAACTCATGAGAAGATAGAAAAACTGTTAACCGACCACTAGATACATTACACAAATAAAATAACATATAAAAACATACACACACACACATTGTGATAGTAAAAATATTTTAACTACATACTGTAACTACCCATAATTGTAATACAGAAAAGAGAGGGGTCTTTTCTAATACAGGTTTTCTTAAACTTAAAAGAAGACACATTTTAAAAAACTACGTGTAGTTAATAAAGATATTTTTGATTTTTGATTTGATTTTGATTGATATACCTATTGGCTCTAAAGCATCATTAATTCATAATATCTAAGAATATAACAAATATAACTGGTAAAAAATATTCGTAATTACCGCACAAATATTGGCTTAGGCTGGGACTTAGACTGTGAGGTCTGACTGAGTATACCTGTACTGACTAGCCAATGTTGCGATTGTAGATTGAGCAATATTATTCAAACAACGTTAAAAATTCAACTTCTACGTACAATGTAACTAAAACATACATTGTAGTTTACAAAGTAAACTTTAGTTATAGCTTTGATAAAAGAAGTCTTTTTAACTTCCTTAAGCATTACGCTACAGTAATAAAAAATCCTCTCATATATTCTGATGTAAAAGTAACAATGTTTGACTACTACTAAGGTATTAACTACATTAACAAAGTACATAACTTTAATGAAGTTGTTGGGATGTGGCTGTGTTCGCCACGTCATCAAGGGAAGATCTTCCGTCGAGCTGATGTTCCGGGGCCGAGACTGTTTAATCTCGTACCTTGTATATACAGGCTGGCACATTTGGAGTGGTCAGTATGTAACTCTATTACTATAACACTATTATATATTTTTCTCACACATATTCCCTGTTAAGACGATTTAAATGATAGTCTATTTAAATAAAGATATTTTGACTTTGACTTTGATTTTGACTCCTTACCATCAGCGGTGTCCAGTTATTTGCTGTGCTATTGAACCTACTTTTTGAGTAAACTCCAAAAAGGTTCAATTCTACTTTTACCACGCTTATATTAACGCACTATTTTTAATTATTTTTTTATGTTCGTCACCTCAGAAAACCAATTTCTTAAATTCTTTCGTTATTTAAAGGAAAATCTTTCAAATTGGTTCCATTTTCATTGAAGTCCAGTTCTGATAATAGGAAACACAAGGAATCGTGTGAAGTCCTCAATTGCATAATTGAAATTTTATAGCATGCATATTGCAATTTTGTTTGTTATTGAACAAGAAACATATTTTGTCACCGATTCAGGATTAGGAGGATGATGATAGGATTCTAGGTAAATCGAGGGAAATCTTTAAATTTTATAGGCACGTATTAAGTTTTTTATATTTTTTCTAAAACTATATGTATTTATGAGGCAAAAAAATAGCCAAATAAGTTAACTTTGATATATATATATATATATATCAAATAAGTTGGATAGATTATTGAAAATAAGCATCGAACTTCTATATATTTAATTGGGGCTTTGATCGTATATATGATTATATATTGATATATTTTGAATTATACTATAGTAATTTCTATTTCATAATATGTCAGCGAATATTCTATAAGCAGCACTGAATGGAAATGCAGATATCAAAGTAGCATCGGCAAGCAATTTTGAAATGGCTTCGTTATCTAGTTCCAGCATCTGCAACTAGACTGCAGACTCTTTCATATTCCCAATGAAGTCAGATATAATTAGATAAATCTCCAGTTGCCAGACTGCGACTTAAGTCACGAACGAAGGAGGATTTGAATTTTAATCATGAATGAATAGATAGTGGAATTGAATCTCTTAATGCTTACTGTGATATCTAAAAACAGGAGAAAAAGATGTTTTTTAAATATGGAAGGAAAAGGGTGGCCATCTTACTAAATAAAGAAACCACAGGAATAAGAGGTAGCGTATTTCTAAAACTAAGTTAACTTTTAACTAAGCACATAACAATATATATTTTTTTTTAATTCTCAATGGGTTACGTCATGACCTTCATCTCACTGGATGGTAAGTGAAGAGAAGGTCGAAGATGGAAGCGTATTAGACCTGGATTCCTCAACTACAGGAACTGGCTCTCTCACTTCCAACTGCCGGAACACAACCCTTTTAACATTAACATTATGGCGACAAACTTGGGTAAGATAGTGCTATCTAGCCAGGCGTACTTACAAAAAGCCCTAATACCAACCAAACCTAACAGAAATTTTTTGCGCATCCTGGGAATTGAAACCCCTCCAGATCTGTAACTGGTGGGCTCAGCCACTAGACCACTGATGCGGTTGATAAATAGGTTAGTTTTCAAGATCTTAGTAACGCAGAACTAAAAGTATTGAACAGATCTAACTGAAATTTGCAGAAATTATGGCACGAACACCTACCCAGGAACAAATTTTCTAAAGCTTACTCTTAAAGAGGTGAAATAGGGGTTTGAAATTCATATAAAAATCTGTCAGTTTTGTAGTAGTGATCACGAATTATATTATTACGACTTATCTTACTTATAACTTACCTATTCATAATAAGATAATCGATAAAAAGATTTTTTTCAATTCAATTCAATTCAACTCTTTATTTTGCGTTCCATAGTTACATAATATGAATCTTAAGACTATTAATGACACTATGGATCCTGTCGGGCACATCAAAATTTTAGGTTATACAGGAGAAAGGTAGATATCAAAAGGTAGGTTTAAGTTTAAATGCAAGGAGCGAAAATTGGAGGGATTTTTGAATCTGGAATCATGAATTTTAGCTGTCAGCTGGTATAAAGGTATAAGTGTTCCGTAGGCTGGAATCATGAATTTTAACTGTCAGCTAAATAAGGTGTAAGTGTTCCCTAAGATTTTTTGTCAAATATGTATTAAAGTTTAATTAAATCGTGAAATTATAATACGTCACAAAAATAATACGAGCTTGTATGAAGCCGCGGGCGGAAAGCTAATCATGAATAAATGACGTCATTTTCGTTTTGAAGTGTACCAGTTTTTAAATAATGCTTTATAATGTTTTATTAATTTCGGAACATAGCAAACATAGTAACATTATATATCCATATCATGATATTATGATATTTACAGTCTTTCCTAAGGTTACCTGTAAGAGATCGCTCTTAGCGATAAGACCGCCCATTGTACAAAAATTGTCTACTTTATAAAAAAACCTATTTCTTCTTTTTTATGATGTTGCTATGTATGTACAATAAAGTGTTAAATAAATAAATAATATTGGTTTTTTAGCCGTATCATATAGAGAGACGAAACTCAAATCCAAATGTACAGTTAGAATAACAAAAATTTTTTTAGTGAGAATTTCTTCACTAACAAAATAGTGATACTTAAAAAATAAAAACGGATTGCTGGTCTCAATAACTCGATGCCGTATTTTTACTTATATCGAAGGAGGGAGATACGTGCTGCGCATTTCAATTCAATTTTAGTCAAACCAAAATAGTGGTCAATATTTATCGATGTTTATCGTTAATTCCACCATGTTCTTTGGAAATGGCCTACTGCTGGTCACAGACTTTCCTATAATGGAGAAACACACGAGAAGTTTTTGCCAAAACACCGCCTTGTTGCGGTTTGGTGGACGAAAGCGGTTGGCGTTATAACCAGGAACGACTCAACGTGCCTTCGGAAGCTCAGAGGCGTTCGAGATAACAAAATTTATTAAACCATTCGGGGACCAACCATAGCGTAATTTGCTTAGTTTTTATCAAAACCAGTGCGTTCGGACCGGGACATTTCCTATAAGAATTTTTGATCCATATCTATGGCTAGTTATAAGAACTCTGCATTCTATTTAAAATGGTTGGCTTAAGTAAGCTTTGATTTTGGTTATATTAGCATGACAACCCTAATTTTATTGCTGTTTGATTTTTCAAAAATATGTATAGATAATTATCATAATTTTAATTTTTTATAATTTCCAATTTTAATTGGTTTTTGAGGACTTTATAAAGTTCAAAATATTAAATTAGAAAAAGTAATTTCTAATTTAATTTTTTGTTGATATCGAAACGTAATAAGTACTTTTAAATAAAGATATTTAAAAGTACTAGTAGGTACTTATTACACGCACATAAACAAGGTTCAAAACAAAAATATTCTAGTGGCGTCGAGAGAGCCGACCGCATTATTTGAACCCAAAGAAAACTGAGAAAACATTTCACCCTAAGGAACAAAAACTACGTATTAACTTTCCTTTGGGATGTCAATACCTTTATTTTTTCTCACTTAATGGTACGTAACGTCTACCAACACACCAAAGTTTTCACAATATATTCTTGTTTTATGAGACCATAAGACGCTATTATATATTCTCGCTTAGTTTTTATATACACATGATTTCCTAATAGTCTCTTTTAATGAATAAATAAAGTTATTATAATTATAATTCAGCTTTAGATATTAGTAAGCCTGCAAAGTTATGTTTGAATAAATAAATACATAAATGATCCATTTGATCGTTATTGACTTACTACAGTTACAGTTACTTATTACTAGTATTTAATGCAGTCCCAAGATTGTTTAACCTTGTTTCATTGTTAAATTTAAAAAGAAGGTTGCTCTCATTTCTTAATAATTTTTTTATGTGTCAAACCTTATTGCTAGGCATAAATAATTATTTGAAAGCTTCGTAATTCTTCTGTACTCTTGTCTCATTTAAATTTAGGTGGGTTCTGACGATTAGTTTCTAAGTTAACCCCTAAAATGCGTATTTGATTGCTTTCGACAACATTTATTATATTGTAATTTTTAACTAGCGACCCATCTAATTACCCATCTTAAAAATTTACCACTAAAACAACAGAAAAATTATTTTCAAATCTAAAACAGAAATCAAACGCAAACATAAAAGGCAAAAATACTTCAATATAATAACTTAATTAAAAGGTTATAAAAAGATTGCCTTGTTAATGTTTTCAGTTTCTTTGAAAATTTGTTTGTTGTAATATTTATAGAGTTTTTGATATATCCAGGCTAACAAGATTAATATACTTTCAGCCGTTTCGAAATTACAGTGTTGTTAAACATCAGATTAAGAAATACTAAACAGCGCATTTATCTTTGATATATACTTTAAACTCTTAAACAGCCTATACATATAGTCTTAATATTTACATGTTTATTATGACATGCTGGATTTGATATTACAAGTGCATTTATTGTTAGATTTTCCTCATGTTTTCTTTTGTTGATCTGTGTTTAACATTACTTCGAACTGTGTGTATATTCGTAGATTATGACGTATTGTTGCCAAGGGGCACAGAAGATTTATTGCTCTGTTACCTGTAGAAGAGATTTCATTTTTGCTAGCTAAATAAATAGCCTTCTTTATCTCGTTTGCCAAGTGAGTATTTACTGAAGTCATTCGTTTATATTTGCGATGGTTTTTTTGAAATAATTGTGTCTGTTCACAAAAATATTTTTTATTTCAGTTTGAAGAGTATGTATTCACTGAATCCATTTGTTTTAGAGAAATATATGTCTTCGGAATATATTTTTTGTCTTCTTTCTCGAGCACATGATAAGTTTACTATCAAAACACATTAAAAGTTTACTATGAAAACTCTAACAGTGATATCTGGTTGCTATGTCTTGTAGTAAGCCAAAAAATGGCACAATGATGATAGGGTACTTTTAACAAAGCTATCACCGACGCGCTACCCACCCTCAGGCTCCTAGTGAAACTTCCCGTTATCCTAATAGAAGAAATAAATGTAGGGCGTTATTTTAATGTAGTAGTTAGAAGCAGAGAACGAAAACTCGTTCTCTGCTTCTACGATTTTGTAGTCTAAATATATATAGCACAAATGTTGTACATATATATTTAACAACCGTCTGGTCGAGTGGTCAGTACTCCTATCTACTTAGCCAAAGCATCCCGGTTTGAATCCCGGTTGTTTACGAGTCATGGATATGTATTGTATGTATGTATTGTTTAGTATATTTCTGATATTTATATACTTATTACTATCTTTATTTCTCTGTTATCTAGTAGCGATAACATAAGCTCTAATGATGCTAACTTTGGGCTAGGTAATAGGTGTGAGTGTGAGAAATAATGTTATAATTATATATTTTTATTATTAATATACCCATCGAAAATAACTGTTATATGTTTAAATATAATGTTAAAAGAATAAACAGCAAAGTCTTGGGGAGTTCTGTAATGTTGGATTCATCATACGACAATAATCCTTTAGTGTGCGTGTTCACAAAACTATACGTATTACATCTATAATAACTAAAATAAGTCTTAAGGTCTGAAAAATGGAAATATTTCGATAAGGATCGGAAGCGATAATTGAGTATGTTATGGGTGGGTTAATTTTTCATAAAACTTACTTTCATCGATAATTAGAAGGCTGGTTGCTTCAGTGGTCAGCTCCTCTATCTGTTACGTCTTTTCAATTTTTCAACATGGCTGTAACTAGCAATAAGTCTTAATATTTAGACCGTAATTTAAAATTCATCATTTGTCGTAACTATCGATCTTTCTATTTAGTTCTTGCAAAACGCAGTGGTGTTTTCTAAATCACTCGGGACCATCAACGTAACTTTTATTAAGCTTATATACAGCTCATGCACAAACAAAATGATTATATCTATTATTGAGAATTTCACAGACAGTTGTGAATCTAAAACAATATTAATCAAAATATTCATGCGCTTTTGTTTCGTAATTAACTTCCTATTCACTTGAAAAGCAGTGGACACATTTAATGTTAAAATTATATCGAGTAAAATAAATAAATAATTAATTAATAAATATTTACAAAGAACAGGTCATAACACACCCGAGCAAAACGCACTAATTCTTCACTTTTGTGTTTAATAACTTATTAAAGTGTTCCACGATCATAATTATAAAAGTCCAAGTGAAACTCCCCTGCTGCGGTTGTTACACACATAAAATTTTCTATCAAAATAACTCTTCAAGCCGCATGTCGTAAGTCAGTGCCGACATGCAATAATTTCCAGGTTGCACCACGACATCCCACAGTTACGGGAGCTTGTCACGTTATTACATTATGTTTTCTGAAATATTTGTGCAACGAATATGTAGTTTCACGTTTTTGAAGAGTACTGGCATGAAATGAAATATTTAAAAAGTTTATTTACTGAATTCTAGTATTGCAGTAAGCTTTGCGATAGGTCTATCAACTGCTATATAAAGTGAACTTCATATGCCAATCGCATAATGGATTCAGTTTATGAAAATTGATATTAAAAACTATTTATCAACTGCATTCAGGTTATATAATAACTTATCAAATAATAAAGAATGCATGGTAATAATGACCAGTACTGTTTATGATGAAATAAAATAAAACGTATTTTATTATTCGCCCTAGTTAAAATCAAGAGACTGTATAGAACTTCTTGCTCTCAATACCAACCTGGCGATCTATGTCACCTGGTAAATAACAAAATTAGTTATATTGCTCAAGTCATTCGTAAGATGGAATTGTTTGATTATTTCTGTTCAATTAATAATAAATTACTTATTACGTATTTCCCAGACAGAGATTTCATGTACAAATAAACAGAACCGTTTTATTTTGATCTGTTTTCATAGATCTTAATTCTGTAATTTCCTGTTGGTAAATTAATCGTGGAACATAATATTCAACATTAATCAGTGCACATCGCTAAGTAAACTCTCTGGGAATCTATTATGGAAGTAAAAGTAGCGATTAAAACCTAAGATAAAAGATTTAGTAGATTTCCCAATTTGTATATGAATAATTTGTAATGAGACATCAGTTTTTGAAGGATAAGCAGAGCATTTATCAGACAAAGGCTGAAATAGGCCTCTACGGTGAATGTTTTACGATGTCAACCTTCCCTTCAGCGGTATATTATCGAATATCGAATAACAGCGAAGTTAATGCCAGGCCAAGTTGGAAGATTCGTATTCGAGGTAGGTTTTTATTTGATAAAACATTCGTAGAACGTTGCTTCTTAGGAGTGATTGTAGAAAACGGTTCAAGCGAAATTGAACCATGTAGGAGAGTTGCTGGAGGAGTGGTTTCCGATCCTTTTAAAATCAAAGGAAGCGTTGTTTCACCTGTCCCTAATGGTACCATTAAAAAGGTTTTATTTGCCGCAAGCAATAAATGGAAATAAGTTACATTTCGTTACATTTACTTTGCTTTTTTTGTATAGAAGGTAATATTTTTATAAACTTGACGTGGCATAGAACAACAGCGATCAATATTATAAATTAAAAAGAATATGGGTTATTCAAGGACATAATATGGTGTTAAGACATAACCATTTTGTTGATAGTAAATATTCCCAAAAATGTAGAGACGACGACTTTCGAGTATAAAAGATATAAGTAGATATAAGTATAAAAAGACTTGAGAATAGTTTTATCTTCTTCTGTTTATATATAAAGTATATGGCTAAATAAGTATATGGATAAATGGCTCAACTGATTTCAATAATCTCATTTTTTTTAATTCAGGGAGGATTTAAAAACAAAAATTATAGGGAAAATCTCAAAGAAAAAAATTAAGTTAGTAACTTAGTATAAATGATTCAAAACTGTAGTTTTTCCGCTCGCTACTTAGAATTATTACTTAGAATTTCATCTGGTGAGCCCATCGATTAAAGTAGGGTGACTCAACGTTCACCAAGTCTACTTGTACTTAGGGGAAATAATAGGACTTTAGTATCCTAGGGGTGAATGTAACTTATTAAGTCCCAAAACGGGGCTTCGATGGACAAAATCAGTCTTTAACCCAAAAGACACACAACAACACAACACTGTGCTTTTCATTACGAATACAAGGAAAACAAATGAAACCATGTAGTACAAATCTCTGCTATATAAACTTAACTCTATAACTAAAAAAACAAATGAAGGACGGATCTTCGTTTTCCCGCCTATTTTTTTTTGTGGTTAACAATCTATTTAGCCATTATTTTTTATTTTTTACCTTCGAAAAAATGGTAAGTAATTTGTCCAAACCTATGTTATTAAAAAATAGTTGAATTTAAATTATAAGTCATTTACAAAAACATTCTTTAATTAAATTAAGTTATTTAAATTTTACATCGCACTGTAATTGAGTGGTTGTATAAAATTTGACAGCTGTCAGTTGAAGATTATTCTGCCTAGGGCTGAAAAGTACTACTTTCAACCCGTTCCAGACAATTTCAGACCTACTTTCTGAGTATGAGTAATTAAAAAGACCTTTGCTCTCATGGTTTCCCAAATTTTAGGAATAATCTTTAAAAACCAACTTTATTATTTCTATATTTTTATACAACAAGTACCTTCTAGATGTATTGAATCTCTAATGCCTATCCACTGAAAATACTTCCACATGTTAAGTCAACAATAACATGTTATTTATTACACTAAGTCAGTGCCGAATCGCTGAGCCGGAGCAACCCCAAAAATATGTTTCCGAATCTTTTGATATGCCCCTTTGCAGATACACAAAGACGGGGTTTTCTGTCGAATTTCTTTATACAGAGCTTCAATAAGTAGTGTATTGAGACCGAAGGAAATACTCAAGCCGTCTCTATTAATGAAAGGAGAGCTCGGGCGAGATTTGTACTTCGTAAATTGGTATTATATCTTTGCAAAATGATCCATTAAGTATGTTGGTATTTTGATGAATTTAAGCAGTAATATAAAGAATATAGTTTTTTTTACGTTTATTTTAACTTATTTATTGGAATAAAAACATCACTATCCTAACATCAAAGTATATTTCATCGTTGATGAACTGTAAGGAATGATAATGATAGAACAGATTCGATATTGATATTCGATATTCAATTGGTATTGTCTAAATTATTTTATTCAAACCGGTGATTAGATGAAAGCTATAACGGAAAATGTAACTACGTGTCACATAGTTTATCTATACTATATACTAATACTTCTATACTAATATTATGGAGGTAAAGTTTGCGAGGGTAAAGGGGATAATCTCTGGAACTATTGGTTGGAATTCAAAAATTATTTTTTTATTCGATAGTCCTTTTATAAGGAAAGGTTAAAGGTTATATAATAGTTATGAGAGGCTGAACTCCACGCGGATACAGCCGGAAGCTAGTTATTCAATACAATTGCACAATATCAAAGGATTATTTTTGTATATCATTGCTTAGATGGGCGGCGGTCTGATCGAGTTAGCAGTACCCCTGTCTACTTAGCTAGAGGTCTTCCGTTCGAATCCCGGTTAGATATGTACGATGAGTACGAATAAAAATAATAATAATTAAAAAAACTTAAAATAGATTTTAAAATAATAATATAATTTATTACACCAAAATACATTTGAATTTTAAGTGCTTAAATCTTATAAATTAACAGTAAATTGAACTTTAAATATGTAGCATCTATTACAAATACAGATTTTTTATTACCTAGTTTATTATTACCTAGTCATGAATGGAATATTTTTAATTGTGTGTATTTCTAATGTTAATATACACATTTCTTAGTTTATTACAGTGTTATCTATATCCATTATATAATATTTAAATTATGCTTAAATTGGCCTAGATAATAGGTGCGAGTGTGAGAAATATTATTTTTATTAGATAAATAGAATAAATTAATGAGCATGCGTTACACAACTTAATTGTTTTATTTATTGTTTATTGTAATAATTTAGTTGTATAAAACGTGCTTATTTATTTAGTTTAATAATTGATGATTTGTGTATGGCGTAATAATAGAAGTACACATTTCGTATACATTTACATTACACATACATACTGTTTAATATACATTTCGTTTTGCTATTTATCTTTAGATATAGTTATTAAAATAAAATAAAATTTTTACAATCGCGTTATCCGCTATTTTGTGAATCTAGATTAAAAATTAAGCAATTTCATAGTTATCTGACTAGTATAACAATAATAAAGTTCAGTGAACTTCTATTTAATTTAGCTCGTACACAGCGTGATCGAGGTCGATAGGTATACAAAAACTCGCGGCATAGTGTTTGCTATCTACATCCTCCGGCTTAATGAATCTTTAAAAAAAATTGTTTGTGTTTGGAAGTCTGAGAATAGGTCGTAGGCTATTATTGCAACCCTAGGTGATAAGGATGGCCATCTTCAGAGTTTTAAGCAAAAAACTTTAATAGCAAAATTTAAATAGTGTTTATTGCGAGAACTAGTACCATAACAATTAAGCTAACTTATGTGTTTGTCAGCGGAAGCTAACTTTGAAGCAATTTTCGAAGCTGCCTGAGCCAAAGTGGAACTCTGCGAAGTCAAGAGAACATGGGCCGATGGGTGACTGTATCACATTAATCTGTTCACAACACGATGCTTTGTTGATAAGCTTAGGAGATATGACATACATAATTCAATACATAACACTGCAAGTAGCGAACTAAATGTTTTGAAATTTGCTTTTTTAATTATCAATAAAGATAAATAGCTTTTCTATTTATAGATATGTAAAAGTAATAAGTTATTAAATATTATGAATACCTACTTACCCACCCACCCACACACACACACACACACACACACACACACACACACACACACACACACACACACACACACACACACACACACACACACACACACGCGCGCGCGCGCGCGCGCGCGAATATAAAAATACAAGTCGTAAAATCTATAAAAGATTTCTTAGTAATTACTATATGTTCCAATTTGATACCAATTTTCTAAATTATAAATCGTGTGTCATGATCCATTAGCTAAATATCTGTGTACGTACAAGTTTCTTGGAAAGTGTGCGACGTATTCCCATTTAATCTATCCCGATGTCCCTAACCAGCTCTTTACGTTTGTTCATTGCGCATTAAGCAAAGTCTTCTCCCTTAGGAATGAGCAGTTTTATTAACATTCCCAGTTAATATAATGATAATGTACCCAATTTAATGAATTATGTGATACTCGTAATGTTAATACAAGGTAACAACTAAATCTTATTGGACACACCATTCATTCACACAGATTAAATAATTTTAATTATAATATTCCAATCGATAATAGAGAGTTACCCGTAAAAAAATTTAAAACAACAATAAAATATATTTAATCGAAGTAGTTGATTTATTATTCATGATGTATTGTAATTCCATTAATTGTTTGTAAATTATGTAATTGAACAGTTTCTTGCATCACTTTTCTTAAAAATATTGACTTACAAATTCATTATTAGGTAATAGAGTCCATGGTACTAAAAAGCTCATTCATTTGCTTTGATTCGGAGTGCAAATTAGTCTCCATAGAATAAACAATTATTTTATGGGGCGAGAGAATATCTATGAATAAATATAAAACTACGATAAAAGCGAAACAATGGAAAAATGCTTACTAGAAAATAAACGATTATCTTCATGGTACTTAAGTATGAAATAAAATTCTCATTATTTATGAAAAATTAAAAATGTATTAAATTTTTACTTATATATTCATTTCTTGATGTATATGTTAGCCCATAGTAATTTAATAATTATTATTTTTTGTAGTTATCATTATTCTGTTTTTTTACTGTTTAGTAAAGCTATTCCACATTGAATACCGTGGCAGCCTATAGTTAAGATGGCACTAAGTTTTAAGTGTGTTTATTCATTTAATTTTCTGGTACAAG
Source organism: Acentria ephemerella (assembly GCA_943193645.1). Classification (NCBI taxonomy): domain Eukaryota; kingdom Metazoa; phylum Arthropoda; class Insecta; order Lepidoptera; family Crambidae; genus Acentria; species Acentria ephemerella. Next base: position 2,070,056 of record OW971886.1, on the reverse strand, counting down.
TGTTTATCTAGTTGGATGAGCCAATAAAAAAATATTTAAGAATATTGACACGTTGTATTGTAATGGCATAATTTTAAAAAAAAGTCATTACAAATATTTAAAAGCTGAGGAGTTTCTTCGTCCGTTTCTTCTCAAAAGTTTAATTTATGATAATTAAAAGAACTATTATAATATTAATAATAGATTATACACATATCTGAAGTCTCATATAGTTAAACTTAAGAGATGTCATGTCACTTTATTTCAGAAACTGTATTAAATCAAGACGAAATTAATTAGAGAGAAATCTGATAGTGTCAAATGGCAAAAGAATTATCAAACGAATTATCTAATTAACTTATTATTATGCTTAGACGAACTAAAACGGTGATTTGAGGTAACAACCCTAAAAAATATGGCTTACTATTATATTTACACTATCAGACAAAATGCGTAATACTTTTATGGTGTTGACAATCGATTCTAAACTTTAAGTAAAATATACACGATACAATTTACAGGTTCAGTATAAAAAAGTATTTTTACCAAATTATCCATTTACGATGCGATCCGTGTGTTCGTCCCAGAGCTCATTACGTACGATCATTGGGCACTTAACGATTTCGCTTCCCAAGGGAATAGCTATTTTATATACTATGAGCCGGTCCGGTAATTCAATGAAGTCTTAAGAATATACGCGAGTAATTGAAAACGTAATTTAAGACTTCATTCTTTGTAATATGTTGACATATCTTTGACCTATGAAACTCGATTAGTTATAAAATGTCGGCTTAAGTATACATTCTCCTTATTTATTACCAGTAATAAAACATTTATATGGTTTGGTATCTTGAACGAAAGAAATAACCTTTGCAGCCGTACTGTATTAGGTTTTTCTCACATTCAAGATTAACATTAAACCTACAATAATATATAAATAATAATATAACATTTCTCACAGTCACACCTATTACGTAGCCAAAATTAAGCATTATTAAAACTTCTGATATAGATACTAGACAACGGAGAAATATAGATAGTAATAAACATCACAAATATATTAAATAATCATTCAAACGTCTGTACAATTATATTTTCTATCATTATATTCCGATTACATACAACAACCAGTTACGTCATTTAACATTTATAAAATGGCAATTGTAAGTTAAGCGTTTGTTTTTTACTGTCAAATCTGTTGAAATTTTCTCTGCACGATATCCTTCCTGATATCCAACGTCCAACGAATGCGAACTCCGTGTTATGTAATTTTTAGGAAGGATATTGTTCAATTTACAAGTCAATTCATTCATACAAACAAAATTAACTATTGTCACTAATGTCGACATTCAATAATATGTACAAACATATAGTACTAATGAAAAGGCACTGTTAGCTCAGTTAACCCTTTTCCTTTAGATTGGATATATTGTAACAACTTATTATTAAATAGTGATAATAAGATGTAATTCTATTGAAATCGAGAACCAAGTAATCGATAGTTAATCGATGTTTTAAAGATTATATAGTTGAAACATCGATTAATTGTAGATATTCGTCTGTAGGCAAGTGTCATAATGTCAATAGCACAGAGTTAGTTCAGGCAGTTGCGGTCGGACAGCCGTCTTGGTTGGTGGTGCTTGTACAAATAGTAATGTAAGTAACATACCTCTTGTTGCTATGATTATATTTTGATGTTATTGGAAATATATGGACTACTATTGTTCTTAATGTTTGATTTCCCCTTTTCACTTTTGAGTCTTATTAAACTATGTTATTAAGTATACATACATATTGTGCTGTCCATTCCAGAAACCAGATTGATTCCAGAAACGTCAGTGAGATCTAAATACAAGTAATTTAGTTAATAAAGAAATAAAATATAATTTAGTCTTCCCTGACAGTTGACATTGGCAGTAATGTCGCACAGTTCGACGTTGCAAAAAAAGAAGAAGAAGAAGATGAAAAATTTCTTGTTTTCATTTCTTATATTAATGTACACAATGAATTATTGAATAAAATCCGAAAATCCGAGTCACATATTTCTCGACTTTACATCGTTATGAGTCAATTTTCTTAAGTTGTCTTGATTCTCTGTTGAATAGAAATAAATTAATATTATGACATGTGTCTTTCTTAGTACCGATTTTTTTGAAATGTGAAATTATATTAAGTTACAGATAATAATAAAAGTAGATAGTCTAACATTTTAAACGTATTTTGAAATATTTTCTGTACGAGAAGTTATAGTCTATATTCGAATCGTTGTAATCAGTCAGTCGTGGACATATGTCTTATATTTATGCAACACTATCCGCCGAAGAACAAATAAAATAAATTAAATCTCAAAACTATTATCTGTGTTCGGAATTATTTAAATTTTAATAATTCAATAAGTATGTTATCACAATATTTTCACAGATAATTATTCTAGGAAACTAGTCAGAAATATGGCAATTTTAAGTTATTTTGACATTTATTTTGGGTCAATTTTACGAGTGCTAATTATTAAGTACGAATTTCAAATTTCATGGTTTTTCAGAGATTTGAAATTGTAATACTGACTGAACAGATGTTGAGAGAGCTTGTTTACGAAATTTCTGTAGAAGTGTTTTAAGATTGTGTAACAATATGCCTAAACTTTAAAATTAGTCATGGCTGTATGTTTTTGAATTCCCTTTGTCTTCTTCCATTGAAAGAATACTTAGATTAATTAAACTCCATATATTTGGTTCCAAAGTATTCATTACACATCACGGTTAAGACAGAATTGTGATTAAATATTAAAATTGTATTTTATTCATTATTATGAATTTGATGATTCATTATGATTGATTCGTTATGATGAATATCCGTTATGAATTTGAAACAATCTGTTAATTTATTTAAAAAAAAAATTAAATGCGGTTGATTTCGTAAATTTAAGAAAATAAATAGTTCTGCTATCTCTTTTGTTTTTAAACCTTGATGAATGTACACTATTTATTAATAAGTACGTTACATTACACCAATCATATTAATAAACATGCCAGTTACCAATAAGGTAATTAAGAGCTTTTAAAGTTATGCTTGGGACGATCAAGTGGTTAATGTGGCCACTCCCCATATTAAGTTAATTAAATAATTAGGTACACCATCTTGAGAAACTTTGTTGAAACATGACAGATGACCATTGAGATAAATCCAACGTGATTCTCCGGCCAATTAATCATTCCTTAATACCTTTTCCAACCGGGTGGCTTAGCATAGATAAGATTTTTTTAATGCAATTTAAATGAATGATTAATTATACTAAAGGGCCGTTTTGACGTCAACGTGACATGCGCAGGGTTAAATCTCCATTTTATACGAGCTTCAAGTTTCAACAAAGATATTTTGTGACACAGCGTTGTCGCCAAAGTTATTTTAAGATAATTTTGTATTAATATTTTATTTTTAGAACTGTGTATTAACTTGCTAATTTTAGAATGCATGAAACTGTTACATAGCTATTATTTAACACAAGTAGGTTAATAATTATTATGTTACAGACCTATCAAATATATCATTCACACACACACAGAAGAATACCACCTTGAAGGAATTAGTCTTCTGGCTACTTTTTCTTTACTAACTATTTCTGTTAATTATCATTAAAATATCATTCAAATGACAAAATTAAAGCCTCTTGTCGCATCTGCGGTTTTCGTTTTCAAAATATTCACAATACAAAATTACATCTTTCCATACCTTGAGTGTTCTATGAGCTCTATAAGCACGGCAAGTCTAGAAAATAAATGACGGTCAGTTGGAAAGGTTGTTTGCTGTTTACGATTATTTGCTCCTTTCATTACAATGGAGATTATGACGACAAGTAACAATGAAGGTTTTACATTTATTAAAAAAAAGATTTATTCTAAAAGCAATGACTAGCATGCATACTTTTTGTGCGATTCTAAAATTATTGAATCAGAAATTTAAAAAAAAAACATTTTAAATAATTAATGTTTTAACCGAAATATTAATAAATATTGAATAATTCTTTACATTAATCCTATTAGTTAGAACTTAATATATATATTTTAAAATCAACTGTACATGTAAACGCATAAATTGCAAAGATATTATTTGTTGAGTGCGCATGCGTCCACACATTTTTGTAGCCACTTCCTTACCATTGATGTCACTTGTATAGCATGCTCTATGGAGCGTTTTTGGGTGCCTTCTAACAGCTCCTCAAACATATCGATATATCTCGATAAATATTGATTACAGACGGTTGCTTCTACTATTTTTTTTTATATTTCACATAATTATTATTTATTAACAATATAAATACCATATTGAGAAAGGAGTATGTTTGAACTAGATTGCTTTTCAGTCGCTATTTTAAGACGATTTGAAATTACCCAACCTTGGATTGAGCAACTCGACTTACCCATTAGTACAGATTAATACTTTCCTCTTTAACTAATAGCATCAAGAACTTGACTATTCAAGTCCTACCATTCAAATGCCAGGCCAATGAATCCATCTCGTTGCTATAGCAACCAGTCAACAACTGAGTAATTCCGATGGGAAGATTAATCGGCCGCCATCTGCGAAAGGCGGTTCTAGTAGCCCAAGATTAGTCATTTGGTATTATCAGTAAACACAACGGGATCGGGGACCTTATTTTAAATTGGTTTAAGGCTGATTTTCAAGTGGAGAGTAATAAACCAGTAATGCAATACTGGGCCAAAATAAGTGTAGTGTTTATTCAAGCTTAATTTATGTGAATAGCGTTTTGCAAGAAATGGTATTGTCATAAACAATCGCTTCGAAATTCCTATTGTCATTTTATTTGTAGATATTTTACTTATAATAGCATTGCTATTGGGGGCTATTTCTTTTCTATACCCAGTTTTATGCCCGTATTTATCAAAAACAAAACATACGTGAAAGGAAAAACATCAATCACAACAACTTTTGACCTTTACTGACTGGGGAATGCCAATCGAAGCAATTTTGACTAACCTCGTTAAAACTGACTTTTTCATATAAATATAAAATTACTGAAGAGAGATTCGCTACATTCAAATGCGGAGTTAATGCTGGTTATAGTTAGTTGCCGGTATAGTTGTCTGGTGGCTACTACCCACTAGCTAGAATAAAACCAAGGAGTTGTAGCAAGCGTTTACTTCCGTAAATAACAAACATAAATACACAAATTGAAAATTAGGGAAAACACGCAAAATCAGAACTTAACTAATATTTTTATAAGCGAAATAAAATGTGTAAAAATTAAATAACAGAGAAACGTAACCTAGGAAACAAAACAAAAAGACATCGGCTCGGGATAAATGAACAAAATCAAAACATTGCTATGTCACCGCGGTCAAGCAAAGTTGTTTCATATACAACTATGCTTGCCCGGCTTTGCCTACGCAATACAAAATCAATAAAAATATTAAACCTAAATTAATGTAGGGCCTGTGGGGAGCACACCGAAGAAATGGAACACATCCTATGTAATTGCTCATGCTAGGAAAAGAATGGGTCTCTTTGGACTAGGCTATCCCAGTCCTGAAGATATAAAACTGCTGTCTCCGGGTGTACTTAGTAAGTATATCTTGGAGGTATTCCAGGACAGCGGTCAGTAGGATTAGGGAAGCACAAAAGATCCCATTGGATCGACGTGCTCCGGGAGTAAATAATCCTGGCCCTACATCAAGATAAGATAAGAAGATAAACCTAAATTATATATAATACAAACAAAATTACGTGACCAATACAAACGACACTACACTGGTTATCTCGACTAAGGCCTGTTGTCTAAAAGTCAAAACAGTTGGGTCGTCAGTACGTATCTCATGTAGTCCCCTCGATGTAATGAGCTGTATCCGTTGCTGTGATCCTGGGGACTGAGCAATCATTTCATTTCCTACTTTGATTTTATATGGGATTTCATTTTGGAGATTAAAGTAAAAACAAGTTACTCATTTATAGGACCTTGACTTAAGTATCAGTCGCACACTACTGGATAACTTCTCATATTAAGAATCTCCTAATAGGTTGGTGTTACGCTCTCCGCGTGCTTTTACCAGATCGATGGTCCACAGACAGGCTTAACAATATTGTGTCTCCCACGTTAAGCTGCGATCTCTCTGCCCCAACGATCTCAGTGCTCTTTGGGATATGTCCTACCCACTATCACTTGAAACTCGTGCAATTAGCGCTAACCTAGGATTATTAATTTTTGTGTCCGGAATAAATGTTTCTTCATACACATTTTTACTCTTGTATAATAATTATATTATTTGGGAATTCTAAGAAATCAAATTTCTGAGTATTCGTGTCGTTCTAACAAGACGCAAAAGAGTATCCATTTTTCTTAAAATTAAGTGTTCATATCGTCCCCCCCCCCCCCCTGTGTCCCTGACGCTACTCGCCTTTTATTCAACGCCATCTATCAATTCTAACAGTAAAATCGAACGCTAGGGACAATACTCTAAAAAGAATAAGACAATAAAAAAAAAATTGTGAGCATTATGATTTTAACATCAATTATTTAAACCATCTATCTTGCAACGGTAAACACAGAAGATACACACTGTAAGAACGAAAATATTTTTAAATTATGTAACAACATAGATATTTCTGAGTAATTATAATATATACAATATCAATGCAATATACATATTTTAATATATAGTATCAAATACTCTAACATCACATCACAGACGACGCGTATCTTTGAATATAGATATAGAAGATTAAGTAACACTGCAGGAGGTATTGCCTACCTATATCCTGAATTAGCAAATAAATGATCTTATCCATTATTATGGCTTCTATTTAATACTACAAGTGCTCATAACTGTTGACAGCACAAGTTCTTAGCGCAGCTATGAGCACTTTGTACTCTTTTGACAACTCCAGGAAGAAGTGGAGCCGATTATATACCGTATCCGACGGGCAAATTGTAAATTAGCTAAACTTATCCCGGGAGCCGCAATGTTACTCAAACTTCATAATAATTTTAACTTTGTTAGCGGCACCGAGTTAATTTAACTACATTTTAATTATGCAATTTTTAGCTACAGCGACTTTGGGAATTGAGTAACTTAAAACATTTAGTTAGCGGCGCTTTCTTAATTCATCTCCGTCTATTAGTACCAAAAGCCTTTTCTCGCTTCTAACAGTTTTAAGCTCTTTAGGTCGGCTTGTAGCAAAATTCCTAATATCTTGACTTTATTAAATCTTGATTTACCCTTTGAAGTCTAAACTAGTTTAAGGCTTAAATCGAGGTTTATACCAAGTTATAATTGTGACTAGGCTTAGTCAGCGGTGATATTATCTTACCTTATCGTGAGGTCATGACCAGCGTTACAGTTCACTTTAACCCTCATTGATCTTTTGTACTTTAGTGACTTTTATTTCTATGTACAAAATACAGCTGCATATCGGCGTATGGCTTTGCGTATGTCACTTCCGGAAGACTATTTTGCAGTTCTGACTAAATCATTACACTAATATATGTGCTATCGATTCCTGGCTTCTACCACTCGCTCCGAAACCTAACCATGAGATTGCCTCCTTGAAAGTGGAAGCTGTTTGAAGACATCATAAGAGACCAATGTTATTTCTACATCTTTAACGATGAGTGTGTTGTTTAATTGTAATCTATTGTGAAAGAGTTGCTTCTTCAGTCTAGCGTATTCGATGACCGATTTTTAAGTGAAAAATGTCTTAGACAATTGGCTAACTAATAATTAGCTTCCACAAACTAATATTGCACACAGTTCCCACGCATAATACTTTACACCATCATCGGGGTAAGTGCATATCCGTGAATATACTATAGGTCAATCCGCATACCTGGTCTAAACCAAATATCACTGAGTGACGTTATTATTTGATAACGTGAAATCACTCATCTCTAGTCTTCATTACTAGCGATGGTTGTTGGCGAAAATCAAAATTTTCGAGGATATAAGCAATATCCTCGAAAGTTTTCATATCATACCATCTTTCTATGTAATGGCAGGTGTAGCAGGGCATTTCTATGTAACCAATGCCTATAGATTTAGAAAACATAATACTGATAAGTGAATATCATCGAATACGCACGGAACAGCATTTAAAATATTAATCTGACAAGTCTTTTTTTCTCCTTTTTAAACAATTATATTCCTTTGAAATATGTCTTATGATGTCAAAATATTATTAACCATCGTTATTTTAAGGACATCTCCCAAGCCTACTCTGTTTTAAAGAATCCATTATCATAAGAAAGAGAAAAGCGTGTGCTGGTAAAGTAGTCTTGGAGTACGACAAATTGTAAAAGGAATGGTATAAATTTTACTCTTTTCTGAGAAGACACAGGACAGTGCAGTGCATTATTAGATTCATTTCTTACACAAGATTTTACTTAGCTACAGTCAACTTAAGAAGAAGGTTAACACTTTGTTTTTAAGGTACACTATTTAAACAAAAATTAAAAGAATGGCTATTACAAAAAACTTTTACAATTTAAATGAATACTATAATTGGAATCTTTAATCTTTATCTTTAAAAATTGTAATGTTAATATTGTACGCCCGAAAATGGCAATCTGTTGTGACTTATACTGTAAGATCTATTTATTGTACACAGAATCACAATAAAATTTATCTTATCTTATCTTATCTTTGTTATCATGTCACACCAACCATTAAGTAAATAGTGATAGTAGATCTGCACTAGTACCCATAGTGTGAGTTTCAATTGTTTTGTCTCGATCGTTTTTTCGTCAGCTATCAAATTGTATAAAGCGACAGCAGCACCTCTGTTGTGAAGTATTGGAAGCCAGTTTTTATAAATGCGATTATCAGCTGAACACAACTACAAACGCGAACGTCTCGATACGATTGAAACTCACACTATAGTTGGTATAGGGTATAAAACTGTATATCTAGTATGAGTACGAACGTAATTACCTCCCTACATGCGAGTGAGTTTCTGCAATATCTTCCCTACAATGTAAACAGTTTTTTAATGATATCCGTGTGCACTGTTTTAAAATATCTTGTTTCTGATTTTCATTTTCATATTTTTAAACAATGTATTTAACTACATATCAGATCTAACTTCTTTGTATTGATCTTAAAATATTTTATATCAATGCATAAGTTCGTCAAATAATTAAGTAGTTTAACCATTATGAATGATCAGTAGTTTAAGCATTTAGTGAACGGCAAAATGAATTATACAACAACGACACGTACTTGTACAAGAAGATCACAAAGATTTGCCTCACAAAATACTACAATTTGTACGTTTCTTGCGTATTATCGTTCTATATTCCGATTGCTTCCGGTTAGATACTGAAATTCCGAGTTCTTCCTCATAGGCGAACAACATCTCTGAGCTTTTGCCCATTTGCATCAATATCTTATATGTATACATTGGGAACATTTTTTCCTTATCTGTGTTGATTGTTTGATTTTGTTGTTAATGTAAGTAATTTTGATGTGAACCTACATATTTATCTTTAACTACTGCGAAGTGATGACTTCTATGTATTTAGTATTTATCATGTTTTGAGTGGCGTTTTTTTCGTGTTTTATTTTCGTGCTGTTTGTTATATTTGAAGAATATTGGCATTTTTAAGACTCCTAGCCGTATCTGTATAACTATATTATCTAGATTATTTTTCGTTATTGTTTATTATTATCATAATTTGTTACTTGTAATCTTTTTGTATAAGTTTTCCAGTGAGACAGTAAAAAATTAATACACAAAGCTATATATATTGTGGTACCCTTATACGGTTTATATTTGATACCATTAATTATTATAAGAACTTATGTAAACAACACAATACCAATAATAAAATATGAATATGAAGGTCAGTTGATTTAACGGGAATAACTCAATAAAAATTAGTGTTACCATTTTACTATAGAGAGGGACATTCCGCACATTATTGTCTCGTGTAAGATGTAAAAAACACTGTATGATTTGTAGATTACCGAAAAGGCTGTATTATTTAATATACTAGACTTGAAGATGAAATTGCCTTAACAGTTGTCATCAAGCCACGCAAACGCGACTCACAGTAAAACGACGTGTTAACCAACTAATGTTTTCTTCGTTAGGTGTGCATTATAAATTAACGTATTACCAAGTTGACAGGTACCGTTTTGCACGCTACATTCTTTGAGTGATTGTCGTGTGATAATCAATTAAATCTAAAAATTTAGCGAAAGAAAAGGTTTGCATTATTTAATAGATTAAGTAGATTAAAATATAATTATAACAACTCAGTATGTAATTACCGACTTAAAGCCCTCTCCAATTGGTGGAATATTAATGTTTAAATAATAACACCAAGAAATATGTGTATAACTTATGAAAATAAAACAATGTGTTATCTATCTGGTGTTATCCTGTTTTAAGCATCATCATATCAGCCGAGAGAGATTTCCAAGTCGATCTGCATGGTCCGTCCACCTTATGTGAAGCCTTACCTTAGTAACGTTTGGACTCTTGATAGGATTATTCTGCCCCAGCGATTGTCAGTTCTTCTTGCTATGCGACCTACCCGCTGTCACTGCAGGCTTCCAGGATTTCTTTATTAAATGTAAAGTAATGTACGTCTCTACTAGGACACGTCAAACGTTATTAATTTCGCATATATGTATAGTTATGATATTAAAAAAATATTTCTATTATTCGTAACAGATAACTCCATTGGTGTGAGTTATATCGATCCCTCTTTGCCTGCCCTTTGCTACGTTCCATTCGAAACTATCAGACTCATTTAATGCTAACACGATATTTTACAAACTTACATCAACAATGTTATAACTGTTTATTGGTCTTACTATATATGGTTGAAAGATGGTAAAAGAGCTTGTTATAAAACATGGACGGCTTAGCGCGCCTATAGCAGCACCGGATAACAAATTTTGATTGACTTATCTAAAGGGACCAACCATGCCTAAAGTTTCTTTCTTTTCGTAATTGAAATCATATCGTCCGTATTCGCCAACGTTTTATGATACATGGTTTTTAATAAAAAAAAATTAATACAAAATTTCTGTAATGGCGTTAATTACTTGTATTTTCGTAATCTTGCTGTAGAAGAGCAGTGCTTCCTGTAATATTATTTCCTTAAAAGGAAGCTACAAGTACTTATGAATGCTAGAATAATACCGAAATAAATTATTTGATATGTTTTGTTTGGGTTCCAATATAAATCTGTTTTAAAGTGGGAAAGTACTTAATCCCCCCAAAATACATTTAAAATTAATCTTAATAGACTTCGCAAACACGTGCAATACCTTAACTCATTAAAAAGAGAAATAATACTAAGTTTTAAAAACTTTATAAATTTCTCAGCTAATTTCATAACTTATCACCACCTCGGAGCACTGAAAAACGAAATGCTACATATAATTAGTATTTTGATATATTTATGTAAACGTTCGATCGAATTTTACGTTTAAATATTAGTAAAAGGATTTTAGTTCAGCGTTTTAACAATGTTAGGTCAATAGTTGATTAAACATCGTTTCATAAGCTTTTATATTAACTAAGCTAATTAGCGAATGTTGTCAAATGCATTCAATGCAATTAGATATTTAAAGCATCAGAGATATTAGTTGTGTTTTATTTTATTATGACACGAGTCCTGTGTTTTTGAAGACTATCTTTGTTTGGAACTAACCGCGTTTGTCTTTTTTTCTGGCGCACAAAAATATCCATTCAAGATTTAAAGATGATTTCAAAATAATTCTGTCATAAGTGTCATGCACATAAGCCCATTTTAAGAAGCCTTGAGCCTTTTTTTAACTGTACTCATTAGAGAACAGTTCTCCTCTTGCTGTTGCAAGCATCCATTGGCTTTGATACTATGCGCTTGGAGGTGTCAACTTTCATGGCTTAAAGAACTCAAGTGTTCCACATTATTTGATACCCTAAATAGTTCCTATATTATAAAATTATGCCGTACGAATTTTTGGCAAATCAAAAAGTAATTATTAGAATTATGTTCGTAGTGTAAAAATTTCGATCTGCCACCAATGAGTCATAAAATTAGTCTATCAAGTATATATAAAATTAACTTACAACTTAATTTACATAGAACCAAAGATTCAAATCGCTCACTGTCACCATTGGAGTGTACGCTTGTGGCCTATTTGCCCTTTCACTCGCTCATTCAACGACTCAATAACTCATACTGTTAACTGCCTTGACACGTCATTAGAGTACAAATTGTCGTGTACTTTGTGGAGAATTTCAATCGTTATTTGGCTTTTTTGCATGACAGGCTTATTTTTGAGGAAATTGCTTTCCTTGTTGGCAACACACGTTGACTTGGTAGTAAGCCCCGATGTTTATGCAAGTGTTTTTAAAATTTGTAAAGTATTTTTAATTTTTTAAGCAACCCTTTGATAATATGTCTGAGATAATGAGCTAAATGTGATGAGACATTTACGGTCGATAAGTAAGCGCGAGTTTATGTCAACTTCCATGCATTTTTCATTTAGCGATTCTATTGTGATTATTGACAAGCATGTTGTGACAGTTCATGACCGCTTTAAATTTAGAATCAGACAATTTGATATCAATTATTACATTTCCACAGAAAATAACAGTTATCTATTTTTAATTCAAATAATAGCTTAATCAATCATCAATCAATCATTTATCATCATATTTTTTTTTTATAAAATTAAATTAATTATCAATTATACATACTCAAAATCTACATGGTCCTTTTTGGCGGATTTATGTTGGGAAACTATATTAGTTAATTAAATGAGAATTAGGTCAAGGCAGTAAGATAAACGACAGCTTTAACAGAAGGGAAAAGTATATTTTGAAATAATTAGAATATGTATCTTGGTCCAATTATCTAGATAAAATGTAACATATAGTATTGATTTATAATCTTAAAAACTGTTAACCGACCACTAGATAAAATAACATATAAAAACATACACACACACATTGTGATAGTAAATATATTATAACTACATACTGTAACTACCCATAATTGTAATACAGAAAAGAGAGGGGTCTTTTCTAATACAGGTTTTTTTTTAAACTTAAAAGAAGAGACCCACACATTCTAAAAAACTATGTGTATTTAATAAAGATATTTTTGATTTTGATTTTTTTTTGAATCTCAATAGGCTTACTTTTAATCGGTGACCAACGTCCATTAAAATCCTTATGCCTTATCTCTATCTAAGAAAAAATCTTAACACCGCCATCTAAGGCAATAAACTAGAACTAATTTCAAGAATAGACACCAGAAAACAAATGACAAGTTTCATACTGAACGAATTTCTCCATTTCAAGTCATTTATGTTACAAACCTCGTAGTGAATACTTCTTCAAAGAAGACGAAATACATTTATATGTTAATAATGTTTACTAATTCACAAAGATCTTTGTCTCCCTTAGTACATATATATAAATGAAAGTAGTTGATATATACCGAGCTTCATCTGTGTTTAAGCGAATATCTTAAGGGTACTCCAACATATAAATATTCAGGAGCGAAGCAGATATAAGGTTAATTAATTGGTGCAAATTATAGACTTACAGTGAACTCTGTGGTAATCGGATCATTGCTACTAATGGAAAATATTAATTACCTGAAACAAGAAGACATCCATAGTAAAATATAGGAATAGACACACAGAGTATAGCACCTTATTATCGAAATACAAGTACATTTTATTTTGTAATATAAAAACTCATTTCAGAGTAATGCCTCCACCGTGCAATCAGTTAGTTTACATACGTTAATATTTTTAATAAAATGAAAAATAATAATACATTCATTATAAATTTAAATTAATTGGCAATAGATAATTTATAAATATTTTTTAATTTACACCTTTTATCTAACCCAGAGAAAGTTTTTTTATGGTTATCAGATAACAGAACACATGTTTAATATTAAATAGATAAAGATGTATAAATATATATAAAAACTATGCTCCAGAACCAAATTTGTGACAATCACACAAACATTTGGCCCTGCCCAGATCCGAACCCTGACTGATTTAAAGCTACTTGTGCTGTAAAAGTAACTTAGACAACTATGGACCCATACCTTTGGTAGCCACTTCCAAGCATGTCCGTGACGTCACTTACTTGGAACATTTTCTATGGAGCGGTTTTGATGGTCATGAATATGACATTTAATTGCTAAACACTTATGGATACATATATAAATTTTGGAAGAAATAAAATGGCTATTAGCAATTTATGCAAAAGCTGTGTATATATATATATTAATATATAAATTAGTGTATATATATATATATCGTAGGCAAACTAAAAAAAATAGTAATTTATTTCAGAAAAAAAGCAAGAAGTACTGTCCATCCACCTTGTAAGTCAAGTGGTCAGCACTTTTGACGCTATTTAATTATTTAAGTAATTTATCTTTGTGAAAAAGTGAAACTTATTCATAATCTTTATTATTTAATTACATATAGGATAGTTTCTTTTATATTACATGAAACGTGATATATATATATATATATATATATATAGTATTCATTTAGTTAGATTTAAAATCCGGACCATTATCGATTATAATTTCAATAATCCGGCTCGAAGGACCTTTTACCTTAACCTTTACACAGTTACTTACTTTCCCGTTCTACCCGTATTCAGCATATAAATGATGGATTTCACACACAAATCGTTCGTAACGACTCACACTCAGGATAAGGGTTCTATTGAATATGTACAGTCAAGTATATAAATAGAACCGAGTACAATGTACCTGACTGAATATAGCAGAAGGGTTTGGAGTACCGGGTTGTATTTACATCAATAAAGTTAACTATGAATAGATAGGACTGTTTTAGTATAGACAACATGCTTAAGCCCACCACTTCTAAATCTCTTTTTTGATATTAAAGGGAATTTGATGGTCCAACCATTCATCCGTCTGTCAGAATGTAGAAATCATGTAACAGCATTGTCTTCACGTGTGTTGAGATAAATATTAAACATATATGTACATCTAACTTAAGCAAGTAGGTGTGATAGCCTGAAAATTGTTCTCAACTGAACATGTCTACAACATATTTGACGTTACTTTTTTTTTTATTAAAGTTGAAGGTGGCTGTTAAGGTTCAAGGAACTGCCCAGAAGTACTACCTTACACAGTCATAATTGTAGTGGTTAGGGTGGCTACAGTCTTCGAGTACTCTGTTTTAGTTATATCAACATAACACTTTTTGATCAATAGAGGATAGGAAACTAATAAATAATTTATCCTTGTTTTTAAAAGTTTATTGGGCCGAATACTTCTTTGTCACCTTTTTGTGATACCAGTTATCATCGATCTAGTAACTAGGATAATATCACAATGCGGAGAAGCCAGCTCTTCGTATAAAAGATAAAATATATCTTTTAAGTTGTAAAGATCAGATCAAAGACCTGTTTCGATAATTAACGCTTATCACAGCGTTTTTAAATGGGTTCTCTTAAAAATCTTTTCTTGTGAAGTTCAACTCTACTCTTTAAAATTCAGTATGAAAAATTTAAGGCCCGAATCAAGGGGAGAGCGGTCACGGTCGATGGGTAAATGGCCACTTCAAAAGACCCTTTTTAATGAGCGCTTCACGATGCTTTAGGTGACCGGTTATTATTGTAAATGGTATAAATTAATTTTAAATAAAACCAACCATTTTTGTTAATTTTTATGCGATTGACACGTTATCAGTCGAACTATTACAGTTAACTTTATTTAATACCAATTACCATTGAAGTTACTTTAACGGGGTCAAGCTAAGCCCTTTGATATTTCTGGGTACCTAAATCCATTGTAAAAAGCATCATTTTCCAACTGTTGCAGATCCTATGTACCAGTACAACCGGTTCGGTAGTCTAGCTAAAACTCAAAAACGGGTTATCCGATTTGAATAATTTCTTTTTTATTTTGTTCTCTCGAGTTCAAGAATAGTTTGAAAATGATAGGTAAACGTGGCAGGTTATTGTAGGTGATACAAAGTGCTCCAGATCATTTAGTTTTATATAAAATTAATTTGTATAAAATGTGTGAATTAGATATTTCTGTATTGATAATAGATATAGGATGTTGGATTTTTTATGTGTAAGGTTTCATGTATATTTAATAAAATAAATAAATGAAGATCATCTTAATATAATATAATTTCTCCATGATAAAGTAACTAAATATTTTAATAGCATTTTTTACAGTACATCTCATTTAGTCTCTAAAAACGTCAAAATTCCTGGAAGTTACCACTTATAGCAAATTAAAGGGTTATTATGCAAAGATTCTATTGAAGTACTCATCAATTCGAACTAAAATGCAACACACAACCACACATACATACTTATCTGGATACACACATCCAACAACATTCACTAGTCAATCATTAAAAAGTTGCAATATGGATGATTTTGATGAAATAAATTTACAATTTTGAATTTCGAATAGCACCTTAATATTTTATTTGTATTTTACTTTACACGCATTACTATTATGTAGTCCAAGTTAAAGATCATAAAGAGTCTTTCGGACTGGCTAGTATTTTCCTTATTCTATATATATATGATTTCCTCTTTGCTTTAGACATATTAATTTTGTTATTCTAACAGTTTTAAAAATATAAGCTCACGAAGCATAACCAAGTTTTGTTCTCAACAAAGAGCTTGCGTTATGGATACTAGATGATATAGAGATATAAATGTTAATAAGTATATAATTTTGGAAATATACTAAATAAACATGCAATTATCCATGACTCGTGAACAAATATTTGTACTCGTCATACGAATATAAGACTTTACCGGGGTCCGAGGCCGGGACTTCTGGCTTAGTACGGGATACTCCACTCCACCAAACGATGATTAAAGAAATAATGACTATATCACTGCAGAAATACCATGATTATTTTTTGCGTTGTTTGTAGATTACAAGGTTTTCTTTCTATCGTTAGCTGTCATCGATAAGTGTCAGTTTTGTCCCCAACAAGATAAGGTGAGACCCAGTATAAGGGATTTAATCAAAAATTTGAGTTCGTCACTAAAAACAATTTAAATCGTTCCATTTAAGGGTTAAATAGACCCTTCAATCTGTGGGTAAACGTTATTCAATCCTCAAGAGGATCAAACGAGTACATAAATTAAAATACATTATCCCAAGTCTGATTAATGATTTTCTAAAAGGTTTGCCACTTATGAATAGAAACAATTATAAGCTTCCGCAAACTAATCTCAAAACCAAATATATAAAAATTAAGTTTGTGAGATAGAGTTCTGTTTCTCTTACTCTTAAATAAAAGGACAAAAATGATTAAGCATTTTCTTATCGTGTAATACCTCAAATAGGTAAATATAAACTTAAAGCCTTAACAAATGAAAAAATAAGTCAGTAAAGTTGTAAGAACAAATTTTTCATTCTTACGATTATGATCCGCAAATGTCATGATTCTAAATATAAAATAAAATCAAAATCAAAATGTTTTATTCACAAGCAACGTGAAGGCTAATAGTGTGTTAGTACAATTACTTAATAACTAGGTTAAAATTAACAAAATAAATATAAACCTGATAACTTAAACAGAAACACACACACACACACACACACACACACACACACACACACACACACACACACACACACACACACACACACACACAGCAAACACACATTATACAACAAATGAAATAATAAAATATATTAATCTAAGAAGAAAAATAAAATTAAATAAAATATAAACTGCTACCACAGACAGATTCATCAAGTTATAACTATATAACGATAATACTGGTTAACATATTCATCCCAGAAAATAAACACTATTCAATTGTGTTAAAAGGCTATACTATCTTTTGTATAGTAACAATCTTAAGTGGAAAATATTTCTTGTGTATACTAATCACTGTACCAAAACGCCTCAGAAATCTTGCCATAAGGTACCGTCTCAAAAATTGAAACCTTTACCCTGAGCACAAGCTAAACAAGCTGTATGTTGCAAACGTACAATATCTCCAAAGTCAACCTGAATAAAACACCAAAAGGCGAAGAGTTTGTCCAAGATAAATCACGTAACAATAAAAATTGAGTACGAAACTAAACCAGACGGTCTACGAAATTTTCGAGTAGATAAATCACATTAGCGCAAAAAAATAAAGTAAAAAGTCAGTTTGCGCCTGGAGTATAAGCTGGGGTCAGCTGGACTGCAGCCAGTAGCCTGACCCAGTTACAAAGTAGCTAGATGTGACTTGACGAGGTAAGCTTAAAGTTTATAGAAACGACTTTGAACAAAAGGAGTTCGAATTTTTTTTGCAATAATTTCTGTCGAAAATAAAAAATGAAACACACTCGTGTTGTTACTGCTCTGCGACTGAGATTAAGATAATAAAAATATAGTATTAGCGCCTCTTTTGTGCTTTTTACTACTGGCTTGTGAAGGAAGCTTGACAGTACAGCAGGTCACGATATGATTGTCAGATTTATTTAATTATATTATTAGTTCACGATAGACGATCATACGAGACGCACTGTCACATCGTCCTTAATTTTGCTTGCATGTAAATATCTCAATATTTCAATACATTTATTTCCACATAACCAACGCGTTCTAAATAAGCAATTTCACAATATCTTTGATGAAATTTGTTTAGTATAGGCTAAATAGACAAGACTTAAATCAAATCTAGGGTTGAATCAATATGGTATCAAATTCTAGCAGAAACGACGTCGGAATCTGCAGAGGTTAGGTTGAAATACTGTTTACACAGTATTAAAAGTGTAATTTATTAAAATTAATACATACTTTTAAAACTTGGCCTTCGTCTTACCAGATGGTATGTGATGACTCAAAATATAAGCGAGCTATACCCGGATTTCACAACTGAAGAGTAATGCTATATTACCTCCCAAGAATAGTTGACAATTGGTAAAATGTTGGTTGATAGATAGGCGGACCAACAAAAAGCTCTACAACCAACATACGTGTAGAAATTTCTGCCTCCATGGGGAATAGAGTCCAGATCTCGAGATTTGAGGCCGATAACAGTTAGATTTAAGCACTAGAATTCAGAAGACGGTTTGACGTTTCAAAAATTCCAAGTACAACTGAGTCGCCTGTTAGACTACATATTGAGGAGACCTTTATAAACATTAATTCTAAGAATTTGTCGTTGTGTTGAAAATGAAAAATTATTATAAATATTAATTCTAAGAATTTGTCTCATTCAGATATTATAAAATAGGCGGTACTCACTTTGTGAATTGACAGAAAGTTTAAAGAACTCAAGAAAACTCATCTTTTATTGTACTTACCTCTAATCCAATACAACATTGTTGTTAAGTTGAACGTTAGCGTTGTGTTTCGAATGTTACTTTTTCGATTACGAAAACAAAGCAACATTCGCTATGGTTGGACTCTGGATGGGTTAGATATTACCACGTACTCCTCCGCTTTCTCTTTCTCTTTTTATTTTTTCGCTTTCCCTTCTTCTTTTAGCAGCTTCTTCTGCATTAGGCCAGCATAATTGTATGACCCAAAATCCTTATGTGTTTCTTCCATGCAAGAAAGCACATGCTCAAAATTGTGACATATATAGGCTGGTGGTTATACACTACAACATTACTACTTATTTTAAACAAGTTACGAGACAGTCGTAGTGGGGATTGTGTTCACTATTTATTGTACATAATATTTATTTATTAATTATAAATCAAGTTCTAACAACCACTTATGTGAAGCCTGTTCTATGATAGCACTTCTTAAAGGTTTAAATATCAGAAAACTCTCACATAAGGCCGAATATAATGGAAAATATTTTATTACAGCCATTTCTATAACTTACAAATATTTTTCTGCTGACTAACCGATATGTGGGAGTATCAAATTGATAGGGAACATTTTCTGCTGATTGTACTAAACCCTTCGTGGTTTTTCACTTGGCAAATGTTAGTTTTCCTTTTATTTGATATTTGTTATAGTCAGGAATGTCAGGTTTTTTGGATAAGATGATAAAGTGATATCATAACTAATACGTTTAGGTAGAAAATAACAATAGATTCATAAAAATATATGTTACGATTTGGTAAAATTTATTGGAGATCTTGTGCAAGAACTTAAATCAAATTTAAGATCAGTGCTACTCTTCTATTGTAACTGATAAGAAAAGGACATACAGCCGATGACGCCATTTTACGTTTTTGAAATTGCAATTTTCACTTCAATTCTTTATTTTGCGTTCGTAATTACATAATATGTAGATCTGAAGACTATTATTGATACTATGGACCCTGTCGGGCACAACAAATTTTAGCATTAACAGGAGAAAGGTGATTTACAAACGATGAAAATACTCGGTAGGTTTAAGTTGATATAATTAAATGTTTTAATTTGTATTATGATCAAATTCAAATATATTCATTTAAAATAATAAATATTACTGAATTGTTTAGATTTATAAGTCAGTGTGTTATAACACACAAAGGTGGATGGATCAACTAGATGACAACTTGACACTTCTAAAGTCACTACATCCCTTTCCTAAATTCTATTTTGACGTGATAATAACATAATCTTTTCCAGTCAGGTCACAATTTTTATTAATACTCAAACTTATTATTAATGTGAAAATGTTGGTAAAAATTTAGTAGATAGATAGATAGATAAAGTCTTTATTCTCACTTCTACATCACACACAAAAATAGATCTAACAGTACATTGGTTAAAAGACAAATATTTTAAAATAGATGATATCAAAGATCATTGTGTGCGGTGCAGAAGTGTAAAAGAGTCACAACTCAGAGACTACTGTAGCAAATACTAAATTATTGACAGCATTTTTGTGTTCCGGCACTTGAAGGTAAGATAGCTAGTTCCTCTGTACTTGGAAAATCTGGGAGAAGCCTCATTTCCATCTTCCACCTTACAATCACTAAGTACCAGGTGAGATGAATGCGAAGAGCGTATAAAAAATCAAAATTTCACCAGATTTTTAGTCTGAGTAATATTTAATAATAAATTTAAACACTTCAAAGCATACCGACCAAGCTTTCTGATCAAATACCCTCCACGAAATCCACACAGGTGTCGATACCATCGACAGACAATTTAATTTCAGGCAGCACTATCAGGAAAATCCATCGATATGTCGGGGAAACCTGATTAGAGAAATCGGAAATAACTTTGATTTTAGAGCAGACTTAAATAGCAATACATGAATAAGTAAAATACCTCTTTTTGTTTCAAAATGTAGTTAATATTAGAGTTATATTATAAAATTACTTATCACTGATTGAAATATATGCATTATCTCCAAAATTTAAAACCTTTTGCTTGTAATCTTTTAAAAATATATGGGACAACCTATATATTCAATTTTTTATACAAAACTATCTGATCGTATTTCAAAATAAGTTGTGATTCAATAGACGGACTTTCTATTTGGTAGAAATGTCCTCATAATTAAGTACATTAGTTTATAAACCTGAAAATAATGTGACGAGGGTCGATAAGGTTCATCTACGCCTAATTTGAGATTGTTCCAGCAAAGCAACATAATGATTATACAAATATAAACTTAAACATGTATTACTTAGATTCACTTTACAATGACAAAACATACAACGGCAAAAGCCCGCGGTAAGCGTATCTTTCGTTGCAAAGTGTATCTAAAGAGTACACATTTTAAGATTATATTTGAAAATCAGTTCAGTTATCGTGCCGAAGTGGTGTTATATGAATGAACTTTGGTATGAAGTAAATAGTGTAATCAAAGTAAAAGTAAATATTAATTACATGTTTAAGTTAATAAAATCATCTACTTCATCCACTTAAATAATGGCGCTGATTCAAAGCACGCGATCTGTCACGACATTTAATGTTTCAGTAGTAATTTAAACGTCAAGCATGCACTAAAGTGTTGTAAAATTTTCCACTTTCGGCACCTTTTTATTTTCTGATTCTTTTAATAAATTAAATATTTGTATTAAAATCGAACAGAAAATTATGACTTTTTAAGCCTTATGCCCATTGCACGTACATTTACAACTCATGATTCTTATACAGCTAATGTATCATAGATTCTACAAATTCATTATCTTGAAAGTATATACTCACCCAGTTTTCTTATACCATAACTAATTTATAACGCCAAATGGGTCCTTTCATACCGTTGTAGGTACTTTAAGAGTCTATTTTTTAGTCAGCCCTGACAAGTAATTGACCATATTTTCACATAATTTTAAGTGAGGACGTTGCACGAGGGTGTTACTTGTTAAAAAGTATTTAATATACTCCAGAGTTGAAGATTCCACCAAACTTCATACGACCTTATAAGATATAATAATACAAATAAGCTATAAGCATTTTTGTCATGAGCTGTCTTCTACGAAGAAAGACTACAAGAACAAAGGTCATATAAAGGTCCCGCCTCTCCTGACTCGTCTTTGTTATGTTTATTTGTTTTCGAGTATTGTCAAGTTAGATATTGATCACAAAATATGCGATTCTTGTTATATTAAAACAAATAATTGCATAGTGATTTTTTTGTGTGTTAAATGTTCATTACTATTATTTATTATTTGAATATACCACCGAGCAACTTTAAACCTAACTAACTTTAAACCTAATTGTAATTGGACATCCTAATTCGTTTAATAACAATTTAGATATTATATGAATTTCATCGAACGCAGAGTGAATCGAGTTTACAGGTAGGTAGGTTAGGGACGACCAGGATAGTATGACCCACACATACAGTCGAAGAATTTAAAAAATTTCTGGTCACTGATTAGTTATAAAAATGTCTTGTTATTATTATATAATATAGGTATTGCGGAAACTTACGGAAATCTTTTGACATCATATAAAAGTCAGTCTTTAAATAAATGATGAACTACCGCACCAAACATTAATCTGAAGTGAAGTAAATCTTCCAAAATGTAATGCCTGCAAATACAAATATAAAGTCATTTGTCTCTGCGGCTACAATGGCCATTTGGTGTCTTTGTCAATGTCGGAATGTGTCATCATATGACAAACGATGTTGTTTGAGAAAAAATTACAGTTTCTCCAGCGAATGCTTTTAGCAGGGCGAAGGAGATAGCGGATGTCATTTATGTAGAAATGAAAGAGAATGAAACGAAATAACAGTACTCAGAGTGGTTTTTTGTATGTTAAGAGTTCAAGGAACCTCAAGTGTCTGATTTGCTTAATAAACTGGCATATTTTTCATCAAACAAGCCCATAATTCACATTATAATATCTAATCAATTACTAGATATAATCATTCTGGCAACGAGAGGTGATAATTTATTCAATGCACCGTCACTGACTATGTTCACACTAAAAGATAGGGAACGGCTTTGGATGCAACAGGAAAGCCTAGGTAATTAAAAATAATTATGCACTCTGTAAGAGAGATTTCTACAGACTTAATGTTTGCACATATAATTTTATACATAGACTCTGCTCTTCGTTTAAGTAATGTCAATTGTAAGGCTTAAATAATATAATACATTTGTCATGTATCATTGAATATAAATCAGCGATCGATGCTCAGCTATAAGCTAGCCCCCAATTTGCGTAGTTGCGTTTTGAAACGTAAGCTTGTTTTAAGATATAATATATAATATTGAATACTGAATGGTTCAAGCTTAGCCAAAGATTATGGTAAAATTGCGATATAGCTATACCTACATACATAGCTAAATCAATATTGTAATAAACCTCAAAGCAGTGCTTTTCCAAATAGAGACTTTATTCCTGATAATAATAAAATACCATATGGCAAAGGAAGCTTTCTTGAGAAAATAAAATGAGTAGATTTGAATGAAGATGAGAATGAGATATGGTACATTCAATTTTTCATTTTATACCATATGGACTTCTCTACTGTTTATCATCAGGTGTGGCTGCTTTTAAAAAAAATATAACATGCCCGATAAGAGTCACTATTTTAATAGTTCTACAACTATTAAAATAGTGACTCTTATCGTGCATGTAATTGATGTTTTTGGGTTGTTTTATTTGTTGCACTTAAAGTCGGGTACAATTCATTTGCAGGCAGCTGCAGTATTGCAGTACAAACGCTGCTTTTAATTCGTTTACGGTTTTTAATGGGTTCAATTTTCCATCTTTTTCTAATCATAAAGTAAACAGTGTAAAATAAAATGAAACCAACTGGTCAGAAAATGTAATTAATGCCTTTAATCAGTTTCTTCTGGACGAACGAATTCGTAGGCAATTAATAAGTGTTAAAATACGGTAAAATATAGTTTACATTATAGACATATGTTTCCGTCTGGAATACGTGTATCAATTAAAATGTAGTAGGTAACA
This sequence comes from Acentria ephemerella, assembly GCA_943193645.1. Classification (NCBI taxonomy): domain Eukaryota; kingdom Metazoa; phylum Arthropoda; class Insecta; order Lepidoptera; family Crambidae; genus Acentria; species Acentria ephemerella. The sequence goes on along the minus strand of OW971886.1, from coordinate 2,045,754 downwards.
ACCCTGACTACAACTGGCAAGTCCAGATACAACGCGGCTAAAGTGATAAGGCGGAGTGGCACCTTATCAATTTGCTTAACGAAGTGAACGCTCTAATTCGGCAGGTTTGGCATGGATCCAGAGGCGGTATAACTTAGCGATGAAATCATTAGGTGACCTACATTGAGATGTATACTGTGGTATACATGGTGAAATACGAAATAACTAATTTGTATTTGTATTATTTTATATTTGGGTTTAATTTTGAGAAGATTTTTGTTTATTATTTATATACTCGTACACGAAAATACAATCCAAAATAATATCGAAAATATAATTTCATTATTGAAGACAAAGAAAAATTTGATTACAAAATATTATCGATTTGCTGGGATCTTGTCAGAGTACATGCAATTAATTCTTGCTCGTAGCAAAATGGTAATTGCTATCACTTTTAATAGGCATTGATTGTTGATAAAATATTTGTGCTACGTTGTAAGCTATTGGTATGAACCGATGAATGTAGTAGTAGTTAGTAAACTACGGTGAAAAACATTAAGGTCGAAATGGTTATTAAATTTTAATGATGTTAACTAAAATATAGATGTATAATTTAGATTACTCACAGTAATTTAAACCATATCATTTAACTTTAATAGACTTCGGTAAGTATATTTCTGTGCTATAAATGCTGAATTATGTAGTGAAGATAATTTCACAAAATTGTGATATTAATATTATAGTATTCGTTAAAATAGCTGACTCACATCAATGTAAAGAGTGATGGCGTATGGCACGAAAGTATAGCACGAGTCCCTGTTTGTTAACTCAAGCCAATACGAATCAAAAACACAGATGAATGTTTTAATACATTTTCGAAAAAATAAAACGACGAAAGGAAATAATAAACAGTTTTATCTTCGGAAAAGTAATAATTGAAATTACAATTTGAATTATTGTTGAGAGTTGTATTAAATTTTGGAGAGCCAATTAAATTTTAAATTTAATACACGTGTAAAATAGTCATTTCATACAAAATTTTCTTACAAAAATCTTTTTGATTTAATACCTCCTTCGTATATTTAGACGTTATGTGCAGAACGAAAACAAAAATTACTAGTGTGGAGAAGATTAACTCTCTGTACGCTAAATATATAAAAGGAAAGTATACTTTTTGTGAAATTGTACCAATACGCATGTAAACACATAAATAATAAACATATTTTCTACTTTGTCCATTCCCTCGTATATTTGATAGACAGGGACAGGCAGGAGACATGTATCGACTGTAGAATTTAATACAGACCATTTTTAGCGACTTATAATAACTTCTCAAATCTATCCCTATATCTAAGAAACTATTGAATGCTGATATACTGTTCCTTCTGCAATACTTCTTTATTATTTATACTACACTTTATTTATTTATGATATGAAAAAGTTTTCAAATACCCTATTAATGTCAATTTTGACAGAATACAATTAACTTTGTTGTCCGTTCAGTATCCCATGTGATTTTGATAAAGGACAATATTTTTGGCTTAACAATAAAACGTGCGAATTAATGTCAAATTTGACAGAATTCTATTGATTTTGGGGCTCAATAGTAACTTCGTTTTCAATGCAGTGTTTCGTGTAATTTTGAAGAAAGAAAAATTTTAGGGATAACAAAACGTTGTTAAATTATAACCTAATGTTATTTTCAAAATTGTTATTATTTCGTTTATATACTGGTAGTTTTATATGCCCCTATATAAGTTATAACTTACTCTCGAAAAGGTATTTTATGACAGAGTAACCGCAATTTCCTACTACTTAACTGTAGATAGGTAGAATTCTCATATGATTTGATTTGGTTACATAAATGTCGAATCGGCATTCCAATATTATATATGGTATCAGAATTTTGTCGGATTTCAGTCGGGAGACTATTTATTTCCTTATATATTGCATATCTTTGTCGTCATTTACTCTACATTTTAATTACATAACTGCCAACATATTGTGCACTATTTTCACACGTTTTTTTTCTTATGTGCCAAAGAAGTATATAATGTATTTGGATTTATAATTTTAAAAAGTTCACTATTATATATATTAACTTGCTGGTAGAAAACGCATTTGTATGTTAAGCTCACCTGCGTACATGACCTTTTCAATTACTTTTTTTTGTATAATATACGCCAAGAGTATTTATACTAAATATAAACTGAAAATAATTCTAATCGCATCGAAGGTTATAAATTTTTACTTAAATGTTTAAACAGTATGCATTGAATTTTGTGCAAAATCATATTTTTATAATTAAGCCTAAATAGCATATTGTTATGTGTCCATCGCTGGTGTTAGTGAGGTGTACGTATGTCTCTCTCTCTCTCTCTCTCTGTGTGTGTGTGTGTGTGTGTCCATTTATTATTAAAAATATGGTTTAAACTTATTCCGTGTCGTTTTGAAATAAAGTGTCAAATAGCCAAAGTAATGAATTGCTGGCTCAAATATGGCGTAGAAATGCAACGTGAATTGAGTTATTATGCCGGGAACGTACCGATTCGTGCGGAACAGTCACGATCTACTGTTGTTTCAGCTTTTAGTCCATTTCACAATTTGAAGAAAAGTAACCCAATAATATGCCTTAACACGATACTTTCAAAGTAACTTCATATGTACTTTATATAATTGGGACGGATAATTGTATCATCGTCCTTTGTGTCTTAGTACTTGTTCTATTTATAATTTCAATCGAACACAGAAAGTAATAGTACTAACACGCCGGCTTCTTGTAACCACACAAACATCTGCCCGGGTCTCTAACTTGTGACACCTGTTTCAGTAGGGAAACTGAATATGCGGTCAGTTAACCTTTATAGATATTTAACTGGTCAAGTTGTATTGTTTTTCGGCTCAGTTAATTAAGTCTTGAGTGTCACATAAGCACGATTATTGAAGTATATTTTTAGGGTTAGCCCCAAAAATGCGTATTTAACGGTGCTAGTTATTTTCATGTTCAAATCCACCACTGTCCCTTAATCTTATTTCATGTTTAGTTGAAGTTTAATTATTGTAGTTACTATATTTCATAATTTTATTTTTAAGACATTTAAATTTTTATTTAAATTCAATTCGATTCATATAATTCTTAAAATGACCACTCTATATGTGTGAAATTAAAAAGAAAAAATAATATGTGGTAAAATATAAGATCGAATAATTGTGAAATTATGTGGTGTAGAAATTTTCAAAAATTGATGTTCATAATATTAAATTATTTTGCTATGCATAAAGTATAAAGCTTTCATTATTTTGTGCATCGATATATTTTAGTAACACTTACTTGCGTATGACGTCACATGCAAGGAGCATTTTTAAGTAACCATATCTCAGAAAAAATTGATTGCATACATACGGTTGATTCTTCAATATTTCATTGCTATTGCCATCTGTATATGAATGAATAAATATCAAGAACTCTTTTAGTATCAACAAAGATTTATATTCCATTGATGTTTTAAAGTTATAATTAGGTTAGTTATGGTTATTTTGCACCGTACATGGATTGTAAAATACATAATATGATATTATTAAAACTATATATTTGAAACTGGCATCTTTATAATGTGTTTGGCCGACGTCCAAAATATATAAAGGATATGAATTGTAATCATAACTTTGCGAGTTGTACAGTTAAATGTAATGACTGTCATTTGCTAAAACTAGTGACGTCAAATTGTCAAAATCAGTTGATTTATTGACGGCATGCATTAAAATTTTATGACCGAGAGAATTGTATTTTACAGACGAATTATAACTAGTCAATCATAATTGAGGACCTCGCTGGCGGAGTAATACGAAAATTCTGGTAACGTTCATGAAAACGGTTGGTCCTGAACGGGTCAATCTAAATTTGCTGTCTCGAGCTACTCTGTACTTTGGAAGGTTAAGATTACTGGTCAACAGAACAAAATAAACCTTCAACCAATCATATGAAATACATTGAAAATATTTCACCAAATTTGTACAATGGACGATCTTATCGCTAAAACGATCTCTTCTCTACTCGAGGGAAGAAAGCGACGTACAGCGAATAATATTACATATCATACTAAATATATACATACATAGGTACTTTATAAATAACCTAGAATATAATTCATAATTATATAAAAATATATTTACTAAAATACGCATGATAATGAAGTACTGCGTATCATATGAGAACGAATTTATTAAGTATCGAACTGATAATTTGTGTTCCAACAATTACTCAAATGGTAAAATTAATTATAAATACCACAAACAATTACTGCAACTAATGTTTATAAGAGCTTTGGCTGCGCTAATAGTAGCTATGGAAGTATCGAAAGAACATCCTTAAATTTGTAATGAAATATAATCAAAATGAAATATAATAAAAATAATAAATAATGCATATTATATTTACAATTTAAAAAAGCAATTGTGAATTTTGATTATTATTATTATTTATCAATATAAAGCTGTTCGTTTGCGTTACAGCGAACATTTATACTAAAAATATATTTACAAAAGTATTGTCTTTGAATATACCTACTGCTTATCATCACGGTAGTGTGAAAATACGATATGACATAAGATACTTAGTAATGTACTCACATCCAAATAAAGAACTTTTAGATTCTGATTTTGATTAGACATTGTTTTTCTATTTTTAAACTTATAGTACTATATATAAGTTATCAATAAATAGAAAAATAAATAGCATTATTCTTGAATATCAATGCGAAAGTGCGAAAAGTAATTCGAATTCGAAGAAAGAAAGAATTCGAATTGTACACAGAACCTCTGCAGGTCCATACAAAAACGTAAGGGCACGTTTATTATTAACAGGACTAGTTTGTTTAAAATGTATTTTGAGTTAAACAAGCCATAATTATATACGAGTCGGAAAACCAGGACTAATATTTTAGTATTGCACATATGATACGAATATTAATACCATTTATTAAGATGCCAGCTCATGAGTTTTGAATGTTGGTAGCGTTTAAGTCTCATGAACCGGCTTAATTAAAGCAAGTTGCCTTAAAGACTAACTTAATTTCGTTAATATTCTGCGGTAATAATTTACAAGTTGGCTTGAGAAACATAAATGTCCCGTTTTAAACTAAAGAGACTGGCTTTTAAGTTCTGAATAATACGAACTTATATAAGCAAAAATGTTCTCCACATTTTGGATGTTGTAAATGTAAATTTTGCTTTTTTTAAAACTTGAGGAGAATTCTCATAAAATTTTGGTACTTGTCGCAGATAAAATTAACTTATCCGATTATAGGACCGACAAAAGAAGTTTTTAATGTGCCGTAGGGCGAGTATTATTATTTAATTTTTAAAAATGCTATCACGTGACATTACGGTTCGAAATTTGAAAAATGCTGGTTCCGGAAAATTTAATGCAAGCCTAGTCGCCTTTGAATCAGTTACGTCGATCATTTTCATAATTTGTTGTTATTTTGACCAAAAGTCAGATATTACGATAGTGAAAATCAGCAATTACTAAATTAGCAAATATTTATATTTTAATTGTACAGTCCGACGTCCATACCAAAATTCAAACTATATATGTTTATCTTGGCTGTGTCACAAATACTAATGTGATGTGTTATTTGACTGTACTTATTTTGAACCTAAAACTAACTACTTACAATGTATTTAAAGATATTAATGGTGGTACTTAAATGATTTATCGTTCGGTTGTCACGTACGACAATTTAGAACGAGTTCACAACTACGTAGCACTCAACACCTATTTTTCCTTCGACTTAAATGGTAGTAAGTTATAATGTTTGATGAATCAGTAATAAGTATATGCTATTTAATATACAGCCTGATTTGTAAAATATTGGAATAAGGAATCAACTTTCATAAAAACTAATTTTTCATTGTTGAATTAATATTTTTATAACCGTCATTAGTTTATTACATCTTCTCAGAAAAACCATCCAATTCAAAAAAAGAGGGAAAGGGCAGATATATTTTAATGCAACTGACGTTGTATTTCAAATTTTTCTTACCAGAAGATCGTTCCTGTATGTATTTCCGTTAATTACTCATTCCGCGTCAGAATCAGCAATTTGCTGATTTGGTCAATATGACAAAAGAACACATTCAAACTCATCAGTTGACAATCTTGTCTTTATTTTTACAATATTGACATCTAGTAATTCCACATTGAATTTGTAGTTATATTAATTAAAAATTATGGTAAAAACTACTATTGCACCAATTAATAATAAATAAAAATTTAGCCATTTACGAACACTTCAAAAAAATTACAGCCTGTATATTATAGGTTAAACTCTTCTATTGCTCGATGATTAATGACCAAAAGAAGGTTAAGACGTACGATTTGTATAGCCTCTTAATCATAAAAGAGGTGCAAAAGTAGTAAATTTCGTTAAAGCAATGTAATTTGGGGTTTATTTTTTCTGAAATAAGATTCATTTGTATAAACCCCATTCACTTAACCATCAAAAGTAAGTTCTAAATCTAAATAAGAAACTTACCAAAAATTAAAGTTAAACTAAAATAGTATTATAGTGTAAGCTACGTCATTAAATTTGTTTTTATTTCATACGTAAAAGGACAGTTGTCAAATAATTTTGAATTTTTAAGGTTGTGCTCAATTTTAGACCTTATACAATAATACAAGAAAGCTCTTGTATTTTAAAAGCTAATTTCTATGAGTTTTTAAAAAATAATTGTATATATTTTTTATTTTGATAGCAGATTCACACGTGGAGTTCGTAACACATGGAGGTTCTAGTTGGAAATTGATATCGATGAAACATCCATGTCCGTAATCCCTTAGAGTTAAAAAATAATTACGTCTGGAATCCTATTCTCTATCCTTTACGTAATGTCTTATATTCTTAATAATTACTAACCAAATTACAACCTTATTGGTATCCGACTTTGAAGTAGAATCGATTGGCATTTTTGTATAACGGTCACGTCCACCCCCTTGGGCTAGGCTCCGTGCAACGACTGCGTGCACGTTAAATTTCGAGACATTACGTTTTCTATTAGCGTTAACCAATGAAGATCAGCAGCAGTTCGCAGATTTCGATTATAGAACTGGATACTCTGTATGAGTATTACTAATCATAGCTCCAGTCACTGGTAACTTCACAGACTGCTTGCTAATATGCCGAAACCTACCTTTGTCAACAATTGGTGAATTATTTTCTTACAAATATAAGTAAAGTAAAATGGATGGGAAATTTCAAAATAATTTTGTATCAACTTAGTACTTATATGACTATATTAACATGAGTTGATTTCGGCTCGTTTTGATATGTACCAAATATCATGTATACATCTATAACATGTTTGCTTCACACTTTATCAAGTCAAAACAGAATGAAGATATAAATACTTAGATGTTAACAATATTAAAAAATGTTATTATTAATTTTCCTCTATGTTACTGACAGTACTATTAGTATAGAAATGGAACAAGTACCTGTCATCGGAACATGTCAATTCCTTGACAATTTTATGAATTCGGTTACTAGTATCTGAAAACCAGCTATCTCACTCAGATCAATCAACCCCCCCCCCCTCATCACATATTCCTTTATTTCTTTAATTTTCTTGTTTTTAGTTTGTATCAATCGCATTTATCATAATTTTATGTTGTTTTTTTTGTTTCTTTTTTGAATTCTCTTCTTCAACTGTAACCTCACCATAAGTATAAACCTGTACGCATCGGGAGAGGAGAGTACTGGCGTACTGAAATACAGGCAAAATACTTGCCTAGTTCAGACTCCAGTCTCCCACTATCTTATGCACCTGTGTCACATGTATATGATGTCAATGTAATTGTTAAGCTTAAGATGATGAGAGAATAAATAAACGTTATTATATTATATTATTATATATATATCAATGGAACGCCGTTGACATGAACTACGTATGTAATATAAGTATTTAATAACAAACAAAACTTTAAAACAGTTATTTACATGCTAATTTTAGGAGATCGGTTGAATATCACGAATCAATATAACTATCTGACTGGTATGCTCCTCTAAATACACGTTACTCAGTCAGGGGTCTCAGATTCGAATCCCAACTCAGACAAATATTTATGTGGAAAAATTTGTCTTTAAAGCATGGTCAATTATTTATTTAAGTGTATATTATTTTAAAATATGTAAACCAGGTGTAGACGATAGATCGCTAGTGCGAGGATTTGGGTGAAATGAAAAGTGATAACGCTAAAGCGAGCATGCGGTTGCGGTCGCAGTTAACTCAGTACTGGTAAACTTAAAACTATTCAAAAACATACACACACCATATAATTTACTAACCAATACCATGATCGTCACTGAACAACTGAGTTTATTGCATAATACCACAGCATAAAACACAATTTCCACGGAGCTACTCTCAGGATTATATACAAGTAAATGTTAAATTTCTTATCACTTTTTAAAATCTATCTATTATATTTAAAGCCTGACCTCAATAATTGTGTATTTACAATGCTTTATTGAAGATTGTTGCTACTCTTAATAATATGTTTCATGATTGTTCTTAATTAATTGCTATAACATAATTATTTATTTATTTTAACGCGAAGTAGTGTTGCTATCGTCAATACTAGGTTAAATATATTTCTTCGTTATCTAGTGTCATCGTGAGCTTTTAATGATGCTTGCTTTTTTTAAAACTCCATTTGATAACCGTTAGCTAATTTAAAACATGTTGCAACACAGCGGAAATGTGGAGAATACAAGATGCAAAAATATATCGGATATTTAGCAGGCTCAGAAAATGTTTGACAAAATATAAGACTGTAGACATCTATAAAAATATTCCCAATACAATGAAATACATATAAAACGTAGAGCCATTTAAAAAAAGCATATTGCACTTTAAGTGAATTCTTTTCAGATAAAATTAATAATTAACTCGGTGCGATCAAAGTATAACAGCTCTAAATTGAACTTTTGTATCTCTTTTAGATCGGTGTCGCTCTCCAAGATGTGCAGTGGCCTTGCTTCTACTTGGTGTCACGTAGTTAATGTTCTACTTTACTCTTTTAATACTCACGCATGAATGTGACAAGCAATAATAAATAAATATATTCTTTATGTTGCAATAAAACACTAAACGGTTGACGGCGAGGTTCCGTTGCACTGTCTTGGCGCATTTGCTGCATTGTCTCGCATGATAAAACGCTGGCGTTATTTCTGAGCGATCCGAGTGGTTGCTGAGGAATTAAGGCAAGGAGTTAAATTTCATTTCAAAGTCAAAGTCAAAGTCAAAGTCAAAGTCAAAATATTTTTATTTAAACATTATTTAAGAACACTATCACTAGTGTTTTATTTACAGGCCCTTGTCTGTTAAGCCATTTCCCGGATAGTGAATACAAAGTGTAGTAATATACGTAGATTTTTTTTTTTTATATAATACTATAATATACACAATCAAACTAACGGCATGCACGGTTTAAGAGTATTATAAGAAATCGGAGTATTATCTAGATACAAGTTATATAATTAAGAACTTATATTAAGAATTTACATGACAAGAAGCCTTTTCAATTAGTATATTTCGGAAGACCTTTGCTGAACTAAGGCTAGGGAATTATGTAAAACAAAATAGTTTAATCCGAGATAATTCAATTCATTTAGAATGAGCTTCAACGCACTGTCATGCGTGATGAATTAGTTCTAATATTAGGTAGTCCATACAGCGAAAGCCTTTATAATGCTATGATTAGTATAATCTTTCTTCCATTCGCAGACTCCCAGCGTTTGCAGGACAGAAATCTGTTGCGTTTCAATTAAATATACAAAGTTCAATATATTAAAATAATCTTAACACCAGGTTAAGAAGATACGTACATCTAACTACTTATTACTGTTATTACCATATTTGCGCACGTTGAAGGCTTATTTTTCGATGTTGCAAATATCGTTGAAAATATATGCGTATGCAAATCTTAAACAGTATTTTAATGTTTTTATACAAAACTAAGAACTAAGTCGGTTCTTAAACACTAAAACGTTACAAAAATTCTAATTTAATTCAAAAGTATTTTAGAGTTGGTGCTAAGTTGTTTAAAGACACAATACCTCTCAGTTCAAAATTACGAGAGCCTAATCTTATCGAATATCTTGCTGAGCTGCTCAAATCAAGGCTCTCCGTATAATTTACGAACGAATAGAAAGTTAAATAGAATGATACTCGTTTCCTAAGAAAATAAGATACATATATCTATAAAAGTGAAATAAAATATGTTGACTAATATATAACCTTCTTCTAATAAATATGGCACGTATTAAGCTGAGTGACATACTACGTGGGTAAGGTCAGTAAGTGTGTTTAAAACAAGGACATAATACTTAAAAAGTCAATTTTTAGTGATAGTAATTTACTAAGTAATAATCTGCTGACGTATTTTATACCAGTGTAATAATATTTAGTTAGAGAAGTATTGAGTACAAGCCTAGGTTACTAGAATTTAACCGCACAAAGACAAGTTTCGCATCATACAATTTCCAACTTAACTATGTGTCAGTTTTAGGTTGTTTTAGAATTCAATTAACATGTTCCCTTTTTGCTTGTAAGTTTAGCCAGAGATACTAGAATGTTTCCCAGTCCTTGTAAGACAGATACTTTGTCTTACAGGGACTGGGCAACACTTGTTCATGGGTGACGGTGATTATCAAAAATAAAGAGAAGGAATGAATGATAAATTAATTAATGTTAGAAAAGTACAGAGATAAATAGGGAAGGCAAAGGGAACTAAAGCCCATACAGCCATGTCTTACATAGTAATTTTTTCTTTATTTATAACTGCAGGATGGAGTTATAAATAAATGGGTATAAATAAAAACACCATATAAATAAAATCATCAATGGGTGTAATGTTTTCTCTTTGCCTCGTGGATTTTTTGACGACTGATTATATTAATTCACCCATGTAGGAACTTCTTTTCATATATATGTAAAGACTATTTATTATATTAGAAAGGACATACGTCAAAGCTATTATACTAAGCTTCGTTGAAAGTTTAAATAGTGAGAGGAATTTTATTAAAGTCACTGGGTTGGATTATGAACCTTAATTATGTGTACTAAAAGTTGTGTTTAAATTTAATGTGTAATTTTAGTATGCTTTTAAGCTAACCAATATCAACCTTATTGCTTTTCAACTATGCAACTCAATTCTGTGCGTATGTTACGTTGTCTATTTTCTACCAATTATTTATTTATTAACTCTTTGCGTATAAACTTGTTAGTTTAAAGGTTCATGCGTTGAAAATTACATGTGTTTATCATTCGATATATATACCTACGTCATACGCTACTTTCGCTTTTTAAAACCTACCTTATACATATAAGAATAGAGAAATAGCAATTTAATACTTCTTTATCAAAAAATTCTTTCGGAGTTATTCAACTTTACTTTTACTTATACCATATTTTAGTCACGTGCGCATAACTCCAGCATCTTTGAAAAATATTACGAAAGTATATTATAGTAAAAAGCGCTGGGCTTCAATTCTTTCACCGCGACTTTTTCAACGATTTAATGGTTGGTTGGATAGCATGAAAGTGTACATTAAATTTACTCGCTGTTTGATGGAGTTTTTATACAAATTATTATAGAGTATATGCTTTTTTTTATTGTGGATTCTGTCTATGCAGAAAAAGAGTTTCATGAAATATAATATTAAAGTCAACCACAAAAATATCCACTATATATATAATTACTTAATAAACCAACATTTGACATGTTGCTAATAGATGGCGTTGTCACTTTGGGGCCCATTTCTACATGTAGGTGTTAAGGGTTTTTGCATATTAATGACTACTCTTGCATATTGGTTATATATTTGTACCAATATTTGTATGAATGTTTGTATGAATACATTATAAAATGGCCAAAGAGTGTTGTATCAAATAAAGGTTCCGCGTTTTTATACTACATTTACTTCAGTCAACAGTTTTGTTCAATCACAGCTTCATCACAAATCTCACCCTCAAACTTATTATCTAGCCCAAATTAAGCATAATTAAGAGCTTGTGTTATGGAGACTAGATAACTGAATAATATTGATATTAATATTTTTATAAATAAATATCAGAAATAAACAAAATATTCCTACAAACATCCATGGCTCGTAAACAAATATCTGCCTATACCGGAATTCGAACTCGGGACCTCAGGTTTATTAGACAGGGGTCCCGACTATTCGTCCAGACGATCGTCATAATAAAAATACAAAAGAAATATTTAAAACTCAGATTAGCTGCACGAAATTTGCTTTAACCATCTGTAATCAACCGTAGAGAAATTTGATTTGGTTTTCGATTACGAAACCAAAGCGTTTAACGAGCTGAAACGAATCATAACTTTGAGAGTTTCTATTGAAAAGTATTAAAACTATTTTGTCCATTGCAACTACTAGGCGCTGTATTTACTTGCAGCTCATCCCTGTTTAAATAAATTGATATTAAGTATATTAAAAAAAGTCTAAATTTAAAAAAATCTTTATTATTTTATTGAAATAAGTATCACAGACTTTTTATTTCACTTCTAAAAGATATAGATTGACTTTTAGACAATTTTTTAGTGTTTATTGTCTGGACGATAATTTGAATTTAGAATAGTTTCAAAAAGATTCATATTTTTCTAAAATTTTCTTTATGAAACAACAAACGACATTAACTTTCATCTGTCCTTTTCTGGTCAGATTGTAGTGACAGTGTAGCTAGAACTGTAATTCGATGAAAATAAGAAGCTGAACTGAAATGTAATTAACTTTTGTTAGTGCGCAAGCAAATCCAGAATATTATAAAATCTTGATGAAACTATTAATTTTAACAGTATTCTAGCTAGTAGTGTTCTTCTATTCTATTCTAGTGATAGTCGCAATACTATATATAGTGGCCTATCTATAAATGATATTTTTCTTTGGCATTGCTAACAATCAGCATATTTTGAAATCTACTATCGGTAAGCAAGATAGATTTTAAATTTCACTACGCAATTAAATATTCTTCAGCCAGTAAAACATAAATGGGAAATTCTATATTTTATTAGAAGTTCAATTTTCGATTAAACGTTTTCAAGATAGAGACTCTAGGCTGTAATAAAGTGAATGTAAAAAATTGTCATTACAATGATTAAAATTTGACATGGCAAAACATTTAAGAGCATAACTATGTAAGCACTTAATGCATCCCACAATTCCAAATTATGCAAACCACTATAGCAAATGTTATTACACCGAATTATTTACACACGAGCATTTCCGCGCTCTTGTCAAACAATAGCGGCAAATAGTATGGAAACATACGAGAGGTACGAAGGAAATTGCAAGTGAATCCTTAAGCAAATGAGTAGATATTAATTACTCAACAAATAAAGTTTATCCACAGCCAAGAATTAAACTGCAGCAGTTTATCTGTAATTTATTTATTCGTTTATTTATTTATTTAACAATTTATGTACACACAAAGACAATTAAAAGGACACAACAGAATATTAGAGAATTGTACAATGGTACTGCTTATTTCTATAAGAACTTTCTTCTAGCAGCCCCATATATAGGAAAAGTGACATTGAAAGGTGTGTATTGAAGGGCGTGAAGGGCTTATATAATTTAATACATACAAACTAATATATATCATATTAGTTTCGTTTTTTACTATTTTTACTTTAGCAAAAACTACCAGTTTTTACGCTTTGCCTGCTGAAAAGCTATACAATTACATTTAATTTAAATGCCAAAGACGTGCTAAAGATGTAACGACTTAGAACTTAATTAAATAAAAGTCATATATTTAAAATTTTTAAATGCAGCCTAATAAACTTAGCAGTAGTTTTATTATTCTAGTACTAAGATTAATTAGTGATTAATTGGATATTGTATATACATCAGCTTCCTCATTTTTTTTAAAGATAGTGATGGGGATCTGTATTGGTTAATAATCATTTCATTTTTTAAATTTTTTATTTAATAGTTCACCAACAATTGTTACACTAAATCAATATAAATTCAATGCTGAAAATTAGGTATATAACAAAGCCAAGTATATAAATAATAATAGGTAAACACCACGTGCATATTTAATCAGAATAATCTTTAAAATATTATTGTTTAAATTATATTTTCATAGGGTACTTTATAGTTTACGAAATGCCCAGTGGCTGGAGTCTCACAAAATCTGAGTTACATATATTCACACACACTCACTTATCTATAATAATGGAGTTCTGTAAATGCTTACGCAAGGTGTTCATGTTCACCCGGTTCAATTGCCAAAAGAATTCAACAGCTTACTCAATCTTGGGACAGGAGAACTGTTCCAAGATTTCTGTTCAACTGTTTATATATAATTGTATGTTTTATTAGTGATTAGTGTACATAAATTATTACAAATTTAATTTGTCACCTTCCTAAGTAAAATATATTTATTGTGAAACTTTGAGCATCACAGTGGAAAACGTGATATTCTCCCGTGTATTTTCAAGCACGTAGACAATTGCACTAAGCTGAATCGCTTCCACAGCGACGGCGACACGCGGATAAAATTATTTCGTGGGTTTATTCTAGAACATATGAAACAACATAAAAGCTACGATGGAATTGTGGAATGAGTATTATCAAGACAGAGTAATTTAGACGCGTGAATTCAAATTTTAATGAGTTATGATAATGCTTAAATTTACACAGTTTTGAATAAATGTTTAGTTTGTACTTTTCGCTATAATTAAAGACCTTTTTACTTGGTCCGTTTTTGTTTTATTATACGTAGGTAATTAAAAAGTGAACACAGTGATGATAATGTTTATTTTAAGATTTGTTTTCAATTAATTTTACAAATGTTATTATTGCACGCCGTAAAAGATCTCTAAGACAAGGTTTTAAAAAAAACAATAAATTCATTACCAGTTTTATTTACTAAATAAAATATAATTTCCTGGTTTCTTGTGAAGATCAATGAAAGAAATCTGAGAATTAATATTTGTATATTTTTAACATCAATAATGTATGTAAGATACATAATAATAATGTATGTAGATACGCTGAAAATAAGATGTAAATTATATAATAATATTTATAGAAAATATGAAGAGCATTCTCGTTTCAGATCTGTGGAACTGAAATGATTCATTAAAGGCTACCAGATTACATTGACGGGAAGCTTATGTCGACGGCCGTCTGTTCGTGTGGTTAGTACCGCTATCTACTAGGTACTGTGTTCGAATCCCAGTTGGGTCAGATATCTGTATGAAGAGTACGAATATTTGTTGGAGACTTCGATGATTGTATTTTTATTTATTATATTTCGAATATTTATATACTCATTACTACATAATAATTCTCCGTTATCTAGTAAACAACAATAAAACAGACTGTCAATGTTTTTTTTTATTAAGACAACCAACAAGATAAACGCTGATACAAGCAAATTATAGGAATAACTTAAAACTAAGTGCCATCTTAATTATAGGCTACCACGGTATGCAATGTGGACTAGAACTTACTAAACATTACTGTTTAAAAACAGAATTATGATTACTGTACAAAAAATACTAAAATACTTTGGGTTATTACAAAATTCATCAATTAGTATTATGAAGTCAGATGTAGTTAACATTTTTTTAATTTAATAAAGTTATATTTATTTCAAAAATTATATAAAAAATAGTTACATTATTACATAACATATAATATCGATTCTGGTTCTTACAATAGAAAAACTCTGTGCTGAAGTACCAGGTAACCCCAATACTGTACCCAATTTTATTATGTTATTTACAATAATAATATTCTATTACCTAGTACCGTATGTAATGAATATTTAGGCTTATGCTTATGTGCATGTCTGTGTTTGCGTGTGTGTGTGTGTGTGCCTTACTGAGCCAGGCTGGCCCTGTAACTAGCACCCATTTGATATAAAAAATATACAAAAACTGTTTATATATGTTCTAAACTTCTAACAAACTAAGAACACCATGAATGTAATTGTCAAGAGAATTGCACTATTTGGGTTAAAGACATTGTTGTATCGGACACTAGAGACTATTTGCAAACCAGCTCCTAGCATAAAGTTTGCTGGGGAGAAGGATACGAGAACTTTGCTCATATACTGCTTAGTCAGAAGCTAAAGTAAGTGATGACTCTGGTTAAAAAAGCAATAAAAATCGACTTATCGGGTTTGTAAGCTTCTGTAATGATTTTATGAGTATGTTTTTTAAGAGGTTTATGATTGATAGGGTCCAGAATGCTATGTTGGAAGCAGGCGCGACTATTACTGATGAGAAACTATTCTCATCTCGTACCGTTGATCGTCGATAATACGTTCAAAGTATCTCCTAACTTATTAACGCCTTTTTTACTTTATATTTTTAACGTTTTAAGTGTAAGTATGATGGTACGGGAACCTAGGCTTGTTTGATAGTTAAAACGAATCCAGAATCAGTAACGTAAAATTAAATTGTAAAATTCCGTAATGTATATACTCTATAATATATAAATTCATTTATTTTTGAATTACAATTATATTATCTGCAGTTTTTATTGTAGCCATGTCATCCTCCTCGGAGCCCCTCTTGTGCTCAAGCAATGCCCCATAATTTCAGATAATTTTTAAGTTTCCATTATTATTTTGTAGCAGAAGTAGTATTTTTGACATTTGGTAAATGATTTTACCAAATGTCAAAAATACTACTTCTGATTTTAACTAAATGATTTTAAAAAATCCATTAAAGCGTTTAAAATCAGTCAAATCTTTCAGGTTGAAGAAGATCACAAACGATCAGATTTACAAATCTTCTCAGATATAAGTACAGATACAGATCTCATTAAGGTAGTGTTGTGTTAGGAGCAGGAGGACTTGCCTGCTATTTAATATCATAAAGCGAGTTTTTCCAGATTATTATCTGTTTTTTCAGGATATAGGACTTGAGTATGTTACTACTTTTGTATCAAACTCAAAAAGAGCTTTATGTAAACGAATCAAATACTTATTTGTTTGATTTTCAATAGGTGTGAAGAAGAAGTGTCACAAGACATAAGCTGCTGTTTTTTTATATTGTATTAAATATCGATATTTAGGCAAGTATATTTTTTTCGATGTTTTTAGTGATATTTACAAATTTACATACGACAGTGGATGAAAATTATAATGAATATAATTAATGGCGAAAATTGTCATCATATTATATTTAACATATTTTTTTATTAATATTTATATGAAAGAGATGGGTAATACTATAAAATTTTTGTGAACTAAAACTAATTATCGGTAGTTTACTTTAGTACTCACTGTTGCAATATCATTATCCCTACTATGTTTTATCATAGTTTATGCAAAATGTTAGTATTCTTTTCGTCATACTTATTTGACAATAAGTATGTCAGATGTTTCCAAAATAGTAATAAAACATGTCAGTTAAGGTCACCCAGTTTACATTCTAGTCACGAGAAGTGCAAACACGACAACTTAGTAACATAATATAACGTGTAATGTAACGTGTAATATTTTTTAATGAGAGTAACTTTATGCTGTTTTTCCCGCAATAATGATTTGAAAGCTTGTAAAATTTATCAAAAATCTATTTGAAAACAAAGAATCCAAAAATATTATCCCTCAAAACTTTTAAAAATCCGCATTATTTATACAGTATTTCAAACGCTAAAAAATCATTTTCTTTATAATAACAGTTATATTCAATAGTTCAAATGACATTGGAATTCTACTGATTAATTTTGGGAAGATAATTTAATCTTTTAAGAATCTGTAAAACAATTAAATTATTCGCTTCTATACTATGAGCATTAGTAGTATCTGAATCTTCTCTAAACGTAAATAAGTAGGCTCTAAATCTTAAAACACAAATTTAAAAGTATACAAATGTCTTTTTATGAATAAAAATTATAATCACAGTATCATAACCAAAAGAAGATATTTGAGAAGTGATCGAATAGCCAATCTTCCAATAAAATATTTAATACTGACCCATTTTAGCTGGATTCGCAACCGCAGTGCAGGCCAACAGTAATAAAAGGAACCACTTCATTTTTCACAGGATCACACTTAAAATATATTGAGCAAGTATTTTTTGTCACGTTAATATTTTTATCACATCTTTCGATCACGAGTACCGACTACGGCGTAGTGTCGTAGCGTCGTAGCACGGCCGACCCCCGCGACTGCTGCGAGACGACTGACTACGGGCCGCTACGAACTGTGTTGTATTATTGATTCTTTTAAATATATTTTTTGTTGATATTAATAGTGTCTAATGGTAATAAAGATTGTTCTTTTTAATAATGAACATCGAATTGGCCTTTATTAGAATGTCATTAATTAGTTGCTGTTACGTAATGATTCTGGTTTTAAAATATTCGTTGTTTGGATTATTATGCAATGATTAATTTAAATTGATATTTTTATATTAATTATAACATCAGTTTTAAGTGTATTTTTGTTTGCCTCAATACGCTAGTAAAAGCAACTACCGTTTTTTTTTAAATATGCTGGGAATATAAAAAACTTAAATATTTGGTTATTAATAATATATGAACAAATTGTTTGTAAGTTAAACGATATTTAAAAAAAAATCTGTGAATCAAAAAAGATTCCTATTCAAATGGACTCGATTACTAATTTCTTTTAAATCGTTAAAAATTAACCCTACAACCACTTCGACGAAAATTGAGCTTTGGAAAAGAAGTGGCAGAAGAAACTATTTGTAATAACAGTAACAAAATATTTTTTCCGTTGATAACGTATATTCTTAATATTAAAACATTTTTTTATTTTTGATGACTCGTCATTGATTATTAGTTATTTCATTCTTAATTCTTACTAATTTAAACTTTTAGCATAATGGAAGGCAGATAAAGAATGAGGAACAGGAGTTTGGGGATATTGTATTGGGATATAGTATATTTTTTTATTAAGAAAGTTATATAACTCTTACTTCGTTTTGTTCGTGAATTTGAATATTTTTAACATAGAAAAATATAGTTTTGGAACATATGTAATCTAATGAATAAAAACTTAATGACAGACTATGAAACTCCTACAAATGGCTCGACCGCTTCATATGTTTTTTTTTAAATATTTAGTGGGTCTGTGATAAGGATGACCCTCTCCAGAATTTTTTTAAGTAATATTTTTTATGGTAAAATAACGTTTGCCTGTTCAGCTAGTGTTGTATTTATTCTTACATAAGAAATGTTGAAAAGAAATAGAATATATAAATAGCCATGACTAGAAATCATAATTATTCAAGTTTGTCATAAAAATATTCGCCCCAACCACCAAAAGCCGTGACCCCTGGTCAAGTGGCTTGTGATTCGGGGTACTCACCACACAGGAACTTGGTTTATAAATAGATCAGTAACATCTAACTCTGAAGTCATGGGCTTGAATTTCTGTCGGATTTGTATATTTTACTGAGTGATTATGTTAAATTCTGTCAACATTATCCAGTATTCATTTACAATGCTTAATTTAGCATTAGACTATTTTTAATTATGATAAACCTTTATTTATATGCAAGTAGCACAAACATAATCTACAAGGGACTACGAAAGTTTGTATGAGGTGGTGAAGAAAAGATAATCTTTGAGAGAATAAGGATATTAGGTATTTACTATGATAAAAACAATATTCATGGGGATAATTATATTTTTCATACTAATTTGGATTTAAAACACATGCTTACTTAAATTAACATCTAAATAAATAAATCGATGTAATGATTTATTTATTTAAATAAAACCCGGTAATCAATCGTGTTCACGAAAACAATACATAATAAATTCCATTGTTATACACCCTAACTGAAGTATTCTGATGTACAATTTGTAAGTCTAACTGTATTTACGTTTTACAATAAACATTTACACTTAGGACCAATAATTGTTGTCCGAAAATAAAAATTATGACGTTTAGTTACACTGTCTTAAAACCGACTTAAAAAAAAGAAGGTTATTAAACTTCGTTCTGAACTGTTTAAAATATATTTCATGCTTGTTACGCGTTTTCTCTGTCAATTGTGAATTAATTCTAAAAATTTTTTTTTATTCGATAGAGTTTTCTTTTGAGGTAGCCCCGTTGTCATTAAGAGAGGATCTGATGATGGGGACCCAGGGTATTCTCCCTACAACGTTATATCATTATTTCTAAAGTTATTCCAGTATTTGTAACAAACGACAAACAAACTGGCAAGTTGACAATACTGACACTCACCCATCGAACCTTGACCATTGAAACATAACACTCAAAAGTGTGAAAAAGTTACAAACGCAACTAATAACCGGCTCCTAAGCACTACAAAGTTATCTAATTTAAAATTATTTTTTGGATTCAGAGCTTAATTTTCTATTGTTTCTAGAAAACACTGAGTATCAACTCCAAAAATTAATAACAAATGTAATAACTTCTAATTGATACTTGATTTAATTTTGCATTTATTTTTAAGGGGTTTTTAATTTGGTTGATTTTTTTTTAGAACAATTTACATAAAGATAATACTTAATTCTATTAGAAATCCCTTCCTGCAGCCCCGCATATGGGAAAAGGATAACGAATGGTAGAGAAGCGTGTACAAATACAAATATAATTTAATTGAAATATAAATAAAAAGTGAAATTAAGAAAAAATTAAAATATATATCTTAGGAGTACACTCTATTGAATAAAAAAAAGATTTTGATAATTGGTTTATAATTTACTGAGAAATAGGTGAAACCTTTTATGAATTATCCTTTTATGAAGTCTGTACTAAATTATAGTAAATTGCGTTAATAGCTATGTTTGATACCATAAAATTAACAACAATTTAATATCGGTCAAACGGCTCGAGTAAAAATTTAGCTTTCACCAATCTCCCCATCGATACTATAAGAAGAGTGGCATAAATTAATAGCTTTTGTGAGGGTCCCCTGCCTTGTAATACCCGCATTATTAACGTTTAGATACCCCTATCGAGTTTGATATTCACACTCGGATGCCGGAGCATCCGATATAATGTTGAACATTATACTAACAATATATGAAGATACTTAAAAAAAAAAAATTAAATAACAATAAATATTTATG
This sequence comes from Acentria ephemerella, assembly GCA_943193645.1. Lineage (NCBI taxonomy): Eukaryota > Metazoa > Arthropoda > Insecta > Lepidoptera > Crambidae > Acentria > Acentria ephemerella. The sequence continues at coordinate 2,024,656 of OW971886.1, read as the reverse complement.
GAAGCCTAGTTGAGATATTGATACAAATAACTAGGAGTGAAAACTTTTTGGTTGATGTAAAACATAGAGGAAGAATAATGATGAATATTTAAAAATACCCACATTAGGATATCCCCTTCAGCGCCGGGAGAGAAAGAAAATCGCTAATTAATTATCACACCCTACTGGGATGGGAATCTGGATTTTCCAGTTAGTTTCCATATGGTCATATAAATTTTAAATAAAATTGAAACGAATGTTGTGATAAAGTATAGTTCACGTTTACCTACATTTTAGGTAATGAAATAAATTTCAACTGTTTAACATTTCATATATTAATTAGTATTATTTACTGAAAAAGCAACTATACCAAACTCAAAATGTATTTATTTAAATCGACTCATTTACTAAGTTCTTTCAAATTGTCATAAAGGGAATATGTATGAGAAAAATAAATAAATGTAATTAAAGGTATAGCACTAGTAATAGTGATAATTTTAAGTGGTTAATAACCGGGTGTTTGCCAATAGTCCCAAATATAATATTAAATTTTGTACTAAACATATTATTTTAAAATAAAAAGTAACACTAATTTTAATATTACCAATTAACCTTACCACCACTTCGACGAATTAGTAGGTGCAGAGAAGAAGCGGCGCAAGAAACTCTCGGCCCTTGTTATTTATAATGACATTTACAAATTATCTATGTCAGTCTGTATTAGTATTACTAAACTTAATTTTCAATTCAGTTTAAGTTTCAATTCCTTTTAATTACAGCTTAAGTTTATTTAAATTGCATTTTTAAATAGTCTACGCTTTCTTATCACCTAGATATTCCTGAATTTGTAGCAGTTATCGCATTACATTTTGTTTGAAGTCTTTAAATTTGTGTATAGGCAGCAATTGTATTTCGAGCGATTTGTTATAAATATGTATACATTGCCCCATAAATGAGTGACTTGTTTTATAAAGTCTTAAGTATGGAACAGCAAGTTTATTTCAGTGTCTATGATCATAACAGTACTTATACATATGAATGTCTGACATTAATTAACTTTAAGTTCCACAACAATTTCGAACACAAAGTATCGAATGGATTCCTTAATATAATGGAAGCCAAAACAGACCAAAATAGAAAATCTTTAACTTTTATACAAATTCCAAAAATATCTATTGACAGGCAGCGGCGGTAATTGAATACGTCGGAAGAGCTGCGAGACATCACATATTTTTAAAATTAAACATTCCTACGTCTTCCGAAGGTTAAATTTAATTAATCTTGCAAATACCACTGTACTTTGGTCCTTTACGGATATTTTAAATACTGGCGTTCGTATAATACCGAAGCTTGAAATTTTATTAAGCTCCAAACATATGAATAAATAATTCAACTAGCAAAAATATATTGTATTTGTGATTTTCGTTACAAGTACAGTCTCTTAAATATCTACGATAAACGTAACTAACGCGTTTAGCGAAGTGATATTTGTTTTACTTTTTTAATAATGTCTTATCATAATAATCGAATATCTTTAAGTGCATACATGTAACTCTATCAGTTACCTTAATATATAACTAAATAAAAACCACAATTTCAAAATAACTTAATTTATGCATAATTTCAAACAACTGGAAATCCAAAAGCTATGTGTATTTATTGTGCCTATTTTTAACAAAATGGCTTTTTCAAATGCAAATATTTATATCGCGAGGGGTTTCGTACAATTGGTTCTCGATGAAAAATGGGTTTAGTATGCTAACAGTGTAAAAAGTTTTTAAATATTTATCTTACACTGCCAGTTACATGGTAATACCAAATGACATTTTCCACCATTGAGGAAAATATTGTTATTAAAAACGATAATATATTTTCAACGTCAAATATTTAACTTCTCATTGAGATAGCAACACTATATTAAAAAAGCTACGAAGCAAATTTAAGGCTTCCTAGGTGCTTCATTTTTTACAATTTGTAAGCTTTAATGCGATTCGTAAAGTTCTATTTAAAAGCTTGCTGATGTTAGGATAGTGATGTTGAGAATGATTATCGATTTTACACTTAGATCCCATTTTTTTTGAAATATATTTTTTTTAAATTTGACCTTTCTTCTTCGGTAACTATTATTCAGTCCCGAGCTTTAACAAGGCATGTGTAAAGGCAAGGAATATGTAAATTTGTTTTATAAAAAAAACTCTGTTGTGGTTTTCAGTTAGAAGTTAAATCAATTAATTATCATCATCAACAGTTTATATACGTACCACTGCTGGGCACAAGCCTTTCAACATTGGAGAATTATAAGAGGAGTTTAGGCCATCACATCACCAGGCTGGTCTCATACGCTTGGTGAGTGAAAGCAGTTGTTAAGTAACCGGGACCAAAAACTTAACGTGCCTCCGAAGTACGGAATTGGGGCAGTGCAAACGAAAATACTCTGAGAATTACGAGTACGTCCATCCATTGCAATGACAGCAATTTTTATATCTTATTTGTAAAGCTCGTCATGTATAAATGAGATAATTTAGACGGACAGTCTTCAAAATCATAAGTTAAAACAAAGTTACAGTTTCATGATATTATTATAACAGTCTATGAAATATATTGGCTGAGAATATCATTAAATTTCTGTTTTTACGTAAAAAAACAAGTTCTTAAAAATGATCATGCGTAAAAAGAACTATTTCATAATTATCAATACTTATGTTGAAAAATAATTTACATTGATCTTCTTTAGTATGATATATGTAATATGGCGTATGAGCTTATATGTGTTTGTTATTTTTCGGTGTAATCTAATATAATGTTCTCTAAACTGTTTGTACGTGTAATTTACTCTTATTAGTGGAGTTTAAGCCTATAGCTGTAACCTATGTAGTCGCGTCCAACACGTATTGTATGCTATAACTCTGTTTAGTGTATTAAATAATATAAATAAACAAAACAAAAAATATCGATAAAACAGCCTACAGCAAAAGTACTTCCCTTAACTCGTTTTCGTTTTTTATGTGGAGCCAGCCAGCCAAAAACACAGACAGTTCGCTCCTCTTAAAGCGCATCGCTTGTTAAAGTGAGTTTGTATTGTAGTAGGGTTTGAATGCTCTTTTATATAGTTACGTTTGACTTCACTTAAAGCAATATATATATTTGACTTCACCCATAGTTATTAATAAAAAAAGCGGGCACCACTTTTTTATATATAGAGAGATTTATCAATACTGTATTTTTTTATTAAATTTGGGTCTTTTGCTCACATGGTGTCTTCTTAAATACAAATTAAATTTAGTTGCTAAGGAGGTTTTCTCCAGTGGGTGGGCGTGGGAATGCGAGTGATAGTCGTTCGACTTCCTAAGCCCTAAGAGCGGCCGCGAGCGTGGATCGCACAGGTCACTACGACTGGTATTGTTCCAGTAACTCTGGACAATCTCAATTGGCATAGTCCGGCCAGACGGCAAGGATAGGGGTTTGGTGAAAGTCCCCGTGCAGGGCCATGGAGTTACCAGGGAGTTTTAGTGGATATTCCCAGTGCCACATATCCGGCTTGGTGATTTCCACACATGCGTGCCGCTCACTCAGTGGCCAGTAAGTCCTTAAACAGATTCCGCCTCGATGAAAAAGGTAGGTAGTACTGCATTTTATATTGCTTTATGGAGGGCATATTTACTATAAGTTTTTAATGATGCTGCTCTGCTACGTTTTATCAAGAAAACTAGAAACAATCGAATTAGGCACAGAAGTTTAGATAGAAGGGGGTACTGGGTCGACTGGTTTGACATGTTTCAGCATTGATTTTCAGCGGTGTTTCTATTTCATCTATAACTACCAATCTTAGTAATGTAACATATATAAGAAACCTTTTTTTTAATTAATCTCATTATTTTCTCAACTAACTAATTATAAAATGTTCCAAAGGACTCATTAAAATTGAACTGAATCAATAATATTCATAGAATCGTTGTATCAAAAAGGATTTACAAAAATACCAAAGCCCCACTCGCCGACCTCGTCTACGATTCAATTAGCTTTACTAACGAACTGAAATGTCGCGCCCAGGGGACTATTACTGTGTCGTTAATTGGTTGATAACGAGGCTTGATTATTAATGCTACTTACTCAGATATTTTATATTTTAATTACAAGTATTAATTAATATGAAACGAAAGAAAATGTATTTCTATGCATGATTTATTTACTTATTTTCGTATACAAAAGGACTTTAAATGAGACAGCTATGTTACACCTTGCTTAGTTAAGAAGTTGGATCACTGTATGGCATAAATAATCAGTTCTGCAGTATACAAAGGAGGTTGTTGATAAAATAAAACAGTTTGATTCCTTTTACTTTATAACGGTAACGTTTAGTGTGTTAATATAAAAAAAAACATCCAAGAATAATATGGACTCAGGTCGTGACTCAAGAATTTCCTCGATCTCGACAGATTAGGCAAAATTAAATCCGCTATACCTAGCTACTACCATCTTACCTAGATCTGTCAAAGCTATAATATAAGCAGCATTGTTGTATTCCGGCAGTTGAAGGAAAGATAGTCAGACCCGGAGTCTGGGACTCCTCAACCATCACCACTTGGCATCAGGTGAGATGGAGGCCTAAAGTAACCCCGTTAAGATTCAAAATAAAATTAAAATCGTTATTTTGAAACGGATTATCCGATCCAGAATAATTGTACGGAATATAATGTTTATCGGAAAGTTTTCACGATATTTTTAATGACTATAAAGTAAATACGCAAAAACTTATTTATATTTCCAGACGGCTTTAAGCAAAATAATGATTAATTTACTTCTAATTTTGAACGAATACAAAATGTAAACTCTAACGATACGAGATAAAAGAAACACTTCAAAGAAAAAAAATTAATCCTTCGATACCCAAAGGAAATCCGCTCGCTATAATAACTGGAGGGCGAGGGTACGTTTTATGACTTATAACTGATAATATTGATGTCTCGGTCGGTATCCGGATTTGGATACGGAATAAGGGATAAAAAGTTTTTTTCCTTTTATGATTATATGAAGGTTTATGTAAGGACATGAGCTGATTTGCCGCTTATGCGTTGTAATGATTTCAAACTGACGTGTTATGCTTGACGTGTGGCTCTGTGTATCAGAATTTAAAAGTATACATATCTAAAGAGTTTTTATGCAGAGAGTAATAATATTTGACAACATTTATTTTATAACTAAAGAGTATCGAAATAGTAAAGAAATATTGCAGATGAAATAGTATATCTACAATCGATATTTCCTAAGTTATATCGCTGTTTTTGAAAAGGTTCTATTCACAAAAACATAAGCCACATTATACTACCTGACCTAAGAATATTGGAAAGCAGATATTTGCAATTACGATGTTAAACCAATACAAAAATTGTTCAGTTTAATAACTCTTAAATATACATAAAGAGTTTTTTGTTCACTTTTTATAGAAAAAAGTTAATAAATCGATCTTTGCTCAATAATTATTAATTATATTAGAGAAATTTCAATTCTGATACTCGTCAGCAACAGTTTCATGCAGCTAGAATCCATGAATTCCATGAATACCTTGACTGATGACGCACTATTATTATATAGTTTCTATTTATGTATCTTTCATATTAATATTGTTTACTGCTCATAACTTAACTACACTTTGCCTGACCCATTGGTTATTTTACAGAATACCATGGTATTGCATAGAACGCCAGGCGGGTAGGTGCAAGAGGGCGGGTGGTAGTCGCCCGTCTTTCAAGGCCCTAAGTGCGCCCAAAGCATTGAGCTATCCACCACATCTGGGATTTCTCAAGTAACTCTGGGCAATTTCTATCGGCACGAAGGCCGGAAGGCTGGGGCAACCTGGTAATTTGCTCGTGAATGGCAATACCCGGTAACTCTACCGGGGAGATTTAAAGGAGGTATTCCTAGTGCCACTTTGATTAAGCGCTGGGTGAGCACCATACACGGATTTCTCCCCGAGAAAAGGGTAATGTTTTAAAAGGTATTCCTTGTGTCTGTCAATGTAAAAGGTTCATAATTTTGGAAAACTGTGTTACTAAAACCAGTGGTCTGCAAATAATTTAGATGTCTATCATCAAATTCAGATAAAAACCCTTCTTTTCAATTCACCAGTGGACTTCTACCATCCACTATAACCAGAATTCTTTATCGCAAGTATCTGGATGTTTACACGGGTCACATAACTAATTCATTCGAGATATTATGTAAAGATTGCTTGACCCAACGCTTTGATCTCCAGCACTCATAAAACTCAAAGCTATAATTTCATTGATAAATATGAAACAGTAACTACTTTTTTATTTATATGAATCTAAAGTACTTAACCTAGTGTCAATTTGTTAAGCCAAGTTCAAATAAAAATCGATTTTGTCGTTTAAACAAAAAATAAATCTATTGTACTCATATATACGTATCAGATGGTACAATTTTCAATAGTATTTAATTTTCACGGGCTTGTGACGAACAGAAACTTAATAATTGTCTTTTAATGTTATAATTAATGAAAACAAAACTATAGTTTAAATTTTAACGCCTCAGGAGGTTATAGATGTATAATTTAAATAATAGATTACTATTTTTAAATTAGTTACTATAAAGTTTTATGATATTTTGTACAATAAGATATGCAATATTATGTATTTTTATATTTCCAAGCAGATTCAATTGCAAATGATTATCTTTATTTCCATAACATTCAGTTTTATTCATTCAACCCTACTTTGATACAACGGTTTAAATGAACGCAGTTCCATATCTATAAAAAGTTATAGCGGAGCGTAGCAATACTTCGAACAGAATTCTTTGAAATCCATAGCTCAAATATGCGTCTAAGAAAGAAAGCCATTTATTCAGGAACAAAAGAGTTATCAAATACCCAATTGGCATTTTATTTTATCCTTAGAAGTATGACGCACAGAGGAAGTGGACATTGACGTAATTTGACCCAAAAAGGAGGCTTCTCGGCTTCTGAATTACTACTTTTCCAGTACTCTGTATCAAACAATTAATGATATTAAATAAAATTCTTACACTTAAACCTATTACGAACCCCAAAGCTAACATCTTTAAATGCTTATTTCATGTATACTAGAAAACGGAAAAACATATTTTATGTATTACATATGTTTCATGAAAAGTGTATCCATTTCTGACAATGTGTAAGTACCATTGGAGCCACAAGCGTCTTTGTTCTACGATCACTAATTTCTAGACCTATTTGCGTTTTTGTCCTTGTCATTGTACTACAATTAGACAAGGACAGACAGTGCACTACTGCTATTTTTTGCTTGCAGATAAGAGGTAGAGCTCATGTATGTACTTAAGTATGTAAGTATACTAGATTTACCTTTGTGTAGTCCTTTAAGCAGTAATTATTGCTAGACATAATTCAGTTATGAAGTTTTAGGGTTCAATGTGGGGGCAGAAAATTTTTGCTAGGTTTTGTTGGTGGTAGGGCTTTTTCTAAGTCCGCCTGGTCAACTACCATCATCTTACCTAAGTCTGCCACCTACAATAATGTTAACAGCATTGTTGTGGTCCGGAAGTTGGAGGTAAGATAGGTAGGAAGAGCCAGTTCTTTGTTGATTGAGGGTTCCAGGCGTAGTTCACTTGTACCTTCAGCCTTATTACTCTTGTTACTTTTGGGTCTTGTAGGATATTTCGACTAGGAATTGGTCTTTAGTGGCAGCAGTTTAGAGTTCATTGCTTAGCCCCGTTGATTCCAGAAATTTCCAGATTATTCGTGCAATCATATGTTGCACCTCCTCTGGGTGGATTTTGTGCTTTCCTAGGTAAATGCTTCTTTTATGCATTAAAGAGCTGCAGGAGCAGAGACTTTATCTTCAACCTTATCTTCACTTTTAGATGAGATGAAAGCCAAGAGCCTATTAAGAATAAAAAGATCGGTTCAGGGATTTTAGCACCTATACGTTGTGACCATATTGCGGTTGGAAATTTCGATGCCTCGTTACTCATTCCAGACGTCACGTAACGAGCTGTCGCTTTTAATCTCTCACGGGGAGATATTGATTGACAACGGCCTTGCGAGTTCTAAAAGATTGAAGTAAGCAGGATCATCCATTCGTACATAATTTCTCCAGTCACTTGTGTCTAGAGACAGTTCAGATGTTAAATTTACATCTGCGAATTTCTGACGCTGCAATAGCCTTTTTGTTTAATTATGTTTTGGTTTTTTTTATAAGTTAAGTAGATGCAAGAATTAACTTCACTCGGTTGGCATAATTCTCTTGCGTTGTGCAAGATAGTTGTTGTACAATTTAGACAAAAATGGAGTGACTTCACACCGATCAGTGGTCGTGAGAGTGGTAAAAATTTAGACGTCGTTCACTGATCTGGTCCGCTGCCAAATGGTGTGCCCGTCGATAGCCACCTTAACGAAGTCTCCGTTACATGAAAGTGACAAATAAAACCTTGACAATACGCGACCTGATTCCGTGTCACGAATCCGTGGACCACATTGAATTGTAACATCAGATTTATTTAGTTAATAATTTGAAATAAAAATAATTTACTCGCCCATTTCGTAGGCATACCTCATCAACTAAGTGCATCCACACACACGTATAAACGGTAAATGAATGGCATCACAATATCCTTAAGCATTAACAAGAATAAATAATAATAAATATGGGTGTATTTAAGTTTCACGTTAGTATGTTTTAGTGCACTTTATCGTATTTCTTAGATATACTTATGATTGATATTTTTTCTTACCTTTTAATCGCCAAACACGACTTTTTCTACTACAGTTGTAACTGGTGAACAAATAGGAATACCTCAGGTATTAAGTCCGGCAACATTGCAATGAAGAAATAAATAATTAAATGTATAGACGCGGTTTTTTTTTTGGACTGACTAATACTGTTGGCCACAGATGGCCTTTACAGCGTTACCGGGGTTTTAAGGAGGCGAGAACCTTGGAGAGTCCTCAAGCCTTAAGGGGCGATTCGCCTCTGGAATAGTTCTAATCAACAGGCATCACCTCCTGGGGAGGTGTCCCGCTGTCTCTTAGAGTCCCCAGGGCACTCGAGCCATGAGGGAGCGACAAACCTGAGGGTGCCTCTAAAGGATCGGACCTTGGAGGAGAGAAGCGCCCAGGTACGTATCTGTACCTGGTATAGCGCGACAAATGTATATAGACGCAGTGCATAAAATAACGTTACCGTGTCGTCTAATGAAGGCGACACACGTTATGACGTCAGCATGTTCCTGCCAACAGGATAACATTACAACGTCAGCATGTTTAAATGGCTAATTTCCGAGTTTTGAGCATTGAATGAATAGATTAGTTGTCTACATGATAATTCGCATAAAGCATACTCGAATCCAATAGTCTTAAGTATTGTTATCATGTAATTGCCACTTTGATTTGCTTCGAACACAAAATAACTAGATTTATTAGTCATAGTTGATGCGTTGATGTAGCCCCGATGCAATAAAAACTTAATTGTGTCTGATTGTACTGCTTGTGTAATGTTGTTTAAGGTTGGCAATACTAGTTAATTTTTCTTACTATTGGTAGTAGGTATTTCTCTACTCTGTATATTTTTGCACCCTGTGATTCTCTCTGTCTTTTTTATTTCTAGATATATGTACTTCTTAAGTTTAAATAAAATATCACGAGATATGCAATAGCTCTGCGTGTTTATTTGAAATAACATCAGAAATAATCGACAATGAATTAGAAGTTTAAACTTAAAGTTTTCAAACAAAGACCAGTTTTCTGTTTTATTGTACTTCACAGAATACATCATATCATATTACTGACTTGTCAATGAATGATTATTACGTAAAAAAAATTGAGTATTTAAATATAATAATGAATTTTAATCATACTTGCAGTGTCCTACAACAGTAATTAGTGTGTATATAAAATTCATTTAAATTGCGTGGGTGTTGTGATGATTATAATTAAATGTCAAACGAAATTGGCTGTAATAAATGTTGATTACAAATTTCGTAATATTTAAATTAAATAAATAATTATTCCGTATTCAAAGGGAAAATTACTACCAATCCTAAAATAATAACCCGTTATATCAATTAGTTTAATTGTACTTTAGAATTGTTTTGATTATATTTAGTTATTGTCATTTTAAACAGCGCTTACGCTTTGATTACTGCTATTCCAATTCAAAATCTAAGACAAACATCATGTAGGAAATTCTATGCCCATAAGTGGGATGTGTATAGACTGTTCATGTTAATCATGGCTACTATCTGACCATCTGCTTGTTTGGTAGTGTTTAACTTTTGAAGTAAGTTGTCACTTGTTCCTCAAACTCATGGCCAAAATGGAAACCACAGGTGCTATACACACAAACAAACTCACAAACAACTCTTCCACGTACTTTAATTAGAAAAGCACCACATTAAAAACATTATGACGCCATTTAATGTTACCAAGAAGTCCCAAATTAATTTAAAAGTACTAAATTGTGCAAATTTATACATGCAACACTTAAAAATACAATGGCAAAGTCCAGCATAGAGTAATGCAACCAACCTTGCACTTTAGCAGCAAATAATGACCCCAACAAATATATAAAAGCAATAACTCATTCAGCTGGCATAGTGCCAGGAACCCGAATTTAAATTCGAAACTAGGAACCACTTTCTCATACATATTTGAATTTGCTGAGTTATTTTATCTGTTACTGCTCCTGCAAATAGTGTATAGTCTGAAAGAACTAAGTTGTTTAGTAAATAAATATGCAGTGGCTTTGACCGCTGAGCTACTTAGGAATATTTCTAAGTATCTTTCTCATGGTCATTGCTATGGTCATGGTCACGTATATATTTTTTCTATTCTTAACCGACTCAAGAAAACAGTATCATTGGTTTCAATCTCAACTGGTGGAAACAAAATAAATCTTAAATTAATAAACGGGAATAATGATTAAAGTACAAAGAAAAAGAATAGTTTAAAAAAATATGTTAAATATTCTTGACTGGGTTAAAACAAATCCAAGTTGGATTCAGTTGAGCAAAATACAGCCTCCTTTTTTATAGACCTCTTCTACAGCCAATCAAGCACCTGATACAATGAATTACTAATAAATTAACAGATATCATACTTATAAATTATTGAATGTTAAACTTCTGTTATACCACTACAAAAATATGTGAATGCCATAACCTAGTTACTTCGCATTATGACGAACCAATTTATGATAAACTTCACTTATAGGAAATGTCGCCTAAACTTCAAATGACACTATCACTTATGGAAATTGGACAAAGCCTCCATTGAAATTGCCAAAGGATATTCATGGAATTCTGACCCTTACCTTATCAGGATTCTCAAAAAGCGGAAATGTGTGGGTCACAAACATAGTTTATACCTCCAATAGTTCCAATCACGGTTCGTGATCAAAGCGCTATCAAAAGAGGATCCCTCGCAAGTTAAGCGAACCCTTAAATTCAGGGTTGAATACATTACTTATGCAGCGTGTCTCATTTGCTATATTCGATACAACAGCTGTTTTCCAGCATTACTTACTTATTAGAGTACTTACACAGTTGGTAGACGATCCAGGAGCTAAAGCAGATGTTAAATTTTATTGCAAGACTATGAAAGAACGTACCTTTAAATTGACATAGAATTCAATATATATTTATTTAAATGAATGCATTATTACAAAATGCTAATATATGTTGGGTAATAATAAATTATAAAGGCTAAAAAACTATGTGATTTTAAATCTGAAAATTAACTTTTATGAAAAATTTTAAACGCATAGTTTTGTTTTAATATCACAAGGAAACTGAAAATTAATAAAGAGTGAGTTATAATAGTCGATATCAATCAAATAGTTCATCATAAACTCAACAATATAACCTACATAAACGTTAATAAAATAAGGTAAATTACGCTACACGTCATAAATCAATTGCCAAAACAATTTATAGAAGGTAATAGAAATAAAGTATAGTACATTATTGATAGCGAAGTTTCGTGAAGGTGTAACTAATATTTGAGATACAGGCCTATCTGGCGTTACCCTTATAAATTCCTCGTAAAATATTGGTTGCAATATTGTATCGCCTGCCCTAAAGAACCTTTTACGAAGGATTGAAAAAAAAAAAATGAATAATACTATTAACTTCTAAACTTTGGAGAATCTATGCTAAAATATAAATAAAATAATTATAAACATATTTGACTCGGTTTAGCTATGTTTTGTGCTATTTTGAATGAATGAATAAAGTACGATGCTTAAATTTAATTTACTAAAAAGAATAATATTTTTCCTCTGCATACTTTAGTCGGGGATCCAAGTTCAACATTACTAATTAATTACGCATTGCAAAATATATTTATTTCACTTAGAATCAATTAAACAAGAATTTTCTCCTGTACGTGAGTCTGTACATAGAATGGTTTTAATTTCATTAAAATAAAACCTAGAAAACTATATGTGGCAAAATTAAATAATTTTAATGCACGACGCGCTCCATGACCGATTATAAACGGAACTTAATTGCATTTGTAAGGGCCTAACTATCTACAGATTGAAATAATTATGCTAGCTATGGGTGTTAGTCTGAGGAGTGCTAAATTAAACCAACCAATTAGAGTGCTGCCGATACACTGGTTTGTTAAAGTTATAAAAATAACATGAAATAATAAAAATGATGCGTTTGCAAACGCAATTAGGTTATTTGAGAAATAATTCTTACAATTATAATGAAAATGCTGAACATATACGTTGGCATTTACAGCATTACTTCATAAGTGAATTTACACTATTCAGGTTAAAACAATAGTTTCTGATATGTCAATGAACCCCAAATTCAGTACATCTCCTTTATACAATCAATATGAGTTCCTTTAACATAGGCTTGTGAAGGCACTTTTAGACCCACCAAGGTGGAGGTGGCTAGGGCAGTATAACTATTATTAGTAATTTGCTGTGTAACTCCATAATAAATACTTTAATTGTTTCAAAAAGTATTTATTGATTTTTTTTTATTACATTTAAATTTTCATTTTCTGTGCTTACTTGGTTTCAATGTGTTTATTCTTTCATTTCAATTGGTTCTATTTTAAGATCTGTGGGTTGCTGATCTGCTGAGATAATACAATGCGTTGATTATGCTCCACTTTCTTAATATGGTGTTGGAGAAGGAAATATTAGATTTTTCTTCTCCAAAGTGGTCTCTTCTAAATAGAAGAAAAGTGACAGTTTTAAAAGACTAACCTTGGTACTCCTACCTCATCATTATAAAGCCCGTTAATGACATAAAATAAAATGTATTAGTATGGGAATAGTGGATTCAAGTCATAAGAGAAGCGATTTAAAAAAATACCTATAATCTTAAAACGTCACAATGTTTTATTAGAGTCCTTAGCAATACATATATTATTTTTGATGAATCGTTTTTAAGCAATTTAGTATCATTAAATAATAATTTATTTTATAATAACTTAAACAATCACTTAATCTTACACACTCTCGTTTTTATCGTAGTTTTGAATCTGATATTTGTTGGAAACTTGTCGCAAAAAATATCTATCAGAAAAATAAATAAATTTTTTGAAAGGTAACATTTAAGGTAACTTTAAGTGGTTATTAACCGAATTTAATTGTGTAATAAATACATTATTTTAAATTAAAAGTAACACGACTATATTGCATAGTCATTTACGATCTTTTTACGAATAGATAGCTTATAACTTACATGTAATAAATTAAGGTTAAATAACAATGCCAATAAAACATCACGAACACGCTATCTCGTTTCACTTAAAGCATACAACTTCAGGCTCAGGTGGAGCATTGTCAAAACTTGCGTACCCTTGTCAAATACTTGAGCATTGTGTACATTTTTACTAATATATAAAATTACGTTAACAAAAACACAGCAATTTAATTAGTATGATGTTGAGAAAATTATATTGTTTGTTGTTGTATAGCCGACAGCGTTCTCGGCTATGGTTTGAACTGTAGATCTTTTATAAAAATCACAACACACTGACTGAGGTTCAGCAGTAGAAGGAGTCCATTTGAGAACTAAGCTAGTGCATCGGACATACTGACGTAGCCACCTACCTTGCTACCCTAAAAAGTGCTTTTTCACACCTCCTTTTAAGGAACTCATGTCGAAGGGGGGAATATGTGTGCTGGTAAGGAATCTCTTTGCGTGTAAAATAGAGGTGGAAACATTGAAAGAATGACTCCGTAGACCAGCACGTGCGCTCCTCAGTAGGAGATGAAGGGATCAAAACCTTTTCAAAGCACTCTTCTTGATACAATTCATAAAAAGTCAAAGTCAAAGGCAAAAATAACTTTATTTAAACTCATTTACTAAGTTCTTTTAAATCGGTACTTAGCGACGCTTTTTATGATATTAATAACTCATGCAAATATTTTTTTAGCTGGGTATATAAGAATTAAATTGAAAATAAATTATTTCATTTGTTTCTATCGCCTATATGAAAAGTATTTGATCCTAAAGCAAATATAGTCAGTCCTCAATATAGTAAAAATGGTAGAGACGGCGGGAAATTATTACATTCAATAAATTAAGCATTAGCTAATGAAATATGAAATAATCTTTTAATCTTTCATTGGCGACGGTTTACACCCACACCTAGTTTTCATGAAATTGATAAATAAATTTGGGTGAAAATGTATCACGTAGACGTTTACCAATACACTGGCCCCTATTCCGTATTAAATTACATTTAAGTTCAATACTACTCTCTCAGTTCAATACAAACAAAAAAGACAGATAACTGGTGATGTCATTTGACGTTTCTGAAATGGCGACTCTTAAATGTTTTACCTCATTTTATAGGTCATCGTAAAACATGCCCATTAAAGTAAACCGTGTATGGATCGTGTAAGTGTCAACTGACTTAACGTTCTTTAAAGTTGTTCTATCCCTTCTTAATGAATTAATATGAAAGAGATGCGAATAACTTAAATTTAATTTAAATCGTGCACAACGGAATTGGGATCATTGTCACGGAAATTTTGTTGTTATCACGACAATTACTTTGGGATGCAAGAAATTATTCAATGATATAAATTAATATCCACTGACTTCCCAGAAGCCTAAAGCCGATTGATTAACATTAGTATACATAAGAAATGTACAGTTAATATTTTTAAGTTTTCTTCTTCTTCAATACATAAGAACAAGAAAACTTAAATATATAATATAAGTTTGCGTCATACTTGACCTTCTTTGTAAAAATACTTTTTGGTTTTTCCTCAGATGCTTGATCACCAGATTCAGTGACCCAGTTATACGTGACCTACTCGGGAGGAGGCCACGTGCAATTTATAATATTCATAATAAAATAATAGAGCATAGTAGTATCAGTTAACTTGAATTTTACAGACTATCTTTTGCCCGCGGCTGCACCCGCGTAGAGTTCGGTATGTTGTTATATAGCCTATAGCTTTTCCCGATAAATGGAATTTTC
The DNA here is from genome assembly GCA_943193645.1 of Acentria ephemerella. Taxonomy (NCBI): domain Eukaryota; kingdom Metazoa; phylum Arthropoda; class Insecta; order Lepidoptera; family Crambidae; genus Acentria; species Acentria ephemerella. The sequence goes on along the minus strand of OW971886.1, from coordinate 2,009,205 downwards.
GACATAAAAGGAATTTTTCATTTCCAACATTAGCGTGTTCCAGAGATTAGCGTGTTTAACAAAACAAAGTAACAAACTGTTCAGATTTATAATATTAGAAAAATTAACGTCGACAAATAACAACATGTCGTACGTTGGTAGGTAGGTAACATGATTTTACTTGAGTATTTTAAAGTCAAAGTCAAAGTCAAAATCAAAATAAATTTATTCAGTCTAGACACATTACATATTCTTATGAAAGATTGAAGAATATAATTATAATACTGAAAAGTATTGAGTTGTTATTTTAATATTAAAAATAACCGTTAAAAATATATTTAAAAAACTTTTAGCATATTGTACTATACTTAGCGGTCAATTACTTAATACATTTTTATTAAAAAAATTAATTTTATACACAAATTATTATAAGAAAAATTGTCCTAATTTTACAGTCATTTATTTGATTTGTTACTATGCCATATAGCTTTTGTACTATATATTTAAAATGTGACATTTAAATGTAAGTGTAAATATTTTCATTGCACATACATAAAGAGAACATAAGTGGACCAGAACCCGTTAGTGGCACATTTATTTAGTTAAGAATTCAAAATCATGATAAAACTTTTTTTATCCATTTTAAAGTAATTTTATACGATATGAAGATTCGCAGACTTTAAAGAATCAGTAGGTATCTCGCTGAGCTACTGGGACAGCCGTCCAGGGCCCTCCCCCCGCATGACCACATGCCTTGAATATCGTAAATACGGGAATGGTACTTGATTATTATTGAACTGAGGAGTTATTAGAAAACTATGATATCTCTTAAGATATTTATTAAATTCAAATGATATCTATCAAGATTTGGAAGATATATTTCAAGATCATTTCATTCAAATAAAAATACTTGAGATGAATATTGTATTTATTTTGATAAGGAATTATATCACGTGTTCAAAACACCTTCGCAGGTTCTGCATTAATTCAGAACAAATTTGATTACCAAAAAAAAAATTAAATAGGATGTCGCGGACTTTTTTTGAATTTTCAAAGGAGATTCCAGAATACATGATTTTTGTGTAACTTTAACCGTTTACACAGCGTACGCAAATAATCTCGAGACTATATCTCCGTTACACTGTGTGGGGGAATAATATATATTCTCAAATTTACAACAATTTAGTAAGCATAATTCAGAGCTTGTGTTATAGATAGATACCTTTTTGTCTCGAGGAGGTAATCGGTGTACGAACCTATCCACCACTGGCTAAGCGGCTGGTGTATTGGGTTCACCCAGTGCTTAATAAAAGTTGCACAGGCAATACCCAGTAAACCTCCCACGTTACACTGCTGCCCTTCACACGGGTGACCTGACTTCCGCCAAAGCATTTCACCAGGCCACCCCCAGGTGTGTTATAGATACTAGATAACGGAACAAAATATTTAGTTGTTTAAATATAGGTATATTCGGATTTATTTGTTTGGTAAACGTTGACAGAAAACGACGCGCGCGCACCGCGCACATTGGCAGTTTGAATCGAGACATAATGCTGTAGGGTCGTGTCATAACCTACGTTAGACTTCACCGCGATGCGAAACGACTCCATTCCTATCTGTCCAATCGTCTGTAATTTTCAATTTATTTAATAAATGTATAATGACGAAGTCTAAAGAGTGAATTTTGTTTACAATTCAGAACTTTTTAATGGAAACTGAGCTGAATGATAGACCACTCAACGTTTCTAGGTACTTATCTTGTCTTATCTTGATGTAGGGCCAGGATTACTCCCGGAACACGTCGACCCAATGGGATCTTTTGTGCTTCCCCAATCCTAATGACCACTATCCTGGAATACCTTCAAGATGTACTTACTAAGTACACCCGGAGACAGCAGTCTTATATCTTCAGGACTGGGATAGCCCAGTCCAAAGAGACCCATTCTTTTCCTAGCAGGAGCATCACAGTTACATAGGATGTGTTTCAATAGCATTAAAACACAGTAATTGATGTTATAAAAGCGTGTATAATAAGTCACAATCATATAAAAACCAGTGAACCAAAACCATAGTCCATATCAATTGTTGTTGATGTTCTTTCCGTTATTTTCGTTGGTGAATATGCACGAGAATACACATTGGTATCTGCAAAAGATAATTTAATTTAAGCATTTTTATCCTATACACAATCCAATGCTAGACACTGGCCTTATAACATAGGAAAGACAAGGAGTTTGGGCCATAATACCACAACATAGGCTCAAATCGGTAGCCGTAAGAACCAGGATAAATGGCGTAACTCGAGATAACTTTGATTTTCCTTTCCCATGGAGACATTTGCTTTGTTTTTGTAATTGAAAGCATAGTGATTATGCCAAAATTATACCCATTATGTCAGCGATTAATAAAATACAAATTAAATATGTAAGCTAAGTTTGCCAATCTGATTTGAACATTTAGTTGTCGATGAAAAACTGTTAAATTACTATATAAGTTAGAAATTATAATAACAACTAACACAAAATCATAATTTTATCATTTTATCCGTGAGTCTCTTAAATCATCTTCAGGGCTTCATAAAGACATTAATAAATAATATTTGAAATTACAGATTGTTGAATAAAAAAAAAACCAATAGAATGGGAAAATAACCTAAAGAATGAAAGGCCTTAAGTCCAAAAAGAACCGCGCGCCATATATTGAGCACAATAGTGCAGCTTTAGGGTTGAATACCGCGTACTAAGCTTCAACACAATAAATGTATTTGCAGATTTCATTTGCAAGTAAGGTACATGTCTATGACATTACAATTCGCTTAAATCCCTTCACATATTTTGTCGGTGTAGCAGGTTTATTTTGAGTATTTTTTATCAGGGCAGTAGCCAACGCTTTTGTAACGTTCTAAATTGTCCTTATCTCGAATTATACAAAATGATCTTTTAAAATTATTCATATAACATACTTTAATATAGTTAAAGCTTTATAATTAATTTAACATTATTCTTAATATTTTAAAATAATATAAAATCAAAACTTAAACGAAATAATTACACTTAAGTTGAGTCAAGGAATGCGATATACAAAAAATATTCCCGAGCGAGTTAAACTGCAAACGACCTAACATCATTGCGTTCAAGCAGCGATAACAAACGTGTGATTTTTTTTAACAATTACTATTGTTGATTCTATTCAGTTATTATAAAGATTCTTCATTAAGGACCTTCTCAATTAAGCACCTTACGCTTAGTACGCCTGGGTTTTTGGCGCGAAGCCCAGTTATAAGGATGGGCTACCTGGAGGTGACCTGCAAATTGCTCAGCAGAACCCATGTTACCCTCGTGATTGGGCAATGGAGTAACCTTGGAGTGTGTTGAATAACAACACCCTCCCATAACATGGACACACCACAGAGCCACACCATGACAGCCTTAGCTGCAAACACCTAGTTGCTCTGTGAAAGTTTCATGTTTCACATAACCCAGAGGCTTTGTAAAAATGTCTGCCAGCATTTTGTCAGTAGGTACATAAGTCAAACTTAAATCTAAATTCTCTATAATTTCTCTGACAAAATGAAACCTCACACTAATGTGCTTTGTACGCCTGTGATGAGCTGGATTCTCTGCAGGTTTTATAGCAGACTGATTGTCACAATAAATTGAAATTCTATTAACAAAACCAAGCTCACCAAGCAAGGCTCTAAGGAATACCGCCTCTCTACAAGCTTCGCTTAAGCTTACATACTCCGCCTCGGTAGACGAAAGAGCAGTACATGACTGTTTATAGCAGCCCCAAGATATAGTATTACCGGCATATTTAAAAACATATCCCGTATAAGACTTGCGGTCGGAACCAGCTGCCCAGTCTGCATCTGCAAATCCTTCTAAGACGGAGCTTACATTTGATTTCTTAAATACTAATTTCTTTTGCTTAGTACCCTTGAGATATCTTAATATGCGTTTTGCATGATTCCAGTGCTCAGTATTATAGCAGCTATTATATTGGCTTAGATAAGTCACGGCAAAAGAAATATCGGGACGAGTAGTAACAGATAAATAGAACAAGCTACCAATAAGTTCCTGATACGGAAGCTTAGCTTCAACGTTATTATTAGTACTTATACAAGAACTAATATTGGACACCATGGGAGATTTAGCAGTCTTGCAATCAGTCATTCCGAAACGATCAAGCAATTTATCAATCTTATGCTCCTGACTGAGTTTAATACAATTAACATCTCGTTCTACCTAAATTCCTAACATATTTCTAACCGGGCCTAAGTCCTTAACTTTGAAATGCTTCAACCTTTTTTATAACATTGGCCACTCAGTTTTTTTATACTGACAGGAGAATGTGTCTTTTATGTTTCTGGTTTTGTTGTAACTCTTGTTTTTCTGTTTTATCAAAGTAATAAATTATTATTTATTTCACACGGTTTTTCTACTGAGAATTTAAAATTATTCTATTAGAGTGTTAGTGGGTATTCGCAATCCCGCTCTATTGAGTGAGCCCCACACACGCCCGTCGCTTAGCCAGTGGCGGGTAGGTCCGTAAATGGATTCCTCCTCGTAAAAAAAATTCTGGTTGACAGTAACGTCGTTTATAATATACCTACTGATTTTTACATAACCGATAGTGTTATTTTAGAACTACTAAATCTCATACTTGTTTTATTTAGCACATACTTAAAAAGGTAACAGTTTCTTGCATAAAAGTTGACGTTCTGGAGAAAGAAGTTTCTATGTCATTTATGTACCCTGTTTTAATATTACACACTTACGTCTATCTAGAATTTGGACATTATACTTCCAAGAACAGACATGTCTTTAATAATAGAAATCCAATATCCGACATCAACACCGCAATCAATTATAATCTTCCAATATTCTTGTATTAGTAACTAATACCAATAACACTTCAACGTATACGAACCCAATTATGCAGTCACTTATCTACGACTCACCTACATCATATCATAATAAGATCAAATATCTAATTAATAATCATTATAACGACTAATTGGGAGTATATTTTCGTAAATAATGTTTATACTTACGAAGTTACAGTTATTTACACTCTTTGTTATACGAACGGATATGTTCTTCAAGATGGGCATCAAGAAACTGCCCCGTGCTTGCAAAGATGCTTCAAATCGTGCGGATCCCCTTTTTATTTCGTATGAAACGCTGATTTCATAGCTAAAGACCATTTTCAAATTGCATTAATTATTATCTTCGAAAATTCTTAGCCATTAAATTATAAAATGGTACAAGATTTTTCATGCGATTTTTTAGTTGCGTGCTGTTGTTGTGATTTTTAATGAATTAGTTTTCTGTTTTTTACTTTCATTTATTAGTCTTGGTGAGACCACGTGAGTACTAAATGTAGTTTTAGTGCGAGTGACTAAAGGTTAAGAAAAAATTACAAGAAAGCGAAAAAATTACCTTCATCAAATCGTCCCTTTATAACCCTTAAAAATAGCGATCTTGGCGTATTATATTTCCAATCTTCAGCAGACTTCCAAACTGGACCCGCAAAATATGGTAGCACCACTCTTAATTCAGATGGTAATGATCTAATACGGAACTCAGTTTTCTTTGGTAAGGTACTTGATACTGAGACGGTCGTTGATATAGTTTTGGAAGTACTGGACATAGTTGTTTCAGTAGAAATAAGGCTTATAACGGGGGCTGGCAACACCTCTGAAGTTCTGGAATTTACATCTGCTAGGGTTTCGGAGACTAATGATCTTGATGTTGAAGTCTTAGGTGTTGAAGTTTTCTTTCCTAGAATACAGGAACCAATTAATTAAATACAAATGAATAGGAATAAAGTTTTGGCTGTCTATTCGATAGATAGAAACGTAGATTCACATTGATAACTAACTATGAAAACATATTTGTGTTAATTTAAATAATGAATCTTTATTTTTTGTGTATTTCTGTTGTTTTTAATAATTTTTGATTTAGTAGAAAATAAAAGTATTCGTAAAAAGTATTTAATTGGATTATTATTCTCAGTGCTTCATTACAATGCTTTCTGCTTTTTAATAAACGTGCTAAAATTTATACTTTATAAATAATTATAAGGTAAAACTAAATAATGTATAATAAATAATATTTTAACTTTGTTATTAATGCAATTACTGATCATTAAGAGATAATAGACGAACGGTCGTTCTAGCCACCAACATTTAAAAAAAAAAACAATATTTCTTTTTAAAATTAAAGAACTTACTTCTATTGTGACTTAATCTCTGTTTCACTGGAGATTCGATTGCATTTTTTATTTCTTTCCACGCTGAACTAATCGATTCCTGGAAACGTTTAAATATCTGCTTAAAAAATAAACCAAAAAAATACACATATTGTTTACAAGATGTTTTGAGTCGAGATCATTGAACCAAGCTTCTTTAAGAAACAATATTTTTATTTCTTTTTATTAGGACAACCAACAAGATAAACACTGGTACAAGCAAATTATAGGAATAAACACACTTAAAACTTAGTGCCATCTTAATTATAACTAAACTAACTAATATACTATCTAAACTATACCGTAAAAAACAGAATTATGATAACTTTATAAAAAAATACTAAATAATAAATTACTTTGGGTTGTAACAAAATGTAGACTATCTGTTAGTAAATTAACAGGTAGTCTTCATTCTTAGAACTATGAGATTTCTAATTTATTTATTATAAAAATATAATTGATCATTATATTCAAGCGATACTGTTCTTTTTACTATGTCTGGACACAGTGTGGGTTACTTATCAACGGAAATGTGAAAATATTAAAACACTTTTGACATGTCAAAATGTCAAAAGTCCTACAAATGAACCAATAATTAATTCAAATAAAGCTTGGATTTTTAATTCCCCTTATTAAATTCATATTGCAACAAAAATGGCGCGTAGGTAAAGATACACAAGAGGATACTATAAATAAACAGGGAAAGAAAGGGAGCTTGACATGTGTCGGTGTACGCGAAATAAGCCGCATGTAGCTGTTGCAGTTCGCTATGCAATAAAATAGAGACATGTTTGAGTTTTGAATGCATATAAAAAATATTATTTTGATAACATATCGTACAGGACATCCTGTTCCCAATAACGCTTTCGCTATGAGCTCTAGTGATGTAACTCATGCAACTACACTTCAGATTCCCATTGTTTTGCCACGCATATTCCATCATCATCATTATTAACAACTCATATAGTATATATACCCTAGGGCTCGAGACTACCCTAAATAAGAGCGATTAGGCCTTAGTCATTGACGAAGTGCACGTTGGTCGACTTCACACATGACCTAAGAATTTCTTCACAGGTCTGTGCAGGTTATTTCACATGTATTCCTTCACCGTAAAAGCCTCGAATAAAAGTACGTATTAGTTCAAAATTTAGAAACGCATTGATACGTGGTGGGCTCCGAACCACTGCCTCTCACATTGAATACAAAGACCTTACTCACTTAGCCACTGACGCTTCTAACTTTAGACATTTAAATTAGAATAATTGAATGGTCTTCTTTAAGGCAATGACATTAAAATAATCAGGTACTATTTTAGCACATAAGAAGTTTTGACAACTTCCATCACTCTCGTATGAATACAACATTGCATAAGAAAGTATTATAAAACATTTATTTCAGATTTTATATACGTAGGGTGTGTATCCGTACTTTGTAAGTTACAATTGTTCTTACAATTGTCACAATAAATTATCTTTTATTAAATTATTATTGCTCGCATTTCTGGGGACTTCATATTTTAGCCCTTTGGGGTAAAGACTTTGGGAGTTTAGGATCCAGAAGCTCACCAACTTTATAGGGATATTGCTTAACGGTTGTGATGAACTCTAAGTGACAGTAAGGTAGCCTCGCAATCCAGCGAGGTATTCGTTCTGTTTCATAAAATTTAAGGTAGTGTTTTGAAATCATAAGTTGCTTTTTAAGTTAGGTATCATTGATTTTATTTATATTTTTATTAATGACAAAATAGATTGATAATGAAAAATATTAAATTTTTAACAATGTCGACATTAGCATAAAGCAGTGGCAAATTTTGGCTACGATATCTGTTGTTAGAAAGTGATTCATCAGCTGTCATGCTTTGAGTGAAACATACGATTAGGGCTTCTCACTCTAATTTTTGTGGGGATAGAAAAAACTCACCCATCCATTGCTGAACAATTCATCAATCGACATACCACACACTGAGTCCATGTAAATTACAATTGACAGACAGATTAGAACGTATAACAACTTCATTTTACACTAAAATCCTTATTTTTCCGCAAAACTATAATAACGGAACGCGCGAGAGGCACGCAGTATTAATCGACTGAATAGGAATCGAACAATGCTGCTATTGATATACTTAACTCTTACGTTGAGTATAAATATTACCATACGTATTCACAATGTTGATGATCGGGAAGCGTGCCTCTGCTTATAAAGATATGAAATCATTTGTCGTATTTGCAGAAATCAGTAATACCGTCAGTCATAGGCATAGGCAACTAAAAGTTTGCTGTGCTTTCGACTTTAGCAGTTTCAAAATAATAATCCGTTAAATAAACATATTCGCGCAGTAAAAATAACGTTGATAGACACTGGTTAATATGACAATCGTTTTATCATTTAATGTAAGCTGAAATAAACAAATTTACGTTTTATTCTGTGAATTTCTCGCATAATAATTCTAAACGAGACGAATCATTATAATTTGACAATATAAAAAATACAATAACACTGATTGAAACATATTTAAAATAAATAGCTTGTTTTGACAAACAATCCTATTAGATGTTATTTGGTTTGGATTTTATTATATTTATGAATTTTCATTAATATCTCTTTAATAATTTGTTCTTAGCAAATCCGTGATTTTATATTTTTAGTTAAAAAAAATGCTTGCAGCTTTTTAATTTCGTCACGGGTTGCAAATTCATGTAATAAGTGTTGGATAATTCCTCCTATCTGACAAAATGTAGTCAATTGTAAAAATTATCCCAAAAACACTAAAAATAAGAGATTTATTTACTTATAACCTTTCTCTGCGAGACAGAATTTAGTGCATCCATTTAAAAGAAAAAAAAGAGAGTAAATGAGTTTATTTAAATAAAGATATTTTGACTTTGACTTTGCAGAGACTTTCATGGATTTGCATCTATTGCATATTTTACAGACTCGGCACAAAGGAAAACACTTCTACTCTCATCTCAAAAAATGATAGGAACAGGGTGTTTTAGAAAGCAAAATCGATGCTGTATAAAAGAAGAATAAAATGTACTTTTTTGATTAAGTGACAGACTTCAAGTGGTTGTAGTTTGTATTTTATGATTATAGTACTTATTTTATAACCAAACCGTAATTTATCGAATACTATCGTATGTGCCTCCGACGTCGTGCGCGTGGATGTCGGAAAACAACTTGTCGTACCTAAGTAGGTGACGGATTTAAATGATTTTTATTAATAAATTTATTTCAAAAAAACATGTGTTTTTTCTTACAAACTTTTAAGAGAAAACCATTCCAGAATAAATGATTTTTGGGTATGATTTATTTTACGCAGCGCACGCAACTAAAGATCTGAAAATCTGTGCTCGGAGATCGGCACTTTTTAATCCGGCAACGTGAGCGTGGCTAGGGCAGTATGTCACATGCTTCACTAGCTATCTTCACATATGGATTCCTCTACTGCTTATCATCAGGTGGTGTCGAGTCATTTGCTGTGCTTTATATAAAAATAAATAATTTTTTTTTTCTAGTTTTTGCAACATTTTTCATTTTTCAACTCCTTTAGTCTTAGCGTGATGTATATATATAGTACGTTGTAACATATTATATAAACAATAGCCTTCCTCGATAAATGGACTATCCACCACAAAAATATATTTAATTAACGAGGTCATCTAAATAAATAAACTCTTCTGCTTTATAATTTAAGTATAGATCATAAAATAATTTTTATATGTAATGATTAAATATATGGTACAGAGTAATGAATGGAAAGATACAATAAAATTGTTGTCTTTGCATTGCAAATTAGCCATAATTGTTTTAGATTCAACATTGCAGTATTTAGATCTAATATTACAATTGTGTAGAACTTTAAAAGAACCACTTTTCCAAATTAAACCAGCGTAAAACATTTTTTTCTTGTAACGAGTTAGTGTCTTAGTACACCTAATCGATTGACTTAAATCGATATGGATGGACTGGTGTACCTTTAATTAAAAGTTGGATACCAGTCCATTAAAATTACTTTTCATTTAGTATCGATCGACTGACGTTATAAACATCGAGAATTAACCGAGTATCAATCATAAAAACTATCAATTGACGTTGAGTATTCTATTTTCGATAAATATGTTTTTTTTTTGCTAACGGGGTAGCTCTTTGCCTTCAACTCACTTCACGGTAAGTTAAGGTTTGGCCGAAGGTAAACAAGCAAACAAAAAAAAAACAAAAAAAAACAAACAACCTCCACCTGGCAAACTACCTCCGGATTCTTAAGCTAATGAGAAAATACTAATAAGATAGCCATCTTACCTTCAACTGCCTGATCACAATAAGCTATTAAGATAAGTATAACATTAGTTTTAATTTAAGATATTCTCAAAAGGTAATTAAAGGTAAATTAAAATACAACAAAAGTATTTTACAAAATAACACATATTCGTGCTATAACGTCACACGTAAAGCGCGTCAGATAAATATAATTATACTTTGAATTACAATTACCGACTCATAATATTTGACGTTTTAATCGAAACATTATTAATAGAAATCAGAATGTAGAACAAATTCACAATGGATGTTATTTTATTCATAGTATGGTGCTAAAAAGAATTATAATTCCTGGCTTATACAATACTAATTGAATTTGAGTCTATTCTCGAAGCAGATTGAAAATAAACATTTAGTATCGCCAGATATGATTTATTAACTGAAATACTGATATAAAATTTATATCACAGGATAATACAATACAAATATTTTTAATTCAACACAAATTATCAAAGTACACAAATACTATAAAAAAAGTGTACATACAATTGGCGGTCTTTTTGCTAACAATCTCTTCCAGGCAACCTTAGGTGTGAGTAATTAAATAAATAAGTAAAATCAGATTGGGTGTAAGTATATGGAGACAGATAGATATATACAATATTTATATAATTCAATTAAACAATATAATAACATAAATAAATTAACTTATAAAAACGACTTATCCTATATAGAGGTTCTAAGTTATAAATTAGTATCCAAATCAAAACCCAAGTATGTTATGCAATCCTTGATTTGCTTTTATTATTAGGCAAATTGAAGCTTTGAAAGTAAACTCGCAGGTATTCCGTGGCACACTCACGTCGACGCCATTTCATATATATATTGGTATATATTGGGTTCAGAATATATATATATATATATGTCGGCGAGATAGCTTCTTACTCGCACCTTGAAATCCTTATCCAACACAACTGTCATTGTTCGTGTAACGCATAGACGTAGTGTGGCAATACTGCGTCTATGGTATAACGTTGCCTTGTGAAACGTCAAGTAATGACCGCTGTCACTTTCATCGCTTGGGGGCAGTCTATGCTAGATTGGAAAGTAAATTCATTCAGACGCGAATCACCAGAGTGATCGGACGTTAGCACAGACTCTCCACGCTTCACAAAGCAATCGGTTTACATCCTGATAATCACATTGTATTTTGAAGAGTAATTAAAACACCTAAATTAATCGATTAGTGATTCGAATATAGTTCTATTTGTGGAAAATATCATCGTATACCCAAGATGGCGCATCAAGACGAACAACGTTCTCAGTCACCTATTCCCCTCGACCCTCCGACATATATATATTGATTAGACCTTTCTATCAAAGAAATTCATGAGAAGTTTTGCCTTTAATACAATAATGCTTGTGGTTTAATAAATAGAAAATCAATCAAAATGGAATATTGCAGAAGCGACAGTTTATTTGCAAACCATATTTTCAGACATATCGGTTTTTTGCGCAGCTGTCACAACAAGTCCAAAAACGCTCCATAAATAATGTCTCTTGTATGAAAATAACTACTAACATGTATGGAAGCATCAAACAAAGATAATTTAATATTCAATATATGATACTTCTCACACTCACACTTATTACTTAGCCCAGTCTCATTAAGATCGTGTGTTATGGATTCTAAAAACATAAGAAATATACAAAATAAACATACAAAGATGTACTTGTTATCAAATATTCGAACTCATCATACAAATATCTTCCCCTACAGGGTTTCGAACCCGGAACCTCTCGCTAAAAGTCAGGGATACTGACCACTCGACCAGGCGGCCGATATATATTGTCTGCCCTCACTTCTAAGACTAAACTTATATCAACAGATGTATCAAGTCAATACATCAGGGAATAGTCAAGAAATAAACTTTTAGAAACATTTCAAAGAAAAGTATCTCACAGGCTTTATTTTTTGTTTGAAAACGGCAACAACGTTTTATTTGAACTTTTGTTCGCAACTGTATGCCCGTGGGGTTGGAAGAGGATACCTCTAGAGAATTCCATAATGCTTCAAACTGAGGACCTATTTGTACGAGGGAGGGGTTTTAGGTTAGTTGTTGGGTTATAGAGATAGCCCAAGTGGAAATGACATCAATATGTTTGGTGTGTACGCTTATTCCAATGACGCAAATTGGTTTTCTTAAACACTCATAATTGTCAAATTGAATTATTTAGTACATACATAATATCTAATTTATAAGAATTGCGAGTCTGAAGTGGCAGTGTGTAAGGCATATTGCAAGGACTGACGGCCGTTGCTGCGGAAAGGTGCTCAAGTGGCGACCACGTACCGGAAGACGTACGTCGGTAGGCCTCCTACCAGGTGGACTGACGACCTAATAAAGGTCGCAGGAAGCCGCTGGATGCGGTCAGCGCAGGACCGAGTGGTTTGGAGATCCGTGGGGGAGGCATATGTTCAGAAGTGGACGTCTCTTGGTTGATATGATGATGATTATGATGATAATATGTAACGTTTCGTTTTTGGACTGTTTTTTAATTACTCTTGTAGACGTTTTCTATTCTTTGACGCCTTGCTGTTTGCTCACAACATTGAAAACTGCTTATTTTGGTAGAGAGGTCCAATGCATTTACGCATTATTCTTACATTACGGTGCTTACTATATATATGGAACTCTTGCGGTTTTTCCCACTACAACTAAACATCCTCTCAAGTCAAGAGCCAAGTGGATGAAACTCTGCGCTAAATTTAAGCCCGCGTGATCAAATTTTTACAATCTAATACCAAAGCCACTCAGATACCCTCAGATCCTACGTCATAGGCAGGGACTCCGATGTGAACTTTAGGGCACCAGGATCTAGGTACTGTCTATCGTGTTGTTGTGTGCTGTGGTAAGTTTAAAAGGCTTCATTCAGTGGTCACAATTCGCTGATAACTGATAGAAACAGGCTTTGAATGCCTATATTTTTATCTTTATTTTACACTTGTTTTCCATTTCAGCATAGTAGATGTACATTTCCTCTTCTTTGTCGCTGATGGCGGGGTGGTCATAAACCTCTTATGTTGAGATACTGCTTTAATATCCAGTGCCATTATTGTTTAACAGTGGCCTTTCTAATCTTCTTGTTGAGGGGGAAATCAGCTGCTGCTTGATTTGGTTGATCCACCTTATATGGTAACGGAATCACGAGAAGTGGTACTCTCACCAAGCGCTCAATATACAAGTCATGTCATGTCACATGTCCGAAGAATGTGACTGTCTGTCTCTAGACTATGGAGGAAATATGATCGTGAATCTTTAACTCCTGCTAAATAGACGATTATTGATTCTGAAGTCTCTTCACAGTTTCACCAGCATTTTCATTTTACCCCAGAACTAGATTTTACTCACGTCAATCTTCCCCTTTTACTTTATCCAGAGATTTAGGTCCGTGAGGCTAAGGTACACTGGAACACCGACGGTTGAACCGAATGAGGTTTTGTATATTGCGGTTTTTTCATACTTTTGAAATTTTGCCAGGTGACCATGATTTTGTTTTTAAATTTTGAATCGTTATCGTTAACCAATATATTGGTTAAAAAAAGAACGCCCTCATTTAACACATAAGCTTAAAAATATTTTAGTCGATACGATTATTTCATTCGAAATTCAAAAATGTTAAACCTGTGGTTCTGGTTATCGCTCAAAGTTTTCTTACACAGCTCTAATAGAAATTTCAAACTTTATGTTCTAAGGTAAGAAATCTCAACCACTGCGATTACCGAAAGATGATGATGAAATTACTTTGTAACAAACTTTCAATCGAAGTAAATCCTTAGAAAAATTGGGAGTTTCAGAAAAACATTCTTCCTTATTAAGGCTTCACATCGTCTAATAAGAATTTTAGTTAGATTTATCTGAACATCTTAAACATGTTCATGAACAAACTCTTAGCATGAATCGAACTTGTTTGTGATTTCAAAAATAAAAGAAATTTATTTATTTTCTTTATTCGTATTTTGTTAATTAATAAACCATTTCAACTGTATTTTTATTTATTAATTTTTGGAAATGATGTAAATGATTTCTTCGGAAAATATATTTCGTTTTTATATATTTTTTTAAACCACAAACACAAGTTCGATTCATTCTAGGAGTTTGTGTCAAGAATTTGTAGTGCCCGAAAGCGCCTAACAACGGTCCGAAACATCCGAAAACTTTCGTAGATAAGTATCCTTGTTGTTCAATCAAAACTACACACTTAAAGTACCAACAAGCTTGGATCATTCAACATCCCATAGCTCGGGTATATCCAACTCACGCGGCCTTTGACGTTGAATAGCATGACGCGTAGTTTTCAAGCTGGGAAGTCACTACGTGTCGCTAGCATTCAGAAAGAAAATTCTGCTAAGTCATGTTCAGTGATATACCAGGAGAATGTATTGAAAATATTTAAAGTTGATTCGTTCTGTCAGTAATGAAATGAAATTTTGCTGAGAAAATTGACTTTGTATTAACTTTTTGTTTATTCATGCACACATGACAAATATAACTTATTTACATATTTTTATATCGTATAAAATCGTGATGATAAGCCATTTGAATAGTCTAGATGCGAAGTTAGTTAGTACAGAATGCTACATACTATCCTAGCCACCTCCTTCTTGCCAGCATTTTTAAGTCTCTCAAAGAAGTCCTCGATACTTATTTCAAACACACATTTGTCTAGTCTAGGTACTTGGACAACCCCCACCTTGTTATTGCTGTTACACTATTAAAATTGCAATATTTTTTATTGTCTTTCAAATTTAAAAAATAAATAATTACACCCGTAGCATCCCATCCTTGTACTAGTTGCCCTAACGGCCTGGGCGGTGACTCTCACTTTTGAAGAGGCTCTCAAAGAAAGGGCGGTTTCTACGAATGGAAAGCACCAGCACTCCCCACCGCTTGGAATTGAATGAATACTCATTATTTCTCTCCTTACGATCCTGGATATACCACCCGCCAAGTGATTTATAGCAACGCCCGAAATGCGTTGGGGGAAAATAAAAAGTAGTATCAAAGTATCTTTAAGAAATGAAATTTGATGAATAAATTCGAAATTTTTTTACTTTACAATTAAATAACATATTAATGTCATAATTTTGACTTTCTTTAATGTTCAACACGTAATTTAAAAAAGAGGTTTAATGAATTAAACCATAATACTGACTTCATTCACACATAATATTAGCAAATCAAATAAATTATAAATAAGAATTATATAATCGAATTCATATTATTATTTTTAAAGAAAAAATGGTTTATTGAAATATTTATTAATATTTGATCTTAAAATCACAGTAACGTTTCACCGAAAGTTGCATTAAAGTGACAACGTCATAAACTTTTGCGATAATTATATCGCGAAAGCGCCCGTCTGACCTATCGCAAGTGTCAGGCACATCCGAAATAATTTGAGATCGATAATAAAACTTTTTTTTTTTTTTGAATGTGAAGTACCATAATCACTAGAAGAGGATGCCAAATTGCGATGCCGAGTTGCACCCATATATTATTTTACCTAAAATGTTATCGTAGTCTGCGGACATTTTTATTACAGAACATAAATTGAGCTTTTTGGGTTACAATTAATCTCAAAATAGTTCTTACCAGTTTTAAATGTGATAAGCTAACTGTGTAACAGCCATTTCGTATTGATTGGGCAGTTATCCTCACTTCATTTATTAAAATCCACACCAAACCATGAGCTCTAGCGTTTCATATACAATTATACATTACTAATGCCAACAACTCAGCGATAATAACATTAAACCGTTTTGCTACTTAAAAGTTGTCTTTTTTAAAATATTTTTTTTGTCATATTTTTTCTTGTCTATTAGTTCGTTCTATTTATAGTAGCCGTTCCATTATTTAGGAAATACACACATATAGTCCTTATCGTTCTCCGTTTAAATAATGGTGGAGCCTGGCTGGAACGTCCAGACCTCTTCGTACATAAGTAATAGAGGTACGGTCAGCCTCAGAAATAGCTCAACACTTTAGTACCATGTCACTCTAAGTATTGTATTTAATAGTTTGGCTAGAACTGTTACTACAAACTTAGTGATAGGAGGGATATGGTAACAAAGTATTAATAATTTTTTGAGGCCTACTGTACTGGTTACGCGATTGTTAACTCATAACTTTAATTATCAAAATTAGTGAGCTGCGGTAAGTGGGCTTAATAGATGTAAGTTGACCCAAATCATTTAGTTTAGAAATAGATGAGGCATTTGTATTATTGTGATCATGGAAGGTTACCCTAGAACATTTTCTAAGCGTTGAATCAAAAAGATGGGCTTTGCTTCTATACCGTAAATATGATGAATATCCATACTATGTTTACTTAAATGTTAAAGACGAATTGTATGTTACCTATTTGTTACTACGGATATCTTCCTTCGTAAGTAGTCTCCTTAATGACAGTTTACACCTTTATGTGTCGGTAAGTGTCGGACTAATCTACTTCAACCAACTCATTTTCACAGAAAGTCGTCTAGTGAAATGGTGTCTTTGTATTCCTGAAGGCAGTAAATGACTGTTAGAGTAATAGCTTGAATTTGAATAATTTTTATTGTTTTATATGTTTTAATTTAGAGGGATCTTTAAAATATGAAAAAATCGGAAAATTCTAAATAAAAACAAAAATTAAAAAAAAAATTGTTTGTAATTTAGTATGGAAAACCATCTTTCTGTTGTGATATTCAAAACAGCCATTTCTTACATTTCTGATAATTCTTGAAAGATGATGATAGTGGCAGAGTTTGATTGAGGGCGGGTATTTTGGGTATAGTTCACAGTTGGGTTAGTTATAAAGGAACATAATTTGAAAAAATTTATTGGATTATCAACGATACTTACTTTTCTCAAAATACTACGTTTTGTGACAATACTGCTTTATGACAATTTTCTTTACTTATGATAAATAATTGTGATTGCAAATTCCTAACTGCCAAGGAGAATTTAAATACTATGTATTACCAAAAAATAATTGAGAATAGTACCTCATTCACGTCTGCAGAGTTCAATACATAGCCACATTTTAAAAGGAAACTAGCTAATATCAATAGCCAGATTGTATTTTGGGAGCCGCCTCACAATATATACCCCCCAAATTGTATTTTGGGAGCCGCCTCACAATATATACCCCCTAAATTGTATTTTGGGGGCCGCTCACAATATATACCCCCCAAATTGTATTTTGGGAGCCGCCTCACAATATATACCCCCAAATTGTATTTTGGGAGCCGCCTCACAATATATACCCCCTAAATTGTATTTTGGGGGCCGCTCACAATATATACCCCCCAAATTGTATTTTGGGAGCCGCCTCACAATATATACCCCCAAATTGTATTTTGGGGGCCAACTCACAATATATACCCCCCAAATTGTATTTTGGGAGCCGCCTCACAATATATACCCCCTAAATTGTATTTTGGGGGCCGCTCACAATATATACCCCCCAAATTGTATTTTGGGAGCCGCCTCACAATATATACCCCCCAAATTGTATTTTGGGAGCCGCCTCACAATATATACCCCCCAAATTGTATTTTGGGGGCCGCTCACAATATATACCCCCCAAATTGTATTTTGGGAGCCGCCTCACAATATATACCCCCAAATTGTATTTTGGGGGCCGACTCACAATATATACCCCCCAAATTGTATTTTGGGGGCCGCTCACAATATATACCCCCCAAATTGTATTTTGGGAGCCGCCTCACAATATATACCCCCAAATTGTATTTTGGTAGCCGACTCACAATATATACCCCCCAAATTGTATTTTGGGGGCCGACTCACAATATACACCCCTCAAATTTGTATTTTGGGGGACGCCCCACAATATATACCCCCCAAATTGTATTTTGGGGGCCCGCCTCACAATATATACCCCCTACGTAAATTGGCAACAAACCTTCTGTTATAGTTGCGGTTATTAGTTACTTGACAGAGTCTAGGTTTCCTTATCTAGACTTCGAATAAGAATTGATTATGAACACAAATTAAAGTGACAAACAAACAAACCTGCATAAATAATCAGGAAGAGCGTCGATCAATACAGTAAACATAATTCCCCTCCAACTGTCCGTCATCAGTTCACATAAAATATTCAGAGCCTAAAAGCGTTCCCCTGTAATGATGGTTCGGAGAAGCTTAATTGCTTAGGAGAATCCGCGAAATGTACATACAACTTTAGACGTTACAAACTACGAAATAATTAATGGGGCAGAGTTTGTTGCTGGTTCTGAAGATATGCTTCCTACCAATCTTATTTATGAGTGCGTATTTTTTGGGTACTATTCAACGAAATAATGTTTTATATTTTTGCTCGTTAAAATTTTTTAACAAAGTGAGATTAAATTGTATTAATTTAACCCTTCTGCGTAAATACATTATAAATTGAGCTTTTAAAGTGGAAGATCCCTGGAAATATTTGACTCCTCCAAATACTATTAGGCGCTGTTGAGTCTTTGTTATACTTTTAATAAAAAAAAACAACTCTTTATAATTTTTCGTATATTTTAATAAATTTGATTGGCAGTAATTGCGATCTAAACATTTTTTAATTGCTCAGAACTTAAGTAAAGAGGTCTTATATTCCAATTTTCGTGGTCCAAAATAAAATAACGTAGGGCTATCTCTATCAAAAATTCAGTTACTAAAAGCATTTTGCTGTAAACGTGCAATGACTTGCGACGTGGTAATTGGTACAGAGACAGACAACCAGCGAGATAACGAGGGTAGGCGAAGATTAAAGTAAATTCTCAAGTTCAACATGTTCTGAAAAAACTAGCATTTTTAAAACGAGGTGGTTCCTATATAAAAAGTATGTATACCAGTTTAGTGTATTTAGTCTTGCATACATTCGATGAAAGGCAAATTTAAATGGTTGTATAACTAAAATATGTCTAAGAATTAATAAAAATAGTCGTTGTTATTGGATTTTGTATTCCACTTTCTTTTTTGAAAATAGTGATATTATTACGTATGTCTCCTTACTCTCTCAATTTTTATATATATAAAAAAAAAAATATATATAAATTTATTTTTTATTTATTTATTCTAAATAGCACAAAAGCTCTATTCGCGGACTGATACGTAAGGCATAGACAGAAAGTATAAGCAGTAACAGTATAATAAAGCATGTTTAGTTATTAAAAGGCAAGATAAACTTATCATAAATTAATCAAAGACATACGATTACATACATACGAAATACCTAAATACACCAATATAATATATATGAAGTTAATACCCAATGAAAGTTTAATGACTTAAGTACCTATAATTATACATAATGTAATATAAATATATAAGTTTATAAATATAAATAAATATTAAATTATTTCTTCAGTTTATAATATGATTCACCAACGATTGTATATATTGAAATAATTAAATATTAAAAGTAATAAGGAGCTAATGCTTAATATTACACTCATTATGGGTGAAAACAAAAATTATTATATAATTAATAGCATTATAAGACATCGACTTTAAATAATAATCACGAATCATTCATAACATAAACAAAGCAGAATTTTAATGGTATATTAATTATTCAAATTATATGCAAAAATTTTCTTGACTCGCGTCATTTATTTCAGTGTTGAGGTAGAGTACGCGATATTAACCCTTAAAACTATGACTAAGTTGTACATAGATAATTTGTTGGACTGCAATATATTTTCCCGGGAGCCATAAGAAAGTTTTGAACTGTGTTTGGATTGTACGGCTTGACAGGTTAACAATAGAATATCCATTGTCTGAATTGTGAAAGGGAAATAAAAACGACGTTTTTCAAGTTTTGAAAATAAATTCGCCATCGCCCGTATGCATCACTGATATTAGAAATCTTCGAGCTAAGCTGATGTTCTTATCTGTTATCGCTATCTCCTAGCCCGTATTGTCAGCAACGATTAAGATTGAACGTTAATTACAATTATCTATCGAATATTGATTTACTAATATATAAAAAATAAAAATAAAATTTATAACCACCTCAAATATTTGCGACCGTAAATTAATTAATAATCATTTTAAAATGTATTATAATAATATAAATTTAAGGAATTATTCTCCTACTTACCTATTTTATCTCAAATTCATAACACAAGATCTTGATGATACTGTAGACGATATAATAGTGGGACCGAATATACGGCCAAATCGTCCTGCCGACATAGCGGTGAAATGTCTTCGGGCGTCATCCGGCGTATCGGCAGAAAGCGATCAGGTAGTGCGTCGCTGTGGGTTTTAGTGGGTGAGAGCCCCACACATCCCCTGTTACCTTCCCCGGGTAAAAGGGAGCGTCTGGAAGAGATTTCCCACAGCGATAAAAAAAAAGACGATATAATAGTGATACAAGGCAATTGAAAGCGTGATTCGATAAAACAAGATATCATTGGAAGAAACACCAGCAGGGCGTCGTAAACCTAACACGGAACTGACTATTACAAAATGACGTAACATTTAATTATAGTAATAACAGCACGTAGGCTGAAAAATAGGTATGAAAATGTTTTAGCAAGTATACACTTTTCGTTACTATTTTTGTTCAAGAAAGTATCGCTAACTGATGCTTTATCATTAAAATCTTGTATTATAAATTCTAGGTAAGGGAGATATAGATAGTAATATGCATATAAATATCTCAAATATACTAAAACATACAAACGTCCATGACTCGTGGACCCCTTCTGGGATTTGAACCGGGACCTCTGGTTAATTAGACGATCTTTCGATATTCATTTATAATTACAGAAATACCTTTTTATACACAAATTAATAATTATATATTTAAACACTATATTTTAATACATATTCAAAGAAATATAAAGCCTCTTTCTGTATATGTTAATGTGAGTGTTATTTTACAGAAATCTACAGCACCAAAAAGTAGGTACACATAATAAATAAGGATTAAAAATATTACGGATTTTAATCATTTATATGAATCAACTAAAGTTAATTAAGCAATATCTAGGTATAGATATAGATAATTACTAATTACATTTTTTTCATTAAGTATCGAAATATTTAACCGAATTACGTAAAACAATAGCAATTATTTAACAATAAATTTCAAGAATTCTAACCGAAGTTTTGAACTACAATATACAAAGTAATTTTAACTACACCTTTGGATTTTCTCATTAAACCCCATAGACAGGTAACATGCCGGTAAGAAAGAGAAAGCAATAAGGTGTCACTGACACCTGCTTCTCACACCTGCTTCTGATTTATTTGTTCGAAGATATTTGGTTTTAAAGGAAAAACGGGGCTTTTCTTAAGCAGTGTTTACATTGGCGCAATTTATTATCTTTTTTTGTTCTTACTTTTCAAAGTTCCTCGTAGTCGTGGCCTTAAGATGCTCAGTCACACACAATGTATAACTGAATTGACCTTAAGTAAATCGTCGTATACAATTAGACCTTGCTTCAAACAAATTTCATTATTGTTAAAAAAAATCAGGTTTACCAACCCGCAGGCGTCGTGTATCGTATTCTATATATCTATGGGTACTTAATCTATTGATAAATATTTTAAAATAGTACAGGAAAGAAAACAAAGTTAATTTTAATATAAAAATCACATTCATTTATTTTAATTGTTATTCTCTAAAAAATGGTGATATATCGTTTACACATATGAATATCGTTCTAAGGGAGTTTGGTCGCGCTAAAAATGTGCTGTACTTTTTTAAAAATAAACCACTCACTAAGTCACACCCTTTTAGAGTCGCATACAACTTGTTTCCAGACAATTTCAGAAACTAACTTATCCGATGCCACCACTTTTGGAAAAATAATTCGTTTATTTTCAGAAGTAAGATGCAGCTAACTTTCTTTATATATAAATACAAAATTAAAATTAATATATACGTGAATCGATTTTCGTTAGTGAAAAAAACTAAACAAAAACTGTAAATTGTTTTTTTAGTATGGAAAATCACCTAATACACATGCTAATTATTAAAACTGTTATTTATTCCATCGCTACTTCAGAGTTATTTTAAAAGGTGGCTTTAGTGATAGTTTGTCAGAACGAAGCTTCTGAAAGAGACAACTTGTCATTCTATACAAGGACAGAACCATGCTAAAATAAGAAACATTCTAGCATTTTGACAATAGCTTTTAACATTTGCTTAGTTGCAGTACAATACAAAACTTTACTAGTAAGTATTAAGAGCGATAACAGTGCAAAATTAAAAAAAAAAACATGCCAATCCTGTGTATTTACATTTATAAGTGACTAGTTAAGCCGGTGAACCTTATTTCACCATCAAACTACCTTTAACGCCATCTATTAAAATAAAACCGAAGTAGCGATGGAATAAATGACAGCTTTAATATCAAGAATGTCATTTAGACGATTCTCCATACCAAATAACCAATTTCAAGTTGTATATTTTTAAGCTTTTTGGCATGTTCTCATTTATTTTTATTTTTAAACCACCCCTGAATTAAGTTCGAGCCGTTTTAGCTAGATTAACAGACAACAATTCGTATTTTAAACAGGTATTAAAATAAAATTTTATGAACAAGTTATTTTGATGAATATTTTCGATTATTTATATATAAAGTGTGAACAAGCCTTTATAGGGGGCATATTTCATAGACTGACACTATTTTTGACATGTCAGAGGGGATAAACAAGGGTCCCGTTAAGGAGCGTTCGTATATTGATTGTATACACGTTTTCAGGCAAAGAATCTAATTGTAATATCACTCTTATTACTGTGTATTACGGTACACTCATATTTCAGTATTCCTTGTGATCTACGGTCATACGTTTCGTCGCTATACGGAAAAATATGGGGTGGCATTTTATTAAAGAATTGTTAGAGGGAGTAAATATGGGACCTGTATACGTTGCATCAATATTTTTTTAAGAAATCTTGTTAGTAACTAAATAAAATACATGTGTAGATATTACAGCTAAATTTCTGGTTTTGTTTCACCATCTTATCTTATTAAATTAATGGCTAGAATTTACTCCCAAAGCACTTCGACCTAATGGCATCTTTTGTGCTTCCCTTCTGGTAGTGTCTTCTGTCCTGGAATACTTCCAAGATGTTCACTTTCGGTCAACAGCCTTATGGAATCAGGTGTGAGTGGCCAGACCAAAGAAACCCATTCTTTTCCTAGCAAGAGCATCACAGTTACACAGGACGTGTTCCATTTTCAGTTCAGTATACTCCCTACAGGCCTTACTCAGACTAGTTTCACTATACAATAATAATACTTATAAGGCACCTCGGTTCTATAGACCTATCTATAGAACCGAGGTGCCAAATGTGCGAAGCCGATGAATATCATTTATTCACGAGGCACAACATGCACACAAGGATAAAATTTATTATAAAATAGAATTATCAGAGTTAGTAGTATCATTCGGATGCTGATAAAATCAGTAAGGTCAGAAAAGAAAGTCAGAAAGCGTATTGTAGCTAAAAATTAGGCGCGTGTACGAAATGTGTAAGTGTTGAAAGACTTATACATTTTAATAATGAAAGAACTAAAATAATAATTTTATAAGCCTATTCAGGCTTCGAAATAATGTCTCCAGATGATGGCAATAGCATGTCCAGTAAAAAAATCATCTGGAGCCATTATTTCGAAGCCTTGTTACTCCAAGTGACAGAAAAAGCACAAACACTAACCTGGATTGGTAGAAGATAGGGTCTACCAACGACAGGCCTGCATCTGCCGGCCGGCCAGCGAAATCTCACCAAATACAGCAATTCGCACCCGAATTTTCTGAACCACGGGTCAGGCAGCGTTGATCGACCACTATTATTCAACTAGTAACCTTTTTTCTACTGTGAAGATAATTTTCTTGTCAAGTCATTCATTATTTTTTTTTATTTGGCGCAAAATTCAAACTACTAGATGGGAGACAATTTGGACAAGGGAAATTGGACTGTTGGGTGTGATATTTATACGATGTATATTTATTTACATAGGGTTAGTATTCTTCATATTAATAAATTTGCTATTTTTGAGGAATCTTTATTGAGTAATTTTTACCCACGCTTTACTAATTTTTATTTGACATTAAGTTTTCTTAAACAGTTCAGATTTTATAGTACTTTTTTACTTGTTAATGGGTTATTCTGTTTATTGGAAGCTTATTGTAAAAGCGTATATATCAAGAAGATTAAAAAAATACTTTTATTATTATTATTATTTACATTTTATAAAAGACTATACATCTAGTCAGAGTCACTTATACCTCGATTATATCTATAATATGATACAGGCACATCACAAACACGCAATGTCCACAATACCTAAGATAACACAACCATCTCTGCGTGATTGACAGCGGTATGTGGCCACAAAATGGACTACAAGCTCACAAGAATCTATGATTGTGCAAAAGACGACCAAATCTAATCAACGTCACAAATAATGTGTCTCTATTGATGTTTAATTCTTTTCTTTGGGGAGCATTAACGATTTTTAATGTCGCTAGCTGTGTAACAGGAATATAAAAGTTTTTATGCCTCTATATAAACCTCATATTCTCATATCAACATTTTGATATATCTTTATTAAAATGGAAGGTAATATTGTCAAATCAGAAATGACGAGATGCGGGGTCTCCGACGTAGCCAAAAGAATTGCGAGCCTGAAGTGACAGTTTATAGGTATACAAGGAGGACACGAGGACGGCTGCTGAGGCGGAAAGATTCTAGAGTATCGGACGCTTACAGGGAAACGCAGGGTTCGTTGGTAGACCTCCCACAAAGTAGACCGACGATCTGGTTATGGTTGCGTGAGCCGCTGACTGCTATGAAAGAAGAGTAAGGAAGAAGAAGCTTAGAAGTTGAAGGAAATTTAATTTGATTTGTTGCACTTGTTGTACGCATCTACCTCTAATGGTGTCATATAAATAAATATAATTAACAAGAATGGTATAGAGTTCCTATGTTTTCAAAGTTGGAAAATTAAATGATTTTGTACTGCAGCAACGCTGTGGTGATGTTTTTTTCTACTTTATGCTGACCGTACCTTGGTCTAGCTTAAATTAGGTTTAAAAATCAGTTCTCGTAAATTGTACTCATTTGTACTAGGATTAAGGAGGCTTTTTTTAGCTTTGTTATGTCTGTGTTAAAAAAAATCTCTTTTAATAAGCTGTAAATTCCCAAAAACAAATAAAATTACAAATTGGAGCTACTATTTAGCTACTAGACAGGCAACCGTGTGCATTCACGTTCTTAAAATCTAATTTTTATTCAATTTAGCCTCAATCATCAATCCATGTCACAAGCTTGACCTTTCTAAAAGCCATACTAACCCTTTCTGATTAGACAAGGATGAAAGACAGACAGATTACATAATTGAAGATTTAGATAATAGTAACAGAATCGTAGCCATTATTGTTATTATTTGACTTAATGGCTCCACATTGCCTAATGTCTAGATAACAGTAAGATAACAGTAATCGGAATTGACTGCGCATTACCATGTCAAGTAGAATCGCAATGCCTCGTTATAATCTGTCAAATTTTGAAGCTCAATATTCGAAACATCATGAGAAACTACTGGCGCTAACACAACATATTATGGCAACCATTTTAGCTACTGACAGAGAGTCAAATGATTATTCGTTGACTCAATAATAGAACATCTATTGTGCTGATTAGTAGGAACCACTTTGATCATGTGTATAGGAAATTAAATGTGTACATTTAATTTAAAATTAGTGTCGTTCAAGTCATATATCTTTGAAACGTTTTTGTTAAAACAATTTCCAATAGTCACGAAGACATTTTGTTTGATATTTTAAAATGCTGAAATTATTATTTCCATTGCACAGATTCTCCCAGAGAATTAGAATATTTAGAACAGTACATTCTTGTACTCTCTCAAAAAGGCTGAAAATCCGCCACCTTTGTAGTTTCTATGCATCGCGTTTTTTTTACTGTCTAATGCTTTACAGCGTTACCGGGGTTTTAAGGAGGCGAGAACCTTCGAGAGTCCTAAATCCTTAAGAAGCGATTCGCCTCAGGAGGATTTCTAATCGATAGGCATCACCTCCAGGGGACATGTCTCGCTGTCTCGAGTTTCCAGGGCGCTCGAACCATGAGGGAGCAACAAACCTAAGGGTGCCTCTAAAGGCTCAGGCGAGTCGTTTCGTAGAGGAGATGCATCGGAACAAAATTTGTATTATGGTATTTTTTTAATAGTTTTTTATTGTAATAATAAATAAATATTATTATATTATATTTTTTTAAATGTTGGTTTTTTAACCAATATGTGTTTGTGTGTGACATAGAAATGCAAATAAAGTCTTTATCTGTCTATCTACGTCTATTCTGTTATTATTATTTTAAGTCCGGTGGTAAGCGGTTACCATAGCAAATACTAGGGTATTCCTAGCACATAGCCGATTAAGTTAATCCAGTCTATATTTATAAACCTATCTGTTTGCATAAGTATATTATAATCTTAAGCAAACACTTCTCAAATCGAACCGTCCTAAACAAGCAGCTAGCTGGATGCTGCCTACGAACCCTCTCATCCATGGTAATTTTATTTGTTACCGTATTTATCATCATCTATCATTTGCTTAGAATTTCAATCAAATATTAAGTTTAATCTCGAACTATTGTAAACATTAGAATATGTTAGATAAAAGGTAATTTCAGATGGCACGAATTACATTTGAAAGATAAGTTCTCGATCTATTGATTTACGCAACATTCTTACAGTATGCAACATATGTAATATGTATGCAACACATTATGTTTATTACCCAACTGTAGGGGTATGTGGGATTGGGGGTAAAGGCTTTCGCCTACTTCCCATGAACCATCCTCTTCTCGCTACCAGCCATGGCGTGTTTCACCAGGTCGTCGTCTGCGCCTGCCATTGAAGGCCCTACATTGCACCTTTCAAAATATTTGTCTGTCATCAGAACCGGCAACAGGAGGTCTTGGAGACCAGCCACCATCGAACGCAATGCTCCGCTAGATCTAAAAAGTGCCCTTTCTCAGTGGTTAGCTAAGCATAAAACTATTACCGGTTATATTTCGGTAGTTGTTTCAAGCCATCTGGATTTGTTAGTAAACCGACACTAACATTGGAAGGAGCGTCATCAAGTCTTCATATTTAGCATCAGTATGAAAAGGTTTTATTTCGGCAATTTCTTTGCTATCAAATTCTTCAGTCTCATTTTGCTTATAAAATTGTCGTAAAAATATTTTAGACTAATTACTTTCTATTGTCAAGATAGAAAGTATTTATCTTTTGGTATTTTAAGTGTTCTTAAAATAAATAAATGTCAACAGTCCACAAATTATTCATTCGACAGAAACAAGGGAACGCTTACAAACGTCCAAAATATTTATGGAGAACGCACCTCCTCTGCGGTCTGATTAATGTTCCCGTGGAATTAAATTGTAAATCCTGTCGCTGCTGACTTTTAAATTGCTAACTTTGAACATGAATTAGTATCTTATTCAATATAGTCCCATTATAAAATGACAAGAACTAAACACAAACTTAATATGTTAAGAATTTTGTGGAACCTATACAAAAATAAGGCTAAGAAGAAGAATATATAATATTTCGCTTGTTATAAATATTATTTCATTTTCATATCAACCGATCTGTCAAACGTGTAGTCAAAACCAATTCTTGAAAGCGTACTGCTTCCTAAGTAACACGCCTTTCGATAGTCGTAATTGAATCGCTTAGTGAAAACGTTTGAGATAAGTGACGGTTTATGTCAAATCAGAGGCATTTTTGTTTCAAATTCTTGGTAATGTCTCCATTGTTGATTTCAAATTAGATGTTGTACATTCCATCTGTCATTACTTTTGTAGAGTTTTTAACCATGAACAACTGATGATGAATGAAAGGTGGAGGATAGATATCCTAGAGGTCGAAGCCTAATAAGCTGGTTTGACCAGATCCGGACATCACTGGACACCAAACTACGTGATGCACTTCGCGCTGCTGAGGATAGGTATAGACGGCGGAACATCGTCTGAAATAGAAAGAATCGCGCCTTTTAGTAATGAGAAGCTAGGAAATTCCCTCGAGGCATTAATATAATATTTATTCTATGTAAAAACTACGGTAAAGCTTATTAATTATAATAATTTATTACACTTAATTCTGACGGCACATCTTGAGTTTAATTTAAGATATTATACCCCGTTCTATCTTTATACTATAGGAAAAGGATTACAAAAATATGAACTGTCAAATACATACCAAATTAAGACAACTGTAAAAGAACTATTGATACTATTAGAAGGAATGTAGTAAGGCGTTACCTAAAACCCGTATTTAAGGACGTTTTTCAGGTTGAAAATTGAATACATATTTCTTAATGTCAGGTAACATGTATTATTATCAAACTAAAAGAACGTGATGAAATGTAATTGAATTTGATATTTATTGTACTTCTTAATAAGACCCAATGTGTCATATCACTCCGCCACTTAATATTTTAACGTTTTTTTTACTTTGATGAAATTGTTCCGGTCATTTATGAAGACATGTAGAGCTGTCCCTGTATTATGAAATTCAGTTATTTAAAGGGATTACATTACCTATTAAATATGAACTATACTTCTATTTGGTATAGCTACAGTAAAAATTAATTTGTAACATTACATAAGACACACTTAAGAAAATAACGGTTGAAGAATATAAAAAAAATATTAGTTTATATTAAACAAATACATTTCCTTCAAAAAGTCAGAGGGGATTCCCCAACTTTTTTACCAGTTTTTTATTCTGTTTTTAACAATAACAAGTCCTTCCACAAGCATTGTGCCTGATGGGATCGTCTTTACATAAATTTTTCTAATGTCTAAATACTATACACCCATGACGGGTAGTCAAAGTCAAAGTCAAAAATAACTTTCTTTAAATAGACTTATTTACTAAGCTCTTTTAAATCGTCACAACAGGGAATATGTATGAGAAAACAAATAAATATAATTATAAAGGCAATAGTCATAATTTTACTGGGTATCAACCGGGTATTTACTATTTATCCTAGTTATAGTATTTAAATATGTACTAAATAAATTGTTAGTTAGTGACTGGAAGAGATCTCTATTAGCGTCAAGTTCTTTGTAGTATACTACGGTATGAATTAATTTTTATTTATATTTGGGGTACTAAAGAATTTAATACTGCCTAAATGTTAACATTTTCTTATATATGTATTGTAAATAACTATTACGAATAGTATTGTAGTTTCCAGAGAACAAGATCATGTTCAAGATAAGCTTCTGTTAGAATCTTTTCTCTGATAAAAAAGAAACCTGACTTCCTTTCAGTCTTCATTCATTTTGCGAGCATCTTGATAACTTTATCAAAAATGTTTTTACGAGTTTCTCTTTGAAATATAGCATCAGAAAAAATACACTAAAAACGTTTGTGCTCAAAAATTTAGAATAAAATATTTTATTTTATTGTACCAATTGTATCAACTAAACCAAATACAATAGAATAATTTACTAATTTGGATAGTTGATGACTTATATCATATGCAATGCTTTTTCGGTTTAGCGATAACGATGTTTGTTCACGACCAACTACTTTTATACCACATTTTATACCATGTTGTTATTTATATTTAGTTATACCACAATTGTAAATAGAAAAATAATAAAATAAGAAAATATATGTCAGTGCAAAATAAGTGCTTGTATTATTAACAATGACAGTCAAAGGTATCTTGTCTAGGACTACCAAGCCTTGTTAGGCATTACCTCTTCGTTGAAGGTAATATATTTAAAAATCTAATACATATCTCGGTCCACCTCAAGCGGTCTGATGAGACAGAACTATACGAGTCATCAAACGTAAATATGCATCACAATGAAAGAAAAGTTTTTGTTAGTTATTTCATTAGAAAAAAAAAATATTAATGTATCCTTTTTTACCGGATGATTTCATATTTCTTGTTTGTAATATAATAAAATTCATTCAATCTTCTTCCCGATGCTGGGGTGGTTTGAAAATAATAGACTTTTCACGAATGTGAAAACAATTTCATATCCAATATTTGATATGCATATCAAGTGTCGTTATTTTTTTATGACGTAACGCGCTCCCCGCGAGACTCTCTTCTGCTTTCAAAAGAATATAGATCAAAAAATTATCATCAAAATGATTCATATTCATAAGAGATAATTTGCATTTAAATTAAGGCGGCAAATGATTATAATTATTTGAATTAAATTAACCGCTATTGTCTAATGTAAACTGTCAGTAACACAAAACAGCTTAGAATTATATAATAACTAAAATATGGATGTATTTGTCTGAATTTAAAGTTTATTGTTAGTAAATCTGTTTGTTTCACCAGGTTGTCAAAAATAATTGAGAACTATGTATTTATTTTTACAACGAAATTGGGAAAAGCAGAATAACTATATAAATACTAGAAAATTTCAGGGTAGTAAATTATAACGAACCATTTTTATTCCAAATAAATAAGGTTTGGAACTTCACCATCTGTCATAATTGACAGCTCACGTTAGACACGGCGAAAAGAGACGAGCGAGTTGGAAAGAGGTTTTATTTTAGTCTAATCTAATGTACCGCTCAGTAACAAATACAAAACACTAAATGTGATTATTATTTTGTTATGATTTCTTTCATTATCAACAGCTCATATACGATCCCGCCGATAGGCTCAATACTTCGCTAAATTAGGGCGATTGGGCCTTAGTCATCAGGCTGGCCATATGCGAGTTGGTAGACTTTACAAGGGTCAAAAACAAAACTTCAAAAAGGTGACCTCATGATGATTTCCTTCACGATGAAAGCGTCGAATAATATTTTTCAAATTTACAATTCATATATACCTATATATGAATTCTAAATTTGAAAAATACGTGGCGAATTTCGAATCGCTGACTTCTTTACTATTCCATATATACTGTGATAGAGAAACTGTGTCCAGAAAATATATATTGTAGCAATTAATTAGGCGTCACGAAGTTCGTGGTGCTTTATAATTTAGCTTTATATAAAGAAATTTTTTTGTTGTATTAACTTCACAGAGTACAAAATCATACCAGTAACATTTTACAGATGACTGCGCTCAAACTACTCAAAGCCACAGTCGAAGCACATTACTATTAAATAAAAGTTGGGTTCTGGCAAAACAAGAGATGACTTTGCCATCTATGAGTACCGGGCTCGGAAGGAACAATAAAAACGTCTACTGCGTAACAATTTCTCACTGAAACATAAATAGTGTTGGAACGTTCTCTCTGTGAAATTGTCGATATTTTGAAATTAAAACTGCATCAAAATTATTTAGTATCTTCAGTATGACAAGAAGCCTACAATCGTGCGGGTTAACAATCCGATGATTATAATGGATGATGCAATATTCTTCGATCGTGATTTGTAGACATGGGCAGAGTCGTTGATATTCCATTGATAATTAAAAATAATATGTATGATTAAATATCCTAGATAGGTTTGTTTTCAGAGCTGTCTTTTGTTTTATTCTTGCAAGTCATGACAAGTCTGAAGGTAGAAGGGATATATAAGAGGATTCTTACCCACAACTGCTGGAACATAACATTACTGCTTACCTTGCTTGTTATGAAGACAGACTAAGTAAGGTGTTGGTAGTTAACTACGTGGCAGGTGGACTTAGAAAATATATGGACCACTAGCAATTAAACCACGGACCTCTAGATCTCAAGTAAGTGGTTTCAACTTAAATCTTTAAAAAAATAACTTTAAAAAAATATATATATTATAACGTTTTCACAAATTATCGATCAACCAATCACTAGCGTTACACTTTAGTGAATCATCACTACAAATAAAATAATATGAAGCGAGTTGAACGTCATTTCTTAGTAAAAGCATTTTCATGTCGAAGTCGTTGCCGTAGACGTAGAATCATAAGCGCTGTTGAGAAACAAAACGCGATACAATCACGACAAATCATTTGTTCAATTGGGTGTTGTTAAAACATTTTACGGTAATGATGTACTTGATTGCGAAGCTTACTTAATGGACAGTAAATTTGACGTTTTCGTCCTTATTTTTATTTTAATGGTGGCATTATTGTGTGAATTGTAAGTTTACCGTACAATCTTCATATCCAAATTAAATAATGTTTCTAATACTTAAGAACTGTTGTATACAATTTTGAAAAACGTCAACACAACCTATATGATTACTAGTGCTTAGTAAGTATGCGAATTGCTTCGGCAGAGCCCAGATAAACGGGAGACTTTGAGTGGGTATTCGCAGTATCGTTTGATCAGGCACTGCGAATGTGGCATTTAATGAATGATAATCCTCTGACTTGATTTGTTCATGACTCACTCCTCGTTACAAAGTAAATAATTACATAGACTTTCAGACAATATCTTATTTATTTACACAATCAACATCTTAAAATATATTTTTTTTGTACATAAAGAAAATAATATAACACGTAGCGATAGAAATGTGGACTGTATAAATGGTATTTGAATAATAATAACTTGGTTCGGACAGATATGATACATTCTAATTGTAAATTTAGCGTAATAACAAGATGAATATCAAAAATAGGTAACCTAGCAACCTTAGTCAAGAGCGAACAGTATAAATGGTAGAGGTTAATCCTCAACACTCAACTTTGATAGAAAGGTAAAAGACAAGACAAAACCATAGTTTAATTAACTTTTAATCAGTCCCCACAACAGAGTTGTCTGGTTGTAGTTTCCTTAATATATTCTGTTCTGAATCTTTTTTAGAAATGGCTTTCGGATTTTCCGTTTTAACAGAGTTCTTTATCAAAGCTTAACTGCGTATAAGGTTCAGATAGCGACTTATATATGACCAGACAACCAAATATAATTATTGGGCAGTAGCCAATGGTATTGGTGCCAATTGTCTGAATTAGATGCTCAATTTAACAACACAAATCACCATACAATTTTATATAGGTAAACAGGAAAGATGTTGGTTATTTTTACTGGGAGCTGAGTAACTGTGGCGTGAAGGAAGGGCTACCTTAAAGGCCAGGCTAGAGAAAAACCACTGTAATGCGGGGCATTAATTGCATTTGTCTCGTTATATATTTAGTTTAGTTCTAGTATATAATGTCTATCAAAAGATTCCTTGATATTGTTCGTAGCACTCACCATCGCTTACTTAACATTCTCAGCTGTAAAAAAAAAATTGGAGATTCTAGAAAACATACAAATACGAAGCAGTGTAAAATTAAGTTGCTTATTTGATTCAGTAATATAGATACGTTATATATAAAGAGTAAATACATCAAACACTACCATGCAAATAAGTAGGTCTGATTGTGCATCGCCGGCCGGTATAATGACACTCTCCCTGCGCGTGCGCTCGCTCAGTGCGCGTTTTTCATTACTGGCGAACAGTTCAAACCTAACCTATTACCGTTCTTATGAACGGCACCAAAACTCAGTTACACATTGTGTTTTACAGGTAACTACAGGTATTTAAGTATTAATGTAAAACTGTTGATTATTTTTAAATGTGCCGAGTTATTTATTATTTTATTAATTGATTTTACTCATTGTTATCTTGAATAACGTGACGTAAATGTAATAACGTAATCAACGTGATATTTTCCACTAAAATTGTAGTCATGAATATTATTTTTATTTTGACTTTCTTTACAGACATTTAAATTTTAATAAATTTACTGAATTAATAAATAACGTTAGTTTATTGTCGTTATCGCGTTATTTATGATTATAATAAGTTAAAAAAAAATATAACTCCGCACGTTATAAAATAATCAACAATTTTTATTAATAAATTTTATTTGACGATTTAGTCTAAGCTACTTACATTTATAAATGTAACTAAGAGAGACAAACCATGCGTATTGTTAATTACTTAGTATCATTCGATCATGATAATGAAATAGTTACTAAATTCATAACCCAATTTCAGTGGAAGTAATTAGGAAAGTTAATGTTTAGATATAAATCGCTAATGATATCCGACCTGTAGCTTGTAATAATAAATGTGTCTTAGTATATATGACAATCATGGCAATTCCCATTAAGTAGGATGTTATCGAAAATGAGCTCGTTGTTGTCACGGTAATAAATACTCTATACAGCCATGGCAACCTCATATACCTTGTTTAAAAAAAATACCGAAGTGAATTTAAATTTCGAACATTTACAAAAACACTGAAATAGTTTTTTTATTATTTTAAAATTGATAAAAAACAGGGGGTTATTATAAGATTTATTACGTTATAGTTACGTTATAAGTAAGTTTTATATAAAATATAATTATTTTGTCATAAATATAATTTATATGCACAGCGGATTTTCTCATAAGCCAAAAAGGGTCCCACTTATATCCGCCTTTAAAATCCTTCAAATGATTTTTGTAGCATCAAGGATTTGAAACCACTAACAAATTGAACAAACTCTTTTTTAAGATACCATTCAACCGAATAATTACTGTAAACAAAAACCAATCACCTCTATTCTAATACCTAAATGCATTTTCCAATTTATGATTTAGCAATTTTCTATAAATCAGATAAACGGTGCTTGAACTCGTAAAAACGCCATAAAATCAAATGTAATTCAATCTTATAACTTTTAATATTTTCCTTAAGACCTGCTTATTTACGTGTATCGCCGTGGACCATGAAAACTTTGATTATATTCGGTCTCTGTGAGTTGGTTTTGATTGTTTTTAACATTACTTGTGCCTTTTTGTATTTCGATTCAAATTAAATTTCTGATTTTCTTTGTCTTATCAGCGTTTAAGATACAATTTCAACACTCCTGTCTACAAAACAAAATTCATGTTTTCAAAATAGTATGATTAAATATATTTTGCAGTACATTCTTGTTCATCGCGTTTTTGTTGTTATGCATGCTATGAATTTGTGTTTGTGTGTTTTGTTATTTCTGTTTGCGTATTTTGAACAATCATATTAACGGTTCAGTAACTGGTCGCAACCTTCACTACTTATTTCTTTTTATCAACCAGATGTTACCTTCGTCAAAGCCAAATATCGGGGAGCTATAGAAATTTACGAAATAAAAAAAACTAACGACAACAATCAACAGATGTTTGTAAAAAATCATAACGCTGAACGTACTAGCCAAATCGAAGCAACTAAACTGTGGAAATTTCTTCTACCATCCAAAACACAAGACTCCTTAGTAGAAAAAGCGAAAAGAGACTTGCTCGAAAAGTTAAATTATAACAGCATTGATAAGCGCAAGAAAACTAATAATCAAGATATTGTCTTTGTGAAAACTGCAAAAGAAATGAGTGGTAACGATGATGATGGTTCAGATGAACGTGACAGTTTTGTTTATGAATCTAGAAGTGGCCATCAACCTTTCCCTGAGGTTCTGTATGTGTAAGTTACACTTAACGAAGTTTATTTCAAAGATCATTTTCTTAAATTACTTTATTTATACTTTTCCAAATGAAATACGTTATTGATTAAATAGAATCGAAAGATAAAGTTAGTTTTGATACTTTCCAATCTTCAGAATAGACAAAACTGGCATATAATAGTATGCAACCTATTTGTTTGTAGTTGATAGTTCTAAAAATTCTGATGAAAGTATTAAGAAAGTAAAAAACTGGTGTAGTTAAGTCTGATATGCATCCAATAAAACAAATACAAATCAAATAAACACGAACTGAATTAATGTGGAGGGAACATAGGCATTATCGCCATGGTTGGTTAACCAACTGCTTCGGAAGGCACGAAGGACCGATTATTAAACAGCCCATGCCAACCCACCAAATCGCATTGGGCCTTTGGGCCTACGTGGGGGTTTTTTGGTCCAAGCACCTCATGTGATTCTCCATGTAGGAAGACCTGTGCCCATCAGTGGAACGCTTAAAGGTCATTGATGATGATGAAGTATTCAGCGAGGTTAGTTTTCATAAATGTGTCAATTGTGACTTAGATAACCAAACTTTTCTAGAAAGTATCATTACTAATTTTACCCTCTTTGATATTTAACATCTTATCCCTTATAATTTTATCAAATTATCAAACTCAATTAGATACTATTGTTGTTTTGTAACTGCAGTACGTAAAAATTGTAAATCAAGTAAGAACTGAAAATTTTTACAGTGCGCACAATTTGAAAATGCTTTCAATTGAAAATAGTTTTGAAGAGTATCGTTCTGTCGAATGACATCTTATAACATTATAAATGAATCATAAGGAATTACATACTATAGATGCATGTATAATATCACACATTAGTTAAAAATAGAACTGTAAAGGATAATTAAATACACGACAGAAAAGTAAATTAAAACTATTTTGTAAATAATAATGTTTTTTCTTACAGTTTCCCCCGAAGAAATGCTAAAATAAATAAGTTACCAATTCAACCCAGAGCTTCAAATAATAATGGCGGTAAGTACAACGTCATGAACTCATATACGGATGGGACTTCACACTACAAAACTTATCACAAATATATGAAGCACGTCTAAAATTTTCTATTTTCTAAGTACTGATACATATCTTCAAAACTGTAAATGTAAATATACGTATGCATTCATGTTTTACATAAGAATATCACTCTAATAACTAATTTCAGATCGCACAGCAGAACAAAGACAGCTTCGATACCAGGATGAAGAATAAGTATAAGGACAAAACATAAACTAATTAGACGTCGCAAAAGCCCACCGGAGTCCAAAATCCTTGATACAAACGAATCAAAAGCAATGAAAACAATAAAACATACTTTCAAAGGCAATAGAGATTGCCATGACCCATGGATGGTTTTGGTTTACACCACTAAAGATCACAATAATTAAAATTGACAAAAATCACAATTGATACTGCCAATATAACAACCAAAGAAACGAAATTAAACTTAATTGAAAAATTAAGATTAAATGTTTATTTTTTTAACATTTTCACGTATTTTCTCCTTCATAAATGAAGGAACCCCATCAAAAGAGATGTGAATAAGCACTTTTTGGGACGGCAAGGTGGAG
The DNA here is from genome assembly GCA_943193645.1 of Acentria ephemerella. Classification (NCBI taxonomy): domain Eukaryota; kingdom Metazoa; phylum Arthropoda; class Insecta; order Lepidoptera; family Crambidae; genus Acentria; species Acentria ephemerella. The sequence goes on along the minus strand of OW971886.1, from coordinate 1,971,662 downwards.
GTAGCTAGGAAAGTAGCGACACTAGCTATCTTCACATATGGACTCCTCTACTGCTTACCATCTGGTGGTGTTGAGTCATTTGCTGACTTTCTATAAAAAATAAATCTTTGTTTAATGAGAACCTTCAAAGTATTTTGTTATATATTTTGACATATACGGTAGACATTCATTTTTATGTTATTGACCTGCTATGGTTCTGTTCAGTTGGTCAGTGATGCGCCCTCTCTTTGACCACATGGTAAAATATATCAAAAAATCGATTAGAATGTTTTAAGTTTTCATAAATAGTTTTTTTCAAGAGTATTAACGTTGATCATTCAATTTCTCTACCTATATATCAGAATGTGACGCAATTAGTATTATAGCTCTACAAGTGTCGCATCATGTGACAGAGATTTCATGCCTCGTCCAAATTGTTCCCCAGTTTAGACAAGGCTTGTAATGACAGGTTGAAGCAATGGCCTCGCTCGTCCTATACAATGTTATAGTGATTGTATGGTGATTTAATTTAGATTCAGACTGTAGAAGCTCAATCACACCTTTTGATTGCTACAAAATTATTACGTAAAAGCTATGAGTTTCCATTGTAATCATTTTAATCACTTCGAATGTAAAGGCAATTATTTATTTCAAATTCAGTCAGCTGATCAGATTCACTGACTTACGAGAAATTCTATTCACTCTCTTTTATATTTGTTGGCATTCGCAAATATTTACATTAAAATATTTAGTATTCAGTGACCCAAAAAATTACTAGCGGAATAAATTTAATGGAACGCTCAGATATTCTTGGGGAAACAACGCGAAATTACACCCTCGGCAATCAGGAAGGACAAAGTTTTTAATATGACTGGGTTTGTGCAAGGAACGGCGCAATTTAAAAATTATATCTCGATCTCTTGAACTGGTTGAACTTGAGGTAGATATTAACAGACGTAAAGAAATTCAACTAATAATGTCATGTCAACTAGCAATGTCATAAAGTAGTTCGTGTCAACTATGTTGACACGAACTACTTTATGACATTGCTAAACTGCGTATTCATGCTGATAAAAATTTTGATTTCATTTGTTCTCGCCTATACTTGACCATGCCTTAATAAAGATTACTGTTTTAAACTTTTATGGATAAATCAGACTTATCATATCTTTATATTTAGTTTTTAATACGGAAAATAATTCTTACTCATATATTAGAACGTGTAAAAAACTAAACATGTTTTCAATTATTATTATTATTTGTTTCTCTGTTCGAGTTTAACTAAAATTTGGTAAAGTAAAGTAATCCTAGGTACCTTTACTTAGTAAAAGTCAATTTGAAGTCATCCGTCTATTAATTTAACATGTTGTAAATAACATTTTATTGCAAAAACAGAGTGGCTTAACATTATCAATCAAAAAGTAAACTCTTATGACGAGTGTGATAATTTGATAAAGGTGGGTATCGATGAAACATTCTACGCGAATGTAGTACATAGTTATATGCTACATTTGCGTACATCATAGTTCGGTATTAAAATGCTCATATCATACTTGATATCGTATGATATGAGCATTTTAATACCGATGACATCGATACCCACCTTTATCAAATTTCTCTTCAAATTGCAGTATCTTAATGAAATTGAAAATTTAACACAGACTTGCAGTACAATATTATAAATCTTTCCTTTGTTACAATAATGTACCGTTTCTTTTACTTTTTAGAACAAGACACATAAATAAAACAATGCATTTTCGCTGAGTCCACTCGTCCTTAACGCCAGAATATTTCTGCATCTAAGAGTAACTAGCTACTAGAATTGAATAGCTTTTGTTTGACTTGGACTTGAAAAATCTTTAGAAAACGCTTAAAATGCACGTTTTTGATTTGCGAACATTAATCGTTACCATGAGCCATGCGAAAATCAATACATAACGCACACAACAGTTTTATATCACCGACAAAGAAAAATAAAACCTTTTTCAATTGTCTTAATTCTCCATTCGTATGCACGCCGCAATGCGAGGGAGGAATTGTAAAACCAATCACAGTTTGCTCTAGGATCCCAGTTCGTTAGTCCTGGTAATGAAATCGTATACGATACGTGACCCGGACGACCCACGGAGACATATTGTCGCTGTACAGTTAATTACTGAGACATCTTGCTAGTGGTTGCAACAACGAAATTGAGGCCATTATTCTTTGTTTCACTAATATATTTCATTAGTAATAGTTAACATTATTTAAATGTAGGTACACTCAATTTGTATTCGTACAAGACAAAACAGAAAAACTATTAAGATAGAGCAAATCTCTTTCGGCAACCCTATGACTATAAAAACGATACAAAATAGTGTATGGTGGATTTAAAAATTATATATCGCACAGTAAATCTTCTCTTACATATAAAAATGCTTGAATATTTGAATAATTTTGATTTTGTTTTATTTGGTTTAATTCAGGGTTATTTTAAAAAATAAAAATAAATTGGGAACATCATTAAGAAAAGCTCATAAGTATTCATTGCTATTTCGGATTTATTTTAATAAATGGCGTTTGTGGTAGTTTAACAATGTTAACCGGGTGAAATGTAATTAATAAAAACCCTTGCAATATTCGTCCACTTTTATGTCCTACTTCCATCTCTTTCTCTCATATCCAATGCACACTTTAATAGGTATGCGCGCGTGGCGCCCTCTTCAGTCAGTTGTTGTTTGAATGAACGCTCGCTAACAGTCACATAATTCTCCGCTTTTGTATCTGCGCTGGGCACGTGCTGGTGATTAAATATCTTGTTTTTTTTTTTCTTTATAACAATAAACAGTGATAGCCTTATATGAGACTTTTTATGCCATTAAGATATAACTATAACACCGCCGAATATCTCAGAGTATAACACCGAGAATCTCAGAGTAGCGGCCTGTGCAGTGGTCGCGTGGGAGTCGCCCACGCGACCACACTTAGGGCATAGAAAATCAGGTGACCATAGCCCATCTGTCTACACCGGAGAAGGGATCAAGGGACGACTAATCATGGCGAAAGTTGCCGTGTTTTCACTATCGAATCAGAGTATTGAAACACTACACCAACGAGCTGCTTAGAGAAAATTAAAAGAAAATTTGTCTGTAATCAGTAGGAGTACGTACATGAGGATAGCAAGTGCACCATGCAACTCACTGCGCTAACAACCTGCCTTTTACGCCTCTTTTTAAGGAACCTTAGTTTAATGAAGGAGGAAATACGAGTACCGGGAAGAAATATAGTACTACCCACTTTTGTTGTCGCTTACACCATCGATATACCTACAGTATCATAATCACGGATGGCGACCGTAGGTTAGCTCTGCAGAGGCTAGGTGGCATAAATTGATATGTCGTACTGTGGCGTATCCACAATATGCTTTCAATATGACATATCCATTCAATACTATCATGCACAACAGCTATAACATACATTTCTACTCTGTAATTATTTATAGTTACCATTTAAATGTATTGTATCTAGGATAAGAAAAAGCAAGCAAGTGAGCATGTATTTCTAATTTACCAACCCTTTACAAGAACTTTGTAATTTACCTTCTTAAATTTTAATTTATTTAGTAATTTGTTTAGTGACCCACAATCATGGTTGCGTTATTTTTAAAAAGAACGTTTAAGACCAAAATCTACAGCACATCAAAATAGAAATTCTATTTTGATGTGCTGCTGTAGATTTTGGTTTCATTTCAAAATTTCTTAGTTTATAATTAATCTTATCACTATTTTAAGCTTCATTATCGTATGATAAGCTATAAAAACATACAGTTTCTGTCAAATTGGACGTGTCCAGCGTGTAGGTAACAGTGATGTAGATATGATACGATCTAACGAACTGAAATGTCATATGTGGGCCACGAAATGAGCCGCAAAAATATATCTAGCTTATTTAAATAGCCTTATGAATTTGGATTTATCTCCATCGCGTGTTTCTTCCTAGACTGTACCCAGCATTGCAAATTTTTAAGGTTGTTGATGATGTTTGACGATGGGTAACAACTTACACTCACCGCTTGTAAGAATACATTGAACTTAGCTGAAGCTACAACCTGTAACTGCAGAAAGATCAATGACGGGTGTTTCAAGCCTTGCTCTCCGTTTACATTAAGATACATAAGATCTATTGATTGTTTTCCGTAATTTGTTAATATCGTCTGTTTTATTACCAATCTTACCATCGTAGTGTTTCGTACTCATATCATATTTATTTCATACTATTCTTTAGCCTGCTTTTTCCTTTTTTCTTCTATTACGCCCAATTTTGACATAACTGTCGTTACTGTCCCCTAACTCACATGTGATAAGTTCTCAATTTCAAATCAAATCAAATTTATTTATTGGAACTGAATAGGCATACATCTAAAAACAAAGTACAACGATAATGGCCACATAAGTTTAAAATAAAACTGTGTCGCAGACATTAACGGCCACCTCCAGTGAAAAGAAAACAGAGTCCCAGCACCAAAGTTTGCACAATTAACAAACAACATATGAGAAAAAATAAAATAAGACTAGTAAGTGTACGAGTGAGCCTGTGGATTACTAAGTATGTGAATACGCGCGCGCGCACGCGCGTCTGACTGTGTTTGTGTGTGTGAGAGAGAGAGAGAGTAAAATTCTTTATAAGCTACTACCGAAAAACTCTTCAGTATCATTGTAAGTGAAATTTTTAAGCCAATCTGCAGTATGAGATTTACAGTTACGTAATGTCATTGGATAGATGATTAAAATTTTGTTGATCTTCTCAATTTATTGAGTTTTTTAGAAAGGAATATCCCATTTAATGATTATTGGGTCACTATCTTCGGGGCCCACGCGGATTGTCCTTTCTGTCTCGGACCCCGTATCAATTAGGGTGGACTCAGTAAATAAGGCTTGATCCTGATTGTGCCAGCTTTGTTTTTCTCGCGTTTCAGTTGATTCTATTGTTTTATTTTATTTTCACTCTGCCGAGGCTCGGACCTGAAATACGATTTCGTTAGCGACATTCGCTTTGAATCTAATGTTTTTTTTGGGGATTTCAATGGTTTTTGTAGCTGGAATTGTTACTTATTTGCTTGAATAAGGGATAATTTTTAATGTTTTTCAAAGAATGGGTATTAGTTAGAGTACTCCAGTGATCCGATTGTAATAAAAAATGTGTTTAAATCGAACTAAATCGACTTCACGTTCATTGACTCACGAATTAATTCAATTTCGATTGAGTGTTGTTCAATACTTAAAGTCACATTAAAATTCCAAAAAGTTTCAATAGACCTTTCAGGTTACAGTAACAAGATAAGACTTTGAACTTATATAGCCGTTACAACTTTATATGAGAGCAACTGGATTCAAACAACATTTTTATTTTGGAGGATATAGGTAGTTACGCCATGACGTTTCGTCTGTATTGGAACAGCCGTGGTCACGAGTAGACGCACAGCGTGGCGTACATCGTGGTCTGTTCAAGTGACCTTGAAAATATTTTACACATCACTTATCGAACTGCTAGTGAAAGCACTGATACAAAACCCGTTACGGTCTTAAAGGTTGGATTTCCCCAAAATACAAATAACAATACTCACTCTGAGTTTTTCCAAGAATAAATTTCATATTCAACTTTTAAAGAGAAAACCTACAGTATATTTACTCACTGTTAGCAATTTATATTTTATTGGTTTCTTCTTGGTCACAATTTCCCTTCCAAGTTTTCTCCTAAAGTAATAGCCAGCTGAAAATAGTTACGTCTACAATTTTCACCTTTGGCTCGGCTCCGAAGCTGAAAGTTGTTTAATTCCTTGAACTTTTGTTTTACTTACGTAACTTAAGCTCGGTTTTTTGATTTGTTCTCGAAACTATTCTTTTTGCCCGAGAAAACTAACATTCAGCTGCGAGCGGTGTTTCGATTTATTTTAGTTTTCTTGTAAATGATTGCACTAAAATCGCTGTGCAGAGAAGCTACTGGAAATGGGAGGTCTTAATAAAACTATCTCGTGTATTGTGACAACAATGTCATCTTTATTTTTGATGGGTACATTGCTTATGTAGTATACAATGGGTACATTACTTATGTAGATACAATCTTACAAATACACTAAAGAATTATAAGCAAGCAAAATATTTCAAGTTCTTTGTTAAAAATTATAAAATATTAAAAAATTCTAATCAAGAAACTTTGGGAATACATCTACAGCAGAGAGTCTCGAAAGAATAACGAATATAGCAACACAACTGGTAATGAACTAAAATCCTCGTCATTCTGGTAGACAAATTAAGTCTATGGTCTTGGCTGTGATTTCAATCTTAATTACTAGCTTAAAGGCCTGGTTTTTTCCAAGACTGAAGGAAACTTTATTAGTTTCTATAACGTAATATTGCATTTAAATAGATTGAGGTTATGGAATTTCATTAAAAACTTAAATATGAATATGAATATTATTTGTGCCTTAACTATTGGTTAAGCTGCATTGACTGACATGTAGGTAACATGTAGCTTTAGTTAAGCATTAATGTATTAGACTCTATTATGATAAAAAACTAAACCATCTCCATTTTGACCAAGAAAATTAAACATAGCCACACAGTTGCAGAAACTATTAGCAAGGTTGATTGTAAATATCCACTTAATGCCAGAAGTGCTATCTTCACATATGGACTCCTCTACTGCTTATCATCAGGTGGTGTGGAGCCATTTGCTGTGCTTTATATAAAAAAGTGATGGTAAATGCTTTGGTAAATGCTGGCATATACGTATATTTACGGCACCTATGTTAGTAAACGAATACTGTAAAACAAAGAGTAAAACGGTCTTTATAATACTAAAAAAGCAAAAATAATTATATAGGGTTTTTCTCGGTTTGAGCTTCATTTTTTATTGTTTCTGGTAAAACTTAGAACCACCTCAAAAAATGGGTAATATCTTAAATTGAAATATTTTTGCGTTTTTTGTGGTTGATTTTTACTGTAGTGAAAAAAATATGTATTTACAATTATGAGTTGACAGTTCGTTTTTCTATATATATTCTATAGATATAGATATATATATATATATATATATATATATATATATATATATATATATATATATATATATATATATATATATATATATATATATATATATATATAAAGGTATAATTACAAATAAAACATAAAAACTAACTTAGAATTAATAATTAATAAATTAATTATAATTAATATAAGAGAGATATGTAATCTGCCCGATGACAATAGTGCTCAGCGATTACCTAGAATTCCCAGCTTATTACGGAAATTACGACGGGTACATCGCGAAATAACTCAGTGAAATTTTTATTACTTTTACTACGACCTTTGTTTTAATATCAATTCTAAATTTCACGCATATTGTAAAATCCCGCTTATAACCTTTTTTAAATTCAAATACGTTTTTGATCTAATTAAGATGCACGCACGTTCCCTATAAAAACCTTATCTATTAACATTTATATTACAAGTCCACACATTATTTAAAATATCCAAATATTGCTTCGTCATCTTATTACTCAATCTAATCCTGTCTTATTTCTATATTCTTAGTTTCTACATTTGAATTTTAACTAGTTAGGCAAAGAAGTCTTCTCATCAACATGAATCGTGTTGTATATAGTAGTTGATTCGTTTTTAAACTGACTACCGATGCTAGTTTATGAAGTCTGCTAATTCCACATTAAGCTATTGGTAATAGTCTCTGTCTTTGTCACCTAACATAAATTGGGCTGTCTAAATTTACACTGTATAATTGAAGTCGGACAGTCGAGTATTGTTTGACCACTGGACTACTGCCTTAGGTCAACCCAGGAACCGACTTAATTTCTTGGCACATCTGTTTTACTTGGGAACAGTTCCATGAGTTAGAGCAAGAGCTTATACGTTTAGTTTCACAGCTTGATTAAATTTTGTGGGATCCTCATTCATTGACTTAACACCTTCCAAATATTTGCCTAGACAAACAAAAGTTTGAAATTGAAAAAGTATCCTAGAAAAACGAACGAGGAACAGAAAAAAAACAAACTCTAATAACTGAAGTGCATCGTGTGATTTCATAAAATTCAACTGTTTAAAAACAAATATTGATTTGTTTCAAAATATTTCTTCTTCCGTTCACTATAAGTTCTGGAATACTTAAACATGTGAAGTTGCCTGAAATGGAAGGGAACCAGTTTATTAATGGCTTTAGAACCATAATTATTTTTTATTGATTTGATTATTCATTTTGTTGTCTATGATCTAGACAATTAAATAGCTGTCTTAATCATAGAAAACTATTTTAATAAAACTTGGTAAAATGTAAATTATTAAATTTAATTTAAATAATAATTCATAGCATTAGAAGTGTCTGGAAGTTTAGAAGAAGTGTCTAAGAAGTTTCTGAAAACCATTAAGTCCTTTAATAGGGGAAAGCCTTTATAAATATATAACGTGTGTTTGGTGATGATCAAAAAATAATGCTTCGAATGACGTCACTGTATATATTTATTAATAAAAGTCAATGTAACAAAACACAAAATTAAAACTAGGAACTATGAGGTTCTTACAATAAATGATTTGAATAAGATAGGAATTGTAAGATTTGTTGGAGTATTTTAATATGAGCTTTGATATTACGTTTATAATATACGGCCCAACAATGGCGTCGGGTAATTGGTACTAAGGAGAAAATGTCTCCGTCGACGATCAAAAGTAGAATTAATAGTCTGAGAGATTAAATTGCAAGAATAGCCAAAATGTGTCAAGATTTAAAATTTTTGTGTTTGTTTCTTTTTATATGTTACTGGTATTTATCAAATTGGAAAAGGGTTGTATATCATCACGATGTTATAGCACTAAACAAGTATTGTATCAAAATCACACGATAGTGGCTGAATTCTATATATATATAAAAAGTCTAACGAATGAATCACATTGGGCGGTAATAGAAAAGACTTTTCCTTTATACAGAAGCTTGAAATCTGAGGAAAAATTGTTATTTAAAAAAAAACAAATTTAAAAATTTAAGTCATGCAATTCGCCATTTTGTGACTGCGCTCACCTGGTATATATGATGATACGGTATATATTAAATTACACTGTCATCAGAACGATATGTCTTCATGAAAGGGGTAAAATTTCATTTACTTCTGAGATGTGGTTTCTGATCTGATCGCGTGCTAGACGAACTTGCTCCAATTCTCAACAGACAATTAATAACAATAGCTACTCGCTGTAGTGCTAGCAGCAAACAGCTTAGAAGATTAATCTTACATTAAAATATAAATCAATATTTGTTTGCATACAATATATATATAAATCTATTGGAGTTTTCCTATAGATCAAAATGATTATTTTGTATGGCTATGCAGAAATGAACGATTCAATTAACATTAAATGCAGTTATTTTCTCACTTGGCCCTGAAGCCTTCCCAAAAATCATTTGCATGTCTGTTTCAATTAATACTTATGAACAAATTTTAAACCGTTTTTTCATCGAGTCTCACTCGAAAACAAATAAAGATTCAATTATATTGTATACATTCTGTTGTTTAAATGCTGTCTTTAAAAAATGTACAATTAAGATATAACTATTTCTATGTGTGATGAAGAAATGAAAATAAAGTTTCTTTTACTAAATAATTCTGGTGACATAAATCACGTGCAATTCACTACAAGAAAGTAAATTTTGAAAGAAAAATTCAACTACTTCTTATCTCTATATAATAACTCTGTTGAAGAACAGCTTAAAAAGAAAAACAGAAGACTAAATAAAACTTTACATCTCTTATAATTAATTTCATTTTACATCTGAACAAACCACGAGACATTATTTCCAATTCCGCACTTATGTAATCAATGATGTGAAACGAAATTGGTTATTATCTTTGAAGCTAAACCTGTTACATGAAATAAGCCATCCGTGTCATAATATAAATCAATTTCAACTTAATCGAGCAGAGTTCTGGGTTCCGTAAATTATTTTGTACCGCAGTGTTCTAGAATATTCTTGCACTTTCTATTTATTATTTTACTACGCCAATAAATTTCGACCAATATTCAAATACAACAAGTCAACGGAAAGAATAACAGAGTAACTCTTAAAGTATACATTTTCTAATGACATTTTAATAAGTATTTGTTTTGATTTCGATCTTTTGATTATTTCTTTTGGGTATATGACTGTTGAGAAATGACGTTTACAAATTATTTATGACATTACGTGTCATTATGAATCTTCATCGAGCAACTTACTCCCACATTTTAATATCCTGTTAAAGAACATATTTTGTGGGAATGTTATGTACACACAGTCACCCACTCAACCGCTTATTGCTGTATATATTTTTGAACTTAACATATAACAATTTGTAGTACTATGTTTAATATAATAGAGCAAATTGTGACATCCTACGTAATTATAAAAATATAATCGAATCAATTCCTGTTGTACTCAGGACAAGCCGTCGATTTATGAATAGGCTTTGATTGGCGTTATATAAGTGTACATGTGTGTATCAAAGTTGTATAAAATATTTCACTTTGACTTTTAATATGCATAGATAAATGTAAAGCTTGATTAAATTTTGAAACTTTTAAATGATTTAAATTTGTGCTTTCAAGACATAACATCTTATTTTTTCTATTTGAGAAACAAAAGTATTAATATCCATTAAACTAATGCCTTAGAGAACTGAACCATAACTCGGTTTCAGCGAATCATACTTTGTTCACTTCAAAGTTAAAGTGACGCAGCAATACTGCCTGCCTCGGTTTTAGATTTAAGCCACTAGTCGCGTATTTTGTATATATGAAAGCACCATTTGAGACACATAAATAGGGAATGAACAGACACAAAAAATTTTTGATTTAACCTGCATTTCAAAAAAATTCTAAAATACCTTTTAGTTACCAAAAAATGATATTTGAAATAAAGTAATACCTATGTGAATAAGTCAAACTTATTTATTTAAAGAAATAAACCGTTATACATATATACCACGACACAATACCGTAGTAAATCGTTGCATCTATATTCTTCGTGTAATATTTTTTAAGTAAAAGAGTTTGTTAATGTGCCACCAACACTGAGAAATTATTGTTATCTATTTAGAGCTTCCGAAGCATCCGCCTTTGTAATTAAGCTAACCTAACAGCTGCAGTAACTGCGGTTATCTTACTACGGAGACGGATATATATAGAGCTGTTATGTAACTAACAATGTGTTAAAGAAGCCAAATGGACGGCGTATAAAACCAAAAACCTTAAGAACAAGACTTCTATCTTCATTAACAAAGACACGTTGTTTTCTTCATTTAGTATTTCTTTCATGTGGTTTTAGAGAAACTTACTATTTTTATTACCGCGCTTATATTAACTCACTGTTGTATGTCTGCGCCAGATTTTGTAATCGATTTTTAAGATACTTCCTTTAATCGGATTTTGCTAAAATTTTGCATACAAGTTTGGTCCAGAAGACAATATAATATTTTAATGTTTATTATACTTAATAACATTTTATTTATTTACGCTTTAAGTACTTACCTTACTTTAAAGCATTCTATTGTAATGTGATAAAAAATTACTAAAAACACTCATTCCGTAAGCAAAAAAATCGTACTAGTACGAGTTTGTACGAGTACGATTTTGTACGAGTACCAGTTTGTACGAGTAGGATTTTGTACGAGGACGAGTTACGTACTGAGTAGTTTTAGGCAATTGCCTACCAGATTACCAGAATGGCTATTAACGTCATAGATAGACATTTTGTCGAATGTGGCGTAAGTAGATATTAAATTACAGATCTCGACTGAAACAAAAAAAAATCGTATTCTCAAAAACGGATATTCCTCTTATTGTTTGATTAACAAGGTTGGCAATAAGTGTCACACAACATTATCCATAATTAGATCCAAATCGTAAACACCTTCTCATTTTCTCATTTCTGATAACACGTACTTCCATTGCGATTTTTCTTTTCAGAAGCACTCCTACCGCATTTGCTATACAGTTGCAAATTTTATGAAACTTGACCACTTCTGCAGTATTGGTACTTTCAAACTTCGTAGTTGCATTTGAAATAAAACTCGCATTCAAAGCACTAAGCACCAACGAGATAGCGAGCACTTTTCTTTAATTTCTCAAATTGCTTATTTTCATCGCGCCAATTCCGCGCGTGTCTTTGAAAATGGAAGCGACGAAACAGTATTCTAACTCTGGTACGTAATCTGAACTCAGTGTATTGTTATGTGCAACAGTGCACGGCGTTGCAGGTTGATTGCAAAACTGATGCGTGAGTTACAGGAGAAAGAGAACGCTGCTTCAATTTTTATTTCAGGATGGGGATAAGATGATAATTTTTAAAGGATCGACGACCGAATAATATCCCTTATGTTGAAAACGTCTATGTCTATATCACTAATGTGGCAACGATGATGGAAAGCGCTGTAACCGCTTTCAATCGCAATAACATAAACCTATTGTTATAATAAACTATCTGTAAGAGGAAGTCGTAAGCGCTGTAAACGCTTTCCATCATCATTGTCACATTAGTGGTATAAAAAGGGATGGTAATAGTAAAATTTGACTAATGGGTAAAAGTAGTGACCGTAACGACTTAACGTACCTTCTGAAGTATGGAGGAGCTCGAGGTAACTTATTTGGATTGACCCATCCAGGGACTAACGATTTCTTTATCGAAACCAGAGCGTCTAAATCACTACGCAAATGACTTCCTCTTACAGATAGTTTATTATAGCGATAGGTCTCGCATAGAAGTATAGAATTAATAGAAATGATTTAATATGTTTTTTGAATATTATAATTATCAGAAATACTTGATTACAATTTGGTTAGGTCCATATACCATCTTCCAAATGGAATAAATCTATGACATTTTTCTTGTACTTACCGTTTTGTCAAGTCAATAGATCGATATGCTTAAAATGTCGCTATGACTCAATCATAGGACACAAAATCCTATGGGATAATTGCCATCTTTTTATGATTTCTCTGCACCCAAGTCATGGGCTGCAGACACTGTAATCACTTTAGTTACTTAAATTCAATAAGAGCGTTTAATATTTTGGCTTCTAATAATTTTAATCACAGAAAACCCATTAAGGTTATAGATGTGCTATTATTCATTGTCTTTACCACATACTCAGAAAAAATGTTCAAGAATGCCTATAAAATGTGCATAAAAATGGTGTACAAAAGTATAATGTAACTGATTTCAAAAGCTGCCCATTCTTATACGGAACATTAGAAAACATTAAGTGACCCAAATCAAGGTCCATCTAAGACCCACTCGTTTAGCTCAAGAAGTTCGACTCGAAATCAATTAGGTATTATTATTTCTTAAATTTATATTACTTATTAAAAATTGTATTAAATTAATTTTCCAACAATCTAAAATCTTCGACCATCAACGCGCATAAACCGAAAACAATCGCCGTTAAAACGTTCTCAACAAGTTTCTGTGATAAATTAATCTTTATTATGCAGAACCCTCGACGACACACGTGTTATTAATGAATCCGAATAAATACAGTTGTAACTCTCGCTGCTGATGATATTAATTAATAACAAAATAATTATGAGCCTGTGACTTAGGCCACGTTGTTAGAGATAGCTTCGCCGGGGCACCTTTAATTGCTCCCCAGAATCTTAGTCCGATTGTCACTGTGAATGGATTATCAAGTGTGTTTCCGAATTCACTTGTTTCTCTCAGAACAATGAAACTATTAAATTAAATTTGAATTTTGTATGAAATGACAATGTTGAAGAAACTTGCATTGAATTGATGGAGATCGGAGTGGAATAAACAGTTGTGCTGCTCATCTGTGTATTCGTCTGGGTACCTTGATTCGTTCTAACAAGATCCATTATCGAACTAACGTGTCATTATGGGTCAGAATCTTCAATACCAAAATTTTTTTGTGGCTATAAATGTAATATTTTTCGAAAGTACCAATAAAATTTTGCTGAAATCATGAAGTTCATACAAAATCAGGTGTCTTGAGCTCTTTTATGTAAAACTGCCACATCTTAGAAACTAAGGTCTGTGCACTGCACTGGTAAGTAAACCATACATAAAATAATAATAGAAGTTTTTATTGAACAAAAATTACATATTATATTATATTTTTAATTTATTACTAATTGACCCAGTGAACTTTGTTTCACTGACCAACTACCACTAACGCCATCTATAAAAGCATTTTGTATGTCAGTTAGATGATTTTCCATACAAAGTAACCAATTTTCAATTGTTTATTTTAAGCCTTTCTTTAGGATTTTTTGATTTTCGCAGTTATTGTTATTTAATAAAACACAAAAAAAAATATTTACATTGGACAAATTCTTGAGTTATAGCAAGACTAACGAACATCAATTGATTTTTATATAAAAATCAATTAATATTATCATTTTATTTTTAGTTTTGATATTTGTAATAATCTCATATTAAAAAATGTTTTTATACATTATGTAAGAAGAATAAAACTGCTATTTTTAGACTGTGAAATCGTGAAAAATAAATCAACCTTCCACAAACTACCAAAAACCACGAAACGCCATATATTTAGCAGTATTACATTTATTTTTTTGAGAGCAATATCTTGTAAATATTCCATAAGAAACGGTTATCCCCGTGTCTATTTTTCAGCAGTTTTAAAATTTTATCGCATTACTAAACTTTCACACATTAACAATATTGAATGACCTTAATGATTATAACTTTTCAAATCTCCTGTAATACGTTGAAGCTTTGTCACAATAAGTCGTAAAATTACTTCTAAGACCGTTCTAGATTCGTTAGAGTTGCCAGGTTCGTGTTTTCATGAGACATTAATGTTTTCTTAGATTACTTATTATACACCAAATACATTATAATATGTATATTATTCCGCAATCTAACATAGCTCATAATGATAGTTTAAGACTGATAATACTATATGTGTAAGGAGAAATATTATATCGAATGGAATGGCCGCATAAGTACACTGCGAACTCACAGTCAACAATAACACTTAAACATCGATAAAATCATGAGATATTGAGTATACTTATTCAGAAAAATGTCCTACCATTCTTTCAAAGTGGTTACAATTTCGCTGATACGGAGTATAGGCACGCATGACCATTGCAGGTGGTAGGCGATAGTAACTCGTATTTTGTAGACGACAAGGTTTATTTTTATCTGTAAGAAGGTGAAATTAGAAAAAAATTGGCAGTGTAAGGCGCAAATCGCACCCAGCGGGTATCTGAGGAGTGTTATCAATCTTTGAATGTACAGAACCCGTTTCAACGCTTATTTATGTTTGGTCAAGAGTTTTTCGAAAATGAAAGAGATAAGGGTCCAGCAGTCCTATTTATATTGTAGACTTCGGTATTTTAATTGAAATTCTTCCACAGGGAAGAAGACGATGTTTTGATAAAATAAACAAAGGCCTAAATTTAGAATAGACACGAGAAATATTAAAAATTAAAAATACTTTTTAAAAATATTAACTGAATATTTAGTATCATAATGAATTTCTGAAATTTATTAAGCTGGCAAGGAGTTTAACTATTTTTTTCTCATTACTTTGATAAGGCTTTGATATATCCCCATAAATAACATACAATAGTGTGAGCATTTTACTGAGGTGATAAAAATGAAAATGAAAGGTTAAGTCTTATTTTAGGTAGAACAATGGCGTAGTAATTATTTCTTTCATACGTATATTTAAAAAAGAAAGAGAATACATTGTTTTCGCTGTTTGTGCGTGAGAGTGGGTTTAATTTTAAAAACTTTTTATTTTTTATTTATAGTGCCAATTTCGTCTTTTACAACGTTTATGGAAATGAGTAGCTTCAATAAAAATATTAAAAGAAATTGTTGGTTTATATTCCTCTACCCATTTTTTCTTCAACTGTCTAGATCCTCCTCTCAAATTCTCCTTCCTACTCCTTCTTTTTTAAAATCGGTTAAAAAGAAATTCATTGCATAAATTAATCATTTACTTCGTTATTCTCGTACTTCTAATAAGGTCAATTATTCCAGCCTCGCGAACTATAATTATCTGCCCAATGAAATTAAATGCTAATAAGAATGCATGTGCATGCTTATTGCGTGCCTGTAAATCTGTCAGTAACCGAAATCAGAGCCCAATAACTACTGAGCCAATGGGAGCATTCTTTTTTTAAATATTAAATAGAAGTAACGCGATTAAAATTAAAATTAACTAAACAATATTTGTACACCCATTATAAAGGTTGATAGTCTGTATATACAGTCAACCTCTATTATCAACTCCACTCTGTTTACTCCCATATCAATCATGTGACTTTCATTCCCACAGAAGCAAAACGACTAAATCATTCAAAACGGATTATATTTCACAATGTTACCATTAAGGTCTACATATATCATCCGACACAATGTGAAGATATCTCAAGAATACATTTTAAGCTATGTCGCTTCTAAAGAATTTTGTTACAAAAAAGGTGGCGTCAAGGAATGGTGTGTTTTGAAATGTGACTTATTATGTGACATTTTCTTTTTTTTTTTTTTAGTAAAATTAGGGCAATGGTATTTCTTCAGTTCCTTGGGAATAGGTTGAAAGAAAATATTGTTTGTGTACATTCTTGAAATTCATGTTAAAAATATTATTGTCTTAGAACTGAAATGCTCTTGGTTTGAAACCTTAAACAAGAAATTATATAATATAGATATACATATATTTCTGTTTTTGTTCAAAAGTATAGGCTTGGTATCTACGACTTTTAAGCCTTATCTTAATTTTAAAACGTCGATTCTTCTTGAATACAGCTTAATAATGCCGATATAAGGTATTCCTAGACAAATGGTGGGAGCTATTTTGTTCATACATATATACAGCATACATCTGAAAATATTATCGCTTAAGGCCAGTGTAATAGTTATAAAACACAAACTTCTCGTGTGTATCCCTCTTGCTCACAATAGCATACGAACAACTTAGAAAAGTCCCTCTTGAATTGATAGCTCTGACGCTCTGACTTACTGTCTTCAACATGCCTCCTAGTTCCCGTTGTTACGTTCCAATTTCATTACCTGTGTGTAATGAAAATTATATTCAGAACTAGCTTTATAGATCGAGCCAGTAATTAAATTGTCTCATTATTGTCCCATTGATTAAATTGTCACAAAAATTAGATCTTGATGTATGTAATACAAATATCCCATCGGCGAAAGTTTCAGTTAGCATTACTTATTTTCTCACATATAAAGATGTTATTATATTTTTTATAAATTTTATACGAATATTTTCGTAGCAGTGCAGCAGTGGTAATACAATGTTTGATGTATAAATTTAATTATATATCTATACTTTACGTTGCTCACTGTATATTTATCTATATACTTGTATTGACTGTTAACTCACAGTATAAAGTAAAATCACTGCTCTGATTGCTCATAATAATTGACCCAGCACTCCAGAGAACCCTATAATCATCTTGTATTCATTTTATTTTTCATAATAAGCTGTCAATGTTCAATACTTGGGTAACTCAGTAGTCAGAGCTAAGCATTATTTTTTGATATTTTTGGTATTTGACATTTTTTCTAAATAACTTTAAACCATATACTAATCTGTCCAAGTTTAGGGTCCACTTCATCAATTAGATTCATAAAAAACGTCAAAATGTTTTTCTTTGTACCAGCTTCGTGATGTAGATCTAGGGAAGTTTATTGCAAGATGTAAGGTGGTAAGTACTTATTTTTTCAGACATTTCTAAGCCACTACCAAGAGCTGCTCTAACCGACTGGAAGTGAGGGTGAATATTATGAATTGAAGTAGAAAGCACGTTGGTTAAATCTTCCGGGACCTCGCACGTGTGCCGTGGTTAAATAAAATTCATTTCGTACGATTACACAATATTCTTGTCATCATAGTTTTGATACTATATTATTATATTGAAATGAAAAAATGTTTTGAATTTAATATGTTAGTAGTTATTTTAGTTTTCAGCTATTTTGACATGCCAAATATAACTTATAATTATCATTACTCTATGGTAGGACTGCTGGACAAGATTTCATTTAGAAATAAACAGTACCTTTGTACAATTTATCCACAAACGCCTGTTTTCTTGAAACTATTTTCAGTAAACAATAATAAAAATTCAAAAATATATTGTCTCTTTTTTACTAATACTTAATTATTACTATGGCATATTCATGTCATCTTGAGACATAGTGAAATCCTTGTTTGGTTACGCACAGGGTTTTGGAACTTGAGGCAATTATAATGATTCATAAAAGAAACACTGATGTCAAATTTAAGTTATTAACGACAAAAAAGGTTAATAAGTTATTAACAAATCATTATTTCCCTTTCATATTAAATTGGTATGAAAGATCATCTCTATTTAATACGAAAGGGAAAGAATGACTCTTAAGAACGCTTAGTTAGATGAAACATGAACGACACTTTCCTCGAAAAAAAATGAAGAAAACACACCATTTCAGGATAGTCAAATTACATCACAAGTCGTGTGACCTTTCTGATCGGATTTTAATGAAAGATTAGTAAATTAAACTTATTCCGAACAAAAACTTATTGGGGCTATTGTGTAAATTATATTAGGCTATTAGTAAATCTGGAATTTACCAACTCTTTAACAGGCGATTATTATTTTACTGACAGTATTTGACACTTGTCTTGATGAATAAATATCAATTTTGATCATAGAGTTTTTATTACTTAGTTGTTGAGCTTGAGTCTAAATACCTATTTAGCATATAAGATTATAAATTTATTTACAATATAATATTATTTTATACTCGTTAACTAGCCCAAAATAAATTGACTTGACTTAACAAACGTCTGTCAATGTATTTCAAATGTTAATTTGAATTATTAAATGTCTCAATTGACTGTCTTAACCTCTGTGGTCTAATGGCTGAGATCACCTACTTTAGATATAGAGGTATCAGTGGGGGCAGAAATTTTCTTCTTGGTTTTTATCTAAGTCCGCCTGGTTAGTTACCATAATACTACGTAAATCTGCCACCACAACAATAATGTTAACAGCATTGGTGTGTTATGGCAGTAGCAGGTAAGATAGACAGTTTGACAGTGGTTGAGAAATTCGAGTGTAGTTCGCTTCCTTTTCTTTCTCTTGCCAAAAGGTGAGATGTTAAGGCTAAGAACTATCCTGCTAAGAGTAAAATAAATGTTACTTAAATATAATACGGGCCACTAACGGGATTTGAACCAAAACCTCTTAACCAGACGACCGACAAACAATATATGTTTAGGGTATCTTACAAAGACTTGTCAATTTCTCTGGGCTCTTAGTGACAAGAGTCAGTAACTCAATTGAAAACGATAAAACAAACTATACTATATTCAGATTTATTGAATATATACTATATTCAAAAAATCATGCTCATGAATAGTGCCAGAAAACTATAACAAATTACGAAGTGTTATAATAATTATTATTATAATTATATTTCTCACACATACCTATTATCTAGCCCAAAGTAAGCATTTTTAAGAGCGTGTGTTATGGATTCTAGATAACGGAGAAATATAGATAATATTATATATATATACATCAGATAAATATTAAATAAACAAACCAACATCCATGAATTGTAGACAAATATTCGTACTCGTAATACAAATATCTGGCCCTACTGGGATTTGAACCCGGAACCTATGGCTAATTAGGGGTACTGACCACTCGACCAGTAGTACATTATGTAAAAATCTATTATGCGTGCGAATATAAACCTTATTTTGTTAGGTTGATCGACGTCGCTTAACAAAGAGCGGCGCTGTATATACACTTCATAATTGCTTTGTGTAAGTACCTTTGATTAAAATGAATGATTGATCGCCTCGCGTGCGCTATGAATTATTTTTAGTAAATATAACTCGTAAACTATCAAGATTAAATATAATTACGATAAAGTCATTCCTTTATATTACTCGTTACATCTTATTTTTTAAATATTCTTACGTATTCTTTCAAAGTTCCCCTGTATAATAAATTAGAAACTGTACCAAGTTTCTATTATTAGTATTTAAATAAAATTATTTGCAACATGAAAAACTACTCTAAAATAAAAAAGGTATTTTAATATAAGTTTTCTTGTGTCCAGAAATTAAAATCAACTTTTTTCTCTTAGTTTTAAGAAAGAAAAAAGCACCAACTCACCAAAAGAAAAGTAGGTAAAAATAAGTTGAAGACTCAGCAAAATGTCACTTACTTTTTTGTTTTAGAAAATTTTTTTAAAGTCGTATATTATTTGGTAATTTTAAACTAGAAAGGGACCACCACCTCAAAATATTATCTTTTGTTCATCAAAAAGTAATAAAATAAGAACATCATCAACATAGTGAAAGTCAATTAAATACGCATTAATTTTTCTGAGAAAACCAATTGCTTAATATACAATATATCTTATCTAAGATTTATAACTATGCGTATAGTTAATTAAAGGCTTCCCTTTATTACAAAACAATCAAAAATTCAAAAAAAAATAGAATTTGTAAATATAATTATATAATACATATATATAAATACATACACTTGTAAACCTATACTTCTACTTAAACAACTACGTTTAAATTATATTTATAAATATACATTCTAAATTTTATGATGCCATTCTTTGTTTTTGAGAACTTCCCTTCCATCACTTTACGTTATTTTGCTAAATAACAGCAAAAATTCTTAAGATTTCACTCAAATTTAAGTAGGGACACATCACAAGCATCACTATTTGAATATAAATATAATGTTCAAAATCGGTACACTCTGAAAAAAATTATAAGGTATAAGTTTACGTTATACTTATACTATGTTGAAAACAGATGAACCTCTTAATTGTTGGAAGTCGGTAAAAAATGAGATATAACACAAAATATCTCTTCCACTTACCTACTCTCATTGTGTAGTTTCATTTCAGTTATAGAGACTTATAAAGACAATTTAACTTTAAACCATTGTTGACATTATTAAAATTTATTGTTCCCACAGAGATGATTCTTATTTCAGGAACTTTCTAGACGCTTCCGTTGCGGATTTCCCCTTGTTTTCATATTCGTTGAAAAATAATTTTCATTGTAAACTTTAAATTAATTCGAATTAAGTTCAATTTCTCATGAGCGGACTTTGATAATTCGTCGTTTAGTAGTGTACGCCAAAAACGAGTTATGAAATTAAAGTCAACTCAGTTTCCTGCATATCTATCTTTGTTATGTTATCTATTATCTTGTTCTTTATTATCATGTTATGTTTCTCTAAATGTATTTTTCTTTTATGTAATAATACTATGACTACACCATGATTCTATTTACTGTTTATGGTATTTTATATACACTTCCAAAAAAATATAAACATATACATATAATATTTGAGATTCACAATTCACAATTAAAAAACCTTACTTGAAAAGTCTAATAAAAAAAAATCAAAAATTTGTGAATTAAAATTTGGAAATGGCGGCTGCCATATTGACTTCATTTTCGACGTCATAGATACTGTAAACAAATGTCAAATATAATCTTTCAAGGCAGATTCAACCAAATATCTTATGATCTTGTTGTTTAGTTAATGAATTAGTCTGTATATTATGTTAAAAATCCTATAAATTTATTTTTTAAATTAAGTTTTAGTAATGGCATAAATATTTTGAAGTTTTATTTTATGAAGCCTAATTTATATTTCTTCAGAAAACAGGTAATCGCTGACTCTAACGACATTCATTAAGACAGGCAGCTACTTAAATTTTAAATTTTTTGTCTCCATATTATTAATTGCAATAAAAAATATTAAATGGGTATCCAAAAATTTATTTTTTGGTAACAGATTGCATTTCTATTCGCCCGTTTACTATTGTTGGTGAGTTAATTTAGTATGTTACTAGGTTCAATTATATTTTACTGATTGTATTGCATGCTGTGACGACCATCCCTACACCCAAAAAGAAATTTGGTAACTCATTTCTTTGTCGTACAATGAGGAAATGGAATTTTTTGCCAGCACACGTTTTCAAAAAAGGAAAACTACGGGGAAGGCCAAAAAGAGGCGTTAAGAAGCATGTTGCAGGTCGGCAAGATTAAGATGGTTTGTACAGTGCATAGTTTCACTCGTACTAGCCACCTTTTTATTTCGACACCACTTCTGCTTACAATCAATCAGGTGGAATGGAGTCATTTGCTTGATATGTCAATAATAGACTTGTATATTTGTCAGTGGTTTTTGTGTATTGAAGATACAGATTATCTTTGCATGTTCTTCATGTCTCCAATAACAACAGTATAACAACATATGATATGTCGTAGCATGTTATATGAAGAATAAGCGATGTAATAACAATAACAGTGTAACAACGTATTACGTTGTTATACTGTTGTTTTTAGAGATATGAAGAACAAGCATAGAAAATGGGATACCTTACACTTGTTACGTAAAAAACGATTAGTCACACCCTTTTTAACTTATAAACTGCAGAACCGCTTAGATTGGTCTCTTATAGTCAAAAACTCCACCCCGGACAGCAAAATAACTTTTAAACTGTATTAAATTTTACTGAAAATATTTATACCAAAATAATTACTTTATTAAATTAAGTTTGGCTCAGCTCCATCTTCCGCAGTCACTAGATGACATCACGCATGCTTAGAGCTTAAATTTTAAATAATTAATAGAAGTACAAAAGCTAGTTTCAAATAAATAAAAAACCGTTATAGAATAAAAAAGTAGTTCTCATTTCAACAACATTAAGGGTCGCGATCCTATGAAGATAGAGCTTGTAAAAAATTTAATCAGCGCTCTACCAGATGGATTGAAATTCGCCTTGCAGACATTGTCGCGATAAATCTGGGAACTACTGAGTTATATCACAACGTGCCGGCGAAGAATCTATCCATAAGAATGGGAAAGGGTTTTTGCCGATAATTTCAGGATATAATTCTTGCCTTCTTCACGAGAGCTAGATCAGTGGTATTTTTCTATAGAAATTTGTTATTTTTATAATTTTTTTGTACATTTATTAATTATAAATAAATTGTAAATGAAAAGCGAACATGTTACAATGAACTTATATATTTCGCTAATAATAAATCACAATGACGTAAAACGTCAGTACAAAAATTAATATAAAAAATAAACACTAAAGAGACCCGTTTTGGACCAAACTCTAAAGAGGCCCGTTTGGGAACAACATTATTAAATTAATTTACAATGGTGGACTTATCGCTACAAGAAATCTCTTAGAATTCATTATATAAATTACATATAAATGATCCTAAGTAAATAAGTGGTGTATGGGAAATTACATTACCTAGTGAATGTATTTTACATATTACTATCGAGATTATAGGGTGAACAACATTCTGATTAGTACTTTTGTGAGTATTCAAGCATTGATTGTAATAACACAATCGGATACGATCGAATATCACGACAATCCGGGATTTCGTGTTCAGCGCAGTTATTTACGATTAACTGAATCCGTAGGTAGGCAAATAGATAATAACAACCAATTCGTCAATTTGCCCAACATGTCACTATGACTGGACTTGTAGCAAAAATTTCGCAAATTGTTTCGCATTTGTGGCGTTGTTTGCGCTCTGTCAGTTACCTGTTTACGTGCAACAAAGGTGGTTACGTTATATTGATAATCAAAGCTGTAACAGTGTCAGACTTAACACATAATATTACTAAAAATATTTTAATTAAGTATCTCCTTTTTTAATTAAAATTACAGTAAATGACTCGACACTGCCTGATGATATGCAGTAAGAAGCCATTTTTCGAGGTAGGTGTACTATGTGACACACTGCCTCACACCTCCAACTTGCCAGTCCCAAAAGTAAACTCATGTTATATGTAGGAGAAAATTTTAATACCGTTAGAAAAATCACGCTACTGCTGTGCGACAAAGAAAGAAGTTTTTCATATACAAATGAGTAAATTTAACAAATATTATACAAAACAAATTCTCATCTGTTCTGAATTATTTGTAAAATTTGAACCCATTCTGATTAAATACTTCGTCAATTAAACGTCTCATTTCTAATAATATGTTAACATTATAAACCCTCAATCCTGAATTGTAGTTACTTACACTAGAAATCAAATGAAAAGCACCGAGCTAAACCCATACAATATACAAAAAAGTAGGCCCCACCATCAGTAGTTAAAAAATAAAAATAAATTTCATGTTTTACGATTTCTCTGCCATATTCCGTACCACGTAGCGAATTTCTAATATGTTAGCATGCCAGTTCGCTACAAATAATACTTTTGGAGGGCAGGTCTGTATTAAGGGATATTATTTATATAAAAAGAATGGAAAAATGGCATATAGTCCGTTTGTCGGAAAACGGTTTCCGTAACCAATGGATGCTTGTAAAACCTAATGACTTACGTATGGCAAAAGCTATAAAAATCAATTTTTTATAAGTAAAGATCTTCAATGAGCTTAGGAAAACTAACCTCACAGGAAAACAACACTGAATCGACAATTTCTATTATAGTATCAATGACTTTAAAATGAGAAACTTCAGACAAATTAATAATTTCGTTTGTTGCTAATATAGTATAGAGTTCATCTTTTAAATTAACATTTCACCATAACATAATACGCGACTGGAACTTTTGTTTTAAAATATGTAATTTTTTTTTTAAATTTAATTCTATTAAATGTACGCCTTATTGAATTATCCGAATTTGTTGACATCGTTATGTTTTTTCTTGTCTTTATGTTTATAAATGATATAGGTATTCGTTAGTATTAATCAAAATCAAAAATGGCTGGATAGAATTGAAATTTTTATTGTGTTTTCTCGATTTAATTCAGGGTTGGTTTAAACATAAAGAAAGTCCTAAAGAAAAAATAAAAACAAAATTGAATAAAATCAAAGTTGGAACAGTTTTATTTAAAACTATCATTTTGATTATTTAGTTAATGTCAAAAGATATTGTTAGCGGAAGATAGCAGGCGATACAATCTTTTAATTAAGTTTTTAGCTGCAGTAGTTTTATTTGATTGCGAACTTCTGTAAAATGGTTTTTAACCTTACCATTGTTCGAGTGCTGAATACGGCCCTGTTCCAGCTGGTAACTGTTAGTTTACTGCTACGCTAAATTACGTCCCGCTCTCTTACCCAGCAGAGAATTTAAACTAATGCATTAAATTGGTTCTATCACTTTACCTGAAGTGGGGGTCGTTATTTTGAGTATTACCAATATTTGTTGGCCATTAGCATTTTGCTCAGTTCCAGAAATTTCAATCCTTTGATTTATGATCGGAATTGGATTGTAGATAGTGTTAAAATTATGAAGGCTATTCGGAATGTCGAGTGGTTCTCAGAATGGTGTCGTGGCTGCCAGATAAGGAACATTTGTATTTATAATAGCTTCAGCCCGCGGTTTCCCACGTGGCGTACAGGGAGTGAAAACATTATGTGCGCTGTCACTCCGTCTCAATTAAAACTGATAATATCTAAAACGAATCAATAAGGAAGAAGTTCTCTGTAAAACAAAATTCTCTAATATGGTTTTAACCGAACTCGAAGCTTATGTGGAAAAAAATATTTATGATACAACCAGCCTTTCTAATAACTCCTTCTAATGTAGGAATCTACTTGTAAATATTACTTAGTAATATCGTTTACGTACATAATATAGTAAAATTACTACTTCTGAAGAATCCTACTTACTAACTTATAGGTAAACTCCTCCCCCGTTACCTCGCACGCCTCGCGCCATCACCACCGTTTGGATTTTGGATACTCTATATATCTCTTGGGGAATCTTTTAGGAAAAATCTTCGTAGTTAATTCAAGCCCCCATTTCATGCTACTAATAGGAAATCATTCGAAATTCGAAAAATTCTAATTCGAAATTAAACCCCTAAGGGTTTTTTCTTGGTTACTTTCACGTCTCGAGGACCAAGAGGAGAAGGTAAAAATGTTCAGTAAATGAAAAGCTTTTACTTACGCCAAATATAGTGACACTCGATATTAAACACAACTTTTAGACAAAACTACTTGTTATTGCTGTCAAATAAGAAGTGGAACTGATTTTTTATGCTCACAACAAATCTTAATTTAAGTACAGTTAAATTCTCTCATAACGCACAAGGAAATTTTTCCTACACTTGCAAAAATTTTAAACTTAACTTTATAACATAATTCTACTAAGTGTAAAGTGTATAAAGACACTTAACTCTTCTTTATATTACTATGAGGATTATTTTATAGGATGACATATGAGATTGGTTTTAAACACACAATTAACAATATCAACAGAAACCCAAATTTGATATGAAGATTTAAACCTACTACCCATATTCATTTATGTTAAAATACTAAAATATTATTTATTTCTATCAATTAATTGTGAAGAACAATAATATGGGTATCTCCAAAAATTCAACATAAAATAAAATGGCAATATTAAATAGTAAGTATTTAATCTATTCATTGAATAGCAATTCTAATTACATATAACTAATGTATATAGCTTATAACTAGTGCAAACTAAAGACTACATAAAAATAGATGAGATGAAATAACTACATTATTTCTGCGGAAATAGAGCAGATATTTGACTGTCCCTGCTCGCAGATCTCCACTACTGAATGTTATTTATAAATGGTTTCCGTTCCCAACTAGATCGCTTCATCAAAAACACTTTAAATTCTGTCAGCTTTATGAGAACTATAGACGATTTTAGATGGCACGAAGGGAGGAGCTCTACCTGCAAATTTATACGTTCATTAAGATTTCAAATTTAAATTAATTTTGAAGGTTGCTAGTACTACATACTTATTAATAAATGTATGTAGGACCGAAATAAATCACTGACAATATAATCACTATTACCTAGTAAATTTTACATATATTGTATCCATAATTAACCACCGCCTCTGTGGTCTAGTGGTTAAGACCACCTACTTTAGATATGGATTCCGAGCTTAATACACGCACAATGAGGACAGAAATTATCTGCTTAGTTTGGTTGTTACTAGGGCTTTTTCTTAGTCTATTGACTAGTTACCATCTTACACAACAAAAACGTTAACAGCATTATTGTGTGGCGGTTGGAGATAATATCTTAAATCCAATTCCACCTCGCTACTTCCAGGTTGTTACACAACCGCTTTCTACCACCAAACCATTGAGCAGGAAGTTCTCGTGTATTTCTACCATATAGAAATGCCCAATAAATGGGAAGTGTATAGACTGTTGACGATAATACAAATCCAGATCCACCCCAACATATTTTTTTAATGTTGACGCGAACATCATTAAAAGAACAATTCTCAGCGTTATTAATTTGCAAATCAAAGATATTATGCAAAATAATGAGACGCGATGCCGGAGCGGAATCAAGGCAAATTAATTTCGGAGTCAAATAATAATAAATTACTCGGCTATCCAGTTCGAAATGAGTTTGTGTTTTCGACCGGCGGCCTCGTAACTCTCGATTGAAATGGGATGAAAATAGTAACTTTGTCGATTTATTTGCCAACGGTACTTAAAAATAGAACTCGTCAGAATATGATATATTGTGCGCGGGGTTAATGAAACAACTGAATGCGATCATACTGCGCTTTGGATACGATTTTCATCGATGAGAAACAGTGAAAAAGAAATTGTCGAAATTTACTTTTTTTACATATATTAAGCTCAGCAAATGACTCGACATCACCTGATGATATGCAGTAGAGGAGCCCGAATGTGAAGATAGCTAGTAAAGCATGCGACATACTGCCCTAGCCACCCTCACCTTGCCGGCCCAAAAAGTGCTTTTTGACGCCTCTTAATGGAACCCATGTTGTTTGAAGGAGGGAATACTTGTACACACACGCTCTAGCTGTGCGACAGAGAAAGGAGTTACAAATCTCTTGGTGCGCAAGGTAGACCTGGCGACAGTAAGAGAGTGACTCCGTAGACCAGCACGCGTACTCCTGAGTAGGAAAAGACGTTATTTGCTTGTATTTTTTTAATAAAGACACAGAATTATATATTCTTCCATTACTTATGCTTACGGGTAGACCTCATTTCCGGTGGGCGGGCTTGTGTATGGTTGTAGCAAAATCCAAGTTACCCTCGTGAAGGGCAGCGGAATTACCGGGGAATTTTAGTGGGTATTCTCAGTCCCGCATTCATTAGGCACTGGGCGAGCCCTGCACACTCCGTTTAGCCAGTGGCGGGTAGGCCCGTAAATAGCTTACTACTCGAGAAAAAAGTGGGAAGACCTCAAACGCATAAATCTGCTTAAAATTAGGAGGATTCTTTTTGATACAGACTTTCCTGTATGAAAATGGTCCGTCAGTTCTAAGGTCATATCATTAAAACCTTTTTTCCTACTTATTATTACTAATTAAACTTTAACAAACAATATTTAACCTTCCACCTTCAAAATCATATAAATAAAAGTTAATTAATTGCCTAACAGAATATTTAACCCTCATCATTAAATATAGTATATAATAATAAAAAGTAATTCGCTTGTATTTTTAAAACCTGCCATTATTGTAATAAAGATTTTTAATTCACTGTCAATAATAATTACATTTAAAACAGTCGATATTGAATAATTAAAGTACCTCCTTCACCTGTAAGTGGGTAGGATACATCTCTGTAATCGTTACAACTTGTATACCACTGTGTGTATATTATCAACTTCATTAATTAGTTTATTTAAGTGAAATTAAAATGTAACGTTATTCTAATAGCATGTAGTAGAGCACGTAAACTCAAGAATAAAAATAAAAAGTTATTTAACATATGAGTTAAAGTGCTCTTAAACTAAGTAATCAGAGAGAGAGAGTAATAAAAGAGGTGTCTATAGAAATTGCACGCAAACGTCTATAATGAAAAAAAAACATAAATATGCTGTCACTTATCAGTATCTATCTGCAGCTTAATATATTTATTTTTAGTGACAAACGCAGCGATACATAACAATATTATTTTATTTTTTAGAGTTTTAAAATAACGTTTACAGATATCAAATCAACATTTAAACTAACCAAAACTGGATTATGTAGCTAAAATATCAAATGTGTAGACAAAAAAGGATTGGAACTTTAATTATTCAATATCAGTTATCGTTTGATAAATGATTTACGTTAAAGGCATTTTTGTAAAGTTAAAAAAAACGATTTGCAGACCTAGACCACCTTGAACTTTCTAACCATAGCTTTAAACAATCCAAAATTGGACGAACATATATATATATATATTCACAGTCAGAGGCAATATTGGGCTGAGTAAGGTAAAATATAATAATAATATTTCCGTAAAGCTGACGGCAAAAATTTCTAAAGAAATAAGCAGAGCCAATATACTTATTTCTCTTTTTGAAGGTAGGCACGTCTCAATTTATTCCTGCAGAATACTTTTCATATACGAAATATAATATGTATAGATTGACACGTGCTGAGTTTCAACGCTCAACTCACAAAACCGCCCTAGATACAGCGTAGGGCGCAGTACAACATTAATTTAAACGTTGTCTACTATTTCATAGAAATGTTTTCTAACAACCAATAAATTATACTCATTTGAAAACTGCGTAATATTTCTATTAATTAATGCAGCCAATTTTCCAATTTTATGTCTTATTGCGATCTCCATGCTGTAAAGTAAATTATTATGCTGACCATCGTAACTTTTTCAAATAAATAAACTCAGTACAAATAAAATTACAACAGCCAGAAAAGTTTGTTTAGACATTTTTATGAGTAAGTTTTATACTTCCATCCTGATGGTAGTATAGAATCGTAAAAACTCATTTACATTGTTAACCTGAGTGGTCGGTTGTTCAGCCACTCTCTGACGAGCACGTCGGAATATTTTAATGATGTGACATGTCTACGTTGACATAAAAATTATAGAGGCGGCAATTATTTTAGAATCAGAACATGTTTGTGTTTTTATGTAGGAGAAAAATCTTAATGCTGATATTACCTAGGTTCTCGGGACAAGGCTTCTTAATGATTGATAAGTAAGTTTTCATAGAAGATAAGATAAAATTTTATTGTGATTCTGTGTACAATAGATCTTACAATTTCACGCACTTAAGAAACAACAGATAGCCACTTTCGGGCGTAAAATATTAACATTGTGGAATATGATTTTTATATATTTAATTTTATTACATTTTTTTAAAGATACTTCCAATTGTAATATTCATGTAATTGTAAAAGCTTTTTGTAGTTGCCATTCTTTTAATTTATGTAGTAGTGGTGTAATGAATTTAATTCACTTGAATGAATTTCATTTCAGATTTATTTTCAAAATGGATACCCGAAATTAAACTAAGACATTATGTTTTAGTCTCTCATTTAAATTTGTAAAAGTGTACGTATTTTTATTATCAGATTAAATATTTTATTTCCCGTTTTGACGTGAAAAACTAGTGACATAAAATATTGTAAGATAAATGATATGATACATGTATGATAAATATTGTAAGATAGTGTAAGAGCTCGCATTCTGATGCGATACACTATCTCCGAGATTATGCGAGAAAGTGCAAACACGCGAATGTAATAGGGGTCTTGCGTCACCTCACCGCGCCTCAACTCGTCGCTTGCTCTCAGTTTGCAGTCGGTTTATGGGCACCAGTCAAAGGAAGCGAGGCACAAGGCCAGACAAGGCGAATTGTCTCGCATCTAATATGCTAACAGATTTTATAGTGCGACCCTGTCAAATTTTAATGCAGGAATAATGACAAATGTAAGGACCAAAAAATATTTTGTTAAGTTTTTATTAAATTTTGTCAAGTTTTTACAAGCGGAGCCACATTTTTCTTTGACACTTTTTAATTTTATTAGAATGGTAAAAGTTTACTTTCTAGCGTCATTTCGTACTGTCTCATAACTGTTCATTGCATAACTTCGCCTCGACTTCGACGAGAGTAAAGAACTAGCATGAGGGAGGTGAAGGAAAGAACATAATAATTTGAAACATTAAAATATTTTTTGTATTTTATTACATATTATTTAATATCTTTAAAATATATAAATTCTTAATCATAGAAGAGAATAGTATTGGCAAATTGTAAAAAATATATTTATAATTGCGATTCTAAATATTCCTCAGTCTATGGCAAGCGTCTCTCAACGGCCACAAGTCCTGCGGCCTTTAGGGCCTCTCCATGTGGCGCCGTGCCGCGACATTTTAATGAAGCGCTGCCGCCCCATGAGCAGCACACCCTTCGTAGCCCTCGTACACTGTATCTTTATTGTATTTTGGGTGAACACAACTGTTTCATGTTTGCTTAGATAGACTCAAAATTTTCCATGGTGCATTTAATTGTTGAATGATAAATATTCTGGAA
The DNA here is from genome assembly GCA_943193645.1 of Acentria ephemerella. Classification (NCBI taxonomy): domain Eukaryota; kingdom Metazoa; phylum Arthropoda; class Insecta; order Lepidoptera; family Crambidae; genus Acentria; species Acentria ephemerella. Next base: position 1,940,325 of record OW971886.1, on the reverse strand, counting down.
ATTGTTAACCAATGAAAAAAATATATAGTTTACCAATAAATTTACTATAGTACTATAGTACTCTACTCTACTCCACCAAACTACAAGAGTAAAAACTTCTATATTTTATTACTATTTATTTATATATAAAGAGAATGAGAAGAGAATCATTATTATCGCGTATCTAAGAACTATAATCAATTGTTAATGTTCACTCTTTTACACTGATTTTGAAGCAGCCTGTTGGTGTTTTGGCTCCTAAGGGACTGATAGCACAGTTTATTTTCAAACTCATTATTTTCAAATAAGTTGTATTTCTATCACAATGATCTTTGATGTGGAGATTCTCAGCCCCTCTGGTTTTGATAGTGAAAACGAAACAACTTTTGCCGTGGTTGGTCCTTAGATGAGCCAATCAAATTTGTTTTCTTATTCTTCACTGTGTTTTTGGAAGACACATTAACTCTTGGTGCAGGTTGTTAAATTACCCATTTTAGCATTCAATCGCATTGAGCCAGAGTTATGGTAACATGGCACAAATTCGTGAAATGTTTGCCCATTGCTGGGCACAGGCTTTAATACAGGCCTGTCAAGTCAATAGTCAAAAATAACTTTATTTAAATAGACTTATTTACTAAGCTCTTTTAAATCGTCACAACAAAGAATATGTATGAGAAAACAAATAAATATAATTATAAAGGCAATAGTCATAACTTTAACTGGGTATTAACCGGGCATTTACTAATTGTCCCAGTTATAGTATTTAAATATGTACTAAATAAATTATTAGTTATAATTTTAAAATAATATTTATTTTAAAATTAAAAATAACACTAGTAGCTGCAGAGAAGAAGCCCAACAATGAAATGGGACGTATATAGTCTGATAATAATAATGATGATGGTATGTACGTACTTAAATTTCAATCAAGAGTTAACGTTTCTCTAACCGTCACCAAAGGCATGCTTGTAAAAGTCTGTCTACAAAGAAGGGAGTAAAACAATTAACCGTCCCTGCGATGAACCGACGTGGCCGCCGGCGTTTGAGTACATAACTTTTACACTGTCGTGTAGGGCCACGAAATAAGCGCTTGCTAGATTCACTATTTTTTAAAGTTAGTTTGCAGAGCCACTTATTTTACCAGTGGCTCTGGTAGCTGGGGTTTGAGTAAGTACCATCACATTTTATTGGCTGTATAGCGATTGTGCTATTTTGGTATGATGGGAAGAGTGAAATCATTGTGATAGAAATACAACTTATTTGACAATAATGAGTTTGAAAATAAACTGTGATATCAGTCACTTACCGGTTTTACAACCGTTATAATAAGGTTTTACTGCATTAAAACTAACACTGGCCTTTATAGACTGGTGTAGTAAACAATAGCATTATTCAAATATATTCGTTAATCAATCCTATCACTGTGTACTTATTTTATAAAAATATTATATTTAAATATTTTTATTTAAATAACAACGCCAAAATATAGTTACTTACAAACAATTAGATTGCACAATAGAAAAAAAATCACATTAGAATGGTTATATTTTATTTATGTTTAATAAAAATTGTACGGCATTAAAAAAAGTGAAAAGTGCAAGAGTTGTTTACGATAATGTTGACGCAGGAAAAATCTTCCTGTTCAAAAATCCTAAACAAACTATTAATTTTCATGGTTTCGTATAACTCTTTGTTTTTGCGGATGCTTTTTATTTTTTTATATGCGTATTAATAAGCCGTGTTATGGCTCTACACCGTCTGTTGAAGCAGGCCAACACTTCATATTAACTCGGGACAGGCAATGATGGCCAACCATTTGTTACCGCCGCCCCTTTGTGCTGCTAACAAAATTACTGACTGTACAAAGCGCTAATTGGTGCCCATTACTCAGCAAACGGTGGCCGATTTGTTCAGTCGATTTTTGGAATACTTAAATTATAAAAAACTGGTAATTCTGCTACATTTCCAGTACAATCTTTAATGAAATTTGGATAAAAATGTATCCCCAGAACTACTAGTCTTGTTTTTCTCTTCTAACTAGCTTCCTTCCGTCTTCTGTGTAGGTACGACCTCTTTCTTTTATTTCGGACGTAAAGCTGTTCACACCTCTTTCTTTACTTTTCCTGTTGAAACTATATACTTAGCCAATATTCACAAGACTTGAGGGGCATTAACATCTGTCTCCAGTATTTCAAAGCACTAGCAGACGGTTACCAACAGATAGGCTGTCTGTTTGTTTAGTATTCTTTAACTTAAACAAGTATTAAGTAACTTTTAAATCGTTATTCTATCAAAAAGATACGAAATGAAATAATATGAAAGAGATAAATAGACCCTCTCTGGCGTATGACGCACGGTTGCAGCGTGAATACCAAGAGAGCTGTGCTAGAGTGGACGTCTGCAACTACTGTGTGAACGTGCGGAAGCGAGTCAGTCCTTGGAAAGAAATTATGGAGAATATCTCACTTAAAAAGCTGACGCATGTGCATTATAAATGTAAAAGATCTTTTAAGCTGACAACAAAATGCGATGACAACAAAAAATGTATCAATATTACTTATATTTAAGGATTGTGCCTTCCTTTAGAACATAGATTTTTAGTAACGTCGAATTAGATTGCAGGCGTATATCACGCAATAATTCTGAATCATATAACAAATAAGTCATGCTATGTGATCGCTTGTAGCAAAATTAGTTATTATTTTATTTATTTCTAATCTTACAGTAGGTAGTAACTATAAGTAAACTTTTTATACTTCTTATTTAACTAAAAAGTAGTTGACTGATAATAGTGAACTCAAATAACAGGCGATCACCATAAGCACTATAATGTGACAGCATACAATTAGTTAAATTTATCAGGTTTATGAAGAATGGGTTCAAAAAATGTTAGTATATTTCTTCATTATATTTTGAAAGAATCACTATGTATTTCACAATTATCTATTGTACGTGAAATATATATATAAATAATTAATCAATATATTTAGTTGCTCAAGTGAATTTACATGGTTTCATTATATGTAGTGTATATAAAGCTGTTTAATAGTGTTAGAATATTGAAGTAGGTAAAAATTATAGTTATGGAACAAAATATGACGGATAGTATGATACTATCTCATTCAGTTCAGCGTGTAAAGACAGTTGTAAGTTTGGACGTATTAAATATGATTATTACGTGATATATATTGTAATAAAAGTTGTAAATGATAATATTATTGTATAATAGAGAAAAAATATAATGTTTATCTACCACTAGCTGAGTGAACACGACAAAGTATCTCCACAGTGTGATAATTGCCTCAGCACTAAAAAACAAATTTCATAGCAAGCAGCGTAGAAAGATACGGAGCAAGTTAATGAATGTACTTGACAAAGCCACGTTTGCAATTGTAATGAAAAATACTCCAACTATGGAACTTTGAAGAACTAAAAACAGATCAAATACATTGTGTGATTTATTATAACTCCAAATGTCAATGTCAATGTCAATATAAAAATAAATATGGTACAAGAGTACGGATGTGCAGCCTACATCGTTTAATAATTAAATTATATAATTATATCATACAAAATAAAAAAATAAAAAACGTTCAAGTTAAATGATATAAACCTGCACTGATGGTCGATGACGCATCCAATATTAAAATTAAAATAACTCATATTATATATTAAAATATAATAATATGTAAATTTTATATTTTTGTTTTTTTACAGGAACGTTATAAACAATGTAGCCGTAGCTAATCTCGCAGCATGCTGTGTAGCAAGTTTCGTAGCAAATTTCGTAGCGTGCTGTGTAGCAAGCTTCGTAGCAAATCTCGTAGCTGTGTAGCGAACCAATCAAAAAATAAGGGGTGTACAATTTTACAAATATATTAAGTTTATTTTTACAAATTTTACTTGCAAAGTTTCCAATTACGCAAATTAATTATTAACAGTACTGATCTAAGTAATGTTTACTTACCTATCAAATTTACAAGTAAATGAAAATTAATTACAAGATTATTAATTAAGGTTAAGACAGTGTTAAGTACAGCTATAAATATTTTATGATATTATCTCATCAGTGTAAGTAATTCGACGTTCATTACAATCTAGAGATTATTGAGTGAAAAGTAAGCTTTACAATTCGTAACAGTTATTGGAAAACTTTCTTTTGAAACGCCATGTATAGAAAATATCCAATTCATGTTCGTAATAAAAAGAGTCGCTGTATGCAAAGAATGAAATATAAAGTTAAATAGGAATATTATTTTAATTTTTACTTTAATATAAAATTCAATACTTGATATTATTATAAAATAAAATGTTAAAAACTTTAATAATAACTTTAAAGCATAATTAAATCAAATACAGAAATAATATTGAATTTAATTTGGATGTTTTGATAAAAATAAACAAAAAACCTTCATTTTATACGAATCCATAAAAAAAAACAAGAAAACTGCACCTAATCGGCTATCTTTTGTATTCATTAATTAGCTTTTTACAATTTTCCTGTCTTGTAATAATTTAAAAGAAATATCGTTAGTTGTCACTGAATTCTTCCTTCGGACACTGGTTTTTTTTATTCCTCTTTTTCTCCCTATTTAATTGCTATCGATAACAAAAATAATACGTAATAAAAATAAATAAACTTATAAAAGTTTAAGGAACTCCAAAATTTTTGTACTTGGTTTACGCAATTATGACGTTTTCTAATTTCTTGTGAAACTCAAGTGGTTACTAATTCGTCTTCGACAGAATTCACATATCCAATGCCTCCTTTATATTTCCTTAATTGGAAATATTTATATTATTACTATATTCTATTTTTATAATTACCTATAACTACCTAAGCTCATGTATTAATATATTTTTTTTTTCCTTCATAAATTTTTGGCGATGATTAGTATGTAAAGAATGCTGTACACGCCTGTAATAGGTGTACACATCAGGATATTTTTATCATATTTGTATTTTTGTACTGATTAATGTGTATACTGTTGGTGTGTCATATGAAAATAAATAAATAAATAAATAGTATTTGATTCCACCCAAACACCCCTTTTTATTTCAAAGATCGTTTTAAACTTCTTCATTATGTTCTCCTTTAGTACCTGTGTATGTATAAATTTTGTGTTTGTATGTTATATTATTTGTTTTGTATGTATTCTTGATATTTACCCTCGAGTATTTTATTTTTTATTTTTGTCTATCCTCGCGTTACTTGGAACAAATCGCTTTTAGCGATAATTGGTAAAATAACTATTATTAAATTTACATTTTATTCTAATATAAATTTAAGTATGCATATTTAAAAAAGAAACTAGTTTATAACAAAAATATTAATAACTAACATTAAATTTAATCGTACCTACTTGCTAAAAGTAAAGGTTTATGAATAAAAAGAACACAAAATAGAAATAAAAAATTCTGTAATATAACTATTAACTACGCATATTTTAAAAGGGCAATACGCAGAAAATGTTATTATTATAGAGCGTAACGAGGGAAATAATTTGTACGTACTCTGGAGCTTAAAACCGTAGTATAGTTAAATAAAAACCAGGCTGTCGTTTTTCCCGAGTTGATTTTGAATTTTGATATCAAAACTCCTTCATTTAAATTCTTTTCGCATGCGAAAAAAGTTTGATTTATCCATCAAGCAATTTGTCTTCTAATCAAGTCTATCTATCAGATTGCTGGAAATTTATCATCAATGGCTTTTTTCAAACCGAGTTTTTTTTATCTTAAACTCTTGTTGAATTCAGTATGACACAGATATAACCAAAATTGTTCCTTAATCATTTGACGCGAAGAAAATCTCTTCGTCACTCAATAATCTATATCTTCGTACATTGGAGAAACGATTTCTATGGAAGCTTCGGTGAGCAAGACCGTACTTGTTTCTTGCGCTAAAAAAAAATAGGTTTATATTACTGACCCGCGATCACATTCCATTAGTGATCTGTCTTCTAAGGATCTATAGATCGAATAAAATTACCAAACATTGAGTCAAGGCTGTAACATAAGCAGTCGAATACATTTAAACTATGCTTAAAATTCTTTTTCGACTTTTTTTCTGTCTTAACGTGATAAACTACGAAACTACTGAATGGTAATATTGCATTCAATTTCATGCAGTATTTGTTGTGTGATGCGCTTATAAAAATACAGACTGACCGAGAATATTGAAACTGTTCTTATTTCTTCTGTTGCTCTTATGAAAACCCTCCCGTAGTATTTTTATGTTTAACTTGTTGACCTAGTTAACTTAGTTTTACATACTTATTAAAAACACAAAAGATTCTATTAGAGAAAAGTGCTCCGGGAGCGAATCCTGGCCCTTAACTTGGTTAACATCACTTACTCATACCCACTAACGCAAATTGTTTGAAGAAATTTGTATTGTCAATTAATTAGAGTGTTAGACGAATTACGATTATTTTTCTTAAGGATTGTCTCAATTTTTTGTACAAAACAGAAGATAGTTATAGAAGTTTTCGCGAGTCTAACGAACAGCTATATATATTTATGTTTAAGAGATATCTTCAACAAACTTCGGTGAGCCTGTTACAACTTTTTATATGTTCAGAAAATTAATTATCTATGACATAATTATTTACTATTTAATTAAGCAAGAATACATAAGTAAAACTGCTTTATTTCATTTTGCCTCTGTATGTAGGATTACGGCAAAAACTGTTGATTTTCCAGTAAATAGAAATTAGAAATTAAAGTGAAGAAAAAGTAATAATGAGATATAAATTTAGCAATGTCTTAATGAGGCTTGCTTTCGTTTTGTTTACATTTAGAATTATGAGACTACTCCATCACAGATGCTCAAGGATATTCGTAATGAAGAAATAAAAGTGTTGAAATGTTCAAAATAATTATTATAATAATGACTGTAGACAAACAAAGATGCTTCGTCTGTTGTCCATAAATCTATTTCCATACGAAATAATTCTCAGTCCGAGGCCTTTATAGTATACGCAAACAGAATCAATAGCCACCCTTTTACATATTCAACAAACTATCTCAAGGGGTGGAAAAATTGGTATAAAACATTAATGACATCATTCAGAGATAGTGACACCATGATATTAAGATTCTTTAAGACAAAAAAAATTTTTTTTTGGCACTCAGATATTTACTTTATTTAAATTTTTACAAATACAAGGTCAAATTATTCTTTATTTATTTATACCTAGTTCATAGTACATGCAATGGACAAATAAAAATCAAAATAAATAAAATTGCATTGCAGAACATATAAATGTCAAAAAAAATAGATTTGAAAGTGATTATGTTTAAAAATTATTAAAATAAACATGTTAAAATAAATTAAGAAGAAATAAAAAAAAACTACAGATCCCTTTGTTTTTTTAATAGATCAATTTTTCACTCAAAGAACTAATATCGATGTCATTTTTTAAATCGTGAATTGTGTAAGCTTCCAGAACTCTGTAGCACAACTAATTTTGAATATTAACACAATTTTAATAATATCTCTATGAATCAGGCTATGTCGACGGTGAAATATTTCTTTCATCACATAAAATATAAAACTTACTTGTGGAGGTTAGTTCCTGGCTTTTATTTATGTATTTTATTGCTAGCTTTCCACATTTGTATTATAAATAAAAAAAATCTTTGATACTTATTTTTCAATACAGATTTTGATGCAACATTGTAGCAAATCACACGCAGTCACTGAAGAAGTCATATTGACGTCACAATTGACTATCAAATCTATTATATAAATATATCACTATAATTTAATGTTTAAAAGAGTCCTGCATCTACAAAATTAAAGCATTCATGGTCACCTTAACTCGCCCGCAAAGAAGCTGAACAACGCTTGATAGTCGATAGAACGCGGGTTGTGGCGGATTTAATGTGAATATTATGCTGCTCTCCATCCTGCGGGTTAAGATAATGGCCTGGTTAGACTCCATGTAAATAAATATAAATATGTTGGGTTTCCATGATATTTGCCGCTTTTTTTACCAAAATCAGAATTCAGGCCAAAGTTTGATTTCGGCAAAGGAGATATTTATATGATACTCTTCTTTCTTTCAACTTCACTTTTACAGATTACTTTACAATTCATATACAATTATTTGTTTTCTAGAATTTTTTGCCAAAAGTAATAAATTTTAAAGACTAAAAGGTTTTTATTTGCCATTTGCCATTGCCAGAACAGCATGAACTGTACAAGGATTTTTAATTTAATTTTATAGTTACGTATGTAGAACACGGTGTCGGAAAATCGCAAAGTAGCTTAATACATTTAAGTGTTTTGCTCAAACTTAATTTTCTTGGCGCAGTCCAAAATTATAAAGAAAATAAATGAAAATTTATGAAGAAAATGTAAATGTCTTTGCAGCAGCGAGAATCTTTATTAATTCATTCCATTTTAATAGAAAACTCGAACTTTGCAACAAGTTAATTAAATTGAATGAGTAATGTATCATATTTCCACCGTCTCAGAAGTATTATTACTATGCGGAATAAAATGGAGTTATGACATCGTGGACATGAAACCAATTATAGTGACCACGAATAATTCGTCAAAAAATTATTTATTGTACATTAGAAAATCTTTTTCATTAATATAAATAAGACAAATACGGTTAATTTTTATATTCTCATTGTAGACTAAAATTCGTCAGTTCTGCAGGCTTATTTTGCATTTTATAGCATAGTATATAATAATTATATTTCTACCCTGTGATTGTTCTGTATATTTGTATTGTATAATTCTTTAAATAATATTTATTAGGTCATCGAAAACACCCGACGGCGACAGAAAGCGGATAACATAAGTAAATATAAATAAAGTTAAAACGATAATCTGATACTATAAAATATAAGCATCATTACATAAACATAATGACAAGAATGATCTGAAAACCAAATAGTTTTTGTTGCAGTAAACCTTGCAAATTATGTCATTTGTAGTCAACGACTAAAGTAGATAAGTCAAAAAAATATTTTGGTTTTATTTTACCTTTTTTATTCGTCATCTGGCTCTTCTTTGTGCCGTATCCTCCCGGGAACCTCGACACAATTTCAAAACGTAAGTTAATCAGGGTGCATTGCGTTATTAGCTGTTTATTTGCAATTTAATAATAAGTACACTTAAATATTTTTACACTTAATTTGACATAATTATATTAAGAATTCAGTAAGTTTGTATTTTGAGTATATAGACGTTTAAAATGTTATTTCACGACTTATCATACTTCGAAAAACTTGTATATTTTGGTAGCAAGTAGCCAATGAAGTTTTATGAAATATATTTTGAAGTACGAGCCAAACTAAAACATTTTTTTTTCAATTCTTTTCCATTTCTGGCTTAAGTGCTTTAGTCTGTTGGCCTTAACATTATATCTTTGGATAGTAAACCAAAATTTTACTATTGCCCATTTACTGTTGAAATATTAAATAAACCCGTATTAGTTGAGTTCAAATATACAAGCAAGTTTTAAAGCGAAAAGCAGCATACCATCTCCTTATATTTGAAACTGTCTTGAACCTTTAAGAATATTTTAATAGACTTCAGCGGTATCGAGTACGTGTCAGTTGGGTACTATATTTTTATTTCGTTTATTTTCAGAATTTTTGATTTGCAAACAGTATATTTGAGTGTCAAACAGGATTTTGCATTTTTGCGAAATGGAAAACATAAGTCAGCGTCAGTTTGGTGTCTTTTGGTGTAACTTTTAATGTTACATTTGCAGTCATTCATTTGTTAAGTATATTCATTTCATTATCATTACCGTATCATTCATTTTCATTTTGTGACAGCCGACTGTCATCAACAAAATTAAAGTCTGCGGTTGGATTAAAACTATCGCAAAGAAAGAGCTTCCTTCTTGTTATTTCATAGAAAATAGACAAACAAAAATTATTTAATCCCTTTAAATTGGGAGCCGCGCTATACTCCCGGAAACTTAGAGAAAATTTCAAATTTAATTTTATCTGGATTACAGATTAAAGTAATAATGTCATAAGTTAAAACTGTTTATTTCTCTATATTTATATCTCTATAACAATAGTACTAAAGAACGGCCTTTGTGTTCTCAAATCTTAGAATTATTAATGGTTTAACATTTAAATCACATTGAAAGTGGCTTTCACGGAGTAAAGACATAATTAATACCACTTTATTTCATAAATTCAAAGCCTAAATTCCAAATACTTAAAACGTGATAAGCAAGCTTCAAATCACGCCAGATAATTTTTCAATTAGCCAAACAAATATTTGCGGGGCAGAATGAACCTTATTTGAATAAAATAAATTTTTTTCATTGAAAGCTAAACGGGTTGGGATGGAGGGAGTTGGTTTTGTTTGCCTTCCTTGGATTTGTGATTGTTATCCCGATCCTTTAGAGGACAAAAATATGGAAATGGTTTCCACGTCAACGATTACATTATGAAGGTGAAAGTAATTTATTAAGAATTTAGACTTAAAGATTTGAATATAATATATTTTATCGCCTAAAGTAACGTAGTCTAGAACTATAAACCGATTAATTGCCAATCCGTCCACTACTTAAAGCCTATCTTCAAAATATATTGAGTTTTAAAGTCGTCCAACCCTAGCACGATTTTGAACTCTAGCGTCTTCAGTAAAAGTTTACAATAGCTTAACAAATAGATCCGGTCCCTAAATATGAGCTTGCTAACTAGTTCACTAAACAACAGGGTTTTACACCTCATTACCCCGACTTAATCCAAGGGATGTTAACACATTTTGCTTAGAATTTCCGACACGACTGCGATACGATCGATAGACGATTTTATAGTTATATTATTGCTTATCTTCTCAGTTATTTATAAGACATTATTACTAATAATTCTGTATTTCTGTTTGCTACTAAATGATTATTATTAAATAAGTAATAAATAAATTACAATAATAAAAAAAATTGCTATAAATATTGTTATATTTATTTAGTTATTGATTTTTAATGAATAATTTTATTTTTAATATTATGTAAACTATATAAAGACCTTTTTGTGAACATTATGGATAGAAATATTTATATATTTATATTCTAGATTGTTTCACTTTCGTTTTCGGTCGTCAATGACATGAAAAGTCCTTCCTTATAAAACCCTTTTTTATATACAGCTCAAAGGCTCCAGATCCTTGCAGTTATTTAACTTGAAAATTCTGCAGCCACTGTATTTTAATTTGAACGATTTTAAATGTAATTATCTGACCTTTTTAACCTCCTATGAGTTGGCGTGAATGGAACTGTCAATCGCAGAACAATATTCTTATAAAATCTCTACAATTTTCCGATATCTTAATAAATATTCTTAAATTTGGTAGAGATAAATCTAGCAGATAATAAATAAGAATAAACGATCTTTGCGTTTTTTTAATTAATTAGAACAACCAATAATATATACACTGATACAAGCTAATTTAAGAAACAACCAAATATACAAACTATGCTTTCTAAATTATAGGTTACCACGTTGGTTAGGCTAATCAAGCCTATTTGGACAGAACAAATTACATTACTACAGATTACTGACATGTTTTGAGAGAAGTAATGACATCACTTTAAAATAAAATTTTATTGGGTACAGTACACGATCAAACTGCCATATCTTGAACCTTACGTCATAGTAAAATGTTCAAGGTCATTAGGAACTAATGGATTTAGATGGTTTAGAACCGGTGTAAAGGTAAATCAGATTATAGTTCTTCTCGCCACTAAGAGGGCGTATATGGGGCTCTCCCACGCTTGATACCTGGCTGCTGATACCTTCTAATACCCTTTGCAGAAGTAATTCTGCTAAATCAATTCATTAGATAACCTAATTGAAAACTGAAGCTGTCTCTTTTAAATAGTAGAGACTGATAGAGATGGTGACAGTTTGAAACCAGGACTAACTTTAGTCCATATTTTGTAATAAAACGTATCCGGCTATTTATAGATCTCTACGTATCTTGAAGTAACATGGTTCAATATCGCGTGGCAGACTTCAAAAATATATATATATAAGTTATACTTGTAGTATAACGTAAGTCACAAAATTTTCAATTTCGTTACGTACAAAATAATACTAAATTAGCTTACCATTAGTCCATAATATATACTCCATTACTTTTAAGGCAACTTCTATACTGACCTCTTAAACACGTTGTAACATACGTAAGTAAACGTACTTATATGGTTTTGATCATTTGGCCAAGGTTGCGCAGCTTTTGAAATAAAAATAAAAAACCCAGTAGATTTTGTGAATATCGTCGACTTTAAAAAGATCGTAAGATCTAAAAGGAACTTTACACAACAAACTCATGGAGCGTTAGGTATGTTGATCGTGAGAAATTATGGTCGATTCAACCGGCATTGTACAAATAAATGTGCGAACAGCTTTAAAAGCGATTAGTAAAGTAGATTTATTTTAACGGGTGGACTGTTTGTTTATGTCGATTTTTCTAAGTTCTAGTTCAACAACATCCTTACGCCTCAGGAGTTTGTTGTGTAAATTTTTTAGATCTTTTAGATCATACGATCATTTTGCAGCTATATTTTATATCATCTGCAATAGATATTGTAAATAATGTGAACAGAAGCTGTATCTACTGATTCCGAACGCACTGTCTCATTTAGTATTCGTCTGCCTAAACGTGACCAAGTTATTTTTTAATTTATAAAAGCTCAGCATATGACTCGACACTACCTGATGATAAGCAGTAGAGTCCATATGTGAAGGTAGCTAGTGCAGCATGCCACATACTGCCCTAGCCACCCTCACTTTGCTCATTTCATCATCTCATCATCATTCTAGTAGTAACGTGATATCGAAAACTCGAGTTCATACGTGCTTTGAAAGGCACATTAAACTCATGTACCCGGTTGGCAATCACTATCATACACCAAGCCACATTAGGCCTGCGTAGTAGTATTTCAACTGAAATTCTTCACGAGTATCTTCCTTGTAGGAAAAGGTCCTGTGCCCAGCAATGGGACGAAAATAACAATAACAATTCAATTCTAATAAATGCTATCACGTACACAGTAAAAAGAAATCAGTATTAGAGACATGGCTATAAAAAGAATAATCATCTTAATAACTATGACAGATCGTGAAAGTGAACTGCTCATTTAAAATAATTTTATAATGAATAACAATATATTTGTTGGCCATCTGGTCGAGTTGTCAGAACCCCTATCTACTTATCCACAGGTCCCTCGTCTGAATCCCGGTAGGGCCAGATATTTCTATGATGAGTACGAATTTTTGTCCACCGGTCATGGATGTTTATATGTATTTAGTATTTTGCAGATATTTATATTCACATTACTATATTTTTCCGGTACTTTGGGCTAGATAGTAAGTGAGAGTGTGAGTGTTATTATATATATCTTGGTTCCAATAATGAATAGCCAACTTTGTGGTCATTATCATATCTTCAACATATACATCCCACTGACCTTTAAGGTTAGAAAACTGTCTCAAATCCTATAAACTGATCTACCATTATTACATTCTGTAAAAAATATGTAATTTTTTTATATATAAACTTTCAGATACGTGTGAGAAGCAATACGCAAAATGGGGAATATATTCTCGTAACACATTAATGATAATAAAAAATCCATTCATGTTCCGCGTAATGCTTTTTATTGCAGGGCAAAGTATTCTCACGGCGTTGACAGACAAGCAACGAATCAAGTATAATCCAACCCAATTGCAGAGCAATGAAATTTTTACGTTTCTGTGCGGCTGTGGCAGCCGTTATTAACGGGTGGCTTTCTCATATGATGTCACTACGGTCAAGTAATAAAACTTGCCATTTACGAAAGTAAGACAGAAAACTTGATGGCTTGTTTTTATTTAGACTTTTATCGTCATTAATTTGCTTGTTGAATGTGGCATTAAATTAATGTTGTGTCACTTAGGCTTAGTTAAGTTGGCGACAAGCGAGGTGGCATTCCGATCATAAAGTTGACAGTTAATCCCCATAGTATTGACGTGGAAGTGCATTTTATCTTTATTTTTGTCGCAAATGTTTTTTCCACAACGCCCATTTGAAACACAACGACGCAGACAAGTCAGAGTATCGCCCGCGCTTCACTGGAGTGTACCGCTGATGGGCCGCTCTCTTCACTGTCGCTGTGTTTCTGACTTGGTAAGTAGTTCCATAAAAACCTTCATATCTAGTATACCTTACACATCTGCGCCGTTGCCCTACTCGCCGCTGACTTCTTGCACGAGGCTTAGAGAAATCTAAGTTAAAAATGAAATGATGTTTGTTTTAAGAAATTTTTGTTTTAACATTTAATTACAATTTTGAACGATAATTAGTATCATAGTTTTACTGTACAAGCGGAAAATGTAAAAGCTGAGCTTAAAAAAAATATTTGCTTTGTTATGTATGTTTACAATACAACTTAGTTACAGCGATGTCAAAATTTAGCTTTGAGTACTTCGCTTACATTTTTATACGAACCCACCCGCGAACGCCAGTTCGACTAGCGAAGAGCGACTGACAACTATAAAATTTGTATCATTATGGTTTTGATTGGTAACGAGAAGAAAAGTTGCTTAAAAAACCATTGCCAAAATCATTAAAGTCCAAAGCGTATTAATTTCTCAAATAAAAGAGAAATTAAAAGAAGTCGCATCATTAATTACCAAACCATTTATGCTGGATTTCAATAAGACATTTACGGATAGTTTAATTACAAGGCCATTAATTATGACCTATCAAAAAAGTAAAATTAAAAATCAAAGCTATCCGTAAACGATAGACATTTGTAAATTTTTTAACAGGTTTCTTGGGTAACTGTCTAAATTATTTCTTTAGTACAAGAGAATTTTATCATATTGCTAGACAATGATCTTCAAGATTGCCTTAAGCGCAAACGTGAATAACTAGCGTTGACACGGATTAGTCTTTACAAAAAAGAAGTTAAAAGCATACGTGATAAGAACATTACGTCAATATAGCATAGATAATTCCGGTAAAACAACACCCTGATATCACACCTGACACGAAAATGGTTTTGTCTACTTCGAATGATGACATTTCAAAGTAATCTTGACTCAGTGACTGGAGCTCTATAAAAAATTAGATTTCTATGTAGACTAACCTCTTACAAATCCTGATACCACAAGTACTGGTGTCAGAAAACATTAAATTTTATTCCATTTCCATAGAGGTTTTCCAATCTAACTTATTCAACTTCAGGAAAAGTTACACCAGAAAGATTTATCAAGACTGAAAGCGCTTCGAAGTAATGGTGCCGGGACAAATCAAACTACTAACAAACATCTAAACACGTAAACTTTGCACAAAACAACTGTCAGCGAAACAGAACTTACTATAAGTGCAAACTTAAACAATTACCGCAAAAAACGACTTTAAACTTTGTACTGTTGACATAAGATCTATCTTAGAGGAAATGTTATATTTGAGGTTTCAACTCAATATTTCATAGAGACGTCGTATAGTATACCTGTACTAGGGTTTCTCGTCGAGACAAGAGCAATAATGTATTTGAAATCAAATAATTTCGACGAAAAACACGAAGATACGGCTGAATCTGAGAGAGAACCATAAAAATTATCAGAGCCTATTTTGGCCCACTGTATTAAAAAAAACTCGTCCTATGATTTAATAGGAACTCGTTTATTATGAAAAAGGTACAACCTGTATACCTTAATATTACATCAAATTCCTTAAATTTAGTTATAACACGGACACCCACACACACGCACATACCCACATACACCCACACACACACCCACACTCTCACACACACCTACACACACACACACACACACACACACACACACACACACACACACACACACACACACATCTATTATATTTTTACGAGCTGAGATAATAACTGCAGGTACAGTCAATGACTTCTGTATACATAGTTCAATATTGTATGATTTAACAAAGATATTTGTATTATTAAGCCAATAAACTGTCTTTCGGAACTGAAATGAACGCCACAAATTCAGACAGGAATCGAATTCAATATTAGTCTGGATGTTATTACTGTTATGAGTGTATTTCGCCCGTCAATACGAGAGCTCGCCTCTTATTTTAATCGTGAAGTTCAGTTTCGTGCCAATATCCAAAATCCAGCACGTCCCTGTGGGTGATGGGGGTAAGCTTGCTATCAACCTGTCACTCGGCCGAAATAGTCTGTTACTACCCCAATCTGTTCCCATTCTCTCATCAAGACCATGCGCCTTATTGTGTAACTTCATATCTATATCTATAGTTTTCCTCTTTAAAAACATTACTGCGTAAATATGGCGTACGTCAAAATGAAATCTACAGCGAAAGGTTCAGATTAGACTATAAGTAAAAAAAATATCGCAGATTCAATAGTAAGGGTGCCCAAGTCAAACTTGTAGAGTTATAATTCCGCCGTAAATCCTTTAGGACATTAAATTTATAAGTCGGGGAGCAAGAGTCGGAAAGATAAGCGCGGCTGCATTTGTAATGAGACGAACTTCAATGAGCTCTTAAAATATACAGGGACGACTACATGCATCACGGTGCAAGTAAATATTTTTTTTAATTGTAATAATGCAAATTTTATATTTGAATAATACTCCTTATTTATCATTTTGAACAAAAATAGTTAAAGTTTATGTTTAAGAATTAAAATTCAGGTTGTTTAAATCTATTTTTTAATCCATTTTTTATCTCTTAAAATTACCAAAACTACTAGGTATTACGATTATAATAGCTAAATATGAATCCAATTGGAGTAATATATTAATTTTAACAGAAACCCACAAAATACCAATATACTTAACATATTTTATATTCAAATAACTATTCTACATTCATATTCATGAGTTATAAAAAAAGATAAGGGCGTTGTCTCTTACTGCCAATATCCGCTGTTTTAATAATAATAATAAGATTTAGTCCCATTTGTCATAACTATCAGACTAAAACTATTACGTTTTAGTCGCTTTAATTCAGAGGTCGTTTAAAAATAAATATAATATGGATAATCTTAAAGAAAAGGTTAAAAAATATTAATTCAATATAGTATAGAACTTATTGGTAAACTATTCTCTATGTATTTTTCTTTTTGAATTGGTCGTTCTACAATAAAGATATATTATGTTCTATTATATGAAAAATTTTCCAACTGACATGCTATTTCAAAAGTGTCAGTTTTCCATCACCGCTACTTCGGATTACTTTTAATAGATGGCGTTAGGCTTTCAATAGAAGTGGTTGTAGATGATACGAAGTTCACCAGGTCAATTACTATTTATATATCTTTCTTGAATTCATACCAATTCAAATATACGAGTATATTTCTATCTCCTTAACTGCGTACTTCTTGGCTTACATCTCGTCTGATCGGAAGAAAATATGGCCGAAGGTGGAAGCAAACTACACCTAGATTTCTCAAATGCAGAGAAACTATCTTACCTCTAACTGCGGGAACGTTTACTTTTGAATATAGAACATAACATTATTAAATTAACAATAAATATTATTAATAATTAAATAAACAATATTAAAAGATAACTCTTTATATTAGATTCACAATTAATTCGCTTAAATAAGGACTGGACTACATGTAAAGCGCTGAAAACGCTGTAAACATTTTTGTAATGGACGCAGGTAGATGTAGGTAGCTAGTGAATATGAGGAATTTAAATTAAATTCCTCAAATAAAATTCAAAAATGTTCCTCGTTCCTCAACAACTTTCTACAATTTACAAATGCGCAATAAGATGCCTTTCAAGCGCTACTTGCATCGCTTCCCCAAGTTTCTGATGCAGAACTTGGTCAACGCATACGGCCCAAGTTCTAGAGTAGTTCCAAATAGTATATTATAACAGCGCAATGTCCGTTAGCTCGAGCCATAACGGCTTGTCGATTACATTTGAGAAGTTCTACTATTCACTCAAACAGAGTCCCGTACACACACAAAACAAGATAATAGTGGAAAACCTTTGTAGCTTGATCTATTCCAAAGTGTGAAAATTCCAAAGTGAATTTTTCAATGTAATTTTAGTGAGTTGGTTCGCGATAGCTTTTGATTTTAGTGATATTGATATTATATAGTATTTATTCGTACCTGAAGTAGGTTAGAGGGGAACCTGTGGTACGGATTACTTACCCCTTTACTTACTTTTCTGCAGGAGCAGATAAAGAAAATAGGTACAGTGTTTCTGCTGGATAATATATTATAAACTCCAATATTTGATTTGAAGAATCCAACTTAGGAACCCCTTATAATAATGAAACAAAGAGAAGAAATTATTTTTGAGAAAATCAACAAAAGAATACACAGATATTATGTCGTTTTCCGGTTCTCTTAAGCGAATGAAGCGAAAAATACTCGAAAAGATTTAAAAATCTTTTCGATTATTTTTAACCAAAATCAAAATAGCATGTTCGAGCAAGTCGAGAATACTGACGGTCACCCATTTAACTTTGCTATCTTTGACCATAGAAACTTGCCACTCAAACGATAATAAAAAGGTTTAACGTAAGTTGGATAACTACTTCAATTGAATTTAAATAGTTATTCAATTCATAATTTTAAATAACTTTTTCAGTTGGCGCAAGTTGATTCAAGAGACAATAGAAAGTGTAGCTTTGTTGATATTTAGTTTGGTTTAAAACGTTTTTTTATATTTTAGGTAAGTACAGTTTTATAATATTTTTTTAGTTCAGAAAGCGTATAGCAGTAAATTTAATATATTCATTATTAAAACTTATATACTATATACCTTATAACTTATATATAAAATACAGAAAACCCGTGAAGTATCGTATATATTTTATTTTTGGGCCATGTAAGTGTCTTAATTAATTACCGATATAAATAATATAGAATCTATATTTATTATTATTATCTATATTATAGATATAACCATTCTGTGGTATTTTGTACAAGTAATTGCCTAACAGAGCGACAGAAAGATCCAAAATCAAAAGGTTTCAACAAAACTGTTGATTTTGTTTGTACCAACGCTTTATGAAGAAATTGGAGAAGACTGATAGAAACCAAATGTTGGTACTGCTTTAAATAAATAATGAAAAGTATAATTTTGGGGATTAAGTATTGAATTTAAAAAATTGTAAATAATTAGTTATCATTATCAATATTATTAATAGCTCATACAAGTCCTCACCGAGTTACTCGAGCCTAACCCAAATTCGGGGTATTGGGCCGTAGTTAACCACGCTAGCCAAGTGCCGGTTGGTCGACTTCACACAACCTAAAAAAAATTTCACCGGTACATACAAGTTTCCTCACGATGTTTTCCTACATCGTAAAAGCGTCGAGTAAACGCACATAAGGTTTCCAAAATTAAAAAAAAAAACGAACTGCTATCCCCAGCACAGCAAACAATGACCTTATGCACTATGCTACTGACGCTCATCATTAAATAATTAGTAGGTAGCATGAATTGTTGAATTTTGTATCTGAATAAATACTTCTTTAAATTTAAAGGACAGTATCTCACAGGGGACAGGAAAAAATCGCGCTGTCCCTCTTTTAAGCACACAGTCTCACTGAACAATTTTTGCCAACATGATCCACCCATTTCATGTGACGAATTTCGGTAGATGTAAGACGGTAATACATCTAAGTCCCAACACTTCTTAACAGTAATTTCTGACGTGTCCTCATTTCTCATAGCGAATATAGGGGACTTTGGAGTCGTGAAAATTCAAGAATCCTTTGACAAAGTACACTCATTTCTGTCCTTCATATTCACAGACCTGAAAGAACTAGACAGTGGTTTAAGGCATAAGAGATACAGGAAATCAAACCTTTTATTTCTATTTTATTTAGATGTAAGATATTTTTGGTACATCATGAACTCAATGGTGTTGTTAATAAAGTTTATCTTAAATAAAATGTAACAACTGTATAAGTGTATAACAATAAAATGTAATGTAAATACATGTACAGGGCAAATTAAAAACACATAATAATGTGAAATGTTCTCAATATTGCCCAGATAGAATGAGATTATCCAGATGGAAAAATAATTATTTTAACTATATAATTGTTCCATTTTCCTATAGTAAAAATATGTTCCTATTTTGCTTTATCATTTTCGCCTTAAATTGTATTCTTCTTCCAATATCAAAACTGGTCGCAAATTGTAGTTATAAATCTTGGTTGTTCGGCCATACGTCAAATAAAACATAAACCATGCTGTAACATGAATACTCTAAGTAGCCAGCGCGATACAATTAAGGCGAATGACACGTATAGACACGTATATACGATCTCTGTTAAATTCAGTCTGAAGAATTATTTGTTTTAACCTTTCTACTGGCGGACTCCTATTGTCACTAAGTACTCTTCTGGCAGCTAAATATCAATGTCTCAATATATTTATATATTTTAAAAAATAATAGTATAGGTGCTAATAGAAGTAAGCTTACTAACTTAAATTCTCTCACTATCTCTCTATCTGTAAATGGAATATTGAAACAAGCTGCAAGTATGTAGTGTTGATAAAATTTCTAAAAAAAATAATATCTATATTATTTTATGTGAATTTGACAATAAACTTATGAATTGTACCAAACGTTAAATTTTAACTCAAGTACCATGACCCTCTTTGAAATATAACTGTAGTTAATCTTAACAGCGACTTTAGCTTTTGATACGAGTCTAATTTGTAACAGCCCTTGATCACTAACGAGTGTAGTGGATCAATGTCAGGGTTCATTGTGGTATATTATGTTCATTGTATTATTTTACCAGCACAACTTACAGGTGAAGGGCCGATGAAAATACGGAATTGACGTCACGCACAGAGAGTTTTAGCATAGCAAAACGAATGACTAGGCCGTCTTCATAGAAGACGTATATGTTTGTGTTGCAATGCTAACGAACGCACAGAGTGACCAATTTATCAGTGCAAAAAGTGCGCCAGGCTCGATTGTCTGCATCGTACCATTATAATTTATTCACGTTTATTTATTTAATGCTTTATGTTTTTAATCTGAAAAACAACTTTATGTCGTTAATATTTTTTTATCATTATCTGCAGATATAAACGTCACTACTGAACTCTACCCTTCGCACACGAGACAAACGTCTGAGGATCTTGGGCCATACCACCAACAGACTGGCCCAATGCAGCTTGGTGGGTGAAAGCGTTTAAGAGCTTAACGGGCCTTCTTAAGTACGGAGAAGCTTGAGATAGCAAATTTATTGGCCCATCCAGTGACCCAAAGCCCAAATTGGTTTTTTTTCTTTTGAAATAAAACAATGCGTTTGAACCAATTCGCAAACGAGCTTCGCATTTTTTGACTTTAGATAAATTATACGAAGAATGAATTTTAAACATAGTAATAACAATTGAAACACAAAAAATATTTTGTAAGAATCACGAATTGTATTAATTGCATTTTTTAAATAATAACTATCGGAAATACATATTAACTCAGGCCAGCTCATAGCGACAACCCTACATGAGTAGGCTATTATAGCTCGCAAGGAGTCTGAGTCAGCTTACAGTTTCGTTTTACTTAGGTTTTAGTGACTCGTTTTTTTTAATACGCACCTACATTACATTCTCTTATAACATATACTCCTTTTAAATAGGCATAAAAACCCACTTTATGGGACGGGTAGAACCCACTTTCCATTTTTTATTTGATTCAGTTGAAAATATTATTATTTTTAGAATGTGGTTTAGTTTATTACTTTAAATATTTAATGTGATATTCATTATCAAATTCTTAACACTATAAATTTCACAATTTCTCCAACAAACTGTCTCTTTGCTGCTGTATAACAGTAAATATTATCAAAGCTCCGACTGCGAATCGAGCTAATATTGGAAAACTGTCTCTGTTCGGCCATCATAAAATGAAGGTAAATTGACACTGAGATGTTCAAAGACAACAGCACTATTTGCTGTTACAGTGCATGATAGTTACTTTACTGGTATTTTTTACTTAAATCTCAAAAAATTGTTAAAATTTAACCTAAAAGTAATAAAAGAATGATTTCATTTGCTTAAACAAGTTTTGATTTGAAAGGTAACTTTTTAAAATTCATTGAAATAAATCTACATAAGGTAAGATCTTACATACACTCGATTTTGAATAAAAAATACCTATTAAAAATGAAAATATTACTATGCCTCAATACTAGAAGTTTGGTGCTTTTATCTTCTTGAATCTGATTGTGTGTCAAAATATTTACTATTCTGAAAGCACACTGCGTTAGAACAAAGCTTAATTATCTATTTACGTGCTTGTTATTTTATTAAGTACAATGAAAGCACTGTTATTTTATATTACTTACGTTTTGATCAAGATTTTCTCCGCCACTTCGTAATATTTTAAAGATACATATTTAATTAATCAAAAGACCGTTTTAGCATGTCTCAAACTAGGTGACGATTTTTTTAGTTTTTTTTAAAGCAATATTAAGGAAATGACTAAATTACACCTAATGGTAAGCATAAATGGAGTCGAAATAAAAAGGTGACTACTGCGAGTGAAACTATACACAACACTAGCCAACTTGATTAACTGACTTATGCTTCTTCACGCCTCTTTCGAAGGACACAGGTTTGTAAGAATAATGGAAATTTAATTATAAAATTAAAATTATAGAATATTTTAAAAATCTTTAATGAACAAACACAAACCTGATACAATTTTCTTAAAATGTATGTATAAATATAAAAATACTGTTATGACTTTACAATTCTGTAAATAAAGTGATTATTGTTTTTTTTTATCATGCGTACACGACCATATTAACAGATTTCATGATTTCAACAGACAGTATCGATAAAATTCCAAGCTTACAAACGAAACAATGTCCATATAAATGAATTATAAAAATCCTTGACATACAATCGCGTTCCCAAAAGCTATCAGTACACGGAGCATTATAAATCCCTTAATTTGTGATTTCCGTGGCTGTACCCAACTGGGGACCGACCACAGCATGATAAATAGAGGTCCGAGGGTCCAATAGGCCCCTTATTTCATTAACATTAATTATTCCTAATACATCTGTTCCCCACTTATCTAATACCCATATTTTGACCCTGACAGGCGTTGGAGCAAAGATACTGAACGTCATAAAGAAAATTCACAAGAGATTTGTAAGCATTTTGATGGTGTTTCAGGATATTATCATTGCACGTTTTTAATATGAAATGTACGAATTATATTGTCCTTATAAGTGTCCCTAACTATTTGTATACTTCGGAATGTTAGCATTTTTTCCTAATTCTTTCTCCACTTTTTATACCACCTTAAGTACAATTATCATCATCTTAAATACTATATCAATATTCTTTTTCAATAGCATAACCTTTGGTCACTACTACACCATGTCACCGCAACATCTAACCAAAAGACGACCGCCGGCGGTATCTCCTCTAAAATAAAATAAATAATTGTTGTGAACACTAATGAAACATGAAATTCCTTTGTTTTGTGACATACTTCCGAGAAACTCGAGATTTTAATATATTATTGTTTCTGGATTGTATGGCTTCAAAGGCTTTCACAACGGTATTACAATTTATGTGTTTTTTCTAATTTTAAATTATTACAAC
Organism: Acentria ephemerella; assembly: GCA_943193645.1. Lineage (NCBI taxonomy): Eukaryota > Metazoa > Arthropoda > Insecta > Lepidoptera > Crambidae > Acentria > Acentria ephemerella. The sequence goes on along the minus strand of OW971886.1, from coordinate 1,916,763 downwards.
TCAAAATCGCTTGATACTATGCGGTAAGGTAAAATCCTAAGCGTAGCCGTTTAAAATTTTAAGGTGGATAGCATTTCTCCTGAGATAGGAGTTAAAAAAGCTATATAAGAGCTATATAAGCTATAAAAGATATATTCTATTCTATTCTATTCTATAAGTGTAATGTAAAAGCTGAATAGAATACAAATTAAATACAAATTATGGTGAAGAAATAACAATGACGAAATAACAATGATGAATCAGCTCGACGAGCGTCCTTTAATAGATAAAAGCATGAAAACAAAGAAGGAAGATCATGAAGTTATCAAATCATTTACAAAACTGATTACAAATTCATTGAACATAATTGAATAACCATTTTTAAATTATCGGCTTTATAAATTTATATTTAAATCAAATATTACATAACTAAACCAAAGTTAACCAAACCAAAGTTCTTGCGCCGCTTCTTCTCTGCAGCTACTAATTCGTCGAAGCGGTAGTAGGGTTGATTGGGAATATGCATACTAGTGTTATTTTTAATTTTAAAATAAGTATTATTTTAAAATTAAAACTAACAATTTATTCAGTACATATTTAAATACTATAACTGAGACAATTAGTAAATGCCCGGTTGATACCCAGTAAAATTATGACTATTGCCTTTATAATTATATTTATTTATTTTCTTATACATATTCCCTGTTGTGACGATTTAAAAGAGCTTAGTAAATAAGTCAATTTAAATAAAGTTATTTTTGACTTTTGACTTTGACTTATGTTTCATAAACCGTAAAATTATCAGCGTAACAAAATAAGACTTTATTACGTAATCTTTGTGGATTTTAGGCGATGAAATCCTTATTAACTTGAATTCGGGTCCGATTCTAGTACATAATCATTTTGAAAGTTTAAATGCTAACTTATTTTGATTAAGCATTACAGTTTAGAATCCGCTTAGCATCATGTGTTTTGTCACGTTCTATCGAATGACATTTCGAATTCGAGCAAACGAGATAAACACTGCATAACTTCGTATGAATTACAGGGATTATAATTTAGTAACAGTAAGTGCTACATCTAGGAATAAATTTATTTCCATTATTAGGGTACTGATACAGAGTTGAAATGAGAGAATTGCATTTCTTTACTATTCATCTGCGATAGATTTTTCAGATTATATTAAGCTAGTATTTGTAAGAGATCTATGCATAAATCAGCTAGTAAGTACTCATACTGCCGAAGAAAACAGAGAAGCCTTCTCTGTTGCTTATATCATCACTACCAAAGACGACATGTGAAAATAAATAATTATACCCTTCAAGCTTCTCAAGATAAATGGTGTAAATATGTTCCGAGATTGAATTTCTCATCTTCCCAACAAACCGTGGAAATTATTATGTCGCTTGCAGTGCCGTGGCCGTCTTCATCCGAGTCGATTGCTCAATTTATCAATACAGCTCGCTTATCATAGATTACGCGTGCTCATTTGCCAAGAACAGATAAGACAAAATGAAAAAATATACGAATAAAATGTTTATAATTAGCTTAGTGTTATAAGAATATATGTTACCTAATTCTCAAAATAGTAAATAATATATTTGATTTGGAGCTTCGCTATCTATTGTTTTTGTAATCATGTTAACATCAACTCCAAAAAATCATAATATAGAATAATCATATAGGCAAAAATAGTACTAGTGTTTTGAAGTCTTTAGTTGTGTTTAAGATTTTTCTTTTCACAATTTTAAGTGATAAGATTCTAAGATCTAAGTTAGTTGACGACAATAAGACAGCTCATTGTCGTTAAAATAGTTGAATAAATTTATATAAAAAAAATATGAACTTTGAAGGTAGTCCTCAATTTCCCTGGTATTTCACATGGGGTTATCAGATCATGACTTAATCACAATTAGTGGTCCAAGAATTTTGGTAATCAATTCCCTATTGACAAAGAAATAAAAGTACATACATACAAAAAAAATACATATAGTAATAATACCTGTAGAGACATTCAATCATATTTATAATTGTGTAAATATATTGTATTGTTGCTATTTATGTAAATTTTATATTCATATTAATTAACAGTATTTACCCAAAACAAAATCTACTGGTTACCAATAAAACACACTTCATACATTTATGATAATTTATTTTGTTATTCTATTTGCATCATTATTAACTTAGTTTTGAGTGAACTTAGTATTGAGTGAACTTAGATGCATATTCACATTATACTTAATTTTTAAACATTACACAAATACACAGAGAGAGAGAGTGAGAGAAAAATAGATAGAGAGAGATGTCTCTCTCGTGTATACCCATACGCATACACAGCTGTTCGTGTGCGTGCTCTTAAACAAACCCTTTTATAGTAATGTGTAGTTCATAATACCCACTGTATTATTTTTAGATTACATTCTGATTACAATTTACTACGTTATATTGTTAGACTAATAAAATAAAGATGACGAGGGCTTTGGTTTCGATTGGAAATTCGCCCTGCTTGATCTCGGGTTGATCTTGTTAACTTTACTATCTGAGGTTTTTTTTCATTTTAGAGAATTCCCATAAATAATTAGTAACGCACAAAATGTATTTCAATGACTAGCTAACTAAAACATATGTTGAATTTTTTTTAGTATTTCATTATCAATTATTAGTATCCCTAGATTGAAAAAATCTATCTAAAACTTGGAGTCTAATGAAATAATGATTTGCAAATCCATTAATTTATTTATGAATTGCAGCTAGGTTCTCCGTTTCTCGTAACGAATCTAGTAACGGAGAACCGAACTATTTCCGAGAATTACTTGACATTTACCTTATCCATTCCACCGATATTTAACGTATCCTATTGTGCCTAATACCACTTCTGATGCGGTAGTTTATCACCCTGGAAGATACGAAGTCGACCCTCGATTTATTTCTAGCGAGAACGACTCGCTGTATCACTTACGTAAGATTTACCCTTACCCTGGCTCTGGCGAGATATTGCCTTCCAACACCCGATTACGATGTTTGGCTTCCAGATTGAAATGATGAGAGATCGGAATGATCTACTAAAAGTTGCACAGATTAAGCCAAACTAATAGAGCAGTTTAATCTGTGCAGTTTTCAGGTATAAGATATGATAGGTTTTGACTTTTGACTGAGTTCATCCATGAGCCGTTATGAAAATAAAAACAAGATATGTCAATCTGAAACGAGAATGTAATCCACGACCTCTTACAATCCTGGTAACTGAGCTGAGTTATCCAGGCCATATCCATATATTCTTTTAGTGTATCGGATTTAAGTAATTTTTCTTTTATACATTTTATGTTAGCGCGACCCAGTGACAGCCTAAATCTATTTATAAATAAGTTGTTCCCGCCTACAGTGTTCATAAAGCAATACCTTCCGTACCTTTGAAACGGACTCATATATCTACTCGGTGTATCGCTGCGAATGTCATACTTATGTATGACGAGAGCTTATGATTGTGATCCCAATTAAGACTAGATAACTTCATACAACATTCTAAATAAATATAATACCTAATTATTTTTCTTATACAAAACTACCCAGCCAACTTAAGAAAAATAAAAGAAAACACATTGTTTCTTATACTATTTTCCAAAATGATTGACATTTAAATAATTATCTATATTATTATTTCATAGACAAGCCAATTTTGTAATACCTTCTTAAAAATACTCCCTAAAACTTTATGACATAAAAAAATCTAAAACCAAGTAATTCTGCAAAAAACTTAATCCCACAAAAAAACAAAATTAAATACACTAAAAAAGTCAGCGATTTCCGTCCTCCAGCCGGAACGTTCATATTTTACGCCCAAAATCAAGAGCGTGACACTGTTTATATTAAATTCAACAGAGAAGGATTAAAATATTGAATAGCAGAGGAGAAATTTGGTGAAAAAAGCTCCGGCCGCTTAAATTATTCCGGCACAATCACTGGTCGCCTCATTTATTCATATGAGGCTCGGCGGATGCGCGGATCTACAGTTGTTATTTACATTAACATCTTGTCCGAAACAATTTTGTTTCAACCTAACCGTAGAATTGGTAAACTGACGAGCTTTTAGACAGGGAATACTCTTGCATTGACGTTTGGATTATTTGTTTATCTATAAACTAGTCTTATAGCGAATTATTAAGATATAATCATTATTATTTTTATAAACTCAGAGAAACGTAAAAAATAAATTTAATTTAACTTGCTTTTTCGCTCTATGTTCGCTCTCTTTTTTTTATACAAATACAAAGTCTTTTTATCCTTGGTTGGCAATTCGCAATAGTTCAATCAGTTTTAAGTTAATCCTTATTACTTGTATTAAACAAATCCAAACGATAGTTTTAAGTTTTATAACCCCTCCAAAAAAAACGAGCCTAGTGGACAATAACGTTATATTTTATGAACTATATAAAATGTTTATTTTACTAACTTATGTTAGTATAAAACACCCACAAGAAATTATGAAATTAACAATCCCATATATCGGAAGTGTTATCACATACAAAATACTATAAATTTAGCTTTACTATAGAAATGAGAGGCAAAGTAAATTTATTCTAGCGCAAGAATCAAGTCAGTCGAACGGAAAACTTTCATTAAATCCAGTTAGAAGAAATATAAGTAATAATTATGACCTCAATAACAATTCAGAATAAAAAAACTATTCTATTTCGAAAATCAAACATAAATTTGTTGAAGCACCCCAGAAAGTAATAAATACTCCTGTTGGTGATATCACGGTCTTAGCCTTATCACAGCGACTTACGAAAATGAGAATGAATACGAAACTAGAAATAGTTTTACTAGAATACAATTTGTGAGGCCGTATGAATTTGTTTATTTGGGTGTTATCGTATCATATTTAATTGAGACAGGGAAAGGGTCAATTAATAATAAACAACATATAAATGCAACAGGACAGATTTCAAATGGCGCAAATTACGAAAAAGCAAACGAATATTACTTAAAATCGAATACAGAGTGTACGAAGTGGTGGTCACAGCTCCTATTTATGTTGCATTAAGTGTTAAATTAGTCTGTCTATTAGAGCTTTCTATATTTCCTGCACTACTGACTTAAACTTTATGGCATACAGATAAATGATTATGATGTGCAGATATTTAAATTTAATACATAGTTGACATGTGCGGATACTTAATTTAGAACTGAACCCAGTCGTTGCCGCTTACAAGACTCTTCCAATACACTAGCTAGGAGACTAAGGAGAACATATCCACTCAACTTTTCAATATTTTCGTTTGTCTTTTGTTTTTAACTTAGATAGATAGATAGATAAAACATTTATTTCCATCTCTACATCACACACAATCCATCCAGACAGTACATAGATAAAAGAAGAATAAGACAAACATTTTATAATAAGGTATTAAAGACCTTTGTGTGCGCTGCAGAAGTGCAAAAGGGTCGCAACTCAGTGACTAATTTTGTACACATCGGGATGTGAACAAAGCACTGATAATCAGCTACAACCCGAGGGCTTTTTAAAATTAAATTATAGATAGAAAAAAACAATTAAATATCAAACGTGTCTAATTAATATAACTAAGATGTGTGAGATATTAGATAAATAAAATAAGATAAATATTGTGTATTTTTAGATAATAAGAGTTTATGATAAGTAGTGAGCTACGTAAAAACAATTTGAAACCTGATAGTATAATTAAATGTCTATATCAATTATTTTATACTATAATGCTATCGATTAAACTTCAATTTAGTTTTCTGATATGATTTTTACCTAGTTAGCAATAATACAGTAGTTTATATGGGAATCCGTTTATTACATATTTACACATTTAGATATTTCTTATAAGTTTTTAAAAATAGTACAGTATTTCTATGAAATCTATAATGAAGCAGTCAAATTTATTGATTTATTTATAACTGAACACAAAAGCAAGTTTTACACGTCCATTCTAAATATAGAATTATGTCGTTATTGAGAAACAAATTGTTTTTCGTTTATCATAGGAACCAGTGATGAGATATTAGCGTATTGAAAGAAGAAGATGGAAATTACGCGAGGAATAATTAAGCTACAGCTTATTCTATATTTAGTTTAAGTTAGTAACGTACTAAGATTTTAATCCACTTCCAGGTTTACTTGAAAGACCTTTTAAGAAGAATTTTGGTAGATATGCGATTGTTGCTTACAAACGCAGAACTATTCCAACCCACCAATAAGAATAGCCAATTACATCTAGCTGCAGAACGTGTTGCGCTGTGATCTTGTCTTAACAAAGTTTCCGTGAAGGATTTCTCACTAATGCTCGCATACGTACCTATACGTTCCTTTGTACCAGTACGTTTACACGGATTTTCGTTTCTTTCTAACTGACTTCAAAAAGGAGGAAGTTCTTAATTCGGTAGTTTTCGAATGCAAAATGTCAAATGCCAAATGTATTAAAACACTGTATAATTACTTTACATGACTTATATAGCGGTTAAAATTAAACACCTAACCGTGGACTTAAAAAGTAACATCTTTACTCATCGTGTACCAACTTTGTATTATATATATATATATATATAAAAATGATCAGCAAATGATTCTACACCGCCTGATGGTAAGCAGGAGTCCATACGTGAAGGTTCAGCATGCAAGATACTGCCCTAGTCAACTCCTCTCTGCCAAAAAAGTTGTATGACGAAGAGAATAAATGTGTCGGTAACGAATTCCACGCTGTGTGTGATAATGAAAATGAAATTATGGTTATAGATGTATTTTAATTACAATGAAAAGATGACCTTAGCGTTGGCTTCATAAAGATTATATTTCCTCACATTAAGTGTATTGGTCGGTATTTTCTGAGAAATACCTATGTTGTTCATTATCGTTTTCGAGCACAAATAAATAATAATCTGTAGAGTTTTGCAAATTAACATTTGTATTATGGTATTACGTGTTTTTCTCATATGTTTCTAATATGTAGGAAGGCCTGAATGAAGAAGTGGGGCGTATATAAACTGTTGATGATGCTAATGTTTATTTCAGTTATGCAGAACTTTGTCCTGTGATATTTGTTAAATAGACAAGGCTTCAATGACGTCATAGCTTGATTCGTCATTCTGTGGCAAAACAACAGAATCTTATAACATGCGCCAACGGCTCTCGCTCGTTATTAAATTTGGAACATCGTAGTCCCTCAGATGTTGCTGAATCCCGATAGTAATTTATCATTCCCAACAAAATATCCAGTACTCTCTACAAAAATATAAGCGACCAACCTGCTTGCCAAACAAATGGAAAATCTGACAGAAATAAAAAATAAATATAACCTAGATGCTCGTCATGAAACTTTCTGGTAAATTACATTGAAATATAATTTGTGCGCCTCGGATATTTTTGTCTCAGAAAAGTTTGAGACAATATTAGGTTAGAATGAAACTCGGGCCACAGACGTGTAATTCTCACAGTAATAGCTACAGGGCTAAATCTTTACAGAACATTTCGCTTGCTGCTTTCAATTTACATACAAATTGAGCAAAGATATTAAAGATTATTTTTAAGGAGATTATATGGTAAAAGCTTTGAAAATAATACAATTAACTACATTTATCATGAAAGCACTAATAAAATTGCGTAGCTACGTAGTGTAGCAGCACTTTGGTTACTCATATTAAGAGGGTTGACAAAAAAATATATCGTTCGTTATCTTGTAGTGACTGTCCATTTAAAATTATTACAATACTAGCTCTCTGCCCACGCACGGCTGGTGTACGTTAAGAAGAAAAGAGACAAAGTATTTCCTTTACAATACGATCATGAAGTAGAAATATCTTCCCTTACTCACTCACACTGTTTTCAGGGTAAGAGATAAAACAATATTATATGTTGAGTAAGGCTTGTAAAATTGTTGCTAACTATTTTCTCAGTTGTAGTTGGTTCTTGCGAAGATTTTCTCCAATTAGAACGCATGGGGCCTTCCCAAAGAGCGTAAAACTGTATAATTTACAGGGTCAGAAGCAAGTGAGTGATAGCACTGCTACGCCTGAGGGTCCACGGGCTACTCACAGTAACTGCTAACACGTTGGGAAGACGTAATGTTAAATTTGTGTCATATATAACTAACTCAAACTGTCAAGGACAGACCTCTTTATCTCTTTTTAAATATATTTTATTATTATACTTTTTCCTCTTGAAATCCTCCTTTTCCCTCGTTGTCCCCAACAAAAGGTATAATAATGAAATATATAAAAACAGAGAAAAAATTGGGCACAAAAGATGTAAAGCAGAAGTGACAAGAATATACTTAGGATCTAAAGTATATTCTTGTCACTTCTGTCATCTAAAGTATACATAAAGAGGCCTGTCCTTGACACTTATAATATGAGTAAGTCTGTAAAGAGTATTAAAGTTAAAGCTAAAAGCGTAATCCCATTAGACCAACAGTGAGCGGCTGACTGTCCGCTACCTGAGTGAGCGGTGCGGGCGGTGATTCGCACTCTAACACAATTTCGAGTTAGAATCTGCCCAACGAAACATGATACTGACTTTAGACTAGAAATTTAACAACTCTATTCATCATTACTCTGTTTCCTAATGCTTCTATTTCTTGAATCTATTATTAAGAAGCAATGTTAAATAAATTAGTCAATTTCCTAGTCTACGGTGGCCGCTAGGACCAAATGTATCGCTATCGTTGGCTACGAATCACTAGAATTAAGCTGTGTAGATAGTACTTGACATAAGCTGTCAAATTGTATAAAAACGTCAGTAGCGCCTCTGTTAGAGAGTGTAAGAAACTATTTCTATATGCATCTGTAAGCTAACTTCGCTCGAAACGTGACGATGTGATTCAAGCTTGGTCTAGGGATATTGCATTAAAGACAACTGCGTACACTATGCACTATAAGGACACTAATTATATAAACTCTATTGCACAAAATAAATTAAAACTTAATGTACACAGTAGTATGCAAGTTGGCCGACATAGGTGCGTGTATGTGTTATGTAGGTAGGTAAACTAGAGGAAAACAGCCGCTCACGTTTCCCCGTAATATGGACACTGCCTTAGACCTTAACTTAATCTGTTACTTTATTTCAAAACAAAAACGTAACCTTTATTGTATAAGATATACAACAACCGTGCAACTGCTGCCTATAAAAATATAATATAAATTTATTCTTTTATTTTCTTATAAACAAAACTTAATTACAGAACAATAAATTATCTTATTTGTTATTGAGAAAATATCTACGTAGGAGTATGAGGTTACAAGCTGAATACAAATACTTGCCATTAAAATGGAATCGAGAGTTAATTTACCATTCCCCTGAATCGGTGCCTCTCAACCCTTCAGGGCGGGTTCTATTTTTGAATGTACCAGAAAAGGGATCATTTCGCCCATAAATCCACTTTTGCATTCTACAGCCATCCAAAGTACTTAAAAGTATTTGAGAGTATCAATTCTTTTTTATTATGGTTTAAGAAATGGATTCAAAAATGAACGGGTGTTCATTCTCAAATGAATCCTTTTCGAAAGATTAATTACTTCAAATTATATATTGGACTATATCATTATTTTGAATTGGATTTAGAGAAATGAGGAAACTCATAAAGCCTTAATCTTCATCATCAACAATCTGTATACGTCCTACTGCTGGGGGGTCCCATTGTCACCGAGACCAGACAGACAAGTCAACAATACTAACATTCTATCAAACTTTGTCCTTACAAACCTGCCACTCAATATTATGAAAATATAAAAGGTTGGACCGACCTCAAAACAATAAAGAAGCAAGAAAACAAAAAGGAAAACTAATGAAATTTAAGAAAAATAATTTTAGAAAAAAAATTGTTTCGTCCAGAGAGAATAGAAAGTGTAGCGCCGACTCCAAAAATACTTTTAAATTAGATTAGTACTTACCTTTTAGTGTTTTGAAGTTTTTTTGCTGTACGTATTTCATAAAGTAATTCGTAGAATTTAAATTACTAAGATGCCGCAGGCCATTTTTGGAAAAATTTTATACAATATTTAAAATAAAATTTAAGGGTCGGCAACACGATATTGGTGATATAACACATGTTACTTTACCATCAGGTGGGCTGTATGCTTGTTTGCCAATTTATGCTGGGTTTCAATAACCTACCTAAGATATATTCTTACGACGCATTTAATTATTGAATTTTGACATAAGATACGAGCGAAATATCAAAATTCAACGCTCCGTAATCAAAAACCACTACTGTAGATTGAAATTCGGCTATAGTGTCATAAATAAATTATTACCAACCACGTATGTGTAAATTTATGGTGTATAATTAAACTATTATCACCGTACGAATTCATTAAGTCGTACTAAATTATTATAGGTACGGTCGCAACATAACGAAATTCCAAACTTCCAGTATTACTGTGAACCAAGTAATCACCCTGCCAATTAGGCGCTACCTACACTCAGCTATTTTGTACAACTTTCTCCCCCTAGTTTTCTTACTTCTCTATGCGGTTCTTCATGGTAGCGCCTGGACTAATCCTATTAATGTATCCAGCGCCACTGTGCGAAGGTGCAAGAGAGAGCTAGCGACAGGACAGGTTGCTTTTTTGTTTATAGAAATCAGGGAAGATGCCGGAGGCAGTTTGTGAGGTATCACGTTGTTGTAATCTTGGTCTACGGATCCGGCAAAGGTACAGATGGTACCTAGGTAGGATAGGGTTTCACTATATAGGTATTCAAAGGTAATTCGCAAGCAGACTGCTTACTCATCATCCTCAGGTTCCAGTGATGGCTATGGCGGTAATTGAAGGGTATGAAGGGTAATTGAAGGTTATGATTATATCCCGCTTTATCGAAAAATATTTCTATTCGACAGTCTTATCGTTTCACTGCTGGATCCCAATGCGTATAGGTGAGTAAAAATGGTAGCGGTAATAACTATAACTAAACAGCGAACGATGCAGAAAATATAATATTACCTGTAATAAATAAAAATTGTCAAGAAACAGGAATTCTCATAATCATTGTTACAATATGTTTTCCGTGAAGATGTCACAACAAAGTATTAAGGTGGGTAAGTAAAAAGAATAAGATAACTTCTCTCATCTCGCCGTCATACGAGAAAATCCTTTAAGTTTTTGCGTGTGTTGCTCAGATTCTACGAATAAATCACAAGTAGAAGTCATAGGAGGTAGCGATAATAATTTATCCGTAATAATTTTCTACAGTTAAATTGGGTTCAATTGTGCTATGCTTTGTATCTTCCCTAATGGTGGTGGCCGTTTTAACATTAACCATCAGTGTAACAGAAAAACAATAAACGCAATAGCGCGTTACGTAGATGGAGTTGCGTCATTGCTTAACGATAGTGGCTAAATAGTCGCAATGCTGGCAGAGCAGATAACAAAAATTACACACAGTTCACGGTTCAGTATTAAAATATAAAAATAAATTTAAATATGAAAAAAACACCCACACACATAAATAAGATTGGTCCAGGTACTGGGTAATTAAGCAGTGACACCAGTCACCCGGTTATTGAAACTCGCAAGTTTTTTTAAGTTCGGATATTATATGAAGTTTTTTCTGCGTTGTTTTCTGTTTACTTGATAGTCAGAAATGATGAGATATGCAACTGGAGTCGTTGATGTAGCTCGGAGAACTATTAATTTGAGGTGACAGTGGGCAAAGCTTATTGCAAGGAAGCAAAAATGACACAGCACGAAACGGCCGCAACCGTTTACCGGGAGACGTAGTATTAGTACGCCGTATAAAGGTTGCGGGAAATAGCAAAACGTATACAGGGTACGGTCGATCGGCTTGGAGCTCATTGGTGATGGCCTATATCCATCTGTGTTCGTCTGTCGACTAATATTTTGATAATTTTTTATACGCATTATGTCATAACTCTCTTTCGTCTGTAACTTGTACTGAACATATTTCAGCACAACCTTTAGGGGCATGACAAACTCTCTATTGCTTACTTTTCGATTATATTTAGATCAGACAAGCGTGTAAAGATCTCATGAATTTTGTTAACAAGAATTTAAGGAGACGTGCTTACTTAATATAACCGTTGTTGTTTGACTAGTAATTTGAATTATAGACCTTGTGTAAAGTGAAAACTGTTCGAAACGTGGATTTGTTGAAGTTCATTAAGTTGTATACGGCAAGGCTGTCGGTTTAGAAAATTTCGGGCTTGCTCTGCTTTCACAAATCGATAGTCGTTTTTTTTATTAATGCGAATCAGAGACAATGCTAATTTCGTGTAATTCCTGACCGGCACACATATTCTCTCCTTCATACAACTTCGGTTCCTACAATAGGGCGTGAAAAAATACTTTTTAGGTCGGCAAGGTGGAGGTGGCTAGGGCGGTATGTAGCATGCTGCAGCTATCTTCACATATGGGCTCCTCATCTGCTTATCATCAGGTGTTGTTGAGTCTTTTGTTGAGCTATATATCTATAAAAAAATTGTAACGTCAGGAATAAATTTCTCTCCGATATGCAACTTCCTCTAAATTGAGCATTTTAAAGAAAGAAAATTTAATTAATAAATAAAAATAAATATAACATTAAATTATATTTAATTCAAAAACATTATTTTTATTATTTAATATTATTATTTATATTATTTTTTCGAGTTTCCCTCCATTTGCACGGGATTATCCACTATCACTTCCTGACATAGTGACAATAGAAACACTTCAGGAGTAAACTCTACTTAATAAAATAATTTCAAAATACTGAAAATCAATCTCATATTCACGGATACAAAAAAGTATCCATACATCGCAAAATAATATCTTCTTGTTTGAAGTCAATTAAATAAGGAGATGACCAAATATGCCAGATGATATTAAAGTCTCTTTGTATGTATTACAAAGACATAGAATAGAATATATCTTTATTTTACATCAGCCTATTCAAGAAGATAAATATACGAAAAACATTTAACAATTTTTTTGTTTGACATTACATAAAGCTGCTTCTTGTTGCCCTTGTATTCTTTTTATCTGTTTGTCTCTTCGACTGGAAATTATTTCATTTTCATTTTTTTCATTTTAATGAAAATGAAATGAAAATAAATCTATTTAAATTATTTAATGATTTTTCATTTTTACGCTGTAGTTTCAAGAAAACCTGAATATAGATAGATAGATAATATTAGGCTTACAAGTTTTCTTTTCATTTTCACAATCTTTAAAACAAGTCGCCTTAATACTCTGTAAAAGCCTACGAACTAACGCGCGGAGTGGATGATACACGGACCAGCTAAAAAGTTTCTACATAAGCGAGGTGTTGTTTTTACTCACCTCTTGCAGATGTTCGTTCATTATTTATGGGGGCCGTTTGCGCCGAGGCATTAAGTGCCGCTAATAATTGATGAGGCATCCTATACCTGTACAGGCAACATCAGTCTGGGTATTTTAGACGTTCGAGTAAAACATGATCTATTTAAGTCAAGTTAGGTTTGAACACGAACTGAAGTTGGATGGGATATAAGTTAAAACACACCGTAGATGTCCCTAACGTAGAGACTGTTGCAGACTTATTTTAACACCTATATTCCAGGCAAAATAATAGATTTTTCGTGAGCTTCATTTCGCGTTTTCTAAGTCATATTTCTGGCTGAAGTTCTTATAAAGCAGTTCTGTTTATCTGAAAGATATCTCATGCTATAAACCTTTTACCTTTGAAAGTCTTTATTGTTTAATTTACTCTTGTGTTTTATGTGTACAATAAAAGATATAATAAGGTAACTCTAATCGTATCAGCCTATTTTGACTCCACCTGTTAGATCTCAGAACAATTGTACTAGATTCTAGATACTATACATGTCATTTCAGGTATTCAAAGTAATTTAATACAAACTACTTGTAAAGGTATTTTCGGTCCAAAAAAAATTGGGTTAATTTCATCTCTTGCATAATACTCATTTAAGAACAGTTTTAACTACTTAAAAAATAATTAACACTGCAGGCCTTCCTACACATAAACTCATTGTTTTTTCTATAATTTCTCAAATATTTTAGGTAGCTACATTAAATTCAAGATAATCTATGCTTCCAATTATCCCCCGAACAATCAAAATAAAAATAACTCAAAGACAACCATTAAAACTCCATCTAGAATCTTTAGTATAGTCCATTCTTTCGGGTCATTTCTCCAATGGATTTAATAAAGCTTAACTTCAATAGGGAAATTCCTTCACGACTACTTTCCATTTCCCAAGTCGACGGAGGAATTCCTTCGATTTCGTTAATTTTATTTTTGTCGTAACGAGAAGCATTCGTTGCTTCAAAGGCATTTTGTTTAATTTGGTCATCTGAGAAAATGATCTTTTTGGGAATTTTCGGGATATAGACGCCTTCTTGGTCAGGATGAACAATCAGGAAAAATATACATATTTTTCGGGAACCAAATATTTTTTACTCCTACGACCAACGATCTTACTTGCTTCTTTCGAGATATGTAAACAAAATAAAAATATCTAAATAACACACTTTATAAATATTTATTGATTTAGCAATTAAATTAATAAAAGGTAATTTTTAAAAGTAAAATTATTAAGAATTATCGTAAAGAACTAGCATTTCCGATAATTTAAAAAAGTCGTCCGAAAACTGTTATTTAAAAATTAATTTTCCTCCTCTTACGTGTCGTGTATCGTGTATTGAGCATTTGTAGTAAAGCTATGGGTATGCTTTAATTCTTCAGAAGACAGAGGCTAATATTATGTTTGTAAGTCAAAATAAACAGAAACAAATTTAATTTAATACTGTAACAATATTTTATTTTTAATTATATTCACTACAGTATCTTCTATCTAATCAACAGAATTCTGAATTCTGTGTCAAAGAAGTTGAGTAAATAGATCATCGTTCTTTATCTTCGCATTCAACAAACCTTTTGATAGAGTAATATCGTTGTACCTACTAATATTTTGCTCCCCTCACCGCAATCACTGCGTATCCTACGTATCCTACGCAGTGATTGCGGTCGCTGTGGGTTGAGAAAACTATATTGTTCTCTTTCTAACCAAAGTGGATTGTGTAGCGAAATTTTTCATATGACTAATCTGTACAGCTGCCAGTGTATAAGTTTAACAACACCCACGACTTCATCAGACAGATTATTAATTTACGTGTGCTCGATATTTTTAATTTCTTCCGCAATTGCACAGTATAATACTGAATAGATTCGTTTGTTATAAATTGATTCATATAACAATTGAAAACTTTTTGTCAGAACAGGCTCTTATTTCAAATTCCGATTATACTTACAAAAAAATATTGTAGCTTCGGAAAGCGTCATGAATATTCCTGGAAACCTGGAGACAATTTAAAACTATTAACAGTTTCATAACTTTTTGCCACACCAGAGATTTTCATTGTGCAATCAGCTTTTACCAGCGGTCTTCCCGAGTGGATACTAAAGTGTATCTAAAAGTCAAGCAACACCGGCAATATCTATAGTGTTGCACATGGTCATGGGCGGCACTGGGCACTTCCATCAAACGCACCGTATGCTAGTTTCCCTCATTACATCAATACATTTTTTTTAAATCGCTTTTCTGCATGTGCAATGTCTAAACATTCACAGACAAACCCGTAAAACACTCAAAATAGCCACTATCCTGTACCGTGTGAGGACAACACACTGCACGGCTCTATTCATAAGCCGCGTGCAGTGAATGCCCGGCTTTAGGAGATTACTGAATACTTTGTGTGCCTTTCAACCGGACGATATTTGCAACGTATCCTTTGTAGGCCGGAGCGCTATTCGGTATGTTCTTGCGTTTTCACAATATTTTCTGTGGCTTAGCTGAAGCAGGTATTCTTTTGTTTGGCATTCTCGGGATAGTGCTTAAATTTTTATAAACGTTGAAAAGAGTAAAGTAACTGTGATTATTTGACACATATAAATTAATTATTCCGTATTGTAATTTATGATTTTACACTGTTTTAAAAATATTGGTCTAATCTCCAACTATATCTTTTACACATATAAAACAATAAAGTAAATTAAGTCTCTTACAAAGAATTACATAGAAAAATATCATGAAATTCTGAAGGTTCCCTACTGATATTTTCCAATAGCAGTAACTGTTCAAATTAATTAAAAACTTAAAAAGCAGACAATTGATCAAATATTCCTAAGGGCTCCCTGGCGAGTTGGAAAAGAATAAAATGATAAAGCAAGTCGCACGAAGTACAAAGACCGTATTCATAGGTAAACTAAAAATGTTAGCATTTTCCAATTTCACAGTACATTAGTGTAGTCTTCTGCTGTCGTCTTGAGTCGCGTTGAGTGCTCCCGCTTCATCGAATAAAGTTCCACTCGTAATGTTGCCAGTCGATTATTTCACATTTGACTTCACTGAAAATTGAACACGAACTGGAACTTTGTAGTTCGCTGCATATAAGAAATTATTTTCTTTTTAATTTAATTGTCATTAAATCACGTTAGATACTACATTCATAATATTTAAAAATAATAATAATAACACTAATTCTAATTAACAAACGAATAATTAAAATTACAAGTTAAAAAATATATTACGAATAATTAAAATTACAAGTTAAAAAATATCTCACAATAACTGACGTCAGTTATTGTGAGACCGTTATTGAGACTTAAAATATAAATATGATAAAATAAGCGTAGGTATCAAATAACTTTTTGATTGCATTGAACTAAGAAAATTTTACAGCTCCATGGAACTATTATTTAGACCCCAGACAGTATTTGATAACAGCATCAATATTCCTCCACTCATGCGATTATCACACTTGTGAAATACCATGCTGCAATGCGTTACGTAACAGATAAGCGCGCGGAAATATAGGTGCGGATATGACGGGCGGTTCCCTCCGCTAGTCCGTGAGATTCGCTCTGCTCGTCCGCGTGGTCCGCTCCGCTCAACTCTTCGGCGTGCTCGACTCATACGACCCCGCTCCAAATATTCAACTTCATAGTCGTTCGCCGAGCTAGCAATAGGCACATATTACATGGTTAGTACCGAATTCATTAAGCATTCATATTATTAGTTTGATTTTTATACTCTAATTAGAAGATAACAGAAGATTTTAGATACATTTCTTGGTAAGAACTAGACCTATAAATTGGTAATGAATTTTATATAGAATTCTACTCATCCATGCATCGTACAGACATCCTATGTGCGTCAAATTCCCACGCGTTACCGTTCCGCGGAACTTCGGAGTTCTCGAGACTGTTACTAGTGATGTCAACAGTTTCTGCTAGCCGACACGTTTTTATTTATACCAGGCGTATTTTCTATACAAAGATTTAAAGTTTTCTCCTTGCAAACAATATTTAAATCCGCGGTGCTGTATGAATCGCCTTACAGATAAACGATGTGTGAATGAAGCGAGTGAGTGAGCAGCTACGGTAACCGCCACTTTAATGTTTATACTATTAAAAACAATAGAGCCGATGCTATTATACATATCCAAGTGTTGTTAGATCATTAAAATTGATCCAGTCGATTTTTAGTTCTTGTAGATTTCTTTACCTTAATGATTGATGATTTTTGATTAATGTTTAAAAGTACGACGTAATAACGAAAACTTGATTAGTGGTCAGAGCAGTCATCCTGATTACCAAAGGACGTGCAAAATACTACAATTAGTGGAGGTATTAGCTGCTCTTTGTTGGTTATATAATATATATGTACAGTAGGTTTATTTGAATACCTGGGCTAGCTATTCTAGGAACATTCAAGCATCTAGATGTCGATACAGTTGCGCCAGGGCGGTTGTAAACTACAGAAGTGAAGTCAAGCTCCTTTATTACTTTGTAACTGACGTATTCTGAATGCTTAAACATTTTCTTAGTTGACTTAAGCGGTTAAGAAAGATACCTAGAAATTCTCTGTTCTTTTCATTTCAGGCGTTACAATTCTTCTAACTACATAAAATTTTAAGCACATGCGGGAATCCACATAAAGATTCTCAATAGTTCAACAAGATGGGAATTACTTTTCTTGGTTCCCTTTTGTGACAATAATGTGTCAATCCATATTGGCATCGAGAGAGTAACGCGATATTAAAACAGCAGGACATTGTACTTAATATTTGCAGATCGTCTCTTATTAGTCGGATGTCATATATTAAAATAAATATTTCAGCGTAACATATGTAATATCACTTATGAGTTTATATATAATTGTATATGTGTCAGTGTTATTTTATGGTATCCACGAAAAAAATGTATGACGTATCACTTTAATGGGGTATGGCTGCTTAAACTTATTGAATAAATAATTAATCTATTTTTTTTGATTTAATACATTTGGAAAAATGGCATGAGAAACACCACACGGCAATTTTTACAAAATTTTATTCCGAAATAAATTTTTTATATTTCATTTGATACGTCAATATAAAATAATAATATTTAAAATTTCCTATTGTTCACTAACAAATACCAATACAATAATATAAATATTTTATTTCTATGAGTTTGCATATTTAACGGAAACTTTTACTAATTTCTAGGGAGCTCTAGGTGGGTGAGACTGGCTCACACTAGTTTAATTTCTATAAACACCCGCCATCATTGTGGTGACAGCGAACTATGTCGACGATGTCATCTGTTATATCTTAAAAGATGTTTAACATAATTGTTGCGTTAGCTATTTAAACATGCTGTTTACACAGATTAGCGTAGTTACATCCTACGACTGTAACTTATGAAGTCGCGTCCAACACTTATTGTACGTTTAACTCTGTCTTGTGTTAAATAAAAATAAATGAAAATTTGTTCTTAATTTATGGCAAGTAATAGCTTAAAGGCATTGACGTCACTAATTCCACAGCTGATATTTGGTGGTGGAAATTTTCTAATAGCTTAGTAAGAGTCCAAAAAAAGATTTATCATTTAATTTATGCTGTTGGCTATTACAAAACTAAATTGCGATATTATGATCATTGATAAATTATGGAATACAATACGATAACAAATGCTTGTTGACGCCTTGCATCTGTGCGAGTCACCACACCCACACATGCAACAACGGCTGAGTAAGTTTCCCCAGTAATGTGTCATCAGCATAAATTTGTTCATATTTAATTAAAGTAATTGTCCATCTCATCAAACCTATTTTTTAAAAGCAACCTTGCATCAGTACCTTTGGCCCGAACAATGCTTATTATCAAGATAGGACGTTGAAATAAATATCAATGAGATATTAAGTTTAGTTTTCAGTTCACATCGTTATAATTACTAAAAATTCATATACAAATATTTATTTCAAAGCCAGCGGATATGTTTTTGTATAGAGCTTTCATTCCTTCATTTTCGTAGTTTTCGGTTATCTTACGTACCTATTATTTTATCAATACGACTATTTTTTTCTTTTCGTGAAACAAGTACTTAATTGTAAGTTAAATTTGGCAGAAATTAGTTTTAAAACAACACGTCACCATATGTAAATTTGTATACTTAATGATAATAAGGTGTAAGTACCTGATATAAATATTCAGAATACGCCCACGTGCTTTGAGAGGACGAGAAATTGCGGTGTTGCAGATATATTGAACAGTCTGCGCTTTACGAGGTCTGGTCGAAGTAGCTGGCTGAGAGGAGTGCGATTGGAGTGAGACAGACGCTTTATTAACCTAGTATCCTGTGCCGCGAATGTGAGCTTTATGTCAAACTGCGACGCGAATCAACACATTTTGTTTAATTACATAGGGTTGCCAACTACAAGTTGTTAGGTAAACGTCTAATGATTGCTTTACCAGCCTAAGGTTAAATGTCATTTGCGTGTTATTTAAGCAATGAAAACAGAATACACAGAAGCTATGTTTTTTTATTTTTTAAAGAGCTTTAGCAAAAGCGACTGTAAATCCACGACCTGTAGTCATCTTACGTACTTATAGCTATATGAATGAGGAGCTTTTACAAGTAGTTCATAAGAAATACAGAATATTAACATCACCATTGAACAAACAAATTCAAGATTTCCTTAAATATTACTCGAAGACTCGAGAGATAGTAGAATACACCTCGGCAGAAGAGACCAGACAGACGGTCGAGGGTCAAGACGAAAGAGAGATCGCTATCGTTTCTCCATCACCACTGGGTGATCCAATCACTTACGAATTATAATAAGAACATTATTTTGTGTCTCTTCTTAAATACGAAACGAAACCAACCTAATAAAGGAAATGAAAAAATTATGTAGTAAATAAATCTATTTTTAATTCCATGTGAGTAAGGAGTCCCTATGGACACTACGCTTCCCCGGTAAACTCTGGTCAACGCACAGCTCGTCTAAGCTAGGTAACTCTTAAGTTGACTTTTGTCTTTTGTTGGTTGAATAAGACCATTACTGGGGGAAACATTTAAAACTAATTATTTATTTAAAGTAAAATAAGTTATTACATTCCAAAGCATTTAGAAATAAACGTTTCAAATAAATTTATAGGCTAACGTAATGCGAAAATTCTGTTCACTGAAACCTGTGATACATAAAAAGACTTCCTTTACCACGAACCATTCTTTTTCATTTCCTGTGAGTCTTAAATGAGAAATGGCCGCGAAATTTATATTGCACTCGAAAGTGGCGGCCGCCGGACATGACGCCATCTTGAGATTTCACATTCTAATTTTAAATTTACATTCATTCGATATTTTCAGTCACACAAATGAATGCCTTATTTTAAAAACCACTACTTAATTTATGTTGTCATGTTACAATTGAACGCGAACGTGAAAATATATCACAGATATTTGGTTTGTTACGGGCATGAACACTAATAACGAGAAATTTCTAAAAGCCATAACCGTTATATTCGTTGGGTAATAAGTTACACCATTATTTTATGTTATGGATAAACTGTCCAGTTCCAGGGCTCGAGAAGTATCTAAGGGAATGAGCCACTCACAGGCGGTAGCGATTAGCGGCCACGCCCAAACATTACGAAATATTTTAATTCCAATTTCGATATTCCAAACTTCAAAAATCCGTATTTCTCTTTTTTCTAGGAATTGAACGTCTCCGACTTATGAATTGTTACATTTATAATTTATTGTGTTCCGACTTTCTAAGAACCAACGAAGAATTAAAAACCCAATGTGTTAAAATCGCAATCAAACTATAATTTTTTCAAAAATTCAATGCTGCGTGTTACAAATAGCAATGCATTTCTATCATGACAAGAGCTGGGCCAGAACTAAATCACTGCTATTTCTCTAATTCATGTAAAAGAACGAACCATCTTAATCATCACTACAGATTAGGTTAAGCTAAATCTACAAAGAACGGAATGGTCATAAGATAAATTAATAATACAAAGGGCACCTTACGCTTTCTTTCCTTCTCTGTTAAAATATGAATAAGGTGTATTTTTTGCTGTGAGTTCGCCGCTCATTAATTTGAATTTGAGATTAGCCATTTGTTTCCCTTAACCGCTATCGCTTACATCTGAGTACACACCACTAGAGTATCGTAGATACTTTGTCGATACATAAATCATAGAATTCAATTAGCGAAACCATTAATACATACATATTACAGGGTTATTTGTAATAAATATTAAAGCGGCGAGGCACTTAAGTAGCGGATGTTCAATACTGAGGGTAGTTTATATGTTGGACCTGGAAACTTAGGATCACAAAGCAATCATCAGGTTAACGTTTTATTTTAACTCTACAGGTATTTATTGCTTTTAATAAATTTTAAGAATTCATGAAATTGTACTGGTTAATAGTTGGTTTGGTATTAATCATTACAATAGACGTCAATCGATAGTAGATTAGACAGGCAGAGGCAGAGCACCTTCCTTCTAATATCGGCGGTTGATTTATCCAAGAGTGCAGTAACCATGGAGACGAGAGCGCTGTTTGTTTCTTAATTATTTTGTAAATTTTAACAACTAAAAA
This sequence comes from Acentria ephemerella, assembly GCA_943193645.1. Classification (NCBI taxonomy): domain Eukaryota; kingdom Metazoa; phylum Arthropoda; class Insecta; order Lepidoptera; family Crambidae; genus Acentria; species Acentria ephemerella. The sequence continues at coordinate 1,894,880 of OW971886.1, read as the reverse complement.
ATACGAAAACGATTTTCCAATAAAAAGCTTTATTTTTATATTGAAAATAAATTTCAATTATCTAACTCATTTTGATTCATGTAGTCCTGATACAACGTGTTCATGTTAAACCAAAAATATTTTTAATGGAGATCAAAATAAAAGTTAGATACTAAATTAATTAAAAATACACAGTGGGAATTGTTGTTTAGGAGGACTATACTCTCTGGGTATATGTATCCTAATAAATAATGGGCTACTCCAAGTTTACTTACAAATTTATTTACTGAATTAATATATTTTCATTTTTCTAGTATTCATTTTTACTATGAGCTGTCCCATTTATCATTCCACTTCTAGAAATTCATTAAATCTGGCATGAAACTTCTCTACTAAGAGCACTGGTGGTTATTAGTTTTTTATTGAATTTAAAATAGTTGGAAACAATTTAATAAATTTATTGACCAATAAAAACAGCGCAAAGCAACGTGACGTAAAAAATTAGCGTGATAATGCTGTGCTGGGTTGGTGGTTGCAACTGGTCGTATTTGCAACAGGGAAAATGGCTTACAAAACCTTCAAGAGCACTGTTGGGAGACCTGCGGTGGTTGTCTTTTAAAAAAAAAACAACCTTCTGCACACACTAATTTTTATTTGGCTAGAAGGCCAACACAAAACTTTTACACGCACACTAACTGACTTCCCGATTTACTCGGAGCGAGATTTAACCGCTTTCCGCGATGTCCAGAATCTAACTGATTGAATAATAGAATTAAAATTGTAAAGACAAAAATGAAAGATTGCAAATTAGAATAATGGAAAAGTACTTATAGTTATTAATGCGCTGACGCTGCTGTCAGGCCATAGTGAGTAAGGTTGTAACAGCTCCCCCTTTAAAACGGAGCTTTATCAATATTAAGATAAGCGAAGTTAAGAGAAATAGAATAACGAAACAAAATTGAGAAGTCAGTTTTACAATAAAATGAAATTATAAAACAACAAAATAGAAATGGTATAAGTTGAAATAGAACATAGAAATAGTACAATTTTATAGTAATATTAAACTTAGAATAGGACTTAGTAATAAGTTGAAATACAACCAAAATAACTTTATCTAATTAGATAGATAGGTAGATATTATTAGAAATTAATGTTTCTGTTGCTTTTAGCAAAATCAACTCGCTTTAGCGAATCATACGATTTGTGATTTATGTGGAATGCTGGTAAAGATTTAATTGATTTCTTGTCATCGTCAGATTCACCTGAGATGTCCGTCATTTCTATAGAGCTAATATATTTAGATTTTTGGTTGGAAATCTTTTTATTATTATGATACTGATTGAATATTTGAATACAGCATTTAGAATCATTTGTGAAACGATTTCTACAACATTTAAATAATTTGTAAACACAATATAAAAGTAGACAAGACATAAGTATACAAGTAAAAGTAGAATAATAAGTAGCATATTTAACAATATGAGATTCTTTCTGAATCTTATTTATTTCTTCTTCTAAATTATCCATTTGATGAGATGCATATCTCAGAGAATCAAGATTAATTTTACTTAATGAGATTGGCGACAAATGTGGTAAAGTTTTATTAAATAGTTCTTTGTTGCAGCAGTCATCTGCGGTAATATCAAAGTTAATATTTAAAGGAGACATAACATTAAAAGAATATGAGCTAGTAGGAGTTAACTGAATTGTCTTAGAATAACCGATACAGTTTTCAGTTAGTTTAACAAAACCCGTTCCGACAATGGAATGGTCGACTATATCTTCATCACATTTTAAAGTTAATTTATTTACATTTGACTGGACAAAGATCCATTTGTTATTTTTAAGTTTATGCCAAATATCGACTTCACCGAATAGTAACTTAGAATTACATTGAGAAGGTAGAGACAAAACAACTTCAGTCAATAACTTAGATTCACAATTAGGATTTATTAAACAAGAGTAAATAGAAGGTTGTTTACAAATTGAGTAATCATTACGAATTAACTTACAACTATCGAGATTATCTAACATAGCATAATGCATCCTATCGTCACTTAACGCAGTGTATGCATTTGAAGGTTGAATGAGAGCAAAAGTTTTATAATGTGACTCATTATGAGGTGTAGGTAAAGGTATGTTTTTGTATACGACGTACTTGTCAACTGTTATCAATGGGATTTCTAGAATAAAAACAATCTTATTGTTATAATAATAAGAGTTAAGTTTAGAAACATCTATGATTGAATTAATATTATTGATACTTAATTGGACTGGGAAATCAAGTCTTTTATTTATATGACCACTATGTTTAGATAATTCATTATAGAGATTTAAGGGACTTATCACACTAGGATGTAAAACATTAACCTTAGAAAATAAAATAGCATTTAAAGTAGTATCTAATAAATTGGAAATAGTAAGTAATGAACTTTCAATTATATTTAATAAACTATTTATACGAGACACATGAATTAGTAGATTATCTGTCTTAGTAACTTGAGATAAGATCTCGTTCATAGTATTAATCTGAGCGTTTAGCTTTATTTCATTTTGATTTAACTTATAAATGGTAGAATTAAAATTATTAATAGTTGACTTAACAATATGTATATTATCCTTCATGAGCGTGTATAATTGAGACTCGCTCTTTTGGCAAGATGCAATAGCGGCATCATACTTCCTTGCATCATCAGCATCTAGAGTGCCAAAGATAAATTTTAAAATTTCACCACCGAATTCTAAAGATCGCTTGACCTTAGTTGGTGATTGATTTGAGATAATATGAGATAAAGATTGTAATTTAATAAAATTAGATTGAATTAGAACTTCAATAGGACTCGAGTTGTCCTTGCATTGGATAATATCTTGGGATTGAATTTTAGCACAAAGATTCTGCGATTTACGTAATAGAGATTCGACATTATTAAGATAAGGTTCTAATGAAATAATATCAATATGTGTTTCCAGTTGTCATTATAAAAACGAATATTAGTAGTAGGTTCAAAGTAAATGCCTGGGCTATTAACTATAGTAGTTATCTTCGATTCAGCATGGCATCCGTAGCACAATGCCCTGAAATAGTAATAATTATAAAGTTAAGAAGATGTAGCGGGTTTAATCTCGTTAGTATGATATCTGATGTGTTTACGACCTATCTGTAAAGTAACGTTATGCTTATTATGAACTTTAATTATTTTATAAGGACCTTTCCATATCGGCGATAAGGCCTTGCGTAGACGGTGATGATGTTTTAAGTATACCATATCACCAGTTTTATAAGTGACGTTACGAGAATTAGAATCATAATATTGTTTAGACCTTTCTTTACTATTTATTATATTTTGAATAGCCTTTTCTCGACTAAAACGCATTCTATATTGTAATGCACGAATGTATTCATTATACGTAGCAGTATTTGAAGTTTCATATAGAGAGTTAGGAACAGTAGGTTTATAACCATATAATAATTCAAAAGGGGTAAATTCAGTTGTACAATGAGGAGTGGTATTATAAGATAAAATAGCAGTAAATAAATAACAGTGCCAGTCGTTCTGGTTTTCGTTAACAAATGATTTCAAATATTCTTTAAAAGTAGCATGTGACCGCTCAAGGGCACCATTTGTTTGTGGATGATAAGGAGTAGTAAATAACGATTTAATTTTAAGAATTTCTGTCAATTGCTTAAATAATTCTGATGTAAAGCATGTACCTTGATCAGTTAATATGGTTTTAGGAAAACCGAAAAGAGACATAAAATGAACTAAATTTCGAGCTATTTCCTCACTGGTGGCTGTGACCATGGGATAAGCACTTGTAAATTTGGTCAGATCATCTTGAAGAGTCAAGATAAATTTGAATTTTTGGAAACCAGCTTCTGGTAGTGGACCAACGATATCGAGAGCTAAGCGTTCAAATGGCTTAGTTGAAGTAGAAGTTATCTCCATAGGAGCCTTATTAGATTGACGTAAAGGTTTATTAATTTGACAGAGTTTGCAGTTTTTTACATAATGTTCAATATCAGAGCGCATGCCTTTCCAATAATAGGCAGCTTTAATACGATTATACATGCGTTTTGACCCTGGGTGACCTGCTATAGGTGAGTCATGATTTTCCTTTAAGATTTTAGGAACTTCGACAGGTGTCGGATAAATTATTTGATTTTTGTATATATGTATTTTAATGTTAGTATTATGAAAAATATAGGAAATAATATTATAAATTTTAGTGTAAATTAATTTGGAAAAAGGATCAGAGAAATCCGATAACGCAATATCATGTGTATCGGGATGATCCGTTAAGATTTTGTCTCGAAGTTTTAATAGTAATTCATAAACGTCCTTGAACTTCACTTCTTCATAGTGATTTACTTTAGTGAACATAAAATAATAAGTTTTATTCTTATTGTTAAATACTCGTATTGTATAAGGTTCGCGTTCGGAATTTAACAAGTCAGCGGAATTATCTAATTGCGTTAATATTTCTTCGCAGTGTGGCATAGAATAATCAAAGTCTAAGGAGACTGGTAAACAGATTGATTTTAATTTAGATGTGTGTATACTTTGACTACACTCTTCGATAATAGTATTGGAAATTGGTAAATTATTTGTAAATTGTTTCTTAAAATAATGTTCATAAGATAAATTATTAAGATTATTTATATCAATAGCATTAATAGGACAGCGAGATTCAAATATAGGTATCTGATCGCTTTGATTGACATGATTATTAGAAATAGTAGAATGACTCAGCTTTGACGAATTAGTAGTATTATGCTGAGATGAATGACTCGGAGACATATCCCGAGATGTAGTAGAGTTAGCAATAATTTCTTTGTTAGGATTAGCATTGGATTTAGTAAAAGATTTTGTAAGACTCAGCGACTTTGACTGAGATGCATTATTATTGATAAGACTCAGATTATTCTGAGATGAACAATTATTAGAATTAGATTTAGGATAAGAGTTAGTATAAGATTTAGTAATTAATTTATCATTACATGATTTAGTAGGACTCAGCATCTTTGACTGAGATGTAGATTTATAAGATTTAGAATAAGATTTCGTGTCGTTAAGGTGATTCGATTTTGGCAGACACGTGGCCAAAATCTTATTTAGTTTAAATTATTGTTTGTAGGTTGCGATTCGGCGATATTGCAGTTGTTCACGCTAGAGGTACTTGCACGTGGTGTTGGTTGGTCACGTTGCGTTGAGTTAGCATTTTCACGTCGCGTCATATTATATTGTCTTTTACGACACTGGTCAATCGTGTGACCCAAGTTTTTGCAATAATTACAAGTTATGCGATAATAGTTATTATTTTGATTACTATTAGGTCTAGAATTAGAATAATTAGAGTTAGGGTTTACGTGGAATGTAATATGAGATTTCGAGTTATATTTATTATTAGGTTTCTTATTTTTATGATAGCATTCAAATGAACTATGCCCTGATTTATTACATATTGAGCATTGTTTTATAAATTTCGGAAAATTAGATTTAGAAAGATTATATAATTTTTCTTCTTCGATGGCGTGTTGTACCGCCTCGGATAGAGATGAGGGATTTCGACACCTAACAATAGTTGAGATAATATGATTTAAACCTAGCATGAAAGTATTCAGTGCGAGATCTTCCATGGCTGCTATCCTACCTATAAGTTCTTTACTATCTTTGCAATTGTAGTGAATATCTGATTGTATCCTAGTTAATATGTATTCAATTCTAAGAGAATATTTGGTAACATCTTCATTACCTTGTCGACAGTTTTGTAAATCTACTAGTAAATGTGTCGCGTGCTTTTTCTCACCAAATGTACTTCTGAAAAATGTTTTAATTTCATCCCAATCAGAAAAAGTTTTTAAGCTACATACAACTTGGGCTTTGCCTTCCAGTTGTGAGATAATAAATTTACAGAGAACATTTCGTTGATCTGTTGTTGCTAAGGACATGGCATTTTCGCAATTTGTGATAAACGCGGGCAGCAATTCCCGGTCACCATTATAAGGCTTAATGAATTTAGTAAGCACGGACAAGGTTATTTTTTCAGACATGTTTTCAGATTTAAGAGACATTGTTGAATTAAATTAAGTAAGTATTATGTTATGTTAGACAGTCAATTAGACAAATTAATAAGTATAATTATTATAGTTATTTAACAAATTTGTAATAGATATAGAATAAACTTTAATTAATATTAGAATAAGAAATAGCACTTTTAGAAATTATTTAAAAACAATTGAGATTTAGAAGGTCACTGCACAAATTTCGAAATTAATTACTCACAGAAAGAGGATAACATTCACAAACATTTTCTTGGTTCACGATGTAGAAGGCGTGCTCGATTGGTAAGTGGATTTGGAGCGAGCACGTGGCAGCACGTGGTACTTCCACGTGGCGGGATGCAGGAAACAGCGATGCAGCGACGGGGACGAGAAGTAGCTCGTCTGAGGTGGTGGCGAGTTAGACCTATGTGATGGTGCGGGCTCACGCTAAGAGCGGAGGCTGACCGTCGACCAACGGGGAGATGGTTGATCAGTAGTGTGGCGTAGATGCGGGCTCACGCTAGAGAGCGGAGACTGACCGTCGATCTTGTGTGTGGTGCAGCTGATGCGGGCTTGTCCTTAGGGCAAGGCTTAACGTCGATCAAGACAGGAACTCCGGGATTCAGATCTCTGGGTATCTACGGACACCTCTTACGAGATCCCACTTCTGACACCAATTTGTTGGGAGACCTGCGGTGGTTGTCTTTTAAAAAAAAAACAACCTTCTGCACACACTAATTTTTATTTGGCTAGAAGGCCAACACAAAACTTTTACACGCACACTAACTGACTTCCCGATTTACTCGGAGCGAGATTTAACCGCTTTCCGCGATGTCCAGAATCTAACTGATTGAATAATAGAATTAAAATTGTAAAGACAAAAATGAAAGATTGCAAATTAGAATAATGGAAAAGTACTTATAGTTATTAATGCGCTGACGCTGCTGTCAGGCCATAGTGAGTAAGGTTGTAACAGCACGAAGAAGCTACGATGGCCGTGTCAAATGTTGCTTACTTTTCATAATAAAAATTAAACGACTCCACATTTCCAACGAAGTCTTAATTACTGCACATTAAAATATGTTTTCCTAAAAATCATTTTGTCACTTTGTGCCTTCTTGGCTAGGGTTGAACGTAGGTTCAGTGGTGATCGATATAGTAAAAATATAGCTGTATTACTTAGCTTTTTAATCCAATACGTAACATAAAGTAATGAAGACATCAAAAAGAAGACGTAATAAGGAACTGTAACAATTACAAGAAAACTTATAAACTTATGCAAAACAAATTTTATATAAAATACGTAATGATGAGAGATTATGATAACGGTGATGATGAGATGATTGTTACTTACCCCAAACTATGGGTTCCTTTATCAAATTTGTAATAATAAATAAAATTTAATAGAGCTTTAATAAAACAACAAGGCCGCGAGACAGACGACAATAATTTATTAAAATTCAAAAATATATTTTTTGAGTATAAAAACACAATAGAGGTTCGTATCCTCTTCAAGCTTCACAACGAAAATTAAAATATAAAATGGCAACCTGACGGACGTCAATTTGAAATGTACAGTTTTTAAATATTTGTCCTAAACAAAACAGCCATAAAACGATGGACAGAAGGAGGCCACATCGTTACAATTTTATTTAGAAATCAAGCAATGGAATAATTTGGTGGTTGATTTCTAACGTAACGTTTAATAAACGTGTCTACCATCACACTGCTTACCCGCCTGTGTGATCTAGAGCTTAAGACCTACCTGAGACGTTCTGTCCGAAGTTGAATTCCCAGTGGGTTCAGAAATTCAGAAAATATCGACTCTGTTAGATTGGTTTAGCGTTGTTTTGTTCCGCACTTGGAGGTACTAAAGCTAGTTACTCTGTGGTTGAGGAATCCAAACCTCACTTCCAATTTCAGCCTTCATCACTTCCCATCGGGTAACAGGCCAAGAGCTATCTCGTTTATAAATAAAAATAACTACCTATAATTTCTCGATATATCTGATTTATTATCCATGACTTAATTACTTTCTCGTATCGTGTTTATTTTGGTACCTATACGTTTCAAGAATTATAATTACGTATTTTGCTAATTACTGTATATGTACATATACGAGTTAACATATAAAAGTATAAGGTTCGTGTAATTAATGTACGAATTAATATACTAAAGATGGAATTTCATATTAAATTCATGACTAGCCTCGTCCTAGATTAAATCGTGATTAAATTCTTGAGATTGATTTTGTACAATGGTGAGAATTTCATATCGTGGTGGTCGGAATGGTTTAATATTATTTGTCTGGTTGGTATTCATAAAGAGAGAATGGATGAGTTACTTATTTGTATTAAAACTTTGAAATATACAATAAAAGCAAATACAATGTGTAAGTAAACTAACAGTAAAATAACGAATTATCTTTAAGATAAATATTACGATTTATCGAAACAATAATTGTAATTCGTGTAATATTAACACGTACTTTGGTAAATTAAATAATTGGTAAAATTAAATTTTGGTAAAAATTAACATAATTGGTAGATTTAATTTTATTTTTCTTTGCATACAATTAAACTGAAGATTTTCTTGTGCGGTTTCTTATCCAAAGCTAGAACATTCTTCAAAATTGTGACTTAATTATGACGATAAAAACACTAGTAATTGAGTCCGTTTAAAAGAGTCCAAAGAGGTTTTTGATTTTTAAAGTAAAATGGACTTCTTCTTCCCTGCATATATTAAATACATGCACAATATATATAAAAAGTAAAAGCTGTTTATACCTTTATTAACCAGGAAATGTTAAATACTTTTAAGTGTTTAAGGAGGCTCATATATAGTTATATGGGATCGTGAAAAAATACTTTGACTCACCCCACCGAGTAATTTAAAACCCATTGAGTAGATAATCACTGTTTTTTTTTGTTTCAAAAAATTTTATACTCACTATTAACCTAAGAACTTGAAGCTTTAATTACCATGCTTCAAGTTTCTCATTACTTATAATGCTCTAATAAAATACCAATATATCGACTCACACTAGTTCGAAATTGTTGGTAAGTCAAACATAGATTAAACAAACTATAATTTCACAAAAAATAATACAATTTACGTTAATAAAAATGTGCGCTTAACAAATATTTAATAATAACTAATACGAACTTAGTGTCATATATACAAGAAGCCTGCTTTTACGCCGTCGACTAAAAATATTAAGCCTCTAAGGCTCAACCTTAACTCCCTGTGCAAAAGCTTAATAGAATCTCTTCAACGTTTATTGGTGTAATAGGGGGCGTCAAATAGACTGTTTATAAAGGGAGACGTTGATTAAAGAGTTTATGTAAAGGCCCGTACAGAGATTCTATAAGGAATAGCAATTTTAAATTTTAGCTGTGAAAATGAAGCGTGGTAAGATGTAATTTATTATGTGCCCAAATTGTTACGTAAATTACTTAATCATATTAGAAATGTAGAATAAATTTAAAAGATTAAATTGGTATACAATACGGACTCAAATATTCATCACGACCGAAATGGTGAAACAAGATAGCCTCGCCTTTTAAACACTACAATAATTACAGAACCAAAAATATATATAATATAAGAAACAAAAGGCACAAAATAATTCAAATATTGGAATAAAGTTTTTTTTTAATTTGATATAAACGTTCCATTTCTTCATTTCCAAATTAATAAACCAATTTAACCTCCATGCTGTTGGCAACTAGACGCCATTATTCTACGTAGCTAGGCTACGGTTATTTTGTTATTTCTTTATTCATGTAAAAATGTCTTGTGAACGAACTAGATTTAAGCTGTTGTTTATTTTAAAGTGACTTTTTCGTTTATTATCTCAATATTATAGTCCGCTCGCTTTCACGTGTCTTACTAGACCATTGGTGGTTGTTCATAAAAGCTTATCACCAGATATGGGCATTTCAAAATCTTCAAAAAGTTACCTTTTTTCGAGAAAGAGAATCACTAATTTCTCAGCCGGAAATGAACTTTTTGTTTACTAAAATCAAGTTTTCCTATTGCAATGGCAACTTAGAATCCTTAAATATTCTCATTCAAGTCTTCACTAAACTCGTAAAATATGTATAAACACAGAGTTGTTAAAGTTTAACGTGATCTAAATGTAACATAAACTGTACAAAGCGTACAGTCCAAATAGTTCAGCGTAAAGTTAACAAATGGGATTGGCCGCGGCTTGCATTGCACTGGCGAAGGGTTGGCCCAAGTAACAGATAATTATAACTAAATTATCAATAATAACAACAGGATAATTTTATTTTATATTGCTTTATTAAGCAAATCAGCAATCAATAGGAATTGCTATAAAAACTCTTCATTTAAAATTATTACTAAATATATTGGCAAGAATTTAATGTTTTTGTAATTTGTGCGTTATCTTGCATAGTGTATCGGCTAAGCCATATTACTATATAGACAAATTGATATCGAGTAACCGAGAAATGATTAATCAACGAATAGTACTACATGACATACAAACATCTCATTTTGATATATCAGTATATATACAAGGTCCGACATGATACATTAGTCGAGCGTACACAACCTCGGCGAAAGATTTTTCCTTTTTCCTGATAATGAGGCGGCTACATTCCAACACGTGGTAAGCAGTGTTAAAGTCACAACCTTACTACGTGTAAAGATATTTGGAGAATTTGTCGAAATAAATGTCAAAATCATAAATTTTTACTTCAAGGTCACTTCCCTGTTATTTATTAGCCAGACACGCTCTTTGAGAATGTTTACGATAATGGCATACAACTCTCTCATCGTAACAATTTTGACAGCAGAATCTTAAAAAGAAAAAAATGATTATTATTGGCAAATAATAATTTCCTTATAGCCTTTATTCAGATAACTTAGATCTACTACAATAAAACTTAAATAAATCATAATAGTATTACACTTTCGCATTTATTTATCTGTGTGCCTCTTGGGCAAAGGCCTCCCCCAGTCTCATCCACTCTTCCCTATTACATGCTATCTTTGTCCAAGTCTTGCCCGCCACTTCTGTTATCTCGTCAAACAATAAAACCGGTATCAATTAAAAGTAAATCAATACTTTATACTAATGATAATTAAAAATTAATATTATTTTTTTATTCAATAATAAAAATCTTCTAACTGACTAGCTAAACAATACTGTAATATCTTCCATTGCCACTTCATGTTTCTCTCAATAGATGGCACTGTGGTAGATAACCGAAGATAAACAACAATACAAGGGCAAAACAAGACAACACTAAGGCAGATATAGTTTTTTATTTAAACTGTATTACAATAGATGAATTTTAGGTAGTACAAAGTTCACCGGATCATTTACTATCTCGTAAAAGTAAATGACTTTATCAAAACTTCGAAAAAGTATGCTTTGCAACTTCTATACTTATCCTGTAGTTTTAAGTTAGTTTTTGGATTACATTAAAGATGTCATTTTGTTATTGAAGCCATTTCAACACTGAGTTAAGGCATAAACATACTGACTGGTACCTTCAAAATTTTCACAGGCCATCAACAAAATCTAAGATTTATTTTTCCTCTGCATCCGATTGAATTGACTTTAAGATTGATAAAAACTCACCCTCTGTATCTTTTGACTTAAGCCACGCGTCCTCTAGCCGCGGCTTTTCACGCACATTCAACAATTCAAGTGATTTATACAGGCAGTAAACTAAACCAGGACGTCGTGACTCCAGCAATTGCGTCGCCCACGATTCCAAATTATGCCGTATTTTGCATTGGTAGTCTGAATGGTTGATGTTGTTATTCAAGAACCAATTTGACTAACTACATAATGAATAGACCTTTTTTAAAATTACTATATTAACAAGCGCATTCTTCTCTCATACATAAAGAGCAGTGTTTCTCAAATTTTAGCTTTCAGTTCCAATATTCGTGCTTTTGACTGACTTCTGTCTCCCCCATTACTCGTTTCATTCATCTGGCATCCCGGAGACACCACAAAAGCGTGTAATTTACAAAAGTGCAGCGCCATATTTCTATCCTGGAGTGCTATTCATCAAGACATTCCTACTCTGCATTACTTTTCTATTTTTTTCGTTAGAAAAACTATTATATCTTGAATTATTAAAGGCGAATACCCCATTGTAACCGACATAAAAAAGGAGGACGCTCTCATCTCTATTGCATTTGTAATTTTATTTTTAAACTGATCTCTAAAATTATTTCTGTATTTGAAAAGACACATACTTTTATTACGAGTTACGAAATTTTCTGATGATAGAAAGCATGAGGATGTGAGTACTCCTCAAAGTTTATACGCATACATTAGCGATTTTGGTATTTTTATGAACAAGGTTGGTGAAAGAGCTTTTTGTAAGTCCACCTCAGGATTCTGGGTATAGTTCCCTTCCATCTTCGGCCTTATCTTAACTCACTATGAGAAGAGTCTAGAGTTGCTACTCGTTAAGAATTAACAGAAAGTTATCAACACAACTCAAAGAACTACGAGCTTGAAGAGGTCATCTGCTGGGTACATTGCAAGGACTGACGGCTTTTGGAACGGAAAGGTCCTCGAGAAGCGGCCGTGACGCAAAGTTAAGCTTCCCAAAAGGTGGACCAACGATATGGTATAATTCGTGGGAAGTAGTAAGATGCAGGCAGCGTAGGACCGCAAGGTTTGGACATTGGAGGTAGGCTTATGTCCAGAAATTGACGACTCTCGGCTGTTATAATAATGCAAAAAGTTAACAGCCCACCAAGAGGTTACTGATTTCATCCACTATCCACATTGGGACAGCAAGGTGATATGATAACAAAAACTCCTTATGGGTAGGTTTCTCTCAATTAGAAGGTCCTGTTCTGGACTATGAAATCTATAAAGGCTGGATGGTTCTATAATGTACTGAACTGATTTACTGAAAATATTATATAAAAAAATGTGAAGAAACGCTACGTAAAGAAAAAACTAATTATTTAATCTTTTAGCACCAACGTCTGATAATTTTTATAGAAATCCTAAATTAATTTTAGCAGACGTTCACAAAAGGCGAAAGAATAGGAAAAAATCTCACTAATTATCGATAGATTAAAACCTACAAGACTCGAACGTTTCTCTTTTTCTTGAAAAGAAACTTTATCGTTAAATAAAAGTGAAAATCTCCGTTTTGATTTATGCTGACACTCGCGGATATTACTCCCCAGGGCTAAAGTTGCCTAAGTAAGAAGTTTTAAGTTTTACAAGAGTTTGATTGACACAACAGACAGATTAACAGATTTCTACACTCTGGGATCACGTTTCACGTAATAACAGCCTCTGTGGTCTAGTGGCTGAGACTACTTTAGATCTGGAGATTTGGGTACCATTTCCATCGGGGGCAGAACTTTTCTGCTCTTTTTGGTTGGTGGTAGGGCTTTTATAAGTCTGCTACCACCATCTTGCCTAAGTCTGCCGCTACAATAATAATTTTAACGGCATTGTTGTGTTCCGGCAGTTTGAGTTAAGATATCAAAAATCTGGGTTTGGCTCACTTCAGTTTTCTCTTCACGTATCATCAGTTCAGGTGAAGGTCAATCTAGTCAGAAAACTAAACTCAAAGTTATCAAAGTAATCATCTATCATCAATGCTCAGCAATAACATCATAAATATTATGAGATTCTTCTAATGGTACTATTTCTATGAAATTTCTGTCTGCTGAGATTAATTTTTTGGCTCCATAAGCAGAATTGAGCAATTCGAACGATAGAAACTAATTGTCAGTGTAATTACACGAATTACTTCAAGCAATTTCCTGTCAGTCTTAACTCTAAAACCTTCAAAAAGTTGGTTTATATCATAAGCAAAACATGATATCTTTTACAAGCATTTGACTTTTTCACTCAAATGCAAACTACAACAACATTGTACAACTTAATCAAGCCCACATGAAATATGCGCCAATACGTAGGAAAGTGAATAATACAGACAGTGAAAAGCTGAATACCAACGGCCCCTTTAAATGTTTCAGCACAATCACTGGGAGTTCACTTATTCATGACGCGACGAGGTTTGTTCCTGGGATGTTGGAAATATTTATATGGACGCACTTCATACGCTTGCATTCGAATGGTGTGAAAGCTGTTAAGGTGAATTACACCATTGTTCTTTCTAAAATTAATTTCGTTTCCTATTTTATTTCTTGAAACTATTTCGTTTGCTCTGTTACTTCCACCTCTTATTGTTATCAAGCTACGAAGACTTTCATTTTGTTTACCAAGAGGAGTAGTGGTGTTTTATATTTTGCATAGCATGTATTATATTTTTTGCATGGTGTACTATTGAAAGACAACTACAAAGGATAGCATTGGAACTCTCGTAGATTTTAATATCACGTTTTTTGATTCCACCAATAACGCTCCTAAGAAACGAATAATAAAGTATGACGTAACGCCGTGGTATTTACAACTCTATTCTATAGCTTTATTCAATATTATGTTAATATAAATAGTTTCAAAAAAATTTATATAAATAGTTTTAGTTTTTTTTTTAGTTTATAGATTACAAAAAGTTATCCCATAATGTTGTTTTTTTTAAATAATTTAGTTTTGAATATATACAAATAGTATTATATATAAACAAGAACTATACTCAATAAAAATAATAGTTGAAAATATAAATATTACATAAATTCTACGTAAACATAACCGTTTTCAACTTAGTAAAGCACTATCTGTACAGGTAACACGGTATTTCCTATACTGGGTGTGGATGAAGCATTTCAATGTGTTTCCATTGAAAGCGGAATGTAGCTAGTGCAATTACATTAGAGACGCATGACAGACTTGATTTAATTGAAACAGTTATTACAGTTAAGGGTGTGTTCCCTATTTAAATATTAAATTGATTAATTGACACAAATGTATCGATGGCTTGCGATCATAGACTATAAATACAACTTTAAAGAAATAGCAATACGAATACAAAGACAATTATAAAAACTATTATTATCAACAAAAATCAAGATTATTTTCTTTCAAAAGCAACAGACAATCTCAGTTATATGACTATATTGCTCGACAACGGATCCGAATGCCGATTTTAATATCAGGTTTTCTTACATCATTGGCACTACTATAAAAACTGACCACTGTACAAAGATCCTAGACCATTTTCAGCTCTCTCTACAGGCTAAAGGAGCGTGGGAAGGTCAAGGTAAACTGGAAAACTCCATGTAGGCTTTCAGGTCGGCGATATGAGTCGCGAATGAGATTTTTTGTGGTAGCAAAGCAAACATAATATAATGTTCCTGTGGAAAGCCAGAGGATCTATTGCGTTTTTGTTTCGAAGTGCTCAAATGGTCTTTTAATAATACATCTCTTATATATCGATTGTAGAAAAAAAGTAAAATTGTTTAAATTCATTTGCTTTAAAAAAAAAATCTGACACCGTCTTTGTGACAGAAGACCGAGTCAGATAAACATCACTAAATTATTTAAAAGGATATACAATCACAAGAAGCTGTTCTTGTGATTATATAAATCAGATATTTGACGGTTATCAACCTTAACTAAGTTAGTAAGAGTTTCTGCAGCTTTTGAAATTAAAAATTAAAAAATTAGGAAAAAAAAACTTTTAATGTAATTAAAGTCCATCGGCGCATTAAATTTCATTCTTCTTTTGTTTCTCTAGTAAATATTCATTATTTTAATATTCATAACATTTTATGCAATATTTTAAGAGATTAAATCAGGGATCCCCAAAGTGGTTTATATCGACCCCTTTAAGTCAAAATAGGTTTCCCATGGGTCGACATAAACGAAAAAAGTTTTTTCAATTACTAAGTATTTTGTATGTATAAAAATAAACTATATAATGTATTTTTTAAGTAATTTGATTATGTGGGTCTGATGTAAAAGGGGTCTCTGCCCAAAATAGTTTGGGAGTCGCTGGTTTAAGCAGTACCTAATGTACGGATTTAAATTAAAAAAACACCTGTACTTCCGTCCTGTGTTGGATTAAGGAAAGTCTATTTTAGAAGATTACTTGGTATCCGTTATGCGAAACACTAATTAAAAGTTAATTACAGATACCATACAAAAGTTAATGAACTGGCAATGAAATAAAGCTTTCTTAGATTAAGCAACGGAAGTTGTAATCGCTAATTGGGAAAGTTAGAAAACAAATTAAACAAAATATTTAATTTTATATATTTTTTTCAATTTATCGTCCGACCCGCACTTGACCAGCGTGGTTGAGTTAGGTTTAATTGCCGTAATTTAGGCTCGAGGCTGGGTGGGGCCGTACATGAGCTGGTGATGTCGATGATGATGATTTAATTTCACTGATGGAAACACGAAGTACAGAGTAGCTATAGATATGTAATAATAATCTAACTGATAAGATCTTTCTAAAAAAAGATAAAGGTTCCGCAGAACCTTTTGTTTAAGAACCACTGTTTTTTATTTCAGTCGTTTAGTCGTTCGCGAGGAAGTTCTCTGTAAGAATCAAAAGATATCAATCATTAAATACATCTATTTACACATATGGATAAGGTAAGATAAGATATATTTTTGAAATACTAATATATATTTACAATCATAGTTTTATAATTAATCTTCGACCAACGTGTCAAGTAGTCAGTGCCTATGTTTACTCAGCCAGTACCGTATTAGAATCCCAGTATGTTTGTATGATGAGTACGTATATGTCCAAGAATCATACATGCTTGTATATTTAGTATATTTATGAGACAATATAGTAGTTTGTGTTTAGGAAAGTCTAGTTGGACGCATGATGTTACTGATAGTTTGTATAAAACCTATTTTGTTCATATGTCAGTTTACTTTTTAATATATTTTGATACTAGATTGTTTTATATGTTTTTGTTGTTGTTGTCAATATACCGATGACGAGTCAAGACGTGGTTTCCTGGTTTTCCCCACTTCTCTCCGAAATACAGTCCACAGGCTCCCCGAGCTAACTACCGTAACAGATGATATTGACCATTTTGATTTATTTATTATATTGATTATATTGACTCATTTCATTATGTTAACCCCCACCAATCTACCAGTTACTTCCCGGCGCTTGACTGACTGACATAGGTACCCGCGGTGTGCGCCACGTTGCCCTCGTTGTCCCGTTTTCTGTGTCCATCACTGCTATCCTAGTGCCATCAGTGTTGTGCCTACCAAGTGGGACCCGGGATACACCTACATACCTGTATCGGCGAGAGGGTACCGTACCTAGATTGTGCGTTATTCACGCCACAAAAACATAAAACTGGTATAATAATTTTATTATTGTTGTGGACTGTATAGGTAATCAAAAAAATAGCAGGTAATTTCAATCCTTACAATCAATCGGAAATTAATGAGCAAAAAACACTCCACCAACCTCGACTCCTCGTTCACCCAGGATAATGATCAACGACGCTCTGACGGTCTTTTGGTGGCTTGCAAGCACGAACAGGGTCAGGATTTGTTGTGGTTATACAATGATGAAAACGTTTCACAGGATTAAAGTCCAAAGCGCATGTTTAATTACCCACCAACCGCCGATATGTACTGTAAGGACTGAACATAGATGTACCTACCTATACAATAAACTAACTTAGCCCAGCGCCTTCCCTAATCAGTTTCTATTATAATAAGAAACTCATTCGAATCATTATTTGTTACATATAAAAATTACACTCAAGTTAAATAACATATCATTACCATATACATTAATTTATTACTTATGCATGGAATTACCACACTTAGAGAACGTCAAGAGAGAGATTAAATTATTGTTACCCTCCTCACGCCGGGCTTGGGGAACAAGCGACGTATATTGTGCATAAATGTTTAATACCCTTCCACATTTCATGTTCTTAATAGATCAAGGAGTATGTGTATAGTACATTTCAATACAAGTGCGGAAAGTTTATCATTTCTAGATAATTCCGCACTTACATCGATGTATTATAAATGATGTTTTTGTATTATAAAAACGTCATTAACGTCAAACGTCAACGTCAACGTCGTTTTTTTTCGCAAATGTATTATATTTGCGAAAAAAATAAAACAGCGAAAGGAAATGGTGTTCAAGTATTAAGCTGTTTAAGTCATAATTGTTATTACAGTTTGAACAATTGTCGAGATTTATATTTAATGTTTTGTTTGTAACCATTTTAAAGTTTGGTTATAACTATTAAAAATTCAGTCTAAATAAGTTTTTGACTACCTCCTTCAACATTTAGATGTTATATGTAAAACAAGAAGCACTATTACGGAACACGAAATACATATATTGAATAGATTCATCACAATTTAAAGTTCTTAATTAAAGTAAGGTAATTAATTCACGTAATTATTACTGCTAGGTAATAGGTATATAAAATAAAGTTAAATGTAAAAGTTTTATAACGATACCTATGTCAACACTACGCGTCGTGTATAAATGGGTACTGACTGCAAAAAAAGCAAATATTTTATATTAATTTGTTCAAAATCTTAGCTAAATAGCCGATTGATTTAATGGAAATTTGACCGAACAGTTAAAAAATACTGTATAAACAATAACAATAAACCACATTAATATTGTGTAACCATTACAGCTAATCGCATGACGTCGCAGAACGACGAGGTTGATTCACTGTTCGAAATGTTTGCCAGCCTTATTATCATTCAAAGTTCCACATAACCGATCAGCAATATCCCTAAAGTTGGTGCGCTCCTGACCTCCGGTCTCATTGTCACTACTATCAGCTCAAAAATTAAGTAGTCAGATAGGCTATCCGGCTGGGTTATTTGCGTCATTTACGGCATTCGGGACAAGCAGCAGACGATCCTGATATGGTTATGGTACATGAAAGGCGAGAAAAAGAGAGGATATCGACGCAAGTGGCTTTTCACGCCAAATATCTACCTAACTTCAAAGGTACAAAATTCACGAAATTAAGCTTCTTTCTATCGCTATTACAAGGTTTGCTAGACCGTGCCCGACGAATAATTTAATTGATATCTGCGTGCATCAGACTCCGTTTAACTTAACAACCTTAGAAGGAGTCTCACTAAATAAGTGTTGATTTTAAAGTTTGACACCCTCTATAAAAGTAAATTTTAAGTATTTATGGTTCATTGCATATTTAACTAAAATGTGTCTAAAACATAATTGATTATGACTACGTGCCTTATTTCTTTCTAAATAGATCTTTATTGTAAGAATATTACGCATTTCTCTTTAAATAATTAATTAGTACCTGGCTAAGCACAATTTTAATACAATATTAATTTACAATCACGATGACCATCTGGCCGAGCTGTCAGTACCCCTATCTACTTAGCCAGAGGTCCCGGGTTTTTTGTATGGTCGTGATAATTGTATGTTTAATAGTATATGTCTGATATTTATAGACATATTACTATCCATATTTCTCTGTTATTTAGTATCCATAACACAAACTCTTAACGTTACTTAATTTAGACTTGATAATAGGTGTGAGTGTGAAAAATATTGCACAATGGAGTTCTATATACTTCCAAGGTTCTGTAAGCTTCATAAGATATATAAGACTCAAATAGATATATTTTGTCTATCCTTAGTTTATTATTTATAAATATATTTTATTTAAATTACAACGTACCTACAATATGCATGTAGTATCTACCGTTTGTCTATTGTATACAAAGCTATACATAAGTTATATATTATTTTGTATGCATATACATTAATCAGTGGAATCATAACTGGTAAACCAAATAAATAAATATAATTGTATAGCTGGAGATTTTTGGGGAGTGAGTTATAATTACTAGATTTATAATTCATTATTTTTTCCTACCGCCTGAGTTAGATAGAGTTTATTGAAAGCAAAATTTGAAGGAGATCGAACACTTAATAGAAATAGCAGTCCTTACACACCCCCAGAATGACTAATCAAAGGGGCGAATTCCCTAAACAACAACAAGGTATATCGCCTGCTCACTTCATTGTACATTTGGGAGAAACGTTAGCAAAATTAATTACGTTGTGACACGTGGGTTGACTCCCATGTGATTATAGTTTTGGTACGATAGAACAATGTGTGCGTAATTTGTTTGACTTTGAAATCTAACGTTAAATTACCTAACGTAATTTTTAACTATTAGTGATTCTGTATACTTTATTTCATTCTCAGTAAGAGTTAGGTGTTACAATTTATTATTATTTAGAGATATGAACCATGAAGGATATTAATATTTGATACGATAGTCAGACTAATGCAAGCATATAAAATATTTTATTTATTGGCTTGTGGATTAAAATAAAATGAAAAGATAAATAACAACAACTACGGTTGATGTTGATTAATTTTATCGTAAATTATAAAAAGAAATCTTACCCCTTGGCAATAGAGTTACCTATAACTTCGTCGATGATGTATAAAGACTTAAATGTAATTCAAGATGTACAAAGATATTTTGTATGTAAGAAATTTTACTCAATATAATATTAAACCTAATATTATTAGGGGAAAGTGGGGGAAACACGAACGCGGGGTATTCCCGAATGCAACGGTTCTTATGTTAGAAATAGATACCGTATTCTGTTCCACGCCATTTTGAAGATCACCGCATGTAAAATCAGTCGACAAAGTAACGGACACAGACGCTTGCAGCACATTATTTCCTAAAAAAATTAAATAAACTTGTATCTAAATTTCGCTGTTTTATTTTAGTTTAACTTTGATGTTCGGGACTCCCTCACTATCTGGTATAAAAGTATATTGTATGTATGTAAATGTAATTTTTAATGTAGAAATATAAGTAGAAAATTTCAATTTAACGCTAACAATCATAATCAACGTAAAGAAAATTGAACTACACAAAAAAATATTAAAAAATTCAGATCAAATATTCAATAACCTCTACAATTTTAATTTTTAAAGTGTATTGTATATTGTAAGCTAATTTAAAAAAAAAATCATGTATTATTATTTAGAGAAAAAATTTTTAGACTTTACGAAATTATCCAAATACTTTTAAGCCACTTCTTAGATTAAATCTTGCAAGAAATATATAAATCTCTTTCAAAGAAGTTTTCTGCTAACGCTACATGTAAACATACCATTTATTTGCTTATTTAATGCTGGAGCATATTTTCAATTAAGGGCTCCATCTAATTAAATCGCAAAACGAGTTGTTTCCAAAGTAGAACTTCGTCGTTGCGTCTCCATGTATGATGCCGCCATTTTAAAACGAACCCCCACACCCCTACAACGACTTAGGAACATGTATATTGTGAGGGAAATTCCTTAAATATGCAAGTCTTAACTAAGTTGGTCCACGCAAATTACGGTGAGAATACAAACGATCCCACTTAAAAGTTTAATGCTTTCTGTAAATTCCATTAGCGTTTTATGGTTTTACATTTTAAACAGATGTTTGGATCGTGCCATTTCAGAAATTGATGTTCGATTACGGGTATTTTGTGTAATATCGGCCAACTGTCGTTCTGAAACAGTTAACACCTCATTCAATCAGGGACCCTGTTTTTCTAATCTTTTAAATTATTTCACATTTACCTCAAAGACTTTCAGGCAAAATTTTCACTTTTGCCTCAAAGGCTTTCAGGCCATTTTCTTTTTCTTCCTCCTATTATCCCATAGTCAGAGATCTGTGAAATCTCTTACTACAGCTCGATAGCTGATATATTAACATTTTATAGCTTTTATTGAATTTACTCACACTGTCAAATTTTTTATTTTTGTATTCAATTATTCTTTATATATCTAGTATAATTATTTTACAGTAAAGACGAGCAAAACTTGTTCTAAAATTCTGTGTGCTTCTATCCTAGAGGATGGCCTAGGCCCGAGCCTTAAAAAGGCACCCACAAAGTCTACCACTCCCTCATGGCTGAGCGCCCTGGAGACTCGCGCCAGCAGGATACCAGAAGATCATATCTATTGTACCTAAGCCAGCGACGTGAATTCGGTCCACCAAAGCTGAAGCCAATGGCGAGCGCCTAGAATCGAAATAGCTTTGGTGTTAAAAATTTTAGGTAACGTAAGGGCCTTTTTATCCCGTATTTAATTCCTATTCGTATACAATATAATGTGATTCACACATTACCTGTCGAATTTTAACATTGTGTATTGTCTAGAGATTCTATAGAATGTCAGTTTAGATACATTTCCGCTAACATATTTACTCCAATAATCGGTTAAGATTGAACTCTTACTGTTTTTTTTTCGATTCTAAAGGAAAATATTGTGGATACAAACCAAACAAAATCAATATTCCGATTTGATACAAAAAATACTAGTGGCTCGATTCAACTAACAATGTACAGTCCGCATAACACACGTAACACATAAATTTAAAATAATTTTTTTTTCACCATTTAAGTTAATGTTTCGCTCGAACTGCAAGTGTGTGTAACTTAGATCGAAGGAACTACGCAATTGCGAATTTATCTGTACAGTACCTTAACGACAAAATTTAAGTACAGTATCACTACAAATGAATGATAACTAAAGTGGCAATTAAGCATACAGCCCACCTGATGGAACGCAGCTACCGTAATCTATGGACGGCAACACCAGCCCCATGCTGTATTCCACAGGAAATTCATTCCACTACTTGCGCGTGCGCAGTATAATGTTACTCTCAAATCGTACGGTACGCCATCATTTTGATGAGTATGGGTATGAGTTTATATGAATTTGTATTTTTTTAATATAATTTGATATAGTGTTATCTATTATGTACTCTAAACTGCTTGTACATGCTGTTTACATTCATTAGTGGAGTTCCAGTCTACAGCTGTGAGCTATGTAGTCGGGTCCCACATTTATTGTATGTTGTAACGTTTAATGTTGTATATAAAAATATATATAATGAATCAGAAATACTGAACAGTAATGTACTGTACAAACTAAATTTTACTTTTTACTGCAACTATTTTCCATTTATGAAGTTATTGAAATTTATAAAACATTTATGTACCTTAAAAATGTTATTAAGATTGAATTCACACAGTCTTGTTTACAGATGATGCTAAACCCGGTACTCGATACACAATAGATGATAACACCAAGCAGTACAAACAGTTTTATTTTATAAATATACTACTTTCATGTTTCTGAAAACTGGTGAAGAAATCAGTCAGTTTGTGCGGTGTAGTCATAATGGACGTGAGAATTTTGCCAATTGTGATCTTTGTTCTAATACCTGTGGTACTGGTAAGAGCATAGAATAGTAACGCCTACAAAGATAAGCCTCTTTAATCCCAGTGGCCTAATTTGTAGCCAAACGCATACACTTATAGTTGCGGGCAATAGTGTATTTACGCTTCAAAAGATACAAATATAGTAGTATTTGAATTAGATTTTATATTTACAATAGACTGAACGTAAGCTGAATGACCACAATCACAGCTTATGGATAACTATGATGAGGCCTAAGATGGCCTATAATAAGAAGTACCCTTGTAGATTCTCTCTGTGATAATATATTTTATTAAATTGTGTATATGTACTTAAATTATTAAATAAATGGATTGCTGGTAATGTCACGAAACAGAAGCCAAAGAGCCTCGCTTTTTTGCTTCAAATCGCGTACATTCTTTCTAAGCATTCCCGCATCCTTTCTAGTCTTAGAGATATAGTTTTCTTGAAATTGTGTAGTTTTCAAAGCAGTTTTTAAAATAGTTATTCATCAATTATTTGAGGTAACTGTATAAGATTATTATTACATTATTATATTTATTTCCCCGATAGAATTAAACTATTACAAGAGAAATATAAAATAAACTTAAAGCTAAAAACAGAGAGTATAAGTTACAATAAAATGTTATCTTATCTTATCTTATCTTATCTTACAATTTCAATAACGTAATAGCGACGCAAAATGTTTTATGCCCTTAGTGTGATATTCAATCGTTTTGCGACAATTAGATCGTAGTTGCGTTCAGTTGATAATCGCATATATAAAACATCGTCTCCAATACTTCACAACATAAGCGCTGCTGTCGCTTCCATACAATTTAACATCTCATAACAAACACGATCTCACACTACGGATAGTGCTCGCACACATTCAGAGTTAATAGTAAGTCATACATTCATTTCACGAGTGAACTAGCATCTCGTATTATCGTAATTAAAATAAGATTCATATTAGATAATCGAAAGAAGAACCAATTAATGCACAGTTATGTCATTATTACTTTGAATAAAAATGGAACACTAATGTCATTTCATTATGTGTTAATAATTGATAGATCAAATAATAATAATATTTCTCACACTCACATATATTTATTATCTAGCCCAAATTAAACATCATTAAGACCTTCTGCTATGGATACGTAATAACGGAAAACAGTCGTTTTAGTGATATATTGAAACATTAAACATATAATATTTTGTGTGCTAACGTTGCAAAATAAAGTTATCTCTATGTAAAACGTTTAGTTAATATTCGAGGGGTCATTTTTAAAAAAAAAAGAATATATATATCATTATTACATTATTTTAAAAAATAAGTTAGTAATACACAGTATTCAAATTGTTATATCCAAAATTTATCAGATAAGTTACTTGCTAAAATTAAAATTTCCTAATAAATTTTTCCATATAATATTTTATGATCTATCTCCTAGGGTGTGAGAAAATTTTCTCAAGATGATCTCGAAACTGGCCACAGGAGAAGTGTCCACTATCATACCAAGAGACATATGCAACTCAATAGCAATGATATGAAACGACGACCCAACACGTTAAAACCTCGGGACTTGAGGAAAAAGGTATGACTCTTTTAATCTTTGAAGTTATATTAAGGGTAGTACATATATTATTTATATAATTTATTCTATGCATTTAAATATTGAAGTTAAGCTTAAGAAGCTCAAACAGATGCGTGTCGGACTTCGCTCATTTAGGGTCCAAATTAAGTCTAGTCTATATAAAGGTCTAAACTAAATAGGGGTAAAATGTTGTATAAAATAGCTTACTTTTCCATTTTTTTAAACAAAAAAATATAATATTATTAACTTAATGAGTCCTCAACAACGATGACACTCTTGGAGCAAATAGGTTTGACAAAAAGCCAGACAATTTGTATGGCTTCGGGTCAATAATTAATATCCCGGGCATTTACTGTGCGAATTAGAAGGCTGTAAAATTTATATAACAAAAAACAGACGATATAACTGCAATAGGGCATAGTTTGGACCCTTAGGGTTCGGAATGATATTTTAAATGTTTTTGAAACAGCTTCAACTGACAACTGTATTTAACAATGTAGAAATATCGAATTGAGTACTTAGAATGACTAAAAATATTTTGCAGCCTTCAGGCCATCTGAAACCACTGAATGAAGATGACATGGAAAATGACGAAGTAGTGTCAGTAGCAGTGGGGCCACCGCCTACACGTCCGAAGTACGAAAAACTCCAATGGAAACAAGCCACTCGACCAAACAACAGTACCACTCCGAATACATCAGCTACGTATCTCGTCAAAGATGTTTTAGTACAGCTGGGCAGAGAATTTCTGACACATCAAACAAGTGAAGATTTTGTTTTTGGACAATACGTTGGCAACGCAATGAAGAATTTGACAAGCGACTTGAGGTTGAACATGCAACATGATATATTGGATATAATAGTGAAATACCAAAAATTAAATAGAGACGGAACAAAGAAGGAAGATAATACATTAGATAAACTTTCGCCATCATTAAAAGAAATTAAAAGCGAAAAGAAACTAACAACAAACGACACTGAAGAGAACTGGCCTGATTTTACTAACTTAGCAAAAATAGTTGGACGTAGATAAAATAAAACGATCACACGTGGAAATGTGGAGCCGTCAGTAGAAGAAACGCTTTCTTATCAATCATGATTTTCAAATGAACTTAAATGATTACGGAATGTCAGTAGGGATGTGTAATCAATTATTTAAGTTACAAGGCTTTTTATGTTTGTACAAAGTGAGGTCAGTATGAAGACTGTTAAATTTATTAATTTTTGACAGCAATGTATTCGTGATGCTAGTTATATCTTGATAATCTTAACATTGACTAATTCATGTTGCTTAGGCCATAATTTCAATTATGGTTCTTGCATTAATAATCAACGTGTTAATTATAACATTGAATATTAATATATATTAAAACAATATGATAAAAGCTGTTCCTACCAATACAAATACTTTAGTAATATACTTACACTATTTATTCATTACATTCTTCAGAGACTGAGTCCAAAAATTCTAGCAGGACAAATATGAAGAGCCTAATCCGATCATGTTTGAACAATTGATTGTAACCGCAGAGGGACTTAGACCTTTATCGAAAATGGATTATGTCGAATATTATAATTAGCAACTACTCAATGGTAAATACGTAATTGAACAGAATTATTTAAACCGGCAAAAAGGGAATCACAAGTTCAAACGATAGAATCATTTCAAAATTAATTTCTTTCGCTACGTAAGAACTATGTTAAAATGCAATAAATTTTCTATTTTGTTTTTTAGTATCATTAAGTTAAAGGTCAACGTAACAATATCATACAATATGGTACGTTTCTTTAAGATAGAATGAGATATAATAGGGATTTAAATATGAAATGGCCGTTTTAACGTATTGACCACTTTGAATTAAAATTACGATACGGCTAATAAACGCAGCCTGCGTTTTTCGTTCAACCGCTTCCGTACTTGAAACTACGACTTCAAGAATGGAACTCGATCTGTGTCAAACTAACAAGAAATAGCAGCATGTTTTCATGTTAGCTCACCAACAATATCGATCAATTATGAAATCGGTGAAATAAAAAAAAACTTGCTTTGAAATACGCTTTAACTTGTTGAACCAGTTCAGAAAAGAAGGGATGCAACATGTGACGAAAACTAAAATCTCTGCAATAATCGCAAACGAACTAGACAATGGCTAAGTCCAGGTCTAACGCCGCAACAAGAAAGTGATAATAACTGGTCCGTCAGGTCAAGCATTATCAGTGGATATCTACTAAGCAGAACTTCACCTTGGTTATGATAACCCAAGACCTCACACTGGTCAAGAAACCATTTTAACATTACATGGACTAGTACTTAGGATCCCTCCGTCGTCTTCCGTAATTTGCTTAAACCGACTACCATTTATTGCAATTTTCTGCATGAAAAAAAAATTTTCTTCCTTCAAAAAAAAATTTCATTCCTTCCCAGGAATCAGTACAAATGCCTGCACGCAGTTTGTTGAATCCAGGTCCCAATGCATGACCTTCCAATGAGAGAGCAGAAATCTTAAAACAATGAGGGTAAGACTTTCATTGAAAAAATATAGTTAATATATAAAACATATTGTTTGAATTTTTCAGTATTAAACAGAAATTTCAATAATTTGACCCCTTATATTCAACATCCTCACGACAGTGGACTATATATACATACTGCCCTAACCACCCCCGCCTTGCCGGCCCAAAAAGTGCTTTTTCACGCCTCTTTTAAAGGAACCCATGTTGTATAAAAGATGGAATACCTGTGCCGTTGAATAGGTTTGAACTTGTTATTTTTATCTATGCCTTATACTTTTAATTTTGTGACAAAAGTGTCTATCAAGTTTGATTCCGGGAGCCCCAAAATTAGAAACACGCAACCAAGTATTAAACTTTCTAAGCAATTTACTTTAACAATTATAAAAATTTGATGTTTCCTTTCCGTATTAAATTTTACAGATCTCTATTTTAGTAAAGTAACAACCTTTTTTATTGATAGAACTGTCTAAAGACCCCTCCTGTGGATGACTGGTGTGAAATTAAGAATACAAGCTGTTATCTGCTTCTGAAGCAGTTACACCTGTGACTTCACGACAGCCCTCACACCGCGTCCAATAATTGTATAAAAGATTAGGAAAGAAAAATACAAATCCTAAACAAATACAAAGTTAGCAGCAGTGGATTACTTGCCCTTAAACTTGTATATTTGACTTCAGCTTTTCCTGACTATCTTTATTTAACTTTTACTTATAAAGTTCGACACTCCATACCTCTTAAATAAGAGTTACTTAGACTGGACTCCAAGTATGTCATGGTCAGAGGACACTGACCCACAAATAACAAACTGCATTTAATATCACTTTTAGTCTTGTTTCATTATGTTCCTCGAGAGATGGCGTCAAAACAAAACTAAACTTAATTTTACATAAATTAGAAACATTTTTGCTACCCATGTTTGTTACGCAACTACGCTTGAAATGGGATTTTATATTTTCAAGACGATGCTTAAAATTCCATTTAAATTCAATACGATTGAAGTTTTATAAAATGTTGTACGAATCTTTTCTGCTATGTATCCTTCTAAGAATTGTGAAACAAATTAGTTTTAAGAAACAAGTTAATTAAAAAAATAATTATCGCAGATCTATGTAGCGCTCCCATTGAATACTTGCTCGCTAAATGAACGCGTTAATTAAACAACAGCAACTCAAAAAAACAAAGACACCTCAGCTGTTTCGCAGCGGCAAATTAAAATAATGTTAAGATTAGTGCTCATTGTAGTAAACCACTAATAAAAAAGATATTTCTAGTGATAATTAGTGTTAATTACAATAAGTGTTAGAAAATTATTAGTAGAATACTAGTGAATATGTTATGCTAGTAAATACCTTGAAAGAATGTAATTTTTTAAATTAAGCTTTTATTTGTAATGAAGCAATGAAAATAGCAACATTAGTATGTATCTTTAACAGGGGTTCCCAGCTCCACAAGCTGCTCGAAGAGATTTTTATTAGAAATAAAGCAGTGCCCTTGTAAAAAATCTCTTCCGTGTTTTTCTCCGTCATTGTTTCAATGTTCATAAAGTATTAAAATAAATATATTTTTAATTATTTAACGCTAGTAACAGTTTCCCGAAATAATAGAAGCGGACAGTAGTAAGCAACTACACTGGAAATCATGGCTTAAGCACTAATTAGTGGGGAACGTCTAGACCTGCCCTTACAACCATAACGCTGCAACTCAGGAACCGAGAAAACTGGATTGTCTTTGACTTTCTTAATAAAGTGTTTATGTAATATATTTGATTGTGTACGTCTTAATTTAAAAATGAAGTTGTTTTATTTGAAATATGAGGTACGATAAAAAAAGAACCGTATAATGTAACAGATAAAGTTCAAATTGGGAATTCAGAAAATCCTTCAATCATTCCAAAATTTATTGCTTTCGCTACCTGAATGTATAATGATTATGTTAAAACGCAAAACTATTTTCTGTTTTGTATCATTGGACTCGTTAAAATAAAACGGAACGTAATAGTTCCACAGATTCAGGTACATTGCTAAAAATTGGGGCTTTTTGGGCTTATTGCTTTTTAGGCCGGCAAGGTGAGCGTGGTTAGGGCAGTATGTTCATTCTTCACATATGGACTCCTCTACTGCTTATCATCAAGTGGTATCGAGTCATTTGCTGAACTTAATATAAAAAAGAAGAAACTAATGCTCCTAAACCTAAACAGAAAACAGTTTAGTTAGGAATTATTTAATTTCTTCTAAACTGTTAAAAAACATTCATAAAGCAAAAACAATGCCCGAAGTTATATGTTATGGATACTAGGAGAAATATACGAGAAATATAAATAGTATTATGTACATGAATATCATAATATACTAAGTAAACAATAATCCATGACTCATAAACAAATATTCGTACTTATCATACCAATACTTCCCCTACCCTACCGGGATTCAAACCCGAGTTCTCCAGCTACGAGTAAATAAACAGGAGTACTGACGATTCGACCAAATAAACCCTGGCATATATACAATATTCATTCAGATTGCAATTATATTTAAACGCCCTTTTTGACCCAAACAACACTTCCCGAGTAATCTAGCGACTGTATTCTAATTTTGAGTGAATCAAACCACTAATTAAATTTAAAAAAAAAACATAACCCGGCCAAATTTAAGCGTATATCACCTATATAGGCGTAATATTGCTCAAAGGTGTATCCTATTTTACATGTGAAGCATCTCTAACGTCAAGGAAGCCCGTAATTACAGAACATTGCCATAACGTCTGTTGTGTCCAGATTGTCAAAGCATCTGCAGTATCAAATGATGTCCTAATATAGCAATAGCCTTCAGTTACTATCTCTTCTCAGTTACGGCGAGACGCCATTTGCGGGTTGACTAATTATACAATAATTAAGCTCACATATACATTTACAGCTAGACATAATTATACATTATTACAAGTCGTTCTAAATTCGTCAAATATAATTAAAAATTATTTATTTTTGTATTAGGGCCTTTGTCAGATTTGTCAATTTCGCCAAGATCTAGTTTTGGAAAAAACACGAGACTTATGTCAAATTATTAACCGGTTGTTTTACCTGAAGCCAAGACATAAAAATATGCTTGTTAGTTTTGTGAGTAAAGTTTAAAATACATATATAGCTGGAAATATAACAATGTCGTTATTGAATAAGGGGAGTAAAATTGACCGACATTTTAAATGTCTCGACTTCATTATCGCGTTTACGCCGTTGACACCTCCCATAAGATAAAACAGAAAGGCAAAAAAAGCGTTTAATTACTTTTCTTTCTAAAGATATAATCACCTTCCTTAAACTCGTTTTAGGTTTTTCCATTTCCTAACTCCCCGTTGTGAATGTAATCTGAACCTTAAATGTACAGATTTAAGGTTTAAAGACCGGAAACTGCTTTAGAGTCTTAGCTGCTGACCGTACGTCAAAATATCCGGGACTTCATGCTATTAGGGAGAAGTTTTATAATTGGACTGTTAGTATGACTCTCCTTTAAGTTGGAGGTACACAAAAGTTAGGTGAGGTGGAAAGGTGAATTCTAGTTAGGACTCTTTGATCCGATAAGAAATGGACTGAAATCGGGGTTATTTGTCACGTATGCTATTAGGTTCATATTGGCTTGCATAAATTCAGAGGCATATTGTATGCCTGCATAACGTTATTGGTATTATCATCGTTACGCATGACGATGCAAGAGAAGAAATCATAAGGCTCCATTTTTCCCGTAACTTCTTTATGTATAAGCAAAAAATGTTATATATGCATTAGATTTCCTAATAATTATGATATATATTGCAACTTATAACTTAACGTATGGCATAAAGATTGCTTATCATACATCATTTTTAAAAGTATAAAGTTGACTAATCAAAACCAATAGTTTAATGATCAAATGTCCTTCTTTGTGACTGCGGGCAGAGACAACTCTCCCCCCGTACCTCTGGGGTTTAAATAACTCTATTATTGGATAGACAAGTACCATGGCGAGGTGACCACGAAAAGTAAGGTCTACCTGGGCCGCGAACAACCAAAGTTGGCTAAATACGAAATAGTCAATTGTTATAGATGATATTGCGAATTTTTCTGTCTCGAATTTTTCAATCAAATCTTGCCATAGTAAAGTTGTCATGTTTTATAGATTGTCACTATGAAAACTTAACGTTACTTATTGTAATTGACGTTGAAAACAATAGATTAGAACTCTGCATGTTAAGCGCAGCTACTTTTCATGAAACAATTGTTATACAATACCTAGTGAGTCTTATGAACGAGATAGTATATATGTATTGAGAGGCTGTCGGTCGCGGCAACATAATTGCCTTCAAGACCGGAGCATAAAATTGAGCCTAAAAGCAAACGGCAATAAAAAGGAGAAAAACGCTTGTTTACAGGGGAACGTAAGAGCGGCTTGGACTGGGGAGGGACTCCACTGTGAGCGATGAACGGAGAACTAACCAAACGAAAGTTTATTTTAAAAAAATCTAAGCATTTGTTCGCAGCGTCTTAATAAATTTCTACACCTTTGTAGTCTTCTCAATTCTAACCTATCTACAGATTTTTATATATATACATTCGAAGAGAAAAAAGTTTCGTAACAAAATCTTTCGCCAGTTAGTCGAACTACGTGTTACTAATTTTAAACTTAGCGCTTTAAAATCGACCACACCTACACCACCTCCGCTTTAGAAATACGAGAGACCAACTTCGAAATGTACTCTCAGTAAATTAATTTATTTGTTCGAAGTGTCTCAGTGCACTTACCAATCGTATATAATAATGATGGCAGACATTAGAGAGTTTTTTGTTCAAAATTTAATATAAAACTAATAAGAAGCATCTCAAATTTCGCATGAATATTTAGAGGCTGCTACAAATATTTTAGACATTACAATTACCGTTAAAATCATAATTAAAATCGTAATGCCTTAACTTTGAATCAACACCTGGCCTATACTTGAGTATAATGTGTCGAGATTCTTGACATTTCAATTTAAATTAGTAATACTAATTCAAAGTGAAACATATAGATAGTTTGACATAACTAGTTAAAGATTTTTAGATGAAATTTTGTGTATATGTTAAATGCCAATACTATAAAATACCTACGCGGTGAATTTTATGTATATACTATCTGTAACAATAAACTTTGTTATACCAGATTTTTTTGAAATCATTTCATATAATCATTTATGTGAAATGAAAAAATCTAGAGACTGCAAGCCTTATCACTATGGGATATAAGAAAGCCTACAATCCATTTTCTTTTATTTATTTATAAACTCAACAGCTTTTTTAACAGTGATATCTATACTAGTTATATTATTTCTTAAATCTAAGCCAATAACAGAGTTCCCTAGCATTCTATTAAGTGCCAGAGCTTACAGAGAGCGAACAATTCGTTATTAATTTTGAAAAATGAATTTACACGTAATTAATGTTACCCTTAAAAATAATTAAAGATACATTATATTATTTATATTACTTATTTAAGATACAGTTGTGTAGAAGCTTATTGAATCCTCTTTTAGTTACATTGAAAACGTCTATTTGGCTAGATTATATACATTTTATTGTACAAAGTAGCTAGTGGAGTCATTACCGAGAATATTTATCTATCTTGTTAATTATCTACACAACATACAAAAAAAATTCATCGACATTAGAAGTCGAACGAGTCGTTTCGGAGGAGTTCGATGTCTTCGATGATCGAACACTGTGATACTAGATTTTTATATTTATAGATAATCAAAATAATAATGTATACTTATATGATTTGAAAATGAAGATTAAATTTGACTTCTGTTTGAAATCTTTCAATTCAAAATGAATATGTTTTTGAAAACGTAAATAATAGCAAAAGGCCAAGCACTACGAATATTAATTACTAACTAAGAATGAAAATATAGTCTGTAAGTTCTATGTATAATTTAGGCTCCAGTTTCATGGACTAAAAAAATTATCTTATCTTATCTTTCTTCTCTATTAATACCGATAACTTAATGCAAATTGCATTTATCTACCGGTTGCTTATAAAGCAATCGTAACTAGAAAATTAATATTAAATAATGTAAGCATTTTAAATACGTATTCAATTCATTTAGGACAACTTAGTAAAGGGTTGAAATACAAGACATTCTCCAAAAGCGAAATTCCATCTGAAACCATTAAGTCTACAGAGTTCTGTCTAAATTTGCAATGGAACAGTGAAAAGCCTACAATACGTCACCATCGACAGCTCATTCTCAATAGTCACGAAATAATACCTCAGCACACGACTGTTTACATTGGAACACTCAATAATAGACCTTAAAGCTAATACAGAGGTGGTATAGCGCCCGCTGATTCGTAGCTGCAAATACGCATGACGTGTCCAACACATATTGAGCCACATATGCTGACGTAGCCCCTCAACGGCGCTTACAGTTACTGCCGACGAAAGGGGGGCCAAAGCTCAACGTCAACTAGTTAGGTAGCGAAACATCACACGTCAGTGAAATCGCAACGTTTCGTAGGAACAAAGTGCATCTAGTTAAAACGGGAGGTACAATAGCGCCATCAATATTCCCCTTCCGCCCCCTTCAAAATGGCGTCGGGGAAAGTCGTTGAAGCCGGGCCGACACATTGTGACAGAGACTGACGGGTCGCAGTCTGACTGTATTAGAGAGCGGCAATTAAGTAAGATCCAGATAGCTTAATTATTGTCTGTAATTGTATTAGTTGTAGCCTATGGTTAGGGGAGCTTTTTGTTCCACAGTTGCTATCAATTCACATTCTCTACCTCAATTTATTGGAAAAGAGCCATCGATACTCGTTTCTTTGCTGCACAGTCAGAGTGTACAGTTTCTTTTACACGTATCTCCTTCGTATAACAATGGCGCCTTAAAAAGTAGTTTGAAAATGAACCTTTTTGGCCAGTATGAGGTAGGTAGCTGGGGTAATAAATTAAAACTAACAATTTATTTATTTAGTACATATTTAAATTCTATAACTGGGACAATTCGTAAATACCCGGTTAATACTCACTTTAAGTTATCAACTTTTTACCTTTAATTACATTTGTTTATTTTAATCATACATATTCCCTATTATGACGATTTAAAAGAACTTAGGAAAAATATCTTTATTTAAATAGACCCATCTATTTAAATAAAGATATTTTGACTTTGACTTTGGTAGTCGTATACTGTTTTGCTACCGTCAGATAGTGTTAAGTCGTTTTCTGCTGTTTATATTAAAAAAATAGTTAAGCTGGGACTCTTTTCAAACCAAATAACATGCCAAGTGGTCTACTAAAATATTTATACTAATATTTACTTTTTTTTTTAATAACAATCGTGGATAATAAAACTCAAAAAATAATGATTATAAAGGAATAAATATTATAATTCTGTTAATATGGCCAGCAATATTCTATACCATATAAATAAAAATATCCATTTATGTTTAATATGTTGTATTTAAA
Source organism: Acentria ephemerella (assembly GCA_943193645.1). Taxonomy (NCBI): domain Eukaryota; kingdom Metazoa; phylum Arthropoda; class Insecta; order Lepidoptera; family Crambidae; genus Acentria; species Acentria ephemerella. The sequence goes on along the minus strand of OW971886.1, from coordinate 1,860,120 downwards.
GATATATAAATACTTTGTGTCTTTAAAATTAAATTTATTTACTTTATACAAGCAAAGACTGACTTTCTACAATATAAAAGACATCTTGAGGGTATTGTCTGTCAACACAAAGGAAAATACACAAGACCGTTATAAGAATAGTGCCAATATCCAGGCTTTTTAACTGGATCTCCACTATATGCTCCAGACTCTGATATTGAAGCTTGAAAATGTACAGCAAACAAATGGACCATTATTACAGTTTTCTATTTTATTTTTTTTCTATTTTTTTTTCTATTTTATTTAATAAAAATCTTATAATGTATAATAATAAATAATAATAATAACTTTTATTTATTCTCTCATCATCTTAAGCTTAACGATTACATTGACATCATATACATGTGACACAGGTGCATAAGATAGTGGGAGACTGGAGTCTGAACTAGGCAAGTATTTTGCCTATATTTCAGTACGCCAGTATATAATTTTTCTAATAACCCAAAGTAATTTAGTCTTTAATTGTACAGTAATAGCTATCATAGTTCAGTTTTTTTCTGTTTAGTATTTTCTAGACCACATGCCGTGGCAACCTTTAATTAAGATGGCACCAAGTTTTGAGTGTGTTTGTTCTTAAAGTTTTCTTATACCAATGTTTATCTTGTTGTTTATCCTAATAATAGGTAATAAATTGATTATTTTTTTTTGGTTCTGTTTGAGAAAATACAAAAAGAACCAAAAAAATACTTATTCCTTCCTTATTTCCTTCCTCCTTTTCCTATTGTGCTATGAATAATTAATAAAATACCATATCATATCACTTTGCCCAGATAGTTTTTATAAAATATATACCTAAGCAGAACACTCGATACTGGCGGAATCTATTAAGAAAGCGCTATAAAACCCCAAAGAAGAAGAAGAAGATAAATAATATGACATAATTATTATTACTATATAAATATGAAAATCTCATCTACAGTCTTTATACGTGCCACTGCTCATCACAGGGCTTGGTACATGATAAAAACACATGAGGAGGCCTTAACCCCACCACGCTGACCCAACGTAGTTTGGTGGGTCGAAACGGTTGCCATAGCAACCAAAACCTCCCGGCTAGGCTTAACGTGCCTCCCGAAACACGATTACGGCAATAAATACATTTAATTTATAGACATCAATCATTTAATAAACAATGTTATCATCCCTATCACCATGGAATACTGTTTTCTCCTCAGTTTTCCCATGATAAGCAATATTATACTTTATTATTTTTATAAATAACTTATTACTGCTTAGTAGTCTGTGATTATATTTGTTTTAATTGATATATAATTATGTATTGTGTAGTATATACATTCTTTCATTTATTAAGAATTTATGTATGTATATATTTAGTATTTGTACATTATATTATTTGTCATGTATGTATTCGTTATACGTCGCCAACTTTCCCCGAGTACTTAATGTTTAATTCTTTCAACCTTAAGGTTATCTGGTTGCCCTTTGTACAAAATTGATAACCTGTTCCCCATGTATTTCTCTTTTCGAACTATTTGATGTACAATAAAGATATATTCTATTCTATTTTTAAAGTAATCTCTCCTTTTTTTCTGAGTAACTTCGCTTTTTCCATTCTCCAAGCGCTAAAGTGGTAGAAAAATATTTTCACGGTATTCAACTCGTTACTTCCAATTAATTGTTATGGAGAGCTAATTTAATTAAAATGCTCCGACACTTGGTACTAACTTGTACAAAAAGATTAATGAAAGCAAAGTATCGATTACATTTTAACGTAAACAAGCAGCGTTAATGAAATGCGATATTCATTAAAAGTTCTTAGAGGCTATGACAGCTTCAAGAAGCGAAACTTGTTAATTAAACGAAATTACAGAGCCGGTCTTATTCGAGTGGTTTTTGAGTGCTAGCAAGGGTAGCTATGGCATTTTCAGTTTAGATGTGGCAAAATATTAACAAATAAGTGTCCAATGTTTGATTTTCATAGTGATTTCCTTTTTGTTCGACGAGGACCTACCTGTACCTAACTGTCTATGCGGCGGGCGTGCATTCTACCGAAGTTACTTACCTGACCAAAAAATGAGATAATCTAATGTTTAAGTAATATAATTATATAGAATTTCATGTGATATAACGTATATTTGATATACTGTATACCGAAGTATCAGCGGTATAATTTGATTAACTTCTCATTGACTCCCAACTCTTTGGTTGGTGTCACATTAAAAAATCAAGAGATGACGTCATTTTGAGTGTTTCTGAGAAAATTTTTAAAATCTACTCATTCTCAATTCGTTGCCCATTGAAAAGCGACCTTCCACACCGCAAGACTTGACTAAAAAGTAGTGTTTCTCAACAATGATGTACTGTAAGGTGTACTGCCCCAGTTGGACGTTTATGTTTTGCGTAGAAGATACAAATGTATCCTACCCTTTACCTTAATACTACAATTATTCCTCGAATAATTTAAAATCAAATCAAAAAGCTGTTTTGAAATGCACTCAATTATTAAGTTGTTTACACAACTCGCTACGACTACCGACGCTACCGACGCCAACAGCTACGTCGACTACTTTAGTTTCGGAGCTTTTAAATATATGTAATGATAATCAGTAGTCATGCTATTACATATCAATATTCTTTATAATAAAAAAAAATTAATTAATCATTCCACTCCCACGCTTTAGTACAATCAAGTACTTAGTTGAAATAGGTATGTACACAACAGCCTTGCCCTTTATATTGTATGCTTGGGAAATGTCAATATAAACATTATGTCACTGGCATTTACAATAACTACAAGAGTACCAAAGCACTTAGCAAGACGTTGGCCTTATCATAATAAAAACATATTAATATATGTTAATAAAGATACTTTACATCAAAATTATATATCAATAATTCAACCTAATGAACCAAGCAATAAAGCATTCTTGTCAAACTTCTTCTTCATTTGTATAATTAAAAAGTTTTATATATACATATTTATATTTATTCTCAGTATTGTATTCTTACGATGACTATCAATCATGGAATAATTTATTATAGATGTTTTAATGTCCATTCGGATTCCGGGCCTTAGCAAAAGCCTCGCGATTCATTCAAAAAGTTAATTCTTCAACTGATAGATAATCCTGATTATTTTTCTTATATTTTAGCTTTAGTAAAAGTTGTCTACAAATAACAAGAATATCACTAACGACAGGGACTCTCCATCCGGAACGGGATATGACGTCATAGGTCGCTACAACTTGCTCAACACAAAAGAGGCTATTTTTGTATCTTTCTATTAATGGCAAGTAACTCTGCTCTCTGTATTTGTGATGTTGCTCTTATTACTAAGATATCGTTCGAAACTAAATTTAGTAAAGAACTTATCAATTAAGTTGACACCTTGAAATGCTATTTTTTTAAATAAAGTCGTTTGTCTCTGCATATTTAGGGAAAGCTTGGCGACGAAATCTTTTATCTTCTTCTAGCAGCACTGCAGAGAAGAAGACATATTGTATTTTTTTTTAAAGACTACACAAATGACTGGTATTTTTTTATATTCTCACGCCTATTATCTAGCTCAAAGTAAGCATAATTAAGAGATTGATCATTAATACAAGATAACGGAGAAATATAGATAATTTGTGTATCAGAAAAATACTCAATAACCATCCATGACTCGTGAGTATGACGTGAAAATATTCGTACTCATTATACCAATTAGTGCTACTAACCAATCGGCCAGAAGGCCGTCAGTCGTAAGTCATTTTATAATATTTTGTGTGAAAAAAAGGTTACAATATAATATTTCTTTTAATAGATATAAATTATAACATTTGTTCTTTTAATTTGATATTTATATAATAAAAATTCCTATCTAAATAATATCACTATCGGTCTTAAAGGTTTGCTGGTAGAAAACCTATTTAAATATTAAGTTCGTCTGTGTTTATTTGTTTTTAAGAGGGTATAATAAAGATTTAACATATAAATAGAGATCGAGAAAGCTTTAGACACTAATATTATGAACACAACAATACAATATGCTAACGAGCTTCCCTTGAGGAATGCCCAGCTTGGCTAAGCGAACGCTGCCAACTAGCCCACCAGCCAACCATGGAAAGGGCTATAGTGAGAGGGTTTGGGAGGCTATCGTCTCAATCTGCGAGACTATGGAAGGAGGCTGTGGAGAGGGAGCGGGAGGATAATATAGCTGCTCCTCTGCAGCATAGACGGGCCCGTCTTCCTTCGCCCTAACCTAATATTTAGTTGGCTCCAACGTACGTATTGCACAATGGAGTTACCGGGGAATTTAAGTGGGTATTCCCAGTGCCTCTTTAATGTGGCACTGGGAATACCCCACACATGCCCGCCGCGTGTAGGGGCAGATATCTGTATGAGTATGAATATTTGCTCACAAGTGATGGATGTTTGTATGTTTATATACTTAATACTATCTACATTTCTCAGTTATCTAGTATCCATAAAACAAGTTCTTAATGATACGTACTGTGGGCTATATTAGGTGAGAAATATTATTATACATTATAATTATTTATCAGTAAGTACAAAATAAACCTGTTGTTTTCAAATACAAATTGACACTGAAACGTTTTCCTTATTCACAATATAAATCTTTTCATTTAGAAAAAGGTGAACACAATGTTTTCCTTACTATTTCCTTAATTATCCTTTTGATATTGCCAAGATAATATCTTATCGTTGATTGGCTGTTATTTAGCAAGCCCACTGTAAGACAGTAGGCGAGACGAATGAACGTGAATCATTGATATGGCGTAGGAAGTCATATGGTATTAATAGGCACAGTGTATTTTCAAGGAGGCCTGTAACCAAAAATGGATAAATTACGTAGTATAGTCAGAACATCCCAAAAATACTATTTTGTTTGATAATTTTATTATTTAATTCATAAAAAAACAAAAATAGGAAAAATTCTATATTAATAATGCTAGACTACTCACAAGATCGGGAAGCCCCTTTCCGCGCAAGCGTGCAAAATTATGGATGACAAACATGAAAATTACGATTAGGGCTGTCGAATCAGCTGTGTTACAGTCTACGGTGTATTTATTTTCTTTAATCTTAATCGACCTTACTTATTAACGTATATTAAACCTCTGTGAGTTAAAAATATTGTTGAACTCGTAATACCTTTTATTATTAGAAATATACTACTGAGTTAGTCCAGGTTCAAAATTTAGGCTATCTAATATTTTAATATACGCTGATAGAGATAGAACTTGTTCTTCTATATTATTCTTTAATATACGCTTTGAAAGCGACTAATTTTATAGGCAACGTTAAAAAAATACTACACATATCTATCTGAAGCAAAAGTGTGTCACTATTTGTGGAGAGACACCTCTTTCTAGCAACCCTATTTGAAATAGACAACGTACCAGAGAATTTATGTAGGACAGAGTGTGAATGGAAGAGAGTGTGATTGCTCCGCCTTGAATAACTTCATGGTTACAAAAAGTATTTTGTTACATTAGACAAATATCTAATGTAACAAAATACGTTTTGCAATCTTTTAACTGATATGATATTTATTAATAAGTTTTATAATTGATTTATGATTACAAAATCTTACATATATGTTAAACATAAAATGTAACATCTATTTAATACTCGTTTTGTGTACTATTAATAGATTACATAGACATTCGGTAAACTTGCACTCGAGTACTGATTACATTAGAAGATATTCGTACTACACATTGTGCGCTTGCGCATATTACTTTTTATAAGAGGTACATCAGCATAATAATTTCCAATCTCATTGGTGACTCACTCAGTCCACACCATTTATGTACTTACTTATATGTACCTTGTCGTCATTTAACGGTTAGTACGCTCCAATCTGCGCTGTAGTTCTGTACTGTTTACCTTATTACCTTATAATGAAGAAGTTTTTGTTTGTGTGTTTGTTCGTTAGTGTTCACGCCTGGGGCAGGGGAGATTTGGAAAAGTTTGGACCATTTCAAATTGCTTTACGATCGGGTCTTATCAAGTGTGAGTGAAGATTATAATTTATCTGTTTATTTTGAGATTCAGGTCCATGGTAACATGTATACAAGTAAACATAATGAATCTTAAAAAGAATATAAATTGCTGGACACGATAGATAATTACTAAAGGACAGTTCAGGTAATGTGTTGTACTTGACACATAATTTTAAATTATATGAGAAGTAAATATCGGCCAGATCCAATATTCTATCTACAAATAGCGATAGGCCTTCCAAGTAACCTCTGTTATTTTTAGTAAATTAATAAATAATGATAAACAACAAAACTTTAGTATGTATGCTTCTTTCTATCTGTAGATAGAATATTGGAACCAACCGTGAGAGATTAAACTACGTACCACTTTTTGACAACCTCGAATGTATTTCAACCAACCACTGAGCATATAAACACTACGTTCTACGTGGTGCCAACTGTAGGGGTGTGTGGGACTTGGGGTAAAGTGTAACATTGTAGTTTTATTATTAAATATCTCTTCTTCTTCTTCTTTGGGGTTTTGCGGCGCTTTCTTAATAGATTCCGCCAGTATCGAGTTTTCTGCTTAGGTATATATTTTATAAAAACTATCTGGGTTATTAAATATCACTGTTTATTTTCACAATTTAAACCATCAATGTCAGTTTGACAGATGGTGGTATGGTGTCATTAGGTTTTTTTTAAATCGAAATAGGACATGGAAGGATCGGCAGAAAAACTTATTGTCACCAACTGTCAAACTGACTTTGATGGTTCTAAAGTGTGATATTGTGAAAATAAACGGTGTTATATTAAGAATAACAAAACGATTTTACAAGAGGCGTCTCCCCATTACCCACTAAACATCCTTTCCGAGCTGACCTCCATAGCGCATGTCAGCGACGATTCCGGCTCGAAGTTACGTGCGCCTAGTGTAAGTTTCAACAATAATTAGACGTTTCGATGGTAGTTTCGTTTAGCTGCATGTATATATGAAAATTAGTTTCCAATGCTTCACAAGATAGGCGCTGTTATTGTTTTTATACGATTTCAGATAGCTGACGACAAACAGGATTGAGACAGTTCAATTTAATTGATATTTACTCTAGTGGGGGACTGCTATTTTCTAGGCTCAAAGACATAAGACGCGTGAAAATATAAACCTGTCTTGAAATAACAGTCGGGAAACAGATGGTTCCGAGTAAGACATGACTTAGTTTACTTTTGCATCATTAAAGTTAAAATACACAAATTTGCAAATATATGTAAAAGGTATGAATCCGATTGTATGAATTCTATGCTATGTGTATCCGAATGTGAGAGAATGGAAAGAATAAAAGGTAAGAGTACAAAAGGGACAGAAGATGTATGGTGAATTGAACGAACGACGAACGGTTCTTAACAGTGGCTTATTTTTATATATTTTATAAATATCAATACTTACAAGTTTATAAAACTTCTCTGATCGATTCGTATACTTCTTGAACGTCAAAGCCACCCGTTCGTTCATCTACCAGGGGGGTATAACTTGAGAAGAACAAGCAAGAAACTCAGCAAGATTTGCCTCTCGGTTTATTTATTAAATTCATTAAGAACTGTTTGAAAATGATTGGTCAGTCAAAATGAATGATGAATTGATAAAGTGATTGTGATTTTAAACATTTTCAATCACAAGAAAATTACAATAATAATCGAAAAACAATCATGTTTAATTTTAGAGCTAATGATACAACAATATAAAATTAAAATTGCCAACAAAATCATTTTCAATTTGTTCAAGCATTTTTAGCATTTATACAATTCTTAGACCATATAGTAACTCTTTTCATTATATTTTGTTTAATATAAACTTTAAATTTGTGTAATGTCAGTTCAGTTACATTTGGCGAGACATTTTGAGATACAAATGTGTATATTTCCAAATGACTGAGCAACAACTTATCTATATAAGTATATGATACGTTGATATATACACATCATCATCACCTATGTACTGACTATATTTTCATTTTTACAGCACACACAATCCATCCGTGTGTGCTGTAGAAATGAAAATAAAGAATTTATCTATCTATCTATCTATCTATCTATATCATATATTCAACCTACAAAAAAAAATCATAACCTCATACGAGTCTGACCCTAAAGCGTATATGAGTATGATACTAATGTGTCACTTAAATACAAATAATACCTTATCTAAGACTGCTACTTATAACCTTGTATGCGACAATAACAGTTGAAATACACAGATTTCACTGTCCAAGAATAAATGTATGATCATTTCGAAAATATATGAAATCATTATCAAATCATTATCAACAGCCTTTATACGCCCCACTGCTGGGCACAGGCCTTTGTCGAAGGTAGAAATATATGAGAAATTATGGCCATAAACAATCACGCTGAGTAAATGCGGGTTGTTAGGGAAAAGCGGTTTCTGTAAAAACCAATTAACCTAATTAGGGTCCAGTGTCAAAAATATAGTTATCTTTATACGTTTAATTCCTATAAACTAGTTTTAGAGTTCCGTGCCACAAGGATCCAGGCGGAGCCCTAATTCCACTCACGTACGTCTAGGAATAATCCTGGCCCTAAATCAAGATAAGATAAGATAAGATAACTCACGCACAGTCTTCAAATTTGCACGGTATACGCATCTTAAATGTTTTTAAGTGTGAGGGAGGGTGTAGGGAGTCCCTAACAGGTGAAGGAGGGCGTGAAAATACTGTTGACATACCCTTATCATTATGACAATACATTGTTTAGAACTCTTTGAGTAGATGATTTTTATATTTTTTGTTGTATAAAATATTAGCAAACAAATTCATGAGAAGCCACCTGACTTCGGTGGCTTCTCGTTCAAATTACAGATGAGATTTAGCACGTTTATTAGTCGATTTTGCATACTAAATTACCTATTTGTAATTATTATTTTGTAGCTTTCCGTTAGGATATCGACCTATTATTTTTTTAAACTACCCCTTAATAAAAGCGAACAAATAAAAAGAAAATTATTCAAATCAGACAGGCCGCTTTTTACGTTTAACGAGAATAACGAACACGTATATATTTTTATATATACGACTAGTCGTTGAACTTTGTATCACCCACAACCCGCCACTAACGGCATCTATTATAACAAACTCAAAATAGCGATGGTAGATTTTTTTTTATATTTAGCATGTCAGTTAGACGATTTTCCATGCTAAAAAAACAATTTTCAATTGTATATTTTTATACTTTTCTTTGGGATTTTCCCCGATATTTTATGTTTTTAAACCGCACAATATAAATTATTTAAATTGGTCGAACCGTTCTTGAGTTTGAAGAGAAGATGTGATAGTTGAAAAACATTACTATGGTTGTATTGTCAATGTTATATGTCGTGTTGTCGCCTCCACATTGTATATTATATATTTTTACCCAATAATAAAGAAACAAGCTTAGTTTGTCAGTCACGTCCTCTATACTACACGCGGACTGTAGTTATTCAGCTTAATCACGGTCTATTCACTCTCTTGTAATACACCTAACAATGCCTTACCTTCACAATACCAATTTTAGCTATGGTCATTTCATCATACAAATACCTACGTAATATACCTTGGTGACAATACAGTATCAAATTCTCTAAAACTAAAAATACATAAATAATTAATGAAACAGAATAAGTCTCTATAGATCTTGATATTTTTCAGTTTGATTTTCTATAAGTTTTATCTTGTCTTCATTCAACATTAACGTGTAAGTCCTGCTTAGCACAAGCCTGGACACAATGGAGAAATACACGAGGAGTTTGGACCATAACACTAAGAAGCTGATACAATGCGGTTTCCGTTACACTACCAGGACCAATAGCTTAATCCAGGGACCAAGCATGGCGTAAATTTCTTTGTTTTCGTTTACGTCGTTCTGTCGTCTTACGCCCTAAGCGTGGCTGCGTGTGTGGGTGACTCCCACGCACGCATTACACAGGCCGCTACGTCTGGGATTGCCCAAATAGCTTTGGGCTATCTACATTGGCGCGAAGCCCAGTTATAAGGCCGGGCTGCTTGGAGGTGACCCGGTGAATTGCTCGCCAGAACCCAGGTTACCCCCTTGAAGGGCAATGGGGTTACCGGGGAGTTTTAGCGGGTATTCTCAGTACCGCACTATTGAGGTACTGAGTGAGCTCCATACACGCCCGTCTCTTAGCCAGTGACGGGTAGGTCCGTAAAAAAAGGTCGTTCGAACCATACTAACGATCCCTAATTCCCGATCGATTCTATTCTTAATCCCTATTTTTTTTAAATCTTGTGCTGGAAGAATTACAGGAAAAAAATTAGAGATTTAACACAGCTTAGCAGTCACGTTGTACAATCAAGACATAATTAAATTTGAATTGTCTCGAGGTTTCTGATTTAGTACCTATAAGAATTATATATGCAATATTTTTTTTATTATTTGTCTTTTGAGTCCTTTAAAAAAGGTTGATTAAAATGTTGATTTGCTTTAATAATAACTTAAGAAATCTTAATAATTTTTAAGTATAAACAAAAATAATTTTCAGGTAATCACGACAGAACTCTGGGTTTTGACGTGAGTGGAACAGATGTCTACTTCTACGATTTCTCCAAGAACGACGTTGAGACTTTTACGATCGATAATGCCGCAAAAGGCATACTATCATTAAATGGCCTTGACAAGACAAGGAAATTCTTCATCTTCGTCGGCGGCTTTAAGTCCAACATCAACAAGAGGACCGAGGAGCAAGTCAGACAAGCATTTAGGAACTTTCCCAACAGCTACCTGATCATTATAGACCATTCTATATATACCAATGCTAATCAAGGGAGTGTTAAGAGTTATGAGAGATCAGTCAACTACGTCTATTATATTGGTAAAGCAATAGGTCAAATGCTTACTGGTCTCGCGCAAGGAGGAATATCACCAAAGAATTTGCACTGCATAGGCCACAGCTTAGGAGCTCAAATGTTGGGTAATACTGGAGAAGTATTCTTTAATAACACAGGTCAGAAGATTTGGAGGATCACAGCTTTGGATCCTGCAGGCCCTTGCTTTTCCAACAGTTTTATACAGGAACAAATCAGATCAGGTGTCGCCGAATACGTTGAAGTATACCATTGTAATGCTGGAGGTTTAGGATCGACCAGCGTTTTAGCAGATATAGATTTTTTCATCAATAAAAAAGGGCAGTCACAACCTAACTGTGGAACACCTTTAATTCCTGGTATTTTTGATTCTTCAAAAGCAGCTAAATGTAATCACAGAGCATGTATCGATATCTGGACAGCTACTGTGAGCCATCCAGAATGGTTTCTGGCATGGAAATGTGACTCTTATAAAGAGTTTAAGAAAGGCCATTGTTCTGCCAACGAAAGTACTATTGCGGGTTTTTGGAATCCTGGCAATGCAACTGGAATCTACTATTTTTCTACAGAAGGCTATGCTTTTTAATAGCTTATTTAAAGTATTAGAATAATACTCTGTGATCATAACAGTAATAGTAACGGTATCAATTTAGTTGAAAGATTAAATTCTCTGATTTTAATCTTATAACGTTATTATTGTAATGTTCCAGATAAAAATAACATTATGTATAAAGTTCCTCTTTTATTAAGTTTTACTTTGTCTAAGATGTCAGAACTTAATAACTATTTATATACTAGTTTTACAATAAAAAAAATTCATAATTATAATAACTTTGTTTTTCAATGATAAAATTAAAAAGGATAGAAACAGAAGAAAACAAAAACAAAAAATCATTTTTTTTTCTAATTATGGTTATCAGTAAAATATATTATGATACATACACATGCATTTATACATTTTATTTTTTTATTTTTTCAAAACCCCGAATTTCCTCATTATACGTGTATTGTAACGGTAAAATTTCATTTTAAATAATTACAATTTACCAATTTTAACGTATATAACGTTCATTGGATATGATTTCCACTTGGTCTAAATATACTTGCCGTAACATTACAATGATCATATTATTGAATTTTATTTGATATAGTCATTATATGATATAATTTTTTATTTAAAATGTATTTTGATTTTAAATACTTGATCCCGTTAACTTTGTATTCCCTAAAACTACTACTAAACGCCATCTATGACGAGAAACCCGAACTAACAATGGAAGAAATGGCAATATTAATGTTTAACATGTTAGGTAGGTAATTGACGATAAAGCATCAATATACTAAAGATCGAATGATGACGTTATGATTAAAAGTTTGCTAGTAAGCAGAAAACAGACAGTGTTAATCACAATAAGTCATATCCAATTAGCCATAAGCAAAAATGTAATTTGTATGCACTACACGTAATTGTTGGCTCTGTACTTGGATTCAAGTAAATCCCACAGAGATAAGAATCCTGTTACACAAGTTCTTAACAATATTAATAAGATTTACCTTCCTCAGACGTTTCGCCTTTTCCTGTTACGTGACACTTCACAATTAAAATAAAAATGAAATATTCTAATGAAATTCCCATTATAAGTTGAGCAATGGATATTAAAGTTAAATCTGGCATAAGAAGCTACGAAATGGCTAATGTTATGTGAAAATATCTTTGCCTAATTAGCATATATGTACACTGACGATTATTTACAAAGAATTTGTAACTCATTAGTCATATTAATAGATTTTCTCATCATCATCTATAGCTTATATACGTACTACTGCTGAGCGCAGACCTACCCTTTTGACAAACACATGAAGATCTTGGGCCATAACACACACTATCCCAATGAGGCTTGGTGGCTTAAAGAGGTTGCCATAACAACCGATATCAACGGCTTACTGTGCCTTTCGAATGGAGGAGGTGGAGATAGCCAATAATTGACCCATTCAGGGAACCAAGACAAAAGCTAATTGCATTGCTATTCGATACAAAGGTACTCTTTTGTTTATTTTTAGAATTGCCTATTTGATTTCGTCACTAAATACTTAAGACGCATTCCAGTTAATTTGCAGAAGTTCGCTCTAATTGGATTTCTCCCAGAACTGGAAGATTAATTAGCTCAGTGCAATAGCGTAGCGGTCACTTTCAAACTTACCTTCACAAGATTCACAAATGCTAGTATACAAATTATTTGATTTAAACCCAATTTAAAACCAGCCATCCGTGCCGTGGCAATGTCAGTATTTCTACACAATTAATCGAACGGATACGTAAGTATGTCTTTCAATTTGTAGCGACTTACATTTATAATACGTGTCGACAAGTTGGACATTTATAATTAGTATTATTTATTCACAGTCCGTAAATTTTACTACAAGTATATTCAATGCTATTTTAGAGGCTAGATGGTTTGAATAAAACTCCGATGTAGTTGAATGATAATTGAAACTGCAATATCGTTTATTGATCATCTCGTTATATATAAAAATATAAGGTATTGCAACTATTGTAAGTGTTAGCGAGGCACTAATTTAGGTAACTAGTCGCAAGAGGGCATGCGCGCTGACGCTGTGATTTCCTGTCGCACTCGCACGTCATATGTTTCTTTCTAGCGCTGGTTTAAATAGTAAGCGTCCGTTTCTTGTGTCAGTCGGCCGGTCGGCACGCTACAGCTGAGAGCATGGATATTTTTGCAGCTACACTATTAAAAATTCACTAATAATTTTTTATAACTATACTGCTTCTGACACTCTGAGGTGGAACAAGAATCAATTACTCCTCACTCTTCAAAATCGGTTATGTCTTGAAAGCCACGCAAGTTCACAAGGGAACAGATATATAAACCCATATAGATAAATCGCGCGCCAAACTTTACAACACTTCTGTTCAGCTAGCATGGTAAAAAGAGACAGTCGTAGTTTTAAATCATAATGATATTGCATAAATTATCACTACGATGCAAACACATGACATCTGCTTTCATGAAAAATACGGCTTGGTAGAATATAATCGATTTAAATTTATTGAAAATTTACACCTAAGTCTGTTTTTACACGGTCTTTTTGTACACGGTTTTGATATAACACGGTTTGAAAATTGAATATTATATAATTTCAAATCGTGCTAAATGGAATAAAATCGTGTAAAAAAATTAAAAATATTCAATTTTCAAACCGTGTTATATCAAAACCGTGTACAAAAAGACCGTGTAAAAACAGACTTAGGTGTATATGCAAAATAACGGTGTCCGTTGGTAACTTACAGCAACTGTAACTTAACTACCCCCAATATTTGCTCGGATAACTTCGTCGAGCTCAAGTTACTTCGTAGCAAAATGTGGTTTGAAGATAGACCTTAAACTATACATAACCCAGTAATTAGAGTTGGTGATAGGCAACGCTAAGTATAGCTGTACCCTCACTAAAATGTTTTGAACAACTTTTATTAAATTAAAAAGAACTTACTAACCTGGTTCTCACTACATTCAAGCAATGGTTTAATATAGAGACAATCTTTCTCTTTCTTATATATATAAAAATCGTATTTGTTTGTCTAGCTAAAACTCAAAAACTGCTAGATCGATTTCAAGAACTTTTTTGTATTTTGTTTGATTCAATTTAGGGAAGATTTAAAAATATAAAAAAAAACAGGGAAAATCCTTAAAAAAGCAATAAAGTTAAAAAAAGACAGTTGACTTAACCTTCTGTTGCTATTTTGTCGAGCTATATCTTACTATTGATTGTGATGAACTAGCTTAGCTTTAAAATGGTGGTTACAGATCTTACAACGTCCGAGCGTTTTAAGGTCGGTCTCAAGGTCGAATTGTGACAATTTCAGCTGTGAAGCGCTGCGAATTGATTGAAATACGACCTTAAAAAAGGGAAAACCCTTTTACTCTTAAGAAGATATGTAAATTTTTAATTAAATTACACAAACGCGAAATTAATAAGATCCTTTACAAGCATTATTCAAATTATAATATCGAAAATTTGCAAGGAAACTTATTAAACTTTACATAACCTATTACAAGCTATCTTTTCTCTTAAATAATATCAAAAGCGACGATTGAATAGTTGAAGCAACTATTTGTAGAGTAACTTAATGAAATAACTCTGCTCTATTCATTGGTAGAGAAACACGCTTGATTCACTGAAAAGTATGGTCTAAGTTAAAAGAGACTCACCAAATAATTTATTCTTATCAATTAATTACCACCGCGCTCATGTCTGTAAGACATGTCAAGAGGTCAAGAGTCTCGTTGTTTATTTATTTCATATTCATACTTTATAATTCTAAGGATTTTTAAGAAGTAAAAAATCATTGGTTTTCTAAATCTTTAACATTCGTTTAGTATCGTTCGTAACCGTTAGTTTGGACGTACGTATGTACGTATATTTTAATCAACCGTTTAAAACTACTCGCCCTTACTTATTAGTATAATAACAATAAATATATAGTGACGTCAAACCTTGCCTTATTGCTTCCCCCACTCCTCACACCGCAATGTTACAGTCTGGTGTTGTTAGGTTGCCATAAAATGGAGATGCTTCTCCAGTTACTTAAAAATATAATGATAATGACACTATGACCTTATCTCTCTTTCTTTATGACTAGGTGTGAACGAAACGAAGAAACTTACCCAGAGAAATACCTGTATGCTTGCTCTTAATTAGTAAATAATAAATGTTCAACTTATGACATAATAGTATTTTTTATTTTACAAGTACATTAAATAATTTGTTTTAGATCCAGCTATTAACTCATCGTCCATCAGTTTGAAATCCACCATGTCAGAGAAGAAAAACTTAGAAGTTCACTATAATGTGATTGTTCGTAATTTAATCTAAGATCCGCTGTTCTCTCGTAACTTGTCACAAAATATTAACATTCGCTCCAAAGACTGCGCCAGCATTCCATTCCTGTATAGCTGCAGAATTTATTATCAACAAATATTTGAAATTTAACTTTATGCAAAGTGTAGATTCGTATCAAAATTGCTTTGTAAAAACATTCTTAGACAGGTTTTTTTCCAACGTTTTGTTTCTGAAGATAAATAAATAATACACCTATTATCTAGCCTAAAGCAAGTATCTTTAGGAACATTATTTAATTTATGTGTTATGGATTGTAGATAACGGAAAATAGTTATATGTACAACTTTTGTATAATGGTATTAAAACACGAATGTGTTAATAATATCGTTGTAGTTTATAGGTGAGGTAAAATTCATTGAGTCAAATAGTGAAAAATAAATTAATGGTAATTGTAACCGATTTTATTTAACAGAATAAAAGCTATCATATATCGAATCTGTTTGAATATTTGACAATTAGTGACAAAATATGTTATTCTCTACATATAATGGTAAAAATTAAGATTAAAATTATAGTAACATATTATTATTTCAGTCAAGTGAACTAAAGATCGTCTAAAACTGAGTACATCAAATAAAATAGACAGAATAAATAAACAATGTTTACTTAGAAAGAATTAAGAACAGCCACATTTCGTTTTATTATACAAATTACTTTTTAATGTGCCTACCCTCTAAGCAAACGATCTAACTCCGCAAGCCGGCTACGTAATGGTCTGCTCACACAATTTTATTTAATTGTACATTTTTTCGTAAATACTCCTCAAATTTTATTTACTTAACGCTTAGAAGCGGTTATGAACGCGAGAATAATTTTAATTATTACAGCCGTAGACCGACATGTTGACCAGATTTATGACTGGATATTTTTAAAAAAGTTCAAGTTCAAGTTTCAATTTTCAGTTTATTGCCTCTATAGGCAATAAACTGAATACTGTTGGATTCTAAAGCTAAGAAAGGCTGGGCGAAGTAAGGAAGTATACTATTGGAAACGTATAAACGTATAACTTATCATCTATACTATCAAAATAACGGGACTGTCAAATCTTTTTGATTCTTGACAGCCGCCTTGTCAAGTAGACAGTACCCCTCACTTAGTAGTTACTCTACTCGGCCAAGGGTCTCAATTACTATATATTATATATATGCTATATATTGTTTAATTTAGTTTGGCAATATGTTGTTTGTGAATCTGTGATTCCACAGACAGTATCGATTAATTATTCAGAACTGTTTTTACAACTTTTCAAAATTCCAGTATTTCTCCCAAAATGGATTTTTCTTAGATTTAAGTATAACTGTAATTATTAAAGGACACTTCTTAAATCGTACCACTTTTGTACAATTTAAATAGAAATTGTTGAAAAATTAATCACTAGTATAAATCGTATATTGAATTTAATTCTTATTCAATTGTATTAGTTTTTATTGAATTAAATTTAATTGAAATCTTTGATAAAATAAGCACAATATACATTCAAAAGTATCAATCCTCTCCCATGTTCCAGGACATATCTAAAAAACCTAAATGTTACGTTACAGTACGCAATAAATAATTTAAATAAACAATCAAACATCAATGATTCGTAAACCAATATAGTGAGTACGAACTCACCATACAAAACATCTGCCACTACCGGGAATACCCTTTTTTATTACTTTTCTATGTCATTTTTATTACGATTTAGTATATTTCGAATATTTATATACATATTACTATCTACATTTATTGGTTATCTAGTATCTATAAGCAAGCTTATAATGATGCTTACTTTGGGCTAGATAATGTGAGTGAATGTGAGAAATATTATCATACTATTACTGAAAACTTCGAGAAAATTTATCTAGTATTTACATTTGAATTTAGAACAACGTCACGCGCGTTTATTTTACACCCGAAAAATAATGTTCTTGCTTAATTGCCCGTTTAAATATGAATTATACACCGAACCTTTTCAGTATAAACAGAAGCTTAATGTACCAGAATTTTTAACGGAACTTTTTTATCAAAGCTTCCATTACTATAAAATTACGTAATCTTAAAATAAAATTAAGAACCTTTTTAAAAACCTAATGTTACTATCCAAGCCAGCTCCGATCCCAAGATATCGCTCTGACGCATACACGTCTAAGCTCTGTGAATGCTATACTGTATTCTCCAAATAATGATAGTTTTAATTACCTACTAAGACGATTAAGGAACAGGATGCTCGGTCAAGGTTCTTAGGTTTGAGTCCTAGCAGGGGAAGATTTTTATTTATTTATGACATTAATTAAGATACATATTTAAAAAAACAGATGATTGCTATATTAATTATATATAGCACCCGCTGTATCACCAGGACCTCATAAGCAGCAGACGATTATACGAAAATGAATCAAGTATACAGCAGCACGGCGCCTGCCTACCTTACTGCATACGGACCGTATCACGGGAGAGCGCGAGAGTATTTGCATTGGATTGAACTTTCCCCTTTGGTGCTGATCTGTGTTCCCTATTAATTATTTTTATCCGCCCCTTCTTGCCAACTCTCCCCCTTCTGTAGCTTGACGACAGAATATGTGACTTCGCATTTCTGCGCTGTATGTTTTGCCTGATTCCTATTCTTACAATCGTCTGGTGATGGGCCAGGAGCTCGCGTAATGCTTCCCAGTTACTGCGCCTGCTGATAAGGTCCTAGTGCCAAACCGGGCCAAGTCTGCTCTGTGTAAACAATTCAACATGTCTTTTCTGGCATCAGCATACAGTGCACATTCCCATAGCCCTTCTATTGCCAATTGTCATCAGAAGGGGAACACTGATCAGCACCAAAGGGGAACGAACTCAATGCAATAACGCTCGCTCTCTCCAATGATTCAGTATGTATGTCATAAGGTAGGCAGAACCATAGATTAGTTGAGAGGCTATCCCAACCAGTAACCAGTCATGGCGAAAGTTATTTAATTTTTGTAATCGAAAACAGAGCGCTCGAAACAACTCCTCCAGCAGTTGTTGGTATTCTATTTTTATTACTGCGTAGCCTGTGCTCATAACTCGTCAAGCAGTAGACACGATTAAATTTTGACTTTCTCTAGGTTCCTGAGACTATATCAGCCTCAGTTCAACAGAGATATAATCAAGAGCAAGGACCTGATGGTCAGCGAATATTTTTATCATAAGACGCAATGCAAATAAGAATCGATAACATTTTTCAAAGGGCGTTTGCACCAACGAAGTTGTAACATTTACTGTTTATGATATTTCACAAAAAAAAATATTATTTACTGAGAAAGAGATGGCTACAACCTGCTCTAAGAACTGATTTAAAATGGTCTCGGACGTTTAAAGCCTTTTACTTTATTTAAGTAGGTTTTCCTACATCATCTTGTTTTACATCAGTAACATATCTACCGTGGATCGACCAAATATCAAGTTCTATTTGCTGAACGCCAAACGTGTTAAGAATCTCACAGAACGGACAAATTCAGAATGAAAACGGTCCACGTTCCGTTTTAAGCAGCGTTACGTGATCAAGCCTGTCTGTTGGTGGAACTGATATTGTGTGTTTGCTGCCGACACTTGGTACAATTCATTAGCTGACACGAGATTATAACATTTATGATAATATATTTTACAGAAGTTTTTTCAATAGGCAGTTATCTCTCATACTGCACTAACACCATCTGAAGCTGTGTACATTTATAATAATAGTAATAAGAATAATAAATAATAGTCATTTATTTGTTTGAATATGAATACAAAAGGACTTGAATATCATTAAATAATTGTACCGATTTATTTCAGTGTGCAAATATTATTTAAAAAATGAAATTATAATATCAAAATCATATAATACATCAGTCAATAAATGCTATAACAATGCTAAAGTTGATTGAAATTGAATTGTAATAAAATATTTAAATAATTAAAATAAGTTTATTATAAACAACAGAGTCAAAATATATCATTTAAAAATTCACTAATAGCATATTTGTTAGTTTTCTTTTACAAAAAAAAACACTAACATAAAAAATTTATATCCTTTTATTCGTCTAGCTACCACTGTCGATACTATTTCGACCGTGAAGCAGTTTACCAGTTTAACTACTGGAGATATTAGGGATTAAATATTAGTGATACATAAAATGCACTGTTTCAGAGCCACATCAAACGTTATTTCTACGTTATATATTATATCTTTAAGTTTAAGTTATTAATTTTTTGCACTAAAATACTATAAGTATGAATATAACTCGTTCTTTATTTAAATTGATTCAATTACATAGTAATTCGATTCGATTCAATTACTTGGACAAATACTTTAGCCGTGTAGTGAAGGGGGGCAAGAGACAATCATCTTTGAAATGTTTATAATGACATTAAAAATATATTTTGCTTTGTTACATTATTGTATACACCACGACGCATTAGGCCATAGGTCTCTAAACTTTGAAGCCTTCGGGCCATAATGATTTTTCAGTTTGTTCCAAGGACCATACCAGTTTTAATTTTTCTACTAGATTACTTATTCTGACTAGAATAGTCGCAAAGTGCGCGACCTAAGCAAACTTAGGCTTTTTTGCATTTCAATTATTAAAAAACTAAATTACAAACTTTGGCCCACGGGCCGTAGTTTGGAGCTAGCTGCATTAGGCCATCGTAGTGGTATTGTGATTAAACTGTGTTTCTCGCATATTAGAAGGTCTATCCCCAGCTGTAGGACGTAAAAGAGATGCTGATGATGACGATTGTTTATATATAGTCAATCTACTCTCAAAAGATAGACATTCTTCAGAGCTATAATCTTCAAAAATATTGATATCAGTAGTCTAACTGAGTACATCATCACGTTTACAAGAAGCAAAAGATCAGCATACTCTCAACAATCAATTGATTGGAATTGGTGTGTAGGTGAGAAGAATAAGCGACAAGCCCGCCTATTCTTATCATCTACACACCTGCAGAAATAAAGATGAGCTGGGTATAATACCGTCAAAAGGCTCTTTAGACACCAACTTGGAGATTTCTGGCTAGCACGTGATAGAAATACCTGCTAGAACGACAAGATGCGGCGTTTAAGAAATTTAAAAAATTCTTCCACCGGAACATCCCGAAATACCCGGGAACCGAAACCTAAAATTAAATAGAGCTTCTCAGTCTGAGCGTCTTCTTTCATGACAGTCATTTTAAACTGTATTTTATTTTTCACTGAAATAACGCCTTCACAGAGGAGACACAAAAATTTATTACTTTACATTCGTATTCGTGTCCAACATATAATGATTGCATTCGATAAGTATCGAATCGTTATAATTCTTTATTTCAATTTTGGGGAGTTTCAGTCCCGTATGCAAAATTATCTTTCCCTCATATTATTTTCTTGTCTTACCTGTCCATCCAAAGGTTGGAAGATATCGCCAATATAACGATAAGACCGCCTGTTGTACATGTCTTTGTTACTACTTTCTATCTTTTAATTTATTTTATCTTATCTTATCTATATGTATTTAGATTAACTGGTGTTCAATAAAAAATATTATATCTATCTATCTTTAGGTGTTGTTTTGTCATATGTAACCACTATATCAAATCGTAAGTGGTAGTGAATTAACAATCACACTACTACCTTATATGATATTCCCCAGTCTAAGCAACATCCACAGACAAGTAATAAAGATATTATCAATCTTAATGTAGACAAAATTGTTCGTAATCATCGTTCGTTTTGCTAACAGTCAAGACCGGAAACATTTCTAGCAACACGTATTAAGTATCAAAACAACATTAACTCATGAATATTCTCCTTTATTCATATAAATCAGGACAGAACGTGACGCAGCATGGATCGAAAATAACGCAATAATGAAGCTGAAATGATCAATAGTATAAAATTGGCTGTTTGAAGGAAGTTATTAAAAAATATGAAAAACTTATGAAAAGTCCTTTCTAGTAGGTTGCACTCTTATCGATATATCTGAAGGAGCCCTATGTTGAATGAGAAAGGTCATAAAAATGTAAAAAAATGGATGACAAAGTGAGGACCAAAACCAAAGCGTTTCAATCTCCTATAGAGTTGTAATATTGTTCTGTGGTGCAGATATATCTAGCTATACTCTGTAGTTGACGTTTGATACGATACTCCTACAATCAAAGTCACTACTACTAACCGAAATGTAATTTTTTATTTAGATTACATTGACATCCGCTTAGAACTTCTGTAAGGTCAGGTACACTAAATGCTCCCAGCGCTGGTTATTTATTTTAAACCAAAGCTGGTTTAGCTTTCCGATCATGACACTATTTCGAAAACTATCCTGTAAGCCTCATTCATAGCAGAACACGTTGGAGTTTAGTGAGTGCTTTACACCGGGAGTCTCATAGAACTTAGAAGCATTCGCTGATGGGAATCTATGAAAGGCTTTCCAGCGGTAAAATAATATATTCCCAATTCGAGTAGAAAATTCAAATGTGCGAAGCTTTATTTGAAAACGAGCTCGAATTTTCACCTAAATAAAATGAGGTAAGGGTCATAATTCTTAAAAGTACCCTGTACAGATAATTTATAAAAAAGAGGTGTGTTGGTGCTGTCATAAATTTCCGCCTTATCCCAAAGCTGGCACAATTGACAACATAAACAACTGTCCCACCGCTATAATAGCTTTGTGGCTATCATTAACGCACTCGCAGTAATGGGACGGTAATGATATGGTAGTATAAACACATTTGCGGGCAGACTGGCTACGGGACTGCCTGATCTCGAATTATGGGGATAACGATTGAATTATGTCAACTGCTGGAACTTGACAGCAATGAGAAGCGAAAAGTGAAAAACTGAGATCAGTATCAAAATATATCTTACGAAACTAATTTACTAAAATTTTCGCTCGACGACTATACTTAACGGTTGAATATAAATAGCTATAGCTTTTAGTTGTAATTTTAATTCCCGAAGTTCCTGGGAATCTTGTCAAATGTCGCAATCTTTAATGCTAACTCAACATGTACTTACTAAGAATATATGTATGTTTTGGGGAGGAGTGGACGCCATACGCTGAGTTGATAATGAACTATAATATATATATAAGTTAAATCGGGCAACATTGAATATTAGTGGTAGTATTTCCACCCCATCCCATCGTTATATCCACCTTCGGAGTGTTTGGAGTGATAGAGAATCATCATCCAAATTTTCGGAATCTGTTAAAGTCTCTCTGATGTAACAAAGATGTAGTGACAAGTAAATCTCTTCTTAAATTTGTTCTTGCTCTTTCATCCAGTCCCTTCACATACTTTTCCATTAATCAAGTCATTGGATCTATTAAAGAATCGATTGATAACACGAATGCTTATTTGCTTATTTAATAAGGTAATAAAGAATTGTACGAGATATTTCCATGTGATAACATTGTCAATTCCTGTGGCGGAAAATTCATACCTCTGCATTAAAATAATACAGTTTGCACTGCGGTCTCATTACGGAGTGCTCGCTATCATTGCCGACTTTAAATGTATCGTTATTATTCATGAATTGCAAAACATGGTTGTTACTTACCAAATACAAGCTAAATAATTTTAGCTGTATATAGATATAAATAGTGTGTCTATTTCTATCTTCTTATGAGAGTAAACTTAAAGGTTACTACTATTTAAAAAAACTACTAGTTAAAAAAATGACAGAATTTAAAACCTGTCACAAAAATATGCTCACACAATTAATTGCTTTTGCCTTTGTGTTTAGAAGTCATTTTAAAAGTAGTAATTTATTTTTTAATCTTTATTCCATCACTTTTATTGACTTGCCCTTTCTGTCAACCGCTGTTTGCATCACACTTACCTTCGCTTGCTTCTTTACTATGTTCTTTCTTAGGGCGTACCTTTTCCTGTTTTTCGTCAGATCATTGTCACATTAATCCAACTTTATACTATTTGAAAAGATATCAGTCGAAATAACAATCGAAATCGGTTTAGATTTGACTTATATATCAAAATATAATAAACAAAAACTTAAAGATGCATCAACAACCACTCCATCCTTTAAAAATACCACAAGCCACCACAAGTACGATTTCAGAATTCGAAAATATATGCCAAGTTTCCGAGTTCGTTGGAGAATGGCTCCCGCTGTCTAAGAGAGCAACCACGCTCAATTATTTTACCGAAACACATTAACGCGAGTGCATGTGTTGCAGAATATATAGACCTGCTTTCCTTAACTGCGGGAATCGTAATGCACCGACCTGGTTCTAATATGTTTTGCTTAAAATATTTTCCTGCCGTCGCGTACCTTCATCTTGCATGCATAATAAATGGAATATAAGGATTGAAATTGTGACTACGTTCGCTTGTTTTAAAGAATGGATTATAAATTTGTCTATTTTCAACATTACCATGATAGAAATAAGTTTCACTTTTTGACAATAGCATTAATAACAGCTTAATTATAATTTCCGCTTCTGTCTTCTTTTCACGTGTAATGTTCATTTTCATGTTCTTTATAGATATCATTTATGAATATTAAACATTCTGACAAATACAAATACATGTTTTTGCACTTGGAAGTTTTTTCCACTAAATAATACTGCCAGCTGCAACACCTGCGTAGCGGACGCAGGTGCTGCACCCAACAAAATTTTGCGTGTTTGATGTTATGTTCAGTTATTTTTCAGGGATTATGTACATCATGACATCTTCTAGTAAACGATCCTTCCCGTCAATATCTTAACGTGCAAGTTGGAACATGTTGAAGCACGTTGGCACCATAGAAAGTGTTTCTTTGCCTTCACTTTGGAAACCAAAGCGCTCCAATTATTAAACTTCACAGGTATGTATTAGATTCGAGACGCCGTTGATATTATGTGTAGTTTTTTTAATTACAAGGATTGCATACAAGCATTATAAACAGACGCTAATGGTGTGATCTGATTTAAGAGCTATTCGGCTTCATACTTGTCCATGTAACAGTAAATATATTGTTCATTATAAATCATACTGCCAGCCACTGGATGAGGAATCTTGAATATTGTCTATTCCCTCAGGACGTCCCGAGTTCTACAATAAACAAGAGACTTATGACAGATATATATATATATATATCTTACGAAAATTTATATCACCCATATACCGTAAAACATGTGTGAAGTCTCACACATAAGTCAGCTTATGTTCTCACTGAACAATGGTGGAATCACATCTAGCGATATGTATGGTTTTTGTTGTCAACTGTATTTTAGTACTATAGGTTTCTAAAAACGACATACAACTACATACAAAACAACTAGAAAACCAACAATCCATTCCCAGTTGAATGCTCACAGATTGCTTAATTTGTAGGTGCCAGTATAATTTCACGGCGAATGCTCGTGGCGATATATTTCTACCCGCCGTTCATTTGTACACGAATCGAAATACATATTAGTGTGTGTGCACCTTTGGGTCAACGCTTGGACTTTGCCTATAGTCTACCTACACTTACAACTGCAAGTTTTTAAGGAGTCAAATTGACAGATTTTATAATTCTTCTTCTTCTTCTTCTTTGGGGTATTATGGCGCTTTCTTAATAGATTCCAGTATCGATTTTATAATTAAAAATATCAACAAATCAATCTTAGGCCATCGGCACTTTAATTGTCAGAATTTCATTTGATATAACGTTTAAGATATTAAAATAAACATTAACTATAAATACACGTAACAGAATCTACATTTGCTATAAAATATGTTCGATATAATAACCTTAATAAATAATTTATATAAGACATTATGCTCATAACAAACATTTTTATTACACCTGTTAGTTTGCAATAGCAAAGTTGGCATTCAAATGGTTTGCTGTATAACTTCATTAAGTTTGAGAGACCCACGGGAGCTTATGGCTTCGACTTGCTGGACCATTGTCGCCCGCGCACATCTTCGCGAGCTTTTATCAATACTGCTTTATATGAAGGTGTGTTGGTATAATATTCATTGTCGCTCAAAAAAAACCAGTCTAATTAGCCAGAAATCCCGGATTCGAATCCTGTCGTGACAGATACTTTTATGATGAGTAAAAATATTTGATCACGTGTTATGGATGTTTGTTTATTGAGAATATTTCTTATTTTTTATATAATTAATAGTATTTATATTTCTGCGTTATCTTGCATCCATAACACAAGCTCTTAATGATGCTTTCTTTGGGCTATATAAAAGGTGTAAGTATGAGAAATATTTTTATTATTATTATATGAATATAATAATAATAATTTATATGAATTATATACATAATTTTATTATAGGATCTGTATTCAGGGAAAGTATTAATTATATAAAATTAATGAAAGTAAAATCCGTTGAAACTAGTTTATTTGTAATTATATGCAATGAAACGCATGCATAAAATTGTTATTACAATACACCGACTTATTCATATCTGTCCAGGCAATCATGTTTCGAAAAGAATTTAAAATTAGAATCTTCGTTGAAGCTGTTTAGTTTCCGGTAGGCAGCAGCCGGTGGTAGCTCCCGCGAAGGCTCGTCACTCACTTAGATCATTACGACTTGTCGCTTCGCTCCAGATAAACTCACTTCCACAATACGATTCATCTGACCCGAGATCTAATCCTTCCTTCAAAGGTCGCTCAGGTCCTCCTATGGTCCTAGCTGGAGTGCCCTGAAGACTCTAAGAGACAGCCACCTCCACTGGAGGTGATGCCAGATTAGAAATCCAGCAGAGGCGCACCCCTGCTAAGGATTAAGGACTCCCAAATTTCTTGCTTCATTAGAATCCCCGTGCCGCTGCAAATGCAATCTGCAGCTAAGCATTTTTCAGTCAAATCGTCGTAAGATGACAATGCAAATGCAAGGCAATTTCCTTCAGGCTATCCATATCGCAAAACTTCTGTGAAAAAAGGTTTGTTGCTAAGATTCTTGTGTAAGAGCTTCTTGTAGCGTTAAATAAACGAATGATTCTTTTTTATCTCTTTCTAACCGCTTGTTTGTTCCCTATTTTAACATAAAACAGTACACAAATATTTCGTGTGCATAATTTGAATCTGGCTTAGCAGACAGTCACCGATCCCTCGATTAGCCAGTCGTCCAAATGACATACGTCATTTAAACAGGACAATCAGTGCTTGTGCTAAAACATATCCCTCCAAATGATTAGCTTTGTTTGTTCAATAAAAGCAGTTTTTTTATTCGCAGCGAGAAGTCCCTCTCTAGAGACATCTCCAAGTACCATAAAGGTATTTAGAATAGGATAGATAGCTACCATAACTCATCCGGTAGAAATTCATGTCGTGACAGTGACGTAATGTCCAACGGGATTGCTATCTCGTCATATGATGGTATGTTTGTAAAGATAAATTATACAGCCATAATATAAAAGAAGACATTATGTCCAAAAAGAGGGAATTCCCCTTAAAATTTATAACTAACAAATACATTAATTTATTTTAAAACCAAACAAATTGTCAATATAAATTTGATTAAGACTTCTCTTAGACTTTTTTACATTATTAACCAAATGTTTAAGGAATTAAATAGGTACGATATAATTATAATTATATTAATTTCACCACCGAAGTATTAAACTGTAGAAATTTGTGGAACCAAAATATTAAATATTTTAAAACTCTAATTAACACAGTTTAGTGTATCTAAGTACTTATCTACAAACATAAGCTTATGAATGTATAAATGTAGGCATGTTATTAAGTGTGTGCGATCGTGCGTTTATGTGTGTGTATGTATGTATAAGTTTGTGTATGCGTTTGTATAAGTCTTCGACTCACCATATGTGAATCTTCATCGACCGTGAATAGTGTATATGTTGAAACCAAACATTATCGTTAGTCCAGTATTTTTACGCCCGTTTTGTCGAGTGGCCAGTACTCCTAGCTACAGGCTCAGCAGGCAGCTAAAGTTCTTGAGTTCTAGTATTCTCCTGAGCTGATGTTTCTGTGATAAACGGGAATATTTTCTCTCTGATCATACATAGTTATTCTGTATGTTTCTTATACAAAATAAAAAACAACTACTATTAAATATTTTATCTATAATCCATAACACAAAACCTTAATGATGCTTACTTGGGCCTAGATAATAAAGATTCCTATAATTTAATGCACAGATTTAGAAAATTCAATAAAATTAAACTACACCATAAGCTTCCGTAGATACATAAAACACACCTGTGGCGTTTCCAGGATTAAAATACCCCGCTATAGTCACTTGATTTCCAGCACATTTATCAGCGCGAAAATCTTCATAAGAATCGCAGGCCCACGCTAAATACCACTCTGGATGATGTACACTTAGAGCCCAATATCGAACACAAGCCTTGTGGCTACATTTAGCAGAACCAAACTCTCCAAAGCCCGGTAGAATACTCCCTTCACAGTGAGGTTGGGTTTTCCCTCTTTTGTTGAAAAAGAAGTCCGCATCAGCCAATACTGCAGTCGTGCCTAACCCTCCAGCATTACAATGATACACTTCAACGTAATCAGCCACTCCAGATCTAATTTGCTCATCAATTAGTGCATTTGAGAAGCAAGGGCCGGCTGGATCAATACCAGTTATTCTTGACACTTTTTCCGCTGTTTTATTAAAATATGTCACTCCAGCATACCCCAGTATTTGACTGCCTAAACTATGTCCGACACAGTGTATATTTCTTGAGGGATAGCCGTATCTCTTTAAACCTGCTAGGAATTCTCCCAGAGCTCTGCCTATATAGTAAGCGAAAGACACTGATCGTTCATAGCTTTTGGTAGACCCACCGTTACCAGTAGTGTATACCGAGTGATCTATTATTATGAGATATATATTTGGCACGTCATTAAATGCTTGCCTAATGAGTTCCTCGTGCCCTTTGTTTATATGGGATTTGTAGCCAGGAACAAAAAATATCAGTTTCTTCGTTACATCCAAATTATAATGTGTAGTGATGCCTTCGAGAGCGGAGTCGATCGGATAAGTAAGGTTAATATTGTTGTGGAAATCGTAGAAAAATACTTGTACCTCGCTGATGCCACGATTTTGATCTTTCCGATGGTCACCTGAATAAATATTGATAAATGATGAAATAAATACCTTATGCAAACATTTTGAAGTCTCATTTCAATTAGACTGTTAGTGTTAACTGTTATCAACTGGATGAAGAATTTTAACGCGATTTGCACTTACCAAGATATAAAGCAACTTGTGATACAAACCAACAAACTGTCTTAGTAAAATAAAATTTTAATAGTTTAAATGTGAAGTTATCCACCTTTTATTAAAATGATTAAATAGTTAAGAAACTACTTTTATACTATTAATGATAATATATCATATTATTCGCGAAAATATTCAATTACAACGATACCAATATATTTAAATTATTTTATTTTATACAATTTAAAATTAAATGAATATATAAAACATATTACAAGCTGCATTCATTATTGACCTAGAACACGATCTTACAGGAAAATTATTGTTATTTTATTTCCTCTTCAATTGCCATGTATCTATTGTATATAGCTCTAGTATATAAATAAAGAGATCATATTAAAAATCAAGTAAAAGTTTAATTTCTTATTAAACAACTTTATTTCTTTACAACTTTAATAATACGTAAAAGTTAGTGAGTATGTGGACTGTTACACTTACACGAGATGTAATAAGTGTATATATAATAAATGGAAACAATAATTTTGTGTTACCAACGAACATAGGTTCATCTTTAATATGTCAAGCGTCTGTACACGAGACAATTATTAGAACAGTGTAAGCCGCTAGTTATATTGAAGATTAAACTATAGCGTGAGACGTGGGAATAACCGAGACAGTAAGATAGTTAGTGTAGCAATTAAATATTAGTTTTTACACTGGAGCAAGATTTTTATAAACGGATCCTTGAATGGAAGTACAGTTTGTTAGTTGAAGGCAAGTTTATTACAATTATTATCATACCAAATGGCAAGACTATATAATGAATAGAAATTAAAGTCCGTAACAGTCAAATATGAAAGAAAAACGTGTAAAACATTGATACGTCATCATACAATTCTATAGAAAAAACACATCAATCACACAAATAAATCTTCAAAAAGTACTTGATTGTTTTATCAATTGTGTTGGTCGTGAACGAATTTAATGGTAACTAACTCAAATTTACTATTTGACTACGCAAATAACGTGCATTAACCTCAACCAATATAGGTGATTCTTCTTACAATGTCAAAATACTTACATTCTATCAAACCCGAATAAAGCGTCGATCGAAATATAGACCAATGGTAATTATTAGTCAATTTTGCACTAGATACATTATTTAAAAACAGAATAGTGGTTAAATATAACAAGAACGACATGGCAGATAACCTCCCGTCTTTTGTCACGGACGGTCACGAGATAAATAAACGGAATACTGCGTGTGCGCATAAATGAACCGTCATTCACGAGATCTACTTAAAGCCGTCCTTACTTACAATCCAGACTCAATTAAATCTAGTTATCTCAAGTTTACGAGGCAGCTTATAAATTAAAATTCAAAATACGCTACATTTATAAATGACATAACGTTATCAAAACTGCATCGTACAGTTGATAATCCAAACGAAGGCGTGCAACAAGGAATTTTAATACAAGGCGGTGATAAAATAAAAAAATTTCTTTTGTGCAATGAAGAATAAAAATATAAATTAATAATAAATACCAATTCAATTAAATTCTTTATTTTGCGTTCCGTAGTTACATAATATGTAAATCTTAAGATTATTAATGACACTGTGGACCCTGTCGAGCACAACAAATTTTAGGATATACAGGAGAAAGGTAGATTACAAAAGGTAGGTTAAAGTTAGCATAATTAACTTTTTAATTTGTATTATGGTCAAATTCAAATATATTCATTCAAAATAATCATTATCTTGGGATTGTTTAAAATTCTAAGTAAGTGTGTTTTTAAATGTAAGAAATAGATTTTATAGAATTTTTGATTTACAATTGTTAGAATGACAGTAATATTAATAATAAATAATTAGAACCTACATTATTTAAAAAAATGCGGATGCCGGATTTGTTCATATCTCCCTAGAGATAATTAAAAAAATATCGAGTACAGCACGGCCCAATGAATTACAGTTAGTATTTGTTTTTTAGATTGATATTTTGGTATCGTTAGTAAATTTGTGGATATTTCATTTTTAAATGCAAATAAATGATACTAGTGCGAGCAGCGCATCCTTGTTACAAAACATGACGTAAAATGTCATGTTTTGTATTGTATAATTGAATTAAGAATGTAAATCAAAAGGACAGCCGCAGGTGCCCTTACCGAGCTCCATTAATTTTTCTATCAGCAAAAACCCACTGGTTGTAATCAAGTGGTAAACTTAAGAAAAATAAGATGTCGAAAATAAAAATATATATTTTATCACATATTAAATAAAATTAAATTAATATAAAATTAAACAAACCATAATAAACCATTATCTACAAAAAAATCAATTCAAACCCAGATAATTAAATAAAACCAGCCTATTAATAATTTATATATGTACTTTGCTTTTCACCGTTCGCTCCCAGTACAACTTGTACCCGATTTAGCATTCTTACCACAATGTTCCTCAGACGATGCTGAGTCAATGCTGATCAAATCTCGTACGTTAGGAGTGATTGCTGCAATTCACTAATTTTCCTAGCTCGTTCCAAGCATGTTCGAAGAAGTTAAACCTGGACTTCATACATAATATTCCCTCGTAATATGAGCCGAATATTATTTAGCAGCCAATTTTCTCCCATATTTATTTTCAATGGATCCATTTAGGTTGATCAACCTAAAGAATTCATTATTAAAAATCTCAGTTTAGTGGATTGTAAATTATCTACCATGTACAACTTAAATAGGCTATGTTCGATATTAAGATTTTAGTAGTAACCCAGAATTTTTGCTCGTCAATCAATATATTTTAACGAGGAAATACAAATTTGGGAAGTTCAAAGTTTTATACTTTTGTGACAAATTTGTGGTTTTTTTGAATTAGTGATGAGTGGTGACTGGTTGTTATGGGTAAAGGAATGCCAACCAAGCCGACGTATTAATTGTAACCATATATGTCGCCCATGGTAAGGGGTAACCATATATGTCGACATTCTGAAGACAAGAAATAATGTTAAGGTCCACGCAAAACACAGCGTACAAACAAACTGAGCAGTTGTGGGAATTTTCACAAATATCAAAGGTTTAAAAAAAGGATTAAAAGCAGGAATTTTTTAACTGTGGCAATAATCTTGCAGTGAGGACACGGTCGATGCAAAGCTGAATAGTCTGATTACAGCGCTTGAAGGATCACGTCATCGAGTAAAATCGTGGCTCAGTAAAATTTTTATGCGCGTGTATTTGTTCTCCATTTTTTTTAATAATTGTTATAGCTATATTTTGACGTTAGACTGTATACATAAATCATTAATTTTCCTTCGCTGTATAAATAAATAGCTATAATTGCAGGCAAGTAGAATGTCTACTATTATTATTATCTATTAGATAATTGTAAATCTTGCGTTATTGTTTAAGGAAAATTAGATAAATTAGTAATGTAAATAATAATATAATTCAGTAATATTAATCACAAATATTATAATTAAAACACACTTTTCAACTTATAAATACTTTATGTTCAATCTTTCTTATTCTTTATATATGTATATGAGACGGCAGTCTGATCTGACCAATAGGGTCAGTACCTCATATTTGTTT
Organism: Acentria ephemerella; assembly: GCA_943193645.1. Classification (NCBI taxonomy): domain Eukaryota; kingdom Metazoa; phylum Arthropoda; class Insecta; order Lepidoptera; family Crambidae; genus Acentria; species Acentria ephemerella. The sequence continues at coordinate 1,827,634 of OW971886.1, read as the reverse complement.
GTTTGTAATGTTTGTACTCAGTATATAACTGATATTTATATATATATATATATTACTATCTATATATCTCTGTTATCTAGTATTTGTAACTCTCTTTGGGCTAGATAATAGCTGTGAGTGTGAGAAATATTATTATATAAAAGTTAAAAGCTTTTCGTAAGTCTCGATTAACTAGATTTTGGAGTGGTTTAATAAAATAAATAAAGAAAAGGGAAAATTACAAAACTGATAAAAAATATTATTTCAAATTTATGACTCGTCTAATTGACATGCAGCTATTCAAAAACCGCTTTTTCTGATTACTTTTACTTACTGATACCAAGTTCACTGGATCAACTTGTAATATAAATAAAAATATACAACTGTTCATTGGTCTCTCTACAATTTTAAAACAGTTTGACTGATTTATGATTTTATATAAATTGATAACGGAATCTTATTCAAATGTATAATAATTTCTTTCTCCTTATTAATAATAAGTAATCATAATATTTAACAATAAATAAAAAAAATATTGTAAAAAGATCACAAATGCTTATATATTTATATTCATTAGCCGATTTTTTATTTTGCATACAGTATAAATGTAACATAATTAGGTATTCCCGCTTTAGGCGTGATGTGAATTAATTTTTCTGTACTTTAAACTCGTTAAAGCCGCTTATGTGAGATGTTAAATACAATTTTACGAAATTTATCTATTTACTGAAGTCAAAAGCATACGTACAGCATAAATTATAATTAACTCAAACCGTATATTATTATTATTTTAGTTATTTTTGTACTTTATAGGCTACTTCGACTAGTAATAGATATTTTTGGCAGCCCTTTAGGGTTAACTGCTTAACCCCGTTGATTTAAAAAATTTCCAAATTCTTCAGGCAGTGATATGTTGTACCTTCTCGGAGTGCACTGTGTGCTTTCCCAGGTATTTATATATTTGTTATATCTTTCTTTGCTGTAATGCAAGTTACAAGTTATGGATGATATAAAGTTTACCAGTTCAACTAGATCATAAATATAAATGTCCTTACACCCTTATTGCGTAATATTTACAATTAATATTATTATTTTAAGATCAACTGTTTTCCCAACATTTCACACTACGCCATAAATTTCTGTTGACACATAAAATACACCTGTCACATTGCCAGGACTCCAATAACCTGATATAGTCATTTGATTGTCAGCGCATTTCCCAGCCCGATAGTCTTCATAAGAATCACAGGCCCACGCTAAATACCAACCAGGATGTTGTACACTGAGTGCCCAATATCTAAGACATGCCTTATGGCTGCATTTAGATGAACTATACTCCCCATAACCTGGTACCATAGATTTAATTCCACCTCCGCATTCAGGTTGTATCTTCCCTTTTTTGTTAAAGAAGAAATCGACGTCTGCTAATACTGCTGTAGTTCCCAAACCTCCAGCATTACAATGATAAACTTCAACATGTTCAGCTACACCAGCTCTAAGTTGTTCTTCTATCAGTGCATTTGAGAAACAAGGACCCGCTGGATCAATACCAGTTATTCTTGCTATTTTCTCCGATGTTCTATTAAAATATGTTACTCCAGCATATCCCAACATCTGACCACCGAGGCTGTGACCAACGCAGTGTATGTTCTTTGAAGGAAATCCAAGCTTTCTCAATCCTGCTAGAAATTCTCCCAGCGCTCTGCCTATATAGTAGGTATATGATACGGAACGAGCATAACTTTTCTTCAGGCCATACTTATTAGTTGTATACGGGGAGTGATCTATTATAATCAGATATATATTCTGGACACTCTTGAAGGTTTGTCTGATCAGTTCCACGGTTTCCTTGCTTATGTGGGATTTGTATCCAGGCACATAGAATATGAGCCGCTTCGTAGTATCCAGCTTATAGGTTGAGGTGAAACCGACGATAGCAGAGTCAATGGGAAAGCTAAGATTGACTTTATTCTGAAAGTCGTAGAAGTATACTTTAATTCCACTGACATTGAGGTTTTGATCTTTGCTATGGTCACCTTAGAACAAAACATAATTTTTTTATTGAAATGCGTGCTACGTGGAATGATAAAACATGCGCTGCTAAGAAATACTCTCTATAAATATGTATATAAACGCATTCACAGATATTCTGTTAATTTAAATTAAATAGATATAAATAGCAAAATTACAAAGGCACAAAAAACAAAGGCAACTCACTTACATTTTATAAGCCCTGAGTAAAGTGTTGAGCGCAATATAGACCAATGATAATTATGTGCACAATAAACAGTATAAAACGACAAAAAAGTTGTTAAATAAAGTAATACAGACATCGTGGGTAGTCACAAGTGATGCCACGGACAGTCGCGACGCTAATGGTGAACGGTATTGATTGCCATGCGCGTGCGCAACCGAAGAGGTGACACATAATACAATAAAATGAAAAGTATTTATTTATTTGTACTTACTGTAATGTGGAATTTTAGCGGGAAATTATATTTTGCAATGAGGCATTTCCTTAAAATCTTGATTTACGCGGAAGTTACACTGTAAAATTATCCGATTTACTAACACTTGAGTAAATAATATGGTGATTAAATACCTGTAAGTGACAATTTAAAGCCAAATCATTTTAAGCGCTTACTAATTTTTTATGAATGAAATTCTTGACTTTATCATCTCAAAGCAATGCTGATTGTACCGAACACTAATGCATGCACTGTTATTTCAATCGACTCGGGCAAGATGAGTACAAAACCCTAAAAAGTCAATCAGTCAGAAGGTGTATGCAACAAATAATATATGATTGAATACAAGACCAGCCTAGTGGCATTTCTAATTTCTAAGTGAAACGAACTATTTTTTTCCTTTTCGTTTTAGTATCGAATGAAAGAGACACTGATTATGTAGACACTACAGAAATGGCCGATTCAATATTGTATAGTTACTTATTGACGTTTCAACGTTTAATTATTATTTTTTAAATAAATGTTTACATACATATTATTATCATTTTTTTTATTAATTTAATTTATAATTTTAGTTCAGTGAAAGAGCAGCAATAAAGATACTTTATTCCTTGGTTTATTAATAAATTTCTTCCGTTACCTAAAACGTGAACAATAAAAACTTAAGGAATGCTTAAAATTTAAATTTAAAACATTCTTCGTATGTTCTTACAACTCAAGCCTCAAATGGCGGTACCATAAACACAAATTATCCAACGGTGCTAACTGCCTAAAAACTTCGGTCATATAAAGAACCCTGTCGTGTATCTTCAAGGTTCAATGTTGCATACCCCACATAACACAAATTATCACAGAAGTATGAGGCACAAAACTAATTTTCATTTATAATTTGGTTAATAAATATAGTATTAAAATCCTGTTTAGTCAGTTACTAATTATTTATTTAAATGGTTTATCAATATACACAATATTATATACATTTTAAACTAATGTAGCCATTATCGTTTAGTTTTTTATGTATGTATGCCTATTTTTGTTCCAATAAATAAATAAAAATAAATATGTTCGACGTATTACATACATAATATTCTTACAAAAACGCACCGTTTATAAGATCACGACAAAAGCCAATTGATTACTTTTTTGTTTTACACGGTTGTTAGTCAGTCGTATAAATAACAGTATACTATTAATTAGAGGATGCGACGGGTTGAGTATATTTACGACTTCTATTTTGGAAGCCGCCTCTTCATTGCATACTATTGTGCAGTTATTAATGCATCTTCTCAATTCCTCCAGCTTCAATATTGTTATTGTTTATTTTTATTATTAAAAATTCTGTTACGAAATCAAACGGCTGCTCAAAAGTCGCCCAATCCCAATCCTGGTTAGTACACATAACAGATCTGTCTCTGACCTAGTTTAACTACATGAACTTGTTCACAAATTCATTTATAAGTATACAGATACTACTATAAATAAAGAATTAATGAATCTGTTTTAATTAGAGATACAAAATCATTTTAATAAACACTTGCTTAAAGGTGAAAATGATCTGACAATTTACAACAGTTCGAAGACTTTGAAGTACCTTTATCCTAATCAAATTGAACAAAGCTCTCCTCCGTCCATTTACAAAGGAACTACGTTCTTTGACGTCTCATATTGACAGTTATATCAATCACGCCTACGAATACTGAAAATACGATGGTCTTTAAATCATTACAGGATGCGTAGCACAAGGTACTCGAGAAGATTTTGTCTACACTGAGTCGTCAATTTTTTCAGGTATGGGAGTTGAAGTATAACTCGAGAAATATGACATGACGGTGTAGACAAAACGTTTCTCGAGTGTTTTCTGCTACGCGTGTAGGGATAAATCTTTCAAATGCGTTAAGTATTCTTACAACATACAAATAAAAACAACAATTAAAACAAATACATTAATTTATACGTTTTATTTTAGATTGTTATACATGTACACCCGTGATTCCTCTTTCAACGCATACAAACTGGTTATAAATTATCCCTTATTAACCGTTTGATCAAGTTTCTGGAATGAGTTAAATAGAAATCTTTCAAAACTACCGATAAATCATCATTGATTGGACGGCCGTGTTTGAGTCAGTACCCCTGGTATTCAGAGGTCCCGGGTTCTATTCCCAGTAGGGGCAGATATTTTTATGATGAGTACGAATATTTGTTAAGGAGTTATGAGTTTTTATTATGTTGTATTTCTCCGTTATCTAGTAAACATAACTTTGGGCTAGATAGTAGGTGTGATAATAAAAATCATCATTATCATCATCATCAGTCTCAGACTACATAAGCCCACTGCTGGGCATAGGCCCCCTCTTTATTTCGCAATTCCTCACGGTTCTGTGCCAGCTTCATCCAGCAATCCCGTCGTCCATGTATATCCTTAGATAAGTAATAATAATTTTCATTAATTTAAAAGTCGTGTGATAAAAAAGATCCATTCAAATGAATTGTACACTCTAGTAAATGTTTTCGTTTTAATAATAATATTTCTCACACCTACTACACTGCCAAATTAAGCATCATTGAAAGTTTGTGTAATGGATACTAGATGACGGAGAAATATAGTCATAATATGTATATAAATAACAGTAAAAAACTAAATAAATACACAGACATACGACTCGCACTAATTATACAAATATCTGCCCCCATCGGGATTCGAATCCAGGACCTCTGGCTAGGTGGACAGGTGAACACCAGACGGTCATCAAAAACTTAATAATATATCTAGGTATGCAGCAACGTCTTGTTCACGTTGGAGCATTCTTGTTGTAGTATTAAGTATTTACTTTACTTCATACTAGCTTCCGCCCGCGGCTGCAGCCGAGTGAAGTGAATTTTGGTCTTTTACAAATGTTATTATAGCCTATACCTTCTCTGATAAATGAACTATCCAAAACAAAAACAATTTTTCTATTCCAACCAGTAGTTCCATAGATTACCCCTATAACTTCAGAAAGTTTACCTCGTTATAATATTAAGTAGCAGTTTATAACTACTCCACGCGTGTTTAGCGTCCTGTGGGATCTATTTAAAATATGAAATATCTACTTTACTTAATATTTTAATAGGGTAAGCTAGAACATGACACACAGCCGTTATTTTCTATGTAGTCGAAATAAGTAGTGAACTAACTCAAATCCGCAAAAGTATATCAACAAAAAATTTACTGCTAATATCTTAGTTGCTACCTTTTTCCATGTTCAATATATTTTAAGAAAGAAATTGTATCAAATAGCAGACTAATGAAATACAATGTAACGAGTTACAAGGCAAGAGCGTCAAACACAAAGTCAAGATCGAAACGTCAAAACCGAAATAAGAAGCGTAACTCAATTAACATCTGTCAAAGTTCTCACGCGGAGGCATATCCTATCAATTTGCAGCCAATCTGCGGAAGGCAGCCATGTTCTAAGCCAAGATGTGCCCAAAATTACTGGAGCAGGCATTTCGTGGTTCACTCGAGTGCTTTTCATATAAGCAAAGCTCACGTTAAGTTTTCGGATCATATTAAACTAGTTTCAAAGTAGAATCATCAAGCGCGCCATGTTATGCTTACATTATAAAAGCTTTGCTATCTCTGTGATGCTTTATCATAATTTGGTTTTGATTGTGTATACATTAATCATTCCGGCGTGTGAATTTGATCTTTCTTGCTCTGAAAATAAGTTTTGTCGTTTATCGTGTCCGCACCGACTAATGTAAGTCTTTCCTAGCTAACTGCCATTCTGAACCCGTCAGGCGCACTTAATACGATTAACTCAAGTAAAACATGTTGTTACCATTACACAATTTTTAGTTTTGCCTGATCTATTTTAATTGTGTTTAATATATACATATCATCTTTATCAACAACAGAATGTTTCTGCACTAAATCTGCAAATTAATACAATATTATTGCTTTAAACACAATTCAATGAAGTCGAAACCTTTTTTTTTCAAATTTCATGTGAAAAGATCACATAACAATAATGATAATAAGTAAATCATCAGTATGATTGAATTGAAAAAAAAGAAAGCTTGTACAAAAAAATGGAGAAGGTATTTTAACTTTTAATTATCTACAGTGTTGGTTTATACTCGTACATCGGTGTCATACGTTCATTACATAGATACTATTGTACAACGAAACTTCAGTCCAAATCAATCTGGTAATGTACTTAAATCTGACAAATAATATACTTGTCAGAATATCGTCACTTTAAACCCGCAATAGTTTTTATTCATTTACCATGTTTATTTAACAAGAAAATAAATGAGGAAACATACAATTATTTTAAAAGTAGATTACTAAATTCTCTTAAGAATTCTAAAGATGACATCTCTATGATTATATAATCACTTTTGCTGCTGCTGTACGTGACACTCAATTTAAAAATATTACGTGTAAGTTGATAAAAAAATTTAGACTTTATCTAACTCGGTTTAAGAAGGAATTCAATTGAATAAAAAGACATTTATACAAATATTCTTCCAAATAATTTATGTACAAATCAATAAATTACATTTCATCACAAAATATTTATAAATACTTATTTTCTAGATTTACAACTCCTTAACTAAGTAATTTATAAGTAATCAGTATTACGGAACCGGCTAACACTTCTAAATCCATTGTCATGATAAGAAATGTTCCCAAATACTGCTCATCACATTTACACATAGATTTATACTAAACAAGCGAAATCTAGGATCGTGATTTCATCTTGTGTTCGGTTACTTGTAGTTGTCATTACAATTAATTATCATCTTCATCGACAGTCTATATACGTACCACTGCTAGGCACAGACCTTCCTACGTGGGGTATTTTTTTAATAACTTAACCTATAATTAGGAAAACCATATTTTATTATTGTTTGTGACGTAAATACACTAAATATATGAAGGTAGGAATCATAAAATGAACTTATTTATGGGGATATCTAACATATTAAAAAATCAGTTGACATTTAAATTATAAATGCTTTAGTGCTGTTTTTAAGTTTTCTTTTTAAATATCTTTAAAACTGCTAAAATATCAAAAAAATAATGACAGTTTGCATTATTGAGATTATTATAATTTGTTATTAATTTAATTTAAATGGTTTTACAGTACCGTTTAATTTACTTAATAAATACATATTTTAACGATTTATATTAAACTAGTTTATATATAATTAGATAAAAAACATCGCAGAATAATTTTAATGCATTCTCAGTTGAACACGAATACTGTTGTGTACGGACTGAATGAAATGTAATTTATTCGCATATATGTAACATTAAATAATTTGATTTGATTTGATATCTGTGTATAAGAAAGTATAGAATGACTTTTAGGAACGTAATTTAGTTAACACTAAGACGGTCCATATATTTCGACTTATTTTAAAAGGCATGTTTTATTACGTTATCGGTGACGTCTTATTTTGGTTGTATTGTAATAAAAGAATAGTACTGAACATAAATTTAATTAAGTTCGTGCACAACGGAATCGGCGCCATTATGTGCCTGCACTTGATGATGGTCCGTATTAAGGTAGTATATAACAAATTCTATAACTGGGACAATTTGTAAATACCCGGTTAATACCCACTTAAAGTTATCATTATTACCTTTAATTACATTTGTTTGTTTTTTCTTAAACATATTCCCTGTTATGACGATTTAAAAGAACTAAGTAAATGAGCCTATTTAAATAAAGATATTTTGACTTTGACTTTGAATGGATATCTCACTAAGATCGCAATGAACTATCGATCGATAATTAACTGTGAATGTTATTGACTGACCGTTGATAGTTACTCTACATTAAATAATGTGTTATTTTTCGGATTACCATAACTTTAGAATTCTTGTTTTGTATCTCAGAATATACTCCGCCAAACATAGTTTAAAGATTTCAATTTCACATACAATTCCATTGCTTAGTATGAACAAAACCCAAAAGTTATGGAAAATCTTATGTTATGAAAATTTGGCCTGTGTCAAACGCGTCCACATGTTTTATAGTTTATCATATCTATTATCTAGCACGAATTAATTATCATTGCCAGCTCTTGTTATAGATACTAACAGATACACAGAGTAATCTACCTGTCCAATGGCACTTTGAACCAGGTTAATAAACTATGTACCTTATGCAACAACATTAAAAGTGATATTCACACACCACATACACGTTTTACCTTCCTCTTCAATGTTTTTTATTTTAGAATTTGTTGTTTTAGAATTATCCGCGCGTACAATTTATTCAACAGACAGGAAAATGTGTATGAAATCTATTTTTTGGTAAAATAAAGAAAACAAATCATTTTGATGAACCTTTAGGTAATGCAACGGTAAATGAATCATCTAGTATGCATATTTATATAAATATACTAAATAATATATATAAATGAATTGACGTTCGTTAGTCTCGCTAAAACAGAAAAACAAATTGATCTATTTGTATAATTTTACTGTTTTATTCGTTTTAATTCAGGACTCAAAAAAAATAACTATGAAAATCCCATAGAAAACATTAAAAAATACTACTGAAAATTATTTACTATGTTAATTTCTCTAAATGACATGCTCACATTAAAACTGTCATTTCTTCCATCCCTGCTTCGCACTTTTAATTTAGTTATGATTGAAAATGTGTCAAGCTTTCCTCTAACTGGATATTTATGGATATTCACCTATTAGCCACAGACGTATAGTGTAAAAATAGCCAGATTATGAACGATGGAAAGTTAATGACACGAATAATTGGTTGAGTGGCGCAAAGAGGTCCGCGATGGAAGGAATAAGCATCAAATTTCTTAAGAAGTAGCACTCTAACATCAGACTCTCTTCTCACAATATTTATGCTAAAGTTTCAACATTTTTATCTATTAAAGACTAGAAAAATAACCGTGACTTTCGTGGCAGATGCGCAATCGACGAAATCAACAGGAACAACAAAAATACAGCGATTAATTTATCAAATATTCGCCAATAAACTGATTTTATAACCGCGTGGTTTCCACTAAGGATACTGTTGGATATGTCAGGTCAAGACCGCGAAGCCGTTCGATAAGATAATCGTCCGCTTGAAGCTCCATCTTGGAATCAAAGTGGTCCTTCCAGCCCCCGGATACACCTGCAAGAAATTAGTCTAACTACACACGGGTTGGCTAATAAAACTTACGTTAAATAAGACGACATTTAGAATCAGTTATCTTTTCAATCGATGCAGGGTTTAGGTACCGTCAGCCCCAAAAGTAGATTAACACTTTAGTACCATGCCATTCAACAGTCTGACCAATAAAAGTTGATGATTCTGATGACAAGATTGTTTAAAAGTGATGAGAACTTAAATTTAATTTCTAGCATTTATTTTTTTCAAGGAACTTATTGACGTAGTACCTCGACCACTCTGGTTTCGATAACGAACAACTTTCAACATGGTTGGTCCGGGAATCGATCTATCAAAATATGTCATCGCAAGCTCCTCCATGCTTCACGAAGCACGTTAAAAACCTTTGGTCCCTTTGGTTACAGTTATGACCCAAACTCTAAAGATTCTCCTATATAGGAAGCATTTGCCCCACATATATAAGCTGCTGATCATGATAATAATGGCTATCTTTTCGGGACAAATATAAAATCATACCTTTTCTGACAAACTGAATATTCTCTCCTACTGTATTATTGACATTCTTATTCTTTCGCAAACTGTCAAAGCTGACATGATGCGCCAAATGTTTCAGTTCTTCTTCTGAATATTGTTTCCCTAAAAACTTGCACAGACGCCTAACTTCTCCCGGCAGGTCCTGAAAATATTATCTTTTTCATTAATTATTAATAATTAACAGTCACCATTGGAATCAATCGCACATCTTAATTATTGGTATCGTGAGTGTAAAATTGCTTTTGTGAGTAACAAAGATTGTTCTGTGCCTTTAGATATTTCGTCCCAGAGCCAACAGAAAAGTTTAGAACTTATTTCCTTATGACACAAGAACTGATTTTGAGGTTATTATTGATAAAGAACTATTCTTCGTAGATATATGGAAAATACTTTTAAATGACTCTAAGTTTTTTTTATTTCTTTGATAAGTTGCCTATTGTAGAGGTTACATATCAGCCAAGGAGGTTCATCACATTAACTCATTAGACCAAGTGGCCCTGGTCTCTGGTCTATTGACAACTTAATTTTTTTTATATATTAAGCGCAGCAAATGACTCGACACCACCTGATGATAAGCAGTAGAAGAGTCCATATGTGAAGATAGCTAGTGAGGCATGCGACATACTGCCCTAGCCACCCTCACCTTGCCAGCCCAAAATGTGCTTTTTCACGCGTCTTTTAAAGGAACTCATGTTGTAAGAAGAACACATGTACTGGTAAGGAATTCCACGGTCTAGCTATGCGACAGAGAAAGAAGTCACAATATCGCTTAGTGCGCAAAGTAGACGTGAGCAACAAACAAGCTAACTTATCATTCATTTTACATTGTAATAAATATAATAAAATATATGCTTTAGGAATCCCTGAATACAAAACTTTATAATGAATGTATCGCTGAGTATGAACTGTATCCGAATTATACTATGAGTTGTTGTTGAAATGGCTATTTTGTGGTTTTAAATCTAAATCAATGGATTTTGAAAAATAACGACATGAAGATTTTGCTTAAAACTATTTGACATTTGACATTTCATTCAAATGTTTTCAAAATAGTTATAAATGTCCAAAAATATTATGTTGTGTCCGATTGAAACAAGTAATATAATGAAAAATTAACGTATAAGTCGAATTTTTGTTGGTAGCAGCGGCCTAGAACAATCTCCTTTACACAGTCACTTTCAATAATAATTAAGCTTAGCATAGTTTTCCCATATTTATTTACCATGAGATTAATTAAGACATTTCATTATGGCATATATTTTGCAATCTATAGATAGTGTACTCCTGAGGTAATTCCATCATCACCAAGCTAGGTTCCAATGTTGGTATACTAGAGAAACGGAGGGCAACTTTAAAATTTTATAGGCACATTATAGGTTCATTTTCATGTTTAATGTTACCAAAGTCCTTTTACCCGACGACAAACAATCAAGTCACTGATGTTCACCCATCTAACTTTGACCTTAGAAACTTACAACTAAAAATTCTGAGAAACAAGTTTAAAAAAAAAACTCTAAAAATATTATTTTAAATTGGATTATTTTTACCTTTTTAATATCTTAATATATAATATGAATATTTTAATATATAAGCCTTTTAAATATCGTTTTATAAACACTAAAAATATAAAAATAATGTTAAAAAGGTTTTTATCGTAATTTTTAATCTTTCAGAAGTAAAATTTTGTGGGATTAGCAAGTATGTAAAGAGAAATGATGGGAAACAAGCAATATATTACATTACATACAATTTATAAAGGAATACAGCAAACAAGGTACCTTACCTGAATCAAATTTTCGTAGAATTGAAAGTGTAGATTGGGATGATGTCGCTTCACCCACGCTTCATTTGTATGAGATATAACAGGTGTCCATGGTACTAAAACAATTATGTATATTAAAACATTGGAAAACGAAGCCTATTACATATCGCCTTCACTCATACATGCGTCAGCTGACGCCGCAAACGTTATTATGCCATACATCTTGAATTCTTTCTGAAAAAATTCTAGAAATCACGGCCTATTCTCAGATCTACCAAGCATTCAATGAAGGTTTCATTAAAATCGATCAAGCCTTTTCGGTGGAGTTCGATAGCAAACAATATGCCATGATTTTTTAATATATATATATTAATCGGTCTGGATAAAATTCACATTATCTATGAATGAAAATAAGAAATAGTTAAAACAATGTAAAACTATTACCAACTTACATAAGTCTCTCCGAAAAGCTTCCCAGTACTGGTGAAAGTTTATCTTGAAAAAGTGTCTGTTGATCATCTTGTGAAGGTAATAATATGATACGGCCACGTCCCTGGGATCTCTCGCCACGTACACCACTTTTGCTGTGTCCAGGAGAGATGGGGGAAGTAGTGACAGAGGGAGATGTGTCTTTATGAAGCGTGGTGAAGGCGCCTTCTCTATGGCTTCCCAACTTGGAGTTCTGGCTGCCGCTGCCAAGCCTTGAAAGTTACCTAGGTTCATGAAATTCATTTTTATTAACTCGAAGGCGATATCTGGAATTTGTGTAGTTAACCTGAAAGACAATAAATTGTTATTTGAGGATATAGTCTTTTTATTGTTAAGTTAGATTTATAATTTCTGACTACATACTCTAACATTGGAAATCTGTCATATAATGGTATCTCCTTAGCCCTGTCATAATCCAAGTTGTTTTCTAACAACCAAATTAACTCTTGTGTCCATGTTGTGCCTGAAACAATCAATATTCATGGGTCAATGCATTTGTTTAAGTGTCGGTGACTTGGTGCGTAAGATCTTCCATGCGGGAAGCAGCGATTCGAAGCGAGCCGCATACGAATGTGTTTTCAAAATTTAAATTCATATCTGAAGAAAATCCTGTAGAATTTACAACGAATTTGGACGCTGGTTCTACCAGAATTTGAATAGTACCGTGTGAAAAAGCATGCCAGAATCATGAGAACTGGGGATAAAATAAGGCTAAGATATTTAGAAATATGCCTAAATCATTTCTTTACATTCCAAGAGTGGTTTTAATAGTAGCTCTTTCCGCTTCGTTCTTGACACATTACATTGACAGAAAATTTCCATTTTTATAGATAACATGAAAATATTAAATTTTTATATAATTATTATTATTTAGAAATCAACTGAAACTCTTCCCAATTATCCTTATAATTATTTATTATTATTTTATATATTTTTTATATCCATAAAATATCTATAAATAATAGAAAATATCACCTTCACAGTGGTATTTTAAATAACAGCTGATTCAGATTCAGCTAAAATTCTAATACTCATCGATCCGTTCCGGTTAGTGGAATTTACTTTGTTGTCGTGCAGTTTGCACAGTAAAACAATTTAATTACCCATAGCTATCTTATCTTTAAGTTTAACAATTCATTTTGACCCTTATGGTAGTGGCTTGCCTATAAGAACATCTTGTATATCGTTGATACCTATGCGGTAGATGAGATGTATGTACGATGTATAGTTTTAGTCACGTGACAGGGGTGTTCGTTTGTATATTTAGTGTATTTCTAATGTTTATCGACGGAAAATCTGTTTTTTAATATAATTGTATTTTTTACGGAATTTAAAAAATTTGGTTCCCTATTAGCACCCCCGTGTAAACGAAATAGCGTACATTTTAAAATTGTTAATAATCTAGATGAAACTTGAACTCAACCAAAAATATTTTAAAAAATCAGTTTGTCATTTTTCAATGAAGTCCCCCAATTATCGCTATGTTTTTCTTTTAATTTAGACATCTTTAATGTGTTCACATTATGAAGAATCAGTTTGTATATGATATTTATTATTTACGGATATATTATGGACTCTTTTACCAACGTTCACTATTTGTTGGTTACATATTTCGACAGTTTATGATCTCGCGAGTTAGATTATAAACTTCCTATTATAGATAGTCCTTTTTATCTACGTGTCGTGTCGTCGACATGAATTATGTTTTAATATTTACAATGTTGACATTTGAAACATTGAGACGTTCCACGTAGAGTTATATCAAACCATAGACGCGACTTTTTGGTAGCCTTACGTTTCTACCACCTTAGCGATACTCAAATAAAGAATATCTATGTTGTATAATCGTTGTCTAACAAAAATAATTTCATTGATCGACTCTGGAATTACATACGGCCCCGCTCTTGCCTTGATACCTTTATATGACGTAGACTTCGCACACAGGGACGGCGCAGCTCAGTATATAACTATCTATATTACTGGGTTATGTAGTATCCATTACCAAAGATCGAAGCCATCTAAATTCGTGCTACATAATAGGTATAAGCGGGAGAACTATTCTTATTAAATAATAAAACATGCACAAAACCAATAGAATTTGTACACATATGAGACTCACGCCATAAATAGATTCGATGATAAGTGTTGATAGGTAACGCACACCACTTAACTTAGAAAATGATAAGCTATCACCACTACGTACGTAGATAGTAATAGATAAAAGTTATGTTAGCATTGAAATCAAAATAATATTCAGCCGTTGAAATTAGTATTATTTTAATAAAATGACTCTTTTTTTCATTAATCAATCAAAAACAGCAGGCCGTGATTCTATTGTGCAAGTACAAATATTTAAATTCGTTGTATTCTTTAATTTCAGTAAACCTAGAAAATTACGAACACCTGTGACGTAATGGCAAAATCTAAACATACCGTTTAAGGTATATGAGATATTGATCGTTGACAATCAACTAACTTTACATTTTTTAACTTCATTCGATCCATTTCTCTTCAACATTAACACCGATTTCTATTTACAACATTTAAAAAATTCCAAATATTTCTGACGTCATAAGAGTAATAATAGATTAATGTATCACTGATAAATCTGCATGCGTGTGCGCCGACCGATAAATCAACGACCTAATTTTACTGAGTGAAAATTAAACTTAATATGCACATCAATACTGTAAAACGCCTTACAAAACTAAAAATCACCGTTTGACTGCATTCTTAGAAATGACTAAAACCACTTGCGAGATCTAAATTATTAGTAAGATAAATGTCAAAATAGCTTGATTAAAATTTTACAAATAGTTTCTATTTGTAAATAGCTAAACCCGTAAACTTACTTGTAGCTGATAAAGTTAACACGTAATCTTTAATATCAAAACATAATTTTATAAATATTCTATGCCACTTTTTACAATGTTTATTTTAACGTATTTCAATTGTATCTTTTATTCTATTAGGAGCTTGTTTGTTTTGTTGTATGTCATCCATAAGGTTTTAAATAGTGTAACGAAACGGCCTCTTTCTGGTCAATCCGACCAATATTATCATTACAATTAAAACATGTGTACACAGTACTAATAAAATGTTTATAAATACACCCATACATAAAATAATGATCTTAATGCCTTAGATTGACCTTAACGTGATTCACAGTTAAACAGCGTCGATGATGAATCGCTGTTAAGCATTTATTTGGATACCGATCATATATAGACTTGAGGAATGTATAATTTTCTTTTGTTTTATCGCTGTTAAATGTAATGTTACTGTTAGACATTGACTTAAGCTACCGCTTCATTGCAAGCGATAGTATAAATTTCTGAGTGAGGACTCTCCTGTAAATTGTGTTCATTAAGAGATTAATATCATCAAAGCTGATTAGAAAAATGCTGGGAGCAGCGATAGTGGCATATCGTCCATATGTTTTCTTTAAATTAATAATATATATATATTATTAATTATACATATTTATTAAGAAGTAATTTGGTTGATTGATATCTGGTGTAGGTCTGCGAAGATATCCTGTGTTGCTAGTCTGAATTCAAACTGTAGTAAGCTTTTAGTACCCGGGAGTTTGAAATTGAAGTTTCGAAACATATATCAAAAGATCAGTTGGTATTTAAGGTACTATAAACATTAAGAGGCTTCGGTGAAGTCTTATAAATAAGATTTGCTTACCAGATCTAGGGAAAGTGATCACCCAGACATCATCAGGGCGCACCGTCATGTTGTAGATGACCTCCGCGTACTTCTTGAATGTGCCAGGCATTACATAGCCGGACTTGCCGCACTTTACAAAGGACCTCGTGTACCCTGAAATTAATTAAAAACAATATCATTATGAGCTACACTTCCCCAATGTTATTACAAAGTCCGAGTCCCAAATTATAATATCTTCCATTATTATGCAAAACTATATTGAGGAAAAGCATAGAAGATGGCAAAAAAGAAAATTAATGAATGTTTCGTTATTAACTTTACTGATTATGCATAAAAAACAAATATAAAAAATCTAAAAATTGCACTTTCTGAAATAGAGACGAAAATAAAATGTATACTAGTCTATATTTCGGAATTTATCTTACTATATAATCGCCTACTACGACAGACTTGTGTAAATGTTCAACGTAAATTGAATATATATACCAATTTACGATTGATCATATGATATTAAAAATTTTGATTATAATATCTGTAAGTGTGGCACTTCACATGGTTATTTGTTTTCGCCATAGGTATGAGTATGTTAAGGCAAACGTACTGATTCAGATAAATACGACCATCATCACCTGGCAGCAGCAACAGCCTTTGTTGAGCAGAAGTGCTTTTTCACGACTGCTTTTGAAGGAACCCATGTTGTATAAAGGAGGGAATACACACGTATTCCCTCCAGTAAGGCTTTAACAGAGAAAAGAGTCACGAAATCTCTCACGAAAGCCTGTGTAAAGTAGGCCAGCACGCGTGCTCCTGAATAGGAAAGGAGAGGTAGGGACAATATCAAAGAGCTCTTCAGAGCACTCCCCATTGTACAACCGATAACGATAATATGTAACGGTATTTAAAAAGTTTATCGATATTTAATTGTGCGAGTAGTTTTAAGAAAATGAAAATTATGTGACGGATTCCCCGTTTATTTTAATGAAGCCTTTTCGATCTAAATTAATCTGCTGTTCGTTCAATTTTTATACTACCACAATCTTCTTCCTTATCCTGTCAAAATTGCATTTTTTTAAATTAAATTATTTTTCTTATCTTTTGTACTATATTGATAAATATTAGATAGTCACAGTTGTATAATTATAATATCACGCTTATTTGTAAATTAATACTCATTATGTTAAAGATGATTCTTGATTCATGATTCTTAAGTTGATTGCAATAACGTTAATCGTCTGTTAAAATTTAAATCAATAAAATAAGATTATTAAAATTATAGCTACAGAAAGATACTTACAAAATTATAGCCATAATATTAAAACAATTAAAAGCTTACGAGCTAAGGCCAATTTTTATAACGTTATTTAAATAATCGCGTTAATATAATAAAGTTGAAATTTATCAACAGGATTAGATAAAGCTGTTAAAAAACGTAATATTTACCTTTCATTTTAAAGTTAAAAAAAACAAATGACAATTATGGTGATGAGTTTTCACAAGTAATTTTTCAAGTATTCCCGAATTAGCCACGGAAACATTTCGAAATCAATGTTATTTACTTTAATTTCATATAATTTCCAATATATTACATAGCTATTCTAAAATTTATTCTCCGTTTTTCCCGAAAACTTTTACAGTCTGGAAGTTTTATTTACTTCTAGAAAATAATTCCTGTCTCTTTTATTTGCTCTTTTATGCTGTTTTTACGATATTTTCATTTTCAGAGACCCGTGTAATGGGACATGCAATGCAATACAATTTTCACCTCTCCAGTACGGAAAAGGTGCTTTCGGCGCACAAAGCTCGAAGAAAAATTTAATGCTTTTCTTAGATAAACAAAAGAATTTTAAATTTCGAACGCCGCATTTCCACGTTATGTTTAAAAAAACAGTTTGTCTGCGACGTATGAACGAAGCAGTTTAGTTTTCTGGACACGTTCAGAAACTGATGTTGTTTTTTAAACGATTCTATTTTCGTAGTGTACATTGGCTAATGAATTCATTTATGTATTGCTTGGCACATGGATACATAGGTGTTAAGAGAGTCTACCAGAATTTCGATCCCGTGACCCGTGCAAGGGCACTGCAAATTTAAAAAAGTGGCACTTATCTACTAGAGAACCATAAATTTAATTTACAGCATGTTACACTTTGATCACACCGAGTTAATCATTCGTCTTATCTGCAAAGTCCTCATTTAACGTGTACAGTACAACCTCGATATAACGGACCTCTTTATAATGGAAAAAAATCCGATCTAATGTAAAAGAATTAAAAAAGTTCTGTTAATATTACACATGCTTTAATTCAAGTGTTGCCGCATGTAAACTTTTTTTAGCGGCCATTATGATCACGTCGTACGTCTAACAGTAGAAGGTGAGTATTCGCGAAAACGGCTCTAGATAAATTATCCAAATATTATTTAGTACAGTGTACTTATTTTCAATAAAAGTTTTTTGATTTATTTTTATTTTTATATAACGGACTTTCGGTATTAACGGACACCTCATCCCCCAATTATTCCGTTATATCAAGGTTTTACTATAATATGCTATTTTGAAAGATATATTTTAAGTTTTTTGAAAATGGATTTACGTTTTATATGTCTTACATTGTATTTGGGAATATTGTTATAGATGTCTACAGAGAGACAGTATGGGCCGGTTCTGACTAATTGAAGAGACTGATTGATTTTACCCGATTGACGATTTGTTTTGCGTTGCGACACCGAGTACAAGTACAAATCGAAGGCTTCTCACTTAGTTAGTTGTCTATTTAGAATAAGCTCCCTATTGTGCCAGACCCTTTCGCTAATTGATCCGTATCAATAATTATGCAATGCGATTGACCTAGAAATATGTTTGTAAATGCATTGCAATTCACAACACGCCCCTTAATTATCGGTCAAAAAACTTTTAACCTACAATAGTTGCTACATTGTTGCAGACGATGAATCGTAGATTATAGTATCAATTAATTCATTTTGCATTGCCCTTTTCGAGTTTGTTCAATTTATATGAAATTCCTACTATCTTAATCTTCATAACGATTTACGCTTATTACGTTTAAATATAACTACGGAAAACGAATTATTGCATACGTACCTATTAAAAAAAATAGTTGAACTAACTCTTAAGAGATTGTATATACTGAAGACCCATCGATAGCTAGTGACGTATAAAAAATACTAAACATGCCCTCGAGGCATAATAAAAAATAAACGCTTATAAATTATCTTCGATTACATGAATAAGAAGATAAGTACTATAATCAGCATAAAAATATTATCCGATAATAAAACAAGCAAGTATTTATTGTTATTATGCTGAACACACGGCTAAATTAAAAAGGGACTTCAAAATGGACTTTTATTACAAGTGATTAGAGTTTCTTGTTTCGCTTAGTTTACATCTTACCGTACTGGTGTAATTGATAATAATTATGTGACCTGTAATCGGTGCGACGAGTACTAATGCACTTAAAGTACCATTTTCTAGATACTCATTTCACATTTTCAAAAATGGAAGGCGTTCTTTGTTTGTTTTTCCTGCTCGACCGGTACCTACCATGACAAAAGTTATATGAAAAACAGATGAATTCTAGAAAAATCCCTAACAAGAAATGAACGCCTTTGCCCAAAATATATGACGCTTCAGACCAATTTTTTTTAAATTTGGATATTTTTCAAAAAGCCCTTTCAAATATTATGGTTTATTTTAAGTGTAGTCTATGGCACAAACCTCAATTTTTAATATCCGTGTAAAAAGTATGTTATTTTCATTATGGTTAACAACTTTGATTATTTACGTCTAGGGAAAAGCCTTAAAGGAAACACTATCGATGAGTTAAACCGAATTTTGGTAGGACGTAAACGTAGACGTACTACATAGGATTCATACGGTTCATTTCTCACCTACTGAAAATCAGTTGAAATAAATCGGTTGTATCGAGCATTATAGAAAGACGGATATCTACGAAAAGTCAAAGTCAACTTTTCGTATTTCTCCTAAAAAAATTACTCTGTAAAAAAATATATGTATCTCTGTAAAAAAAATTACTGGATGTCTGAACTCAGCAGAAAATGTTGCAAATTTTTAAGTTTCTATTATATATATTCATTTGACAAAATTTATTATTATACTATTAAAATTGTTGAGACTATCAAATTCTTTCTATCATAAATCTATGAAAGAAAGAAAACCAAACAAGTTGACAGTATAAACATGCTTAGTTATGCATTATAAATGTCATCATCTACACACAAAACAAAGTATTTAAACATCCCACAGCTGGGCAGGGCTTCCTAACGAGGAGTTTAGACCATAGCACTACCACGCTGGCCCAGTGCGACTTGGTGGAAAGCAGTTGTCATAGCAACCGGGATACAACAACATGACGAGCCATCTTGAACGTGAAGTATTTGAGATAACAAATTTGATTTACCCATCCAGGAATCAACCCAGGCGAAAGTTGCTTTGTTGTCGTTATTGAATCCAGAGTGTCGTATCTTAATTTTTTTTATTGTTTTGGCTGCACGTGACCGTTACTTAATTATTATTTTTGTTCTAAATGCTTTATTCGTTAAGGTATAATTTAAGTAAGTATATAAAACAATGTATTTAAAATACAATATGTTTGCGCTTGCGGGAAAATATCTCTAATAGCAGAAAAATGTCGAAACCCGTTAAAATTCGCGGTTCCGGGGTTGTTTTCCGCCTTATACCACGACCTTTATATAGTTTCATTTATTGAAATGTCACAGTGAAATTAAGTTGAAAAAAAGTTAAGTTTGAACGATATAAAATTACAGTTCTATGTATTGTCCTAGAATGGACACAAGTGAGTAAAAAGTAAAAAAGTTTACATGCTTTTATAAATTAAATTTCATATTCTCTGGCCGAAGCGGGCGGCGGTAAGGTATTATAACAATGTACAAAACAAAGTAGTTAGAGCTTTTTGCTTCGATTGATTAAGATTTTATAGTTATATAGCTAAGTTATCCTTCCTGAATATTATCGGAACGCTATCGTAATCTCCCGCCAACCGTATGATGATCATATGACATAGTAAACACAATGTCCCAGCGACGACACATTAAACACAAGGCTTTCAATTGTATGTACACACTGTCTTTGTGCCAAGGAAAACTACAAAGTTTAAATGGCGCGTGGACGAAATTAATAATATTCTTGTCATTGATGGGTTACATCTGTATGTAACCCATCAATTACTACTCTGTTCTACTCTGTAGTAGGTATATTAAAATTAGTAACTTTAAATGAGACTAAATAAATAGTATAAATGTTTAAGGAGTTGAATATTTCGCCATTTAAAAAAATACTTTTTGGAATCATACGAAATAAATATATTTTGCAAAGTTTATTTCACTTAAAATATCTATTTTTAAATAAATTTTAAAGTAAAACTTAAATTTTTGACATATAATCAACAGCCGTATTTTGTAAGTTTAATAATTTGCAGAGAAAGATCTCTACCGATACCGATTTGACTATGTTAAATGAAAAGACGAGGCCAGTTTTACGATACAAATATAGTTCCCTATACAAAATTAACTACTGAAAAATAACCATATAGTATAACTTATAGCATAACCGTACGTTTTCCAAAGTTCTAAAGTAAATATCAAATATATCATGGGAATGTACGACATCCCAATAAACGAGATTCACCAAAAATACGTTCCGAGTGCACACAGATATCTCACATCTGGAAATTCCAGTGCTCTTCGAGTAGGTTTCAATCGGATTGAACCGTCTCGATCATGTTTATCGTCAGCTGGCAAATTTTATGCAATCGCTAGCAAGGCCTCAATTGTCAAATATTGGAAACTAATTTCTGTATATGCTTTTGTCAGCTTAACGTAAAAAATGATCGAAATGAAATCGAATTGAATCGATTGCAACTGTTCGGTATATTCATTAAATACTGAAGTATGAGTGATTTGGTTATTTTCGAAGTAACTGTTTAAATAGCAAAATAAAATAAGAATAATTCTCTTAACACACGTGCGTTGGCGAAGCGTCAATAATTGACCGTTGTTCGCCTTTCTTTCGCGACCCGTCAGTTCCGCTAACATACTTGATCCCGCTGACAGTTTACTGAGCGTTCAATTGTGTTAACCCGCAAATGCGTTATTCAGGCAATGTTGGGTAATTTTATCAATCTTATCTAAAAAGCCCGCGGCGTGCGGTTTAAAATAAGTTATGTCACTAATTCACAAATTGTCAAGAGATGTTGTATTGTAGACAATCAACGAAGATTTTTTGGATGAATGTGTCGGATCCTATTCCTACTAAAAGTCCGTCAAAAATTCGACAGAAAATTAGCTGAAAAACTTGAACACAATTTGCAAAAGTAATTGGTCGTGTCGTGACACGCATTATGTTGGACAGTATTTGGTGGTAGTTTAGTTACTTTGACTCTTATTTAAGTTAGATCGACTGCTTAAATCAAAAAATCACAAAATATAATAGTTGTCGTTGTTAGTTGTAACTATTGTTGAAGTATTCAACTTTATTTATTTACTTACTTTAATTATTTTTATTTATTATATATATTTTTCTATTTCATTTCAATGAAAGTGTTTCTACTAAAACATTACTTAATAACTTAATTAATTTTGACTTAAATTATGCTCAAAATAATTTCGAATTCCAAAATTTAAAAAGATTAAATATATATCTAAATTTCATCGGTAAAACGTTTAGTAAGAATATATTTTTCATTACCTTCGATTGAATGCCCGTTAACACTAAAAACGAAATTATTTACACTGTTTGATTTATATATCAATTATCTCACAACACTCCGGAAAACGCACCTGTAAGACATTTCTTGATAATTTTATTTTCTTCCTGTGTCACCTTAGTGATCTCGTACGGCAGTTCCAGCCATGGCGCCATTTTGACGGATATCCAAAATCGAACTGTATACGAAAATATCATAGCGAGCGCTTTTCAATAGTTAATAATCTAATCACTGAGATCGGTTTAGTTGTTGATAAATTGATATGATTCACCTCGTTTCGTTCAATAGGCAAGGTAGGGTCGTCGATATACAAATGTAGCACTTTGCACTCCACACCGACCATATGTTACAGCGTTAGAGTGTATTTTGGGAATTTGGGTAGTTATTGCTTATTAGGGATCCTAATCTTTTTAACTTTTAATCATAATTACTTTTATTACACTCCCAACAATTTTTCGACTGATTCATACGTCATGCTTGTGAACAGCAGACCTATTCGCTAACTCATTTTGACATTAAAAGTGAAACCCACTCAACAATTTGTCTGTCCATTGCTGAGTTACAAGGCAAGTGTCACAACGACATTATAGCAAAATGACACTTAAGCTATCAAAATAAGTTATCAAATTAGTCGGAAAGTGTCGCTAGCTAGTCTAACTAGACTTCATTTAAATTTAAATGCTTGATACTGCTTGTCAAACAAAAATTTATCACCGAGAAATTGAGAGCTTTGTAATTTTTAAACGTATTAAAATAACTGCGTTAGTAATTAGTTCAGTTTGCTAGGTATATCTGATATTATGGTATATACTATTTTGTGCTAAGGTTGCATATATTTATTAAGTTATTTCTGTATCTATGTCTGCGTCTGTGTCTGTCTATATGTCTATGTTTTGAACCTTGTATCAAATTTTCCTATTTTTAGCTAATTTTGTTAAACTTGTTCAAGTTAACACACTAATTAATAATAATATCCATTATCTTGAAATTACTATCCTATCACTATTACTATCCCATTCAATATTATATATTATTAAATTCTTCAATCTTGACTTCTACGAGTGTATGTAATGTATTTAGACATGTATTTTGACGACAACGACTTAAGGTACTTTCGAAGCATGGAGAAATTGAAATAAAAATTTTAGATTGACCCATCCAAGAACCAACCATGACGACACGTTTCTAAAATGACGACTTTGTTTTAATTTTAATGCGCATAATAAAACATTCTGATTAAAACAAGTCAAAAGTGCATCGAAGTGTCAACTAATTTTCTCATTCCTTAACGTCATTCTATCTACCTTCTTAATGAATTGGTTTGAAAGAGATGTGAATAACTTAAATTTAATTTAGTCCGTGTACAACGGAGTTGGGTTCATTTATTGGGCCATTAATTTTGTTATGTTTATGTAATATATGATTCCAGGTTCTAGGTTATGCTGACCTGGTGAATAGCGCGTGCAGAACCCAGGTTACCCCCGTGAAGGGCAATGGAGTTACCATGGAGTTTTAGTGGGTATTCTCAGTGCCGTTCTATTGAGGTACTGTGTGAGCCCCACACACGCCCGTCGCTTAGCCAGTGGCGGGTAGGTCCGTAAATGGATTCCTCCTCGTAAAAAAAAGGTTCTAGGTTATGCTAGACTGTTTGCCGCTTTTAGTGATTACGAGTTGTGCGTTTCGTTATTGTTAGTTTCATTTATCCGCTCTTTCCTCATATTTCCAGTTAATATATTAATTGGTGCTACTGTATACATTGATAGATTTTTGTATAATTTTTTTCTCTGATAAGTGTAAACTACAGAGAATGCAATTTGCTGTAGTGTAGGTTTCCCGCAGCTTGCTTGGTAGCTTGACTACTCCCGATTCCGAAAAGAGCTATAGTAGGGTGTCACCACCTGTATAGATGTAGTTTGAACTCTATTTATTTCTTCTTGATCTGAGAACCTTAGAATGGCAAAATATAAAATAGGTATATAGCCTTTCAATGGTCGAGAATTGTTGCAGTAACAACAGTAAATCTGGGACAGACAGTTTCTTATTTTTTATATGTTTAAGGAACTGTTTTAACCCCTTAACGCCCAACTTCAAGTTTTGATATTAAAACTTCGACAAATTAAAGAAAAATGCACACAAACAACAATTATGAAATTAAAAAAATTTTAGTGGTTGTGGTTATTGCGCAATAGTAGAAAAAGTTTTTGTTCCAATTTTGGAACATTGGACACATATGATTAAAAAAAAATATTTTTGAAAAAATGAAAGGAAAGAAAGAAAACATCCAACAATTCATTATAAGAAGAGTAAGTGGTATTCTTTTTGCAATGCTTGCATCTTCCTTGTCGCCCAGCCTGAATTGAGTGATTTTCGATATGAAGCATGTAATTTTGACTTTCAAAATTTTATAGTGACATCTGTCCAATGTTCCAATTTTGGAACAATTTTCAATATGCAATAAATTAGGTAATATAATAAAACTTAAGTCTTTTAATTGAAAATAAAGTTTTTTTCGTTAATTTTAATAACAATTTTTTTTAAATATTTTTTCAAAAAATAGTTATTGAAAAAAACTTTATTTTCACTTCTCGCCACCATATCTTTTTCTCTTGTTATTTCTTGTTAATTATTTTTTTCCCCCATTTACTTTATCATTTAATCAAGTGATTGTACTTCTCAAAATTTAAATTTCATAATTAGTTAATGAGATATAAATTATTTCTTAAATGTTCCAATATTGGAACATTGGGCGTTAAGAGGTTAAGAAGTCAAAAACGCTCCATAAATAATGTAATGATACATAGTGACGTCACCAGTTCGTCACTAATGAAAAGTTAATGATGCTTATTTCTTTAACTGCTCTAAACAATTGTCTAAATGAGGAGTTTATCTAGCTAAAACAAATGAGTCGTTTCATAAATGAGGTTTAATTTGCACAAACAGTATGAAGGCATTAAAGGAAACCGCACATATGTGTAAACCTTGAGTGAATAAGACAATTATTTTATTTCAACCTTGACATCAGAAACATTATCACGAGTTACAAATAATTTATTTGTCGCATATCCAGAGCTTAGAGTCCCTTACCAGACGACTTAAAAAATTGCATCGATCATCTGCGGGCGGATGCTGATAATCTATCAAGCCGCTGGATGTGAGCAGCGCAGATTGCCTTGTAGATCCTTGAGAGAAGCCTATATCCAACAGTCAATCTCTCATATAATTTCTTGTGACGCCGCCATTTTTCTGACGCGTAAAGTAAAGCGATTTCCTTGTTAACTCGTCGTAAAATTATTGCAATACATATAACTAACAATCTAATGAGACAAGATCAATAGAGCGCACAGCTCATTTTGCAGACATCAAAGGTGACTCAGCATCCATAGATGGAGAGGGAAAAGCATAATTCGCTCACTAAAACAGTATACAAAGAAGCTTGTGTGTACATCTTACAGAAACAGTAATAAGGTCTCTTTTTTATTAGGTCGGTACTACTAGCTACTTCTGACCGACTGTACCATATATCGTTATTCCGTTGTCTTCAAGGAAATACATGACCTCATTTCTACTTGAGGGATTTTTGTTCAAAGCTTATGTTGCGCTTGTTTTACTAAAGTTAATTTTAGCTAAGCACCCGTGAGGTTGTGAACCGAAAACAAGCAATCGACTCGTGCATAATTTAATAAAGTCCGATTGAACGGGCCGTCCACCACAAGGCGACGCTATTTATAATTCCTAATCTAAACTTAAATAGTTATGTATAAAATTTCAATCTGTTATACAAAAAAATATGTTTGTAATACTAACACATGACGACATTACAAGTATTAAAGACTGGGAATTTCTTACGCTGCTTCTTTTCTGCAGCTACTAATTTGTCGAAGATGTGGTAGAGCTAATTGGGAATACGTAAAGAATATCTGGATATGGTTGGAAGCTTTTAAATAAAATTATTTGTCATAATTACTCCATAAACAGGAGAGAAAACACTTTTATCTTATTAACAATTATCCATAAAAATACGGCAAAAATACAATAAAATACTAAGTACAATATTAAAATAAATAAAACGTAATGAAAATTAAGTTGTCTAAACTAAATTAAACACCTGTACGTCGAGTAAAATAGTGCTTATAATATAATAAATTCAAACAAATTTAAAACCAGTCCATAAATAATATCTTTATTTCTTAGCACAAGTTACAAATAGTGTGAACTATCCTGTAACTATCCTCTTAACAATTACATAATATTTGTAGTTACTAAATAGAGATATATTAACGACTGGCTGGCCGAGTGAGCCCCAACTCTTATAAGATTTAGAGCCAAATACTTATTAGTCAGTCAGGCGTTTCAAAAGCCAACTCCAAATTCCTTAGATCAGCGTTACGTGTCTATATAAAAGAACTACTTCAAGACGAGCATGTTCGAGGAAATTTTTATAAAGACCCAAAGTTGACATTGTTTCAAAAACTTGCGATTTTTGTCGCCCTGTAGCACTACCAGGCCAAACATGAAATAAATAATGAAAAAATACTACCAAAAATGAAAGAAATAGAAAATATGAGAGCCAGATGTTAGTCAACAAGCAACATCTTACAATTTACCAATTTGACATAAACAGCAAATCATATAAGTGTACCATGTTACGAATTCCCATACAAAACTGTCCAAAACTTATTTTGTGTACTGCCCACTTTGAGAATAAATTATTTTTAGCGCCCCCATTTCTTAACTAATATTAGTTGATGTGCACAAGTTGTAGTTGAAAATTGAGAGCACATGCAGTCGGTGCCGTTTTTTTTATACTAGGAGGAATCCATTTACGGACCTACCCGCCACTGGCTAAGCGACGAGCGTGTGTGGGGCTCACTCATTACCTCAATAGAGCGGCACTGAGAATACCCACTAAAACTCCCCGGTAACTCCATTGCCCTTCACGGCGGTAACCTGGGTTCTGCACGAGCAATTCACCAGGTCATGCAGTCGGTGCCTAAGAGACCTCCTAGCTAAATTAAATTACAAATCACCCACCCCCAAGCCTCTACACAACGCCCCCATTTTGTTTCTAGGTCTCTTACCGCCCCCCTTCAGGCCTGCAGCGCCCACAAGGGGGCGTTATCACCCACTTTGGGAAAGGCTGTATTATATGATTCGCAAGTATGAATCGTTAATGTTTCATTTGATGATTCATCAAATAACTTTACATTTTAAGAATTTGAAAATGAATCACATTGCAACAGAATATGAAACATACAAAGTGTCCGTTTTAAACCCCTGGCCGGTGCATACTTTTACACTTTTGTGTAATAGATGTAATCTACCTTGGATCACGGTCGGCTACATATTCAAGAATTACATTTCAAATGAAATATGTTGGTCCGTTATCTAATACTCAAGACACAATATTTTAATTGCATTACATTGAGCTAAATTAGTACATATCCATGGTAATGATTAATAATGCATGTAGATAGGTAAAAAAAAATATATAAATGTTGTTTAATAAATGTTTGTCTTTTAACCTATGTACTGTCTGGATGGATTATGTGTGATGTAGAAATAAAAATAAAGACTTTATCTATCTATCTATCTATCTTTCTATAGTTATTAACGGGATTCAAAACTTTTTGTTGTGAGTTCCCGATATTTCGGCACTGTTGCAAGCGCCATGATCATGGAGATAACATATAACATATATGATATAAATCCTGTTAATAACTATCTACATTTTAATGACCATTAAAGTTTAAAACAATAATAATGAATATCAAGAAACTCATGCGTAGTCACACGTGGGTGGTAATTCAAATTTTTGTCGATAGATTATCTAAGCAATCGATGAGTATTTATCGAGAGAGTGCAACTGAACTTGTAATCGATTTAAATATTTATTATTGTGACTCATTCATCATTACAGTAATCTTTTAATTCTTTATAATACGAGCTAACAAAACAACGGGTTTTAAATTGTTGTCGTACGTCGTAATTTTTTTGAACAATTAAATTTGTACTAAGTTTGGAGTTTTAACATAACATATAGAGTATATTTATAGAGTTAAGAAGGGCCAAAGTTAGCTCTAATCTCATTAACCTCTAATTAACTCAATATCTATAAAAACCCCATTTACTTTTATTTCTTATCAATCCTTAACAGCTGTTAACACTAGATTTACCAGACCAGTCATTTAGACTGGTCGTGCTATTTCAATTCAAAATTTCTACTATATTACACATATTTTTTTTCAGAAATGATGTTATGACTTTTGTGGCTATAATTAGAGAGTACGTTTTATAAACTTAATGTTATTTTATATACATTAGTACAAATAAAATTTTTGTTGTTGACATATATTCAAATCGCTGGTATATCTAGTGTTAAGCTAGCTAATTAGCACTGACAGTCAGCTAGTATGCTATCTAACTGTCAGAGCTAGCTAGCTCTGTTCAAAAACCAAAAATTATATTTTATTTAAATATTAACTTACCACGACAAGGGTCGAACATATAGAACACTGTTTTTTAACTCGCGTCGTGTCATTTGATTTTTATAAGTTTTTTTAGTTAAAACGTCTGACTTCAACCTCATAGATCCAAAGCTGGCAATCGAAATGAAAACAAGCTCAGTTCTTGGGTATTTAAAATTTAAAATTTCCATTTTTGGGTAGTTTTTATTTTTTTATATTACTATTAATATAACAAAAGCAGCCTAGGCTCCACATTAAACAGGATGCTAAACATTTTAACTTTCTTTCTCGGCTCAATAAAGTAGGAGAGCTGGACGTATTTCACTTTAGTGCACCAAAATACAAAGCTACCTTCTATTCATTAGCAGGAACGTAAATCCCCAGTAATCGAAATTTCTAGTAACAACTTTTAAAAAAATTAAAAATTATGTTCAGTAAATATTATAATTATAACTGTTAGTTCCCATCGCATGCCGTGGCTGTCTTTAATTAAAAACTGTACTTAATTTAATCTGTATGAGCTATGGTTAAATATTTTTAGTGGTACAAGCTGTTGTTGACTGCCCTTAAAATCAATAAATAAGTAAATTTAATATTAGGTTAAGTTTTAATTGTGGTCAGATAACAACAATTGTAACAAGTAAGATACCATTTCAATGAGTTCCCTGTAACTACTAGGATTGAGCCCCAAATTGACAACATTTCGTTTTTTTAATGTTATAATAGTTAGCAGAAATTATAGACAATTTATATACATTTTTCAAACATCTGGTTTTGATAACAAAAACAATGAATGCTTTTTCCATGGTTGGTCCCTGGATTGGTCAATCAAAATTATCTCGAGCTCCTCCGTACGGAAAGCATTTAGTTCCGGTTGTTAACAACCGCTTTCACCGGACCAGCATGGTAGCCTTAACATATGTTTCTCCCATGATGGTGACTTGATTAACACACTCCATGCACACGACACGGCTCCCGTGTTCACCCTATAATGAAGGGCTTACTAACTTACAAAATATAGGTAGCGCTGTTGAAAATGTTCTTAAATAGATTATAATTTGATGTTTACACAGGTAGTTACAGTCGGCATTTAAATGTTGCGAAATAGTTAATGTTTTATTGGAAAGAATATTTAATAAACAGTGTAAATATGGCCATTTTTATTGGGCATTGAATGTGTTAAGCTCTGATATTGACATAAATTTTTTTATAGGTTGAAATTATCAATGCAAGGCAAGTTAATCAAAGTTTGTAAGCAACTTTTTATCTTTTAGGTGTCAAATAAGTATATTTTTTTGGTTCTTAAACTGACATAATATCTGTGGTAAAAAATTAAATATTGACAAATGACTACAATTGCCAGTATATCATTTTGTTACCCCCAGATATTATGGCAGTTTAAGAAGCAAAGACCGAAAGTCCGGAGCTACGACAGAGTTCGGCTCAGTCGGTGTTGCCAACTTGGCGGCTCACTGCCTGCAATTTTGCATTATCTTTCTCAAAGCGCCCAATATAAAAACTTTGTCATAGACTCTGTTAGGGAAATACCTATCTAAAAATATATACATATTAGTTCGGTCCTATCCTGTTTGACAAGCATATATAGGTTTAAAGTTGGAATAAAATTAGAAATATATTTAGAAAAAAAATACAAACTGAAAGAAAAATTTTGAGAACATTATCAGAATATTGGTAATATAAGTCTGGATATTGTCATAAATAAATAGGTAAAAATGATTTATATTAATATGATATCTATTAAATTTTATGTATTTAATTATATTAGTATTGGTACACGCCCCTCTACCTTTTTTATGTCCCTTTTCCCATATACTCGGCTGCTGGAAGAGATTTCTTATAGAAATAAGCAGTACCTTTGTACACTTCTCTGATTTTCTGTTGTGCTCTTTTATTTGTATTTGTGTGTACATAAATTCTTAAATAAATAAATAAATTGGTGTATTTCTAACCTCTCGTGAGATGTGAAGTGGATATTAAAAACAATGTTTTACTGAGTTGAATCGTCCAACCGACTATTTGTCAATCGTATTTGACAAATAGTCGTTATATATTATTCGTTATATAGTATTTGTCAATCGTATTTCACAAATAGTCGGTATATATTATTCGTTGTATAGTATTTGTCAATCGTATTTGACAAATACTCGTTTGGATGTCGTAATATCGCTTTCACCCGCTTGCCAGCATCAGTCCACTGTAGTGGTGTCATGACCAAACTCGTGTGCTTTGTTCCTCTCATTTTGGAAGGCCTTTATCCAGCAGTGGGATTTATACAGGTGTTGGTGATGATGATGATTCAGGTGTTGCTTCTATAGTGTCAAACAAAAAGAAAGGCACAGGGATTCATAAGTTAAGTCCAGAGTAGCACAGAGGTCAGAGCAGTTACAAGGATTAAAATTGTAATAGCCAAATCATTAACTAAAACATTAAAATAAATCGTAAATATTTTTTATTATTAATAATATTTTATTTGATTTTATTTAATGAACAAATATATAAAAAATAAAAACCATGAGGCGTCATATGTACTTCGTCCGTTGCTTTATCTGTTCTAGAAGTTAGTTTTTTTATTGTTTTATTTCATATGATATTATTAGTTATTATTTTGCATAGTTTATTAGAGCTCATATTTAATATAGATTATACAACAATTAACGGCGTAATTTCAAAGTTTGCTTTTCAAAAATTTATTTATAAAGGTGAAAATAGTAATTATGAGATCTTTATTGAATCTTATGATAAGGATATATATAAGTCACGGTATATTATTTAACGACATATTGTCGTTGTTATATATAAATTAGAAGGACTTATGTCATTTAAATTTTTCCATTGATGTAAGTCTCGCTATAACTCAAAAAAAGCTTGACCTATTGGAATATCTTTTATTGTGTTTTATTCGATTTAATTTAGGGGTGGTTTAAATATCATTTGAAAAATTGGAACATCTTGAAGAAATGCCTAAAAATATACAATTGAAAAACAGTTGTTTAGTTACGCCTAAATGATATGTTAAACATTAAAACTGTCATATCTTCCATCACTTGGTCCGACCAATTCCTTTAAATGGCGTTAGTGGTAGTTTGTTTGTGATAAAAGCTCACCGAGACGACTAGTATTAAATAAACCTTATTCGATATTAACATAACATTACTGTGATTAGATTTACGTTCAATAATTGTATACATCTGTGCCAAAGTTGAATAAAATATTATGACTTTGACTCTGTGAACTAATGTTGCCCAATATTTTTTATATACACAAATAATTGGGAAACTGACATAAAACAGATTAGTACAAAAACATTTTATTAAGATAAGATAAGATAAGATAAGATAAAAATCTATTGCCAATATTCTTATTTGATATCGTATGTTTCTGTTGTGATCCCCACACTATAAAAAGGAACTTTCCTTTGATTTTTCAAAATTAACAAAACAATTGTTTAGTTGATTTTGACCCTTATAATTAACTCTTATTATATCTTGTTATTATATATATCATAATTATATCTTACTCTTATCAGGTACTCTTTTAACCTTATCAAGAAACTCCGTTACTTAAATAGACATTAAATAACTTCCGGAATACTTTGTGTAATAGAAACAGCTGATTCCAATTGTACATTAATGATATGACAATTGGTACTTGAGTACTATCCAGCATTTAAGCGGGTCTACAAAGGCGAAATTCCTTTGCGCTACCTATCTCGCTCCTATAACAGACGATCATTATTCTCGAGGACACTTCAAAGCAATCTCATCTCTGTTGCTCATCCACTTTACTCAAGAAGGATCGATTTTAGAATTCTTGTAATTAGAATTGGCGACTTTCTAGAGTAAGTTTCAATTTGTCAGAGGAGAAATTTAATTAAAACGCTTTGGTTTTCAAGTCGGTACAAACATCAGATATGCGTTATGTTATCAAGGTGTAAAGCTTGACTTGATTAATAGGGGTGTATGTAGATTATAAAATATATATTAATTTATTTAAATAACAACATAATAAACATACTAACATCCCTGACTCGTGAGCAAATTTTCTTACTCATCATATCAATATATTCAAACCCGGAATCTCTGGCTTAGAAGACAGAGGTACTGACCACTTAACCAAACGTAGTAATGATTAATATATACAAACTAACATATCATAATAAAACATTACCTAAGCTAAACTACTTCACAAATTTGAGATAACGCTTTTTACTGTACATAACAATAAGTATATAAATATATGACAGCCTTATTCTCCTTAAAAACATCAAGGTCCTAATTTAATTATACATATTAATTTTTATTACATAAAATATTAACAAATAAGAATGTCTTCTTTAGCTTTTTCGTTTCTTTACTTGTGCTGTAAACTCGATCGTAAAGTAGTCGAAAATACGTCAGTTGATTTTAACATTGATATTGACATTGTTGTTTTTTTACATTTTATTAACTAGTAGGTAACAAAAATATCCAGGGAGCCGATAATGTCAGTTCACGATACAATCTTGTAAAATAGCTGGCTACAATCTAGTTCTTGTGGAATAGATTGCACTTACTAGACATAGTATCAAAACCTATCAATAGTATCATAACTTCAGCGGCACGAATGGCTTTTTGTACCATAGACAATAAGACCATTTTTCGCCGATCAATTTTCACCAAGTCAACGTACATGTTCTATGATTTTGAATAAAACAAAATGAAACAATCTTGTTGAATATTATCAATGGAAAATGGGAAATTGTAAAAAGTATTATGGGTCGTTTTATTCAATCCGTTTACTTTCATCGGTAAGTAGATTCATCAAAATGACCCCAAAAAATTTGTTGTAGACGAGCAAATACTAAGTGCATAATTTCGTGAATTTACTACTTGAGTAATAGATAACAATATCTAATTATTTTTCAAATAAGATAGAGCTGCATGACTATAAACTTACTCATCGGTATAAAAACTAGAGGGCTACGTGCGTCAGAGTATGCGCGGGTACTGACGTAATATTTATAGCGAACTGCAGTTTTAAAAAGGAAAAATATATTGATTGATTTAAATGGTTGACTATTACGGTTGACTTGTGTGATTTATCGTTTGTACCATGGAGAGTGTTCTGAAGACCTTTGTCTTCAGAACACTCTCCATGTGTCTCTTTGACCTTATCCCTCCCACTCCTTTCCTACTCAGGAGTGTACAGTGGAGTCACTTTCACTTTCCCCACGTCTATGTTGCGCACAAAGTAATTTCGTTACTCCTTTATACAACATGGGTTTCCTTAAAAGTTTTTGGGTCGGCAAGGTAAGAGTGGCTAGGGCAATATGTCGCATGCTTCCCTAGCTATCTTCACATATGGACTCCTCTACTGCTTATCATCAGGTGGTGTCAAGTCATTTGCTGAGCTTAATATAAAAAAGAGATCTCTTTCAGGTAACCTTATAAGCAACTCGAAGCAGTTAAATAGTTTCGATGAGTGATTGCAATGGTGATCAAAGGTTTGCTTACAATCTTACAATTAATTTCAATTTTTTATTTAATAATCAGCTATAAAATTATTTGTCTTTTTATGAATATAGGTGATATGTACCAGTAATACGGTAGGTACGCCGATATGGCGTTAACAATGGCACCTCACAAGAAGGATCATTCACAAAAAAGGCTATGCTCGGAGTTTCTCTGCAAGATCGATCACGAATGGCGAGATCATCAAGAGATCTAAGGTCACCAACGTAACCCAAGGAATTTCGATCCTAAAGTGACAGTGGGCAGGGTACACTGTAAAGTGGACTGACAGCCATTGGGACAGAAAGTGAACCGGCGATCTGGTAAAAGTTGCGGGAAGCCGCTGGATGCGGGCAGCGCAGGACAGATCGGTGTGGAGATCTTTGTCCAGCAGTGGTCGTCCCTCATCGATATGATGATGATAAGTTACTACTGTATCCCTACTGGAACTTTCAATCGTATTTCGACATTTCGGTCGTAGTTACGTTTAGCTTGCATATGAATACATAAAAAAAGACTGCCAATACTGCACAACAGAATCGTTGCTTTCAATTTCATATGATTTGACAGTTAACAAAAAGCGATCGAAACAGTCCAATTCTTACTTCGTACAGCCTAATCAATTAAAATTTTTATTGTATGTATTAATTTCTGTATTATTTGAATCACTGTTACGATAAAAACAGTAATTAACACTAGATATACCAGCGATTTGAATATATGTCAACAACAAAAATTTATTTGTTACTAATGTATATAAAATAACATTATGTTTATAAAACGTACTCTCTAATTATAGCTACAAAAGTCATAACATCATTTCTGAAAAAAAATATGTGTAATATAGTAGGAATTTTGAATTGAAATTGCACGACCAGTCTAAATGACTGGTCTGGTAAATCTAGTGTTAAATCCGTTGCTAAACGTACAGCCATGGTAAGAGACTTCCTTTAATTCTATGTAAAGATTACTACTAAGGTAGTAAATACTTTTCGGTTGGCATCGTTTACTTGGAAACGAATGAAATTATCGAACAAATTTAAAATCTGAATGTTGGACTTTTTTGTAATGGCAATGTGCTCTAAGTTTTTAATTATGTTTTTAAATGCTAACTGAGCAGCTAGGCTCGCAGAGGTAACGTACGAACTTTAAATTTTTAGATTTTCTCTAGACAAAATCTTCGTTTTACAGATTCTACGACGATATGGATGGTGAAATTAATTAACATTCGAGTGTTACCTTAAAATAATGATTATCTTCCACACTGTCAGCTATCTCACTCACTCATTTTACTTGTTAATATTCATCGAACCATTACACTAGCGAGGACTGTCATATACGATGGTATAAATATGGTATGTTATATAGATATTTTTTTGAGATTAACAAAGTAATCAAGTGAGTTGAATAAAATAAAAATGCAGGAATAATTTTATCCATTTATTAGTTTCATTGTAAACTCGTAGACTTGAACTATTCATCAACCGTTTATAATGTATGTTATACACGTCGTACACCACAAAATGAGACTTACTACTAACATACCATACATTGTAAGGCGTATTATGTTAATTCCTCAAACAAGTGAATTATCGATACGATGACAACCAATATTTAAACACATATTAAATAAAACTGTCCAAATAAAACTTTTTGCATAAGTAGGCCACCTGGTCTTGTAAAAAAGGTTTTAATTACATTGATTTAAAAAAATCAAGTAAATTTTCAGTCACACCTTACAATGATGTATGAAAATTAAGATCTATTCAATATTTAATAGTTAAATTTAGTCGGGCGCACCATAATTGACTCCAAGCAAAATAATGTGTGTAATATAAGTTCTGTCTACAAAATATATATAAAAAAAACAAATAAGTCACCAGTAATTCCATCATTATAAATCTGGAATATATTCGCACCTATAATCAACAAACTATGGCACTTATCTAAAAAACCTGATGCCATCGCGGGCAGCGACTTGAATTAAAAAATTAATTAATCAAAAAGAACCCACACTACGGTAACTTGTTCTGTTCCCATTTCATTCGTATATTCACTGAAATGTAATTCAAAATAAAAATATTCCCAAACATACCATGCAATCACTACTTTGAAGATGTACGGTCAAAATCATAAAGGTATATATCGCGATAGCTTTTCCAGCATCGCAAGTAAAATAAATATTTAATTTAAATAAAAAAATCATAACATTTAGAAAAATGAACAATATTGCCAATGTTCTTGTTACTTTCTTTAAATGTTTTATAAGATTAAAACCTTCATAGTGGACTAGCTACATAGACAAAAATTATAAGAAATGATGCAACCTGATCTATAAAACGTTACAAAAGGTAAAATTTAATTGGATATTTTATCTTATTTATCGCAGTGTTATAAGTGTCTCAAAAAATGACTTTGTACTTTAATAAATTAAAACGAACAAGTATTTAAAAAGTTCTTGCAATGTGACAAGTCATTTTAGTGTATAAGTAAGAAAAAACAAAATATTCCGTTCTATATGACACACAATATAATTTAAAAAATACAAAAGATACTCAAAACGAAGTAAAAAATACATAACAGAAACCGCTTAATTTTATAATTCACAATTAGCCCGTCAAATGAGAATAGTCGCTTCGATAACCACAACATTATACTTTACAATTCTGTTAATACAATTACGATTAGGTATAAATAATGTGCGATATAATTACATTGGAAAATGTGTTACTTACAATATAGAGATATAATTTCGTTATTGTTTACACAAATTATTAATAAAAGTTTTTAAAAGATAGAACCAAATGGCACTGCTCCACATCACCAAAAGATAAATAAAACTCAAAATATTAATTACATCAACTTTAGTTCCATACTGAATCATACAAAGATTTCCAATGATGACCATTATTAGTATACAGAGCCTAATGTATATTAATTGACAGACATATTGTATATTATTATTTAAGAACACAATAACACACACATAAATATTTTGCATCTTGAGAAAATAGATGCGCACGCGCAAGAATGATGAACGTAGAAAAGAATAGAATATATCTTTATTAGAAAATCAAGAAGAGAAATACACAAAAAATATTTAACTAATTTTGTACTACAAATACAATATATAGAATCTCAATTCCAATGAATATATAAAGAATTTTAAATTTAAAGACAAGCAGAGCAAGCTACATAATATGCTAGCTTTGCTTGTCTTTATGTATCGTATATTGAAGTTCAGAACTTATTTACACGAGGGGCACTCTACTATGATCCATATAAGGTCTCATTTTGAAAATCCCTCAGACTTCATTGGTAAAATTTATGGAAATTTCTTTTGTGACAGGTTAAGACGTTATTTTTAGGACTAAATCAGTAAAAGTCTGGGATTGTCCAAGTAACGGCGCAAAGGCTGGGCTGCCTGAAGGTGGACTTGTGAATTGGAATGGATGGATTGGATGCAATGGAGTTTTAGTGGGTATTCTCAGTGCTCAGGCACTGGGCGAGCCCCACACATGTCACCGCTTAGTCAGTGGTGGATAGGTCCGTAAACGAATTCCTCCTCGATAAAAAAATACTAAATCAGGAATATTTGCATGCCAAATAACTGGAAACCTGATTTATATTAAAAGTCGTATTGCGCTTACAATATGACTACATTATTCTTAGGCTCAGAAATCACTTAGATAAGCGTCTCTTTTTCCATACTGCGCACAGTTGGGTCAGCAAATCTAAAAGTTCAGTGTATATCTCAAGTACATATGGTACAAATTTGCCTGTTTTCAACAAGCGACGTTAAAATTGTAATTTTGTTCGTGTTTATGTTCATGAATACACAATATGTCCGTCATATTATTCTAAGAGCCCTAAAACAAGCTTAATACTATCTTAGGCGTACTTAAATCAAAAATTATGCATTATCTTTGGCGATCACACCTGCTTACGGTACCAACTTAGTAAACAAACAAAAGATACACCTGATCATAAAAAACATACGAACATCGTTGTAAAGATTCACAAAAGTTCCTATTTAATACTGTGTAAAGTTCGCTTCTCTGTAAAACTGGTACCACTACTCTTACAATTATACTACAGTTAGATACAACTATGAGATATCACTAGAAACCTTACCTTGGAAACATTTCTATTCTTTTTCCATCCTTCACTCGTTAATTGCCTAATCAACTGAACCGGAACACTGATAATTTAAGGCTATATAAGGTCTGCTAGATTAAGATAATTTAACAATTAATTTGATTGTGTTATAGCGAAAAAAGTATTTCCCATAAATTGTTATTATAGTATCTACCATATTTTATTAACAATTTCCGCGTATGCCCTCAAATAGCAGTTCAGCTCAACGCAAGAAGAGCTTTGTATTCGCATGTCCACAATCCAATTGCATATCTCTCACACTTTGGAATGATTATATTAACTTTATTATTCCATTTTAAAACAATTTAATAATTTAGCTGTAAATGAAATTGAACGTTACCAATAAATGATAACTAAGTTACAGTCATATATACAATGGGTCCACACTATTGCATTTAAAAGTCGTCTTGAGCCACCTACATCGACAGAATCAACTAAAAAGCATACGTCTAAACGAGATTCGAATAAAATTTAATTCCCTTATCGATTTAACTATTCTGACTTTAAATGTACAAGTATTAAAAAAGTTCAATCACACAGAAACAAACTATAAAATTATTTATACATAAACTGTATTTATTTACAAGTATATATTGTATGCAGTATACAATATAAAACATACGTCTACCCTCAGGCTCCAAGCCGCACTACTTGTATTAAGATAATGCCAAGAAACCTTATTTTCTAAGATTTGGCATCTCTGCGTTATATATTCAGCTAGATAAACATATCCATATTTTCCTTCATAAAAACCGTTCAGTTTTTTATAAAGTACTCACTACTCACACTACGAGTGTAAAATGCAACATAATTCGTACTCGTAATCAGGCGAAATTGTTCTTAAATAACAAGCCTTTAGGTACTCTTTAGTTTAGTTCTCAATATTGAAAGTTATCCTAACCTTAATTGAGCGAAAACAGATTCAAAAACGAATGTAGTCTTAGCTGCATTCGTTCTAAGCCACAGTCTAAGAGTTTATGCTTCAAGATATTGGGTCTCATTTATTGGTCATTAATTTATTTATGTTCATTAACACAGCCTTTTAGTATGGACATTATTTTCAAAATAAAAACAAGCATATTGTTCTAGACACTTATTTAAAATATAGTTTGCCATTAAATTGACTACAAATCATATATGAAAGCTTGTTTTTATATATAAATGTCAACTCAACAATTTAATACTAATAAAACAGGCCATATGAGACATACTAATTAGTTTAAACATACACGAGGTTGTATGAATATAACCGACTTTCTTGTCGTGTTAATTGTACATTGCTTTATTAATTTTAAAAAGTTTAATTTATCACCAAAGATTCATTACATTAGATAAAATGTAAAAATAAACGTCATTTTCCTACAAACGAGTTTTGTATTGAAATAACATTAAACTAAATGTAAGACGTTATTAGATTTAATGGCAAAGTGAAAAAGTTTAAAAGCTTTAAAATAATACAAAATCGAAATTTGCACAATACAGCATACCTGTATTGAGTAAGTTTTTATATACCATTATGTCATAAATACATCGAAATTAGGTACGTGATTCTTTAAAGTAAAATTAGGAATATCTCTCACGAATGAAGCATACGAAATGTGAACAATGAAATGTTAAAAAAGTGGAAATTGAAATATTTGTGCTTTAACACTACATTCGCAGTTATATAACGTTACTTATTTCACATACACATTTCGATTAGCATTCACAATAAATTACAAAGATTTGAGCAATAGTTAATAAAAACTCGATCTCGACGCCGATTTCCAACAGACAATTAAGTTTATAAATTTTGCCTATAAATCGTTTACGTACTATGGCAATGCAAACTGAATTTAATCGTGAAGATTAAACGATCAACGGTATCAGTGTATTTTCTCTTGATGAGAATTATAAATGTATCGTAAGTTTGTCAAAGTAATACATTAAATTGTTATCATTTATATTTTTCATAAATATCGATCACAGATCGGACACTGAGCTGAAATAGGCGTTGATAGGTAATTTTCGTGTTAACTACTTATAAAAAAAAAGTTTTGTCAGTATTTGAAGTGTGCTAGAAAAATAACTGTCTTTTCAATACGCATCTAACAACTATCATCTGATTCACTGAAATCACTAAAGTGTCATATGTACTCCCACAGAGTAAATTACATAAATAACTATTAGTATATAAAAGTAAAATGAATATGTAAAAGTAGAATGACAAATCAGTATTCACCTTAAGAAATATGAGTCAGTATTGAATCGAAGAAAATTCATAAAGAATTTATGTTACAGGATAAACACTCTTATTGATTGAGGCGTTTATGCGTAAGCCACAGACTGGCTACAAGAGATTTGGCTTACTGGCTAAGAGATCTCACTACTATACAATTGCAATAAGGTTTTATTTCCTTTAACACCACCTTTACTTGCACCCATGTTACATTTGCACTGCAATATTCACTATGATGAGCATAGTGTACATTTGAGTGAGATTATATGTATTTTTCAGTAAAAGTGTTTCCAACATAAATAACATTGTTTTATTTCAGTATGAAGTAGTTTACAAGAACCAAAACGGAACTGACAACATTGAAAATAACAGAACAGAACAGAAGATATTAAAATAGGAAAGAAGCTACAATTCCGCTGGTTCATATACTTCATCCACTTACACAATACTTATTAAGTTATTGCAAAATATATTTAACACTAATGTATTATCAGAATTAAATTTACATGTACACAAATTGTGTATTCTTTAAGTCTCTTCAAATAATGAATTGTCCAGTATCGCTAAATGAACATTCATATTTCTCAATAGTTTGCCTGTAAAGGTCATGCGCCAGAAAATTTTAGCGTCGTTGTTAATCACAGAAATAATGTTTTGATTTTTATATTTGGTTGTATTGTCATACAACTCAATATTAAAAGTTTAGTTGAAATTATCAGTTTCAATAGCAGTCATACTTGAGGGTTACATTCAATTTTTAGTTGATATTATAGCTCGGTTACCGCGTACAAATCTCTCTGGTCGTGTTGCGGAGGCCGGCGGCGATGCTGCGTGCCCGTGTTGGGCTGTTGTCGCCGAGGTCGCTGCAACGAACGATACTCTAGAGCCGCAGCAGATAACGGCTGAGGCTCCGGCCGTCTCGGGGCTCGCACTGTCGCGTACTTGTCTGGTTGTTCACGAGCATACTTGTCGGGTTGTTCGCGTGCGTACTTGTCGGGTTGTTCGCGTGCGTACTTGTCGGGTTGTTCGCGTGCGTACTTGTCGGGTTGTTCGCGTACGTACTTGTCGGGTTGTTCTCGGTTGTACTTGTCGGGTTGTTCTCGGTTGTACTTGTCGGGTTGTTCTCGGTTGTACTTGTCTGGCTGGTCGGCGGGGGCGAAGGTGCCCAGAGAGG
The DNA here is from genome assembly GCA_943193645.1 of Acentria ephemerella. Classification (NCBI taxonomy): domain Eukaryota; kingdom Metazoa; phylum Arthropoda; class Insecta; order Lepidoptera; family Crambidae; genus Acentria; species Acentria ephemerella. The sequence goes on along the minus strand of OW971886.1, from coordinate 1,785,294 downwards.
GGGCGGGCGCGGCGGGGCGGGGGCGCGGGGCGCGGGGCCCGAACGATGCGTACTTCGGGTCGAAGCGGTTTAGGCTCGTCACGCGCCCGGCTTGACCTGATCACAGAACCTTCATTTAGAGATCATATTACCAAATTTATACGGTTCTACAAAAAGGCCTCGTCATTGGTATAAGCCTAATTAGGAGTTCTTACTTTATCTATTATATTCAAATTGAAAATATCAATCGAAACAACGTAATAAAACGCTGTACGTACTATGCGATTAAAATAATAATAGGCTGAAGTTGTCATTAACTTCACTCCAGTAACATACTTTGCAAAACACGGAAGCAACAAAATTAAACTTAAAAATGTTATTTTTGTTCACTGTACAAATACGATGAATATAAATTGATTATTGACCGTCCTTTGTAAAGCGTAGCGCAGTACTTATTTACCCGCATTGTACTTAAATTTTCATATATTTATGTTCACAATCGGTGCATTAAAGGATTCTGTCAAATCATCGGGGACAGTTCAAGGTAGCATTTAGTAATGCTGACATTGGATAATTCCGCATATGAATAGAAGCTTTTTTTAAACTGAGATACATAATTAGTGCAGATACGGCTATAACAATGACAGATTATTTTACAGGCACATTTATTATCTATCCTGAATGAAGCATAATTTTGATAGCTTGTTTGTTTGTATGTTTCTTTAGTATCTGATATTTATATACATAAGTATATATTTATATTCATAGGTATATAAATATCATCATCAATAGATACTAAAGAAACATACAAACACCCATGACACATGAAATATCTGCCCTTATTGAGATTAGAATCAGCATTTACCACTTGACTTCCGTTAGGTGTCAATTGATCGCGGATAGTTGACAGATTGACAGATGGTCAATTTGAATTTCAACATTTATTGCAAACCATAAATAATGGTGAACAAGACATAATAATTATTATTATGAATGTTTCCTAACAAAATATTACATTTATTAATATATATATTAACCATTCTGTAGGTCCATAATATTATTTTATGCCATTCATTATGATATTTTATTATTATATCATCAAGTAATTTATTATGACTCTTAAAATTAAAATATCAAATTGAACCATGAATCGGCTAATCTCCACAGTTATAATATTCAGACATGTCATATTAAAAAAAGAGGTTTTAAGGGTATTACACAGATTTTTAGTTACATTGTAATAATATTGCCTAAATAATAGATATTTTAAATATGTTATAACTGTTGATAATAAAATATACCCATATATTTTTTACCTTGTAAATTGATTTTGAAAATTAAAAAAAATATTTACAATTATTTACATACACACGATCCCTACTCATGTTTTATAATACCGAACGTAAGATTAGCTCGAAGATATCTTAAGATATATCCTAATGCTAACCTTTCCATTCCGGTCCATAGTATCAATAATGTTCATAAAATCAAATGTTAAGTAACTTTGGAACGCAAAATAAAGGATATATACCGGAAGGCACATTTAGATCGGTCAGTATGGGCAAGTCAGTAACTATGTCATTCAAATATTTGTTCTTAGGAACCATGTCATCAATAAAATCAATGATGAGAAGAAATCTGAACACATAGATTTATAAACAATACTTCGTACTTAAATCAAGGATATAGAACAGAGTACCTTTTCAAGAGTCTGCTTCGATTCCTGAAAAGGTACTCTGTTCCGGAATCGAACCCGGTCGTATTCATATATAAAATTGATTGTGTAAGTCATGAATATTTTGATTCCTTATTTTTTAAAGAGACTTTGTCCATACAGAAAATCGCACCGTTATAGGCAAACAGTAGTCAGGCATTGTTATTAAAAATGATATCTAAAATAAATAAAATGCACTGTATTTTATATCCATGATTTAATACGCAGATATCCGAAATGACTACTAACGATGTATTACAGTAACAGACTTACCAATACTGGCCGCTCTAAGTGCGGCACATTGCACGCAGTACATGAGTAAAGTGTATCTGAGGTACCTTGCAGGTGTTCGTGTGTGCCGCCGCCGCCGGGCCGGTCTCAGTAGAAGTCGCTGCTCTCGAGCGTCTTGCACTGCTTGCTGAGCGTGGCGTACTTGCCGTTGTGCGGCGCCCGCCCCAGCGTGTGCGAGCCGCCCAGCGCGCGGTCCGCGCCCGCCCCCGCCCCCGCGCCCGCGCCGCCCCCCACGCCGCCCATGGCCCCGCCGCCGCCCATGCCCCGCCCCAGCGTCGCACTCCCCGACATACGCGACCTGCGCAACAGTACACACCTTCTATATATGCCATAAATACAATTTTCAAATACCTGGTTAATATTCACTTAAGATTATCACTATTACTAGTACTATACCTTTAATGATATTTATGACGATTTAAAAGAACCTAGTAAATGAGTCTATTTAACACTAGATTTACCAGACCAGTCATTTAGACTGGTCGTGCAATTTCAATTCAAAATTCCTACTATATTACCCATTTTTTTTTTCAGAAATGATGTTATGACTTTTGTAGCTATAATTAGAGAGTACGTTTTATAAACTTAATGTTATTTTATATACATTAGTAACAAATATAATTTTTGTTGTTGACATATATTCAAATCGCTGGTATATCTAGTGTTAAATAAAGATATTTCGACTTTGATTTTGAATAAAATTATAATAGTGAAAAAGTAGCATCTAGTTCGGTTTCGAAGAAAATCTGACCATAATACGTTCGTTAACTTGTTCGGCTGACCTCGGGTGAATTCGGCTGTAATCGGGTGAGTTCGCTTTTTTTTTTTTTTTGCGTATCACCTGCAATCATAAGCTGAGTTCACCTCCGTATACATGTACTTGAAATTCACGCGCATTGTATTGTGAATATGAATAATTATGAGAAGCATCAGTTTCTTCCATTGAGTTATTCTTATATAAAAAATATAAGAGGCCACATGTGATTCACACATTAATTTATTTGCAATAGTAAATTTGTTGATTACATTCACAAGTTTTTGTTCTTTTAATAAACGACTACGTATGACAGCCGTGATGTCATCTCCGGTTCGACGGAAGAAACAGCATTGCCTGTTATTGTCAGGATAAGAGCCCCCGGTAGATTTAGGAACAGATGGCTTAGATTGGCGTTCAATAAGTGTACCAAATTTGACTAAAATATATTATACATTTGCTCAAAAAGCAGACTTTTCCATGTTTTTTTTTATATGCGGAAAGACCACTAGGGTCTTTGTTTTCCGCCAAAGAGTAATGTCCAAATTACTGTGTTTAGATTTAAGATTTAGATTTAAAAAGCTTAGTATGACGATTTTAATACACGTGTCAATAATAATATTAATAGATGATTTTTCAAATATATTAAATTGGCCTCCTAAACTTAATTCAATTATAACTTGTTTAGGATTAAAATTTATTATTATTATTCGCAATTGTATCAACCTTCAGCTTCGATCAACGAAGCGGGACTGGTGTAATGACATTTTCCGCACTCGTATCGAGATGTATATATAGAGTGTGTGTCAGTGTCAGTGTCAGTGTGGTGACCTGGGCCGCTCGCCGAGGTCCATGAGCTGCACGGCGGCGCTGTAGGAGGGCGGCTTCCCGTTGGGCGCGGGCAGCGGCCGCGGCAGCGTGCGGCTGGCGGCGCTGCTGGCGCCCGACGACAGGAACGGCGCCTGCTCCTCGCCCGTGCCGCTGCGTCTGCGCATTATTTACATAACACACTCGCATTATTGATAAATGACAATCTATATTCAGTGAATCATTATATTTTTAAATTAAAAACTAATTCAAACAACAATATTACTCAATTGGAAAGTATGTGTGAGCCAAAATTATTTTATTTCTATTACTACGTTTTTAGCAAACCATAGATAAAGTCATTAGATTGAAGTTAGTTTGATGTGTATGAAAGACGTCACAATTTGCTAACCACTCCATCATAGACAGCAGCTGAATTCTCAATTACGATATTTTGTTCTAATTGGCATATATGAAAACTAAGAGTTCAGATAACTTTTAACTTAGGAATAACTTTGACAAATTGACAGTTTTTCTATTTATTATAGGTCAAACTTTGAAAAATCAAACAAGTTTGGAGATGCCAGAGACTTGTATATTTTGGGATTTTCTTGTCAGTTAATTAATAATTTTAACTTATTATTTTGATGTAATCGTAAGCTTACAACTAAGCCTACTTTTCCGGATCTGCTACATTAAGCTAAGAACGGAAGGAAGTGGATCAGAACTTGATTTCCTGCTTAAACGTCAAAGTTTATTGAGTTATATTAGTATTAAAATGTACCATCGCTTACTTAGTATTGATGTAGATCCATGCGTGCGAGTCAACGAGCACGATCGCCGTAAACAAAATTCCGGCCGCTATGGCCGCTAACAGCTGCAGCGATAACGCCTGAAATTACATTTAATTAACATAATACTGCAATATGTACAAGCGTCTCCTAATTAGTATTTTTTTTTAACTTTACAGTAAAAAAAACTATACAATCTATATTATTTTGTAGTTAATCTATCATTTATACCCTCACCACTAAGTGGGATGTAAGATATTGTATCCTGTAAAAAAACCTGTTTCTTTAAACCCTATTTATTGAAATAAATATATATTATACATAATTCGTTGTATATAACATATTTTGTCGTTTCTATTTCACGAATCTGTAAAAAATTCTTGAAACACTGCATAAAAGTTATTCTAAAGATCGAAAAATTGGATCTAAATCTGAAATCAATAGTTTCAAATGGAAATCGAAAATTGTAACTGTCAAATTACTTTAATTTAGAGACTAAAAGCGGCCCGGCCCACGCTCGTCATGTCTTTCCCCCCATGTATGGAGAATTGTATGGTACGTAAATAATTAGCAGCTGTTAATGATAATGAGGTAGCTCATAAAGAAATTATAGAAAATTAAAGAAAGCTGTGGGCAATCAATGTTTTATGAAACTTAAATTGAATGCTATATTAGAGTTCATAATGAGCTCTGATCTCAACAGGACCTTGTTGTAGAGGTTCAAGATTACGAAAACAAATCAACTATTCAATTCAAATTCAATTCAATTCTTTATTTTGCGTTCCATAGTTACATAATATGAATCTTAAGACTATTAATGACACTATGGACCCTGTCGGGCACAACAAAATTTTAGGATATACAGGAGAAAGGTAGATTTCAAAAGGTAGTTAAGTGTTTAAATTTGTATAATGGTCCAATTCAAATATATGCATTCAAAATGCTAATTATCTAGGGATTGTTTGGAATTGTAAGTCAGTGTGTTTTTAAATGTAAGAAATAGATTTAATAGAATTTTTGATTTACAATTGTTTGGATTTACTATTGCCATGTTAGTATCTGGATGGGCAACCACAATTTGTTATCGCGAGCTCCTCGATGCACGCGGTAATAAAGTGTTTGGAAGGCACGTTAATTTTGTCCTATTTATTGCGGTAATGGCTTACACCCTTGGGGGGTGTAAGCCATTACCGCATGTGTTTCTCCCATATAGGAAGGCCTATGCTCAGTTGTATGACATTTATATATGACGTTGATGATGTGAGTTTAAAATGTAACACACCTGTAAAATTGTTTGATAGGTCCTTTTTTGTATTTTACTATCAATAGAAGTTATCAATTATTCTTAAAAAAGATTTCTATCATTACCGTTAGGTGAGAATGATACCTTAAACTACACTATATGTATAAGTATATACGTTAGTTTAGTAAATGTATACATTGGAGTATATTATTCTAAGTTATACCTGTAAGCCGCCATCACACGCCGCCCTGGCGCCGGCCACAAAAGAAGCACGTGCTACTCGGCACTCTAAAGCGCTACTTAGCGATACTAAAGCGCGTTCCGCTTCCGCTGTGCCAGCGCCTAGCGCACCTAACGCTGGTTGTAATCCTGTAACAAACATGAAGGTGCAATCTTGTTATATTCGAAATAGCGAATTTAATATAGGAAAATACAACATTATTTATTGACGGCCGTCTGGTCGAGTGGTCAGTCCCCTGTCTACTAAGCCAGAGTTCCGGGTTCGAATTTCGGTAGTGGCAGATATTTGTATGATGAGTGCGAATATTTGTTTGAGTCTTGAATGTTTATTTTTATCAGAAATAAACTTTTTATAATATTTATATAGATATTGCTATCTTTAGCAATATCTATATAATATCTATATATCTAATTTCTTTTTTCTGCTATTTTATTTTTTGCAAGTACTCCCGTGATTCGGTCCGTATGCCGCAAGGTAGGCAGGACCATGGGTTGGTGGAGATATTGCTATCTTTATTTCTGTTGTCTCTGACACAAGCTCTTAATGACGTTTACTTTGGGCTAGATTATAGGTGTGAGTGTAAGAAATTTTATTTTTATTATTTACTTATTATTATTATTCATATAGATTTTGATGTTTATTGCTTGCTTAAATTCCTATCAAATTTGCACAAGTCTATATAGTAAATATGTATGTAGATACTAGCATTTCAATTACAATTCTTAAATTGACATTTCTTTTATGAAAATATGTCTAGTACCTATCAATTATATGTTGTGGTATAGGTTTCAGTGCGATTTAAAATAAAATCACTATGACTCTAATATTAGAAAAATTTATTACGAAATGAAATAGTACAATATTTTATAATTTGTTTTAACATCTCAGGTTGGAAATTTTAAGAAAACAGTATATAACTTCTTTTAACTTTCTTTTCATTATATTACCTAAATCCGGAGAGTCATTATACTGTCGTTTATTTTATTATGTGTAACTGAACGATCTCAATATATATTTAAATTTTTAATGTATATAAATATTACACATTAATTAATTGATACTATATATTATAATACAATGAATAAGCATAATCTTGTTGGAAACACTACTCGTCTCCACATAATAAAGTTCAAATTATATTCTTTAACAAAAAACTTCAAATCAGTATTAGTGACTTGCCAATGAACAAATTTAACAACAGTAAAAACGAAACTATTTAAGAAATCTTACAGGGAATAATTTTTACAATGACGATTCATTAAAATAATTATTTTATTAGAATATTAACACGAAAAATAAAATTTAATAAGATTTATCTTATCTTACGTAATAGCATGAGTAATTTGTAAATATCATTTAAAAGCTGAGAGATAAATTAGCTCCCACCTGGGTCGTTGAATAGTTCCGGCGCGCCCCGAGACAGCACAGCGAGCGCTTGACGGACGGCCACCACTGCGCGCTGGGCGTTACGAAGCTCTGCAGTCAGGACATTCTCACGGGACACCTTGCATGACAGGTAGTAGTGGACCATCTGGAAGCGATCATATATGATATTAATAGTAACGCCAGTTAGTATAATGAACAATGCGTTTGTGAGTGTGTTTTTTTATTTCAAAGCATGCAATATATGTACAACCACCTGTTGTCTAGATCACCCAAAGATCGAGTGTGTACGAAGGTGCAATAAATCTAAAACCAACATGTAAACAACGGGTTTAATGGATAGTTATTTTAAATTTTTTTTTTAGACTGACTAATACTGTTGGCCGCAGATGGCCTTTACAGCGTCACCGGGGATTTAAGGAGGCGAGAACCCTGGAGAGGCCTCAAGCCTTAAGGGGTGATTCGTCTGGAGGAGTGAGTGACAGCTGTCTCTTAGTCTCCAGGGCGCTCGAGCCATGAGAGAGCGACAAACTTGAGGGTGCCTCTAAAGGTTCAGACCTCGGCTCAGGTGAGTCGTGTCATGGAGGAAGTTATTTTTAAGTTATTTCCTTAAACCTATATACCTTCCCTATCTATTCTTTGCTTGCGCGATTCACAAAGGCGCAGCGCCATCTGTTGCCAGCGTTCGAAACTAATCATTTATTACGGTAGTATAAAATAAGCAGCTGGACCACCCAATGGTGATTTGTTTCCATCACATAGATATACTAGTTAGTTATCATGACCATGTACGTAACATTGCTGGGCACAGGTCTTCCTACATGGGTAATACGCTGGCCCAATGGATGGGTGAAAGCAATCACCTTAACAATCAGGACCAACGGCTAACGTGTCTTCCGAAGCAAAGAGAAACTCGAGATCACAAATTTTCATTGATCCATCGAGTGATACACTACTCCAAGAGCTTCTCAACATAACTCGCGGGGACAAAAATTGAGACCGTCAATTGACATTTTGGAGACCAGAGAAGTTTATGAGCATACGCTGTAATTACTCGTACTGTGTAATTATCGTGACAATGTCATTCAGTTGTTTTTGTGTCAGGGGTATTGTGCTTACGCAAACGTATGTGTTAGTGTGAGTCAATTCTAGTACGTTTGTCAGTGTGTGTTGGTGTGAGTAAGTGTGCGTGGCGGTGGTACTGACGTCGGCGGGCAGGCGGTGCGGCGCGTGGTGCGCGAGCGCGGCGGCGGGGTCCTGGCAGGCGTCCGCCGCGGCCGCCGCGCCCGCCGCCAGCACCGCCGCGCCCGCCCAGCACGACACCAGCGCGCCCAGCGCGCCCACCTACACCAACGGATACAACTGCTTTTATTACACTGAACATTGCGATGACACACGTGGTTTAACAAATATAACTATTATCGAAAAAAGGTATTTCACATGATTTAAAATACTATATAGGAAAAAAGTACATTTCGATACAAGGACTAGTAAAGTAATAAGTAGTCCGCACTACTTATTACTTTACTAGTCCTGGTTTACAATAGAGAGGAGTGCAAATGAAAATTCCGCACGTGCATCGAGAGCCGTTATTGATACATTTCAAAAAAAAAATTAAACAACAGAAGACAAAAAAATTAAACAACGGAAGAAAATCTATGGAAAACAGTTTTATCCTTGGACAAAGTATTACAGCACATTAATGTTACAGTTTGAACAATTATTGACAGTTACATTGACCGTTATCGCTAGTTAGGGCGATAATAATTAATAATATATTTATTTTAAATTTAATTCCTGTATTGATAGTATTTACACCGTAAAATAGTCATTTCCTACATAAATTTTGCACAGAAAACTTTTTGATTAAAAACCTCCACCGTGCATTTGGATACGCACGAGGATAACACTAGTGATGAAAAAAGTCAACTTTTTAAACAAATATTTTAAAAATAGATTTTCAAATAACTTATTAGTATTTTTGGTCATAAGGATTGTATACAGGGTGCGGTGTATACGTACACAGAGCAGCAGCAGCGCGCGGCCTGTGTATACAGGGTGCGGTGTATACGTACACAGAGCAGCAGCAGCGCGCGGCCTGTGTATACAGGGTGCGGTGTATACGTACACAGAGCAGCAGCAGCGCCCGCCGGCTGCGGCGCGCGGCGGCGGCCAGCAGCGCCACGCACACGGCGCCGCCGCAGCACCAGCCCGCCATGCCGCCCGCCCAGCGCGCCGCCTCCCACACCCACAGCCGCTGGCGACACCACGATACATCACTCACTGTTTGAAGCTATTTTATTTGAATGCGACTCAATGACCCGTATCCAGATTATGAATAAATAAATTATGAAAAATAAATCATACTGTACCCAGTAACAATTTTACTTGAATAAGATCACCTTTAAAGAAGACCCTTACATCATCGGGGATAAAACATTTCCCCGTAACTAGCATTAGGAAGCAAGAAAAAATATAATTCTGCGTGTGTATTAAGTCAATTAAAGAATACAGCTAATTATAAAAATTTACCTATAAACCGTTTTAAATAAGTAACTTTTTAAAACGTTCCAATTCAAGAATTAATTTAGTGCATATTTTGGTAGTTTCGCAGGTTTGTACCTGCTACGAAATGTCAACCGCCATAAAGATCGTGTATTTATACGAAACATCACGTATACGAGAGGATTACAATTAATGTTGTTATTTGAATGACATTTTGAAACTAAAATATCAAATATACATTTGACGTTTCTGGTAGAGACGGCGAAATTAGAAACCAGAATCCAAAAAAACCATTTTAGATTCAAATTTGGTACCTTCTTACTATAGATAGAGAGTTCTAAATAAAGTTCACCACTTAACTCCACAAAAGAAGATATAATATAAGTGATAACCAAAAAAGGTATTTCTAAATTATGATTCAAAATTAAACATATTTTAGAAATACCTTTTTTATTCTGGCAAACTATACACAGGCACTTAATATTATTCTTGTAAAAATCAGCAATAATTGTAGTAATAATTCAAGAGTACCTTCATAAAAGCGTCCAAATTAAGCGCTGCAAGCGGTCTTCTCAGATTATCGGCAGCCGATGCGGCGGCACTTGCATTATTGCGTAAAGCGGAAAGCGCTCGTAGTAACGTTCCCAGCGCTGTCTGATTCGCTATAGGCGCATCGAGTGCGTCTGCTAGTCGAGCTAGTGGCGCACGCGCACGGGATCCCATCGCTTCTTCTAGAATACTCGACTGAAATATAAATAGAAAAAAAAATGCTTCGTGTCCTAATTTTTTATTTAAAAAACAAGTTTTATTCGAAATTCGAACATATGGATGACTTCGAAGACAGGGACGTGAGAAATAAGGTCAAAATACTTGTTCAGGTTTTCATATAAAATAAAGCGATTACCATTACCTAATCTAACCGTCTCTACGGTCTAATTGATGAGATCAATTACTTCAGATCTAGAAGAGCAGGGTTAAATCCCTACTGGGAATTTATATTCATCTCGGTTTGGTTGGGTTTGCAACCATAACAATGATGTAAACAGCATTATTTTGTTCCAACAGTTGGAGGAAAGCTATCCAGCTCCGCTGTGTTGAAGAATCCGGGTGTAAATCGCGCCCATCTTCAGGCTATCTTCACTTACCATCACGGGCAAGTTGACTCTCGGCCTACATCTCAACGTTAAGAATAAAAAAAACCATAACTAGAACGATAATGTTTCGTGTGTTTTACCCTAAGGTAAAGAGCTTTACATTGTCATAGTTCTTACTATGACATAAATACGACTTAAATACGCTGACTTAAATACGATTACGCCATCACTACCTAATTTAATATTAGCACACACTTTGGAACATATGATCCTATATAATAGGATATTTTTATATTATGATGAGAGAAATTACGAATATACCTGATTCTTGACAGTATTAACCAGGGTGGCGAGCTGGTTACCCGCCTGTATGCTCTGCAGCATAGCGTTGTGGAGATCATCGTTGCCAAACAAGCCCACGCCGATCGCGCCGCAGCAAAGCACCGATAGAATCATGAGTGTTACCTGGTAAAGGTCCATGATATAAATTAAAAATACATAAATATATACTTTTTACGAGAAGTCACACAATAATAGTCTCGACCTGTTTCTAACAATTGAAATCTAGCTTCCTCTCAATATATTTAAAATAAAGATGACAATTTAAGATCTAATGATGCACCGATACGCCTTCTCGTCCATGCAATACTGCTACCGATACTTATATAAAAATTTTGGCGATACCGATTAGCTTAGTAAATTTAAATAATATCATAGCATCAGCTATATTGAAACTGAAAATACTTCTCTCGAAAGGAAACGACATTTTCACTCAACGCTAGTATATGTAAATTTGTAAGACAGCATTCATATTTTTTTATAAACATCAGATCAAACACAGACCAGAACCCAGTACTATAACCTCATGCTGCCGATTTCAAAATTTACAATACTCAAAGTCAAAGTCAAAAATAACTTTATTTAAATAGACTTATTTACTAAGCTCTTTTAAATCGTATTATCGCTCTTTTAAATAATACTAATGTAATAATGGCAATTAAAATATATAATAAATCACCTGACAGATTAAAAGCCGAAAATAACAACACAATTTTATTGTATTAATTTAAACTACTACTATTTGATAAGTGTCAGTAAAATACTAACGAGTTTTTAACGATAAACAATGTGATTATAATTCAAACTCTTATATAACAAACGTATTGAGTTGTTTCTTATTCCTATTATCTTAATTTGAAAAGCTTAAAATGTATATGCATCAATACCATAAATATATTGCGGTACCTTTATATGGTTGATGTTTGATACAATTAATTATTATATCTACTGTAAACAAAAGGATAGTAATATTTTTTTTATTAAATATTTAATACTTGCGAAAATATGAAAGAATATGAAAAAACAAACAAGTATATAAAATATATTTATTAAAAAAAAAAATTAATTTTTTTCATATCTCGAAATATGTCTCCAAGATAATTTTACTTAAAACACTACATGTGAAGTAATTTCTAAAAGACTTTGTACGACATTATTAATAAACAGTTGGAAAACAGTTGGTCGATAAATTAAGTTATTCCAACCCTTAAGAACTTAACGATTGAGTTTATTATTCGTCGCACCGATGACCTTAATCGATAAGGTTTGTTGACATAGACCCCGTTTCATAATTAAAGCTAAACCACTCACACTTCCAAGGGTTTAACAGCGCAAGCGCACATATGGCATTAACATTAACACCATGCTCCGTGTGAGTCACAATTTGATTGTGTTCGCAGTGTGATATTTATAGACCATACCCTCTTAAAAGCTTAAAAATTTCATTTATGCTTTTTAAATACTTCATTGTGAGTTAACAGGAGTGACCAGCTTCTATTATATCGCAAAACAAAGGTTTTTTTAACCTTACTATTAAATTTAAACATTTAAGTAAGTAATCTTATTAATTCTTTACTTATGACTATTAAGTTCTTTAAGAAAGTACAAAAATAGCCCTCATTTTAATCAAACTAGGGATATAAATTTTAATACCCATTTTACCATGATCGTGGAATTACGCTATCGGGGTCGATCACTATGTATAAGGCTTTTAAAGGCATGGTTTGGTCGATGCTTCACTATGAACGTCAATAATAGCAATGAAATCATGAACATAAAACTACAAGGAAAAAAAAAATTATACGTTAAAAATATTAAAATAGTAATTTAATAAAACATTAAACTATAAAATTGAATACTATAATATAATTGCAAACTTCCGAGCTATTGACAGAACAACTTGTCACGGGTCACTTGTATTTCTCTCTCTATAAGTGGCTCTACCACTGCTACCTCCTCTACTTACCTACAATTATCTGTTTACTTTTTCTTTCTTTATAAAAAGAAAGAGAAGACTAAACCACAGTACAAATACTTTTATCAGTATTATTCTATTACACAAAAGTGTTATCTCTGGTCGAGACATTAAAAATGAAAATAATGTTTTTACCTTCAACGCTGTGATACTCCTTGGAGGGCGAGGTTTCCTGTCGCAACATCTCGTCAGCAGGTATATGAGCAGCACCGTTAATGTGAGGATCAACCAAGCACCAGGTATTGAGCCGAGGATGCCCAAGCTCTGTAAAACCGTTTAATTCTCGGTTAAACGTACGACATCTATTTTAACTTGTTACTAAAATAACATCTTGTGGGAGAATGCCTTCCGTTCCAGGCCAAGGACATAACATATAGAGTTTGGAACGAATTCATTATCCGGCGTTGAAATATAACGCATCTCCCGCAGTTGTTTAAAAGACATATGGCTTGTCCAGAGATCATGTCTGTATAGCCTTACCATATCTTAGAATTGCTCCTGTGCTTTCAGCTTTTTAAGCACTTAGCAGGTATGCGAGAGGATTCCTATTATCTTTTGAGATTTTCAATAAAATACACTATTTATGTGCCCACGCAGCATACAAAACCAAAAATTATATTAATTAGATTCTTTTTTCACCGTTATAAATATTTTATTTATAAAAAAAATCTCAGGACTTTCTGTGCTATCAGGATATTTCTCAACTTTTGTAGTAACAACTGGCTTTGTTTTACTCCATATTTTTGCACGACCATCTCTAGAAAGAAGTAATTTGCCTAGCACCGAAGGAGGTGCTCCAATCAAAAGACTTGATTTGGCGAACCATATGCAATCATTTGGCAATCAATTTTGGTTATGATATAATTTTTTGCAGGCGCGATCTACAAGTAATAAGAAACTTTATATGATTACAATTCAATAGTGTGACGAATTCTAACTAGATTGAACACTTTGCGGCTTTGAGCTCTATTATACATTTGCATTTGGGCTCAAAGTTGTAAATTTATGAAACTGAGAGTATATTCAGGTGCAATTTTACCTACTAGATTAGTTGCCGCTTGTCTTTTGATCTAAACATGACTTCATACTAAATTGCCACACTAAAATTTTTTTATGAAACAGCAATTCGTTTTTCAATTATGAGTTGCTCTTGATAAACTCCTGATAAACGAAGAATGACTAATCAATTCAATTCAATTCAATTCTTTATTTTGCGTTCCATAGTTACATAATATGCAGATCTTAAGACTATTATTGACACTATGGACCCTAAATCTTGAGATTTAGTGGCAAATAGGGTTTAGGCTTAAGTACATTGAATGGGTCCATAATGGGCTATACCCATCAGAATACGGTGTAAGTGTACACTGTATTTCATTAAAAAAATTCGTGCGATTTCCAAATTCTAGCCGCAATATTGTCAGAAGGCTAAAATCGTGAAATGTCCGGAAATTTTTTAAAATATGGTACTCTCAGAGAGGGTTATTCATTTTAATGGATCCAAAATTTATCGACTAACTTTCACATATATGATACAATGCGACATATTCGATTCTAAATGAGCCATACCTCGAGGTAGACGGGCGAGTCAGGCGCAAAGGTGTCGTTGACGCGGTGCAGCGTTACGTTGACATGCGGCAACGCGTGCAGCAGCCGCGAGAGACGCGGCGGCGTGTACTCATCCGAGACGCCCGACGCGCCCATCGCGACCTCACACGATCACACCTGTGTGTGGACAATATTAATATTAAATAATGTTAAATAAGGTATTATGTGTTTTTAAGAGAGCGTAGAGCTATTTGCCTCCAATGCAGTCAACATATATAGCTGACGTAGTTACCGATTACCATCAGAATGATCATCTTTTTTTGTATTTAAAAAGTGGTGATTTCATATAAGTTAAACATTTTATATTAAAGTCTTTGGAATTGAGATTAAAGTAAATCGCCTCCTAGAGAAATTGGAGAATAATTAATTATATTTGGTTAACCTAAATATTTTCCAACATTCCTTCTTCAGAGTTGAATGCTCTTGTCTTGTCATTGACGAGTCATAGTGGTTTCGTATTATTCTCTAGGTTTCTGGTCCGCTGTCATATTAACAATTCCGTAGTATTACAATAAACCCAATGGTGTTGTTGCCAATTCAATAGTAAATAGGTGAAATGTGTCGACACCGTTTGCCATTAATCATTGTCCTCAATATACAAACAAACAACTGCATATTTCAAAAAGAGGCATTAAGTACAAATGAATATAATTCATAATTCCACGCGTGTGACAGCTACCATATTATTGTTAAACGGAACGAAACCCAAACTACTATTAAGGACCAAAGGAGGATATGTCAAAACAATAAATAATCCATTACACCGTCTTATTTTTTTAAACGACAATGTTGGCCAACTTTCGTACCGTACCTAAACGGTTGCCGAAGCACAGAGACTTCCTGTGGTAAAAATACTCAACTCTTTACTATAGACATTCCTAGCGACTACCCACGCGTTGCAAGAATCAAGAGAATATTGACCGAAAGAGCCAAGTCCCTCTGCTCCCAACATAACGTTTACAACAAGTGCAATGACGTTTCTAAAATTCATTCTTGCTCTCTAAACTAATCAATGCAAAGGCAGAAAAGTAATTTTATGAGAGGATAACAACAGAATCTACAATAGGTAATAAAATACAATTAATTGTCTCGCTGCAAAGACAGATTCAATATTTCAAACGATGATGCTACTGAAGATTATAATCGGTAATGCCCAGCAGTGGTTCGTATATAGGCTGTTGTTGATAATGATGATATACATGAACGAATCACTCATACAGAGAACTGCTTGAGAAATAATGAAGATTTCTGCAAAGTCGTACCTCAATATCAAATATCGATAGGCCTACGACGGCATTGTCTCCTCGATTCGTATGATCATGCCTTCACCGGGAACTCATCTGTAACAATAAAACAAATATTAATTATAAAATGGATCTCTTTCTTTCTCATTTATTCGAACAAGAGTCACATGTCCCATGTCACACTGACAACCTAAAAATTGGCGATGTACAGACTGATATAAAAAAATGTCAAAGAGGCTTTAAAAACACGTATAGGTACAATACTACTAGAACTAGAATTTATAGTGTTCTGTTTACTAGAACATGAAAATGTAAATATTTTTGTCATCGACCTACCTACAAGCAAAAGCAAGCAGCTTTTTTGCTTTGGTGGTAAACCAATGATATTTTTCAAACCCGTTCTTAAAGATGTTATACGAGTAGTAATTATAATAAGTCTATAAAAAAATGTATATTAAAATGCTCTGTATCTCTTTATTAGTCATACAACGAGTCCAGGAAAGAAAGAAGATTTTTTACTCAGGTGACCATATTAGCACTCTTTATATCATGTACTTTTTAATCAAAAATTTTCAAAATCATAAAGCTCTTTAAATTGACTCAATTAGTAGGTTCTGTTAAATCGTCAAAATTATTCTTGTTTGTACTAATTGCTTCATTACCAATACGAAATCTTACATAATATCAGGTGAGACTAAGACCAAGAACCAAGAACGGGGTACCCTGTTTAAAATAGAATGACAAAAAAGATCCATGCTTCATTACACAACATAGAAGCCAACATGCTTGTGATAGTTCAATCATCTCGTGGTAGAGTTATTACCCTAATCGTATTGCACTACGACCTTTTTGGATCTTTCCCTCCCCTTTATGTTTGCTCTTACATTAATTTCTTTTCCAAGAGGACTCTTCCAGCGCCCCAAACCTATTGTGAAGCGAGCTTAATTATATTCTACTGTTTACGACTGTTCGTAGTTTTGGGTTATTACTCAATGCTTCCCCAGGAATTATTTGGTTTGATGTTAAAGAGGCAATATCGTATAATATACTACGGTATCTTTACTTACTTTTACAAATTTAGATACTATCGTATATACTGTAGCGTATCTTGATTAGATTTATCTATATTGACGCTAATTACCACGCACTATTAGGCAATTAATGTTTTCCCATTCATTAAACTCGTATATTATTCAATACGTATTTCAATTGAGCAGGCATGTTGATAAAGAAATCACACCAAAAAATCTGCACACTCTATTCGAGAACTGAAAATCACATGATAAACGCTTGATATATTGGCGGCTATCAAATTAACAGACCCCGGTGCTGGCACCAGAGCATAATGGCGCTAATTGTTTTTAATTATAATCCAGTTGCGGCTTGGATCACTACACTTATGCCACTGCATTCGGTTCGGCAGTCGCAGTCACTTATTCACGCGTGTGTCTACTGAACCTCTCGCTGTAAATTCGTTTAAGTAAGTTTATTTTTCCCGATTTTATTGTAAAAAAACTAAAGTCTATTTTTTGTAAAATTTTAATTGAGTTGTAATATTGAAACTTAATATCAGTGAAATCATACTAATAAAGTGCCAGTGATTGTGGTGCAGAATCAAATCAGAGATTACAAACTACGACAAATATATATAAATAGAATATATATACATCTGTAATATAATAGACATAATTTTCAATTTCTTTTGTATTGAGAATTGAAGACAAAAGTTATTACTATGGCCAGTAATGCTACTAATTACATTTTCCTTCAAAACCGAAATAAGCGATGCCTGCAAGTGCTCTATGACGTGCTTAAATTAAAATTCCTCATCCTTTTATAAATAGCGAAGGTAATCTATTAACACAAAGCTGACGTATATTAAGATAACAAGGCCGACTTTTATGTAAGATGTTCGTACATGAATTTTTA
This sequence comes from Acentria ephemerella, assembly GCA_943193645.1. Taxonomy (NCBI): domain Eukaryota; kingdom Metazoa; phylum Arthropoda; class Insecta; order Lepidoptera; family Crambidae; genus Acentria; species Acentria ephemerella. Next base: position 1,767,397 of record OW971886.1, on the reverse strand, counting down.
TTTTATAATTTATAAGTTTCACTGTCAAGGCACACAGACACAAGTATTTTGTACTTTGGCCGCGACCTAAATAATAGAGTGCATTGACATAGCGAGCAGTCGCTAATTGCATATTTATAATTTTATTATTTTTAGTGTTCAATTAGACGTCATCCGAAATACATTGCAGTTTCATTTTGTTTCCGTTGCACAGGGACTTCGGGACGCACACAGTGCTATAATTCCATTGCATGCTGCAATTTAACATCTATTGCATTGCATTTTGCATTACTTAACTTTAATAAGGTCTTTTAACTGCTTTTAGAACTAATTGGTAATTTTGGGTTTCTGAGAAATGTCAGTTTAGTTAATTAAAGTAACTTAAATTTACTTTAATTAACTAAACTAAATTTAATAGCGCCTATCACTATCAGAGTTATTTCGAAGTGTGATCACAGATACGATACTAGGAATGTAATCGATAACTTCCCATTACAAATTAGCCACCAAAATCAAAATATTGCAAACGCATGTTCACACTAATTAATTGCAAATCAATGTAAATTTTTGTAACGTATTCATTCATTTATATATTTGTAAAATGTCTTATACGCAATTTTGTTTTTTCAAGTTCTAATAATGGTAAAAAAAAATTCTCCGTCTGAGAAAATAATACCCATTCACTGTGTTACACTCTGTTATCAAAACTTACGGCAAAATTTTAATTTAAAAAAGTCAGTTTAAAGAAAGATATGTAAAATTTTATTTGTAAAGGTTATTTCAAATTTAACAGTCTTTTCTGATAATTTATAATGGTAATAGTAGATGCATTTAAAGATTCCTATTTAAATGCTTATTCATAATAAACACGTAAAATTACTCAAACTAAATACATAACAAAAATTCCAAACGATGGCTACAACCAGGAAAAACTCGATTTGCACAGAACTTTAATGGTATATAAAACTCGACAGTACGCATTACTGTTATTTAAGTACGATAAAAACTTTATCGACTAACACATCTCATGACCTTAATGTGAAATATTAATTCAGTCTGTTTTGTGCTGCGGTTTGAACAAGAGCCCATCATAATAAACTTAACAGCAATCGATTAGAACTTTATCGTTATGAAATCGATTACGTGTCTCTTGCTCGTCACTCTGGCATGTGTGTCGTGTACAAATTACCATTACGGTAAGAAGACGTCGAGTTCCAAGCTGGTGCACCGCGAGAGGATATTTTACGAAGCCTTTCCTTGGAAGAAGAGGGTGCAGTTTTACGAGTACAAAGGACCTGACAATCTTCAGATACAGGTGTGTTAGCGAAACCAAGCTCTTAAAGAGTTAAAACTCTATTACCACGCTTTAGACTGAGGGCGGAAAAATTTGCGAATTGTAGCATATTATGTCCATTTTCTATGAAAATATTCATTAAGTATATAAAAGTAAAAGTTTAAATAGTGCGAGATGTGCTTAGCCAAAAATTCTTAACACAGAAACCGGCCTTGAAAGTGGAAGAATACGCTTTCTTCTTTCCAATATATTTTTTATTTTTATTTTGAGGGATTTTTAGGGTACCAAATTACTGACACAGCTAACATAACTGTATTTTTATATGCTTCAAAGAAATACTATAAATTTGAAAATTACATATTTTCCAGTGAACTTGTGAGACAGAAACTAAAAACGAATGACATAGATACTTACAGAAACATATATTAATCTTGTTATTTAAAAATGCAAATCAAAATCATTGTAAAATAAAGTTTCTTTATGAACATCGCAAATTCCAATAAAAAGAAAAAAGTTACTCCTCGTAATCAATACCTATCCCAATCCTGACGTCATCATTCATTCCTGAACCTTACAGATGAACTCACAAAATATAACATTTGATAACCACAAAATACATTTAAGTAGTATTCTATACGAATAAAACAACATTGATAATATTTATTTAACTAAGTCGTCGGCTATTACATATTATGTTATCATTCTTTTTAGATAATTCACATAATACATAATATGCTCGAAGTTGTTTTACCAATAAACAAATGTAGCCTTGTTATCTATTTTTAATATCAACACATCAAATCCTTTCAGGCAATATCTTGTTACGACTACCAGAATAGCGAGGCATCGGTGAATATCACGGCAGGTGGTATCGGCTTCAACCACGTCGCGCTCAGAATGAAGAGCCAAAGAAGCTACAGGCTTGACTACGCAATCGAAATTTTCAATTAATCACAACAAGCAACCTAATGCCATCCCAATAAGTATGATATCAGGTTAAGCGCCAACACTGCCACGTATGTATAAATAAATAAATAAATGTACTACAATGTTAGTTTTATTACGGCTTAGGGAATACTAAAGTTACGATGTTATTTAGATACGGACCAACTAACGGTCAATTTCCAAGCGTGGGTTAATGCCCGTTCTAAAGTCACATCTGTGATTGATAAGGAATACTATAAAAACCAAGTTTTAAGAGTTCAGAAAGAAACAACCGATACACATACTCAATATAACAATTTACGGTGTATCTAAATAATAATGCACTATTAAGTACGTGAAATTGAATTCGCTGCAAGAAGCTTACGTCAGAATGTCGCATTGACAAGGAAAAGCTCGATCAAATAACATAAGTAGTTAATCGACGCTTTCTCTTTATCATACAAAAAATTACAAAATCCGTATGCCGTAAGAAACAATAATCCTATATTACAGAAAAAACACACAACTTCCTTACATGTTGTAGAATAAAAGATGGCGCTTCAAATTATAATGACTTTTAATTACTATGCAGAATTTCACACTGTTGACAGTGTTTGTATATTATGGTAATAACACCAACTATTGTCAAAGCTTATTTCAATAAGTTTTTATTTTTAAATAGGTATAAAACCTCCATCGGATTAATTGCGAGTTCTGTCACTGTAATAATCAAACACAAAAATCCAAAACAGTAAAACATTCAATAAAATATTTGTAAACGTCGTACGTTTATATTCACCGCCGCATTTAATTTTTTCCAGTGTTTGGGGTTAATTGATATTTTGCGTGGAAACCGCCCGTATCCGTGTTATATGTGACACAATTTAGGGTGGGATATGATTTTGTGAATTATCACGTTGGACGTCACGCGGTGTCACGTGGACAGCTATTTTGATTTGAAAGGGTGACTCGTCATAATTATGATAATCATCATCGAAGCGGAGATCATTGGTGTAGTGATTAGAGCGCGCGCTTTCGTTTTGGTTACAAAAATTACAAAGCAATTTGACTTTATCTGGATGGATCAATCAAAACTTATTATCTTAAGCTCAAATGTGCTTTAGAAGGCTGGTCCCGAAGGCTGCGGCAACTACTCAATTAGGCCAGCATGGTGTAAGCTTGGTGGTGTAAGCCTCTTTTCCCAGCGGGGGGGGGGCGTATATAGACTATTTATAATGATAACCTACCCACAAAAAAGGCGACAACTGTCAGTTGACATCCTACAGTTTTTTTTAAAAGAATGGCTCTGAATCTAAAAGTGAATGCTTTATTAAAGGTATAGCTGTCTTCTTCTGCGTCTAGAAAACAAAAAGAATAAGCAATATTTCTAATGGAGAATTAATTATCTTTAAAGATCGTCTTGCTATTAACTAAATTAGGGTTCAAAGAAATCATGACTTATAAAAATAATCTAGTATTGGAAACTCTATCTGAAAACTGAAACTTAAAAAAATATTTAAGAACATCTTTACGAATAATGTATTGTACAAGATTTCCCCCGACCACAAATTATTCCCTTGTGTTCAATATTCGTCATCCAACCGAATTCCTGTTACAGTGACGAGTCATTCTATTGTTTAGTCATTCAATACCGTTTATTGATAAAAATAATACAATAATGCTTTTATATTTTGGGTTTTTTAATTATTACTTTTTTGCAGTCATTAATATTTAATTTCATTTCATTTGAATAAATATTTTATACCGTCCAGATTACAGTTAGTTCATTTTATACTAATAAAAAAGGATTTTACTGTAGGATAATTTAATAAAATAATAATAATGAAAGCTTTAATATTCCATTCATTATTTGTAAATTAAAAACTTATTCTTATGTCTTGTACTTCTTCTTATGAATTTTCTAAAGTATTTTAGATTCTATGATTGGAATTTTGTAAAAAGCCATCTTTTGTGGCCAGCTACATCCATTATATCGCCTGCCCATCTTTTCCTTGGTCTTTCTTCTTTTCGTATCTCACATGACCCAAGCCAATCAATATAGGATTATTTTTTAAAAATTTACGTTTAGATAGATAGATAGATAGATAGATAAACATTTATTTCCATCTCTACATCACACACAAACCATCCAGACAGTACATAGATAAAAAAAAGAATAAGACAAACATTTTATAATAAGGTATTAAAGACCTTTGTGTGCGCTGCAGAAGTGCAAAAGGGTCGCAACTCAGTGACTAATTTTGTTCACATTGGGATGTGAACAAAGCACTGATATTCTGCTACAACCCGAGGGCTTTTTAAAATTAAATTATAGATAGAAAAAAACAATTAAATATTAAACGTGTGTACAGTAATATAACTAAGATGTGTGAGATATTAGATAAATAAAATAAGATAAATATTGTGTATTTTTAGATAATAAGAGATTATGATAAGTAGTAAGCTACGTAAAAACAATTTGAAACCTGATAGTATAATTAAATGTCTATATCAATTAAATAGCAAAGTCCGCCACCGAGTACCCCCTCGGAATACCCAAACGTTGTTGTTGTAAGAGAAATGCTTTAAAATGTTTTTTAAAAGTAAATTTGGATGTCAACAACCTTAAAGGTGGAGGTATGTTGTTCCAACATTTGGTAGCTAGGTAGCGGAAGCTGCCAGTAAAAGCCACAGTCTTGTGTGAGTGACACTCCAAGAGACACCTACAAGCTCTGGTACCATATCTGTTATGAAAAGGAGATGTTTTGAGTTTCGAAGAGAGATATGCTGGCTTCCCATACTTCAACACATCAAACACCAAACAAGCGAGGTGCAGATGTCTCCGCGAACACATATTAAGCGTGGCTGCCTCATTCAAATATGGTGAGATGTGACTCCTAGGAGGTATGTTAAAACAAAAGCGGCAACAAGCATTCTGCACACGTTGCACAAGGTGACGAGTTTTTGACTGTAGACGTGGCCCATATACCAAGTCTCCATAATTAAGCTTAGACAATATTAGTGATTCACATAAAGTTATTCGTAATTTTTCACTAAGTAGGCTTCTGATATTGTATAGAACTTTCAAACGATAAAAACAAGATCTAACTAGGCTCAGTATATGGGTTTCAAAACGTAAATGACTGTCCATTAATATACCCAGATTTTTAGCTTCAACCACTCGCTCAATCACCTGCCCATGAATCATAACTAAAGAGTTAGTATTAATAGTCTTAGAGACTTGATTTTTCGTGCCTAGAATCAGGTATTTAGATTTATGAGGATTAAGAATCAAACCATTTCTTTCAGACCACGCAGCAACGTTATTGAGATCCTCATTCAATTTTGAAATGGTTTTTTGAGTATCACGTGGATTTGCTGATAGGTATAATTGTATATCATCAGCATACAACTGATAGCTGCAATGTTTTATGGCTTCAACGACATCAGCACTATATATAATAAAAAGTAAAGGGCCAAGTATAGAGCCTTGGGGGACACCACGTTGTAAGAGCCTAGGTAAAGATACTGTATGCGTTCCGTCCTCTCTAAACAGCTTTACTGATTGCCAACGATTAGTAAGGTAGCAATTGAACCACGACAGAGATACAGAGTCAACACCATAATAGTGGAGCTTTGCCAGAAGTAAAGGGACATTTATGCAGTCGAACGCACGGGAAAAGTCCAGGAGAACCATAGATGTACTATTACCAGCATCCTGCTGCGTGAGCACGTTGTCGACAACATCCAACAAAGCCGTAGTTGTACCCATACCCCTCCGAAAACCAGATTGAACACTAGGTAGAATATTGTTTTTTTCAACAAAATTACTGAGCTGATTATATACTGCTTTTTCCAGAATTTTGGATAAATATGGTAAAATACTAATTGGCCTGAGTTCTTTCATGTTAGTTGGGTTATTTACCTTGGGCAGTGGCGTCACAAGGGCTGACTTCCAGATAGTTGGGACCTCTCCTGTTCTTATGGACTTATTTATAATAGCCGTAATAACTGGAAGGGTCCGAGGAAGTGTTAGTAGAAGCATATCCCTACTGATACCATCCGCACCTACTGCATTACTACATAGAGATGTAATGTATTTTGCAACATCACTTTCGTTCACTTGTCGTAACTTTAAAAGAACATTCCCAAAGCTGTGGAACTCAAAGTATGTCAACTCAGACAGAGGAACCGAATTGCTGCCTGGAACGTCAAGAAAATGGTCATTAATGGCATTTGGATCATTAAAACAGTCGGGAAGGGAGTCATTTTTTGAAGAATCTGTCAAGATATTTCTTTTCAGATTTTTCCAGAGAACTTTTGAGTCATTATGATGTGCATTAATGTGATAATTATAATAAGCTTGTTTTTCCTTTAATATACTATCTTTAACAAGCTTTTTCATTTCAATATAGTATGTTCTACTACTTTCTGACTTAAACTTTCTAAACTTTTCATGGGCTTCATTACGAGTAGCTATCATTATTTTTATTACATCGGTAATCCATGGCAAAGAATTAGTGTTTTTCAGCTTGACAGTTTTGAGAGGAGCATGTTTATTGAAAAGTGCCAAAACTATAGCATTGAACGAGTTGACCATACAGTTCACCGAGTTCAATTTCAAAACTGACCTCCAATCTGTCTCATAAAGGTCTTTGTTAAACTCGTTATTGTCAATATTTTTTAAAGGCCTATATGTTATGGTCCTAGGTGGAGCTTTGACTCGCCTAATTGATAACGTTAAGTTTACCATGGCATGACCGAGAGATCCGGTGATATTTGAAACGGAGATATCACGAACAAGGGCATTTGTACAAACTACATCTATGAGAGACTCGCTTTCCGAGGAGTAATGAGTAGGCTCTGATACCACCTGCTCGAGTCTCATGTAATGCAAAAATTCGTTAAATTTTATTGTCTTGTCATTAGATGCATCCAACATATTAATATTAAAATCACCCAACAAAACGACGTGATCATAGTTCGAGAAATGAGAAATTGATTCTGTAATGGCGTCTAGAAAGGTATCCACATTTATCCAGTTAGGACGGTAGGCCGTGCCGATTATAACTTTTAAACCATTAGCTGTCGTAGAAATCCACATTTGTTCGATGGGAGCAGCAGGATATGAAACAAGACGGGCGCGAACGGAGCGATTGATGTAGAATGCAACACCCCCTCCACGCCCCTGCCGCATAGCGACCGGTCGCGCAGTATTACAAAACCGATAGTTGGGAACGGAAGGCGCACGCTGCTCTTGCCCTTCACGCAGCCATGTCTCATTGATAGCTATTATGTCAGCATTGTACTGGGTAATGGCAACAAGGAAGTCATCATGCCCAGTCCCCAGTGATCCCGCATTGTATAGGGCCAACTTGAGAAACTTCGTCTTAGGCGGGCCTGTGATATTTATAAGAATCTAATGTATACACAGGCAATGTAAGAAGAAGTAAGCGACCAGTAAGTGGCAGTATACTCAAGAACACATAAAAGTGGTTAGATAAATGTGTTTGTGTATTATAGTATAAATAAGTATATATAACGAGAGGATTGTGTATATAAGTATGTAAAATTGTGTAAATATATTTAATGATGTGTAGATATGAGGCATATTTATAAAAAACGCAATAATTAACGACTGTACCGTAAAAAACTATGGTATATTTATTGATTGACCCAACCACACTTCTGACATCGCACACAAATCTTACAGGAAAAAAGGTACTATAGTGATAAAAAAGACGCAACATTGTTTACTACATCTATATTCTTTTATTTTGTTTTTAAGTAATCAAATTGATTTCATAGCAAGTTAAATCTAATAATCTTGAAAGTTGAATTATAATGGAATGGATAATATATGGATAATAATAATAGTGACTCTTATATTTATATGAAGAAGAGTAATAAAAAGAAGTTTTCTAAAAAGTAAAAGTCTCAAACGATTTCAATCACTAAGCAATATATTATTAACTCAATATAATAGACAATTATAACACTAAACCAATTAATAACAAAGTTGTAAATTGAATAGACAGAAGAACAGCGTAACCTAGACTCTAAAGCTATGAGTCAGTTAACTAGTACAACCTGTTTATCACAACGTCTGGACGAAAGCGTGTATCATTGTACAAGAAGCAGTACGAACCTAAAAGGTCATAAAATCTCACTTCTTAGAAATTAGTTCGCAATTCATTCTACGTTGAGCGAAGAGTGATTGTTAAAACCCTTATTATTATAAATATTGTTAGCAGTAATATCTTCATATAAAAAATGTTATACTGTAAACTGCATATTAAGAATGAATCAGCGTCTTAGAAGATCGACTCTCCTTACTGTTACTGAACCTGGGACTACTTGTGAAAGGCGTAAAAGCCTTGAAGTATGTCCGTAGCAGCTTAATTTATAAAACCACCTTGGACAAAAATGAATGAAACAAAGAAAAATATTTTGGACACCTCATTATTCATAGCAATAACCAAAGAACACTTTATTAGGAGAAAGGGAACACATTGCGCAAACGCAACCAATACCGTTAAATGATCTCGATAGCGCTGTATTGTACTCAGTGCAATGAACTTATGAATAACACCTCTTAATATGGTAACTAATCAACAGTCAGAATAAGCTAACACCAACAGAGTATATATCTTATGTCACAGGGGTTTAGGATAAACGAATCTACAGTTAACATAAGCTCACACCAACAGAGTATATATCTTATGTCACAGGGGTTTAGGATAAACGAATCTACAGTTAACATAAGCTCACACCAACAGAGTACATATCTTATGTCACAGAGGTTTAGGATAAACGAATCTACAGTTAACATAAGCTAACACCAACAGAGTATATATCTTATGTCACAGAGGTTTAGGATAAACAAATCTACAGTTAACATAAGCTCACACCAACAGAGTATATATCTTATGTCGCAGAGGTTTAGGATAAACGAATCTACAGTTAACATAAGCTCACACCAACAGAGTATATATCTTATGTCACAGGGGTTTAGGATAAACGAATCTACAGTTAACATAAGCTCACACCAACAGAGTACATATCTTATGTCGCAGAGGTTTAGGATAAACCAGAGGGGACCAAATTTAAAGTTCTAATTAGAATTGATGAACTGTACATATAATGTATATATACAAAACATTCTTTTATTTTTATTGAAATTGTCTCATAATTATAATGACTGCTACTATTCCGTAACAATAATATCAAACAATCATTGTTCTAGGTTCATTTTTGTAACGATTTCCAAATACTACGAGAATATAAAATATAATTTCAAAAACTAAAAATGACATTAATAAAAATTTTGCAGCGGAGATTACAATACATTTACAGACATGCCGTCGAAATATCTCTGTTGTAAAATCTTTGTAATCAAACGGTTTAATCTCATAATACTTGAAACATATCAGACACATTCACATGACACCATGCGTCACTCACGAATAAAATAAAAAATACTACATTCTCGTAAATTGTTACTTTTTAATGAATGATATACGAATCGAGAATGAACAGCAAAAACAAAATTGCGCTCAGGTTCAAACACAATATTAATCGCACGAAGTTGGATCGATCCCAAATCATACTGCAAACATAACACACTGTTATCGATGTAATAAATACGTAAGACCACAAAGCAGAGAAGGCACAGCTGATGATAATAAGAAGTTATCTATGGAATCGTCAAAAGCAGTACTTACTTCATAATAATACATTTCACTATCAATAGCCGTTGTCATTACTAATGAAGTAACCAACGCAAATTACAATATAAGCTATTGTTAATATCTTGTTGAAGCTGGATTTTCTGTCACTTCCTACTCAAAAAGATTACCTTACCATATCAAATGCATCATCATAACTTAGATTACGTTTGCAGTTCATTCTACTATTGATTTTCATCTTTAAAGCCTTAATAAAAAAGACTAATTTATTGATGATTAAGTTGTTCCATCAAAAAGGCAACTATGTTCGTTCACAATGATTCTGAGAGTATTTATGTTACACACAATATCGATTGCTGTCCAAATAGGTTACGTCAAAGGAGTCACTAGCTGACAATGCCAATTGTGATAGCTTTGTAAGCGGAGTGTATTGTGATGCGAGGTAGATTAACCATTGTGATAGTGTTGCTTTGCATGGCGAAAATAACTTTTGTAATGTCGTCGGCGTCTAAAGACGCAAATTGTTCGTATGCCATTGTATCAACACGCACATAGATTTTGTATCACTGTAATTTCTTCTTCAATACCAGTAACGAAAATTTACTTTGAAATTCATCTATGAAAGAAATTGTTTAGACTCAATCTCCAATACGTAATAAATTTGATTGAAACCTGAGTATTGATACATTTTATATTGATATTAAAGATGAAGGCTTTTTTGACTAAATCTAAAGAATATTAGCCAATGGTATGAATAGATCTAAAAATTATGTTAAAACCAATTAATAACATTATGTTGATAATGTATAATCTCCTATACCAGTTCAGAGTTGATAGTTATATAATAAGCGTCCACAAAATAAGCCATGACACGTCCGTCAAAATCCGGAGCGTTGTTATCACGACGTAACCAATATCCGAACCGGGACGTTAGCTTCCGATCGGCCGTCGCTGAAGCCCGGCTTTACTAATCAATAAAGTCATGTAATTGAAGAGTTAAGGATGGGACACTGAGCATATTTCATTTTCCATTGAATAATGATTCAAGATATGTTGTTGATTAATTCTTGTAATATCGAATTTCTTTCTGTTTATTATTGTGCTTATTTATGATAACGATTATTTTCGCAATCCTCTTGAAATTTTGTTTAAAAACGCAATCGGAAAACGCAAAATAAACACATTCATTCTATTGCATTCATTGTATTCTGTTACAGAAAGCTAATGGGCCTTGGATCTTCAATCGAGGGATGAGGAATTTAATAAAACTATGACGTCTTAATACCATCTGTCAAAGCTCTGAGAATAAATTTATAAGCTTCTCTAGATCTGGGATTAGTGTCAGCAGTGTTTGTAGATTTAACGAGTATTTCAAATTCGAATTCATTCGAAACATTTACTTCGGAAACTTATCAAAATCTAAACATATACGATACTTATTTAGATATCTATATTCTCTATATAGTATTAGTAATATTACCTACTACGTGAGAGTCTTCAATAAAGCAGTTTGATATATATGCACCTTAAGACAGGGCAGATCAGCGAATTTTGACCCTATTCTGTTTAACATATTCGAGTAAGCTACCAATATAATTCATATATCTTTCCATGGTAGTCTAATTGATTGATCTAGATTCTAGATTACCTAATTTAGAAACATGAAATTCTTTGCTTTGGAAAATATCGTTTTTGGAGTTTCGTAAACGGCTAACAATGATAACTTATCAACTTTGTACTTTAAATCATAGGGGAATAAACAACTCTTCGATTTACGTAGCCCAATTCACGCAATTATGTATCAATTAGTGTTTGGTTAGACACGACTTTAAAAATAGTTTGTAATAGTAGCCTCGTTTTTGAGAGGAGTCAGTATAACCCACTTCAAATGAGGCGAGATATACCTCCTGAAGTTCGGCAATACGTTTGATGTTCTTATACTAATATGACATTTGATGTGACGAGTAATGCGACTAAATGAAATGCAGTCGACGACCTGTCTATCTCTCTCATCCTACAAGTTACTTAGGAGAGTAAGTAACGCGACTATCACGAAAATAAAAAAAAAGTAGTACATTTTTTAAATTTGAATTTACCAACGTTTGTTTCAACGTCATACTATCTGTTTACGAGAATGGTGTTAATGATGTTAATGAATTTCCTTTAGGTTAGTGATAGAAGTCACCTATTAAGCAAGTGACCTCTCTGTTCCATACCTAATGAAGTTTAAGCATAGGTAGGTGTACATAACAAAAATACAATTTAAAACTTTAGAAAGAAATTAATATAAGTCATCAAAAAACATCGCGAGAAAACCTGTACACCTCTGTAAAGAAATTCTCAGATAGTGTGTGGATGGTCAGCATGGTTGACTAAGGCTTAATCTTAACCTAATTAAGGGTAGTATATAAATGAGTAACAATGGTGTTTAAATGAAATTTCAAGATGTAATGATGTCAAACCCAATCACATTATATCTAGTTCCCACGAACAAGAACTATAATTTGCATAAGTAGCGTTGTGTATTCGTAACATTTCTCTCATTTCTGTTGCCTCACATTAGCTTTACATTTGTCAAAAATACCTGCATATAACAGACTATTACTTTTCATTACACGTTTAGAAAATCCATGATATTTACTTAATACTATTCGTTTTTAAAATAAAGATCAGCATTTCTTTTAGTAACGTCTTGTTAGTAGGCCTTCTTAAGCAATACGTTGGGCGCCAAATTTATATGTTACTTGAATATTAAATTCACCATACAAAGTAGGCAACAATAATCGAATAGAAAAATATATAGAGCATTAAAGAGTTTATAATTATACGAAACAATAATTGATAAATAAGTATGCAATGGGAAATATCACATGTGTGCACGCACACGTGGCGGAGCACCGGTGAATGGAGCACGTGGGGCGGGCGCGGCCGCGGCCGCTCGATAGTGCGGAGGCTGCGCGCTGAGCTCGCCCGGAACTGATCTTGTTCCCGTCCTAACCTGGCCTCCCCTGCCTCTCCTACAGACTTCTACCAAACATTCTCCGAAGTTATTACGAATTAAAAGCCGTGAGTGTCTAACTTAAGTGGTCACTCCAACCGCAAGAGATGTTAGCTTATGATGTGTTTCTATAATAATACGAACGTTGCATTTGAACAGTACTGTTCTAATTATTTTGGGCAACTAAGAAACATGAATTACATGAACTGTTCTTTGGTTTGTGTATGTTAGTTAATTGGTTACTCAAACAAACCATCAAAGATGTCCGCCTATTACGTGGTGTATTACAATGATGATCATTATTAGATGTACGGTTCCCTGTGAGATAAACATGTTACGTGTACCATAATTACGCAATGCGCTGTGATACCGTTGTAATTTTCCTGGAGTTATAAAGATACACTGTGACGAAGTTCGGTGTCTGAATATCTTTATGAATATATCAGTGAAGGATTATGCAAAGAATTATTAGGAAAAAGTCGGATTAGAAACCTACGGTTTCTATATTTAATTATTATTTATAGAAAAATGGAGGCGGTTCTTCTTACTACGCCTGAAATATAATTTGGCCCTGACAAAAAAATAAGTGTACTAACACTAACTGTGGTTTGATTTCAATTCCTGCAATCATAATAACATATCTTTTAAATTTTCAGCAGCTTTTTTGCAATAAGAAAGCTAATTTAATTCGGTTTTATTGTTTAATATTCATTGAATTTTTTATTTACTGGCAATCATTCACTCAGAGTGGTTTGAAATTGGAAAAACAGATGAACAGTATAAATTAAATAATCTTACGCTAGCTTTAAGAGCTTACTATAATATGATGACTAACTGCATTGAGCACAGCCCTTCATAAATATGAGAAAAGCATGTGGAACTTCGGGCTCTAACCCACACCACCGCTGGCCCTAAGCAGGTGACTTAAAATGCCTTCTGAAGCACGACTAACAACGGCTACAGGTGCTCTGTTTTTGTAATTGACACTAAGGCAGTTTAACTATTTCCCCAATAAGAACCAACTGTAAGGAGTTCCCAATTTGAGACCAAAGTAATTTATTTACTCTGGCAATACATATATAGGCTAATTTCGGGCATCACACACACGTTGCTTTACCTGTAATAATTAGAAATGATATTTTGCGTCAAATTATAAAATACACAAAACAGTAGTGCCGGCACTTGTCGTATCTTAGGAATTTAAATAACATCTTTTCTACAACACTGGTTTAAAGCCGAGGATAGAATAGTAAAAGATTTAAAATCATACTTCGAGCAGTTATTACTATGTGGAATCATAAAATAACGATATGATTACGCACTAAGAGATTTTGTGACTCCTTTGTCTGTCACACATCTAGATCTTGTAATTCCTTGGCGGCACTCCCTCCTTCATACAACATGGGTTCCTTTAAAAGAGCCGTGAAAAAGCACTTTTAGGCCGGCAAGGTGAGGGTGGCTAGAGCAGTATGTTGCATGCTTCACTAGCTATCTTCACATATGGACTCCTCTACTGCTTATCATCAGGTGGTGTTGAGTCATTTGCTGAGTTTTTATAAAAAAAAAAGATCTGTCTGCCCCACTGAACTACTGTAAATGTGCCCATGCAATGGTAATTTACATAAACTGAATGATCTTTCTCGAAATACAGTTGTACTTGAACTTAAGAGTCCAAAAATTCTACTGCCATATATTCCATAATATTTAAAAATGATAAAGTAACAGTCACTTATTTTTTACGCGTCAATTCCAAAGCTGTTTTGCTGTGTGTGTAGCTATTGGAAGGTTTAAACAAATAACTTGATTATCACAAACGACCTTATGTGCAACAAGGTAACCGAACCTTCTGTATAAACAGTCCAGTGGAGCACTTTCTCCAGCCAGCGTGGGCGGAACCATGCGCCGAACATAAGATTCCTTACGCCTTAAAATCTATTCGATATTTTCGATATTGAAATTTACATACCAATAGTGAATTGCACATTCTTTACGATTCGTAATCAGATCGATCGCTGTAAAAGAACTCAATCGAAAAATAATAGCAATACAACAGCAGTGTACGGAATATTATCAAAAGCATCGTGTGCATATTATCGTGTTGGTGAGTTCTATTTCCACTGTATCAGTTGTTAGTTGAACTATTCTACGCTAGAGCTTTTAATAGTAATAATTTAAGAGCTATAAGTGTAACTTATATGCCTCTAATAAGGTGTGGTCGACATCAAAATGTTATTTCCCATAAAAACGTAGTCCTTTGGACACAATCAAAACTGCTTAGCTTCCAGATCACAAAAGATTACTCTCTTATCCTATTCCCCAATCATTACCATTCCAGATGTCGGTAAAAATCCATCGCGTCACAACAGAAAGTCATAATAAAATGGAATTGAGTCATTTGACCCTCGCAATCTTATTTATGGGCGTGATTTATCCCAAATATCTGGAAAAATCTCTCAGTGATTACGCAGACCAGCTCAACGAAAACCAATATTCTCTTTACGAATTGTCGTGTTGAAATATTAATAGCAACTGTTGTTGAACTTGAACTTTTGTTATTAACATTCTAAATAAGGGAAAAAAGTTCATAAATAAGATTATTCAGATTAAATATAACATAAATAATATTTACAATTTAAAGCCGGAAACGTGCTTCAGGTTATATTTACAAATATATCATCACATAGCCTTGATTATCGATTGCATCATCGTATCGCAACCTCGCCCTAATGTTGACGTCATATTATCATAAGTTTATTTAATCACTTCAGACTCTTCAAACACACTATTTATAAGCAACTTTACATAGTTCCCACCTATTTTAACAGTTAGGTCTCATCTAAGTTTCTTAATAGATTGTGTCTTGCACAAAAATCAAATTAAAATAGTACCTATTACAAAAAATTATGCTCTTGACACGTCTAAGGATAAAAGAACATTTTTATTTCTCATTTAAACCTACAGAATCCTAACTCCCAACAATAGCGTACACTTTTTAAATCTGGCACCAAGTTTCACTTTACGCTCGACAGCTCTTGTGACCTCATCTTTTTATCGTTCTGGCACAATCACGGAGGACTTTGTGTTTGATTGAAAGGAACTTAGGTCAGTTTTTGCTTGTGAAAGTTTTGTATGCCGTGTCGTAGTCATTGGACTAAATTCATTAATCATTATTATTTCGGAACCTGCCTAATAAATAAAAACTAAAATATTTTATTTACAAGCAACATGAAAACTCATAGTGTGTTAGTACAATTACTTAATAACTATGTTAGAAGTAACAAAATAAAGATGAACCTGATAACTTAAACAGAAACACATACACTCACCACACCCACACACATACACACTCACACACACACATACAACAATGAAATAATGATATCAGGCAATAATAAAATATAAATAAACTAAGAATAATAAAAGCAGCGGAATTTCTTAGATTGGTACCAAAACTCAAAATACCGTTCATTCCTTCGCAATTTGATATGGATATCAATATTCAAAACACGAATGTTCACAATGCACAATTCACTCTTTAAGTTTTGATGATAAAGTTTCGAAAAAAAATGGTGTTTGTATTTACATTATTCAAAATTCATAATATTTAACCAGCTACCGGCAATAGAAACGTGACATGATCAGTTATTGGCGTCACGTCGTGAATTTTATCGCTTTTATCGCTACCGACAAACCGCGACCAAAACAATCGAATGTAATGCACCAAAATCTCGCGTCTCGAAGACTTCATCGATTAACGACAACGTGACACGAATATCATTTAGAAAAATTACTGTAACTGATTACAAAAACCGTTCCACATACAAATGGTCTATTATAACCATATGCCAAAAGGGCAACGTTGAGTTACTTTAAGTAATGGTTGAGTTATTATCTTTATTGGATCGATAATCACAAACTATTTGGCTGATTCCATATTCAAATCATGGTTCCACGCGAGAGGATTTGACATAAAACATATCATGGCCATATAGAAACTTCGACCTTTTGACAAGCGGATATACCAATTTTACATCACTACCTTACATTAAAAAAAATCGATCTATACTTCGTATTGACACCAATAATTCTCCACAGGTCTTCTGTCACCTACAGACACGTATATCTTCCTAAGTTTATTGATTGCGTTAATAATTCAATTCATTATATCTGTTGTTGCAGTTTGGACGAATGTTTTCCTCACTAACAGGTTTCGAGCGAAATAACAGTTAAGTGGGATTAAATGTCGTCAGTTTTTATCTCCGCGACAAATCCAGATTCAAGTTACAGTTCTTGAAGGCTGAGTCATTATATGAGTCACTATAAAAGGTTGTACACCATATTGCACTTTCTTAACAAAGTTGAGAAAACTTAAAAATTTTATGTGATTTTTGATGACCAAGAAGAACTGGGTTTTGAAGATATAATGATAGAACAAAAGTAGTGTGGTGTTTATAATACTTAATTATTAATTGTTTGTTCTAAAGCCAAAGCGATCATGGGTGGCGATCAAATTAACTGGAACGAATTTTCTAACTCAAGATGAGAAGATCGATCCTGAAAACCCACTTAATTTAGGAAGAGCCTAAATCAAGCGGGTTTCTGGGTGGCTTAATTTATTACACTATGAAGAGTTTTTTGGCAAAAGCACAAAAACCATTAGAGAACTAAATGATGTGACTTGCATCTTCGTCAGTTTGCGTAGGATATAATAAAATATTGATTTATTGTGCATACAGCAGCCAATATTACAGCGTAGACAGAAGAACGACAGAACAGAAGACAGAAGTAGCGTAGACAGACAGACAGATTTCGGTAATTCATTATTGTTTTTTATTTTACAATGATTTCATTCATCATTATCATAGACATCATGGCATTATATTAGGCATATTGAAAAACCGATCTAATTACAATTCTTTTACAGATGATTATTCATTGTTAAAGGATTTGAAAACGCAGATAACAGATTCTGCCTCCACCCAACACTTCCAGTAACGAACGTCACAATTGTAAGAAATCTATCTACTAACGGCTAAAACAAAAGCGCATTGATAACATAAAACTTTTTACATTTAAATTTTTTCTGGATAGAGTTAGTTATTAGCTAACAACAGCCAGAAACAACGTGAATGGAAGTTAAAAATTATGTGAAAATGTACAAAATCCTTGTTAGATACATAACAGGATTTTGGCTGTGTTGCCAAGTCGCCGAGACCTTTTTACATAGTAAGGGCTCGGAATTGTATTGTTCTGTTCGCCCACTGCCCTACACTACAAACGCGGAAGAAATGAATCTTCATCATTTAGCTCATCCGAATTTCTGAGGATTTTTTCTTTGGAACTATATAAGGTTTTCTTATTAACATTAACATTTAATGTACGTATGGAGAGATTTCATTTTCATAATTAGGATTAGAATGTCAAAATCATGACAAAATGCATTTGCGTTTGAATGAATTAAATGACGTGATTTTTTGTTATAATAAGGTTTTACTGCATTAAAACTAACACTGGACTTTATAGACTGATGTAGTAGACAATAGCATTATTTAAATATATTCGTTAATCAATCCTGTCACTGCGTACTCATTTTATAAAAATATTGTATTTAAATATTTTAATTTTTTGTGTATAAATTACACTATAAGACTCAATATGAAGAAGGTAATGCATTCTTACTCTCAAATATTCTGTCAATCAAAAAGAACATTAATTGAACTTACGTTATCTTATCCAAATATTTAAAGCTAAAAATTACACTCAATTTAAATTTACTGACTGTAAATAAAAAACTTTCTTTGCAATTAACACAGAACTTAACAGTAACTGATGAAACTAGAGCTTAGCTGTACGTGATAGAGTATGTTTTTGTTTAATAATAGGCGTAAAACTTTTCAGGCTTATCTGAGTTCTAAGTAAAGAATCAGCGTATAAATAACGCTTGTCATAGTATACGGTAACCCAATTTTTTTCTGGTATATTGCCTACTTAAGATGAAAAGCTTTCAATGCTCCCTTTATCCATT
The DNA here is from genome assembly GCA_943193645.1 of Acentria ephemerella. Classification (NCBI taxonomy): domain Eukaryota; kingdom Metazoa; phylum Arthropoda; class Insecta; order Lepidoptera; family Crambidae; genus Acentria; species Acentria ephemerella. Next base: position 1,748,489 of record OW971886.1, on the reverse strand, counting down.
ACTCTTCTATAAGGTAAACATGAACTAGACTCCGCGGAAGTGAGGGCAGTTTTTAAGAAACCGCGCACAGTGTTTTCATCTTAAAAATAAACATGCTGTTAAGAACTGGCCTTCAGGCAGGCTCACAAATAGTTTTTAATGTTTTTTACTTTTTCTCTATTTTGACAGAAGGTTGTCATTATTGTTCTGTTTTTGCTTCTTCCTGTGAACTGGTATTTTATTTGGCTATATTTTATATTGGTTTTCTTTTACTTGAATATATTATTACTCTCGAGCTGTCCACACTATTATTTACTCCGTTACACATGCCATCGGTTATTCTATAGATTAAAAATGTAAAGACAATGAGGCATTATCAACAGCTCTTATACGACCCCACTGAGAGGCTCGAGCCTGTCGGGCGCCCTAAATTAGTGTGATTAGGCTTTAGTCAACCACGATAGCCAAGTTGGTCGACTTCAAAAAAAACCTAAAAATTTATTGTGTGGAGGTTTCAGGTTTCATCACGATGTTTCCCTTCACAGCGTAAAAGCGTCGAATAAACGCACAGATGGATACAAAATTAAATCAAATACAAAGACATTAAATACAAGCCTGACAATTATTTTAGTTATTATCTCTATTTAAAATGCCATTACTTTACGTATAAAAAAATAATTATTTCGTTTATTAAATCCATTCCTATATTTATATCAAATTTTATTAATTATTTTACTTATCAGCGACTTTCATACGCCAATTCTTCCTTTTCATTACCTTTTCTCTATGTTAGGACCGCTGGAAGAGATTTCATTTTGAAATACGCTTCACCTTTGTACAATTTATACTCGTACAGTTATTCGGAAATATATTGTGTGTGTTCATTCATTTTTAATTAAACATAAAACATACAATGGATACATAAGCCTTTCCTAATTTCTCAAGCTACCGCCTCCTAGATTGCATCGAGCCTTTTGCGAGCCAAAGAATGCCCCTGGAAATAAGGCATGCATACCAGACTATAGCCCTGTCTGTATCCTTTGGTCTGGGCTACCCCACTCCTGAAGGCATAAAGCTGCTGACTCCAAGCGTACTTAGAATGTACATCTTGGTGGTATTCCAGGACAGTAGACACTAGCATATGGGAAGCACAAAGGATCCCATTGGGTCAGAGTACTACGGGAGTAAAGCCTGGTCCTTTACAAAGATAAGATAAGGTAAACAAGCTATCGTCAATTGAATTGGTTGAACAAACCAATTAGTTGCAGGAAACTGCCGCCTGCCGAAACGAAGTCCTGCGGCGGGTTCAGATAGTCTTTTGTACGAGTCCCCTTACACGGGCGTCCTAACGAACCACTAGAGATAACGAATTGCTTTGCTGCTCCCTGCTTCGCTTGAGTGCCCCTGAAAATTTGGAATAAATTATGTTTACACGATATATACCTAACAAATTCCCTCTTACAGTAACAAATATATTAAAATAATCCCAACAAAAAATATCAACGATGTTTGACAATGATAGTCTGGAAGCGACCAGACGTCGCTTCCAGACTACTGGGTTCATTCCTGGCCGAGATGTTTTTGTGAGAAAAACTTATTTTATTCATAGTATTTAATTGCATTCATGAATGTGACAAAGATACAATATTAGGAAATTCCTGTACATCATATAACCCGTAGCCTCATCACCGAAGAACTTGTAATCAGTATTTCAAATAGTTAAAATATGGAAAGTATTTTTTTTACAAAACTTCTGGAGAGGACCTACCTTATAAAAAAATATTTTTGGTAGTTAGAGATTAACATTTATTCATTATGGAAACAACTTAGCATCAACTAAGAAAAATAATTTTATTTTTGGCATTTTAGTGTTTTGAAGTCGATTTTCAGTTTTGTTCAAATCTTTTTTATGCACAATTTTTCTAAAGTCAAAGTTAGATGAGAGACCGTTTGTATTGTCGACTTGCCTCGAATTGCTTTAGAAAAAATATGAAACACATGCCTATAAAATTTGCAGGTACTAACTTGGTGACAATGGGACCGCCTTGGGATTATACTCTTTGGAATAAAAAAGGATTTTGAATATGGGTTCACAATTAACAGATAAATCGCGTAACAAAAGAAAACATACAGTCGAATTGACAAACTCCTCCTTTTTTGAAGTTAGTTAAAAATACACAAACTTGGAAAATAATTTTCAAACTTAAATCGTAACCAAACACGCAACGAAAGTTACCGTCGTGAAGCAACTACCAGAGTTACACCGTTATAAATCCATCGAACGCGACGCAATAGAACCAATTTCCAAGGTAGGCAATCTCCAAGGTAGGCAAGAGGAACATTAATCTTCTCTCAGATAAAACTGAAACTCCATTTTAACCCTAATACCTACTTTCACAGATTTCTGAGTGACAACAGCAGTCAATCACTAGTCAACATAAACATTAGGTTGACAAATCGATTTCAATTATTGGGTAGGATAATTTTAAAAAATGATATATTCAAAAATGGCGCGAATCCGGATGCTTTTAAAACGTCTCTAGTTTTTGTCTCATATAATGCGGTCTCCCTCAGTTACAAGCCACGAAGAAAGATTCTGAAGTTTATGAGATTTAATAATTTTTCAATAAAAAAAAAATCAAGGATCACTCTAAGATAATATATATACCTAATAATAATATAGTTATAATGAGAATAAGCACAGACACTGTTTACATAAAACACCGCTGAATTTGACAATATTAACATATATACAATATGACAATAAATAAAGTGCTTGAGATATATCTACTCAGACAAAATTAGGTAAATGAATATTAAATTTATAGAAATTTTCACACATTATAGTTTGACATCGCGCAGATATGCACACCTCAAACAAATGTCCAATTAGGAAGCAAATAGTTGTGTGTCAACCTTGTAAATATGAAATTGCAGTTATTTTTAAGTTAACACAAAATAGAATTTAATTTGAAAGGGATAAATGTCAACCACTAATATAAAACATCAAATAGTCCCAATCAAACAGCCTATAAATATTTATCGTAAGTTACCGAAATTTTCTGTGTGTTACACTACACGTTACGCATTGTAAACTACTGCGGGTGACTGACTGTATCTTGGATTAGCCGACACGTGGGCGTATCTATTTCCGGTCCGAGTCAACGTCCGCCGCGTGTAGTTGACGGCCTTCCGGACTGACCGCGCCGGCACCATTGGCATTGGGAGTATTAGCATTTAGCACACGTGCCATTAATATTGGACGTGATATAACTTTACTCGAATAGTTTATCTGTTCTGTGACTTTAGTGCATTGAGCATACGATTAAAATGTTAAAATAACAAAATTCTAATTGAGATACAACCAAATATTCTGAGCCGCCTTAACCTTACCTTACTGACTTTAAACTTAATTCACCTAAAATAAAAGTGTAAGTAATTAAGAAAGTAAGTGTATTTAAACAATAATACCTCTGTGTGGGTAAGGGGTTTGATAAACACATATAAACATCATCTCGAGTTTCCTTATAGGTAACGAAAGAATATCTTATCATTATCATTCTAGAAAATTTAACTGCTGATATACATTTCATTAGTATTTTGATAATTTTCATGTATAAAAAATCAAATGTAAAAACACTAAGCAATATGATGTACAAAATGTAACGTTAAAGCTATTTAGCCAATTACGTAATTCCTCAATATCTGAAAATCAAGATCTTAGTCCTTGTGGGAGTTTCGAAGTCGTAATACATTAAGAATATATGCGACGAATTACCCGTTTGCTTAATATCTACTTAGATATCTACGTCGATTGGCAACGCACGGTAACAATGACCATTTCAGTATCCATGATATTTATAGCATAGGGGTAAAAAATAATTTTTGCAGTACTTAATATATTTAAATCAATTTTTTTTCATTTGCTTGATAGACCTTTCGGTTATCGGCTGCGTAGACGTTAGCGGATCTAATTCCGTTCGCACTAAGTCAACGTCCTGTGAAAACAAACGACCTTGCGACCTTCATCAGCCATGTGGCATTGACAACGGCTTAGGCTAAACAGAAACAGCTGAATGACCCGTTAATTTGTTTACCTAATAAAAGTAAATAAGTTATTTAACAACTATAATACCGACTGCGTAGTAAGGAGCGATTACCATCAGCGGAATATAATCAAGCGGTTTGTCAAAAAGAGTCTAAAATTGGAAATTCAACCTTTTTTCTGTGTATAGTCCTATTTGACCTCGAGCGGATCTCGCTAATTTCGCATATAAAATCTATTTTTACTTCAGTGTTAATCAAACCAAAGAAAAAGTAGAAAAAAGATGCACTTAATAGAAAAAACGAATGCAGTTATTAAAGTACTTATAATATCTGAATTATAATTTATATTATTATAACATACTGGCCAAGCCGCATTAAATGTAGTAAAAGAGCAGGGGATTCCCGTAATAAGTACATAAACCTGACTTTTTACAGCTGAGTCCTCAGATGTTGACCATTGACAAACAAACCTGAAACCAAACAAAAGAGATTTGAATATTTATTTTCACTCACACGTTGCAGTTTTGTGACGTAAGGTGGACTAAGACTAATTGAAAGGGTAGATTGAAATATGTATAAATATATATTACTTGAAAGTATACAGTTATACGCCACTGTGAATAAAGTTAAATAAATGTTTTAATATCATATATTACCGTATTACGGAACATATCATATTAAATGTAATAAGATATTGTAACAAACGGTAAAGCTGTTTACTATAAATTAATAAGCTTTACCGAGCTTTACTCCCTTGAACTTACTAAGACATCAATATCAAATAACACCCTAATACATCAACACTTCCCAATATAGCAACAGCTTCATATAATGAATATAGTAATGTAATGGTCATAAAACTTTATAATAGATTGAATAACGAAATTAAACTTTTAACGCCTTGGTTCAAACAGAAATAAAAATACGGTTAGTTGAAAATTGTTAGTATATTAGCATTATTAGTTCAAAAAGTTGTAATTTCAGTGTATAAAACTATAAAATATCTACTTAACACCAATTGTAATGTTTGCATTGGAATTAATATTGTATTCATAAATACAATACTTTTACAACCTTCTTTCTTGGTGGAATATGAGAATCAAAATTTTTGTTCATATCGAAATATGTATGTCATATTTCAGGCATAATAAATCTTTCTTTGTACATATATTGATCCGTCAGTCTCATATCATAAAATACACGTAACATGACTCATAGGGATTCCCATGCTTGCTTTTAACTAGCCACCTGAATAAGAAAAATAAAACTTCAATCGAATTGACCCATCTTGTTCGTGTTTGACGTCATCTGTCAAATTGTATGCAAACAGCAGCAGCGCCTGTTGTCAAGTATTGGAATCCATTTTGTTATATATGCGATCACCTTTTTTTTATATATAAAGCACAGCAAATGACTCGACACCACCTGATGATAAACAGTAGAGGAGTCCATATGTGAGATAGCTAGTGAAGCATACGACATACTGCCCTAGCCACCCTCACCTTGCCGGCCCTTAAAGTGCTTTTTCACGCCTCTTTTAAAGGAACCCATGAACGCAAACAACGATCGAAACGTCTCGAAACGATTGAAACTTACACTAGAGGTACTGTTGTTTAAAATCTAGAACTTCCTTTATCGATTCGTTCGTTCGAAAAGAAAACAAATCAATTATTTGTGCTGTATCTAGAATCAATAGAAAGTGAAGCACTGACTCAAAAAATACTATTATATTGGATAGTAACGTCTTCAATAGAAATATGCCTTTGAAGTGTTTTGAAGCCAGTTTTTTAAAATGTATCTAACGGCCTTTGCCATAAACTATTTAGTTTATGGCAAAGGCCGTTAGATATATTTTCACACGATGATGCTTCTAACGTAAATGACATAATTCTCGTGGAATTCCGTTAGAGATTACTCATAACTCGATTAAAATTTAATTGGAAGTGTCAGTTCCGTGATTGGTCCCAGAACTTGCATCCAGAGCTATGTCAATTCTGAATAGTTTCAATTATTCAGTTGAAAATGTATACTATAGTAGCCGTACCAGCTAACATGATCTGACCTTTAAGTCTGTCCCTCACTTGAAATACACTTAAGTATTCCATTTCGATGGAAGAACTTTGAACTTAGTTACGCAACAAGTAAATGCTTATTTATACTACACGTTTAATTTAAACTTTAAACGGAGCATTTAATTTGCTGCAATATTTACATAATTCTTTTGTATAATTTAACAAAGTATGTATAATATTTAATTTATGAAATAACAAAAGTGCGTGACAGACGTGCAAGTAAGTAAACTTGTGTGTGTATGTAGTGTCACATCTTAATTTCGTGGATTACAAAACCGCGCCCTTTCGCGGATTATCAGTAAGTTCGTTGGCGATTCAAATCCAACATTAAATCGCTTATAGCTTGCCATGTAACATGTTTTTGCTTGCGCCGCAACTACTTTATTGGTTTTAGGATATGATGATATAATTCCTCAATCTAAATCACAAAGCTTTATCTATCGACAACATTGCGATTTGCGATACGGTTTGAGCAGTCATCACGTGTGTCTCTATCCTCAAACCGAGTAAAATTGCGAAAGACAAAGTTCGAGAGAATCGAAGGGTCAAAAAGGTCAAACAACCGATTCATCGATACATTTAATTTCGTGTATTTTGTGGTGCAATAAAGATGTTGTTTCATGTCAAAAAGGTTTGCTATATCGAGAAACATATGGAATACTTATTTCAGCATGCTTGGTGACGTGCATAAAGATTTTTCATTTTCATTTGTTAACGTTTTGTAAAATTCTTTTTTTTGTGTGATTCTCATAATTGTTACGTCCCTTACCAGTTGACCGGCATATCTTCTCGTAGCTCTATGTTCTGCTCTGCAATAAATTCTTTATTGCACAAAAAAGATGGATTTGATTGATTAAATGAATCAATGAATATGTGGAATAAAATGGTTTGCGGGTACTTCAAAACTAATCATATTAAAACAGTTCATCTGAAAAGAACTGTTATCTTCCAGCTTGTCTTGTAAATTTTTCCGGCTGAAAACAATGCTGTGATGACCATTCCTACACGCAACTCATTACTTTGTCGCACAATCAAGAAATGGCATTCTTTGCCAGCACACGTTTTCCCTCCTTACAATCGTTTGGTTGGTTTTATCTGCGTCCCCTGTCGACTTATCGTATCGAAGCGTCATTTTTATTATATAGGTTCGGTGATTTATAATAAGATCAACAAAATTTTAAACATCTACCCAATGACATTACGTGACTGTAAATCTCACACTGCGGATTGGCTTAAAGGTTTGACCTACAATGATACCGAAGAGTTCTTCAGTAGTTGCTTATAAAGTATTTTACTCCTTCACACACACATACACACACACGCACGCACGCACACACACACACACACACGCACGCACGCACACGCACACACACACACACACATGTATACACTTAGTGATCCATACTTCACAGGCTCACTCTCACACTTATATCATAAGTTGTTTATAAATTGTGCAAACTTTGATACTGGGACTCTGTATTCTTTTTACTGGAGGTGGGCGTTAATGTCTGCGACACAGTTTTATTTTAAACTAATGTAGCCATTATCGTTTACTTTTTTATGTATGCCTATTTTTTTTGTTCCAATAAATAAATAAATAAATAAAAAATAAATAAATAAATCCTGGGTCCTTTAAAAGAGGCGTGAAGAAGCATCTTGAAGGTCGGCAAGATCAAGTTGGCTATTGCAATGCATAGTTTCACTTGCATTAACCAACTTTTTATTTGGACTCCACTTCTGCTTACCATCAGGTGAAATGGAGTTATTTACTCGATTTTTTTATAAAAAACAATCAACTTCAGCCGGGTGTGACTGAAAGCGTCGTCCGTGTAATCAGATGACAGCTATTTAAACAACCATTTAAAATTACTTTCTCGTTACCAAAAAGAGAAATGCTAAACATCTCTCATAGTATTTTTTTACTACGTTTCTTGTAAGTACACATACATAAAAATATCCATTTAAACACTCCTTGCCTGTTTAGACACTGTCAAACTATTTCGCTGCAATTGTGCGCCATAAGAATATGAACATAAGGCACTAAGAAATACTTTGAAATGGCCCATTTTTATTCTCTCGTAATATTAAAAAACATTGGAACCAGCAACTGTCTCAAACACTCAAATTCAAAAGAATACAATTAAATGGTCGCTATGAAACTTTCAACACCTATAAGAATAACTATTATCCAAATATGCAATAACTGCCCCTTAGGCATTTTTTTTTTAAATTCCAAATCTAAAACGCAGCCGACACTAGACAAGACGTCTACGAGCGTTATACGCCGAAATGAGATCCAGTCCTATACAATTATTAGGGATGCGACCTAATAAAGATTATTAAAAAAAAAAATTCAGGTAAAGTAATCGATTATTTACACCGATTAATAGTACTGAATGGATATATCCCTCTTGAAAACCAAGATTCGACCTTTAATGATCTATTTTAATATGGGCAGACTGTTGTTCCTCAAAATATTTGAATTAAAGCACTGGAAACTATAGCGTATTGTTCAACTTTGTCACCAATTTTTTTTTACTTGAAGGTTTGTTGTTTTGTTAGTTGTTTTTTTTTAGTTTTTTGTTTTGTTGTTTTTTATTTATTTTTTAATTCAAAAAATGACACAGTTGTGAATGATGAAAATATGAGCAAATCAAATAATAATCGATGTTTATTCGTTTTATCTTTTATTACCGTTTTATTGTCGTTTTATTTATTTTTTATTTATGAAAAATTCTCTAATTTTTATCAAATATCCAATTCTATATTGGGAATCTATCTATAGTAAAAAATATTCGCCACAACAGCCTACATGACTGCATGCATTACTTTAATCATGGTTATACCTTCTGCCTTTCTCGTGCCGTCCATCCATTCCATTGCCGTCCCATTGTAACAGTTAAGCTAACATAACCGAATCCACAATTTGAATTACATTTAATCTATAAATACCCTACATACAAGACAAAAGATATTAGTCGAGAACAAGTTAGCGCGTTCGGCAAATCACATAAGAATTGATACCATAAACTTATTTTCTGCAAAACAAAAACTTTGCTTTCCCATGCAGATTCTTAGCATTGAATACAGATTAGCTATTACTCCTAAAATAATTATTGTTAGTGTTATGATTCATGAGGTTATTGTCCTTGAACAATTGTTTCTTGAGCATTCCATTTTTTCCGCCATCAAGATTGGTATTTTCTTAAGAGCTTTAAAAGTAATTTTATAACAAATATTAATATAAAGGGACCACCACTGAGATCGGTCTTAAATGTGTACCGCAGTGCAGTGTTCTAAACTGAGGAACTTTAAATTTTTGATTTTACGATTCTCATCGAGCGCACTTTCTTTTGTTCTGCCATTAGCTTAATACCCACACTAAACTAAATAATTAACTACCTAAAATGGTACAAGAAAACCTGTCTCTACAGTCGGAAAAATACGACATGCGTTTAAATTTATTACGTAGACAACTTGTTGTAATATCAGTAGTTCTTGTAATAAATTAAAAAATAAAGAGACAGATATATCTCGAGTCGCTCGTGCGACACACAATCCTTTTTCCTTCTCACCAAATGTTAATATTATATTATTTGAGTGAAAATGTCAAATAATACATGAATGTCACGAAGCTGATTTTTCGACCCTTACCGCGATGTTAACAAAAAGAATAGGCACGTGGTTACAAAAGGGATTTTGCCGACTTGCCAAGAAATTGGAAACAAAAAATACAAGTGTACATGCAATAATCAACCTAATACGATTTACTTTTAGGAACACTTTATCTCGAAGATGAAGCAGGTACTTTCAAAAAAGGACGACCAACCATTCGAGTCAAAGTTCAACCCGAAATGCATCGAGCTGAGTTACTTTCAGCTTTATGCAATATAGGTATGTAATGTTTGAGGCCCAAAGTCGATATTTGGTTGCTAAGCATTATGATTTGAGGTATGGTTGTTTTTTATGGTGTCGTGTGTCATATTGTGCAGGATTGTATTGCCATGCTCGAAGTGAAATGGTTGCCTTGTATGTAGGTTTGTTTTGTTTCAACATTGCAATGGTAAGCTAACTTTTAGAATACCTAAATCTATTTTATTATTAGAATTTGAACTGATAATCGCTATCAAAAAACAAAATATAAATCCACACAATAATTTGATGACATCATGACTCAAATCAGATACGATACAATATTTAGAATATATTAGTCCGATGACCTATCTATTGTCGATATTTAAACTATTGCGTCACACCACAAGTCGCAACTATGATCGTATATGATTAGACTGTTAGATAATTAACCGCTCCACAAAGCGAGCCATCCAAACATAAATAGTAAGTTAGATACCAAATTCTTCATAAGAATTGATTTAACGTGATTATATGACGGTTTTATAGAATAATATTAATATTAGTAAGTAATAGTGCCTTTTAAATTTATACAAAAGGAAAGCGAATTGTAAGGTTGCATAAATAAAAATGATTTTTCATTATTTCATTTAATGTCAAATAATAAAAAAATATTACATCATTTCTCACACAGTAAACTGAATAAAATAACAATGTTCCCGATTCGATTTCGTTTGGTTTAAGAAGGGGAGGCTTACATGAACCAATTAGACTGAGGCCCTGTTTCTTGAAGGGTACAAGTCTTGTAATACAAGGGAGCCGCCATTGTAACTATAAATTATTATTTAACAAGAGTAGCGCTACAAGAATTACACTTCTTGACTACAAGGTGCTAATTAATTATGCGTGTGTGAGAATACACGTTGTGCCCAATTTCTGTAAGGTCACATGTACTAGGTTAATTTAATAAAAGGGTGTGACCAGAGTAGCTCTTTTAACACAAGTATGTTCACTAAAAGTTTTTATTTTTGGCTACATATTACATAATGGGTATGTGATAAATTCCATATGTAACACAAATTCAGTCTCTTTTAGTTTATAATCTACATAGTTAACATTATGATAAAAACATTTGTAACAGCCTCGAGGCTTCGTAATATTTTGTATTAACATAAATTTAGCTAATTAATAATCAAATTAAGCTTGTATTTTAATACTTAACATAAATTTTTATGTGTTGCAGAGACATCATACAAACCTTGAGACGAGAGAAAAATTTAAAATGTGATCAAGGACGTTATTAACACTTTTAACATTTATTTTCATTATCAATTGCTAGTTTAAAAGATTTATTCCAAAAGGGCCTTTACATAAGTTCATTTTTTAATAAAATTCAAATTGGGAGTAAGCAAAAACAAATAACAATACCTACTTAAATAACATTATGCGTTCGTCGTAACATACTTATATGTCGAATTAACATATAGCTAAAAGCATTATCAAATTAGCTCTTCGGAAAAATCCCTTCAGGCCTTACAAATAACCGTTGTATACGCAATCAGCAAAAAAAGGATTTCATCTCTTTTATTCTAATTTAAAATGTCATTCGAACGAACGTGACAAAACACCGTATAACTAATACAGAATGTATAAAATGGTTGTTAGCAAGAACCTATATGAGGCAAGGCTCCCTTAGTTATATAAGGGCATAAGTCAACAATTCTGTTTTAAATACTTAGAGTACAAAATCAAACTCAACCAATTATAGTGTACATATAAAAGAATAATTCTGCTTAATTTCACATTTATATCTTAAACAATAAGCATTTTATTCAAGAAAATAAGCTGGAATGTGGAAACTTTAAGCGCTATTTCACAAAAACATGCTTGTTTGTATATAGTTCTATATACTTGTTATCTTGACTTGTACCTTTCAAGAAACACCCTGGATTGGACGCACCACAGTCGGCAAATAACGAATAACGAAAGTACATGTATATCACTTCACTTCGACGGACGAGCTCGTCAATAGTAAATATTTCTTTGTTTAGTATTGTTATCGTGGAGTCACTTGATGTGATTTCTAACAACACAAACATACTGTTATGTAATTTTTTACCCTATAAAATTTTTTTGATAAATTATTGTTTGAATTTGTCTACGAAATCACCTAAAATATCTAAAAATCTTTGACCTAAGCTAATCCACTCTCTTTGCGTTTTCAGTTCCAACTCCCTTATTCTGTTTCTCTCTCTTTCTCTTTCAACTTCCGCATAATGCTTTTCCATCTTGAATTTTCTCCATTGGAATTCGGAATTATGAAAATTTGGAGCACCATCAGCCTCTGATAAGGACCGCCTTGTCGCGGAACGGTGATTTCTCCGCATCGGCCCCTGAGGAGACATTTGAGTCCTCGTTGATGGAGGTGACTCATATCCGGAAGTTCCAGGATGGTTCCATGGCTCCGTATCTGTAGAGTGGTACAAACATTCATCTTAAAAAAATATTTACGAATGCATACCCATTAAATTTCACACACGAGGAAAGTTCCCATCATATTGGTAATAATGAATAAAGCTTAAAAATGCTTTGGTGTCGTCGCTTATAGAACATCATTAATGATTTACATTATCCGAAAACTTACCTCCTTCCCCATTTGGACTATTAGAAGCTGGTATTTCTAACTTAATTAAAGTACGCTCAGGAGGATGCTGTGATGAGTCTTCTGACGCAGGTGGTAATATGGGTGTAGCCGTTGATCGTCGTGTAGCCGGAGAAGTTGTTACTGTAGTTATCAAGTCCTTAAAACCAATGAAGAAATACAATTCTTAAATAACAGCAAAGAATGCCTTTTCAAAATATATGTAAAGTATTTTTCCAATATGGAACCCACATAAGAGCATCCAGCTTCCGGCACTTCTGAGCTCAGGATCGGTTCGCCAATTATACCTAGTACACGATTTTCAACGTCTGTCAGCTTAATGTTAGTGCCTGGACCACCATTTGTTGTAGACAGTGCTTTCGAAAGTCTAGTAGCTTTTCTTTTGGTATTATTTTTTAAGTCACTCCATACCTGCGTAAACAATAAACAAGTGTATTAACACAGCCTTAGCGATGATTTCAGATTTTTACTCAATTTAGTAGTCAACATTTTTTATTACCTTTTTCCACTTTTCTATAGACTTCATTTGGATCGGACCTGCACCGGCACTGTTAAGGAGGGAGGTTAATTGTTCCCAATGCTGCATTGCGAGTAGTCTACCCCTAGCGTTGTCGCAAGGTTTGGCGAGGTCCCCGTGCCTGATAATTTTTAAGACAATTGGGGATATGTCTTAATTGTAAAATTTAAAAAAGTAATGATTGGTTTTTATTACTTACTGCTCCATGAATGTTACTATCATCTCAAACTGTAAAGGGCTAGTTTTCATTTTTTGTCTAATAAATGTTAACCTGAAATCAATAAATAACAAAAATATTGCTTTATGCAATGCTAACCGTTCCTCCCTTAATAACCCCCCAGCACTTACACTTATTATTACACAATACAAAATCTATTGTCTCTGATTAAGGATTTACTAAGTATAGCCTTTATAAAATTAATAATTAAAATATTGCTTATTTTACATGAAAAACTTACTTTTTGGGAAGTAACACAAAACAGATAATAGATTTTCTATTGTGGAGAATGACGAACCACGTGGGCTGATATGAGACAAAATGTTGATTAATTGTAATCGCGTTGAAAAGAGAGCAAAACTCTCGTTAACTTTAATATAACTATATAACTATATCGTAATATAACTCAGAATATATTTGTTAAAATTAATTTCTAACTAATCAAAGTAGATGTGGATAAAATTCCTATCTTTTATATAAAAAAGATTATTTTGATAATTACAACCAAATAGTAAAAATCTTCCTAAGGCCGTATTCTACCAAGCATTGTCAATATCAAAAATTTGAAGGGGGAAACGTCAAATTTAGCACTTTACACTTCAGCAGTTCTTAGCATTTTAGAAACGTCAATTATTCTGCCATTTTCAAATTGTCAATTATTAAATATTATATTTAAGTTTTAACATTATAACAGAAGAACTTTCGACTCAAAATTATTATCAATTTTTTTGTAGATTGAAAAAATCGGCCCTAAGCCTAGAATAATTAATCTAGAAAAAGTACTATGATTATAATTAAAAATTAAATCATATTACTTAGGGATAATAATATTATACTTTATTGGCAGTTAATTTTCGTGCTGACTGTATTGGACATTCCGGAACCATAGAAACTGGTTTGATCTTTACACGATTACAAATTTCTCTTTCATCTTCAATTAATGATTTTCCAATCACCCTACAATAAAATCGTTTGATGAAGATATGTGTTTATATGAGATAATTCTAGAAACAGAAGGACTTTTTAGAAGAACACGGGATATAATAGAAACCCAGTAAAGTTGCCAACAAGAAAAACCTTTAACCCCAAAGAGTCATCTTCATCAAGGGCAAGCACATAATAATAACGCATACTTTGATTAATCAAATATTTATTTTCTTTAAGAAATATGTCTATTGTTTTTTTAAATGAGGTCACTCGACTCGCGTGAGTTTAAAATTAGAATCTAAAATAGAATAATTGATACTGACTTGAATTCAAATAAACAAAATATGTTCGATAAATTCCAGTGTTCGGGAAATCATTCTCTCTCACTTATTCCCAAAGCCGGAACGTTTTCAAATAGACGTCCCTTAATAAAGGTACATTGAATAGAGGCCAAATCAGCATAAAATATGAGCGGAATCCGATGCCCAAGTTCAATGAACCGTCCTTATCTTGAACGCAAACTTATCTATCTACATCTTAGCTTGCGTGAACTTGATCGATAAAACTCGCCATAAAAAAATGTCAACTTTATACCGGACGATATAAGGCACATTTTTTGAACTGAACATTTCGTTGAAGGAAATCTAACGAACGACAAAGTCTAAAATGCGCAAACATGCTACTTACATTTGGTTGGATTAGATTAATTTAGGGGACCGGTCAAGGCACAGTGGCGTTTTGTATTGCGATATCCGCTAAAAGATAAATAAGAAGTGGTTTTTTAATTAACATGTTTCATTCCTTATGAAGATTTGAAGAGCCTCTGTCTAACAGTTGAATAATGAGTAGGTAAGTTTAGAAATTATTTAATAAAACATCAACAAAACACATCTTTTCGATAATTGCTTTCCTAGTAAGAATGACGACACTCGTTATCGGTTTATTGTTATAAGAAATCGGTAACATACGATAAAGTCAAAGACCTAAAACCGTATTACAGTTTTAAATGAATTCCTTGTCAATAAGCAAACCTCCCAAGGTTAAAAACAAGCGTTTATAATTGGACAATCATTTTCAAATCAGCGATCCAGTTACCAAAGGACTTCCCCCTGAACCATTTCCTTAGTCCGACCGCTGGCGACCTAAAAATAAAACGCTAGCAACGCGACGCAGCGAGACAATATACCAAGGCAATATTTGTTATGTATGGGACTTTGATTATTATACTAGTTTTATTATGATATTATTTGGTTATTATCTTTACTACTTATAGGTTCGCCTTTGGGATTTAATTTAGTTATCCCTTTGATGTTGCAAATAAACATTATCAAATACTAAAGACTTTATAAATATTTGCCACATAGATCTTTGTTTCTGTATTCGTAAATATATATACTGACTATCCAGTCTTCTATTTTGAACAACTTCATTTAGAAATATAATGCTATCTAATTTAAATAATCCCAATAATTATTTATATCAAAATTTATTTTGACAATCGTCATTCTTATTAATAAATATAATGTTAATGAACTACTTTATAATAATTGAAGTAATTGGCATGATATGTTATATGCTCAATGATTTTATTTAATATAATCTACACAGATTAGCCTGTGGTAATTTCTAAGCAACGTTTAACTGAGGTTGGAGTTATTAATAGTGTCAATAATCATAATATTTTTCGAAATTACATTTCAAAATAATTACTACGAATGTTATGCCATAAGAAAACAATCCACTATGGTATCCATATCAATTAGGTAGTAGATATAATATTTGCGCAGCATTTATAATATATACATAAAACATCACATCGCTCATTTGAAACAAAAACAATAATAGGAAAGTGGAATCAGTAATATCATGCATCCAACAGATTTAGATCTCACGATATCTAGGGGTCACAGCCCCCGCGTAGTAGCGTGAGGGACCTTGCGTCACTGGCGTATAATACGGTCATCCAGAGATTGAAGAACTACGATTCGGGTTAGTTTCCTTCCGTTTAGTCGGCGTGTATTGGCTGTAAGATTAGCAAGGGGGGTCAGGTTAGGACGGGTACGAGAGCAGTTCCGGGCGAGCTCTACGCGCAGCCTCCGCACTATCGAGCGGCCGCACCCGCCCCACGTGCTCCATTCACCGGTGCTCCGCCACGTGTGCTCACCATATCCAACAATATTTTTTTATATTAATTGATACAATACAATAAAATATCTTTTATTGCATAAAATAATATAAATATAACAAGAAACCTAAGAAGACCTTAGGTGAGGTAAATAAAAAAAATCAATAATCACAAAAAATAATAATTTAATGGTAAATATTGGCAACAACATGTTGCTAATAGAGTAAGGAATAAGTATAATTAAACCAAGTATTTTTAGGTGTAAATGAATGAAAATATAGTGATAAATGCCATAGTTATCACCTGACCACTCTGAATAGCATTTATCGTATCAATCATCGATCAATAGAAATAAAGTACCATCCGCGGGTGAAATTAATTATTTAAAATAAAATTGTGACGAGCATTACCGAAGGTTAGCAATTTATTACCAAGTTATAAGTGGTACGAAATTAAAGCTGCCTAAATTACACTACAGCGACACATTTCGACGAATTTCCTCGTTCGTCGATCACAAGAAAATTGTGTCAATTCTCGACAACAAAGCTTGGTTGATTTCACTGCAAAGTCCTGTGGAATCACCACGATTTATAACTTAACTTTCATTAACTCTACAAAGTTGAGGAAAATGGGTACCGGTTTTTCATTAGAGCAAACTGCTGGCTTTCAGGAATAAACATCGAAAAAGATCTTCTATAAAATAATTGAACGCTTTAAGCCAATTGGTAACAAATGCACAGTAACGTTTGAAATCAAATCGTGTCAATCGATTGATCAATTGCTTTCGAACTTTATGAATACTATCCTACTTTAAAGGATGAAAATTGGGTAATTAAAATAAATAATATTAAGATAACCATTCTGAAACACATAACAAAACTTTTATTTTTGAGAATTTTTGAAAAGGGTACAAATCTTGCTGACAGGACAAGGTTTGTAAAACAGACGATTTAAATTATACCAAATGGTAAAGTGTTGTGTAAAATAAAATTTAAAAAAAAAATATTTTATTTTGTTGGTCGTACTGTAAACGGCAATTTTTTGGCATTTTTTCCATAATTCACCCCACCCGAGTGAAGTCGTGGCGTGCAGTTAGTTGATTCATCATCAACTTATTATTAAGTAGTACTTTTATAATTATATAGTATTTAAATATACTTACGTTTTAGTAATAACAAAGTTCCTAAGATTGTATGCGCGCCACCGCGTGCATCCATCATCACATATGAAAAGTACGAATGAATAACCTTTTAACTTACTAACAGTACTTAATAATGTAAGTTCAATTTGATTAAATAACAAACATCCAAAAAAGTCTAAACTACAAGTATTCAAACATCACTAAAAGTCTGATACAATACTGTTCAATGTGGTAGGTACCTACTAATTGCTTCAACTCGTCAATAGACTACACAATCACCAGTATCAAATGGACCAATTAATTTTATTAATATTAATGTTTCGCTGCGTACCAGATTCAAGAAAAAAATATTATTTTGACGTTTCGCTTATAGCGCTGAAATGACAGAAATTGAAACTAGTTTCGTCATGTCTGTCAGTTCTTTGTCAAATAAATATTTATTTATAACAATTACTAAACAGAAATTACGCGGAATCTGATTGTTAAGCGGAAACACTGAAGTCGAGAGAATTGAATAATAGGTATTTATAAAATATATTGCTGTCGCGCTGTACCCTAACCGACCGAATTATCGTGTGCGATAGGGACAACTGCAACGCGGACCAAAAATACCTACAAAAGTATACAATATCTACGTTTGGTAGTCCCCTGTTTCCTACTTTAAAACTGGATGGTGTCGTTATTATTTTCACTAAATTGAAGAAAGTCTATGGCCTTGTTCCTATTAACAAATAGCGTTTCTATTAATAATAGCTTTTTTCTATAATCTCCTCAAATTTGTTTGCGAGGTGCCTGAGCACAATATAAATTTCAGAATTCAGTCACATCTCTTAAAATCATAGACTTATGAAAGGAAAACAGGGACATGGTAATAGTAGCATTAACTAGGGAGGGGACTACGATTGTATGGAAAAAAATCCCCACTGTTTCTCTCAACAAAACCACACGTAAGAAACATACATAAAAGGGTAAGTTATCATTCTCTACTTTCGCATCATCTGTAAACTACTAGGTACGCATACTTAATTTTTGCTTACATGGAAACATGGTACACCTATTTCATAGTTGTTTTAATTTTAGTTTTCTACCTAACTGAAATATTGGTTTCTACCTTAGTTCACCTAACTGGACTACTACTGAAATGACAAAGCAAATTGTTTTGTATCCTTGGACGATATGAACGTGACAAACCATGCATATCACCTTATGACATTAGCGTTTATTTTAGAACTTCCTGTTTATTCTCAAATATCAATTATTCGACAACCAAATTTGCGGTTTTGCATATTAGACTTTACTTATATAAAATGCATTCAATGTGGAATCGGAAATGATAAAATTATAATTGAATTACATAAAACAAAGAACATTCTTTATATGATTAATAAATTTAAATGCACACTAGTTGAATTTCATTGTATAGTTTCCTCGATACCATCGGTATATACATGTAATTATACTTACAATAGTCGTACTTTATACATCGCATACTTTGTTTAGCTAGAAATTGGGATGATTCGAAATTTTGGTCCTAGGCAAAGTATAGCAACAAATTATTGCCAGCATTTTTAAATTAAAAAAACTTTGTGTAAAGCCTGTCTGAACATGGTTAAAGTTAACATAAATAATATATTTGGATTAGTTATCGTAATACCAGTAGATATTGGCAGATGGCAGAAAGTCTACGAACAAAATGGCACATAGATACTGTAATTACATGTAAAATAACTTTGAAAATAAAATGTCTTGAATTTTCATATAAAATACGAAGAAACTTTTAAAATAGAATAGAATATATTTTTATTGTACATCAGCTAATTCAAGAAGAGAAATACACAAAAAACTTTTAACTAATTTTGTACAAACGGCGACGTTATCGCTAAAAGCGATTTAGACCCATTATTACCTATTTCGCTTTTACTATCAAAGCTCGATACGAGTACAAATAGTAAGTATATCAAATTGCTGGACTCACGTGCCTACATCGCCACGTCACTAAATAATTCTGCGTGGATCGAATATAATCATACAATGTTATGAATAATTCATGTTACGCAATTACGTACATAGCGCATTATTATGAGATTTTATAGTTCCTTCCTTTAAGTTTTTCTATTCACAAGATGCCGATGAATGCATGATTATGATTTGATTACATGCTTTTGAAGAAAGAAGTTGCGCCGTGTAAATCATGTATATATTAATACGTATAAAATGTATTAATATATACATGATTTCTATTAAAAAAGACGAAAATTAACTTAAATGTTTTCAATTTTGACAAATGTCAATTTTATACAAAATCAACCGTCAGTTAAAAAGATATGTAGGTAAGTATTGAAAAGACTGCAAGGAAAATAATTGATATCCAAAGAAACTAACAAATTAAAACATTTATTACTTGATTATTATTAATTTAATTTATTAAATATAACAAATACATCTTCCTTCCTTCCATCCATCATTGTCCTGAAACGATCGAGATAAATTCTCTGATGACCTCACATATTGACGTCTGAAGCGTGACAAATGTAACAATGTCTCTTTGAATGGTATTACTCATGTGAAATCTTAAAGTTTTATACTTATAAATTTCGTCTTGAAAATCCTATACTATTTATCCGTATAATTCAAGCACAACAAAATTTTAACTGTCTCGAGGTTCCTGGGAGTATATCGCGGCTCGTCAAATTAACATAGAATCGTGTTCCTAACCCTAACCACAAAGATAAAGCTGAAATTCTTACGCAAAGGTGCATTCAAAATATTTCAACTGCTAAAGCTACTGTTAGAAAAATCTAATATATAGGGTAATTTACACGACGATGTTCACCTAATATTTCTCTTAATAAAATTACTTAAATAGACTCGTGTTGGATAGGATACGACTTGAAAAATACTGGATTAACCTCTTTTT
Source organism: Acentria ephemerella (assembly GCA_943193645.1). Lineage (NCBI taxonomy): Eukaryota > Metazoa > Arthropoda > Insecta > Lepidoptera > Crambidae > Acentria > Acentria ephemerella. Next base: position 1,728,033 of record OW971886.1, on the reverse strand, counting down.
TGAGCTGAGCTAATATAATGTCCCACTTCAAATGAGGCGAGACATATCAACTGAAGTTCAGCAATAAGCTTTATGTTCTAGTACAATATCACCTCGCTCGATCCGACTATCTCTCTCACCTTATAGGTTACTTAGCAAGAGTGAGTAACACGGCTAACACGGCTTTTATTATTTTGAGCCGCTCTTACATTTTGCCGTGATATCCGGGACAAATCTACTACCCATTGTATGTTCTACTCAACACTAAAATAAACACTGCTGTCTTTATATCACGCAAAACCACCGCCCGCCACTTTCTGTGTGACATATACTATACTAATACGAACATTACAAAATTTCCGGTACCGCGAAATTCCCGGCACCGTCTCAGTAGCTTCTTTTAGTATTCTAGAACTTCTGACACAGACATCTCTCTATATCCATCTCTATCTACTTATCTCGAAGACAAATATTTACTATTAAACTTAATCTTTACGCAGGAAAAATAATCCAACAACTTAAACTGTCTAAGTTATGTAATTTACAGCTATCATTATCGCAAGACGTAAATTCAACCACAGTCATTTTACCTGTTTTTACAGTAGTGTTTATATTATTTTGTGGATTTAAACATTTCACGATTCTCAATGACGTGTAAAAAAATGATTTACAAGCAGATGACTTTGATTGACGTATAATAAATGACGATATATGTACAAAATTTGAATAATATATTTTGACATTCAGAATCAAACCCAGTACCCCTGTGTTAGTTTCAATCGTATCGAGTAGTTTCTATCGTAGTTACTTTTAGCTGAACTAATTCTTATAAAAAGTAATTTCCAATATTTCATAACACAGGCGCTCTTTTTATACGATTTGGCAGATGATGACAAACAAAATCATGACGGTTTAATTCAATTGTAATGTACACCGGGCATACACAGTGAGAATTCTTCGCTTTATCGTAACGTAACCCCACCCACTACTAAGATGACTAAATGCACCTCGCAATCGGAGAATTTTCAAGGATTCCATCATCCATAAATCCATCAAGATCTTTTTTTTAAAATTGTTTTTAACCCACACGTAAAATTTAGACTTCTACATTATACGGAATTTCGTTTATACCAAGTAAAAATAAATTTATCCAAAACTTTTATCGTCTGTAGCTGTACGTGCCTTACAGTATATGACAGACTGGAACAGCTGGTCGCTTCCTATTTGTCGGACCATCAGCTTATTTGGACAGTCGTAGCCGCTCTGAATACGGGCAATGGATTCAATGCACCCAGCGCGTCCGGCTAACTTATCTATTGTCTATGTATAATTTGTCTATAGATAGCTTCCTGCTTGAATCTGACGAGACGTTAATATGTTATTATCATTGTATTTTTTATAACAGAGGCGTACCTGTGTTCTTATCACAATATTATAATATCTATAGAGAATGTAGCAACAGATATTACTTAAGCAGAATATACAAATATGACTTTATACGATATAAATACTATTTGAGCGCTACCATTTTATTAAATTTTTCCATATTATTTGACGAACCTAAATTATTAAATTGGCGAATCAACAGATAATTTATTGGTCAAAACTGATTTCGCTATAATAAACGCAGCCTTGTTTATTTAACTTTAAGACTTTTTTTGAGAAAGAACGAAAAGAAAATGTACCTAATCGTTAATGAGCCCCAAACAAAAATAAAAGCAAGTCAACTAATTCTGGGTTTGAATAATGTATCTACAAAAGCTTACCAAAACTTTGATTTTGACATATCGCATGTACAATAATAAATAACATTATATCGCCCCAAATTCATCCGAAAAGTACGTAAAGCGTAAAATGAATAAGAATGTTTTAACAGTAAGGGCAAATTACATCAACACTAGCCCCCGTGTCAAAAATGTCCCCGTCTGACACAAATGTTATATAGCATACACCTTCCCCGATAAATTGATTATCAAAAACAAAACAAAAAAATAATTCCAACTAGTAATTCTGAGATTACCCCTTACAACCTCACAAACTTTACCTCATTTATAATATTTAAATAACTAGGTATAATATTATCTATTAGGTATCGTTGTAAAACATTGATATTGTTTACGCAATGGTTTAAAAAGTGCTAGGTATAGTAAATATTATTACAAATCTATGTAATACAAATAGAAACTTTAATATAATAATTTTAGGGTTATGAAATTCCGTATCATGTACAGTCTACCACAAAAAAGTGGTCACTTTTGGTACATGACTTTTATTACGAAAGCACTAAGGGTCAAAAATGGCCCGAAATTCGATGATGAGTGGTGGAGCATGGTTCAATTTGTAAATGCAATGTTAAACGTTTATCGCTCTTGATAAGCAGCCCGGACATATTTACCACCCACAAGCGTTCGCAAAAGATAACAATAATTGAAGGAACATTGAGTATAACATATTTTGCGAAAAACTGTCACAAAATATATATGCTTTGTTATTGACAATGATAAACTGTATTGTTTATTGGTAGTATTTCATGGACTTTTTTGATATTGTATATATATCTTTTAATCATATATTGGTCCATATTTCGTTGTGCACAAACTAAATTAAATTTAAATTATCCGCATCTCTTTCATTCTAATCCAATTAGAAGGGATAGAATGCTAAGTGTCGCCATTTTAGAAACGTCAAACGACGACACCGACCATTTTAGTGTACTAATCTTAAATTTAATTTAGTTCGTACATAACAGAATCGGGGCCAATACCTACCTACTTACCCTTTGTGTCCCATTTACAATATGTAGATAGGAATGTTTAATCTGCTCTCTTTGAACATCAGTGGGCGCAAAAGATTTACGCCCTGCCGCGGTCTAATGCAGTTCTATCCCGATCGTATACCCAGAAGATTATCTGATCCATATCCATATTGGCGACAACTTAACTAGGCGGCATCGTAATTTTGTTTTGATTTAAAGTCTATCTAGAAATGCAAAATTAATTAATTACGATAAACAGATAACCTTTGCAGTTTTACAGTTCACTGTTGTTTATGTTCCGTTTGTTCATAAATTACTTACATAAAAGATTACATAGATAGCCTATCTATTTAAATGTTCATGTAAAATAGTCGTAAGTTATTAGTTAGTGCAATTCTGTCATAAAGACCCGCGCAGTTCTTACTCGCATAGGTGTCATCATTTATAAACCTATGTTCAAACTATTCTTTGAACAATCTTCAATGGCCCAAGCGAAGACACCATACTGACATTACAGCCGCCGTATAACCGCTTGCTACCCGCTCGTACAAACGACTTCAAAAAAAATGTTCTAATTTAGACTCTAAGTTACTTTTGAATGTTTGTTACGCGATTTTTCTGTTAATTGTGAATCGATTTTCAAATTTCTTTAAAGTATATTTCTGAGGTGTATTGTCACCAAGTCAGGATATGATGATGGAATCACAGGGACGACAAACAGACAGACAAGTGGACAATACTGATTATCCCTTAGTTTTGACCTGAGAAACTCAGAATTATGAAAAAAGGAATGTTTTTTTGAAAATCATTCAATGTAAAATGTTATCAAATTCAAAATTATTTTTTTGGCGTTGGAGCTAAGTTGTTTATGTAAACAATACAAAGTGAGGCTTAAAATGTATAACTTCTTTCATTAAATTATTTTGCCGTTTTAATATTTTGAAGTCCGTTTTTAGTTTTGTTTTAATAATTTTATGAATGTATAAGAAAGGTAAAGTATCTAGATTTTGGATGGAAAATGTATACTAAGATTTCCATAGCTTGTAGATAATCATTAATAAAGTAATATCTTTAGATAGTTTTTATGATACTGAAGTTGTTGAGGATGTTTTGACATTGATTCCAAAAAGCAACATACGACATACGACGAGAACATAAGCGCTCTGCTATCGATCCCGGACATTCAAAATATGTATTCTCAAACACGTAGGTGCTTCGACAGGTACGTTAAGCAATTGATATAGATTTTTATAAAGCTTACCAACAACACGTATTGGGTAAGAAAGTGATCATTTCTTCCAAAAAACATAGTCACTACTTCACTTTGCATAAGTACCCAACAATAAATTGTGGCGATTGGACACATTTATAAGCTAATATTGATTATATTATTCAGAGCTACATCTTACATCATCATACCTTAGTTACCTTGAAAATTACATAAAGTCAGTTGGAAAACTCAAGTTGTAACAACATTCCTAATGTTTATACCGAGAATAGCGAATTGGCCCTCGATGGTTCTACATACTAATTAATCAGACCTTGCATGTTCTTATTTGTCATACAATAGAAATCGTTAATAAATGTAACCCCCCCCCCCCCCCCTGCAACTTCAAATCTATAAAGTTGCGTAAGCAGAAGTCAGATAAGGAAATTAGGAAACACATTAATTTAATTGTTTGATAAACGACCGCTATTCGTCATTCCATTTCATGTTTTTTTATTTCTAATTTGTTAACTATGGTGGACGTTCCGTGAAATAGATAGTTTAATGCTGCGTCAGTCTCTTTTTTAGATATTTTCATACTGCCCTCACGCCTACAATTTTATAAAACCGATTTTCAAACCGTTTTGTATTGGTTTCAGTTAGATAGGTAGCCAAGCACCAGTTGTGTGAAGGCAAAGGCAGATCGGAAACTCTACGCATTCATTGATTACGAAATTTTCGCTTCGTTGATTAGTAAACCCCCACCATTATTGTTTGTATTGATAATATTACAAACAAAGCACTATTCTTCTTCTTTCCTACTTAGGAGTACACGTGCATAAAGAGATTTCGTGACTCCTTTCTCGTGGCATACCTTACCACCACACGTATTCCCACTTTCATACAACATGGGTTCTTTTAAAAGATGTGTGAAAAAGCACTTTTTGGACCGGCAAGGTGAGAGTGTCTAGGGAGTATGTCGCGTGCTAGCTTTTTTTTTACGAGAAGGAATCCATTTACGGACCTACCCGCCACTGGCTAAGCCACGGGCGTGTGTGGAGCTCACTAAGTACCTCATAGAGCGGCACTGAGAATACCCACTAAAACTCCCCGGTAACTCCATTGCCCTTCACGGGGGTAATCTGGGTTCAGCGGAGAATTTCACCAGGTCAACGTGCTGCACTAGCTATCATCACATACTCCTCTACTTTTCACCAGATGGCGTCGAGTCATTTGCTGAGCTTTTTATAAATAAAAAAAAGTTCAGGTTCCGAGGCGACGAGGGCGCATATCCAATCAATGACCCTTCGCATTTCTCTGGAAATTTTATTACCGCGTCCAGGACCACCGAGCAAGCGTCACACACCAAGCACGCCGTTTATGATTTTATAAATAAATGAATGTAGTCAGACAGGGTCCATCACACAAATCAAACATAGTTATAATCGTGGCAAAACATTATAAATTAATCAACCGCCAGGTATCCCATCCACGTCGAGTTTTCACTGGAAATGTTTTCTGACCATAAGGATCAAAGGAAATATATATTAATCAATACTACAATTAATTTTTAGGACATACCTATGTACATGATTTAAATGGTTATGGATAAATAGATTGCATAGATATTTATGCTAATATGGCTACTCTAAACTAAATTATAGGACAATTATTTTAATACATGTATATGTGCAAATATATGTGCTAATTTGAAGTAATGAGCGAATTTCGATGTTTTTTTTTTAAATTATTTTTTAATTTTGTTATTTTTTGTAAATTAATATAACTGGCTTTACAATAAGAATCAACTATCTTACTTAAATAGAACGCTGTTGGTTTTTAAAAAAAAATTAGTGCTCACACACGATGACACATAGCTTAGAAATTGTCTTAAGAAATTTCCCTATCAGAGTTATCCTATTTCTAGTGCAACAGGAGAACTCTCAGGAGAACTGTCATTTAACTGTACACCTTTATTTTATTTATGTACCTGTAATAAAATGGGCGACCACTAAATATGATTCGTAAGACGCTCGCTAACTTGTTTCGACTCGCACTTTATTTGGATACAATTGTAACTTAACCTAACATACGATAAACATGCTATCCAAATCCAAAGCGTCTTTTAAATTAAATAATAAAACATGACCAGTTTAAACTTCCTTTAGTGATTTAAAGCTATTTATACTTAATGCCCAGATTTATCAGATTGACTGTAACATATCCATTTAGTATTCTGTCTGCTTACAGATAAACATTTAACAGACGATGCATAAAATACTAAATGCATATAGAACCTATACCATGCATATAGTAGCTGAAGTTTTATTATTTTAATGCATCTTCCGCGTGTACCCTCAAAGTACCGACAGAATGTATATATCTGGCATTCGGTTAACAATCAATGCACATATAACACTAGCTTAGCATCGGCGCTTTCTGAGCTAAAATTGAAGATTTTGTTTTTTTTTGTATTTTTTTTCTGTGTTTACAGTCTTTTACATACAAAGTGTATCAACGGCCATTTCTTTTTGATTTTTATTAGATGAATATTTTTTAATATTATTGTTATGTTTTTTTATTGATTTCGTATTTATTTTATAGGATACTATGAAATAAATAAATAAATAAAACAATTATTTAAATTTTGACAATACATTATTTTTTTCTTTTATTGTCTGATTATTACTAATTAGGCTGTTAAAACATTAAAGGCCGTGCCGACATGCGATCCCAGCTTACATTGATGACAGACTTCAAAAGCAAGAACGAAAGACAAAACAACAGGATTCCTTCACAAAGAATAGTATACATATAACCATTAGTTAATCTATTTACTACTCAAAATACTGATATTTTAGAAACTAAACCATATAATATGAATTAACTAAAGTACATTGTTTTATAAGAGAACAAAATTTTACAATTTTCCTTTAAAATAAATAAATAAAAAGGCCTAGTCGCGCGTCTCTTACACCTAAATCTAAACGGCATTTAAATATTAAAAACTGTTTTAATTCCAGTAGTGCTCAATTTGACATTTTCCACTACTAATTAATAGTGTACTTTGACAATACTTAATTGTATTTTGACAATAATTAATAAACTGGGCCTGGGCCTCTAATTTAACAAGCATTTAGCAATCATGTTTAAACTTCCAAAATGGACTATGCTTTCAGAATAATTTGTAACTACCTGTAAGCCTTGTAATCGGAATGATAGCTACTTTGAAAACTATCCATGTCAGTAAGCCACGTAGGGATCTCGTTTTGATTATCTTCTAGAAGAACTGAGTGAGCTTCACGCAGCGGTGTCGTACTTTTCATTCCTATAATACAAAATACTACTACATAAAAAGTACGGGAACCGAATCAAAAAATAAAGTAATTTGGCAAGAATTAATTTCAAACTTCTTCTTTTGGTCACATCTTTATTAAAAGTTACGATGAGAAAAATACAAGTAAATGAAATCAAACTAGAGAGGTTCATTCATGACGCGATGCAATTAATAACCTATTTTTTTCTAATTACATCGGCTACATCAATTCTTTGATGAAGCCGTTTTAAATTGATTGGTTTTTGCACAAAGGCTTTGATTTGACCTTTCAAAATTAATTAAATTGAGGCGGCACAAACCTTCGTAAATTATACCTAGCTAACGAAATAAAAAAATAGGAATAATTTCTAACGCACGTTAATAATAAAACTTACCTACCTACAAGTTAATATCAAATTTTGTATTCAAGGTAGACTTATTCAAGTGTGTTAAGTAAAATTCAAAGAGGTTTAATTATAATTCACTTCAACTCAATCATTTTATTCACCTGTGAACTCACTTAACGCTACTATTTGGTAATAACTTCAATGAATCCTTCGCGAATCCACAATAATTGTGTGATTGTGGCTAAATGAATAACAAAACTGACAAAAAAAGCAATCCAAAAACAAATTATTTTTACTTGTCTGGAGCTTCCCGGGAGTATATCGCGACTCAACAAATTAAAACTGAGTATTAATCACACCTTTTTAAAAAAAATTAACTTTAAACAGACTAAACACATTTAGAACTAAACGAAGCAATTATACGAAGCGCTATATTTTAAACAAGAACTAGATACAACATTAACCCCAATTCTTGAGAGCTCGTTAGCAGCTAGACCACATGCAGTTGTTTATCCTGAGTGCTACAGATGATGGGAACAGAGTATCGTTATTATAAGAGGACTGCAGAGATGGTGTATGTATTTAAAATTTGTCACGATACAAATTACATATCGCGTGTTTCTAATTTTGAGAATCGATAATAAATTCTCGGCTAGAATTTCAGGTAGCATCGTAGTTCAGGTGCGGGTTGGCTTTGCTCCTCAGACTTATAATTGAAATGAAAAAAATTGAAAATAATATAAATAAAAAACGATCATCATAATATTTTTAACTTTAAAGTTATATTTTGAATATTTTGATTATTTAAATACTATAACTGGGACAATTAGTAAATGCCCGGTTGATACCCAGTAAAATTATGACTATTGCCTTTATAATTATATTTATTTATTTTCTTATACATATTCCCTGTTGTGACGATTTAAAAGAGCTTAGTAAATAAGTCTATTTAAATAAAGTTATTTTTGACTTTGACTTTGACTTTCAACTACGCAGACTTTTCCAAAAAGCAGTGGTTCCGGAGATTACACCTACACATATAAACAAAACCCCGCTCTCTTTATAATATTTACAGACTCTGTGAGATCTTAAGATTATTATGGAATAATAACGAATGACCTTTATAATATGTCGTAAGCCGGTTGCAATATAAAATCATTTAGTCATCGATTTTAAAGTTCAGCCTTTAAACTTCAATTAAGACCTATAAACAATTGCGAAGTTTGTCATATAATCTACTTATAAGTTACAGTCTCGAGAAAAAAGAACATAGAGTAAAAACTAAAATGCCGGCTGTTATGAAACCAGACCGGTAATGACAGAGAAAATACCAACGCAATGTTCACCCAAACTGTCGAGAGAAGTTGGCGTTGGGTTGTTGCTTTTGTGCGCGTTCTAAATGTATTTAAACTTTGAGGGAGTTGTTAAATATATTATATACAAACTGGGTGACAAGACAAACTTGTCAGTAAACATTCACTATGGATTGTCGACGCATGTTTCGGGAACTCGGGAGTTTTTTTTTTAATGGCAAACATGAAAAGAAAGAAATATGTTGTCCTTTTTTGGCAAATAATAAAGATAATCAAAACACCCAATCCAAAATATATGTCCGATATTCTGGAACCAATAAAATTTTAATGCCTTCCATGTCGAGTAATAACCTATAGTTCCCTTCACACCTAAACACTACAAATTGAGGCGCCTCAACCATGTTTGTAGCCAAACGTTAAATCCTATGACATCGCCAGCACCACGTACTTTTTAGACATTCATTTTTCAACTTAACTAAGATCGTAATGTCTCGATACGCTTCCAACTTACAATAGGGGTACTGCTCAAAGGCACAAATAGAAAGGAGGTATAGTGTCACACTGTTCCTACAAAAGTCCCTACCGCATAATCAATAACCCTATTATTTATCCCATAATATGAATAACCTATCAATAGTGAAATATCACACGAACAAAAATCTATCTGCGTATCACGACTAGCTCCATATGAAATGACACATGAATAAATATGTTACCATTTGGCAATGACTATAATATTACAGAATAATTAGAAAAAAAATATTAATGATATCTTTGTAATTCATACTTTTGCTTTTACGTTGACATAATAAAAGTTGAATGTCAGAAGGAACATTAACAATACAATTTTGGAAATACGAAATCAACCATTTATGTACTTATAAATTTCCAATCTTAAACTTATTACAAAAGAAACATACTTCGCAAAAAAAATATTTGAAATCTCGGCATGTGAAAAACCTAAATTTCCATTATTACTTTTGCCTTATAGCTCTGAATAGGTACCAAAAGTTGATTACTTTTCTAAGAAAATGTTAGTCATATAATTTATGTGTACTCTACATAAATTATTTCTTCAATTTAAAGACCTAATGGCTTTTAATAATAGTTTTAATAGCCTTAATAGTTTTCGGTTTGTCATTGACATATTGATTCCTATTGAGTAACATACACGTAATAAAGTGAGCTCAATAGTTCACTCTCTAGGCACATGGCTCACTATAGTTTACTGTGTGGCATAGGATTTCCTACAAACGAGAAACTAAAGATTGGGTCATACAACCACAAACCTGATACAATATGGGTTAATAGTTGCCGTTTTATTTATTTTTTAATAAAAAGACGTAGGTATTAACCAATATTATTGATAATATCAATCGATAACGTTCAACTCTAGAATGCATTTTGTTTACGGCGTCATAGCCACACGATCACTTAACAATAAGAATATAATTTAAAAAATTAGGTCGTTATAGAGATGTGTTTTAACAAACTGCAATCACAGAACTAACATCATCAAGAAAATAAATGACAGTCCACAAATTTTAATTATGGCATTATGCTAACAAAATATAATCCCCGTGACATTAACTTAACATATATCCGTTATGGTCGTAATCCACGCCGCCCTCATGCGTGCGTCACCCTCACCGGTGACCAAGGGCGATAGTTCACCCCAGTTTTAGCAGGGGGATAAGTTATAAATGACCTTGCAGTATAGTACACCATCCTAATCAACATGGAATAAAAATTTTAAAGTCTTAGCTGTTTTTGAAATTGGACATTCCTTATAAAATTCATTTAACAATTTCAAAAACACCATTATAGATTTAACTTAATTTTTAAAGTGACTCTGAATATCTAGTTCGAATCCGGGTAAGGATAGATATTTCTATAATGAAGACGAATATTTATTTACAAATAATGGATGTAGTATATCTCTGATATTTATATACATATATCTATCTATATATCTCCATTATCTAGTATCCATAACACAAGCTTACAATGATGTTTACTTTGGGTTTAAGAATAGGTGTGAGTATGTTAATTATATTATTAATATTATTTTTTTAAGTAATGTAACAAAACATAGTGTTTTATTGTGTTCTATTATTTTTAAAATATCATTGGAAGGAACATTATTTGGACAGAAGAATTTTCATTACAAGTGTTTACTGTAAAACCATTTCTTTTTCATTTATCTATAAGCTAACGTTATCACTTACATTTTAAAGTAAACTTAAAATGTACCAATGTTTGTTTCATAAACCTGCAACTTCATAATTGCAAAGTGTATAAAATAAATAAACTCTAAAATGATTAACTGATTATAACTGAAACAATATTGATATTTCACACAACACAAACAACTTGAGGAAGATTAAAAAAAACACAAACATGGAATTTGCAGTGAAAATAGTTTATTTGAGTTCTCTGTTCGACAACCATTCGACCAACCTTTTGACAGATATTTTCCAAGCAAAAATAGTTCTGACTGATTTCGCTTGGTTACTGTTTCATAATGGGTCTCAATAATCTTTCTAGAGATGGTTTTGCTTGTATTGAAAAGTAGTAAACATACATTCACATGTAATATTTTAAAATTCAGAACCTCTATGTAAATCATAGTTTTAGATTTTATTTGACACATGATCAAAAAACTAGTATGTACTTGAGTGTTTACTTAAGTTTTTCTATATGTTGTAACCAGTTTTGAGGCTTTAAAGGATAAACTTTGGACAAAAGCAAAAATCTATAAGCAATAAATAATCATGGTACTGCTTTGTGATATTATTTAATTTTAAGATAACTTAACTTAGTTAACTTAAATAACTAAATTCATGTATCAAGGCTATAAAGCATCTGATTATTTTAACTTCATAACTGACTTATTGCTGGGTATAGTTTTCTACCAAATTAATTAATTCAACTTGTATAAGTATTGGACTATTGATTCCATACTGTATCTAGGATATGCTATATCTAGGATTGCTTTGATTTGCAATCAATAGCTCTCAATTTTGATTTAATACCCTAAGTTAAGATGTATATAAAGCGATGTTTTAAATTCTGTTCTGTAGCCTTGTTGTAGGATGATCTGCTGGTGCTATATAATAATCCCACTTCAGGGCACAGATCATCCTACAACAAGGCTACGGCTACAAAATAAACATTAAAAGGTTCTTAACAAAATAAAAAAAGAGTCTTCACAAAATTATAGGCCCAGATTCCATAGTGCACAAACTAAATTAAAATTAAGTTCAATACTACTCTTTCAGTACAATACAACCAAAATAGAAAGATGACTGGTGAAGTTACTAAGACTAAGCCTCTAAAGCCTTTTTTTAATGCACATCATAAAACATGCTGATTTACATAAGTTAAAAGTGTATGGGTTGTGTAACTAACTTGACATTCCTAAAAGTCATTATATCTCTTCTTAAGGTATCAGAATGAAAGAGAAGCAAATAAGTTAAATTTAATTTAGTTTATGCACAATGGAATTGGGGACATATTCTTACTGTATTTAGTACTATATAATGAGTTGCCCACAACAAATAAATGTAAGTAAGAAAAATTTTAAGTTAACATTTAGGCATACTGGTAACCTGGTGTTGAGTATGAAGGAATGAATTAATAAATGAATGTGACATAAGAGTATGAATATGACATAAGTAAATATGTAATTATGTGTGTGTGTGTGTAGTCAGTCAGCATTATGTTAAGAATATGAATTGTTTTTGAAACAAAAGATTTAACTTTATTCACATTTCTGGCTGCCAAGAAAGCTTATACAAAATAGTGGTCATTTCAAGCACTTAATATTGTGATAGTTATGTGTATGCCTAAACTTGGTATTCATTTAAATTTTAGCACATAAAAAGGGAGAGTAAAATTTAAATATATAATATAATACCCTTTTAAGTTTGGCCTTAAAAAAGTATATTATAGATTAATTTTGAAGATATATTTGATTTGAAGAAGAAAATGAAACTAAACAAATGATAATATAATTAGATGTCACACAGGAAAAGGAAAACTCTATGATACATATATTACAATGTTACAATAAGATGTTGTAGAAGCAAGATCATGGAGGCATTTAGTTAAATCTAAGTATTTTTTCAACATTTCTTTGAACTAGCTATTAATAATAAATATAAACAAACAGTGTAACTTTATAGTTACTGCAAATTAAATAATTGTTTCTTATATATCTGATTTTAAATGAAACTTTTAGATACCTAGATCTGTAAGTCTATTCCATTATATCCTACAGTAAATATCATGTAAATGTATATTTTTGGATATAAATTGAAACTATTGTATGTCGAGATTAAAGTTTCAATGCAAAGACATATTGATGACAAACATATTAAGCTATTGATGCATGGATAAAATAAAATTAATATTGCTTAATAATTTTATAGATTTCCTTGAACTAAATCCACGATTAGCATGTTTGATATATGAGGTCTTTCCGAGTAAGCTGCTTTAGGACGTTTTGCGCGCAAATCCAATCCAGCCATTTCCCGACACCGATAAAAACTTCGAAGAAAAGGTATTATATGTACGATTACCTAAAATTGTGTTAAATTTAAGCAATTACATATTTTACTTTACGAACAATGAGATCCAAAGTAACTAGTAGAGTGACGAGCTCAACAGATATCGTGGCTACGCAGGGCTTCACCACCAATTGATTTTCTGATTTATTTAAGTGTTTTGAGTACAAGAAGATGTTTCTATCGTAATCTATTATAAATACAGTAAAATAAAATTATATATAACATCTAAAACAAGAAAAGGTTATTTAAATACCTTGAGATGTTCATGTAACGCCGTATATGCAGCTACTATGACTGAAGAGACGAAGGGACAAATCCTTGCACAGCCACTGAACTAATATTCTACGCAAATAATTTACACTGAAACAAGCGATTCACTTTGTAAAATATTGCAAATCAACACATAAATTTAAATCACGAATAAACTGTGTCATAAAACGTCAAATAACTTGAAACGAAATAGGAAAATCTCAGCATTTCCCATTCAAAAACCGGCGTACAATTCACACACAACCGCGGCTACAAAAATCTTTACAAAACTGAAAAGTAATATGATGGCGCCACTGTTCTAGTACGATTCTACAGTACTTGGCGCAAGCGCTGTCAAACTAAAGACTCGCTGTTGAAATTTTATGAACGCGTTCAGACCCGTCCAACTTTCATCAAATGTGTGAGCGTTCAGTTTACACAAATTAGTCATTTCGTATTTGGTATTTTTTGTTCAATTTCCATGAAATATCAACACTATGTTAGGAACTTTTAAATCTTTCAGTATGAAAAAAACTTAGTACTTGTGAGTAACTTCCGTAGAAATTATAAATTATTTGTTATCTTATGCTCTCTCTTAAGCTATTTTGCAAAATTTAAAAATAAATTTTTGATTGCACTGTAAAACATAACATGTTTGTAATACTAATACATAATGACATAATTAATTTATAAATGTCATTATAAATACTAAAGACTGAGAGTTTCTTGCGCCGCTTCTTCTCTGCAGGGGTTCGGGACTATGCATATAATAATATAATTATATAACTGGGACAATTTGTTAATGCCCGGTTGATACTCACTTAAAGTTATGACTATTGCCTTTAATTACATTTATTTGTTTTTCTCATACATATTCCCTGTTGTGACGATTTAAAAGAACTTAGTAAATGAGTCTATTTAAATAAAGTTATAGTGACTATAGAGTTATTGCTTCAGGATACCGGTCGTATCTCTTTGCCCCATGGAGTTTTATGAAACTAATTGAAAAGGCCTGCCACTCTGTTAATGACTTTCGAGAAAAATGTTGGCAAATACGGTGAGAAGAGACGAAAATGGAATGTTATGTTAATGATTATGATGAAATGATGCATAAATGAGAATGAATTTATAATTGAACGTACCCTACAAATAAACGAATGGAACAAAAACACTGAAAATCTCACGTAAGTCACTAATCGACGCTGAATCATGTATTAACCGATATAACGATCCTTTTTGGGAAAAACATCCCTTTTGTACTAAATTCAACAGAAAGAACGAAATTCATTTTATTTGAAAAATGCTTTCTGAATCGCCACCGTATGATTCAATTGACATGCAATTCCAATTCTTTAGACATACTCTTTCTAATCTGTGATCGACAACCAACTTGCAACCAACATTGTTTTTGCTTCTTGGTTAGCTAAGACATATCTTACTTATTAAAATGCTGGAGGACGTTAAACGTGTGATATTGATTCTTTCGGGAAAAGGTGGAGTTGGGAAATCTACTGTGAGCACACAATTGGCTCTGACTTTGAAAGAGAAAGGATTTAAGGTACCTATGGTGAAAACACGAGAAACTTATATCACTATCATACAAACTTGTAGATGCTTTATGTTTTAGGTCGGATTATTAGATATAGATCTATGTGGTCCCAGTGTCCCCTATCTCTTAAACTTGGAAAACCATAACGTACACCAAGGGCCGGATGGATGGGTACCTGTATATTTGGATAATGAACAAAGACTTGGTGTTATGTCTATTGGATTTTTACTTGCTTCACGTAACGATGCAGTAGTTTGGAGAGGACCCAAGAAGACTTCGATGATCAAACAATTTTTGGAAGATGTTTATTGGCAAGATTTAGATTTTCTTATCATTGACACACCACCAGGTAATTTATACCGCAAAGTTGTCAATATAAATTGAAATGCAATCTATAGTATTTATATTTGATGATTTATAATAAATAAAAATATACAGATACTGAAATTATTTAATATTTTAAAACCAATATTGTTTTTAGGCACTTCAGATGAACATATAACAGTTATGGAGAATCTCCGTCAAGTACCTCATTGTTCTGCTATATTGGTAACAACGCCTCAAGAAGTTGCTATTGAGGATGTACGAAAAGAAATTACTTTTTGTAGGAAAACTGGTATACCAATATATGGCATTATTGAGAACATGAGTGGGTAAGTTGTATAAATTGATTATTAAAGATCAATCTAATGTACAAAATTTGCAAAATTTATAAATCAGGAATTCTAAGACTCAAAGATCTGGCAAAGCTACTGACATTGATTTGAATACTAGTTTCACTTAAATATCCTTTTTAACCACCTTGATTACACTTATTTATGTGTTTTTATCTTGTTCCTAGGCTTGTCATATGGAATTAAACATATAACAACTCTGATTCTGATCTGCTTCTGTACTGATTTTTTCCTATGTAACTTACATGTGAATGTTTGTAATACTAAAACATAATGACATAGGTAATTTGTAAATGTCAATATAAATTCTAAAGGCTGAGAGTTTCTTACCTGCCTCTTTGCAGCTACTATTTCGTCGAAGTGGTAGTAGGGTTAATTAGGAATATGCATACTAGTGTTAGTTTTAATTTTAAAATAATTTATTTAAAACAATTAAATTCTATAACTGGGACAATTTGTAAAACCTATTTAAAAAATACCCATTTAAAGTTATCACTATTACCTTTGATTACATTTTTTTTTCTTATACATATTCCCTGTTATAATGATTTAAAAGAACTTAGTAAATGAGTCTATTTAAATAAAGATATTTTGACTTTGTCTTTGACTAAGTCTAGAGCATAATCCCTATTGCTTCAATATTAATATTATTAGTCAAAGTCAAAATATTTCATTCAACTTTGGTACAGATATATACACTTATTGAACATCAATCTTAGCCATCTGTTTGTACATCTTAGGATTGTAAGGCTACTCGTCCTGAGAAGAACAGGCAAGAAACTCTGCAAGATTTGTCACTCCCTTTACACATCATTGTGAATTGTTTGAAAAATGTTAAAATCCACAGTCAATAATAAAACTATGAATGTAAGAACAGGTATAAAGAATGTGTCTTTTAACAGTGGTAGATATGAGTTGTTAAGCATGATATATATGTATAAGATTTTAAAGTAATGTGTTCCTTAAGTAATATGAGAGCAATAGGTCTCAAAGGCGATATTTTTGTCATTCAGTACATAGGTACTTTCATTTTGGTTGTATTGCATCAGCCATGGTCACAAGCAGACTGGCATCTTTTCAGGTGGCCTTAAAATTCTTCAGCTACTGTTACATTACTTATCAAACTGCTGGAGAAGTCACTATGACACACAACACTAAGAGTAACCAGTTTGCTTGTGACCACTGCTACTGTAGCACCTACAGCCAAAACGTCCACCTGTATGTAATTCCTAGGTTCCCTTACATAATAAAAGTATCATGTTTGATTCTGATTGCTCTCATATAAAGTTACCTATGATGCTGCAGTTTTATGTTTGTTGTTACATACATATAAATAACTATTTATTTTCTCTTTTCAGCTTTGAATGTCCTGTATGCAGTGAATGTACAAACATCTTCTCAAGTGGTGGTGGCAAATCTCTAGCTGATATAGCCAAAATAACATTTTTAGGTAGTATACCTCTCGATCCTCGAATTAGTGACCTGGCTGGTCAGGGAAAAGCAGCTATCACAGAATTGCCTAATTCTAAAACGAGTGAAGTATTTAGTGATTTAGTAACACAATTAATGAAAATACCTACTAATGATGATGAATGATAAATAATTTTAAAAGTTTTTGGGTTAGGGTTTCCTATGGTAATTAAGTTATAATGTACTACATGGTGGATGATGGCGGAGTAATAGGACTTGCTATATGGTGACATTACTGTCTCAGTTTGTATTTTATTTCGACTAAAGTCAATAGTTTCAGTATGTTGAGTCTGCATAGATTTTTCTGAAATGGTTGCTAACTGTATATTATATAGTAATAGTACATTGTAACTAAATGGCCAGCATAGTTAATTATTTATAAATTATGTATAACTGAGCCTTTAAAATTGATTAATATAAGTTATTGCAAACAAACCCTCTATTTTTCCATTATAAAGTGTCCAGGACACAACTTCTTAATGATGTAAGCTTTGGTCTAGATAATAGGTGTATATGTTGGAATATAACCTAATATTATAATTAAATATGTTTTACTGTTGATATGCCTAATGCACAAGGAGCATTTAGAAATTAAGATCCTATTTCAAAATGATATATTCTTTCCTGTTGAATTGACATTGTAAATAAATTAAGAAATAAATGTTATGATTATGAATGATTATTTGTTTCATTTAAATTGCTTCTAAAGACCAATTGTGATTCTTCACTTATCATAAAAAAAGTACTTCCTTCTGTACTGCCTCGGTATTTTACCGTCAATTATTGTACTATCTTACTACCTGGGTACATATGTCCGTCCATTACTTAAACATTATGATTTATTATAAATCACAGAGAGGCAGTATTAAAAAATCCAGATTAATTTTCATATCTTTATTCAATATGCACAATACATCCATTTCTATGTAAATAGTATACTATAAACTATACAAATAATTCCCTATCCTTTAGATATTTCTTGAAATAACATCAAAATACAATAAGGTTTGAAAATGTCTAAATTTGACAAATATTTTAGTATACATTTTTTAAAATTTTTCATTAGAAACAAATACCACAACATAATGCTTTTCTTTAGGAACATGTAAATATTTTGCTATATTGCACCGTAAGTGCGCCCCGAGTATAATTCATGCCTGTATATAACCGATATATATAATTCTATAAAAATATATAAGTATACATATAATCTACTATTTTATATACTATTTATATCTACTAATTAAATTAAATGTAGTTTTTTCAATTCCTCACTAATAAAAATAATATATAAAATATAAAAAAATAACAATATATACCAATAATAATACTTGTTGACGAAGTAAATGACCTCTAGAATACTTAAATAATAAATCATACTACATTCTTCTTTGATTTTACTTTCCTAAAGAAGTGTTGCATAAAAAAAACAGTGAAACTCATAAAAATAGAGTTCAATTATAAAAACCAGATGATCCTTTAACTTTAAACAGCAATAAGCAATAGTGAATACTAATTCACTTCATAAATATAAGCACTCAAGTAACTAAATTAATATGAATAAAATTTTAATATAATAACAACAAAGAAAAACAAAAATTTTACAATAAAATTTAAAATTGGAATTTTTTAAAACGAATCACAATTATTTTGGTTATCATTACACAATACAGCTAATTCTTTTTTCACCCATCAAATAGTTAAGCTTAAGACCCAGTTAAAACCTTTCAATCGAAGGATCTGGGATGGTCATTTTACTATCAAGTAAAAACACACTTATATCGGTTTGTTTTTGAACGCAATTTCGTACAAGCTTTGTACTGCTTATATAGCTTGCAGGAAACCCAATAAAATAATATTATTGTAATTAAATTATCGGTAAAAAAATGTCTTTTATTATATTGTCTCAATTTAATCTAACCTACTAGTCTTGACGCATTTTATGTCGAATTTGAAATTTTCTCCCGCTGTATATCGATTAAGCTAGCCTTTCATGAGTCATCAGATGTTAACCAAATTTTTATCTGTCACAATAAATTGGACTTATCCTTAAGAATTAAAATCGCAACCACTAGCCCTAATAGGGGCACTGTGTCTCTTTTCCTATCTGTAAATTATTATCCTTACTAAAAAATTGGCTATGTCTGCCAATACAGACAGACAACACATACCTACATACCTAATATGCCTAAGCTATTACCATCTATTCCATTTAACTATCCTCTTAAAACGAATAAGATAAAATTTTTGGCGGCAATATTTTTTCTATATATTAAAATAGATTTGTTAAATAAAATTCTTTTCTAAAAAAATTGTGTATCTATTTCTTACATAAACAGTAAATTATTCTGCTTATTTCCCGATTTTAATGTAACAAATCTGTAAAAAAATTCTACCAGTGATTTTAAAACAATTGTTAGTCCTAATGAAAAACAATTGGAATCCATTCCGCTATTAAACATGGCAATATATATATATATATATATATATATATATATATATATATATATATATATATATATATATATAATATAACTTTAAGCTCTATAAATTAAACCTTTATATGACGACGGGCCTGATCCTGGAGGCACAGTTTTAATCTAATCTTAGTGCAGTATATCCTTCACTCATGATTTTATAGTAACAGAATAGCAAAAATAATAACTGTCAAATAACTAGATTTTTGGTAGTTTTAAAAGCCGTAAAGAAATTTTAGAAGACTACAAATACTTATAGAAATTTATATACCAAAACACCATAATGTTATATAAACAAATACACCATCGTTTTCCTCAAACGATTTGTTACTCGGTTAATGTTGTTGATGGCGCAATGAAACATATTCTGTATCTAAACTTATTGATACTTATAAGACTATGTTCATTGTTTTTTAAACCAAATAGAGAGAAAAAATAGACACAGGGAGATTCTTCAAAAAATATTTAAACTAGTTTTTACTAGCATCTGCTACTAACTTATTAGCGGACATTTTCTGCAACTCCATTAGTTAATATTGGCTCAGCTCAGCACCGCCCTTTGCCTTTTCAATGGACAGACAACTAAGCCTGAGTATTATATTGAAAACTCTGTTGTTGTTTATGTAATAATATTGAGACAACGTGATACACTGCACTTAATTTTAATTTAATTTAAAACATTTCATTTTATTTAGGCGTATACTTTGGTGCCAAATATCTAAAAAAAATTATCCACCCACCAAAATAAATTGAATACAAAAATTCTATAAAACACTGATTTGGCGAGCTATTTTGGTTGGTTAGATGAGTTCGGTGAATACCTACATACAAGCCATTTCGTATTCAAGCCCTGTATCCGTCAGTGTCCATTCTAGGCGGTGGTAAGGGCGGTGGGGTGCGGTCCTTCGTCATTCAGCCACATGAACTGCCTGATCTCGTCCTCGGAGGAAGGACAGCAATGAGGAGGAGCTTTGTGCAGCATGTTGCGTAGTTCCTACAGAGTGAAAGTACAATAGGGTAGATGATTTTTTTCCATATACTGAAGTCCTAGACTATACGCCTATAAACGTTAATGCAATCGCTTAGTGTAAGATGTATGAGATTTTATATTAACTCTCGTTAAGCTACCAAGAGTAATTTTCAAAACCGATCGCGATTATCAAAAGGCATAATGTCTAGGGAGACACTGCGACGTTACATTCAAACATTAGCTATGCGAATACATAGAAATATTTTAATAGTTTTTTTATAAAATTAATAGGAAATGACTCGACACCGCCTGATGGTAAGTAGGAGTCTATATTTGAAGATAGCTAGCTATCTTACAGCATGCAGCATACTGTCCTAGCTGATACAACTTATAAAAATCCACCCCCTTTTTATGTATTTTTTAAAATGTGGCCAATATTTTCTAATTAAATGTATCATTAATCTGTACAATAGTACACGCAATATATAGACTCAATTTCGATATATTATCATGTTCGAACCATTGTTAAAAAAAATCACAGCAAACGACTCAACACCGTCTTATGGTAAGCAGTAAGAGTAGTCCATATGCCGTATAGCTAGTGCAGCATGTGACATACTGTACTGGCCACCAAATTGTGCCTTTACACGCCTCTTTTGAAAGAGTTCATATTGTATGAATGAGGTAAAACGTGATTACATCATATGTTTGGAGCTCAAACTTAGTAATAGTTAACTATGATGTATATTTTTTTAAAATACGTAACAATATTCATCAAAAAGTGCAATAAGAATTATTATAGCTTAAAAATTTATTATTTGAGGACCTCAACAGGATTACTTGTTCGTAGGCTCTGGATTCGATGACGAAAACAAAGGCACTTTCGCTATGGTTGGTTCCTGGTTGGGTAATTTTAACCGTTAGAGTGCCAACGAGCGCATTTGCGCCTGCGCATGTTAGTACCTAAAAGTGCTCGCAACAATTACAGTATAAAAAGAAACAGGAAAAGATTTTTTTAACCAAAAATGTCTGAATCCGAAAACAGTCTCAGTTAAAATGATTGTACATCAAGTTGTGAAGAAACCGATAGTGGGAGTGAGATTGTGGTGCGCTCACACTGTCTGATGGAAATTTTGAGCGATAGAGATACGGAGAAAATAACAAATTTCCTTGATATTTCTAAGCACGTTTTAATAAAACATGCTGGCACTATAACGGTTAAATATGTTAACCTTCTTCGTAAGGTACGTTAGTCCCGGTTGTTACGGCAACCACGTTAAACTCGCATTGGGCCAGCGTGATGTTATGGCCCAAATTCCTCATGTGTTTCTCCCATGTAGGAAGGCCTATGACTAGCTGTGGGACGTATATGTTCGATTATGATGATGATGATTTGAATTAGAAATCCCATTATATCTGTCACGTTCCAAAAGAATTTTATATGAAAATTTGAACGTGCAAGGAATGACGTCATAGCGTGTGAATGCCGTTGTAGTGTAAGTCAGATATTTTTATTTACAAATATTTTTGCAAAACCAATTACTGTGTACTGTTTTGTAAATTCTAATTTTAATACAAGTAGTATTTATTTCAAAACCAAATGATAAATGAGGATGTCATTGGAGGCTGATAACTCACCATCATAGCAGACTTGTTCCTCTGCGCGGCTACGAGATGGTTGACCATAGGGGCCGGGTAATCCTTGCCAATGATGCAGTTGGCACGTTCCTGTACTTCTATTGGTGCCTTCCATGGCTCAAAACTGTGGAATTTTTTAAATGTTACTCTTAACTTTTTTAAATTCTTAACAGGGTAGCTCTGGACCTTCATCTCACCTGATCGTTACTTAGGGTAAGGCCGAAGATGAGGAACTGGCTATCTTATCTACAATTGCCGAAACAAAACAACGCTGATAACATTACTTTATGGTTGCAGGTAGGTGGCAGCGAGTCAACTAACAGTAGAAACAATATTAAAATAGAGAAGAGCTTGTTCGCGTAGTGGTTCAAGCACTCTTGTTTTGATTACTAGAACAAGGCAACTTTTGTTATAGTTGATCCCTGGATGAGTCAACCCACCACCTTCCATGGCCATATCAACCTTGCGGTTGTAATGAACGAATCGCGAGAGATGCATACGGAACCTGCGACTGCAATCTACCGCGTGCAATGCTTATCTCTCTATAAATTCATTACTCTTCGGATTTATCCGTATGATGGTACTCTCTTTCTTCTGAGGATACAACGCCACACTTACGCATAATTTGGTATATCGACCTCCTTTATGTTTCGGAAGGTACGTTGAGTCGTTGGTCCTGGTTGCTAGTACTGCCGCTTTCACTCACCAACCGAATTGAGCCATAGTGGTGGTATTGTGGCCTAAACTTCTAATGTTTCCCCCATATATGTCTGTGCCCACCAGTGGGACGGCGTTGATGATGGATCTGATCATTTAAAGAGTATTTTGGAGGATAAGAACGACAGATAAATATTACTATAATAACCATAAGCTTCAACACAGGCAATAAGGAGGAATCGCTTGATACTACTAGTAGTACTGGTGCGTCGAGTTTCTGGAGACCAGAGATGTTGTTGCCTGCTATGTTCTGTATAATGACCGCCGGGGTCCAGCGCTGTACGTACATGTAGGCGGCGGGCATCTGGCCCAGCACGGGCATGTACCGGCGCACGTACTGGCCGCCGGGGTCCTGCGGGGGCTGTAGTCACATGTACGTACATGTAGGCGGCGGGCATCTGGCCCAGCACGGGCAGGTACCGGCGCACGTACTGGCCGCCGGGGTCCTGCGGGGGCTGTAGTCACATGTACGTACATGTAGGCGGCGGGCATCTGGCCCAGCACGGGCAGGTACCGGCGCACGTACTGGCCGCCGGGGTCCTGCGGGGGCTGTAGTCACATGTACGTACATGTAGGCGGCGGGCATCTGGCCCAGCACGGGCAGGTACCGGCGCACGTACTGTCCGTCGGGGTCCTGCGGGGGCTGTAGACACATGTACGTACATGTAGGCGGCGGGCATCTGGCCCAGCACGGGCAGGTACCGGCGCACGTACTGTCCGCCGGGGTCCTGCGGGGGCTGTAGACACATGTACGTACATGTAGGCGGCGGGCATCTGGCCCAGCACGGGCAGGTACCGGCGCACGTACTGTCCGCCGGGGTCCTGCGGGGGCTGTAGACACATGTACGTACATGTAGGCGGCGGGCATCTGGCCCAGCACGGGCAGGTACCGGCGCACGTACTGTCCGTCGGGGTCCAGACGCTGCCCGAGTCGCACGGGGCAGGCGCATTCACTCGAGTCCAGAAGCGCCTCGAACGCACTCGACGACACCCACATCCAGTTGCCCGCACAGACTGACCTGAACAATAACAATTAATCATCAACATTAACATTTACATTATACTTGAATAAGTATTCTAGAAGGTTTCCCAAGTGACAGGAAGAGAAAGCTTGGAGGAAAGTTCCAAAGATGGGTAGATGCGTTTAAAGTTATTGCCGAGAAGCTATGACCGATAACAACGAGAGACAGGAGTAAATGGAAGAGATTGAAAGAGATCTTTTTCAATTTTGGGGAAACTGACACTGAATTAGTGGAATAAGTTAGTTTCGAACAATATTGTAAGCTGTAAGAAATATTAAAAATTGTATACATTTTTTAATTCTTAACGGTGTAGTGTGTCCCTTAAATTGCTGGTAATGACCATTAAAGTTAAAGACAATGCCCCAGATTCCGTAGTACATGTACTAAATTTAAGTTCAGTACAACTCTTTCAGTACAATAAAACCAAAAAACAAAAGATGACCGGTGACGTCATTTGACGTTTCTAAAATGGCGATTCTTAAGCATTTTTGCCTTATCATGAAACACGCCGATTAATATAAGTCAAAAGTGTATGGATCGTCTAAGTGTCAACTAACTTGACATTCCTTAGCCATTCTATCTCTTCTCAATGAATTGGTTTGAAAAGGATGCAAATAACTTAAATTTTTATTTAGTCCGTGCACAAGGGAGTTGGGGCCAATGTATTTTTTACTTCTACTCACTTTCTTCACACCTAAAAAGTTAATTTTGCATAACAGAAAAGGAAAGAAACAGCATTTTTTCTCTGTCGCTGGTACGCTGAATACGAGTGTACGTTCGTCGATTAGTTACCAGTCAGCATCGAGCAGGTACTTGAGGAAATGGTTGAGGCCGTGCTCCCAGGACAGCCACAGCGTGCCGCGCGTCAGGAAGGAGGCGACGGTGTTGCGCACCACGTGGTGCAGCCAGCCCTCCGAGCGCAGCTGGCGCATGGCCGCGTCCACGAACGGGAAGCCCGTGCGGCCCTCCAGCCATCTGCCCGGAGAAACTACGCGTCTACATTTTTATTATATTAATACACGCTCATCTATTATCTTGTCCAAAGCCAATCTTCATTAAGGGCTTGTGTGATGGATACTAGATAACGGAATAAAATATTTTAATATGTAATTTTTTAAATATTTATAATATAAGTAAACATACACAAATAAATGTATAAAGAAACATGACCTGAGAATATATTTCCTTCATTGAGACACATAAAAATACAAATAAATACGGTAACGAAATAAAATAATTTGACAATTTAGCAAGTTGTGACGTCATCAACATGAAACTAAACTACAGTGACTTTTAGTTCAATAACATAACAACGAAATTAAACTTTTTTTTATTATATTATAATATATATAATGATAATAATATAATGATTTTTATTACATAAAACAAATATGATAAGTATTTATTGCTAGGGGCAAATACATTAGAACGAGACTGTAACGATTATTCAAAGTTTTTAAGATTTTTTAAATAAATTTAATAAAACGTGAATAATGAATGTCTTCACATATTGACATTCAAACTTGATTTAATTGTAAACTTTCAACTTGTGGTTTTTTGAGTGGTCAGAATAGTGAATCCTGTCTGTTCAATCAAATCGGTTGGAATCCCAGTAGCAGTCAAATTTTGCCAGAGTGCATTTGTCATGGATGGTTAGTATATTTTGTATATTTCTAATAAACAATATTCATTTGCAGTAAAATTATTATTTATTGCAAATAGTTTTGCTAAGACGTAGGCTATTGAAGTAATTGTACCTTTGCAGTTCATCTCCGCTGGGATTCTTCCACGGTATGTCCAAGCATATAGGGTTGCCAGCCATCTGTCCGTAATTCGGGTTGTTCACGCTCATGGTGTAAAAATATTCGCGCCAAATCAGTTGACCTATGACGAGAAATTTAAATTAATTATATTATATTTAATTTAAATATAGTACAAAATTCATTGTTTTTAATGATATCGATTTCTATAAAACGTATTCTTTATATATTAGTCTCTATTCGAACAAATGGATGACTGGTAGAGAACGTGATTTATCGTTAAGTCAACCATACAGTAACACAGTATAGTTTATACATTAAAGTTTACTGACGTATTTCATAAGCTATCTTTTTCTTACTTAATTAGATTAAAAGAGTTATATTGATTATAGTTTTAATTTAATAAATATGTGTTGTGCCAAATAATATTACCTGTAATAAAATGAGTGGAAGGCAGTCTTCCTTGATGCACCTGACGGAATAGGTCTTGTACTGACCAGTAGAAGCTGAAAAATTCATCAAATATAAAAAAATATATCTTAAATCGTTTACCAGGTAAACAATGATGATCGGTCTGTTGACGATGATATGTACTAGATCCCTTTGCCTTTCCTTTCATAGGAGGGATTTGAAAAGAAAAATATAAATGCTCTTTTGTAAGAGTTATAGTCAGACGAATCTGAGGCAATCTCGACTTCACCAAGCTATGTGACAAAAACTTAACAAGAACACTTGATGATGTATTCCGTTCTTTCGATTGTTTTTTATAATAGGCTTTGTTTGTTTTTTGGCTCTGTTTTTTAGAATTACACTTATTTGACTAGCTTTACCACTAAATAGGCTCGATTGACCAAATTCGTTAAATTCTTTGAATTCAATACAATATTTACTACACTTATAATAACATACATTAATAATTATTGGAAACACTATATTTATATAAATGCTTAACTCTAGTTAAGGACCTCATTTATTTCTGGTGTGGCTTATTTCAAAAAGAAATTACTTCCAAGCCACCAGCGATAGGAAAAGAAATGAAGAAAAATAAGAATCATCATCAACATCATCATCTCACCAGTAAAATAAGATTTTTGTTTCCAAGTACTGAAATGATATGGGTATTTAATATATATGTTTAACATACCTCCTGACAGACAGACATCCAAATCTAAGCGCAGGACTCAATGTTATCGGTCGGCCTAGCAGATCAGGGGTGTCGTGAGTTGGTAAATAGGAACCTCTGGAAAATAATGTTACTGTATGAGATAAATATCTATTCAGCTTGGTTGAACTTATATAATTTTCCTATTAGGAGCACAAGGAGAATTTCGTGACTTCTCTCATGATATTAAAAAATAAGAAATATTTAACGCTCGTAGCTTGTGTAATAAATAAACAAATAAAACAACCTATCTGATAGAACATGTTTAGTTGCAGTTTGTGAAGACAAGCAGTAATTCGGGGTTCGCACAGATATAGTGTGGCGACAATGTTGTAGTGTTGTGATGTATTTAACCGATAAGATTTTTTAAAAATTATTTACACATAGATAAAATATGATGGACTAAATTATCCAACATCGGGACTTCGAAACGTATGACGTCATTCGCTTGAAGCATTTTTATAGTACATTTTTGCGTACTTACAAGTACGCAAAAATGTACTACAAAAATGCTAATATAATGCTATTACAATAGCTCCTCAAACGTATCGATATAAATAAAAACAATTCATTGTAAATATACTTTTCATTCTGCAACATTTTATTATTACTTCATACTAATTATCTACGAAATGTTTCTGGTTACTCAGCTGTAAGTGTAATGATCCAATGTATCATATATGTCCCGCATATATCGCATATAATAGTCTTAGTGCGTACAATACACCCAAAAAATGTATGTGACCCGTGTTCACGCGCAAAACTAGCAAAGAGGCTTCGTAGCGGGAGACATGCCGCCTCCTCGCTAGTTTTTCGCGTGAATAACCGGTGACGTCACTAAATTGACGTTTCTAAAATGGCAAATTAAAAGAATGTTTGCCTTAATTTTAACACGAATCATAAAACATGCCGATTAAAATAAGACAAAAAAAGTATGGATCGTCTAAGTGTTAACTAACTTGACGTTCAAAAAAGTTCAGTCTATCCCTTATTAGCGAATTGTAATGAAAGAGATGCACAAAATTTAATTCAATCCATGCAAAGTTACAACAAATTACCTGCAAAACGTCTTGTACTCTACGTTGAGCCGTTCCTTCATCAGCTTCAAGGCTGTTGTCTCGCCTCCCACCCAGCGGATCATTCGGATGTCTTCGTTCTCCAAGAAAACGCCGAGGTCTTCGGGCTTCGGTGTCTACAAGAGTTATATTTATGACATTGCTAAATTTTATAGCAACCTAAGATATTTTTTAAAATTAAAAGCACAGCAAATGACTCGACACCCTCCAATAGAAAGCAATAGGTGGAGTCGATATACTGTAAGCTATCTCCACCTTGCCGGCCCAAAAGGTGCTTTTTGGAGGAACCTATGTTGAAGGACGGAATACGTGTCTAGATATCCGTTTTAAGTCGTTTTTAATAATTTTACACAGTTAAAAAAACCATCCTGTTTTGTAAGTTTAAATAAATAAAGACGAAACTTAACGCTATAGCGTACACGTGTACACGCGTGCGCCTGTGACTACGGCCAGTAATAAATGTAATTACCTAATATTTTGTAAAGTACTTTAAGTTTTGTAAATTTGGATTAGGTAAAATTTATTTGAAAGGTTCTTAGAATTTACTACATAATTAAATTAAATTCCTAATTTAATTACAAAATAGAAAGTATTTTGTAAATTAATAAAGGCGGGACTTAACGCGCATAGTAAGTAATTACATACCTTTTAATTACTTATGTGCTAGCTTCCTAAATGTAGTCGAAGTGGTTCTTTGTATATTTAACTGAAATTTGTCTAAAACAAAATCATAATTTCTTGGATTATGTTCAGTATTTTCTTTTGTATTTTCACGAAGTTACGATTTGCAATAGCTTAACGTATTTCTCCTTACTTTCTTGAGCTATATAATAAGATTATTTATCTATATGACAGGTTGAGCTTATTCAAATTCAGCAATGCGCCATCTCGCCTATAGATATCCATAAAAGTTTATATAGATCGTATTATACACAAAAGCTCTTTAGCAGGAACGTAAACTCCATGTAATCAGTGTTTCTATATTAACTTTAAAAAACATATATAAACCTAAGATATTATAACTATAACTGTTAGTCCACATCGCATGCCGTGGCTGTCTGTAATTAAAAAGTATACTTAATTTAATATCTACGCTACAGTTCAATATTTTTTGTTAGTATGTGTTTTTGTTGACTGCCCTTAAAATAAAAAAATAAATAAAAGATGATGTGGACGACCAGTGTCTTCAGATTAAGGCGATTCGCTTTCGTTTTAGGTTGAAAGCACTACCTTTGTCCTCTAGTAGAAATTGTGCTAGTTCGTTTGCGTGACATTCAAGTCTGTTTGCATGGCCTACAGAACTATTTCACATCCTCGTTAACCGTAGGAATGTTTAGATATTTATGTGTTTCAGTGTTACTTGAGCACCACGGGGCGCAGCTTATTGTCTTTAAAGATTTAGTCTTAATAGTCTTAAAGAAAAAACTACGTCGCGACCGGCAGAATTTTAATATTATATTTAATAACGAATTTATAAATGTCATTTAAATGGGGTAAGCAATCTTGAACCTTGATATTTTTACGATAGAATTCTATAGTTTTTAAGACAGCCACGATAGATAGCTGGATTGTATTTTAGGAGGCACCTCTTAAAATCTCGTGTTGCACAAGCAATACCGCAATTTACAGTACACGCGAAGAATGCAGAATAACTTAATCCCGAAGTTGAATTACCTTATCAAAAACTGTGAACTCCTCATAGAAGCATTGAGGAAGACTGCCGAAGTTTACTCCCGATAAATTGACGTCACCCTTTGGGCGCGGTGGATCTCCGATTGTAGCTACTGTGTGCTGCGGGATACAGAAATATGGCATTTACGTCAATGGAATAAAGTTCATGATCTACAACTCAGTTTTGGATGACATCACCTTCTTTCTAGTTTGATAAGAATATGATAGAATGAAAGATATGAATCTTTGGAAAGTCAAGTATTTGTAATACTATTAAGGTGGTAGAAATCCGGTTACGTATCCGATCACAAGTTGCGGATCCTGTAAAAAATGTTTTCTCAACCTTATTGAAGAACTCCATGCTGTATTGTTCTGAGAAAGCCTATTTAGGCAACTCATTCCACATCTATACAATATACAGTATGAAATTTCTACTTTTTCAAGTGTTGTCTGTTTATATGTTTGACACCTGGTTATTAGATGAGGAATTATCAATTTTAGAAACGGAAAATATAATCTAATCTTTTCTTTAGACAATCTTACAACAGACCATTACCAAATTGACCGCTTAAATTTTCAATTCTAATACATATATTGGTCATCTCCTGTATAAGTCAAAGTAAAAAACAACTTTATTTAAATAGACTTATTTACTAAGCTCTTTTAAATCGTCACAACAGGGAATATGTATGAGAAAACAAATAAATATAATTATAAAGCCAATAGTCATAACTTTAACTAGGTATCAACCGGGCATTTACTAATTGTCCCGGTTATAGTATTTAAATATGTACTAAATAAATTGTTAGTTTTAATTTTAAAATAATATTTATTTTAAAATTAAAAATAACACTAGTATGCATATTCCCAATTAACCCTACTACCGCTTCGACGAATTAGTAGCTGCAGAGAAGAAGCGGCGCAAGAAACTCTCAGCCTTTAGTATTTATAATGACATTTACAAATCAATTATGTCATTATGTATTAGTATTATAAACATATACATGTTTAGTTTTACAGTGCAATCAAATTTATGTAAAAGCAACATTTTAAACACAAAAACAAATAAGGTACAACACTTAAGAGCCCACCGGTGTCCCCTAAATGAAATCAATGTTATTTACCAAAAACATTTGGTATGTAAGCGGCGGTATACCACCGTTGGCATTGATCACGGAGTCTGGCTCCCACAGCGTGTGCGACACGTGCTCGAAGCACGCGACGCCAATTTCGCGGCACTCTTTCTTCACTTTGTCGTCACGCGTCCGCCATACAGGCTCGCAGTCCTGCTCGAAGCATAGCTTGCGAATGCCTTTGGGAAAGATAGACTCATTGGTAGCCAGGGTTACTTAGGAAAATCTAATTTCAAAGTTTAAGTATTCGATACGGCCTTTCGGTCGAGTAATCTGTACCCCTGTCTACTTAGCCAGAGGCCCCGGGTTCGAATCCCGGAAAAATATATTTATATGATGGTTGTTTATTTAGTACATTTCTGATATTTATATACAAATTACTATCTATATTCTCCTGTAATCGTAACATACGCTTAATCTAGTCCCTTTAAACAAAAATGAATTAATGTTCGTCAGTCTAGAGATGAAACAAAAAAATGGCTTGACCAACTTGTATATATTTTTTTCTTTAATATAACGAGTTTAATACTGAAAATAGTTTAAAGGAAGTTGAACCTCTAAAGAACTGTGATATTTATTTGTCACTTCAGATTAAGATAGATCACGTTTGTGGCTGACAAACTTTGAGTTTACAGCAGCCATTCCCAAAGTGGGCGATGACGCCCCCTTGTGGGCGCTACAGACCTGAAAGGGGCGGTAAGAGACCCAGAAAAAAATGGGGGCGTTGTGTAGAGGCTTGCGTGGTTGGTGATTTGTAATTTCATTTAGCTAGGAGGCCTCTTAGACACCGACTGTATGAGCTCTCGACTCTCAACTACAACTTGTGAACATCAACTAATATTAGTTAGGAAATGGGGGCGCTAAAAATAATTTATTCTCAAAGTGGGCAGTACACAAAATAAGTTTGGGAACCCCTGGTGTATAGTATACTTTTGTAAAGACGAAACAGCTAAACGCAGATAAAATGTAGGTTACAACGTTCACCTGATGTTTACCAGGTGAACGTTTCATTTCAAAACATTTGCAATACGCATCTATTTCAAATCTCCATTTCTTTTTGCATTGGGATTATAGTATTTAAGCTTCACTTACCAAACTCTTCCCACAGTCGTCTGAATACATCATTAGGTTTTCCCTTTACCATGATGAGTCGCCCACCATACTTTTTGAACTGTTTGTCAAGGTCATCCAGGGCTTCCAGCAGATATCGCATACGATTATATCCTACCAGTTTGGTTCCTGTCGAATTGAGATGATTATAAATTACTTTAGCTAGTCACGACCAAAAAGGTTTCGTAGGGTTTCGCTGCCTTTCTTTGTTCTAAAATGACACGTCAAACAGTTCGTTGTGATTCGGTGAAAAAATGTGGAGACAGATTAATAATAATTTTGATATGAAATTATTTTCATTCTTCACACCTGCTACTTCCTTTCACTTATACTGCTATAATGAGAATTGATAAGGTAATTGGAGCACTAACATATGATCTCTAAATCTTCAAAACCAGTACCTACGAGATAATTACCACTTCAGTTGCTACTAAGACATCAGAAGGAATTAAGAAAATTAATTTCGAAACTCCTAAACAAACAAATTTCAGTGGTAGCAACAGATGGTTCGGTGTTAGTGGCAAGTATGTAGAAATGTCTGTAATCCCCAAAACTCATTAATTAATACTAATAACTTTATCAACGGATAGTATTGATTTAAATGTTAATTCGGAACCTAAGTTAGTAATTTAACTTGAAAATTTTAATAGTGATGGGATGTAAATGTGTATTTTACAATCGATTAAATATACCATGTGAAAATAACAAAAACCTACATATAGATTCTGTCGATATTTACGAAACACTTGATATGACGAAGAATTACCTGCCGATTCTCCATCGAATATGAAGATGGGGAAGAAAGGTGCTAGTTTGTCTTCTGTAGCGCAATGAAGCGCCGGATTATCGTGGAGCCTTAGCCCGTGTCGAAACCAGAGCACATTACCACCCAGCATCTTGTTTATTGTGACTATTGTCAGACCTGTCAACAAGCGAAGTTGATTTAAATCTTCGATAATAAATTGTTTTTTGACCAACTTACGATTAGATGTTAATAATAAAACTTAAATATAAAATACTATAACACCAGACAAAGATGGCCCAAAGTATGTATGTTATGGTGTTAACATACATACTTTGGGCCAAAGTGTGTTATGGCCAAAACGCGTCGAGTGTCTCAGATGTAGGACGTCTGTGGCCAGCAGTGGGACGAATATAGGCAGTAGATAATTAAGATGATGAATAGACAAAGAAATATTTTTTCCAATTCAAATAACCAACTAACGGCTAAATTAAATATAAACGTGGTGATTCTTAAAAGCATTATCAAAATATCTAAAAGAGATTCAATTAAATTATAACAAATAGAGAACCCCACTTCCTTCTAATATGATGCTCTTCTATTTATTCCAAGTCGAACAAATGGTCGCGATAATAAACGGCTTTGGCCTCTTATGCAAGTATTGTAAACAACTGTATACCTAGCCGCACTAAACATGACCTGATTGGCGAGGTATGCCTTTGACAGGTTAATACTGTTTGCAGTTTCATTCTTATAGAATCTAAAGGCTAAACACGTTATATACATATGTAAATAGCTTGACAGTAAAATAAAACAGATTTTTATTTAAATAAACTCTTTTAAATCGTCATAGTTGCAACTCTACCACGATGAATAAGTATTCGTAGCTGAGAAGAAGCGGCGCAAGAAACTCCTCAGCTTTTAAACGGGTGTTACGATGACATTAATAAATGAATTATGCTTTTACGTGTGAAATGTAAAAGGTGTGATATTTATAAATATTATTAAATATTATGGTTAAGCAATTAAATTACGCATTAGAATCATTTAGATAATCAATTACAATTAGCATTATAATTACACTTTGATATATAAACTTTGCTTATTTGTTGCAAATGTAGTTAATAACTTCATTGAATATATTTTCATTTCCAAATATTAAAGGCTGAGATTTGTTTGCGTCGCTAATTCTATCCAGCTACTAATTCGTCAAAGCGGTGGTAGGGTTAATTGGGAATATTTTGATTTTAAGATAATGAATTAAATTTTAAAAACTGGTACTTTTAGCAAACAACCGTTTTATAACCCCTTTAGGCATACCTTTAATTATATTTTCTCATACATATTCCCTGTAATGACGATTTAAAAGAACTTAGTAAATGAATCTATTTAAATAAAGATATTTTGGCTGACTTACAGGATTTAAGTAATAAGTAGTCAATAAGTTATAAGTTATTTTTTTTGGATATTATTCATTTAGCCGTGCTCAAATTTGAGGTTTAAGCAAAACTCGCTCTTAATATTTTTACTTCTCTTCGTAGACCAATTAAATGTTTTAACTGTTAATAGTCATTAACTTGAAAAACTGTAAGATAAAAACGTGTGGTCAAACTATACTTTTCAATTTTAACATCATCTGCGCCTGGGAGTCTGAGATGAATTCCTAACTATTCAAATTGAAATTCTGTAAAAACCGTAGCCACTGTTTGCTAAAAAGTAATCTTCAAAAAACATTTGAGTATTTTTTAGCAACAATAAAAACAACAGCATCTCACAATCAAATTATTAAGTACATAACTACATGCATTCACTTTTATACTAACTAATTAGGTTATCAAAGTTATTAAACTTACCACTTTCAAACACACTTCAACGAAAACTGATTATTTTAATAGCTACTGTAATATTAACGAGGTACGACTATGACGCGTCCAACCGCACAGGGGTCGGGCGTAAACTGGGTTCAGTCAGTAACTCAATACAAATATTCCTTTCTCGTTAACTTGCATATACTTATACAATTTTTCCAGAACAATCCAAAAGTTTCTAGGGCCTCCAAGACCGAAAATAAATTCAATAAAAAGTGAGAACTTAGTTTCTTGCGAAAGACTTCTCATGAAATATGGAATTAGATGTACTGGTAATCAGGGGCATACTTACATTGGTTTTAATATTCTTTCGTTGCATAATGCTGCCGCCTATAAAAATACTATAACTAGACCAAAAAATGGTGATATATTTTATAAGGTTGTGGAGGCGAACAGAGGCGATGACGAAGAAAAAATATTTCAAAACACACGGACACCTAGATGCTTATTTCGCTACTATGGAGTAGCGACTGAGTGTAATGATGGCATTACACTCAGTTTAATAATTTCGAAATTTGTTATAATTTGACAATATTCTGATATATTCTTTTGGAAAAATGCCTCCAACAATGAAAAATGTTAAAAAATAGATTCGTGACACCGTTACAGTGGAGATAGGCCTATTGTAATCCATAGTGCCCCTATTGCTTTTACTCTTCTTGCCTGACTAAATCTTGGCTGAAAGAACGTGTTCTGGCTTGGGATTTCAAATTTATTATAATTTACCATTTTTTCAATATATTATCTCGGTTTTAACACAAATCCAGCCCTGTGCTCTCTTTTAAAACTTTGTTGGCTTCTCGTCTCGCCATAAATTCAAAGTTATGTTAACCTATTCGTTTTCTTTGGTAAACCAAGCTAGAGTGAAATCTGTATATAAATGCCCATAGAAAGTTTATTTTAAAATAACAGCGCAATCAATAGGCAGTACCTACAAAGTAATTGTATAAAATGTTGGTTATTTGAAATAATTACCTATTAATAGGAGTACCTACAAGAAAACAAGATTTATTATTAGGTAAGTTTAAAAAATAATTGAAACGAAATGGAAAACATACAAAAACAACTTTCTCTAAAGTTATTTTTATTATTAATTTTACGAAACAAGTAGGTAGGTAAATGCTGAGTACTATTTATTATATTTTATTATATTTGTCATCAACATTTTTCCGTAAAATAATGTCCATGTACACTGACTTATGTAAATGATCTGTGGGATAGATCTCATTCAACCGTTACGTCGAAAAATTACGCAGGGTTAAGAACTTCGTTATAGAATATTTTTGTTACATAATTTAAATAAAAGGCGCAATTTAAAATTTTTCTTACTCAATGCCTATAGAATACGCTATTAAGTAATATAAGGTTTCTTTCACATTAGACCTGTCGGAGGAGCAACTTCCTCAACTTCGGACTTCCTAACGGAGTCCTTCATCATTACAATCGATACAATAGTGGATTATTGGCAGGCTATGCGTGAAGCATACAATTTTCCTACAAAATATCAGAGCCTACCAATCTACATATCCTCTAGCCAAAATGTTGAGGCTATGCAGACCGGGGAATTCCCCGACGACGGTGAACCTAGACATGCTTCGACAAGTAACAGTGAATAGTCAATTAACACAAAGATTGAACACTTTAGACTACCAGAATAAGTTAGCCAATAAATCTGTTGGATGCCTACATTAGAGATCTGGACACCTTTTTTATAGTGTATGAAATATAGAAAAAGAAAGAAGGAAGAAGTTTATAGTGAGATTACGTGCCACGATTATAGTTGGCCATTTGTTTAGTTTTCTATAGCGGAACAATGGGACAAACTTGAATATGAAGCATTAGGTATATTATGCTTATTACTCTCCATTTGCTTGTACAATAAAACTAGCTTTGTTATGTAGCAAGTGGTTAGACATGTTAATATTACATGTATATAAAAATAAAAAGATATTTGTTAGTCTGTCTAAAACTCAAAAACCGTTTAACCGATTGGAATAACTTTTATTGTGTTTAGTTTGCTTTGATTCTAGTTAGACAGTTATAAAAAAAAGTTTAAGGAATATCCTAAACAAAAAAAAATAAAAATTTAGAATGGAGATCCATCTGCAAGTGCTTACTGAATACTGTCATATCTTCACTGATGATTTGGATTACTTTTGATGGCGTTCGTGGCAGGTTATGTGCGGGCATTATCATTATGTACAAAGTTCGTCTAATAAACAACACTCAAGGCTCTCACTTCACTATAAAATGACTAGGATCGTAGGCTTAAGGTAAGCCCTAAACCCTCAATCAGTTTCGGAGGCATGACAAAGATAGACTAATCGTCGAACCAAGTCAGAAATTTTTATAATCACAGACATTACCTTTTAG
Organism: Acentria ephemerella; assembly: GCA_943193645.1. Lineage (NCBI taxonomy): Eukaryota > Metazoa > Arthropoda > Insecta > Lepidoptera > Crambidae > Acentria > Acentria ephemerella. The sequence goes on along the minus strand of OW971886.1, from coordinate 1,690,884 downwards.
TGCCTTACCAGCTCATCGGCGGGTAGCGCCTTTTGAATAGAATTTCTATGCCCTCTGAATTGTGAAACTTCGGATAAAGCCCATTTCCATTATCATAAAATTTTAAAGGCATGACCCAAAGTAAGATAAGATATAATTTTATCTCACTTAGCTCCAAAATAAAAAGATTTATTAGATTATCATTATTTATTTATTTCTGTAAAACGATAATAGTTCAGGTTATGCCAAAGAGCGGTTGTGCTGTGCTGATTAAAATAAACTTTATTTTTAACATAACAATACCCCCGGCGTCTGAGTACAGTAGCGCGTATTCCGATTTCGTGGGCTGATAATCTCACCTGATTTGCAGCTTGCAACGATTGAAGCTCTGAACGCGATATTTAGTATATGTACTGCGCGTTTGCTTTGCGTGCCGTGTTCTACCTGAGAATGTGAAAATGTTATCATATCGTAACGCCAGTCAAAAATCGGCAGTAAAATTGTCGAGAATGTCGTTAATGTGTTAGCTCGATAGAATATTACGTATATCACTGTCCTCTTAATGGATGGATTTGAAAGGCCATGTTCCAAAAAGACCTTACTCGAGGGGCTATTCTTTATCGTATTCCGAAACATCAGAAGCGTTTTTGGGATAATAATCCTTGTTTATTCGAACGGCAGACATGTGATGGCACGACATATTTCCTCTGATTATACCCCGACCTCGCCACAATTCATGAATACGATATCAGTTTAGAAATTATGCAGATGGAATTTGTTCTATTTCCATTTTAGATTAAAAATTTGTATTTAACTACTATCCAGAAACTTTTGTTACTAAACTGGTACTTAATTAACAGATGAAGTCAATCTACCTACCCACACATACAGTTGACAGAACATACATACATACAGACAAATGTACGTGCCTACCGTATGACCTAGATTCAATAGTTAGCAATTGTTGCTGGGGGGATAGAACAAGGCACATTCGCAGTTCGCCTAGTTCTTGCGATCGATCAATAAAGTTGATTATTATTGTTGGTATTATTTCCATAGGTGGCTTATAAAATGAAATTATATCCAACGAGACACTATCTAATATCGTCGAGTGGAATTTTCTCCAGAGAAAATGTTAATTATGATAGTGGAATCGATATTATTTCTTTAATAACAATCGGATGCCAAGTTATGCAACTCTATCATAAGGCAGAATAATAACTAATTTCACTTCAGCCTAGTTGTAGTCAGATGTAATGTACATGTCTTATTAATTTCTTATTAAAAAAACAACATATAGAGTGTTTTCTTTATACAATGCTGAGATCACATCGCTTCAGCGATCTGGAGTGACAACGGGCACTCCCTATATGGAGGTGATATCTATCAATTAGACATTCTCTAGAAGCGAATCGACCCTAAGGCTTAAGTACTCAAAAGTTCTTGTCCTTAACACCTCGTAAGGCTGTTAATAAGACCATTTCCCAACAGTTTTAGTCAGTTTTAAAAAAGCTATTCTTTTTTTTAACTTAAATTGGATTGTAAGGCTGAACAGGTTTATATTGCTGTGCCCTTGATGGTTTTTCTTATACCACAAAAGTGGCAATGTAGTATACGGAATGGAACCTGATAGAACAACTAAACAGAGTGGTTCAAGATGCTTGACAGTTTTCCCAATCCTATGTGCTTCCCTAATCCTAGTGTCCGCTGTCCTGGAATACCTCCAAGATGTACTTACTAAGTACTCACGGAGTCAGCAGCTTTATATTTTGAAGACTGGAATAGTCCTTCTTTTCATACATAGGATGTTGTCCAAATCAAAGGTGAATCGAAGAATAGGAACAACTGGAAGGTGGGGAAGATATCAGCTCTTATAGAAGGTAAGGATGGGAAGACCCGAGTGGCAAGGGTAAAGGTGGGTGACAAGGAATATACTAGGTCCGTGGGACATTTATATCCTTTGGAAGGAGACATTGAAGGTCCAGACGATACCACTCCACCTACAGCTACAAATGATATGGCAGAAGGTGTTGAACGGCTTGAAGTTCCAACTCCAGAAACATATCCGACAATGAGTATTGACAATATTGAACCTAACGAGGAAATGGTTGAAGTATCGGAATGTGATGACCTTTCAGTACCGGTAGAGGTAGAGAATTTGCCCGCGGCCGTGACGCCGGTGGGTGGTTTATCAGGAGTGAGAGAGGTTGCTGACCAGAACCCTAACAGTGTGAAGGCTAGAAGAGAGGCAGCCATTCAAGCACGAGAGAAAATTGCTGAATGGACACGACATCTATTGTCAGTTTTGTAACCTTTCTTTCGACGCCGGGAGTGTCGTGGAGTTCCACGATTAACCATTTCTTGATGAGCAGTTTCGCTTAGCACTCTGTGGAGAGGACAGCGGGCGGAGAGCCGGGAATGGCGCGAAGGAAGGCGGTGAGAAAAGTTTTTCTCGGCACCTAGGGGTGAGTGTGGACGAGATGTGTATCTCGTGAGTCGAGATGCGTGAGTATAGCACAGTGGTAAGTCCCTGATGGCTTAGTTAAGGAACTATGTGAGTTCGTGTGGTATGGTCTGACTGATATGTAAAACAGCGGCCGGGGAGAGTGCTAAGTGATCTCTCACCGGCCATGTCCGGGGTGTCGTAGTTGACGCACTACGCCGATGGTATGGCTTAGTTGAGATGTTGCGACATCTGAGACTGGCGGCTGAGACCGTCTAGTAGTTTGGTGAGAGATCAGGTTGCGAGGCATGGGCAGACTGTAGGGGTGGTTTGGAGGTCTGTGGGGGATTGGCCCCCTAGTGGTTTTCGAACGGCAGCTCTCTCTCGGACCCCCGAACGGATAGGGACCGGACCAGCCTGGTAGGGCTGGGTTACTGGTCGTTACTGAGATTTCTCGGCTTCCGTGCAGAGGAGTAAGACGGGCTGTAAAAGCCCGTTCCATCAGATATGGCTCCCAAGGCATGTGGGTCAGGGTATACTCCATGAACATCATATACATTACTTATAGACTCCTTAAGTTATAATCCAGTATGTTCTTATGTCGTTGTAAATAGTTATGAGTATTATGATTAATGTCAAACGCCACGACATAATTTGGTGGAGGTGCTGGGATTATTTGAGTATATATGACTTGAATAATTTGAATCCCGGCAGGTTGTATACATTACTGGATTGTATATTATTGAGTACTACCAATTTGCTTTATATGATTTTTAAAGTAAATATTTCAGTGTGGTACAGGTATATTCATTCATTGTCTTAATTTGGTAAAGAATAATATAATTTAATTAATTGTTGAGTACCTACATATAACGAGTATTTATTACACCTACCCTATTTCGCGGCGAAGCATTAAAATTATTATATCTCGAAATTGTCGTGTTTTATTTCTTATACTTGTTCCCCTTTTTTTTGTTTTTTTTTTTTGCGTTTTATTTTTTTGTGGTTTTTTGTTTATTTTTGCGTTTTATTTTTGTGGTTTTTTATTTATTTTTTGCGTTTAATTTTTTGTGGTTTTTTGTTTATTTTTGCGTTTTATTTTTTGTGTTTTTTTGTTTATTAATACTTTATGTGTCGAATAATATGTTTATAATATTTTTTTTTTATACGTTACCGAATTTTTAACGGTATTTAAAAGATAACGTAATAAATATGTTTACTGTGTTTACGTTAATAAAAGGTTGTCAGTTATCAAATCAATATGCAATACAGTGATTAAACATATTAATGTAGTGTTTTAAACTATAAGAGGCGTGGCTGTATGGCAAGAGATCCCTTGCTTTTCCCTACATAGTGAAAATTATAACAACATAAAAGAGTAAATTTGTAAATGCTACTGAATAATCTGTGGTAATATTTATACGAAGATTTGCCGCCACCTACTTTCTGATGGGAAAATATTTTCTTGTTGTAAAGTTATAGTAGGTAGATTTCACTATAAGTAATAATAGTAAAGCCAGGAAGAATCAAGTGTAGTTAATTGTAACAATAAATCTGTGTTCTGTATAATCAGAGGAAAAAAGAGACTCTTGCCAATCGTTGCAAAACCGAAGGTAAAGTATTATTGTAAGCTTAACTTCTTATAAATTCATTTACAGTGTCGGTCGATAACGATACGTTAAATTCTAATTTCAGCAACGTCAAATTTGAAGTCTTATAGATAAGTAGAAACCAATTTATAGAGGAAATATGGAGGCCTTAAAATATAGGCTTAAAATCCGTCATGAAGAGTTACTGAAATTTGTTAACTTGGCAACCGAATTTAAAGGAAGGTTAGAAGAGGGAAGGTCACAGCTTCTTGACTTGGCAGAAATAAGGCTAAAGTTAAGATCCGCTTTGACTGGCTTCGAGAAAGAAAACGTCAGAATTTTTCAACACCTTAAAGAGGAAGATCATCTGGATCAGGAAACATACTTACGGGATGAAATGCGTGCTGAGGAATTACTTGCGGACTTACAACTGATAGAAGATTTTAACAAAACTTCGTCGTCAGCCAGTACATCAGGAGTAGCAACTAAATTTCCCAAGCTTGAGATGGCAAGGTTTGATGGAGACATTTTAAAGTGGCCAGAATTTTGGGCAAAGTTTGAAAGCAGTATTCACGAGCAACAATTAAAAAAATCTGATAAGTTGACATACTTATTTAGTGCTATGTCTGGAACCGCTTTAGAGGCTCTCCGTGGTATCGACATAACAAATGAAAATTATGACATCGCCTTGCAGACTCTAAAGACACGTTTTGGGGACAAGGATTTAGTCATTGACGCACATTATGAAGCTTTGAGTAAACTCGGAGTGGCTACAGAGGCAACAGCTCGATTAACATTAGATTCTATTCAAAAGCACTTACGTATTCTGAATACATTAGGTGAAGACACACAAGGAAACTTTTTTCGGAATTTAATTTGTAACAAATTTCCTGAAGAAATTCTATATGAGATGAACCTTCTTCTGCCAAAGGAAAGACAGTTAAATATGATTCTTGATACTTTAGAGCGAATTATACGAGCACGAGAACGTTCTAAGGAAGTAGTACCTGTTAGGCCTTCAGTATCAACCACAGAAGCTCTACATGTAGACACTGAATAAACCATTAAAAAGGAGATATCCCGGCAGAAGAGAATATGTCAACAAGGATCAGGACAGTAAAAGAAGGAAGAAGCAGTGTATCTTTTGTGACGAAAATCATTATGATGATCAATGTCTTCGATTTGAAACATTGTCGCTTAGAACAGAAAGACTATTCTCTAAGCGCTTATGTTTTCTATGTTTTAAACCAGGGCATCTCCGTAGAAGGTGCTCTACAAGAATTACTTGTATTTACTGTAAAGGCGCACATAATCGAGCTCTTTGTAAAAACAGGCCTAACGCAAAAATGGGAAAAGAATTAGAAAAGATATCTGCAGGCCCTCCTAACAAATCAGGTAGTACTCTTATATCAACAGAATATAGAGAAGTGTCAAATGCTTTATATAATAGAAATGTTATATCTTATTTACAGACAGCCATAGCAACACTACAGTATAAAGACCATAGTATGCCTCTTCGCCTTTTACTTGACAGCGGTAGCCAAAGAAGCTATATAACGACGAGGATAGCTAAAGAATTAAAAATTGACCCTGATAGAAGTGATCAACTATTAATTTACACATTTGGCTCTAAATCACCAAGAGAGCAATCAAGTCCCTCTGCCAAGGTTACCCTGATTACAAAAAGAGGAGTAGAGAAGAAGATACGTGTTAATGTTGTACCTCATATAACAGATCAAGTCAGAATTTCTAATTTAAGTATTGGATATAATATAGATGTGTCTGCCGACGATGACAGCTTAGGTGAACGTATAGATTTGTTGATAGGGAGCAACTACTATTTCTCCTTCATAAGGAACCATATTTTAGAAATCTCTAACAATCTGCACATGATTAATACCGATTTTGGATGGATAATGTCTGGATGCTCGTCAGAAGAAAATGATACCTTTGCAGATCTGTCAGTCATTACATACTGTCAGTGTTATGACTCGAGCTCCACATACTTTAGTGAACCGGACCTGCCACTGAAGAACATAGACATGCAATTTCTATGGTGTCTAGAAAGTATCGGAATTGTTGATTCACCAAAGGCTACTCAAGAAGAGGATGCAGTAAAATTCTTTAATGAAACGGTTGTCTTTCAAAATAATAGATATGAAGTAAAGTGGCCATGGATAGAATACCCACCTTCGTTACCTACCAATTTTGGATTGGCATATGGCCGCCTTAAAGGTCTATTGAAGAGAACCGACAAAGGTACCTTAAAGGGATATAAGGAAACATTAAAGGAACAGCTACAAGCTGGCATAATAGAACTGGTAAACCCTGAATCTACACCATACTGCCAGACAAACCCCCCAGTACATTATTTGCCGCATCATATGGTCCGACAAGAAGGGAAGAAAGGGCGGATAGTGTATGACGCTTCATCAAAGGTGAAGGAAGAACAAAGTCTTAACGAATGTATATATCGAGGTCCATCAATGTTAGAAGACTTAACAGCTTTACTGCTACAGTTTAGAACAGGGAGAATCGGCATAACTGCTGATGTGGAAAAGGCCTTTCTCCAAGTAGGACTTCAACAGGAAGACAGAGATGTCACCAGATTTCTTTGGGTTAAAGATATTTCAAAGGAGCCTACTGAAGATAATTTGCTACATTACCGATTCTGTAGGGTACCGTTTGGTATAATTTCCAGTCCATTCTTACTAAACGCCACTATAAGACACCATTTGTCTAAAACCGATCAAGAACTTTTTAGTAAAATAGCTAATCGGTGTTATGTTGATAACTTGGTAACTGAAGTTAACTCTCTCAGCGAAGCACTTCATCTTTATGCAGAAACCAAAAGGGTTTTTGAAGAGATATCCATGAACATAAGGGATTGGGTATCAAACGACAAGACTTTCGTACAGAGTATTCCAGAACAGTTCAGGGCCAAGCAGAGTAAGGAAGTTAAGGTTCTTGGTCTTATTTGGAACACAGAAGAGGATACTTTAAGTCTGAAGATACCTACATACCAAGATAAGGCCAAAGCGAAGAATATCACGAAGAAAGACGTCTTGAGTACCATAGCACGGGTTTACGATCCCTGTGGGTTCGCCTCTCCTTGGATTTTACCTGCTAAGTTATTATTCCAAGAAACCTGTATTCTAAAGCTTAGATGGGATAGTCCAATACCTAACACCCTTCATCAGACTTGGTCGGGTATTCTAGCTGATTTGCAGTCAGCCGCAAACATAAAGATTCCAAGGTATATCGGTCACCAAATTCAAGAAGCACAAATATCTGAATTGCATTGCTTTGCGGATGCTTCTAAGAATGCATACGCAGCCGTAGTTTACCTCGTTACTAGAAGCCAATCACATGTATATACGGGCTTGTTAATGTCAAAATCAAGGATTACACCAACGGAAGATAAAGATGAATTGAAAATTCCTAGGTTGGAGCTACTGGCTTACTTGATAGGAAGTAGATTACTTAAATATGTATCCGGAAATATTGGTATCAGGATTGACAGCAAGTATTTATGGACAGATAGTCGTATCGTTCTGGCATGGATGAAAACGTCTAAATTATTACCACCATTCGTATCAAGACGAGTGAACGAGATCAAGAAACATAAAGACGTACAAATGCGTCACGTGCCTTCACATTATAATCCAGCAGACATAGCCACAAGGCCGGAAGTCATAAAGCAGAAGTGTAACTTATGGTTCTGGGGCCCACAATTTCTAAATAAGAATGAAAAGGAGTGGCCAAACTGTCAAGTTAGCAGTGAAGAAATTTTTCTTTCGGCCGCGGAGGTTCTGGACGAAGTAGACGGTCCAGAAATGTCGACTAAAGGTTATGAGAAAGTGGAAGATGCTGTGAGTGAAATACAGATACCAGATGTGAATAATGACTCAGAAGACGGAAAACATCAAGAAATAAGAAATCTCCAATCAACATACTTCCCAGAGGAAGTAGCCGGGAAACTCACAAGTCTGTCAAGAAATTTAGGGTTGTTTTTAGACGATAGACGTTTATTGAGATGTAGAGGTCGTATGGTTAACACCGAATGGACATATGAAATGAAACACCCGATTTTAATACCTAAAGACTGTGAGTTTACAGAAAGGCTAATCCAAAAAATTCATGAAGAGAATTATCATGTAGGAGTATCTCACACACTTAGTTTAATAAGAAAAGAATACTGGATCCCTCAAGGGCGAGCGAAAGTCCAAAAGGTTTTGAAAAGGTGTCTTCAATGTGTAAAGCATGGTGGAGGCCCATATAAGCTACCACCAACCCCGGCCTTACCGATAGAGAGGGTTAGACTTAGTTCACCGTTCGCATTCACAGGCATAGATTATTTTGGGCCAGTGTTTGTTGAGACATCAACATTTGTGAAAGAGAAAAGATGGATCCGTCTCTTTACTTGCCTAGCTGTGAGAGCTATCCATCTAGAGATTGTTCAAGACTTGACGGCAACAGAATGTTTGTTGGGTTTAAGACGGTTCGTAGCAGCAAGAGGGAAACCAAATTTAATAGTCTCAGACAACGCCAGTCAATTCAGGTTGATAGGTGAGATCTTTGAGGGAGAGAGTTAAAGAGAGTTAAGAGAGTTAAGATGGAAATTTATTCCCCAGTTAGCTCCATGGCACGGCGGAGTGTATGAGCGATTAATTAGTATAGTCAAAAATTGTTTGAAAAGAACCTTGGATAAACACTTGCTTCAAGATGGCCAACTTTTGACAGTTATAAAGGAAACTGAAGCTGTTGTGAACTCTCGACCGCTTACGTATGTAGGCACTGAAGTAGAACAGATTCTTAGACCTGCAGATTTTTTGAATCTGGGGTCCTGTCTAGAGCTAATGCCTGCTCCAGAATGTCACGTAGAACGGACATCAATTAGAATTGATCTCTTAAAAAGCTGGAAAAGAGGTCAAACGATATTGAATGAGGTCAAGAGTATGTTTCAAGGACAGTATTTACCCAGCTTAGGAGAGCGATATCGTCACCACTTGAAGCAACCTAGAGTAACATCGAATCGACAGCCTTGTGTGGGTGATGTTGTCCAAATCAAAGGTGAATCGAAGAATAGGAACAACTGGAAGGTGGGGAAGATATCAGCTCTTATAGAAGGTAAGGATGGGAAGACCCGAGTGGCAAGGGTAAAGGTGGGTGACAAGGAATATACTAGGTCCGTGGGACATTTATATCCTTTGGAAGGAGACATTGAAGGTCCAGACGATACCACTCCACCTACAGCTACAAATGATATGGCAGAAGGTGTTGAACGGCTTGAAGTTCCAACTCCAGAAACATATCCGACAATGAGTATTGACAATATTGAACCTAACGAGGAAATGGTTGAAGTATCGGAATGTGATGACCTTTCAGTACCGGTAGAGGTAGAGAATTTGCCCGCGGCCGTGACGCCGGTGGGTGGTTTATCAGGAGTGAGAGAGGTTGCTGACCAGAACCCTAACAGTGTGAAGGCTAGAAGAGAGGCAGCCATTCAAGCACGAGAGAAAATTGCTGAATGGACACGACATCTATTGTCAGTTTTGTAACCTTTCTTTCGACGCCGGGAGTGTCGTGGAGTTCCACGATTAACCATTTCTTGATGAGCAGTTTCGCTTAGCACTCTGTGGAGAGGACAGCGGGCGGAGAGCCGGGAATGGCGCGAAGGAAGGCGGTGAGAAAAGTTTTTCTCGGCACCTAGGGGTGAGTGTGGACGAGATGTGTATCTCGTGAGTCGAGATGCGTGAGTATAGCACAGTGGTAAGTCCCTGATGGCTTAGTTAAGGAACTATGTGAGTTCGTGTGGTATGGTCTGACTGATATGTAAAACAGCGGCCGGGGAGAGTGCTAAGTGATCTCTCACCGGCCATGTCCGGGGTGTCGTAGTTGACGCACTACGCCGATGGTATGGCTTAGTTGAGATGTTGCGACATCTGAGACTGGCGGCTGAGACCGTCTAGTAGTTTGGTGAGAGATCAGGTTGCGAGGCATGGGCAGACTGTAGGGGTGGTTTGGAGGTCTGTGGGGGATTGGCCCCCTAGTGGTTTTCGAACGGCAGCTCTCTCTCGGACCCCCGAACGGATAGGGACCGGACCAGCCTGGTAGGGCTGGGTTACTGGTCGTTACTGAGATTTCTCGGCTTCCGTGCAGAGGAGTAAGACGGGCTGTAAAAGCCCGTTCCATCAGATATGGCTCCCAAGGCATGTGGGTCAGGCTATACTCCATGAACATCATATACATTACTTATAGACTCCTTAAGTTATAATCCAGTATGTTCTTATGTCGTTGTAAATAGTTATGAGTATTATGATTAATGTAAAACGCCACGACAATTGTAGTAAATTTACAAATTTTAGAGTCACTAGGTATTTTAAGAGAGAAATAAGAATGTGATTGAGTCGTCACTTTCCGACGCAATATTAATTTCTTGCATGTAAAGTATAAATGCGAAATGACAACTCTGATTTTAGTTAAGTAATGACGATTCTTATAAATGAGGTATAGGTAGAGGGGCGTTCTGAGTCAACCTTTACTTCAACCACAGCAACAACGTCGTCCTTGAGGACTAAGGTGTTAAAAAAAGAAGCGGAGAAACCGCCAAATGCAGGTAGTACTTACGAATGTCAAAAAGCTGGCAACATAAAGATAAATTTTATTAAAAAGAAAAGGTGTTTATTACACTTGTTTTAAAACGCAGATGACAAAATTCTGTAAAGTATTTATTAAATGTTTAACTGGTGCTAGGAAACATTCATATATCCTTTTACCGAAACTTCAAGTTGCAATGGCAAAAGACAAATAATGAGGAAATAAGTAACGATTCTGAGTCTGAAAGATGTGAAGCAAAAGGTAGTATTTCAGGAAATACTAATGTAGTTACTTTATTACAGACATCAATGGTATTCTGATAAACCAAGGTCATATACTAATGCCGTATTAGAAGGACTTGGCTTAGAAGTAAAAGGAGGTGATGGTATTAATGTATCATTGATAAAAGTAAAGGAAAGGATTTCATTGAAAAATAGTAACAGAAAGGATAGGTGTTGTAGGGTGGCAAGGCTTCTGTCGATATGTGGTGATAAAGAGATTGTGTACTATAGATATATACTTTTGCAATATCAGCAGTATCTTCTGAGTTTTTAAATGGTCAATCTCAAGGCGCAAGAATCCAAACTGCAAGATAATAGTGTGCTAAAAGGCTGAATAAATTCTCTTTGACTCAACCTATTATGACTTCTAATAGTACTATCCACAATGCCCTCTAGGTTTTTATAAAAGACTCTAATATAATTAGATTAAGGAATAAGACTAATATAATTAATTATTTAAGTTAAAATTTGCATTAAGTATGAAAAAGATCACTATTAGAGATAAGGCTGCCCATTTTGCATTTTACTATATGCTATTGACTATATTATTCTTAGTACTGTTTCTTTATATAACTGTGTTCCTATGCAACAAAGTATAATTCTATTCTTGCTTGATACTTTGGTTTGTTTGTTAAACTTGAAAATGATGTTATTTTTGTTTTCTTCTTATTGATTGTTAATAGTTTTATAACTGAAAGGGAATTTAATAGATTATTATATAGTAATGTATACTTTTACAACATTTTCAAATATTTTTCAGTTTTAGTTATTTGGGAGGATGTTGTGAATTTATACAAAGAAGAATAACAAACAGTCAACTTCCTTGGCAATACTTGTAATTTTTTACCTTGAAGTTATTATAATTGCAACAGTTTTTGTATTCCTATTTTTCACAATAAAACATTTGATATACTCTCAAATATTATTATTAACAAAGACAATCATGTCAGATGTTTCTGTAGAAAATAAACTCTAGTAAGAACTAACTATTTATATAAGGAGTTGATCAATGCATATAATTTAATATATTATACTGCATGTAATACTGCTCTGAATAATGCTTTGTGTAATGCATATTAGCAGAACAGTCAGGCATCTTGGATGGTAAATTAAACAATAATATGACTTACCTTTTTTCGACGCAGCAGCAAAATAAATAGCTCGCTCGATGAATTATTTTCAATAAATGAAAACAGTAAAGAGGATTTTTATAAATTGAATGGGTAAGTACGCAAAAACATTTTGAAATTAGCAGGGCATAAATAAACAAGTAAAATCTATTGCACAGGGTACTTTTTATTATATAGTTTATATATTATCTATTGATTTTGATAAAATAATGGTTTTATTTGAGAAACAAGTAATAATAAACAAAAAAATCAGAAAAATTGACAAACTTTGACAGCTAGTCAGGTACACACAAGTATTTTCCGATTTACACACACGGGCACTCACAATGCTGTAAGCACACATAGTGTTTATATGCTCAGTGAGCACACTAATAGCCGTTCAGTTTGGTGCTTATTCTACTCTTACATTTTAATATTCAGTTATATTATATTATATTATCAGACATAATGCAGTTCGTTCGAGTAGTATAATCACTAATCGGAACGACTTTTAATGTGTGATTGAATGGACCCGTATTGTCAGTGTCAGATATATATTGACATTTTTCATTCCAGTGTCAATAGCAAAGCAAAATCTCGGAAATTCTTTAAATCACAGGAAAATGTCTTTCGTTAAGATATTTTCAGTATCTTCTCGAGGTAAATTATTTTACACTTTGCATTTCGATATCCACGATCAATTTACGTTTATTTGACGCAGCAATGTTACGCAACAAAATTGTTTTTATAACCTCAAATGCGAATATTTACACTTCTAATAGCTGATAATTTATCAGCAATCATATGTGGAGTAAAACCTATGTAACTTATATTTCTAAACAAAGCTAAATAACATAACAGTATGTTATGTGTACACACTATATGTACGGTCTTTGCCATTACATTATTATAAATATCAATGGATTCCTGATAAATTATAGATATGTCTAGGATTAGTTTATTTTTCGGTGTACATACAAATCTTGTAATTTAAGCCAGATGGTCATTTTTGTTAGTATAATTGATTATTTGGTAGTAATAAAGAAACATTTGATTACAGTGCGTGCAACTGGCACAAGTAGCATGCTGGTGCGCTTTGCTAGTTCGGGGAATGAAGGGAAATTCGAGAAAGTATATCCACCAAATGTACCAGGCTACAAGTATGTGAATGCTGAGGATCCTGTCATGAAGTTTAAGGAAATGACTGACAGAGCAGCACAAACTATATTCTGGACAGAACTTGCCAGAGGGTTTGCTGTCACCCTGGCTCATATTTTTAAGGTATACGGAATACTAATTAAGTAATTATGGATCTTGTCAACTTGCCACACTAAGCAAACCCTATTTCATACATTGTCACAAGTAAGACTTGTCAGAGGCGTTGCAAATGGCCCGATAGTCTATATTTGAGTGACACCTGCAGAGAGGTATTTTGCATGGCCACATGCAGTGAAATGTTGCAACACACGATGGCAACTTCACAAGTATTTGATGATTTTCTTGTAAAAAACCTTTATCACCATATGTTGATTAAGAAAATGTTTTACTAGTGGAAAGAGGAAGTCTGTTTTCTTGTAGGACTTGTTAATCTTAAGAATAGTTATTATATTAAGTTTTGTCATAATTTTACAAAACATAAGTGAGAAAAAGACAAGAGCAACATGGAGTGTGTAGACGACCGACTGAGAATAATGTTGTAAATAGCAAAATAAAACTCCAGCATCACTTTTTGACCTTTATCCCAATTCTCCATACCATGCACCAATATAAAAAAGACAAACACATCAAAAATATATTAAAAAATAAAGACAAAAAATATCAAAGAGATCTTAATCATTCAGCAACAGAATGGTTAATCTAGCATGGTCCAAAAACTAATTCCTTTAGTTAATATGGTGCTGTGAGGGGTTAGGTGGTCTAAATTGTGCTATAATAACAATGTATAATAAGTTTTATAATTTTACTTTTTGTTATTTTTAGGAACCAGCAACCATCAACTATCCATTTGAGAAAGGCCCTCTCTCACCAAGGTTTAGAGGTGAACATGCTCTACGTCGCTATCCATCAGGTGAGGAGAGGTGCATTGCCTGCAAACTTTGCGAAGCCATCTGTCCAGCTCAGGTACAAATATTATCAGCACTTTTAAATAAGGGTGAATATTCTCTAAATCCTCAACATCAGTTACATATCAATTTTTATGCCTAAGAAAGTTTAACAGGCAGATGATCCACTATTCGGTAAGTGGTATTATTTTTAAAAGACATGCAATTTTAATAGAATTATGATATTTATGATTCTTTGATATTATGGAGGCAAGAGAGAAAGATTAACATGTTTGGTTTCACTTTTAACTTTCGCTTATATTGATACAAGTGTTTTAAGGCTAATTAAATTATGACAAAGATTACTTTTCTAGTAAATTTATAAAAGAATTCCTTTCCCTGTGTTGCCACAGTCCATCATGATACCCAACTTCAGAGTAATGGGGGACCATTATCTGTAATATATTCCTACATTTCACAATTTTAAGAGTTGTATAATAAATATATTGCAATTATAGTATCAAGATCATATCAGTCTGAAATATTTTCAGTCAGTATATATATCTTATAAATTATTTCAGGCTATTACAATCGAGGCCGAAGAACGTAAAGACGGATCAAGAAGGACTACACGATACGACATTGATATGACTAAGTGCATATACTGTGGATTCTGCCAGGTATATGTAGCTAAAAATCTTATTTCCGAATTTCAGATTCTAGGAATGTTGAGTTCAAAAGCAAAAGCCAGATACTATATAAATTTTCAGATTCTTAAAAAGCTAGATTCCTAAATTGACAGATTCTATTAATGTTAGTTTTTACAAATGCTAGATTCTAATAATGTTAGATGCTGGTTTAATTTCAATATTCCATACAATAATTCCTTATGTGCTTATTTTCTAATAGAGGAATGTCTATATTTTGTTTATTCGTTTCAATCGTTTTCTTTAACAAAATATTATACCGCAAAGTTTTAGAAACTAGTATGAAGAAATTTTTCGTTTTGGATATTTTTCTGGACAGAATCGTGTAGGTCATAGTTCATTTTTCTATGAATCATTTGACATATTTTTGTGATTTAGGAAATGTTCTAAAGTATAAGCATATTCGTAGATTACATGTTTAGTGTGTACATTTGATTTTTTTTGGAACTCAAGAAGTACTATTTCTAATTTGTATTTCAAATTTGCCACAGGAAGCCTGCCCTGTTGACGCTATCGTTGAAGGACCCAACTTCGAGTTCTCCACAGAAACTCACGAAGAATTACTTTACAACAAAGAGAAACTCCTTTCCAATGGTGACAAATGGGAGAGTGAGATTGCTGCTAACATCAGAGCAGACCATCTTTACCGCTGAACAATTTGTTTGCTATTGTAAATAACATTTTAAGGTCTATTTTGTAAAAAGAAATCAATCCGATATCGTTTTTTTGTTTTATTGTAATATAGATAATAGCTGTGACTATTTACAAAATAGATCTCAGAAATAGAATAATAAATTATTGTAATGTGATAAAATAAAAATGATCAACCATCTCAAAATGAAGATGTATTTTTTAACAATATTACGCGCACACGCGACAATATTTTTCCTTTAAAAGTAAGTTGCTCAATAATAATTACAAGTAATATACAGATTTGTGTAATAGGAATACGGATTTGTGTATCAGTGATTAAAATCTAGCCGTTTTCCAAATTAAATATACGAGCAAAGTTTTATGGGCGGTACGGCGAATACGTATTAAGGCAATATAATTCATATACAGCGAGCTTATTCGCTTGCGTTGCTGTTCACTATGCTGTCTTCACTATACTTGTTGTACTTGCTTTGTGAACAGAGATTAGAAACGCTATCAAGGTAAGTTTTTAATGTACTTAAATATAATAATCATTGCAAAAACTGTAGGTTTTATAAATAGATAAATAATTTCGATCGCAAAAATCTGCATTGATCCTAGAGGCACGAGGCGATTATTTTCTATCTCCAACTGCGTGCGTTGCGAACTGGCAACACAAATCGCATTTCACAATTTAAGGAATAGTTTTGCTTATTTGATAATTATTGCAAACGGGTCGTATAAAGTGTATAGATATTTTGATATAAATGATGGCATCAAAAAGTTTCAAAAAAGCAACTAATATGCACTCCATTGTGCTACTAATGTACTGGCGTACATTAAAACAAGGTTTAAACTCAACTTAACCGATGATAATTATAATAGATAATTATCATTGTTAATCTATTACTATAGATGATTATCACCTTAACAATGATAATTAAGAAGGTGTTACTAGTCTTATTATTATTAAAGTTGAACTTGAAATTAATAGAAATGTTAAATATCTGAATAATTTTTGATCCATATTGCTTAACTACTTTGATTTTAATTGTTAATGCTAAACCATACTTTTTATTTTTGCGGAAGGTGTTATTGTTGAATAAGAAGAATTAACTAGATAATTTAAATAACTTTATAATTTAAACAGATCATAGTCATCATTAACGTCTAACTTATTAATAAATATAAAATTTCAATATAATAAACAAGTGTGCCCACCTCTTGTCATAACTTCTTGGTGCTAATTCATATTTCCAGCTGCAAAACAGATTATTGTTGTACATTCACCAATACCTTGTTGTGGTTGTATGTAATGAAGTCAAACCTGCAATTTTCGTATATCTCAACTTAGGTATGAATGCTGTCCTCTATTTATATTTCATTAATTTATTTGGCTGTTCACATTCCAAGAGTTTGTCAGCCAATCACAAAATAAATTATAATCTAGACAAATAATGGTGAGATGCGATTAGTTGGTGTGATTACCACCCAAGATCTTATAGCTGTATCTTTCTAAATCTTCCATGACATATTCTAGTCCTCTATTGGCGTCGATGGTTAATACTTCACAGCCGACGTCTGGTGAATTTAACCAGGTTTCATAAGCTTCATGTACCTGAAATTGACAATAAAGAATATATGTGAATATGTTTATTCCCATGCAATTTGAGCATTGTACATAAAAAACCGCTTTTTTATCTGTGGGTATTGCATTTTTAAGCTTACGGCTCCAATCCACTTACAGTAGAATATCAATTGCATCTTATGTCTCTCAATAAGAGCTTAGACCTAAGCTAGGACAGAACCATGCGGGTTAGGTTGCCAAACACTCTTCAGAAGTCAAGGAGAAAATTAGTGACAGATCTGAACACTTCATGCATTTCTCCTGGTCAATAACATAAAATACACTACAAAAGTAATTCTACCAAAAAACCTATTTACAAATTATTATCATTACAAATTATGACTGATGTTCTTAACAATTGCCATATAATTGACTTAATTCAAGCACAATATACTTCTATTATGTATTTTACAAAACACATTAGCAGAACCTAATTTCCAGTTAAATATAGCATAGCTTTATTTCGTTAATTATTTATATACAAAAAAATAAAATACAAAAAAGTAATATCACCAAGTAATTTTGGCTTTTGTCAAATTCTTAAATCATTCTAATGAACATATACAAGTCTGCATGAATAAAATTAGATGAGACCAGGGAGTTTGTGTTACTTATTAGACTACAATCATTTACAAATACTTTTTTCCTACTTCATACAAGTATTAACTTGTTCAGTATTATTCAGTTACTTTAAACCTTAATGTTACATAAACTATAAATAAACTACAACACTTACTTGCACTAAATATTCCAGAGGAACTTCCGACTCTTCAGTCCTGCCTCGCTTCATCATTCTCTCCCAGACAACTTGTGGACATGTTTTTAAATATACTGCAAATAAGGTAGTTTTTTATGAATGTAAGTTTATTGGGGTGTTTGAGAACAACTTTTAAATGTTTGTGTATGGGTCTCAAAAAACCCAATAAAATAATGTGATAACTAAAAACAAGTGAAAGAGCTATGTTGAGCACAAATACAGACAAGACAAATCCTTATCCTGAATGCATTTACAGTATAACCAACTCTACAAAGCATTATCATTTCCTTTGCTCTTATAGATATTTCTATAGGTTTAATTGATGGTAGTTATAAACCATTGCCTGACAGACCTTGCATAGCAATATCAAGGATATTAATGTCATATAAGTAACTGCCATGTTAATATACCTTACCTATAAGATCTAAGCGAATGTCAAGGTTTTTCTCAACATATTCATACCAAGAGTTAAGTACTTCATATTCTGCATCATGAAGGAATCCATGCTTCTTTGCATTTTCAACAAAACAAAACCTGCTATTTTGTACTGATCTGTAAACAGAATATGAAATTTTAGTTATTAGACACAAAGTGCATCTACAAGTTCTGTTATATCGGAAAAGCAGTAGTTTGACAGTGTGTTGTAATTCCAGTCAATATTGTGAAGGATGGTTGATCTGCCCTTTAAAACAATTTCAGCAGCCTTGTTATTATATTTCAAATATAATAGAAAAAAATATTCTAAGGAACATAACCCTTATTTATGATACGCATATAACAGTCTATATTCACATTTTACGAGGTTTGTGCCTATATAGATTTGTGCTGATGAATACTTTGTACCATTACAAACCTTTCAAACATTTTGACAGTAATATTTGGGTTACTTGGTGGACTGGTCTGTATTTTGAGTCGTGTCAGGTGGACATAATGCTGGAATGGAAAGGTCCATTTGTGTAGGTCTTGATAGACGAGGCCCAGGAGATTGTGACCACTGACATCACGCCACTCGTTCAATGGTTCCTGAAAAACACAACAAGTATAATAGAATATAAAATTGTTATTGTATATGCTTACAGACTCGACAATTGCACCAACAATAACGTTCGCTATTTTTAATACTTACACAATGTTTCTCCAAATTTTTATATTTTTCGAAATAATTTATACAGGTCGATTTGCCGGAACCAATATTACCTTCAATAGAAACTCTAAACGGTCTTTTTGAGGTCATACGTGCGGCATTACAAACAGTTTTCATATTGGACATAACAAAATGTATTTAGATTTTAATTAAGTTGAATGGACTTATTGGTAATAATAAAAAATGCCGCGAAATTTACTTCTTAACATTTCACTTGTTGTTGCTGTCACTTTGACATTTTGTTTTTTTTCTCGGTATAATAGGGAAGGCAACGGAAACTAAAATATTTGCAGCCATGTCTTATGTGATTATTTCATTATTTTTGACTCCGCGATACTCTTTGTCTTAAGGAGTTTTTGGCGACTAATGGTAGACCCCACAATTGTCTTAATGATATAGGAGGATTAAAAAAAATAGAATGCAATGTTAGTGATTACGAGTAGTGGTATGTTAATAATTATGATGGAACAATACTTATTATGATGAAAAACGTAAGTCACTAATCAACGCTGAATGATGTATTCCATATATGCATGATATAACAATCCTTTTTGCCATAAAACTACACCAAATTCAAGACAAAACTACACTACAACACAATATACCAAATATATTATACAGAACCCAACCCATAACGCCATTAGTCAAAAATATCTTCAATTTTTTTTAGATGCTTTACTGGCCTAGATGCAGTCTTTTAGGTCATTTAATTTTGTTTCCAACCAACCATTCGATAAGATTCTGTTTTTAGTTCCTTGAAGCCCATTCTCTTTCTACTCGCTAATATACTCTAAATACTAAATAAACTATGTAAACGGAACTCTCACTTAATGATTTAAATAAAAACTTTGAAAGTGGTCGGCTATTGTAGTTGTAAGAACGCGGGAGGGGCTTGTGATGTCAATCTTTACGAGCATAAAAAATTATTAATGCAAGATCATGACCAAAAAACCTGTTCCTGTCAATGAAAATAGTTAAGAAACTGCTGTAGCCATCCTTCAAATTTTTTTAAATAAATGTGACAAACTGGTGTATTTCCATAGATTTTTTTCAATTCGATTTTACCTTTCAGTAGTCATACATAACTAGCGATGTAATCGGAATAACTGATTGATTTTGTTTATTATCTATTTGGTGTACCTTATTAATAAAAAAAATTAATTCCCCCGAGAAAATTACTCATGTATTACTGCGGTAAAAGGTTTAAATTATACAAATGTAGCGTAAACCATAAACTACAAATAGAAACAATATTGCTGATGTAGTCTATTCCAGACTACCTTAGGATGGACAGGACACAATACACAAGATTTCTATAGATGAGTGAATTCCTCAGTGTACTATTTAATTATGTTAGAATAGTTGATAAATATTATATATCGTGTTCGAGCATTGTATACAGAGATATTCCAGCACATTTTAATAGGATTGCAAAACGTTAAGTACAATGGGTCTGATATGAACAGCGATCTTAATAAGTAAATCCAAAAATCAAAACTGTCACGTTTGCACTGCTGTCGACTGTCACAATTATTTTAAGAGACAAAACTACATTCGTTTCGTCCACTCAATGGTGACAGTAAACATTTCAAATATGGAAATTCAAATAAGACTCATTTTACTGCACACCACGTCGGTTGAGAGTCATTGGGAGTGGGACGGGTCAAATTGACAGGTTCATTTAAAATTGAAACGTGATCCCGGCTCGGGCACCCACCAGTAATTGAGATTCGAGCCGTTAATAGAACGCGAATGAACGATTGACATTTTGCAATCATCTAGTTACGTCTCTAGGTAGCTAGAGAGAGCTAAACTGTTCGTGGAGGAAAGTATGTCTTTCGTATTATTAAGCTTTTATTGAATATAATATCAAATGGTGCACGACCTCACGACTACCAATAGAGTTCGCAATAAGCTCGCAAGCCGATTAATTAACTAATTAATTATGTAAGCTCCATTTCACATTCATTGTGAGTCCACCAAGGCTTAATAAGCTAAAGATACTAATTGAAATTGCCTAAATCATAGCAGAAAGTCATCAAAGTACAAATTGACAGAAATCATGGCTTTACATAATAATACGTATGAAATAAAGTTCTAGATCGTTAAACAATCATACTGCTTCTTATGGGACTCGAACCCAGAGCAGACTTTAGGTTTATCAACCGTAACGTACCTATTTACTATGATACTTTGAATAGGAGTTATATATAATAGTCTGTGATATTATTATGAAAAAATATTCAATCAACTAGTCATATTGTGAGCATTATTAAATCATAGCTGGTGACACAATAAACTCAGTGATTATATTTTCTTTGGGAAAGATAAGGCACCCCCTGTTCCGTTGTGCGTGGGCCAAATTAATCAAAGTTATTTGAATCTCTTATACCAATTCTGTATAAAAGGGATAGAAAGAGTTCTAGAAGATATAAAATGACTCGTAGCCGACCCTTACACTTTTCACTTATTTTAATCGGCTTATTTTATGATGATCATTAAAATAGGTAAAAATGGTTAAAAGACGCCATTTTAGAAACGTCAAATGACGTCACCGGTAATCTGGTGGTTATTGAAGCGTAGTACTAAACTCTTAAATTAAATCAAAATTTTATTTATTCCACAACGTAATCGGCGTTGCATAAAAAGGCAATAATATTAGTATATTGAAAAGGTTATAAGAAGGTTCCTTGGTAAACATATGTGGCTTTATAGATGTGCATTTTGTTGTAGTTATGTTTGTAAAAATTAAATAATTGGAGACTGTGAACTTTTGAACAATATATTTTATATGTAAAACATTTTTGACAATCTGTCAGGAACATAATAAACAATTTTTTTTAATTCTCTGCCAGCATTACATCACATGGTATATATCTACAGATGAGAATTACAACTAATTTGACTAGGTTGGAAGTTGCAGTCAAGAACATTTCTGCAGTATCGTCAGTCGGATGTACCGTCAGTGACTGTGGATTGCCAGTGGTGTGGTTATATTCGGCATAGGGGCAGGCTCCAGTGTGTAAAGTTCCTGCTGACGTCATTCCTTTCAATAAAAACAAGTGAAAGAGCTACGTTGTTACAATCTAAAATGTAACGTCATAAATAATTCCAGGCGACAACAAATGGGGCCACATATTAATTAAAATAAACATTTGAGCCGTCCCTAACAGTCTTTTTATTTTTAATGCCAAAGAACTATATTTTAGAAAGGAAAACTTATTACTGCGTTTTAATTTTACGGAATACTTGTAGTAACCACACTTATCTACTGATACTATTCTGTAACGTTAATCTGATTAACAATCTAACAACTGAGTCTGTAGTAATTAATTTAAATATTTTTTTGTGTCCTCAACAATTTTTCTCGAAGTTCATTAAATAATGGAGTAATGAGGGCATTCTGTGTGCTATTGTTGCATCGCAAAAACAAACTACCGCGTGGCGTCGCACCGAACCGCATTTCACTATTGTCTCATACTTCGCTCACCGTGGACGAGCTAACTATGCAGAGACAGCATTGTTTTACGTCGTTTACTCACGTGCCAACGACTATTTCATTGTATAATGAACGAGGTATTACTTCAAACTAGTTCTGCCTTTGTAGATTGACGGTAATTATGTGAAAGAAACCTTGCAGTCGCATTAAGTTATCATAGTATATAAAGTAGTGTTTAATTGGATGGGAATATCAACTTTTTTGATTAATTTTAGACGAGATACTGCTGCCAGAATAAGTACAAGAACTCATTGAAATTGTTACCATTATTATGGGCTTTTACTCAAACAATTTTGTACTGTCGGAATCTATTTTAAATGATGATATTGCTGCACTCCGAAGTCGAAGAATATGATGGGTTCTGGTAGGCTCTGCTTAAAATCGCCGGTATGCATGCCAACGTGCTGAAGTGAAGTTCATTTATATCAACCGATATATAGAGAAGAAAGTTCACTACTGCGATTAGCACAAAACCTTATTTAAAAATGAATTAGGCTTCTTTTGCACTCGATTGTTAGATATAGAAAACTTTAAAAGCTGAAGTCGCCCCTTCCTCTATAAAGATAAATTCACACTCTGAAAATAGGGTACACGCGAAGCCTGCAGCACAGTTTTCGGCTGAATAGCAGTTGACACTGCATTGTGCAGTTGAGACAATAGGCTGGTGCGAATGAATCTTGTGTATTATTTCCATTGTTTGATGTGTATTTTGCGGTTTGTTCTGCAATTTGTCTATTATTAAAGTATATCCATTTTTATAACAATCCGCGAGTAAATTAATCAGCTCAGATTAAGCATCATTAACCGTGGAACTGTGGCGACCATTCCAGCGCGCAATGTAATTTGGTAACTCATTTCTGTGTAGCATAATCAAAAAATGGAATTCTTTGCCAGCACACATTTTCTCGCCCTTTACAAACATGGATCCTTCAAAAGAAGCATCATGCAGGTCGGTAAGATGTCTAGTCCAGTGTATAGTTTCACTTGCACTAACGTTCTTTTTACTTTGGACTGCAGTTCTTCAGAATTGAGTCATTTGGTTGATCTTTCTAATAAAAAAAGATGCTGTTATTCATACGAGTTAACGGCAAAAAATAGATCACGTTCTTGACGCCATCATAATAATAAATATAGACGCCCTTTGACGATAGTTATTAAAATATTTTTTTAATTTACGGTATCGATGATGTAACGTCAGGATGTCAATTCTTCATTTGTATTAAAATAAAACGCCTCGCATATTTCAAATGGTAATTAAGCACTTTTATTGTTGTTAAAAATTTCGGGAATAATATTTGCAGATATTTATTTTAGGAAAAGAGGAATGTCTAAAAAAGCTTTGCTATTTACGGCACAGTAGCTAAGAAGCTGTAGAATCTAAAAATAAAATTTTAAGAATGTACTTATTTATTTAGTATCATATAATTGCTCTCGATCCTGAGTACAAAGTTTTCGGTTCGGCTAGAAGGTGTTTTACGCACTGTAATATAACAATAAGCTGTAATATAAAATTACTCGACACCACCTGATGATAAGCAGTAGAGAAGTCCATATGTGAAGATAGCTAGTGAAGCATGCGACATCTTGACCTAGTCACTTCCACCTTGCTGGCCTAAATAGTGCTTTTTCACGCTTCTTTTGAAGGAACCCATATTCTACAAAGGTATTCTTTTACGATACCTTTGTAGAATAAGGAAGGAACCCATATTCTAGAAAGGTATTGTATACATGTGTCGGTAAGTAATTCCACGTTCTAGCTGTGCGACAGAGAAAGGAGTCACGAAATCTGTTTGTACAATAGATTTGGCTTATTCCATTTATTATGTTGCTTAAAAATTTAAAGCTTTAAGTAAGTTGGATTTGATTGCAATAATAGACAGAAGCCTAAGACGATAGAGGCAGTTGCAGTAGCGGAATCGTCTCTTGTAAAGAATGTGACAGTAAAAAATGTGATATCGAAAACGATATCACATTATTTACTGTGTATTCCTTTGAACCTAAACTGTAGTTTATACGTCACATAACGCGTAAGTACTACAATTTTTTATGTAGGGAAGCAGTAATTATTCACAGTGTTAAGAATTTTTAATTCAGCTTAGTAAGATATTTATGGATGGGCTACAGAAGCTATACCAGAGTTTTCGCATCACCCCCTCATGCAAGATTGCCTGTTTTTATTATATTTGTTACTATATTACTAAATTTTAGCTAAGGGTTCTTTGGTTCGTGAATGTAAATAATAACTTATGAATCAAGACATTCCGTGTTTTATGACCTGACATCGAATTAGTATACCAAAAACACTCGCTCACACATCTCGGAAAAGATTTACCATCAGACGGCTTTTATAATAATAGTATAGTTAAATGATCAGGTTATACAACGACCAATAGAAAAGGTAATGAAAGTAACATTATAACCTAAACTGGAGTGAACACACTTATCTAACAGACAATTAATTCAGCACACACTGTGTTGATTAGCGAGTCATTGTCAATGTGTCGTCCGTTGGATCTAGGTAATCAAGCACAGTAATTAATGTTCTCCGCGCTTAGACTGAGCAGAGCCGGCTTGGATTCAATTGTTACACACTTAGCGTATATCTCTTTTGGGAACAGTCCTTTTATACGAGGGAAACAAATGAGAAGTTTCGGTTTTACCACCAATAAATGCAGCTTGGTGTTAATCACTTTATGAAAGCCTTCCGAAGCAAGGAGTTAGAGATAACATACATTGTCAGAACCATCCAGGAACTAATTATCGCCATAGTTACTTACTTTACGAAATCGAAACCTGAGTGTTTGTTACCGCTTCTTTACAAAATTATATAGGTGCATATTTGAAGATCGTCTAGACAAATGATCCTGGGCTTGGATTGCGCAGATGTTTGTATGATGAGTAACTGGGAGCATTTGTCAATTCACCACTCATGGATATTAGTAAGTTCCTAACAATAATACACCCAATACTATCGATATTTCGCCGCTATGTTGCATCCATAACAATAGTTCTTTGGTGCTCAATTCGGCCTTGACAATAAAACTAAAACTGAGTGAACATTAGAAGTATTTTTATTTGTCTAGGAAAGTCTCGTTGGACGCATGATATTTGCCTACCTATATTTGCCTAGCTACCTGATCCGCTCATTTTATTATGTTAACCCCCACCAATCTACCAGTTCCTTCCCGACACTTGACTGACTGACATAGGTACCCGCGGTGTGCACCACGTTGCCCTCGTTGTCCCGTTTTCTGTGCCCATCAGTGCCATCAGTGTTGTGCTAAGTGAGACCTGGGATACACCTACATATCTGTATCGGCGAGAGGGTAACATACCTAGATATACCTACCTATACAATAAACTTAGTTCAGCACCTTCCCTAAACATTATTATTTTGCTTTCCTCAGTTTATAGCTGTTGTTTATTTTTAAATTTTGGTTTACAGTGTTGTTGTCTTGAAAAATCGCTGAACAATTCTACGTGTGTTTAAAATTACCGATGCGAGAACACTTCTAAAACATTCTGGAATATTTGATTTTTGCACAAGTTTCCTATTTTATTGCTTTTATATTCTTTAGTGTTACCTTTTATCAATTTTTATATACATTCATTTAGCTGTTCGAAAGGAAAAAATGTGTTAATTTCTCTTTGTTTTGGGGTTGTTGTTGTTTTAACCGCACTGTTAATAAGCCACAAACCGCGGTTTTGAACACAGGTTTACAACAGTGCAGACAGTTTTGTATATCGAAATTTTGATTGGCCTTTCCACCAACCTTGGTTTGTGGGCGTCCGTTGAACACTGCAATGGAAGCCCACCGCGGTGAACTGTAGAATTTTCCGATGCCACACACGAAAGCATTAAGCTTATATGTGGGGTGTTTATTACCTATGGATGGAAACACCAACGGCGGTGGTAAACCTGCCTCCAACCAATGTGTAAAGGGGAAACTCGCCTTTCGTCTGGTGAATTGTCTGTAAAACAGATCTCACGCATAAAATCGGTTCTTGTGGGTATACCCGATGCAGTTATCAGCCTCTGAGTGAGCCCCATGCTCGGCCGCTTCTTGGCCAGTCAAAAAGATCTTTTCCTCGAAAAAAGTATAATCATTGCATGAAAGTGAGCAATAAAATATGAATAAACATTTGCTAGTACAAGAAGAAGAGTGCATGTTATATGAAAGAAGAATAGTTCTTGTTATCTTAGTAAGAAAGTTGAAAATGAAAATGAAAAAATTGTTGAAATGTTAAACAAACTGAATCTTAAATAACTTGCGCCTTAAACGTTTTCTATTAATTCCAAGGTGTATTATGTATTTCAATAAAAAATGGCGTCAGTGGCGCGGCATTCTAACATTCAAACTTAGAACGCTGCGCTTTTAATAACGTGTTTAAAAGAAAAAACACGATTATTGACAAAAGAACGCAAAAGTACAAAAGTGCGCGGAGCCGACGTGACAGATTGTCAAAGATCTGTGTACCCTGCCACGGGCGATGTTGACTCGTTACGAAGGGGTGAGGCGGTGACTGGAGAACGAGAAGCTTGTAGTTATCTTAAGAACAGTCAGTCTGAGTAAGAAGAGTTGGCGAGGCTCGTTCTGTTTTCATAGACGGCTTTCAGTTGTAGAATTAATTTTGGGGAAATCTGTGCCATGTAGTTTTGTTCGAAACAGACAAATAATATAACAACTATCGGGGTTTAGCGCGAGTATATTCCATCTATCCCTGCCCAATAAAAGATCGACTAATCAATGATTTATTGACCATAATTTTACAAAGGAAATGTGCACAATTTCATTGATATTTTATATCTATTTAAAATAACTAATACTATATTCTATCACGAACAAAAACACAGGAGTTTAGAGTTTGTCGTCGACGGCTAAATGTAATATCTCAAGCTCAATATCACTAAGAAATAAGATTTCGTGAGTACGCGACGTGAAACATGGCAAGGTCTTAAACGAACTTAAATTTAAAGCACAGACGACCGCAAATCAACCAAAAGACAGTTGAAAACGGAGCTTTATTTAAAAAAAATGAATAAATTTGACAATGACATTTAGAACATCACTTTCAATTGTTCAGAGGAATTGCTAATGGAATATTCGATGGAAAATAATAATGGAATAAATAGAATATTGTATATATTTATTGGACATCAACTATTTTGAAAAGAAATACACAGTGCTTAACTTACGAATACCAAAAGCGATCTCTTCCAGCTAACCTAAGGATGCACAGGAATAATAAATAAAGTACGATGGGAAGATGGCGACGTATAACGTATACATACATGACAAATAATATAACCTACCAATACTAAATATAAATATACATTAATATTTACTAAATGATTGCATTTATGCACTACATAATGCATAAAAATTATATAAATATGTATCTACAAAAATTATATTCATTTATAAATATTAATTTACTTATAAACATCTTTTTATTGGAAACTATATCTTATTTCTCGTACCTTGTGCAATTTATTATTAAAAAAGGTTATTTATAACAAAATATAATTAAGAAATACCATACATGATTATGCTCCTTGCGTTGGCGTGTTCAATAATTTGGTTTACTCTGTTAGTTAAGATGAATCCATTGTTAAGATAAATGTTGCATCAGTATTCCTGTTTGTTACCCATTGTTCAGTCTGACAGTCCACAGATTCAGAGACAAATTAATTAACTTTATCTATGACTGACAGGGCTGTATCCAGTTTCGTAGAGAGAGAGATATTTCTGAAGTTTATTAAGTAACAAGCAGCTTTACTAATTAAAACTGCCTTTAAGCACACATACATGATTGAGCTGACGAAATTATTCTGAAAGCTAAGTTTACGATAAACGCCGTTCATACCTATGGAAGACAATTCACTCAGTAGTTGTTCCTCCACGACACGACTCGCCTGAGCCGAGGTCCGAGCCTTTAGAGGCACCCTCAGGTTTGTCGCTCCCTCATGGCTCGAGCGCCCTGGAGGCTCTAAGAGACAGCGGGGCACCTCCCCTGGAGGTGATGCCTGTCGATTAGAACTCCTCCAGAGACGAATCGCCCCTTAAGGCTTGAGGACTCTCCAAAGTTCTCGCCTCCTTAAAACCCCAGTAACGCTGTAAAGGCCATCTGAGGCCAACAGTATTAGTCAGTCCAAAAAAAAACAGTAGTTGTGCGATTTGAGAACTATATACATAGGTATAAATATTAAAAATAGAAAAATGTTTTCAACTTATGAGTAAAGAAAACACTTTACCGGAGTTAACCCGCATTTGTTTCGATGTTACATTCCGTATTTCAACTTAAATTTGGAATTTGGCTTTTTTGTTATCAATAGTTTTAATTTACTAATTCAAGTTCGAAATACAAGTTCAAAATACATTGTTTAAAATAATATAATTATGAATTTAATTCACTTTGATTTATTTTAATATTAATTGTTAGACACAAATTGACGCTCCTGACAGGGAAAGTATCATCACCTTACGATGATAAGAGCTAAGGATGCCAGAGCTCATTGTGGAAGTGATGCATATAACGCTATTTCTTTATTACAGAATGGACTGAGCGTGAGTGGTAGAGTGAAAGACATAAGTATGTTTGGGTTACATTAGTAGCTGTTTACATTTAAGTAGTCTTTTTTATAACAAAAATTGCAAAAAAGACAGATCGCCAACATGATAGTAAGATGCAATATTGCCTATAGACTCAAGATATCGCATGTGCGTTGATATTCTGTAGCCAAGGGTATTATGACCCCCCATGACTTGACATTACACTTACTACTTTTCTATTCGCCATGAAACACAGTTAACTGCTTCACGGTCGAAATAGGAAAGCCGTTGGTATACTTCCCTTATTGTATAATAAAAACTCCATGGCCTGATAAGAAAAATTCAGAACACTCAACGGACGCAATTGGGGCCTACATTTTACTAAAGTTTTATTCTTTCTCTCTAGGGCCTCGTTAAGATTTAGGGGTTACTTGCTTCAAGTAAACGACGTGATTTGTGAAAGACAGGCGAATAAAATTATAGGAAAATAGCGGGTGGTAAATTGAAAAAGATGCGGGGAAACAGCTCAGAAGCTATGGTAATGCGACGTAATGCCTTTTGTGTGCTAGTTTTGATGCCGGCATTGATAATGGCGGTATAATTTTTTATTGTCAAATTAACGTCACTATATACATTAGAATATGTATGAAGATCGTTATTTTGTTTGGAAAAATAATTTATTTATTATTTTAGATCTGTTAACTAATATCCTTACATTGATATCTATTATAAATTAGCATAATATTGAACTTATGTTACAGATACAAAACAACAGGAAAATATTAGGTCCTTAGATATGAAATTGGGGTTTTGTCGTACTGGCCAATTTGATCTGAAGTATCTCCTCTTTGGTTAAGAATTCCAAATTTAAATTTATACATCCATTAAGCTGCTACATTCGAGTTTCGAAAATAATCATTCATTTGTTTTTACTTTATTAGTTCTTTCTTTGGCATCGTTCATATCGTACAATGGAAAACATACAATATCGCTATTTACGATTACGATTTCTACCGTGGCACCAGTAGCGATGCAGAAGCAGCCCGTAGCATTAACTATGTGTAAGGCATTGGTGTGGCAAAGGAAAATGCGGTACGTGCACTTCACCAAAAGGTGCCAATGAATTCATTCTGGAAATTTCGACCTTCAGAAAGAGGAAATCCTCTGATGTTATTGTATTACGAGCACATTTCTTACTTTCTTTACCACAAATTGATAACGTTTGCCGACTCTACGGAGCCTATGTTTTTTGTTTCTATATTCTAGTACACACA
Source organism: Acentria ephemerella (assembly GCA_943193645.1). Classification (NCBI taxonomy): domain Eukaryota; kingdom Metazoa; phylum Arthropoda; class Insecta; order Lepidoptera; family Crambidae; genus Acentria; species Acentria ephemerella. Next base: position 1,660,646 of record OW971886.1, on the reverse strand, counting down.
CACACACACACCACACACACACACACACACCACACACACACACACACACCACACACCACACACATTCAAGTAAGTACGTATAATTCTTTAATTAAACCAAGGAGTCAGTAAGAAAACAAAAAAGGTGGACGGTAGCGGAATCGTAGGCCATTGCGTCATAGTACATCGTAGCGCCTCCTTCGACCGTAGCGTCACAGTAGACCATAACAGGTCAGTAGCGCTACCGTAACGTATCTGTAGTCTGTAGACCGTGGTAAAGCGAGCTTCTTCATCCTGTGCGGCAGTAGTAGGCTAAATATGTTTTTTTCCTTTGCCTTTCCAATTAAATCAAGATTTTGGTGGCACATAACTGTTGTTGCAGATCTTTGAAGAGAAAAGAGTATTACATCTATTCATATTTATCTTATAATTCGTAATCTGATTATTCTTTAAGATATGGTGAATGTTATTACGTACAAGCTTATAATATTAAATGCTCATATTTCAAAATTTGAATATAAATTACATAAAATGGGTAGGAACCCCTTCGTTTTATTCATTAAAATTATTATTCAAACAACAAAAAACGGGAAGAACGAAATAAGCTCAACCTTTGAATTATTAATGTCAATTGCCTTTATGAAATTAAGTCTGTATAAAACCTTTAAGAGAAAAAAAATCCAAGAAAATGTCCGTCTCATTTTTTATCGTTTGAAAGAGGCTAAGCAGGTTTTAAGTAAGTGCTAAAGACTTTGTAAAGTACTTTTCAGAGTAAATTTCTAGTTTTAAGTCACTTTACTTAATAAAATTCTTAGAGTGTTTGATTTAAATATAGAATGATTTGTAAGGAACTGTGCATCCAATATTGTTTCTTAATTTTAGTTATCTATGGAAATTATAACGCTAGTTCAATACGTTCTTGACTGATGTTTAGGAAATCCTTTTAAGGGTAGCTTAATTTATGTGCCCTAATTAATTACGGACACTTATTTACCCACACTGTGAAGATATAAAACTCGTAAACGACGCCATTTTAAATTAATTACTAGTCCTTAAAGTCAGCGGTTACCATCCATTTTTTATACGTTTATGGGACACTGTAATTTATGGATGTAACCTGATAAGTAAATCGGAAACAGTTCACTGCTTGATTGTTTATATACAAATCTAAATATTAATTCCATTATTTTCTTATTTTGTTTTACAAAATTATAGTATTTTCGGGAACGTGGGATTTTCACTTATAATTCTTATCAGAGCTCTAATGTTTGTCTCGAACTGTTTTGTAAATTTTCTAAGTATGATGTACGGTGACTCATGACTTTGGCAACCTTAAATGCTTTGAAGAATGTGCTTATTATTAGAACTAAATTCTTGTTAAAGTCAACAAATTTGGAGAACCCTTGCGTGACTTAGGTTTTTTTATTCAAAGCTCGTTATAAATTCAAAGAATAAACACGCCGTTTCACTCAATTAGACAAAAGATAAACGAAACCTTTCACCTTTCCCTGACTTAAAGAAGGGGCCTTTGTTGACAGATATTGCTTTTTTTGTATCGTTGTCATTACTGTCATAAAAATTTTAATAAAAGGCCTGTAAAATGAAAACTCTTTTTGCTCAACTTCATTTTTTGTCGAACAAAGAAGTATTTAATGTTTCTTAAATTAAATACTTCTTTATCCAACTTTTCGAGAAACCTAGGCGTTTGTCATGAAATTCGCGACGGATTGTTTTTATTTTATTTTTTAATTTAGAACACTTTAGATTTCAAATACAAATTTGTTTAAAAATAATGAGAAAAACTGTTTTGATATCTTTTTCATGCATATCGGCGCGCAAATGAATCATATCGCTTTTTCAATAATGAATTCGTTTGTTTTTGAATTTTTTTTGTGACAGATGTATAGTATTTGCGCAAAATCGTACATGGGTTTTTAGTTGGCTAGCTAGTATACTTCGTATCGATCGTCAGGATTTACGAATCGTGTGTGCACTTTCTCAGTTTTTTAATATTTTGTCAAACTCACACTGTATTTGAATGGATATATTTTTAACATTAACTGGTATAGCGCCGGGCAGAGGAGTATCATCAATAATTTAATAGCTATTGTGATGGTAGGTATGTGATATGTAGCCGGTTCGTCTACAGGATAACCGAGAAACGGTCGATTGGTTGATTTGCTTTATGGTTAACATAGAGCTAAGAACAACGTAGAAATGTCATAGTATGTAATATAAAAGCCTTAACTACCCTTACCAAGTCTCCAAGGCGAGATCAGTATATTTACAAGTTCGGACGACGATACAGATGGGCCACGGTCCCCGAGCGAACATGAAAATCTTCCTTTTTTGCTGATGATATGGCGAACACAGCCCCATTAAGATAGGCAAATGTGTACTCTTAACACAAATATAATATAAAATAGATATTAACTGCCTTCCTGATGGTAAGTGATTAACGTAGCTTCGTAATATCTTAGACACTATTTACGGCAATGCCTACCCTTTAAAACGCAAGTACACTACACACAAGATGTTGGAAATCTCCATTAGACCCAGTTGGTGATCTCCATTCAGAAGATATACGAAGTACAATAAAACAATGTTTTCACATTACGTTTATTTTACACAGTGACAGCATATTCAAAAAAGACATTCGTCGTAACACGATTACAAATATATATACAACCTCCAACATAAGATGTGTCCTGCTCCCAAAATAATGGTTATTTCTAATGGTCGTAGTCCTAACCAACGTTGTAAAACGATAACCCAAAACATTTTAGTTAGCCTTTCATTGCTTTATTCCACAGGGCATACCTTTGGCATGTATAAATTTCCTAATCCGCAGACGATTCATGAACACTTCATGGAATACCGTAAATCAAACTCAACTACGTCTATTAACGATTTGCATTTTATCTATCGCATATCTAGTCCTTTGCGCAACTAAAATGCTTACAGTATATCAACTTTATTATTTCTTAAGTCTCAGAGTGAGTTTTAGGCCATCCGAAAGGCATGAGCTTATCACGAGGATTTACAAAAGAAATTTGTCGCTTATTATGTGTGTAAGTACTTAGGGACGGTCCCTTTTTAATTTACGTAATATCTTACTTAATTTCTATTTAATGTAAAACGATCCTGGTATTTGTTAAATTAATAATATGATCCTCTTTGGATGGGACCTCAAATTTCACAGATAAGAAGCCGAATTTACGTAATACCTGCAAGGGATTCGAAGTACATTATGACATTATAGAAATCCTTTTTTTACTACCTAGTGATAAAGCGTGTTTTGTTTTCTGATTTTTCTTACTGTACAAGTTATTTTATTTCTTTTCTGTTAACGTTATGTTTATTAGTAAAAACTTCAAAATGGTAATTTTATTTTTAAGTCGGATTTTTAGAATATTCGTTAAAAGAGTTATGACTAGGATGTAAATGTAAAACAGTGGAACGGAGAAATGTAAAGTTAGTTCCTATTTATGTCCAGAGATGGCGCTGTACTGTGTATGTTAAATGGAGGTGTTAATTTTATTCTTGTGTATAAAAGGACTTTGTTTATTTAACTATCTTAATATACTGTCTAGATTAAAAAATTGTTTTGTTAGAAACCATTTGATAGTTAATGTTAATGGACCCAGAGACTGGGTCGATGAGATGTTGTTCAAACGCTACAATGGTAGCAAGTTATAACCTGGACCACAGATTGGTCCAGGTTATTAATAGAGATAGGTTAAGAGCTGTGAAAACTACTTGTACCTAGGAGTCACTGAAAACATATTATATTTTGCATATGTATTAAATTATCATATCTATATCATGGTACTTTCACTCCACGTCGAATAGCCATGGGACGCTCTGTATAGTGATGTTTCTACGTAAGAAAATACTGTTTTTTTATTGTTACTGGCAGTTGAACCTGCCGATTCAGCCTCTAACTGGCTCCAACGGAAAAATACACCATTTGGACAAGATGGAGCAGGCAAGGGCGGTATGTCACATATGGACTCTTTGTAGACGACCTTCAAGCGTTGTTGAGTATCATCTTGTTTTATCAACCTTTAAAAAAAGATAAATAACAACTAAGTAACTAATAAATTAATGGCCCTAATGTTATTTTATACTGCTTGGCCTTTGCACTATGTCAAACGCTATGCCTGTGCGTTGATTTGTTGCCTCTCATGCGATAGGAATCTACATTAAAAGCCTCAAAATTATAAATTTCCATTATAATTGAATTTAAGATTTATGTCCTAAATAACAATAACTAATGCGTTTCTAAACGTACATAGTAAGTAGGTGTTATTGAAGTTACGTCCATCTTGGTTTCTTAGCTTTATAGTAAAAAGGACAGATTTTCCAACCCGAAAACATTTTTATTGAAAAAGGCCGTTGTCTGTACATTAAGATATTGAAAAATAAAAACTACTAAAGAGTATTAGATACGCCTGGATCGTATAAGCTTTGCTAAGTTAGACAGTGGTTTATTAATTTTGTTCGTATTTATTATGACGTTGGAAAGAGCGACGCAAAACACTGTGTTGCAATTGTTATTTGTATCCTAAGCCCCGTGACTATAACTTTGAGTAGTCGAAGTCAAAATATTATATTCAATATTGGTTCATATAAACCTGGTACTACATATAATCTTTATGTAAGCAAGAAACTCATCAAGATTTGTCCCTCCCTTTACACGTTGAGAATGTTTGAAAATATTATAATTCTCCGTCTATAATAAACTATCAATTTTAAAAAGAATTTACATTAAAATTTTAAATTTGTCAATAGAAAGCAGATCCTTTGTGCTTTTTTTCCCACCTTATGTATAAATAAATTTTAGTTGACGCATTCCTATTAACTAAATATATTTTCACCATAAAGACGTCTTTGACATTCTTTTTTTTAAACATAGACTTTAAATTTGTGTTTACACAAAAACGTGCCTTTAGTTTAGTTATTCAGGCCATTTTCTCTTTAAATAAAATATACTCAGGCATTTTTTTTATTTTATTTAATATAAAGCTCAGCAAATGACTCGACCTACCTGATGATAAGCAGTAGAGGAAACCATATGTGAAGTTAGTTAGTGAAGCATGCGACATACTGCCCTAGCCACCATCACCTTTTACGGCCCAAAAAGTGCTTTTTCACCACTCTTTTAAAGAAAACCATTCTTTATTTGATATTAAATGTTATATTATACATTTAATATTCTTCATTGCAACACAATTCATTTCAAAAATGGCATCGCAAAACTGTGACTTCGGTATGTATATTTCCTGTAAATGTTGCTCTATTTTCTGAAGCATGACGCAGAAGAGCCCCAAAATATATCCGTATAGCACGCACACGTCGTAACATATTCGAATGTCTTGTCGAAACTTCTAGAAAGGAAATTCAAAATGGCTGGTAGCATGTAGATGAGCCTCTTGAAATGATTTAAAATATTGTTACAATATAATTTGTCTTTTAAGGAAAATAGAAATAGTGCTGTACTACACCATTATAAGAGGATATAAGATAATACGAATATACCCATTCGACCACAAACAATACAAATTGCCGTCCCACAATTTTATCACAATCTTTGTATAAATATAAAAGTGGATTGTTGTTCGTTATTCTAGGTAAATATCAAAAATTCCATGATCAATTTGAATAATATTTTGTTTTCGTCGCTTTATTACAAAAAAATAATAATATGGAATTGTTATTTTTTTTTATGTCGAATCGCCTTAATATTTCTGCACGGAGTTTACACCGCACAATATAATTTTGTATAAACAGCATTTTTAGTCCACTATGCAATAATTTAAATATCAACCTAATCTGTGAAATTACTTATGTACACAAGTTACTGGAGTTTTTGGCGCGTAATGGCGGGGGGCGGTTTGGTGCTGTGTATTTTATTTCATATATTGTGTTGTAGTGTTGTTTTTGTCATAAAATTGGTGTAGTTTTATGGCAAAAAGGATCGTTAAGTCATGCAATATATGGTATACATCATTCAGCGTTGATTAGTAACTTACGTGAGATTTTTAAGTGTTTCATTTCCATTCATTCATTTGTGGGGTAAGTTCATTTATTTAAAAACATTATATGTTTACATTCTCATTTACTTATCATTTCGTCGTAATCATTATCATAACATTCCATTTTCGTATCATTTTAGCAAATCGCTTATATTGCATTCCATTTTCAAAAATTTTCTTAAGTCATTAACAAAATAGCGGGGCCTACAATTAGTCGCCGAAAACTCCATGGGGCAAAGGGCTACATTGCACCAGTATCCTGGAGCCGTAAATTAAGATAAAAACTACATTAATGAAGATATGGCTTAAAGGTCTTAGTTACCAGGCCAAATAATTGGAAAAAAAATTAAATATCATCAGTTTAGTATGCATTCGATCGCCGCGGTGTAAACTCATATCAAATCATTGTATCAGTTAGCATAAATGACAAGTATCAATAAAGATATTTTCGTCACCAAACTATCACTTTATCATTTATTATCAATTTGAAGTGTGTGCAGCAGCAGCTTGTACAATTTCCTCTATCACTAATTCGGCTTAGTTTCAATAAATGTCGTACGTGGCGGACAAATAATGCTCTAGGAGCGGACATGTCATCTTACTGACTTGCTTTATAGGTGTTAAAAAGTTAATGACATCAGCTATTACTTACGTACCATATAAATGAATAGGTCCCATATAACATATAAACATATTATTTGTTGACCAAACAAGTGAATTTATTTAGAATATATTTAAATACTATAACTGGGACAATTTGTAAATGCTCGGTTGATACCCAGTTAAAGTTATGACTATTGCCTTTAATTATATTTATTTGTTTTTCTCATACATATTCCCTGTTGTGACGATTTAAAAGAATTTAAATAAAGTTATTTTGACTTTGACTTTGACTTTGAAGTCAACATCAACAATAGCTACTGAAGGGTAACATGAGGACTTTTGGCCAAAACACCACCCGCTGTCCCACTATAGTTTAGTGAGTGAAAGCTGTTAACGTAACAACCAGGAACTGCATTCCGAAGCGCAGAGAAGCTCGAGGTGATAAATTAGTTTGAACCATCCCGGGAACCCCCATCTTAAAGTTGTTTGTGTTCGTTATCGAAACCAATGCGTTCGAACAAGTTATAAATTGTTCTATTCGAATCTATAGAGGTTAAAATCGTCTCTGATTAGGATTAGGGACGATTTATAATTTTACGAGTGACAAAATCGGACACATTACGAAGTAACATGGATCGTTTTCAATTTGACGGTTCCTGTTAAAACCTTATTAACTAAACAGCGTGTTTTATAAGTTTTTTATTTAGTGTTGTCATTGTCACTGTCAAATATAGACCATCGAATGTTCATAAAAATTGTTTTAATTTTATAATTGTAAAATATCCCGCTAAACTTGTATTTTTTTCAGTTTGCAATAGTCAGAAAATAATTATTTGATTTATTCTGTCTTTGACGTATTCAAAATATTTTCTCAATTCATAACTTACGCGAGATAGATTATAAGCTAATGATGTAAGCAATAATATGGTGACAGAAAGGGTATTGTTATACGGATTTAACTTCTAAGAAGCCAAATTTTCTGGAGAATCAGGAACGTAGTGGATTTACGATAAAACAAATACCTTTTCCTGTCTCCAAATATCGTAAGCATTAATAATTCAATCTCACTTATAGAAAGGTAGACACGTAATCTTCAAAATACAAAGAAAACTATAAATTAATTCATTTCTTATTTTTGTTTACATTAAAATCTTAAAAGATGTTATTAAAATTGTTCACTAAACATAACTTTTTAAATTTTACTAGAATTTTCAATGAAACTTTGTATGGCTTACAATTTTAAAATAAACAACTTATATTAATCAATATAGCTTTCATTCACTAAATGACTAAGGAAACTTACAATAAATTACGTTCAACACGAATCACTCAGCCTCCGTGGTGAATGGTTATCGGTAGAGAAATAAAGTAGTATTACGATGAGGACGGTAATGGCCGGTGGCTAACGAACCGTCACGACAGGCGGTTTGGTTGCACATGGAGCGATGAACATAGAATAAACTGGACTTGACATACATTATAAGTTTACAAAATGATTTACTGATCTGTCTAAATAATAATATAATCTAAAATGAAAATAATGAAACTCATTATCACAATAATTTATATTTGTAACAACATTTAATGATATTTAATTCAATTTTGACCATTCAACTACACTACTCAATAAGATGACCTTTGAAAATTAAAAGAACAGTAAAGAATGAATTGGAAATAAAAAAATAATTGTATAATTTTATGAAACTGCTACAAATAACTGGGTCCTACAGAACAGCGGTAGCACACAACTCTGGTACGAACGTTACTCTTTACCATTGTTTAATCTAAGTTCTTGTAAAATGCACTTAAATATAAAAATATAAAGCTGAATTTTACGAAAATGGTTTTTCTTATCGTTAAGATAAAAGTTTTGGAACTTCTAATGTATTTTTTAAACTTGTTATGATTTTTTTTTTGTTTTTCATAAATTATAAAGTAATATTTGTATGTTAGATATTACTTTATAATTGATGTGGATAATCTGTTGAAAATCAGCTACGAATAATTGCATTCTATGGTAAGTAAAATGCCGTGTCCAACGCTATAATGTTCACTGGAGAGAATCCTTCAAAACTTACAAGATTATTTTTTTCTTAAAGAAACGGGTACATTTGCCACTCTGCTTAAGTGTCCATGTAATGTGGCTCCAGCTTTCAAGTCTACTCTAATTTCCTTTCGTTTTAGCGTTATCTAGTGATAAAGAAAAGTCATGAGGTAAATGTTAATTACTTAGAAAATACTTTTACAAGTTTAAAGTTTTCGGTTTTATCTGTAATTGGGCTTTTGTACAGGTCTTATAAAGAGGGAACATTATGTTAATTTTCATCCCGTTTCTTACTATTATCCTATTTTTCTATAAGCTCTTGTTGCAGACTCCTTTTTCTTTGTGTCATGATTTATGGTGATATTGAAAGTTTTGATAGACATTATCAAATATTCGATAAATAATATATTATTGTAAAATTTAATTACATATTTTGTGTTAAAATATTTGTTTTAATTATTATATAAACCACTTGAAACAGCTCTGATTAGTTAGCCCATAAAATAATAGCCTCTATATCAAGTCATTACGAAGGATAATTGTTTTTTTTACTATAGAAGCACCACAAAGTCAAAGTCAAAAATAACTTTATTTAAATAGACTTATTTACTAAGCTCTTTTAAATCGTCACAACAGGGAATATGTATGAGAAAACAAATAAATATAATTATAAAGGCAATAGTCATAATTTTACTGGGTATCAACCGGGCATTTAATTGTCCCAGTTATAGTATTTAAATATGGACTAAATAAATTGTTAGTTTTAATTTTAAAATAATACTTATTTTAAAATTAAAAATAACACTGGTATGCCTATTCGCAATCAACCCTACTACCGCTTCGACGAATTAGTAGCTGCAGAGAAGAAGCGGCGCAACATGCAGTTTCATTTCATTTTAATCAATAAAAATTATCCTAATTAGAAAAGTAAGAAATGACACTAACAAACAGCTTTATTATATATATATAATATATAAGAAGATTAGGGACTTGTTCGTGTTTGGAAAAATGCGTCCTGCGTCCTTAACTATACCGTTTTATCAGAGGCGGTAAAGCTCCAAGTAATAATTGCAACAGAAATGTTTTCTGGAGTTGTTTTAATAGGTTCTATTTTTGAAGTTTTTGTCATTATGGCACTGCGTTACAAAAAAGAGACACTTGATTTAAAGATTCTGTTGACATTCTTTAAATCAAAAAAGATTTTACCTGCCTTTTATTATACTTGAACAAGAGACTAATAGCAACATGATCCATAAATTTTAATTTCATTTTCATCTCTTATGAAGAAGGCTTAACATTATATCAATCATAACTTCCATACAATCAAACTTTTGTTGTCAGTTTATTGTAATAAAAATTATAATGAACTTAAACTCAATTAAGTCCATGCACAACAAAGTCTGGATCACGTAGCTACAATATCTCTACGCAACAAGTTATGATATCATATAATCAAAGTCATTATTGTTTTAATTTGTTATGAACTAATATAAACTATGCCATAACTATGTTACACTTTTAATAAAATTTCATTAGTCGCTGCAAACGGCCGGATATACCTTTTTGTATTAGCGTTGAAAATATTTTTCATCTTCGTTCAAGTTTTAACCGAGATAAAGGTGTATTTATTGCGTATTTTTAGTAAAAAGTTCCACTTTGATATCGATAGCTGTGATATTGAAAGACAAAAGTGGGAAATAGGGAAAGAAATCGAGGTCCCCGAGGATCTGGTTACAACTCCCAACGATATTAAGTTAATATGATATTCTTAAAGGACCATTAAGTAGCTCATAGTTTTGGGTAGAGTGTAGTGATTTGAACTAAGATAGAAATGTTACATAGGTAGAATAAATAGTTTTGAGCAAGTTAGGGAGTACTAAAATGTATTATTTATTAAAATTAAATTTATTATTAACTAAAATCGTTATTATTTCGTTATAATAATGTGTCGAACTACAACAACAGTACCATTAAGGTAACATATTTTTATTGTCTATATCAGCTAGCTCCAAACTACGGCCCGCAGGCCAAAGTTTGTCAAAGCGTAAGTTTGCTTAGGTCGCTCACTTTGCGACTATTCTATTCTAGAAATATAGTTAAAGGCAGAAAAATTAAAACTGGTTTGGCCCTTGGAACAAACAGAGAAATCATTATGGCCCGAAGGCTTCAGACACCTATGGTCTATATTAATAAGTTAATGACTAAATGTTTAGTAATATTCAACACAAGACACATTACCATACATTCTAATTACCATACATTTTACCGCGTCAGCTATATAATGAACATTACTTATATTGTATTATTTTATTAATCAATTATTATTTTGCAATTGATTCATTTCTAAATTCGTCATACTAACAAGTTGTGTGTTTATCAATTTTAACTACACGGATAACTTATCTATCAAGATGTATCAGGTTTTGAGACTGTGTCAAGAAGTGCCACAACACATATAAAAATAATGCTAATAGAATATTATTGGACATGAGTAAAGCCAAGCCACATTGGGCCAGTATTGTGGTACCATGGCCCATGTTCTTCAGGTTCTACTCATGTAGGAGGCTTGTGCGCAGCAGTAGGATGGAGATGAAAGCCTAAGGTAAAGATAAAAGAATTAGAAGCCAAACCTACAAAAGTTTGCGTCGTCCTTTGGAAATAGTTAAATCTTCCCTATGTAGTTCTTTTTATTGAATTGGCTGATGTACAATAAAGATATATTCTATTCTATTCTATTCTATAGATAGTGTCTTGTATGTCGAAATTAAACGTTGCGATCGGAGAATAAGACGATTGTGTGATCAGAAGTAGGGAGCGTAAGGTATTCAATATTTCGGGGCAGTTTTCATGGATGCATACTAATTGTTATTTTTTTTAATATTCCTTTTTTCTTAATAATTATGAAGGAAGTGCAAAGAGATAACATACAATCGTTATATTTTGTTCAAATTTATTACCAACCATGACAAAGTTGCTATTGTGTTCGAAATCGATACCAAAGCGCTCGGACACAAATTTATTTCTCTTTTACACAAACACTATGAAATTATTGGTTTAAAGGGTATAAGCCTTACATATTCCAATAATAATTCATTCTAATATAGCTACAATAAAATATATTTTCCTACACACCTCAATTTTTGCATGCCATTATGCTACAGATAAATAGGTCAAAGCTCCCAAAAGTTTTGTAATTGTTATTAGATTTAGGTGCGTTTGTTAACTTTTTATCTAAGCATGCGTCATCATTAATGTACTTATTGTACATGTATTTTGTAGAGATTACAAAAATAAATTGCTTTACCTAAGACCATTCCAAATATGACGGATTGAAGGTTCTATTTGCTGAAAGCATTGTGCCACTAGAACCGAAACGTATCCCAAGATTATCCATCCCTTTTTTATTATTTCAGACATAAAAGGAAACCAATGTTAAATCCCCACTTTGGGATAAGCTACTTTTAGATTTCCACTCAAAAGTTACACTTCTCATACAAACATTTATTTATAACAAATGTTGGAATTCCAATAAACTCGTAGAACTAACAGTTTCGTTTAATCTGTGAAATATCAGCATATAACTATTATTTTTTTAGTTTTTGGCGCGTAATTGTGGGGGCGGTTTGGTGCTGTGTGTTTTATTTCATATATTGTGTTGTTGTGTTGTTTTTGTCATGAAATTTGTATAGTTTTATGGCAAAAAGGATCGTTAAGTCATGCAATATGTGGAATACTTTATTCAGCGTTGATTAGTGACTTACGTGAGATTTTCCAGTGTTTCATTTCCATTTATTCATTTGTAGGGTAAGTTCATTTCGTCGTAATCACTATCATAACATTCCATTTTCAAAAATTTTCTCGTAAGTCATTAACAAAATAGCGGGGCCTACCATTAGTCGCCAAAAACTCCATGGGGCAAAGGGCTACATTGCACCAGTATCCTGGAGCCATAAATAAAGATAAAAACTACATTAATGAAGATATGGCTTAAAGGTCTTAGTTACCAGGCCAAATAATTGAAGATCACGATTTTTTTGGTTGTGGACATCGGTCGTAAAAAACGAAAATTAGTTGTTAGCTAGTGCTAGTGCTAGCTTTGTAGCTGATGTGTTATTAGGTACCTGAGGAGAGGAAGAATATTTGATTTTCATCGACCTTACTTTGTTTCTGTTTCTTCTCACAACAAGGCTTTCTAGTAGCTAGTGAATGTCTTTGCAGGAATATTTAACGTCCTGGAGGTGACCTGGTGAATTGCTTGTGCAGAACCCAGATTACCCCCGTGAATGGCAATGGAGTTACCGGGGAATTTTAGTGGGTATTCTCAGTGCCGCTATATTGAGGTACTGAGTGAGCCCCACACACGCCCGTCGCTTAGCCAGTGGCGGGTATGTCCGGGTGTATGTAATGGGTCGTTTTAAATTCTCTAATAGTTTGACGCGTTGCTTAGAATTATTTGCGATCGTATTCGGAACTTAGAAACATCTAGAACCGTTTTGTATATTTCGGTTTGACCGGCAAGTCCGTCGGGGATTGAGGCCTGAATGTGGGGGTTGTATCAGTGAATCAGAAAGATAACGTTCCTCACAAGTAATATTATTGGTCTGCCCTTTTCAAATGACTTCCCTAACCCCAATACTATATTGATTGGAAAGATTATATACTTTAAGAGAACACAACTTAAGGTTCTAACAGATATACCCCAGAATACTGAAACGGCACTCAAATTTTGAGCACAGCTGCTGTCATCTTTCAAAATTTTGTCGTAAATGTCAATTTTGACAATACTTAAATGTTGAGTCGGATTCATAATTTGATTAGCATTTCAGTATTCGGGAGTTAGTAATGTTTTAATATATGCCCTTTTTTCTAATATAATTGCGTATATGGTTATTACCTATGGCTGTTACTGTGCAATAATTTGTTGCTTTGTAGAACCGCACTATGTCTGTTACAATTAACTCGAAATTCACAAATATTCCAATAAATTATACCATTACAATAATTTAGAAGTTTCTGTATATTTTTTCGAAATTGATTTAAATAATATCTATTGTGAGAGCTATTTATGGTACTTTATTTAATATTAAACGTAATTTACAATTAAATCATAATCTTAGTTAATTAGGTAACAGACACGACTGATGTAAATAATGAAATCTTTGTTATTTATACGTATCGGCCACTAATTTCAACACCTTCTAGTTACTTAAAACTGTTAGATACAGAACCCTTTATGAATCGTGTATTTTGTATCAAAGATGAGTTCCGATAAGGCGTCACCACACTTGTCGACTTCGCCATCACTCTCTTTTATGATCTGCTTTTTTACCTTCGTCTGAAAGTTATCAGTTACCTTAGATCACAAATTCTCATAGCAAGTTGCTATTATATTAGGCATTAGTCTCGTACTATTCTGAATTCGTTCGTTGCCTACTCTTGGAAAATCAAGACATATGACATATATTTATTAAAATAACGCTTACATTTTAACAGCATAAGATTAAAGATTAATAATCGATTTTTATTTATTTATAAAAAGCTCAGCAAATGACTCGACACCACATGATGATAAGCAATAGAGACTCCCCCATGTTAAGATAGCGACTCACGATATGTGAAGAAAGCGTTAAAATTTAAGTTAAATAATATTTGTTACAACACAAATATCAATTTCGTCGTACGCACGAGAATGTTTCAAAAACTTCAAGCTTGCTTACTATCTTAACGGGGTCTTTTAAGGAATGGATCTTTTGTGTCTGGGTTTTAAATATTTAACAAATTTATTATTATTCACTCAATTAGTCAGTACTCAGTGTTTTACCTACGATGCTCCATGCAATCAAATACGTAAAACAGTTTTAACCTTCTGCCAGAGAAATATTCTCTTGTAACTAAATAACCCAAGGTTCATAATGCAAATTGACAGCCGTATCATACGAATTTGAATTCCGAGTCGATCGTCTGTCGAGGCCCTTATTATCCAACCATTATCGTAGGAGCTGAATCTTTGTGACGCCAACAAAGCCTGCGGTGCATTCAGACAGCCAAAATGGTGAGAGCATCTAGTAATTAGTACAGATACAAGAGTACCGTCGAGTGGCTCCGTAACAAGGTTACTGGTAGCATTCATCCTCTTAAAAGCATTGGTTGACATTCTATAGCAAGGAGTTGGGATGGATTTTTCAATCCTTACAAAACCCACCACCAACTTTTATGTTCGGAACAAATCAAATCAAATTTATGCAGCTTCTCTTACTTTATCCCAATCATTTTTACAATTTATATTATTCTTGTTCACTTGCCTAAAGCCTTAGTGGCTTCTTTGGATAGCCAAAGAGGGTGCAGTTACACATTATAACATATTTTTTAGATAACAATATCATATTCATTATACAATATCCGCCCATACCGACACGAAATCTAGGCCTAGGTTTAGACCGGGATTCTGGCCACACGGTTGATAAAATTGTAGTAATACAAATTACAATAAAGCACATGTAATCACATCACAGTGAAACTTAAAGCAGGCACAACACCTGTAACGCTGATAATCTGTGGAAACCTGCAAATATACGAGTGCTGGCCAACAGACTAACATCTAAATAAAATAACTTTTGTAAACAAATACATATTATGGTGTGAATATTAAACCCAAACGTGCAATCATATTATACCTACTTACCCCATGAAAACATTACATCACGTACATTAGTTACAAAGGACACAGAACAGAAGAAGTGATATTTCATACTGCCATCATTACGACGTTATTTTTACGGAATTAGCAATGCAAGGAGGAGGCCGATAGGTCAAGTGTTCAGTAGAGTCTACAAAATAGAATAAGTGTATATGTAACAAGATATTGATTTTGTGTCTGCATATAAATAATAGAATACATACAAAAAATATTTTTTCGTCAGCGAAAAGTATCAAATACGCAGCCAATTTGTCGAATTAAATTGTTGAACGCACCTTACTCGCTGCACCAGCGATTTGATGCAGCCGTCCAGCGTTTACTGCAAACCGCAACCTGCATTAACCGAATGGGCTTGCGGCGTAACGTTTCATAGGGTCTGCGATTATAGTTTGTATTAGCACGGGTTGTATTGAACTTAGCATTTTAATAAGTTTAATGTCAAATCATGGTGGGTGAAAATGCATATGGTAACCCTAATGGTAGTCAATGCTACACCAGTGTCGCGTACGCGATTCGGAACAAAGTTTAAAAAAAAGAAAGATGCGTTGCTTTTGCCTGTCAGTTGATAAGGCTTAGAAAAGAGATTGGCATTATTGAAATGAGTTCCGAGAAGTAGAAAGTGCGAATTGTGAGTTAATTAACAATTTAAGCTTTTATTAGACTAGCAACAGAGATTTGGTAAGTCCTTCTACGACTTTAAACTAGAGATATTGAAATGTACCGGTGGACAGGGAATGACTGTGGGGGTGATTTGGAGGCAATTATAAGGGACCGTTTAGACCCTCCCATAGTTATCATGGCCACGAGAGATGATAACATGAACAATAGAGTAATATTTATTGTGAATTAAGTAGCACGAAAGTAAATTGTCCTATCTACTGAGATACCATTTTAAATTTAATGATTAATACCATTTCTTTTGTTTTCATCATTGTAGGTATAGTTCTAGAATTTTTCAAAGCGAAGCTGAGTAAGTACTCAGCAACTTTTAATTCGCCAATCTGCTAGGATTGATACCAGCAATATTAAAACTAGCAACTAACAATAATGATATAATAGATTCACAGATATTAATTCATTTCTTTCGTCAGTGCTTCGTGTCACAAATTATCCATGGTTATTTTAAAAGAAGTGATAACACAAGCTACGAGTTATGATAAAAGGCAGAAGAACTAAAAATAACTGATTTCAATAGCTCCAAGTAAACCTAATTAAAGTTGTATTTGTCAAAGCACTAGGACCAAAAACTGTCGGTTGTTTTGGTGTCAATGTATGTATGTATGCTTAAGGATCTCTGATTATATAGTTTGTACGCTCCGAGAAGAAACAAGCTTGTTTATCGGATTTTTTTGGATACATTTCAGAAAGAATTTGATTGAACCTCGAGCAAACATTTTCTTATTCAGATAAAATAGAAGCTTGTTTTTGAAATTATATTTTTACAAAAGCTTTTTCATCAGTTTAGTTTGTAAGTTGTATTTTTAAAATTTCACTTTATTGTAGCAAGGGATTTCTTTCCTTTGTGCAATCTATATTAATTTACTAAATCTTAAAATAAATCAAAGCTCTGAGACGGGACAGATTTGCCTTTGGCATGCCTACGGATTTGGCGGCGAGTAGGGGCAAGCGGTGCAACGTCGCAGATTTAATCTCGAAGTCGCGCGGCACCGGAGCATGGGCGTAATGTTGTGTTGTGAGAAATTTGTTTTATACCTAAAATCATTATCAAAAATTGCCGAAATAATTTGAGAGGGTATATTGAAACGCCGGCGTCGGTACACATCGCAATGACCACGAATAGAAGCTGAGTTGAGAATGAAGCTAGTAGAATCGGCTCTGTTTAGGGCCTTTAGAGAGCACACTGAACAAATGGTACACATCCTATGTAACTGTGATGCTCTTGCTAGGAAATTCATGGGTCGTTTTGGACTGGGCTACCCCAGTCCTGCAGATATAAACCTGCTGACTCCGAGCGTACTTAGTATCTTGAATATATTTCAGGACAGAAGGCACTAGGATAAGAGAAGTAAAAAAGATTGCTCCGGGAATAATCCTGTCCCTAATAATCCTGTAGATAAGATAAGATGACAATAATTGTGTGGGCATGACTTGAATGAAGTCCACCGCACCGCTTCTAGGGTATCCCTTATAAATCGTAATGCACTGCAACCAGGCTGGGCCTGCGAGGCGTTAGAGGCCCATACCCACGCAAGAACGAAATCGGTGACTGCCTTTCGTCGGTCAATATTCTTTATTTTAAAGAATCTAAAATTAGGCAGAAAATCTAATGGTACCTATACAAAAAAAATCATCGATCTAGTTTAAGCAATAAATTTAAACTCAGTAACGTAATCAAAGCAGTTTAATTAAAATCAACACGCAATTTTGTATTTAAAAACCTAATAACGAAGGACCATAAATAATTTAGGATATATCTCAGCAGCAACACTGTAATATTATTTTTAATCAAGCGCTCGGCAAATGCGTAGATATAATAAAGCGTTATCTGCTTTAATAAATCGTGTAAGCCTTTGTTACTTCATAACAAGTTTAAATCTGGCCGTATTTGCGTTCCGCGGAGCTGTCCCGCCAAATCCTTGAACATTTTCCATGATGTTATCAAATGATAATCTTATTAACCCGCCAAAGTCGTAATCAGACGTGCAAACTGTCTGGGTTCTCTGTAAGTTTGCTGGGTTTCACGTTAGCATATTTTTAGATGTGGGCTTCTAAATTAACCTCTATGTGACCGATAAGTCGCACTTCGTTATTGTTGCCTAGCAACTGTAAGCTGATGAGACGTGATCGTAATAAATTTCAATAATGATTTGTTGTTGTTAAGCGTAAGACGACACACTGAAATTGGCTTTTATCCCAAAGGAATAAGGTTGCTGCAAAAAATATAATGGTTTAATTTCAGGTCCTGTTACAAGGTTCACGCGGTGACACAAGTTATCGCTATATTAATGGTAGTTAACAAAAAGGTACACTAACTTCGATTTGTCTGTAGAGGGACAAAGACCAGTTGCGTTATAGTATGCGAGGTTTGTTTGATTAAAGGTATCCAAGCCACAGATTAGAAAGAGTATGTCAAGACGTCATTATCAAAAGGTGGCGTTTTGACTAAAGCAAAGGATAATGAATGGTTGATTCCATTGGCTGATCCAAGCCTAATGGAAGCGTGCAGCTTATAGGATGCCAGTAAAGAATATTGTCGTTTAATAGTTGTCTTTCCATCATTAAAAATTCAAATCATTGATCTGATATAAAAATTTAACACGCGTTTTTCATACATAAATTATAAGTGCGAATAAGTATGACAGGCATATAATCAGGATTTAGTTAAAAATACTTTACATCTATATCGACTGTTATATGGCACGCAAAAATTGGTTGGCGTCACAAAGAGCGTAGCTACAAGACAGAGGCCTAATTACTCATTGATAATTGAAGTAACTGGTGATGACATTGAGATAACTATGACAAATGTTTCTATTTGTAAGTTAGAATGGATTATGAATTTAATTTATACATGTGTGTATGTGACATCACAGTTTCGCAAGTCATACGCATGCTTTTGTATGTCAACCAACTATCAAAGGAATCTGTATACACTGTAAACAATCCATCCATATTGGTTTTGTCTATGGTTTGATAAATTAACTAGTGATGGGAGGAGGTTTTAAGAAATAGTAATAATTTGAACTAAAAATAATGGTGGCGATTCTGATGGCATTGTCTTAAACTAAAATTAAGTTATTAATTATATACTCCTTCTGTACAATACAGCCAAAAAAAGACAGATGGTCGGTGACGTCGTGTGACGTTTCTGAAATGGCTACCTCTAAAAGTTATTCTCCTTCTTATTAATTTGGAATGAAAGAGATGCGAATAAATTTAATTTAATTTAGTCCGAATGCAATGAAAAATTAATAAAAAAAATATTTTTGAGGATGTACCATAATTCCGGCCGTGTGGTTCAGTGATCAGCCCCTGTAGCGTGTGTCGTGGAGACGAGAGTCACAGTATTTCACGGTAACGAAAAGGAACGTGGAAGGAATGATTCGTCTACGTCAAAGGTCCTCAGGTTGCTTCCGGGTAGAGACAAATATTTATATGTTATCAGTGATCAGTAACTATGTCTACACAGTCAGAGATTTCGAATTCCCAGGTTCGAATCTCAGTAGGGACAGATATTTGCATGATGAATAAGAATATTTGTCCACGAATCGTATGTTAAATTAATGTATTTATGATATTTTTATACATATTGCTTCAAATTCCACCAGTGAAATTAACGAAACTATTTCGTTAATTTCACTGGTGGAATTTTGCTGCATGACCGCAGCATGAGAAGGGTTAGAAATACATGAAAATTTAATCGTTAATACGCATTTGGTGCATTGAAAGTGTAAACTCCTCCGGCAACAATGAAAAGCTAGCTTAAATATGAAAACATGCAGCACTACACGGACCATGATTAACGCGACCCTCGGAACATTCGGGCCAGTGTCCCGCTAAATTACGACCGCTATTTATTTTACAGATTAGCTGCGGCTAGGAAATCCGCGGAACGCGGTACGTTATGAGTTAAGAGGCCGCTCCCTAAATACAAGTTGGGTTAAAGCAATTGAACCCACACTTGCTTATACTAAAATATAATCGCGCACACACAAGTGAATATCGAGAATAAAGTTCTTTATAAATTAGACTAAAATATATCTGAATCTAAACATTATGTAACCTAATAATTTAAACTTAAACTCCGGTTTCCTGTAACTTTATTATGTGTGTATTTAAAAAAAATTAAGCTAAGCAAATGACTCGACACCACCAGATGATAAGTAGTAGAGGAGTCCATATGTGAAGATAGCTAGTGAAGCATGAGACATACTGCCCTAGCCACCCTCTCCTTTTTGGCCCATTTTTACTTAATTTTATAAAGAATATTACGTGTTTCTCCTTACTAAAGTGACTTTAATGTATTAAAAATACTTCTTATAGATTATTAAGATAATAAATGAGTAACTGACTAAGTAGAATTTTAATACTATATATTGTAGCCAAATATAAACAAAAATTAGTTTTGTGACTCATTTGTGTGAAGAGCTGTCTCTTAATTGCTTTCCCACTTGCAAATTGCTTCAAAAAAGTGTCGTGGAGGTGTTTTTATATTAGTTAATAAAATATGCCTTAGTTACTTCATTTATAAAATTGCCAGGAAGACTTTAATATTAAAATGGCACATAATTTTCAAGATACTGCACAAAAAATATGGTGGTTTTAAAAATAATAATTTGAATTAAAAAAATGAAGATTACTCTTTGTATTCTCCACATCTTGGTGTTAAAATAATCAAACGGAGATTATCCACTCATTCATCCGATCGTATGGTATCCAGCAAGACATGACTGTCGACTGCGGGGACTTCCCGAATATGGGGTATATTCAGGAAACCGCGGCACCGTATTCTGATTTTTCTCAAATAAAAGTTTTTAATTTGGTATATTACAATCTGATAATAAAACTTTTCATATGTTTTATTCTAAACTGGTTCGTAAACGAAATATAGGTGGCACCACTAGTCATACAAGTATTTGAGAGAATTACGAAACGATAATAATAATTACCATTACCAATAAACTCCAAAAAATTTTGTTGAAAAATAAAGAAAACAACTATAAAACACCGAAAAATACAACCTATGCCTATTTCTTATAACCAGTAGACTGTTTCTTTAGGCGATGGTTGACCTTGAAACTTTATCTTTTAACACGAAAATTCTCCGTGGCTGTCTATCAGTACTGTATCATTAGGTTGATATATACAAAATACTGGTGGTATACCTAACGATTATCGTGGGATATTACCGTAGCCGAGCCACGTCTGCTCGCTAGGCCACTGACACGCACCACGAGCACAGATTAGTTAATAATTACCTACGAGTGCTGCACAGGCACCAACTTTGCGTGCTCTGTGTCTCATCAGCCATGAACTGGCTCGGAACAACGGTATTAACTTATTTGCCGGCAGTTTACCGCATTTTTGCAGTACGATCTATTATGTACTTGAGTGCCACGTACTAGATTCGAGTAAAAGCCGCTTTAAAACTATTTTTTTTTTACAATTATTTGGCCTGGTAACTAAGACCTTTAAGCCATTAAAACGAAATTATATTTCATAAAACATATAGATACTTTTAGAATTACCTTTTTTATATTTTGATTTCGGACTTAATATGGCAACAACATAGTATATGTTTTTTAGTATTGTAGATCATTTTATTATTTATTTCCGGTCAGACCGCCAGGTCAAATTTGTGATTTTCTTATGATATTGAGATTATCTTATTTTTTAATTTTATTGACAAGCAAATAAATTGTCCATGTATTAAAATTATTTTTTGATGTTGTTTTGTATATTGACTTGAAAGTGATTTGGTCTTCACTATAAATCTGTAAGCTGCTAATAAATAATTAAAAATTAAAAATTGCTCTCAAGTAACATTCTTGGACGCTTATTTACTCATTATCTTTGAGCAACAGCATTTCTAAGGTAGCAATACCATTAAATTAAATTTGTTTCTACGCCAACTTAGTCATTACCAAAATATACATATAGGAAAAACTGAATCACATCTGTTCGAAGTTTCATAAACAGTACTTACGTATTTAAATTTAACGTCAACTGAACTTCTAATATCTTAAGAAATGTTACAACAAAGTCAGTTTGAAACAACACGAGACCGCAGCGTGATATATTTAGTACCTTTGATTACAGACCTTTGAGCACAGGAAGGCTTCCAATCTTTAATCTATTGTAATTCTAAAATCAAATTAGAAGTTAGTACTGTTAGGATTGCTTGTAAATGTTTGTTTTATGTTGAGTTGTTAAAAAGTAATGTAAGGCCTCGTACACAACGTATTCTTTTTGAAATTACTATAGCTTTAGGATACTATTGCTCTTCTATGTAAATGTTTGGAGATATTGTACAAGAATATATTTTTAAATTTTACCATGAGTACTATTTATTATTATAATTGATATTTTAATTCACAGTTTCTGAATGACTTTTAATAAATTAATGTTACATGCAATTAATGATTGGGGGAAATTTGTCCTGACAATTTGACCTGAATAAGTAATAAAATGATTATATATATATATATATATATATATGATATTACGTGGTTGCCATAGTAAATCTGAACAAAGCATAAAAAAGGTAATTCTAAAAGTTGAATTACGTTTTATTTATTGTAATTTTGTTTTAAAGAGGCTTTACTCAAATCTACTGTCCATTCCTTGTTCATTTTATGATATATAAAATGAACATTCAAACATAAAAATCAATTGTTTTCAACATACTATCCACTTGTTGTCCAAATATGGTAATAAACCTTCCACACATTCGTTGGACGACATATTTATAACTTAAAACAAAATTCGCCACGAATATATTTTGTAAGTGGGGTAACGAATGGGCCGTTAACAAAGAATTTAAAGTTGTTCACTTTAAAATTTAACAATATTACGAGAAAAATGAACGATGGCACCTTAAATCTTCTGTTTAGAATATATATTATACTATTATTATTTTATATGGGAAATCTTTTTTATTTCAATATTTTATGTTTCATATTTATATAAAAGTTTGCATGTAGTCAATGTTAATAATATGAATGATTCTATCATTGATATTATTGAGTGTTTTAGCATTTAAAATTTATTTAATTTTAAACTAATTCAAATATAAATGGTTCTTAGTATTCGCCGGTTATGATATATTTTATAATCATAACCATAGAATTATTTAAAAATATTGCAACCAAATAAAAAATAATAGATATTTTACAGACAACTTATCGCTAAAAGCGCTTTTTCTAGGTAAACTTTGGATGGACAGGAGTGATTTTTATTGACAGCCAATAAGTCGTAATGTAACGCATATCAAACATGCAAAATCAAAATAAGTTGAAAGTGTATAGATCGTCGAAAGTCTACTTACCTGACGATCCTTATTGAACTGTTCACTTTTAACCACCTTATCTACAAAAACGCTAAATGCTCAACAAATTAGTGTTTAATACAATTATTATAACCCTAAATAACATATTATTTAAGACTAATTTATTTAGAGTTTAGTTTTTTTTGAAATCTAACTTTACTACATTTTTAAATATAATAAAAAAATAAGTTTAATTTTTATAATATTGTTACAATTTTTATTTATAGATTTGGACTCCCAAAAATATATTATTAACGGTATTGCAAAAGCATTAATTGCCTTAAACACTAGGTTATGTTTAAATAATATAGCTAAAGAAATAAAACTGATATTCAGCAAGACAGCACTGTCCCGTAAAATATTAATATTAATGTTGATATTACGGGCTTGTCGATTTCATGCTACAGTGCTCCTTGCACCGGCTTGTGAGGGACCGTATGGCCTACGCAACCGTATGCACATCATATGTGGACAGCAATATATCATCCTCAAGCGAGTACGAAGACCACAAATTCATATGACGCGGTGCGGTTGAGCTGACGCTACATAATCATCAAGTTTGTCAGTTGAAACTGTACGTGGTGCCTAGTCCGTCAAACAGTATTTATATACGTAACATAATGGGTTTGTGTCTGAAGTACATCTGTGTCTTTCTCTATTTAAATGCCTCTCTCACTTTCTCTCTCTCAATATGATAATAAAAAGGTTAGCTGTCATGTCACGTGACATTTAGAAGTATGAGGTCGAAGTTCTCGACTTTAATAATTCTAATAAATAGTAGTTTTTAAGAGAGACTCTATGTAATTCCTTAACTTAATTTACGTGTCTTGACAAACTATTGTACGAATCACAATTTTGTGAAGACTTTTCCGACCAACTAAGTTCCTAAGGAAGCAGCTCGCTGGCGCTATTTCAATAACGAAAATAAAACCACTTTCGCCATTGTGAATATAAGGAGTGTTATCTTCGGTGCTCGTGTGAAGCTTGTGCCCCAATATTAGGATGCATATGGTGTTGGGTATTAGAATTTAGAAATAGTTCCTTTAGTATCTACATCTTAACGACATTCGCTCATAGTGACATACCATCAAAAGATTATTTTGTACTTGTGGCATTTAATAGATGTATCTATTTATTTCTTTCTTCTTTACCGCAGCCAAATAACACAACCTACTTATAACCATGAATTGCCGCATCCTATTTTCTTTTGCAGAGTAAGCATTTAACCCGCTGGCCGCTCGATTATCATGATATTGATACTATACTTTCCGCTTCGCTTGGTTTTCAATAACGCACCGCTGAGTTGAGAGACTCAGCCTTTCTGTTTATTTCCTCAGTTTGTGTTAAAGAGTTATCGAAAATTGTGCGTACACATTTGCTACTACAGAGAAGGGTTTTGTTTGCATGTAATTACCTGTGGTGAGAAACATCCTTAGAAATCCCTATCAATTAAGAGGAAAGATCTATAGCAATTGATTGAGGTAAATTTTATGTTGATATAAAATATGGTTTTCAACTATGTTTCTCCTGGGAATCACGAGGCAATTGTAATTTAACTAACCCTGAATTATACGGCTTCACAAGTTATCTTATCGTTAGACGGCCATTAAAGTGGCATTCGGTTGAAATACTTCGAGCTTGAACAACTTGAGAATGGTTTTGGTTTTGTAGCTAAAAAAGTCCGGAGAAAAATCACATTCTTATGACGGAGACATGGCTCAAGTTTCATATTTATCACCAGAAATACCTTAATACTTTATGCTACCTCCGATCATTACTATCATATAAACTTATTTGGTCCATTGCTGGGCAAAAGCATTCCCTATTGATTTGCAAACAGAGCGTCTTTCCGCAGCCCGCCTCTACAATCTCTTTGACCAGTCTTTGTATCTTGGGAGAAGCATCTTATTTGCGATTTTCAATACCATCTATAATTACTTCTGTGGTCTAGCGGTTAAGAGTACCTTGCTCAGGTCAACAACAGGATGCAATTCTCAGTGGGGGTAGAAATTATCATAAATCTCGGTCTGTTTGATTGTAGGACTGTTTTGAGTCCACCTGGATCAGTAGCGCCTATTTTATCTCAGTCTATTATCTATATTGTTAACAGAATTATTGTATTCCAGCAGTTGGAGACGAGATAGTAAGATAGTAGGTTAAGTCAGGTGAGATAAAGGTAAAGAGCTACTAAGAGTAAGGAACACTAAAAATAAATTTAAAGCCTCTTCATATCCTGTTTCTGTCCATGTTGTGGTTTAGCCATAATCACCACACTGGGCTGGTGGGGTAGTCATCGCAGTCATTACTCAGTACCTATATACTGCTGCTAACTATTATCTGAAGAGATTATACCACAGTTGATGGATACAACACCCACAGGAGTAATAAAGAGGTGATATTCTAGCTAGCCATTGCACACGCTTTTCCTGATAGCGGCCAAAAATCCAGTAAAGTTTGTGAGTTAGGGTATAATATAGAAATGATATTATCAAATCATTGCTTTAATGATTCTTCTAAACATTTACATGCCCATTCACCGTGGTTGTAAATGTTTTAAGATTTTTTGAATTTTTTTTATATTAAGCTCAGCAAATGACTCGACACCACCTGATAATAAGCAGTAAAGGAGTCCATATGTGAAGATAGCTAGTGAAGCATGCGACATAGTGCCCTAGCCACATCACCTTGCCGGCCAAAAAAGTGCTTTTTCACGCCTCATTTAAAGGAACCCAACATGGTATGTATAAAGAGTTTTTAGGTTTGGGTCCTATTAATTGGCCTTACCTGCCACTGACTGAAGTAATTGAGGTGAACAGCAACACCTGATCATAGTGGCATCAGAAATACCAACTAATTCCCTCTGGTTTCTGATTCTGATTTCAAGTTCTACCATACTTCGGAAGGCACGTTAAGCTGTTGGTCCTGGATAGATACATAGATAGATAAAGTCTTTATTTCCATTTCTACATCACACACAATCCATCCAGACAGTACATTGGTTAAAATACAAACATTTTATAATAGAAGATATCAAAGTCCTTTGTGTGCGCTGCAGAAGTGCAAAAGTCAGTGACTAATTTTGTTCACATCGGGATGTGAACAAAGCACTGCTATTCTGCTACAACCCGAGGGATTTTTATAATTTAAATTATATGGATGTTACGGCACCTGATACAGCCATGGATGGTAGACCCATCAAACCACATAAGGCGTTGTGGTGTTTTAGCCTAAACTGGTCACGAGTATTTCCCATGTAGAAAGACCTATAGTTAGCAGTGGGACTTTTATAAGCTGTAGATGATGATGTTATACCGGTATATACATACCGGTATATATATACCGGATATTACCGGTGCCCTTCTCGGGGGTACCCGGAGTTCTGATGAATCAATTCACCAGACCAAACTTTCCAATACCAACTTCTTTAGTATGGGACATAAAACCAAATATCAAATTCCATTAATGCATTTATAAATAAATAGGAAGTAACGGCGAACGTTTACTAATCCGATTAGAATCATGAATTACAGTGTCCTATAAACGTCTAATAAAAGGAGCGGTTACCGCTGACTTTAAAGGCTCGTAATTAATTTAAAATAGCATCGTTTACGAGTTTTGGGCCCCCACAGTGTAAGGCGATTTTAAACACGAGGCCGTGTATTTAATTAAGATACGAAGAATAAACTGATTTTATTATATGGCTAGTTGCTTTCTCGAATAAACTACACGTCTCTTCTATCTAATATTTTTAACACTAGAAGCTATAAAGCTCTATATTGGGGGTAATATTATTATTATTGCTACATTCATTTATTTATTTCTACTTTATCGCACATATAGAGGTACAATTGGCGGACTTAATGACATTAGGCATTCTCTACCAGTTAACTAGATAGTCGAGTCTAGAAAAGTTTAAAACTAAGTGCTTAAGTACCCTTATGTATGTACGTAATATACATGTAATAATTTATTCGATTATTAAATATGATTATGCGACTAAGAGTGATGGTACATTTCTTTCGAATATTTATTTGCATTGATTGTACTTTAATTATTAACATAAAATAGTGTGGTATATGAATAGTCCATTTTGTGTAAATTAAATATCGAAGTAATAGCTACATTATTTTTTATTAAATTTATTTATTTATGCTGAAACTAAAACGAACATAAATATTTTTTTGTTTATTCTCCTTATTACAGGGAAGGCAAAGGAAACTGGAGCCCATTCAGCTATTGCTTATGTAGATATTTCTTTATCTTCGGGATCCGATTTAATATATACCGTTTGCCCCATAGAGTTTTTGTATACTAATGGTAGGCCTCGCAATTTTGCTAACGACTTAAGACACAAATTTTTGAAATGGAATGCAACGTTAGCAAATGATACGAAAATAAAATATTATGTTAACGATTGCTATGAAACGCGTTATGCATTTGCATGTATTGCATAATCGATAATATACATAATAAAGATGATGTTAATAAATTACTAACCCAACATATGAATGAATGAAATGTAACAATGATAAATCTAGCGTAAGTCACTAACCAAAGCAAAATTATGTATTTGA
The DNA here is from genome assembly GCA_943193645.1 of Acentria ephemerella. NCBI lineage: Eukaryota > Metazoa > Arthropoda > Insecta > Lepidoptera > Crambidae > Acentria > Acentria ephemerella. Next base: position 1,632,703 of record OW971886.1, on the reverse strand, counting down.
TATATTTTATGATATACTCGTAGCTATCGTTTTCAGAATGAAATTACTCTTATTTCAAAACAAAATTTCACTACAACACAATAAACAATAACTTTATTACAACGATATAAAATATGCAGCGCCTAACCGACCTCGCCATTATCCGTTAAATTCTCCCGAGCATAAAGAACAGTAATTGATTTGATTACATGCTACTAAGATAGTTTAACAATATAAAGATAGCTGAAAACTTTAAATAACCTAACGTTACTTAACGAAGTAATTCCTAGTAAATCCTGGAGGACCAGGACTTTAGATTAGAACGAAAGAATATTATGACGACAGTATTCAGACAAAATGGCTGAGGTCATTTCCTCTGGGAGAAGGCTTAAAATAATGTTGAAAAATCACCACAATTAACTTACCCACCACGACAATTAATAATACAATTTCAATCTTTACTATGGACATTTACTTTGGAAATCTTTTATCGTTTTTTCTGTCTAAAGCTTTTGAGAGATAAAATTTAATAAAGTTATTTACATTAATAATTCAGAGCTTAGGCCAAAAGTTGTTTATTAGGTCCTTTCAACGTTTTTGTTTCAATTCTTACTTTATTAAAAAGCAAGAGATGGGTAGATGCGTCTTATTTCGTTCGTATTTTCATAGTAATTTTTATAGGAGAATGCTGAACGCGTGGCTATGATGATACCAATATTTTATTTCAGTTTAACCTATCGAAAAAGTACGTAACGAACACCTTTTCAATAAGTAACTCGTTAGTTACATTTTTCGTAAATCGATCGAGTAATAGTTTACGTAATCAGCACAGGATTTTTACTGTTATTAATATTTATTATTACATCTTTTTAGCAAAAACAAATATGGATTCTATTCATGTCAGCCTAAGGCCCAATATTTAACATTGATTTAACTGGGATTCATTGTTGTAAAATGTTATAGAACAGCTTTGTAGAATAAGCCGGATTTATCGTAAAGTTGGAGTCGAGCTAATCACCCGGGCAATAAATTCAAGAGCTATCTCTGTAGGAAGCGGTTACGCACCCCTGATAGCGTGGAAACGGTTCTTGTCCCCGTACAGAACAAAGGGTGTGATTGAAATTGGATATCTTATTGAATATAGCTGCTAAGTAATTCAACTTTGTAGAATTGCACGACAAGGGTCGCTAGAGTTCATCGAACATTCGTCCTGTTACTTCGTTAACTATTCTAGAAACGTACATAATCCCAATTTTCTAAGGTGAGCCGTAATAATGAGGTTCTATGCATAAGTTATATATAATACAGCAGTTTACCTAGAACTTTTTAGAGTTAAGGTCGCCCTTTATAGTATTTCTTTCTTTGAATTGGTAAAACAAAGGTATATTCTATTATATAGTATAATTTCTACAAAGGTACGGTAAGAAACTTTAGCCTTTTCTCTTTGTAAAAAGCACACCAAATGGCTCGACACCACCTGATGGTAATAATAGAAGTCCATATGCTCGTATAGCTAGTGCAGCATGCGACTGATTACCCTAGCCAACTCCACATTGCCGACTCAAAAAGTGCCTTTTCTCAACCCAAGGAACCCAACCCCCCAACCCAACATCACTTTTAAAACTATTCTTCAATATATTATGTTATTACCCAATAATACATTCGATTTTTTTGCAAGTTTTTTTTTTGAAAATTGTAAAGATGTTATTTTATACATCTATTTTATGAAGCAAGCGAGTACAATATCTGTGAACTGAAATTTCAGTCTCGAGTTACGTTAAAAGATTATTTAAATACCTATTTATTTGTAAATGAAGATAATGTCCGTAATTCCGTTGTACACGAACTAAATTAAATTGAAGTTATTCACATCACTTTCATTCCAATTCATTAAGACGAGATTTTATGACGACCATCTGATTGAGTGGCCAGCCCTTGTCTTCTTAGCCAGAGGTTCTGGGTTCAAATAACAGTAGGGGCAGATATTTGTATGACGAATTCGAAGCATATAATCACATATTGTGTTTTATATTTTTCTGTTATCTGGTATCCATTACAAAAGCTCTTAATGATGCTTAATTTGAACTTAATAAGTATGACTGTGAGAAATATTATTATTAAGTTATTAATCATCCCTGAAAAAATTACCAACAGTTTACATACAGAGGCGTACTTCTCGTAAAAGAAAACTGGCTCTGTTAAGATAATTTACATTATGACTTGAAAGAAAAACAGTGGTACTAAGATGATTTTTTGTTGTTCATATTTTACGTCTGTGCCATGTCCAATTTGTCTATGTCATGCTATTAGTAAATATAATAGTCACGTTTTATATTTTCCGATGATTTCTTTTGGACTCAGGCTTTCTAGTACTTTTCATAATGACCTATTCATATACGAGACCAAACACCATCCTTTTAAATTTCCGACAAAGAAAATTAATTATGCCGTTAAATCTGTGGACTAACGGTCCCAACAATGGGCTATAAATAAATAAACACAGAGATACTAATACCACTTTTAACTAAACAATGGAAACATCTAAGCCAACTGTCGACACAGTATACAATGTAAGCCAAAACAAACTGTATGTTTTCAACTGCTAGGAATAGAGTTCATATACGTTTAGCGCTTTATAACTTATGTGGTTTATTGCATACGATTAATTCGCTTTTACTAGATAGTAGTAACGCAATTCTATTTAGTAGGTTTTTCGTGATTCGTTTAGGTTTCAAAATATTATGTTTTAAAGTACAATAGAATGATTTTTGTGTATTAAAGAAAATAAAACAGAATCAATTATTACACACTTTCAATACTTAGTTAATATTCAACTGTAAAAAAATATTCAAAACAGATCATCCCTTGAACTAAATGTTAAATATTTTCATTATTTTTATAAAGATTTTGTTTATAAATATATTACGTGGCTTCAGTGCGCTCGCTCGGGGTGACTACGACAGCCTCATGGGAGACTCGATGATTGATTCACCCGATTATTCATTCGAGCTGATTGTATAAGTATTTAGTAAGTCTCTCAATTTGAGTCACATCATTAGACAAGTCGCCATTGCTAGATGTTATTGTCTCTGTTTTTATAACTCAATTTGTGAAAGGTATTGTTTTCTATTTCATTAAGTGCATTTTATTTTTCCTCGTTGCGTTTATTAGATAGTGAAGATGACTGGATGGTTGAGTGATCATTACTCCTGACGACTTAGGTAGAAGGCGCAGTTTTGAATCTCTGTAGAGGCATTTTTGTATGATTAAAACGAATCTGTCCGACGAGTCATTGATGTTTGTTTGTTTATTTAGTTGATTTCTGGTATTCATTTACATATTACTATATATTTCTCCGTTATCTATTGTCTATATCACAAGAGCTTTGCGATGCTTAATTTGAGCATAGTTATATGTACGCGATTGTACAGGATTAGGCTAATTCAGGTATTCATATGATAAAATAAAACTTCTTGTTAGTTTTAACGACATGCACAACCCGTATTTTATTGAAAGAGAAGAAGAAACAAGTGAATGTTTCCCGCTCAAAAGTGAGTCCACAGATAAAATATAAAACATTTTCATATTAATAAAGAAGGTTTTTAAACAAATAAGGTTTTAATTTCTTCAAAAATATGTTAAACCTATTTGGTTTCCAACAGAGATAGAGAAATATTATTAGAATACATGGAAAATTAAGACCTTATTATTAAGACGATTCCATTGATTCGTTTCATCACTGATTTATTAACTGAAACCAACTAGCACTGAAACATGAAGATATAACAATGTAATTTTATAGCAATTTATCCAACTTAAATTATAACTAACAGTTTTTACGCTAAACACAAATAAACCATAAATTTTCGCACCTGCAAAGGTGATTCGTCGATATTTTACAGGAAAATTAACATCACTTAAAAGGCGATGTTGAAATTCAATATTTTCACGTTATTTCACGTGCCATGTAAAGGGATATCTTAAATGAAATATGTAAAAGCATTTTCGTGTCATTTACAAGTGAGCTGAAAACGTTAAAATAATGACAAGTGATGGATGAAAATTAGTATTTTGCTCCTCAGTAAAAACTGCGCTGTTGATTATTTTAATTACTGCGGTATACATACGTATTTGGAAGCTAATAATTAAAACGTGTCTAGTCTGTTTTGTGATTATTAACAGCTTATATACGTCTTACTCCTGGGTACAATCCATGGGAGAAGCTCATGAGTTTGGACCGTAACAACACCACGCTGCCCTGATGTGGATTGGTGGGTTAAAACGTTTGTCGTAACAACCGCTAGCAACAGCAGTCTGCGTATATTGTATTTATATATTACTCTGTAATCTGTATACGCTTATTTTTGGTAAATTGTATCTCTTTTGATGCTAGGCCCGAGTATACAAATAATAATAATTGTTTAGGGAAGATGCTGGACTAAGTTAGTTTATTGTATATGTAGATATATCTAGGTACATTACCCTCTCGCCGATACAGGTATGTAGGTGTATCCCGGGTCTCACTTGGTAGGCACAACACTGATGGCACTAGGATAGCACTGATGAGCACAGAAAACGGGACAACGAGGGCAACGTGGCGCACACCGCCGTTACTTATGTCAGTCAGTCAAGCGTCAGGAAGGAACTGGTTGATTGGTGGGGGTTGACGTAATGAAATGAGCGGGTCAAGTAGCTAAGCAGATATAGGTAGGCAAATATCATGCGTCCAACGAGACTTTACTAAACAATTATTATTATATAAAATTGTTCACTCCCACAAGCATTACTAATAGCATCTGTAATGGATACTGCATAACGGAGGAACATATTTAACATGAGATATATTTTTCATATTAGAATATAAGAAACAATATATGAATTTATCAATAACCATTATCCAAAACCAAATATTCCTGTTTATCATACAACCATCAAATCTGCCCCAGACAGGTATCAAACTCGATACCTGATCCAGTTGCAAATAGCTAGGGGTACTCCGTCATTCAAATGTTAAGAATGTGCACAATTTAAGGTGTTTTAAATGTACTATCAACTCTGACTATGTATGTACAAAAAATTGAGGAGTCAGCCGTTATATTTAGAATTTTAGGTAACACGTAATGCGCAGGATTCGTTGGGTCCCATCATTTATTAAGACATATTGTTTTTGATTCTACACATTTTTGGAGATTTATTATTCTTGTCTATGTATTGCAATATGACTTTCTAAGCAGATGCTAGAATATTCTGTGGTGTAAATATAAAATTCACGGCGTTACCCTCTGCCGTTTGTTTACTCAGCCGAAAGTTATTTGATACTTTACGGCGTCATGGCGACTATCAAGATTAATGCTGGCTGTAGATGACTGGTGTCTGCCGGCTTACGGCCACGAATTAAGATTCTATAACTTTCATGTAATATACGTTTTTTTTTATTTAACAAATGTTTCATTAGGGCAGGCATGTTAATCAAATGTAAGTAATTTTGGAACTATTTATGTGGATATTCTCGCAAGACTTAGTCTTTAAGTCATAATCAAGCGAGACATAATCGTCTATCACAAGCGTTACATGAATCATACATATTTGAGAAAAAAATACAATATTATCATTTTTGAGCTGAGTAATTCTTTACCATCATAATTTGTTAACATTTTTAATGCTTATTCTAAAAAATTGTCTTAAAACATAATCTTGTTTTATCTTATTTTTAAATTTGACTATTACAGTCAAATTATGATAAAAAGTGATTTAAGAGGAAGGTTTATGCGTTAATTGTTATTGTTCTTTGCATCCTAGTGAAATCGGGCTTAATTACTAGTACTATACAAAGAAGAATGCAGTAGTTACTTTGTTACGTCACAAAACAAATAAATAAAGAACTAACGGGGATTTAAGATAACTATAAGTGTCGTGATTATAAATGTTTTAAAATAATATCATATTGCAGATATAGCGTTATATAGAGTTAGCATATAGAGTTCGGTTCATAACACCGCCAAGTGGGTTGGAAATTGTTTAATTATAAAAAAAATACATTACAACCTATAAGAAGTATTAATATTTGCCTCCAGGAATCTTACAGTGAACATTGATCTCGTACATGACTCAGAGAGACGTTGATTTTGCATCTGATCGAGGAACAGCCCTAGATCGATGCCCCTTCAATTTCACGCAGAATTTACTTTCACTGTGCACGATTTTTAGCTCTGTTCTAACTCACTGGACCGTTCTTATTTTATTAATTCATTACAGCAACTTCGCATAGTTCCTAAAGTGGAGTAAGTCATGAAGACTTTACCTTGGACGCTTAAACATTTTCACTAAAAATTTTTAGGTAATATTAAAGTAATATGATTACGGTATAAATATGACGGCGCAGTCAAGTTTAGTAGCTTGTTGCATTTTGGAATTATATAAAAAATGTGCCATTTGCATAGTCCGATAAGATAGGTGGTAGAATTCGTTTTTCAAACACTTTAAAGCTCTGTCTCTTTTTATTATTATTAAGAGGAGACGAGCGACAAAGAAAGAGGTTTCATATGAGTACCATCCAATAACAAAATAAAAAATAACCAAAAAAAATAAACAAAAAAAAAGTTCAGTAACAAAATCAAAACTGGCGTTATGTTTCAGTTTTAAACTATTGCAATTCTATTGTCACAGATACTGTGTTGTATTTTAGTGTCATAGTTATTGTGTAATAAATGTGATATGTTTGCAATAATTATTTAGGTACAAAGTTCATGGGTGTTTAAAATATATTACATAACTACGTTGCTAGTTTAATTTTAATTACTAGAATAAAAACATTTTTTCAAATTACAGATTAGTTTCATAGTTACCTGCATTAGTATTATAATTATCATTGTTGGCTTTTAACTTCTTACCGGTTTAAGAAATTATCTTTGCTTGTTATGACCTAATAGTGTTGCTGTTACTCTAATTAAATAAAGTTTTATTATCATACTTACTAAAATCGATTCATTTGCAATAAAAACATTTACATAACAGACATTAAAACAGTATAAATTGGTACTTTAAATAAATATTAGTCTCTTCCCTTCTGTTGCCAACTCTCCCCCTTCTGGGGCGTGACGACACAATATGTGACTTCGCGTCGGGCTGCTCTGTGTGTTTTACCTGATTCCTCCTATTCGTATGATCGTCTGATGGTGTGCCAGAAGTGCGCAATCTCGTGCAGTGCTTCCCAGTTATTACGGCTACTGATGAGGTCCTGGTGATACACCGGGCCAGGCTTTGCTTTAGAAAAGGTTGGTCGTGGATGTGTCAATCGCAACTTGCTATCAGGTGATCCAGCATTTAACCTGCTCCTCCGTGGTTAAATGACAAGTTAAGCCGTTCGCAGTTAATGGTTGCCTGCTTTTGGGTAGTGTGATTGTGCCGTAATTACTGTCGTATTTCTCTCATGTAGAACGATATACGCTGCTGATAATATGATGATGAAATATTATGATGATAATGCAAATGCTTTCAGAAAACCCATTGTAATTAATTCATTCTATGGTTCTGAGTACTTCAAAGAGCAAAGTTTGTTTGTGCAACTGTAAGGCAACTGCCTTAGTTAATTATACAAAAGATTATACGAACAAGAAAGTCAACAATATATCTCAATTTGAAATATTTGCGCCAGAACATTTACAATGCGGAAATGAACCTTGTCTCGGCGTAAAGTTGATAATCCCTTCGAGACATTACACGACTAACTTCGCCGACGGCTGCGACCATTGACGGAAGGAAATTTTCATAAAATGTTTATATATTTTTATAAATACAATTATTTTGTTTAGGAATACACAACATTGTTCTAGAAAGCTTATTGGTCCAATTCAGATTGGGCCAGCATGTTGGTGTGATGGTCTAACCTCCACATGTATTTCTCCAATGTATGAAGGCCCGTGTCCGGCCGTGTGACACACACACACACATATATATATATATGCTGTTGAAGATGGAAATTAACTAAGTATATTCGATCTTTTATTTCATTTCAAAAGGCGTGATGAGTTAGATGAGATTGATTGAATTAATTTCTATGCTATGCTATATATAAATCGTTATGCTTTACTAGCTATAGGAGTATATGGTACTCCTCTATATCTTTCTATATAGGTGGCGTTAACTAATTTATTATTGTACATAAATTTTCCAAGAAATTTTTTCTTACCAATGCTATATATTCTTACCAATAGTAAAAAGATATTTAGCAATAACTTATTAACTTAATACTTACAATAAGATTATAACGTGCTGTCGAGGTCTCGATGAATTAACCATAAGATTTATTATCTTAGTTTAAAAGTAATATCAATTACCGCTTCACGCTTTTTAAAATTATAATTAACTTCTTTTACTTTTACGAACTTACTCCTGTCGAATTAAATGTTATTTAGTTAAAATCGTTTTAAGTTGTACTGTCCATTATATTGTAATACTTGTAATTTGGCTGATGTATGATTGTGAATATAAAATATAAGTTTACATAAAATAAATAATCATAAGAAACGATATGTAACAAGCATATTGAACGAGGCATAGAACACGAAACAATTTCTTAGTTTTTGCTTGCAAATGTAAGAAAATATTGTGTTTGTTTTATTCCGTCTTTTCTGGTCCGTTGATTTGGCATGTTCCGAATTGATTTGTAGCCTTCCTGAAATATACACTTATCCACATTTTTGTACTCGCCTAAGTAGATTGTCTTTGTATCTTTTGGCTCTTGTTCACGGAAGTCATTCACAGGAATCGTTGTAGTTTCGTTATGAGTTTATTTTACTTGATCTGTTTGATTTGTTTTCGTATTTGTTTATTAGGGGCTCACATAATAAGTATTAGATCAGATTTTTTTGTAATTTGTCTATTAAATTTCTAACTGGATGATTGTTTCCACATATCTAAATGTCAAAACACAATTTTGGCAAATTGTCTTCATTAGCAGATACGTTGCCTTAATACGAATTTGAAAACTTAAAATGTGAATAATAAAAAATGAAAAAGGTCAATACTATTTATTTATTCAATACTTTATTTCATTTTCCTTAAATATAATTTTAAAAAGTTTGATTATTTTACATGCATCAAATGTCACACCGTGGCCATTCAAAGATTGCCTGAAAGCCATTGGTATTTCATTATTTACTTAAGTATTTTTTTATTATTTATTTAAATCATCGCCAAGCAAATCAATTTAAATAATTTGAAAAGTAACCACGTAAAACCTTTATAGTGGCTAGCAGGAAGGCCTGTGGGATTATATAACATTAAAATTATCTCATCCTTAGTTAAAACCTAAGACTCATTTAATGTTTCGTTGTTTTCATCGGTTTCATAGTTTTTGTTATCATGAAATTATTAAACCTGCCACTAATTTCATCTATCAGTGATGTGAAGAAGCAAAAGTTTTGAATCAGTACCATCAATAAACACATAAGTAATTCATTATAAATTACCAATTTTCAAAAAAAAATTAAGGTTATCTTTTAGTACTATTTTTCTTTTTAATAGCGTCCTGAATATTGAAAAAAACTTTAAGTGAAGCATTGTAATCAGTCTATTCTTTTTTGAGTTTTAGTAAGACTAATGAACAGCTATTCTATTGCTTTAAAAAAAAAATTTGACATATAAAGGTACGTGGAGTGTACGTAGTATAAATATACTCATAACTCTTTACTTTATAAAATCATGTGACATATAAATAATGACATATATATGAATTAATGTTAGTTAGCATCAACTCAAAACTGATTAATAGCTTTGTGTAATTTCTTCATACTTATATTTTTTGTTTAAAATCACAATGACAAAAAATTCTTATGGAGGCTAAAAAAATAACTCAAAACTTTTTCAAAACTGTTATATCCATCTCTGTTTCTTCGGATTTTTTGATAGATGGCGTTCTTTGTGATGGTGATACAAAGTTCAACAGGTCAACTAGTTAGCAATAAAAAGTAGTACTACTTCTAGTATACTTAGGAGCACCACACGTACGGAGATTGTTCTAGAAGGGCTGACGCTATCCTCCAAAGTACTAGTGAGGCGATCTCGTCCGCACGGGTCAACGTTAGTGATGTTCTAGTTAAATAAAAGTATACCTATATAATTCTTAAAAGCAATGTAAATAGAAAGTCGATAGTCTGTTGCGAGCCATTTTCAATTAACGTTACAACTTGTCATGCGACCGTCTGCATAACACAATTACAACATGGCCACACATGGCTTCCAAAATACAAACGTTACAAGTCGACTGAGCAACATCAAACAGATAAAACTATCCAACAGAAGTCCCCGGGAAACTTCTAAGTGATTAGTAACTACAGAAACTTTGTAATCTCTTGAGAATTAACGGATCAGTCTTGACATTTAGTTAAGGGATATTGGGGACACTGCAACGTTACAATGGAACGAAGATTAAGTACCTACTGATTTTGAATATTTAGGTTTTAATTGAATTTACATGACATGAAATTACATTACATGAGAAACACCAATCAAAATTTATTTTAGTATATATTTGGTCTAGGGTATTTGAGAACAAATTTCTATTGAACTAAATTAATCGTTTATAATTAATATTGCACAAGCAACCGTATATCTGCAATAAATTTTCTGAGATATATCGATAAGTTTGAGAAGCTGTTACGAGGCTACCAAAATCGTTCCATAGAAAACGCTCTTTGCTTGACGTCAAACGCAAGGAAGTGGTTAAATGTATGGACCCATAGACAAGATTAATGATTACTTTTTAATTTATGCCTTTATGTCCAATTTGTGACGTTTAATTTTGGGTAAACTACACTTATCAATATTTTTAACGAATAGTTTAATGTTTATTTCGCAATTTTTTGAAAATTTCTACACGACATTATTTCGAAATCATACCAAATATATATATATGTACTTTAAAAAGAATATGACGTTTTTATAATAAATAAACATAAAACTTTATACTCTTAATCAGCATACCTATTGTCACCATAGTCATTAGGTTACGACCATTTCTTATCGTGATATGACATTCCGTTATTATTTCGTGACTTTTTGAACATAATCAAACTTGAAAATTGAAAAATGTTAAGTAAGAATACTTTGCATAGTTTTTTGGTTAAAGAAATTAACGTTTTCATTATTTAAAATCGAAATGTTAACGATAAAGATTGTAATTATAACGATATTAATTTAAAATTTCCTTGTATTATTGTTAGAAAAAAATAAAAAAGTTTTCAAATTGGATCTCAATTGACCGATAAATTGGTGAACGTACATACAATAAAAAACATACAGGGTCATATAAAGCCTCTTCCTTTTTTGAAGTCAGTTTAAAATAAAGTTAATGAATGCTTTCATTGTTTTCAAACATTTAACGAGTCAATGCCAAAAGGCTAATGTATAGCTTATTTATACTTATAAATGCATAGGTACTTTTCTATATACTAATGATATCAATATAATTTTTAATTATATCAATCACTTTGTTTTTATTAAATTAAGCGTAATTATCATTAATAAAGGCCCACCTCTTAATAAAGGCTTACCTCTTTTCAGAGCTCTATCTGGTTGACTGATAGAGAATGCCTAATGGAATTAACTTCGTCAATACTACCTTTATTTGTGTATTATAATTTATTAAATTAAACAATAAGCAATGAATAAATAATTCAAAGAATATTCAAATTATGTATAATATGTACTTCCTACATCCTATTAAAACTAACAATTTATTTAGTACATATTTTAATACTGGGACAATTTGTGAATGCCCGGTTGATACCCACTTAAAGTTGCCTTTACTTACATTATTTGTTTTTCTCATACATATTCCCTGTTGTGACGATTTAAAAGAACTTAGTAAATAAGTCTATTTAAATAAAGTTATTTTTGACTTTTGACTTTTGACGTGACTTATAGAAAATTATATATATAGTACTCCTACGTGGTATTTTACTTGTATATATAAGATTCTTGTATGTTTAACGGCCGACTAGTATCAATAACACAAACACTTAATGATGCCTAATTTAGACTAGATAGTAGGTGTAAGTTTGAAGTATAACTTCGGTATTTAAAAAAAAATTGTAGTGCGGGAAATGTGTCCAGATTTTACACAATATATATTAGAAAACTCTTAAGAGAATATTTCAAGCGATTCTCAACGTTAAAGCGTTTCCGACGCGGACTTGGCCGGCTTTCCTTAAGATTAGTGCTGGGAGATATCACGCTTTACGGATATTTCAAATACTACTTCGGATATGAACGACTATGATATGTATGACTGAACTGCCTATAAACAAATTTAAAGACTATGTCAAACAAAATGTAATGAAAAAAGCCTACTATAAATTTCAGGAATATTTATGTGATAAGAATGCATGGGCTATCTAAAAATGCAATTTAAATAAACTTAAGCTGTAATCAAACTGAATTGAAACTTAATCAAACCAGAAATGACGATACGTACCGATGTATAAAATATCGTACTGTAAAACAGAAAATATGTTTGTAATACTAATGCATAATGACATAGGTAATTTGTAAATGTCATTACAAATACTAAAGGCTGAGATTTTCTCGTGCCGCTTCTTCTCTGCAGCTAATAATTCATCGAAGCAGTGGTAGGGTTAATTGGGAATATGCATATAAGTTTTTATTTTAATTTTAAAATAATTGATTTAATTCTATAACTGGGACAATTTGCAAATACTCGGTTAATAATCACTTAAAGTTATGACTGTTACTAGTGATATACCATTAATTACATTTGTTTTTCATACATATTCCCTGTAATGGCGATTTAAAAGAACTTAGTAAATGAGTCGATATAAATAAATATATTTTGACTTTGACTTTGACTATGATCTTATATTATTGTTCATTCAAAGTAAGGCATTTTAGTAAGGACTGTAATTTCTATGCACACATATTTATGCATAAGCAACGGATATTTACAAAATCACTTCGTAAAATTAAGGATATTTTCAATTTAAGGGATATCTCTTTACATCACTATAATGGTAACATGTCCACACAGAATACAAGTAAATGTTGGAAAGTTTGCTTTTCAACGCGATATAGTTGTTGCCTGGTAACAAGGAGTTGTTTTTCTTATCAACCTAAGAAGGTTGGTTTTCTTTATCTGTAGGTATCATTTAAACAGCTTTAGAGAATTTAAAGTTTTGTGGAAATTTATATTATTTTACATATTTTTTTAAATACACATTAAATTCCTTTGAATCCAAATGGTTCTCTATTCAGTTCCATGGTGCAGCGATGATGGTCTCGACGCTGCTTTTCAGTGGCACTAGAAAAGAAAGGACGAGCTCTCAACATCTTAATAAATTGTGCACCAAAATAAGAATTTTTAAAAATATTTACATAAATAATAGCTGACAAGGCAAACGTTATTTGCCATAAAAATAAAATAATAAAATCTAAATATGTATGTCCTTAAAATTCTATCACCAAAAAGTATAAATATAGCCTAAACCTATTCTCAGACCAATAAGACATACGTAAAAATTTTAATAAAAATCTGTAAGTTGTTTCGGGGGAGTTTGATAACTAACACTGTGACACGAGATGTTTATATACTATATAATTATAGTGTACGTAACACAACTCTACAATAAACATATGATAGTTCAAAAACACAATAACAGACCAGACCACAAAACTAATGCCAAGGTGTCGAAAACTTGCAAGTTTAGAAGAAAGTTCTGTAGATTTACCTTAATTCATTTAACAATCCTAATAGTGTTATAATTTCGTATACTTTCGAAACCAGCATAGCGAAAGCTGCCACCGAAGGTAGCAGTTCTGTTTGGTGCATATAGTAACGATGCTGTCCCTATAGATACATGAGAAAATTTTCTTTTGTCAAATAGGTATGACGGATCTGCGCTATTCTTGTATTTGTATGTTGCGACTACAAAAATGTGTAACATGGGATCATAAGGGTATAGTGACGCTTAACCTGGTGAAATGCTCCGCAGAACCCAGGTTACCCCCGTGAAGGGCAATGGAGTTACCGGGGAGTTTTAGTGGGTATTCTCAGTGCCGCTCAATTAATTGAGGTACTGAGTGAGTCCCACACACGCCCGTTGCTTAGCCAGTGGCGGGTAGGTCTGTAAATGGATTCGTAGGTCCGTAAATGGATTCCTCCTCGTAAAAAAAGGGTATGATGAAGCAATAATGTACACGTATTATTCACACGCTACAATGTTCTCTTAGTCCACGCTAAAAGAAATTTCCCAAAGACAGCATCAGCGACATTTCTTTTTTCTCTTTATTTTTATTTAAAAGACTTTTATTCTATGGTATATGTCAGTCCCATTATAAACTTATTCTAAGACATAGACCTTATTCTAAATTAGTTGATCGGAACAATGTGGCGGCAGACATACAAACCGAAACAATATTTTGGCCCTTCCGACACTGGCTGAGCCAAAATGCTATGAAGTATACCTACATCTAGTGTACTTATAATGTACTGAACAACTCGCGTCTCTCTTTTCGATGCCGGACATACTCCATCACCAAGTATTGTATATCTTCAATAACGCCACTTTATATTAATATTCGGAGACTCTATATTAGCGACATTAAATTTGACTGTTTCATTCAATATTACTCTCATATCAACGTTAAGTATTATCTTACAAGATTATGAACTGCGACTCTGTAGAAACAGCAACAAACATTATTATTTGGTCACTTATAAGTTAAGTTTTGAAGTTGGTTAAGACAACTTCGTTATAATAATTTAAGAACCAAAAATGTATTCTATTCTAATTTGTACTTAAGGATGCATATTGCACGATAAATGTTTTAAATAAATGTATTTTATTATCATATATCAAATACTAATGTTAGAAAGTAGAGTTTGTTTGGTTCATTGCGTCAATTACAGGAACTTTTGATTCAAATTGAAAAATTATTTTGTGTTGGATATATAGCCTATAAGAAGGCTATAGGCTATATAAGATCACGCTACGACCAAAAAGAGCCGAGCATCAATGAAAAAGGTTGTAAAAATGAGCAAAATATACCTTTCAGTGCTTTTGCACGCGCGCCGCGTAAACTGTCAAGGGTACGCGTAAAACAAGCCAGCATTTTTCACTTTTCAATTTCCGCGGCAGCATAAATCTCATTACATTGACTCAAATTCACAACCAAATAAATACTCATTACATGTTAGTTTTTCCGACATCCTCGGATCCAAGTAATGGTTACAGCTATTCTTAAATACGATTAAAGATATGTATAGATAAATTCCAAAGAGGCTTCAATGAAAATATATTTCGATTACAGTGTCAGTTGTTATCGAATGAAGTTAGTGTCTGTATAACGTTATTAAGCTGACCTGTGATGGCTAAACTTCACTTAAGGCTAATGGACTAGGGGTTGGTGCCTACAATGTTATTAACAGATTATTATTATTATTGAAATTATCTATATATATATAAAGTTTCTAATGGATGAAAATGTAATTAAGAAAAGTTTTAAGCAAAACAAAAAACCAACCTAACACAGAGAATACAAAATACTTCAATTTAACGATTTATACAATTTAACATTATTTTTTATAGTGGAAACAACACTAACTTGTGTTTCGAAGTCGGTTTTTAGTTATATTCAAAACTTTTTTTCACAATTTTGAGTTGTAATATTCTCAGGTCAAAGTTGTTCAACAAACGCTATCTGTTGACAACATTCGGAACTTACAATTATATAGTTTTGATAATCTGGCCATACTTTCGAAATAGAAATGGCGACGGTCCTGTAAGTGGTTCCATTTAAATATATTTCTCACTGATAAAAGAAAAGAAATATATTTTATTTAGTTACACTGTAATAGATCTCTTGGCATATTTATAGCAATAACACTCAGATGCGGTGTCGATACTAACAGTGTCAAGCCTGCTATTACCCTCACAGAGGAAGATCACGAAGTGAACCCCGAATTATTGTGATTCTATCAGACTGAAAACAGGTGCTTTGAGCAATTTCGTGTTTTAAATAGTCGAATGGGATCTTACTTATTTATGTGTAGCTGTATATTTTTAATTTCTACTTTCGTTTGATAGATAGTAGCTTCCATTCTGTTGGGCATTGACTGAAATTAAATTTCAGTTCAGTACTCCACTTTTATTATAAGCTTACCAATAAATGACGTCATTTCATCATCATCAAGTCTATATACTTCTTGCTGGGCACAGGCTTTCCTATATTGTGGAAACAGATGAGATTTGGTAATACCATCACCACGCTGGTTCAATTTTTCGTTGGAGGGGGAAAGCGTTTGCCAAAGCCATTGGAAGCATCGGCTTATCCCAGGGTCCAATTATAGCGAAAGTTGCTGCGCTTTCGATTATGAAACTCTTTGATTTCGATAACTCGTTACAAACGAGTTCCTCATTTTGTTATTTAACTTTTCTTAAATAGCAAATGGTATGTTCTGAGGAATTTTTTGGCATGATTCCAACGGCTTCTTTCTTCCACCTCAACGCTACCGGCAAGGAGATCATCCTTACACGTTGGAACCAAAGTGGTTGCGTACTGTAAGATTCATTGCAACTTTCCTACCCTAGTACGCGAGTTGTAGGAAGTGTTCTCCTTGGGATTTATCCCAAATAATCACAACATGGAGTTCTTAAGAAAGTGAGTAATTTTTTTACTGGAACAACAACGTGCGAGTAATACCCCATTACAAGTGTCTGTAATCTTTTTTTTCGTGACGCTGAGGAGAAGCTCTACCAGCCGATTCCCTAACCTTTGGGGAGGAGGAAGAGGGGGGTATGTGGGGCTCTCACCCACTAAACTCCTCAGCGACGCACCTACCTAGCCGCCTTCCATCGACAACACGGGATGGCCCGAAGACATTTCGCCGTAGTAACAAGTGTCTGTAATCTATGGTAACCGCTTTCCATCAAGCCTTGTTATGGTTGATTGTCACCTTATAATAACTAATCTGACACGATGTAGGCCCTGAGCCCTTTCTAACTAACTTCTTCTATACCAGAGACAAGTGACACAATCAGTTTTGATCTCTTTTCTTATTATACATTTTAATTTAGAATTTATAAATCTGAATAAAAAAGGTCCTCCAACCAGACATTAGCAAATTGTTACTTGATAAAATATTTTTAATTTTAAGTAATTCAACAGGCATCGTTGAATTACTTAGAAAACTTACATAACTTTGGTTAAATATTGTCAAAGTCATACTAACTTTAGGGCACAGTGAATGCCTGGATATGACGTTGTGTCAACAGACAAAGTTTTAATTAAAACTTTCATCGACAACTTATCTCGATACGACGTCGAGTTAGATTACTAATTTTAAGAATACCACGTGTAACTCGACTTTATTACGCGTGTGATTTGAATTTCTTGCGAACTTTAGGATACTCTTTTGGGGTTGTCTAGGGCGTCTATATTGATGTTATAATTATACAGAGCTATTATTGTCACTATTAACAATCTTCAATCCAGAGTGTGTAGGTTACTGTAGGTCTCCAGACTAATTCAATGAAGAAACTTTATATTTTTGCGTTAAAACTGCTTAATTCGTATTTTGTCAATAAAAAAATATTTAAATCGTATAGAAACACGTATGCTTGTAGCGGAGAAAAATAGTCAAGAAGATCGTCTTCTTTCACAGGCTTCTTTCAACGTTTTTTATCTAGATCACGATCGATGGTGTTAGTAGTCTTAGAATCATCTAGATCATCCTTAACACAAAGGATTATATATAATAAAAACAAAGATATTACCGCCGTATCTGTCTGAGTACTACCTGAGCCAAGGTCCGAGCCTTTAGAGGCACCCTCAAGTTTGTCGCTCCCTCATGGCTCGAGCGCCCTGGAGAATCTAAGAGACAGCGGGACACCTCCCCCGGAGGCGATGCCTGTCGATTAGAACTCCTCCAGAGGCGAATCGCCCTTTAAGGCTTGAGGACTCTCCAAGGTTCTCGCCTCCTTAAAACCCCGGTAACGCTGTAAAGGCCATCTGCGGCCAACAGTATTACTCATTCCAAAAAAAAGAGTACTTTGGTTTTAAAGACCAAATATGTATGTATACAATACAAATATTTATTTCATAAAGCTTACAAACGTATTCACGATAGAAAAACAAAATGATTTAATTATTAAGCACAATTTTTATGAACAAAAAAAGAGAGGGAGAAATACAACAAATAAAAAGAATTATCTGTGCTGTATCTACACATGCATATACAATATCTTGTATTATTTAAGCATATTCTATATCCATGATATATATTTTAAACCGAAATTAATGTACACTTACCATATTTTTATAAATAAATTGTAACTTACATGTTTTAACAATATCACTTACTGTCATAAAATGTCAGAAATATTTTCTACGAAGTAAATATTTTCATCATCATTATCATCATCAACCTAATATACACTCGTCCAATGCTGGACACAGGTCTCGCCTAATGCACCATAATGTCCTCATGCCTAAAATCCATTTTTCATTAAACATTTTGTGTGACTTGTTACAGACTCCTGACTGATATATCTAAAAAACTATCGATCGCATATACACTGTTGCTTCCGCAATAAGTCATTAAAATTATAGCTAGGATTTTATATTACACTAGCGGCTAGAGTTTTCATTGATTACACGTAAACTTTGATATTAAACCTCTTTGAATACTATTAGTACTCTTCAAAGGATTGCTGTAGACGGAGATCTCTGGGGTTCAAGTGTATTTGCAATAGCTTAAAGGCTTCATAGGTGATATGAACAGAAACAGAATTGTTCAAAGTGCAGCTTTTGTTGAAACACGTAAGCGTATGGAGAGACAATGTAATACAGATACATTTTATTATTGGGAGTCAAGAAAATTGACTTTATAAAAATTGTAATATTTTTGAATGTCTTTTAGACATTTGATGCTTCATCCGTCTAGGCATCCCACGAAGGTTTTTATTTTTAGCACAGTAAAAGAATCGACACCACCTATGTGCAAAGATAGTATGGTTTTTATTATTTATAACGGGGTAACCTGATGGTAGATAAGATAAGGATGAAGATAGAAACGAACTGCACCTGGATTCCTCAATCATAGAGGAACTGGCTATTTAGCTGGCGGTCTTGCTCGATAATATCAGGATGGTCCACCGATTCCTCTCTTTGTCGCCCTCAGCCGTCTTCCTTCCTCTGCTGAGGGGTATTCTCCCCACCCTCGAGTCGTCGAGGGACTAGGCGGAGTAGGTAATTAATTTTTAAATAATAATAACAAAAATCGAACGAAAGACCGTGTCTCAAAATACTGTTTGATTAAACTTAAACTGTATTTTATGAAAAATAAATATTGAATTCAAAAAATATGATTTTGCCAGTTAAATATTTGTGTCGGAATAATGTTCTAAGCAATTATTCCCAGTAAAAGCAATTCTTTAAAGAATATTTTACATACTAAAGACTTTATGCTCCTCACTTAGGATGAAACATCTCGAGAAGCTCTTAAATTTACTCAAATGAGAATTTTTTGTGAAAATATAATTTCTTTCCTGACATTTTTGAAGCATCCAGTGACTGTGTGAACTTAGGTAAGTCAGTATAATAATATTGTTTTTATTCCATTTAACCTAATACATAATAATCTCGTGTCACAATGTTTTTTTATCGAACTCACTCGAATCGGCTTGAGGTATTTATTTGTGTAAATTTGGTCGGTCTGAGAATACGTACGCTATTTTTTCTACCCCTAGTTGATAACGTTGCTCCTTCCCAGAATGGTTTCAGAAACAATTTATATGACGAAACAATGTTTTCACAGTCAGCTAATACATAATTTTATAGAAAGCTGATGACTACACAATCAATGCCGGCTGTAAAGAGCTGGACGCACACTATTTTGATAGAAAAAAAACTTTATCGCGCATACATGCAGGATTGATTTTGCTACACCGGCAGCTATACCGTGGTATGCTCGCTGCGCACACTCGGCTTGTTCTTTTTTAGGTGCCAGGTCGCAGTTTTTGACGTGTCATGGATAATTTTTAAGCTAAATATTTCATTTGTTTTCAAATTAATAGTTTTTATTACCGTTTAACAGGGCAGGATATATTATGTTGAATTTCTTGCCTTTTCTTTTCAGGTCAAGAACTCCAGTAGATTTAAGAACATTTGCATAAAATTGTTTCGGTAATTCGTTTCTCTAAACGTTCCGCATAATGACCCACATTCGTCACGTGTTTCTCCCATTTAGGAAGGTCTATGCCCAGTTGTGGGATGGATACAGATTGTTGATTTAATTTGGATTCAATATTTTAATATATTAAGTAGAACAAACTTTAATTAATTCTTACAACTTTGAGGTTAGTCTACGGAATATATTAAGCGAAGAGTTTGGCCGAAAGGTTTTCATTCTACAAGGTTTGTTCTTTGTCCGTTTGTCACTGCTCTCTGCTGAATTAGAGATCCAGATTGAGCAGATCTCCAATGGGCAGATTAGCCGATTTTTGTATGTTATAATATTTATAATTTTGTAATTAATCTAGAAGAACTTTATAGTTATCCTGTGCTTGTAGTCAACTACACTCATCACATTCATCTACCCTCTCAATCAAAATGAACAGCAAACCAAGTAATTTATCCGACTAGCTTTTGTGACAAAGCGTTCGAATCCTGAGTTGGACCTGGGGGATTAAAACTAAATGAGTTGACTATCAAAGCGGTTGCACGTAGATTAGTGATTACAGAATGGTAGTACAAGGAGCTTTAAATTAAATTAAATTTATAGCATGAAATTACCTCAAGACCATAATGATTGAAGTTGTCAACAGCTGTAAAAAGATTTCATTGCATTTTGATATTTCATAAAGTAAAAAATAATTTTGTTTCATACATCCTTAGAAAGGTAGTATAAATACGTGCATAAATACTCTGCTTCAGTCGCCTTCGTCTTCCGGTCCAGCATCGCACTTCTTACACCGTCAGACACATGTATGCACTGGTAAATGTTAAACATTTATTATTTATGTATTCGTGTTATGTAGTGTTGGTGTTTGTGTAGGGAAAGTAAATAAATATCTCCAAAGACCGGGACGCGTTTCCTTGATGAGAAAGGTGGCACTTAAAATCCTTTCCTAGTCGTAAGATAAATTTTTGATCTCTGCGTGTATCAACCCCATCAGCTATTCTTGCCTAGCCTTTGCTAGTTCAATTTGAAAATTTAGATAACATCTTGGAATTTTAAGGTACAAGTATGCTTATTTTGGATTTTGTCTGGTAGAACATGAGAACGAGCATGGGTCTCTTGCTGTTGGAGTTTCGTAAGTGTCTTGCTAGCAACACATAGGTGTTGTTACTGAATAAAGTGTATTGTTTGATTTGTAATTTGTATCCAAATTTTATATACACCAATAACGCTTGGTATGTGAACTCAATCTAAATCAAAAGCAAAAACCAATCTACACATCAGGAATAGCACCGAACTAATTAATCCGGTCAAATACCGTGGCGACCGTTCGATTCCCGGACCAAGGGGATTGAAACTGAATAGCGATAAATGCTGCTATCTATCTTTAGCTGATACCTGTGCTATTTTAAACAGCCTTAAGTCATATTTTTCATTGCGTGGTGTTAAGACTAAAACTTCACATATAGGAAGGTCTGCACGCGTAACATGACAAAATTGGAGAAAAAAGGTTTTATTTAAATGGAAATGTCATGTTTCTCGAGCATTTAGTTATTGTCAAAAACTGTTTAAGGAAATTCAGATGCAAGGTAACGAGATTTGACGGATTGTTCAATACTGAATGAAAATATCTATATTATTGTGTATAAGGAGATTTTTTTTTCTATGGTTTCAGCGATTGCCAAATTAAATTAGAGGTTAACTTTGAAATACAATAAATTTAACATAACTACAATATCTGTTCTTATTTATCAGAATCAGAAAACATTCAAAATATTCCTCCTTCATACAACATGGGTTCCTTTAAAAGAGGCGTGAAAAAGCACTTTTTGGGCATGGCCGTGGTAGTGGAATGGAAGGCAAATGTCGCATGCGTCATTAGCTATCTTCACATATGGACTCCTCTACGGCTTATCATCAGGTAGTGTCGAGTCATTTGCTGTTTTAAAAAAAATGTCCTAGGCACAAGCTGAGGTGCAATGTCATTCTATTTGGCAATGGCTCCACGTTCATATCACAAATTTACAATGTTTGATGGATCGTGTAGATTACCAAAAGGTTGCGCGAAAAGCTTTTATATTCGATTTTTCTAAAATTTCCTTTTGTCGCCCAAATGTCGATATATCAAGCATAAGGAGTATACCCAAGTTAATGACCCTGGCCTCAACATTACAATCTTCGAATATAATTTAAACTTTCCCAGCACCAGTTTGAAGCAGTTTGACTTTGAAATCCCTCGATTGAAAAGGGTTTGAAGGCACACAGGCGTTAGAATGTATTTACGATTTGTGGTCCTTCGTCAAGTTGCGAGGAACGCTGATTAAATTTTTCTCTCGATTAACGGTTTTACGGCATTTTTTCTCATTTTTTTGTATCTTTTTTATCATTTCAATATAGCGTAGGTAGGTATTACCAAAGTAATAAATATTTTAAACATTATTCCTACAAAAAGAAGGTTTTTTTACTTTAATCAAATGTAGATAAGACAATATTACTAATTAAGAAAGAGATCATATAGGTAGTTACAACACAATTTTTTGATTTTGATTTTTGATTACTGTTACATCCATATAGTAAATACCGATTCACCTTGCTGTTGTAAAAAGAATCGAATCAACAACGCCCCATATTTTTGTTATCCGACGGGTATTTCCGTAGCTTCCACAAACTTAATTAAGTTTTATGCTCTCAATTCTCAACTTAAACATAACAAAATTTGCGACAGCACCACTGTTTGTTGGTTTAGTTATTATTTTTAATCGAGTTATGCCCAAGGGTTAAGTTGATTGTTTGTACGTCGACATATGCTTAGAATCACAGCGGAATGTAGCGTTAAGGATGGAACACAGCAGAGTCTAATTAAGTAATTAAGTCTGCACGTAACTTGGCCTGTATTCTTAAAGTTGAGTGAAATTTTCTAATCTTATTATATTCCAGTATTTGTATTTTAATTATTGTGGCGAAAATAATAATAACAATTATAATATTGCGCGTGTTGCACTCTCGGCTGGCGCTACGGAAACCAGTACTTTTGCCATTTGAAATTTTATTGTTAATTATTTTTAATTTTATCACCAATAAATAGTTTCATTTGAGTGATTTTGTCATTACTGTCACTCACAATGATGATGCAGTAAGCGGGTAGTTACTCAGTCATAATTATACGGACTCAGTCATGATTAACTTTTTGGTTATATTATTTCATTTATGCAATTAATATTTATAAGGGAACAGAAGGGGAACTTTAGTTCATATATTAAGCTTATAGTACTTAGAAAATCAGTACTAGTTTGGTAAGTTCGAGAAGAACTTTGTCATATTTGCATATTTTCTTTTTCTTTTTTTTCTTGTTGTGCATATTTTCGACACTGTTTGGCAAAATTAAGTCAATTTAATGTTTGTTTAATTATAACAGTTAATTGTCAATATAATAAAGGGAAAAACATCCACCCTATTCAAAAACCAATTCTGCAAGTCTACAAAATAGGTTTCTTTTTGTAACCAATAAATTTCATTACAGAGGAAATTATAGCTCAATGTACCTTAAAAATTCTACAATCGCTACCGAACACATGTCTGGCACATAATGCTATTTTTAGCTGGAAGCCAGTCAAGCCCTGTGGCACTGAAAAGAGGTGTCATGGTATTTTTTTCTTAAATCTAGGTTTAATGATTAATCTCCTGGTAGTTTTGCTAACGGGAGTTAACGTTTGACATATTAACCATAACCACATAAGTAAGTAATAATTAATATATTTTCTCCATTACCATAGATGCTTCACTAAATTGTGATAAATTATGAACATGATTATTAAAACCCACCATAAGTTGTATTTCATATGTTAAGTTAATATACTATTTATCTATTAATATGCATAAGCTTACAAATATTATTACAGGGAATTCCCCAATGCAACAGTGAAGTCAAAACAGACAAATCTACAATTAAAAAATACCTGAAATGAATAAATAAGTATGATCAAAGAAAACACTTAAAAATACTAAAAATACAAACAAAATATTCATATGCGATAATATTATTTTTTATTATACATTTTGTTTTCATTAAATTAATATAGGTAATATTCATGCAAGTGATTTAATTGTGAAATATGTTAAAAGTGATTAGAAGTTCATTTTTGTTATTGAACACGAGACAAACTAAATGATATTCAACGAAAGCCATCGGCTGTGCTTTTGAGCTTTGGTTATTAAGCTGCCGTCGTCGAGGGCAGCTCGACCCCATTGGGCTATTAATTCGAATTCTAATATCATTGCGTTTAGTTACTCTACTAAACAATCAAGAGATTATGTTTCGATTGATTAATCTAAATAAATAAATAAAGTCAACTTAGTTACACCATTTATAACTCAATAAAGGTCGGACTGATTTCAATTATCTCTTTTTTGTTGGATTTGCGTCTGCTTCGATAAGCAGAATAATTTTTAGTAATCAGCTTATATATTTAATGATTCTTGAATTTCAAACTGGCTTTGGTTGGTTGGGTAAAAATGTTTCCAGTATTACTAAATTTACTTATTATAAAATATATAATTTAAATATACAGGACGGACATATCAGTTAGTGTTAAAAAATGAGGCTAATATGTTTTTTTATAAATTTCTATTTATAATTAATTATTATAAATGTCAATATAGCGAACAAACGCAAACTGGTACAACATAATTACATTTCTACGTAGTAATTTTGATAATATATTCTTAGATGAAAAATAGATAAAAAATACTAAATGAACATGCAAATATTCATGACTCGTAAATAAAATTCATACTAATTATACAAATATCTGCCCCAACTGGAATTCCAACCCCGGACCTCCGAATAGGTAAATTAGGGTACTAACCATTTTACCAGACTGTCGTAAATTAATAATTATATTCAACATATACACTAAGTAACGTCCAATATTTTAAGGATATCAAATCTTGAACTTCGACTTTACAATGTGCTTTATAACAGCTAGCTCTTACATATTTTTTTGGGTCTAAAATAAAGATTATTTATATAATACAACGATTTAGTTAGAAATGGTCTCTTTAAGTTTCACTTACGTTGCATTAGAAGTGATTCCTAAAGTTTATGACGTTTAAACCAGCCGAGGCGCTATCTAGCGCTTTATAATTTAAATCTGGCGGTTGGCCAGCCTGCCGCGCTGCCAACGTGGCGGACGTAAATTATGCCGCATTGTCCTTTCGACGTCAGTCGCTTTCAAATTATATTGATATATGCACATTTATGAAAGCGGAACGATATGAATTCGATTTTTATAGCCATATGGTCAAGTTGTCAGTTTTTAAATGTGCTAAGCCAGGAGCTCTATATTCGTATTTCTCAGGAAATGATTCTACATCACCTGATGTTAAGCAATAAGAGTAATCTAAATGGCCAGAGCGAGGTGCATCTTTGACATCAAAATTTCCGGATTGAAAACGCTTAAACCAACTTTGTGCTACTCTTACTTACTGCATTAGGTCCATAAACGACACAAATTTTTTTTGGCGGCGTGTTTTGCATTTTTTTGTTTTTTTGTATAAAATTTTAAAATGTATCGAATTTCTTCATTCGATTCGCTCATTTCGACAGAAAGAAAAACAAATGAAAGATAGTGGGAAACAAAATTTTCCTACTTTGATTCTTTTTTTGAAATGTCACCTTTTTAATGTTATGAAAACCAACCAGATACAAATAGAACAGCCAAAGATATCTTATTACAAGTTTATACATACTATAAGCGAAAAACCTTTTTCCCCGAACTAATATAATATCCAGCTTATATGCTATGTTAATCACATACAATAATATTATAAATCTGAAGAGCTTGTTCAGTTCAACGTGCTCATCTCTGCAACTATTGCTTGGAATTGAAAAATGATTATAACATCTGATATTCCATTTATCAGGGAAAGTTCTAGGCTATATACCATTAGGCGAAAGTTTGTTAATACTAACTAAAACTAAACTATAAAGATTAATAGCTGTGACTTGCATCTTGAACGTGAACTTGGCGAAATGAAATTACATAATTTAATTACAACAAATTTCGATACGAAGCAAACCATTACAGAATGTTCTATATCCAGTAATAAAGCCGTCGTCACGTCCGCATGAAATAGCTGTATGGTACTGATAGGTATTGGCAAGGAAAAGGGATATAGGCTAGGTAACTTTGAAAGCAACAACAAGTTGTGGGCTGATGAGTTGAATTAGATTAAGGCAGCTAGCGTAGGATGCGAATATTTTAAGCAACTTGATCAGGATTTACCGATAAAAGTTTTGTATGAGCCTTTGATGTATTTACGATACGAGTATGTAGTTTGAATAAAAGGAGTCTCTATAATAATTTATAATCCAAGCAGTCTTTAACTTGACTTCCAATTCAAAATTATGTTATAATGTCATTATAGGAGTGAACTCTCTCATTCTCCGAGAGGAATGACGCAGAGTTAGTTATATTTCATCACAATTAAACTACACTTAAAGTTATTTGCAAACGATGGAAAGCATATATTTTCTAAGAAGGCTCTATTTTCCTTGACCTATACGAAAGCAACTATATAATATATATTCTATATGTATATAATGCTTGTTTTGCTAAGTATATTAATATTTTGACCCTCATCACCCTGCTGCCTCTGAAAACAATAGAATATAAATTGTGTCTGATATGTGAGTTAGTAGTTACCAACAAAAGTTGAATACTTTAATTAATCCTTCATCTGTTTTTATCTTGAAAGATATCTCTATTTAGTCTTGGTTTTGGATAATTAACATTTTTTTTTTCATTATAATGAAATTATACGTAGCTAAAGTTTTTACTTAAACAGTTTTAGATTGAAGTGACTTTGAAGAAAATTCATTATACGGTACGTTTCACGAGGAGACTTAACTGAAACTAAACTAACTATTTAACCAAACTTAAGAATACAGAACTATTTAAGATGGCGGAGGAATGTCATTTGAATATTACAATCGGGTTAAAATTAATTATATTAAAGAATTTATTAACTGAGGAATTAGTTTAGTTATTGTGGATGCCTTAGTTTGAAAACCCAGCTTTTGTTTGTGGTAGAGGTGATTAAAGCAGCGAGGTGATTTTGCATTACCTAATAAAGATAAAAGAAAAAAATATATAAAGATATAGAAAAAAGAAGATATATAAAGATAAAGATAAAGACGAAAAAGGAAAGAAAAAAATATCTTAATTTTAAACTTTATAAAGATATATTCTATTCTTTACTATTCTACCTGTCTACGCGTAATATGGACTGTTCTTCGCTCATCATCAGAGTGCAAGACGTCATTTGCGAAAATTTTTATATAATACCGGGAAATCTTACAAACAATACTGTGTAAATGTCGATAGTACGTGCAAAGTAAGATTCCTGATGAAGGTCCGCCAATAGTTCATTATTGGCAAAGCTTAGCAAATGACTCGACACCACCCGATGATAAGTAGTAGAGGAGTCCATATGTGAAGATAGCTAGTGAAGCATGCGACATATTGCCTTAGCCACCTTCACCTTGCCGGCCCAAAAAGTGCTTTTTCACGCCTGTTTAAAGGAAGTTGGATTCAACAATTGACAGTATGTTGTAATGTAATATGTAATGTAATATGTAATGTAATATGTAATGTAATATGTAATGTAATATGTAATGTAATATGTAATGTAATATGTAATGTAATATGTAATGTAATATGTAATGTAATGTAGTGTAATGTAATGTAGTGTAATGTAATGTAATATGTTGTAATGTTATATTGTAATATTATTTTTTTTAATTTTGTTTGCCATATCCATTTTCCTCTAGTATTGTTTTCTGTTTTATTCTATCACAATACTAATAAATATGGAGCTTTAAAATGTAAAACAATGCGTATTCCTGGGGGAGTTAGCTCGATCCCGCAGGCCGCAGTATATTATGTTGGAAGTTTGGACGGCCTAAGCGGCATGACACTTATTCAGAAGTTCGGTGCGCGATGTGATTGTCATTACTGAACGCAATGCTTGAACCACTCGAAAATATGTTATCTAGTAAAAGTCCGCATTTCGGTATATGTTCTAAGTAGTTACGAAGGCATCTTTTTAACATCAAAAAACGGAGCCAACTACCAGATTTAGTTTCATGGATTTCTTTTATTTTTTAAAAGTTATTATAGTATTTATGTATACATAATTGTCATTGCTATTTAGACAATCTTTTTATTTTTATAATAATCTTTTTATTCACAAATTTAATTGTTCTTTACACATTGAAGAAATCTGTTAATGGAAAAATTACACGCGACCAAGTGTATATACAGGGTGGAAAATGCCGTGGTTGGTAAGGTAAAGTAAAGTAAAAAAAGGTAATGTAAAGTACCCTTAATATTGATGATGGCAAATTTTAGTGAATGAAACATCCTTTATTTTCAAAAATAATTGAAACTGCATTTAAGATTATTGACAAACCTGCTTAAGCTGGGAATCGAAGCGGTCAAATGTGAAATAAAAAATTATCTATTTTATGATATCAACCGAAAGAGTCATTCATAAGCATCAATTTCTTTTAAACAATCTGTATCTTTAATCTTTTATTTTATTATATTGCAACATTTTAATAAAGGAACCCAAAATATTTCTTCACAATATATTTTCTATCTATATAATAGGTTATAAGTGCCGCCTTCCTACTTATTTTTATGTGTCTTTGTTTTACTTATTGATGAATAAAACGCTAAGGTATAGAGAGATATTTTTAATACCTTGATTACACACTGAGCCCACTTTCAACCCTCGCCAAGAAGGCATACGATGACAAAATATATGGTAACTAACGACTAGTACACATTGTAGGTGCGTTAATAATCCAGTTAAACGTTAAACCGTCGGCCTGAAAGTTATGACAATGATATAAATAGGTGAAACAGGATGGAAACAGACGTAAAATTCAAAAAGTTAAATTTAGTGTTGCCAACCAATTAAAAACCAACTGCGATGGAAACTAAATAATAAGTTTACTATTGAGAATGGTGCATTCTGAAATACAATTTTTAAATATCAAATTATTTGACAAATCATATTGAAGAACCGAGAAATAAAAATTTACGGCTGTTTTGAATCAAAATATAAAATGTTTGAAATTAAATAATATTTTTCAAAGTATTTTTCGAATAGTTTACAAATTGGTCCCCCATATGACTAGTCCTTTTAATTTATGCCTGGCATCCGAGCACTCGTGTGTTTTGAAGGTAAAAAGTTATGGAATTAGACGCCGTTTTGTTTAAAACGAAAGATTTTGCGGAATCAGATGAATTACGGAGATAAATCTGTGCTCCTTGGCAAAAGATTATGGTTAACTGAGGCGTTCAGTTTTCGCCAGGCTTTTGGGGTGTTCCGTCTGTAAACGGTTTGAAGAATACGATTCGATGAATACTTTAGTGCTGGCAGTGAATTGTGGGTGGAATGTAAATTGAAAATATGTTGGAATGTCGTAGCTTTGGAGCTCGTTGGCATATAAAATAACTACCGTTATGGTTGGTCCTTCGACGAGTCAATCTAATTTTGTTATCTCGACCCAATTACTTTAGTTCTACCTCGTTGTCATGGCAACCTCTTTCACCCTACCAGCGGCATGATTATAGCTTGTTGATGTGAGGGCCTACACTCTCACTGTGTTTCTCCAATCTAGGAAGGAATGATGAAGATGACCATGATATGTTGCGTTTTTAAAGGTGATTTAACAAGTATATCTATATAGAAATCTTATATATATATAAATATATAGGCTGTCCGTTAGTCTCGCTATAACTTGAAAACGGCTTGACGTTGTATTCGTTGTAATTCAGCGATGGACCATCAATAGATATTGCTTATCCACAAACAACTAAATTGGGTGAATTTTATTATTTCATTGCATATACTATCTCCAATAATACAACTATAAAAAAAAGTACTTAAATAGCTTGTGGGATTTTCTAATTACAGTGTGTTTGTGTGTGTGTGTGTTTTATTACAGTGTGATTGTATATGTGTGTGTTTTATTACAGTGTGTTAGATAAGTAATTTTTCAATTTTAATTTCATAATCTTTTTTCCCAAAGGATCGTTCCAAAATTTTAATTACAATATGAAGGATTACGGAAACATTTCATCCCTCAAGGAAAAGGTTTAGTCAAAACAGTGCTAACCCGCTTAATCGATCACAAAGGATCTCTTAACTCCACAGCTATTTTTAGGACGTCATAAGAATTCATTTGTATCCAGTATAAAGCGTTCTTTGTTCTTGCCTGCTATTTAATAAGTACATGACAATTTTTAGAAGTTCCGTGTAGGAAATTTACGAAATCGGAATTAAGTCAAAAGGAAATCTGTTAAATTTAGCGTAAAGCGTAATGATCCGTTTCATTTCTATGTTTTAACGAGAACAAATTGTACTCGTATAGCTTGATACACATTGCTGTTTAATTTGAAGTGTTTATATAATTAAAATATATTGTTATTCGTTTCGCTAAAAACATCTTGACCGATTAAAAAAATTGTTTAATTTTTGTCTTATATGTTATAAGATAAGATAAATTTTATTGTGATTCTGTGTACAATAAATAGATCTTACAGTCACATGCATAAGTCACAACAGATTGCCATTTTGGGGCGTACAATATTAACATTACAATTTTTAAAGGTAAAGATTAAAGATTCCAATTAAACTATTCATTTAAATTGTAAAAGCTTTTTTATAATAGTCATTCTTTTAATTTTTGTTTAAATAGTCTACCCTCCAATGACTTAATACATATTGGTAGGTGATTGAATACCTTTATTCTTTATTTATAATTCAGGGGTTATTTAAAAGTATAAAAATTATTAATTAAAAATTGGTAATTTAGTATGGAAAATCAACTAAATGGCATGCTTAACGAATTGTCATTCCTTTTATGAGTACTTCGCGTTATTTTTTATAGATGGCGTTAATAGCATTTATATATTATTCATTTCCTTTATCGCTACTTTGTATATTTTTCACAGATCGCGTTCGTGACATTCAGATACTCTTTTTTACTTACATATATTTTGTTTAGTCCGGTTAAATACTGGCGTGGCTTAAATTGAATAAAAAATAATAATATGTAATAGTTATTTTAATAGGACTAATTATGACAGCATAGTTAACTTTATGATGAGTATATCCTGTTTTCTCATTATGTTAAAAAATAAAGTAGAAGTCAAATAACTCAAATTAAGGTAGGAAGGTGCTTCCTATGTATGAAGCCAGCTCCCTGTGTTTGTGCATACATAAAATCCAATCATTCATAATAATTAGATAAAATAATTCAAGTATTAATACAATAAAGGGGAAATGGGAGACAAGAAATGAATGTAGATATCCACGCTACGTACACCATCATTACTACCGAAGTAATAATATTTATTTTGACCATTGTCAACAACTTTGCAATTATCCAGCCAGTCTTTGCTGTGTGGCCGTATTTTTGCATTTCATTTCATTCTCAATTACTCTATTGTAATTAGGTACTAGAAAACATGTTTCATATTGTATTCATCACCGTTATAAGGTGGATTCTGGCTAAGCTATCTTGACTGGAAACTTCTGTAACTAGAGTGTTCTTAACATTAACTAAAGTTACTTTAGCTACTTCTACATGAAAATAATCTGCATTGTAGGACGTTTTTGAGCTTGAAAATTTAATACACGTCACATGATATCTACACGCTCACTTTTGTAGTCATACTGATAGAACAAGATATCTTCCACTCAAATTAAGATTTAGCTTACTTGAGATGATTTGCAATAAAGGCCATCAGGCTCATCAGGCCCACGCTAAAACGAATACATGTTGTACTGCGAGCGGTTACCATACCCAGATCTATGGTAACTTGCAGAAAACCACGCATGCTTCTTCGAACCCATGTATAAAATAGAACCTATCCAAAAGAACGGGAATTGAAAGAATAAAAGATGCCCTAAAAATAATTAACATTTAGAAAAACATAAATAACAGAAAGTTTAGTAAACAGTCTAAGTGCTTCGGCTGATGAGATTTATGTATTTTTCGAGAAAGCTGTTAGGTAATGATGACAAATAACTTTGGTGCCTAAAAATTGGATGGAATTCCGGAGAATCTGGTTTATTTGGATTCTTGTAATAAAGCAACACAACAATGTATGAATATATCGTGTTGTTGGCGCGTAATGGCGGTTGGGAGATATATTTTATTTCGTATATTGTGATGTAGTGTAATTTTTGTTATGAAATTAGTGTAGTTTCATGCCAATAAGGAGCGTTAAATTGTTTGGTTACTTACGTGAAATTCAGTATTACATTAGTATTTCAT
Source organism: Acentria ephemerella (assembly GCA_943193645.1). Lineage (NCBI taxonomy): Eukaryota > Metazoa > Arthropoda > Insecta > Lepidoptera > Crambidae > Acentria > Acentria ephemerella. The sequence goes on along the minus strand of OW971886.1, from coordinate 1,600,175 downwards.
TATCAGGTTTAGTTTATTTTTAAGATGTCGTATCATTTCATTTTCATATTTCTTATTTTATAGTAATTATTAACAAGTTATTAACAATCCTCAGGGTCAGTAATAATGTGGTCTTATTTCTGTTAAAAATTTAAATAAATTAGTTACTAGTAACGATAATAAGGAAACACAAAAATATTAAGGAAATAAAATTGAATTTTTCGATGTTCATAATTAAAAACTCTTTTATACAGGTTGACATAATTTCGAATAGAGTAGAAGATGGCGAAGAGAAGGCTATCTTTAGTATCTTCATCAAAAACGTCGTGCCTGAAAGCAATTAGTTGTCAAACTCTATAGGGCAAAGGTATACGTCACACCGATATCTAGAAAGAAGGAGGTAGTGACTCTAAAGAAAGAAGAAAAGTTCGGTGATTTTACCGCTAATAACTCAAGATTGGCTGCACGCAACTTAATGACCTACTTGTGGAAAGCATATTAATAATTCGAATATTAATTCTAGTATTTGAATTAATTTTACTTTTTAATTATCGAGGATTCCTCTAGTAGGATATAAAGTAAAATTTGATATAAGTTGCTGGTAAAGTCGACGAATTAGGAAATCAGAAGCTACCATTACAGCTTCATATCCATTTCTAAGCGTTAAAACAAAAAATCACTTCGGTACTTTTAATAAATAATGTATCATTGATCGTTTCACAGAAGAATTCGTGTCACCAACGTCTTACAGCTGGTAAGAATTATTATTATTGTATATTGTAGGGCTGAGAGAACAAGCTGAGTGCTCAGTCAGATTAAATTTATGTTCCAACATTGGCCGCATTTTCCTCGAGCTTACGGGAGGGTGACTACCGAAGCGAGTATTTTTATCCCGCTTTATTATTCTTGTTCAAATGTTAAATACGGAGAGAATGCTTTCTAATTTTTTCGTATAACCAGCATGGCGAATAAGCATTCGACTCGAGTGATGTAATTGGTTACTGTCGCCTATAGAATCTTTTAGCAATGGTAAAACAAAATAATAACTCAAACAAACTTTCATTCGGTGCCAATGTATAACGACAGATAACACTGAATATGTAAAACATTACTGATATACGTTGGAACGCTGGTGTTCTGTGGAAAAGTATATTTAATCGCCAATAACGGATTAACAATATAGAATATAGAAATATATAATTAATTTTAATATAACATCATTTGCGGCGACAGCAAGGGAAAGCTGAAAATTTTTTTTCGTTAATATTAGTTAGTCTAACTGACGTGCTTTTTAAAATTGCTTCGAAATAATTTTAATAGATGGCGCTAATAACTAACAGAGAATAAATTGGTTTCATTTTCATCATCATATCAGCTGTGAGACGTCCACTGCTGGACCAAGTCTATGTGTTTTGGAAGGCTTTTGTTTAGCCACCTGTTTGTTGGTGGCGCTATCGTGAAGTTACGATAGCATACTCATGGAAATGAGAGTATCGATATCTCGATTCAATCGTTTTTTTAATAAATATTCTTTAATTTAGTAAACTTAAGATTAATTCATAACATTTTACTGATAAATTTGAGATTATGTGACTCCTTTCTCTTCGCACAGCTAGAGCGTGGAATTCCTTACCATCACACGTATTTCCTCCTTCTTGCAATATGGGTTCCTTTAAAAGAGGCGAGAAAAAGCACTTTTTGGGCCGGCAAGTTGGGTTGGCTAGGGCAGTATGTCGCATGCTTCACTAGCTATCTTCACATATGGACTCCTCTACTGCTTATCATCAGGTGTTGAGTGATTTGCTGAGCTTTATATAAAAATAAAGATAAAATATGTTATTGTCATAAATAAAAAAAAAAAAATTAATCGTCAATTTTTGTAACAATCTATATAGGACGTCCTTGTCTCCTCGATAAATATTCTAGTGTAATAATACTGACTTAAATAACACCTAGTCATTCGTATCTGCTTATTCACTCAGTTGTCGGAGAATGACCGAACGACAGAATTGTCTTTACTTGTACATATCCTATTATTCCCATTCGTCGATGACTCGTAGACGAAATATAAGTTTCCGTACTAGAATCAGTTCCTTCTAGTTCAATTCCCAAAATTTATGTTGTGGTTTTTGTCTTCAAAGAGAACTCCGGTTTTCCAAAATATTTAGTGTATTTTAATAACTCAATGTATATATAATACAAGATATTATAATGTCCGCTCACTATACTTAAGTAAAGGTGCAAAATGAAACGTCAGAGAGACGAGGGTCCACTGACGGTCGACGTTTAGTTAAATAAATATAATGTAATCTACTCCTACCCTCCTTTGATACTGTGGAAAGATTGTTTAATATTAATGTCACGGCTTAGACGGATAGTTATGTATGCCTAGTTGAGCTTTTCTTCAGAATCCGTAGACACACCAAAGTTGACACGACATTTTAAGATGGGTTTGTTTTGAAGTAAGCCGTTTCACTGTTTTACTTCTTGTCCTATGTAAGTACCAAGTTTAATGTTACTAAATATTGTCAAATTGAGATTTTCAAGATTTGTATATTTCTCCTTACACTTTTTCACATACATTTGCAAATTGAAATTAGTCATACGATAATTTTTGGTTACTATAGTCTATAAAGACTTGTATCACAAATGCTACTTTGTCTACTCATAGAAACTTTTTGAAAATTTCCTGTTGCCAAAACAAGATAAGGTACATGTGGTGGCAAGCTTTGAGTTTGAAAGCGTAGTATGATAATTTAGTACGGATAATCGTCTGACTGACATGCTATTTTCGTTTTCCTAATCAGCATCATATACGTCTCACTACTATAACTCGAACCCGTTGGCGCAATACGGGTTGATGAGTAAATGTGGTTTTCGAAATATCCAGAACCAATGGCTTAATATCCTTTCCAAAGAACGGAGGAGTTCGACATAAGAAATTAAATTGACCCACTGAGGCACCAACCATGGCGCAAGTAGCTTTGTTTTCGTTATCCAACTACAGCGTTCGAGTCACTACACCAAAGAACGCCTCGATTTGCTATACGAAATTGTCATTTCTTCTTCTTCCATCGTCACTTAGTTTTTGAACTAATCAGTTTATTATTAAAAAAATATCTGTAGAAACCACATTATCTACTGTCTGCCACGTAGACCTGGAGGTTTTTGGCCACACATTTCAAGGAAGGATGGCCTCAACCTAGATTAACTGATAGGCACTTGGATCCATCCTACAAGTTGTATCCCAATAAGATAGTCTGATCAGACCCGTTCATAACTGATACACTTCACGCTACCAAAGATAGAGAAATAGATGGCGGAGCATTGTCCAATAAAGCTGATTAGGATAGGTATTTGGATACCGCAAAGACAAAGAGATCGTGGTAAACAAACGCAGTGTTTCCATTTTAGTCTTTGGCAGATTTTTCATCTAGTTGTTATATACTGTTAGATAAGAAGAAGAATTAGGAGGGTAGAATTGTTTTTTTCACCTTCGTACACTATATAAGGCGTTGCAACCCCGCGTGAAGCTCTTATTCTGTGCCTAGCCTTCGTCAAGCTATCACACATTTTCTGTGAAACTGTTTCTGTTATTTTGTTCTGTTTATTGTTCAATTCCAAATTGAAAATAATTTCATTGCAGCCGTAATAATTTGTCTTTAAAAAAAATTCTTAGCCACTTACACAAGAATACCTATATGAAGACGCCTACCACATATCATTGCTGTATAAGCTTTGTGAAGGCGTGGCAGTATTCCAGTGCTAGCGGGTGTTGATATAGGAAGCGGAACATTACCGTTATTGTCTTCTATTCATTTGTTTAATTTGCAGTCTGTCGCAGACATTCGCTGCCAGTGTACGATGTTTACCGTTTATACGCATTAACGTGAGTGTTGTCTCATAGCACAGTTGATATGAGATAAGCGTACACAATTAAATTTTTGTTTATTAATCACGATAATTGATTATTCGTGTCTACAAGAGTTAATCATGACCAAAGACAGTGAAAGCTGAGAGGACTGTTCTTTTTGCAAAAATAATTTTGTTTCTATTGAAAAAAAATTCAAGGTTTTGCAGAATATGGCCACTAATATTTTATTTCGCGTCAATTTTGCTAATGGTTTTCTTAAAATGATGAACGCGTTTCATTTCGAAAAACAAAAACTTTTCAAGTTTGGAAGAATAAGGAGATTGTAAAATTGACAATCTCCTTATTCCTAACTAAAATATTAGTGGCCATATTCTGCAAAAGCATGAATTTTTTTTCAATAGAAACAAATTTCTTTTTGAAAAAAGAACAGTCCTCTCAGCTTTCACTGTCTTTAGCAATGATTAACTCTTGTAGACACGAAAAAGATCTTTTTCATTCATTGTATTGTAGTTAAAGTAGTTTCCGTTGACTGCATCAAAATTGTTAATGCTCTTTTTTAATAGTAGATTGTCATACAAATGCTAATTTTATTAAAATACACCAGGTAGTGATATGGGTATTAGAGGACATTAAAAATTCAAAACAATATTCAATAGATTAAGTATTACAAATTAAGTGTACGACAAGGTGAATTCTGGATATTTAACGATTATTTTTGAAATTAGAACTAAACTTTTTCAGTTTAGTTCTAATTTCAAAAATAAAAATATTTTTCTTTTTATGAAACAATAAGTCGAGTTGTTATTCATATATATCGCGTTGATACAATCGACCAACAAAACAATTTTAAGATAGCATTAATGATATTTGACATTATCAAGCGTTGGGATAAATATAAGATCACTGATTTTGAACAAATTTTAAGGTTAAAAGGTATAACCGTTAATTTTGATGCGCGATAGACAGCATCAATATCGCTCGTTTCAAATCTTGTTATGAGAAAATACTCGTGAATGGCGAAAAAGAGATTCATAAAATGGACTTAAAAACTTTAGGTTGATAATGAAACGAAAGTAAAAAGGAGAGGGAAAGAAGATATGAGATGGCGAATGACGAAAGGGCAGATCGATGAAATGATCGGGAGAAGATGAAACGATGGAAGATGGTTTGAAACTGAGAAACCAATGATGCTATATATAACGGTGTGTGATTAAATAAAACGTTAATTATGATTTTAACAATTGTTTAATGAGTTAATTTTGTTTTGTTAAAATGATTTGTTATGAATATTGCTATTGGTAATGAGAACTCGAATCGTTCTTATTATTTTAGAGCGGGTAGTTCCGAATAGAGTTGTGACTGTCATGGCGGTGGAACGTCGATTTAGTTGTTAGTCGCCGCTTGAAATGTACAGACACAAAACCATTGGCTCTAATCAAAAGTTAGCATAATAATCTTACGTTATTTTTGTTTGTGATTCGTGTTAAATCAATTTAATAGTAATTGATCATGAATTTGCTGTTATTATTTTTACGTTTATTGTAATATTTGAAAAAAAGACAACCTATAGTAAAATGGATGACGAAATCGATATCAACACGCCTCAACTACTCGGCAATCCGTCATATAGAACAACACTTGTGTGGTAAGAGGTGGGCGAGTTTCATCACGTTCTTTGTAATGGTGGCTTTCCACCATTACAACAATTTGGGTGGCTATGGGAGAGGTATATAAGAACATGGAAACATCCCGTACTAAAACATCAGCTGTTGTCTGGTGTTTTCATTGGAAACTTACTATTTCAGTATATGATTCATCAAATATATTAGTCGGGGAAAAAGTCTTTTCGCATATAGTATGTATAAGCTTGTAATAAAATTTCTTTGCCAGTACTATGTGTATCTGGCTGGTTTTCGTGACATTTCAAAAAAAAAAGAATCAAAAAAGGACAATTTTGTTTCCCACTATTTTTCATTTGTCTTTATTTCTGTCTAAATGAGCAATAAAGTGATGCCGTGCCTATGGTGGGATTGGAAGGACAATATTCATTATAAGTTTTTAACTCCGGGCAGAACCATCGATTCGGATCTCTACTGCCAGTAGCTAATGAGATTAAAGCAAGAATTTGAGAGAAAACGGCCGGAATTGATTGAATAGAAAGGGTATGGTCTTTTATCATGATAACACTAGACAACATACATCTTTAGCCAACAAAAACTAAGATAGTATGGCTGAGAGGTGTATAGCCCTGACCTTGCACCTTCAGATTTCCACCTGTTTAGAGTTCAGAATTCTTTAGGCAGTTCCAGGTTAACATCAAGAGAATACTGCTAAAACTACTTGATGCGTTTTTTTGATCAGAAGTCCAAATATTCTACAGCAGCGGGATAATGTCTCTATCTTTAAGATGGCAGAAAATATACGAATAAAACGGGACATATATACTATAAAAAAAGTTCTTGAATTTTCACATAAAATGCTAAGAAACTTTTTCCCCAACCTATTATATAAATGCACGACACGACCTACACATGCATGAACATACACGTATTTTTTAACATTTCTTAAAATGTAATTAAAATTATTATTAACTTAATCATTTAATCTAAAGCTGAATGTTTTTTGGCTAACGATAATCTTAAAATAGCATTAAAGTAAAAATAATTGTTAAAACCAATTAACTAAACCTAAATTTAAGTTTCATTAAAATTGATTAAACCTAATACAAATTATAATGGTCGTTAAGTCAAATTACCAATCAATTCAGTTTAATTCCCTGAAATAAAGCGAGAAGCAAAGGTATCGAATTAAAATGACCTACACAAAAACTTGTCCTTTTAGTGTGACCATAATTCATGAATTTTTCCATAATTTTTTTAATTTCATACTCACCAATAATAGAAAAAATAAACCGAACACCCATAATTTAGTTGACGTTTTCATATTTAAATTTTTTTAAACATTTTATGTAAGAAAATGTCGTCGTAAATTATATGACAATTTTATGTTTTAATTAAAATTTAAAGTGTAAACAAACACTGATTGTCCAATACTGTGTCTACTCTATACTGTTTTAACCTGTTTGTGAAGAAAAAGTAATTATTTCATCAGACGCATCAGATAAACAAAATATACGTTTATGGTAAAGGTTTATTTACTAAAAAGTTTCATTATTGATTATCAGGACTAATTTCTAACAAATTGACACATATTTCATATTTAAAATAGTTTTTGCGTCTAAAATATTTAAGGGAACGATGTAACATATTCATTACTAATTGGGCATTTAGCTCAGTGCGGTTGATAAAAAAATTAAAAAGAAAATTACAATTTTCCAATTTCATGTAGTCGTTCATGAAAGTTATGCGCGTTAATATATTCCGGTGATTTATTTTTATTCATAGCACGTCTTTTCCTTCGTCCTAAGCTTCTAATTACCAAAGAATCGATTCGTTTTTTTGTTATTACATTATTAAAAATGACTTATAATAGTTTTAAATAAGCTTTATCGTCCTCACCTGGTGAATCGATATTAACTTAATAGGCCCTGAAATTAGTTATTCTCAAAACTAACAATTAAAGAGGTTTTCTCTGTTGTTTAATGGGATTTTTGGCATCTATTTTCGTTGTGTCATTTAGAATATTATAATAATATTAATGCTTTTATTTTAAAAAAAAAGACATATCTGAGCGTGGGAAAAGGACACACGACTTTTTTCAACACATGCGAGTTGTCTTAGAAGTAAAAGTTGATAAACTTTGGAAATTTTAATAATCTCTAATTATGATTTTACATGTGCGCTGGGTGAGATGTGCACCTGTGCTTGGTTTTTCCATCTTAGTTATCTATCAATTAGTGTCATATTACTCAAATTGACAAATAATCAAGAACACCTTAGAATATTTTAGACGGCATGCAGGAAGAGGCTTCCTAAAACCTCAAAAAAGAAAAAAAATGAACTTTTCTTGAAAGACAGTTGTCATATAAAGTGACAAACTTGATATGGCAGTTGCCTTTCTTGCAATCTGATTAAAAAACGAGATGCACAGCATTTGAAGCATTTTCATCAGAATAAGGCTAAGAAAGTAAAAAACTGAATATAGATAGGAAAATTTGGTCACCCGAGCCCACGCTGTTTCCTTAAGGTGAGGGAAAAAATTATCTTTGTTAATTAATCCGGTGATGTCTGCAGACGTTACAGGTGGTTTCCAATTAACAACCAATTCATTTGTTTCGCTTCTTTTTGTTCGGCCTTTTCCTTAATTTGGTTTAAATGAAACATTGTACTCTGTTATGATACTTAGTATGAAATTAACATTTTTAATTTTTTGAACAATGCTTGATAAGATATAATGTAAATGTAAAGATATTTATATTTATATTTCTATTCCTATACTTATATCTGATTATTTCTTATTCTTTTTATTTATTATATTATTTATTTCTCGGATGGTTTCTTGTGAAATCGAAAAGAAATGACTCTCATAAAAATGTCTCTGTAAAACAAAGCTGTATCTTTAATATTGTCAACATTGTTTAATGGAATAAGTGATATTTTCTAAACTTAAATTAAACAGCAATAATTGAAAAAGATAGAAATAAAAACACCGTTTTTGATCCAGAGTTTACGGAAAGCTGTCTTCGCGTTCGCGGTTTGGAAGCTACTGCCTGTCGTGCCTTTAACTACCCGTTTTACATTTATATAATTCGTAGTCAGCTTTCCGTAATTGATTTAATTATAAAAAATGATATAATATATATGCTAACAATCATAACAATACATGCTTTTGTATATAGTTTTTTACTTAAGTTTATTTATTTTATATATATAAAGTATTTTAAAGTATTAAAACATCGAATAAATATAAAATTGGTGAATGTGTGTGTGCGTCGCCTACAAACAATAAAATTTAATTTTATAAATGCCACTAAAGCACACTAGAAAAAATCTCGCCGAAATAATGTCATTTACGATTATGAGATTTACGATTGGTAGATTATTAGATTGGTAGATAGCCCTTAATTAGAGCTCCAAGTTTGAACACTACTATATTTGGAAGATATTTGTTCGATAGGTTATATGATATTTGTTCACGAGTCTTGGATGTTTGTAGATTTAATTTGTATATTTCAGATATATTCCTCATGAGAAGTTCTTAATGATACTTAATTTGAACTAGATAATGGGTGTATCATGAAAATGGCCATATCATATCTATCTATTACCTTGTCTACTTAATAAGGACATACCTCTTTTTACATTTAATGGGCATTAGAATGTATATAGTTGTTTAACTGCAACATCGTCGAAGCGGTAGTAGGGTTGATTGGGAATATGTATACTAGTGTTATTTTTAATTTTAAAATAAGTATTATTTTAAAATTAAAACTAACAATTTATTTAGTACATATTTAAATACTATAACTGGGACAATTAATAAATGCCCGGTTGATACCCAGTAAAATTATGACTATTGCCTTTATAATTATATTTATTTGTTTTCTCATACATATTCCCTGTTGTGACGATTTAAAAGAGCTTAGTAAATAAGTCTATTTAAATAAAGTTATTTTTGACTTTTGACTTTTGACGTTGACTTTGACTTTGACTTTTGACTTTTGACTTTGACTTTGACTTTGACTTTGACATATGACTTCAGAAAAGAATAAATCGATATTTCTGCATTACATTCTTTTTGCGGGTGTGATGTCATACTTCCATTACATGACACCAGCAAAATCGTCAGTTGTCATCATGATCTTGCTTGCAACAGTACCGAAATATGGGGAACTCAAAAACATAAAGCAACATATATGAATCCAGTTAATAACTGTCTACACTATTATTGTTGTTACATGCACCAAAAATTGCAATTTCAGAAGCTTGCTAGTTCAATAAGAGTGTAGCATATATTTTGTAACGCGTATTAATTCACAGCGGCACTTCTGGACAACGCAATATTCCAAGTTAGTTTGTTTTACGTGTGAGCTTGTAAAGGAGTTTGTTCTGTATATATAATATTTAATTATATTTACGAAGACAAGAACATGACTAATACAGCAGCAAGCACAGAACAATTACTGGAAGGCAAAACTCTCCTAATAGGGCGAATTGCCCCTTATCATTGGTCGGTCGAGTAAAAGTTAAAATCGCATTACCGCTGCTAACGAGAAGGTGGAAGTGTTAAATGGTATGGTACAGTTTAAGTCATAAGTTGTCAGCGACATTCCCGAGTTTACGACTATGTTTATATTTATATTTAATTAGAAACGTATCACCTAATCATGTGAAGTATGTTCTTATAAATATGATAATTTAGAGCACTCTAGACCTTTTCTTTCCTCTTTTACCATTTACCATAAGATAACATTATTACATTTATATTACACTTTCTCATCAGGTGGCCGCTGACCACGGTACATTTGGCACTGGTCAATGTTCAAGAAAAAATAAAACAAGGCAAACCTTTTGCAATAAGTAGACTTGAATAGATCAAAGTGGAAACAAACCATGGAAGTTATCAACAAGGGGATTATGGTAGAATTCATAGAAGAAAAGAGCGCTAAATAAGTTGTGCCACCTTATTACCAAAAATTATTAAAAGAAGCAGATATATAAACATTACCGAGCACCAGGAGGAGCTTCCTTCAACGACTCCCAGGAATATGCGACATTACTAAGGTGCCGGAGGGTCAGTCACCGGCGCGACGATTCTTTACCAGATGAATGGTCGAAAAGTGTTCGAAGCAGGATTGAACCCCTTAGTAAAACATGATTTTCTTTAAAAAAGGCTTTTTATTTAATGTACCCCATATAGCCGACACAGAAAAAGATTCAGTGGTTCGACTCGTACCATACGCTTCCAAATACTATGTAGTAACAAGATGCTTTGCCACTATTATGTAAAAATCTAATTTCCTTTAACTTACGCCACACAAAAAGCGAAAACTCGGCGGTCGTACCAAGAATTGTTATTGGATGGTAATTTGAAGAAAATAAAGGCGGAAGCTGAAGGAAACTTCGTTTTTACAGTTCTACTTAAGCATGATGGACGCGCTGTGCGTGCGCAACGTTAAAACTAACAGATAATGCTGATGTCTATTTTAAGGGCATAAAAATCATCACTAACAAAAAAAATATCTCTCTGTATAAAGCTTATGTTGACTCTGACGAAGTATAGAAATAAAAATATATCTATCATCTACGGCTTATATACGTCCCACTGTTGGGCACAGAGCTGGCACATGGGAGAAATACATGAGGGGTTTGGGCCATAGATCCACCAGGCTGGTGTCTAAAAGCGGTTGCCGTAACATCGAGTAGGGAATTATGTATATTTTTTGCCACATTGAAAATATGAACCTGAAAGTTGAGGTGTTCATTTAGCGAGATTCCCAGTATCTGATGCCATTTGTTCCTTGGAGCTGGGCACAATTAGCATTCATGGCCACTCTTCATGAATGTGCTTAAAGGAGCAAGAGTGGATTTAAATATTGAAGCAACTCTGTGGACCTGTCGTAAGGGTTTTGAAAATAATCAATCAATGAATTGAGTAATGGGATTATTTTCCAACCATTGACTTACTTGTGCCATTTCCGATTTCACTGTTATGACTGTGCTTGTCCAGTTCGTACCTCTAAAGAAGATTACAGTATCATCTGCGTAACAAATCACTACTTGTGAGAACATTAAGGTATATCGTTGATATAAATGACAAAGAATGTAGGGCCTTTAATGCTGCCCTGTGGCACGCCGAACTTAAGAGGTTAATCGCTTGATTGTTTTTCTTTATACACAATTTGTTAAGATAATTAATGAACCTCTCTATAGCAACAACGCGAATTCCTATTCTTTCCAGCTTTTTCAAAAGTATAATATCGAATATGGTATTGTTGGTCTTGGCTAGGTCAAGAAATACTGTGATGCATTTAAGACCGTCATTCAGATGGGTGGAAGCAAGACTAGTGAGAAATTCTACGGCGTTTTCTGTAGAGAGCTTTTATCTAAATCCAAACTGTCTATTTGAAAGAATATGGACTTTTTCCAGATAATCAATGGTCCTTGAATTTTTTTTTTTTTTTTAATAATTTAGAGAGAACGCCAAGTAGAGATATTGGTCTATAGTTTTGAGGCACATCTGCAGGTCCATTCTTGTACACCGGATTTATGCAGGCAGCCTTTCTGAAGATAAAAAAGGTTCCAGAACTCAAACTCAGGTTAAAATAGTGGAAAACGGCAGAGACGAGCAACCCGGAGTACTCTCATTTTTTAACTCAGTTGTAAGAGCATTCACTTCTACGTGTTCCGTAGGCCTGAAGAATGACTTTGACTTAGAAAAATGGACTTTAGTGTATTCTCAAATTTTCTACGTCTATATCTAGTATTTTTGGTGCCAGACTATGTCCAATCGTTGCGAATTAGTTATTACAGTACTGATGGGAAGAACTGACACTTGATTTGGTGTTCAAAGGCTCGGACGCTTAGTTGTTTTATTTTTGAGGTGGGTTATCGATTTAATTACCTTCCAAAGTTGTTTCGGACTTAATTTAGCTTTTTTTAGTTTTACAGGCTTGTATTTAGCTTTTACCTTTAGGAAGTCATTACAGAAATTACGGTAGCGTCTATAAGGTTTGTGTAGAATACGGAGATCTTTTAGCTACAGAATTAAGATGATCTCGATAGCGAATACAACAAAGAAGGCTCAAGGTGTTAATGTAAATATGGTTTTACTTATACGAATTAGTTTGGAGTTCACAGTATTTAAGTTGTTTGCAAAAATTTCAACAGCTTTGTTAATATTTCAATTCTCTACCACTGATGACCAATCCATAGGCTCCATTTCTGTAAGTCAGTTAGATTTGTTAATTATAGTTATAAACTGTTTTTGAGTGAACCTCTTTTTTCAGTGATTAAACTACCCATTACATTTACAGCCATTTGTATATTTATGTTAGATACTGCTTCGTGCAGCAGTCGATACAGGTATAATATGTAATTTAAATTTAAATCTTAATATTGTAATGGAAGCTTATAAAACCAAACACGAGTGGAGCCACACCCGTTAGCGGCACCTGTTCACGGCGGCAATCTTACGGTATGGTCGGTTAAGTATGTTACCGATCATACTAACATTAAAATCACAAACCCTATTATTTTTCCATAAAACAGCGTCGTATTCAACCCTGTGGATGATGTGATTAATTTATTATTTTCAAGTATGCAAATTTATTCCGTGTTTTGTGTTCCTATGGATTTACGTCGGAGGCCGTTGGGAGCGGGCGAAGGGTTTTAATGGCATGCTTAGCTCTTTTATTATTTTCAGTATGCGGTTCGTCAAGATGACGTTGAATTTTAATTTTAAACAAATGTTCCCGTCTAAATCTTTTGGGAAAAGTGTTTTGAAATAGAAATTCTTAAATATTATAGCGTTCAAAAATAATATTTACAGTACAATATCAATACAAGTTTGAAGTAATCCCAAATAGCAATGTGACACAGTTTGAGACAGATAAATAAAAGAGTGTAAAACTTTCGTATTAGTATATAGAATAATCATTCCAAAGCACACACGTTTTTAAACATGCAATATATATGTATATAATAGTATATTTTTCCCTTTTGTATATGCCTCCATAAATATCCATTGCTGATCATACACCGCACGTTGACTTAAATAGCCATCCTATCTACCGCAAATCTGGGAATGTCATATCGAATTGTCTTTTGATTTTCAACAAAAGGTAGATAGTATAACTAGACAATGAATGTTCGTTCACCGTAATATTCGATATTTTAAACGCTATTTTCAATAAGCTTACGATGTGAACATTCAATTGTTCAAATTTTCTTTGGCAATCACTTTCGTTATACGCACATCGATAATTACAAAAAAATTAAATGTAGTATTTTTAAATAATATCTTTTTTTATTTATTAAGCTCAGCAAATGACTCGACTCCACCTGATGATAAGCAGTAGAGGAGTCTATATGTGAGGATAGCTAGTGAAGCTTGCGTCATAATGCTAGGGCATTATGTTGCATGCATTTGGGCCGGCAAGGTGGAGGGGCTAGGGCCTCCTCACCTTGCCGGTTCAAAAATTGCTTTTACACGCCTTTTTCAAAGGAACCCATGTTGTATGAAGGAGGGAATACGTGTGCTAGTAAGGTATTCTACGCTCTAACTGTGCGACAGAGAAAGGTGTCACAAAATCTCTTAGTGCACAAAGTAGTCGTGGCGACAATTTGAATCAAAAATCCACAGTGTATATTGTGGGTAGAAAAACAAGTTTAATGATGATGATTATAAAATTCAAAATAAAAATAAGTACAATGCCACTGCTTACAATTGCTTTGATTACAATGGTAAGCATTTTCAATTAAAAATAACGTAAAACCAGTGCTTCAGATAAATTTCCATTGAGTCGTTCACTCATTTTCTATATCTCGTTCAATTGGAAAACCAGACTCTGATTAGTCTTGTCGCTGCCAGATGTGGCGGTGATTCATATCTGCTACGCTTCAGTTACTGCATTAATATATTTTTCAATCTCTTCAATTATATGTATTTTTATGCATGAATTGTGTAGATTGATAATACTGCCCTCATTTAAGATTCTTTTTTGCGTTTTTAACGACATACTAGACAAAAATTTACATGATATACATAACAAGTTAGATATTCTTATTGCATTGAACTGTGTGTGCGTGTGTATAATTTGTGTATGATATGTTTGTTGTTATGCGCGTGTAAGCATGAGTTCTTATTGTGCGCATGTTGTTTATTCGGTGCTTCACAATACCAGTTGCTCTTTGTCTATAGAATATGCTATTATAAAATGAAAAATAACCTTTCTTCACTTTTTTACAATTATACTTAACTAAAGATTAACTTCGTTTTCAAGGGTTAGTTTGATCACTAACATAAGCCTCCTTTGTAGGTAAACCTTTATCACCTTTATGAGATAAGGTCAAGCTTCCGTCTTTTTACATGTCTTTCTCTGACTCTTCCCACCTCTTGCTTGCTTTCCGCTTCTCTGATCTCTCTGATCATGTTTATTCGTAATTATCATGTTTGACACTTATTCATTTATTTCATGATTATGTTTTGTTTTAACAGTCCTCACATCAAATATTTCTTTACGAGACTTTCTAATTGTTAATGTACTCCGCATTTACAAAAGTTGGCTTACCTTGGGTATTGCGATGTTTATTTTGATAACTTTTGTATGAAGTTAGGAAAGATAGATTATTCATAATGTACTTTAAAGACAACGGAGAAATATAGATAGTAATATGTAATGTACTAAATAAACAAACAAACAAGTCTCGTAAATAAATATTCGTACTTGTCATTCAAATATCTGCCTCTACGCTAGATTACCTGCTCAGCCAGAGGTCCCGTGTTCGAATCTCAGTAGGGGAAGATATATTTGTATGATGAGTAATATTTGATCACAAGTCATAGATGTTTGTATGTTTATTTAGTATATACATTAATATTTATATTGGCATCATATGGGAATTTGATTGACCCATCCGTGACCAACCATTGCGAAAGTTGCTCAGTTTTCGCTATCAAAATCTAGTGCTTGAACCACTTTTCAAACGAGCGTCTTTATTATTTACCACTTTGGTGAAAAATACCGTAAAAATTAAGACTAGCAATTAAGTACCATGTCACCCCAAAAGTCTTGTTTAATGTGTAATGATGCGGTAATTACAGGTACTTATTGGTAGGTAATAAAGTACTTAAAGATTACTTCTGTGGTGAAACATTCGCTCAGGTTGATCATTTGATTGATTTATTTAATTTGATTAAAATTATATTGTTACTGGTTGAATCTTATTTAAAAGAAAAAATATGTATATTGTCTTTGAATATTACTGACATCCAAACAATTGTAAATCAAAAATTCTATAAAATCTATTTCTTACATTTAAAAACACACTGACCTACAATTCCAAACAATCCCAAGATAATTAGTATTTTGAATGCATATATTTGAATTGGAGTATTATACAAATTTAAACAATTAACTTAACAATTACCTACCTTTTGTAATCTACCTTTCTCCTGTATATCTTAAAATTTTGTTGTGCCCGACAGGGTCCATGGTGTCAATAATAGTCTTAAGATCTGCATATTATATTATTATCATATTATTATTATCTGCATATTGTCATATTATTTATTCTATTCTATTCTATTCTATTCTATTCTATTCTATTCTATTATGTAACTATGGAACGAAAAATAAAGAATTGAATTGAATTGAATTATATTGTGACGTTTTTAGGATGTAACTGTCATTAGTATCTACTTGTCTGTCATTAAGTGAATTATTTCTTTGATGTCCGCACTTTACAACAAATATTAAGATTCTTTTTTATTCTTAACTGTTTACCTCTTGGCCTCTATCATGAACATGGAAGCGAACTGCAACCGGATTCTTCAACAACAGGCTGGCTATCTTAGAATAGAACAGAACAGAACTTTCTTACCTCTAACTGCCGGATAACAACAATGCTGTTAGCATTATTGCTATGGCGGCAGACTTAGTTAAGCCATCTTAATCTAAGATGGTGGTATCTTTAGTTAAGATGGTGGTGGCATGGCAGACTTAGAAAAAGCTCCCCCACTGGGAATTGAACCCCGGACCTGCAGATCTGAAGTATATGGCCAGCCTCTAGCAACAGAGGTGGTTCACATTTACAGTCTTACATTTGCATGTATGACCTTTATTTATATAAGCATACAAGTTATAATATTATAACAGTTAATATCCGCTTCATCTCACGCCTATTTCAATATTTAATAATAACTTGCAGAAGCACCGATAATGTTGAAGTAGTCCGCTTACTTCCTCGGATGATCTCTGAATTCTGCATGAGTTCGCGGAACCAACACCTGCCCGCTGCGAAGCGAAAATTAAGTAATAGCTTGAATTTTACAGTGTTGTCTGATGTAACAACGGAGTGGGAAATGTTTTAAGATGATGAATATGTGTGGCAGCCATTTTAAATATAGAGTTCTTTTAATCTTCTTAACAAGGAATATGTATGAGAAATAATTAAAGGTTTAACACTATTAACAGTGATAACTTTAAGTGGTTATTAACCGTGTTTTTGCAAATTGTACCATTTTTATAACTTAATCTTTATTAACTTAATTACCTACCACCGCTTATAACTGCAGAGAAGCAGCACAAGTAACTCACAGCCTTTAGTATTTGTAATGACATTTACAACTCACCTATGTCATTATGTATTAGTATTATGAAACATAATTTTTGGTTTTAAAGTGCGATATTTTATACATCGCTATTGGATTAGAAAGTGCTAAAATACTATACTATATAATCTATATATCTATCAGTCTATATTTACTGATATATTACATAACATTATATTTATCTAATATATAATTTGTTGAATACGCAAATGTTTGGTAGAACAAATTTTTTATTTGCGTATATATTAGTTTTATCATGATATACGTCGCCAACTTCCCTCAAGTATCTTGAATCCTGTCCATCCTAAGGTTACCTGGAAGAGATCGCTTTTAGCGATAAGGTCGCTCTTTGTACAAAATTAGTTAAAAGTTTTTTTTTGTGTATTTCTCTTTTTGGATTGGCTGATGTACAATAAAGATATATTCTATTCTATTCTATATTTTTGACTTTTACAATACTTTTTGAATGTTCTTTAAAATGATATCCAAATAATTAACGTAAATATAAAAAAGAGTCCTAGTGTCATTTAAATAAGCGAGTAGTTTCAGTCCCTATGGTTTAGTAACATGTTGTGTATGTATGAACACAACTTTCTATTAATATGATTTGAAGTGAAACGTATCTTCATTTTAATCTATTTTTCTCGATGACAAATATTAAGATAATTGCGTCGCGACACAGCGTCGCTTAGTGCCTTTTGTCGTTTGTACTATGAAGAGGGCTCTGAAGAGCATTTTGACTTTATCCCTCCCTCTCTTTTCCTACTCAGGAGTACGCGTACTGGTCTACGGAGTCACTCACTGTCGCCACGTCTACTTTACGCTTTAAGAGATATCGTAACTCCTTTCTCTGTCGCACAGCTAGAGCGTGGAATTTCTTATCGGCACACGTATTCCCTCCTTTATACAACATGGGTTCTTTTAAAAGAGGCGTGAAAAAGCAGTTTTTTGGCCTTCAAGGTGAGGTTGGCTAGGGCAGTATGTCGCATGTTGAACTAGCTATCTTCACATATAGACTCCTCTACTGCTTTTCTTCAGGTGGTGACGAGTCATTTCCGAAAAACATTCATATAATATATATTAATATAATTAAAAAACAAACAAGAAATGATATAAGAGCTGCTACACCATATAGATGGCTGAGTGTAATTAATTTTAAAATAATATATTATGATAATGACTACCCAATGAATAAAACAGATTAAGGATACTCTCACTAAACCTTTTTATTGCACTGTCTATTTTAATAACGAAAATGGATGGTACTTGTGTTTTAAGAAAGCAAATATATAATTTTATTGTTTAGGGAAGGTGCTGGGCTAAGTTAGTTTATTGTATATGTAGATATATCTAGGTACGTTACCCTCTCGCTGATACAGGTATGTAGGTGTATTCCAGGTCTCACTTGGTAGGCACAACACTGATGGCACTGATGGACACAGAAAATAGGACAATGAGGGCAACGTGGCGCACACCACGGGTACCTATGTCAGTCAGCCAAGTGTTGGGAAGGAACTGGTAGATTGGTGGGGGTTAACATAATGAAATGAGCGGGTCAGGTAGCGAGGCTGATATAGGTAGGCAAATATCATGCGTCCAACGAGACTTTGTTGAACATTTATTAATCGACTTTTATCATAATTTTTTCTCGAAACTGTAATGGTTTATTAATCAAATCATTACACTGCAGTTCTAATAAAATTGTACTTCTTAAGTTATTAGAAAATACAGATATAGCACGATATGTACACACAAAGAACAATGGCTAATATAACATAACACACCATTCAGTTGCAGAGAACAATATAATATTTCTAGAAAAATAAACACAGTACAACGGCCATTCAGTCCGGTCCAGTGCGACTATACCCGAGATCATAACAATATACATTGCATTCATGGGACTAATGCTGGCACATATTGTGCAAACTGGTGCGCAATGAAACGAGAAACAGAACTGTGGATGCAATTTTATTATAGCGATGGAATTTCAACACTTAGATATAAATTTTTACTTTTATTTCTTTAAGGAGTTTCGTTAAAGACAGTCTTATACTATCACACCTGTTGAAAATGGGCAAATAAAAGAAATGAATTTTAACATTGTATCTTAGAATATATGACAATTACTTATGTACTACTTAATTCATAATGACTCTTTTTCTTATATTATCGTGTTTCATGGCGATCTCTATGAAGGGCGGGACCCTTTGGTCCCTGTAGTGGCGTGCAAACGTCCCCTACAGCTATACCCTGTCTACAGTCACAGAAATTTAACATCTTTAATTAAAAGTCGCAAAAGTACTTACCAAATATTTGCTGTTTGTCTTGTAAAGCTGAAATTGTTGATTTACTCACAGTTTGTGCTTTCAAATTTACTCCAATCATTCAATAATATAAATTTCTCTTAGGTGGTGCCATCTTATTGGCAAAAACGACGTAGTTTTTTTAACCTTTATTCCAAATTGTGTGCGACAATACCCTTTAACAGCATGTCGAACATTACGCAGTGTCAAAGTCAAATCAAGTTATTCGTCAGTAGCAAATTGACGGACCACAGATAATAGATCATTTTAGCTGAACATGACAATGGTTGGCTCAATAGGGTCCTAAATCTAATTGTTGTAATGGTTGTATTATTGTTTCTAACACATTCAACTAACTAGTGTAACTTTAAACATCATAAAATAAACTTGATATTAGCCAGTTCTATGGTGTAATGATAGAGACCACCCAACACCGATCTAGAGGTCCTGAGTTCAATATCCCGTGGGTCCAGCCATTTTTTGCTTGTTTAGTGGTAAGATTTTTCTAAGTCCACTTGGCTACCATCATCTGACATAACTTGCCGCCATTGTAATAATTTTAACACATGTTGGTCCGGCGATTGAAGGTAAGATAGCAAGTCGGTTTGTGGTTGAGGAGTTTGCAAGTGACTCTGAAGAGTGTTTTGCTACCGATTACTAGTAGGTTGCAAATTAATTATTTTTAAATTCACTACATTATCATCATCATATCAACCAAGAGACGCCCACTGTTGAACATAGACCTCCCCAAGGATCTCTAAGCTGCTCGGTCCTGCGCTGACGTCATCCAGCGGCTTCTGCGTCAGCAGATCTTTATTAGATCCACTTAGTGGGAGGCCTACCATCGCTGCGTCTCCCGGTACGTGACACTTGAGGAAGCCCGCCCCAACGGCCGTCAGCCACTGCCACTTTAGGCTCGCGATTCTTTTCAATAGAAGATTCTTCGAGATTCTTTTCGATCGAAATTTATTTCAATTCTCATTATTATTGACCTCCCACTGGATAGATATTATAAATATTCGTTTTGAGTGTGTGAGAGTTGGAAATACAAGTAGATATGACTAAATTAACATTTTTTCCAAGCGTCAACATCCAAATGGCTGTTACCCTCTAAATCCATATTTAAACATTGCTGACGTCACCGTATTGAGATCGATTACCACTAAGCAGCAACTCATCGTGGCTTCCAGTTTCAGTAATTAACCGCTGATGATCCCCGGAGGCGTAAGTAATATGAGCCAATATTGAATGGCGGTGGCACAAGAGACAAGCTTATTTTTGGTCCTGACAATGAAGTGTAATATATATATACACAACGATAACGCATCTTATATAACGCATCTTCAGAGATGCATGGATGCATTATCGTTCTAAATGTCACGTGGTACGTCAGCTGTCTATTTTTTAATCATCAATTTAGAGAGAGACTAAGAGTGTGTTTAAGAATTAGGCACATTATTAAGATCACCAAGAAAAAATATTTTTCTAACAAGTTTATATTGTCTTATCTTTAAGCTGGGTTACAATGATCTATCTATGTAGATTACAAAATATATGTTTATATTGTTATCCTACACAAATAACATATGTAAAATTTCAACGCTTCGTAAGCAAAACCATCCGTAGATATTGAAACCCAGGATTAAAGTAGCCGAGCGGTGGAGAAGATTATTATTTTTTAAATTTTTACTAAGATAAAATTACATTGGATAGGTATAACAACTGAAAACGAACTAAACGTTAATTTTGTTTGTGGGTATTAATGACAGAAATGTATAGACACACTATAGATAGACAAATGTATAGACTAATATATAAGCAGACTGTATAGACACATAACACTTTGGTGCCATATATTTGAATTCTAGATTTCTACTATATAATAACGATTAAGAATTTAGAAACCATTTTAACGTTTAATGCTTGCAAAATACTGAAAAAAGAAAGCGAAAAGTTAAAAAAAGGTCCTTATAGCACTTTGCACTTAGTTACGAATTAATTAATAATAAACCTCCCACTTAAACGCACAGGACTTCTTACATCCAACAGGGCTTTAACATCATCACTCTGGCTCATTACAGCTTGGCGTGTGAAAACAGTTGCCATAACAACTGGAACCAACAGCTTAAACTGACTTCCGAAGTACGAAGGAGCTTCAGATAATTTTTGGTGTCCCATCCATGAGCAATTATGGCGGAGGTTGATTGATTTGAACCACTTCACCAATAAGCTTCACTTATATTCTAAATTAAATTAACATCTTAAATTACCAATCAAATCTAGTATAAGTGGTTGATATAACCGTGCCACCGTATTGTAATGTAAATGTGTAATCGGCAAAGCCTTCGGGAACCGACACGAGAATAAACCGATTATGAACTGAATGCTTCCATAGAGACCGTCAGTCGATTTTGCTGACAACAAGCTGAACTTCATGCCTTAACCCTTTAAACCTTACTAGCCATCCGGTGCTTCTATACAAAAGAAAATGTATCCTGTAAAATATTCAATTCTAGAGACTAAAGAAAATATTTATATTGATGATTTATTTAAATAATATGTGTATTAATGTGTTTTATTTGCATAAGAATATAAAACGTTAATTCCATTAATAAATAATAAAGTTTAAGTAAATTACATTAATTTATAAACTATCTTAATTCAAAAAATTATTATACTTTTTCGTCACAGAAATCCTAGACTTAGCTGCTGTGTTGATTTATATTTATTTATATATTTTTATAATTGATTGCTATTATTATAACAAATATATTCTTATCAATATTATTATATACATTAAGTGACGTGTTCTGAAGGAAACCATAGTACAAAGCTTCTTATTTCTAAATGTAATCTTTGTGAACAACCTCACGAAAAGGAAAGGAAACTCAAATATTATGTTGTAACATAAATGTATTGTAAAGAAATGACAGATGAGGAGTCGGTATTAAGTAAATTGCAAGTTTTCAAACTATATTTATTATGCTTGAAATATATATTTTTTGGTTTTATAATAATTTCATCAAACATAATTTAAAAAAGACTTAAGAGACTTTAAAAAAAATTTAACCTGTAAACTGTATGCAGCTGTATGCTTATTTTTTCTTAATATAGTCATTTTTATTATGATAATTGATCTTTCGACTATTTTCACCATAAATGGTATAAAACCGTAAAAAATAAGGCCGTATACGGAAAAGTAAGTAACAAACAATTCCCACTCTAACTTTCCTCATAAACATGTAATTAATATATTATCTGATTTTAAATGGAAACAACAGAGTTCGTTACAAATACTACGTCGTAGCACTTGTAGCGTTTCTAGACAATTTTCGTAGCTGCCGTAGCGTAACTATTATTTAGCCGTAAATCTTGCTACATAAAATAATATTACATGTACAATATAAATCTTCTAAGACGTGTGTCCTTAGTTTCTATGTACCTACGTAAATCGTAAAAGACTCCAAACAGAAGATATGTCACTAGTTTTGCCGAATATGTTTGTTTATTTATCTTTTTATTTCTGTAGACAGCAAACAACAGCACGACACGACAATGACAATATTTGACTGACGATTTGTGCAATGTTGTTTCTCTAAAAAACCTTTTATCGCCTTTTTTGAACCCTCACCGAACATATATATATATATATCGTTAGTAGCCTATAGGAACCCTTTTTTGTTATCAAGGTCAATGTCGCTTGAAACTGCTAGCCTTGCTTTAGTTTTGTGGAAAAGGTAGTCATTGTAATTATTTATGTAAACTTATATTTTACACGTAAACGTACAATTGGTGGGCTTTAAGCCATTAGGCATTCTCTAACAGTCAACCAGAGATTTGATTGCAGATATACACATTGGTATTTATTGGGACCAATATGAACCAATCAAATGCAAATGTTAAATATTTATATCTACTTTTAATTAAAAAATATTAAAAGTATGTTTGATAATATTTAGTAACCAAACTAAGTTTGTGCGTAAATTAAAATACCTTTATGCAATGCCAATTTAGTACAATGTCAATTGAAGCGATGCTATAAAGTTAACCGAACGGTCTCCAAGTTCTCTTTAGCTTCTAAACAGCCAAAGTTTCAAATGACGTTACAAACTTTTGAATTTGACCAGTTACTGACTTTCTAAGTAATAAAGGAAAAACGACATCAAATAAAGAATAACGAATAGTATTGTCGTTTAGAAAATGCAGATATTTTTCTATAATAACACTTTTGTTTCGTGAGAGACCGAGAGATGTATATTTTTTAATATTTAAGTTTTAGTGTCGAATGAGTTAAGTCATACTTCGACCCCACGATTTAGAGCGCCCTTATAAAATTTTTCAAGATGATGTCAGTGATATAAGTCTTGTAGTGCTATGTATCCGCAGTAAGAGGATTTATGCCTTATACTGTAAATATAAAGTTCAATTTTGTCTTATTTACATTAGGGTGTGTAGCACGTGAGTGATATCATTATTGGTACTAAAATTTTTTACAATTCTATGCCACCCAAACAGGTTTATGAATAACATTGATGGTGTTTTTTAAAATTTTATAGGAAATGTTAATATATAAACATTATACCACAATAGCCAAAAGTTTACCAAGTGTCCAACCACTTTAGTTAAAGTGGTTTAAAAAGTACGCCACTATCACTTAGGAAAGTTTGCTAACGTTAACAATACACTAAAAATATTTTTCTCGAAAGAGGATATACAAAAAGCCTGTTGAGGATTTCAGGTTTAACCAACACAGTAACATAAACATTTTTATGATTTAGTTGTACAAGTGTACAAAGAAATTAAATAAACCTTTACGAGATAAAGTTATATAGTGAAATATGAGTTTAATTCCTGAGGTTGTTATTTTAATGAAATTTATTTGGACGACTGTAGTACATTTACCAGTTAAAGTTACGAGTTAAACAATGAGGTCTGTTTTTCAGTAAACAATTTTTTTACTTTATTGCATTTGAGAATGCTTTGAGTGAGAGATTTTCATAATCATGGCCCCTTTATATTACTGCTTGCAAATTATAGAGAAATATTCATAAAACTTTTCGAAAGGAGTGATACTAAAATCAAATAATCAGATGAATCTTCAACTAATTTAAAATTCTTGCTAATTATCCAGCTCTTAAGAAACACCCATTTCAGAGATGCAAGATTGAAAATAGTATTCACAGAAGTTTACCTATAAATAGTTTAATCCAAAACTTAGTAGTTTGCATCACAAGAAAAATGTACCTTATTTTCAAACATTTAAGATTCCAAGCTGCTAATGTTGCGTTTCCCCAGTTATACGTGTTGTGTTGTTTTTGTTACTACAAGTACAGTCAAGAGTTTATCGAAGACGCTTATTATCAAAGGAATACGTATCAAAGTGGCGTGCAAACGGCTTAGCGACAGCATAAGTTTGGGCAACTAGTTGTCCTTTCCAACTTAGTTGAAAATAACGTTTCTTAGAGTGTTATCAGCCAATCAGGGGCAGTGTAAATGGGCTAATAGACGTGCTGGGGAGATAACAGGTTTCGTTACAAACATGTTAAGGCGAGTGAGCAATTATGGCCCTTACTTCCGTCTGTTTTTCTTCATTCTCCTCTGTGGGCACTCAAGCTAGTTTATAGCTGTAAGAATTGTTTATCTGGTTAGTTGAAAAAATTTATGATTTATGTTAATATGGTGGAACACTGAAATGTTAACTTGATTTCAGGGTTAAATTTTGATTTTTAGATCTATTAAGACATAACTTTTTGGCAAATTATATCTCAGACATTATATTTATGAGGTATAAACAAGAAAGGCTTAACTATTAATACAATAGTTAGCCTGCAATTTTGTCATACCGTCTTTTTTGGCATATACTTAATTTTTTGAATCGTTCCTGGAGACAATGTAAGAACAACAGTCTGGTTTTAATAGCTTGACTGTTTAAAAATTCATTAATTTACAAAATTGATGTAAATATTTAAGGACGCCGGAAATACATTGCAGCCAGTTTAATTTTGTACTTTCCGTATAAAATTTGACTCGCACAAAAAAGAACAAGAACTTTGTAATCGTAATATAGACTCGGCGCATTGACGATCTTTGCAGTGACTTTTAGCAAGTAGACTAGCTAGGGTTGGCTAGAGATCTAGCTAAGTGGCCTGCTACGGCCTGCTACAGCCTGCTACGGCCTGCTACGACGATTTAAAAAAACTTAGTAAATGAGTATATTTAAATAAAGATATTTTGACTTTGCTACTAGAGAGGTTTATGCTTGGCAGTAGACTGTTGATAGAATTCTTCATCAGGCTAGTTAGGGTTAGGGATAGTTTAACTTTTAAAAACGCCTAAATAGTTGACATCGTGTCAATGAATACATTTTGGACTTACTTAAAATGGTAGGTTTGTACATAGGCGTAATAATACGGCTAAATTTAGTTGCGTTCGCTTTTTAGAAACTCAAATGACTTTACCAGTCGTCTGTCTAAATATATGCTGAAAATATTAAAAGCTAAGTAAAACTTTATTATCTGTAACACCATGTCCATGTTGGTTCTTTCATGGTGTTTAAATCAAATGCTAGAATTCGAAAAACCTTTCGTTTCGTTTTAACTTGAATCCTGTGATTTACATTACATATATGTCGCCGTCATTGGTTAATGACCATCCACAGTCCTTTGGCCGTCCTTTATTGCTCGCTTGTTCAAATTGCTGCTGTCAAATTAATGGTGGAAACGAATTTTATGGCGGTGAGCTTCACACGATCAGTAATCAAGAGTAATAAGTGGTAATTTAATCACTAGCGACGATAAATTAACTGATGGTACAATTATTGCTACGGCTGCTTTCAGAGTATTTAAGAATTACTTAATATAGGTTTACATATTACTGTATTACGAGTAAATGGGCTAGATAATAGATGTTGACAATGAAACTCTCAGTCTGCTTCGTGAGCGTATATTTTTTAAACCGATAGCTAAACAAAATGTATATTTTAAAAACAAAGAAAAAATATAAAAATACAAATATTGAATAATACAAAAACTAGCCAGGCCACAACAATAGGCGCGGCTGCGTGTGTGGGTGGCTCCCACGCACGCGTTGCACAGGCCGCCACGTCTGGGATTGCCCAAGTAACTCTGGGCAACCTCCATTGGCGCGAAGCCCAGTTGTAAGGCTGGGCTGCCTGGAGGTGACCTGGTGAATTGCTCGTGCAGAACCCAGGTTACCCCTGTGAAGGGCAATGGAGTTACCGGGGAGTTTTAGTGGGTATTCTCAGTGCCGCTCTATTGAGGTACTGTGTGAGCCCCACACACGCCCGTCGCTTAGCCAGTGGCAAAAAAAAGGCCACAATAATAGGTATGAGTGTAAGAAATGAAAAAATCATCAAATGAATACCACTTGAGCTCTTTAACTTATAGCTCTTTAATTTCTTAGCTCTTTAGCTTTTATATATATATCTGTATTCACAGAAATATAACAATATTGATTCATAAAGACAATTATTACGTAAACCAAAAATATCCCTCCCTCTCCCTTCCTACTAAGGAGTACGCGTGCTCGTCTACGGAGTCACTTCTTCATTGTTGCCACGTCTACTGCGCACTAAGATTTTGTGACTCCTTTCTCTGTCGCACAGCTAGAGCGTGGAATTCCTTACCAGCACACGTATTCCCACTTTCTTACAACATGAGTTCCTTTTTTGGGCCGGCAAGGTGAGGGTGGCTAGGGCAGTATGTCGCATGCTTCACTAGCTATCTTCACATATGGATTCCTCGACTGCTTATTATCAGGTGGTGTCGAGTCATTTGCTGAGTTTTATAAAAAAAATATGCAAATTTTTTGGTTTTCGTAATTTTAATTAGATTTTTCTTAAATTGTCTATGGATCAAAGATAGCTGGTGCAGCATGAACATGCCAGAACATGTTTTTCTGGTTTTTTATATATTATTTATTATCTATATTTTTTTAAATATAAGGTCGCTCTTTGTACAAAACTAGTTACATGTTTTTGTGTATTTCTCTTTTTCAATTGACTGATGTACAATAAAGATATATTCTATTCTATTCTATTCTAAATGTACTGTAGTCCAAAAGTTTACTTGTAACACGTGTTTCTAAAATGGACTTTAATATTACATAATTTATTGATAACCTTCAATAGATTTAATCAGTTAACAAACCGTGACTCCCACCACACACCATTAGATGTAACGACGAGTCCTAAAACAATTAATTCCTTCTCCCTCTATTGGCGCATCGTATGTGGCTATTAGGGTGGCTACAGACTAGGATATTAAGTGGTTTTTTTTAAATAAAGTAAAGTGCCAAATGCTTTTTGTTAACTTGCTAATTGCCTTAGAATGTCAAGATAATGATTAAGAATTGTTTATTTATTGTAAAAATTAAAGATGACAATTAACGAATTAAAAAAAACAAAAAAACCACAAGCACATTATTTCTCTTTACAGATAATGTTAATATATTGTGCGTATATGTGTATTTATACATTTATATATATGGGTAACCCCCCTCTACCTTTCGTTGTCACTTTTCCCATATGTAGGGCTGCTGGAAGAGATTTCTTATAGAAATAAGCAGTACCTTTGTACAATCCTCTGTTATTCTGTTGTGTTCTTTTTAATTATCTTTGTGGGTACATAAATTGTTCAATAAATAAATAAAACCATTAATAAAATTAAATTTACTATTATTTAACAAAAATGATAAAATAATATCAATTAAAACCACTAAGAATTCGCGAGGATATTACAACAATTTTTATTCACCAAACATAAGAATCACGAATACCAATATTCATCATAACAGAATGTATAATACTTAGACTAGATGTTTTGAAGTCATAATCTGTTGCAATTTTATTTATTTGTTCGCATTACAAAATGACAGAAATACCATAGCCTAGATTACAATGCTAGATTCACAAGACATGCCAAAATCAGTGTGTACATACAAAACGCAATCAATATTAAACACATCACATCGGTACAAGAAAATGCTTTCAACGCGTGCCGAAATTAAGAAAAACGTATTTTACAAAGCGCTTTAAGTCGTGAGTGATTGTTCTTTTAGAAATCACAAAAAGGATTTAAAGTTAAGCAGTAATATATTTCGTGTGATTGTAAATATTTTTCTCGATACAATGGTAAATATTTTCAACGAAATCGCTAATTGCAATCTTATACTAATGATGATATTATGTTTAGAAACTTGATACGCACTTGTTTTGTTTAATGGTCAGTTACGATAACATGAAAATATTGTTTTGTTCTGTGTTTGTGTTAGGCCAATTAACTGAATGTTAATTAATATCATCTCAAAAAACCATTTTTTTCTGAATGATATTTTTTACGAAATAAGAAATATGTGTGGTTTTTAGAGGTTTGATTTTTCAACATTAAAATATTTAAAAAAAATACCTATATTTAATCATTACCTGAGGAGCTCGTTGGCTTATAAAGCCAAATAATGGCGCAAAACTTCTCATTAGTAGCTGTCATGTTGGCGATGTTACGTTATCTAGATAGTTACTCAAATACACTTATACTATAATATATTTTGTAGAGTTGGTGTACATTCTGCGTAGTATACATACAATGTTAAGCCAGCTACTTGGTTCTAGTTACAGATTGTTTCGTTGAAAGTTATGATAATTAATGACTGGATAATTTTTTATTTTGCTTATTCATGATAACAATTATATATGGTAAAAGAAAGAGATGCGTGTCCGATTACAGGTATATTTGTCGTAAGTTGTTTTTCATAAATTTTTGAGTCAGGATAGATCTATAAATGAGCTAATTATACTGTTCATTAGTACTAGGCAACATTACACCAACCTACTAAGTTAAACACATTATTTAATCAGTTTTCGATCAAGCAGGGATATATTTATTAAAAGAGCAGTCGACAAAAATATGTACCGACCAAAAGTATTTTACCATAGCTCATAGACATTGAATTAAGTACAGTTTTTAATTAAAGACTCTCTATGACTGACTATTTTAACGATGACTTCGTTTTTATTCCAAATTGTGACAATTCGTGGTCACGCATCAGCTCCGTTTATTACTGAATCTGGTGTTCCTCAGGGTTCCAACCTGGATCCGTTGTTATTTTTAATTTTATGCGATACTCTTTTTAAATGTGAATGTCTGGCATTTGCGGACGATATGTACATAAAATCTGCGAGGAATTTGCACTTCAATAAGATATTAATACCTTTACCGACTGTTGAGATAATAATAATATGTCTTTATATAAAACAAATGTCATAAAATTTACCAAGAGATAAAATATAACAGCAGTTCTATATAATATTAATTATTTAGTCATATGGGAGTTTGGATAGACGCGAAACTGTCCCTTACAGTACATTATGATTATATAATACTAAAATACAGAGTAATGGGCTTTTAAATTGTTTGACAAGATATTAAAAAATTAAAAGAATGTAATTACGAATATTCGTACGTAATCGTAATACACACACATATATACGCTATCCTTTGTTCATAATCAAATTAAAATCATAACTAACCTAATTTTCCTTTCTGTTTACTATAATAAATTTTACTTTATTTACGATATTATAACATAAAATACAAATGACGACAAACGTTAACTAAGACAACAATTCAATTATATTCACTTCTCTTCTGAGCCGCGTTCAATATCATTAAATTGTAGAGAACGACACTCAGGCTTACAATCGCGACAAAATGGGAATCACTATTCTCTTACAACAAATTAATGGAGTTTCTATAACTTATTTAATAAACCTCTTTACAGTTAATTATTTTGAAAACTACGCAGTGGTAACACCAGAGATAATTTGTGCCAATCGCTGTCTTTTATTTTTTAATTTATTCCTTTTTGCAGACATGAGTATGCTTTTTAGCAAAACCTTGTTAAATATTAATTTTTATTTCTAGACTGACTGATGATAATAAGGAGAATACAAATAGCTAACTTTAAAGCTAACCAAGAAGGTTACTTAGCTTCTGTTCTTCGGCTTCTCCGGAATGTATATCCAGTATTTTTTAGGTTTTTGTTGTAGCGAGGGCGTTCATTAGGCGCGGTTGTACTTTAAAGGTGACACGAATATTAGTTACAAATTATTAATATTAACGAGAAGTACCTAACCACAAACTAAGATCCTTATTATGAGCTATGGTTGTAAATATTTCTACTGTCTGCGATGTCGTAAAAATAGCAATAGACGATAGCCATTATATAAATCAAAGAAATCTAAAAAGCCTTTAACCCAATTAATGATAACCATCAACTATAGATATATGGACACCTTATAGACATTCTGGAGACAAGAGGTATTAGTATCCCCAAGCATGAAGCTAATGTTATGACAGGTATAACACTGGCTTCTTTAAGCTTCAATGTAATAAATAAAGAGATATAAAACGGGTCTCATACTTTAACTGACAGGAAAATATTTGAAAAGATTCCGTCTCATGCGAGAAATAAAATTGCAGAATCTTATAACCGCATTAACGATTTCCACAGTTGTGAACTAAAATTATGGTTGTTTTGTGGAATTACGTTATTATGCAAACCATACCCAATGTTGCCGAAGAAGGGTCAGTTTTATTAAAAATTCATATAGACTGTAGTCTTTATAATACTCTGTTTTGATTTCTATTGGGTAACCAATCTTCTAAAGGTATTGGTGATCAAACAGCGAGATAAAAATTGAGGTGAGCTCTCTTGTGTAAGAAATGATAGTGAACCAATGAGTAATAGTATGATGGCTTATAGAAGTGAAAAGGCCAGTGAATAGATCATTGGAACGATGGTGCAATGACATTCAACGAATGACAGGACTTGATAGCATGAGGCTGAGACACAGTAGTGGGTTAACTTGGGCAGTGAATGAAAATGAGAATGATATTCCAACGTGCTATGAATATTAATAGATTGCCATCAACCATTACACTTATAATCATCCTTGGGGACTTCACAAAAATATTCAGCAATGTCATACTTGAATAAAGTGGCCTTGACAGGCTTACTAGAATTCCTGCTGTAAGAATAATAGACTTGAGTTTTCCAATGGCTATACAAACTGAAATAAATCCTATTTCAGAGTATTATGCATCTGATATTCCCTCATATTAGACAAAAGGATATTAAATAAAGCCTTTTTTTCGCGAATTCATATATGAAAGTGATTTATTACAAAAAATATCTAAAGCTCACGAATAAAAGAAGATTTTTAATATTTTACTAGACTGATAAGCATTTCTCTTTATTATGTACTGAGAAAATATTTACTCTCGCTAGTCGAAACTGCTCTCGGCGTTGTTATATTGGACTTATATGCGAAACAATCTATCATGTTTTAAATTTACATAACTGATAAAAACGGAATTGAATAAGGCTGGAATATAGGAATCTTAGAAATTAATTATGAATGAAAATTTAGCAATGGTAAGTTTCAACATAATTGACTTGGCAGTAAGAAGTACCCAGATGTTTATTTTTTTATACAAAGTTTATTATTTACAAAGAATTGTTACTGGCTGTACCTTATTTTTGAATTTGTTTATTTGCTTAAGCAATTGTATAATATTGCAAACCAATAGAAGTTGAACGGAATATATCTTTGAATATTATTAAAGACTAGCGGCCCGCCCCGGCTTCGTACGGGCGAAATTTATTTTTTAAACATTTGTGATAAACGTAGAGTAAATTTATCTCCAAGTAGTTTTATAAATATATTTTTTTAAGTAGATTTTTTTACAAACAGAATACTTTACGTATGCAATTATTTTATTATTATTTTATCCATAAACCTATACAGCAAAGCAGCCTAGCAGCCTCTCCTACTCAGAAAGCAATTTTTTCATTTATTTATATTGTTTTTAGTTATAATTTTCGATTTATTTCAATATTTTTTTTACAATTATACATTTATGTCAATACATATTTTAACACTTACTTACTTAGACTTATATTTTAACATTATACGTTTTACTTTTGTACTTTCTAAAATTTGTACATACATACATAGAAATTTATCTTCTTTATTATATTAGTATAGTTATTTTTTTAACATTTATTTTAAAAAGAATGTCCATACGTGTTCTTTTTTAAATATGTTTTGTTAAATAAAGCCTTTGTTTATCAGGGATAATGTAGTTTTCTAATGGTGAAAGAATTTTTGAATTGGGTCCATTAGTATTTGACTTCATTCGTTATACAATGACATAGTTGTATGTACATACAAATCTTTTCTCATTACAATATTAGTATAGATGATAAAAGTTAAACTCCAATGAATGTACGCTTATAACTTTAGAACATAATTCTTTTTTTGTTGAGTACTTTAGTGTCAACCCAAATTATTTTTAAATTTTTTAAATTTTTCAATATATACCATGAGAACATGAGAAGCCAGGGATAAAACTATCTTTGTAAACTTACATAGAAAGCACCATTGTAATTTCTTTTGATAGATCTGTACTATCTCTTTGAATAAACCGGAAAACACAAAGCTCGAAGTAGTCAAACGACTAAAATCCAATCTTATCCGACAAAAATAAATTACGACTGTAATAACACTGCGCACAAAAGAAATAAGCATAAATCGATGAGCGTTTGCTTAATAACGTTGTTATAGTCGTTATGAATTTAATAAACAAAGGAAACATTTTCATTTAACTGCATTAGTAACGACGCCGGCTCATGCAGTTATAGCGAGACCCATACTACGAGAAAATCGTTACTCTATACTTTTCGTCGTCGTTGAATACAAAGGTATATTTTATACTGACCAATACCTATGTTTGTGTATTAGATAAACTCGAATATTGATTCGGGTTATAGTTACTTATATTTTTATTACTGTTAAATATTCAATATTTGCCGTTAACAAGTATCCTTATCAGAAGCTGTGATGATGCTTACTTTCAGCTAAATGTCACAGTCAAATCTCCAATTTTAGGACGACAGGCGATTCAGTCAAATGAGTAAGATTAAAAATATAATTGAGGTTCCATAGTAGGGGTATAGTTAACAGCAACAGCAGAAACGTATAAAATCATAATTAGGATTAGTTTTACACTATACAAGGAATCCAATGCTAAGGCTTCCCGCAAGCTTTTGTAAAATAATCCGCTGAACTGATCCTATTTAATTGTTCAAAACTTAAAATTTTGTCTGACAGCTGG
Source organism: Acentria ephemerella (assembly GCA_943193645.1). Taxonomy (NCBI): domain Eukaryota; kingdom Metazoa; phylum Arthropoda; class Insecta; order Lepidoptera; family Crambidae; genus Acentria; species Acentria ephemerella. The sequence continues at coordinate 1,566,588 of OW971886.1, read as the reverse complement.
CTTTATTCCGACATCAGAAACAGTTACCAGAAGTTCACTCAGACATTGGCCAAATTTTAACCGATAAATTAAAGCTTGAATGAAATTGGTTTTCAAATATGAACTTTGGAGAAGTCAAGCTGTTCACAACTCAAGTAACCCGAGATTCCACTGCCTGATTCTGCGAAACTAATATGGCAACACCGGGCGGATATTTAAATGTTATTTGTGATTTCTTCTTCTCCGCTAAACTTAGCGCCGAAGCCGTGTTATATATTTTATTTCGTATATTGTGTGGTAGTGTAATTTTTGACGTGAAAATGACGTAGTTTCATACAAAACAGGAGCGTTACATCGTGAAATATAATATATAGAATACATATTTAACCATTAATTCGTGGCTTTCTATTCACGATGTGGCCGTATGAGATGTAATTCCCATTGCTTTCCCTGCAATTGTAAGAACTTAAAAAAAATTAGCGTCAAAGCGAGTGAAAACGATCATAGCAACTTTGACTGTGAACCTGGTTTTTGTTATATTATCCCCAAGCCATCCCAGTTTATAAACCTCCGACAATTCTATAAGGTTTAACAGCTGTTACTCCAAATATAGAACAAAAATATAAAAGTAAAATTCGGTAAACAAGGATTTACGATCCTTGAACAGGATTGAGTAAGAATATACTTAGTATGCTTGCTATATCTCCGAATTCCTTTTGATAACATGAGCATGAGAAGGATCAGTAGAGTAATATTTATTATTAACCCTCTTAACTTATTTGAAGTTCTGATAACTCCTACCTCAGGCTGGATTTACGTTAAAACCTATCATTAAATTCTTAGTTTAAGCCTTGTATTAACCTTGCCTTGCCTTTTTTCTTGTTCTAACGTTCAGCGAATTCACTAGGCTTTGTTTGCAAGTGTTGTTTGATAACATTAACAATTTTTTGTAATGTTTTTGGTTTCACCGGGATACATAAATAACGCGTCGCTTTCTGTGCCCATCACTATTATTAAAGTTGGTAATTGTAATATCGCACTTACTTTGTTTACAACGAAATATTGTTCTAAATTTCCTATTTATAATTTTCCGATATCTTTATTTAAATCTCACTGATTTTACTGATAGACACTGTAATGTAACACACACACGATTTTGTTAATCCTCGTCGCCACTGATGTATACGGAGAGAATAATAAAACGCGTCTCGATATTATGAATTAATTAGCAGACTGACTCATATATACAACGACCACTTACCCACTTTACACAGTACATATTACAATATTAAACTTTGTAAAAAATATTAAACAGTATTTTTATAACACTTATCATTTGCTTTTTATTGTAAGCAGAGTGACGAGATAAATAACGTAAACAACATGAGACAGTTCATTAATTTTCTAAAACGGTAAATCGTTTTTGTGACAAACCGGGGTCGCTGCAATCCGTATTTTCTTTTTCGTATAACTTCGCTGTGATAAATTGTCGAGGGATTTACAAGCAAACAATGAGTGGGACGCGACTGTTGTTCTTGTGGATGTAGTTTAAACGTCATTTTGAGAAGATATTTTATTGATTTGACTGTCAGTGTCCAATTACATGACGTAATTTTAGGGTTTGAATGTTTTCATAAAATATTTCTTTGTCGAACCGCCAGGGCGTGGAATTCCTTACCGCCACACGTATCAGTAATTGTATACATTGGTACAGACTGTTAAAATGTAAATTTGGGGCTCACAAGGTGGACGTGGCTATGGGGCAGTATGTCGTATGCTGCACTAGATATCTTCGTGTACGGACACTTGCTACTGCTTATCAGGCTGTAGAAATATTTATAGCCTTCCTCGCTAAAACCATCCATATACAGTAATATCTGTCAGACACAATAGATTCTTCATGAGCATAAATCTTTAAGCGTATGCTTTTCTGCTATAGACCCATCACTCATCAGCTATCTTAAAATTATCGGATATCTTCACATATAGATGACAGTAGCTGAAGGTAAGCAATAGGAGGATCTACTGCTTACCATCAGGCGGTGTTGAGTCGTCATCTGTGATTTTCATTAAATAAGATTCTGTAGTGCACAAACTAAATTGAATTTATGTTCAGTATTACTCTTTCAGTACAGACGAACAAAAGACAGATGACGGGTGACGTCATTTGGCGTTCCTTAAATGGCGACTTTTAAGCGTTTTTGTCTTAACCTAACTAGACGTTCTATTAAGTTATTCTATCCGTTCTAAATGAATTGGTATGAAAGAGATGTTAGTTCTTGCACAACAGGCTTCATGCAGGGTCATATAGGGATTATTACTATAGATGCTTAACTAATATTTTAATATAATACGTCGATTGATTGTTACTCAAAACACTATGATTAGTGGTCATTTTAGTATATTTAGCCGTAGTACTAAACATAAAATTATAGTCTAGATATTAATAATTCACATATTCCTGTCACAGGTCTGCTGGTATAAATTTGGATAGAAGTAAGCAGTACTTTTGTACTCAATTGATTTATGTCAATTTCAATATAACCGTTTATGTGTAGATAAATAAATATTTTTGGTATTACAAATATTGTTAATAATACAAGCACTTGTTTTGCACTGACATATATATTTTCTTTTTTTTCTATTTACAATTGTGGTATAACTAAGTATAAATAACAACATGGTATAAAATGTGATATAAAAGTAGTTGGTCGTGAACAAATATGCTGTTATAATTTCGTAGTAATTTGTAGCTATTCTACAAAATTAAGTTAAGTGTAATGTGCAAGACATATTTGATGATGTTTCATAATTATTGAGAAGAGTTTTTCAGACTATCAGATTTCCAGAAATTTTGTAGCTTGTAACTTGATAATACTAGGTCGATTCTTCTCAGCGCGGCTGCGTGTGTGGGTGACTCCCGCGCACGCATTGCACAGGCCACCACGTCTGGGATTGCCCAAGTAACTCTGGGCAATTTCCATTGGCGCGAAGCCCAGTTATAAGGCTGGGCTGCCTGGAGGTGACCTGGTGAAATGCTCCGCAGAACCCAGGTTACCCCCGTGAAGGGCAATGGATTTACCGGGGAGTTTTAGTGGGTATTCTCAGTGCCGCTCTATGGCCTCATAGACTCACTGAGTGAGCCCCACACACGCCCGTCGCTTAGCCAGTGGCGGGTAGGTCCGTAAATGGATTCCTCCTCGTAAAAAAAAGGTTGATTCTTCTCAACGAAATTTAAACAATTTTTTTAAATAAAAGCTCAGCAAATGACTCGACACAACCTGATGATAAGCAGTAAAGGAGTCCATATGTGAAGATAGCTAGTGAAGCATGCCAAATACTGCCCAACCCACCCTCACATTAAAAGTGCTTTTTACGCCTTTTTTAAAGGAACCATGTTGTATGAGGTTCTTCTCAAACAACATGGGGTCCTTTAAAAGAAAATACTTGTGCCGATAAGGAATTCTTCGCTCTAGCTGTTTATTTAAATAAACTTGTTTAACTTGGGTGACTAATTTTATTGTCAATTTAAACTTAAACGGATAGTTTAGAATAAATTTACTAGTAATAGACGCACGAGTGACATTTCAATCAGAGACATACATTTAAGAGATAGACAAACTAATACTATTGTTAAGTCTTCCAACTCCAAAATCCTTAAAGAGGTTGAAACTCAAATTCCAACATTTCTACCGAAAATGACTTTGAAGACTCAACAAAATGCAAAACAAATCTCATTGTTATTGTAATGCTATCTTATGAATCCTCTGTGCCATCAATCGGGATCTGTTTATCCCCTCCTTCCCCCAGAATGCTTAATCGGGACGTCATTACCATTTCAAGGGAATAATTACTTGAAACTGAGCCGTGGATTTGTACGAATCGAAATCTCAAGTTTTAATTAGAAAGCTTTCCAACTTAGATTAGTTATACCTTTTGCAGTTTGAAAGTTTAACCCTTCAGCTCATATTTGAAACCCTGAAAGAAGTTTTAGGTGTCGATGACTTGGTAACTCAGTAATAAATGTATACTAAAGTAGGTATTCATTTATCGTGTCAAATCTGACGGGCACAAGAAAAAAATTTCACCATTCAAACTTTTTATTAATTTCAACTGACTTCAAGATTCTTCTTGAGAACTCGATTCTATTGATATATGTTGTAAATTTATTTTACAACTTAAGAAAAGCGAGGACTTCAATAAAAGGACAAATGAAGAATGGAATAATTGACAGCATCTCTGAAATGTCAGCAAATGAATTTAAGGTACAAGGAATGACACTTGATAAATTATTGGAAAAATACAAGGAAATTCAAACAAAAATAGATAAACTTGTTGATCATAAAGAACTTGAAAATGAGCATGAAATTAGATTTTCAATCCAAGAAGAATTGATAACGCTGAAAGTAAGATTACAAAATTTTACAATAGATACCCCTTTAGTCCCGTCATTTTTGTTACAATTTTCATAACCTGTTTCAATTTGGCCAACGATTTAAGTATATATAATATAAATATTATAGAAGACAAAACTAAAAAATTTGTGGGATAATTTTTGCCAATGATGCTTAGATTTAATAAAAAAGGAACAAGCCAGTGAACAAGTTTAAACACGTTTTGACTCGGCTTCACCTCTGACTTGGCAACAGATGCATCACCAGTGGGCTTAGGAGCGATTCCGATCTTATAAAATGCCAGATGGTTCTGAGACACCAATATACTTCGCATCTAGATCATTGAACCTAAGTGAAAGACGCTATAGTCGATTAGATAAAGAAGCCACTGCTATATGCTGTCTAGAGAATTTTTTCCGGTATTGCTATGTCAGATAATTTATGCTCATATCTGGTCACAAACCACTGACATCTACTTTATATCTCAAGATCACTCTAATGCTGATTATCTATCTAGGTTTCCTACAGAAATAGTCGCAGTTAACAAGTTAGATAACACAGAAGTTAGGACCATAACACTGCCATACTGGTCCAAAGCGGCTTGGTGAATGAAAGTGGTTGCCGTTACAACTGGGGTCAACAGCTTAACGTTCGAGGAACTCAAAATAACAATTTTTTGATTGACCCTTCTGGGACTAACCATAGTGAAAGTTATTCGGAATCAAAACTAGAGCACTTCAGGTGTTTTATGTGAATATTTTTAATGAGCCAGGAAACATTATTGGTTGTTATTAAATTATGATTCCTAAGTCTTTTTATTTTTTTATATCTGCCAACTGAACTATATCGACGACTGTAGTTGCCTTTGTCGACAGAAACCATTGAACAATGTTGACGGCTGTTGTTAACTTCGTCGACAGAAAATACTGAACAGTATCGACGCCTGCAGATGCCTTTGCCTACAGAAATCACTGAACAATATCGTCAGCTGCAGTTGCATTTCTCGACAGAAAACACTGAAAAATAATAAGACATGAAGTTGCCTCTGTAGACAGAAAACACCGAACAATATAGTCATCTGCTCTACTGCTGAACGTAGGTCTCTCCTAATGCACGTTACTACTCCCGATTTCCGGCGACTATCATCTAGTCCACTACAGTCAGCCTACGAATATCGTCATTCCATCTTGTCCTAAGGCATCCTACTCTACGCTTCCCGAATCGCGATATTCAAGAACTTTACGATTCCAACGGTCGTAAGTTCTACGGCTAACACTACCTACTACTGCCATACTAGCCCACTGCCACTTCAGTTTTCTAATTTGAGTATATTTATATGTTAGATTTACACAGTAAGTGAATTATTTATCAGTGTACTCACTATATTAAGACATAGACCGTACTTAGCAGTAATTTCGGCACAGGTTCAGTGAATTTGTGTTGTAAAATAAAGAAATTCTTGGGTATTCAGTGGCAGCAAATCTTGGAGATTGGCAAACTCAACATATTAACTTATCATAGCTCATTAGTATTCTGTACAACAATGGCAATATATTGTGACCCGTCGCTGCGCCAATCAGCCGAAAAACCAACTTATCCAATAACGTATAGCATCCTTATTCTGGATAGAGTTTACGTTATTGCCAACTGAAAGGCTTCGATTCGGCGAACGCAAAACGGCGCACATTTCACATTTCTAAACGCCAGGTGACTTTCTACTCTCTTAGTGTTAAGCGAGCTAAAACGAACGAGATATTATAAAACAAATATTATGTTACACTGATGATACGGGCAGAGATGCAGTCAAAGATCTGAGAACTAAATAAAACTCGACTTAATTTAAACATTTAATCTGTTAGTCAGTGGCACTCTCCCGCGAGAGAATGTAAGGTGATGATCTTAATTTTTGTAACAACCTATTAATACTCCCGAGAATCTACAGAAACCTGATTTTCAGAATTGTTCGGATGCACGAGTCAAAAGCTTAAAGATTTAGTGCAGATTACCTCTTTTTCTCAATTAGATTTTTCCTTTCGTGATGGTGTAGTCATATTTCCGCAACTTTAGGCTTCCTTTTAAGGTTCAATTAAACTCTGTCAATAAAATTAAATATAATCCTATCAATACTAAAGTCAACGTTACATAATAACCCCGTCATCAATATGCCGTTCCTATTCGGTTCACGTAACCTTTTCGATAGAAACCGTATCTTATGTTATTAATATTGGGTTTTATTTTTTCATTAAATCTTTCTTCCTTTTATTTATTTTCGTATAATATATTTTCCATTTGATTATGTTCAATGGTTAAACTAAGGATCACTGGTGATAAATGTAAAAGCATTCAGTAAACTGCAAAACAAAGTTATATTTTTACAATTTCCTTAATACCTGGTTTGACTCTCTGACTGCTGAACGTCGAAAAAACCGCGAACAAATCAGTTGACAACGCAGTCTCAATTCAGCGCCGAAAGAGAATCTAACTTCAAAACTGTACGTTAGCAGATCCTAAGCTAACACTCGCTAAATGAATTCAAGCGATACCCATCCTTATATCTATAAAAATAAGGTTAAGGTTTGTAAAATAAACAAGATTGTCTGACGTTTTCAAAAGTTTGCCTCAACTTACACTTTTCGTTACCGCTGGTTGAAGGATTTATATTTTATCAAATAACTTCGACACCGACCTTTTCAAGGTGTTATGTGGATTATCTTCAAATATTATCTGTCGAAAATAAAGTATTTAAATATATATTACTATTACTATTATTAATATTTAGTACTTATGCCAGTTTAGACCTATGGACTTTTCAGAACGCGAGCTAGGAATGATTTGGTAAAAGAAATACTCAGGTTTTTTGAATAAATTTAAAACGTAGACTAAATATACTCATATAAGACAAGGAGCAAGCCAGCGAGTGGGCTCGATAATTTAAGTATTAATTGACATCAAAACATATTAAGCTAGTAATAAGAGGAATAGAAGAAGAAGAGATCGCTTTTAGCGACAAGATCGCCCTTTGGACAAAATTTCTATTCTATTCTATTCTATAATTCTTTCACATACCTAGTGAATACATAACATCCTACATTGTCTTCGGCTTCCCATTTGCCAAACCAACCCCAAATTTAAAAGAATACAGGTGGACTGCTGTAAGTGCATCATATGTAAATCAAAGGTTATTAAAAATCAATCACCCTAGCTTGAGCAAGCATTATACTTTTGAGAGTTTTAGTTCATCACCATGAGGCCTTCTACTTATGTTATTAATATTAATCTAAAAACCATTTTCTCTTCTTTTTCAATACTAATCAGTTGATTTGTAAGTGTTGGTGTTTTTGTAATCGGATAAGAAGTTTAATTTATTTATGACAAAAGGAGACGGTTATTTTAGGTGTAAACCCTTTTGGGGAATTTTCCGTACGCTGTCTTAACTGTAACATAGCTTAAATTTTGCCTCTAAATTTTCGAATCTATATTATGTAAATGTGTGGAATTGGAAGTGTCATAAAATATTTGTAATCTATAAATTTATAGTTTTTGTAACCGTAAAAAGGTTTGGGAAAAAGCTAGTATTACTAAAGCAAGTGTAAATTTGATTTTTAATTTTTAAATTAAAAAAAAAACAACAAAATCTTGATTTTATATAATACCTACAAAGTAATTATATTACTTTATCTAATTAAACAATCTCAAATGTATAATTACGACAAGACAAGGAGGACGTTTAAAGATATTTTACAAAAAGAAAACAAAGCAGCCATCGATAACAATATTTAGTTTTAATCTTATATAAATATGACAATATAATGTCAGAGTCTGATCATCATATTAAATATTAAAAATTCTAATTTCATCTTTTTGTTGTAAGGTATCAAAGGAAACACAATTAAATTTAACCTCGGCTTTCGGACAACCCTATTTCAGGAGACCGAAATAAACTCAGTAAACAGCTACGATAACGCGCCGAGTGCGGCCCCGGTGTCACATCAGCAGAGTAATGCCAGCACAGGGACGCATTCGGCCTTTCTTCCCGGGACTTTTAGTTCCGCAAAACATTACCGTGTCGTATGTTTAACGAAGTTTGTTATTAGTGACGTGTTGGGAGCACGGTGTAATGTGCTTTTGTTGTTAGATCGCCGAGGTAGGGTTACGTTCTTTTTAAATTGGCCGGGTGCTATCACGTTCCCGTTTAGAAGTTCACTTATAAGTGTAATGTTTGAATCACCATTAGGAAGTTTTATGTGAAGTGATAAACTTTGTTCTTGTATACATAAATCTTGGGCTTAAATGATAAAAGTATAGGCTCTGATTGTTGGAAGATGTTTTGTTTTCGTCAGTGATTCTTTTTTTTAAATATTCATATATTTATCCTTTTTTATTGTGACTGATATATTGTATTAAGCTTATATTACTTGATTATGTCCCATATAAAGTTTATCTTCTTTTATTGAAGTCCAATTAAAGAATGATAGCTAAATCTATATCGTATCGTCTTTTCTGGTTTGATTAAGTTTCATAATTGTATAATCCATAAAATTTCCATAAACTTTTAATATTAAACCAATATAAATATAATATTAAACATTAACAAAATATTTAATATCGCTGTCGAACAGAGTTGCTCCGCGATGAATACAAAATACCACGCTGTGACGTCATACTGTATTACCCGTTTCTTAGGAGCGTTTTGGGCGAGTCCAAAAATGTGCTATCCACATTTTATTATCTAGGGGAGTTGCCATGGTGTCGAAACAATTAATTAATAGCAATTAAAAGACAATTTATTGAAATATTGTTTATTTTAATATATTTTATATTAGAAGGGGGGGGGGGGGGGGGGTTATATAGTACAACATTCCGTTACGTTTTGATTCATTCAACTTATTCATGTTTAGCTCCCACAAAATTGGTATCGTCATTACAAAATTAGCTAGCCACGACGTGACTCGAATTTTTGTGATGTTGGAATAAACAACGCTTCGCTTTAAATTGCTTTACTGTTTTTTAATGAAGAACCTTATTTTAAAAGCATACTAAAACAATGTACAGTAATTTTGAGATTTCTATTAATTGTAAAAATATCCTGCAAATTCACAGATGTGAGACATTTCTTAGCGTAGTACATTTCTAAACTTTTACGTAACGTAAAGAAACAAAAAGGCTTAAGTTTGATATATATAGCCCAAATTAACCATCGCTAAGAACTTGCGTTATGGATCTAGATAGTAAGTAATATGTCTATAAATATCATATAGATACAAAATAAACACTCAAGCACTTATTGAGACTTTTTAGGCCAGCAAGGTGAGGGTGGCTAGGGCAGTATGTCGCATGCTTCACTAGCTATCTTCACATATGGACTCCTCTACAGCTTATCATCAAGTGGTGTCGAGTCATTTTATGAGCTTTTAATATAAAAAAAATATCCAGGACAAATATTTGTACTCGTCATACAAATATCTGTTCGTACTGGAAAAGATTAGATTGAAACCCGTTACCTCTAGCTAAGTAGATAAGGGTACTAATCACTCGAGCTGACGGCAATTAAAATGTATAGAAAACATCGTCAAAAACTAGAATTAGAGTCTCCTTGTCTTCACAAACTTTCATATTTTTTTTCTTACCAATATAAATCATAAAAAACATATAATAATAAAATATTCAAAAATCGAATTCGTATATATATTTTTTGGTAATATTTATTAAGGGTACACACTATCCCTGCTTTATGTATTATATAACTAAGGCTAGAGTTGACTGGAAGAGATCTCTGAGCGATAAGCTCAACCTTGTACAAGTTATTTTCTTGTTTATTGTGTGGATATAGTATAAAATTCGTTTTGTAATCTGTATATATTATATGTTAAAGCCATTGTAACTAATCTGGATATTAGGCATTTTAGCTGGATATTATGCACAAGAACTGGATATTATGCGCTTCGCCGCCGCTCCCGGAGGATGCTAGCTAATCTACGATACTATCATTTATTTTCTACCAGCTTCCTCAAATTATAACTAATGATAATAACGTAAATATCATTTATATTACATAATATACATATTTGCAGGTTAAACTGTTTTACACAAGTTAAATGTTACAACCGTTTTGTATAACAGGTTTTTAACCCATTATACATTATATTCAGATTGATCACATTGGCTGTAGTAATTACATGTCAGTAACATATTATTGAATCGCAAAATAATTTTGATTTAACTAGTAGATTTCTTAAACATCTCATAAAAGGTCAGGGTTGCCTAAATATCTGCATAGTCCAAATTTTAAACGAACCTTTTTACAAAGCTTTGACATTTTAATAATAATAAAACGCAAACATAACCTCTTAGCGTGACAAGCAAAGAACTCCCGCAACATTAATTCGAGTCCATTAATTACGTAAAGAACTTGCTGACAGTCAGAGCCATAAAAATTGTCGAGGAACAAAAACGAAACAAACAGAAATCTGCAGATTTCCTCGTTTCCTTTGAGAAGACAAAAACCCTCATCGCGGCCCGACTCGAGCTGTGTAACGAAGCGTGAGTGAGACCACTCTTAGAATACCGAGCGTAAGGTATGCAATGTGTAAACATACAGTACTCTGAAACGTTTTTAACTGCAGCGGCTTTAATTAGCCAACAAAGTTGCGAAATCTCAAAAGTAAATCTTTCAGCTTTGCCGACAAACTAAAGAATAGAATAGAATAGCATAGAACAGAACAGAACAGAACAGAACAGAACAGAACTCACTTGATGGTGAGTGACGTTAAGGCTGAAGATGGAAACGATATATATCCAGATTCCCTAACGACAGACGACCTGGTTCTCGTACCTCTAACTGTCGGAATACAAAAATGTTGTTAACACTATTGTTATAAGGGCAGGCTTAGGTAAGGTTCTGGTAGCTAGCCAGGCGGACTAAGACAAATACCTTCCACCAATTAAACTGATCAGAAAATTTCTGCTCCCACTGGGAATTGAACACCAAATCTCTAGAACCGAAGTAGGTGGTCTGAGCTACTAGATCACAGAGGCGGTTAAACTATTTGTAGACCGAGTACATATTTCTAAAAAAAAATATTTGCCATGGTAATATTTTTGCGGAAAAAGTAATGGACATTTAAAATTGTTTAGATTTTTAAACGTGCACAACTTTTTTATCCACTCATTTTCATGCGCGAGTTATTTCAGATAAAGGAATTTAAGCGAAGGAGTTCTACAATCACTTAGTCAGGAACACGACAATTCAAATTTATGTCAAGTGCGATTTATGCGAGACCTCATCAACAGAAAAAAGAGTTCAAAATAAAACAAAAATCTTTAATTTGGTTATAAACGGGCATGTCCGCGAAAGAACTTCGTGTGTTTTCCCTTGACATATCTAGAGCGGTTTTCCCAAGACGAAGATAGCTAAGCGGTTGTCGACCTCACAAATATCACACTTGTGCTGTTTGTGAAGTACTAAGGATCTTACTAATAAAACCCTACGCGATAAGTCATCCTTATTCATTATTAATTTTTGAATGAATATAAAAACTTCATTGTTCTCCACAGATTAAGACCCCTGGTAGGGGTAAGTAATTAACAGATACGCTTATACTTGACGTTTAATAAGTGAGTAAAATATATGATTTTTATTGTGATGACACAAATATCTAAGAACAAACAAAACAAAAATAAAATGTGATACTCGTGACCTCATTTGGCATACACAAGATTTAATTTTAGATCTGAAGTAAGAATATGTATAAATCTGTACCAACTACCCATGTACTATTCGATTGTACTAGGAGGTCCAAGAATTATTTAAAACTGTTTTTAATTAACAAAGTCTTTTCCATTATTATAAGTTGCAATATCAGATGCATGCTAAATATATAAACTACAAAAAATCATATTTTTTTCTTCGATGTGAAAAATTAATATTTAGATCGAGAGCGTTAATTTTAATTTTAAGCGCCATAAAAATCAGAATGATCCATCAAAAACTTCTTTCTTGGATAATCATTGTTATGTTTTGTCGCGTTTTTACATGTGTACATACTTATGGCGGGGATTAACCATCGGCCTATAAGAGCGTATTTCTTTCAAAATTGTAATTGTGTGTGCCCAAAATATTAGAAGTACCATCTGTAGTAGTTTATTATAAGGTTCAACAAAAAAGCGTAATATTGATTGTTATTCATGGGACAAAAAAAAAACTAATTCGATAAAAAACCGATTCGCGATGCTTGATCAGAATTTAAAGCATAATTTCACAGTATTTTTTTTATTTTATTCTGTTACAAATAATTAAATGATTTTTGTAATAAATTTTCTAATCTGTTAGCGGCTTAATGCAATAGTGAACAAGTCAAATTTAGGAAATTGGTATTTATTCCTATCTTACCCTAAATCTTAATCGAAAGTAGAAGTGTTTCTACCAAAACCCTTACACCAAATCAATAACGCTTAAATGAATCAACAAATTTATATCAAGTTAAAGATTAAGGAGAGAGACTTAACAAAGTATGTAATTAAGATATCAAATACTTACTTTCGAAATACGAGATGCTTAGGTCTTCAAAATAAAAGCTTCAATTAAACTCATCTTAATTCAAATTCAGTTTAATGGAAACAGAAATAAAATTAATAATGATCGTAATAATGAGCCGAATCCGATATATATAGTGCCTTAAACTTTTTGACCGTTGTTATGGACTTTACCGTTATTGAGTCAAGTGTTATCACTTTAAAAAAACTTACCAACATTAGGGGGAAAAACTCCTCACTCATTTAAGAAGTATTTTTATGTTCATACTTCCAAGTATGTGATCCTTAGAAGCTTACTTTTTTCTTTTGCGTTAAGGTATAATAATTATTCATCTTCTCTACACATTAACCACTGTTGAATCAAGGTCTATTGTTTATGGTATCTCATGGTTCTTAATAAGCAGCCTCCATTTAAGTTCTGACAACTACATATTATTAATTAATATACGCTGTGATATTATTATCTCTGGTTTTTTAGTATGACGTACGGTTTTTCGGTTTCTGGTTTTCCAAGTTTTAAAATAATTCATCAAATTAGACCAAGGTAGGTATTTTTTACTTACTCGACTGCATTAATAGATATACGGACATTGAAATTTATAACATATACAAAATACTGTTTAATAAAAGTATAATACTTACCGTTGTTAATTTAATTCGTTAGCGGTACTATCCTTTATTTTACCAACTTTTATTTCATTAACTACCGATACTGAAGTATATTTTGGTAACACTGTTTATAATTTTGTTTTTAGATATTTTTACTTAAATTTTACCGATATTGCGTTATATGCTTTCAGGACAAAAAGGGGAATTACCCGTACCTTATTAGCCAATCACGAATTAAAAGTGGCATTGGGTCAAGAAATGCTGGGCACGCCCATCTGCTCCAATTCTTACGTGACTTAAACTGCAACCAATGACAAAACCAAGTAATTCAATATGTCAGTTCGTTTTATTGAAAAATACTTAGTTTTTTTGTTTATTCATCCTTATTAACGAGACTCAGGTGATACAATAATATCGTACACCCGGAAACCTATAAGAAGGCTTGCCATAGCGGAAGGCACATGGCGCCTCAAATCAATCCAAATCATTTATTCTCATGAAACAGTTGTCAGATGTTAAAAAAAACCATATGAACATTAGGAATGAACTTTGATGGAATCATATATAAAAAAATTTTAATTGTCATTCTTAACATTAAAGTATTGCTCTCCATATGCACAAGACTGAAATATTTTCATTGGAATTCCATTGGGAACGCATTAAGTATCAAATTGTATATTCATACTACATTTTGGTTCGCGGTATTTGTGAGCCTGTCGGGACACCTCCTTGGAGTATCGAGCAGTGGCGTGAGCTTTTAAAACTAGGTTGTGTTGATAGTTTTTCGTTTTTTCTTAACTTCGTACATATTATTTACGACTAATTTATGACTATTTACGAATGTAAATTTTAATTGTTCCCACCAACAAGTCGGGGATCGTGGTAGGATGTGGTTGTTGATTGGTATCCTTATTAGCGAGACTCAAATGGTGCATTAGTGATGTGTTTTTTTCAATTTTTATTTGCATGCCATTCTATGTGAACTTTATATTCATCTGTGATGATTTGTGTCTGAGATGTTATTCTGATACATAGGGTATATAAAAGCAAACTTTCAAAATAAACAGACAAAAACAAAAAGGTTGCAAAGTATAATCTGTTTTGAGAGTACTGTACACCAAAACAAGAATTCCACAAGGCAGATTATTAAGACCAAACATTATTTTTAGAACGCTGAGAAGTTCAACATGATTGTTTTGCTGTCATCTTATCGGGTTGTTTAACGAAACCCTCATCCGGGTTGTAGATTTGGGACAAGCTTTATCCCTTGGGGCCAACTTCCAAATTAGATAAGCGAGCGGGTGACGGCTACAACGGGACTCTAGCGTTTTGAGGTCGATGTGTTTAGATGTTTCATGGGCGAACTGATGTCTAACGTTTTGGATATCGTTAAAGTGGATTGGGGTAGAAATTTTGTTGATTATGACAACACATCGTTAAATTTTATTGGGTCATCAAATTTATTTGGTAAAGGACCAATTTTAAAAAAATAAAAAGCACAACGTCTAGACAGCGTCTGATCATGAGCAGTAGAAGGAGTCTATATGCGACATTAGCTAGAACAGCCAGTTACTTTGCCAGTAAATCTAATAAGTCGAGTTCAAAGTAGAACTGCAGTATCTGTTATGCACGAAGGTGTGTCCAATTCAGCGTCACGATGAAGAGCTCTAAGATGCACTCATTTGTATTCAGCAAAAGGTCGACCTCCAGAGGTCTGTCTCATTCAGTATTCCTTTTACATGTAGTTTTGTTGTATAAAAGTTTAACGGCTGCAAATTCGCGAAGCAGAACGGGATATGGAGGCCAATCTATTTTTGAAAATAGGATTTTTTAGAAAAGAAAAAAAATCAATAATTGGCTTTGAAACCGTCGCTTTATTTTTTTTCATGTTCTCTTATTTATTAATTATTTTTACGGCTCTAGGTACAAGACTTTAAGCTCGCATTACTTATGAATTTATTCTTTCTTAAGTCGCCTTTTTATTGTACCCCCAATTCAACTAGAAATTAACTTCTCAACGGGCTTCACAACACTTAAACGTTTTTACAATGATTTTATATATTCTTTATCAAGATAGTGTTTTGTTTACATTATGTAAACTACTCTGAAACCATTTATATATAATTGCAGTAAAAAATTTGCTCAGATTAATGAAATATACACTTCTCTTATCTGTTGCTAGTGGTGTTCATAGCCATTAAACTCTTTTAGTAAAAACCCTTAATTCCGGCTCGAAGGACCAAAATAAGGTAGATCAAAAATAAAAATAAAAATTACAATTTATATTCTCTTAAAACCAGCCTTACTTCATTATTTCATTAGTGCTTTATAGCACTAATACTGCTACAAACAGTATGATAAATTAGAAGTCTAATGGAGTTTCATTAGTATGAACACCACATACCATCAGATGAAAGAAGTTTTTGAGCGAGTGTTTGTGTAATTTGTAATTATGATAAAGAGAGGTTAGCTCCTAGAATAAAACATAAATATGTAAAACTTGGCGATGCGTGTTATCTTTGCAACAGACGGGCACAAAAAAGGTTAAAATCGGTGCCAACCAAAGAATAATTAAATTATCATAATACTGCAAACACAGTATGTTGTATACTCCAACATTAGCCTTGCTTCTCATAATAATTACAAAAAAGATAGGAACAATAAGTACCGAAAAGATGAAAATCCTTTTTATGAAGCCAAAACAGTCTGCTCTAAATTCCAGCGATTGTTAGATCCACCCTGAATTGAAGACAAAAGAAATACACCAACATAGGTTTTTAAATATTCATATTTTGTAATAGAATCAAACGGTACACCAACGGCTACTCTTCTGTCGTTTTCTTGTATCCTGTCCATCCAAAGGTAGTCTGGAAGACGTCACTACTTAGCGATAAGACTATCCTTGTACAATAACCTCTGCCAGAGAAGAGGCAGAAGACGGCACAAATTAGGAGTCGGCGGTACCACTTCGAGTGGGCACGGGCAGCCTGGATGGCACTGAAAGCGTGACCGTGTAAGTCCACCTTAGAAGGGGGAGAGGGATCGCAGGGTTATGGCGAATGATTAATTTTTAGGTAGTCAAGAATGCGCTATCGTATAGCAAAAATAAGGTATAGAAAAGATCCCCGAGCAAGTAACAGCACACTCCCCCGTCCTTGTCCTTGTATAATGTAGCGTCTTTACATTGTATGTATCTATAATTTATAGGATAAAACAAAACCTTTTCTAGGTTCTGTCTGTTACCGCACAGTTCTTTAAACATTTACACATTTGTGCCAATATTTCAACTGTCACCTTCAAATAGTAAGTAAGGTTCTTTATATATTGGATAAGACGTGTAAGTTACATTTTTTTTAATAAAAACCACAGCAAATGACTCGAAACCACCTGATGATAAGCAGTAGAGGAGTCCATAAGTGAAGTTAGCTAGTTAAGCATGTGACATACTGCCCTAGCCATCCTCACCTTGCCAGCCCAAGTGTTTTTTCACGCCTCTTTTAAAGGAACCCATGTTATAAGAAGGAGGGAATACGTGTGCTGGTAAGGAATTCCATGCTCTAGCTGTACGACATTACTACTAATTTTATTGTTTTAACTGGATTTCACGCGTATGAACTGGAATAGAATCCGCAGATACACCTAAAAATAATTGCTGTCATCTCTTAAACATAAAATTTTAATTCGTTTTTTGTTTATAAATATAATAGCTGTGCCTGTAACTTCGTTCGCATGGATTTCGGAAAATATCGACATGTTTTACGAATTGTACTTTACTAGGTAATTTAAATTTTGATTTTATAGACCTATACACAAAGTATTATTTGGAAGGACAATTTTACAGCCATTTAATACATTTATTTTATTTGAGACAGTGCTATACAACAGTAATTTAAATCCATAACCAAATAATTATCTACTCAAGTAAAATTAACATACTTACCCACGTAAAATATATTGTACAGCTATTTATCTATATAATTAGTAATAATGAGGGATTATAATAGTGATGATGATGTGATGATTGTAATTTATCCCAAATTGTATATTGTAAACGTATAATTTTTTGTAGTAGGCTTCACTTAAAATTTGTTACTTAAAAAAACGTGTAGAATAAAAGATTCACTAAAATCCTTGAAGCCATTCCAATAGAAAGTCAAAAGGTGAGAAAATGACAGAATTAATTTCTAAATCTAATCATCTAGGTTAGAGAAACAATAGATCTAAAGAGGCCACATCGTACCACTTTTTATAATGCTAAACCCCTCCCAACAAAATTGGATATTTTATTAAGCTCCCTAAATCCCCTTAATAATGCATTTGTAAAAAATATAGCTACGTAAAAAGTAAACAAATTTATCCCTTGTGACTTAATAAGATTAAGGGTCCAAATTGAAGGTGGGTAGAGTCCTTAGTTTACCAACCAAACTTATGGTGACCATACACTGCATTGCAGTATATAGCTGACTGTTCGAACCGTTTCAATTTGAATACTGTAGCGACTGAAACTGAGGGGCATCTTTAAAAATAGATATACAGAAATTCAAAGCCGGACCGAGTACCTGTCTGTTTGCGAAGTGAAAATTGTTGATGGAATATCCAGCGAAGAGGGAACGTTATAAAAATCTTTTACAAAGAAAGAAGCCAAGCTTTTTAAATAGCCAACATAAAAATCACTGGGAGCAAGCAGGTTGGATACTTGATAAAAAATATCTTTATTTAATAATCCCCATACATGATTATGATCATAATCATTGCATGAGAATTATATCTCAATTAGGTATGTTGCACCATAGAATCAAGGGTGCTATGTAATTGTAATAACGTCGAGGTATTAACATAGCAAATATCAAGCCAATTGGGACAGTGTAAGAACTTTCACTGAGCCGATCATAATCCTCAAACGGCCATTTATGTACAAGATCAAACGCGTATCCCGCTTAGATTCGCTGCAACTATTGGCACTATTCGTGCAATCAGAACATGTTTAAACAAGCCGGCAGATACAAACGACGCGAGCAAATCGCGTCACACGTTCCGAACGGGATTTGCCTCAGTTTGCCTGTAGTTTAAATTTAACGATCAACAAGTCTGAACGCAGCCTTCTGCGGGATCTGGTTAAAGTCGCCAGAAGCCGCTGGATGCGGGTAGAGCAGGACCGATCTGTTTGGAGGTATTATGAAAAGTATTCGATGTCGTATTTACGTCGAATATTTACTTCGTAATACCTCCAAACGTTATTGGTAATGATAAAATATGTATTTTCAGTATTATTTTACAAAATATCAAAGAAAAGTTACGTTTTATTTATGTTTAATGTAAATTCGACTCCAGAAACAGTAATAATGCACAAATATCCCACCATTCTTAAGTACATACTTATTCACAGAATACAATCACATTTTACTTCTTTCTATACTAAAAACAAAAATCAAAGTAATTTTTAGGGTCACGTACCTCAAACAATCCTCAAAATCGTCTCTCCAATGTAGATACGTGGGCGCAAGACGGAGGGTTGTGGTCGCCCGTCTTCCTAGGCCCTAAGTGCGCTGCGTGTGTGGGTGGCTCCCACACACACTTTGAAAAGGCCACCATGTCTGGGATTACTCAAATAAGTCAGGTCTATCTCCATCGACGCGAAGCTCAGTTGTAAGGTTGGGCTGCTGATGACCTGGTGGATTGCTCGGCAGAACCCCAGGTGACCTGAACGGCAATACAGTTACCGGGAGTTTTAATGGGTATTCCCAGTTGTGCTCTGATTAAGCACTGGGTGAGCCCCACACACGCCCCCAACTATGACATTTGGTAAATAATACCGTTTTATACAAAAATATAAAAGTATATAACATAGTCTCCATTATTTAGTGTCCATTTTATTTGTACGGAACCCCTTGGTGGGCGGAACTGACTTTCATTTTTTCCGTTTTTTATTTAAACTAACGATACATAAAATATAGTACCAAAAGCTTATAATAGTCCTCTATAAATTAAAAATGAATAAATTCAAATATTTTATCCAGATTAAGTGCATATTTATTTTTAAGCATTCAAGTTATCCATTTATACTTTAAACTTGTACTAGAATAAATATAAATAAATTATGTAAATTGTAACTCTTATTACATTTAGTACTTTCTGTACTACATTAAAATGTCATTAAATTTTACGTGAAATGAACTTCAAAGAATGGATACTGTTATACTGAATACAACAACAAGAAACAAACATCTATAATTTTGTGACATAATTCATTGAATAATGAAATAATTTCTCATCCAATATGTATGTTTTTCATACAATACCCATTTATAAGCAGCCATAAAACAGATATATCCGTATCAAAGCAGTATTAAGCGGTCAACTGCTTGTTCTATTATTTTCGTATAAATTGATGGCTGCGTTATGGCCATGCCAGGGTTATTTAGTGGATAACTACTAGAAATATATGGCGCTGCTTAATGGGTTAGGGCCGGGTTTCAAACTGCTCATATACTTTAGTGGTAAATTCTGTTATATATACGTGCATAGTTCTATTAGAAGGCTTATTGTTTTGTGTCTAGTTTTTATAGGTTAATTTATATATAAGTAAACAAAAGTATTACAATTCGGTAACTTATGTATACGTCAATTCTAAGCCCAATTAGTAGCTCCCATATCATATATTTTGTAATATTTAATTATATTAATTAATTTTTAATTTTGTAAGGACTCCAACTCAAAAAGTCTTATATCTTCATTTAAATAGACTCATTTACTAAGTAATCTTTTAAATCGTCAAAACAGGGTATATGTATGAGAAAAATAAATAAAAGTAATTAAAGGTTTAGAACTAGTACTAGTGATAACTTTAAGTGGTTACTAACCGGGTATTTTCAAATTGTCCCAGTTATAGAATTTAATTATGTATTAAATTATATATTTTAAAGTAAAAACGAACACTAGTATGCATATTCCCAATGAACCCTACTACCGCGTCGACGAATTAGTAGCTGCAGAGAAGAAGCGGCGCAAGAAACTCTCAGCCTTTAGTATTTGTAATGACATTTACAAATTACTTATGTCACTATGTATTAGTATTACAAACATATTTTTAGTTTTACCGTGCGGTATTTTGTATATCGGTACGTATCGTGATTTATGGTTTGATTAAATTTAAATTCAGTTTGATTACAGCTTAAATTTATTTAAAATATTCCTAAACTTTGTAATAGCCTTTTTCATAATTTTTTTTCATATAGTCTTTAAATTTGTTCAGTTACTCTGACTGCCTCAGCTTCTCGTAGTACACTCAAAGACAATAATGAATACCAAGTAAAAACTGCTGAATATTAATACTAACAAAATTATTAGAAATAAAAATATGTTTTTTTTAATTATGTAGTATTTTTAGTAGAATATTTTCTATAAAATGTTCCCACATAGAAAATATCGTATTACTAATAAAAGAAAATAAATTTTCTTTAATTATTCTGTCCTTGTGGCATGACTTTCGCATGCTTCAATAAATTGGTTTAATTAACAATTAACAAACATTTAAGAAAAATGTCATGATTACTTACTCATATTAATCATCTATTAAATAATCTTAAAATTTTGAAAAACAGTTGAAAGTTCTTTAGATATTTGCTCCATAAGACCTACACAAGAGTGTTGAATCATTATATAGCAGAGAAAGCATTTCAAATCATATACGTACTTGTCCAATCTATCAAACTAAATATCGACCTCACTATGTCTAGCTGCTTTATCTAAAAGCAACCATGTTTAGATATTCGACGCAGATTTGTTACTTATTTTGAACGCAAACCCCCAAATGTCGGACTCTCTGATAGAAGTATGCTTTTGTTAAGTACTCGTATATTGTTAATTTTGTAAAATAATAAAGGTCTGTAAATATCTGTAGTACATTGAAATCCATCGACAGTGCATTAATTGTTGAGTATCAGAATAATTAAATATCTTCAGGTTCAGATAGTTTTGTAAGCTGTTTGTTTCCGTATATTTACATTCAATTATGGCGAAAACTTACACTTTAAAGTTCAAACCATGTTTTTAGATATACACAGTATTTTGGTATTAAGTATTAGTTTGGTTTATTTTGTTATTACGAAAACCCTAGAGACTGCAACTACGTCGCGACATAACGTCGCTAAGTGCCTTTTTTTGTTTGTAGCATGGAGAGTGCTCTGAAGAGCTCTTCGACCTTATCCCTCTCTCTCCTTTCCTACTCAGGAGTTACTCCTTCACTGTTGCCACGTCTCCTTTGCGCACTAAGAGATTTTGTGACTCTTTTCTGTGTCGCACTGCTAAAGCGTGGAATTCCTTACCAGCACACGTATTTCCTCCTTCTTATAACATGGGTTCCATTAAAAGAGACGTGAAAAACCACTTTTGACAGTGGCTAGGACAGTATGTCGCATGCTCCACTAGCTATCTTCACATATGGACTCCTCTACTGCTTATCATCAGGTGGTGTCGAGCTATTTAACATAAAAAATTAACATAAAGTTATGAAATGAGGATTTAAATTCTATAATAACCATTTGTACAAAAAATAAATTTTTGACTACAACCATGTTAATAAGTTACCGATACTCCCATAATTATAAAAACCATATTAAATCAGACAACCTAGATGTCGTACAAAAGAAATAACATAAAATATTATACAAAAGAGAGCTTAATATTTCCATAAAATGGATGAACAAGAACAACAATAAAACAATGTAATTCTGTTGTTGGTAAGATTTCCAACGGCGGACTGTCCCGCCGGCCCACTGACGTATGGTCATCTGATAATACGCTTTACGCGTTTATTATGGGACAAACTATGTCCGGGAGTAGAGTAACGTATTTACGAGCCGTTTTATTCCTATTTTCGGGGTTCTTCTGGCTGATAAGAAGAAATGCGGATTTAGAGTTGTTCCGGTAATTTGCCTTGTTGACAAAGATAGGGACTTAAGTGTTACATTAAAAAGATTACTTAGTAAGAGGTAAAACAACTGATCTTGAAATTTAAAATGTGTGAGAACTAAGATACTCAATTTAAACACTTGCTGGCTAGTTTTGGGTTTCAATAATCTATCGACGGATGGTTTGACTTACGAGGCGTTGAATTATGATATCGGACATAGCAAATGTCCAGTCAACGCCTCATCATCAAAATCTTCCAACAGCAGAAGTGATCTGAACAAAATGGTTTAGAAATCTTTCGCCACGATTGACTCCACAAAGGTTAAATCGAATTAATAATTTTTGCTTGATAAGCTTAGGCTTTGTCGGTATTAAACAAATAAATTATAAAAATTGGCTGAATGTGAGGAGTCACATGCGAATAAAATATTATATAAATTATTAAAAATCAAATTTTATTATCCACGTCCCACAAAGACTATAGGGACGGGGGAATACCCTTCGGCAGAACAGACCAGATGGCTGAGGGTCAGGATAATGGAGAGAGAAATCAGTGGACAATCCTGTGAAATGTGAACATTATTATTTATTAAATACTTTCCAATAATGTCATTTGTTTATGATATTGTTGGAAATACTCATGACAGACTTAGCGTGGCATGTGCCACAAATTACTGGTAATTGCTCCTAATGTATGCCTCTTACTGATTATCCAATCTGTATACACACTGTGAGCATTATAGTATTTCAATGAAATTTGATGCATCAAATATGCGTGACGAACCATTCGTGGCGAAACCAACGAGTCTGTCTGCCTCTCTTACATGCAGCAAAGTTGTTGGAGTAATTAACTGTTCTAGCCAGTCGAAAATAAGTACTCATTTCTAAATCAAAGGTCGGTTTGAATCCTAATTGGTGTACTTATTTTTTGATGGTGTAGTGAAGTGTTGATGTTATAGAAACATATCGGCCTATATAAGTATCCAGTTGAGAAAAAAGGTGTGAGTACTCAATTCTAAAACCATTTGGACTTACTGAACCATGAATTGTAGGGAACCGTGCTTCGACAGCAGCTCATGTATCGTTTGCCGAAGTTTCGGGATCAATTTACGCGGGTTTGTGACGTCATACGTGTGTATTAAAAGGCCTTTTCCTTTGATTTCCTCACGGATGTTCTCATTAGATCAAATGAAAGATTCAACACGGAGACCTACTTATATTGACCCCTATAATATTGATTCGTGTGTACATTCAGTAACCTGGGGCCAGTTATCACTAAATTATGCATAGATAGATAGATAGATAAAGTCTTTATTTTCATTTCTACATCACACACAAAAAAATAGATCCAGACAGTACATTGCTTAAAAGACAAACATTTTAAAATAGATGATATCAAAGATAAGTTATCGTTAGTGAAAATTTCCACGTATTAAGATTTGTCTTCTATTTAGAAGGTGCATTTGTCCACAAGCAGTTTTAATCCATTATTTTTACTTAACTCCTATTAAATCCTCTTAAAAGTAGATTTTTGTGAACTATATATTGCAGCGGTTTTGAATGTGCTGGCTGTTATTGTACTGATAGTTAAACATTTTTTGGAATTAGTATTGAGCTTGAAAATGTATTAATATTGATATTGTTGGGGATCCGGTTCCATATCTACGGTCCAAACTGATCCCGATGTTAATGATTAAAAGAAATAAAATTAGCTACACAAATAAAACGTGTGTGTAACTATAAAAATTCCTTTTAATAAAATATATTTTGACAGCTCTGTTATTCTTGTTGCCTAGCAACCTCAACAGATATATTTCTCAGTATTTTGTATACTTATATAATATTTCTTACACTCACACATACTATCTAGTCCAAATTGAGTGTTATTCAGAGCTTCTGTTATGGATACTAGAAAACGCCAAAAAATAGATAGTAATGTATATAAATATCAGAAACATGCTAAATTAAGATATAAAAACATATTAAATATTAGTCCTGCGGGATTCAAACCACTTCTTCTGGCTAAGTAGACTGGCTTACTGACCAGATGGTCAGATCTTTTTAATTATTAATTTTCTTCTCATTCTGAAAAGATCGAAAAAATACTTCAGGGTCGTTCGCTGACCCCATCCCAAGCTTTATATTACAACATTACTAAGTTTCCAACACAAGGTAAATTGTACGAGTATAATCACATCAAATGCTAAAAAATATAATAACGAATCGATGATAAATGTTCGATTAAAGGGACAAATCCGTTAATTGAAATCGATTCCGTATTCCTCACAAACAAGAGCCAATCGAAACTGGATCAAGCAGTCCTTGATATTATTCGGGGAATTTGATTACAGGGTTTAGATTTGTACATTAAATT
Source organism: Acentria ephemerella (assembly GCA_943193645.1). Taxonomy (NCBI): domain Eukaryota; kingdom Metazoa; phylum Arthropoda; class Insecta; order Lepidoptera; family Crambidae; genus Acentria; species Acentria ephemerella. The sequence continues at coordinate 1,541,790 of OW971886.1, read as the reverse complement.
CAGTATTACCATACAAACGCCTTGAAAAAAATTGGAAAGCAATCCGCCACGTCACGAGCTGCCTCGCTCCCGGCGACTGTAACGCGTTTTATTTCCCGGAAAATTGGCGAGTCATAATAATACGCTGACTCATAAATAAGGATCGGCATTGGCCCTCTCAAGGATTCCTTTTTACGCTACATTTCACTGTTGCTGTGAAACTTGACCGTCATTGACGAGTGAAGCGAAAGCGACAGCGGGTAAGAGGACATCATACAAAAATTTAAAAGCATAATTTCGACAATTAGCTGTGTTATTTTGTGAAAATATTAATTTTGCATAAATAAATAATAAAATATATTAAAACTAAGTTTATATTAATAAATTTTTGTATGTTTTAGAGTTATTAGCATAATGGCCCTGATTCCGTTGTGCACGAATTAAGTAAATTTAAGTTAAAGTCTGACTAACTCTTTCAGTCAAATATTTAAAAAATGCCAAATGTCCGGTGTCGTAATTTGACATTCCTACAATGGGGAGCCTTAAGCATTCATGCCTTATTTTAACAGGTATCACCAAATATGTGAATTAAAATAAATCCAAAGTGTATGGATCGTCAAGTGTCAACTAACTTGACATTTATAAAGTTATTCTGTCCCTTCTTTTTTAAATTGGAATAAAAGAGACGCCAATAACTTAAACTTTATTTGGTCTATGCACAACATAATTGGGGTCAATATTGATATAAATAATACATATTTCTGTTAGTAACAACATTTATAACTCAAGAAAAGCCTGACAAATTTTAATGATCTTTTATTTGTTGGGTTTGACTTTAATAGACTATAGTTGGAGACAAAGGCACAATATACAATGTCATTACAACAGCTAACACTTACATAGGCCTCCGCCAAGGATCTCCAAACGATTCTGCGCTGGCTGCGACCTTATCTACCACGACCTTATCTAAATTGTCGACTTACCTTGTGGGAATCTATACCAAACGTGCCTTACCCTCTACTCAAAAAAAAAGATTTTTGAATAAATTAATTAAGGATTTCCGCCTTCTTATGAAATTGACGTTTCACGTTGCTTGTTTAAATGTATTATTAGCCAGTATGAAGTTCGCGGGGTCAGTTATTGTTCTTGGATAAAATTAAAATACTCTCCGCTTCCTCCTTTGCAACGTGACCCCAACCTAATGCGACATTTGGTCTTGCTTATTGGTAACATATTTTATATACGTACATAGTCGCATTGTCAAGTATGGAGCCTGTCGTGCTTACTTTGTTAGCAGAATTTATTGTTAACGAATAACTTTTTCTCTGGAACTTTCTAGAAAGTTCTGTTGTAAACTCGATATAGAAGTTATATGATACCGTGTTGATATCAGATTCTCTTGTGTTTGTTCATTCTTGTCAGGGTAGCGGTGGTATATTAAATTGTGTACAGTGGTTGAGTTTGATGTTCAATGGAATTTTTTAAATTTATGTTATTATTGACGAAGTTTAATAGAGTGTACAAAATTCGTATATATTACACGTTATACAGTTGACAAGACACGGTTTCTCCCAAATAGAAGGGCTTGTGTTACATAAGTTGTAAGTGATATTAAAAATAGACAAACATTAAATGATTTCTCATAAAATTTAATTAAAGTATTTTAAATCTAGGAGGACTCTTGGTCCGGCTGTGGAAGTTTATCTGTAATGTTGTTGACATCGCCGTCTGGAAACTGTGCTGCCGTGGTCTGGTATGCGAACTTAATAACTAATAACTATTTAAGTGCCTAAACGAATATGATAATTTACTTTCAAATGCTATTCAAACAGGAACTGTTGTGAAATATATCATTTCTTATCGCTAGATAACAGATAGATAATTAAGAATCTTTAAAAACCATGCGTAATAGATACAATTGGTATCGGTGAAATATGAATAGTAATATGAGCATATATATATATATAGTTATCAATAATATACTAAATATACATAAAAAATCCGTGACTCGTGAAAAAATAATCGTACTCAAATATCTCTACTGGGATTCGAACCCGGGACCTCTGACTAAAAAAACAAGGGTGCTGACCAGTTGACCAGATGGACGGGACATAAATCAGTTTTGGTTACATGTTCGACAGCTCGGTTGGCAAATTGTTGGAGCCTTCTCAATAATAAAAGTGGACTTCAAAAACCCTTGTGTTTAATTATACAATAGATAAGAGTAAAATATATTGTTGAAATACATCACAATCGCGTACAAGAAGAAGAAAAAATCAAAAGCCAAGCGTTGTAATCCGCATTCGCATATAGGGTTCCATTGCCTTCCGAATAATTATCGTTCTAGAATGTTTACTCTATAGCTTTCAACAAAGCCTTTCTATTCAATTTTGAACCGAATGGGCAACGTGTGAGGTAACACTTGTAATATTTCAGCCATCTATGGCTTTAGTAACTTATTTTTTATTTGCTGGGTTTCGATATAGATACAAATAGATTTACTAACAAGCCATTGAATTTTTATATTTTAAATACGCGAAATATATTTAGCAAATCCACATGAAAACAGATTATTGTGACAGAGTCTGTGTGGTTCAATAAACTAACGTATTTTATAAACAACAGTCTCAAAGTAGTAATCTTCAAAAAGCGTTCTGAAGGAAATTGTTTATCATAATCACAATTCACTTATACATATATAATACAAAATCGTTATGAAGTAAAATTCGTAGCAAGAAAAATACTTTGTTATTAACATTACGATCACACAGAATTTATCCTTGGCGAAAATTAATCTAATATTTCGGTGGGGTCTGGGGCATCACCCTAGGTCGGATTTGCTGTAATATCCGCTTTTTCTCATCCCTAGTATCCGTTGTACGGTAACTTATTAGTATTCTATAAACGGATCTCGCGGATAAAATGATAGAGTACGTATACGTTTATGCTTTGGCTTAGCTAGGTGAGACCTCTAAGATTCATGTTGAAATTTTATTATAGTATTTAAGTAAAATAATTTTAAAAAAGAATAGATTTGTAAGTGTTATTTTAATTTATTACACAAAAACACTGGTTGGAAGTGGTTGTCTTGCCTCTAATGATTCTGAAGCCGAAGTAGTTCTATCGCGTCATTATTGGACCCCAAATATTTTGCATGAAGTTTTTATGAGATAAAATTCCTAGTACGGCAGTACTACTGCGACAGCACTGCTGAGCGACTGTGTTAAACTCCCGCCATAACAGAATTCAGTGTCGTATACGTCACAGCTTCGAAAGTACAAGCAATTTATCAATAAAACATAAGATTCTTTAATTTAAAAGAGGCCATATTAATGAACTAGTTCACAACATATCCAGCTTCTCAGGATGCGGTATCAAAACGCCATAGAGACCAGTATCAAAATCGAAACTGTCAGTTCTTGTTTATGAGTTAACAACGCTTCAGTAGTTCATATTTGGTATTAAAGAATACAGATAAATTTATCTCTGTGCGCAATATTTCTGCGGTGTTTGATTTCATTTGTTTAGGCATTGAAAAATTTATTCTCATAATTAAAGCTCCGACAAACTCACGAGAAATCTTTCGTAGCCTACAAAAACAGAGTTGATTTATTAAAACGTAAGTGGAAGACAATATTCTTTTGAAATATGGGGCCTCGTACGTGTGAAATCAATATACGCCAGGAAACACGCTGGTTGGAAATATAATATATAGGGTTTCATGTAATATATTTTATAGGAATCTCGTTAAATAAGTAAACATTAGTTTTATGAGTTAATGAAGGGTGTTTGTTAAGGTTAATAGATTTTTAATACATATAAGGTTAATAAAACATTTATTTCTATCAATAATCAGAGCAGAAAAGAAAATTCAAATAACTCAGTTTATTTATTTGAATTATAAAATGTTAGTGTTTCTTAAGATTATTAAATATTTCATATTTATTTTTATTTCATATGTCAAGGATGGTTAAGAATGGATAGTTCAGTATATTAATAATATCTAATGACCTGGAAACGAACCTAAAACCTTGAACCATAAACCTTCACATTGCATACGGACAGTAAATATTCCTTAAGCAACAAAAACCTTAATAGTTCATTCTCTGACGCTCGCAAGGTGAGAGTGGCTAGCGCAGTATGTCGCATACTTGACTAGCTATCTTCACATATGGACTCCTCTACTGCTTATCATCAGGTCTTATCGAGTCACTTGCTGTGCTTTATATAAAAAAAACTTATATTTATCTATTTTATCATAAAGCAGCTTTTATAAATATAAAACAATTATGTAGGCTGTCATTAAGGAATAAAGGCATCGAAGAAAAGTACGCGCCCGATTGCAAACAATCTTTCAGACGGCCGTCTCGTTGAGTGTAGTAACCCTTTATACTAAATCAAAGTACCCAGTTCGAATTTCTTAATCGGAAGATGTCTGTATGATAAGTAAGAATATTTGTCCACATATAAGGGGTCTGAGTAAATATTTGACAGAATAAATCGTGTGAAGTTTTTTCACATCGGAAAATCCAATTTTACATGAGATTTTAATGATAAATAACTATTTACTAAGGTATGTGTCAGACGTATCTGGGGAACCAAATAATAAAGAGGGTCAAAATAGACCGTTTCCTAAAAGCATAAAGAACTGTATCATCGTTATGTCCACTACTAGATATAGGCGTCCACCAAGGGTCTCCAAACTGATCGGTCCTGCGCTGTTCACATCCAGCGGCATCCCGGGACCTTTACTAGATCTTCAGTCTACCTCGTATGAGGTCTACCAACGCTGCATCTCCCGTTACGCAGCTGCCACTCGAGGACTTTTCCGTCAAAACTGCCGTCAGCCCGTTCACTGCCAGTTCAGACTCTCAATTCTTTGGGCAACGTCAGCTACCTTAGTTCTCTTGTTCGGATTATCGTTGTGTGAAAAACATAAAATATTAAAAGCATTTAACATTATGTTAAAAATTCAATCAAAATCGTTTTAATGAACGAACTTTTTACGGTTTCCAACGAGTAATTAACGCGAGTTTTAATTAATCTTAACAGCAACAAAAGTTAAAACATAATTCATCCCGATGAAAGCTTCGTAATTCTCTTTTATTTACTGCCCTAGAGAAACAGTAAACAAATTACAACACTATAAACACAGACAATATCTCGCTACCCACAGAAGATTCAATCTATCTTTCGACGCGGACGGTTGAAAACATTCGGTCGTATTTGCGTGTTAAGCCGAAAACCCGAAACTTGTTCCTTTACCGTTATCCCGGTCCGATCTGCGAATATCTTGTCCCAGAATTGTAGGCTCGTTATTGGGACCCTTTGTTTTCTGAATGGCTTCCTTAGTAGCCTTATGGGCAAGATAAAACTGTTTTTCGGCCATTCGCACCGGCAGAAAATTAGCCCTGGGGTTATTATCAGCTACACGGGTTTTATTTGTAGGGGTTGGTGATTAGCAGTAACCGGCAATTGACGGTTGATATTACGTGGCGCAATGCGATGTCGTGGCAGTGCTGATCCGTCCAATCTTTTTATACTCATCATAATAGTATAAGTTCCGTCGATCCTAGGAGACTGTAGCTCATTGTAGCGGCAGCCCTCCACATTTACCACAAAAATGTTTCTGTCATTTAAATATTTGGTTTTTACATAATCAATTTTGATGGCTTTTTATTCTTTTACATTCACACCTATAAATATAAATACAACTTAAAGTCCACATCGAATGCCGTGGCTGTCTTTAATTAAATTAAGTACTTAATATAATGTTTTTGAGATATTGTTAAATACTTTTTGTTGGTTCATGTTGTTGTTGACTGCCCTTAATATGGACATTAGATAAAAAGCTATATTTGATATTATTCCTCTTTTATTTTATTTTTATTTTCACCCTGGTTGGTCCCTAAGCTCTGATTTTCAATAGGGCTTTAGTGTAATTTTTTAAATATTATCAACTGAAGAGCTAAGTGTTGTGACGCGAGTGATTTGATCGATTAAATTGAATTTATTGTTAGTTTTTTTGTGTGTTTCTCTTTTTGAATTGGCTGATGTACAATAAAGATATATTCTATTCTATTCTATTCTATTGTTGTTGGCCATTGGCTTGTTAATAACATAATTGGTTTTGTTTATTTCTGAAGTTTGAAATGAAGTTTGAATGTATTGTGGCATGTTTTACAGATAATATTAATAAATATAATCCACTCTTTGATCGCTAATAATTGAGTCATCAACATGACTCTTAAGAAATATTATTTAAATGTACGTAGTAAGCTCAACTTGATAAATATAAGTTTTTAATAAATCCGCTTGCAAAGAAACTACAGATTATACCGATGACGCGCACAACGACCCGTGTCGATGAGCTAGTATCTACACGTCATTTGGTCGAAGGGAATCATCATACGATTGCTTGTAGGAATATTTCTAGCTCCCTTATAGTTGGTTAATTTTGTTGTTTCATAATATTCTTTCTTGTACTCTGATTTTTATTAGAATATATACCAAAATGATATTTAGTAGGTAACCTTTTAGCCATTAGAATTGTAATGGCTGTTATTTCATTATTTAAACCGGAGTCATAGTTCAAATATGGCACAAATTTTATTAAACAAAATTCAATAAAAAACAAATGAAATCAATTTAAAGCCATTCTGTTTTGAAAAAAAAATCATTAATAAAGAACACTGGGCTTTATTTGTTTCCTAATCCGGTAAACTGTTAACAAGATAACACAGTTCGAGTTATTTGTAATTACCAATGTAATAAAATGAATCGAACAAATATTTGAACTTTGACCGGGTAAGAGTACAACACTATTCTTTATTTACTTTTGTCGTTTAATTAAAAGTTAGATTAGATAAGTTCATAAAACAATATGTTATATATCTTTAAAAATTTTAATGTTAATATTGTACGCCCGAAAATGGCGTTATATGTTGTGACTTATGCATGTGATTGTAAGATCTATTTATTGTACACAGAATCACAATAAAATTTATCTTATCTTATCTTATCATCCTCGGATGATAAGATAAGATAAGATAAGAAGGCATCGTAAGGCACGTTATGCTACTGGTCCTGGTTGTTATGGTAACAGCTACCACCAACCAGCATTGGATTGGCGTGGTGATGTAATGGCCTTATTTCCTGATGCGTTTTACTTATTGAATTGGGGGGAAATAATACTTATGGTATTTTAAAAGTGATTTTATGTTTCATAAATACATACACAAAAATATGAATAACCATAATCCGAGCACAATCACATAAATATATGCCTCTGCACATACTCAAACCCAACCCGGGTTGTTTAGACTACAGCTGGACACTGCAGCTAAATACTGACTACTTGGCCAGCTAGCCGTCAATGAAGGTCCCTTGGTCAATTGCACTCCATACATAGATAAGTATTGAATGCATACAGAATATGTATATATTTTTCCATAAAAAGCTCAGCAAATGACTCGACTCCACCTGATGATAAGCAGTACAGGAGTCCATATTGGTAGAGCTTTCAAAGATATGTAGCAACCTTATATGAGATCCAATATGTACTCGTTGTCAAAACTACAATTGAAACTAGTCCAAGTTTTAACCGTTCTTAAAGTTACGATATCGTTAAGTGCGGGGAAGTTAAAATAGCCAACGGCGGCGGTTGAGGTATCGCCGTTCCGGGAAATCTTTTATCGAGTTAGACCATTACACTGCCGCCGGGACGGAATTACATCCTTAAATATATCAGCACAAGAATAGAGGAGCTATACAATAATTATTAGCAATCCTTTTTTAACCAAGTTTACTAAAGTATACATACTTAACACATGTGTGATTCAGGCAATTAAATAATTAGAAAATATAGATAATCAGTGGATGTTATTCCCCATATATCGGTAAGCTCGTGTGCTAGGTTTAGATAAGTGATTTTTGTCAAATTCGGCTTCACGCCAACGACAATCTAAGAAAGCCAAAGGTGTAGAGTATGGCAGACATGGCCCAGTCGTTAAATGACTAGATCTTGTTGGCGCCAGGCAAAAAGATGTTCAGCACCTTGGAAGGCTTATCAACGGACTGTTTCATGGCCAACATTTCCACACCCATATTCTGTGGCATGCTCAGATACCAGTATGAATAAGTTTTAGAGAGGGTTAGCATATCAAGCCTCGGAGGGTCGACAGCGGTCTCTCGAACCTCTATCAAGATTCTGCTCTCTGTCGTCCTGACCCTCGTCCGTCTGGCCTCGTCTGCCGAGGGGTATTCTCCCGTCTCTCGAGTCGTTATAATTTTAAAGGATATTTATTCCGACGTACATTATTTTTGCGTAACTAAAGTTAACGTAACGGTTAAAACCGTTTCCACAGGACACACAAAATTACCTCTTTAAAGGAATACTTTTAATTTTTATATATACAACCTTTTGTGTTGTATATAAAATACGCACTAGTAAGACTTACCGAATCGTTAGAGAAATGCTTCGACTTATGAACCGAGAAGTACTGTTTATATCCAAGTCAATGTATATTGTTCTGTCCCCACATAAATTATCATTCATTATCTATGAGAACCCAATATGGCGAAGGATTGTTTATACCGAATTGTTTTTTAAATTCTGATTCCATTATATTTGGTTGAATTTATTATTTTTGTATATTGTGTACATGGTTTTAGAATATACACCAAAGAAGGAAGGTTATCACAGGTACTTACGTCCAGAAAATTTTATCCGTAGGAACTTAATTTATTAAAAAAAATTGCTCGCTATGACTCCGTTTAGTACGTCGTCGACTCTCTGGACAGATTGCAGTGTTGCGCTGTGTATATAATTCTTGATGTAGAGTTAACGAAAACCCTAGAGCTTCTGAAATTGCGTCGCGACGTAGAGTCGCTTAGTGCTTATTATTGGCTGTACCGTGGAGAGTGCTCTGAGGAGCCTTATCTCTCCCTCTCCTTTCGTACTCAAGTGCATGCGTGCTTTTCCAAGGAGTTCCCTGGAGTTCACTAAGGAGTCCTTTACTGTTTCCAACTGGACTTTAGGCACAAAGAGATTTTGTGACTATTCTTTCTGTCGAACAGCCAGGGAGTGGAATTCCTTACTAGCACACGTTCTTTTTAAAATATAAGTTATCAAAAGAGGCGTGAAAAGGCATTTTTAGGCCTGTTAAGGGGAGGTTACTAGGGCAGTATATGGCATACTATACTAGCTATAAGACTCCATATGACTTTCGACTACTTATCATCAGGCGATGCCGAGTTTTTTTATATAAAAAAATATTGTTTATTATAGATATGTAGAGTAAATTTAATTCATAACTAGTTGTACAGTCCACTTATATTTACGACTCAGTAAGATGGTAATAGTTACTATCAATAGCGGGCCATATACTTCTTTGGCATTGTTTTACATAAAATAAAGTTCGATAGGAAAATCCTGAACAGAATAATAAATAAATTCCATCAATTGAAAATTGAAGAATTGCTAGTGATTTAATATAAAAGAGATTAGTTTGATATGAACATTTACAATATCACCCTCAAAACCAGAATAGAAGAAAAAATCAAATTCAAATTCTTTATTGCATGCCACATCGGTGTACACATAAAAAACAACGAGTCAGTATATAAGTTCTTGTGGTAAAAAATATATAAGAAGCGTTTAAAACCGCTTTCGTCCTATATCACACGCCAAGTTGCTAACAAAACCTTAAATAATTATACCTGGAACGTAAAACCTTTATCCTTTACTACTAGCTTCCATCCCCGTGGATTTGTGTTCGTAGAAAAACGATAACCTACTCGGAAAGCAACAAATGCAAACGAACAACGGAATTTATCAGTTTTGGAAAGTTTTGAAAATAATTTTACTATACAAACACAAACACAAACGAGGCGCTTACAAAAACATTAATAAAGATAAACAATCACAACATAATTTTAACATCCGTGCAAATTTATCGTTGAGTAAAATGTAACATGTAAGTAAAATTTAAATAAAAAACAAAATAATGTTAAAAAGAGATCGCACGTCGTAGATTTTGATAACGGGGATCAAATATTACTATTAATTATTCTTCACTGCACAATAGGCATTCTTTACCAGTCTATCAGTAGAAACAGTAAAAAGCACGTATGTATCGGGTGAATACCCGAAAAAACTGTCAAAATGTGATACATCGTTTCGTTTTTTTCGGTTCTAAACGGGATTGTCTACACATGATGGGATTTTCTGATGTTTAATCTAAAGATGTTTTTATTTTATTTTTGAAAGTATCAACATTCTATCTTTGTCTAACATTAACGTGAGCGAAGATAAATATAACAGAATAATATATTTCGTTAAACAGTAATACTATTTTCAATAAGAAATGTTGATATTATCAAAATGAATACTACAGTGTTGTAAACTCTAATCAACCAGAATCTCGGTAGCATATCGGGATCCAAAAATCCAAAAAGTTTTAGACAAAATTAACAAGTTATGTCCAACAACTTTTGTTCACTTCACAAAAAGATAATCTACTTTATTTTTCTTTCTTTATTTAAGCGAGTATTACCCAGCATTTGACCTCACACAGTCTGATATCGTATGTAAGTGCATTGTTTGAACTGGTAGCTAGGAAATAAGGGACTCTCACTTTGCCTGCTCAACAGGGTGTGACATCTTTTGTACCATATTCTTAGATAATCCTGTCAAAAATCAAAACATCACACGTTACTTACTATACATTACTTAAAAATGGACTCTATTTGAATAAACATTAAGCGGATCTCATTTTTCATTTTGAATTTCACGTCGTTTGTTTAACGCCAGCAGATATTGATAAGGCCTATAAATTTTTCATATGTGACGTCCGACGCGCAGGCGCACCAATTCTACGAATAAACGAGCATCCCGGGAAATCTGATACAAAGTGCGGGATACGAGATCTCCGGGGACATCACTATACGCTTATGTACTCTACTTTTATGAAATCTATCCAGCTTCACCCGTGACATGTCTTCTAAGTAACATTTCTGATCATAATCTGGGTCCTTGAATATTTCACAGAATATTTCAGACGAAACATAACAAATAATTATTGGTGTTTATACGTAATTTTTTAGATATTATATTTTCCTTTCAATTAATTGATAATCATATAGATTCCACCGATTTATTACTAAGGTAACGTTTAAGTATCAAGAGTTTCCTCTTATTCTACTGATACCTCTTATATTTCAAGTTGTTGTGTTACAATTTGAATTGTGCATCTAATACCTTTTAATACGTGCTTATTCATTTTATATTAAGTCCTTATCTGAAGTAGATATATTCCCAAACTTACTAAATGATTTTAAGGCAAAAGTTAGCAAGTTATTGTTTTTATTTTAATTAGTGTTATGATAGATCTAAAACAAATTCGTCAGTTATTTGCACTGTATCTTTTTAGTTGTTTTAAACATTTATAGTAAGTACTAGGTATAGTTATGTTAGTTATTAAAATAATATATGCGTCTATGTGTACCTAAATTAAATAAATAAATAATAAAAATTTGATTTATTATTATTTATGAGCGAAATATGACTTTTGTCAGTATGTATGTATATATAATACCAATTTATTTCCATAAAAGAAGGCCTTAAATTACAAAACCTAATCAGTCGCCGTTTCTTATCTATATAATCATAAGTTAATCTTAAAACTAAGTTTATATAAGGATCTCTCTCGTCACTCTCGTTATGGTCACAAAACACTTGAGGTAACAGATGCCTGGAACCCTAAACATTAGCGAGTGAAAAATAATAATAAGAGGGAAAAACCAAAGTACAGTATATCAAAACTTCTAGCAGTAACTTGTGAAGTTTCCGAAAGCAAGCTTTATTCGCAGCGATTTGCTAATAAACGTGAAAATTTAACTTCGACTTTCATTTTTGTGCTACAAGCTAAGTAAAAAGTCTTGCTGCTGTTTATTATCATGGACATTTAAATCGATTTGTGTACAGATCTAGTTTAATGTGACATTTTGAAAATAAATGGGTTTCCAATAAGAGGTGTTATTTTGAATAGCCGGCTATTTCCGTAGATCTCACTTTGAAGGTGCCATTTTTTGATATTTGACAAGTAGAAACTACGCCATTAATAAAAATGGAACAATACACGCTACAACTACGCATTGAAATTATTAAAATTCACTATTTTTTATAGTCAAAATTTGACAGAGACGATTCGTAAAACTCAAACATTTTTGGTTCGTCGTGAAATTGGTGGAAAAATTCGTGCTGTTGGGACAACTTAGTGATGCGAAGAATAAAACCCGTGCACGTCGCTCAAGAACATCCTAGAATAGCGTATCGTTAGTATCTGCGTGAAATTTCGTCCGAAAATAAATATTGTTTCTTTTTCACGTTTTTAATCTTCAAATTTAAATTTAAATAGTGCAAATCAAAACAACTTGCATTGGATCATCGCTTATCTAACAAAATCCAGGCCATGAAATGAAATGAAATGTTATATTTGCTGAAAATGGGAAAGTTTATTGTTATTAGATTTGTTTGAAACCTATTTAACTTTCAATAGTATGTAAGCTAATTAAATTTAATAGTTATGTTATTTACATGTCAAATGAAATTAATTAATAACTTATTTTATATGGAATAAATAAAGTTAATTTAAATTAAGTTAATGTCGAATTAAAATGAATCAAACATATTTACTGTTGTTGTCTTGTACTTTAGGAATTACCACGATTGACTTCAGGTATATTGTAAAAATAACCCCAAAATGACGGGCAATTAAAACTTAACAAATATCCGCTCCTTCCTCTCCTATATCTAGTGTAAATACTTTAGATTCGCGGATTTGTAGATTTCCCAATAATTTGCAGCTCACAAATTATCGAATATGATTAAAAATTTAAATCAAACTTTATTTTCGCTAGTAGGGTTCCTTTTTCAATTGTCATATAGGTAGGTATCGATATAATATTAAAATAATATTAATTTAAAAGATCATACCTCAATCAATTACATACAAAGTTTTTTTTTTAATAAAAAGCTCAGTAAATGCGTCAACACCACCTTATGATAAGCAGTAAAGGAGTCTATATGTGAAGATAGCTAGTGAAGCATACAACATACTGCCCTAGCTACCCTCACCTTGCCGGACCAAAAAGTGATTTTTCACCTCTTTTAAAGTACCCATGTTGTATGAAGGAGAGAATACGTGTGCTGGTAAGGAATTCCACGCTCTAGCTGAGCGACAGAGAAAGGAGTCCAAAAAGGAGAGCAAAATTTATAGTCCGCAACTTGTTTTCGTCATAGTTAAAAAAAAAATTAGATATAAGTATCATTATCTTGACTATGATATTATAGCCCTAGATAAGGATGAAATACATATAAATAATGATAATAATATTCCTCATACTATACACCTATAATCTAGCCCAAATTAAGCATAATTAAAAAGTTAGTGTTATAGATACTAGATAACAAAGAAATACAAATACAGTATTATGTATAAAATATCAGGAATATAATAAATAAATATACAAACATGACTTATGGACAAGTATTCGTACTTATCATACAAACTCTGACAAGGGTTCAGACTAATACATAAGTATGCAAACAACTGTAACCCGATAACAAACTTCCATTCTTGATGGGAATCGAACCCGAAATTGTAACTAGATATAACTGATTAGGCGATCGGTAATCATTTCGCATTACTTATCACTCGAGTAAACTTTTATGTATAATTTTGAATGGCGATACAAATATTCGATCTAGCAGTATCGTTGTCAATAACCTTTTCTCTTCTAAGCACAGTCCTTGTTCTCATAAGTCAGAAGTAAAATGATACACACCCACTCCAAGTTTGTCCGCAAACTAGGAACCGATCAACTCACCAACAACTAAGCACGCAGAGTCGAATAGTTGTCGAACAAATAGCCGACTTGTCTTTCAAGTTAAGGTCTTCGCCAGGAGAATGTGTTAACTTAACTCACTTGTTCCTCTTTAAGTTGTCTGCTACCGTGACTTACGTTCAGAATAATTTAAACATTTTTGAGATTTAGTGACCCAAATCGCAAAGAAGTTAGATGTACACGAAGCAATACTTACTTTGATAAGACTGTTAGCATATTGAGCAGTCAATCGAAGAAGACTTAAAGCAGAAAGAAAGATAAAAGATATTGATTAAGATATTATATAGAAATAAGCAGCACCTTTGTGCAATTCTATGTTATTCTGTTAAGACCTTTTTAATTATCTTTGTATGTACATAAATTGTTAAATAAATAAGACGCTAGACAGCATGCGACGTACTGCATTAGCGTTTTCATTGTCCTAAACTGTATCTAGTGACATAAGCATCAAGGACAGAGATATAATAACTAATTTACGATTTTTCAGCGTATGCATATTAGTTGTCAACATATACTTGAGTTCATCCAGTAGTTCTTGTGAAAGGTTAACGTTAGTGTGACATACTGGAAAAGCGTATTTTAAAACAAGTGAAATAGCATTGATACAGTCGACCAAACAACATAAGTATAACGGTTTACCTTAAAGCCAAGATTTCATTCAAAATCTTTGATTTTGTTAAAATTCAAAGCTATTTATTCAACGTAGCCTTACTGCACTTCTTGATAAGGTCAAATTTAATAACAAAGTAGTATAAAAGAAATTAAAACGTGACTTGTAATGAGCGGTCGATCATAAATGCGATATCGCTGGTTTGAGTTTCCCAGTAATTCGAAATAACGGTGGAAGAAAGACGGTTTAAACAGCGCGACCTTCCCATACTAAACAACCAATTTTAATATTATTTTCTTTATTTAATTCGTTTTCAAACCAACACTGAATTATAGCAAACAACAAACAGAATAAAAATGATTCAAAAAGGTCGAGAGATTTTGAGGTTTCATTTCTTTAATTTCAAGTCTAAATATTATTTTTTATATTACAGAAAATATTGGGGTTCCTTCAAATACTAGAACAACAGTAAATGCTGCACATTAAAAATGCGTAGAGAGCAAAATGAAACAAATAATGTCTAAAGTCGTATTCCTAGAATTTATATCTTTGGAGAACTTTTTAAATATTTCATTCGCCTTAAACAGTATAACTCATGTTTTCAACGGAACACCAGGGAAGGGTGAATGTAATAAATTGTCTTTTAAACTTTATGAAAAGTTGAAAAGCTTATTGGTAAAGCTTACGTGCAGTTTGTTTAGTCTTGGAAGGCTTAAATATTTAACAAACAACAATAACCTATATAGCGTCACTGCCTACCTAGACAATATAACCTGTAGTTTGATAATCGCAATCAAATAGCTAAACGCAAAATGTATGGCATTGACAATAACGCTCGATAGCTCAGCGAGGGATTATGTAAAACTCCATACATTTTTTTCGCTAAGCGATTTTATTTCAGCGCACAGGTCTGCTGCAGGATCTCACACTTCTCTTTGGACTTATTTAGGAAATATTTTTATATCAGTGGTTGTTTAGGAAAGTCTCGTTGGACGCATGCTATTTGCCTACCTATATCTGCCAAGCTACCTGACCCGCTCATTTCATTACGTTAACCCCCACCATTCAACCAGTTTCTTGCCGACGCTTGACTGACTGACATAGGTACCCGCGGTGTGCGCCACGTTGCTCTCGTTGTCCCGTTTTCTGTGCCCATCAGTGCTATCCTAGTGCCATCAGTGTTGTGCCTACCAAGTGAGACCCGGGTTACATCTACATACTCTATCGGCGAGAGGGTAACGTACCTAGATATACCTACGTATACAATAAACTAACTTAGACCAACACCTTCATCATATCCAAAACTTCGACTGTAAAACGAACGATTGACAGTCGAAGTTTTGGATATGGCGACTTTATAGCATTTTTCATTAATTAAACCCGTATCCAAATCCTCACTGCGTGAAATAAATCAAAGCTGCATGGATCGTAGTTCCAACTAACTTTATAAACCTTCTATCCTTTTCTTATTGAAGCAAAATAAACGAGAAGCCCATTACTAAACTTTAGTTTAAGTGATGCCAGCAGCATGCTGCTAATTATTATCTAAATAGTACTTCCAACTATAACATGTATAATTGGTGGTAGATCTCTATTTTTCTTATTTCTTCTGCAAAACAGTTCTCTGTTATTAAATTTAAAAGGAAAGGTTACCAGTATAAATTATAAGGCAATAGCCAATAATGAAGGAAACAAATATTAATCTTTTACTAGTGATATCAATAGATAGTCGTATATCGTATAAACAATATTTTTTATACAATAATATACACTTTTATTGATTATATTTCTAGTTTTGATGGGTGGTAGAGTCATCCAAGAATCGTCTACTAAGGTACCACTGCCTTCTATCGGCCGTGAGGCAATTCGCTTCGTTGCGACTCCAGAATACCAATGCGCTTGTGAAACCTAAGTCTTAATATCGTTGGCGATTTGTTGGTCTCCAGGCGATGGTTACTGATTACCACCTTCGTTTGGTTCTTTCGACATTCGATTTACGAAATTGTTTCATTTGGCCCTAATTAGCTACATTTAATTCATACTGTCATTTGCTAAGGCAGAATAATTGAGGCAAAGGGATTCCTGCAGTCAGACCACCCACCCCTTTGCCTTTTTTAAAATTTAAGTCTAACTTGACTCTACCAATATGGAGTTATTTTTTGGGACTAGTTTTAAACTGCTTATGTCGCTATCTTCATTGAAAAAAATGATCAAAAATGATCAATCTCAAAGTTCTGCAGATAGAGACCCAGTGTGAAGATTAGGTAACTACTTCATACTGACTTTAAATATCACTGTAATTATTGTCTAGGCTGTAATCTTCTGTAAGGCACAAATACTTGATAATTTCGATACTAAAAAAGTATCGAAAGTATCGTTTTGACCAGGAAAAGATAAATATTTAATACAAATTTTACAAAGAAACATGCAAAAACAGTGACAACGAAAAAACTAATTAAAACCAAACGTAAAAATATACAAATAAAAGTATCAAAAAAGATCATATCAAGATGTGATTCAGACACTAAAAATTAAATTTCACACCACTCATCTTCTCTTGAAACACTTTATCTGGACTATTAAGGATTTCTTCCAATGACTAATTAATAAACAAATTGACTTAAACTTCCTTTGTAAGTAATCACCACCAAATAATCTAACGTATTACCATAAAGCACTTCTCGATGTATATTTTATAGCGTTTCAATTGTTTAATATACTCATAATCGTCATAACTTTGGAATATACCTGCCACCGTAAAAATATACTAAAACCTAAGCAGGGTCCTTTGTTTATGACTCCTGGACCTTTCTGTGCATTACCAATTAAAATATAGCAATATTTTCAACCACGTAAACTTTCAACGCACTTAAACCTTATTTCCAAGCCACTAAAGCTACATTTTAATCATTAAACAGTAAAATAAATTTGGTGTTTCAACTAGAATGACTCAAGTACCATGCGTTTGACACGGCTTCTATGTTAGGGGGATAAGGTTAAATTTGCAAAGTTCGTTACCTTGTTTGGGCAGTTAAGGGGGTTATAAATCGCGTGCGTCGCCACTGACCGCCAGTTTCCAGTTCATTTTCGAAATAAACTTTGGTAAAGTAATAACAAAGTTCCACGAAGTAATATTGGTTGGCGTGAATCCGTAAATTTTATAAGACCTTAAATGGGGATGCGTCATGTTATTTAATGTATAACCATAAAGACGGTAGGTCATAAATAAATGTGATAATATTACATTTATTGATTTTAATATGAGTTCAAATTTAATTTCGTTAAATCTCGATTTCGTAACTAATAGTAAGTATTTTTCGTGTGAATATTTTGGTTTTAGTTTTTATTATTTATGATAGGCAGAAGAAACAATATTATTATTTTTTATACTCACAGTAATCTCCCAAGATTAACTATAAAATACAGTAAAGATTTTTATGAACTGATAAAGTGCTAGCATTTTTGATAAATAGTCTTACCAGAGCTTACACAAATAATTGTTTATATGTTCTCTCGTAGTAACACGAAAAATACAGTAAGATTGCGTTGCCAGTCTTCGGTGACGTCATAATCAGTGTTCCGAATGGCTTAATTATAAAGCTCTTTTAACCCTAGCTTGAAAAGAAATATAACGTTAAAATATTCTAGCCGGCTTGAATTAAATTTATCTTATCTTATCTTAGTAACGGGCCACAATTAAATTTCTTCACTTACACCCAAGAGAATCTTTAGTGCTTCTGTTATCCTAATGTCTGCTATCCTGGAATGCTTCCTGAGATACTTCCAGAATATTCTTACTAAGTACTCTTGGAATCAGCGACCATATGTCTTCAAGTGTGAGGTAGCTCAGATTAATTCTTTTCCTAGCAAGAGCAACGCAGTTACATAGGATGTGTATTTGTTCAGTGTGCTCCCCACAGGCCCTACACAGAGGCGATTCCACTAATTTATTAAACGTAAGTAATTTTCTATTATAATTGGCAGCTTAATTATCTTAAAATTAACTTATATCATTAAAAGCGATATGATTAAAGCCGTGGGATTTTAAGGCAAGTTATTATAATGTATATAATAATTATCTACTTACTTTGTTTGTCAACGATTAAACCAAACATAATGAATAACATTTTGACGGTTTACTTTTTAAAAGAGTCAATTTTAATATTAATTTCAAATGTGTGCGCAGTGCCATCCAAGCCACCCGCAGAATACCAGCGTCATGGCAGCCTCTGTCGCGACATCGTGCTGAGCGGAGGCCTTTTTGGTGCAATATTTTAGGTTTAAGTATAATTTAAATGAAAATGTATTTTCTTTGTACCAAATAAACTATTTTCTATTCTAATTGCACACAATTTATGTAAAGATCTTTGCCAATTTGTTAAAAATCAACTCTAGATTATTAAACTTGTAACTTTCTTTACATAAAAGAAATATTAACATATTTTAGTTGTATTTCATTTTTAAAATCTATTGTTTTAATAACAATGCTGATTATTGAACTTAAGAGGCGATTTCATAAATAAGGGTTTTTTTTTAAAATGTACTACAATTCCACACGCACTATATTCGAGTGTAATATTAGTATACGGTGCTTTGTATATGTCACTAAAACTTATCTATAAGAAAAACAATAAATTACTGTATTGAGGTAGTTTTTACGTATTTCTCATTATTTTATCTAGTTATATGCATCAATATACTTCTTATAGATTACTTAGATAATAAATTAGAAATTGGCTAAGCAGAATTTTAAAACTTTATTTATTTACCAAATTTATTGACAAGAATCAGTATGATTTGACGTTACTTGTCGGTTATGTTTATATAAAAATATATTTCCTTTGACAAAATTTAAATATAAAAAAAAGTATTACCATATCCACAAAATTCCTATTCGTTGTAACAATAAGCGTTGTAAAACTTCTCAGAGAGATATGCATCGTTCACAAAACAGCAATTTTGTATCTACACACTTATTTTATGGATTTATTTGGTTTCTCCATTTTAAGTAGATCATAATTCATAAACAATGTTGTTTGCTTTCTAAAATATATGAAGAAATTGTTTAGTAATTACGTCACTATATTAATACCTTATATTTGACCTTCCCTCCATCTAGCTTCTTTTTTATCTATATATCTTTTTTAATGTAAGTACATCTTGGAGATATTCCAGGACAGCTGACATTAGGATTGGGGAAGCACAAAAGATCCCATTGGGTCAACGTGCTCCGGGAGTAATCCTGACCCTACATCAAGATAAGATAATGTAAGTCCAATTTTTTAATAAAAATATATGTCTCGACAGCACCTGATAAGATAAACAGTAGAGAAGTTCATATGTAAATTTATAGATCTCTTCCCCTAAAATTTTTGGTTTTATTTAGTCTTATCTCTAACACTTTTGTCTTTGCTTTGGGTAGATAAAAACGGCACGTATTCCTAAGCTTCTGCTTAGTGGTAGTAACTTGACCGAAGAGGTTTTCATTTTATTTTGAGCAAAGCATCAAAAAGCACATTTGACAAAAGAGGTTGAGCACTTCTAGAAGATTGCAGCTAAGGTAGCTTGTAAACGAAGCATGTAAGCAACGATTAGTGTTCTAACTGCATATCGTTAAGAGAGGCTTGAGTTCACTCGCTTAACACTCATGGCATAAAAAACTCCTATTATATTTAGTTTTAAAATAAATTTATGTACAGGGAGTTTATATGGTCAGCTTAACCTTTTATATTACTGGCTAATGGAGGCAAGACCCAGCTTTTTGTTTCGTTTCATGGACATCAGATGATATGAATGCATTATGGTGATTGCCGTTATTTGAAGCAGTGCATCTGAGATCCTGCAGACGCAATTGACTGTGGAAGTGTCACAATTGATTAATTTTAATTGTAAACCAGTGTAAACTAATTCTTTATAAATATTTATTTATTATGTTTAAATAATTTTAATCAATTTTTTGATTATATAAACTTATTTAATGACATCGTGATTCTTAACTAGAGTTATTTTATATTCATTTTCTCACACAAACAAAAATACATCATAATTTTTTTTAAAATATTTTTATTTTTGATGCTCTTAAGTGTTATTTATTTATTATTTTTATTAATTGCCAATTTTATTAAACATGCTGTGGCTACGTTGAAGATTTTTTTAATTACGTATGTTCCATCATCGTCTACAGCCTGTATACGTGCCCAAGCTGGACTTTGAATCATAAAAATACTATGGTGGGTATAAGCGGTTACCGTAACGAAAAGCAACAGCTAATCGTGCCATTCAAACCACTGAGGAGTTTAAGATAACTGATTTAATTGGCTTATCCAGCGAACAACCATGGGAAAAGTGGTTTTCTTTTCGATATAGAAGCCGTGTGTTAGGACCCCTACTTCTCATGTAAGTTTTGATTATATTACGTTTTTATTAACCATTGCTTATACTAAGAATTAGAGTAAAATATTGTATTAAAATTAAATGTATATATCAAATTCATACTCATTGTTGGTTCTAGCAACAATTCACAAATTGTTCCAGAATATTCACGATTCGATTGATCGGAAGCATTGTATATTGTTCCTAACTTTACCAACTTTCTCTGTTTGGCAATGTTTCAACCAATTAGTCCAATGAAAACGGATCAATCTTGTAAATAATGTGAATAGCTACAAAATGCTTTTGTTTCTCACTCTACAGAAATATGTAAGAGAAATAAATCTATAAATTTCAATGCATTACAAAAAGGGTTGTTGGTAGAATCAAAGTGAAGCTTGAACTAGTGCTTAGAAATATAACTTTTCTAAAACAGTCTCACGGAATATTCTCATTGGAACTTTTAACTCATGTATATGTTGAGAATCAAATTTCGAATGGCTTACTAAATAAGAAAGAACTGTACTCGAGAATTTAATTAGATTCCCTAGCGAGAACTTTCTTAATACCATTGAAATACTAAAACCCCACGGACTCGTCAGCTTTTGATATTTAAGTAGAAAGTGACGTAAAAACTTTTTGACTGTAATCATCGTTATTGGACGAAACCATTACTTTATAGATATTGAAGCGACATGTGTCGCTGTGTATACAAAGTAATAAAAAGCGGGTAACGGGGTTTGGTGTGGCTTTAACAGAACCCAAGTCACCCATCTGAAGGGCAGTAGAGTTACAGGGGAAATAAGTGGATATTTCCAAGTGCAACTGCTACATATGCGAGCGTCACACCGCCTACCCCGGGTAGGTCCGTAAAAGAGTTCCACTTTTTTTCTTTATTTTATCTTGGTTGAAAGAAATCTTAAAAAACTGACTATGACTGACTACTATACTTGCTTTTTTATCTACTTATCACTTATCATCATCGTCTTCATCATCAACCTGTTTACACTTATCCATTGATGGACACATGTCTCCTCTACACGCTACTACTCCCGATTATCGGCGACTCTCATCCAGCCCACTCCAGCTAGCTTACGGATATTGTTGGGGATCCGGTTCCACGTTTATGATCCAAACTGATCCCTATGTTAAATTTTAATAATAAAAAGAAATAAAATTAGCTAGACAAAGAAAACGTGTTTGTAACTGTAAAACATTTTATTTTAATAATATATATTGACAACTTTGTTATTTTCTTGTCGCTTAGCAACCTCAACAAATATCATTATCCCATTTTATCGCAGGGTATCCCACACTACGTTGCCGCTGTCTCCACCCAAGAACTTTTCGACTCCAGTCGTCAGTTCTGCGGTTAACATGAACAGCCCTCTGCCACTTCAGTTTGGTGATTGGATGGGCTATGTCGGTGACCTCTATACCATATATACGATAGTTATTGTCACACTTACATTGTGATTCTAATCTCGTATTAATTATCGACACTAAATTACTAAACAATAGTACTTATATGTGTTATCATTGTAATCAAATTCTGGTTCGTATGTAATTAATCGTTATTTGTTTTCGGTTGAGGTAATTTAGCTTTTACAACTTATTTTCTTGTCTAAAATAAACGTTTTCAATTGAATAGAAAGATTGTGTTTGAATCTCCTTTGTCAGGCTTTAGTTAAGAATGGCTGATATTATCACGAACAATAAAAAAGGTATAAAATATGTAGGAAAGGTCAATTAAATTTATATCCATTTAACAAACTTTTTAATGGACTTTTACGGTACCGTTCATATATCACCCAGAAAGTAAATAAATAATTGTGTATATTACCAGTTAGTATTAAAATTTTCCACAATAACAATTTTAAAACTTAGTACACACAATTTTAAAATGAATATTGCATAATTTTGACATAGACGGATAATACTTATCAGTGTTCCGAGATATTTACTTTCTTATCTTTTTCTTTTCATTCAAATTGAGTCATTATCGTGCGTTTTTCCTTTTGAAACTGATAAATGAGGCATTTAGTTCGATAGAGACAGATATATAGATGCAAATACTCGGTTAATTACTACTTAAAGTTATCACTATTAGTAGTGCTATACCTTAAATAACATTTATTTATTTTGCTCATACATATTCCCTGTTATGGCGATTTAAGAGAACTTATTAAATGAGTCTATTTAAATAAAGATATTTTTACTTTGACTTTGAGATGAAGTTTTAACGATTATTTATATTATTAACTTTATCAAAAGGAGCAATTTTAAACTTAGGCAAAAGAAATGATTCTGATAGATATTGCAGGTTTAATCGAATCGAATGAGTTTTGTATAGCCATTATTTATTAAATAAACCTGAGGGTTTGACAAAACGAGGATGAGTCTTCATTTCCTTCTCCATCAAATTCTATCCTGTATCTATAAGCTCCTCGCGGCTCAGACTACATCACAACTCACTACCACAATATTCAATTTCTATGAAACTTTTTGCAGTGTGAATAAAAATAAAGATTTCTTTAAAATAAAAATAAAAAAATCAATGTAATATATATTCTTTTTCTAAATACGTGTTTGAAAATTCCATTTCAACGACTACGTGCTTGTACCACTCAAAGAACTACTCTTCTGTCAAAACAAAAATCGTTCAAAGCAGACAATTTATCGTATTATAACTTTTTGTAGGCTGTTCATTTGAAATGTGTTTGTGTGTGTGTGTGCTTGTGCGTACGTACGTGTGCAACATCAAATGTTGATTAATAAGTGGTCTAAGATAACATCGTTCTTATGGTATTAACATCTCATCTCTCTATTAATGTATACACATAAGTTGACATAATACCTTCATAACTCTTTCAGTTACAGAAGTTCGTTTTTTTATATTGAACGACTTCTCAAAATTCGTTTAATTATATCAAATGTTTTTATATATAGTGTTTATCAAAAAAAAGTTGAAATTTTAGTTAAGATTAAGCTTTTTGGAATATTTTGACAAGTTAAGTGCCTTTTGTGACTTCAACTTGACACACTGATTTAATCTTCTTGGGAAATAAATCTATTAGCTAATGAGCACGTTAAAAACACAACAGTCTAATATATTCGACTATAAACCGTAAAACCAGGAACACCATTAAATTTTAAGTGTCACGAGGTTCACGGGAGTATACCGAAGCTGAAAAATTATACTTTCATCTCCGACCAGCCTGCTTTATATGTGTATTTGTGGGTACTTACTGTAATCATAAATGTTGTCATAAAAATAATATAACACAGAAACAATAAAAAAGTGATCCACGTAAATACAGGTACCCTCGTAAAATTATTCTCCTAACATGGGTTGAGTACCTATGTGAGGACGGATAATCGCTGAAGTTTGAAGAGAAAAGGGAAAAATCAACTACTATAAAATTAAATTTACATAAAAACATTCGAAATATTGGACAAATATTTTATTAATGGATTTATTTATTTATTTAATACAGATAATGAACGTAATGATCTTCTTTTCATTAATTTTACGAAGAAGCTAACAAACTAACCCACTAAGATATAAAAACAAAACTCAAGCAAAATTTTAATAAAGCTTGTTAAAGAGATCAGTTACGTAAGTTTAAGTGACTTCTGTGATATGGAGGCTATGACCACCTACTGTAGATCTGGAGGTCCGGGGTTCAATTCCCAGTGGGGGCAGAAGTTTTCGGCTTGGTTAGTTTGGTAGAAAGGCTTTTTATGAGTCCACCTGACTAGCTACCATCACCATACCTAAGATTATCGCCATTACAATGATGTTAACAGCATTGATGTGTTCCAGCAGTTTTAAGTAAGAAAGCCAGTTCAAAGTCAAAGTCAAAAATAACTTTATTTATAGACTTATTTACTAAGCTCTTTTAAATCGTCACAATAGGGAATATGTATGAGAAAACAAATAAATATAATTATAAAGGCAATAGTCATAATTTTACTGGGTATCAACCGGGCATTTACTAATTGTCCCAGTTATAGTATTTAAATATGGACTAAATAAATTGTTAGTTTTAATTTTAAAATAATACTTATTTTAAAATTAAAAATAACACTAGTATGCATATTCCCAATCAACCCTACTACCGCTTCGACGAATTAGTAGCTGCAGAGAAGAAGCGGCGCAAGAAACTCTCAGCGTTTAGTATTTATAATGACATTTACAAATCAATTATGTCATTATGTATTAGTATTATAAACATATACATGTTTTGTTTTACAGTGCATTAAAAATATATTTACTTTTAAATAATATAGTAATAATAATATATAATAATAATATATATAATAAAATATAGTTACTCTGTGGATGAAGAATCCAAGAGTAGTTCGCTTCCATCTTCGGCCTTATCTTAAGATATCATCAGGTGAGATGAAGATCAAGCTATACTAATAATAATAAATATACACAGTACAAATACACGGCTTCATTGCTTAACATACCCCATGCACACGACACGGCTCCCGTGTTCACCCTATAATTAAGGGTTTACTAACTTACAAAATATATGTAGCGCTGTTGGAAATGTTCTTAAATAGATTATAATTTGATGTTTATGAATACACAGGGAGTCACAGTCGGCACTTCAATGTTGCGAAATAGTTAATGTTTTATTGGAAAACATATTTAATAAACAGTGCAAATATGGGCATTTTTATTGGGCATTGAATGTGTTAAAAACAATCTCTTCCAGGTTACTATTAAGTGCTTAAACATGAAGAATCATGTATGCAGGTGCAGAGTTGGTACAAAATTAAGAATTTTATACGTATTTCTCCATGGACCAAACAGAAGGAAACAGATAGAAGACTCTTATTGTGGAAAGAAGATTTAATATCCTAATATAACTTCCTATAAAACTAAAGTCTCGAGTTTATTTTTAAATTTTTAATCTTAATAGGTAGTAAATTAAAATTCATTCGCAATGCAAAGTTTCAATCGTTGATGCTTTTAGTCAACAAATCTTTGTATAAAAAGTAGATTAATAAATTTCATAACAGATCTTCATAACAGAGGCGTTGATGTCGTTTTCATTGGATTTAACAGCTGACGATAAAAACAATCTAGAGTTATATCTGTGTGTATTTATTTAAAGTTTCAGGTTTTTTTTTTACCAAAATATCTTCCACTTCATCGCAGCTAAGAGCGAAGAGCGATCTGGTCAAAGTTATCTTACACTCAAACAATGGCATGGGGTAAGTTTTAGCTGTGCCATTTAGTAGTAACCACAATATAACACCGTCTTTTAACAAGTTCGGCATGATCAAGAGGTAACATTTTAAGATATCTAAGTGGCAAGTGTGAATTGAACACTTCTTTATTTATATTCAGGTTATATAGAGTACAATTTATTTCGGTTACAGGTCATTCTGTAACTGCCTCGAATACTTAGTAGTCGCTGGACATTCTAGACAGTTCTATTGAATCGAAATGTACACTAAGGTTACTATTAATTGTCGAATACTATACATGGCATTAATGTTTCAATAGTATAACTGATTATATGCTCTTGTCAAAAAACTGTATCTCCATTTCGAGAAAGATCCACACAAACCATTGCTCTCTTTCTTACAAGGGTAAGGTAATATTTACTTTTCTAATGTTTTGGGAAACGCTGGAGTAATATGATGTTGTAGATTATAGAGGTTTCAGTATAATTGTGACCAATAGATTAACACTAAAATAAGATGCTAAAAATAACTAGGTTTTGAATGATCTATCGAGGTTCAATCATGGTGATTGTTGCGGATTGGCTGGTTTTATAGAATTTTATGTTATAATTTTTGAATTTATATTTTTATATATTCTATTGTTTATTTTGTTTTATTTGTAACGACTTAACCGCTATGTCAGTAAGTTCCTTTAATAGTTCAGCTACGTTTTAAATTTACTTTACATAATCGTAGTACCTTTACGAAACATATCGCTAAAAAGAATCGTTTTGTGAAGGTTTTCGCGCGGAATTATGCTGCTTTTAGAGATTTTTTCTAGCTTCATACCCCCTCAAAAATTATTACAAATAAACTATTACAAGCGTGCATGATGTGAGCTAGAACTTAATGGTGACGCAGTTCCAGTTTATTAAAAAAAATGTTTCGCATAATTTTCTGTGAATATAATAAAATTTTAATAACTAGTCTGCTAATTGGGGCGGATGCAAATCCAAACAGGAAATAAATGAAAATTATCTTTTAGATCATGTAAATCATTTAGCCGTTCTTCAATTATAAAATTTGTATTGTTTCATCAATCATCTTCATCAATAGCTATAAACACCCCACAGCTGGGCACAGGCCTCCCAGACCTTCCGTGTTAAGAGTGCTCAGTACAAGCACACGTGCTAGTAATAATAATTTTGTTCAATTCAAATTCATTTTAATTGTTAATTTTATATTTATTTTTGCACAGAATCACGGAGGGCCTCGAGAAATAGGTTTGATTGACCCTTCCAGGGACAATCGTGGCGAAAGTTGCTTTGATTTTGTTATCGAGAGCAAAGTATTCGAACCACTACGCCAACACACTCCTCAACGTATTGTTTATTTAAAGTTAATTTAATAACATTTTCCCGTCAGTGTACAGTTCACCGCAATAAAACGTGCAAAGGGTACGGTCACCTGTCTCCATAAAAAATAAAACAAGATAGGTAGGAACGTATTTTATACAGCTGTGAAAATTTTATGAGACAACGTCGTGTCGTAATGATGTTGCGCTGATGGAATCAATAAGCGTCGAGTTTGCTTCGAGACAGAGCTGTTGAGGAACCTTTATTACTGGCGAGTATGTTTAAATTAGATATTGGATCCAATTAAGTATTTGTCACAAATCTCCTTGGCACGTAGAAAAGAATAAGTTAAGTTTCTTTCCGCCTTTATGTATTAATCTTGAGAAGATTGTGCTTTGTTTTATATAAATTATTAATGGCCAATAATTAATTTTAATTTGATCGTCATACTAAGTGGTCAAAGTTTACTGAAGGATCAAAATAGAACCCGCGGGTCTAATTTTGTTATTTTCAGGCAAGTCATATAAGAAGTATGCCTATTGTACTTTTGATTAAATATATATAAAGAATAATTCCATACTGTCGTCCCTTTCAGACGGCCGTCTCGTTGAGTGGTTAGTGCCCCTGTCTACTTAGCCAGAGGTCCCGGGTTTGAAATCCGGAACAGGCAGATATTTATATATGAACTTAAAATGACATTTATTTTAATGTTATGGACTTTGATCTTCTGTGAGATGGTATTAATTAAAAAGTCGAGCACTCAAAATCTATCAAGTAGAAACATCCAACCCGTGTCAACTAAAATGTTATAAATTTTTTCTTAATAATAATCATCCACTTTGATTTACTGTCCAATTTTTGTATAGAGAAATTTTAAAATGATTGTATATGACAATGTTTTATTTTATACATGCTTAAGACAATGCCAGCTTCAGATGTAAATAAGGATTTCGTCTGAGGCACAAACCTCATTCGTGCATTGGTAATTTTTGGGGTAAGGATTTATTATTTAATTATGTAATTAATAATAATAATAATAGATGAAACGGTTCCATATTATAAGTAATTTCCGGAGCCAGTACTCGAAAACGACCGTGCGCAGTAGTACTGGGACCGGTCCATCATTAAGGATAGGACTGTTTTAGCTAACGGCTAAAGTAAGCATCATTACGAGCTTGTATGGATACTAGATAACGGAGAAATATAGATAATAATGTATATATAGATTTTTATCTATATTTCTCCTTATATGTGCCTTATATGTCTTGTGCCTTGTGCCTTATATGTCAGCTGAAAACAAATGGTTCTAAGCGTCGTACTAATGAAAGTATTAAATTCAACCTTATTACAGTTTACAATTTTAAGTATAAAGAATAGAAATAAATGTGGTATAATAATTATAAAAAAATTAATTAATCTATGAAAATATGTCTTGTTGTTCTCAACAGACAAGGGCATAGCATATGTATAGTAACTTTGAATAAATTTTCAAACATTATCCCACTACAAACGGTATGATAAAATGGAACGTAATTCAAACTTGCCACCAATTCTAATTGGTAATTAGATGTTAGTATCTTTTATTAAAATTTTGATAAAAAAGTACTTGTAAATATCTCATTGACGTAATTCGAAATAATATACACACAAACAACATAACAATATTACAATTATCAACAATTATCATACTAATATCTGCTACTACCGGGATTAGAACCCGTTACTACTCGACCTGAAGGCCGTCAAAGTAAAAATGTTACTTTATGTATATTACTTGATTCAATTTTATATAATCATTAACAGCATTTATACGTCTAACTACTTGGTACAGGGTACCTTCCTTCATGGGAGATAAACATGAGGAATTTGAGCCAACAGAATACCACCAAGTTTGCACCATGCGGCTTGGTGGGTGAAAGCAGTTGCCATAGCAACCAGAACCAACGTTTTAACGCGCCTTCCCAACCACGGAGGAGCTCGAACACATTTTAAAATGAATTATATGAATAAAAAAATAAAGCATTCAATTTATTTTTCACTAGGTTTATGATATTAATATTTTTTACTACATTTTTATTAGCAGCCATTACAGTGATATGACTCATGGCCTGATCTATAAAATTTATATGTTCGCTAATTGACATAAAACTTTTTTTATCTTATTTCTACGAGCACTCACAATATTACAGCTATGAAAAACATCACTCCTTTAAATTGTATCTAAATGGTTTTCAACTGAAGTACTCAGAGCATTACTTTTTTCAAGGTAATGGATATGTATATATATATACATTGATTGATCACTTTGGTTGTGTCACTGTTTCAACAAAATACACCATTGGGCAAATTACAAATTCCTCTTTCGTACTATGCTTTGAACGGGGCTGTTTCACATTTTTTTTCAGAACATATGTACACATACATAAGTGTAGTTTGAATAGATACACGATTTTTAGTCGTGGACAAAGCAATTGCTCAATAAAATAAGCCAGAAGTCAACGTAAGGTAAACTAGAAATGAAAATTGTATCACAAGGGTGCAAAATAATATTTTTACAGCAAGGGTTCTTTTTGAATCCACAGCGAAGCGAAAGATAAAATATACTTTGCCCGTTATGTTCCAATTTTTTTTGCAATTTATATAATCTGTAAATAACCGGTAGGCGGCCAGTTCATACAATATCTTCGTTCGACCTCTTTGGTCACAGAGCAGTGGATTTTTTAAAATATCCAAACTCATTACTGCGCGCTAAGAAGTCTCTTAAAGAAAATACCTACTTTATGTAAAATAAAGTGAAAGCGATGAACTTTCATATCAATGTTTAGATTATCATAACTTTTTATTATTGTATCATAAAAGTAGGTGAAAAGTTAACTTTAGCTTTTAACCTCACGTTCCCAGGACGCCCGCCATATTGCAAAGTTGAAACTTAAAACAAAATACCTGATATATGTATATTCTTTATAAAAATATTCTTTGTATGAAATACTTGCGAAGTAAGTCCCAGTGGTGCCGTTTTGACTAAATTCTGTAAAAGCTTTAGCGTTGTTTAGGAACCTTCCCACATCGGATGTACCTTTATCGTTACCCATGTGTAATCAAAAACAATCCAATACCGACCTTAAAAAGAGGATGTTTAAACTCACTTTGGGTTGGTGTGTTCTAATAAAACGTATTTTCCTTTGAAAGTCAAGACGATATTCCGACGGACAAGAGAACCGTTAAGATAAAAGTTTCACAGAAAAATGATATTTTCATTTGAAAATTTCCGTGAGTGATAATTTAAAATTGAATGTTTGGTTTCTGTTTTACTTTAGGGACAGATTGTATTGTATTTTCTAGAAGTTCAATGTAAAAGTTATGTAAGTACTTTAGGGCGTTTTCGTCGATCCAATCGGCATATGGTGTATGCTCTGTAACGAAGCGGTGGTCATGGTGAGAGATAGACAGCAATAAGGATTCTTTTTGCAGTACCAAGCGAATCGTCAGAATATTTGAAGGATCTGATCGAATTTTAGTGATGTCTATCAAAACCCATCTCTAGTCAGTGAATGGACTAGAAGCAAAGTAACATTGCGAATTGCAAATAACTCTCAATACAAGTTATGTTCGCCAATAGACGATCGTTTCACCTTGGGCACTTAGCCTGTTAAAATAAAGAGAAAGCATCATGTTGACAATAGAGGATATGAGCCCTTCTGTTTCCAACGTAACGCTCAATTTACGATCTTAATCTCTTATGTATATAATATAATTTTCACTTAACGACTTTATCTGACTTCTTAAAAGTTTTGTAATGCAAACCGCTTCAACTGAAACAGCAATTTCAAATTCTTTTAAAATACACGCGTACATTTTAGAAGTACAAGTAGGAATCTAATGAAATTTTTGTAAAGCCACACGACGTGGTTCCCAAATTTAAACTTGGGGAAGTTTCTAAATAAAATTACTCACACCCTATGAAGTTTTAATGAAATGGGTCGGTCTGTCATTATGAGGCGGGCTCTGAGCGGAGTCTCTATAACATACCTACCTTCTAATTCAAAACTTGTGTTTAAGGTGAGTATATGGTGTATTAGATTTGCGAATGTTGATTGGAATATATTCTTCATTCATCTTTTTCTTCAGATAATTGTTCTGATCAATAATATATATTGGGGATATTAGTCGATATACAATAAAGATATTTTCTATTCTATCAACTTACGTTGAAATTCTTTTGTTCAGGGAACTTCTCGTAGTTACAGAGCAGAATTATCTTGCTATGCAAATGAAGGTGTACGGTTTCTATTAAGTCCTGAGACTTCATCGAAACCGTGGTCTAAGCAGCCTGGTGAATACTCGGAGTTTTAAATAAGGTCTTTAGGTTTTTAACCACTGACCAGTTTTGATTGTCAAAACCCACGTCCGGTCTTGCCTGAAATATTACTCGTACCTTTGGGATGTTTTCGCTCAGTATCTTCTCGATGCTCTGGCCAGATTGAGACTGTACTAGGCGTAGAAATTCCTTACCAGCACATATATCTCCTTCATACAACATGGGTCCCATTTTTTGTATCTCTAAGGTGGAGGTGACTAGGACAGTATATCGCATAATATACTAGCTATCTTCGCATATGGACTCCTACAGTTTACCGTCAGGCGGCGTCGAGTCGTTATATGCGTAACGATGTAACAAATCAGGAAATTTTGGACTTATTAGCAATATATATCAAAACTTGCATCAATGCAAAGATGGTCCTCAATATAAACATCTGCAGTTAGGGACCACCTGGAGCTGGTTAAGTAATAGTTTACATTTTTGATAATTTGATACCATTTAGCACCAATGGTGTACATTAACAAACAAATACAACTCTCTTAGTGTAGCTTCTCAATCCATTACTCGAGTTTACTTAAGCTGATAAAATGTCATGACTGCGATTGGCATATATATTCGGCAGTGATCATTTATCAGGTTGTATAATTGATTTGAAATACTAAGCTAACATAAACTTTAAGCCGACTCAAAGCAAGTCAGACTAATAAGTACAACTAAATGTTATTTTCTTAGTTAAGTCGACATAAATGGAGAGAAATATAATTTTGTTAACAAGAATGTTATCTGGATTGTTAGAATTAAATAGGTAAGTTAAATAATTAAAAAATAATTGGAAAGGAAACAGACATAATATGGTTTGCACTAGGATATTCCATTACATCTGGCAATTAGTACCCTTATCTACTCTCCCAGTGCGCCCACATAAAACACAGAATCGCATTCTACAGAACATTTATCTTAATTTCAACATATGACCCTAGATTCATAATCATTTCGCCGCTTTAATAATTACTTCAGCGTCTCGTGGTGCGCGATAATGGACCCAAAGGGAATATAATTAAAGCACAGAAGAAGGAGCTCATTTGCGTCTAAAATGGATTTTGTTTTCAAATTGAGTTGTTAGTCAAGGTGTTGCCGTGTTTTTCTTTATTTAAATATTTGTAACAGGGTTTAGATATTCACACAGCGTTCTTTGATGTGTACTGCTTTATTTTTAGGCAGGTCACTTAGTTAAATAATATGCCCAAGATGAGGTTCATGACGTTTATTATTTATATACGAAGCACTAGCAAAGAAGGGTACAATTCTGACATACTCTTAGTGTGGTTGGATCAACATTACTCCTAGTTGCTGCTAGATTTACTAACAAATTTTACAAAATAGTATGTTCAGTACAAAATTGGATTTTTTATAAGAAACTCGTTGATTCAATGAACTTTGTCCAAACTCTACTGCCATTTAAGAAATTACAGTTTTGTAAAGTACGTCTGTCAGAACATTTTGTATACGAAATTACCAATATAAATTTGTAATTTCCTAGCTTCTATTTAAGTTATTCCCTTTCTTGTTTTTTGAAACCATCCCTAAATCAAACAGATCAAAACAAAATAAAAATTTGTCAGATTTGTCAAGTCATTTTTGGATTTTACCGAGACAAACTAACAGCTATATATTTTTATAAATAAAGAAAGAAGAAGATTACATTTATAAAACAATCAATTTTTTAATATTTACTTTTTGAGTTTTGATACCGAAATTATAAAAGTTACAAAAACAGCATTTATAACCTTACCAATAGGGCTGCCTATTCTTAGCAATCGTCAAAAGAGTTTTTATTTTATCTTACTTTTTTATGCTCTCTTAAGTATTCCATGTATTGGGTCGAAAATAACAAAAGCAATAAGTTATTTAACAACTCCAATATAAAATAAGTAGGTTGTTTCAAACTACCTTAAACATTTAAGACATTGCTAGCTTCAGTAGTTTTTGGCAAAGGTACACGTGAAACTATACCATGTACATATTGAAATACGATTCTTGGCACAGTATCTGAAATGATTAACAGTTAGTTAAAATTGAATTGTATACTGAGACATCGTTATACCAGTCAAAATTGTACATAGAAAAGGTTGTGGAAGCCTAACCTAGCCTTAGTTTATCTAAGTTAGTTGTTATAGGTTTTCTACGAGCAATTCTTTGAGACAGAGTGTAAATTTATTTATCACCAACAAGATTTACACTTGCATATGCACAGAGACGATTTTAATTATAGATGTTGCCTAATAGCTATACATGACAATTTGCTAAAAATTTATTCGAGATATTAAAATGTATATATAATAACAAGATAAAAAAACGATAACTATTCAATAATTACACTTAAGCTTTTTCTTTTCTAGTTGATAAATATAACCTACCCATTGTATACAAAATCAATTATTTAATATATTTGTGGATACCGAATTATAAAATAAAACAAATAATTAATTATAATTCCAAGAAATGAAAGCGATTCGATAAAAAAACATTAACTATGTATTTAAATTCATTTCATTTTTAGCAGTCTTGATGTAATTATATTAAAATCTATTGTAAATAATTGATAACATTATTACTTATAATATTATATTCATCTTATTACAAAATTATATTAATGGTGAAATTTTATTTTATATTTTAGAAAGTTACTTGATGGTAGGGGGAATTTCCTCTTCTATTGTACTTACAATTTATTCACACGAGGTGAAAAACTTACAAAACCTTATAACGCTAAAGATAACAATTTTTATTATTACCATGCCCTCGATTTTATAGCCAAATACCCATATCTTAAACAAAAGAATATACTTTGTAAAAAAAAAATCTTAGTAATGTTATTTTATTTAAATAGGATAGACAGTAGTAATAGTCAACATAAACTTCTATAACAGTTACTAAATGCCAGTAACAAGCTATCACAAGTAGCCATGAATATATCAGTATCTGCCAATTAATATAAATGTAGTAAATATATATAAATGGATAAAATTCTTAAAACGAAAACAAGATTCATTCATGTTTCTGCCTTAACTAACCTTTTTTGATGCTTATTCATTTTGCCACCAATTTTTATGCCTAAACGACTGATTACACAAAAATACACATCATTAGTTCTCTTATCTCGAATTATTTATGAATCCAACCAACCTTATTTATAAATACTGCATGTTCCTTTTGAAATTTATTATATCCAAATTTGTCTCTTAAGCCTTTGTAGGGGGCTCAAGAAAATTAGTTGTTAAGTATGTACCCCTAACCATGGGTACATACCACTGGACTAGACTGCCGATAGTGAAAATTGATCGAGGAAGATTTAATTTAATTCCAAGTATAAAACAAAAATCATTTATCCTCATAAACCTGTTTACCGAAAATTTATTGTATGTACATTGAATGTTAAATAAATAAATAAATTACCTTGTTTCCTTTGATTCCTTTAAAAGAGGCATGAAAAGGCACTTTTTGGGCCGGCAAGGTGAGGGTGGCTAGGGCAATATGTCGCATGCTTCCCTAGCTATCTTCACACATGGACTGCTCTACTGCTTATCATCAGGTGGTATCGAGTCATTTGCTGAGCTTAATATATAAAAATAATAACTGGGGTAAAAAACCCTGGGTTGACTACTACAAATTAAATTTCATTATTTGAAAATAGTTTTTGGTACTAATGTACTTCTTTAAGGCTTCTATCTATGTAGGTCTGTATATTATCCGGGAACCAATCATAGAGCTTCCCCGCTTATATTGGACGCGTGTAATGATAGCCTCTGGTTGAGATTTATTAAATTTTCAATTATCGAACCAAAAAAATTAATTTCCCGAGATAACATAGCAACGAACCGCTTTATGAAACTTTATATCTTCCACTCAGAGGGTACTCCCCTCAAATTAATACACCTAAGCTTCATCTTTGTTAAAAGTAAACAAATTTCTTGTTTTCTTTTCTTTCGAGGTGATCCAAGAGAAAGTTTAAAGTTTAAAGGCATCAGAGTCTTCACTCGAATTGAAAACGATTTACTTATGGAAGCACTTTAGGTAACTCGATGGTAGGTGCTGCAGCAATTATTTAGTAAACAAAATAAAGTCACTTTTCTCATAGCAACGACTATGCTAAGGACCGTGTAAAGATCTCCATATTACCTTTTGCTCAAATAACGCGTTTTAACACAAGTCGTTTTAAAAGATTTAGCCGTTGTCATACTAATTTATTAAGAAGTCAAACTGTGAGCATAATCAAATACTTGTATTCTGTATATGGTTTCTGTTTTCTAACTTTATGTAAATTTAAACCTTTCGTACTTAATTGGGTAATTTAACTGCAATCCATTTGTAAGCGACGCATCTTTATTATGAAAAGCAACTTAACTTAAAAAATGGAATAATTTGTCTGACGATATTGTTTCAAATTAAAGGTGTTAGTTATTTGAATGTATCACGCTAGGGGTGAGGGGCGTGGGAGGGCACCGCTCATCAGTTAGTTTTGACAACCTGTTCATTTTTATAACGGTCAGTCTAAATGCGTTCCCATGCACGCCGCACGCTCCTCTTCTAGCTAAGTTTTGTATTCCACCCCCCTTTTTGGAAGAAATATAGTTGTACAGTGTTTTTTCTCTCGAGTTTTAACTTATATTTTGCTGCAACTAACCATCATCACTTGGCACCGCCTACACCATTTAAATTTTGACTTTGCTTTCTTCAGTTAAACGTCATCCGCCAACAACGCAAACAGACAGTCCAGTTTATGTATTTGAACTAATTCGCAAATACAGAGATAGTCTCAGCTAGTGTTAACACTATTGAGAAGTTGCAGTTGTCAATATTCGCTATTTTAGAACTAGATCTATGGCAACTAGTTAGCTTATTTATATCATTAAATATTCAATTTTTTCTTTCACTCTATTAAATTCTTTACTTCATTATTGTAGGGGAGCTTCTGCAGTTTATTCCTCAGATATTAGTGTTGATACAACCTTAAAGTTTGTATAATTCACATATTATTAAAGTCATTTAATTAATGTGCACTTTCACGTAAGATAATTTACTTATTGGGAGTTTTACTGGTATTTTGCACGTGCCCCCGTTGTATCGTTATTAAAATTTGTCTCTGTAACATTCCGGGGAACTCAAACGTAGTTAGCAAGTGAAACTATTTGGGACAGTCTTCACTCGTTCCTGTTTAACTAACTGCCATGTTTCAGTCCCCAAACTAGATGGAAGGCTACCAGAAACTTGCTTAACCAAATCACATTGTCAAATGTCTCTCTAACTAACTAAAACCTAACTGGCAATGTAAAGAAAAGATAATGAATTGTGCCAACGAAACTCGGAGTTGGCATTCGTTAGTATTGCATAATTAATTATTTAATTCCATCGAAACTTGTCCTGAGTTGTGGTTTCACTTAAATCTGATGCTGGAGTTGGTATTTTTCAGTTGGTTCATTTTACCCGCTTGTTACTGTGCTTATTGGATCTATCCCCAGTCCTTCCAGAGTTCTTTGAGAAAATAGTAAGTTTACGTAATACCGAGTTCCCTAACTACCTCTAGTATATTTCACTGTAATATTGTGAAACATATTAAGTTTATAATCTAACTAGCGAGATTATAATCTCGCTAGTTACATTTTAAACTAACGGTGAACGCATTAATAAGTTTAATTTTATACGCCACTGAAATAATCAGCAAATAGACTACTGATACTGGTTTCTGAATAACGCAGAGCAATCATCCAAATTGCCAATGATCATTCCATCGAAGGTCAATTCTCTGTTAAATTGCTATGTCCAGTCAAAACTCCAAAAAAAATTATTATTACTTATTATAATAACAAAATAAAGATAAATGAAACCATAATTACTTATAACGTACGTTACTTGTAACGTTATATATAAAATATAACGTTACTTTAAAACAGCCGTTTACATTAACATTTTATTTAATGTCACTGTCGTTACTCCGTGATGCAACAATATACCACGGCGTGACGTCATACCACCATTATCGGTTTCTAAGAAAAAATGTGTTAATCAAATTTTAATATCTATGCTATGGAAACTATTGTTTTACTAATATTTATCATTTTTTATATTTAGATATCATGCTGGCTTTAAATCTCTGGATAAAAATTGTCGTCATGCCTTTTACTATAATGATGTACATATAAACTAGGAAGCAAGAAATTTTAAATATGATTGTCAATTAACGCCGACACGACGACCTATATATATATATATATATATATATATATATATTAGTAGATAATCATAGCATTAAATACTTAATGATTATGTTCAAATAACAAATAAATATATTACACAATATCTTTATATTCGATTATGACACACTATTTTATAGTACATGTTAATATTTATTACTTTGGGGTGGAAATACGATGTTTTAATCTAATTAAAGTTTAAGACCCTTGGAAAGTGTTCAGATATGTAGCTAGGGTACCTAATTGACCACTCAATCTGACGGTCATGTAAGCGGTAATTTAGCAGAGTAAAAGGTATTGCCAATTATTTAACCTCTCCTTTACCCCAATTTTGTGCCCAGTGGTGGGAAGTATTTGGGGATGTCAAAATTGATGGTGAGAATATTAGCCGCCCCTTTCATAATTCAGTTTAGTATTTCTTTAGGCTAAGGGAGTTCCCTTTGCCTCTTTTTATTTTAAGAAAAAACTGTTCACTTTTTCCGCGAGGACTCAAGGGTTAAACGAATAAAAAGGTTTTCGATAAAGAATCAGGCCCTCTCAACGAGGTGCAGCTGAGTGGTTAGATCATGAGGCCCCTGGGAACCAGGGATATATCGATGTCCCAACGCTCATATTACACGCGATGCTTTCATCAGAAAATCCAATGGATT
This sequence comes from Acentria ephemerella, assembly GCA_943193645.1. Classification (NCBI taxonomy): domain Eukaryota; kingdom Metazoa; phylum Arthropoda; class Insecta; order Lepidoptera; family Crambidae; genus Acentria; species Acentria ephemerella. Next base: position 1,503,160 of record OW971886.1, on the reverse strand, counting down.
CGAAAAAGATCCCTATTTTTATGTGCACGAAGCTGTTAACTTAAGGCCCATGATTCAATACTGAGTCGACTTTTATTCAAGAAATATGTTTTACAAGTTGAAAGTGTAAAAAGTTTTAAATCAAAAATCTACTTCAAAACACAAAAAGGCGAAAATAATTAAATTTATGTGCAGTGCTTCATTGTCTATTGTTTCTGAAAACAACGTAGAACCAACTACAATTATGCTATCCAATTTCTTTACAATGTGTAATAAAATAATTACACATTAGATAACTTTTTAAATTGTATATTATATGCCTCTTTGTTGTATTTAGATTTTATGAACTAATATTTTTTTTTACATTTTTGAGTGTTCAGTTTCTAAGGTCAAACTTAGATGGGTGACCTTGTGGAATTGTCTGTCTGTTTGTTAAAAACTCTAATAGCTTTAGAAAAAAATGAAATACTAAATATTGTTTTTAATTGTAAATATTTTTGACTCATAGCATGACAGGTTTTCATAGACTCATAAATAGCAAATATCATCAATTGTCGTTTGACCACAATAAATCCAATCCTCTCTCTGTGTTCTAATCAATACCTACCCTCATCCATAATTTTCACAAAGCATTTTCATTTTTTTTCCACGAAGTGGAATGTTGGTAACATTAAATTTGTTCTATAGTCGAGAGCAATAAATTTTCATACAAATACTAAATACAGTTTTCAGCTACACCACAAGGATAGCATGTAACTACACTGCCCCAACTCCAAGCATTATTTTGAACAAAACTAAACCTTAAACTATAAACATTAACATACAATTTACATGCACTACATAATCCTTGATTTATGAACCCTCAAGGGAATGTAAACTTTAGTCCGCAGTAATAAGGTTTATGAATTATTTTGTCAGTAGGAAAATGGTGAACGTTAGAATTGGAACATAGATGATTCATTGCAGAAACTAATAGAATGCAGAAACTAGTAAAAAGATTGAAAAAAAAAAATTGTTTTGCCCAAGAACAAAATAATAGTGAAGAAAGAAAGAGTACTGTCGATACGTCTACTTTGCGCACTAAGAGATAGAAAGAGATTATTACTTACTTACTATGCGTACGCCTATACGTAAGAACTTGGTTTTGATGACAAAAACAAGCAACTTTCGCCATGGTAGGTCTCAGGATGGGTCAATTAAAATTGTAATCTCGAGCTCATCCCGTCCCGGTTAAGACAACTAAGGAAATTCAGTTCCTATCTAGAATCAAGTCAATTCTTGGATGCGAATAGAATGATGTCGAAGCGTTATAAAATGCAATGTCCGATTTGAGTCGTTTGATATCGAGTCGACTCGATTACTTCCAATAAAAACTTTCATCATCATCATATTCTAGCGAATATACATCTAACTGTAGGACTCTGGCCTTTCTATATGGAAAAAACTCATAAGGCTTTGCCAGGGGCGTCCTTGGATGTGGTGGTCGTTATTTAAATGAATTATAATTTTGCTGTATCAACGTTTGATTTTAATTTTTAATGTTATATATTGCTTATTATTTATTTTAATTATCTTTTATTTAAAATTTGATTCTCTTCTTACAGTTTATATTTGATTTTTAGTCCAATTCTGATTTTAAATTGTTTACTTATTTTTAATTTATGTTTCGGACAATGTCTGGAATCCTGATATTTTATTTTATTCATTAATAACTGCGTGTTAAACTGCAGCAGTGAATTTGCAGTCAATAAGTTAGCAAAAACCTGTTCTGACTGCAAACATATGAGGTGTTCGGGTCATAACACCATCATGGTGGCTTCATGCGGCTTAGTGGGTGAAAGTGGTTTCCTTAGCAACTGGAACTAACATTTTAACATCTGAGAGGGTCGAAATAGCAAAATTGTTTGACTCGTCCAAGAATCAAGGGGCAAGATGTTTCGTTTTTGTTATTTAAACTACGAACCACTAGTCCAATGAGCAATATTGAGGAAGTACCATTATCCAGGATGGAAATATGAGCCTTATGATATTATCTCCGCGCTACTGTGGGCTGAGGGTCTTAATACCAATCTAATAGTCTAGTTAGCCGTAGCTTAGTCCAAACAATTTCCATAAAATAGTTGGGAATTAGAAACTCTACAACATTGTGAAGCCTGTCGGTATCATCTTGTAAAATCACTAAGCATTACTTTGTTTATTAACAACTTGTAGAAGCATCTATCTCGCCTCAATTAAATACTAAATAACAATCCGTTTTCAATTTTGACCGAGACTTAGAGATCTGGTTGCCTATTTTGAGATCAAAGATGAATATTATTATAAAGTGCGCAGATGTGTAATGGGCAAATGGTGTTGAAGTTAATTAAGCTATATTAATGCGAATAGCGGTAAAAAAATAAACAGCTCACATGTTCTGAAATTAAAGAAACTAAGTTCCATCTGTGATTTTTAATTATATATAATTTTCGCTTCACAATATCAAAATAGGTTTAGCTACTAGGTTTTAGTCAAGCTTACGAACAGCTATTAATTTGTAGAATATAGTAGAAGATATAGAATGACTGATTTTGTCCATTCCTGTACCTTCTTCTGTCTAGATTCAATATACTGAGACAGAACTCCAACCTAATCGGCCACGCTCATTAATGTAATGATACTCTTCTACATTCTCTCTGTGTATAATATATTATATAGTACTAATTAAATAAAAATTATATTTCAAAATGTTAATATTGTACGCCCGTAAATGGCAATTTATTGTAACTTATGCATGAAATTGTAAGATCTATTTATTGTACACAGAATCACAATAAAAAAAATCTTATCTTATGTTATCTAATATATTTTACTGAATTGTGTGTAAGTACTTAAATAGTTAAATAAATAATGAATCATAAAATAGATTGTTCGAGTAATTAGCCACATCTATCCAAAACGTATTCTTTGTCTAAACCATTGAAAGCAAAACAAATAAACAGTTCCAGTAAAAGAACGCCAAATTGACAGACAGAGTAAGCGTTTTACATGGACACGTGACATGTATTGGCGATAACATAAAGTCGAATATCGCTTGGCTCAACGTCTCCTTTTGTCAACGGATATTGTTGAAAATAACTGAGATAATAAAACGCAGAGATAAGAGCTTTATAAAACACCCAATTTGTTTTATTTTATTTATAGGCGCCGTAAATGGTGTAACAGTTCTGTATATTTATTATGTTCGTTATTCTTTATCAGATATATGGCTATTATTTACAGTACAGAAATCATTGTAAAGGTTGACTTGATCTATGGAAAATTTTGCACTCTTACAATTTAAGCTAAAATTAAAAATTACTTCAGTGCTTGTAGTGATGGCAATTTTAGGGAATAGTCAATGCTATTAGTAACTGACATATATAGCCCTTACAGCGTAAGTTTAACCTCATTCACATCAGTATCAAACATTATGGGCAATTTGTGTCAGGATGATTTCCAATAGATATACACTAATAGCCCATGCACAATTTTTCCGTAATTCGCTTTAGATTAAGAAAACCAAGTTTCACAGCTTTGGACCATGGTTGATCCGGTCCATATCGAGCCCTTGAGTGCTACGGAATGTATATTAAGCCGTTTGGTGGTTTAAGACTCACCAGCCCACCAACACTACAAGCCACAGAGTTCACTAGTTAGGCGCTGATTTGACTTATAAATAAAACTATTATTTTTTATATTTTACAGTATTATAGAAGTTTGGGTGATGCCCTCCACTTTCATATTTGTTATATTTTATGAAAGTGGAGGGAATTTTAAAAGACGAGATTTTAAGAATAAAATGTCATCTTTTAAAATTATTACCACTTTCCATTGATTGAAATCAGAGTATAAGCAAAATCAAAGATAATTCAGGTTTTAGTTTCTTGTTGCTTTCGACTATAAGTGGTACGCAAGTTAATTACTTAGTATCATTATCTTCTCTGTTTAATATCGAGAAAATCTAGATTTCACTATTTACCGTGACACTTACCCGCTTTTAGACTAAAATGAAGTCCATATGATGATAATCTATTCATTGCTGCTTAACAATGCAAGTTTATCAATAACTTCTTAGTAAAGCAGCAGTGTATCTGCAGGCAATAAGTTACCTAAAACCTGAAAGAATTGCGAACTAATCTAAATATTTCCAGTCAGCTCTAGTATTGACACATTTAACCAAATATGGTCATAATATTTGCTTGAACAACGTACAAGATTTGTAGATAGATTTCAAATTGGTAAAATAAAATCTAAATATAAACGATTTATTTATCACACCTTTCTTAATATAGAGAATATTTATAGTAATTACTTTAGTAGTATTATTGGTAAAACGTTAATGCACTTCTGATTTAGGCCCAATATTGAAACATCTTAATATTTAAGTTTTAAAACATCCGAGTGTAGGGGCCACAAAATGTGGCTGGTCCAGTCATAGTCGTAATCATTCTTTGCATAATTTATATTAAGTTTATGACATTAATATTGTGCGACATATTTTATTATAGTATTCAAAGGTAAATATAATTCTATGTCGATTTAAATCCATGTCGGTGTTTTGTTAATATTCAGAAGACACGTATTAAGTAACTTACGTAGACATGAAATCTTGGACAGATTAGTAGGTACAAAAACTATCGACATAAAAATAAAGATATACATATTAAACGTATCGATATATATTATATTAAGGAAAATCTCACATCACTGCTTCTCGCTTGACATCGGCACGTTTTCACGTCAATTGATTCGGTTTAGAATCGAGATATCGAATGCTCGGTTTGATTACGGTTATAGCTGATTTCAGTCGCAACTGATTACAGTCAAAGCTTAAATCGATGTTACCGGGAGTAAGTAAACTAAATTGAATTTGGAGTATGATACTTTCTTAATAGAGGCTTGATTTTAATTATTATGTTAGATGTAAGCATCGGATGTTAATAAAATTACATTTTAGTTAGTTTCATGTGAATGCTTAAAGTGTTATGCTGAGGAACTAAAGTAGCCAAAATTTGACGTACCTTGTGATTTTTTATCAACGTCAAAATACATTTATTCAGTCTACGAACACAACATACTCTTGTCAAGATATTAGAAAATAATTAAAATACTAAGTATTGAAATAAAATGAAATTAAATGAATTTTGAGTTAGAAATTTGATATAAATTAATAATAATAGTTTTTATAAAACAATTCTAAAACAAGAAGCTACAGATATTTTTACATAGATGGACATTCTACAGCCATTCATTAAATTTCTTTTATTTGATACCATACCATACATCAGTAGATAAAGGTATAATGTGTAAAATAAATTTAAATTTATTTATGTATCTAATGCGGATAAAAATAGTAAAAGTAATACGCTATAGAAAGGATAAGTTATAGAAAACCAGTAGTCCTAGTTACGGGCTTAATAATATTAATATTTTAGTAAATAAAAATATGTACTATGTTGTCTTTAAATTGGAGTTCTCAAATATCAAATATTTAATAATTATTCATATATTTACGCTGATAATATTTACCTCCAGGAAGGTAAAGAAAAATTGTATTATTTACTTTAGCATAAATTCCATTCCAATTTGTCCATTCTGGGGAATTCCCCGAATGGATGTTTTTTTAACAATTTGTTATTACATACACTTAAAAAATACTTGTATTATTACAGTTCAAATTATATAGCTATTATAAAGATAGACTAACAAGAGCAAGAAATTTCAGACATTCTATCCCGCTCACTATAAAACCAAAATATATTTTTGGGTCAATATTCTGCGTCAATATCATTAAATAACTGACAGTAGACTTAGTTTACGGCAGTTAAAATTCAATGCAGTTCGAACTGGGTCTGTTAATTAAAAATGTACGAGGATCTTCGGTTACTTGGCCAGTCCTCTCACGTTTGCCCGACTCGTGGTGTATCAAAGCCAGTTTAGAATTCTAATGCCATGCCAATTCCCTTATTCATAGAAGCAACGAAGCTATACATAACTTCTTAACGAAGTTGAATGGTAACCTGTTAAATTAAAAAATAAAATACTGGATTTAAATGGATTTTTTGCGTGCGTGGGTGGCTCCCACGCATGCATTGCAACCCTGGACAATCTCAATCAGCGCAAAGCCTCGCCGTAGCGCTGGACTATTTGAAGGTGGTCTGGTGAATTGATTTTGCAGAACCTGGGTCACCCTCGCGAAAGGCAATGGAGTTATCGGGAAGTTTTAGTCGATATCAAACACACATCAGCCGCTTAGCCTGTGGTGAGTCGATCCACAAATAGATCCCACCTATAAACCGATAAAAAAGGTATTATGTTAGTATATAACAATTTATATTATTTTTTTCATATAAAAAAAACAATAAATAATATATTTTTGCATGGTCCAATTTGAACATCCCTTTTTTATCATAACAGGCTAGCTCTTGACCTTCATCTCACCTGATGGTCAGTAAAGATAAGATCGAAGATGGAAACGAACTACACCTGGAGTCATTAACCACAGAAGAGCTGGCTATCTTACCTCCATTGCCAGAATACAAAAATGTTGCTAACACTATTATTAAGGCGAGAGACTTAGGTTAGATGGCGGAAACTAGCCTGGTAGACTTAAATGAAGCCACCAATCAAACGGAGCTGGACATTTCTGCCCCCACTGGGAATGGAATCGCGGTGACTACCCCATAGAGGCAGTTAAACATCAATATTCATAGGGGTTCAAATTCAATGGGATTACTGACTATAAAAACGTTGCAGTAGCTTAATAGCTCTTGAGGCTGAATCAAAGGCCTTGAATACTTGCTCCAACAAATATCGTCAGTCCGGGCAACATTGCCACTGGATTCTAATGAGAAGTACAGTTAGCAAAGAAGAAGCTAATATTAGAACTTAGTTAAAGTTTGACAAATAAATTTCTTGTCATAATTTTCTTATTTTAACGAATGATTTTGAATATACATGGCCAGGAAATCATTGAAATAAATTTCACCTTTCCAGTCACCTAAGACCTAATCTAAGTGGCCTCGTCTTTAAATCAGGTTTATGTGATTTATGAAATTTGACAAGAAATCAAAGTCAAAGGGCAATAATTTTACAACATAAACTTGTATTGATCTTAAATTTAATACTTCCTGTTTGTATGTATCTTTATTAATAAAAATGGTTTTGATTTGTGGAGAAGAACGCGCCAAAAATAAAGTAAGGTTATCTTCCTTTACACGGCATTCAATATTTTGCATACATTGATTACACTACCTAGCATTATTTTTTATTACTTATAAAAACATTATATTATCATGTCAATTTGAATTCAAAAACAAGTTACATTTATCAAAACCATAACCTTATACACATAAATGTCCTAAATACATATGTAGGACAGATAGTAGGCAGATGCCCACGGTACAATATTATAAATATATAGTTATATTTATAATATTCCATATCAACAAATTAATGACTATAACAAATCTAATTAGAGATATTAATATTTTTTATATAAGCAAAGGAAAAATGCCGAAAAAATCAGTTAGAAAGATATGTTGTAGAGGAAGAACATATCACCAAACGGGTTTTTTATTTTATGACATTGTAAAAAATGAAATGTTGACAATTAATATAAGAACAGGTGAAATTACAGTTATTGGTATCAAAATTATATTATTATTGATAGACAATAATTAACACCCTATAGACGTTCTATTTCTGTGTACTTCTTCCTCCTTCTTTATGGATTGTATTTGAATGAAGATAACCTTTTGGTTCTCTTGTGAAAGGTGAAAGCTTAAAAACTTAAAATTAAAAAAAAAACAGCAGAAATATCTCTATTATACTATCAGTATTTTAAAATTCAAGTATTAGGTAGTAACATTAACAGAACTATGCAGGCTTAGTTGGGAGAAAAAACAAAAAAGTCACGTGAAAGTGACAGTTTCTATGGTTACACAATGTGTGTGATATTTTTAATTATCTTAATTTTTTTTGTTGTTACTACTTTTTGCTATTATTTAAGTACACTAAGTATATTTTGCAATTAGTTAAGAGTATTAGATAATCTGAAAAAATAATAATTTTTTGCGATTTGTTGTCATGACGTTTTATGCTGACCGTACCATTACACATGTATGCAGGCACGTCTCACTATCTATAAGAGTACACACTTAACTGTGGCGTTTACACCTTTCGATTTACGACTTGGATTGTAGCTTGGATTGAGAATTTATATTTTTTAATTTTATTATAAACACACACATGCATAGTTTCACTTGCACTAGCCAATATTTTATTTGGACTCCACTTCTGCTTATCATCAGGTGGAACGGAGTCATTTGCTCGATCTCTCTATAAAAAAAGCTGTTCAATTATTTTCAAGATTAAAATAATACTGTATAGATATTACTAGGGTCTATAATATCATTATTAATAAAACAAAAAAGGGATAAAAAGAAAAGCGAAGTGATATTCTCCATAAGACCGTTCTAAGAATATCCAAATCTGAAAATTTTAATTTATTTAAACATCAAAATCAAATTATAACAACTATAACATGAATTAATTATTTAACTGTACGGTCTTGGCTACTTTTAAATAATGTAATAAAGGATTGGAATAAGCTTAATGAGTTTATTTCACAATTTAAATGTTACGACTATATTTAAAGGTACTAAGATGGGTATTTCACAAAAGATACAAATAGTAAAGAAAAGAACTTAATTAAGTAGAATAATTCATAGTTTTAAAAAGCTTGTGTTTTTTACTCTATTTGTTGGTTGATACTTAAATTGTACTGATACTGCTCCTTTGTAGTCTGTGATTATATGTATTTAAGTAGATATATTTATATAATTATGTATTATATAGTGTATGCATGCTATCATTAAGTAAGTACCTATGAATGCATTTATTTAATGTTTGTATGTAATAACTTTTATCATGTATGTATTCGTAATACATCGCCAATTTCCCTCAAGTACTTTATCTTAAATCCTGTCTATCCTAAGGTAGGTAACCACGGCAAGAGATCGCTTTTAGCGATAATTTCGTTCATTATACAGAATTAGTTAAATGTCTTTTGTGGATTTCTCTTATTGAATTGGCTGATGTACAATAAAGTTATTTTCTATTCTATTCAATTCTTTAATTCTTCGCCCTAGGAAAATGGACATGCAGGTCGCCTTCATACAAAAGCTCTAAGCGTTTTTTATTTATGTGTGCGCAAATATATACGCATCACCGCACGCATACCATGACGATATATCAGTGCTAAAAGTGCACTAGGCGCACTCAGCATCGCAACATACCCGCGCGGTCTCACCGTCGCCTATCGTTTGAATTTTATTACGAATACTTAAGCTCAAAGTATCGATAAAGATACAAATCCAATACCATTATATATGAATTGAAGGAAAACGTTTAAGCAGACATCTTATTGCGACATAAAATTAGTAAGACCAGAGAGTAAGAGTATTAGTATTATTTTGACTAAAAAAAAATTATAAAAAATAATAATAATTTTTTACTGGTTACTGATATGTGGAGGGTGACATCCACTGAGATCATACCAGTCGTAGTCTCAACCAATGGTCTCGTCCCAACTTCTCTTCGCGACCATCTGAAGAGATTGGGACTGAGAGAATGATTGCGAGGCTCCAGCGGGCAGTTTTGCTCGAAAACGCCAGAATTGTCCGCCGATTCCTCTCTCTGTCGTCCTGACCCTCGGCCGTCTAGCCTCCTCTGTCGAGGGGTATTCTCCCATCCCTCGAGCCGTCGAGGGATTGGGAACAGTTTCAGTTGATTTCAAAATAATAATTTATTAAATTAATTTCAGGTCTAATTAAGAAAGATAATGATCATATCATTGAAAAAACACAAAAAGGTTTTTTGTCGCAGTTTAACTCGACTTAATTTTCTCCTATTACAACTGTTATTATTATCTATAGATATCCTTATATTGGCACTTTGACCTTTTTAATGTTACCTCGTTTTTTTAAATAATAAAATTATTTATTAAATGTGGATTTCTTTGTATAAAAAAGGTTTAATGAGCGTAGATAAGCAAGAAAGCTTATTAAGTTTTAAAGAACAATGCATTCAATATTTGAATAGATATTACTTATAAAACGAATAGTAAAAACCTTTTTAAAATTTTACAAAATATGTATTAGGGTTGTACTTCCATTGAATGTAGTTTAATCATAAACAATACGATTTTTTGTGTAGTTTTATAGTAAAATGTAGGTACGACAGATGGTACTTCCAATATTTGAACACACACTATAACAATTTTGAAAGAAATACAATCTTATAAACAGCGGCCGATGTATCATCCCCGGAATAGATATGTATACACATGTAACACGACAAACCATAACAATGATTATATAAGAAGTAAGGTTTTGATGGATCATTCTGATTTGTATGTTGTGCGAGTTAATTTATATTATTAATTTAACTGAACATGCTTGATTTAAGTATTAATTATTCACAGAGAATTGAAATGATCAAAATTTAAAGTCTATAAAATTTGGAACACATTATCTAAACCCCAAATGGAAACTGCATCGGCTCCGATAATTTAAAAATAACACACGGATAGTATAAACCCTTTTTAATGTATTCCGACACTATGGACGTTGTACAGCTGATGGGTTCTGTTAATAGATAGTTAATCTGTGATAGTGTCTGAGTTACAGAAACATTTGAGTACAAAATGGATGTCGTTACCCTTCTAGTTTCATACTATATGTATGTGTTCACGCATGATATTTTACTACGCATATAGTAAATAACTTATTAGTGATTTAACGTATTATGTGGCATTGTGGAACCATCGATTTTCAATTTATATATTTACTATCTTCTGCTCGAAGCATTCATAGTAATATCAGTTATAAATTACTGATACAATTATAAATAATAAGAATTCTCCCTACTTACCTACTAAAAAAATACTCCCCCAAAGCCATGCGTCTCCCTGCAGGACTGTGTAGAACTTCCGTATCTCTTTAAGACTCTGTTGAAGCATGATGAATATTAGTACACAACATGAGATGTTGTGTACTATTCATCGTGCTTCAACATTTCATTTCATTTCATTTTAGAGTCAATTGAGATTAAGTTCCCCAAAATGATCTAATTACAGTCTCTCAGTGGTGTATTAGCTATAACATGGTACTTAGTGTTAAGAAATGCTTGTGAATTTCCTTTACCAGGAAGACAAATAAATTGGGCTTTGAATACACTCTAAATACCCACAATTTGTGAGAGACAAGCTAGAGACCTAGGTAAAATAAAATAATTTGATATGAGATAAGATAAGATAAAGGATTTCATGTTTAGCTCCAAAATAACCTGGCTATCTCTAACTCTCTCCTCTCTTACTCTATCTTAGCATCGACACGGTTCAATATCGTTATAGAACAGAAGAAAATGACGTTAGCTAAAAATATATTTTAGTTTGATTAATAAATTAAATGTCTAAATTCTGTTTAGCCATTTACTAATTATTTATCTTAATAATATTTAAGTATTATTTTTATATGATGTTTATACACAATTAATGTCAACGTAAAATTGTAAATACTGTTAGATCTATCTCGCGAGATTGTAAACTATTGATAAATCATAAACAGTAAGATACTGCTTAAAATTTAAAGATTTATTTTTCATCACATTATAAACAATCACAGTGATAAAGTTAACACAATGTTTGACCATTAAATTAACAACTTTCTAAAGATTTTCTCTAATTGGTCAATTTTACAGTACATTGTAAATATTATCCAATGAAATCACAAAGTTTTGACCCTACACATTAAAATATTAATATGTATATAATTTAGGCTAACGGTCGGTGACTACACAACAGTTTTTATTGTCGTAAGTAATTTTATAACTCGAAATCAATTTACAATCACCAATACACTATTTGTTAACATTCGACAACGCGACATAAATATGACGTTCAACCAATTAGCGCGCGTGGTGAATTTTCATTCACGATTGAATGGTTTCACTTCAATAGATTTTAATCTACCGAAAAATAATGTGTAAATTGGTGAGCAGTAATGTGTATAATTCGACAGTTTACAATCTCGCGAGATAGGTTATAACCTAACGATACAATATTACGATGACAAATACAAAGTAAATTAATGCATAAGACATTCACAAAGTAGTTAATACCAGAAATCACATCTAACATCAATTTCTAAATTTAACAAATAATATTAGTTACAAGGTGTCGTTAGCTGAGATCTGATAGCCCACAGGCAGTCTTGTCACATCTGATTAAAAAGAAATTGTAGCTATGTATTCGTTATAAGTCACCAACTTCCTTCAAGTACTTTATTTTTAATCCTATCCATCCTAAGGTTACCTGGAAGAGATCACTTGTTCCGTTTTTTTTTTGAATTGGCTGATGTACAACTAAGATATATTCTAGACCTATCTTATCTATTTTGCACTGAAATTAATTTCTTTTACTCATAAGTGAAATAAAAGAGACAAACTATATGTTTTATTTCACTTAATATAATGGGGCCCTCACAACCGTCTCTGTTTTGTCTCCCTTAAACTATTCTAAAACATCCTAGATGAAGTTAATAATTTCCAGCAATTTTTCATATTATTCTTCTTTACCGAAACGAAGAGAAATTTTCTTCTTAATTAAAAAAATTAAACACCCTATAAATAAACAGCCTGTTTTACAAAATTACGACAGCTATAGCCTAGTAGGAGTTCTTTAAACAAACAATCATGGCGGCGGTAGCGATGACGTCACGAGGCCTTGCTCGCTCCGCAACTACCCTCCATTTAGAATGCAAATGGATTTAAGGCGTAACCTTAGTCTTTTAGTTCATAAACCATCATAATGATGACATTAGGGAACCTAGTTAAGAGAATATATAAATATGAACATATAAAATTTTCTTTTAAAGGTATATCTATACTAATACATACATAGATAACATATGCTTTATCAACATTATAAAATTTGAAAAATTCTTTCACATTTAGAATCCTACATTATCTCTGATGAATATTAGCGATAAAAAATTCAAAAATATTAAGGGGCATGAAAACTTCGATATGTAACCCGACGTGTAAAAAAAAGTAAATAAAAATTTTATATCGCGTACGCTGCAGAAATTATTGACAATATAACAAAGTGATGTACTACAGTTTTATAGATGACATCAATATCTGAAAAAAATGTGCGATATTATTATATGTAAAACTATTACAGTTATGTCACAATATCAACATTTTTATCAAGTTGTTACACTTTACTAAAGTTCTGCACACAACACTGTTTTAGTAGCGGTGTTTTACAGCGACGCCTGACTTGCGGTCACCTAAGGCCTCTACGAGTATGTACCCTTACGTTGCGCTTCTTCTTCATTTCAAGCGATAATGCGGATAACGTCTTACGGCAAATTTCTGGCTTGAAAATTGAAATGACAGATGATAGCGACAAAATATAACAAAAAAATAATAAATAAATAAATGTTATTATAAATACTAACGGTTTCTTGTGCCGTTTCTTTTCGGCAGCTACTAATTCGTCGAAGCGGTAGTAGGGTTAATTGGGAATATGCAACAATTCATTTCATACATCTTTAAATTCTATAACTGGGACCATTTGTAAATACTCGGTTAATACCCACTTAAAGTTATTACCTTTAATTACATTTGTTAATTTTTTCTCACACATATTCCCTGTTATGACGATTTAAAAGAACTTAGTTAATGAGTCTATTTAAATAAAGACATTTTGACTTTGACTTTGACTTTAGACGTTGGACTCATATTACGTATAGACGTCTAAAAGCTAGGGTTGCCTCTTACCACCTTTTGATGTATTTCGTGGATTAAAACTTATAACAAACAATAATATAAAAATATTCATATGCTCACACCTACTGTCTATAAAAGATATTGATGTTGAATACTATAAGTATTTTATAACAGTTTTAAAGAAATATACATGCATAAACACAAGCAAGCAAATAATAACTCTTCCTGTTTCTCACACAAACATCTGTGGGTCTGCGGTGCAAACTTCGAGTATCCTGATGAGAGGTCCAACTCGGCTAGTCATTAACATGGTATTCCCTGAATTTTGAAATTATTAATATATTGCGGTTTCTTCAATAATCTCTGTGTGAATTTCATTGTAATTGAAGCACAGATTATTTCCGAAATTAGGCATTTACTTATTAATTTAAAAAGCTAAAAGAATAAAAGAGAGAACTAATTTAGACATTTTTGCACCAAGTGCGACAAGAACTAGGATCAAACCAGTACAGTGCAAGAAAGGGCCATTTTGCATTGGTTTGGTCGTAGTTCTTTTAATACTACTAATATATTATTCTTAAAAAACAATTCTGTTCTTTAGCATATTTGAAACAAAACAAATGCCACTACATACCCATTAGTTTAACAGGAAGGGGCAGGAAAACTAGCATTCAAAAATAGAATACGGAAAGTGGCCGCGCGAAATCACACAGCTCAGGACGAGTTGCGAGCCATATCCGTTTCCTGTGGATGTCTGACTCGTTGGACTTAGGCTGGGGTTACATTGTGTTTTTTGTTTATGGAGTGAATTATTCGTTACTAGGATAGCTTCCAATGGATGTTGCAAGCCCAGGAATAGATATCTCTACTTAAACAACGATCACAAATTTAACGAATTCTATTTCGAAGTCATAACAATATATACTTTTACAGATAGGCGTTACAATATTGATTTCACCTGTTTTATACCTAAAATCTAACAGGTCACTATGTGTTGCGGAATTGTTAGTATCATAATTGACAGTAACGATTCTACTGAAATTCAGAGATAAAACACTACCAGATTAAATGCATGATTTAAAGATGATAAAAATTTGATATAAGATAGTTTTAAGAAGACCTGATCCATGAAATATAGTAAATGAAGTAAAGATACAGTAACCGAGCTTTTAAAGAAGACTTACAAAGTTTAATCTTGAGTCAAGATTATTAAGTTAGTTTCATCAAAAGGAGCGGCTTTTATTGAAGCACCATTTTATGTTGAAAATTGGATTGGTGATCCTAGCTCCCATCTGGATTGAGTTTCAAAATATGTTCTAATATTATAAAGACTTAATAAAGGTGGCGGTTATGTTCTTCCGGAATTTTGTGGCCGAGTGAGTGAAAGCTATCTAATGAAGCTAAATTTCCCAGTAGTAGGTGATCTGAAAATCTGTTTTTTCTACAAGTATTTCGGTGCCTTTTTCTGCATGATACCAAAAATGTTAGCAAAAAAGAGCACGATGCGATTCCATTATCATTACATTATTCTGAACAAGATAAGATGTGACGTGAGCTCTAAGAGGTATTGAAGAAACGTGTAAATAAATATGTTTTAGCCTATAATGATATCAAGATAATTTAGTTTTGAAAGTATCATAGCCTTATATTGCCCAAGGAATTGTATCTTTTTAATAATGTCTTACCACAAAAATTCCTAGATTATTGTTTAAAATAAATTATTGGTTCGACTTAAAAATGGTACCAAATATGGAAAAATAAACATATACATTAGCTTGTTTTATTACCACTTATGGCAAGAATCCAATCAAGATCAATTCAAACATTACCCCAACTTATTGCCATATAAAGCAAATACTATAAAAATTACACTCTCTTTAAAAATAACTTTAGACTCCCTCAACACCATGGTAATGCACCTTAAACCTGTCATACGTTAGACTCCTAAATATGAAGCTGGAATTACCTTTTCAATTGAACTATCCTGGCTTTGTTAGTCAGTATTTCTATTCGAAATAGACATGCTTACATATTGTATATCACTTGAGGCTTTGCAATATTTAAGACATGACAACCCTATCTCCTTTCATTCTTAAGATGCTGATAGGGTTGCTACGCTTTTAAAGCACCAGACACTTGCATATTTTATGCAATATCGTACCTGATGGTGACACCCAGTTTGAATTATTTCTTTGGATCAAAGAATACCACAGAGCCGCTGCTTTGTTTCTTCCTTTTGCTGCATCTATAAAACGAATAGCAGTATACTTGGAACAATTTTAATCATCAGATCAAGCACCCAAGAGACATGATTGACCTGAACTGTCGAATCTAACCCAGAGATTACTCGCTCAATAAACGCTGTCGCCAACGATTTAAACTCTAGCACTCTATTTAAAGGGGCATTTTTGGCTTCACACTTGGGCATTGTGTCTATAGTGTCATCCAGCCCTAAATTCCACATATTGACTCTTTTTCATATTGTATTTTAGACCATTTATAAATGCATAATATTTTTAATAAAGTCATATAAAATTGTTTATCAAAAAGAAACGCAATGATATTGTATTGAATAATTACCTTCTTGTCATTAAGTATTTCAGGTTACAGTTTATTCAATTTTATTTAAAAAAAAAATGCCAAATAGTTTTAAATAAATCAAAATATAAAATTAGATAATGAAAGAATTGAGATAAGTCAAAGTATAACATAAGGAAACCGAATCTTCAATCATGTAATCTGAGGTTGATTTATAAAAGTTCCCTTAAAACGCGATAATATCAATTCACATTTTAAGACAAAATGTATAACATTTTCATAAAAGCTTAGAATCTGGTTTAAGGATAATTAATATCATTATATATACCATACTGTAGAACAGCTGGAACGTTTTTAATTATCTCTTATTAGTTGATTCGTCTCTGCTATTAAAATGTAAAAATTAAATTCACGGAAAAACAACAAAAAATTAATTTATCTAAATAAATTAGGTTAGGTACTCCGCCATCTTCCCTAATTGACAGCTCACGTCACGCATGTCAATGAGACACGAGCGAATAGAAAGAGGTTTTATGTGAGTCTAATCTAATTTGTCATTTTATTACAAAACCGAAATTGAAATCATTTTGGTACTGTTTAGTACTCCAACTATTACAAATTTACATAGTTATAAGTAATAATTTGATATGTTAAGAAAACTAAGGCCATTTGTTTCACATAATAACGATTTTAAGCAAATTCCAAAGTAACCAAGTTTAGCTCCAATCAAATTAAGGCTGAATAGTTTAATAAAAACCTGTATTGAAATCCAAATCAAGTTAGCACGGCAAAATATATTCTCAAGCAAATACTATTTTTAATTAACGGGGCGTTAATCAGTGGTGGATGTGCAAAACCACCATAGTATGTTGTTTTGTAATTTCCTGTTCCCGGATATAGGGGTGATTTATTAATTTATTGGCTTGAAACAACAAATGTTCTATAGAGATATGATCGGAGTTAGTTGAACGTTACTCATTTATTATTAACTTTGGTGCTTGTTCGGTTTCGTAATTACTGAAAGATATCGTGTTGTAGGGTTTTACGTCTCCTATAGGTATAGGCTTAATATATGCATTCGAATTAGCTTGCGTAGAATGTTTAATTATAATT
This sequence comes from Acentria ephemerella, assembly GCA_943193645.1. NCBI lineage: Eukaryota > Metazoa > Arthropoda > Insecta > Lepidoptera > Crambidae > Acentria > Acentria ephemerella. Next base: position 1,485,715 of record OW971886.1, on the reverse strand, counting down.
TGGACATTAAAAACTAAAACACTAGCACCTCTTTTATTGTATCTGTCATTTGAAACTAATCTTCCGATGATTATATATGATCAAATGTTATATAAGATAATCTTATTAAGCGAACGCACCGGTGTATACCAAGCTTAAGAATTTTATTTTATTTTTCAAACAGCTCCCACCGATGCCCACGTTTCGTGAAATTCCCTGGTCAGCTGGTTTCGTTTTCGTTCCTTATCTCCTATATATGAGTAAGTACTCTTAAAGCGATTATAATTCTTTCAAAATAATACGTGTAAGAACAAAGCTAACATTTCAAAGGAAATTGTGCTCGTCTACAATTAAACGGTAATAAAGTTTCATGTTGCTAGGAATAATTCAAAGTTAATGTTATTTAATTTGGGTGGCAACAAGCGCTTGTGAACTTCGACTCACTGTCGGGAGTTTTTCGTAGCCTTTGTAGGGAAGAACGTGGAAGAAACTTCGTTATCGAGTTTGAAATTGGTTTGTAAATAAAATGTTACAGTCGACAGCACATGAATTATACTATTTGTTACGAAAAACGCACTTATAACGACGGAATAAGAGTAGTAAGTTGTGTGTAAATTGCAAATTATTTTGGGCTTTGTTCTTACACGCATTGGGTTTGATCTGGTTGTCTATAGTTACAAGGAGTAGATATGTCGGACAACGAATAGTGCTAGACAGTTCCAACACCATTATGCGTGTTGGTAAACTGCTGGGACTCGTATGCTGGCGCGCTGGATAAGACTGCTTGCGGTTAGATAGTTCAGCTCGTAAGCATCGGGGGCGTATTTGATTTTAAAAATTTTAATATGTGTTTTTAAACTTAATATTTGTCTGCGGAATTTTTCGGGTACCTTATTTGCTTATAAGGTATGAAATTACAACACAATTCGTTAATAGATTATTGACTTCTCGTATTAGATATCTTTTTTTTAAAAAAAACTATTTTAACTGAGGTGGATCAGCCGATTTGACGATTTCAGCATACTTTTAATGGTGAATGGATTTGATATTGAAATTTAAAACTAAGTAAAAATTAGATTCATTTATTTCACATGTATCACCATACTCTTACGTTTGGTTCATAACCTTTAAGAAGATCTTATCACTAAACTGTAGCTAAATACGACGAATCTCTTGAAAATAGACTTCGAAGTCACTTGAATGTCAACAGTGAGAAGAATGAGAAGAATTAAACCCTTTGACTTAATTAAACATTAGATTGTAATGAGTTTTTTAAGCTTAAAGAATTTGACAAATAAATAGTATATTTAATTTATTGAATCCTCTTTTATTGAATCTTAGAATAGTAAATTTAAAAGTATTCATCCTCTCCCATATTCCAGGACATATCTTGAATATTCTGCTGTGTCCAATAGGGTCTATAATTATCAATTGTTTAACCTTAAGACATATATGTATCATTATTGTATGCAATAAATAATTTGAATTTGAACACATTAAATAGTCTTCCCCTTAAATGGAGATAATAATAAAGATTCTAACGGACATATACTTAGATAAAAACCATAAATAACAGTTTATGTTATGTAGACTTGATTGTAATATTTATAAGGCATTTTTCAGTACATCACAATGAATGTGAATTGGTGCATAAATGAATTGGTGCATAAATATATGTACGTGCGTTCACGTAGTACGCGTGTGTGCGTCTCTCTCTCTCTCTCTCTCTCTCTCTCTCTGTCTCTCTCTGTGTGTGTGTGTGTGTGTGTGTGTGTGTGTGTGTGTTTGTGGGTGTGTTCATAAACAGTAATTGATCTTCCAACGTCTGACTGCAAACGTTGAGCTACTCAGAATTTGCGAATAAAATGATTTTTTTTGTTTCTCTGATTAACGTCAGAAGCTAAAATGTTATTTCAATATTCATTCGTTTGATCGATGGGTTGGTTCAGTTTGAAACCGACCTCCAATAATAACCATAAATAAAACCGCCGGCAATTTCTAGTTCCTCGTATTTCGAATTATCGAACATAGAAATATACATAACAGCTCGAAATATTACAAACCATAAATTTATGACAAAACATAATCATTTTTACTCTATTATTAAAGGACATCAATAAATACAACGTGGCTTTTTACTTAAGAAAGGATTTTAGTTTGTGCTACTTTAATAAGAGCTCACTCAGTAAATGTTATAGAATATGATTATTTTTATTTTTTTAATAATATATATCTTAATAAATAAGATCTTAATGTTGCCTAAATCTGTAATCTATTAAGTATAGTTTATAGTTATATATAATTTAAGGGTAGTTAACACAAAAATGCTTTACATTCCTGTTCATAAAACCGTTAATAATATGGGTTGAGCAGACTCGAGCGAATATCGGAACCAATATCTAAGGTTGATCGCAAATCAAGGAGGGCTATCACCGACCCTTGCCTTTCAGACATCTCTACTTAATGCATCTTGATGGCCTTTCGTGAATCCATTGAAATTCAAGAAGCCATCAGGAGGGGATTATATTCCAAGATAGTGAATCGTTCGGAAATTTAAATCAAATTATTTGTGGTTAATATCGAGGAATATTGAATACGGTTTTAAATTTTACCAATCTTAATGTAGCATATGCGCTTAAACTGATTTAACACGATAAAGTGAAGCATATTGATCTTATATATTGTCACATAACTGTAAAATCAGCAATGCTTATTAATGAATTCATTTATATATAGCATTATCAAATTTTCTTTATTAAAAATTAAAGACAGCGCTGAACCTGCGATTCATTTTAAAAAGCAAATACTTATTTACATTTAGATTCAAAAAGAGGTCATAAGCAACAGACTTAAAGACTTATGACCCCTTTTGTAATCTTTCCAATCAAGAAAGTATAGATAGCAAGTACCTTAATTGTTACTAAAATGAAAATTTTCGTACCAACTGTCATTGTCTTGGTAGATTTACTAATTAACGTATTTATGACAATTAATTTCTTTATCAATTAGAAAGCAACATATATAACATACTCATTTCCACTTCCCCGAGATATAAGTTAGTGAGAATGACTAAAATTTCAGTGACAGAAATAGCCTTTTGCGATAAAAACATGAGTATTGTATACCGTTATAAACGTTGTTAGGAAGTTTTTTCCTTTCTTTATGCCTTATTTAATGTTAAATACGTTTCGAGCCATTGTTGTTTATACATACACATATATCTTATATCTTCTTGTATATAAAAATCTCTTATCACGTGTTTGTTATCGAACTCCTTCGAAACGGCTTGACCGATATTTATGAAATTGTTTGGTTATATTTATTAAGCCTGAGTGTAGGTCGTAGGATGCTTTCATACATAAAGGTTATAAGGGTGGACTTTTATAGATTTTGAAAAAATAATTTATATGGCACAGCGTTTGTTGGGTTAGCTAGTTTAAAAATAAAAAACTGTTCTTTAGTTTTTGAAGCTCTAAAATTGTTTGAGCCATTTGAATTTTTTTTAAAACGGTAGTTATAAAGAAAATCCTTTATAAAAGCAAAAGAAATAAACTAAAACTCGTAATTAAGTACGGAAAACATCATCTGAGGTGCTTCGCAAAGTTTTGCTCACCAAACCGCTAGTTCAGATAAGTTTTAATAGATGGCGTTCGTGGCTGCCAAACTAAGTGTCTACTACACTGTAGTTTATATATAGAGCACAAAATGAACTAGTTTAATAATATAGTAGTAATAATTTTAAAAATCCCAGATTTCCATGGCGATAATCTTTTTTATATATTAAACTCAGCAAATTACTCGACACCACCGGATGATAAGCAGTAGAGGAGTCCATATGTGAAGATAACTAGTGAAGCATTCGACATATTGCCCTAGCCACCCTCACGTTACCGGCTCAAAAAATGCTTTTTCATGTCTCTTTTAAAGGAACCCATGTTGTATGAAGGAGGGAATACGTGTGCCGGTAATGAACTACAGACTCTAGCTGTGCGACAGAGAAAGGAGTCACAAAATCTCTTAGTGCGCAAAGTAGACGCGGCGATAGTGAAGAAGTGACTCCGTAGATTAGCATGCGTACTCCTGAGCTCTTCAGAGCACTCTCCGTGGTAGCTCCTGCGTTAGTGGGCCCCATAGCAGTTGGATATACTATATTATAATAAAACGTTATATATCTAGGAATATGATACAAAAGGTATGATATAAATGTTGGTATTGCACTTTCACTAGTAACATTACGCATTTATTTAAATGGAGAAACACAGAACTAAATATTGTTTACATTTTTAAATACGTTAGCGTTAAATTTTTTTACTTTATCCATTTTTACACTAATTGTTTCCTAACTAAACTTTAATATTTTCCTCTGATAATTGGAACGCTCAAATCAATGGAATTTTATTCAAGCGAGTTTTCAAATGACAAACCCAACAATAAAACAAATAATAAATACAAGGAACATTCGAATTTTCCAGTATTAGCGGAGCCTCGTATCAGTCAGTTGGATTTGGCATCTGACTTGAATATTAGACATAATAAAAATTGGCAGCTGTCTGAATTGTCTATTAGCGTACAGAATGAACCTTATTGTGTTGTTCACAGGTTAGCAAATTCACAAATATAATTTTCTTTCTAAAACTCAACCCACGTTATTACAGAACGCGGTCTAAGTTAAACCTGGTGCTGTCTCTATCTACCTTCAATAACAATATGAGATAGTCTCATTTCTAAACCAGGACTATCTTTACACCACGTTTTGTAATAAGAGGGAACTAGTAGCAGCAGCCTTCGTTATTCTATTGTTAGCAGCAAGCAGTCCTTTCTTGCAAGTGATATTTACATATTTATTGTTTACATAAATATCATTTTTGTCACGTTATTGTCATTCCTTTGAAAAGATAATATTATGTCTTCCTTTTCAATTTTTTTCAAAGAAAACATATAGCCTTTATTCGCAAAATAACAATAACAATAATTTTCCAAAGGTTTCCAATAATTAACAATATTTCATTTTGTTTATGTTTTTTTAAGCAAAGCATGTGCATTAAATTCCTCGAATACATGAAAATGTACGTTTTCTAGATCATTTCATATATAAAAAAAACTATTCTACAAAAATCTGTGAAAATGATATGCCGATAAAATAACTAATATATACAAATGGTTCACTTTATTACAATGAAAGAACTTTCATCCTGTCGAAATTATCGTGCATTAAGTTTCACGATCTATATATCATGAGTACGTCTATATAAAAAAAGACTAGATTTCAATATAGTTCTTACAATTGAAAGATTTTGTAAGTATTGATAGATAGATAGATAAAACATTTATTTCCATCTCTACATCACACACAAACCATCCAGACAGTACATAGATTAAAAGACAAACATTTTGTGATAAAGACCTTTGTGTGCGCTGCAGAAGTACAAAAGGGTCGCAACTCAGTGACTAATTTATTCGTATTTGGATTACGTTACATAAATAAAATTTATTCACTTTGCATAATTCTTACAGTCTGTAAGTAAGCATTGAGTGTACATAAGACAACAGAACTATCTATGCACGTCCACAATTTGGCAAATGACATGACACCACGTGATGGTAAATAGTACAAGGAGTATATCTGCGTTGATACGTAGCCACCTCTACCTTGCCGGCCTAAAACATGACATAACAAATAAATTGAAGTCGCCTTATTATAAAACGTGGTTTAAAGATAGTCCTGGCTTAGAACTGAGGCTATCTCATATTGTCATTTGATGTAGATAGAGACAGCATAAAGTTTAAACCTGGTTTAACTTTAGACCAGGTTTTGTAAAAAGGCGGAAGGTGTTTAAAATATTACAAAGATATATTACTGTTAGTAAAGTTACTTTTCAGCAAATATTTGAAAGATGTTTAAGAACGCTCAGTACAGACTGGGATTCGAACCTGGAATCGGTCTACAAAAAGACTTTATTAAAGAAAAGGTAAACAGCATTGAAGGATTCTCAAGACTATTGAGTTGGTCTTTGTATGTGCTAACGGCGAAGCTTTCACATATAATTGGCACATAACCTTTAAACTTTACCTCATTGAAAAGCTTTTTGCATATCTTCGGCGATTTCCCCGCTTTCAAACACTCCATACACGCTCAAGAGTATATTTTTTTAAATTCTCTCTGAAGTCTACTTAACTAAAAGCATTTCCAAATCTCCACATACGGAGATCTTAAAGACGGGCAAAACTGAACCCCAATTGAAACACCTAGGTATTCGAGGAAAATATTTTTAATTTATCCTTGTTCGAGTTTTCTACATATAATTATTATAAAATGAGGTTGGTTGCGTGATTTTGCATTCCAGTTTCGATTTTGGATACAAAGCATCTTTAACTTTGGTTGAACATGGATGGGTAAACCCTTTATTTTTTGAAAGGCCTTATCGACCTGCCAGTGACTCGTGTTGTGTTATGTTTTGTAAATGGTTGGTTCCGATGGTTCTCGTAAGCCGGGTCTGTTTATTTTATTTCCAACACAACTTGGGAGAAAGGCAAAAATCTATTTATATTTTAATTTTAATATTATTCTATTAAATTCTGATTTTAAGGGTACAGTTCGCAGTAGTGAACTGATCCTTTAAACTAATTATGTTATATATAACTAGTTTTTCAGAAATTAGTGAAGCACTGAAACTGTTTTCTTATTTCCATGATGATTGATTAGATATACAAGACATGATTACATTTATCAGATAATTAAATTACTCTGTTAATACCTATTAAATAGGTAAGAGTTTTCGCTTGTACTTCTTTTTAGCTGATGTTCAATCAAAGACCTCCACCAGCAATTTTGATGTTTTTTTAAAATTCTTACATCAATTCACAAAGTCTATAACTAACAACAGAACCTTTACTCCTTAAGACGAATAATTCCAAAGCAAAGTCAAAAATGGGCGAGGAAGTTCGATCTGAACGAGATGATTTTGATATGCTGTGATCTGTATCGACACCTTGTATTGAATACCATCAAGCATTGTCATTTTCTTTGATTTTTGTAAAAAAATCACATTTACTCCAAACTTTTTTCCATTAGTCCTGTCTAACTCATTAGTCGTGTTACAAAAAACCGTTTTGTAACAGGACTAATGAGTTTTCATGCTTAAATATATAGTATCATCCATAATTCAAAAAGTCTTGCAATTTTCTCGGTGTTACGAGTGTAATTCAATAATCAGGACATAATATAGTAAGTTATACCTCGAGAAGACAAATCAAAATAATTGTCTTAATATTAAAAGCATCGCGCCTTGCAACTTGCCCAAATACTTGTCCTCGGCAGAAAACTGAGTATTATTATTAATATTATAATGGAAAACACAGATAATTTGCGTTTAAACAAACCTTACCTTGAAAAGACCTTACATTTATTTGTATTTGCGTGAGAAATAAGCCAAAACTATTCGTCTAGCAGTGTATTACGGCAAATAACGAGCGTCCGACGAAATGAAAGTGGTGGGCGTACTGCTGGCCCAGTGATATACGGCACCATTTCCACGTCCCCCTCGCTACCTGTTAAGTCGCCTGCAGAGTAAGTACAGAGTTTAATATCTCATTTCATCCAGTAATACGTTGAGGAAAAGAGAGGGCAGAACTGGAATGTATTTGACATTACACGTGTTGAAGTTATACACTTATGTGATTACAGGCAAGAGGAAAAACTATGAGTTAATTTGGTAGAAATACGGTTCTTGGATGAAATATAGCTTTATTCTTAAACACCTAACAAAAATCAATGAATACATATACTAACGAAAGTATGAATAAAACTATTGATATGAGAATATATTGGTTCACTTTCGTAATCGCTATCTAAAAACCAAACCAATTTAAGTTATTTTATAGAAGTTGTATTGAACTTTAATACATTTATTTTAGTTAAATAAGATTTGAAATGTAACTGCATGTTATATTGAAATATTTAAAATTATAATTTCGTCAAATATCTGTTGCAACGTTTCGTGGTCGTCTGATCCAGTGGTCAGAACCCCTGTCTACTTATAGAGATCCCGGGTTTGAATCCTGGTAGGGGCAGAGTACGAATTAACTCACGAGTCATGTGATATTTATTTATATACGTAACACAAGCACTAAATAACGCTTGATATGGGATAGATAAATAATAGTAATTGTGAGAAATACTTTATTTATATTAATTATTGTAACATTTGTTTTTAAATACTTGTAAAGTTTCGAGGAAATAAAGGATATTTTTATTATTATTATCTTAAACGTTCACAGCTCTTTTGAAGTCTGGGTAAAATGGCGTACGAAAATATTAGCGCATCAAGTCTCGCCGTACATTAAAGGTCGTGTTTAATTTATATCACTCCTTGATAAACAGCTTTATTTTCTACAATAATAAAGTATAATTTCATCATTTTTAACAGTTTCATACCACACATTTTAATTTAAGAGAAACAATATGATAAGTAAATGTTATGTTGTAGATATAAGGTTTTGTTTTTAATTGCTTAGAAAGAGGGCTAGTCATTAATTTATTGAGCAGCGATGTACTCCCCGTAACCACTAAAAATCAAATTAATTAACAACGATTAAAAATATTGTGCATAATAATAATGATCATAATAATAATCATTCTTGACTAATGTTGGGTTTCAATAAACAATTGACAGATAGTGCTTACGAGGCATTGAACTTTTACATATTTCACATGTATGTATATCTTAAGCAAGCCATCCATGTTAGGATATTGAAAAAATGGTAGTCGGTTGTAGCCATGTCTGACAAGTACAGATAGTGACTGATGGTTCTGGAAGGAAGCGCTGCCAATAAAAGGTGATTGTTTAAACTTCTTGACGAAGTTATTTTGTTCGCTACCCTTTGGTAGTCTGGCAGAGATGCTTCGTATCCATTGGAACACCTTCAGAACGCCTAGAATTTTCTTAAATGTTATATTTTATTTGTTTGTCCTAATCTGCGTTAGAATTTATTTTGGTTAGAAATTTGCATAATAATTTTTCAAAGATTTCTATCTATCTATCTATTTACAGAAACATTAAAATATATTAAATAACAAAAGAATGATTACATAAAAAAATACACCCAGTATATACTTTATTGTGACAATATTGAATACAACAAAATTATTGTATAATTTAGTGACGTCGCTCCGAAGACACGCATAGATATATTTCGTTGATTCATTGTACTTTACATAACTTGAAGCTTCTATTTTGTATATATAAGTATTATTGACGTAATAGCAATTCCACTTTGATGCTGTTGATGAAATTTGCTCTGAAATTCCCCAGTACAGTGGGCATTATCCTTTTGTAGAAACTTCTGGTTAAGTGCCTGAGAGTTTTAACTTTATATTACTTTTTAATTCGTGGGTATTATACCTACTATCAGAGATGGAGTGGTAAATGAAAATATAAATTATATCGCAACTTTGACTTTCTTTACGGATAGAAATCACTTTGGATGGTTTGCTTATTTAAAATAAAAATATTTACTCGATTTAACAAATATTTAAATGAAATATTTCTGTTATATCTCTTGTTTTCATTATATGCATTAAAACAGTTATAAATAAAGATCAATTTTAAATTAACTGTAAAATGTAACGACTATTCACTCGAGGATAATTTTATTAAATTATTTAAAAATTAAGAAATGAAAACAAGAAAAAGATGTGATTTATTTATATGGTTCTTCGACTGACATTTTGAAAACAAAATAGGTTTACTTAGACAACTACTATTCCGATTTGATATTGATTTCAAATTCGTACACTAAAAAGTCTAAACGAATTCTTCTTTGTTTGAAACATAATTCAAATGTAGGTCAAGATAATTCTTTTTTGTTTGGATCAGGTCAGTGTCCCTGCGAAAATTAAAAAGAAATTTCCATTAATGTAAATGTCCCATTGATCTAGAAACCTGCTTTGTGGTACTTTATTGAGTATTCCTTACAAGAAAAATTTTTGTAAGAGAATGGAGTGCAAAAACATGCGGCTCGCTTGGTGATAGACGGTTATCATATTCATTATCATCATCAACAACTTTAATACGTCGTTCTGGTGGGCACACGCCTTCCTAAGAGAGAGACATATAAGAAGTTTGGGTGATAAAACTAACATACGGCCTCAATGCTGTTTGGTCAATAATAACTATAACAACCGGAATCAACGATATAATATGGCTTCCAAAGCACGGAGCAGGAAATATCAGATTTTGATTTACCCCTCCAGGGAGCAAACAGGGCTATAGTTTCTTCTTATCGTAATCAAAACCAGAAAGTTCGAAAGAATTCTCAGTGAAAAACTCAATTATATCAGAGGCGTAGTGGTTCACAGATCACGAAAACCTTTATTTTTGTATTTCTCTGATTGCTATCATGATGAATCGTGATTTAACTGGATTCTTTATAGTTCTTGTATACTACTATATTCATGACTCTGTTATCTAGAGGTCAAGACCTCCTGGAGGTACGAGGTTCAATTAAACTGAGCACAAAAATTTCCTGTTTTAGATACCTGCCTATCTTCTAACATCAATTTACAACAACAACTCCCAACTTTTGGAGGACAAAAATGCTCGCAGTGTTGCCAGCAGCTAAACATTAGATAGCCAATCCTCTGTGGTTGACGAATCTGGGTGTAGACCGGTTCCATCTTCGGGCTCATATTCACTTAAATTTACCATCAGGTGAGATAAAAGAAAGGAACTACCTCGTCCAAATTTAAAAAAAAAACTTCAGCATCACTTAACATAGACCATTACTTACTCACAAACCCAATCCCTCAAATATATACGTTACTAAGTTATAAAAAAATATATTTTTATAAGAAATCCACAGTCCGATCAAACAGGTGAACTTTAAATGATCAAAACATTTTTAGTGTTCAAAGCTATGTCACTAGTGTTGAAAATCGCCTGGCGTATCCCTAATTCCCTGCAGAAGAAACTAAAACTCAGCAGCAATCTCATAGAGCAACAAAGTTAAGAGTGCGGTTAAGTAACACTCTAAAATGATAACATTAAGGTTGACTTCAGTGGCTTTTGATGTTGCAACATAGGCCGAAGGATACATACAGTTAAATAAGTGAGCTTTTTCGTTGGCTACAGTGTCATTTACCACGTAAATAACATTGATGAAATTCAACTATTACAAAACAAACTGCAGAATTAAATTTTGGAGTAAGCTAATTATGATGAGTGCCTTGGAAATGATAAGTATATAATCTTATATTATGTAATTTATACCACTAGACAGCAATGATTCTGACTGCAATGATAATTCAAAATCTATTTATCTGATTCCACTTTAATCTGAGCCAATCAGATTAATAGATCATTAATTTTAGCTTTTCTGCTAAAATTTTGCCAACCAAAATATATTTAACTGTTTAGCGTATTTAACTGTCATCGACTGTTACCCATTTATTTTATATTATAATCAAAATTTTATAGACACAATTGGATGTCTTGGACTCGTCTCCTACTTTTGCTTCTCATTTCCTCTTCTTTTCTTGATTTTAAGCAAGGAGGAGAATATGAAATTTAATATTTCTGTGATAAAGTTTTTGTTGGTGTGGTCAGCCGTTTTCGCAGCAAGGGGTAACGTAATGCGTCGCTGAGGAATTTATTGAGTGAGTGTTCTCACACCCTCTCCCCGGGGGAGGAAGCTTATTTTCAAGAAACGGTATCAAGGAACTGCTCCTCGCTCTTTATCGTAGTACCAAGGCAATTCTAGCTGTCTATGTTAGGTTTTGATTAACACAATAACTTTTCCTTCTTATTGGTAAGTTTTTAAAGTGTATGTGATGTATGGGTATGTTTGTTTATGTGGCTTGTATGTGAGACAGTGTTTGTTTCTATGGTTTGCTGTCTTACGTAGATTTTTAAACATCAATTGAATGTAGGTATTATGGTTCTCTCTAGATCCATTGCTCGTTTAATTAGATGACTGATCAAAATGAAACTCTCTATAAGTCGTAACCACGTCATTATTTTGATCACATTTGTCAATATTAAAGAAAAGTTTTTTAATTACTCTATATTTTGATATTGACATAAAGTACTATCTAAAATCATATCAAAAAACTATAGTCGAGTGGCGTACTTTCGAGATGGTCTAACTACTATTCCGGAATTTTAATTTTATACAGTAAGAAATAAGGTATGTTATAGATTGTATTGGCTTTAGCCAGTCATTAGTAAGTTCATCATATTTCTATTGGAGCAATTAGTTTGCGATCTCTGTCTAAAATACATGGAACAATTTAATTATTTTCGATGTTTCATCATCACAGATGGTAAAAATACTAATGTAATAGTTAGAACATCCCAAAAACACATATTTGTTTAATAATTTTATTAATTCGTAATATCAAACATAGGAAAAAAAACTCTATATTATTGTTGCTAGGCTACTTGACATTGCAATTGTCGAATCAGCTGTGTTACACAAAGATTTTATGGCATGATGTTAAGTGATTTAAACTGATTGTAAAAAAATTGAGAAACCAACCCCTCAAAATCAATCATGGTAATAAGACCTACGTTCTTTTTCTAGAAGTCTTGATAGCCACTTTTATATTGGAGACATTTTATGGTAAATTAGATCTACATATTATATAACTATGGAACGCAAAATAAAGAATGGAATTGAACCTCTGAGAAGGTAAATAGAAGATAGATCCTCTAGCAGGGTCCTTCGGTAGCTACTACCACCATTTTTGTACGTGCAAAGCCAGTTATTTGTGCTTTATTTAGAATGAAATCTATATAAGTTCAGGCCATTAACATGTCTTGCCTCCAGGATCCAGTTCTATTAATCACCTGCAATATAAAGTGGTTTTTTGTTGGCGCAGTTGTCTAGTTGAAGACTACCTTTTAGCAACTATAAGATAACATAACGAGGTCGTCCCTTTTTCGTACAATATGGGCTATAAAAAAGATATGAGAAGCCTTTTGCACCGGTGAGGTGGAATCGGCTAGATAATCATATTGCAAGGTGCATTAGCTATCTATGGCTTCCACCATCAGACCTCATTTATGTTCTTACTTGGAACGTAGTAACATTCATGCATTAAATGCAAGATATGAAAATAAACTAGCCAAGTCTTGTATGCAGTCTGTTGTTTAGTTGGCCAAGATTTCTTTACTTGAGTAAGATTCCTAACAACTTCACTGAAATACCTTAAATATAAAACTCGTAATATTTCTGCAGAGGAAAGAGTACGTTATGGTATCTCTAAGAACATTACAGTGGTGTCGCTGTACAGTGGGCCATTACGTTTCCTCTATTGTGGTTGGCAGAAGCGATTCAAGGGATTTTCCTGTGAACAGGTGTCACTATCGTGTTCTGGCTATGTACTCTTCATTCAAAATATTTTTTCTTAAATTTAAAATTACATATTATATAAATTTAACTATTGCTGTAAGACACATTATAAAGTATAATATAATTAGTAAATAGTAGTCATTGTCCTCATGTAATTGTCGTTATTTATAATAATATGCATAGTTATATAAATTAGATTTTTAAAATTTTAACTTTAATATCTTATAAGTCAAAACTGTTAGTATTATAATTATTTTCTTTATATTCTTCAAAATTGACTTTGATAATTGATGTATAAAGGCAGAATGCATTGTATTTTGAATTGTCTTTCACTTTGCATACCACCGTTTTAGTTTAAAAAAATATTTCTGAAACTATTAGAAATATTTTCACACCACACCCGTTTATTTTTCTTTAGTAACGAAAACTGAAGTTTTCGTTACTAAAGAAAAATAACTCGACATCATTAGTTAGATTCACATTTCTTGAGCTACTGATTATCATTTTACTTATATAGGGTTTACGGAGTGTAGGTTAACAGTCTGTAGACCACCTTACATCTGAAAGTCCGAGGTTCCATTCCCAGTGGGGACAGATTTTTTTTACTTTTTATCGCCATCTTTCCTTAGTCTAAAGTCACAACAGTAATGTGAACAGCATTGTTGTGTTACCGAAGTTGGAGGCGATGATAAACAGTTCTCTGCCGCCTTCTCACCACTTACCACCACACAGGTGAGATGAAGGCTGTGAACTACCCTCGTTAAAGGTTAATAAAATAGTGTCACTCATTAACGTCTCAAATAGATAAAAGAAGTAACTGTTTTGGAAATTTAAACAAATTTCAATTTAATAATCAAAATTTCATTTATTAATAAATTAAGCAAATATTATAAATTCGACGTTTCAATTCAATGGATCAAATTGTCAACTGAAAATACACAGATTCCGCCAGATGAGGTTGGTATCGACAAAATGGTAACATAACGGTTTTTCTGTAAATTGAAATTACGACTTAAGAAGGCAATTTCTTTAATCCGTGCTGCCCTGAGTTACAGTTTTTATAAATTTAATCGTTAAGTGACTGAAATGTTTTCTTCCTCGTTTTATGCATAACCCAATAATCTTATCAGTTTAATCATACCTTTTTAAATTTACAGCATTAGAACTTCATTTACCTTCATGAAAATAGAGTTAATTATCATTTCAAAAATGTTTTGTTGAATCTACAACCGCACATTTTGAAAATTCTTTATCGTTTCAACTAAGTATACTACCAGATTCATACCACATAAATGTCGCCTGGATCTGATGAAGATCTACGGAGATGGATGATTGAACTCCTTAACGAATAACGGTTAAGCAATAATAAATAAATCCAGATATGTATTTCAATCAACGACCGAAAACGCAGAGAAGTCGACAATATTGGCTTTTGAAATTTTCCACCCAAAATTGTCAATGGAAAAGCTTTAAACATACTAAAAATACTTCTAGAGAGACTTCAGAACACTAAAAGACAAGAATAATACAATGTAAACTACTTATTTAATTAATAGTTCGCGCTGTGTTGTTTCTAGAAACAATTGAAAGTAAAGCACTAACTCTAAATAATACTTTTAAATAACAAAAGTACTTAAATTCAATTATTATTGTCTTGAAATCGATTTGTAGTTTTGTTAAAAACTTTTTTCTTTTTCTGTGTTTCGAAAATATATTAAGACGAAAAAAATAAAAAATATAATAAAATTGTTGAATTGAGATACAGCTGTATTTTCAGCTAACATAATATACAATCATGTAAAAATATTTCCATCTTCCATAAGAAGAAAATTCTTATGACAAATTTGGAAATCGTAATATTAGCCTTTTCGTAAGAACAACCAACCATAGAGAAATCTTTTTTTTTACTAAAGAGGAATACATTATATTTAACCATGTTTATCAAAGTTTCACTCCTGTCGCTCCTTTGAAAAATAAATCAATTAACATTAGAATAAATAATTCCAAATTCAATAATAATAATTCTTCTTATATTTGATCTTGTTGTCTAATGATGGGAATACTTAGACATCCATCATTATTGTAAGTAGGTCTAATTCTGATGCAAAAAAGGATGCTTTCTTACTTTAAATCGAATCTAAGCTTACTGTCGCGACTGCTACGGGTTGGAACTCATTATCAACGTCTGAAGAAAATGCAAATACCCAGTTGGCGCGCTGTGCAAGGATTATTATTCATTCTGGCTACATTCTGTTTGCGCGGGCCCTGATTAACTGGTGTCTAATTGAGTAACGAACTCTCCTCGACTTGCTAAACAGTCGAACTGCTCGTGGGGGTTGGTATAAAGGAGCACAGATTGGCGTTTTTCTATACATATTTAATAAAGAATATTGTTTGCATAATGCCGCCAATTACTTAGTTAAAGCTGTAGAAGATGGAAGCAGGTCCCATCTCATATATTTGCATGAGTACGTTGCTAGATAAATCTATTACTAATCTAACAAAACTTTAGCACAATGTAAATATAAACAATGTGGTGGTATGTTTTATATGTGTCCTATTACGTCTGGAGGAAAGCGTAAACGATTTATAATTTTTATAACAAAACCGTACCGTTAACGATCAACCATCTTAAACCCAATCAAACAACCATCTTAAGCCAATACAATAAAGCACATTGTAACTTACAAAATGAATCAATGAAGTTATAGTAGAGGTTTATGAAGAAGAGGTATTCGTAAGATATGGCTGCGGTCTCCACATTATCAGCGAAATAGGAAGATCTTTCGCTAACGGCTGTATGTCTTCTTCTTCAATCGTGCGGGTGGTCTCCGCAAATCAACGACTGTTGCGTCTGTTTTGCGTCGGAGTGTGATAGCTGGGCTACTTGAGCCATCCCAGCTCTTCCAGAAAGTCTCAAAGCACCTTGACGTTGTTGAACACCTCCTGAAGGCTACCCGGGTTTCTTAGGTAGATTGCCCTGTAGTTATCACTTCTTTGCATTCTAGTAGAACGTGAGCGGCTGCTTCCTCAGCCTCCATGCAAGCTCTGCATAGGGGGCTGTCCATGATACCTATATTAAAAAGGTGCCTGTTAAAATTGCTATGTCCAGTTAGCACCCCTGTAATGAGGCGCAGGCGTGGTCTATTGAACTGTATGATTTTCCTGGAGAAACGAGGGTTAACTCTGGGTAGTGCAAGTCTTGCCTGTCTACAGTCCTCCAGGTTGTTCCAGTAGTCCTTATGAAGGTGGAGTGTGCTTTCACATACTATACCCTTAAACCAGTTTGCAGGAAGAAGTATGATTGGTTCCGGACCAACCGGTTTCCTATCAGATCTTCTTTTTGCGTCGGCAGAGTAGTTGCCGCGTGACCCGCTGTGACCCTTGTCGGCTTTGTCATTGAAACTTCTATGAACTGATTCGGAAACTCCGTAGGCGTCATTAACGCTTTTCATGACGTGTTGGTATGTTTTAATTGCACCTCGGCTCTGTGTTTACATTGTAGTACCACAGTAAAGAAAAAAATTTAGATTGAATAAAAAGGAACGAAAGGATTTGAAAATACTTATCTTCACCACTCAATAAAGAAAACTGGCTCACTGTTGGTAAAATATCGCCACTAGTCCCAGAAAAAGTCAGTCATGCAGATATGCAAACATGATAAATAATTTTAACTTTAATTATTTTTATTTTAATCATAAACCTACGTTTCGAGCATCTCTTTTAACTTCTACCAAGTACACTAGTGCGAGTACTGTGTAAATTCGTTATGACAGTTATTCTTGCTAAATATATTCAACTACTCATTGTGATTATGTTCCACACGAAACACTAGTGGTGAGTGCGATCCAATTAAAGTTAAAGTCAGTGTCAACATTTTTACGTTTACTCCAATACGCATATTTCATTCTACCCAGATGAAGCTTTTGTTAAGCATTTCTATAGGAAAAAAAGCCGTATTCCTATCAAATAAAGCTTACAATAGCATTCATCAAGGGTGCCTCTCAAGTGTGTATCGTTTAATTAGTATTAATTACTCACTTATGCTAGGGAAGGCTGACAACAGCGTGCGTATACATTACGAGCCAATTACTCTTTGAAAAATAAATCAAATTTTGAGGGAAAATGTGCTTATAATACACATTTCAGACTTATCATTCCACATTTAAATTTTAGCTGTTATTTTGTTTTGCTTTTCAATGAATTTAGAAAAGAATAAGAAATAAGAGTGGTTATTTTGGATTTCAATGATAATTGTCTTTGCGGACCATGATGTTTTCTCCGTTAGATAAATTTACCAGAGTTGTTATGGGATCCAGGAAGTAATGGAAATAGTTTAAAGTTTTCGTCAGGATGAGTTTTTTTTGCTTATGCTATGCAAGATAACTGCAGTCTTTCTTTGCTCAGAGCTGTAAAGTTTATGAAAGCTATATTTCTGGCTCAGAAAAGTGAGTAGGAACATCATGGCCATGATAATGTAAGTGTTAGTTCGGTCATTTAGACTCCGAGCAAAAAACCTTTACATGTGCGTTATCAAGTAGATTTTAATAGCATCTACTTATATTTCGTAAATTATAATTCAGAAGGTCATCTGCAATTTGGAGATTCGACTCTAGTACTGCTTATTCTTATAAAATATTGATTTAGTACAAATGATGTCTGTTACCAACTTTTGCTTACTTACTAATGTTTGTATTTGGTATTCGCTCAGTCATCTCCTTTTACATTCCGTTTTAAACTTATAATGAGGGTCTGTACAACTGTAATTGATATTGTGGGCTCAAATTTGGGCTCACTTTCATACATTTTCTGCTTTGGCCCTGTTTTGTTAACTTTCCCAAGAATTTTTGCTTCAAAGAAAATGTTTGAAAACATAACCTAAATTTGGGACTTTGCAAGTTATATTAGTTTATAAAATTAAAAATTATGGTAGCAATACTTGCTATTGAATGCTATGAACTGTTATTTTAAGAATATACTTAATAGTACCTTCACACCCTCTGAAGAAAATGTGACAATTTGATCCTTAATAAAAAAGAAGTTAAAGATCAGAATTAGACAAAGCCAAACTCTGGTAATTATGGCATTTTAAGTTCTCAAGCTGATTCACTTCTAATATTCCATCTACTAGCGCTTATAATGAATTAAGCTTGAACTCACTCAACACAATTCAACGCTTTTCAAATTTGATCTATTGGACCTTCAACTTATCTGACACAGGGCTCATTTTGCAAATCTCTATCACAACTCCGCAGAGGTTGTAAAAGTATATTTTTATTTGTGTCATTTGTCTCAGACACTCACGCCCCGACACCCTTTTTTATACTATCCTCGAAATATGATGTCCTCAATAATTCAGAAGTCGCCCTTTTATTCCGTTGCTCAGAAGCCGGCCTAATAAAAGTGCCACATTAGCGATAAAAGCTTCGTTATGACATAAAATATATTGAATTCGCTTCAAGGATATTGCATGATCTATTCAAACCTCATTTGTGGTAATGAGGTGTAATTTTAAGAATTAAGAAACTTTTTGTATTCACAGTCAAATAAGTTCTTGAGGAAAAAAAGATTACTACATTCTGCGTAATCCGAATAATATTTTGGCCAATATTGATTTCATTTTACTTAAGACTTCATCATTTTTTTATTTGGTCAATTAAGTAGTTAAAACTGAGTGCCATTTTAATTAAAGATTTCACGGCATGCAATGTGGTCTAGAATTGACTTTTTAAAAAGCAGAGATAAATAATATTATTGGACTAGTTGAGAGTTTTCCAAAGAGCTCTTTGACCTTGTTGAAAGAGGTTATATAGAATTTCTATTGTCCGGTTTTATGGTTTTAATTATTATTTCTCCCACGAGAGCACAGACCTTATCCCTCTCCTTTCCTACTCAGCGCTTGCTGGTCTACTGAGTCAATCTTTCACTGTCGCCATGTCTAAAGAAATTTCAATACTCTTCAGTTTCACTTCTTTCTCTGTCGCATAGCTAGAGAGTGGAATTCCTTATTGGACAGAGACGGAAAAAGTGCTTTTTGGGTCGACAATGTGGAGATGTCTAGGGCGGTATGTCGCTTGCTGCGCTAGCTATCTTCCCATATGGATTCTTCTTCTGCTTGTTATCAATCATTTGCTGAGCTTTTTCTCAAAAAAAGTTAAGTATATAACTTTAGGTCATTAAATTTAAATTTAAAATTTCGTAAGAATATTGTTAATATGTTTCACACATTTCATGTATGACAATTGTGAAATACAATCATTAATAAACAAGCCACGAAAATGAAATGTTAGTAACGGACTAAAACGGAATCACTCAGTAACAGCGTTTGAAGAAGCTGTCATAACGTCAATTATTTAATAACTTAGTATTTCGACTGAAAATGTTGTTGATGTCATTGGCTTCAGTTGAGTTTGATTATGAAAACCATTAGTTTAGTTTATTTCTTAAATTACAGTAATATGAGTAAGACAATAGTGTTCTGCTTGCTGGTGGGATGGAATAACTTAAGGCATGTCAAGTTAGTTGAAGTTTAAACGCTCCAGACACTTTTGACTTATCTTATCTTATCTTGATGTAGGGCCAGGATTACTCCCGGAGCACGTCGACCCAATGGGATCTTTTGTGCTTCCCCAATCCTAATGACCGCTGTACTGGAATACCTCCAAGATGTACTTACTAAGTACACTCGGACACAGCAGCCTTATATCTTCAGGACTGGGATAGCCCAGTCCAAAGAGACTTTTGACTTACATAAATAGGCAATTTTCATGATACACGCTAAAATATAGAAAATATAATTAAGACACCATTTCTTCACTGCCTATTTCTGGTCAGTATTTAATTAAGGCCATGTAAAACGGAATCGAAGCCGTTGTCGCGTATTTACGACATAAATTAAATTAATCGTAGGTAAATAACAGCTGTAATGATGGACCTGCTGAAATATTGTAAATGTTCGTTAAGTATCGTTGTGTGTGTATCGCGCTCGTATTTCAAGTACACATATACATATTGAGCCAGGCTGTCTATATAGCTGTAATAACTGGCGATTGTCCCTTCATTTTCTAAGGATTCTCTTAATTTCGCAAATTAGCTACCATTAGGTGGACTATTCATTATTTTGCAATTGGATAAAATAAATCTGGCTTACACGGATTGCCTCATGACAAAGTGCCTTGATTTTTAGGTACAGTTTTGGTGTATAAATTTTACTAACTCAAGGTTTATAACTTAACGCGCAGATCTGTTTTACTACCTACTTCAGATTTGGAGGTCCAGGGTTCAATTACCAGTGTGGGATGAATTTTTCTGATCGGTTCCGTTTGTGCTAAGATATTTTTTATGTACGTCTGGCTTACAAAAATCTTTTAGTCTACCGCCATAACAATAATGTTAACAGCATTATTGATTTTCGGCAGATGTAGATATCCTGTTAAAAATGAAAAACATTTAAGTGACAAGGTCATTGTTCGTGCGCACAATAATACAATAGATTTAAAAGATATCAAATAAAATATTTAAACATGGTGTTTACAATCTTTTGTAAAATAAATAGTAATAGTCAAGAAGAAAAGAAAACAAAAAGCGATCACCAATCTTGGCTTTTTTCTAAAAAGTCACACACCGCTCTTCAATGCTTCAAAGAGGCGGCATGTCTCCTGCTACGAAGCCTCCTTACTAGTTTTGTACGTGAATAGTCATTAACATATATAAATTTTTGAAAATTTATCAAGTATGTCAAATTCAAAAATCAAATTTTCAGTCTATTTGATTACAGACTACCAAAGCAACAATATTTGAAAAGAGTTTACAATTCAATATAAACGTTATTAGTTCCAAATACTACGCTTAACAGTATAAGAAACGAGTGTGCATTTTAAACTTAAGTAATAAAGAATTGGATTTAAATAATTGATACATATTTTTGGATCGTGACTGTATTTATACAAGACGTAAGCTGCGCTTTGAATATAAAACAGATATCGGTTATTGCTACCTCTGTCTATCCCGTGTACAAATGAACACATTCAATGCCCAATAAAAATGCCCATATTTGCACTGTTTATTAAATATGTTTTCCAATAAAACATTAACTATTTCGCAACATTGAAGTGCCGACTGTGGCTCCCTGTGTATTCCTATACATCAAATTATAATCTATTTAAGAACATTTACAACAGCGCTACATATATTTTGTAAGTTAGTAAACCCTTCATTATTGGGTGAACACGGGAGCCGTGTCGTGTGCGTGGAGTGTGTTAAGAACTCTCGAGAGAGAAAAAGAGAGAGATAGAAATGTGAGGAGAGAAGATATTGTCAACATCACAAAAGCATCTAAAAGCCTAAGTCAAATTTAATAACCATTGGCAAGATTACTCCGAAGTTTCTAATTGAATTTATATGTCATACAAAGAGCGTCACGGACATGTACACATACGCTAAGTGACACATAAATACGTCAGCTTTTGTGTATAAGCGACTTTATAACTAAATGCATTTAATTATCGATTTCGTGTTAACTACAAAAGAGTTGCTCCTGTCAAAGTTCATATATTTGTTTTAGTATTGTTATATACTTTACTTACCTAAATATATTCACCAACAATCATGAGTCTCGTCAAAAAATATCTACTATTACACAAAGAACACCTTCTCCTCAGAACATCAATCAGCATCAAAAATATGAGCTCAAAGCCGGTAACCAATTTAGTGAGTCTCACGCGCACCCGCAGGGAAATCTGAGTTAAGCGAGCTAGAACGTGATTTATACACGGAGATTGTTTTATTTCAGGTACATTACCTGTTTATTAGTGAACGTGTACTCTGTAACAAGGTTCTAGGTAAAGGAATTATAGAAATGTTTATCTTCCCTCTGGGATAAGCCTTATCATAAGCCTTCTACAAAACTGTCAAAACTTATATCCTAAAGTCTTCACTAGCCTAGATACTATTACAAAGACAAATACGTTACCATATTTGATCTTCAATGAATTAAACCAACCGTGAGTGAATACGAAATCATAATGTTGATGAACGTCGTCATTGTATCGTGCAAGCGTGATTTTAGCAGTACCCCGTACCACAAATTACACCCGTACTAGTCTCCAAAGTAAACCTGGACCTCAAATTCATGCACGAAGAAAAGTTTCATATTTCGCCGTATATCGAAACCGTCTTTTGTAGATCTTTGGATATTTTATTATTGGAAATGAGGATTATTCTAATGAAGAAGAGAAGAAGCTGTTACTGTCCACCATATTTGCGTTCACAGAATTCAGAAGAGTAATATCTTCATGACTTCGCTTTCAACATGACATATCCTGGCGGCACTATTTCTATTCACTATCCTATTTAGCTGTGATCTTCTTCCGTCCCAAAAAAGTTCAGCTCTGAATTCAATACATACCTAACTATATCAGTAGTATGTTACACAATAAAGTATTTACATAAAAACATATACTATGCATTCATTGCTGTTCAGTCCAGGAGGTGGAGACGGTGTCTTGGATTACAGATTGTCTGACATCATCTGTATTCTTTAAAAGTAATCTGAAACCATGTCTTCTAAATCCTTAATTTTTATTCTTAAAAGTATAATTTTGTGAAGAGAAATAAATAAATATTATTATTGTTACATCTACCTTCTTAGATTTAAGTTTAGTAGATTTTTGTTATTACCAATTTATATTATTTTTATATTGCCAGGAAAATGTCTCGATTAAACTTTGTTTTTTCCTTATATTTGACAGTTTCTCAAATATAATTATATAATCCTCTCTCCTTTTACAAGAGATGAAACTTAATACAATCATCGTTTTTATATTGTAATTTTTTTTGACTAAAAAAACATTTTTTATTTATTTATACCAGCACGTCATCGCCTTCCCATGTCATAATAACAGGGTTAGTGGAATTCTAGGAACACTGCTTGAGCAGCTCTGAAACTTGAAACTGATGACCTTGCACATTTTATTGTCAAAACCTTACTTGTCAACTATCTATATGCCTTTCTTCACCTTTCATTCTAAAACTATCCGTATATATCTACCAACGTCGTAGAAAATTAAAACCCTTTTTCATAGAACCCGCGGCACCTAATTAAGAGAACCTTACAGGATTTTCTAAAGAGTACTATCAGTGCTTTATTGAAACCGCTCTCTTCTTAATAGAGTCGAGTTTCAATTAAAAGTATTGCTTCGCGGTGATTCGTTTCAACTTCCAAGTTAAGCACCAGCTAAATTAACTCTGCAACTGTGGTTTTCATTTTATTTCACTGAAAGTCTTACATAGTGGGAATAAAAGAAGCTTCCTATTGAAATTTTAATGATGATCATAAATTTCAGAAATAATATATAGATTTTGTTAATCAAGAACAATTCAAAAGATTTTTCTACCTTTCTAGCTTTGTCTGATAGCAATAGACAATAAAAAGTATGAAAGAGCGTTTATTTATAAAAACAACCTTAAATTTTACATTTTAAATAAGTATACACTTTTAAGGTGCACTGAAGACAGGTGGTATTTAAATAGCTACGAAAAGTAAATCTTGTTTGATTTATATTATTGATCAGACGTGGAATAATTTCCTTTTAGATTATAGTGGCTTGGCTGAATGAAGGAGCTGGCTCTTTCAGTATAATCCGACTAGAAAAGTCAATCACCATTTCTAAAATGGCGACTGTAAAGAAACATTCCGTTGCTTCACTGACCTTTGCGGGAGTGGCGTATATTTTACCAAAGCAATTGACTATAAAGATTTACGGTTGTTATGTTTAAACTGTAACAAAATTATACTGCTGTAGTTAATTTGGTTTCCATGTCTCGTCAAGGAAACGTAGTTGGAGAAATGGAGCTATCGATATTTAGTTTTTTCGTTAAAGGAAATATGAACGAAAACGTCTAATTCATATAAAAGTTGCCACAACTAACGAGATGTAACGAACATAAACAGCTTCTATATTGTCTAACTCCGAATCTCTCGCTATAGCTTTCACGTTGACGTACGTCATATTTCCATTGCCGCTTAACTGTTTATCATTGCTACGTTTCGCTTTAGTACGCAGCAATGGTTTTCCAATAAGTTCCAGATCAAAATAAGACAACTTCTATCAATCTTTTCATTTCCTTTGGTTCTGGTTTTCATCCCGTATTGGCCCAGTACTATTATATACATACTGGCTGTTTGATGCGGTATCTGACAACTGTCAGTTTACACAGTACTGCGCCGAACGCAACCAGTATTAAATTAAGAAAAGAGGTTTTATATCAATAAAAAAAAACTATTTTCTTTACACATATAAGCATATTCTTGTCTCTAAAATCTGTATCTAGTAATTTAATTAGTAACTGTCGGTCATGGTCCGACCTACGATCTATATCAATTTTGTCAAGTATTGACCGTTCGCCAACTTTACATTCTGTATACCATCCTTCACCAGCACCGTATGACCGATACTAATGTTCTCACCACAAGAACTCGATGCAACCAACGAGTAGTCCACCTTCCTTCTTTCAAAACTCAATTTTTTCGACGCTTTTTCTGTTTTTCTGGTCCTTATCTCTATAATATATTACATAAAACTCTTAATATCCTATCAGATACAAAACATTCTTGCAAATTAAAAGTTACGAACTACCTCCAATCCCTCAGTTATTTGGAAACTGAAGACATTCTTCACCGAAACCAATAGCATCGACCCTCGTGCAGGCACACCTACAATTCCTACAAATTATCACACACCCACACCATACACATGCACACATGCACACTCTCCCTCACACACATCACACTCACACTCACCACACCATTCACACGCACCACACACACACAAACCCACCCACACCTACACCCACACACGCTCACTCACACACACACACACACACACACACACACACACACACACACACACACACACACACACACACATGCACCACTCACTCATCATATGTTTCCTTTATTTCTTTAATTTTCTTGTTTTTAGTTTGTTTCTATTTCGAATTCTCTTTTTCAACTGTAACCTCACCACAAGTCATAAACCTGTACGCATCGGGAGAGGAGAGTACTGGCGTACTGAAATACAGGCAAAATAATTGCCTAGTTCAGACTCCAGTCTCCCACTATCTTATGCACCTGTGTCACATGTATATATTGTCAATGTATCTTAAGATAATGAGAGATTAAATAAACGTTATTATTATTTTTATTATTATTATTATGGTTACCAGAGAATATTATGCTTAACATAAAAAACACTGCGACTTAAAACCTATTTTTGTACAAGCATTTCCCATTCTATCTCGCCAGCTCTTTTTTTTACCTTTACAGTATAAAATGCTGTCAATTAGGCCTATTGGCATTTAGGTAATTATTATAATTAATAAGTAATACAGTGATAAATTTTTAAGCTTTGCTGAATGGTCCTAGTATGGTAAAAGTGTAATTTCACACCCGACTTTGGCAGCGTTCCCTGGTTGGGTTAGTCATCTATCACCGTGACAGGCAGAGTCTGTTCAGTCATCAATCGCGACGAGTCTTTGGTTTTGTGTTAATTAATTCAACCCATGTTATTTATAAGCCCCATAGTTAATAGGGAATATAACATGGACATCGAACAAGTAAACGACGATGCCTATCTCTCGCAGATTGAACTTGCTATCCGATTCAAACAATACTGCAAATTATATGTTGATGATTAAGTAACATTTTTATTTGATGAAATTATTTTACATTCAATCAAGAATCAATCATTGGATAAGTTCTCAGTATCCATAAAATAAATTACTGTCTTAATTATACTAAAGCGCAGTACTTATATTTTTACAGTATTTACACTCAAAAAAGAATTTTTAAAACCAAATAATCAGCTAAATTGTTTGACAATGTTTATAACAATACAATCTACCTCTAACGCCATCCATTAAAAGGAACCCGAACTAGCGATGACGATTACTGAAAAACCAATTTTCATTCCACGCTCTAGCTGTGCGACAGAGAAAGTAGTTACAAAATATTTCAATTAAATTTTCATATTAGCTATTAATTACATGAACTAGTGTACATAAATGAACAGGGCGAAGACGATAGAACAAATCAATGAAACGCTAAATAAGGTATGGCCTTGTTTTAATATACCAATTTAATAGAATTGCCTGTAAATTTTTGGTATTTCACAGGACTCTTTACCAAGATGGAATACGTTTCATACAAAATACGTTAATACTTAGGAAAGGTATAATAAAGTGATTATATTGTTAAATACAGCTAATTTATTTTTTTACACTTTGAAATATTTTTGCGTACTTAATCCGACAAGAGATAAGTCATTTATCTCAAACCACCCAGAAAGTTCTTTTGTCTGTTATGAGCACAAGGTTCAAAATAGCATTTCTAAATGATATCATTATTTCATTCTGTAATAAAAATTATGAAGTATATTTTATTTTGTAGTCATTTAAATGCCTATCATTAATCTTGATTCTTCTGTTATTTTTAATAAAGGTCACACGCTTCCTATCAAACTGTGACATCGTTTTAATTCAATTTGAATTGGATTTTACTCTGTTAGTCGAGTATTAAACTCGACCACTGTATCGATTATCGAGATTGAAAAATTGACGCTGTCCATCGCCGCAAGCGTTGCGAAGGCTTACTCGTTTTTCAATAGCAATATTAATCTGATCTCTGTTGGTTTGTAGCTACTCAATAGTGATGGAAATTACAACATGCAGCTTCAATATCAATTACAAAGATAGCTCATGATACGTTGTTAAAGAATATCTTTAAGGCTTTCTGCGAATGTGTGCATGCGTCATCTCCAGTACAAGAATTTTTATGGAATCACGAGAAAAGCGGCTCAAAGTCAAAGTCAAAATATCTTTATTTAAATAGACTCATTTACTAAGTTCTTTTAAATCGTCATAATAGGGAAGATGTATGAGAAAAATAAACAAATGTAATTAAAGGTAATAGTGATAAATTTAAGTGTGTATTAAATGGGTATTTACAATTTGTCCCAGTTATAGAATTTAAATATGTACTAAATAGATTGTTAGTTTTGATTTTAAAATTAATTATATCAAAAATAAATATTATTTCAAAATTAAAATCAATACTAGTGTGCATATTCCCAATTAACCCTACTACCGCTTCGACGAATTAGTAGCTGCAGAGAAGAAGCGGCGCAAGAAACTCTCAGCCTTTAGTATTTATAATGACATTTACAAATCGCCTATATCATTATGTATTAGTATTACAAACATATACATGATTTGTTGTACAGTGCAATCAAAAATCTATTTTTAAATATTGAAGTGATGGCTAAATTTGTAAACCCCGTATTAGTAATGTGAGTGCATTAAATAGCTAAATTAGAAAAATCCTCTATGGTAATACGAGTTTAAAATACATTTTGAAACAGACTTGCTCGTAAAGAGTCTTATTACCTCATCATTGGGGCCACAAACCGGTTTATAATACACATATGCGTAATAACATTACACACTTTTGCGTAATAGAATTATCACAACAAAATTAAATAAGTACCATACTGTGAGTTATATGTAAGTAAACAGAGCATTCTCAATTTCACCGGGAAATTTTAAGCTGGTTACAAAGAGGTTTTATGCCGCTGAAAATTCATATTAACATTTTTGGAATAAATATATGTGTGTCTTTAATTCAGACAAAGTAATTTCCTTACTCATAATAATATGTTATAATATTTTAAAATTAAAATTATAATTTTTATCAAGGCTGTATGTATACAAAGCCAGGTGCGTTGTGGGAATGAAAAAATACCTGCGCGTTACTTCCCATAATTTCCGTATTTTGTTTTTATCGTGTTTGTCTACGTGCTAAACTATTTTTGCCGGTTTATGTCGCAATTGTGTTGAAAAAAGTCAGTGAATTGTTTAAGTCATTATTAAGTTTTAGCCAGACTAACGAAGGTCAATTCGTTTTTATATATTAGAATTATTTATTAGATTCACACGCGTCCCAAAATATGACTTTAACACTAGGTTCGTCTTATTTCCTAACAGGATTATTCCAGATTTTTCTTAAAACACTCTAAATATAGACGGAGTGAACACGGTTTCCTCTAGTGAATATTGGAGTACCTAACAAATTTCGTCCAAAATAAAATCCGATACGTAATTTTAAAAAGCACCTAATTTTTTAAATTCACTAACCACTTTAAAAGGCTGTCTGTTGCAGTGCATTTGGCGACGCGCCAATGAAGCGTACATTGTTCTAATGAATCAGACGAAGATGAATGATCTCTTGGGTTGTCCGCGATGTAAAAACGTTATACCATTTATTCTTGATTAAGATGAAGCATCGTTTTTTTTTACTTTACTGATTTGCAATGCGAACAGATATTAATTTATCTATTTTGACAGAGGCTTTTTTAACCAATTTTATATATAATACAATAATATCCTTAACTTCAAATCCCTACTTGTACATGTCAATTCTCCATTTGTTACAGTTCTGTGTGACTATCTAACCACCAATAAAACTAGATTATAAGTCGTTTGTCCTCATTAACCTATTAACAAATTTACTATATATATTTGTGTGTCTTTTTTTTCAGATAATTCAACAGTTCTACATTTAACCTCTCATACACAATTAATATACCTTGTGCAATCATATCACTTTGCCCAGATAGTTTTTATAAAATATATACCTAAGCAGAAAACTCGATACTGGCGGAATCTATTAAGAAAGCGCCATAAAACCCCAAAGAAGAAGAAGAAGAATAATATCCTTTGTTGGTTACTGGGTACCAACAGCATACATTACAAGCTTAGTTTAGTTTGTTGGGAAACTGATTTTGAGAGACATTAATCTGTGGGTATGCATAATATTTATATGATATTGCAAGTTGCGACTCAAACTCCGTGTGTATTCCATCACCAGTATGCTATCGGATGCAGAACTGATATCCAGTTTCGACTAGTTTGGACAGTACTGGACGTACGTGACTACTCTTTTTAAGGTTGGAAATTGCACAGCCACCGAAAAGGTTCAGGAATTTGCGCACACTGCGCTGGGTTGCAAAGAAGAACACCTCTCAAAAATTATCTCAGGATGAGGGTCATTTAACCCACAGGGAGTTGCGGGATAGCAATCCTGCAAGGCCTGTGGGCTGCTTGGATAATCAGGCTTGTTTGAATCTCTCCTCTTAAGAAGATATACTGAGCAGGCGTGTGTGAGCACCCAGATGTATTAAATTACCAAAAGATTTAAAAGTCTTAAGGGTTCCGGTCACTACAGTACCATTACTCAATATATAATAATTTAGTGATATTAAGCCAAAATCAGGGGAAATCCCATTTAACAGCTGTCTTTTTCACATTCGTACTGAAAAACCAAAAATTACTGAAATACAACATACATTTAGTTTTCAACAAATTTCTTTTACTACGTCACAGGTTCAATGACATAATTTGCTAAATTTCTAGAACTGCGATGTATTTAAATATCTTAACATCGTTTTAGTGCGCGATATGTATTTTTTTAAAAGCTCTTACAAGTGGTTAAAATACGCGTAAAAAATGGCGTGTGTTATTTATATTGCACGAGTAGAAGTGATCATCTTATCTTATCTTGATGCAGGACCAGGATTACTCCCGGAGCACGTCAACCCAATGGGATCTTTTGTGCTTCCCCAATCCTAATGACCGCTATCCTGGAATACATCCGAGATGTACTTACTAAGTACCCCCGGAGTCAGCAGCCTTATATCTTCAGGACTGGGATAGCCCAGTCCAAAGAGACCCATTCTTTTCCTAGCAAGAGCATCACAGTTAAATAGGATGTGTTACAGAAGTGATCATAAAGAAAAGTTATATTTACAATTTAAAAAAACTCACGTTATATCCAAAAGTTAGATAACGGTTGAAATAGTAAATACGGAAAACTAAGGTTTGAGAATTTTACTTCGATTTTAAACTTAACCTCCACTCCTTAATTGGATATTACAACGACTGGTGTTAATTGATGTGATATCTATAAAAGAAACAAAAACAGACTCTGTTCTTTTAACCATAAAGCCTAATTTTTATTATCCAGTGAATTTAAAATAGGCAATAAATTTTTTTTAATAACTTTACTACGTTCAAAAACTTGTGTAAATAAAGTTTAAACTTATGTTAATGTAAATATCATAAAATGAATTTGTGTAATTCTTTGTTGTGTTCTGACAGAATAATTTCCTTTCCTAGCATTTCATTCGGCGCTTTACTTATCCAATTAAAAAAAATATAGTCAAGTTTAAGTCAAATATTCTCGTATACTCAAATTTAGCACATAAAGAGTGCTTGCTGTTAATATAGTCAAGTTTAAGTTAAACATAATATAGGTATACTTAAATTTGGCATAAAGAGTGCTTGCTATTTTAAACCATCTCGTATTTAAGGAGCCGCCTCGTAAATAAAAGTCCCTGCAAATACCCACGGTACTACCAAATCGTTAAATATTTTACAACACCTATAAAGTTGGTTACACATCACGTACTATGATCATGCATTGGGTATGTGCACGTAATCCTTAGATATAAACTTTTACGAGTTGCAACGACCAGACGACGCGATACCGCAACGTGATAACTTGTTATGATTACCCTTAAGACGCGCTGCTAAGTTGTGGCCTCCAGACGGTTTAATGCGATAAAAATAGATAGGTATAATGTGATACACGCTTTACTCAAGTTTGGTATACAAATATACAGTAAGTAAATGTGAATTCTAAGTAATTCGTTCGTAAATTTAATGTAAATTTAATCTCCGTTTACGAAAAAGTTTAAAAGGAGAAGCAACCAATCTTCAATATATAATAGTACGGAATTGAGACCTTCTTAGTCAGCTGTTTTCTTAGGTATAATGTTGGATGCTAAATTGCAATCGGATCTTTATATTAAAAAATATCAGGAAAATTCAGATCTGCAGCATATGCAGTTAAAACGATTATTTATGTCGTATAGTATTCTTATGGTATTGCTCTGATTCTACTGCCCTTTAATGCATTAAAAAAACATTAACATAGTGAAGCACAGTGCACTCAGAGGAGGTGCAACATATCACTACTCGAAGAATCTGGAAATTTCTGGAATCAACGAGGTTAATCAGTGAACTCTAAATTTCTACCACAAAAGATAATTTTTTCTGGTTCAAGAAGCCTTCAAGACCCTAAATAATACGAATAATGGTATTTTTGTCTAAGTTAACGAGGCAGTTATTAATAACATATATATGAGGCAAAGTATGCTGTGAGAGCCATAAACCAACTTGGTCCACGTGTTCCACTCAGAAGACTTCAAGATGAGCATTCTAACAAACGAAATAATATTACACAAATTAATAAACTATATGATACTCGTAATTTGAATAGAAAGAGTAAACGTTATCTTGTTGGATATTCTACTCGTCTGTACGGATGTTTTATTGAGTTCTTCATACTCTGTCCCACTGCTAGTCTATACTGTTGTTTTATTTCCCACTGCGAGGACAGTGGCTGGCCTTTTGAATGATAGCGTTTTAGAACGAGCTTATCATTTCTTTACGAATAAGCAAAGGTTAAGGAAGTAGTAATCTTTCATCATCAATTGCTCATATACGTGCCCACTGGGGGGCTCGAGCCTACACTAAATTAGGGTGATTAGGCCTTACGTCAACCACGCTCACCAAGTGCGGGTTGGTCGACTTCACACACAACCAAATTTCTTCACAGATGTGTGCAGGCTTCCTCACGATACTTTCCTTCGCCGTAAAAGCGTCAGATAAACGTACATATGAATTCAAATCCGCTTCCTCCTGAAAAGAAGACAACTTTACGCACTAATCAGTGGCTTTTGTTAAAATATTAATCTTAATATGTGTAAATATTTTTTGTGTATTTTTCTTCTTGAATTGGTGTACAATAAAGATACATTCTATTCTATTCTATTCTATTAATATAAATCTTAATCTTTATAATGAAAAATTGTAATAACAAACGAACCCATATCTATATCCGATCATATATATTTAAGATGCGCAGAACTCAAAATGGCGCAATAAACTCCCCCATCCTTCCGAAGTAGGTAATGACATTTACATATTAAAATCACTTACATGTCAAGCTTCAAGTAACTCTGTCTGTTCCTCCAGTATCGATCCAATAATCAGATATTTCATAATTAGCTTTCGAAAGAGCTTATTTTGAGGTTTTGAGTTCGTTATGTCTCTGATATCATTATGAAGCTTGTTAAAAGCATATACGAAGGCCCACAAAAGAATTGCTTATTCAAGGAGACGAGCAACTGTGTTCGATAGGATTATATATACGATAGGATGTTCAGTCATAATGTCAACATTAATAGGATACTCTTTGAATTAAATTATTATTATTATTATTATATTTATATAAAGCACAGCAAATGATTCGACACCACCTGATGATAAGCAGTAGACGAGTCCATATGTAGAAGATAGCTAGTGAAGAATGCGACATACTGCCCTAGCCACCCTCACCTTACCGGCCCAAAAAGTGCTTTTTCACGCCTCTTTTAAAGGAACCCATGTTATAAGAAGGAGGGAATACGTGTGCTGGTAAGGAAGTCCATGCTCTAGTAATAATCTTCTAATTTTTGGCATAGGACCATAATTTCAAAAAAAAGCTCAGCAAATGGCTCGATGCCACTTGATAATCAGAAGTAGGTAGTGCAGCATGCGACAACTCCACCTTATAGCCCAAAAAGTGCCCCTTTACGCCCCTTTGAGTAATCCATAGCAGGAAGGTAAACCCCCTGTAATCAGTGTTTCAATATTAACGTTAAAAAACATATAAACCTAAGATATCATAACTGTAAATGTTAGTCCACATCGCATGCCGTGGCTGTCTGTAATTAAAAACTATACTTAATTTAATGTCTACGCTACAGTTTAATATTTTTGTTAGTATGTGTTTTTGTTGACTGCCCTTAAAATAAATAAATAAATAAATCCATGTTATGTGAAGAGAATACGTGTACTGGTAAGGAATTTCACATTCTAGCTGTGTGACATAGAAAGGAGACACGAAATCTTTGTGCGTAAAGTAGACGAGGAGAAAGAGTGACTCTGTAAGCACGCGTTGCATTAATAAATAGAATTACAATAATTCTTTTTATTTATTCATTACTGTAAGGAAAATTTAAAAGCATATATTTTCTTGTCAATTGTATAAAAACTTGGGATATAATGTAGTGTGTTTAGCACAAGATCTTCACAAATATATCTCAGAACATTTCGCACTAAGGAACTGCTCAAATTTACTCTAAAAGACCTTAATCCAGCAGAGAGCAATTGATGTATTTGTTCCATAGTTTGATTCGATTGATTTCGATTCGATCAAATGTTTGACTGTAAAGAAAATTATCTCTGTATAGCTATTTAGCCACCAGGTTCAAAGCGAAATAGTGACGAATCTTTTCGATGGAATTCTTACGTCGGTTAACCAAAATACTGAGGGACTATTAACACGCTTCGATTGAAAGTGAATTCGCGACTTATTTTGCGCTGCGTAAATAACATCAAGCCTCAGCTGTACATTGTGCGCATTTTCTAATGGTATTTTTCCGAATTCCCACTCCACAATTTGCCAATAAATCTCAATGAGAAATTACCAACCCTTCTCGAGTATTCCAATATATTTGATATCACGTTTCATGTAGACACTAAGCTTCTAATGTGTACATTTTAAGTTGAATACGGCTGAGGCACAAAGCTAAAGAATTCCAGATTCAGTAGTTTTAAATAGTATCGAACACGTAATAACTTCTCATGTTTGATCTTCTAACTTCTACTATTGATACTTGTAATCTGGCCTTAAAATGATATGTCTTTGTTTTATGAGTATATGTTTTAGTTTGATTATTGTTTCTAAATGTATTTTTGATGTGAAAACGGCGTAGTTTCATGTTTCAAAAGTAGAAATGAATTTCTACTTCGAGCTGAATTCCGGTAAGATTTTTCAGTATTCCACTTTCATTTGTTGATTTGTAGGGTAATCCAAAATTTA
Organism: Acentria ephemerella; assembly: GCA_943193645.1. Taxonomy (NCBI): domain Eukaryota; kingdom Metazoa; phylum Arthropoda; class Insecta; order Lepidoptera; family Crambidae; genus Acentria; species Acentria ephemerella. The sequence continues at coordinate 1,451,343 of OW971886.1, read as the reverse complement.
TCATTACCGTTCATATAATTCTTATTTCAGTATCAGTTCATCTTTATCATAAACATTACATTAATTATTTAATTTTTCAACAAAATGGCAGCGGTTATAATTTGGTGATATTATAAAAACAATGAGAAATGAAATGAAATGAAATTCTTTTTTAATCATTTAGGTAACAAGTAGTTACACTTATGACGCGTCAAAAACAATAAAACTTGACAAACAAATTATGACTTCTACTTGTTTACCTCTTCATTTTTTTTTTCTTCCTGTTCACTACCGGGAGGCCTTGTCAAGAGAAGATACAGGTAAGAAACTCTGCAAGGGATCCATCCTTCCTTTACATAAAGGGAAGAAAAATACTTTACACTGGTATCATAAAGCTATAACTAAAGAAAAAGCTAAGACCTGGCTGTATGGGCTTAAGCTTCCCTTGCCTTCCCTTTTATTTCTATTTCAGAGAACTTAATAAAAGAGTGTGGTCTTTTTCCTTCTGTGGTCATAATATTTGAACTAAATTTAGATGCTAGATGGATAGTTATATAGTGATTTGTAAGTAGAATAACGTAGGGCAATGTTAACGGATTCTGTAGCGTCTCTCTAATATGAGTCCATTTAGATTACAAGATGACAAGGTGTACGTCAAGCGTGAATATATTGTATTCAAACTTTCAGACTAAGATCACGGGTTGTGGAACACAGTTCGCGCTTTTGTTGTGCTGACTCTTTTATTTCATGTTACCCTGGTACTATTTAATATTGTTATTTTAACCGGAATCTATTTATCTTTTATTTTAAGAAATGCAATAATAAATATAATACAAAAATGATTTTTATAGAGTTTTGCCACCTTAGTACCCTAAAATAAATATACTGCGCATAGCTAAATGCAAAACAACGAAGATACAACAAAACCAAAGAATATCCACCCCACAAACGTAAATCATAACTAATATCAAACAAAGAGGACACAAAATATTTGATTCTGGCTTTGAAACCTCTTTGATATGATATAACTTTTATTTAGGATTTTGCAGATTTAATCTTTTACCTTTAAGCCTGAGAAAACGTTCAATCGTTATTTTTCGTATCTTTCATATCACAGTGTACTTACGGAGACCTTCAGTTGCCCATGACAACAACATTGGTTACCCCAATGCCGCCCAAGAGCCGGCAGCCTCTCCTTAAGTCAGAGCACACCTTACAGCTTTTTATATATTTCTCTGAAATGACAAAGCTGGATTTCCAATCATAACCCAATAAGAAAATAACAACACAAAAATAATAGGTATAGGAGTTTGTCAAAACTGTTATAAAACTTTACATCTAGAAAGCTCTTTACTGGTTTTAATTTGAAGCGCCCACTTGTCCCATAGACCGAGACATACAATAAAGGATAAAAATTGGGTAAATAATTCTTCATGTGAAAAAATAGCGGAACAGATTCAATGAGTATAAAATCGATTATGCTATGAGCATTTGAATGAAATCAGATTTTTGCTTTTCTCGTTCGAGGATTTTTTATCTAATTTTTTAATGTATACCACATCAATATAAATTCTCTTTTTAGTCTACTTCAAAAAGGAGAAATATCTCAATTGAACTATATATTATGTGTCCGTTTTGTATTTTAAAAGCTGCCGCTTGTCATGTGGATTCATTAAAATTTGAGCGAAACGTTTTGAGTGGTTTTTGAGTTATTTCTTGTAATGCGAATTTAATTGACTTCGACTGCGTTGATGTTATTCTTAGTTCAGACCAACAACAACAACAGAACTAGAAAAATACTGATTGACAGAGAATATACTGACGGTCACCCATCTAACTTTGTCCTTAGAAACTGATCACTAAAAATGTGAAAAAATTTCATTCAAATATTAATATAGTGTTGGTGGATAACAATATCGATAAAAACCTACACTGGCAGCTAGGCAAGATTCTAGAGGTCATTCCAGGTAGGGATAGAAAGATAAGAGTTGTCAGAGTGCGGACTTGTAAGGGTATGCTGTCCCGCCCTGTCCAACGGATATTTTTTATTTTTTTCAGGGGCGAGGATGTTCTGGTCGGATTTAACCTCCTTTTTTATTTTTGACGTTTGTTTTTGGATTTCTAATGCTGTTTTTTTCGGTGACAGAAGAAATATAAGGATAATACTTTTTATTTTTTCGTTCTCAGTAATTACCTATTCAATTCATCGAATTTATTACAAATTACTTATATGTTATTATATTTGCGTGATCGCGTAAACGACAAGACGAAAAAGAATTGAACATTGCGTTTACATAAAGACGTTTTGGCTTTATGTTTGACAGCTAAGTTGACAAGGGAATATCCTTCTATCTGAAATAGACTTTATTTTTCTATTTTTAGATAATTCAATTTTTCAAAGAAAAAATTTCGTAACAATGTGTTACGAAATAAATCAACTATGCGTAAGCAAATTTTAATAAATAAATTTAAAAAAAATTGATAACAAAGAGAAATTTATTGGTAGTCGCTTAAGGTATATATCTTTGTCATTATAAAACTTTTATAATTTTTGCAGAAACTTTAAATTTATATACCTCCTACTTTTTTGAAGTTGGTTAAAGCTAAGTGTACATGTTACGGGCATCAACGCCCGATCATATTTAAAAAAGTACATATGACGAGAGCTAACGTTCGTTAACAGTTTAGTTCGATTGAACTTAAAAAAATATCGAATTACGATAATAAGTACGTAATTCGTTATTTTTTTTAGTTCACGTTAAACAGTCACGATAAAAGCATGAGGTTAATCAAACCCTAAATAGACGTTACATTAATATCAAACCGCACGTCAACGAGATTGCCTACGTCTAGGGACTTTTTCTTTGAGCGCAAAGTTGGCGCTCAGTGACGCGCGCGCATACAATCGAATGTAAATTTCCGTCACGAAATGCCAGCCATCCCTGAGTCCACCTGCCGAGACGTCATAAGTAATTTTACTGTTCGATTAAATAAGTGTATTTTAATAATTAATAATCACTATTTCTATATACGGGCAATGTCTTCTCATGTTGATAGTCATACAAATACTAATACTATGGTATTATCTAACACTTAAAATTGTAAAATTAATTTGAACTATTAACTGTGTGTAGAGAAATTCTAAATTAGTTAATTAATTTCAAATTTCGAATTTCTCATAACAACTCTTTAATAAAAGAGGTTAAATTTCGCTTGCTAAGATATGAATCCAAACAAGATTGAAAAAATATAATTACTCATAAAATAAAAGTTGGACTACTCTCAATACTTAGGCAGTATTTTATTGAAAATAATCCTTAACATTATATTGTTATGTCTGGGTATTGAACAATATAATTAATTGTTACGGACAACATTTATTATCTAGTATATTATTGTTAGCAATATTATATATTTATAAGAGCGTCTCTACCGCCAGCTTATTAATTATTTAGTATCTACTAAATTAAATATGCAAGAGTGAAGTCAGCGGTTCAAAGTATTATTTAGTTATTTGGAATATTACTCTGAAGATAAATAAAACTAATTAATAATGGGACTACTTTCTACGTTCCTTTTTTATATCTGTTATATTTTTGGATATTGTACGTGTACCTGAGGACTTTGACCCAAAGTTATATTTTGTGTTTTCCTGATTCTTATGTATTCTGTCCTGGAATACTTGCTAGATATCAGGCGTGAAAAAGCACTTTTTGAACCAGCAAAGTGAGGGTATCTAGAGCAGTATGTCACATGCTGCACTAGCTATCTTCACATATGGACTCCTCTACTGCATATCATCAGGTGGTATGGTAAAAAAATACTAACAATTAGATTAAAATAAAAAACTTACTCAGTTTTAGACACATTTATTATCGCCTTTAAGAATATTACACCCATTGACATTCGATCATATCTTAAATACATAAAACTTATAACGGGCGCCATCTTTTAAAGTCAATATTTGAAAAAAGAAAAAGTCACAGATAACTTCCTGCACATAACGTCATTTTGACGGAGCACGTTCTTTTTTCAAAAAATACGTACGTATTTTATACCTCTCCTTTTATAACTATAAACTATGAATAATATAGTTTTGTATTTACACAACTGTAATGGCACCCAATATATATATACTTGAATATATTGTAATAACTAAGAAACACATGTATCACAGAACATTTTGATAGTAGTGCGCGAAATTGACTATTTTCTTTAGATCGTGGTTGACCACTTAACTTAAATATAGTGAGACGTGAAAAACTGGCGGTACTAGGGACACGAGAAGACGACGTTCAGGCAAACAGGCAGATATAGACGAAAAGTACCAATGTTTTAATTTAATATATGATTAATTGACCCCTTTGATGTGCTTCGAGAAACCAACAAGTGCTTGGTAACGATTTTTTCGTTTTGGCCTTTTGTCAAATAGGTAAATAAGGTCAAATATTACTAAGTATAATGAAAGTACAATAATATAATATAATATTTCTCAAACACACCTATTATCTAGCCCAAATTAAGCATTATTAAGAGCTTGTGTTATCCATACTAGATAATGGAAAATATAGATATAAAATATTATACGCATATGAATATCAGAAATATACTTAATAAACACATAAACATCTATAACTCGTAAAAAAATATTCGTACTCATCATTCAAATAACTGCCAGTGAAGACAGTGTTACCGGTTGGTAACACTGTCTTCACTGGCCGGTCTCAAAAGCAAAATACATTTATTCAGTCTAGGCACATTACATACTCTTATGAATGTCAAGACTGCAGAATATGAAAAATGTAATTCTAAAATATTGAGTTTTTAGCTTACGATTATATTGGAAAAGACTTTTATAGTCAACAAAAAAGGGTATATATATAGAGCCGTATTACGCTTAAGTTTCTCTTAGCACCATTGACAATTCATCAAAGTAACAGTCTAAGTAAATTCAGCTCCGCGAAAGTGACATGAATGTTTTAATTCCATATTTCTGACTCGTAAGCATGAAGTACTTGCTGGTGATGAGAGGTGCCATAGGAAAGAAAGTCGTGAAAGTCTTATTAAGCGTGTGTAAGGAAAATCTATTTTTTAATATACCTTTATTTACTAAATGTTAATTACTTGTCATTTTTAATTTCGTCTCCCTAATACCGTTTAAACAAACATATCAAGTGATAGAAATTTACAGCCATAATATAATTTAGACATTTCGACTACCTAAATTCACTTATGTACAATTTATACAATGGATAAATAATTATTATTATGTTATTACATAATTTGGCACATAAAAAATTATATATATCATCTCAAAAGTTAATTGAGAGTAACAACGTCTAGAATTTATGATTTAGGATTTATATAATTAGCGTATCAATGCAAATCCATAAATTGATCAGTTGATCTTAAAATTTTATTTAGTTTTTGTGTAAAAGCAATACTACACGCAAAATTATTTGCGTGATTATTTTAACGAAATTCAGTCAAACTTATAAAAAATGTATTGGAAGTTGTAACAAGCGAAAAACATTCCTCAAAAATAACTCCACAACCAATACTGTTTTACGGAATCATCGGATTTAAATTCACGCGAATGTTTTGTACACTAAAACGGGGTAGAAACTAACAAAAATCACGTGGAATTTTATTCGCAGTGTGTTATTATTAAAATTCCTCACACGTGCTAGAATCCTCTAGAATAAAAGTCACGCCGTTTGATTTTGAAAAGTTTAACTTGTGTTCGACTTGACAGGTTACATCTCAGCCAGCCAGTCTTAGCATTCTGTTAAAGTCAAATCAACTTCACTGTGGAGTTTTACATCGGTCATATTTCAAAATCGAAATACTTAGCTATTACTATAAACTTAGACCCGGTTATTCATTAAAGTATACTTTAAATTCAGTCTAAGTCAAGGTTTTCTTTTATAGTACGAACGTAATAATGGAAAACTGAAGAAGAACGCCATCGCCCAGGCCAGCTCAGGAGGAGGTGGCGAGCACACTTGGGTGCACATCAAGCAGGCTGGTCTGAGTTTAACAAAATCTAAGCCCAGAAGTGGGAACAGCATAAGTTAAAAGAAATAAGTCAAAAATGGTATACTTTCATAAAATATGTGAAATGTTATAAACAGACTTATCAATTATAGAAATAAATTACAAAGCTTGCGCTTGCGCAACTATATAGTAAGTATAAGTAAGAAATGTCAAATTCGTTGCACTCAAATTAATCAATTGAAATTACTAACAAATTCTATATAAGTAACACATTTGGTATTTATAATAAGAACACTATTACCTGTTTAGAATTTTTACAATTATTTATATAGTATTACATGACTTGTCGATTATTAGTTTAATATAATGGCGCTCAAAGAGAATATGCATATATTTTGATTTCAGGTATTTGTAACAGAGCATCTTAAAACCTGAAAAATAGTAATTCATCACCCGTGATGAGTATATAATTAGTTTTTATACATGAAAAGGAAATTACTTATTCTAAAGTAGGTAGAGTGTTTCAATATGTTGTAAAGTAATAGTGATGAGTAAAATCGATATTTCCTTGACGTTGTAAGTTCAAATGAATTCCTCCACATATTCAAAGAAGGCTGTAAGATCTATAAAATTAATAATAATATAGTACTAGATATAATAAAATATAATGCAAGTATTTAACTTCTATAAAAATATTACATTTTTTGTATTTTGCTGTAGCTAATAACTAACTAAAAATTTGAATGAAATATTTTAAATTGACTTGAAATAAATCGTTTTATTTTTCAGGCTGTAATAAGTTTTTTCGTATTTGTTAAATATATATTTTGCAAGTCATCAAATTACATACATATTCTCAGTTCAAAATAACCATTTCTGTCTCTTAATAATAAAAGGATCAAAAAAATTTGTAAAGTGTTATTTCAAAAGCATAAACCGAAATTCTTTACCGGTTGAAGTGGTGTTGTTATAAAAGAATAATTTTGCTGAATTTCACATTCATAAGTTAACTTATAAGTATTTTATTCAAAAACAAACTGTAATATGGTAATCTTTAAACGCATTTTTCTACAAAACTGCTTTTTTGTATTATGCTCTTTTATTACCAGCAATTTATTCAGTAGCCGTAGACAGATGACGTCATTCTGATGGAATATTTGTTTAGTAATTATGTCGCCAGCGAGGGTAAATGGTAGGCGCACGTGCCAAAACGAATGACCAACCGTATATACCAATATTTCGAAGCGTTGATTTTTCACACAGCCGTCCCTGACGAACAATATCAAAATAGGAAAAATCTAATTTTAAAAGAAACATCGTTAATTAATATTTGAGCAATTTCCTAAAATTATCAAACCTTTTATCAAAAAAGGTAAATAATACAGTTACCCGGATGATATTGTATTGACGATAGCTGATATTTTTTAAATCGAACAATATGGTAAATATTGTTTTACAATTATTATTTTGCAATAGATTAATACGTGATTAATTCTGAATGATTTAATATGATGTATTGCGTTGAATATAAACTTCAAGTTCTTTAGAATATCCAAACCTAAAAGTCCGATAAGGGTCACATCATAACGAAACTACGATAAAACAGAATCTGTCATTAAAGCTATTAAAATATTGTTCATGAGAAACGGCGATATAATACCAAATTAATTATTGAAAATTATCACAAAAAACACACAAAAATTAACACAGAAGTTATGTTTGAAATAAACCGTTACGTTATTCTTTGTGTTCTAAATTCAAATTATGAATTTTTCTTTGTTAATCTCGTGATGTCAACGTCACCCTTTTCTATTGTCATTAAACAGAGACAGGTAAAATACAAATTTAACTGGCAAAACCAATATCTATTTATAGATTTTATCTCTTTGATTGCTTACTAAGCCTCATATTTATAATATCCAATAGTATTTTAACTTACCTTCTCAACGTATGTAAATATTACAAATTTTACGTGACATAAAACATCGAAATTCAGTGCTTGCTATTTTAATAATCATTTTAACGTTATCATTATCGATAGCCACTTTCATTGCTGTATCTCTTAATATAATAATAAATTTAAATATATAATAATTACAACTATCAGTCATAATATTTAAGCAACTAAGTATATTAACATATATATTACTGTATTATTCGTACGTCTTGCTTAAACTCACAAACAGCGTGACTGATTTGAATTTTTTTTGTTTAATGGATCAAAAAACCTTGTTAAAATCCTAAAAAAGCAAAACATATTATACTAACTCATTAAATAGATGGATGGTAATCGTGGAATACTGACGCACTCTTTAAAACGTAAAAACGAACAGAAACTATATCGAATTTTTATAATTTAAAAGTTTACGGGATAATAACTATTGAAAAATAAAATTGTTTTAATTTATTTTGTCGACTATACATCAATATATAATCATTTTAATGTAAATTTACTTTAATTTCAAATTTTATTAATCTGTGGACATAATCGAGTAAGTACCTAACAAAAATACCATGGCTAGTGTCTTGACCATAAAATAGTATCTTCCTAAACTGTCAAAGAATTTACAAGGGACGCCCAACGAGACAACAAAGCGGTAACTTCCTTTGAACATCAGTACTTAATTAAATTTGAAATAATCAAAATTATTACTGATACAGCAATGCAATGTTCACACACCGATTCAAATTGTAATGTCGGGTTAACGCTACTTCTTTTGAATTATAATAGTTGAAGTAGAGACGATGAATCAAATATTAAAGCTAAAAGCTTACATTTATTATAGTGTTTTAAGTAAACTCGATTGTAAATACCTCCTTGACCTTTAAAGTTAAGAGCAAATCCAATCCGTAATAACAAATGAGAAATATGTCAATAAATATCCAAACAGTGTCAAACGATTATTTTCAATATCCTTTACAAAATACTTAAGTAAAGTAATTATTAACTTTTATTTATCTCAATATAACTTTTTACCATTAAATGTCTGGTTCTTTAAAGACATAAATAAAATAATGCCCCAGAGAAAAATGTCATAACCACCATCATCTTTGTTAAAATATTATTGCAAATTTTCAATCATGCGGTGCTAATATATATCCCCAATGAAATAACAATATTACATTCTCCAATCAATACGAACATATGCGAATAGTGGCCCACTTCGGGTCGCTAGTAATAAATCACAGTACTTTGTTTATGTTGCAATAGGGGAACACGTAGAGCGAGAAATTTTATTATAATGTACGAAAACAGCTTGGAAATCAGAATGTTTGTGAGAAAAAACATTTTTCCTGATTAGAATGCCCGGATTTTATTCCTTCAAAGATTTTATGTAGCCTACCGTAAACACGATGTCACGGACCCTTAAATAACGTCTCTGATGTTTGTGAATAGAGGGTCCTGGTAAAACATATTGGTATATTTGATATCGATTGTGTACATGCGAGCAAATCTAAAGCTCCGAGCTGGTCTTATTGACTGGTGAGATGGTTCGGGTGGAGGAAACCCGTGCGTGCTAAGCATAAGCTTTCACCAATTGAAAATCAACAGTTTAACAATGTTTTGGACAGTTTTGTTGCTAACCATTCATTTATATACTTAATACATTACAGATGGGTATCTAGTTTTTGTGATTATTTTAATTCTATAAGTGAAACAATTTGTAAATACCCGGTCAATACCCATTTAAAGTTATCACTATTACCTTTAATTACATTCGTTTATATTCCCTGTTATGACGATTTAAAAGAGCTTAGTAAATGAGTGTATTTAAATAAATATATTTTTACTTTGACTTTGACTTTGACTTTGACTTTGACTTTGACTATGACTTTGAATTTGACTTTAAATATAAATTTTAATTCCATGAATCAATCGACCTCATTTATTCAAATTCTGCATGCTTCGGTATGTGAACATTTAGTGGCAATTATTTTATTACCTAACTATTAATTACATAATCTTACACAGCTTCCGATTAAGTCCGTTAGACTTCACTCAAGGCACTGTATTTAGAAAATATATGTACAGATGACAGACACGACACAACAGTTGCTATTGATAACTTCTGCGTCATGTGAGTGGAACCTGGAACAAAATTTAGTTTTGAAAAGCTATAACTAATGAACTTAAAGCGGTGATCATATAATCATATATAGATATCAATGTCTATGGCTAAGAAGATGATCCTATTATTCTGATAACCTAAACGTTAGCTATCATGGAAAAAAATATTTTCCTTATGCAACAGAAATAATTTATTTACAAGTTTTGTGGACATATAAATTAAGATTCATTTAACTAATAATATTTAAAATTTTAAATCTAATCTTCGTCATTTCATTTTAAAATTCAATCAGAGTATGAAGCGAACTCGAAGTGACTCAGGCGTATGCAATTACGGACCTGTATTGAAATTATATAGAAACTTAAAATTCAATAGCTTATTCAGTTTATGCGTTAAATACTATTTGTTATAGAATAAACTATTATGAAATTGTTATATCTTCTTTTAAAAGTTACGTCAATTTTATGACAAGTCCACGTGTTGCTAGAATTACCTATACGGATAAAAAAACCAGCATAGTCCTACCTACTAATGAGTGTTATGTGTTATTCTATTACATAAGGGGCAGCGAAAGACTTTCAGAGGCGGATGTTTAAATACAATCCAAGTATGTATACAAAAGAGTTAACTCACTAAAAACGCAAGAAACAATATCGTATACCCTTCTTCAACACAATATAACACAAAAGCTGTAGTTTCAATCGTATTGAAACGTTTCTATAGTAGCGTTCAGCTGCCAAGGGTATATATAAAAATGACCAATACATCACAACAGAGATGCTGTTGTTTGCATACAATCTGATATCTGACGACCAATACGATTGAGACAGTTCAATTCAATTGAAACTCACGCAACAACAAAGGCAAGTAATAAAACGAATTTTCTTTTGTTTTATTAGTACAGTATATAATTTTTCGTAGCCAGTTATCTTAGTAATGTATTAAATGTATTTTATAGAAAGAGTTCGAAAACGTAAGGAGAAATATATGTAATGTTCTCAAGAATTCCAATATAAGATGTTTAATTATGTTTTTATTCAAGAAAATCTTTTGTCGATTTTTATAGATTTTTTGTGGGATGAGTAGATTTACTTTTAATGGCTTAGAAGAGATCTTCTCAAAATTAACTTAACTTACATCTCTTATGTAGGATTTCTTACACAAAACACAAAATGACCATTTTCAAAATCCTAGAATTGCAACCTCTTAATCAAATTTAGAACCTAACGAACTAATGAATAAATCTATTACATTGATTTAACCCGATCATACCTGAGCAGAGGTGTTCAGCCATTGTAGCTTACCTGAACCAGTGAACATAGACAGATGCGGCGAGCGGGCCACCACCAGAGTCACGTTAGCTAGCCTCACGTAAGGAGGCCGCGTGGGTTGAGTGGCTTCACACGTGACCGACACGAAGCTCCTCAGAGTATTGACACGAAGACGCAAGGATTTCCAGCTGCTACGCAGTCCAAACTCGTTGGGGGTTGACACTTGTGTGTAGTTCACGATCCAAGGTTCCGTCTGCATGAAGACGTACGCTTTAGTTTTATATCGTTATGGTTTTGAAATATGAATTTCCGCATGAATCATCATCACAAGAATATCTAGAGCAGATTCTTCTATCGAAATACATGATGATAATATAGGTGTGTCAAAGTTTTGCAACACAGTGTAAATGCCTCTTTAAATATTCGGATATTTGCACTATACCAACATAATTTAAGTACCTACATATTTTTTGTATATAAGACGGTGGACATTCATGGAGTGGCACCTGAGGAGCCACCACCACTTTGCTATTTTGGTTGTTAGTTCACTGTGCTTTGGTGTGAATGGAAAGTTAACCAGTTTAATTACAGGCATGGAAGACATTGACATTTTATGTCTTCAGAATGCAGGGAACCTACTATATAAATTCACTGTATTTTTTTTTCTCTCTCTCTCTGTTCCTTTCTTTTAATTCTTAACGGGGTAGCTTCTGATAAACATTATTGTTCTGGAGGCAGACTTGAGTAAGATGATAGTAGCTAGCCAGGCCATACTTAGAAAAGCCCTACCACCAACCAAAACGAGCCGAAAATTTCTTGCTTAGCATTCTTGGACATAAAAAAATTTAAAAACAAGCTTGCCTTGATGCGGAATCGAAACCACCAGATGTGGAGAGAAATCTTTAAATAAACTGAAATGAAACCATTAAAGTCCGTCTTGACCTTGAGCTAGATGGGTGAGTGGTGCTTGATGGGTGGGTGGCTAGATGAGTTTTTGTGATTAGTTTATTATTTAACAGTCAGTTACAATATTCTATCGCCATATAGAATCAAACTTGCAAGAGTTTTATTGCCTAATGTTGTTTATCAATTAGTATTTATGGGTAATAACACTGTGTTAAGTTTATTGCTAGCTAGAAATATAATCCCATTAAAAATATAATTGTGAAATAAGTCTAGTTCAATATTAAATAGTACGTTGTTCCCGACTTCACTGACAATACCATCAAGATCTATATGGGTGCCAAGTTATGTGTCACTCGGGATATAATTGAAGCTCAAGATTCTACTCCGCCATTTTTAGTGGCTATATTGTATTTGTAAGTTATTAGACTTCCTGTTGTTCCTGTTCCTGGACTTATAATATTGAAAACGTGCAACGTCTTTGGTTAATATTTTATTTTGTTTAATACTATATTAAAATATTTACATTCATCTATTGTATGTCATTAAGTTAATAGTTCCGTATCCCTTCTCATTGTACGCTTACCCTTTCTGCTTTTCCATCGATGTACCATACTATATTAGCTGGAGGCATAGCTTCTCCAGCGGTGCAGTTGAGAAATACATCTTCCCCTAAGCGTACGATACCTGGGGCACCTGTTATGACTGGATCTTCTTGCAGTATCACTGTTATGAACAAACAGCAGAAATCATTTAAAATAAAAATTGACTAGACAAATGCTACAGCAACAATGTAATGTATAAATGAACACAAACATTCAGGGTGTTCATTAAAAAGAACGTCCTGGTAAAGTAAATAAGATGTAATAAAATAAATAATATTGGCCCCAATTTCGTTGTGAACGAACTCCAACCAAAAAATCAGATGACCGGTGACGTCATTTGTCATTTCTAAAAGGCATTTTCCTGAATAAGTTATAAGAAACAGTTAGGTGCTAACATCGTTTTTCTTACCTGCAACAGTCAATTCCTTAGTCTGCCTAACAAGAGCGAATCTGGGTCCTTCAGTCGAAACCTCGCAGGTAAATTTAAGTCTTGTATTGTACATACTCGGGAGTTCATAGCTGATGGTACAACTAAAATAGTTGCAGCTCCCTTTTGTGACTCTCCCGCCTGTTGTAGTGTTGAAAATCCTTGTAGGTGGCTGGAATTTCAAAACAATATTCTAATAACATTCTTACTGTCACGCTTATGCCCTTACTAAAATTAAAATAGAAGAACATTGCCTGTCCTCTCTTACGTAAAATCTGTCATTCATAAAAAAAACTGTAATTAATCTAAGTCAGAGTTTTATTTATATATAAGTATATATTTTTTGTTATAGCATAGTAAATATCTAAATAAATGAACTTATATAGACCCTGCGTCCACTATATACTTCACATATTCCTTTTGCAGGTCTGCTGGTAGAAATGTTGTTAGAGTTTAGCAGTACCTGTGTACTCAATTATTTTATATAATTATTTAAGTGTACGTAAATATATATATAAATATAATACAGTATAAATATTCTTCGTTCTATAAAATACCTGTACGACCATTGTTTAATTATATATTTATTTGTCACATTCGCTCTTATGACATTTGAAACAAGGAATTCTACTGGTTACCAACAGGCAGTGACAAGTCATTTTATTTAAAAAATATATATATATATATATATTTAAGACATGGAAGTTATAAGTATTTTTAAGTCTCTGATATCTATTTACTGTGTTAGAATAGTTTTATTGTTTCATTGTTCAGTATTTTATCTTAACTTAAATGTATATAAGGTACCACCGTATATTAAAATTTGACGCAAATTTTTTTTTAAATTTTCATATTGTTCTAACTTTGTTCAGTTATTATGGAACTAATCAATCACTTCTTTAAGGGCATCAAATTTAATCTTCATCTAATCAATCTTTCAGAAAATATTGTGGTCAAAGTACAGAGGGGTGATATAGTCACCTTAAATTTTATATTTTGTAACGAATAAAGAAACAAAAACATACAATCAAAATTGAGTCTTATATTATATATCTTTCATTATACATATAAAATACACTAGTAAATTAAATAATAAGGACAGATACCGAGGTGGACATCTAAAGATTAAGATAAAAGTTTACACAGTTATATATAATAACGATTACATAGATAATAAAAGTTTCAACATGTTTTTTTACAATTTATTTCAATTAGTATTGTCTTGTGATCCCGCAACAAATTCAAAAAAAACTTTAGGAATGTAGTAATAAGGCTCATTTCTTTAGTAATAAGAGTCATATTGTTTTGATTGACATAATTTATCGTGCGTTCATATGATCTTAGATATCTTATAGCGATTATCAGAAAGTGAATTTTTATTAAAATACAGATTGTAAAAATTATTTTATACCTAATAACTACTATTAACTATATAACTATAAATAATATTCAAAATTCTTCAAAGTTAATAATTCTATATACATGACATTATAAGATTGAACAGTAATTTTTAATCTGTGGTTAACGGTATTGGTATTACAATTAATTAACTTTTAATTTACTACATACTTTTTAACAACACGTTTCTGATACTGTTTGTTATCCCCAATAAAGAGTAATACTTAAGGCGGTGAGTGAGACCAAAATTGAAGACACGAAAAAATGCGCTGTTCCATGAAATTAAGGTCGAGTATTAAATTATAAAGTATTGTTGTTTAATATGGTATAGTAAATTTTATTGGCGATTGCGATTTTACATAGAGTAAGTTGTTCAATTTTATGATCTTACACTGCTTTAAATCACTGCAAATTATTGTGCATCTTGTTTAATTGCTTCTGCAACTGCATCTTATAATATTATATAAAATAGTAAATGGATTGGAATCCACAGCAATTTTTTTTATAAAAACCACAGCAAATAACTCGAAACCGCCTGATGGTAAGCAGTATAGGACTCTATGTAAAGATAGCTCCGCTTGCCAGCCTTTTCACGCCTCTTTTTAAGTAACCCATGTTGTATGAAGGATAAGTGTGCCAATAAGGAATTCCACACTGGGTGTACGACAAAGAAAGGAGTCAGGAAATTTCTTTGTGCGTAAAGTAGACGCGGAGACAGACTTAGATTTTGTTAAGCTAAAGACTTAACTTCAGTTTATCTACCAATGTAATATATTGTAGTTCTGTTCTGTTCTGTAATGCTAACGCTAGTAGAATTATATATTATACGCACATCTTTTTTAACTGTTTTATATGCAGGTTGTATTTGCCTGTAATTGTTGGAAACATTTAGGTTTATGGTTTAATATCCAAGTTACATCTAGTTAGTAACTTTCAGTAAGGTGTGCAAAAAAATCAACACAATTATTTATTTTATTTAAAAATATCAATTTCGCTCTAAAACACATACCGTTGCAAATATCCACATAAAACAACTAAGTCGCTACCTAGAGTATTAAATAAGTAAGGGGGGGGGGGGGGGGTGTACTTACCACTCCACCAGATGGTTGATGTCACCCAACTACAGTTGGAAATACTATTTACAAGTCTAGAAGTATTCTGTTCATAACCTTTTTCGCTCGCAAAATAATTTAACTTTTAGCCGAAAATAAAAAGATAAAGATGATTAGAATACTTTTACATTGTGCAAAGTTACCTGTTACAAGTTATTGAAACATTTTCGTTGTTATTTTTGTTGACCTTACTTAGCAGAGCGAAGTTTATCAACAGTGCTTATTTTGAAAGCGTTGTAAAGCGTAGTAAAATATATTTTGGTTTTATTTAATACTGTTTGATACTCACTTGTTCCTCGGGAGTGAATCTAAAGACCTCATTGGTACCTTTGTACCACTTGACTGAATGTAATGGAGGGTCCGTCTTCTCATTGACAAAGTGGCATGACATTATAGCTTCTTTTTGAGGGTCGCCATACATGGGCACCTCCATCAAAGTGATATTGTGTGCTGTGGCTATCACTAGAACAAAAATATTAATGTTATTTATAAAGCGACTTATTCAAAAAGCTGCATTTGATTGAGACGTTGGTTATGTTGTCTTGGTCTTAATATGTGCCTGCATTTTGTTGCATTTTATATTGAATAACTTTAAAAAGCCTCAAATTAAAATGGCAATTTTGTCTTATTACTAACATAAGTCATGTGAAAAAAGGTTCTTAAAGCTATCAAATTTACATTAATCTTGAACCGTAAAATGACGTGTTCTCTTCCTTTTTTCGGATTATAATGACAAATAGCACTAAATTACTTAAATTAGTTAATGTAGCGCTTGACTCCGGTGACCACCAAACTTTAATGGGTAAATTAAAATATTACAGTATATCAATAACTACTTTGAAGCTGCGTAAATAATCTAATTCAAAGAGTGGTTCGGGCGTTCCTCAGGGATCCGTATTAGGGCCATTGCTTAATTAATTAATATAAATAACCTCATTTACTTTTTACAAAGGATTTGTGTGAGACAGTGTTGTTTACAGGTATAACACCTCATTTTTAAAATGAAAAATAATATGCCTATGAGGATGTAAGCAATGACATTTCAAACGTGTTGTGCTGGCTGGAAAATAATAATTTATTGCTCAATTGAAAGGTTTGAGAGTTTCTTTCGCCACTTCTCTACTAATTAGTCGAATCAGTGGTAGGGTTATTTGGGTATATACATATTAGTTTAGTTTTAATTTTAAAATAATTATTTTAATACTTAATAAATTTTTAAAACGAGGACATATTAAGTAGTTATTAACCGAGTATTTGCAATACCCGGTTAGTGACCACTTAAAGTTATCACTATAACTAGTGCTATATACTTTTTATTATATTTATTTCTATTTTCTCATACATATTCTCTGTTATGACGATTTTTAAGAACTTTTTAGATAAATAACTTATTAAAAGATATGTTGGCTTTGACTATCTCATGAGAGTATAATAGATAAAGTATATCTTATTTATTCTTATATATCTACTAATGATTTTTTTACGATGCGTTGAATATTGACTATTTTATATGAATAATATACAATTCCTCTTAAGCAAAAGTATCATGAGATAGGTGAAGAGATAGGTAGAGATTATTGAACGAAACTTTTACTGATAAAAAAGGAAATTACCTAATGAAATTATCTTAAATCATTATTCTGTGATAATAGCTAAATTTGAATTCGACCTAACTATAAATATATTCCTTCAACACGCAGACGGTGATTACCTATTACACGCCTACGCGATGTAAACTGAATATGGTTGTAAGCACAAAATGAGGATACAATACGCTGCTCCAGCAGTTTTCGAAAATAATTACCCTAACTTGTCTACTGCGCATTTGAGATAAGTGGAATAGATAATTTCCATTTAATACACTTAATTAGACATACAGTGTATTGTATTACTTCTTTTTGATTGTTAAAACAAGGAATAATTTGAACAAAAGATGCATTCTGTATAACTAATTATAAGAAACTTAAATAAAATAATTATTCATTTTCAAAAAAGTGTAATTTTTCTCATCATTTTTCTATGTCACGTGTCATTCATATTTCAACAATAAAATATTATTTTTAAACATGAAAGGAGTTCGTAACACTAATATTCAATAATTTTCAAAACACTATTTACAACCGTCTAAATTAATATAAGAAATATATAACTATTTTAAGGGTAAAATCTCTACTATTTTTTCTATTATACTATTTGTTCTTGATCAAGGTTGCTAAGTTACCTGTTTATATATTGATTTTGTTATTACGATAAATTTACAATTAAAATCTATATATGTCGGAACCAAGTTTTTAATATTTTAATACTATTTATGCATTCCATATCGCTGACAAACTTTGAAAAACAGATATTCCTTTTTAGTTACTCATAATAAGTATTAAAAGTATTTATAATCTATAGTCCAATTATAAAGGGGAAAATTTATGAGGTTTTATAGGTTTTATTGGTTGCAAACCACTGTCCATATATCGGAGAACGTTATAAACTATATAAAATTAATGAAAAACCCACGGGCAGAATATAGTATTTATATACTATAATTGACTTATTCTATATATTATATTAAACCTATTGCCCAAAAACATATACCACATGCACAAACTCGCATACTTACATATACACACACACGATTACATTCTCATATAAACACACACACACCCAACGAGTCACAGATTTATTTATAAATAGAGGGTGTATCCAACAAACTAATATTTATTAATTTTTCAACCTATCTTTTCAAATTATGTACTAATAATAATAATTTATTGAATCAAATACAAACCATACTTTATACATTAGATGCTAGAACTATGGTTGTATTGTACACGTGATAACTTATTTAAGCCATTCTTAAGCTGGGATTATCCTGTGGCGTAGGATCTAGTGATTCTTCTAAGACAATATAATACAACTAGTGTTAAACAATACAAGTAATAACTGTATATGTGTGAAGTGTGCCTTGCGTGTGGTGTATATTTGTGTCTGACTGCGTGCTTGTGCGGGTGTGTGCGTGTTCGCGTGAATGCGTAACATTATCTATACTAACATAGGTAAATAGTGTTTGTGTTTGCTTGTTTAGCTGAACGCACTAATCTGAGGAACTTTTGATTCAAATTGAACTACTATTGTTGTTGGATAGTAAATTCGTCCAGAAAGACTATAGGCTACATTACATCACGCTATTTTTTAATAGGAGCTATGCTATGAGAGTATGAACGAAAATTGTTGCCAAAACGGAGAAAATGATTCCTTTTCAGTTTTCGTTGCGTGCGCTGCGTTAAAATCATCTCTGACGGAATTGTTGTCCTTCAAATAGCCTAGAAAAGTTTAAGTTTTTAATCTGACTCACTATAAGCATTATTTTGTTTAAAAATAATTCATTATCTTAGAAGGTGTTTTTGTAAGCATGATATTATTACAAATAATTGCTCAAGTCACATCGGACATGTTGTTATTATCCGACATCCTAATTCTAACGCAAACTAATTCATCGTCACATAAAATTGAAAACAGTAAAGTATTTTTCGAATTAGTAAATAACGTTGAGAACATCTCGCACATAACAACAAAATGTATTATATAAGAACCGTTCGTGTTGTCTTAGAGAAACAGTTTCTAAACAAAATTATGTCATTATTTATTTTCGAGTTTTACATGGAAATAAGATTTTCCTATATAAAAGTACCAATATTATCTGAGCGGAGAAATGGTTACAAAAAAAATTATTATTACCGTTTAGCACGTAACCTCTCGAAAATAGTACCATAGGCCAAAGCATGATCATATTTACCTCCATGAATAAACTCTAGCAGTAAAAATGACATCATAATCAATATAAAGGTTTTCAAGTAATCAGTGAACTAAGAAACAGACGTAGTATTTCAGTGACTAGGCACATATATTGGCACTCCAAAATTTAAATCTGTAGGTGTCGTAATAGTATTTAATAAAGATGATATTTATTTTTAATTATTTTTCAAGATTATTTATTTATCAAACGTTTTATGTACATACACAGAATTTAATTAAATATTTTAGACACAGAGAATGTAAAAGGGTACTAGTTATTTCTAAAGAAATCTCTTCCAGTAAACGCACGAAAGGAGAGCTTGAAAATAAGGGCAAACTGTATATTATTGTTTTGATTTATGGAAACTATTAATATATTATTAATATATTTGTTCTAGGCTTTCATTTAATTTGTTCTATTAAAACATTTCACGTATGTTTGTGATGCAGACTGCCTGTGGTTTGGCGATTGGCGCGTGTTGTGGTCTCAGTTGGCGCTACGGAGGACCAGCGCTGTGACCTCGTAGGTCCAGCAGATGCTGAATGGCGATTATTTAACTATAAGTGTGGAATATGGACTATATATAAGAAAATTAGATTAAAATATAAATAGAAATAAAACTAATTGTTGTTGGTGGTAGTCAAGGCGACAACAAAACTTTTTTCTAAAACAAAAAACAATACTCATAAAAAAATGACATCAAAAAAGGTGTGCATCCGGTACAATAAGTGTAACCTCATTTTTGTGTTTTTAGTAAGTATTTAATTATATTCACCAACTTACAACTAATAAATCTAATTTATTAACTTTATAAATTTAGTAGTTCTACAGGTATAATTTAAAGTCCCCTTTTGTCCCTTCTCTTTACAATCCTGAAATTACATAAATAAATAATTCGTTTTTTAAAATAATCAATCAAACTTACTGTTTTTATAAAAAGCTTAGTGATGGTGCTTATTGCTAAGCTACAATGTCAATATTTCTAAAACACCACAATTATTTACTACAAGTCCAACACAGTCTATCTAGTCACTCTATAAATCCGTGATCAACAAAGAGAGGCAATTTATTTCGTTATGCAGGAGCAATGTGTTTGGCGGTATACTAATACATGCAGAATCGTTGTTATTAATAAGTAAAATAGAGTCAAAGTCAAAATATTTGTAGATACTTTCCTTATGTAATTTTCAACATTGCCCACTAAAGCTGCTTTCTGGGTAGTACCGTTACGTTACTGTAAGGTATATTTATTTAATTCTTAACTCTTTTCTAAATAGGAATAAATATTTTTATTCCTAATCGACTTACATTTGTGATTATAAATAATCGGGAAAATCTCGATGGCTTAGTAGTCGTAGCGCTATTATTTTGATTACGAGAACAAACCAACTTTAAAAATAGAATAGAATAGAATATATCTTTATTGTATATTAGCCAATTCAAGAAGAGAAATACACAAAAAGCAACTAATTTTGTACAAAGGACGACCTGATTATAAAATTAAAATTAAAATATCAAATTAATTTTGATTAATTTGTCCAGGAATTGTGCGGTTTGTCTGTAGGTGGGTTAAACAATATTGATTATGTCGAGTTTTGCGCTTTGGAAGGCATGTAAAGGCATTGTCCCTGATTGTTACGGCAATCAATTTCACCCACCAAGCTGTATTGGGCCAATGTATTGGTGTTATGAACAAACTCCTCATGCGTCTCTCCCATATAGGATAAAAATGATAATCTGGAAGTCTTTCAACTTTAAATATCAAAATATTTGTATTTGATATGGTTGGCTGGTTTGATATCTAAGAGATGTGTTCCAGATTATCAGTTACACTTTTATTTTCACTTTAAACAGGCAATACTTGGAAACCAACCATACTAATTTAGAATAAATTGTAGATAGAACTTAAGTAAGCAAAACAAAATATAATTAATTTAGTTAACAAGGTCGTAAGTGTCCGCACAACGATAGCTTGTAATTGATAACACCAAAGGACGGTCAACTCATACACGACTTATAAAAGGACTCTTTACACGGTAAGTACTCGCCACATATTCTTCAAATGCTTAAACTCATTTAATATCTGAGGTATTGTAAGTTCCATTTGAAAAATATTCTTTGATTTTCATAAACTTATCGCTCTAATAAACATTTTTGTTCGACTTACTTTCAAACATTATATAACTAAAGTTTCCAATAAAAGAATCGTCCTGTCATAGAATCCAGCTCAACTTAAGAAAAAGTTTAAATTAATTTTGCAACTGTATACCGAAATATTCTTGTCATATACACAAGCTTTCCCGTGAACTTTAATTATTATTTTCTTGTATTACTTTTTTCTCGTTATTGTAGAATTTGATTTCCGTAACAGTGTTGGGATATAGTTTCGAAAAGTTTTATATTGTGGACGCGTTTATATGATTTTGCTTGTATAAGAAGCAATTTTCAATAACATAAATAATTATACAATTCATAGTTAAAGTAATTTACCTATTGCACAATACTATTTTATTAAATTATCACTAGCAATCAAGTAGTATTTTAACTCGGGGGTTAACCTACGTTTAGCAAGAAACCTCTTTTCCAATATGTACTGATATCTAAGAACGAAATAGCTTTAAACATCTTATTCTTAATGTTTATCCTATTGTCCTAAATACTAACAAATCTAAAAACTTAATTGCTATTATTAAGTATATATCCTTATTAATAATTATTTAATTTAAGTTATTAACGAAATTCTTTTTTTTTATTGGTTTATATTAATTTTAAATATTATTTATTAACTTAATTAACTCAGTGAAACCGATTTCAACCACAAGAGTACCCCCACAAAACGCCGCACAAAAAACATAAAAGACATAATGTCCCATAGTTTTAGATGGTCCCCCTATACAGTGTATGTCTGTGGGAGATGGGTTGATTCACAGTTATTTTTTAAGACCATCTTAGAGTAAAACACACATTATGAAATCATATTTGTCGTTTTGTCAGCGATATCTCGTTGGGAATCTCTAATTTTACTAAAAAATAACTTGATATTGTAAATAAATTTTGTATAGATTAAATGTCAATTAGTTAAATTTATAACGTAAATAAAGTGAAAGAAATACTATTCTAACGGACACCGATATATTTCTGAAATAAAACGTACCAAAAATCTCAACATTATTAAACGAAATTAAAAACGTATTCGCTAAGTAATTATATTTTAACTACGTTTTTTATAAATATTTTGGATTGCCCTTATCATCTATGAATCCCGTCTTCAAATCCTGAGCTTGTGACTAAAATTTCAGAATAAACTCTTTGGAATAAAAAAGAAATTTGAAAATCGAACTATGGAACTACGGGCATCAGTAAACATAGAAAAAAAAAAGTATAGTGGAACCTAACCTCTTTATTTTTGGTGTCGTTTAAAAAAAAGGTTTTAGTTCAATCTTAGCGTTACTTAAATGCCTCCCAATAAACATCTTTAACATTTTAGAAAATTGGCACAAAACCTTCCGTTGAAATGGGACGTATCTCAACAGGACAATAGTCGTAAAATGGCCGACCCATAAAACGGAGTTTTACCCGTATTTTTATATTCCCTAACTTTCTCTATTACGGGACATTTTTTTATTTTAAGTTGTTTAAGCCAACCTATTCAGTTCATTCACCGCTTACAAATTACGTTGCTTCAACAATTATCATTATTTAGATCTTCGTACCTGGAAATGAAATAACGCAATTACGAAACAATATTAGATTCTCCTTGATCTTACTTTGTTTGTTGTGTAGGGTATTATTTTTCTGGAAATTAATAAGGAAAATCTTTTTGACTGACGCTTCTTTCACTGACCGTCAGCCCGTGCCTAGTAAAGTAAGCAATAGGTATTGTAATTGTATACATTTCCACCCTATTTTAGTCTACGAATTTATGCATATAGCATTAGCAAGTTTACATGAAAAACAATTCGACTTTCTTTCAAATATTCATAATCTGAAAAAAAAATTCTATTAAGATATATTGATTTGATAGCGGTTGTTTGGTCGAGTGTCAAGTATCCCTGTTTAATTAGTCAGAGGACGCAGATTCAAGTCTCAGTAACGGCAGATATTTGTATGAGAACAAATATTGTTGACGAGTCATAGATGTTCCTGTTTATTAAGTATATTTATGATATTTACATATTACTATTAATTTTATATATCTCCATTATATAGTTTTCATAACAATAGCTCTTAATGATAATTAATTTGAGATAGATAATAGGTGTGAGTGATTTTGTTGGTGTGAATTTGGTAGTGACAAGTATTTTACAATTAATTATTAATATTAAATATCTTTGATAATTAGTTGGCGTAATATACAAACATGTCGTCGTTTATTCATTTTTATTATCGTTTAACATATTTATAATTTTCTCAATCCATTTATTGTATGGGGAAGAATAGCTAATTTTACTGTCGTCTGCGGCTTACAGAAAATTAAGAAAAACTAAAGAAGTCTACGTACGCGAAAATATATGGCGACCGTCGCGAATTAAATTGTAAGTTCTAAGCAGTAACTCTTATTTGGGGTAAGCTTAAGAATATTTTTTTTAAATTAATTAGAATAGCTAACAGTAGAAATAGTCGACTTAATATATAATACACAATAGCGGTTACTAAATGCTAGAAGCAAGGTATAACAAGTAGCCATGTATATATATGTTTGTATATTACTACAAATTATAAAACATATTTAATATTAAAAATTAAGTGTATAATACTGGACACTACCAAATTATTAAAAAAAAACGCTTTCTATCTCAAACTAAGCATCATTAAAAGCTATTGTTATGAATACTTTATAACGAAGATACCTGCCAATTCAGATAAATTTAGTAAATATATATAAATGGATAAAATACTTAAAACGTATTTAAAATCCTAAGGTAAGATTGAGACTAAGCTAAGATGCTGAGGATACTATCATGGAATATATCTACATTGACATCGATTTCATTAAACGACATACAAACTCTAATTATGTAACTATGTTGTGTGTAGTTGGTGCGAGAGAGGAGCAATGGATGTTTAGTAGACATTATTACGAGGTGCGCGTACAGGCGTCTGAATCGAAATATTGTTTTTGTATGCAACAACAAATTTTATTTATTAAATTTTTAACTTTTACTTTGGAATAGTGATAATTACAATATGCACAGCTAGTGTGAGTTTCAGTGGTATTTAGCTGGTAATCCCATATATATAAATAATCGTTTCCAATAATTCACAACAGAGGCGCTGCTGTTGTTTACAAGTTGACAGCTGATGACAGATACGATGATTCGATATAAACTCACATTAAGGGTATTGAAATCCAAACTAACTAAAGTTTGCACTGACGAAGCGCTACAAATTCCTACCAGTAGGTCCAAAGATAACCTTACAATCTTCATGATATTAGTAAAAAATTTCTATTAATGTAAAATATTTTAACTATAGTTTACGTGGCATTTGTAAGGCACACAGTTTAAGATTTTAGAACTAATTATTACTTTCTCCAATTATATTACTAGGTGATGATAAAAAGTAATTAATTCCACGTTAATTATAATATATCAATGTACAATTCCGTTGGGTTGGGATCTGATGATGAGATATCAGGAAAACCGAGGAGAACCCTCAATTTTATAAAAAAAGCAATTTTCATTGCAACGAGCAAAACAATTATATTTTAAGACAATTATATTTTTTTTGTGTGCGGATTGTACTGCTTCGCAGGTTGATGCTGATGATGGAACACGAACCGTAGCACTTTTCAAATTATTTCACAGAAAAGAGACTGAAATCAAAACAGAAAAATAGCCGTATCAGTCACAAACATAAAAAAATGTGAGAAAATGGGTCAACTTAGAAATGTTTACATGTAGAAGCTAATCAGGAGTATGCCTTGAAAACTGCAAATTTCAACCACCTTAACAGAGCACGTCCTCATGTCACGTCCTCATTGTGAAGATGGTGATTGCTGTCTGGTCCTGGCAGGATATCGTCACTTATAGCAAAAGTTGAAAATTCAAAAGAATGAGGAGAATGCGCATCATCATCAGCATACCAACATAAAAACAGGGAGTCAGATTATAAACTACCAGACACTCGATCAGTTTGCCCTGTCAATAGGTTTGCAATAGGCTACCACCCAGAAGCTTCCCTTTCCCTGAGTAAGCTTCCAGAGCACTCCTCCCAAAATCCCTCATGACTCGAACGGTCTAGAGACTCCTTAGAATCCCGGGCCTCCCCGGTTGATTTCTGTCATGAAACTTGAGAACTCACCAAGATATTACCAAGATACAACGCAGTAACGTTTATTTATTTAACTATTAAAAGGTCACAACATAATATTAGAGAATTGTACAAAGGTACTGCTTATTTCTATAAGAAATCTTGTGAACGTTTTGTATGTAACCAGCCCAAAGCAGAAAAATATGCATGGAATATATGCTTGCTTGTTCAGCCATGAAACTATTACAATCGAAACATAATATACAATATTCTCTCATCAAGACAGTAGACATATTACTTTGTAGTACACGTTGTTCTGTCAGAAGTATAAAATTTCAATATGCCCGTAAAAGTTCGACGCACATCTGCAAAATTAATATACCTACTTGACTTCTTATTGTGAGTAGACTCTACCATTGCTTAGGTATATTTGGGGCACGGCAAAGTAATTATATGGGGAAGGTTTGAGCAAATTACTTTTGTTTTCGCTTAAGTTTGGCAGTCATAAAAACTCGTCTAATCTAATAGTCTATGCATGCTTACATCGTCTTTTATATTCTATATCTAAGTACTTTACAAAAAAGCAATAACACGCTATAGTTATCTAAAAATTACAGTATGTCAATATTACAAAGTAACCATCCATCGGTAATGAATATTTTCTGAGATATACTGATTTGTTTGAGAAGGTCGAAAATTATCCTTGGAAGGGGTTTCCAAAATTTGGCATAACAGAATTGAGTGATATATTTGTAATTAAGACAGTAATTTATCGTTCGCAATATAAAATTGGTTACGTTTAATTTGGTTTAGCTAATAATTAATTCATAATCATGCCACTGTTAACTTCTAAGAACTTCTTCGCCATATAATTTAAGAATCATACGAAAATAATATTCTTTGCAAACCCTAATTCATTTAAAATCTCATATTTTTTAAACAAAAAAACTAAATTTTTATTTGTAGTCAACATACTTATTTCAAAATTATTCAGAAGTCAAACGCTCGTATACATCCATCAAAACGCATCTGTGTCGCGTAAGTGAGTGCTATTCGCGTTTTCGCATACATAAGATGTTTGGTATATACCAGGCCGAAACCTACACATGTTAACACAGTCATATAAATACTATCAAAAGTTCTAAATTAGAAAATGATTTTCAAATATCTTCATACAAATATTTCGATTAATAGTTAATTCGTGGCAAATTACAAAAAAAATATATACATTTTATTTAACCATGTTACCATACGTAGGTTAAAGCTTGATAGGGAATGTACCAAACACCTTATATAATATATTTTATTTATATATACCTAATTTTACAATTATATTTAGTCTGTCGATAGACTAAATATATTGCAAATAGTACTGATTGTTAATAGATGAGAAGTCAGTTTTGCTACCTACAAAAACAACTGAATAACCCCTGAATATCTGTTTACAAAACATATTCATATTTTTGAATGAACTATTTGTACTTGTGTGTATTTTAGGATCTTCTGTTGACAATTCGTCTTGTTTTATATAAGATAAAGGTCCGAGCTCCCCTGGGGACATCGGATCACTGCCTGATATATTGCAGCATCAGTGGCATCGCAATCACCACTTTTTATATGTTAGGAGAATGTAGGGAAAGATGAAATATAGATAGAAGACACTTTATTGTTTCACCGTTATTTTCAAATACAGACAATTTACAGATGCTACATTGTACAAGGGTTTGATCGCTGATTAGCGATCTCTTACAGACAACCTTAGGATGACCAGGGTACGATACAAGAACCATACAAGAATACGATAAATGTACGATATAATCATTTGAGAATACTTGCTTAATTATTATATCATGACCAAAGTACATCAATTTTTAATTTCAATTCACAAATCAGTATTAAAAATACTACATTTTTAGGCATAGTATGATATATATTTATATGTGTTTAATATATTCTTCTTTTCTAAACGTACGCCTATCATAGCATAGTTGGTACTGTGAGAACAATATAATACAAAAGTGTTATTTAGCTCCGATTTTCTAACAACCGTTTTGCAAGCGGCTTCAAGTTGATACAAAAATATAATTGACAGTTACAATAATTTAAAATGAAACTGAAAAGGACACCCTGTAAACCTGCCCCTGTTAGTGCTTATATTATAGTTAAGGCTTCTGCGACACTCAAGATGCCACGGAAGCGCTTTTGTTATTGGAGTGACGATTTCGTAACACTCACATTTACCAAAATTATTTACATTTAAAAACATCTACATAAAACTTTCTTAGGTGTTACATAAGAAGAAATAACTACATCACACGCGGCTGAATGGGCTTCTGTTCCCTTTGCCTTTCCTGTGTTGTGTATTACACACATAAATGCCTCAAACCGAGTAGACTGCAAAGATACTGGCCACTCAGCCAGCTGGTAGTTAAAAACATGTACATAACAAATTATACATATGGTAAAACAAGATTTATAGAAGTGTGTATTAAGGAAACCTCAGAATAAAAACCAATTTGAGTAATTATTCCAAAATCTTCAATTCATTACTTGGACTCACAAAGCTTTCTGTGTTGTTGACACTGTTGTTACACCTTTCTCGTTATATCTACATTATTACCTTTTATTATCAATATTTTAACCTTTCTCATTAGGCTCTCTTGAGTAAGAAAGACTTGGCATAAGCTTCTCAACTCTGTTTCGAGTGTGGTGCAATAAATTATGCCATGTTTATTATAATATTACATATTTAGTTTTTTTTAACTAATCTCTTCTTCTTATTCTTATATAAAAATATATAGCTGTTTGTTAGTCTCGCAAAAGTCAAAAGTTCTTGACCGATTAGCTTTTATATTTTTTTATGATTCGTTTGTTTTAATTCAGGGGTCGTTTAAAATCAATATTATAAGGAAAACCTTTAACAAAAGCTGTATGGAAAATCGACTGACATTCTAAAAATTACACCGTCATTTCTTCTTTTGCTACTTCGGGTTTCCTTAAATAGATGGCGTTAGTGGTACCTTCTAGGTGGTATAAAGGTCACGGGGTCAACTAGTTATATGAATAATAAATAACCCGTCAAATGTTGTTTTTCCATATTAATTATTTCTTAAAAGAAATTCTAGAGAGGGACACCCTTTTCACTTTGGGGTATAATAAGTAGCCCGTGACCTTTTATAAAAGTACCAAATATAAATATACACAAAAATACATAAAAATCATTAAAAAAACATTCTATACGCCTTTTCAGATTAAACAATTGCTATTTATCTAAGAAAAATATATACCATCCTGCCCAGTTTCGGAGATGTGTACAATATTTTATCCGTCATCTTATTAATTCAACAAAATTCTTACTTAATTCGTTACTTCTGACATGTTATAGTTTTTATTTTCTCCTAAAAGTGAGACTTAACGTACAAAAGCATTAACACTGTGAGATTAGTTGGTGGAGCACCTGACCTGAAATCCTGACTTCAATTTACCACATTTGTACGAATGAAATGTCTTTGGAACCACCTGATCCTTACCTTATCCGATTATTGTAATTAAATGTATGTATATAACTGCTATATATGTTCCAATTTGTTTAGGTCTTGCATAGATACAGTTACATACAATAATACTTAAATTTATTGTATCCTAAATATTCTAATACTAGAATTTTTTCATCTTAAATTGCCTAAAATATATTTTATCGTAATGCTTAAGCTAGTTTAGCAATATAAAATATATATGGTATAACAATATATTCTCCTTACCATCAGCTAGATATTTTAGTATGAAAAGTCTGATGAGAACCGAAATTTTTGGTTTCCATTTTAACTGATTTAGGCATTTATTTTATTTATTTTACAAATTATGTACATATACACAATTTAATAAGGTACATTGTGCTAATTAAGAAGCTCTTTGATGTACTGGTTCTAGCATTTTGATTTCTATTACGAAAACAAAGCAAAAGTTTAGTCAGAGAATTGATCAATCAAAACTCTAGATCTTTAACCGGGCCGTTTGAACCTGGTACCTTCAACCGATTTACCCACCAAGCGGCATTAGTTCAGATAGGTGTTGTTATAGTCTAAACCAGCTAGCTCCAAACTACCTAATTTGTAATTTAGTTTTTTAATAATTGAAATGCAAAAAAGCCAAAGTTTGCTTAGGTCGCGCACTTTGCGACTATTCTAGTCTAGAAATATAGTTAAGGGCAGAAAAATTAAAACAGGTTTGGCCCTTGGAACAAACTGAAAAATCATTATGGCCTCAAAGTTTGGAGATCTATGGCCTAAACTCCTCATGGGTTTCTTGCATGTAACTAAACCTGTGCCCAGCAGTAGAACATATATATCCTGGTGATGATGAGGTACTGTGAGTTCTAAGCCAATCGATAAAAAAGGAGAGTTAGTATAACAATATTTTTACTGTCATCATAAAAGCTATTAAAACCGATTATCTAATTTGTTATGAATAAATAAATAGAAATAACGAAGCTTTTGTCTCAGAGCTGACACTTTAAGCAGTGCTTGTGCTGGATAGTTAATGACAAAACTAGGAAATGGCTATTCTAAGCGTTGCTGGACTCGTAGTTACATAAATTTCATATAGTTTTAATTAATTTTACATTTCTTAGTATCTTAGTAAGTAGTAATATTAATATAATTAATATTACAAGAGTGCACAAAGATGCACCTTTAACGTGATGTAATAATAATTTATCATCGATAATGGTTTCGTTTAAGTGAATCTGGTTTCCTCCAAGAATGATGTCACCACAAGAGAGAACTTCGTAATAGTTTTCTGTCAAATATTTAAATCAACTATGCTCATTCGGATGGTCATTATTTTGTCTTTTAATTTTTAATTAACACCATACATAAATTGTGAAGTAGATATTTTATTTCCTAAGTACCTTTATATAATTAATAACGAATTGTATCAGAGCTTTAAACTTATATGACGTCAAGTTATTTTATTTGCATTAAGATATTAAATTAAACTTAACTGATAACTTTAAAACTTACCAACAAAAAGTCCAAAAACAAGAATAACTGCCATGTTCTCGAACAACTAATTTTATTGTTCACGAAAATCACATTTTACGGTTATTCACACCGACGGGGTTACCATCACACAAAATTTAAATGAAAGTTTAAAAAAAGAACGTGCCGCGAATTCGGAATAACAATCACAGGAGAAACTCTCTTTCCGACCGCTCCAGAGTTACTGCGGCGCTGCAGACGGGCAGCCTCCCTCTGGCAAGCGCTACCCCCCAACCCCCTCGTCCTTATCGCGATCCCGTAATTAGATAAATGTCAGTACTGTTGTCTGACTTTTTAGGCAAATTTCGGCAATATAATACAGAAAATATCGTTATCTTCAATCGGTTTCGTTCCGTTTGTGGCAACTACTAAAGAATTATTAAAATAAAATTAAAGAATTATTTTTTGTATAATTGTGAGGTTAATTGGTCATAACAATGTGGTAATTGTTGTTAATATATATGTATATTTGTTATATTATAATATAAAAATATATGTAATATTAATTATGTTTTTCCGATTTCTATTATCCATAACACACGCTCTCAAGGATACTTTGCGGTCGTTAATAGTGTGTGTGTATTAGTTTTGCGTGGTGTGTGTGTCTGGTGTGAGTTTTTCGATTTTGTTATTCTAACTTTTTCCCTTATGACTTAGGATGTAATCTTTTACCTTAAACGCTTCTATTTTATACGAATTATCATTTCATTTTCATTTTTTTATCTATACATTGCTCCAGCCGGCTCTCAAATCCTCGAGCCCTGGATACATAGTCTTTGTTTTTGATTGAAATATCATTGTTAATTTCACCATTACGATTATACCACCAGACGATTGTCAAATACTACACTTCAGTTGAATGGCTTCAATAACTAGGTTACCTGGAAGAGATCGCTTTCAGCGATAAAGTCGCCCTTTGTACAAAGCTAGTTCAATGTTTTTTGTGTATTTCTCTTCTTGAATTGGCTGATGTACAATAAAGATATTTTCTATTCTATTCTAGATTCTTTTAAATTGTCAAAATTTCGGATGATATAATGATAGCCTGTGATGATTGACGGAAATAAAGCCAGGATTCCTTAAACTTACTTTCATTAAGGTCGAAAATAAAACATAACTTCTTAAATGTCACTTGTGATGATAGCTGTTCTTTTTTCAATCATATCAAAAGAGCGAGACGGATAGCACTTAAAGATTTAAGGTGTGTATTTAAGAATCATGCTAAATTCTTCGTTCAGATTCTCAGTTGAACCGTAGACAATCAAAGCTAGGTAGGTGCCTTACAATAATCGCTATTAGCTAAAAAACCTTACAATATATACATGATTTTTTATTTATTTCTTATTAGTAATAGTATACAGCTTATTACATGAATTGGTGTTTAATTTAATGTATATATTTTAGGCCTGTTATGAATATCCAACATATACTTACGTATATGAAAAGTCGAGACAATATTGTTAGCAAGAACTATCTACTCAATGGAGTCGCTAGTTATAAATACAGTAAGCTACAATATCCTTACTTTCTTGAATACATACATATCATTCTAGCATAAAATATAATACGTTTAAAATTAACATTATAGTATATATGTGCATGTAATTAATAACATAAAGATGTACTATGATATATCACAATGATAATTTTGAGTTGATAATAGTGCCAGATAGCGATGTATCATTTTCTGAGTTGTATTAATAGACTGATGTGACTTTGAAACAGTGCCTTGGTAATTCCTTTTAATATTTTTATTTAGTAGTTTACATCCTCGTATCGAAGCGTCATTTTTATTATATAGGTTCGGTGATTTATAATAAGATCAACAAAATTTTAAACATCTACCCAATGACATTACGTGACTGTAAATCTCACACTGCGGATTGGCTTAAAGGTTTGACCTACAATGATACCGAAGAGTTCTTCAGTAGTTTCTTATAAAGTATTTTACTCCTTCACACACACACACACACACACACACACACACACACACACACACTCACACACACACACACACACACACACACACACACACACACACATGTATACACTTAGTAATCCATACTTCACTGGCTCACTCTTACACTTACTATTTTTATTTTATGTTTTCTCATAGTTGTTTATAAATTGTGCAAACTGTGATGCTGGGACTCTGTATTCTTTTTACTGGAGGTGGGCGTTAATGTCTGCGACACAGTTTTATTTTAAACTAATGTAGCCATTATCGTTTACTTTTTTATGTATGTATGCCTATTTTTGTTCCAATTTTTTTTGTTGTTCTAACATCCTTTTCATATAGTATAAAAATATTCAACAAAAGTAAATTAAAAAACCATCCTGTACGTTAATTTTACGGCACGCCTTTTTGGGGTGTTACGTGAATTATTTATAATAAGGATCAAATTTTTTCTATAAACTCAATTAATTTTTACTTGCCCGTCCATCAAGATTTTACAAAAAAACCTTTTTGAAGAAATTAATCATTGAAAAGTGCGAAAAACTGTGGGAAGTTCAAATATTGAAACGCGACGAGAGCGGTTGTGACGTAAAAGAATGACGTCAATACTTTTCCCTGTTCCCTATTGTATTTCAAATCCTAAACATTTCCGTTCAGACATATTCATATTATTGCAATACCGTTCGTTACTAAAGTGAACAGTTTGTAAATTCAATTTACTGATATTGGTATTATTACCAACTGATTTGAGACAAGTAAAGTTGAATCCCTCCACCAACCCATGGTCCTGCCTACCTTGCGGCATACGGACCGAATCACGGGAGAGCGCGAGGGTACTTGCATAGGGCTCTTTCCCCTTCGGCGCTGATCTGTGCTCCCTACAATTATCTTTATGCGTCCCTTCTGTTGCCAACTCTCAAAGTAAAGTTGAATCATATCAATTAAATTGAATTTTGAAATACAGATTGCGTTATATTGAGCAAACAACCTACCATTTAAATATCAGAATTATTTGCAGAGCGACACGATCAATGCGCTTACCACGAAACGGTAATTTTCCTTTCAATGGTATTTAACGTAGGTACCTGTGAACTGAATAGAATATGATTATCTTTATTGCCAAAGTTATGTAAAAACCCCTTTTGAATTACGAATATTGTTGCCAGAATAACGATGTGAATAAAATTAATGTTACATCAATTTATTCTATCATAACAAGTCTTATGACGAAAAAAGAAAGATTTGTATCTGTATAAACTTCACAGGTAAATAAATGTGTAACTTGTCAAATGTAATTTTAAATATGGAAAGAAAAATAGGTTTCTAATTGAAGAAGATACTCATCACGGCGAGAGAAGACACTAGTTCTATTATCTCTAAATCATCTGAGATTTTCCAGAGATATTGTTTAGTATACTTAGTCATAGTTACCGAAGAAACGGAACTATAACTACCTAAACTACTGGAACTATATTTACTACTATATTTTCATAAAAAGAATCAAGTTACAAGGCTCGTAAAATTGGATACATCTGGTATTGGATACATGTCAATATTTGATACGTATGATTTTTTTAAAAGCAGGCAAGTACCATCGCAACACACAAGGAAAGTCTCCAACGGTTTTCCAAATCATTGAAAAGCAATTCTACTTGAGAAAATTTATTAGTGAAATATTTGAAGTGTTTTAATTCAATTTTTTTTGCTAGCATTCTTTATGTATGTTCAAATTATTTCTACATTACAAAAGTAAATAGAAATCACGAGTCCGTAAACATAAAGCAACTTAATACTAATCAAAACTCCCGAGCAAAGAAAAACTCGAGTGAAAGCCGATTCCATGGGGCCCATTCAGTTATTCGCTCTTTCCGTAAATTACTGGTATAGACATTATGGATATAAAAAGAACAATTATTATTGTTAGGGAAATGAATTTCAAGCAAAAGGAGATTTCTAAAGAGATAATATTGAAAAAGTTCAGTTGTCAGATAATTACAAAAATAGACGTAACCACGTAACGCCGTCCATAACACACAAAGGTACTTGATGAACCAGTAGATTTACCTATAATTATCTTTATCAACCTATAATTATCTTAATTTAATTATCTTTTAAACGGGCTGAAGATAATAACTAAGTAACAACAGTAGGGTAAAGTGGGGTAAATCGGACGGGGCTGTTTATATTTTTTTAAAGAATAAATTGCTCATTCTCAATCTAACACTGAGCCACCAAAAATAATTATCCCTATGACGTTAAATAACCTTTTTTTTATAAAACATCAATTTGAGATTTTCTTATGAAAAATGTTGCTGATATTTTTGATATCCACGGGCCAAAGCCAACTTTTGGTTGTGTCATGTTAGCTATAACAGATATATAAAAGTTATATTATTGTAGAAATATTCGCACTGTTATAAATACATTTAAATCATATCATAAACGGCTTCTGTTGGTGATGCTTCAATAATAAACCATCACCATCTCGTAATAAAGTCAATTTTTCAAATTTAATGATTCAAATAACTCTTTAATTATATAGTCTCAATTACAAAGTCATTTGTAAATGTCATAACTTAACCCTACTAGCCCTTCAACGAAAACTTTTGCTGTTTAAATGGCGCGGACCATGAAAATCCTCGAAGATTTTTTATATTCTTTGTATAAATTAATACATAACTCGGGAATAATTCTGAAGGCTCACTAAAATTGTATTTACATACAATATATCACGTGCTCTAGCAATAATTAGAACTGTCATAGCCTTAATTTAGACAGTTTTGAAACATTTTGTACATTTTTGAAGGTTGAAAATTAAATCTTTTGTAATCTCACGTTATAAAGCAACTCTTTTTTGTTGTAATTCTAATAAAATCGTGATGCAATGCAATAAAGTTTTAGAGTATGTCCCTCAGAATCAGGCCTAATGTAGTTTGAATTATTCAGTTTCTTGTTTATGGTTAATGTCGACATACTGTATGTGAAGTCATCCTTCCCGTCCACTTCTATATTCCAAATATAGTTCTAAGGCTCCTTTCTATCGTTAAAAGCGTCGTTTTAAGTCATACCGCGTTCATAATTACCCCTCTCTCCCTTAAACCTATTACGAACGTGGATTGAAGGGTTTTCTATCGGTATTATAGAGTAAGATTATACATTGGCAGTTAATATATAAAGGAAAGGCTGATTAACTTTTACTATGTTATGTAGACATATATTACATTTTTATCTTAATATATATATATATATATAATATTTATTTATACACACACACACACACTAAAAGCCTATATATATAGGCTTTTATATATATAGATAGATAGATATATATATATATATATATATATATATATATATAGGCTTTTAGTGTAGCTTCTAAAGCTTCCAGAACATTATAATATAAAGAATATATAATTATATAAGTAATATTTTGATGAGAATAATATAACGAGCTACCATCATATTTTCATTTAGGATGTTAACATTTTGTGGTTTCACTGTTCATGTTACAGAAATGCCTATCATAATGTTAAATATATGTTGGTTATGCTACAAAATTAATATTACCGAATTCTCGTCTTTCCGAGTGCCTTCCCATGGAAGTTTTATATGAATAATTTTCTCAAAGAACACTCTAAGATCGATAACCTTTAATTTACAGAGCTGAGCTTCAGGATTTACTTAATTTATCCCTAAAAATTGTCGGTAATTTAAAATTAATTAATGTATGTCCCATCATCTATCAAATATCAAATTTACCAAAAACATATATTTACTGAAGGCAGATGCGTCAACAATCTATGCGAAGGTCTTGACCTTTTCAACTCAAACCTTAATTGATTGGGTCGGTTACTTAATAAAGCATTTTTTGAGGGATATATACGTTATTATACTTATATTAATTAAATATATTAAATTAACATTTTTTTACTTGTGATTGTCATTACTACTACATAATACTATTATGTAGAGAGAAAGAGATATATATATATGTATTATATAGAGATTAGATACTTTTTCAGGAAAATATTCATCTTGTAGTTCACTTCTAAATATTAACTTGTCAGATAGTACACTCATGCGCCAAACAATGTGTGAAAAACAAAGTATAGTAATAATATTTCTCACACACACACCTATAAGCCCAAAGTTAATCATAAGTATCAGAAATGAATTTAATTAACATAATTCGAAAAAATATTCGAACTCATGATGAAAATATCTACCAATACCGGGATTCGAACCCGTCACCTCTTGCAAAGTAGATGTAGGTACAAATCATTCAAACAGACGGCTGTCAAAATTTTAAAATACAAATTCCTATGTAACCTCAACATTACAAATTTTGGATTTGGCAAAGCCAATAATATCTATATCTTAAATTATCATTTATTATTTTAACTATTGTTCTACCAATAAAATAATAATAAGCAAATAAATTAATATTACATAAAAGTATTTTTAGTAGGTTCCAGTGTCAGTAATATCCATCTGTCTGGCTTCTTTTGGTTTTTTATTTTTATGTTCGTCTAAGTATATTAATAAAATATATAATTGGAAAATTATGGAAACCCTGCGAAAAGATAAATAAGAATGTATTTTATTTTTGTTCAAAACATTTTTAACTTACTTTGTATATGACATATGCTTATATAATCCTTCTTGGTGCTATTTCTGTAACTCCTGTATGTTGTATGTTCTGTGCTCAAATACTGCGATATGATAAAGGCCGTTGTTAATGGCGATAATATCACACTAAGGTATTAAACTTATCATTGACAGTTATTAGAAGAAACAGCAAGGTAGTTTATAAATGGATCTTATATAAACAGGTTATATTTTTTATAAACTACCTACAGACTAAAAAGTTTTGTACTAAAAGAAATTTAAAATCAAATTATTATCATTCTTGTGGGAAAGGTAACAAATCACTATTGACGTCAGTTTTATTGACTTAAGTCGCAGTCAATGTTCCAATGTTTATAAAGTGTGGTGACTAACATCGTATTATACAGGATGGCTCGAAAATTGTGATGTCTTATGCTATGGGGTATCAGAATCACACCTATGTCTGATCAGCGATTGTTTGTGGATTAGAAGTTATTAATTTATTAAGTATTTTTTTTTTATTATAACCAAAAGTACGCATGACAAATGTCATAGCGTTACACATTTACTGCAAGTGTGTGTATAAAATTATCAAGTCACCAATCTATCTAAAAGAGCTGGCATCCATCATTTTACCAGAAGGAAATAAAAAGGACGAAATTTAACCGTTTAAATATAAAAACGTCTACTAGAATCTCTTCCAAAAATTGTACAATTACTCCCGTCTTTCTGTATATAATTATAAATGAATTGGTGTTCGTTAGTCCTGCTAAAACGATTTGGATAATTTCTTTGTTTTGTTCGATATAGTACAGGGAAGATCAAAGAAGATAATAGTTGATAGGAATTTTATAGAAAAGCTTTAAAATTATAATTATCCTAAATGGTTTATAATGTGTGTATGTATATATATATATATATATATATATATATATATATATATATATATATATATATATATATATATATACATATATATATATATGCATGGGTAAATATGATATATATTAATTTTTATGTGTTTAATTATATTGGTACACGCCCCTCTACCTTTCGATGTCACTTTCCATATATGGGGCTGCTGGAAGAGATTTCTTATAGAAATAAGCAGTACCTTTGTATAATTCTCTGATATTCTGTCGTGTCCTTTTAATTGTCTTTGTGTATACATAAATTGTAAAAAAAAAATATTAAAAAAAGTAGTGAAAATGGTATTCCATGGCGGTTTTTAAAATGCCATTTTTTCCGTTGCCACTTCGTTGCAAGAAAACGTATTGTTTTAACTCTATCGGCAGCCGTAGTTCTGAACAAAACATTTGCAAATAACCGGGAAAATTATGTCCCAGCATAGAAAGGTAAAGTTTGTGAGGTTGTTGGGGTTAATCTCTAGAAATACTGGTTGTAATCGAAAATTATTTTTGTGTTAGATAGTCCATTTATCGTAAAAAATTATAGGCTATGCTGACGCAACCGCAAGCGGAAACTAGTGTTTTAAAAGTTTACATTGTTAGAGTTAATAGCTTATGAGAAGGATTTGTTCTTTTTAATATTCCTTACCAATCGTTATTATTTAAATATATAATTTGGCATAAGTTAGTTTTTATTAAATCTCTTTTATTTTAACAGCAATTTGGAATTACTCATTATTAAAACGATGGATGAAATAACTAAGTAAGTTATTTCGTCCATCGCTTCTTAGGGTTAAAAGAAACCTTAGATATGACGTTATCGTATATATAAATGACGTTAGAGGTATGTCGGTGATACAAAGTTCACCGGGTCAACTAATTATAAATTAACTTACGTTTTATTTTTTTTAATTCAGCTAAAAATTTAAGTATAGAAAAGTGTTTACCGGAATACTCATTAAAACTCACCAATGAAAAGTCCAAAAACTATAATAACTGACATCTTGAGCGGCAAAAGTATTGTTTCTTTCACTTAACTCACATTTGCACAAATCGCACAGCAACACTAGGATTCAAACGAAAGTTTTCGACACGAATTTAGAATTTGCAAACAACTCCGCGGGAGATACGTCTTCTCCATTCGAATGTCCTGGAGCTACTGCACGAGTTATATGCAGCCTCGCTCACTCCAAAAGGTTCCTTTAGCCCTGTCCTACTCCCTCGCTCTCTGCGAATCTCGATGCCGTAATTAGGGCCGACACACATTATACGAGTGTAAAAAAATAAATGTAAATTAAAGTAAAGAATGGGTTCCTTATGAACTACGTTATAAAATTCGAAATTCTAAAAAAGACATCATAGATTTGATATTGTAAATTACATACCAAATATTTTACTGGAAAACCTAAGAAATTTAACGATTAATGTTTTTTGCCTCTTTTAATTATTATTAGATATATATACATTATTTTCTGTACTTATAATTAAAACGGCTAAATAATTAAAGGTTTTTTTAGGAATTTTTAATAGACTTATAGTAGTATAGTTAAGACTGTTAACGACTGCGAAAGTTTTAGAAGTATATATCGTTCTAAATTCAAAAATTAAAACAAACAAAATTGGAACAGCTCGTAATAAGTAACAAATGGTGTATGTGCTTAACTCACATATAAAAAATGAATATTGCATTTATTTGGAATTATTAACTATGGTGGTAGATATTGTTTCACAGAAGATATATATATATATATATATATATATATATATATATACATTCATTAAAATATACTACTACATTACATACTACATTTTCACAAAGTTAGGACCTAATAATGTGGTACGAAGGAAATTGAGAGCAACCCTCAAATTTTATAATAAACCTAAAATATAGTTGTTCGGGACTGCCTTTTAAGTACGTAACAATTTATATTTTTGTGTGTTAATTTTATTATTTAAATATATGTAAAATTGACTTGTAATAAAAACCGTTTATTTGAAGTGCACCCATTTTTTCAGCCAGTCACACACAACACACACACACGCACACACACACAAACACACACACACACACACACACACACACACACACACACACACACACACACACACACACACAGACAGAGCGAGAGAGAGAGAGAGAGAGAGAGACCAAAACCAAAAGTTGGTTTTAAACCGTGTAACCGACAATAAACAAACCACTCCTCTTCCAGGTTGTATTGTACAAACGCATCGTAGTTAAATTTAAGAGATGTGTCTTCATATCATAATGCGTATACTCGCTCAGCTGGTTTTATCGTCTACGTCCGTCAGTAACGTTGGTTTGAAACATTGTATCAAACTGTGTTTTTGATGCTTATAACGGCGCATTGACGGTTAAGAATACATAAGCATTTTGCAAGTTTATACTCCATGGGGTGATAACACAGAGAAACTACCCTAGTATAAGTAGCGTGTATTATTTCCTTTGGAGCCTCAATTCTCTCCCAATGCACACAGTCTAAACCAACAAAGTACGCACTCCGAATAAACTTTGACCGCAAATACGATTGCGTATTCTGCTAAAACATTCCTTCACAATCAGGATTTGTTTGATTTAGATTGCTCACTTCAGGTTGACAAAGTCAGAAGTTTTCTGAAAGGGTTCTTTTCAGGGCATACAAGTTTAAGAGAAACGAATAATAATTTAATTAGAAGTTTAGTTACACAGAAACATCCTCTTTGTTAAATTGATGTAATTAATTAACCCGGGACTTTAGTAGCACGTTTTATTTTGATTCACTAATCGACTTCCATATATTTCCCCTAAACTATGGATTACAATTATAAAAAAAATTGATTCCTCAATTATTATGATACGTAGTATCTTCTTAGTAGGCTGTGGTTATGTTTTAGTAGATATATATATTTATATAATTATTTATTACCTAGTGTATACATGCTATCATTGAAGTACCTATGTATGTTTATATTTAGTATTTGTATGTTAAATTATTTGTCATGTATGTATTTGTAATACATCGCAAACTTCCCCCGAGTATTATTTTTAATCATGTTCATCTTAAGGTTGCTTTTATCGATAAGGTCGCTCTTTGTACAAAATTGATAACTTGTTCGCTGTGTATTTACTTTTTGAATTAGTTGTTACACAATAAAGATATATATTCTATTAATTACATAAAGTTATACTAAGGCTGCTGCTGCCCTCCCACAAATGTAACACTGCAATAAAAAAAATCAGTTAAGCATTGATTTATTAGCCAAAGTCAATGCAAAGTGAAAGATTTAACTAAGGGTTGATTATTTTAGATTTATATTGTCATTTAATTCTTTTCGCTAAATAGTGTACTTTATAGCAAAATTATTGGTTTTAATACACTTTACTTGGCAATATTTTAAAATAGATACTATTTTAAAATATTGCTTTATTATTGATAAAATAGATATAATAGATAAAATTCATACATCTTCATTTATCATTTTCATTTCTATTAGACATTAGCCACACCTTTTAAGCCTTTAAAGTATACAATAAATTATTAAATAAATTAATATATTTTCTTATAAATACTAGTAGTAAAAAGGTACTGAAATGAATATCTTCTTATATGTATATAAAAATAATAGCCTCGCAAAAACGCAAAAAAGGCATGAACTATTTGAATAAACGTGTTTTGTTAGGTTTAATTCAGGGGTGGTTTAAAATAGGAAAGAAGGAAAGTTTAA
Organism: Acentria ephemerella; assembly: GCA_943193645.1. Classification (NCBI taxonomy): domain Eukaryota; kingdom Metazoa; phylum Arthropoda; class Insecta; order Lepidoptera; family Crambidae; genus Acentria; species Acentria ephemerella. The sequence continues at coordinate 1,409,304 of OW971886.1, read as the reverse complement.
AAATATACAACTGGAGGGTTGTTATTTAGTGTGGAAAATTTAATCATTTACTATATGAACTTAAACTGCTAATCTATCAAAGGATATAAAGTACATCTTATACTTCTAGTATTACTGATAATACTATCCTAGTTTAAATGAAATTTCTGTTAGAAATGTTCACACATTCTGTGATCTTTCTTTTTCATCTAATTAAAGTTTATGTGTACGCAATAAATTAATAAATCTATATCCATAATACCAACAAACGTATCCATAATACCAACAAACGTATCCATAATACCAACAAACGTATCCATAATACCAACAAACGTTTCCATAATACCAACAAACGTAACCATAATACCAAGTAGTCGTTCAATACCTATTTCTCGTCTATACAAAATAGGCTGTATATCAAATTTAGCGACGCATAGTCCGTATCAAAGCCCATTTATTATGAACCGGTTACAATATTGCTGTGCAATTAAAGCGCTCGGGACCTTGTCACTGTGACGTTGCAATTTATTAAAGTCACTTGTCAATACCTGGCATGCAGTAATTTTGATGGAGTGTATATTTTAGTAATTATACGCACAAAACCACTCAGACAACATTTTGGCGTAGTAGTATTAAATACAGTGTTGATGAAGATATTATGTATATAAGCCTTGTTATTCGAACCATTCATGTAGTCATTTTTAGTATAGAAAAATGTATTTTGTTTTATATACAAGAACAACTCAGCACTTTTATTAAAAACAGTGATTCTGGGGTAATATTTATTAATTTAATGGTTGCAATAACAATTCGTACCATTGTATTAGTCATATTTTACTGTGGACACATTTCTGACAATATTTTTTTATTTTTCATGTTCATACAAACAAAATACTTTCATCTAAATTACCTCAAATCTATTTATTCAGGCTTGTACCTAATATAACAAAAACCTAAACGTTATAATATTGTTTAATAGAAGAAAAACTTGGGACAGAAACTCTCCAAATCTTTATGGAAAAATAAAAAATTGTATTACTCGCTCCAATTATCAAGCCCTACGTAACCCATCATTAAGAGCTAGTTTTCATGATACTCCATGATAGGCTATGCTCAGAGTTTCTCCACGTGACTGAAACAGGAATGATTAAATCTGAAAGCGAACTAGAATCAACCTAAGTCACAGAATTGCAGGCTGACTGATGACGGTTGAGACGGAAGGATTCTTGAGTAGTGGCCGCCTGCAGCAAAGGGCAAAGCATATTGCCAAGCTGATTGATGGACAGGCAGAGACGCAGCATTGGTAGACCTCACATAATATGGAATGACGATCTGGTAAAGGTCGCAAAAAGCCGCTGGATGTGGGCAGCATAGGACCGCTGCGATTGGAGAATCTTTGCCAATTGCTGTCTAAACTGATATAATAAATAAATAACGTCTGCATCCGCGAAAACTGACACCACTTAGAGTTATCACTATTACTAGTGCTATACCTTTAATAACATTAATTTGTATCTCATACATATTCCCTGTTATGAACAATTAAAAGAACTTAGTAATTGTGTATATTTTAATAAAGATATTTTGACTTTGACTTTGACTTTGATTCATGTAGCCAAAATCGTAGGCAAAAGCTTGTAAAATATAACTTTGCTACAAAAATAAAATTACATTAAGAGCATTCAGCGGAAAATTTCCATTCCAAACCAGTCGGAAGGTATAAATATATTTCTAAGTATGAGATAAATCTAAATTCACGTGAATTTGCTTGTAGAGGTTAGTAAGTAAAAGTCCAGTTTAAAATAGATATACTTACAAGGCTTACTTGCTTCAAATTCTCAGATGCAAAAACGGAAAGAAGTTGACGAATTTTCTGAGTGTGGATAGTTATGACGGAAAGGTGAAAGTGTATCTTTTTAATAATTTATAGGTACAACAACAGAAACAAGTAAAAATTTATTTCAAACATATTGTTATTGTACAATTGTGTAAAGAATTGTATGATTCCAAAATTATGTAGTGTAAAAATATGCAAAAAATATAAATAAATACCAAAAATTTATAAAAAACGTTCTTACAATTAGTAGTACACAAATTTTACTATGCCAAACTGCAAGAGATGACATCACCTCAATGTAGCATTTTAAGGAACGGTGATTTGTAATACCGAACTCACATACATATGTGTGTGTGTGAGAGAGAGAGAGAATCATATGATAATGATTATAAGAGTCAGTAGGTCCATCCCTAAAACAACTCAAACAGTCCAATGTCCGACGGTTCATAAAATATTTTCAAACTAGTTCCAGGATCGAAAACCAATTCTGAGAGCAAACCTCGCACGAATTTGATCCTCCTCCATTTGTGTAAAAATAACATAATACGAACCTTTTTCTAATCGAAAACTAACAGTTTTGATATTTTTCTCAATAATATATCTACAATAACATAAATAAACTGCTAATTAGGTAATGCATTGACAAACAGTTACTAATAACATTTTGTATGTTAATACCTAATTTTATTTTTAGTATCATTTATCTTAGTTTAGCTGTTATTCGTATTTCATTTTATCAACATTGCAATGACAGCTTTTTAAGTGAAAATTTAATGGTATCACTTGTAGAACAAATATGTATTGAGGGTCTCCCTTTGTTTTTTATAGCTTTGCGAAAAGAAAATTTACACCTACATATATAACATACATCAAAACAAAAAGCGTAGCTTAAATCTGTGAGACTGAATGGGAGTAATTTAATACTACCAATGCTTCAATGAATACTTTAGCTGTGAAGAAAAATGGCGCATAATACTGCTCAGCTTTTGAATATTTGTAACAATAACACTAAACATTTGTTAATGCTATCATAGCGTTTGTTAAATAACTTTAAATCTATAGTTATGCTGTTTTATTTACTAGTGGCATAATATGTTATATTTCATTTGGATTCGTTGTTGTACTCGCCAATGTTTCCAGTTCCTTACAAAACCAAATGTTATGTACTACTTTTTCTATGTACTTTTATGTGTAACTAGTTGACGCGGTGAACTTTGATACACATACAAACTACCAATAACGCCATCTATTGAGAGAAACCAGAAGTAGAGATGGATGAAATGACAATTCCAATCTGTCAGTGTCAAACTGACATGTTAAACAACTTGTCAGTTGCAATAAGTTTACTTGCACTGTTTATCTTTTGTTGTAGTTTAAAATAAATTTATACATGATTCCCTAATATCGATTGGAAGCTTACTATAGATAAATGGTCCACTAAAAGGCTTACAGATCATCGAAAATGTATTAATTGTGCGTAAAACCACAAAATTGATACAGCTTATTTTAAAACCAAATGCCAAATATTGACGAAAATCCCAATGATGTTTAGTATTTATTAAATACTGACCAAGTAATCATTTTCGATTATTTAATAACTACACAAAGAGAATTATATTTTTTTCCATATCATAATAGAATATATATTTATTTAATAAATTAACCTATTTCTTACCATATATTAAAGTTGACTTAGTGAAATTGGTTTTAACCAACCATTTACGACTTCATTAAAAGAAACCCGTAGTAGCAATGGAAGATATTCCTTCAATCGTGAATGCTTCACTAGCTATCTTCACATATTGACTCCTCTACCGTTTATCATCAGGTAGAGTCGACTAATTTGCTGAGCTTAATATAAAAAAAAATATATTCTGATAAGTTTTATTTGAACATTTTAATCGTGTTAAAAGGCGGAATTTTTTTTAAAATATTTTTTTAAAGACCTTAAAGAATTTCCAATTTATTGCGACTACCATAAGGGTCCACAGGAAGCTTGTTTATTCTAACAATGAGGCAAACACAAACGACAAAACAACGACAAATTCTCACAAGAACTTTTTATAGACATCCGATTTCAATAAAAAAATTATACTTCGGATTGAATTTTGTCTTTCAGAAAAGATTGCACTGAATACGTTAAGTAGTTCCAATGTCATTGAAGATCTATAGACAGACCAAAAAGAATTTGAAAAATGAGATTTATATGTTATATTCGCTTGTTCTACCATCCCGATGGCATGTTTTTATACAAACTGTTGAATGGTAGCCTGGATTGTTCTTATCTGCTCAAACAAATTGATTTTAATGCACCGAGCAAATTATTACGTGTCAGAAGGTTTAATTTGTTTGCACCCAAAGTAATAACGAGCAATCTAAGCTCCGATTCCACATTAGACATCCAGAAACATTGTAACTTTCTTTATCGGCCCAATAAAGTACGAGAGTTGGACATATTTCTCCTTAGTACACGAAAATACAAAGCTACGTTCAAAATCAGTAGCAGAAACGCAAAGCCCCAGTATTCAGAATTTCTATTAATAACTTAATAATAAATAAGTTAAGTAAATATTATAATTATAAATGTTAGTCCACATCGCATGCCGTAGCTGTTTTTAATTAAAAACTGTTCTTAATTTAATGTGTATGCTATAGTTAAATATTTTTTGTTGGTACATGTTTTTGTTGACTGCCCTTAAAATAAATAAATAAATCTCCACTCAATTTTTATTAAATGTAAGCAGACGAAAGTTTTATTGTATACAAAGTTTATAAGTAAATATAAATTACAATTAAAGTAGAGATAGATTATTTATAATTTTACTCGTCAAGAGTAACTTACTATTGACCTTATTTAAAACCCCAATAAGAGGAACCAGTTAAAATAGTAACTACGTAGCTTTTTCTGCATTTAAAGAGAAGTGCGACTTCCTTGTAACGTTTATGATACATGCAAAATATTCAATTCAGAAGGTCTGATTATATTATCATATCATAAAATTTAGTTTTATGGCAAGAGTAATATAAATATTAGAATTGTTTTAAATACAGGTACCATAATGATTATTAGTTTTATGATGTATTTAAGATTGTTTTGAATAATATTTTATGATTTTATAAGCAATTATAACTAATCAAAATTTAAATTTGTTGGTGGAATGAGGCAATTATAACTAATCAAAATTTAAATTTGTTGGTGGAATGAGTTTTTTTAAGTTCGCCTGTCTAGGTACCATCATCGTAACTAATTTAGACGCCGTAGCAATAATGTTAATAGCGTTGTTGTTTTCCGGGAGTTGTAGATAAGATATCGAGTACCATTGTGGTTTAGTACGATTCCATCTTCGACATTATCTTCACTAACCATCAGGTTAGATGAAGGTCAAAGGCTACCCCATAAATAAATATAAAAAACTAAAAATCTACGTAATTTAGTATAGAGTTTTTTAAAGGAAGAGTTTCTGTTATCTAATATTTCTTATGCAACATTACTACAGACTTGAAAGTAAGAAGTGCTCCATATCGTAGCACATGTAGCCGTCACTACGGTAATGGATCGTAGCATTCGTTAACGATCTCATGTGAAGTGTCTACGACACGTAGCACTTTGGGTTGGGATGTGGTTATTTATGACTTCCTTGTGGTTCACGTTTTAAATATATCTAGAATACATGACCTATTACTGTAATCAGTAACATAGATTTTACTATTTTATCTCTAAGTAATTACGTAAATAAGCATGATATTTCACGTGATTATACCACTGTAATCATGTGATATTAATATTGTCACTCACGGTTTCCGGTGTCATTAGCTCTAGTGCATTGGCGGATATTTAGTCCGATATTCATTGGATGATTTATGAGTCACGCAAATAATCATCACTTTCCCAAGCGTTCAGTATTTTTAAGTATTTCTTAAAAGCACTCCATGTTTAAATCAAATATGTACAAAACACGGGTAATTATATGAATCTGTAAATTCTAGAAAATAAATATACTGTAATTATAATTATTATTAAACTCAATTTTCGAACTTTCTTTGGTTATCATTTTAGGATACCGTATTTACTGTCCAATTTATAATGAAAAACTTTATATTTTAAAATTGCCTTTCTAATTTAAATTTTAAATAATAAAACGCAATAATAACACAAACAAATTTCATGCCTCGCTTTTAGAAGCCACCAGACTTGACTTTAAGAGTCACCAGTCAAATTCAAGTTATCTATAAAATATATAATTAATTTTTTAAATCCTCATCTGAAAATATTTCAAAGACTCCTTCTTATGTGCCTTGGGACTCAAAAAAGTCATTGAACCGATAAACGGTACACATTGGCCAGTTAAAATAAACTAAGTTAGAACGCAGTTAACTCATTGTGTTTTAATAATTATCAAACCAATAGCGTTACCGAACAGTTGTATCAAATATACTAATATCTGTGAGAGTTGTGTGTGTGCGGTGGAATGTCCAGGAAAATACGGGATAAAACAATAATAGAATTTAATATAAAAGTACAAGCATCTTAACAAAACGAATATTCTGACAAGAGTGTTATTTTCATTGTTGTCATGGTTACTAATAACAGACTTCAATAATATCAAATATACCTCACAAATCAGGCAGTTCAGCTTAAGCATAGGAACAAATGTAACAGTAACACCTAGTCTTGAAGCAAAAGGGACTCTTCATTATCTAGATAGCAGTTATGATTCAAAAATCTAAGTACAAGGAACTCTAACATTTAAAGATCACTAGAGTTAGCCTGCTTTTTGCGTTACTGAATCTGTCGCTATCGCTTTCATTTTGATGTACGCTAAATTTCCATTGCCGGTCAGCTGTTTATCATTGTGACGTTTCGCTTTAGTACACTGTAATGATTTTAATGACAAAAGCTATCGCGATAGATATTAAGCTACACGATAAGGTCTCTGGATGCAGCATTATACCTTCTATTCATGGTAGTATATTAAATTTTATATGTAATTGATATATGTAATGTATCTATTGTATCTTAAGTGCATGTAATTGTATGAAATTGTAAAATCTACTAAACACAGTATAACAATACAATTTTATCTTATCTTATCTTAATATAAGATCTCACTCGGCGACCAACTTGGCACGTATTCGATTCCATCCGAAACTACTGAATTGTTAATACTAAAATCCTTTAGTATTGCTCTCAGTATTTGACTTGAAACATGTACATAGGGAGATAAGTTTTATTCGATAAGTTGTATCACAGACATAAGAGCTCGTTGCCATAGTGATTTGAGCGCTCTGACTTGATAGCCAAAACTGAGTAACGTTTTACAAATGAAAAAAATCGGCAACGCAAACCAAAAACGCAAGTCTTCTGACCTTCTGACTCGAAAAAAGGTCAAAGTAGTTTTGTAATTACGAATGGTAACTGAAGCAATCACATTTTTGACAGAAAGAGACACAACATTAGCCAAATCAAATTTCAAACCGCAGTTCTTAATTAAAATTCTAGAATATCGTTTCAATTTAGTAGGTTAACCCTTAACAGAATGACAACAAAATTACACATTTCTAACAACAGCCAATGTGTCTACAATATCAAGGAAAGCTTTCAAACAAACAAAGACGTCTGAGTAATATTATTACAAAACAACCTTTTGTATATTTTCGTGTTCGTAAATCTTTCTTTATACACATTCTTAAGCGGTTTTTTATGTTAATACGGCGCAATGCGAGATAATTCCTAATTCATCGCGCCAAATCGCGATCTGCCCATGCAGAGTGCAGTAAATCATGGAATTGTGTTCGCTATTCCCTTTATCGTGGACTTTGTGTAGTTATTGTGAACATTTGTTCGTTTGTCGCTTTTTACTCTGTGAATGTAAACAAGGATATTTTTGGGTTCCGCAGTCTTGTCATATAAACTGGACTGTGTCCGACATGTATGTTTATTAGAACCTTTTCTCGTTACTTACCTGCGTCGTTATTTATATTTGTAAGAGCGTGGATTTGACTCAATATACATATCCCGTTTCACTTTAACGGGTAATAATAAAAAGAGATACTAGAATATTTTCCAATGGTTGTAAGCTGAGCTCCAGGCCAAATTTTTTTGAGTAATCTGTCATGGCTAAGGTGTAAGGCTTGTGAGGAGTAGCTTCTTTAATTATTTTTAATTATTATCTTTACCAAGCAATGATAAAGACATTTGGCTAGACTAATGGTAAGCGGTTATCATCCTCTTGAAACTAAGGGTTAGTGTCATATTCACCCTGGACACGTATATATAAAATTGTCAATCGTCGATCGACGTCTGATATTCTTGACATGTGTACATAATAAATTATTTCATTTCATTTGAGTAAAAAATTTCCGTTACGGGCACTTTACGTCCAAAAGGTTGCATGCTTGATGAGAACAAAGGATTCTCTGAACTGTGATAAGATAAGATAAATTTTATTGTGATTCTGTGTACAAAAGATCTTACAAACATGCATAAGTCACAACAGATTGCCATTTTCGGGCGTACAATATTAACATTTGAGATATAATTTTTGTTTAATTTGTACTATAATTATTTTTTACAATTTATAAAGATTTTTCCAATTATAGTATTCATTTAAAATTCATTTGTGTCAAAAATCCTCCTTAAAGGTAGGCCAATGATCTGTTAAAGGTTGCAGGGATAGAGGGCAGCGCATGATCAATCAGTTTGGAGATCCTTGAAAGAGGTGTATGTCTAGCAATGGGCTTTACTATGATGTTCTATGATTATGGCGATGATGAGACATTAAAACTGGATTCTCACATATCACGCTACTATCAGCATACAAATTAAGCTAAAATTTAAATAATATTTATCACTGTTCCACATATTACCAAAAGAGAATATTTCGGTGATACTTTAGAGTGAGATAATGAAATAAAGATAGGAATGTTAACTGATAATGTCACAAAAATAGTTTTACTAATTGGGCATTTATAGACTAAAGTAAAAAGGTAATGGAGACATTAATATCTACTTTCTATGTCTACTTGTATCAAATTCCCTAAACTGTTGCCAATTATAATCACGACCAAACAAAGCTCACGTAATACGACGGTATATTCCTAGTTGCTGTGTCGTTCCGCAACAGCACGAGGTACACACAGACTGCCTGTCAGAAGCATTGGCCGACAGCCTAAGTACACGCTGACAGCGAGTTTTGCTTTTATTACAGTTTACTATAAATGTAAAATAAACGTTTAATATATAGAGTTATGGAATGTTTTTACATAACTCTCAGAATTAAAGCACAGTACAAATTTGGATGGATATTCAGGGGATGAAAAAGAAACCTTTATCTTAACATTCATACGTTTATTAGTAGCATACAATTGTTATGTTATCTTATAGCAACCATATATTTTCCCAGGATTAAAAGTAGCCTTTGTCTTGTCTGGCCCCTAAGCTAGTGATAGTTAACAAAAAGCAATGTCGATCTATTGCTCTAAGAATAGCAAAAACAAACCTATCCCACGGGAACCTACGATTTCTCTGCAAAAAGTAACTTGTCTAGTATTTCAGAATATAATCTATCTCTGAGCTAAATTTCTTCCAGAGCTTTTCAGATTCGGTATCGTTTTTAAGTCAGAATCTTTCAACACACCTTTCAATTTATAACAGTAGGTACTAACTTAATGTTTTGTGTGAAGAGAACTAATATTAAGGCAATTTGTTTGAATATCTTTCTATGAACGTAGAAAATAAGTTCCAAAATCTGCAAAATTTAGGAGAGATCATATGTTTAATATTTTTGTATAAAGGACATAAGTACAAGTTATTGTAGAAAAGCCAAATTAATACATTTGATTGAATTAATTTTTTTTTGAGCAATAATTTCTAATATAAATAATTAGTGCCAACAGAATCAATACCAAGTATCCACTTAATTATCCAAACAGCAAAATATATAATTAAATAAAAACCTTGTAATATTTCAATATTACCTTTAACATTGATGGATGCAATTAGCTCGTCACTTGCACCATACTTATCATATTGACACGGGTTGTTCCGAATCGTTCACTACGCCTAGATACAGATTTTTGCTTATCCGATTGTCAAAAACAGACAATAGTTCATTTTTTTATCGAATGGTCCCCATTCAGACAGATACATATTCTCCTTGTGCGGGCAAATGACTGGATTGGAAATTCTGACAATTTCATGAACGTTAAAAGTTAGACGGCAAAACGTATGGATATTTTATATTGGGGGCCAAGTTTGTAAAATTAAATGAATGTGATGAGTATTAAATTTAATTTTTATTCAGCTTTTATAAATAACAAATATGATTGATCTCTGTAAGTAATAAAAATATAACATTAGAGGGCCATGGTGTTGAAGGTTTTAAGTCTGGACAACAAAGATAGGTTTTTAGAAAGCCACTCAAAGGTTGTGCTCAACCATATGTTGTGGGAGTTCTTGGCACAGTCTCACAACCTGATAAATCTTGCTAAATGAGAAATCCTTGTTGATTAAATATAAATTTTATTAATTCACTTCAGCTTGATAACACACAACTTGCTAGTATGATGATTTTAAAGTGAATGAAATGTGAATAATAATTAGTTTATACAATAATACAATATAGGTACAATGTAGCTGACGCGGTAAAATGTACGGTAATTAGACCGTACATCTTCCCGGGACAGAAGCAGCCTCTGAAAGCGGCATTGTAATGATTGGAACTGCCCTAGGGAGTAGCCTTGGCAGACACCAGCGGGGAGGTAGCAGTGAGGCCCATCACGGACAATTGAAATATAGTTTATTATTATTAAGCTGTAATTTATATATAAAATGGTTTTAACATCAAAAATAATGTTACAATGTGAAAATATAATGACGCAACTCGTTCTGATTAAAACTATATAAAGGGATCTTATTGCATTTCAAATAGGGATCATTCTTATAGACAATCATTTCACCACAGCGAAGTTTTTGTCAGTTTCAGATCTAGACCATAAAGTACTTTATATTTAGATCTGTTAGCATTTAACAGAGTACATACAAATGCAAAATGTTTACAAACAATATATAAACTTTGTTTGTATTAGAAACTTACAAATTAATCTTACTAGTAATGGACATACAGTACAAGAATTCAATCTCCAAATTATCACACTTCCATTCTTCTACAATATGATATGGGTTTTTTAAAAACATGTTTGAAAAAGGAGATACCGCTACCAGAGCAATTAAAGAATAATTTTGTACTGTCATTGCATATTAGCTACTCCTAAAACTTGACGTGTATATTCTGTATAATAAAAAGCGCCACTTTTTTATATTTCATATAATAAAATAAAGTCTCCACAAAGCGTTCGCGTAAATTTGCTATGTTCCTAAAATCCTGAACAACAAATCAAAGGTAAATAACAAAGAGCAATACACAAGGACGTCTTGTAGATAGTACAGATGAAAGGCGTGACACTCGCGAGACGTTCGGCTCACAAAGGCCACAATGCCCATGTTCTTTACGCAATAAATCAGGTGGCGAAATTAACAGAGGCTGACAGGAATGTTAGTCTTAGAGCTGACTAAATAATTTGATAACTACCAGTGCGGAATATTCTAATTTATAAGGAATGAGAAATATTTTATCCTTGAAGATGGAATCGAGATGGACATGGATTCCTGAAGCTATTACACTTCTTATCGCTGGAACACAACTATTGTTGTCATGGCGACATAGGTGATAGCTAGCCACGTGGACTTAGCAAAAGCCCTACCATAAACCAAACCGAGAAAACTGGAAATTGACTGTACTGCGTTGAACTTAAGACCTCCAGAGTAACTTAGTTAAGTAAGTTAAGTAGTTTCAACTACTATACCACAGAGACGATTAAAATTGATCTGGCTTTGAAGGATCTCTTGTTATTAGTCGTGTAAAACAGAGAAACAAGCGATGTTTCACTCCCAGGCTGTGCGTTTAATAAAAGATGGAACAGCTTCAAAGCGGTTTTATCTAGGAGTTCCAGGTATATCAACTAGAGAAAAGTTCATGAAACGTTCCAAACCGTTTAGCTTATCTTCCAAAAGCTTTTAATTGCTAATATGCTGGTTCTTCGTGAAGCCGTCTCGGCAGTAAAGCAGAAACCAATCAATTTTTATTTTTATTTTTATATAAAAAGCTCAGCAAATGACTCGACACCACCTGATGATAAGCAGTAGACGAGTCCATATGTGAAGATGCATAGCAGAAGCATGTGATATACTGCCCTAGCCACCCTCACCTTGCCGGCCCAAAAAGTGCTTTTTCACGCCTCTTTTAAAGGAACCCATATTATAAGAAGGAGGGAATACGTGTGCTGGTACGGAATTCCATGCTCTAGTTGTGCGACAGAGAAAGGAGTCACTAAATCTCTTAGTACGTAAAGTAGACGTCGCGTCGTAATTTATGATTCAAATTATGACCTGGTATCAAACTGTTCCAGAGGGACACCTTTTGTGCTGACTGGTTTAAAGTCATATGTCTCATTGACCGATCGATCAGAGACGGTTTAATTTTACTGGTGATTATAAAAATATGAGTCAATTGCAAAGAGCTTCTTGCTTTTTCAATATTTTAATTGCTTCGGATCTCGCGAGTAATATTTTAAACTAATTGTATCCAAAATATTTTGGTGTTATTTTCATGCCACAATTACTATGTAAATATATAGTAGGAGTTAAGCTGCTACACCAGAATAAATGAAAATATTGATTTTACTGATATACTTTTATTGTCACACATTAATATATGATGATATGTATGCGAGTCGCGAGTTGATGGCGAACTGACTGACGGCCCGCGCTCCGGTTTCGATGCAGTGTTGGAAAAGTGCTGCATCGACAATGTGCGGTGTTTTGTACCGTACAATATAATTGAAAAAATGAATGCAATTACAACCACAGTTTATCCTATTTTATATTATAAAAAAAGTCGCAGACAGTCAGCCCTGAGTCTATATCAAGGACTCGTGCTACGTGACGTGAACAGATAGTGTGACGTCACCGCGAGCACTCTTACCATCATCATTCACGGCGAATTAAGGGCAGACGCCGAGATGAGATTAGTCGCGTGACTAGCTTATTATTTGCTAGTAACAAGTTTTTCTAGAGAAAAAACGTGTAACATCTGGTACTCGCCAAAACTTAAAGCAGCTGGAGATACATAGGTTACCAATTTTGTTATCTCTTGGTTACATTAGATTAGTTTAAAAAAAAAACATTTTTCAGTACTTCTTCTGGGAAACTGTAACAACCAAATAAATGATTCATCTATCATTACGTTAGGTAAATTATTAATAAGTTAATTAACTTTACTCGATCCATATTTTTTCTTCTACTGGTTTTAAGTACGGATTTCCCAAAGTAATCGATATCAACCCCACGGGATCAATATCGGTTTCCCAGGTATCGATATACACGAAAACTGATAAAGTTTTAATAAGTAAGTAAGGTAAATATTTTGTATCAATAGGGATCAAAAGACTAGAGATTTTTTAAAGTAATTTGGCTATGGAAGCTGAGGTATTATTTTGGAAAAGAGGTCTCTTGTCTAAAATAATTTGGGAATCCCCGTTTTAAGTCCGTTTTAAGAATGTACTTCAGTTGACTGTTGTAATAATCATTTTTACTTATTTGCTTAACATATAAAAATGAATATCTATTCGTTAGTCTTACTTAAACTCAGAAAGGGTTAGAGTGATTTAAGAAATCTCCTAAGAATTATCTTACGTTTAGTTTGCTTTAATGCAGGGGTAGTATAAAAAATAAATATAACAGGGTAAATCCCAAGGAATACTTTAACAAATAACACATTGAAAATTGTTAATTTAGTATGGAAAATCATCAAATTTACATGCTATTTTGAAAGGTTATGTCTTTCATAGCGATTACGTAGTAATTTGGATAGGTGGCGTTCGTGGCAGTTTTTTTATTTTTATTTAATTAACATAATGAACAGATGATACAATTAAATCATTTTTAAGGTGCACATTAACCCTTGTTTTATTCATTTTTACGTACTCCATCTTAAATGTAGAGTAATTAAAAGGTTAATAGAATATTTTATTGAATAATTCGGACGTAGTTAGGTCATTTATAAATCCTGCGGCATACAATAACTGCCGATGTACAGGATGCTTTTTAACTATGTATTTTATGTGTAAGGAATATAAATTTAGCGGGCTAACTAGTCTTTTGACAAAGATATAAAAATTTACATCTTTCGTTAAAGAAATATTGCGTCAAGTTTGGTAGGTGGCTTAGGAAATCAAATATATATAGCTGTTCTGTTTCAGCGGCAATCAGGACAACGACGAGCAATCCCTGGATTGTTGGACGGTTATAACATAAACGGTTTACGTCCTGACTCTATCGTAACGGAAAAGTGTTAACCAGAATCGTGTCACAAATATTTTACTGCCAATAAAAAACAAATTTTCAATTTCGGATGAAATAAATATGAAATCCGTTTTAATACAAATTTTAAAGAACTTGAGTCTGATTTATGAGTAATTATTACTATCATGTTTTTATTCTGCTAATAAGCCGTATTTTCCTTAGACTCCCCAGAGACATTATCGTATAAGTTCACATCTATTGCTATAGCCTTCATATGTGAAATCATTACTGCGTACTAAAAGCGAAACCTCCACCATACATTGTGCGGTGATGGAAAATGGCGTCAAAATGAAAGCGATAGCAATGGATTCAGAGTTAGGCAATTAAGGGGCGTCTGGTTTCAGACACTGCATTTTTTATTAAACGAGACAATTTTATTTCTTAATTAATACCTAATATTTATTGAGCCAAAATTTATAAACGTTAAAATAAAAATGAAACATCTTTGATTTCCGCACATTCCACATCAGTCACGGGTACTCAACGGAACCGCTCATATGGTTCCGTTACCTGAAGTCCTCCTAAATATTCACCGGCTGATGTGTACTTCGTACGAATGAAAACCAATTTCCGTATCGCAAAATATAGCCATACCACTGAATTGAAAAATGTTCTGCTGTTACTTATTCAGACTTCAGGCAGAAAACCAAGTCCTAAAAACTAGCAACTTTTGGTAAATCTACTACATACAAACATTTACTGTAGTTCCTTCAACTTTCCTATCATAAATACATGTACAAATATTATTATACAATATGTATTATTTAATTTTCAACCTAATAACATCAAGTCGTTAAAAATGAATTATTTTAAAACAGCATTTACATAGTGGCTTCTAGAACACTGATTTTATAGTGTCATAGAATATTTAGAAATCGACCACTCGGTTACTTCTAAGCCAGAGAACCTGCGTTCGAATCCCGGCAGGGGCCAGGATTTTTGTAGATATTTATATGTTGAGTACGAATATTGGTCCACTAGTCATGGATGCTTGAAGGTTATATAGTAACATATATTACTTTCTATATTATTCCGTTAACTAGTATCTACAACACAAGCTCTTGATGATGTTTACTTTTGGTTTGAGGTGTGAGTGTGAGAACATTTATAATAAGTATTATAATAAGTAAATCGGTGATATAATAAAATTGTCATTAAAAGTTAAAATTAATTGTTGACATTATTTAATTGTATTTTTAATTATTACAATTATAATTTACACACCTACTTGTAGGCTGAATATTGTATAGGAATTATTTACGTGATCTATTGTAAAAAATGACGAGAATTATCTTAAAAAGGCGATACGTGAGTATTTAAAGTTTTGTTGACACAACCCGCGTAAATTTCATCGCGGTCACAGCCGTCCCATCTGTCGTTACCGCACGCCATCGCCATCGTCAAACGAAACGAACGTCCCCCCCCCCCCCCCCCCCGCTGTCGTATTCGACCCTGTTTAATCGCGATGATGATTGCGCGTTGTTTATTCGTTACGATTGGTCCGATATAGATGGAATGGTCCAGTTATTGACATGGAATCAAATCCCGCAAGTTAATATGTTCGACTGTATCGATGACAGGACATATTATTGCTATTGTTCTGGGATTAGAAGCGGTGGTTTCGTGTCATATTTTTTTCATAGTATATAATGTCAGCGGATAGCTTTCGCAGAATTTAGTAGGATTTGTTTTATTTACAATAACTTGCTTACATCGCGAGTAGGTGCGTGCGTATAAACTAGCGCACACATACATAAACACACATACACTCACACACAAACACACCACACACACATGCGATAACTGACTTTTGTTTTGTTTTATTGACATTTTTTTATTATTTTATTTTGTTTTTGTTTTTATTTTTGTTTTGTTTGTTTTTTCTCTTTAGTTATTTTATAGTTATTTGTTTGAATGTGTCTTAATGTATTTTGGCTTCCTGATGATTCTTTGGTAAAATAATGTGTTTCTCTAATTGGCTTGTGTTTTGTTTATTATATTATATTCTGTGTGTGTAGAAAATTGCTGTTGAAACATTGTTAAGATAAATAAATAAATAAAAAAAAATAAAAAACCCGGGAAACTCGTCTCAATATATAAAAAAATATTTGGGTCTGTTTCAATTAACTTCATACTAATGGTTTTTTAATGCTAAGTTGCAATATTCTATACACTATATCCAAATTGAATACAATTTAAGTAAGGAGAATTTTCGTATACTTTTAGCTTGGGAATATTAACCTCCATTATTGCGGGGAATTCCCGCCATAGAGCTTGTTTCCGCAAATTCTGACCCTTATAAGCTAGGTCGGCAGGCTTGACCTCCCATGGAACGTACCATATGCTTTCACTTAGAGCCTTCTCAGAAACTTCTTTGTGATGGTTATTTATGAGAATATTCTTAACTGCCACAGTTTCTCCCATGATGCTTTTAACTGTCAGGTTTTATTCAGAGCCACTATTACAATTTAGTGGCAGATTTTATTTTATGAAACTAAACATTTTTTTCCTTAATTACATGTATGAAATTAAATGTCAGAAACTATAATAGACAAATAGTAATCTTTCAATCAGAAACATGTTTTCCTAAAATTATGGGTGTTTAATGTCATTTTAATAATTATAATTATTTGTCCTAACGTAAATTAACTGAAAAACTGCATTCTAAAATGCTAATGTTTAGTTTTTATATAAAATACTGCGATAAAAATCAATTAGCAAATGTATCGATAGATGGCGCTGAATTCTGCTGAATCATCTCGTATTGGTTTCGTATAGTGTAATGAATGTTAGGCAATTGTTGTTTTTGTTTAATGGTAAGTCGTTTTATCTTTATATTAAAATTTAGTGTTGGAAAGGAAACGATAAGAAAAAGCGTTTGTAAGAGTAGCCTCTTTTATGAGCTGAGCAACTACCATGTCTCACTTCAAATGAGGCGTGGTGTTCATACAAGTTCGGCTATACGTTTGTAATTCTAGTAAAAATATGACATTTCTCTCTTACCCTATAGGTTACTTAGGAATTAGTAATGCAGCTATCGCGACTAGAAATGTGAAGTAATCCATTTTACAAATTGGGACTTGTCTGGGACAAATCTACTCTCTTGTATGCCCTAGTCAATACAAATGAATTACATTTTCTGTAGGTAATTGTAATATGTATAATTAATTATTTATATTTAATCTTACATGTAATTACATATGTACATGTTTATTCTACGTGTTTGTAGACTGAACCCACTAACAAACCGTTTACAATCAACAGAACACTGTAAATGAAACGTTTGTTAGAACAAGAAACTTAGGACGATTAAAATTGTTTACCTTCAAACAAGTCCGGAGTAAACAGAGTTACCAAATCGCTTACGAACTTTTGTTCTGTAAGTAATACGCTCAGAGATTGCTTATATGCTGTTGACATACGTATTGAACGTGATTCTTTTATTTATTTATAATAGAGATAGATTCTATTCTATTCTATTCTATTCTATAGAGGTACTAGGGGTCATACTTATTACTGATGTATATTTACAATGATTTTCGAATCATTACCATCAATATGTGAGCCGAGAGACGCCTGCTATTAGAGTCCTTCCAACGATGCACCTCCTGGTACGCGTTGCCTCTCGGTGACTATTCCACTCAATAGCCGTCAGCACCCTAAAGTACCTTGCCCATGCACTTTGAAGCTTGCAAATCTTTGAACTACGTCAGAGATCCTAGTTCTGTTGAGGATTGCATGATTTCTGATTCAATCCCAAAAAGAAACTCAGAGAACGCATAGGCATAGGCTCTCCATTGCTCTCCTCTTCACTGATAGAGTTGAGCCTTCTTATGAGGCCTATTGTAAAGAGTCTCGTTTCGGATTCATGCGTCGTCACTAGCAACACAGAAGTATTAAATATCGTTATAATTGGGGGTTGCCAGAGCAAAATATAAACATTTTTTTAAATTTTGAACGAACAAGCCTCTTGTTTTCTCATCATAAAGCTTTCTCTTGTCAGAGTAAGCAAGTAAATTATAGTCAAAGTGCTCCAAGCATACCATTTTAGGTCAGAACTGTAAACATGCTAACTTTCCACTTTTGTCTTAAAAAGGAACACCATTACAAAATATAGATTTATATAGCTTACAACTTAACACAATATACACTGAAACGTCGCTGGCCGGAGATCATGTCGTAACCACGCTGCCGGAAATGAATCCAACTAAGACAATCCTCGCATTACGCCGGTTAGGGCTGCCACAACACATAAGTAAAATCGCTTTATAAATATGTTTCAAATATAATGATTAAGCAACGATAAGCATATACCTAAAATACCTTTTGAATGGGTTACCGTTTTTGTTTGTCGGAGAGATAGAAGTTATTGACGCATCATCCCTGCAGTACCAAAGTTGCGAACTGTAGGAATATGTGGAAATAAAGGTAGAAGGCGTTCTCACACTACTCATAAAACATCCCATCTGAGCTAACCGCCATGCCGCAAGACGGCGTTGAACGGGCTCTACGGGCCTAATACCTAACCATCATGGAGATCGACAAGTCTTGAAGACAGGCCACAAACGATCTCAATGCTCAATTCTCAAGCAGTGTCAAGAACGGCGTAGATATAACTCTGCTCATATATTAGCCTTCATGAGTACACTATATTCCCCCATCCAAGTCCAAAACCACCCGGACTCCAAGTTTTAAGTGGAGACACCAACGTTAACCTTAAGGCATCAAGATTAAACAAAGACACATTGGGCTTCCTTCTTTATATCACCAAAGGCAATAACCAAGACCGATTGTGGCACAAGGTGGTCCATAATCCCCGACTACAAAAAGCTGCACTCGCCCAGAAGGCTCATCATCAACTTGACGTTCTCTGCCAACTCTGCAGATTTGTAAAACGTTCAAAGATGCATTAAAATAACGTTAAAGACTTATTTATTTTTAAACTTATAGCGGCCCTAGGTTAGTGTAACGCCATCGCTTCTGGATGCTACATTGCGGTACCGAGTGGGACACCTCTAGAATCACAATTTCGCGAGATTATTGTCCCACCCCATAACTAATATTCAAGCGGGGTTGTTTGTACTTCAAATGACGAGACTAGTTATACTGTTGCCTAACAAGTACCAATTTAGCCTCATATAAGTTTCAAATTCTGGATGAGCTATATTCAGAAACGGCGTTGGATGCTTAACAATTGAATGTTCACAAAGTTTCTAGTTTTATTCAGGAGTTACCTAGTTAACAATAGAAGTGAAGAATTATGAATTTAAGTTCGTTCATTTCCAGCTTAGGTGAAGGTAGTTTTAATTTTTGTTCTAGGCACACATTCGCTATTTTCAGTTTTTGTATATGCATTCCTAAATCAAATGAATCGTCTTGTTTTAATTCTCATTGTTCTGAATTAAATCGAGTGCTAATCTTTATTTAAGGAGGTGGAAAATACTGCAAATAAAATTAAACTTAAAAACTTAAAATAGTACGTTGTAAATCATCTTCGTCGTACCGCCACCGTCATCCCTCTCAAACTCGCACATCCGTATATTTTACTCAATAATACGGAGTTTTATTTTCACAAAGTTATTTTTTTTGTATATTAGGTTTATCAACAGTCATTAAAAGAAAACATCAAAAACGATCCAAAACTTAGATTAAACTAATTACTATTATAGACAAACACAGCATACAATTGCGTTTTAGAGCGATAAAGAAATAATATTATTATTAAAACATTTTTATTGTACTATGTATATATATGTATGTATATATATATAGGATTAGTTAACCAAAAATAAAATAAAAAATGTATACAAATAAAAAAAGTAAACAGTTGAGATCGTAAGTGAGTTATCCTAAGTTTTGACTTATCATTACATTTAATCTGACAATGGATACCTTAGATGCTCCATAATTATCGTTGTAAATCAGTATTAATTAAAACTTTTAGATACGTCTTATCACTATTGTAAATATGCAATGGAGATGAAATTTAACAAATATAAAAATTATTTCCTAATTTCTGGCTGAGTTGCCAACACTGTATTTAAATCACGTTTTCTTTTCCATATGATCCATATGTTATAATCAAAAACTTATTCAAGTACTAACTTTTCAAGCGAATATTCTTGCTTTTGACAACTTGATCTCAGTTTGGTGTTCTACAAATACTACAAGAAAATGGGTAGATGATGTATATAATTCAAGTTAGATAGATAAAACATTTATTTCCATCTCTACATCACACACAATTCATCCAGACAATACATAGATTAACTGACAAACATTTAATAAAGGTATAAAGGTAGGACCTTTGTGTGCGCTGCAGAAGTGCAAAAGGGTCGCAACTCAGTGACTAATTTTGTTCACATCGGGACAAGTTCGACACTACTTTTTGAGACTGCAAGTAAAATATGGACGTCAAAACTAATTTTCGCTTATTTTTTTCTACATTAAATGTTAAATTTTCATCGAAGTTTGTATTCTAAAAGAATTATTTTATTACAAATTCACAGAAATACTAAATCATAAGTTAAATAATGTAAGGAACCTTAATATAAATGGATCTCGAAAGGGTTCACTTCCTTGCTTGTGTCGCTCGCTCATCGCCAATAAGGAAATGTCGATGAGTGTATTCCCGGAAATATCCGAGCGACGCTCGTGTTTTCTCGCAAACAGATCGCTTACTGCCTTCGTACGAGTTGTTTGTTAAGTTATAACTGTTAAATATTTAAAATATTAGTAATTTAAAAGCAAAATTCCTTCACAAAGTAAGTACAAGTAGTAAATCGATTAACAAAGTCGAAATACAACTTTTTTAACGTAATTTATTAATTGAGGGGCTAAGATAAGATAAGATAAAATTTTATTGTGATTCTGTGTAGGTCTTACATTTTTAGGCACTTAAGATGTTGTATCTTAAGTTTAGATTGCCTTTTTTGGGCGTACAATATTAACATTGTGGAATATAAAACCAGCGCTGTGGCGTCACTCACACTCTATAAAAACCTATCGTATCACATATACATGTGAATAGTAACAGATTACATAGGTTCTTGACTATATATTTATTTATCTAATTTCTCACCTAAGGTAGTGTGGAACATATTACAATAAGGCTGCCTATTTTATATATGTGTATACTTGTAGAGTTGTTGAAGTCTTAGATTTTGTGTATAATAACTATAATGTATTCTACGGTTAAAATATGTTGTCTAATATTTGATTATATATTATTTGTCATAATATTTTGTTAGCTACTTAATTTTCTAGATAGAATTTTTCTTTGTAACCCTCGAGAATTTTAATTTAGTGTCCAATAAAAATAATATTCCCAACTGAGAGTTTAACTTACTTTTTCACAGACCGTTTAGAATTCATAATTTTTATGATTCCACAAACTATTTAATGAATTTAATAATGTCTGTCAAAAGTTAAGATATAAGTCAAAGAGGAGCACAGAGAAATTTTATTATTAATTCTGACTTCATTCGTAAAGCTTAACTTTATCACAAAAATAATTGTAAATGTCAACACAAAACAAAAGTTTCTGTAACGCTTCTAGAATTACAAATTAGAAATATTGTATATAATTGTAAATACAAATTTGAACATATTTAAATGATTTTAAACGTAGTTTTCTTGTTACTTATCTATGTGTACATATATATCTCAATTTCACTCACCCACACTCACTCGCACACATACGCACATATATATAAAAGATAAAATCTAACTCACCGTGTATACAGCACAAACACGAAGAGATTCCTATATGTATATAATTAAAAAGGGAATTTAATTAGCTACCCGTCTTTCAGGGACGTTCCTGAACGGTTGTATGAAACTAAGATATAATAAGGCTGGCATATATTGCGCACAAGGAATCAACCTCGCCAATCATCGAGTACATTTCCTTCACAAGATTTAAATTGTTTTTAATTATAAGTTACTTCATATTAATTTTGTTTGTTATGTTGTTAGTTAAATGAAATTTAAATTAAACATTATTATTTCAGATATTAAAAATGTGTAGTAATGTCTTAACAATTATTGTAAATGGAAAAATAAGTTTCATCTAATTCTAATATTTTCTATGAATCATTAAGTGAAAGGATACCTTGTGACTGTAACTGTTTATACAAAGCAATTCCAGCCAGTATCATGATTTTTATATAAAGCACAGCAAATGACTCGACACCACCTGATGATAAGTAGTAGAGGAGTCCACATGTGAAGATAGCTAGTGAAGCATGTGACATACTGCCCTAGCTACCCTCACCTTGCTGGCCCAAAAAGTGCTTTTTCACGCCTCTTTTAAAGGAACCCATGTTATAAGAAGGAGAGAATACGTGTGCTGGTAAGGAATTCCACGCTCTATCTGTGCGAAAGAGACATCATGTTATTGATTTTCCTCACTCTATTAATCAGAAAGAAAGTTTTTTGCAAATGATAGCTTCGAATCTATCAGTTTGATATTCCGCAAACATCCCCGATGAATTACAAAAACGCGACAAACCCCCCTTCGTCTTAAAGACATCCACGATCTTCTGATCGAACAATGAGTACCCTGTCTATGTCTTCTTATCCAGAGTTTCCGGGTTCGTATTCTGGTAGGGGTAAATATTTCTATGACGAGAAATAAGTCATGACGATTGTATTTTTTTTGTGATATTTACATACGTATTACTGTCTATATTTCTCCGTTATCTAGCATCCATACCACGAGCTCTTAATGATACTTACTTTAGGCTAGATAGGCGTGTGTTTAACCCAGACTTACTTTGACAATAAGCCTTCATGTGCGTTACATTTATATCTTCAGTACAATGGAAAAACCAGAGCCTATTACTTCTGACCGCTAAAGCCCTCCGTTCTCTTTCAATATCATTAACATCTTTGTGGTCGCTGGTAATGATATGCCATAGATATTTAAGCTTCATAGTTTGATATCAATACCATTAAGGGTACATAATATACCAGTAATATTATTAGTCCGTTTACCAGCGGCCTCAATAAAAAAATCCTAAATGCATGCTATTTAGGATTTTTTTTACATTGTATATAAGCCATAATTCAGCAGCGTACTTCTCGTCGTATTTACAAACAAATAATATTATTAAACAAAATCAAAATAACAAGATTAAATTTTAAATTAGCTAATTGGCTATCACCTTTAAATGTACATTATCGTAAATTGTTATACGGAAATAAATTCTTTTTATTATCTTCTTAATTATTATTTGGATCACTGCTTTATATACATAAGATTGCACTGATTACAGTTTGTTTGGGCGCAACCTACGACATCTAGCGGCAATTGAGTGAAGCTAAGCGCGCAACCAACTTCATGCGATAGCTGCGGGTGATGACTTCACACCGATATTCATCTGATTGTTTCCCCCCTTTCACTCTGACAATGATATTCTTGCATATAACATGTAAAATTGAAATAAACGTTAAAATTTAAATATCGTAATAAAATTCGTCATTGAAGAGCACCTTACGTCCCTAACACAGTTAATACGATTAATCCAACGTGAATGCGGAACTGAGATAAACGTCGGATACCAATTTAACTGGCTCACAACAAGCCGAACCAATTTCAGTGCGGAATGAACAATCCGAAAAAGAAAAGCAATGAGCTCTGATTTCTCTGTCGGTAACCGCGAGTGATTCCTGGAATATCTTAGATTTTTTTTTAAATACCAATCTTATGTTTTAATATAGTTATATCTCAAACTGTTTTTGTTGGATATTAATAGGCCAGTTGTCGCGGTAAACTTTGTATGACTTATAAACTACTTATAATGTCATTTAAAAATGAAGTAACGATAAAAGAAATGACAGTTCTGATATTCGGCATGTCAGTTAGACGATTTTCCATACTAAATTACCAACATTAATTTATTCATTTTAGACTTTTCTTGCATGTTTTATTGTTATTGTTTTTAAACCACATCTGAAAAGCAAACCCTACACAATAAAAAAAAACAAATCACCGTGACTAACGAATAGCTATTCATTTTTATACATGAGAAGAAGAGAGAGAGAGAAGAAGAAGAAGGAGAAGAGGAACATATTTTTTAAGAAGCAATTATTACATTTAATGTCGTAATTCTTCTCAATAATAAATGTGAGCGTTTTATTAGTATTGTTTAACATATAATTTATTTTTACTAGCTTCCGACCGCAACTGTGCCAGCGTAGAGTTCGCTCTGTCACAAATGATATAATATAGCTTATTCCAATTACTGACCTGAGCTGTCAGAACACAAAAAAGTTCCAGAGATAAGTGCATTGAAACAAACAAGTAAACTCATCAGCCTTATAACATTTTATTATTATAGAAGCATAGATATATCTTTCTCAAAGGTTTTATGGAAGTAATTTCTTTCAAAATAAGTAGTAGAAATTCATTTTTATGTATGAATCGTATTTTATTTCATATTGTTGTGTGTAAATAAATTTTAAATTAATATATTTTCATTTATAATCCCAAATAATTATAATGAAAGGTAGAGCAGTTTTTTGAATAATAAAATATATTTAAAATGATAAAAGATAGATTAAAAATATATTGTTTTAAGCTTTCATGTTTAGTATCATGTAAATGGTTATAATATTTCGAAAGAGGGTAGAACAATTTTTCTGCTCATAAAATCTCACCAACAAAATCATCCGTTATCTCCATGTTCATGGCGCTGGAAACAGTACCGAAATATCGGGAACTCAAAAACAAAAAGGCATATGATATAAATCTTGTAAATAACTAACTGCAAGATAAATTAAACTGCCTACAAACTAAAAATTTGCATTACAGTAAAGAATTTACGTGGCGTTGTGGAAATATAATCGTAGTTCAAGTCATAATATACAAGGACCTTTTCAAAGTCAAATTAAAAATATCTTTATTTAAATAGACTCATTTACTAAGTTCTTCTAAATCGTCATAACAGTGAATATGTATGAGAAAAATGAACAAATGTAATTAAAGGTAATAGTGATAAATTTAAGTGTGTATTAACCGGGTATTTACAAATTGTCCCATTTATAGAATTTAAATATGTACTAAATAAATTGTTAGTTTGGATTTTAAAATAAATATTCTTTTAAAGTTAGAACTAACACTACTATGCATATTCCCAATTAACCCTACTACCGCTTCGAAGAATTAATAGCTGCAGAGAAGAAACGGCGCAAGAAACTTTTAGTATTTATAATGACATTTAGAAATCACCTCTGTCATTATGTATTAGTATTTTGTTATCAACAAGCAAAAAAACAAAATAATGTTTTTTTTGCGTGACAGCACAATATCTTAATATTTATATGATTTATTTTTATCTTGTACGACCATAAAGATCCGTTCGCGCACATCTGCCGTCATATTATATCGCGAAAACTAACTAACCGTAACAGTTAGCCGTGAATGGCCGATACAATGTAGCGCCGGCTTGACGCGATGTTTATTTCCTCCTGTCACCGGTTTGCTGGCGGTTAAATAATGCCTCCTCAATCTACAGTGAAACTTAACACTTAGATCATTTAAAGAAGTTATATTTACTTACGGTTACCGTTAAAAAGTTTATCAGTTTTGTACAGAACACTACTTGAGTATATTATGTTGTGTTTAAATAAGATATACACAGAAAAATAATTAAAAAATATAATTTATGAGAGCTGTCACCGTTTAGTATTCAAATTATATTCTTTCGAAAATTTAAAAAGGTTAAAATCTAAATCTTAGGTTCTATTACTGTTTAAAATAATTGTGAAGCCTTGCTTGTAATTAAAAAAGTACTTTTAGATTTAATTTGCCAAATTTAAATTTATTTAGAACGTTTATTTGTTATTGTACCGTAATTACGTCTCGAAGGATAGATATTATCTTTGAAAACTATGTACAAATGATGATGGTAAAATATAATATAGAAGGAACACCACTCTCTGATATACAGCAATAAATTAAAAAATTACCAACAGTACAATTCAGCCCATTTAGTGCAAAATTTTTCATTGATATTTAAATAAACACTAGCTCATCCCGCAAAATTCGTATCTTAAATTAAATACAGTAGTAAGCCAACTTTATATAGTTTATTCAGGTTTACTTTATACGTGAATTATAATATTTATAAAAAATGACCTTGACCTTGAGCTCCTTTATTAATCTGTCTATGATATTGTCTGTGGCACTTTTTTCGTGTGTAAAACTAAATAATACCGAATTCTTAATTATAAACGCGCACAAATGTTGACATACATGGTAGTAATTTATTACATTATTAATTGTTATGTTATGTCAGATGTCTCTTGTGGTCTCTGTAAGGTTAGAAATTTGCTCATAATATTTCAAAGCCCCCGACCAATAGTTGGTAGTGACGGACGGAAATTAAGCTCTCTGAATGAGGTCCACCCGCGTCCAGCTTTGATATTCAGGTATTCAAACGTTTGAATGTTAAATAGAATACTGAATATTTATATGGAGGTCCAACTTATGAAAGCAAAGAAATTTACATTTTAAAATTTTAAACTGACAAGAGCTGAACCTGCGACTTGATTCTAACAGTTTTGATTGCCGGATATCCGGGACTTGGTGGGACACTATATCCTGACAGTATATTTGTTAAATCCAAATGTCTACTGTCATTGTACATTGCAGTCTAAATATATTTAATTTGAAACAACGCATAAATAGAACAAATTTGTTATCAAATACAAGCTAAAAGGGATTTTTAGAAATGCTAGTCGTTACATAACATTATCTATATAACATGTGGGTAGTTGTTTAAATTTATTCCCAGAATTATTATGGTATAATTAATTTGTACCAGCGGTGAATGTTTTCGTTAATATTAATCAGTTCAAACTTAAAAATACAATTTGATTTCAAATTATAATTTGGGTGATTGTGATTGATATAACTAAAAATATATCGAATACTAAAAGGGCGAAAATGGAGTGCTTTTCGCTTTGAGTGAAAGACAAGATGACAGATGCCGTTAAGTACCTAGCAAATCATAAAAATAGTTGATCACGTTATTCCGAAACATGCCAGTCTTGTACTAGTAGTAGTAGAAAGAGAAGGTGATAAGAGTCGATAAGGAGGTGCACATAGTCAAGAGAACAATGCCTTAAAGCAAATTGCAAATTATAATTGGCTGTGAGTAGCTCACATTGTTCACAAACATGTCAATCTTGAAATAGCATCAAAGGCAAATCGCATGATGGAAATGTGACGCAAAAAAGATGACGATATTGAAAATGGAGTCCTCTCCATCAATATGGAGTCCAAGACAGGTTCCTTCCTGTTTTTCACTCCGTGCCAGAACTTAGAGAGAAAGGACACAGGATGCAGGTGCTATGAAGTATGATGAAGATCTTATTGGCAGGAACAGTCACGTTGTTTAGGAGCATGACTGTTCAAGAAACGTTTATGAAAAGAAGGTAGGCGGGGTCAAATATAATGCAAGTGGAGAAATTGTAAGAGATATTCACCTTCTTCATTATTGAAGACAGTGATACGAAATAGAAAAATTATATACACCAAATACTGCACAAAATAGCCATTTGCTGTGCCAATCGGAAAACAAGTCTCTGCTAGTCCGCCTTACAATATAGACGTTAAATTATGATAACTACTATAAAACATAATGTGCATAATCCTGCAACCTTTACCGGGTTCACAAATATAGAAAAGATATGGTCTGTTCTATTACTTCACAGATTTTTAATTACAGTTTGATGTCTACTCTTTTCTTTATCTTTTTTCAAATTATCATACTAAATTTATTATTTTATACGGGAATCGCTATATTTTTTCACAACACAGAAAATGTATTCTCAAATGCTAAAGAAATTCGCGTGGTTCAACCCGTGAATATAGAGGCACGAACATAAATGAAAAATACCTTCTCGGCTTTTGCAGTTGTGAGACAATTTCCTATTCCAGAGGCTTGTCTTCCTCAATTCATGGTTCGGATGCAATTTTTATCACTATATCGTGTGAGATGTCGTAAAGGTGCTGTAATAAATGGTTTTATAACTTCACGTTGTTGTGCCGGGACCGGGTTGTATTCATTTATTCAACAATAGTTATCCGCCCATGACTCTGCCGAATGAAATATATTTTGGCCGTCTTTATCCTGCACATATAAGCATGGACTATCTGTGCCGAAAATATCGTTTGCGCTGTTAATCTGTTACGCAGATATAATAATATTTGCATACCATGACATTGATTTTGCTTTTGACATAAAATACTAAAGAGAACTCTAAAATAAAAACATTTTCGTAATGTAAAACAAGTCCAACGCTATCATCCACAATAATCGTAAATTTAAACTTCACCAACAATTCCGTTCAGAAATAAAAATCTAAAGAAAGCCATTTTCTAATTGTGCTCCGGCGACTGTAAAAGTCTACATAAATGTGCTGGGATCGGGAGAATCTGGAGTCGGTTCCTTACTGGGCCCGATAATTTCACCCCTTCTTGGCCATTAGCTTTAAGTCTTTACTGTCCACTATTCAAGGCTAATTAGTTAAGTTGTGTGCGTAAATGAAAAAGGACGAGGTTCAATATTTTCAATTAATTAACAAAAAAAATAAGTGTCAAGCCTGCATAGTAAAAAAATTAATTCGCCAAATTTCGTTAAAGATCTCATATGTCTATTTTCAAGTTTCAATTTCCTTCGCAGTTTTACTGAATTATTTTTCATAAATTTACCTAGTAATTTTATAAAATTCCTAGGTACTGAATCTATTTTGATATTAGACAAGCACAGTTCAGTTACGAAGAACAAAATATAGCAAAGATATTTTTGGTAATTTCGTTTTTGACAGTAACACACGAGTACAAACGAGCAATCAGGTAGAACATGAAACGGAGCTAGTAACGACGAATGAGCACCGAGCCGAATCAAAATCCCTTGTCTAATTTTTTTCAAATATAACCTATAGTAAAATATAGGTCAACAAAAGACTTTTTTTAAATGCTCCAACTCAACCCAAGTCACTCTCGAGATGAAGTGAATTTACATGGCAGTTTTAGTGGGTATAATTGGTCTCATTTATTAGGCGCTGAGTGAGGTTCACACACGCCCACCGCTAAATGAGTGGCAGGTATGTAGTGGAAGACGATGACGTAGTTGATATAGGAGTTTTTCTCTTACTGTAAATTTTGTATTGTTTAAATTTTGAATTGAATTCATTACTTAATTACCTTACTCATAATATTTGTATGGAAATATACTGTTTTGTTTTTTTGTTCCAACATAAAATGCTATTCAAACGAACGTAACACTGTGTAAATATACATAGCTTACTATGTTTTTAGTAAGGCTAAAAGTCAGAAGAAAATAATTGGCTTCGTTTAAAAATCGGAAGATCACAAATTTCTCTACTTCACTGAATCCGCCAATTACAACCTTTTCTGATATTTTTCATCTAAAAATTTTAGTAATTTTCTTTGAATCAATTTAATAAGAATGAAATCCGAGGGGTCCTTGATCCTTTCTATTTCAATGCGTTAGAATTAACGTTTGTAGGTTATTTAAATCGTATTTATAAATAATATTATATGCCTTGACTTCGTAGGCGTTTTTAATTGGTTTGGGCACTATAGGAATGTTAACAAGATTTACTGATTGTAATAATTATTTATTTTGTTAACAATATACAGATTAAAAAGACTATGAAACAACAATTGAAAAAGCACTTTTTGGGCCGGCAAGGTGAGGTGGCAGTATTACACATGCTTCACTAGCTGTCTTCACATGTGGACTCGTCTACTGCTTATCATCAGGTGGTGTCGAGTCATTTGCTGAGCTTTTTATAAAAAAAAAACAATTCCTTTAATAGTTTAAGCGTAATTTGATTTATATTCATTCACAATTCAGTGGGCATGTCCATTTTAAAAATTATTAAAATTAATTAAAAAACTAATATCATTGGATAAAATACATAATTTATTTTAAATTTCATTATGCACCCTTTAAAATTGACATAATATTGAATATGGACATCGAATAGAGTTGTTCTGCGATGTATAGCTATTTAAATTGTAAAATCTCGGGGAGTTCCCATGCTGTCGAAATAATTATTTTACTAATGTTCCTAATATCATGCAGTCTCTCAATAATACACTGTGTTACTGACTGTTAATAACAAGGGATCTGGTAACAGGGAAGAAGGGTTTATTTTGTAAATAATAACAAGAACTTAGAGCAAATATAACACTTTAAAATCACAAATCCAATCTGACAGACTAGCTGTCCAAAATCAAAACTATATACATAAACAAAAGGAAAGTAAAATGGCGTATTTAGCTCATGTTCAGCCAGTTCGTAACACACTGAATAAAAACACTATATTTGCCTATTGTACAAATGTTTTACTGAAACTTGTTTAACAATATACATAAATCACAACCATCTAAGCAGGAAATGTATTACTGTTGTTATCACGGTTATTACAGTTAAAATGCCGAAATAATACCACTGTCTAAACGTATATTTAGGACGTGGATTTAGTTACCACAATATCACCATCATAATTTAATCTAACGGTTCCATTGAATACTTCTGATTTAATAATAGAAATTAGAAATGCAATGAATTCGCTACGGAGCTGAATACCGATGTGAACTGGCCGACCGCTCAAGCAAGTCTCAACCCTAAGCCGTCGCCATCTTTAAAAAATGCTTTTCGATCTACCGCTTGACGTTTCTGAACGATAACGATTAGATATCATTTATAGACAATTAATAAAATTAAAAAAAATTGCAACAAAAATTGTAATTACTAAGGTGTTAAAAATATTCGTCTACAGAATAAACAGAAATTCTATGTTATTTTGTATATATACGCTTTTAAAAAAGCTTCATAAGGACCATTAAGTTGTCTATTAACATATCAAAAACTATATGCAATAAAAGCGAATATGGTGTAAAATTAATATACGCATTGACGCTAAAACATTATATTGAATGTTAAATGGTAAATTATTATTACAATACATTGTGTAAACAAATCCCGTACTCGGAATCGAATAACTATAACTGCCGTATGTTCGTTTGTATAGCTAAATCTGAAAAACGGCTTGATTGTTTTGTAGATTTTTTTTTGTTGAATTCACTTTAATTCAGGAGTAATTAAAAAATAAAATAATAGGCAAAATCATAAAGAAAAGCTAAGAGAGTTATGTAATATTAAAAATTAGTTTATTAGTATGGAATCTTCTACTTTCTTACATTACTACTTTGAATTGCTTTAAACAGATGGTGTCCG
The DNA here is from genome assembly GCA_943193645.1 of Acentria ephemerella. Classification (NCBI taxonomy): domain Eukaryota; kingdom Metazoa; phylum Arthropoda; class Insecta; order Lepidoptera; family Crambidae; genus Acentria; species Acentria ephemerella. The sequence continues at coordinate 1,377,785 of OW971886.1, read as the reverse complement.
TGGTCTGGTGGTACAAGATTCACACGGTCAACTAGTGTATAAATAAAATTATGATAGGTAATATGATTGTTGAGGTCAAAGTGGAATACACTCCCTAGATTGCACTTTCGGGCACTCTGAGAGAGTCCAAACGTGTAGAGAACTTAAAAGCTACTGACTAGAAATGTTCTCTTGGGCTTCCACTGTTGCAGAATGCACTTAAGATGGTTATTGTCATCCCTAACTTGACCAAATTGTTAGGGATGACGATGAAATATTTATACAACTACTTAATAAAATGATAGAGAAAGAAACAATGGATATCTCTACTTATTTGACAGCCGTCCGGTCGAATGGTCAGTGCCCCTGTGTACTAAGTCAGAGGTCTCAGGTTGGAATCGGATTAGGATCATATATTTAGATGATGAATGTTTGTATGTCTATTTAGTATATTTCTGAGATTTACTATCTATATTATTCCGTTATCTATCCATCCATATCCATCCATAACACGAGCAGTAAATCATGCTAAATTTGGACTAGATTATAGGTGTGACTGTAAAAAAAAAATATTTATTAAGTGTCATTTTTATTTTAATGTATATTTATTCAAACGTTACACTAACAAGGTGTACATAAAATAATTTAAAAATATAATTGAAGTTAAGTTTCGCGTACAATTACAAACGATATTAAAAGTGATAGGAAACTGGGCAGTACAATCAACAAAATATTGCATACCTAAAAACACAAATAAATTTGCATTATTAATTTAATACAAATAAGAAAAAAATGTAAAATATAAATACAGCTACAAGATAAAATACATAAGTTGGAAATCTATCACGTGATCGTATCAACAGGTTGCGTAACGTATGGCCAAAATAAAAAATTCGTTAGTTTTACAAAGCAAAGAGTTTTTGTGTAACTTCATATCTATTACTATAGCTTTGGTCTTTAAAACCATTACTACGTACTAAAGTGAAACATGACAATGATTAAATGTGACAGCGATAGAGTTAGCCAATAAAGTGGCTTACAAGCAGGACGACTCTATCAAAATTAAAATTATATAAAGTCAAAAATTAAACAATCCCCGATTAGTCCATTTTCAGCGTCTAATATTTATTTATCATTTAAACTTCACTTATCTATACTAGAACAACTGAAAAATTTGTTCCTTTGCTTGAGTGCGCTAAACTCTGGATTTACTGGTAGGAATTGAAAAATTCTTCTTGTGTGGAATAGAATTATTGGCATCGTAGAAGGCTATATATAACATTTGTGACATTTGAAACTACAATATAGTTTTACACAATGTATTTAGATAAAAATATGAAAAATCATTTTGATAATTATTATACGAATTTAACACTAGATTTACCAGACCAGTCATTTAGACTGGTCGTGCAATTTTAATTCAAAATTCCTACTATATTAAACATTTTTTTTTTCAGAAATGATGTTATGACTTTTGTAGCTATAATTAGAGAGTACGTTTTATAAACTTAATGTTATTTTATATACATTAGTAACAAATATAATTTTTGTTGTTGACATATATTCAAATCGCTGGTATATCTAGTGTTAATATAAATGTAATTTACCTTGACTAAACTTTCTTGAAAAAGAAATACTACTGATTCTTTTTTAAATGAAATATTGACTTTATATAATTTCGAAATAAGTTTGTAATCATGTTAATTGAAAGCAATATCCCCAAGCATATAAACCAGTAACGGAGTGTTAAATGAAAAACAGCAATTTCAGGAAATTGACAACCGTGAAGCTGTGAACATTGTCGAGGAAAAACTGTTGAACAAATGGCCGATTTTTAATCGAGTTTCATTGTAAAATGGCGGTCCTGTGTCCAGTGTAATTTGACCTATGTAACGCTCTTGTTATTTGGTTGTATGTCTTTCTAGTGAGGTTAACTTCAGTAATTTTTTGAGTAAAATAAAGGACACAATAATATTAATGACAAGGTCTGGCGAATTGCAGCTTACAGACCCCAAGGTGCACCCTGGGATCAGGCAGGCGAGCTACCAACTGTGGCGGGCTAGTATAGACTTGAAGCAGGGGTTATGTGAAGGTGCTTGAAGGTAATCTGAGGCGCAGGATAGCGATGCCGCTGAACTAGGTGTACCACCTAAATCCCTTCTTAAGCAGTCTACTACCTGTGCTTACCTGCTTTATAGAGGCTATGCAGGATGCAGTAGTGTTAAATGTAATTAATGAAAATGTGAATGAACGGACCTCCTTCATAGTATACGCAATTCTGATGGATCACGCTTAGTCTTCAAGCGACATAATCGTTCTTTTCTTGACATATTTCACGCAGCCTATGCTGAGTGGTTATGATTTGGTAATATTTATTTTCTATAGAAACTTTAATTGTACAATTTACATTCAATATAAGAAGCACCGCCATCTTCTTTGATCCTGCTCTTTGTGGGGAGTGAGGTGGAACGACTGCAAGCTTACTTTTCCAAACTCTCTGTCCTTTTACTTTTGACACCGGACTGAGAAAACTGCTCAGTCGTAGTGTAGACTATATCAACCATACGTGTGTGACGTACATACATTACGATACACACCCACACACATCCAATTAGATCTGTTTACAGTTTATTTCTCGTAAAAAAAGATATGAAAAATATTACTTCTCGATAAATGTTATGAATTACTAAATTTCCACAAAGATATCTAGAAGTTTAATCTTTTTTCTCGTAATGTTCAGAAGGCAATAACAGCAAAGTTACCAGACAAATTTCCAACTTTGCTTGTTACATTACAAACATTTCAAAGCGAAGTTTTCTTTAGCGAGGAACAACAGGTGTTTGAAATATTTGGCTGACATTTATTAAGCATGTCAGATAAAACTAATTTTGCGAAAAAGGTCGCTCCTAAAGTTTTATTGTTTGGTTAACGATTACTTATATTCTTGTAAACGGAGCGCGATGGCTAATAAACAAGGTACAGAGCAATAGTCAGTTTAAGCTTCAAGATTATATTACATAAAAATTAACAAGAGAAAAGAAGGAGGAAAAACTATAACAATCGCACAATAATTGTTATAAAATAACGACATAACGCTTATGACATTCTTCACCAGCTAACCAAGGGCTAAACAGAGATCTTCAAAAATAAACAAAATCCATAAATAACTATAAAAAGGTAATAATGGCTCGGCCACATAAGGTATGTTCCCAGCAATGGTACGAAAATAGGCTGTGAATTATGATCTACACTTTCTAGTCCATAGGTCTCCAAACTTTGAAGCCTTCGGGCCATAATGATTTTTCAGTTTGTTCCAAGGGCCAAACCGGTTTTAATTTTTCTGCCCTTAACTATATTTTTAAACAAGAATAGTCGCAAAGTGCGCGACCTAAGCAAACTTACGCTTTTTTTGCATTTCAATTATTAAACAACTAAATTACAAACTTTGGCCCGCGGGCCGTAGTTTGGAGCTAGCTGATTTAGACGACAAAAATTCTAGTTTCCATCACACAGCCTTTGTTGCTAAGCTATAAGCCATTTAGCTAAAGCTATAGCACGTAATACCACTACCACATGCTTATAGTTGATCTGATCGGAGATTTGTCCGTGATAATCTGCTGAAGAGACTGACTGAGAATAGATTTACTTAGTTAAAAAAAGCTGTGCGACAGAGAAAGGAGTCACAAAATCTCTTAGTGCGTAAAGTAGACGTGGCTACAGTGAAGGAGTGACTCCGTAGACCAGCACGCGTACTCCTTAGTAGGAAAGGAGAGGGAGGGATAAGGTCGTAGAGCTCTTCAGAGCACTCTCCATGGTACAAACGATAAAAGGCACTTAGCGACGCTATGTCGCGACGCAGTTGCAGAGGCTCTAGAGTGTTCGTTACCTCCGCATCGCCTATGATACGCATAGCACGACGCTGCAAGTCTTTGCGAAATCAAACAATTCTTCCAACTTTTAATTGTTATCCTAGCCTTACTTTCTATTATTTCTATAAATAAACTATGTCAAAAACATATTTTAAAATAGTAACTTTAAATGTATTGAAATTTATTTACTTTAAACACTTTATTGTTCATAAATAATAATATCATACAAAATGAAGAAGAAAATAGTTTTTTTAAAATATTTAAGACAATGTATGTACAATGCTTTGTCGCTAATAACGATAGCTTCCAGACAGCCTTAGGATGGATTGGACCAACAAAAACTTATAGGAAGTTAAATAATAATGTTAATGATATAGCTTAAATTATGTATTTACATTATACATTATAAAAATGATACTTTTTAGTTTTGTTTAAAACTGCTTTTTCAACGTTTTATACATTTTTATTGTTATATTGTAACTAATTTATTTTAATTTAGTAAATGTTAATGAAAACCCAGCCCCTAGTTCTAAGTGGACGAAATCATCTCCTTGAAGATTATGACTATCTTATCTAACATTGATACTACATTAATTTAATTTAACTGACGATAAATTACTTATCAGTAAATTAGTACTATTGTTGTTTATTTATTTTTTAATCAGTTTATAGGATCTTTTAAAAAGTTTATTATCAATTCGAATTGCTTTAAGAGACTCGAAGTTATAATGAAACCTCTTTTTAAATTAAACTCGACGAGCATGTGAATTTTATAATTAAATAAGTGTTTTATCTGTCAAACGGTACAATACAGTTACGAAATGTCTCTAGAACTCTGGAAATATATCACGGCTCAATTAATTCAGATTTTGAAATAAGGAATATGTTCATTAAAATCAGATATAATTGATTTAAAGCAATCAACATTACATATAAATATTACAAGAAATATTATTATTAACAATATTCAAACAATGAAAATTGCTTTAAAGCATGTAAAAAGTTCTCTAAGAAATATTTCTTGGAAATCTCATATTAAGAAATCACATGAAAATATAAGACAGTGAGAGTTCAAGTATTTTTTATGAGCAAAGAAATATAATGCTGACTATTATTAAAATTGTAAGATAAATTTAATTTACTCAAAATAAACTTATATCTATAAAATGTTTATTGAAGAGAAATATTGACTAGTTTTTATTTTACGAGATAGTAAAAACTTCATGCTGTCAATTAGTCATATTTTTTATTTTAATAAGAAATAAATGTCATCAGTATACAGAGGAATACACTTACATAACATACAGAGGGACAGAGAATCATGCTTACTTGGACTTAGATAATAGGCCTGAGTCTAATAAATTATTTTATCGTGGCTAGATACATATACAAAAATGTACTCAATATAGTTAAAAATTAGAATGAAAATTAGACACATTTTAAAATTTTATTACAAAAAAATTTATGACGTTTATTCTCAAGGTTAGAAAATACTATCTGTTTAGTTTCCAAGAAAAAGACTGTTGGCATAAACCCTTCTTTGAACAATTTTAAGAATAACAGTCAGCGTTATAGTTTTAATTAGAAACAGTTATAATTATAAATTCCTCCATTCCAAAAATTATTATTTATTCATTAAAATATTGCGAGACTGCTAAATTTTTCCGTGAAATATGTCTAAGGATGACATTAAATTATTTCTTAAAAGCTCTTATTAAAATATATTCCTACTATAATTGGTATCACAAAGTGGTAGGAAAATGTGCTTAAATGTCAAGCATCTGGCCGGGAGCATTTAAATTGTATTCCAATAAGGAAAAAAGCGATTCTATTATATTTTTAATTTTGTATTTAATATAACACTTGATTCCTGGAACTATCTGGTTTCCTATGATTCTTTAAATTATGTAGAGAAAGAGATCGCTTTCCTTCGCTTGCTAAAGCGATATAACTCTTTTAAAGATAAAGTCGCCTTTGTACAAAATTAGTTAACTGTTCCCTATGTATTTCTCTTTTAGCTTTGGTTAATGTACAATAAAGACATGGATCATTCTATTCTATGTATCAAATCTTTACACGTAGGTACCTATAGTACTTATAGAGACCTATAGTTAATTTTTTTTTTGAAAGTTTTCGAAAAAGTCGCTGACTAAAATTATTTCTTTTTACAGACAATGTTTATAAATAAACACTTAGAGAGTTAAAGATTGTTGTTTTAATTATACTGTTTCAATATTGAACATCTAAACTATCGATTGTTAGTATAAGCAAAACTATTTGTATCTCCCAAACACAGAATGTTTAAACGTTTCTAACGGTGCAACACAACAATTACAGTCGCTTCATGAATACATGAATATTAAATGTATGATGTCCGCCTTCGGCTATTATTCTGCATTCGGTTGTCTCTCTCTTGCCTTAATTAGTTGTTAACTAAGTAAAAGCGAAGACTGAAGAACATGTTAAATATGTATCTATTTATAATCATAATCTGGAACTCCATTTTGTAGTGGTTTGAGCGTAAGCGCTTAAAAAAGATTTCGATTGCAACCGATTTGCTAAATGTAAAACTTTATGAAATTTGGCATAAGCTCTCGCATTTTTTCGCATTTTTTCATTTAGCAATTCGATTGTGATTATCAAAATGTATTTTATTTAAGCAAGTATGTAAGCAACCCTAAAGGCAAGTTAAATATGCTTTTGACCGATTTTTAGTTTCTCACATGGAAACTCCGACCGTCCAATTTATACGAGCAACTGAGCCGCCATGATGGATGCTACCATTTTGAATGCATTTCGCTTGTACACAAAATGGATGTTTGCCTAATATGTCAGCGTTCTTTACGCCAATGACACATGCGAGGATGCCAGATGTTTTATTTCATTGTTGGACGTACGTTTTAACAAAAATTTTACGACGAGCTCTGCTCACACGAATTAATACAGATTTATGTGTCTATGTTAAGCGAACAATGGAACTTTTATTACTTTTGACGGATTTTCTAATGACGGTATGTCATTAATACTAAACAGTTATTAACTAAAGACATTTAACGACAAGTTTGTTAATATCAACTTGTAAATTTGAATATAATATAATGCTAAACACTCGTAAAATAGAATGTAAATAAATACAGTCAATTCAGTCATTCTCTAGTACTAGGAAATCATTAAAAAAAATTTCAACAAAGTTATGAGGAAGATGCGTTTAAACAAAGAAAAACGGTATTTTTACACAAAAATTCTTTTAGTGAGATTTGAAAACCATGCGTTAAAGAAACGAAACTTGTAGAGTTGATGATATAGATATATTGGCTCTACCCTTCAAAGGGATTTATCCCTGTGACCGAATCCAGCCTTGTGTGGTCAACTATCAGATAAAACTGTGCTTTATTGAAATCACCTAAAAATGTGTTTTCCACCAGTTTTTTGAACCACAAATATCGTTAGGAGAGTTCTGTGGAATTTGTTAGCTCGATACTAGCCTATCCAGTTATGAATCAAATTTTCATGCTCACCACCTGGACAATTTACAATCCAGCACTGTGCGTATCTCTTGAATATTTCTATATCTCACAACTAAATTGGGGTCTTGAAGAGTGAGTACGGGACAAGAGTCTATTTCTTTTTCAAAGTCAGATAACACACTGACAATACCTTCAGTGTTGGTCATGAGCTAGTCATGGACGTTCACCTCCCTATTAAATTAAAGAAAGAGAATAATTTTAATAATTCGTTTATAACACAGTAATGAATAAGCGATTTACTTAATGATTTTCAATTTGGCTGTCAAATCAAGTTAGCGAATAGACCTGATTATGTCTGCTACTTTTGGTTGTCTGCCAAATGACTTCGTTTCGGGTTTTGTTTGCAACAAGAGATTGGTGTTTCTCTTTCCTATTCCATTAATTTCTAAGAAAACAGTCTTTCTTTAGTAAGCAGTTATGTCGTATGTTATATTGGAATATAGCTTAGTTATACCATGCACCTTTTGTTTTTGAGTTACCGAGAGGGAAGATCGATATTTTTGCCCATAGCATCTCACCCGCAAAATCGTCATTTATATCAGTTGATCATGGCCCTTACAACGGTAGTAAAAAATATGAAGGTACGTGGTATCAATCCAGTAAATAACTATTTATCCTGTAAAGTATTACTATTAAAAGCATTCTCTTAACACAAAACACCATTTACATAAAGGAGTGTATATTTTTATGTTACAATGTTCGCTCTTATACTGTTCTTTTTCCTAACATGCTCCGAAATGCGGAGGCTATTTGCAACCATTGTTTTAAGCAAAAAATCAACGTAATCTTCCTAGAATTTACAGAAACCATCTCGACAGCGTAAAAAAGAAAGTGCACACATCTCGCAATTAACAATCAGTTTTTGCTTCAAAAACAATATACTGTCCCTTTCTAAGGATGCAGTTTTACATGTGTGTGAGGCAGACAAATACATTGTCGCTTCCCATCTGCGAACCACTTAGAGTTTTTCCTGCATTTTTCCCACCTAGGGGTTTTTTGTGCCACTGTACCGGTACAGCCTCATTAAGGACAGCCTATTCGATACTCAATAATTACTTAATTAATTTTGGTTTTGTTAAAAATATTCAAGCAGATAAAAAATCTTGACCTGGTTAATTGCTCGTGCAGAACCCAGGTTACCCCCGTGAAGGGCAATGGAGTTACCGGGGAGTTTTAGTGGGTATTCTCAGTGATCCCCACACATGCCCGTAGCTTAGCCAGTGTTGGGTAGGTCCGTAAATGGATTCCTCCTCGTAAAAATAATCTTGATATATAAGGTTTTGATTGTGACAAACAGAAATGTCATATTGACAAAAACCCCAAACACAGTGATTCTTCCAACATAGGCGGAAGTGGTTTTTCAGTCGAACACTGTTATAACTGTTTTTGTGATTTGGTGGCTGAGACCATCTACTTCAGATATGGAGGTTGGGCCACAAAACAATAATGTTAACAGCATTTTTTTGTTCCGGCATTTGGAGGTGAGATAGCTAGTTCTTCTGTGGTTGAATAATACGAGTGTATTTCGCTTCCTTCTTTGACTATTTGATTTAGTTTCCAGTCTTAGTCTTAGTCTTAGTCAGGGTTTAATATGGAGTGATTTACAAGAGTTGGTAGCGTGTTCCAGTTTTCCCCGCATTACCCTTCCATTACTCTATTATGACGACGGATGTTTTGTCGCTTGCATGGCTCTTGCTGCATTATTCATTATTTTTACTATATTTTTGAGCAGAAAATATCATAGTGTGGTTATTTTATGTAAATATAAAATGTCATTTATGTCGCGCGCGGGATTCACCGACTGGGGAGATATGTAACATATTTTTTCATATTCAAATAGATGGAGGATCTTTTATTATTTTTTTGTTTTTTATTAGAATTTGTTGGTAGTAAACTGCCAGAATTATATGGTAGTATTAGAAATATGACGTAGCACGCTGTCAAATTAAAATTACATACAAGTCTTATGGTTAAACAATTGATCATTATGAACCCTGTTGGGTAGAGCATAATATTCAAGATATTTCCTGGAACACAGTAGTGGATAATAGCTCTAATTCTGTACTTGATTTAAGAGAACAACTGAACCAGATAAGACGAATAAGTACAAGCTAACAAAAAATCTACAGATGATCACTGACAGATTGACGGGCTCGCAATCACGACCGTACATTTATAGGCGCAAGAGTGGATAGGCTGGTAATTGTTCGTAGGGCCACGGTTTTCGGCCATTTTCATTTCTCATAGCACCTACACATTCACAGTACTCACACACACACATACATACACATATATATAGAATAGAATAGAATATATCTTTATTGTACATCAGGCAATTCATAAAGAGAAACACTCAAAAAAACATATAACAACATAAACATAAATTATTTTTTTTATAAAAAGCTCAGCAAATGACTCGACACCACCTGATGATAAGCAGTAGACGAGTCCACATGTGAAGACAGCTAGTGAAGCATGTGATATACTGCCCTAGCCACCCTCACCTTGCCGGCCCAAAATGTTATAAGAAGGAGGGAATACGTGTACTGGTAAGGAATTCCATGCTCTAGTTGATACTCTAGTTTCATGTTATATATATGTATGTATGTGTGTGTGTGTTTGTTTATAACAAAATAACATACATTTCCAAGGTTTCATCAAAAACCTAACAAATCAGGTCCTTATAAATAAAACAAATGTATTTGACTTAAAACTTAAAAATGAGTATAAACATTTTCAAGGCTAATTATTCATCTATGATACGAGGATATTTTTAATACAGCTCATTTTGAAAGACGTCTGATATGACTCTTATATATTCATGGAACAGACGAATAAGTCCCTAAATTAGTTCGGCTTATCGGTTCGCATACACTTCAATGAATATCTAGAGATTTTATTTGGAACTACTATGAAGATCTATTTAAATAGGTCCGTATTCCATATATAGGTCAGATTATACTGTTAGTTTTGTGTAGGAATAAAAATCAAAACATTAAATGGTACGGATAATATGAAGTGTATAGGACACTTCATATCCTAATCCTAATGGGTCCTAAGTCAGCAAAACAAACGGCGAAAATATTATGTTATCATAATTTGAATATATTGAAGTGATGTGGTTACAACATGTCGCCGAGAGCCACGACACCTCACGGCTCCTGGTTACTGTGAATGGCGAAACGTGAAACTACGAAAATAGCCGTTATTACAACCATTTGCGGTACCCAAAAATGAAAAAGTGTCTTAGTTGAACTGAATATTGAAAACATTAAATGGCCCTTATAGATATAAGGAGGAAGTACATTCCGCAAAAACAATGTTTCAGAATAACTATTTCTACCTCTTACTTTAGAAAATAAGGTGCTATTTTCCCTTTAACTGTTGGATTACCTTGCTCCCACTTAAATTTGTTCTCCACAAAGTAACCGCGGGCAAAAGCCATAATACGTACGGCTATTTATAAAAATGACAGATTTAAGTTGTTTCTTTGTTGGTACATCTTTGATATTATTCAGCAGATTGCTCAAATCTCCGCATTACGTAATAACTGTATACCCCTCCCTTTCCCACCCCATAATAATGTTTTCCTTTGCATGTTTCAAGGACTTTCATGTTCTTTAACGTGATAATGGAAAGAGAAAATATTCCAAGAACGTACAACAATCTTAATTTTTAGAAAATTATATTTGTAAGAGGTTAATTAATATTTTATGGTAATTATATTTATATTAAACTTATGTGTCTTGGGCCTGATGATGATATTTATTTTGCCTGATATAAGGTATACACAAAAATATTGTTGAAAAAATGGTACCTATAGCAATATGTGCCACTAAAATAAAGATACAAGAAAGGATCATGATAATCTTTAGGCCCTTACAATCCAGCAGGCGGTTCACCACAGGGACGGAAATTCGGGTAAAATTTTGATAGAAGATACCAAAAAACCTTTAGTATCGGTATTTCATGAAATAAGTGGGTCTTCTTACACTGTTAGTCTTATAATAACACTATTTTACAAAGGTCTGGTTATGCCTGAAGTAAGGGAATAATTTTTATTACTTTTAAATATCATTTTAAATTGTAGGAAAATGACAACTCTGTCTTATAAGTTCTTTATCTTAGGCTCATCGTGCTTTGGAACGTCGTTGGTTCAAGTAGTTATTGCGTATAAAGTAATCTATGGTTACTGTAACTGTTTAACGCACTTACCCGTATTGGGCCAGCCATGAGGAGTATAAGCCATATCAATTGATTGACCCAAACTCCTTGTGTTTCTTCTGTATAGAAAGAAAGGTCTGTGCCCAGTGGGACAAATTTAGATATCAAAGATTAGTCATCTCATTGTCTCTACAAACAGAAATAAACATTTTTATTTACCTTCGCTCTCTCCTTTTCTATTCCTAATAATCTCCATTTCTTAGAGAGGGAGGAGAGCTTTTGTGGCCCCGCCCTCGATCTAAAGTGACCTAAAAATACGATGCCATGCTACCTAATCTAGTTCAGCACTAATACTACCTCAAGCTCCAAAATCTCCAAATTGTACTCGTAGAAATTTAACTTTTAACATTTAACTACTATAATTTAAATTTAAGAAACTCCAGCCGCACTTGTAATTAGGACGTTAAATACGAGCCCACGGGAGCTTTCAAATTCCAATGTTTATTTTAAGAGGGAAGTAAATAATAATTTGTGCGGTCACTTGGGAATGAGAGAGAAGGTAAATACCACAGGAATATTCTGCGGTAAATTTTTTTGTTAAATCGTCCTTAAACTCGGGATGATGACGAGATATATTCCTCGAGATAATTAAAAAGTAATTATGTCTATATTGTATGGCTTCCGGGCTGTTTGGCTTAAATAAAACTAACACTTATTAAAGTACATTAGGGTATTATTTCGCTAAAAGTATATCCGTCTGTTGGGCACATATAATTTTATAAAATTCACAACAAATGATTCGAGACCGCTATATGGTATGTAGTAGGAGAAATCCATATAAGTATATAGTTACCTCCACCTTGCCCGACCAAATATTGCCATTCCACAGCTTTTTTAGGAACCCATGTTGCATGAAGCAGGAATTATGTGTGTAAGGAACTCCACGATCTGGATATTTGACAAAGAAAGAAGTCATGAAATATTTTAGTGCGTAAAGTGGAGGTGGGGAAAATAGAATCATTAAGACCGGCAGTGTGCTTCTGAGTAAGAATGGAGAGGGAGGGATAAGGTCAAAAGCAATTCAGAGCACTCTACATGGTACAATCGATAATAGAATAAGCGACTCTATATCGCATCACGATTGCAGACGATATACGCCGTATATCGCTATTACATAAGCTTTATATAAGTCCCCACCGATGAGTTCGAGCCTACCCTAAACATGGCGATAAGGCCATGGTCAATCTCGCTGGTCAAATATCTTGTTGATTGCTACACACAACCTAGGTATTCCAGTCCACTAATTAATTGCCCACCAAGGTTACGAGACTGCGTCCAGAAGAGGGCTCGAAATTAAGCTTGATGTCAAATTTATTTTACTAATTTTTAAATAATAAGTATTATATTTGATTTATTTATTCTTCATTTCAGTTCATTTCATTTCATATCTTCTTCTTCGATCAATTGGCGAACTTATGCCAAAGGCATTGTCTACCAGCGATTAAAAGTAAAGAACAAAATATCATAAATAATTAAATAAATTAACAATACACCCCGAATATAAAAAAAATATAATTAGTACTTAGCAAGAATTAATATGACTTATGGCGTGTTATTTGAGTCAAATATTTAAGTATAGATGTTATTTCGTCCTATCATTATTATTTCATATTGTAATTCGTAAACAAGTGTTATCTGTCAGAGATATCAGATTTCAGAGAAGGCAGTAACAGAATAATCTACTATTTCACCTTCCAAAGTAATTTGATATAAAGAACTTTGGAGAGTAGGTCTGCAAATATTTTAATGCTGGCAAAATAAGGATAATACGAAGAGTCGGTTCGTGTTCAAAACATTGTTAAGTGAATTAATAATTTACTTATTTTTTTAATATGTATATAATTAGACTTATATTGAACTGTGCCCGCGATGTGGATGTGCGAAAAAACAACATGCCATACGTAACTAAGGTTATACGATTTTACTTAGGGATTCATTTGGTTAAGTATTATTATAACAAATTGAATGACCAAATGGTTATAGTGAGTTAACCTTAAAAGACTTTGCATGCTACTGCGGACTTTTGTAGAAATTGCGGCATACATTATTTTGGTGGAGCGTTAATCTTTAAATGGCGAACATAACGAAAGCTTTGAAAAAGAAAATTATTCACTGATCGCAGAGTGATGTTATGTAGCCTGTAGCCTTCTTCTATGAATTGACAGTACAACACAAAAAGAGTTTTTAATTTGAATCTATAGTCCCTGAAATGGACGCGTCTTACTAACAAACACACTTCAGCATTATAATACAATGTAAACTTAAGAGTTTTTGGCGCGTAATGGCGGGGGGCGGTTTGGTGCTGTGTGTTTTATTTCATATATTGTGTTGTAGTGTTGTTTTTGTCATGAAATTGGTGTCGTTTTATGGTAAAAAGGATCGTTAAGTTATACAATATATGGAATACATCATTCAGCGTTGATTAGTGACTTACGTGAGATTTTTCAGTGTTTCATTTCCATTCATTCATTTGTAGGGTAAGTTCATTTATGTAAAAGAATTATACGATTTCATTTTCAATTACTTATCATTTCGTCGTAATCATTATCATAACATTCCATTTTCTTATCATTTTAGCATAATCGCTTATATTGCGTTCCATTTTCAAATATTTTCTTGTAAGTCATTAACAAAATAGCTGGGCCTACCATTAGACGCGAAAAACTCCATGGGGCCAAAGGGCTACATGTCCCCAGTATCCTGGAGCCATAAATAAAGATAAAAACTACATTAATGAAGATATGGCTTAAAGGTCTCAGTTACCAAGCCAAATAATTGGGGGAAAAAAATGTAAACTTAATAATAAAATTACCTTCCATTTTTAAAATACTTTTAAATTCAAGCCTCACATCATCACCATTTCCTTATTATTTTCACCTGTTTTTCCTTTTTAGTAATTTTAATAACATTAGCTTCTGAAGTTTACTTCTGCGCTCTACACAGATGAAATTTTTAACCTCTATAGTTTAGCGACAAACTTAGATCTAGAGGCCCAGAGTTCAATTCTCAGAGGGTAAAAATTTACAGCTGTTTGTATCGTAGAAATCATTTGGTTTTTAGCTCGTTAAAAACTTACTGAGTTTCATCACCCCAACCAATATTCTTTTGACGATATTTCTTTCCAAAGTTGGTCGTAATGTCTGACATTCTTTAAAACTTTGATGAGAGATTAAAATAAAGGTTCTATCAAAAGAGTTGCGACATTCCTCGCGGAATTAGTTAACTTGTAATTTGTGAATATTAATTTAAAATTACGTACTGTAAGTCACAACGTCAAGCAACTTTTAAGTTAAAGTTTTTCCATTAAGAGTTTTAAAGCAATATAGACCTTGAAGCTATGGCGAATAGGGTGGCGAAAGGCTAAAATGGCGATTCTACCTACTAAACTATATTATTTTGTTCAATATTATTTTAAACGACATTATCGTAAAAACTTTAATCGACATTATGGCTTTGTAGTTTCACCTTTATATTTCGTTTGATTATTTACAAAATTTATTTTTTTCCAAATTTTTATTTGCGAAATCTGACATATCAGTAACAAAGCGAAGAAATTTGATCATAACTCAGTGATGTAATTTGCACAGTATGAGTAATCCTTCTTATGTTTATAAAAATAATAAAACCACTTTATGCATGCCTATACTTTGAAGTGTTCACTCTATTCTTGATGTTACTAGGAGAGAAATACAAACAAACAAATTTAAACTCATAAAAGTGCGGACATAGAGCCCGCTTACTGTGGTTCATTATATAAAAAAACTAAAATTTGTTACCGTTAAAACAAAAAGTTAATTTAGTTAATCTTCTAATTTTTTTTAAAATCAACAATGAGAACTCTAAATTGTTATGTAACAATCCAGCACTTAAAATTCCCATAAATAGAACATCTAAAGACAAATCACGGTAACTTGCTCTTAACTGGAAGATTTCAATTTCAGTGAAGCAATCTAATTTCACACGACGGTGAAAACAAATGGACGTAATTTTAGAGGCTGAAGCCAGCCATGATTAAGGAAGCTTAAAATAAGGCTTCTAGTTCAACCATAGACTTTAACGGTGATAGCTAAATATGCGAATGGAATTTGTGATGAGGATTACTGGATACAGATCTGGAGGAAAAGCACTGTTCCGCAGAAGCTATAGTTGTTATTTTGTTGTTAGTTGATTAACACTGTCATGTTTAATATGCAAGGGTACTTGTTACTGTCTTAATAAAATATTAAAAACTACTTGACCCGGTTAATTGGTTCCACCTTAAAACTACCACTAACGCCATCTATTGAAAGAAACCCCAATCGACCATTGAAGAAATAACAGTTTTAATGATTACCATTTCCGTTAGAAGATTTTAAATACAACATTACTAACTTTAATTTATTAACTTTATGCCTTTTCTTGAAGGTTTTCTCAATTAAAGGAAACAAAGGACAATAAATACAAGCAAATCTAAAGAACTAGTTCTTTCAGAGACTAAAGAAGTAGTTCTTATATTTTTATATACTATGTTTTTATAATAGGTAGGGGAAAAGTTTGTCCACATTTTATATGAAAATTCAAGACTTTATTTCAAAGTAAATTTACATTTAATTACAGTATATGCCATCTTGTAGGTAGAGACATGGTCCCGTTGCTGTAGCAATTTTGATATCAGAAGATGATTAATAAGGTAGCTTATATATTGAAGGCTAATTTGATTCACAGGCTACCTAGCTAACTACATCACATGACGTAAATCTTCTAGTTAGCTAGGTAGCCTATCAAAAAAAATCTTCACACCAAGGCCTTATCATAACAACAGCACTTCCGCGGCATCTTGAGTATCGCTGAAGCTTTATACGGTTTTTATTTGTCCTTACATATATTTTGTTTAGAGTTTTTTTGTAATGTCTAAAGGCGTTTTATAATATAGTGTGTTTAGGGAAGGTCCTGGGCTAAGTTAGTTTATTGTATAGGTAGGTATATCGAGGTACGTTACCCTCTCGCCGATAGAGTATGTAGGTGTATCCCGGGTCTCACTTGGTAGGCACAACACTGATGGCACTAGGTTAGCACTGATGGGCACAGAATACAGGACAACGAGGGCAACGTGGCGCACACCGGGGGTACCTACGTCAGTCATTCAAGTGTCGGGAAGGAACTGGTAGATTGGTGGGGGTTAACATAATGAAATGAGCGGGTCAGGTAGCTATGCAGAAATAGGCAAATATCATGCATCCAACGAGACTTTACTAAACAGTCTAAATGGGGGTATGATAATATAATTAATTTTTATTACAATAGACCAATAAACAGAACGCTCACAATAAAATTCATCCATTTTCTGTAGATTCGCGCGAAATTGTTAATAGCATCACCTTATTCGCAACTTCCGCGCCAGTTTACACCAGCTTAAACTGGTTCAAACTGCATTGTTCCGGTGCATCCTGCCGTAATAAAAGCCTGTATACTATCATAGTAAGTGCATAACAGTTTTCGTTGCTGTTACGTTGAAAATAAAAAAAGTACTTTAAAAGTAAGTTGAAAGACTATCTCTTTATCACTATCTTTACATCCATTCCTAGTGTTTTATATGTAGTTCTTATAGATCTAAACAATCCCTAAGTATTCGTGCACCGAATCTAAATTTATTGACTTATTTATATATACTCTTAGCGAAGATAATTTCTTCCTAACCGAATTCTCTTACCGAATTAATTTTTAGAATTCGTGTGCAATAAAAATATTTGTAGAGTATTGTACTGTAACGTATAGTTTTGATATGCGAATGCAGTATAATAACGGACTTTCAGTTATGTTGGAGTTGTCATATCAATGTAGTGCCTCAGGGTTGTATGCAGAAGGGCACACAAATGACTTCTACTGTTTATAAAAACTACTGTTTGTAAAAGCGCGTCCATGCTCTCATGGCCTCGCGCTGCCGACAGCTGGATGCTGGGTTTGGTGACCGGTGGGACTCGCTATTAATGAGTTACGGACTTAGGTCCGAAATAAAAGTATTGCTATTTAAACGATCACTACGTCAGTAAGCAGTAAGGTGAATCCATTCTTACCTCGTCCTATCAAACAATGATGTCCAATACACATCAAAGAATGGCTCCCTCAATTTCTAAATGTGACTTTAAAGTAAAACTGGTTGAATCGCCTCTGTGTAGGGCCTGTGGGGAGCACTGAACAAATGGAACACATCCTATGTAACTGTGATGCTCTTGCCAGGAAAAGAATGGGTCTTTTTGGACTGGGCTATCCCAGTCCTGAAGATATAAGGCTGCTGACTCCGGGTGTAGGACAGCAGACATTAGGATTAGGAAAGCACAAAAGACCCCATTGGGTCGACGTGCTCTGGGAATTATCCTTACCCTACATCAAGATAAGATAAGATAAACGTGACGGTTCTACGTACCCTGCATTCATCGTCTTCCCACAACCCTGAACGACTAGCTCATTATTTAACTCAAATGATAATGTCATTGCGCATTGCTCCTGTTCTTCATTCATTGCTACGTGACTAGTATAATTATTACAATGATTTCCAATAAACCAGCAATGGATTTACAACACACTTTAGATGAAGTTCATTTATATTATGTCTATAGTATCTTAATAGGGGATAGGTTATTTGTTTATTATTATGTCCAGTATGTAGTTTACGTAGTATAAATGATATTTAATTTGCCATCTACTGCATGCTTATGTCCTGATTATTGCCACTTAAATATTTTAAAACGATCCTTTACGTTAAAGTCAATTAATGTAGTTGTCTCCATGAAATAAACGCCTAATGATAATTTCTTCTTTTGGTTTCAGTAAAAAATATGAAATCACAAAATGTCTGCCTTTCTCACGACCACTTAAACCCTTTCTTGGTCCTTCCATGAATTAACATTCCATCCTACTCTAACTACCAATGATCAATCTTACCTAAATTGCAACGGAGGCTTTTTGTGGAAGTTTATATCCGAAATACACGATTTTTACATTAGTAGCGGGCAGCTTCTTGAATTCATACGTTATTCTTGACAACGCAACGTTCTTTTGTTGTAAAAATGTGGGACCTCCTTTTTTACTTAAGGTACATACTATGTGGTCAAAATTGAGGACTTAAGTCGAAAAAGGAAAGTCGTTAAACATACGATTAGTTACCGAATTAATTGCTTTGCTATATCTTTTTTGACACCTCTGTTTCTACGACTGCTAAGAAATTAAACTGAAACGGGCATTCCAAAAAGTTTTATACGAACACTTTTTCTAGTGGAACTTCATTAAAAAATCACAAAGTCGTCAAATATTCAGAGGTTAGAAAGCTCAAGTTTTATCCGAGACATAAAGTCGGGTCTTGACCCGGGTTGATGTGGTTTATTTAGATGACACGCTCCGTGGGGCCACAAAGGCTGCGGGTAGATTCGTTTTATTAACGCTCCTCCACGCGCCAAACTATACCGTCTTTTTCACGTTGAAAAATGCAACATGAATATTGTGTGTGAACCCGCAGACATCCTACGCAATGATTGCAAAGCTAAAAAGCTAGAAAGCTTTTATCCAAACCAATTGTCAGTGAAACATGGAAAGTTCGGAGAATATGCGCGAGTACACACTACCTGTGTTCAGCGTGCTTGCTTGAGTTCGTTCCAAAATCGGATAACGTATGCTGTGTCGGTAACAATCGGCCTGATTGTCTTTCCTGCATAAACCGTTAATTTTTGAACTTTCATTTTGAGAACGCTCTTGTGGGAAAGGCAAATTATGTGTTTAATTTTTCACCGACCTTTGTGTACAGTTAACGCCTTAGTTCAGTTCCCATTCGTAATCGTGACATCACAGCCGCGGTGCCCACACTTCTCCCATGCATGAGAAGTTCATGTGAAACTAAAATCGCTTTACGTAACATCATCATCAACAGCCTTCTGAGCACAAGCCTTCGTACATAGGAGGAACACGTGAAAAGTATGGACCAAGATGGACCACGCCGGCTTAGTTCAGCTTGGTGGGTGAAATCAGTTGCCATAACCACAGCTACCACGGCCTTATCGTGCCTTTGGAAGCATGGATGAGCTAACGATATTTTGACTGACTTGTCCAGGTAATAACCATGACGAAATTTGTGAGATTGAAAAATGAACGTCACTAATTTCTTATAACTCGAACAATTTCTTTTATTTTCTTCTTTAACTTTCCAAGTCCGTTCAGAAGCTAACACAGTATGCCTAGAAGGGGATTGGGAGGGTCTGGAAAAAAATCTCCCCACTCCCAATAGGAGGATGGGCTCAAACCCCAGTCATATGACTTCGCTAGATAGCTTCATAGAGCCAAACCAACAAAAAAGTTTGGTGTGGTGCAGTTGTCAGAAGGTAATGTGTTTCTGCTGTGGCTGGAACGCTTTTTCTATGACCTCACTTGTTTGGTACTACTTCGAACGGATAATCCCAGTTTACGAGCTATTATTATAAAATTATACCACGAGCGCTTGTCTGCAACGCTTCTCATTTTTCGAGATGGCAAAAAGAATGTTGGAGAACAGCTGAAAGATCAGAGCAAAGAAAAAACGTCATACAAGCCACGATTTACTTTCAACGTTTCATTTTTATTTTGAATTTTATTTTTAGCGGATTAGCTCTTCAACTTGGACAGGGTAGGAGTCATTATTTCATATGTAAATATCCGGTTAATATTTAAGAAGTATCCGTATCTGTAGTTCAGCGACCAAGTGTTTCTTAGATATACCAATATGGTCGAAAAATCGCCATCTCAATCCACTAAGTAACGATGTATACCTTGTTTTGTTAGCCGAGTGCATATCAATTAAAAAGGGAAAATATTCGCATAATTATATACAAACTGGGGGGGAAATAGTCGGCGACTGCGTAAGCTAATTAAACGTTTAATATTTTAAACATAAAGTGTATATTTCACTGTTGTGGTGAATCTACGGATTCGTTATCTCTTGTTGAATTGGTTGTAAAAATGTTGTTCTTTCACGGATTTGTTTAAAATATTTTCCAAGAATTCAGTGCTCTTTCTAGTAGTATCTGCCTCTGGGCGTTCAGATACAACAGAAAATGTATTGTATGGGTGACTGGAGCGTTCACTTTAATTTTCAAATCTTATTTTATATTTGATCCACACCAAATTACCAATAACACTTTTCCCACTAGTATGTAATATCTATTAACAACTACTGAGACGACCGTTCAGTTCGCTCCTTTTTTTGGACTGATTAAAGCTGTTGGCCACAGATGGCAGCGTTACCGGGGTTTTAAGAAGGCCTTGGAGAGTCCAGAAGCCTTAAGGGGCGATTCGCCTCTTGAAGTTTTCTAATCGACAGGCATCACCTCCAGGGGAGCTAATTGTGCTGCTTTTTATCTCGATGTTGCCAATATTTTCCAACTACCCGCCCCTTATGTTATAATCTCACAAAACCTTACACTAGTTATCGTAGTAGTACCAATACTTTGTTTTCGATTAAGAAAACAAAGCATCTTTCGTCTTGGTTGTTAATGGATGGGAGAATTGAAATTTCAGCCGTTTGTCTCTGCTATTACGGAACCGTTTCACTCACTAACTTGGATTGCCATTTTGATAGTGTTAAGGCCATAACTGTAAGCCTGTGCATACACATGAGGAACAGGAGAACATGACAACACATGAAAACAACATGGGTTCCTTTAAAAGAAGTGTGGAAAAGCACTTTTTGGGCCGGCAAGGTGAGGGTGGCTAGGGCAGTATGTCGCATGTTTCACTGGCTATCTTCACATATGGACTCCTCTACTGCTTATCATCAGATGATGTCGAGTCATTTGCTGAGCTTTATATACAAAAAGCAACTAATATACTTCACACTGCTGTGCACGCGCACATATTAGTTGTTGTTGATTATACGAGTTTTTAAGACATAAATGTTATTACTAAAAAATCAAATTAATGTGATTTTCACTCTTCCAAAAGCCTTAAGTCTTCTTTGTCTGTCTAGGACGGTAGTGAACATCTTATGTAAACACATAATATATAATTATAATATATAGTGGTATAGTTATTCTCATCCTTACAACCAAGATACTATCCCCATCTCGCTTGTACACAACTTTACAAGCAGCGGAGACTGAGAGGTTATAAATTATTCCATTTGAATTTAGAGCTTCTAATAAACTTAGCTTTGTTCGCTAAAAGGGTGTACTGTGTCTACAGTTAAGTATATCTTAGCTAAAAAGTAATATCTATAAAATAATTTCAGAACTATTGCGAATATATATATATATATATATATATATATATATATATATATATATATATATATATATATATATATATATATATATATATATATATATATATATATATATATATATATATATCAGGAAGATCTCATGGTAAGTAACATGCTAGGACCAAAAAGAGTTGAGCTTCAATGAAAATTGTTGCAAAAACTGGATCTTTTTCAGAGCTTTCTTCTCTGCTTTCTTCTTTTAAGAACTTTGAAAGGAAAAATTATTCTCCTTTCGAAGTTCTTAAAGTCTGCCGCAGCATAAGTCTTTGTTATACGGTTTACTTATTCACGTTTTTGATAATCGAATTTGTTATAAACATGATTTAAATCCTTAATTACTCAAGAAAATCATATAACCTATCAATACATGCTGTTTTTTCTGGCAACCACGCGAACGTAATGGCGGATTTGTCAAAATGAACCAGATGAAATGAAATGATATTTATTTCAGAGCAGTAAAAGGAGAATAGAATAGAAAAGAAAGTAAATTGTATATAGTATAGTGGTGAAGTAAATATATTTAAGTTACTATTATAATTTTAGGCTCTTACAGTGTAATCATACATAGTGGTTTGAGTTCCAATAGTATGACTGGACTCCAGACTAGATTCCCTGTGTCGGTAAGACGAGCCTTCCCATATTAATATGTATTTAAACTTGAGCATGTGTTAAACTGTGTGTTTGTGTGTGTGTGTTAGTGTTCATATATTTATACAATATATATATTTACACAATATATATATATTTCATATATAATGCAACAAATTCAATAACATCAATTAAAAACCGGGTACAGTACTAAATCCTAATCTGTAGGGCTTCCGTTTCCGTTATTAGATTTGTCGGACCATAATCAAATTATGAGGGTATGCTTACGTATTGGTTTTGTCACCTTTATGTCTCATAAGCTTAAGAAGCACCTAGCGATGAACCCTGACGTTTCAGAATTTGCTTTTAATACTTCAACAAGCCAAAATCAGAAATCTCTTATTTTAAATGGACTCAATAACTTAGTTATGAAATCATGAAAAATAAACCCTGCTACCGCTCCGACGAATAGTTTTGGAGAAGCATCGCAAGAGACTTCTGACCTTTTAGATATCTGTAATGGCATTAACAAATTATTTATCACTTATTATTAATATTTATAATTATTTACAAACACATTTATTATTTTTGAGAATCTTACTCCCACGCTTGAGTATCATTAAGATAATCATTTATTTTATAGTAAGCTTTCTTACTTAGATTTCATATGCTTATATCGCAGTTTTAAATTTAGTAATAGATAATTTACTAACATTGATTGGAAGCTAGTTGTAAAAGCACATACATCGTCCCATAAATAAATTGTTTATTCTGTGGAGACGAGTAGTTTGTGTTTCGTGTATTAACATTATGAGGATGACATAATTTATTACATTGTATTGTTAAAAATGCATTAGATTGAGACATTTCAACAATAAAATTGTTTTTTTTTTAAATGAAATGAAATTTTATTTTAAACAGCTTACTTAGGACTAAGATTATCTGTTGCTGAACTAGGCTGAAGCCTGTATTTCAGCATATTTGCGAAGGTAGAGTTAGAATGTTAGATAGATGTTTAGGAAATACAACGTTTTAAGAATTATAGCTATGCATCCAAGAGAACGTAAACTGTTCCCAAATTACGATGATTGGCTGGCCAAGGGGTTAGTACTCCTCGCTATATAGTATAAGCAACTAGGGGTCCCGGATTCGAGACCAAACTGAAGCAGATGTTCGCAGGACATTGTGGATTGTTTATATTTATGTTTATATATTTCTTTTATTTTAATATAAAAGTATACATATATATGGAGTATGTTCTCCGTTATGTAGTAGCCTGTGTTGTATAATTGGTTTTAGACTTTAAGTTAAACTCTATTTTAATGACGTGTGTATAAAGGAAAAATAAAAGTGTCACTTTTCATGAAGACTTGAGCAATGGTTTTTTTATTTTAATATAAAATTTAAATGAAAAAATTAAATTAATTATTTAATATAATAATTATTATTTTTAATATTTTTATTATTATTTATTATATCTTTTTATTATTATTATTATTTTAAATTATTTAATTTTTTTTTATTTTAATTTTTTTATTTAAATGCAAAATATAACAGCCATTAAACAAGTCTACTTACGTTGAGCTAGATTATAGGTGTGTGTGTAATACCGGTAATACATAATCCTGTCCGATTTGGCATTTTATTTATTGATTCCTGTGCTATTTCAAAATAAATAATTAAAACATAAGGAAGTAACTATACATTTAGGAGATAAATAATTCCAAGACCAAAGATAGCTCAAATTAATTACCATTACCTTGCCCAATGCGATACAAAAATAAATCCTCTTAAAAAATCAGTCCCAAAGCTTTCAACCATTCACCAAAGTGTTCAACTAAACGCTCCTTTTTTGGATCAATTAAAAAAGGGTACAAAACCGAAAGCCGGTAATTTCCCCCGCAAACAGGATGCTCCGGAAACATTTGTCACAGCGTCCGCTACATTTGAAAATTTTCAACAGACGCAATACGACGAGAATGAAAGATTAAATCGGGGAGTGGCAGATAAATGGTTTACTGGAAGAGGCGTTTATATTGTTTAATTTGATTAACTCGAATCATACTGCAGGGAAACTTGAGACAATACAATTTCATTGAGCCTGGATTAGCTTGACAGGCTAATGGGGTTTTACAATATCATATGTAATTTCATACTATTAACATAGATAAGTAGGTGAGATAGATGTAAGGAGGTGAATTGAAAAATCTTAATTAAATCTATTGCTGTCACGCTCTGCTCGAACAACGGAACTATGGAGCGCCATAGAGACAAATGCGACAGAAAATACGACGTACGTCTATTAAAATTTCTTATTCGCCTGTTTCCTCCACCAAAAATATACCGATTATTTATTACATTTATTTTTTCATTAAAAATGAAAGGTGTTTGGCTGTGTTCCTTTATTTTGATTTTTTATACAATCTCGTGAATTTGTTAGCTCGATTTCTGAAAACAGCAGAAAATCTTTTTTAATATTACATTCATTAAAAAGAAAAAAACATAGTTACAAGGCAATACAAACATGGCCATAGAATTTTCTAGAAAAATAATTCTTTACTATAGTTACATTATTTAAAGATGAAATAAAAATATTAAGTTTGTATAGAAAAACCACCTGAACGTTTTCCTCTGTGTGGGTTTTTTTTTAAATAATATTGATATATTTATTTATATTACTATAGACGATAACGAATCTTCAACTTGATTGTAATTCTCTGACTAAAAGAAAATGCTTACTCATGTAAGTCTTTCTTGATCTACAATTTTGATTGATTTGAAATCATTATTAAGTGCTATTATTGCATAAATATCTTGAAACACGTTGGACGTGCCTATTGAATATGAGGGTTTCCCTCGATTCAAACTATAATAGAATTTTTCACGTCGGTTCAGGCTTCTAATCAAAATAGCTTTCTTTCATTTTAAGTATGCATAAGCATCACATCTTACACAAATCAACATTGAAGAATATAAATAAAATCATTACAATACTGAAAAGCATGGATTTATAAGTTGTTTAAGATAATATAACGTCTTTTCGCATATAGAATAGAATAATAAATCTTTATTGTACATCAGCCAATTCAAAAAGAGAAACACACAAAAAAAAACTTAACTAATTTTGTTCAAAGGGCGACCTTATCGCTAAAAGCTTAGGTGTTAAGTTCCAGGTAATCTTAGGATGGACAGGATTCAAGATAAAGTACTTGAGGGAAGTTGGCATATAATATGTTTCGTATATAATATGTATACACATGTAATAAAATATCTTTGACTGTATTATTTGTATTTGGCTAGTTTTCATGATATAAAAACATTTAAAAAAAGAATCGAACTAAGAAAATTTAGTTTTCCACTATTTTTCTTTCTTTCAAAATGAGCGAATCGAATGAAGAAATTAGATACATTTTAAAATACAACGCAAGCTAGGAAAAAAACGGTTTAAGCGTTTTCAATCTGGGAATTTTGATGTCAAAGATGCACATAGATCTGGTCGCCCTGTTACGGATAAAATGGACGCCATTTTTGAAAAAGTGGCAAAGTATAAGATGTCAGACAGTCCATGAACAAAATGGCACATATACACTGTAATTAAAAGTAATTTAACTTTGAAAAAAAATCTTGAATTTTCATGTAAAATGCGAAGAAACTATTTCCACAACCTATTCTAACATTCTAATGTAGATAAAACCTTTTTCCTCTCGTACCTAATACATGTATAGGATATGACTTCTTGGATTTACTTATTTTTTTTTTAAATTATTACAACATGAATTTTTAATCTCGTTAATAATAATCTTGTCATCTATTTTTACGTACTCTATATAAAATATTTGATGATAATGTAATTCGAGAACAGCTTTTAGTACCTAAATAATTTTCGTTACCGCAAAATTGGATGATAAATTAAAATCGCTACGCACTGCCGGTTTTAACTTGATCGCTGAAAATTTGGGCACGGTTAAATTGTATCTAAGGATAATCTTAAATATATTTCATAGTTCGTGTTTTCACTTCTAGAAGGAAATATAAGATCATCAAGAGGAATCATTCTTATGGTTATCGTGGTATCAATAGCGTAAAATGTTATAGTATTCATGAAAAAAAACTTCGTTGCAAGTTATTGGGTTTTCTTTTTAAACTGGAAGAATTAACGGCGAAAGTTTTGCGAGCGAAATTTTGCTAGATTTTAAGAGTCATATACACCAACTGATTTTCGCTGAGATCACTTTCAATTGTGTTTTAGTATGTATAATTTGAAACACGATAAGCGAAAGCAGAGAGGTTGTAGTGAGAACTTCTATGATATATTTCGGATTTTGTGATGAAATTCCCAATAAGGGCATAAATTTTGAGTTCAGTACAGTTAGTTGGTGGTAGATCATATAACGCCTAGCTGATAGTTGGAGATAAAGTTTCGCGCATGAAGTCGGCGGTGAACGGCGCGGTGAGTCAGATCCCGGTCTTGAAATCAGCGGGCCGTACACGTGGCACAAAACCGGCAGTGTAATGTTGTTTTCGAATGAACGAAACGCTTGCCTACCGCTAGCATCGCCTGACTAGATAGCACCGCTCATACGCCGCTCCCCACGCCCCACCGCGCTGACTTTGATGCAGTTCTAAGCAAATCTACATTTCCGCTCCGCCACCGACGCCCCGTTTGCCGCTAACTTCGTGCGCGCGGCTTAAGATAGTAGTTATTTAGTAACTCTGAGTTTGAGAAAAGGGTGTCGCTTACATTTTCAAGTGAGATTAAGGGCTAGAGCTATCTCGTTAAGAATAACTTAATAAGGTACCATCGTACACGATATGTGAACGCAGGCGTCTAAGTTATAAAAAAATTAAACGCATATAGGCTTCGTATGGCCTACCTGCTATCATTGTCAACTAAAACTGAATCAAAAAATGTTAAATTACATATTTTCTTTATTTCTTCATTGCGCTATCTAGTAGAATAAAATCAACGCATCAAATCCCAGCCTCACATCGCTTTATCATGTTAATCGGTTTCCGGAGGCAGGTGCGAGGTGTCGTGCCGTTTGAATAATTTCATTCCGCGGACGGCATGGCATCACCCTATAGGTCCAACTGATAAATGGCGCCTAGCCGCTTACAGGATATATTTAATTTTGTTACATTTGTCTTTCTTTATGGTGGTTCTGTATAGAGATCTAAGTTAGCTAAGATGTCCCTATTCATATTCAACTTTATACTAATTACTGTATATAAGGAATTACTATAAAAATATTATATTTATTAATTGAATTATTGATTTAACATAAATAATAATAACTTCTAAGCGTGGTAGTTAATATTCTCGCATTAAAAATTTATTTCTGATGGCAATCGCGAGGGTGACGCGGCGTTAAAAAGTTGTATGGCCTTTTACTAGGCAGTGACAATGTTCGAAAAGTTTATAGGATTACCGAACTGCTGAAGTAATTCCTTCCTTCCTTGCTTTGGCTAATTATTTTATCTAACTATAAGAAAGTGTATTGTATCTAAACGGTTAGAAATGGTTATCTTTACTAATATCATAATGAGGTAAAGCTTATGAGGTTATATAGGGTGATCTCTGGAACTACTGTTGGAATTGAAAAATTATTTATCGAGGAAGATTATATGCTTATTATTTATTTATTTAATTAAACATTGTTTCAACAGCATTTTTTATATATAATGAATATAATGGAACTACCCAGACATAAGCCAATTAAAGAAACACATTATATTTTTTAAAAGGTATCAGGAAGTAAAGAATGTAGCTGCTCTAAACATGTCAATACATATGTAAATAAATGATAATTAACAATAAAATAATTGACAATCAAGAATATAATTAAAAAGAAAGAGAAAAAACAAACAAAAATAAAAAAACAAAACAAAACAAAAGTCAGTCATAGCATATGAATGTATCTTTAATGTTTGTGTGTATAGGTGTTTATGTGTATGTGCGATAATGTAAACGCAAGTACCTACTCGCGATGTTAGCAAATTCTAGTTATACTAAACGATAGTTTATATGAAGCGATAGTTTATATATTTTTATTTAATCCTTATTATTTATTAGTATATAATATAATTATTGCTATATAACATTTGTGAGAAACCGACGCGGGCGCAGCAACTGGTAAAAGCTAGTATTCTGATAAAAAGAGAAAACTATGTACATACAACTTTGTTATGTTAAACTGTTGTATTTCTACACAGGTTCTAATATTTGCATCAATGAAACAAGATAATTATCTAGTTTCATTTTTTTTATACAAAGCACAGAAAATTACTCGACACCACCTGATGATAAGCAGTAAAGGAGTCCATATGTTCATTAATTTATTCACTTTTCGTGGAGAATTTCCCGGAGTTGAAGTAATGTATGGATAATAAGGTGTTTTAGTTCATACCTAACTTTCAGTGTTGTTGTAATTACAGTGGACACGTTTTCCATCACACCAAAACACACTGAACTACTTCACGGAAGGGAATGCTGTGAGGTTTAGTACATTACTACAGTGGTCAGCAAAAGAGGCATTGACTGAGGAACGTGTAAATGTGAGCTAAGCCAAGGCATAAATACGTAAGTTAATTAATGCCAAGGCATTGTATAGTAAGTACTTTTCTAAAATAAGGCGTGGAAATTGAAATTAAGTCGTACCTAGCCAAAGCGTTCCATTTGTTTTTATAAACAGCTTGATATTTGCAAGTAAGTTCGAAATTTAAATAAAACCTTTGAGTAATTAACTCCTTAGTTGCTACGTTTCGAGTAAAAGATTGTTCCATTTTTAAACTGCACGGCTGATATGAGTTAACATTGTATATGGCCGTTAAAACACGACGAAAATGGATTTTCCAACAACTTTTGCCGGCCGCTGCTCGCGTGTATTTAGCCAATATAGCAGTTTCTTTTTTTTTATCTCGAAGAGTTTATTTTGAATTTTATTTATCTCGAAGAGTGTTGTTAAAATGATGTCCTAAGGATGTTTGAGAAAAAAGATTATTCCTAGTTATGATGAAGGTATTTTTAAATTTTTTAAATAATTTATATTTTAAAAGATTTTTTCGCCTTTTATTGTACTGTGACATTCTTACGGTGTTATGACATCGTGACAGGTGGTATCAGGCTATCTACGTATTCAGAAATCATTATGGCGATTACTAACTGCAAGAAGATAATAGATAATTATTAATCGGATTACTGCGGCGTACTAATAGTAGTACTAAGCAAAAGTGTTCCCGTTTCGCAAAATTCTTTTTACAAAGGACAATGCCCTTCCCTTGGACCGAAGCCGTATATCTCCAGTCAAATGTACCGTAAAAAACATGAATCTTTTACGTCTTTTAAATAAACAACCCTCCAAGTAAAGATGATTAAATTAATTCCCCAGATTCAATGAAATAAAAACGGCTTCCTTTTGTTACTCGCTGTTTTTACTCAAGTTTCTTAGAAATTCGTGTCGCAATAAACAAATCAATTAAGTCAAGGTTTTTGTTGACTGTAGAGCAGTTAAGTTGTCGTGGCGAAAAGCTTCAAACTCGCCATTAAACTTCAAAGAGTCACTCTCCGGCGCAAGTTAAAAGATTATTCCATTTTTATAACTGAAAGAAAACGTAGGCCGGACTTTGGTGTATTATCCCAACTAAGCGAATTTCAAATGCAAAATATGTAAAAAAAATTTAACCAATCGTGACAATTTTTACAAAATCGAAACGGCACTGTATTAAAACGCACTGTTCATGAGTTCTGCAAAATATTGATTTGTATATTGTAATTGCATTCTGACTACATCAACGTTTTACGGGAAACGAAACATGCGAAAATCATTTGAAACTAAACTGTGCCTAAAATACGGAATGATTTATATTAGACCGGACCGTGCTCGAGAAGCCTGCGGGGCGTGGCTGACCCGTCCATGCTCCATGATATTACAAAGAGTGTTAAATAGGTCGTAAGCGGCGGTCGTTTCTATTTTAGCGTGATCTTGTAAATCATTCACAATGCTTGTATTTATTTATTTTAATTTAATAATGAATGAGTTTTGTTTACTGGAGATCAAAGCTAATGGTATAGCTATATTGGTAACCTTTTTTCGAGTAGTAATAGTTTAGGGACTTACCAGCCACTAAATTCAATTCATGGATAAAAATCATTATTTTAATTGTGACATTACATAATATACACTTGGAGCACTTATATACATAGTATAAACTTGGAGCACATTCATATTCAATAATAAAATCTAAACATAATGTAACTTTTTTTTTCTTTTTTTTTCTCTAAGAATAATCCATTTACGGACCTACCCGCCACTGGCTAAGCGGCGGGTGTGGGTTTGGCTCGCCAAGTGCCTGATAAAAGCAGCGCTGGCAATACCCGGTAACTCCGTAGCCCTTCAAGAGGGTGACCTGGGTTCTGCCGAAGCAATTCTCCAGGCCGTCCCCTGGCATCTATATTGATAGCCTAGGAAAATTTATTAAATATTTAATTCAAATAAATAATTATAATGCACTCCTGTTTCGTTATATAGGGAAGTTTTGATCTTTGTGTCCAAATATTTCATAAATCACTTGTCATAAAGGTTAGGATATATTCGTACATGAAAAAAAAATATATACATGATCTATTAATTAATTTCATTTTAAACAAAAAGTATGCTGTTCACCTTATACATTCGTGGCTCACTTTCCGCACTCCGCATAGAAGCAGGTTTGCCGACTTACACTATAAAATATCGTATATTGCTAAAAATTCAGGAAAAAATTACATATATAATATAAACGACAATTAAACCACGATAAAAAATTATAAAACGTAATATTAATATACCTTCAAGGAAATATTTGACAAACGATTTAACATTTAAGAATCAGAAGTTCCGAAAACGGAAGAAGGGAAATCCCCTTTGTCGGTGGCGAATTCGCGGAACGGGACTTACGCTTCGAACTTATATCTAAGTGCGAACGGGATTTAGAATTGAAATATAATTTTGGTTTGGATGCGTTCATAAAAAATAATAAAGCCCGTTGAGGATTTGTTCATACGGAATTGATTAACTATCAACTAATTAATTAATTAATCGAATCAAAATCGAATTTTAACAACCTTCTTTCTCGGAACAATAAAGTAGAAGAGTTGGACATATTTCACCTTAGTGCACGAAAATACAAGGCTAACTTCAAAATCTTTAGCAGGAACGTAAACCCCCTGTAATCAGTGTTTCTATATTAACTTTAAAAAACATATATAAACCTAAGATATTATAACTATAACTGTTAGTCCACATCGCATGCCGTGGCTGTCTGTAATTAAAAACTATACTTAATTTAATGTCTACGCTACAGTTAAATATTTTTTGTTAGTATGTGTTTTTGATGACTGCCCTTAAAATAAATAAATAAAAAAATCTTTTCACTTAGACCATGATTGTAAGGTCCTTTAGACTTTTTATTATGTCGATGGCCGTCGTCTGTAAAAGAATTTGTGTTGCTTAAACAATATTTCGTACCTGAATTGTGTACGTGACCTGTCAGCAGAAGCTATGTGGGGAACGAATTTGAATTCTATAGGTTGTTCGGAAATATTTAGGAGTCCTTCACAAGTTCCATCAAACAAGAAAAATATGTATTCTTGTCATTTCCAAGCACAATATTAATTTTAATTTTACAATTTCACTTCCATAAGATTTAAAGCCAATGTGCTATGACTTGATATCGATGTTGTTTTCGAAATGCTTTATTTTTGTAACACAGCTTTTTTAAATTTGGAACTAGTTTGAATTGTGACCAATTTGTTCCAAAGTAAATTTATTGTAATGGCCTAACCATGAAGAAAATAATCAACGTGACGTTGATTCTGTGAGCTACGAGCAAGAAGTAATCTTTTTTTACTAAAACTTCTTAATATCTTTTGATGTCAGCACCTGGACTACAATAAAATGGATAAAAAGCATTATTTTAATTGTGACATTACATAATATAAACTTAGAGCACATTCATATTCAAGAATAAAATCTAAACATAATGTTTTTTTTTTTTCTTTTTTTTTCTCTATTAGTAATCCATTTACGGACCTTATCATTATACGTTACCATTTACGGAAACTATCTATCCAAAAATTCGGAGAAGAATGAAATAGTGAATTACGAAACTAATTGGGATTAGCCCAATCAGTAAGTCATAAAGCCAAAAAATAGCCCAATTTAGCTAAAATTAGCCCAATTTTTTAAGAATATAATAGAATATTGTACATCCATCCATCCATACCAATTCAAGAAGAGAAATACACAAAAAACATTTAACTAATTTGGATTAGATGGAAATCTAAAATGTAGTTTTCTATTAAACGTCTTTAAAGTCAGCAAACACGCTTGATTTCATTGAAAACATCGAAAAATATTTCATGGTTGGACTAACAGTCTTCATAGTGTAGATCATCGCCTAAACTTGCTTTGAATTTCAAGTAATCACTTCATATTGTAGGTGACGTTGATGCACTGGCGCTGTGCATGCCTAAAATAATTCCATATGCTGAACTTAATACGCATTGTCACAATAGCCTGCTGAGCAGCTAATAGAATAGTAAAATCAACCCTATCACTCCATAAATAGGATCTTTAATTTGTCGATTCTAATATTATAGCACTGAGAAGTTTGTTTGCTTGGATACACGCGCTAATCTCAGAAACTACTTATTCAAAGTGAAAAAATATTTGTATATTAGATAGTCCATTTATCGGAGAAGGATTAAGGCTATATAAGATAACGTTCCGACACATAGGAGCTGATCGTCACTGAAAAATGTTGAGAAAACGGGAATAAAAATCCTTTTCAGAGCTTTTATTGTGTGCGTAAACGTTTAAGTTACACAAAAATCATGGATGTCGTAATTTTTCTCAAAAATTTCAAAAAAGTTCTCCTCTCTTTATTATAAATTTTGTCACACTTTTTATTATAATATATGTAATGTATATGTGTATGTGTATGTGTCTTTTTATTGTAATGTATATGCGATGGTGTTTTTTTAAGCATGACATTATTCCTTAATCAAATAAATACTATAGTAAAATCATGAACCTACCTACAACACAAGTATCTTTAATCCTGTCCTTCCTAAGGTTACCTGGAGGAGATCGCTTTTTGCGATAAGGTCGCCTTTTATATAAAATTAGTTAAATGTTTTTTCTTCTTGAATTGGCTGAGGTACAATGAAGATATATTCTATTCTATTCTACATACGTAAGACGTATTGTTATTCTCCAACATCTACACGAAAGAAGTAGCGGGCTCAGCTAGTTTTAAAAAGGTTCTTTGAATACCGATGACATTCTGCAAGAATCATATTGACATTTCTTAGAAGCGCCGTAATATTTACATGTCTCGTAGCTGGAAAGCAACAGTAAATCAAACAGTCCCAAGAGATGGACTTTGATCTCTACATTTCCATTTCCTGTGGAGTGTTAATTAAAACTTTCATAGCTATCATTCAGTGATCAAGTTAACTCCATTAAAATTTTCTGATTGCTT
Source organism: Acentria ephemerella (assembly GCA_943193645.1). Classification (NCBI taxonomy): domain Eukaryota; kingdom Metazoa; phylum Arthropoda; class Insecta; order Lepidoptera; family Crambidae; genus Acentria; species Acentria ephemerella. The sequence goes on along the minus strand of OW971886.1, from coordinate 1,343,814 downwards.
TGAACAGTCCACGCAATTTGTGGGATTTTAGCGCCGTGTGGGATGTTTGTTGACGTTTAACAGCAAAACAAATTTGTATGCTCAATTACTTAATACCTCTTGTAGTTCACAACAAATTAGACATTTCATGATTGGCATAAACAGACCACAAAATAGACGGGTAGAGGATGCTAGATGACTACGCCGACCTGGAGAGCTATTCAAAAAAACTCGGAAACGACTGAAATTTTGATAGGCGGTAAGAGGAGCCAATTATAACGCTTAATCTATACATTAAGAATTCCACAGCATAGCCTTCTCATAAGAGCGGACATTATTCTACGCTAGGATTTATAAAACAGGTAAAACTGGTCTGCTACGAAAAACAATCTTGGGATTTTACGGTTTCGGTCTCCATGCGAAGAATGGAGCTTAGCTGTGATTAGAGCACCAGTTTAGACCACAGTGACGCTACATGCCATGCATGATGCACGACCAATTGTTACTGTAACGGTAACTCCTGCCCTGGAGTAGGAAATGCAAGCACAGCGACACTTTCGGCTGTAAGAAGCACGCCTGTGTTTTCTGAAGACTGAGCACTACAAATTTTAAGATCTTCTTGGAAAATGGAAATGTCAGCGCTGGCCAATCACGAGCGTCTTCAGTTTGTTGCGTTCCTTACGTAAACGCCGTCCAATGATTGCTGCTTTAACAAGATTATTTTAAAGTCAAGGATTCATAAAATACCAGCTTTGGATTAGCAATAAAATTGCCCTTATGTAAGATAACAAAAATCATATTATTTTCTTTCAAATGAAAAAGCAATTAATAATAATACAGCTTATATATGTACACTTGTATCAATGTAAAAAATTTAAATATAACAAAACACAAAATTGCACTTATACAAATTTTAAAACATTGTTAGTTACATAGTGAAAAAGTAAATCCTAAAACCTGTAATTTATAAATTTTAAAAATCTTTATTAAATTTTATAAATGACACGTCCAATTGGTTAATGTTGCATCGCGCAATCGCCATCCCCACTATTACAAACTGACATGAAAACACTATTTTCCTTTTCAAATTCAGAACACGGACAGTGGGGCCATAAAATATGAAACTATTTTGTTGAGGAATTCTTTTTACTGCGTCACTGCGACAGTGTAGCGTTATACTGAGCCGTGGCGGAGGCGGTGCTGTATTTTCTGCATCAAAGATACCGCTTATCATCTAACTTAGTCTTTTATAACATTAACCATTTTTCATATATCGTAAAGGTTTTTGTATAAGCCCCATACTTTTAAGTTAAACTTTCAAGCCATAAAACTCGATTCTCAACTCTTTATTGTATTTAAATATCTTTAGTCATGGTTATGTTTAATGTAGTTGCGCTACGAATATTTGAAATTGGAATATTGAAAATATATCGAACTAAAATTAAAGAATAATATCTTGTTCATAATCATTTTTTGTTACCACAATGCACGCTCAACTGTGGTAAAGACACTTGCGAAATACATTTGTATAGTTTGAAACTAGAAAAACTTATAATTCCCACATAATGATAACAAAGTATCAAAATGAAATTATAAGTTTTTATGTTAAAACCTAAACCTCATTTGAAATATCCAATTAAAACGTTAAACTAAGCTAATTCTTCTCTTCTCCCAATTAAATTTTAACAAGGTACCACTGTTGACGGTAGAGTATACGAAAATCTTTTTGTTTATATCAAACGAATTCCACTTATTCCTTGACTTGGTCTGAAAGTCTTAGCTTTCTTCTATGCAATTAATCTTACCTACTCCGCCTGTGTGTGCCGCGAGCTTAAACCTGGAGAGTTTACGAGCGTACCAATGGTAAATGAGTGGGTATTTTAGAAAGAGGGAATTTCGTCGATGGCATTGAGAATCGTTCTCCATTTGACGGCCCCATTCAAATAGAGGCCCCGAATGATTTGTTCCTTTATGGTTAAACAAGATGCAGAAGTTTCCTATTTGGCTTATGAATTACTTATTTCACCAGAAATAAGGTTTTACTGCCTGTTTTTCCTGTGATAAATCGTTAATACTTTTAAAAAACTATTAATAGCAATTGATAAATCAAAAAATATTGGCATAGTCAGCAAAATACTAGTTACGATTGTGTAAATTGTTAATTATCGGATTCCATATTGTTGCAATTTAGTGATTATTTCGTTTGCTCGTAAGTTTCATAGGATAAATATAATCTTGATAGAGTACGGGATTTAATTATAATGAAAATGGTTGTACTTTTCAGCACGCGTTTACGTTAGTTTAAAATTTACAAAAGTTCCAAAGTTAAATATCCAGTCTTTATTACGTTATACCATAGGGGATAACAATTCAAATGAAATAAAACCCAAAATGCATTTCTTGAGCCAAGAGGGCTCATTTAATCAAAATTCGCTTAAATCTCAGTCGGCGAAACTTTCGTCGCGATCTGTGCTGAGGGTATGACTACATAAACTTTGGTATGTTTTCTCGTTTATCACAAACGGATTGGGACTATTGGGAGCATAGTAAATTTAAATTAATTTCTGTAATAATCAGATTTTGTTACCAAAAAAAAATCTGACGAAGAGCAAAAATTGCACTACGAAAACCAATATTACGAATGGAGTAAGTATCAAATTGAATGTTTAAACACTTGGATTAAGGTTCACTATAGGAAATCGAACCATTTTAGCTTTTTAATGGGCATATTTAATTTTTTTTTTATTATTTGTCTTAATGTGGACACGTCTCACGATCCTATTGTAAAAAAGCAATTCAATCAAAAAAATCAAATCAAAAATATCTTTATTTAGTTTTTTAGAATGTGTGGGTCTCTTTTTTTTAAGTTAAAAAAACCTGTATTAGAAAAGACCCCTCTCTTTTCTGTATAACAAATATGGCTGTAGTTATAGAGTAGCTATCATATTTATAATTTACTTGTTTATAACAACCGTCCCTTATACACTATTAACTATATATTTTTTAATTGTAATTATAAAATACAAAAGAAAAAGTAACATTAATATAAACCTAGTTCTTTTTTTGTAAATAAGAATAATCTAAACTTGTGTTAAGAAATAACAAGACGTATATAAATGCAATTATACTCATACAAATAAGTATCACTTCAGCATAAATGAGGTTCTAATAATGGGACGAAATACTGAGATCACGAGAACACTGGCAACAACAAAAATGCATGCGAAGACCTAACAATAACACAACCTCCCCTATTGTCCGCCAACAAATATAGTTCCGAAAACTGCCTTTTCAACTGTCAGCACGTAAAAATAAATTCCCCTCTTTGAAAATGGCGTTGAATACGAGGACAGTATCAGGCATGCGTGCAGCGTTCCACTTAATCTAAATTTATGACAGGAGTGAAGCGTCAGACGCTGTGCTCATAACGTCCAAATGAATACAAAGTTCACTTTATAAGTGGGAGTCTGTTGGTACAGAATGCCAGCAAATAGAGAAAAGCAAAAGAAATAACCAGCCGTTTGGTTTATTTAAAGGGTTTAATAGGTGGTGTACTGCGGCGAGCTTTTGACCTTCATCTCACTTGATGGTTAGTGAAAGTAACCTAGAATACACCTGGATTCCTCCTGAATCTACACCTGGATTCTTGAACCACAGAAGAACCTGCAATCCGGAACACAACAATGCATTTAACATCAGACTAAGGAAATATGGTGGTAGCACCAACCAGACCAAACAGAAAATTTCTGCTCCACAGTGAATTGAACCCTGAACCTCCAGATTTAAAGTTACAGTCACATTACGAGTAGATATGAAGGTACAACTTGATAATAACATAGAAGAACATTCATTTCAACTGTAGTCTTGTCTATACGACGAAGTGATATCCTGATATTGCAGTCTAGGCAATGGATACCAATCACCATATGTTTTCAGTCGTTGATAGAAATCAAAGAACACTCGTTTCGCAGTAAAATAATTCTGCACATATTGCATTTCTATAGCGAGTGGCTGCTGCTCCACTGTTAACTCGAAGTGCAGAATCTCCGAATAATAATTCCCAGCACAAAAGCTACCTCAGCCGTCCATCTACACCAACTAATTGGTAGAAACTTGAAATTGGCTGAGCGTTTCTGTTCAGAGTTTTATATTTGGGGCGAGCAAACGAGCGATGGAAACGAAAGTTGTTTCGCTGATGATATTGGTTTTTGGTATAAGTTCAAAATGATTTGGACTCTACTCTACAACATCTTATTTATTTTCTAATTAAGACATGGCCTAAAGGACTTACATCCACGCCAGTAAAGCATTTAAAAATGTATTTTGTGTTATGGGGATTAAATTGACATTTGAGCCGGTTGACTCTGCGATTTCAAAGTTTAATAATGGTTTAAATCCTCTGTGGTTAAATTATATTGGATACCGTCCATAAACTTTACTAGCTTAAATAAATAATATAATAAATTTGGGCTGATCTATGAGTCTCTTTAGATCGAAGCTTTAAGATACATAAAGTTTTACGGTTTTTTCCAGCAAAAGGATATTTGTAATAAAATTACTTGAATCAAAATGGGATAAATCTTGAATAAACCATTTAAATTGGTCGTATATCTTAAATAATATATAGTAAAAGTTATATAGTAATAAAAGAAATGTTTTTCATTTGATCTAATAAATAAAAACAATTATTTACTTATTGTGTTCCTAACGCGGCAATGACTCAATTTTTTTTAAATAAATTAGTAGCAAAATTCGAAAAATTGCACGGAAATCTTTGAACAACTTTTACTCTATGGCAGTGCGATATTTATCAGGGCAGCTAGTAAAATTCTAAAATATTCTCATAAAATGCAGTTATTAAGCTTTTAAACATTTAGACATGATTAGCACTCAAAATTGTTTCTCTACATTGAAAACCTTTCTGAAATTATTAATTATTTAATATATTTCGTGGCTCACCTTTAAAACAAAACTAAGAGCTCAACACTAGGACTGTAGAGTTCAAAATGCCTCAACTTATTCACCGAACATTAATAGATCGTTTAACTCGGTCAGCACTGTTACTGTAGCTAGCACTTAGTTAGTAGGTCAGTTTAACAAAGCTTAATAAATTTCGTCTCTAAAAGAGGAAGCTAGTTTTTTTCTTATAGATTTGAAACCGCCTTTCGGCTAACTATTGTTGATGACAGATACCCAGTACCTGCACAAAATTGATTATTAATTGAGCTAGTGAGTAAACCTCTTTTCTGAGATATAAACATAATTACATATTATAAAAGCCTACCTTCATAGTATCTCGCGTTTAACCACCCCTTTCTTTTCACTATTGCTGAATACTGTGTTTGTATTTTGAGAATTTACTTGCATGGGCCTGAACAATGTAACATGAGGCGTATTCACGGAGGTACCGTGATTATTCTAAACTGAGACTGTGAAATAAAAGTAATAAAACTAATAGAGAGGACAAAAGGGTTGACATATTGTAATAATTATTTATTGTTATAACAAAACTCTATTAAAAACAATTGCTTTGATAGCTTTGTTTTGTATTCATTCAAAGTTCGGTAGGCAAGACCGTTTTAAAACAATCATACAATTTATATAAACTTTCATTATGAATACATTTACGTACTATTTAACAAAGCAGTCGAACTCAGCTAGTTCGCAATGTATACAAAATACCACGGTATGACGTCATACTGCATTACTCGATTTTTCAGAGAGTTTTCGTACTTTCGAAACGTTTATTTAACCATTGTTTCTTATTTTATGATTTCTTACAATAATACATGACCAAATAAATAATCAGTAGGTCATTGCAAAATGCAAAATTTTTAACAATTCTCAGATATTTGAGATTGTTATTTTTTAAGCGTGTTGCGAACCAAGCAAGGAAATATTTTAAAAATCTATCGAATTTCTCGATTTAAAAACTTACAAAGTAATGTACTAGTCCTTTGTTTTTAATTTATATATATTATTAAATATATAATAAATAATTCTATATTACTATTATTATTTTTATAATAGTATGATTAAATTTAATATTTTTCTGTTAAAATATATTTTATTAATATCATTATATTATTTTTATCATTAGATAAGGGCGTTCCCGTTTATATGCGTTAAAGATATCTTGCTCAACTTTAACTCCGCTTCCAGCGTCGTAGTGTCGTCCGGAATCACGGGATTAAACCAAATCCCGTCTCCCGGTAGCTTAGCACCCAGGGGATTATCCGGGTGATTTTTCTCCCGAATATTGTGCTCCTTAAACTCCAATTTTATCCTTAGTTAGCCGGTGACAAAGTGACACGAAATTATGAATTTAAATCTTAGTGATGTTTTGTTTAAAGAAATTCTTAAGATAGTTTTATTAAAAGAAGATAATAATAATATGAAAAAACTATACTTCTGCTTTAGGATTTATAATAATGAAGTGAATAACATTAATTCTAGCATTGTCTTCATACAATAACGTTTATTTAAATTATATTACTCGATAGTTATTGCTGATATGACAAATTAATTAAAGATTCTTAATTTTTACTTATTCAGAAACCCCAGCAGTATGTTGCAGAAATATATCTAGCGGGTCGGTGAGGGACGAAAGGTTAATATGTCTATTACTACAGGCAAGGTTTTGTGTTCAGCTTTTGGCTACAAAATTATATGACCTGAACAAGAAAGCTATTACGAAGGAAGTGAAGAGTTTGTAAGTGTATTTATTTATACTTTTACAAACAGAAATGTGTTAATTGTATGTTTCTCAAAGAATAAATTGTTGCCAAACCTTTGAAGCCCTCATTGGAGTTTCAAAACAATAAACGTCTATGACATTGTGTCTTTATATTTAAACCAACAATGACATTTACGTCATTGTGAGTTTATAGTTTTATTGGCGAAATACACACGGTGTAATTTTTATATCTTCGATTTTTATTTATAATTAATATTTACACTTCAATTTTATAATTACAATCTAAAATTGATACATATTAGATCGGAGAAAAAGTCTTTTCGCATATAGTATGTATAAACTTGTAATATAATATCTTGGGCTGTACTAATTAGACCTGGTTGGTTTCCATGACGTTAAATAGGTGACATTTCAAAAATAGAATCAAATCATTTGTTTTTCTTTCTGTAAAAATGAGCGAATAGAATTAAGAAATTGGACACATTTTTGACATTTACCTGGGACCTAATGCAGTGTCAGTCAGAGTAGCACAAAGTTGGTTTAAGCGTTTTCAACCCGGTAATTTTGATGTCAAATCTGCACCTCTCTCTAATCGCCTTGTTACGGATACAATGGACGCTATTTTTGAAAAAGTGGAGCAAGATCGGCATATCAACAGTATCGACATAGCTAAAGAACTGGGGATTGGCCACAAAACTGTTTTGACTCATTTGAAAAAAGTTGGGTACACAAAAAAGCTCGATATTTGGTTGCCATACGAGCTCACAGAAAGAAACCTAATCAACTGTGTACTCATTTACGATTCTTTATTGAGACGTAATGAAATCGAACCGTTTGTGAAGAGATTGGTGATGAAAATTGGATCACATATGACAACAACGTGCGGAAAAGTTAGTGGTCAAAGGTCGGTCAGGCTTCATAGACTGTGGCAAAAGCTGGGTTAGCTCGCAATAAGATGATGCTGTATCTTTGGTGGGATTGGAAGGGCATTGTTCATTATGAGCTTTTACCGCCGGGCAGAACCCTTGATTTGTATCTCTACTGCCAAGAACTAGACCACATACATCTTTAGCCAATCAGCAAAAATTAAGGAGGTGTTGATGCACCCGCCATATAGCCCTGACCATGCACCTTCAGATTTCTACCAGTTTCGGTCTCTTCAGAATTCCTTAGGCAGTGTCTTAGGCAGTTAACGTCAAGAGAGGACTGCCAAGACTTGAACAGAAGTCCCAAAATTTCTACAGCAACGGTATCATATGATAGATAAAAACAAGATGGTAGAGTCTACGAACAAAATGGCACATATATATATATATGAAAAATGATGAATGTATATGAAATTTGAAACCATTTTTTTCTCACAGTTAATTTACATTTGATTACATTATATATATATATATATATATATATATATATATATATATATATAGTACAGCCCATATACTAAGATCTACAAGCACCATATTTCATCTCCACAAGCTGTAAACTTATTTTTATTAAATATAATAAAATATTTGCTTACTAATAAATATTATTACTAAACCTATTTTGATCGTATGGGTAATATTTGACTCCTTATCATAGAATGATTAAAATCTTTTGTTTCATTTTCTTAGACCCTTCGCTCAGACTTAAAAGACAGATAGTACTTAATATTCCTATCTACCCTTTTAGGAGGACAGATTTTAGGATAACAATATAGATTTTTTTATAACGTAGTGCTACTAAATAACTTAATGACGTCAAATAGGGTAATATACGTGCTTACTTTTAAATAATCTTAAAGGAGACTGATCGATATGTACAGATCCTAGGTTTATATAAAGCATAAAATATAAAACACAATTATAATTAGGCATTTACTCACTGCATTTAATTATCAATTTCTTACAGCGCCATCTAGCGAATATTAAAAGAAACATTCAATATGAGATATTGTTAATAGTTTAAGTCCATTTTCCTTTTAAATTGTAAATTGGCGGCTTTGGGATATTGTAAACTCATAAAGCCACATGTCCATTAGAGCGTAACCGCGACAAAGTAGTGTATTGGATCACAAAAACTCATTTATTTACCTTATTTTTTACTGTGACTGCGGCACGATACTAGTTAGATGGTTTCGAATACATATTAGAGAGAATATGTCTTAAGAGTTTCGATTGACCAATGCGCTAATAACACGACTAGATATTACTGATAAGTATTTATATTATGAATATATTTTAGCAAGCACCTACCACCCAGAATATCGATAATGCAAATATTACTAATATGAATTGTAATTATTTCTCATAGAATAATGTAAGCTTCACAGAAAGGTTTTATTTATAAAAACACTAAAGATGGTGGGTCTTTTTTGATTAGTACCCTTTCTGTTAATAATCTATTCTACTCAGACCAAGCATACAGAACGGAATAACACAGAAAGTTGTGATAAACCTTCCACGCCAGCTAGCGCCGCTTTTAGACGCTTTATTTTACTGGAAATATTTCCTTGCAACGTACTTGCCACTTCATTTTTTTCTTTCAGAAATACACTTAAGTTCCAAGAAACAGTGTATCATACATCATGTCGTGTAACACAATAAAGGCACGCGTCGCGGATATAAAAATATAAACACGCACGCATCGCTCATAATCAGCGCCATGTTGGAGCATGGCAAATAAAAGCGGCGGTAAAGCTGTGTAGTCTACCGTGCACTGTCGGACAAAAAAATAACCATTATTTTCTTAAACGTTTGTTTGTATAAAATGTTCTTTTTGTAAGCGCTCTTCTGCACCCCACCATAGTCCTTTGCGGAACTTTTAAATTTGCTGACTAAAACGATCTCTTACAGTATATACAAGATCTTATGTAGTATTTTCTTTAATGCATAAAATAGTGTCATATTTAGAAAATAGTTGCTACTTTTTGCCTGCTACTTTTTTCATTTATATTATAAGAGTTTACAGAAGATGTGTATCTGCTTTAGGATATGATGATTAGCTGAATTTTTTATACAAACTGTTTACAATAAAAATTATTATTTTAAATCTTAACCCTTTGTTCCTTACTAGCCCGTCGGCATAAATCACATCGGCATCAATAGAATTTTATGTATTTTATTTGTCATAGACATCAAGTAACAATCTTAATTAAAGCCACTTAAAAAATTAATATACCTTGAACCAGATTTGAACAGAAACACGTGTATGTCAGTACATAAACAAGCTAACAAAGTTAAGTTTTGTGAGTATAATTGTAATTTGACAAATACGTATTCATATACTTAAAACATATATAAATATATTATTCTGAGACTTAGTAGTTGCGTGGGCAACGTACAATTTGCGTGCTCAATTTTTCCGCTCGCCACTGTACTTCACGGGTAATTCCACTGTGTTATCCCGCACGCATGTCATTTATTCTGATTATGATCACACTCCCGTTGTCTTGTGGTAATGCCTTTTTATGTTTTATATAAACCTGTACAAGAATAGCCGTCGGCCATGTTACCTGTACTGTTATGGTTACAATGAGCATGTGGGTGACTTAATATAATAATAAAGAAGTATTACATGCTAATTTGTTTTTTTTCTCTTCACCAAGGGATAGCAAAGGAGTAAGTAATTTCGAGCCTGTACAGCCGGGATTAATAATTAATTCGCTTTATTCTAAGTAGTTACAAAATTTCAGCAAATCTCACGACCGATCCTGAAATGTAGTAAAAAAATAACTGATCCATACAATATCACATTGGATCAGTTATTTTCATCATCACCATCAGGCTACATATATCAGATAACATAGGAAAAATACATTAGAAGTTTTGATAACACCACCACATTGGCCAAATGAGCCTTGGTTGGTAAGAGCGGTTACTTTAACAACCGGGATCTTGAGGTGCCTCCCGTAGCATATCAAATTTTGATTGACCCATCCAAGGTCTAACCATGGAGAAAGTTGTTTTGTTTGCGTTATCGAAACCAGATCGTTCAAAAGACTGAAATCCACTGCAGATCATCGTCGTCATCAGTAAACGCCCACTGCTGAAGATAGGCCTAGGATCTTATCCTAGGCAATCCTATCCTGGCCTGGAAATAGTTCAAAATTGTTCAATTTGATTAAATTTTAAACTATCTCTATATTGATCAATTTAATATTCATCTATCTTGAGAAATCCATAACTATTAATCTTTATTATTTTTTATCTAAAAGATTTGTTCTTTTTTACAAGCAAAAGTGTATAATATTCATATAATTTCAAAATATTAATAGCTTCAGAAAACTTATTTACATTTATAAGGTCCTTATGAGTAATATCACGTTATATAATATTTACAACACAACGAAATATACTTTATGGAGATAAAGCGAGAGAAAAAACAAATTCCATACTTACTCACACAAAAAAATCACATACAATTTACATATAAACGTTAATACTTCTCGCTCGCGTCTTAGGTCTATTTATTTTAAAAATGAAACATGATTACTTATAAATATTGAAATAATGTTTGGGCCTCTCTACCGCAAACGTTACTACAAACGTCGTAGGTCGAGAAAGTTCTAATCTATGAAATATGTTTAGGGAAGGTGCTGGGCTAAGTTAGTTTATTGCAAAGGTAGGTTGGTATATCGATACAGGTATGTAGGTGTATCCCGGGTCTCACTTGGTAGGCACAACACTGAAGGCACTAGGATAGCACTGATGGGCACAGAAACCGGGACGAGGGCAGCGTGGCGCACACCGCGAGTACCTATGTCAGTCAGTCAAGGAACTGGTAGATTGGTGGGGGTTAACGTAATGAAATGAGCGGGTAAGGTATCAAGGCAGATATAGACAGGCAAATATCATGCGTCCAACGAGACTTTCCTAAACAAAATACTTATTATAAATATTGAGACACCTCATTCTAACTTAACGTATTAATTTGAAAAATGGCCTTTCAGATAAATCTAACAAGCTTGCAATATATGAACATAATTTTTTTTAAAATGACAGTAAATACAAATACATCAGGTAATAAAGTACAGAAACAAGATCTATGAACACATTTAATAATATAAATTATTTTTAAATAATAAACAAATGAGTAAAGTCATTCATCGTCAGCTGTTTAAAATTGTCATAACAAAAGTGCTCGATTCTGTTATGCACGAACTAATATTAATCTGAGTTCAGTACTACTCTTTCGTTACAACACAACCAGATAGAGACAAAAGACCTGTGACGTACTTCCTTCACGTTAACCTATGTAGCTTCTCGAAGTGCCAACTAACTTGACATTCCTGAAAGTGATATCCGTTTCATATTCAATTTGAATTATAAAGAGGCAAATAAATTAATTTTACTTTAAGGGGATGTCTGCAGAATTCAAAATTTGTATAAGACTTTTTGTAAATAAAACTGAATTGTGAATGTTCGACTATAGTAACTGCAATTAGGATAAAATATAAAATACGTGTTATTACATAGAAATCAAGAGAAAGAAAGACAAAATATCAAAAACTGTCTTGTCATAGACATAACTGGGGGAGGGCGATGACAATAAAATAATAGTTATAAAAATAAGAACAACTTCAAACATCTCTATGTTTAAATATCTAGATACAACATTATGTAAGAACAACAAAAAATATGAACTCTGTAATGTAAAGGGATATTTTGATAACAGACGTGATAGGGACCTTATTACAAATTTAAAAGAAATATAAAACATTGCATATACATGCAAAGTAAACCTTAAAGTTGTAAATTTTAAGTAAGTTAATAATAATAAATAATTATATAAATTAAAAATTGAATACGTGAATTTATTTCAATATCAATCAGTAGACAAAACGACAATCTTTGTTACAGTCCTAATATGCAACTTTCGATTGACAGTTATGACTTCTAACTTTATTGTCGTTGCCACAAAATATGTTGAGAATGAAACTCTTAGTTTGCTTCGTGAGCGTATATTTTTTAAACTGATAGAAAACAAAATGTATATTTCAAAAACAAAGAAAAAATATGAAAATACAAATATAGAATTATACAAAAACTAGCCAGCCTTTTGTGATCTTGAGACCAATGAATGACAAATTAAAAAGAAATATCAAATTATGTTAACATGAAACAATACATAACTTTGGAATTCTACAACACCAAGCTTTTCAAAAATGTAATATTTTTTTATTATTATTTCTAATCTTATACTTTATCAACGTTTAATAAATAGTAGAAAGATTACTGATTTTTTTTTCATTGAGAATAGATTCACATCAAAATCGCCAAGCAAGATTATGATATCTACTAAATTAGATGTGAAGAGGCAGTTTCGTAAGTAACATTACCAAAGTAGATACTCTGGGGTGTTTTAGTTTGATTAAATCATGGGAGGATTCTCACCGGCGCGTTTTGTTATCAAAAGATTTTTTTCTTTACAGCATCAAAGCGGTGGAACGCATGATATTTTTTTATTTAGTGTGATTATGATTATAAATGATTTTATACGGAACGAGAACACAATATATTAGTAGATCGTAGTAGAAGTAGAAGGAAATTCGTCCAATAGGGACAGGCAATAGCGTTACGCCATACAGCCAAATCTTCTTCTTTAATGAAGTTTTTATCTTTATTTATGGCTCTAGGATACTGGTGAAATGTAGCCCTTTGCCCCATGGAGTTTTTGGCAACTAATGGTAGGCCCCGCTAATTTGTTAATGACTTACTAGTATTCGTAGATCAGCCGGGAGAGAAAGTAGAACACAGATAAGTAAACATTTCAAAATAATGTAGGTAAGGCAATGGTAGTGTATACATACAGCCCTATGGCTAAGCTATCTTAAGAAAAATAATTGTTTCGATAACATGAAAACTCTCCGTAACATTACAATTTGAATAGCCACTCGCAGAAAAACGCTCCTAAGTAACAGTTAATGTAGTATGACGTCACACCGTGGTATTTTGTATGTTTCGTGGAGAAACTCTGTACAGCTATATGAAAATATTGTTAATGTGAATGGTTTCATTATAAGACTATTAAGAAATTGTACTGATTGTGCAATTAATTTGTATTTTGTTAAATCCCGTAATATTAAAATTGATTTGGTCCTTCGAATGAATATTAAACAAATCACACATGAGCTGTCAAAGTAATCGTTGTTTCGTGATATTTTTTATCTGTAACCGTCAAACGTATCGTTATCCTTATTGGAGGTATGACAGCCAGTTCATCTTTGTTGAAGGTTCCAGATAGAAATCGCTTCCATCGTCAGCTTTTCAGAGTTAAAGCATCAGGTGATATGACAACCAAGAGGTTTAACTAATTTTTTTTTTAAATAGTTTTTTTTAAGCAAAATAGCTTTTCTTCATGATTTTCGGATTTTTTAACTGTTAATAAAAATATCTGCTGTAGGTTTAAACTTGGTTTCTTCAAAGATGGTATGTAAAGGCACGTTTAGGCAAAGCCAAGTTTGTTATGGTAGTGTGTCTCATGCTGCACCAGCATTTAGAGTCCTCCTACCATGTAATAATTAATATATATATATATGATTTCTCTAAACTCACAAATTAGATAACAGTAAATTTCCAAAATCGCGCTCTCTTTTATTTTCTCTATCAAATTATTTATTTCCAACTACGAGCAGATATCTTGCTGTATGTTCACAGACTGAGAAGCGAGACCTCTCAAGGGAGCTATTCCTGAAACTTACGTTAACGGATATAATTTAGAATGGAGAGTATAGTGTTAATTTAATTATTACTTGTATTCCATTTTATTAGCATCGAGAATAGATAATAGAATAAAATGCGTTATACCTATATCGATTGTCAGAATAAAAGCTTTGAACAAAACTAACAGCCGAATACCACGGACTTTGGTTTGTCTCGATTTTTAGAATAGTTAAGAATATAATATGCTTTATAAAAGATATCTTATATCTTATCTTATCTCTCTATATTATCTTTTTTTTAGTTTTGTTAAAAACTTTTTTTTTCATAATTTTGAGTGGTAAGTTTCTAAGGTCCAAGTCAGATGGCTGACCGTCAGTGTCGTCGACTTGTCTGTCTGTTTATCGTCGGTAAAAATACTCGAATAGCATTAGAAATAAATATAAACCATAATCCGTTACTATAATATCTGAAGGTTACAATCGATTTCCCTGGGATACAATCTTAGGATTCTGACTTCGTACCAATGGTATCGACTCCGGAGTATATTGTATCAAATAACAAAAGAATTTTGAAAGTCGGTTCTCTATTGCCAGAGTAATAGACAAATATACAGTGGAACATTGAACTTTTTAGTTTTATGAATTTGGTTAAAAATGTCAATATGCATAGGTATCAAAAATAAAAAAAAATGTAATGTATCAAAATTAAAATGCTTAATTTGCTCACTGTGATTAACAGATTTCTAATATTCAATTAAACTACTGAAAACTATTATATTCTGAATTAATTAACAATGCTTTGACTTTAACTATGTTTAGCTAAATTAAACGAAATAGTGTTAGTATCCGTCTTCTTTTAGACTGTACTGGGAATTTCTTACCGCAATTGCACCTGATCTTAAGTTAAGACGTTATCGACGGTGTTACGTTCTTACCTATGTACAAGATCAACTACCTATTCGCTCTAGCCTTGAAGAGCTTGTCAGTAGTATCGGTGTACCAAGTTGAGTCGTTCGCGGACAAAATCGGGAGGCACCGAGCTCGTCTCTTTAACTGAACACGCTTTATGTGGATATGAGGAACATTTATCAAGCAATAAGCCAATCAATGATGACAGAATCAGCGATCGTTTGCACACTCATCGAAATGTAAACTTTAAAAAATAGGACTGATTTTCTAACGAGATTAAAGCTAGCTGGTATTTGTCAAATCCATCCCAAAGGTGAGAGCAATAATTCATAGAAAGTAGGACTATTACGCTGTGTGAAGTACCACTGAACATCTGGAATTGCCAGGGTTATTGGTCGTAGTTTACGCAACTGCTGCAATGTACTTGCTGAAGTTTACGTTTGAGGATGTGGTATCGGTATGCTCTGTACCTTGTAATTTATATGACGCTTCATATAAATTACTAATGTGCAAAGAAAAATGCAGAAAACGACCACAAAAAAAATTCTTTCGGAACCTCATCAGCGGCGGATAGTGCTCGGCACTCCAAGTTAGCAAGCCGGTACGCAGCATTCTTGAATTAACCAACCACTGCTCGCAAAGGTCTTTCCAATTACTCTAACTTCTTATTAGGCAACAGAAAGGACGCATAAAGATAATTGTAGGGAGCACAGATCAGCGCCGAAGGGGAAAGAGCCCTATGCAAGTACCCTCGCGCTCTCCCGTGATTCGGTCCGTATGCCGCAAGGTAGGCAGGACCATAGGTTGGTGTAGGAAATGTACTCTAATTTCGAGGGTAGTTTATCGAAAATTATTATGTTTCTTAGCGTGTTATTATCAATCAGTTACAATGGGACAGAATTACATAATAGAGGCAGAATATTTATCGAGGTGGGTAGATAAATATGAAAAACATACATAACTTAAAAAAATAAAACGTAACTTGTTTTCATTTATCGATAAACTATATCCTGCTATAGATAACACAATTTATCAATTGGCGGTCTGCGTCCGCAGCGGTCGTTCAAACCTACAATCAGTAATATAACACGCGTTGACCAATCAACATGTTTGTCGAAATAGTTATATTTTTTTTTACGTTTGTGATTGCATATTTCATTTACAACAATTACCGAGTCCACCAAACGTTATATGAAAAGGGGATTAAATATATCCCCGGTTTACCCATTTTTGGCAATAACTATGCATCTATGATGGACCAGAAGCATATGGCTGATGAAATTATTGAGATATACAATGCTTTTCCTAATGAAAGGTGAGTACTCATAGAAGCTCATAGAATTGGGAATATGCATACTAGTGTTAGTTCTAATTTTAAAATAATATTTATTTTAAAATTAAAAAATCTAATAATTTATTTATTACATATTTAAATTAATACACAATACCCAGTTAACACCCACTTAAAGTTATCACTATTACCTTGAATATGTATGAAAAAAAATAAACAAACAAATTTAAATTGTTTATTTTTTTTCATACATATTCCCTGTTATGACGATTTAAAAGAACTTAGTAAATGAGTCTATTTAAATAAAGATATTTTGACTTTGACTTTGAAACAATGAGATATGAATTCTTCGATTTGCGAATAATGGTAAATCTATCATATAGTCCAAAGTATGCATCATTAAAAGGTTTATGCGTTTTGGATACTAGATAACAGAAAACGTATTTAATTTAATGCATATTTTTATATAATAATATCGAAATTAAGATAAGTAAAGTTATAAGCGACTTTGACCCCACAAACAATATTCGTGCTTCATCACATAAACATCTGCCTGGCTGAAATACGAAACCAGACCCACTGGCTGAGTATTTTGTAGCTGAACCGCTCGGCCAGCTGGTCTTCAGGTCAAGAATTTTTTATTAGCAGTAATTTTTGATGTTGTTCTGTGTTATTAAACTTTGACCGATATGATAAACGCTTTTAAAATTCAGTCTTACAGTAACGTGAAAATAAAAGCGAAATTTTGTCGAAAATGTGGCAGCTGTTTTGTATTTCTAAGTCCAGATCTGTACGTCCCCTGTAGGAAGCCATGTGCCGAACGGTGGAAGTACATAGGCTGTCAATGATAGCTGTTAAAAGAAGGCATCTGCCAGGTTTATTATCATGATCATATTGGTTGAAAGATGTCTACTGCTGGACATATGCTAATGCCTTCCTAGACAATTCTCTCAAACTTTACCAGATCCACCTCCAGTTGGTTTACTTTGTGAGAGGCCTACAACCGCTGCGTGTCCCGGTACGCGACTGCCTCTTGAGGACCTATCCATACTTACGGCTGTCAATACTCCTTGCAGTGGTCTGCCCACTGTCACTTAAAGCTAGCATTACTCAGGGCTAATAACAAATTTAGGTTTATACATTAAAAACTAATATCGATTATTTTTTTCACAGATATGTGGCTTTTATTGAAGGGTCGACTCCTATCATACTTATCAGAGACCTGGAACTAGCCAAGGCTATTACAATCAAACACTTCGACTCGTTCGTAAACCATAAGGAGTTCTTCCCAGCAGATGTTGACGTTTTGGGGAAAAGCTTATTTGTCATGAAGGGTATGTTTTTTTTTGATAATTTATGATGTTTTTATATACGATTTCACCTAAACATACATTAGAAGTTAGCTATCCACAATCAGGTATCAGAAAAGTTAGGGACATATATACTTCTTTTTACAGTTCTAACCTAACCTCTTTTTATCGAAAGATCAAATGCATTAACGCATCATCCGTTCAAAGGCGTTCCCCCACTACCCACCAAACATCTGTCCGTCATGACGCAGGTTGGCGTCGACGTTGAATGTGCATCGGACTTTCAGTCTTAGAGACAAGCCAACACCGAGCGCAATGCTCCGCTAGCCCTAAAAAACCTTTTCTGATCGGTCCTCCCAGGCAGTGTCAAGAGTGGCTTGCATGGAACTCTGCTCAAAATTTAAGCTTACGTGACTACATTTTGTCCACGCGTCCAAGACAATAGCCAACTGGACACTCTGCAAGGTAGGGATTTCAACGTGGACGTAAGGTTATGAGGATCTAGCATCGTCAAGGCTGCGCTTTTCTCCTTGACTTTTCTCCTTTGCCGCAGCAAATCGTAAACCAAGAAGACTCAAAATCTCCAAACACAAAAGGTTTCACCGGCGCAGAAGGCTCCACCAACCACGGCCACTAAGCCACGGAACATTCTCGTAGCCTACACCACAGGCCAGAGAAATGCCTGGAGATTCACATGGGGCTCTAAAAAGCCTTTTTTTGCTGAAGATTAGCTGACTGCGAAACCATTACTAGTTCTGTTCCGGTAGTTGTTTCGTGTCCCAGGATACGCCGTCTGGATCCTTATGTGAACCGTCCTTTACACCGGATGGGAAGGTCATCAAGTGCATTGAGCGGTCCTCCAATGGTTCCGGGACACGCAGAGACACCTTAGCCTGTACCCCGGGATTGCTTTTACCTATTTTACCCTATATGTTATGAAAACGACCGCTATTGCTAAGTTTTAACGTGTAATTTTATGGCTATGGTTGAAAAATTCAGATTATCAGTAATATTTCCTAGGAACATTATTTCCTCGGTGATTAAATAATTTTTTTATTACATAACTAGATTTCGTGTTTTACCCACCTTGATATTAAATAAAAAAATATTTAAATTTAAAATCATATCATCTGATTGATGACGGTTTTTGACATTTGCTGAATTAAGTCGGTCTCAATCATTCCCAGTACCAAAAGTACAAAGTTCCACGCATCATTTCTAGCTAGTCTGTTAATAACTCTTAATACTACGGGTTAAGGTCATTGTCTATAGAAGTGTACAAGGCGGACTTGTCAAATACGTAACACGTTCTTTAAATTGGTTTATTAGACTAACAATAGTTCAAGGTGCTGTCATGAGTCAATTTATTTATTGTCCAATGATACAGTTCCTTTTTGTTTTCTCGACGTTCTGAGGTGACAATTTGTAACCGACTTCAAAAATAAAAAAAATCCTGTTTTACTTTAAGCATTCACCGTTTTCTACGATAATTCTGAATCGATTTTCATAATTTTTTTTTCTTTATCGTACACTCCTGGGGTAGTCCCATTGCTCTTTATCCCGGGATACCAGGGAAATTGACGCCAAACCCCAAATTTTATAAGAAATAATAAAAAACAAATATATGTATTTCAACTAGCGACTAACTGATACTGAAGGTCACCCATATAACATTGACCATAGAAGCTTACCATTAAAATTGGTGATACGTTGCTTCAAGACACAAAAGTAAATGAAGCAACAAATTTAAAGATACGTACTCAAATTTAATAAGTCCCTCTCAACCATTCTTAGTACCTAAAGTACAATAATCCAAACATTATTTGTAGCTTATCAGTTAATAATTACTCTTATTACAACAGGTTAAGGTCATGAGGTCTACAGATGTGTACAAAACAGAAATGCCATTTTAGTGTTTTGAAGTCGGCTTATAGTTTTGTTTATAAATCATTTTAAAAATAATAACCGTTTGCAGATAATTGTAACAAGCCAACCTTATCTATACATTACAGATATTGAGAAAAAACTAATATATTGGGTATTTGTACTAAAGAAGTCAAACCAAGTTTGGTCTGTCTGTTAGTATGTACACACATTATGCAAGAACTACACCATTTAATTTGGTTTTATTATCGCTAAAGGTAAAACGTAAAATAAACGCTCCAACGAAAGTAAATAAATAAAACGGCAGAGCATCCGAATTTCGCGCCTATGAAATCGCAGGCAAGAGCTAATTAACAATAGATTTTCATTTATTTCAAATAAATGCCCATTGAAATAGTATTATTTATATTACACAAGTCTTTAAACTAACTAAAGCGTTTGTACAAGCAACCAATTTATTTGAATTATATTCTTTTATTTTGTTTTGTATTAATACAAAATTAATAGTGCTGAATAAATAAACTGCTTTATTAATACATCCGAATAATAGTTACTATTTAGTTAGTAATAGGAGTAAGCTAATTTACAACAAATACAGCCTTTAGGAACATGAAAAAGCCGACAATCGCTAGTACATAGGTTAAAAAATGATTGATTATTTTTTTAAATATTATGTCCCATCAATCTTAATACGAAGATAAAATTATAATTAGCTGTACCGATAAATATGTTTTTGTTATTATATATGATGATATCAAGAAATCATGTTTTAGATAAAATAATTAGGACCTAATCTAACACATGTTAGTTAATTATATTAGTTTTTTTAGTTATTACATAAGTCGTCAACTTGAACCGTTTTAAATAGCATGCAAGAGAAAATAATATTATTTTGTGATATATTACCTAACCTTTCTTTAATCTTCTTCTTATATATAAAAATGCTGTCTGTTACTCACACAAGAACTAAATAACCTTTGCTTCTTTCTCTTTAATACAAGTACACCTAAGTCTGTTTTTACACGGTAGATTGGTTCCAGAAGAAGCCGTGTAAAAAAAGACATTGATCTTATACAAAAATGGGTGATTTGTTCCTAATCTCTAAAACCTATTAAAATTAGAGAAAAACAAGAATTTTTAAGAACAAGAATTCATGTTTATTTTATTAAATCAAATATATAATGCTTATTTTCACAAGCATAGTAATTAATGATAAAAAAGATATGCACTCTAATCTTAAAAGTAATATAAGTTAAATGTATGGCAAGTTCAGGAACTAAAAAACTATGTTGTGAACGAAAAGAATAGGTTATTCAATTTTAAAGGTAAAAAATAAAATAAAATAGAATAAGTGATAATCATAAATACAACAACATAAATTTAATTGCTGTCGTCATCAGTTACATATTCAATTTTCAAACCGTGTTATATCAAAACCGTGTACAAAAAGACCGTGTAAAAACAGACTTAGGTGTATAGTTTAAAAAGAAAAATAATAAGGAATATCCAATTGAAATGCTCAAATAAACTAAAAGAGCTTATTCTTAACTATCATTCGTTCCACCTCAATTTCGGATTATTTTCAATAGATGGCGTTCGTGGCAAGTTGATGTAAAATTCGTCTGGGTCTGGTCATAAATATTAGTTAACACACCTCTGTACTCTCATTCATCTATTACACTTCTTTTATTTTTAAATCTTATTACATTAAGATTAAATAATTCACAATTAAGTCGTTAGATATAGTATGGAGATTAAATTTCGTATTATAATCTCCACATTGTATCTTAATCATTTTTTTTATCAGTTTAGATCTAATTCCAAATCATGCATGACTAATTAATACGTACGCATAGCCTAAACAACTGGTCCTAGTGATATGTAATTGAGACTATAACTTCAGGTAACTAAGTAAGGAAAATCAACCCCTATAAGATTGAAATGCGAGTTAGAATTTACAGTGCGACTTTTATGTTCTAGAACGTTTGACTCAAAAAAAAATTTCACATAATCTTAAATTAAAATTATAAAGCCGGCTAATCACAGTTCTTCTAAAATCATCGCCTAACATAGTCAAGTATGGGTTAGTAAATTTGGGTTAGTAAAACATGGTAGATAGAAGAGCACATGGCTCGCAGGGTGGTGCAGAGATTATGGGGGAACGCGTCGAGCATTTACCTACTATTAAAAGAGTTAGAGATGTATCTGTAATATCACTAATATCACTTTGAACTTATCATCAACAACAGCTTATATACTTATAGCAAAGCCTAAATTAGAGCAATTAGGCCTAATTTAGGCTAAGCTCAACTACTTTGGCCAAGAGTGGGTCGGTCGACTACACACACAACCTCACGATGTTTCCATTCACCGTAAAAGAGTCGAATAAACGTATATATTGAATTCCAAATTTGAAAACACATTATTACATGGCTGGGTTCGAATCGCTGCTTCCCGCATGGAAGACCTTTTCTTTCGTATGAGCGGTCTCCGTAAATCGTAGTCCATTGTTTTGCGTTGGAGTATGTGGGGCTAGTTTACTCCAACCTTCTCAATTCCTCCAGGAAGTCACCCAGTGTATTGGCGTCACCAAATGCCTACCGGAGTCTCCCGTCTGTAAGCCACCGACGCTTCAACAAACTTCTTCTATTATTTACAAATAACACTGACCCTAAGTAAACTCAGGAGTAGTATGGTGATTCTTATACCTTAAAGGAAAACTAGAAAGTTTCATTGTCTCCTTATCAGATCTTTTCAGACACGGATTGAGTTCTGTTAAAATCATACTACTCTCATTAGATCTGCGTCGTTATTGATTTGTTTAAGATATTGACAGTTTGTTTTATGAAATGAGAGGGAGTAAGAGCACTTTAAATATAAAGTGCTAAAGAAGATAATTCGATAACAAAAATTTTAAAGGAAAGGAAAATTTTTAAATGTCGTATTGTGATTTCTATCCTGCATAATTTAATTAATTATGTTTGTGTGCAGGTGATCGTTGGAAGGATATGAGGACCACTTTGAGTCCAGCTTTTACTGGGTCGAAGATGAGACTGATGGTGCCTTCTATGATAAAAGTGACCAAAAATACAGTGGAGCACCTCAAAGGTCGGATAAAGGATTTCATGTTTTTCAACTGTATACTAGGAAATCCTAGTATTCTTAGTGTAGAGTGAAGAATAATTCGAAGATTTTTTTCGTTTATATTTCAGAACATGTTGGCGAAGATATTGATGTTGATGACGTCATACGCCGATTCACTAATGATGTAATCGCGTCCGCTGGCTTCGGCCTCGAAGTGAACTCCTTCAAGGATAGGGACAACAAGTTTTTCAAGATTGGCCAAACAATATTTCGTTTTACAACTTGGCAGAAATTCGTCATGTTTTTGTATATACAGATCCCATTTATAGCTAAGGTAAGTAAAGTTTAACTATCTACTAATAAGGATCTCATTGGCGTACATAGGTAAACCACACCTATGTTTTCTATAACGAAAACTAAGCAACTTTCGCTATGGTTGGTCCCTGGATGGGTCTATCAATTCGATATAACGAGTTCGATGCTTTGGATTGCACGTTATGCTTTTCGTCTCTGTTTAACAACCGAGACGAAAACCCCGGCAACCCCTTTCTCCCACCTGTTTATTATTCACTGTATCAGCGCGGTGCTGTTACAGCCCAAAATCCTCATAAGATTCTCCCATGTGGGAAGATCTATACCCAGCCGTGGGCCATATATGGGCTGTAGATAATGATTAACTCATAATTTATCAACTCATCATTTTTTCCAGAAATTGGCAATTAAATTGATTCCGGATGAAACGAACAATTTCTTCCGACATATTGTGACCAGCACTATGGAGTATAGAGAGAAAAATAATGTTGAGAGGCCTGACATGATACAACTACTTATGGAAGCATCTAAAGGTTTTTTATTATTATTCTTAACGGGGTAACTCATGATCTTCATCTCACCTTCCCTTTGCATCCATGAAGACCATTCATCTCACCTGAAGGTAAGTGAAGATAAGGCCGAAGATGGAAGCAAACTACACCCGGTTTCCTCAATCTCAAACTGCCGAAACACAACAATGCTGTTAACATTATTCTTATGACGGCCAAGTTAGGTTAGATGATGACAAACCGAGTAGCATATTTCTGACTCCTTTGGAATCGAACCTTGGAAGAAATCGAGAAAGATCTGAAGTAGGTAATCTCAGCAACTATACCATAGAGACAGTTGAATAAAATTGAAGGAAATAAACTTAAGTATGTAAATAACTTACATATTGTGCTGTTAGGTTGTAAATTAAATCCCTACTTGCAGTCGTCTCCTCCGCGATATGACTCGCCTGAGCCGAGGTCCGAGCCTTTAGTGATACCCGCGGGTTTATCACTCCCTCATGCCTCGAGCTCCCTGGAGGCTCTGAGAGACAGCGAAAGACTTCCCTTGGAGGTGATACCTGTCGATTAGAAATCCTCTAGAAGCCAATCGCCCCTTAAGGTTTGAGGATTGTTCAAGGTTCTCGCCTCCTTAAAACCCCAGTAACGCTGTAAATGCCAACAGTATATCAGTAAAAAAACAGACGAATTCATACTTTTTTGGCAAAATATTTACATGAATATATTTGTTAGCATTATTTTTCCATCTACAATATGGAATATATGTTGGACATTCTTTAATTTATGCGAGTTAACTCATAACTTCAACCAAAACACCCCATTCTTGCTTGATTAATTTTACAACACTTTCAATCAACAGAATTCCCTTTTGGACAATTATTAGGTAATTATGAACAAACTAGCTTCCGTAAATAATAGAACTGACAGCAAATACGCTACTAGCACTATTTTATAATAAATAATAAGTTAAGTAAGTTATAACTTATGTTCCAGAACACAATAAAATCGTTCAGGTACATCGGGATCGGTCGGTACCCTTCACCGGACTTAAAGAACACGTGTAATAAAATATTAATCTATTTTAGGAACGTTGAAGTCAACACAATCAACAAAAGAAGATGTCGGCTTCGCAGCAGCCGAAGAAATGCTCAACCCACAGAGGGAAATAAAGAGTAAGCTCCTTGAAAAGAATTTCTCCCTTATTTTTGTGTTTATCGTAAATATGGAGTTAAATTTAGTATATGTTGAAGGCCAGCTATTGTAGTGAGGCTTAGGAGTGGAATAAAGTAATGATTTATTTAATGTTATACGATTTATATTTACCATTATTCAAGTTTTATGTTTGAAAGATATCAACATATTACTCGTTGGAATAATAACTAACGAATGGAAAAGGTTTTAAGAGTATAAGTTTATTTGTTTTGGTATGATCGATATCATATTAAGCGTGACACTTAGGGTATAGTATTTTTATATTGTGATGAACTTTGTATCACCTACTTACTACCATTAACGCCATTTATTAGAAATAATCCAATGTAGCGGCGCAAGAAATGACAATTTTGAATAGCACGTCAGTTTTACGATTTTTCATTCTTCATTACCAAATTAAAATTATTATTATTTAAGCTTCTCTTTAGGATATCATCCGGCGAGACATTATTTTTATTATTAATCCAGTTAAAGTGAATTAAAAAAAATATAATTTTAAAAAAAATATTCAATCGGTCAAGCCGTTTTTTAATTATAGAGAGACTAATGTTTCTAAGTAAAAAGAAGAAGAATCATATATTTTTTAATACTCTATTGTACAGATTACATTGATAATAAAGATCTCTGTTACATTTTGTTTCTCTTAGAATGGAGTATAGACGACCTTGTTGGACAAGTATTTTTGTTCTTCAGTGCTGGTTTTGAGACATCAGCTTCTTCCTTGGTCATGTGCATCCATGAGCTGGCGCTAAATCAAGATATTCAAGAAAAGTTATATCAAGAAGTAAAAAGTTTCAATGAGGAACACGAATTTTCTTACGAAACCATTGGCCAATTAAAGTATTTGGATGACGTTTTGAATGGTAAGATTCTTTTGTAACAATAGATTTACCGTATCTATCATTTTTGATATTTGTTTTGAATTGCGAGAACTATTTAATTGATTTTGATGCAGTTGTGGCGACTCTATCTGGTATTCACATTGTACCACGTTTTGTTAAGTTTATTTTTCATAGATTTTCTTGTCATCTGTTAACTGTCTGTCTCTCATCTCTGATTTTTGCCTTCGTTTCATAATTATAATTTTCGTCTTATTTTTTAATATTAATATTGTAAATTTTCCTTCTGCTTGTAAATAGAAGTATGTTTTCATTCATTATCCCGCTTCTAAACAGTTTTTACCAAAACTTAGGGGTTATCTTATTACTTTGTTTAGTTTTCTTTGCATTATTACTTTATGGCCAAAGAGAGTGACTCAATTAAAGTTTTAGTAAATAATATATTCATAGATGTATAGAATATGTTCTAATCTACACCAGAATGTCAGGTAATCTCCCGTTGCTTTCATGTGCGTACTCTGACTGACAGATATAACATTATATACATTAAAACAATGAAAAATTAGTACTCAAATTTAAATTAGTCCGTGTATCAAAACATCAAAAAACGAATAAAGTTGAATGGTCTTATTTCAAAATTAATCAACCTCATTTTTCCAGAAACTCTAAGAAAGTGGAGTGCAGCCATTGTTATGGACAGAGTGTGCGTTAAGTCTTACGAGCTGCCCCCTCCCAGGGATGGGGGGAAGCCTTACATGGTATGATTGCAACTTAACGCTAGCATTATAGTAAATAGTTCTCGAACGAGTGCCTCCTAATTAAAATTTTATTGATATTTCCACAATTACCTGTATATGTATATGTGTAGTTTATATATGTATATATTGATGGCATTAATATAAGTAATGAATATCTGTAAGTTTAATGTATATATTTACATATTTCGAGCAAATATACACTCACGTGAAACACACGAGTTCACATCGAACAGTTTGCAGTTAGTTACTTTGAATAAGCCGAGGAAAGAAGTGGTTCTTTTCTTAATCGTACAGGCACTATCGATACAGATACATTCTATTGATTGTGTCATAGTTAACCTATATATCTATCTATACTAAATAGAATGTAATATATTATATCCTGTAGTAATAACTGATAAAATTGTCCTTCCTTATAATAATTTGTATATAGCTATACAAAATCATAATTTTCAATTAATATGCCATAGTATGTAATTGACCGCTAAGTATAGTACAATTTGCTGGAAGTTTTTGAATTGTATATTTTAACTATTATTTTTAATATTAAGTTAACAACTCAATACTTTCAGAATTATAATTATATTCTTCAATCTTGACTTTCATAAGAATAGTAATAATGTCTAGACTATATAAATGTATTTTGACTTTGACTTTGAATCAAAATACTGTTAATAAATGGAACGGTACGATAAAAAGAAAATCCCAATTAGTTGGCTCTACAAAAAGAAAATAAGCACATCACTTGAATATTTGAAAAATTATTTAACTTGATAACTATCAAATGACGGACACATAGCAACGGTGGTTACCGTTGCTATGTTTTATTCAAATCTAAAGAACTTTTTGTTTTATATTCTCAGTTGAAGCCCGGAGATATAGTATATAATATGGTGAATGCTATTCATCTTGATCCAAAATACTATCCAGATCCAATGAAGTTTGACCCAGAGAGGTTTTCTGATGAAAACAGACACAAAATTCTGCCGTGCATGTTTGTGCCCTTTGGAACGGGTCCGAGGAATTGTATTGGTAAGTTTTCAGTTCGTGGAAATTCATCTAGTTCGTATTGGCTGCTTACAAAGGTAATTCCCACTGTATATTGTAAGGACAATTGGTCTTAATCTCATCTCCACTCAGGTTCATCAGACTCATTTTCCTTTGCACGTCTTCCTTGCTTAATATGTGTCATCACTGTCAAGATGATGTACACGTGATTAAGACTAAGCGGCATTTTCTTTCGTGTGCAATAAGCACTATTAAAATCACTCACAGCCTTAATTATAAACTACTTCGTGTATAGTCTTACACGAAGGGGGAAGCCCCTTAATAGTTTAAAATATTTTGTCAACTGTATCTTTTCTGTTACGTAGTCTACGTAGTCTACGTAGTCTACTTACTACTTTTCTGTTACGTAGTCATCTTCTTTAAGCCGTGCCATCTGTTGATCAACTCATAATTTATCTACTGATTGCCAATTCGGCCATTCAACCCATTCTACATCATTATCCTGAAATTTTCCTTCAATTATTAGTTGCAGGAGACTATTATTACCGATTAAGATTACTATTACCTTTATCTTTTGTCCTTTGTTTACAGAATTTGTATTTTATAACGCATAATCTGTCTGATATTATTACATTCTCCTTTAGGCTTAATTCCATTCAACTTGGATTCTAGGATCATGATCAATAATAAAGTTCTAGTGTTCTATTTAACTTTATGTTAAATCTTAGATGGTAATAAATTTTTTAGATTTTCAAAAATGTACACATGCTGATTGCTGTTACAGGTTCCAGGTTCGCCCTGCTCGAACTGAAGGTTCTTCTCTACAACCTGTCATTGAATTTCAAGATACAGAAATGTGAAAAAACCGAAACGAACATCAGATTGATACCGGAAGGATTCGCAATTAGAGCAGACCCCGGTACATACGTTAAATTTCTGCCGAGAAATTGAAAAAATATCTTCTTGAGAAAATATCTTGCATATGGACTCCTCTACTGCTTATCATCAGGTGGTATCGAGTCATTTGCTAAGCTTTATATATATAAAAAAGTAAACTTTCTTTCGAAGCGTTAGATGATACCCCTCTTTAAATAACGCAGAACACGGAGAAATAATAATAATACGGTAGATTTCAATATTATCTACAGATAGCTTTAATAGGCCAACCACGGATTAGTTACCAAACCTGTTATTTTATGAAAATGAATATTGATAGAACGCCATCAACAAAACTTTGGTAAGCTTACCTCTATCTGAGGATATAATATTGGATACGGTTGTTAGAACTTTGTTATGTTTATTAGGCTTAAGGTAATTGTTTTGTTTATTGATTAATGTTGTTTTTAATTCAATTATTTAGTTTTTTAATCTTGACTGCATGTGGAATCGAATATTCCCATTTATCTTTATTGAAATTTTTGATTTATCAACATATATATATATATATATATATATACAAGGACCGAGTTCCATTCAAAGTAACGGAAGATTTTGTTAGCAATTATTTCATTAAAATTTATATCAATCACGTTCATGAGTAAGCCCGTAATCAGCTGTCAATCAGCAAATGTCATTAAGATTTAAATAATAAGTAAGCCTTTGTAATACCTTATCAATTAAATAGCGGACATCAAAGGCTCAGTTTATCGTTTAAAGACGTTCTTATCAAGAATTTCCTACACTACACTACAAAGAGCACATTCTTTGTAATAAAACCTAAACTACTTTACAATGATACTTAATAAGGAAGTCAGAATATTTTAAAAAAATTGAAAACTCAACCTTGTAATATTTAAAAGTGATACCCTGAATAATTTATAAATTTTGGAATACCTACATAGACTACTGTCTAATTAATTAATTACTAACGATTATTAAATTTTGAATTTTTTCTAATGTACAACTATAATTGAATAGAGGTCTAAATATTACAATTATGAAACAAAGTGTTGGTCAAAGTGTCAAAAAAACACACTCCCACATTCACTGTGTGTGACTCACGCACTGTATATACGCGCGTATACACAGTGCGTGAGTGACACACAGCGAATGTGGGAGTGTGTGTTTTAAGTAAAAGTATACTGGCACCGAGAGTGTTTAATAAGATACCAGATGAATTAATATTAATGATCTTTGCGCAATACAGGAAACAATTGACTAAGCTCTTATAACTAAAATCTTATTAATTATATCTTATTTATTAAATCTTATTTATTATATTCTAATGTATTCTTAACCTTTTATTACGTAATATATATATATGTGTATGGTATGTGTGTAATATCTATAATATATTCGTTATACATTATAATTTTACGTAGTCATGTATTTATTTGAGTCTTAATTTATGTTATTATAAGTTTTTGGTATTTTTTTTTATATAAATAACAATTCAATTGGATTCCACATTCATTGGAATGTCCTTTCTAAATATAAAACTATGGTTGTCGGAGTTCTCTACATTATCTATAATAATTATTAATATTTTTATGTTTTCCTATAATTATCCAGAATGTACAATTGCTTAACAACCCTAATAAAGATAATAGAACCTTACTAAGCACGACTTTTGTTACCTAATAATGTACGAAGGCTCTTGAATTTTGTTTGATTTCTCCGTGATCAACATTGGTGAAAATTAAGCACTTTTTGAAGGTAAATATTATGTGATTTTATTATCAATTTTAAAAGAACCTGTCCTTCAACGAAATAAATTATAATTAATAATTACAATGATGACATAGTTATACTACAGTTATAAGAAGTAAAGGCATACAAATTTGCATTGCCTTTTAATTAACTTTTCTATAATTAAACTATTATCCACGCCTAGCTAGTCTGGCTTACAAATTACGTATATCAATTTGCTAATGGGTTCATCATTTAGTGCGACGAGCGATAGCTAGATAGCTTTTATGAGGATTAATATGAATAAATTAGTGTTGTACTCTTACATTAATGATGTGACAAATACAGTCTGCCTAATAGGACCTTTTTTTACGAGGAGGAATCCATTTACGGACCTACCCGCCACTGGCTAAGCGACGGGCGTATGTGGGGCTCAGTACCACAATAGAGCGGCACTGAGAATACCCACAAAAACTCCCCGGTAACTCCATTGCCCTTCACGGGGGTAACATGGGTTCTGCGAAGCATTTCACCAGGTCAGGTTCATGCCTGATAGGACCTTAGAAGTTATCGACATTAAAAGCGTCGATGTTGAATACCATACTTGCACAAAAGCGTAACTTCAATTGCCCTGCTCCTACCACAAAAATGTCTTTGGACCCAGAAAAACCTGTTAAAGTATTTTAAAGTAATTCGGTGTAGTTATACAGTACGGTACAATATTAATACAGTAGAACTGTATTATTTAGTAGTATTACTGTAAAGATCTAGATTGTACATGCAAAGTTTTTAAAATAATGTTAAATTATTTGCTAATAAATTCGTTATTTTTCGTTTTTATTTTATTTATATTCGTTTTTATTTTATTTTATAATCTAATGGCAACATTTACAGTGAATTCCACTATTTCTTTCATTACGAACTAATTAAAAGATTCCACATGAATAAGTTCAGTAAAGTACCAATTCTCATACTGGCTCAGTAACTGTCTTCTTCCTTTAAACATATCATACAGGATTTCTTTTTCTAATTATTGCAAGAGTTGAGAATAATCAAAATAATAAAATTTATTTTACTCGTTACTCTGAAGCCATTGTTCAGTAAAATATAATGATATTGCACACTTTATATTTGCATTTTTCATGAAGGTTGATTGAAAAAGTTAAATTAGCGCCTTCACAGTGATAGCTATTCTGTAGCCACGTTTTATGTATGACATAAAACATGAAAGGAAATCACCGCGCTCCATACACCTGAAACTCTAATTCTCGCCGTCTTCCAAAATATTTCTTAGTTATAGTAAAATCTCGTTTAAACCTATAATAAAACTGTTATTTTCGTATGCGTCATAAAACTCGTGACGAATGGCCCAAAACTGCAGCTAAGAACCATTCTGGGTGGTCTCAGAGCCAATATAATACGGGTTTAGAGGTAATAACAAAGCTTGCCATACAAGCATCGAAGTTTTTGAACGAATGCCCAAAGCGAGAAGTTGTTTAAAATTACTCTTAGCTTTATTCATACTGCGTCGATTATATGATAACCGTTCTGATTTGTTTAGATGTAGAAAAAATACCGTCAAAAGTTTATTGCTAATTTAAATTATTTTCTTTTAATAATGATTAGAACCGTTAATGAAAGTTTAATTTTAAAAAAAAATTGAAATCTTGTTAGAACCTTTTTTATGTTATAGAATACTACATTTTAAAAACTAGAATATATTTGTATGTCACGATGAGTGTCAATAAAGTAGCTTAACTTAGTTTTGTCTGTAATTAATATAAAATATTTTCCAGTAAATAATCTATAACATAATAAATGTATAATTGCCTAGAATAAGATTTCATTAATATCATGAATCGCGTTTGATGATAAGTCGTGTAAAAAGAACAGTCGCTATCCGAGACGACGATGTATGTCAGTGGAATACTATTTAATGTAGCCTCACAATCATTCAATACAGTCTCAAATTTAACATACGTGAGCGCTGCTCTACCTAATACTCGTCTTAATAAATCCTTTAAACTTCTAATCAACCGCTCCCAAAAAATCTATTTATTAGTGTACTACCCACAACTGCAAACAAATGTTTTCGTCTGGCTAATGGTAAATGAAACTTTAATCTACAAAATGATGCTAATAGCACCTTGGACCCGGCTTGGTTTGTCAGTTCTGTGAACATGATAAGAGTGAGATGGAGTATTGTGACGGAAAATAATAAAAATGATGATAAATTTATCTATTTTTAAATTTTGCTTTAATTCATTGACATTTTTATGACTTGTGAGTGGAGGGACAATTTACTTAGTTCATTACCTACTCAATTCAGATCAAGACTAGCAAAAAATAACATTAAGTTGTAAGCCGGCCTATGATGGGTTTCAATATGCTACATCATCTCTCAACACTCTCCCCAGCGTAGTTAAAATCCCATCAGTGCCTCCAACTTAGGAGTAAAGAAAAAGTATTACGCAAAAAGGTTTAATTTTTATGTTACAGAGTCTGAGAGAAAAGGAAAAAACCTTTCCGAATTTACATCCTGATTTGGTCTGCAACAACAATTTATAGGTTCCTTTTCAGTTGCAGTAAAAATAAATATAAATAGTTAGTCACAATGGAATTTTGCGACAAATATATAGCACTGCTGAAACAGGGGAAACCCCAAAACGCGGTGAATTAAAATGCGCCTGCTCCAAAACAGAGCGCAGCCAAG
The DNA here is from genome assembly GCA_943193645.1 of Acentria ephemerella. Taxonomy (NCBI): domain Eukaryota; kingdom Metazoa; phylum Arthropoda; class Insecta; order Lepidoptera; family Crambidae; genus Acentria; species Acentria ephemerella. Next base: position 1,311,036 of record OW971886.1, on the reverse strand, counting down.
CGGTTGCCAAATGTGCCCAACTTTACGACACATACGGATCTGAATTGCAGCAGTACACGTCGCTTTTTACACTATAGTAGTGTAAAAAGCCATACATTATTTAAGGGTAAAACCCACTGAGGCGGTCCTTAGTAACTGGAGCATTACAAAAAAACCTTCCGATGCCGCCTAAGTGGGTTTTTCCCTTTAGAAATACAATAGACCAATACAATCAGTGTCAATTATTTGCAAATTATTATACAAAAGTAAAGAAAATTATAATTATTTGCCAAATTGACAAACCAAAGGAATCAAATCTAAAACACTCTTTATACTATTTAATTCCTTTTTTATGATCACACATCTTAATTATTTTAAACTGGTACAATTATCTTATACTATTGTATGATGTACAATCTTTAAGACAAAGACAACCTTTCTATGTCGTAGAAAAACAAAAAACAGTAAAAAAATCCTTTTTAAATCTAATACATAAATATGTCATGGATTTTAAACTCTAACCGGCTTGTATATGGTAAGTCTGTGAAATAGTCTTAGGCTATTTTAATAACTTTAGGTGATAAGGGTAACTCTGCAGATTTTTTCAGAAATCATTCAATGCCAAAGCAAGAAATTTGACAGGTCAACGTGTAATTTTTTTAATAAATCGATCTGTATAAATACTTCATCGTTTTTTCTTGAAAACGCGATGGAATTACGCTCCCTATGTTTTCAAATTTAGTGTTGATGTACGCGTATGTTTATTTTATGACATTGTTTCACGAAGTTTAATGTTCGACTCAATATAATGACACTGGAATGGCTCACTATGATAGAATTAATATTTTCTTTAGTAGACTGTGCCCATTTAACCCAATGTATGGGACGTACACGTAATGTTCGTCGTAATATATCCTTTATGCATGTGTATATTCGGTTGTGTATCTGTTGTGTATTATGGTCTATACTTCCTAACTCAAATGTGGTAAAAATTTGAGAACTGGTAATTTAATATAACTAATCATATAACTTAATACTGCTTACACTCACCTTTCTTCAGGTCCCTTTATCTTAAAAATATGGTAATTCAGTTTTTTTATTTTATTTATTAAGGCTGTCATAATTTACATTGAAAAATATACATTATTTTCATCCAATTATGTGATAATTTTGTTCAATGCGAAATAGTTGGCATTTGATACCATAAAAATATTCAATTTAGTTTTTTGAGCTTTATATAAATAAAGCTATATATTTAGCTATAATTTTTCCCAAACTAAAGTTATTCTCGTATCAACGACAAACAGACTGGTTAGTCATCTAACTTCGACCTTAGAAACTGACCTCATTGTGATAAAATTTTTAAACTAATCTAGAAAGGATTATTCCAAATATTGTGTATAAATAATTCGAACGTTTCCAGAAACAATAGAAAATGAAGCAACGACTCCAATAAATCATTTTAAATTAAATAACTTCTTTTATTGAATTATATTTGCTTTTTTAGTGTTTTTAATTGTCATCAGTGTTGCATTGTGAGGAGAAACAAATATTTTTTTTGTAAAAGTACACAAATATTTCTATCAGTGAATAACTAATTAAGATGATCCTCATGTAGACTGAAGATGGCAGTTGTCTCAATGCTAATGAATTTTAGTAATTCGTTTTCTGTCAAATAAGTCATAATTACAACATATCCCCTGATGGTTATAATACAAAATTTCCTATTCAGTATTAATTAATCTAATTAGCTTCTAGAAAGACTAATAACAATTTTAATTATATCAAAGCCCATTATCAGTGGGGATTTCCCCTTTTGACACATTACGCATAACCTACTATAACTTACTGTATCGTACTTCGGACCTAAAAATAATTATCATAAATATTCCATAAATATTTTCAGAATCCGTTAAAGGAGCCGCTCAATAGTTCTAAAGATAATCTATGTATATATACTGTGTATTATAACACAATTGTAAGTACAAATTGATAGTATCAATCAGCCAATGGTTATTTTAAGTATTCCTGTTCTATGATCTTTTCCTTAACTTTCACAGAGATTTTGTGACTCCCTTCTTTATCGCCACAACCAGAGCGTGGAATTCCTTACTAACACAAGTATTCCCTTCAATATGCAAACATGGGTTCCTTAGTAAGAGACATGAAAAGGCTCTTTTTGGGGCGGCCAGGTTGAGGTGTTAAGGTAGTGTGTCTCGTGCTGCTCTAGCTATCTTCGCATATAGACTCCTCTTACTGCTTGTAAAAACGTAGTTATAAAATAACGTTATCGAGTTTAGTCGCTGTGCTCAAATCACGTCCGCACAACGCATATCCTCTATTCTATTCTATTCTATCTCTAATAAGCGCCATTTATTCACGTATTTTAAAGGGTCGACTTTACGCCACTCGTTTGCAGCCTAATGGACGCGATAGTATAGCAACAGGGTACTTAATGTTACTTAACTTTCACTCAGAACGTGAGGTATTTTAGCCTTAGCTATAATAGCTGAGAGGACTGCCTAAGTTTATAGCTTTTAAGAAACTCGCTTTTTAAGTAAATTCTGACTTGCTTATTTTTAAAGACGATTGAAAAGATTAAAAGATGTTTAGTTTTGGTTCAATATAACAATATCATATAACAGATTTATAGAAACTGAAAATTATATGAAAGTAACGTTTTACTAAAAACTATGTATATATTTATATATATATATATTTATTTAACGTTAATCTAAACCATCTGTTCCTTAATCTACCTGGGGGGGTCTTGTCCTGAGAAGAAGAAGCAATAAACTCAGGTCATCATAATGGTTGGTAAAACCAAGGTTTGTAAAAAAAACTTTCGTTAATACAGTGCTTTTTGAATTAATCAGGACCAGCTAAGAATAGTGTTATCCACAACAAATAGCCGTGCCACTTAACCTTCTCGGGAGTGATCGGGGTAAAAATCCTGACATTCCTGGATTTTTAATAAAAATATTTTGAGCGAGATCTCTGAATCAGTTTTTATTCTAAATGATTCTGAGTTAGAACGTCAATTGAGACGGAGTACATGAGAATGAAAATGAATATTAGGAACAACTTTTTGTTCGGATTTGACAGCAGAACGAAACCACGTGGTATATTTCGGTACATATTTGTACAAGAGAAACTTAATATACAAGTTTTATATAAAACATGTATACAACGTTATTCATGTAGTATTTCTATAAAACTCAAAACGAGTTATTCAGAATTAGTAACGAAATATATAACTATTTATATTTATTCAAAAAGAATTATATTTATTTATAATTATCAATACAATTGTGTTCATATGTTTTCCCTGTTCATTTATTACTGTACGTTTCAAACCACTCAAGCGGTTTGAGTGCTCTGGTTTTGATTACGAATACAAAGACTATCATGAGTGTTGATATCTGATGGCTCAGCATAACTTTTCCTCCTTCGGAAACTACTTAAATTCACTTTTTATATATTACATATATAGTTTATTGTTCAACTTTTCACAATTGCTCTTAATAAATGTACATAATAGTCAGAACATCCCAAAACACTTATTATTGTTTCATAATTTTTATTAATTCGTAATGTAACAAACATGGGAGAAGTTCCCTATTATTGTTACTAGGCTACTCACAAGATCGCGATGTCCCTTTCCGCGTAAGCGTGGAAAATTGCGATTAGGGCTGTCGAATCAGCTGTGTTACATATATTATTTTATAGTCCATGTTTTTAATATACAAGACGAGCATGATAATTCAATTAAACTGTGATCAAATATAATAAAATTGATAATAATATTTTTGGCTTAAGTCCACACCATGTTCAGATACACATACCCGAGTTACGATCGTAAACAGCACAGATGGCGTCACAGTCACACTAACCTAAAAAATTTCAACAAACATATTTTGAATAGCAACTTTTTTGAAGGCCTTAACAGATACTTAGACAACAATTCGTCATGGTTAGCAGCCTTAGTCAATAGAAAATCTATTGTTCTAATATATGAGCAATACAGTTCGCAGATAAAATATTCAAAAGTATTTTTCAAATCTTGTAAATATTACACTCATACGATGTAGAAATTTATTTTTGGGCAAATCCTCTCTCTGATTAATTTTAACGTATGAAGGAACTCTTTTGTGCTCATTCACCGTAAATTGGTATTTTGTACTTCATTTGAACTTCACACGAACAGAAGCTCAAATGAAGATCAAAATTCCTGAGTAGAGCATTAAGAGTACTTTAAAAAACCGTTTCCGTTATATTCTATTTATTTATTTTATTGTTAACCTGTCGTGCAATCTAGACACAGTTGAATTTCATACCATAATTCCCGGGAGTATTTCGCAGCTCAACAAGCATCTGAAACATTGAAGGTGCACTTAGTCAAACGCTTTATCACAAACTGCGCATTTGGAAACAGCACTTGATGAGTTCTTAGAATGGTGTGAATGTAAAACTGAATACTTAATCATGAAAAATATGGATATTTATATAAAATACAGGAATTGTGATCGACAGATTATATAATTTACTTCTAGACACATACGTCATTTATGTAAAACTATCTTGAAAAGTATCGCGCCTCAATAAATTAATTTTCATTTTTAGTAGCTAAATATTTGCATTACCCCCAATTCCGTATACCTACGTACCAAATTAAAAAAACTTTTATTCCAATTCATTAAGAAAGGAAAGAATGACTTAAAAACGTCAAGTTAGTTGACACTTAGCAATCCATACACGTTTGACTTATTTTTATAGTCATGTTTTATGATACGCATTATGATAATGCAAAATCCTTATAAGTCTACATTTCATAAATGTCAATTGACGTCTCCAATCATCTGTCATAGCTTGTATTGTACTGAAAGAGGTAAGACTCTTTCATAAATTAAATTTAGTTCGTGTACAACGGAATGGAGGCCATTCTACTTATAACTATATAAACTAGTCAAATTATTACCCTATTGTCCCATATTTAATGGAAATAACATGAAAACATATTTTTGATACGGTTTATATGTAATTAAAAATTGAAAGGAAATTGAAGAAAAAAATTAAGAAAAACTTTGATCTTTGGTTAAGATTGGGTAATCAAACACCATTGTTTGTCTATTTATTCAGTCTGTAGTCTGTATGTCCATTTCTTCAGTCTGCAAGCTGTATGTCCACAAAGTCAGTCTGTAGGCTGTATGTCTATTTATTCAGTCTGCAGGCTGTATGTCCATTTATTCAGTCTGCAGGCTGTATGTCCATTTATTCAGTCTGTAGGCTGTATGTCCATTTATTCAGTCTGTAGGCTGTATGTCTATTTATTCAGTCTGCAGGCTGTATGTCCATTTATTCAGTCTGCAGGCTGTATGTCCATTTATTCAGTCTGTAGGCTGTATGTCCACAAAGTCAGTCTGCAGGCTGTATGTCCACAAAGTCAGTCTGTAGTCTGTATGTCCATTTATTCAGTCTGCAGGCTGTATGTCCACAAAGTCAGTCTGTAGGCTGTATGTCCATTTATTCAGTCTGCAGGCTGTATGTCCACAAAGTCAGTCTGTAGGCTATATCCGACCACAAAATAGTGTGCTCCATAAACTATATTTAATTCAGTTTATATTCCTAATCTTCTTGTTTTAGAAAAAACAGTAATAATAAATAACGTGCATATAAACGTCAACCCTGTTTTAATTAATTATTATTTTATGAAGAAAGTATATAATGTGGAATATAAATTATTATGAATATATAAAAGTTTTTTTTAATCGCCTGTTTGTAACCTAGCAATATTTCCCAGGAATCAGCACCAAGTCGTACGAAGAAAATAATTCGATAGCGGCTCCGACCGTTCACGCTATATTGGAGATTTCACACGCCAATGATCGGATGGGAAAAACAGATTATTTTTAGATTTATAAACACATGTTAAATGTGAAATTGATTCAGGGTAGTAAAAGAAAAATAGTATTTTATGTACTATTTTTCTATTTTACTATTTAATAGCATTAGTTATTTGATAAATAAATTTAACCGTCAAAGCAGAAAATGAATTAATATATCACAATAAAATCTAATAGCATATCTAGTTTTACTTCATCCTGTACCATAAACACTGTTCTCATCGCCTATTAATTCATTCACAAAGAGAGGACAGTAAATTAAACAACCAATTAGAGCTCCTTAAAAATTCTCCACAGGATGTTCCTAAAAGGTTTTTTAAGCAACACTTTTAAATTGTTTTCAAGTTGTATTAGTATGCGAGCTCACGGGCGCCTTGGTATACGGTCCATCGATTTATGTTCCCGTAATTGAAACTTGTCTTTGGGTTCTTGAGATAAAACAACATAGATTAAAGACAACGCTAATTCAAAATTGGTATGTATAGGAGCATTTTTAATTTTAATATTGGCTATTTCACAATAATTTTGTTTATTACCATATTTTTAAAAGCTTATCGAATAAACCATTCGATTTATTATATGATAAAGAGTGAAATATATTGTCAATCCATTTATTTAACCCATCACTATTAAGCTCCATAGAGTCGTGATTTGTTATATATATCATAGACTACGTAAAGATCGCTTATGATCATATAAAACGTAACTGAAATCCCAATAACCCTACTTAAATTTCCAATTACCTGTTCAAAATTTTGTCCGACGCTAGATCATCAGAATTAGTAAATAGATTTCACTAAATTATGGACCTTCCAACACTAATGTGTCACAATGTATTAAACAAAAAGGGCCTAAAATATCCGATGAAAATGATAATTTCTTGACCAGCCATTTTTAATAAAATACAATAAACGACTACGACAATCTTTCATATTTATTTATATATTGTTAAAGTGATAATCGTAAAGGATTACAATGTTAAAAGTTACGTTATAAATAGACTTAAAATTTTATAATATAATAAAAAAACAAAGGAAATATGAAAGATTTTTTTGATGTAATTTTATTTATAATTATTAATAGTTTAACTATGTTTCTGTTATCGATACTTATCCCTGTATATATAAAAGAGATAGACTGAGATGATGTTTGGTGGTAACAGCAAATACAGTCAGATGATATTTATATCTTAAACATATACAGTATAATACACAATTTTAAACTCTCAAAAACCACAATAATGTCATTTATTTTTACATGAATGGATTTTAACATTTTTCAATCAATTCTTAATAACGTGTCTGAAATAGGACTGAGTGACGAATAGATGCCAGAAATTTATACATATGTGTACATATATGTACCAAAGATAAATAAAATATTTTGACTGTGAAACGAGAATAATATACACACATATTATTGTATGTGTATATTATGGGTTTTTCTTCCAAACAGAAAATGTGATTGATTCGTCAAATATCAAAATAAATTACAATCACATTATTCCGAGTAACACTATCGTTGACAGACTTAATTGTGTTTGAATTGGAACCTTTTGGTTTACAAAAATAATACACATATTCTTTTTATACACCTAAGAATTAATCATTCACCTGGCATATACTAACACAAGAAGTATAGTCATTAAATTATTTTGTATAGTAATTTTATTATTACTTATTGGATCGCCACTATGTAGGGCCTGTGGGCACACCGAACAAATGGAACACATCCTATGTAATTGTGATGCTCTTGCTAGGAAAATGGGTCTCTTTGGACTGGGCTATCCCAGTCCTCAAGATATAAGGCTGCTATCTCCGGATGTACTTAGTAAGTAAATCTTGGAGGTATTCCAGGACAGCGGTCAGTAGGATTAGGTAAGCACATAAGATCCCATTGGGTCGACGTGCTCCGGGAGTAATAATCCTGGCCCTACATCAAGATAAGATAAGATAGTAATTAAATACAATACAAGAAGTTGGATGAAATAGATTTCAATATTAGATTTAAAGTATTTTAATTGTGTATGAATTCTGTTAAAATTCCTTTCTCATTAGGTGATGATTACTGAAGAGCTTTTTGGAGGTTTCTATTGACTTTAAAACTAGTTAAAATAGAAGGACTTATAAAATAAGCAACTAACGACGATCCACGCGCAAAGAAACAGCCTATGAGTTAGTTATAAATAAACAAGTCAAGCCCAAAACATGTCTGCTGCCTCCCGCATCATTTTCTTGACGTCGTCACGACAGCACATCAAACATAATTAACGAGCCTCGGAGCATCCATCAGTTTCCACTCGATTTGCCAACTTAATCCAATGACTTGCAATATGTTTGTTTGAGGCTCACCCTACGGCGGTCTTGATTGTTGTACTCGTTTGGAAACTCACAAAAAATATCAAGCAAGAATAAACATAGCTTAAAAGAATTGGGTATCAGCACGCAATGTTTTGGTGATTGTATATTGAACCCCTCCAAAATGTTGACGAATATATACATATAAGGTTTTCATATTATGTTTATTTACAGACTTAACTATTAAACTGGATAATCTTAAGTATGTTTTCGGTTAATTATAAGAAGCTATTTACAATATTTCGATAGTTTAAAATCTCGCGAGTAAAATTACAAATTTACGGTGTCAACAATAATGTCAAAGTCAAAGTCAAAATAACTTTATTTAAATAGACTAATTTACTAAGTTCTTTTAAATCGTCACAACAGGGAATATGAGAAAAACAAATAAATATAATTAAAGGCAATAGTCATAACTTTAACTGGGTATCAACCGGGCATTTTCAAATTGTCCCAGTTATAGTATTTAAATATGTACTAAATAAATTGTTACTTTTAATTTTAAAATAATATTTATTTTAAAATTAAAAATAACACTAGTATGCATATTCCCAATTAACCCAATGTGGAGACATTATATAACTTACAGTTTTTTAATTTATGCCCTAAAGAGAGTTGAATTACACATTTGTCACATTCAAAATGACAACGGACGCGCGAATTGGACACAAATTAATGATAATTGTACATTTTCAACTTTCATTGCAACATTTTCAGCTTCATGAAAAAATTGTACTGAAAAGAACTTTAAGCAAAGGATAACGCGGATTGATAACAATTATAAATAACCATAAATGTAATCAATTAAATAAAATATTTTATGAGTAAGCTTTTATATGACACCCATCAATATATAACACACCACAATATATGCTTAAAGCTTTTCGGCTATCATTACACCATATTAGCTGTGACTCAAACTTATATACATTGATTATAAATGGACCTAGATTCCGATGAAATTACCAATTGTATTGTTGAGATGAATCCTTCCACAGATGCTTCATTATATTATCATTATATTAAATGAAACATTGTAACATATAGTTTTAGTTGTCACGTTTAATCTGCTCCAACGAATTAAACAAATTTCCCATTTTTTAAAATGTCTCAAAGTCAAAGTCAAAAATAACTTTATTTAAATAGACTTATTTACTAAGCTCTTTTAAATCGTCACAACAGGGAATATGTAAAAGAAAATAAATAAATATAATTATAAAGGCAATACTCATAATTTTACTGGGTATCAACCGGGCATTTACTAATTGTCCCAGTTATAGTATTTCAATATGTACTAAATAAATTGTTAGTTTTAATTTTAAAATAATACTTATTTTAAAATTAAAAATAACACTAGTATGCATATTCCCAATCAACCCTACTACCGCTTCGACGAATTAGTAGCTGCAGAGAAGAAGCGGCGCAAGAAACTCTCAGCCTTTAGTATTTATAATGACATTTACAAATCAATTATGTCATTATGTATTAGTATTATAAACATATACATGTTTTGTTTTACAGTGCATTAAAAAATATATTTTTAAATATTGCAAAATATAATAAATAAGTGCAGAGAAGCAAATTATAGTGGCCACAAATTTTTATCTTTAAAATAATCTTCTACCTTGTAATACCCCTTTTTCATCAAACAACTTTTAATAGTTGACTTAAATTTATGCAGAGGCAATTCAATAAAACTTTGTGGTATCATATTGTACATTTTTATACTTATTTCTATAAAACAATTACCGGTCTTATGCAGTCTGTGGCTTGGAAAGGCGAGCTTATGCTTATTTCTGGTGTTGAAGCTATGGCAGTCTGAATTTCTAAGAAAAGAACCACTGTATTTACGTACATACATAATACAATCAAAAATGTATTGAGACGCCACGGTTAGTATGTTAATTTCCTTAAATAATTCTTTTAGCGAGTCACGTGGTCTAAGGTTGTATATTGCACGAATGGCTCTCTTTTGAAGTACAAAGATCGTCTGTATGTCAGCAGCGGAGCCCCACAACAGTAGACCATACGACATTAAGCTGTGAAAATAGCTGAAATAAACTAATCTCGCCGTTTCCACATCAGTAAGCCGTCTTATTTTTCGAACTGCATGCGCAGCTGAACTTAATCTTCCTGCCAGAGCCGTAATATGTGGTATGTCTTAACTCTAATATCTATATATGAAAGAAAAATACTTTGCGTTGATTTTTATTTTACATAAACTAAAATTTAACTAGCACTTTTAAATTGAAATAGATTTATATTCTCCATTGCAGTAAACATTTCTCTATTGTTTAAAACTCACACAAATGTCAATGTGCTTAACCTAAAAGTGGCCTTTTGAGGTTTTTTTAATGTCGATTCAAAAAGACGCTTCAAATATAATCAAGCCTGTTCAAATCGAAATAATAGGGTTTACTTAACAGAAAATTGATTCAGTAAAATTTCAAAATAAATTACAATCTAATTATTTAGTATCGTCCTGTCCAATCCTAATATTACTGAAGTAAAATATCAGCACAATGCTATCATTGACAGACTTCACTGTGTTTGTTTAATTTCGTTCCATTTGTAACTAAAATGTGTAATATGTTATAATGATTATTAGGAATGCAAAAAATCTATTTATGGTCTAATCTTAATTTTTTTTTATTGTGCCTTAAGTAAAAAGTAAAAGTAAGTGCAATTTTTGCAAAAACAAGCGGTAATCAAGACAGCTCCGCAGAAACATGTTCTCCTGAACAAGGTGCGTACGGCTAAGCAGTTATAACATAATAGTATGATATTCCTCACACTGATACCTATTATCTAACCCATTAACTATAGAACTAAACTTATACAGGCCGGAAAAAGACTGTGGTTGTAGGAAAAGTACCCTTAATATTGATAACTGCAAATTGTACTGAAAGTAAACATTCCTTTATTTTCAAAACTAATTAAAACTGCATTTAAAGATTTTTAAAAAATCACCTGCTTGAGTCTGGAATCGAATCGGTGAAATGAGCAATAATAGCGTATTTTATGATATCAACAGAAAGACTCATTCATAAGGATCAATTTCTTGATTCTTGATTAAGACTTCAATCTTAAATTAAAGAAAGACCAAGAAAAAAACTACTTACTATCTAGAAAAAATAGTTCTCATAATGGGACCAATTTTCACATACACACAAACTTATTCTTCGACTAAATTCGCTACGTGTAACCTTTTGTATCGAGTTACATTGAATATTTAAAACGATTTTGAATACCTGTACTGACCAGTAGGATCTTTTATACACCAAATTCTTTAAATCAATTAACTTGTTTGATGGCGGTTATACTGTTATATAAATCCACAGAGTAATAAAAATTTCAACAGCCTCTGTGCTTTTAATTCAATGTAGTTAGCTTCCATTAAACTGTAACGAGTATTGTAACTCTATTAAAATAATTAAAATCAACATGTTTTCAACTGATGACTTGGGACGTAGGTTAAATACTATCAGAGCAATATTATGTGTTATATCTTCAAGTTAACGGCTGAATTCAATATTATATCATCAGATAGAGATAGTTCTACCATAGCTTAGAGTAAGATCGGCTATTTTAGTAAAATAATAAGGAATTATAGACAATAAAACTTAGTAATATGCTGTGGTTTTAAAAACAGAAATCAATGGATTCCTTAAAGTACAAACAAGGAAAGCTTTGCACTACAGTTTAGTGTGCAATCACTTTGAATTTGCCAAGGTCGCCTGGAATCCAGAATCGAGATATCTCGCTATCTTGATTATACCCGCTGAAAAGGCACTTATTATAGCTCTTCTGGTACTAGTCATAAAGAACCTTATCGCCAAAAACTTTATTATTTGGAAATAATCAACTTCGCGTGACTGTCGCTTGGTTGTTGTTTGATGATTTGCACAAAATCTTTAACAATTATATAAAAAGTATGAAATTTCTAAGCGAAACATTTAAATGTTCCATACACAGACGTCTTATCCGAAAGTTATTTAGTATTTCGAAATGTACGAAAAATCTGGACTGTCATTGTCAGTTATGTAGAATTTATCGATATTTTTGGTGACTCACTAACGATGTTCAACGCGAAATTGTTGCCCTTCACTAGTTAGTCCTCATCTTCACGTTTTTTTTTTAATTTAAAGGCTTAATAAAATTAACTTCGTTTGATTTTATTATTACTTTTAAAAGGATTACAAGCGAATTTTGACAAATGTCAAGAATAAATAGATCTTACAATTTCATGCACTTAAGAAACAACAGATTGACATTTTCTAGCGTACAATATTAATATTGTGGAATATAATATTTATTTAATTTGTATTATAATTAAAAAAATCACAATAAATATATACATATATATGTACATATTTAAATATTTTTTCGTATTTCCTATGTAGTTATGTAGCTTTAGGTAAGTATTTCTGATAATCTATGAAGCAGTGAATAGCAATCCTAATAAATAGAAAAAATGTTATTCTTGCCCCTGATAACTACTAAAATTTACGAGCAGCAAAGTTTAGGCAACTTTCTCTGTCCCGATCGGACGGGATACCGGAGACATTCCTCTGCAAACAATGTCTGGAAAAATGTTTATTGTCATACTCAGTGAAATGACGCAAATTCTCGGACGAGAATCCCCTAAAGTTCTTCTCTTTTTAATCGCAAGGTTCAATTTAAAATAATTTTCACTTAATCAACAGAAAAAGACAAATTTTCATTCCCGTTCTGATTATTACTATAAGTTACATAGAATCTTAAACATAAGAATAATAGTAACAATAATTGATATTGGTACACAGTACACTGAATTAATGAACCCGAAAATGCCGTCTATACGTTAATTATTGGTTGAATGGAAGAGATTTCTCTCTAGAGATTTCTTTCAGCAAAGTTTTTTGCCTTTGTGTCTTCATGTTTAATTTGCTTCTGTGTTTTATATGTGTAGTAATAAAGGATATAGTAAATTTAAGAACACTCACTTACACATACAAGAATATTATAATTTTAAAGCATATTTAGCTCATTATCTAAGGGCTTCAGATGAAAATCAACGGGTAATTTGCTATCATTATCAATCCAAACGAGGTGAGTACTAAGTAGCTGTTTGACTAAGCTTTTTACCGGATCTGACACAAAGCTCTTATCTCTAAGCTTCCGCATATTTAGCGGGTTATAAATTTCCTACACGAGCGCAGAATCCATGTTCTCACAGATGACTGTGCTTAACTGGAGCTGGGATATACACTTTTTATTCATATAATTGATATGCTTCTGTGGAGAAGAAAACCTGAAGGTAGCGTGTTCATGTCACGTCGGGGTCACCAATATATTAATTTTCCGACGATATTAAGTTCGCTTGGGGACTGCAGCCCGACTGAAATATCTCGGACCTTGCGTATAATATGTAATGATATGTCTTGCAAACTTTGTATGTGGGATTCAGGCTTCGCATTACGTATTGTGACATTTCAATGTGTGTCTCAGCTCAGTGTTAGGTTGTTGAATATAAATGTCTTTGTAGTCCTATGACGTAGCCACTACATTACCATTAGAAAAAACTTCGTTCGGCTCTCAGATTCCGAAATATCTGAGATCTGGGAGTTTGGATCTGTTTGGATGCGAGAAAAACAAAAAACTTTTCTTAATATTTAAGAACTTAGATACTTATATTTTGAGATGTGCTTAGCTTCAAGGCTTTAATAAGAAACCGGTCGTTAAAGAGATATTTCTAAAAAAAACTAACTTAGTATTTTATGTAGCCTTGTCCGGATTATAACGGTAAACGCTTCAATTATTAATCTTCCTACGTGTACCAAGTATTTAAATAAAGAGGAATTATGCAAGGCAATAATTTCCAGCGGCTTCTGCGGTAAGCTGATCCAATCATTCCCAAATTATCTAATTTCATCCAACCGAAGGCTTTCTAAATATCAGTTTAGAAAGGGCTTTTGTTATGAATTCAAAATGAGGTCCAATAATGTTGTTTCGCCCAAAACGCCGGGGGATGAGAGGTGAAGTGCCCCCTTTCCCTTGTAGTTTAGGTTGTTATACATTTTAAAGGTTCCTCTTGTACAGAATTAGCTTTACATTATCATACTGAAACCTTGTGATGCTGTTTCAATTCAAATTCATCACGGAGAAACGGTGGTACTTTAGTTTGAAGCCCAAATATTATCGTTATAATTTCTAATAAGTTTACGTAGATCATTCAAGGTATACCGATCAGCCAGAAATCTCAGTTTGAGTGATATTTCAAATTATATGACAACGAAGATTATTTTCGCAAATTCGATTTTTGAATTTTTTCGATCATGTAATGCATGGCGTATTCATTTGAATTGAGTATGTACCGCTACCATATTAAAATTTACTCAGATGTTATAAATCTAAATTTGTAGAGCGTTGTCTAAGCCTACTGGTTCAAGGTCAAAATTATACGCTGTGTAAAAAGAAATAAAGTCTATAATAGCTCACTCCCACGAAAAGTATATAAAATCAACTTTTCTTACTTTTTGCTTCCTACAAAACTGAGCTGATTCATCACTTATTTCATTAAAAATGCTGTGTACCTATATTTTTATTTATAGCAAAATTATTACAATAATGGCTCAAATTCACTTTACTTTTTTTAATTATTTGGTGATTGTATATTCTATAAAAATTGTCATTTCGAATGAGAATTCTGAATTTAAGAACGCTAATTGATTTCATAATTAATGCTTCTTTAAACACAATTTATATAACCTTCATTAAATGTAAATTCTTTGCTTATGAACTTGGCGCTTTGTATGGGAGGAATACAAAGTAGTTTTTTTTTAATATATTTAATTAATCAATATATGCACCATTGTGCATATATTGATTAATTAAAGTCTAAGCATAGGTAGTGCATTCATCCCTTTGTTTAAAAAATCCATGGAGGTGAGAATAAAATCTCTGAAGGTGGTTTACTTGTTAAAGTTATCCTAATTACAGAAAATGGTAATCTGTTTGCAACTCCGCGGAGTACGGAAGATATCGCAGACATTCTAATTACAGTTCCATCGTGTATGGCCAAGCGTTGGTCAGCGTTGGTAGCGGAGGTCATCCAGCCTCGGTTGTTTAGCTACTAGTTCTTCCATTATTATCTGCAGTTGCTGACAATTGATATCTGTCGTAATTGTTAGGTCACATTTCAGAAAGCAGTGAGCGACACTGGCGCTAGTCCATCAAAATTCACAACTAACTTTTACTGAGTCAATTTTCGCTTGGGGCAGGATTTAGCTGGTTCTCCGGGGTTCAACCATTGCGACGAGCGCTTCCGATTAGCGTAAGGGATTCACACTTCATCACAGATGAAGATCTGATTTTAAATCCCTTCAATATTGTGTCGGCAATGTAACGCAGCAGTCGACGTGTTTTCTGGTTTGAGTCCTTTAATTCATGAAGTACCCACCTTATAAACTTTTTTACTTGCTTCACGAACAGTTTTATCATTCACACCGAATCCTGCAACTAACCATTAAGTGGTTTGAGATGGATCCGCTTCCACATTAACCTTCAATTCTTCATTATACACTTAGGTCTGAGTCCGTCCACGGAGCTCGTTCTGAAGGTCCAAATTTCCACAACGATGACGATGGAACCAAAAACTTTACGTAAAATTTTTGCCCTACAGATCGTTAATCCTTCGAGCTGTTTCTACAGCACTGATGTTACGGTAAAACTGGTACTCGTAAATATAGCGATATTTCATGTTTTCCATTGTGCAACATGAACGACGCCAAAGAAAATACTAACGAAAAGCAAATGAACAATTATATCCAAACTCAAATGTAATAGCTAATTTATTGGATTTAAAAATTTGAATGTCCTCATTCAAATTTTTTAACTAAAGAGGAGACATTTCGGGTCAAAGTGGCCAGTACGACAAAACGCCAATTTAATTTATGTATGAATTAATGTAATTCAATTTATGTACAGATAAAGATAATTAAAAATAAAAAAATGTATAAAGGTATTGCTTATTTCTACTAGAAATCTCTTCCAGCAGCCTTCATATGGGAAAGGGAGTATGTAAGAACGTAAAATGTTTCAGTTAAAACCATGCTTTTTCATTTGGGACATAAGTGAGAGATCGCATATTATGATATGAACGAAGGAAAGAAAAACATGGTTTAAAACGCATTTCAACTTAAGAATTGGTTTAAGTTGAAACGCGTTTATAAGTTCTTTAAAAATAGCTATACCCATTCTATTTGTTTTCTTTAATACTTAATAAAAGTCAAGCAACCGCAAGTTAAAAAATTAAAAAAAAGAAACAAAGCGTAATCTAATTTCGCCATCTATAATTATTTCAATCTTGCCAAAAATACCTTCAAGAAATATCGTAAAACATTCATAATGTCAGTAATAAGCAAAAAATGGTCGCAATAAAACGGAATTTTCGGTTCCAGACGAGGCCCGTTGCCAAAATAACGTCAGCTCAGATATAAATTCAGATTAAGCGAGCTCACTGATGTGCACAGCTAAGTCGCGGAAACTTTAACGTCATTATTAATATTTGCTTTTCGAACTTTGTGGTTTATAACAAACTAGCTGTACCCGCGACTTCGTTCGCGTGGATATCTAACAATAACATGTCGAACGTAGGTGTGTAGGTTACATCATTTTACTTGAGTGTTTATTAGTAAGTGTATTTATTCACGTTCATATCTTGTATTTAAAAAAAAAATATTATTAAGACTTAAGTTTTAGTAATATTTTAATTCTATTAAAATAACAAATCTTCTTATCTTCATTCTTCTTCTTCTTTCTTCTTTCTTTCTTCTTCTTCGTTCTTCTTTTATTGTATTTGTTAACAAATATATAAATAACAATTACTTTTTGGTGTTGTTTTACTAATATTATTACTTTGGATTGCTTCAGGATCCAGACTAAATAATTAATGAATGATTTAACTTATTATGTATAGTTTTATTTTATATTCAGTACACATAATTCCAGTTATAACACAGACAGAATGTGAAGACATCACAAACATTTATAAGGCTTATACAGCGTTAAATAAACTAACAATTTTAAAAAAAACCATCATGTGGTTCTGATCATTTTTGATTAATTTATATCTTAAAAGCCCATTGAATATTATTTCTATAAAGTATAGAGTCAATTGACGACCTTTTAAATATTAAAGAGTGTCAAGTGATCCAGAAGTTTCCCCTTGGTATGTCCTTGAAGGTCATGCCCAAGAAAGGTCACACATAACGCCAGATAACCCCCACTGCGCAATTAGAAAATATTAAGTTAATCCCACCATTACAAAACTTGTTTACCCTACCAATTATTTGCATTATATATTTTAAGCCTGCCCAGCATTCGTATAACTCGGAACTGTAATGGAAACCATATATAGAACTTTCCGCCACCCCGTAATTCTTATTTATATTCTGTATTTCGTCTCTTTTTAGTTGCCGTTCCCAGCGCACGAATTCACACGTTCTAGTAATGTGTCACACTGAAGTCATTTCATGGGAAAATAATGTTACTATCACAGAAATGCTGCCTACTCTCTAAACTAATAGAGAAAGGACTTGGCAGATTCTCATTTCGTGAAGTTTATGTTTCTATTTAATATTTAGTTTAAGGCAAAATAAACACATCGATTAAAATGGTGAACAGTAAGCACAAAGGATCGGCTTTCGCAACTCAATGTCTTCTAGCAGACCAGCAAAGTTAAGAAAGACGGTATGTTTACAAATAAAAGAAATATAATATATATAGCTATTAAACATGCAATTACATAAATATGAATCAATAGCGAGAAGATTTATAGTACTTCTTTACTCTTCTTTTGAAGCAGTATTAGGAGAGTCACGCATTTCCGCTGGCAAAGCGTTCCATAGACAACATAAAGCGAGCGAAAGCGACCAAAAAGGGAAAAGTGGTCATGGAGATAGGATGGGGAGGAGGGATTATGAAGAACGTTATACAGAACGAAGAAAATCTAGCATTCTTGTGGAGTGGAATAGGAAGACATTTTAGTTGCGTGCGAAAATGAAGAGGTGGGCTTATTTCCTCTACCAAGCTATTTCATTTTGTTCCAGAACTATATGTAACTTTTTTAGCTCTAGAACACGAACCTCCAAGAATTCTCGTCCTTCTTTAGATTATATTTGTGAACAATAAGGAATATTTGTATTGCAGAAGTCCTTTGTAATGAGATCGGGTCATCAAATTTTAAACTCGCGTCTAACATCACTAGAGGTAGGTGTCCAACAATTTCGCGAGACAGAAAATTTACTTAAATGTAAAACAAGCAGTTACTTCAAGCTAAATTATTGAGATTAACTCCTTGCGGCGCCGGCAGGACCTCGGGCGGGAGTTAGGTGGCTACTAATTATTTCCCGCTATTTTCTAATTAACATTACTTCATTAATACCGGAGACTAAGTGCGCAAAGTTTTATTGTAAAATATATTATTTTACTTTATAAGTACATACCAAAATTGATAGTACAATCTTTGCTTAATCGTTAACGGGAAATTATTTGTAAGTTAATATACTAAAGCCATAGCTTTTTCGCTTATTGTAAGCGAACTCCTTTGGCCATCGCGAAATCGAGGGATTGCTTCAATTAATTGACAAGTGTTTTATATTCCTTTCTTAAGCTATTCGAGTATTTTTAACAAGCAACAAACAGACAGACAAGTCAACAATCTTACGGTCACCCAACTAACTTTGACCTTAGAAACTTAACCCAAAAAACGAAAAAATTAAAAAAAACTATTTTAGCACTAACTGCAATATTTTTTTTGCACTAAACTAAAATATTAACAGACACGATAGAAAGAAAAAAAAAATTTAATTGAATAACTTCTTACCTAGAATAACTATTGCCTTTTAAATGTTTTAAAGTCATTTTAGTTTAATAGAAAATGGTGGTGTATTAACACTTCGAAATTTTGGAAAAAATAATACATTACATGAGATTCACAGTACTTACATTCAGATGTCGTTAAATATATTAAATACATATTTATAAACCATTTTATAGATCTGGTAAGATATATACAAATATGATATTGGCCCGGATTCCGTTGTACAAGGACTAAATGAAATTTAAGCTATTCGCATCTCTTTCATGCCAATTCAATAACAAGAGATAGAATGAGTTTAAAGGAATGTCAAGTGAGTTGACACTTAGACAATCCATACACTTTTGGCATAAAAACGCTTAAGAGCCGCCATTTTAGAAATGTCAAATGACGTCACTATCATCTGTCTTTTTTTGGTTGTATTGTACAGAAAGAGTAGTACTGAACTTAAATTTAATTTAGTTCGTGCTAGTGCACGGAATCCGGGCCAATATCATATTTGTTTATATCTTACCGGATCTGTAAAACTCTTTAAGTTGGGATTTAGAGATTCAATTTCACGGGAGAATAATTCAGCTGATGCAGTGGTTTAATCCAAACTACAGACTTAGGAATAAGTAATGGCGTCGATCTGTCAGCGTTAGCTACCGTGAATCGAATAGGTTTACCATTTCTGAATATTTAATTTCTTATGCTCAAGATCAGAAGAATCAGAATCAAATTACGTCTTAAATAAGATTTAATGATGTTACGTATTCAGAGATAGTATTTGATAATGCCTAGAGCACACGCAACCAATTTTAAGCCGAAAAGGAAAACTGATCTGAGTGTTTAGACCAGATGCATTTCAGTAATCGCAAGTGTAAAAATGTATGGGGTGACACATAAGCTCTCGCTTAGCAATCGATTGTGAACGTCAAATCCAATACATTATTCATTTAGTGATTCGATTCCGATTATCGAAAAGCTTCTCGTCTAGACCCACTGTTTTCTGAGTTGGCGTTTAAACAAGATCAAATGCTACAGTTGTGGGACTCACCTCTCCATATAATGCTCAGTTAGTAGAAGACGTAGTTCAAGTATGCCCATTTATTAAAATTCTAGTTTTTTGGTAGAATTTTATTGGTAAATTACTTTTTTGGTAAAATTTTAGCAAAGTTAAATTTTTATTTTACTTTTTAGACGGCCGTTTAGTTGAGTGGTCAGTACCCCTGTATTTTTAGTTAGTGGTCCCGAGTTCGAATCCAGGACGAAGCAGATATTTTTTGATGTGTAGTTAATTTATTTAGTTAATGTTTGTAGTATATTTCTCAGTTGTCTAATATCCATACCACAAGCCTTTAATGATGCTTACTTTGATCTAGATAATAGGTAAGTGTGAGAAATATTATTACTATTATTATTATTTTGTAGAAAATGGACATGCTCCGTTAAAAATTAATATATAATCTGATGTATACATCATGTTTGCAATACTACGCCAAACATCCATTTTATGTAATAGTGCAATAAATAAGAATTTCTGGCAAACGAAATATCTTTAAAAAAGTCTTTATCTTTTTTATCTCTTTTTTTTCTTTTTATCTTTTGTTTTATTTTTATAAAGGTGACTGAAAATGAATGATTATTTATTTGTGAAGGTTTAATTGAAGTTAAAGAAATTATATACTTACACAAATTTTTGTTCCATTGAAATTTTGATTCATACACAAGCTGTATGTCTATTGTAATAGAGTTCAATATGTGTCTCAATTAATGTGGTCTTTACTGTTATATATTTAGTAGATTTTTAATAGAATTGGATTGTGGAGTTTAGTTACAGGTAGGATCTTTTTTCTACAAAATACAATACTAAATAAGGTGATTTTCCACTTTTTTTTTGGGCGATATGCCTCTGCAGGATTATTAAACGACAGGCATAAACTCTATGGGAGATCTCTCGCTGTCTCTTAGTCTCCAGGGCGCTCGAGCCATGAGGGAGCGACAAACCTGAGCGTGTATCTAAAGGCTCAGACCTCGGGTCAGGCGAGTCGTGTCGTGGAGGAGAGAAGCGTCCAGGTTCGTACTGTATAGCGCAACGAGTATAGACCGGGTGTTCGCGCCATTGTACGACGAGTGAGGTTTATTGGAAAATGGTTCCTGGTGCGTGGTGTGAGTGTGTGAGTGTGTGCGCGTTTGCGCACGTGATAGGATCGTCCGGATCATGGAGGACATTCCTTGGTCTGCGTAAGCGGGTCGGAGCGTTAGGGTCAGGCGAGTAGTCCGATGTCCTTCAATGAGCGGATTGGAATGGTGGGGTGCTTTGTCAAAGTAACGTCTGTAATGACTTTGGTAATGGTAGGAAAGTCGAAGTCCATGTGGAGGTCAACACTGCGCATGTACCAAGGGCACCTGGTAACCATGCGCATGAAACTATTTTGGATGGCCTGTAATCTATGTGTAGATTGGGCTGGAGCGTGGGCGAACGCTATGCTGGCGTAGGTCATGATAGGGCGGATACAAGCTTTGTAAATTGTTGTCTTATTTCTAAGAGACATAGTGATGTTCCACTGAAATAGTACATTTCAACAATAGGAACCAGTGGAAATGATAATTCTTCAAATGCATCGAACGACATTTTTTAATACATTTACTGAAATCAATGAAAAACTCTTTGATCCTTGGACAAGTAATTATTAATATGACAGTTTGAAAAATTGTTGAGACTTACATTAAATATTTTAGAGGGCCAATTTAAGATTTAATTCACGTATTAAATGTATTAAATAAAATAGACATAAAAAAATGTACCAAAATCGTTTTTATTGAAAAACTTCTTTCCTGCATATGCAGGAGGAAAACAACATGCAGTAGTGTAGAAAAGTATAACTCTCTGCGCGCTGAATATACATGTAATAGTCTACTTTTATAGCAAATGTATTAAAAATGATACATTCTTAATTAACTATAAATTATCGATAATACATTCTTAATCTCATTTTCTTATGTCTACAACCATGCAACAATACAAATTGCTGTTAATTCAATACTTTATTTACCAACATTATAGATGTCACTGTAAACGCCAGCTATTACTCACATCGGCTTAACTCGCTGAATTTCAACCGCCTGCACTCGCTGTGGGGGCAGTTCCAACGCTGCGCTAACCACTAAGTGTTTAATTAATTTGAATCGACATTTAAAGTAATACAATGTAATTTTTTCGTTATATAGATAAATAATTACATTTTAAAAATGTACGTAAGTATTTAATTCACCACTTTACTAATCAGTGATTTGCAAAATAAATTATTAGTTACGAATGTGCTCTCGCGTCTTTACTTATCACGATATTAATTAGTAAAGCTAAATTTTAAAATATATTGTTATAGATTTATTAACTAAATTCTATGGTTAGATTTTTACATATAAATGTGCCCAAGTTTATATTTTTTTAAATATTAATAGTGGTCTCAAACAAAATAATGATTTCTATCCACGAATTGCATTACATAGATTACTATTCATAGATTTTAATTTATTTATTTATTAATTAACCAAATAACCACTCACCATTTTATTTATTACAATGGAAAAGTTTAATGGAAAAATCTTTTAAACTTTCTTTGGATACCAGAATAACGGAAGCATGAATAAATATTTACCTGCATTTGATACCAGAATAACGGAAACAAATAAATATTTACATGTATTTGGTACCAGAATAACGGAAATACGAATAAATATTTACCTGAATTTGAGTAGCTTGTTGACTTGGTTGTTCAAACACTCTGCTTTCGATAGCAAAAAGCAACTTTGGTCATGGTTAGTACCTGGATAGGTCAATATAAATTATGAGTGGCCTATAGCCTCTAGCTCCTGCGTGCTTCGGAAGATACGTTAAGCCTTTGCTCTCGTTTGTTAAGACAACCGCATTCACACGCCAGCCCGCATTAGACAGTGTGGTTATGTATTGTAATAGTTTAGACCAGTCATTTGTTTCTCCCATATAGGAAGACCTGCCCCCAGCAGTAAAACGTATACAGGTTATTGATGATAATACTTACATTTTAATATATGGTCGAAAAACTTTTAATTGACTGACAGAAAATTTATGAAAAATTTTGGAAAATTATACAAGTCGAAATTTACCAAGATGAAAACGGTACAACAAATAGTATGTTATATGTTTCACAGTTTCGCCCTTAAGTCTGGAGTTCGTATATGGATGGAACTACTGAAGACTATGGTTTCTGTTTTTCAAATTGTACACAATAACTATCATGAGTATTTATGTATTATTTCTTTGTACTTTGTATTAATACTGGCTGGAAGAGAGCTCTATTAGAGATAAGCTCACCCTAGTAAATGTTTTTCCAATTGTAATTTGTCATGTTTTATTTTATGTGCTATAAAGAATATATATAAAAGATTATTGTCTGTCTCACTCATTTAAGAGATTACAAGCAAATATTGGTATATGTTTTTTTTCATAAAATGTGTATATATTATTCCCATATTTCTGTCTTCATATCATAGTCAGGCACTCAAGGCAAATTTTATAATTAAACAAACTATTTATTTTGTAAATTTAATACCTTTTTTATTCAAAATACTTAGAACATGTACAATAACAATATTATTATATTAGTTATCGCTTAGTAAATAATATACCTTTATATTAATCATTTAAAAAAATATAATTACTTAAAGCAAGTAACAAGATCAATATCATTCATTCATAAGGAGCACGCTGGCGTAATGGTTCGATCGCTGATTACGAAAACAAAGCATCTTCGCAAAGGTTAGTACAGGATGGGTCAAACAAAATTTGTTATCCTGATGTTTTCCGTGCTGCAGAAGGCACGTCAAGCCGTTGGCCTCGTAGATCAAATTATCCACATAACCAGTTTTTTACGTACAAAAAAATTACGTATAAACATGTGTTTTATCGAAGATCGATACAATTGCTGTAGCTCCATAAAATTTGGCAATTATTTGCAATAAACAACTGTACATTACATTTGTAAACTTGTCTATGTGCAACTGTAAATTTATAAATTTTGCTACATTAAAACTAATTTCCATTTATTAAAAATTGCAATGCTACCAAAATAATTTTAAGCGTCATATATTGAAAACCTCATTTCTACACTTTTTGAGTGAGGTTTTTGTTATTCGAAGTCTATCTTTGGTATTCATATTAAAACTAATGAGCAAGGTTTGTTCTCGTGATGTCCATACCTAAGGAAAAAAATTATAAGATTATCATTTAACAGATTCCGATTGAATATAAATAATCTTGCTTTGTATGTCGCATGTTACAATTAAACTAAAAATTATACAACAGTTAATGTGAGTTTCAAAAATATATCTAAAAATGTTTTTGTTTACTAGGCAATGAATTTTGACATACCGTGAAACGTCAAAATACAACCCCTTGTAAACAAAAATAATCTGTCGATAGGTTATTGAAACGCACAATGACCACTTAAATTTATTGATAAATATATTCGCAAAAAGAAAATGTCTTCGGAATAACTGAACTGCTTATACACAAATTCAAAGACAATCAAATCAAACAAAATTTAATGAGAATAGCTACTACAAAGTTCAGGATTATTTAGGCGATAAGAATGCATGGACTATTTAAAAATGCAATTTAAATAAAATTAAGCTGTCATTAAACTAAATTGAAACTTAATCAAACCAGAAATGACAATATGTATTGCACTATAAAACAAAAAATATGTTTGCAATACTAATACATAATGACATAAGGTAATTTGTAAATGTCATTATAAATACTAAAGGCTGAGAGTTTCTTGCGCCGCTTCTTCTCTACAGCTACTAATTCGTCATCAGTAGTAAATGAGTCTATTTAATTAAAGATATTTTGACTTTGACTTTGAGTTTGGAATCAAATCACTTTCACATCATAAAATGAGGGTATTAGTTTAATATTGACCAATTTTTTGAAACTATATATACACATAGACTATGTATTTTACGTTCACTAACGACAAATATTGAACACACGCGTATGTCAAAGTATTCGTCAGCTAGAATTGAATTTAAGGTAAGGAAGCGATGTCAAACGATAGAGCGTAACGTGATGGGATATAGAAGTAAAGAAAATGTTTTATTACCGGCAAAAATAGCAAGTTAAATCATCTTGGTGTCTCCAATGAACATCAAATAGCTTACCCAGTATATACTGGTCAATACTAGGACCATTGACGAAATGAGTCTCGAATCCAGGACTCAAATCTTCAAACAAACGTCGGATCTGGTCGTTGAAGTTCCACAGTAGGAAGCGATGGTGGTTCTTCTCCAGATCTATTATTGTTGATATCATGTTCTAGAAATGAAAAAAATACTATTAAAATAAAATTAAAAGGTTAGTAACGCCCCACACAAGAAATAACTCATGGGGGAAGTCCCTTGCTTCAAACACGGAGATTTCATAAAAAGCTTCGAAGAACTCAATCAGTGTAGGACCAAGGATCTTTTTGAGTAGTATACTAAAATTTTGAATAGTATACTCAAAGTTTGAGTTGTACACTCAAAATATGAGTATAAATTTAGTTGCAGTTACTAGTAATAAAAGTGATTTTTGAAATTTTAGCTTTTTTAAACAATATTCTACTTCTGCCTAGGGAGTGTATATCTTTCTTTATTTATTAAAATATAAATCACAGCAAATCATACCACCTAATCACATTCATGATACCGGAGCATGCGACATATTGCGCTTACCACCCCCATCTTGCTAGCTCAAAGAAAAGAAGCCCATAATTATAAGTTTCGGTAAGAAATTCCACGCTCTTGCGTAGGATATTTGTGCGTGCTGTTGAGGTACAGAACGACGATACCTCTTTACGAATTCAGAACTCTCATCCTTCCCAGGCTTTTTCGGGAGTAGCGTAACAAATTTTCCCATGGTTATCAATCAAATGGATGTTTTAATTTAGAGGAGTAACCTCAGCGACTCCAAAGTCGACATGCGTGAGATGCGTCGCGTCGAGCACGATCATGCGCGGGCGCAGGTGGCGGTCGGCGGCGGTGACGACGGTGACGACGGTGACGGCGGTGACGTGGGTGTCGGCCGCGTGCCGGCGCAGCGTGCGCGCCGCGTGCTCCGCGCTCGCGTGCGCCCAGCGACCCGACAGAGATATACATACACAGTCTTGGTTTCCCACCTGGACGAAACGAACGAATAATAAAATAAACTAAAAACCAATTTCAAACACTAGAAAGGCAAAAATAATTGAATTTATGAGGTTATCCCACTTGTAATTATTTCTGGCAACTTAGGACCGACTACAAAAATAGTTTTGAAAGGAATAACTTCCTAAATTGAAGTCTTTTGCCTTTTTAGTGGCTTGAGGACCATATTTAGTATTTGTGATTAAATAAACATTAATTATGATTTATTTCATAATTAGTTATATTTTTTGTTTAAATGATCTGTTCCGAATATTACTTTTGTAACCAGAACTATTCGAATACACTCGGATACATCGAATCGTTCTTATTAACCTTGTACATGTGCGCAGGCGCGGCCGGCCGAGCCGATGCGGCCGCGGCCCTGAGCCCGTCCCCGAGCGCGCCGGCCAGGATGCCGTACTCCAGGCCCGCGCTCACGCCCGTCCCCACGGTCACCGCGTACACTAGCAGCTGCATTTCTTCAAGAAAATATTAATATTTTTAGTTGTTATTTATCATCGGCCTTATCTTTACTTGCCTTTAAGAATATACATTAATAATATTGTATTGAGGTAAAAATAGAGAAAAACAAAACAATAATCAATGATATTAAATTACATTCAGAAAGATTTAATAAATAACCAAAAAGAAATATCAAAACAAATAATATAGAAAACTCACTGCTATTCCTCCATAAGTGCCTCACAATACTGAACTCTATTAGCGAGGCCATAGCGACTATGATGACGGCAGCCAGCGCCGCTCGCGGGATAAAGTAGAACGCCTCAGTGAGCAGCGTCACTGACAACAGCACTAAACAGGCTGAAATTTAAAAAATACAGCACTGCAGCAACAATACCCGAATCAAAACAATAACAGAAAGAAAGATAGTACCTCTTTACTCCTTTTGAAGGTCACTAGGTCGCAGAGCGTTCTATGAGGGAATTATGGGTGGAGAACTTGACGAGTGTAACTAAATGACAATGACAACATCAGGCGAGCGAGCAACAGAAAAGCTGTCACGAAGATAGGATGGGAAGGACGGATTGTGAAAAACGTTATACAGGCATTCCTGTGGAGCGGAAGTCAATTGAGTTGTTTGCGAAAACTCCTCATTTTTTATTGAGAATTTTAAGTTGATTTCTTGTCCATTCTCCATAAGACAATAAGGTAGAGGTAGATTTACTACATTTATCTAGCAGAATATTTTTTGTTTCAGGCAAAAAAGGGTAACATGCAT
Source organism: Acentria ephemerella (assembly GCA_943193645.1). Taxonomy (NCBI): domain Eukaryota; kingdom Metazoa; phylum Arthropoda; class Insecta; order Lepidoptera; family Crambidae; genus Acentria; species Acentria ephemerella. The sequence continues at coordinate 1,283,508 of OW971886.1, read as the reverse complement.
TTGCTCAATTTTTATATTTGCAACTATGTGCTCCATTTTACTCAAAGAGATATCATATGTTGTAAATAAAAATTATAGTCATACATATTGTACAATTGTTAATTAGCCTCGATAAAAATATAAACAAATGTATACTATGAAAAAAATTATACGAATAATTCAATCTCATTCAAAGGAAACTTTTACGAGGAATTTATAACAAACTATGCAGTAAAATGAACTTTTTATAGCGCGCGAATATAAGCCCTATTCTTTAGATTGTAAGATATATTTTCACATGGACGCCCAAGCGGAGTGCTACACAAAAAGCGGCGCCTGCGACTTATCTCTAAATTGCACCGGACGTTCACCCCGTAAGGTTCTTACTTGTTCGCTCCCCGTACACTTTTGATTGAGAACGATAGAGTGCCTTTCGTTGTCTATTTATTGAGTTATTTGAAGAAAATTTCGTAGTAAATTTAACTTTTTGAGCCGGCAAGGTGAGGGTGGCTAGGGCAGTATGGTCATGCTGCACTAGCTATCTTCTCATATGGACTCTTCCACTGCTTATCATCAGGTGGTGTACAAAAAAATCGTTTATTAAGATTACTAAATACATGTTACTTTTTAAATTTGACAGCTCTTTTCATAATATGCTTATATACCAATTACATATGCTTATTACCGCCTCTCATGTCATTGTTGTTTATATATTTGTTTAAAAATTTGTACACTTCTAATCTGTTTTTACTTATTCATTTAATTACTATCACCCTAGCTTGGCTGGAAGAGATTTCTAATAAGCAATAATCCAGCCTATTGTATGTATACGTTTTTTGTTGTATTTTTATATTTTGAGTGAAACAAAGAATATTTGTATTTTATTGTATTGTATACATACTATCCAATTATATATATTTTCCCTTGTATCTATGACACAAGCTATTAATTATGCTTCCTGTGGGCTAGAATCTATATGATAGGTATGTGTGTTGGGTTTGTTTAACACTAGATTTACAAAACCAGTCATTTAGACTGGTCGTGCAATTTCAATTCAAAATTCCTACTATAATATATTACACATATTTTATGACTTTTGAAGCTATAATTAGAGAGTACGTTTTATAAACTTAATGTTATTTTATATACATTAGTGACAAATATAATTTTTGTTGTTGACACATATTCAAATCGCTGGTATATCTAGTGTTAAGTGAAGATGAAACAAAGTTTAAAATCTTACCTTTGACGAAGGAGCCGGCTGGGGTGACGACCCCGCTGGCGTGGTTGAGCGCGGTCCTGGTGAAGGAGCCGGTGGTGGGCATGCTCTGGCAGCACGACGACACAATGTTACACAGACCTATCGCTATCATCTCCTGCGTGCCGTCCACTGGGGAACTGCCCGCTGAAACATGACAACGTCTATACTCAATACTTTAGTTTTTGTCCACAATGTATGTAACCATAACATAAGTAATATTAATTATATTTTACAATAGCGATGACGTCATAAACGAATCAACATGGCGGCTCACTTATCCTCGTGATAATTTAAAAAATGATAATTAAATATTAGATACAATTTTATCCATAAACTTATACATAAATATAAAAATGGTTAATTGATTTAAAATCGTATATTTAATATATTCTTATTGAATTGTTTAGTATTTATTTGTTGAATTAAATCAAACTAAATTACAATCTTAAAACAGATTAGCACCGTATAAATTTAAAGGTATCTATCCTCTCCTATGATCCAGGATATATCTTAAATATTCTGGTATGACCAATAGGGTCCATAATGATCTATTGTTTAACCTTAACACTAGATTTACCAGACCAGTCATTTAGACTGGTCGTGCAATTTCAATTCAAAATTCCTACTATATTACACATTTTTTTTTTCAGAAATGATGTTATAACTTTTGTAGATATAATTAGAGAGTACGTTTTATAAACTTAATGTTATTTTATATACATTAGTAACAAATATAATTTTTGTTGTTGACATGTATTCAAATCGCTGGTATATCTAGTGTTAAGACATTTATGTAATATATAATACGTAGACGTATGCAATAAATAATATGACTTTGAATTTTCTTTATAGAACTGTAAATAAATAATTATTTTCGAACCTAATACAACTAAAGTATGAGTATTACCACTCACCAAAAGCCTTAGCAATAGCAATGCTTTCCAGTATAGCGACCAATGGCATCACGAAACCCTCGGGTCCAAACACTGACAGCATACCCTCGAAGTTTACAGTGGTATTATTTACTTTGGTACTGAACGGTGGAGGCCTGAAGTCGGGGAGACCGCCGTCAATCTTACCTTTAAAATAATAAAATAGCATGTAATGTTTACCGTTTCTTAATTGTACATTTAGCTATAAGATATATATTGTTTTGTATGCATATCGTTTAGTTTTATATGTAGTGTATATTATTGTTTTGTTTTGTATGTATCAGTGTAACAATTACTGGTGAATCAAATAAATAAATAAATATCACAAAGAGTCATGTATTATAAGTACCTTACATACCTCATTTAATAGCGTTCAAACGATGTTTCTACCTTCTATTAATAAATTTATTTATTTTAAGGGCAGTCAACAAAAACACAATATTTAACTATAGGATAGACATTAAATTAAGTACAGTTTTTAATTAAAGACAGCCACGATCGATGAATCATTCAATAAATAAATATCTATCTATTTCATATTTGAAGTCGACATGCAAATATATATTTAACCACAACTTAAGTCTAATCCAGGGTTAAATTGTTAACTTGTTTTGCGCTACCGGCTAAACCTGGTAAAAAATATTAATCTGACCATTACTGCAGTAAATCTAGCACGATTTGTGCATACTATAAACATTACTCCGTGTAAAGATATGTGATTGGTCCATTTTAAAAAGATTTCCGCTGGGTTAAGATCTATGATTGGTGCACATAGGTAAGGCGTAATATTACGTGGTACTTGTATTTTTTTAGTAACTCGGAAATACAGTATTAGAACTACTGAAAACTACTGACCAGTCAAAGCGAAAGGTGTTTTGTTGAAAACATACAGTACGTAAGCGATAATGGCTGCCCCAAACACGACGATAGCGTTCCTGGCTCGAAGCACATACTTCCACACCTGAGCAGTTCTGACGCGGCAAGGTGAGTCTATCTCCGAGACAGACATCATTGAATGCTGCGGACAATTCATGAACAATTATATAAATCACCTTGAGTTAAGACTTCACACTTGGTTTCCATAGAAAAAATACCAGGGTAGCGCCCCCTTTAGCCGTATGGGGACACTTAAAAAAATTTTTTGACAATTTGTATGGCTTTGCGTCAATAACATACATATATATACTGTACAAATTTGAGAACTATAGTCCTAACCATTTGCCTGTACAACTTGTATGACAGGCAACAGACGGACACGAGAGAGATAGCAACAGGGCTCGGTTTGGACACGTCAAGTACGGAACCCTAAAAATAAATTATTAAGCCAAGCTGATTTTGAGTTTGGGCGAAATTAGCTATTAATTTCTATAAATCTACTAGTTGACCAGTTGAATTTGGTATCACCCAAAACACACTAACGCCATCTATTAAGAGTAATCATAAGTTCTTAATAACTGCACGTCTGTTAGAGGTTTTTCTACATTAAATTATCTATTTAAAATTTTATTTAGTTAAGTTTTATTGTATTTCTTTGCAATTTTAATTCTCTTACCACCCCTGAATTAAGGCGAACAAAACGAACAAGAAATTATTCAAATTGGTCAAGCCGTGTTTGTGTTATAGCGAGAGTAACGCCATTATTTTTTTTTTCAGAAGAAGATAAGAAAGATGCAGATGGAGAAGATAACTTCTTTTATTTCCTATTTGATTAACCTGTGAGATGTAGACAAATATTGCAGAAGCAACCAATCTTAGATACAGCGATATGTTTGAGAATATGTTACGTACAAGTGGTACCCTTCATATTGAATGATACTTTTCCGTAACACCATAAATTTAGGCTAACTTTCTTCTAATTTGCCGAATAAACACCTGCTCCAAAACATAGTATAGCATAGATTAGTATTATCATTTTAAAATATCACAATAACGGAACAATTAATTATTTAAGAATTACCCAACTTACCTTCAGTATAATTAAAATGATGACAGTGACGACACCAAGCAGGGTGTCCCACATATGTATTGTAGTTATATTCGTGAAGAAATTGACTAAAGCACTTATGAACGTGTCCCCTGATGAACCTGGAGGGCAGGAGGATAATCCAATATTATTACCTGCAGTCACCGCTTAACGAAATTCACGAAAGAATTGTGAACTGACTTCATTATATTGTGGACGGTATTTATTATTTAGAAATCTGATTCCAAAATTTCAAAGTCAATTTAGGATTCTACAATCCGAATCCGATCAGCAAGCTATACTTTAAAATATCACAAATAAGTTACAAGCTCTTCTTAATTCTGAACTAACTTTACATATAGATATTTACAGCAGTAAAATGGGGCTGTTTTAGGTAAGGCCTTTAGCAATACATCAGTGAAATCTACATTAAAGTCCATGTGATAGTTTTGATAGCGTGTGAGGTAGCGTGATGGGTGTACAAAAATACATACACGCAAATATTATCTATCTTAGCTGGGTATCTTGGCTTCTGTTGCTCAGATAAAACCCCCGCATTTAGCCTGTTACTATTTTAATCAATGTGTATTTTTATGTTTATTTTTCTGTGTATGTTTTATTATTTTGTGATTTGGCTCTAAATAAACTTTTATTCATGGTATGATGATCATAATCAGTACATAGTGTCCGAAGTTGTGTAAAAGAAATTTATTTATTTTATTTCAGATTTTATACACATATCACATATCACTACACAGCTCTTAACGGTAAATAATTTGGGCTTTAAATAGGTGAGTGTGAAAAAATAATACATCCAAAGAGTATGATTTTAATTTGCAAGTTTAATTATTATAGTTTTGAAATAACACAAAAGGTTTTCTTTATTCAAATGCTCTATATCATTTTCGAGAAAAGAAAATTACATTTAAACAAATGAACGAAGAATGAATAAATTTAAAAATATTTAAACATTTTTTAATTTTTTTTTATTTTTTTGTAGACCTATCCTAGACAGCTCAAAAACAGCGCGTAATAGTGATTCAAAAACAAAATTAATTTTAAGCACATTTAAATTCATTTTCGTTTGTAATAAAATTTTCGAATGTAAGCCTAGGGATATGCAATTTCACCAATGTCTTAAAAATACTGATGAAATTGGATATCCCTTGGCACCATGAATGGACTTTGGATGGCGAAGCCGAAAACCATCAGGCTTCATGTTGTCTTGAATTTGGGTGCGTTTATACTACTGGACCTTCTCATATAACTATTTACATATAATATTTTGAAACTGAAGTCTGTGCTGTGGTACGCCTATCTCTATCTAAAAATAAAATATTAAAAGCAGATAGATAAGCAACAACTTAAAATTAAATACTAATACATAATGACATAATTGATTTGTAAATGTCATTATAAATACTATAGGCTGAGAGTTTCTTGCGCCGCTTCTTCTCTGCAGCTACTAATTCGTCGAAGCGGTATTAGGGTTAATTGGGAATATGCATACTAGTGTTATTTTTAATTTTAAAATCAATATTATTTTGAAATTAAAACTAACAATTTATTTAGTACATATTTAAATACTATAACTGGGACAATTTGAAAATGCCCGGTTGATACCCAGTTAAAGTTATGACTATTGCCTTTAATTATATTTATTTGTTTTTCTCATATATATTCTCTGTTGTGACGATTTAAAAGAACTTAGTAAATGAGTCTATTTAAATATTTTGACTTTGACTTTGACTTTGAAATCCTTGTTTGTCCAGATGGACAAAAACACGATTTAATCGTAACACGTCAATTGAACAATTAATTTTAATGCAAATCTTTTGCATGTATAACTTGATATTAAAGAGAGTGTAATCGAAGTTGCAAAATAATTAACGATACAATACTAATTCAAAGATTTCATAAAACATACATAATGTACCTAAAAAAACATTAAGAATTAATTGATTGTTTGAGCTAATTTATTTTTAACGATTTTTAAAGCAAAATATTAATATCAGAATTTAGGTTAAATACAATATTACAAGATGTGTTACGCGTGGAATGCTCTCGTAATTTTAATGTATATCACAAGAGTGTTCGACTATACGAACTGAAACTTTTTTCGAAGTGAACAAAGGTACATATAAAATTTTAAACTTTAAGAAATAGTACTTGGTAATATGGGAATGGTATGAATCCGATCGCATGAAAGGTTTGCTGTGTGTATCCGAATGCATGAGAACGGAGAGAATGAGAGGTACGAGTACGAAAGTGACAGATGAGAAATGGCGGATTTGACTATAACAACGAAAAAACACCTCCTCAGTATTTTTTAATTTCTAAGTTTTATATGAATATCGAATTTATTGCCTAAAATCGAGAGCAGTGACGTGAAGGTAGGAAAGACCTGTGTTTAGCGATCGCCGAGTGTAAAATAGGACTATGACGATGAGAATGATTTGAATATCATTACACGCAAGATTACAAAACTTCCTAATTTGATTCCTGAGCCCACATCACTTATAGCACTGTTTCTTACCTGATATCCTAAACAATGACTTCAATTGTGCTGCTCCAATCTGCAGTGCCGCCGCTGTCGTGAACCCGCTTATGACAGGCTTCGATATGAAGTCAAGCAAGAAGCCTGAAAATAGAGAGAAACAATTTAATTCAAGCCCCTTAACTATTAGGTGGTTTGATAAATGTGTACTCAATGCCCACACTCTATATATATCGTCTTTGTACATTTTCATTATTTAAGTTTTAAGAAAAATCATAATATCTTAGATAATGTACGATACTATCCTTTTAATTTCGTTTTTCTCTTACCAGCACAGAAGGTGCTATATGGTTTTGAAGCGAGACACGCGATTTTGAACCTTAAAGGGGCACGATAGAATTTTAAAGATTTTTTTTAGACAACACCGCTAGATAGCTGGACTTTATTTAGGGAGCCGCATCTTAATTTAAATATCTTGTTTTTTATTAGAACCGATTCTGCCGGACAATTACTACAATGTATTGAACTTTTGTTTATAGACACTAGTCTTAAAATAATACTGATATATTGGTCCTTCTTCACTTTAAATTTAACACTACGCAGCATGCCGTACCTCTCATAATTTTCTTATTTTCCTTTAAGTGCATGCGTGCGTCTGCGCAGTAGCACTGGCAGCTATGAACGATATCATGGACAATTTCATAAAGCCTACATGGAGAAGCGTAAAAAAGCAAAGTGATATTAAATGTCAAAAGGGTTCGACACAGGACGCGTACACCGAGAGATGTCGAGAAGAAGGTATATTGCAGAAGCATATATCTGTGATCCATTTTTTCTGACATACATCGATATGCTCCAGGATCTAATAAAAGTTACCCAAAACGCTGTAAACAAAATGCTCCTTGAATTTGATGTTTAAGCTAGGAAATGGCCATCAAAATATATAGGCGCATGGACGAATAAAAGATATCTTTGTCTGACGGCCGATGAGTCGGAAAGGTCCTCGATTGGCAGCCGCGTACCGAGAATGCAGCGTTTGTAGATCCCCTACAAGGTCAATAAGTAACAACAACTAAAATTATGCTGTTCTGTTCTTATTTATAAACACATGTTACTGCAATATGAGGAATTGTTGATGATAAGGAGTTAACTATCTTTGATACCAGAGGCTTATATTGTATATTGTTACGTTCTTAACTTTAACATCACACGATCTTACCAAGTTGTAATACTCCTAACGATAGAATACAGCATCCGGACAGGAAAGCAGCAAGATACGCAAAGTCCACAGACTTCGCCACATATTTGGACAGCAACGCGGCGAGTATGGCAGTAGGACCAACTGTCACGTCCTTACAGCTGCCGAAGAGCATGTAAACCACGCCCGGGAATATGCTGGAGTAAAGGCCCACCTGAAATAAAAAGTATATTTAAAATAATAAGCATAACGTAATAAGTACATGATTTATCGACTAGGGTAAGAGGCAAAGATACTTGATACGTTGCAAACATACGAAGAGCAAAGGAGAGGATATTCAGATAGATCTAATGCTTGAATGCCTACCTTATGTATCTCCCATTGTCTCCCTTAGAAGAGTCAAGATCAAAATCTTGCCGAAGTCATCAATCAGAGGAAGTAAACCATAGCGCGTTACAATGTACAATTAACGCCATCTAGTGATTGATTAAGGAGCTTTGTTCTACATTATTTATTTATTTCATTGTTATATATAAAAAAAGAGCAACCGTTCGTTAGCCTCCGTAAAACTCAAAAACCGCTTAACTGATTGTAATAATATTTTTTGTTAAATTCTCCCTAATAAAGGGAAGGCAAAGGGAACAGAAGCCCATACAGCGAGCCAGGGGTGACGATGGTTACAATAACTGACGGCCGTTTAAAAGTCTTCAATTGGCAGTCGCGTACCGTGATTCTCAGCGTCAAAAGGCCTTAGTGTTTAAAAAAACTAACCACAATATGGTAAATATCACGAAAAACGGGATTAGAGATTCTTGGAGGATGTCCAGCGGTGGGTATCATATGGCTGACATAATGTTTATGACGACACAGATTACCTTCGGCTACCATCTAGATGTATTTTTTTATATTTGCGTTGTAGTCTCTTTGATCTAAGCGTGTTAGTATAATCTGATTGTAAGCTATGAAACCATTTAATAGTTGCTCATTGTAAGCAGCAAGTTACTTATAATGGATAACACTAAATTCAGTAATTTATAGTGGTTTGCCTTCAGGATCTTTTATATCAACTGTTCCGTTTATACTGTGTCTTCCATAACCTCTATTCCTTTAACACGTGGCTTGGTATTACTTACTTGAGGTGGTACTCCAGCTATGATTGCATATGCTATGCCTTGTGGTATGGATGTTAAACCGACGGTTACTCCTGAAATGAAAACACATATTTCATTTTCTTATGCTTGTACCGTCAAATGACTAATTGTAACACGAAGAGGACTTCCATACTTCGTCAATCAAGCAGTTCTTTTACTTCCTGGCTAAGATGTCTAGTACAATTAAGTATAGTTTCTTATTGCTTCGCATTTACAGTTTATGGTTTACCAAACTTACTCACCGGCAATGATATCTCTGATTAACCATTCTAAGTTGTACTTGGGAAGCCATATCGTCACTGGTAGTCTTCTTCTCCATGACTCCAATCCGCAGAGCTTCCTGGTTGCTCGTTTAAATCTACTGTCTCTGGTTTGACCTACGAATAAGCATGTATTACTACATAGGAACTTCGAACTGTATGTCGATGACGAAGAACTAGATGACGTTATAGGAAATTGTTATTATCAACTGGGGTCTAAAGGAAACACGGACATGAAAGCTTCTATTTTTCGGCAAATGACCATAATTTCCACTTTCTTATAAAATGATCGTAAAAACCTCATGTCTTAGCAGTCATATTCCAACATAGAAGAACGGCGTACGTATACGGATGATACTGCAAATCATCCCACTGGTATACACAAGTTTTCCTACATGAGAGAACCACGTGAGCAGTTTGGGCGTCAACACATCACGCTGGCCTAATGCGAGTTCGTCAGTGCAATAGGTTGCCGTAACAACCGAACCAAAGGTCTTTTATGCGTGGAAAGTTAGAGAAGCACGGAGGAGAGATAAATTTTTTTTTATCCTATCCGGGACCAGCCAAGACGAATGTTGCTTTTCACAATCGAAACCAAGCGTTCAATCGACTACGCTAGCGAGTTCTGCTGGGCTGTAAGTATTCTGGTTAAGACCTGTCAACTTTAATTACAGCATGTAGAGTATAACCTTAGTTATACAGTAAATTTTGATGAGAAGTAGGTTCTAAACTCAAGTAAGTGGCGATCAACACACGCAATTCGAGGAACACCTCCAGAATACAGATCTTTTGTAGACCCAACCTTAATCACGTCTAATCCCGGTGAAAATATGTATGTTTCAATAATGGTAGGTGTTAAAAGGGGGGTTTGTACGGCATTACCGATTTAAAGACATCATAGTTCTTACAAAAAAGTTCAAAAGAAAAATTCAAAAAGAAAATAATTTTCACCAAACAGTTTTTATAGCGCGAAAACTCTAAAAAGGTTTTGAGTTTAAACATGCTCAACACAGCGAAATTACACTGCTTTTTTGTATCATGAATACGATTCGGCGGCCATCCGCCAAATATTTTTAATGATAATCTTATCTAGTTATAGTATAACATAATATACGATGAGAAAAGGTTCAAGTCAGCCTGAAGTCCACAAAGTATTATCTAGTTTATGAAACGTTACAGTAACTTGCTCAAACATGTCATATAATATGTTACCTATCATATTATTGTGATCGCAGCAAATTACGTCGCTCATTTCATACGCAATACATGCACAACTAAAACACGCGCACTACATTACAACTCAATATGTATCGTATTACCAGCACTAAAAGTTGAAATTACTGTTAATGAAAATAACGATGTTTTTAAAGTAGATCAAATATTAATAAAACACGAATACGCTTCTATAAGGCTAAAGTAGCACTAATGAATGATGCCAACAACTGCTGCCGAACGTTACCAATAAGGTATATTTACATTGCAAACTATACTTTTCAAGCTATAACTTATTACGAGTAAGATGACTGCACAAGTTTCTTTATGAACCATTAAACCAACCAAACCATAAAACAAAAATGCGTTTACTTCTTTCCTCTACAATATAAAATATCAAGCTAATATACTATATAAGAACCTATTGCTGTTGCCTAATAAATATACACAACACGAAAGAAACACAACATGCGAAAGTACAAATCAAAACAGGAAGAAAAATGAAATACCACACCCATTATCTAGCAATCTTGTGTTATTCTGCATGTAGAAGACAAAACGATTTAAAATTAGAACGTTGGCAGAGTTATTACCTAAGAAATATTATGCGATAATTGAATGATAGAATTTATTTAACATCTTGAGTCTGAGACTTCATATATACAAGAAGCTAATTATTAAATAGCTTTCAAGAGGTTCCCTCACCCCAGTTATGTACTCTTTGTGTACGCTATAATATACCCTTTTATTTTTGATATTCATTAAAAGCTATTCATTTAATTTTTCTTAATATTTAACATATTATTAAATTTATAATATATGTGTGTTTCTTATTTTTCTTTCATTATTTACGTAAACATTTTTCTAATCTACAATATAGCAAGTTTCTTGGTGTGTGTTTCGATCGAACTGAACCGTCTTATGTATGTAATTGTATGTAGCTATCAAATTGTATGAAGCTATCAAATTGTATGAAAACTATGGGACTACCTCTGTTCTGAAATATTGAAATCGATTTTTATATATGCGTTCATCAGCTGAACGCAACTACGATCAAAATAGTCTAGATACGTTTGAAACACACGGTACATACGGTACATAGCGCACTATACACCGCCACAATTTTGACTTTTATCGCTTTATCTATCTTTAGAATAGCTATCAGCGGACCACAAGATGCGTATATTAATGACACCATTAAGACGAGGATAAATACAATAAAGTGAGGCAGATGAAATAATACCTCCATACAACCATAGCAGAAACTATCTTAACAGTATAGACATGGCAAATATTTATTGAAAGTTCAAAAATTTATTTGTTGTGTAATTAAATAGATAATGATAACATTTTTAGACTACCATATAAAGCCTATTAAATATGAATCATTAAGAGCAGATAACGGAATAACATATTTAATATCAATATATATACTTCTCAATTTAGAATTTGGAATAAAAATTAATGAATATATAAATATACATTTCGTTGTCACTTTTCCCATATGTGGGGCTACTGGAAGAGATTTCTTATAGAAATAAGCAGTACCTTTGTACAATTCTGTTATTCTGTTGTGTCGTAGTTGTCAAGTAACAACATAAAAACTATTTTTTTTAATCTTTAAAATGTCATACAAAATAGATTTATAATTGCATGTGGGATTACTAATTGTTTATAACTGTTTCTAAGTGAGATGGTATCTGAAGCTGGATGATAATACAATATACATTTTGATTTTCCATGGTGGCAGATAATCAATGGCACATTCAACATCTTTTCAGTGTAAAGGAAATACTACTAAAAATCCTGTCTATGTTATTTAATCTCACACTAAACATATGATACTATTTGTATGTTTCCTTTCTCCGTTCATTATGAGTTATCATGGCATAGAGGTTGAATTCCACTATGCATATCAACACGAATCGAATGACACCTCACTTTTTAAAATCAGACCAAGATATATAATGTATAAGACAAATACAAAACAATATAATACCTCGCGCGAATTACATTACTTCCGAATTAATTCTGGATTAGATAGGAAAAAAATTCTTGCAAAAGTTTGGAAAACCACGGCCTACACCAGTATTTGCATGCATGTCTCGGTTTTATGACTAGCATCAATTGTTATCAGTTAAAAAGCGTAATTCATTGCTATCAGTAGCTTACTTTTTAAAGCCCTAAATAAGGTTTAAATTTGTATAGTTATTAAAACAAGACTGAAAAGATTACTCGGCTCTATGCATATGTTTAATTTAAGCGAACGTTAAATTCTGAATATACATAAATTAAATTACAAATACAATATAGTGAAATTATTATATTTTGCACACAAATTCTAAAAATACAGGAATTCAATAACCACCATTATTGCTAATAAGCAATTTCTTTCAGGCAACCTTAGCTGGGAGTAATTAAATAAATAAAATAAAAAATGGGTACAAGAATATGGCGAGATAGAAAGAATGAATGAATAATTCAAAAATAAGCAACAAGATGCAACATATCTATCAAGGCATCACACTACAGATCAATAAACCACTCTCCACATTAATCGAGGGCATTAATTGGACACAAAGTGAAATTTCTGTAATAATAAATAATGTTAATTTATAAAAATGTAACCATAAATTGTACTGTGACTGAAGCCTCCTTTTAAGCATGATATTGCTTGTGGCAGGGAGCACCTTCCTTTACTATACATTTTGGTGTAATTACCTGAAGTGTTCACTACAAAATGATTAAAATGGGAAAATAAAAACATTTTTCACTTAAGACATGTTTTTAATTATTAATAAACCCAAAAAGGAGAATAAAGAATCTAAATTCTAATCTAAATCTTTTTAAAATTTACAAAATAATTGGGAAATGAACAATTTGTAGACTATTTTTTATACAACAATATTTCTAGCTAATAATATATTCATATATTCATGTCACTAATTCATCATGCAAAAATTTATGGTAGAAGAACAGCAGGTCACTTCAGCCAAAACCAAACTTAAAACCACTCAACCTAAATTGAGTTATGAAAGTTAAAAATTATAAAATCTTTCAAATCTAGAGCGAAAATTAGATAATTTATGTTGAGTTATTCTATAATATAATTTTTTTATATATTTTATATTACTTGAGATGAACAATGTAAAATTAGTGCGAGCCATAACAAATTCAACGTAACGTTGTAAGGCTATATCCAATGTTAAATAGAGCAGAAAAAAGAGAAAACAAGTAAGAACTACATACCCAAGAGTGGTTGTCGCGGATCGTCCTCCATTTCAAGCTAAAGTAAATCTAAAAATTGTATTCAAAGTATCGTAGCATGTTACTAATAATTTTGTATTTAAATACTCTTATCTATTTCACTATTTATTATACAAATTCATTAAAAAAATGAGTTACATTGTTTCTATTTACACCGCAACTATGAATAAACACAGCTGATTGATAAGTAAATGATATTGACGTTTGATAAGAAACGTCAAGATACCTCTTTTTTATTTTTTGTAGAAGGCAAAGGGAACTCAAACCCATACAGTCATTTCGAATGTAATTATTTCTAGGTCCAGGATACTGGTGTGATGAATACCTTTACCCCAAGGAGATTTTTGTTAATGAGTTATAAGAATAATTTTTGAAAATGGAATGCGATATTAGAGATTACGATAAAATGAACTTACCATGTAAATGAATGTATGAACACTGAGAAACTAATGACTAATAAGTACTAATGAACGCTGAAAGATGTTTTCAAGATGTAACAGCGATTTCATAACAAAAACTCCACTACAACACAATATACTAACTAGAATATACATCACCGAACCGACCCCGCCATGCGCGCCAAGAGCACGACCTATTTAAGGGAAACCTAGTGGAACTGAAGTCCATACAGCCTTGTCTTACTTAGTTTTTTGTTTATTTATGGCTCTGGGATGCTGGTGTAACGTATCCCTTAGCCATCTCCGCCTCTAGGTGCATTATGTGCTTCCTTAGATAAATGCTTCATTTATGCATTAAAAGGCCTGACAGAACCTACATACTGCGTCTTGATTGATACCCATTGAGAGACATATTTAACTAATGTTTAATTTGCAGTACCCTGTAACGATTGTTGTCATTACACAGATCTTTTGATTTATAACTCTAACTCTCTAGGCCAACTTACTTTGAATTCTTTTATTAGAGCTTTCGAATATTTTTGTCCTTTGGCGGATTTTCACAATTCGATTGCTTTGTTTTTTTTCCATATTGAGAAGCACAGAGACAGTTTTGTGATTCCACAAAAGGGTTCTGGACCGACCATTTGGATGTCTGCACCTTTTCTACTAAGTTCATCTGCTTCATCGTTTCCGGCAATGTCATAATGCAATGTACCCATCTAAGTATAATTTTATTGGAGTTTGCCACGTTATTATTTTTGCAGTCCTGGAATAGTTGGGATTTAGACTCCAAAGATTTCAGTGCCAGCAGAGCAGCGTGACTGTCTCAGTTAATGTAGATGTAATCGTTTCTTAGGTCTCTTTCAAGATTAATAACTGCACATTTGTTGATGGCAAAAATGTCAAAATGAAAGATTGAGGCATTTTTACCTCTGAGCTTCAACCATTCAACATTAACGCTATATCCCACATGACGACTTTTTTTATTTCTGTATACCAAATGTGGCTTCCTTCATTGATGTCCATTAGATTGTTAGTACATTTGCCTCTCGATGGAATGTCCACAGTTTACATTGTGATAAATTTACATTCGCCCTGTGTGTCGTATGTAGGCATGCTTTTAATATTATATTTAAAGGTATATTATTATTAGAGGTTTTCAAATTCTAGGTTTAGGTTTTTAAATTCTATAGATGCACTGCTTAGCTTCCTTCTACACTTGCAGGTGGTGCAAGGCTCTAACGTATGTATGGCCTCATACATATGAGTAAATTATAGTTTAATATTCTAATGCACTGATCTCTTCAAAATGGACTAAAAACTCTGACATCCATGATGGTTTGACTATGAATATGAAAGAATGAATAAAAATGGGACTGAATAGCCTTACTGAAAACGGCGGATAATTCAAGTATTTCAAAAGTTATTTCAAAATACAACCCTAATTTGAAATGGTTAAGATAAGCGACGGAATCATCACAAACCTATTCCTGTAAACACTCAGAATTATTACATTGCGTATCCTCATTGCCTAAGAGACGATACTATATGTAGGGCAATTGAGTAATATTAAGATGACCTGTGATCGCAATCTTACTCTGACCGGTCCGATGCAAATAATGCCAAAAACAATTATATTTTATCAATAATTAGTTAACTAAATAGTATATATTGTCCTCGTTATTAGTAATGTATAAAATAAAAAGTCAATTTTTAAGTTGATCGGTTTTAATAAAAACAAAGATAAAAATATATAGATTATGTAATAAAATATAAAAGGTAAGTCGTTAGGTCTTATGTACTTGACAAAATACCATACTCAATACATCAAAATCTTGGGGTGTTACGTAAACGATATGAGCAAGTGACTGTTGGTAGAAATTTCACGCGTCCCACGAGTTTGTTTTGAGTCTAATAAAAGCCCTAATTCATGAGGAGAGTTGTGTGGTAGATTGGACCTGCCCAATGATGAAGATTTTAAGATGATGGTTTTTAACTGTTAGTTCATTATCTACATCATTTTAATCTCTCTAAAAATTTACTCAGTTAGTAAAAAGAGTTTATTTTACTAGTTTTCTAAATCACTATTTCGGTCAGTATTTAAGATTTTACGACACTTTCGTTGTCTTCCGTAGACATGCATGTTGCTTACCACCCTTGTCCAATAATAAAAAACTTAACTTACCCATCCTCTTATGGTATTTATTATTTTAACTGTAGACAAAACAAAAACTTGTCAAAATAAATTCGTGTTGCCTGTTGCCCTGTCTACTTAACTAGAGATTCAGTGTTTGAATCCCGGTAAGGGCAGATATTTGTATGATGACTACGAACATTTGCTCACGAGACATAGATGATAGTATGTTTATTTAGTATATTTTCTTATATTTCAATATATATTGTTCTCTTCTCCGTTATGATGCCTAATTGGGGCTAGTAATAGGTGTGAGTGTGGAAAAAGTTCCACTTGTTTCATATTTACTTAAAATTTTTGTTATTGATAATTAATTTGATATCAGTCTTCTAATATATAAAAATCTCGTGTCTTTATCTCGTAACTTTATTTATTTATTTACTTTAATTATTTTTTTAATTCATTTGTTTTTCTATAAATTATTTTTAATTGTAAGATTTATCGACAATGTCTGAAATAAAAGATTTTAATTTTTTTCAAAGATTTTATCGGTATATTTTGTAACGTTATATTTAAGTATCGTTATCAGAATTTCTTCCAATTCTTTCAATCACATTTTAGGGTTATTTTATGAAACCAGCTTATAGTTGTTAGTATATATTATCTTTTTCAGTTAGTATGGTAAATGTACTATCTAAGGGCTTGCCAAAACACGATCAACTTGAATGCAAACACTGGTAAGTACGATCAACGAAATAGTGACAACGATATTGTTTATACTGCCATCTCGCTCACCGGATAGGCGCGGTAGGTATATTTACTTACGGGTGTTTAATGCAAGTTGCAAGGTGCTATACTAGTTTCGTCATTCCGTGTACATTGCATCTAATGAGTAATATCCAATTAAGACAGACCTTCCAGAAAAATAATTGTACTACAAGAATGTAATCTCAAAATGTTGTATAGGAAATACCCAAACACAATAGAATTATTTTCGAGCGTCTCCGGAGGTTTTGTGGGGACATCACAAGATCAAAAGGTCTTAATGTCAAAGAGTTATATTTACTTATATTTTAGTTATTAAATAGAAATGGGTTATTTTAAAATTTTGAATTTTATATTTTTAATTTGCATATGAGAAACAAAAAGTTTAATACAAAAAGGGCACAAAAGTTTAAATGATTTTTATTTTATTTTTTATATCTTATAAAAACTACTAATTGCAAAGATTAATCTTTGTCCACTTTCGTTAATTTACTGAACCTTGCGTAAAAGCAGCTTATCACTTTAAATATTAATAAATGTTACAAATTATGAATTGAAATAAATAAATTGCTCTTAATAAATATATTATTTTACATGTTTGTAATATACAAGACGAGCATTGATTAATTTTAATAAAAAATTACGATAAACTGTCTGCACAATTGATATTTTCCAAATCAAACCGGTGTACAACATCCAGGTAAGTACATCATGGAAAGACATAAGTCACTTACCATTATTACATCAAGTAAATAAAGTTTACTAAGACGAACATAAATTTAACTTATAGTGATTACTCTTCACAAGTTTATACATATACTGTGGGAGTCAACGCGGTGTCGCATTTTCAGTCTGTCGGTCGGTCCGTCTGCATAGTACTCCAATAGTACCTACTTACTTACTTCTACGTCATTGGGGAAAAATAAACAAGAGAGTGACCTTTGTGAAGTGAAGTTTTAACAGTTATTTGTTATTTTGGACTTGCAAAACTTGAAAATAAAGGTAGGTGTGTACATATTTTGTATACCAATAATATTAAGATTCGATATACAATTTATTTTTATAGTTATTTAGGAAGACATTCGTCCTTTTTTTAAAAAAAAAAATAGTAAACTTGTTTTTTTTGCGAATTCTAAAAACAAATAAGGCTACTAAATTGTACATATTTTGTATACCAATAATATTAAAATTCGGTAAAGTCAACTAGGATATATTTAAAATTTTGTAAATCGGAATGTCTATTAAGCAATGGCAAACATATATTATTAAATTATTGTAAAGACAAACCGCCAAAATTGCAATAAACTGTAACATAGGTGTAACATATAATGAGGGGGTAGCAAGGCCCTCTGATGCGAACATTATATCCGTTGTTTATTCCACATATATTGTTCCTACCCTTTTTTTTTACGAGGAGTAATCCATTTACGGACCTACCCGCCACTGGCTAAGCGACGAGCGTGTGTGGGGCTCACTCAGTACCTCAATACCCACTAAAACTCCCCGGTAACTCCATTGCCCTTCACGGAGGTAGCCTGGGTTCTGCACGAGCAATTCACCAGGTCAAGCAAATTGTTCCTACCCTACATTTACTATTAAGATATAACATATTTAAATAAATGCCGTACCTGATCTAAAGTCACGGTAATTAATAAAAATATCGCAGTGCCTAATCATTCTACGTTTTTCATGTTAATATATTGTAGCTTGAATATTTTATTCCAAAAGATATAGCTATTTAAGTATAACTAGTAACTCAAAAAATATATAAACAAACAAAGCAATAGAAAATCTTCTGTTAAAGCTTAACAGATTACAGCAACCTAGTTTTAACGTTTGTATAAATAACTTCGGAAACCAAACCTACCTTAATAATAGATTTCACAAACTAAAGAAGGTATTTCACAATTTAACAATTAAAATTATTATTGTTATGTAAAATTTTCATATAATAAAACAAAAGAGTTGATTATATAACTTGTAGACATAGAAACTGAAATTAAAACCTCAGAGTCAATAAACTCGTGTTAATGAACTTGACAAACTCGATTGAACTCATTATTTTAATCGGATAAAGACAATTAGTCACTTTTTAAATTCATACAATATTTGCAATCAGTTCAATTATAATTTTTTTATCAAGTCAAGTAGTTTATTAAGTATTTATAATTATATTTTAATTGTGACAGTTGTAGACGACATACATTTTAATTTGTATTTCGAACTGAAGTCAATTATAGAAAATTCTGATTACTACTTTTTTTTCAATTAAAACATTGATAATATACAAAAGATTCTTTCATCATTTTGTATCAGCTGAGTGATGCCCGCAGCTCGATAAAGGGTTCCCCCAAAGGTCTCAAAAGATCAGTCCTCCGCTGCTTGGTTGGGCGTATGCGAGTCTTACCTTCAGTGCGTGTTCACTGCGTGCCCACTGTCTTTCTAGTTCGCACGGCTTCTGGCTTTTTATATATATATATAGCACAGCAAATGACTCGACACCACCTGATGGTAAGCAGTAGAGGAGTCCATATGTGAAGAAAGCTAGTGAAGCATGCGACATACTGCCCTAGCCACCCTCACCTTGCCGGCCCAAACAGTGCTTTTTCACGCCTCTTTTAAAGGAAGCCATGTTATAAGAAGGAGGGAATACGTGTGCTGGTAAGAAATTCCATGCTGTAGCTGTGCGACAGAGAGAGAGAGGCTACGCTCATCGAGCCAAATTCTCACATTTTTTCTGATTAACACAGAGAAACTCCGCGCATAGATTCTCATTGCCTCTTGAGTGAAAAGAAGCCCAAGAATACACTTATAGCCGCAGAAAACTAAATAATTATATTCTTACATTCACACTAATAACAGAATATGATACAGATATAGTATAAATACATTTCAGAATTTTTCTATGAGGATGTTTGAGGTTGGAGGTAATTTATTAATCTTAGCGATTATTCTGTTACCAAAAATCCTTTAACTAATATTTAGAATAATTCTTAGGGATGGTCAGGATTGACATGTGTACGTTATTCATCCCATTCTGAACCCCATCTAAGTATATACTCTTCTTATGAAACTCTAACAAGTTAATTAGTTACCTAATGTGCACAAAAACAATTTTTTAAATAATTCATGTCGTACCAGAAGCGTCTCTTAACTGAAAACGGTTCACGATGCTCCATTTTTTAAATTATTTTGAATCAATGTCCCGTTTATCGATTATCAAGTAAAATTTATTTATTAAGAATTTTGGCACAGAAATTATTTCCTGGATCAATTGAATCTACCCTAAATTAAATAACATTTGTGGTAACAAAAATAATATTGTGGCAGCTGCGCCTATGCACACGTCGACTGAATAGTCTGTGACAGTCTGTTTTGTATAGTAATTTTAGCATGACATTTGATGACATTTTTGACCATTAAACATATAAGTTGGTCGGATTATAGTTGTCGTATAATACTGCTTACTTATTGAAGTGTCCACACACTTATCAAATACAATATTTTTTATATTGTTTGTGAACACCCAGCCGATTTTAAGGGACAAAGATTAACAATCAGGAAAATTTTCCGTACCGTAAAAAACTGGTTCTGTCTATTTAATTGAATAGATAAATAAAAGCAATGCACTAATTACTTAACTAAAATTGTTTCAGATGAGTCGCGTATGCGTAATTGGAGCGGGCGCCGCTGGGCTCTGTGCAGCGCGACACTTGCTGGCTGAGCCTAGTGTTGGGCGAGTGGATGTACTGGAACAGGCAGGGCAGCTAGGCGGAACCTGGGTGTACACTGAGACCGTGGGCTATGATGACTTTGGCCTACCGATACATACGAGCATGTATAAGAGTTTAAGGTGAGATAAAAATAAATCTGAAATTCATTGGCATTGACACGCGTCTTTCGCCTGAAAGATTCGGTTTCGGCTCTTCGTAGAAAGTTCATGGAAAGGTGAGTAAGGAATTCGTCCGAGTAGTGCTTCAAGCGCTTTGAAATTTATTAAAAAACAAAGCAACTTGCACCATGGTTGTTCCCTGAATGGTCAATCAAAATTAGTTATGTCGAGCTTCTCCTTGCTTCGGAAGGCACATTATGCCGTTGGTCTCCCATTGCTCGCATGATGGCGCTATGACCTTGACACTTCTCGTGTTTTTATCTCATAAAGATCATTGAATACAAAGCCGGGTTAAAGAATAATATGAATATTGGTTGCGTGGTAAGAAACTAGAGTCATTAAAAGAAGTAGTTTATTGCATCTGAGCAGCATCAGTGAATGATCACAACATGAGGGCTCTACAAGGTGCGGTATGCATATGACTAGAAGAAGAAAAGAAACAATAATTCCACCAAGAACCAAATCCTTGGACTTGTTTAATTCGCTTCCAGATGTTCGTAAAAATACTTTAATTATAGGCAAATATTAAACCACTTTTTATCAGCTGAATTTTTATCACTAATCCACGGAAGAGTCTACCTGATGAAATATGTCATAAAACTGCTTGGGATTTCTTGTGTATGGCCTATGGCTACTAGGTCTTATTCTCATATTTCAGCTTAGAGCCAGGATAAACTCCTGGAGAACTTCAACCCAGTGGGATCTTTTGTGCTTCCCTTTTCGTAATGTATGTTGTCCTAGAATATTTCCAGAATCTACTTTCTTAGAATGCTTGTAGTTAGCATCCTAATGTTTTCAGGATGGGGTAGTCTAGACCAAAGAGACCCATGCTTTCTTAGCAACAGCATCACCATTATATAGATACACTTATTAAGGGTTGTCCACTTGTAATGGCGTACATAGTAAGTTGCAATCCACCAAAAGCCTATCATGCGAATCCAACTCGAAGTATAATGTATCAATACGAAAAAACTATAGAAATTAATATTAAAGTAATTTGGCTATGGAGGTATGAGTTCATTTTGGAACAGCGGTCTCTTACTGAAAATAATTTGGGAATAAGTAGGAGCAGTAAATAAAGTGTTACGTTTAAATTTATTTTATTAAGTGTTACGTTGTAAATAAAGTATTGTCCGATTCCTTTATACAGGGTTTTTTTACTGCGAGCTATTCGGTAAATTTGTTATTACGTACGATCGATCTATTAATGTAATAATTGCAACATTGGCTACCATTGACAAAATAAGTTTATCACACTTATCACACACACATACGTCCGTCAACAGCCAAATAGAAAAATTACATATTAGTAAAGATAACACTAAATTAACTACGAATGTCGAAATTGTTTTTAATGGCATAGTTTTGCAATTAAATCAAATTTTAATTTAATAAGCTGGCGGGAAAGTGGCACAAACTCAAGATAAAATACCAGACCAGATACAAATTGAGAATTCTAGAACGATCGACGAGCGACAAATGAAGTAATCCTTCCAAATAGTCTCAGCATAGATTAAAGGAATAGGGTTATTATTATTTTTTTACTCTAAACATGGTTCTTGGACTTCATCCCACCTGATGATAAGTGAAGATAACGCTGGAGATGACAGCTAGTGTTGAGAATGAAACTCTCAGTCCGCTTCGTGAGCGTAAATTTTTCAAACTGATAGAAAAACAAAATGTATATTTCAAAAACAAAGAAAGAATTTAAAAATACAAATATGAAATTATACAAAAACTAGCCAGTCCGCAACAGCTAGATACACTTGGATTCCTCAACCACAGAGGAATACCTTACCTCCAACTGCCGGAATACAACAATTCTTGTTATGGCTGTAGCCTTATATAAGATAATGTTAACTAGCCAAGCGGATTTTAATAAAGCCTTTTTATCAATTTGAAATTTTCTGCTTCTACTTGGAATTAAACCCCGAACCTGCAGGTCTGTAGTAGGTGCTTTCACTCACCACAGATGAGGGTTAGGAGGCTATTTGAACCCTTTTTCAGCCATCGATGAAATAGACTAAAATAGTAAATGCCCGGTTGATACCCAGTAAAATTATGAGTATTGCCTTTATAATTATATTTATTTATTTTCTTATACATATTCCCTGTTGTGACGATTTAAAAGAGCTTAGTAAATAAGTCTATTTAAATAAAGTTATTTTTGACTTTTGACTTTGACTTTGACTTTCTGAACTTTCGTTTCAAAAATATTTGTCCTAAGAATTTTAAGTGACTGACTTGCAAGCATGCTCAAGGTGCGTTATATTATTAGTGACGAATTGTCTCGATAATTATTATTTATTATCAATAACAATAAACATTAGCGATACGCCTGGGGTCAGCTGTTACGAATATATAAACCATTAGTTATTGCTGATATTGTATAAAATTATTTAAAGGTTATGAAAGATATAAGTAATGTTCCTGATAGCCCTTCTTCGTTATAATATTTAGATAAACACCAAGTTTTAGCACACCGCATAGAAAATAAAATAAATATGTATCACTATGTGCTGTATATGTTGTAACTAATATAAATAAACAAATGCGATAGTGTGATCTCAGGTGATGATTTATTCGTTAGAGAGAAAGAGACCGCCATTTTACGCCAACTCCTTTTTTATATTTAATTATTGTAAAATTTTATTAGTGTAATATGGTTAGCAACTAACAAAGTGGCGATGCATACTTTAATTTCAAAATAACTAACAAAACGAAGTTAATTTATTTAAATACTGTCTCGCTCAAGCAAGTGCAACGTAATCGGCTCTAATTATTCGGATTTTACAAAGGATCTGACCATAAAAAACGACTTGAAAACACTAAAAACTCAAAATAATTAAATTTAAAATATTTTTACTAAACATAAACAATAGAAAGTGAAACACCGACTGTTTCTAACTAACTTAACTTAGCACCAATTACAAAAAATAATTTTAAATTGGATATCTTCTTAAATTGATTTTTTTTTTATTATTTGAAGTTGGTTTTTTGTTCAATTACTGTCACCGTCGCATTTACAATTACACAGTATTGTCCCCTTCTTGCTTGTTTCTTTGTCATTTGTTAGAATCATTTTGCTGACGACTTACTAAGTTAACTGTAAAATATGTTGTTTAGATTAACACTTCCTGTTTTATATTTGAAATATCTTAGAATAGTCGCGTAATAGAAATATACTTATGTCACTTTTATTCCACCTTGCGTGCCAGTTATCCTAGTATCTGTTAATTTGTCAGTGTGCAAAATATAAAATGTATATAGGTGGCAGAGTATGAAATAAAGGCAGTTGAATCTTGAACGCGGTGCTTGCTTGATGTGCCGTTTCCCACCAACATAACAGGTATCTTATAAAAAAAATGAGTTAATGGGGGAATAAATTAAGTTTTAAACCTGACATAAGAAAGAGGACAAATAATATTTCATTCTTAGTACAATAAAATATGGAAAATTTACTTCATAGATTTTCCTCGGTATTTGTTCATTGAAAACACTATTTTAACGGGGAATCCGTTTTCGGACCTTCCCGCCACTGGCTAAGCTGTGGGCTGTCACACAGCATCATTGGCATTTCCCACTAACTCTCCCTTTCCACTAATCCTATTGTTCTTCACGGATGACTCTGAATCAATATACCAATTTTCAATACGACTTTGAAAATCGAAAATAATTTCAACGTATCATTTAATTCTTTTCTGTTTCCAGGACAAACCTGCCAAAAGAAATTATGGGCTTCCCCGACTTCCCAGTGCCAGAAAGCGAGAGGTCTTATTTGCCCGCCAAAGATATGCTCGCCTTCCTGCAACTGTACTCCGACAAACATGAAGTCACTCCGAGAATTAAGGTTGGTCAGTAATAGTTACTTAATCCCAAAATTTTTTGCGTGATTATTACTTCGTGACTAGATGCTTTCTGAATTATAGCTATTCCGAAGCCTCTAGCTGTAACAATAGATTCATTGATAGAATATATAATAATATTTTTTCTTATAACTGCAAATGTATCTTACAGTTTTACTGATCTGATACATAACATATACCGATAGGTATACATTTATATGTATACTGTGTAACATGTTTAAATACAAAAGACCAAAACATCACGGACATAAAAGGGATATGTGGTTGATTTTCGTAAAATAATCTGATATGAGTGTCAGAGGCTAACTTATACAGCTGTCTTCATAGATCAAAAGATGTCAATCAGAGTAAACTGACTCTTCTCATTAATAGTTCCCAAATTTCTGAATCAGTGGTATAATAACTAATTATTATTATCGATGTCATCGAGTTCTTTTGGAAAGTCAACGTTGAATAATTAATTTTTGATTTTATTGAGAGTTCTATTGCTTTTCTTTTATTAGTTTCATCACCACGTGCAGCTCGTGAAACCTAAGGTCACTCCGAAAGGCGAGCTCTGGGAGGTCAGATACAAGAACCTCAGCAACAGTCTCTCGGAGACTAAGGAGTACGAATATGTATTTGTTTGCAACGGCCACTATAACACGCCCTTCATTCCCAAGATTCCAGGATTAAGGGAGTTCGAAGGTTAGTAGAAAGCGCATCGAAAATCATATCCGATGTACCTAAATAGAGTAATTGCTTTCATCATAAGATATATTATAAAAACTAATTTCCCCGAATTGACAGAGTCTGCTATCAACTGTCTAAACTGAAGCAGCCCCGAATAAAAAAATGCCTTTAAATAAATTTTCCAAAGCGACAATTTATAATGCGAAATCCGCATAAGGTTGTATTTATAAGACAATAGCAGCTACTTAGAGAGTAGAAACAGTATGAGGAAATCAGAACTCTCTAAGAGATATTTTATATGATTATATTATTGTAGCTAACTTTCTTATTCTTTCACTTACTGTTTTTTATTATTATCTCTTTTTCTCTTTTCTATGCAAAAGTTTTCGGGTTGTAGCACAATTATCAGTGACTTACTAAGATCCCGTAGTTTTAAACTTCTCCAGCACACGTCTATGTAAAATATTTTACTCTGAGTAAAATTTTATTATATGAAATTTGTTTAATATTATGTAATCTAATTGTGTACTGATTATTTATTATGTGTGTGATGAAGAACTTGAAATATTTTTTTATCTTTTTCTTAAAAAACAAACTTCTGATGCACTCCTGGTACTTGACTGATTTGGAGTGAATGAACATATCCTTAATGCTCATATCACGGCACATAGTTGAGCAACCGCTAACAAAGTGGGCAAAATAATAACCTGAAATATAACCTCAAATATAACAATCCTGAAAAATATTTTAACCAGATTTCATGTTGTCCTTTACTAGGAGATATAATGCACAGTCACGACTACCGCGTGCCAGAGATCTTCACCGGCAAACGCGTTCTAGTCGTAGGAGCGGGTCCATCAGGCATGGACATTGCTCTCGAGATCACTTCAGTTACTACCAAGGTGGTACTGAGCCATCACTTAAAAGATACCCCGAAGACTGTCTTCCCAGAGAATCTTGTGCAGAAACCTGATGTTCACAAACTTGAAGGCAACACTGCATACTTCCAAGATGGAACTCAAGAAGATATTGATGTTGTGTTCTTGTGTACTGGTTAGTGTTATGTACCTTTGCTTTGTTGCTTATATAAACGTAGATAAGATGTGTGTAAATCAAATGATTATGTAGTACATACAACCTGCTGGTTATACCTGTCCTATTTTGGCTTTGCGTACATGGGATAAAAGGAAAATTTTTCTTCAAGGCTAGACTGTTGTAATGCTTTCAAGGTTGTTACAATCAGTTTGTGTTCCGATATATAGGGCATGAAAGACGTCAACATCTCCTGTCTCCAGATTTTATATATAAAGCTCGCTTTATATATAAATTTCGTGATAATTCTGGTGTATATTGGAAATTGTTATTTACTATCAATTTTTGGCGTTGTTAAGCCACGTTCGGTAGCTTAGGTTACATGGCAAGTTTAAAAATAACGTTATACATAAGTGATAGCTGATCTAACAACTTAGTTAATAACTCGGTGGCTACCACCTTAGTTGTCAAATTAAGCAAATAGGGTCAAATTTCGTAGTCAGCTTGTTTAGCATAATAATGCTATTGCGCGAGAACTGACTCGACAATACTGAATGATTGTGTTTTTTATACCGCCATTGATTTCTCGTTCCTAGGTTACCAATACAACTTCCCGTTCCTTCATGAGTCCTGTGGGATCGTGGTAGAGGATAACTGCGTGGAGCCCTTGTACAAGCACCTCGTAAACATCCGACACCCCAGCATGTGTTTTGTAGGCGTGCCCTACTATGTCTGCGCCTTCTCTATGTTTGATTTGCAAGTAAGGCTGCTTTTTGGAATTAACTATAATTACAGATATAACCTTTTTGATATTAGAGACAACATTAAAAAATATTGATGATTCTGAAATGAAAAGGCGATCAATTTCTATTAACTGCTAAATTATGCTTTCTGTCATACAGTGGGATATACTATTCCAGTTACAAATATCCATGTTATTAATGTTATTTGAAGTTGATGTGGAGTTTCTATAGAAACTATTAACTGACTAAGACGTTTCGATCGTAGTTACGTACAACTGACTATCGCATATAAAAAATCGTTGCACTATGTTCAGGTCCGATATTACATCCGGTCAATTAACGGTACCTTCAGCTTACCGACCCCGGGACAGATGACGAAACTCTGGGAGGACGAGAAGCGAGATCGTGCGGCCCGGGGCTTCACCAAGCGGCAGACACACATGATGGGACCTGACCAGGTAAATAAACATGATACTGATGCATATTGTGAGCCAACCCCGAAAAATGAAATACAAAAACGAAGTAACGCATTGTTAATGGTTCTTCAAGTCATTTACGACAAAATCCGTTCTTTCGCAGAATTTTGCTTTTCGAAGTAGCCCCCTCTGCTTCTGATGATAAATTTCTATAAATTTATCATTACTCCGTTTCTCCATATATTTAAATACCATATTAATTAAATACAACTAACACTGATTTGAATAACTCAGAAAAAAAAGATTACTTCGCAAATGCACGTTGTAACT
This sequence comes from Acentria ephemerella, assembly GCA_943193645.1. Lineage (NCBI taxonomy): Eukaryota > Metazoa > Arthropoda > Insecta > Lepidoptera > Crambidae > Acentria > Acentria ephemerella. The sequence continues at coordinate 1,255,540 of OW971886.1, read as the reverse complement.
AAACTCAAAACAATATAAAACTGAACACTGGAAACTAAATATAAAAGAAATTATTAAATAATTACATAAGCTTTCTTTATCATGTAATATAGGTCAGTTACAGCGATCATCTTGATTTAAATAACTCAGACAAAAAAAGACAGTAACTCTTGTGAATATTGTACTATTCTTTATTTTGTTTGTTTCTAACAATGACACACAATTAACAATATTGATAACAGAAGAGAAGAAAGCAGTCGACTTCTCTTACCATCACATGCAAAACCGTTTACTCACAATATTCACCGAAATGTTCACGCCTTTTTCCAAAGTGTCCGTTTATTGTTGACTTCGTTACGTCACGGTGTAGGCAAAGGAGATGGTGCAGTAATAAGTCACCAAATCACGTCACTATAATTTACTTACGTTTACTTCGAAAATGCACATTGTAACTAAACACAAAACAATATAAAACTGAACACTGGAAACTAAATATAAAAGGAATTATTAAATAATTACAAAAGTGGCTTGAATACAATAGTATTTTAAAGATTTATTGAAATATGAATTTGATTTATATATATATATACAATAATAAATAACGTTAATTAATACGATAAAATGGCGTCGGGTAACTAGTATTCAAGTGTATTATCTATGCTGGTAAAAGGAGAACGATCTCCATCACTGGCCAACAATATAAATAGTTTGATAGATGAAATCACATGAAAATGGAAACAGTGAAAAATGTGTCATGATTTTGAATATTTATTCTTAACTTGGATACACGTCCTTCAGTCGTATAATCTTTAACGGTGCTAATTATAATAATATTTATTCTAACTGCTGTTTAAATCAAATGATAGCAACCGAAATTTTAATTTTTTTCTTTAAAATCATCTTATCTAAGTAAGTAAATAACACTAACAATTCTTAAACAATTAAGTTAAACTACTATAGGGTATTTACAATATGGTATGATTTTAAAATATTGGCAGTATGAATGGAGTGGTGGTAGGGCTTGCTAACATCACGTTGTTATTGCACCACGTTACAAATTTACTAGAAGATACTTAAAAAAAATTAAATAGCCTTTGTTTAATAATTACTGTTTTATTCCCTTGCATAATGTATAAATATGCCGTTAGGTATGTTTCCATTATAATACGCTAGACTCAATGCTATTGAACGCTAATGATATCAATAAGAATGTGTAAAAACAAGATAATACATAATAAATTGTAGTTTAATTAGTATTGTCGATTATAACATTCTTAAACAGAGGAAGCTCGAAACATTGATAGATGCATTAAAGATATGACGTAATAAAGGTCATTTTTCCATGTAAATGGTAACTATGAGGTATATTTTTAACCGTAAGTGACAAGGCCTTAAATATCATCGAGGAATCATGACTTCTGCAATGTGTTAGTAATAAGCAAGTAATAAGGAATCGTGAATTGAAATTACTCATATGAAGGAGTTCATTGCTGGTGCGTACGCTCTAGTTTCGATTAAGAAAACAAAACAACTTTTGTTTAAGGTGGTCCTTAAATAGGTCAAAATTAAAACTAACAATTTATTTAATACATCTGTATACTCTATAACTGGGACAATTTGTAAATACCCGGTTAATACCCACTTAAAGTTATCATTATTACCTTTAATTATATTTGTTTATTTTTTCTCAAACATATTCCCTGTTATGACGATTTAAAAGAACTTAAATGAGTCTATTTAAATAAAGATATTTTGACTTTGAAATTAAAATTAGATATCTTAAGCTCCTCTGTGCTTTGAATGAAATCGGTTCCAGTTGACAATCGCGTTCACCCACCTACCCAGAGTAGTCGCGTTGTATGGCCCAAACTCTTGGCTATAAAATGTAAAGGAATAACTAATGTAAAGTAAAGTAGTCACTAGTTTTAGTTACTACTTTACAATGTAAACAATTTAAAATTACTTATCACAACATCCAAACAATTTAGCATCCTATACTTATACTTATATTAAATTCGTATTATGTTTTGTAACCTTACTGAATGTATACACACCCACATGCACACTGTTGCTTGTGTGCTTGATTTTATAAAATTTCTATTTGCATTTTATTTTCTTGTATATTAAGTTAAATATTGTGTGTCCCCTTTAATTGATCGGTTTAGGTATTTTAGTCTTTGTTGATGTATATTTATTTACTAGAAGTAGGTACTAGTATTTGTATTGGTTATTTTAGTGTGTATGAATTATTTTTATTGTTAGTATTGTGCGAACGTCACACTGAAATGGACTGTATTTAAATAATTTAATTAAAAATTGATCTTGCCCAACTGTGAGTAATACTAAAGGCTCCACCCACCTTGAATCCACGTGCACCTTGGTACAGATGGCAGCTTGTGGTACACGCACGGCGCTCGAGCACACTTACAATTCACAGTTCGATAATGTTAAATTTGGCACATATCACAAGACACATTAGAATAAGTTAGTTGATGGAACGTCCATCTAGACCTCTCGCCCTTGAAGCACAAACGTTGCACTCTCAATACGCGCGGCGAACAAGTGCCGTAGTCAGGAGCAGTAGAGGTCAAGTCGGTGAAGCAAAATATTAGATTACCCACTATGAGCAAAGATCGAACATACCCCTCACCGAAATCATTATGATTTCCTAATAAAATAATAGTATAAAGAAATTATATGTATATAATCTATAAAAAAAAAAAACTAAAAACTAAAAAAAAACAAAAACAAAAATTACAAGATGTAAGCTACGTTTAATTTTAAATCTAAGAATTTACTACTTATCTCCCCTTGGCAAGGGACAGACCTTATTTACTGGTCTTTTTAGAAGACCGTTAGGAGTTCTAATAGTCAGGACTCGAACAATTTTATCTACGCCCGGGTGCACTTCGACAATTACACCTCTAGGCCATTGTAGTGGTCGTGTTAAGTTAGATTTTAATAGTACTAAATCTCCTATTTTTAAATTAGGAGGAGATGTATACCACTTCTCCCTTTGCTGAAGTGTGTGTAAATAGTCGTCAGACCAACGTCTCCAGAACGACTGCGTGACCTTCTGAATGGATTGCCAACGCGACAGTCTATTCAGGGGAATGTCTTCAAGGTTGTATTCTGGAACCGCGAGTAAATTTTGTCCTATTAGAAAGTGTCCAGCCGTTAAAATTTCAAATTCGTTGGGATTATTAGAAAGCGAACACAATGGACGTGAATTCATTATAGCCTCTACTTTACAAAAAATTGTTGACAATTCTTCGAAGGTTAAAGAACGATCGCCAATCGTACGGTATAAATGTTGTTTTGCTGATTTGATACCGGCCTCCCAGAGTCCACCCATAGACGCTGCGTTCGGCGGATTATTACGCCACTCGACAAAACGCGACGTGAGACCGTTTAATATTTTATCATTATATTCCTTTTTTTTAAAGAATATACTGACTTCCTTTAAATGTTTAGCGGATGCGATAAAATTACTACCGCAGTCTGAGTATAGACAAGCACACAGACCTCGTCTGGACACAAATCGATCAAATGATGCTAAAAAACATTCTGCTGAAAGGTCAGTTAAGACTTCTAAGTGTACTGCCTTTGTGGAAAAGCACACAAAAAGACAAAGATATGCCTTATGTAATTTTGCATTACGCCGCAAACTCTCCTTAACAATGAAAGGTCCTCCCAAATCACAGCCAACGTGACTAAAAACCTTATACGCCTTTAATCTATGCTCGGGTAACGTACCCATTACAGGTTGCACTACAGATGGCTGAAATTTGAAGCACTGAACGCATTTTGATAAAACTGATCGAATGATGCCACGAGCATTAACAATCCAATAGATTTTACACAGAATTCCTTGTAATGTGCGAGGACCAGTATGTAAATAAAGTTTATGGAAATATTCAATGATCAAGGATACGATATGACATTTTTTTGGTAATAACAAGGGGTGCTTTGTGTTATAGGGAAGATCAGACTGTGAAATTCTACCCCCCACCCTGAGGAAACCATCAGGGTCAATAAAGGGAGAAAGTTTGCGTAATGACGTCACATGTCGCCCTTTCAAAATAAAATCTATTTCATTCGTAAAATAATTGGATTGAACTACGCGAATAATCGAATCATGTCCTAGTTTTAACTCTGATGACCTTAAGGGACCCAAGATACGATTACTATTTTTAGCCCTTGAATTATTAATAAATCTATGGCACCAAGAAATGACGCGTTGTAATTTATTAAAAGATGAAAATTTATTGAATTGATGTTCTAAGTCGTTAGTTAAAATCTGATCAGTATTAGAGTTAAAACAAAATGTTTCAGTATTCAATTTCATTTCTGGAATTAATTCGTCATTCTTTAATAAAATCTTACTAATTGGCCAATCATTAAATTCTTCGTTTAACCACATTGGACCATTAATCCATTCGTTAAAGACATTAAGTAATTGACTAGGTAAAACGCCACGAGAACAAATGTCAGCAGCATTATTTTCACTGCTTAAGTGGAACCAAAGATCAGGTGATATAACTTCTACTATTTCAGTAACTCTATTTGATACATACGTTTTTAATTTGTATGCTGGCGTTTGTATCCATGATAAAACAACACTGGAGTCACTAAAGGCGTATATAACATATTTAAAATCTCTGAGGTTTTGTACGACAAAACGAATGAGATTTGCAAGAAGCACAGCCGCCATTAATTCTAATCGAGGTATCGACAGTACAGGCTTTAATGAGGCGACCTTTGATTTACTGATCAATAATCTAGTTTTCACATTTTGGTGGCGGTCAGTGCTTCGTAGGTAAACACATGCAGCATACCCGCGCGAGGAAGCGTCGCAAAAACCTACTAATTGTGCGCTTATAAAGTTAGGTATCAATAAATGTCTCTCAATACGTAATTCAGCTAAGGATGGTAATTCATTAAGAAATTTATTCCACTTAGCACATAAACTCAATGGTAGCTTGTCATCCCATCCCAAACTAATTTTCCAGAGGTCCTGCATGATACATTTAGCGACAAAAATGCAAGGTGATAGGAAACCAACTGGATCATAAATACTAGCTAGAAGCTTTAATACTGACCGCTTGGTGGAGACAGCGTCAGCAAAATTGTAACTAAAGGAAAAACTGTCGCACGACGGTAGCCACCTTAAGCCTAAGATTTTAAACGATGCTGTAGATGAGTAATCGTTATAATTTATTTCATTAATTTCGTCTGCCTTTACACGTGTTAGTAGTTCAGGGCAATTACTTGACCACTTCCTAAGGTCAAATCCACCACCCTTAAGAATTGAGATTAATTGGTCCTGTAATATACAGGCTTCAGTCAGTGACTGACAAGACCAGACCAAATCATCAACATAAAAACCTTCAACGATCACGTGGGACGCTTCGCATTGTGGGCTGTCAGAGGCAAGTTGACGCAGCGTTCGCACGGCCACAAACGGGGCACTGCGGAGTCCGTATGTGTTTGTTTTTAATTCATAAATGCACACCGGGTCAGTTGGAGTTTCGCGCCAAAGAATGTGTTGGTATTTACGTTCTGATGGCTCAATAAGGACGGCTCGATACATTTTGGATACATCAGCTGTAAAACAAACATCATATAGCCTGAACCTAGTAATGATTTTTAAAATATCTTGGTGTAGTTTCCTACCACTTAATAAAATATCATTTAAAGATACACCGTTACTAGTTGGTGTTGAACCATCAAAGACAACTCTCAGGGGAGTTGTGACACTTGAGGGACGCAATACAAAATGATGCGGAATCAGGTACTTTGAAGGCTCAGCACCCTTATAAACTTCCATGTGATTTAGTATCTCATATTCTCTCATAAATTCACAGTATGCCTTGCGAAGGTCAGGTGATCGGGCGAGACGGCGTTCGATTTGAGTAAGTCTTTTATAGGCTATGTCATACGAATCACCTAATTCCTCATGTTCTGGTTTCAATAAAATTGGTGAAACATAACGACCTGTCTCGTCACGATAATGTCGACTGACATACAAATTTTCTGCAATTTCCTCTAATGGATTTATGGGTACCTCGCACGGCGAAGATTCTATGTCCCAGAAACGTTTCAGAATGTCATTGAGATGATTGTCTTCAATAGTATACGATACCAGGCTTGTTGACGCAACAGTTGTAATACCGCGAGTGACGTTATTTGACGCATGCACAGATAATTTTCCGGTAATAACATAGCCAAATACACTACTTAATGCTGTAGGTATGTTGTCATCAAAGGTAATTTTTTTTCCATCGTAAATGTGTGGAAAAATATCACCAGCTAAAATTATATCAATCGGCGACTTCACATAAAAATTGGGATCGGCTAGAATTAAATTGTTGTATTTGTTAATTACTTTTAATGGAATTTTTACAGTAGGTAAATCGGAAGTTATTTTTGGCAGTACGACTGCATTTATTTTAAATATTGATTGATTTAAATGACGTGATTTTATGGTGCACGATGTCATACCATAATTTTTTACGCTTTCACCGCCAAGTCCATATATATTAAACGGACATTTAAATGTAGTTAAACCTAAACGTTGTAAACAAGCAATTGAAATAAAATTGGATTGCGCTCCTGAGTCTATCAGAACGCGACACTGTTGATAATTGTCGAAATTATCCTTAACATATACTACGGCCGTGCCCAATACAACAGCGTTGTAGCTGCCGTGCTGCGACGACGCGAGACACGCGTTCAATGCGCTCGACTCACTCGCACCGGCCACGCCCACTTCACTAATAGACATGCACGGCACTGATACCGCGCTAAGAGCGGGTTCGATTCGTGCGCTCTCATCGATATGTAATAAAGCATTATGATTTTTTTTACAAACTACACATTTGAAATCACTTTTACAATCAGATGTAGTGTGATTGGGTTTTAAGCAATTATGACAAAGCTGTAATTGATTGACACGGTTAACTCTCTGGACTATTGACATTTTTCGGAATTGTTCGCAACGATAAATCATATGTTTATCACCACAATGTGTGCATAAAAACTTTGAATTATTCGAACGGGATGTCGATGCATGCGTGAACTTTTTATAAACAATTTTATCTGATTTTATGACTGGTTTTTTTAAATTATTATTTTGGCTTTGCTGTGTATAAATTGGGCTTGAATAAACGGCGGAGTGATCTAATACTTTGACTTGATTATGTATGAAAGCCATTAGATTTGAGAAATCTGGAATTGAAGTTTGGTCCAATTTTTGTTCAAAATATTTTCTTGTAAATGGATCCAATGCTCTCAGTGCTATATGGCACATGATATAACCACTTAAATTTTTAATTTGTAATGACTGAATTGCCTTGTATGAATGCTCAAACGCTTCAATAAATGAGTTTAAATTACTAGGAGACTCCTTTGTTAACGGTGTAAAATTTAACATTTTATCCAAATATCTACCAGCAAGCATTCGGTGATCCTGATATTTATCGAGCAAACTTTGCCAAACTAAATCATAATTTTTAGCAGATATTGGCACGCTTTTGACGATATTTAACGCTGAACCCTTCGTACAGGACAAAAGGTAATGGAATTTATCAATTTTTGGAATACTTACTTGATCATGAACTAAAGAACAGAATGTTTCGTAAAATGTAGTAAAATTTTCAATGTTACCGTCAAAGCAAAATAGTTCTAACTTCGGAAGACGTGGTCGAGATTCTACTACGGAATTTCCAGCCTTAACGACTTCAGCAAAAGGTTGAAGTTTGGATGCAGCTAATTTACAATAATAATACAATTCATCAAAATTCTTCAATTCCTGATTCGGAAACGACACATTCGGCCTTATATTTATTTCATATTCGAAAATATCGTAAATGCATTGTTCGAAAGATTTCCTCAAAGTCTCTAACTCTAATACACGTAATAAAAATAGGTCTTTTGATTCAGGATCATTTAACGATTTGATTAAATCATAAACACATTGCATTTGTTCAAAATATCTTTCCTTTCGGGACATTAAGATTGTTAATTCGGGAGAACTTTTCTCCTCGGAAGAACATTTTTCATCCTTTTTGGGAGGCATTTTCAGAATAAAATTGTTCGAGTTGTGACGTAATAATGAAATGTAATAGGTATTATTATTATGTTGTAAATTTCACTAATTTAATATATATATTTATATTTTTTAATAAGCTGTATTTAAACCAAAAATTAACGGTACATAAATCCGGTTCGAAGACCAAAAAATTGTGCGAACGTCACACTGAAATGGACTGTATTTAAATAATTTAATTAAAAATTGATCTTGCCCAACTGTGAGTAATACTAAAGGCTCCACCCACCTTGAATCCACGTGCACCTTGGTACAGATGGCAGCTTGTGGTACACGCACGGCGCTCGAGCACACTTACAATTCACAGTTCGATAATGTTAAATTTGGCACATATCACAAGACACATTAGAATAAGTTAGTTGATGGAACGTCCATCTAGACCTCTCGCCCTTGAAGCACAAACGTTGCACTCTCAATACGCGCGGCGAACAAGTGCCGTAGTCAGGAGCAGTAGAGGTCAAGTCGGTGAAGCAAAATATTAGATTACCCACTATGAGCAAAGATCGAACAAGTATATTGATATTTTTTCATTATAGCCGTTTTAGTGAGAAACGTTAACATTGACGTCTTAACTGGTCTCACTGAAAACCACAGAGTGGGCACCATTTTGGATACATTTTGCTTATTTTGCTTGTTGTAATTCTATTTATTATTTATTGACTTTATATGCTCCAAATAGATCATTTCATTAATTTATATTACAAAGTAGTACATAGTGTTCAATATCCCAGGCGTATTACTACATATCGCTCTCCAAGGAGTCAGGAACCGCCCCGCTTCCTCCAGTGTTCACCAAAATCCACAACGACAGTAGCGACAAGTTCCTGGACAACTTGACTCAGTACAGGAATGATGTATACTGTATTGTCGACGAAGAGAACTTCGTTTGTCACGTGCGGGAATAGCTCAAGTTATTGACTTGAGATCACCCCATCATTTATTAGTATTTATTTATGTTCTATTAACTGTAGTAGGTATGTTATAATTTCTAAAAAATAAACGAGTAAGATTATTTATTAAATTCTAAATTGTGATATTTATTGTTAAATTAAATACTATTATTAAACTTTATAATCAAAACACAATGTTAATTTAAAAAAAAGTAATTAAGTGTGCCAATAATTTAGAATTAACTAAATTGCTTATCTAATTTCTTATTAAAAAACGTAAGTGAATGTGTAGAAGATAAGTAGGGAAGTATTGTATTGTTACTAGGAGGTTTTTAATTAAAATAGTAAAACACTTATTGAGTTCCTTAATCTATTTTATTTGTAGTGATTATAAATTATCTTCTACATAGTAGTCCATAAAAATCTCTGCACTAATTTGAAATTGATTCATTAATTTAAAATAGTAAAGAAATTACTTTGCAATATTTATCAAACTAATGTTTAAAATAACAATATAATTATGAAACTACATTTAGCACGTCTCGTAGTATATAGTAGGTGGCACAGATGCAATTTTCCAATCGCCAGCGCAACCAAGGTATTTTGATCCTTTTAATTAATTTAGAAATTTATCATTCAACTAATATATAAAAATAAATGTTTTTATATTATGCCACGAATTTCTTTTTTTTAATAACAAAGCTAATTATGTAGTAATTATATGTACTTAAACTAAGGTATTTATAGAGGCAACATTCAGCTCAACAATATTATGGCATGGTAAATCCTATTTTCCATGTCTCATAACGAGTGCGAAATATCAATGTTGTGCTATAGTCGTGGTTAAAAAAAAATATGATTACGGAACAAGCTTTTAAATTATCGCGTTCCATAAAAAAAATTATTGAAAGCGAGACTTATCGCGCACAGGAGGAAATGACCTACCTTTCAAAGCAATTACACCTGTGACGTTTCGACTAGGTTGCACTGGCCGTGGTCAAGTAGTAACGTCCAAATCGTCGTGACGTATTCATCTACTTCAGGCATAAGCAATTCACCATTTTATATTTCATGTCCGCGGCTACCCGCGACCTTTACCAGATCGTAGGTCTACCTTGTGGAAGGCCTACCGGCCTGTGTCGCCACTTGAGGACCTATCCACACCAACCGCTGTCAGTCTTCCTTGCATTGTCCACTTGCCCACTGTCACTTCAGGCTTTCAAGTCTTTGGGCTATGACGGTGACCCTAGTTCTCTGGTAGATCTCATTATTTCTATTTCGATCACGAACAAAGACCCATACATTACTAGGTATATATAAAAATACGTAATAGCTATATGTAAATAGGTTAAAATACGTATAAATGTAATAAAACGTATATCAAAGGGAGATATAATTACCACCCATTGAAATGTTTACAAATTATCATCATCATTTATCGGCCTATGAAGATTACCACTATATATTTGAAAATTATAACTAATAATTGATATTATAATATATCTCTAAGAAAAAAAGCTAGAAATATGGCTTAGAAATAAAAACCTATCATCTGGGTTGGTAGGTCGATGTGTATATTAAAAAAGGTTGTATTTAAAATAATCCTCAAAATGCCTATAGATTAAATATTATTGAAACATTTAAATAATCCGCCCTCAATAGTGTTTTTTTTTTAAATTTAAAGGTCTTACAGATATGAAAATTTTTATTGTAATTTAATGTGGTTTTCTTACATTTCAATTAAGTAATAATTATTTTAAAAATTTATTAATATAAAACAAGAACTATATTCAGAGATCTAAAATTATTAAAAATCTAGCTTTAAAGTTATTTTTAAACATATTATATCTAAATGTAAATATTTATAACAAGATATAAGAAATCATTTTCTTGCTAGCTATTCTCAATAATGACTCTAAATTTCAAAACCAGCGCCCGAATTATTAATTATTAAAATTAATAAGTCTGCTTTAAATGAAATATTTTTGATTCGTATTTAAAAAATCAACTCGAAATAGAATTCAAACCGAATCACTTTTTTCTTGACTCATCAATAATTTATCAATATTTTAATTTTTTTTACTGGCAAAACTTCCATATAGACATCCTAAAATATTAATATTTCACCAGTACCAAAATTAAAATATTAGACAGTATAATTATGTCCTTAAATTATCTTAATATTATGTAGGTTGTAATCGGACATACCTAGTATTGTCCCTAACTATTGACATATACATTTACAAACAACTACATGTCTGCTGCCGGCGTTGAAGTAATAGATAGATTTATTGCAGGTTCCTAATTCACAAATATATAAAACCGACAATATAAATAGTTACAATAATTATGGAATTTTCAACTCATAGCTTTCTTTCTTTCTTCTCCTCAAAAATTTGAGAATTCAATGTTTTGAAAAACATGAAAAAAATATTAGTGACAAGAACCTAATCGTAAGTAGGATTAATACCTCATTTCTATTTCCAGTTATGTAATAAAAAAATAATATATATATATTATATTTGTAATGGTATGGGTTCGAAATTAAACAAAATCACACACATAATTTATTGTATACGAATGGAATATTTACACTTAAATTTCACAGTCAATCTAAAGGAGGGTTTATTAAATTAATTAATTAATTACACACTAAGTTACCAGGAATGCATAACCAGTTCACTGGTGTCGTGTACACGCTGCACGCGACTACTTGATACTATCACTAGGTCGAGACTAGAAACCTTTATGAAGTAGCCGTTCACTTCTTATCATTACCAGTTTACCTTGACTCGCCATCGTCCCTAGTGCTAAAATTAGCAATTTAATGAAGAAAGACCTAGATGCATTATTTATAATAACACTACGATACGCATTTTAATTGCATCTATCATATAACCATTACATACATAAGTCGTAACTGTCACAGATTATTTATTCTTTTCTGCTGCGCATACTTATATTTGATTAGACTGCAATAGTTGTTAAAATCGTCATTTGTCTTATGCATAACATCCCGTATCGATTATAAACTTGAATACAATTACATCCCGTGTTGAAGTTTATAACTTGAATACATTAAGACCGATTTCCTGTGTACCAATTTCGTTGATATCAAAGTAAAAAGCCACTTTCGTATATCAAAAACAGATGCCAACCAGTTCTAATGTCTTTTTACGTACTCATATACTTATTAATAATATCTCACTTTTTATATTACAAGTGAAGATATTTAATTCGCATTTTTATTAGCACCCTTAGATAGTAATGTATAAATTTCTATACTCTATAATATCCATTTAATCTCCATTTTAGAGTTTAAACTTGTGTTCCTACCTACTTAAGCACTTAATTTATTCTACTTGGTTACATATAAATCATGTAAATACTTTTAGACAAATCTATGCTCTTTTTTTACAGGAAAAATACTATTCATCATTAGCTTCAGAGGCAAACACCGAGACACTTCCATCGGTTCTCACGAAAATAAGAGAAGAGAGTATGATCAGGTTCGTGCATAATTTGAAGCATTACAGGATGGATGTTTACAAGATCATCGACGATGACACTTACGAAGTCATCAGTAATGGAAAACGGAAAATTCTTTGTTGACTTAATTTTTTAGATTAGTAACCAAAATAGTTAAAGTTCACGTAGATACCTAAGTATTTTGTAAATAGAATTGACTATTATTGAGTGTATGAGGCATTTAAAAAAAATGTATAAGCTATGACATTTTATTATATGTTAAATGAAATTGATACTTAGAAAAATTATTTTAATGAATACAATGTACAATAAGATAGTTCATAGACAATTTCGATGTCATAGAAAAATAAATTGGATTCTGCTTTCGAAATCTACCTAATTTCAAAAAATTTGTTAGAATAGAAAATCCAATTTAGTTAGACACCTATTAGTAAGATTAATTAATCTTCTTAAGAGCTGCATTTATGTTTAAAATTGAAGCGAATTGTGTCGTGATACCATATTAGAATGTCAATATCCAGATTAATATGGTTTATTTAATACTTCACAAATGTCCTTATGTATTAATTTGGAAAAGCCGTAAGCAATAATTACCAATATCTGAAACTTCTACGTTACCTAACTATAGCTCATATCAGTACCTGCATTTATTTTATATTTGATTTATACTATGAAAATGTAATTTAATTAATTTTAATTACCTCTTCTAAGCCTGTTTATAATACGCTCACTGGTTAAAATACAGAAATTCCAACAAATACAAGTAGATTTTGGGGACAGCTTATCCCAATAGTTCCATTAGAAATAATCAATCTGTTCCCTAAAATATTAATAAAATTGGTTTATTATAGATTAATGAATGTTATTATTTCGAAAATAAAACTAATTAATTCAGCCAAAAATATTTTATTTAAGCGTATTTATTATCTTTATATTATCAATGCTTGATATATTATTAATCTTTAATTCTAATAATTTATGGCTTTCCCTTCTGATTACAAGCTAATATTAATGAGGGCCATTCAGAAAACCAACAACAGTCTAATGATTATTATATGAGTCCCAAAAGACTTCAATTGTACATGATAAGGCTGTTACAAGGTTTGTTGAATAATCCAAATAGTATACACGTACTGGGCCGAGCCAATATCGTTCATCAACAAGTTTGTACTTATTTTAATAATAACTTTGATTCAGATACATTATTTATATTTTTAAATTAAAAAAGTTACATTACGATAATATAAAAAATACCTTTTTCTCAATATTGTTTCCAATTTCTCTTTTTTTAGTTCATTTTCCATCGTTTACTCGATATAATTTGCCTTAAGTTATAATCCAATATAAAGTAAGCATTTTGTGTACAAATAAAAAAATAAAACAATATTCTTAATTAATAAGTTATTAACCAAACTTAACCCTAAGTAGGGTGATATTGCAAAACGTAGTTCATTAAGACCTGTTTAAAATTGAATGTATCTTGTAATGAGTCTCACTTAAAACTGCGATTTGAAATAAAACCCTAACAGTGCGGTCACAAACTGAAAATGTTTAACAGATCAATAATATTTAAGATACATGTTACTTAGGAGACTTTAATATCAAAAGAGGTGATATTCGGTTTATTATGAACATGAAAAATAAGATATAAATGTGTCAACAACTATTGACCTCATAGTAGTAAACATTTTTAGTTAGTAACTGTATCGTGTTAACAAAAATAGTAAAGTACAATGCACGATAAAAAATATTTAATGAACTTACAAGCCAAGTGTCTACGTTATTTGGCCACTTAATCAATTTAATGAAACTAACGAAGCTTACCGTAATACAATTCCTAGACATCTCTGACTCCCTTCACTACAGTCTGAATCCTTTCCTCGTCTTATTACAAACATTGACCTCTTCGTACAAAACCTACTTACTGTCTACCCTTCGCGTATCTATGTCCCTGTCTTTCAGTCCTTCAATAATAATCACCGATATGAAATAGGGTACAAAAGTAGGGGTCAAACCCATTGGAAATTACTAAAATACATATAAATTAAATACATGGCAACGTTAGGTAAAGCGAATAAACATCGTATCACTGGCAACCTTACGCACACCACTTAGAGAGTTACATATATACAGTCTTAAACTACAGCGAAATAAACGAGTATAGTATTAAGCGTCTAGCACCGTTTCGATATAAAGTATACTCAATTCAACATAAAATTATCAAACAAAATATAAAAATCAGTGAAAAACAATATATTATAACAAACATCTCCAAAAATTATAAGTTTAGAAGCAATTTGCCGACCGTAAACTTTATCAATTATCCAAAACACGACTTAGACAAATCACCAGATAAATTTAGAATGAAATAAAAGACTAGTTTAAACATTATTGCGTAAAGATAATAGACATCTATATGAAGAAAAACTACGTATACATAAAAATCTAATACAATAATAATATAAATATACACGAAAATACAACTACCTATACACTGAGATTACAGCGTTACACGTAATTAAAGTAAATCACATATCATCACCGCTTCGCTCACACGAAACTGGACCTTAATCACTCATCAGAAAGTCTAGCAATGACCATTCAAGAACTCGGCCCAATTTAAGAGAAATAAATCAACATTCCAAACGGTATACCACTAAAAAACGTAACAAGGGTAACTTTAACATGCCGAGTCGTATAATCATGTCGCCTCTGAGGACGGGAACTTCGAGAAATTGTCATAAATTGAGCTTCAAAAAACTACAATTGTACTTTAGGTAGGACCTGTATTATGTAAATATTCAAGCTACAACTAACACTTCATTGGAAATACACAAAATCTACAAAACATTCTAACATCGAGATTGTTAAAACTGTGTAATCGATCATAAAATATGTAATATTAAATTATTTATTTAAAACGATCAAGTTCGTTCGATTTAACTGTAAAGAATCCGATGTAGGTGTTATTTTATGTCACGTTTGTCTGTGACAAAGAACTAGTTTCAGAATTGGAAATTAATTCAAATCTATTTTTTAACAGTAGACATTGGTATTTTATAAATATGGGTTAGTACTAGGTCCTTATGACAGTGAAATAATATTATTACAACATTCCCAGGATATAATATATTTACCTATAATACTTTGACGAATAATTATATCTAACAGCCGACGAATTATTTTCAATTCAAAAACTAGATATCTGATATTAGTCGAATTAAGTCTTTATAAATGTCTGTTTGGAGAATGGTTATGAGTGAGAATATAGATCACTGATTGGGCACTTCGAACGTTTATGAACACCTGTGGTGAACAACAATATTGAACATTATGTGCGAGATATACCGCTTTTGCTTTTTTTATGTTCAAGCTATTCAGCATGATATTTTCAACAGTATTCCGGCGTCCTTTTAACGTTAAGAATTTTCAGAGTTTATACAAATGCATATATTAAATATATATTTATTATTATTACTGCTGAAAAGATATCTCGCTCTGACGCATTTCTACAAATATAATCTTTATTTGATTTGCGTTTTTTCTGTATAAAAATTCATAGTTTTCTTCGTTAATGTACCAGGCTTTAATATTGTATCAAGAGCTTGCTTTTGCTACACGGTTTTTAAAAAAAATCGATATTCTGGATTGGCAAATGTATTTCCTATACACTTGCCTTACCAATCGCGAGTATTCCATGTTTCTTTATAGGAATAGTCTTATGGGTTTGTTTTCGCAAAAGGTATGTCAGGTTCCATTTTCAAAGTCTGCTGCGTAGGATCATAATGTCCGGCGAGGTAATACACGTCGTTGTTGTCGTACACTGTGCTGTATTTAACCGGATCATCACCCATGCGCTCCTTGTACTGCGCCAGAGGTAGCACCTCGCATTTATGAGATATTGTTTGAACATCGTTCTCATCTGTGTGTGGCGACTCAAATAGACCTCCCTGGAATAGTAAAAAAGATTGTTGTTATAATATATGTAGCGATATTTTTTTAGATCACTAATAAGGTACCACTAAGGTCGTTAGAATTTAAAAATAGGTATTTATAATAAAATAGGTATTTGTAAATAGGTATCTATTGCTGTCACGCTGTGCCTGAACATGCGAACTATTGAGCGCGATAGGTACAACTGCAGCTCGGGCCAAAATATCTACTAAAAAACGTTTTGTAGTTCCTGTTTCCACCTCCAAACAAGGACAGAATATTTTTTTTCCTTCCCAATTTCAGGGAAGGCAAAGGGAAGCCCATACAGCCATATCTTATGTAGTTATTTCATTTTTTATTGCTGCGGGATCCGGCGTAACATAAAACTTTGTCCCATGAAATTCAATATTATAGTTTTTATTGGACTTATAAGTTTGTTTGCCTGCAGGTCTCAAGGTCGAGTAGAAACATTGATGATAACTTTGAAATGATACGAAAATGGAATGTTATGTTAATTATGATTATGATATGATGTACAAATGAGAATGAAATGATACGCTAAAAAATCCCAGGTAAGTCACTAATCAATTCTGAATGATGTATTCCATATATTGAACGAAATAACGTTTTCGGCATGAAACAATATCACAACAAAAATTACATTTCTAATAAATATACAGGATCCAACCGACCCCGTTAGGCGGCAAAAACTCATTTTTTTTATGATTAATAGCTGTCTTTTCTTGCACAGCAGAAAAACTATCAATTTATTTTAATTTATTTAGATTTGTATCATTTTTAAAATTACATAAGAAAAAAGGGGAAATTACTGGCAATAGTGGCCATTGAATTTTTGTACAAATATGTTGCTCTCGTGGCTTTGTGCTCAGCGAGGAATCTGGGAACAACTTTTGTATGGTAAAATGTCGTGATGTTTCTTGTTAAATGTACATTGTCCTGCACTGACCGGGTAGAGCAGCGGCTGCGGCTGCGGCGCGGCCTCCTCCGGGTGGTAGAACCACTTGACCCTGACGGCCATGGCCCCGCGCGCTTCCCACAGCGCCACGATGCGCCCGATGTAGGGCCGGTCCGGCCGACCAGTCGACAGGAACACTGCCGCTTCACCGACCTAAAGTACAAGGTCATTTTCATGAACTTAGAAAAAAACCTATCCTGTGACGAAAACTTTTCAGTTTACGTCAAAATCTATCAAATTTCGTGTTTTACTGTCGTCTTTGAAATACGAAACATTAAAACATATTTAAAGTAAAAATTAACATGACTAATTTAAGAATTGGGATAAATTTAGTTATGGGATAAATATCCTCTTTGATTATGCTGTCCTAGTATATCGGTTGTATAAATTAAAAATCAAATTTTATAATGATAATTTTCAGCTTTATTATAATTTAATTTTAAATAGTTCTGTAAAAAAACAGATATGGTAAAAATATTAATCAGTTTTTCTATGATAAAAATAATATTCATATTTTTGTATTCGTAATAAAAATCACATCCTCAGCTTAAAGACTCAAACCCTCAAACTTTTGGCGACTCGGGACTAATTAACTAACTTTCATCACTATCTTAACAATGTACTATATTGTACACGATTGTTTATACACACAAAATAATTAATAATACTAACGTTGAGGGTCTCGTCACCCCGCTGTATGGCCCGGTGAAACAGCTTCTTGTGCCTGGGACGCACGGCGCGGCGGTAGGGCTGGCCGCTCCACCGCCAGAGCGCGGCGCCCGGCAGGAACGCCGCCATCTTGCTCACCCCCGCCCCGCCGCCGCCGTCCGACGACGTCGACGATACTGTACGGCGTTTGGCCTTCTGGAATGTTCAACCGTTGGTTCTCAATTCATTCAACATTGACTTTCAAAAATGCTTTTTGACATTAATAACATTATTAAAGGAAGACATGACGTCTTATATTAATATAATTTTAGAAAAAAAAATATGAAGATGATAAAAATAAAACTAAAAAACAAATTAAAACATAATAAAATTTAACAAATTACATATTATATCGGGGAAAAAGTCTTTTCGCATATAATAAATTATCTTTGGTTGTACTATTTGTTTCTGACGAGTTTTCATGACATTAAATATGACATTTCAAAAACAGAATCTTTACCCAATACGGGTTATTGGATTACCGTAGTGGTTATGTTATAACCTAAACTATAACATGCAAGAAAGGACATGACTTTCTACAAAGGTAACAACAGTAAAGTGGACAATATTGTTTCTACATCAAAACAATAATGAAATTATACGACTTAAAATAAACATGTTAAGCTGAGGAATACTAAGAAAAACGTTAGTTAAGATACAAAATAATATTCACTCACCTTTTTAATTCCATCGCTCGTGGACGCAGAGTCGTCTTCTAAGCAGATTCCACTATCTTTCAAATTGTCCTTTGGTTGTTCGTCTTTCTTAGCTACAATCTTGCCCAAATTGCTGAAGTCCAAAACAGCGTTTTTAACCAAACTCTTTTTAGATAGCACAGCTTTTTTGATCACTGTCTTCATTTTCTCGTCAGGAGACTTTTCTACGGCGATTAATGTTGATAACCTATCATTAGAGTCGCCGGAATCTTCGTTAGATTTATTAGAATCAATGTAGTCTGATGAGGATTTGTGTTTATTATCATCACCAGAGGAGCTGGATTGTTCTTTACTGCTAGAATGATGTCGCTTCCTGTGTTTCCTGTGATGTTTCTTATGTTTCTTGTGTTTGCAATGTTCCTCGCAACATTTGTGTTTCTTTTTCTTCTTTTTGACATAATCTGTGGGATCATCTTCACTCAGACGCCTCTTGATTTTATCTTTTCTGTGTTTCTTGAGCTTTTTCCTGTCTTTATGTCTATCTTCGTCGTCGTCTTTTTGCTTATCTGATGTAGAAGGCTTGGGTTCAATGAGGGCAGCTTTTTTATCTTCTGTAACGCTCGTATTGCGTCTTCTTTTGCCCAGCGTGAATAAGGGGTTTTCATATTCTGTAACAATAGATTTTACAATAATTACAATTTGTAATATTGGTTAATAACAAATAAAAAATTAGTATTACACTCGGACTTTGATGAAATTTCTTATTTTACCATAATAATTATTAGGCCTTTAGTTTAAGAAAGAGTCCTTTGGTTGGCCGATTTGATACATACTAGTTTAAATTAATAAATAGTTCGTATAATTTATTTACTCACCAACAACAGGATAATTCGGCTCCAAAAATCTGATGTCCTCGATAGCAATCCTTCCAGAGTCCCCGTCGTCGAATTCCACCGCTACGAATTTATCGTCATGAGGATCTGGAGATGATACCGCGACGGTACCAGGATACAGGCAACGGTATTGTTGCGACCAGTATGCGCAGACGCGGGTGCCTGAAGGTAGCTCCGTCACTGATGAAGGGCTTACTTCGAGTATCTGTAAGGAGCAGTCAGATAATAAGTTTTAATTAAGTGTACATTTTAATAGAATTAAAGAATTCGCACCGTCATCATTAACATTAATTTGCTCAGGAGCCAACCCTAATATACCCACAATAATTAATAAAAGCTTGTCTTTTTTTTATGGTAAGAGGCAGGGTTGGTAACCATGCTCCGATATCAAAGAAATAACCTGATACTGCAGATTCTGGTGACTAACACCTCCCAACTAATTTAAACACTTTAATTAGGTTCTTTAATATATTAATCAGGATAACAAAGATTCAAGATCAAAAACTATATTACTTACAGCATCTTTCAAAGTTTCTTCTCTGGACAAAATATGTGGTTTGTTTCCACGCTCCCCGTCTAGTGTAATGGCATATACATCTGGAGCCTGCACCGCACTTAGTTTGCCGGCATAGAACAACCCTCCCATGGCCGTCAGAACTCTGGGAGAAGAGTCCAGTTTATTCTCAGTCAAGGTGCACATCGACACTTGCTTGACAACAGGATCAGCGGGTGGGTCTTCAGATTTTTCTTTAGATTTGACACTCTTTCGCCGTTTTTTAGCACGACGCCTCTCTTTATCGCTATCACTTGAAGCGCTCGCCCGACGCATAGCAAACTCCAACTCCGGCATGCTATCACGAGAATGTTTTCGGACCAGCCGGTCCACTTTTTCCCTATTCTTCTGCCTAACTTCATTCAAACTTTCCATAGAGGAACTAGCAGACCTATTAAGTCCCCATTCATTCTCTTCCTCTTCAGAGCATATCTTCATAATTGGTTCGGCTTTTAACTTAGGGCGAACTTTGCTTGTACGGTTAGGTTCTTCTCTTGAAGGTTCACCTCGAGTGCACAATATGCCTCCTTTCAGTTTACCCTTAGCAAGTAAGTAGCCAACTAAGCTACTTTTGGACTTAGGTTTTTTCGCTACTATGGTCTCTGTTGAATCTGGACTGGAGACTTTCCTTGGTCTTCCTACTTTCCTCTTCTGAGAAGACCCTCTATCAGAATTCGGAGATAGTGCAGGAGTAGAAGGCGTGGGTGGTGTAGATAATGCAGGAAGAGGAGGGGTCAAAGCGTCCAGTTGTGCTCTCTTCTCATCGCACTGACGTTGCAGGTCTTGTAATCTTTCTCGCATATCTTTCTCTATAGCGTTAACGAGGGCTTGCGCTGAAGGCACATGACTACAATCTGTAGCCCCGCAAGGACAAGTTGTCACTCGGCGCAGGCTCGCTTCAAGCTCACCACCACTGGCTCTAGTTTCATCTTGCTCTCTTTCACGCCTGTGCCTTCTCATTTTCTCCATTTTATGTCGTAACCTCTCTTCCTTCTCATGACTTCTCTTCTTTCTCCTCTCGCTCAAAGAGTCATCTTCTTTATTTTTATGCCTGTCTTTCTTAGCGGACTCAGTCGAATTGTCTCTTTCATTGGGGCTCAACAACGGTTCGCTCTTAATGAATGGTCGGGAAGACATAGACGAACTTGATGGAGGATTTTCCACTTCCTCCATAAATCTCTGTTCTGCTAAAGCGCATAATAAACCCAGGCCATCAAATGACGGTTTTGAACTGTCACTCGTGCTTGTCTCTGTTGGTGGATATTCAAACCTTGCATGTGGTTCAGTTTCAGTGTGGGGCGAAGATTTGGGCGATGTCTTTATTAAAATATTTAATTTTGTCGAAAGTCTAGTGTCGATTGTTAAAGGAGTGGGGGGCTCTAGCGTTGGCATGCTTATCCCAGGCGTAGTTCTCTCGAACTGCTCAATACTGTTTGACAGTAATTCAAGACCGCTGACGTCAACTAAAGATCGATTTTGAGACGGTATCTGTTGTTGCACGGGTGATGTACTGGCTGTATCGATGACAAGATCATTTGAACCTCCACTACTAGAATTACTGTCCACTAATGCCTCGTCTCTTTCCATAGCATCTATAGCGTTTTCCACAGCACCCACAACGGCTGAAGTAGCTAAGCCCTCTGATGAAGATTCTTCTGCGCTGTCAATCAATGCAGGTTGTAGTAACGTGGTTTGGGATTGCATCATAGTGTGATCATCAGGGAAGTGAGCAACACCAATGCATGCCACATCTCGTTCGTCTTCGTCTGCATGATTAGGAGATTCGTCTTCATCATCGATATGATCTGTTTGGTTAGACGCATCTTTATGGGCTGGACTTTCATGTGCTTCCGGTGGTGGCGTCGGAGGTGCGGCAGGTGATGTAGCCTGACTTCTACACACCTGCTCTGAGTAATCTGGCTGATAATAAAGATGCGTTGTCATCATCTGCTGCTGTACTGGTTCTGGAGCGAATGTAGGTTGGGGCTTTTCTTGAGGTGGTTCTGGTTCTATCTTGATAAGTGCGTGTGGTGCTATGAGGGGTTGTATGATGGGTTTCCGTTTGTCGGCGGTGTGCGGCTGTGGAGCGGGGGCCAAGGTAACTAAGCGAGTGGAGTGTGTGTGAGTATGTTGTAGGGTAGCCGTAGAAGCTAATAAGTCTCCTGGTAGGAGTTGTAGGTGAGAAGGGTGTGGAGCGGATGGTAGTAAAAGGGGTGCTGAGGGATAAGGTACACCTCCCCATACAACTGCGTGAGAGAGGTCTGGTGGTGTTGGCAGCAGCAGTAGCGCCCCTGAGGTTGGTTCTCGGACCAGTTGGAACCCGCCCACTGAACCCATGCCGCTAGCTACGGACCCGACGCCGCCTACGCCAACACCGCCCACCATCATACTATCCATTGAAACTTGAGCTGGAATAGGAAAAAGGTAAACATTAGTATTGCAAAGTGACTTCTTAGCGTAAGAATATGATGAGTATTTCCAGACATACATAATATTTATTTATTTATAGCACCAAAGCGCAAATGGCGGACTTAATACTTAATATTATATTTTAATATCTATAAGCACACAAATGTGATAGATAAATGTTTTTTGAACATTGGTCATTTGACTGTTTGTTCTAATTTACTCCAAAACCATACGCAATCTAAAATTTTTAAATTATGTCGTAAAATATTTTTTAGAAATTTATTATTCCAGCTTAGCGACACCCAAATGATAATAATATCGATACATTAATTATATCCGTATCTAAGCCAGTTGTTACCACTGCTAAGTACTCGAAGTTTGCATATAGTTATGGAAAACATATAGCTACCAGAAAAAAAGCTTGGTTAATGGTAAAATGGTGTACGTATACATTTGATATACTTTACTTTCAGTATATACTATATTAAATTATAAAGTTGCTAGTAAAATTGCAATGATTAAAATACATAATGTTTTAGAAAATACTTATATGTATATATATACGTATATGTAATTTTACTAATCACTTTATAATAGTACCCAAACAGTATAGATCCTGATCTAAAATAAATTACATTTAAAAATCTGAGTTCATTAAGAATTCTATTATCGATAAATCTTCTGCCGTTGTACATCACTATTTATATGGGTAAGTTGGGTATATTGACGACAGACGATTATGTTGAAAGTGATGTTAAAAGTTAACTAGTTAAATATAACTAGTCGACCCCGGCTCTTAAACGTAATGTTAAATTCTTTTTGCTTACTGTTAGTAATAACACCAGTAATAAATCTTTCTTTATCTTCATTAGACATTCATAGTTCAATAGTACGGTCATAGAGACACAGCCTATAAACAAGGCGGTAGGTCTAGGAGCTTAGTTCTTCTTGGATTCATTCAGAGATTAAGTCGACAGATGATAAAAATGTGGTGTAATTTTATCCTTTTTCCAGGTATGACCTCAAAGTACCGACAAAATGTATTTCTAATAAATAAGTGAATGCTCACTAAAACTAAAATTATGTTGTTTGCTTCTTTTTCATTCCAATTGAATTTGAACAGGATAGAAAGAATTTTAGGAGCGTCAAATTAGTTGACACTTACCATACACTTGTGACTTATTTGAATCGGCATGTAGGTATTATTTTAAAAATAGTTGCGTTAAAATAGTGCAAATTTGCTAAAGAGTCGGCATTTTAGTGACACCAAATGACGTCACCGATCATCTGTCATTGTTGCTTGGATTTAAATAAAAGAGTAGTACTGAATTTAAATTCAATTTAGTTCGTGCATAACGGTATCGAGGCCATTATCTTTATTCAGATCGAAATCGTCCACGTATTCGGCTCCTCACACTTCAAAACCGTTGTATGTAGTGAAACATCTCTAATTTGCTACTGTTTATCAAGTTACATTAGTATTCTACATGCACACTTCCGGAGTAACTCAGGAATGTCAATATTCTAATTTCTCTGTATTCATTAGTAGTCTGTAATGGTATATTGTTTGGACATTAGGTAAATAGAAATATTTCAAACAAGTTACAAGAAAATCAAAAGTAAAATTTACCAAAAGCTTACCTAATTTTCATTCGATAAGTTATAAATTGATTATCAATTTATAAATTATAAAAGGTAAGGTTCACAACCTACCGATAATTAATGAGTTTCATGTATTGTCAGACATCCTTCCCACGACCCTGCCTATTAAGGAAGAAAGCTAACAATATCACTAGAGTATAAACAAGATGAAGAATGCTGATTTGAAAGCGAACTGGTTTTTAAATTATTTCGATTTGTGTACCTACAAATGAAGCGTTGTTATGACTCGTATCCGTAATTGAAATAAGGGAATTTCAATTTTGATTTAAGAAGGATAAAATTGGATTTTCCTTGCCTTTGTTTTATATCTAAATATAGTTGTATTGCTACATAGGTATATTGTCGATCGAGCTTCTTAACAATGCATATATACTCATATTTTAAGCACCCATCTGCTTACCGACTATCAATCTAAATCTACCTATATATAAGACTACATGCATATACGTTCCCAGATGCAACGGCATGCTAGATAAGTAAAAAGGTAGCCTTTTAAATACTTTCACCAATATTTTGAATTTTTTTTATTGCTGCCTATATATAGGATTTCTATATTAAAGATAATGTCCCTACCTGATACCTATATAGGAAATCAAATATTAAGGAGGAATCTAACTACGATCCTACTCGCCATTGGCTAAGCGCCAGGCTATATGTGGGGGCTAGCCCAGTACCTCGTTAAAGAGGAACTGGCAATACCCACTAACTTCATTAACCTTCACAGTGGTGATCTGGGTTCTACCGTAGAAATTCACCCATTCGCCCCCAGTTAGCATAGCCTTACGGCCTGGCTTCGCGCTGATGTAGCCCAGATTTAATTGGGCAATCCTAAACATAGCAACCTGTGCAATATGTACATGGGAGTCACACACTAACTAGATATAGGAATTAGTAGATATTATTTACACCATAAAAACATATCTAATAATCAATTTGTACTCAATCAAGCAGTTAGCTACCTTCTGTAAAAACAAAAAGGTTTCTAACGAGACAATTGAGAATCATTTGTGTGCGTTGGGTCAATTATAATTATAAGTCGCGTGAGTGTTCACTAACTTACCAGAGAAAACGCCATTATAACCATATCGCGGCGGCATTAAAAAAACATAACACAAAAAACCACTAATTCTCAACATTAAAAAGTAGTGAGGCGGCAAAGATCAAAGCCCGCCTTTGAAGGCGCGATGTGCCCCTATAGGCTCAATCTTGCAAGTGGGTGGGGCGTGTGAGGCGGAGCTACGTAAAATAGGGTTGTCTGGTATACGGTTTTGGTTATCGATACGATTTTACAATTTTACGCGGTTTTTTAATTGTTGAATAGTTTATAGTTGCCATTTGTACTTGTGACAGAGTACTTGTATATTTATACGTTTCTATAGTTTATTTTTAGACTGTACCTACCTAAATACATACCAATTTTCGTATGTTTGAAAATTTGAATTATTCATATGATATTCAAGTAGAAAACATTCAAAATTATACCTAGGTATGTAATCATACTTCGATATCTATTCTTAGGTTAACGTAAGCGTAGTTACCTACCTAACTATTTCATGTGATAGTAACGTAGCAGGTAAATTAGGTATTGTTAAAAATATAATAACTACATTGCCCATTCAATTACTGCATCACTTTTATTATCTTACGAATCACAGACCATAGTGTACATCGACCCTTTGTAACTAATGAATTGCGTTTAATAGGTACTTAAAATTCCTCCACCAAAGATGTAACCACCTGGGTGCTTACTATACCTACCTATATCTGGTATTCGGTTTTATGTAAAAGCTCTTCCTTCTTGAAATATTATTATATTCAAAACTAAACTACCGCTTAAGCAAAGACTTTCATTTACGAGTCACATGTTCAAACCATAATTAGCTATCGTTGTTAGCCATAAAATGCTGACTTTATTTATGTTTTAATTGTCCACATTATGCAGACTTCAGCAATAAACATTTGCAAAATAACTGCTGATTGTAAAAAAGCGATTTATATCGTGAATACAGCTCAAAATTTGCCAAAACTATGTCATCCAGTAAGGTGTGTCAATACCTTTTTATAACGATAAGTTAAATTAAAAAAATTAAATTGCAGTTCTACAGTCGATAACAAAACCTATCTACAACACCACCATAACTCGCTATTAGGAACTAATCGTATAGGAACTATCTATATAAATGCTATGGCTTATTCCGTAACCAATTTTGAAAAAACAAAAAAGCAATATGTTTATGCTGCATTACTTTAAAAGGCAAGCATTACAATGAGATTATAAGAAGTAAAGAAGCAATGAATCATATTATATTCGCTATCAGTTTAGCTGTCAATATGAGTTAGAGAATAGTGCCTAGTGCCGCAGGATATGACAGGACCGCTTACCAAAAACAACGTAAAAGCAGCCGTGAAGTACCTACGACTACCAACGACTCTAAAATGAACAGACAGGAGCGCTGTGACTATTCATAACAATACAGTACTCGCACCTAATTTGAAGCCAAAAAGTGGGCATTTTTATTTTTTTACTTCATTCCCAGTACTAAAGATTTTAATAGTACTAAAGATTTCTTTGTAAATGTAACTCAATCACTTTCCGCGTGGGAAAACCTATTCATGTGAATTGTATTTCTTGACAAACCTCTGAAACTATTATAGGTACACTTTTGTTGGCCAGTTCTTTTGATATGGTACAGATTTTAAGGAATGAACTAATTAGAGTAATACAATGGCTTTTACACATTCTAATAAATAGAATATCATCTTGATAAAGAAGGTAACATAGGAAACTTTTATTTAAACTTCATTCATATTAAGTTTTTAAAATACCTACACTACTATTTACGACGTACTCAAGTTACTCTACTTACCTCGCTACGTTTTGTATAGTTTAATACCAAGTTGCTCAAAAAAGGATTTCCTACCTATCTAGCCTTCAGATTTATTCTAGAATTCAGTGGGTTTATCCCCCGACTATTTTAATTGCAATACACACGTAATTTTCCGTGATTTCACGAAATTACGAATACAACTTGTCAACTTAATTAGGTATTTACCTACATAATGACTTGACAAGCACAGATTTTAGTAGATATAGTTAAGGAAGTACCTGAATTTAAATAATTATCTAGATTAAGCACTTACAAGGAACAGGGCAAGGTTTTCGTTTGGTTAGACCTGTTAGTTTTATTCGGATAGGTAGGTAGATAATATCACCTGACCTCTTATGCTGGGTTTCAAATTCTAGTGTGTGCTCTAAACTAGAATAGAATAGTTTGTTAACGACGCGTTTAATATTGCAATGTATTGTTTAGTTTATTTAGTTTCAATCAAAGTAATATAAGGTAGTTTGTAAAAGTTAAGCTTGTTGGCCACATATAAATATCGCACCTCGGCGCACGCGCATTCAGTTCCGCTCTTTAATTATCCGCGAAGTTTCAAAATTACTTTGCATCTTCCATATGGTCAAAAAAATAAATGAGTTTCAGTGTAATGTGTATGTTACTACCTAAGAACCCTATTATCTTATCTTATCTTGATGTAAAGCCAGGATATTTACTCCCGGAGCACGTCGACCCAATGGGATCTTTTGTGCTTCCCTAATCCTAATGACCGCTGTCCTGGAATACCTCCAAGATGTACTTACTAAGTACACCCGGAGACAGCAGAACCCGGAGTACGTTGCGCAAGGAACGTGAGCAAGAGCAAGAGGTAGCAAACAGCGGCAATCAACATATTTTCACGGCAATGTATAAAACACTAGCCCCACAAATTTTGAAACTAATATCGATATGGTAAAAGGTTAATCTACTTTCGAGGCCAACCGCACCGACTGATTCGACTTCAAACAATATTTCCAGTAAGGAATCATATATAAATCAAATGTCCATAATGAAGGTTAAATTGAACTTACTAGTGTTTTTATCATTAAGGTATGTTTAGACGCGGCGTGACTTAGGTAAGGTACCTACTAATGTCCATTCAGGTCTACGAATTTTAAATTTTAAATTACTGAAGAATTGACGTAAATATTTCAAACAAGATCATCAAGGGTCTATTAATAAAATCTAAAGCTACAAATTCAAAATTAATTAAATAACTACCGCTGTTCACCAATGGCAAAAATGTAAGCTAAACATTCAACAACAAAACACTTTTTGGGTTAAGGTGGTAACTACGCACAATCTCGACATGGCAAGTCGCAATCGCAACATTTGCACAACCCTATAGAATTTGGAAGTCGCGATGGCAGTTTATAAAGAGTTTAACATCGAAATATTCAAACTGGTCAGATAACAACACCAACAGACATAGCGGCTGGGCGAAATCACGTAACTGGCTATCCTAGTATAGATAATAAATAGGTGTGAAATAATTAATTTAAACAAAAATGTAATTTTGAATGAAAAATATAAAAAAGGCAGAAAAGAATCACATACATAGGTAAGAAATTATTTGTACTAAACATGTAACGCCTTGCATTTTAAAATAGCAATATTTATTGTTATAAATATGAAGAATTCATTCTTGCTTTTATAGTTTATTTACTTATTAATATTTTTATTTAATTATAACGATTAAAGTTATTTAAACTCTCAATATATTTTATTCAGATCGCCCTCTGGTTGAACATATATTAATTTATAACTAATTGTGGCTCATAAGTTGATTCTTTCTAAATTAAATTCTATTAAATTAACTATACACAACTTCCTCATTAATATTAGTTTAAAAAAAAATACCTTGCTTATTATTACTACTACTATTCAAGTATATTATTATATTCACGTAATTCGTTCGCGCTTCTACGTCACGATCGAGATTGAGTAGCAAGCGAGCATTGAACGCATTATTGGTTGGTTCGTTCACAGCTCACACATCTAGGTCACGATTCCTTCACTTTGCTGACGTACCGGTGGACGGTGTACAGATTTGTTTTTAATAACCAAATACTTGGTGTTCCACCGTGAATTTCTTAACTATTTTAATAATATTTTAATCGTACGATATTAAAGTGTGTGTGGTGTTTTAACCCCAGATTGGGTGAGTGTTGTACAATACCTATGCTTTTAAATTTAGTATGGTAAATCATTGGCATTGTTTGTCCATATAAATTATTTTTATACTCATTTCAATATCTTTCTAGCTTAATTCGGTAAACTTATTCATTTTGTAACTATATCTAATTTTAAATACTAAAGTTGTCCGTCATGTGTGACGTCAACTTACAATATTAATTTATCAATTTCTGTTAATTTCTAGTAAGTTTACCTTATCTTGTCTTTAATAGGCTTAATAATTAATAGTTACATGTCTTCTGATATCAATTGCCATTATTTAAGGAAGAATTGGGAATATATCTATTGCACTATTTTTTTTCAATGTACCCACCTTCTTTTTATCATAAATTATGCTTGTATAATGCTATGACTGCTTCATCATCGATCACTATTTAGTACCAAATACCACAACCCACAATCATCGACCATTACTGCTTCCCGCTGCCTACCGAGTTGATGTTGCAGTCATAGTAGTGAATATGGACATTTTGCTGAACGCCCAAATTATGCGGACTTTCAGGGTTCCTAGTTTGGAGTTAGAGATCTAGTGAAAGAGAAGCACTACAGCACTCAATCTACGCTCACCAGTCCCCAGAATCTTTGAAGAAGATCAAATTCCAGGGAAGTGGTATTTAAGAATTATCGGGAGGATCTCACGAGCGTGTGATAACCTGCGACCTTAGCTTCCTATCTAACTACATTTACGTTTTTTTCTAAATTAAAATTTTATTATTCTTAAAGGAATTTTTTATTAATTATTTAATCTATTTAATCTAACTATTTAATCTAACTTGCTCGTATCTAAAACGCGACAGTGGCGCCCAACTTTATCACACGGTTTTGAGTTATTTCCGGTATTTTTTTTGTGCTTTGTAGTTATTTGTGTTGAAGCTGGTACAGTAGCGTTTAGTTTAGTACCTCATTTAACATATTGTTCTAGCTAGTACATGTGTGGATGTTGGAATTAATTGATTACAAATACTTTTGTATATATATATTTCACCTTCTGCCATCTACATTTTGCAAAACTACCCATGCACTAGCTATTTAAGCTGATATTAACCATCTTATCATTAATTGCTTTAGGTTATTGATTTCATTTTCTGTACAACACACACGCTACAGGCACACATACTTTCCCTTTCATATTTTAATTTATTTAACATGGCCTATCCAATTAAATATCTTTCGTTACAAAAAGCAGAATTAGAATATGAAGTTTCTGTTCGCGGTGGCACACCTGCTGATTCCGTGGCGGATCTTAGAAAGCAAATAGTCAAAAGTTCTATTACATTACCAGCGGATGACATACTTGAGTCACACCTCACACCCGTTGACGATCTAAAAGGTGTAAAGGAGACTTTGCTTAAATCTCAGGCTAATATTACAACTCTAAAAAATAAATTTGATAAAAACTTATATTATAGAACAGAAAACATTACTCACCATTTGTACCATAGAATCAATCGTATAAGCCGAACTGATGATACTACAGATATTTATAAAACTTGTTGTTCTAGTCTTAATTTGCAGATGAAGGAATTGTCGGTACTAAAGCCAAATATCCAATCTTACTCTAAAGAGCGTGCTCCTGAGGTTTCTCTTGAACCTGCTACTACTGTTACTGTATCATGCGATCGAGGCGTAGCGGCAGACATTTGTAAATTGAAATTTAACGGGAAAAGTTGCGTAAGATCCTTCATTCAGAAATGTGAGGAATTTATAATATCTAGAAGTCTACCCGCTAATAAATTATTATCATTTGCTTTTGAAATTTTTTCAGACGATGCCTTACATTGGTATCGTCGCGTGCAACCTAAAATTAATTCTTGGAACGAGCTTACATCTCTTTTAAAAGAAGCGTTTAGCCATAGAGACTATGATTATAGGTTAATGGCGGAGATACGTTCTCGTAAGCAAGGGGAGTTAGAAAATATTACTGTTTATCTCGCTATTATGCACGGTATGTTTTCAAGATTAAATAAAACTCTTACAGAGGATGAACAGCTAGAAATATTATTACATAACATACGACCATGCTACGCAAGCACATTGGCCGCTTGTCCTGATATTAAAAACACTGATGCTCTTGAAAGAGTTTGCAGAAATTTTGAAACCATACAATCTCGATTAGTACAATTTCATGAACCGTCAAAAGCTAATTCTGATACTTTGGCACCGGAATTTGCTTACAATAAATTTACAAATATGCCTACAACTTCTAACAACTATTTTAATAAAAAACCCTATAGTAATAACTACACTACTAACTTTAAGAATAAAAATACTTATTCTAATAACTACAATAAACAATCAAATTTTAATAGAAACAGCAACTTTCAAAAACAATATTATGCTAATCCAACAAATAAAAGCGATACTACTACATCTAATTATATTAGTAACATACCTGTTGCGGCAGTGTCTACGGAGTTGGAAAATAAAGTATATTGCCCTAGATGCCGAAATAATT
Organism: Acentria ephemerella; assembly: GCA_943193645.1. Classification (NCBI taxonomy): domain Eukaryota; kingdom Metazoa; phylum Arthropoda; class Insecta; order Lepidoptera; family Crambidae; genus Acentria; species Acentria ephemerella. The sequence continues at coordinate 1,223,752 of OW971886.1, read as the reverse complement.
CTCACTCACTCCGTAACTGCACTAAGCCTCATTTCTTGATATGCTTCAGGTGTGGTAGAAAAGACGTGCGATATCCTGATTGTCCGGATTGTAATTCTAAGTCGGATTCAAAAAACTAACTAAGTTGGATTGCGGTGACATGGACACCAGCTCGAGTGTAATTAACAATTTCGATGAGACCGAATGGAAAAAATGGCTAAATTTTGTTTCTAAATATTCTTCCTGTTACCATGTCAACTCAATCCAAAATTCTACAACTTCTAATAATAATAGTCGTCCTTATGCTACTGTGGTTGTAAACAATAGATCTTTAACCGGTCTTTTGGATACTGGTTCTTCTGTTACTATACTAGGAAATAATAAACATCTACAATTTATAAATATTGGATTTCAATTACACAATTGCTGCAACATACAGTTTATAACAGCTGGTGGCAAAAAAATGCTTCCTATTGGTTTTCTCTACTTACCTGTTACCTTTGCTAATCAATTACATATTATTACTGCCTACGTTGTGCCAGATATTCAAAATGAATTAATTTTAGGAATGGATTTTTGGAACCAGTTTGGTCTTTTTCCTAAATTTTTGGACAATATTACATTAAAACATGAAGACACAACATTAGGAGAAATATCTGTCGATAGTTCTAATCACTTATGCCCCTATGATCACCTGACCGATGGTCAGAAAATAACAGCCGATCATATCATACAACAATTTCATGACATTTCATATGAGAAATGTGGTCTTGGCCGTACTTCATTAATTAGCCATAATATCGATACTGGAGATACAGCGCCAATACGTCAAAGGTACTACAGAATGTCACCGGAAAAGCAACGAATCCTTATTCAGCAGCTTGACGCAATGGTTGACGATGATGTTGTCGAGCCTTGTGATAGTCCGTGGTCATCTCCTGTTCTTTTGACTCCAAAAAAGAATGGCGAGCTTAGGTTCTGTCTTGATAGCCGAAAACTAAACGCTGTCACTAAGAAGGATGCTTACAGTCTACCTTATATATCGGAAATCCTCGACAATCTTCGTGATGCCAAGTACCTGAGTAGCCTAGATCTTTCTAAAAGCTTCTGGCAGACACCGATCAAGGTGGAAGATCGTTGTAAGACCGCTTTTTATGTTCCAACACGAGGCACTTACCAATTTAAATGTATGCCATTCGGGCTCACTAACGCGCCTGCTACACAGCAAAGATTAGTTGATATTTTATTTTACGGCCCAGAATTCGAAAATCTTGTATTTGTTTTTATTGATGACATTATTATTGTTTCCCCTACATTTGACAAGCATATTTCACTTTTACTACGTGTACTGGAAAAATTAAAATACGCAAACCTAACTATAAATTTTGAAAAATGTAAATTCTTTAGACAGCAGCTAAAATATTTAGGTTATGTGGTTGACGTGAATGGTTTACAAGCTGACCCCAGTAAAGTTGAAGCTATAGTTAACTACCCTGTTCCTAAAAACCGCAAAGAAGTGCGCCGATTTCTGGGCACTGCGTCGTGGTATCGCAGGTTTATAAAAAACTTTAGCTCTTTAGCCGCTCCCTTGAATAAGCTTACTTCTCAAGGCAAAAACGCTACACCGTTTACATGGTCTACTGAAGCCGATTGCGCTTTCAAAAAACTTAAAGAAAGTCTAATCTCTGCACCTATATTGTCCTGTCCTAGTTACTCGGATCCCTTCGCAATTCATACGGATGCGAGTGATTATGGCATCGGTGCTGTATTAACACAAACTTTCAATGATTCAGAAAAGGTTATAGCTTATATGAGTAAATCCTTATCGCAGAATGAACGAAACTACAGCGCTACTGAACGCGAAGCTTTGGCAGTTCTATCAGCTATCGAACATTGGAGGTGCTATCTCGAGAATGGTCAAAAAATAACAATTTATACTGATCATTCAGCCCTGAAATGGTTTCTAAACCTTAATAATCCTACTGGACGTCTTGCTCGTTGGGGTGTTCGACTATCTGCGTATAACTTTGAGATTAAACACCGTCGCGGTAAAGACAATATTGTGCCGGATAGCCTTTCTCGCGCTGTACCTGTTGCGGTAGTAAATACAAATCCTATTATCTCTAGTAATAACTTGCCCCCCGTAACTAGTGATCCTTGGTTTTTAAATATTTATAACGGCTGCGTTAATTCTCCTACATCATTTCTAAATTACCGTGTATCTAATGGGAAACTATTTCGCTTTGTTAAAAGTCAAAATCCACTTGTGAGAGAGTTCGAATGGAAGGAAGTCATTCCATCTGAATACCGTACTGAAATAATCACTAAAAACCACAGTGATCCTACTTCGGCTCATTTTGGTATATTTAAAACATACAAACGAGTCTCTTTAAAATATTACTGGCCTAATATGCATCGCGATGTTGTTAATTTTGTATCCAACTGTGACACCTGCATCTCCCATAAATGTGCTAATCACGCAACTCTTGGAGAAATGGGTCGTCCTAAAGATTGCTCTAGACCCTTCCAGTATATAAGCATGGACCTTGTTGGACCCCTACCACCAACAAGACGTCAAAATTGCTATCTCTTTGTAGTCACGTGCTGTTTCTCTAAATATACACTTATTTTTCCGATTCGCCGTGCAACTACAGACATTATTGTTAAAATTCTGGAGGATAATGTATTTTTAGTTCATGGTATACCCAGTACCGTTCTAATGGACAACGGCAAACAATTCGTTAGTAACACCCTAAAACAACTATATATTACCTATAAGATTCCTAACGTACACTACTGTCCTAAATATACGGCACAAGTGAATTCTGTTGAACGCTATAACAAAACAATTATAACAGCCATTTCGTGTTTCATTGAAGATGATCATCGGGCATGGGACTCCCATATTGCTAAAATACAATTTGCTTTAAATAGTTCTGTAAACGAAACAACAGGATACACCCCATCATTTTTAGTTTTTGGACGAGAACTAGTGTCTTGTGGATCGCACTACACTAATGTTAACTTTACTGATGACTTAATATTCACTCCTAGAGACGTCTATGCTGAAAATTTAGGATCTCTCCGAAAAATATTTGACAAAGTACAACTTTCGCTACTTAAGGCACATTCACGAAACAGTGGTTACTATAACTTACGCCGTAAAAATGTAGAATTCAACATAGGAGATACGGTGTGGAAACGCACATATTATCAGAGTGATAAAGATAGTAAATTTGCAAAAAAACTAGCTCCCAAATTTATTAAGTGTCGGATCATTACAAAAAAATCACCTTTAGTCTATGTTCTTGAAGATATGGATGGTAAAAATTTAGGAACATGGCATATTAAAGATTTTAAACTTAATCTCGGTACACATAATTAAATAAATAATCATACTGCAGTCAATTAACTTCAGACTACTAATCAAATATGTCTATTACCTACACATTCTATTTAGCCATTATTAAATATTTCTAATGAAATTACAACAATCTAAGTATAATTATACCACTACAATCATAACACACTAAAAAATTATCTTGATGACCTAACATACAAGTTAATTCAGTTTGTCTTAGCAACCTAAAAGTTAAGGCACGCTTCTGGTGAATTGTTGTGGGTTTTAAAGTCATGGCTACATAATTTCATTAAAATTAATTTTAAACAAAGGGTTTATATGACATTATAATTTTTAAGATCTTCTATTATTATAAGTGAGTGTTTTATAATTAAAAAAAATACTCTGTATAAAATGAAGCAGCAATACTATATATAAAGTAATGGTTGCGAATTATAAATGCGTGATTTATGAATGTTGTAATTGTGTGATGAATGATTATTAATCTTGTAATAATAGAAAAAATTTTTTAGTTATAGTTTACTCAGTATAGAAGCGGATTTTCTTAGTAAAAATCCTATCCTAAAAAGAGGGGTATGTAACGCCTTGCATTTTAAAATAGCAATATTTATTGTTATAAATATGAAGAATTCATTCTTGCTTTTATAGTTTATTTACTTATTAATATTTTTATTTAATTATAACGATTAAAGTTATTTAAACTCTCAATATATTTTATTCAGATCGCCCTCTGGTTGAACATATATTAATTTATAACTAATTGTGGCTCATAAGTTGATTCTTTCTAAATTAAATTCTATTAAATTAACTATACACAACTTCCTCATTAATATTAGTTTAAAAAAAAATACCTTGCTTATTATTACTACTACTATTCAAGTATATTATTATATTCACGTAATTCGTTCGCGCTTCTACGTCACGATCGAGATTGAGTAGCAAGCGAGCATTGAACGCATTATTGGTTGGTTCGTTCACAGCTCACACATCTAGGTCACGATTCCTTCACTTTGCTGACGTACCGGTGGACGGTGTACAGATTTGTTTTTAATAACCAAATACTTGGTGTTCCACCGTGAATTTCTTAACTATTTTAATAATATTTTAATCGTACGATATTAAAGTGTGTGTGGTGTTTTAACCCCAGATTGGGTGAGTGTTGTACAATACCTATGCTTTTAAATTTAGTATGGTAAATCATTGGCATTGTTTGTCCATATAAATTATTTTTATACTCATTTCAATATCTTTCTAGCTTAATTCGGTAAACTTATTCATTTTGTAACTATATCTAATTTTAAATACTAAAGTTGTCCGTCATGTGTGACGTCAACTTACAATATTAATTTATCAATTTCTGTTAATTTCTAGTAAGTTTACCTTATCTTGTCTTTAATAGGCTTAATAATTAATAGTTACATGTCTTCTGATATCAATTGCCATTATTTAAGGAAGAATTGGGAATATATCTATTGCACTATTTTTTTTCAATGTACCCACCTTCTTTTTATCATAAATTATGCTTGTATAATGCTATGACTGCTTCATCATCGATCACTATTTAGTACCAAATACCACAACCCACAATCATCGACCATTACTGCTTCCCGCTGCCTACCGAGTTGATGTTGCAGTCATAGTAGTGAATATGGACATTTTGCTGAACGCCCAAATTATGCGGACTTTCAGGGTTCCTAGTTTGGAGTTAGAGATCTAGTGAAAGAGAAGCACTACAGCACTCAATCTACGCTCACCAGTCCCCAGAATCTTTGAAGAAGATCAAATTCCAGGGAAGTGGTATTTAAGAATTATCGGGAGGATCTCACGAGCGTGTGATAACCTGCGACCTTAGCTTCCTATCTAACTACATTTACGTTTTTTTCTAAATTAAAATTTTATTATTCTTAAAGGAATTTTTTATTAATTATTTAATCTATTTAATCTAACTATTTAATCTAACTTGCTCGTATCTAAAACGCGACAAACTCTCCAGCAAGCAATTCGAAAACAGTGCAATTAAATGCAAAAAACATTTATTTTTTTGTCCGGTTCTGCGTTTCGTGAACGAAAGCTTCCGAGTGCGCGCTCTCGCAATGTAGTTGGCGCGTAGCTACCAGGCGATCATAAGCATGCGGGAGGTGTGTCTTACCAGGATACTGCCACAGAGGGGCAGGTGGCGGTGCGGGGGGTGCGGGCCATGCGAGGGGCGTTGGGCGGTCGTCACACAGTACGTTGGCTACGCCGACTGTCATGGCTGCTTGTGCTGCGTCTGTATTAGGGATGTACAACATTAATTTAGTATCGATATTTTGAAATCATATCTGTTAACTGACATGTAATGTGTGAAATAAATATCAAGAATTGTAAATTATTAGAATAAGTAGTGAATGACTATACCGAGATTAATACATAATCTACGTGATCTAATTATATCTTAATATTATGATACTTATTAGGGAAGTCGTTTTGTACTCTCAATTGTAAATTAAGGAACTGCTATTTTATGCTCTCTTATAAATTATGAACGAAGTAAGCTACGAAGTAACTTTCTCTGTAATAGCTGCGTAGATTCTGATACACCACACCCCATTATCTCGATGCGATTTCTAAAACTGGGCATATAACGGGCAGCTATAATGCTAGCAGTATGTAGCATAGTACGCCAAGTTTATAATATAGTACGTTATAATGTATGTATAAACTTGGCGGTGGGAGCCACGCCCGACCGACACATGTGTCTCACATGCTGGGTTGATTGCGTTAATTACAACGCCTTTTAATCTGCACGCTGATGGATAATTAAGTTGATTTAGTCACGCACGTTATGGCATTTCACAATTACAGAATACCACACAAACCATTACAAAACTACAAACCCAACATAAGATTTAACTGGGTTTTTTTTGGACTGACTAATACTGTTGGCCGCAGATGGCCTTTACAGCGTTACCGGGGTTTTACGAAGAGTCTTGAAGCCTTATATAGGCGATTCACCTCTGGAGGAGTTCTAATTGACAGGCATCACCTCCAGGGGAGGTGTCCCGCTGTCTCTTAGAGTCTCCAGGGCGCTCAACTCATGAGGGAGCATTTAACTGGGACTCAACGCAATCGTATTTCATAGTCACAAATTTCACAAACAGTAGTTAGTTTGTTTTAATCGTTTAAACAACTAATTTCCAAATGTGCTTCGAAAAGTAAATATTTAAAGAACAGACGCATCCTAAACGGAATGATTATAATATGTAGTTATCAGACAGTTGCCTGCATTCGCTTGAAACAATTTTTTTTTTGATATGTTTGTTGGACGGACACGTAACTTAGTTTACAAAGAACAGTAGAAGTAATAGGACCCTAGTTGAGGCAACCTAAAATAAATATTTGTCTAATGTGGACACAAGAAATTTACGTATTCATTGTAATACGACCGATACAAAAATATCTTAGTCATCATAATCATAACACAATTGATACTACCATTTTCATTTGGTCTGAGCAGATGATCCGAACCGGTTAGCAACACGTTTCAAACTTCCTGTTGAGTTGAGTTGAGTTATATTGTAATTTGTTTGTTTCGTTAATGACAGGAAAACGATTTCTTTAGATGTTTAGACAAAAAACGGAATAGATAACTGTGATCTGTAGACAGCACTACCGGCTATTTTAATTTGAATAACAAACAGCTAACAACTATAATAAGGGCGAATCTGATTTATGCTTAAGCTTGTGAGTAAATTGATTGAAGGCGGTACATTAATAAAGTATAATTTCAATACATGTAATATGACGAATATCATGCTTATTTTTAAAAGTTACCAAAAACATTTGAAACAAAAGTATTCGTCGATGTTGACAATTACGAACTATTATGAGTCCAATTAAATATAGAGGTTTTTAATTTTGACAGAAGTTCGTCTAGTAAGTATTAAGTAGGCCCATAAGAAGTAAATCAATGATAGTTAAAACAAACACGTCATAAGATTTTGTATATTATTAACATATGTTGCATAGACAAGATATCTTCCAATTAGGTACATGGAATTTTAAATTGGATGTTTCCCCACCGACGCAACCGAGATTTACATTGTACATACACTTTCGGACTAGTAATAATGTAATACGACATCTGCAGCACCACAATCATATAGTTTGTAATAGTTCGAATATGAACTAAATATTTTAAGTTCCACGTCACCTGGTCTATCTGAATTGCATTTCCAAATTCGTATTTTTCACATACATATTCCCTGTTGTGACGATTTAAAAGTCTATTTAAATAAAGTTATTTTTGACTTTGACTTTGACTTTGACTTTGCCAGTCCGCCAGTGTTCACACAAAGTACCTGAATTATAAGCCGAGTAAATTAGAAAGACAGTAATAATAATCTTATTATTATTACTATATGAATAATATTATTTCAGATACCTTATCTATCTATAAATTGTGTTGCGTCGAGTACCTTCTATGATTATTGTTACATTAATCATTACGTATTGAGCATCTTACTTAATTTTTACATAGAGAGAGAGAGAGAAAGAAAGAGAGAGAAAGAGAACAAAAATATAACGTTCGAGTTCAGCCAGCATCTTTATTTTGACAGTTAAAGTAGTATCTATAATATATAACACCAGTGTTTTCGTTAGCTAACTAACAAATTGTTTTATATTTATTTATTCTGAACCCAGTATAATTAGACACAATTAAATTTTAATTGTCTCGCGGTTATCGAGAGTTTACAGCGCCTCAACAAATTAATAGGCTGTTTGGTTTTAATACTCGATGCAGGTGCATAAATACAATACATGCACTTTTAAGTACATAAATAAGTATTTGATAAATTTCTGTGAATTTCGCACAATTCTACTAGCTAAAAAACCTGGCAGAAAAGATCTAGCCTCGCCAGGTTTGAACCCCTCAAGATTTGAGATAGGTGGTTTCAACTCAATTATAATTCTTGATAATACGTCGGTTGGAATTAAGTCAAAAAAAATATTGTTTCTTCTTAAATGTCGGTATTCCTAAGTAAACTGTAAGGTAGTGTAATATATTTCTTATCAAGTACGTATTATGTAGGCATCATAAATAATTTAATTCGAGCTAATTCAATCATAATCAAATAAGTGACCAGCTTAACATAATTAGATAAACTTCGAAAAAACCGATTCAATTCCGTATTATGTTCAGAACGGACAGCTCATTTATTTTAAATGCCATTGAATTTGCATAAAAAACATAAATAAGCCACAAATAAAATAAAACTCCAACTAAAAAGATAACGGCCATTTCTCACGAAACAAATTCCCACAATGAGATGTAATATCGGAGCGGCAGCGGCGCGAGGAGGCAAAAAGAGGATATGAAAGGAAGCACGTGCTGGTACGTCTCTCCCTTTTAGTCATACAGCGCTGTCTCTGTCTACAGTTGAATTTTACACAGAGTAATGTGCGGGTAACAGTAACATAGAGATTCGAGAGCGTTTATTTAAAGTTATGATTTTCTGCTGTAGTGAATTTAAAAAAAATTTATAAAGATTTTCTTCGGTAAAATCAATTAAATGAAACCCGTTTACGCACACGTGAATCTAACATGTCCATTTACATAATTAAAATTATTAAGTAGGTATCTTTATAAAAAACAATAACGATTATTTTAATTATTATATTGATAATACTCGTATTTACTTTTTACTATTAGGTTTAAATTGAACATGAATCATTTATACTTATTTTTATAAAATAATTATATTTTTAGCAAATAATCTTGGCATCCTTCTACTCTGTGTACACTATCAGTTGACCTTCGCCGCAAGTCTCGCTCTGCCTACAGCATTCCAAAGATAAGCCTGTCTCACTCGCTCCATAGACTAGACGCGTCGAGGTACGCTGCTATACCTCTTTGACGCTTCTGCTTGCCTAGTATCACGCGCGCTGAAGAAAAGGGTTTATCCGACGCCGAATGACCCGATGCACCTAGGATTTTCCGAACAAGCTTTCTTAACAGATTTCCATGAAAAACTTGGCTATTCGCCAATATCTCTGAAAATCTAATAAAAAAATTGTACTGAAATAAGGGTATTTACAAATAATCGCTTTTAATTTACCGCAACACGGTTTTTAGAATCGATAACACAAAGCCGGTAGTTTTATTTACTATTTTTCATTGCGTGTTTTGTAATGTAGGTTAGTTGATTTGTATTGGCCCTATTCTTGTACTGTATTAAAATAGCAACAAGTGACGAGAGCGTAGTTGCGTGGTCAACGTAGCGAAGATTGACGTTTTGTCGGTTGAGCTAGCCCGTATCTACTGGATAGGCATTAAACACTTCAGAGATAGTAATGATCCATTACATTATTAATAACTGAGTTTTTCAAAGATATGCATTTAATTGAGTCATTTGATTAGCTGGTTTACATAGTTGGCAATCTGCAATCATTTTCGACAATGACGACAATGACATGTTCTTGATAGACGTGTTTCAAATGAAATTAAGTAATTAATTAGGGGCACAGTATAACTAACACGGAAAGAAAAGATTACGGAATATTAACTTTGAAAAGTCTATGAAATTTTATTAAAATACCCAAAGCATTATCTTAGTCTAATTATAATTACGAAATAACTACTAGAAGTACTTGTAATACCCGTAATAATAAAATATCTATCATACCTTTATATCATACACAGACTAGATGCGTCGTAGTGAATATCTAGTTCGTTTATTCATTAACGTAAAAACCTTTATTTCACTATAATTGTACAACACGTGGTTTCAGGGTTACTAGCAAACAAAGCTAACCAATCATTATTCATAATTACAATGGTAATGTAAATAAAAATATCAATACACATTCCGTAATAGCAAAGTCAACAATATTTTTTATCCAAACAACATTGCCGAGGGAGGGCCTAGACATAGTTAGGATAGAAATAACCCTCGCCAATTCACCCCTCAAACTACGTGAACGCATAAATTTATGCCGTATTCGAAGCCGTTAGGCAACAAATTTGTTTGGGATACTTATAGAGGGTTCAATTTATTATTTCGCTAAAATTTCGGACGTGCATTTACGAAATTGATTTTTTTACTTTTCTCAAGCACTACTAACGTTAGCAAATGTGGCTATTGTGTGGTTACTAGGCAATCATGATAATATAATATATAATGGAGTGTTGACGTTTATTATCGCTTTCAAATGAATCATCTCGTTGGAAAGTATGTAAATAAAATCAACCCTATTTAATCAACCAATTACAACAGATAGCTGCGTTCTTAAGCGTAATTAGTTCTACTCTAGTATGCTACTTATAAGACATGCAAATTAATTAATTTATGCGATTAGAAAGAAGTTATAATATTTTGTTAGGAACAGTTTTATGTAATTTATATACAAAATATTTTACATTACTTACTAAAATTATTCATACAATATAAAACGAATTAAATGCTGTTTGGTTTTTGGTCCATATTTTGTTAAACTATCAACAAAATATAAAGAAAGGTTTTTACTAATTGTTTTTATTTTACTAATTGTTGGATGTAGGCTTATCGCTCTATTGGAAGACTTGTTCACGCTTCTTGGTCTACAGAAACCAATTTCTTACATCAATTTTGAACCTTAATTCTTAGTAGAAAAGTGAATAATCCAATTTTATCAGAAAGTTGTCAGAGGCGAACGGTCGGATAGAAACGTCACTGCGAGTACTAGGACCGCAGAGCTTCATAGGAGTTGTGCGAACGACCCTCAGTGGCGCCGCAAGCCGCCCGCCACCCGCGCGTCGCTAGGGTCGCCTCTTGCTACGCCACACTAGGGATTTCTGCGCCACGTTTTAGGGTTGCTAGGTAACGAGAAATATGACTCATTCCTCAAGTTTTAATACCGTTTTAGAAATGATGTGATAATTCCTATTGTTGCAAGCGAAATTGTAGGAACGAAACTATAACGCTTCTATTATAAAGCGTACTCAATATAGTGCTTTAGTGTTTTACAACTAACTTTAAATAACTTTCAATTTTATAACGAAAGGCAGACAGAGGTAATGTTAACTTTAAATCAGCTATAACTAAAGATCAGGTTCAAAAACATCGAGGTATTAGTTTTCAAAACATTAATATATTAAAATAAATGAAAATAAGGAAGATCGGCTATAAGTCTCAAGTTTCATGCTTGAGTTGCTATGGGCACGACCAGGATTTGCTAAAAAGAAACGCAAAGTGATGTCAGGGCTGTGGGTACTATTTCTTTCATAAAAATATCATATTTATGATGATTGGCTGGCGTGGTATTCCACGGGTATACGCTATTCTGCCAGGAGTCCCGCCTTGGTACAAGTCTTATCGGAGTAGATGTTTATATTTAAAAAAAAATCAATAAAAATTAAACAAAGGTTTTATGATGCTCAGATAATATGAGTTTAGAGAATATCATATAAAGTATAACTTCATTCATATTTTGCTGAGCAAACTGCACTCTTAAACCTTCCAGGCTACGTTCACAGTTGTGAGATAAATCAAGCACTTGAAATGGGTCATGATTTACTTGAATAATTGACTACAACGTAATAGCGTAGGTGGATACAAAGTTCAACAGCTTTCTATTTAGATACGGAACTCTGTGAACAATGCCACATCTGTTTGGCAGGCAGCCCTAAAGTGCGGGAACCATGCCAAATGCCAGTGACGGGCTGGGGTCGCAATGGCGGGTCGTGATTGGAAATGTTGCACGGGGAATCGGGATGACAAGCGGGGCGCTTTGAATGCTTCGATAACCACCTAGTTAGATTACTTATTTTTATCTTATATAAAAAGTAGTAACATACGTTCCACCTGAATAAGGACAAGGCCTAATATTGAGTACTAGAAATAGTCTGTAAAGGCTACAATATAAATTACAGTATAAAGATTTTTCTCATATGTTGAGCAGATTTTGCATATTACATTTTTTATTATCTTTTGAAAATATTTGCATATATTTTTTACCTTACACAAGACAATACAAAACTACGTGTGATGTATACATTAAAGTTTAAATAAATGGAAAATGGGTAGAGTCAGTACTCACATACAAATTCCATAAGATGGTATTATTTCTTACATTTTTTGTAGCTAGTCAGATGAGAGGATAAAGAAGAAGCATCAACCAACTACATCTATAAGTACAAACCGTGGGCCCACTCAAATAGCAGTTTTTAATGAACCAGTTACCGCCACATACTATTTTTTTTAATTAAAAAATTACAGCGACACATTTTTATTATGATTGATGTCCCTGTAGGGATATGATCAATAACGCGATATGTATATTATCGTAACAGATAATGTCATGTTACCTTATGTGAATAGATTCATTGAGGATATGTATAACTTATAGGTAACCAGATTAACATCCATGTAATATAGGTTATTGCGACCTGTATTGGGAATCTAACAACCTTTACATTATAGGTTTGTTCTCCTTTGGGATTTCAGTCAGCGCACCACAACACAGCACAGTTCACAGACTGCGCGTACATATTTGGTTGAGTGGTTAAATGGTGGGCAGATGTTTGTATATGGAGTAAGAATATGTGTTCACTAGTCATGGACGTCTGTTTATTTGTATATATTCTTTCTTTATCTAACACCCAAAAACGGGGACCAAAGCGAACATTTTCCAAAGTAAAAATAGTTATTTCATAATAGAAATTCTTGATTTAATTTGTAAGTTTAACTATTATGAATCACATCTAATTATAGAGTATTAATAATCTAGTAAACTTCCATTTGTAAATTTATGGATAATCTGTATTTTTATAGGTCATTAAAATTAATACTGTTAGGTACTTTCGAAAGAAAATAATTATTACAAATAGACATAAAAACACTTCTTTTTGAATTGGTTGGTTTACAATAAAGATATATCCTATTCTATAAATTGATTAAAAAAGGAGAACTATTGTTGAACATAAAAATCAGTTTCTTCAATATTCAAAACTTTATACAAATTGACTTGAGATAATGTAAGAAATCGTTTTAGCTCTTTTCAAAGCAGTTGGTTGAGTACGTTGGTATAATAATATGACACCCCATTCTTACAAAAATATACCAAAGTAATTTTTCCTCAACTCATTAACATTTAAATTTCAATTTAAGTGATGCTCGTTCTTAAGAATTTATGTTAATTTATGTAGTCTCGAAGTCACTATCAACGATTATTGAATGTTTCTTAGTAGCGAGGCGATGATAATCAGCGAATATTAGCACATAATGGTAGCGAATAGACTTTCAAAGAATTATAATGAGACTGCCTACTACATCAGACGCGGTAAAAAATACACATTACGAAATAGTTTCAAAACTATTTGAAACGGTTACTTAGAAGCTATATAGATTTATGTACTTTTTTTGTTTCTGAGTTCCTGATATTTCAACCGAGGTTTTAACATCTCACCCCCAAAATTGTCAGTAATCTCCGTGATCATGGGCGCTTGCAAATATTGAGAACTTGTTTTGTTAGAACTTATTACAATCCATTCAAAACAAAATTACTTAAATAATATAAAACCTATCTTGCCTTCTTTCTTCTTACATATTAAAATCGATTGCTGTTTCCGAGTCTTGCTAAGACTTTACCTACTAGAAACATTTCATTTCATTCAAGGGAGGTTACAAAACAAAAATTCAGTTATTATATCAGGGAATGCCCTAATATACTCTCGCTACGGCTAGGTGCAGTCTCCGAGCAAGACGGCATTAATAATAATATTTGGATAACTTATACAGCGCCGTTTTCGCGAATACTCACTCACCTTCTACTGCTAAACGTATGAAGTGATTTTCATGACCGCTAAAAGTTGTTTACATGCGGCAACACTTGATTTAAAGCATTAACAGGACTTTTTATATTTTTTTATATTAGACTCGTTAAATAGAGGTCCCTTATATTGAAGTCTTACTGTACTTACAACCTGAACCCTTGGTGTATTTTTTTATTTACGCTGCAAGGGTTCCAAAGTACTTAGCTATGTAGAAGAATATTGCATTTAAATAAAACGTGGCTAGGTTCTTAATTAAGTGCTCCTTTAAACGGGATGTAAAAAATAACCTTTAGGGCCGACAAGGTGGTGACGGTTAGGGCTGTAAATTCCTATGCTGTACTACCTAAAGCTTTAGAGGAATTCTTTTAATGTATAATTTAAATATGTTAATTTATATTATAACTAAATTGATTAAAAATAGTTTTGGTCATATTTTTAGTTAGTTTTATAAATCAAAATTAAACAATATATATGGCGAAACCGATATCCAGTAATTTATAATTATCAGCAGTGAAGTTACAATATATTATAGTGTTACGTTCCTACGGTAAGTAAGGCGTATGAGGTAACGTTGTATTAGGCGTCATTGTTTTGATCTCTTATGGTGCAAAACCAGCGTCTTTCTTCTAAGGAAACTGCTTGCCACCAGATAGCCAATTCTTGTAAGCCTCTTTTGGACGGGACCACACCATTAAAGAAGTATTTTAATTCAGAAGGTCTTAAACACAAAAAGTTTAAAGTATAATTTAATATCTTTGAATTGAAAAGTAAACATCAAACGTATTTCATCCATTCACAAAGCCACAAAACTATGCACGCGTTTATAAATAGCTTTTTTTACTTGGCGCGAAAAGTCATGATAGCGTAAACACGACCACTCAATTTATTGTTTTTGTTAAACTTATTAGCATGTAATTGAACGGGCCGGTGCGTTTTTGCGGTGTAAATAATTTAAAACAGATACTATCAACATGCTGTTATGCAATTATCTGTGATAACGGGAGCGGTTCGGACTCACTCCTGGTTGTAGGTACTTAAATTTTTTTAAAAAATATCTAGATAATTTATATAAAATATACTTTGTTTATATTTTATCCCTTTCTATAGCATAGAACGTAGAACAATTTTTTTATTTTAGATGTTTAGAAACAAATTTTGCTTTAGAAATATAAAAATGTCGACATTTAACAAAAAATAATAATTTGGCAACCCTAACTGAATAAATTATCTAACTATTACAAAACTCCAAATAAATAACGGCTAACTTTTTTTATACAACTAGGAACAGCATAGAACAATTTACAAAAAAATATCAAAAATATTAGGAGTATAGAACAGTGCAGGAGGTGCATTAAATAATGAAGGCAGGTGGCCGTCGCAATCAAGTAACATTTGTCAGCGTCTGTCCGACGCGAACCAACGATTAATGTTTTTCTTCAAACTTAACCTTTCAATTGATAGTTCGTTTTGCATAACGGAAACACTGGCTGTATTGTATGTCATAATAATTGCATTCGTCATCCGTTTTAACGATCACCGCCCGCTAGCGCCTCTCGTTGTATACAATGTAAGTATATTAACATATTTTGAAATAAAAGCTATTTTTGTTATGATAAGAATCGTATAACTTGTGTAACTAAAATAAATGGTCAATTTTAAATGAGTGAAATAAATACGGTATAATGTAATTACCGTATTCATAACAATTAACAATCATATTTATTTATGTAAACGCACATCAATAAAAATTAAAATTAGTACAGTACAACACAACGTACTTACTTATACTGTTATACCAATAACTACACTTGAACCATCAATGGCGGATTGTGAAACTGGTGAATAAGTATAATGAATTCATAAAAAAGTTGTTGAAGCGTTATACAATTTTTAGAGAAAGAGCACTCACTATAGACTGCAAGATATACGTTATTTTTAAGGTTAAAGTTTCTCAGCGCGTGCGCAGCATCGATAACAGGTAAGAACGATGAGCTTAAAGTTTGGATCTTCATGGTTTTGACAGGTAAAAAAAAAGGTGTTTAAAAATACGGTAAAAAAGCTTAGTCTCCTCATATTATTCTTGGGAATAAAATAAGTAATCACGTTGAAGTTCAAGCTGACAAAAGTATACTGCCTTAACTGAGGAACAAAAAAAAATTTGATTGGTTTAGACCAGAAATTCTCTTTAAGTAAGCAAAAAAAACATGCATTCCTTGTTATATGTTTGTTCGCTAAGATCCTATGTAATACCAACAGCTCACGAGCGTGCGAACGAACATTTGTTGAACGTTCTTAATTGTCCAAACGTGCTCTGCACAGTGTACAAAATAATTATGAAGAATAAGGCCCAGATACACCTAATAGCATTTCGTGACAAACCTTTATGGTCAAAAGGTGCTTAATAATATCTGCATTTAGCGCCAATTCACAGCGGCAGTTATTTTCGAACTTCCACAGAGTAATATGCTAAAATGATAATATAATGTCTTATTAGCATATAATTGTATAATATAATCGATCTTTTGTGCTATAAATCTCATTACCGTGGCACACACCATGACTATTATACACCATAAATTAAATGTCAGCCTATAGGGCGCTGCTAAAGGAAAACCGCAATTACCGTGCACTATACAAGGAAAATAATGCCCTTACATTGATCGCCCACGGTTTAAATGGTCACATGGGACAATGGGAATAAGCAAAGATGTTTCAATCAAAAAGTAATGTGCTGATTTGGTCGGATTGTTTCCGTTGGTCATTGTCGGTTCACGTTCGTTCGATGTCGGGTTGTAATGGCCGGCGATTGGTCGGATGTTATAAGAAATATTATAATTTAATTTAATATCCTATTCATAACCATTTAAACACTTTTGAAATCTTAGATATACTTAGCGGTGACCATATGTCGTGACCAAATCATATATAAAATAATAATAATCATGAAATGGTAACTAAAAATGCCCATATCGTTTTAAAGTCAACTTTTGATCTTATGTCAATTCACGTTTGTTCATATCGTCAAGTCTTTGGTTTCCTGAAAATCATGATATTTTACTGAATCTCTATTGTTAGTCTTAATAGTATGAAGACGTTTCGATCGTAGTTGCGTTTAGTTGACAAATGCATACAAAAATAGGTTCCAATGTTACACAATAGAGGCTCTGTTGTTGTTTTTAAACTCTTAATATTTTATAGATTCAAATTAATATGTATTATATTTATATTGATTCAACCAAACAATGCAACAAAAAAGCCTTACGAAAAAACATCGCAGACAAAACACCGCATAACTTTCTGAAAAACATAATTTCATAATTTGCCTAGTAGGCCTTCTAAAATTAAGCGGCGTTTTTTTGGGTGATGATCTGGCCATGTCAGATACACCGAAGTATTTTCGAGGATCAATATTGTAATACGTCTATACGATAACATAAGGTAACATCTATCTCTTTTACAGCTATAGTACCTAATAATCCAGTTTCAATATCATTAATCAACAGTGATAACAATCGATTTTATCAATCAATGTATTCAACACGGCTATATATAAATACGGGGGAAGTAGGTAGGTATCATAATTACTTATTCCGCTCTCTAGCATTCAGTAATTTTTAAGTTAAACAAAATATTAATGTTACAAAGACGAAACTTAAACTTATAATGTTGTCTATTCTAACACCATTGAGATAGCAAACTGCGCCGTTCATGTCTGGTGACGTCATTTATTCGTAGCCAGGGCATCAAATAATTCAAAGTGATATCTAGAACGTAGCTTTTGCGTGAATGTAGCGATTCGGCATTTGCGCGATATTTTTACAAAAGCGCATTCTATCTATAAATCCTGTTTAAATGTCGTGGAATTTTAAATTTATGTTCGTGCTAATCTTTATTACAACCGGACCACATATCAACGATGACGTAATTTCCGTTACTAAAATGGCGTCGAAATCTTTTTGGACACAGACTAGTCTACAGAGCGCAAACAATTATTTTATGGTATGGGCCGACATATATGCTATCTAATAATATCTATCTAATAATATCTATAAAAAGAAATCTAATATTGATTAGATTTCTTTTTATTCCTAACGGGATAGCTCATAGCCTTCATCTCAACTGATTTAAAACTACGTTAAAAGCGAAACAGTGTAAGAAAGATTATACTAAAGCGTAGGAGTAAATTTCTTAATGAAAAGTCATCAAAAATTAAAAATGTTAAAAATAATAATTTAATTAAAAATTAATATTACAAATATTGACACTTAATGGCAAAGATAATTTGTACAAATATTTAACAGCTGAAGAGTTTCTTGCGCCGCTTCTTCCCCAGCGCATTCGTCGAAGCGGGGGTAGGGTTAAAATTTCACGATTTAAAAGAAGTTATTGTTTGAGCCCATTTAAATAAAGATATTTTGATTATGCTCGGTATTTAGCATGTTTTCTGTAAAATAAACTCGTGCAAGTAGACTTCCAAACGGATGAATCAGCCTGTATTTGCTACGTCGATTTATTCAATAAGAAGTCTGATACAACTACTATGTGAGGACCCCAGTTTTGGCCTCGATAAAGTTTAATTTACTTTTTTTCATTACCAAGTGCATCAAAGTAAATACATAGTAGTACCAGGCTGGTAGAGCGTCAGAGGAGGTTGTCCGAGAGCGCTAGCAGGCCAAAGCTGATGGCGCAAACACTATCGGTGTGGAACTGTCAATAACAGTTAAAGAGGCGGTCTCTAACTCTAAATACGAACACAAAGACACTGGTGTGTGCGTATTTCGTAATACGGATAGCAGAAGTACAATGCCGTGTATGTGTGTATATAGTTGGAAAAGATTTTTTCTTATCTTCTTGGTAGAAACTTACCGATATCGTGCATTCGTTGGTTGTCTTTTTGTGCGAGCGCAGCCAAGAGGCCCGCGTCGCCAACCCTCTGGCGGGCGACGGCGATTCCAACTGGAATAGATCCTGTAAATGGACAAACAGGATAAAGTGACAAAAACCTAATATTTAACAGCCATCTCATCTTTATTCAGCCATAAGAAGAGTAAGTATTTCATGTGGTTGTGTTAGTAATTTTTTTCTAGAATATATGTTAGCTTAATTCATAAACAAGCTAAAAACGTTACGCCAAAATAAAATAGACAAACAGCGGAAATGACAATAATGTTTATTTCATTAGTTAGTTTCTTCAGAGTTTGAAAAAAAAAATGTTTTTTCGTCGATTTAAAATGATTACGTCGCGGAAACTGAATTGACATTTTTTGAACAAATCTGATGTGGTTTAATTGGGATTTTTTGTCGGTTTCTGCCGGTTGACCGAATTTAATGATGACCTGTGATGAGATAAATAATAAACCCTTATCCCCCATTTCTATTTACCAAAAAAATTAAATAATTTAATGAATGTATTTTGTCGTACAGAGATTTGTATTGACTTATCAATGTTCGTTTTAAAATATTCTTAATTGATAAGCACTATAGTGTATTTCTTTAGTATAATATCGAAATTATTGTAATTTTCAAAAAAATTTTACATATGAAAAATATTTATACTAATCGAATAAATATTTTTTATATGCTAATATTTGGATAAACACTTCTTTATGTTTGACATCATTTGCTTCCTAGGATTATCTATGAAGCGTTTTTCGTAACTTTAATTCAACATAATATCGATATATCTTTGAAAATATCGATTACAAGTAAAAAACGGATGCAATAATAAATATTGCGGATTTATTTACTATGAACATATTATTTATATATAAAATACAAAAATGCAAAAAGGCCCCTTATGTTTTTAACCTTATGACGACGCCAAGACGCGTCCATATAAACAAAATGAAACTTTTCCGTTATGATTTTCGCACAAAACTACCAATACAACATAACTTATAAGAAGTTATTTAAAACAAACCAATGATTGTATGAGCGAGAGGCAATATATTGGCTCGTTTCTTACTATTACTAACTTGTTATATAAGCTTACTACATCGCCTCACACGTATAGTCTCAGCTGAAAGTAAGCATCTTTATTTAATTGTGTATTATGGAAACTACATAACGGTGAATCGTATTTATACATATTTTTATATTTGAAATATAACTTTATACATAAATAATCACACAAACATATGACCCCAGAAGGAATGTTCGTACAAACAGCTGCCCCAAACGGAAATTGAACCCGAGATTCCCTTTCCAAGTAGTCTGCCGTAATGACCACTCGACCAGCCAGGTCGTCCGTCAGTCGGTCTCTCATCATAATCTACGATGTCGGTGTACCAGGCGAGTATAGTTCACAAGGAGCTTATCAGTGGCGCTGACATCATTCCGTTCTAACTTGAAATGTATGCGTTCGAATTTCCAACATATAGCCGTCACCGCGGCGCGTCGAGTACTTGTATTGAATTGATGTTAGATTATTCCTGACAGGGCCGTGGCCGGCCCTCTCAACTCGCCATCACATACGTACGACTATTCGATTTAAATAAGCAACATTAAAACTACGGAGTTGTGTGTAATTGTTATTTTATTTATCATAAACGCGTTTTTTTCCGATTGTAGCGAATATTGCAAATGGTTTTAGCGATTTAGTGTTCGAACTACTGTTTAAGCAAGTAAATCGATGCAACATCACTTTTATGCGAATAATGGCGATCGATCGCATAGCGTTTCTATTTCAAATCGCATATGCAAACGCAAAGTTTGTGTAAGTTGCTTCGACTTGTAGAGCGACGCAATTACTCCGATCGGTGTTTCTATATGTGCACTTCCCAAAGCATGTGAACCTTCGATCGCCGATGTGGCATGTCTACTTGAACCCTAAACTTAATGACGACGAGTAACTTCCAACAACACAAAGAAATTTAACTTTCAAACAAACATAATTGCTCACCATTATTCAAAGAGGCCGGTATGGGTGGGTGGTCAGGTTTGTTCCCCGGAGACGCCTGCTCCAACTTGACGGCCACCAGCTCGGACATGTGCATCTGCTGCGGCTCCCTCTTGACCTGCACCTGGACGTTCTGACCCGCCACACCTAGCCAGGTCACAGGGTTGGTGCGGCTGCAGCCACCATCCGTGTGGATCACCTGTTTGATAATTATTACTTATTGTAAATAACAATAACATAACATTACTAAAGTGTTTAAATTATATCTATGGCACAGGGTTCTTTCTATAGCAATATATATTTCTTATAATTTATAGCTCCAGCTGTAATCTGTTGTAAAGATTTATTTAACGTCATTATGTCAATGTGTTTAGAAATAGGCTTGTTCCACGTGTATTAAATATATTTAGCCAATATTTAAATCGCCAATTTCTTAGTACGACCACACTACGCGTTTATTTCCAATTCGCAAACTTTCCGGTTACATTCAGATCTTTGTAAACGTGACACAATGTAAACTTTGTACAATATCTCTGAAACTAATATACCGAGGGGCATATGTTTATTAGAAAAATAGTAATATCTATTTAAAATAATGTTATCCTAATATTATGGAAAATCTAAAAAGCACATGTTGTATATACATATACATAAGCTTCTTACCTTCTTTGGGGAGTTATTGAGGCAGGTGTTACACGAACGCTTGGCTTGTTCCGTCTTGATGGTAAGCGGCTGCATTATGCCGAGCCCATCGATCACCTGTCGGTCCACGGGGCAGCACAGCCCGTCCGGCATGCATTTCAGTTTTGACTCATCCATTTTATTTTGCTCTCTGCAAGAAAAATATAATGATAAACTGAATTACAAAAATAGAAAGTTCTTTTCCCATCTTTTCTACCATTCTGCAGGTAAATCGAGTGAAAGATTATTGAAACGTGTTAATTTACTTAAAGCATTAATTGAGAAAACTCGCATTTAATGTCAACTGAGTAGCATCAGAAAAAAATTAGCACGACAGATTAGATTTAGTGTTTATAGCAAATTGTACCAGGGTGCTAGAACTGTATAGGAAACACTCACTTGTCTGCGAGCAGCAGCCGCTGCGAGCAGTTGAGCACCTCTAGCTGCAACGGTGAGTATGGCGAGTTTGGTGGCGGCGTCGGTACTCCGAACGTCGACAGCGATGTGGCGAATAGACTCTCCGTTACTGTTGACAAGAGAAAAAATCATCATCATTGCTGCCATCAACACTGTAACCACTATGCTATCCACATGTGGGTTGGTTGCAGTAATTTATATATATATATAAATAATAATGAAACCATTTATTAGTCATCACGATTTATGTACGACAAGTGATTTAAATGAAACTAACATAAAACAATTAAGTAAAGAGGTATTGCTATTCTAACAAAATTTCAACCAGCAGAGCTATGTCAGGAATATGTGAAACAAATAGTTGACCCAGGGTGCATATAACTTACATCAACCTAGATATATACTATACTTTAATATGAATATTAAAGTATTTACCAATAATACTCATATATATACAAAGAAGACTAACGATTCGATGAATTACAGTTTCCAGTTTCCTTTGGTTTCAGTTCTTGCTAGGAATTTAAGAGATAGTTTTAGAATCTCCAGGTGGAAGCAGGTGGAGCGTCCCTCAGTCTGCCAGCATTGATAGTTATGGAAAACGAATAAAAATTCGATTTATGACGCTGGATGTGTAGTAGGAATTTGGTATGAGATCTACAATGTGAATCAGGAACGTACCAGAAAAACTCACGAAGGTAAGATTGATGAATGATAATAACATACTAAAGAGGAGCCTTAACAACAAAAGAATATTTTAATCTGCTTCACGTTAGACTCATGCCTGTTATGGGTCTTAAAGGACCCATTGCTACAGTTCACCAGAACTCTCCCACGTATTAGTTTTTACATGTGCAGTAATAATCTATGCTGGAGACTAAAATTACTGTAACATTCCTTTACGACGTATTCAGGCACACCATGCAAGAATTATTTTCTACACTCGCATACGTAAGCTGCAGTTCAAATTACAAATATGGGAACAGTTAATTTAATAAATAAGAAATAAAATCAAACTGCCTCCACGCATAACGAGGCACGACCGGTATAAGCCTGCACGGGTGTCATGCGCAGATCGCAGTGTGAGTGACGTGACGACCGTAAAATTAGAACGGGTTACCTCTTTAAATACCACTTGGATAAATCTTTAACTCCACCGCGAGCTATGCTACACTAACTCAATTACATAACCATCATAGATATAACTAGATCAGTTCAATTTATATGAATAATTTATTGCTTTCGTGTTGTTTATATAAAGGTAAGTACAATAAATAATGTGTACCGTATGTACCTACAAATTTACAAGTAAATTTTAAACTTTTCCTCTAACAAACATAAGATAATAATTAAAAAACATTACTAAAAAAAACAATGACTCAGATAATCTGGCTACCAATAAACTAAAGTATAATAAAATCAATTAATAATTAATGTCTTACATCAAATAAAATCTCAAATAATCAAGTATTTAAATTAAAATGACATTTTTTTTCGTTGAAAACCTCATTAATATTATAGTACCACTTATCAAATGGTAGCATTTTCAATTTATTCAAGAAAATTGTGTATTTATTTTCTGCTTTTAATCTGTCGGGTAACTTATCATATATTTAAACTGCCAGTACATTAACACTAGATTTACCAGACCAGTAATTGAGACTGGTCGTGCAATTTCAATTCAAAATTCCTACTATATTACACATTTTTTTTTCGGAAATGATGTTATGACTTTTGTAGCTATAATTAGAGAGTACGTTTTATAAACTTAATGTTATTTTATATACATTAGAAACAAATATAATTTTTGTTGTTGACATATATTCAAATCGCTGGTATATCTAGTGTTAAGGCTTGAACTACGTAATTTTAATTGTAGAAGTCGGCAGGATGAGGTTATAATCGGTTCTAGTTGAAAAGCGTCATCGTATATTTTGATCTCATTTTATTTAAAAAAAACGTTCTAGCTTTAGACTTCAAGAATAATATAAGTAGCTCTGTCGATATGAATAGATATATATGTCTTTGAAACATAAATTGTAACCGTATCGGTCGTGTTTGACGTCGGCTGTTAAATTGTAACAAGCGCCTGTAGCGCCTCTGCTGTGAAGCATAGGAAACTCATCTCAAACTACGACGGAATCGCCTCGACACTATTGAAACTTACGTCTTCCTAAAGCCCACGGTGCCATCCGCTATAACTTCTAGCTGAGTGGAATAGAATATATTCGATTCTAATTCTCAAAGGAATTCCATATAAAGCTTTTCTAATTTTACCATTAAAAATACCAGCCTGCCAGCATTCGGTAATAAAATCGTAATTGTTTCAATACACAAGATGATAAAAATAGATAATATTAATATAAAGAATAAAGTATTGAAATTTAATTTTACTTATTTAACAAGCGAATCATCAGTATAAGATCATCCCGCTCCACTCCAAAAAATTAGTGATGTCTTGAGAACGACAGACGAATCTAGATCTTAGTAGTCATAATCCACAGTAATTTCAATAAGAGTTTCGATGAGTAAATATTTCATAACCGAACTAGTCTGATTCTATTTGTAGAAGTAATCATCATTAACAGTCATGTGATTTAGCGGAGCGCAAGCAACTAACGTCGTAACACCTTCAGAAGTCCAGAGGAGGCCGAGATAACGAATTTTAATTAACTCGCCATGGCGATATTTGCATTGTTTTTGTAATCGAAAGCAGAGCGTTCGAACCACCACGACTACAAGCTTCCCAAATGAACGAAATAATTTTAGAACATATGCGGGCCAGACGTTTCATCAGATCTTTCGTATTAAAAAAGAACTAATTACACTCATAGCAGATTCAGCAGTCCAATTGGGAAACTCCTCTTTTTTTGAAGTCGGTTGTTACTGACAGCAGACATATACAAAATCTAAACTTAAATAAACTTTATTCCATTCTATCGTTGTGTTTAAGACAAGGATAAGGATAATTGGCACTTTTAAATTTAGAAACCTTTAAAGTAACCAAATGCTTCCTCAATAAAAATTGCATTTTAAGACGTTAAAATAGAGTTTATCATTAATTTAATTCTAGTATTTAAACTAGATTTAATAAAATTGATATTTAAAAAATTTAGCTGCATGCCGGCCTTAGTATTAGTATATAATATAAGTGTGCGTGTATTTCAAATGTTTACTTGCTTATAGTGTAATAAAATCTATATATTCGACCTTATGAAGAAATCAAATTGTGACGTGAAATGGTTCAGTATTAAATTTTTAATTTGACTCAAACTAGGAATGCGTAAATGTCCTAACTTCCGTACCAACTGTGGTGGCCATGAGCGGAATGCGGTAATCTTTTTGGGACTGACTTATGTGTGTTGGCTGCAGATGTCCTTTACAGCATTACTGAGGTTTTAAGAAAGCGAAAACTTTGGGATTCCCGATCATTGGGGATCTCAAGCCTTAAGGGGCGCCCTGATCTGGAGGATTTCCAATCAACAGGCATCAGCTCCAGGTGAGGTGTGCTGTCTCTTAGAGTCACCAGAGCTATGAGGGAACAAGAAAGCTGAGGGTACCTAAAGGCTAAAGGTGCCTTTAAAAAGGTGCCCAGGTAAGTACCTATACCTGGTATAGCGCGACGAGTGTAGACCGGGTCTATGCACCCTTGTTCGACGAGTGCGGCATATCACAAAAGTGTCTCTGAGTGTAGCAGCGCGTTTGCCTGTCTCACACACCTTGATTGGATCATGGCATGCGCCAGCCGTGAGTGACAGACAGACACGTCGACCGACGAATAAATACATAACAAAATTACTAACGCCTTTTTTATTTTTAAGTTATTCCAATAATTCTAAAACACAATTTAATAACTAAAAATTTGGTTTTCATTTACGTTTCCACTGTACCAGCCCGCCGGAGCCAATTCTTTAACTATATACACACAAAAAAATATCTTTATTTTTTATTTTATATGGTATGGATATTAAATTAATAATATATTACGCCTATTATCTAGCCCAAATTAAGCACCATTAAAAGCTTGTCTTATTAATACTAGAGATAACGGAGATATAGATAACGATAACGGAGATAAATGTGTATAATTTGTTTTTTACTGACATTATCATAAACAACTAGAAAAAGACATCATCATCAAAATACGAAATTAACTTTAATAACTTGAGCTTGAGTCGATAAAGTTTCCTTTAATGCTAACGCGTAACTAGAAAACAGAGGAATGGCACCATTTCATCAATTGCTTGTAAAAAATCTTGGTTACTTGTTGCGATGCATTCTTAACATGCACACTGTAACCGCACATCATTCATATTTAAGTCCATTTTAAGTACCTATTCAACACACAGCACATGTACACAGCGCGAAGCGGTAGCTAATTAGCAATAATTCATCATAATTCATTGCTAGAAGAAAATAATAGCAACGTGGGCCACATTTATTCTGCTTGATTTGGTTGGTATTGCGTTTTCTTAATCCGCCTGAAAAGCTACAACCATCTTACCTAAATCTACTGCCATGACAATAATGTTAAAAACATTGTTGCGTTCTGGCAGTTGTAGTTAAGATAACCATTTCCTCTGTGGTTGAAGAATCCGGGTGTAGTTTGCTTACATCTTTGTTATCTTAAATACCATCAGGTGAGATAAAGAGCTACCCCGTTAATAATGAAAAAATATCATGAAGTATGCATAAATAATAGAAAATAGAATATTTAATTATATGAAAAGTAGTTATTTCCATGGCTAGTAAGTCGGCGGGGCCGAGGCGGATAGTGCAAGTTTTATCAGATTACACGCAAATATGTACCCTTGAGCTACCTCTATTAGGGTACAAATTCACATGTTTCAACGTCAAACTTTTCCAAGATTCATTCTGGCAAACATTGTAACATATGCGTCAAGCTTCTCACTGTGAGCACAAGGTTTCTTACAATAGATAATAAAACTCTATTGTTTGGAGATTACAGAAAATCGATTAAAGTTACAGTTTTGGATTTTAGCATGTGCTGTATGTAGCAGAGAGTAGTGCGGCGTAAAGCTCGAGGCCTCCTAGGATCGCTGCGCCGGGTTCTCTGTACCGTAAAAGCCACCTCTAGCTGTAACGACCGGGACCAACTGCTCAAGGTGTTTTCTAAAGCACGGATGAGCTAGATTTTTTCTGACGCCACCAGGGAAAAACTAAGGCTAAAGTTGTTGGAACGCATGAGTTGCCAATGAACGAAAGACCGAATCTCTTGAACAGGTCAATTTTGTAAAATAAATCTACAAACTAATCTCTAACCAAGATCTTATGTACTATACAGACTATATATGTGTATCTTAAATCAAAGTAATTTCTGAACATAAATTTATTCGTCGAAGCGGTGGTAGGTTTAATAGGTTATAGGAAAACCTGTGCCTAGAAATAGGACATAAACAGGCTGTAGATTTTGATAATGATAACGATGAAATAATAACTAACAATAACAATTTATTTAGTACATATTTAAATACTATAACTGGGACAATTTGTAAATGCCCGGTTGATACCCACTTAAAGTTATCACTATTGCCTTTAATTACATTTATTTGGTTTTCTCATACATATTCCCTGTTGTGACGATTTAAAAGAACTTAAATGAGTCTATTTAAATAAAGTTATTTTGACTTTGACATTATTATTTTAAGACGTTACTATCTGTTAAGTACCCAAATACAAAATAAAATAGATTTTATGTTGCATATGAGCTCTGGCAAACAGATATATACAGGTACAGACAGAAAGTTCACAAATGAATACTCGAAAATCTCATTACTTTGCTACGTTTCCGGGAATCAAACAAGCTGAATATACCTTTTGCATAATAATGATCCATAATCCAGTATGTAGTTATACATAGTGACAATATATGTTGAGTTTTCTACGTACCTTTATGTATAGTGGATCGATTTACTCCCTGCGGGAACAGCGAGTAGAGGGGGAATCGGGCCGCACCTGTGGGTCAAATGAATGCACATGATATCAATACTTTTTGCTATAGTTTTCGTTTCATCATTGTCATATAGGTCATATACGGCTTGATTGTGACGGTACCATTTTTTTCTATTTTAAACCTCAGTATATCTCATTCCATTATTAAGTATAGATAAGGAATAGCAAACATTTTCAACTGTCAAATCTATATTCATAAAGTTCAAAGTGCTGACTGATAAATCAACGCTCAGCCACTGTTCATAGAAACGTGAAATTTTGTGAAGTGTAAGTATTCACCAAGAAAGGGTTTTGAAGGGCATCTGGTCGAGTGGTCACAACCCCAATTCATTAAGAGCTTGTGTCGGATGCAAGACAAATAGATAGCAATATGTATATACACATAAGTAATATACTAAATAAACATAGAAACATTCATGACTCATGTACAAATGAAAATATTAGTACTCATAACCCTAATGCGCACGTACCGGGTTTCGAAGCATGGGACCTCTGGCTAAGGAGACAGGGGTACTGATCACTCCACCCGACGAACGTAATAATTTCAAGGTGGCATTTACTCACCTTCTTAATGACACGTAATATAATAGCTTTATTACTCGTATATTGATAGATAGAGATGCAGTTAAGTTCAGAATCAGGTCTGACTCTAAATTTAAATTTAGAATCAGAATATGTATTTCAGTATAAGGACTATTTTCTAATTATTTCACAAATCTATTTCGTATTGCAAAGAAACGGTCGAAAATTCGCAATGCGTTTATCAAAATAATTACGTTCATAATAATCAACTTATAAAATGTGTCTTTAATAATTTTGTTTTTATAATATTGGACTAAAAGCTGTTTAGATTCATCTAACGACTTCTACATGAGAGAAACGCATGAGGAATATCGAGCAAACTCGATTGACCCATCAAGGGATCAACAATGGCGAAATTTACTTTGTTTTAGTTATCGAATCCAAAGTGTTCAAATGACTACGCCAACGAGAACCTCTATCTCAAGAACCATTTATCTACGTATCGCAACCAGCAACACAAGATCAGAATTGATTCGCTGCGTATAAATTTGATGGTAAACAGAAAAAAACTAAAAGGGTAATCTAAAAACTCGCGTACTGTAGTACAAACATTTTTACTAACATATCGCCCGTTAGTAATATAAGGGCATAACTCAAAAAAGCAGTTTTTTGGGTAATCGTGTTTAAAGTATTAGGGTTACCATAATTCAGCTTATTTATTGAATATAATGCTTATTATTTCACTTCATCGTCATCATCATCATCACCAGCGATAGGCGTTAGTCAACCGCGCTGGCCAAGTGCGGGTTAGTCGACTTCACACACAAATGATGAATATCTTACCAGGTGTGCGCAGTTTTACTAACGATACTTTCCTTCGCCGTAAAAGTGTCGAATAAACGTACATATGACTTCAAATTTGAAAACACATTGGTTCGTGGCGGGGTTCGAACCGCTTTCACTCGCATGGAAGACTGGACCTTATGCACTTAGCCATCAAGGTTTTTTTTGTATTTAAGTTATAAATGTGAAATTAAGCAAACTTGTTCTTTTATTATTGTATTGTCACTATAATCGGTAGAGAATTTAATTTTTATGCTCTTAGTATTTAAAATCACACTTTACAATAATCTTGACTTAAGCCCTTATGTTATTAACGGACCAATATCATGTATTTTCCTTGTTTAAACATTAATAGCACAAAGTAAGCATCATTAAGAGGCTTATGTTATGGAAATTTGATAACGGGAAAACATATTTCACATACATATGATTAACACACACTTAGATATAAATATTAATAATAAGAATGTACCGAGAAAAAAAGATTAGTGTCAATTACACAAACAACTGCCCTGGGCGCAACTCAGGATTATATTCTTAAAATGGTATCTCTTGGTCTTTCATCTCTCCTGGTGGTAAATGAAGATGTAAATGAGTAACACCCGGACTTCTCAACTACAGAGCAGCTAGTTCACTCACCTCCAACAAATTATCATTGTCTTTATTACAATTAATTATTATTAATATTATATCAGGCGTGAGACTCCCACCACTGGACATGGGCCTAACTTAAGTATCTCCAAACAGATCGAATAATAATTAAATTAATGATTTATTATTTATAGGTTGACTTAACATTTATGTAACCATCATAAACAAACATTAAATATCCAGTAACCTAATATTTTAATTTATTAATAAATGTATAGCATGTTAGTGAGTTGTATTTTTAATATACAAACTTGGGTGTACATTTATTTAATTAATAGATTAATTAAATTGATGAGGTTACGCGTGTAACGTT
Source organism: Acentria ephemerella (assembly GCA_943193645.1). Classification (NCBI taxonomy): domain Eukaryota; kingdom Metazoa; phylum Arthropoda; class Insecta; order Lepidoptera; family Crambidae; genus Acentria; species Acentria ephemerella. Next base: position 1,193,322 of record OW971886.1, on the reverse strand, counting down.
ACAATACTAGACTTATTGTTTTTTATTGTCCTACCCCTTAGTGGCTCGGTGGTTGGTGATATTGCGATTTACATACCGATCTAGGATCGCATCCAACCCTTAAATATGAGACTACAAAATTTCGTTTTTATATCGGAAAAAGCTACGGCATATAAAAAATTACAAAGCGGCTATAATTGAAATAGTCAACGATGATGATAAAACCAGTCCTAGGGTCGCATACCTTGTTGGAGGTCAGAGGGCGGGCGGGAGCGCGCGCCCCCCGCCGCCCCGCCCAGCATCGCCTTGGGGAGAACACCTGGAAAAAAAAACGTTTGTAAGTATAACAATAGGCTGAACAATTTAATTTTAGATAAGATAAAATGGGTTTAATTCTGACGTCACGCCCTAAAGTTCAAACGTTGAGTATAACTCACTCTCTCATTACTTTTTAGAAAAAGGATAGTAAGAATTAGAACTACCAAACAAACTAAATTTAGAAAGCTATAAAGTTCTTTAAAAAATTTACAAAGCGCTTCCATAATCCTGCGCTTATTAAGGTCAAAAATTTAATATACATTTCTTAATGTCACATGATAATTTTTATCAATTTCTATCAGTATGATTACAACATACTTGATAGAAAGAGACGAAAGGCAATTAAATTAAGTTTAACTGCTCAGAATAAACAACAACTTTAACTTATTATGAAATACTATTTGTTTAGTTTGCCTGGCTAACCAATTTTCTTAAGTTTTATTGTAAATTTTCTATGATTAGGATCACAATGCGCTGTAATAAGGGACGTAAGCTAAGAGGTAAAATCGTAATCTAATATTTTTAGCATTTTCGTCTGCTTTCTCATTATTCTCATAAATAAATCGATATACAAACAACGTTTTCAGTAAATTATTTAAACCTAATTCAATGTATTGCCCTCTGACGATTTTGAACGCTAGTTTAACTAGAAGTACGGTGCACTATATTTAAACAAAATTAAGCTCGAAATTATAAGTTGATATGGTACCGGAAAAAGGTACCACAGTTTCAAAATAATGTTAACAGCACGATCAACATGTTACAGGCGAGTACCTGGCTAAATAAACTTAATTTGTAAATTTAATCTAGTATAAAATCAAATCATTTTATCTTATGAATTGTCAAAAGGTTCTACCTAAATCACGAAAATAAATCGTGTCATTCATCATCTGATGCGAAGCAAAAACGATTTATATCCGTTCATCCCTAGTCGCAATTCAGTTTTAATTTAATAAAGTAATAAGTAATTGAAAAACAATTAATTGAACAAACATAATTACTGTTGTAACTAATGTTGTATCTAAATAATCACTGTTATTTTGATTATTAACTATTAATACGAGTATACTTATAAATAACAAATAATCATTTCTTATATACAAAATAACTTTACTGTATTAACCTAATCATTTCAATTACGTTCCGTTATGTTACGCACGATTAAAATATATAATTATTATAATTTATACAATACACCGACATTAATAAAATCAATAATCTACACGTATGACAGAACGTTTCATTCGTATCAAGAATGTGAAACAATAGTAGACATTATAATTCCGCGTATCGGCCTCAGTTTTTGTAAACAATAGTTTTTTGTTACATCCATATTAACTTTAGACTCAAATAATAACGGTCACAATTATGAACCAAAGCATTTTAAGTCTTAATACTTAAGGTTAATGACAAAAATTGAACGTAAGACTCTTGGCTATACGAGCGAACCAAGCCAGCCAGTCATTTAAGCTCTACGGTAATCTGCTGCCCTGGTACTGGGAATCGCCACTCACTTTCAAATCGAGAATACGTCGTCCGTCGTTCGTCTCGACTATTTCGCGCGTTTTTGTTGAAAAGTGAACTTGTCTAGTTTTTTTGTGGCACGATTTCCCCGTGTTTCTTCTTCCTAAGCTTTTATGTATTTTTTTTACTGAGAATTTTATAAAATGATGTATTTTTCGGAGTAGACTTAAAGAAATACAGTGATGATATGTTAATAATAAAACTTTGCTATCATACTAAAGGTATGTAAATAAAATCTCTTGATAAAAAGAAGTTCTCATATTTCATTCGTTCTCTATAAATAAATAATAATAAAACGGAATATTATATTTTTAAAATAGAATTGTATGTGTATAGTCTGATGAATAAAGAATAATAAATCTACTTAATTCTCTAACATTAAAAGTTTTCAAATATTAATTGTAACGCAAAAATTAAGGTACATTCATGTCATAGTATATAGAAAGCAGCAGAACAAATAAAAACCGTTGTTCTTTTTTGCCGTTGTGTGTTAGATAGAGACGAGCTACATACAAGATGGCGTTTATCAAGAAACAGATGTCCACATATTTATTAGTCCAAAAAGTGTTCATCAGTGTCGTTTTTAATATTTAGGATATAATATATTTCATGTTTTCTATTGTGCGACATAAACAATGCCAAAGAAAAAACAAATTTTTGACTGTTATTGAAACTCAAATGTACCAGCTAAATAGTTTCATAAATTTGAATTTGGAATTCTTAACTAAAGAGGAGATATTTCAGATCAAAGTAGCGCCAATTCCATATGCAAGGACCTAATATTAAGGTTTTCATATTTTATTAATTTAATAATGAATATATTTCAACTTTTATATTAAATTGAGCGTGGCTAGGTTATTTAAAAGATACACAATGAAAATATCTTAATTTACTTGACGCTGTATTTCTGGCACTTGTATAGAAACTTAGGATGACCATTTAAACTAAAAAGTGGATAAAAAGAACGCAAAATTGAATGAAACAAAAAATATTATAAAATAATATTTTTTCTTTATTACATACACTTATATATATTAATATTAACTTGTACGAATTTTGTACAACAAACTATTATAAATAAGTACAAATTCTATCACATATATCATACAGACGGAGTAAAATTTTGATGAGTTAAATTATTTAAAGTAAAATTTAATTCATTTTAATTTACGCACTCGCTTTGATGGTGAACATTAATAGAAATTATTTTATGTCATTTATAAATGCGAGTCGCGCGGGCGCGGAGCAGTTTGCGAGAAACATTAATGATGATATGTTTGGAGTTAGGAGTAAGCTCCACTAACGAACACCACCCTGGCCCATTGCGACTTGGTGGGTAAATTAGTTAAATTAACAACCGACTAACGGCTTCACATGCTTTCCAAAGCACGGAGGAGGTCGACATCCACGACCAACCATGGAGAAAGTTGGTTTGTTTTCGCAATCGAAACCAGAGCATTCAACGCATTTTATAATAATAGACTATTTTTGAACAAGCTTCTTTGAGAATTAATACTGTGAACTTGTGAATAGATAAAAGAGAAAAAAAAATTGAAAATTTAACTACTGCGCATTACTTTCACTGTGGATCAATGGTCGTACGGGCTGACAAAGATAAGTAATTTTATTGTTCCGTGTACTATTAAATAGTGAGAGATGTTCCCAATAAATTAAGTGAACCAGTTTCAAAGAGTTTTTGAGGTAAGTTATAAACGGTAGTTAAGCCCATCCTGGCAACTGCGACGTTTGAATTACTTAAAAAATAAATGTCATGTAGTAACATATTTTCAAAGTTTTTCTACTATATAAAAATATTAAATATTTTACTTTTACCTTACAACACTTTACACCGTTATCGGGTTTCTCAAGCCTCAGGGGCGGATCCCTTCGGAACTACAGACTGATCTTTAGGGTAAGAGCCCCACTATCTTTAGTCTACAGGACGTTCGATCCATACAGTACTGATGAACCTAAGGGTGATCTAAAGGCTCGGACCTCAGCTCAGTTGAGCTGTCTCGTGGAGGAGAGAAACGTCCAGATACGTGTCTGTAACGTGAAATACATTCACGATCTGTTTTGATCTAATCATTTATTTTTCTTACGAATATATAACTCACATTCAGCAAGAATGATTTGCTTAACTTTTACGTCACTATTGCTAGCAATATAAATTGGCTATTGTTCCTTGGACATAAACTAAACGTAACTCTGTAAATTCTCTTTAATACAGTCTTTATGACGTAGACAATAAGAACGACGTTTCCCAATAAAACAGAATAGGCAATTTTATTTTACGATCGATTCGGGTTATTGTCAGACCTCACGGAAGTCAGAATCAGTTTACTTTTGAACAAGATTTTAGATATTTCTGTTCCTGTCTAATAAAATACGAGGAAAAGTGATGGCAACGTCAAGCAGCCATAATCATCTCAAATACGTATCTATGTACTATCACGATCAAGAATAAAAAAAATTCCATGTTGTTTGAAATATTATAGACTAAACAGTGACAATATTTTAACTAAACAAAATAGCACTGTTATTTTTGAAAATAAGCATTTAGAAACATAATATATTTATTAGAGGTTGCATTTGGATGTGGTACCACTACCATCACATGGCCTTCTGTGTTGTCGGAGAGTTCGAATACATTTACGCATCATCCTTACAGCACGGCACCAACTGTAGGGAAATATAGCACTTCCTCAACTACCTAACTGCTATGGCACATGTCAGCGACGATTTTGTCTCACCTTCTTATGGTATGTCTCAACCATCTGATTCCCTGCATAATATTAATCTTTCGCCATTACCCTATATTCCTTCTACCCCTTAACGTTCCCCCATTTTGGTCTGTATATAAGCTTCAGCCTCTTCTTCTAGGATGGACAATCAAAATTGGTTATTCAAACTCATCCGTGCTTTGGAAGGGACGGTCCTAGTTTTTAAGGTAATCGCTATCGCTATCACCCCCCACAAGCCGCATTAGCCGAGCACGGTGGTGTTAAACGCAAATTCCTCTCTTGTCTCTTAAATATAGGAAAACCTGTGCCCAACAACAGGACATAAGCAGGCTGTACATTTTAATAATTTATTTAGTACATATTTAAATACTATAACTGGGACAATTTGTAAATGCCCGTTTGATACCCACATAAAGTTATGACTATTGCCTTTAATTAAATTTATTTGTTTTTCTCATACATATTGCCTGTTGTGACGATTTAAAAGAACTTAGTAAATGAGTCTATTTAAATAAAGTTATTTTTGGCTTTGACTTTGAATATGCAGTCCTGAAAGAGTAAATATATTTCCTGTCTGAGTCATACATAACGAACGATATGTGAATGGCTTTGAAGCAATAACAGAAACGAGTGGCTATATTATATGTGAGGAATGTCCGCTGTCTTTTATTACTTTAGGGGTCCCTTTGGCGTCTTCTTGGCGTGTGGTGTGGCATCTGTTCATCGAATCGAAGAAAAAACCTATAACCTTGTATTTACTTTCTGTACTGTCTATAATAGTTATATACCAGTCTAAATCAAGAATTTTAAGCATCTGAAAAATCACTCCTGAAAAGATGATAACGCCTAATTTAAATTTCAACACTACACTTTATTGTTACTGTAATAAAGTCTATATGCCAATATGTATTTTCGTGTGTAAATCTTTGTATGTTGTACCCACACTGGTAGTTTAAGCATACCGTTTTGGCTTTGTGGGTGTATTATAATGAGAGCCATTTTTCCGTCTGTACTATGTTATAAAGAATGGGAAGGCGTTATCAACTAACTTCACACTGTACAGAATGTGTAAACCCCGTATTTAATGATTCAAGAGAACAAGTTGAGCTGTACCTCAAAAAAGATTTAACGTGTGTTAGACCTAGTGTAAAGATTTAAAATTTTGGCCCTGTTTACGCGCAAACCTACAAGGAGGCTTCGTGGCGGGCGACGGGGCAGTCTGTACCTCCTTGGAATGCCGAGCAGGGACGTGACATTTTATGAAGATATCACGATATTTTTCTCTACTTCTTACATTTTATTGAATACCTTTTTCTACTTGTAGAAAACATTATAGTTATACAAAAAAAAACCTTTGTATATTGTTCATCATGACCCAGTTTATATATCACAGACAGAATTGCAGACTGGTATTATTGTTCACACGAACGGGCCGAGTCAATGAACTGTTATTTAAAACAATAGAAGGTTTGATTGTAACGTTTTTTCCTTTTAAGCAATACTAACAACGTAATCTCAGAAACAGTCAAGTCACCCTCACAAAGTCCCGTTGCCAGGCAGCACCCTGACTCCAATATATCCCGCTTCCTGCTCGGACAATTATTTTATTTGGTCCCTCCTCCCTGGCTTTGAAATAAAGACAGGAATGAGAATAGACGGAAAAATATAATCAATTTGCTAATTGATTCGATTGATTTACTATTTATTTCGATTATAGATGGAATGATTTAATTCTCGAGTCGCTTATTACTGCTGCGTTGTTACGTTTGATTACGTAGGTTACATACTTAGTAACGGGTACACGCTTTAACTTCATAGTTTGAACGATAAATTTATTTATTACGAGCTATACACCCAGTTAAAGCCCCAATAAAATCTGTTCTGCAGTTTCGGAGATTAGCGTGAATAGACAAACAGAATTTAAAAAATCTCTTTATCTATAACCGCACAGGTTGTTGCAGACAATTCAACATCTACAGTCTTATTACTTACCTAGATTATTACTAACGCGTACTGACGTAAGTCAACGACACGGTTGCAGTTTACGCGCAAGAAATTAAATTTTTATGTACCTTAATTTATTGCAATAACAGTAAATTTAATACTGCCCTATAGCAACATAAGACATACTAGTTCTGCAGCTGCCGAACAATTGTAGTTTGGGAATATGTTTTGATATTTTATAACTTTAAGATAAAAAATAACACTGAATGTGAGCGTTCAACAAAAAAATATCGAATAGAGTTAATAATTATAATAAGTATAAGTAACCAAAGTATGTAGTAGGAGCGAGATTAAATCAGAATTAATATACTATTAAGTAACTTAAAAAAAATTCGGACCAAAGAGTCCACAGAGTGTAGTCATTAATTTTAAAAAAAAACTACCTACAGGTCGCCGTGGTTGGTGGGGCATATCGGCCCGGACCAGCCTCGGACCCGTTTGTGGTCGGGGATAGTAGGCCTCCTAGGTCCACGACTGGTTGTGGCGCTAATCGCCTTTGTTCAACGGGGGAAGCGCAGCCGTGACGATGCAATATCCTTGTTTCCTTACGTTCACGTTGGAGTACCCACCAAAGACATGCACCGACAAAGCGTAGTTATGTGGACTTAATTTTTGCGCAGAATTCCATCCAAGTCACTCTGGACACTGCCCAGGAAATCTTTATTTAAATAGAATCGTTTACCAAGTTCTTTTAAATCGTCATAACAGATATATGTATGAGAAAAATAAATATATATATAATTAAAGTCACACCGCAATGTCCTCAATAGAAGAAGGAATAACTAGCTACTACGATATCTGAATTAACGTGGCTTCGTTAAGTAACAAGAAACAAAGGCGCATAAAATTGCTTGAATTATAAGAATCAATTCAATAATCGTCATCAATTGCCAGCCTTTAGTATAGTAGCAACACCCCGCCAGACACCTTTGTGTATTGTAAATTGAACTTTAAATAGGCATAAGCATGGTCTATACGAAACTTCGATAAAAAATTCAATAGATCCATGAAGTTTGTTTAAATTTTCAACCATCAGAAGAATAAATTTAAATAAGGTTTAAATTACAACATCGCTAACGGCACACAAAGGGCTTAATTTAGATCCGAAACTTCTGAAACATAGATGGGCCCGTAGATCACGGCTTATCACCTAGGGTGATAATTTTGCTTGATAAGTAAATATATCAATAATTCCATTTGCTTCTTGTAGCTCTCGTCTCTCTCGTCATATCACCTTCCCGAGCTGATAACTTATCATTTTCGACGCCCATTCCCTCAGCAAATACGTTGTTATCACAAATAGATTATCAATGATATTCTATTTCTCATGTCTTCAATGTAATAATGTAATGATCAAGAAGTTTCTATAAAGCTTTTTTATACCACCCCCAACCACATAGCTGATGATAAGCCTTTAAATAATATGCATTGACAAGCGAAATAATTTACACGGCTATAAGAATAATGATATAATAAGATAATGCTTTATCATTATATATTTATTATTATCCAATAAGACATGAATCAATAAAAGCAGTTATCATTTGATGGTTTGAGTCTTTTAGAAACCAAGTACTTATTTAAGGAATTTAAGCAAAGATATTTTCATAGTTAAGAGTTAACAGAAGCTAAACGTTACTTTGTGTTAACGTGTTCATTCATTAATAAGAACGCAGAGCAGAAATATTTTGGTTTTTCGCCAGTGCACATTTTAAAATAATAACAGGAATAAGGTAACTTAAAAGCGGAGATAAATTGTTATAACTTTGATATGTTATCTTACCCAGAAATGTAACAACAATATCATTCACGCACGCGCGCTTCGCATGCACTACAAAAGGTAAGCAATCCATTACGATCACAAATTAAAGTGGTAAAGTCCTTGCCCTTGTATGAGTGCATCTGTTACATTTATTGTGTTCAATAATTTGAAATGAAGAATTTCTGTAATAAGTAAAATACATCTTTTATGAAAGAGCAATATTTAATATACATATGTAAATAAAATAATAATAAATATTTAATTACTTCTAAAATGGTAGAAATTCAGGTGGCACCATTAATTTAGGTAATATTTTCAACAAATGGCAATAAACATGGTAAATTGCTAGTAATTCAGGGCTTCCCAATACTCATGTGACGAGATGCTTGTTACACTCGCCTGCCCCACCCGCACCCGCCTCTCCCGTCTGCGAGCCACTGCCGCACTTCTGACTGGTACTCTAGTAATTATATTAAGTCTACACGAGGGGAACGTATGCGTAATTCGCTTTGCGCTTGTACCGTTTAAAATGTTAGCTGTATCTTTAATACGCAGTTTGTATACTGCTTGCTGTAGATACTACGTCATTTATCTAATAGAAAACATGGAATGGAAACTTAGTACCTTAAGTATTTTAAGGGAGAGCAAAATACAAATATTTAACGAATTGCTATTAGTTGTTGGAATTTAAACCCTGCCAGGTGTATTTACAGTTTTAAATTGCTTTATTAAGAAAAAAATACTTAATCTTCGAAATAGCTCAATCATATTTTACGCGTGATTTTTGACATTATAAGAACAAGACAACAGCACGAAACAGCTATTTCGAGATGATTTAAGAGCTAAATATTTTCTCAATTTGATGAGGAGTGTTTGATTTATATGATAGCTTTACAAGTCAGTACAAGTAAGATGAAAGGACTGATAGGAAATAATAATTCGAGAAATGTTATCTTAATAGGGGCTGATAGAATAGGACCCTAGAAGAATATGCATATTTTATTGTTTATCATAATAAAGTGAGAGATGAAGACGTCATACAGCAATATTAAATTGATTAGTAATTTAAAAAAGCAGTTATTTACCTTCATTTTTGCTTCTAATGTATAATATGTACTGTCTGTCCTTGTCAGTTGTATATAAATCGACAGAGATAAAAACCAGATCTACTCATTTTGTGAACTCGTCAAAATAGATATTCCCGAAATGTTACAACGGCTTTTTTTAGAGGAAAAAAATGCAGACAAAACATTATTATCATAGCAGTGAGCCGCGAGAACACGGACCGCACCGGACGAAGAACTAGTGTTGTTAATAGTTTAAATCAAAATATTATCGATAAATGGAGAGAACAGGTTTTGTCTATACTATATTTTAGTTCTAATGCTATAAGCAGTTTAAAGTGTGAATCGTAATCACTCAATGAAATATAATTATAAACATCAATAACACTTCAACCTATTAGATCCCACTGCTTGGAAGCTAAATGTAGAGATACACATTAACAATTTTGTGTCATAACAGCACAAACCTGGACTAATTAAGAACGGTGGCTGCAGTAAGAATGACCTTCTGAACCTTGAGTTTAACTTTTACTGCTAAACTACAAATCAGAAATCAGCCATGGCGAAATATACTAGCCCAGAAAATCGTCATGCAAATCGAAATTGCTATATTTCAAGCCAAATATCACACTGACACTATAGTAAAAGAGCACTGTAAATAACTCGGCGGCCATCACTTTAGCTGTCAATATGAGTTAGCGAATAGGCGGCCTATTGTTCGATAAAATATAACATTAAAATATCGATTACTTTGATGTTGCATTCACACATTTCATGAAAAAATTGTGTTTAATTTTATTTTCCTTATTTTAAGGAAGCTAACAGTTAACCTTACCAAAATATAATTAGTACAATATTTTATTTATTATAAATCACAATCCAGCTAAGTTGTAAGTATGTATAGTTTAAACGTCTATTTCTATGTATCAGTGGCAATCTCTATGATAAAGGATCTTGATATTGACCATATTTTGATTTTTAACGAAATAAAAAACACTTATTTCAAATTCCAGTCCAAATCCATCTAGAGGTGAATAAAACGCTTAGAATTACATAATAAGTTAGCATATAGGTGGTGATAGATTTAAATGACGCACTTTCAATTTTATTTTATTATTGTAGAAAATGAAGACTCTGAAATGGAAAATATACTTAACTTTTGGATTAGATAGGACTGCGCTAACCATTGACCTGCCTACGACTTGGCGAATCCTATTATTTTTGTAGTAATCACAATGGAAATTAAAAATAATTCTTAACCAAATTGGAGAAAATAATGAAAATACTTCTCTAACAAAAAAGGTGTCATAGAATTGAAAATTATTATTCGTTTTTTTAAACAAGATTTTGTAAATCTAGTGTTTTCGGAAAATGGTTAAGCGGTATAATTTAATATAACTTCACCTAGTCAAATGATCATACACATTATTGGAAACTTTAATGGTGAGCTTTTCGAACATCGATAGTCCTAAAACACAACTCTATTCGTTATCTTTAACTACCTGGCCATAGGTAGGCGTTTCTAAGAACTTGCCACTCGATAGCGATAACCAGATTGCTGCAAGGTGTTATGTCGTCCTACAGTTTCAAATTGCGTCTGTGCGACTGGCAACACAGAATTGACGATAAAAAGCTGTATCCTGTGTTTGCCCACGTTATTCTACCAAACTTTATGACGTAACAGCCCTACGAGCAAGGATCTTTCCATCGATAAAATTCACATTGAAAATTGACAGCAATATTTTCAATCAAATTTTGATATTTGAAGTCTGTGTCAGTCGGTTTTTATCACATACGCATTACGACTGATTCAATCACTCTCAAACTTGGCCTTTCGAGAGATTTATACATGCAGCTCTAGCATTTTCTTGTAGGGTCAGCACACAATGTTTAATATGAAATTAATATTTAATCGCTAAATTTTTTTATGGTATTTCAATTTCAACAAATATGATACAATTGTCAGAGGTTTAATTATTTAGGTATTACTAGTTGACCCGGTGACTAAAGTCTAACTACTAACTAACCGACAAACTACCACTGACGCCATTTAGTAAAATAAACCCGAAGTATCCATGTAAGAAATGTCAGTTTTAATATTAAGCCCTGACTTGCTTAAGACGATTTTCCATACTAAATAACTAATTTTCAGTTGTATATTTTAAGCTTATATTTAGGATTTTCCCAGTAAATTTTATTTCTATACCACCCCTGAATTCTACCGAACTAAACATAATAAAAAATATTCAAATCAGTCAACCCGTTTTCAAGTTTAAGCTAGACTAACGAACAGATATTTAAATAAGATGAATTAGAAGAATATTGCTACGATATCAGGAACTTTACATTTGGTTGTATAGTACCACTTCAGTTTATGTAAATATGAACAATTGATAAAGTTCTGTTCAATATTCTATCCAAACAGAATAGCTTAAAGTTTACAGTTAAAGTTATTATAGATGTTACATTACGCTATTCATTGAAACACAAATGTTTGTGGTCGCAGGAAGACTGAAGATAAGTTTATAATTTAACTTATACATTTTATTTTAGTAAATATAAGATTCCTCCTGTGTTTAAGCCAGTATTCATCGTTTTTATTTATTTCAAAGTTGGTGAATGAGGCAGAAATAAATAATTAATTATGTGTTTAATTGTCAGTAATAACATATGTCAGTTTTGTTTGTTGCTGATTTTAATTATGTTTGTCTCTAGTCATAGACTTGACTACTAGATGTCGTTGTTACATTTGCCCAATTTTCTAAAAGGCGGTGTTAAGAATTTTTCAGTGTAAATAACCTTCCTGGAGAACATCAATAAACTGTCCTAGACTTACAACTAAGTTGTTTCTTTTCAACACTTTTTTTAAGGACAGTTTACAAGGGCTATTTTTGGGTGGCTTGTTCATTATGTAATTGAAAAACAGTGATATTACAAAATCACTGCAAGTATAATCAAGTAAAAGCGATTGTTGTAAGGAGATTAACTGGATTATAAGTTAGTCGGAGCTCGGAGGCGTGTCATAAAAAAACAGCGTTTAATAACCAAGATAAATATCTTAATAAATCCTCTTTTGATTAAAATAAATTCTCAGATTTTCTGCAGTCGTAATATAGAAATCTTTTTCTTGAACCTCTACAGTTGCGTCGCGAAATTGCAACACTCAGTGCGTTCTACTGTCTTTACCACGGCAAGTGTTCTGAGGAGCTTTTCTCCCTTATCTCTCCTTCCCCTTCCATCTAAGGACTACGCGTGCTGGCCTACGGTGTCACTGACAAACTCTCATGACCATTCCTAAGCGTCCAAAGAAATTTGGTAACTCATTTCTTTGTCGCACAATCAAGATATGGAATTCTTTGACAGCACACGTTTTCCCTCCTTCTTACAATCCTGGGTCCTTTGAAAGAGGCGTGAAGAAGCATCTTGCAAGTCGGCAAGATCAAGATGGCTAGTGCAGTGCAAAGTTTCAGTTGCATTAGTCAACTTTTTATTTGGACTCCACTTCTGCTTACTATCAGGTGGAATAGTATCATTTGCTCAATCTATCTATAAAAAATAATCTCTGTGCAAACAACGCGGTGGTTTATCAAGCAAAATATTATGGATCAACTCGAATAAGCTCAAAAATAGAATTGGGTTAGTTAATTCTGGTTACTGGAAAAAATTATGTTTTTACGAATACAAAATGCTTGAGTAGTACTTTCAGGACTACATTGTAAGGGTAACCGAGGACTTTTACGAGTACTTTTAGTACTTATAGTATATGTTAGTGTGATTGTTGTATCAACAATCTACAGATTGCACATTGGTTTTTCCTTCAATTACCTAGTAAATAAGATTACATTAATTAAACATGGGCGTGTTCATAGTTGCCCAAAAAGTCATGGAGTCAACGCTCCAAATCATATTGCACAATCGGGAGAAGAGCCAATGGGTCAGAGACAGGACAAAGTGGTCGTCACCATGACTTCTATAGCCAAGTAAAAGCAGGAGTGGACTGGATAATTGCTCGAGTGAATGCCAGTAGTTGCACGGAAATATTTCCGGACTATATGTAGGTCCTGATGCGGGCACGAGATCGTTGGGAGGGAAGAGGTATATATCTAGAAACGGATTACTGAAGAGTTCCCATGATGATTAAGATGATTACTTAATTACGTATCTATTATACACATATTAAATCAATATCACTGGAATACAAGTTAATACGCCGATGCTTGCATTGTATTGAATATCTTCAGCGCAAGCAGGCGGCTAACCCCGTAACAGTAAACCACATCACGCTCAGCGGGCAGCACTTCGCTAACGGTTTCCGCGGGATGTTGGAGTTTGTGTCGGAGATATACCATGATTCTTATTAATATTTATATAGAGCGCATTATAGATGTGGCGCGAACGACCACTACTATACAACTAGAACGCTGCAGTCACGACCAAGTCATGACGAAGGCGCCATAAAAAGAAGGTTCGTTTACGTCATTGAAAAATGTCATGACACGAGACACGACACGATAAATTGATATTTTGGCTTCGGGCAATGACGTGAGACTGCTGTAGTTGACTCATTATCTTAGTTTCAACATACCATTTTCTTCTCAATTGAAAGTTCTTCAAATTATACTTGACGAGTTAGTGGGTCAAGAATTCATAACCGTAGGTGTTAGTTAGGACAAATTACGGCGCCTTATATATGTAAAATGCAACATTGTACACGAACTACATAATAAGTGTATACACAGCTGCTTCGCCCGGGGCTCAACAAAAATGGTTGAAATTAATATATTAAAGTTAAACACGCCAAAGGTTGTAATATACCTCCCATCATACTTAATTACCTAACACATGCATATTTTTTTTATATTCTTACACAGCCACACTTAAAAGTGTTATTAGTACGAGAACAAAATAATAATTTGAATGTACAAATATTCTTGATAACATACAAACAACCATGACTCAGCATTTTAAAGTACTCGACCGTGGAATGATGGGTTTCATTAGTAACGATATAAAAATGTAAAGTTATGTAAACAAAAGCGACTAAATTGTTTCTGGTAAACAAAACTAAAAACCGACTTGAATGCACTAAAAGCAAACCCATTTAAAATATGTTTTTGGAAACGTGCACCACTTTCTATTGTTTCTGGAAACAATTAAGCGCTAAGCCTTTTTAGTGCATAGATCTTGTTTTTTGACAATTATGAGAGTTAAGTTTCTAAGGTCAAAGTTAGATGGGTGACCGTCAGTATTGTCGACTTACCAGTCTGCTTGTCGTTTGATAAAAATACTCGAATAGCTAGAAACAAAGTAAAGTGAAAATTACATAGTCTCATAAAATGAAAACTACTGCGCCAAACTGAATAAAATTTTTATGATACCTAATAGCAACTACTCCGCTTAGAATAAACAATATAATCACGTAAATCAATTCGGAAATCATGCAGAGTAATAGTTTTAAATACAAAAAATATATAATATATACCAACTGAATCGAGAACCTCCTTTTTGATGGCTTAGATTGACGTTAATGAGTGTTTATCTGTACCAAAGTTGAATAAAATATTTTGACTTTGACTTTTAAAGTCTTTTAAAAGGTGTTTGCTGGATTAGACTGTGGGCGAGCTAGTTCCCAAAACGTTTCAAGTCAAAATATAACTTTTTGACTTTGAACATTATTTTTCGTAAAGTAGATAAGTATTACAATACGTCCAATTATTTATGATTGTCTTGTATTACTCGTAGAAAAAGCAGTCTATGGACGCACGTCACCAACGGGGATTTCCCGTTCGTCGGACCCCATGTGGGTCCAATGCTGTACCGACTTCAAATATTGCATCAAGCGCGCTGTCCGCTAGTGAAAATTACTAATCTTTTAACTGCACTGCGTACTCCTACTATAAAGTACATTTGGTACCTACTTTTAAATCTTAGAGTTCACGAATTGTTTTCTTTGACTTTTTACAAAAAAAAATTAAAAACCCTTCCACTTTCACCAAAAGACTTCTTAGTAAATATTTAAATCCTTCGTCTTTAATTGATAGAATTTTTGAGAAGTAAAATCAGCACGTGAATTCTCAGTATCATCATGTCACCCAAACCCACTCTGACTAACTCTTAACAATGAGTTTTGAACATCATCACTCCGTGTGACTACGGCTTTGCGGCACTAAACAATTGTATGTGTAAATGCAACGCTGCGCCCGCGCTTCATGTGTTTAAAAATATTAACAAACTGATTATTTAATTTACATGTAGACATTTGTCTAAAATTATTTGGAGTATTATTTTTAAGTGAAAATCACTTAAGAACCAAGTCATAATATGTTTTAACTGTACAATATCCTCCTCTATGTAGGGCCTGTGGGGAGCACACCGAACAAATGGAACACATCCATGTAATTGTGTTGCTATTGCTAGGAAAAGAATGGGTCTCTTTGGACTGGGCTATCCCAGTCCTGAAGATATAAGGCTGCTGTCTCCGGGTGTACTTAGTAAGTACATCTTGGTGGTATTCCAGGACAGCGGTCAGTAGGATTAGGGAAGCATAAAAGATCCCATTGGGTCGACATGCTCCGGGATCCTGGCCCTACATCAAGATAACTGTACAATATTAGTTGCATCTATACTATAAAACGCAATATTTAGTGTGTCATAGTACTAAAATGTCAATAGACTGAGGACGGTTAAGTATAATAGCAACAAAGAATTAGGAGTCAATTGCCGCGTGAGAATAAACAGATTACGTAACCAATGGACTGAATCTTGTTGTAATAAAAATTAATATATAATGCAGCGGTATTAATAAATAGTTAATAAGCAAAAAGCATGAAGTGCACACAAACACAGCAGCAATGTATTGATAACACGGACACGCTTACAAAGAGTCTCCTAACATCAGTTGTGCCAAACAAAGCACGAACTAAAAATAAATATAACTAAATATATTATGTTTCTGGGTAGTCTGTTTAATAGACGCGGCGCGGGAGCGTCATCATGAATGCATTCATGATTTTTTAACCGGCATGTTCGGTTTTTCCTATTGTTACTGTAGAACTTTCTAGTGCTGTACGCAAATTCAAAGTTAAAATATGTTTATTTAAATAGACTCATTTACTAAGTACTTTTAAATTGTCAAAACAGGGAATATGTATGAGAAAAATAAATAAATATAATTAAATGTGTAACTAGTAATAGTGATAACTTTAAGTGGTTATTAACTGAGTGTTTGCAAATTGTCCCAGTTTTAAAATTGAATTATGTATTAAATTAATAATTTTAAAATTAAAACTAACACTTATATGCGTAATCCCAATTAACCCTAACACCGGTTCGACGAATTAGTTAGAATTAGCTGCAGAGAAGAAGCGACGCAAGAAACTCTCAGCCTTTTGTATATGTGATGACATTTACAAATTACCTATGTCATTTCTGCAAAATATAAAGAAAGACGAATCTAATTTAAAATTACAATTAAAATTAATAATAGTTAGCACCAACTCCAAGAAATCATTTTAATTTAGACAACTTCCATCATTGAATGCAAAAGGCTTGATTTTCAGAGATTTTAAGTCGATTTTTAGTGTTATGTTTCGAAGGTCAAAGTAAGAGGGGTGACCGTGTGTTTGTCCTTGATTAAAAATACTTGCATTGCTTTAGAAAAAATATAAAACACGTGCCTATAAAATTTAAAGGTTGCCCTAGATTTCTCTGGAATTACATCATCAAATCCTAACTTGGTGGCAGTGCGACCATCTCAGGAGTATACCCTATCGAATAAAATAAAAATTTTGATGGAAATCGTTCTCAATTGACAGAGAAATTGTGTAACAAACAGACGAATTGAGAACCTCCTTTTTTGTTTACGATATATTCTTTTTGTTAAAATAATTTATTTTAAAAGTTGTAAGAACAACTGGCCAATAGTATTACTCGTACCCACAATATCGAATTTGCCGGTTACTGGAATTCATTAAATTACTCGTCAACCCTTACAATCTAGTATCCAGAAACAATTGTTTTTTAATTATCTCGAGGTTACTGGAAGTATATTATGGGTAACCTTTGCGCGTCAGATTTAGTCAGAAGAGGGTTTTACTGTGTATCAGAGAAA
The DNA here is from genome assembly GCA_943193645.1 of Acentria ephemerella. Classification (NCBI taxonomy): domain Eukaryota; kingdom Metazoa; phylum Arthropoda; class Insecta; order Lepidoptera; family Crambidae; genus Acentria; species Acentria ephemerella. Next base: position 1,175,817 of record OW971886.1, on the reverse strand, counting down.
CGTAATTTTACGTACTCACGTTGTTTTTTTGGGTTAATTAACTCGAAATATGTTATGAAATAATTTACTAGAAAATTAGCAAAACCTACAACATAGGAAGCAGTAAGAACGGTAGGAATAAAATATATAATAAAACATAAAATATGCCCAATGTTTCATGAATCAATGTTATTAGGAGTTAAATGAATACGTTGATTTTGAAGCAATACTTTAATGAAATGTAAAAATAGTCATTTGAATCTCGGACCCGATTTAATGACAATAAGTCTAGTGTTTTATTAAAGCGAAAAAATGGCTAAAGCGAGCGCTGTGGAACCGGGAATTTTTATTTCTAATGTACGAATTACCCAGCCACAGCTTGGCGTTCTATATGGCACGGCAAATAATATAACTCAACCATCACAAAATTTCCCGGACCCAGGTCCGCTGCAGTGGGATTTGTCTTTAAGAAGCACGAGTTATTTTAAAACTGTACTCAATCGCGCACACATCCAGGTTACAGGTAGGGTTCTTTAGATAAATTTGACTTAAATGTACATAAAAAATAAATTTATTGGATTAGGAGCGATACTTTCTTCATACAAAATGGTACGTTTATTAAAAAAAAAGCGTATTCCTTTGTTTATCGAGTTATACGCAAAAAAATACATAATTACTAACTTGCTAAGCAGTATTTTAATGCTATATTTAATAACAGAATTATGTCGATGCGGGGTACGGGATATTGATCCTTGAGAATGCACGATAGGGTTTTATATATAGACGGAGTTTTCGTAGGGTGTTACCACCGTTTGATTACTGAAATTGAAATGTTACGCTCAAAAATTATTCATCTAGAATAAATGGGCTTTTCGAGTAAATTTGCCCTTGGTCGTGGAACAATGATAAGCCATGTTCATTTTATGTAAGTAAACAGTAATGTCAAGATGTCATAAGCAGCTGTGGTGTTGAATCATAACAATAACAATGGTAATCGTAATGGCCGTCTTACTCAACGCTGTACAAAGTGCAAATTTAACAAATACCGATGAATAGTCAAGAAAATAAAACGATGACGAACCAAGTGCATTCTGATTCATTAGACAATCGTGACTACACTATGTTATATATCTATCGATACACAAAGCGGTCAACGACTTATAACAAATTATTCTTTATTACCTTAAATACAAATAGCTACAATCGTTTGACCAAAACTTCAACAAAATATTTCCTTTTTTTGGTAATTATTTCAACCAGTCATGCAATAACAAAACTATCCTACTTGTTGCTGAATGTTTTAGTTGAGATCTCTTTGATATTTTTGTCTTTATATTTTAATATATTTTGATATGTGTATTGTTTTTTTTATATTGCTGTCAATGTAAGGAAATTGGGATTAAAGGTCTAAAAGTGATCTTGGAGTTTTATTTTGTTATTTAGGATATTAATCTCAGTCGGTCGTCTTCACTACTCACTGATTTGATTTTTAAATATGTACTTATTTATTAAATATTTAATAACAGTACAAGGAGCAATAACTTCATGGCTAGGATGGCGCCATTAATTGATGACAATAGGGTATTAATCGTATCCCCCAATAAGCATAATTAAGGATACTATACGAAGAACTACTTATAATAATATGTTTATAAATATCAGGAATAAACTAAATAAATACATAAACATTCTTAACTGGTGAACAAATATACGTACTCATCATATAAATATGTGCTCCTATCAGGCACCCGCTACCTCTGCTAAGACAGGGGTACTGACGGAAGACGGTCGTCAAAAACGTATAATGATAAAGTATGTATTACAACAAATACATAATAGCAATAGACGAAATAAATATCTAATAATATTGAGCTTATTTACTTCGTTCCTTTGTTATTATTTACTTGCTCTGAAATTTATGTAAGAGATTTCAATCAAGAAACAAATCTTAATATGCCGTCATTATGCATATTATGAACAGATGCCGCTATCATGTTTTTTTTGTATTCTTCAATCAAAATATTTAGGCCCGTACTATAGAACGGAGGATTACTCGGTATGGAGTCTAGTGTTAAGATTAGTTTTAATATGAGCTTTAATTTTAGAACGTTTTTTCATACGATTGTTCATTGATCAAAACTCAGATGAATAATTGCTAATTCCATAAGGACATTTACGTAAGGTTATTCGACACCACTCTTGAGAAATGAATGAGTATTATACTTCCAAATAAAGTTTCAATGCGAGTTTATGGAGTTTGACATACCGCTATGTTGTTTTCTATTCTGCCGGGTTATGGCTATGCGCCATTTTTTTAATTTTGTCATTTGGCAGTTTCTTTTCTTCCATTTTCATTCACACCACTTATTGTTTTCATTTGTTATTTGTTAAGTTTATTGTAGTCTTACTTTGTTTATTCATTGATTTTAGTCTACTTAATTATCTGCTTTCCATTTTCCTGGTTTCTGCTTTTATAATATAATGAAATTGGACATTTTTGACGATATTGATGATATATTTGACCTGGCAATATATAATATGCCTGATAATAGGCCTGAGATATTTAAATGTAAATATACCCTGAAGATATTTACGAAAATTAGAATCGTTTTATGCAGAGCAAATTGAATAAATGAATACGTTAGCTTACGTTTTCAGCACAAAATATTAAATAACTACTTATTTTAAGGATTTTAACCCTTAGTTAAACCAGTTTAAAGATTAATATTGCTTTTACATTCTTCATACAATATCTAGAATATAAATAGTGTCTGCTCGAAATAGCGCTGCTAATACGTAATTTTAAAAATGTAATTGAAAACGTACTTGAAACAAAGAGAACTATGATCACAGTACAAATCTATTCGTGATTCTAGTTTCAGGTAATTCGCTCTTAAAACGCGACCTGTAATAAGCTGGGCAATTAAGAAGTGATCTACATTTAAAACTAGCTTTGCGTGATGCGAGATTGAACACTGCTTGAGACGTGTTCTTATAATACGGACCTTAATCTTATATTGAAACATCACATTTTAACTATATAAACTGCTGTATGGCACAGTATCGAATAAAATATATCTACAAAATGGTTTTAAAATTGTATTTCAATTTAATAATTAGTGTAAAGGTATATAAGATCAAAATTTAATTGACCGCTAACTATAGTACATAAGATAAGAGTATGACTATGTAATTCGAGTAAATTATTTTTTTAAATAGAGGGCAAGGATTTACAGAATAATTAGTATGATATAATTTAATTAATTATTGTACTTTTTTATCGCACATATAACTCAAAATATCTAGCAGGTAGCAGCAGCATTCACACCTCTTGCATAATTAAACACATAAATAATAGGTATGTATTATAACTAAGATTACTTTACCAAGTACGCAATATCTTTGGTTTACCACAATAGGTACCTGTAAACAAATGAAATATATGATTAATTAAAATAGATACAATAGATGCAAGTGTGTAAGGATAAATGATATGTCTTTGTAGTTATATACAACATTATCAAAAAGGAAAAAACTAGACAACATAGTACATTTTTCAGAAACATTATTGAGATGTTATTATAATTATTTGTTGAGCATTTTATAACGTAATTTTATAGAGTTCAATAAATATAAGAAATGCTTAAATTGAGTTGCGATTTTGTTTTGTAACAATAGACATAATAACTTTTCGTTAAGTGTGTTATGGTAGGACACTATGTTTATTGAAACAAAAGTAATTTCAATAACACTTTTGACTAGCCGAAAAACGCAGTATGACGTCACATCGCGGTAGTTTGTATGCATCGCGGAGCAACTCCGACAGCTATATTAAATATTATGTTAATGTAAATCGTTTCATAATAAATAAATTGTATTGGTTATCCGATGATGTTCTTTATTTAAATTTTTCAATACTTAGTAGAATTTTCCAACAAGTGTGACTAAAGATTAACATGGACAAGAAGAAAATTATGTCAAATTCCCATGTCACACCTACTCCTGTGCAGATTGGAACCTCTTTACTGGAAGTTGTCGACGAGTACATTTACCTAGGATAAATAGGCTCAATTGGTAAGTCCAATTTCCAAAAAGAGTTCAATCGACGAATCCATCTCGGCTGGGCAGCGTTCGGGAAACTACGCAGCATTTTTCCCACCTAGCGCAGTCTCAAGACGAAAGTCTTCAAATACGTGTGTATTTCCAGTAATGACTTATGTAACTGAAACAATGGGCCTTATAAGAAGGCTCAAAGTCACCCAAAGAACAATGGAGAGGGCGTCTCACGTGATCGAATCAGAAACGATGAGATCCGTAAGAGGACTAGGGTCCAACGTAGCCCAAAGAATCGCGAGCCTGAAGTGGCAGTGAGCAGGGCATATTGCAAGGAGGACTGACGGCCGTTGGGGCGGAAATGTCCTCGAGTGGCCGCCACGTATTGACACAGCGTTGGTAGGCCTCAGACACGATCTGATAAAGGACGCGGGAAGCCACTGGATGCGATCAGCGCAGGACTGAGCGGCTTGGTGGGGCATATGTCCAGCAATGGTCATCTCTTGGCTGATATGATGATGATGATGATTTCAAAACTTAGAATGGCTTTGAAACAAATAAAACGTAACCTATTAAAGTAATTGTTGTTTTATAGGCTTTTTTACTTCTATTTTTTTATGATAATAAATATTTCTAACAATCCGGTAATCAGTGATCGACAGAATCAAGTAAAAAGTGCGAATAGATCGACTTCATACAATCGCACCGAAAGCGCCTTGTGTGCGTGTCAATACCTACGCATCGAGGCACGCACACAATGACAGCAAGCTTGCTTGCACCGTACCCGCTCCGCGCGGCCTCTTCATCGCCTACAGTTAAAATGTATTTACTTAATGAAGCTCAAAGCTTACTCTTGATAAAGAAAATATTGTAGTGTTGTTAAATTGACGCAAAACCTTAAGCTCGGTGTCTTACAGCGACATAAAATTAGTGAAAGAGTTTTGCTTTTTGACTACTGATTTGTATTAAGAAGAAATTATTCGTCATATACGACGTCATCAAACCCAAAGGGCCAAGGCTACCCTACAACATGGAGAGAAACTGTAAATAGGCTAGAAATTAAGTCATGAGACTTTATTTCGATACTTAATATAACTCTCGCCTGAACCGTGAATAGAAAACATACAGTTTTTATAATATACGTAGATACATTTATCCCAAAAATTCTATCAAAACGTTTCTATTTTATTAAAGTAATAAACGTATGTTAGCCGAAAATTTTCCGCTGAACTACGGGGCCTCATCTAAGGGTTGCCGACTATAAACGCCTCCCAGTAGCATGGTGCAGCCGGCGACATGACGCATCGTTTAGTATATTTCCACACACCGTCACATCTTAAGCACCGCGCTCATTTCTCCTAGTTTCCTTCACAATTCGTGTGGGACAACTCACGAGTGATATGAGCGATGAATCAAATAACATTTCTCTCAATCTGTTTTTGATAAATATGTGAAATGACACTATGTCATATCATCAAAACTACAATTTTATAACTGTACTAATGTATATGGAATCGCTTGATGATAAAACGTTGCTTTAAGTATATATATTTACTTAAAACAAATATAGTATTTTCTTGGCGCGGTACGCACACTCTTTTTATAACGTCAGCACGATAGCGGTTAAATAAGAAACGCTACTGAATCAGACCATGATGCAAGCGCTGCACATTTATCACAATTAACGAACGCGTAGGTACTCGTAGTTTTAAGAATATGTTGGTAATATTTGTACGATTACAATTTTTAGGGTAAAATTATTTTTCCTTATAAATTAGAATGATCTACGGGATATTTACCATATCAGTACAGAACCGGTTTTCAATAAAATTATTATTATTTCAACAAAAAAGTGTAATGAATTTACATTCGAAAATAAACGATTGTGCTAATAAAAAAAAACCAAATTAAACTCTAGTAACTTGAACCACCACTCATCCACGACAGGCCAAGATCGCTCGTCGGCAGTCCCAGGACGTCTCGGCATTACTCACCCGTCAAGTGTGCCCCTGGGAGCGAGCAGGATACCTACACACTACCTATCTCACTTCGAACCATGCTGCGAGCCAAGAACTGGGGTCACAGTCACACTTTGACTGCGAGCTGTGTTATTTACGTTTTTCTAAGTCCGTTTACGAGGCATCCCCTGGTGAGGTCTAGCAGGAATTTAAAATCGTCGTGTGTACATCTTTTAATTATAAATATATATTATAAATTAAAAAAAATATATAAATATAAATATATATTTATAAAATAAGTTTGATGTAGGATCGAAACTGTGCAAGATACTGGACTTTGGTTCATAATCAAGCAATGTTGGTTGGTGGAAACAACCGGCTGCTAAATTCCATCCAACGGAAGCTCGAGATCGCAATTTCAGATGTCAGTCCAGGATCAACTATGGCTAAAGATGCCTCTTTCCGTGTATCGAGCTATCTTTTCGTTTACCTTCTTAATAGTGCAAATAGCTATAGGATTGGATAACCTTGCCTCCTGGTCATTGGACTTTATATATAGGTAACATGGAGATTTCAAGACTAGAGTGAATAAGTTGAATACCAGGGAAGCATAGAGTTTGTGTGGTTTCTATGCTCGCTTATTGTTATTTGCGTTGGAGCTGTTTTGCCACTACTACACGAAAGATAAGTAGCTCCTTACAAACTTCAGGAACTTCCTACCTTCGAAGAAGTTCAGACTTTCTATATGCTCTCTATTTGTGCTCGTTTATTATCAATTCAAAATTATTACGGTACTAATATATACACTTAATTTAGTAATTCAAAGTCTAAGAAAAATGTCCATATTCGTATAACTTCAAAGGAATACAAAGTTATGAATATACCAACATAGAAATTCAATAAAATACCTGACTTAATCATGAAGCGAATATGTTCTTCAGTCTGATTATAAAGTCAATACTGTGTTGATTGATATGTTGGATTTTATTTAATGTAATATGCAATTGTGATTCATACAAAATAATTCTTTTCAAGAAAACTATTATTAAAAGATTACCATGTCAAACTGAACTAAGTTAGGTACTGATATTTTCTTAAATTACGCAGTGTTACGTTTCCAAATCGTATTTCAGCTCTGTGTTACCACAGTATAACTTTTAGCTGAGTAGTTTCTCAGACATTTGGTTTTTTCGACCGTTTATCGCTTATGATGACGTAGGAATTGTGGATAGTTTAATTTTAAGAGCAATGTATAGACAGTTCACAAGTCACTATGAATCTATAAGTTTTTGAGTGGAGACCGCGACTCGGGAAACGTAGTGTAGAACGCCCTGCGACCAGCTAGGATGACGGCATTCGGAAGCTGCTTGCAGTGGGCTAGATGAGAGCCGCAGCAGGGGATCTATGTCCAGCTGTGGACGAGTATAAATTAGGTTGATAATGATGAAGTCTATGGGTCCATTGAACGAAGAACTTGAGAAAGTTATATGACTTGTTTCTACTTGCTGTGTTTGTGTTACGTTATAAGCTAGCTAAATTTACTCAAAATATTTATTATTCATTGTATTTTAGATATATTAGGATATATTTTTTTACTTTACAATTGTCGGACTTAATGGCATTAAACTTTCTCAACCATTTAACAACAGTTAAGTCCAAATAGATATAAAAGGGGGCTTTAGTGCATAGATATGTAAGGAATGCTTCTTTAAATCTACAATTTATCAATATTACATACGAAAATTGGTGTGTTATCTTTGTAAATGTCAAATTATATGACAATTGTACCAGATAAAATCGGACTGAGAGTACTACCTGTTACGCTAGTTAGCTCGGGGAGCCTGTGGAATGTATTTTGGAGAGAAATGGGAAATCAAGGAAACCACGTCTTGATTCGTCACCGGTATATTGACAACAGAAAACATATAAAAACAATCTAGTATCAAAATATATTAAAAAGTAAACTGACATATAAACAAAACAGATATGACGAAGTAGATAAGTCAGCAACACTACCTTCATAAGATTTGTGATACGTGCGTCTCCATTGAGCGCCGAGCATCAACTGCCGCGTCGTAACGTTGTAGTGCGTGCGTCCGTGACAGCACTTCTAATTTAGAACAAGTTCAAAACGCATGCGCTCTGTCTTTTGATACTACTATATTATACTACCTACCTTAATATTATCTTCTCTGAGCGAACTGTTATGCGATTTGTAACCTTGAACATTGGGGATAAGATTGTTAATGTTAAGTGGTATTAACGGTTGGATTAAATAATATTTTGACGATGGTTTTTAATGCTAATTTGGGGTATTTGCTCGGAGACGTGTGCCAGAGTATAGTTGGAAGTTTTGTTCTAGGAATAAAATAATGCAGAATAGTGACGTCACTATTAAGCAAAAGTCTCCAATAAGTATGGATGCATGCACAAAACTAATGATATTCTTGTAATTAAAGCGTTGACATGCAATAATTACATAATAAACGTTGTTGCGTTTAATTAGAATAAACTAACAGTAACTACAAATATATTAATAATTACATTACTTCCTAAAATCTCTAAGCGCCATAATAGAATTATATAAACGCAATAACTAATAATTTCGGAAAAACATGTGGCAAATATATTTGCACATATATACATATATTTGCATCAGACTAATGTGAACTTCTACTGTGCTACAAGGATTCAATTTAGATTATTAAACTAAAATGTACAAAACAAGGCAACCATTTTTAATTATGAAAGTTTAAATGATAGACGTGATAGTGAACAAACCTCTATATTTATATATTTCAACTAACATTGTAAACTTTTATTAATTTTTCTAAAATTAATAGTCCTCTTCAAAATAAGCAGATTCTTCAGAGCTTTATGTACAAAATCTGGGCTGCATACAACGTGCTGATAAAATAAGACAAATGTATTTGGATAGTCTAAGTACTAGACGCTCCTTAAAGTAATTCTATACCTTTCATATTTAATTGGTATGAAAGAGAAGCAAATAGCTATTTTTTTACTCTTAAAAAGTATTCCAACAGAAACGACACAAACGTATCATTATTATAAGATATTGTATATTCAATCAAAAGATCACTCCTAGATATATAGCAGACAGTTAATTAAACAGCTATAAGTGAAATAGGTTAACTTTGTAAAATGTTCACCACTATACACAATTTTAATGCATCCAGTTAATTGCATGCATTTAAATTAATAATTTTGGTACATAATCAGCACTATTTTACGATTAGTCTCACATTTTAGTAAAATATTGCGATAATTCGATGAAAAATTACCAGCTCCTTTATTTCAACTTAACAATAAATTACTAATCGATAAATTGGATTCACGACACTTGTAACATTGAAATTTATGACTTATTCTATTAGTAATAAGAGTAATTTTTACAGGTCGACAACGCGCGAGTAATACCCCTGTAGTGAGTTTCAATCGAATTGAACGTCTCGATCGTGTTTTTCGACATCTGTCAAATTGTATGGAACTGTGAAGTATTGGAAACGTTTTTTATACGATGTATAGTGAACGTCGCGATACGATTGAAACTCACACTAGGTACTGATGTATCAAGCGTCTATAGGCGACGGTAACCATCAGGTGGGCTATATGCTCAATTGACACCTTTGTGGTATAAAAAATCCTTTTATAACTGTAATATTTTAATTAAATTTAATATTGCTACATGTAAATTTTCATTTTGTATAATGTACATATTAAAAAGCGTTACTATTCGCGTAGTTAGTTAGTTATGTTTAAATCAAATGTGAAATAATGAAATAATTATAGCAGGAGAAAATCAACAGAAACAAAGTTTTTTTAAATCCTAAAATACTAACGAAATGCAAAGAGTTTTTTATATTTTGATGGATTCCGAATCATAAGTAGAAAATAATATTTATAGTAGCTAATAGTGACCCAATAATATGGGGTTTCATTTGTCAGCAACTGTACAAAATGTAAAATGTGTTTAAATAATTATAATTTATATGCTAAAAATATGGTATATAGGATCTTATTGTATGTATTATTAAATTAAGTTTTTCATATTTCACCAAATGTAGTATACAAATACTAATAATACTATAATAAATTAGTTATATATTATTTTCAATCTCAATTAAATATATAAATAGTATTCAGATAATTTATAATCATAAGACTTCTCCACGATCCGTTTCTTTTTGTCTCTACATAAAATTAATATTGCATTTGTGTGATACATTCTTCTATTATATATTACCAGCGCATAGTCACTGTTTTCAAATAAGTCCCTTCCGGTATAAAATTGGTGATTGCAGTATTCACTTTCATCGTAACAAAGATTAATCACAATGGCGGCGTATCGATCAAAACACATTTGAATAATGGACCGGTTGGACACTAACGGATCGTCAGAAGGTTCAATCTTATTTTTTTCTTTATTACCACTCTGTTGCTATTAAACGAGGCGATAGTTTATTCATTTAGGTGTAAAGTATCGGCGGAGGATGAACAGGAATAGTGCACCCAAACACGTCACTATACGACAAAACACGACATAAAATTGAACCCTCGAAACAAAATATAAAAAAAAATATTAAGTTATTCCTATATACTCTATGGAATAGACAAAGAAATTTAAATCGGTTCACTATTAACAGACTAATCACGTAACAAACACACAATAAATCTTCCTCTTTTTTTAAGTTAGTTGAAAGTGAATGTTTGGTTTTTTGTAATAAGGCACCTAATTACACCGCTATATATTCCTTTTCGAAGTCGGTCGCTATATATTTTGTTTGAAAAGTAAAGCTATATGCACACTGTAAGATACACAAAACAGTACATAACTGAACAATGAATGAAAACTAAATACATAAAGACTAATGAAATAATTTTAATATCGATTGAAGTATGAAATATGAATTTTGATCATAAATTTCAATTGTCGTAGAAGACATTTTGCTTTAAACGACTTTCAATATATATTTCGAATCAGCGTTACAGCTCTAGAGATTGGTATATTTAATATTTATTTTATTTATTTATTTTAAGGGCAGTCAACTAAAACACATACTAACAAAAAATATTTAACTGTAGCGTAGATATTAAATTAAGTATAGTTTTTAATTACAGACAGCCACGGCATGCAATGTGGACTAACAGTTATAGTTATAATATCTTAGGTTTATATATGTTTTTTAAAGTTAATATAGAAACACTGATTACAGGGGGTTTACTTTCCTGCTAATGATTTTGAAGTTAGCCTTGTATTTTCGTGCAAGGTGAAAAGTCTATTACGACTCGGATTTTGAACAGATCTAACTCGATATTTTTTCGATTAGGATGTATCTTTAAAATAATTTATAATAGTGAGGGTAAAGTCATAGTTTTACGGTACTTACGTTTTTCTTTCACCTCATAAATAATGGTCACAATTTCATTTTTGAATTAATTTTTTTATACGACATTGTAAAAGACAAACTACAAAACCAATTTTCGTATATTGTACTAAAACTAAAATTTACGATTTTAGATTTTAAGTTTTATCTGCTTTTTAATTTCGGGACCTGATACCATCATGCCTTCGTGTAATAGCTTATAAATTAGACTCAAAGATCTTCATCTTTATGGCCCATCTCATATAATTTCTGTAGTCAGCTTCATAATTGCTTAAATTTTGTCACAGATACGTTTTCCGCAGTACAACAAGTTACTTGCAGAGTTTGCGCAAGTCGTCTTGAACTAACGAGAACTTTGGAACTAACTACCCACCGACATAGGCGAGATCTTGAACTAAGTTTGCTGTATTTTAATTTAATTAAAAAAGTTTAACTTCTCACTTTACATTTTTATATTCATTTGCAGCTTATGTACGTCACACAGCTAGGCTACGTGGGAGATTTGGGTTATTACATGACATGCGGCTTGGTGGGTGACCAACCTCTTGTTACCGTAACAATCGGGACCAGCGGTTAAGGACGTCTCGGTCGAGAGATCAGTACCCTATCTACTCTGTCAATGGTCCCGTGTTCGAATCCCGTTAGAGACATATTTTTGTATTATGACTACGAATCAATATTCGTTCACGAGTCATGGATGTTTAGTGTATTCAGTATATTTATTTACATATTATTATTTTTATTTCTCCATTATCTAGTCCACAACGCAAGCTCTTAATGATGCTTGCTTTGGGCTAGATAATAGGTGTGGGAGTGAGAATTCTTATTTTTAAAATGATCTATGCCAACGGAACCCTCCGAATGCAAGAACAGTATTCTGTGCGTTCTTTTGGTAGTACGTTGGGTCTCCCGTTTTATCCAAGCCTGAATCAATAGCCAGGTTGACATAACTTGATTTGGAGTTAACGTTTTATTTGAATTATAAATTAATTAAAAATTATTAATATTTTATAAGTAGACTTGGTTTGATCTATCATCTATTAATTATTAAAATTTGTTAATTTTAATTTGATTTGATTTTTTTAGGCAAATTTTTACTTACACTATGGGCTGTAAAAATAGTTGTTGAAAAAAAAATATTATTATACTTTTTCTGCGGTGCAAAGAATTAGGATAACGTACGTTATCCGAAATCTTATTCGAAATTCAAATCATAACGGATTTATAAAAAAAAAAATAGTTTAGTCACCAACTCGATAAAAGAGACCGGAAACACGATTGTCGATCCAGTTAGTGAAACTCAAAATTACTATCACTCATCGTCGTCATGTGGACACGCCAAAAGTTTTTCGTCCACATTGTGAAACTTAATTTAAATGACTTTATGTTTTCGCCAACTGAATACACCGAGATTTTTTGCAAAAAAGAGTACACCCAGGTTAATAATCGTCTGCTGAATTGATGTAATGAACTTTTGATGTAAAAACCTTATATTTTATTAGAAATAAAACAAATATTTACAAGTATTTTTAGCTTCACATATTACGAGTAATTCACCAACAAAATACTATATATTAAGTTACAATACTATATATATATACAGGAGGTAAAATTTGTTACCTCCTCCAAACAATCAGAGCAGACTATGTCATTGTTAGTCGCCGGCCACTGGGAATAGAAAAAACATATAATCAAACTAGTTGTATGCTGAAGATAAGGACAAGAATAGAGATAGTGATTTTAGAATAACATCATTGTCAAAAATATATTCTTTATAGATTCACAAATGGTTATTTTACAACGACGACGTACCCAGCAGTGGAATGACGTGGCCAATGATGATTGTGATACAAAACAGTAATCTGCGTGACTGTACTTTGTCATTAATTCGGGAAAATGCGAACGTATGTGCAGTCGGCGAAAACATAAAGCGGGTTTAATTAAAGTTTCACTATGTGGACACGCGAAAAATCTTGGCGTGTGCACATGACGAATTACTAAGTAATACTAATTTTCAGTTTCACCAACTGGACATAACTGTGTCCAATCTCTTGTGTCGAGTTGGTGAATAACCAAAAAAAACATCTAGTGAAGTGATAACAAAGTTTACAGTCGCATTGATCTCTGACCCGTAATGATTCATTCTAATTTTAAATGTTCTAAATGGTATCAAGGGAATCTTCACAAAGTGAATCATCAGTCGGGTCGAGTACCTTACTCCAGATGGGGGTAGCATAATATGTAATCATTGTTCAAACCAGACGAAGTCCGTGGTGTTAGTTAAATATAAAAACTAAAATTTTCACGAAATATCCTCAAGCCGCTGATGAAGGCCTTAATGAAGGTCTTAATGAGTGCACATGTGCGTTACGTATGACGCGGCGACAGACGATGCGATGACACTTTGTTTTTCCCACTAAAGCACGACTACCCAAGATTGGACGCGCTGATATAAGTTCAATGACAGAGCATTTTTTTTAATTGTACCTTCAACTTGAGCCCTATCTATTGGCGTTTTTATAATATTTTTTCCATAGTACACCGTATGGAGACTACAATTCGATATAAAATTAGACTTTCATTATCTTAGAATGTTTGAAATAGTCAAATAATATAAATTCGATGGTTTCATTATTAAATATTTCTATAAAGCATTCAAAGTCAAAGTCAAAGTTAAAATATCTTTTACTAAGTTCTTTTAAATCGTCATAACATGGAATATGTATGAGAAATATAAACAAATGCAATTAAACTGCAGAGGCAAGTCAATAAAACTTTGTGGTAGCATTTTGTACATTTTTATACTTATTTCTATAAAACAATTACCGGTCTTGTGCAGTCTATGGCTTTAGAGTTAATATTTTTAATTTAATGTAATCATCTGACCGTACAAATAAGATAAATCAAAATTCGTACTATATTTCACATATTTTTTTTCAGAAATGATGTTATGACTTTTGTAGCTATAATTAGAGAGTACGTTTTATAAACTTAATGTTATTTTATATACATTAGTAACAAATATAATTTTTGTTGTTGACATATATTCAAATCGCTGGTAAATCTAATGTTAAACCGTGACTTTTCTTAAAATGCCACTTTGTTTAGACGTAAGTAACAAGTCTTCAATTTAGTAATTTTTTTTCTCACGATGTATCTTAAGTGTAATCTTAAATAAGTAACAAATACCACCGAAAATACTCACTAATTAAGTATAAATATGACAACATGCCTTAGGTAAGAGATTAATGTTGAATAATCACGTCAGTTTTCCTTAAATAAAAATACTGAGATTAGTTGGCCTCATTTCTGAGGCCACACAGTCTAAATAAATACAGTAGGTCTACTTACGTTTAATATAATAAAAAGTACTTTGTAAATAGATTATGTACGTTTAATAGAAGTTCATACAACTACATCTTCATTAAAATACATAAAAAATGTATATTATTTTATGCCAAATTATTAAATCCACGTATGAGTATTTCCCTATGTTGTTACATCTCGTGATTGTTATCATTACATATTACTTCATTAAGTATTGTTCAAACGGCCGCCTGGCGAGTGGTCAGTACCCTTGTATACTTAGCCAAAGGTCCCGGGTTCGAATGAACAAGTAATTAAAAACAAATGGATGTAAAAATTGTTTACTTAGTATTCTCTATTATGTATATATATTTCTTCGTAATCTAGTATCCATAGCGCAAGCAAATAATGATGCCTACTTTGGGCTTGATGATATATGTGAGTTTGAGATATATTATTATTATCATTATTCACAATAAAATAATAAAACTGTATTGTACCAAAACATAATAAATTAAATACTCCTTCATCCTACTGTCGCAATCATTTTTCTCTACAGACAATAGATATTTATACAACCTCTTTCAACACTAACACCATCCAGCCTAAAGAAAGCATCATTAAGGGTTTATTTTATGGATACTAGGAAAAGGAGAAATCTAGTTAATAATATACTAAATAAACATACAAACAAATATTCGTGCTCATCATACATATATCTGTCCCTACCGGGATTCAAACCGGGAAATCTGGCTAAGTAGACAGGGGTACTGACTACTCGACTAGAAATTTGTTAAGATTGTAGAAGTTGCGGTGAAAAAAAATTGCACGCACTGTAGTAAAAAATATGGCGATTTAAAATCCAATTTTCCGTAACCGCTTGCGTTCCGTCGCTGGAGCCCATAATCGCCAGTAAATAACTTTAAGAAGAAGCCCGACGAGCTACTAAAACGGTGAGTAGTAAAAACGGCAATTCCTCAGAGCCACTTATTGCAGCTTCCAACATATTTCACATCCTCCCTCATATACACAGAAACAAACCTGCAGGCAAAGCTTTAATATGCCTTTGTTCGGTATACTGTAGGTTCTTTACTAGTAAACTTACTGACGTGTCGTTAACTCCAATTATGCTATAACCTACATTCATACTCACATAGATTTCCAATAGCTCCGTGTAGCATACACGGAGTGAAATTAAAGTATTTGTCTACCTTCATTCAGATTATTGTTAAAGATTTTTTTACAGGAAACGATATATTTATCGTGAAAAAAAACGTTTTGTTACGAAAACAATGCAACTTTGTAATAGTTGGTACCCGGGTAATATTAATAAAATTTATCATCTTGACCTCCTCTGTGGTTTGGAAGGCAGGTGAAGACGTTGATACCGGTTGATACGACAACCGATTTCGTCCATCACTGAGAGATTGTGTTACGGACCAAACTCCCCAAGTGTTTCTCCCGTGAAGGAAGCTCTCGCCAACAGTGGGAAGTTTATAGGCAGTTGACAATGAAAATATAAGTAGAAATTTCATGACACAATGGCCACTCCTCTATCGTACACTATAATACTAGTTGGTAGTCGGTAATAATACTAGAATGGATACTACAGGTGCGTCGACGTTCTGGTGATAAGAAATGTTAGCTTCTTGTAATTCCACTTGCTACCCGGTGTGAAATATACGTTTCGCACTCGAATTTTTCGAGGACAAATTTTTCACCGACTATCTTAAGTTCCAATTCCATAGGTAGTCCAAATAATTCGTCTAATATTCGGAGAATGGACTTTGTATTTGTCAGCGAAACGTTCGTCGGAGAAAAATTCGTTGGCGTAGCGTTTCACAATCGGCTACCATTCTATTGACGATGCTGGAACTCAAGGAGCTGATTCACAGCCAAAATAGAAACACGTGTATTAAATTAAATTATTTTCCTCTCTTTCTATCCAATTCAATATGAATGTAGAATGACTTATAGCGACGTCAAGTTAGTTGACGCTTACACGGTTCATAAAACAACATTTTTGATTCATTTTAATCGGTATGTTTTCTAATGCGCATTAAATAATTTTATACATTTGAGTTACCATCGTTATTTATTTGGCCGCTAAAACTCCATAGATATGGATTTACATATAACTGGCCGCTGCTTGTAAGTTGCTGCTCGCATGTATTTGTCCAATACAGCAATTTTCAAAATAATGCTCAAATTACCAAGCGCATGGTCGAGTTAAAAACTGTTAGATCGTGTTCTTATTATGTGTTCAATTATCGACTTAATTTTAAATAATATAGAACGTAATATATTTTTCATTGCTATCCTTTGCTTAAATACTTTTTGGGAAAAAGAAATTTAGCAAGACTTTAATTCGTTCTCAATAACAAATTATGGGCCAAAAGGAACACCTCTAAAAATTTAAAATATAAAATCGATTACAGTTTTTTAATAATAAAAATACAGAGTGTACGTATCCAACGTTTCCTCAGAGATAAGACTGATGGATCACTTCCTGTTCGGGTTCGGTGAGCATTGACCAAGTTGGTAGACCTGTGGCAATCGAGCACTCGTTCTATATGGGAGCTCTTTGAAAAACGGAAACTTGTTCAGTACTAAAAGACCGAAGCTTCTAAATGCATCGGTGATTGCGATAATAAATTAGGTTTCACTCATTTTAAAGCAACTATCATCTTAGCTAGCGTCCTTCCACATTCAGTAACATAACTAGTAACTCATTTCATTAAAATAAGCTTTTTTCTAGACAAAATATCACATAAGGTTGTAAAAGTACAGTGTTCAAAATTAGAGGTAGTTTTTTTAGAAATTTTGACGGCCGTCTGGTCTACTGGTCAGTGTCGCTGTCAACTCAGTCAGAGGTCCACGAATATTTGTATGTTTATTTAGTATATTTCTGATATTTATATGCATTATTATAATCTATATATCTCCGCTATCTAGTATCCATAACCCAAGCTTATTTGGGCTCGATATTAGGTGCGAGTGAGAATAAAAAGCGCAATTGAGTTAGAAAAATTGTTGTATATTGTTTACATCAACATAAATCTCTTAGAAATATGTACAATAAGTCATAATTATGTGGCAAGAACAACATTGCCCACGACAGTACACTTTACAAAGTATAAATTACTGTTTTACAGAGGTGCTGCACCGACGATACCTAATCAGCGATATTGAGGAATCACTACATATTACAGGTCCATTTGTCCAAACTAGAGATATTAAAGCCGCCCTTTCAAGGGAAAGGAATTCACAGTGAGTCAAAGGTCGTCACTGCACACGTTCAATTTAAAAGTCTGATATTATCTGCGCAGGTGATCCTGCAGTAGTTATAAGTCGGTATCTCAACTACAAAATTTTGTCGTCCTTATTCTAGAAGCGACTTATGTATATGACTTAGGGTGACAACACACACACATAATATGGATTGTCTGATTGCAAGCTGCAGTCTAAATAGATGCATCTGTGATAGAACAATACATTACAATAAAATGTAGATTAAAAAAATAAAATGCACTAGTGTAACACAGCTGATTCGACAACCCTAATTGCAATTTTCATGTTTGCCATCCATAATTTTACACGCTTGCGCGGAAAGGGGCATCGCGATCTTGTGAGTAGCCTAGCAACATTAATAGAGAATTTTTCCCATTTTTTGTTATATTACTAATGAATAATAAAATTATTAAACAAATAAGTGTTTTGGGATGTTCTGACTATTTTACCAGGTACAATTAAAGGTTATTAGTGACAATGTGGAAATCTTAAGAGAATTACAACTCCCTTGCACCACAAGCCAGGTCCGAATCACGAGGTTTTATGCCGACAGTACACGAGACAGCTCCATCGGCTACCGATACGAAGCTTCTTCAATGAGTTCTTGCAAACTACGTACTCGAGTTAGATCTATAAAGAGGGTTGCCAACATTTCAACGGAAAAATATAGTATTTTATGGAAAAATGAAAAAAGAAAAAATATAGTAATTTTGCGTACTATATATTTCTCCAACAGTATATAGTACGCAGACTAAATATAGTACAATACTATATATTATAACCCCTATCCCTAAAACAACCTACAACCCTACCTATAACAACAAAACAACCAACCCTATAAAACAACCCTATCTATAAAGTACCATGAGCTGCCTCAGTTACCACCTTACTTTTACCAATTTCTTCTGATATTACAATTGCTTGATAATATTAATACGTTTCATTTCACGTCTTCTTAAGAAATTTTCAATGGTTGTCAACGTAAAGCTAATGTTGATTTTTAAGTACAAAGTTATTTTAATACGTCACAATTTTTAGATAGAAAAATAATATCTCACCTTTGAAATATAGTCGTTTAGTGAAATAGTACGCGAGTTTGTTTACCATAAAAAATAGAATTTTCCACTTAAACATCAACATATTTTACTACACTCTGGCCAATTACGACTAGCCATTCATTGCAGTCGGTATGATTCGGGTGGAATCTGCAATATCCGTGGCGCTTACAGCTCGAACTTCCGCACCCGTTTATTTATTATTGACTCACAAATATAAATTACTATTTAAAATAAATCTACAAACTTAGCTGTTCCTAAAATTAATATTACTTATCCACTTACAAGAAAAGTTACTATTTCAAAACGATCTCCCTAGGCAACCGTTTCGTCATGATACGATGTCAGATGAGAGCTTATGTAAATACTTTTAACATCAATAATAAACCCAATCAGCCTTTTCACGCATCTTTGTACACAGGGTAAGGATGGCAAATATGGACATTCAAAAAGGAGGACAAGAAGGTTATAAACCTTTTTATCACAATGATTTTATTTTGATATACATATTTCATAACTAGAAACAAAGTTCTAAGGCACTTTTATTACATAAATTTATAATGTAATTAAGTATAAGTTGTAGCTATATAAGCCAATAGATCCTCCATAAGCCAGTTCAGAAAAACTGCAATAAAAATTGGCTATTTATAGAGGGAAATAAAATTAAAAAAATTACAATAATTTTGAAAAATAACGAGTGTATGTATATGCAAATAAATAGAAACAACATCATCATATTATCAAACAACAAATAGAAAGCTTTTCCACAAGTTGTAGCTGTTTTTTTTCCTGCTTGTAAGTCATTTAAAAATTTTATTACATTAGTTACACTAATTACTGTTTACTGACGCTTTCGATGATCCCCTTGGCCCACTTCCGGTTTGATAAAAATTAGGTAAATTTTACCTTATTAAATTCTAATGTATTCTCTCTTACTATACTTTTTGTACCTATTCAATTCTATTATTTGCTTTTTCATAACTAACTAGAGATAGAAAGAACAATCAGAGATATTTTCACTTTTACGGTCCACTTAAATAATTAATAGTTAAACATAACAATCCAATTTTAACAATACAGTTTATATTTATACCCAATTTCACCTATCCTCATTGCCCTTACGTACTCTACATCCGTCGCAATATCGAATGAAGCAGCCGCGGCGAGCGGCGGGCGGGCGCGGTCGTTACTTCGACGAAAAGGTGAAAAAACCGGTTCCAGATAGGGTTGCCAGCTTGAAATAAATTATTATCATTTTTCTTTTGCAGTTTATTTTTTATGCAATGTAAACAACATTTATAGGATGCAGTTTGACTAGCTCACTTCGTCATAAAAGTTCTTAAAACGATAGAAGAGAGAAAGAGGGAGATAGATGAAGCGTTATGTTGAGACAGTACAGGAGACATGCCCCGCAGGATTCCACGCTAGAATGTACTACCAAACTTTACTTTTTTATGGGAGCCTAGTTGACTCGGATAATTTAGTATCACCTGCAAATTACCTACCGCTATCTATTAACGATAACCCAAAGTTGCGATGACAGTTTTAATGTTTAACACATCAGTTAGACGATTGTCCATACTAAAACATCAATTGCAGTTGTATATTTTTAAACTTTTCTTTGGGATTTTTCCTAGTTTTTATTTTTAACCACCAACAAAAAGACAATATTTTTTTTTTAATTGGTCTATCTGTTCTTGAGCCTTCAGCGAGAGTAACGAAAATCAATCCATTTTTATATATAACCGAAGACGATGATGATGATCGTGTGTCTCCAGTTTTATTCATTAAATTTACTTTACTAAATACTACAATAAGTAATAGATTGATGTATAGTATAAATGGGTGGGTGTGGTGATGCCTTACGCAATCGTCAGTTACGTAAGTGTATTATGGATTTGCTTATGATATAATATTAAAACTTTAGGGCCTTGTAAGGTCAAAATAATCATCATGTCGTAAATCATTACGGCACGATAAGTATTTTGACCATTAAAGAATAATTAAGTAACTCATCTATCTGTTATCGTCTTTAATTAAGTTGATACATCATTCAACGCGAGAGAAATTCGGTAAAATGGTTATTTTTTAAATTGGGCCGCGATTATAACGTATACGTGGCAACCCTGGTGGGACTTGTAAAGATGCCCTGCATCGATAAAACGCCGCCCGAATTAATTATGCATAAGCGAAGCTTTAGCGGCTCACACTTGGCCCATACTTTATTTTTACAGGCAACACTCGAATTAACCCGCTCCGATGGGAAAACAATCTTACAGATCTAAGAATTTACATGTCGTTAATCAGGTGATTGCGTTTTGAAATTTTAGTTGGCTGGTTGGATCTTGAGATTAAAATTTTACTACAGCTATAAAAAGTTAGGTACATCGTTATTATAGAAATTTGTCTTAGAAATCGTTATATAGCATTATGTGTGTACATATATACACACATTATATGTGGCGTAAACTATAGTTAAGTTGCTATGCACGGAAAAACGAAATGAACTGGGAATCCTTATAAACACTCTGAAACCTAACGCAGATCTTTCTAGTACATAAGTAAGCTTGTGAAGAGGGAGATAACTGCAGCTTGCACGATCGCACCAGTTGGCTTATGCAGAGTTCGCAGAGAGCGTTAAATTTTGACATATCAAATAATGTAATATTCTTTCAATGTCTCAAATCGTAAGTCTTCGACCTATGCGACCTCCCTGTCCTCACACGGTGCTGACATGTGGAAACTCACAGCTGGAGTAGTCCACTAGTTTAAAGTCGCTCTGGAAAGGGCTAAGCTCGGAGTATCTTTGAAAGACCGTATCATAAATGATGTATTCCGACAGAGCTCTAAAGTCACCGACAAAGCCCTTCGAATTAGCAAACTGAAGTGGCAATAGGCTGGTCATGTTAGCCGTAGAACTGAAGACTGTTGGAGTCGTAAAGTTCTTGAGTGGAGACCTCAACTCGAAAAAATGTAGTGCAGGACGTCGTGCGACAAGTTGGGATGACGATATTCGGTGGCTGGCTGGAGTGGGTTGGTTGAGTATCGCCGAAAATCGGGAGCAGCAGGGGAGACCTGTGTCCCGCAGTGAACGATAGTAAATAACAAAATAATTCTGGATTTTAATTATCTATATTATAATTATACACTAATAAGCTATTATATTACTTAACCGCGTCTGAAGTCTAGTGGCCGACACCAACTATTTCAGAGGTCCGGTGTTCCATTCCCAGAGTTGGCAGAAATTGCTCGGTTTGGGTGGTGGTGGGGTTTATGTCCGCATGACTAACTGACACCATCTTACCTAAGTAACAATAGTAATGTGAACAGCATTTTTGTGTTCTGGCAGCTGGAGGTAAGATAGTCAGTTCCTGTGTGTTGAGGAATCCCGATGCAACTCGCTTCTATCTTCGACCTTATCTGCACTTATCATCAGGTGAGATGTATGTCAAGAGCTATCCCGTTATGAGTAAAAAAAAATATACCGATGTACATAAATGATTCAAATTTAGAATTATTCGAAGAAGTACAGGTCCAATACTGTACTATAAGATTGTGATATTTACTTTGTGACTCAGCAATGAATAAGCAAATGGGCGCTGCTGCTATTGCTTCGGGGCAAATTTATCGTTTGTGAATAAGCTGGTGGGCCTTTGTAGATATTTTTTATAAAAATCACAGTAAATGACTACACCACCGATGGTAAGCAGTAAGAGAAGTCCATATGCGAAGTTAGTACAGCATGCGACATACTGCCCTAGCCACTTCAAACCTGGCTCAAAAGGGCATTTTCACGCCTCTTTTGAAGGAACCCATGTTGTGTAAGATATAATTGAATTAATCTGGGAGAACCAATTTGCGCAAATCGCGATATTTCTCAGGACTACACTTATACACGAATGGATTAAACGTATATTTATTTTAGGAAGAGGTACAGTTCGCTTTTTGTTGGCTTAGAATTGAATTTAAAGGGGTAAAGACGGTGAAGGTAATCTCCCTCGTGGACATACAAATTATATTTCTATACTAAATATATATTTTTTAAATAAGATCAGTATATTAAAAATACCCACGTTTGGAATTGTATGTCCACGTGGGTGGATATAGAAGTTGAACCTAGTTCCGAGTAAAGACAACTGGACAAAGTTGTCGCTAAGTACAGGGCTATTCGTAAAAACGAACAAAAAAAGAACAACTGCTCTAGAAAACCTTGAGAACAGTGATGCTGGGTTTCAATACTCTATCTATATAAGGATGGACTACGAGACTCACGGCTTATGGCTTACGAGACGAGCGTCTCGCAATCAAACCCAATTGGGAATCTTTTTACGTCGCATATTCTTTATAACCATTATGTAGTTATGCGTGTTTTCTCGCATATACGATAAACATTAATAAGCGCGGAATGGTTTTTATGAATAATTTAAACTTTTTCTAATTCTCTTTCCCAACAATGTATTCGATATATTGTATGAGTTATACGTAAAAAGGTAATTTGTCAATAATCAGGAAACTAATAATACAGTTATCGATAACTAGTAATATCCAGATGTAAGCACATATTCATATCAATATCTCTAGTAAATGCCCGGTTGATACTTAGTAAATGCCCGGTTGATACCCAGTAAAATTATGACTATTGCCTTTATAATTATATTTATTTATTTTCTTATACATATTCCCTGTTGTGACGATTTAAAAGAGCTTAGTAAATAAGTCTATTTAAATAAAGTTATTTTTGACTTTTGACTTTTCTAAATTACATTCTTTATGAACGTTATGCCTGCTTTAGATAAGTCATTTCGATGCAACCCAAATGTGAACCCGTACAATTGTGTATTTATACCAAAAGATAAATTATCGATTTGAATTTTTGATTTCAATATATAATCCCCATATTTTTTGAAAAAGTCCAAAGTAAAGAGAAAAATCAGTTTTTGCAATGAATTAAAGTATAAGTTTCATGAAGCCCAGAATATAAGTCTAATTCAGACTGTCTTAAGCTACAAACAATATTCAGTTTTTATGACACAAATCATCAGATTCAAAAATTTTTCTTCTGTGTTTTAGGAAAGGGTTATTTCACATGTCGCAGAGCAAAGATTTAAATCATTAGATGTGCCCTTAAAATGTATTAATTTTACTCTAGAAGCAGAACGGCAGCTTAGCGATGTGGCCAATGGACCAGAGGACGCGCACACCGAGAGATGTCGAGTTGTCTCTTTCTTTCATACTGAATTCGGAGAACTGTCTTCATTTTGATTTAAACTTTCATGGTATTTATATATAAATAATTATTAACAGGATTTATACCACGTACCTTTATGCCTGGTCTCCTTTGTCAGACAAACGCAGTTTTTTTGCAATATTTAATCAATGTAATAAAATTAATTGAATAACTATATTATTTAATGCACTTACAAGTAATACTTCGCCTCTATTTGTGTTCTATATTATTTATGCACATTTTAAAGGCAATTAATACCTTATTTTTGGAATTTTCTATTGACAAGTGACAGAGAGACTGTGTTTAAGTTGTTTACGTATTATAGCTATGGCAGAGTTACTATGTCGCGAATCGCGAGCGTTAATGTGGCGATATTATTTTTGTCGTTATTGGATAATAAACACGCAGAGAAAGCTATTTACTCTATTTACTGAATTAAAAAGCTAGAACAATTTGATAAAATATTTTACTCAAGAAAAAAAGAATACGACATAAAATCACTTTGACGTATTGACGTAAAAAACCATAAAGAGGTTTGTAACAGTCGTAGAGCGGTTCCAACCAAACAACACTTCTAAGTACCGCTACGCTTTAACTTTCTAGACTCTAGACTCCAATTCCAGTTGGGAGTTGCCGAAAACGCCCGATATACCTGGTTAAAACCAGATTTTCAACTTATTAATAAGTTACAACAGTGGCTTGTTGCGTGTAATACGAAGATATAGAGTTACTTGGGATCACTTGGATCATGAACGTAGGCAGCAACCGAAAATAGATCTTAGTGCACAGTAACAAAAACGCCCTTCAACAAATAATGGCCGTAATTTACTAGACCGGTTTTCGATCCTGCCGTGTAATGAATAATGATAGACCTCATATCACACGTCGCAATCACGAATTCCCTGCTTTAAAAGTGATTCCACGCAACGTCTTCGAGGTAACAACGACACTGAAAATGTTTGTACATTTCGAAAAAGGACGGTTAATATGTAACCGTCATGTTATAGGATCTCCTTCCACCTATTTCCTTAATACTAGCGACACTTAGAACCATCAATCATTACAATTCAAAATCTTGACCCGTTTTTCATTGTTTCGGTTTTATCTCTGAAACAATTATTTATACTGTTGTGTTATGCTGTTGTTTATATTTAAATCAAAGACCGCACCACAATCTAATTAAAATTACTAACAACTGTTTATGTATGAGTATTCTATAAGCCTTTTTATATTCAGTTCCCATGCAGTGTTCAGTTTTATAGTTTTGTGTTTTGTTACATTGCGTCTTTATTTTAAAAATAAGTATATGGTGACGTCAATCGGTGCCCTTCGCCCTTTCCTTACACCGTAACGCTACAATCTCATTCAAATTAATACTTACACTGTGACAATGGTAGCACAGTTACAAACCGTGATGAAACTGGCTAAGCATCCGAGCAGAGCTATCTAAAAAAGCATAAGGGTTTATATCTCTTCCAACTAACTTTCGTCTTATTTGATGGGCGTTAATGTGGAACAGTTCCAACCAAACAACACTTAAAAGTACCGCTACGCTTTAACTTTCTAGACTATATCTATTGTTTATCACTTGAGAAAATTACTTTTTCATCAAGTCAAGCCACTGCCCAAGGTAAATAACCCAACTAACATGAAAGAACTCAGGCCAATTAGTATTTTACCATATTTATCCAAAATTCTGGAAAAAGCAGTATATAATCAGCTCAGTAATTTTGTTGAAAAAAACAATATTCTACCTAGTGTTCAATCTGGTTTTCGGAGGGGTATGGGTACAACTACGGCTTTGTTGGATGTTGTCGACAACGTGCTCACGCAGCAGGATGCTGGTAATAGTACATCTATGGTTCTCCTGGACTTTTCCCGTGCGTTCGACTGCATAAATATCCCTTTACTTCTGGCAAAGCTCCACTATTATGGTGTTGACTCTGTATCTCTGTCGTGGTTCAATTGCTACCTTACTAATCGTTGGCAATCAGTTAAGCTGTTTAGAGAGGACGGAACGCATACAGTATCTTTACCTAGGCTCTTACAACGTGGTGTCCCCCAAGGCTCTATACTTGGCCCTTTACTTTTTATTATATATAGTGCTGATGTCGTTGAAGCCATAAAACATTGCAGCTATCAGTTGTATGCTGATGATATACAATTATACCTATCAGCAAATCCACGTGATACTCAAAAAACCATTTCAAAATTGAATGAGGATCTCAATAACGTTGCTGCGTGGTCTGAAAGAAATGGTTTGATTCTTAATCCTCATAAATCTAAATACCTGATTCTAGGCACGAAAAATCAAGTCTCTAAGACTATTAATACTAACTCTTTAGTTATGATTCATGGGCAGGTGATTGAGCGAGTGGTTGAAGCTAAAAATCTGGGTATATTAATGGACAGTCATTTACGTTTTGAAACCCATATACTAGGCCTAGTTAGATCTTGTTTTTATCGTTTGAAAGTTCTATACAATATCAGAAGCCTACTTAGTGAAAAATTACGAATAACTTTATGTGAATCACTAATATTGTCTAAGCTTAATTATGGAGACTTGGTATATGGGCCACGTCTACAGTCAAAAACTCGTCATCTTGTGCAACGTGTGCAGAATGCTTGTTGCCGCTTTTGTTTTAACATACCTCCTAGGAGTCACATCTCACCATATTTGAATGAGGCAGCCACGCTTAATATGTGTTCGCGGAGACATCTGCACCTCGCTTGTTTGGTGTTTGATGTGTTGAAGTATGGGAAGCCAGCATATCTCTCTTCGAAACTCAAAACATCTCCTTTTCATAACAGATATGGTACCAGAGCTTGTAGGTGTCTCTTGGAGTGTCACTCACATAAGACTGTGGCTTTTACTGGCAGCTTCCGCTACCTAGCTACCAAATGTTGGAACAACATACCTCCACCTTTAAGGTTGTTGACATCCAAATTTACTTTTAAAAAACATTTTAAAGCACTTCTCTTACAACAACAACGTTTGGGTATTCCGAGGGGGTACTCGGTGGCGGACTTTGCTATTTAATTGATATAGACATTTAATTATACTATCAGGTTTCAAATTGTTTTTACGTAGCTTACTACTTATCATAATCTCTTATTATCTAAAAATACACAATATTTATCTTATTTTATTTATCTAATATCTCACACATCTTAGTTATATTAATGTACACACGTTTAATATTTAATTGTTTTTATCTATCTATAATTTAATTTTAAAAAGCCCTCGGGTTGTAGCAGAATACCAGTGCTTTGTTCACATCCCGATGTGAACAAAATTAGTCACTGAGTTGCGACCCTTTTGCACTTCTGCAGCGCACACAAAGGTCTTTAATACCTTATTATAAAATGTTTGTCTTATTCTTCTTTTATGTATGTACTGTCTGGATGGATTGTGTGTGATGTAGAGATGGAAATAAATGATTTATCTATCTATCTATCTATCTATCTATCTAAGTCTTTGTTTTTATACATACGCACGACAAAACAATGCTGAGATGTATCACTTAACTGTAAATGATCGAGATAAATGACTTCCTGAACGATAAATTCAAAAATAAATAATCAATATTTTCAATCATCATTTTATTCCTATATTTTCGCTTCATAATTATGTATTTATACCTTATAAAATAAAATATAATTTATATATTACCTATATATTCAACAAGTAAAGCATCCTATTCCCTTTTACAGCAAATAGCATACCCGACGGGATCCATAATGATCTTGTAAAATATTACCTATTTTACCATGTCTCATATGGCGTACATTATGGCTTGCAATAAATTCATTGATTATTAGAGCTAACAGTTATACGTGAAGGAACCAAAAACAAATACAAAAAATCATTCAGCATTTGAGAGCAGCCAGTTTAGTAGGCGAGATTTTTAGTATGGTATCTATGGTCTGCCAAAGCATACGATTGCTTTAAACTGTCAAAATAATGAAATATATCTATGAGTGCCCAATCACACAACGCTACAAAAAGGCTTCAAAATCAAAATATTGAAATGAACTGAATTACTAAGTTCTTCTAATCGAAAAAATGGACTGAATTACTAAGTTCTTCTAATCGAAAAAAAACTTCACACTACCACCGCTTCGGCGAATTTGGAGAAGAAGCGCCTCAACAACTTCACCACTGTTACCATTACGTAGCAATAATCTTAATATATTCATATAATCTTAATCTTAATATACATTAGATGAATATCATATCTGATGAACAGATAGATTTAAAACTTGAAGAATCGTCATTAAGATAATCATTACTTTTTAGTAAGCTTTTAGAAAGTAAACACACAACGCATCTATTGATAAGACTTTAATTATTCATTTCTTTACTGTTTTCCTTCTTTGAATAGTCCATATATATTATAATATTCGTGCAAGGAATCAAACAGATATCGATATAGCAGACACTCCTCTGATTCCATAAAAGACGCTAAGTTAAGTTTGGAGACATTTTGGATTATACAGAGGAAGCGCCTTCGGCTGAGATCGTCTAAGTAGATATTACCACTGTTACGCTAGTTAGCCTGTAGAGCCTGTGGACTGTATTCTCGGAGAGAAGTGGGAAAATAAGGAAACCACGTCTTGACTCGTTACCACTGGTATATTGACAACTTGAAACATATAAAAACAATCTAGTATCAAAATATATTAAAAAGTAAACTGACATATGAAAAAAACAATCTTTTTTCAAACTACCAGTGACAATCACTCTTTTAGTTTTAAAAAAATGTTAAGATCTATTTTCCGCCGTCAAAAGCTACTCGCATTGCCTCACCGCTAAAACAGTACAACAAATAATCTTTCCTATTTTCCTTCCTTTCCTTTCCTTTCCATGAAGAAAATCGCTGTTTCGATCTGTGTGATGCGAATGCATCCCAAACCGTGTAATTACGGTTTGGGGTGCATTCGCATCAGTCCTCTTTTGTCCACAAGAATCTACAATATGAATCCTTGAAAAGGTAACTATTTAGAAATTAGGAAGCCACGTACAGAAGTTTTATAATTGTAGACTTACTAATTTTATTTCTGACAATTATTAAATGTCTTCCTATGAAAATTATTACTAATTTGACAGTTGCAATCCTATGCAGGACATTGGGAAGGTTTGCGATTGTTTGCTTTTAATATTGAGAAATTATATTACTAAGTATATTCAGCCGTATTGTTATTACTCCATTATGTTTAGTTTCCGATGAACTTACTAAGTCATTAATTACAATGTCATTAAAATAGCTGCTGAATCATAAAGCCGACTATTTCCTGTCTCCATTTTGTTTACAAACTTACTAATTAACCACGTATTCAAGTAACAGTTGTAATTATACAAACTTCTTTGCTAAATATTAGTAATTATTAGGCTTATAACTGTTAAATATGCAGAATGATAGAATACTGTTTATTTACATCAATATAATCAAACAGTTTAACAACATCTTTAATGTTGGTGGCATGGCGTGGACAGGTTACTTAATATTCCAAAACTCTGAGCAAATATGACGTCTATGTGCTTATATTTCTTATAAATATTATGAGTTATAGACTCCTCAACATGCAGTTAAATGAAACTGCACGCCACCTGAAAGACGGCGAAGAGTTCACCCCAAACTATTTTCATACCAACCGCACATCCCACACGGACTAAACTCAATATTAACGAAATTTAACAGAAATTTCTGGTCTCGTGTGTTGTTTGCCCGGCTGACATCATCTCGCTCCCTGGGGGCCGCTGCGCGTGCCGAACAGCTGATTGCCCTCCGGCCACCATAAAATATTTCATAACACCCCCACAAACAAACATCACTCTCAACAAATAAGCAATACGCATCAAAATTCCCTGCACCACACTTATCGTCCCTTATTACGAGCACACACACGAATTTAGTATTAAAACTATTACAGCAAGTATCAAAATTGTTTGCGCTGTCTTTCCTGCAGACACGTCATCCACAGGATAAACTAACGTAACCTGTCAATTTTGGGCTCTAAAGTCAGTCAATAAGGCTGGCTTTAGAGTGTATGTTTGGGGTAACGAGGTAATACTGGAATAAATTTTGTGAATTTCACTGGGTTGGAGCTTAGAGCGTTGGAGTATGCCGGTAGAAGCGCTCCACGCAGTCGACTAGATCAGTTATTCTTATTACAATAGTGGCAAACATCTATATGTTATTAAAGATTTCAGACTTTGGTCAATTGTTTCGATGTTGTTAATGAACAGTTTACGACTTTATCGGGGATTGCTAGGTCAAAATCTTATCAAAAATAAGTATTTACACAATCCAATTGTTGGCACTCTAGTGTGAAATTTCCAGAAGTGGAGTACTTACCAATAAATCAAATAATAAGAGCTGTTTCTATATAGTATATGGGCCTTTCTCTACTAACAGGAAAATCATGGTCCAGGCATTTTTTTCTTACTTTAACTATATTAATGCATAGTTTTATTTATTAAAATACATAATATATAACCTGTTCTTTAAGGAGCCAAGCTTAATCAATATTTAAAAATCGTAATCATTCCATAAATTCGGTTTAAAAGCCACTAAAAACAGTCCTCTGTTATGTCCTAATTCCGGAACCAGTATGATTCAGTACGGTTTTTATTAGTTTTATTTAAAAATGTAAAATCTTATAACTCTATGAACATAAAGAATATTTAATGGATATAAACAAAAAACAATTATAATTTTAGTAAAAAATTTTATACTAAAAACTAGTGTTCGAATTTTGTCCACAAATTCTGTGAACAGTCCTCTGTCACAATTTGAATATGGCTCCACAGAAATAATAAACACTTTTGCGGTTACATTTCGCGTGACACGCAACGTTAACAGTGTTAAGTTTGCTCGGTCGCCATACTAAACAAGTTGCTGCCATATTGGGCAGTGACAACTCCGCGTCTGTGTGGGAGCTACGTCTCCGTAATGTTGCGTGAACATTCCTCTGGTAAGTCTATTTTACGGTATTTTATGTGTTATAATTACATTTATGTAGTAAAAAAATTGCTCAGTGTGATAATTTATAGCTGTATTTGTGTTATGAAGTAATATTTAAACTGATACGTGGCATGTATTTTTTACGTAAAAATAACAGTCCTCTGTGCAACAGTCCTCTGGAAATTTATAACACAGAGGACTGTTCAATGTGACAGAGGACTGTCTTATTTGACTTCCGTGTATTTTATTAATATTCTTCACTAACCTCTGTGCACTAACCTACAGCTTTGCGATAGCCTCTTTCTTTCTTACATTGGCCTGTCACGCTAATTCAGGTCTTTTGTTTTCTGTTATTATTGGATTGTGGAATATAAAATCCTTACGGGTTTCAAAAAAAGGTAGTTACTAAAGGGTAGTGAAAGTATGTTTTTTTGTTTTAGTATTGCCGCCATGCCACCAAAGAAGAAACCTAAAACCAAAAAAGAAATAAACGAGCAGAAACGAATTGCAGAAAAATTACGATATCAACAGCTAAAAAATGATCCTGTAAAAAGAGAGCAATTGAAGGAGAAAGAACGACTAAACTACCAAAGAAAGAAGGAAAAAGGCACAAGAAAGTCAGTTAAAGATATGAGTCGACGTGAACACAAAGATTATAATTATTTTAATTCGTTACTTAGAAAGTTAAGGTCGCAATTTGTTCCTGATAAATATAAGTATTTAAATTCTATATGTGATACAGTATTCAATAAAGAAGTGAATTTATTTGATTACATTTAATACCTAATTAATATTGTTTTTCTTCATATAAACATTGACATGAACTGTTCTCTGGGTGGCAAAACAGTCCTCTGCCACATTTTTTTACAAAATTGTCTATAATTCGAAAAATAAGGGAAAATTACAATGGTTTCTTGTTAATATGCATTCATATTATAATTGTCTATCGACCAAACATATTATATTTAAATTTTATAGAAAAATAGGGTTCGGACAACTGTCAATGGACAAGTTTCCAGTTAGTAGAGAAAGGCCCATATACGTCTGATTCAATACACTCTCATACAAGGCTACTGGGACAAATTCACTGAACATCTGATAAAGCTCAGTGGGCGCAACATGATGGCACTGATTAGAACTTCGACAGGACACTGAAAACTGAACATACCCTCATTAAATATGAGATCAAGTGATTCTGAGGTCTGTGGGTCCTGTGAACAGGAACGTGAAACCCAAATGCACCTCATTTGTAAATATATCTCATAAACGAAGCCTTCATCTCCAGAGGCGCAAGATCTGCTCGTCGTCTACATTGTCGTCTGAGTAGAATTTAGGGAATACGCTATTTTTTGACTGGAATAAAGCATAGTGTTTCAGTTGAAACGGATAACGGCCAGTAAAGTAACAGCTTGGGTCATGTGACACTCCAAGAATATCTCTTGGTCTCCAGAATAAAAAGTGAATTCTCAATATGTCTCTAGGCCTGGGTAGTGAAGTTAGTGGGGAGTTTATTTGATATTCCCAGTGCCATTATGATTGGGAGCCCCATACAGGCCCGCCGTTTAACCATTGGCAAATAGGCTCGAATACGGATTCCTCCTCAAGAAAAAAAAACAAATGCGCAATTCTATTACACTCTGAATCAAGGTCTGAATAAAGGTATGTTCTCGATATATCAGATTGATTTTCCCCGTATCACAGCTAGAGTTTCGTATTGCAGTGACAGACACTTCCATACTGGTATAATATAATAGCAACGAGGTTGACAACGCAAAGCTAATGTAGATGGCGCTTTTTACAAGTACGTTTTTAGGAAGGAGTATCAAATAGTTCCCCTTCAATATGAATGAAAAATTTTATTGTTCGTGTTAAGTGCCTCAATCCAAAGCAAAATTAATAAGCAAATTAGTTGAAACGTTAAAAATTAAACATAATTCAACTTAATGAATAAAAATCATAAGAATAGATCAATACCTTCCTATGTATCAGAACTAAACGACATTTTTAGGTTCTATACAAATGATCTACAAATGAGTTAAGTTTCAAAGTTATTTTTAATAAAATGGTAGTTGTGAATCAAACCCAGAACAAATTCAAAAGTGTGTTGTATTACATTATGCGAGGATTAGCCAACGTCAGCC
The DNA here is from genome assembly GCA_943193645.1 of Acentria ephemerella. Lineage (NCBI taxonomy): Eukaryota > Metazoa > Arthropoda > Insecta > Lepidoptera > Crambidae > Acentria > Acentria ephemerella. The sequence continues at coordinate 1,142,434 of OW971886.1, read as the reverse complement.
ATGAAAGAGCTCAAAAACAATGGCGAAACTACGAAATGATTTAATCAAACTATCATTGCGAGGCTCCCTTTGGCACAGCGTGATGATACATAATCGTACATACAGTACCGTGATGATACCCAAACTGTGATTCTCAAAATTTGTCATAAAGGCAAGTTACGCTTGCTTTTGAAGTTCTGTTTCTGCGAAGTGTGGGAAGTTACGATTGTCACAGCTCATTATCAAATCGAATACTTTTATCTGAGGTTCTGCCAAATTTAACGGTAAAAAGCCAAGATAATCATGTTCTGAAAGTTAATAAGGATATCTATGGATACTGAAGGTCGCCATAGCGTCGCCGCGTGTAATAAAATGAAATGTATGGTAGCTGATTTCGATAGATTTTTTGATAGGTTACCTAATGGTATGGCTTTTAGGCTAAAGTTTAGTTTAGCAGTTTCACCCATGTGTGCTGTACAAAGATGGTTACTTGGCTAATTTACAAGGGCTTCTCCTGGTCAGCTATAACGATTTTTTTATACATCGGAATTATTATTTTTTATATATGCTTTGCTTTTTAAATATAATCTCTTCAACCTATCCTTAACGGATACTTAAACTATTTCGATCATGGAAAACAGTCTACAGTTAATAGTAATTAATCTCCTATTACTTTCTCGCAACCTAGATTTACTTTCCACTATAGCGGAATAAAATAAATACATCCCTAAGAAATATGCGCGAATAAGCCCGCCATTAAACAAGTTATATCTACAAAACTGGATAATTCAGTTTCGAATGTTAGACCGGTTTTTTCTAGCGAGAACTGGTCGCCCTCTGCTGGATACCTGCTCGGATGTAAATTATGAATGGATTATAATCTGTGATTGATTGGTTTTGGATTTTCAAGGAATATTTAAAGTCACAGTTGTGTAATTTCTGTTGGAATTGAAGGTCATGCTTGTTTCGAAAATCTCCTTCCGCGCATGACGATTGCAAGCCACAAAGCAAATGCCTCGTCTCTCTGTAAACTTTGCTTCGTTTGTTTATTGAAAGCAACCGTAAGTACAAACGGTTAGGTTCCTAAACCTAAAAACGAGAGACAAAACTTGCGCCGTTATATGTACAAACATTAAAGCCTATTTTAATGTGACAGAGACAATAATACTAAGTGCTTTTGATATTTACATTACATTACGAGCTTTATCGCCTTAGTGTTAAGTCTAATGTCGAAACTATGCTACGAACGATGAATTTGTTTGTTTGATTCGTAAAAAGAACGCTCATGGACCTATTTGTAAGCGTAGTTAAAATATGAGTAAATAACTAATACGACTTTAAAACCTATGTTACATAAATACCGTATATAATACAACTAGTATTACTTTAAGTACAACTAGTAATAATAATAAATAATTAATAATACTTAATAATACTAGTTTGACCCGATGAACTTTGTAATACCAACACTAATCTCCCACCACCACCTTCTAACAAAAGTTATCCGAATTAATGATGGAAAAAATTAAAATAAATGTCGTCTATTGAAAGATGACATCGAATAAAACCGACAGAAGCGCCTCTGTACCCCGTGTGCAAGTTACAATCGAATCGCACCGTCTCGATCGTGTAGGCGATAGCTGTCAAATCGAATAAAAACGACAGAACCGACCTCAGCACCCCGAGTGCAATTTTCAATCGTCATTTCGATCAGCTGACAAATGCTTAAATAAAACGAGGTTTCCAATACTTACTTGCTTTTTTATGAATTACATTAACGGTACTGTTGTCATGTTTTGGAAACTACTTATAGATGTGAACAGCTCACAGTCTCCAGTGGTTTACATCTAAATCCGTCAGATACTTCTCGTGAAGATTAGTAAGTAATTGGCTACTCAAAACATGTGAAAAAAAGGTTTTAATTTAAAATCAAAAACGACCACTAAAATTATTTCTGGAGTGGTGCTAGTTGTCCAGAAACAATAGAAAGTGAAGCACAGACTCCAGAAAAATATTTTCAATGAGACCAAATTACCTTTTAGTGTTTTGAAGTTGGTTTCGTAAAACTAAACTATATAAAGTATTCATTCAACTAGATAAATCTAGGTGGTAGACCTTACTTCAGGGTCGCCTCGGTAGGCCACCGCCTTTCCTATTTCGGCCGCAAAGCAGTTCAATGTGTTTCAGTGTGAAGGCAAATTCGCCAGCGTAATGACAGGTATGGGGGTATTAATATCTCTCGAGAATGTCAACGCAACAGACGTATCAAGTGATTTCTTGTTATTGCTTGTGTCTAAAGGCGGTATTTACCGTTTACCGTCACATAAAAAATAAGGTAATTTGATATGTATCTGTTCCTAATATCATTAGATCAGCTTGTTATTAATGAATATGGCGTTATTGTTTTATGTAATGGTAGATTAGTTATATACGTTAACTATGATATTCCTCAGTTTCCATTTTTTACGCACGTTAATCCGTTGGTCCCGGTTGTTATGGCAACCGGTGTAACCACCAAGCCGCATTGGGCCGGTATTGTAGTGTTATAGCCCAAACTCTTCAGTGTATCTCCCATATAAGGTCTGTGCCCAAGAGTGGGATGTATATGGGCTGTAAATGATGAGATGTTGGTGATCTTGCTTATTGCTGATTCTTATTACGGTAGTAGGTTAGGTAGTGGTACTAGGTAGGGTAGTAGGCATTTTACAGAATTCCCATTACAATACTTAATTTTTCCATGATGAATGTGATCATACCCATTTTATAGTAATTTCCCATTTTACAATGATACCCAGTCAGAATGCTTATAATTTTGGGAATAAATTTCTTTACATCTTTATTTAATTTGAACAAAAAGACAAATACTTACTTATTTAATACACCTTTAAAAGCATTTCAGTTCTGATCATTAAAAAGGTTTAGTTAAAGACCGTGACGATTCAAATTTTCTGGAATCCAGAATTACATTTGAAAAAGATGCTTATTTTAAGCAAACACAGACTATAATTATTAAATGAAATATATAATTTATCTAAACTAGGTAACATTAATCAATTATAGTAACTAAAAGAAATTTAGAGTAATAAATATTCAAGTATTGTATATAAGTTCATATTTTGCCAATTGTTTATTAAAATATGTCACTTTGAACAATGTCTAAAATGCATAAGTGCATAAGTAGACTGAAATTTCAAACTAATACATTTATATTTGTTTTGAAACAACACAAAATTCTATAAGTGGTAATCACCAATCAACACTGATTCATGAATGACTCAATGAAGTGAAAATGCCAAGGTATACCTATGTAAAGCAAGTAAAGTTAGATTAAAATTATTAAACAACAAGTCCATAAGTACCTACATATTTTCCTCTTGGCATCGCATGTTGTATTAAACCAATAGGTAATACACTACATCCAATCAAGCATTCACTTGAAAGGACGCCAATACATTTTTGGAAAATTATTACTCTAGCACTTAATAGATTAAGTTCTTTAGTGTCTATTTTGATTATACATAGCTGAGCTGTATTGTATATATATTACGTCATCAAATTGACATGCAATGGTTTCAACAAAGGATTTTTTGTAAGTGAAATCTCACTAAAATATCACTGTCATTTAAATCTCATTTTTTATCCACTTAAGTACGTAAGTACTCTATCAGCTTAATGTTATTTTTGTTTTGTATTGAAAGAATAACTGCTTAGGTACCTAGTTTAATAAGAATATATACATATTTAAAAATATAGACACAATTTACAGCCGACAGAGATGAAACTTACAAGAATACGAAAATGTGAATATGTAAATGACTAATGAATTACTTTTCTCTATAGAAAACACATAAAGGTACTTAAATTCGATTGTACAATGTGATTTATGAACACAGTAAGATGCTTTGATTGCTTCCATTTATCACTTAATGAAAAAACAAATCTTTAGTTCACAGTAAAACATCCATTATATTTAAGTAAAATTGCTAATGGCATGGTATCGTTTTAAAATACCTTGTTTTTTTAGTAAAATTTCTACAAAACATTAAGTTTTCGAATAAGGAAAGTGCATTGTGATTTGTGTCTATGATGTACGACGCGATAGGCCTATTTACAAGCAAACGGAGTAGCTTCGCGCCGCAAGTTTTGCTTGTATCGTTAATTTCGGAACAATTACAATCAAAATTCAACAATACCTTTTTCCCTCCTTCAGGTTCAGATCCACGATACAAATCCAATACAATTGATTCTATATTGCACTGAATTTTGTACAAAAACACTCGTAATCTTTCAACACTTCCGTCACTTGTATATTTTATATAATAACTCACTTAACAAGTTCTATCTTTTCTTTATTTTGAACGGTTAATAATTGCACTTCACTGTATCTGTAAATGCACTGTTTCAGTCGCAACCTGGCAGTTAGTATCGTAGCTTCTCTATACTTTAGAATTAAAATTTTAATACTTTTTAGGAATAACGAGCGGGTTTGCGTTCATTAACGTAAGTACGAAGCTAATAGTGACGTTTTATTCCAAGTTGTTGGCGGCCCCGTTGCAAATCGATAGGATTAGATTCACTGAATCTTTACTCACATCACAGCACAGCACACAACTTTTCACAACACATGTTTGGTACCTACCTACATTTAACCTATGGGTTCGGTTTCACTATCCTTCAATGCATCTTCTAGTAAGTTGTCGGTGGATAACGAAAATAAAATGGATTGCGATTCCGAAAATAATATAAAAAGTTGTTTTGGGTTTCAGTTTACATTTTAGAAAATGTTTTACATATTGTGGTTACTGTAGGGTTTGTAGTTTTATTTTAACGGGCACATAATAGTAAGCGTGACAACATTCGCGCGCGGCCGCGGTCGGTGGCGGACTGATGAGGCGCGGGACGCGGGGCGCGGCCGGGGGCGGACCGAGGCGGGCCTGAGCACGGAATGCTATTGTAGGCGAGCGAAGTTGCCCGCCACTTTTTTTTCTCAATTCTGGTCAAACAAGTTTAGTATACAACTTACAACCTGCATGTGGATTCCGCCATTCTTAAACTCAGCACGAAGGAAGGAACTGACTCTCTTCTAAACTTTGTAATGTAAGGTTAAGCTGAATTCATAATCCTAAGGACCCGTCATCAAATAAAACAACTTCTTTAAAGTTCGCTTCACAAATATAACCAAGAGCCTCTACTTAGTACAGTAAAGAACTGTGGACTCTACGACCATGTACAATAAGTAAATAGTGGTTTTACCCATATTAAAACAATATTCTGCTCCTATTTCAAAGAACTTGAGAAACTTGTAAAGATATATTTTCTATTACATATTATCCGAATGATACTAACAATTACATAGACACACAGGTAGCACAAGCCCACATTCAAAAGAAAACTTAAAACTAAAAGCTTAATCATTGTGTTATCGTTGAACACCAAATCTGTTTTATATAAATAGTAAATCCTGATAACACCACCTGATACTCTTTTCTACATTTTAACTAAGTACTTACCTAGTTAGGCAATGGCGTCCGGAAACAGTGTCTTGAACTCTTATCATCGTCTATCGGTAACTATATATTGTCAAAATTTTACATGACTACTGCATAAGTATGCATACCTCCTTATCCTAAACTCCATTCTCAGATATCGTTGGTAAATAAGGGGTAGTGTGTGTGGTAAGTATACTCAGATTACCAAGATGGCTGGGTACCACTTATCTCGTGGATAAGTACTAAGCACCCTCGTTCTACATGCATTGCCGTCTTTTTACAATTTCTGACGTTGTGTTGCGGTAACAGCCTCTGTTATAAGATGATATGTGATGCATTCTTCTTCATTCTTAATTTAATTAGTAAAATTGACTAACATATGGCTATGAGGAATAATATTTATACTTACTAAAGGATCTCTGATATCTGATTCGATTAAAATAAATAACTATTATATCTCTCGTCTCTAGAAGCTCTATCTTCGTCTACAATAATCACAGGGTAGTGTAATCAAAATGTGTGGCATTGCCGGATAACGTCTCGTAGCGTAGTGCTGTTAAGCATCTAGCTTCAGGTCTATATCAACATACTACCTACTTTCCTCCCCGTCTACCGGTATTTTCCCTAAAGTTATGGTATGTTAAAGTTCATAGTTCACTTACGAATAGTCTTTTTCTTGTACGAATGTTACGTTACGGAGTTCTATAGTGTTTCAATCGGATTTAACCGATTCGATCATGTTGGTCGTCGGCTGTTGAATAGTAATAACAGGATCGCCACTGTTGGATAATGGAAACGACTTTTTATGAATGAATTTACTAGCTGAACGCAATTACGATCAAACGTCTTGCGAACGTTGAAACTTACACTTCAACGTTTACGTTACCCGTAGAGTGAGTTTCAATCGTATCGAGACGTTTGCGATCTTAGTTGCGTTTAATTGATAATTGCATATATAAAAAATTGTTTCCAATACTTCACAACAGAGGCGCTGCTGTCGCTTCCATACAATTTGACAGTTGACGACATATACGATCGAGACGGTTCATTTAATTAAAACTCACACTAGGGGTACAGGAGTTCATAACAACCATTCTTATTATTAATAATGGTACCTATGTGCTATGTGACATTTTTTATATTCAGGAATTCAGATAAATAAATACAATCCACAAATAGTTTTAACCTAAGCCAAGAGTCATCCACTGGATGGAGTGGGACCACATAACTTTATGTTAGCATTAATGTATACATATTAGAATAGTTTTCTTATTTAATATTGGGCCATTTTAATAATAGGATTGGAAGATAAGGCACTTAAAAGTACTGAGTATCGACTTAAAAAAACAAAGGTAAAATTGTTATTCTGGGGGTGTGGTGATTAGCTTCGTTAAAACCCAAGTCACCCACCCCTCGAAGGGCAGTGGAGTTACTGGGGATGCCACTATGATCTGGGGCTGAGCGAGCCCTACCTTCTTACGGACCTACCCGCATACGTTTGGCTGTAAGAAGATAACAGACCAGACAGACAGATTGTTCGATCTAAGGTCGATCAATTCGAAAGTACACTTAAAAAACTAGCATCATAGCGATAAGTATAATTCAAAAGTTGAACCAAAATATAGTATAATTCGGATACTCCTCGATGTAACCTGAGTGGAATTTCAATATTCAAGGTTAGATGGGAACTTCTAAAGTATTCGAAGAACGATAAACGAACTGCCGTAAGGTCGGGTAAAGGCGGACCAGACAGAGACATGCGTATATGAGATTAAAGTTGAGAGATAGAGAGGCAAAGATATATTTTATTTATTGCCATATCAAGTTACGCAGCGGGCGCTGTGTGCGTATCACAGAGTAGTGTGAAAGGGACGACTATAGTTATATTGTTCCCCTTGACCCCATCAGCTGGAGACGCTTGTTGATCAGATTTTTTGAGTATTATTTTTGTAATGGTTCTGGTGCATGGGTGATTCGTAATGTTAAATGCTCATATCGACCGCGGCAATCGACTAATTAGTCGTCTTCATAGATAATAAACTTTAAAATAAAAAACTGTTTTTTTAAATGGCTAAATATAAAATAATTTACTATTTGTAGTCAGTGTTCTTTTGTAATACATTATCACTTCACAAATATTTTCACGTAAATTTGAAAACTTATAAAATTTATACTTAATTTAGCTTTCATATAAAAAAATAAAAAAAACAAAGCAGTTTCGTTGAAAAATTTGAAAATGGCGTTATTTTATAAATATCGACATCAGCATCGTATTCTTAATACATTTTTGTACGAATAATTACTTTAGATATAGTACTTACATTAAATAAAATATTCATCGTTCAATTAAGATTTGAAAAGAGTCTTAATAAACTTCTAATGGTGATCATTCTCAATGGAGTCGACAATTAATTACACTGTTTAAATTGGAACCAGAAGTTGTTTAGTTGAAGGAATGGGTTCTCAATAAGTTGTAGGCAGAATAATTTTGTTTTATAAATACGATGCGGTTACAAAATTCACACTAAGTTTGTTCTTATTCATATATATTAATGACATGTAATCATATAAACATATATGTATTCTTGTATGCCTAATCATTTAAAATATTTATAACCAGTTTGACATTTTATTTAATCAAATCTTCTAATAATATTAAATGGCACATAGACGACATCATTCCTCTATTTATCGTATTCTTGTATATTTAGTCAATCCTAAGGTTGTCTGGAAGAAATCGCTATTTAGCGATTAGACCGCCCTTGTACAATGAGCATCTGTAAATTGTCTGTATTTGAAATTATACAAAAAAAACGTTTTGAAAGTATATACTTAAACATATTCTAATTGTAATACCATATTTTAAAAATCTTTGATTTTGAATATTTCTTATGAAATTTAGGTAAACTCTGATAATGTTACTTTGGTGAGTGAAAAAACGAGAGATAATTTGGAGGGAGAGAGAACGTGTAGATGTACAGAACAGAAGAAAATGGCATAGCAAGCAACCATAAACAAATGGTAAGTTATTTTAAAATATTGTCCCTTACCAGCTCGGGCACGATGCTCACACAACGCGCAGCTTAATTGAGAAGGAATTGTGTCTGATACGCTTCACTGTTAAATCTGTGTAATACCCTCATCTTACCAAACACAATACATTTTCTATTGAGCGCCAGTCATATTTGTAGTAGACATAAAAGGAGAGGGGCCTAAAAATTTTTAAACGTATTCATAGTTAAGCTACAATATTTTCTTGAACGACAGATATTGCAATAGGTAGGAGTTTGTCAGCTATTAATTTCATTGTTTTGTCCCTCAGAATTAGGACACACTCACACACAAATAAAACTAAAACTCACTTCACTCGCTGTCAATTAAGAGACAACCGTTTGATGTATCGTCATCATTTCCAATAAAATCTAGCTACCATTTTTAAATAAAAGTTAATCAAAACTAACACAATAGATTGTGGATTTAGTTTACCGGCGCCGAGCACACCTCATAGGTATGCTGATATGTGTGCATGTCACGAAGACTACAAGTTCTTCTATTTTTAAGAATTGCAGTAACTCCAGAATTCTTAGAAAGTAAATTTGAAAACATTTTTTGTAGATAATTTAATTATGTACAACTTTTGTCTGATTAATTTAAAAATATTTTACTCGACTAACTTTTTTATACATATGGATTCGGTGGGGACTTATAGTATTATGTTATCCAAAGGTTGTTACTATCTATCAGCCCTACGCGAATTATACAATAAGCCTGTCACTATTTTTTATATTTTTATGACTATCTATTTATACTGGACTAATAATAGATATCGGCACGTATTTAATTACATCAGTAATCCAGTTTAAAAATAGAATCAATAACGTCAAACTAAAAAGTTGTCAGATTCCGTTTTCAACAACAAACTCAATTTAGATATTTCTTATGCTAGATTACAGAGGAATGAAAACATCTAAGAACATTAGAAATGCTTCTAGACACAAGAATTTATATTGAAAATCTAATTTTTTTAACGTAACGTTTCCAGAGTAAAATTTAATCCTACGGCATAAATATCATTCATAAGTATGGCTAACTATAGTAGGATACTAATGAATATTCAATACAATATGCATTGAATATAAGTGCAAAGAAATACGAAATATATAACTATGTAGATAAAAATTAATTTAAAAGTAAAGAAATTTCGTTAATAATTTTGTCTTGTAACCTAAGACAGATGTTGTATCGCAGCTTTTTAAAAGAAGAAATTAAAACGACTACCCATAAAATCTCCCATTTATATATTTCGAAATGTAGTGAAGTTGAAAAAAGCGTTGTCGTATTACTTAACTTGAATATCGATATATTCAATTATCAAATATGTATTATTCAATTATTATCGATAAATAAAAAAAAACGGTTCGACAAAAAAGAGTTTCATGCAGCCCACACCAACCAGCGTCATCCGATCTTGTCGTAGGGCGTCCCAGACTACGTTTCCCGAGTCACGGTCTCCACTCAAGATATTTACAACTCCAACGGTCCTCAGTATATGTAGAAATTATTATATTATAAATATAATAACTTGAACAGTCAATGTTACAATTCATAACAAGTACAATTTCATAACACGACATTGGTCACTTATTGAATACTTTTTCCGAGTAAACCTTCATCAGCGGCATAGTCTATTTGATCTTTGATGATATCTCGTTCGGTATTTCGTCTATAAGAGCTTATACTAAAAATAAATAAATAAAGTGATTATGAACATTTGCGGGTTTGTTGAAAAATAAATGTTTCGTACAGACTGATGTTATGCCCACCGCATTTGCCAACTGTAAACTAAAGTTAAATTAAGTATTTTGGCAGCGGTTTTATATTTATTTATTTAACAATTTATGTACACACAAAGACAATTTAATTGTACAAAGGTACTGCTGATTTCTATTACAAAACTCTTCTAACAGATCCACCTATGGGAAAAGTGACATCGAAAGGTAGAAGGGCGTGTACCAATAATAATTATATTAGTTATTACATGTAATTCATGAATTTTATTTTCATATACAAATTAAATATTATCGATGTATATTTTTTATCTCAGTTCATTATCGACGGACGTAATTCTACCAAATAGAATCCACAGAGGACGAGTCAACTTATTTCGACTATCTATTATAACTATTCTGGGCTCGAAGTACTTGGAAGCATTACTTACCGCTAGGGGTTAGCTTGTACGCGTTTCAAATATGGACTTTGTCAGTATAATCATAAGAGTGGTGACTTAAGGTCTGATTCGGTGTTGTAATGGATACAAAGAGTGACGGACTGATGGCTATTGAAAGAGACAAAGAGGAGACAAATTAAAGAATAGCCTCAAAAGGGCTCAAGGGATACGAGATGCTTCGACAATATTCCGTAATAATTGATAGCCATATTAATTTATAATAATATTTTATAACGAATATTTTAGATCATAGTTTTGTATAACACTTCATAAAAATTCCACTTGACTTCTTTCGCCATCCATTGACTACATTTCCTATGACTTAATTATATGGAATGCAGATATTATTTTCATGTACCTTAAACTTTTCCAAGGCTTATGATAATTTTTCAAAAAGTAATAAAATATCTTTTAATTTTAACATATAATCAATAAAACCAATAAAAAAGAGACACGTAGAGTTATAATTATTACGTCTATATCGATTTATAGAATAATTAAGCTGCATCACATTGCGAGAACCTGTGTCGCGTCATCGCTTGGCGGGAGAGGAATCGATTCACCGCACGGGCGACGTTGCCGTTTCGCTTGTGTTTTGTTTGGGTTGCCTGCACCGGCAACTGCGCTCGGCGGACGTCACAGTCATAATAAAAACTATCGACAGATAGATTATAATTCTGAAATCGTTAGGCACTCTAGATTTAAAAAAATACAAATTTTTAATGTACCGACTAGTAGTTAGATACTTCTTTGAGAGGTATTTTGAATGATTTTTCCCATCGAGAATTTTTTTGTGTACTAGGGAAACATTTCATTACCTGAAATGAAAGTTAGTCATTTTTCAAATGTTTTGTTAGCGTTAAAAAACAAAATTCTTGTCTTCACATCATTTGGAACGTTAAAAGATTTTCCACGGCTTATAGGGAAATAATAAAACCTAATAACTAACTTAATTATATGAAAAATACTAAAATAAAACCTATTTACTGACACGTGTATCATATTTTACATAGTTAAGTTCACAATACGATATTGAATCAAAACATATAAATAAAATATAACGTTCCTAAGCAATGTTGGCTGCTTTTAACTGTCGTCGACTCCAAAATGTATAAATTAGTACTTAATAATTATTAATGTGTTAACACATAAATAAAATCCTAATTATAAAATGAAAAAGAAAACAACAACATATTAAAGGTGAGCTTAAGTCTCTCAAAGAGATCTCTGCCAGGCTTCCAGCCATCTCTAGTCTAGCTTATAACACTAGCTGTGCCTGCGACTTCATTCGCTTGGATGTAGGAAAATAACATGTACGTAGGTGAGAAGATTAAATTTTTTTTTGTATATAAAGCTCAGCAAATGACTCGACACCACCTGATGATAAGCAGTAGAGGAGTCCATATGTGAAGATAGCTAGTGAAGCATGCGACATACTGCCCAGCCACCCTCACCTTGCCGGTCCAAAAAGTAAAATATATAAGTAACCATGATTTTACTTATATATTGATTAGTTTAAGAATATAAATCATTTCAATAAAAAAAAGTTCACCAGCGACCAGCAATTAATGCATTATTTTAGAGCAAATGATCAGTAACAGTGGAACTTTGCTAAAAATGTCACGGGAATAATACGGAGTAAATCAATGGCGAAAAGACAAAAGTATTTTTTGAAGGGAAACGAATCATGTAATTAAAAAAAAGGTTGAATTTATACCTGTTTAAAATATGTAAGAAGAATACAGGATTTTTGCGGAACTAACCGATTACGCAGTGCATGCGACGAAAGCTCTGATAAAGTTGATAAAGTTAATATTTTTTCCCCGTTTTTGCGACATTTTTCATTGATGCTCAGCTCCTTTTCGTCGTAGCGCGATGTTATATAGCTTGTAGCCTTTCTCAATGAATGGACTATCCAACACAAAAATAATTTGTCAATTTTAATTACTAATTCCCGAGATTTGAGCTTTCAAACAAACAAATAAACTCTTCAGCTTAATAGAATTACTATAGATAAGTATAGTTGCCTAAAGGATATTATTTTAGGAAATAATACCTTCTACTTAAGTTTATATGTATAGAAACATACTTGAAATTCATGTACTTATGTTTCTCCACATTATTATTTTTAATATTAGAAGTATTAAATAAGTTTGAGCGGCAATCACCAATAACATCGCCGTTCTGGCCAATTGACGAAATAAAATCGATGCAGTAATTACTACGAGCCGGCGTATTACATATATATAACTACAATTGCCATAATACATTAAATGTTTGATAAATTTAATGATGATGCCGATCATGAAAGGTCATGGGCTTTAATTTGACGGTTGAAGAATATAGATGATGTTGAGTTGTCAGATTCATATTTCACAAGCGTCTCAAATGCTGTCAAAGTGAACATATGACATTATTCGTCTCATCGCTCCAGCGCTCCTGAAACTGAAGTTACATCGCGACACCTTTCCTGGAGGTGATGCGAGATGATTAAGACCTGAGATTTGAGATACCAAGGTTCTTCGCATAGACCATCTGCGACGAACATATTAGTCAGTCCATAAGATACGTGTAATTATGAGTTCGGAATATTTACAGAATTCTTGACCCATCAAGTATCAAGCATGGTGAACGATCCTTGGATGTCTTAATAGAAGCCAAAGCGGTCAAAGCTCTACTACGGGTTTCCAAACAGTATAAGCATGCAATATCGCCATTTCTAATCATATAGCAGCAATGGCTAATAGCGACTATAACTCCTAATTATTACATAAATCGAACGAATTGACTTCGCTATATTTAGTTACAAATTAATTACTACTAGAAAATTGTTATATCAATAATTGGGCTTATTAAACGGCCTACAAAGCTGCCTAATTAGCCTTAATATACATGAGATATAATCAAAAAGTGTTCCATACAATTTCTACATTTAACATTTGTTCCTACCAATTTTACATTATTAATTAATCGATAATGATATATTTTTTTTTCATTACATTTATATATATTTAAAAACTAAACAATTTAAATCTATAAATAAAAACAATTAATAATATAGATCAAGAAAATTAGCATTGAGACGAGATTAGGGCTTATGATTTGATTATCTTCCTAATTCAAAAACAATTACAATTCTTATACCAGCTACATTAATGGTACTAAGGTATAACTAGATAGATTAACAAATATAATAACAACCCTAAATTAATATAATAGTGTTATATTAATAAGAATCATTACTATCATGGCGACATCTGTGTAAAATATTTGAAACTGAAATAACCAAAAAAAGCGCTACCTGGCAGGTTTAAACTGCTATCTGCTTCCACGCTAATCCTATAGAAATATTTATATTCTCGTACCAACTGGCCCAACAAAAGTTTTAGGCGGCTATATAAATTGTCCTGATCTTTTATTCAAAATTTTATTTTACCAGACATCCTCGAAGTCCCATTGATCTCCTATCTCCACCTTTCCGTAGAACCGTATTAGGTTTAACTCCCCTGTTCCAAGGCTCTGTAAGCTTCACAACAAATATAAGACTGAAATAGACATATTTTGTTCATCCATATGCAAGCTCAAACTTCAACTTCGTAATTGCATATCGTTTAGATATTTAATAACAAAATTTCAATAATATACTTTATTTGTAATTAGAACTTATCTATTATATGCATATAGTTTTTACCGTTTTTCAATTGTAACAATTACTGGTAAACCAAATAAGTTAATAAATAAATAAACAGGCATCTTATTGAGTGATAATTAACAAAGAAATAACCATTTTAAAAGTATTAAGTAATATAGTAATATTTGTGATGTGGTATTATTGTAAACAACGTCATCTAGCGTTATAACTAGTGTACTAGTATCAACACTGGTGCTTTTTTTGAAAGAAACGTACCTACTCATAAGTAGTATCATGCATCGTAGACTTAAGATGGCGTGTTAATTATATTTATGTGTGTAAATCTATCATGACATATCTCTATTGAATTAATAGTTCATTTATTTAATTACATTGAATTCCATTTTCAAAAATTTTCTCTTAAGTCATTACCAAAATATCAGGGCCTACTATTGGTCTCCAAAAACTCCATGGGGCAAAGGGCTACATTGCACCAGTATCCTGGAACCATAGATAAAGATAAAAACTACAGTAATGAAGATATGGCTTGAAGGTCTTTGTTACCAGGCCAAATAATTGGAAAATAATGGTTTGAAAAAATTAAATCATAATCTTTTTTAAAACCAGCTTTAACTAAACGTGAAACTAAAATAAATAAAGTGATATTAAAATAATATGATAGTAAATAATTAAACATATAATTTTTTTAAGCTTGAGGTACTGATGTACGTATCCAATATACATATATATTTACAAAATTATACATTAGCAGTGCGGCAACCTTTAAAGTGGATATAAATTTCACATTTTGAAAAGAAATAAAGGTGTATACAATATTTTAGCTCCATCGGTACCAAGAAGTGTACGAAAAATGGTTTGCCTTCAAACTATGGAGCGGATAACTTATACTGATACATAGGAACAGTGGAAGCCAAATAAAGCTTGTAAAAGACCAAATATTATTGTAATGTAATTTCGGATAAGGTTCCATTTGCGAAGACTATAAATGAGATTTAAAAAAAAACAAATTTTCCGTCCACATTTTATTTAGAGTTATAGGTATAAAATATATGACATATAAAACAGCACAGTCGTAATAAAATTAAAATATATGATCTATATATTAAACACGTCATCTTTTAAAACAATAAAATAACTATGAGATTTAGATGTGAAAGTGTTGCTTAAAGTCAGATTCGTTTCTTAGATTGGCTAATTAAAATTACGTAATAATAATAGGAAGCTGACTTTAAGCGTAGGTAATGCTTGTATGTTATTGATGAGGTCGCATACCAGAAAGAAGGCTTCAAACCAACACAGTTATAGACTGTGATTTTTAATAATAAGCAATTTGAAACTAATTATTATTATAAATGACTTAAAAAATTTATGAAAGACGTCTAATTATGTTCCTGCTTTTTAGCTAATAAATTTAAAATGAACTTTCATACATATGGGTTTAAATGCGTTTTAAAAAAAACTATCAAATGTTTTTGAACTATATACCTTAACTATGCGATCAAAAACGAGAATAGAATGGACTTACTGACATGAAACTAATTTCTCATATGTAACTTTGAGAATAACTAAATTGACTACGGTCGGTAGCTTTAAAATTAGCTTCAAAATTTGTTGTTTCATTCAGTGTTAATTATTGAAAAAATTAGTAAAAGATAGACATGGACGCTCAAGACATTTAATTTTGTTAGATCACTTTAAACATTCGTAATGTTTGACACGTTCCATAAAATCGTGAGCTAAAGAGTTTCCAACATTCAGTAAAATAAGTGGATATATTCTGAGTAAATGCACCATGGAACCAATGCATAGTGCGCTCGCAGCGCTGCGCTGCTATTTTGATCGCATAGTACGATATCGAAACAACACATCACAGTGAAGGAGGAATTAGATTTACTGAATCAAAGTTATTTTTATGATTTTTGCTAAAAATAGGCTATAAATAATTTTTAGAATTACTTTGTTTACCTACATCGCATAATGTAAATATGTTGTTTTACGGTCTGTATATAAATAACAAAACCCTGACATGAAATATTTTACGATGAGTGTATTCCAAATGGGAATCCGTAGACAACGGTAGTACTTATAGCAATGGTGGCGAGTCTGCTGGAATTTTAAACTAAAATGAGGTTATTTGCCTCTCGTTCATTCTAATTTAATATGAAAGAGACAGAATGAATGTTTAGGAACGTTAAGTTAGTTAACACTTAATACGATCCTATTGACAGATTTTAATCGTCGTGTTTAAGATGCGCTTTAAAATAAAACAAATTTAAGACTCGCAATTTTAGAAATGTCAAATGACGTCACCGGTCGACTGTCTTTTTTTGGTTGTATTATAATAATTTATTTCGTGCAAAACGGAATTGGGCCCATTACCCGTTATTCAGTAGTATATGAACTACAGATATGGGGAAAAGCAGTGTGGGGTTTCATTCAAAGACCGATGCTTTATAATTTTAAGGACTGACATAAGCTGTTTTTTTTTAATAAAAATAAACCTATCGCATAAAGTTCTGAGTGTTCTTTAAATTGTACGTACTTATTTGATATAATTTAAATTTTATCAAAAAATACTGTATTAAAATATTGTATTAAAAATACATTTTGTTGAGAAAGCATATAGATACCTATCTCCAAATATTTTTTTATAAATGAAATGTTATATCGCCAAAATAGAAGGTCTCAAATCGAAACAAATTCATTGTAGTAACTTAGTTTACAATTTTATTAGACCCTGGAGTTTCTATAGATTTTTCATGTCAGGGGTGATTTGTTGCCATAACAATCGATTCATTATCCCGTTAACATTTAAATACATAATTATTTTATGCAAAAAATTATGTTTGAGAAATTTGTCGTGGATCACCATTGTTTTCATATAATATTGATACACCGTAATACCTAAACACTAATTTATGCATTATATTGATTTAGCGGCAAATGGACACATACAAAGCAATAGCGGAATGTATATTACATAAATATAATACGAATAAAATTAAAATATGTTACTATGTTCGTTGAGTCTATCTCTGTCAGCAGTTATATCATGTACAGAGAATCTCTACGTCTAAGTGCTATACAATTAAAATTTGGATGTTACATATATACCAAACTCCTTGTATTTCTCACGTGTATGATAATAAAACCAATCAACCTTTTCTACAAACCTTGAAACGGCTAATCAAAAATTTAATCTTCGTAGTTCACTACGCTCTGAACTCTTTTCATTATGCAAACATATACAAAAATAACAGCGGTACATGAAAACTGCTGACAGTCACTCTGTGGACATTGACGTAACATTGATACAATGACTTAGCGAAAGAGACCAGGAACATCGTTCTGCCCTTGTCTTTTATTTTTAATAATTATAAAGTCAATTCCATCATACTATTCATTCTTATTGACTCCTTGAACTTGACACATTGAGTTTTTTTTAATTTTATCCAACCGATGGTGTCCCTTAGAACTTACAGAAAAATTTATACGTAAGTATACAAAACTACAATAAATTCTCTTATTGAGTAGAATCAATGTAGAATCAAAATATTTAAAACAGTAATAATTATCTACAATAAATAAATAGCTTTATGCTTTTAAATCATTTTAAATTTTTAAATTCAAGTCGTTAAATATAAACATTACCAAATGTATACAAATGTCAAAAACAATTCTATCCCAGTGGTAATACCACCCACCTTTTGGCACGGCAATTCATTACATGAATCGGTATCAATATCAACGCATTATTTTTATAACAAGATAAATTCGGCTGTTCATAATAAAATGATTACGCTAATAAGCATTCTCAATATATGAGAGTAAGGATTTATCACTTGACTTTGTTAATTGGTGAAAAAATTATTGTGCGTCTTTGACAATTATATAATAATATTAATAAGGTTATAATCTTGTTAAATTATGATAATAATAGAATATTCCTCATCTAAATAATCTAAATCACTTGTTTACGCTTTTAAACGCCGCCATCAGCGCTATCAGCTAAACACGTGTCAACAGCTAATAAATATCCATACATAAACTCGACTCGATGCAGTTGTAACTCCATTTGTACATTTGTCTTTTGGTTTAATATTCCCAATTAACAAAACAAGTATATCCCTTCAAAGAATAAGGTTATGAAGCATTCTCTAAGTAATATTAATGTTACATATGAATGTAACGCTAATTCCTTAAACTATCACATGGATTGTTATTTCATTACGGAATACCTTAAAAATAAACATTCGCTTTATTTAATACATGATAGTATCATATAATATCTAAATAAATAGTCTACAGTATTTATTTTTGATGTATCTTGTGACGTTGCATATTCATGTAATGCAAATTACATTTGATGAAGATGAAACTTCTGTAGATTTTATGAATTATGTTATTATTTAGTTCAGATTAATTTGAGTTCACCGTGGATGTGAGTATACTTCGCAACGTCAGTCGAAGCTACACCTAGAACAGTGCGCAAGCGCCGCTCATCAAAATGACATTGGTTTTATGAAATACAGTTCCAGTAATTTCTGTATAAAACAGAAATTTTACCAAAATTTGTTTTACAAGAATAGTTTTCGTTAAGTTATTAAATGTACCAAATATTTTAAATGCAGATGTTTCAAATGTTTTGGACCAAACATTGGACCCGAGATGACGTCCATGTAATCCACGAAGAAGAGAAATTTGAAAGCATTGACAAATGATTGTTTATTTTTGAAAAATTACTATAGAACACTCTTCTCAGTCTCTTAAGATTCATTCCAATATTTTTCCAAAGTTTAAATGCAGATATCGGAACTCATGAGTCAGAAGTGTCAAATACAAATAACGTATAATTTAATTACAATCTACAATTATAACAACGTAACCTAAGTATGACGTATGGATACAGCGTCACTAGTATTTGTCCACATGTCCACTTGATGGTAAGCAGCGGGAGGACTCCACATGTGATTATTACTAGTGCGGTATGCGACATACTGCTAGACAACTTCACCATTGGCACAGTGTCTTTTAAAGCTGTTAAATGAAGTAGGAAGTACTTATGCTGGCGAGGAATGACGTAATAACATGCCCAAAGTCTAACTCAATCAATCTATTGATGGTACTCAAGTTAACGAACGTTTCTTGTCATGTCAACTATTTTTGCGCACCTTTTCCATATGCAACGCTTCCTCATATACCCATACGTCATATAATTAATTAATTGGTTGTGCTCAGACAACTCATACATTACTACAGAACTACCAGCATATTACGTTACACACTGATAATGACAATTGCTTTGATCAGAAGTTTATTTGCTATACATTGTTGCATGACAAGGACAATTGTCATTATTAACCCGTAGTGGATGATCGTTGTACTACGTAATATGGCTACTGGTTTTTGCAGTATATATAATATATCAGTATTTTCAAAACATCGATTGACAACATCTAATACGTACTATTGTTAATTTCTTACTATTTGAGTACGTATCTAATTATTATACAACTAAATTTTTGTTGAGAGCAAGTTTACAAATACTTCTAAAATTCACCAAAACCGGGAAATAAAATGCTAATTAAAGATGTAACACAGGAAATTGAGTTCATAGTTTTTATCTCCTTAGCATTCAAACTTCATCGAAGGGTTTGTAAATCGGAAAACTTAGCTGTACTGGTCGTCCAGCAGAACCTTCTAAAACTTTAAACTTCTTCAAACCGTGGCAAATGTAGTCAAAGGACATAAGTTTTTTAAAATGTGGCTTTTCAGATACAGCCACATTAATGGCATGCGTAGACGAGTGACTGGCTCCTTGTCTCCCGTCCAACAATACACACAGCGTTCAAAACTCCCTCGAAACTATATATTTAATTGTGGCGGTCTTTAGTACTCCCCGCTAAGTCCCTTGTCTGCGCAAGCCCATCTTCTTAATATTAAAACTCTTAACATAATCATGACACAACGTTACAATTCAATTAATTTTTTGTTCGTAACCGTCAGACTGTTAAAACACTTAAGCATGATTTGATATTTCATTCTCAATTGTTACATTAAAATAAGCTCGCGTCTTAAAAGTATTCATTGAATAAGTAAGACATTTTTATTTCAAAATAAAATATATACAGGGGTTATTAAAATATTTTAAAATAGATTCTTCGATTACGCAATGTGATATCAATAGTCAGTTAAAATATGTTGGTGGTTGTACCAATTATGTGTAAAATCACCCACAAAATAAAATCTAGTTAATCTCTTTTATTTAGATAAGAAAAGGACAAAACCATTTTTAAAAGTAATTATTCTCGGGTTGTTGTTGAAGTCCCAACACGAGAAATGTGACTTTTAGATGTAGATAAAGCCGGTAAAAATATTGTCAAATACTGAATCTATCGCTTTCATTTTGACGTATGTCATATTTCCTTTACCGCTTAACTGTTTATGGTTATGAGGTTACGTTTTAAAACGCAGTTATGATTTTATAGGCGAAAGCTCGCGATAACTTTATTTTATATGAAGTTCCTGGTACCAAACTTGGTAAAGCCTCGCAGACGAAACCTTTGAACTTGTCTCGAGGCAGAACAGAAGGAACCAATCCCAATGAGATGGACTGTACAAATTTTTATATTACTACTGTTACAAAATTGTGTACTTCCTTTATGATACATAAATAAAGATTATTATACTTAAAAAAAAAACTATATCGGCTATGGTTACATGAGTACTCGAAAAACAATTAAAACAGCGAAATGTTTGAACGACTGAACCTTGCATGCCACACGTCATCAGTTGGCAATAAAGAAAAACTAGTATATTAATCCCGGGCGCGCCACTAAAGACGCAAGCACGCTAATTTCGATATGTAAAATAAGTTCCTAAAAATTAAATATTAATTTTTATGTATTTAATTATATTAGTATTGGGACACGCCTCTACCTTTCGATGTCACTTTTCCCATATATGGGGCTGCTGGAAAAGATTTCTTAAAGAAATAAGCAGTACCTTTGTACAATTCACTGATATTATGTTGTTTCCTTTTAATTGTCTTTGTGTGTACATAAATTGTTAAATAAATAAATAAAAGAGACTTGATTGATCTTAAAAATGTAAGAGAACTTCACTCATAATCGACAATACTTAATTATGTATAGCTCTGTAATAACTTGGGCCGTTTTATTTAAAATAATTTAGTATTTAATGTAAAGCAAATCTTGTAATCTATTTTCAACGGACGGTTAAGTTATTTTCTAATTTAAATGATAACTAATAGATCATCTGTATGTGTTTAATTTGTGTTGTCCTTTTCGTATGGATACTTTATATTATATCATTTATAAAGTGGTCCGAATATATTATTAAAGTTCCATAATATTGCACATAATCATGTTCCAATATTCAAAATAAAATATTAATTACAGTTTGATTTTGTAAACATCTCAAAAATATATTAAAATAACATCATAAGATGAACTACAAAAAATTTCGTAGAAAATATTTGTGATGTGACGTTTAATGCATATAAGGATAAGGTTCTAATCAAAATGATATGTAACCAACTAGCTGTACCACCCTACATCCGTTCGCGAACAAAAGGGGAAGGAATTCTGTCAAAATAATATATTTTTTTTAATTCAGTATCAAGTAAAATTGTAATAAGAGAAAACATTAGGTATTGCTCGAACCAACAATTTTTTGGTTACAAAATTCTAAACTGATTTCATTAATTTAACAAGATTCCGTTCCCTTAACTGCAAATTGATTATACGCATATACAATGTTCATGATGGCATTTTGACCGTGCATGTGATAGGAAGTCGGGCCTGCCATAGCCCAAAACATTTTTTAAGAACCATGAATGTGTTGGAGAAAGTTACTGCACCTGACTGAAGTTTACAACATTGCCCGTAAACTGATAAACTATACGTTATCAATAATTTAATATAAACGAAAAATTTCAATGGATATATTTTTCGAAAATATGTTTTTTTAAATAACAGTGTGGAAACGAGGAATGATAAAAATATCTCGTGGAAATTCTTTCATTAATCTATATATTTATTTATTGAAATTATTCACCACATTCTTATGTAATTTCCATTTGCTGGTTGAAAAGTGAATTTTCACGCTTGTTTTAATGGAACCTGTTTTATATAAAGGAGACGTGTGCCGCGTGTTGTATATATATCGGTGGACGTTAAGGATTTATGCTTCCGACTTCGTACCACATTAACACGGCGCATTTATGTTAGTTAATATCTTAATATACATAGTTTAATCGAAAATCACATTACAAAACGAACCGGAATATGCTTATAAATATGTAGGTACATAAAAATACCAGTCACTGATATATCAAGTGACGATCACGCGAATCGTTCACACAGCAGTCATCTTAACGGCGGCCTAACTTTATATTTAATAATTGCTAATTATAAACTAAAATAATATTTACAAATAATTTAAGTATTAAGTACGTAATCACATAAATTAATTTTCAACTCTTTGGTTTAAACTAAAAATAATTTAACGTAAAAGGTATACATAACTACATACAAACTAAAAAACTGTAATAAATAAATACTGGATTCCTAAAGTTATTCTAATACATTTTAAGATAAAATGCCAATAAAATTAATAGACGAAATTGATAAAACGCAGCAACCGCTTTTGAGATTGTTTTAATTTTGGAACAAAATGAATGTCTTTGGTTTTTTGAATTATCAAAGAAAAAAGTAGGAAAGTTCGCAAGGGCGATAAAACTATTTGCAATTTTTTTTATTTGCAAAAGATATATTTAAAAAAAGGTTAGCTTAAGGATTTATGAAAATAGAACTGGTCGCTTGCAAATGGCCGCCGCCCACGATAAATTAGCGACACAACATGAACTCTTAATTTAAGACTACTGGTCGGTTCAGTTCTAAGCTTAGGTGTCGCTGGCGGCGGAGGGCTGTTTGATGAGGTCGAAGTCGCGGCCGACGCTTGCTTGCGCCTTGAGCTTAGGTTTGTCGTGCGTTGGCGCGTGACCGTGGCCGTGCGCCTGCACTGGGGCGTGCGCGTGCGCGTGCGCGTGACCGTGGCCGCTCTCCACCACGCTCACACCATGCTTCTGAGCGTGAGCCACGGCTTCCTCTTCTTCTTCCTCGCGGAATTTGCGGTTGTACCAATGCAAGCATATGCATCTGTGAAAGAAAATTTGTGTGTCGTTACATCTTGGAAAAATACAGTCGATTTTGATTTAAAGTTACTTGGTACAGATAATTGGGCCGATCTCATGTACTTTGTATTTTAGTTTGCATGTTTGTAGACTAGTGTGACCCATCCAGACAACAAAATGCATGGTGTCAGTTGCTTCGTTTCCGTAATCGAATCAAGAGCGTTCGAATGACTACGCAAGTGAGCTCCTGATCCTTATTCTCCCCTGCTCATCTCTTAAAGTTTATAGATATATATGCGGGATGTTCTGGACTGAGTACTGACAACATCAAAATATTAGCACGACTTCTGAATGTAAGATTGAACTATCTTTAATTGGCTGTTTTATAAATACACTTAAATTAACTAATTAATTAATTTTTGGAGATGTTGTCGTCTAAATATTCCATTTAATTCTTAAGGGTCTCTGGTGAACAGACCAGGGTTAAGTGGATGATTTTTAATTAAAAATCAATTCTGTATTAAGTAATTTGGTTGCTGTCAAAAAGAGGGGTTATAAATTATTTCTAGGGAATATAAGGAAAGTATTTCCCTGTCTGTGTGGTCTAGTGGCTGAGACCATCTATTTCAGATCTAGAAGTCCGGGGTTCCATTGCCATAGGAGGCTGACCTATTTGAATAGAATCTATACGCATGCTCTGGCTTAATGTCGACTAACTTGACGTTTTAAAAGTCAATCTAACCTTTCTTCTTGTAGTGTTTATGTGGTACCTTAGCAGCCAATCTGAAAAAGCTACACTTCATCAATCATAACTTCCCCACCACTTATTCTTTCCGAGACTTGCACTCGACTTAAAAGTCTCTTTCGGGAGTACTCTCGCCAGATAATAACAATTATTTTGAGGACATTATTGGGATATCTATATATATAATAATTCATTAGAATAAATTTTAATAATTTAATAATAATCTGGAATAAAAATATTACATAATCAACACAGTTTTTGTTATATGTGAGAGAGAAAAAACAGATAATTATGTACTAATAAATATAAAGTCAACAATATAATTGTTAATTCACATTACTTTTATACGCTCCTATCGTAGAATAGAATTCTTTATTGCACCACTAAACCTTTATTTAATTATATTTTACAAAGTTTTGTACGTAAGACTGAAATTTGTAAGTCTGTCGATTCTCAAGACAACCCGGGTTTTTTCCGACAAATTCCGAACGTACACACACGAGTGTCAACCGAGTGACAAGTGGTCTTCAATATAAGTGTGCTAAACTTCTAACACAAGAAAGCAGGTTTCCGGTCCCGTATTGGTACAGGTGAGTAAGTACCGAATGTTGTAGGCCTCGTAAGAAAACCATGGGCGTAGAGAGATTATTATGAACCCTGCATTATTTATATTTTTATTACATGCAAGGTTTGTTGGCGGGAGATTAATAAAATGATTGTAACTTGCAGCCTAACTAATTAAATTAAATGCGACAAGAAACAATACCACGATCCAGATTCCCTTAACGTCATCTTTTGATGTATAAAGAACTATATTTTATATTGCCCTTAAGTTATTTATGTTACAACGAACGATGTACTCTTAGCATTGGCAACTTTCATCTAGTGTAAAGAGCGTGAAAGTGAAGATATGGAAAATACTGTATTAGACTTTTAGTTATTTAAACAAAATATTCGAGCTTGATGGACTTATGTTTTATTGCAGAAATATTATATGACAATCAAGGAAAAAAACAAGTAAAAAACTATGACAATTACATACATTAAAAACTGTCTATTACATAAACCATGGAGTTCTTAACATCTAGGGTCCAATAATTCGAAAAGTTGTTTGTTTCCATTATCGAAACCAGAGCGTTCGAATCACTGCGCCAATGAACACCTCTATACATTGTTTGATGCAAATAATATACTCCTAGGGTACCTATAGTCGCCAACCGAATTTTGGCTGTTTGGCAAAGAGTCACGATATCTTCATGCGTAAAGTAAGGGTAGAAACAGATTAGATATACAAGTTTCTTGTATATCTAATGCAGGTACAACATTTAGCAATTATTTTTGCCTGCTCCTGCTTTTTATTGAAAACCTAAGTGGACTTACAAATTCAACAACGTTACGCGGAAAGTGCTTATCGAAGACCCATAATATATATAGCTACCATAATATACCCTAAATCACCAGGGCGTGGTTGGTTCACCGAGCTCTTTTCAATTTGCTAAGTAGTATACACTACCATTATAGGATTAGCTTTGAAGATTCCATTGAAAGGATCACTTTGTAAGAAGACTGAACATGTTATAAACATAAACAAGAATATTATTCGGTAAACCGAAGAATAATTTTGACAAAGGGGTCTTTTACGCGAAATAGTTTGGGAAACCCAGTGCTAGTTGAACACAACTACTATCAACGTCTTAATTCGATTAACACTTTCACTAGGAGTGAACGTAATTCGATAGAAGAATCAGCTACACGATTAAGAGCTACGTACACGTGCCACTTCCTCGTAAATTTCTTACGGATACGAATACGAATATTCAGTCGAATGGTTCACCAGCTATTTGGCGGTCTGGCTTAGTTGCTATCCGGACTAGCACTAACGTCGTTAAAGACTTGCATATTTACCTCGCTCTACCCTAACTACTACATTACTATCAAATACTGAATTGATTTCGTCTTTAATGGATTCAAACTGCCGTATACTTTGGTTCTTGGTTCCCATTAAGTAAAATAAAAAACAGTCCCGATAGAGGACTTTGTCTCTTTTCTCTAACTTTATATAGGATTAGGTTATAATGGTTATAGATATAGATATGTATATAGATAGGTTATAAATACACTATGAAACTAAAATTAAGTTATCTGCCCCTCTTTCGTTCAACTTAAAAGGAGAGAATGACGAAATATCAAGTTAGCTCATACTTTAATCAATATAAGCAACATATTTATGGATGCATACTAAAATAATTCAAATTGCTTTAAAGTAGCCATTTTAGAAACGTCAAATGACGTCATCGGTCTCGCCTTTTCTGGTCGGTTTGTAATAAACGAGAAGCACGAATTTAATTTTAAAAAGGTTTACTTTATTACTGTAACATCACTAAAATTAAACTATTACGCACCTCTTTACAGTTGACACACCTCTTTTTTAGTTACGTTAGAATCGTATTTAATTCATTTTGGGTGAAGCGTCACTTTAGCTGTATCGTTTACTTTAATAAAAAAGTATTGAACATATGCTGCGTTTTATTTTCGACCATATTGATTGCATGGAAGGTATCCTGCAAGTTTTAGGAAGCATCTCCCTATTTTAAGATAAAAATTAAAAGATATTTTCCTTGTAAAGTTGATTGAATCTTAAATACACAGAAATTGATTCTTAAAGTAACACAAGTCTGCGTAAGAACCAATAAGAACTCTAAAGTTATAAAATTGTACGAATTCCGTTACATAAGTTTTATTGGTAACTAGAATTCTATGAGGTTGCTCATGCCCACGTGATGTCGCTTACATAAAGGTCAATCGTTAGACTACGCACTAACAAGTACACTACATGCAAATTTGAACAGGGAATTTAACCCCAGATCCGAAGTAGATATGTCTCAGCCACTAGACCATAGAGGCGGTTAATTTAATGTTCATAGATTTTAATTTCTTATTGCATTTGAGACGCACACTTATCTCTGGTGCTATTGCTAAACAATAAAGTACAGTTAGGTTGAAAAGGATAAATAGGAAAGACTGTATGTGATGTGTGAGAAAGTAAAAGGCAAAATATAGAGCGGTACTTACGTGTAGTACTTACGTGTTTTTATTTCCATTAATAATAATATAATATATATAAAATATATAATATATATATTATATATATAATATATATATTATATATATATATATATATATATATATATATATATATTTCCAATTTATAATTTTATAAATTAACACAGATGACAAATGGAAATAAAAACAAGGTGACAATGACAAGGGCAATTCAAAATGTAAAAACAATAAAAAAATATAACATAACAAAACCAACTAGAAGGAGTTCGCAACAAGGTATTAGTGACCCGGTGACCTTTGAGTGAGTTATATACATCGAATGAACGCCATCTATCAAAAATTATCTGAATTGGATATGTAGAATGTGCGTTTGAAGATTTTCCATGCCAAATTACCACTAAAAATTTAAATTTATTAGCTATTATTTAAGATTTTCCTTTTTATTTGCCCCTGAATATTCAACCCTGAATCAAACCGAATAAAACACAAAAAAAAATTAATTGGTCTAGTCTTTCTTGAGTTTTTACAAGACTAACGAACATCAATTCATTTTTATATAAAAGAAAGAAGAAGTCAAAGTCAATTCAATTTTTTTATTCAACTTTCGTACATATATTACTTATTGAACCTAGATCTCAACCTGTTCGGAAATCTTTCAGGGTGTCTTTATTTGACAAGAAAAGGTAAGAAACTCAAGCTAGTCGCACGTGTAAATAATTAAACTATGAATGTGAAATTAAAAGCATAAGAGAGATAGAGTGTGTAATTAAATTAAAATTTTCACAATTTTGTTACAAAATTTGCAATTTCCGAACAATTTTAAAAGTATAAAGTCACATCCTTAAAAGTTTTGTTTACTTTATTCTGTTATGGAAAATGGAATTTTAATAAGTGTTACCTTTTTTTTAACTGCGTACAATAGAAAACAGCATTATTAACTTGTTTTGTGTTTCAAAGATAGCTCCTTAGTATAAGAAGTGATTTTATGCTATTACCAATTTTTACCAAGCAGTGCAAGATTTTTTTCCATTTCCTTTACCTTAAAACACCGCCTATGACGCCAGTTCCCACGAGCGCTCCGCCCGCCCCCATCAGGTAGTACCGATGTTGCGCCGCCTCTGCCCCCGGTGAGAGCTGCACGAGCCCTACAACCAGCACCACGATACCCAGTAGCAGAGATCCCACAACCGCATGGAGGGCGGCCACCTGGAAGAATATAGATAGATAGAAATTCTTAGAAGGAACTGAAAATGTATACAAGATGTTAAAACCATAGTGAGTATATAATATTCATCGTTTTCCAGTGGTCAAAAAACCATATAGTTATTAAATACTACAAAAAAGAAAACAGTAATTCTAACAAAATTTTAACGGTCAAAGTAGCAATTGTTTTTAGCAAATACGAGTAGTAAAAATTCTCATCAATATCGACTAATAACCATTAAACAGCTAACATTATAAAATTTATCTCGTAAACATAGTCAGTGTTCAGGACAATCAAAATTATAAAATCCAAACATTGTAAAAGTTGTGGTCTACTATTACACTGGCAACACTAAAAAAAGTAGGTAGAAAAAATATTTTAATAATAGCAACATTTCTCTTCTTATGATACGATAAGACAGATTGGCATTTTACATTGTTTTTCTATAAATGTTATTTCTTTGGAATAAAGATTTGTACTAAAGAACAGAGCGTGGAATTTGATTTGAAACCTTTTTACGACGAGTATCCCAGATACTTAAATCAATCATCACGGAAAAACTAAAGACGAAATTCGTTCTTTTCGTAAGTTACTGTAGTAGCTAGATGGTAAGAAAGGAATAATAGAAGATACTATGTTGAAGTTCACAAATCGAGATATTGTCAAATATGGTATGTTATCGCTGTAACTATGGAACGTATAATAAAGAATTGAATTGAATTGAATTCACTTTGGATAATAAAGAACATTGTCACTGTGACAATTATTGGTGCAGGAAAGTATGTTAAAGTGAATGGGGTTGCTATCGAGACTGCAGTTGATCAATACAAAAACATTTCAAAATAATAAAATTGATTTGTTTCCCATAAACAATTCTTATACCTTCCCACAGACGTAGAGTTCGTTCCGCAGCCGGTGCTGGTCTGGTGACGGCGTAGCGTCGGTGTCAGGCATCCTGCCGAATTGAAGCTGCAACTGTGACGGCCTCCTTCTCTTCTCTGCACGCCTGCGTTCGTGGCGCACTGCCACCGCCGGCATTGCGCCTATCATTTTGGCTGCGCACAAAAGAACAGGTTTAATGAAAGTTTCCTGGTCGTTTAAAGCTGCGCCAAAGGCAAAAAATATTATAGCCATTACGTGAAATGGCACGCTGCGAAATGAGTATGAAAAACTAGGGCTAAAGCAGTGAGGAGGAAATATTAGTCGGTATAATTACAGGGGATAGTAGGGGTCTGCACAATATTAAGACACCTGCTATATGTCTTTCAAGAGATTACCTAATACTTCATCAGGTCGAAATAGATCATCTGTTTATTTGAAATGATTTTACATGGAATTTACTTTTTTTTTCATAACATCACAGAAATTGAGTCGACTCCGCCTGATGGTAAGCAGTAGTTGAAGTCCTCATTCTCCTATAGCTAGAGCAGCATGCCACATATTGCCCCAGACATCACCAGCGTGCGCAACCCAAAAGTGTCTTTCGGAATCAATAGTCGGAATACATACTTGTGCCGAATGATAATTGATAGTTCAGATTTATTCAGAATAACTCTGCTCACTTCAGTTGTCCTGAGGGAAGGGGGGCAATTGATAGAGGGCGAGATATCACGATGGTTTCCAATTTTGCAATTTTAACATATAATCAAGGTTCCACCCTGAGGCAATATATTACGCCACTGTCATTTGTTTTCACAAGCCGGCAGACATGTTCTGTTTATTCAGGGTGGTAAGAAGTACTTTACAGAGCGACATAAATATTCGTTCCAATATAAATGGTGGAAAGGCGTGGAGACTACGGAGAGAATTTTAAATAAAAGTAAGTTGAATTTCTTCGACAAATAAAGAGAACTTCGTCGTCTGCCAATGGACATGGAATTGATAATCTCTAGGCTAAATGAATAATAAAACACTAAAGGTCTAACTAATATAACTTACAAGCCATTCTTTAATTTCAACAATATTTTTTACTATATTCCGAACCCTAGGATTCAATTTTAGCACCTTCGAAACAGAACTGATAAAACGAGATGAATTAAACTAAAATTAAGTTTTACAGTGTGTGTGTGTGTGTTTGTGTGTGTGTAAAAAACAAACAAAATATGTGACTTTATTTTCGTGTTTAAATCGAAATATAAAGGAGACAAGAGATATTGTGGATTAAATTTCAAAAAGTACTCACGACGCTGATTGTCTCTAGGCTGCAATAAAGACTGGAGCATATCTGAAACAACATTTAGTTATGTTACATATTTCATAAGAACTTATACATGAGAACCTTTCATTCTTCTCTGTATATGTCATATAGGGTGTACACATTCACTCTAAGACTCGGCGAAACGTGTTCCGCAGCCAACGCGAACATACATTGTGCGAGTAAGCAGCCGCATTCATGCAGTCATGCGTGTTTTAAAACTCGCCTAGTCACTCGAGCGAACACAGCGGCGTGAGAGTTGAGTCGGTACTTTTAAGAGAAAAGGCTATTGCCTAGTTTAACATAAATTACTGTTATAAATATAGATTTTTTGCACTATTTGTTACCATAGGTAGACTAATTATTACTAGTAGTCGTGTTGTCGTGATATACATTTTGAGTTATATGATAGCTAGTGTAACATGCGACATACTGCCATAGCCGCCGCCATCTTGCCGACCCAAAAGTGTCTTTTCATGCCTTTTTTGAAGGTACGTAAGGTACGTAAGGTACGTACGGTATCCCTGCAGTACAAAGCAATACGATTCCCG
Organism: Acentria ephemerella; assembly: GCA_943193645.1. Taxonomy (NCBI): domain Eukaryota; kingdom Metazoa; phylum Arthropoda; class Insecta; order Lepidoptera; family Crambidae; genus Acentria; species Acentria ephemerella. Next base: position 1,111,173 of record OW971886.1, on the reverse strand, counting down.
GTAAGGAATTCCACGCTCTTGCTTTGGGACAAAATAGTGATAAATTCCCTTTGTGCGTATAGTAGGCGTTGAGACAGGTATGGTCAGGAATGGTCTTGAGACACCCAGGTGTTTATTGTGGCTCCATAAATTTTCGGCTTACAAGCCAAAATGTAACAAAATGCTGCCTACGGCTGCCACCCTATAGCGGAAGTTAATTCTACGGCATTTTGCAAATTCAACTATACTTAATAGAATATATCATTTAAAACAATTTCACTTTTAGAGTATTAATTTGTTATAAGTGTATGGTCCGACTGTTTATCCAAGATTGCAAAGTTGTCTTTGGTATATTGGCTGTATGGACTTTGTTTCTTTGTAAAAAAAATTAACAGCAAAAAGACTGTAGAAAATTTAAACCAACTATTGAATAATAAATAAATATTCTAAATATAAATCTCGAAATTTTATTTTCTTCTTTGGCATAAACCCTAAATAAAAGGTTTAACTAAAATTCAATCTATTAAAAATAATTAAAGTTGTTATTTTTTCCAAACAAATAGAAAAATTTGCAAACCTTTAAACATTTTAGTTTATGTAATGATGAACGTGCTTCCTTCTTGTAAGCAGTGACGGCCCACCGGTGGTCTCGTTCCATTAAACACAGCTTTTTTACCTAGTACACGGCCTCTAAAAAATTGCATTGTCAACACTGATTGCTATATAGTTTCTACATAATATACATAAAGAGAAATATATTTTTTTTTTGATTAGAAATTGTGACTTCTTAAAAAATTATGCTTCATCAATTGCTTATACTAAGAGATTCACAAATGAATTTAAATTCGTTTCGTTTGTATATGCTTTTACCCAATCTCTTTCCAACAACAAAAACAAGGTCGACTACACCGCACCGAGAAGCGTTGTGTTCGCATCTATACCTACGAATCGCCGCACGCACACAATGACGATTTTCAGGACAATAGCGAGCGTGCTTTTTTGAGTTTGTGTGTTATACCAAGTATACTGTTCCTCATTTCAATAACGTTTTAATATAGGTTTAATTTTAAGGCATTTTGAATGCATATATTTGAATTGGACCATTATACAAATTTAAACACTTAACTTAAACCTACCTTGAAATCTACCTTTCTCCTGTATAACCTAAAATTTTGTTGTGCCCGACAGGGTCCATAGTGTCATTAATAGTCTTAAGATTCATATAATGGAACGCAAAATAAAGAATTGAATTGAATTGAATTGAACATTTATTTCTCATAAAAACAATATTACAGTCCATTTAGAATGAGATCCAAATTATTATTAAGCTTATATAATAAATTTGTGTCACTTGAGGATTGTTAGCAGTCATAACATTATAAGTTATTGAAATATGGAAATGATATGAGTAAAGTAAAGAATTCCATTCGATATTCATTTGAACTAGGATTAACATATAAAACGGCGTATCTCCTATGAATATGAATCGGAATATGCAGATTCCTTGCTTATTGAAATGGCTTGTCACTTCTTTTCAGCCTATTTATTTGATTCATCTATTTCTAGGCATGTGATTACATAAACAAACAAATTGTTAAGCTACTTAGCGCAGATCATTCACAGTTTTGTATTATTTAAAGGTCTTTCATTAGTATTATAATTTATTTTCATTTCATTTCATTTTATTACTCATTTCAAAAGAATGACAATTTGTATACATATAATTGGGATGTATTGAAACCAAAACTAAATATTGTATATTGTATGTTAGTCTATTATATAAATAAATAAAGTTATATTTGGGGGTCAGCCTGCGAAACGGTTTTTGTGTGATTGGTAACTTAAAATGATTTTTTATTTACTTACAGAAATCAACATATTATTGACTAATAACATCAAACTTTTAGAATTATAAAAAAGCAATGGGTTTTATATTTATTACTAAACATTTTAGATTTTTCAAAGCTTGGTAAAAAGGTCTATGGATATTCCAATCAATATGTTTTAAAAGGGGTAGCTATAGCTCTCATTAGTGAGGGTCCAAGAGACTAGTTCTTGCCCGTGACATTTAGTTGAAAAATGTCTTTATATCATCATCAATGTGTTTCCTGAATGAATTGTTTGCCATTATTTACTCCCCCTTCTTTTGCTATTGCGTCGTTGTGGTCCAAAGCGGTCGTATACTACACGAATTCAGAGAAAAAGTTTTGTAAGCATAGATCTAGATCAAGGTCGCAAGCGTCCATGCGCTTTAGCCAAATTTTTAAACTGTTTTCTTCAAATATCTATCCACCATTCGACTCATTTATCTAACTATGCGATATTGTATTGTTCTAGGATAGTATTAAGCTGATATATACGCATGTACTATTTTATCATGGGTTTTAATTAACTTTATTAACGTATTTCTTTATATTCATATGCCGTGGAAATTCTATTTTATGATTAAATGGCCGCCTCAAACCAACTAGGTCAGGTAGTCGCTCGCAATTCTAGGCTTGACAAGAAAACTATCTTAGTTTTGATAAAACGGAGATGCAGAACTTTTTAGATGAAAATCTCTTTGTTGGAGTACTTTTGTTGTAACGTTAAAAGCTTAAATTCAATTTAAAATATTCTTAAGAAAATTTTAACTAAAAACGTTTTGAAAATAAAAATAACTTATTCTAGTGTATGATACTGTTAAAAGGTGGACTAATTGTTCTAAATAACTATTAATTTAATATAATTTGAACTATGAAAAAATAAAACAATAGTTTTCTCTGGTGATCTTCTGACGTATATTATTATTTTTTATTTACAAAATGACAACTATTCTCTGTGGTCTAAGGAGGTCTTAACAGATACAATTTTCAAGTAACTTATTTTTTTCCACTAGTTATTGAAATCGGTGCTTCTCTTTATTTTTACTAAAACAACTTAGCACCAACTCCAAAACAGTGATTATATTGTTGTACAACACAAGAATACGTTTTTTTACATTTTTATTGCATTTTTTGTTTTACAATATTTATTTAGTCATTATTTTATTTTTATTTTCTTAATTTAGGGAATCTGTAATTCGATTTCATCAGAACATAGACTCATAGATCACCAAACTAGAAAGGGACAATCTCGCAATATTAAGATGCTCTTCCAAAACATCCCATACAGTATTTTGGTTCATTTTATTCATCTTAGAATTAGAACATTATCAACGTAGTCGAAGTCAATTATATACATATTATAAGGGATCACTTTAAAACTACTTATATTTTATAGGATTGTTATAAATAACACAACAAAAATTGGTATTTACTTTATTAATTAATAAGTGTCATAATAAATTGAGTGTAACATAATTTTACGTCTAATTAATATGGAATGATGTGACGAACATTTAGTGTCTATTTAGAACGAAAGTTAAAGATAGAAGTGTACTTTCATTAGCCCTTAATTTTAATAAAATCTTATAAATTCATGTAACAAACCCATGTCTGCAAAAAGTATTGAATTCTAATGAAAAAGTAACAGTTTGAATACGATTTTCTCTAATAGCAAGTTGATTTTTCAAATAGGATCGACGTTGAAACATCGTTAACTTATTATTTAATTTATATTAAGCGAAGACAGCACGAAATCAATAAAGACAACTTACTTTAGCCTTGACAGTTAAAATTATACAAAGATTAAAATTATATATTACAAAGACAGCACAGTGCAATGTTCAATGTGAGTCGGTACTTAAACCTAATGCTTGTATGTTCATTTACAAAGCTCAATAATTTTCATAAGTAATAGTTTCCTCTAAGTATTATGGCCGTTAAAATTAACGTAATCATAATAACTGGGCAGATAACAATTTAAACGAAGTTTTTTATTTCGTTAGCATTTACAAAACATAAAACTTCGTTTAAATTGTTGCAAATCTCGAACAACTGGAACAAACAGTAGTATCAATTGAAAGTCAAATCCTGTATTCATATGAATCTTCCAAAAAGAAACATGGTTTTTTTTTTATAAAACAAACAAAATGGCCGCTAGTAAACGGCGACTGCTCTTGAAGGAAACCATTACTGAAAAAACATTCTAAATTGCCGTAAAATGGTCGAACACGTTGCCTTTCATCGAATAAAAAAGACACAAACTTACATACGTCACAAGTTTTTGAATCCAATGTTCATAAAATTATAGTGCTATGCATTAAAGTGTATACATTAAAAAAGGCGCAAAAGCGTTTATAAAAATGTATTTTCACGACACCGAAATTGTTTTAAAATACACCTAACACATTTTGAGCTCACAACATCAAAACCTTTATTCTTAATAAAAATCTACTTTCACACACGGAAATCAAAGGCTACTAAAATGATAAATTTAGTTTATTCACACGAATCACAGTGACCATTTCACGCAGGTAGTAGTACATCTTGCATGTATTAAGCATCCCAGATGAAGCCAGTTGCTAATTTCATTGCTTTCCATAAACAAACCCAATGGAGCTTCCTAAATTATTTATTGTAGACTTTATTTCATTATAATTTAAATTAAAAAACGACATTAGCTTGGATGCTTCAAATATTATTGAAAACTCCGTACTTACTTAAATTTAACGTGAAGTAATAAAAACGTATCACCTAACATGATCAAAGTGGTTGAAAATTCAGTGCCGAGGGGCTTGGTCACTAAATGATACCTTATTTTGATAGCATTTCCAACATTATATTTTTATATTTGTTGAATGGTTCTTCTCTTATGCTCTCAACATACCATTTGCTCTTGATTTGTACAGGGTAGGCTACGAGCGTGTATTCTTTCCGTTACCCCTTACGTGTTACCGTAGCACTATGAGCGTCTACTAGCTACGGTAAATACTTACGTATTACCGTAGCTTGTAGATGCTACGAGCATTACGAGAGTCTATTAGCTACGATAACCACTTACGTGTTACCGTAGCTTTTAGACTCTCGTTGCAACACGTAAGATTATTTGACATTTGCAAAAATAACTACATGTTAAAAAAGTAATTTATATATTACTTATTTTTCTATACAGTAAGTACTTTAGTAGTATTGTTTGGTACATAAAAGTGTTTTCTTAACTCGAGTTTGGCTTTAATAGTTTATTTTAATTAATTTTGGCTACGTACCAACTATTTTTATTACTTCAAGTATAGAAAGAAAAATATGTTAGAAAGACTGTTAATTTTTATTAGATTGATATTAATTATGAATTAAAACTAATAAATCTGTTTTCATTCCATATCATTATTACTAAACAATACCGGAATAGTAAATACAAGTTTTCTCGTGAATTATACATACCATTAGACCATTAGATTTGATATTAAACATTTCTTTAGCTTTACATGGGATGTTCATCACTTTCTGTTTACTTTTGCAAGTCTTAATTCTTAATTATTAGTAGTAGTAATTTTATTTTGTTGATAATTTTAATAAAGAACATTTAAAATAGATAGATAGGTATAACATTAGTATTAAAATGTAAATTAACTCATTTGAATATTTACATATGGATTCTTATATAAAAGTAGTATAGGCACAAGAATTTTTATAATAAAATAGGAATGGTAAACGGATATTGATCACTACTTCCGTATTAATATAATAATTAATCAAGTATAAGAAGAGATATTGTGACTCTATAATATCACGTGAGCGTAGAAAGCAAATGTGGATAAATTCTAAAAAATAGTTACCGTTCCTAAAGTGAATTATCTGAATTTTATTAGTGAAACCTTCAGTTTGCGTTGCAACAGATCACTTTTTTTTAGGGTGGAATGAACTCCAATTTACGATTTATTGAAGCCATAAAAATATAGATTGACACACTCAAGGTAATTAAAATTCATATGATATTTTCCGTTAAAATTTCGCAATTAATACCGCCTTATACTACAAGTATAGGGAAAACTCGTAAATCATAATAAAACACAATCTTTGTTAAAGTATGCATTCTAAGTAATTTTTACAGAACCGTCGGTTGGCAAGTCCGACTCTCACTTGTTCGATTTTTTGCTAGAGCTAGCAGTCAAGGCTAGTTACAGTTCCAAAACACACATCAAAACGATCTAGGTTTTAAGATTTTTCTACAATTTTCAAAACCATTTACGTGATGACAAATACTTCAGAGATAATTATCTGTCAGTTGTTAATTAAAGTCAGTTAAGTACTGTATTATCTATGTGGCTTTGTAGTATTTCAATGTGACTTCCTCCTGTCGCCTAATTTAGAGTGAGGTGTCCCTAGATTCGTATTCTTCTCCGGAGTTTTCTTAAGCAAAAATTAATGGACCATTATACAAATTTAAACACTTAACTTAAACCTACCTTGAAATCTACATTTCTCCTGTACAACCTAAAATTTTGTTGTGCCCGACAGGGTCCATAGTGTCATTAATAGTCTTAAGATTCATATTATGTAACTATGGAACGCAAAATAAAGAATTGAATTGAATTGAATTAATAAAAACTACTTTAACGAATAGTAAACTTATTAGGTATATAAGTTTAAATAAATTTAATTTTTAAATAATTTTTAAGAAATTTTCTTTGAGTAAAAATAATAAAAGACGAACCAGTATGCAATGCGTCCGTAGTAGTGAACTTCCTAAGTGAACCACAAACATATAAAAAAATATTAATTATTAATAGTTTCTTTTTAAAATTTTGTAGCAAAAAAAGTGATCTGTCAACTGAACAATATTCTAATTACGTGCCTTTTATTGTATCCTTAGTAGGTATACATGATGTTATAACCATATTATACAATACAAAACTGTAAAACTATGGACTTATAGATTATTTAGCACAAAATATTTATGGAAACGTTATTACTATTTGGTTTTGACTTACTTGTTTATGTATATAAAACGAGATCATATTTGAAATACTTTATATTCCATTAATTTGTAAAGTACAGTCAATATTAATAATGTCATCACTTTGACAGCTCGTAACCTTTTACGGTTATTTGGACTATCAAAAGTGATTTACCGACTCAAATGACATACTTTTGATGACTGTATAGTTACAGGAGATAGTATATACTCGTTAGTGAAGCCTTTGTTTTTTTTTCCAAGTTTTTAACAATTTAGGAGTTTTTTTTCCGGATTGTGTTTCAGTTTGTATTAGCCGATGTTTTGTCTAGGTATAAAAATATGCTATCTGCTGTAAATAAGACCGGTTTAAATTGAAACCTGTGTATTTTATTGCTTGGCAAATGTCTACCTTTTTATTTATTGCATTTAAAAGTCAACATTGAAATAAACAACGAACATAAAAAGAACATTTAATGAAAGAAATCTTTTATTAAAACTAAAATAAAACAAAAACACGTATTTATTATTATATTTAAAGTTATAAAGTTCATTTTAATAGTTGATCAAAAATCAGCAGTCTTGAGATATTAAATAAAGGTTATTATTGATTGATTACAAAATAAATCACGTCACAATACACAAATTTCAAAATAACGGTTGTATTTGAGAAACTTCCACTCGATAAACTTTATTAACACACAAGCTAGCTTGTTCTAGACATTTAATAGGATTAAGAATATTCTACTTAAAACTATCTTATAAATAATTAATTAGTCAGTGCACAAAACATATTTTTTTCTACTATAAGGAATGATGGTCAACTCTTGAACAAGAAATGAATAAAAATATATTAAATCATATAAAAGAATAAATGTTATTAATTAAAATACCGAAGTTCATGGTCATACGAGTTGCGTAGTTACGCGTAGTAGCGTATAATGCCCGCGAAAAACATGCGCAACTTTGTAGCCCCTCGCTTCCCCGCCTCATGTGTCCGCTGGGAGTCCATGACTTTATTTTTAACTCATTCGATGAAATATAAAGCATAATATTCTTTTCTGTAAATATATAATTTCGAATAAATGTGCACTATATAAATAATTATCATTTATTTTTGTTGAGAAAATATTTGAAATTACATTTTTTTCATCAATCAACAGCACGTAGGTGCTAAATCAAAGAAGCTCTCTTAATTTAAAACACTGAATTTATTATAATAACTTAAATTTGTGCAAGCTGTCTCTTTCATATAGCAAGATGAATAAGTCACGCCATAAATATTCCTCGCTGGTTAAAAGAATTATCAGAATTAAAGAGAAATCACGCTACAAACGCCGCGTTCCTTATAACTTAAAATAGTTAAATTACAGAACCATTATTACTACTTGTCACACCAAGTTATACAGAGTACTATTGAACAATTATTGGTCTGAGAGCATCATCTGGACCAGCTTACTACAATTAAGATTCAAAAAGCCTCAGGATATCAAATTACAATATGGTTTCTGTTTAGATTTTATAAACAATGTGTAGTTAGTTCACTCGTACTGATGGTAAATAATCATATAAATAAATATTGTATTTATTGTTTAGAACTAGATATTCGTAATTGTGTGAGACGAAACTGTAAAGAAATAGTAATAAATATACTTATTAATTTTTAAATTTACTATGACTATGATTTATCTGTACATAAGCTAATTATAGAAACTCACTATGTTCATATTAAATATTGCGTGATTAGTGTATAAGAGAGTAGTTTCAAAAAAATTATACATATTAATCATAAATATAATCACAGGTCGACTTTTTGATATAACTTTATTGAAATTGAGCAAGAAATTAATGATACCTCTTTAAGTCTTAGGTTGGACCAGAACGGACCTGGTGAATTGCTCGTGTAGAACCCCGGTTACCCCCTTGAAGGGCAAAAGAGTTACCGGGGAGTTTTAGTGGGTATTCTCAGCGCCGCTCTATAGAGGTACTGAGTGAGCCCCCACACACGCCCGTCGCTTAGCCAGTGGCGGGTAGGCCCGTAAATGGATTCCTCCTCGTAAAAATAGGTTGGACCAGAACGAGGATTCTACTGGAGTTGGCATATCCATGACTTAGTAAGGGCTATCAGGCTGGATGCCGAAAGGAAGTGCGAAAGAACTTACCTGCTTTAATATAAAAAAAATATTTTACATTAAAATCTTAAATAAGTTACACAACAAGAAAACTAATTTTAAATTACATATTTAATAAATTTACCTACATATTACATGTTTTTCAAATATTCTCCCAACAGCATCAATTCACATATAATTTAAAACGACAAAAATTGTGCTATTACAATATACAATACTTGTGAAACAGTTTTTTAATAAGGCAATGTTTTACAGACAGCACTTAGCCCTACGATTAGAAATATCAAAATAGAGATCAAACTGTGTAGCAGACATGATAAACTTTGACATTACAAAAATATTGTTACTTAATTTATGTGAAAAATTAGCAAAAAGTAGTAAGCATTTAATGAAATGCTAATTAAAGTTATCTGTTTTAATAAACACTAGTAAGGCTAGATATAGGAAAAGTTGATTACAGGTTATTTTAAAGATCATATAAGCTAAACCTTTGTTACAGTCAGCTAATAAGGCTGTAATTTAATGATTAGATTGTATCAGTGAATGTTGCTTCAGATATTATTTGATTTAAGCTCACTTTTAGGTTGTAGCTTATGATAATACTGACATGTGTTTAAAAACAAAAATCCTTTAAATTAATTTAGAAAATAAAACGTTCATATAATCATTAGTCATATCACGTTTTTACATTTTACAAAGCTCATAAAAATCTATTTCCCTTCGTTACTACTTTAAACCTACCATAAACATAGAAACGTCGAAATCCATCTCGAATTCCAAATCAAACACTCCCAGCTTGTAGCTGTAATGCATTATTAATGGTTGCGGCCAGCAGTAAATAGTTTATTTTTTTATTTTAAGGGCAGTCAACAAAAACACATACTAACAAAAAATATTGAACTGTAGCGTAGACATTAAATTAAGTATAGCTTTTAATTACAGACAGCCACGGCATGAGATGTGGACTAAAAGTTTACATTGATACCAAGGTTTCGTATTACACGTTTAGTTTAACTTCTACTTTTGTCTATTGTAGGTTGTATGTTCGGTCTTTAAGCACCCGGTAACATTTCGAAGTTGTTCTTTCGCATCCATTACCATATTTACACGCATGGGACCACTGGTTTGCATAAAAAGCGTGATAATGACATGTTCACAGTGCTACATATATTAATGATTCAGTCGCAAAGTGTCCGGTTTCATGATTCAGAAATTAAATTCTGGTTATGCGCATATTTTAATAAAAAAATATTTTATGAAAACATCCAAATTATTGTAGGTAAGTTCCATTAGGTGGCCACGTCATCATAACTTACTTTAAAGATTGCTATTCTACCTAAATTCATCTGCATGAACAGTTTTAATTAAGCATACCTATATTATTTATTTTCCAACATTTCTTATAATATTTATATCATTAATATTTATATAGTACACCAATAAATTATAAAATTTAAAACAAACAAACTTTACTTAACTTAAGGAACAAATCATGTCATAGTTTACCATGTCCTTGAAGAAGAATAGGAAGATAGAATCACTACATTGGGACAAGGAAATGGGGAAGAAAGTAATATTCAAACCTTGAGCATTAATAAGCTAAGCTCGTGTTTGTGTAAGCTTAATTTAATATCAATTTTACAGTATACATACAAATAATTTGACGCCTTGTTAGACTGATAGTCTTCCTGGAAAATTTTCACAGCCACAAATTAAAATGATATATTAAATTATCTTGATTTCGACTTTATAGATGACCACTCAAAAAATTATGTTATTATGGCCTTACCAATAACCATAAATTAAGCCTTATATAATTATAGTGTTATCTCTTTTGTTCAAATTCAAAATGTCATTGTAACGAACATGACGAAAAACTGAATAAACTTAAGTAAACTTTAAAGGGTAAGTTCAACATTCAGTTTTAAGTAATTGTAATAAAGTCAATATTCATTATTTATAATCCAATTGAACCTAATCGTCAATCGAGTTGATTAAAAACGGCTCTTACACTCAATCCGTTGGAGTCACAGCGGTCGCCGTCACAGTCTTCGACGGTTACTACCGCTCTGCCAGTAGTGTCACTCAGAGAAGAAATCCTTTTGGGGTACTTTATTTTTAATTGGTACATAGAATAATTACTCTTATTAGGATATTTCCATCGAGCGGTCAAACGAGTAGACATTACTAATTAATGCAGACGTACAGACTGTATATTTATACAGCACGTCACGCTCACAAGGAAAAAATGATTAAAGACATTTAGGTGGCATTTGGTCTGGCGCTGTTGCCTCCTTTTTCAGCTTCGATTCAGGTGTTTATATTCCTATTTATTATTTCGGTTATTATTTTATAGATACCGATTAAGAAAGTTGATATTAAGCATTTTTACAATTTATCAGGAAAATTAATATCTTTTTGCCACACAAACTTTGGCACTAGACTTTTTGAAAATCTGTTAGTTGATAAAATACAAAAACTTAAATTATAAAAGTCGATCTGGTAGTGGTGTGAGTTGGTCTGATTTAAACATTTGTAGAGATATATTAAAATTTGTATGAAATAATCTAAAGTTTATATTAAGACACAGAACAAACAGATATTAATATCTTAATTGTTAAGATACACGAACAATATATAACAATCAGTCTCAAGCCAATACACACATAGTTTGATCATAATTAATATACATATCAATGCCCCTTTTATGATTGCTATCGAACTGAACCAAGAGATACAGATCTTTTAGAATTTACACATAATATATTAAATTATTTTAAAAAGACTAACATCAAATAGTGATTGCAATCATAAATAGGATCGTATCTTACTGCTAAAATCTACAGAAGAGTTGGTCCGTCTGTTAAAATATAAATATAAGCGATTTGTAAACTAAAATAAAATATCCATTTAAACACCAACCGGTTTGAAGCTTATTCTTAAGTGAACAAATTAGCTGAACGGTTAAGGTATAAGAAATACTTGTAGGTGTTAACACAATTATTTGGGGATACAATTCCCATTCACAACAGTCATATCGCTTCACAACAGTGTTTAAACTTCAAACACGAGTAATATCGATAAGTACCGATTAACTGATCCGTACTCTGAAGAGCCCTTCTGAATAAGATCACAAATAAAAGTGTAAAGTAAAGTAGTAAAGTAGGGCTTGTATCAGAGTAGATCATTTGACCCGGTACCAGCGACGCTAAAAGTTTAACCTGCTTACATTCTCGACATTATCATATAGCGTCCATCTGATAATAATTCTCTCGTATCGGAAGGCGATCCTGGACTTAAGCTGGGAGCGACCGATGGCGTGGAGTAGGTGTCTTTATTGAACCGGCCAAGTTTTTTGTCAGTCTCTGACGCTACGGACATCTCCTCCTCCGCGATTTGTTCAAGTGGAGATTCTCGCATCGCTTCTCCATTCAAAGCTAATGCGTTCACAAAGCCGTGCGCTCTATCAGGTGGTGGCTCAGTGTATGTCTCTGTGACGGAGTCCGACTGCATTTCTGCAGCTCGCGCTCGTCTTCCGTGCTTTGTGTGCATGCCGCCAGTCTCCTCATCTCGCTCTAGTCTGTGTCCAGACCGAGATCGGGTCAGCTGCCTCTGGACGTAGTCTTCTAAGGCGTCCTCCTCACTCTTAGTAAGGTACTTGTGGAGGCCGATCAGAAATAATCCGATAGTGAGAGCGAATAGCCCTGAGCAGACGAGCTCGTTGAACCAGCTAACGGAGCCGACGCTGCTCCAGGAGGTGACGTCATCGGGTAGCCATCCGGACCCAACTAGGAACACGCCCAGCACGAGGAATACCACTCCAAGATGGAGCATGCCCACCGAGGAAACGACCTCATTGTCGGCGGTGTGGGTGTTTCTGAAGCGACGACGTTCGAGACTGCCGGTGGAGCAGTGCGGCGAGGTGATACCGGACTCTGTAGACTGTAAGGAGTAGCGGCGCTCCTTGGCGCGCTGCTGCTCGGCGCGGCGCTTGCGCTCGCGGCGGATGGCCAGCGCCGAGTGCAGGCCCACCGCGTGCATCCTGCAAGCACGGGCACGGGTGAGTGGCGGTCCGAGCCCTCCGAGCTGCGGGGGCGCAGGCGCGGGTGCCGCAAGCCTGGCGCCGCCGACCCGTGCCCGTGCCGACCGCCTCTCATGGCGAGTCGTAGCTAAAGCTTTGGTCTGTTCATTGAGTGGCACAACACCGTCAGCGCCGCGGTGACGATGTAATATCTTACATCCCAGAAGGGGGAGAGTTCGAGGACAAAGAGGAAAAGATAATTGATAATCATTAAACTGTAGTTTCCGGACATATCTCTCTAAATAAAACAAAGTTGACATAGCCAAAGAGATTTCTGTTACTGCTGAAGCAAACTTGGATGACATTGTAATACTTAATAGTATTACCTTTTAAAAACATTTAGTCAAACGCACGAAACGTTTACGGCATTGTGGAATTCGATCAACAGACCAAAGGTTAACGCAGCTCTTAACAAAAGACGAGACACGAGAACACAGCTGGATTCAAAAATCCCTTATAATCAACATAAGGGAATACTGTTTCAGTATTAACGAGCAGCGTTATTAGCTACGACTCTCAATGAATAGACTTGATTACTGTCGTGTACAATATTTGTATCCATTACTTGGAATAACATATTTTGAAGTAATCAAGTTTAAACATTTTTACACAGATATATATTTGTATTCGAAATAACATTAATTGGTAAAATGCTAATCAAACTTTAGCTAAAATATCTAATAAGTAAGCGTTATAAAATAAATGTCAAATAGTTGTGAACTGGCCTAAAGCGTTATCTAATGATGCTAGAAATGGTGTCGTGGAAATATATTTGCGTTTAGAAGTAAATTAATAACTCTTATAACTGTATGCAAGCACCCACGTGCGTTTATTGTTTCTTAATATGAAGCAGGAGGTAGACGAAATCTTTTGCGAAACGATCCATTAAAAAGATATTAATAGAAGTATAATTAGAGCCTCACAAATTAAATTCATAGCGCGCATTTTTAGGGCAATCATTCGAGGTTCATTCCCGACATTCTGACCCGAAATTATCATAAGGGTGATTCCCTTAAATTGTTCAATTTACTGAAGAAAATGAAATTGAAATTAGATTGGAAGGAGATGGCGATATCAAGAGAAGGTAGAAATAAGTGTATGCGATTAAAGTCTGAAAATATATATAATATAACTTTCAATATCATATGGCTGGTTGAAAATGAAAATACAGTCTAGTCCAAGAACTTGTAATGTTGCTTTCTTTGTCATACTTTGAGATATTATTTTTAAATTTTCTGCAGTTCTCTCTCATAGTACGGTTCTTAATCCTTCACACACAGAATACAATTGTTGTTAACCAATGAATGTAAAATTTGACAGATTTTAATTAATTCAACAAGAACTCAAGAACTTCATGTTGTCGCTCAACTAATTATATTTTATATATCAACTAATTATAGTTTCATGTAAATTAAATTAGTGTTCACTTTATTTTTAATTGTAATTTTGTTAGAGTTATCACAAAATATTATGGAAAGCTATGGTGTAACTCCTGTAATTAAGATTGCATTTACTTCATATTAATTGTATTTTTTTTGTGCATGTTGGAATGTTGATCTTGTTGGAGTTAGTAAATAAATAAATAAATTCTAGTTCTAGTAAGAAACTCAGGGTTTAAGCCTGTGCACATCAACCATAATTACAGTAGAGGTATTGATAAATTTATTTGAAACCTTATGTTGTTATGTTTCTATAAGAACTGTAGGCTTTCTTTTTCAGAAATGAAAATTACTTAGGTATTCTTGTTCAAAAGCTAATTCAAAAGCTCTAAGATTATCAGAAGATATTTATTTAGATTTTTTGAATAAGATTTCATTTAAATATAGATAACATGAGTGGTTATTTATAAACAGTTGTAAGTAATACGTGAAGATCAAGGTCAATTTACAAAACTCTTAAATCTATCGACTTATCAATATTATTTGTTATCTTTGGATAGTTTCAGGGTTCCTGAAACTGATTTCCTATGTATGTGTTAAGCGTTAAAAAGACCAGTTGGTGAAGCCAACAGCACATCTGATACAAAGCTTTACAGTTTAAGGAATTCACAGATGACACTTTGTTTTCATTTGATCAGGAAATAAGTTAGCTTAAAGTTGCCAAATGCAGTATCATCATGCGGCATAAAACTGGCATTCAATCGTTTGAAATCTAGTACTGTACAACTTATTGTAACAGTAGCTCCGCAAAACCCACTTGTATTAAATCTGACGGCAGTAAAGCGTCCAGCTCGTTACTCTACTGTTCACGCCCTGGCGCAAAGCCAACTGGTATGTCAAGAATTTCATTTGTTAAATGTTTGAGATTAGTAACATAATATGTTGATTTGATGTTACCTGTAGATATTTGACTACGCAATAAAACAAGCAATCAAGTAACAAATGACACAGTAATCAAGCGAACGTCTCGCCTTGCTTGTATTTCTGAACATGCTTAGTTTTGCCGGCAACAGGCTGGACAGGTACATAAACTTGAACAGGCAATTGGAAGTTTTAACGTAAATTGCTTGAACAACTGTCGAAATACGATATTAGGTTTGGGTATTTTGTTTTTTTGGAGTAGGTTCACTGATTCTGAAGACACATTCCAATCTAAATTTATTTTTAGTTTATGCCGTTCTCTGATAACGTATAGTAAACGATACCAAATCTTTAAGAAAGACATCTTTATAGAAACTATAGACAACTTTAGCATATAGGGAGAGGCTTCCTATAACCTTATTACATTGTAAGTACTTGTATTACTGTGATGTAAAATATTGAACAAACCAGTCTAAAGGTCATGTGATATGAAGACGCTGGCGCAATATGAAAACGGTTGCTTTCAACGACCTCCCAACAACCCCCAACACTGAACGTGCCTTCTATAGGTACTAAAGCCACGAAGAACCACAGATCATCCATTGATCGAATCATCTCACCAGCATGGTAGCTAGTTGCTATTTATTATTTTTAATATTTTATTTATTCACATTATTATACAGGTTGTAGCGGAGTACATAAAAGAGATTAATATATTGACCTGTCCACACAGCTCAATATATTAAAATAAAAGGAAAACCAATATAAAATATAGCTAAATAAGAAGACAAGATAACAAGAAGCAAAAACAAAACAACAATGACAACCTTACGTCAAAAAACAGAAAAGTATACAAAACATTAAAACCTCTGTTTGTGAGTCTGGATGATGGACAATTCTTAACACAGGTTATTTATGATGTTAGCCTGGCACAATTGTTATAGCCTCATATGTTAACGGTTTTCAAATGGGGGTTTGGAAGGATGGTGGCCTTAATTCATTCGAATAAAGTTAAGATTTATATTTGCAGTCACTAAATCTAGTTACGTGTACCAATTTGAAAGCATTACTTCTTAAAGTCTTTGAATAACATGCCTGTGTCAATAGTCCATTCAGAGTTTTTATTAGAATTCGTAATAATACTCTAAACATTCAATTGCTTGTTTCAGCTTCAGCTACAGATACAGGAAATTAGAAAGTGGTAGATATCTACAACGATCTATCCCGATCAGATAATGACAGGAGTTGGCAAGCAGCCACGGATGCATTGTGCTGACAGTCCTAGCTTCAGTATTGCTTTAACAACTTCACCTGGTGCTGTTTTGAAATATGACATTTTGTTTTGTGCAAAAGGACATTAAAATCATTTCGATATCAAATAATTATATGTTATTATAAGTATTTACTATTCTATTATACTATATTATTGGTAGTCAAGATATTGGAGTTGAAAAAAATGCTGTCGTGTTAACAAAATTTTAACAAAGAGTTAAACAGTGTTAAACATTTTTTTTAAAGATGATTATTTAGATTATCCCAAATAACTTAAGTGATATTTTTTTACTTGGTAGAAAAAAATTGAGAAAATGAAATGAAATGATAATGAAGTTCAATAAATTCGGTACGAATAAAATATAATTTTAAATAAACTCAACAAATTCAAATGTCAACACGTGTTACATGGTTATCATCAAAATTAATTGCTAATAAGGTTAGCATTATACACTTCATATAACCAGGATCATAAAACGTGGAATGTGCACACCAGTGAATAAGCTCATTATTTTTAAACGTATTTTGAATGGGTCCACTGAAATACAAAACTGTTGATGAAACTAACTAAATTCTCTACCTCATTTACTTTATATATACTTCGTTTCTTACTTCGGTCATTCGTTTGAAATCTCGCTGCCGGAACAACGGTATTCCATTAGGATGAATATTCCCATATATTTCCGAAAAAAACAACACCGCAATTTACGGCTAATTAAGACAACACAAGAATATACAATACTTAGCGTGATTAGTTATTTTGCAGCAATAGATAAAAGTCCAAAACTCGAGAGGAAAAACACTACAACATTTATTTCTTGAAAAAAGGGAGGTGGAATACAAAAGTTAGCTAGAGGAGCGTGCGCCGTGCGTGGGATCACATTTAGACTGACCGTTATAAAATGAACAGGTTGACAAAACTAACTGATGAGCGGCGCCTTCCCACGTTCCTCGCCCCTAGCGTAATACATTAGAAAATACTTTTAATTTTAACAATTTCGTTACACAAAATATTTCCTGTTTTTTAGTTAATGCGTCGTTTACAGTGACGTTGAACTCAATTTATTCCAGTAGAATTTCCTGCTGGGCTAACGCACCAAAAGTGTTCTTAGGTCTTTAGATAAGGACAGTTACAGGCCATCCGGCTCATGTTTGAAGTCGAGACGCAAGAGGGACTGATAGCGTAATTCGATATTGTCCTTTGATAATACAATACTTGGTTCCGGCGAGTCATTAGCTTTTGGATCTTATCCCCGGACCTTAGAAGCAATTTTTGTCGGGAAATTAGATGTTGCGAGTGATTGATCGGCTTCATTCATTTCTACTACCAATCGGTAGCGATTCGGAATATGTGAAGGTTTTAGAAAGCAGGAGATTAGTCTTAAATGTGTGTTAGTAACTTATCTACGGTATTTTATATACCGAAGCGTTTATAACGAGTCGTCTACTGAATGATACTGACTCAGCAATTTAGGGTGGTATGTAATTTAGTTGAACTCTTTCGGGGGAAATGGAACTCGAGTGTGGGGCATCTTTGAGTACATATTCGTACCAGTCCGGTTTGCCGTAACTAAGGGCATAAAATTGTGACTGCATGTCCGAATACTAACCTTATCAAGCACAATGCTACCGACGCTTCATTAGTATAGCAGCAAACTTTCTCATCGCATTAAGTGTCGTATATTCTTGTGTTGTCTTTGAGGCAGATAAATACTAATTCTGATTACGCACAAAAGCATTCTGTCCTTGTTCCGAGTGGGGTATATACCTATATAATAATTTAACAATTTCTGAAATAGGCTTTTAAAATTTATTTGTACTCATCTTTTCATTCGTAAGAGTTTAATTTAGCGCAAAAACAGACAAGTATTTAAAAGAGTTCTTCTAGTTCTAGTTCTCAGTAGGTTAATGGCTAAGCACCAAACCAATTTACGGATCACTTCGACTGACTCAGCCAATTGAGAATATACAAAATAAATAAAGGTAGCCGAAACGTTTTATTAGAAATAGTAGTATAACAAACAAACATTGAAACTAATCCAGAATAGACACCAGTCTGGAATTAAATTCACGGCTTTTTTTATCGGTAAATACTCTTAATATCAAAACTGTTATATTTTCTCTTCAGACCAAATCATTTCATCTCGATAGGATTTGGGAGACATTGTGAAGGGATTGCACAGCATTATTTCTTTGCGTTTGTGAAAACTGTTATTTTCGGATGTTTACCGAGTATGCAATGAAGAAAATTGACTACAACTTACCTGCCTACGGACTTTACAAACGGACGCTGCAACAGCCAATGACCATTATTTGGTTGGTTTTGTTTGGAGAGAAGAATTGTCCCGAAATATATCTCACTCTTTCTAGAATTGTTCTTTCAACGTACTTAGTGCTAACCCTCAGTTCATGCTTAGCTTGTTGAGCGAGACGGAATAATAAAAATTCAGTCTGTGAGGTACAGATTTTAAGTGGTTAACGTCACTGAATAATTTAGTACGCGCTTTGGCATTTTCCTCGGAGTCCAAGCGAAGTGGGTCGTGTCGTACATAATTTACATATGCTATCCGATTACGATGCGATTAAAAACAGTTCGACGCCCGACAAAGAACCTTCTGCAGAGATAGGTATATTCATTCGAATTTATTTGGCTAAATTCTTTTATCGAAGCGAGAAAAGGTAGTGCCATTTTCGACAAATTCCCTTGTAAGCCGAATCCAGCACATGTTAAGTTAGGCAAATAATAATATCTAGTCTTGTCAAAGTTTAATTGAAATTATAACTTTATTAATTATGAACTGTTCAAATAGTTCAGTCGGTCAGTTTACCGACAGTTTTAGAAATTTCAACTTTAAATTATTACCTTAGTATTTATAAATGACCATATTAACAGAGATAAGTATAGGTTTGATAGATGTTAATAAAAATCTTGTATATAATTTGAAAATTGGGCTAGAAGTGTTTTGACTACATTACGTATATGACTATCTTAATAAAGAAAAGATTTTAAGAATTAAAAGTGCTAGAATCATTGTGATAAAATTAATTACTTACTTATTTATTATTACTTATTCGATTTAAGTTTTATTTAACTGTAACTACGTAACTAATTTATTATCTTTGGTATGACGAATGTCCAATCAATTCTATATCTATTTCAATCTAGTTTAAAGCACAGCCGTGAAAATATAGAATTGCAGCGACTATACCTCTACTGAGTGATTTTATATGAAACTCTTACAAAATACCTGCATTTAGAAAACTAAGCACAAATGCGTGTTTGATGTTCATAGCAAATTACTAAGACGAAATATTGTTATAATAATTTGTGCGGAATAACTAAATAAGTAATACTAATCTAATAAGTAATACTAATCTCTTAAATACTAAGAGCCGTAAAGTTAAGGTACTTGCATTTGTAATAAAGACCTTGAACAGCAACTATGTAATTACCTGCAAGAAAAAAAGCAAATTAATACAATTCACAAGGTTCGTGACTCTGTAAAACATGCACATTAGTAATATCTAAATAATAATAACTGAATTAAGATTTGGAAGCGGATTGCTTGTTGACTTCAACTTCGTTTCCAAATGTTTATTTTATTGGTAAATATCGAACAACAAAAATTTAAACAACCTTTGTGTAAAGAGTCATGTCAGTCACTGCGATCGCCACAATGGCATTATCTTTAAAATGTTGCAATAAAATTAAATAATAATACTAATTAAATAAAAATTATATTCCACAATAATAATGTTCGCCCGATAATGTCTCAATCTGTTGTATCTTAAGTGCATGAAATAGTAAGATCTATTGTACACAGAAACACAATAAAATGTTATCTTATCTTATCTTAATGTAGTTTTCATCTTCATTTGCAACCAGGAAATTAATTTAATATAACACCGGAACAGCTGTTCGTGGCCAATCGCCTTTAAGACTAACTAGCAGACCCAGGAATGCACTCGAACGAAAATAACTTGCAATGGCTTGACGCACACATAAACATAACGATTACAACTAATAACTGAGTCATTTGCCATTTTGGGGCGCGTTCTGAACTAATTTAAAATTTATTACTTTCAATTAAATATCATGTGCCAAGGTTACCAGTCAACTCCCACTTTTTCTGGCTAGAGGATTCATGACATTGACCTCTCTTGTTTTGTTTCTGATCTATGCTTTCTCCTTCAGTTCACCAACCAGGTGTTTAACTGGGAAGGCATTTCTGGGTTGCTTAGAAAAGAATTACTAAAGGGTTCACATGATGACAATGAATATGATAAGTGTTTAGGTTAAATTGAAGCTATGACTCCCAAACAATCTATTCAAATTTAAAGTCAAAGTCCTCCCGCATATATAACCCGTATCCTCGAGCTGAGAGGTAACGACAGATTGATTTTTATACCATTAAGCTGTATAGTAATTAACTACACGTCCCGCCTGATAGTAACGGCAAGCATGGACGATTTTGGCAAATCTTTTGTACCTGTTTTTCGTCAACGGGTTTCTTTAGGTTTAAACAAATGGAAGACATTCAACGTCTTGATCTAGCTTAGCGGCATCATTAGTAGGCAACGTCACTAGTCGCGTAAATTGCTTCAACAGAACCCCGGTCAGATCCCTCGAAGAGCAGTGGAGATGCCGGGGAGTTTTAGTGGGTAATAATAGTGCCGCAATAATCAACGTTGGGCTATCCCTACTCACGCCTGCCATCCTGATAAAAATGTAGGCCACTCCAATGTATTCTAGCGAGATGATTCACGGCAGGCATTGCTCAGAAGACTGACACCTAAATTAAAAAGATGCCTGTCAAAATCGCCTAAACTCTCCAAATACTTACTAGTATTTGGAGAGTTTAGGCTTGATACGCGATAATAAGCCTTGCTGTCTACTTGTAACACCAGGACTATCACTAGAGCTTTGCAAACTGCGTTAAAACATTTTTGCAATAAAACCTTATAATAACAATATCATATAACTATTTTCTGTTATTATTTCCTGGTGTCCTATACGTTTTAGTTGAATCACAAGGAGACTCGAACTCCACTGACCCTTACTTTGGTGGCTATTGACTATCGATCGGGCTGTGTGTTTGTTTTCCAACCAAAGTAGGTACATAAAAAGTCTATGGTGTGTCTCGATTCAACAATTGGGGAAAGGTGGGGTCGCAGTGGGCGAGGAGAAAAAAGCAAGAGGTATAGTTATTATATCTATAAGGAGTGGTTGTTAATGTAAAACTGTATTTTGTCTTGTTTTAGTGAATTAAATCACATGATAAGACAATGTTTAAACAAAAGCGATTTAATATAATAGAGGAAATAATAACAACTATCACTTTTTAGTGAAATCCAATCCTGTACTCAAAAATATTACAATTTCCAACTAATAGTGAATTTTTTCGACATAAATACTACTATATTTCGCCAAGTTTCTTGTAAAGACCTGCTAGTTTATTTTTTAATATTATTATCTCTATGGTTCAAGCGAATTCAAGCGATTTCAAGCGAATTATATTTATTTTCTTAAATTTTTTATCATGGAGGAAGATAGGACTTATGTTACAATTGAATGAATAAAATGGGTCACTATAAAATCGGTTCATAATAGACAAAGAAATCGGTGGACAACACAAAAAATTATGTACCATAAAACATATAACCTCCTCCTTTGTTGTAGGTGGTTAAAATCTCACTTGAAACGTATTGCACGACGCAGCGATCCCTATTAACGTGAAACAACTTAAACCTTTTTTACATCAAAATATACACATCGATATATCAAATAAAATATACAATATCAAACTGATATCCACCAAATCCCGCCAAAAACTCATAGCTGAGTTTTTAATAGGTGCAATACATTAATAGCACTGAAGTAATAATAAATATTGTATTTCTAGGACTTTGTTTTTATCAAAAGCATAGCAAATGACGTCTGATGATAAGCAGTAGTACAAGTCCATATGCACGCATTACTAGTGCATCTATCCGCCACTAGCTTAGTGGCAAGTGTGTATGGGGCTCCGAGTACATAATCAAAATGGCAGGGGGAATATCCACTACAACTCCCCAGTAACTCCTATGATCGTCATGGGAGAGACCTTCTCTGAGTTCAGAGACTACTCCCAGGCACCCTTGCAACACCACGCACGTAAGACCGAACCTGGGACTTGTAATAATATAATTTCCCTATCCTTTAGTACATTATTTACATTCGACAACATGACCAAGTCTTTCTACCTTAAATGGTGGATCTATTTGAGATAAGGGTACCGGGATTGTCAAAGCAAGTTGTATTACCCGCGCTACTAAGTGGAACATTTGTATTACCAAAAAAGTAATTGGGATTCATCGGGATCCTTTGACAAATATATCAAGTACTTAGATTACAACAGGTATAAATGAAGCATAAAATTTACCGAGTATATTGAATGTAGAGCTCTTAGGACCAATAATTTTACGATTACCGTTATCCAAAATTACAAAAGTACCTTAAAATAGTATTACAATTTAGAGGCACTTGGAATTTTGTATTGTAAAGGTAATAAATTATTATATTATAGGCAATACTCTTCATCATCATCAAGAGCTTCTAAGAATTCCACAGCTGGGCACAGGTCTTTCTATATGGGATATAAACGTAAGGAGTTAGGGTAAAACACCGGCTGATTCGGCTTGGTGGATGACAGCGGTTGTTACAACCGGGACTAAAGGCTTAAGGCTTTGCTGAATGGTGCTGTACCATATACCATTTCCAAAAGTTCATCAAATTATACAGCAGATTGATCTAGCATTCGTGGAGGAAGAGAAAACCTTCGCCTCTCTCACTTGGACTGTTCTGGAAAGTTTTCCAGCGATATCACTTCAATTGGCGTTGTGGAAGGTGAGACACCTATTAAGCAGACCATCAGGAGACCTCCTCCACATCCACCATCATAACCATGCACTTGCCAGGTGAGTGAGATTGGAGGATGTCTTAAATAAACTCTCGAATGGGATGGGCTGGGCGTATGTTAACGGCAGTATCACCACAGGATTTACAAAAAAATGTATAGTATTTTCGCTGTTGTAGAAGCCTTCGTTCAGCAGGACTGCCATTTTTATAAACATTGATTTCTCCATTAAAGAATATAAACAATATATTATAACTTTTAAGAGTTTTAAGAGTTATTAAATGAGAAAAGGTAGTTAAACATTTTATTGTATAGAATTAATAAACGAGTTACTAATACAATTTGTGTGATCAATCAACATTTGTAATTTACGAGCGGGGCGTGCAGGCAAGCGTGTTTCGGTATGAAATTAATATTAGATAGCAATATGAGTATGTCTATTTCGTTGTTTACAATATCGTTTAGAATTGTAAATAAGAACATAAAGTCAAACGTGAGTATCAAACAATTTATGTATTCAGACTTACAAGTTTAGGGTTTGCAAGAGTAATACGAGTCCTAGGAATTACGACGAAAATTTAACATCTTGACTCTACATACATCTTGACTCTACATACATCTTGACTCTACATACATCTTGACTCTACATATGTAACAGTCGCAACATAATACACAGCCAAAGTCAAGAATAGATCGTGATGTTCTCAAATAGTTTAGAATCATACTGATTACAATTGTACAGCAAACAGGAGCTTTGATGTACTGAAAGAATTTTAGATGTGCAAATAATATGTTTTGGTTCGTAAATATAACATTCCGTTTACACAAACCATTGAGAATTATCTATATTTTAAACTACAAGATGCATTTGCTATATTATATGAAAAAATTATGAAAAAAAAGAAATGAAATGAAATGAAATGAAATTGAAATGAAATTTTTATTTTAAACAGCTTACTTAAGACCAAGATCAACCGTCACTGAACTAGGCCGAAGCCTGTATTTCAGCATACACTACCTTTATCCTCGGAAGTGCAAAAAACAAAAATTTAAATAATTACAAAGGAATATTCCAATAACAATTTTAATTTACATATGTAACATTGATAATAACATATATACATACACATACACACATATATACATACACACACATATATATATACACACATACAATACATACACATACAAATACATACAGACTTATATAGTACTTATAGAACCTTATACGAGTGTAGAATAAATATATAGATTTTTATAAATGCCTTGATTCAGCTTCAAGATTTTTTTCCCTTATTGATTTAAAGCGAATAGGCTGTTTAGATAAAGAATATAATTTATTCTTATTCTTGTTTCATATAGTCTTTAAGACTATTATGATTAGATGATCCATCATGTGACAACAGACGGACATCTATGACAGCGCACAGGGTAAGTACTGTGAATGTCGAGTCTCGTTTGCATTTATAAAAATTGTTTCTTTTACATACATATATTCCAATCTCCAACTAAATAGTGTTTCAATGAACGACTGAAACAATACATACCAAAATTTTAAAGTACATATGACCTTGTATGTTAGGTTACACACAGTTAAACAGAAACAGTTATAATTAGCTTTTACACAAATCTTATAATGGATTCTGTTTATTCTCGTCGATTCCATCTCGTAATTGTCGGTGGGAGCAAGTCATCAGGCTCATTAGTCTTTCGACGCTCTTTTCAGGATAGGTCTTGTTGTAATTAATGATTTCGATCAGCCATGATTAATGTTTTCCTCGCTGTCACAAAATACACTATTGCAAAATTTTACGGTTTACTGAAATTGTGAAAATCATCTCTATTCTGCCTTAAGTAGATTATTATTAATTAATTAATAAAATTGAATATATTTTTATTTAATTATAATTAGTAATAACTGATGTAACTAATGCGCTTACTAATAATAATTGTAAAGAAAAGTTAATATAATAAAAGACCCTATTACATATATAAATAATGTTTAGTTTTCTAGTTTTTCATTAATTATATCTTAATATTATTCTTAGTAATTATTACATTTATGTAATTACCACTCTAATGTGAAGAGTAGATTATTATTATTAAAATATAAATTTTTGAGAAAACTGACAGTTATAGATGAAAAAGGTATACAACTTGTAATTTTCACAGTAAGGCCAATTGTATTGTATTATTGTTTAAGGAAGTATTTGGTTTGATTCCAGATTAACACCACTGTACATTGGACATATTTCACCTTAGTGTACAAAAATACAAGGCTACCTTCAAAATTATTAGCAGGAACGTAAATCCCCAGTAATCAGAATCTCTATTAATAACTTTAAAAATATATATAGACTTAAATTAAGTAGATATTATAATTATAACTGTTAGTCCACATCGTATGCCGTGGCTGTCTTAGTACGAGTGCTACACTCAATTCTGGTTATACTGCTCTGTTTTGTGTATAATCTAAGTAACTTTTTGGCTATAGTTTACGGTGCTGTAGCCTTCATGAAAACCAGTTTACTCCAGTGGTTGCTCAGACGTAACACCGTCTAACTCAGAAGCTTTCCAATTTCCAAATGGTTTGAGTCCTTCCAATCAGCTATTTAATTCTAGGATGATAAAGTATTAACAATAAATAGCTATCGTAAGTATTGATTCACTTTCGCCATCAACGTAATTCTTGATGTTTCTTTAATTTTCTTACCAATTTTACCCAACTTTACCCAATATAGGCACCTATGTACATCAGTAAAGAAGTTTTCCTTCTGTATTTTATATTAATTTAAAATTTATAAGAGTGTAAGAAAGTCTAATAAAGGTTTTTCAAACACACCCCTATTATCTAGGCCAAAGTGAGCATAATTAAGAGCTTGTGGTATGGATGCTAGGATAACGGAGAAATATAGACAGTAATATATGTATGTAAATATAAAATATACTAAATAATCATACAAATATCCGTGACTCGTACAAATACAAATCTACCTACCGAGGTTCAAACCCGGGACCTCTGACCTCGGCATTGGCATTATATAGATAAGAGATATGACTAGAGAATGCCTACCATTCTGTTCCAACCAAAAAAGCTGTCTTTTCCACGACCAACAAGGCAGGACGCAACCACCCGGGCGCAGCCCCAAGTGGACTTATATCCTAACCGCACGTAGGCTGCTTCTGATTCAGTGGAGCGGCCACACAAATAAAGACCCACGAAAACCGTAGAATACGTTTTCTACGGTTTTTTTGGTTAAAACCCTCGTCAAGTCTATCGGTGGCCGCGACGTCCGCAACCCTAAAACGGGTAAAAACTTCGGCTTTCCAAATACTTACAGAGCAATTGAGCGAAAAGTAATCAAGATATTTCGGAAAACAATCGAATCACAGCATTTTTATATAATCAAAAGTAACAAGACTTTTGATACGTCTTTCTGAATCAAACCTACTCTCTGAGAGTTGTGAGCCAATTGTGGGTTTTGGCTAATGAAGCTTTTTTACCGACATCATCCTTTCTGTTCCTTGTATTTACAAGCATCGCGTAGAAATAGATATGGCAAGCTCTGTGAGTTTATTACTTGGTTATAATAGTCATATTTAATAAAAGAAATAAGTCCTATGAATACAAAATGACATGAACAGCATAATGATTTGGCTACGATATACATCTCGCTCTATTTTAAGGAAAGAGAGAGAGAGAGAGAGAGTTAAACGTCACTAAGAGTCATCTTTGTTCATAAAATGGTATAGAAAAATATATAGTTTGAATATATTTCAGTTTAGAAGCATTTCGTAGGACATCAAATCATGTTAAAATAAAAATATGAAATTACAATAATAATTTATAAATGTGAGATATATCTCATCAGTAAGTGAAAGATGATGTATACCTATCAAAAAGCAAAACATAATCTATCACTTACTCAAAGCAGATGTAACCACAATAATAAAATAATTATAGACAGTTTTCGCAACGATAACGGCAAAATAAACAGCTTTCGTAACGATCTATTTGTAACAATAAACCGGATCTATTCAACATCGTAAAATTTGTTTAACGATATCAATACCGAACAGCTCAGCGGTCGTCAAACGTACCTATTTGATTCTGAAACAACAAATAGATGAACGGTCAGCCGCAAACAACATACGCTTGATATCAGCACGGTAGCGCACCGGTCAAGTTTGGTCATGAAGGATTATTGTTTTATACTTTTTGTCCTATTGAAAACTTTCCTCGCGAGATGTGAGAGAACTTTTCCTTTGCCACAAAAATGTTATTTTGGAGTTGTTGCTGCAGTTATATTGTTTCTGGAAACGATATCGCTAAATCCAATGCTTTCATTTATTGCTTTTCAGTACCTTAAGTTTTGTTTAAAATTATTATTAGTATTGTTAATATTGTCAGCTGAATTTACCACACGCAATTAAATTATTTAGCGATGAACTTCTTAGGTCTTTGCATAATATATCTGAAAGATTATGCTTTCAAATAACTTTTCAATTAAAATATTTCAGTGCATTATATTCACACACTGGTGCAACAAAATTACAGTTCATGCTGATATAATTAGTCTCTCCGAGTTATTTACGTACGTAAATTAAATTCGTAGTACATCTTCTTAAAATTGTTGTAGCACAAAAGGTCCGTTCCACGGAACTTGGCAATTTCACATAAAGTTTGTAAAAACAATATTCAATTATAGAGATGACATGAACGTGGGTGGTCGACGCTCCAGCGAGCGGACGCCACGCATCTCTTCGAGCCTCGTACACAATAGACTGACGATGGAGCCCTATAGTATGCCAGGGAAGGATTCAATAGTACAAAATAAATTGAAGTTAAGTGAATATTCTGTATAAATTACTTGCCACGTGGCTTAGACTGAAGGTTCTTTTGTTATTATTATTTTTTCGTGCGCCGATACATTTATTTACTATGACCCGATGAACCTTGTATTATCTTTTATTAAATCTAATCCGAAGTGGCGGTAAAAGAAGATTTTCCATACAATATTATCAATTTCCGCTAATTATGTATTTGGTTTTTCTTTATTTATTATCTATTTCCGAAATTTATTAATTTTTGATTATATACAGCCATTTTGGTCACCATCGGATTAACTAGCGAGGTCGCAGCAGCTCTATTTGTATCTGGTGATTGGGGGACATCCCTAGGTGGTGACGTCACTTCCTTTTGACTTCGTCGCTGTAGGTTTTTGAAGTTAATTCTGTTTTTTAAAAGTTTTATGCGATCAATACACTGTGGTTCTAGATTAAGGCCAGATATTAATTATAAAGTCTAATAGGCAGTCACAATAAAGGAAGAAGACACAATATTTGATAAAATAAATAATAAAAAATAATTAATAATTCAAAAACCTATCCCTATTGAGGTGGATCCGGTGCGGTACCAATAGCATCCTGAATGCTGTAAGGGAGGACAGCTTCATGCGGTACTGGGTGATAGCCCCACACAGCACTACACTATAACACACTATACATTATACACTATAAATAACTATAATCTTTAACTTGCAGTAAAAAAGAAACAAAAGATGATACACACTGACACTCCAACAAGAATTGCAGTAAAAATAATGTTTCATCATAACTATATTAAATAAATAAATTAGCAAGTAAGTATCTATAATATAATGGGAATTTAAAGAATAAGCATGATGACAATTATTTTGTTCGGTGAGTTATTGAAAGACAACATGATTATATATACAATTTATAAATTATTGTTTCGATAGCATGGCAACACCGCCCAGATATTAAATCTCAAATAGCACATATTTTCACACTCCCGAAAAACGAGTAATGCAGTATGACGTCACGCCGTGGTATTTTGTATGCATCACAGGACAACTCTGTTCGACAGCAGCGACATTATGCTAATATAAATGGTTTCATAATAAAAGTTAATAGACATTTTATAGACTATCCAATGATATTGTTATTTAATGACTTTTTTAAATGGCCCACCGAACTTTGAATGACTATTACTCAAATTGAACAGAAGCTTTCAAAGTAATTGTTCTGTCAATGTCTTTTTATCTGTATTTTGATATAATAATAAATGAATACTGTTGCTTAAAGGTCTTAGTAACCAGGCTAAATAATTGAAAAAAAAAAATGAATACTACAATTTGTCATCTCTGTCATCATTCATATTACACACACACACACACACAAATGTTATAAGTCCCAATAGTCTGGACATCAACAAGACTTTGTGATTACGAGAAACCCTTAGTTATTCAATTCATTCACCTTTGTCTTACTAAATATGTAGTCACAGAAGATTAGAATATTCTATTTAGAAGCAAGCTTCTCAAAGTGACCCGAAATTCAATTTAGATACTCATTACTGGTTTCGGAGCAACATAAATGAGCTAAAGAGAAGTGAAACAGAACTGGTCTAAATTTAGTCTAACTAGTACCGTCTCTAGAATAGTTTCTCGTTCTGATTCACCATTGTTTAAATGATTGATTGTTTGCGTTATACATTACGTATTATCTACTAAACAGACGGGGATTGATCACGCTCTTGATTATACAACCAAGAAAGATTTGAGTCGGTTTAAACGAAAAACAAAGGGTTGAAGATAATATTATGAACAATTCTTATCGTTTAGTCTTCATCTGACCTAATGGAAAGTGATGATTAGAACGAAGATAGAAGCATTCCTCAGCCACAAAGCAACTGACTATTTATTATACTTTTATAGTTCAGTAACTTGTAAGTTATTTTTGATTTTAATAATCAAGTCACTTTTAAATTATTGTATATGGGGCATTGAAACTTATCTATAGTTCTGTTAATCTGTTAGTTTCAATAATTTAAAATAGCCAAATAGTCATCAGGGCGCCAGATTTTCCTGAAACTACGTACTGTTGGTTGAATGACATATCGACCACATGCATTTTATCTTTACTCAGTGTTTGACAATTCCTACACGGTCTACAGCGGTCCTACGCTCGGACATCTAAATAGATTCCTTTTTACTTATACAATATTTTGTGTAATTTTTAAGTTTCCCATAAAAGAAAAATGTCCCCAATTCTGTTGTGCATAGAATAAATTAAATTTAATATTCATTCTAAGTAGCCAAGAAGGGATAAAATGGCTTTTAGGGATGTCAAGTTAATTGACACTTAGATCATCTTCATCTGTCTTTTTTGGTTGTATTGTACTGAAAGAGCAGTACTAAACTTAAATTTAATTTAGTTACTACGGAATTGGGGCCAATGGCTCACTTTCGTTATATGTGAGGCATTTATCAAACTATCGGTATTCAGGCCAAAAGATTGATAGAAAATATTACCTGTCATAATGGGTTCCCACTAACGATTGCAGAAGCGATACCAGAAAAATACCTATAACCATTAGATGGAGTCTAGTGTCACGATACATTAGCGATTTAGCGATCAGCGTGACATAACTAGGCCAAGAGAGACGAGATGTAAGTTGTGTATTCTATATTAAGAGAAATATAGATAAAAACTTAGAGAATGGTACATTTTGGGCCAGCTAGGAAGGAGTACCTAGCGCCATGTTACAGAAGGTTATTATCAATTAGTTCTACGAATAACGCGTAACGTAGCGAAGCCGATTCGAATTTTTATTAGCTGCAAGAATTGTTTTAAAATAATAGAAACATGTACAGTGATAATATGGAAACACACTTTTTTATATTAAGCTCAGCAAATGACTCGACACCACCTGATGATAAGCAGTAGAGGAGTCCATATGTGTAGATAGCTAGTGAAGCATGCGACATACTGCCCTAGCCACCCTCACCTTGCCGGCCCAAAAAGTGCTTTTTCACGCCCCATAAATACTGCGTAAGTTGGATGTTTCAAATAACAAAATAAATTAGTTATACATGCATGCTGACCCAGAAATCGCAGATCAAACTGTACTGAAATATAGATTGACATCACCCCATTTATGACAACTAACTGACTGGGTCATTTGCCTTCAACTGTTTAACGTTTCTTGTTACCCGATTGACCTAGAAGAACCTGTTTTCGCGTGTGTTTATCTACGTGGGTTTGTATGTCGAATGAATTGTGACCTGTAGCTTAAACGGCTTGACCGATTTTGAAGCGTGACGTGACATTAGATTCGTATTCTAGAATTTCTAAAAGGAGGGTAGAAAAATAAAAAGAAAAGCGCTTTTACAGCCAGTCGGGATTATATTTATGTAATAATTTGACATTTCTCAAAACCTCAACCTCAGATGGTCGTTTTACATTAGTTATATGTCGTCACTTTATTATCGACTAGTCCGCGCGTGCCTTGCGCTCACACCACACACAATAGAAAATCTATTGTGACTGAAATTTTACTTTAATGTAAAGTACCAGTAAAAATAAAACAATATACGACACAAAAATACCACTTATAACATATGAAGTATATTAAAATAATACCCAGTTATCACTTCAATCACAAGTGATCAGTTTGTCAGCGATACAACATTACTATTGAACGGTTGTAGAGATAAAGCTGACATACACGGCAGCTAACGTCGTTACTTCATTTAGATAGGTCAGTCATACATAATATAATATATAATTATTATATCTACTGATGAGACCATCGATATATTTAGTAATAAGAATGATTTTGGAGCAGTTTGTTATTAATATGATAAATATACATTTCACACTTTACACTATAGGTGAAGTTTAACCTTAGGAACACTTAAGTAGTTCTCACGATATTAATTTCAAGATTTTTAAGTGCGCTTATAGTGCTCCTAAAACAATATATATTTGTAAAATTCGACTGTTCGTGCGAACAATAATACAATAGATTAAAAAGATATCAAATATAATATGTAAACGTGGTATTTACAATGTACTGTAAAATAAAAGAAATAGTCAATAAGAAGAAAGAAAACAAAAAGCGATCGCCGATCTCGGCTTTATTCTAAAGCAGTCACACGCCGCTCATCCATACTTCAAGGAGGCGGCATGTCTCTCTCTACGAAGCCTCCTTGCAAGTTTCCGCGTGAGCATCGAACGTTATTTTTGTTTGTAATTACATCGCAAATATCCCGGGTATAATTTTGAAATTTAAATTAAGAACTATTTAAGAATACACAGCATTACTATCGCAAATAAATTAAAAAGAACTTATGTTATGTTGTTTACGAAATTGTATAGTCTTATCGTTTTTTTCTGGCATCACTGTATCTAACTAGCTTTGAAGTAAGTTGAGTTCTCTATAGTAATTGATGTAAGTAGTTTCACAGCGTTGGTCAACATTTTTAACGACGAATAAACTTCTGTTCCAAGAAAGTGGTGTAATTCGAAGAAGCAAATGTCTATGCTGTCTGTTGACGTACAATTGATAATAAAAATGACGTGTTGTAAAAACTAATGTACAATTTATCGTGGTTATCCATCTCATTGATTAAAAAACACCACGAAGACTGTGAACTCCGAATTTGTCGGAACATACAAAACATAACTTTGAATGAACTGTCGAGTAAAGTAATCTTTACAAAAATAAACGTCAGTTTCAGTTCTCCCATTTCATTAATCTGTGGTCTGGTCATGGCAATCGCTGTAGTTTTTGGCGGAATTGTCGGTGTCATTTGCGTGATGTATATTTTATTCCAAATATCGTGTCGACGAGTACTTTTTGATTATCCTACCATTACTGTTTATATCTACCATTTGTCTTTAAAAACACAACGAGACAAAGAGAAAAGGTATATTTTACAGCAATATCATTAAGTTGTAAGAAGAATAACATTTGAAAATGAACACGGGGCTTAAAAAGCTTAGATACCAAGCCAAAGTAAAAAATTACAAAGATTACATGGTTAACAAATAAATATTCAATATAATGTGTCGTGTTTGTGTGTTGGGGGGCTTAGTGTGTGTTTATATGTATGTATGGGAGTGATTCTGATTGATGTTATTTTTCTATCATCATGTCAACTTCTTCGCAGGTTTCTAAACGTTTTGTTTCGTTTTTGTTTGCATAATCAGATATGACGTGAACTTAATTCAAGAAATATCTTGTTTATGCAATTTCTAGGACTATTATGGTTATTTAAACCTTGATTCACTACCTTAGTTTTAAGTATTATATGCTGATATGGTAAGTCACGGCATATATCAGAGTATATCATAGTTCTCTAGAAGACCCAGACCGCCTTCATACGGACAAAATCCCCAAAGCGGTAAAATGTCCAATATCAACGCTATATCAAACGTCCGACTTGTAATTTGTTGGGAAAGTAATTAGCGATGAGTGAAAAAGGAGTTGTTACGTGCCCGGTTACAAAGGTCGTTTGTGCTGGGACTGTTACAACCGATTGTCTTTTCAATCGAGGGTTTGATTGATTTCAGAATTAATTGGCCGGGCCGTCTGATACTTTTTTCAAACGGATATCAAGGTAATACATATATTATTTATGTATTCTTGCTCAAAAGCATGATTGGCGGAGTTAATGCATAAGGCTTTATCTACCATACAACCAGTAGAAACAGTAGAAATAGATCTTAAAGCGATTGAAAGGCATGGAAAAAATATCATGAATAAATCAAAGATTGCATTAATACACATTATAATAAATGTATAATTAATAAACAATAAATATAAATAAATAATAAATAATATAATAGGATCAAACATACTTTGGTAGCTAATATTAACAAAAAGGTTTTCTTATTTATTTTATATTTCTCTGACCACTATTTTTTATTTTATCGATATAGCGCGACACTAAAAAGGGCTTATCGCTTTTAACGAAACTCCTTTTTACGAGATAAAATACGAGAACGTTTTTCTTTCACCCAATTTAGATAGATAGATAGATAAAACATTTATTTCCATCTCTACATCACACACAATTCATCCAGACAATACATAGATTAACTGACAAACATTTTAGATGAAACAAAATCTAAAGCTAGTTCATAACAAAACATTTATGTTACAGTCGCAATTGTATACGTAAACTTAAATAATAATATTTTTACAGGTAGTAGAATGACCTTGGCATAAAGTTATTTAAGAGTTAATTCGTTAGCCATATTCATTAAGACTTCAACGATATGGTAATATTAATAAACCAATGAAAATTATTACTATGAAGCGTCAAATATTTATATCGCGATCGTCTGATGCACTTCAAACCGTTTCAGTCAACCGAATTGACTCGTAACTCAACTTGCATAAATCGAATTAATAACACAACGACATCTTCTAACTAGGACATCGGAACACGGAACTTTTGTCGTATAATTCAGTCACAATCGGCATCTCATGAATAAGTATTGCCATTCAGATATATCTTGCCGAAAGTAACTATAAATAAATCCAACAAATATTGAATATAAATTAAGTTCTTATATATAGACTGTAAATGACGCTTCAAGTATAAGAAATGGAACACAGCTAAATGAACTCTGACGCGACTGAATAAGGACGATCCATAATTTTGAACTTGACGACTGTACCTGTGAATCGTAACAGTCGTTAATATGACGATGTTTATCAGATTTCAGGCTCAGTAGTGTTGCACTTTGTGCCTATGGAAAATACCCATTGATTTCGTAAACGGAAACTTACTATCTACTCTCATAAACTCTATTTTGCTTTTATCGACGTCATTATACCGTATTCACATTTTTAATTTAGTAGATCAATTAATAGTGTGTCAATAATGAGGAAATATTGCAGGAGCAACCGTATATCTGCTAACAATATTTTCAGACATACATCGATATGTCCGAACTGTTACAGGTCGCCCAAAAACGGTCCTTAGAAAATGCTCCTTGCACGTGACGTCACGCGTAAGGAAGTGTCTATACCAAAATGTATAAACGCACGCAAAAACGTTTACGTGCATTGTCGGCAAAATGAAATTGAACATGAAACAATGTTTATTCGATTTATAGTCGAAAGTATTTGTGTGTTGTGCGTGTGTGTGTGTGTGTGTGTGTGTGTGTGTGTGTGTGAGAGTGTGTGTGTCTGTGTGTGTGTGAATTTTAATGCTATATTTACTAGCAAAATTATAAATAATAATTATTTTTGTTGTTTGCTGAAGCGAGGTCGATATATTAAACCTTGAAGATGTAGAGTTCTATTGAAAGCCGGAGTTTACATAGAAAATTAGCAAACGTTTGTATTTTGGGAGCCGCGTCTTTAGCAAGAACAATCTTATGTAGACCCTGCTTTCTACCGTCATACAACTCAATTCAAACTCTACACAAATATTTATATGACATGTAATGCAGTCTTTAATCTCTGGCTGTAAATAAAAGCGATCTATCATTAGATTCATAAGGGATATACTCATAAGTCAGATCATATGCGCGCGCACCGAAATACTCAAAGGTACGATCATTTAATTGCTCTCCCAATATCTTCATATTTAAGAGTGATAAGTATTTAATTTGATCTCTGGGTTGTGAGTTTTGTGTTGCTATATAAAAGTTATAAATAATTATGTTGCCATGTTAAAACTTTAAGATTTAAGACACAATTAGTTTGATCGCGACCTACACTAAAGAGTACATAGCAAGCCGTTGCTAATTGTATTGTAAGCATACTGCATTTGTGTGTATTTATTATAGCACAAGTTCTGTTAAGTTGTCAAAGTCAAAATAGTTCATTCAATCTATCTTGGTAGATATATGAACGTAAAAACATTTTTATATCATTTTCAATTACAAACATGCAGCCCCCACCCTCCCCCCATCCTCGACCCCGGCATGTGGTGCAATGTCACATAAAGAAACTAAAAAGAGTTTTATTTTAGTAAGAATAAGGTAACAATTTAACCAGATCATAAACATTGTTGAGGCGAGGTTGATGCAATTATATATTTCTATTTAATACTCTAAAATATTTGTATAAAAATTAAATTGCTATTATTTTTACTTTGTCATTTATAATATAATGTCTGATCTTTTATTTCTGTCGATCCATAATTCATCTAGTTGTAAAAGAGTATTGTAAGCGTTAAGATTGTATTTGCGCCGTTTATGATCGCGATATTTGTTTAAGTATATAGTTGAAGTACAATAACGTACTTTTTCTCAACATGCATGGAAGTATTGTCATAATTTTCGAAAAAAGAACACGCGAAGTATCGAATTTACGGACAATGAAAATCAAATCATTCATGTAATGTTCCAAATTCAAAGGATTTTTTGAATTTGGAACATTACAACAGTCCAGCAATGTTACGGCGTTAGTTAAACGGCTGGAGTTATATACCAAAGAGGCTAAAGGCTACATTGAGGACTCAATTGAAAACAAAACTAATATAAATAATAAAATAAATCAAAACATCACATTGCAATCTAATTCGGAAACGGAATCTCATCCGCTGACCACTCGCCAAAATCTAAGTCCACATCCATTCACCTCAGAACAGCATATTAAGCTTTCTACCATTACACCCAATGCCCAGCTGCAAACCTCATCAGAAGTGCAACAAACAAACATAAATGTAACGGGGAAATCAGTAATACTTTCTTTTAGTAATTGGCCCAATACGACGTATATAACTAAAATTACTTTATTTTAATGTTAGTTATACATTGTAGTTTCTCTGTTAGTAATTCGAATTGAACAATTTATACCGTATCAAATATTTGTACAACATAGAGAGATTAACTTAAGTGAAGTTAAAGGAGTAATTAAGTTGTCTAGTAATAATATTAACATAGACGACGATAGTTACTTCTGTAAGTTACATAGTAGAATGGAACAGTTAGCCCTAGTGATCTCATACGGTTACGTCATAAAAATATACATTACAGATAATGTATCCTTAATTATAAATAAAAAGATATCTTAGATAGTGTCAGAATGAGATAAACTGATTTTTTTACACAAAGCACATCAAATGACTCGACACCACCTGATGATAAGCAGTAGAGGAGTCCATAAGTGAGGATAGCTAGTGAAGCATGCGACATACTGCACTAGCCGCCCTCACCTTGCCGGCCCAAAAAGTGCTTTTTTACGCCTCTTTTAAAGGAACCCATGTTATAATAATGAGGGAATACATATGCTGTATTGGTATGATTTTATACAACTTGATTCATTGTATAAAATAAATGTGTTTGTAATGATGGCTCAATTAGAACTGTCCTCCTTCAGTATGTCCGCCCTTCCGTAGCACTGGACTGTCTACGGCGTAGTACTGACGTCATGGCGCAGCTGATGACGTCACTTCGTAGCACTGCACAAAGTTCTACCAGTATCTCCTATGCTTTTTCTTATAATAGACAGATTCGATTTATTCAGACGCGGGCTTAACGCGCGGAACAACAACGTTTACGTAACTGAAAATAATGTATACCATTACGTTTACAGAGAAGCTCATTGGCGTAGTGGTTAGTGAACTATGGTTTCGATATCGAAAACCAAGTAACTTTCGCCATGGTTGGTCTTTGGATGAGTCAATCGATACTTGTTATCCCGAGCATCGGCCGCAGAAAGAGCTTAATAGTAAAGTACCATGTCACAACAAGAAGTATGTGTATTTTAGGGCGGCGACTATTACTCATACTTAATAGTTGGTATAACATGGTTCCTAAAGTGCTATGCTTCTCCTGAAGCCAAGTACGTTAATCGTTTGTCATGTTAGTTAAACAACCACGGTCACTCTCAGAAACCCGAAAGTGCTTACCTAGAAAGCTACTAATCACTTTGGCCTTAATGAGCTCTAAGTTGTATTGCTCGAGGACCATATCAGGAGTCAGCGAGTTCCAATCTTTGCTGTACGAATTATATAAGAACTGGCGAAGCGCTTTGTGCCAATGTGTGGAATATATACAACATAAGGATGATAGGGTAATCGACACTTATTTCTCGATGATGGAAAGGGACTGATGTCAGTCGTGTAGATAGTTCACGCACTCGCCGAAATGTAACCTATAAAGAACGATAGAAGGGGAAACTCTTCGGCCTTGATCCAGGTCTTGTTACTGGTGCTGTACAAATATTGGATCGCCAATGATTATCCTGGCATAGTTTTCTATCGACTCTAAAGTGTTATTTAAGTAGTTTTAGTTCTAAACAGTTGGAGGAGCGAGAATGACGAAAAATGTCAAACGACAAATGAAGTCAAATTGTGACGGCTATTCCTACACGTACATAGAATTTTGGTAACTCATTTCTTTGTCGCACAATCAAGAAATTGAAAAGCAGCACACTTTTTCCCTGCTTTTCCAAACTTGGGTCATTCAAAGGAGGTGAGAAGAAGCATCTTGCAGGTCGGCAATATCAAGATGTATGGTACGAGTATGATGCATTGTTTCACTCGCACTAGCCACCTATTTTTTTAGATTACTTCTGCTTACAAGGTCTCTATAGAAAAAAAGGTACAAGCCCTTTATTTTCTGGTGTTTCAGAGAATATAATATTATAATCATTTAATACGAAATAATTATCAATAAAGTAATTAAGAGGATGGATATTATAAAGATAGCTTGGATTTTTTCTGTGTGATCCAATCAGAAATGATAAGTAACAGAACTAGGGTCACCGAAGTAGCCCAAAAAGAGCCTCAAGTGGCAGTTGGCAGGGCATATTGCAAGGAGGAGTGACAGCCATTGGGGTGAAAGGCTCTCAAGTTGCCACGTACTGAGAAACGCAGCGTTGTGCGATCTCCCACATCTGGTTAAGATCGGAGAAAGCAGCTGCTTGCCGACAACACAGGACCGATCGATTTGGAGATCCTTGGGGAATCCTATATCTAGCAGTGGATGACTATTGGCTGATACAATTAATGCAATGAATTATATTTATTCAGTCTCCTTTTACGCGTGTAAAGGAACTGTACTCACGTCACCGTCCGATTTATAACTTAAAATTTAGATTTTTCTGTTGCAAGACCACCCTGCTTTATGTCTGTTCGTTCTATGTTCTGTCCATGGGCAATTTTTCCTTGAAACTCATAAATCATTAACTTTGCGATAAGTATTATTACTGTAAATGACACCATTGAGCACCATTACGGCTGTCATCATCATAATTCTGGTAACAGATACTGACCGTTCCAATAATAAATGCCCTTTGAATGATTGTTAAGATAAAGTACTATAAAATTTATTGCGACCATTTATACACATTACAGCCTCCTGTGATATTTTTCCTAATAATATCTATTTTTAATTGCATGTATTAATTATTGGTTTTCATATTAAATTTTACCGCAAATAGTATCTTCTTATTTATATTATAGGACGTTAACACTTGACTTAAATTTCTATTTAATAATAATTAATGATAACATATATAATATAAGATTACATATGCAACTGAGGTTTATAGAACTGCGTTACGTGATTAAGGAACAAATCTTAATCGGTTAGCTGAGTTAAAGTTAGTTATGAATACGGCTTTGTTCAAAATAAATTTGATTTCTCCAACCCTTCTTTTAAAGTTAAAAAACACGAATTCTACAGTTACATTTTATGTAACTACATATAGATAGAACAAAATTAATAACGGTTTTAATAAAAAATATTTCTTTAAATAATTTTTAATATTTTCGGCAATGGAACGCAGACACTGAAGTGAAGTTAGTTAAATGTATTTAAAGTCAAATCGATCCTATAACCGTTTACTCGTAATCTATCTACCAAGCGATATGAGAAGACTAAAGAAAGTGCAGTCTTGGTTGTTCGGAATTTTTATGCTATGGACTAAAAACTACGGTGCGTCATCGCCGCCTTATGAATACATAATTTCTGACGTCATACGTCTAGGATGGTAGGCTATGTATACTTAGGCGTGTAACAATGTTTGTGTTGTAACTTGATAAAATTTTAAGGTCGGGCTTAGTCGAATTTTTCGCTGGAATTACTGAGTCAACTAACATACTAAACTTGTGAAAACCTAAGAACGACGCGATTTCATATCGCGCTGATCAAATTCAAAGGGTTAGTCAGATGTATAATTTATAAATATAGCAATGATTAAGTTACTAATACTTTCTTTACTTTTCAAACTCATTTAATGTCGACAAACATGTCTCAGAGAGATCGTTGATTACATGCAATAATAATAATGAAATAGGAGTGTTGGAGTATCCAACATTTTTATGTTGTCAATACTGTATCTATTGCTAGTTGATTGTTTGGATTATTATTCTTAAGTTGGTTCCAATGTATACGGCCCTCTTTCTGGGCCAGTCTGTTGGAATGATTACACAAATTAAGTTTATTTATATCTTTTATTCTTCGAGACACTACAATTAATATTCATTATCCATCCACGCTAACATGACATATACAACATATTGTATGTTTCGTCGTTTCGCATCTCTCTCTTATTGCTGAAATAGATATAGAAATAAACTTGCTGTTCCACTCTTTAGACTTCATAAAACAAATCACTCATTTATGGGACAATGTATACACATTTACAACAAAATCCCGCCAAATATAACTGAACTGCCTATATACCAATTTAAAGACTACATAAAACAAAATTTAATGAAAAAAGGCTACTACTAAGTTCAGGAATATTTATGCGATAAGAATACATGGACTATTTTAATAAGGAATTTAAATAAACATAAGCTGTAATCAAACTGAATTGAAACTTAATCAAACCAGAAATGACGATACGTATCGATGTATAAAATATTGCACTGTAAAACAAAAAATATGTTTGTAATACTAATACATAATGACATGGGTAATTTGTAAATGTCATTATAGCTGATAGTTTCTTGCGCCGCTTTTTCTCTGCAGCTACCGATTCGTCGAAGCGGTGGTAGGGTTGCTTGGGAATATGCATACTAGTGTTAGTTTTAATTTTAAAATAATAACTGGGACATTTTATAAACACGGTTATATTTTCTAATACATCATCCTTGTTATGACGATTTAAAAGGACTTAGTAAATGAGTGTATTATAGTGAGTCTATTTAAATAAAGATATTTTGACTTTGACATTGACTTTAAGCAACAAGGCAGATAATTCATGCTACATTGTCTACGAGGCGGCACTACAAGAGGTCAAAGTACGAGAACTATACTACGAATTACGATTCTATGGACTACGCGGCTACGACTACGAGATAACGCTAGGCTACGAATATTGTAGTATTTACAAAATTTATGTTTGGCGGTCCACACAACTAATAATCATATAAGTGAAAAAGTATTTAATCTAATTTTGAGGTCGGTGTTACGTTAGTGTGTGTGAACGTGGATAGATATATTGTACACAACAATTTTTTAATCTAGTTAAATAGAATATTTTTAATGAGTAGATAATGTACCCTAATGCCGGTGATGGACTGTAACAGTAACGAGTAATAAACTTAATCTCATTTTAAGACTATGTACGTTCTTTATTAGTAAATAAATTCTCTGAACCTTATAATATATTTTTTTATATATTAAGCTCACCAAATAACTCGACCACCTGATGATAAGCAGTAGAAGAGTCCATATGTGAAGATAGCTAGTGAAGTGCCTGCATTATAATATTAAAACTAATAATGATACACTAACCTAACTCAAAGTGAGTATCATTTAGAGATTCTATTATGGATACTATAATAGATAAATTTAATATGCGTCCAAAAATATAATGCTAAGCCTCCTCCGCTACTTTCGGCGAGTTTGTTGGTAATATGTTATAATATAAGATACATATACATAAATATTTAAACATCTATAACTTGATAACAAATAGTAGTGTTTGTTACTGATAGTTTGTATAAAGCCTTTTTTGTTTATATGTCAGTTTACTTTTTAATATATTTTGATACTAGATTGTTTTTGATATGTTTTGTTGTGGTCAATATACCGGTGACGAGTCAAGACGTGGTTTCCTTGTTTTCCCACTTCTCTCCAAATACAGTCCACAGGCTCCCCGAGCTAACTACCGTAACAGTGTTAATCACTAATTGAATATCATATAATAGAAACATAATTTATACGCCCCCAATGGCAAGACATGTTAATACATATACTACAAAGATGCATGTTATTAATGACACTCTAGTTATGTTATAAAATTATCTTTATCACATAAACTTATGTTTCGGCCACAATTCGAACCCGTTATTCTGTCGAAATAGTTTATCCATTAGGCTAGAAATGGATGC
Organism: Acentria ephemerella; assembly: GCA_943193645.1. Classification (NCBI taxonomy): domain Eukaryota; kingdom Metazoa; phylum Arthropoda; class Insecta; order Lepidoptera; family Crambidae; genus Acentria; species Acentria ephemerella. The sequence continues at coordinate 1,068,573 of OW971886.1, read as the reverse complement.
TTAGTTTTACATTTTCGCATTTTTTTCGCTATTTACCGTATTTCGAATACTAGCAAAATACACACTGAGTATATGAATTAAATAATATTCAAAAATCATGTTTTTCCTCACATATTTATTTTAGTTCTCCTTATATGAAGAAAGGCAAAGGAATGAAGGATTAGAAATTCCGTTGTTGTAACGAAACGTATGAGTTTTTGACGACAATTTCATCAATAACTTATGGGTATAATTAAATGAAAATAATATTTAAAATATATAAGTATGGACAAAAAAGGAAAAATATTGTACAATACACTAGTTCATAGAATTCAATATAACATTACGACAATCTCATATGTTCGTAAGTTTTAAGTTACTTGCTGTGCTTTCAAAGAATTTATAGTTTGATAATCACATTGATGTTGAAAACAAGAAGCTTATCATCAGTTTTAAGCTTTAGTCCTGCAATTTCAAAAACGAAATGTATACCTTCTAACTTTCATAAACTGTTATCTGACGAAGCGATCTTCGTTCATTTATTTTCTAGTAAACATTTATTAATGAAGTGAAAAAAGCGAACGAATTGAACCAAATCAATGGAAAACATAATATTCTATTTAAAAAACTTATTTTTCTATTTTCTGCGTTTAATTTAAATTATTAATGAAATTTATTTTGTTAAATAATACCAATGGTAGGAGCCACCATATTGAGTAGCTATGGGTTTTGCTTCCGAGGTTTTTTTTGACACATTTCACTTGTATAACGTGTCCAAATTCAAACTGTATTAGTAGACTAAATACAACAAACCCTACATATAACAAAAACACAGATAAGCTAAAGCAACTAATGTCGTGGTACCAAAATAGTTTATTCCCCACAAACGAGAACGGTAAACACTTGTCAATTGTAACCAGTTCACGTTCCACATGTGGTTAACTCGTAAACATTTATAACTAACATTAGGTCAAGTGCTCAATAAATCTGTGGAAATAATTTATGGTACACAAAACGTTGCACTAATATTACCATCAAACGTGGACACTCTGTTGTCCTGCCAGACAATTGTGTGTAAGCTACTTTTAAAATTGTAAGGTTTTTTTTCATAACATATACAAACAGTGTGTAAAGGACCCAGAATCGTATAATGAATAAATAAATAAAGAATATATCTAAATAATTTATTATACCTAATGACAAGAACTAACCGCATGGGAAATAATTTTTAAATTTACTTATGTGCTCGAACCCGGGACCTCTGCCTAAGTTGACAGGGGTAGTGACCACTCAGCGGCCGTCATATCTATTAAATATATATTATCACAACTATATCTAGTATAGCAGAAAAAATGAAGGCGTTTTAATATAACGAATCCAATCAATAAAAATACTATTTCTTCTTAGAATTAGAATTACTTTCGCAAGTTATCTCCAACGGCACTTAAGTGTTAGTTCATGCGTATCTGGTACGGTCTGTGCTTGTGTACGTCATTATATTAAGTGCAAAAAATGATACTTCCATGCCTGTAACTAGAATATTTATGGAATAACAGGTTAGACTTTTAAAAACAAAAAATAAAGAATTTTTTTACCTTCCTGATACCTTTTTAAAAAGTATAATGTGTTTCTTTAATTGGCTTATGTCTGGGTAATTCCATTATATTCTGTATATATAAAAAATGCTGTTGAAACAATGTTGAATTAAATAAATAAATAAATTAAAGCACTCATGACCTAAATAAACAACAACAGCGTAGTTAATGAGATTCTCATAAACAACACTCAACAACGAGACAATGAGATTCTGATTAGTTATTATGTATTCATAATTTCTACTAATACAACGTATAATAATTGCTGTCCTCTTTCGATCTACGCTGTTAGAAAGATATACCATTTTTGATGAATTTACTAACCAAAAAAATCAATTTATAAATGACATCGTGACTTTAGAGGGTATATAAGAATACTGGCAATAACGTAATCGGGATGAAAAAATACGTCACAGAAATTATTACAGTCAAAAGAAACGGCCGACTAAGTTACTGAGTAGTCGACTTAATAACATCTTATCGCAAACAGATATTTTGGTTCAGGGGTAAGTCTGTTGCTGAGTTAAACAGACCCAGTTTTAAATTAATCGATACATTATTTCACGGGCGTTGGTTCTGAAATACTCAATTAAGGCTTGGAAACTGCCATTATATACAAAGTTGCATAGATAATGTTGAATTTATACGGAAAATTAGTAATTATTCTTTTCTTGAGAAGACATTTTTAAACTTGAAAGGCTGATGTAATGCCAAATATAACATTGTTAAAATTTTTTTAGTTTTGGAGATATTATTAGCAGTTAAAGATGAGTTTGTGATCTATTTTCATTAGCAATGGCTTTTTGACAACAGTTCTATCCTTCGGGATCCTGTGTCTACTTTTGCTCTTACTGTGTCATCGCGCTGCCTGAACGTTGCTATCGTCGGGCTTCTTGGTATTTCTAACACTAGATTTACCAGACCAGTCATTTAGACTGGTCGTGCAATTTCAATTCAAAATTCCTACTATATTACACATATTTTATGACTTTTGTAGCTATAATTAGAGAGCACGTTTTATAAACTTAATGTTATTTTATATACATTAGTAACAAATATAATTTTTGTTGTTGACATATATTCAAATCGCTGGTATATCTAGTGTTAATAAGGCTAAAGCGCTCTGAAATGCATGCTTACAAAGAAAGACAGTAGAACTATGATTTAAATTGTAAATATTAAATGTTTATTAGAAGTATTACTAATGTCATTTCAGTATAGGTTTATAATAGTACCAACCTCTTGCAGTCAATTCTTATCCATTTTCAATTGAGGTAAGTGGGAATGTATTGAATTTCAGTCGGGATTTCTATCAAAAAGGTACAATACTAACAGATAGTAGGTACTAAACTATATATAAACCTTATTTTGGCTAAACTCATAAAATAAATACTTAAACCGTCGCCAAGTACAAACAATGAACGGTTGAGTAGGTAGTCTGATCACAAACTATTTCAAACGTCAACACAATTCAAAATACGCAATACACAGTAGGAAAAACAACGCGAAACAACTTTGTTTACTAATTTATCCGCAAAATACTCCTGTGAACGTAGAGAAAATGAAAAACCAATTCTGTTTGAATTGTACGGCTTTACGGGAATATTCAAAACTTAATACAGGGCGAAGAAAATTGAATTTTTTCACTAGGTACAGACAGAAGGGAAGCCAACACAAATTTGCACGAAAATCGAATACACAACTTAGAGAATAAAAACTAAATTTAAAACAACACAGAGTAATTCAATTTCAAAATGGTTACCTGAAGCTGTTGTTTTACTGCAGCCAGCTCACTGCCGGCAACTGCATTTCGCACTAACACTGACACAATAGCGTGACCGCTCTCGGGCGTGGTTCGATCGGGACTGGCTGGCTCACCGCGCCCTACTGGGTCGATACACTTCCCCCCATCCTCGGTACAACAGGTTGACTGCGTGCGCCGAAAAGACGCTGAACGTATGCTGTTCTGGTGCTATGACCTGCGAGTTTTCAGGAAACTAGACCCATAATTGGAAAAAAGTTTTAATCAAAACCTTTCAATTGACTACAAAACACTAAAATGGCGAAAGTAATTTAATTGAAGCACTTATCTAATTAATAAAGATTTTTTGTAGACTGTACCTCTGTTTTTCTAGCTAAATAAAACCAAGAACCAGATTCTGAACATACTTATTTATTTACTTATTTATTTATTTTAAGTAACAAAAACACATACTAACAAAAAATATTGAACTGTAGCGTAGACATTAAATTAAGTATAGTTTTTAATTACAGACAGCCACGGCATGCGAATACAGAATAAGCAATGCATTATACAGAATAAGTACTTCAAATAAATTATTTTGTGTTTAGAAGTCAATTTGAATTTCTCTCGGTAAATTTTGTGAGTCAAATTACAAAGGTCAACGACCTTGCCTGTCTGTTAGTCGCTGATTGAAATGCATTTACTATATTGTTTTTTAAATATAATTTGAGGGTTATCCTAAAAATCTCCAGAATCCCATTATCAGATCCCGACTTGTGGCCAATGTGTCAATCTGGAGTATACTCGATCGAATAAAAAACAGAAAGTTGAAAATTGGCCCAAAATTTATAGAAAAATCGATGAACATACAAAAAAAAACATACCGTGAAAAATAGAATCTGTTTTTAAAAGTCAAAGCGTTTATTTTAATAGAACCCACAGCAAAATAGCGAATTTTCATTTTTATCCCGCAGTTTCATGTGCAAAAAATTCATACAAATTGAGTCAGTGAATAAAAAGTTCCCGTGAAAATAGCTATAACAATATATTTACAAACACAAAATTAAAATATGTATATAGGTTTTACTGTATAAGATAACATCCCTATCCCTATAAGTCATTTTTGATGTGTTTTCGGCAGGAAACGTGTCAGTTGGCTGTTCTATATTTGATTCCATTAATATTGTATCGATGATTATTGTTTATGCGAAAACAGTGTTGGTTCGTGTTAAGGAGGATTATTTTAAGTATTTAGTAACTTCCCATTTCTATTTCCTTCCAATCCTTTGAAGGATAAGCCCATAATCATTAAGATACATTACATTTTTAATTATCATTACCGCATCATTTCCTTTGGAATCAATTCTTCGGAAAATCATCGACCAAATAAGTCAAAGTCAAAAGTCAAAAATAACTTTATTTAAATAGACTCATTTACTAAGTTCTTTTAAATCGTTACAACAGGGAATATGTATGAGAAAACAAATAAATATAATTATAAAGGAAATAGTCATAACTTTAACTGGGTATCAACCGGGCATTTACTAATTGTCCAAGTTATAGTATTTAAATATGCACTAAATAAATTGTTAGTTGTAATTTTAAAATAATATTTATTTTAAAATTAAAAATAACACTAGTATGCATATTCCCAATTAACCCTACTATATTAACCCTACCAATTAACCCCTACAACCACCAAGAGCCCCACGAAGCATTCAGATATACTGTCGCAGTAACGTACAAAGCTGTAATGAACTTTCCGACTCTTATTTACTCTCGTCTAAACAGCAGCAATTACAATCATTATTAAGATTTCTGGGCTCTCTATACATCGAGAGAGCTTAAACGTTGACGACTTGAGATGGATTACTGCTGGCAAATCCAGGGCCCACGACTACCAAGTTCCCCGCGCAAGCGTGTTGGCACGTTAATTGTAAGTAGTTACGATAGTTTCATGTAAATAGTTTCAATGCTAAAAACGCACAGCAGACAGACGGACAAACGGTAATGTATTGGTATTTTACTCCACACTAATATTTTGGGTGTTTTTGCGCGAACTGTCTTGAAATAATTATGAATGTTCTCATGTTAGTGACAATGATATGTCTTTCTTTCTTGAGCATAATTTTCTTTAAACCTTAAGGGCTACCTCTTGATCATTCATTTATTAGATTAAATTCTCGTAATGAAACAATTGTTTGTGCATACAATATCACTGACCCTTATTATATAATCCTATCACTAAGAAAGTAGTTAAACTGAGGCTGATGTGCTGAGTAGATTCAATATTCTATTCTATTCAAGACACTGCTCATTTTGAACCTTGATATAATTAAAATAATGGTACTGTTCCGGACTGGCTGGTTTTATACAATTTTATGTAATAATTTTTTAGTTTACATTTTTATATATTCTATTGTTTTTAGTTGTGACAGACAAGTTGTACAATATAGACGTGTACGTTTACATGATTCTATTTATAACCAACAGGTACGTATGACATAATACGAGAAAGGTTGGTTACATTCTGAGGAACATTGACAGTTAGTATGATATACTCGTTGGTCAAACATTGGTCAGTTACGCGGGAGCCTTTTGGAGGGAGAATGCGTTTATATACTACATCGTCGTAACTAACATATCTCTGGGAAAATAACGCAGTAAAATTGGGCATTCATGACATTTTTGTGACAATTTTTCTAGCATTTAAAGCAATATCGTCTTATTAGTGTAATGAAATTTAGAAAAGACTCTGGTACTTACGGATTTATGTTTTCAAAAAAACATGTTTAATACCAAGACCATTTAAGCAGAATACATAGGTATTCTATATACATAGCAACATATATATGTTTAAAAGCAAACAAATAACAAATTCACTTTTTCGGTAACCAGACAGTGATCTAAAATAATGATTTAAACACGAAATTATTATAAAAGTTTCATTGAAAATATTTTTTCAACTTATTAGTATTGATAATAATTAAACAAAATTATTGTAACATTAATTAATGTCAATTTTAAATAATTTCCATTAACGTTTATAGTGAATTTTTGTACCACTTCTAGTTACATTACACATCAAATTGATGTACCAAGAAGTATAAGTATTTTTGTAGTTAAAATCAAGAAAAGTTTGTTTCGCTGTTTTTACAAATGGTCATAGCAGCTCAAATATATATAAATATAAAAATATTTATATATATTTGAGCTGCTATTTTATTATGTCATTAACTTGTTAAGATTGTATGGAAAACGTAATAGATAATTTAGAAATTCTGGTAGAACATTGACACAATTGAATGAAGTAACCGTAAGGAAAATCAGTAGTTAAATAAAATTACAGTCGCTTATGATGAACGTTGACACCATTACGGGTAACTACAGGAGCTCATTTATGCCTTCGCGACAGAGCTATGGGGACCTGGTACCTGGTTAATGTGAACCTTCATATCTATCGCTATGGGAATCATTTTTTAGAATCGTTTCATTACTGTGTACTAAATGCGAAACATCACAATAATATATAGTGAAGCAGCAATCGAACTAAGGCGTTCGTCAAAATGACAGCAATAGCGATTGATTCAGTCAGGCAATAAGGAGCTGGACTAAACTGTGTGTACCTAAGAAGAAAATGTTTTTCCATGTAGAATTGTCGGTAGAATTGTCTTAATCGGATAAATGGAAGTCGGTAGGAGCAAAGTCCGGCGAGTGCGAAAAATCACAAATGGATTCTAAGTGGCAGGTTCTGTAACGTAAAATGGTTTCACCCGTAGCCAGGTCTTGCTTAATCAAGAAGCAATAATGGTGATGATCGATTGGTGACTGGTTGTTTTGCTCCGAGTTTTGTCATTATGGATTCAAGTTCAGGTACAGAAGATAACATGTATTATTGTTTGATCAGATTCGTGGAAACTGAATAACACCATCACTTTTAGCGGATAAGCTTCGTTTTAGGGCGTTGTTGCGATTTTTGACCAGGAGTTAGCCATTGCGTAGTGCGTTTGCGATTATTGTAGAGAATCTAATAATCGTCACACGTCACAATCAGGTCCATAATAAATATCAAGTTCCAAAGGCAACATCACTGTGTCTGTTTCTTGTTGGACTGGTACAGAAATTTATGCGAATTTTAAAGCGCGCTTCTTTTTGCGAATTGCAAATCAGCCAGTCCAGTCAAGTCCAGCGCTCTAACAAGTTCAATAGTAAAATTCCACTCTCGTTCCCTGCATATTGCTTTCTTTGATAAGAAGATAACAAAGGATACAGAACACAGCCTTGCAGGATATAGGCAACGTTCACTGACAAGAACCGCAAAGCGCGGTCATTGGAGAAGAGACAGATTCCCCGCTCATGCAGGTAGTCAGATATCCCAGTTGAATAATTAAAGAATTAAGACAATTGTATGGACCTGCAATCAATAAAATTTGCTTGCCCAAAACAATCTGCAACTGCTTCTTTGGGAATGATGCATTTTTCAGTATTACTACAGACGGCATTTATGTAAAAGAGTTTGAAGATAAAAATTAGGGTTTCGTTAAAGGTTTCAGCCCTCTACGCCAGAGCGGTCCCCGCTGGCATAGTGGTCAGTACACTTTTAACGCCGTTGTCTCTGAGATGTAAGGGCTTTTTTATAAATCCTTCCATTCAGAAAAAGTAAGCAACATGATCAAAAGGGTCACCGACCTGCGCAGCAAGTATTGATTGTACATCCTGCCTTGCTTCACCTCTCGGTATTTAACCAGTTATTTAATATTCTCAGTGTAAATGTGCGTTAGTTATAATTGGGCATGGGTAGCCACACATCCACACGAGTAATTCAGATACGAATGCTGGCCAGGCCACAGAATTCATTACTCCAACCCCTAAAGCATTCACCGTTAAATGATATTAACCGATATCGTGGTGACAACTTTTAAATGTGAGGTATTTTCCTGGATTATTATGACATGACATACTTAAAATATGTATCATTAGCTGACCCTTTAAATTTGCAATGTAAATCCATTTAGAAGAGAATATAAAGACAACGTCTAGCGAAATGGTATCAATGTCTAACATTCGGTACATTTGCTACCACGAATGCTATCTGTTCAACTTAATCCACATATGATTTTCTCTATTACGTGTATCTCAATCGAAACTACCTCTGCTTTCCTTTCACATATGTATACAAATGACACTATGAATACTATTTCCAGATCATATTCACAGTACCATTCTGTAATTATTGAATCTAATTAAAACATAGATTTTTGAAAATCATATCATCGATACTGTGTTCATGTTAGAATAATTTGAAAACATATATACAACAACTTAGTTATTGAGAAGATAAGTTCAAGTCCACCACAACTTGATCTTTATAGTAAACAACATGTCTGTGTAATGGCATTCTTCAGAAGTCTCACGCGCTAAAGGAGACACAAAAGAAAACGCTCGTCAAATCTCACCTTAGGGACTCATTATATGAAATTAGGCAATAAGTAACCATATTATATTACGGTACTTACATAGCTAATCATTGTCCAATTTCAGAAAATAAAAAATAAATGTGTTTTACGTATTTATTCTTGACTACAAAGTTACCAAAACTAAAATAAAAATTGCATCACAATCTCTTTTTGTAAAAGAGGGCTGTAAACTTGCCGGCTTCGTATGTGGGCATGAATGGGAGATAGCTTGTCCATTTCCATCTAGAAAAAGTGAGATATGTAATTTAAATATGGCCTTTTTATATAGGAGAAACACATTAGGAGTTAGTGAAAGCGGTTGCGAAACAATCGAGACCAAACGACTTTACATTATTCCGAAGCACGTAGGGGCTCGACATCACAAAATTTGATTGACCAACCATGGCGCAGGTTGCTTTGCTGTCGTAATAGAAATCAAAGCACACGATCCAGTTCGCCATGTAGTTACATAGTCTATAAATTTTGATATTATAATTTCAAAGACAAACAGGCAAAACGAACTAACTTTCGTATAAGAGTCATTCCTAAAGGAAAGTCGTAAGTATCGCCCCCTCTTCCACCACCGGCTTCTAAAGACATTTGCTGCGCCCACGCCGCAAGACCACGCTCTTCGTCAGTACCTGAAAAGAACTAATTAATGATAACTAGATAACAAATTTATTTGATACTTAGCCATTGCATCACTACAAAACCATGAAGTTTTTAATTAAAGAAATGATTAAAGAAGAAATTAATAAGCAAAATATGTTTATTAATTTCTATATAACGGTAGTCCTTATTAATGGCCATTTATTTACATTTCGGTTATTTATTTTAAATCCAAAGAGAAATGTTGGAAGAAATCTCATCATTTTTGATTCCTAAAAGCAGAGAATCTTTTGAGCTTTCTTATGAGGCCAATGGGCCTACAGAACCGAAATGTTACAAACACGATAATCCTGTCTACAGTAGTACCTACTTTGAGGCCACAACCTGTGGATAGGATTGTTAAAAACAAAACTATCTACATCCTCAGTGACAGCCAAGCTGCGTTGAAGGCTCTAGCTTCACATAGGGTCGATTCGAGACTAATTTTATAAGCTAGACGTTGAACAAGCTCGATAAGCATGGATGCATGGACACACGGGTGTCTCTGGCAATGAAAATGTAGACGAACTTTCAAGGAGTAGGTCAGATGAGAATGTTATTAATACCCTACGTTGGACTCCCATCCACTACGGTGCGAATGATATTCAGGAAGTATGGGAAGAGGAAGCATTCAGAAAAATGTGATAGCATACTTTAAAAGGTTTATGTATCCATTTAGAAGCTCTAAGAAGGCGATTTGGGACTTACAATTGCAGACTGTATGGCTTACCTAAAAAATTGAATCGCCTCTATGTACGGCCTGAATGAAGCCCACTGTCACAATAGAAGAAATAAGGCAGCTGACTCCAAGCGTACTTAGTAAAAACAACCTAGAAGTATTTCAGTACAGCAGATAAAGGGAAAGACAAAAGATCTCCATGGGTTGATGTGCTCCGGGAGTTCATCCTGCCCCCTTAATTAAGATAAGATATTTATCTTATCTTAAATCTACCTTACAGAAAGTCACAGCTAATTATTATTACGTTGTATATTCCTGTGATTCGTCGTTAAAACACATTAAAATATAAATTTTTCGTCTCTTGACTTTTACAGAGTAATCAACGAGAAATTAGTCTCACGAGTCATAATGAATTCTATATAGTCTATGGCTACAGGAACCGGTTTCCATTGGGTAGGCTGTAAAATATTCTTTTTTCTTACCTGGTATCAAATTATCCAGCAAACACCCAACTATCCCCCCAACTAGGATGGACGTGGACAGCAGCACCTGCAACACAGCGTCCAGAGCCTCGACTCCAGTCTGGATAACGCCACTATTTGCCGCCATCCACCGAGTCAGCACCAGCGGGAAGAACAGACTGAATCCAATAATGTACAAGTTCCTCGAACTGTTCAGGTCTACGTACTGGAGAGCGGAGAGACCTGAACATGGAATTTCTAATTTAGCTGAAAAATGCTTTAGATTACTTTTAGACAAAGTTTATAAGTTGGTAAGTTATAGCGCTTTTTTCTTCTACTAGTACGCCTTCAACGAACAGGCGTCTAGAGATTCTTGTCAAAAACTCCAATTGGCAAAGGGATACGATAGGTATTCTAAGTCCATTAAGATGACTCAAAATTCTTAGAAGCCAAAAAATATTTACTAAAATAACTTTACCAAAAGCAGAAATCATGCCAAACATGACGCAGAACAGTCCACCGATGATGGGCTGCGGGATGATGATGAACACAGCCCCCAGCTTTCCAACGACACCTTGAACCACCATGAGGGCAGCTGCCCATTGGATTACACGTCTTGATCCCACCTGGCTCGAACAGTTTTAATTATAAAGAGAGCTGGAATTATTTTCTACCTGATTCATTATATCATGACTGGGTAGTATCAACCCAGATTGGGCCAGCGAGTTGGTTTTAAGACTAGACTTTTATAGGCCTGTGGTCTCAGCAATGTGACGAATATAGGCAGTCGATGACTCGGTAAGTACCTCCTCCTTACAGATGACCCAGTTTCAACTTTTATAAATATCTACCCCCATTTCCACACTCCGGTGAAGCATCATTAATTTCAGAAACTATCTTTGTAATTTTATATATATAGTAAGTACATAATACACATCTAAGTTTTCTGAACTATTCAGAAGGAATAGGAAAATTTATATTACATAATATCAAAAGTTAAAAAGTCAAAATATCTTTATTTAAATAGACTCATTTACTAAGTTCTTTTAAATCGTCATAACAGGGAATATGTATGAGAAAAATAAACAAATGTAATTAAAGGTAATAGTGATAACTTAAAGTGTGTATTAATCGGGTATTTACAAATTATCCCAGTTATAGAATTGAAATATGTACCTTAGCTTACCTTAGTAACTCCAATAGCGCCTACATTCTCTCCAAATGTGTTTGTCCCGTTGCCTGAACCCCAGAGGCCTGCGAGGATAGTACCAAGACCTTCAGTTCCAAGTCCCCGGTTGATAGCGTGAAGAGGAGGGGGTGGTGCCGCTAGAACACAAATATACGCACATGAGCTTAGTTTTATCAATAATAGTTTATCATACTGGAGAAAATAAGTAAGGAAACCTAGCTGTTACAAATATATACAGGGTGTTTGGTACATACCCTACAAAGCCGAAGCTTACCCGTGTTAACATTATATAAATACGATGGTGATAAAAATATTGTAAAAATTTCCATACATTTTATTTGACCGATGGGAATATTTATATGGAGACATTAGAAAATAATTTTATATTAATACTTTTTATATTAAACTTTTGATATGATCATAGTATTTATATGACTATGTTAACATGGGTAGGTTTCGGCTTGGTAAGGTACATACCAAACACTCCATATTTATAGACACTCATTGTACTTCTATAGTACTATAACCCCTGTGATATGGGTAAAAATTTATACCCACAAGGGGTTGAACAAGTTAACTTATATCTAAACTAACCATGTCAACGAAATAAATGCCTTTTTTTACTAGTCTTTAGTCTTGATATGACACTGAAAGTCTACCGGATTTTTAGCAAAATAGTGAAGCATCATATAAGAGGAAGGATACTATATAACTGATACAGGTAAAGAAAATAAATATACAAACATCCATACGTACTAACCATACAAATATCTGTGCATTCCGGGATTGGCCTACGACCTCTGGTTAAGTACTCAGGGGTAATAACCACTGGACTATACGGCTCTCATAGCAAATGGTAGACTAAAATGTATAAACATGATTATATACACTAGGTAAAAGCCAAGCTTACAAACCGCACATCCTGGCTGTGGTGGGGTAGTAGCTGATGGACTCAACAGTGCACGCGAGGACGCCCGCCAGCATGCCCAACACTCCCGCCACGCTCACCGTGGGCGCACCCCATTGTCCTGGACAATATTGACTTTACTAAATACAATTATATGTTTTGTAATACACAATAATTAACCGACTTAATTAACGGAGGAGGTTCATAATTCGACTAAATATTTGTTTATGTGCCCACACAACTGTTTACTTCGGTGAATCCATTTTAATGATTCTTTTGGTACAGTTCTATGCGAATTTAGACATATTTTACATCTATACATAAGGCTATTAAATAACGTGACTGCCCACATGAAGATGTTCAAGGGGTAGGGTGGGAAACCCAATGTAATTAAGAGAAAGGAATTTTGTACTTTTATTCTCAAACCACATTTTGTTGCTGTAGCAGTATTTGCTACCAAACATGGTACCAAAATTCGGTTTTCGTAAACCATAGCGCTCGAAACACTTAGCCGAGCTCCGAGAAGAATTTAGACTCAAATCCTAACATAACATTTAAACCTGTAGGATTCCCTCTTTTACGATTACGGAGAATTGTATGGCCGTTGGTACACTTACCTGGATATGGCACTCGGAACCAAGGTGCATCTTCAATGATATTAAGCTTGGTGTCAGTTCTGGCCGGGTGCCGCGCGGGGAACACGTCTGTTGCTGTCAGGATGCCGCATATCGCCCACATTATCACTATGGTCAGTAGCACCTATTGCACAGTTATTACATGTAGATTTCCACATTGAAATAGGCCTCATAACTTTCTGTAAGCAACTAATGTAGCAAATCAAACAAGGAATGATCCGCCTAAGAAAAGTTTTCAACAAAACTAAAAAGGAACTTGAGGGTATGTATATCGTGGCTCAAAATTACTTAAGCTGTTTTTCTTGCTTTTCAATATTTTGAAGTTGATCTTCAGTTTGTTTAAATTAATTTAAAAATTTTCTTAGTTAATACATATCTACAGTTAATGCAAAATGAGTAACTATCACTTTTGCCGACTGGTCAGTCATATGTCAATAAATATTTTTTTCTACTATAACTTCAGGAGTTCAGTTGTGTCCCAAGATCTCCATCAGATCCAGACGAAATTCATATCCGTGCTCTTACTTTTAGGGTTGCCCTTAATTATTCTGGAATCCCGTCCCGAAAAATTTAATATGGATATCGTTTTCTAGGTTTTTGGGGTGCTGGTTAGGAATATGTGGCATTCATTTGCTCTTCCAAAATGGCGATTGTCATTCTTGTCGAAAAACTTAAATTGTGTTCAGGGAAAATAGGAGATGCGATTAGTTATATGACTTACGTAGTTGCCTATACTACCTGAAAGTTACCATAAAATACTAACTGGGAAAAGTTTAAATAATGGAAACCAAATGATAGTACACCCTCGGTCTTTCTTCCATGCTAACAAGGGAATCGTCACTTCACTAATTCCCTGGGAGAATATCGTCAGCAGAATGAAGGTGCTGAAAAAAATTAAATGCATTAATTAATTAGTTCTAGTTTATCGTAAATGCTGAGTAGGGTCCTGATATCAGAATTATATTCCATGATGAGTAGTATTATTATTTTTTAGCATGAGTTGCATAAAAAAAACTCACTTTATTTACTGGAATCCTGAGATTCCAGTATATAAAGATTAAAGATATTAGATTATATTCCTGGATCAGAACACAACTCGTTAAAATTAAATATTTCCCGTATCTTGTCGAGTTCAATGCTAGAAATAAAAGTCAAAATTTTAATAAAAGTGCTAGTTAGAGACTTACCCGGCTGCAACGCCCCATTGCTGGGAGGCCGCCTCTGCTGCATGGTCAAACAGTGTCAGTCCCACCAATGCCACCGTCGGTGCTATCGTGAGCGGGGTCACGAACCGCAACACCTGGCCAATAATGCCGAAGTACCCTGTACAAGTATCCAATACAGAAAATAATTGTAATTGGGATGTCGACTACGAGTAAAAAATTAAGGTTTTTCCTATTTATTTCAAAATAAACTTTTCAAAATATCATATGATTCCAAAATTATGTGGTGTAAAAATTTAAAAAAGGCGACATAATAAAAAATATTAATGCTATTACTTTACCCACATTAAACGTCACAAATATTATTGTAATAAAATGATGTCAAATACTCTATTCGCCTTTACTGGCATCGTTAAAATGTGCGGCAAAATAACCCCATTTCTACTTTCCACCTCAATTGATTTCAAAGATTGATGTATTTACCAAGTTTGACATTCTGGGGAATTGTGAACATGACTCCCAACTCCCTAGAATATCACCACATCTGCAATATCAACTGCAGGCCCTTGGTGTTGCTGGTGGATCGTTTCTAGGCAATCCTATAAACGATCCACCAGTATAGCAATCTATACTTTTACATAAAAAACGTGCGCATGAGGACTCCATCTACTGCTTACTATTTTAACTAACTACTAACTTTTTATAAAATCTTCAAGTCTACAATTTTCAGTGTTTAGCCACACAGTTGTTTAGGTATTGGGTATGTCTTCTCTACATATAATCAAAGTTACACCGAATATAGCATGAAGGTAAAGTCTTCAAGTCTTCAGTCCTCAAGTTTTTTGATTCAAACCGTATCTTGGATTGGGGTTACTAGTTCAAAATCTGAAATGCAGAGCTTGATCGGATAAATTTAAGAAAGTTGTTGGCAGTTTTTCAGTTCGTACCCAAATCACTCTTGATAATGTTACTAACTTACCAAACACCATCTGAAAAGTTGCTGAAACAGCAATGGCTCCTGACAGCTCGCACATCCTGCTCATCCAGACCTCTTTCCTTTGTACATCCGTCATAGCTGCTAGTATCCCAGGGTCAGGGCACTTCCAAGCAGGCAACCCGAGGATGGCCAACGTTGGGACCAGGAAAGATATAGTGCCACCCTGCACGATTGGCAGACGACAGCCGAACGTGGCTTGTAGCCATGTAACTAAGCCTGAAGGTTAAGAATAAAATAAATCTTTTTATGTGAGAATTACAAATAAGAATACTACTCTGTACTCCTCGACAGACCGTATAGATCGTGTCTGTCGTCTGCTGTCGAACTGTATGAACATTAAAGCAACGTCTCTGCAGTAAAGTATTGGAAGCTTCTTCTCATATATGCATTTTGCAGCCGAATAAAGAACTCAACTAAGATCGAAATATCTCGATTCAATTGAAACTTGCACTAGGAACCTACTGGCGGCATGTACGCTAAACCAACCGTTAGTGATATATTAATTAAAATATAAAGTACAAAAGTCAAAAATAACTTTATTTAAATAGACTCATTTACTAAGTTCTTTTAAATCGTCACAACAGGGAATATGTATGAGAAAAGCAAATAAATGTAATTAAAGGCAATAGTCATAACTTTAAGTGGGTATCAACCGGGCATTTACAAATTGTCCCAGTAATAGTATTTAAATATGTACTAAATAAATAGCAATACAAAAATAAAGTATTTATTCAAAATTCTTGACCATATATATTTATAATGATCAAGGTACAATCTGACCATCTAAAAACATAATCACAAGAATAAAATATTAAAAAATTAACGAAGGGCCTAAACCGCTGGTAAAATTTAAATAATTCTCTTTGGAGGCTCTTTGTGAGTGTAGGTATCCAATAAGAAAGGGGTTTTGACCAGTGGATCTGACAAGGCCGAGTTGCGCAATATTTCTAAAAGTAATTTCGAAATACCCTGGCAGATACTAAAGATTTCCTCAAATTTTCTAAAAAGGTCATATATTTTAGCAGAATTGCATCAATCCAATACATTAGCAGATTGGATTTTGAGTTCAAGGTACCCTGGACGTCTTTCCATCTTGTGTGGGGGACAATCTACTGTTAATATAAATAATATGAGCGCTACCGTAATATAATATGTATGTATAATAACTGCGTTTAAAATTAAGAATAAAAAAATGTCATGTCGATTGCCTTCGATGATGCGCCTTCCCTGTAAACTATTGTAAGTAGGAAATGTGTAAAAATATAACTACAATACAAGAAGCGAACTAGCAACACAAAATATTAAAACCTACTTGTACTTTTTGACTT
This sequence comes from Acentria ephemerella, assembly GCA_943193645.1. NCBI lineage: Eukaryota > Metazoa > Arthropoda > Insecta > Lepidoptera > Crambidae > Acentria > Acentria ephemerella. Next base: position 1,051,792 of record OW971886.1, on the reverse strand, counting down.
TGAAGGAGCACCAGAGTCGGTTAGGACCTAAGTCTGTCAATGTGAATGGTACTCACCAGTGACGAATATCATAGTCGATATGATGTTCGACCTGTCGGGGTCGGTCTCCAGCATACACAGGGCGGGGCACAAGATGAAAGGTATGGCTACTATTGCGCCTATCATCGTTAGGTAGTGCTGAAAGAAATATTTTAAAATTTATTGTAGTTTTATATTATTATAGGTCAGAAATTAAATTGTCTTCAGGCGATGTGGAGCCATTTGCTATATCTTATGTAAACATAACATTTCTGTAATTAAAAGCTATTTGTCGTAAAGCCCTCAGGTGCATATATTCGGAGAGATTGTATTTCGCTTACATTTTGAAATATCGCTACAACGATTTCTTATTCTGTAAAGTAGCCAAATCATAGTTGCTGCCATGTAATTGTTTTAAGTTTAACCTTAAAATTAGATTTAACACATTGTAAAACGTAAACTTCAATGAAAAAATGTCCTGAAAAGATACGAAATAAGTTATAAAATTATATAAAAAAACAAATTATTCCATTGATGTATTCGATCTCCAACCTCCAAAATCACAGTATTAGGAAATTGAAGTGGAAATTAACAGGAAATATAGCGCGCAGAACGATCGACCTTTAACGCAGAACCGTTCCGAAACTGATGGAAGAGGCATTTAACCAGCAGTGGATATCAAAGGCCAATATGATGATATAAAAAACTTAGGTTACCTGTAACGCCATAAAGATGCAGAGGTACCATGGTGGCTCGTCATCGATGCCGTAAGTGACGTTTCCTTCTCGAGAGGAGGCTGTATTTATCTTCTGTGCGTCTTCGGGATTTTGTACAGTCGCAATTACCTAAGGACAATGAGTTACGGGCACAAAATTAAGTTTATAACGATGTGGCCTCCTTCGGTCCATCGATTTAAAATTGCTGGCTGTTTTTATTCGAACAAACATTTAAAAATTGTACATGTCAAAATTGACATTTCTAAAGTTATCATTTAATATTATAATTTTCGTGGGAAAGCTCTTTTAAATGTATCTATCGCTTCCCATATTATAAAGGAACCCATAGTTTGGGGTAAGTTACAATCATCACATCATCACCATCACCATAATTAATCTCACATCAGTGTGACAAGTTTAAAACACTATGTTACATGCTTGATTCAACTGTGGACGTACTTTTATTCCTGCTGGGTATTATCAGCACTTCAATTCGTTTATCCTAGTGACACTGTACTGAGACTTTGAAATAAATAAATAAAAATTTATAAATAAATTGTGATACATTAACGTTGGTTTTTGTTTTAAGATAGTTAGATTATAATTATGTATCAAATTTTGTCGAACAGAAAACAATAAATCAAATACGTTATACATATATAACTTATTCATTTATTTAACAATTTGTGTACACACAAAGACAATTAAAAGGACACAACAGATTAGAGAATTGTACAAAGGTACTGCTTATTTCTATAAGAAATTCAACAGTCCTATATATGGGAAAAGTAACATCGAACTTATCGTAAATTTTTTGACGGACACTGAATATAAAAGCAGCACGAGATTATTTCAGCGGGTAAACTCAGCTAAGGCATGGGGAGAGCCACATAACCTTATTGGGCTTTAACGAATAATCTTTGAAATTAAATAAGATATTTACAGTAAGATTTCATTAATTCATATTGATCTTTATACCATGTGCTATGACTACGTCACGATGCATCGTTTTCTCTGCAAATCTTAGACCAGGATGACACTAAAATATTCTTTCAGTGAAATGTCCAGGCAGAAGAAAACTTATATTGTTATTTACTCGTATCATAGAATATTACTTCTGCCTTATTTCGTATTGTTATTTGAAAATGCAGTGGAAAAATTATGTCTGTCGAAAAAACAATTAAAAATCATGTTATGTTGACGACGAAGTATGTATTGTATTTAGATTCATCTAGTCATCCTAACAGTAAAACGCCTGGCGGAGACAGATCGCAAAATCATACTGGGCTTAACTGGCTCACGAAGAATATTAGAGAGGAACAAATAGAAACCCGTGCACAGATTATCACAGACAGGTATTAGACAGATAAGGATTTAACAACACAGCATATACGTACCTAATGAAGTTATCACTTCATATCAACAGGACAACAGTATTTGTAAAACTATATAAATAAGACTACTTTACGCTTGATCTTAAATGAGTATCCCGAGTTCCGGCGACGGTTCGTTCCGTAAAGAAAAAAAATTCCATGCAAATAGTAGCGTCAGTAAAGCATGTGTGTGAAATTCTTAATATTTACACTTTTGAATTTTATTTACACTAGTATTTATATGATTACGTTAAAGTCGTTATATTTCGGCTTGATAATAAAGGATAGGTATGTACCATGCCCATTACATACTATGTATTCAAACGTACGGCCACTTTAAATTAGGTGATAATGCAAATCGACGAACCCAAAAACAAATTTACCACAATTTCTGCTGCAGTTTTTTCACAAGCAAAACCTATTTCCATTTCTATATAAAAATTTTTGAATAACTTATTAAAAAAAAAGGAAATATACAGAATTACATTTCGGCGCTCTATTCATCGAAGGAAATGAATCTTGGTAGGTAATCGTTTTATAAATATCATGGAAAATTATTGTAATCATTAACAATAAGAACTAACTACAAATAATTTAGTTGGTAGGCACTTATTATTTTTATTATAGTCACTTGTATGGAATACAATACGTACTACATTAACTTACTTAATCCACCAAAAAAAATTGTTACGCAAATAAAGAATATTCTTTTACAACAAATTAAAAAGTTCTTGTGGCGGTTGATTCGCAAAAATATACAGCTGTTTTTGTGAAAAAGTTTATAAAACTAATTGGCACCAAGAGGAGATCTGAAGTTCCATTTAATATTTAAATTTTTAATCAACAACAAAAGAGAGAAAGATGTTGAAAACGCTTGAAAAACACAACCAATTTAATATTCAAAGTGTAATTGTCATAGAAGAGATTTCATTTTGGGAATTCCTGGTTTAGGAGTTTAATTAATAAGTAAAATATAACAAGTCCCTCTGAGGTTGAGGAATCTAAGTGTAGTTCGCTTAAATCTTCTGCCTTATGTTTACTTACAATCAGGTGAGATGAAAGTCAGAAGAGAAAAGTTACTCCGTCAACAGAAAACAATATTTAAAAATAAATAATTAATTTTTTTTTTATAAAAAGCACAGCAAATGACTCGACTCCACCTGATGATAAGCAGTAGACGAGTCCACATGTGAAGATAGTTAGTGAAGCATGCGACATACTGCCCTAGCCACCCTCCCCTTGCCGGCCGAAAAAGTGCTTTTTCACGCCTCTTTTAAAGGAACCCATGGTATAAGGAGGGAATACGAAGCATGCATACTTATTGAAGTATGCATGCATAAACTTATTAAAGAGCAAAAGTATTTTCACAATAAACATGATTACTTCTAAACTGGTATTTCATTGTAAGTATTCTAAATGAAAAATATAATACAATAATATATAGATATAATACTATATTATATAATAGTCTCTACTTACTAAAAATCTTTAAACCACATTAGAATTACGTAGATATGTAAGTATTTGTGACCCGATCAACAATTACTTTTTAATGTATTAAATTGCACACATCTATTACTTAAGTCAAATTAAGCATCATTAAGAGCTTATGATGGATATTAATGACGTAGATATATATATAGTAATACGTACATCAATATCAGAAAAATAATATAAAAACATCCATTATTCGTGAACAAATATTTTTACTCAGCATACAATTATCTGCCACTACCGGGATTCGAACCCCTCTCGATAAGTAGACAGTACTGGCCACCCGTCGAAACGCCTGTCTAATGTAACTCCAGACAATCTCGATACAATTAAAAAGCAATTGTGTCTGGATTATACAGCTAGCGACACCATTCCAATTCAATACAGTTAATAGTGTGCTTACCTCACTAAACACATTCTGATCGATGCTGTGAACCATGTTGAGTTGAATATGATCACCCTATCTGCAAGAAAATGGAGAAAAAAATTAAACCAATTGAATGCTTATGTTAACTCTGATGAGCGTTTTGACGTAGTGATTCGGGATTCTGATTGAATTTCAAATCTCTATCTCTATGATATCTCCAAAAAAAAAGATTTGACACCATGGTTGACCCCTTTACGAGTCAATCAAAATTTTGTAGTTCCTCCGTTGTTACAGCGACTGTTTTCACCGAAAAACTCCTCGTGTGTCTCGTCCCATGTAGCATGTTCCTTACCCAGCAGTGGGAAGTTCATACAAAAGATTTCTTTATAAGATATCACTTACCACAAATTCTGTCTTTCAAGAACTAATAACATATAATGATATCACTACAACTCTAAGAAACGTCTTAATATTAATCGTGTCTCTATTTAGTTATACCTCGATTTACTGATAACGTCTGTGTAACTGCTTTAGAACACTCAACTGTACTGTCACTAAATGATTAATATCAATAAACAGTGCGAGATTCTTAAACGATATTCTATGTATGTACAGAGTTTATGTCTCGCCAATTTGAACTCTATCTCCGACGAACACAACTCACCCAGTCATGTGTGTATAGCGCTGCGTTCTCTTCAAACTAAAAAAGTTTTTGTAGCGACTTATTGTTTATTATTTAACTCATCGCGGTTAATCCAATGTTGTACGAACCTTAAGAAATTTCGTGACGCACTACACATTACTTATCAAAGTATATACACAATTTATCTTATGGCCCTCGCCGTTTTGTATGTGAGAGCATTACCCCAGCAAACTAATTTAGAATAGCAAAGAAGGGTGTATTACACCATTTATAACTCACAAACGGGTGAACTTCAAAACAAAAAATGCTTCATTTCAATTATTAATTTAAGAAGTTGTCTAATTTTTAATTACTTTTTCGAGTCTGTGCTTAACTTTCTATTGTTTCTGGATGTTTTTTGTTTCTTACCAGAAATAATTTTAATTTGGACAACTTAAATGGAATGATAAGTATCAAAAGACAAAGTTACATGGGTGACCGTCAGTATTGTCGACTTCCCTGTCTGTTTGCCGTTGGTTAAAAACACTTGAATACAAATTGGGTTCTTAAAACCCCTCCTTTTATGACGGTTAAAAATCGAATCAAAACAAATTCAACGTTTATTTTCAATATATATTTGGAACGCCACCATCTTCCACAATTACCAGTGAAGATGCAGATTATTAATGCACAAACTCGTGTAATACTTTCCATATAAATGATAAGAACCTCTGGCTATATTTTTAACTATAAGTGTCTGGTTGGAACCAAATATACTATCTATCGATACATTCGTAAAGACAGCTCAGAATATCTGTACCAAAATGCACAGTAAATAAAAAACTCATATCGACTATTTTTTTTTAAATATTTATTAAAATTTTGACGTAAAGAACAATACAATGTACTTAGGTAGTATCACAAATCAATTGAGGTTTAACCTCAATCTTACTATAGATCGTTTCATAACATGAATTAACAGTAATTCTGTAATGACACTGTGTAATGGGCAGCCACCTTTAACCAAACTTTCAGCCGCGATGCCCATAAAGCCATTAATACATATAAGAGTACCAGAAACACTCATTCACATCCAACTCTAACACATTAAAAAATGTTTTGTTTCTCGCACTCTTATGCGAAATGAAAAAGACAAGCCATAATAAGTGTTTAACTCAGGATAAAATTTTTGATAAAGATAAAAAATAACGGAAATTAAACCTTAAAATAACGGAATGATTAACGTTACCCAAAACATAGGGTTAAAATCCTAAATATCTGTATTTGATGAAATAGAACTGGGTAACGAAATTATATTAAATATAAATATCGTTACGTTTAGTATTTTGTCACTTTCTTACATTGTATTTTTTGTACATACAATTTCATTGTGAAAATTACACATAAGCACAGTGCCCTTGCAATAGCTGTATTGACAGCTCTCAAGCTATGGAAGCTGGCAACGCTAATTTATTGTATCGGTATCTGTACTCCTCCTGACTCACACCTATTGTCTTGCCCAAATTAAGCATCTTTAAGAGTTTGTGTTATCTCGTAACAACTACTTATTTTCGTTATTATTGGTAATGATTTAAAAATAACGTCATTAGACCCTGGTTGATTGTCTTGTCCTTACCATACGTGTGACAATAGATTTTTAAATTATCGAAATCACTTTACTTCAAAAACATATATCCAAACAATTTCACTTTGTGGTAAAACCATTTGCTTACTTGATCAATATCGTAAATATGGGTCCTGTAGCTAAATAATACAAAATTACCTTATCAGTATTAGTATCAACATTTAAAAACATATTAAAAAAAGTTGACAATAATTTTAAATACAATTTTAAAAAGAAAGTAAACTAAAATATCACATTGGTATACAATAGAATGTTATAATCATAAAGAATTTTCTAATATCTAAGGTTCTTTGAGACCCCTGGCACACTTACAGCTCACCATTTCAAAACTTTCTTAGTAATAAGCAATAAGACCAAACAAGTCTAACCCAATCCTGCAGACCATCTCTTTCGCCAAATATGAATGCAAAAGGGAGAGATATTAGTGTGACATTTAGATAGTTGTATTCGATTTAGGCCTTAGTGAACTTTATGAATGCGAGTACCTCCTCCATTACTTACAATAATATGATAGTATATGGTATATAATGACATAAGCTTTTACAATTTAAATGAATACTATAATTGGAATTATCTTTAAAAATTGTAATGTTAATATTGTACGCCCGAAAATGGCAATCTGTTGAGACTTATGCATGTGATTGTAAGAGCTATTTATTGTACACAGAATCACAATAAAATTTATCTTATCTTATCTCATCTTAAGCGCTCAAGTCAAAATTTTGATTGATTGAAAAAAGTGTGATCTATACCGCTAAGGGCACAAAATGATATTTTCTACCAATTATAGTGCAGTTCTGAAAGAACAGTTCTGCTTAATTTCACATATATCACTCATAATGTAGCAGCCTTTAAGAGTGATTTCTCAAAAAAAACTTATTTTTGTACTATACCCTTATATTACTTAGGGTGCGATATATCGTGGCGTATCTTACAATTATCACTTCATGAAATGGCCAGTTAAATCTTCCCATATCATTTTAATGTTAACGTTTGATGATACGATTTTTTGACGTTGCGCTCTTTTCTCAAATGTCAGTCCATAGTTTGTGTTTTTGTTTGTGTTTGTGATTAGAGATAATTTAGAGGCAAATCTATAAAAATGAAGTTGTAAATGTCCTAACAACTTCATAATTGAATTGGAATGAAAGAGATGCAATAATCACAACGTGATTGAAGCTACTAGTTGCGAATTGAGATCAAAGTTATCTGATTTTAAATCAAAATCAATATCGATTCCATGTTTTTTAAACACTTCACATACAATGCACTCTCCGGTCAATAGATGGCGGTGTTGCGGAAGGAGGACAACGGCGTAACTTGAGGACGACTCTGTGCTGCTTCCGGCGGGATCCGTAGACTCTGTAACAGTTTAATGTTTGCTTGGAGTGTTCTTAGAAAGATTACCTAAATAATATGCGTCTGTATACATATGGTACATGTGAGAATTGCAATTACAACTTGATACTGGTTTAACTATAAACCTTGGAGTTTCTTCAGAAAATTATAACTTGGGATAGCTTTTATTACTTAATTTTACGCAGGAGTAACGTTATAAGTTACAATAACGTTATACAAAGAATGTGAAATTATGTGGTCCTAAAGTTACGTATCTGGATTAAGCCATCTTTTTAATTTCGCACCTTTATACTGTTAAATTTTAATAACCAAACTTGTAGGCTAACTTATTATTATTATTATCAATACCTATTTATTATTATTTGTTTAATAAAACTATTATACGCAAAAAAATCTAAAGTATAACAAAAAAAAACATTCACATACTTTGTGATGTTTGTTGTTTGACTTCACTCGTGTCTATCGCCCCAATTGCCGCCAGATTCTCTGCGTCTAACTTTCTGATGAAAAAAGACAGTCAGTACATTCAGACATTATTCATACATTGGTCTTGACATTTGGACTGTACTTTTCCTTAACAACCCACTTACTTAATAAAACCTTGTTGGGCAGACTAAAATTAAATAAAGAATATAATTTATCTTTATTAAATGAAAGAGTAATAAATAGAGAATAATTCACCAATTTTGTAGAAAGGTCGACCTTATTTATAAAAGCGATCTCTTATAACTTTAAGATGGACAGGATTAGAAAATAAAGTACCTTGCTCTATTAGATTTCTCTTTTTTTAGTAATTCGTATAACTTCTTAAAAGAAAGAAATTCAACAAGCTTATTGATTCTCATCCCCATTATTAATAAAATGATCAATGAACTACGTTTGAGATGGCAAAACTGCATACATAACAATGGTTTCATACGTAAGGACCTAATATATACAAACAGACATTTACTGAACAGAAGCATATTATATACATTATTATATATCAACTAAACTATATAATCAACTGACAAATAATGTTTGAAAACTTGCTTTTTAAAATTGTTTAGTGACTGACCCTGCTTTATGAAGACTTCCTCAGTAAAACAGTTTGTACTGAGAAATATTTGTTGTAAAATAAATAATGTTAATAATGTGCTGTAAATTCTTTCTATATAGCTGGTGAAGTCACTTAATGTTTCGAAAATGGCAATTCCATAGTGTTGAAACTTATTTTAAACTAATTTAAAGAATATATTAATGGCTTAAGTAGTATGGATATACTAAATAATTACATAAGTTTATTTAAATATAAGTGGTACATTATTAGATATAACAGAATATAACAGAATCAATATTATTAAATCCATAGTAGAAGAATAAGAACTCACTTTTTAGTATCTATATCATTCATGATTTTAATTGCCCTGCACCAAACATCTTCTTTGATTGAATCCCTCAACTTGCTTCTCTCCATAAACTGTTGGCAATATTCGTCAGCCAACGTTGATGGCTGATATGTTGTAATACTGGTAACATTTTTTGGAGGTGATGTACTTTTCCTATCGTTTGATGTATTTTTACTGACTGAACTTCTCTTCTTTCTAAACATAGAACTTGGTTCAGAGTTTAATAAAATACTATTTCGTTTACTCTCTTTAACATTATTGGATTCAATAGAGGTTTTTTCTTGAATATCTTCTTTAACATATAAAGATTGTTCAGCAACTTTATTTTCTGATATGTCATCTTTACTTTGTACCTGAAATTATACAAAAGTTAGTTGACATACAACTCTGCACTATCCCAGTGTAAAATAAACTTGTATAAAGCATTGGAAGTATACCAGTTCTAACATTTGCAGTATTAGGCCACAGTCTGGGGTAGCACTGCCATCCGTTTGTTGATAATCCCCAAAACAATGTTGAAAATATTCATCTTCTGTACATGTAAAAAAGAAAATTATGTTATGAGTGAACAGCAGGAGCAAGAGGAAATTCTTCCTTTTGTAACTGAAAGGAGGCTACTAAGATTCTTCTAGGCCTTGGTTCCATATAATTTTCATTATTACAGTAGAAGTAGTAATTAGCAGAAGAAGTATTTTGAATAAATAAGTATTCAATAAAAACAAAGGTATGGAATTGTGTAGTAGCTTTACTGCCTTGATAAGCCACTACACATCAGTAGCCCTATTCATGTAATTATTAATCAACAAAATTATAAGCGGCTGAATTGAAATTAAATTGTTAATTGACTTAAAATTGGACATTGAACTTTTTGACACTTCATTATCACACTTTTTGTGTAGTAGAATGTTACTATCATAGACTAGATAAAGACTGTATTAAGACTACATTTTTATAAAGGGAATTAGGCTTTTAGTGCAATAACAATATTATCAATTTTCTTTTATACAGCTTTTTGTAATAAATATTATGCCTACACCAGTAACAGAACAAATAAATATTAGTATTATAAACAAGTGCAACAATCTTAATGTTCCTGCTGAATGTGGTCACAATTTATCATAATAAACAGATATTAATTTTAGTATTGTGGACAGAATTGCATTAAATATTTAACTTTATATCTGATTCCAAATAAATAAAAATGTTTTAAGTAGAGTTTCAGTGACTAAAGGTATAATTTTGTATAATGAGGCTATTTAGTCTTGAGACTGTGTTGTCACTGCAACTTGAAAGATCTATTGTGACTTGCCAGCAAAAGGTTAGAGTAGCTCCTTGATTTGGGCACTTTTCATTAATTGTAGAATGTTTCCAACCACAAAGGATTTGATTTTAATTGATTAATAATTTAATTTTCGATACTATATGCAAGACTTTCAAAAGGCAGGGTATTAGATTAATATTAATTACTTTCAAGTATAGAGTGAACTCAATCAATTTTAACATCCAAAGACTTGTATCATGTGTGAATAAAGTACCCAGTAATGAAGAAAAACAACATCTTAAGTATATATTATTTTTTGTTCTTTAAACTATCAATATAATATTTTAGATGCAACCAATAACTAATCTTAATATTGGCAATCATCTAAAATCAATGCTACTGTTTATCTCATCAATGTTACAATCATCCATATACCATTTCCAACATTATATTTATGCCTAACCTTATCAGCCATTAAGTTTGTTGCAACTAATTTGAGACCTTCGACTATGTTCAGAGCAGGTGGTTTCTCTCCTGCAGTGATGGTTGATTCAAGATCCGTTGGAACTTCACATCCCTGGGCTAAGGAAAGATCCTTCAGGATTGCACGCTTGCTGTTCCACATAGATGACATAGTTTTAACTGAAAAGTTTTTGAACAGAAAACGTTAATACATAGGTACCTGGTACCATAGGAGACCTATGCCTATAAAGGCATATAAATTAATAAGCCATTTAAGAGTAATAGATAGTCCAACAAAGCATTTGGATCTGTGTAATTGATAATATTTAGTGGTTTGTACCTATTTTGTTTAAACTTTCAGGAAGTGTCCTGAAAGTTGTAAAATGTAAAAAAAGTGAGAAAAGGAGAAACCTTCTTTTTTCTTTATTTATGTAACGTAGTGTTTATTGCTCAGTGTTTATGCAACTAACAAACAAATTAAGAACATATAATTCACCTAATACTTTTCAGCTGTCACTGTCAACGTCAATCAAGTCAAGTAAGGGTACATTCAAAAATGCACTTCACCAAAACTCTTCTCTTCTGGCAGAGTTGTTATTATAGATAGATGATAGCACATTGCCATTTTAAAAGAAAAAAAAAAGAAAAACTCTTATTCTCCGTTATGACAAGCAAAGGAATATCTACAAAAGTAGTGTTGTAAGCGTAGGCTTGACATAAAAACTTTATACGTATATAAGTAAATAAGTTATTTTGATGTCTGCAAATATTTATTGTCGGCAATTTTAATTTATGATTATATTCTAGATTCGTACATTATTCTATATTATATTCGTACAGCTTCCATAGTTTAGTAATTAACGGTTTTTAATGTTTTTTCCTCAAATTACCTATAAGCTGAATTAAAGTTTTGTAGTCTAGCATTTTGTCATAATTCTCAAAATATACTGTTGCACGACTACTATACTGTTGAAAATCTTTTTTATCAGTTTTAAGTACTTACAGTTTTCTTAAAAATGATTGTAAAGTCAACTTGTCCGACCTTTTTTTCGTTAGAAAGCTCTGAGAGCTGCACAGTTGTGATGGGGTCACAATTGGGTTATGTCTGACTCCTGCTTTGTAGTCTACATACTAAAACTGACGGTGTTCTCTTCGCTGTATTGTATAGGAAGAAACTTTGTAGATATCCGTATGAAACGTACACAACAGGGACCGAATACTCCTACATCGGGTAGGGGATATCCTAAGAACACATTGGGATATCTCCTTCAGCGCCGGGAGAAAAAGGCATCGACCACGGAGCCCCATCCTATCGCCGATACCTCTGAATACGGTAGCTGGAGCAGCGCACCGCCTCCTGCAGATTACCCATGGATAAATCATTCTCCCTGGCTCGTTTCATAGCCTCTTTGTGGCACATTACTAGCTCACAATAGCAGGCCACGGAATCCCAAGACAATATGTTAGTTGATTGAGAATAACATTTTATTTGTATTGAGTGAAACGAATATGCGGGTCGCTTGATGGCAATGGTAACTTATCATTGCCGCCCAAGACGGACTAAAATATACTATATGTATTGCAGATGCGCTGAAACGAAGACTCAGAATTAGCTTCAATATAATACCATGATTGAAATAATTGAACTGTAATGGACGCGGGGCTGAGTGCGATTTCTTATCTCGGTATGGCGGATATTGTATGACGAGTGTGATATTGTTACCTTTCAACTTTGTAATAATATATAGCTGCAACTCCATATAGCCAGATAAGCCACTAAAGCTTTAGGAAAGTGAACAGAAATTATAGCCATTGTAAAATGTTTGGGTATATAAATTTAAAAAAAAACTAATGAAATACCCAATTACAAAAACTATTTATTAGTTCCTATGTTTCATACTAGATAGCACCAGTAGTATTTTTATCCATTGAAGGTAATCATTAAGTCGGGTTTTGAAAACAATTAAACTGTATATTGCTTTAATTTCAATCTTCAGAAACTCTCAGCACAAAATAACTTCCCTTAATAGTAGAACAGTCACGGACCACTTCGTTACTTATCCGCCAAAAAGCAAATTAATGAATAATAATGATTAATACTTCTCACATTCACACCTATTCTAGGTCTCCAAACTTTGAAGCCTTCGGGCCATAATGATTTTCCAGTTTGTTCCAAGGGCCAAACCAGTTTTAATTTTTCTGCCCTTAACTATATTTCTAGACTAGAATAGTCGCAAAGTGCGCGACTCTAAAGCCTCATTTACATGGAGAGAGTTTCTCGCCTCGAAGATACAATTATCGAAAGAAAGAAAATGAATATCATCATGTAAACTATATGTACGATATCGTACGTCGAAGGGCGATAATCGCATCGTCTTTGAATATTGGATGTCTCTGTGTAAATAAAATTTGAAAGCAAATCGTATTTCGAGTTTAATCAGTCGCTATCATGCGAGTGCAGTGCGTGAGGGAGTTTTATTTCTGCTCATCTAAGACAAGAATTAAATAAAAGAAAGCGTAAAAAAAGATGTTGGGTTAAAAAATGGATAGAAAGAAGAAACATTTTAGGAGCATCTAATACTTTGTGCCTTGAATTACAACTACAAGATGAAGAGACATTTAAAATTATGTTTCGTATCACATAATCACAGTTTTCATATTTACTTGAAAAAGTTGGATCTTCTATACAAAAAAGACACATGCGTCAAGCTATAGCTGCTCGTACAAAATTGGAAATAACATTTTAAAGTGATCAGAAATATTATCGGCAGATCCAAATTTAAATGTTTTTGGTTTCAAAATTACTGCGCTAATAACTGAACTCGAATGGCAATTGTCGCCTTCAAATCAGTTCAACCCGATTTGTACGATACTAGGACTTGAAAAAATGTCATACGAGATCGTGTTTAGACATGTCGAGAAATCGTAGGCGAATATCTCATTGCAATTTCTGCCGTAGTGTAAACAGAACGCTTGGCGATAATTGCCTTACGAATATCGTATGACATACTCGTATGCGAGTTTTTGTTTTTTGGATGAATGTAAACTATTTGAATGCGATAATCGCCTGGAGATTATCGCTTACGATAATAACATACGATTCTCGCCTTAAAACGTGCGATAAACTCTCTCCGTGTAAATGGATTTTACGTAGCAACCCACTGCTTCTTAAATTTTCTATCGTTGCTTTGAATCAGTCCATTGCTAATTTATACTATACATAATGATATAAAGAGAATCAGATCTCGTATATCTGGACAAACATTTTTTTGTTTTACATAATCTATAAAAAGTAATTTGTACCGATCTAAGCAGATTTTAAGTCTATTGTTAATACTACCATGCTTGTTTTTAACTGACCGTATCCACTTCCATGAGGTAGAAAGAGGAGTGTGGCACACTTAAGCCCAGAGATGATCACCGGACTCCGATCACTACAACCTAGCATAACACAACCAAAATGGCTTGGTGTCATAAGTACTAAATCCCAAAATGTAACTGACACCAAATCAGTTACATTTTGGGATTTAGTACTTATATGAACTTTAGCTAACTGGCGATTTCTTTACATAATTCCCCAAAAAGCGATTCGTAAACTAACATTTTTTTGTAACTACAAATCAGCTTGGCTACCTTACACCATAACACCATGGGACAATGAAAACAAATCTCTTGAAAGGTACACAGGTTTTATTATAAAAAAAAATATTGCATACAATACAATTTTCAACGACCTTTACAACATATAAACACAAGTGGAACTAACTTTATACCGTGTAGAATTTGAAATTTATATGTAAGTATTGTTTATTTTTATAAACTTGAATGTGATACATATATTTTTTTATACCGTAAAACCGTTTTGTAACGATTCTGCTGGCATTTTTCTCTTAAAGTAATTTTTTAAATTGAAAGATCGAGTTCCACCTGATGGTAACCAGAAGTGGAGACCAAATAAAAACGTGGCTAGTAAAAGTGAAATTATGCACTGCACTAGCCATCTTGAACTTGCCGACCTGCAACATGCTTCTTCACTCCTCTTTTTTTAGGACCCAAGATTATAGGAAAACGTGTGCTGGCAAGAACTAGATTTCTTGATTATGCGACAAAAAACTGTGTTACCAAATATCTTTGTGCGCGTAGGAATGGTCGTCACAGTAGGCCAGCACGCGTAGTCCTTAGATGGAAGTGGGAAGGAGGGATAAGTGAGAAAAGCTCCTCAGAACAATTCCCTTGGTGTAGACGGTAGAACGCACTAATTGATGCAATATTGCGACGCAACTGTAGAAGCTGCTAAATTTCAACTAAATGTACATTTCTAATAGTCATTCTATCCTTTTCTATTGGACGAAAGAGAGGCAGATAACTCAATTTTAGTTTTAATGGTTGCCAGCACAATTGCCACCATAATCTACCAAAGTTTACGGTCACAGTGCCAAAAAGCCAAAGAGAAACTGCAGTAAAGAATTTAATTTTCACAATAATTCACTGTACCCTAATACTTACATAAATAACTATTTTTCCAAATAACGAAATAATTTGTTTCCAAATATAAATATAAATAAAAGATCTTTTACCAACTAATCAGTCTTCGCCGTAGAGCACAAGTATTTCTTATGTAAGTAATACGTTTACTTGACTGATGACACCCACTCTGTAGTACATAGCAATTCTTTAAAGCTCAAATCTCTGGAAACTGTATTTCACTTGAATGCTTATTTAAGTGAAATACAGTTTCCACTTTCAAAGCACTTAACTTAGTATCACATGTTGTTTTCACAAAAATCTCTCCTTATTTCACCAATTTAACTCATTAATTTCTTGATTTACAAAGCTTTCAGCTGACACTACTCGCATGCTTTTCGATGTCGATAAAATACTTTGACCTTTTAATCACAACAGATCGTTTGCGTAACCGAAACATTCTTAAAACATGTTTTGTAGATTGTGGATTTTAAAAAATCAGTTCCAGTTCGCTATCACCTTAGACCCTGCTATGACAACATTGCACATTCGTCTGCATTATACAGACAAAAAGTAATTTATTCCTTCTATGACATGTGATTGGTCAGCTTTCCTTTCACAATAAAACAGCGGCTCGAATAGGAAAGCCAGTATGGCTGGGAGATAGGGTTAAAATATCCTTGCTTGTAATTACATAACAATATTAGTGTTGCTGAATTATCTATATTTTCACTATAAATAGTTTCAATCAAATGTGTAATGTAAGATGGAGGTGGTTGCGTGGATGGTGCCTGGTGAATTGCTCGGCAGAAACCAGGTTACCCACGTGAAGGGCAATGGAGTTTTAGTGGGTATTCCCAATGTCGCTCTGATGAGGCATAGGATGATGACCATACATGCCCGCCGCTTAGCCAGTGGTGGGTAGCCCCTTAAGCGGATTGCACCTTCAAAAAAAAAGTTAAAACGACAGATTTATGCCTACTCTGGGAATTAATCCCCGGACCTCCAGATGTAAAGCAGATGGTCTCTGATGGTAATGATTCTGTCCTTTATACAGCCTCTTTATCTTGTGGCTATTCACTTAGAACAATACTATCAAAAAATTGCTTACTATTATTATTATTATTCAACACAATTGCTTTTGTTGACACACTACGGGTAGTATGGTTAGTTTTTACTTTTTTTTATAATAAGCTCAGCTAATAACTCGACACCACCTGATTATAAGCAATAGAGGAGTCCATATGTGAAAATAGCTAGTGAAGCATGCGACATACTGCTACATGCCACATACACCCTCACCTTGCCGGCCCAATAAGTGCTTTTTCATGCCTCTTTTAAAGGAACCCATGATGAGCCAGTGCTCAGCAGCAAATCTCTCGATTGTTTTGCGTTTTATCAATAATTATTGTCACGTGCTGACGAATCGATAGCACATTCGAGTCATACTGTCGTAAGGTATCAATGGACTATCGTTTTGCTATCGATCAGCAATACTATAACATATTCCGTTTTTTATTTCGGCGAATGTCAAGAAGCTGGTTCGGCTGGTATATGGCTGTTGTGGGATTCTGACAAGCGTCACAGTGCACCTCGACTCTTTAGCATCCTTTGCGCTTTGCGATCATTCGAGGTACGAGGCTACACCAGAGAATTACTTTATAGTAGTGGTCCATTGACATTCTGGAGACAAGAGATGTTAATGCCTTTCAAAGCCTGTAATTACACTAGATTCCTTTCCCATCATACATTATCCCATATACACATCGAAAGGCAAAAATATGGAGTTCCGGAGTTCATGCGGTTAACGCAGTAGTTACGTTTGATGGAGAACTAGGCGTTTAAGTGCTGTATATGCTGAGGAAACATACTGGATATGACATCGAAGAAAAACATTCTTCACATTGACAGTATTGATTCTTGATCCATGCGCTCGAGAATGTTCCACTATTCTATATAGCATAGAATTTATCCAGTCCTCATGATGATTAACTTTTATATTCTGATGATAAATGGTAAGATCTTAATTCAAACAATTATTTTACGATAAGCAGTTGTACGATGAACTACAACTACACTTAATGTTTGATTTCCATTCGGTCTATAGTCATAAAATGTTGATAACAAAAAATGAACTTTATTAGCAATGCCATAGAGTTCCTGAATTAAAGGTATGACGGTGAAGAGTGCCTTAATATCACGTTATTTTCACATATACGTCTATGCGACGTATCAAGACATACGACATTTTTATGACGTCATGATTATCGTAGAAAGTACATAAGAAGTGACATACTGATTAATCTTAATTAATACATCATATGATTGTCGTATCATATACGTCGATTAAATACAAGATAAAAAATGCCATAATCTATTGTATGGCGACATCATTGCGTGTTTAACGTGTTAAAGTTTCTGAGATTATCGCGTACAGACAGAAATATGACGAACAATTGAAAAAGATCTGATTTTGTTCTCCTTTCGCTCTGACTCAATATTGGATAATAATATTCAATGTATGGATATTAATTTAATCTATTTGTAACGTGACGTGCCGCATAAAAACATGGCGTACAGCTTACATGAATCTATTTTGACTTCGTTTGACAATTCAATGATATAGTATTATCCTTCTAGATTATACAATGACCGAATATTGGTATTAGCCGAAATGTGGCCTAAAACTTCCTACCGGCTGATTTGCGATTAAAGAAGACTTTCAAAGATAAAATTGAAATTGGAAACATTAGCATTAATTACATAGGTACGAGGGAACACATATTCTGCTGAATAACATCTACGTAACATAAGAAATTAGTACTTTACATATTTAGTCTTAAAATATTCCAATCTCGTATAGCTAAATCACATGATGGGAAACGCTGGTATATGTACGTGTGTGTAACAGAGGCAAAGAATTATAATTCAGCTATGAATAAAACTACTACAGATAATATGGTTGATGAGACGCAATTCTCTTTGCCTTTCCTATAATGAAATAAAATATCAAAGAGTAAAATTTTTATAAAGATCAATAGGTGACATTATGCGCATTTTTTTGGCGAAATCCATTAGGGTACCCCCAATAACCAAAAACCAATCGGTTTTTAATTTTGTTGGAAACAGTCTTAAGTAAATTTCTTCGCATATCTATTTTTTACGGCGCCCTGAAGGTTCATTACTCATTTAAGAGGAGTGACATATGTGAAAATGCGTTGCTTTCTGGATGTAAAATATAATATTCATATTACCCTGGCTTCTTTGACTCCATCCTCTCTCAAAATGCATTGAAAATGAGTAACTCCAGTATTTAAGTACGAAATAAAATAATATACAGAAAATAATATTTTTTTGGCTGGCAACACTGTAGCCGGATATCTTTAACAATTACTAATGTTTTGATAACAACTTATAGATTAGTCAGTTAGTTTATTGAATCTGGTTATTCTTTTAATTGATTTTTTTCTTTAACAATTCTTGTGTGTTTTGCTCATGTGATTTATCTATACTGGACACATTGTTATTAATTTGTTTTTTTATATAACTTAAAAAATACATGCTAAAAACTATTTTCATCAAACTTATCCATATGACAATGAATTTGAGCTCTTAGTTATGGTGGCTTAAATTATTGTTATATATAAATTACATCTATAATAGATACTTCTTAAATTTACTCGAACAGTTACTTTATAAGTAAATAGCATCACAATTATACTATCAATTGGTCATTAAAACGTTTTAAACGAAATTTCTTAATGTGTAATGAATAATTGAGATTTGTAAACCAATAATGAATAAAATTAATAAATAAATATTTAGTTTATAATTTGAGAAGCTCTCAATTAGACACATACAGTAAGAAATTAAACCAAATGATAATAATATGTAAAGTTCATTTCACGAAGGCTGATGAAAGAAAAAATTGACTAACATTGAATTTTGGACAAAAAACCTCGCATCGGCCTTTGTGAGATGGAACCTCTAATTTAATGTATAAAAACAATAAAATGTGCCTATGTTTAAATAATATTATCACAATAGTTAAACAATCATGCATTTTCTATTGTAAATTATGATACCCTGCTAAGTGCTGACTGTACACTCGACAGCATATCAATTATAACAAAAGCACTTTGAAATTGCTATTCAATTGATAATAGACATAACAAATACACAATAAATATAAGACATACAATCACATATATATTGAAAGACCAACATTAAGATTTCATTCAGTTTAACAGAATTCTACGGCGTATTAAAAAAACTTAATTATATGATATTGAATCACTGTCCTCAACTGCATAATTTCAATATATTAAAAATAATAATAATAAGCTTTATCAGGAGAACACCAATTAATATAAATTAAAAGAAATTTAAGGTAAAAAAAGGAAAAAAATCAATAAATACTTATATAATATTAAATATAATATAATTCCTTCTCAGAGTCAATTTTATGTCAATACTGTAAATAAAGGTTTCAAAATGGCATCGACACAAAATCGCTCATTTTAATACATATAATTATTTAAAAACAAATCCCACTATTCCAATAATTGATCAAAGTTAATCATTTATTCAGCAAATAGATCATGTTTGATATGATTATGCAGTGTGTTTGAAATTTTATACAAACATTATCAAAAATATTAATAATAAAAATGTTAAAAAACAAAGTAAAACAATATTTATTCTTAAGAAACATAAAAGAATACGTCAAATAGTTTTAAAAACTTTAACATTTTCTTTCAGGACTTCAAAGGGAGAGCCTTCGAGTTTACTGTCAATGTACTGGTTAAAAATATTTTAAAAATGGATATTAACTCAGTAGTCACATAATAATATCTAAACAGACAAGTTTGGACATGTAATGGGAATATGAAATAGCTAAAGCTATTTCATATTGAAAGAAACGAAATTGACGAATTTAATGGTTGGGGTTCGTCAATTTCGTTTCTTTCTTCGACATTACCAATTAAGATCAAAGCACGTAACATCTATGTATTCAATAGTGTTAAATCGAACTTAACATCACTATTATCTGATTAAGTGCTCTTAAAACGATAAGTATTGTCATTTTCTTATAATACTTTTAAAATAAAATTTCAAACATACTTAAGCCACTTTGGTACATTAGTCACATTATTGTCACAAGTTTTGTTCTATATCACTGACTGGCGCTACTGGACTCTTGTTCGTCAGTTGTGATGTCATCTCTACTTGTGGACTCTGCAGATGACTGTTTTTGTTTCATTATTTCCTCTTTCTTTCTCATTTCAATCTGGACTCTCGCCCAAATGTCTTGTTGTTGTAATTCTCTTATTTTGTTTTGCTCTGTGTACTTTTTGGAAAGATCCTGTGCATATTGAGATGGTCTGTAGTTACTGATCACGGATTTGGTAGGCGTAGATCTTTTGCTTTCCACGTCTCTATTAATTGGAGACTTAGGGTTGCTTTTCTTTTTAAATTCGATAGGACCTAAACACACAACGGGTCCTTTAGGTTTCGGAGATTTAGGGCTATGGAACCACTGATTAACTTTAATTATAGATTCTCTAACTTGATCATCGTCATAATGTTTGTTCTCAACCGGAGTTTTTTCTGCCGATGATGAGTTAGAAATATCAGCAATGTCTATTGTTTTGCTATCTGCTTTAATTTGACTGTCTTCTTGACTAGAATTTGAAATGTTATTACAAAATATATTTTCGTCTTCGCTAAGTTTTTCTATTATTTCTTGTTCTTTGTTGACATTTGCAGACTTTTCAAAATATTCTGGTGATAATAGCTTTATTGGTTTATCAATATTATTTACCTCTGGTAGCAGAGCTTCCTGTGAGATCGGTGCTGCCGCATATATTTTTAAAAGAGTAGCTATAGCTACGTTTCTTTCTCTCTTTCTATGCAAATTGTCCTTACTAGATACATCACTAATCTTATCCCTAAGTTTTTTAGATATATCACTAATTTCATTAGGATTCAATTTTGAAACGTCAATTCTTTTTCCAATTTCAATACAGCCTTTTTTGTCTTCGCCACTGGTAGATGTCTGCTTTTCGATGGACTCGCTTTGATCATTGGGCAAATTTTTCTCTGTATCACCATTAGGACTAGATGTTACTATATCTTTTGGTACAAATTCAGCAACATTTGGGTCGAGCTTACTTATAACCAAGCCTTCTGTAGATGACGGGAGACGAGATTCTTCTGTTTCACATTCTACGTCGTTGTAATCGTTGACCTGAAATCAAACACGCATTCATAGTTCATATTTTTTCTCATAACATATCTAGTGAAGTATTTGCGTTCAATCCCATAAGTAGTTCTTGGAATCGTATGCGTATTCCACTTATATTCGGCTTTGATCTATTCGTCTGATCTGCCACTTGAGTTTCGTCAACTTTCAAATTCGTTTACTTCAATATTTTTTTTAGTTTATATGGAATATATATGATGAAAATTCTGTTTAAGTGATATTTATTTTTTGACTCAAACTCAAGTCAAAAAATAAATATCATTTTTAAACAGAATTTTCATCATACATAATCCATATAAACTACTTGTTATCAGTCAGTTCAAGTATTCTTGTTGTTTAAGAACAACAATCATTGTTTCCACATACCATTCGGCCTGCATTCAATATGTAGAAGTTTCGTAAATGAAGTACCGATTGAACCTGTCGTGCTCGCAGTGTAGTGCGGCATACGGGTGCGCTTCACGTCATCTAACAGTAGAACGCGCAGCAATGAACAGCAACGTCATTAAACTTCGTGCTCAAAACTACTACTAAGAGCCCAGTTATATCCAACAAACAATTACCGGGAATCTGACTTATCTCCATTAATATAAAAATCAACGTCTGTCTGCTTATTAGAATGTGAATTGACAGATCAACCAAAAATGCTGTTTTTGTAGCGTTTGTATTTAACTTTAAGTTAACTGTCCTTTAAGTTACTAACGTAAACAAAAAATAATGATTGCGGAAAAAATGTGCAAGTCGGTTTACATTTAACAAAAAAAATAAAATGAAAAACAGATTCTTTCAGTGTGAAAGCAAAATGTTATTACACAAATAACACAGCTGCTTGGCAACAATAGTAAAATTACAAAATTAAATCATAATCAAAGTCTTACGAAATAGCTTAACGGTAATTAATTATTTATGTCGCTAATGTTTCATTAAGGTAACGAGGTCGTGAGTGTCATATAACATGCGATCATAGGTATGATAACCTTTACTCAAATTACGTACTATAGTTTAAAACGTTTGTTTTGCATGACGTTTCACCGTATGTATTACATAGGCCATATTGTGCCAATTTTGACATGAATTTTGATCCGAATGTAAAGTTACAATCCTTCGCTCAGAATTGTTGTTTCTTTTAATTAAATTTCTTTTGACCAAAAATCGCTTATTTTCAACGACTCTCAAACCGTGTAATCAAGAGATAACAGTATTTTTTTTTTCGAGGTTCCCAGAAGTAAACGTGGCTCAACATCCTGTGGTCATAGATAAATAAAATAGTGTAGTATTTCTGCTAATATCACAACCTCGTTAAGTTTTGGGAAAACGGGAAAACAACTCTTTTACTTACATTAACCGATCAACACCATGTGTAAGTTTCAATGGAATTGTACCGTTACGGCCTTGCTGGCTGTCAAATTGTTTGCAAACAGCGTCTCTGTTGTGAACTATTTTTTATATGCGATTGCGAGCGGAACGCAACTACAATTACATCTATTGAAACTAACACTAAGGATACTTGGGGCCGACTCCGAAAACAAATGAAATATCGTGTTTTGGCAGTTTTCATAGAAATTTACTGTCACGGACGTATTTTTCAGTCAAAGTCAAAGTCAAAATAACTTTATTTAAATAGACTCATTTACTAAGTTCTTTTAAATCGTCACAACAAGGAGTATGTATGAGAAAAACAAATAAATATAATTAAAGGCAATAGTCATAACTTTAAGTGGGTATCAACCGGGCATTTTCAAATTGTCCCAGTTATAGTATTTAAATATGTACTAAATAAATTCTCTAAATAACAGTTCTGGCTAAACACTCAGACACACAGTATATAAAAAAATACCTAATAAAAATATGGTATAACCGTAAGTCGTAAAGCTAAATTTGACTATGTGTTCATGGACTGTCATTTTGGGTTTCAATTTTTTTCTGCTGTGGAAAATCTTTTCCAGACGCTACCTGTTACCAGAGGAAATTCAATTTACCAAATAAGTATTAATTCTGATTGAAATCTACTTTCAACGCAATAGATATTAAAATAAAATAATAACTCCACAACTTACTAGGGATCATTTTAAGAAACCCTCGACACTTTAAATACTGCAAAGACACTTCAAACTAATAAAACCCTCTTTTTAGGTCGAGGTTTGAAAAAACAACAATAATGAAAATATTTTTGGAGGCGTTATATACTCTCGGGGAGCTTGAGAGGATTAAATGGATTGTACGGTTTGACAGATTAAAAATAAAATTTTGTAAACGTTTTGCAGTGAAGTGGAGCCATATCTCTTGGTGCAATCTCATTCTTTCCAGTGACTAACGAGTCCCACTTATATTCAATTTTAAAAGTAGTTTGAAGAGTTCGAATAAATCAACAATTCTGACCAGGCACTTGAGTTTTTTGTTTATGGCAAGGTCTTAAAAATGCACTTCACTAGCTATTTCTACACAATTCAGTGAAAATTATCACACCAAACTTAAAACAAAGTGGTACTTTGAGGACCCAACCGAGTATTAACCGCGTAAATTGACCTAAAGATATAAGAATTGATAAATTAACAATATTTGAGCAATTTATTGACGATATTAGTAGGTATACTACTTATTGTCATTGATGTATTCATAAGAGTAGTAAGAATTGTAAAAAAAAATTAGTATGTACTTTATACAGTATTTTAGAATATCTATATATCCTTTATTGCCAAAACTGTGTAAAAATGATGAAATACATTTCAGGAACTATGTACCAGCCGCAATATTTAAAATTCAATTTGAAATATACAGCGATAAGTAACTTGTAACTCATTTATTTATTAATAATAATACATAAGCATGTATTTTTTCCTTAATTAGATCAGATCATTACTCAAGAATTTAACGTAATGAGTAAAGACATATATCACATTCTACAGCCTATGCTGGGCACAAAGATTCATATTTGGGAGAAACAGATGAGATTTTAAAAACAGAAACAGATTGTCTCATCCAGGGACCTATTATGGTGAAAGTAGCTTTGTTTCGTTACCGAAACCAGCAGCATTCAAACCACCACATCCTCCTCACAAGCTCGTTGTGACAAATACATATTTATTTATCCAAGTAATGATCAAATAAAGTCAAAATCAAAATATAGACTCATTTACTAGTTCTTTTAAATCTTAATATGTCATTATTGTGACTAATGACAGGCAAGAACCTTGGAAATACTCTTGTATTAACTTAATGCAAATATGAAACAAACTTATAATGCTGAAAGCTTAGGCCTTTCAAAAAAGATACATTGTTAACAATTTAAAAACTTTTTTGTGTAATATTACTATGTACATACAATAAAGTGTTAAATAAATAAATAGAAATCAAAAGCTTAAAACAGTAGTAATGCTATAAATAATACTATGATCATTTTACTAGCCAGAAAGTAGTTATGAATATAAAGTTTATCAATTCAGTAAATAGCAAATTATACTGTTTACTCACTATTCTCAACATGTCTGTGATTCCTTGAAGGTCTGGAGAATGTTCCCCTTGGTCAAATGGTGAACTTTTGTTAGTTTGGACACCAAACCTGGACTGTATTTCATCATCTGGAATAAAATTGTCTATATAATAGTACTATGTACATACTACTCGAACACAATATAGAGCTTTGATGGTTTTTTAATTTTTATTTGGATTTAGTTACCCTTAAACATTACTTATTCTATCACACATATTATAACATTTACTAATGTAGTGGTTCTCTGCTGAATATGGGCTTATGTTCGAGCCACAGTCCTGAAGGTTTTAAAACTTGAATGAAATAATTACTATCATTGTTTATTACACATTGAGGACAAATATTTTAATGTTTTAAAATGCCTTTCCCAAAGTGGGCGAAAACTTGGGGGTTGGGTGATTTGTAATTTCATTAAGCTAGGAGGCTTCCGACACCGACTGCATGAGCTCTCGATTCTCAACTACAACTTGTGACCATCAACTAATATTAGTTAACGAGATTGCTAAAACTCGGTTCAATAATTGACTCCGCGTAGTTGCTATATTTGTAATTTTATTGAATATGTAAAATAAAAATCATGTCAATCGATGTTTAAAGAAGAAAATACAAAAACAAATAAAAAGGCAACAGACATTTTTCCAATTAGTACCTAGATAGGTAATTTTTGTAGATAATGGACCGCGCAATCATGTTTTAACAAGTTTTTGTTAAATAACTCGAATTGTGCATTCCTGTATCAATCGGCTGGTTCATATAATACTTGTTATTACTTGTTGAGTACGATCGAGCGCCGAATGAGATAAACTAGTTTATGCATGTTTGTTTTATACCTATCAGTCCTATATAGAAAAGTCCTATATAAAAAATGTAATATTTATTTTATTTTCATTTGCGGTTTCGCGCGTAATAGATAAGCAGTACCTACTTAAGTTCAACTCTTCCGTATTTCTCAAATCAAAACAATGTCAGAAGTAAAAAAGAAGAGACAGCATTGAAAATTCCACAAACCCATCGTCGCTTTTGTGCCTTCTATGTCTAAAACCATTCTCAAAGGAAGCAATGAAGCCTTCAATACTGCAAAATCACTTAAATGAAATGCATCCAAATAAGAATGAATGTAGCATGTTTTCAAGACCTAGAGAAGAAGCTAATATTCAGCCAAGTGTAGCAAAACTATTTTCGGCGGCTGTTAAGCAAGATGACGACGGACTTCGAGCTTCGTACAATATCTCTTTGTTGATTGCTCAAAAAGGCAAACCACATAACATCGGAGAAGAGTTAATTTTGCCAGCAATAAAGGAAGTAATAACTACTGTGCGTCATAATCCGGCCGCAGAGATTATCCGAAAAATTCCTTTGAGTAATAATTTTGTGCAAAGACGAATTGATGAAATGGCTGCAAATATTGAAGGATCATTATGCAATCACCTGAAGACAATTCAATTTTTACCTTTACTTAACTTTATCAACTAATGAAACATTGTTGCTGTCTTACATGAGGAGCTATTGTTTGCTAGAAATTTACAGACCGATACAAAAGGCGAAAGCATATTCAATTCAAAATTTTGTAATGAGAAAGAGATTCCCTTGATAAATATTATATCAGTTGCTACGGATGGCGCTCCGGCTATGACAGGGTGCCATAAAGGCTTTGTCGAGTACTTAAAAAATAAAATTCCAGATGTTCTTGCTGTACATTGCGTTATTCATAGACAACATTTGGTTGCTAGAAACTTAAGTGAAGGACTATTTCAATCACTGCAATATGTCGTTAATAACTTCCGCAACAGCTCTTTGAATGATAGATTATTTCATAAGCTTTGTGTTATTAATGACGAGGATTTTAACCGTTTGTTGTTTCATACTGAAGTTTGTTGGCTATCAAGAGGCAATTGTAACAATTTGCATATTGTCTGAGATTTTACAACCTATTTGACATATTGCAGTGAATTTCGGCTACAAAAACCGATCTCGCAATTGTACCCTGGATTTTAAGCGATCGTTCAACGATTCTTAATAGCATTCCCATCGTCATATTTGTGTGAACTAGGATTTAGTGCAGTGACAACACTGCTTACTAAAAACAGAAATTATTTGCATGTTACCGAATGTGGCGGCTTGCGACTGTTCTTAAGTAAATGGGAACATGACAGCACCAGATTCATCCTTCAAATTAGTTTTTCTATATATTAGAATCAATTATGTTTGTTTTATTTTTAATAAAAGATACTATACGATAGTTTCAAGTTGACTCTTGTGAGTTATAGTAAGTCTCGTTTTGAATTAATGTTTAATCTCTGCTAATATAGCTCACAATAATGACTTAATTTAGTTGAAGTTGTAGTGGTTTTTATGTAGGTGAAAAAATGGGGGAACTAAAAAATAATTTATTCTCAAAGTGGGCCGTACACAAAAAAGTGCTATAAAACATAAATCTTACAAAATATAGGAGCAAACTAATACTACTTATAGTTTTATGTTCATGTGCTGAGTTTGGTTATCAATGCCGATGAGCTTTCAAAATTTACGTTACTTAATTTTTTATAAATATTTATTTTCTTTTAATTGTATCCTATGCCATAGAAATTAAGACTAGCTCTTGATTTTCACAAGGTACTCAACACCTAAATAATCAGAGGTATATTGAAGCTTATATATATATAAGCCTTGGTAAACTTTTGTTGTAATATCAAAAGGTGAAACGGACACTTTGGAAACTTTAATATTTATCAAAGTACAGATAATGATATGTCTAGAAATATACTAAATAAACATAAAATCTATGACTCATAGACAAATATTAGTACTCATCATACCAATATCTGCTCCTACTGAGATTCGAATCTAGGACCTCTGGCTAACTAGACAGGAGTACTGATCACTCGACCAGATGTTCATAAAATGGAAACTGATAAGTTTTTGAAATAGAATGTTAAAATAAATAATACTATAGTACTTATAAAGTGCTTAGGCTATGAGGGTCTGAGATATCAGTTCATTTTGGAAAATGGATCTTTTCCTTAAAGTAATTAAGAAATCCCTGGATTACATTTTCCCAAATTAAGACTAATCTATTCAGAGGTAGTATAAGATCTGTCTGATCAAACATGATTATATTATTCTTATTGAAACAGTTTGCACTGATTTCACACATTGGAACCTATTGAACACTTACCATCATCATCTTCAAGCCGACGTGGTGGTGGGGGTTTTTGTCCCATAATTATGAACTCTTCATCGACATCACCAGTTCTTCCGCTGACCTGATATAAATCTTTCATAATGTCAGCCTTCGTGCACCAAGCGCGAGTACCAGCCATTTTTGGTATTTCGAATAGCTTTCTGACCGTATTCTGTTCTGAAACTTTGTGTACCAATTAAACCAATTATATATATAACACACTAGGCCACAATATGATTGATGATATGTGTTAGTTATACTAACTATCGTTCCCATTTAATTAGATCAATCATACAACTAACAATAAAGTAAATCAACTATTAGCAGACTTACTTTTTGCAATTTGCACAACACGTCGCGACAAGTCACCCTCTCATACTTTTAAAATAAGAATACTATCTTGTTGCTTCAAACAATTCTCAAAATGACCTTGCATTTTAAAATATAAAATTGTAATTAAATAACGAAGTGTAGCGAAAGGCATCTAAATTATTTTACAGGATTGACTGTGTTCTATGGATCATAGAAGAGTATTGTATTCTTTCCGAACGAGGGAAGAATATAATAAGTTTTCGTCCGTACAAACTACAATACTCTTTCTAATCTGTGAACTACATTGTGTTCCACAGATTAGAGAGTATGTCTGTCATAATGTTCTGTGCACAAACTACGCAGGCACAGATTAGATAGAATATGACAATTAACATAACACCACAGATTAGCATAACACACGGTTCGGTGGCGGACGCATCTCTAGGCGTTGAATACCTAACATAGACGAGTCAAATAATCCTCTGATAAATGACATAATTGATTTGTAAATGTCATTATAAATACTAAAGGCTGAGAGTTTCTTGCGCCGCTTCTTCTCTGCAGCTACTAATTCGTCGAAGCGGTAGTAGGGTTGATTGGGAATATGCATACTAGTGTTATTTTTAATTTTAAAATAAGTATTATTTTAAAATTAAAACTAACAATTTATTTAGTACATATTGAAATACTATAACTGGGACAATTAGTAAATGCCCGGTTGATACCCAGTAAAATTATGAGTATTGCCTTTATAATTATATTTATTTATTTTCTTATACATATTCCCTGTTGTGACGATTTAAAAGAGCTTAGTAAATAAGTCTATTTAAATAAAGTTATTTTTGACTTTGACTTTGACTTTTTGACTCTCTACACACCGCCCGATCCGTCTGCCTGTGTGTAGAGAAGGCTTAAAAAGTCTGTCCCAATAACATCCAACTTTCATATCATTTTGCCATAATCGCTTACATTGCACCTACTATTAGTATCCAAAAACTTCATGAGGCAAAGTGATACGTTACACTGATATCCCGGAGCCATAAATAAATAAAAAACTATATATAATATGACTCTATGGGCTACAGTTCCCTTTGTCTTCCCTTTGATGATTTTTGAGTTATAATACAACGGAAATATATATATATATATATCCCCTTCTCTATTCCATCTATATAGTTTTTTCCAATTATTTGGCCTGTTTAAGCCAAATCTTCATTAATGTAGTTTTTAAATATTTATTTATGGCTCCAGGATACTGGTGCAATGTCATCCTTTCCCCATGGAGTTTTTGGTGACAAATAGTACGCCTCGCTATTTTGTTAATGACTTACGAGATTTTTTTTCAAAATGGAATGGAATGAAAGCGATTATGATATAATGATATGAAAATGAAATTTTATGATAATGATTACGATGAAATAATAAGTAAATGAGAATGAAATCATAAAAAATTGTTAACTTACCCTACAAATGAAAGTATAGAAATAAAACAGTGAAAAATCACACATAAGTCACTAAGCAACGCTAAATGATGTATTCCATATATTGCACGATTTAATAATCCTTTTTGTCATAAAACTACACCAATTTCATGACAAAATCAACACTACAACACAATATATACAAAACCCAACCGACCCCGCTATTACGCGCCTATAACTCCATCTATATAGTTTATACACAGAGTCACAGACTACTTAGAGAACATGCACAGAGTGAGGGGATATGGCACTATGTGACGCATTAAAAAATATAATTGTTTCCCACTATCCCAAAATTAACTTAGCAAAATAAATAAATACAACATACAATCGTATCTAATAAGTACCTACTTATAGTTTGTGATATAACGTTAGAAATCCTGGAATACGAAGGGAGGTTACCAAGAACGAAAAAAATCAAAGGTTACAATCGTTATAATAAAATACTGGCGGAAGAAGTTACAAATAACTATTGTTCAAGTAGCTTGATCGTCTTCTAGCAATTTAAATTAATTACTTTACTCCAGAAAGTAGTTTAATTAAGTACTTTACTCCAAGCAAGTTATCCTCTAGGATTCAAGAAAAGTTTTGATCTAATTTATAATTTTTAGCTAAGTTTTTAGATTCTTCTTTGATTTATGTAGCACCGATTACAATTGATAAGTAATATTCTTGCTTAATTTCTTCATGAATTTTTAAGATGGCAGACGAAAACCAATTAGTAGATGACTCGTCTTTAAATATAAATAATACAAAATCTGATGGGGAATTTAAAGAAAATGAAAACGGGAAATCAGATAAAATAAAAAGTATGTTGGTATATAGAACAAAAAACTATAAAGATAAGTATAGTTAGAATAATTCTACATTTACTAGTATGTTTCAGTTGATATTCTACTGAAAGCAACTGGAAATGCTCCTATTATGAAGAAAAAAAAATGGGCTGTAGATGCAGAGAAACCTATTGGATGGATAATAGAATTTGTAAAAAAATATTTAAAGTTGGAATCTGATGAAAAATTGGTAAGTATGATTATATTCAACATTTCCTTAGTCTAAAATCAATAATAAAATGTGTTTCATGTGGAAAGGGAAGACCAAATTCTTTATAATTTTAGCTGTGTACTGTCTTCAATTATAAATAAATAAATAACTACCAATAATAAGTCAAAAAAACTCAGGCAGAGTGTGTTCAGCCTTTGGTTTTTAAATGAAATCAATGAAACCATAAAGACATTGAATACTGGATGAATGCTTAAAAGCTACATAGAGTTAAGGTTTTATAAATATTTTAATTTTGAGCACCTTAATAAGAAAAAAAAAATGTTTTCGAGTCTTCAAAACATGTAAGAAGAAACAGACAAGCAGGACTTAAAATGAAATAAAGAAAAGAGAGTGAGGGTCACTCAGTGATTGCAAGAGCCCTGCTGCATCTTTTATTCTTGTCTTTTATTAATGTATATTAATAATGTGTGCGTAATAATGTTAGTAGCAGTGCTGGAGACTGATCCCAAATTAAATAATAACAAAATACTAAATAGTATCATCAAGATTAAGTATTATTATTCATCCATACATAATTGATGTCAGGGATGAAAAAAATATTTTATTATATATAAAGAAATTGCTTGTCAAGTAGTAGATAGTTTCTATAATCTAAGTGATATTGTATAGATATTCAACATGAGCATATATGATATTTGTTTCATCTGAATCTGGTCTACCTGTAGGCCGTTACTGTTTGGCTACCTGTGTAAGAGTTGTATGCCTTAGTTAGTTTTTTTTTGCGTGACTAATGCATAATAGCATCAGGATAATACAAATCTGCAAATATTCTAAGGTATTCTTCATCCCTGCACTAAATCTAGTTTCACAGAAATGATATATATATATATATATTTTCTATTTATTTATTAGGACTTTTCTTAATCTAAACAATAATTGTCAGTCCTATAGCATTAAATTAAGAAATTTATATCACTGGAGACAGCTGCAATCTGTGTAGAAGGTCATAAAGGCCAGTTGCTTCTTCTGAGACTGGTTCGGCCAATAAACTTTGAAATATCCTTATGTGTGGTTTATT
Source organism: Acentria ephemerella (assembly GCA_943193645.1). NCBI lineage: Eukaryota > Metazoa > Arthropoda > Insecta > Lepidoptera > Crambidae > Acentria > Acentria ephemerella. The sequence continues at coordinate 1,019,811 of OW971886.1, read as the reverse complement.
TATATTTAGTCTGGTAAACAGACCTCTCTGGCTAAAGTTTATAACTGGATATAATTTTTTATTTTAAAGGTGTTTAGGATAATTTTTACAATTGCCTACATATAGTTAGATATGCAGAATTATGCAAATTTGGACTGTCCCTGGCAATATGTGTTTGTCCATGACTTCAATAAAAGAAATAGGACCAATAGTTTTTTTATTTTCTTTGTTGTAATTTGCAATCGACTCTGGTACTATAAACAGATGTGTTCGGAAGTGATCTTGTTAATTGCATATAGTTACATCTGGTAAGGATGTCAAAGACCTTAATAGATTACTATCAATGATTGATAATAATTTAATATGCTATACATTTTATTTTCAGTTCCTATATGTAAACCAGACCTTTGCACCTTCTCCAGATCAAATAGTGAAGAATTTGTATGAATGTTTCGGCACAGATGGTAAATTAGTTTTACACTATTGCAAGAGTCAAGCTTGGGGATGAGGCATGCATAAATGATTCATTATGAACTGAAGATGACTTTTGATTATATAAATCTTGAAAAGCTTTTATGTATAGAAATTAAGATTGCTTTGCCTGTATTGAATAAAATATTTATTTTTTTATATAGTTACTAAGTTTCTTGAGCAAAAGCAAGAATTACTATCTTTTTTATTTCAAATTTTATTTAAACAAATAAGTAGTTTTTAACTGTAGTAACAATAACAGAGACCTAAGTCCACCAAAACTTAATAATGTGATAAAATTTAACTGTTTGTTTCTGGCATTAATTTCATATTGTAAAACTAAAAATCATATGTTCGTGGAATTAAAAATAACATTTTACCAGCAGTTAATTTTTATGTATGTAATCTTTACAAGAAAATTATATTGTATACAAAGATTGTATTCAAAAACAAGTTATTGTTGTTTCTACTGTTTTGCTTATAGTATGGTTATATTTTATATATGTATAATTGATATAAAAAATATTTTTAATTCCATGAACACTGAATTTGAATTTTTCTATATGAGAGATTAATTAAAGTTAAAATTTAAATCGACTAAGTACATGTTTCAATCCTCAGGTTTCAGTCAAATTAATTGAGGAAACTTTAATAAGTTAAGATTTTATTACTTATAGAAGTAACTGTCCTATATGCACTATTATTAGACCTCTTACTAGATCTTATTGTTAGGCATTTAGTTTGTTACCTCCTCCTTGTATTTAACTTCATTGAAAAACAGTCCTTAGTTGTTAGTTATGAAGCTTTTAATTGAGTTATCTAAAACTGGTTAATTTAGGATGTCAATGTTATTCATTATAATGTTAACTATTTCACTATACTATTATGTCTAGTCTTATATTAAAATGTATCATGAAAACATTCTAATTGAGCATTTCATATCCAAACTTTAGCTCAAAGTAAACTCTTTCAACGTGATATTTTAGTATGTAAATTTGTAAATAAATGTATTTTAAGTAGAGCTTTGATTGCTTTTATTTACTCGAAACCGTGTCTAAATCACTTAATAGGGTTCAAATATTAGTTATTAATTACTCTTTAGGTTATTGGTTCGCCTAGGCACGCGTCGCTGGCCGAATAATCGCTTCCATCCAAACCAATATTACTCCGTGAAATCTGATCCGGTTCAAAGGACCAATTTGGTCAAAGAAAACTTTGACCTTATTTTTCTTACATAAATAATGTGCTAGTCATCAGATCACTGAACAAACAGATCACAAAAAAACAAACCGCATACAATTTACAAAAATAGAACATATATCTGTATGTAATTAACATTTCTGATATTGTATAATGTACTTTGATAATTACTCTTTCATCTGATCTTGTCACACAAAACAAATATTTAACTACCACCACTACCAACACCATCTATTGAGCCCTAGATGAACTAAACAATTTTATCTATGTGTAGGTACATTAATTTAAAAAGGTGGGAATACTGAGAAAAATTAAAGAAAATTGTAATAGATTCAAAATTTATTATTAAAACTAGTCAGTAAGTATAATTCGGTACACGGAACACATCGGCAAATCCCTTTTGTACACAACTTTGTTTCATGATATTATACTATTTAAAAATTAATGTCATTTCCTGTCACCGCCGCCGGTGCTGACAAACTCCTTGCTTGTGGTCCTAGTTGGCAAAACATCTGCAGAAATAAGGATAGATTTCTTTATTGTTTAAGTAATTATAATGAATTCTCTAGCAATAAAGAAATATCTAAGTATCGTTATATATTACTTTACTGTGTAACCTGTATAGTACTGCTTCGCCTAATGAGATGTTAGAAAACGATATTTACCGTTAAGCCCGCCATATGTAATTTGAACATTGAAGTTTAGATAAGTAAATTATTATAAAAGCGAATCCACATTGAAGTTTTGTAAAAGGAATTCAGCCCATGGGTCACTTTAAGGTCGTGCTAGCGTAGATTAGAAGCGTTAATCTTATGGATAAATGTAGCAAATCAACCCTTAACTCGACAACGCAATGCTCTAATTGTCATATAAAATACGAATGTGTCCTTGCTTCGGAAGGCAGATAGAGTAGTTAGTTGCTACTGGGTGTTAAAGCAACTGTTTCACCTACAAATCCGAGGCAAGGCCAAACATGATTCTAGCATATGGAATGCCTGTTCCCAATAGTGGAATGTATTAAAGGCTGGTGATAATGGCAAAGAAATTTTCAAAAATATTATTGCCTTAGAGATCACTGAGCCACAATGTTCTGCAATATAAAGTGTGTTTGAACTTTGTGTTATCTATTATTAGATTCTTAAATTAGGTTTATTTATTTTCATTAAAATTTTTAATGTGGGAAAAAAATAAAATTCATATTTTATCTATCTTTGACTTCCATACTGTTCAGCCTGCGACTCACCTCCACGAGGTGGCCTGCAGCATTTCCCAGTGCCAGCCTTGGGCGTGCTTTTGTCGGTCTTGTTGGAGCGAGCAGTATTGTCGCATGGGCAGCACGAATGGACACTACTGCGGGTAGTGTCCATTGCTTCTATCTTTTCCACCTGAATATAAATATTTATTATAAGCATACCTTTTATCTAAGACAAATTATGGATTCAGGGTTATGTTATGGATACTAAATAAGAGCAGCAATTATATTTAATTTTAATAACTAGAGAAATAATAAAACAATAATAACTTGGCTGCATGGGCTAGATCTCGTTGCGTTTCCGTTTTTTCTTGGGAAGTTTTGCCGCCACATCGTGTTGTCTGTCAAGACTTTTATTCAGGATTTTAAAATAACGTTCAAGAGAAAGTACTAATTAGTGTTGTGTTGTGAAATTGCACAAATTATAGATGGTGTAATAATTTCTTAGAAACCCTGTAATTACGATTTATTATGGAATGGAAAACAAAATAATTTTAATACATAAAATTAAACGAATAAAAAAATACGTAAAACAATACTGCTAATAGTGGATACAAAATTAAAGGTGTTACAAACTACAAACTTTATAATTTGGGTGGTACCTTTGAAGGAGCAGAGGGTAGTTTCATGTGCCTATCTCCTGCGGCCCTCTGCGTGCCTTTATCACCGAGGGGCAATCTCAGTTCCTCCTGCAAGGTCTTCGGAGACTCCGCCACGTTCTTGCCACTAGGCGGTGCCTCTGGTTTTGGTAGATATTGCTGTAATAATTACAAATAATTGGAAATAGGACAAAACTCATAGTATAAAATATTTTTTTTTTGCATATTTGAAACGTGCTACTGATGAATAAATACTATCGCATTATAGGCTTTATTTATATTCTTTTCTTTTCTATATATACTTTGTTTGTAACTTAATTACAGTTTCATTTAATAATTAGTTAAATGAAACTGTAATTATTTTTATTTTGTTCTCAGTGATCATTGATTGCTTTGTCGAACTGTTTTCATGATTTGTCATGCTGTCAACACTGTTGAAGGGTAGTACCAAGATCATATATTATAACTTTTAATTTAATGTAATTGTGGTAACTATATTATGTTATTGATATTGTTTTTGATTGGCAATAAATTAATAAATATACATTTAGATTTACAAAAAGTAATTCACAGATTAATAAAGTGTCCACAGATTATTATCATGTATAACTTTATTATAGGTATCTAGTTAGAGCAAACCTTTATAAAAATTATGACTTATATGTAGATATTAATAAATGTTGTCTATTAGTCCAAAATCTCACCCAATTTTCATATGTGTGAGTAATTTAAATTGTGTTTAAAGATCTTGCCCGGTTGCTTAAACTAATTTAGAGTCTTTTAGAGGGAACGAGCGTGTACTGTGACGTCACCTGCGGCATGGTCCACACGATGACGCTGCCGGCCGCGCAGCAGCTGACGATGTAGCGGGAGTCGGGGCTGAAGCGTACACAGGTGACAGCGCCGGCGTGGCCCAGGCCCATGTGCGTGTAGATACCTTCCTGGTACTTCCAAAGCTAGAACCAATACAACCTTGCATGATGTGTGTAATATGCAGTGTAAATAACTTTCCCGTTATTAATCATTAAGGTACTTTTGACTTCAGCGGATAAGACGAAATTGGATATTAAAAATTTACCACTTTCCAATGCATAGTACTTATGCACGATTATTTACGCGATTATTTTGTTACATTTCGCATTGGATTCTCTATTTTATTACAATTAGTTTTCACCTTTATTAAAACGGCGAAATGAATTTACCAAATGTCAAATTTGTTAGAATTCGATAGAGATGGAAAATGAAAATTAAACGGTCCAGTCTCTTTTCTTATTACAATTGGTTGATAGTGAACAATTAACAACAAAATTACTGGAGACAAAGATTTTCTTATACGAAGAGATTTCAAAGGAAGACAAGAACTTAGTAATTTTTTAATGAAAATTTAGTCTTACTTTAACCATCTGATCGTTTCCGCCAGTGACAAATAGGTCTCCCTTCTGTGAGATGTGCAAGCCATTGATGGCGCCCACTTTGCTGGCTTCCAACTGTAAATACTCTTTGATACAATATAAAACAAATTAAATTTGAATTAAACCACTTCAACATCTAATCATATGCCATGTTATATGAAAGATCATGGTCAATGTCGTAAGGTCTCCTCATATTTATAGACTGAAAACTTTTTAAAATGGTTAGATTTATTCGGATAAAAAGCCATTTCAGAAAGTTTTCGTTAAGGTAGAAACTTGAAAAATCAGTTTGAAATCATATTCGACGAAAAATTTCGACGTCGAAAATGAACATCACGTTATTTTTAAATAAACATAATTTAGGAATGCACTACGTCATACATCTGACGTATAAGTATCTGTCGTTAAATTTATGTCACATGATAAAGACGTAAGACGCTGTGAATGACGTCATAACTATCGTCACCAGCGTCTCAATTAAAGTCATCATAAAGACAGTATTTTAAAAACTACGTGATTATGACGTCATATTGTTATTAAGGGAGAGCACGGGTTAAACTATGACCAGAAAAATAAAAAAGTGACACTCAGACAAAAAAGGTTAAGTTTATGATGTTTATTTAAATACAACCCTTCAATGAACCCCTGTAACACTAATCATACACAACACAACAAACTATTACCAAAGATCCTCTTATAGAAGTCTACTCAGAGAAGTTACCTCTCTAGCAAGGTTGCCGCTGCCAGTTTCCCAGTAGGCAACTCTTCTGTCAGTGCCACCTGTCAGCAGTTGGCAGCCATGGGGCTCGAAGCAGACGCACATGAACAGAGTATTGGCGTACATCACTTGACGACGGCAGAGGGATCTTGAATATTTATGAAGATAGAGTATTGAATTTAACCGTTAGTGTCATGGCATTAAATACAGATACTCATATACCACACTGCCTCCATTTGTAAAAATATCTTGCGTGAAACAGTTGTTTTTTTATCGCGATTTCAGAATAGATAGTGTAAGTTGTGTTAAGTAAGTGTAAGTGTATACACAAATACAAATTTTATTGTATTTTTATGTTTTTAATTTTTGCCCATCGTCAAAACTGAACAGTATGTAGAAAATATTATGTGTGAATTCACATCACTATTGCGTTTCATTTTATATTAATAATGTCATATAAAAACAGAACGTTGGTATAATGTACCGTACACAAGGTCCCATATGATGCAGGAGCCGTCAGTGCCGGCGCTGACGGCCTCAGTGTTGTTGGGCGACACCTGGATGGCGGACACGGGGCTCTTATGCTCCTTCAGGACCTTCTTCAGGGATTGGCATTCGGGCCTAACGTCCCAGACGCGCACCTTGAGAGCAAATAGGCAAAATATTTAAGGAACAATACGATCTAAGGAACAGTTCCCTAATAATGTAAGTACCGAACTCCTGTGGAAAAGGAAGTATGACTGAATAATTGAGCATACCTGTCCCTCACATCCACCTGATATGAGCGTGCGTCCATCCTCCGTCATGTCCAGAGCGGAGGTGCCCTTGTTGTGGGTGTTGAAGATGCAGTAGATGAGGCGGCCGGTCAGCGGCGTGAACGCGCGGATGTTACCGTCATTCCACGCTGCAATAATATGGTAGGTACTACTCTTTGACATTCAAAGATGAAAATCATCTTTCGTTACAAAACCAAGTTTTTGTGATTAAACGGTGGAGTTTTTGTGAATGATGGTTGGCAAACCAAAGCTAATATAGATGGCGCTGAATCAGTTTGTTCAATGGTGGTTGTTTGAAAACAAAAAGAGCAACTGTTGCCCTCACGTGTTGCCTAGACAACATGACCTTATAAAACTTTGTCAAAGGAAAATGGATGGGATTTCGTTTAATGTATGTGATAAAATGTAAAAAATAATTTAAAAAAATTAGTAGTAAATTAGCCTATTGTGGCAGTGAATTTTGTCACAAGCCTCGTAAGGTAATCTGTTTATCATGCTCAGTCGTTAAATTTGGCGTTCGATCAAGACAGTGTCAGAGTAATGCTCACCCGAGACGATTGACTTTCCGTCCCCGGAGAAGAGAACAGCAGAGCACGTGAAGTTGGGCACCACCACCCGCAGCAGCTCGCGGCCCGACGCCAGGCACCACACACGCACGTCCCCCGCGCCCGCCGTCGCGAACACGCCCGACATGCCCCTGACACAACACGCCCAAGGCTAACTATGACAGTTATAATTCATCGACTCAATGATATTATTTTCTCATCATATATATAAAAACATCATGTCACAGCGTTTGTTCTTCAACTCCTCGGAAACGGTAGGACCGATTGCTTATTTTCCCAATTGTTTAATAATAAATCAAAGCCTCTAACATCACACTGGCGCCCAACGTGGGGCCAATTGCTTGTACTTATTGATAATATGATTTCAATTAAAAAAAATTGAAACTATTAACCCTTCCAAATGGTGCTACATGGGTTTAGTCTATTTGAGAAAGTCGCTTACTACACGTACTAACGGGTAGCAACTACCATGATCGTGAAAGGGTAAAAAAAATACTAATTCCTGGTTATGGCAGTTAAGAAAATCATTCTTTTTTTTAACTATATTTAAAAATAGATAATTTGATTACTGCCTTATGTCACAATTCACAAAGATGCTATCTTACCAATAAATAGACCGCAGACATACTCTTTAAAATCTCGTCGTCTCCCGAAACGTACCAGTATGGGTGTCAGCACTCGTTCGATCTTACAAATATGGCAATTGCTTGTGTTGTATGATGACTGATGGTAGGTATATTGACTATTTTTACAATAGACCAAATAAATTACAAATTACCTTGGGAAAGCAATATCGTTGATAGCACACCGGTGACAAGTGACCACCAGCATGGGGACGAAGGAATCGACGCTTATAGCAAAGATCTCGCTGGTCCTTGTGCCGGCCAGAAGCAGTCGCTTGTTCCCGCGTTGGGTCGGCGACTCCATCAGCTCTAGAGACGTTATACTACCGTCCAGTTTCGCACTCTTCAACTAAAATCGAAAAGAGAGATTCGGAGTAAGTTATTTTCGAAAACAAAAGAACATTTAAAAACTTTCTGTAATTCAAATAATCAACGATATGTTGACAGCTGCCTATGTACGCATAGGTTGGTCTTTATACCCATAAGGTTATTTAAATTATGGACAATTTAGCCACAAATGATATGCTGCAGAAAACATAAATACTTTTCTTACAAAATATAAATATTTTGTAACTATTTTATCATCTTCATCAAAGATCCTCCTCGCTGCTCCTCTTCGGCGAGACCGGTGGGCATGAGAAGGCGGTTAGTGGTCACCCGTCTTCCTATGCCCTAAGCGCGGCCGCATGCGTGGGTGGCTCCCACGCATGCATTGCATAGGCCGCCATGTCTGGGATTAACCAAGTAACTAGTCAATCTCAATTGGCGCGAAGCCCGGCTGTAAGTTGGCGCTGCCTAAGGATGACCTGGTGAATTGCTCCAGCAAAACCCAGTTCACCCTCGCGAAGGGCAATGGAGTTACCGGGGAGCTTTAGTTAAACGGATTCCTATTCGACAAAAAAAAGTAATGTTAAGAGACTACCCTTCTGTGACGACGTCATGTCGCAAAAGGAGGCCGCGAGGAATGCACTTGCGAGGATGACCACCTTAAATATTGTTGACAGAATATACTCACAGCTCTAAAATAAGGCTTGCTGGGATTGAGGAGCTTGCCCTTGGGAAAACTGCCCTTCCAATTGATTTCATCCAAAAGATCTACAGACCCATCGCCGGCGCCCACAATTAAGCACCCATCGTCCATTATGAGAATCGACTCGATACCTGGAAAAATTCTAGGGTCTAGAAAAATATGCAATAATTGACAGGGTTAAAGTGAGGCAGTTCGAATTCCAACCCTAGAAACATAATTTTGATTAATACAAAATGTTTCTAAAAACGCCTTCCAACTGTATTGTATTAAATGTATAAACTAGGATACAGGTAGGTAATAACAATTTCATTATACTTTTGTCAATCTTTAAAAGTAGATTACACATTATCTATATTTAAAAGAAGTGAGAATTTAGGAATGACATTGAAACTATTTGATCATTATCTCAGGTACCTTGACTGTAGCAAACCGGTTCTGGCTTCCCTCCCTTCTTCAACGGGCCACACTTTGCGAGGCAGCCAAGCAGAGAGGGCTTGCAATGAGCCACAGACTCATTCGGGTCCGAAGGATAATTGATGGAGAACTTAATCATGTCACCGGTTCTACGAAAGAAAAGTCATAATGCCAATTTTTTTATCGATTTTTTTTAAAGACAGGATGAGCATATTTATATTGGTAAAATCATACTTGCGATAGAATGATTTTAATAACCTTTTTCGATTCGCCCAAAAGTGTCCTAAGAAACGGGTAATGCAGTATTACGTCACGTCGTGGTATTTTGTATGCAATTATAATGCTTTGTTCGATAGATATATTTATTGTTAATGTGATGGTTTCCTAATTAGTTTATAGAAATTGTATGGGTTCTTCAATGACATTGGTTTTTTATTTAATTTTAAAATGCTTAAATGTATTTGCCCATCGAACTTTCAATAACTATACAACTTTTGCACAATAGTAATAAATTCTTTCTTGGTGTCTACCAATCTTCTAATTTCTTATTATTCATTATTAAGCTTTTATCACGTTTTACTGGGTTATTGTCCTACGAGAGTAAAATACAACTCACGTGGTGCCAGCATAACCGTAAGCATCATCGCTGCTGATGCAAATGCACCGCACGCTGCGGCGCAGCTTGCCCAGGGATACGTCCACCACATCCAGATTCTTGGACTCGGCGCGGATGTTCCACACGCGGAGGTTCGCTAGTACGATTGGTATCTATTAAATTTTATGGACAAATACTAGAAAAACACTACACCAACACTAACCCTAGTTAGTTAGCCTTTCTTCTTTGATGATAACTTTTCAATTATTGACTACTCGTGACCACTTAGCTAAGAATCTACATGAAAGCTGTGGTTATAGGTAAAATTACATAGGTAGGATTACACATATATTTAATTTTAACACTTCCGAACGTTACTCACTATCTCCTCCCGTAACAAAGCTGTTTACTCTCAAGTTAAGCGTGGCCAGCGTTATAGCGTCACCCGTCGTCAGCTTGGATGCAGCTGCCGTGCCAGTGGCAGCCCCCACAAAGCAGTCCCACAGCACCACGCAGCCATCGTCACGGCCGCCAAGAGAGATCATGTATCGCTCGTCTGACGAAAAAGCTAATGCCTCTACGCGTACCTGATGATAAAGGGAATGAGAGGAAACTATGTTGTTCGTTTAGTCAAGGTCTTTAAAATTGTAAGCATTTACCTAAATATATACCTGATCCGCTCATAAAATGCTACTATTAAGTGGTGAATGTTGATTTATGCAATTCTCACCTCTTTCTTCTGACATTCTTTTTCTCTAGCTTATGGCTGCACGCATACCAACCGACTATGTATTCGTGAACTGTGCTACGTTAACTTTATGATGACATTTCAAGTGCTTTGGGAGATAAGGGTACAAACTTTTTAGGCGAAGTTAGTAAACATCTAGTTAGATAGGCCTAAGTTGTATGAAAATAACTGTATTTCATTATTTAAGACCAAGTAGCTGCTCTTTAACAAATTCAAAACGGACATATTTTTGGATTGTTTCTTGTTCTTTCTGATGTTACTACCTATTGCACTATTCTACTGCGGTTTAGGTTTTCCACTCTCATTTGAAAGTGTCGAAACTTTTAATTAGAAAATCCGGCTGTAAATATTATAATTATTTAGGTCGGTTTTTCAATAAACCAAGCTTTGAAATGGAGTATCCTCACCATGAGTATTCCCCAACTCAACGTCTTTGGTGGATGACGATGCCATGATAACCATGACATAAATAAGTTTTTATCCTCGTTCATGACATTATACAGATGCAACTGACCTTGTGAAGTTCATGGCTCCCAAGCATCGCCTTCTTTTTGAAGTCCCACAACATAGCGGCAGCTTTAAAACCAATGTGGTTAATCTGTCCTGATCCTACAAATGTGCCCTTAGGAGATACAGCGACTGTGGAGACGCTGTTCGAGTGACCACTCAGGAAGTACATCTTCTTTGTTTTCCACTCTTGAATGCATACTTTGTTGCCCATAGGATAAACTATGTGCTCGCCATCGGGGTGGACTTTTAACCCTTTTATAGCTGAGCCTAGATTAAGAAAATAGAAAACGGTCTTTATAAACAGCCCAGGCCTTCCTAAATGAGAAACACATGAAGTATTTTAAGCCATAACACACCGTTACCGAAACTAAACCCATGGCACGGCGTAGATAAACGTTCCTTCTGAACCACGGAAGAGATCATAATAAAATTTTGCTGTTGAAAGTTTTTTTAGTCGTAATGGAAACCACATTAACTATACCTATCTGTACGTTATCTTATACTGTGGCAGAGCATTCCAACAATAAATTGAGGCAATCTATGTGCAGTTAATTACATAAAGAAACTATTGATAATAATTATTATTGTATTAATAATTTTCATCTTATTTATTCTTTATTGCACAAAAGCACAATTGGTGGACATAATTCTCTACCAGCTAACCAATAGAAATAGTAAAAAAAGGCATGTATGGTGATTTTGTTTAAAATAAGATAAAAAAATCTAATACGATACATTAACACTAAATAACCAATAACACTCCTAACCTTATTCACAATAATGATTAAGATTCATGAGGAGCTCCTTGGCTTATTGGTTCGGACGCCCTGGTTTTGAAAACGAAAACCAACGCAACTATGCCATGATTGGTCCCTAGATGGGCCAATCAAATTTGTTATCTCGAGCTCTCCGTGCTTCGAAAGGCAGGTCAAGCCGTTGGTACTGGTAGTTAACGTGAAAGTGGTTTTCAACCCACAAAACCGCATTGGACTAGCGTGGTAGTATTATGGCCCAAACTCTGTCTTCTCCTATGTAAGAAAGTCTGTGCCCAGCACGCGTAGCACAAGACACCCGAGAAACGTTTTGTCTACACTGTTATGTCATTTTTCACGAGTTATAACTTTTAACTCTCATACAATTACCTGAGGAAAGTGACGTTTCAGTGTAGACAAAATCTTCTCGAGTTCCTTGTGCTACGCATGCTGCAATGGGACGCATTTAGACTTCATGTTTAATAAATAAGTTTCATCTATCTCGTTTCATGTTATCTGTTTGTATGGTTACGTATTGCAACTGTTTAACACGCCAAATAAATTTTATTATACAGAAGTCCACCCTCTCAACCGCAATGACCTTTAACTTTATTTAATACGGCGTTTGCCCGGTGTCTCATCAGATAACAAAGCGTGGCGAAAACTGTTTTACTTTCGCCAAATCGAAATAATAACATTAAAAACTTGGTAAGAATAAGTTCCGATAATAAAAACTTACCATCAAATCCTATAATGGCATAAGCTTCCAAATTCTTCACATCCATCTCGTTTTTCAATATAAATATCAGAAGTATAATATTGTAAATATTGACAAAAAGGAACTATGTGCAACTGTGACTTGAATCTTTCAAACTAATATTAGGGTATTGTTGCTTAGCAACAATATTATAGCAAATACTTCTTACATACTCTTTGCATAAGTTTCATGAAGCATAGATAATTGTTTATGTTCTCTGGAGTTATATCAATTTAGTTACCATGAAAACATTTATCAGCTTTGATGAATAACACCGAACAACAGACTGATGTATCTAATAAAAAGCAGGAAAATTGTGATAATCTGACTAAAGTCTACTAATTATTCTACTAATGGACTGGCATATATCTGTGGAAAACGAAAAGAAACGATCTTTCCCTAATATCCAAAGACAAGCCAATGGCCTTCTTTATGCTAACCATAGGCAATAATTACCAAAATAAATACAAAAATTCAAGACTGAAGAAAATCCTGTAAGTAAGGGTTATTCGAAAATAAAGTAAGTAAGAATTGCCTTAAATGTTTTATGTAGTTTTCTTTAAACCATTCATGTATTAATATAATTATTTTAAACCATTCATTTATGTATGTAAATAAAAAAAAGAATTAATATCAGAAGTAACCTAAGATACTTTAAATAAAGACCATTTATGGGAAGAAATCATCCACAAAGTTAAATAAGGATTTCTAAACTGGGATTAATCAGACAATATTGATCTATTTGACAATTTATTATTTACAAGAATAATAGTTATTCTATCCCTCTCCAGAAGTAAACAGATATACTTTTTCATGCATTTCAATCATAGATATTTAGAATATATATACTATAAGATAAAGTTTAGTTATGTGTTAATTAATCGAACAAAGTATTTAATTAAAACAATTTATTCATTTGAATTATATATTATAGGTAGTCAAAATAAGCTTAGTAATAATAACTTTATTTGTAAGTCAATATAAATATTATTGCAATCAAGTTTTTTTCAAATAAAAGTGTGAAAAGCTCTGTAACTTATTAAAAATTTTCTTTACTTGAACATGTAATACTTTTTTTAAAGTTACAACTAAACTTAATTTACAACATGTAATAATAAACAAGGAATCTTGATCCAATTGAGAAAACTCAAGTAAGCATTCATCATTTCTTTCCCAAGCATCTTCTTCTCACTGCTTTTGCTTTCTCATCAATGTTTTCCTTTGCAACCTCTCCTATACGCTTTGTCTCGTTTATCATGAACTGTTTCACTATTGACAAGAATTCTGATAGCTGAAATAGATTTTTATACATTACAAATAATTAAAAAAACTAGTGACTAAACAAAGAATCATTCAAATTACTGCTATTGTTTATGCGAGTCATTAAACTTTTAATCTTAAAGTCACTATATTTCTTACATGTTTTAAGGCATGGCATCACTTTATTCAGAACATAAAAAACAACGCTTTTTATGTGTTCTTACCAGTAATTCATCCTCCTTTCTTCCTATTTGTACGAAAGCACATTTAGCTGCGTGACTCTTATGTTCAGCCCAGGGGTCATCACTGGGTTCCCATCCATCTAATTCTTTACCGCAAAGAAAACACTTTGCAGCATCCGCGTCGTCATATCCAGTGGCAACGGAATAAAATCCCGCTTCAGCCATATTACGAACGTTACACTTATTCTTGTCATTAAAAGGCCAGTTTTTAAACGTTTTTATTCTTTCTTCAACTAAATATAAAGCTTGACTTTCCATTGTTATTATATTTGAAATTTAAACTTAACGTAAACTGCAATCTTGTAGTTTCGAATTTTGGATTGAATATGACAGTTTTGACATTGATTGCTATTTTTTTTGTATTCTCCCTTAAAGGAAACAAACCCATACAGCCATGTCTTATGAATTTAATTCTTTATCCTGCCTTCTCATATACATTTATTTCCCGAAGCTTACTAGATATCGGTATCGTATACCGAAGCTAGACAACTGCGGGATACCGGTACCGGTGTCACGTATCCCTTTGCCCCAAGTAGTTTGACGAGTGATGTGTAAAATGTAACAGGCACCGCCATTGTTATAGTCTTACCAAAAAAACATTGTTAAAGCAATGCTATGTTAACGATTACGATAAAAAGTATGTTATGTAAACGGAAAGTTATATTAAAAATTATGATGAAATTATACGCAAATGGGAATGAAATGATGCGATAATGTCGATAAAGTGAATTATATTAGATATTTTTCTTTATTTATAGCCACGGGATACCGATGCAACGTCTTTGACGATTATTGGTGATTCCATAATTATGCTTATTGTCTTTAAATTTTAGGTTTCTGGAAACTCCCCCTATATGACTTTTTAAATTGTTTATGGTTCTTTTAAAACTCTTTAAATTTAGGTTATTTGTCAGTTTTTATTCATGGTATCATTTTTCTTAAACATGATAGGTGAGCAGGATAAACTCGACTTGAATTCAATTTTAAGGGGCCGTCAGAATTAGGTCCGTTGAAAAATGAAGACATGGCTCAAAGATCTTAGATACCAAGCCAAAATCCTTAATAAGCATGTCTATCTCCTTCTCTGTGTCAGTCCCAATCTGTGGCTGGTTCTGGGTATGAGGTTCTGTCTGTTCGCAAATAGGATAGGTCTGTAAAGTAAATACCGTGGTAGGCTAGAGGCTGGAGTCCTGAGTTTGACATAATATTTCCATTCTTTCTTATCTGTGAGTTTAACTTGCGTGGTTCTCTTTTTATTTCTGATTGCAAGAAATAGTAATTTTTACTAGATTTATCGATCTTACATAGTACCTAATTAAAAAATAGAAATACATAGCTACTATAACTTAATATCGATTGGAGTTCTACCATTTATCTGGAAAAAAAACGAACCCAAGTGCCTGATTAACGATAGTTTGAATAATTTGTACTTCACTTTTTTCTTTCATTTGTTTTTGTTTAGTCTTGTGTCTTTACGCGGGTCTTGCAATGGTCCGAGCTGTTTTCTAGCATTCGAAGTAGATCACAGTATTTTGGTAAGTGAATTCTTTATTTATATTATTAACAAACAATTTCTTTTGTGTTACTTCAGGTATTTGACCTCATTAACGTAATCCAAAAGATTATATTAGCAATTATATATTAGTATTTAACATAACAATTATTGTTACATTAGTGTCTGAGCTAGTGAGTTAATATTGTTTGTTTTATTTGTTGTTTTGTTCAGAGAGTACTTAGCTTGATTAGCTTTTATAATATCACAGATTTCTATTAAACTATTGGTTTTGCTCAACTATAATAACTGTTATGGAGGTACAAAAGGTATAGAAGCCAATCTTTTTCTGTGATGATAATGAATAAATATTATTTATTTATTTGTTCTGTTCTTTCAAAGTTTGTATAGCATATGGTGAAGGTTAGCCAAGTGTAATTGAAATTATGTACTCTTTAAATCCAAGATCTCATGTGATATTAACCTTTCATGCCTGATACTGTAAATAGTGATATTGTTCTGAAGAAACAAAATGAAAGAAACAAAGAAATAGTTCATAACAATATCACTGGCTACTGAGTGAAAAAAATAGGCAGTAATGTTTAAGGGTGTTAATCCATTAAACTTAACAACTTTCTCTATGGGACAAAAAGAATCCTACATTTGGGTCAAGAAAGTATTGATGTTATATATGGAATTGCTGATCTCATCAATGTTTTCCTTTGCAACAAAGCGTATAGGAGAGCCTATACGCTTTTTCTCGTTTATCATGAACTGTTTCACTATTGACAAGAATTCTGATAGCTGAAATAGATTTTTATACATTACAAATAATTAAAAAAACTAATTAGTGACTAAACAAAGAATCATTAACAAAGAATTAAGTCCGTTGAAAAATGAAGACATGGCTCTTTTTTAACACTCTGTATAGGTGAGTGTTATTAGTATTATTGTATTTTTACCTCAGATAAAAATTTGATATTCATTACATATTTTTGAAGGTATATTATTTCAGCATAACTATTATACATTTGTATTCATCCATGTATAATCTCTTGGCAATTGTTACATTGTTTCTCTTTAGGAACAATAAATTTCAGAAAGGTATATAGAAATGGAAATATGCGATGACTTCATTGGGTCATTAATGGTTTTGGTTTTATTAATGTCTCTTTACACCATAATATTGAAATTTTCTGTGTATATTAAGTATCTTTATCAAGCATCTTAAAATTTTTACCTAAATAGTTGTATAACAAATATTTAGGTAAAAATTTAAAAAGTTCCACAATTAAGTAAGAACAATCAAGCAAATTATTGCTTGATTGTTCTTATATATGACCTATATTAATAGGTATTTACAGTTACTCTATAAAAATACTGTTTCAAGATTAAAACCACTAACTAAATATTTCTATTATTTCATGATATTTATTTGAAATAAAAATCATGATAAGATAAAAATATAATAAGTCTTAAAGTCTTATATTTAAGTCTGTTTGTGCAATGGCAAAATATCATTCTTTTAAAATTGTAGGTACAATAAAAAAATGGTCTGTTCCATTGCCTGGTACAATTTGGTAAAACATTATATCATAACTGATTCCACAAAATAACAACATCTAACATAGATAATATGTCTGCTTCTTATACTAAATTAAAATGACCAATTACTAAGTAAGCTTCTTCAGAGATAAATATTGTTGGTTTATTGTTCTGGTCATTTATGTTGCATTTTTCGACTAAAGTTTCATATAAATCTTGTCACATGGTGGCAGGATGGTTGTGGGATAATGCTATTAGTGTAAATTTCAAGAACTTTTGGTAGATGCTTGGCTTTCTATTATATATGTACCTATGTTATTAAGGTCTGTTTCTAGCAGTATGATAAAATAATAAAAATATTTAAAAAAATTTAAGATCTAGTGATGTTGTCTCCTCTCAGCTATCTTTTTGCTGAACTTCCAATTAGTTTCAGAGTCAGAAACATTATGTTTTATTAAAATTATTATCGTGGATATTATTATGCAGTATAAATGATAGGACCAACCAACCAGGACCAGGCCCAGGTTGCTCTAGTATCAATTTATACTTTCGTTACCAACAGACAGTAGTATAGTATTCTTAAAGCTTTAGGTTAAATGTTAGATGTACCTGGTTGGAGTAACCTCAACGGCAAAGCCATAGGCACTATGGTCCTTGCAGGCATAATCCTGCTGGGACCCATGGACGCTTCACTACGTGGAGCTGAGGTGGTTACTTGGGGGGAATGTGTTAGTCGGTCGTGTTGCTACGTTGCTTCTGACGTCGACTTGTATGGCAGATATGTTTTGCAGGCGAGGTAATTGAAGGTCCTTTCCAGAATGAAACTAGTTGTCTAGCAGTTTTCTAGCTGTTGTAACTCAATCCCAGGACTTATCTTTTATCGTACTGGGTTTTAATGGAATTATTTGTAGATGGCTAAATACCTGTCTAAATAGATAAGACGTTATATTTTCCTGTAATATTTTTTCATAACAAACAAACGAACGTTTCTGTTGCCAATTGTCGACTTTGTCTGTGAATGAAGGTCATATTGTACTTATCAATACCCTTTGAAAACAGTAGTCTTACCGCATGTCGTTGCTCGCTTAATCCAGATAATGCAGTAACGTGTCTCGGTACTCCTAAACTCAATAATCTTATCTGTCAACGAACATC
This sequence comes from Acentria ephemerella, assembly GCA_943193645.1. Classification (NCBI taxonomy): domain Eukaryota; kingdom Metazoa; phylum Arthropoda; class Insecta; order Lepidoptera; family Crambidae; genus Acentria; species Acentria ephemerella. The sequence goes on along the minus strand of OW971886.1, from coordinate 1,001,715 downwards.
AGTTATGCTTATAATTTATTCGTCACTAGGGTAAAGAAGCTAATACATGATGCATTGCAATTTCATTCTGAAAAATTCTTAAGGAACCCAATTAGAATTTACTAAAACAATAAAGACAATAGCAAATAAAGATATTAGCTGGATCGGGTTGCAAATATCGGCAAATAATAATCGAAATGATTATTCCGGAATAAAAGTACCTATCCCCATACTCAGGTTAAAATCTATCTCCACGCCAACTAAATTTCGGTTCAAATCGGGTACAGCCATAGAACAGAATAGTTTCAATGGTTTAGGCCAGAACGTTCAGGCTACCAGATCCAGCTATTAGGAACAAATTGAAATTCCCATCTTGTTTGATTTGTAAGTTTGTTTGTGAAATACATTTATTATTGTTACATTGTTTCTTTGGGTATTCGAGAAAATTTATGCAATGTGGAGACGACAATTTTAAATAAACTGTTGTACTATGGCGGTATAATATTATAAAAATCTATGAAACTATAATAGGGAAACATTTCTATAAACTAGAATGGCTATTATGACCATACTTACTGTTTCATAGGAATGATTCTCTTAATATTATATTTATGTCTTCAGATCCATAGTGGATTGCTATTATTTATTTTATATAATGATAACTGCAATGAACAATGGTTGTGTGTTGGACTCCACGCAAAGATAAGCTTCATAAAGCAATACTTAGCATAGAGGCCCCTACTTAATGGTGTGTAAGCGGACCACAAACAATTCTTTGTGTCTCCAAACATGGATCATTCTGCTGGTACATTTATACAAACAATGCTTTCGACGAATACAATAGTGACAAAGCCTCGTCGGTATCTTGAATTGTATTCAGAGAAAAGCTAGATTCCTTTTATCAATTCAGACCATGAATTTCTTTTGAAGGCTGTTATCCGTTTCATTGGAATTCGTGATATTGCTATTTTATCACAGTAAAAACAAACCTATTTTTTCTATATCAACTATGTAAAGGATATTATATATATATATATGCAATACGTATACCATACAATAGTTTCGCATTTTTTAATTAAGTCAAAGCCAAAGTCAAAAAAATATTTATTTAAATAGACTCATTTTCTAAGTCGTCATAACAGGGAATATATCAGAAAAATAAATAAATGTAATTAAAAGTAAAAGTGATAAAAGTATCAACCGGGTATTTTCAAGTTGTCCCCGTTAAATAATTTAATTATGAATTAAATTATATATTTTAAAATTAAAACTTACACTAATATATTCACAATTAACCCTACCACGACTTCAATGAATTAGTAGCTGCAGAAAAGAAGGTGTAATTACTTAGCGTTGATATCACATAATCTTAAATAACACTGTTATGTTATGAAATCCATGGGGTAATACTCAGATCCTTGTATTTATGTTTTTGGATGTGAGATGTTTTATGTTAAACTTCATTATTTTCAACAATTTCGGTAATTTAAGTAAATTTTAGTAATGTTTCTCAGGCGTCGCCAATATTATACAAAACACTATATTACACAGAAATCTTCGAGGCAGGCATAATGTGATTATTGAATTTCCATTTTCTTTTAACGCAATTGTTCCCATCACTTAAGTAAGCATTGAGCTGGGCACCAATCGGGGTAGACGGGATATGTCGATCGATGCGCATGTCGCACTGCGGTTTAACATTAAAATTTGCCAATTAGAGGTGCACAATATTGACGTAGCTTATCTGATGCACAGTATTCTAAATGCTAACTTCATTAGAACTGTCAACCGTGCCTGCTTAGAATATGTACGCTCATATACTACTCATTTAGTTTTTGGCGTTAGAAAACATTTTACTGTGTTGATAATTTGAATATCCTGAGGGTGGGTTCAACTCAGACCTTCCTATTAAGGAGAAACACATTAAAGGTTTGAGCCACTGCCCATAATACCATCACTCGGGTCCATTGCGGGATTTATTACAACCGATAACAGTTTAAGGTACATTCCGAAGCGTATAGTAGTTCGAAATACCCAATTTTGAGTTTTTGATTCATCTAAAACCAGTTATTGGCGAATTTCTCTGTTTTCGTTATGGAATCCAAAGCGCTAAGAGCTCCTTAATTTATTTATTTGGCTTGTAATTTATATTTATCTCATTCCATTTTATACTTAAACCACGTTAAGTTTTAATTTGAAATGCTTGAAAAGTTTAGTTGCCAATCTAAGTAGGTCTAGTACCTTTTTAATTATAAGTTTGTTAAACGGTTTGTTTTCTCTTAAGTTTCAAGTTACAAAACTTCGTTGGCATTGCCTTTTGAATATACTTACAGTATTATCTTCTGAAATAAATAAGGAGATTGTGAATTTCTGCCATTAGGATGCTTGCTGCTTGTGATCATTAATGTTTGAATAAGCAACTTAGATAGTTTAAGTTGCGGTGAAGTACCATAATATACCCCTCCTTCATAAATCCGCTCCTCAAATAAAAAAAGTGGAAGGTGAATTGCAATTATACTGCCACATATAATGTTATAGCGCTTCATGTCACGGCAACCAAAATAATTTTTAACATCTTTCTTCTACAGAAAAATCAGAAAGATTTTATTATTCAGACGTTTAACCAGATTTTAACTAACAATTTGACAAGGCTGGATTGTATTCCAGTAAGTAAAAACTAGAAAAAGCATATATTTCTATTCTATCTTCTCGTCTTCTACGAAAAGAGGTCGAATCCAAGGATGGGTAATAAAAGTAATAGTGCTGTTAAGAACAAGTATCCATTATATTTCGCAAAGAAAGTGGATGAAGTTTTCAGACTGATTATAATACTTACCATAATAAAAGAATATTCATTCATATTTTCTTTGAGACCATGACGGTTACAGGTTTTCAGTCAAAATTCTCGCTTTTTAAAACGAACCATAGAGTATAGCATTGAGATTTCTACATTCTTATTGTTTGAAAGTTCTGTCAAAGCAGACCAATGACGAAAGAAAAGCTTAAAACATATTAATAAATTTTTTAATATTACTTGTAATTTTACATACTGTCTAATGGCTCCTAAATAATAATATAAATAAAATTCTATAATAAATACGTACTATATTCTTAAAAATCACAATTGCATATATATTGCTGCTTGTTTCTTCATGCTCAGAATATTCAAGTCTTAACTGTTGATATTTCTTCTTAAAATAGTTCACAAGGTAGATGATACGTCCTTAGAATCTATCATCAATTGGCCATAATAGCTGGTAATTGGCCCTTGCGGCCTCTCTCCTGATTGGTTAGTTTCGATGCCCATTTATGTCATTAGAAAGTTAGTTTCTTTGATCAATTAGCTCCTGATTTTTGGGTTGATAACTTCTTTTTTCTATTTCACATAAGCTTTAATTTTATACTTAGATAACTTAATTTAACTTTCGTAAACATTATAAATATATTCTAAGTGATGAGTGTTTGTTTTGTAAACTATTAGGCCCGTGCGATGATGAGGAAGTTTTTAGCGACTAATTCCGTGTCTCCTTGAAGAAAGATTATGTAAGCCTATTAAAGATACGTCAGGAATGCTAAAATATTTTAACTTTATCGGAAGTTAAAATAGCAGCTCGACCAGGTATATGGGTCAAAGCTATTTCGAACACAACGCCGAATGAACTTATAGGCTAAGTTGATTAAGTCTAGCCAGGCTTTATTTGATTAGCAGGTCCTCTTCAAACACATGTTGAGTGGTTTGTAAAAAATATAAATTGTTAGAATACAATGATATTGATTTGTTAAAAATAGTTGCTTAGTGCCTTCAACTCCAGTTTAGGAAAAAATAAGCTGGTTATAGTATATGGTTCTTAACACTAGATTTACCAGACCAGTCATTTAGACTGGTCGTGCAATTTCAATTCAAAATTCCTACTATATTACAAATTTTTTTTTCAGAAATGTTGTTATATACTTTTGTAGCTATAATTAGAGAGTACGTTTTATAAACTTAATGTTATTTTATATACATTAGTAACAAATATAATTTTTGTTGTTGACATACATTAAAATCGCTGGTATATCTAGTGTTAAGGCTCGTGTTATAAATAATACGGACGAAAAACACTACTCTAATAATTTGGATCAATCCTAAATATACCTAGATGCTTGTTCTACGTTTATAATGATAAAATTTGAACTATTTAAACAATGAAATAACAATATCAAAAAAGTCTCAAGAAAGCAAACAAATAGTTTGAGTTTTTATCTAAGAAGTTCTTACTGTCGCAAGAATTAAGCTACTAAATCAAAGACCATAAAATGTTATCATCATTGTGGTTATGTACATTATTTAAGACCACTCTATCCAGTTCTGCAAGTTTACCGCAACTTGCAGCGAGGTTTAGGTTTGTATGCTTCCTCTTCACAGTGTTATTTAAAAAAATACTTGTTTTATCTTGCATCAAATATATACGTGTGTTTGTTGATAATATTATTTTTTGCGCAAGATTTGTATAATTTTTTTTTGTTCATGGAATTAATAATTTTGGTTTAACCTGTCAAGCCGCATAGTCCAGACAGTCGGTTTATAATTGTCTATAGGCTCCCAGGAGAATTAAGCGGCTCCATTTCTTGATAGGGCACGGCTGATATGAATAGCCCCACTAGTTCTCGGTGATGTAACTGAGCACTAGTGGTGTTTTGTATACATTTATAGGCAATAATTAATATTGTATAGTCGTCTCTCTGAAATGTCTTTGACCCTTGTGACTAATTGTATAAAGTTTCAAGCTGTTTGTAGTTTTCCTTATTTTAATAAGCTCTCAACTTTAACTTTATTACGATTACGAAATCTTTTTGAATTTTATTTATGATATTTATTTAAACTTAGACCCTGAGCAAAAGCAAAATATGATGAGTTTTAGAACCATTAGCAATACTTGTGATACTTCCTTATGTTTCTATTGCTTTGTTTTTCCGTTGTTATTACATAATTCATCGCTTTATTCATGTTATTAGTGCATATTTATGGAATACAAGGTTGCATAACAGTCGGATTAAGAAACTAGTATATTAGCGAAATTTTTAATGTAACGGCCGGTATGTGCACCAATGCGTACTTTGATTTCTATATACAGTTGATGTTTCGTGGGTGTAATTTGTTGTTAAGTGTTCAAGGCTTTTACGGCGAATGCTTTTGTAAGTGCTCCTAATACAAAACTTTGCCTTTTGGCTGGTTTCATACTTAAAAGAGTTTATATTATACTTTTAAAATTTTCAACTAATGCTACTCTACTCGATGGAAACTAAAATCCATCTAATTCAAGTTTTAACAAGGATGAGAGTACATTACCAGCACACGTGGGGATACGTCCTTCATAAAATATGGGTTCTTTTAAAAGAGGCGTGAATAAGCACTTTTTGGGCCGGCAAGGTGAGGGTGACTAGGGTAGTATGTCGCATGCTTCAGGACTCTTCTACTGCTTATCATCACGTCGTGTCGAGTCATTTGCTTTATACAAAAGAAAACATAAAATATTATTCTTTAAAATTCTTTTTAGTTATTCCAAGTCAAGCCACGTTAATTCTAGTCTATTGGATCTGAGTTTTTCACTAATTTGGAGAAACGGGACATTGTATTGTCACGTTTCTAAGATATAAAAGCGTCTTAATGAAGTACTCATTTGAATACAAGAAACGATCTTTTTCATTCGACATTTGTAGCACATTGTACCTTATTATTCGTTTATAAGACTTATTTTTTATTTCATTAAACTTAAGGGCCATGGTTGATTATCAACGTTAGTTCTAACTCAAAAATAATTACTAATGCTCGAATGGATCTTCATCGATAACCTTTATTATCACAATTGATAAATATTAAATGATGTAATTGAACGTAATACATTATTAAGTTTCAGATATCAATTCGAGATCCTGTATATGTAGCGTATCAAATATAGAATGACTGAATAAGAGGAAAATGGTTTTACAGTTCAGAGTGAGAGTTCTGAGATAATTTCTTCGCTTAGTTGAGTTCAACGTCATTCACATTTCCTCGAATATTCAATAATTACAACAATAATAATAATTTTATCATTTTCCTAAGCACGTAAAGTCATTTGAATTCAACTACCGATTCCATTTCTGCTTTGTTATCTGAAAGAACTCTAGTTAAATTTATTTTATCAATAATTAAAATAATCTTAATGTTGACTAAATAAATGTTTACCTATTAAAAGGAATTATATTTTTATTTATCTTTGAATAGTTTCTCAGGAGAACAATTACGTCCGATTCCAAGTAATCGAAACTTATTTGTTCTACATTTAAAATTATAAACATTAATTTATCATTTGTTAGTTACTAAATAATAAAGAAAATTGGTGTATTTCTTGCTGGTGTTGATAAATAAATTTTCTCGTCAATAAACATAGCCATTGTGTTTTCCTTCTGTCACTAACAAAGTAGTGCTATTTTGGTAGGGAACTTCTTTAATAAAATTCTGTGTAATGCGTCAAACTCGACTTGAAATAATATCTCAATGATAGTTTTATATCCCAGAAATACTGACAAACTACAGGAGTAAGGATCTGAGATTTCTGTTGGCACTGACTGGTCTACCACTGATGATGTGTGCTCTCGTAATATTTACAAACAAGCTTCCGCGCATATATAATTACACCTTTGTCGATCGTTACCGCAATTTGTGTATGGGAATGGCTCGTATGATCTGATAATAATTCGAACCCGTTTCAAATTAAATAACCCTTTTGCTGCTGATCCAGTTAGAGATCGCCCGCTGAGGGTGCTTTTCAACCGCCCTTGAACTTGTCGGCTGGAGCAGGCGGGGAGGGGGGGAGAGTGGCTGTAACAATAGGCAGGTATTTTGGCACAATGATGTGTGGAAATAATTGAAGGTTTTCTATATTCTGGTGAATTGCGTCGGCACAAATCAGGTTACTCCCAAAAGTAGCGACTTGGCTAGTTTAACTTGATACTTGCAGCCGTGAAAACTATTAATCTCACAGAGTCGTTTACTTTCAAGAATCATGTATTTTATTTGTTTATGCATAGAATATAAAACAGATTGTAATTTAAATAAAGAGAGGTTCAGGCCTTATTAAAATAATTCCCTTAACGGCGTAAACTAATGAGCGTTTCGTTTTATACGGTAAAGGTAGGCGCCAACCACTGACCTTGGTAGATATTAAATTTTCATTTTATTCTTAATGCTTTAGTAGCTATACTATTAATAGTTGCATCTGTATATATTATCATGGAAAAATTAAATGAATTATCAAGAAAAAAATCATAAAATCTGAATTCACGCAATACGCAGATAATAATCGTAGGTATAATGTATGGAACTCCTAGAAAATTGGGATTATAGAATATTGCCATATTATACATTGATTGAAAATGATGCAGACAAAATTATTTAAATGTTAGAAATAATTATCTAAACAATCAAACGAGCAAAAATGCTTGAATGCGCCTTTCAAATATACCCTTCAAATTATATTAGTAAATTGAGATCAAAAAAAGAAGACAGTTTATAATACTATATGAAATAGATTAAAAAATATAATCCCGATTCTCTTAAACCACAGACACGATATTATAATATAAGTACTCAGTATTATGTGCGAGAGACAGAAGGTCCAATTAATCGAGATTTGTGAGCTGTGGGTTTGACATAAACAGGGCATTCGTTTGCCTTTGTGATTCATTTATCTTATCTCCATATCTGGGTCCAACTACTCGATAAAACAATGAGAATATACAATATTAATGTTATTGTTCCACCATTCTTTTCTATGTGGTTGTACTTGTATTTTCTCTAATCTTTTGTTCATTAGTCTGTTCACATGAATAAATGCCTCCCTCCCTCCGTTCCTATTCAGGTGTCTAGTGCTGGTCTACACAGTCACTCTTTCATTATCTCCACGTCTACTGCACAAACAGATTTCGTGATTATGGCCAGCTGTGTTTATTTTACATTATATAGATCGCCCTAACCGATTTAATCTCTTGTTGTATTCGAAAGTAGATTGGCTGTTTTTAAGTTTTATTAACTTGTCAATTCTAATATTCTCGCTGTTAGACATGCTATTATTAAAACTCTTTTAACAATCTATTGTAAAACTGCTTAGTTGACGTCGAACGGATTTCAAGGGATCTGTTCTAGTGTAAGGTCTCAACTTGATACCACATACAGCAAACAAAAAACAATTGTATAAAACTTTATATGACTCTTGTAACTGTATTACAGTTTGATGTCTTGTCATTATCTGGAAGACTTTCTTCGTTTTCCTTCAACCAGTTTCCTCAGTGCTGAGGGTTGTGATTGCCTCCATGGTGACGTACTTCGCGGGATGAAATTACTTTGTTTGTGACTATCAGCCTTTCAAGGTTGTCATTGTCCTTTCTCACGACGTGGCCGAAGTATTCCAGAACTACAGATGCATATAGTGAGCCTCGATGATATTTGTGTTCAGGGAATCTACAACATATTTGGCACTTCGTTTAAAACGCATTTACTGTTTGTCTGTCATTGTCATTATAATCATAATTAATTTTCGATCTAAGCTTTTTAGTTCTTATTTGTAGCGAGAGGTATGACATTATCATTTGACCCTGCCCCTGGTTGAACGTGCCAGACACATCCAAAAGTGCGGTATTGTGGTAGACAAGGATATTGACCCGTCTAGTTTATGCACGTAAGAATTTCATTAGGTTTCTCGTCTGGCGCGATAAAAATTCCTAGCATTTTAAAAAATGCAATAGCAATGTTTATCTTTTAATATTGATTAGTGATAAGATATTGGAGAAGTTGGAGAATGAAGCGCTTAGTGATTGAAAATCAAACGGAAGTCATAGACGTATTGATGAAGTATATAGGCGTATACGACGATAGACGTATTGAGAACCCCACATTTATTTGATATACATATCCAAAGGATGATTTTGCCTACTGAGTTAGTGTTAGATGTCGCTAAGTGCAACCGGTACAACGAACACAACCTTTTTACTGTTGAAACATCAAAAAGTAGTACATTCTAATCAGGTGGTAAGTATAGTTTCATTCCTATTTAGATTGGTTGTTTTTTCATCACCTTATGCCGTTACCTATTTATAAATGCTCGTAGGAATTGTAATTTGATTACAAAATGCTACTGAACTCATCTTCATCATATCTACATCTAGACCTATTGACAAACTGTTTACGATTTTCTATATATAAGTCTTACAAACAATAAATGCGTCCTTAATATCTATGTTTTAGAGTTTACTTTTGGGCTCAATTACTTTGTTGTGTAGTCAGTCTGTCTGGCTCGTGTTATGCCAAAATGTGTCACCGTCGTGGTTAATACTAAATTGTTGCCGACCGACCATTATCTCTTATCTCAGTAATCAACGTTTTCTTGATTGTTGCGTGAGGATACTTGTCGTGAATAGGTAAAGAATCGTTATTATTTATAACTTAGCAACAATTAATGTTTTATAGCCAAATGCAGTAGTTTGTAGTCCGCTGGCAGCTATAACAGAAGTGATGTCGAATCACTTAGAATAAAAACTCAAGAACTAAGCACCTGTCTATCTGTTGCATGATTTAGAACTGGTATTTTGAAATTAATATCCAAAACTTACCTTACACACTTAAAAGAGTGATTGTGGGATAGAAATTTCAATATGGCACAGCGAACTTTGAAAAAATGCATCTAAACATGACAAACTATTTATATTTTACCCATAATTAACATTATATGTGTTATGTTATATTATAATTAATATTATATTTTACCAACTAAATAATACTGCATCAGTACACGTTCGTTTTAACATTTGTCATGTTTATCAAGTATTATTATTAGAATGCTACATTCTAGTTTTATCTTGGTTGGCAACATTTATCTTGTGTATGTGTGCCGGTTACAGACCTCGAACAGTTACTTATGTTGTAGAAGCGTGACTTGAGAAGTTTTGCTACAATTGTTACTTCAATGTACAGAACATTGAACAGGTTTTAGATCTGACATTCTTTTAGTTGTAATGAGGTTATACACTCTACTATCAATTCGTTACCCTAAATTGTAGGTTGTAAATGTATGACCTGGTGAATTGCTCGTGCAGAACCCAGGTTACCCCCGTGAAGGGCAATGGAGTTACCGGCGAGTTTTAGTGGGTATTCTCAGTGCCGTTCTATTGACGTACTGAGTGAGCCCCACACGCCCGTCGCTTAGCCAGTGGCGGGTAGGTCCGTAAATGGATTCCTCCTCGTAAAAAAAAGATTGTAAATGTATACGGAGTCAAGTTACGTGAATCACTCAGGGATTTATTAGAAGAAATTAACAATTTGACTATAGCTTCTCAATATATATATTGAGAACCTATTGATAATATTTTGTTTAAATAGTAGAAATATAAACTTGCTGTTCCATACTTTATACTTAAAAGAAGTCACTAATTTATGAGGAAATGTGTTTATAAAAAAATCCCACAATATTTCACTAAATTGCCTATACACAAATTTAATGACATATCCAACAAAATTTAATGAAAAAAGGCTACTGCCAAGTTCATAAACTTATACTGTAATTAAAGTGAATTGAAATTTACTAGAAATGACGATACATACCGATGTATAAAATATCTAACTGTAGAACAAAATATTATGTTTGTAATACCAAAACATAATTAGATAGGTAATTTGTAAATGTCATTACAGGGTTAATTGGGAACATTCATTATAATTAATTCACTTTTGAAACTGGGACAATTTGCAAATAAATTTATCATGATTATTTTATGTCATACAATCAATTGTATTTAATTAATTTTTATACATATTCCCTGTTATGAAGATTTGATAGAACTTAGTAATTGAGTATATTTAAATAAAGATATTTTGACTTTGACTTTAAATTATAAACGAAAATCCCACCAACCGATAATAATTAAAATATTCCTAAATAATACTCTTTGATAATGGACACCAGGTACTTACTACGAATGTGGCATAATTATTATAATTTGTGGTTTGGGGATAATCAGTCGTTTCGACCTGAAAAATCTATCATGAAATTGTGAACGTGGCATAAACTGGAAATGTAAATTAAATACTGTTTGATATTTCTTAGAATTCCAAACATTTTTATTTTTATTTTATACAGAATTTTATTTATACTATGTATTAAGCAAGTTGTTCTATTAAGAATTAAACTAGTGAACTAGTTTTTTTGCATGTGAAAAATTATGTAGTTCGAATAAAGTGTAATATGAAGATTCCTTTCTTTGCCATTGCAATTATTTTGTTGCTATTCTTTTAACATTAACGATATATCGTGTCTCTCAAGCCGCCTTAGTTGATGCTGGATTTGGGCGCATTCATATATGCTGCTCGTAAGCGGATCCTAATACCACTAGCCATATTAACTCTTCTCCGCCGTCCATTCAGCGATAAATACTTAATTTAGTGTCGCATTGACCGAGGACGCCTCAATAGATAATCTTTTATCTGGTTATTAAATAATGAGACGAACGAGTGCGCGCGCGCCGGCCACTCCGTTTGCCCGCGCTAGTTCGGCCTCAGTCGTGACTGATATATCTCATAAATCAAACCCTCAAAGAACTTCCTAAATAATCCCATACATTCCATTCTGGACAATCAAAGAATACCATCAGTGAAGTGATATAATTCGATGACCCAAGATGCAGTGGCGATGAAATCTGGAATGTGTCTGTGACAATGTGGTGTTTGGTGTTTTGGCAAGCTGTTTACCGTCACCTTCGATAATAGTGCCAAGATGTCTCGGGTGTGTACTGTTTTTATTTACAATTGCGTTCATGTTAATTACGACGAGGAAAACAACAGAATTTTATTTTTAAACAAACATTTTGTAACGGTAAAAAATATTGTAATACGTTCCATGTATTTGAAATGGCTTAGGCATAAATGGTTCGATTATTTGTTCGCTCATCAAAATGAAACATAAATTAATGCTTACTTCACATGGCCTTTAGTGTCTAAAGACAGTAGCTCTATTGTTTTAGTAGAAGGGTTGCGAACAACGTCAGGGTGCTGTTGAATCGTCTGTTGATACAGATGTTATAGCAGTCACTACTATATTCATTTTTATAATAGTTTTCTTTAAGTTGTGTCTCTATTTGTGTGTCGAGTACCCGTGCTCGTGTCTTGTGAACTAAACTACATTATCGATGATGACGGTTAATGAACTTTCAAAAACTAAATTTGACAAATATCTTACGTAGTTCGTTTCCAAATTGTTAGCATTGTAGCGTGTAGTGTGCACCATTGGATTATTTTTACGATAAATATTATTTATAGTGAAATTGGCAATATCCATTTTCCACATTCGCCAATATTAATTCGCTATTAGTGAGACTTATCGGAGCTTAGAACAAGTCTCATCACCATAACATCACAATATTAGCTAAATTACTTTGAAAATATTGATTACAGCCATACAACATTTCTTGTATGCGTGTTAATTATCGTCTGTTTAATTACATATTCGTTAGCAATAAAATAGATAAGTATTTCAGACATATAGCTAATGCTATTAGTTTTTAACGTTTACATTTATAAGGGATGATTTTTCAATACTCAGCAAAGTTTTAACAAAAGAATAACTGACAAGTTGACAGTTTTTCTACGTAAAATATGTCTAAACGTCAAAATTACTCTGTAGATAATTGTTATCTGACTATACAAAAATCGGGCCTAAGTGTTAGATTTGTTATCAATTTGTTAATGATTATTTCGTATTAACATTTCCTTGAAATTGCCCACTTACACACGAAACTGTTTGAATATTTTTTTAATTATGGTGAATGTGCACTGAATGCATTTTTAAATAAAATGCATCAGGATTTTCCTGGTATAAAATTACCACATTCAATATCTTATTTCATAAGAAGCGCTTTGTTTCATATTTCGAAGTCTAGACAGTTGAGTAAAGGAATTAGTTACGTACACGTAACTAATTCCTTTACTCGCCTGTCTAGATGAGCCTGTCTCTGTCTTACTGTGTACAGCAGAGTTATTGTGTCAAGATGGCACTCGCCTATTCTGAGTCCTGATATCAGAAACAACTATAATGTTTACTTATTGAGTCTATTTAACTAGTACACAAATAATCGAGAAAATTCCAAAAGTTTCAAGTAGAACTCCAAATTATCGTCAGTCGTGCGACATTTCCGTGATCTAATTATTCCAACAAATGGGCATCGAACTTGGAGCCGCACGGCGGATTCCTGATAACCGTGGCTATCACGTCTGACCCCATAAAGGTCGCAGTAAACTTTACGTTGTAGTCATAAAAATGTTATCGCCAATTTTGACACTTCGCTTTAGTTTTGTGGCGGGTACGTGAAACTTTATTGCATAAATTTTTATATTTTCCAGTAAATAAAGTAATAAATAAAGGCAAGCATACACGTTCTTTTTAAAAATACATGTAGAAACTAGATTCGTGATATCGGCATGCTGCGATCCTTGTGAGAAGGCGAATAAAAAAACCCAACCTATCTCTTTTGCCCTTAGGAAAAGGTTTCTGTATATCTGTGCCGTGAGATTTCTCCGCAATTACATGTTACTAAGCCAGCGAGAAGAGTTAAACAATTTTGTGAAATATCCTTTTGGGAAAACGCCAAAATGTAGGATTGTGTATTATATTTTACGAGCTATACAAAAGTAACAAACCCCATTGAATGAGAACTGTACTGAATTGTATTAGTGTTGATAATAAATAGCAAGTTGGACTAAAGGATTTCATAATCTATGGTCGTTTCATATTTTTAGTATGGAAAGCACTTTTATTTAAGATTCTTTCGGTTTTAAGAATGTTTATTTATTTCCTAAGACAAATAATACAGTTATCACTTCCTGTATGAAAGACGAGGCGTCAAAAAGATATTTAACTTAATTTGTGTTAATTATGTTAAGCTTTGTTTGTATACGTCAGTTTTGAAATGACTGTACTTAAACACAATCACAAATCATTTAATTTATAATGTGTGAACTTTATTCAACGATTTGTCGATGTTCCAAATTATATTTAAACACAAGTCTTGTCATTTCGGCTTATCGTTTCGTTAGCCATTAAATGAACTCTATCTTAATTTGATAAACGTTTACTTTGGAGATAGAACTATGACGTTTATAGCTTCAGTAATGTTTAAATATACATCATTAATGGCATGTTAACATAATTACGTAATATAAGAGTAAACTTATGTCAATTAATTTGTGTCAGTCGCTTTTTGTTTGTGTTTATTGCAAAATTATAAAGAATGCCATTTAACAATACTCTTCAGGTTTATATTGTTCCCGAGATATAACAGAATGTGCTTATGAACTTTTCCTAGGGAGGCTTAAGCTTGAGACTTACGTAACGTCTTGGCTTTGCGCCAACTCGCCACTCGCCTTTATGCCTTCCTTAATACTACACAGTTTGCGTTAACAACGTTTGACTCTAACGTTAACGATTACCATAAATCAAAAGATGTTCGGAAACGATCTCTTTTATAAAGTTTATCCTTGAACTTAATTTATTTTGGAAAATTTTACTTTTACTTGACCGATAACACGTCTTTTATAATCATAATGTATCTTTTTAACTATCAATTCTTATTAAGTTATAAACAATGATTAATTTTAAATTATGATACGTTCATCAGTCATTAAATGCATATATATATTTATATTTACTTCGTAGGTCTTCCTACGCTATAAAAAACAAGAAGTTTGGATGGTAACACCGCCATGCTATTCCAATGCGGGTTATTTGGTGAAAGCGGTTGCGGTAACAACCAGTACCGACAACTTAACGTGGTTTTCGAAGTACGGGGACCAACCATGGCGAAAGGTACTTCATTTTGGTAATCCAAACCAGAGTGCTCGATCCATAATACCAATGAACTCCCATGGCTTTGATTCTGATATTTTAATTACCACTTTATTGGCATTAAAAAGGCGAGAAATAGTCAAGCATATCTACGCACAAGAAAAGATGAAATAGCAGATGCCCTCGTATTATATGCCTATTGATTTTTATAACTGTGTCTAATTAAGTATAAAAAAATCTTAAAGTTTACTTCAAATTAGTTCTAAATTCCTTTTAAATAAAACTACTATGTACTTAATATTTTATTTCGCTATACCTGTCAAACTCTCCCGATAAATCAACCAGCAGTTAGTCTAGCAGTCACGGGACTGGCAAAACGACGTCCTGTTAAGGCAAAGTGGATAATGATGCTAAAACAACGGGAGCACGCGTGTAGCGCCGGCGTCTTGCAACTAGTACAACTTGCGCGAAGAGAACCGCGCTCGAAGTTGAGCGATCCAATTGAACCTCTGACAGAATAACTGACGAATTATATTTGGGAACCATTTATGTTTTTGTAATGCCTTTAATTGAATAATACAGCGGTATTTATTAAATTAAACATACGCCACTTGACTCATTCCATCTGAGATGTCTAAATCTCCCATCATTCCTGTATTTGTATATAACATGAATGTTTTAACGTAGGTCAAGTAATAAGGCACCGTTAGACGTCACTATATGTATATTCATTAGTTAATTAAGTAATGTAAAGACACACTGTAACAAAACACAAAGCAATACAAAATTGAACACTGGATGGTAACTAAATATAACAGTGCCTTTTAAAAGGAATGTTAAATACATCGTAATACGCACTATATTTATATAAACGCAATAATAACTTTAATTAATATGATACAATGGTGTCAGCTCGTAATAAGGGGAAACGGAGAAACGTCGCTTTCGACGGCCAACAGCATGATGGATAATTTGAGATGAAACCGAAGCAATGAAAAATATTTCCAGATTTTGAATTGAAATGATCGATATTTTAAAAATATATTGAAATATATATATATAATATAATATAATATAATATATTATTATTGTAATAGTGGAAGGACATGCTATAACTCGCGGTGTTATACAATGTAACTTATATATGTATTGATAGTAATCAACGTATATTAAAAGGTATTATTAGAAACTGTTTACTTTCGTCACGACGACGACGATATAGTCGATAGTAATTAGGTCGACGAACTTTATCTGTTTACTTTACACGTAATTATTCTACTGCTTCAAACGTTCCCACACTTTTCCATGCGGCGCTACAAATTTGATTATTTACACGGCTTCTAGATAAAATATTTGTATATTAGCCCTTTAGGAACATGAGAACACTTGTTTGACTTGATATTAAAATAGCTAACTACACCTTGGATTCCTTACTTCTCTTTTTGTTGTTGTTGGGAGAGTTCCGAGAGGTCCTACTGTAAATATCAACAGATTTCTGCTTAAGTTTCCGTATTTATATTACTCAATCCAATGGCACTCACCAATTCGTCTTTTTCGTTAAAATCTTTACGTTATTCGACTTTATTTCGTGATGAAAAAGTATGTGAAAGAATAGGATTTATTTACCTGTAAATAAATTCTATCTCTCAAAGCACTGATCATTATGAATGGCGTACATCGATAGTTATGTTTATGCCTTGAGATATTGTTAACTCGCATTCATCCACATATGTATCCTTTTATATATACGCTACCATACGTTTGGACTTGAACTTCAATTCATTTAAATTTTGCTTACTGTCATTCTTTATAGACCACTCAGTCTGACGTTAATTGAAATAACTTGAAAACGAATGGTTTATTTGCGTGAGAAATGTTTTTCCACCGATAACTTCGCAACCCGGCTGCCTATTTCCAGCAGGCCTGTCATTAGCTTTAGCACGGATGGAGCAGCTCCTTTTAATTCAGTCTTCATATGATTCAGGGTACAGATGATTATACAGATGACTATACTAAAATAACTTACTAATTTCCTCCATTAAAATAAAGTTTTGTATTTAATTTCATCTGACTTCTGCGATTTGGGACTTGGGGATTTTTGCGTAGGTCTTAGTGTTTTAGTATGGTCGATATACTAAGCAATACATCGCGTGGAAGTTAAAGTAGACAGGAGCTATTTCTCTGATGCGTTTTATTGCTGAGACTTCATGTAATTTGATTACATAAAAATCTGAAACGAGGGGAAAATGCATTCCTAATTTCTACGAATATAACAGCTAAATTCTTGTGATCACAAGACTTTTACTGAACTAATTATATAACATAATTGTTCAATTTACGTCGTAGTCAATCAGATTTCCAGATTGCCAAAATTCCTTTCCTATGTCATGTTAAGACTATTCCTTTACTCTCATATACAGCTGCCCGGTTTGTTGCCAAACTCTTTATTATTTATAATTTTGACGTAAAAGACGCATGCTTCTTTGGAGGACAGCCAATCGTTAGTCGTCAGTGTTTACAATTGATTAGGGTTGTCAGAATTGTGAATTACAACCACGATTTATTTAAATCCCAAGTTTTTAAACAGACATGAGCTTAATATGTGAAATATGTATATTATTGTATAAATATTTCTGTAACGTTCAATTGACTCATAAATCAGCATGCACTCATTAAATAGTTAATTAAATAAATAATAATTACATAAATGGTTTTATATCTATATTAATTAATTGATTTCAATGCAGTATAATCCTATACAGGTTTACAAAGCTGTATACTTTATACGTACTTACCCTACCTTGAGGTTGACTTTGCTCTTTACAAGTCATTAACCTCGCAGGTATATTTATATTATTTTCACCATTGAGGAGCACAATATAGTTAATTATGCTGCGATCCTATTCTTTTTACTCATTTTGAAATGTTTCGATCGATAATATTTTGTTCATTAAATGATTTTTAATAAAGAATATCACTAACAGATGCAATATAGTTTTAAATATAATTTTGGCTATCTTTTTGATTGTCGTAAGCGATGCATATAAAAATAAATACACTCCCGTTGTTTTCATGTGCAAAATTGGCATTTGTTCAGTCTGTAGACAACTCAGTTTGTTCGGACCCGACGTGGTGATCTTGTTTAGTAACAGACCATATTCGTGTTTTGTGCTTCATCTTCTGAACATTTAAAGTGTCACGTGATGATAAGGAGATTATAAAAAGTTGATACCAGAATTACGTACGTTACTGTCAGATTCGGAAACGGACAAGCAAGTGATAATAGTTCTTTAGTTCCTAGTAAAGAAAGATAAGCAGGACGGCCTTATTGGTAAAGTAAATGGCATTTTATGTCAAAAATAATGCAAGCTTTGATTGAACTGTGTGTTATTGATTGCAATACGCTATTTAATAATTGTGATAGATAGCGGCAGGAATCGAAAGGTATGTACCATACATACCTTTTATGAAGCGTTTTTAATTGATGTCTTGGAAGTTTCGTCTACTCAACAAAAACTTTTAGTCTAATTTGAAGTGATAAATTTATAGAAGTTACTAAATCCTGATAGATTGCAACGATGAAAGTCTACTCTTAATAAACACTTCAATTTTCATAATCAATAAACAGGTTCTATTCAAAATCCTGAGCGCTTAGAACGCCTGAATCAGGGTTAAGCTCTAATGAATATTTAACAGGGAACTGTTTGGCGTGTTGTCTCCATATACTTTGGCTGGTTGTTGTTAAGACCTTATTCAATCATACAATTTATGAAATCTATTTTTTTTAATTATGTAGTTATCTACATCTCCAAGTATAGCTAGTATTGCATTTAGTTACTTTTTAAATTTTAGCCGGAAAACGAATATCCACGGTTTTCGGTCGCAATAATTCATCAATGGTGTCTTTGCTTCTTTATCGTAAAAACTTAAGTTCCTTATGGTTTTTATTGCGTATTCCATGTGAATTAACACTAATAATAGTCAATGTCATTGTTAAAGTTGCGTAGTAGCTCAGTAGTTGTGAAAGAGTTCACATTCAGTAACCGTAGTTATTCCATTTTAGACTGTTAATTAACTGTTGCGCAACCGTTTGAGTTCTTTTGTGGTTTCGCCTAAATACCACCTTCATCTTTTTCAGAAAGATTTATTAGTATATAGGTTTATTAGTATAGTTATAGTCTTGCACATTTTAATAAAGATTTTGCCTTGTACTTACATTTTTGAGTAGCTATAAAATAGATGAGTGTCACTATATACTTTGAATAAAGATCTAAAACATTTATTTGATTAATTAAACGTTACTCCCATTGATTAGAAACTCCAAATCGATTCTTCCCGCCTATTTAGAGGTTTATTTTGATAGACCTGGGACATTTTGGAGCGTCAAACATTAATTAAACACCTGTGTTATCGACACTAAGTCGTGCCGGTATTGAAAGCAAGGTCGGCTTTATCGTCATGACATCGAATGAATGTTGTTAAGTAGCGTTTGAACAAAACGAAAATATAACCTTTATTTCGCTTGAGATTTGCAGTTAGTAAAATTTTATTCGACGTAGCCCTGACTGACAGTTGTGTGCCACTTTTGCACTTGTTGACTTTATAAATACTGACTTGTTCTTCCTTAAAAGGCAATTTAAAAGTATTTAAATTTTAGCCTTATTTTATACTCATATAATCTTGCGGATCAAGTAAATGACTGTATCAATGTAACCCTCATTCTAAACATTTTTTTGAGTTGAAATGAAAGCGTGAGAGTCGAAACTAATAACTACCTGCCTTTTTTTATGAAATTTACTTACTTTGTGAATTAAAACAGTAAAATAAACTATAATGTGATCCAAATGGTCATAGCAATTGATTTCATAGAAGTATGTAAACCCATTTTTGCTTTATTGAAACGTGATTGTGATAATTAGCGTTGTCTCGCAGTTTGTTGTACTTCAGAAGACCGGGGAGGGAAGGTGTTAGGGACCTTTACGTAATAAGTCGGCTGGTCTCTAAGTTTCTGCGTCTTGTCAACAAGAAAAACTTTAATAAAGGGCAATGCGGACCAAATTAAAAAAAAAGGGAAAAGTTCAAAGCAAGCCAAAGAAAGAATGTTTAAATTATTCATCTTTTCAGGAGTCCAATATTTTAGCACTCATTTGTTAGTAAATAAGTCGTGTTTTGTTATCGTTAAGGCACCTTATGCGGCGTTAGCTTGTTGCCGCAGTGACCTGATTCTGAATAGGGTCGCGGGATGCACTACATGCGGTACACAACTTTTCAATTTACGCCTCAGAAATCTTCGCAGCGTAGCCCGCTTATCTACTTGTCTTTCTTCACTATTTATAACTAGATTTTATAATATGAATAATATATAAATCAAATTAAATTATGATCACATTTAAAGCCGACATATCTTTCCTTTCTTATTCAGGAGTACGCGTGCTTTTCTACGGAGTCACTAATTCACCGTTTCCACGTCTCCCTTACGCACAAAGAGATTTCTTAACTTCTACGTAGCAAACTAGAACGTGGCGTCTTTCAAAAGAGGCGTGAGAAAGCACTTTTTGGGCTGGCAAAGTGGAACTGGCTAGGGTAGTGTCGCATGCTAGTTAACTTCGTATATGGACTCCTACTGTTTCCTATCAGGGGTTGTCGAGTCATTTGCTGCGCTTATAATAAAATATATATAAATATATATCTAAATATATCACGTTATCTTTCAGGCAATATATGTCTTTAGTTTAACAATTGCCTTTTGAGCAGCACTTACTGGTTATTGTTTGGCGCATAATGTCTTGATTTCTTATCATTGTAGACACGCGAATGTCGTTGTGTTAAAGTAGAAAACAGTATTCTTAATAGAATGTTCTCGTGTCTTGCGAGTTAGATACACAATGATACAAAAACGAAGTACTTATCTCAGCCTTATTCACAAAATTTTGGATTAAACTAAAATTAAATACGAAAGATAAAAGCTCAGTCTTTCGTAATATAGAAGTTTTTTATTTTTTTAAGTTATCTTTATTTCTTAATTTTTATACATAAATTAACTTTAGTATTATAAATTAATAAAAACAAATTTACTAATGTAAAAGTTAATATTACTACTTATGGTACAAAGTTATTTTATGTTATAATATAGCTTCATCTGTAGGGAAGGACTCATGAATCCTACATCAGTCTATTTTCCACGTATTTTTTAAAGAAATCCCTTTATGGACCTACCCGCCTGTAGCAATTCAACAGGTTGCTACCAGGCACCCCTTAATACCACTGTACGCATATTAATTGTATCACCACACAGAAAGCATTTGATTAAGTAAAATATAATTTCTCATACCTCTCGGAAGCCCATAATGTGCCTATCCGAAGGACTGTAAACCTATTGTCCGCCAATCAGTACAAATGTGCACGACGCCGACGATTTAGCACTTGACACATCCGCTGCAGTGTGTTGAGGCATTATCGGGTGTCCTGTGCCTTTAAAATTCGTAGATTGAACGCGATTGATAGATTCTCAACTCCTACTCGCTTTTAGACAGTGTACTATCTGAAAATAAGATTCGACGCTAAATCTTTTATCTATTTAGTGCTTGAACAACATATAATTTTTTTAATCTGAAGGTCTGATTGAGGCTCAATTCGACTAATGAATTGTCTCTTTTTCCAGCATGAGGTCAAGGCGGTGTGGTGTCCGCATGGAAGCCCGGCGGACTGGTGAGCAAGCGCTGCACACGCTGCGAGCGCAATTTCGTCGCGCCTTGCCGGAATGGACCGCGCGCGCCTCCCGTCACCGCAGGACTGCACGAATAATCGGTCGCTCCAAGGAGGATCCCGCGAAACCCTCGATAACACAACCCCGCCCGCGGAGGCCTTAAATGAACCAGAGACTTCGCGGCTTGCGCCGCGTGCGCTTCCCTCTATACCCGAGAGCGAACCATTGCTCCGTGATCCGCTCAGTGTCAGTGCAAACAGTGATAATGTTGCGAAGAAAGCCAACGGTCGCCCGTTGCACGTGCAGTTTGACGCGCAGTCGCCGCCCGCGCCCGTGTCCGACTCGAGCTCTAGCTCTAGCTCCTCAGACGATGAAGACGTTTCAATCGCAGAAGCCCGACCCCCTGACGGTGGATTCGGATGGGTTGTGGTCTTCGCTTCGTTCTTGGTCAATCTCATCGCTGACGGAATCACGTTCAGCTTCGGCGTCTTCTTCCCACATTTTCTCGAATACTTCGGCGAAGGCAAAGGAAAAACCGCGTGGATTGCGGGAATTTTCATGGCGATGCCCTTATTATCGGGACCGATCGCTAGTTTTCTTACCGACAGATATGGTTGTCGGCGCATGACCATATTCGGGTCGATACTTGCAACCCTCGGATTTGTCATATCCGCCTTCGTAGACAGTATGGAGACACTATTTCTTACGTTCGGCATTATGGCGGGATTCGGTTTAAGTTTGTGTTATGTAGCAGCTGTAGTAATAGTAGCTTATTATTTTGATAAAAAACGCTCATTAGCAACAGGAATTTCTGTATGCGGGAGCGGTATTGGAACGTTTATATTTGCTCCATTGACATACGTTCTATTAGACGAATATGGATGGCGAGGTACGACTTTGATACTAGCCGGACTATTCTTAAATATTGCCGTCTGTGGCTTGTTATTCCGAGATTTGCCATGGACGGCTACAATGAACGAAGAAAAGGCAAAAGAAAGAAAGCGGAGAAGAGAGCGAAAAAGAAATAAGCGTTTCGGGTCTTCTGCAGATAGTTTTTCTGACAGCAATAAAAGCAGCGCAGCAGGTTCAGCAAAAGTTCCAGATACGGCTGAAGTTGAGGCAGTAGCTTCGACAATGGTGCCTCAATTTAGTTCTTTGGTAGATTTACCGACGTTCATGACTGGAGGGGAGGGAGTCTCCTTAGAGGTGTTCGAAATGATGTCGAACCGAGGTCGGGCATATGCCATGTTAGCTCAAAATTATCCTGGTGTGATGCTGCCGTCTAGAAGTTTCAGCGATAGTGGGAGACTTCACGAGCAGTCTCCGCCGAGAGCTGTGATGTCTCCGGGCACGACGACGGCCACGGCGTTCTCCCCTACAACGCCTCGCCCTAATGAAAGCAATAATACCGCTGCTCCATTGGGTGACAAAGCAGCGATGTCATTGTGGCTTGGTCGACAGGCTGCAGCTGGGAACGTTCCTAAGAAGCCGCCTGCATTTTTAAAGGACTTGAGAGTCCACAGGCATTCGCTGACATACAGAGGCGCAATGCTTAACATCAATCGGTATAGACTCCGTGCTTCATCGTGCCCAAACATATTTAGGAATTCTATGACAACTATCGCTAGAGAAAAGGTGAGAATCAACACAACCTCATTGCTTATTATAATTATACGTGTGACGTTATGAAAATATACTAGTATAAGGGTGTAGGGGGTTACCAAATTACCTATTCAAAAATTTCCATTAACTTTTGTATAATTTTGTACTCCTCAATCATTGTTTAAAAGCTAATATCACATTGCAGTAACACAAAACTGCAATGGTAGTGACATCAGGCTATGATATTTTCTATAGAGGAAGACATTTTTTGTAATTCTATCATTATCTAGGACGGCCGTCTGGTCGAGTAGTCAGCACTCCTGTCTACTAGTCAGAGTTACCGGGTTTGAATCCCGGTAGAGGCAGATATTTGTATGCTTGTTAACGAGTCATTGATGTTTGTATGTTTTTTAAGTATATTTCTGATATTTATATACGTATTACTTTATATATTTCTCTATTATCTCGTATCCATAACACAAGCTCTTCATGATGCTTACTTTGGACTAGATGAATGGTGAATGTGAGGAATATATCTATTTATTTATGGTCTTTCGTCTTAAAATCAAGTCTACTCACTCTTTGATGATCACAATGATGTATTAAATGAATATTTATTCCTCCTTTCATGAATCTCTCAACCCATTTCCAGGTCCAATGGTACGCCGGGCTCTGGGACTTCTGGGACCTCGCAGTCGACGTCCTCGACTTCTCCCACTTCCGCAACCCTGCCTTCCTTGTCTTTGCCATATCCAACTTCCTGCTTTACATGTGGTACGACGTGCCCTACGTCTACATTTCGGACAACGCTATGAAGGCTGGCTTCAACGAGTCACAGTCTTCGATGCTGATCTCCATCATTGGAATACTGAATATGTTTGGAGAGGTGAGTTTTCTTTCATTTTACGAACAATACTTCAATAGTTGCAACTCGGTGAAACCGGCAATAGTACATGTATTTAAATCGGGTTTAAATAAATTTATTTTAGAATCATCATCATGTGCGGTTTATCTGATACATAAAGCTGTCTACGGTGGGCCAAGCAAAAATTTTTTAAAAATGTAATATTAATATACGAACACACTCGACATTGTTATTATTTAGCTGACGTTCGAACTTCATTTTAATTAAATGTGTTTTAATATTAATGCGATACAAAACAGTAAACTCTGCTAAAAAAATAAGTAAGTAAATAAAGTTTCAATATCTTTTGTTAGCTTTAAGACATATCGCTTCTCATGTCTTACGAAGTTTTAACAGTAAATATAGCGCTGATATGCTGTAAACGGTTTTGTCTGTAATATTCAAGTGCCACAGAAGATAAACTTTTATTCTAGTAGACATTACTCGGTCCATAAATACGGGATGTCCATTAATTTTGGGAGGCGTTTAGGGGGAGATGGGGATCAAATGATTCTCAACCAATGTAACGTGGGAGAGGGGGTCTCAACAAATATCATATATTTTTTAGCTATAAACAGAAAAACGAAAATTTCTAGCAAACTGGCATAAATTACTTTTTTTAGTTTTAAGTATCATGTTCTAAATAAACATAATCAAATTCAGTTTATAAAAATAAAGTCTACTCAATGAAACACATAAAATTAATCTAATTTCGAAACATTTTTCAAATCACACTTGAGCTTAGAGGGAGAGGGATTCGAATAAATCTCATGACATGTCAGCAAGAAGGGGGAGAATCGCCTCAGTAATTACAATTCAAAGCAGTGTGATTGATTTCTATGACATAAAAACCTACTTGTACATGAATAGTTAAATGCCGGAAAAAGATTAAATAATAGTTTGTTTTCCAAAAATAAATAAATAGTATATTATATTAAATAGATTAAATTGGGGCACTTAAAAATATTACTATAATGAGATTTATAAAATTACGAATTTTTAATCATTTTTTACAGATCTTGCTCGGCTGGGTTGGCGACTGGGAATGCGTAGACGCAAGCCTAGTTTACGCCGGGTGCATGGTCCTCTGTGGCCTGGTCACTCTGGTCATACCACTGCTACAAGCATACGGCGCCGTGGCGTCGGCGGCTGGGGCCTTCGGCATGTTCATCGCCGCTAACTACAGTCTCACAAGCATTATATTGGTCGAGCAGATTTCTTTAGAGAAATTCACTAATGCTTACGGACTGTTGTTGCTGATACAAGGAGTGGCTAATCTTATTGGACCGTCTTTAGCCGGTGAGTACAAATTTTAATATAAAAAGATTACTAAATATTTACTTAAACGATAAAAAATAAATTTTTGATACTCAAACTCGGAAAGTAGGCATGAAGTTAGTTACCTGGGGAGAGAAGTAATACTTTTCAACCCTAGGATAAATCTTTTTCAACTGACAGCTCTCAAATTTTTAAAAGATAGTCTGTATGGGCTTCAGTTCCCTTTGCCCTCGCTGTAATATAGACTATAACAAAAAAAGTTATACTTTCACATTTCTATTGAATTACGTTCCAGCATTCTATACAATTAATGATTATACTTATACTTTCACACTATTTCTTTAAAATGAGTTTAGAGTTTTGTTTATACTTCCGTATAGCAGATATTTTTATTTCATGCTCGTATTTTACTTTCATTATATTCGTAATGAAAAGCATAGTTTTTTAACTCGTGCTAAAGACTTTTTAGTCCCTCGTACAATTGGCTCCTAAAGCTTATAAACAGAGCTTTATGACAATAGGAGGTATGTTTATGCAGTATGAGATAGCTTGCCTTATTAGCTCCATCATCATTATCAGCCAACAGTATTACAGTCCACTGATGGAGATAGGCCTTCCATTAGTAATTCAGCTCAATTCCTAGCTAGTCCATGTTTAATGTAGCAGGGAAACGCCCAAGATGTGTGGCAAATAAACGTGTTACTTAATTATGGGTTAGTCTAGGTTAGGTTATTTAAATTAGGTGCATACATTTTTTTGAACATTATTTATTATAATATTAGGCTACCCAAATATTAATATTCAATAATTTTACATCAAGTCTGTTATAAATGTTACAACAAGACTAAATAACGTTGTACACGTTACAGAAGTCTTCTATACTTATAATAATCATTTATTTCAGGCAAAAAATCACAGATACAAGAGATTAAGTGTTTAATTATTCACTAAAATACATTAAATTAAAGTAAACTACACTACACAATGGTAGTAAAAAAAACTGTCTAAAAAAATAAAAACACATATATCCTATGAAGCTATTTAGATGTAAGGAATATTTTAAATATCCCAATGAAAAATTTACAAATAAATGCTGCAGACACTAAAATATTTGATTCCTGTGTACCTAATTATCGCGCCATGTGTTCTCACAGTTGTGCTCGTCTCAATACAATTGGACGCCTCGACTTCGCCAAGACCCTAATCCGAAGTAATGAATTGAATGATTATGTGATGTTACCGTCCTTCCAGGCTGGGTGTTCGACGTGACCGGCAGCTACGACCTGTCGTTCTACCTGGCGGGCGTGTTCATCGGTCTGTCCGGGCTCGTGCTGCTGGTGCTGCCGCTGTGCCGCCGGGCGCGACGGTCCACCTCGCAATCCAAGCAGAACGGGAACGGGAAGCTCATCGCCTGAAAACCTACATCTAACGTAATTAATTCAGTTATTCGGAAACTGTGAATCCAGATTCAATGGATTCTTTATTCCACTTGATTCGAGACTCAAGTGATTACTCTTTTTATTTGAGATTAGAGTAATTTTGATCCAATTGACTAGAGACTCCATTTCTAATATTTGATTCGAAACATAAAAAAATTATGAGAATCTTATAATATTTTTTTCTACAAAATATTTTTTTTTTATATCTTATATTCTATTTCGTTTTTACTATCCTAATCTTTCAATTTTTTAATAATAGACAAAGTATACAACAAATGATATTTTAACAGTAATTTTACCGATTTTGTAAAGATTAATGCTTTTAAAGACTAAACAGAAAAAAGTGTTGCTATTAATGTAAACAATTTAAGCTGAAACAATTTATTTTTGGAGAAAAATTATAATTACTTGAATATTAATTCTTTTTCTCCTATAATTACGTAATAAACAAAAATATTTATGAAATATGTAAAAATTGAAGAGTTTGTTTAATAAGGACGAAAAGATTTAATTAAATTATTTTGTTGATAAAAATATCTTTAGTAGCCGTAGACTGCAGCCGTTGTAAAGCCACAGTAGTAAAAACTTCAACTCTGATTTATCAGATCATGAGTTTATCAACTCGTAGTCTGTTTTTAATAATGACAACAGCGAAAGAAATGTTCCTTTCTATGGATAAGATAATTTTCAAGTAGATAGTTTTAAACGTAAATCTATTAGGTAGGTATAGTTAAATATCAATATTGTCACAACTATTTGAGATTGATTGACCAGAACATTGTAAGTGATCAATCTCACACGTAAAGACTGCCCAATCGAATATTGATAATCTTCCGAGTAGCTGTTTTTATTGCTTACCCAGTTAGTGGGGTTTAAAGATAAATACGAAAAAAAAAATTCTCAGTAAAAAAGTGCTCATGGTACTATTGAACTTCTTTAACATTAGGCCATCGAATATTCCCTTGGCCAAGATTTTTTGAATTATATTATTTACTAATTAAAAGAAAAATGTCTTCCCAAGAACTAAATCTATTAGTATCTGGGCAATAATTTTCTATAAGTGTGACATAAGTAATTTTTCTTGCAGATGTGATTAAAAGATATTATCATGAAAGATAGCTCATTATTTCCCATAATATTTAAGCAAGATTACTGGCCAAGTGGAGGTCTTCAGGATCCTATTAGTCTTAATACAGCTGATTTCATTACATCCTCAACTTGCATTTCATTTCTAGAGGAATCAGATATTGTAGTGGTTCTATTATCTGTAATATCAATAATCTGAGCTTGAGGATTATTTATAACAGAGACAACATTGGGGTCCTCCCTACTGTATCTCTTTGTTGTAAGTTCATTTTAAAATTTAGATTTCCCATTGGAATAATTAACTTCGGTTCCTGATATTAATTAATGATTAGGCATTGTTTTATTTCCCTTAATACTGAACCTTACCTAGAGCTAGTGCTATTGGAATATGTTAATGAAAGTGATATGTGTTAGTAATAATGTAAACAGCACTATTATGAACAGTGTTATTAATATTATACTGTATTTGACAGTTAGAATTGTGTAATGTTAGAATCACAAGAATAAATGCAAAATTAATTTTAAATTATTTTAAGGAATGAACTAAAATTATATGTGGGGATATTGAAAAATAAAAAGAAAGTTATTAGTATAATTAAATTTATGTTTGTCACTAAGTTAGATATTACAGATGATATTAGATTCAATTAGAATTCATAAATGACTATGAAGATTCTAAATGAAGAAGTCTTATAAGTATAATATTAATAAAACTACTCATACAAGACATTTAACGGAGATACGACGCGTTTATAAGTAATGTACGTGAATTTCCTATAACTGAACTTAGTATTAACTTAACCTGTACAAATCCAGACTTAAATAAAGAAATTTTCTTTACTAATAACTCCATTTATTCTAGGGTAGATAAATAAATTACAAGATCTTTAGTCATATGAAAAATGTGAACCGTCTTTGTGACATTGACAACTTTAAGGAAGTATTGTGCGAATTGTCAAACAATATTTATGATAGGAATGATAAAACTATCAAATTATCAACATCTATTATAGTATTAAGTATCTACTGTAAAATGTAAGTAAACACTTATGTACCAAAAAAGTAGACTTGTTCGAATTTCATTTAGAAGTAGCACTTAGCTATTAGACTTGCCATGCATTGGTACATTGGTACTATACTAAGGATTTTAAAGTAACGAATCAGATAAAAAATATATATGTAAATATAGAAAAAAAACTGCATACTGAATTTCAAGCTACTAGCAAGCTTGCATTTTGTATTTATAATTTGTTTTTACTTGTATTTTAGACATTTTACTGATTTTAGAATACCAAACCAGTTTTATTATTGAAAGAATCAAATGTGTTTTAACGACTTCTACTAAGTACATAATAGTTGAACATAATTAGAAAGATTAGTAGAAACATAGTTCTATCCTGATCTTTGTCACTTCAATAAAATACCCTGAATGTAAAGTGAAACATGAATTTAGTAAATGTAATTCGCGATACAACTATAATGCAGTTTTACAATTCAATCAGTTGAGAAATTTGCGTAGAGCATTCTCGCTGTTGGCGGGCGACGCGGCCCCCAGTCACACTTAGTTGGCACACTCGACCTGAAGGCTGAATTGACCATGTAATTATCGATAGAGTTTCACGAGAATCCTATAAGTTAATGATTCATAACGTGGAACACTTGCTCTGTTTACGGATGCTTCTCGACAGCAAAGTACAACAATGTTGATTTCATAGATTTCCTTGTAACTTGGTAAGTTTTAGTGAAATTATTTAATGTATAAGCGAAAGTAGCATTTAAATGTCGCCTATACTCTACTAAATTTATTGATAGAAAATTGAATACATCTAAAAATCAAGTGTCATAAATATCTCGCAGTGCAACATGTAAATGGTACTTGTAAATAAATACATAATAATTACATTATTTTTTGTCAAACGTCATACGTTTATGTCTGATAGCGTAATTGTTCACTCGGGTGACGTGTCGTCAGATATCAGATACATTTCTTAATTGTGTGGATTGTAAAACTGTCACTATACGTGTGGAAATCTTCACAAAAGTAATTTTATCAAAGATTTTAAGATTTTTCGCTGTAGTAGTAAATGTATCGAGGAAGATATGGGACCTAGCTGAAACAATTATCTATATAAATTAACGTATGTTTAATGTAAATAAATAATACATACTTAGTCTTGTATTCGAAGCATATAATAAAATCAGTTTTACATAACGATACTTACTGTATTGCACCGTGTTGTCTTATTTACATTTTTTGTGTTCACAATAAAATTTCGTTACGTACTCAAAACAAAAATGGCAAAGACAAGCAAAAGACATGTTATATTTTTGTATGGAGGTTGGGCAACCATTTGAACCTGAAGTGGACGGATATAAAATTATATGTTTATGAAAGTACATAAAAATTAAGCTGTCGTATAATGAAATTTTTATTATTTATTATTATTATTTTAAAAAAGCTCCGTTTTATATTAATTATTTTTTAAATAATAGTCACATTAAAAATGAAACAGCAACCCTTCATATATTATTTCTTATGGCAGCACTCGGTTTTCATGTCAACTGTTAATTTCATTTACGTAATAAAAATGGTTTTCACAAATTATTCCATTGAGCAAAGGATTCAATATGAAACATCCAAAGAATACGATTTTTATTTGCAAGTTCATATAATTTTGTTTTAAAACATTTTTAATAAAAAAGGATGTTGTTTAATATTTTCGTAAATATATTTATTGATATGCTCATGAGTAATTTTGAGAACTTGGAATTATATCAAAAGTATGTGATTAGATTTTTATTAAAAGGCAAAAGGTATTTTTTTAAAGAAGATTAATTTAAAGCCCATTTTAATACATGTCTTTTATGATTTGACAAATTTGAATGTAAAGATGTTTCGGAACATAAAATATAATTTTCTATAGCAATAATTAGTATGTGTTAAAATTTGTGTGCTATTGTCATAGATAATTACTTGATAAGGATAATGTATAGATGACACCACATCACCCGTAACAATACTTCAATTTAGACTCTTACATAGCTTTAAGCTACCTAAGGGTCAGTGTCAGGTCAAATAAGTTTTAAAATCGACATCTAATGAAAACTTGGAAGTTTTTGATACAAAATGTATCTTTTTTTAATATTTATTGTCATTTAAATTTAAAAACTTACTTTAACATCAGGCAAGGGACATACTGTTACATTTTTGATATATATGAAGGTTTTCCATGTTATGAGGGAGTATATTAACATACTTTATCAAGAGACAACTACATTAGAGTACAAATTTCAACGCCTTCTCCACTTGATTGACCTGAAGAGTTTAACTAAGTTGGAAGTTGAAAGATATTTTAAAAACGCGAGACGGCAAAGGTAAATTGATGGTCGCTTCTCTGTAAACATGGGAGACTGTAAAAATGACTGCATGAATTGGATGTCTAATATAAAATAGGTTTATATAAAACCCAAGTATGTTGCATTCTTAATGTAGATGTTTTGTTTTGAGTAAACAAAATATTTTATCTTTATTTTTTTGTTTTATTTCATTTCAGTTTTTAAACGACCTTACCCCTTTTTAAAGTTATTTTTCTGTACAGTGTTTCTTTAAATGTTTTATACGAATAGTAAAAAAAATTCATAAGTCATTATTCATTATAATTCATTATTCATGTACCCTTAGAAATAAAAATGTGATATAATGTACTCGAATATTTAAAAATTACAGTCAAAAGTCTATCATATACATAGTTTTATAACAACTAATTTGAAAAGTTGAGGTTTAATATTCTAAAATGCACTTGTATTTATTAAATATATCGTATGTAGGTCGTTCGTTACTAAAATTATTGAAATTATATATTTAATTAAGGATATCGATCGATAAGCAATATCATGCATTTATAGTCCAATGACTTCTATTCGTGATACATCAAATAGTACCTACTAACTTATAGGAAGTCTTTTGTGCTTAAAGTTGCAATCGTAGAATATGTACAGAGATTGTTTGAAAATTAAATAATTTAATTTTATATGAAGTAGGAATTCTCAATGATTAATATAAATTTTAACTTGTTAACTCTAATAAAAGCTTGATTCGCAAACCTTTCTTAATTGGGTTTAATATTATTGTTCACATGATTATTACTTCAAATTTAATTGTAACTAGTGTTGGGTAGGACACCACTTGAAAAAGAGTTTGTAAGTTTACCCCCTTTTTTTAGCTGAGCCAGTGCAACGTCCCACTTCAAGTCAGGCGAGGTACCTACTAAAGTTCGGAAATACGTTTGAAGTTCTTATACAAATATGACATTTGATGTGACGAGTAAAGCGACTAATTGAAGTATAGTGCCTCGCTTGATCTGACTCTCTCTTATCTTATCTTATCTTGATGTAGGGCCAGGATTATTCCCGGAGCACGTCGAGCCAATGGGATCTTTTGTGCTTCCCTAATCCTACTGACCGCTGTCCTGAAATACCACCAAGATGTACTTACTAAGTACACCCGGAGACAGCAGCCTTATATCTTCAGGACTGGGATAGCCCAGTCCAAAGAGACCCATTCTTTTCCTAACAAGAGCATCACAATTACATAGGATGTGTTCCATTTGTTGGGTGTGCTCCCCACAGACCCTACATAGAGGCGATCCAACAAGTTTCATCTTGAACAACATGCTATTGGTGCCAAAGTGACTCTCTCTTACTCTATCGGTTAATTATGGAGAGATAGTAACGCGGCTATCGCAACTAGAAATGTTAATTAGACATTTTATAATTTTGAGACACTTACATTTTGCCGTCACGTTTGGGACTAAAGTACCGACATACATCTTGTATGTCTCACTCAGCAGTAATTGGTAACTTGTCTATTTAATAAAAATAAAAATATTCATTTTTTATAATTTTTATATTATACTTAAGAATTGGGTTATAGATGTAAAGCAGAATGATTTATATTATCTGTGGTGCATTATTTAAAAATTGTGCCTACCAAGAGGAAAAATGAAAGAAAAGTCTTTGTAAAACTTTTGTCATGATCTTCAGTTTTTTCTGTCCACGTGCCCAATAAATTTCAAACAATTAATTTTTGGGATCATCTTTCATCACTCTCTGATTGATATATTGTACTTTTGTACGAGCCAACGTACATATTCAGCATTTTAATTATAATTATGAGAATTCAAATAAATTAATTGCGTTTGCGCATCAGTTTACTATTTCATATTACTTTTATAACTTAATAATTATTTCAATCTGTAGGGAGTTACACACCCCCTACAACTATAATAACAAACATGAAATGTTTTCAGACACATTTTTGATTAAACTTCCTAAAAACTAATTTCTTAGGGAAACTCGTGATTACAATATGGGCATATTAATAAAATGATAATTGTCGAAATCGTATCATCATCATCAACCTATGGAAGTCCACTGCTGGGCCTGTTCCTTCCTACATGTGAGAAACACATAAGTTTAGGAGATAACAACACCACCAATGGGTTTGTGGGTGAAAGGAAGTAGAAAGCCACTGCTTTAGATTACGATTTATTATTCAGTGTCAGACTCTTTTCTTGCAGTCAATGGAAAAATGTATGATGAGATAAGATAGAAGTTGTTATAAAATAGGAATCGACATTGCCCTGTTTATTACACGCAATAGAAACCATTTATTTAAGACATTATAATTTTAACTAGATAATAAAATAGAATAATTATGACTATTTATGCAATAAGTTACATAATAATAGCAATAGCATAGATCTTCCATATCAATTATCTTGCACAATTAAGAAAGACTGCACTTGTTACAATAGAGCGTTAAACGGAATTTTCAATAAAAAAAATGTTGACAGTTTGTTAATGGAATACATACTCTATTTAAACCAGGCATTCCCAAAGTGCTCGAAATCTGTTTCGTCGAGATAAACGAACACTGATGTATGAATGATGTACAGGAATATTAAAATTGTTATTTTTTTGGAAAACTTAAGTCGTGTAAGACAATTACTTACTCAAGTATTTTTACTTAATTTATATTAATAATCAATAATTTTGATGAGACAATGATGTCAAATTTACTGACTTAACCATCCAAGAAGTTTATAAATTGATAAAGATTTAGTATCTAGGAGAAAGGGCCTCCTGCAATTTTGGGAATTGCTGATTTATACTGTTAAGATGTCTCTGTTTATTTCTTTGTTGCTTTTAATCTTTCATAAAGAATTCAAATCGATTTTGAGGTATACGTAGATATGTTGGAATACCTCATTAATGTTACACTTACTTAGGTACTGGTCGGGCCGTGATTGGGACCGTTATTTATATGAATTCTGATTATTGTGAAATACCTAATAAAATCATTTAGCTTGACATGATAGTTTTATTGCGGAACATACTTTATTGAACATAAACAAATTAAGTACGAAAAGTCTTGTTACGCGTTGTTATATTATTCATAGCACATGCCATATTATTATCAAATATCTGATATTTGCGGGAGGGGTAAAATTAAAGTTATTTTCTTAGTAAATACATAAAAGCATAGTGCATATTGTGTGTAAGCTAACGTCACACTATGCCACTTATCCTTGGTAGTTTGATACTAATCGGCTTCCACCGTCTCTATTAATTCGTCGTCATTTACCTTAATAGCAGGTCTTCCTCGTGGATCATTCTTCAAGTTGATGATACCAGTAAGAAGTGGTTAAACCATACACGTACGGTGAGTTCTCTAATGGAATCTGCTGCAATAGTTCCACGTCGGAACTCCTATTCAAAAATCACTCTAAATTTCGATGTATCCAAAAGTCGAAGTAATAACAATTTACAGTCAATCTTAATTTAAAACAAATTAAGATTGAATTATTTAAAAAAAAATGTAGAGGGGTCACACCATTACAATTTTTAATTCCAAGTGGCCACGTTTAATGGCAATTTAATATTTAAACCATGACCCGAGTATAAATTACCGTGTTCATCACACAAATATCTGCCCCATCGGGGACTTGAACAGGGTACCACTGACAGAGTAGCCTAAACCTAGGAGTATACTAGGCGAGCCAGTAGGTAATAGCTGGTTGGTTGTTGGGTTGTGTGTTATGGTCTCATGTATACACGACCTTTTCTATGTAATTATATACTTATTTGCGGTGTACTGTAATCAATAAGAATAATAATTTATACAATATAAAACTCGAAGTAAATAAGCGTATAATCATTTTAATTCGTAGCGTGTTTCATTTCCTGATAGTACCTTGAAATATGTTTTATTTACAAGTAAATTAAAGAGTACTTATTAATGTATCTTATCTTACCTTGATGTAGGGCCAGGATTATTCCCTGAGCACTTCGACTAAATGGGATCTTTTATGCTTCCCTAATCCTAGTGTTTGCTGTCCTGGAATACCTCCAATATGTACTTACTAAATACGCTTGGAGACAGCAGCCTTATATCTTCAGGACTGGGGTAGCCCAGTTCAAAGAGCCCATTCTTTGGGATGTGGATCAAACACACAGGATGTGTTCCATATGTTCGGTGTGCTCCCCACAGGCCCTACACAAAGGTGATTCAACAACTTATTTATGTAAATAGTGTGTGTATTTATGTATTTATATTTCTTAGACAAGAAATTCTTTCCGTTGTAATAAATTATAATATATTTTTTAAATGTTGAAGTTAGTGTAGAAGAAAAGTTAAATACAAATCAAATAAAAGAAAAATAACCTTTAATATGGATGCCAAACAAAAGAACATATACACAATACTAGGATTAGACGTTTAAATTTTAGCACCATGATTTACGGATTTTGGAAATAAGGGGTTGAAATAGAAGTTGAAAGTTTGTATGCGAGTCCGTCACTAGGTTAGAAATTAAGAATGACATATAAACGGTTATACTTGGGAGTTATTTACTGTTTTATTAAAAAAAATGGATCAATGTCCTCCACGGTTAGTTAGAAGGTCCTTCATATTCCGAATGGTTCCCATTCAGATACCATTATGTCACCTTCAGGCGACGTATCGCCGTCACGTCTTACCTCTTGAATACCAATGATTTCAGGCTCTTGATATATTTTTACGACTGTTTTACGATTACATACAATATTTTGTTGATATGTCACGACTACTTACAGTTTTTAGTTTTTATTTTTTGTTTCATTTCCATCTATAATGAAAGAGTTATTTCTGAGTCTATTGAAATAAATGAAGAAAGTTTACAGACAGTATTAGTCTTTTGAAATATGATGTCACGTGAGGATTACCTAGACAAGATAGTAAGGCATTTAATCTTACTTAATTCTGAGATCGAGATTTTCTAGTCTCACAAGTTTTTTAACTAATATTAAAGTGCTAGAATTATACAAATACATTTCGATATAAACGGTGGATCATAAAAAAAGTGTGAATTTATGGAATATTATTAGGTACCTAAGTAAATTTATGGAATATTATTAGGTACCTAAGTAAAGGGACTTTTATCTTAGATATCCAACCAAGGGATATTTTGGCTACGAAACTCAACGCCATACATTGTTTGTATCTATTATCCATGAGAAGATAGTTTAGCTAAAGTTTTGATAATTTAAAATTAAACGGTTACACAGTTATTTATAGCTACAATATTCTTATAGTTAGTGCCTATAGTTCTCTACCCTAAGCCCCCCAACATCGCGAAGCAGAGTCAAGTAGGTTTTTTCCCCTTGAGCTATTTAAAATGCTGCTCTGGTACGAACGCTATTTAGGTACCTAAATATAAATATAAATTAAATATAAATTAAATCTTAGTAAAGCCTTATAAGGAGCCGTCTCATTGTCCCTATGCGGATTGATTTCGTTGCAGTTTCCAAACACGGAGGGTTTAAAGGTAAGGTATCTAGTATGCCCTGTTGTAACATTGTAACAGTATTAGTTTTCAGTGAACTTCACTTATCAGTTACTGTTCATAGTCATACAAATCATTATGTCATTTCCTCACTAGATGGCGCTGCACTGAGTTGAATGACGCTAACATTAAATATCACAAATAATATTTAATTTTATATTTAAGTTTGGTTCCTTTTTACAACGATAGATGGCGGTAATTGCTAGTGAATCGCGGTATCGTTTACTTACATATAGAATTATATAGGCCAGTAGGTTTCCATTCGATATCCTACAATTAGATCGTGGTACACTAATTATTTAATCCCATATTATTAGTACCTAACAGCTCAAAGGTCAATAGAGCAGTAAACAGTAACTATTTCAGCTGCTTCCACTATACTAAACGCGAGTAAGTAGTGGGTATAATGTAAATATTCGTACTACACGCACGTTCCCGCGCAACTTCTGAATATTTCACGTGACGCTCACGTTCTGAAAAGATTACCTACATTTGTAACAATTTTGCTTCTTGGCGCCACAGAGTACGTTGACGATATTTTGTAAGGCATACAAATACACCGATAGTTCTAACTGCTCGGTTAAATTGTTGTTCATCTAGATTCTATAACTAACTATATGTCCATAAATATTTATAATAATCCGACAGATAATTACGACAAGAAATATTTGATTGATTTTGTTGTAAATAAATGTTTAAGGTTCAATGTTCAAAACAATTTAAAATATCAATCGATAAAGTCACACCTATTATCTAGTCCAAATTAAGCATCTTTGCAGCAGATAGTATATGTATATAAACATCAAAAATATACTAAATAAATATATACAATCATCCATGACTACAGTCATAGATGATTGTATATATCCAGGATTTTTGGCTAAGAAGACAGGGGTGCTGAATACTCTACCAGAGGTCGAAGTTGATGGTCGTCGATGGTGTATATACATATTGAAAATCAATTATTAATTAAATTTTCATATTGAAATTTATTTATATTTAAATTAAATATAAATAAGGCGTCACACAGTCCGCCTGTACCCTCGTGTAAATTTCAACTGTCAAATCATATTTGACAGTTGCATTATTCATATGGCAGAACCTAAGTCGCCCCATTGGAAAAGGTGTTACCGGGGAGTTTTAGTGAGACCAATTCTATGTGGAGCTGGGTGAGCCCCCCAAACATACCCGCTGCTTAGTCAGTGGCGGGTTGGTCCATAAACGGATTCCTCCTCAAAAACAACGTTGGTGGGTAGAAACCAATTTTAGGAACTAGCTATCTTTATTGAACGATCCGGGACACTTGTCCCGCTCTTGGTCATTAAAATTTAATTTAATGACCCGCCTGTATTTTCATGTTGTTAATGGTCACAGTTTGGCGTTTATTATAAATAAATAAATACTTTGATCAGATTTTAAACAACAAATCGTATCTGTCGTAAAGTTTCCGTCCATTAATCACTTTGTTGGACGGCTCGGTGATGTATTTTCAGGGCTGACTGTACATTTGACAAGGTTGATAGTATCCGGAACCGATATTTATGATTTACGTTACATCTATCTATATATAAGTATTTTGTATTTTTACATTACTTATTATTGTATTTTTACGCCATTTAGAACCACAAGTTGCAGTAATATTCTGAGTAGTTACCGGACTCACTATATTTTAATCCAATTGTAGAGTATACCTTTGTTTCCAAGAAGGTATATGTTTACGGACCTACCCGCCACTGGCTGAGTGGCGAGTGTGTATGTGGCTGATCTAATGCCTCGATCAGAGTGGCACTAGGAATCACCACTAAAACTCCCTGGTAACTCCATTGCCTTTCGCTGAGGTAAACTGGATACTGCCGGAGCAATTCACCAGGTCATCCCCAGATCTATAGTATACCTAGGTATACGTGTATTCGTATACCTAGGTATACTTATTTTTAGGAGATTGGTAAATTCACTTATCCTATCCGAACAGTTTAGAAGCAAAATCAATAAATTAAATCTTTCCTATTAATGAATGGCTAGACGATCCGGTGAACAAAAAAGCGATATGCAGCAAGAACGCCATATGTTGAAAATAATCCAAAATTACTACTGCCCAGATGAAATTATTACAATTTTATTTGCTGTACTGAATTTCGCTGCTCTGTGTCACCTTTCGCTTACCTTGGGTGTGGTGTTTGACAAAAGAGGGACGAGGAAAATTATTATTTAGCTGAGCCTGGCTTTGTGTCAGAACATTAACGCTGGTAATCTCGGAGCCAGCCCGTGTTTACCGCACCTACTGTTATGTAAGTAAAGATCATAAGAAATATGTCATCAACTTTTTACGTGTGCCAGTAAGTAACTATATATCCAGTATAGAATAGAATAGAATAGAATATATGTTTATTGTACACCAGCCAATTCAAAAAGAGAAACACACAAAAAAAAACTTAACTAATTTTGTACAAAGGGCGACCTTTTCGCTAAAAGCGATCTCTTCCAGGTAACCTTAGGATGGACAGGATTCAAGATAAAGTACTTGAGAGAAGTTGGCGACGTATAAAATGATAAAACTTATTACATACAAATAATAAATACATACATAGATACTTACTCAATGATAGCATATATACACTACATAATACATAATTATATAAATATATATCCACTAAAATACATATAATCACAGACTACTAAGGAGATGCAGTATCAGTATAATTCAAGTATCAACCAACAAATAGTGTTCAAACACAAGCTTTTTAAAACTGTTCAGTGACTGAGCTTGCCTTATGTGGACAGGTAAAGAGTTCCACAGTAAAACAGCTTGTACCGAGAAGGATTTATTGTAAAATTTAGTGAAATGTGATGGTGTTTCCAATCTTAAGTTCTCCGACGAACTCAAAACTCGGGAATGAGTATTGTGAAGGAATTTAAAACGATCTTTTAAGTACAAAGGTATATAAATAAAGATGGATAAATAATTATTGTTTTTCTATATAGCTACCTATTTTTAATAATACAATCATTTTGAACAAGGGTCGCGAGTAGGTAGATTAAAAACTTGAGTTTCTTAGAAATGTCCAGTAACTCTAATGTAATTTTCAAACGTAAGATAAGATATGATAAAATTTGTTTATTTGTTAAACATATACATGATATCTAGACGTTAAAATAAAGTCGTTTCCAACACTTTAGTACTTGTAGTGTGAGTTTCAATGGATCTATTCCATTGTATTTACTAAATCTTTGTATGAGGTTAAGTGCATGAGCGGTGTTTACACCCTACGACTCATGAGTTAATGTAATTTTTTTTGGTTGACGATAAATTAATCAACTATGCGAAAAAACTACAATATATGAAATAGCACGGTTAAATAATAAGCTACCAGAACTTGTTAAGGGCGAAGAAACAAAGCAATATATTTTACCTGTATTTAATTTCAACTGAATTGAATCGGGACGATCGTATTTGTCGTCAAATTGTATGCAAGCGACAGCAGCGCCTCTGTTGTGCAGTTTTGGAAACGATTTTTTATATATGCAATTAATAAGCTGAACGAAACTACGATCAAAACGTCTCGATACGATTGCATCTCACACTAGAGGTACAGAACAGAGGCGCTGCTAAGTATTTGATAGGTGAAGACAAAAACGACCGTGGCGGTTCGGTTCGATTGATACTCACTCTAGGGGTTCTGATGGGAAAGGTCTGTAAAATAGCCTCAAGACTCATAGCTTCTTGGTCACTTCATGCATTACCTATCTACTCTATAAAAAAGAAAACGTGTTGATAACATACAGGATAAGTCCACCTGCCCCCAACATAATACTATCTGAATAAGTTCTAGCGACCTTACTCATAACAGCAAGACAACACTATTAAGAAGAGTTATTTAGTCACTCTAATGTAAGGTTGCTGTAATTTGGTTGGTGATAGGGAATTTTCTAAGTCCACCTGGTTAGTTACCATCATCACTGGCTGCCACTACTGCCATCTATCAAAAGTTATCCGAATTAGAAAAAGAAGAAATGACAATTTGAATTGCACGTCCGTTAGATGATTTTTTAAACCAAATTTTTAATTGGAACTTAATGCTTTTACGATTTTTCTTTAGGATTTTCACTATTTTTTATATTTTTTAACCACCCCTGAATTAAACCTAAGAAAACACAAGCTGTTTTTGAGTTTTAGCGAGTCTAATCTTCTTTTGTGATAATCATGTGTTGTTGAATACCCCCAGCTGGTCAATGAATATTGAACATGAAGTTAACGGATGGCCTAGTTCACGATGCATCGGTGGCATATCAAAGACTACGAAAAAGAATATTAGAGAGTTACTAAGTTTATTTACTTAATCAATGATTGATCAGCGAGTTCAGAGATCGACTGTACCCACTAATAAAGAAAGTCATATTGAATCTATCGAAAGATTGAATTGACTGGCACGATGATTGCGACTAATCTGAGTAAATGAAACTTGGAATATATTCCACTAGAGACCCCTTCAGAAATAATTCTATCCCCTCTCGGGATGAGTAGCCAAAGGGTGACCATTTATTTATGTGGACTGGATAATTACTAGTTTTATCTCTCTGTTCGTGACTCATACTCATAATGTAATGAAGTGCAGGTTTTGGATAAGCTTAAATGCTCTGTATGTGATGTGATATAATATTGATCAGATTTACACTATTATTTATAAGAACTTATTAGGAAGTTAGCATAAATTGAAATATTCCATACAACTAGAAGAAAACATACAGAAATAACTAGCACTACAACCTACAGGCTTGAAAAGTCACTTTTCGTGGAGGTGGCTAGGATATGTCACATGCTGCACTAGCTATACGAGAATATGGACTCCTTTTAGTTTACCATCAGACCGTGTGGAGTCATTTGCTGTGCTTTATTTAAAAAATTGGGTTTCATCAATAAATTAATGTTAATTCAAAATAAGTTGATCAAAAACCTAAATCAAACCTTAATTTAACCTTAACCTTATCTTAACCTTGATCAAATAATAATTATAAATTAATATAAATAATTATAAAGAAGCACTAATAATTTAAAAGAGTTCATAGAAAACGATGGATGGATGGATTTAAAAATTGTTGGCTACTGTCTCACAACATCTATATATTATAACGTGTTTGTAACTACCTTCCAAATCTTATGAAAACGTTAAAAGCGCCTCTTTTGAGAAGTGTTTCAGAATTCTTTTAAATATAAGGCAACTGAACGCAATGACGATCGAAACGTCGCAAATCGATATAAACTTACTTACTTCTGTCCGCCTGCGCTACTTAAGCTACGATTGCTGAAGCAATTCGATTCGATTTGCAAAAGCATCGACAGACCCCGGGTCACCCCCTTGAAGGGCACCGGAGTTACCGGGAAGTTTTAGTGGGTATTCCCATTGTCGCTTTGTTTTAGCAGTGGGTAGCCCCACGCACGCCCTCCGCTTAGCCAATGACGGGCAGGTCCGTAACCGGCTAAACTGTATTCCTAGTAAGTTTAACGTTAAGCTACAGCTGCGGCTGTGTTGCGAAGTTTACCGAACTACGTTTGAAAGGTCTCGATTATGTTGAAACTTATATGAGAGCTACTGGTCACCCTAGTATCAACTCGAACCGAGTAATTGGAGGATCATAAATTCGCATTCGACGCCTGCTCCCCGCAAATTCCACATCATCTCATCTATTGGAAACATAAAAACGTATTAACATTTTATTGCGCCAAT
Organism: Acentria ephemerella; assembly: GCA_943193645.1. NCBI lineage: Eukaryota > Metazoa > Arthropoda > Insecta > Lepidoptera > Crambidae > Acentria > Acentria ephemerella. Next base: position 959,261 of record OW971886.1, on the reverse strand, counting down.
ACGGAAAATTGACGTCGCTAGAAATGTTCTCCAATATTCTGAAACATGCTACACTGTATCGTTATTTAATTTCGGGATCCTAAATTTTTAAGGAAATTTACTTTTTTTAAAATTTTATTTTATCAGTCAAGATCATCCCGTCACAACTTTAAAGTAACTTTAAATTTTTAATTGATAATATCATAATATGTCAATCAAATGATATTAATGATATGTTTCAGCATCTATTAATTTAGTTTTAGCATATATCATCACTCCATGTAATAATTCTATACATGTTTATATAATATAAGTCATCTCTTTTAATGGTGAAAAAACCTTCACTTAATATTAATTAAAGCCCAATGCTACAAGCAAATGATTTCTAGATTACATAAAAATACGGATAATCCATTCATTTATTCTTTGACCTGGATTTTATATTAAAAAGCTCAGCGAATGACTCGACTCCACCTGATGGTGAGCAGTAGAGGTCAATTTCATATGGGAAGATAGCTTGCTGCAAGCGACAAACTGCTCTAGCCTCCCCCTTGCCGGCCTCCGAATTGTCTTTTCCCGCTTTTTTTGAAGGAACCCATGTTGAATGAAGGAAGGAATACATTTGCCGGTAAGGAATTCAACGCAACGAAAGTAATGTTAGTTAATTTCAGAGAAAAATGTGGCAGTTATAATAATGTGGATATTACACTGAATTCGTTAGGATAAAATCATCAATTATTCCTTTATTTGATCGAGTAGTTTGCTACCGACACGTAGATGTATCACAACGTAACAGTGAGTTACGTTCCACATTTTTAAGTTTAACAAAGCCATACATTTAAAACGACACACGAATTTTTCATTTTAATGTCAGACGATGACACATTGTTTTTTTATATTGCACTGCAAGTATGATTTGTGATTACACTGAAAGGGTGACAGAAAGCTTTGATGTTGACCGATCACCGTAGCTTATGATATGAATAATATTACTTCACTGCTGGGTTTTTAACAAACTGCAAATGTCTGCCGCGAAAATTTTGAAACGATATTATATATAGTTTAGAATCCAAATGAGAATAAGGTGGAGTTGTCAACAAATTGGGACGTTATAGACGTAAAACTATGTTCACTTCAGAGACCGCGTGTATTTTGCCAAAAACAAAGCAAGAAAATTAATGTTAACTAAAAAATTTTATTTTAATTAAACATTTTCTATATCTTATTTTTCTTTTGTCATCTTTAGAGAAATACTCAAAAGAAACTTTTAACTAATTAATATACAATATACTTTTTTATATTTATATACAATGTACAATTAATTCTTAAACTGACTCAATAAAAAGGAAATTATCACGTAGTGGCTTCCTTTTTTATGTATGTCCCACGAATACTCAATGACGTCTGAACTGATTTGGAAAAGTGTAAGTCGACAATATTGACAACACCCATCTAAATTTGACCTTTTAAACTTATGACACAAAATTATAATAAAAATTTTTGAAGAAGAACTAAAAACAAAATAAATCAATTTAAGAAATTATCTAATTTAATTTTTTTGGCAGTTAGGTTTTTCCAATAGGAAGCAAAATTCCGGATCTAAAAAATAATTATAAATTGGACAACTTTTTAAATTGTATTTGACTTTTTAGTGTTTTGAAAATGGTTATTATTTTTGATGTTTGCGTTGATTTATTGCGTTTTATTGGCTTTAATTTAGTGGTGGTTTCAAAATGAAAATGATGAATTGAAAATTGATAATTTAGTAAGGAAAATTTGTCTGAAGGCTATTAAAAATTGTCATTTCTTCTGCTTCGGATTATCTTTAATGGCGTTAGTGAAAAATAAATGTAGTGTTGATACTCTAAGCGAACATTTTTTTACGAGGAGGACTCCATTTACGGACCTTCCCGCCACTGGCTAAACGACGGGCGTGTGTGGGGCTCACTCAGTACCTCAATAGAGCGGCACTGAGAATCCCCACTAAAACTCCCCGGTAACTCCATTGCCCTTCACGGGGGAACCTGGCTTCTGCCGAGCAATTCACCAGGTCACTCTAAGCGGCCCGTAACGAAGCAACACATAGATAAATTACTCAATTCTCAATTCTTTATTTTGCGTTCCATAGTTACATAATATGAATCTTAAGACTATTAATGACACTATGGACCCTGTCGGGCACAACAAAATTTTAGGATATACAGGAGAAAGGTAGATTACAAAAGGTAGGTTTAAGTTACTAATACTTTTAATATTTTTACAAATAATTTTAAGTATATAAATATAATAGAAATTATCTATAAATTGCCGAAGCCTAATCGCCCTAATTTAAAGTCAACGACGTATATGAGCTGTTGATGATGACGGTCTAAAAATGGACAACACTTTTATTCGTTGTTTAATCACGATATCACAGGCCAGATTAAAGTGCTTTGTGATGTCTAGAAAAATGACTAAATTGAGTCGGTAGCGCATCGTAGCCAACACGCATACAACAAAAATCTGAACAGTATGGCATTTGAAAAGATATCATTACGAAAACAATTGAAAAAGGCTGAGGCCAAGAGTGGGATGCGAACCTACTTATCATCACCATACAGGTAAACATTCTAAACAAAACGCACACTTGAATAAACTCGTATGGAACTTATTTTTATGAGGAGGAAACCGTTTTACGGACCAACCCGCCACTGGCTAAGCAGCGGACTTGTGTGGGTGTCTCATATGAAATATGTATTCTTATTTAATCAATAGAGGCTCCTGTTTTTTGGTTATATATAATAAATAATCAATTTAAATTATATTTATCATTAAAACAAACTACTAATAAAATTATCTAATACTACTGTCCAACATCTTATCTGTGTCTCTATATTTTTATTCCAAACGAAGCCTCAGCGGCGCTGCGGCTGACAGCACGAAATTAAATTCAACTCGGCGGCACTTATTAAAATGTGCCCGAAAAACTGCTCTTTTGACGCACAATGGGCCATCTATAAGGGTGCGAATCGTCTGTGAGCGAGCGCCAAACGAGCAAGATGCAAGCCAAGTCCCGAGTGCGATATGATAGTTCTGTAATGACACATTCAATGTCCAATAAAATGCCCATATATGCACTGTTTATTAAATATTTTTTTCCAATAAAACATTAACTTAAATAGTTACATTGAAGTGCCGACTGAGACTCCCTGTGTATTCATAAACATCAAATTATAATCTATTTAAGAACATTCCCAACAGCGCTACCTATATTTTGTAAGTTAGTAAACCCTTCATTATAGGGTGAACACGGGAGCCGTGTCATGTGCGTGGAGTGTGTTAAGATATGTTTATTTATTTAGAAAACAGCGTTTACGCTAATTTTTATTTTTAAGTACTATAAATCAATAGTACGGACAATAACAGGCCAATAACTGATTTGGAAATTTACTTGGTTATAATATTGTTTCGCTTACTTTGATGTTACCAAAAAATTAGTTAGATTTGTATTAAAAGCAATTCAATGGTGTCATGTATATATATATATGCATATTGTAAGCTTTAGATACTCTTTGCTTTTGAGATATACATACATACACATGTTGAATTTGTAAAAAGTATATTATAAAATTTGTTAGAAATTATAAAAAGGTGTTGATTGTCTGATAACGTTTGCCGGTTCAGTTAGTATTAACATAACATGGTATTCAATTCAATTTAATAATGTAACGCGATTACTTACTTATGTTATTATTATTAGCAACATATCTAATCATAGCGCAGGATTATAATATAAAATAAATAAAAAATTATTTATTTAACAATTTATGTACATACACACAATTTCATAAAATATATCAGATACAGAGAGAATGTGCAAGGGTACTTATTTCTAAAGAAATCTTAAATACACACACACACACACATATATTATATTTTATTAAAGTTCTTATTTAATATAGTTAACTTAGATATATACTTAGAGTATATTTACTTTTAAACAATTTAAATAAGCTGCTAGTCTCGTTAAAAGTAAAAAACGGCGTGGTTTTGGTCGCCTTGGTCCGAGAAGTGCTTTTTAAGTAAAAATAACAAGGAACGTTAATATTTTCAAATTGGTGAGTAATATTAGTATTAGTGAAATCGTTTAACTGACATAATTTCTGTCTTTTATTGCCTCTTAGCGACCACTTCCAAAAAATGTTGTTCTTGGTAGGTTTTTATTCATATAAATAAAAAGGCTGTACGGACCAATATTGCAGTTCTTTGTCCGTTCTCTTCAGAACAATACAACTGTTACTATACTCGCTAGTAAATTTCCGAGATGCCTTCACAATAATATTGAATAAATATTTTGAATTAATATTTATTTAAAATGGTTCATTATTCTTTTTTATTTCTTATTAATTAACATTAAAAGTGTTCTTTACTACTTTTTTTTTAAATAAACAGCACAGCATATGACTTGATACCACCTGATGATAAGCAGTAGAGGAGTCCATGTGTGAAGATAGCTAGTGGAGCATGTGACATACTGCCCTACCCATCCTCACCTTGCCGGCCCAAAAAGCGCTCACTTTTGTGCGTGTTTTCTATATTATTTACAGTTAATCTAAAACTAGCTTTAATTTATTACCTGCTGGCTAACTGGCAATTTATCTGGTAATCTTATTATGCCTACGTATTAATTGATGCAATATCAAAGGAGCATTTAATATCTACTATGTTCAAATTACCAATCCGCCATGCACTACCAACTTGATAACCATGCAACTGCAGAATTCTGTATCCTATCCTGTCTTGTCCTATTTTATAATAATATCTATATATTTTCTGCCTTTTGAGTGACAATTATTGTCATAATAAAAATTGTTACATTTAATGCAAGTTAATTATTATGTAAGTGTTATTACTAATTTACCAAATTTTTAAAAACTGCGTATTTTGAGATTACAAAAGAGAAATATTATTTAACTATAGGGTTGCCAACATTTCATCGGCGAAATACAGTATATTTCCGAAATAAATTATAAAAATATAGTACATAAAAAAAGTATTTTATGGAAAAAGGCGAAAAAATAAATACATATAGTATTTTAGCGTACTATATATTTCTCGAACAGTATATGCAGACCTTAAATATGGTACAATAATATATGTTATAGTAGGCAACCCTATTTACAAAGCTTAGTTAAAAATAAATATTTTTCAAATTTTATACTCGTAATGGACTTCTCTATTGTAAGCTTGATTGCATTATTTTATCGTACGATGCAAAAGGTTTTTGTGAAAGTGTGTTTGTTAAATTTTTAATATGGCAATTAAAGTAAAACCTACCAGCCTATGACACTGTTAACGGTATTTGTTTGACAGTTGAATAGAATTACAAAATTTAAGGTACTTTGTAATTTGGTAATTTGAATTAAACGAATATGTGCGTGGGGTGTTCGAATTCACTATTTATATTACTATTTAATTGGATGCATACAAATAATTTATTTTACAACTCCGGATAAGCAATGGCGAAATGTGCTGTGTTTCTGTTTTCGAACAGTTGAAATGAGATTAAATAAATATTTTATATATTAGTAACTGACCCGGCAAACCGTGATTCGATATTTAAATTATTAAAAAAAAAATTGGAGAGGGCCGCCATTATCACAACGTTTATGAAAGTAGCTATTACCTAGTACCAATAGCTAGTAGCTAGTACCTATTCTTCTAAATATATATAATAACTTTGTATAATTCGATAAGGAAGTTTCGGAGGAGTTCAAAAACAAACACTGTGACACAAGATTGTCATATATTAGATTATAAAGTATTAACTAATGAAAAAAAAAATATAATTATTATTCGAAACAAACCTGTCAATCATGAAAAGTCAACTGTCAACATGACAGTTTAATTTTTCTCTAAGCAGCCGTTCGCACCGTAAATGTATTACACTCCTAGCTTATATTTTATTCGCGGCTACGGCACCACGTGAATTTGGATTTGACTGAAGACTGCGAGTCTTTTCATGTTCTATTTAATTTTTTAGGATTAATAAGTGCCTCCTTCCTAAAGTCCTTACTCGGGACGTAAGCTACATCAAATTTCATTCAAAGCGGTTCAGCAATTAAGTCGTGGAATAACAGACAGTGTTACTTGGAAATTACAATAATTTTATAGAACAGATATTTCTCAAGAAAAAAAAAATTTGTGCCAGTAAGGAGGTGGCTATACGAATATATGGACTCCTACGGAGGAGGCGGTTTCGAAATTAACTTTTTAAATATTTAAAAAAGGAACTGTCAAAATATGGTACTTCGTTTACGAGTATTGTATTTCGAAGTTAACCCTCAGAAACCAGAGCCAACAAACTACTACACGCTCCTTTGAACAAGTAAATGTAGACTAATTAGTCGTTTGTAGCATTTCTAAACACAGTTTAATTTGATGGTAAATTAAAAACTTTTTTAATTATATTTGTTTAATGGTGTTTGGAAGTTGACGAGCGAAGGAAAGAACCTCAGGACTATGTCGGAGAAATATATGTTAGATTATCTAAGAAGACGTAGGGACTTTATTATTATTAGTTAGTGCCCCAAATTAAGTTATTCGCATCTCTTTCGAACCAATTCATTAAAAAGGGATAGAATGACTTTAATGTCGAGTTAGTTGAAACTTAGACGATCCATATACTTGACTTATTCTAATCGGCGTGTTTTATGATACGCATTAAAGTAAGCCAAAAACGCTACATCCACCATTTTAGAAACGTCAAATGAAGTGACCAGTCATTTGTCTTTGTTAGTTGTATTGTATTGAAAGAGTAGTACTGAACTTAAATTTAATTTAGTTTTTTCACTAAAGAATAGGGGCCAGGAGCAAATTTAATTATTGTTAAATTTTTGGTACATGTCATAATGTCAGGCTTAAGGTCGGACGCTGGTTTTCAATTGACTTCTACTAACTTTAGGAAGTAACCCATTAATTAAATATCTTTTTTTTTACCTATAATTTAGGATTTTCCCTGTTTTGTAATATTTTTAATCCACCCCTAAATCAAGCCGAACAAAACACAATAAAAATTATTTAAATCGGTCCAGCGTTTTGGACACTAATGAACACTTTTATATATAAGAAGAAAAATATATAACTTTATATGTTTCCTATTTCAATTATTTTTGGATAATTTTTACAATTGGCTACAGTTCCAGCTTCACGGAATGATCTAATGTTACTTACGCGGGTTCTCACTATCCCCAACGATATTAAATCGCTACCGCTCCCACCAATGACTCAATATTTCACCACACTAACGCTTCATATTAAATAGAGTTTACTAAATTAATATCCGGATGTGTCGCGTGAACCAACCCGTGAATATCCAGGAGCTTGTCTTATAACTTAATTTAGAAATCTTTGTACGATATTAAACTTAAATTGCTTCAGCTTTTGAGATCAAAGTTGAATGGTGTCTACACTGTTTTATTATCCTAATAAGTCTAATATACTTTGCTTGTACAACCTTCATTATACGTAGGCACGGTACCGTATGATTTAGTGGTTAAATTATATATAAATTAAACTGTAAAATATATTTTACAGTTTAATTCGTCTCTAGTTATTTTGAGGTATTCCTCTTTTGGTTCATTATATATACTATTGTTCTGCAGTGTTCCACGGTACATTTTGTATCACCTAAAACACGGCTAAGCGTAATTATAAGCCTATTAAAACTAATCCGAAGTATTCAGTATTTGTAAGTTTTAAGTTTAACTATATGTTTGTATCGTAGTTCAAAACTTCATAACAGAAGCGTTGTGTTTAGACAACTGACGACATTTCTCCTAATTATTCTTAACGGGGCAGCTCTTGGCGTTCATCTTACCTGATGGTAAGTTAAAATAATGCCGAATATGGAAGCGAGCCACAACTGGACTCCCTAACCATAGAGGAAATAGATATATTAACTCCAACAGCAGGCTACGTGGTTTATGTGGTGCTATTACTGGCCACTATAACACTAATAGCATGCTGTTTAGGATAAAACTTGTTGGATCGCCTCTGTGTAGTGTCTGTGGGGAGCACGCCGAACAAATGGAACACATCCTATGTAACTGTGGCGATCTTGCCAGGAAAAGAATGGGTCTCTTTGGACCGGGCTATCCCAGTCCTGAAGATATAAGGCTGCTGACTCCGGGCGTAATTAGTAAGTACGGACATTAGGATTGAGTAAGAACAAAAGATCCCATTGAGTTGACTTGCTCAGGGGGTAATCCTGGCCCTACATCAAGATAAGATTAGATAAGATAAGATAACTCCAACTGCCGGAATACAACAATGCTGTTAACAATATTTTGTTATGGCGGCAGACTTACGTGAGATAGTGATAGCTAGCCAAACTGACTTAGATAAAGCCCTGTCACCAACAAAGCGAGCAGAAAATTTCTGCCCCCGCTGGGAATTTAACCCCGTACCTCCAGATCTGGACGCCTTTGAGGTCTAGTGTATGAGATTACCTACTGTCTCAGACACTCCACAAAGGCATGATTGAGAAGGAATTTGTTTTAAACTTACACTAGGTCTACTGAACCACAATTAAAAGATTTTCCATACTATATCACCGAATGATTAATATTTATTTCAAAATTTTATATTTGCCCCTTTTATTAAAATTATGTAACCACTCCATTATTAAAGCGAACAAAATTCATATCGATCAAGTTCTTTTTCAGTTATTCAATATTTTTGCTATGTATATGATTTGCTTGTAATTATTTTAATTTAAAAAATGTAAATGTGATTGTTTAATTGTTATTTTCATTAAAAAGAAGATGATGAAAATGTAAGTATCCCTTTCAACGCATCCCTGAGTAAAAACAAGAAGTAATAATTAACAATAGTTACAGAAATAGACTAAATAAAGCGAAAGCAAGGCTATGTGTCCGGTTAACCATATGACAATTACCTTTCATTACAATCCGACCAAAAACAAACGACCGGTGACGTCATTGCAAGATTCTAAAATGGCGACTTTTAAGCACATTGGCCGTACTTTAACATGCATCTTAAAACATGCTGATTTAAAGTGTCAACTTAATTGATGTTCTTAAAGTCATTCTATATAATATGTATCTGTATATGAAATTTGAATGAAAGAAAGTAAATAATTTGATTTTTGTTTAGGAGAATGTCAGTATAATGGATATCTGTATGTGTCCAAAAAAGGTATCCGATGATTAGCCGCCGTCTCGAAAAAAGTATTTAGCTCACGACTTATCCGAAAAATATTTGTTCCGTGGATGAACTTCAGATAAAGGTCATTGAATTACGAAGTAAGGGGGCGATGTGGTGGATAACGTTCTGTGAATCTTCATAAACAAAAGACATTGTTTATCTTACAGAAAGTTTGAGTAATTATGCAATTTAAACCTTACAACAAGGTGTCCAGAGTCCAGGTTTGAACGCCCAACTTTCCATAACCATCCGTTTTCTAGTCCAAAGTTTTCTTCCCGTAAAACATTTTCCGGTTTTTTCAATGAGAACTTTTAGACAGTTTAATAACGTTTTGTCACGGGCTGTGTGCTATGACTGTGACGCGTAATCAATTATAAATTGCGGCAGTTAGGAAAAGACTTCAACTTAGTACATAAATTACAGTTACTTAGATTAAGTAACTCTTAAATATTGAAACACATCGGTGCCCACTAAATTTCTTTTGGGGATATTCTCATATAACTTTTAACAATCATCCATAACATGTAATATAACTATTAACTTTAAAGCCAGACCAATTTGTAAGTGTATATTAGACATTTGATACAATTGTATAGGTATATAGACAGAGAGGGGAGATCTGAATTAAGATTACGAATCAACTCGTGTACCAACGCGCCGCGCCAAAACGCTTGTCAGATTAAGAAGTGGACTGGCACAGAGTAGGTCTCCTTATTCGTATTACACAAGGAGTACCGATAGAATTTCTCCTTTCTTCACAAAATATATCCTTAATAGGCTTATTCAAGCAATGGAATGTTTTAATCTAAAAAATGAGAAACCACTTTTAATATACTTTTTTATAAATTTATTTATGTTGTTCTTACATTATCTTATACTTACGACTAAAAACTTCGTACTTACTAAAAATAATTATTGAAATATATAAACTATAATTAAAATTAAATTATAAAGTACAATTACCTCATTTGCATTGTCTAATTTTTAATTAGCTTACAAAATAAAAATAAAGTAACCTTTACGATTTCGTCCAAGGAGCACCTGAATAAGTCAATATTATTAGCAACATCATCCAGGGTACGTGGTATTCTGATAATTGGGGTAGCTAAGTTCGCGCCCGCATACATTCATTGTATTACTTCGCACATTGTTATCGAACGATATTCGAACATAATCGATTATTTTGTTTATAGAGCCGCGACCGGAAAACTCGAGACTTAAAATCTTTTTTGGAAGGCAAACTAAAATCGGCGGTAGACCTTTTCGGCCCTAAAATATTTAATCTTCTATAATAAATTTGTCTACTGGGGTTGTTTCTTTTTTATTTATCATACACAACCCCCTAACGTAGCAAAGCTTTAAAAAAAATCACTACAACTGACTCGACATCGATTGTTTAATAGCATTTTGATTCAATTAGTTATAATCAAGATGCTCAATGAGTTTATTACAGTTTTTACATTTTATTTTTTAATAGGAAACTTACCAAGAGTCAGAAGTGTGAGTGCGGCGCCACCTACGCCGAGAAAACTTTTAGCGAAACAAACTAATTAATCTTGTTGTAATCATATTGCTTCGAGAACATTATACTTGTGTAACAATCAAGATCTGAAATAGGCGGAACTTAAATAAATATAACTAATTTAGGCTGGTTGTTTGTATAACTCAACTAATGGGATTTGTCAAGAAAAATGGAAATAATTCACGTAAGTTTAAACAAATTTCACGAAGAAATATTGTATCTTACTGTGACATAACATTAGAATATACATAAACTCTTTATCTACGAAACTATTCTTTCTACTCTTTTGTTTTTAAATATATTGAAAAATACACGAACTGTCTTTTTCTAATAGTAATATGCGCCACGCGCGCCGTCACAGTAACTCGGCGTTTACTCAAAGCGACAGCCCTACACGAGTCGGCCATTATCGCTCGCACGGGGTCGAACTCTTACTTTTTTTCTATGATTATAGCTTATTTGTATCAGGCATAAAGAGCAAAATAAAGCGTAGTAGAAGTAATAGGTATTAATTAACGTAGATGATTGATTTTAAATGGTTTTAAGTTTTTTATTATGTTACACAATGCTGGTAATGGTAATGGTCAAGCCAGTTGGTTACAATGGGATGGTTAGCATACAGTTCGTACTATTCGGTACTTTTTATGCAATATTATTTTGAAAAATATATATATTTTCGTGCTTTATTACTAATTCTAGTTCAGACAGAGATAAAAAAAAATAACTAGAGTTTTCACAATCATAATAAGAATAATGTCACACACACTAAATATCATTAAGAGTTCATTAAGAGAATTATATAGATATTAGGTAACGACAAGACATAGCTATCGATAGATAGAGAAATTTCTAAATTTTTCAAGACCTCCGGGCAAGATGCTAGGAGTACTAAACCCCTGGCAGTTTGTCCAAACGCCCACAAACCAATAGAGGCATAAAATCAAAACAAGAAACAAATTGCCTATTACACTTTCAGTTCCGTAATCCGGTTAGTCGTCGTAATTTCTTAGTTGCTCTGCGGAGTTGAACCCGGATTTAAAATTGAATTAACTAAATCATCATAAAGCGAGTACGCGGACGCGGCGAAAGCCGAACAAAGTCGCGGATTAAGCGTTGTATATCTACTCGTTGCGGCCCGCGGGGGATTACCGTGTAACGTTGGGACGCGATGTTTTATTAAAACCGGGGATTTGTAACCTGGTTAGATAAGGAAAGTGTTCAAGATAGATGAATTAGGAAACCGCTGCCGTAAACTTGTTAACTGAGATGTAAGAGATGAAAGACGATAAAATAAGAAAATGTAATCTTGAATTCCTTTGTTGCAACTTGCAAATAAAGAATATAGATTCTGCAAATTCCTTGAATAATCTGAAAATGAAAAGAATCATGACATTAAATCTCAGTATGTAGTCGGGGAATTCCCATGCTTACCAGAAAAGTTCAAAAACAAATGACTTATACAAAACGTTCCTTATGTTCAAGCTTCCTATAGCGGGTCTTCTGGAAAAGATTTCTTTAGACATAAGTAGTAGTCGTGTACATTCTCTGCATTGATAATTTATATAATTAAATTGTGTTTATGTAGATAAATTATTAAATAAGTCTAATAGCTATTTTCTATTACTATTTGAACAAACGATTCCTATACTCTACTGGTCGACCGGCAAGTTTTCCGATTGTATAACCATTTATTTTCTATTTAAATAATATAATCACCATATAATCATCACTTTAGCAATGATAATTACATATATTCCGGTACAGTCTCGTTCATCATCAATAAATAAAAGGATCGTTCTTTCAATTTCTATCAGTTGACACTTTTTGGGCAGGAAGGAGGAGGTGGCTAGGGCAATATGTCGCATGCTGTACTAGCTATACGAGCAAATGGACTCTTACTGCTTACCATCAGGTGGTGTCGAGTCCTGTACTGTGTTATTTAACAAAAATTCTCTTCTCTCAGCATTAAAGAATAATACCAATTTCTTTCAGCTGGCAATTCCTGCTTCCAGTAAATTATTACTTCTGTCTCGTACCTTGTTATAGAGGTAAGTTGCATTGGCACATAGTTGAGGTTTTGTATACAAATTATACAAAACGTTTCATCGGTATTTATTCCAGACAAAATTTCCTGTTATGATGTGTATAAATATTCTCCAAATAGTATACTAAGGACACCAAATTATTGGCTTCGATCCAAGGGCTCCGATTTGTCTCAAGGCGAGCTGAAACTTCGGAGCCACTTTGTGATTACCTTAAAGACACTAGTGTATTGACGATGCGCGAAAAATATTGCTATATTTTTACGACGCTATCGCTGTAAGGTTTATTTTCCAGATGGTGGTAATAATTTAAAAAATATAAAACGTACAAAGTTGCAGGGGTTTTATCTTTGGCCTGATATTACTAAAGTGTTTGAACGATGAGGTATGAATTATGACATTGTTAAAACAAACTGGTTTTTGAAGGTGTATCATTATAATTATTCCTAACTTAACACTATCGAAACCAGATTGATATTTGATATTTAAAAAATAATAAACTTGTCAAAAGCAGGTAAGAAGATTTTTTTTATATGAAGCTCAGCAAATGACTCGACGCTACCTGACGATAAGCAATAGAGGAGTCCATATGTGAAGATAGCTAGTGAAGCATGCGACATACTACCCTAGCCACCCTCATCTTGCCGGCCCAATAAGTGCTTATTCACGCCACTTTTGAAGGAAGAATCAAAATTCAAAAGTCAAAAATAACTTTATTTAAATAGACTCACTTACTAAGTTCGTTACAACAGGGAATATGTATGAGAAAAACAAATTAAAAGGCCAGTGTTAGTTTTAATGCAGTAAAACCTTATTATAACATCACTTATTAAGTCAATATTTAGCAGATTATTATTATAGTATTCTATTTATAATTATTTTAGATAGCTCCATGTTTCATAAATTTTCTTATGAATTTTAACTTCAATAATAAAACAGACGAGACATAGGGGTGGTTCAATGTTTATTGGCAGAACCAGTCTCAGAAGAAGCAACTGGCCTTTATAACCTTTTGCGCAGATTGCGGCCGCCTCCTGCGATTTAAACTAATTTGTGTAATGTTTGCTTATGTGTTGTGAATACCTGTTAGGTGAGTCCGATAGGACTGACATGTCTTTGTAGATAAAAATCCTAATAAATAAATAGAGAAAAAAACTTCAATAATAGATATTAGTAATATTAAACATAGAGAAATGACGACAAAACATGGAATAGGAACAAAAAGTGTATCATATTAAAAACTGAAGCTTACATTAATTTAAAGTACGTATTTGAATTATATATGAAAATTTTAATCAAAATAAAACCATATTATTTTGGTAGAGAAAATTATATAAAAAAAAATTTAATAAACGAAAACTGTTAAAAGTTCTTTTATCGTTTTTATTTAAGCTTAATAATTTAATTTTTATTTTTACATCACCAAATACTCTAGTCTAATGTTTGTAATTAAATAACTATGACAAATAAATAAATGTCATAATTTATTAATATCATAAGTATTTTAATTATTAAGTTAAAAATTCTTTATTGTGTATCACTTATTAAATTGCATTTAATTAAATTTTTATTAAATATGTATATTTATAATAATAAAATGTATTAATTCGTTAACCAAATGAAAAGTACCCGAAAACCACAATCTTGCAAATTTCCTTACCCAAATTTCTCCCTGATCGGTTGAACGGAATTCCCGTCGAAATCAATGAGCCGAGAATTTATTCCATAAGCAAGGGATAGGAATTTGTTACCCGCACAAATAATTCTAATAAAAATATGGAATTTGATTCTCCCCGAAGGCTGTGGATACATCTGTTGGAGACTAAGCCTGATAAAGCCATCAGTCAGAATTGGTTTTGTTTAGCTGCGGCAGGATAAGGCTAAGGAATGGAGAGCAGGAATGAAGAGTTAGTACAAAATTTTCAAGGTAGATTTTTTAATAAGCAGACCTCATTGTGTGATCTTGACAGCTTTACGTGTCAATAATTCAGTTTAAATGGATCTGAGAGTGAAATATATGGTTTTATTAGAAGATATGGATAGCAAAATAGACTACAGTTCGCGTGATGGAAATCCTGTAGCTCAGAGACGTATGTCTTAGCAATTGCTTTTAATTAAGGGGTTCTGGGCCTGGTAAAAAAAATGCGGAAGTGGGACATGATGACGGAATAGGAGACAAGTTGGCATGCTCATAAAACCTCATAAAGCTTGTCTTCCGAAAATTTATTGTGTAAATTAATTAATTTATTTATTTTAAGGGCAGTCATAATTGTTTATTAAATAAATAAAATCAATAAATAAGTTTAGGAACTCTGTATCTGGCTGTGAATTGTAGGATGCCAACTTTTATATGAAAATTTACCTTTGCTACCCTTGCTGAACTCAGATAAAACCCATCGGTAGATTTACGAACGAGATGGCATAAAATTGACGTTCAATTATGCTGAGTAACAATAATCTATCTGTAGAATGATTGAATTCTAAGGTATTTCTCAAATTCCCCTAGCAACAACGACTCGAAAGCAGAACCATACTTGAAACCCAGGCGAGTCTTAAAATTGTAAGTTCAAATAGTTTCTGTTTTTTCATAACCGCGATTGTCATCTAAATCTGTTGTTAAGCAAGAAACTTTATCTGGACTCCAGGTGAATCTGACAAATAGGTCGCGTCCAGCGGCTGGCGGTCGGCCAACCTTATTAAGTTAACTACTCACAAGGCGAATTACACCCGCGCCCGTCTACAAAACGCTATTACGACACGATAATACCAGAAAATGTAAGATACTGTTTGTTCAGTGTACAATAATTTGTGTTGACGGATTGCCATTTTCTGGAAATATGTAATTACAAAAACATTTAAGCATAATTGATACAATGAATTATAGGATATTTATATTTCGGGTTGTAGCAGAATATCAATGCTTTGTTCACATCCCGATGTGTACAAAATTAGTCACTGAGTTGCGACCCTTTTGCACTTCTGCAGCGCACACAAAGGTCTTTAATACCTTATTATAAAATGTTTGTCTTATTCTTCTTTTATCTATGTACTGTCTGGATGGATTGTGTGTGATGTAGAGATGGAAATAAATGTTTTATCTATCTATCTATCTATCTATTTACTTGTAATAAACATTCTTATATGACCGTCTTTTAGGCTATCAGAGGGGGACTTTGTCCGTGCCGTAATAACTGAGATCATTTGATATTTTCAGATTAGTGTTCGAACCACCTTATGGGCAATCATGGCCCTGCCATGCTGCAAGGATCTCTCTATTTTAACCATGTAGTCATAACTACAGCATAATATATATACTATAATTTTTGGAAGTGCATCTGGAAAAATTAGGATCTAACTCAATTATTTTGTTTGTGAAACGATTCTGTATGTAAAGATTACTATGTTATTATGAATGCAATGAAAAACAAATGTTTTTGTTTAAAATGAACTGTTTTCTTGTTTGCTGTTTGACATTAGAAAACTGACATGGTTCTTACAAGTTCCTTTAACTCTTAACGGGGTAGATCTTGGTCTTCAACTCACCTGATGGTAAGTGGAGATAAAGCCGAAGATGGAAGCAAACTACACCCAGATCGCTCAACCACAGAGGATCTGGTTATTTGATTTCCACCTGTCGGAACACAAAAATGCCGCTAACATTATTGTCATGGCAGATTTAGGCAAGGTTGTGGAATCTAGCCAGATGGACGCTAAAATTGTTGAACTACCAACCAAACTAGGAATCCCGAAACTCCAGATCACCTGGTTTAACTGGAGATGTTAATGGGAGGACGATAGACCGTATATTTTCTTTGACTGTTGTTTGTTTAGTAGTTTTGTTCGGGATTGCGATATTTCATGGCGGGCACGGGAGAAATTCATTGCTGTATTTCTAACTTATCCAGTTAATACTACGCGCTATTACCCGGCCAAGTTAAAAATCACCCTTGCCCTCATTTCGTTGACAGACGCAAAGCAATGAGTTGTTTGCTGGCTACACAGAGTAAGATAGTGGTGGCGATTCTGATGGAATTCTTTTAAAGCAAAACTAAGTAATTCATTCACATTCAATATGGAACGGGTAGAATGACTTTTGGGTATATTAACTGTCAGTCTTTTATTTGGGTTGGATTTTAATACAGGAGTACTGAAGTTAAATTTAATTGGGGTCCGTGCTCAACATAATTGGAGCCAGTAACCTCTTATTAGAATAATTGTTGGTCTAATCTCAACCTTATTTAAATGACAGAAATTATATTTAGTATTTAATTTATTTCTTTCAAATTAGTTTTCTATTGTTATAAATTTTAACTTTGTATTGGCTTCAGATTCAAAAAAAAATCTTTCGTGTATCTTGTACCTACCCGTTACATCATTAACGTTTTAATGATAAAGACATACAGTACATTTTAAGTTTGTGCTACTCCAAACAATAACAAAAACCCAAAATAGTTTCCTTAAATACGTGGTCCACTGTACCGATTGGAACGGCTGCCATACTGAACAAAGGTATTTTTTCCTCGTACAGTCATAAATCATTGGAAAATTCTGTATCTAGCGAAGTTTTTATGATTTGTTTCTATTGTTAACCCCTTTTGCGAAAAGATGGTACATTCAACCGCTAAAATAAGTGAATGCTTCTCAATTCGTTAGACTTTACACTTTTTAGTTCTTGACCGACATCTGTCCTGATGATAAGACTGAAGAACGAGCCACACTCAGATTACTGAACCACATAGCAACTTGCTATCTAATATCTAATCGCTGTAAACATCACAATGTTGTTACCATTGTAGTCATTGTTAATATGGTGTTAGCTACTCAGATGGGCTTTGGAAAAGCTCAATCAAAAACCAAACCGAATGGCAATGAACCCTGGTCTTCTATTTGAGGCAAGTATAAACTACCAGACACAGAAGCAGTTAGTGTTTGTGAAATTAAATTTAATAATAAACACACGTAATGTAACTTTTGCTTACCTTCTCGTTGTGGAGTTTGCCCAGCCGCTGGGCTTATATAGGCTGTTGATGATGTAAATACAAGTTAACAGCTGTGGTGTAAGTATGTATTTGCAATCTAAGTTTCAAAGTCAGAGTCAAATTCAATATATCATTTAAATAGACTCATTTACTGAGTTCTTTTAAATGATTTGTTTGTGACATTTAATTAAGCCAATGGATATAAGCATATTGGTGGGCGTTTGTGTAGATTGAAAAAAATAATAGATAATTATGTGATTAGACTCTGTAAAGAATTAAATGAATTTGAGCCTTTTAAACATACACCTAAGCCTTTTTCTTCTACAACTTGTTAACTAATATAAGTAAACGGTAACAGCTTGATGTAAACTACTTCACTAGCTTGACGTAACCCAAAGTTATTTCATCCATTTGCTATTTAAAAGGTATGAAAGAGTCAGATTGCAATTGTAGATCAGTACACAGTACTTTCTCAGTAGAGAACCATAGATCTTATCATAAAGTATACTCACACAAGGTCAATGTACGAAAATATATTTTTATCGTTAATTCTAGGTACACTATCTTGCTAGGTAATAAATTGCATTAGTGTATAAATATATAAAAATATTTACTACTACTTATACTCTTTTATATAAAAATGAAACGTGTCAAATTTTTAATGTGTGTTTTACATTAGACTTCAGGGGTGGTTTAGAAAATACTATAACCAAATCTTAAAGAAATGCTTAAAATATACAAATGAAAATTGGTTATTCAGTATGAAAAAACGTTCCACTGGCGATGGCTTGCTAAATGTTAAATTAACATTTCTTGCATCGTTACTTCGGGTTTTATTAAGTAGATGGCGTTAGTGGTTGTTTGTTGGTGAAACAAAATTTAACAAGTCAACTAGTATTACACGCATTTTAATCTTATGACTCTGGTGAAAATCTTTCGGAGCTTCACTGTATATTGCTTCTGGAAACAAATGAGCACCAACTTCCAAAACATGATTTGGATATTTCGTTTCAAACTTTTTAGTGGTAAGTTTCTAAGATCAAAGTTAAATGGTTAACTGTTAAAATAATCCATGACTATAGTATACTATGATGGTTGCCCTCGATTTCCATGTAGTTCCATCATCAGACTGACTTGGCGACAATGAAACCATGTGAGGAGTACACTCCATCTGATTAAAAAAAAATTGAATATCTGTCAATATATATACAAAAAAATCCTACAGTACATAACCTTCTCTTTTCTGTGGTCGGTTAAAAGCTGTTCATTTGAATGGCCTATTATATCGTCATAATTTAACCCTATCATCTCTTTGGTAGCAGTGTAAAGGTGTATTTGATGTGGTGATATTGTATTTTGGAGTTAATTAAAGAACGCGACATAACCAGAATCAACGTAATAAGCTATTGTATATGTTCGTCTCCTTAGCCTTCCATATTAAAAAGTAATACAATATAATGGCCCCAATTCTGTTGTTCACGGAACAAATTAAATTTAAGTTATTAGCATCCCTTTCAAACCCATTCGTTGAGAAGGGACAGAATAACTAAGGCATGGCAAGTTAGTTGTCATTAAGATGACTCAGACACTTTTGACTTGTTTTAATCGGCATGTTTTATGATGCGCCTTGAAATAAGGCAAAAATGCTTAAAAATCGCCATTTTAGAAACGCCAAATGACGTCACCGGCATCTGTCTTGTTTTGTTTTTATTGTACTGAAAGGATAGTTGAATTGAACTGAAGTTTCATTTAGTTCGTGCACTACGGAATCGGAGCCAATATAAGACTCAAAATAAATGTAATAAAGATCAATTTGATGGAATAGAATAGTTTTCTGATTATAAAATTTAATCCTTGTAGTTCAAAATAAATAATAAATGAAAACTTTTATTTATTAATTTAACAATTTATGTACACACAAAGATAATTAAAAGGACACAATAGAATATCAGAGAATTGTACAAAGGTGCTGCTTATTTCTATAAGAAATCTTCCAGCAGCCCCATATATGGGAAAAGTGACATCGAAAGGTGGAGGGGTGTGTACCAATAGTAATATAATTAAATACATAAAAATTTACATATATAACATTTACTCATACATTCATATATATATACACACGCACATACACACAATATATTTAGATTCTCTGTAAAGAGACATAATGTACTAAACTTTGCATATACTTTTAATTACTTTCGTTTTAATATATAAAACAAAGACAGGCCGTAAATTGAAGCGACGTAAAGGGATGACGATGTGATCATTTATTGCGATGCTGCAAGGATTACATTTTATTATTTTTGAGTTCCATTCCATAACAGCGATCATAATTACATTTCAAGAAACTAATCTGCTTTTAAAAGTTTGCAAGGACGTTTACAAACTATTTATTAAATTATGGTTTGTTAATATGTAAATTAAAAAAAAATAAAAACAAAAAAAATCTGCGTTCTAACAAGTCATGGTGGTAGATTTGGGTAAGCCTGAGTAAAAGAAATATAATTATAAAGTTGGGACTAGCTAACGAATTCCTGAACCACCTGCTTGTGAAAGTCTTTGTGTAAACTTCGATACAATGAAACTTCAATTGTGTCCGGAGTATACTGTTTGAGAGGTTAAGCTTTACAATAAAAACGTATTTTATACTGTAAATATTTTTTCGTTCCGGTTTGAAAAGGTTATATTTGGAGTATTTACCCACACTCCAAAAATAAAAGTAAAAGTATGAAAAATATTTGACTTAGTGTTTGTTACTTGTGCGTGTTCTAGTTCATGGCAAATAAAAGAAATATTCAATTTGTTACGTTTTATTTGTAGTTACTTAATACAAATGATTATTAAATAGAAAATTAGATACGTTCAAAAAGGTTTGAATTTTAAACTGTAGTAAAATTCAAGATAAAAAATTCGCGAGCGTCTTAGTGACACTTCGCGATCGCGATTTTATATCTACAAGTCAAAAATAAACTTAAAGATAAACTATCTTCTGAGAATTAACGTACCTAGTAATGTAACATAATAAAAATATTATTTTATATTAAGAGTCACAATAGATAAGCAGTTGACTCCAAACAATGTACACACGGCTGCACATTTCATCTGCATTACACTTTATTACCGTATATAATACACCAAACTTATTATTAATTATTTCGATGTTGGTTTAAAAACTGACGTGTTACCCTAGAATATTCTGCGGTATGACTTCTTATCATGAAAGAAATGACTTCTTTCAACTAGGGTTGCAACCATACGTGCTTTTGTCGATACGATGCCGACACTCAACTAAAAAGTTTGTTCTTCAAAATGATCACGTATGGAGGTTTCTGCCTCTTGACAAAGCAAACAAGCTCTCGTTAAAAAATCTACTTCTAAATTTCATTTTTGGGTTGTGGAGGTGTATACATTAAATTTTATATTCATAATCTCTCTCATATCATGAGTCTTCATTTCTGTAAACATTATAAATATCAGTTTTTTAAAATTGAAATATCTAATTTCATATTATCAATAGTTCATTGTTTACTCTCGACGAGATTAACGTGGTGCGTGGTTGACGCCGTCCTCGTCCATAAATATATTTGAATCGCCATACTTCTTAGGTTTGATTGTAGCATCTTTTGTGATGATGAACGAATCCAGGTCTTCTATGCTGTAGTTCGCACAAACGATAACATCTTCTCCATCGTGGTTCTTGGCCAACACTGTGATGTATTCAGTTTTAGAATTCCTTGGTTTATAATGATAATCGGAAAAAGGAAGCTTCACTTTGTCGAACACTTTCTCTTCCTCTGTTCTAGTTGAGAACGTCACATGGAGCTGGTCTCCACTGCCCGATAAATAGACCCTGTCCATTGTCAGTTGCTCGTTATGGAATAATAACCAGACGCATTCAGCTTTCTCGTAAGCGTTGCTTATACAATTATATGTGATATTGTTGCCGAGTAAACTACTAGACCACTTCGATTTATCGCCTTTCAATAACCACTTAACTGACGGCCAAAACCAAGACATTTTTGTTGTAAGCTTGCGTATTGACACTTGGTAGATTATTGGTACACAAACGCTCACGTATATTGTGCGATATCAAATGAAAAATACTACTTCGACTTATTATTGAATATCGTTTGGGTTCCTTAGTGAAATGGTTGAAATTGAACCAACACTTTTAATTAATAAACTGAAATAGAACTTTCAATCAAATAAATGATATCATAAAATATTGTTAAATAAATGAACTTACCCTACAAATGAATGAATGGAAATGAAACATTGAAAAATCTCACGTAAATCATTAATCAACGCTGAATGTTGTATTTCATATATTGCAAGATATAACGATTGTTTTTGACATGAAACTACACAAATTTCATAACAAATACTTAACTATAACATAATGTACAAAATAAAATAATCAATGCGCCAAAAACTCAATAAATAACTGTGCACGTTTCCTAATTTATAATTTGACATATTTTTGTTTGTTCACTTATAAAGACAAAAGTGCATCGTTCTAGCTTTGTGAAACTTGAATCGTATGCTGCTGACATAAAGTTATTTATACATCATGGAGATGTTGCAGTTCTACTATGACAATAAAATAATGACATATAATCGAGGTTTGTGGACATATCTAAGTATTTAATTCTTTTCCTTGAGGTAGATAATGAATCTCTCTTTAATTTAAAGAAGCATCGTTTCTACGGAACCCGATAGTCACGGCCCGATGTGATATTGACCACTTTTTATATTACCTAACTAATATCTTATCGATTAGGTTATCCGTCTCGACTGAAACTGATATCGGACAAAAAACCTTATAAACTTAATATTGAATTAATAAACATTGATTATCGCTTATTCTTGAACTTCCAATGTTCTTCACTGAATGAAGAAATCAGGTTCGAATTCCGTCTAGTCAAGCGGTCAGAAAACCAAGGATCCTATGTTCGAAAACCTCGACTTGGGCTGATGATTCTAATTTGGTATGTGGTTGTGTACCACACAAACAAAGAGAAAATGTTCGTACAACGAAATAATGGTTGGTGTCTTAAACTATTTATCAGTAAATTAATTTTTGAACTCCCTCGTAGTTGTAAATGCTTTTTTTTGGACCGGGTTTACCTTTATAATTATTCACCTGTCGCCACTGTCACTCACCATCAGCTGAGACGAAGGTATAGAATTATCGCCCTAAGAATAAATAGAGGTTTAAAAAACTACTTTGATGTCATTTGCCAGGTTAATTGCGTCATTAAAAGAACCGTTGTATGTGGCAGTTGCCTCGCTGTCTCGCTAAGTTTAACCATATGTTATAGAATTTTATTATTGTAGGATTTTCGACAGCCGTCTGGTCGAGTTGTCAGTACCCCAGTCTTTTTAGCTAGAGGTCGCGGTTCGCATCCCTGTAGGGGCAGAAATTTGTTATCTATCTTTAAGTTAGATAATAGGCGTGTGTATTAAAAATATTATTATTATGAAATCAATTTTATGAGTCTCTCCAGTCCCTCGACAACTCGAGGGACGGGAAAATACCCCTCGGCAGAAGACGCCAGATGGCCGAGGGTCAGGACGACAAGAGTAAATGACGGAAAAAGCCTTGCTTTGATACGCTTCTGCAAATTTGAGTATCAGTTAAACAAACAGGTTAATTCACTTGTACTTTTGTGATTTAAAACATAATTTACAACAGTATCCGCGGTCTTGTTGACACGCCTCGTGTGTGTAGAATTAAATCAACTTACGTGTTATCGGCAGATAATCACCCAAAGAGCTATTTTTATAACAAAGCAAGTAGAAGACTTAAGAGGAAACACTAGAGCATTTTCTTCGTACAAATGTATCTCCATGTATCCTGCCTCCCAATTTTTTAAAGAATAATATGTAGAAGGGTTGTGTGGGCGATCATTATTCGTCAGCTCGTTTTCCATTATTAATCAATGAAATAATAAATCAAATACACTTCAGAGGTTTAATCAATACACTTTCGTCCAAAATGTCTAAAAAATAACAAAGGATTGCACAGATAGGCACGGATTCGTTTCGGAACGCAGTGAAGTCGGACGTTGGTTATGACACGATCGCACGGCACGGCGTCCCGACTCGAACTGCCAGAAATGCGCGGTGCGCGCGCGTCGGTCGTTCTCAAGCTGGGTTCACCATCGTAAAATCCGTACACACGAAAGGCACTATGAAAGCGTCTCGGCATATCCTGATTAACTTAGCATTAGGGCACTAGGCTTTAATTTAAACAACAACATTTAAGGCAAATACAAAGTTTATTCACAAGCGATTCCACTTAATTGAAACTTTATATATATCGCGAATCGACTCGCGATGTTATATGTACAAGTTAAAAATAAACTTATAAATATGAATATTCTGTGAATTAACGTACCTAGTAAAGTAACATAATAAAAATATTATTTTATATTAAGAGTCACAATAGATAAGCAGTTGACTCCAAACAATGTACACACGGCTGCACACTAACTAAAAAGTTTGTTCTTCAAAATGATCACGTATGGAGGTCTATGCCTCTTGACAAAGCAAACAAGCTCTCGTTAAAAAATCTACTTCTAAATTTCATTTTTGTGTTGTGGAGATGTATACATTAAATTTTATATTCATAATCTCTCTCATATCATGAGTCTTCATTTCTGTAAACATTATAAATATCAGTTTTTAAAATTGCAATATCTAATTTAAATAGTTCATTGTTTACTCTCGATGAGGTTAACGTGGTTCGTGGTTGACGCCGTCCTCGTCCATAAATATGTTTGAATTGCCATACTTGTGAGGTTTGATTGTAGCATCTTTGGTGATGATGAACGAATCCAGGTCTTCTATGCTGTAGTTCGCACAAACGATAACATCTTCTCCATCGTGGTTCCTGGCTAACACCGTGATGTAATCAGTTTTACAATTCCTTGGATTATTATGATACTCGGAAAAAAGAAGCACCACTTTGTCGAACACTTTCTCTTCCTCTGTTCTAGTTGAGAACGACACATGGAGCTGGTATCCATTGCCCGATAAATAGACCCTGTCCATTGTCAGTTGCTCGTTATGGAATAATAACCAGACGCAGTCAGCTTTGTCGTAAGCGTTGCTTATACAATTAAATGTGAAATTGTCGCCGTTGTAAGTACTACCAGACCCAATATGCCTAAACACATTAAACCAAGACATTTTGGCTGTAAGCTTGCGTATTGACACTTGGTAGATTATTGGTACACAAACGCTCACGTATATTGTGCGATATCAAATGAAAAATACTACTTCGACTTATTATTGAATATCGTTTGGGTTCCTTAGTGAAATGGTTGAAATTGAACTAACAATTTTAGTTAATAAACTGAAATAGAACTTTCAATCAAATGAATGATATCATAAAATGTTGTTAAATAAATGAACTTACCTTACAAATGAATGAATGGAAATGAAACATTGAAAATTCTCACGTAAGTCACTAATCAACGCTGAATGATGTAATTCATATATTGCACGATATAACGATCGTTTTTGGCATGAAACTACGACAATGTCATAACAAATACTTAACTATAACATAATGTACATAATAAAATAATCAGAACCAAACCGTCCGTGATGTACCTTGGTATAGATAATTAATAACTGTGCACTTTTCCCTAAATTATAATTTGACATATTTTTGTTTGTTATTTTTATACATTATCTGTGCTTATAAATGTTTCTTTTGGCAAATCTATAAAACTAAAATTAAATTAGCTGCATCTTTTTCATTCTTATCCAATAAGAAAGGGATTTAATTACTTTTAGAAACTTGACGTAAGTTGACACTTAGACGCTCTAAGCACTTATACACTTTTGACAATTTTTATTGGCTTGTTTGATTTTGCTTAAATTTGCCATTTTAAAAACGTCACCCACTTTTTACCTCCAAACTACCAATAAAGGTGTGTTTTCTGCCGTCACCTTCGGTAGCTTGCCGAAAATTATTGAAAAAGTAATTTAGACCCAGAGCGTCTTCGCAACAGCTGGAAGTATATTCCAGACGTAGCAGCACAAAAGGCTTGATGCTCTATAAATATTTGCATTTGGTGATACCTATAAATAATTTAAAAAATACATTTTTTTTAGATTAAGCTCAGCAAATGACTCGACACCACCTGATGATAAGAAGTTGAGGAGTCCATATGTGAAGATAGCTAGTGAAGCACGCGATATACTGCCCTAGCCACCCTCTCCTTGGCGGCCGAAAAGTGCTTTTTTACGCCTCTTTTAAAGGAACCCATGTTAACCCATGTAAGGAATTCTACGCTCTAGCTGTGCGACAGAGAAAGGAGTCACAAAATCCCTTAGTGCGCAAAGTAGACGTGGCAACGTGGTGAAGGAGTGACTCCGTAGACCGCAGGATAGGAGTACGCGTACTCATTAGTAGAAAAAGACATATCTCCAAGTTTTGCAGCTAAACAATATTTCTGAAATAAGTAATGTGGTGTTCCTACAGTAAGAAAACTCAACAGAGTGCATCGTTCTAGCTTAGTGGAACTTGAATCGTATGCTGCTGACATAAAGTTATTTATACATCATGGAGATGTTGCTGTTCTACTATAACAATAAAATAATTATACATAATCGAGGTTTGAGGACATATCTAAGTATTTAATTCTTTTCCTTGAGGTATATAATAAATCTTTATTTAATTTAAACAAGCATCGTTTGTACGGAACCCGATAGTCACGGCCCGATGTGATATTGACCACTTTTTATATTATCTAACTAATATCTTATCGATTAGGTAATCCATCTTGACTGAAACTGATATCGGACAAAAAACCTTATAAAGTTAATATTGAATTAAAAAACATAGATTATCGCTTATTCTTCGACTTCCGAAGTTATTCACTGAATGAAATATCAGGTTCAAATTCCGTTTAGTCCAGGGGTCAGAAAAACAAGGATCCTATGTTCGAAATCCTCGGCTTGGGCTGATGATTATAATTTGGTATGTGGTTGTGTACCATACAAACAAAGAGAAAATATTCGTACAACCGTACCAATATTTGCTCTGGAGTTAAGTATTTTTGTATAATTCTCATATTAACTAACACATTATTATTATTTAAGCACAAAGTCTCCTTTATTTAACATCCATAGTAAAAGCTCAAGGAGCTCGTTGGTATAGCGATTCGAATGCTCTGGTATTGATAACGAAAATAAATATTTGCCATTGTTTGTTCCTGGATGGGTCAATCAAATTTGCGAAGCACATTAAGCCTGGTCCTGGTTGATACAGGAACTGCTTCCCTGACCAAACAGCATTGGGCCAGCGGGGTGGTGTTATGGACCATAACTCCTTATGTGTATCTCTCATGTAGGTAGGTCTGTGCCCAGCTGTGGGACTTAAATAAGCTGTACCAATTCCCAATTATACTTAATTTGGACTAGATAAAATTCTTGCACTCAAACCTATTGAGTGTAAGAATATTATCAATATAGAATAATTCATTTAGGATCTATAAGTTATGAATGTAATTAACTTTTCAATTTTTACCGGTTAAAATATATATATTATTTTGTAATTCACTGATTAAATAAAGACCATTTAAATGTTTTAGAATAGTTTACTCATTACTATAATTTCAATATTTCCCTAGGTCTACCGCAGAGAATTCTGCTTAATCCCTCATTTGCTTCATCTGAAACGACTATAACGAGCCATTACGTGTCACTAATGACTGTTAGATTGCAGGAATACCTGTCCAACATTATCCCGATAATTATTCTGGACTTGGAGAAAATAAACGGGAATGTTCCGACCGATAATTACGGATAAATTTTATCGTAGGTATACTCGCGTTATGGTTGTATCACAATATGTTTTAGGAGTTAAATCGCAATCTATCCTATCTCCCATAGATGGCATAGATTGCGATTTTTGTATCATTTCATTGTACAATATAATTATAAAAACATAAATATATTATAAATTTTTAAAAAAGTATGGTGTCATCAACAGCGAACGCTGCCGATGGTAGTGGGAAAAGAAACTTCTTACAATGCGCTTTGTTTAGGATGACTGACTTTTGTGTAAATACAAAAGTCAGTCATCCTAAAGCTCTTGGTCCCTTTGTTAGTCTCAACTAGTAGACCACAAGAACTATTCAAAATCGGATTGGATTGATTGGATGGATGGATTTGGATGATTGAATTTGGATACGTCCTGCGTGGAATTATGAAAGCGGTTTTTATGAAAGCGGTTTTTCATAAATACTTGGTGGTACTATGATTTACTAGGTGGAAGACGCACTTGCAAGGTTTGCGCCATTCCTGTTGTGTAAGCAGTTCGCTGTCTCAGCATGACCTCTTTATAGGGCATGTTGAGATCATGTTGGAATATAGGTTATAGGAGTAGACAGTACATTTTCTGAAATTGCTGGTAACCATTGCTGTCGTGATATTTAAAGACACAAATGGTGGAGATAAATGAAATGATATTGAGAGATTGTGAAGATGGACATTCCCGCTCTATAAAATAATGTGTGTGGCCAATAGAGCATGGTGGGTTTTATTACCACTTGTATCTGGCTCATGAGGAACATCCTGTTATTCCTTTGACTGGTGATGTCCTCCTGGTAGTAAGAGGAACCGATTTGATATTAAAAATAATAGGTCAATATGTTGAGCCTTGATATACAAACCAAATGTAACAACCTAGTGGTAACTAATAATGATTGGATTGCACGCCTTCAATGGTCAACAATAAAATATATTGGCACGTCCATGTTTCTGTGATTCCACGGCACTGAAGGACGGATGCTGGTTTACCAGTTTGGCAAATACAAAGTTCCTCCAAAGAGACGTTCTGGAAGTTGAGTAACACTCGACGCTTGTTCAGTGCAAACAATATAATTAGTGGACTTGATTGTCTTTCAAAGTTGATAAGGTTTGTGGAACTTATAATATATACTTAGTATTATCAAGATATATTGTCATATATTTTTGAACTCGCACCTATTATCAAGCCCACGGTAAATATTGTCCTTTGTGTTAAATACTAGGTAAAGGGAAGAACGTATTTTGCACGATGATTATCTTATGGTAGCCTTACGTGGCCAGTCTCCAAGACCGGTTCAACGTATTAAGAATGTTACCTCAATCTTTGTCACATATTGATTCAAGCAAATTTTGTCTGGTTCAGAACAAGATCTACGGATTAGAGATCGGAAGTCTTTCAGAAGCAGCCGTCAAAAGATAGGAAAAAGTAACGTATTTATACTGAAATATTTTATAGTTTACAAGTTATTTGATCTTTGTCTTGTTACGCGACCTTCACAAGGAAACTTCTTGCTACCTTTAAATGAAGCTTGTTTAAAGGAAGCATTTGGGGAGTTGTTGTTCCATAATGAATGCTTACTCTATGGGTAGAGCTGCGCAAATACTCGCTTCGTTATACGCTGTTACGAGCAAATGCTTCGACATCAGATTGGCTGTTTATAAATCATTTGCATTTTAAATTAACTAAAACAATGTTGCATCTTAACTAAAACAGTGAAAAGTGAATATTTGGAATGACCTTGAATATTTTGCTACACAAGAAATATTTTGCAGATATTCAGTATTTTCAACAGGGATCAATCCAATTACCCCTAAAACGACAAAACATGACATTAAAAACCAAAAAACATCGAACTTCACAAATAAAGTTTAAAATCGATTACAGCCTTCATTACTATAAAGGAGGCGCGTACGCACTATATACTGCGTAGGCGCATCGATGCGATCACGCGACGCGGCATTGGCAGTCCATGGCACTGAGATGTGTATGGGGCTAAATTTCACCCATGACAATGTGTATGATCAAATTTGAAGTATAATACAGTGCGGGAAAGTCGTGTTTCCCACTTTTATTAAGTGCTCATATTCCTGGGATGTTATGTATTTAGTACTGTTTGTTGGTTGTTTTTTCGATTTAGACATAATTGATAAAAACAGAAGAGGGAAAAGGAACAGGTAGGAACCAGCTGGTGAAAAATCAAGATATTTTTTTTCAAAGTTAATTTACATTTGAATACAGTATATATCTGCCATTTTGTTCGTAGACTATCTGCCATCTTGTACTACCTACAAGATCCAATTGCTGTAGAAATTTTTGGACTTCTGTTCAAAAAACGCAAGAAGTAGTTTTGGCAGTCCTCTCTTGATGTTAACCTGACACTGCCGAAAAACTTTCTTAATTTTTGCTGAGTGGCTCAACATGTAGGTGGCCTAGCATTAACGTGATGAAAGACCACAGTCTTTCTATTAATCAGTTCCGATCGCTATATATGCGTGTGTGTAATATAATATAATATTTATATATTATATATTATTAGAATATTTTTTATTCCCTATGTATTTCTCTGTTAGAATTACTTTATGTACAAAAAAGATATATTCTATTCTATTCTCTTTTGTTCTAAATAGTATCAGTAATAACCGTATTAGTTATAATTTTAATTGGAGTTCTTAAACCGAATAATGGTTTCCCAAAAACCTTTGTTGCTGTATCACTAAATTTTAATTTAATTACATACCTACGTTTCATTTTATCAGAGAGACCGGTACAAATAATGCGAAGAATTTAATTTAACGAAATCACCTATTTCCATAGAACAATCCGTTCAGCGGCCACTTTTGTCGTGCGATTTAAACAAAAGGATTTTTTCCCTTTTCAATCCGGGCTTCAATATAGCCGTGTCCGCGTATGCCTTGTTCGAAAAATGTCGTATAACTGGTATGTAGCGTCATAATCCACAGAGTAGAGATGTGCATGTTTGAAATAATATTAGGTTTTCAATATCGGAGGTTTTTAATTTTCAACTGACTTCAAAAAAAGTCATGTTGGTGCAACCATGGTTTTCTTAGGGTTCGCAGTGAAGATCTGCTACCCTAATATCACGCCCGGGGTCATTCATGGCGCCGAGTGCTGGGCTGGCTATGCGCGCTAAGTTTTGGAACTAACATGTCAGAGAGTCTTCTGGTTCATCTTGCCTGGGATATTTATTGATAAGATTCTTACCATACTACGACACCGAAATAGAAACTTCTTGATGCAATCAGAAAGACCCTCTTGCTGAATTCCATAGGTCCGTATATTAAATATTCGCTTTTGGCTAATTTTTAATTTTTACGTTGCAATAACTATTTTATTACAATTTGATGCCGGCGCATCTCTAGTGGCTGTATATTCTACTCATATTCAGAATAAAGTCGGGAGATTCCGCTGAGGGCATATTTCCGTGCAGTGTCATATAGAAGGGGGTGAGAACTCATCACAGATCATTGTTACGGAAATTTGAAAGGATCCGTTGTTATATGATTCGCATCATATAACAATTTATAGTCATTAAATATATATTTAATATATGAAAATCTTGTGTCACTTTGTTTGTTCTCTCATTTTATTTGTAACTATGAATTTCAAGGAACTAGTAGGTCTACTCCCGTGTCTCGTAATCAGGATGGCTCTTTCCGTCCTTTCCGTCCACACTGAATACAATACAGCGAAATCCAGTTATATATTTATTGTTTTATATATAGCTATTTACTGAAATTTTCGATAGTGTGTATAGTTCCTTCTACGAGGAAAACTAAATATTTGGGGTCGGCTGGCGAGGCAGATTTCTTTTTACACAAAATAGCATAAATACAAATTCATTTGTTTTTAAGCAACTTATTGGACACGAGCCGAAAGCCAATAAGGTCTGCTATCTGACGCGCTATGATTGATATGTGTCGGGACTCTTTCACACTCAATTGATTACGATATTGAGTTCCGTACAATTTCCATTACGTAGTTTAGAGATGTCACCTTTATTTTAATAAATAATTTGCGCACTATATATTATATATTCACATCGGAGGTCGAGATTTTACTAATATATTCAGAAAAGGATATAAATATGATTTTAAGTTTCAATTAGTTAATATAGATTATAATAGTTTATTGTAGTCGATTAGGTTGTGAGTAGATAACTATCTGACTGACTATGACCCGGTGAGTGCGGTGGCTGGGACCGGTAGAGAATGGCATCTGTTCAGGTTCACTATAACACTCTTCGTATTTTACGAAATTCAATTGTCAATTGAAATTGGTTCAAAAAACGTAAATAAGAAACCTTAAGCCTTTAATTATACTGTCAGCTTATTAAAAAATACTGGCAGTAATACTTTAACTGTGGTCTCTTGAGCCGGTTAAGACAGATTACACAACATATGAACCAATGTCTTATTGAATTTATGAGTTATGATTTTTTAAAGTTTAATCATTTCATTTATTTCAATATTGTCATAAGCTTGAGGTGCCCTGTCACTTTACATCTTACACACGAATACAAGAGAGAGGTTGCTTTGAGTTCGTTACGCTTACTAAATGTCAGAGTCGGAAGTGGCGCGGAGGTTCTAATGGACACACCGGTACCTCTTATTGGATTCCGACCTAGGTTTCATATAGCAAATATACGTGTTGCAGACGAAAGAGGTCACACTTTTTTACTTTTGTTTTTGATAGAAATTTTTAGGAAACAATTAAATTGTCACTTGTCACCTCGAACTGACTCTTTTCACATAAATTTTTTTTATTATATTTTGTCGGCAACAATACGGAATAGCATTTATGTATAAGATTTTGTATAATAGCAAGTTAAATACACTGAATTATGAGTAAGTTTCTGTTTATCTGATGTAAACGTGGGTTAATTATAAAGTATAAGATATAAAACAAAATTAAAATACAATTATTGCATCCCATTCAGTTGCCACATAACCTGGTGAATTTAAACTGCCTTTATTTACTTATTTATTTTTCTATAAACCTATAGCTAGTTTGCACAATGGAGATATGCAACTTTGTGCTGAGCCACTAAATGTTAAGTTAAAGTATTTATCACTTTTCAGTACAATTAAATCTTAGATATATTTTCAGAACTACTACAATTGACATTATCTAGCGAAGGCGAGAAACAAAAGAAGACCTTTATGTCCAATCGGTTTCATCTTGAAAATCGCGTTCTGACGTTGCGCGACTGTACTGGTCGATTATGTATCACTTCCCTTTCGACCACGTATCTTCGTAAAATATATGCTCTATAACCACATTTACTTCATTTTTATTTTCCACAATCATTAGTTTTTTCAGATACCCTGACACAGTAAAGGAAGATCATCTTTCCGCTACTAAAACATAGCATTGCAAACACAAGACAATACACATAATAGACTCTGATTACAAAACAGGCTAAAGTTACATTAAGGCTTTTTATTTGTTGTGAATATTAATGGAAAAAATGGGTAGCGGTTGATACTTAAAAAAATGTAGTCATAAAAAGACAGATAACGTCGAGACATCACACGTAAGAAAAAAAATACTCATCAAATCTAAACCTGCTTATTATTTTAAGCTTCCAAAACATTACTAATTTATATTAATTATGATATTAAATAATTAGTATAAGATGATATCTTAATCCTGCAATTTTTTTACGTTTCACGAAAGCGGAGTAAAAGGCAAAATAGTGAGCGTGTAAATATTAATATAAATATTAATACTGTATTAATATACTATTTTACTTAGAGCCTGAAAATTAAAAAAACCATTCAGGGAACTCAAAAAGTACTTTCAAAGCGACCAGTAATTTGTATCGTCTGAAGTGTTCGTTTGGATGCGAAAAGTGGTTTTATCATTTAAAGCCGGGCTCTAATTTAATGCGAATTTCAAACCGACCGGAACCGGTTAGGCCGCCAGTAATAACCGGATTAACAGCTCGCAATATCAGTTATTACAGTGTTCGGGTAGGGTTGACGTAATAAGAGTTTTTAGTGGTGTTACAAGGGGTTGGTCAGCATACGGTGTCGGATTGTAAGGCTGAGATTTTGAATGCTCTGCAAAATTGACTGTATTATTTAATTTATAGAAGGCCGGGACACATAAATAGTTTTAATGAAACTTATATAAAAACAATTAAATGTAAAAATGTTTTAAGTCATAGTAAGTTCACATTCTGTTTTGATATGATAATTATAAATATTTATTCACCATAATTACACACTTACTTAAGGGGCTGCTCCATTAACATCATCCCGCTATTTAACTCTAAAAACACTCCGGTTATCCATAGAACTCTATCGCATAACTTCAAGCTTAAATATCGCTATAACACATTATAGAACAGAAATAAATGTCACGTCACAAATCTAATTTTCGTTTCTTATCAAAACAAGCAGCTACTAAAACAGACTAGTAGGTAAGTAACGCTGATAGTTTTGAAAAAAAAATTTTGATGAACTGGCGGTGCCACGATGAAACTTCCTCTACTAAATATCTACCATCTTAGGTTGTTTTTGGGACATTGAACAGCATGTACAATGTAAAAGACGTTAATAAATAACATTCATCATTTTGACAAGTTTCTCTTAATGACAACAACAACATGAAATAAATATTCTTTATTGAACACAAACAACACAAAATATAAAAAAAAACACAAAAAAATACTAAAAAAAAATACCAACAGGAAATTATACAAAAAACAATAAATTACAAAATATAAATATACTTTAACTTATATACATAAATCTGTCAAAATAAATGATTTTTATCTTGATTATACACTCCTGCAGGAAAATACATAAGCTAACAGCATCCATGTAAAAGAAAAAGGAGAGAGAAAGAGAAAGTCGGCGGAAGAACTGGCGGTGTCACGATGAAACTTCCTCGGCAATTAAAGGTGAACTATATCAAAAGTAGCTCAGTTAAAAACTTCAACTACTCCAGTCATTTATCGTGCACGCCTGTTATACTAATAAATTATATAAAGTCGTGAATACCAACCCTTATTTTGAGCCAGCTTCAAAAAAAAAAAGGTTTTGAATTCGACTGTTTGACTTGATTATACACTCCTGCAGGAAAATACATAAGCTAACAGCATCCATGTAAAAGAAAAAGGAGAGAGAAAGAGAAAGTCAGTGGAGAAGGAAAATTATACGATATTGATGACACTATTAGTTCACAATGTAATGGACTAACGAATTCAAAAGCGTCTTTTAAAATGTTAGAACCGTTAAAAAGTTTTTGACTTTATGACTCAATTAACTATTTTATTCCACTTTTTGATAAGGTGACTTCAAATAAAAGCCTTTTTAGCATTCAGCAGTAACCCTGCTACCCACATTCTTAACCAATTATATAATATAGTATGTTCGACATTTCAAAAACACTTAAGTTGTGCAAATCGGAACGAACTGTTTTACAGTCAAATAATAAGAACGCATTAAGATCTGTCTAGTGGCTTGGCTCCATGTGAAGGGTGACCAATCTGAGCCTTTTTGCACTCTAAAAAGGACTATGATGCGTTATGTTAAGCTAGGCTTAAATACATGGCTAACGAATGCATTTGTCAACGTAAAGCTAATATAGATGGCGCTGAGTTCGTTTGTTCCAAAATGGCGATCATTTGAAAATAAAAAACAGTTATTTTTCTAATATCAAATAATCTTCAATATGGATGAAACTCAACATACTCAAGAGATATATTTTACCATTATGTTTGAAATTAGGATATTCTAAAATCAAGGTGTACTTTGAATTTGAGAGTTCAAAATTGTATTATAATTATGATAATAGATGGCGTTATTACCTCAATAATAGCGTTATCGTTTTCGTTGTCCATTATGTACTGTCGTGGTGTAGTAATTATCCATTTGCAAAGTCAATACTTTATTACAGTCAAATCTCAGAAGCCATACCTAGCTGCTTACACATTTTGACGATAAAATTAATTGAACACAGATCTTTAAAATAATTATATTTGAGATTAAAATTCATAATTTTATATAGCTCTATATCTAACATACACATTATTAATTATAATTATTATCAATTGTTGTAATGTAAGTATTGTTTTGACCATATGTGTATGTACATTATTTATTTTATTTATTTATTTAACAATTTATGTACACACAAAGACAATTAAAAGGACGCAACAGAATATCAGAGAATTGTACAAAGGTGCTGCTTATTTCTATAAGAAATCTCTTCCAGCAGTCCCATATATGGGAAAAGTGACATCGAAAGGTAGAGGAGCGTGTACCAATACTTATATAATTAAATACATGAAAACTAATATATATCATATTTACCCTAAAATTTTTATTGTTTTGACGTCGGTTTTCAGTTTTGTTTTGAGTGGTAAGTTTCATAGGTCCGGTTCAAAAGGTTTCCGGTTCCGTACCCGAAGAGTCCGAACAGACTCCTATTGCTGCCACTTACTTGTCTGCATATTTTGTTATTTAAATTGTGATATCACCGTATACATTTAATTACTTCTGTTCATCTTAAAGATACTAATAAAACGAACATCTTGTTTCTGCCATTGACACTTTAAATACAAACTAAGGTGAAGTGTGAACAGTATCCTGTAAGTAGCGGCCCTCGTGGTCACCCTAAAAGTTAAGGCGCCATTTCTTTTATTGCAAGCAGCGAGTGCCGGCGATATTAACCGCGTATGCTGTACAGTTACTGGTGTCGCTGGCAGTTTTACAGAGAACCGGTTTAAACCGTAATATTTTTTACTGCAATTTTATTTGTATAAAAACGTAAAGGAAAGAACCCTCACCGTAAAAAGTTAGTAAGTTTTAGTTTTATTGCTGAAGGAAAATTATTTTGAGGGTAGTTTCTTTTTAAAACTATTTCACCTAAAATATACATATAAAATGTATAGAATATAACTAACGAAGGCATTTTCAGTATATCATTATCACAAGAATAGAATAAAATATATCTTTATTGTACATCAGCCAATTCAAGAAGAGAAACACTAAAAAAAAAACTTTTAACTAATTTTGTACAAAGGATGATATATTATTATACTGGCTTTGGAACGAGATCTGATAAACAGTGTGGAAACTACAATAAGACATTAAATTAGTGCATCATATAAATATAAATATTGTATTACATAAATGTTACGAAAATTTAAAATCCATCATGACAGCGATGTTCTAATGTTATCTCGTATAAAAAATTTGGGCAATATTCCATTTAACCCGAAATAACAACGTTTTTGAACTCTGGGATAATTTTGTTAAATTAATTGTTATTGCCTAATGAATATTTATAAATAACATTGAAGAATAAGCAACGTGAAATACACTCACAGCTTTTCGTAGAAGCTTTTCCTTAAAATATATTTTTAGTGCCTTTGCCTTCCTTAACATTCACTTCCTAATTGGTTCCGACGTTAATCACAGGATTTCTTTTAGCAAAATTAAAAAGGAATCCACGTCTTATCACGTCTATCATTATCCGCCGAAGACGTCTGGAATGATCCGGAAAATTGGGGGTAATCCCCCAAATTTATATTAATTGTTGTGCTCGTTTTCTCATAAATCACTGAGGGTGAAAGAAGCATATTCGTTGGGGAATTACCGCATAGACAGATGTGATATTTTTTTTAATTTATTTGCACATTAATAATACGTTGAATTTTTTAATAGTAACTTCTCTTTTAAATATAAAAACTGTTCCAAAGCGTTCGCTTATATTCACCTTAAATTCTCCCTGTAATATATTAGAAATATATATATATATATACAAACTTCTTCTTAGTCTTTTCGTTACTTTTAATAACTCATCTGTGTATCCTTTCCTTGAGGAGTTGAGATTTTCCTTCTGATATTGGAATTCACGTGTGATTAAACATGCTACGGAGCGGTTACGATTGTTATACAACGGTTCCGATTAATACGCTCCAGATTCTTTGGACTACCCTCATTTTTATTGGATCTCTTTGATTTGACGTCAGCAGATTTTGACTGAGGCTGCTGTTAATCAGTGAATTGAAGCGATTGACATAGTTTCATTTATTAGAATGTAGTAAAATATAATATCTGTTTTCTTCAGAATAATTATTATTTTTGCAGGTAGTTTTGAAAAAAATAAATTATCAGAAATGCCTACATTAATAACTACACTGAAATGTAAATTACAATTTTTGCTTAATAAACAGCATATAAGCGTCCTATTGCTGGGTACATGTCTTCCTACATGGGGAGTTTGGGTCATAGAACCACCACGTTGCCAATGAGTTTTGGTGGGTGACAGTGGCACTGGCACTCGATGGTCCCAGTTGTCATGCCTTTGTTCTGGCATGGTTGGTTGTTATGTTGGTTATGCCATGCATCGTGTCTTGGAAGCACGGAGAAGCTCGAGTTACCAAATTTGATTGACCCATCCAGGGACCGACCATTGCGAAAGTTGCTTTGTTATTCGTTATCGCAAAACTTCCGCCATGTTTATTTTTGTTAAGAATATTATCAATTTTAATGAAACCTTAAGGAAAATACTATTTCAATTCTAGTAAATTTAATTGAATCTCATTCAAGTATCTTAAACTAGACGGAGTGATTATTGTTGTGTATTTTCGGTCCAATTCTTAGTATTTGCTTTTTAATTTAATTACAAGGCTGTAATTAAAGTGAGTTACAGCAAATTGCGTGTTAAAATGGTTATGGTTTGAATACAATTGTAGACAAGTGATTGTTCCTAAAATTTATTAAATGTAATAAGATTTTGTGATAGATTCCAAAATCCATGATAAACGCAATATAAATTTTATTTCGATCTAAATATGAAATTTTGATGTTCGTTATTTTCACTAAATTAGATTTACCAATTTGAATTACTGTTTTCATATTTTGTACGCTTCAAGGCGAAAGTTTAAAAATCAAATATTAGATAAAATTGCAAGGAATATCTAAAAAAATATAAATTCCAAGTTGATAATTTTGTAAAATCTTTTGACTAATATGATATGCACACCTTTCCATCGTCACTTCAAATAATTATGTCGCATGCTTCACTAGCGATCTTCACATATGGACTCCTCTACTGCTTATCATAATTTTTGATAGATGGCGTTCGAGACAGACAACGTGGACAGTACTTCGTAGTGCACAAAATATGACAACTTAAGAACGAAATTTGGCAGATTTAGATATATATTACATAAAAATTCTCAAAATACTCACAAGATACATCTTCTGTGTGTTTCATTGTTCAGTGTAAGCCCTCAGATAGATAAATTGTAATGTGGTACAAAGTCAGTTAATTATTAAATTTTAATAAAATATTTGTAAACGAGTCATTATTACTTACTTCTATTTCATTAGTAATTATCTGAAACTATTAACATATAGATAAAACAAGTCTAGGCATATTGCGAAAGTACATAAATGTGTATGTGTGTGTGCGCGCGTGTGTATGTTGTGTGCGCGCTCGTGTATATGTGTGTGTGACATGCACACACTCACACGCTATGTAAGTTTTTAGAAAAACCTATATTATCTATATTTACATCTTTATTTGAAGGTTACCATATTGAATGTATTTATAATTCAATATGGTAACTCACAATGTTGTAAAGATGTGAGAAATTATAAAATAAACATACCAAAGCTAATTTGATTCAGCGACATATTACTGTTGGTTAAATAGGCGGCTTGATGAATAGCCGGTATTAGTTAAGGGTGTGAGAATGACCTACCATTATTCAATGTCCTTTGAGCACAATATAAATAGTCCTCTTACTTGCGGCCAGTCAAAACTGACGGTACGTTTAATAGTAGTGTCTAATTAACTATTTTATAGTTGATATTGAACCCTTAAGTTTAAGGAAAGACTTCGCCTTTCTTTGTGTTTCCTACCGTTTATATAACAGGCTATGCTCTGAGGAACTGTTTGACTTGATGCCAACAGTTATATTCTATGATCGCTCCGCTCGCCATTGTCAAAAGTCAAAAGTCAAAAATAACTTTATTTAAATAGACTTATTTACTAAGCTCTTTTAAATCGTCACAACAGGGAATATGTATCAGAAAACAAATAAATGTAATTATAAAGGCAATAGTCATAATTTTACTGGGTATCAACCGGGCATTTACTATTTCACCCCCACACGTTAGAATCGAAATGGTCTCGCGCTGTGTGGTTACAGAGAAAATTTCTTCCACTAACTCTGAGGTTGTGAAATGAAATTCTTGCAGAGGTTTTCCCAAAAGACTACAGCTTGAGGTCCTTCAAGAAAGTAGTGAAAAATTCTTTATGGTCGCCAACGCGTTAGTGACAGCTCTGGTGTTGCAAGTCTCCATAGTCTGCGGTGTCCATTTTCCATCAGGGTATGTCAGTGTATTGGTCAAACGATACAAACATGTAAAGTTTGATAAGATAAGCGGTAATCATCACAGATCAAATAATTTTGCGTTAAATACGTAACATCGTATACGTATGTATTTATCGGGGGATTATTATTGAACTCAAATGAAGAGATTCCGTGTAAACAACGGTAGGTAAAAAATGAAAAATATTTCCCATAAAGACCCATATAAAATTAACGCGCCGTTGAGGCGAAGCGCCATGGATAACTTTAAGACATTTTCTTTTGATTAAAATTTTAATCTCGCGTATAAAGGAATATTGACATTGAGGAACTGCGGTGTTTATTTAACAAACAGCCAGGTTGATTTTTGGGGGAATTACTTGTAAAGCCGGAAAATACAGATACAATTTTTTTTAAATAGTCTCGATGTTTCTGGACAAAGGTGTATAAGTTCTGTACATATATTAAAAGCACCTGCGCGTGATACAAAATTAGATTTTTATAAATATATTTTTTCGGAGTTTTACGGTAACGAATATTTACTTCGTTTGTTGAATTTTTAACTCGTTCCCTGGTGAGGCAAGTAAAATTAATTATCATCTGTCAAAATTATTATCTCTCTAATGAATTTAAAGTTTAATCCTTGAGAACTCATAATTTTTTCCAGGCTTAACGAGTAATAAATTATTAAAAATTGGACAATAAATTAAACAACATTCATATATATGTCGTGTTTATAATTTTGTTTTATTTATTTATTGATAAATTTATAATATTATCTTATACAAGTGACATCCCTGACGTAACAAGTTGGCATAGCGGCATTTCCCGTGAAATTGTAATGCGTTAGACCACTAGTTGAATGGTTGAATTTTTACACTGTGGCTTAAGCGAATGAACGGATTATTAAAAATGATGTTACCTAACTATAAAATACTTTGATTCCATGAAATAAAAGTGTATTAATCATTTTTACGACCCATTGCTTTTAAAAACATTCACAGATAAAATATGAAAAATATTTCACGCTCAAAAAGCTATAGGCTGTAAAATAAATAGTTTTGACATAGTGAACATAGCACACCGTACTGTATCCACCTATTTTAGTAATGTGTTTTATTACTCAACCATAAATTAAATCTACATAAAAATAAACAAACTTCAAGCAAAGAATCCTACGGTTGCCATGGCAACCATTAGGTTGTCAAAACTGAAAGCGTTTTTAAGACAGATATATGGTTGTATGTGAATAGCGGAGGGTATTCTAGTGTAATTAATTTTCTTAATACATTATTTTTCAACGGTCCAAACTCAGATCGTAACATAAGCAAAGCTGAAATCAATATTAATTTCAGTTTGAAATGAAAACTCATATTATCGGGGGACTAATGTGAGTGAAACCGTATAACAAAGTGACTTTTAATGTCTACAAATATGGTTTAGTTATGGAAATAAAAGGTAGAGTATTCTAGTACTGATATATAATGAAGTTGCAACTGCAACCACTTTTAGTTCGTTATTATTTAGATGACCAAAATGCATGGGTTTCTCAGATGTAAGGCCTTTTAACATTCGATGAATATATGCGTATATAGATTGTTGATGAGGACAAACTTCTCCAGGATTCATATCATGTAATACAATTTTCAAATTTTAATTACTGACTTATTTCTATGCTAGTAGAGAAAGTTTTTCGACAATACAAATTACGCAGTAACATTAAGAATTCTATAAGATTTAGATTTTCATTATTTTCCGAATTTTTACGGTAAGATTACAAGACTGTTCCATCACTGTTAAATTAGAATTTATGACTGCCGAAACTCTTTGATGAAAGAGACAGAGACATACTGCATTCTTCTACTATTATATATACTTTACATTAAATAATAATAAATAAAACGTGAATTTTATATACACTTGCTTTTATTTTTAGGAAAAGTTACAAAACGCTTATAAATAAATTTTTAAAAGTGAATGATTAAGCAAAGTTTTCCATGATAATTAAAATGGCTATAAATACACGGAAAACTTGAACACAGAGACAAAACTAATGTGATTATTTTAAGTGAAAAAGAAAACCTTAATGACCTTCTTATTATAAAACAACACTATAACTGCCTTGTGTTAGTTTCGTATCGATAAATTGAATACGCTAACTTCCCAGATTTGCTTTTTGTGATTCCGATAGAAGGTATTGATTAACGTCAGAGGTTGGTTAGCGGTTATCATTGCAGCAGTATAGGCGTAAAAAACTAAAGGATAACGATTTTTAAGCGTGTGTTTTGTATACATTAGTGTTTTAATAACGAAAGTAGGTATTTAAATTTGCTGTCTAATTGTTAAAATTATAACTAGCTTTTAAATTATTGTGGGACTTACCGCTCATAGTAGGTAATTTATTGTATAATTTCTATCTACCGTCATAACTTTCGTCTCTAAAATCATTACTGCGTACTAAAGCGAAACGTCATAATGATAAACAGTTAAGCAGCAATGGAAATATGGCGTACGTCAAAGTGAAAGCGATAGAGATCGATTGTACAATAAGGGGCATGTTGCACTGGCCGTGGTCACTGGCTGACTGCATCAGCGGTGTACCTCAGCTCTCCGTGTCGGTCGTCAATTCAATTGAATTCTTTATTTTGCGTTCCATAGTTACATAATATGAAGATCTTAAGACTAGTCCGAGTGTGATGTGTGTTTCTACCCGTAAATCTTTCATGTTATCGATGTACGCCCACGCTAACGGCCGTGGAGAGCGTGCACCACTGACGCAGTCAGGCCCACGGCCAGTTCTCGCCTGGTTGAAAAGTCAGACAATCAAAGGCCTGTAATTATGCGTATTAAGTCCCGTCTTAATTTGTGTTTTCTTCCAGTAATCTTCAGCAGTGTTTTCTTGCAGTAATCTGAAAAGATATTTCACTTAAGCCTAGGAAATTGGAACAAAATCCTGACTCGTTTTCCGAATACCTCCGTACAGTTGGCGACGTACAGCCGACACATTCGGGGATTACCCGCACCCTCCATCACGGGATTTTGGCGCTATTTCAGAGGTCCCGTAAATCAGCGGGATAGGGTATTTATTTGATGAGCCGTTGTCATCGCGCGATGACGACTGTTTTGATGGAGAGGTCTTCTCGCTCGAGGCTTTGTAAATGTGTTGGTTTTAAGAGCTTTCTTAAATAAAATATATGTTGGCTGACTCATAATAAATGTTTGTGAGGCCGTAACAGACAACATGCGCATAGCGAATTAATCTTTGGGTGAAGAAACTTTGGCATATTCAGTCCTTTCTGACTGCCATCTTTTTACCTTAGAAACCGCATTTCAAAAGTAATAGGTTGGAATTGATTAATATAAAGGGTGTGGTCTTTCATCACGATAACAACAGAGCACATACGTATTTAGCCACTCAGCAAAAATTAAGAGAGTTTGGCTGGGAGGTGTTAATTCATCCGCCACATAGCCCTGACCATCTTCAGATATCCACCTGTTTTAGACTCTTCAGAATTCTTTAGGCAGGGTCAGGTTAACATCAACAGAGGACTGCCAAAACTACTTGTTGCGTTTTTTTAATCAGCAGTTCCAAAAAGAACTTAGGTAGAGACGTGATCCCGTTGTTGTAGAAAAACAACGGGATCATGTAACCTACAAGATGGGAGAAATTAAATGTAAATTTTATGTACACTTTAAAAAAAATTCTTAAATTCAACCTCAACCTAATATAAGCGTTTAAAATAATTAAAATTACAAACCATGTAATCAACATAGATATATTCACTTGATGACGTAAATTTTAATGAAATACAAATTTAAAATAAAGTGATACTTACGAAGACACAATTACACCACAACGCAGGCCCAATGCGGGTTAACATGCCCGAGCTCGGGATACAAATTTTGGACACTAGGAATACCCACTAAAACTCCTCGGTAACTCCACAGTCCTTCACGGGGGTGACCTGGGTTCTGCCGCAGCAATTCACCAGGCCGCCCCCAGGCAGCCCA
Source organism: Acentria ephemerella (assembly GCA_943193645.1). Classification (NCBI taxonomy): domain Eukaryota; kingdom Metazoa; phylum Arthropoda; class Insecta; order Lepidoptera; family Crambidae; genus Acentria; species Acentria ephemerella. The sequence goes on along the minus strand of OW971886.1, from coordinate 915,334 downwards.
GCTTTACTGCCGGACTTCACGCCGAAGGAAATTGAACAGAGTTACTTGGACAATCCCAGACGTGGCGGCGTGTGAAATACGTGCGCGGGAGCCACCCACGCACGCGGCCGCACTTAGGACGTAGGAAGCCGGGCGATCACTGCCCGCCTTCTCAAGAACACACGTCTAGCATATACGAATCCTATTAATGTTTGGTTAGTCAGGTAAAATCATTTGTTAGTGTAGATAATAAACATTTGTTATGCGAACTAAGCCAGAAATACAATTTACCTAACAACTTGGAAAAATAGTTGGCGTACGTTTTTATTCGAGCAACATAAATTGAGCGTCAAGCTAACAATCGAAAACTACCCATCAAACTGGCTTTTTCGACCATTCCTGAACGCCGCAAACCGTATAACCCAATATAAAAATTGTCATTCTCCGTACGTTTTGATTTAAATTCAATTTATAATCAGTGCTCTAGTTTATTGTTTGATGACGTTCCAATATTTTGGGAATAAAGATGAATGGAAAATGTTTGTTGACAAAACAATGTCAGATCTAAGTGAGGTTAAAGGAGTGTTACCAGAAATAAAATTTAAACTTTGAAATGATTATATTATTAAAACAAGATGAGACATTAAGGTAAACATGAAATAATATCAATACAAGGTCAAAAAACACCTATAGGTGCAGTCAACGAATGTCCTGTGTCAGTATCAAGCTTCAGCGACACTTAAAATGCTGCACGAACGTTGTTAATGTGATAAGGCTTTAGTGTGACGTGCAGTACGAATAAAAAATCTAAATATTTAACACACCTAAAAAGCAAAGTTTAGTGGACTCTATTCCTTTATGATTTATGAATTTTCAAACTGTTTTAAATTGATAATTTTTCAACCCCAAAATCTTAGTCCAATAAAAATTTAAGCTTTTATATTTTGCATAATAACAACCTATACAATGGGAAACTTAACAGATATTAACAAGGGTTACAGTTACAACAGGTAAATTGATGAAAATAATCTAGCGGTGTTTGAAATGAAATCAATGTATATTTTAGTACCTAAATATTTGGTTGGTATTCAGAATTTAGATACAACTGAAAAGTGCCCGTATATCAATTTAAAAAACAGATATCAGCAGAAGAAAAGGCGTTTGTGGCGACGAATGACTAATGACCACTTAAAATAACGGTAAGAGTTCTTCTTGTAAAATAAATAACAGGCAGTGTTGAAATATTAGAAACTTGTATATTTGGTGCTGCTCATAGCAGCAGCACAAATACAGGAGGAGAAGAAAAAACAATGCTGCCAGTAGGCACAAATATGTCATTCTTACCATAAATAGAAATAAATGAACAATTCATTTATTTCTATTTAATATTAATAAAATATAATTTTAATATTCATGTATTGAATACTTCTTCTTGCTTACTTAGAAGCACGCGTGTAGGTCTACGGAGTCACTCATTTGCTGTCCCCAAGTCTCACGCACAAAAAGACATCGTAACTCCTTTTCTGTCGCACAGATAGAGCGTGGTCCTTCATACAACATGGGTTCTTTCAAAACAGGTGTGAAAGGTACTTAGGCCGGCTAGGTGGAGGTGGCTACGGCAGTATGTTGCATGCATTAGCTATCTTCGCATATATACTTCTACTGCTTACCATCAGGCGGTGTCAAGTCAGCTGTACTTTTCGAAAAGTGTCGAGCTGTACAAGCTTTTACAAATTTGTCAAAATAGTGAAAAATGCTACAGTTTTATAAGTGTATATATATATGAAAGAAACAAATCACAGTTATCACTGTTTACATTATAATGAAACGGCATTTTTTACATTTTTTTTAAATTATATTGTTTACTTATTTCTGTAATTCATAATGGCTTCATAATTTTGCATTTGAATGTGTACGCCAATATCTGAAAACAAATTGGGAAAATATTTTTGCCAAATATGTGATATATTATTGTGACGAACTCTGATGATTACATAGTATGTATTTTTAAAGAGATTATTGGTTTTAGTTTGTTTATTTAAAACTCTGTTTATGTAAACATTTCACTCCACATGACTGTACCGAGAATTTGGTCAACCCAGAGATAAATATTCCCACTGACCGACAGTTCCATTATTTTAATTACTGTTTCATTCAAACCAAAGAGTTTGAATGAAACAGTAATTACTTGCTTAAATAATACCTTTATTTTTTCCTAGTAATCCTTTTACGGATTTACCCGCTACTGTCTAAGTGATGGGCGCTTGTGGAGCTCACCTAGTACTTTATCTTAGTGGCACTGGGAATGCCCACTAAAACATTGCGGGAGTGATCAGGGTTCTGTCGAAGTAATTCATCCGGTCACCTCCAGGCAGTCCAGTTTTAGGTCCAGGCTTACCCATGGAAATTGGTTAGAGTTACTTGGGGAATCCCAGACGAAACAGCTTGTTAAATGCATGCGTGGGAGTCCGACAGACATATAATACCTTATTATTCAGTTACTATACTGTAAAATAAATAAGCCTACACTATTTATTCATATTTAAATTGCATGTAGGTCATCACTTAAATTTTGTTAAAACTGTATGGGGTTCTAATAGCAACACCTGCCCATATTTTGATAGATGTTTTATAAATTAGGATTTTTTATATTTTGAATTAATATATGTCTGTCATTTTACCTTTTACCCAACCTTTATTAATACTGTATATATTGAATATATATTGAAGACTGCTCAATACAGCCTCGATTTGCCTATTGAGCTGACTCATTCCGTTCATTGGAGACTCTTTAGCGTTCTGTGATGTAAATGATTTGATCACAAGTGAAGCGTTTCTGTTCGCCCTCAGCATAACGCAGGCAGTAATTGATGAGTGTGCCGATACCGGCAGTTGTGCCACATTTGTTTGTGTGATCATTATCGTGCAGAATTTGCATCAGAGCAATACGTGAATAACGTTTACATACAGTATATGATAGTGCAGTATGAAATATAAAATACGGAAAATACAACTTCTGTAATTGTCTTTTAAACGTCTCTGTGGTCTAATGACTGATGAATCTTTAGAGCTGGATGTCCTGGGATCAATTTCCACTAGTTTCATTTTTAATAGGATTCTATTCGTGCTATAGTGGCTAGTAACTGCGCCACTAAAGCCACGCAGCCTGTTACGCTCTAAGCTCCATTACGTTATAAGTATAGATCTATTACTTTTGTATTTTTATTTTTAATATCTTTTTTGTATCTTCTCTCCTTATTTTCTTCTATAGTAAGCTTTTTCACTGCAGGCTGCCAGGAATATATATCTCTTTTTGTTCAAGAAAGCGTATATACTTGATTGTTTGGTAACTGATGTAGTTACGTCTTTATTATCATGTCTCTTTTAAAAATTAAAGTTTATTTTTGTTGTTGAACTACAAGTTTTTTATTAGATTCGTCATTTTAATTATGAGTGTCCTTCGTTTTCAATGATTTCCCTTTTTGAACTGTTGTGTTAACATACTGCATTGCACTGCACTATAGTTGAATGTTCCACGTAGTTCGTCATGTGCTCATTATGCTCGCGTGCTGCAGATGTTGCGTTTAAGCTTCGAATGTTTATTCCAAATAAATAACTGAATTCGTTAAAATTCTAGTGGACAGTGAGTGGACCTCTTTATAGTTATTCTAAATATTGAAGAAGAATTGTTAGTTGGTATACAGACGGTTTCTTCACTATGACAATGACTACAAAGGTAGAAAACTATTTCTAATTAAAAAAAAATATATATTTGATTTGTCTAGAACGAACGAAGCGCATACAAGATTCCCGGTTTTGTTCCGAACGCAACTTGAACAGCAGTCTTTTAAACCTTTTATAAACAAACGAGATCAAATAAATAAATTCTATCAGTGTCCATTGTATATTTTTCATAGACTTGAAAAAATAAAGAGGTTCTCAATTTGGTTGGTATTTTTTTAATGTATAAACACTTACTATGAGTTTTCCGAACCGATTTAAGTGATCGTTTTTTGTTCGAATAGTTGGCACTTAGTTCCAAATAAATTGGATTCAGTTTGGCCCAGTAGTTTTTATTTTACGACGAGTAGTTTTTACGATACTTTATTTTTATGTAATCTAATATATAAATTGTAAGGCGCTTACACGAAACAATCCTTATAGCTATTCGTTGAGGTTCATTTCAATAAAGTAAAATAATTCAGTTACCGTCTTTAGAAATAATTGATTTACTCATAGAAAAGTTGTCTAGCAGGATATTGTGTATACACATAATAAATATATTGTAATTGATATATCATATCTTAGAATAACTAATAATATATACAAGCCTTTTAATAGTATAGTTGGCTTTAAACCATGTATTTATCAATATCTCTAGACCAAGCAAAAAGCATTTACTTATAAGATTACAATAAAACTGATTATTGGTGTGTCTCTAGCTACTTAAAAGTCGGACGTGATGTACATAGGTGTTATGTTTGTGGGCAACGGCACATCAAGCAAACAACGTGTTCAAGATTCAACTCACTTTATTTCATCCTCAACCTACCTACACATTTTATAATTTGGACACTGACAATTTAATAGATACCTACAATAGGTACGTCGCCTGGGCTATGAAAGCCAAGCAGCGGTTTCTTTATCCATTGCACCAACTACGAAACCAATCTAAATTATTGCCATAAGAAAAAAATATTTCCAGCAACAAAAACAGTGAACAAAATACAAACGAGAGAAAAAATATAAAAATCTGAATAAAAATTTCCGCGTTACTTTTTTGGCGCGCCCTTATTTCATACCAATTTGTACTTGTCACATTGCCTACGTTTTTGCACTAAAAATGTCAATCAGATGGATGTGCGTTTGAATAATGACCCGGGCGCGCCTGCTCGGTTGGCTCGACGTGACATTCTATAGTCGTGACATAGTACGGGCAACCAGCGCTTCGAAATAGTTTTAACTCTATCTAGTGGCTGAGACCAACTGGAGTGGCAACTACCTCAGATGTCGAAGTCGGAGCAGAAATTTTCTGCTTGGTTTCTTTCTTAAGTCTGCACACATAAGAATAATGTTCACAGCGATGTTGTGTACCGACAGTTAGAGGTAAGATATAGGCAGTTTTTTTGTGGTTAAGGAGTTCGGGTGTAGCTCGTTTTCATGTGAGATTAGATTAAATAGGGGAATCCCGTTAAAAATAAACTAAAAATTTGATACCCAACTAATAAAACTTGCTATGTTAAAGAAGTTATTAAATAAAGAAATAAACATTGAGTCTAAAGATTAAGAAAAAAAATATCCTATATAATTTTTGTATTTGAATATAAAACGCCCCAGCCTGAATCAAATCTAGACGAGAAAACCCTATAGCCTCTAGTTAGGGACACTAACTATCAAACAGCCGGTTGTCAAAGTTATCTATCGTGGGGTACTGGGTCAGAGAGCCTCCTCGCGTGCTGGATGCATTGGGGGATCGCCAGTCGTGTTCGATGCTATTGCATCTGGCGCGAACGGTGGGTTTCACAATGTGTACGGCCGGCGTACCCTGGCCACTTATTTATTCATGTCCTTTTCAGGACAGGGATACCTATTTGGCCAATACTCTGACACCGTGTGGCTGCCTTCGGGCATTGCACGGCCACACAATATCGTAGCCCTCACGTTTTTTGTGGGGGTCGGGGGCTCGGCGCATTGCACTTAGCGCTGGATCGCGAGGAAGAAAACCTCTCTAAAAAATTACCCTGGTGGGGCCCCCTCGGGGGGCAGTGGAGCTTCGGCTCGTGGAATGGCGGGCCTTCAAGGCTCGCGAACCGCCTTCTGTGGCGGTGAGTGGGGAGCGGTTGTTCGCTCGTGGCGCTTTGTCGCCTTTTGTCGAAAAGGCTGGAAGAAGCTGCTTAGTTTGGCTGCCTTTAAGGTGGCGGGCCGTTCAGCGGCCAGTGTTGGGCGGAATTGGCATAGGTTGTTTGGTGGGTACCGTGGTTATGGGTCAAGTGTTTCGTTGGGCTTGGCTCATGCACGGTACACATTAGGCAGAGCGGAGGAGTTGCGGCTATGCGTGGGGTATGTTGTGGCCCCGCGTATGCGTAATCTTCTTAGCGCCTGTGTCAAGGCCAGCGGACCTTCGGGTCGTAGTTTGGGGCTTTGTAGAGCCCGCGCTGCAGTCCGTGCCGTGGGCACACGTGTTGGTGTCCGTGCAACCCGACCCGGTTTTTGGGGACGCAGGGCTGGTTGCCGTGGAGACGTGATGAACCTCCGCGGGGGTCACTTCCAGCCCATAAGTCTAACCTCATTCCGGCGTCACCGTAAGGCGCGGCCCAGACGGGTGTGCGGCGTTTTGACTGTGGCGGGAAGTTGTCCGGCGGGACGAGGTATGGCGGCCTTCAAGGCTGCGCGCCGCTTTTATGCAGCTTAGTGGGAGCCTTCATGGCTAGCGGACCCTTCGCGGTCGGTGGATGGCCAGTTTGCAAAACCGGCGGGTCGCTTCAGGCGGCTGGTCGTTGGTGACGGTGTTGTCGGCGCCGGGCGGGCTCTTAAGCCCCCTGTGTCCCCGCAACGGCAACGTCTGAGCCCGTGGCGGCGGAGAATTTTCTGCCGGCCACACCCAAACGGTCCTTCTCAGGACCAGTGGACCTCTCCTTCCGGGGGGGTCGTGGCTAGCGGACCTGCAAGGTTCGCGGGGGACGGCGGTAGGGGGTGGGACCCTTGCCGCATTCCACGTCTCCGTGTGTGGGGAGGAAAGCCTGCGGGTTAGTACTCCATCCCTCCCGGGAGCGGCGGTGCCCGGAAACGGTCGTGCTGCGGGGCGGATGCGGACGTCTGCGATGAGCTCCCCGCGTCCGTCCTCATATGCAGCCTGCTGGAGAAGCGACGGTTTTTAGTGGGTAGGGCCCCCACTCTGGGGGAGGAGTCCCACATAACCCCGGCGCTTCCCACAAGCACCGGGGTATGCGTAACGCATTTTCCGTCAATAAAAAAAAAAAAGTTATCTATCGTGTCGCTTAAAACCTCTGACGCTTCGTTATCGAAAGAAAAATACCACTCGTCTTTGCTTTAATTTGGCTTTTATAAAACATTTAAGCATATCTTGTTTTTAACAATGTCATTACTAACAAACTAGAAAGGCCAACAATGAAATATGGAGAATTGCAACATGAGTGAGAAAATCTTTTATCATTAATTGAAGTTGTGGTAGAAGTGCATTAATGAGGGTAGTTGTTGATAATATACGCAACATGCCAGAATTAGTACCGGTTGACACCAAGTCGTCGATCTCGTCTGGCTCAGCACTTTCTTGAAAAAATCGAGATACAGGTAAAATGATGGCTTGATAATTAAATGATGGATGGCTTTTAGCTTTATCGGCACATTAATTGCAAAGCTCTTTGGCGTAGAAGTATGAAACACAATCCAAGCCTCTTTTCAGAAACTCATAAAGGAGAGAATACGTGTGCCAGTAAGGAATTCCGCGCTTTGGTTGTGTGACAAAGAAAGGAGTCCTCAAATCATTTTTAACAGTAAATAGTATTGTAAACAGTGCTTTGGAGACTCGGTTAGTTTCTTGTATGAAGTCAGGGTTAAGTGATAAATGGAAATCAAATCTAAGAGGACATCTATCCAAAACTTTGTGTAAATAGTACCTATTGAATTGTATCGATGTTTTAGGTCAGTTCTTCAGAGATAAAAGACTTGTAACATAGAGGACCCGAATTGACAAGTTTCGGGTTCGAGCCGGGTTCAATCTGCTGTAACGATACATCACCGAGATTGGATTTATTTAGTTTTTCGACCCTTATCGGGGTTCGGCTGTCAAGGACAAGTGATATTATTTCGCACAGATTTTCCGATGAGGCGGGTATAGAGGTTTTTTATGTAGTTTGATGTGAAAGAGAAATGATTAATTGGGGTCTAGATGTAATGGGTAGTGTACATAATATAACAAAATAGATAGGTACTTTAGAAACTTTACGGCCTCTTTTGTGATCGCAGCATACACATAATAAGAGGGAATATAATTTATATCGTAAACTTGGGATAATTTCCATCTAACCACTGTCCCAAAGTAGAACTGTTGAATTTCGATTTGGATTTGTTTTCCAGTACGTCAAGCTTGGCTTGATAAAACTTCAAGGCTTAGAGCATTCATTCTACAGGAGTGGCTATGAGGCAATCCTTTCATATAAAACTGTTAATTTTCGCCGATCGAATTTATATAGGCGGGTACTTATATATTAAAAAACCCAATATTTTTGAGCAAGAGTATCTTTGGTCCCAATTAGTAAGTGGATTTAATAATGTGAAGCAATACACGAAGATATGCGTTTTCAAATTGTAGACTTAACATACAAACATATATAACTATGTAAGCGAGAACTTTTATTTAAAATCAAAAGAAAGAACAGATTTGTTTTATACTTGATAGTAATACACTGTCATTTTATCCCGAATTTTACGAAAACGGGCATGGTGACATGAATTTATAGCGTGTAGCAGCCACAAGATAAGCTGGAGTGATTTAGTCGTCAGAGTGTTGTACAGAACCTAATATGTCTGTGCTGTTACGTCTTAACGTCGACTGGCCGCGTTTACACCGAGACGAACCAGTGTTCGTCAAAAGTTAATTTAAAAAAAACTCAATTACTAAGTTCTTTTAAACGGACATATCAAGGAATGTGTATGAGAAAAGTAAATTAATACAAAAGTGATTATTCACCGGGTATTTGCAAATTGTCCCACTATTCAAATTTAATTTAATGTTAAATTAATTATACGAAAATAAAAACTATGACTAATCTGTATATTCCCAATTTTTCCCATTTTTTTGTTGATTGGGACCATAATTGAGCACTGGCAAGTAAAAGCCCAGCTTTTTAAGATTTTGTGGCAAAACAAAAAACCCCCAGAAGCCTTCAGTCTGTATATTACTATCATTCTAATGTTTTACTACCCTCACATCAGAGGGCATGTGCATTTTGATTATCACTAAACGAAAAATGTATAGGATTTGAAAACCCGCATGCTAAGCGAGGGCTTATGTCAAACCTCATACATTTTTAACATTTAGCGATTCGATAGTGATTACCGAAATGTATTTTGTCTAAGCCAGTGAACTTGGCTTGGCTGGACGTAGGCTTGTCTAAGGTTCCGCCACGTATAATATTCCGCTTTCCACATCCAGCCAAGAGGATGCTCTACTAAGTATGATAAGTCGTGGTTTCCATACGAGAACCTTCTTGCACCGATCATCAGTTCTGGTTTAGACGTGAACGATCTACTGACACTTCAACTTGTTACACTTCTACTTGAGTGATGTGGTCTAGTGGTTGAGACCGCTATTTCAGATTTGGAGGTTCAATTTTAGTGAGTGGCTGAAACTTTAGATCGTGAGGTTCTGGGTTCAATTCCCAGTGGAGCCGGAAGCTCAGTTTGGTTAGTGGTAGTGCTTATTCTAAGTCCGCATGGCAAGTATTGCCATCTTTCCTAAATCTGCCGCCATAAAAATAGTGTTAACATAATTGTTGTGTTCCGGCAGTTGGAGATTAAGGTAGCCAGTTCCTCTGTGGTTGATGGTGTTTGTGAGTTCAGTTGGCTTCTATCTTCGGTCTTATCCTCTTCTAACATCAGGTGAGATGAAGGTAAAGAACTTCCTCATTAAGAATATAAAAAGATCTACTGCTACGTTAAGTACACGAATAGCCAATTATAACAAGATTTAAATGATTAATAATCTTAACTCCCCAAGGAACTAGAAATAACGCAAGGTGATTTGTTTGACGGAGTCAAAGTGACGGAGTATATTGCCTAATCTCGTGTGTAATGTAATAAAGTCATACTCGGAGACCGTTCCGTTATTACACACCAACGAATTTTGAACATCTCGTGTTAATAAAGTTTAATTTACATTTCGTAAATTATACACAGTAACGAGAAAAAGTTCGTAATGATAATTACAGCTAAGGTTTTGTCTGCCTACCCGCACTTACACTTTTAAACGGTCCGGCGTGTTCGAAGGGCCGTCAGTCTGTCTATGGTCGCCGAACGTAGAACAACGTTAATCTGCCAGTTTGGCGTCATACTAGATATCTTGTACCCTTAAACCCCGGATCTCCAAATTGGAAGTAGGGGGTTCAACCACTTGACCACAGAAGCAGAGGCGATACAACGATCTGCAGGCCTAGTCCAAGTTACCGTTCGAGCATTATGTATTTTTAATGACACGGTAACAAATAATCTCGATGGATGCGGAGACAGAGCCTTTTGATCGTCGTTTTTCCTTGTATACAATTGAGATGTCTTCGTTACTTTGTAATAATCAGGACAAAGCATTATTGACTTTAAAACGCTGTATTACGTGCGACGAAGCGACGAGTGGCACGAACACGTCATGTTCCAAAGAGTATTGAAAATATGAGACACCAGAGGTCAGGCGCTCAAAATTATGCTTAAAACAGCACTCTATTCTACGTTTAAATACTCTTTGGAGCGTGGCAGTTATCTGTTTAGACGCAGAGAGGTTATTGCATTCGAGTGGCTCGAAGTGGCTGTGTTAATTAACACCGTCGCGAACAAAGGCGAGGCTCGCGTCATCTGTCACGTTAATATTGATGTCAAGTGATTGTCCAAGAGCTTGATTGGTTTTACACCAAAGAAATTGGTAAAGGTCTGATCCATATAATAATATTAAAAAAGTACAAGAATTTCTGTCTCGCTGTTAGTCGAAGCCGCTAAACAATATGTAATTAAAAAGATTATACTCCGGAAAAATAAAATCTTACAAGAGATGCGATAAAGGCTTTCTTTGCCAAAACGAAGTTAACGCGGGTGAAACTGTAGGAGTACGCTCACTGTAGACTTTTTTTAGTAGCTTTTTACCTAGTACAACCAAACTAGTACAACCAAAGATATTTTAATACAACTTGTATTAAAATATCTTTGGTTGTACTATTTGTATCTGGCTGGTTTTCATGATATTAAAAAGGTGACATTTCAAAAAAAGAATCAAATTAGAAAAATTTTGTTTCCCACAATTTTTCATTTATTTTTCTTTCTGTCAAAATGAGCAAATCAAATGAAGAAATTAGATACATTTTAAACTATCTATTTTATACTATCTAATGCAGGCTATTTTTGAAAAATTGGCATTTAACGACATTGCTGAAGAACTGGCAATTGACTACAAAACAGTTTTGACCCATTTGAAAAAAGCTGGGCACTCAAAAAAGCTCGATATTCGGTTGTACCAAGCTCACTGATAGAAACCTAATGAACCGTATACTCATTTTCTATTCTTTATTGAATCGTAATGAAACGTAATGACCTGTTTTTGAAGAGATTAATAACTAGTTATGAAAAATGGATCACTTATGACAAGAACATGCGAAAAAGATCGTGGTCAAAGGTCAGTTAGGCTTCATAGACTGTGGCAAAACCTGGGTTCACTCGCAATAAGGTGATGCTGTGTCTAAGTCTGCGGCCGGAATTGATTGATGGAAAGGATGTGGTTTTTCATCACAATAATGCTAGCTACTCAGCAAAAATTATGAGTTTGGCTGGGAGGCGTTAATGCATCCGCCATATAGCCCTGAGCAAGGTCAGATTTCCACCTGTTTCAGTCTCTTCAGAATTTATAAGGCAGTGTCAGGTAAACATCAAGAGAGGGCTGCTAAAACTACTTGTTGCGTTTTTTTTATCAGAAGTCCCAAAATTTCTACAGCAACCTACAAGATGGCAGAGAGTCTTCGAACAAAATGACACTGTAAATGATACTAATGATACTGTAAATTAATTTTGAAAAAGAATTTCATAAATTTTCATATATAATACCAAGAGAGTTCTTCCTCAACCTATTATTTTTTATTATAATATCGCATTTAACTAATACTTTGCAAGGAAAAGTCAATAATGTTCATTATTTTATGTAAATACAACCAAAGCGTGAATATCTGCCGTTGGCGTATCGAAGTCACTTCATTTAATTAATGAATTATAAGCTAAGTTCGTTTCGGTTCAGTCGAATTGTCTATTCTAAGAATGAACCATAAATCAATTGTATAATTTATTTGTTGAGTTTCTATTGTTTTGCTTTGGAATGTATTGTTTTATGCGATTAATAATCAATTAATTGCACGTCCACTTGTTAATGTAATATTATTTTGCGAAACTTTAAATTGTTTTCTTTGGAAAATATAAAGTACTTATTTAATGTCTTGTAATTGTATTTTAATTGAACGTACGAAGAGATTTAGCACTAATTGAGGGCGTATTAAGGCTGTTGAGAGGGAAGATAAATAATCCGGAAGAATTAAATCGCGTGGTTCCAGATAGCGTTGAGGAGCGCCGGCGCTGGCCAAAGTTGTCAGCAGTGCTTCACGGAAGTACTAACCAGCTGTAAAGGGCCCCACTGACGCGGCTCGAACGTTGCACTATCTTGATAGAATTTACAATGACATACAGCGAGATAAAATAAAAAGAAATACGTAATAGTCTCTCATGGGTTCCTTTAAAAGAGGCGTGAAAAAGCACTTTTTAGGCCGGCAAGGTGAGGGTGGCTAGGGCACTATGTCGCATGCTTCACTAGCTATCTTCACATATGGACTCCTCTACTGCTTATCATCAGGTGGTGACCAGTCATTTGCTGAGATTTTTATTAAAAAAAGACATTATTTTGAACAACAAATAATTTGAAATTTAAAAGAATTTAAAAAATTAGGAAACTTCTGACGTTGTATTATTTGCCTTTTTGATGTTTTTAAGTCAGTTTTCAGTCTTTTTTGATACTTATTTTGGATTCATTAGGGAAAAGCAACACTACTACAAGCCTCAGTCATTATTAAGTGGACTGATATTTGTCGCTGCGACATAATCACGCTACAATACTCGATACGTCGCGAAATACAATCCAGCAATCTGTAACGCTTCCACAGTACAGTACTAATAGCAGTAGTTTATTTGACGTTTATATGTCAAACTACTGCGACAGACGTGCAGAAGGGAAACTCCTTTGAAATTAGGTGAAAATGATCTCTCAAAAATTAAAACCTGAGTTTCTCATCTGATTGGTTGGCTCTACTTGAACTGCTCTTAACATCTTATTAAAATATGTTATTCAATATTGGTCGTAATAACACAAGTGGTGTCAGTTGTATGTCATCTGTTTTTCAATCTAGCCTGAGAATAGCGAACAAGAAACTTAACAAATTTTGTTATAATATTACTAAAAAAATTGATAAGAATTAAATTTAAAATTAAATAACTTTTGGATGAATTTATGATATCCACTCAATCAATGCTGCTTCACTCGTCGTGTAAAGAAAATGACAATACTTTTATGTTTTTTGCTGACTATTTACAGAGAATAGTCCCCTGGTTAGTTTTACGAACCGATGTATAAAAAGTTGTGAATAAAACTATACATGACTGGTAGGGTTGCCGCTTACTTCCTTAAACTATTCCATTTATAAAAAATAGTTTTACGTCAAATATTAAAATCATAAAACAGAAATCACTTTCAATTTCTTGACTTATTTTTGACAACCCTACTGATCTTGATTCGTGTCGACAAAAGGCTTTCTGCAAACTTTCTGCGCGCGGATATAAAATATTTAATTTCTGTTGTTTTCTACACTGTGGCTTCAGTATATCTTGTGAGATATATTACCCGTCTTAATGGGGAATAATCTCAGTGTCCCAGATTGTTTTACAATAATATGTTGTGGCTGGGCACTGCAAGCGTTATCTGAAGGAATAATATAAATAATGTAAACACATTATTCAAAATAAATAATGGTTTTAAGTTATAAGTTGTGCAATAGCTAGTTATTTGGCTCGGGTGGTAAATTGCCTGTGATCAAAAAGTTACGCTTGACAAAATGGATTGTATATTATAGCCATAATTGTAACCTAACTAAATTAGTTTCTTTGTTTGAATATAAATATAAATATGTAGAGCAGAACCTCTTTTAAAATGTGGGTAGCTAAGTGACCTTGGGTTTTGACGATGTGTCAGGATAGAAGATCATTATTAGACAGGGGTGAAAAACTTTGTTCCGATGGTACTCCCTTTCCCAGGTGGGCCAAGCCACTTCTTGGCCTTGGAGAATCGAGCAGTCTTCGATTGATTTTGCAAAAGTAGCCTATTCTGCGTCGAAGCCTCAATCAGCTGAACCAAAATTGGTTTTTAGTGAGTATGTCGGAGCCGGAGTCTGATCCCAGAGAGTTACCAAAGCTATTCGCATTCCTCAGCGCAGCCCCTTTCATCACTGAGTGAGTGTAAGGGCTCTTTCTCTTTCTTTCTCACCCAAAGACAAAGAGAATGCGAGAAATCTTCTATTCACACTTACAGATTATTTACCTAGATGTAATATTACTGAGAGTAATTTTGATAAGAGCCATTTTGACAGGTCTTATGTTTTTGATGATATGACCAGTTACATTTGTATAACTTTTTTCTTTTTATTAGGGTTGTCAAGCAACTACTCATTCTGGATAGTTATAGGATAAATTGACCTGGTGAATTGCTCGTGCAGAACCCAGGTTACCCCCGTGAAGGGCAATGGAGTTACCGGGGAGTTTTAGTGGGTATTCTCAGTGCCGCTCTATTGAGGTACTGAGGAGCCCCACACACGCCCGTCGCTTAGCCAGTGGCGGGTAGGTCCGTAAATGAATTCCTCCTCGTAACAAAAAAAAGTTATAGGATAAATATGATAACATAAATTTTTAGTCAACACTGACAACAATAGTTTTTATAAGCCACACTTGATCAGCTATTGTCTGTGGCAATTTTTGACATAATGTTTCCAACAAACTTCAGGCTCTGTTAAAATGAAGTTACAATGCACAACCGTTTAATACTTTGAGAAAACCTAGATTTTTTAAAAAGCTAACTTTTATACCTTTTATTAATATTCACTCAATTTTCCGTCTGCCTGCAACTGAAGCAATCATTGTTCTTTGTATGGGAACTTTTATAGAAATTCTGTTAGTAATTCAGTTCTTGCTCGGTATTCTGTAGAGTAGCTAGTCTCATACATCATGGTGAGGTTTGATGATTTCAAACAGTTGAAGAGACTCATTTCTATTGAATAAGAAGATGAAATTAAGTCCATATTATACACTGCTAAATTTATTTGCTTGCTTATTTCTTTTTCATTATTAGGTGCAAGCCACATATATTAGTTTTATGGGTATTTGAAATCAAGGCAAAGAATAGTCTCTAATTCAAATTAGCCCCTAGTTAGGGCAGTGCTTCCACTTTACAGAAGATATACATATACATCACTTTCTCTTATTGAGTTAGTCACCAGAGGAAGCATTTTTTGGAAAGTAAACTCGTCTCCGATGTCGTGAACTTTAAATTTTCTATTTATTTATATATTATAGTATCGATAAAGTACTGTTAAAGGTGCTACGAGTGGCTATAGGCTACAGTAATCGTAAGGTTCTTTGTCGAACTTATGGCTTACCAGCCTCAACATTCTTAACTATCAACATGAACTATACATTCCATATTCTATGAGCAAGATGTCATCTCGCTCCATCAATCAATTCGTTTGATAACTCTTGGACAGCGATCGATCAGGCAAATTGAATAACGTCCTGTTTCAATAATCCACTGGTCGCTCTGTTCTTGCCCAGTTGATTGATGACTGTTTTGCACTTCGTTGGGAAGCAAACGTCTTTAGTTGTAAATGTGAAATTTGAGGGTGAAGGAATACACGTAAGGCTTACACCATCCCTCGTAACTTAAGACCACGATGATAATTGACAGCTGTCAAGTCGAATGGGCTCGTCTGTTTATTGAACCAATACCCGTGTTGGAATCACGGTGAGGGTAGATCGGGTACACAACATAAATAAAATATACTTATTTATTAATAATATATTATTTTATCACAAATTTCAATATTCCCATTTTAATTATTCCGAATGATTCGGAACTTTGACTATCAGTAATATGACTTATCATAAATTGTATTATTAAAAGCCTTAAATTCAAAATTACTTATCTATAATAATTCAAAATATCATAAATATGAATTTCGACTGTAATAAAAAAAATCACACACTCACACCTGTTTGATAGTACTATGAGTCTGAAATATTCGGATTCGGAGATTGAATCCGGGATCTCTGGCTATTGACACTTATTTATAGTCGAATATATAAACCCGAATAAACATAAGCTCGAAAATCAATCGCCTTGTAAAACTGCTTCAATAAAGCTAATAAGTTGCCTGCATGCTTGCATGCTTGCACGAATGCAGGCATGCATTAGTATGCTCCTCTCCAGGAAGAGCATTCTTTCCGCCCTTGCGTAACAAAACTCGGGCAGTCTCCGGCTTTTAAGTAGCACTCTAGTATAGGACAGACAAGTATTACGGCAGCAAGACTACAGCGAGCGGGTTCCAGTTTCGATTTGGATATCAGATGTTTTAACCTCTTTTTGATATAAGTAAAACTCTCTGAAACAAGAAATTAAGAATTTCGTATTTGACGCCATCACCACACCGGATTTTCAATTATCGGTACTATTTAAAATATGTATTAATGATATTCGGAAAAATTAAAATTTAAAAATGTTTTTGTTTGTTAGGAAATATTGTCTGATTTGAAGTACGGAATTAAAAACTTTCTGAAGTTTTCGGTTTTCCCGGGCAGATCATTAAAAGCTTAAGAGGCTTTTAATATACCACAATATAGCTTTATTTATTTAACAATTAACAGTACACACAAAGACAATTAAAAGCTTTACTTCCTCTTGGAACAGCTATGTTTTATGTTATGAATAAATAATTTAGATTACTACTTACTTGATGATAATCTATAATCGATTTTTGTCCCGCTTTTGTCAGGAAAGGTACTAATGACGATTTGCCTACCCTCTTTAAATAGTTGTGTACTCATTATAGTTTCAAAATGTTACATCACAGCGTGATGCATTTCATTATTACATTTTTGTGCCATAATACAAATTTATTCGTAATGCTGAATATATATTAAAATCTAAATAGAATAGTTTCAGTTAACCACAGAGTAGTAACTACGTAGCAGTATCACAGTTGCTCATGCGTTAGAGACAAAATCCCTTTCGTTGTGAAGTTGAATTTAGCAGTTTCCGCTATAAATGGTTTGTTTAAACGGTATTTTGCCTTTTTGAAATGTGAGCTGAATCACTTTTGAAATCTTAGTTTAATTGTGTGAATACGAATAGTTTTTAATTGTCATTAAGTTTCTGCTTGCACATTGGCGTCAATATATTACTATTCTTCGTTTAAATTTTCCCGCGGAAAATTGATGTCCTTTTAAACATTTCATTAACACAATTAAGGTTGAATTATTTATTAATGAGGATGTTAGATTATTATTTAGTAAAACCTTCTTTTCATGACACTCAATCTACTTAAGCTTTAAGAACTGTACATTTTTCTATATCGCACAAATACGTAGAGCCAAGCTTAATAATAAATATGAGACCTTTATAAAGAAATGTACTCATTTTAAGAAATTGCGCATGGCGAGCGAGGCGAGATCCTTAAATAACACTCGCCTACTTTGAGCTAACTAAATCCTTTTAAATATTACTCTGGCGTCTGAAACATGTGCCTAAATGTTCATACGTTATCTTGGGATACGCACGTGCCCCAGGCTTTGGGAGAAAAATGATGCGTTAAGCAGGATACGTGTCCCCATGAATAATTTAACAAGGCTGTTCACCTGAGATGGGCGTAGGGGACTCCCCAGTTCTGAAGACCCTTTTGGAATACGTTGTACATTGCTGTTCAGTTCATTTGTTCAACTTTTTTAATGCTTGACTATTTTATATTAAAGAATGTCAAAAAAGACCATTCGCTTAACCGTCAGTGGTAAGCATCGGGTATTCTTAAAGAAAATCACTTTATATTGATTTGGATAATTTGCTACTCGGACAATTTGCAAATACCCGGTTAATAACCACTTAAAGCTATCACTATTACTTGTGCTTTACCGTTAATTATATTTATTTATTTTTCTCATACATATTCCCTGTTATGAACATTAAAAGAACTTAGTAAATAATTCTATTTAAATAAATATATTTTGACTTTGACTTTGACTTTATGTGTTAACCTTAAAGTAGCCAAGAGATACATTTCTCATAAGTTTTGTAATTACACTGGCCAATTTAAAACACACACAGGCACTGACAAACGCACACAATTACAGCACACGACCACCTACACAAACTAGTTCACACACACATATTCAAATATGAGTATCTGGTATCGATTGTAAGTAGAATACCTACATCTGATAGATTTTAAATTAATTTTTACTGATGTTTTTATTTAAAGTTTTCATGATTGTTTCTCAATGTAAAATAACTGTGAAATAGAGCAAAAGGCCGCTCGGACAAAATAAGTAAGGCAGAGGGGATTAACCCAGTTTTAAGACAAACTTTTAAACAGGTCTACCACTTTATAAAATTATAAGAGATGCCCCCAAACTATCTTAAAGCAAACAGTGGCTGTCAACTACAACAGTAGTGAGACTGCTCTAGCTTCTGTCCTTACATTGCCAGCTTAACATAGAAAGTATTTCTGTTTAGCGATTGCAACTTTTTTTATCTTAGTATATCCAAAAATAAGCTTAGAACTAAAAAATAAAGTATTCCATGAACGATGTAGAGCAAGAAAATATTTTTTATCTCTATCTTAGTTCACAGTGCAATGAAACAAGACATATTTGTTAACTGTAAATTTCTGCTACCTCTGTTTTCGTCTTAGATTTGTTAACGCGCATACCTAAAAGTTAAAGCAAACGTTTCATTAATTATGAATAAAAGTCAAGTGCTATAGTTGATGCTTATTAATTTTTTCTGTTGGTTGTTTAAATTATAAATATCAAATATTCGTCCCTTATCCACAAGCGATGTATGCTAAACTTAGCAAATAACCGCCATTTATTCTCTAGTTACTTAACTAAGATCTCCTAAGCGCAAAAGTTTTATACGACGTCACTTCGTCTTGCGTCTTAGTGCCTCTTAAATTTCATTTGCTTCGTGACGGTGGTAAGTACAGCGAGCAAAGCATAGTTTCATAGCAAAACCGTCCTTGTTACAGCTGAATAAGATCAGTTTGCAGACAAAGTGTTATTCCAGTATATTTTGTTTACAAATTTGTTGCAAAGTGACTCTTATTACAAATATCCAAGGTTAATAGTTTCTTTTGCTTTTATTAGTGACTATTTTGCTTCTTGTTTCGACATGTACTTTTATGGACCATCAAAATAGCAAGCCTTTTAATTACGTAATTTTTATGAAGTTAAATTAATTTATTTAGTCGACACATTATAGATATTAGTGTGATCAGTTTGAACGTTTGTTCACGTGTCATGGATGATCGTATACTTTATTGTACATCAACCAATTCAAGAAGAGAAATACACAAAAAACTATTAATTTACTAATCTAAACTACACTATTAACTACTAACTATTTATTATGTTTCTCATATTTATAAAGATAGATAGATAGATAGATAAAGTCTTTATTTCCATTTCTACATCACACACAATCCATCCAGACACTACATAGGTTAAAAGACAAACATTTTATAATAAAGGTATCAAAGACCTTTGTGTGCGCTGCAGAAGTGCAAAAGGGTCGCAACTCAGTGACTAATTTTGTTCACATCAGGATGTGAACAAAGCACTGATATTCTGCTACAACCCGAGGGCTTTTTAAAATTAAAATTATAAATAGAGAAAAAACAATTAAATATTAAATGTGTTTACATCAATATAACTTAGATGTGTGAGATATTAGATAAATAAAATAAGATAAATATTGTGTATTTTTAGATAATAAGAGTTTGTGATAAGTAGTAAGCTACGTAATAACAATTTGAAACCTGATAGTATAATTAAATGTCTATTTATCAATTAAATAGCAAAGTCCACCACCGAGTACCCCTCGGAATACCCAAACGTTGTTGTTGTAAGAGAAGTGCTTTAAAATGTTTTTTAAAAGTAAATTTGGATGTCAACAATCTTAAAGGTGGAGGTATGTTGTTCAAACATTTGGTAGCTAGGTAACGGAAGCTGCCAGTAAAAACCACAGTCTTGTGTGATAAACATATAACTGCCTCTATTTCTTCGTTATCTATGATAGTATCCATAATGATTTGGGATAGATAATAGGCGTGAGTGTGAGAAATATTATAATTAAAAGGTGGAAACTGTTATTATGATTACGATATAAGAATATAAAAAAACGTGTTAAATAAAACAATGCCAAAATTTAAACTAAAAAATTAAAAACGAATTTTTAATACTATCAACGTACATACATGCCGCCATTTTGATTGCATACGATTGATTTATGCAAATGGCCGGCGTTGCTCATATTACCAGGCCCAATTAACCTCTGTGACAGAAATAAAATAAAATATTTTCGGATACACTCGTAATTGATTGATATTTATTCGGATTCTGAAATTTGATTAGTTTACGTCGATGATGACTTGCTTCAAATGTCAGTGACTAAAATAAATTCAGTTTTGTGAATGTCATAACTGTTATAGTCCTATATACCAGTTTAAATACAAAATATTTACTGCATTAGACTGACAGTATCAGCAATAGAAGCTTGGGCGTGTCAAAGAAACAAGATACAAGCACAAGGTATTGGTTTATGAGCGATTTCAATGAAATATAGACTTAAAGTTAAAAGAAATTCGTGTACATCTTGTACTGCACGACTGAAGCCGTAGTGAGCGGTTACAGCCTTTCTATATCGAAGTAACACAAGACTTTTCTTAGAACAATAACACTAACAAATCCGTGGAAGCGCAGAAGTACAGCGATGTAAGGTACCGAAATCCCACACTTTATATTTAACCATTAAATCTTTTTAATGGTTAAATAAAACAACTCACAAGCAAAAGGATTGAATTTTGATTGGATCATCTTCATCTACAGTCTCTACAATACCACAACTGGGCGCAGGCCTTGGGAGAAACATATGAGGAGGTTGGGCCATAATATAGCCGCTTTCTTCCACCAATGCGTCTTGGTGGAAGAAATCAGCTGTAAAACCAGATAAGCTCGAGATAATTAATTGACCCATCTAGAGACCAACCACAGCGAAAGTTGCTTTGTTTTCTTTATCAAACCAGAGCATTGGAACCACCACGCCAACGGTCTTCCCTCATGGCTCGAGCGCCCTGGACACTCTAAGAGACAGCGGGACACCTTCCCTGGAGGTGATGCCTGTCTATTAGAACTCCTCCAGAGGCGAATCGCCGCTTAAGGCTTGAGGACTTTCCAAAGTTCTCGCCTCCTTAAAACCCCGGTAACGCTGTAAAGGCCATCTGCGGTCAACAGCATTAACACAATATTCAAGTAACTAAATAAGTAGTATTCATTCTGGACTTAATTTAATTAAAATGGTGCGGGCGTCGGAACGCTAGTAAAGATATAAGGAGTAATGTATCCATTGGTGGTTACGATCTAACAATAGAATAATCGGCCTGAGGTGTAGTAATTAGTGCCTCCAAAAGCACACAGGTCATGTGATTACAATTTTTTAGATGTCAAAAGTTGTTTTGTTTTCTTGTTTCTTGATCGAAGCCAGAGAGATTAAACCACAGACTCGTTTAATCAAATCTCAAACTCGTGTAATCCAAATGCTCACTAGAACCTCGTTACTGAAATTCGAAGGAGGGCCAAGAATCTCTTCTTGTTTGTTTCTGTAGTAAAATCAAGTTCTAAGTCAGTGTACTAAATTCTAAGCTAACTACACTATTTGATTCTAAGCTGGAAAGTTACAGCTTAAGCTAGATATTTGATCCGGAAAACTGGTTTTGAAATAGATTGAAATTTAGGCTAATGCTTAAAAATATACACAAATCCATAACTAAGAGTGGAATCGTCTCGTTTTCATGCGAAATAAAAGCATATGTAACGATATCAGTAATACTTTATATGACATTTAATATTTTATTTATTTATTGACTAATATTCATTTACTTTACTTTTTTATATTTCTTCTCAAATGAAGGTATTTTTATGTTTGAAGGTTTTTTTCATTAACTGAGCAGAGATAAATCAGTGATAGAACATCACATATTACTGAGATTACTATGTGTTCTACTTTTTATTATATGAAGCTAATTTTTCAATCTAGTTGAAATTCTTAACGTTTTCAAGTTGAAATTTATTGATTTATTAATTAAAAAACCCACAGCGTTACATTTAGGTACTTTAGTAGATACTTTAGGAGATAGTTCATTATTACAATAAAGCCAATTACAGTTTTCCCTTAAATTAGCACATATAAGTACTGATCGCACCAAAAACAATATTTTACCTTTGCTTTTTTTAATATTCTGTACTCTATAGTGAAAACTGACATTGACATGTAATCTAATTGGACATTTGTCAAAAGACAGTGACCTTGTGACCTTTGTTTAGACGATAGGTTCACCCGGTAAATATACCGCCATCTATCAAAAGTTATCTAAATTAGAGAAAGAAGAAATTACATTTTTGAATAGCATGTCGGTTTTAAGATTTCGGTTTCTCGGTCATGTCGGTTTCTCTTTACTGTCTTCTCTATTTTTTTAATTTTACACCAGCCCTGTATCAATTAAACCCCAACCCTTAACCCCCTGTTGAATTTTACTTAACTAACGGACACCTGTATATTTTATATATATAAGAAGAATACCTCTTAAATTGTAATTATTTTATAAAATCAACAAATATTTCTTTCCATTCAAGGTTTGTTATTTCATCATAAAGACATTTAATATTTATATGTATATGTATGTTTTTTGTGTATGTATGTTTGTATTTATATGTGCCTATTGTCACGGGTGGTGTGGGCCTCAGAATCACACGAGCCTACGTGCGCTAACCAGGTCGATAAGCGAGCGAAAAGAGTTCTGATATACTACTCTGAAATTCTTAACACGTAAACAGTTTTGTGTTTTGACAGCTCACATCAAAACTGTCACAATCCGTTTTTGTAATTCATGTTACGGAGTACGCTTTCTGTTTTTTGTCTGTCTTGTATTGTTACCTTCGGCATTAGCCCGTGAAGACTTGTCGCAAAGAGTTAACATACTAACATTGTCAAGTTAAATACAATCTATTCAAAGTTGGAATAATAAAATAAGCTCCCTACTAACATTTATAACAAGAAAGGCCTGGACAAATAATTTTGTAGAAAGCATACTACGCTTAGATGGTAAACTCTACCTTAGCCTTAAAGCTTAACTTACACTTTTGCTCTTTATTACTTCTGATCTAATATATATACGTACCACTGATCTGCAGTGTATAGACGTCTCATTGCTAAGCATTACACGGGAGAACCATATGAGTACTTGAGGTCATTACACCACGCCGCTGGTCCAAAGCAGCTTAGTAGACAAAAGCGTTTGCCGTTACAAACAAGATCAACAGTTCAACGCTTTTATCAAAGCACGGAGGAACTAGACATAATAATTTTAAGACAACTATGCAGAATCCCAATGAGATCCTTTAATTGAACTGTTATGTACATCTAAGCAAATTTACAACTAATTTTTAGTTACAAGTCTCTAAGTCCTTCAATACAAAAACGCTCCGCTTGTTCATATAGCTGTAGGCTAAGTCAAGGTTTTGCGCAATAAATATTTAACTGAGAAAATTTATGGCTTCACCGCTGTTTGAAGGGCGTTCACTTGTAAATTTGCCGTATGTGTATTAGCTCAGAATATTTGATGTCAATGTCCTTTAAATAATAACTTCACACTTTAACTTTTCATCCGTACCTGCCCAACAGAGATAACTTACCCACCATTGTTTATTATATACGTTTACTACAACGAGAGCAATAAAACGCGTCTTAATTATTATAGATTTATTAGCAGACTGATTGTCACACATACATTAACGACTTACCCACTTTACACAGTAATATCTGTATTCAGTTATCGAGATAAAATTATATGTAAAAGATACACGTTTAAAATTGGAACACTCCAATTTTCACATCTATTTCTCATATACGAGTATCGAGCAGCCTTAAAAATATTATTTTTCCAAAACGTATCTGTTTAGGCGAATATGTCAGTAATACTAAAACAGTACTGTGCTGGTTTAAATTAATATGAGATCATGGTAAAGCCTTTCATCTCTTTCCTTTTCCTTGGCTATACATCAGCGACCCCTCCAGAGCTTACCTCACAGTGTTTGAACTAATATCACAGGCTTAATATTACGTTCGTAATCAAATTCCAAAATTAGGGGCAAATTAAAACCCTCAGTGCTCTGTGCTATGCAATATTAACGCACTTAGTAAATGAGTCTATATAAATAAAGTTATTTTTGACTTTTGATATATATTGGAGCTGTCTGAAATAAACTGTATTTTATTTTTGAGTAGCCACTTGTTAGCATTGTGAGTGCTCAAACATACCGAAGAACAATAGGCACCTTTAACGCTACTAAACGTTGGTGAGTTGGTGAGGTTACACCTTTCAGGTCACAACCAGTTTAATTTTACATGTTTTATTATTTCTCAACCTGAGCATCAGTGAAACTCTTACTTGATTTAGGTGATAACATCGTGAATAAAATCACGTATTACTCACACATATGAATAATAATGGGGGAACACCATTAGTAACAGACCTCGAAGACTTTCCTAATCTTATATAGATTGAATACTCTTAAGTTTACCGTTAGGTTTATTAAATACAATTTTTTTTTGTGTCACGCATTCTCTTTTTTACGTTGATGAATTATAACAAAGAATGAAATCAAGACTGAGCTATTATAAGAAGAAAAGAATAAACATTATTCATTAAAATTTAATTAAGTCTTATTCCTAAGCCATCTTGATAAAGTGCCAGTACCTCTTCTTTTGTGCTGTAAATTAAAAGGTTAAAACCAAGGGGTTTTAGTCGACTTTATTAATAATAGTTAATGAATAAATCTTTCGTGGCTGACGGGAATAAGCCGCTATTGATGTCTTTGAAGATGGATTGACTAATGTAATTATGTTCGGATTTAATTTAGCTCAGTGTTAATACTCTAGTATAGCTTGATTTGGTAATAAAGTGAGAAATACTTTGACGACTTACCCGTTATTATATGATATGTCATAGTCCATTTTTGATGTAACAAGTATAATAAAAGTGCGGAAATGAAAATTTAATACTCGACCGGTCCGTTACCCACTAACACCGTAGCCGCTACGCGCGTAGCTTGCTTATAAATGACTACTGTAGCCACTACGGCGTAGCCTGCTACGATTGGAGAAGTGTACGTCGTAGCCACTACGGCGTAGCCTACTATGATTGGAGAATGTACGTCGTAGCCACTACGGCGTAGCCTGCTATGATTGGAGAAGTGTACGTCGTAGCCATTACGGCGTAGCGTTATATACCATATTGTGCGACTTAGACTTTAGGATTTCTTTCTTACCCTGCAGTTTGCGAAGAACTGTAATTTATTAGTGGGGAAGGTATACTATTACTACATTGTAATATGTGCGAGTGTGTGTGCGTGTCAGTGTGCATTTATTTCGTATTAATGACCACTACATGGGATCTTGTCTCCTGTACTATTGACAAAATGCTTCCTTTTTATTATTGCAGGGTATGTAAGTGTAAAAGAGACTAAGTTGGTGTTTGTCATTCAAATAATACATTATGAAGAATTTGCTTTAAAGATATAAGATAACGCAGAGAAATCGATAAGTAATATTAGTAGGTAACTTTGAACTCATCATAGAAACATCTGGCAAACGACCCCTAACTTAGTAAAAAGAGTTTACCAGTCCGACCTCTCGACCAGACGGCCGTAAAATAAAGAAGCCAATTTGCCACACAACTACATGCTGCCAGTAAACCTATATCCAAAGTTATATGTTGTATTACAAACTTTGCGGCTCTTTAGCTGGCGGGCAGGCGGGGAGCTCTAATATCAGGACTATTACGACAACAAGCTAGCTTTGCCATTTTTGCGGAGCCTTTACAATTTGTGGGACAGCACCAGCGATAATATTAAACTATATAGGGGACCTAAGACAAAGTAATATTAGTCTTTTTATTAGTTTTTATAACTTAAGTTAACTCCCGAAATTTTCGAGAGGTCGACATGAATGAACCAATAGCAAAGTTTTTAAATCGATAAGCATTTTGTATTTGGAAGAAAGTAGAGATGGTATGTTTAAAGTAATTTGTCTATATTTGGGGTATCAGTTTATTTTGGATAATAAGTCTCTTTCCCAAAATAATTAGGGTATACCGGAGACAAGGTACAAGTAACGAGTAATTCTTATAAGAATGTCTAATGATTGACTTAAAAAGTGCAGAATTTATATCATAGCTGGCAGTGTCCTCAGAGCCAACTATCAAACAGCGCGTGGAACATTTGAACCGATAAAGTTAACTGGCGATGTTCTAATGACAATAGGACAATACGCTGCCGCCATGATTAAAATTAAACGACTCGGTCCGTACCGCTCTATTTGCGATAATTACTGCTTGGTATAGAGCTGTCGGTTTGTAGAAATGCATAAAGTTAAATATATTGGAAGCGGACGAAATATCAACCAAGAGGGAGATGAAGAGATAAAAATTGTTTATTGTTTCTAAAAGTTTTGTTTCAAACGTTTAATTTGAGTTGTTTTCTTAACTTGTGGCTTACATTTCACCTGTTGGTATGTGATTAAGGTCGAATTTTAAGGGGGTTACACTCGAATTTCTCAGCCGCAACCTCCGATTACTGGATCATTAAAAAGCTTTTAACGTCATTTTTATATATACTTATGTAAGATGGTAGCTAGACAGGTGGAATTCGCCCGCCGGACATAGAAACCTGGACCTTCAGATATTTGGTTTAATATAAATGATATAACATTTCGTATAACTAATTCTTATGTTTCGAGTTATTTTCAATTATGAATCAATATATAATATTTAAAAAAAACGAACGCTTCTATATTAAAAATTTTATTTGTTTTCTGTATTATATTGATTTATTATTAATTTCGTAATGAATAAACTATTATATACAACTACATGGTTCTTTATACAAACATAGAAAAATAAACTGTGCAATTGCTTCCATAAAGAACTCTTTTAGTAATAGTTAACTAAAAAGACTATCTTTAAATAATATCATTCATTTTGACAACTAATTACAATAAGTCGTATATGGTTAAAGTGGTTGACTCAGTTTGATACATATGAATTCTACTACAAGTACTTTATCTTGAAGCCTGTCTATCCTAAGGTTTCCTGGAAGAGATCGCTTTTAGCGATAAGGTCGCCCTTTGTACAAAATTAGTTAAAAGTTTTTTTTTTGAGTATATATAAGTCCCAACGGCTCGAGATTTGACATATCCACTTGATAGCGAAGCGAAGGCAAATGCATTTTTGATAGCAATGGTGATTATCAAAGGACATGTTAACAAGGAGGCTAGTCTCGCTTGCTAATTTGGATAACGGATAACATTTATCTAGACATAACAATGTTATAACGTTATCTCGTGGGATACAGTGTTTACACGGCTAAGCAACATTTCATATATACCAGTATCATTAAGTTAACTGCCGAATTAATTGGTGGTGCGGTGTGTTGATAACCAGACATCAACCGTGAATATTTATCTGACCGAACAAACAGAGCCATTAACGACCAGATAAAGGATAATGAGAAACAGGTAAAAAACAATAGTTATTCATACTTTTTGCTGAGAAAAGATCCCTTTTAATGTTGTGCTTCTGACCATCGGCTTGACCATTGGTCGAGTGGTCAATAACTTTGATGTAAAGAAACTCAAATACGGACTTTACGATGAAGAGACGTCTTGTGAATTTAAATTAGAATCTAATTTAAAGATGGTATTTTGAGTAGATAGGCTTTTTAGAACTGTTTTAAATATTTGGTATTATAGATCGATATGCAGATCGTAAAGATGTCACTGTACGAACTGAAAGAAGAAATCGCTCGCCAGCGTCACCATAAACGCTATCGTATATTATGTTATTTTAGCAAATACCACTTTATAACAATATTTGTAAGTCTTATTTTTAAACTGTGCAAATCTTTGTCTGTTTTTAAATAATTGAAGCATTATATTGCGTACTGATCACAATATTGATATTGTTCTTCGAGATTGTTGTATTGAAAAGTTTTCCTTACCAATTTCAAAAATATACTTAAACACGGGAAACGGGTTTGTTATTATTTCTCCACCAATTTAAGCATATTTAAAACAGATGATTATTAAGATTAATAAATGATGATTACCAAGATTGAAAACATAAAACTTTAGGCGGACTCTATTAATAACTTCTAATTATTCTGATTTAGCGTCTCACTCTAACGTTATGAGGTGGATCTCACAATATCTATGCATATGACCCTCAACACCAATCTGGAACTACTGCGTATTAAATTTATGCTCACTCAAGCACTGTTGACGCGTCTGGCACCGGTACTTATTGCTAGAATAGATATCGAATTTACATACTTGTGCTTGATGCTAACTGTACAGCCAAACTTACCCAAAAGTTAAGGGATAAAGCCTTCTTGTGGTTGATGAACGCCTGTAGGAGCGTTACACGATCCAGAAAGAATTAGTTCAGGTGCCCACTTCTTCCTAGGTCTTTTTACCAATTATATTCTAAATATCTTGGAAACAGTAATTGAAATGTTAAAATAAAAAGAAATGGTTGAAGTTTGAAGCCAAAAACTAATAATGATTTTAATTGTGATCTTTACGTTGCTAATAATATCATGTACATACCTCGAGACAATTTAAAAAAGGTCTGGATTGACGTGATGCGCAAAGCAATAGATAACTTTATTTTAAAAATTAGAGGTTTTGGAGAATGAAATTTAAGTAAACAACTTTAAGAACCTCTTGCTTAAGCTTATCAGTCTATGTTAAATTATATCAGATAATATATAAGGGAGTGTGAGCATATAGTGATGATAATAACGAGTGAGGGTATCTATTTCAAAACTATCTTAGCCAAAAAATTTAAATTAAAAGTCTATAAAGATTCGATTTTAGTCGTAATAATGATTTATTAAAATGCGCTAGTTAGACGGGACTTTGTCTATAGTTTTCCACAGCTGTAAATATAATAATGACATTGATTATTATAAATTTTTGAGCCTTTTCAATAGACTTAATAATAAAATAGATAGAGTAAAATATAACGTTGTAAATAACACACGAGTACAAGAGCGTTTGGCTTTTGTTTCTTGTTTTTATTAAAAATTAATTAAAAGCGAAACGATGTAAGTCGCGTTCGGATAGTGTTTAAAGGAGTTCTGAACAATAAATATTTATGTATCAAGCAATTAATACAAAGTGAATTGTGCCGTCTTAGAAATAACACTGATTTCACTTCAATGACTCTATCTCTTATTACCAAAAACGTCAATATTTTTTAATTATTTTAAATTTTGAAATCTTGGATATAAACATGAATTTCTGTTGGTTAGACTCGCTTAAACTCAACAACGGCTTCATCGATACATAATTAATCGGGTCAACTAGTTATATATTTAACAAGCTGACCCAGCATAGGTTTTCCGATTTTCTATATAAATTATTTCTACAAATCAAAATACTGGAGAGAGCACTCTTATGGTCTAGCTGAAAACCTATTCTCAGACCTATCAAATTATACACAAAAATTTCATGTAACTGGTCATTAGGTTACGAAGGAGTTCGATATGCTTGCTATCGAAGTATATAAGATATATGTGTGTTTTTGATGTCTGTGTGTGACTAATATTTAATTTTATTCCGTGATTGAAAAACTAAAATTCTAACTTTGACAGGTTACCTGCAGTTATTAATTGACATCACTATTTACCTAATAATGTAAGAGTTAGGTTATCGTCAAAATGAGAATATAAAGACTATTTACCTTTGATTAAGTTTTTAGTACCCTATTAAACGTGTGTCACGACCACTGATTTACTAAATCTTTGCATGAGGTTAAGTAATGCATGAGCGGTGTTTACACCCTACGACTCATGAGTTAATGTAATTTTTTGGTTGACGATAAATTAATCAACTATGCGAAAAAACTACAATATATGAAATAGCACGATTATATAGCTACCAGAACTTGATAAGGGCGAAGAAACAAAGCAATATATTTTACCTGTATTTAATTTCAACTGAATTGAACCGTCTCCATCGTATTTGTCGTCAGTTGTCAAATTGTATGCAAGCGACAGCAGCGCCTCTGTTGGGTAGTATTGGAAACCATTTTTTGTTAAAAACGATTATCAGCTGAACACAACTACGATCGATACGTTTCTATACATCGAGAATTTTCGATCGTATTTACGTTATTTACGTTATTGATTACTCACACTAGGGGTAGCGATGATTCGAATAAATTTATAATATCTGCCACCAACTGACTGGACCACACAAACGTTAAATTACCTTTTTTTCTTCAGTTTCTCATAAAAAAATCTTAACGTTAATAGAACTTTTTAATTAACTTATT
This sequence comes from Acentria ephemerella, assembly GCA_943193645.1. Lineage (NCBI taxonomy): Eukaryota > Metazoa > Arthropoda > Insecta > Lepidoptera > Crambidae > Acentria > Acentria ephemerella. The sequence goes on along the minus strand of OW971886.1, from coordinate 884,840 downwards.
AATAATTAATTATTAACTTTTTAATAACTTTAATGTATTTATATTAAATATATTAAAAAATTATATTTTTGATACATATTTATTAAATCTATTAAAAACACATTGTACCCCATTGTTTAAAATATTATACGACACCGGAGACTATATTGTAGGTTACATTTTATCTTATCTATGGCAAATAGTTACCATATTCTAATTTCCTATCTATTTAAAATTGTGTGATTCTCCCTCCCACTTTCCTGATTGTTTTAAGTCTCTTTCAAATATTAATCTGAATGCAACAGTTAAAAAATTACAAATTTATTTCATTCATGTCGTATCTTATAAAAGACAAAGGGACAGAAACATGGCGATGTACCGAGAGATGTTTCTTCCAACAATTTGTTTGATGAATAAGTAAGAGATTACTTTGTTAATGGCCCGGGCGAGCCGGGTTACCGGGTGAGCCGGACATTAGATACTATGGCCAGTGTGAATTTTTTAGTGATCCTTAATAAATAGCTGTATATTTTCGGAGAAATCTAGACACATTTTAAGTGAAATAATTTTATAAAAAAAATTGATATTTTTTAGATATGATAGTACATTTGTTGCATTTGTACATTTGTTAGCGGAATCAACTGAACATTTTCTAGTACAGAGACTGAGTAGAAAAAGTTTTAATATAATCAATTAAATCTTAATTAAATTTTAAAACGGGAACAATTTGCAAATACCCGGCTAATAACGACTTGAAGTCACTTGTCATACCTTCAAAATTATATTTATTTATTTTTGTCATACATATACCCCGTTATGACGATTTATAACAACTTTGTAAATGAGTCTATTTAAATAAAAATATTTTGACTTTGAAAGGCGCGGGTCGATACTAGAATTCACAAAATTAATTTAATAGAGAGAAAATTAAATAAATCTCTTAAATTTATCATAATTATGGAAAAAATAAAGTATGTCGAAAACTATAGCTTAGATACTTTAATGAGTACTTTGAGTTGCAGAAGATAACTTTATCTAGTGAACATATAATGCATTTGGAAGATTTAAATAAATAATCGCAATCATCATTCAAAGTCCGACTGCTAGTCTTTCATTAGTAAAATCTAAACTAAAACTGTTTTAACTATTTATATATATCATTTTATATAGAAAAAAAATCATATCATGAGATTTTTTTATCTATAAATAAAATAATCACAAGTTTAGTAAAAAATATTTTTTTTTAATGACCTTGGTGCCTTTGCGCATGACTCGATTTAGCCTGTCTTAGAGGGGGCACGGCCATGCCCCCAAATACAATATACAAATTAATAACAATAATAATAATAATGGATATGTGGAGGGTAACATGCGATCATACCAGTCGTGGTCTCAACCAATGGTCTCGTCCCAACTTCTATTCGCGGCCTTCTGAAGAGATTAGGACTTGGTGAAGGACCATTGATTGCGAGGGTCCAGCGGGCAGTCTTGCTCGATAACGCCAGAATTGTCCGCCGATTCGTCTCTCTGTCGTTCTGATCCTCGGCCGTATGGCCTCCTCGAGCCTTCGAGGGATTGGGAAGAGTTTAAATTGATTTTTAAATAATAATAATAATTTAATTTAATTTTAAGAGGAGATTCATTATTGTATGTATTTAAAAATATATCTATTTTCAATTACATACAATAATGAATCTCCTCTTTGATGACGCGAAGGTCAAGAATAGAAAAATAGGTATTTGTAAAATATTCATAGATGAGCTAACCTGGGAATTTCATATCTATTACGATAGCTTTCATCTTTAAAAACCTCACAATGATAAACAGTTAAGCGGCAATGGAAATATGGCGTACGTCAAATTGAAAGCGATAGCGATATATTCAGATAGACAATATGGGGACAATAAATTCATCGTCAAATCCAAAAGTAATTATCAAAATTTCGAAGTTATTCCGTAACACACATAAAAACGATTGAATCATAACCTTCTTTTTTCTGAAATGGGTAAAAATATAACCGATCTTATGCGGGATCTATTACATTTATTTTACGTTAATAGTGCAACACTGTAATGCATGCGAAATAAATTCTGGCCAACAATAGAGACAGCTAAAATTAAGAGGGCCTGCAAATTACCCACTACGTCGAGAATGGTTGCAGGTGACGACTGTAGCCGAATAAACTGGATCCTTGTTGCGATTATGGTTTCTATTTTAAAGTACAGTAGAGGTTATAGTTGCGTGACAGCGGCTTGTGTGTTGTCGTTACCAAAGAGGTCAACAATCACATACGAAATAGGTAAAGCAGAACGTTGGTTTCACAGTAATATATTGGAATACGATTTTCATATTTAGTTTAAAGAGAAAAGAAATATTTCTGTATTCAACTGTTGTTAGTGTCTTCACCAATATTCGGGCTAATTTACTATAAGTTTTTTAATAAAGTGAAAGTCAAAATATCTTTATTTAAATAGACTCATTTACCACGTTCAATTAAAAATTATTTTAAAATTAAAAACTAACACTAGTATGCATATTCCCAATTAACCCTACTAAACGGTGTCCCAAAATTAACGCAAGATTTGAATTAGCCGCCATTTATGCAGTACAGTGTTGACAACAATAAAAACAAAATAAATCGACAGTTGACAGTTTAGGGTTAGTAAAAATGGAGCGTTACGCAATAGAACAACGTGTCTTCATTGTTGAACAATATTTCAAAAATAATGAATGCTTGGCGGCCGCATTTCGAAAATTTCATACAAAATATGGTCGGAATAGTGTTTTAACTTCGTCAACTGTGAAGAGATTAATTGAAAAATTCCGAGAGACAGGATCCGTGGGAGACGCCAAACACACTGGTCGTCCAAAAACAAACCGTTCAAATGTCAATATAGAGGCAGTGCGTGCGAGTGTCGGTGACAATCCAGGAACCTCAATTTGGCGTCGTGGACAAGAATTGCAAATTCCAAGAAGCTCTCTACAGCGTATACTCACTAAAGATCTGTGTCTCCATGCTTACAAAATTCAATTAACACAACAAAATCACAGGGCTACGTCAACAAGCCCACAACCACGCGTGCATTAAAGGAGGAGATTCAACGTTGCATCAACGAAATTCAGCCACATTTATGCAGAACGGTCATGGAAAATTTCGACAAACGAGTGCGTATGTGTATGCAAAGCCGCGGAGGCCATTTGCTCGATGTGTTATTCCATAAATAACCCTATCCTATGTACTTTATGAATCAATAAAAAAATTACAATCAAAAGACTAAAAACTGTGTTTTCTATTTAATTCAAATCTTGCGTTAATTTTGGGACACCCTTTAGCACTTCGACGAATTAGTAGCTGCAGAGAAGAAGCGGCGCAAGAAACTCTCAGCCTTTAGTATTTATAATGACTTTTACAAATTACCTATGTCATTATTAGTACAAATATATACGTTTTGCTTTATAGTGAGATTGCACTAAAAAGACGACGGACGAGATAAGAAAGGCGATTCCCACCATGATTTAGAACTTTTCGAGGAGTAGTTCCGTTAAATATACGGACTAACTTCCAACTGCCAACTGCAGTTCAGAGGCAATCCCAATGAACCAACTGTGCAGTCCGATTACAGACGACGTGCAGTAGTTCTTTGTTAGTCCTTTACGATCATTTGTTTATGGTAGTTGTGCCAAATACATTCAAACTAAAATTTGGCAGATAGCAGTTGACATGCAGGGTTTCATTTCATCAGGTTACTCATGTTTCCCAGGAGTCTTACAAGCTTACAAGCTATTTTGCAAGCGGTGAGTGTACGTGACGCTCGCTCAGCGCCAGAACAAAGCGGCACTCCACGATAACTCTATTGCCCAGTGCGGGAGGAGTGAAATAAAGATAAATAAATAAACAAAATAAATCTCACCTGAGCCTGGCAGCTACATTTCCTCTTTTACCGTTTAACACTTTTTTACACAGTTTTAGAGTTACTTATACATTGTGTACTGGCAAACTGTCTAAGTGTCTGCACTTCCGTTCTGTCTGTTTCCGTCTGCAAAACCGTTCATAAGCTCTGGCTTAAGAACGGTTTGCATCTGCCTTAAGAGTGGAAATTAATAACAAAGTCCAACAATGTGCAGAGTTTCGTTTTTGCAATGATCTTCGACCCCATAGATTGGTTGGATGCAAATGATGTAATAAATTAAAGGACAATTTCACTTTAATTTTAGTTCTGTATTTTTCAAATATTTGTTGGCAAAGGTTTACTAGACTAGAGTTGGAAGCGAGTTACACCCGGATTACCCAACCACAGAGGAACTGTCTGTCTTACCTCTTACTAGCCGGCTGGGCTTAGAAAAACTAGCATCAACATATTTGTTGGGCACAGACCTTTCAAAATTTATTTTCCTTAATTTTTTAACTCTCAAATATTCCATAACAGGATTACCCTAATGCGGCAGACAAGTTATTTAACTTAAAATTACTGACATTAGTTTTCGGGAGGAACACAGAGAATTTCGGCCATAACACTACTACGCGAGCCCAGAGCGATTTTGTATGTAAAGCTGTTGCCGTAACAACCATGGATGAGTTCGAATTACTCATCCAGGAGCAACTATGTTCAACTGTTATGTTCAAATGTTACAACGAAAGTTCCTTTTTTGTTATCGAACCCAGCGTGCTTGTCAACCAGTTTTGCCAACCAAAACAGTTTTTTGTTTTTGAACAAAAAAGATAAAAATATTTAACACCAACCGAGTAACGACCAGTCCCCACGAGTATTATACCTCGGACTTGTAGAGCTGAAGAAAGTGATCTCAACCACAGACAGGCTTTGGACTCTAAGACATCGCGGTTTTTGTGCAGTTGCCACAAGTAAACTTACTCTTCATAAATCAAAGTGAAAAAACGCACACTTTTTTGGAACGCTTTCACAAAGAGGAAAATTTTCTTCAATATTTTCTTCTTAAAAATGGAAACCCCATATCTCAAGTATTACCTTTTTAATGTTGCCTGTATATTTATAAGGGACAATAAGTATACAGCCAAAAATCTGTCGTAAAGTGTTCCCGATAACTTTGATGTGCCTTTTATTAAGATCAGTCTCGAAATTCATTTCCTCTTGTATCCGAACGCAAGTTACGTAAAGACGTCCGGTTCCGGTGGTAGTAATGGTGGCCTTTCTATCAATTGCCGCTGTTCTGATTTGTGGCCGGAAAATTTTAGGATGCTTGAAGCTGTGTGAATTGCTAGGTTTTATACAGACTTTTCTATTGGAGTAATATGAGGAACGATCCTTTTTTGGGTTGTCATATTGAAAATGAAATATTTGAGGATACAGTGTTGATAATATCGGCAATTGATACAAGAATTGGAATCTGGAAGAAACATTTTACTTTTCTCAGAAAAATACACAAGTGTGTGTTAACAATATGTGTAGGTACATTTATTAGTTTTATATTTTTTTGACGGGGTAGCTCTTGGCCTGTATCTGACCTTTTGCTGTGAAGATAATGCCGAATATGGAAGCAAGTTATAGCCGAACTCCTCCATCACAAAGAAACTGTATATCTTACACATGGCACAATGTTGACATAATTGTTATGGCGGCAAATTTGGCTTGCTAAATCTCTAGCAAGACATGCGAACATATAAAAAGTTCTACCACTAACTAAACCGAAAGTTTCTGGACCTTCAGATCTGAAGTAGATGTTCTCAATCACTTGACCACAGAGGATGTAAAATTCTGAGCAAAAACGATTTTAATTCCTCCTATGTACCGAAACACAGTGCACTATAGAAATAGACTCCCGATTGAAATAGAAAAGACAGTGACACCTAAACAGTTGAGGACTCTCCAAGGTTCTCGCCTCCTCAAACCCCCGGTAACGCTGTAAAGGCCATCTGCGGCCAACAGCATCAGTCAGTCCAAAAAAAAACCTAAGCAGAATACCATGTACAAATCAAGGAGTGTTCTTTGCTACCCAGACACTGACAATGAGTGCCAATGTCTTTGAACACTCTTACACGTCAATCCATACCTTTGTATATCCCACACTCTTCGAACAGTACTGTGATGACCTGGTCGTAGACTCATCGTGTTTGACGCTTCTCTTTTTCTCTCCAAGACAGGACTAACCTGAGCCAAAGTATGACTATTGATTTGAAACCAAAATTCTGGTCGATTAAAACCTGATCATGCTGTGATGACATCAGCCTCATCAGTTTGAGATGACGCACAAAGCTATTTAAATATCGTTTCCATCAACACTTAAATTGTGGCACGATTACAATAAGTGTTCACAATGGTTTGGAACCTTTACAAATAGGATGATACATTTCTTGATATTTTATATAATAGTCTACCAACAGAACTACCCTACCACTTAATAGCTCAATATAGAATATATATTGTTGCTTGTCTTTGTAACAGCTGGCTCAAAGCCATTTCTTGATATCTGAACGCAGTTAATTTCGAATTAAATGATGTGCCTTCTAGAGAAACCACTAGCTTATACTTCCACAAAATCTATTTAGTTTTCCAGGTGACAAGGAAAAATGTTTCACTTCAAAACCACGTAATATTTAAATTTAAGTTGCACTATGCATAAAAGGTAGAGATAACGAGGACAAAGTATTTCGCTGCCCATTGAAAACAGCGAATAATAGTTAGGACATAATGTTTCGAGATACGAGTTATTGTATGCAGTGGCACAATAGGCCTTAGATGTGTTAATTTATCTGCGAAATTGTGCCGATATTGTCATGGTGATAGCTTTTATCTCAGAAGCTAGATTTACTAGTCCGCTTAAACATTAATGTCACCGAAGCTCTGTCTATAATTCAATAGCTGAGATTATATAAGCAGAACAAAGCCTCTTTGATGATGCATTCGCAGTGTATCAATGTGAAGGGAAGGATGTTAGTAAGGGAGATGAGTGCATTTACTAATCGGTAGAATGTTAACGCACTAGTGTCATCAAATGATTTCTTTTACGGCTGGTGTTTTGTTTAGGACTGTAATTTTAAAGGTTACATAGTCAAATAAAATGCCGCAGAACATAATGATAACACTACCTTTATTATTCATCGTCGTTTTTTGATACACTGACTGCCATTTGGTCGAGTGGTCCCCTGTCTACTTAGCTAGAGATGCCGAATCAAATCCTGGTAGAGGCAGATTTGTTACTAAGCGTATAATAATATTATCACCTCCCTTCTCAAGCTGATTTTAATGGATTCTATTGCCATTCTTTCACTTTAATATTTTGGATTATATATATTTTTTATTGACATAAATAAAAAAAGATTCCTCTATGAAGCTACACCTTTGTGTCTCAAAATCAAATTTGAAGTTAGTAAAGCGTACGGGTCACGTACAATTTACATAAAGGTAATTTAGACCTTCCAAGTTACTTGCAGCTCTCAAAGTGCCCTAGGTAACTTAACCATTGCTAAGTGGCATTAAAATGGTCTTTGGCGCATGGTAAATTGGGATGACAGAATTACAACTATATTTAATGCTTTTAAGTTAATAACCACTTACATAAGTTAAAGTGACGTTTTGCTTAGATTAATTGGAACATAGTTGGATTGTGGCAAACGTACATAGTTTGGATTGGATTGTGATATTATTTGGATAAAAAAGTAGTCGATGTATGGCTAAAAAAATCCAAAAGGAGACCTCTATAATAGGAAAATTATTTATTAAACAATTTATTTACAAACACAAAACCACGGGGTATCACGGGGTGGGACAAAAGATTAAAGTTTGTCTTGATTGTACAAATTTGAACCTTTTGTATATAGTACGAAAGATCTTTAAAAGTGCAAAACTTTTTTTTAACTAAAAAATATTCCTTTTCTACGACAAATAGTCTTTTATCTCCAAAGTGGAGAGGTCGCTCGTGGCAATACAATAAAATAATTACCTATATACTTAAGAAGGGAGGTCGGTCAGTTTTATTAAAGAGGTTTGGACCTCTTCAAGCCAGATAATAAGCCAGAGATTGGTCTCTGGCTTATAGTATTTTTTAAATTCGTAATTTATGGCATCCATGAGTTTATTCAAATCTACGGAAAGCGTTTTATTCTGTATGCTTTTAATGACCAGACAAACAAGAAAAGAAGTAATATTTGTTTGGATATAGGAAGTAATTGATCTCTGCAGTAACTCATTCGATTTCAAAAATTTCTTTACCAAAATTAAGGAAAGGCCTTGGGGAAACCTTTGCCAGTCACGATAGTTATGTGAAAAAGTAGGTTAGCATCGCGTTTCATATCATTGCTTTTTTAATCAAGGATGGAAAATAAGGCTTGGTCTAAGATCTGATCATTTGGTCAAATTTTTTAGCAACTCAATCGGTTATTTTTGCTTAGAACTGTGAACAGAAAACGGGATATTAATAGTGTGACTAGTTTGACACATAGCAAAACAAAGATTGGACTTAAAATTTCTGTGATTAATTTCAGAAGAGCTTATAGGAATGGAATGACTCAGGGTACGATACAGGTACTACCTGGAGAGCCTCTTTGGATGCTGGTTCCCATCCCTCCCATCCAAGGGCGGAAGCATGTAAGGGGTGGTTCGTCAAATCCAGACGGAATACCATATGCAAGCACATTTAAATCAAGTAGACTTTTACATGCTTCCAAGATAAAGCTTTCTAAAAATCTCTGGTAATGACCCCCCGAAGAAATACCCGGATTATATCATTACAGTCAGTTTCAGTTGGAATCTTATGAAGGCTCTACTCCTTATTTTTACTCAACAATAAATTTTTAAGATTCTCTTTTCATAGCCAAGTTTGAAGCTAGAATTCTACGACGTATGCGAGTTTCATGTATTTAAGCTCGTAAATTATTATCAGTTGGTAATGCTTGAGTGACATTTTATTGTACGATATCCATACAAGAAACGGCACTCTACACGCGTTCCCACAGGGTAGCGAGGTTCAAAAATCAGGAATATGTTATTTTCCTTATTTTTATAAGAATTATAGAAGCTGATATGTTTTTAGTCCCAAAGGGAGGCATGCGTTGATAAAAATAATAGCATAACCCTTTTGCATATTTGTATGAGTTTTGTATGACATAGCACGATAGGCGTTCAACTCGCAGGGGAAGAAAAGGGTCGACTTTAGGAACAGCTATATATAAATCAAGATTGTGAATAAAATAACTACTAGATTGCTTTTTATTAATTGTGTTAAGTGTCAAAGATTCTGTTGATAAGTTATAAATATCATAGTTTGCTATGAGAAAAGATATTTTAATACATTAGGTTGGAAAGTAGACTTTTCTATGTTGTTTAGCGTGCGGAATATTGTTATTTTCCGCGCTAGTGTTTTTTGTTTCCCCCTGCATATAACATCCAAATACATGAAGTAGTTGTTTAATCAAAACGTTTTCTATTCAAAAATGTTATACTAAACGACTATTTAACAGAATAAATACCATTAAATTTGAAACACTCCAAATTAAACCTTAAGTTGGCTCTCCAAAACGTTTAATATTTCTCTGAGTAATTGTTCAAACTGTTATATAGATTATTACTTGCCCGAGGACCAAACTGTCTTTAAAACCGTCGTGCGATGCATGTGCGGAATAGTGGTCCTGGTTTGTTGATCAGGACTGTTAGATTCTGGAAGAAATGACGTACTTTCAGGACTTGTATCGAAATGATAGCATCTTATGTTCCTCTGAATATAGCTTCTTGCGAATATAAAGATTTTACGTTGCTTTTTTTAGAATAATGCCTTTTCCTCATTCAAAATTGCTCTCATTAATTTTATATTATTCTCGTATCTGAAAAAGTAAGAAATATCAAAAAAAAGATATATAAAGAATAAAAATTGGCCAAGTTAAATCTCTAGAGGAAAGAGAACTCCATTTGCAAGAGCGTATCCTTGAAATATTAATGTTTTCGGTTTGGTAACAGTGAAATACGTTAGGGCCATTTCTGTGCATACTTTGTAAGTCTTACAAATTATTGTAAAAAAGTTTTTTTCCTATTGAAGACAATGACGTGAAGAATAGATACATCTCCAACCTTAGTGTGATTAAAGTTTTATTTGGTTTTAGAATAAAAGAAAATAATGCTAAACTTGAAAGTAAACCTCAAATCAGACATATTAAGAACTACTACAGATTTCTATCGATAGTATATGAGATATAAAAAGATAAGCCCTTAGACATGTTTTGTTCGTCATCAGCGTGTTTTTAACAATATATTGTATGTATATATGATGTGTTGTTTTTATTTTGTATGCATGGACATAAATTGTCAAATACATAAACTAATAATATAATATCGATTGGGTATTGATCTGAATTGCAAATATTTCGAAAATCCCAGACTAGATTTCTTTTGTTGAAGACTTCAATGTATATTAAATGACGTCACAGTAATAACCGACCTGAAAATGTATATACTGAATGTTTACAACGAAAAGATTTTAATAATTAGATGTGGCCTTTATACCTCGAAAATATGTTATCGTTTAATTGAGAAACACCCTTAAATTGACAAAGAGACGTCTTAGTATCTCCAAAGCGATCGATTCTGCGATGTCCGCTTCCAGCGGCTTCCTAGGATTTTTATCAGCTGTGGATTCGGCCACATCCACCTTGTGGGAGATCTAAAACGCTGATGGGAGGCCACAACGATACTTATGTACTATATTTAATTTTCAGTTATATAGTATCAAAAAAACAAACTCTTAATGATGCTTAATTTGAGTTATATCTAACCTATCACCTATTATCATAGGTGTGAGCGAGAGAAAATATTTTAATTGCATACTAGTTGACCAGTGGATTGTCTATCACATATAATATGCTACTAACTCCATTTATAAGAAGATTCCGAAGATACTATAGACGAAATGACAGTTTTGTATAGACCATCACGATTTTCTACATTAAATTAGTAATTTCAACTTAATATTTTGTTTTGCAGCTATATATTTATGTTCAAACTACCCCCGAATAAAAGGGAACAAAACACAATAAATATAATCCAAATCGGTCACCCGTTCAGGAGTTTTAGCAAGACTAACGAACAAGCCATCATTTTAATATAAAAGATGTCAAATCTATTACAAATAATAAAATTAATAATATTTGTTCCTTTATTCCAAGAACACGTTCACGTAATTTGTAACATATAATGTTGGTACAACTGGACGTCCATGTTTACATTTAATAACCGTTCTCGGATTATTAATGTTTTCCTATAGAGCAGCGAAGAGTTTCAACTGAGTCTGTTAAATATTCATAGTGTGTAATGTTGTTGACCAGATAATAGTCAAACGAGTATACTCGCATAGAGACTAAGTTTTGGAGTAAATTTTGTTTTTGTTTTTGTCGAATAAAAGCTTCGAAATTCAAAATCAAAGTCAAAATATCTTTATTTAAACTTTATTATTATTGTTATATCTCTACTCTGTATCACTTATATAATTATATTTGGCTGTTCATTAGTCTCAGTAAGTTTGTTTGTCTGTCACGAAAAATCAAAAGTAATGCGATGTAGAATCAAGAAATGTCAGTTTTTGTATGACACGCTAGTTAGACGATTTTCCACATTAAATTATGTACCAGTATTGAGTAATTGTTGTGGACATTTTTTTCCCCTAAAATTTAAATTTTAAAACCACCAACTAAACAAAACAATATATACAAGCAAATTATATAGTATTTTAAAGATTTTTTTAAAATACATTAAGTAGATTTTGAGTTATAGCGAGACTTACAGACATTACTTACTAATATAACTAATGTAACTTACAAATATAATTTAAAATACACCAAACAAGAATCTACAGGCTACGTTAAAGACATCAAAAGCGCTACTGTCATATTTTTTCAAGAAAATTGAATTTCGAATCTTATCGAAAATTGTAGACTCTACATTCAAGTACAACAAAATCACTTTTATTACGACTGAACTAGGTTCAAAGTCTTTGTAGTCCAAAGAGAATTATTCAAAGTTCCACCTTCAATAGCACGTCCGCATTTCCAGTAGTAAAAGGTTAGTCCTTTATAGACTATTGACTGGAGTGTTCAAGTCCCAGTCAAATATGATCAGGAAAACAAAGGCATTCATATTGTTTGAGAGACATGTATGGATGAAATATTTCCTGTGTCCGTCAGAAAGCATTTACTGAGTTTGAATGTCGTAGGAATTCTTTAATTGTAAACTTTTTTTTCGAGGCCCGTAAAGGTCAAGTTTAATAATAACAAATTGATTGTAACTGTAACGGAGTAAATAATAGGGTGGACAGCTCAGAGTAATAATATATTCAAGTAAAAGAAAACCAATATAAAATATAGCGAAATAAAATACAAGTTAACAAGAAGAAGAGAAACAGAACAACAATGAGAACCTTCTGTCAAAATAAAGAAAAAGTAAAAAACATTAAAAACTATTTGTGAACCTGCCTGATGGCCAGTTCTTAACAGTAACCAAACAATTTTTAAATTTAAAAATAATTATTTTCTTGACTATATGGACTGTGATGTCCACTAATACCCCTTCTTATATTTATTTAAGGTATATTTTGAGATGCGAATGATAGTAACCCTCCATAGTATTATACTACTGGGCCATAGTATGATCAAATTTCTTGTTATGTTAGCTTTAAATAAATTCATAAACAGTTACAAGTAATGTTAACAGTAAGATTAAATAAATAAAGAGACATATTACTTTCATTAATATTAAATAACGTAATTCATTTTCAGTTTCTTATAAAGATATTTTATAAGCAAACTGTTAATATTATTTGTCTGGGTGGTCGAATGTACTTACGCGTCATCCTTGCATTACGGTGCTAATTATAGGAGAACATGGGACTCAGGGTTTATTCTTTCCTCCACTTACCTATCATCTCAAAACTCACATATGTCCCTACCGAAGGGGTCTTAGTCACACAAGTGCAGGTTGGTTGTCTTAACAAACAAACCAAGGTGTGTTCAAGTTACCTCATGATGTTTTCCTTTGCCGTAAACGCTTCGAATAAACGCACATATGAACTCTAAATTACATAGCGGGGTTCTAACCGCTAGCATGGAAGAGAATGACCTAACGCACTAAGCCGGAATACTTATACAGTTATCTAACACCAAATAACGTCTTCTGACCCAAATAGCTTGCGCTTCACATCTTATACTGACTAAATAAAGATCGGATAGCGCGGTACCGTTAGCTTGCCCGGATATTGGCGCGGTCGCGCACGTGACCGTTGATTGCAAAAAAATCTTTTTCAATTTACCGCCCGTCACTGTCATTTATGGAATGGAACTGGAATGATAAGGATTTCTGTTTGACAATTTTATTGAATGGGTTATGTTTAGGAAAGTCTCGTTGGACGCAAGATGTTTGTCTAGCTACCTGACTCGCTCATTTCATTATGTTAATCCCATCTACCAGTTCCTTCCCGACGCTTGACTGACTGATAGGTACCGGCGGTGTGCACCACGTTGCCCTCGTTGTCCCGTTTCCTGTGCCCATCAGTGATATCCTAGTGCCATCAGTGTTGTGCCTACCAAGTGAGACCCGGGATACACCTACATACCTGTATCGGCGAGAGGGTAATGTACGGAGATATACCTACCTATACAATAAACTAACTTAGCCCAGCACCTTCCCTAAACAGGTTAAACAGTAGATGCGGCGTGAATTGGAAGATAATCTTTCATTATGAAATAAGCTTTTTAAAGTTATTAATTAAGTGCATTAAATACAATTTATACTTATTATGTACTTATATTATTTAAAACTAAGTGAAAATAAAATGCACGAAGAGAAACAAGATGTTTTTATAATAAATTTTTTTGAAGAGACACAATGAATCAATCAATGTCATTATATTTTTTATAACACTATCGTGTAAGTCTGCTACATTGGAAATTAAATAAAAAAGACTTAAAGTAGTCCCTGCTTGGGCGCCATTAGTGACCCGGATATTGGCCAGCACGTGCCCGCCCGCGGGATATTACGCGATATAAGACGAAGAGTTCGTGTGGAATGAAAAATATTGGAGGAGAAAGGAACGTTACAATTGTATTAATGGGTAAAATTTAATAAATAAATTATACTGGCACGTCGTCGATAAATAGAAACAATTTTATTGCAACGTCATCGACAAGCAATGTTTTTAATTTAAAAAAAGAACGTCTTTAAATGATTTTTAAAACGACTTTAAAAAAGAGGTTTTTCTATGTTTAATTGTATTTGTTTTTTGTATTAATGTTAACCGATTTCTCTGTCAATTGTGAACCTGAAGTGGTAGCATTGTCACGGAGTCATGATCTGATGAGAGGTTCCAGGGAAAACGAGAGCAACCTTCAAATTTTAATGGCATGTGTTACATATTTTTATCTAAAGCTTGTCGAGTAATTCTTACCAACGACACACACACAGACAAGTTGAGAATACCGAAGGTTACTCAACTTTGAACTTAGAAAATTTTTACAAAAAATTGGAAAGAGCTAATAAACTAAAACCGGTTTTCAAAATACAAATAAGGCAAATATGTTTCTAAATAAGAAGCAATCCAAATTATAATTAACTATAATTAATTAATTGATCAAATATAAAAAATTATAATTAACTATAATTATAATTTGGATTTATCTGCATAGACTACAAAAATAATTACCTGTATATTTCTTTCATTAAATTATTTTTCGTGCTTTGAAGTCAGGATTTAGTTACGTTTTCAGCTTTATTTTCCATTAACTTAAACGATTATGTTGTTTTTTTTAATTAAGTAAAACTCGTACGTCTTATATTAAAAAATCTGAGTCTATTGCTTAGACAAAAGAATAATCTGGATATAATAATAAATATATAATATGGTAGCTTGTGACATCGATACTAGATTAAGGAAAAACAGATAACATTAATTTGTATAATAATTTTCATGCCAAAAACATCAGGATATTTAAATGAAGTTAAATAGAAAACCAAAAGATTGATTTAAATGCTGTACGACATAAACAAAAAATATCTCTGAAGGCTTTCACAATATACTGTGAATGTGGAAATTGGCTTAAACTCGATTGTACGAAACGGGAACTCCTAATGTAGGCTGGTAGACATAGTGAATATATAAAAAGTAGACAAAATCAATTATACCATGTGTGACACTAGGATGAAGACCATTATTATAATACACATATTTCTTATGGTCTTACTTTTTAAAGTGGACAATATTGGCAAAGACACTGTAAATTGTGACATATGAGAGATAAATAAAAACCTTTGTGTAATGTTTTAACGATTCCATAAGTAAAAATAGGTTAAATTAGCGTTTATAATATGGCGAAGGAGTTCAAACTTGTCTCTTATAGGAATCATAATAATAAAAATAATCTATAGTCTTTCATAGAGGTATTTGCAGGTCTTAAATATACAGAATTATTGATCGGCCCAATCAGCCATATTAGTATGTTATGCAAATGTCTTTTTTACATTAAATGCTAATTTCTGATTAATAAATATTATTTACTAGAATTAATTTGCAATTCTGAGTCTATTTATTTAAATCTATTACACCCCCATATACAAGAATTAAAAAGAAGAGGAAAAAAGTTGTCAAACGAAATTATCAATAACAAAAATTATATCTAGAAGCAAGGAGTTCAAATTACAATCTGTTCTTATAATCAAAATAATGATAGATATAATAATGTATAGATTAGCAGAATGATGTTATCCAACGACCTTCTAAGAATTAAATATATTAGGTAACTCTTGCGTTATTTTGCTCATAATAGATAAGTCAGATTACCAGATTTAGTGATCACTCGCTGCCATATTTATACACTTATTTGTATACAATTCTCATGGCTTGTGATTAAAAGAAGCGATGAATGTGTTACATGATGTCGCATACTAAGTTATTGAACACTATGTCCTTGTCAGGAATCGACCACTGCTGTAAATAAGACTTAGCCTGAAAGCGAACATATAACTGGCAACGTAACCGAATTAAGTAACCCATTATATTGAACATATTGAGACGAAGCCTAACTTTGAATGAGTGAGCGCTTGCGTTGGATACGTTTCCGTTTTTGACGTAAGAATGTGATATGCTGTATATGACGCTTCTCATATCCTCGTTTCTTGCAGAATACATAACCTTATTTAGTAACATTAAAATGTTGTTAATGTGATGTTAAAATCATTTAAAATGAAGGCGAAAAATCAAACTATTAAGATAGAAGTAAACAAAAAATAATTTTCTCAACTACAGAGGTACTAGCTCTAACTGCCCTCTAGCTTTCAATCTAGTACAGATCTGGAGGTCCGGGGCTCAATTCCCAGTAATGGCAAGAATTTTCAGCTCGGTTTGGTTAGTGATAGGGCTTTCCTTAAGTCCGCCTTGGTACCGCCATCTCACCTTATTCTGCTACCATTAAAATAATGTTAACAGCAATGTTGACTTCCAGGAGTTGGAGCTAAGATAGCCAGTTCCTTTGTGATTCAGGAATCCGGTGTAGTTGGCCTCCACCTGCAGCTTTATCTTCACTTACCACTAAGTGAGATGAATACAAAGACGTGCCCTATTAAGAATAAAAAAATCTCAACTGAGGTGCTTAATATTGATAATGAAAGTTTATTATTGTATTTTTTATCAAGTTAAATTTTGTAAAATATCCCACGTGTGAGTTTCAATAGTATCAAGACGTTTGCTATTGTAATTAGCGTTCAGATAATTATCACATATATAAAATATCGTTACCAACACAGTACAACAGAGGTTCTTATGACACTTCCATATTATAATTTGATAGATTGAAACTCACGTTAAGGGTACTGAGAGATAATGCAAAAGAAGCGTAAAATGACACCTTCAAGGCAATCAAGGTAGAGAAGGCTTCGACAGAGGATTTCATTCTGCACGAGATATCTGAATGTATTCGTTAACTGCTATTGTATCAAACGCAGACGGAATTTGCCTGTTTATAAAAAATAAAAACATATATAGATTATTTCCTGGATACCTAGTTGAACGGAATGGGGAAAGAATGTTTTTATCTAAAAGCCATATCAGGAAAGTAATTTATTTGCTTTATTATGACTATTCATAGAAAATAATGATTTAAAATGGCTTTTTTATAATGAAAAATTGACTCTGTCTGGAAAAA
Source organism: Acentria ephemerella (assembly GCA_943193645.1). Lineage (NCBI taxonomy): Eukaryota > Metazoa > Arthropoda > Insecta > Lepidoptera > Crambidae > Acentria > Acentria ephemerella. The sequence continues at coordinate 867,715 of OW971886.1, read as the reverse complement.
TTGATTGAAATTTGACACAGAAACATAGAGGTTTGTGTGGCAGAAACAAAATGGTCTGGTATAAATTAATTTTATTTTTTATATTAACTAAAATTCAATTATAAGTATTAATAAGTCAACATGATTTCAACATTATAGGGTGAAAATCAAGATTACTTTTTATTTTAAACGGATAACGGATTTATAATGGTGCACAACAGTTAACTCCCAAAATTTGTTCATTGTTACTATTTTTGTTTATTGTTACTGTACAGAATTGTGTTTCACCTTCATAAGATCCATATAACTGAATTAATAAAGTTATTCATAGCCTAAATTTAGTTGCAATTTAGATGAATTTTATGGAAAACGTCCTCTCGCCCAAGGTCGAGTTCTGTCGCACTAACTCGTCTGGGAGCCTTTCATATTTCTCATAACTCATGCCCTGTTAGATCTGCTATTAATTGGAATAGTTATGATAGAAGTCATTATCTCGTAGTTATATCTATACAACTATCTATATATGTTCACATTTTACAATTTGGGATTCTTCAAGATTGTATTGTTCAATTTCTAGACTATAATTACTCACTATAAGTCAGGCTATTAATATTTCAAGAAATCATGTAGGTCATAATTTATTATGTTGAATTAACTATCTTTTCGTAAATGAGGGGTCTCTGTGAAGAACAGAATTTTCAATATTGCTATTAATATATTTTTTAATATTTTTTATATTTGTAAAATATTTTATTTAAAAACGCAGCTACTTAGCTTACGCTTGCTAGTTTTTTTTGAGTGTTTCTCTTTTTGAATTGGCTGATGTACAATAAAGATATATTATATTCTATTCTACTTTAAAAAGCATTCAATGAATTTCAGATAATGTTTGTTGTTACGCTGGTTAGCCTGGGGAGCCTGTGGACTGTATTTTTGGAAGTAAGTGCGAAAACAAGAAACCGCGTCTTGACTCGTCACCGGTATATTGATAACTTCATAATATATAAAAACAATCTAGTATCAAAATATATTAAACTGACATATGAACAAAACAGGTTTTATACCCAAAGAATTGCGAGCCTGAAGTGGCAGTGACAGGGCACAGTGCAAGGAGGACTGACAGACGGCGCTGGATGTAGACAGCGCAGGTCCAAGAGAAGGTCTATGTCCAAAATATGATGACGATGATATGCGGTTTTAAGTTCAATTAATTTTTCATACTGGTAACACTAATATCGTAAGTACGAAGACTTTAGTCTATGGAAATGCAGGCTTGACGTTTCGAGCGGTAGCATGTGGCATTCTCAAAGTAGAAACGGTCGAAGAGGTTGTCTATTTGCTAAGATTGGGTGTGTTAAGATTAAGCGTATCTGAATGGTATGCTTGTGTAAACTAGAGGTTTTATAATAAGTAGAAAACTGATAATAAGCTCACAACAACGGCATATGCATTTATGATTTTTTAAAAGTTTATACCGTTGGAACTAATATTATTTATGTGGTGTTTTGTAAGCTTTGATATTTTGACAAGTAACTTAAACATATTAATGTTTTCAACACTTATGCAAATTCTTCAATCTAACTGTATATAGATTCAGACACAAAACCCTTTGCCTTTGTTGTGTTATGTGTGTATGTATGTGTTTGTTGTGCTATGTATGTATGTATGTATTTGTTGTGCCATGTATGAATGTATGTATGTGTTTGTTGTGTTATCTCCCATATTGTTGTTCGCGATTCTATTTGTTCATTCCTGTACTACTTGACGTGGCGTAGAATTCAATATTGAGACTGCTGTACTGGTTTCTCGGTAATTCTTATAGTGTTAGTCTTTTACATATAGGAACAAGTTCACATAAAGAATTAGTAACGTTAGATACCTTATGATACTAGAAATAAAACTGAAATTAATTTATGATATCAAGCCAATATTCTTACTAAACAACTGAAATAGACTGAATTTAATAAATATTTAAGTAAATTGTCTCCCTCTATATCTGCTGTGCTCTTAGTTATAAATCATACTGGTTTATAATATAATTATCAAAAGTATTTTGATTAGCTGAATGTTAACATTTCTAAAAGATATTTCATTTAATTTTTACATTACTATTAATCTATGTATTACTACATAGATTTAGATAGATATAGTTAATGTGTCATGACAATAAGTTATACAGCTATCGTCGTATTGCCTAAGTTCATTGTCATCTATGAAAAAGATAAATTAGTTAAATTGTTCTGTTAGAAGACAAGAAGTTATATGAATTTTTAAGCAGTCTTCATTCAAATAAAAACTAACATATTTCGAAGATATCACAAAATTACCAACTCTCGCGCAAAAGGTCTGCGAATAAATCAACCATGCATTTTGTGCGTCAATACGAAGGTTTTGCGCAAATAAATCTTCGAGATTAGGGTACACGGCTTGTGGTCGACCATCGGCCGGCGTTTTGCTGTGTCCACAATACAGAGGATTCCACGGACATATGCAAAGAAAGCTTATGGGGAAGGAAGGAAAGATTAATTTGTCATCCCATAAAATATGTCTTATATTTATCATCACTTAATATTTTGGCTTATTTTGCTCAAGTAATCCTCAAATGAATTAGATGTAAAGTTTCAAGCTTACATTAGAAAGAAATGTTTGAATATTGCAGTGGTTTGGCATTTTTAAATAAAACAAAAGAATGATTACGATCAGCATTTAAGTGCAAAAAAGTCTGTTAAAATTGATTCAATAAATTATCAAGCTTTCACCTCACTACCTCGCACGTTTCTTATAAATCATCAAAATTTAACCCTAGTACCACTTTTTGGTTTGAAACGACGCAAGAAACCCGTCAGCTTTTGAATGTTTATAAATTAGGTAAAAGTGAGCTGGTCTAAAAAAATCTAAACATGGGTCTTTCCTGTTAACAAAGGGATCCTGAAGTCCCAGAGCAAAATATTTCAAGATAACACATGGCTTTATTATGTAAATCGAAAAAGATATCTGCACGATTTATTGCTAAGACGATTTGATCTTTTATTGACGTCAATTTGAAAGGAAAAATGAATGAAATTTCCGGGCTTTTGTTAATATTGTGAATGAGTTTCATTTACGGGAAAATTATTTTTCAAAGTCCGCATTGATTTCGTATTGTGCCAACGGTATTGGTCAATGCTGCTTACGACTTGAATGATATATTATTTAGGATTAAAATACAAATACCGAAGGCAAATAAAAAAAAAAATTGAATATACGCAAAGAAAAACTTGTACATATAGTCAAATCTGAGACTTTTATTAAATTTATATTATTTTACTCATAACATAATAAAGAGTACATAGATTTGATTCGTTCTTAAATGGATTTGAAACTTTCTTCTGCTGCTGGAAGATAAACTTGGCCTTGAAGTCACTAATCTCTTTGAAGACCCATTTGTCGAACGTATCTTACGTTATTAATTTAACAAGACTAGCATGGTTATACATTGTTTGGGACAAGTACTCACTAGGGGTCAGACTTGCTCCCAGATTACCCTCGTGAAGGGCAATGGAGTTACCGGGGAGTTTTAGTGGGTATTCTCAGTGCCGTTCTATTGAGGTACTGAGTGAGCCCCACACACGCCCGTCGCTTAGCCAGTGGCGGGTAGGTCCGTAAAAGGATTCCTCCTCGTAAAAAAAAGGGGTCAGACTTGCTGGAATATTTTGTTGCTGATACGAGTGTCACTCTCACAGCAGTTTTTTAAACTGTGGATGAAGGATATGGATGAGGAGATTCTGTCATGTTTACATTGCCATTACGATTAAGGCTATTAGTAAGCATTTGCTTTGGAAATATTATTTGTACAGGTTTATCGGATAAATAGGCCAAAAATGTTTTAGTACCCACTTCTGTGCAAAAATATTTAAGTGTTCTATCTCTATCTAACAGAACATTGCAATGAAATAACAATTTCTATCAATAATTGTGTAGTGTTGTATTCCTACAAGAAGTATGATAGTGCGAAAGTACAATTTTGGGAACAGCCGTCTCCATTGCTGCCAACTGAAAGATTTTAAAAGTACCTTGTAAATTACTGAGAATATAATTAATGGTCACCCTACAATACGAATGTAAAAGGGTAGGTGTCGAATGTACTCCTACAGATCCTACAGTTCGGTAATTTAAATTTCTGATATACAATCTGATTACTTGAAATTGGAAGGCAGTAAAATTCTATTGCGTTTATCTAAATTACACTATCAAATGAGATTGTATTAGTTCACATAAATCTCTCAATGATATCACTGTGATATTGCTGATTCTTTCAAAGTTATGAACACCATAAAAATTACGCTGAACCCATTTAATATTATAAATATTATGTTTTATTTCGTCCGTACGTCATCAAAAATGAATTTATATTGAGTCTATGCAAGTGGCCATGAGAATGTTTGCCGACGATAGTATCTGTAAATATTAGCCATGTTGTCTTCCAGGACACTTCAGGAAACCCGAAAACAAATCATATAAGTTTACCACGCTTTCTATTTGTATTTGAAAATTGTGTCGTATTACTTTCAACAGAATGGTCACCCTAAACTAGACTCGTAGGGTAATCGAGCCAATAGCCGATTGTAGTGTGCGATAAAAATGTTATTGTGTTTGCGCATCAACAATCTACGACTTATATTTTCTGTGAGATACTGTGTAAAGCAGATCGCTCATTGTAACAAAAATTTCCGGATTTCCGGAATGGATTCGAAAATCGTATAAATTCGATTTCAATTGAAATCAATCAAAACAGTTTACATATGTCTTGTGGAAAACTGGTTCCAATGAGAGCAAGACAGATCAATCAAATAAAAAACTTTGATATCCAGAGTTCTACAGCCCTTGATCTGATTTGAACGGCAAACTAATCTGTATTCTGTACCATATTAATATGAAATAGATCAGTTTGTTCGGATTCTAGCAAGAATTTGGCATCAAAAAAGAAGGAAGGTTCCACTGTATGTATGTATATTCATCCGATTTCTCCGTCATTTGTTTGTCGATTTTCATTTTTTTCGATAGAGTAAATTCCTCTGGTGGTATCATTGTCATCCATTCAAGTTCTGATGATGGATTCCAAAGAAATCGCGGTTGATCCTAAAAATTTTATAAAAATCTATCCTAAATATTTCAACCGGCAACTAACAGACCTAAAAATATTTTAATTTATTAATGCTTAATTGTTTCCAGCAATAATAAAAAGTCAAACACCGACTCCGAAAATACAAATTTAAATTAACTAAGTAGTTAAGTTGAAATATTTTGCCTTTTTACTGTCTTGAAATAATTTGTACATTTTAATTAAGCCAACAGGATTGAAAAACTGTTGTTCACTTTAGCCCTGGCTAATTGTGTTTTAATTTTTTTAATGACTTAGTAGTTTAGGTCGCCTGTCTTGGATCTTGACGACAAGGGTTCAATTTTTGTGGGTACGACTTTTTATGATTCGCGTGGTTAGATATCACCATCATAACAAAGTATGTCATCATAAAAATAATTCTGATAGCATAGCAAACTTAAGCAGTTTGAGATAAACTAGCTACTAGTTCTTTGATTGAAGAATCCGAATGCTCGCTTGCATCGTCGGCCTCGTCTTCACTTGTCTTTTACTCAAGTAAGATGAAAGCCAAGAGCTACCTCGTTTTTAAGAATAAAAAAATGTTGTAATAAATATTTCCGATAGTGTGAGAGAAGCTTTAAATCGCCAGAGTGAATCCAATCTTGCGTTGACCACCAGCAACGTTATTATCGTAGTATCATATGTAAAACTCATTTTAGGGCGGCGTCGCTTTTATTGTTCCCATTTGTCATCAGTTTATTGCTTGAAGGAGCGAGCCTTTTGCAAATCATGTGAGAAGATTGGACTATTATTTCTTTTTGCAATGTCTTGTTTATACTAGCTCGTTTTATTTCAGGACCTGATTGCACTGAATGAATAAATTTATGAATTTACATCAGATAATTCTATAAATGTAAAATGGTTAATAAAACAATTGAAAGAAGCGTTGATGAATGTTGTGTATAATACACTTGAAGGGTGTTTTTGATTATTGTGTATAGGATCGCTGCACATACTCCAGCATAAGCAGCTACTCATTATCCAGCATGTGCTGGATGACTTATGGTGTGATTTCTCATTGTTCTATTTTCATTACTTAAATAATTTGAACTTACGTGTTTGTACTTACTTTACGAGTCCCGAAATCCACGACAAAATTGCCGTCAAAAACTTTATAAGACATTGGAATCAATCACATTTAGTGGTTAGGTATAAAAGTAATATAATGTGATACGTGGGACATGTTTATATAAGATTATATCTTTACTTTTCCTTTTTAGGAGAATAATATAGAAAAATATAACCAGATGTTGGTATAATAAGTGTGAATATTTTTAAACGGGCCTTTGGAAACATTTTCCATATAATAGATTACCGTTGAATGGGTTCTGATATAAGTTTTGAAATAGTTCCAGAGAGAGTTACCACGGCCTGGCATTGTGCTCGCGGCCATTTTTGGCAGAAGCCTGGGAACTGATATTCTTTTGTGTATTGCTATATGAATTTCAACTTTCAGCTTTGTTGGTGGATTTCGATGGAGAAAAACCACGTGAAATTAAAAATGGGAACAGTAGTAGTCATAGCAATAATTGTGACCTTGAAAATTAAGAACAAAGCCAATTAGGCCTTGAAAATTGGCGAAGAAAATTGACTTTAAAAAAATTAACTTTGTTAAAGTTAATTTTCGAAATATATTCAAATTTCGAAAATTATATGAATAATATCAACTATATTTGTTTATTTGTTTTCTCCTGAATTGCTTAGAAGTAATAAAGGATGACGAACAATTTGTATTCCTGCATAAGATGTGCGGTTGTGTGTGTGTGTTTGTGTATCTGTGTGAGTAGTATATCTTATCATATCATTTTTGATAAGTTTTGGAGTAATTCTTAGTCCAAATTTACCAAATTACTACTTTATATTATTTTGTGGAAAGTGATCCATCCTTTTATTTCTTTGGTGTAAGACCTCGTCCTGTAAGATATTTTTTTAAAGCTTTACTGGCCTGGATGCAAGTCCTTTAGGCCATTTCTTAATTAGAATGGTTTGGATTTTATTTCTTCTACATCATCACAAGTTTTGGATTGTCGATTTAATATATTTGTCGTGTAAGAACTGTACCCCAGTTAAGTGATGGTTCTGACTTAAATGCATAGATAATGAAATGAGATGGTTAAAGACTTCTTAAAATGAACTTTACCTACCTTTGCACAAATACTTTTGAATAGTCAAAGTGTTCATCTACTTTAGAAGTTAACTATACACACGACTACACTTAACGGGTCAGTAAGGAATAAAAGTTTCTCGAACTGATGAAATACCTCTCAAGTTAAGTACATTTCTCATCATCTGATCATAAAAGCTGAACCTTCGACGACCCAAGACATAACCCTAGGTGCTCGTAAAAGCAAATGGAGGAAACCACTATTTACGAACAAAGATACATTGGTCTATATTCTAGAACACTTCTTCAGTCATTTTTAAAGTGAACACGTAACGAACGTTCGCCCTTTGAGTTAGCATAGGCCCCGATTCGCAAGGAGTGTGTTGATTTAATATGTTAACGTCAAATAGCTAACCTTGACAATATGGGCCATGAATATTAATTAAGTCTGTATTAAGGCACACAGACCTTTCCTTAATTGCAGAAATATTACACTCACATGTCAGCCTTCTACTGGACGTGTCATTTTAAATTGTGATAATAAAAAAAATAAAGTAAATATTTAAAAATAATAATATTCAGTAGACACTTCTAGCACCGAGGATAAAGCTGTACCTTATTATCCTTGTAAAAATCAAAACTTGTAAATTTTCCTTACTTGTAATATAAAACAATCGTCCGTAAGTTGTTTTCGTCACATTTATCATTTGAAGGTACCAATATGCTCCGTCTAATATGCCCCATGTTGGGCGCCAAGTTACAATGAAAAGCAATTTCTTAAATACTCAGTAATTTCTTGGATGTGATTACTTCTTTTGAAATATATAATAATAATCATCTGAAGAGAACTTCAGATTATTATTCAAGGCCACAACGAGGAACGTCCCAAATTCACAATTTATTTATTGCAAGACTCATTTATAAGGATTCGACTAATTGCTAAATTGTGGTCTCAGGGAACTAAAATTGACTTGGAATTGGAGAGCCCTCAAAAACGTCCGTGTTAATTAAGTTTGTGGGAGTTCTGTGCACTTCCGTCTTGGAGAGACAAGAAGATAAGATAATTTGCCCCAAAAGTTTTGGCTCGTTTGGAAATGGAAGGGAAATAGTCATCGCCTATTATTTGTTTGACTCATCATGAAGTATATATTGCAATAGCAGTTGAATGATCGTTTCTGATTTGTTGGTCCTTTAAGAATAAAGACTTGACTGTTTGGTGGATAGTTACTCTAAGCCATAAAACTTGCCAGCTATCATATAGCACTGAGTTTTATAATTTCTCATTTGTTGTAGCAGATGCTTTGACTATAACTGGTCCTTACAGGATTAAACATCTTATTACCAAGTATTACAATTCTTACTTACTTATTACAAAATATGCTTAATCATCATCAACAGCCTTTATAAGTCTCACTGTTGGGCAGAGACCTTCCAACATAGGAGATACGTTGACCCATTGCGTCTTGGTGAGTGAACATGATTGCCGTAATAATCAGAACCCAACGGCTTAATGTGCGTGCAGCACGAAAGAGCTCAGGATTTTTTTTAAATTAAGCTCAGCAAATGACTTGACACCACCTGATGATAAGCAGTAGAGGAGTCCATATGTGAAGATAGCTAGTGAAGCATACGACAAACTGCCCTAGCCACCCTCACCTAGCCGACCCAAAAAGTGCTTTTTAACGCCTCTTTTAATGGAACCCATGCTGTAAGGAGGGAATACGTGTGCTAGTAAGGAATTCCACGCTCTAGCTGTGCGATAGAGAAAGGAGTCACAAAATCTCGGGAAATGATCTCGATCTTTTCAATCGGGAATGCGTAATATGTGTTAATAATTGTTGCGTAGGTAATCGTGGCGTAGGTTTCACAAGTTTTTTGAGCATAGATCTGCAAGTCTTCTGAAACAAGTGCCAACGACAGAGTACTTGAGATTTTACGTTTATTGCTTAACTATCAATATTGATAGTCAGTATATGCCCACTGTGATCTGGTGTGATCAGGTGGATGCATCTATATACAATGATATTGCTATTGTGATTCCAAATCACATGTCAAGCTAGTTAACGTAAAGACTTTTGACCCTAAAACCCAAGGATTAAGCCAAAAACTAAATACGATGAAAAAGCTATTATCAATCTTATGTCCGGCCCTTAAGTCATAAATTCTAAAACGTTCCTGCGGTAAGTTAAATCTCCATAACTTAATAGGGAAAGTGTTATGTCATAACCCTTTATCTTTATTTTAACAGCGAATTTGTGGCAAAGGTGATAATACCAAGCGGTTACTTATTAATATTATATATATTATATTAAGGTGTTATATATTGTATGTTATATATTAGCTTATATTAATTTAAATGTTCGTTTTATTCTTCAACCTGGCCTACTGGTGGCCTGGTGCTACTCTAAGGAATAAATTTAGAATTATATCAATTTGATTTATTTGAGATTTTTATATTTGCGCTAAATATCATCTTTGAATACTACCAATTTGATTAACTGTTATTTATAAATCTACCTCCATTGTTGTAAAGATTATTCATCAAGATCTATTCAACTGATACGAAGGTTAAGGTCTGTCTACATTTATAAGTTCACGTGAACATCGTTGTCACGTGCATTATTCGTCGTTCCTAAATACTGACAACAAAAGTATTAAACTCGCCGCTTTACCTAGTGTAAGTTACATTGGAGTTGAACCATCTTGATCTTGTTTGAAAGCAGCTCTCAAATAGTTTGAAAATGAGAGTAGCTCCTCTGTTGTTATGTAGCGGAAAATATTAATATAAATACTAGTTATGCCTGCTCCTTCTTTCGGGCACATCCGGGTTACATAATTTTATTTGGTTAAGGAATGAAATCATATTTATAATAAATTTGATGAACAAAAAAAAGGTTATACATAGTCAACCTTAAAAGATAGACGCGGACTTCTTAAAGAATTTAACTCCGGCATAAAAGGGTATTTCGTAACTTTAACCGCTCTTTAAAAGCTCTGTGTAAATGTTTTTGCAACTATTTTTCATTGATGCTCTGCTCCCATTGGTCGTAGCGTGACGTTATACAGCCTGAAGCCTTTCTCGATGATTGGATTATACAACACAAAAAGGATTTTACAATTTAAGTCAGTAGTTCCTGATATAAGCGCGTGCAACCAAACTCTTCAGCATTCAGCAGAATTCTCGCCAGCTGTACGTAACTACGATCCCAACTAAATTGCCTCGAATACAATCTAAGTAAGCTTTTCGTTTGATATCTTACATCTCGGGCATCGAACGCATTTGTACCCCTAGCTTGATAGGCTTTGGCTATTACTTATCATTTACGGGACATACGTATTTTTCGTAACGTTGTTGTATTAAAAATGATATGTTAAACTTTTTGCGTTTTCCACAAAAACTGTAATACCTTATGCTCCAAATTCAATACTCTACAGCTAAATCTCAGCGTACTTCGAACTTTTCTTTATTAAGAAAACAACTCAATTGATTACATTTGAATTTCATAAAGTTAAATATCACACTAGCCTAAGATGGCGAAAAAAAACAGTTTTACTAAACAATAGTACAAACATATTCTTACCGGCCAGCAAGGTAACTTGTTCTAATTTTAAAATTTCAAATAGAGAAGTGCAGAAATATTACTGAGCATTTTAATCAAGTACTGAGCCTCTTCAATAATGCCGCGAACAATTTACATCAGGCTGTTGTAATATAAATTCCAGGTAAGAACAATTTAAAACTTCATTAATACAGAAAAAATAATTGTAATCAAAACTAGATTTCAGGCTTCATTTAATTATATTTAACGTAGACCCACTGACAACAAAATTCTTGGAAAGTCAATTTTATTAAACCTTTATTCAGCTATCGATATAATATTAGATTTAGCTTAAATTTAGTTTAAAATTCATTACTCAAGTATACATTGCACTAAATTTAGTAAAATTGAGATTTTATAGATTTCTCTAATAAAAGCAATCCTTAACATTATCTATAGTCTATAAAAGGGAAGACGTTGATTGTTTGTCTATTTGTTTAACGCGTTAATCTCAGTAACTACTGATTCAAATTAAAAATTATTTATGTGATGGCTAGTTCATTACGGCTTGGGGCTGTATTTATATATTTAAATATCACATTATAACTGTAAATAAGTATTAATTAAAACTATTATTACTAATATTATGCTGATAACTCAATATTATAATTATATTGTTCAACAAACAATCTTTCATAAGAGTATGTAATGTATTTAGACTGAATATATGTACTTTGACTTTGACTTTCATTGTGTAAGATCACGCTACAACCAAAAGGAGCTGTGCATCAATGAAAAATCTAAAACCATATTAGAACTTTCGACATCCACGCGAACGAAGTAAAAAATAGTTTTTTTGCATTCTGGGTTCTCGTTCGATGTTCAGCGCGCTACAAACACGTAGTCTAACCCTATTTGGTACTAGAATTTCGGTTCACTCGTCTATCGAGTTCGCAAGTGCGAAGTTAGTGAAAGTTTCGGTATACAGTTAGTGGTGAAACGTGTTACAATTAGCTGTCAAGGGCTTTCTATTGGTTATACCGTATATAACAAGTTACAACTTATGCTGGAACTGTTTACTTATTTATTATTAGTTATTGATGTTACTAAACTTGATTTCTAGATCTCCATAATAGATTATTATCAAAATTTTAATTCATAATATTGATTTTTATTCATCCATTTAATAAACCTTTAAATTCTATAACTGGGATAATTTGTAAATACTCGATTTTGACTTTTGAATTTTGACTCTGGAGACGTATATGTTCATGTTCACATAAAGTTTGAGGCACGCTTGCAGTAAAATTCTTTAAATCCGTTTATAGACTATCTAGTTAATAGATACTCCTAGACGTTTAAAAAGATTTAAGCTAATATTTAGATTTTTTTTCCAATATACACATTAGTTACAATACCGCGAGCCCGAGGCGAGAAGCTTGTTAATATCATTTAGATGATTGAGCTAAAATCGCACGTATGGATTGTAACACGTTTATCCAAACAAATGGCGTACGTTTAATTACTGCTACCGACCGATACAGTCACAGTAACAGCTGTTAGATTCGTTGTATATCTTGCCATTATCCACCATCCATTTTTCACATCTTTCGTCTGGGTGAATGATGAAGGTAACTAGTGATTAGTACCGAATAATGAACACGCCCAGTCTTATCACGTATTTCCAACAGAAGGGTAAATAATTGTACCAGTACATATACGTACAGATCAATTTCTTCAGCAATTTTGTAGCTTCAGTAGTATATGTACAGTCACTATCAGATATATGTCATAGATACGTTAAATCTATTCAGATCAATTCGGTCAAAGTCAAAGTCAAAATAACTTTATTTAAGTAGACTAATTTACTAAGTTCTTTTAAATAGTCACATCAGGGAATATGTATGAGAAAAACAAATAAATGTAATTAAAGGCAATAGTCATACCTTTAAGTGGTTATCAACAGGGCATTTACAAATTGTCCCAGTTATAGTATTTAAATATGTACTAAATAAATTAATAATATTATTTTAAAATTAAAACTAACTAATATTAGCTATAGTTATAAATACATAATTTTCAAGGTGTTTATGGTAATTTTAAGAGAAAGGAACATATAGATATTTCGAACTTTTCAAAATGGCACCAATCCCCTTATACACAGACTAAATTCAATTTAAGCTATTCGTATCTCTTTCAAAGTAATTCATTAAGAAGAGACTTTAAAAAAAATCTTGGTTGTTTATAGACAGTCAATGTCAGTTAGGTGACTGAGCCTGAATTTGAAGCACTCACTATTAAATTTAATTTAAGTGCATTGCATCACGTTGTATCAAGAAGACAGCGAGCATATCACGTGGCATTAAGAAAGCTGTATTCAATTTTCGACCTTAAGAAATAGGAAACTTGTCTAGGATTCCTTTAAAATTGTTATTTGCCGTTTCTTATTTATTTTCACCCCTTTCTCCTATAGCAGAATAAGAGAGCTGGATATACTGGACTTTATTTTAAAGTGTTATATCAGAATAATGCTCACTGTCAGTATTATTACCTCGTATCTGTAAGTCACTTGTTGATATGATTAAGTGTTTTAAAGAAATCAGAATAAGGTTGATTTTGGCTGATTCAGAAGACTTCATCTCCGTTTCAGTTGAATCGTAACACAAAACCACTATAGTGGTCCGTTATTCGTCTTCCAGCGCTCAGATACAAAAGAGTATCCATTGTGTCTGACTGTAAAACTCTGTAGGCTCCGAAGCTTGCTCACCACTAAATGAACATCAATTATATAAAATAAAAATAAAAATGTCTCGCCATTGTTTGCGTTGCCTATATAATAGCCATTTTAAAACATTTTGGATGTAACAACATGTTCCCTTTTTTGGTTGCGTCCGGAAAAGCTAGAGTTATGACCCCTACATACCGCAAGGCATCCTGAACATAGTAAATATGTGAGACCAGTAAGTCAAAATTATCCTCCAAATAACCAGATCAATCATTCGTTATTGAGCGAAGACTTATAGAATGTTTATTGTACTCTAGCTAACGTTATATATTACTTTGTACATTAACAAAAAAATAATCATCAAAATCGGACCTTCCTGCAAAAAGTTATGAACAGTGACCGGATTATATGCGACATAAAAAGCGTATTACATGCATGCGCATATGCATGAAAATTGGTAGAATATGTAAAACTGAAATGAGAAGTTTTAGGAACTCAAAAAAGGAGATAAGTATGTTTATTAATTATTTTTCTATTTAAAATTGAGCATACTTTTTAAATTACCCAATATTAAAATTATTTAGCATAATATAAAGGTAAGCTTCGATCATTTAAAATATTTTTATAATTGGAAAAGGATCATTCTACTTCCACTGATGCAAGTGGGTAGAACTTGAACTAGGCTGATAGCAGACATAGGTCAGCGTAAAATAAACTTTCACTCATTGACTTAGTTTCGACTTCGCCACAACGCAAAACTTCGCGATACTGAGTGAACATTGTTTCAGGATATACCAAATACCAAATAAATATTGTAATTTTATCTATAATATGCATCATCACTAGAATAAAATATGTAAAATATATATATATTAAAAATCCAGTCAATAGTTATGAGGTAACACACATATAAAACGCACAGTTACATTCACAACTTACTCTTTTTTAAAGCCTCTTAATATTAATTTAATCTTAAATTACCATTAATGGTTAACAAATCAAAGGCACGTTAAATTTGATACTATAATTTAAGTATAAGTGGTATTGAATTTTTTTTATGTTATCTACGATAGTAGATATATATAACGGCAGATTTTCTTTGGGTTAGATATAAGGCTTGAGCGAGGGAAATATTATCAACTTATTTTTCTTATATGTTGTATCTAATTGTGATTTTCAGTTATTTAGGGTTCACTTCAAAACTATTCTTTAATATTTTGTAACTTGACTATCTGTTAACGAATATTGACTGTAAGTTACGCACCGTTGACTTCGCTTCTAACGCTCTTTTATAACAGTGGACTGGAAGGTCCAAACATAAGCTACAATACTAAGGACGGGATAAAAATGTATTACGGCTTAGAAATGACTTTTTGGCCTTAAATTGTTGGAGGTTGACCTAAAGTAATTCTATTAACCAGTATAATTCCTTAGTGTTAGAACAATTATGTATATTGATTTCTTGATGATAATTATAACATTTTCTTGATGTTATCAGTCTCAAATATCATAATTATATTTGCATTTTTGTGCCTTCCTTAAGTAGGCTTATTTATTAATAAATGTATTTCACCTAGAATCATCCAATTTTTCTGTACGAAAACCTGTTACAAAAAAAATATTCTAAACAACGAAATCAAAAGAACATGTCCACGTATGCAGAATACGTAATTTTAATTAATAAAAGCCAAGCTATTCCAATTTCACTGGTATTCACTGCCGACCTTATTCAGTCTTAATAAGAGTTGGATTTCCGTGCAAGTGTCTTACTGGATGCTGTGACATAGTCAGAAACGGAAAGCGTCGATTTAGTCTTAATTGGAATGACTTAATTAGATGCAGATTTGTATTATGTCTGCTGAAAATCTTAACTTTCCTTAATAAAATGTAAGTACACTCTTATGCTACAAAGGGGTTTTAATATGGGAAGTTTATTCAAACAACAACATATATATTGTATAAGCATATATTTTTAAAGCCTCTGTGGTTTAGTGACTGTCCGTCTACTTCAGATCTGGTGGTCCAGGATACTAATTCCAGTGGAAGTAGAAAGTTTCTGCTTGGTTTGTAACCGTGATTAATTTGTTGATCCAAAATTTTTAGAAGACCTGAAATCTTTCTAGATTCTGTCAAGGCACAAGAGAGTTGATATATAGGACCATGAATTATGGACGGCCGTCTCGTCTAGTGGTCAGTCAAAGTCAAAGTAAAATTATCTTTATTTAAATAGACTTATTTACTAAGTTCTTTTAAATCGCCCCTATACCCCTATTTACTTAGTCAGAGGTCGCGGGATCGAATCCTGGTAGGGGCGTATTTTTGAATTATGAGTACAAATATTTGTTCACCAGTCATGAATGTTTGTATGTTAAATTAGTATTATTTAGATATTACTATATACATTTCTCCATTATCTAGTATCTTAATGATGCTTGTTGAAGGCTAGAAAATAGGTGTGATTGTGACAATTATATTATATTAATTAGCAACTTACGTTTACATTTGAAGATGCTATCAAAAGCACATTCTCTCTCAGCTCAGAGCAAGCAAGGTTCAAATTCCAATGACCGCTTTACATAAATTAGTAATACAGCATTAAAAACTAGGATTTGAAATTGGAACATTGGCTGCAGTAGTTCGTTACTATTTATTTAATAAATTGAATTATTTATGCACTTGAAGTGTTTTTATTAGCTTCTACATTTCCATCATCTTACCTTACGTTGATCTATTAACGTCACTGTTCAAGTTCCTTCTCGTATTTCGTCTTCCTTTCATATTCTTTCTGCGCACACGCTGTGCGGTTGTGGAACTCTATTTCTGAATATATCAGGAGGGCTTGTACTCAGGAGTTCCTTAAGCCAGGCTTTGTATCGCTACCTTCACGTCTGTTCTTAGTTCTAAGTAACTCATATATTTAATCATTTATGTAATTATATTGTATGCACCCTTCTGTCTCTTCGTAGTCTTATATCTAATCTTTTTTTATTTATTTATTTAATTAATTAATTATAAGCATTAAGGCTGCCTATTACAAAAAGTTTCCTTGTAGTGTTATTGTATTTATTTACGAGTGTACGCTTGTACATTTGGATTAGCAAAGCAAACTAATAATTACATTCTCGTAATCCTCTATTTAACTCTTAAAATATTACCAACAATATTTTGCCGTATTACTTTAATACGTCCCGTATTTTCACTTACATTTAATGCAAGTAAGAGTACACAGCACTGGCGAGGGAGTCCCAACACGGACAGCGCATTTGCCCCGTTTGCCGCCAGAAGTTAACGGGTCTAATGAGCCCTGCGCACGGGGACAACTAAACATGTTAGGGTTGATAACTTTCCATATTGTAGTTATAAGAAATAATAAAAACAATTATATAAGAATAACAACTTTTAATACGCTTCATATTAATTAGAGTTCTTCGTGATAATTCATTATATATTATCTAATTAATCTATAATCTCTATTTATAGGATAAGCAAACTCCTTAATCCATGGCAAAACAGGCTTTAATAAAAGTGTTTTTCTGCCTTTAAGAAATTCTAGATGATACCAACTTTTAATCAGGGTTCTTAAAGAATTTGTAATACAACCTTAGCTTCTAGCGATAAGACCTTATTTTGTTGACATGTTTTTGTCTCTGCGTTGTTTATGTGCGAAATATTGAATTTCTTTGATTATATCTATTTATTTACCTATAAATTTTTGGACTAAACCATCGAGATCTCAAATCAGGCCTGAAAATTAAAAATGTCATTATTCATATCAATTTAAGACTTCTTCATTTATTAGAACTTTCATTTAGAAAATTATTGGCGGTATATCTATCTATGTTCGCTGAAAATGGCACTTGGGCAAATCTTCTAGAGGTTAACAATTATTTATTATAATTTTGTAAGCTTTCAAAGTGATCAAAAGTAACAATGATAATAGGCTTTAGCTTGTTTTAGATTTAAGCGACAATAAAAATAACACATGACTCTATCATTATAGTATTAGGATTCCTTTTTTGAAACAGTGTAGATGTTATTAGAGTATAATAGTTATACAATAAAGTTTCTAGATTAGTCCCGTACGGGAGTAACCAAATAGTTACTCCCGTACGGGACTAATCTAGAAACTAGCATTTTGCTGAGATTGATACCAATGATTTTACAATGTTAATTACTTTGTGAATTTACGTTAACTGTAATAAATTTTTAATTTTTAAAGTTACTTCTTTGTCTGAGGCTGAATAAAATTTATCATTTCTCATTTATTTTTGATCATTCTGAGAGGTCAGATGGTTTTAATACTGACTATATTTAGACTGTATTTAATTTACTAATAAAATAACCCTGCGTTAATAAGGTGTTTGCTGTTATAAATAACTTTCAATATTATTTATTTTATGTTTGATATTGAAGGTGACAACCCTGCTGTTAATCGGCAGGTGTTATATTTTAAATTTATTCTAGTGCTAATTTCAAAGAGTATGAAAAATAATTGTCTTATAAAACTGCTAAACTGACTTGGTACTGCAAACCAGCTCGCGTTGAGCGCAATGGTCCTTAAAACCCACCCACTCGGAGACCACGCTGGTAATAAGTGATTCCTCAAGGTATTTCTGCGAAGCAGAAAGTTTCAAATTTTAACAGCGTGTATTGTAATACTAAAAATATGAAAATAAAAATGATCTTTAAAGATGCGTGCTTAAGTTCACATTACTCTGCTCATTTTGAACAGAGTAATTAATAGTTTTCTAGTAAAGAAATAACTTTAAATTGTCATAAGTTTTTACGTCTTTTTTCCCTCGATATGGAGTAAAAGAGATGGACTGTGAGTGTAATAATTTACATCAAATATTTCGTAGGTAATGGTTACCAGATTTGGGCTCAAAGCGTATGCTTAACAATTACTTTTCATACTATGTAAAAAAGTGGACAAAAGAAGTTTCAATAAGTTTTATTACGCTCTACTTTGCTTCGAGAACTTTCTGTTGGTAATGAGCCGTGGCGTTAGGGCTGTCAACAGTGTCCTCTCAATATATCATCATAATTAAAATAATATATACGTACCACTGCTAGGAACAGGCCATACTACTTGTTTTGGGCTCTGACACGGCCATGCTGTCCTTCTAGAATCTACCAGACAGTGTGAGCGTTTTTCGTACGATACATGTTTATTACCTTAGTATTGAGGTTACGATACATCATATGGCTCTCTTTTGTGGTAGGTACCAAAAATAAATAAAATATCCCTTTAAAAAAATACATATATTATTTACATTTAAATTATCCCAAAAAAAATTAATATGCATAATATGTTTTAAATATGCATAATATATTCTAAGACATTTGAATTTCTTTACTTTAAACTGACGCAGCAAGCATTTAGATCTAATGAGATTCTCTGTAAACGATCGCTGCGTATGAGTGCATGTGCCATGGGTCATTACTATGGAGTTATCGTACTAATTTATTTATTGGTCGGCTAACATTAGTACAATATTGTATGGTAATGTAACCTAATTTAGCTTACTGCTTATTTCAAAATGTTAAAAGGCTTTGTTCTAAAAGAAGATTGACTCTTGTAGAAGAAAGAGTTCAAAAAGGTGAAGATATACCAATTTGAACCAAAATTCACTGTAAAAAACCCTTTCCAAACATATTTTTTTATCTATCCAGGTTTAATTTGAGTATCTTTATCTCTAATGACTATCTTTCAAACTAAAGAATAATTGAAGAGTTTTCTTTTACATTTACTGGCTAATTAATCAGTACTCTTAATTTTATATTCACTAGAAAAGAAAAAAATATAAATATTTTTATATTGAAAAAGAAATTAATGTCTCAAGAAGTATGAACGTCACCAAAAATAAAAGGATGTATTTTAAATGAGGCTTTAAGTAATAAGACAGAGATAATGTGGACAATAATGAAGAACCACTCTGTTGTAATTAAACACAACAATTATATTTATTATTAACGGCTGAAATAAATATTATAGTACATTTATTTGCTTGTAAATGTTAAAACCACCGATCTCGAATCAATAGAATCAACGATTATCTGTTTTTACATTCATAGTTTATTGACTGGAGATTTTAACATTTCTCAGTCAATTCTCAATGATTTGGAGGGACAAATCTTTCTGAGTTAGTAGCTAGTTATTCTCAGGACAAGGCCCCCCAGAACAGGTTTAGATTGACGTGTAAATGTACCAAGATTACTTTGGCTTTGAATTGTCATTACACATTAAGTATCATTTGGGTGATCATCCAAATGTGGAAGAAATTTATGAATTACTCATAATTTTAATGAATATTCAAACAGATTTTTAATTTTAACAGTTTTTTTGTTAAACCACTTACCTTTACCAACAAATATGATATATTTATTTAAGTTTTACACGTTGCTTTGTAGTCTATTTGGTAAAAATGGTTATTTGAACTAATATTTTACTAGCATTAGCTAATACTAACTACTGTTAAGTACAATCTAGGGGCGTAGTTAATGGAAATATACAAACATTTCCGCGTATCGCCTTCCTTATCATACTTTGTAACTGCTGGCAGCCCTGAGGGGCGTGAGTTTGTTGTTGTAAATTAGTAGTTGCTAGTTTTACCACCACTGGTTTATATTTAGTTCACTAGACTATGAATGTAAATATATAAATATATTTATACATGAGAAATCCAACGGTAACCAGGCTTATCCACTGTGGTAGGTTCACAATATCTAATCTTAGTAAAGAAATTTACTAAGCGTTTAATTTAAAATCTATGAACTTACCAAATAAAATATCATCCATTAATGATCGCTTAATCATTT
Source organism: Acentria ephemerella (assembly GCA_943193645.1). NCBI lineage: Eukaryota > Metazoa > Arthropoda > Insecta > Lepidoptera > Crambidae > Acentria > Acentria ephemerella. The sequence goes on along the minus strand of OW971886.1, from coordinate 847,409 downwards.
GAGTAAGAATATCAGGTTTTTGGGTAATCTCAAAATATTTTCTTTACTGGGTAACTCTGTAACCAAAAGGATATTAATAATTAACAATTAGAATGATTATTTTTACTTTTCAAGAGAACTAAATAGATTATTGACACAACAACAAAAGTAAGACATATCTGAAGTGATGACAAATGTGCATTTAACTAATATTATGTCTAATGAAAGACAATTGAACATTTGCTAATAGACGCTCGACATTTCAAAAATGAACTGGCTTCATTATATAGTCAGTTTAAAAAGCTAGTTTTCAAGCTTCGTAGATAACTCTTCCCCGTAACTAATGATGACTTATTCGTATGAAGAGTTACAGGTTACAGTCATAGGTAGAGATCACTTATTTGAACAGCAAATGAAGTGGAGTGAAGATAGCTAGATTAGGTTGGGATACCTTGCCTTAGCTTAACGTTTTCACGCATGATCCGGTATCAGAATCAGGTCCACGTTGTGTAAAAAATTAACGTAATCTTTTTGTATATAAAACGTAATATAGAGAATTGATGACTCCAGAGACAATCGTGATTTTAATTAGGATGGGAGAGGGTGGGTTTAACTCAAAACACTATTAATTTTCACCATATCATTATAAAGAATTTGGAGTTATTGCAGTCGTCTCCTAATTCAAATGCAACGTACGGGTCTATGTAAATCCATAACAGCCTATATACGTACCAATGCTAGGTACAGATCTTTCTATATAGAAAAAAACATGACGAGTTTGGACCATGTCACCTCCATGGAATTTTCGACGTTTCAGTTTCTGTAAACGAAGTAAGAGCGTTTAGACCACTATACCCGAGGCTTCTCTACTCCATACTATATCAAAACCTATTACACATATCTTTCAGTAATAATAAAACCACCTGCAGAATTTCTTGAGCCGTTTTCCCAGATAATGTCAAGCAGGTAAAGCAAATCTTTCTCCCACAAATCTTCGGAGGGAGCCATCGCCTTGATAGCATCCACGTGGCCCTCATGAATCTTAAACGAGGTGTTTAGAATGTTAAACGTTCAGTCAGTACGCCTCGATTCGTGATGGGGCTTAACGATGCGCGATATCTCAAAGGATTATGGAGTCCTTCGGATCAGTCGATAGTTATTTGCATGGGCCATGATGAAGAGCTACTGTTTTATTTAAGTGATTAGAGTACATTTGCTTGCAAAGAAAATTTGAATAGCTTTACATTTTGCAATATTAGCGATGGGCACTCATTATTACCTGCTCGCGGCTGTACTAAACATAAATTTTAAATCATTGAACTTATTTGGTTATTAAAAATGAATATTTTAGAATGGCTATTACAAAAAGCTTTTACAATTTAAATGACTACTATAATTGGAATTATCTTTAAAAATTGTAAGAAAATTAAATTATAGCACAAATTAAATAAAATTATATCTCAAAATGTTAATATTGTACGCCCGAAAATGGCAATCTGTTGAGACTTATGCATGTGATTGTAAGATCTATTTATTGTACACAGAATCACAATAAAATTTATCTTATCTTAATCCTCAACGGAGAAGCTCTTAACGAACATCAAAAGCTTCCCCGTGCTCTATTTCGGCCTTTTCATCACTAACTACACCGAAACAGTTAAAATACACACCGGATCCACAGCTCGAAAACAACAATGCCATGTATGTAAAATCTATACTCCCATTGACGATTGAATCTTGGAACTCTAGAACTTGTAAGATTGGCTCAGTCACCAGTCAGCGGTATGGCCTTGTATCAAAATCTTCCAGGGTTAATACATTTCTGAAGCAATATTATTTAAATAGCTTAACAATGAAAAAGAATTTCCTTAAATATCAGAACAAGTAATAATATAAAACAATAGTTGAGTGATATTAAAATGGAATTTAATGTTCCTTACATCTATTCACATACGAAGGATGTCAGCTCCAAAACTTAGTCTGGCAAATGAATACGAGGGTCTAGTCTTACTATTGTTTACAACTAAACCAGATTTATCTCCAACGAAGACAGACATCAATTTACATAATTCAGAGTGGTCCATTACGAGGGTTGCCCGCCGCACACCCTAAAATCTCATTTCTTTGCTATTAAGAAACTAAAATAAGAATACAACATTATGTCCTCAATCGTTGTCTAGTTATAAATGTTTCTTCTTTCCCGTCTTATTCACAAAACTTACATTGAAATATCTTCGCTGTGATTCGCATACATCTCCTCTTTAGATGACGAACCGAAAAAAGATCCGCTACAAGACGTTCCATGCAGTTTCACAATGTTACAGAACTCAACGATTCATGATTAGTTTTGCGGCTGGATACAGGATATGTGGTCAAGATAAGACTCAATGAGTTGTGACGAAATTGGCTGTCGTTTTTATTGTGGTCGTTGGCAGATATAAAATGCCTTTGGCTCTGTGTTCAGTCGTTTGATCGGGCCATTGTGCGTGAGATGGGCATTGTTAGGACGCGTCGGGACGATTGTGTCCCGGTTATAGTTTCAGAAGTGTCTTCGATCTGAAGGTTTCAGGCTTGAAACTCGTTTGGGAAACTCAATTTCAAATTGTCTTTCATTAGACACGTTGAGGATATTAAATAGGTTAAGGCGAATAGATACGTCCAAGGCTAAATTTGTTTCATATAATTAGTCTGTGCTTAGTTAATTTAATAAAGTGGTATTATGAAAGATTCTATTAATATGGAAAGCTATGGACAACGAACTTATACAAAATTTAAATATGAAACTGTACAGATAAATTCTTGATGAAATTCCGTTATTCTTGTACGAAACTTAATTTTTTTAAGTTCCTTTAAAATTGGCGTGAAAAATCACTGGGCACAGGCTAGCAAGGTAAGGGTAGCTACGGCAGTATGTGCTGCATTAGCTGTCTTCACATATGTACTCCTCTACTGCTTATCATCGGGTACTGCTTATCAATAAGAAAAGTTACATAGTACTTTAAAATTATATTGAATTGACTGGCTTAATGAATTTTATATCTAATTGTGGTTTAGACTTCACTCGAGAGCTCCTCACAATCAAGGCACTTATTTTGCCGATCACTAACGCCATTTATTAAAGAAAGAAACGACCTTTTCATTTTTTATACTAAATTATAAATTTTCAGTTATATATTAAGCTTTTGTTAGAGGTTTTCCCCGTTAGTTTAGTTCTTAAACTAATTCTAAATTCAAACGACTAAAACAAAATATAAAAATATCCAAAGAGGTCAAGCCGTTTTCAAGTGAAGTGCCGTTTTATTTATTTGATTTTTAAATTTTTTATTGTAATTTTCATTATTACCAATCAAATCATTCTTCCGATACTGGGCCTGTTTCTAAAGGCTTTCTCAATTTAATTTCATGCTTCAGTTTATCCTCCCTCTTTTATTATGCAGATGAAATGGCTAGATATATGCGAAAGAACCTAATTCCAAATTTTCTTTTCTAATCTTAATCATTGATTGCTGTTTGCTAAATCTGGTTAAAAGAGCTGGCAATACCATTCTTTTGCAAGTGGGTATGTCTTAAATTGCTTTTTTATAGCTCCTACCAGACACGTAGATACTGATAGTAATCGATACTATACGTACGTTGTTTTCACCTGGCATTTGCCGGGGTTGCGTAATTCCATTTATTATTCTAAAAGGAACGTTGATCGCTAAGCAAAGCGCTATTTTCGCTTTACGACGTCTATGGCTTATCTTGGCGACCTTATTAGTTTAAGGATAAAGAGTATTTTTGTATGAATAGTCGTCGAAAGGCACAATCAAACGCAATATAGGGTAAGAGCACGCCTTCGTCTTGCCAAATTAGTGTAGGGTTGCACCTTAAAGAAATATTTGTAATATAATTCTCGGCTTTAATAAATTTCTCGTCTTTTATTATTATTGCTGGAGTGATCGTCTCGTTTCAAAAAATCAATACAGTACCCAGAAAAATATCTCAACTAGAAAATTGAGTGATTACAAAAAAATGAATCTGCGACCTTTCTAAATGACGTTATATTTAAAGCATTTATTGAAATATTTTTTGTATAAGATGACTTTCTAGTTGATGGAACAATTATGTTGAAACTCATCTATGCAACGAAATTGTGTTTTGAGTATATTTTAAGATAAGAATCGTTTTTTATATTCTTTTTTAATTTTCATGTGGAACAGAGAGAAAAGAGAAACAATATATCAAAGTCATTTTGATATCTTATTTCTCATTTATATAGAATTTTAATATAATAGAAATATTTCTCAATTTACTAACATGGGGTTAGTTAGTATCTTGATAAAAGTTTTCACATTTTCAGATTTGTACTGCTATATGAACATATAAGGTAATCTGTATATTTTCCCTATAGAATGTCATAAATTGTAAGAAAGTGGAATATTTTTATAGTGGCTATACCTGCACGTGGGAGCACTGATTGCCAATTATGTTTTTAAGATTTATCTCTTGTTGAACTACTAACAAATTTATAACAAAGTCCCGCCAAAGGTAACGTTTTTAGTTGTAGAATTTTACAAGTAGCTTGATTTATGTATATTCACTGATCAATCTTCAAAGTCCAGATAAAAAGTTATTTTCTTCTTTTTAGTCCAATTTGTACTCGAGAAAAATGTGGATTTTTATGAGAATAATGTAATTTTTTATTATTGACTGTGGATTTTAAAATTGTTCAATTGATTTTCAATGACTTATAAATTCACAATGACATATAAAGTGAGGGAAAAAAGTTGCCAAGTTACTTACCTGTCTTCTCAGGACAAGACCATCAGGTAGATTTACGAACAGAAGACGATTGACGTTCAAGAAGGGTATATATATTTATTTATTCTTCATTGCACAAACGTACATTGTTGGACTTAATGAGTAAAGCACTTTATACCAGTCAACCAGTGGAAATAGTAAAAAGGCATGTATGTCGATTAAATGTAAGGAAGAAAAATATCATAAATAGATTGAAATTTTGACTGAATTTAACATAGGATAAAACCATTTTTTCTTACTGTATATATATATTCGGGTTGATAATTTATTTAAAATTTAATGTACATATGGCTGACTAAAAAAAGGTCGTCTCTTCCAGAACGGTAATATAAGAGCATTTATAAAATATGTTCAAAAATAAATAAATATTTGATTTATTAATAATATTTATACTTTATCTAGGTATGTAGGTTCATTTCAATGCCAAAGGTATTTTTACGGGTGTTATTTACAAAGATTTGAATTATTGTACCGCTGTAAAACAATGTTATATCTAATTAACACTGGTATATAGAACATACTGTTTTTCTTAAAGCAATGATAAATCAAATATATAGCAATATGGGATTTATCGCACGATGCCTAATATTACCATTAACTGAATTTTCAATAACAGCACTTGTGAATTTTTGGATCCATCATACATCAAATGGTAATGTCAGTGGCTTTGTTCGTTACAATGTGATTATAATGTCCTTTATCTTAAAGTTGTTTTTTATTTAATAATCCTAATTATTTTATTTTTGTCCTTCAATTTCGCAATTTAAATTAGTATATTAACTAATAATTAGGTAATGATGGGACTGTCATAACCCCTAACTAATAAATGAATTTAAAAAATATACATTGAAAAATATAAGTTCATCATCCTATTAAATTTTGTCGGCATTCACTCCAAAAGAAAACTCTAATACGTCGGTAACTCCCATATATGTGCGTATCACAAAACAAACGTATTTAAATTTTAATTAAAATATTATTCGGCCAGCATAGGCATTGAATATAACATCTGGGTAAACCTTACAGTGGTTTATGAATGCTACACTTTAGATATAAATTAATTTTTTATTTATTTATTTTGTATCTATAGGCAACCCTAAATTAGGGTACACTTTGAAGGCTTTCCGGATATTGCTGTTCACACCGCTTAGCCAGTGGATATTTACTGTTATTGAAGGCACAATGGGTCTTATACTGAAGTATGTAAGAGAATAGGCTCCATGGTGTTCTAGCTGTTATTGACTCCAGGTTTTATTTTTACTTAACACGTAGATGCCCATTAACTTTCTGGGATATCAAGAAGGGCTTAGCAAATAGTAACAGTGCAAGCTTATAAAATTACACGAAAAGCCAAGGAATTATAGAATTTTAAAGATTAGAAGAACTTTAAGATCGGCAAAAATATCGATAAAAGCTGGTTGGTTGAGTGTTCTCACCAAGGTATAAGAACTTACATATTCACAGAAGATGAGCACAAAGCTAAGTGAAGTTGAGGAATAGAAAAGAAACATTAACTTTACTTAACAAAAAATTAATTAAATATACAAAACTGAGAAAATACCAGGTCCTAAAAAGCTATCAATTTTAATACTGCCTTTATTTCATTTGGGGAGGGTTCAAATTAGCATAGCTAATAATAAAATCTATTCTGCAAAAAGAAATGCTACATCAGATTTCATAGGCCAATATTTTGGGGCAATGCATAAATTTTTAATAAAGCGAACGCCGCCGCCGGAACGGCCCCATCTTATCTAACGGCAGACTGGTCAAGGTTGAAGGAAGCTGATGGATGTGGACTACGCTAAATCGGTTAATGTATTAATTTGTGAGGCCTTTGTTCAGCATCAGACGACAAAGGCTGTTATGATGAAGCAGTATATGAAGCAACGGGTATCCATTATCGGTTATGTAAATTGATTGTGCAAATGGACAGAAACCGTGTAAAGGAAAAGGTAGACAACATTAGCATGTCTTCCTCTTCGGGTGTTAACGCACTTAGTATATGATTCTGATGGTATCTGTATGGTCAATACTTGACTGTGGGTACTGGCCATATAACGTGGCGCTGTATCAACTTATTACCCTACTTCATTGATACTGGTAATATTTGAAAAGCATCCACGGAAATCTTTCTTCTTGGTACCAGTTTCCTGACGCCATTTTTCAATTATTCATTTGTATATTGGTTTTAGAAAATATGTTCGAGAAAAATAAAGAAATATAATTGAAGAAATGACACTAGTATTAGTTATAACTTTAAATGGTTATTAACCGGGTATTTGCAAATTGTCCCAGTAATGATAGCTATTTATTATGGTGCAGATTTAAATCAAATATCATTCCACTGTATATTTTAAAATTCCTATTGTATTCTTTCGTAAGCTTTTCATAATTAATAATATAGTTAATTTCCATCCATTATTCAGTTTCATATTTTTTTATTTTCTTACAGTGTGCCTTTATCAATAAAATATATATTGTCATAATTAAGTGGCTTCTTCACTTCTCCCTCCTTCCCCTGCCGACACACCGTTACTTTATAGTTATTCTTTGGTAATTTTGTTCATAATATTAAAGCTCGTTTTGTTAATAACTACCAACGTGGTTTTATTGAGACCGACTATACCAATGGAGTAGTAGGTTTTGTTTTAATAATTATTAATTTTTTAAAATTCGTACCACTCACCATTAGGCCATGTTGAATAATCTGTTGAGCTTTTTATAAAATAAAATATATATGTTCTGCGTCTGCTTAAATTAGATAATTAGAATAAGCTGAAAAAGTTAATATCTTTTGTTTAATCCAAATTACTACCACAGACCAAACACTCATGAAAAGCCATCTCATAAATCGTGGTATTACTGCGACACTCAGGATATCTAGATATTCAATTTAGGTTTACGTTTCAGAATGACTAAAAACGGGACGAGCTGTGTAAGTTACGACGGGACTTCGCGTGTCTGCTGATTGGAATTGTAGAACATGACAAAATATTTCTATTTTGACCTTCATTTCTGGAGACAGTGGAATTTTAACTGGGGAAGTACTTTCACCTAGAGAATATAACTATGCCATCCTACGTTTTTCTCCCGCACCTTTAGTTCTATCAGAGCTCCTGTTTAAAAAATATATTTTACAATTTGTATGAGGTAGAGTCAATATCATTCTGTGCAAATTTGAAGGCTATAGCCTTAACTTACTATAGGCTATAGCTGACTAAAAAAAGGTCATCTCTTCCAGAACGGTAATATTAAAGCATTTATAAAACATGTTCAAAAAGAAATAAATAAATATATAATCAATATTTGATTTAACAATAGTATTTATACATTATCTAAGTACGTAAGTTGATTGCAATGCCAAAGGTATTTTTGTAAGGACTACCTTACCTTACCTTATTGACTCTACCTAATACAAATTATTACTCAATTAATTTGTATGAGGTAGAGTCAATAACATACTTTGCAAATTTGAAGACTATAGCCTTAACTGTACGGTTATAAAACTTGTTTATCAGACGACAGACAGACAGGCAGACAAGTAAGTGACAGCAATAGGGCTCTGTTCGGACTCTTCGGGTACGGAACCGGAAACCTTTTGAACCGGACCTTTGAAACTTACCACTCAAAACAAAACTGAAAACAGACGTCCAAACAATAAAAATTTTAGGGTAAATATGATATATATTAGTTTTTATGTATTTAATTAGATTAGTATTGGTACACGCCCCTCTACCTTTTGATGTCACTTTTCCCATATATGTGACTGCTGGAAGAGATTTCTTATATAAATAAGCAGTACCTTTGTACAATTCTCTAATATTCTATTGTGTCCTTTTAATTGTCTTTGTGTGTACATAAATTGTTAAATAAATAAATAATAATAATAATAAAAACTTTATTTGATTAATCTTAAAGAATTCGATATTAATATTCCTTAATGTACTTTAAAAGCCAAGCTTTGTATCACTAACTTTACGTTGAGACTTAGTTCTTTATAAGTAGTTCTTATATATACCTTTCTATTTATCTGTATTCTTGTATCAATTCCGTTTTGACTTTTTATTTAATTAATCTCATCCAAGGTTGCCGGAAAGAGATTGCTCATTAGCAATAAGGACGCGTATTGATATATACGTCTTCTTGTAGCGTTCTTGTATTTTTATAATTTAGTAGCAAATTTTTATTGTATCATTAATTGTAACTTGGTAAAGAAAACTTAATAAAAAATACTACTTAAAATTACATTTTTTCTGGGTTTCTTTGGTAAAAATATTATTTTTCGTAAAGTAAACTATAAATTTTCGTCAAACTAATAGAAAGTTGCTTGTTCACACTAAGAGCAAGATTTAAAACTTGCCAACTCCACTTTCCCCTTTGCAACTCTGAAACACCTAGTACAGATAACCGCGTCGACTATTTAATTAAAGCTGGTTCTTCTAGACAACTCAAGAATGCGGCTCAAATGAAACGAACATCAATATAAAAGATCTTCGGCCTATCCAATAATCTGGTTAAATCATAATGTCAGGGTTGTCTGAAGCTGCTGATTTTGAGATGGAATATTATGAATAATAAATTTTTTGTAAACCTTTATCATGCAAAACGCAAACATAAAATCCAGTAAAGCTACAATACAAAAGTGGTTCTGTTACAATGGAATAAAGCAGGAATTAAAATTCTATTGATGAAACACAGAATCGAGCTTGATGAAAATTGACGGAGTCAGTAGACAGATGAACCGACACGTTGCGTTGTTATGAATTTTTCATACAGACGCTAGACGTATTTTATATTTAGGTCGATCTTGCAAAGTCAGCGGAATACTTCTATATCCTATTAGGCGATAATAAGTGTATTATTGATAAATTTAATCACTTTTTTAAATGTTTCACTTAGTATGCTGATCAAATTTAATACACAGCATTATATGTGGCACTGAATTGTGGCCAGTTTGCGTAAAGTAATAAAATATACTTCGATTTCTGATTGTTAGTATGAATATGGGTTGAGAGGAAAACCAATTTTATTTCGAAGAACAATCCTGTCACGGATTTATCCGTTACTTATAAAGCAGCGGGCATTTGTGGGGTTGATTCTTTTATTTCTTTGATGGAGATCGTCCAGAGTTTCTTGAGCATTCTCAGACGTGGCAACTAATGCAATCATGCGTGGGAGTCACCCTCGATAGTGGCCGCGCTTGGGACATTGGAAAATGAATGACCCGTCTATGGCAAAGAAAGGCGGCTAGAGGATCCTCCTACCATTTACGCAATCTGACAGGAGGTGACAGCCAGGAGAGGAAGACCAAGGAAAATATTAATTGACTGTTTAAAAGAGGGCATTGTTTGAAAGAAAGGAGTGATTGAAGATATTGAAAAGAGAAGACATAGTATTCTGCTTTGCTCTATGGAGCAATGGAACAAAACTATGACATGGAACTATCGAAAAATGGAACAAATTCAGAGTTCTAAAAGACTGTGGCTTAGAAAACTTGTTATGGAATGTCATTAGGCTCGTTGGAATGACGACCTTCGCAGAAAATCTCGGAGTGGAGAAGTCATCTTTAGCAATGGACTGTAATGGTCTGGATGACGATGTTCTTAAAGACTGTGGCTCGAAAAAATCGATGTGGAATGTGTTGTAATTGACGGCAACTAGAAAAATAGCCAAGGATTGAGCCAAGAGATTTTTCAATTGATATACCTTATTTCTATGTCTAATGGTGAGCAGCTATGATCTGGTGATTTTACAAATACTAAGATTGAATGATTTGTAATGTTATTGTGAATTAAAACTACAAAAAATAATAGAACCTTTTATTATTTCATCAATTACTCAAATCCAATGTTACGGAATTATTTAGGGCCTCACTAATGTTAGCTTATCACGCAATTTGGGAACTTGGCGAATATTCGTAATGATAGTTGCACTTCAAAAATATGTCCTATTATAATTGAATAAGGTCCTTTCCAAGATACAAGTGTCATTCTCGGTCTGATGTCAATTTAGCTTACCTTTGTAGTCAAAACCGATTATTGAATGAAGGCTGTTAATGACCGGAGGGTTTTTGCTAAAGAATAAAACATGGGAAGTGTTTGCTATATTAATTATTTTTTTCTTGACAGATATTTAAAAGCAATTAGTAGTTTTTTATGCCCTGGAAACATCTTTCTGCCAATATATTCAGCTAAAGATAAAATGGTAACTTCATAAAAGTGTGCTGTGTTTGTTAGTTTGTCACCCCTTTAGTTTAATAGAAAAAGTATTTTACCATTTAAAAATTTTATGGTTTAAGTTCACGATTTCTTTTCTTCATATTTCAGAAATGCATCTAATATTTATCGGATACTTGACATGAAGTGGAGTCTAGTCTATTGAGCATCTGGTGGTGCAGGGCTGAGTGAAGAGTACCAAGACTCGTGGCAGGTCATCGACTTGGTAGAAAAACCAAATTAAGGGAGAAACAGACCTCTACAAGTACAATAGACAGGCCACCGAGAGAGAAATGGCGCTGGAAAGTGAACCCTGCTATTCAGTATAAGACGGCCACGAGCGTAAGCGACAAAGAAGACATAAGCAGAGCAAAGCACAACCCTTCAATTCAGGGAATGCCGACTCATTTACTTTATTGCGACATTGCCGTACATAAGCAATGGTAATAACCTTCAAACAGATGGCCATTCCTTCGTTTGCCATTCTATGCCATAAATAAGTGGTATTTTCCGATTAGTTTTATATAGCCGACTGGGTAACTTGCAGAATAGTAAAAAAGTTTTCTGCAACGAGTATTATAGCCAGAGCTCATTGAGCAAGCGTTTCAATATGACTATTTCAGGGTCAGCAACGCTTGATAGACGCTTTCAATTAATTCGAAAAATTTGGAGATACAGCATATCTTTTCAATATGGTAACCTTGTCCAATAAATGCAAAGAAACATTTAAATATAAAGTGAGTCAAATTTATAATATTTTGCAAGTTAGGTACATTTACTTGTGTTTTTGGTGCATTTAAGTTGATCGTTGAAATGTTTTTGACCTTTTGAGGTCAGTTTATTATGAAAGGGCACAATCTAAATTAACTTTACTTTGTATTACTTAAACCTGTCACAAAATAACACGTTTCATCTGAATACACAGAGAAATATGCTCCAGGAAGTAATCATAATAAAGACTATTTTGGAAACATTAATATTAATGAAAAACATTCGTTTTTGCGTTATAATTAAATTCAAATTAGCTTATCACATGGCTCGTAACGACCTGGCCAAGCAGATGATGCAATATTCGTATAATGTACATTCGAATTTGTACCGTCAAATGTAATTTAATAAGTCTGACATTATTAAAACCCTGTGTATTGGTGTAAATTGAAAAAGTGTTTGATTATCGTCGGGAATAAAAACGTGCAAATCTGTGAAACTATTATTGCACAATTATAATAGGACCGGTTATCTGAAAACAAATTTCCAATTGGAAAAAAATCTCTAAAGCACTTTAAATACAAAACTTAGAGTTTTAACATTCCCATAAATTATTAGATTTTGTGCAGTTTACGCGGATTTACATTTACGGATAAAATACGGTAGATTCGCAGATTTTCAATATCCCCATTGATATGAGAGTGTGTGTAAGACTCATACTGAGTATAACCTAACTCAGTGTATCATCGAGACCTCATCAGCAGCCACTGTAAGCGGAAAGTTCTTCCCTGAGTTTTTAACAAGTTAAAACACAGAAAAGCCCAAATTATTGTAATTTCACCACAGAAAGTTGGCAACAAGAAGGGTGAACGTAAAACGTTTCTAAATATGAGGAAGAAACGTTTAAGCTCGTCGTTGATTTAAATTTAGATAAACATATAGAAACCTAACGCAAAATTACATATTGTGTTTGACAACATGGAAGGCGGAGAGTTGATAAAATATTTATGAAAGACCAAAGAAAAATATGGAAGGGGATAGCAATTCCAAACGAGTACCAACCAGCTCACGTTGAGCTTATCCGAGATATAGTCGCCTATCTTACGATATGAGAGGCGTGAAAAAGCACTTTTTGGGCCGGCAAGGTGAGGGTGGCTAGGGCAGTATGTCGCATGCTTCACTAGCTATCTTCACAAACAGACTTCTTTACTGTTCATCATCAGGTATGTCGAGTCATTTGCTGAGCTTAATGTATAAAAAAAAATATCTATCATATATATAAGACTGCTTGGTAAGAAGACTTGGTGATCTTTACAATTTTATTTGTTCTCAACAGGGATACTCTTGTTCTTCTTCTTGGTAGGTGGTGATTAGGCCAAAAATAATAGTGAGTAAAATCCAGATCCTTCTATAGCAGAGGAACTGGCTAACTTTTGTACCTATTGGAACGCAACCATGATGTTAATATAATTGTTTCGACGGCTTAAATGGTGTTAGTTAGACAGGATGATTTTAAAAACGGGAAAGAATATTGAGATATCTTTTTACTTTATTTTAAGATATCTAGTTGTCTTCTTTCTTCTAGAGTGAGTGAAATTGATCAATCCCAGATATTATATAATTTGACTTCGCCAAAGAAAAAAGCACTTGAACTCTTTATTTTTCAATACCTTTCAATAATCATGTGAGCTAATTCTTTTTTAAAATTTAAGTAATTAAAGCTAGAGAGGTAATAAGATAATCATGTAAGGTACCTAATCAAAATTCAGCGACGCATCAAATCGTGTTATTCAGGCGCTTTAACATGAAAGTCAAAATTTGTTGGTTTATTTCTTAATGTGATTTCATTTGACAACCATATCCACACAGTCGTATACGATCTAATTTTATACAAACTAAAGTATAGTTTCATTATATTTTGTCAAAGTTTAAAGTTTGCGGTGTTGACATGCAATGTTAAAACCTAATTTAACTTGACACACCCTTAGAGTTGTAATTAATGTTTTGAACTAAAAACTGGTAGATACGCGTTTTGCTATTTCGCCTTATATGCTTTAAAACTGGGAAAATCTTAATATTTATTTTAATTCTTTATTATTAAACACAAAAGATCCCATTGGGTCGACGTCCTCCGGGAGGAATCCTGGCCCTACATCAAGATAAGATAATTCTTTATTAACAACTGTAAAATTGGAAAATATATTCTATCCTGCTTTTACTCTGCACTAAACAGTTAAAAGTTTGAGATATAATATGTTCGTTATTCAAATAGTTTTGATGTTGATAGCTATGATACTGTGACCGGTTGCATGGTGTTTGTGAGAATAGATAATGCTGCCAGTTTCCCGATATCGTCATTGTTGAAAAAAAAAACTGTTTTTAGAAAAGTTTGAAATATGGCTAATTTCTTTTGCAGTTTTTTTCTTCACTGTATCTTTGGTGTGGTCTATTATTAAAGAACGGTTATATTTATTTGACAATATATTGTAATATTGTTGACTACCATTTCGTCCGATTAGCTTTTGTATCTTGTCTTAAACTTTCTTGGAAGTTTAACAATGTCTTAGTAAATTTATGGATTTTGATTTTTTAATCTGGTTTTAATAAAATATACCACTGAATGTTTTTTTAGTGTGACTACTTGTGTTACATAACTTAATTTGATATAACTTAAGACCACCCATGTACAATGTAACATCTGTAAATTGCCTGTATTTGTAATTTAAAGTGTAAGTGTGAGTGTAATAAAGCATATTTTATGTATCTAACTTATAAAAGTTCATGTATTGAAACCCAAATAGAAAATATTAACTTGTTTCAACAAATAAAACACAAATTTCAAAAGTAACCTGACCTTGTCTTAATAAAAGTGAAAAGGTTGAACGCTTCTAATACATAAAAGTATCTTAGCATTTTATTAGCAACCAAAGTAATTTCAAATTTAGAAACCAAAATAAGTTATGTATTAATACTTTTTCATTTCTCGCTTTTTTATGTCTAGCGCTATCATAAAGTAACAATACACAAATTGGTCCTTCGTGCCGATCAAATCTATGGATATAGCGTTATAATATCATTCATCGTTAATCCCATAAGACCCCATATGGCCAGTTATATTTTTTGTTATTAATTATTGTATTGTCGACAAATTACATTGCTTCTAACTGAATAACAAAAGCTGGAAGGTAATTTCCCGAGTGAGCGCCAACCAATTAAGCGAATTAAGCGCTTAGAGCGACGAGCGTGCGTGACGTGTTTGACACTATAATTGTTTTTCAATTATGAACCTTAGAAGCTTTTCGAATTAGATTAGGAGACGTTAGTTCGTGATGGCCAACTATGGTTGATTACCAGCCCTCCGGCGCTCACACATAAATACGAAGTAGAATATGTCTGATATTGATCATTACAGTTCCGTTCTGATGTTCATTACAGACAACGAGATGACACACTGAAGAACCTCGTTATAAAAACAACTCAAAATAATAATTAATTTAATGCTTTCAATACCGCAAATTACATGTTGTTTTCAATTATGAACGATCGTGAGTTCAAAACTTTAAGAATTACATTGATTTATTCTAATATCAGCACTACACTATAGTATTATACGTTGAGTTTTCAGGTATGTGAATAAAGAAGGATGGGTGTGCGTATGTACGTCTGCGTATGTGTGTGGGAGCGGTGTGTGTGTGTTTGTGTGGGCGTGCGAGTGCGTGTATGGTTGAAATAATCTTTATTGGACAAATTACATTTACAGTCTTATTCAAAATGCGCTTTAAAAATCATCAAGACCAATGAAACAAAATGGAGACAGCCTCTATCAAGAAATTTCTTAATAGCAAAACTACAATAGTAACGATCCTGATTAAAAGAAAATTATAAGGTTGTATACTTTTTTCTTTGTTTATTAAATACAGAGACAGTTATACGAGTTTTAAGTTATCAAGGTTGTTCGGCAGCCAATATTTACACGATTCCAATCCATAAAATACCGTTTAATGATCCACATAAAAATAATATTCCACTATTTCCGCTGTCGTTATAATAATTGTAGCAAATTATTTTGCAGGGTTGTTAAGCAATTACGCCAAGTAAGCGAAGCGAGCGAGCGGTGTTCGTGACTCTCCCGGATAACAATTGAATGCTCAACTAATTTTGATAGTTATTTTACTTAAGTTTATACTTAAGTAAAATATCTATCAAAATTAGTAAGTAGCAAATAGCTATATAGATAGATAGATAAGATATAGATGCTAAATAGAAAGTTATTAGTAAATAGCTATCTTAATTATTTACTGACCATATATTGAATTGATAAACGAGAGAACTACCTACAATTTATAAATCTCACATAATGTTGAAGAAAGATATTATATGTTTAAGTATTTCTATCTAAATATTAAAAAGTATTGTGGTTTCGATTATTCATTGGCCTATTTTATTTTATTTTTATTTAATAAAAAAATAATAAAATTTTTGGTTTAGACATCGTCCATAACATTTACAGTTAAATTAAAATTAATCCAAAAACAAAATATTAAAATGTGAACATTGCACTATATTCAAATTAAAACTATAAAAGCGAATCAAAAATTAATTTAAAGTTCAAATCAAAAATAGGTATAAAATTTCAAATCAATGAAAGTTTTACGGTATCACGTTTGTCCCGTTGGGTCGTCAGCATAGAGTAGTAGGGGCGTAGGGATGCGACACGACTTGCAACTCAGTCTAGCTAGTGATGTAAAACACAGAAACATTGATTGTATATTTTGTGTTTGTGTGTATGTGTATGTGTGTGTGAGTTTTAGGTAATGTGTTGGTGCTAAGTAACTGCCACTGTTTATAGGTCATTTTTAAAGCTACAGTGTTAGCCACTATCTTATTCATTTAAATACTCTCACTGTTGGATTACTCTAGGACAATTTATTTAGTACATATTTAAATACTATAACTGGGACAATTTGTAAATGCCCGGTTGATACCCTGTAAAGTTATGACTATTGCCTTTAATTACATTTATTTGTTTTCTCATACATATTCCTTGTTGTGACGATTTAAAAGAACTTAGTAAATGAGTCTATTTAAATAAAGTTATTTTGACTTTAACTTTGACTTTGGATTTCGAAAGCATACCGAAAAGGCCGGAAGTTCTCAAATATCCCTCCAGCTGCTATTTTTTTTTAATTTCTAGAAAAACTACAATCATCCAGCCATTCTCAACTTTATTCTTACGAAAATGACGACAAAGAAAATTCGTGAAAACAATCAACAAAATCACGTACAAGAGGGAGAAAAGAAATTATAACAATTTTATGGCTGAGAAGTGTTCAGTGTACGTGATATGTATCTAAGGTGGTGTACCCCGGGGCGGAGACAGCTCAGCTTATAAGAGACACTGGGCGACCCATCTCAAACTGTTCGAACCAGCGATTTTTGGATACATAAAATGCTGCAGTTAATTTAAAAACAATTGTAGCCTTAGTTTTTTAAACAGCATAAATTGTAATACTAATACACAATAAATTATAATACTAATACATAATGACATATTCATTTGAAAATGTCATTATAAATACTAAAGGTAGAGTTTCTTGCGCCGCTTCTTCTCTGCAGCTACTAATTCGTCGAAGCGGTAGTAGGGTTAATTGGGAATATGCATACTAGTGTTATTTTTAATTTTAAAATAAAGATGATTTTAAAATTAAAACTAACAATTTATTTAGTACATATTTTAATACTGGGACAATTTGTAAATGCCCGGTTGATACCCACTTAAAGTTATGACTATTGCCTTTAATTACATTATTTGTTTTTCTCATACATATTCCCTGTTGTGACGATTTAAAAGAACTTAGTAAATGAGTCTATTTAAATAAAGTTATTTTTGACTTTTGACTTTTTGACTGACATTAAACATTTCATTCTTCCAGTCAGGAGATAAATTGTAACATTATTGATAAACAAATTATAACAGATTTCAGAACAAGATGAAATAAAGTCAAGAAATCGTCTGAAAAGCTCTTAGCATCATTTACGAAATAAAAAAAATATTACAAGTTACAGCAATCATTGCAGAAGCGGTGTCTGTTTGTTTTCACATATAAGGTAAATCTACATCGAAGGTAAACTTGAGCTTATGATGCTACGTTAAGAGAGTCTTTGCATAGCTTTTAAAAAACGAATAAACTAAAAGCTACTTTATACTGGCAAGCATTTTCCACACTGCTGTTACATTTTAGAGCTGTATCCCTTTTCTTTTCCGGGAATTTGTAATGTCAGCATTTGTAACCGTCATTTTAATGATCTTATCCGTTAGCTCGTAAAGGTGTTCATAATGAAATGACCGGAACAGATATTTGAATAAAAATGTCTGTTGACATTTTGTTAATTTTACATTTTTTGTGATGACAATCGACAATTTAAATTTAGGGCTTTTAATTTACCGATTTGATCCTATGAAATATTATTAGTATATTTCAAAAAATTGATTTGTTTAAACATTAAAGATAATATTTTAGTAAATAACTAAAACTAGTGAACCTAAAATTAACCGGTAGTATAACAGAGTAACAATATTTTTTAACTAAGACCACTGCCATTTATTTAATGTTATCTTAATCTTTTTTGAAGTGGAAGTCATTTTGGTAACATTTATACGAATACAGACATCAAAAAATACAATGACAAGGATTCAAGACAATAAAAAGAAAGACACAAAAATACAAGAAAAAAAGACTCATTCAAACATAGGCACACACACACACACACACACACACACACACACACAATATATGTAAAAATAAAAATAATAATAATAAAAATAAATAATAAAATAATGTCACATTTAAAACACATAGTCTCCAATAGTAGTAGTAAAGATTGGGAAAAGTATAAAGTATAAACACACACACACATACACACACTCACAATTCAGATGCAGCAACAACATACGTCGGAAGGTTTCTCTTTGTAATTAGCATATAATTATTTTAATTTTAAGCTATTTTGTGTAAATCTAAATTGTCAATATTATATATGAAGAGCGAGGCTCTCCCAACACAAGTATATTTGGATTACTTTCTGGGAAGCCAAGGAAATTCAATTACTAAACATTTGCTAAAATAAAACACATTACTTTATCTAAACGAGTGTCAAATTCAGAATTCCAGAGAAATCTGATATTTATTAACACGTTCAATGCGAAAAAAATATTCAGGAGATTCACGCGTGGCGGACAAATGTTACAATACTTAAATTGACACAAAGCTCAAAATTTTATAAAAGTATTCGAGAATTGTTTCTGTTAAATGTTCAAGATCAATTTATTACAGTAAAAAAATATATATATTATAATAATTCGTTTGTCATACGTGTGAATAAGTTATGATGTATGAACCAGCCTTTAGGCAAGCGACGTACATAGAAACAACCGAACCGCAGCACTTCCACATTAAAACTTTTTGTTTAATGTGGCTGAGATGAAATATAAACGACATCAGAGACGCTAGAATTTAGAGATGTCATATTTCTTGATTTTTAATTGAGCACGCCTCGCGTGTTCACCGCGTGGCTACACAGTTTAAATGGACACGCCAGGTGTGTTCGCCGCACGCAACGTACTAATGTAGCGGAAATTTCCAAAATATTGACATCCCTCCCTTAGACATAAGGCTCACCAAGCTTTTAGCATTCTATATTACTTTAGATTATTTTATTCGGTACTAACATCGAAATGCCTGTACATATTTGGTTGCATCTAGTAGTTAAAATTGTTATATAATAACTAAAGATATAAGCTTAATTAAATATTTAGATAGTGGAGGAAATGCATCATTACCAAGTGTAATCTATTGAATGAATTTGAGAAATTCCTTGAAATATTATCTTAGTATCTTATTAAGTTATTTTTTATAACCCAATTTTAAGAAAGTCTAGGGTAAACCCTATATTTTTGAAACTATTATAATAATAAAAAAACTTATATTAAGAAAATCATATAAAGAACATTATATAACATATTTTATTATTATATTTTAGTCTGTCACGAAAAACTAAAGAATGACGACACCAATAAAAACCATAGAATAAGAAAATACAAGAAATTTAAAAACGAGATTACAAAAAAGTTCCGTCAGGCTTACAACAGAAACTAATTTAAATTAAGGAAAAATACGAAATAATATTCAAATTATAGGTTTAAATATATAATATATTATTTTTTGACATTAATGTATCATAATTAATGAAAAGATAAGCTAATTTATCTGATTTATTTACGCAGAAGTCAAATGGCCTTTTTAAAGATCTTGATGAGCACTTTCCAAAACTATACATGGAATACGAAATTTTCTTATAAAATTTATCTTAAATAAAAATAAAGTAAAGAGTAAAGAATTCAAAAAAATAATTAAAAAAAAAGTTCTGAATTCACAGAAAAATAAGCGAATTGTTCCAATATCAGTCGCCCTACTTTCATTTCAAATCGAAATAATAAAAATATCTCCTTTAATTTCACGACCAACAATAAATAAATTATTATGTTATCAATTTTTTGTCAAACATTTCCTGCGAAATATTAAGCCGCCCATTCACTTCCTTCCCTTTTGATGCAAAAATAACAATCGTTTTAAGAAAATGCTGTCTTAAGTAATGGATCCTGTCAGGAATCATATTCTAATATAGTGGCGTAATGGAAAACGCTGGTGCTGATAATGGTGCTTATAACAATCCCGTAGAACATAGATTTAAGCTTTTAACAGAATACAACGTAAAAAAATAAGCATAAGAACCCGATGGTTGTAAATTCAGTGTTAAAAATATTATATTCATCTAAGATCAGCCTCAAAAGATTAACAATTTCATATCATACTACTAAATAACTAAAACTAGTATGCAACTGGCTGCGCTGGTCATGTTAGCCGTAGAACTGGCGACCGTTGGAGTCGTAAAGTTCTTGAGTGATGACCGAGATTCGGGAAACGTAGCGTGGGATCCCACCTACGAAAAGATGGGAAGAGGATATTCATAGGCTGGTTGGAGTGGGTTGGATGAGAGTTTCGTGAGCAGTAGCGTGCATCAGGGTTGAACTATGTCCATCGGTCATGGTGACAAGTAAAAGAAAATCTCATCAAGTTTAGTTCTGCCCATCAATTTCCACTGAAGACGCTTTAATTTTTTAATGTGTAATAGGTATTTCTTTAATGAGGCAGACTTACGGGACTCTACCTCATGTAAAATGGGACCTCTGAGAAGAAACCCGTTGGCGTAGTGGTTTGAACGCTTTCAATAATGAAAGCCAATCAAATTTCGCCGTTTTGTTTGCTGGAAGGCCATTCCCTCCACCAACCCATGGTCCTGCCTACCTTGCGGCATACGGAGTGAATCACGGGAGAGCGCGAGGATACTTGCATAGGGCCATTTCCCCTTCAGCGCTGATCTGTGCTCCCTACAATTATCTTTATCCGTCCCTTCTGTTGCCAACTCTCCCCCTTCTGGGGCGTGACGACACAATATGTGACTTAGCGTCAGGCTACTCTGCTGCTACTGCTGGATGCCAATCAAATTTATTATCTCCGGCTCAACTGCGCTTCGGAATGCACCAGTGGTTCTAATTGCTATGGCAATCTCTTTCACTCACCAAGCCGTACAGGGCCAGCAGGGTGATGTTATGGCCCAATCTCCTCATCAGTTTCATCCATGTAGGAACGCCTGTGTCCGGAAGTGGGAGGCGTATAGGCTGTAAATGATGACGATGCTCAAACTGTTCCATACAAATTGTGCACAAACATATTACCTGTTTGTTACGGTACTGATGGTTCTGTACTTCTGATAAATATACACACGTAAAAAAAATAAAGTAAGAGTTGCGTGCAAGGGATAATAGTCCGTTTCTAGAAAGTATTATGGGCTGAAATAGGTTAATTGTGTAATTACTTGCCGACCGCGGCCATTTCTTCCGCACATTGTGTTCATACGTGGAAACTGTTAGTGGATAAAATTGTGCGTTATTTCTAAACAAAGAAGTTTCATTTTAGTTATGATATGATAGATTATCTTTACTCCCTGCCTGTACGTCTATTGATAGTGTACGATTACTGAGATCTTTTGTGGTAACAAATTGACCAAAATTATGTGCTTATGTAGAGGTAAGTATA
Organism: Acentria ephemerella; assembly: GCA_943193645.1. Classification (NCBI taxonomy): domain Eukaryota; kingdom Metazoa; phylum Arthropoda; class Insecta; order Lepidoptera; family Crambidae; genus Acentria; species Acentria ephemerella. Next base: position 825,547 of record OW971886.1, on the reverse strand, counting down.
AAAATAAGGGGTTTTTTAAGAACATAAGTGGAAAATTAGCATACAGTTCGCCTATATTTACTTAGTTATATATGTACACAGAAATGGTTAAAATGAAACTGACATACAATAATTTAGTACAAAGGTACTATAGTGTACTATATGAGTGCAATCACTTATCGCAGAAAAAGGTTTATGTACTGGCAGACCATAATTGATAGTATTTTATTCTATTTATTCCTATTTTAATGAATGTATATAATATACCATCTCTCCAAATAATGTTTTTATTTCTAATTTATTTAATTAATCTCCAAGACCTGGAAAGACCTGGAAGAAATTACTTATAAGGCTGTGTTCTACAAATTAGATGTAAAAGCCAGCCAAGAAGCCAGTTCCTTTGTGGTCGAAGTGTGATATAGGGAAGCTTGCTACCATGAGATGAAGGTCTAGAGCCACCTCGTCATGAATAAAAAATTAAAATCGGTTCACAATTGACAGAGAAATCGTGTAATAAACATACAGTCGTATTGAGAACACCTCTTTTGTTCAAAGTCGGTTGAAAAAGACACGTCTTTTGTATATTTCTTGTACGTTAGAATTATGTTCAACAAATATATTTGGATTTAGATTTATTAATTTTTCTTAAGAAATATATTATTTATAAAAGATTTTTCAGTCGCCTTAGTCGCCATCGTAGAAGACGCATACGTGTCTTACGAATTATCTAAAAACAATTCTCATAAAATTACTGTGTGTTTTGTGAAGTTTCCTTGCCTAACCAGCTGGTGAAGGTTTTAAAGTGGAAGACCATCGTGTGCAGTGGCAGCTCAAAGGTATGTGAGTGCATTATAGTTGTCACTGTTTCTTCTATACATTCGTATTTGAACATGGTGTCTCTAATTAATCGTAGACTGTTAAAAGTCTGTCCCAAAAGTAGCATAAAGCCACCAACTATCAGGTGCGTTTACTACATTTTTATGATAACTTTTCAGGTATTATATAAATAGATACATAGAGTTTATATAATCGACAAAAAAAATTATATCAAAAAATATTTGCACATTAATGTCTAAATAGATTATATTGTTTAAAATTATATATGAGTATATGATTTAGTAATGTATTGTCAGATGTTTATAAAAAGCTCCATTGTCAATAAACACGTTTAAATTAAACTAGGAATCTAAACACGAGTAGATGATTGCATAGCAATACTAGAACAATGCTCCAGTGTAATAACAATATTCCAAACCACATGCTTGCGATAACATCTCAGATATTATACGGAATGAATCCAAAAAATTACACTATTGTCCGAAACAATTCTACCAATATTGGCAACACTCAGCAGTTATTCCGTAATGATCGTATTAAAGATTCCTTCGAAGCATCTGTGATATTCTGATAATATGTATATTATATATATATATCATTTGCTAAAGATCTTTTATTGATCAACTTTATGACTCTGATAGACTCAAGATAAATATAGTCAAAAGATAAATAGTAGTCACTTTTTCAGATTAGAAATTTTCACTACTAATAGTGATACTGGCACCTTTACATTGATTGCGTCATAATGTGGTCAGTCATTTTATGAAGTGGTTGTGTCCTAAGATGTTCAGATTAATCTGACTATTGAATCATCTAGTTGTAATTGTTATTGATGTCTGTTTCAAATGCCGAAGCCATAATTCTTAAATCTTATATTAATTTATCAATCGTAATAGCAAATTTAGACACAAATGCGGAAAGTATGTCATTTCTTCCCGTGTCCCTTCCCAATGGAAGCGTAAATTCATGGACATATATCGAGCTGCGATAGTTAGTACATTTACGATAAATATGATAAAACGAAAGGAAATCAATAAAAAGCAGTTTAATACCTGGATGAGTATAATATACATGCAGTTTGAACAGTTGTTTTGGACGGCCAATTAAATATATATTTAAAAAATATTTTGAATTGATTCATATATAACATGATATATATTTATAGTATTTACGCATTAATATAGTAAAATTGTGTACAGAAAACTTTTTTATTAAGTATCTCTTTCAAGGATTTGGATTTTATATGTAAGGGGAGAACAAAAAGCACTAGTGAGGAAAAAAGTAACTTTTATCACGCTACACACACATAGAAAAGTCTACTCTTTGAGCTAAATGTTTTATCGATTTTTTTTGTTTATAGTGATGTCAATTTCTTTTAAATAATCCATATCAATTTTTTAATATTCTTGTAATATATACCCTACCCATTGTTTATTGTTGTAATATATATTGTTTCATGAAGTTTAGTGTTAGATTTAACAAAAGCTTTATCCTGCATATGATACAGTTTCTTCCATAGACAAATGTTTCACTTTAGTGAACAGTAGTGATTTTAAAGGCGAAGTTATGTATATAAAGTTTCACAATAAGGTGCTGGAACGGGAACTGCAAGTCGAGTTCACCTTTATCAGTCTCACTGGCACATTGTTGCAGGAACTTTGGCGACTTGCGAATCAAGTAAATATATTTTTTCCCCCAAAAATTTTGTACTTTCTATGAAGAGAATTTTTTCGTTTGCAACTTTTATAGTATTAAGTTTGACTTCTTTCTTGATCCTTCTTTAAGTTATCAAATACGCACATAAATATTTTAGTATGATACTTTGTACCGAAATTGAAAAGTTCCTCATAGCTATTGATTTGAATTCGTACGTATGACGGTAATCCGAAATCATATGCTTTTAGTTAAGTAAATATTAGAGATATAATTCCCTTACAAACAACCATGAATGTCATACAAACACTATAATGAGATTTGAACGTGGATCTTTTTAGATGTGAGGTTGACCACAAGACTTGTCTACGGTCGACTAATATAAATAGACTTGTGCTTCGCCAGTAGCTTACTTTGAAATAAATAAGGATTTAGAAAATTAGGATTTATTGCAAGCTTTAGAAGGCAGAGACAGGATGATTCAGTACTTAGAATCGGAAATTCACTAGAATAAATAACAATTACAGTATCCTTAGTTTCAGTTGCTTCAAAATTATCTGACAAGAATGCGACTTTTTGAAACAACTATTATAACGGTTTTGAAATTTCAAAGAAAAGAATTCAACAAAAAGGTTTTAGATTAAAATTTTGACATCAGTTTAAGTCCCAAACTCGTTACGTGTATATATTGAAATAATACATGTGTCTCGTTTAATTGTAAATGAATGCTGAAATGCAGAACTGTCAGGGTTTAAGACGGATTTGGGTTATTATCACTGCCATATTATAAAACGTGGTCTAAAGGTAAACCTGGTTTAAGCTTCATGCTGTCTCTACCTCCCTTAAATAACAATATGAGATAGCCTCAGTTTCAAACCAATACTAACTTTAAACCTCGTTTTGTTATAAGGTGGTCAGGGTTTATCGCGACTTGGATTGTTGTTGGTTTCCCTAATGCACATACATTAGAAAGGTTTTTAATAAATTTAATTTTGTAAAAATACCTAAACGAAGAATCTTTAAAATTGTATTCATCATTATCTTTATACTCAAAGTGCAGATGGGAACAGACCACTTGGAATTACACGTTCGGGAGTTTGAGATTTTGACTCATGTCAAAATTTAAGTCTTAAAGCTTATTTTCAAATTCATTTCTTTCATTGTTATTTAGATAAGATCTAAATCATTTCCAGCGGCGGAAATTTAATACGCAGTCAGAATGACTTCCCTGACTGCTAAGCTACCCAGGACATTCTAGGATATGAATTTTTAGTTCTTACTTATTTTGCGTTATAAGCTCACAGCGCTATCAACGCTATCTTTACAAATACCTTGTGAATCGTCGATATTTGTAAGGTATCACTTTAATATTTAGATTATTTCATATTTCATCATGAAAAAAGGAATATATAGCAAAATAGCCTACTTAAAAAGATTTCTTTTTTAATTTTCAGTGTTCAGTTTCTAAGGTCAATATTATATTGATGACTTGCCTTACTATTGTGTGTTTTTGTTTCTTAACATTACAAATAGGCGTAGAAAATATATGGAACATGTGCAAAAGGTGAATCTCTATAAAATTTGAAGCTTGCCCTTGGTTTGCCATCAGATCCGATTTGATGAAAATAATAATTGTCAGAGTCTTTTATGTCAATTGAAAAATAAGTTAAAATAAGGAATTGATAGGTTGATTAAAATTCTGATCTCATTCTACATACGCTATTTTTAATAATTCAACGAAGACGATCAAACCATGCCATGTGATCGGCTTGCTCCTACAATATTCAAACCAGTTAAAAAGGTCAGAAGGCAGAATGCGCCCTTCATAAGGCGGTGTCTTCAAAGGGTACTACCGGTGTTGCCACAGTGATACCGAAAGTTTTTGATAGAAAAAATTAAATAAATTTTCTATGGCTCAAGGTTTTTAGACTCGAACTTTCGTTGGGTTAAATTTTAAGTTAATATTAATTTTGATTTTTTGCTTCTTATCTGACACGTGATCTCTCCCTAATACAACAAAAGCTCCTTCTTAAAAGGCGTGAAAAGGCACCTTCACATATTACTCTTACTACTGCTTAACTTCAAGCAGTATTGAGAAATTTCACTATATTGATGTATACTTTTGTATGATTAACGTGTAACGAGTCTAATTGGAAGCTTTCATATCAAATTAATTTATTTACAAATATTGTAGTTTATGTATCAATCAAAAACATTACTAATTATTAATATTACTTATTATTATTTTCATATTTTTCTTGTATCCATAATGCAAGGTCTTAATGATTTAGATAATAAAATAGGTAAGTACGTGAGAATATTACATTATAATTATTAACTTCCATTGTGTCTGTGTACGCATGGCACAGTCCGCCACGTCTGAGATTGCCCAAGTAACTTTGGGCAATCTCCATTGGCGCGAAACTTGGCCAGTAGGCCAGGTTTTCTGGGAGTGGGAATTGCTGTGGTAGAACCCAGGTCACTCCCGTAAAGGGCAGTGGAATTACCGGTGGCGGGTAGGTCCGTAAATCAATAATAAAAAATAAAAAAACATTAATGTACACATACCTTTACACGTGAATAACTTACAACGACCTTTTACACGTCTCTTGATGCCTGTTTATAGAGAACGATAAAATATTTTACAGCGGAATACATATTGTAGTTCACACTTTATATGTTGTCATAAAAAAGTTTTAAACAAAACCAAGGAACGACTTTGTGGCCCCAAAAAGTTAAAAAATAATTAAATTAAAAAAAAAAAGTAAATCAATTATTATTACTGCAATTTTTAAATATTTTTGATTGGACAACTTCTTCAGTTGGAATATTTTTGCAGTTTTTGTGTTCTGAAGTCGATTTTTAGTCTAATCAAATGATTATTACTTATCATCAGGTGGACATTTAAAGGTAAATAAAGTTGCCGGTTCGGCTTATATTTGCAATATCTCGAAGTCTTGGGAAGGTTTTATTCCGGCAGTTTGTCGAAGCAAAAAACCAAAATGAGATATTGGATGTTGCATGACAATTCCAGACTAATATCTTGATAACATAACACTATTCCAATTTAGATTAGACAAGTAATTAACATCTGTGATTGAAATAACATAATTAATACTTGTGACTGTGTAACTGTATGCTTTTAAATATTAAATGAGCTGAAACAATACGTAGCGCAACAGTGAATTGGTATATAGCAGTATCTCTGATACACTTTTCAACATCGTTACTATGACGCATAGTATTGTAAAAAGTCCTTCTACAAATCCTTTTCATTTCTTTATTACTAGTACTAAATTACAATACAATAAAAAACAAATATTCTTCATAGCACCCAAATAACATACAATAGGCAGTCTTATTGCTAGTTAGCAATCTCTTCCAGGCAACCTTGGGAGAGAGTAATTAAATAAATAAATAAATTCAGATTGACTACAATATTACGAAGAGACAGAAGGGTACATATAATATTAAACGAATAATACAAATAATTAGATAAATTATTAAATATATAAAAACTACTTATAAAGAATTAGGGACCGGCGTGAAAATATTCAGATAGATAAAGTCTTTATTTCCATTTCTACAATTCTACATTTCTTTTCTATTTTTTTATTAGTGATACAAAGGCTGGCTTTTAAGGGTCTACAGAGTAAGAGCCCTTTTGATATGTTCAGGCAAGGAGTTCCATAGCCAGACTGTGTGTGCGCAGGAGAAATTTAAGTTAATCATTTTTTGTCTTCATAAGAGGCCTGTGTTGGCATGGTCTAAGTCGAAAGTTTTGACAGCTGCGGTCTTGTCAAATTTTATTGTTTTCCAATTAAAGCTACGGCCCACGTGTCGTAGAATTTTTCGTCTTTGTACTATACTCACTGAAAAGAAGGTATCAGTGAGACAATTAGTAGCCTTATATATAGTAGTGTTACTGCATAAACTTTTATTTACTGTGGTAGTGCGATACATATTCAATGTCTGTATCCGAATATAGTTATATTAATTAAATTTAATCTTAAGACATTGCAGTCACGAGCTTTGAATTGTTTCAATCAGAGCAGACATGGTATTATTGTTAAATGTACCGAAGCGGTTAAGGGTCTACCTTTAATTAGTCAGCATTAATCAATTGGGGTCCCTGGAATGGATAAGGAGAGTCTTGAATAGAATCTGGACTATAATTATTATTAAAATACCCAGTGCCGTTATATGGCACAGTAAATAACTGTATAATTTTCCATTCTCCGACCTGTTAAATGGCTAGTATGTACTTTTTAAAGATTTAAGGACAACTTAGCTTAATTGTAGCTATTGTTTTATAGGCATCGAAGAGGTAAAGCTGTGAAAGCTGTTGACTGATTATTCAACATGCTGTTACATTATTGTAAAGCTGTTGACTGATTACTCAATATGCTGTTACATTATTTCTCGTTAAGTTACATTTGTAATTGGTCAAGTTTCATAACAGCTTTAGCGTTATTAGAATGGACTATTTGGGCTCATCGTGAATGCAAATTATAGGTGCAATGTTTAAACAGTTGAATTCTAATCAAAAGCATACCGTTGATTGGGAAATGCTTATTAACGTATACGTGACTATAGATTAGTTGAAGTAATCACTCAGTGGATACAATGATTAAACGACCAATGTAATCAATTATACCAGATGTTATCGTCGTGGAAGCATAATGACGATCTCTGTGAGGTTATTAATATTAAAGATTTTATTGTATCATGATAGTAATTCAGAACACCTGGCAATTAATTCTATTTGATGTCCTAAATGTCTTTATTATATTGTTCTCGTATGTTCGTGTCAGTTCGCCAATATACACTGTTGTTTAAAGTTTAGACATATTTTCATTTAATGCAATAAATTTGAATCGTCAGTTCTTAATTTTAGAGACTAATTTCTTTCTCACCACATCATTTTATCATACTCAGGGTCCTGATTTCAGCTGAAGCTCCAAATACAGAAGACTATACAGAAGTTATTATATTGATGGAAATATCACCTTTGTGTATGAAGAAATTATCAAAGTGACTTTATTACTTTTAGAATCAATTAACAACTCGAAAATACTCGTGAGGATGTTACTAGTTAGTACACAATAAAGTATACATTGCAAATTTTTATTCTATTCCCAATTCCAGACGGTATAAACTCGTGGGACTAGGGTTATCTCAACTTTTGTTGGATCGAGTTATTTTTTTACTAAAATAAAAAATGTAGGTTTGTGCAAAGCAGTTTTTTATTAATTATATTAATAAGAAATAAGTACTTGATGTACGATTGAAAACATTTAATCTTTTACCGATAATACTGTTATTTAGAGAGAGATAGGTATTGTAAATTGTTGAAAAAAAAATCTGAAATCAAATATTATTACTTCCCCATTCGGAAGTTTAGCAAATAGATCGAATTAACCTCAAATCGTTTAACGGGGTGAAGTTTATTTTCCTCAAGCCAAATATCCGTTCATCCCAGTGGAATGTTGTATAATGTTGGCATTGTTCGCGATCACGAAGAGCTTGCTAATTTCTGGCTGAATCCAGCAAATATTACGAATTTTTTTGAGATTAAATCTCAGATACGCTTGTGCTCGTAATAACAAAGATATTATAAGATACTCCAGAAAGGCAATTCAGTTCAGTTAACGCTAACTTCACTAACTTCACGCTAACGACACGGTAGCCTTGTCGTACTATATTTTTCTTAGACGCACACGACACGGCTCTCGTGTTCACTCTAAACTGAAAGCTTTACTAACTTACAAAATAATAGAAATGTTCTTAAATAGATTATAATTTGATGTTAATAAATACACAGGGAGTCACAGTCGGCACTTCAATGTTGCGAAATTGTATTAACTATATATAAATGTGTAATAAATGTGTGTAATAATATTAATATTATGTTTAATAATAGTGTTAATGTTTAACGTTTGTTTAGTTATAGTTTTTGTTTTTTTTTGGAGAAAAATATTTAATAAAATTATTAAAAATATCGCAAATATTGAGCCACATTGAGCCACAATGCAAATATGGGCATTTTTATTGAATGTGTTAAGGGTTGTTTATTAGTAAAACTGTTAAAAGAAGAATTATAGAGATTTTATTTAGTAGACTGTTGATGTTTGTGCAATGGGCGGTTTAATATATACCTGACCACAAATATCTATCAATCAATGACATGTGTCGATCATTCTAATAAATATAATTATGTATTAGCATTCCTTAACACAAGATTACTAATATGATAATGCTTAATTTAGGCTACATGTTTGGAAATTGTAAGTAATAATTATCACAACCCACAACGAAATAGACAACAGTTTAATTTAATTAATATTATAATATAACAGCTGGTTACAGAGAAATATCTCCCACATCGCACATTACGTTACGCGTTTGCTTGTGGTTTCAAAAAGGCGTAACTGATAACATATTTTTAATACCATTTTATAAATAATTAAAAAGGGTAATTATATAATAAAATCTTTATTATGTTGACAAAGACGGAAGATAACAAATCTTTTGATTTTAACTTAACCCTAAGACCGATTCTGACTCTGGAGAAGAGGCAACGCAAACAGCTGTCAGTTTACAAACATTTGTAATACTATTGGCAAATTATTTTTGTCATTGCGAATCAATATTATTGGTATTTTAATTTAAAAAAATAATGCTTTATTATTTTTTCAATATGAAACTTTCAAGTTTATCTAGCCATTTATTACGCATTTTAGTACATATTTTGGATATTGAAAAAATGCAGTTTTATTAATTACGCTCTTTCTGTTAATTGCAGTATAGCCACGCGAGTTCCGACCGCAGCCGCGGGCATTGCACATAGCAATAATAATTGCTTGCCATGATATTCCCATTATAACGAAATAACTGAGTCAACTTTTTAATTATAGGGATTATTAAAGTGCTTTAAATATTTATATTAAGACGTATGAATATCTAGTACAGTCTTTTGGGCTTACATTTTTTACGTTTAAGTGCAAACAAGTGTTAACAGACATACACCACTGACGGTAACTGTTTGTTTGTTTGACCACCTACTATTACTAAAGTAAAATTTAAAAAATCCGTGATAAGAACAAACTCGATATGTTCAGAATGGTATGATTTAAGGAAATAACTATTTACATCTTTTTTGATCCATTGAAATTTGCTTCAAATATTTAATACAGCTGTCGAACAGAGTTGCTCCTCGATGCATACAAAATACTATGGCGTGACGTCACACTGCATTACACGTTTAGATCGATCTTGGGCAAGTCAATAATGTGCTTTTCAATTTGTAATATCCCGGGGAGTTCCCATGCTATCGAAACATTTACTTTTCCAATATAATCTATAATCAAATTCTCTTAAAATAACCGTCATCATGTCTATTGTGATGAGAAATTAAATACATATATATTTAATATAGTTATTATTTACTGACAGAGGTGTGAGAGAGATTTTCGATGAGAGATTTTCAAAATTACTGTACGCAAATACTACAAGCAGAAGCTAGTGTCAGAAATGAAATTTATATCTGTACCCTTAAGGCTTCTCTTTAACTTTTGTATTATTTATTTTCATGACTAAAGAGGTTTCAAATAATTAAGGAACCATTAAACTTTCTTTTGATACTAGCTTGTTATGAGTGAAACTTATTTTTACGCTATTAACTGACATTAATGGAGAATTTCGGTCAGGTCGGTAAGGATGTAGAGACTTCTAGCTGCCACTGGGGTGGTTCTCTCGCGCCCTTACTGCACACACAGTGTCGAGGAACCCTGGCCAGTAGTAGGGCATCTATCTCCCATAGGGATGTGCCTGTCAACACACAGGCAAACTAACCGTGCGGGAGGCCCGCGCTGCTCGAGTGCGAAGCTTAGCAGAAGAACCTTTGTACGCAGAGATCAGCCGACACTGGGGCTCCGTATAGTGAGATTGACCTTCTGAGTAAGACTTATTTTTTCGCAGTGAAAGAAAAGTTCGTGTCTGAAATTGAGCCCCTAGTTTCGTAACGAAGATACATTTATTAAGTATAGTATTAATTTGATAAGACGAAGGATTAACGCTGGGTCGCTGGTGATTTCATAAATATCTATTTCATAAATATATATCTACAAGTTGGTCAAAGAGTTTCTCAAATATTGCAGACTGTGCGACCTTTGAGTTTCATAGACCCTTCGCTATTGAGATTGCGATCGTTGAGCAAATAACTGAGATTACAGGTATCTCATTTCAGCTAATACCATTTTTTTATGCCTGTTGACCGCGACTTTTCTCGCGCGGATTCAGTCTTTCTACCTTACAGTGAAACTAAAAGACTTCTACTTTAATTATTGATGTTTGAACATTTTAGATTTCACTTTTAACATCTTAACTGTTACTTACCATCTACATTGATAATTAAATGAATTATCATGTTTAATTTTTGCACATGTTTTATCATCTATATTTTTTTCACACACTCTTTATTACACAATTAAAAAACGTTCTAACTTCTAACGCAAACCCACGTATCCTGGTTGTGAAATGACGATATTTTTTTCTGTCATCCGAATTCGATAAAATAAAGTAATATTAGTAAACTTTAGAGAAAGCCCTATCTATCAGTTAAGATCGTTACAAAATTAAATTAGATTATCGTGTACAGCCAGACAGACAGAAAAAAAAATGATTTTTATTTGTTTAATTTTTTATTTGTTTGTTTTTATTTGTTTAAATTTGGTGTTTATTTTCACTATACAGACAATTACAAGAGAACTATAGAAACGAGACGTAGATTCTACAATTTTATTATATGCATAGACAATATAAGTTACGACAGGAATAAATGATTTTGAAGCTGACGATTTAGAAAATGATGGTGTCTACGTGATAGTTCATTAGTTGAAAGTGTGGTTTTAATGGTTCCAGTTATAACGGAATATCATTTTGAGATACATAATTTTAGGTTAAAATATAAGATTGCCTGAGGGTGGACTGGTGAATTGCTTTAACAGAACCCAGTTCACCCTCGCGAGGGGCAATGGAGCTACCGGGGAGTTTTAGAGGGTATTCCCAGTGCTCAGGTACTGGGCGAGCCCCACACATGTCCACCACATAGCCAGTGGTGGATAGGTACGTAAACGGATTCTTCCTCGATAAAAAATAGGATAAAATATAAGCAATAGATAATAATTAAAATTAAAACTACATCCAAATTATTCAATTAATCTGTGTTAAAGAGATCTATTGTAAATTCTATAAATGGTTTTCTATTCCTTTATATTTATCCTTTATATTTATTTATCAATAGAACTATTTCTGTAGACTCTACAGAAATAGTTCTATTGATAAATAAATACGCTCTACAGTGTAGAGCATATTTTGTGGCTTAGTGTATGTAAGCATCAGACGAGAAGTAAAAGTTAAGATGTATAAACGTTAATATACTTTTGTACCAACTGTCCGTTCCACGATATTTACTCAGGAGCTGTAAATCTGCCAGAGTTTAATATAACGAGATTGTTTAATTAACCTTCTTTGATAATTGGAAAACAGAAGATAACCGCGACCCACGGCGTTACTCGCCTTGTAATTATGCGGGTACCTGTATAATTTCATGAAAATTTATGTTATTCTAGGAATTACAACATTTAGTACATAAGTCTCTTACACTGATATGTCTAAGAGACTTATGTGCTCGAAATATTAAGAGCCAACATATAAGACAGAAAAATGGGTTTTAAATGCAAATTGGGCATTAATGTATGTGCTGATATACAGAAATGTTAGCTAATTAATACTATATTTTTTTGTTCATCAGGATGTCAATCAAAATCGAAAGGTATATGATAAAAAAGCATTTAATTCACGGATCGTCTCAATCTTCCGGTGGTCGGTCAGGTAGAGAAATCTAACTATCTCTAGGGTTTGATGGATCCATTCAGGGGCCAACCATGAAGAAATTTGATTTGTTTTCGTTAGACCAAAGAAGACGAATCATCAAGCTAACAAGCTAACCCCAACCTTGGAGACAAAATACACAAATATCTTCCACTTACTATCTAACTTAAAGAAACTATGAAATAGAAAGTCCGCAGTCTAATTATTATATTTCAGTATAGATGGATATTTTGTATCGAATTTCAACTGTTTAATATTTTCTAAAATATCAACTTTCATGTTAGATAGATAGATAGATAAAACATTTATTTCCATCTCTACATCACACACAATTCATCCAAACAATACATAGATTAACTGACAAACATTTAATAAAGGCATAAAGGTAGGACCTTTGTGTGCGCTGCAGAAGTGCAAAAGGGTCGCAACTCAGTGACTAATTTTGTTCACATCAGGATGTGAACAAAGCACTGATATTCTGCTACAATCCGAGGTCTTTTTAAAATTAAAATTATAGATAGAAAAAAGCAATTAAATATTAAATGTGTGTACATTAATATAACTAAGATGTGTGAGATATTAGATAAATAAAATAAGATAAATATTGTGTATTTTTAGATAATAAGAGTTTATGATAGTATAATTAAATGTCTATATCAATTAAATAACAAAAATGTTTGAGCCCGTTTAGAAAATAAAGTCCACAAAAAGGATTCGAACATGTTTGTTTTCGTGTAAAATAACACTGATTCTATGACAAAGATTTTTTTAAATATATAAAGCTCAGCAAATGACGACACCACCTGATGATAAGCAGTAGAGGAGTCCATATCTAAAGATAACTAGTGAAGCATGCGACATACGGCCCTAGCCACCCTCACCTTGCCGGCCCAAAAAGTGCTTAGATTATGTAATTCTGAGACATTGGAGAGTATTCTGAACTCCTATCTAAATTTAGTTTCTACCCACTTTTAGTTACAGCCTAAGTTCACTAATTTAAATCACTGTATACCAAAATTAGGAGAAGTTCGAAAGCTTTTCTTAAGGCAAGCGGAATTCCTGTACAACATCATCATCATGCCTTCTGCATGGCACAGGTCTTCCTACATGATATCGTGATTCAAAAAATTAATTCTGATGAACTAATCCGTCATTCACTTTCATAAGGATACACCAGTCAGTAGTTCCTCATTCGAAAATAGCTGCAGATTGAACGTCATATGAAAAAGTTTCAAATGTAGTGGGATAAAGGCTATAATCAAACAGACAGATCAAGAAAAGACAAGAACAATAATCAGACGTCAAAGTTATAATCACGGCTACAATAGACAGCACTCGTTAACCAATAATAAAGGTAATCTTATCGCTGTCTCTCACCAACGGCATTTTTCCCCTGAAATTAATTGAGAAAGTTCTCGAAAGGGTACCTCGTCTTTGAACACCGATTAGCCAGTTCGCTGCTCGTTGGATATTACATTTTGATAGAAATGTTTCCTTGGAGTTGAATGAAAAGTTACGAAGAAATTTTTTATTTTTATTATCACTTTTATTCATGCTTTGATTTCATTGTAAGTGATAATTAAAGAAGAACAATAATTTATTAAATTAAAATAGATTTATTAACGGGATATTTACTTCGTTGATAATTAGCGCTAAAAAGCTTTAACTTTCTCTAGATTTAACAACATTATTTGTTCCATTAAGAACTTAGATCAATGGTTCAGGCCTTATTCATTTAAGGGCATTAATCTGTGCAGCTGCACTGCTAGAAGAAGAACAATGTCTTTAGCAGAGAATGTGGGTTCTGCTCATGACTGCACGAACTTAATACTTATTTCGCATTTCTATCTCGTGATGTTGTTAGATCTTTTCTATATATTTTTTTTATATGAAAAGCTCAGCAAATGACTCGACACCACCTGATGATAAGCAGTAGAGAAGTCCATATGTGAAGATAGCTAGTGAAGCATGCGACATACTGCCCTAGCCACCCTCACCTTGCCGGCCCTAAAAGTGCTTTTTAATACACAATAAATTGCATTTATGTCTCCAATTGTTTTTCCATGATTGCATCTATAAGGAACACAATATTGTCGATCATACGAATGTTCAGCTACGAAGGTCAGATTGAATTTGAGATGCAGTCGTCATGACCTTATTTTCCGTAGAAAAAGTTTTTAACCCACTTTCAGTGTCAGCTTTCAATTTTATTCCAAAGAACGTGATGTTATCAGACTTCACTTTCTTTTCAAATAAATGTAACAATTTATTGTCCCAATTACGGACCTTAAAAATTCAATGGCAAAGCACGTAGAAGGAAACGTTTGGAATTTGAATTGTCAATTCTGACTAAATCGACTGGACGCTGGCGTGACTGCCAAGACTTTGGGATAATAAATGACTTTAACATAATTTCTCGACAATGTCCTTTCTTAGTAATACTATTAGATTCATCTATTGATGTTTATCAAAGAGCTCTTCAGACATCAAATATAACTTATTTCTTTACACAAGTATCGGGTGATCTGAACTCGAAATATATAGAAGTAATAACCAACTTGACCGCCGTCGGTCGAGTGGTCAGTACAGCTATCTGATCATCCAGAATCCAAGTATATTTCTGATATTAATGTATATATGTCCCCTTTATCTAGTATCTATAGTACAAGCTCTTAGTGATACTTACTTTGTGCTAGATAAAAAGTGTAAGAAAATTTTTATTAATTAATTTAATTTACTTTCACATTTATTTTAATAATATGAGATATTCTAATAGGATCAAGTGAGCAGGTTTCATTTCTATTGTATGATTCTGAAATGACGTGGTGCAGAAATTTAAAAAATTTTGCATCGTTAATATTTTTACTTTTAGTTTTCTTACTTTAATAAATAAGACAAGTATACATGCAAACATATTTATTTTGGTAACCACTTGACCAGACGACAAACGCGAGGAGCATTTTTAATGAAGGTGTTTGATGATTTGTGTCAGCTGCGCAAATATATCGATAGATCTTAGAAAATATTGATTTTTCAATCAAACTCAAACTCTCCCTGCTGAAATATTTCTTTACTATAAACATTCCATTTTTTAAGAAATCAATAATGTAGGCTATTAATTACTATTAAGGCAAAATAATTACTTAAAACAATATAGACCTCAATTTAAAAGTATTGGCAAAATTTTCAGATGTTTCATCACAAAAACATCTGCGAATTCTTAGCGTGTTGTTTTTCTTTTCAGGCAACTTTCGTATACAAGAAGACATTACATTAGGAGAGAGACAAAAAACAGAAGGCATTCAATTTATGGGTTCTCTCGGCGATTTGTTATTACATACGTTTGTTCTAAACTTTTTATATAGTAAAAGATATATAGATATAAGCAAACATTATACTCAGATGTATTAGGTTTCCAAATTTGATCTAAAATTCAATTCAAACTAGTCAATTCAAGTTTAAATCTACCTCCATCATTTACCTGGGTTGTGGTTGTGAAATTGGTTCTTTCTTAATATATATAGTCAGTAATAAAAATACTATATAAAACAGATGTGTTTGTGAATTATAATGGCCGAAATTTTAAAGTGTATATCTGCAATCAATATCATCAGATTTGAAATAAGATTAAGATGTTCTGTTCAGTTCTTAAGTCCTATCGCTTAGCTTACTATCGCATGCGCTTATTACTTTTCCAAAAATTTAAACCTCTCCAGGAATTAATTAGAATTGTAAAAACTATCGCATTCATTTCTTTATCTTAGTATCTAATTGACTTCCTCGAGGATAAAGTTTAGTTATAAATTAGTTCTTTATTAAATTTTTTAGTTTTATAATTCATCAACATATATGCGTCCCTATTGGGAGGCTGAAGATTACCCTAGATTTATTAATTAATCTGACATAATTTAATAGAATTTGACTTTTTTATTGGACTGAAATATTATGAAAGTAATGGTAAATAATGGTAATGATAAAAAAGTTTTTTTTCTCTCAAAGTTGTTAAATTTCTTTAAGATTTTTAATAATCTTTGCACGTTGATGTGATCGACAGAATACGCTGGGAACGCTTTGTAGAGCAGAACATTCTGTTAAACATATTTTTGCAAATAAAAAATTATTATTATTGATTTCTCCTTAATTAACAATCTTACTATAAAAACTCGTAACAAAAATCACCAAGCCATCGGACCCTGGAAAGCATTGCATAAAACTTCTCAAGATTTTCTATCGGATTCCAATTCCTTGCTCTTAAAATTGTAGACATTTTCAACTGCTTTACGACAATCGTCTGGGATTAGGGTCGTATCGCATTAGCGAATTCTCGTTCGAATTTATATCTTGACAGTTTTGGAAAAATTTCTGACTTTTATTTAAAGTGGATAGAATATTGACATTGGCAATTTAAATCAGTCATTTAGTTTGGTTAGTCTCCAAACTGGACTTCAACATTAGATTTCTTAGCACATATGTTAGAAGTAATCCTGTTATGAATGTAGATAATAGAAGTTTGAGTATATTTGCTGAGATATCTGGTCTTAGATTTATAACCAGAGTTTTTACAGCAGCAAAAACTTTTAAGTTTCTCAAAACTCAGAACTTGGCCGTATTCTGTGGTGCTATATGTATGTCTATCATGTCCAAACATATCGCCAATTATGAAACATCTGAGTTACCAAATTCAATCAAAATAGTCATAGTATCATAGTATGACTGTCTCTGAAGTCCTCAACTGAATTTACAGCCTCTTTAAGGCCCTAAAAGTATGTAATATCGTCACTGAAAGATGATTATAATTATATTTATTTATTTTCTTATACATATTCCCTGTTGTGACGATTTAAAAGAGCTTAGTAAATAAGTCTATTTAAATAAAGTTATTTTTGACTTTGACTTTGACTTAAAATAATCCGACAATTCATATAGAAAGCAAGAGTTTACATTTCAAGATAGTGCAGCAAGCGACATACTGCCCTAGCCAGGTAGGTAGGTACTGGCTAGGGCAGTATGGGCAAAAGGCAATTTTGAAGGAACCCATGTTGTATGAAGGACGTAATACGCGGGCACTTGGTTGTTCGCTCAATCTTACTGAAAATAATACTTTCACTCAGATTATTTTCAAGATTACAAATAACAGTGTACACGTTCTAACAAGAGACAGATTGACATAAATCTGAAAACGCTACGTATTCTATATAACTTAAAAACAATTAAATTCATTTATTTACTGAAAATAAAAAAAATATACCTATTACATCAATATATGTCTTTGGTATAGGAAATCCATGTAAACTACGAGTTCAGAACTACAAAGACAAACACTTTAAAAACAACACGAGCTAGGAATTTTGAAACCCAGCCAAACTATCCCGCTTACATTTGTGGTGGACTAACGGCTGCTAAATTTTTTAATGTTCCTCCCATATCTGTGTTGTAAATGGAAGTTTTGCAGTGCACACACGCTTACATATGGAATATAAAACTGCATATGAACGATCATTATTTATTCAATGCTGAGTATAATAAATAAATAATAACATCGAAAGGTGATACCGAATTAGTCTGCTCTCAACATAACAAAGCTGTGTTATCAGCTGCAACACTGATCTGCGGGTAGTTGGCAATAAAACCAAAAAAATGAGGTTTAAATTAAAAAAAAATCATCGAGCAAAAGTTGACGATGCGTTGAATTTTGATATGAGATACTTGCGAATTATATTTATACGCCTCGGAAGCTAAACCATCCGTAAGAGATAGTTATTGAAACGCAGAATAAATCTATGGGCTTTGGAAAAATATTCTATCTGCTCGTCAACAATTCGTGAATTAATAATTGACGACATTTTTTAAAGTCTTGTTAGACCAAACCTTCTTTTAATATAACTTTATAATATACAACACCCTGGCTGCATTGTTTGTGACGTATATTTTTTCTAATAATACTGTCACATCTTTTTGGCCTGTCAAATTTTACACTGTGATCTCTACTTTAGGAATTTCGTTCCTTATTTTTTTAAAGTCTACATAAATATATAATTCAACTTTGGTAGATAAAAATAAACTTATTGAACGACAATCTAAGCATTTAGTATCCTTAGTTCGAGTTTCAATCGAATAAAACTCATACTAGGGGTACTTATAGTTAGATAGATCGTGTTTGTGTTTACCTGTCAAATTGTATCAACATAACAGCACCTCTGTTATGAATTTTTGTATATGTGATTGTCAGCTGAACGCAACTTCGATCGAAATATCTCAATAGGAATGAAACCCACACAAGGGGTACTGTTCGTAAGTCTACTTGAGGGTCTTGTCCGACAGAAAACTCTTTTTATTGGAACTAGAACATGAAATATTTCGCTGTTTTTTAAGTATCGAGAGTAGGTCACTTGTTAGAAATGTTCGTTACAATACTGCCATCTATTTATTCTATTATTAGCGCTCTATTTAATCACTTCGTAACGCTTTCTTATCAGTTCTAGTATTCTGAGGTAACTTTGTTGAAAATTTACATATAATATTTTCCAATTATTCTAAATCACGAATAATAAATATTAATCATTGGTATGTTTTGTATCAATTTAAATATAATTGGAGATAATTTTTTAAAGTTATTGACTGGTGACTTGCCCAATGAAGGTTAGAAATCACTTTCCTAAATTATGCCTTAGCGTAACGTGAACCAATATATATTAGTCCGCGTATAGTCAAATTGACGACTCTACCTTAAGTCACATAAAACCCATTATGTCATACTCTACATTGCCAGCAGCTGAAACTGCTCCTAAATATATAAAACATTTTTATTAACGTAAATGTAGTAAATGAATAGTTCTTAGAATGGATTCACTGAAATTGTTTTATTTTCCTTTCCGTCTTCGTACATAAAATGCTGAATGTTCCAGCTGAAATGAAATTCCAGTTTTCATTTTATTTATTCGGAATAGTTTATTACCGAAGTTATACAAGCTGTCGGAGTTCTAGACAATATCAACTTTGGTAGTAAAATCGTAATCAGGGTCATTGTCGACTCAAACTGATATTGGCCATGTCAGGTCCGTATTCAGGGATATTACATCCAAAATTAAAAAAGATGTGTTGGTCAATTTACGTTATTTATGTGTGAAAGAAAATTGTGTGGTTTTTTTAATAACACGGCTATAAATTGCTTTTTTCTGTTTTAAACACAAAAATAAGTTAAATGTTAACAAATGTGTTTTTTAAACCTGTTTGTAGGGCAATCCCTTCCATTCCATTCCCCCAATTCGTATTAGGCGAATTGAGTGGTTCTAAGGCTCTACACACCGCCTCTTGACCACCTCCATTTTCTAGGGGTTCAGATCACCTACTTAAGATCTGGAGATAGGTGATATGAGGAAAAAACAATCTTGTTGGATATGCTAATTATCTTAATTTAATTGCTTTAAGTTTTGTCAGATTTCATGCTTAAAAACACATTTAAAAAAAATACAAGCTGTACCTTTATACTCAATTGTTTTATGTCAGTTTTTTTAAACAATTTATGTGTACGTAAATAAATTTGTTAATTTTTTTTTATGTTGGTTATTCTTTATCCCTGCACACGGACCTAACATGGCCAATATCAGTCTGAGTCGACAATGACCCTGATTATGATTTTACTACCAAAAATTGATTTTGTCTACAACTCTGGCAGCTTGTAATGAAGTATCTTTAATACTGAAATAATGTATGAAATTCCAACAGTAGAGATTGCAGTGATATAATTCGACAAGCCAAAAAGATGTGACATAATAATAGAATACAATATTATTAGAAAAAATATATGTCATAAACTATGCAGCCAGGGTGTTGTATATTATAAAGTTATATTATAAAAAGGTTTGGTCTAACACTAAATCGTGGGAGTAATTGCTCAATGACGTCAAAAATAATCATCAAAAACAAAAAAAAAGTATTAATATTTAGAACATCGACACGTTTTTGCAAAAATAATTTGTAAATGTCATTTCAAATATTTCTGGACTAAGGAATTGCATGCATCGCTTTATTTCCAAAACTAAAGTATTCGTTGAAGTGGTTGTAGGGTTTATTTTTGACGATTTAAAAGAACTTAGTACGTGAGTCCATTAAAGCAATCAGCTTTTTGATTTTCTGGTCGCTTTGGCTCTGAAGATGATACAGTTTTTAAGTATGCTTGGCGAGCTACCACTTTGTCTAAGTTTGTCCTCTCAATATTAATGTTAAAAGCGTTATTGATTTCCCGCAGCTTGAGATAAGATAGCCAATTCCTCTGTGGTGAGTCAAAAAGTCAAAAATCAAAATAACTTTATTTAAATGGACTCATTTACTAAGTTGTATTACTAAGTATATAATTAAAGGCAATAGTGATAACTTTAAGTGGGTATCAATCGGGTATTTACAAATTGTCCTAGTTATAGAATTTAAATATGTAATAAATAAATTGTTAGTTTTTATTGTGAGGAATCTGAGAGAAGAATTAACTAAAATAAAATTTATTTTGAATACCAGAAGAGAAATTAATAGTAAGTTAATAAAAAATACGAAGCAGTTTTAAAATTTAATATATAGAAGACAAAACAGGAAAAGAACGAAACAATTTATTTGGTAGCTGTGCATTGTGTCTCCGGTTGCACCGAAACAGGAAACCAGTTCAGCTTAATGAAACTCGCCTCATTTCCCATTCCTTATCATCATTTTCTATCAGGTAAAACGAAATCCAAGAGCTACTCCGCTAAGAAAACCACTCCTGCGTTTTTGTGACATAAAAGCAACATGTGCGCAACAATAGTCCTTATGCAGGTATTGGAAATCTCTCTCAATTCTAATATAAGAAAAATGAACAGAAATTGCTTAGTACAAAACAGCAAGGATTTTCCTTTTTCTTTAAACTTGATTTCTGAAATAACTTTACCCATAACTTTACACATAAAGTACAATCTCCATCTGTTCAAATCGCCATTATTTAGCCCTGGATACGGCTCTGTGCTGATATTTTCAACTTAGCCCCGATACCTGTGAACTCTCGTACCGTAGATAACAGCGCCCTCGGAAGTCCAATAAGTGCGCAAACCTTCTGATAACAAGTTCGGTTAAGGGGAAGTTGATAATACAGAAATATGGTAAGATAAGAATGATCAATTTGTAATAAACTTGTTTACTCAAAATTTTTCAGAAGTCCCCGTTTGATTAAGATTGAGTTTAGATTGACGAGGAGTGAGAAAACAGATTGAGGATTAAGGAGATTGCAATATCAGTTCTTTGGTTGTTGAAAAACCCATCATCACCCACCAACCTGTTCTGGGCCAGCGTGGTGGGGTAATGCACCATACTCCTCGTGTGTTTCTCCCATATAGAATGTCCTGTACCCAGAAGTGGGATGGATATAAGCTGTTGATTATGATAGAGTAGGTTAAGATGATGATGCATGAAATGATCATGTAAACATTTAACAACATGTAAACATTTAACAACGTGTAAACAATTAACAACATGTAAACATTTAACAACCCTAACCAGGATCTAGCGTGCCTAATGTCCAGGTTAGACGAAGGTAAAGTTGCTATTACAATAATGAAAATCCAAATAGAAAACTATCAGCTACTAAAACTCTTGAAAATGTATTTATACAACAAGGTAATATAGAAATATATCATAATATATGTTATGCATGAAAATTTATATCGTTCTAACCTCGTTAGCGATCTAATAAAAATGAAATTTATCGCTTAAACGAACCCTTTACGTATAATAAAATTTGGGAATATCCAATAAATTAAATAAATTTCACATTAGCGTTCTTGAATCTCACGACTAATGTAAATCCCTTTATTTTGCGATCAGTTTGTCATTTATATCATTTTACATATAGACAACTATTAGTGTGGTAACGGTGATTAGTTCAACAAATGAACAAGTTATTTTTAGTTGCAAGTGATGAACTAATGAAGGTGTGACAGATTGAGATCTTACGAAATATAACGTCAATTTAAGGCTTAAACGTATGCGAGTAAAGTCGCTTTAACAAAAAGACAGTCATGTCACAGGACGGTCCAAACGAACCGGAAATAGTAGTTCTATTCTTAACAGCAATAAATTTTATTTATCCCTCTACCTTGGAACATAAGAAAGTTGTCGCGCATTTATTATCAGCGTATTACTCGGCTATATCTCGTTTAAATACCATTATTATCTTTAACTTTTGCTTTGAGTAAAATAGGTAATCGATTCCGTGCTTCAGAAGGTACTGAAGCCACTGGTCCTGGTTACCAAGGCCACCGTTTTCACCAACCAACCCGCATTGTGTAAGCGTGGTCGTGTGAGCCCACTCTTCGAGTCTAGTGGGACGTGAATGGGCTGTCCGTGAAAATAAATACTAAATTATATCGCTAAATGGACTGGCGGTCCGTAGAAGGGTGGGTAGTTACCGGGGAGTTTACTTGGGAGTTTCGCTATGATCCGGAGCTGGAGAGCCTTACACATGTCCGTCGATAACTACCAACGAATCGTTTTAAGCAAGGCGTTGTTTTTGACATATGTATGTGATATGTCAAAATTTAACACCTCATAAGTAAAACCATCCATTAGTAGCTATTTATTCATACTAGGATAGTTCTTTACCTTGATCACACCTTATGGTAAGTGAAAATAAGGCCCAAGATTCCTCAACCCCAGAGGAACTGGCTATAATGCTGTTAACATAATTGTTATGGCGGCAGACTAAGATAAAGCTCTACCACCAACTCAACCAAGCAAATAATATGAAAATCGTTTTACATTTGACAAATAAATCAGTGAAAATTCATACAGAGAAACATGGAATACTTTTTAACAGACTTCAAAAAAAAAGTAGCAAAATTTTTGAAGTTCCTTAAAAAGTATTCAGTGAAGATTTGATAGTTACAAATTCAGTCAGACATTTTAAATGCTCACAATTTTTTTAACTTAAGTTTGGGGGTTTCTTTTATTTTTATGTTAAAACCACCCATAGATTCAGGGGAATAAAACACAGTAAAAATTATTCAAATACGTTAAGCAGTTTTGAGTTTTAAAGAGACTTGACAGCTATTGTTTTGAATATAGGGGAAGATATTTAAATGGTTATGTATCTCAAAATTAGTATTCAATAATGTTATTTATAACACGGTCATTTAAAAAAACATATGAAATTTCTCCTTAAATTTACAAAAACCATTTTAATAGGACCGTTTCATCAAAGGAGGCGAGGACCTGCTGTCCGTCAAAGTAATTTAAGAAAATTAATTTTGACATTTAATCTTTATGAGTGTTTGGCCAAGGTATCTTAGCTAAATGAAGAATTTATGAAATGTTTCCTCATTATCAAATGAATATCAAAGTCAAAGTCAAAATACATTTATTCAGTCTAGATACATTACATACTTAAAATATTCAGTAATAAATTTGATAATAATGATGATAGTTAAAATTAAACAATGTCAAACTTCCAACACATTGTCCTTTATTTAGCAGTCAATTAAGTCTTAATTTTATATACCTACCAGCTGTGCCCGCGGCTTCGTTCGCGTGTGTGTCAGAAAATAACAGTATTAGGATTACACGAGTTTACTTAAGTATTTATTATGTAAAGAAAGATATCATACTCACAAGAATTCTTCGTCAGACAAAAGACAAAAGTTGTTTTTAAAAAAACGGTATTACTAGAAAAAAGTCAAATGTGAGTCAGCATATGTCTAGCTAAAAAGATATTGATGATCAGTTCTTGCTCTTAGCATGATATTATATAGCCTATAGCCTTCCTCAATAAAGGGACTATACAACACAAAAATCATATTTCAATTTAAATCAGTACTTACTGAGATTAGCTTGTACAAACAAACATATACTTCAACTTTGTAAGAATATTAGTAAAGATTATATAATATTTGTCTAGAGGCACAAAACACACATTATGATAAGGAAAGACAATTTTACAGCCATTTGGCATATTATTTTGTTTGTGCCATACAGCAGTTGATACGGTTATAATATGTTATTTAAATTTAAATTAATTAATAAAGTAAGATAATAAGATAAATAATTAAATATTAATATGACCCATAATGCTCTACAATCTCTGACTGAAAAAGATAATGACTAATATGATTAATAAAATAAAAATTTACTACTCTGGAGTTTTGTAACTGCTTCCTGTGCAATGCATCGTTATGTTTAATTTAGTAATTCCAGGGCCATTGTAGATCTGGGAATGCTACATAAATAAACATATTATAAGTACACTCAGCTTCAGTAAATGATACTTTTAAGTACCATGTCGCAACAACTAATGAGTAAAAGTTTTAGTAGCAACCATAATTTCAACGCAAACTTGTTATGACATGGTACTAATGTGTTAATCTAGTTTGGGGCAGACTGTACCTAAGGAATTTATGGTTTTTATTTTTTTGCAAAAACCTAAAAGTCGACTTCAAAACACTCAAAAGGCCAAAATGTAACAATGTAAGCAGATTACAAATTTAAAATTATTTTTTCGAACCGGCATTTATTTTTCGATTGTTCATGTAAACTACTTAGCACCAACTAACGACGATTAGTCGATAAACGATTTTAAACTTTATATCTATATACATTGTATTGTTTTGAAGTTTGTTTTTAGTTTACTTTAAAACTTTTTTGTTCATAATTTTGAGTGGTCAGTTTCTAAGGCCAAAGCTAGATGGGTGACCACATTGACGCCTTGCCTGTCTGTTTGTCGTTTCTTAAAAATACTCGATAAGCTTTAGAATAAGTGATCCTTGATCTATGGTTCATTATAAGGTACATCGTGGTCTACTGAACAGAACAGGTTTGTTGACATATTGTGTGCAATACATATATATGATTGCAGTAATGACCACCGATTTGTTGTCGAGGTCCGTTGTATGTCTGCGAAGATCTTTATCAGTACATCACCTAACTAGAAAACAAACCACGTCGAAAAACTATGTTTTACAGTTTTTAAATCAAAAAGTAATAAAATTATAATGTCATCAATATTGTTGATGTTTCTCGAATGAGTGAGAACGAGTGAATGATAACAGATCTCATTCAAATTTGAATGGGAAAACATGGGATTTACTCAGTATTAACTGAGTTATGAAATAACACACATAAAACCTTTTTTGAAGTCGGTTAAAATAATAAACCTGCACCACTATCACTTAATAATCTAGGTATTCCAAAATTTGGAGATGAATTAAGTATGAAATTCGAAGCTACGACGAATATGAAGCTACAGCGAGGTTTATTTTAACTCATAACGTATTTTAACATATTTCAATGTGTTTTTCTAATAAACACGTGTATTGCCACGTCACACTCTTAATTACGAAAACCGTTTCATGGTTGCTGTATTTTTTGGAATTTATATATATGACGGCCAGTATTTTTATTTAAGAATTTTTAATTAAAGAGTAATGTAAGTATTTCACACATGATACCTGTATAAAAGAACATAAGTTAATATAAAACCTTTTTTTTTATTGAGGAGGAATCCGTTTACGGACCTATCCACCCGTGGCTATGCGGTGGACGTGTGTGGGGCTCGCCCAGTACTTGAGCACTGGGAATACCCACTAAAACTCCCCGGTAGCTCCATTGCCTCTCGCGAGGGTGAACTGGGTTCTGTCACAGGAATTTACCAGTCCACCCTCAGGCAGCCCAGCCTTACGGCTTGACTTTACGCCCATGGAGATTGTCCAGAGTTACTTGGACAATCCCAGACGTGACGGCCTGTGCAATTTTATGCGTGGGAGCCACCCACGCACGCGGCAAGTTAATATAAAACCTACTAAAGTATGTTATTTATGAAAAATGCGAAAAACTTTACCTTTTCAGAAAATCTGTAGGTTTATAGACCAATATAGAAACTATATTCTTATACTTTACTCACAAAATTTATATTTCAAATTGACTAACTGCCTCTTCATGCCTTCTTGGTTCGAAAGTGTAAATATTGACTTTCAGTATCTAGGGTTTTGTCACTCGCCGTCCGTAAACTAAGGACTATCATAAATTCACTGAAGAGCATAGCGCCTTCTAACATTTTAAAATATTTATTATAACTGTTTTGTTTGATAAAAATAATTTAAGTCGTGTTATATGTTCATTTAATACTTTGCATTTTCCTTTCTACTGTCTCATAAAAATTTAAATGAAAAATACAAATTTTTGGCGCGTAATGGCGGGGTCATTTAGTTGCTGTGTTTTTTATTTCTTATATTGTGCTAAGTGAAGTTTTTGGTTTGAAAATGGTGAAGTTTCATGCAAAAAGGTGCGTAGTACAATATATGGAATACATAATACAGTATGGACTGGTAATTTATGTGTTTTTTATTTCTTATATTGTGCTAAGTGAAGTTTTTGGTTTGAAAATGGTTAAGTTTCATGCAAAAAGGTGCGTAGTACAATATATGGAATACATAATACAGTATGGACTGGTAATTTACGTGAAATTTTTCAGTGTTTCATTTTAATTCGTTTATTTACTAAACATTTCATCATAATCGTAAACATTGCATCATCTACATTCCATTTTCAAAACATTGTCTCTTAAGTCATAAACAAAATGGTGGTTACTGTCATTACTCGTAGTAAAAAATACTAGTGTAACGTATCCCACGTTACACCAGTATCTCAGCGCCAATAATCATAAGAAATGGCTGTAGGGGCTTCAATTTCATTTGCCTTCCCTGTAATAGAGAGAATTTAACAGCAGAATTGCAATTACTATACTGCAATAAAGTTAGAATTACAATTGCGATACACGGGTAAGATATATTTATTATTTTAATACTAGTCAAGCCTTTTTTTTTTTTTTTTTGTGACGCTGAGGAGAAGCTCTACCAGCCGATCCCCTAACCTCTGGGGAGGAGGAAGAGGGGGGTGTGTGGGGCTCTCACCCACTAAACTCCTCAGCGACGCACCTACCTAGCCGCTTTCCATCGACAACACGGGATGGCCCGAAGACATTTCGCCGTAGTATCGATGGAGCGGCCTGACCGTGGTTTGGTCCCATCTCGGAGTACTATGCTATGTACCCCCAAACCATCAGGTGTTTAAAGTCGGCGCACCGTGCGCAGGTACACCGACTGGGCTGTGCAGTCCAGGTAACGGCCCCCAGCCGTGCCCGAAGCCCAACAGGTGTTACGGCGGCATAAGACGCCCAAAGGTCGTCCTACGTCGCCCCGTCCTACGGCGACGGATACCAGAGATGGCGGCTGCTTCCCGCACTCTCTCCGCATCCTCCTTCGCCCCCATTACGGCCTCACAAAAGGTGAGAAACGCCTGCCATGACCTGTCGCTCTCAACCATCTTAGTGATGACGGTTGAGAGGGAGAGGTCGTCCCCTACAACAGCAGTAAGTGCCCGCCGCTCCTCCACCCATGCCGGGCACTCCGCAAGCGTATGCTGTGCTCCCTCATCAGGGCAGCCGTCGCAGTGGTGGCAGGCAGCAGTTGGCTCCCTTCCAGCGATTCGACACAGGTATCCTCCAAAACATCCATGTCCCGTGAGGACCTGTGTCATGTGGAACGTCAGGACACCGTGCTGCCTTTCCACCCACTGCTTAAGGATCGGACTGACCGCCCCAACCGTTCGCACGCCCACATTCGTACGTGTGAGCCTTTGCGCCCACACCTCTATTGCTGCATCCCGTAGCCCCTCGCGTCTGTCTACCACCACATGCGGCGCCGGATCCTGTCCCCTGGAGCGTGCCTCCTCGCGCCAATAATACACTGATGCGAGGACCCCTGCCTCAAGGTCCCAGGGCACAGAACCCGCTAGCACCGCCGCCGCATCGCCAGACACCGTCCGGTACCCCCGTATGACCCTCGTAGCCATCGCTCTCTGCGGCTTTCGCAGGAGAGCAATTTCCCGGCCGTTAAGGGTACCCGCCCAGACAGGGGCGCCATACAAAGCCATGGACCGAACGATGCCCGAGTAAAGCATCCGGCACGCTGTCTCAGGCCCACCCACATTGGGCAGCAACCACCCCAGAGCTGCAGACGCCTTCAACAGCCTGGGGACCATAGGTCGAGATGGGCGCGGAAATTCCAGCGCCCATCTATCTGGAGCCCCAAGTATCGGAATGATCTCCTCAGGTCGATCCGCACTCCTCCAACCACAATTCCAGCGCCACTAGGCGGTGATCTGCGAGGTCCGTGAAAACAGATTGCCTCTGACTTCTCAAGGGCAACCCGCAGTCCCAGGTGCCTTATGCGCACCACCACTTGCGCTACTCCGGCCGTCGCCAACACCGCCGCATCCCTATACGTCTTCCCTCTAGCAAGCACCAGCGTGTCGTCAGCATAGCATACCACGCTAATGCCCGGGATGTTTGTACCTCTCAACACGGAGTCGTAGCCAATGTTCCACAGAAGCGGCCCTAAGACTGACCCCTGTGGAACACCGCACAGTACCTCTGTCCTCTTTAAGCCTTCACTGGATTGGTAAACAATATTTCTGCGAGCGAGGTACTCGGATAAGATCCGACGGAGATAGAGGGGTACTTGGTGGAATTCCAGCGCCCCCTTAATGCATTCCCAAGGGAGGGTGTTAAAGGCGTTGGCGATGTCTAAAGACACCGCCAAGACGACCTCTCCCCTGGTTACAGCCTCCTCCGTTTCCGCCTTCACTTGTAATATTGCCCCCACAGTGGATCTCATCCGCCGGAACCCGAACTGCCGTTCCGAAAGGTCTGGTCCAACCTCCTCTAGATGTCTTCTGAGGCGGACAGCAATCACCCGCTCCAGGAGTTTACCCGCCTCATCCAATAAGACAATTGGGCGGTACGCCGATGGCGATTCTAGCGGACGTCCCTCCTTGCGAAGCAAAACTAAGCGGCCCATCTTCCACCTTTCCGGAAACTTGCCCTGCTGCAAGCAGGCCGTAAAAAGGCGGCGCATGCGTTCTTCCAGCGGGCCCAACGCTAGTGCCCAAACCTTGCCATGGACACCGTCTGGGCCGGGGGCGGTGTTCTTCGTTTTCATGCGAAGCACCGCTGCACCTAACTCTCCCTCGGTGACTTCCGGTACCTCTTCTACCCTCGGAACAGTCGGTTCTACTGACGGGTGCTGCAAGTAGGGCTGCCCGTGCTCCGCCCTTGGTGGGAAAAGGGTGGTCACTACGTTCCCCAAGACGTGTGGTTCAAGGGTCTCCGTGAGTGGGGGTGCCCATGCCCGTAGTTTGCCACGCACTCCACGATATGGCCTGCCCCACGGGTCCCTGTTCAGGGTCGCCAGTTGTTCCTCCCTCGCTCGGGTCTTTGCCTCCGCGATTTCCACCTTGAAGGCCTTCCTTGCTGCGGTATAGGCGTCGTGAAATTCCGCCTCTCTGGCAGGATCTCTTAACCTCCGTCTACGGCTGCGGGTGTACTGGCGACGAGCAGCAGTACATGCTTGACGCAAGAGCGATAGCTCGGCGGACCACCAGTACACCTGGCTTCTGTGGGCATACGCCTTGGCCTGGGGCATAGACGCGTTACACACCTGCGTCATTGCCCTTCGGAACCAAGCTGCCTCCCTATCCACATCCACCTCAGCAGGCATCGGGAGCCATGATTTCACCTGCACCGCTTCTCGGAGCATGTCCGTGTCCAGTTGTTTTAGGGCCCATCTGGGACCAACCTCTCTTCGGGTCGCCCGGCTTGGACTCTCCGGCGTCATCGAGGAGGCGGTGACACTGAACCGAATGTATCGGTGATCGGAAAGTGTTTCCTCCTCCTCGAGAACCACCCAGTCCTGGATACGGCGTATGAGAGTCGGGCACGCAAAGGTAACATCCACAATGGAATTGCCTTGCGGCCTTACACACGTATCTACCGAGCCCCTATTAACAACCGCGAGTCCCACTGTTACAGCCCAACGGTCTAGCACTCGACCACGCACATTGGCAGCCGGGGAACCCCACGATGAGGAGTGAGCATTAAAGTCTCCAGCAACGAGCGCCGGGAGCGGTACACGTCGGCCGATTAGCGCCCCTACTGCGTCCAACAGCCCCTCGAAATTGGACCGGTTCCAACTGGGGGGACAGTAAATTGACACCACAAGGACACCCCCGATCTCCGCTGCTACAAAACCCCTGCCTCTTTCTACCCTTCTCAAGGGAAGCGCGCCTGCAGAGGAGTTGACATGCAGCGCGACGATGCCATCAATGTCCCCCGCCCAATCATCCCTGACCGGGATGTAGTACGGCTCCGACACCAAGGCCACTTGTATCAGCCACTGCGCCATGCTCTGATGCAGCAGGTCCTGTGCCCTTGCACAGTGGTTGATGTTCGCCTGCAGGAAGCGGAAGGCTGCCATTATAAATCCATGGCTGTCGGAACCTCCGTGACCCCGGCCTGATTGCCAGGGTTTGCGGGCTGTTGGGACGTTATAGCTTTAGTAGCCTGCTTTCCCCTCTTGGGTTTCAGGGGTGGAGCTTTGCACGCCGCACTCTCAAGTTTGTGACCCGCCGGTTTTTGTGCCGCATCGCATACCAGGCAATGTGGGTCCGCAGTGCAGTGGGCGGCTTTGTGACCCGTCTGGCTGCAGCGATAGCATGCATCGCTGTAGTCCACCTCACACGGACACATCTCTCGAACATGTCCCACTCTCAGGCATTTGAAGCAGCGCACTGGCCGCTCCTGCAGGACTTTGACGCGGGCTGACACCCAGCCAACCAGTACCCGGCGGGCCTGAGCCACCTTCTGGGCCGTGGGCACAGGGCACTTAACGTAAATGGCGCCCATCCCGGAGGCATCCGGTCGCACCTCTCCCGCCTTAATGTGGCTCGTAGAGCATTCGCCCGCCCGGGCTACCGCTTCCACCACCTCCTCGGGCGTTACCGAATCATCCAGGCCGGATATCCGCAGCTCTGCTGTCTTTGTTGGCCTGGTGATTTTTACTTCGCCCTCGTTAAACAGCCCCCGGAGTTGCGCGGCCAGTGCGTCAGCCTTTTCGCCATTAGCGGCTCCCGGTATTTCAAATATTCGTCCACCCGTGGCCGTTTTCCGGCAGTTCATCTGTGTCAGCCCCAGAGTCTCAAGACTGACGTGGTTTTTGGCCTCACCTATGACTTTCCCATATGTAAGGCCTTTCTCCTTTGCCCCTGGCTGCAGTGTCAAAACCACTGCAACAGAACGTGGATGGCGTGGTGTGGTCATTTTCCTCGGGGTGGGCTTCGATTGCGTCTGTACCGCTGGCTTTGCAACCTCCGCCTGTAGTGTCTGCTTTGAGTTCATCGCCTTCTTCTTTCCCTTCCTAACCACAAGAGTCCACGGGACATCCAGTGACTCTGGAGCTGGCTGGCTGGCACCCTTTGCAGCCTGACCAGCCTTCCCCTTTCGGGAAGCCGCCAAAGATTTGGTGCCACCCTTATCGGTGGTATCACGAGGAGAGGCTGCCTCAACATTCGCTGACTGTTCCCTCCTTGGGCCGGCCTCAAGTTGGTCGACCTCTCCCGCCTGCGTATCAGCCGCCAACGGGGGTCGATAGCGCTTTTCTGGTAGGAGGCGTCCACCAACTTCGAGACCTTCCAGCCGTGCACTAATCATAGTGCCAACTTGCTCCATTATTCCCTTCATAAGCTCCGGAAAATAAGATGGTAGGGAATGCTCCGCCTGGGGTTGAACTATTTTACTGCGTGCATTTGCTTTAGATGCCGCCACCACCGCTGACGACACCGTTGGTGTCACTTCCATTTCGATATCTCGACTAGAGGACGGCTTCGGGTTTTGGCGCATTATTTCTGCACGCAGTTCGGCCATTTCCTGGCACATCTTTTCAAATCGCTCCTGAAGCCGGCGGTTCTCAGCTCTAAGTATGGCAGTTTCCTCGCTCACAGACCTTTGTACCAACTCAACGGTGGCCTCCTCGATTGCCTCTCGCGCTTCCTTCAGGGCTTTGATGTATGTGCCCTTAAGGTTCTTGGACTTTTCTGCGACCGTTGTTATTGTTTGGAGAGCGTTGGTGACTTGCTGCTTGAGGTTAAGTGCGTCCCTCTCACTTGCCTCCCTAGTACTCTCATCCTGGTATGCACCTGCTGCCTTTGCTTGAAGCCGGGCAGCCCTCTGTTGACGCGAAAGCTCCATTGACTCTAAAAGTCCCTGCTCAGCTTGCTGATTCAAGTCTTCCTCGTATGCCTTAAGGAAGGCTGCTTTAGCGGCGGCAAGTCCTTCGTCACCGCCTTTTGTTACCCGCTGAACTCTTCCTCTTTTAGATGGCGTTCCAGCTCGGATCGGCAAGTCTGGGTTCAAGCAAATGTTCCCTTCAGGCTCCGAGTCAGTGTCGTTCCTTGCAGATTCATCCCTGCTGCGCGACCTCTTGCGCCAGAGACGTCCGTGAGCCGGTTCCACAGGGGTCACCAGTGACTCCATGGGCTGTGATCTCGCCGATATGAGACTCTCATATGAGGAACACCTTGATGAGCCCAACAGCCTGGTCTTCTTAATATCGGCACCATCGATTTTAGGATTGAACGCTTTGTCCGCTTTCTTTATAACAAGGTCTTCTATGACCACCACATCTTTTGCAACTCCATTCTTGGCGCTCAGTCTTGCTGAGCGTCTAGCACTTGCTTGTACTGACGGGCTGGGCCCGGAATAGTGGGTGCCCCCCCCAGAAACGATGGGGCAGCCTGCCGCCGAAGCGACAGAGAGGGATTCTCCCCCCGCGATGCGAGAGGTACCCTCCTGGGGTAGTAAATTTTTACCAGCACTATCCATAATTTGATTCCGCTTACGGGCGCGGTGACCCCACCATAACACATAGGGCTTGGGACAAGCGTAACCCCGCCGGTCATTCATCCTCTCGGCACCCCTGGACCTTAAGATTTGGGGATTTTTATTGTGGTTTACTCCACTCGACCCGGACACAGGCAGTGCCGGTCCCCGGTCCCCATGTGAGGATAACGGTGTGCGTGGGTTTATATAGTGGTTTTCCTTCCACGTGACCCGGACAAACGCCCC
Organism: Acentria ephemerella; assembly: GCA_943193645.1. Lineage (NCBI taxonomy): Eukaryota > Metazoa > Arthropoda > Insecta > Lepidoptera > Crambidae > Acentria > Acentria ephemerella. The sequence goes on along the minus strand of OW971886.1, from coordinate 792,219 downwards.
GGCAGTCTCCGGCCCCAGAAAGGGGTTACGGATTATCCGGCAGCAGCTAAAGCATGCATGCCGTACCGCGAGCCTTGCAGGCTCGCCATACCACGCCACCCGGAGGCAGCCACTGAGACTGAAAGGGTCCCCTCAAATAATGAAATGACGCTGCGTCAACTGTCTCCTTTCGACAGAAAGGAACACATAGAGCAGCAGGAGCAGACGTTAGGAGAGGTAAAATGCCTCATCAGTTCATCTGGAGCAGACCGCGGCTTTAAAGGTCGCTATACGCCGAGCCGAAGCTCACTGGCCCCCCGAGGGGAGCTCACGACAGGGTAATTTTTTATAGAGGTTTTCTTCCTCGTAGCCCAGCGCAGCCATGCGCCAGGCTCCCGACCCCTAAAGGCTACGGGCTTGCGTGGCTGTGCAATGCCTGCTTTTAAAAAGAGCAGGCAGCCACACCCAGTGCTGTCCGCGCCGGCCAAAGCCGGTACCCCCCATATCTGGGAGGCATTCCCCTATCCGCAACCTTGGGGACGCGTCCGATGGCGTACTGGAACCGCACACGGAATACTAGTCAAGCCTATTTCAAATATATATTGTGATGAAATCAAGAAAGTATACATCAACTCATGTTTCAAAAGGCAAATAGGTACTTACTCAAGATATTGAATTTCCTTTGTACCTTTTAAAAGTTAAAAATAATTTACAAAGGCTAAGGAAAGTTCTGCAAACTTTTCTCTTATATACTTGTGCTGAACTCTTTGGACAGTGACAAATATGACTTTAAAAAAATACAGTGTTTGGTGTCAATATAAATGTTTGTCAAAATTAATTAAAAATATTTTTACTATTGAACATCAGTTTTATCATTTATTTAAACTGCTTGCAATAAAGTGGTCCTTGAGGCCGGTGACTAATAAAATAAACCGGGAATGCGACGTAGTGAACGATTAGCGGCAAAAACGACGAAACTGGTACCGATAATTCGAAGTAAAGAGATGGAAGAAACTACCACCGGGGGACCGATTACCACCGCGGAGGCGACCACCACCCTTACTTCCCAGACGATAACCGGTAATGCCGAACACTATAAGCGCATTAGTAGCAGCCTCAAATCGATAACTACGGCTCACTCATGTCGTAGCGGAATTAGTGTTGCCTCTCAAAAACGATTATTACAGGCACGAGCGATTCGACAGAAAGCTGAAATAGAACGTAAGTCGTTAGAATTAGAAAAACAGAAGTTAGCAGTCGATGCAGCTTTAGTAGATGCGCGCCTTCACGAAGAACTGGTTGCACTGGAGAATAGCGAGGTCAGATCTAGAACGTCGGATCGGACGCGCGAATGGGTTCATAACGTCACCAATGAAAAACAAAACACGCATGATGTTGAAGATGTTAGTGATAGATTACACGTTGAGAACCAAACACGCGCCACGGAGACACTCCACGATGACCTCGGCTTAAACCAACTGACACGGGCTATTACGGAAGCATTCAAAGCTGCAGGGACGTCATCCAGTTCGCCTAAAATAAACGAAAAGTTGCTTGGACGTCTTTCAGCAAAAGATTTACCATCTTTCTCTGGAGACCCACTCGATTGGCTACGCTTCAAGAACGCTTTTCAAACGACTACAAGAGTAGGTCAGTATACTGAGGAAGAAAACATCTCACGTCTTCAGCGATGCCTTCATGGCGAAGCTTGGGAGGCTGTGTCCGCTAGGTTACTTGCAACAACATCTGCATCAGACGTCATGATGACACTAGAGATGAGATTTGGAAGACCAGACCTAATACTCGCCAAGCTCATAGCCGAAATGAAGAGAGTACCTAAGCTTTCTGGATCTCGATCTGAATTGATTGTTTTAGCGACTAGAGTTGACAATTGTGTAGCCGCCATTGAAGCCACTGGACAAATTGGATATCTATACAGTCCTGACCTGACAGCTGAGATTATCAGCAAACTCACGGAACCTATTTTCTACCGATGGCTTGATTACAGCCGAGGAATGACAAACCACCAACCACAGCTACCCATTTTAGCGAAGTATTTGATAACTGAAGCCCATGAGATTTGTAGAAGGGGAGCAGTAGAACTACCACCCCCTAAGGCCAAATCGATTACACCATTCAAGCGACCAGTGTTTACGATTAACTCTGAGGAGAGGATACCCGATGAGACAATGCTGGTTAATAGCATAAAAGATCACCGACAACCGATCAAGTGTGTCTTTTGTGACGACGTAGACCATCAGATTAATACCTGTGAAAAATTTAGAAGCGAAGATGTTAACCAACGCTGGGAGTGGATCTGTAAGCGCCGACTATGCTTCAGATGCTTAAAAGCTACTCATCGTCGTGATAGATGCAAGTCCAAGATCAAGTGCTCAACTTGTAAGGGCGGTCACCATAAACTACTTCACCGAGATGATTGGACAAAGTCAGCAGACGCGAAGGAGAAGGCTTCAGAAACTACTGCTAATATCTGGTCTGCTAGTAATAAAAGAGTATTTTTGAAGGTCTTGCCCGTAACTGTTGAGGGTCCTGAGGGCAGTCTTGATACTTTTGCTTTACTTGATGAAGGGTCCACAGTTTCATTGGTTGAAGGTCATATTGCGAAAGCAATTGGAGCTACTGGACCAGAAGTCGAGCTGTCACTGTTAGGTGCAGTAGGTAATGGAAGCCACTCGAAAAGCCAGATTATATCACTGACCATTAAGACTGCAGAGGGTTCATACCTATTAGATCGAGTTCGTACGGTAGACAATTTGACGCTTCCGAAGTATTCTCTAGACAAGACGATTATTTCTCAATACGAGCATCTCAAAAGTCTCCCGATAGAAGCGTTTCAAGGTCATCCATCCATTCTTATTGGCCAAGACTATTGGCACTTGATTATCAGCCGTGAGATCAGAGAGGGCCGAAAGGATGAACCTGTCGCCTCACTTACCAATTTGGGTTGGGTTCTTCATGGATGTTCATCATTTGTGTCGAAGAGAATAATACCGGAGTTTGCCTGCCATGTTCGGGCTGAAAAGGAAGATGAGCTTCACCTCTTGGTTGAGAATTATTTTCAGGTTGAAAGTGTCGGCGTTAAAAGCTCCGATCAACCTCGGTATTCTCCTGAAGAACAAAGAGCTTTACAAATTCTCGACACCAAGTCCATGAAGATCGAAGGTCATTGGGAATCTACATCACTCTGGAGACATTATGATATCAAGTTGCCTGATAATAAGAGACATGCTGAACACCAAATGCGTATTATTGAAAGAATAATGCACCAAGACTCAACCATTATAGCTGTTTCACTAGATCCTGAAGAGAAAGAAGCCTTGACTCCAATCCATTTTCTCATCGGATCTTCCAGAATGCCAACTACAGGAAAATTCGCCGACGATGATTTAACACTAAGGAAGCAGTGGAGGATTTCCCAACGTTTGGCGGATTACTTCTGGTCTCGCTGGATACGTGAATATCTGCGAATAGAGAGAAGAAGATGGTCATCTGACGGGGGGCGTACTGTAGAAGTAGGTGATCTTGTATTGATTGCAGATAGCAGCGCTCCAAGAAACACATGGACAAGAGGTCGTGTGATGGTTACCGTTCAGGACAGAGATGGGCGTGTCCGTATGGCTGATGTACTTACCTGTGGCGGCTCCCTCCGCCGCCCCGTGACGAAGTTGGTACTATTGAAGAAAGGCCCTGCAGAGCCAGCTTCCACCCGAGCATAACGAGGAGGAGTATGTGCTGAACTCTTTGGACAGTGACAAATATGACTTTAAAAAAATACAGTGTTTGGTGTCAATATAAATGTTTGTCAAAATTAATTAAAAATATTTTTACTATTGAACATCAGTTTTATCTTTTATTTAAACTGCTTGCAATAATACTAATAAATAAAAGTAATTTATTCGGATATAATTCTTATTTAATTACACCCACATCCAATAAACGCCGGTAGTTCGAGGCCGGTTGATAAATAAAAGCTAATTAGCAGGGACTTCTAATATTAAACCTATTTGCATACAATAAGCTTTGACTTTTAGTATCCTATTTTTTATGGGCGCCATGTTTGTTTTCAACTCGGCAAGAAACATTTTAGATTAACTTACTCTCTTTAAAGGCCTCTCACAGTATTTTATACCACAGACCAATTACACTATTATATAAATATGACAAATTTATTTTCACCACAATTTTGAACTTTATCATAATTTTACTTATTTAATACTTATGTTGGTGACAGATTGGAGAGAAAGAAGGCGAAATGTATCCCGTATCTTACAAATCAGGCGACACTCTTTGTTTATTAAAAATTTATCGTGTCTTGAATGTCGGTTGTTGCAAATTATAAAAAATATCAAAATCTTTTTTATACATACAATCAACCGTATCGCTTTGGGTGCAATGATCCTATCAACATTTCCGCGCTTCTCATGCTGTGACAGAATACTAGTGATTTGCCCATATCTCGTGTAAGTAAAAAAAGACTCTAAGTTACGGCCTTTTCACATATCTACGACACACATAATATAGATAGAGATAGATAGATAAACATTTGTAATATGCTTTAACATTGATTTTTCCCGCTTAAGTTTCTAGTTTCATTTGTTTCGTTTTATGGTAGTTAAGTTATGGTAGTTTTGCAGCGCTTCAGAAGAACGAAGAGGTTTTGGGTAGGACAGTACACTATTTCCTGCGTGACCCACACGCCCTTCCATAGTTTATAAGCTGAGTAAGATATCCATTCGACTGCGACAGTAAAAGAACTTCACATCGACTAAAGAGTTGTTCAACTGATTCTTGAGTCACTACGATGCTTTATTTGCCGATAGCACTTATTGAAAACAGCCCAACATAGACGCGCTTCTATTTCACTATAAATTAATGTAACATTTACATTAATCCTAAATATTCATGAAGGGTCATACAACCCACTTTTGACTTTTCTCAATGCAAAGTCAGAATTTCCACATCAGCGTTCAATTTGTACTATATTCAGGAGTAAGATCGATCCCTGCGTGTCTTGAATACTTAGTTACAAAGCCTTTCATTGCCATGCAGATATAGTTGAATAATAAATGATTTTCTATCACTCGCATCGGCTTGAACTTACGGGTGGTTTTCGTGTGGCAAGCGAAATGAGACTTGGTGTACCAATTTTGAGCAGTAAGGGGTCGATGTACCGTCCTGTTTTAAGGATGATAAGAATTTGCACTTACGCTTATAACAGATAACAGAAGCAAGAACATAGATAAGAGAAAAACATTTTTTTTGTTAGTATACAAACATATATGAAGCGTATGTTTGTTTATCACACAAGTATCTGGTATTGCCGAGATTCGAACCTGGAACTTTGGCAGACAGTCTATAATCTACTTACTGCCAATATACGTCCCACTGCTGGGCATAACTTCCTATATGAGAGATAGAGAGAGAGAAAATGATGTTTGACATATTATATTGAAGTTCACTGCTACTCTGTCAATTAAATACAACCAAATAAGACAGATGACCAGTGACATCATTTAACGTATCTAAAATGACGATTATTAAACTTTTTTGCCTTGTTTTAACGCGTATCATAATACATGTCGATTAAAATGCGTCAAAAGTGTATGGGTCGTCTAACTGTCAACTAACTAGACGTTCTTAAAAGTTGTTCTATCCCTTCTTATTTAAATGAGATGAAAGAGATGCAAATAACTTAAATTTAATTTGGTCACTTGATGAATAATAAAGTCCTACATCAATTTAGACTATACAAACCCATAAACTATGACTTTATGCATACATATACAAGAATAAATTTGTTTCTTGTGCGTTCGGATAGTCTGGTATAGATACATGAATCTCAATAAAAGAACTATGTCCTCTTATACTAACATCAAGTCATATACAGACCATAAAATTCCATACGAGATTACTCAACCCCTTTGTCATGGGGATTTGAACTCTGCTGAATTTAAAATAAGGGCGGATAACATTTGAGTGCTGCCCAATAATATTTACGACACCCACGGGATATGTATCAGAAATCGTATGAAAAATAGCTGTTTCGTGTTAACAAGAAAAGGAAATTTGGACAATATTTTATGTTTAAAATGTTTGAGAAAAATGCTTGTAGGTACTGCCGTGTAATATCCTCAATGTACAATAGAGTGTTAAATCCTCAATTTCATGTTTCTGCCCCATAGGAAGGCTTGAGACCAGGAGAGAGACGTATATAGGCTACTGGTGATGATAATGATGACAATGTAAAATAGCCTTTAAACACAATTTGGTAAGATAAGCTTAACTTGCCTAAATGTAGACAGTATTTTCTTGATAAAATAGGCGCAATTATTAGACCAAAAATCTTTGACTCTATTGACTACAAAACATTTAAATATCCATTTCTTTACTCGTCATTAGTTTCGCAACATAGGCAAAATTACAAATATTTCAGTCGAAATTTATAACCATTCATACTAGACTACAGCCTAAATTCATAAGACAATTTTAATAAATAATATATTAGTTACGAAATAAAATAAAATAAAATTATACACTGTGAAAAAGAGTGAGCATTTTTTGTGAGATCAATCGAAATGAATTTATGAAGTCAGCTGTCAAATTGTATACGACAGAAGCACCTTTTTTGTGAAGTTTTGGACACGACTTTTTATATATGCGATTGTTACTCGAACGTAAAAATAATCGAAAATAGTCGATACTAATGAAACTTACACTAGGAGTACTGTTCATGTCGATTTGTTCCCCAAAGAACACTTTAATCCATTACACGGTAATAGTCGGAACAGACATGAAATGCTTAGACAATGAAAGATAAATAGGTGTACCAGGACGATTGTGGCTTCCTTTAATTTTAAACAAGGGAGAGAGAGAGAGCCCTAGAGATTATGAAGAAGAGATTATCTATTGACATACAAAATACAGTTTCGTTATATTGAAATGATTTTTAAAATCTCGTCTTTATTCAGGTAAACAGGTAACATAGTATATGAGGTAGTATTTTTTCTTAAATTGGTAACCACTTAAAGTGATATCAAGTAAAAAACTTTTTTATAAATTATTAATTACTTTTCACCATTAAGTGTCTAGGAAGAAAATGCAGAAGTTACGCGACTGAAGTTCCGCAGTTAATATTGTGTACGGATTGATGTATTCAGTACATATATAATATACTAAGTAAGGAAATTATACAACGATAATTCCGTTACGCAATTGTATGAATTCGTTGTGCGAGTTTCACTTAGAAGTTACGATCCGTTCAACTCAAATGTTGCAAATGAGCTATCTACGATTGGCGAATCAAATGTTGCTGGGTGCTACTTTGCTTCGCCTTGAACATTTCTAGAACTATACAATCTTGAAAAAAAGAAATATAATTAAACATAGATAAAAATTATTTTAATATTGACAATACATGTTACTCTTTTGTTCATGTTATTATCTCTCATGGCCATGATAACTATGAAAGGCAGGATTCTACGGTCCTTGTAATCGTCTACAAACAATAGCCTATCCACTGGTATAGAAATTCAATATTTATAGTTGAAAGTCATATTAGGGCTTAGTAAAACTATGTTATTAGACTAGTGAAAGCTTAAATTGTTAATTCGCGCATTCTACTTTAGAACTTATTTCTTTAATGCCAATCTCTATTTCACGTCGTCCAATTGTCTGGCAAAAGCGACGTCTCTTTCTTTATTAATACTTTGTTCCGAATCGCTTTAGCGATAACACGCTGATATTACTTCGCATTTGATGTGTTGCTATATAAAACGCATTGCCGCCGAACTGAAGCGTGTTGTAATTTTAGTGAAAATGCTGTTAGTTAAATTTGCACGCAGAAGTTGCGTATCTTCCGCAAAGTGTGCAAACGGCTACTTTTAGAATTATAAACTGCCGTTTTTATTGCAATTGGTGAGTCTATGGCTCTTAAACAGTCTTAGTACTTATAATAGTTCTTAAACAGTCAACTACAGAAGTTCATTGAAATTTCAAGTACTGATGGTTACATTTTTTATTAACATCTTTGATATTAAAGACTTTTACATTGGTAATAATTATTCGCGTATCTTCATGAGCCCGGACATAACGAAGTGGCATATTTAATGAGACATCACTTGCTTTGCGTGAATACATTCCATTAATATTTCAGTCCAATTAATTCAGAGACGGAAAGTTAAACATTGTATTTTGAAACATAAATCTTTTAAAACCGGTCTTTTTTCTGCTTGTGGTATTTTTTTTTATAATTCAACGTCTTTCTCTGCCTCTATTCTACTTTGTTCGTTTAGTAAACTTTCTTTCGAAATAATGTCTAAAATATAAAATCTCATTACCGCTTTAGATTTGCTAACGAATACAAAGTAAATTATAAAATGGTTAGTTCTGTGTCCATCAAAATTTGTCTGACATTACAAATTTTAAATTGTCTTTAAATTTCGTTGATCCATTTCCACTTTTTATTGACATTGTGTCTTTAACTTCAGCAGGTTAAATTTCAGATCAATGAGTCAGATTTAGGATGAATGTTGAAAAAGTCCTTTTCTTCAGAAATCAACTTTTTTTATAGAAAGGTCGAGCAGATGACTCCATTCCACCTGATGGTAAGCAGAAGCGGAGTCCAAATAAAAAGGTGTCTGAAACCATGCTTTGCTTTAGCCTAGAAGGATTTCTGATAAAAAAGATTATTTTACTACTCGGTGGTTCCCGAGACGAGGCCATTTTCAATGAGACTCATGAAAAGCACGAAGTTACCCAAAGAGCAATATCAAGTTATGTTGGGTTATGCTCGGAGTGAGATCCTGCAGTGGCAGAGGACAGGGTACATTTCCAAGAAGTCTGACCATTTGATGAGCACAGCGTAAGATTAATTAGCTTTGGAGTGACTTGGACTGATTCTTGATGTCTAGCAATAGGCGTCTTTTGGCTAATAGGATGATGACGATAACGAGTGGGTTGTTGGATATCTTTTATTAAAGTTCCGTCTGGGCTTATCTTGATATCATCCATTATCTCTTGACGCAGTAGCAAGTTTCTTGATGTCGCTGATATCGCTATGCGAAAGTCAAAACTCATACTGCCGTATGAATTATGCTTGTTAAACATTAATGTATATAGAAAAGCTAATTAGCATTCGTCCTGCTAGTGGTTTCTGTAGGAGTATAGTTTATTATTTAAAGCTGTTATAACTAACATAGTATAAGAAAAACGGGACCTACACAATGACATAATCCATTGTGTAGAAGAAGGCTTACTCAGAGTTCTGATTCAAATTCGTTGGAGCCTGTCTGGGACATGCTTAAAAGCCGGATAAGGACATCCCACAACCCACAAATATAAACTGATCTCCATAACACTGCAGTAACCGCTTGGGAGAGCCTATCGCAGGTGGATCGTATATTATTCAGAGCATGCCAGATTAGATGCAGGCAGGCATCAGGGATAGAGAAGGAAACATCCATTATCAAGGCACCAAAAAAAACTATAAAATATAAGAGAGTTTTATTGTATGTTTTTGAAAATTTACAATTTGTAAGTAAATGACTTTAAAACCGGTGGAAACGTGATTGGACATAAGAATTAACACTAACTACACCTACAGGCAAGTCAATATCAAAAAAATACTCAAATAATATTTGCAGAAGATACCAAGGTTGACCAAATGGCGGTGAGTGTAGAATATACTACATTAAAGTCTCATTGGGTGCGTTATTCCTTGATATCGTAATGAGAATATTTAATATTTATGTAATATGAATACTATGTTTTAGGATAGTATCTTGCCCTCCTTGACACTGTTGTTTTGTCGCGATTATTATTGTTATAATATCAAAGGATGATATTGTGAAATATTAAGGTATATACTACGAGTATACCTTTCATTTGACTATTAATTATTATCCTTATGAAAAGAATGACCCCTTCCAAAATAGAAGCGTCATTTTATATACTTTAATATGTGTATATTACTAGAAACAATATCTTTTTGTGGGAAATACCGTCTTTTTATTTTTATTGTGTTTTTTTGTCTGTGGTAGTGTAGTTATAAAAATAATGATAATTTAATATGGAATCAACTCCAAAATAAGATTTTAAATTGGATAACTTTTAGATGAATAATTTTTGATTTATTTTTAAGTCTCTGAAGTAGGTTATATGTTTTATTTAAAACTTTTTTAAGCAATTATATGATTTGAATTCAGAAACAATATTAATAACAAAAGTTGCTGTTTCCATATGAATATAATATCAAATTCATTAGACGAGATGACTCAGAAGGCATATTTATTTTCAACATTCAACCGTCAAACAATATCAATTTGAACGATAATAACTCATTATCGTTCCTGTTTTCTTCCACGCATCCGACGAGGGTTATTCCCAAGAGTTACATTTACAATGTTCCCGTTTAATAAACTAATTATTACTTTCCCGTTGCGCATTAAAATAAATGAGTCCAATTCTGTTTGAAATTTAACTTTCAGAAATTTAAATTTCAGACAAGTACAATGTATTATTACTGTTGCTGGCAAAGGGTTTAGATTCGAGATCTCCTAAGTATTGATGGCCTGATGCAGGTTGCCATATGATGAGGTTGCCAGGACTTATGCTTCGAGAAAACAATATTTGATTAACCAGGATCGATCTTGGCGAAAAACTACCCTCCAGTGGCATTCCCGTGAAATATAACTATTCTGATTGTAATTTATATAGATTTACATAAACGAGGTTTTTAATAACTAATAAACTTTAAGATCAGTTACGATTATGCTAATTAATGTTTTTAATAAAGCAGTGATGATTTGAATAGGTAATGCCGTTTTGAAGTCGTAGAGATACTATTATCTGATGCCAATCCTGAATATTTACCGCACTTAGTTACACATGTGTGTTACTAATTCCCCACCACAACTTTCTGTCGTTGCGTTATCTTCGGACGGGAAGCTCCTTTGAATTATGGTGTCCGCGTCCGGACACCCACCGTCCGGTTTTTGTGAACACCCCTTATCTACGCTCCTCGGCTATTGCGTTTAGTCAATTTATTATATTCCACAATCGAGTCAATTGTGTGGTAAATCTGAAATTAAAAGATTTCAAAATCTTTAGCAGGAACGTAAACCCCTTGTAATCAGTGTTTCTATATTAACTTTAAAAAACATATATAAACCTAAGATATTATAACTATAACTGTAAGTCCACATCGCATGCCGTGGCTGTCTGTAATTAAAAACTATACTTAATTTAATGTCTACGCTACAGTTTAATATTTTTTGTTAGTATGTGTTTTTGTTGACTGCCCTTAAAAATAAATAAATAAATAAATTACCATTCAGGTTTCTTAGTTTTGGAGACTATAGAACACGTCTGTGCATACGTGACATGACGTCTTATTATGAGAAAATTCATAACTAATTTGTTTAGATAGTAAGTAATCTTTAAATAAATATTTTTCCAATAAAATTGATCCTTATGAATAATTTTTTCGGTTGGTATCATTAAATACACGAAGTTTTTATTTCCCATTTCACTGGTGCGATTCCCGACTCAATGGTGCGAGTCAAATCACCTGCTGATTTTAAAAAAATCATTAAATGTAGTTTATTTTCAGTATTATTATTAAACAAAGGATTGTTTATTGCAACACAAACAGATAGTTATCCCAATCACATAAGATTGAAAGTTATTTTCGTCATCATCGTTAAAGTCATTACAGTTTCAATTCAAGTTAAAGTTAAATATATATAAATAGTATGTCAGGCGGCCTGATGAGCAATATCTTCCAAGCATCTTAAGTGAGAGTAATTAACTAAATAAATAAAACAGATTGGGTACAAAACTGTGGAGAGACAGAATGGTACATACAATACAATATTATATAAATGGTTTTATATGTAAGAGTTACTTATAAAGAACTCAGAACGGACGTGCAAAGTGCTGCCACGTTAAGAGTAAAAGAAGCCCCTCTGTCAGTGATAAGTTGCAGCAAATGGTTGAAGCTGCCGCGAATACGCCTAATAAATAAAGCTGATTTTCTGCGCAGTATATTTAGGTAACAGTTAACTCACTAGTTAACACAAACTTACTAGGACCTTTGCGAAATCGCGGCAATTATTTTATTGTGTTGTAATAGTAATTAATTTTTTATTGACAATATGGATCTCCATTAAAGTAAATTCCCCGCCTATGTTTGCAGGTCCCGCTCAAATGATTAACACGTGGTAAAGTTACAGAGAAGAGATCGGTCCAAGCAACTCTACGATTGCTTCATCTTGGGAACAGTATAGTTTAATTAGTATAAACTGATGGGTAAGTATACGTTATCATCAAAAATAACAGCATATTCGTCTAGTGAGGAAGTAAGCTATTAAAACTAAATTAATTAAGTCATATAAATCAATTGTATTATTCACACTAATTAGTAAATCTAGATCTGAAAATCCCTAGAATTTTTAATTAACATATTTTTAATAATACTGTGCGTGTTTGTGATCCAATCAATCAATAAAGTTCTCGTTATATAGTAATGATTATTTTATTTTTTCAGTATAAACTGGTATTTTTATTATTCCTAAGTTATTTACGTAATAATTTCCATTAAATATTCTAATTTATCCTCTGATTCTGTACACATATTCACTAAAGCTGCTAGCTTCAATTTCATTCTCATATGACATCAAAAGGCCGCGTCGAGATAATTTGAAATTCCTAAAATAAAAGGTAATCAATTTGGCATATATATATATATATATTCAAAGATATATGCTTGCAAATTATGTCAACAAATTTAAACATTGAAAACTAAATTTTGACATTTCAACGGATCATTACTTTTTCTTCTTCATCTTCTTCTCGTCGCAATGTTAGATAAGAGCTACTTAAATCTACTTTTCTGACGAGTTCAGTATCGCTGGAGCTTCGCTGTGATTGGTCCGTCGTTCAGTCCCAATCTCTTCAGATGGTCGTTAAGAGAAGTTGGGACGTGGCTATTGGTAGAGACTACGACTGGTACGATCTCAGCGGATGTCACCCTCCACATATCTAAACCTCATGTGACAGGTTCGGATACTTGATATTTTTATGCGATTCAGCTTTCATGAGGTTTTCATCGAACGTAATGGTGACATCATATGTGACTCTACTCGGTCCATCAGTACGATATCAGGCTTCTTAGCTAAACAGTCCTGTTAATAATGACATGTCCGTTATTATTATTACAATTATTAACAGCAAACAGAAGACATAATACTCATCCATATCCCACAACATCTAAACTGGGTCGCCTCTAATATACCACGGTATTTTCCAGATAAATCGCCACGATAATTTCTTAAATCGTCATCTCCAAAACGTTCTATTCAGACGAAAAATTCTGGCAATTCCCTTCGAGACAAAGGCTCAGAAAATAGGCGAGAGATGTATTAATAAGGAAAAATTACTGACGGCTATTGTCTTGTGTCTCTCTCGCTCTATGCTCGGGGAAAACTGAAATTATAAAGGTTTTTAGCAACGTTGTAAATTAATAATTATAAGCTGTTGCTTTCAAAAAAGACAATTATTAATTTGCTCATTTCACGGTAAATAAATAACCAGTGAAAAGGTATTAGGTACTTAAATTTGTATTAATTAGTATTTGGTAAGCGGGTATGATGTGTTGTGGTCGGAGGGAAAATATACTTTACTCGTTGAAGTCGATTGATTAAGTCAATATTATAAAATATAATACAACATTACAACTTGGGGCTACGTAAGCTCGCCCGAGCCAAATAGAATTAATTAAAATAATATGTATATACATATATATATTTGATTCACGCTAATTATATGTGAGTTGGGAAAATTAATTTAAAGGTATTTAAACCAAGTTTTTTTTGGTATTTAAGTTAACAAAGAGAAACGAGTGTTTTTAATAAACAGCCAAGTTAATTGTAACCATATATTTTCCAAATTAGAAACCATAAATTCTTGACTTTACAGATTATCTGCCATTAAGGGTAAAGTGAAAATAGTGATTTAATTGTGTTGCTTGATCTAACATTTAACATTTTGAAATGTGGTTTAATTTTTTTTCTATTTATAACGTCAATATTCCTCTTTAACCATGTTAAACGATTAGCATTTTATTTACTATTTCAAAATCAAAGTACCTTTATTTAAATAGCCTCATTTACTAAGTTTTTATAAATTGTCATAACAGGAAATATGTTTGTAAAAAATATGTAGATAAATGTAATTGAAGGTATAGAACTAGTAATAGTGATACCATACCACATACCAAATAAAATATTATTACTGGTAAATGATATATGTATTTTACTAGTTCAATAGTCGTCGACATGCGAAATAGTATAAGAACAACACTTATGTTAATATTAACACGGTACGGTATATCCTCCACAAATTAATGTACCTTTGTACAGACTTACATCAGCTTCGACGTTTGGTTGGCGACTGACGCGCTAAGTGCTCGGGTTTTTATATTTGCTCAACAAACGATCTTTGGGGTGGGGAGTGGATAATCACGTGATCGTGCTTCGTATAAAAACAACTTATATTATTAGCTACCAATATTGAAATTATTAATCTATTAAAAATTATTGTAATTGTAACTACATATTTTATAAGATAAGTAGATTAACTTATAACAGGTGATGATACTGTAAGTATTAAATACGTGTGTGCCGTACGTGACCCAGATATCTGGCCTGCGTTAGCTTGAAAACTACATATGCGATTCGTTGACGATAACATTTAACTCGGAACTAATTTCCACACTGAAGAGTTTTTAAAGTTATATCTTGCTAAATAAATTTTACGTTGCCTTTTGTCAGTAAAATTTGATGGCGTTTTTCTACTTAGCTATTTTATATTTATCATATGAGAGCATTTGAACTATCTTGACAGCATAAATAAGAAATTTTAATGTTCCTATTCTGAGCCTTATCTAAATGTTACACTCGATTCCTTATGGTGACTGCTCTAACAACTGAAATACTACTGCATTGGAAAAGAGATTTTCTGGGCTAACTTTAAGATGCCCATATCTTCAAAGTATAGACATTTTACGATGAAAAATATCAAGATTTTCAAACTTTTCTTTACGAAAGTGTAATCAATCAGTAAATAAGTTCCGAGGACCAATATGTTAAAAGGAATCGATTCTTTGTTACAAAATATAGCGTGGACAACTTTGTTTATCTCTAACATAATGTTACTATACAATTGAATAAGACGAAACTTGATCGTAACATCAAAGAATGAAAGGGTATCGCTTTACATTCACCTTGACTATAGTGACAGGAAAAATACAAAAGCCTAGTTGTGGAAATGGAAAGGAAAGTTCCAGGAAAACGTAATGTGGCTTTGGGATTGGACAGTATAAAGCACGGTATTTTTACTACCAAAGAATAAAGAGGAACTGGGAAATTGCATGCCTACCTTCAGTTGTGGAGACGGTTATATTGATTTGATTAGTTTATTTAAAACGGTCAAGTATTAATTACTACGCAGTCAGATTTGAGTTTCCACTTACATTCCATTAGTATATCCTATTTTTTCAATCTCTTAATGAAACAATTTCTTAATGAAATAAGGTTTGATATTTCGTCAATAGATGGCGTTGTCACTTTGGGGAACATTTCTACAAGGCGGTGTTAAGAGTTTTGTTAAGTAATGACACTCTTGCATATTAATTGTTTATTTGTACCAATATTTACGTGTGTGTGTTTGCATAAATACATTATACAATTGCTAGTGGTTGATGCATCATTTATGGGTACCACGTTTTACAGTATTCATATCATATGTTCATATGTGTTCCTTTTATTTTTGTATATATTGAAAATTATATATTATTTATTTCATAATATATGTCTGTGATATCATTCAACTAAGCGTACTTCTTAATTTATATCTGAACTTAACTCTATGGTTGTCCGGTAAAAAATGCTTAATGGCATTAAGTCCACCGATTGTACCTTTATATGTGGAGTAAAGTATAAATAAATGGGCACTCATATATTTATTGCTTCTTATATGAGTTTCAAATTCTGTATCTTTATCATTTGTAAGTCGAATAAGCCAAATTATATTAAATTTTACCTTTCTCTAAATATTGCAGGCTTTTTACAGGTAGAACCTAGGTCACCCCCGTTAAGGACAATGGAGTTACCGGAAAGTTTTATTGGGTAATCCCCGTGTCGGTCTGATGAGGCACTGGATGAGCCCCACACACGCCCATCTTAAACGAATTCCTCCTCGTTCCTTTATTATAGGTAAAAAAAGATGTTTTATTCTTGTAATTAAATAAATAAATAAATAAAAGTAATGTTACTGAGCTGCGAAGTTCTGTAAGGCTTCTATTACACAAATTCCAATAAATGTTTAGTTAAAGTTTGTATACTTAACTTTTTACATTTCAAAATAATATCACAGTCAGTTGTGGAAATCTTTGAAGTGTTGAATAACAAATTGAAAATAATACTCACGTATAACTGATAGGTACAAACTAAGTAATCACTTAGAAACTCTAGAGATCATTCTAGAAATTCTTCTGAAGTATTATTTTATCAAATTTTGGTCAGTAACAAATAAATATAATTAATTGTTTCATTAATTATCTGACTTTAATTATGAAGTCAACAGTATCCCAATGTAACCTTTTTCGAAGTTCTGGAGATGAAAATATTAAAGTTTACTATGAACGCTCCCCGAAATATATAAATGTTCAAATACACATATAATTTTGTGGAAGTTTCGTCTATAGTGTATCACTATTTCGTTCGTCAAATACCATAATAAGATTAACTTATTGTTTCATTGCCAAAAAACTTATTAAGAAAAGAAGCAACTGTGTGGACAAAAACAAAGTTATTGATAACACAAACATGAAAATGGCGATTTTTGAGTCTTATATCTAATGCAAGTAGGGTGGAAATGGAGCGAACTTGATAAGGCCATGATGGACTTTGATGTTTAACCTAAATAAAAACCTATGGAAACTCACAGACAATTTTCTTATTATAGTATTTAGTTGTTCAACTCTTTGATATAAAGAATAACGAAGAGGTAATACTGCGCTGTTTGTGTCTGGTTCTAATTAACAAGTCCAACTGTTATGACGATTTAAAAGAACTTAGTAAATGAGTCTATTTAAATATTTTGAATTTGACTTTGATTTTGACTTTGAGTTTGAGTTTGAGTTTGAGTTTGAGTTTGAGTTTTACTTTGACTTTGACTTTGACTTTGACGTTGACTTTGACTTTTATTGCCTCCAAGTAAATCAGTCAAAAGTCACTTATCAAAATGGCCTTGCATTCAGAACACTCACGGTTACTGACTTGGATTTGTACGCGGTTATCAGGCAAATTCATGATTGCTGTTTTGACACGGGTTACTATGACGTTATTTTAGTTTAAAAATACTCAGGTTACATGGGTAATCATCTCAACCATGTTTTGATTTGAATATTCAAATGAGATAAGTTAATATTTGTTACTCTAGAGTCTTGAACAGTTCGATTCTTCTTGACATTAAAATTGATATTGACATTATCAGAATTATACAACAGAAGAGAAATTTTTTAATGTCTTCTAAGATTCAATCACATATAAAAAATTGAAAATCACAAAATTCCCAAGAGTTTCCCTTGTGATAATGACATAATATTGATATATGTTATACACAAAGAGTAAATACCTATTCCATTAATAGTCTGGAATACTCCTGATATTCCTGAGATTAAAATATCATATGTACTTCCATTAGGTCCCTTATGGTCAGATCTTCGAAAATCTCCTTGGAATTACTACGGTCTAATGATCGTAAATAGACTTACCGAGCCACAAATTTCTGTATTCGCTTGGGATTTAATCATAGAGCAAGAGTAAACCTTGAATATGAAATGGTAGCTGGAAATCAAAATAATTAAGTAAACCCTTTATATTTTAGACCAGACACTTCTTGATTTTTAATATTTTGGGCACAACGCAATATTGATTGGTGATGTAATTCTGTTCGGCTTCATCACCGATGGAACGATTTTTCTTACTTTGAGATCTTTAATTTCAGATGGCTTAATGTTTTGCCCAATAGTTGATATATTTGTAAATTATATAATTACAATGACTCAGTACGCGCATGAATTATCTCTCTATCACCTGTTTCTTCTCATTCTGTTTAATATTGAACAATTAATGTTTATGCTACTAATTCTGATATTGTACACTTATTAACTATGTTGATAGCAGTATTGAGAACTTTAGTTTGTAGGCTATTCGACGTCAGTAAATTCATAATTATCAACGGAAGATATGACACATTTTTTTATTTATTTAGGTTATTATAATTCTTAACTTCGTATAAAGTGCTAAATTATAAATTATTATATGTTTTGATTGGAATGTAGGGTTATAAGTAAATTTTCAGAAAAAAAATTAATGACATAACTAGAGGACAAATGTCCATACGTAAGGTACGTAACATTATATTTGCTGGTAACTTCTTAACAATTTTACGGAGAAATTGGCTTCAATAAAAATTTGGCAAAGAGCTTGCCCGGGGTTAGGAAAACAACAAACAACTTTTCATCCCGAAAAAATATACAGCTCCCTAGGGATATGTGAACCAAAGACTAGCCTAACCGCCCGTAGGTAATCGCTATAAGTAATACTATTATTTGTGAAACTAACTAACTTCGGGGAACTGGTCGGCGATGTGCTGTACTAGTGAATTATTAGAGCAATCTTCCAAGGTTCATTTACTGAATTGTTTTAAGACAAATTGTTTGAGACTCGGTTTGGGCAAACTGGCTATATCTGATATGGATGCGACAAAACTATTTTCCATACAAGACGTTTACTTTACTACTGTTTATCCAATAATGAAGAATAGAGGTTGAAATCACAAAGTGAAGGCCATCCAGAAACAATAACCCAAGCTTTAAACAATGAAATTATTGCTCAGATTCTTTTTTATATATAATATTAATATCTGTGCAGGTTTATACAAACGAGAAAATTGCTAAAACGAGATATTATTTGCGTAGAATTCAATATTTAAATGTAGATTATGTGTTTATTTAAATTTGAACTATCTACCACTCAATCCAAGTTGGTGAATTTTCCGTTTAAATGTTTGTGCAAGACTAGAACCAAGAAAATTCACTTAATAAATAATTGATAAGCGAAAATATCTTTTGAGTCTTTAGTGTTTGTGCTGTCTATTACCACGCTGGCGGTATATTCACGAAGCGAGATCTGTACAGAATAATAAATTCAGTTTCCAAATGAAGCTAAATGCTGTGCTGGTTCGAGAATTTGTGATATTCTGTGACCGTTATTATTTGAATTTTTGTACCAAATATATCTTTATTTTCTTGTTCACCATTTTGTCTTTGGTTTAGTAGTCTATTGGTTAAGATCAATCAGTGATGTCAGAAATTACATGCTCGAATTGGTTGGTACACACAAGTACAATTGGCATAATTTTTTTTATCAATAATTATCTTTATAATAATCCTGTGAATTTTACTTTGTCGTAATCGTCTTTCGCATTAACCATTCTGCTTCAATATATCATTTTAGACTATATCCGCCTATATTCAGTTGTTAATTTCCCAAGATGACAGTGACATGCCAGGTTCGTATCCTGGCGTCAGATTAGACCAGTCTTGCGAGACAGCAACGTTGAATTTATTATGCGCCGCATGCCTCGACGTCATTCAAGCGATAATTGGTTAAGTCAGTGCTCTGGTTGCGAGGTTATCGTAATAATCATTGTGTTGTAAATCTTTCAGTTTTCTTCTACTTCTTTCTTAAACGTTTATATTCTAGAATGAACTATTTGCGTGCCTCTTCTAACAACTTAGATATCACTGACATGTACCTCAAGTGTGAGTTTCAATCGAATTGAATCATCTCGATCGTGTTTGTTGTCAGTTGTCAAATTGTATGGAAGTGACAACAGCGCCTCTGCTGTGAACGATTTTTTATTTATAATCACCTTAACGTAAATACGATCGAAACGAATATCGAGAGATTTGACGTTTCGATTTAAAGCGTTCTAAAGCATTTATGTATGTATATGCGAAATATAAAACAGAATTAACAAAGACTCCGTAGACTTTAGTTGTTAATAAAGTGAAAGTTAAAATATCTTTATTTAAATAGACTCATTTTCTAAGTTCTTTTAAATCGTCATAACAGGGAATATGTATGAGAAAAACAAACAAATGTAATTAAAGGCAATAGTGATAACTTAAAGTGGGTATCAACCGAGCATTTACAAATTGTCCCAGTTATAGAATTTAAATATGTACTAAATAAATTGTTATTTTAAAATTAAAACTAACACTAGTATGCATATTCCCAATCAACCCTACTACCACTTCAACGAATTAGTAGCTGCAGAGAAAAAACGGCGCACGAAACACTCAGCCTTTAGTAATTATAATGACATTTACAAATCACTTATGTCATTATGTATTAGTATTATTAGAAAAAAACCAAAATTATTACTGTAAATAATTATACATTTTACATTTGTATATTTTATATACTCGTCGTATTTTGTACACTTCTCAGTTTTCTTAAAGAGTATATTTGCAAGCATTCTGTCTGCATTTTTTCCGTCACTTCTCTGAAACTCTTTGTTGTGGTCTAACAATGGAGAAAGTACTGTGCATTTATTTTATCTTTTTGCGTCAAATTTGGGTCATTAGTTTTTCTCACTATGTAGCCTTGTTACGGTTAATAGTGATGACTTAAATTAATCCTACCTTGGAGATATACAGTCAAACAAATCGACGATTCTTTTGAAAAATTTTCTTACCTTTCATCTTTATTAATCATAGATAGAAGAAAAAATGCGGCAAACATATTTATTATTTACTTATTTAAATGGCGATGTTAATAAAATCACAAAATTTCTAGTTCGAAATTTTATAATTATATAAGATAGACCATAGACAATTTTGTGTTTTTGTTCAAACTCGCTATTTTGTAATGCAAATTACAATAAAGATGTAACAAGTGTCTACAATGACATATCAGTTGAAGATCTGGTATTAAGGTAGAAACAGAACATCCAGAAGTTAACCTGAAGCAAATTTTTAATGAAGATCTTCTTTTGTCCTGAAGCCATTCCCATCTACTTTTCAATCTGCAAAAACGCCTACGATAGCGCCACTGGCAGGTTTGCCATGCGATGTGGGGACAAGGAGGGATAATAGAAAGCGAATCGCGTTATGGGAAAATACCTTTAGTTTTGTCCACAGTTTTGTCCTCCAAATAAATATCAAGCTAGAAGTTACTTGCTCTAGAAGTACAAAAAGAACCAAAAAGATTACTCACATCACACCATAAAATTTATCTTATTTTTAGTTAATTTAATATTTGAATTACAAATATAACAGAATGAATTTGAATCAAATTTATCAATTAATTACATCACAAAATTATTTATACTAATATTAGTGAAAGCGAATGGACTGTATGGGAATAAAAGACTGAAAGCTGAATGAAATAAGTATAATAGATTATTAACAGTTTATAATATTAAGATATTTAATTAAAATAATACTAAACAGCAGAACAGCAAAGTCACACAACACATCAACTACCACGTTTCCAGGCAACTACCATAGAAATCCGTAACCTACCGTTACAATTATTTAAAGGTAAAGTTAGTGAGGTTGTACGTGGGAATATCTGTAACTACTGACTGAAATTAAAAATTGCTTTTGTGTGGAATAGTAAATTTATCGGGAAAGATTACAGGCTATATAATATTTGTGAGAGACCGATATCGACGCGGGCGCAGCAGCGATAATTTCTGTTATTCAAAATATGAATTAAAAAGATTAATTAAAATCCCACTTATAAAGATAAAACCATTATGAAATCGTAGCGTAATTACTATTTCAATTACTCAGGATAGAAATGAAAGAGCCACGAGAAGTACTTGCAATTTTTTATTTTTACAATAGTGACATTCAGACATTTCATTTATTATATACAATAGATAATTTTTATTTTATTTAAAATCTTATATTTGGCACACTCTTTAGACAATTATTGGGACTTAATAACAGTCGTATTATAATTCTTAATACTAAATGAGATATGAAAGCTCATACAGCTTTGAATATCAACGTAACACAACATCACATTTGACAGGTGTTGGAAATTTGCATTTTTAAACGAACAGCTCAATTCTGATGTCTGATGGTAAAGGACATCTGACCCTACCACCTTTACACCCCTTTACACCCCAAAGTCGCCTTTTCACGCCTCTTTTAAAGATTTCATGGTTTATGTAGGACGAAATTCGTGTATCGTATAAATAAGCATCCAACCTAATGATCGAAAAGTTAATTAACATTATTCAATAATAAAGTTAACTAAGATGTATACCAACTTTCAGGCTTCTTAGAAGATACTGCACAGCTTATTCTGTTTCACCCACAATCTAAGCATCAATAAATTATGCTTAGTAGTTTCTTCTTCTAAAACTCAAGGATCCTTCCATCATCAGCTCAGCATTGTGACGAAATTTTTAAACTGATCCTGACTTAGTGAAAATGGCTCATCATTTTGGGCGTTCGGGGTACATGTATAAAAAGATTACAACAAAACGAGAACCACCTCCTTTTTTGAAGTCGGTTATAAATATGTATTTTGTCTCAAAATCATGCTTAATTTTTGTTGGATAATAGGATTGAGTGTAAAATATCTTCGGAATTATCGATATTTAGACATATCCTAGTATACTTAGCTACTCGACTGTTTTAAGATCAAGAGCTATGAATGGTTCTACTTTGAAAAGCAGGTAAATTCACATACACAAAATCTCATACAGAAAGCCTAATTTCTTCATTATTTCATACCCTCGTCGTACAAACAATTTTTGAATCTAGTAAATTTCCTAATAAATTTCACCTACCATCTCTCATACCGGAATCACTTAGTTTTTCCAACGATTCCTTGCAAAAGGCGGAATCACTTGAGCCTTTTGCAAAGAATCGTTGTAAAAACTAATATTGACACACACAATAACTCGCAACCGTCTGATCTGGATTGAAACATGGTATTGTGTTGGTACGGTATTTACACGAAAATGAAAATGACATTATGTCCAATCCTGAGCTGCATATAACATCATAATTTACAAAACTTTCTTTTTTGTTTACGCAAAACCAATTCTATGAAAATATTGAAATTAAAGAAATGTATTACGTATAGTTACTTTACTAAAAGCCATTGAAACAGTCATATAATTAAGTTGTACTATTAATGGTACTTACTGTAAAAGCAAAGCTTCTTATATATTTTAAATAAGTTTATTTACTCAAAACTACAAAGCAAGGCTTAAAACTTAAAATCGTATATCACTTTCTTTCACATTGTGTCATTAGTCTAATAATAAATATATTGACGTTTTTTTAATAAATAAGGTTTTATGTCGATCCGTAACACTTACTATTGGTACAAATATGAATCAGTGGTACCATTTTTGGCACTAGTCGTACTAAATGAATAGCACATGTAAATACACATTCGGTGGGATCAAAAATGAATCACTTAGATGCTTTCCGCATAGAATTTCGAAGTCCTTTTCCTTTACATTACATAAATCTTCTGTTACGGCTTTCTAATGTGAATTAGCCAGCGTACAGTTTAGTGGAAGAATAGTTATTGTTGTTCTAAAAATAAGGAACAAAATTCCTAAAGTAGAGATTGCAGTGTACAATTCGACAAACCAAAAAGAAGTGACATTATAAAAGAATACAATATTATTAGAAAAAATATACGTGTTGTTTATTATAAAGTTATATTAAAAAAAGGTTTGGTCTAACAGTGAGAAACTCTGTTTAGTATCTAGACTACAAATTTTTTAACAGAAGAAGGAGGTGGTACTATTTTTCACTTAATTTCTTTGTGTATATCTTCATTGATATCTTTGTTAATTGTAAATCGATTTTCAAAATTATTCTTTGA
Organism: Acentria ephemerella; assembly: GCA_943193645.1. Taxonomy (NCBI): domain Eukaryota; kingdom Metazoa; phylum Arthropoda; class Insecta; order Lepidoptera; family Crambidae; genus Acentria; species Acentria ephemerella. The sequence goes on along the minus strand of OW971886.1, from coordinate 768,226 downwards.
TAGAGTAAACTCCTAATGACAGGATCCTAGGGAAATCGAGGGCAACCATCTAATTTTATTGCCAAGTAGTAATATTTCATTTTTTTTTAATCTATTCGAGTATTTTTAACAACGACCAGATAGGTAAGTCGATAATACTGGCGGTATATATAAACTTACCACTTTAAATTGCAAAAAAAAGTTAAATACTAAACTAAAAATCAAATTCAAAACGATATGTGAATTTAATTTTCTCTGTTTCAAGAAACAAGTAAAGATTCAACCCCGAAAAATATATTTTGAATTGTATAACATCTTAAATTGAATTACTTTTTCCTTTTTAGTGTTTTGCAGTCGGTTTTTACTTTTGTTTGAAACTTTTTTTTAAATAAGCGTTTTTTTCGTGTGACGCAGAATTAAAAATAAATATCTACTATTATACATTATCTACATTATCTACTTATCTGTCATTAAAGTTTCTATTTACGTGTCTACTACGTGTCAAATTGATCGTCGAGTTTTATCACACCATCTACTTAAACGCTCAAGACATTGGCTTCAACTTCCCTAATTTTTTAAATTCAATAGAAAATTAATTTAATAATTTCAATAGAAAACTTTTACGATATTTGCAAGTGTTTTTCTTTTCTCCAGTAAATTAACATTTAATAAAGTTATAGTGAACTAGACCGTTACAATCAGAACTCGAACCTATGATCCATGAGACGTTGGCAGAGCTTCTGACCACTCCACCGACCATTTAAATGATACATTTTTTTATATAAAGCTCAGCAAATGACTCACCACCTGATGATAAGCAGTAGAGGAGTCCATATGTGAAGATAGCTAGTGAAGCATGCGATATACTGCCCTAGCCACCCTCAACTTGCTTTTTCACGCCTTTTTAAAAGAACCCATGTTGTAAGAAGGGAATACGTGTGCTGTTAAGAAATTCCAATTTAATTATCACTATTCATAAAATTCCTAATTAATGGCTAGTGTTTATTGGTATACCAAATGACTTTACTTAAACAAGAAAATTTGATTGGATTCCTAGAACAGGGAAACCAATATACGCGATGTATTGGGGTGTGTCCATTAGATAAATTAATATTGGTCTGTCGATGTATCAATAGATGTACCAAATAAGTAATTTGATTGAATAACTTATAGCTAGAATAGCACGTCATTTTCGTTGATAATAATCATGGCATTTTAATTCTTGTAATGAATTTATGATTTTTTAAATTATATATTTTATTATATTTCATATTTGTAAGTTTTCGAACATTTATATTTAATTATAGCCAACCTTTTGTCTGTGATATCTGTAGTATCTAAATACAAAATTTTACTGTTGTATAATTTCAATCCTTCTTCTGTTAATTGTATTGTAAGATGCATATAATATGAATATATTCATAAACATATTTGTGTTATTTACGTTAGCTTTTATGGTAATAAATTCGGTGTTAAAGAAAAAAGTAATTGATAAGAAATGACGGGACGTGAGCGGAAAAGAAAACTTTCTTTTTAAATACGATTGTAGTCATGGAAATTTATTATTTAAATATGATTATAATTCCTGAGGTTTTTTATTTATTTATTTATTTTAAGGGCAGTCAACAAAAACACATACTAACAAAAATATTAAACTGTAGCGTAGACATTAAGTATAGTTTTTAATTACAGACAGCCACGGCATGCGATGTGGACTAACAGTTATAGTTATGATATCTTAGGTTTATATATATTTTTTAACGTTAATATAGAAACACTGATTACAGGGGGTTTACGTTCCTGCTAATGATTTTGAAGTAAGCCTTGTATTTTCGTGCACTAAGGTGAAATATGTCCAACTCTCCTACTTTATTGTTCCGAGAAAGAAAGTTATAGTGTTTCAGGATCCTGTTTAATGTGGAATGGGAGCCTAGATTGCTCCTTGCTACTTTGGGTATAAACATGTTAAACCTACTGACACGTGACAATTTCCTCGGTACATTAAAATCAATTTGCTTGAGCAGACAAGAACAATCCAGGCTACCGCTCAACAGTTTGTTTAAAAAAAGTTTTTGAAGAAAGCTAGCTGTTAAGGTTTGATTAAAGATAAAAAGAAAATAGAAGTGAATTATTTACTTCAAGTATTTATAGGATCCACCCATGACAACATGCCACTACCATTAAAGGGAAAATGTCTGATATTTGATATTTACGTTCGTCATTCAAGCGAGGTTTATAACAATGAATATTTCATTTGACGTATAGCGATATCGACTACCAAAAGGCTTGATTGACTGTGAATGTCTGTTGTGAAATGTTAACATTTTTCATGATGTTTTAAAACCTTATTAGCGCAAAAGCCTTAAGACGAACGTTTCGATATTCCATTGTATTGTGAAATAACATTTCTGTCTTAGTATGTTTTCGTTTCTTCTGTTCCAAATAACTATAAATAATGCATAGATAACAATAGAGCTGTTTTAACCTCTCCACAGAATTGTCTAAAGAGTACGCCTGACATGTTTACTTTAAATTGACAAGTGCCAAACACAATAGCCTGAAAAATACAAAAGATAATGAAGTTTTTATTTCTTAAAAAAAATCGTTCTTACAGCTGGTTAGTTTTTATGTTGATTAGTATTATTTAACATATTACTTATGTAGTTTATTACATATTGTACCCCTACTACGAATATTTTAAAATTTCTAATTATATAAACGTATTATTGAAGAGTAGAAACAGCTTAAATTTCACATGAAATATAGTTATCTTATTCGATAAGATTACTTTTAGAAAATCGAAAATATTCATTTAGGGGTAAAGATGAGTTTGGAAACGTTACAACAAGTTAAGTTTTCGATATTTTTTGTAAAGCTATCGAACTTAAAGCATAATAAGCGTTAAAAAATATTCTTATTTAAACCGAATAAGTAACTTGCAATTGTTAAAGTGCTTAATTAGATCTGTAATTACATGTACATACGCACAATTGAAAATAATATGAGTTATCCAAGTTTTAAAGGTTTAAGAAGTTATATAGGATATTGTAAAGTAATTTCAAATGTAATGTCAAATATGACTGAATTATTGTTAGAAAAGGTTAAATTACCTTCTTGTAAGTTTCTGCTGGAAACTTGAAGAGGTAACTCCAAATAAGACAGTTTTCTTAAATGTAACTCATTGCTTATTTTAAGATTTATTTACAAAATTATTTATTATTTGTATTTATTAATTTAAATTAAATTTAATGTTAATAATAAATTACCTATTTAAAGTGTCAGACATTGCAAAAGGGGACAATTATTTAACTTCTTTAATCATAACCTAAACAGTCTCGTTTAGAGTTACCTAGTAATATTAATCTTATGCCTTTGTTATAAGACTCAGTATTGAAGTGACAAGTTACCTGAGGTGTGCTTTTGACTGTATAATACAACTGTAGAAAATACTAACGAAATTTAAATTTTGTTGTTCGTAAATTTAATATTTGTGCGTATAATTTATTTTATATTTTGACAAAGGAAAAGAAGAGGTTGATGTTATCTCAAACTAAATACATAATCGTATGGGGCAGAGTGGGATAATTCTGAATGAACGCCAGGTAACACTAAAATAATCGTATGGGGAAGAGTGGGGTAATTCTGAATGAACGCCAGGTAACACTAAAATAATCGTATGGGGAAGAGTGGGGTAATTCTAATTGAACGCCAGGTAACACTAAAGTAATCGTATGGGGGAAGAGTGGGGTAATTCCGAAAGAACGCCAGGTAACACTATACGCTATTCTTGAATGCTATTTGTAATGCTAGAAAATATTCTGTTTTTGTTTCCTAATAACACAATATATTTTGATTCCAGAGAAGATCATTTTTAACTTAAACTATTATAGTTAACCCGCGTTCGGAAATTACTTATTCATATTTCTATCTAATCTTAATCCCTCATAACTTTTTTTAACATTAACAGCCGTGTTTTGGTTGTTTGAAACAGAATATACAAACATAATTCAGTTTCAATAAGATATTTTCATTTCTATACATTAATATTGGAAGCGTAGAATTAAAATATTTTTTTCACTATATCAAATTTTTACAATTGTATTATGTCTTTTCAATTTAACAAAATTCATTTTCAGTAACTATCAGTTTGGTGGTTATACAAAGAAAAATACAATTGATTAAAAACAAAACACTACTTAGCAAAAAAATTCAGCTAAAATAAAAGATATTATTTCAATGTGCCGAGGTATTAAGGTAGCTATTGCAATGACAGCGCATAAGAGGTATAAACATCATATCTTTTCTCCAGAAGGATAACGAAATTGCAATGTAAATTGATTTCATTGATACCGTTGGTGTCTTTTGGCAATGTCATATAATTAAAAAAAAAACAAAAAATGAATTTCATTATGCTATAATCGACGTCATGTAACAAGAGTAACCTGTCCCCTAAGCCATGATCATTCAATGCATTCTAAAATTCATGTCACTGCACTATAATGTTAATTAAAACATCTTAAGGTTCATTTTACTATCATAAAGTTTAATTCATTTCGTTCAATTCATAAAACACATGACAATACTGCTCCTTTATACGTAACTTTAAAGGTACGTCAACTATTAAGGTAATTTAGCTGTATTTGTTTTGCTCTGGTCATAAACAAGGTGACACGAAACGTCATAACAAAACTGCGGTGCGTTTGCATTGAAAGGTCAAATTCAGTTACATAATTAAGGGGCAGCCACTGTTACTCATTATTTGTTATCGATAGTACCCTAACTAAAGTTATAACTAAATATTGGCACATCAACGCAGAGGGTGAGTTTTAATTCCTTACCATAAGATTTAAGACACCTCTGGAACCGAACATCTTAATTTAGTTTAAGGTAGAATAGATTTTACAGTTTTTCCAACTACCCCATGTTTCGCTAGCTATTGTAAAGCACATTAAAATTTAACTTTTAAAATTAGTGAAAAGTATTTTATATTAGCGCCAAATATAATTAAAATAATTGTTACATTGTAACCGAAAATGTTTCGTATTCCTTTCCTGAAGCGTCGAATGTTTAAAATATCATTACTTATAAATAAATAACAGCCTTTGAACCAAAAATAAAAATATAAATTTTTGGATGTCTTCTTGATTTTTGATGCTAAGAAATTAAAAATGACCCTGTAAAATATTTACAAACGAAACCATTTCTGTTTTAAATCTTAATAATTATCACACCGCATCGTATAATTTAATATCTTATTGTTTAACTTCAATAACATTTATAGATAGAAATCGTTGTCATACAATCGATTCTGTCAGAGGTTCTCAACTTGGTTAAGGTTGTCGTCTGGAAGAAAATACAATATATTTATTTACATAATTAAATAAATTTTGTATGGGAAAGACATTGACTTAACTAAAGTTTACAGCACTGGTGACTTTCCAACGATTTTTTGATGACTTCTTTATCCACTTACTATTCAAAGTTATTTTTAAGTGGATAAGGTAGCCATACTTTGGATTTAGAGGGTGTTGTGATGCGATTTACTGTAATACTTTGAAAAGTAATGAAAAACGTTTCGCAAAGAGTAGTCATCTTTGGTGTAGATACATTAAAAAAATATTTAAGATAAAACCAACCCAATAGTTTCGGTCAACGTCTATACGCCATCTCATATCTAGCTATCTTTGACCGACTAATATACTATCTTTTGCATAATTCCTGTATTTAAATAACAATTTATATCAATTATAAAAATTAAGTACATACTGATGAGCGCGTTTACAATATAAATTCAACTGAACATTTTTTAAATTAATACAACAGATAGCTTTGATTAATAATGAAATCATATATTTTTTTAATGCCTTTGCTTCACAAACATTGAACGGAGGTTTTCAATCTCTGTATTGGGTTTCAAACATCATTAATCAAGTTCAGGTTTTGTTCTATTTGAAAAAAAAAAACAATTATGGCGGCGTTTTAAGTGTGCTGTGTTTGTGCTGTATTACAATAAAAATTAGTGCATTTATAGCTAGTTTTAAAATTTACTGATAAGTGCTAGGAATTTCTTTTAATTCACAGTTTTGGAAAACCTATCTATTACACAAACATAACTGTAAAACATAACTGGCGAATAAAACCAGAAATATAGACACATATATATATTACTTACTTAGTAATTAAAAACACTCTCACAGCTCCACGTTTAGCTTTTGTATACCTATAACTTTTCACAATCAAACAAGTTTAGTTCACTATAGAAGGCACTTGTCTTCCCGCTAGTAATACAAACGTCCACACAGTAATTTCTATTTGGAATTTTTGGGCACTACTGCTGGCGACAGCATCTGAAACAAAAAGAGAAAGTATTAGTGAAAGAATAAAATGGAAGACTGGCAAAGAAACGGAGAATCTTCTCCTGAGGTCTGATATTTGATAAATAAATAGTTTATCAAAAATAATGGAATAGTGCAGAAGCAATGTATATTTGCAATCAATATTTTCTATATTTTATTATATGATATTTTTTGTATTCTATATAATATTTTTTGTTAACATCGAATACAAAACTTACTTACTCTCAATAAAAAATAAAAAATATGTAAAGTTTGACAACCAGGTTTACGAGCAGTCGTACATAGATTCTTTATCTTTGATTGTACAGAAACAATGTCACCCAATCCCACCATTGATAACCGTACAGTTAATAAAGCGTCGTAAATTCCTTCAATTGAGTTTGTTAAATAATTTTAGTTATTACTAAACATAAAATAATTACACTTTATAAATTTTATCAGATAGCAGCACTGCAGAAATATCAGTACTTTAATCCAGGGTTGAATTCTGCATAATTAATTTATTAAATAATTAACCATTTGAAGCACCATCTTTTATTTTACAGAGTAAGTAAAGTAAATTAAGTATTAAGTTAGTAACTTTAGTTTTAATTAACGTTATTTCAGTTGTATGCTTACAGCAGACCTGTAATAAATCGTGAGCCGGTATAGGTACGAACCAATGCAATATCAATTTATCATCGAACTGCTATTGACTAGTTCGATTGGGACGTGATGTTCTGTTGCGAGTTCGCTTTATTAATCTGAGCGGTATTTAAATTTATTCGTAACGAATTCGCTGTATATATGGTAGTTTCTTGAGCGAAATATTATTTCTATTTGATTCAGTACACTTTATATCACCTAACAATGATTTTATAGCAAAGTAATTATGTAATAAATACGCCGAAAACGAGGGGTAGTTACTCCATTGGCGTAGTGGTACGAACTCACAGTTTCGATATCAAAAACAATGTAACTTTCGCAACGGTTGGGCACTGGATGGGACTATCAAAATTTCTTATCTCCAGCTGTTCCGTGCCTGGAAGACACATTGAGCTGGTGGTCATGTTCGTTACGGAAATCGCTTTCCACCACCCCAACTCCTCACCTGTTTCTCACATGTAGGAAATCAGGAATTAGAAAATAATAATCATATATTAATTTTGTCGCACAAAAAGTGAAAGTGAAAATATTTAAGTCCGCTTTGGTACATATATGTACACTGGAAAGTTAATTAAAGAATCTATTCGTAAACCTATTCCTCTGGACGTGAGTCATATATGTAATTATAATGGGAAAACAAGCGTTAATTATTTTTGTTACATAAAATATATATAGTTATTTATTAGTCTCCCTTAAAGTCATAAATAGTTTTACCGATTTGAATAATTTTTATGGTGGTTATATTTAAATTCAGGGGTAGATTAAAATATAAAAAACAGGGAAAATCATACAGCTAAAATAGTTGATATTTTAGTATGGACAATCAACTAACTGACGTGCTTCCAAAACTGTTATTTCATTTATCATTAATTGGGAATTTATTAGTAAAAGTAGTTTTATGCTGACACTAGACACGCAGCGAGAGTTGACATAACTGTAGCACTTGTTAATAATTCAGTAAAATAAACATTATTTTGAATAACAATGATCTCTATGTAGTTCTACCTCAATACTATATACTCCGGGAATTATACACAAATTAAATTATACAACATTCTTTTTATCTATTGATACATACTACAAACTATTATGGGTCGTACAATGGGCAATATATAGATGAATTAGGTAAATTCAATTGTAATAATATATATGTGTTTATAAGATCCCGATACATATAGAACTGTTTATAGCCAAATTCCTAAAAATATGTTAATCTAGGCACCCTCCGCTCGGCATCCCCAACCAAACCCTAAACATTGTAGCAAAAGAAACTCGTGAATTCCCGTCATTTAAAAGTCATTTACGTAATGAATTCAGCATTCCTTTTTCTCTTGCTACACCACTTTAGGTCCTGTGCTCTATCTCACTCTAATACATGACGAAGTAATGTTTCTGTCCCATTTTATTAGTTGATATGTAGAGTCGGGTAAGTTCTCTAAAACACTCTTTGCATTCACAAATAGAATTTTTATTGATTTCCAATACTGACTCGTAAGTTGTTTCTTTAGATATTTATTCCCAATGTAATCTTGTAAAATTCTGCGAGGTATGATCGAATTTTCTGAGATCTTATTACAGAGGTTTTTAATTCTGAAAGAATAGCTTAAGCTACTTAAACTTAGAACTATTAACAATTTGTTTTCGTTTGGTATTTTGACAGTTATAATTAAGAACTCTTTGTTTTGAATATTATATGGGAATAAAGGACAAAAACTATGTTACGGTTAAAACTAGGCAAAAAATAATATCTAGTTTACCACAAAAAGTTATAATAACTTGTTCGTTTGCTGGAAATCCTAAAAAATTTTTTTTATGTAGTTGTACAATAATATCCTGCATTCTGTCATATAGCCAAACGTAAACCCCCATTAATCATTAATTTTTAGAAGTACCTACATTTTTATAAACGTAAATATAATATGTATTATACAACCCACATAGCATACCTTGGATGTTTTTGATTGTACCCAATTTAAATTGTTGTTTAAAAACTATTGTTAACTAATTCTCGTTGACACAAAAGCCTGTATTAACACTTATACAATCATCTACAAACTTTTCGCAGCTGACATTATAATGATTATCTATTTCGAACTTATTTTTATTCAGTTACTTTTGAGACTTAAAACCACTTCGAGCAGTATTAATCTTTTGTGGCAGCCCTTTAGAGTTCCCTGCCTAGCCCCGTTGATTCCAGACATTTCCAGATTGTTGGGCAGTGATATGTTGCATCTCCTGAGTGCACTGTGTGCTTCCCCAGGCAAATGCTTCTTTACGCATTAAAGAACCAGCAGAGAACGTGCATTGCGGTATCGTCTGACTCCTGACAGAACTTACATACCGCGTCTTACGTCATAACCATTTGAAACAAGTGTTTGTTTAATTCGCAGTGACCTGTAAGAATTCTTGTCTGTGCAGGTTTTGTGTCTTTTGAGTTGTAGTAACTCCTTAGACGGCTTACTGTTGAATACTTTTATTAGGGCTTTCGAATGTTTTGTCCTTTTACGGACTTCCATAATTCGATTATATTCATAGGAAAAAACTACTATATAATTAGAAAAATCATCATATAAAAATCACTATCAAGCCCAAACAAAGCGTCATTAAAAGCTTTTGCTACGGATACCAGGTAACGAAAAAATGTAGATAGTAATATGCTTTGAAATATTAGAAATATACTTAATAAATATACAAACTCCTTCTTCGTTCCGTTTTCACTTTTTTCCAAAAATAATGTCAATTTCACCTTACTTGAAACTACTTTTTTTTCACAATTTTTTTGAGTGTTTCTCTTTATGAATTGGCTGATGTACAATAAAGATATATTCTATTCTATTCTACTTTGGACTCACTATAATTCACAAGAATCTTATATAGAACATTTGAATGTATGTAGTATATTATTAAAAATGGAATACTACATAAATTGAAGGTTATTTTATTTTATTTTTTTATTGATCTGTTTTATTAGAACAACGGGGATGGTGTACGAATGTACGCCATATTTATAATGTCATTGATCTGTAATTTAAAACTACCCGCAGCTACATCAGGTGATGTCGCGATCCGATCTGAATTTCATACAGTAATTATATGTAATGGCACTGAATACTTATCTTTGCACCATTTTCCAAAATTTCAACATCTCATAGTTTCAAAACCATATGAATTAAAAATCTCATATTTTTGAAATAAATACCAAAAAACTGAAAGTCGTCATTTTTACAACAATCATTTAGAAGCAAGAAACGCTACCTTCAACCTACATTGTATGACGTTAAAGTAGAAAAACGAACACACTACTCTAAATTACACGTGATATTGTAGCAGTTCTTTAGAATTGTTATATTTTCTATTAAGACAACGATACTCTCCACTTCATCAGAACTAATCTTTAGATTAACTTAATAAAAATATTTTATTATTTATTTTTGAGTTTGGTTTTGGTTTGTCATTTCAAAGACACTCATGCACAAAGTATCGAGAAATGTTATGTATTTTAGTACCGATTGTACAAGTAGTTCCACGAGCCGATGTTTATCCACATTTCACGAATCCAATCAGACCAGTTTCCGCAACCGATCACAATATACGATGGCTACAAACTTTATTACCTCAACTTGAGCCACAGAATAGAATAATATGCCTTATTCAATATCCAAGTCTAATTTTTTGCTCCATTAGACCGTTGGATCCTCAGAATGTGAAAGGGAAAGAAAATTCAAATACTTGCCCTTATTTTTGATGAAAAATTTTTTTTATTATATAAGACTGTTCAGTAATAATTTAGTACTGAAAGAGAAAAAAGTACACCAGATATAGGCTTCTCTGTTTTACAATAATAGTAAAATTATATTAGTAAATTCAGAACTATATTGTTTTTGATATTAGAAAAGTAAGTATACCTATACTTTATTTATAAACAAGCCTTATTTATAATGGCTTAGGCTGTGAATTTATTGTCAGTCAGTGACTACGCATATTAAAACCAATATTACATTACTTTGTATTTTTTCTAAGCATAAATTCATCAGCCTTTCCCTCAGAGTTGATCATTCATTTTTATTAAAAGTGAAAAAAAGCATTTAATAAGACTGGGACGACTACTGAAAATTTGAAAAGCGTATTATCGAGTTTCTTTTGTTGCCACGGGACCGCCGGCAAGTGTTAAATATGACACGAAATTTGGTTTTTTGACTTTAAATTCAATATTTATATTTTACACACCTTCGATTATTCGCCATGATTATGTTGTTCACGGAATAGACTTAATTTTAAATCGTAAATAAATAATATTAACTTTAAGTCGTTACATTAGCAGTTTTAAAATTTAATAAAGTGATTAATTAATTATTATAAAATCAAAACTAACACTTATATGCATATTCCCAATTAACCCTACCACCTTAGCTTAGACAAATTAGTAACTGCAGAGAAGCTGTGCAAAAAACCAGCCTTTAGTATTTGTAATGACATTTACAAATTAGCTATGTATTAGTATTACAGACATAACATTTTCTTCTACAATTCGATATTTTATACATCGAGGTGAGGGTGAGGGTGGCTAGGGCAGTATGTCACATGCTTCACTAGCTATCTTCACATATGGACTTGTCTACTGCTTATCATCAGGTGGTGTCGAGTCATTTGCTGTGCTTTACATATATCGATATGCGATATATATATTTTGCGATATGTATCGTCATTTCTAGTTTTATTAAGTTACAATTCAGTTTATAGCTTAAGATTATTTAAATTGCGTATTTAAATAGTCCATGCATTCTTATCACCTAAATATTCCTGAACTTTGTAGTAACCTTTTTTCATTAAATTTTGTTTGACATAGTTATACTTGGCGGGATTTTGTTATAAATGTGTATACATGAAAACCTACACAAGGGATATAGTTCCTACCTGTCGTAATTCGACGTTTCTCAAATGGCAACATTTAAAATTGCCTTATAAATACCTAAGTAGAATTACACTGACAGAATCTATTGAGAAAGCGCCATAAATCTTCCGAATAAGAAGAACCTACGTTTGTGTATGCTGGTTGGTGGTTAAAACTTGGTTCCGCAACAACCAGAGCTAAAGACTATAGATACCTTCCAATGCACGAAGAAACATGACATAAAAAATTTTAATTGACCAGACAAGGAGAAATCAGAGCGTTATTAACTTCAAAAATACTCACTATTTTTACTAAACATATAAGAAGATATATGCGGCCGGCTTGCGACGTACAGCCGCACAGACATGCTGCGAACATGCGGAGGCCACGTCGGCAAGGTCGCGCGACATCGCAGCGACAGGTATCCCCGGTTCGTCACGTAGTCATCCGGGTAAACGTGCAGCGTCCTCCACGACGCTTGCAGACCTTCTCCGTCAGCTCCTGATACATGAGTCGTATCGGTTATAACTGGATCCTGTTGAAGAAGGATAAATATTAATAGACTGAAATGTATAGTTAGATATTAGCATAATTAATTCAGAACAGTACGATTTGTAATAATAAATAACTTAGAAACAGTTCCAAAGTATGACGTCAGAAGCTTACGTAGCCCTTAATACAGAAAAATAACTCCTTAAGGGCTGTGTGGGTTTTAGTTCCCCTTGCCTTCCTTTAAAAAGGGCGAACTTATAAGTACAAAAAATATATTATAGCATAACCATAAGCTCATTCTTATTATGTTTATTATTGTTGAATGTGTTTTCATATTTTCTAACTTTACTACCTGACTTACTTAAACCTTTCTCCAAAAGTCTACCAGTCTATCTCTTATACACATAACAGTTACCATAACTCTCTGAATTAACTCCATCAAACGGACCTAGGGTTTTAGCAGACCAGCATTATTAACGAAATTACCCCAACATTAGAATGGATGTGTTTCACTGGATAACTTGTGAAGCTCCTGGGGGAAAGCTATCATTTCTTATTATGATAATCTGAAACCGCAGGCTGCGTGATAAACATAAATATCTTTTAACCGTATTTTAGTACGGATAAATTTAAATATCTGAAGTTTACTGAGGTACATTAAATAATGGTGATATCAGTTTGTGATACTGGGACAGAATCTGACCAATCTTATAGTCAATTAAAGTTTTTTTCTTTTCCCCCTCAATACTTTAATATAACTTAAATTATTTAGTTGATAGGCACTAAGATACAAAATCAGTTGCTCTTTAGGCAATTACACGTACACATGTACGTGTAGGATGAGATGCGTTGACATCGCCGACTTGTGTTGCTAACATAAAAAAATGTTTGTTGGGTTGCCAATAATGTGACAGTCATTACTGTTATATATTTTATTAAGAATTAAAATATATAAGTGTTTCTGTACGTGTGCAAACGTTTTCATCTGTATATGCGTTGATGAAAATGGTTGCTTCCTTTACCGGGAAAACGAGTAACCGGTATATCGAATAAATTCAGTATAATGTGGAATACAATCCATGCAAGCGGGTTAAGAACATGCAACTGTAAGAAACTGTGTCTCATTTCTTTTCGTTCGCGTAGAATATAGATAGTGGTACAAATTCTGACATTCAAATATTTATTTATTTATATTCAGTTACAAAAAATTCATATACGTATAAAAATACATAATATTAAAACAAAAACCAGTAAAATTTCCTTCAATCTTTGTTTTATATTACAAATTATTATTTTATTTATGATTTTAAATACAAAGTGAAGAAACACATTTCTGATTTTTATTTAATACGATTGAACTATATCGATCCAGCGAGATCTAATGACCCAAATATATTTTTTATTTTTCAGTAATAAGCAGCAATTTCATATTTCAACCAAGAAAATATAAATGGTTTCCTTATCTTCCGACGTTATTACTGTCTGTGTGTATAATGTCTGTAGGTTCAATTTCCGTCATCAAGCCCTTTCTTCAGCTCCTGCTTGCTTTCAAATTAATGAGGTTTTTGGATGATTGGCCGTTTCTAAAAATTGACTCTTTTATCCGCCATATTTCCTTTGAATCAGTTCTATAATTTGAATGACGGAACTAAAATGATTTTACTAAAACTTGCCAATTATCAGATTCTACTAATAGTTAATTTGATTTGGTTAACAAAAAAGGAAATTGTTTTTGTTAAAAATAATATTAATTTAAGGATAAGAACAAAATGTAGAACCGTATTAGGTTTCAACTCCCCTGTTCCAAGGCTCTGTAAGCTTCACAACAAATATAAGACTGAAATAGACATATTTTGTCCATCCAAATACAAGCTCAAATATCTACTTTGTGAATTAAATATCGTTTTGATATTTAAAACCACATTTCATTAATATACTTTATTTGGAATTACAACTTCATTACCGTTTCTCTATTGTACACTTAGCTATAAGTTATATATTGTTTTGTTTGCAGATTTATTGATCAGTGGAACAATTACTAGTAAACCAAATAAATAAACGTGGTTTTCTTTTGTTATAAATTGTAATAATGTTCTTGCTTTGAAGATGGTACTTGTAATAGTCAGTATTGTGTAGTCTAAGTTGAGATTGGATCAATCAAGATTTGAATATATAGTGACTGAATTTGATATTGGGGACATGTGCTGGAGATATTTGTGATATATCTAGTACACCAAACATGTATTTTTATAACTTTTCATAAAGGTTTGTTTGTTTTAAAGTAAAACAACTTTAGATTACTTTTGGAACTACTTTGGCTCTTACTTTTTGGCAAACATATTTATTTTTCAAAATAACAAATTTTGATAATTATTAAAAATAGCTAATGTTAATTAATAAGAGATCCTGGGTTGAATGCCACTAGGGGCAAATGTTTGTACAAACATTTAATAATTGGGGGTTATAATAGATTACTCTGTATACTTTTTATATTTATATATATAATTGCTTCCAATATTTAAGTACCTAAAACACAAACTCTTTGGAATAGATAATAAATTTGTTTAAAATGTTTTAACTATATATTCCATAACTTATTCAATATACAGGTTGTTTAGTACATACCCTATGAAGCTGAAACCTACCTATGTTAACATAGTTTTATAAATACTATGGTAAAAAAGGAAATTTAAAAATAGTAAAATTTATTTTGAAATTTCCCATACATTTTATTACAATTAGAATGTATGGAGATGAAAATAATTTTAAAATTTGAATTTTTATATCACCATTATATTCACGTTTCGGCTTATGGTTTCGGGTATGTACCAGATACCTTGTATATTTCGGTAATTAAAAGTCTTATTCCAAGCCTCATAAGATACATTCCTATCTCTTAAACAAGAACACTAAAAACAAGAACTGCTGTCGTCCTTATCGCTATATTCATTGTGCAGTTGCCAACTATATTCTAGAAGAAGGCATTCGAGGCATGATTAAACCTAGAACTGTATACATTTGTTCGAAACACAGCTTACGAATGTGAATTTGCATAACTATTGGAGCAGTTAAATATTGAAATAATGCTCTGCAAAAACAATGTTGAAAGTTTCATAAATATCAAATTTATTTCTAGATCTTTTAATATATTTGAGAACTTGCCAAGGCATTGTTTTGTCAATAAACAGATCTCTCAATGATTTCTTTGGGTTGAAATTTGGTATATCAAAATACTATATTAACTTAGTTCAATTTCGGCTGGATAAAGTATGCACCAACCAACCTGTATATCTCGGTAATTAAAAGACTTATCCCGAGTTAGTTAATTAAATAAAAAATTACCAACTCATCCATGAAACAGTTAGCGAATGACAGCTATCAATGTCAAAGAGGTTTATTTACTCGTGGAGCACATGGAAGCCGTTTGAACATATTTTTTCTCCAGAATATTAATGTATTTGATTTAAGTAATATGACAACTGTAAATGATTAGAAGCACATAACATTAAGTTCTATAACTAAGACGACTCGAGTGTTTTTGAATTGTGTTAAGATCTGCTTAAGCGTTACAAAAAGACAGTACTTAAATTCTCTACTGCAAACTCAACATCTCAAATTCGACAATACCATTCAAATATGCTAAGATTACAAAGAGCTCCGCTGACAATGAAGAAACATGACCTATCTGAAATCACCGAATTGTTCACCAGCTGAAGCGAAAGTGCTACGTTGTTTTGCGTCGGCGATTCGATGTCGAAATGGCGAAAATCGTTATTCGGGTGACGTGTAAAAATTAAAGCGACCCAGCTGGTGACAAAGGACCGGGCAGGGCTGGATTAAGTCGCTAATCTAATAAATAACTTAATGCTTAGGTATTTTCCTTAGTTCACAAAGAAATAGATTGTTTTTGTGAGATCTTTTTGTCTAATTTTGAATTCTGTTTTCCAGATAATACGAATTAAGGCTTTAGTCCAATACTAGCCATCAGTCTGGGCAGTAAATATCAGGGTATTTACTGCCCAGACTAGTACATAGGAATTATCTTCTTTTTTTTACGTGATAACTTGTGATTTCCAATTAAACTAAAGTAATTGGTATTAGCTCTATTACAGAAGAACTATCGATCTTAATCTTTCACTGCCAAAACAAAATAATTTTGTAAACATCATATAAATAGGTGAAATCGTAGTAACTAGCGATTTTTTATTAGAAAAAGCATTACTATCTGTTCGCGCCATCTAGTGACAAACGCGAGAAACACATGCGCGATGGGGCATAGCTGCGTGGCATATAAATCGATTTGAACTCAACTGTGCTATATACAAGTCAACAATTGTATTTTTAATTTTAATGAAATTATACTAATTAATTTGACCTAGCCGTTTCCACATTCGACAACTACCTGAGCTGAAACACCATCAATCAAATGAAGCAGAATATTTGTGAAAAAATGGTGTAACGAATCCCTTACGTCCAGATCTCTGTTTGGTCGCCTCAATTATTAAACCATAAACAAACCAAAGTAACTCATGAGTTTAAGATTCTTGCCATCTTAAACAATCAAATATTACCGCTCTAAAATATAAAATTTAATACAATTCAATTCAATTCTTTATTTTGCGTTCCATAGTTACATAATATGAATCTTAAGACTATAAATGACACTATGGACCCTGTCGGGCACAACAAAATTTTAGGTTATACAGGAGAAAGGTAGATTTCAAGGTAGGTTTAAGTTAAGTGTTTAAATTTGTATAATGGTCCAATTCAAATATATGCATTCAAAATATCTAGGGATTGTTTGGAATTGTAAGTCAGTGTGTTTTTAAATGTAAGAAATAGATTTTATAGTATTTTTGTATTACAATTGTTTGGATATCAGTAATATTAATATTAAATAATTAGAAATTATTATATTGTATTGTTTTTTTTTTAAATTCTAATATGTCAATTGGGTAAAATGTCAAGTAGGTAATGTAAATAGTTTAAAATTTCTAGTGTTTATAAAGTGTAATGTGTAATGTCTAAATGTCAATGGTCTGTTAATTATTATTATTTTAGATATTGTTGAAGAAATCCGATAGCTTGTCTTCAAAGTACTCGTTAATGTTGTAATATGATTTTTTGACCAATAACATCTTTAATAAATATTAACACCATATGGTACCATATAATATATAATTAATAATAAAGACACAAGTTATATTTGTAAATAATAATCCTTCAAAACCAAAACGATTACAGGTAACTAGGAATCAATATATATTTCCTTTAATCATATTCGACATCAAACGTTTCAATCAATAATGACACGAGTACAGTAGACAGAACATCCACAGAAACATGGCTTGGCAAAAACTAGTCTTAGGGCAAACTAAATACGACCGAACTAATGGCGAATATACTACCAAAAACGTTATTCGCAATTTGACTCAGAAATTGCCTATTTAAAGATTGCCTGTTGTAAAAGTCACTGATCAAAGTTCTTGACTATTTGGAACTAAAAAATAAAATGAAAATACATTTCGTTTGATCTCTGATAGGTTATAAATTTCAAAGAATATCACATTACTGTTTCTTGAATCATCTAAATATGATAAGACTTTTTTTTATTCTTAAAAAGGACAACTGTATTTCACACAGTATTGTAACTGTAAATTATAATATTATGTGTAATTTTTAGTGTCGCGTATGTGTAAATGTTGTTAATGTGAGAATATAGTCTTGTTTCATTCATCTTAATAAAATAATTAGTTAAATATCACAACCCAATTAAAATAGAATTTATTGCGATATTAGAAATAACTTTATTTACACACGTATATTGAATTTATTTCAGGGAAGAAATTATATATATTATCGTGAAATACTAAAATTTGTACGGGCAACATTAAATATCAAATTAAGAATACTATTACGATGAAATCATTATTCGAAGGTTATCAATAAGTTTGACCTAGGCTAATGTCTGTCTGTCTGTAATTAAATTAAGCAAATGAATTGCAGAAACAATTTGTTTTTCGTTTGAACTAAAATTACGCCTAAACTACATTTTTCGCATACACTAAAAAAATCTAAAACTATTTATTGTAAAATATTAATAATTAATTAATTGTTGGAAACGTAGCCACAATTAAAATAGCTTGGAGAGTAGAAAAATATTTAAGGGTAAATATTACAAATAAGAAATATTAAAATGGAATTTTAATTTCTAAGATTATACATACAGGCTGGTCCTTTGATTGGCGACTAACGGAGAAAATAGATACTGTGTGGTATTTACACCATCCCCATGAATTAATTGAATTTACAGTATTTTTTCTGTTTTTTTTTCACTTATCACTATGATAACTAATATATGCGATTTTGATAATAATTTTAATATGCCTCATTAAAATTAATTTCATATACTTCAACTGTATTATCCAAAAAATACATATGGTGGTTATGGCTGAAGCTAATGGATATTGTTCAGTCCTTGAACTTGTTGCTCCAAGTCCGCCCCTGTCAGCGACCTTTTTCACAAAATCGCTCCGCAGGTGAACGAAGCGCTGAATTGCCGCGAACATAATGAGGCGTCAGCAAATGTTATTAAAAATGAACTTCACAATGCCATTGTTTGGTATTCACTGGAGTTTTGTTTTATTTATTTTCGTTATACGTAATTTAAATGATGTTTTTGAACAAAAATTATAAAAATAACCTACGACTAAAAATCAGGCAAGATGTTTAGATGGAGTTTAATAACAATCACTGTGACACGAGATTTAGGATAGTGTTAGACTTAAATGAATAGTATTGTATCAATCTTAAACATTACTAATTTATTGGAAATAAATATGCATTTTGTTTTGTAAAAAATACATGGAGAGATGTGAAAATATTTGTCAAAAGAAAATTGAAAAACACACGTAACTAGTAAGCATCTTTTTTAACTGCGCGCGCAGGGTAGTCAGTGCTGTCAACGCTGATAAATGTAGCAAAAGTTGCCACGTAGACAGATCCAAATCAACCGTGAAATCAGAAGCCATGCACATAGGTATACAGATAGTGATATTATACATCCTGTCACGCACACAAGGTTAAAAATATCGTTAAAATAATGGCATTTTGAAATAAAACTTTAAGAGATACTTAGACATAGCATCATTTGATATTCAGTAATAGTAAAGTTAACGAAAAAGAAGCTAGAAAGCCTCCTTTTCTAGGCGTTATTATCTTGTGCTTATGAGGCGTCTCAGTAAATCACTATGTAAAGGTTCATACTCCCTCCGACTGTCTATAGAATTATTAAGCAGCTTTATGGCGCTTCACAAAATATAGCTCAGAAATAAAGACGTAGCGTTGCTTAGTGCCTTTTATAGTTTGTACCATGGAGAGTGCTCTGAAGAGCTCTTTGATTTTATTCCACCCTTTACTTGTCTACTCAGGAGTACGTGTGTAGGTCTACGGAGTCACTCTTTTACCAACAATGAGATTTCGTAACTCGTCTCGTCTTTTCGTCTCTGTCACACAACTAGAGCGTGGAATTCCTTACCAGCCCACGTATTCCCTCCTTTATACAACATGGGTTTCTTTAAAATATGCATAAAAAATGCACTTGCGGCAACGTGAGGGTGGCTAGGGCAGTATGTTCATGCTGCACTAGCTATCTTCACATATGGACTCCTCTACTGCTTATCTTCAAGTGATGCCGAGTCATTTGCTGAGCTTTTTATTTTAAAAAAATTGGATTCTGGACATTCCAAAGAGTTGAGGTGCACAGTGACACTTGTCATGGCCCCATATTAGATGAGATAAACTGGTTACTTACACAAATAACACACAAATACCACTTCAAAACCATCAAGGAACCCGTCGCAAGCGCTTGGATCTGACAAACTAACATAGATATTATTAAAATAATAATAATATTATTTCTCATACTTACTAATAATAAGTCAGCAATAACATAACATTTCTTTCACCGAAGCATTGCATTGCTGTTAGAACTTTTATTTGAACGGAGGGTTAACCAATAACTGTTATTTATACATATCTTTTATTTCTAGCAACTTTTTCTCATTACAGGACGACTCTCAAATTTCCTTTCACCATTGAAGGATGTTACAGATTTGTAATTTTGACAGAAATTATAAATTAGCGTGAAATCAAATTATAAAAGCGTTGTTTTAAGTATTTTAAGCTTTTCAGAGCATTTATTAAACATTTTTAATTAAATTGCTCACATCTCGGCTGAAAGTCACGCTTGGCTTAACAAAATTAATTCGAATAAGCGAAATAAGGAGATTAAAGCGATTTTGAGAAAAGAAGAGAAGGGAAGAATATCTTTCCCATCTTCCATTTATTTTTTATTTAAGAAATGTGAAGGAAGAAAAATACGGAAGTTTATTTTATTATATATTGAAAAACAATAGTTAAACATTTTTTATATTTAATTTATAGTGTACAATGAATATAACTTCATAAAAATTAAACCAGAAAAATGCAAAGAAATCAAAGAATAATTTTGTTGTAATGTCATCAGTTATAATTTAGCATATTTTATGAACATAATATAGCCAATATACAACCCTATACAAATGTTGATTATTCGCGTTTTGATAAAACGCGAATTATCAACATTTGATTTTACGTATCTAGCTTCAGAATCTAAGTGTTAGAGTCTAATATTTTATTTATTTTATTAGGAAAGGACGAGAAGAGTTTAACAGCTAATATGGAAAGTTGATCTTCTTTATAATATCTAATAGCCTAGAATAAAACTCTACATACAGACAGTAAATATACCTTAAACAACAAAAAAGGATTTAATTAAACTAATACCTAAACAGTTCAATAGTTCACTCGCCTCAGTGATGCCGTAAAATAAGTCAATATCAGTAATATCGCTATAAAGAGATCTTAATGTTTTTGTCATATTCAGCTTTAAGTTTTATATATTATTGTGGTTCAAATATTATTTGAAAAGTATTTTGGTTCTATATATGATAAGGAAAATTATTGAAAATATCGATAAGCATATGCAAGTCTGTATGTACTATATACAGACGAACACAAACCTACTCTTTTTTTGTAGAGTTTAAAGCCAGCTCCAATATTTGTTTTCTTAGTCTGTCCACAATTAGGAACAATAGTCGTTAATATTTCGCCTTAAACCCCTAAGTTTAAGTACGTAAACTTTTTCTTAGATTCCCGAATTATGTTAATTTTCTAAAAATGGTTTGTTAACTTTGTTCTGTGGCACAAGTTTAGACAAGTCTGCTAAAACGTCTTTAATATAGCCTTTTATCGCTAACTTCTTTCAAAGTTAGGCCTGTATACATTACGGTACCCATTATACTTAAACGAGTATATTATGTGCTACACGTATATTACACAATTGAGTCAAACTGCTTATGGAAGGAGAGCCGCCATTTTGTTTGGAGTTTAAATACCAATAAGAAAGTGTGTAAGTAATAAACACACAAGAATATAAATTATTAAGTATGTATTTTTTGTGAAAAACGATGAAGACAAATGAATATCTCTCAGATTGATCCCCAATTATGTTCCAAGCCTTTTTTTCTTAAATTACGTTTGAAATGTAAGTTTTTCATATCAATATACAAATATACTGCTTTTGTTTTAATATTTTTTTTCTTTCGAGAACTTTTATAACATTTGAGTAGATTTTATTTTGTTATTCATGTTGTGTGAACAAGGGCTTTTATAGTATGTGGGTAAGAAATTCCGCGTTCTGGCTGTGCGACAAAGAAAGGAGTCATTAAATCTCTTTGTGCGTGAAGTTTAGGGGTGTGTAGTAAATTGAAGGCTTCGTAGACCAGCACGCCTGCTTCGGAGTTGGAAGGGAGAGGGAGGCACAAATTTAAAAACTCTTCAGCGTAGGCTCTACAGCCGATAGAAAGCGCTAAAAGACGTTATGTCGCTTCGCCATTAGAGGCTCAATAATGAGCGTGCCAATACCTTTACATCAACAATAAACGCACAGCAAGACATTTCAATTCGACAAAATATTTATCTGCGACATTTAAATTTAGAAATAGATACATCGTAACAGAAAACGGTAACCAAAAGGCATTTCACGTGCAAGTTAGTCAGTATATATGATAATAAGATTCTTCTGGGTTCTATTGACGCACACCGACCCTACTTACCTTTCAATTTAGCCACAAGTCGACCTCTCACAGAACACTGGAGTGAATCATTGATCCTTATAGTGATGTGCGGTTGGTTACATCTAGTAACCAGTTCAGATTTCCTATACGACAAAATGCAATGTCATGCAATATGTCCAATATTTAGATAATTTTATATTTTCTAAAAATTTTAATATCCTATTTCAGAATATGTTCCTCTTTATAAACTGACTCTAAGCTAGAGGATTATACATCATAACCGTGTTTTTTATGGAAAGCTTTTACGAATTCTTTCGGGAACTTCAAATGAAAAGAAAATTGTGAATTCATTGTACGGCTTGGGCAGCTTTTTTTATTTAAGCAAATAACTAGTTTCCTAATAGAAAAAAATTATAGTTACATGATGTCAATTCATTATCGTAATTTTTCAAATTAATCGGCGACTTGCATAAGTTTTTTTTATAAAAATCTCAAGAAATGACTCGACATCATCTGATAATACGCAGTAGAGGAGTCTTTTTGTGAAGATTGCCGGCCCCAAAAGTGCTTTTTCACGCCTTTTGAAGGCACCCATGTCCTATGAAGGAGGGAATACGTGTACCGGTAAGAAATTTTACGCTCTAGCTGTGCGCCAGAGAGGAAGAAGAGAGAGAAAGGAGTCACGAAATCTCTTTGCGAGTGAAGTAGAGCTTTTGTAGAGCGAATTGCCTGTTTACAGTTTTAGAAAAAAAATTAACATAATATTTTCGCGGTTATAGAACTATTGACGGATAACGATAGCTTTTCCAAAGTTATAAACACACGTTTGTGTGTTTATAACTTTGGAAGATCGTTTGATCTTCGGTGTAACGAATCCAGCATTGAGCATAACAATACTGTAAGTGGAAAATTATACAAAAGTTATCATAATTGCGTACTTTTCGATTTTATTGACGTTAATATACTTAAGTAAAGCTTACAATCAATGGATCTCCAGAAGATCATTATCATGAAGTTCAATTTTTTAAAACCGTTACAATATTGTAGTCATAGTTTTCCAGTTTCCACTCTTTCAAATAGAGCCCATTGTGTAAAATTATTTGAAGAAGAATAGGTGCTTATCTTCTTGGAATTAAAGTTGTTAATAAATCCACAGAAACTAGTGAGTTAAGTACATCACTAGTGCAGCATCTGTTCTCCCAGACTCCGGACATAATGTGACGCAAGAATTTCATTGTAGGTATATAAAAAAAGTTCTTTGAGCGGAATTTTCTAATATAATAAATTGTCTTTATGTTATCATTGCGGGAATACGCGCGGGGTGACTACCTTTTACGGATTGTATAGGACAGGTTATGAGGTGAAAATATAAAATATAAAAACGAACGAAGGCAGCCCTCATAAACGTGCCGAAAATAAAGTCGTTGGGAGATGATTGCGTTACTTTTGTCGGCTTCAGATAGGTAGCTTGGAGCTTGAACTACGTTTTTAACGTTTTTATTATTAAATTAGGTTACTTTTAATTTAAAGAATATGTTTCGAATTTGAATGGAAGCTGGTAGTCGGTCAATCCCCAAAACACAATATATGAGATAAAAGCTTCTATTAAATAATTGGACGAAAAATCCAAAATTCTAGTTCAATAAAGCGCTACCCAAATCCACAATAACAGTCCATGGACAAGGTAAACAACAAAACGTCAAGTGCCTACATTGTCTAGTCAAAATATTATTTTTAAACTAGGCATGGGTTCGATTCGGTTCGGCCTACGACTGTTTTGTATTTTGTTTTGTTATAAGAACACGCAAGTTGATTTTTGATCTGGTTTCTGACTATGGTAATTTTTTTTTTTACTAAAAAGCTCAACAAATGACTCTACCACCTGATGATAAGCAGTAGACGAGTCCACATGTGAAGATAGCTAGTGAAGCATGTAATATACTGCCCTAGCCACCCTCACCTTGCCGGCCCAAAAAGTGCTTTTTCACGCCTCTTTTAAAGGAACCCATGTTATAAGAAGGAGATAACATTATTCAATCAGAGAACATTTGATTCCAACGTTAGATTTCTGGTATACACTTTTTAAAATTACTGAAGAATGGAATGGTTTAAAAAAATGCTTTATAATAATAATTTATCGTAAAAATCCATTGAAGTGGCCATTTCTATCATGATTAATCTAGATTCAACAAAAGCTCTGTTTTTGAATCAGGATTATTGAAGACGAAGAGCTTACGCAATAGTTCAAGAGGCAAATCAAAGTCGAAGTCTAAATATTTTAATCAACAGTGCTTCATATATATTCTAATTTAATTTAGAAAAGTCTGGAACTTATTCAAAATATCACAATACAATAATCATTACCAATAGCTAGTCCTACCTTCCTATGTGGGAGAATTAAATGCCAGTTTTGGGCCATAACAGTTAGTAAAAGCGGTTGCTTAGCAACCGGAACCAGGGCTCGACGTGCTTTTTGAAGCACGGTAAGCTTGAGATAAGAAATTTTTATTGTACCTTGAATCAACTACAGTGAAAGTTGATTATTATAGAAACTGGATCGCTCAAACCACAAAGTCAACGAGCTTCACAATACAAAAATATAGTATATATTTTAATTTTATGCACTCAATATTAGGGCAACCAATAGAATATGAGATCAGCTAACTCACTACACAACACTACATTTTTAAGTACATTAAATTGATTAAGAAAAGCTAATTTAGCATTACTCAAATTATCGAGATTAAAGAATTATTTTAAAATCTTAATTACACATTCAATTAAATGAGATTTTCAATCAAAAAAGATTTTTGATTACATGCTGTGTACAACTTTTTCAAAAATGTTCACCGGGTCATGAATCCTAATAAAAGACTATTTTGTCTGTTTTAAAATGAATATCTTGGCTATCCTATAAAAGATAATGTCTTCATGATTAAGTTCTTACCTCCTGAGGTTCAGAATCCACGAACCAATCAATAATGGCTGCTGGCAATGAATAGTCTGAGGTACAGTTGACCATCGCCTGCTCTCCGACCTGCACCATTGTAGGTAGACCCGTAATCAATGGGTCGTATTCGGGAAGGACTGAAACAAGGACAATTTTGTCATTTTAAAGTCGAAATTAGTGATGCAGAGGTAACGAACACCTAAGAGCATCTGAAACGGCTTTACATCAAGGAGAGTGCTCTAAAGACCTTTTTTTCCTATAATTTAATTCTGTTTGATACCAGGTCAGATGAAAAACTAAGCTTTATTTATAAACCAGGAGAAATTGAAATCTGTATTAATTTATGTTATCATACTGACCTGCCAACGTCATTTCAGCGGTCTTCCTATCAACAGCGAACCTGGGACCTTCGCTGGACACCTCACAGGTATACCTGGCAGTCCCACTCTCCGGTCTTACTGTGATGACGCAAGAGGTGCTATCGCACGAGCTGTTAGTAACGACAATTCCACTGGTGTTGAATAACCGGATTTCAAACTGTGGACAAAAGAAACTTATTTAAAATTATCACAATTAACAACTCTTGTTATTATATTAACTATTTTGGTATGCTTTTCATTTGTAGTGAAAAATGCATCCACATTGAGATTTGTACAAAATTTATGATACTTTTACGTGAGATGTACGAATGAAAACTTAAATAATATTTGTTTTTCTGATTAAACAAAAGGAGTCGTATATTAACAAATTTGAGTATCTTCTAAACCATAAACGATTTTCAGAAGTCATCTATACAATGGCTTTTGAGGAGATTAATAAATACCTACTTTAATTCACAGTTTCAATCATTAAGTTACAATTTGCCATCTAATTGCCTCAACTTTGTGGCGTTAATAATTTTGCCTTAGTTATGCTCAGTCTGCAATTTTCATATCGTACAATAGATGTTCAAATCGGAGTATGGGGCCACTAAACGAGCTAATTTTTTCTTATCTGACTCTCGCAAGAAGTGCCAATATCAGCGGAGCAATTACCATCCAACTTTATGAGCCCAAATCAAACACAGAACAGCATCATATTAAGTATGATTTCAAGTCTTTTTGTATCGTTTATCGCATTTCTGGCTACTCCAGAGTATGCGTGTAACGGAGTCTTCAATTCACCGTCTC
Organism: Acentria ephemerella; assembly: GCA_943193645.1. Lineage (NCBI taxonomy): Eukaryota > Metazoa > Arthropoda > Insecta > Lepidoptera > Crambidae > Acentria > Acentria ephemerella. The sequence goes on along the minus strand of OW971886.1, from coordinate 741,626 downwards.
TACCTCAACATCACGCAAAAGCGATTTAGTAATTCGATTCTTTGTGGAACGTCCAGAATGTGGAAAACCTTACCATTGCACACATTTACACTTTCCTGCACCTTCATCTAGCATGTAATTCTTCAAAAAAGGCATGAAAAGATACCTTTTTGTTGGCAGGGCAGGTTATAGGTCGATTATACGTAACATACCGCTATGTGTTATCTTACTTTTTTATAAATAGAATCCGGATTTTTATAAAGCAGATAAGTCAAAACAATAGCAAGCTACCTAGCTTGCTCTGGCAGACAATACTTAGTGTTATTGAGACATCAAAGTAAGTTAAAATGTTAAAATATTGACGGTTCTCGCTCATTTCGTTGCCCACCCATAACGCTTCTAATATGTAAACTCGATTAGCATAAATTGTGACGTTTTTGCCTTGACTCCTTTTTCAGTATGCCCATTCGTCGGAATTACATTTGTCACGACAAGAAACGTATAATGTTCATAATATAATATGCAATGCCAGATCTAATTTATAACTCTACAAAATATTAAAGATAAATTTAAAACTTCAAAGCTCTGTGGCGTTGTGAATGGGGCATTATGTTTTCGATTAGTAAAATGATTTATATCAAATGGACTCTATAAAATAAAACTATTTGTTTGTACTCAAAGCGAAATCAAAAATTACTTACTTTTTGAACAAAATACAGATATGGCAAAAGAAATGTAGTTCCTTTAGCGTCCCTATTCTTAGATAATTAAGCCTTAGTCCCTAGTTGTTACAGCAACAGCTTGTATGTAGCTTAAAATTCTCATGAATTCCTTCATGTAACAAAGCAAGTGTAGCAATGAGTGTGGTATTGGTAATTTGATTCAGATAACGCTTTTATCGTTATTTAAGTAGAAACTTCAGTTGTTATTCTAAATTATAACAATAAAACTTTCTATATTTGTAATACAAAAAACAACTCTATTATAGCGTATTTATGACCCACAGCTGGGCACAGACCTACTTATTTTGATTAAACAGCGACTGAAATTTGCTTGTCACTACTTTCAACATTACTTATTAAAGCACAGTATCAACAATTATCCAATCTCAAATCTTACGCAGTTTAAAGACATGTTTATATAATTACCATATTACCGTGTCAAAGGAGCGCCACACCCCTTTTGAGTAATTACTGGGTAAGGATTCCTTTTGACATCTGGGAAGTTAAAATTAACAGCTAACAACTAGCTTAACCTTGCAGCTGTTCACGTTCCACCAAAGTTTGGTTCAGTTTATAGGGAATATGACTTTGGAAAAACTATTGTACTACAAATTGAACTTGGTAATATTGCCTTTGGAATACTAAAAAAATGTTGTCTGAGAAATATAATCGTCTTTGTTATGTACAAAGCTGACGAATTAGACTTCGAAACTGTCAGACGTCCGCCTTTCTTTAAAGAAACAGAAAGAAATGTAACAAACTTTGAAGACGTGTATTGTCATTCAAGTCAAACTTATAAGAGAATGATTTTATAATTTGTATTCATAACCTTAAAGTTTGTATTGGCACAAAAGTTTTCTATAGTCTTCATAAGATCTCTAATCTCAATGTAGTATTGTTAATAAACTTACCAATCACACAACACGATTTTACTAAGTGTAAAAATTTTTGCTATCTTCTGTATAAGGAAAAGAAATTCGCCAAGAAATTATTGGACCTGAAGCCATACATTCCTTTTGTAAACTAGGTTACTGTATGATTACGTATATATATATTTTAACATACAAAACTGAAACCTAATTCAACTAATACTAAAACTGTAAATAGTTTACCCAAACACCTTCCATGTTTAACTTCTGCGGCTTCATATTTCCTCGTACTATAGCTGAATTAGAACTGAACATTTTGATACAAAATTCCAATAATAATCATTGGTAAATCGATCAGCCAAACTATCATAAAGGCACAGCTATATCTAATGCTTCTACCTTACAGCTATAGATACAGCGTTTCCTATTTTCATATTTCAAGTGTCAAAAAACTCGGATATGAAAGGACTTCAGAATGAAATACGGAATGTTGCTCGTAGTTTGATTTTATGTTGCAGACAGCACTTGAACTTAAATAAAGCAACAGTGAAAAAGATAAATTGGAAGGACTGTAAATGATATGTGCGAAAGTAAAAGGCAAAATATAGATCGGTACTTACATGTAATTTTATAAATTAATACAGATGACAATGAATATTAAACAATAACTTTTTTTTGGTGACAATGATAAGGAGAATTCAAAAGGGAAAACAATAAAAAATATGTCATAATTATTATAAAACTAACTAGAAGGAGTTCGCAACAAACAGTAATTTACTAAAATGAACAATTGCGTTCGAATGAGTCTAAAATTTTGTTTCTTACAATGAATTGTAATCTTGCGCACGACATAATTGAAAGTTAGTTAATTTTAGTCACTGTATCTATAACCAATCATAGATTACGAACTAACATAGATTGTTTATATGCTGACAGTATCAATATACAACCTATAAACGTCCCACTGCTGGGAACACAAGGTTTAAGCCATAACCATAAAGCGGGTGAAACTGGTTGGTTAACAACCTGGATTAATCACTTGACATACCTTCCCAAGCACAGAGGAGAGGTTATCTCGGGAGAAAAAAAACTTGTAATTATTGATGATAGCACCCACAAAGAAATTATAATAATATTCGTTATTAAATATCAATCTCACAGAAAGCAAACAGAGTCAGATTCAGAAGCATCTATATAAAATACCGCTAAAACTGCAAACAAAGGAAATTAAATAGAGCTCTTGTCCTCTGTAAAAGGTTTAATTTAAAAATGCAATTTTCAATTGAAGCATTGCTCTTTTGTAGATTTTTATTTGACATTTTTAGATGTGAATGGATCATCGAAGCTTAAATTAAGAACATCAAAACCTTTACAATGGGATATGTGCGGTAATGTTTGTCTTTTAACCAATGTAATGTCTGGATCTATTGTGTGTGATGTAGAAATGAAAATAAAGACTTTATCTATCTATCTATTAATGTAGTCGTACACAGGCTCTGGTATCGTTTAGAAGAAAGTAAAAATGGTCTTTTGGTTAATGGTTTCGTGGAGAAACGCGCACTGACTCTACAATGGAAATTATTACGTTACGTGTTGGCGTAAGCGATGACGGCGCGTATACCGATGCACGGTGAAGACAGGATGTACATTGTTTTATCATTCTGCTTAGCGCTCGTACCTCGTACGAGAAACTGAACAAAAAAAAAAGTCAAAAATTACTTTATTTAAATAGACTTATTTACTAAGCTCTTTTAAATCGTCACAACAGGGAATATGTATGAGAAAACAAATAAATATAATTATAAAGGCAATAGTCATAATTTTACTGGGTATCAACCGGGCATTTACTAATTGTCCCAGTTATAGTAATTAAATATGTACTAAATAAATTGTTAGTTTTAATTTTAAAATAATATTTATTTTAAAATTAAAAATAACACTAGTATGCATATTCCCAATCAACCCTACTACCGCTTCGACGAATTAGTAGCTGCAGAGAAGAAGCGGCGCAAGAAACTCTCAGCCTTTAGTGTTTATAATGACATTTACAAATCAATTATGTCATTATGTATTATTATTATAAACATATACATGTTTTGTTTTACAGTGCATTAAAAAAAATATTTTTAAATATTGCAAAATATAATAAATAAGTGCAGAGAAGCAAATTATAGTGGCCACAAATTTTTATCTTTAAAATAATCTTCTACCTTGTAATAACTACCTGAACACTTATAGGACCTCCTTGTCCGTCTGTCTATTAAGACCCTATATCTTGGGACCACGTGGAGGTATCGAGTTGAAACTAAAAATCCATATACTCAGGTCTAAAGTCTCTTGAAGTTGTTAAAAGGTCGAACTTCTAAGTTGAAAAGATGCGGTCGCTTATACCGTAAAAACGTATATATCGACACTCTCAAGGGTATTTTCCGTTGTTCTAAAACTAAGAAATTTGGCAAGTAATACCATCGTATACTACAAGTAAAGAGATTAAGCTGAAAATTGTACATTTGTAATTAAATCATAAAAAATTTAGTCTCCATTTAAAGTACGAAAACGAATTTCTCTAAGAAAATCTAAAAGAAAAATCACTGAATGAAAAATAATAGATACATCGATCTTGTGAGCAAAGACTTGCTAATATAGAGTTTTGAAATTAAATCCCCAGGGGAATAAGAGGGCTAAATCTTTTCCTATAAATTTGTATCTTTTGTCTCAGAACTGCGATGTAAGTATCCAAAATAGAATTACCTTGGTAAATAAAACTTTAGTTATTTTTAAACATTAAATTTCTTGAAAACCTACCCTATATACTTAAGATATGAAATTAAGTGTAATAAACATACTGGATCGATTAATTAAGATTCTTAAATGGATATAATAATCTTATTTTGGTCTCAGTTAAAGGTTATGACTTTCAAGTTTATCTTTGTCCTGGCCGAGTAGCCAGTACCCTCAAGTACAGACCACTCGGTCAAGGTTCATTTCCTGGCCGGGGAAGTTATAAAAAACCTCAAATATTTGTTTTCAGGTCATTGTTGTTTATATACCTTTTTATTTATATCTCTCTCATATTCTTAAATGTAAAATGTATATATGTAAATGAAGTTCAACTGTCATTGAATTTGAATTTGCTGGGAATAAAATCGTTACGTCATCGAAAAAATATCATTCACTACTATAGAAGAATGTTGATTTGTGAAATATATAAATAGAAAAGTTTAATTAACAGCTTAAAAAGTTCATGAATTAAGTTGTAAGTATATATAATATTAAATAATTTTTCCACTATCTGTTACCTCTAACGCAAGCTCTTAATTATGCTATCCGTTGACTAGACAATTTGCTCGAGTCTTAGAATTTTTTTATTATTAACTCTCTTGATCAAATATTTTTTTAATTTTTAAGTTGTGAGTCCTAAGAAACTCAGCAGTAAATAGAAAATATAATATAGATGATGATCAGTAAAAACAAATGCTAGTTATAATTTAAAGAACTGGCCACAGAGGTAACTTGCTCTAGCTTAAATTACTAGTCCATGAATATAATGTAGATCTAATTTTAGAAGCGGTAAGGATTAAAATACAATTCCTCGAAAACGAACCGTAAAAGGCTATGTTTTCGTTACAAATATGCTCAAAAAGACTATCGAAGAAAAATAACTGATAGGTAATGGGTAATGCCTTTTATAGTCATTCAAAATTCAATGGGCAAATCTATTTTAAAATACTTAAATTAATTAAAAAAATAATATAATTGGATAAACTTTTATAATAAAACCATGCACATTAACATAATATTTAATATAGCTGTCGAACATAGTTTTTCCGCTATGCATACAATATATCATGGCGTGACGTCATACTGCAATAAACGTGTTTATGTACGTTTTTGCGTTCTATGGCATCTATACAATTATAACACGAATATATCTATAGTTATGTACAAAAATTGTCATAATACTGGACTATAGAAATAGGGTTTCTTTTGCGAATAAAAATACTAATAAGAAAAATAAAATATTAATACTAATCTTTAATCCTGTCCATCCTAAGGTTACCTGGAAGAGATCGCTTTTAGCGATAAGGTCGCCATTTGTACAAAATTAGTTAAAAGGTTTTTTTGTGTATTTCTCTTCTTGAATTGGCTGATGTACAATAAAGATATACTCTATTTTATTCTAATAAGTGAACATAACGCTTCAAGATACATACCAGAGTTTTAAAAGTACATATATGATGTATTTATTGTTACTGCAAGCAATCATGTTCAAAGTACTACGCTGAACAGGATAACGTAGACATGAGGACGTAAATATACAAATGTAATTTGGTTGGAAGTCAGATAAGTAGACAATGTATCACATTCTAAATCACCAAGATATATATTATTTTGCTACTGTTCTCAGACAAAGCGACATAAGAATGTTGTTGCCAAGAAATTAACCGATAGCAGCCGCTTTGTATCATGAGACTGGAGCCCCAAATAGTGACACTAATTTTATTGTGCGCTGACTAAAATAAATATACTTTAGCCACACTATTTCAAAGACTTCGAAGTAGGTTACAATTTCCAGTGCATGTATTTGCACCTATTTCTCCGTCAATAGTGATTCGATTTTCAAAATTCTTTTTTCATTCGATAGTGTATAACTCTGTGGTATTCTCTTTATCATTAGTATCACAAGACTCGGTCGTGACGCCATTGTTATGAAGTTACTACGATCGAAATGTTTCGACACGATTTAAACTCACACTCGGGGTACAAGTTAGGATTGTAAATTGTTTCGTTTTTTTTCTAAAGCTATTCGACTATTATAACAAACAACAAATAGACAGGGATATCGACATTACTCAAGGTACTCGACATTACCCATTTAACTCACTAAGAAACTATTACCAATCAAAATCATAATTTTCGGTGTTGGTGTCAAGTTGTTTCCAGAATGAATAGAAAGTGAATGTCCGACTGAAAACAGACTCCAAAACAACTAAAAAGGTAAAAATAACTCAATTTAAAATGTTAATAAGATTAGTGCAAGATATGTAAATGTACGAAGCAAACCTGATTTATTTCATAAAAAAATAATTATATAAATGATAGGTAATTAAAAGTGCAGCGAAGTAATAAACGTAAGTACAATTTATTATTGTTCCTATAACATTTTGTTTGCAGTGACCTATATTATATAGCGAGTCATTGACAAGCTTAATAAATATAGTGCGGTAGCCCGTACACCGATTTTTAGGTTTAGTACATTTTATATGAATTAGGAAATTTCAAATGACATCACTCAGCCTTTTGTGGTCGAATTTTATTGAAACAACCTCAAATATCAAAATTATTCTAGAACGTTCTTCGCGAACCCCATAAACGTAATTAAAATTGCGAAGCTTTGACAGTGGAAGAAAGGCAGAACCCTCTCGATGTATCAAATTAAATCTAACCGAAACAGTGTTGTCCCATCGTGGAAAGGAAACAAAGATTCTAAGACTAGATGAAGTTTTAATTAGAAGATCAAACAACTATGTCCGTGTGGCACTCAGTTTTGTATTCCGGACCTCTATAAAGGATTATGATCAAATCCTTTAACGCTTTCTGTAATGAGAGCCTACTTTAATGAATTTTAAGGAGCCTGTGGAAGTAAGGCTATAGAATCTTGATGTAGTACATCGAATTTAGTGTCTTTGACTGAATTAATAGATTTTGAATTAGAATGACTTAGAATCTATTCGTAAAGATCTTCATTTGCGTTCAGTTATTTTCTTAGTATTGATTGACAAAGTGTTTTTTTATATAAAAAGCACAGCAAATGACTCGACGCCACCTGATGATAAGCAGTAGACGAGTCCACATGTGAAGATAGCTAGTGAAGCATTCGACATATTGCCCTAGCCATCCTCACCTTGCCGGCCCAAAAAGTGCTTATTCAGGCCTCTTTTAAAGGAGCCCATGAAATAGTGAACCCATAATGTTTAATGAAATAGTTATAATATATTTGATAGAATCGAATCCCAACGTTAAGCTTTTTAAAAATCCTGATAAGATTACGCGGTCATTGCGGCGATCAAAATCCTTTCGCACATTTTAGGTTGTTAACTAATTACTTGTTAACTTCTATTGTTAGTATTAGAATTAACAAGATCGCTTCTCATGTTTGTGTGTTGTCATGTTAGCTTATAGTTGTAACTAAATATACTGCATATATTTCTATAAAAACCTTTACCGGATGGTTCATATTTTTTGGTCTTTATTTTGTGTCTGTTTTTTAAACAAAGTTTGTTTAAACTATTAGTTTTATGGAAAACAGACTTGTTAGTTTTATTGTGTGATTGTAGCGATATAGAGAAAAATATTTTTTAAATAATTTATTAAGAATAAATTAACTTTTATTAATAGTTCTACTTAGTAGCCATAATAAACACGTTGTGGTGTTAATAATCCCGAGAGCTTTAAATAAATATTAATTAGGTCAAAACATACATCTGGAAATTCGAGCATATATATTTTATGTTCTAAAAATGTAGTTGTTGTTACTAGCTTCCATCATCTCACTTAAATCTGCCATCATATCAATAATGTTTACAGCTTTGTTTTGTTCCAGCAGTTGGAGGAAAGATAGCCAGTTCCTCTGTGGTTGAGGAATCCGGAAGTAGTTCACTTCCATCTTCCGACTTATCTCCACTTACATCAGGTGAAATGAAGAAGCTAGCCCGTTAAGAATGTTTAAAAATAACAATTTAATCATTAGAAATCTTAACCTCGTAGTTTAAATCAAGTTCATCCATCTATCGGAGATCGGAATTACCCAACTGTATCTGGTTTTCTAGAATCCAGGGCTGTCACTTAACTTTCGCGTGCGGTGAGAAATGGCATGGTCACGGTTCGCGAGTTTATTACTCTGCAAATGGAAGGTCTGAAGGGCAGTTTGGTGAGACCATTATTTTCTATCGTTAAGTTGACAATGTCGGATGACTTTTAAATTTTTGGATTTTACTCTTTATTTTGAGTTAAGTATTTAAAACAAAAAAACTGAAATATGAGAGTTAGACTTGAACCGAGGGTTCTATGCAAGCTTGCCGGTTAATACGAGTATATTAGGTTGGAGAAAATGTCTTTTCGCATATAGTATGTAAAAACTTGTAATAAAATATCTTTGGCTGTACTATTTTTTATCTGGCTGGATTTCATGACATTAAAAAGCTGTCATTTCAAAAAAAGAATCAAATTACGGAAATTTTGTTTCCAACTATTTTTAAATTTATTTTTTTCCGTCAAAATGGGCGAATCGAATGAAGAAATTAGATACATTTTAAAATATTGAAATTTTTTTTAAAATGCAACACAAGCCGCGAAAAAAATGTGTGACATTTATGGACCTGCAGTGTTAGTAAGAGTAGCACAAAGTTGGTTTAAGCGTTTTCAATCCGGTAATTTTGATGTCAGAGATGCACTTCGCAAAGAACGCGCGAAAAAAGTCGTGGTAAAAAAGGTCAGTCAGGCTCATAGACTGGCAAAACCTGGGTTAGCTCGCAATAAGGTGACGCTGTGTCTATGGTGGGATTGTCAGTTTTTACCGTCAACGGTCAAACAGAACCATCGGTTCGGATCTCTACTGCCAACAAATGATGGGATCAAAGCAAGAAGAAGAGAGAAAACGGCCGGAATTGATTAATAAAAAGGGTGTGGTCTTTCATCACGATAACGCTAGACCACATATCTTTAGCCACTCAGCAAAAATTAAGAGAGTTTGGCTGGGAGTTGCTAATGCATCCATAAAGGCTGACCTTACACCTTCAGATTCTCCCAACTGATAGGTCTAGCGCTGCCCGCATGCAGCGTCTCCCAGTGACCTTCAATCCACCTTTTGGGAGACTTACCACTCGAAGACTTATCCATATCACGGCCATCAGTGATTTCCCTGCCCATTGCCACTTCAGGCTTGCAATACTTTGGGCTACGTTGGCGACGTGGGTCGTGGCTAGTTTACCAATGGCAAATAAGTATAAAAAATGCTATAATTATAAGTATCGTATTAATTATCTTAAAAAAGTGAAATTACTCATTTATTGTTTTCATCTCTAACAAGTCTTTATTCGTTAAAGTTATTCTAATTTTGAACGTATTATTGAATAGATAATTTAGAGTTTTAATTACTGTTAAACTTATACTTGCCAAAAATATTTTAAGCAAATCTAATTTACCCGAGCGATGTCAGAACTTTGGCGAACCAACATCTCCAACTTCAGAATATCTTACATGACATCCAAAATTTTACGCAGCGTTTTGGCATGGTATTTAATAATTGGAATACAACTTGATTTAAGCCCCTTACATTGTTCGCAAAATCTTCAGCAATAGCCCTCTATTATTTCCCACGATGAGAAATCGTGGTCTATTCCCGCTTATGAGATTTCCGGGACGTTATTGGGACGTTAAAAGTGGTCAAGGATAATCTTGGAAAGGTACCAAGAATTATTTTCATATTTAAACTGTTTTAAGTAGAACTCCCAATAACGATAAAGAGTATCAAACATAATAATTTTCTCGTGTGAAAGCATCTTAAAATTAGTTTCTGAATGAAATAGAAAGTAAGTATTTAAATTATTACTACCAAAAATATTATTTATCAAATATATATTCGTCCCATTGCTGTTTGTTTGTTGCTCATTGAAATTAGTGTTTTCTTGTGAATTTATTTTGACATTTCGTTATTAGTTAAATATCGTCGAGATCGTAATTTTGTTGAAGATCATTTTTACTCTGTATTGTGAAATATTTTATAAATACTGTAATATAGAAGTGACATAAATAAATCTAAATCTATTGTTTTTATGACATATTAATGAATCATAATGGCTTCACTCGTCTATTGTATTGTGTATCACCTAACCTTTTTTTGTTTTTTTTTTACGTCAGAAAATCCTTTATGGATACCCAGGAAGAAATGGTGGGGCTTGCCCCCTGGGTTATGTGGGAGTCACCGGTGTAAAGAGCCGGCATACCCACTAAAAACTGACGATACCCATCTTACCACATAAGTGCAGCGCGACCGAGGTAGCTCGTCGCACACTTCTCAGGTCGCGCGCTGTGGTCGTCCTTTCGGACTCGTCTTATCACCTAACAGCACCTAGATATTGTCTGTATCTGAAATATATGTTGTACAATAAAGCTTATGTTATCCATCTATCTAAACTAAGCTACCAAGGAATGAATTCGACCCCGGAGCTCTGGTTAACTCGAGCAGCTAGCCAACAAAGACATTTAAATCTCAAGTAATATGGAAATCTAACCTACAAACTTATAATAACTACACAGGAATGCTTAACATCAATGCATCTCCTGTATGTGGACATCTCATCCATAAATTCAGAAGGTTCTATCTGTCCGAGCTATACAGCAACTCAAGTGAGACCGAATCGCTTGTAGTTGGGAAGATCTAGAAATTTCTAGCAAGTGTTCAATTTAAGAGGAAACTTTGATTTCTTGGCTATACATCAAGTATGTAAATACAAAGCGTTTTTGCATGCATATTCAGATTTTGAATCCAAAACCTTCATATTATCCTACGCAAACACAAAGTTGGGCAAGTAATTATCCTATCCCATTTGATGACACTTTAAAGTGCCATATTTGACTTTTTTACAAAAATAATTATTTTTTGATGATTGGTCTATTTCTATATGTCTTCTACATAGAGAAGTCTATATGATATATCTTGGGATAGAACTTTAATATACACTTGTGTATATTACTACAAAGATAGGTTTATAAACCTAACAAAAGGCACCCTTCCAACGAATGACATTCAACGCTGAATGTAACTAAAAAGGTCGGGAGCTGTGGCGTCTAAGGGCCACAAAAGCCTTAATGACGACCTCTGTCTGAAGGGAAATGGATCTCGTTACGGCGTCCTTCGCCGAAACACGAAATCTTTATGAAACAAAAACATCAGAGAAAATTATGTCGTGAACAAATTGATTGTTTAAAGAAATACGTATAGCTTATTTGACGATGCTCAGAAATGACAACCTTCCTGCACTTATGAATAGGGATCTAAGCACGATATTCTGTTTTTTCTCTTGTCACAGAACAAATATATTTAATTTAGGTTCATTACCACTAACTACCTACAAAAAATATTTGATGTTTCTCTGGATTTCTTTTGGTCTTTGTTAGTAATTTAACAAATTTATTGTCAAGGTTTTTTTTGTATAAGAACCTATTCTGGAATTTACTAATTCCAATTATACTTTTACCTGTTTCTTTGGCTACGAAGATATTAATAATTCTACAATTATATATTGTTTTTTATTTATACTTGTGTAGTGGGACGTGAAAAATCTCTAAAAGAGTGATTTTGACGTCTTCCGTCTGCAAAACCAATGCACGGTCATATTTGCCTTTACCTTATGAGTCTTACCAGTACTTCCAGTCTTACGGATGAATCAAATACGATAATAAATTATGTTTTTTTATAGAAAGATTGATTCTATTACACCTGATGGTAAGCTTTTGATTTGGAGTCCAAATCAAAAGGTGGCTAGTGCGAGTAAAACTTAGAATTGTATCGATCTTGATCTTGCCTATGCTCTTTTATAGGACCGAGGATTGTAAAGAAGGAAAAAGTGTGCTGGCAAAGAATAAGTCACCATTCACCATCAATTATGCTGAGTCGTAAATCTAACCTGTACGTTGATGCAAGAAATGAGATATAAAGTTAACCAAATAACGCTTCTTACAAATGTTTACATATCTTTTAAAGGGTCCCAGTTTGAGGATTCTGGGGAAATATTTGGATGCTGATCGAACAATGAAACCGATTCGACAGTGCAAAGAAATTGTTGTGTCCTTTTAATTGTCTATGTATGTACATAAATTGTTATATAAATAAATAAGTAAATTAGAAAAAGTGGTGGAGTTTAAATATCAATGGCCTTGTGATAATGAGTTAATAGCCTTCGCACGTCCTCAACATATCAGTAATAGCCTAACCTGTCAAGCCATATAATCCATTATTTTGATCCTTTCAATTAAACTTTAATAGCGAGTCTATTAAACTTTCATATAGACTACGAAAATCAAAAGCATAATGAAGTTGAACTTATATGTATTCTTCCAGAACTACCTTCGAAAGCTCAAAGCGATCTAAGCTCAAATTTCTGGAAATAACTTCGTCCACGAATTTTCCATTTCAATTGGAACGAATAAATCAGTTCATATCTGCTTCCATCTAAATTTTAATTGGTCTGAATTTTTTTATATTTTTGATGTTATTTATACACAAGTGATGGTTTACATAATTACAAAAAAAATATATAAGCTAACATACTTTTACATAATTGAGGTTTCGATTATAATCAAGATGGATATTTTTAACATTTTGTTCTCTTTGAAATACCCTAGTGCTCAGATATAGATTGAAAACCTCTTTTATATATTCATATATGGATAGTTACAAATATACACTAGTAAATAGAAGCAAAAAGAAAGCCACCATTTATCAAAAAAGATATATAAATTAAAATAATTTGTAACGAAGATGTTAAAGTTGGAAGCCGATGTAGTATTTAAATCCTGGTTAGCCAATTACTAATTAATTATCTTAATAGTCATGATTTTTAATTATGAAATGAAGTAGCTAAAATGAATTCAGTGCATTTGTTAAATTTGTTTTCGAGTCGTGTCCATTAACGGAACGAAATAAACAACTTATAATGAAGACTGTTATTTCTAGATTGATCTGAATAATTGCTATCAGGTAAACAGATTTATCCGAACCAAATTTCCTTTAGAAGAAATTCCACCAACATTTCTAATCAAACAACTTAGCAAGCACTCTAAATATAACTTTTCATAAATAGGAAGATATCCCTTGGCTATAAATACGGTGTACATATATTTTCAGCCTCAGAGGAATAATAGCATAAATATAACAGAAATCTACAAATACATCAACCAAAAGAAATTCTTCGATTAATGTACTTAAAATATAAATTGGGCTGTCTTATATTTATAGTACTTATTAATATATATCATACATTTATATATGAATATTGCTGCTAAATTTCGTGAAATCAATAAACTGAACATTTGAAAGCAAATTAAATAACATTTATTACTTATCTATACTAATAATACAATCAACTAAAGTTTGTCAGGTTGTAGGGGGTAAACTCTGAACCTACTGCTTAAAATTTAAAGTATCATTCTTTATTGAATAGTCCATTTATTGGCAAAGAATATGGGCTAAAATTTAGCGAGGGATAGCTTCCAATATAAGTTGGGTAATACAAGCAATTACTTGCTACCAAATGGTCGTCACACGGCCATCTGTTCCAACTTATAACACTGTAAACTATTTGTTTTATCAAGAATAATATGGAAGGAGCAAACGATCCAATTGATGGTAAGTGCCTGTAATCACCTAGTAACAGAGGATTATGACACACTGAAATTACACTGGTTATTTGGCTCTTTGAAATGCTTCTCTGTCGACAGAATACCTACTTAGTCTCCGACGACCCTGCAAGCTTGTGTTGTACTCACTGCTATAGATCACGTTTAGCACCAAATGTAGATTTAGATTTATTTATTTCATTACATTATTTATAAAACATTTGTCAGTATAAAAATCTTCGTCAACGAAATTTATATAAAAAAATCTTGTTACCATTAAAAAGCATATGGTCAAAAAGGATTGTAACTCATAAAATAATATAAAGAAATACAACACGAAATACATATACCTACTAACGATGTAGGGAAGGTTGAATTTTGTAACATAAAACGTATTATAGACCCATTAACTTCATTTAAAGTTTCCGTAATAGAAGAATCAAATAATGCAATTCATAGACTTAAAATATTAGGTTCTATTTAATTTGCGCATCTACAAAGATATAAATTTTTATTTATATGATCTTATCTCTATCGTTTAGGCAGAAATTGAAAGGGAGGTAAGAAACGTATAAGTCTTTTGCTTAAAATAAAGAAAAAGATTTGGCGTACAATATAAATTAAGCATACACTTTACGACAAGAACCCGTAACTCACATCCATTTTCCAACAAATTTCTTACTAACCAGCAAAATACCTGTGAGAATAAGTAATTTAATATGAAACACATTTTAGTATTCGTGTGCCTGAATTAGTGCTTCAATATTCACATTTACACGTCTACTGGGGCGGTGAAAAAATCACAGCGAGAAATAGCTTTTGTATTCCCTTGTAGGACATGTGAGACACTGAAGCGGATAGTAATATCAATCGAGATTGTTTGGGGAAGGTGCTGAAAGCTAAGTTAGAAGGCTAAGTTAGTTTACTGTATAGGTAGGTATATCTAGGTACGTTACCCTCTCGCTGATACAGGTATGTAGGTGTATCCCGGATCTCACTTGGTAGGCACAACACTGATGGCACTAGGATAGCACTGATGGGCACAGAAAACGGGACAACGAGGGCAACGTGGCGCACACCGCGGGTACCTATGTCAGTCAGTCAAGCGTCGGGAAGGAACTGGTAGATTGGTGGGAGTTAACATAATGAAATAAGCGGGTCAGGTAGCTAGGCAGATATAGGTAGGCAAATATCATGCGTCCAACGAGACTTTCCTAGACAGATTTATTTGAGATGAGCACGGTGCTGAAATGAGTGGAAAATGTAACTTTACCAATGGTTGGTCCTTGGATGGGTTAAACAAATTTGTTTAACGTGGACCGTGCTTTGGAAGGTAGTCGGTTGTTATGGTAACTGTTTTCACTCAACAAGCCGCATTGGGCTATGGCCGAAACTCCTCATATATTTCCCCGTGTAGGAAGACCTTTGCCCAACAGTGGAACGGGTATATGCTATAGATGATGAAGGTTAAATCAAAGTTTTAAAAGGTTTACGTAGTAATCTATGGGAATTAGGATAGATGTAGTATGTACCCTGAATGAAGATTAAACTTCTATTTATTTAAAACTGGTTACTTGTCAAATTATTTATTTTGCATTCGTCTGCTTTTATTAATCGTCACTGAGACAAACTTTTTGGGTCTTGTCGTCGGGAATGAAGAAAAGCCTCTATTTTGCAATAAAATTCCTCTTTTTCTTCCCTGTCAACTGTCCTGATGACTGGTCATGCCAAATAAGTCACGTCGTCGGTCATAGACGCTATAGAGGTTGGATGCCGCAACCACTTTAATTCTTGGGTAGTTAAGAATTAAAGTTGTTTTATGAATGCCTCATCAAAATTTCAATAAAACTCTACCAGGCCATTGTCGGCACATAGAAATTGGAAATAAAACTTATATGCCGAGCCATTATCTTCTATCTATGTTTTTGATAGGGTTGAACCTTAACCCGCCTGGCTAGCTACGATCGTCTTACCTTAGTGTATAATGCTCAGAACATTATTATGTTTCGGCAGTTAGAGGTTAGATAGCCAGTTCCTTTGTGGTGGAGGAATCCGGGTGTAGTTACTACCGTCCTCAGCATTATCTTCAATTACCATCAAGTGAGAAGAAACCCAAGAACTATCCCGTTAAAGAAAAAAAGATAGTAGCAGAAGTTTCAAATTCATATGCTGACAATATATTAATTTAAAACGTAACATTTTGCATTACGCTGTAGACTTCGTAATCACACCACACATGGGTTGTTTGCAGTTAAACTGGGAATAAAAAAGTGACGCACTGCCGCAAATACTACAAGGAAATGTGTCATTACCTCTTTCCGCTTTTGTGATATTTTTTTCTTAAATCCCCAAGAAAGGTGTAGAAAAAACACTCTAAATATATACAGCAATAGGGTAAGAATAATTATAAATGTTTTTACTTCAAACATTATTGAGAAGGTTCGGTAATATTGAGATATTTAGCAAGTAGAATAGACAAAGTAGATAAAATGTATATTGATTAAAGGTGGAAAATGATTAAACAAAAAATTATTTATTTAAGTAACAACTTATTGAATAAAATTGATTTTGTATTTTTTTTGTTAAGAACTAATTAAAGTAATTGATAACATAATTAATAATATACCCCTATTATCTAGCCCAAAGTAATAATTATTAAGAGTTTGTGTTACGGATATAAGATAAGGGAGAAATATAATTAGTATTAAAAGTAAATATCGTTTTACAAATATCTGCCCCTACTATGATAAATTAAGTAAATAATTTATAATGATTAATTTGGTTATTTAGATTTTCGTAGCAAACAGTACTAGTGACGAGTACTAAAGTTCTAGTTACTAAATAAAATTTGTTTCTACCTTCACAATGATATCAGTAAAATGAAGTATTTTCGATAAATCTTTGTTTTTACAAATATTAGACAATTCAATTAACGAGAATTGAAATTTCAAATAACCATTGTTTTACGATTCGAGACTAAAGTCTAATACTAATTAAAGTGAGTCTTCATAGAAGCCAATTTTGATGGGGTGCCTCAGGGATCGATATTAGAACCACTGAATGGATTATTAAGTAACATTTTGGGAGCTGTTAATTTGAAGCCTGGATTACGTATATTGTTAAATATTACCTTGATTGTTACTAACTGTGAAATAATAATAAATTGTATGAAACAGAAATATGAATATTACTAACGTACCGAAGTCTCTGATTTCTCAAAATTTTAGGAACACGTACATTCTAGAGTATCGATTTAAGGGCAAAAAATTGTTATATATTATATTGCTAGTTGGCAAAAAAAGCAAGAAGGAAAAGTATTATAATATTGAAAAAATATCTTTAATAATTAGAATAGCTTTGCTACGATCGGTATGTTTCGTTTCTTTCTGTATATAAACGTATGTAGCGTGTATACACTTTATGACTTTTTATTAATAAATCCTTATCTATTTAAACTGTTCTTAAATCGCTTTATGTTTCTTTGATGACATCAGTTTTATGACTAGTGGGTCTATAAAACAAAATGTATTAGCGTTAATCGGTGAGCAAGCTTAGTTTTAAAGTATTGATGTATTAAAAATAGGTAATGCTTGTTATTTTCACCTCTATTTCTATTTTAAGTTCCAAAGTTAATTAACTATTCAACTCAACCACTCAACGGTTTGAAGTCACGGCGGGGGGTAGTTTTGATCTATTGACTGTAAAGTTATATAGCCTTGTGCCTAACTCTCTCACGTCACGAAAATTCTACTAAAGAAATTTCTATTGATGGCTTCAGAATTATTTGAATATATTTTCAAATAATTCTGAAGCTAGAAGCTAGAAAAAAAACTGTATTTACGTACATACATAATCAAAAATGTATTGAGACGCCACGGTTAGTATGTTAATTTCCTAATATAATTTTTTTAGCGAGTCACGTGGTCTAAGGTTGTATATTGCACGAATGGCTCTCTTTTGAAGTACAAAGATCGACTGTATGTCAGCAGCGGAGCCCCACAACAGTAGACCATACGACATTAGGCTGTGAAAATAGCTGAAATAAACTAATCTCGCCGTTTCCACATCAGTAAGCCGTCTTATTTTTCGAACTGCATGCGCAGCTGAACTTAATCTTCCTGCCAAAGCCGTAATATGTGAGCCCCACTGTAGTTTGGAATCTTTAGAAATTCCAAGAAATGTTGTAGAATTAATTATTTCTATTGGTTCCTCGTTTATGGCAATACAAATATTGACAGATATATCTATTAAAATTCATATAATCACAGACTACTAAGGAGATGTAGTATCAGTACAAGTCAAGTTTCAACCAACAAATAGTTTTCAAACACAAGCTTTTTAAAACTGTTCAGTGACTGAGCTTGCCTTATGTGGACAGGTAAAGAGTTCCACAGTAAAACAGCTTGTACAGGGAAAGGTTTATTGTCAAACTTAGTAAAATGTGATGGTGTTTCCAATCTTAAGTTCTCCGACGATCTCAAAACTAGAGATTGAGTATTATGAAGGACTACTAAGGTATTATTATAATTTAAATATCAAACGTATTCCCTCCTTCTGACAATATGGTTTCCTTTAAAAGAGGCTTGAAAAAGCACTTTTTGGGCCGTCAAGGTGAGGGTGGCTACGGCAGTATGTCGCATGCTTCACTAGCTATCTTCACATATGGACTCCTGTACTGCTTATCATCAGGTGGTGTCGAGTCATTTGCTGAGCTTTATATATAAAAAAAACTGTCAAAAACTGAGTTTCAATGAAATATCATTTGACATGTACGTTTTAGTTGTGCGTCGCCATCTTCTCTCGACTACTTTATTTTTTAATCCTGTTGCGTTAAGACTATTCTTTGGAAAATTGGTAATTTATTCCCTACTTATTTCTTTTTGAATCGGTTAATACTATATGATATATTCTATACTATATTCTTAATGACATGAAATATATTGAAACTTTACCTTCTTCACGGTAAAAGTTCAGTGCTTAATATTAAATCATAACACAACTCCCCTCATATTCGGAATAAAAATCTCGTTTTGGTAGAGCTACGGGCCAAGTCACGCCATCGGAATTGAATTCAATGCGGGGATGTCCCCGCTTCAGGTTCTAACAGCTTCATATAAGTCTCTTGTCGTATGTTATTCAAGTGTTATATTTCTTACCAGATTCCGTTGAGTTGCTCTTAAGAAACTTTATTCTGAAGTGTAATGTGTCCTTTACAATTTGCCTTTTTAACAAACTAGTGTCTTCATGTCAAATTGTTGGCAAGTGCAATATAATAACCAGATGTCACTTTAAGTTACACTATCGCCAAATTGAAGTTTTTCTTAAGAAGATTCAGGTCAGAAATTTATAAACTTCTCTGAAATTATTGTGTGGTACACCTATATAACGGATAGCGTAATCAGTTCACTTTTTAATATTTATACAGAGTGTTTGGTACTACATTTACACACCCTATCAAACCGAAACCTACCCATGTCAATATGGACATATAAATACTAATGTGTAAAATTAAGTGTGTAAAATTAAAAATTGTTAAATTATTTTAACATTTCTCATCCATTTCATTGTACTGACCGAAATATTTGTATGGAGACGTTTGTAAATAGGTTTACAATTTTTAACTTGTATAGAATATTACGTGAACATAGAGATGTCAACGATCAAATACCATGTGGATGAAAAAGTGCAACTCATTTTTTTTTATAAATTATTATTTCCTTTTATTAAAGTCTTTTTGACACCCATATTAAAAAAATTCAAGAAATATCTTATTCGCCATATTGAAATTATTACATAATTGAGTATTGCGCTTTGTATTGTCACTAAAAATGTATGCAAAATTTAAACTTAATTGGAAATCAAATTTTGATGGACAACTTGCATACATACGAACAGAGCGAGTTGACATAAAGCTTTTAAAAAGAAAAAGAGACAGAAGTTCCCTACCGTTGTACAGATGCAAAGGATTGCGTATTTCTATACAAGTATTCTTTACATTCCACCATAGAGTACTAGGCACAGACTAGCCAAGAAATTCGAATGTAGAGTCTTCCAAAGAAAATCTTATCAAAACATTAATTCAAACTACAGAGATGGCTAACAAACCGAATGTATACCGGTGTCTGAAATACTTCTGCTGCAAATAAATTTAATAAATTTCTCTTTGATGAAACAGTAAAACAATTAACTTCGCATTGCGTCAAAGAAAAAGTAATATTGTACATTTCTTTGCAGTTAAGTAATTTTTATATCTCTTTCTGGAGTTTGCTTCGTTGGTTAACATGTGTTGGTTGTAAATATAAAGGTGTCTATAGTGTGTGGTTCTACTAGTTTGACGACTTTGGCCAGGTGGAGTATTCCTACCAACAGGCTTCTCAACCAGGGGTCCCAGGTTCCACAAACATTTGTTGGGGTCGTGGTTGTTTTTGAAATTATCATATATTCATAACTACTACAGTAACTACCGAAACTGATTTTGACATTGCCATTTAAATACTTCGGTCCTATCAAAACATATTGTAAAATAGCTCAGTAATCATATTGTACTCTTTAATAAATGCAATGCTTTAAATAAAAATTTCGTTATTTTTTTATTTCACTGTCTCACCTTGTTGAACTTTTTCATTTTTCTTAATACAATTTTTTGATTAATTTCTTTCTTTGAGCCAATGTTTAAATCTCATCCTCACGTTAAGTTGGCAAATATCCAAGATATACTGTAGAAAATAGATGCGAAATAGCACGGATAATTTGCTTTTTTGGTGTTGAATGAAATACTAAGTTAAAAAATCGTTTTTTTATTTTAATATAAGTGTGATTTTTATACAACCTTATCCCTCCCTCTCCTTTCCTACTCAGGAGTACGCGTGCTGATCTACGGAGTCATTCTTACACTATCGTACAGCTAGAGCGTGGAATTCCTTATCAGTACACATATGAAGGAGGAATCCTTCATACAGCATGGCTTCCTTTAAAAGAGGCGTTAAAAAACTTTTTAACCCTGCAAGTATGTCGCATGCTTCACTAGCTCTCTTCACATATGGATTCCTCTACTGTTTATCATCAGGTGGTGTCGAGTCATTTGCTGAGCTGTGAAACCTTAGTATAAGTGCCTAAAGACTGCATACTATCTAAAATCTGGATGTGTTCAAATTAATGCAATAAGAAAATGATGTATGTTAAAAGCATCATTGTAATAAAGATTGTTGTTATTATCATTGAATATTACTTTAGTATATTTCCTCTTTCAGTTAAAAGTTTTTCATACTAACATTGAATGCTAAGATATTTTACATTTATATATTAAATTTATTTGCTTTTGTTTTCAATAGTCTACGACTCTTATAATTTTTTATGGCGATGCAGAGTAAGTACCTATTAACTTATAATTCGCAGATTGTACATAACCTATTTGTACAAGAGGGAGAGGAGGCGAGGGATCTTTAGTATTTACAATAAAAAATTTCTATACGATTCTCACATAAGAAATAGCTATTCTAAGTTCTTCATGAATTATTAATCTGTGATGTTGTTAGCTGTCGAGGGGCTATAACTGGTCAACAGAATTGTTTGACTTATGCAGGAACCGGTATTTACCGAAAACCATTTAAATTACCAAAAACGCTTGTTAAGTTACGTTATAACTGATTCTCGTTATTTTTCGAGCATTGATTTAAATACCGTAATTCGTAAGGTTAATTTTATGATTGTATATATAGTCTCAATGCTTTTTATATAGAATCGAATGACCACAGATTCATTTTGGACTCATTCTTTTCATATTACCAAAAGCCTTTAATAACGAGCTTAACACACAGAAGCTCGTTATTATAAACAGCCACGCATCGGATGTTTTTTTTATATATACAAAGCACACCAAATGACTCGACACCACCTGATGATAAGCAGTAGACGAGTCCATATGTGAAGATAGCTAGTGAAGCATGTAACATACTGCCCTAGCCACCCTCACCTTGCCGACCCAAAAAGTGCCTTTTCACGCTTCTTTTAAAGGAACCCATGTTATAAGAAGGAGGGAATACGTGTGCTGGTAAGGAATTCCATGCTCTAGTTGTACAACAGAGAAAGGAGTCACTAAATCTCTTAATATGTAAAGTAGACGTGGCTACAGTGACTACAGTGTGCAAATCAGTTGTTAAATCGAAATCGGAAATATCAATTAATTTAAGTGACATTTTGGCCAATATGAGATTTCTACCTTCAGAATTATTATTATTCTTCATAATTACTCCTTGGAATGAAAAACATAACATTTTAATACCTTTAAAAATGTCCTTCTTGCTACAAAATTTTCTAGAAATCTTAGAACGAGTTTTGCTAAATTAAAACTCGTAAGCCGCCACGTTTTCCTCAATTTGGCATCTATAACATGAAATATGGGGAAAATCTAAAAATATTATTCTTGAAACCGAATAAATTCGTCTTTCTATAAAAAAAAACACGTTTCACTTACGAACTAAAAAGGAGAAAATATTTTTTTCTGAAAACCCATACAAATATTGTAAGTAAAAAATCGGATTTCATGTAAATAAGCAAATAGTTTATAACGTAAACCTTGTGCCGCAACAGCAAAAGAAAATAATCGCAACAAGTAAAACATGTAAATATGTAACATATTTGAATAAACATAAGACTTAAATTAAATTAATTACATAGAGGTACTTCAATTCAACATTAAATTTTGACGTTAAAACTAAAAAGATTAGTTATATAGAAGAAGTACTATGAAACTTATCTGTTTATAATTTTTTTACCTTTAAGACTAAAGGCTTACGGCTTTTTTGCCTAAACACTCCGAGGTTATATGAGAACAAAATGTCTGGTACCCAAAGATAGGACGCTAAAGTAGAGTGACCGTCAGTAAAATTGGCGAGCCGTAATGGAAATTTTACTGTCTCATAAAATACCACGTGTTGATACCCAGAAAATATATAATGGCCGTAAATATATCTCGTGAGGAAGTGCTTAAGGAATTACCAAAGCTTCAATAGTAACAACGACGGGTAAGAAGCAATTTATGGTAAAAAAATATTAAGTATTTTCTGAAAAGTTTATGGTCACCTGGATTTATACAAACCATAATCTTGAAGCAGCCGTATTAAGCATCTTAAGTATATTATATATATATATTACGCGGGAATATATATATATATATATAATGAGTTCAATTTAAAATAAGGTAGTTCAATAGACATTGTTTCTTGGATCACTATAATAATGAACCTAATTCCTTTGTCGGTTTCAAGATAGTCCCGCTTTACATATCAAGATCAAACCATGTTTGTTGTTTACTAAATTATGAATATAAGCTTATTTCGTTATGCATAAATAATAATTAATTTGATGGCTTAGTATTCTGTTTATTTCTTGAATATTCATGAATCAAAAACTTCGAACACCTTATTGGAATTATAATAATTACGCTTATCAGAGAATTTGATAATTAATTGACAATTTAAATGATATTTTTTAGGCATGATTATGTTAAGTGTAAAGATAGTGAAGCATTATTTATGAGGTAAATTTTCCACATGCATTCTGTAACCTCGTGCGTTACAGCAGGAGCTGCGCTCGTAGAACGTATGCAAATGTGTATGTTAATTATTAATTCGTGTGAACACTTAAAATTACCATAGGAACTGGGGAAAAATATTAAATAATATTTTCTTGCGCTTAGTTTTATGGTAATTTTCTTTTACATATCAGACTCGGTGGCATAGTGAGTAAGTGATTAATTAACCTGCTTTAGCGATAAAATACAAATATATATATAAGAAAAATGATGAATTGATAAATGGGGTAGTATAGGAACTCTAAGGTCCCAAATGGAAATTTATTTGTTCTTGTATATACAAAAAATGGCTTGTCAGATCTAAATTATAGTGTTTATATCGTTTTGTAAGGTATAATTGGTGGTTTGAACAGAAAAATAAAAATTGAAAATTTAGCGGGAAAAATGATATTCAATACTGTTATATCGTCGCTGCTTCGTATTAATCTTAATAGATGGCGTTCAAAGCAGACCTGTAGATGACCTCAAAGTAATCCAGTGAGTTATTATGTGACTTTAACCTCTATTGAAACCTGTCAATTGAAAGCGAGCTCCACTCGGACTCTTCAATCAAAGAACACTCCACCAACCCATGGTCCTGCCTACCTTGCGGCATACGGACCGAATCACGGGAGAGCGCGAGGGTACTTGCATAGGGCTCTTTCCTCTTTCCCCTTCCTTCTCAATCAAAGAACTAATTAAACTACTTTGATACTACTTAAAACCAAACAATGCTGTTAACAATATTGTTATGGGGGCAGAATTAGGTTAAATGGTGGTAGTTAACCAGGCGGTTTTAGAAAAAACCCTACCACTAACCAAATCAAGCAAAAAGTTCACAAATCAGCTTAGTCACTTGATGTGAAGTTATTCTTTGGACAGTAAGCAGACTAACTGAGTAATTTTAAACAGAACATGAAAGTAATTTAGAGGGATGTTTGTATTCATAACTGACAAGGCAATGAGAATGATATAAGCCGCATTACGACATTAAACGTCACTCCATCTACGCGTCTTCTGAATAAACATTTACCCTTTAATCCAGGGCTGGCAAAGTGGAAGGTAAAATAGAATTTAACTAAACAGCGCTCAGTTAAAGCGCTGTATTAGCTGATCTGGATGTCCGGTATTCAATTCCTAATGGAGACAGAAATTCTGCTCATTTAGATTCGAGATAGCGCTTTTTCTAGCTTCACCTGGCTCTCTACTGCCTTCTTACTTAAACCTTTCGCCATAGCAAATGTTAAAAATATGTTGTTAATAGTCAATCTCTCTGTAGTTATGGAATTCTTTTTTTTTTGTTGTGACGCTGAGGAGAAGCTCTACCAGCCGATCCCCTAACCTCTGGGGAAGAGGAAGAGGGAGGTGTGTGGGGCTCTCACCCACTAAACTCCTCAGCGACGCACCTACCTAGCCGCTTTCCATCGACAACACGGGATGGCCCGAAGACATTTCGCCGTAGTCTAGTTATGGAATCCTAGTGTAACTGGCTTACATCTTCGGTCTTATCGTCACTTACCATCAGGTTAAATGAAGGCTACAAGCTACCTTGTTAAGCATGTTACCAAATAAACTCAGTAAATCTTAATCCTACTATCAACTAACTTTTAAATTAGGTCCATTAAATGTAGATTACATTTAATACGTTTTTAAAGCTGTGGTAATTATTTGACTGTTATAACTGTATTACGTTCGCTAGGATATTGGTAAATAACAACATGTGGTAGGTTTTAAAATATTTTAGTAGCATTTTACTTTAGTATTTATTTGGTTGGCAATTAGTGCAAGCGATCGGTGGTTTGATTCAGAAGGTCATTCCATGCCGGAGGCAGCGGATACTCGACACGTACTAATAATTTTAAAACATTTTAAATTTATTTGACGCTTTTGACGCTTTTGCCGTGAATAAACTTAACTTTTCATCTTTTACGCAGCGCACGCAACTAAAGCTATGAATGTTTTTTTCACAGCTTTTTTGCGTGCGAAAGAGAAGAAAATATTCTTCTCTTTTGCATCATTAACGCTCAGGTCCTATTGGACTTGATGTCTTTTTATTTATTTATCAAGAAAACCAACAAGATAAATAGTTATAAAAAACAATTTAAGGAACAAATTCAGTTAATATCTAGTTCCATCTTAAAGGTTTCCGGCATGCAACGTGGATTAGAATTTACTTAACAAAACTATGGTGACTACTGATGATGTATATGATGATGACAGCATATCTCTCTTCTATCTTAGTCATACTAATGTACACACGTTTAATATTTAATAGTTTTTTTCAATCTATAATTTAATTTTAAAAAGCCCTCGGGTTGTAGCAGAATATCAGTGCTTTGTTCACATCCCGATGTGTACAAAATTAGTCACTGAGTTGCGACCCTTTTGCACTTCTGCAGCGCACACAAAGGTCTTTAATACCTTATTATAAAATGTTTGTCTTTTAATCTATGTACTGTCTGGATGGATTGTGTGTGATGTAGAAATGGAAATAAATGTTTTATCTATCTATCTATCTACTACTGTAAATTTTACGCAAATTACTTGAGGTTCTTACAAAGCATTACATAGCCTATAGCCTTCCTCGATAAATGGTCTATCCAATACAAAAATCAATTTGAATCAGAATTATAATATTAAGATCGAAAATAGTTTAACATTATTACGTTTTTTAAAAACTAAAATAGTTTTTCATATTGGAAAAAGAAAATGTACCATATTTAAAAATCGATAGTTTTAAAATTTAAAAATCTGTAGCATTTTCAGTTATGTCAAAAAAAAAGTCAAAAATATCTTTACTTAAATAGACTCATTTACTAAGTTCTTTTAAATCGTCACAACATGGAATATGTATGAGAAAAACAAATAAATGTAATTAAAGGTAATAGTGATAACTTAAACCAGGCATTTAAAAAGAATTTAAAGATGTATTAAATAAAACTAGTACACACAGTTACTAACACTAGTATGCACATTCCCAATTAACCCTACTACCGCTTTGACGAATTGGTAGCTGCAGAGAAGAAGCGGCGCAAGAAACTTTCAGCCTGTAGTAATTATAATGACATTTACAAATTACCTATGTCATTGTGTATTAGTATTACCCAGTTATAGAATTTAAATATGTATCAAATGAAACAATTCAAACTTTTATTGTGTGTCAGCAAAACGCTCGAGTATGGAAGACAGACGAGACGAGATTATTTTCATTCGCATCGCATAATAATGCGTTAATAAACATAATCTTTTGAAATTGGATTCATTTATCATAAATACATTTTCAAACGATTCAGATTCCAATCAAAATGTAATAACTATGTTTATAGTAGTTAACTAAAACAATTTGAATAACGCGAAATCGTATAATGGCAACCCTAATTTAACACCTCCGAAGACGGAGCCTTTCATTATCCATTTAATAATGAGGTTCGTGTGGCATTAGTCAAGGCGTTATATTTGCTTGGAGAACAAAATTATTGTTGATATTAAATTCTCTGAAAATATTCATCTTAAATATTAAAAGAGATAATGTCGATAATAATATTCTTTTCCTTTTTTTTAATTGGGTAGCAACACTACAATGTTGTTTATCACACCTTGCCATAGGTTCAGATATTAATAATCTTGGCAGTGGTCTTAGATGAGGAAGAATACTAATTTTTCTTTTTCAATTCACACTGTACAGTTTAATTCGTTTTCGACATAGGAATAATTAGCGATTAATGTTGCTCGCTATGCAATTATTACAATTCTGTTGTGTACTGACTATTTAATTAAGGTTATGCGAATAACCACTTTCATTCCTATTCGTAATTCGAGAGGGGGTAGAATAACTTTTTTATATACGTCATAAGTTGACATTTAAATGTAACATTAAATGTTGACCTATTTTATATGGCTTTTTACCACCATCCACAGCTGACTTTGACTGGACAGTTTTTTTGTGAAGGCCTATTTGATTTAACTAATTACAAATGTAAGCTTTTTATTAATGAAATTGTACTCACTAAACTAAAATAAATTATTGAGTATAATAACCGAATGCATCAATAATTTTTTGATTAGTCATAATTATATGAATTGGCAAACGTGACTGAAAATGGATGAATTATGCTGACCTAGTTATAATTATCAGCTATTTAAAAACATAATACTATTAATTTATTTAAAATTTCTTCTTCCAAGTATTCTTCGCTTACGTCCTAGACACAGACACATGCACGCAGTCATACAAACAAACACATACACACGCACACATGCACTTTTTGTTTTTATTTATTTATTAAATAATTCTTAAATTTGCATCCATTTTTTGTTTTACCAACTGTTGGTACTTGTATATTTAGTTTTACATTATCAGTAATGTAGAAATAAAACAAATCTATAATTTTTATTTGAGATACATTGTTTAAACCAATGAACGAAACTGGATTACGAAAGTAAGTAAAAATTAATAACCATATTTCCAAAAGAATAGACTCAAACCATTTTTCTTAAAGTCTATTAATAAATGCCACCCCAAATATAAGCTGCTCAGATATCTAAACGACATTGCTTCCAAGAGACGACGGTCTCGGCGCCATTGACTAAAGAATAAACTTTAGCTACATGGTCCATTTGCTGAGTTACAGTTGCGAACTATCGGCAAGAATTTAAAACAGAAGGTTCGAGAAAGAGAGAATATAACTTTGTATTGATATGAAGTATACCTGTCTACTTAGGCAGATGTTACGGGTTAGGATCGCGGTAGTTACAGATATTTGTATGATAATTACATATATAGGAATCATACATTTTTGTATGTATATGTAGCTTGTTACAAAATAAACGTGATAACATAACATATTAATGATATTTTGATTGTGTAAATTAATTAATGTTTTTCATATTAATAAAGTATATTAATTCATATTTCCGAATATAACAGCTCTATCTCATAAGCGATTTATATGAGAGAGAAGACACACTATATTTATATAAATTCTTCTTGTATAATTTGGGTAAATTTAAGGCTATATTTTGAGTATCTATTTATAAAAAATCTTAATATTAATAATTAACATGATACTGAACTAGAACACCTAATGCTTTTTCAAATCCAAAAATTGTCAAAATTATCTAGCACAAGCTATATTACATACTTATCAATAGTATCTTGAAGCTATACGATACTCTGCACACTTGCGAAAATAGATCAATATGGCACTTATTTTTTGATTACACTGTAAAACAAAACATATATGTTTGTAATACTAATACACAATGACATAGGTAATATGTAAATGTCATTATAAATACTAAAGGCTGAAAGTTTCTTGCGCCGCTTCTTCTCTGCAGCTACCAATTCGTCAAAGCGGTAGTAGGGTTAATTGGGAATGTGCATACTAGTGCTAGTAACTGTGTGTACTAGTTTTATTTAATACATCTTTAAATTCTATAACTGGGACAATTTGTAAATACCCGGTTAATACCCACTTAAAGTTATCACTATTACCTTTAATTACATTTGTTTATTTTTCTTATACATATTCCCGTTATGACGATTTAAAAGAACGTAGGAAATGAGTCTATTTAAATAAAAATATTTTTGACTTTTGACTTTTGATTGGTCAAAGCATAGATTTCACCAAAGTGAAGTCACGATCCACGTGTCTGTGGAATGCGCGGCAATGACGTTTAGGCGGTTGTATAGCCTTTCTTTTAATTCATTTATACTGGCATAGAGGTATATATGTTGCAACAAGTATAATAAGCAAATGCTATCTTTGAATTAATTAATTAATTATATCTGATCACAAAATACACAACGCTGCTGTGAACTTTCCCAAGAATACTTAATTACGACCTTATTCACAAATACGCACCTTATCAAATTAAATTTGATAATCAACCTTTGAAAACGGACGACATCTATGTTTCAGGTAATTTTATTTATTAAAACCTTGGAATATCTACTAGGTGGCTCTCGGGTTCCATTTACTTCAAAATTTCCTTTTAACACATCTTGAATGGGAGATTATTAGCAAAGATGAAAGAGATCGATAAGATTTTCTTCGGATTAAATATAAATAACCTGGATTTCCTGAGGATCTTGTTTGTAATAAATTTCATTTAACTCGTAATATTTTATTTCAAGTTTGAGCGGAGTCAGATAAAGGAGAACAATACAAATTTAGATTGAAAGTACGGAAATCTCTTGTGACTTTTAGGAAATTCTTGGGACGGTTTTTACAGAGGCGGGTACAATTTACTTTTATTTATTTAGCATATAATCACTCTACAAATATCAAGATGTTGTAAATCTGTTGATAAGGTGACAAGGTGTTTGTACGCTTCACTGTGGTGATACTATTGTACAGTTCCGATATCCTGATAATTCTGTTGTTTTTCTTAGCATGTATTAGTCCGTTCATTTTTTCTTTTTTCATCTATACAAAGAAGTTTTTTGTTTAAAGTTGTCTTAGCTTTTTCAAGAGATTTTTTTTCATTTATAATTAGTTATTTTTAGAAAAACAAATTAGTTTTTAAACAAATAAGGTTTTTCCTTAAAAATATGTTAAACCTATTTGGTTTCCAACACACACTCTGCACATATTATTATTATTATATTTGATGTAACATTTATAATTACTTGTATAATGATATCTAATAGATTGATAATTACATTTGGAATGTTTTTGACATGTAAAAAAATTTGTCATGAAAATATTTATATAGTGATGTTGACTGTTGACTGATTTGAATATACAAAAAAATTAATTTGCATGTATACTAATGCTGACATGGCTGCTCTAAAGTAAATTATTAGATCATTTTATAACAGTATACTCATATATGTAAATAATGGATTGAATAATTTTCTTTTCAATTTTCCATGCCTTGAACTAAAATTTTTGAAACAAAATAAATAATAATAATCTAAAATAATAAGATCAAAAAGAATAATGAAATAATTGTATCATAATTTAAATATATATACAAAACATATAAATATATATATAGTCTTATAAAGTGGCTAGGAATTTATTTTTTTGAAATTATAACAACTGCAATAAAATTATTTTTAATTAGAAATTAACAGAACAAAATTTAAACATGTGGGCTAAAATAACAAAAACAGTGTAACAGAAAATGTGTGATCGCTCGACGAAGGCTAGGCGCAGAGGAAGAGGCTCGCGCCGGGTTGCAATGCCTTATATAGTGTTCGGAGGTGAAAGAAATAATTCCACCCTCATACTTCTTATCTAATAATAGTTTAATAATTAAATAATAATATCAATAATAATAACCATAATATTTTTTAGTTCAGTATTTTTTATAAAAAGCTCAGCGGATTACTTGACACCACCTGATGATAAGCAATAGTAGTATAGAGTCCCCATATGCGAAGATACCAAGTGCAGCATACGACAAACTGCCCTAGCCACTTCCACCATGCCGGCCCTAAAAGTGCTTTCAGTTTTAGTTGTTGGCTCTTTATTATAGACTATTTTACATTTCCTTATATATGAGCTTGTGTTAGGAAGTCTGAAGCGAGAAGCGGTAATTCCAACATCAATTAAGTTAAACAAGCCTTTAAATACTCCAGAGACTTATAAGGATAAAGCAAACAAAGCTAAATTGGAAATTTAATTACTTAATCTTGGAGTTTATCTTGCGATCAAAACTTCCATTACGGAAGCTTTTAAATCAACGCCGCATAGGTCGTCTGTTATGTCAGTTCCATACTACCAGCTATCTGTTTTGATTCGATTATGAAATCTGTAAACGTAGACGACAATTGCCATTCCATGAATTTGGTTTCGACAAAACAACTTTACCTGATTTAACTTGCATAACAAAAGTAATTTATCATTTACACTAATTGCGACTACTAAATATACTACAATGGCTTAGATGGATTATTATTTTAAATGTATCGAAGTAAGATAGATTTTTAATAGACGCAAAGGAGAATATTCTCAATCCAATTGATATACAATTTAATTCAGTTTGGCCCAGTTTTTATTTTATGACCTATTAACTAGGATGATATAATTTTTACAGTACAAAGGTGTACTACTTAATAATTAATTTCGTTAAGAAATAAGCAGATCCCATGTGCTTATTTAACAATTAGTTCATTGTATTTAATTTGGTTAGAGAACTTTAAGCAAGAAAATGGTTCATCTGATGGTAATGGTAACCAACGTCTGATGACACAGAAATATCAAGAATTCACTTGCAAGATGTGTCTACATTCTGGGGACAAGAATTTTTAAGAGGCAGCTATGTAATGTTTAAAAGAAATGCAGTAAATCCCACATACATTCTATACAATTGAAATTTAAGTAAACGATTCTTTGTATATTTCACTAAAACCGGTCTTAAACAAAAACTCAATTAATTAGATTATATTCGATGATTTTATATCTAAATGGTGCTTCTAAGAATTTCGCTTGTCTTCTTACTTGACGAACTATATGCCTAAAAATACTCCTAATCGGTTGTTGTATAATAAATTAATTAATAACTAAACAGAATTTTAAAAACGAAATTTAATTTTGTGGATTTGACGGAGATCAAGGGATCGGTTCTACAATTTCTAATGTCATCCAACGTAAAATCAATTCTTAAATTGACTGATCTTACGTGTGATACAAATAGGTAAAAGAATATGATCTCTGGCGTAACTACCACCTGCCCTTTACTCTGAAAGATACCGTATACGTAACAATAAAAGGTTACAGTTAACATGGAAACTGACCTCTTGAAGTGTGTACCGAAAGATCTCGTGCATATTCCTGTACCACTTGACGGAGTGCAGAAGCGGATCGTGTGGCTGTTTCTCGAACTGGCAGCTAAGGTCAGCCTCACGCCTTGGATCCAAATAACGAGGCACCTCCAGAGACGTTATCACGTAAGATGTGCTGCGAGCTGAAACAATCACAAATATACTATTAAGCACGGAGACTTTTATTTAAAAAATTTAAAGAATATATTAATTCTCACTTTTGTTCAATCAGTTTAAGACACATAATTCAAACCTCAAACTCATAACAGCGGGAACCGCCATCCATAAGTGGTTTGAAAGTAACACAACGACTGTAAAAGAAGATTCTGCGGCTCATCTGATATCGAACGCGGAGAGGAACACTAACCTCACCATTACCGACTACAACCGTAATATGGCCATTAAAAATGGGGGCGAGAAGGTAAGGGATACTATCATCGCATTGCTCGATTAGAAATCCCGCTTTGCCCCAACTACAAAACCTACGAACATCTATCGATGACGTGATAGGGCGGTATCAACATTAAACGCAGACTAGTTCTGCATCTGCCGAACAATTGTGTTTTAGGAATAAGTTTGAACAATATTTATATATAACATTACAATAAAAAAATAACTCAGCATATGCGTGTTCAACCATTGAAAATTTAATAGAGCTAATATTAATCATAAGTGAAATTAATTAAAGCATTAGGAGCGAAATTAAAACACAATTAACATACTCATTTAGTAAACTAAAAAAGGGCGGACTCTTTGGTCCCTTGTCATTAGTAAAAAAATGTTAAATGGACGATGTATGTTTGTGTCTTTTTGCATTCATACAACTTTTAATTCCAAAAGTAGAATTATTTTCATTCCTTATGCGAGTTTTCCTTAAACTCGTTAAGATCCGTAAGCTCACTGTGTGACACAGAATTTCAATTACGTGTAATCAATGTAATTAAATAGATTTTGATTAATTCTAAAACGATAGTATAGAGTACATGTATTCTAATCCTAAGCTAAGATACACAAATCCTTGTATTATGTAACTAAGGAACTATGAGAGCCTTGCAAATACTTAATGTACTACGTCAAGTATTATATAGGGAGTGTACTGAAAAAATTAAAGAGATAATTTCATCTGATATCATCACACACGTCTTGGTGACGATGCAAGAATGAAATTATTACTTATGCTAAGTTCTCCTGCTATAACATTTAAGGTAGATAGATCTAGATTCGAGGGAGATTTTTTCGTCAAATTTGGGAAACTGGTTTAAACTATTACGTCAGAAATTTTTCAATGTAATAAAATGAAAATCTTCAACCATTCTTTGTAATCACAAAAGAAACACGCATTTGAAACGAATTACCCTACTACGGTGACTCTGGACAAATCTAGAAAAGATAAAAGTTAAGTTTTCAATTAACCAAATTGTGATATAAAAAAGAATTATGAAGATCAGAAATATCAACATTGTTTAGTCGATTCACAATATATTGCAGTGAGTACATCGATCAAAGCTATAACTGTTGACAGTTATCATATCAGTAAAGAAAGCGCTCATTTTGTAATACAACTGTATTGTGTAATCAAATGTAGAACAAAATGGAGCTATTGGGGACGAAGGCAATTTTCAAGAAACGATTGATATTAAAACTCAGCACGAAATTATGGCAGGAGTTTAATAGAATTATAAAATTTAAACTATGGCTGCACGAGCGCTGAAATATCCTAGCTATAAACGTTGTCATAACCTTAAAATCACAAAAGACAAATCGATTTAGCTCAGGCTTAGTTAAAAACTTTTAAAACTGATTACATTAAGCTAATAATGATACCGATAACTTGTTTGGAACCCTTATTATAAAACTCAATATCTCGAAAGCCGAAAATATAACTGCAATTAACGGAGATTTCATACAATCGCTGGAAGAAAAAGTGATCACATTTAAAGCTCACGATCTGAGTGAAAAGTATCGACTTGAAAACGAGTTAATAGCCTCTTTTTGAACTCACACAGTACAATGTCCCACTTCAAATAAGGCAAGGCGTACCTACAGAAATTCGGGAATATATTTGAAGTTCTACAACAAATACGACATTTGATGAGACATATTTGTCATGCTACTAAATGGAGTTTAGTACCTCGCTCGACATTCTCTTTCTCTCTCTTATTCTATAGGTTACTTAGGGAGAGTAAATAAAACGGCCATCGCAACATCCCTTTCAAAATTATGAGCTGCTCTCACATTTGGCCGCCATATCTGGGACAAATACTTCCCCTTAAATGTCGTACTCGATACTAAATTTAACATTATAAAACATGTAAACCTTTCAAAATTCTGCATCAACATTCTAGCTGTTAGCTAAGATTTGTATACACCTTATGTTCTCAATAATTGTAATCTAAAAAATTACAACAGTTTCATTTTATTATTGATTTGAAGTGAATCGAAATTTCCAGTCATATTCGATGTCATGTAATGATGTCATGATGTCTTAATTGGTAACATAAATAATTACATAGCCCTTATTGTTTTTCTTATGACTGTACTGTTCGACAGTTCATGACAGTAATAGTCTAAATTCTAATGACGTTACTAAAACAATAGAAAATAAATTCTGTTTCTCTATTAGCATTATTAATAAAAAACTTCGAGATACCATTAAAACTATAACAGATAAAATTCCCAATAACCCCAACTCCAACAGCGAATACAAAATAAAAAAACTATTTTGAACTTATTTGTCATAACACCCTTACAGATACATTGTAAGTTTATCGGCAGGTTGAATAAAAGGCGGCGAGAAATATTCCTACAAAAATATACCTCTGAATCCCAGCTTTCACAAGTGAGAACAGTTAACAACGTAGCTAGCGAACTTTATGGTCCTAATAACGAAGTCTAATTCAATTGAAAAAGAGTCGTTTTCGTTTGGCAATGTTTTGCTAGCTCGTTCTCGTGCTGTACAGGATTGGGGCGTAAAACTCATTGGACTTTTGAAAAAGTTCCTCCCTCCGTTAAGGGCGATAATGGAGCTTATATTAGGGGCAAGTCTTAAACTTCAAATATATTTGTATGATGTTAAGAATTCGGTTTTTCTGCTGAAATAACCTGTATATTATTAAATTTTTAATAAGTTAAAATATTCCTGGTTCATTATTGGACAAAGACCAAAGATTATTTCTAACTTATTCTCTTTTGTCCGATAGAAAACTGTCAATACATGGAGCCCTTCCGCAAAAAAGTGCAGTTTTCTAACTTGGTTAAAGAAAACAGAAGGTATTTTTATAGGTTAGCATCATGGCATAGTCTGATGAATATGTTTGCTACGAGCTACGAATAAGTTGAACTTGAGAAGATCTTTCTAGAAAAATATTCCCTAAGCAGTTTCTTATGCACCTGGCGGCCTTTCAGGGCCTCAATGTTCACCATGTCTTGAACTGATATAAGGTCCAACTGCTATAGGCATTATATATGTAATTCGCATCTTAGGAATTCTCTCCTCAGGGGCTCACTTCTGGGCGATGAGGTACCTGGACTGCCTTTCCAAGTCGTCGAGGTTTTCTGATTTCTCGGTGGTCATGAGAGTGGTACTCTAACGATTATTCACTCTGTGTTCGATGAGCCCTAACATACGTTAGTAAATTTATTTCTGCTATTCCCCTTTTTAATTCGTATGCTTCGATGATTATCATGTGCTTGACAAAATTAAATATTAAGGCCTCATAAAGAATACTGAGTCAGTGACCGCATTCTTCACGATTTGAAAATGTTAAATTTCCGAAGCAAAAACCCTTTTTAGCTGTCTACAATAGCATTAAATTCTCATTTGTTTCCCGCAAAGTAATAATAATGTCACCCTTTAGTTCTGCTGGTAATAACATTTTTTATACAAAATGCTATCAAAATGTAAAGATATAAAATAAAGCTTCATAAACGTTTATGACACTACATTATTGTTGTTATTTGAGATAGTGTATAACATTTTTCTAACTAACGTTTTCGTGACAATTGTACACAAAGAGCTCTAAGCCCATTGCGTGACAATAAATAACAGTTTTTACTGGTCATAGCAATCATTTAAATTATAAATATCACCTGTGATGTTTGCAAATATTTTAAAGAAAAGTTCGTACATACCATAAAGACCTCCACCAGATATCCAGATCGCGCGTTCATCTTGCAAAAAATGTAGCGAATCTATGAATAAATTACTAAATAAAGAATTTTGTCATGACCACAATTATTTTGTTACTTGTGAGTAAATTGACATCCTTTGATTCCTGGCTGACTTAGTTTATTGTAGATTTTTCTAGAACTTACGAGAAATGGTCGCATATGTATGCAAGCTTAAAAGCAGTATCTAATTAGCTTTAAATATATCAGTAAAAATAAGATGTCTTCTTTTCTCAAGAAAACGCAAAATGTTATTGCTTTATTACTGTGTAAACTTCAAAAACTTTGTAGCTTAACTTTCTACGCTTCAGATATCTTCAATAGATTTAATTTTCTTGTAAACACAGGCATAGGTAGTTACAGTACCCTCGGGAGTTCCCCCATTTATTTCGATCCCATTTTAACATTGTTTGCTGCTTCGTCGGATGTACATGTACAATCTAAACAGTCAAGGTAAGTAGAAAGTTGAGGTACAGAAATGAAAAACCTGTCATTTCTGTAGCTCAACTTTCTAAATTTTTTTTGCATATAACGTTTTGATAGTCGATACCAAAAGAGAATTGAATAAGCATAGATTCATACGTTTACGATTTTTACGTTTAGTTGATTGTAGATGTTTCTTAAAGAAGCTTGGCAAATAATCGTTCAGCTTAATAGTAAGACAATAAGTGTTGAAATCCTTTGAAACCCTGTAAAATCCAAAGGAGTTTTGTAAGCATGGGAAACGAATCCCCTGCCTTCCTAGCTTTTTCAAAATTATCTTCTTTTGTCAAGGCTTTTGTCTGAAATAATGTAATTTATTTTAATTAGGGTTAAATCCTTATATTAGGTCAGGGAAAAAGTATTTTCGCATATAGTAAATATTGTAATAAAATATATTTGGCTGTACTATTTGTATCTGGCTTGTTTTCATGATATTAAATAGGTGACTTTTCAAAAAAGAATCAAATTAGGAATATCTTGTTTCCCACTATTTTTCATTTGTTTTTTTTAGTCAAACTGAGCGAATAGAATGAAGAAATTAGATACATTTTAAAATTTTATTACAAAAAAGGAAAAAATGCAACGCAAGCCACGACGCACCTGGTCGCTCTATTATGGATAAAATTGACGCTATTTTGGAAAAAATGGAGCAAGATTAGCATTAGGAGGCATATCAGCAGTTATGACATAGCTGAAGAACTGGGATTTGACCACAAAAAAGCTCGATATTTGGGTGCCACGTGAGCTAACTGAAATACCCCTAATACTCATTTGCGATTCTTTATTGACTTTGAAGTTTTTGAAGAGATAACGAGAGAGTCTTACCTGATCCACTTTTCATAACTGGTGATGGAAAGTGGATAACGTTCATACGTGAAACAAACAAGAACGTGTTCAAGAACGTGCGGAAAAGGTCGTGTTCAAAAGTCGGGTAGGATTCACAGACTGTGGTAAAACCTCGGTTAACTCGCAATAAGGTGATGCCGTGTCTATAGTGGGATTGGAAGGGCATTGTTCATTATGAGCTTATACCGCCGGGCAGAACCATCGATTCGGATCTCGACTGCCAACAACTGATGAGATTAAAGCAAGAAGTTGAGAGAAAGTGGCCGGAATTGATTAATAGAAAGGGTGTGGCTTTTGATCATTAAAACGCTAGACCTCATAAATCTTTAGCTACTCTGCAAAAATTAAGAGAGTTTGGCTGAGTGCTGTTAAGGAATCCACCATGTAGCCCTGACCTTGCTCATTCAGATTTCCATTTGTTTCGGTCTCTTCAGAATATTTAGGCAGTGTCAAGTTAATATCAAGAGACGACGGTCAAAACTACTTGCTGCGTTTTTTGATCAGAAGTCCCAAAATTTCTACAGCAACGGGAACATATCCTACAAGATTGCAGAAAGTCTACGAACAAAATGGCACATATATACTGTAATTAAAAGTATATTAACTTTGAAAAAAAAAGTCTTGTATTTTCATATAAAATGCGAAGAAACTTTTTCCCCAACCTATTACGTCCACTTCTGTTTTACTTTGTAAGGTATTAGATCATAAATACGTAGTGTAAAAACACTGTTTCCATCTCATTAATGTGTAGATCAACCGTTCCATATTAAACGAACGTTAGTAGGAAACAGTATCCTTGAATTCGTTACATTACTATGCAAATGTGAAGGTCACACTACTCCGTTTAAATGTTTTTTCGCCTCTCTTACTGTGTAGTTAAAATTTATACAGTATTAGAAGGGTCACTTTGAATATTTTATAAGTACGGATATATGTAATGGACGTGTGACGACGGTTTTCTGAAATCTGAAGATAAATGCACCGTTTCCATAGGTTTTTGGACCAAATCCGGCTCAAAGGGCCATTTATTAGTATTTATAGGTAAGGATCGAGGTTTAAATCATGCAGAAAAGTGTTGAGGTTCATCAAAGAGATTTGCTATAGTGACTATCTCTTTATTTACAAGCAATGTCTTGTCAGGACAGATGGCTGTCATAGATACTACTCAAAGATAATGTAAAATTTAGTCACCAAAAATATTACCACATTCGGTTGGTACAATGATCACTGTAGTAACCGCTTTAGCTAGATCGGCCATCGATTAACACTAATATCATCGTCACCTAATCATCGTCTGGTAGAATGGTTTTATTCCTGATTTGCTTATCCAGAAGTCTCGGGTTCGATCCAGGCAGATATCCATAGATGTTTGATTATTATCTAGTATATATAACATAAGCTCTTTAATTGTATTAATTCACAGGAGTGAGTATGAGAAATACATCATGTCATACCGCTCTAGTTTTAATGTAAATATTATAGAAAACTGATAAACGAGCAAGCCACGCCCTACTCCTTACATCACCACTCAACAAGCAAGTTATCATATTATTATGTGGACCGTTCCCACAACACAGATCAAATCGTCCGATACTTTTGCTTTACTCTTGACCGATTTTACCCTCGTCCTACGCAAACAGCCAAAGTACGATTCATCATTTACAACCGTTTCTGCTATCTCTACTTGCTTTGAACCCTTCTCGCTTGTAGTTATTTACAGCTGTAAACGTAGCCTCCATAATATTCTGGTTATTAAATAGCTGGTTATCGTTTGAACAGCTCACGTAAATACATTTTTATTAAAAAATATATTGTAAAACATTTACCTAAAATTTTTGGATTTGTTCAAGTTCACCAAAACTGTATGCAAATACATAGATGTTACACGAATAGCCTATGTATGTCCCTATACTGGCCTATATACTTGTATTTACATTAGGAGTAGGATTTTGATTAATAACACCATCATTCTAACAAATTTTGCCTGACCCATCC
Organism: Acentria ephemerella; assembly: GCA_943193645.1. Taxonomy (NCBI): domain Eukaryota; kingdom Metazoa; phylum Arthropoda; class Insecta; order Lepidoptera; family Crambidae; genus Acentria; species Acentria ephemerella. Next base: position 701,822 of record OW971886.1, on the reverse strand, counting down.
AGGTAATAACCATGACGAAATATGCTTTGTTCTCATAGCTCCTTGCGAACGAATACATCTGGTTTTTACTATTACTGGTAAAATTAGCGGGGTTTATATAGTTTGTGTAATTCTCTGTCATCTCTACATCTACTTACTCTGCTAATTTACTGTCACAGTCCTTTTTCACGAGTAATTTTTAAATTAGGTTCCCCGTTCACTATTTTAGTGTGTGTTTATAAAGGTATCGAAACACGTTAAATAGCCACAATAATAATAGCACTAAGTTACCGACTTATGGGCACAGAATACGGAATATAACGGACACGTGCAGTACATACTATTTATTAGTCATGTGAAGAAGAGATATATTTATATTAACATACGGATTAATTATCCGTATGTTAATATAAATATTTCGTCATTTATTATAGGCACTTAATAACCATGCTTACAAATTTTTTTTACACAAAAAATTTAGCAAATGAGTCGACACCTGATAAGCAGTGGTTAAGCAGTTGAGGAGTCCATATACTCACATAGCTTGCAGCAGCAGTGCAGCATGCGACACACTGCCTATCCATCTCCACGTAAAAAGTGCTTTTTCACGCCTCTTTTGAAGGTACCCATGTGTTATGAAGGAGGGCATACGAGTGCCGGTAAGAAGAGCAAATGAGCAAGTCCAGGTATTGAACTCATCCTGGGTTGAACACTTATCATCAGGCATATATACTTACTAAGGTATTTTATAATGAAAATAATGTGGATTCATATAAGTTTTTATTTATAGAGACGAAGGAAACATGGGGTGCGTTTCACTTCTTCGTTGACTATTATTATCCTAAGCACGCCAGCGCCCCGTAAAGATTTATATGTATTACTGGCCACATATACCCTTTTTAATGCAACGACACTGCTTGGCAAACAAATAGTAACCTTCTTTAAAAACTAAACACATTTACGTAAAATAAAAACTGTTTTATTATCCATTGATGTCATTGGTACAATATGTGGAATCAGTCAGGTTAACGTTCGTTAATCTTCACATAATTCAGGTTCACATAATCGTCCTAATTTATTATCGAATTTGATTTGAATGTTTCAATCGATCAAATTTTATGTATTTTCTAACTTTTTAATGACTTTTAATTTGAATTATCGTTCGATTGGAAACCACCGGATCATATAAATTGAACTCGCCATTCAGAAGAAATGATTCGTAACCAACTTTTAAGGCAATTTTATTTATACAAAGAAGAAAACGTCTAAGACAAGTTTCAGAGCGTTACGGCTCCAAGTTTCTTGGTAAACTTCTTTTCCAATTATCCTCGGTCCGGTCACACGGAAATGTTTTTTTATTTACTTTGCATGTACCAACCCAGTTTCTAGCGACATGAGTGAGGGAGAAGGGACATCCATCTTTGAGTTTAGTTGTGATTTCACAAAAGCTGAACGCTGGAGTTCATAGTAAACCAGTTAACAAAGTTATTATGAAATAAGAAAGTTGGTTTTGTTGAAATATCGGGAATCGATCGAGGAATGAGAGCTCATTGACGTAGCGGTTCAAGCGTTGTAGATTTGCTTACGAAAACAAAGAAGTTTCTGCATAGTTCGTGGATGGGTCTACCTCTTGTTATTCCAAGCTTCTCCGTGCTTCGGTGCCACGGCTAGCCATTGGACCTCGTTGCTTCGGTAAAACATTGCCTTGAAGCCGCCTTAGGCCAGTACTGTGCTGTTATAGCCCTATTTGTGGTACTTTTTTATATATATAAAGCTCAGCAAATGACTCGACACAACCTGATAATAAGCAGTAGAGGAGTCCATATGTGAAGGACATACTGCCCTAACCACCCTCACCTTGCCGGACCAATGAGTGCTTTTTCACGCCCCTTTTAAAAGAACCCATGTTGTAAGAAGGAGGGAATACTTGGGCTGGTAAGGAATTCCGCGCTAATGTAAGAATACCTGTGCTCTGTAGTGGAACTTAAATACGGTCTGTTGACGATGATGAGAAAGGGGATAATAGTCGAAATGTAGTATACAAACGCTTGAAACACCAAAGTTTAGTAGCTAAGACTATATCGGAAAGCTATATGACATCATTAGACATCAGTCAATATATTAGAAAACCTTCACATACAACCTCAGTATGGTCACTAAAAGGTAGAACGTTGTGCGATTTATTTAATAAGCAAAGGAATTCCTTCTTAAAAATCATATCTGCGAATCCTTGAAGCTTTTTTGTAATCTAATAATATTCTGTACGAATCATATTCAAAGTTAAAAGCAACCTCACGTCAGATGAAAGGTATCTTTAAAGTAGGTATATTGATTGAATTGCGCAAGACAGAACCGTTGGAGCATCGCTTCACATTATTGGTAAATTACCTCAAGGTACGGAGGCCTAATCTTATAATATACGAAATTACTTCAATAAAACTAATATAAGTTTTCATGGTATAAATAAGTAAGGGTTGTAATTATACTGGCTGACGATTAAAAAGTTCTTAAGAAAACCATAGAGTGGGTAACTTTTTCAAAATCGTCGCGTCGAAGCGTCGTTGGCTTAGTTCGTAAGATCATTGTCTTCTGTGCGGGAGGCAGCAGTTCGAATCCCGTCAGATACAATGTGTTTCAAAATTTTGATTTCATATGTACGTTATTGGACGCTTTGACAGTGAAGGAAAATGGCGTGAGGTCTACACACACCTATGAAGTAAATTCTTAGGTTGTGTGTGAAGTCGACCAACCCACACTTGGTGAGTGTAGTTGACTCAGACCTAATCGCCTTTATTCAGGACAGGCTCGAGCCCCTCAGCGGGGCTGTATATGAGCAGTTGACGATGATGATCGATTACTAAATTCTTAAAGGCGTTAAATATTACCCCTACCACCTCTTCGACGAATACTTTAGCATTGGAGAAGATGCGGCGCAAGAAACTCCTTAGCTTAAAGTTAATAACTACTTAAAGTTATCACTATTACCTTTGATTACGTTTATTTATTTTTCTGACACATATTCCCTGTTATGACGATTTAAAGGAACTTAGTTCATTTGTCCATTTAATTAAAGAAATTTTTAGCTGGACTTTGAATTTACAAATATTTTATTGTAAGCTTTCTATCACATTTTCTCTTTTATTGTTGTTTTAAATTTGTTTATGGTTTCATATGGTTTACGTTCCAAAGAGTTTTAATACATATAGCTTTTTATTATGGTCAAAAGATTCCAATTTTAAAATTGATACGTCAGAAGTCCAAAGACTATAACAGCGGCACCGGTATACAGTAACATCGTATAAGACATATACTTGACGACGTAATTTTATATATTAAAATTGTAAGGTAATTAGACCTTACAATTTCAATACATAATTTTAATAATAATTATTTTGCATTTCATCCATTTTAAATTCATTATACTAACAAGCTGTGTCTTATCAAGATAAGTGAATCTATTAAGCTTATATTTTATCAACAAGGATTTGTCATTTATCAAGATTTATCAGTTGTGAGACTGTACCAAGAAGCCCCACAACTGAAATATTTTCAACTACATTGTACCATAATATGAAGTGTTGGTAACATATTTTTGCAAGTTAAAACTAAATGTATTTATGATAACAATATTTTTTTACTTTACTTACTTATTCACACAGTTGGTTTATTTAAGAAAACATTGAATAATACAGACATTTCTAGCTATGAAATGAAATCGTCTCTCCTTGTTATATTACACCAAAATGAAAGGAACAGAATTTTAGTTTAGGAGAAACGACTGGATGTCCTTCCTATTTCCTACGGTAAAATAAAGTTTATTTCATAACAGAAAAATGTTATTGTGTTCAAGTTCCACGTTGTAACTGGCAACACAGCCGCACCACGATATTTATTCGCGGCGAATGTAGCAATTTATTATTATGGCCATTTCCAATACTGTGGGTTACGCACTGAATAAAAACGTGAAAAGCATTCTCGAATATAGACCATAATGCGTATGAAATACAGCACACAGTATTGCAGTATGGCTTTTCGTTATTGTGGTTTGGAACAGTATCAAATGGCCGGGCGCATTTCATAGCGTTAGCATTTATTTCATTGAAATTTACATTTTACTATAATAATGGACATACTAGTGTTGTAACACTCAATTATTTTCCCATACGTAAGGGTAAGCTAGAGTATATACATAATTATAACAAGCACATAAGCGAATGCAACGTTAATAGTTACGTGAATGCTTGACACGACAAATCTCCAAAACAACAATCTAATGAACATTCAAATTTCCAATGACAAGTCTGCTTGTTACGCTTCGTTGTATACTGTCTCATCATTGTAAAATGTGCCTAAGGATTACTATTTTAAGCCTACATTTGAATGCACTTTGCATGCTTGTACGCTGTTGTATAGGCAACGACAACCTTGCTTTGAATTTCAAATCACGAATATGAATATTGAAAACTAGTTCATAAATATATGTTAGTAGCTTTGGTAAAAAGGTTTTAAAACTAAAATTAAAACATAACATATCCTACTGTGTATTAATAACTGTGGCAAGTGCGAAAACCCCTTTGGTTCATCGATACGATCTTCGCGTCGTAAAAATGGCTGCCTCACAAATTGATATCCGCCGCCCCATGACGGAAGATTTATAATTTTATCAGACGACAGCTGATGCTGTTAGGGGCTCCCCCGATACTGTTCAAAGACAAGTTTGTTTATGTTTAAATGGAACATTTGCAAGATGGATCTCTTTATTCATTAATTTGAAAAGAGATAACTTTTAGTATTCGAATATTTTCTTTCATTTTTCTAAGTTTTTTTTATAATTATTTATTTATTGGCTTTAACAAAATAAGAAAATCTTAAACTTATGACCAGTACCTTTTAAACTTTATTAGCCTGTGCCAGGAGGCACTACTTTTTCTTAAAAATATAATTACAGCTTAATAAATAAAAACTAGAACATGTGTAAATGTGTCTAAATAATACTGTGTGTGTGTGCGTGCGTGGGTGCGTGTGTATGAGAGTGTGTGCATCAAAACAACTACCTACTTAAAAGTGCCTCATTTTGATGTTGAAAATGAGGCACTTTTTAGGTTCCAAAAATTCCATCAAAAGCTTCTTGCATACATAATTCTGTTTGTCATATACATATATAACTTTGTTAAGCGTGTTATATAAATCAGCCTCTCAAGCCTTGAAGTCGAAAGACGATCCACTACCGTCAGGGACCCGATTCAGGCTACCACCACAACTATCATAACCAAGGGCAGTACTATTCCAGATTGGCTGCGTTTTAGGAATTTTGGATGGCAAAGTACAATCGGCGGTAGACCTATTAGTCCCTGAAATATTTAATATTACTGTAATAAATTTGTCTACTGTGGTTGTTTCTTTTTTATTTGTAACACACAACCCCCTAACGTAGCACTGGCATTAACAGATTACATAATTAAAAATAATTAAAATAAACATTGAAAAAATAAATCATATGTTTATTTTTATTATTTTTACACTAAGAGAATTGAGAAATAATTGAATCTGAGTACAACACTAACGTCTTGAAATTGAAGATTTATAAAACAGGCCACGTACACATACATATATGTACATAAGAAGTTTGTTCCTCCAGTATTATATAAAGGGATTCCACTTTTTCATCAATACTTAAAAAGAAACCATTACTTTTTCATAAGTCGTAAAATAACAATAAATGTTTTCAGCAAGGAGTTTATCTTCTCATTGTACCCGACAAACATATTCCGGACTCAGAACTTGAAAAATATTTTCAAACCTCCTCGAAGTGCAAAACATTCGACCTTGTCGACGCGGTCTCGGTCGTAAAATGGCTGCTTATATTTTCATACTTTCCTGCTCAGGTTTCTGCCTACAAAATTCTAGTTTCTGTGTTCCTTAGGAAGTAATCAATAAAGAAAGCATGAATTTTATGAACCAATGAATAAACTCACAGAACTTACCGTTTACATTTAATTAAATAATCATAAAAAAAATTATATCAAATAGCGGTTCCTTAAATACGTGTTGTAGTTGTAGTGTAGTCAATCCCTAACATACTATAAAAGTGAAATTTAGATATACTATTAAGGTAAAACAAAAAGTAAAATATTGAATTACACATGATCCTTTCTGTTCAATTAAAATAATATGTGTTTAGAATAAAAAGTTTTTCTTTTTATTTAATCGAACCATAGGCATTATATTTTTAATAGATTATTAAGATACTTAATTAGTAACTGGCTAAGCTGAAATTTAATATTCTATTTATTATCCAAATTATAAACGAAAATAGATTTGTGGCGTTGTACGCGATATTGAACCTTGAAGCCGCAGGATTTCTTTAGATAGCCAGAGTGTTTACCGGGCGGTAGATTCGTCAGATAAGTGGTTTGTATTTAAGCCGCTTCTTTATAAGGAAATTGATTAAAGCAAGTATTAAACGCTTAACGCCCTTAAGATGGCGCTAGCAAGAAATTAAAGGGAAGAATTAATTTTATATCCAACCGCTTCAAAACAACCATTCAGACCATTTAGAGAATGAAATTTCACATCCACGTCCGAAGCTAGAGACGTTAAGAAAATTGTTCTGACATTACCGTGTGATCTCTTTAAGAGGCCTTTTAAGATACCATTGGACCATTGATTTTGGCAATTAATTTAAGAAACTAATGTATCCTGTGTGATAAATTTTGGGAGCTTTCATGTGATTTTCATTGCGTTACTTTTTAACCGACTTCAAAAGAAAGGAGTTCTATGTTCAACTCCATGTATTTTTTGTATTTATCTTCACTAGTTCCTCTGTAAATTTTTAGCCAACTATAAAAGTTCTTTTTAATTCGATAAAGTTAACTCCTGAGGTAGCCTCATTGTTAAAATCGAAGGCAATCCTCAAATATTATAAAATTATAAAATTGACAGATAAAAGACAATCTGTTTCACAGACACAATCTAATTTTAACCTTAGCAACATACCAGTACAAAACACTTTTAAACAAAACTAAAAAACGACAAAGTAATCTTAGGAATTGGTATTACGTTATATGTTGAAAGATTAAAAAACTAAGCACAAATAAGTATAAGTATTTAAAAGAAATATTATTTAGTGTTTTGAAGTTTTATTTAGAACTTCTTTAATAAAAACTTATGCCTTATCGTTAAGAGACTTAGTAGTTGTGAAATTCCAAAGCAACTGACCAATATTTCCCAGTTATAGCTTTTATTCTGGCGCCGAGATTTGCAACTTGCGCCCGCGTCCCATACAAACAACAACGGCCAATCAAAACGTCGCTATCGCGCCGCGAATGCGTAATAAACGCGCACTTAGGATTCCCGCGCGTTTTCGTTAATTTAGCCTAGCGCTGCGAGTCACGCGACCATTATTAGTGACATGTGATTATTCTCTGTGCATTTTAAAACTGTATCATAATAAAAAACCTGAGAAATAATATTAAATAGTTATATTTGGCATTGCTACAACAATTGATATTATTGGTTGGTAACAGAAATGACTCAAGAAACTGCTTACGTCACCAAAAGTTCAACGTTCTGTGTTATTATTTAAAAAATCTGCAACAATAAACCATTTTGGAATTAAAATACAGTCCTCAACTTGTGTTTTTCTATAAAACATTTCTCTTTAATATCAAAAAGTACTATAGAACAAATAGCAGACGTTCGTTCCCACCCGCATTGTATTTTTATTGCTGCATACATTTTGTATCCTAATTTAGGTAATGAAACACAGCAACCAGTGTTCCTAGAATACCATTAATTTATTGCTTTGGTGTCGCGACTGAACCTGGAGGGGATTCAGTTCCGTGAATACTTAGTACGGAATAGGATTATGCGTCATGGTGTTTGGGCGCCAAAATGGGACTCAGTTTGCACAAACGCTGTGGAATTATGTAAAGACTATTTAGCTGTGTGCAATAGGTATATTTGAGTATGAAATGCTTTAATTTTTTTTGGTTTTACGACTATCCCCGCCTTTATGGATGATCATCACTTATTAATTCCTTTACAGATTTATATCAAATTTTGTATGGCGACGCCTAGTTTTATATCGAAGAAAATGGCTTAGTCAACAAACTAGTTAGAAATTATTGTATAGATAGAGAATCCCGTAGGGTAATACAAAAACTGAAAGGAAAACAAAAAGTTAGAATATAATATATTGATACATCATCAGATAATAGAATTACTAAAAAAAATTCGGGGAAGGCAGACATATCGATAAAAACATATCTTTCAAAACGATTCACATCTTCAAGTATTTATATAGCCGAATACGGTATGTTACTTCCGCATGAATCTAACTAACCAAGGGATATTATATAACCATGTACAGTATAGTTATGTTAAAAATAGTAGGTAAACGCTCATAAGACATTAGTATCAGCGTAGCAGTCCACTGCTGTCCAAAGCTTCAACATAATATAAAATCCTTTATTTTCCGCATCCAAGCTACATCTGACACCTTTATAATGTCATACCTGCTAGCAGACGAACCAATCACTACATTTGCCATGACGCAGTCTGTATTAAAGAACCCGCCATTGATCGGTCGTGGGACAAACACGACCGGCCCACAGCTACTTCTGGAAGACGTCAACCTATAGTCAGGTATCTTCTGCCAAAAGTCTTCATTTGGATTTTATCACTTAACTAAACTCCCAGCATTGACCTCTCTAATAGCTTGCTGAGTAACATGAAGTCACTGGGCAGCCTTATACCTTGCCTTGGTACTTCTAAGAATTTCCTTTTAAATTGATGAGAAAGTTGGAAGACTTGTGACGTTGATAAGCTGTTGACGTTGTTGTACATTTATAATTATTAGATACCGTTACTCATCCAATGCTTTTACACATCGAGTTACGTAGAAAATGTTATCTCATTTAGAGATAAACGTTATTTACACAATAATGACGTCTTGGCCTTATCCCTATTGACGACCTACGATTTATCTCTCTTCTATCAGAATACTCACTCCAGGCTACATTTATTCCTGTTATTTTAAGCCCTCATTAGTAATAGATGGGTTATTCTGGAACTAACATTAATCGTCTTAACGGCGTCATCAAAATCTCTTAGATCGTGAAATCTTCTGAGCTTAAAAGGTGAACTATCTAAAGGCTCGCAGATCATTCTATTTGACATCTTGTGTATATGTTAATGATTCATCTTACCTAGAGTGTTTGGTGATTTCTGAATTGATAAGTACTTTTGCTTCAATATCCAAAAACTACAGTCAAAAATTTGGTAGATTTTATTAGTTGAGATTTTTTAAACTTTTACGAACATTTATTAATAGTCATATTATAAATATGAACTTTATTTATTTCTGATGAGAATAATTAAGTTTTTTTAATTGGTCAATACTGGGAATATGTATAAGAAAAATAAAGGTATTTTACTAGTAATAGTGATAATTTTAAGAGATTATTGACCGGGTATTTGAAAATTGACCCAGTTTTAAATTAAATATTATGTAGTTAACATGTGTTATATTAGGTTTTTAAGTATATTTTGTTATTAAGATTAGTGCGAATATATTTACAATGATCCAGAGATAGATAAAAAAGAATATAAATGGATGCAGATTGAGGCGCAGAAGACCTGACTTTGATCGCACGTTAAAGTCAGATCTTTTCAACTTTTCAGATTCAGAACTACTACTCAGATAAAGTAAGATGAAAGGCACGGTAGACTTTGATGTCAAATATTTAAAGGTTCAATGTAGTTTATAATGGTAAATATATACAACCTAAGTCACTTGAAAATAAAAAAGAAATTGGCGTAACGAACAATAAAAATATGCACAAGGCAACATTCGTCTTCAATTGTCAAGGTAGTTACACAAATAAGTAATCATTTACAGGCTAATTTCATTTAATTGCGTAAGACATTGCAAGCAATTATGACTATCAAATTCCTTGGTGTAGGCAAAACATTCAAAAGTCGTCGAAGGTAAATCTTATTTTGGTTTCCTTAATTCCAATCACTGAACTGGCAACCAGTTATCTGATTTAAGGAAGCAATGGACACTCGAATGGGGTTAAACTCGTTCCCAAGTTATCACATAATGTACCACACTGAATTAGCTTACGTATGCGTCTAACATCAATAATCTTCGTGTGGGGAAACTTTGATTATACTTCGGGAACATTTTGTACTGGGGCGTAGTTGAAGAGTTGACTAGAGGTTTTTAAATGAAGATAAATTTACTATAAGATTTTGCTGCCAAAAGTCTAAAATTGGACGAGAGAAGAAGTTTTTGAAGATGAAAGAGATGAGGTTAATGTGACAAAAAATTTGAACAGGAATATAATATTGTCATAAGTGTCATTCTAAATCTAATGCTAAACAAATATACATAAATATACCTTTCGAATGGCACTACTCTGTCACAACATCACCTTGCTCGGAATAGACCTACTCCACTGTAATCTGAACCCTAGTGACTATATCGAAAGCATAATTAAGATCGCCTCGCAGGGATTTACAGTCCTGATCAAATTGAGTAGGAATTCCACGTCTAACGAGTTATGCCTTTGATGTTAAACCCAGGTCCGGTCTTCAAAAATATTGCTTGTACCTTTGGGATGTGCTGCGCTCAGTAACTCCTCGATGCTCTAGACAGATTGCAGCATCACGCTGCGTGTATAATTGGCGATGCAAAAGTAACGAATACCCTAGAACCTCTGCGATAGAGTCGTGTCATAGCGTCTGTTAATGTTTATTATTAGATGTATCATGGAAAGTACTTTAAAGAACTTTTTGATCTTACCCTCCCTCTCCTTTCCTACTCAGGAGCACGCCTGCCGGTCTACAGAGTCACTCATTCACTGTTTCCACGTCTACTTTACTACAAAGAGTAAATCTCTTTGTAGAAAAGTAATGTTGTATGAATGAGGGTCTCTCATTCATACAACATTAGTTCCTTAAAAAGTCGAATAAAGGTAATTTTTGGGCCTGCAAGGGCAGTATGTTGCTTGCTACGTCTACTATCTTCACTTATGGATTCCCACTACTTACCATCAGGCGGTGGCCAGTCATTTGTTTTGCTTATTATAAAAAGACTTATTCCTGTTCTTCTCAGGACAAGACCCCAGGTTAATTTACGAATATATATGTCCCAAAGTTGGCTAAAATATTTGACATTGACTTTGAGTCATTTGTGCGTATTATGTAACGTGGGTATTACATCCTTGCAATTTTATGTAAATATATATTAGTAAATATACAAAACAAATCACTGCTAAATGATAAGTCCTCATATGAAAGTAACACACTGATTGTTGAGTAAGTATATGACATAATATACGTAGGCATTAGAAAAATAGAGAAAAATATTTATTCATGAAATATTTTCTAGCCTAAACACAATCCAAGGTCATATAACTCCCAAAATTTAAATGTTCGCCGACTGACATGAATTAACTGCTTGATAAAACCTACTCCGACCAATTATATTGGTAGTGGCATTTGCAAATTTGAACGACAAAAAGATAGCGACTCAAAGAATTTAATACTAACGTGATAAACAAAAGATTTTAATTTCATTTTCTGAATACAGCAGCATAAAATGTCGTCCACTTTGCTCTTATTAAAAAAATCTAAGTAATAGCAATTGGAGCTAAATTGTACAATTATACGTCTTAATCCAGCCCTGTGTGAAAGCCAATCCTGAACTTAAGGGAATAGATATGAGTTTCGAAGAGATCAACCTTGACAGTTATAACTTGATCCGTCAAGGGCAGTTTTATCCTACGCACAAGAATTATTTTTCGTATCCTTTTAGTCTCCTCCAAAGTTTGATGTTCCAAGGTCATGTCAATTATTCTTGCTTCCATAACGAGCGATGATCTTTGTTCAGATAACGATCTACGTATTCAATATCCATTTCATTACGTTCGCTTATTAATATTAATTTATGAAATTTACTGCTATTTAAAAGTTTTGACAAAATAATATTGGAGCAATCTGGAAAATTATTAATTGGGCAGAAAAAAATATTTGTCGTCGACATCGTTAACTCTAAAAATCAATATTCGACATCAAAATTGTGGTTAAATACCACAATTTTGATGTCGAATATTGATTTTTATGTCGATTAAATTGTGGATGTCGATTAAATTGTGGTATTAGCGAAAATATCTATAATACATTGTCGGTAACGCTCAGAATTCCTCTGATATAGATTGGGTTATTTTATTTAATATTAACTGTTACAAATTCAGTCTATTTTTAGACAATAAAATAAGTAACACTAATTTTCACACTGCTTGTCCCATTTTGCTTTGGTAAGTGATAAGATATGTAGCAATACTATGGAATAGTTTATTACAGGCATGTTGAAATCTTAGACGAATATTTTTTTTACAATTTTGTGTTCCTTAACAAGTAGCCCAGCTGAGTTACTCGAGAAAGCGGTTATGAGTTTGATTCTTTCATCGTCAATAACAGCGTCTATACGACCCACTGCTGGGCAAACGGTTTCCTACATAGGAGAAACATATGAGGAATTCGGGTCATAACACCACATCGCTGACTCTATTCTGCTTGTGGATGAAACTGGTTGCCGTTAACCTTGTACCGTACCTTGCGAGTACGGATGATATAGAGATAACTATGTTTAAATGGCCTATCTAGGGATAAACCATATCCAAGGTTGCTTTGTTTTGAAATCTTGAATTTCACCAGAGCGCGAAACCACTACGGCAACGAGCTTCGTTAAAAAATAATTTTTTAAACACATAAAATTATGTTTTACTTATAAAGTTAAATGGTTAGTACAATCAGTGCCAGTTTAATGTCACGGCGATGATGGCATATCACGATGCTGGTTTTCAATAATATCAGAAAAAAGGAGCTCTGTCAATAGCTTCATTTATATATACAATCTTAAGTTATTCGTATCAAATCAACTCTTTCATTTCATGACTTTTAGGTTGTTGACACTCAGATGATTTATGTACTTTTGACATACTTTAAGATGCAAGTTAAAAAAAAAAATGCTTAAGCGTCGCCATTTTCAAAAACGTCAAATGACGTCACCGGTCTGTTGGTTTTACATGCAGCATTCAGCAGTCCATAAATAATATAAGAAGGATAAATGCCTGTTTAGGTAAATCATGTCACTATTCCAACACTTCGCTAATAAAATGCAAATTGTAAAATACTCGAATATTATCTTGCTCGTTCTTGTGCAGCCCCCACCAGAATCCCACGGCGGTCATAAACGAAGCTGTAATTAAAACTTTAGGATAATTCCGTAGGTGCCCTGAGTGTTGTAAATTTTAATGTTCCACGTCATTAAAAGGTACATGATCCTGGATTTTGTGTGTGCTGTTTATAAGGTTTGTTATTTTGTTTTTAGTTATGACCTATTTGGTCTAGCATTTATTGAAGCCTGTGAAGGTTACGTCAAGGTGAAAAATATCAGTTGGCGCAGGTATATTTCCTCATCCGTGTGCGGTTTCCAGTCTGCCATCGGACGCGTCCCCCGGGTTGCGGATAGGGGAACGCCCTCCAGATATGGGGGGTACCGGCTGCGGCCGGCGCGGACAATACTGGAAGTGTGGCTGCCTGGTCTTTTTAAGGGCGGGCATTGCACGGCCACACAATCCCGTAGCCCTTACGTTTTCGTGAGGGTCGGGGGCTCGGCGCATTGCACTCAGCGCTGGGTCGCGAGGAAGAAAACCTCTCTAAAAAATTACCCTTTGGTGGCCCCCCTTGGGGGGCAGCGGACCTTCGGGTCGTGGTATGGCGGCCTTCAAGGTCGCGGAGAGTGTGGCTGCTCGCTCTGTTCTATCAGGGCGGGCATTGCACGGTCACACTAGCCCGTTGCCCTCACGGGTCGGGGGCCCGGCACACTGAGCGCCGGGCTGCGAGGAAGAAAACCTCAATAAAAAATTACCCAGTCCGCTCTTGCACTTTCCTCTTCGGAAGAGAGTTTGCAGAGTGGACGGATGTTTTTCGGTGGTCAGACTTCGGTCAGTCAACGGCTTTTGCCGCCACCGACCTAAGCCTAAGTTCCCCGGGGTGGCGATAGGCTGAGTGGCCGGGGGGAGCCCGGTCCCAAGCCCCGGAACCTTTTTATTTTCCTTTTTGTTTCTCTATCTTTTTGTTTTTTCTTTTCTGTTTTTCTTTTGTTTTATTTATTTCTTATTCTTGTTTTCTTCTACCTTTTTAGTTTTGTTTTTGTTTTGTTGACGAAGTATTGGGAGTGTTAAAAATCATCATGAACCAAGCGAGCAGTAACACGAATCTCCAGGAGGGTCCCGGTCGCCACGCGGCCGGGGAATCCCTCTCCGCTTCGGCGGACAGCCCCATCGTATCTGGGGGGGGCACTACTCGCTTCGGGGGCGCACAGTCTGTGCGTCTCCGTTATGACGTGGAGAGGATTAGGAGCCGTGGACCGAACAGCGGCACGGAGGATGAGAGTGGTCCTGGGACGTGGGCGGAAGCCGGTGGTTCCCGGGACGGAGGATTTGAGAATAGGTTCTTCGGAGGAGCGTCGTGCAACTCGCTCGACAGCGATGACTCCGAGAACATCTCCGCTAGCGCCAGCGAGGACGGAGCGCGGGAAGGGCGTGTGCTTCGGAGCGGGAGCCGGAAGAGGACGGCCAAGAAGCCTAGCCCGACAGAGGAGTCCTCACGGCCGAAGGTGCCTACGGCACAGAGAGGACGGCGTCAACTCAGGGTATCGGAACCCAGGACGCCTAGTGAGTCGCCGGTACCACAGAGGGTACATAATCCCAGGCGATCCACAGAAGACCGGGAGGCGGCGGCCAGCGGCGGCTGGCTGGGCGCGAACCTGTGCAGCGACGAGGAGATCGGGAGGCTCGTGGAGGCTGCACAGAGGAGCTGGGAGCGCTGCCGCATGCCCCCGCCGGGCGAGCGCCCCGACGACCCCGCCCTGAGCCTACTGAAGGCACGGGCCCTCGACGACATCGCGGTGGTCACGAGAGTGGCCATGCGGTCGAAGAACCTCAAGGGCACATTTGTTCGTGCTCTGAGGGAGAGCGCAGACCGCCTCGAGGACACCGTGGTGGCGCTGCACGAGCGGTCGGCGTCCTCCGAAGTGAAGAGGCTGCAGGCCGAAAACAGCCGCCTGCGAAGCGACCTGTCACTCCAGAGCGCGCAGATTGACGCGCTCCGCTCGGAGTGCAAGGTGCTGAAGCAGAGGGTCGACCAACTGACCGCCGCGGTGGCCGCTGTACCGGAGCCCAGCAGCGAGTGTGCGTGTGGCGGCAGGGCCGCTGCGAACGCCGGCGTAGAGGAGGACCTCCCGGCCGTCAACGTCAGGGAGAGACTGGACGCAGTCGGCCAAGATGAGCGTGACGCCGAGGACGCCCGTATACTACGGGTAGTCGAGCGCTACCTGGAAGCGCGAGCGGAGGTGGACAGAGCGGCGAGAGCCACTACCACCACCGCTCCTCCTTCACCGCAGACGACAGTGGAGCGTGCCCCAACCGCTCCCATAGAAGAGACGGCAGGCGACGGCATGGAGCATGACGGCTTCACGCTCGTACGAAGGAAGAGGGCCAAGAAGAAGCCTCCCTCTGCCCCAACGCCGATGACGACCGCGCCGAGTGCTGCACCCGCGCGATCCGCGCAGAACACCTACGCCAGCGCCACGCGCAATTCAACGCGGCCGGCGCAAGCCCCAGCGCAGCCTTCGCCTGGAGCAAATGGCGGCAGGAAGAAAAAGAGGCGGAGGAGGAAGAAGAAGGCGGGCGCCCGGATCCGGGTACCTACCACTGCGGCTATAGCGGTGGTGCTCTCGCCCGAGGCTGAACGGCGTGGGGAAACCTACTTGTCCGTCCTGATTCGGGCGAGAGCAGCTACCGCGGGAGACTCCGACGTACCGGAGCTCCGCATAAAGCCCACGAAGACGGGTGCCCGTGTCCTCACGATCACGGGCCAGGATCGTGTGGAGAAGGCTGACGTCTTCGCCGCTCGCCTCCAGGAGGTGATCGGCGAAGACGCCGTCGTCACCAGACCGGTCAAGACGGGGGAGCTCCGTTTGACCGGTCTGGATGACACAATCACCGGGGAGGACATCCGGGGGGCGATCGCTCGTGCTGGATGTGTCCCTGGTGATATGGTCCGCGTCGGTATCATTCGCCGCGGCCGGTGGGGCTCGGGATCCGTAAGGGTCACCTGCCCTGCGGCTGCGGCGAGGGATATCGTCAAGGGCGGCCGGCTTTCCGTTGGGTGGAGCACTGTCCGCGTTTCCGTGGCAGAAAGCCGCCCAATGATGTGCCACCGCTGTCTTGGTGTGGGGCACACCAAGCAGCTGTGCCCGTCGGCAGTCGACCGCAGCGACGTTTGTCTTCGCTGCGGTCGACCGGGCCACAAGGCCGCCGAGTGCTCGGCTGCGCCTCACTGTGCGCCGTGTGGCGACGCCGGTTTAGCGGCCAACCACATGGCGGGCAGTAAAAGCTGCTTACAGCAGCTGAGGCGCGGCACGCGAGGTAGACCTCTTGGTGGTGGGGGAGGTGGCGACGGCCCTAGGCCGCCCCCACCTGCCCCTGCTGCTGACAGGTCACGGGAGGCGAAGCGCCCTGCCTCGACCCTTTTGGGACGAGGCGGGGTGCCGTCGGGGCGGTCCGCTCAGGGGTCTTTACAACCCCGGAGCGGACCGTCTCGGCGGGCGGACTAACGTCCGCCTCCGCCAAGTAGAGGTCAGCGGGTACTGATGGGGATCAGTACCTGCATTGCACGGCCTCTGCGATGAGGGATACTCCCCTTGTTTTGAGAGTATCCCATACCACCTCGCGGAAGAGCCCGCCAAGGGCTCGCTGCGACGCTGCTGTGGCGAATGCGATGAGCACCCCATGGCAGCGCCAATTGCACGCAGGGGTTTAGTGGGTAGGACGGGCACCGTTGCCCGGGAGTCCCACATACCCCTTCCCGGTTTGCCCGAATCGGGAAGGAAATGCGTCAATGCATTCCCCTGCAACAAAAAAAAAAAAAAAAAAAAAAAAAAAAAAAAAAGGTATATTCCCTCAGGGTTTTAATCATTCTTTTAACCCTTATACACTCACCAGCCCATACAAAAGATCTATTGATCTATTGATTATTATATGTGAGGGTATTTTCACAATTAGAACCAACTCAAAAAACCAGCTTTACCTCGCTACTTCCTCAGCAGTTTATATTTTCCTTTGTGTGGTGGTGTATCTCTCTAGTTTCAATAACAAAAACAGTTCTGTCTTCCTTGGAAAGAATTTCCTGCTGTTGGATTGGGCTAATGATTCCTCAACCACAGATGAACTGGTTATCTTAGCTTCAACAGCCACAACACAACAATGTTGGATTGTTACGGCGGAAGACTTAGTTCAGAAGGTGGTAGCTGGCCGGGTGGACTTTGAAAAAGCCCTACCTAACATGGAATTGGGAACCCTGGCCCTGCATATCTCAAATAAGAGGTAACACAGCCACTTGAACGCAGAGGTAGTTATTGCCCTCATGTACCTAAAGTTGTCACATATAGAAAGGTTTTGATATTATAAATGTTTGATTTATAATATCTTTTTCTTACTTCCTCTTCAATCGTGCTATCTATTTTACGCAACCAATTTCTAAAAACCTTTTTCTGGTTTTAAAAAAATATCTACGGACGTTTCGATAAAATTCTTACGAGGCATTGAATTTTACACTATTATACATGTGAAACATTTGAAAATACATCATGTCGTAAGCAAATCCGTAGATAGATTATTGAAATCTAGCATTAGTTTCAAATAAAATCAAAATAATAAATAGCTTTAGCTTTTAAAAAGATCCCAAAAATCAATTCTCAACCTTCTATTGTAAAGAGTCGATAAAATATTATGTAGTCACTTTGGCAATCAAATCCTACGAGATATTGTTATTCGAAATACATTTTTTCCGAGAAATCAATGTCCAATCTGAGAATTCTCGAATGGAGCGAGTAAATATTCCAGAACCGTCTTTTAATGCTTCGAATAACTCGTAATCCATATTTTTGCTGTCTAACCTATTGTTAATACAAACCTGTTTTAATGTCTTCAAGAGCAATTTATTTAGCTGTCTAATCAACATGATTGATCAAAACAACTGTGGCTAAAATAAAGTTCATTACAAAAACAATCTGTTACTATCTAGACAGAAGGGTGGAATTCCTTTAATCGTGCCTTCAATCTTTGCGTGCCTTCATTCTTACTGAAAATTTTATTACCAAACGTCATTTGGAATACTGTTAGTTTTTACAAGAGGTACTGTCTGAAAACCCTTAGATAAACTGGACACTTTTCACATAAGTAGAACGAGGTAATAGAAATAGTACATAAGGAAAAGTGAAAGTCATAAGTAGAACGGGGTAATAGAAATAGTACATAAGGAAAAGTGAAAGTCAAAGTCAAAATACGTTTATTCAATCTAGGTATATTACATAGTCTTATGAAAGTAAATGTTGGAGAATATAATTATAATACTGAAAGTACGGAGTTACAAAATTAATAATAATATTAACAGTTCAAATTAAACAATTTGGAAAATTCTACCAAGTTTTAATATCTATGGTCAATGGTCAATTAAGTTATAATTGTATAAATTATTAATAGGGAGTGAAAATTTTACAGTCGTTTAGTACATTTATTTGATGAATAGATTAGAACATTTCCTTTGTGCAAACGAAATGGTAAAGTTTGATAATCATCAGGAAATGCGAAGAATGTTAGTATTAAGCTTCGGGAAAGCGTTTCATACAAGCCTGCTGGTTACGTGCACTCTAAGCCGATTTCCGACTTAAATTTAATATTTCAAAACTTTAGCGGTACCAGTATGAGTTCGATAATTTCAGTTTTCCTGAAACAAAACATTGAAAAATGTTTAAGCCACGCCGGAAACCCAATTCATCAATACAGAGAAAATAAGGAAAAAAAACAGTCAAATTATGTGGCTTAAAGGTGTGTATAAAGTGTTGACAGTTTTTTAATACCTTATAGGGCACTAAACGCAAAGATTTATAATAGTTTTGCTGTTAAGTAGCCTGTTTCGGTAAAGAAGATAAAAAAAATCCTGCCTGGATTATAACCGGTTTTGATAAATACTAGGTTAATAACCACTTAACGTTATCACTATTACCTTTAATTTTTTTTTCTGATACATATTCTCTGTAATAACGATTTTAAAGAACTTAGTAAATGAGTCTATTTAAATAAAGATATTTTTACTTTGACTTTGACTTTGACTTTGACGTCGACTTCGACTTCGACTTCGACTTCGACTTTGACTTTGACTTTGACTTTGACTTTGACTTTGACTTTGACTTTGACTTTGACTATGACTTTGATGGGAAAATTTATCGTCTCGAGCTCCATGCTTCGGAAGGCATATGCCGTTGGTCCCAGTCGTTCAGGCTACCGCTGTCATCCGCCAACTTGTCATAATTATTATCTGTTTAACTGTACTTTACTCTATACTGAGCTCAGCAGTGAAACGTTATTAGGCTGTTGTAGATGCAGATTTTTAAGTGTTACTTAATAAAAAACCAGGTATTTCGTATCATTACAATAATATGAATATCACAAGTTATTTCTTTATTCAGAAATCTAAACTCATATACTGTAGCCTGGTCTGGCGCCCCCACTAAGATATTCACATCAATCTTTTAGAGCGTATTCAAAAACTTATTCTGTGACATTACTCATATCAAACCCATAAAGCAAACGAGTTATCTCCCATTCAAAATAAAATTAATATGCCCCTAAAAATTCAAGTGCTATATTCTATAGTCCTTTGATATGACGCCACATTAACGACAGAGTATGATTTTTTTTTTATTTAACTTATATAGTATATTTTTTTCGAATGCATAATTTAGCCCATTATTGGAAGGAACGAACTATATCACCTATAATTAATTTATCTATTTTGTATGAATCTAAAGTAATTAACTACACTATCCTAATCATTTAGAGTAATAGTTATCATATTTCTTTTTTCTGTTAAGTAACTTCTAATCCACATAGCACGCCGTCGCATTCTTTATATAAGATAATATTTAATAATATTTGCTTGTGTCAGTATTTGTCTTGTCAGTTGCCCTATTGAAAGATAAAAAACCACTCACCACTTCGGTGTAAGTCATATAAAGCTATAATCTTTATTAGTTCGTAATATATGAAGCGTTTGTTTATATATTTCTTCCCTTTGCAAGGATATATCAAGTATATATATTTTTTATTTAGTTTTAATTAAAAAAGGACAGCAAATGACTCGTCACCACCGGATGAGAAGACTAGGACCAGCAGAAGATGAGTCCAATTTATAATCTTAATTGACACTTAATAATATAATTGCGAGTACTTCAAATACATTTGGGAGTTTAACAGCTAGTTAACTGATAATTTGTTATGTAAATTAAGTGCTGTCAGATCGATAGGCATAATATGAAAACCAAAAGCAATACATGTAAATTATAAATTTCCCGCGAAATTTTCTTGACAACATCTTTCAACTAAAAATATAAAGTATTAAGTAAAGCTAAATCAAATTAATTATATTTATCAATGAATTCTGCTGGAGTAAGACGTGAGATCTTTTCAACCATGTCGTATTATCGCATTGAAAATCATGTGAGTTTATTTATATGTATAGGATATTTTGCCATAAAGATCATTATTTATAAACAAACAAAGAACCAGAACGTAACATAATAGGTACTATATCAAACACAGTATAGTTATATGCTGCTTACATGACAGGGTTGTCAGATCACAATAATTATTTAATACCATAAAAATACTGGTAAAAAAAAACCACGAAAGAACAATCAAATTGATGGCATTTGTTTCATACTTATTCGGTGGATAAGTCTGTAGTAATTCAAAATTACTAACTACATCAAAAATATTATTATTATTGGATAACCCAAACAGTTTATATAATCTTTCATTATCAAACCATTTACATTAACGTAATATTTAATAATGTTGTCGAACAGAGTTACTCCGCGATACATATAAAATACCACGGCGTGACGTCATACGGCAATTACAGTTTCTTAATAGCGTTTTTGTGAAAGTCAAAATATGTGCTATTTAAATTAAAATATCTAATAGAATTTTCATGTTAACGGTACAATTTAATTAATCTTTTTAAAATCATCATCAACGCTCATATACGTCACAACTGAAGGACTCGAGCCCACCCTATATAAGGTCGACTAGGAATTTATTTATAATCAGCTGTATTTAAATAACACACTGAACAAAAGAAATTTCATCGTTCTTATTTTGAATTATAAGAATAATTCAAAGCTTTGACATGACAAGAGAATAGCGGATTTATTTACAGTCCTGAACCATCGAACGAATCAATCGAGATGTATTATAATCTTCATTAACTTATATACAGGTATACATCTCCTTAGGAAGCATCTGAGTAATCCTTTATCGATAGTTGGAATAGGTATCCGATTAGATGGATCAAGAACGCAATTCAGTTATAAGAGAACCCTAAGGATGTGTAGTGATCTGTGATCGTGTTCTAGTAGATTGATTTCAAAGCAAAATGAGAAAAAATAACCCAGATTGCCAGTTTTAATGGAAACGAGACATATCCACTTACAATAGGCCTCATAAGAAGGCTCAAAATTACCCAAATGATAATGGAAAGCTATTCTCGGTGTAGAAATGACCGAATCAGAGATGATGAGATCAGCAAGAAAACTAGGGTCGCTGATATAACCTTCAAAATTGCGATCCTGAAGTGGTTTTGAGCAAGGAACATTGCCAGAAAGCCTGATGGCTACCGCTCGAGAACGTTTTCCCCATAGGGCCGAAGAGGTTGGTGGTGGCCGCATGACAGGTAAGACAGCGTTGGTAGCTTATGGTAGGTGAAAGCATTTTTATCCCCCGAAAAATACTCAGGTGGAACCAAATCACGGTCAGGCCTTTCCATCGACACTACGGTGAAATTTCTTCGGGCCATCCCATGTTGTCGATGGAAAGCGTGTGCACAGCCGAAGAGTTTAGTGGATGAGATCCCCACACACTCCCTCTTCCATCCCCCCGGGGGTTGGTTAGATAATTTTCGCATCTGTCTCAGTCTATTTCAGCACTTTCTTGGAGCCTTGCCTAAGAATATGAATCTCCCTTCAATATTGCTATATATTTTGATAAAAGTGCGAGAACTTTGCTCACTTGTATCCAAATGTACTAACGGGTTTGTTCAACTAAGCCGAAGGAGACGAACGGAAATGACAAATCCAAACATACACCCAACTACGTTTTTTAATACAGTTGCGAAAAAATACAACAGTTTAATCCCTGGACAAGTAATAATATTGATATGATAGTTTGAACATTATATGCAGGAGGAAAACACAAATAAAGAATTCAATTTTTTGAACAAATATATTACAAAATATTTTAACGGCTTTTTTTCTGGAAGACTGTGCAGAGATTTTAGTTTAAGAATAATATGTAGTACCTCCCATAATATGGTTGTATATTGAAGCTACATTTCCTTATTTAATTTCAGACCACCATATTTACACTTTGGCAGAAAATACGCCGTAACTAGCAAATCTGTTTTAAGCAACGCAAATAGCGTCTATGTATCGCTGTCTTTGGGAATGAAGGATGAGCCAATGTAATTACAAACGTGGGCTCAACATCTTAGCAACTTGATTGACTAGGCACAAATTGATAACGTTAGAATATTCTATTTACTCTGTTACTGTAGTCGATTTAAGTACTACCACTCTTACTTTTGCGCTTTATGGTATAGTTTCAACTATTATTGTAAACTTAGTAATTAATTTGACATGGTATTAAGTGTAAATCTTCTGAGGTCGACTGTAGATAAAATTAATTTTTATTGGCAAATTTGTAGAGTTGCAAAAACAATTAGATATGAAAACAATTATTTTAGATGTAGCTAGTGTGCTTATTAAATTAGAATATATTAGAATTTAATTAAATCCATTAGATTTATTTGAGCGGAAGGTACAATTTATATTGACAAATTTAGTCATGCTGTGTTTAACCAAATATAAATATTTGAAGATGGTATTGTTAATTTTAGTAGGAAATATTAAACGATAATTTTCCAAAATTAATATTGTCGTGCCTACATATTTTAAGGCCTTTGTAAAGCTTATGTAGAGCAATAAATGAATATGATTATGAAACCAGAGGCTGTAGAGTTGGATGACGAAGTTAAAAGACTGGATGGAATCAAAATTAATTTTATAATAGATCTTAAATAACTAAAGAATTCACAAAGTCAAAGTCAAAAAAGTCAAAAATAACTTTATTTAAATAGACTTATTTACTAAGCTCTTTTAAATCGTTACAACAGGGAATATGTATGAGAAAACAAATAAATATAATTATAAAGGCAATAGGCAATAGTCATACGTCTTACGTCACAATTTTCAAGGCAGCTTATGTCAAAATAAAATTTCCAATGTACAATGTAAAACGCATTGCTCGTACGCTTTGCTTCAAGTACGGCCAATGTAGGTGTGGTAATCAAACAAATATTGACAAATCAAATCCGTGCTTTGTGGATCATTTTGATTCTGTTACCCCGTAGCTGCTTACCACGAACAATGTTGTGCTTTCCCCTTTTATACAAAAAAAAAAGAATAAGCCATGATTCGGTAAACACTCCACAGAAAATAAAACCGTTTGCTCCAAAACTGCCTAGTCACATTGCAGGAAAGATCAGACGTACAATCAAACACTGGTAAAACTTACATGATCCTAATACAGATTGAGCTTTATTCACTTGTGATAAGAGCTCTTTGGAACTACATTAAATTGATTGTGTTGACTGTACATGAACAGGAAAATCTAAGCACAGATTTTTTATTGTTGAGTAAGATGATATAGCTGTTCCTAAAATTGAATCGTTGGTAATATAATCTTGTTTATATTTTATGACGGCGTGAAATATGATGAACTTATTTGAAACCATATCATGCAGAAAGTGATTTATTATAACACGGATTCTAGTTACAAGTTTCATGGCTTGTTAAACAAGTACAGTTTCATATCTAAGACTTGTGGTCCTTGGTATCCTTTCTTATTTAAAGGTAAATGCTAGAAAGTAATGAGTGGAACAAAAAGTAGTATCAGTGTCATAATTTATATAACTATACAAATATTAATTATAATATTGCTAATAGTACTGTTGTTGATATTATTGTTGTTTTAGGAGTGTAACTGAAATAACTTACTTTTGTCAATATCAAAATCAGGTTGGCAGCCTTGTTTTTTTGTAAGTGTAATAAATAATGTAAATTGAAACACAGCTGAACAAATATCTTCATACTACCGTCAAAAATTACCGATTTTTGGACGAACTGTAAGGTAGACGTTCAATTTAGGGTTCATATTCCTATAAACCGGAATTCACAAACCTTCTTATATACCAGTCGATCATACTAGTAGTAGTTTCAACTAAAGGCCTCATCACAATTTCTCTTCGCGACCATCTGAAGAGATTGGCATTAGGTGATGGACCGTTGATTGCGAGGCTCAAGCGGGCGGCCTTGCTCGACAACGCTAAGATTTTCCGCCGATTACTCTCTCTGTCGTCCTGACCCTCAGCCGTCTGGCTTTCTCTGGCGAGGGGTATTCTCCCGTCCCAATATTTATCGAGGTACTGGGAAGAGTTGTTAAATGATTTTTAAATAATAATTATATATCTCAGACTGACATATTATCAAGCCCAAAGTATTGTGTTATAGGTACTAGGTAAAGAAATATCAGAAATATACTAAATTGACATACAATCGTCCATGATTCGTAAATAAATATTCGTACTCATCATACATATCTGCCCCTACCGGGATTCGAAACCGGGACCTATGGCTGAGTAGACAGTACTGAACACCACCTGATGGCCATCAAAGTATATCACGTTCTACAAACCCATTCATATTAATAACTAGTCAATTTATATTGCTTATTTAATTTTCGAGTTTTAATCTTCCAATGAACACAGCAATTATGATATCACATCTGTATGTTTATATTCTTTGGTTTGTCTCTTTAATAAAATATGGCCATAGTTTCAGTAAAATAGAAATCACTCCTTTACTCATTTTAAATGTATATTCAAATCTTTATCTTCGGATTATACAACAAAAGTGGCTTGCACGAGTTGTTTTTTATGCTTGTGAAAAGACAATATCATTTTTCGGCTCAGTAAATAAAAAAATCTGCTTCGCTCCAAGCAATAAAACTCAACGTTTTTATCACAACAATTAAGAATTTCACTGTTCTTTTATTCAGACAGTTTTCCGGATATTTTTATGGATTAATAAATTCGGGGTATGCCTCGTGCCGCGTCCTATGAGACTCTATTTAGATAACTAAACTGTTATGGTATTATGAAGATCGTAAAATATTTCCTGGGATATCACATATGACGTAAATAGAGTTCAAAAGGGACATCGGAGCTTTTATCGCTTCCTTTTGATTTTTGACGTACATATGTCTACCGTAGGTTAGACTCTACATTTTTTTCTAGTAAGCAGCATGTAATTTTTAGGGTTTCGTACATCAAAAAGGAACCCTTATATCACTTGTTTGTCTGTCCGTTCATCTGTCTGTCAAGATTATTCATCTCGACAATTCGTGGAGCTATCGAGTTGAAATTAAAACCATGGTATGCTCAGGTTACCATTGAAGGTGTAATTAATTATTCTATGAAGAAACAGCCGTTTATGCCGCAAAAAAACGTATTTTGTCACTCTCAAGGAAGTTTAAAATCATAAAGTATTTTCAGTTAATTTAGAACTATGAAATTTAGTCAGATATACCATCTTATACTACATGTATAGGGACAATCTGAAAACTACATTTGTAATTGAATAACTAAAAAACAAAGTTTTTAAAGAAAGTAGTCGGGGAATTACTACGAGACCCGATTCCTGAAGTACTTACCAATTTGTACGGGACCTTCAGTGGGCTAGTCAGACTCAGGCTTGTCGGATTTTTTCTACTTAAGCAAGTTTCTAATCAAATGAAAGATGAGTTGTCTCATTATTAATAATAGTAATATTATTCTCAATCTATAGACTAATTATCTAAATCAAATTAACTAACGAGTGTTATAGATACAAGATGTAATAATTAATATATTCAATATTTTTTGTATTACATTGCAAGATATATACACGCCTCTATGTAGGGCCAGTGGGGAGCACACCGAACAAATGGAACACATCCTATGTAACTGTGATGCTCTTGCTAGGAAAAGAATGGCCTGGGCTTCCCAGGCCTAAAGATCTGCTGCTGTCTCCGGGTGTACTTTGTAAGTACATTTTGGAGATATTCCATAACAGCGGTCATTAGGATTGGGGAAGCATAAAAGATCCAATTGGGTCGACGTGCTCCAGGAGTAATCCTGACCCTACAACAAGATAAGATATATACATATGTGTCTGACTCTAAAAATAATTTTAATGTTTTTTCACATATGTCCACCCGTGCAGTAGACGAACACACACATGTGACGACACATGTGAAGATAGCTAGTGAAGCATGTGATATACTGCCCTAGCCACCCTCACCTAGCCGGCCTGACCTTGCCTCACCCTGACTGAATAGATTGAAGCTTTGTGCGAAGAAATAATAGATTAAAAACTAATCAGAATGAGTAATATAATGTTACGCTATTTAATAAAACTAAAATATTTGGCTCACAAAATGTAACCCGTTGTCCTGTATACAAAGGCTTTCCAGTAATTTTCACATCTCTCTGTGTCTCAAATATATATACCAAGGTTATTCGTCTGTCAAATATTTATCCTTCAAGTATTATGTAATTATCTAAGTAATATAATATTAGCGATATTATTTGAATTACTTCAGTAAAGGGAAGCCAAAATATTATTAACGACCTGCTTATTTGAGATTGTTTCTAATTTCAACTCATCTACTAATTTTCCTTCTTACATATGTGATCTCTGGGTGACTTTGAGTCTTCCTAATGTAAACGGCCATGACTCGGTTTCATGCGTCTTCATAAGTCCAAGTAATCCTGATGACAATAGAGAGGGCTATGCTCGGAGTTTCCCTGCGCAATCGATTCAGAAACGATAAGATCCTCAACAGAACCAGGGTTACCGACGTAGTCTAAATAATCACGAGCTTGGGCAATTAAGTATTAACAATTTATCTCGCAGTTACACCTATTATCGAACTTAAATTAAACATTATTAAAAGCTTTTGTTATGGATAAAAGATAACAGAGAAATCCTAGATAAATAGTAATATACAGAAATAAACATACAAACATATTCATCATACAAATATCTGCCTTATTCGAACCCAAGACCTCTGGCTAAGAGGGTAGAGGTACTGACCACTCAACCAGACAACCGGCTATTTAAGTGGCAGTGAGCAGGGCATATTACCACGAGGACTGAGGACCGTTGGGTTGCTAAGGTCCATTATGACATGTACATAATAAATAAAAAAGCATGTTCAAACTTTTTACTTTATTTTAAAAACAAACCTCTTTTGTTTCAGAAAAATAGTTTCAATCTAACAAAATTCCCGCCTGTATTCTGACAGGCAGGCATTATCTCTTCTCATTTTTGTGTTAATGACAAACAAATAAACAGGTGAACTATTTCCAATTTTATTACAATACTAGACCACTATTATTAGATATTACACATAGCTTGTGGTAGAAGACTTTGTGAGAATAGTTTGGATTTCTAGAAAACGTTATAATTAAAATATCACTGAGTCTTAAACAGAATAATGAGAATATCCAGGCAAAGCGTACACGCAATAATAATAAACATATTCTTTTTATTTTTGTAACAAGTTCCATTCCCAGTCCTTAGACGACTCGAGAGACGGAATAGAACCCCTCAGCGGAAGCCAGATAGCTGAGAGTCAGGATGACAGAGCGAGGAACCAGCAGCCTTTCCCGGGGTAATCAAGAATGACCGTCTTTTAGCGCCTCGCAATGAATGGTCCATCACGCATTCCCAATCTCATCAGATAGTTACGAAGAAACTTTGAGTAATACACATATCGGTTACTTTTGTGCCTGATTCAGATACGTGATCTTTCTAGATGGTTCGTCTTTCATGAGGTTTCCATCAAACGGTATGGTGTCATCTTAACGCGTGTGTGTCTTGCTAAACCACATAAATACTCAAATAAAAACATGTAGCCTCCCCACCTATGTACGCCATGTTGTAATTTTTCAAAATCCACATGAACGAAGTCACCAAATCTAGAAATTTTATAAACTAATAATGTATGCTTGTACAGAAGCTTATAGAAAAGAATGGAATAGAATATATCTTTATTGTACATCAGCCAATTCAAAAACAGAAATACACAAAAAATATATAAATTTTTATAGTAATGAAAGAGTCTAAAATTAATAAGCTTCTTAATACTTGAGAAATGTATACTTAGTCAGGAACATAAGCTTATTTATTTTTTAACGTATTAGCGCTATGTAAAGCTTCTAGGTTCTTAGTTCTTGCAGAGCAGATAACCAACGACTAAAGACACCAGTGATATCAAACAGTCACTTAAATGAGCGTTCAAATGCTGGATATTAAAGATGTCATGCCTTGTAGTTAAAATGGTTACCTTTCTCTTCACTTTAAAATTCATTTGTTATATAGTTTTTTTATTATCTTTTTAACTTATATTATATTATGTATCAAGTAATGTAAGGTACTTAAATAATTAGACATTTTTATGTAGTAATCCTATTGGATGCAAAATATTATGGTACTTTGTCTTACCTTTGCTCAGTTGCCTATTTCTACTGGTTGACTGAAAATGCCTTAGGGATTAATTTCGCCGATTATGGTGTTGAAAATGAAGAATATTTTAATTTTATAAAATGTCTAGCTTTGGAAATAAGAAAGACAGCGGTTCTTCTGAAACTCCTGCGCATCAACACACTAATATATCGTTAAAAAAGTGATGTAAGTAAAATTTAAGTTTCTTTTTAGTGAATCTAAAAGCTTTTGGGTATGCTTGAAGCTTCAAAAGTGCGTGTGTATACCTCTATAATCACAGTTGCTTCTTCCTCGACTACTGATTTTCTTTAAATGTTATTATTTATTATTGGTGATTGCTTAAGCAAAATCCAACCTTTCAAAAAGCAGCAGAGTTACCGCGGAGTTTTATATAGAATTTCGAATACTGTATCAGGCGCTGAGCGAACTTCAAAAACACCATAACGGATTGTTTCGTAATCCCTTAATATTTGTATTTCGCGCCATCATGCACCACTTATTTTAGAATATTGTCAACGTCTGGTGGCATTTTGCATAATTCACCAATGGCAGGGCATTGTTTTCAATGTTCACACACTAGAGCCAATAGGAAGCCGTGCGCCATCTGGTGATGAGAACAAGAAAAAACCTACTACAATGACAGTTATCAATTTGTTGTTGTGATATTTTCTACGCTAAAAACGAATCATCGCAAGTGAAGCTGAAGTTATCGTTTTATAAGTTCTGCTAACTAAAGAATATAAATGGCGCCACATATTACCTTTTACGATGATAAACGCTTCATTCACAATATTATATCTTCTTCTTCTACTTGTGCCTCTTATCCAACGTCACCCACATAATGAAATTTCACCCCACATTTAAAGCGTTGTAATAATTAAGTTTCCCTTGTGAAATCACTTCTCTTAATAAACTCCAAAGTTAATAAGATACAAGCAGTGAAAATTTTCTCGTATAATATTCATTGGACCTGTTGAGAATTTGATGCTTGAGGTCTCATACAAGTTGTTTGCAAGTACTTTGAGATACGGTACAAGGTATTAATTAAAATATTCACCTTATTAGAAGAAGCAAGTGTAACTATAAATAACTTGGAGCTGAGTTTGGTTAAGATCGCTATCTGCCAAGATTCAGCATGAAAAGAATCTTCTGTAAACAAGCAAATTTACAATATGCAATAGACTCTTTGTAGAGTCTGTCGAGAGCACAAAGTCAAAGTCAAAATATCTTTATTTAAATAGACTCATTTACTAAGTTCTTTTAAAACGTTATAACAGGGAATATGTATGAGACAAATAAACAAATGTAATTAAAGGTAATAGTGATAACTTTAAGTGGGTATTAACCGGGCGGAACAAATGGAATATATCCTATGCAACTGTGATTAAAGAGGCTCTCTTTTTCACTCTAAGCGTCTCTTTAGTCTGGGCTAACTCACTGTTGATTCCAAGCGTACTTAGCATGTATGTCTTGGTGGTATTCTAGGACAGCATTCATTAGGATAAGGGAAGCACAAAGGATTCCCTTGGGTTAAAATGCATGGGTCTTAAGTAAGATAAGATGTTAACGACAGAAATCAACCAAAATTTGTTGAGAAATGAAATCCTTGCATTGTAGTTTTAAAATTTATAAACATATTCGGATTAAAGATGTTTTATTTCCTAAAGCATACATAGCATTCGTTTACAGAGAAAATACAAATTATAATTAAGTAAAAACTAAACTGTGTTATACGTACACTAAATATAAACCAAAGTAATAAAATAAAAAATAACTGAAGGTAGTTTTAAAATTCAAAATGAGTGACTGCAGCAACGTTGAGTAAGCGCATCTAGAAGCGGCTCCCACGTAACTACGCTTAGTTCAGACCTTGAACTACGCTCACTACACTCACTAAACTTACTCAGAAAGTACTGTTTAACTAATGAGTATAACATTTATATGATAATGTTTACATTAACCTGTGTTTGTTATATTATTTATTTATTTATATTGACTAGAACAAATTAATAATGTGGGTAGGTTATGATTTGAATGTAAACTTTGGGTCTTTTTTTACTTTATGAGTATTACTGTCCTCGGCAAATTTAGTTGTGCAACAACTTATTATTAAATAGTGATAATAAGATGTAATTCTATTGTAATCGATAACCAAGTAATCGATAGTTGATCGATTAATTTTAGATACTCGTCTGTGTCATAATGTCAATAGCACAAAGTTAGTTCAGGCAGTTGCGTTCGGACAGCCGTCTTGGTTGGTGGTGCTCGTACAAATAGTAATGTAAGTAACATACCTCTTGTTGCTATGATTATATTGTGATGTTATTGGAAATATATGGACTACTAATTGTTCTTAATGTTTGATTTCCCCTTTTAACTTTTGAGTCTTATTACAGTTGTCAGTGACGTTTCACCTGTATTCGAATTTTTTCTAAGAATTTAACGGTCTAATAAAAAAACACTTATAACGTTATTTATAGGCTTTCAATGCAAGAAAGCCTGCTTAATAAACTATCCTACTCTTTGTCTTCATTTTTATGGAAAAAGAACATGAAACCCGTGCATTTGATATTTCCTTGTTGTAATTGTTTTTTTCCGTGTTCCGAGTTGGGACTGGAATGTCAGTAAAAAAGCGGTAACGTTGACTCAAATCGTGGGATCGATATTTTCAGGACAATGGATATCTGTAAAATGTTACGAATAATGTTATATTTTCGTTAAGGTACTATTTTCGTTTCGATCTTTAATAACGTTATTATTAATGTAATTCACTTTCGTTGATT
This sequence comes from Acentria ephemerella, assembly GCA_943193645.1. Taxonomy (NCBI): domain Eukaryota; kingdom Metazoa; phylum Arthropoda; class Insecta; order Lepidoptera; family Crambidae; genus Acentria; species Acentria ephemerella. The sequence goes on along the minus strand of OW971886.1, from coordinate 670,259 downwards.
TTTTTTCATCTTAAAAGCAATTAACGACAAGCACGACGCAAAGAATTTAAGGTTAAAATATATTATGGACTCTATGTAGTTAGCAAATGTTTATCACAGTTGGAGATAGAAAATAATCGCACCACACAGAAAAACTGTCACGTGCCTCTAGTATCCATCTAGTAACGTTATTATCGATTCGATAATATTATTTTGATAACGATACAATGTTTAATATCGTTATGAATTTTGTCATTTGATAAAGTTTCCAGACCCTGGTTCCAAGTCTGGATTTATTTTGGCAATAATGATAGATAGATAGATAGATAGATAAATCATTTATTTCCATCTCTACATCACACACAATCCATCCAGACAGTACATACATAAAAGAAGAATAAGACAAACATTTTATAATAAGGTATTAAAGACCTTTGTGTGCGCTGCAGAAGTGCAAAAGGGTCGCAACTCAGTGACTAATTTTGTTCACATCGGGATGTGAACAAAGCACTGGTATTCTGCTACAACCCGAGGGCTTTTTAAAATTAAATTATAGATAGATAAAAACAATTAAATATTAAACGTGTGTACATTAATATAACTAAGATGTGTGAGATATTAGATAAATAAAATAAGATAAATATTGTGTATTTTTAGATAATAAGAGATTATGATAAGTAGTAAGAGATAATAAGAGATTATAATGTGTTAAATGTCAGTATATTTTCATTGAAGATATCAAAATAATTTGGGATGTATTTAACTGTTTTAAAGTTTGATAAATAAACATAATAAAGCAGTTTATTGATACACGCAGTCTTGTTAATACTTAGTTTGTAATAGTATTTCCAAATTCACGATATATGTATTTGGTAATGCGACGAGCAAAATCGTATATCTCTATTTTAAGTATATTTTATTAATATTTATTTTAGTATGAATGCATACGTATTAATGAATTATTCAAAATTTTATATCAAATAAGCTGAAAAAATCTAATAATTAAAAATAAAACATTGGGTTAGGATTCATATAGACGATAAAGAACAAAACGTTTTGCATTGAACAAGATTTTTTTTTAAATTTGCAACTAATTTATATATCAATAGAATTTATTTTATAAACTTGACGACATAGATTTTGCATGTCTCCTCGTCAGTTTATTAAAGAGATATAAGAGCTTTTAAATGTATAGAATTGACTCAACATAAAACTGTCAACATCTGTGACGTATTACAGTCGATTTTTGTCTAACTGTGATTAAAGAAATATTACCGCTTAAATATAGGAAACAGCAAACGGCTTAACTATCACCAAACTGTAGATAGCTCGATAGTTGTAGATGTTAAATAATGTGGCCTGTAAATCCGAAAGCTATAAAGTTTACTGTGAAGCCGTAGACGGAGTGGCGACTGGTCCGACAATAACTATCGCGAGGCCAGTTTACTCCCCGTCTCCGCATCCTCGGCTTTCGTGTCACTGTGGCCACGTGTGGACACAAACCAATATAATTCTTATTCATGGTTGATAGAAATATCATGATGTTTTTTAGACAATCAATTGTCTTAAGGACATCACGATAGTTCTATCAAATAAAAAACTTTATTATTATATTAATACATAATGTGTAAAACACCAAATAGCACTGAAATTAAAATTAACGAATTTTATAATCAATAAAGAATATTAAACATTCAATATATACGTTATAAAGTTTCATGTTCCATTGAAATTTTGTAACAAAAATCCTTGTAGCAATAAACCTACTTATCTTCAATGCGATTACGATTGCGATTGTGTTCAACTTCTCGGCTTTTTGTGAAGGAATATCGAGTTGATTTATCCTTTGAAAAAGATATAAATATGCTTACGAAAGTAAACCCAAAACACAATATCCACCACATATGTAAATAAGGATGTCTATAACCAATTTTTTAATTTATACCAATACCAGTTATCTTAGTGAACGTAAAACTAAATTTATTAGGAAATTTAAATTTTCTATTAAAAATATTTTTTTGTAAAGTTCTCAGACGTTTCTGGAATTATGTCATTACGTTACAATGCCCTTATCGTGATGAAAAGTCCAAAAGCAAAAGACTGGCGGCAAATTCCAAGTTGATTATTCATTAAGTTCCTGTTTTTCTAAGTATTATATGAATTAATTTAAAAGCATAAAAAGTTATACAAACGTATAGAAAATATCGACTCTAGAAATACTTATTGAGACCTACAAAATACTTATTGAGACTTGTACCGATCTTGGTTTAGAACTGAGGCTATCTCGTACTGTTATTTAAGATAGATAGAGACAGAATGAGGTTTAAACCAGGTTTAACTGTAGACCGCGTTTAGAATTAGGGGTTAATCGGGTTAGGCAAGTTGATCCAGTTTTACCAGGTCCCTAGAGCCCGAAGTCCTGGAAAATATCATTGCTACTCTTTTTCCCCCTAGGCAGAGGCAGGAGCCGATCAACTTGCCAAATCCGTCGCCAGGACTGGCTATTCCAAGAGCTGACGATGTACCCGAGGTTACCAGAGGTGAGCTTGGTGCGGCGGTGCATCGCATGAAAGCGAAGAACACTGCCCCCGGCCCTGATGGCGTCCATAGTAAAGTGTGGGCGCTTGCATTGGGTCCGCTGGAGGACCGCATGAGGCGCCTTTTTACGGCATGCCTACAGCAGGGCAAGTTCCCTGAACAGTGGAAGTCCGGCCGCTTAGTCTTGCTCCGCAAGAACGGCCGTCCAATAGACTCACCGTCGGCATACCGCCCAATCGTCCTCCTTGACGAGGTGGGCAAGCTCTTGGAGCGAGTGATCGCTGTGCGGCTCAGAAAGCACCTGGAGGAGGTTGGGCCGAACCTTTCCGAACGGCAGTTTGGATTCCGGCGCATGAGGTCCACTCTGGGAGCTATACTGCGTGTGAAGGCTGAAACGGAGGAAGCGGTGTCTGGGGGGGAGGTTGTCTTGGCGGTGTCTTTAGACATCGCCAATGCTTTTAATACCCTCCCTTGGGAGTGCATAAGGAAGGCGCTAATTTTCCATCAAGTGCCCCCCTACCTCCGCAGCGTTGTAGCCGATTACCTGGCGCAGAGAGGCGTCGTCTATAAAACGAGCGTGGGTCTTGGTACGACCGAGGTGTCGCGCGGCGTCCCACAGGGGTCTGTCCTAGGACCACTCCTGTGGAACATTGGTTACGACTCCGTTTTAAGAGGTGCAAACCTAACGGGCATAAGCGTGGTTTGCTATGCAGATGACACACTGGTCCTCGCCAGAGGGCGAACGTACCGCGAAGCGGCGATATTAGCAACAGCAGGCGTGGCGCAGGTTGTCTCGCGCATAAGGTGTCTTGGATTGCGGGTGGCCCTGGAGAAATCAGAGGCAATCTGCTTCCACGGCCCCCGCAGATCCCCGCCGAGGGACTCAGCATTAGTGGTTGGTGGCGCGCGGATCACAGTTAAAAAGTCATTTCGGTACTTAGGGCTCCAGATAGATGGGCGCTGGAATTTCCGCTCCCATCTCGAGTCACTGGTCCCTAAGCTGATGAAGGCTTCCGCAGCGTTGGGGTGGTTGTTGCCCAATGTTAGAGGTCCGGGCTTGGCATGCCGTAAGCTCTACACTGGTATCGTCCGGTCCATGGCTCTTTATGGTGCCCCTGTCTGGGCTGAGACCCTCAATGGCCGGGAAATCGCTCTCCTGCGGAAACCGCAGAGAGCGATGACTACGAGGATCATACGGGGGTATCGGACGGTATCGGGAGAAGCGGCGGCGGTTCTAGCAGGATCTATTCCCTGGGACCTGGAGGCAAGGGCCCTTGCTTCGGTGTATAACTGGCGTGAGGAAGCGCGCCTCCGAGGCCAAGACCCAATGCCGGGAGTAGTGGAGGCTCTCCGAGACGAGCTGCATCAGGCAGCATTAGGAGTATGGGCGGAAAGACTCGCGCGTATAAGCGCTGGTGTCCGCACAACTGGGGCGATCAGTCCAGTCTTGAAGCAGTGGGTGGAGAGGCAGCACGGGATCCTGACATTCCGCATGACACAGGTTCTCACGGGGCATGGATGCTTTGGAGGATACCTGTGTCGGATCGCCGGAAGGGAACCCACTGCCACCTGCCACCACTGCGACAACTGCCCCGACGAGGACGCGCAGCATGTGCTAGAGGTGTGCCCAGCATGGGCGGAAGAACGGCGGGTATTGGCAGCTGTTGTGGGGGATGACCTTTCCCTCCCGACTATCATCTCGAAGATGGTCGTGAGTGACAGGTCATGGCAGGCGGTCCACACATACTGTGAGGTAGTAATAGGAAAGAAGGAGGAGGCAGAACGAGAGCGGGAGGCGGTCGCTACCTCGGGCATCCGTCGCCGAAGAATGGGGCGGAGGAGAACTGCTTTTGGGCGGCTCATGCCACCGCCATAACATCTCGGGGCTCCGGGTGCGGTTGGGGACCGATGCTCGGCTTGCACAGCCCAGTCGGCGTGCCTACGCACGGCATGTCCGACTTTAAATAACAGAGTCAGACCTCGTCTTTACTCCAGCTGGGACCGAATATACGGCCAAATCGTCCTGCCGACATAGCGGTGAAATGTCTTCGGGCGTCATCCCGCGCATCGGCAGAAAGCGATCAGGTAGTGCGTCGCTGTGGGTTTTAGTGGGTGAGAGCCCCACACATCCCCTGTTACCTTCCCCGGGTAAAAGGGAGCGTCTGGAAGAGATTTCCCACAGCGATAAAAAAAAAAAAAAAAAAAGTTTTACCAGGTCAAACGTTAAAAGTTTGTTGTGTTTTGAGTTAGTTAAAAAAGTGATGTAAGTAAAATTTTAGTTCCTTCTTAGTGAATCTAAAAGCTTTTGGGTATGCTTGAAGCTTCAAAAGTGCGTGTGTATACCCCTATAATCACAGTTACTTCTACCTCGACTACTGATTTTCTTTAAATGTTATTATTTATTATTAGTGATTACTTAAGCAATCTCCAACCTTTCAAAAAGCAGCAGAGTTACCGCGGAGTTTTATATAGAATTTCGAATACTGTATCAGGCGCTGAGCGAAAAAAATTTCAACACCATTCATGCTAAGTTCTTTCAGTCTTATATTTTCTAGAAATTTTTACTTTATGTCTTCATTATAACTATTCCGAACAGGTTGTTGCCTAACAACATTTATAGTATATACGAGACCTCCATTATTCAAAAGCTTATCTTCTGCTAACTCTACATTCTTGCGTGGCACGCCATACCTACACGAAGGTGCTAAAGCGTGAAGCCAATCCAACATCAAGCTAAACATAATATTTCCATAAAATTAATACTCAACCCTCCATAGAACAAACAAATGAAGATGTGGCTTTGACGCTCTATTCATTATTTAAGGCATTTAATCTTGTGTTGTTGACGTTTCAGCTCTGCCTTGTGTAGAGATGTTGAAAGCGCGTAATGCAGACGAATTTTGGGCCCGCATCTGTCTTTTGAGTAAGCCTTTTGAATAGATAGCAAGGTACGAATGTAAAATTCTAAGCTTTGTGGTTACGGTTCAGTGAGAAGGATAATGTTTGACAATATCTCTATAAAACATGGACTTTTCAGATTTACCCTTATTTAAATCACTATTAATACAAAATAAACTACAGTATCCTAAAACATAAATTTTACCTATAAACAAATTTTCAATAAGTATTTAGTAATGGATTTAGTTATTTATATATGTGAATATAAGTATTTTGGTATATGTATACGAGTGTATAATTAGATTTACGAGTATATGATTAACTATAATCATGCAGCCACGGTATATAAGAAGTAGCCGTAATGTAGGAAACCTTTGTTAAAATAAAAGTGATAATAATTATTACGATATTAAAATGTTTATTTAGTAAAGAATTGTATGTAATTGAAACTAGAATCTTTTATTTTTAAAACCTTCGGGACTGTGGCTCGGACATTTTGGTCACAGTCGAATCACAATTTGAATTAATATGTAGCTATTACCAATTATTTCCTTCATATTCAGCTAAACTAATGTGAAATAAAGCTATTGGTAGATAATGGTTGGTCACACTTTAACACAATCCTTAATATATGCATGATACTATTATTTAGTAATATGTAACCTAGAGCTGTTTATTATACCGAATAAAATGAAATAAAATTATTTACTAGTTATTACTTACGCGATTATAATACGAGTCAACTTAACTGAAGTCCTGTCATACATAATTAAACCACGAACCTTCTTGTTAGCTACAATGTAACATAAAATTTAAACTACCCTCATTTAATATATTTTCACAATCATTTCACTATCAGCGTTTAACCGAAACTTGTTGCGCGCGATGTTGCCAGCATCAACGAAGCGACAGTTAATAAGTTTTTATTAGTCCTCGAATATGGTTCAGCTCTCAAAGGAGTGGTAACTTCTCTTTTAGCGGCGAGGAAATAATGATGACTTCTGAGGGAAAAAAGTTAACTTTGGTAATTTTCTTACACAAAAATATCGGGAGTATATTTTATTTGATAAACAAAGTTGTATCTTTTATAAAGATAGAAAGATAATGTCTTTATTTTCTTTTTTATCACACACATGAATAGTTTATATACGAAACATTAATACTTAATTATATACTGGGAAAGAGCAATCAATACTAATAAAACCTGTCATTGCAATAGATATTAAAAATATAAAATAAATGAACAAGCCTATCTAATGGATATTGCTATTCCTTACACACTTATTTCAAACCCTTACTTAAAAAGAAGGCGAATACCACGATTTTTTAAATGAAATAACAATCAGTGGAAAGCAAACTCAGTTAAATTGTACCAACGATTTTAATAGTGATAGATGATTCCTAAACACTATTAGTGTTTTTAGGACTGACCAATGTTGTCACAGCAGCCTTCACAGCGTTACCGTCGTTTAAAGATGGTGAGAAGCTTGCAGAGCCTCAACCGTTAAGGAGCGATTTACCTCTAGAGGAGTACTAATCGAACTGGCATCACCTCTAGGGGAGGTATCTCGCTATTGCCTCTAAAGGCTCAGAATTCGGCGCCCAGGTACCTGTACCTGGTATAGCGCGACCGGTTGGTAGACCGGGTCTACATTCTTTGAGTATTGCCGGTATGTACTTGACGTTGGCGAGTGCTGGTAAGGATCTGCTACGATATGGATACTAGAAAACGGCGAATATAGATGATAGTAATATGTACATAAATATCAGAAATATACTAAACAACAAATATACTAAACTACAAGAGGAAATGTTGAGGGAGGAAATTAGAACAACAGATACATTTTGCGATATTTACAAGTATATACGTCTTGTTAATTAACACAAGTTTAGTTTATTCTCATTTACAAAAAAAAGAACTAGGTTTATATTAATGTTGATTTTTCTTTTGTATATTTTAAAATTAGAATTAAAAATATATATTTAATAGTGTATAAGGGATGGCTTGTTATAAACAAGTAAATTATAAATATAATAGCAACTCTGTAACTACAGCCATATTTGTTAAACAGAAAAGAGAGCGGTCTTTTCTAATACAGGTTTTTTTTTTAACTTATAAGAAGAGACCCACACATTCTAAAAACTACGCGTAGTAAATAAAGATATTTTTGATTTGAAACAACTATAATGTTAACAGCTTATTGTTTTCTGACAGCTGGAGGTAAGATTCCATTTCCTTGATGGTTAAGGAATCCGGGTAATATTCAAAAGTCGCTTTGTGTTACATTAAGAGCAAAATCAAGTTCATTGCACGTTATGTCATTGTCTTCCATTACTAAACCGTACTTCTAAAGTGTAAAGTGTAAGTAATAGTTTCTGCTGTAAACTCCCAAATCAATATTAATCAAAATTGTTTGAAAGTTGCAAAATATGGTAAAACCAACATATCCGAGAAGCAATATCCTTAAGTATCAATAGAAGTAATCCGACAGAAGGACTGGTATCTTTCGATGTAATTTTAGACTCAGTCCGTTGTCCATTAACAGAAAAAATATACCAGTCATTGCCCAAACCTAAGAGTAACAATACACCTGTGACTGAAAAGAATAGTCCCAACAATACAAAGGAACATGAAGGCATTGTTACGCATTCATTACTCCGGTCGATACGAATTCCGCATGTACATAATAAACAAAATCTTTGAATGGACGTTGCGCCAAGGATTTTCCTCGCCATCCTTAGCTTAGTATGCCAACGGAATTCTGACTTGCTGCTTTTGTAATAAGGCTCAGATTACACTGCTTGAGACGTAAGCTGGCTTGAGAATTCTAAATATTTCTTAGGAAAGGCAGAAGCGAAATATTCGCGCAATATGATCCTTTGCCTCTGTTGTGTTGGTTTATTGTGATAGAAGTAGTGTCATTTTGGTTTTGCGTTAAGATTCCTTATCACATTAGCTTTTAAATCAGATTGTTATACATTTCAGTGGTAAAGCTTACTAGATAGAACAAGTAAGCACGAACGTCAAACAATTATTTCAAATTGGACAACTTCTTGCATAATTTTTTTTGCCTTTTTAATGTTTTGAATTCGATTTTTTTAGTTTAGTTTCGTTAAAAACTATTTTCAAAATTTTGAGTTACTATTAAAAAGGTGAACGTCTTGTATAATTTCAAAAATTTTCGGATAGGTAAAAAATATGAAACACGAAAATTTGAAGGTTGCTTCACTGAGATCCCATGGTCAGATCCTGACTTGGTGACAGTAGGACTATTTAAGGAGTATAATCCATAATTTCAAAAATCGGTTCACAATTCACAGAGAAATAACGTTACAAAGATACAGTATAGTTTTTTGAAGTCAATGAATAAAATAGAACTGTTTACAATAAATATTGAGAACATGTTAAAAAAGTATAAAACTGTGTTGAATGTAACTGACGATCACTTTACTATCAGCACAGTAAGCTACGGAAACTCAATTTATGCAACAAGAGTTAAACCAAACTAATCTACTACAGTAAAACTTTTCCTTGATAAGTTTTGAACAGATTTCGCACGGCAACACGTTGTCACAGCGTTTGCATGCAAATATGAAACTCAAGTTAGTAACATGGTGAAGGGGTACAACTGACGTTATATTTTAAACTAACTATTTACCAAGATAATTGAATCGTGTATGTATAACATACGTCATTCATTCGTTTGAATGGAACGGGACGTCGTTGTACAAATAAGACTCATTCAAAATTTGTCGATTCGTTGCGACGAATTGAAATTTTGCGACGCATTCACGAAAGGTTCGTAGTGGAATTATATAGAAATATATTGGCGAAGACAGAAACACTATTTGGACACAAAATTCGACATGCAATCGGAGTTGAATTTGAGCATGTCTTGTTTTCCACGTCTCCGCTTTGTCTTTAAAAATGTTACGTTGAGCTTAATTTTTAATTGTTTTCTATAACATTATGTACATATATATTATGAATAAAAGAATTGTGGTACTTTCCTGACACATGAACTCGCCTTGTGTAAGTTCAGTTGTCTCTATCATATATAACAAAATATTTCAATAAGTGTTTTCAAAAAATACTATTAGCGTCTTAATATCTGTTGAGTACTTGACTTGGTGGGTAATAGATTTTGGATACATAGTTTTGTCCACGCATATAAGTGTTTGGGGTTACACTGGCTTGTCTTCCCTTGCCACGCGCGTATCGTGTTAGCATTCTAAATAATCGCCTATCAATATCTGTCACGACTAAGAAGACCGTCCACCAACCCATGGTCCTGCCTACCTTGTGGCATACGGACCGAATCACGGGAGAGCGCGAGGGTACTTGCATAGGGCTCTTTCCCCTTCGACGCTGATCTGTGCTCCCTACAATTATCTTTATGCGTCCCTTCTGTTGCCAACTCTCCCCCTTCTGGGGCGTGACGACACAATATGTGACTTCGCGTCGGGCTGCTTTGTGTGTTTTACCTGATTCCTCCTATTCGTATGATCGTCTGATGGTGTGCTAGGTGTGCGCAAACTCGCGCATTGCTTCCCAGTTATCACGGCTACTGATGAGGTCCTGGTGATACACCGGGCAAGGCTCTGCTCTGTGTAAACGTTCCAGCATGACTTCTCTGGCGTCGGCATACAGTGCACATTCCCATAGCGCATGGTCTCGGCTCTCGTTGACTCCATCCTCTCCACAGGGGCTAGTCGGTTAAGGCGCTGCCTGAAGCAACCGTGACCCATGAGCATCTGCGAAACAACGTAGTCTGGTTCCATCCAATTGACTAAGAAGAACGATAGAGTAAAGGCATTTGGTGCTGTCCACTCCTTTATTGTAAAATCCTGAAATACGATAAGCGAATATAACCACGTATTGAACAAGCCTTCGTGAAGGTTTTTTACAGTTCACTTTTCACATTATTTAAATCGAACAATATAAAAAAGTCAATTCGTATGACGAGTTGACAGTGACAAGTACTTGGCTCGTGATTATTTTAAAAGACTTTAGAACATTATTTTAATGAAGCACGACCCAATGAGTCATCATAGTGTGATTTCATTAAACTAGTTATTACTGGATGTACGAAAGTCGATCGCTTTCTTACAATGTAAAATGTAAGTACCTTACAGTGTAAGTTGTTTTTTTTTTGTTTTTTTTTACAGTTAATTTTCAGTTAAAGTAGACTTTATTTTCTTCATGTCTATGAAGTTAATTTTGATTATTAAAGATCGTTCAACAATGCAATATACAATACAAATGAATTATCGAATAACCACAGTATGAACAACGTAATTCTTTCGATTAGGTTAATTTTCGCTACTAACTTACCTACGTACTAAGGGCATTAAGATAATTACTAAATAAACAAGTTAGTACATCTTAATAGAACCAGTCGACATTTTATCTTTATTTAAGTGGCCATTAATGTCGGGGAACGGCTATCTATAAAAAATTAGCTCAAGCACGAGGTAAAGTTAAGAAAAATACCCCCAAAACCAACGTTCGAGCCTTCAACTAGTTACTAGTTCGCTAATTTGTTTAACTTCCCCCTCGCCGTACTAGCTCCAGCTATTAGTTTAACAGCATCTGTCCGTCTGTTCATAACTCACACTCCTACATTGTTGGACGTGGGATTAATTTAGGAGTATACACGTGTACGGAGTTTTTAATGGAAACAGAAGGAACAGTTGCTGTAAATACATCGACTTCGATTAGGAATTATTCTAAATGTCTGAATTTGGCTTTAGGACCTAATTTGGGACCTAAACATAGGTCACGTTACGTTACGTCACAAAAAGGTGAAGTAAACGTGGTATAAAGGTTTTAGTGGTGACTAGTAGTTATGTAAAAGCTTTTGCTAATACGTTTTACTCCGTAGCTTAAATAGCCACATTATCTAATTATATTTTATCAACCCACAATAATCACTACATACGATGACGTTACTGCAAATGATTAATTAATAAATATTCAACATTATCATTATTTATTAATGAACAGATTATAAGTCCCTCTACATGAAACAGACCTTTATACATGGAAGAAACTAATTGGTGTTTGAGCTGTTAAAAGTTTGTCTGCTTAAGTTTGTACCATAGTGCCAAGCTGTTGCTGTATAACAAACAGGGCCAACATCTTGACGTGGCTTTCGTAGCACGAATGTGACATTATCAGTCGTCAAACCTTGCCATTTAACCGACTTAAAAATGAAGGAGGTTCTATGTTCCCTCTTATGTATTTTTTGTATGTATGCTTACTGATATTTCTGTCAATTGTAAACCGATTTTTAAAATATTTTTGTATTCTATAGAGAATATTATTCCTGCGATGGTCACGTTGTCACCAAGTCAGCATCTGATGATAAGGTCGTAGAGGAAGGTAGAGAAGGTAAAGCAAGTCGTCAATACTGAATACAAACCATCTAATTTGTCCTTAGAAAGTGACCACCCATAATAAAGAAAAAAAAAACAGTTTTAAAAACCAAAATCCAACTTCAAAACACTAAAAAGGCAAAAATTCATGTAATAAGTGTATTCCGACTACAAAAAATAATTTTCTTAAATTAAATTATACTTGCCTTTTAAGTGTTTAGAAGATGGTTAGTTTTGTTTAAAATTTCTTGCAAACAATAACGTCAATAAAAACTCGAGCAGCAGCTTCGTTCATCAAACGAGACAGTACTTAAGAGAAAACCCCCAAAGCTTACACGAGAGACGACGTCACGGAAGGAAAATAAAACGAATGCAATACTAACGCAAACTAACACAGCGACCGCTCTGTGAATATTTTATAAATGCACCGTTTACTCGTAATATCGACAAATATAGCAGTTTCAGAACGAATCTAGCTCCTGGTTATACTGAATAAGCTCTGTTCAAAGAACTTAATGTTATACCTGAAATGCAGTCGAATGTACTGAGAGCGAATCGTTTGCCAGAGCTAAATGTGAAATGTTGCACTAGTATTACGCTCCGGAGCTTCCTGTAACCTTATAATTTATTTACATTACTCGATACTTGGTAAGAAGTGCGATTGAAAAGTTATGCGTTAAAAATGTTTTATAATTATTTTTATTTATTTATTTTTTAGGTTTGTCAAAGAACCAAAACTTAGCTTAAACATATTGCACAACCTAATATAGATAAAGACAGCATATAATTGTCTTTTATAGCGATAAAGAAATAATATTATTCAAATAATGTATAGAATAGCTTTATAGGATTAGTTAACCAAAAAATAAATTAAAAATTGTAAACCAATAGAAAAATTAAACAGTTGAGATCCTTATAAATTTTGAATTATTATTACATTTAACAATGAATCCCTAAGATGCTCGAAATCCTAATTATCCGACGATTTTTACTGACCAAATCAGAAATATCAATAAAATTAACAAAACTGTTACATAAGTCACAGTCATATATACGAATTTACTTGAACGAAATAAAAATTTGGGAACTTTTAAAACAGTACACACCCACATACGCACACACACGTGCATACTCACACGCACACGCACACACGTACACATATATGGGTTATAGCCAGCTAGCTCCAAACTACGGCCCAAAGTTTGTAATGTAGTTGTTTAATAATTGAAATGCAAAAAAAGCGTAAGTTTGCTTAGGTCGCGCACTTTGCTACTATTCTAGTCTAGAAATATAGTTAAGGGCAGAAAAATTTAAATTGGTTTGGCCCTTGGAACAAACTGAAAACTCATTATGGCACGAAGGCTTCGAAGTTTGGAGACCTATGGGTTATACCTACATGCGGTACGTATATCTAGCAGCGCTAAATCTTTAGACCTAAGTGCCGAAATTTAAATATGGGTATAGGTATTAATTTTTGTATTTAATATAAATTGGTTAGACATTTTAATTATTATTAGTATTTGCTATACAAAAATAAGTGTTGTATGATGTAATAATTCTATAATATGCTCATCAACTAACGAAGACGTATAGTTGTGTACGTAACGTAACCTGTGATACAAGGTATAGTCTAGTTCAGATATCAACCTCTCGTAGTCATATCTTTGCCTCAAACCATGTAATTTATTTATTATTTGACTATCGTTAATGATTATTATTAATAATTTAAACAGCAAATGTCTCGACAGCGCCTGATGGTAAGCAACAGTGAGATAGCTAGTACATACACCTTGCTAGCCCAAAAAGTGCATTCACAGTCCTCCCTTGGAGGAACTCGTGATGTCTATAGAAGAGCAAACGTATGCTGGTAAAGAATTCCAATAATGTATTAAAATTGGTTTTTAAATTACCGATTAACTACGAACGACTTTCGGCCGCAGCTCTGAAGTACTACAAAGACTTAAGCTTTCAGAAACAGCCTATTCTGCCATCTCGGAAGAAATGTGCTAATAAGTGAATAACGAAGAAAAACTACATAATTCAGCAGATAAAGGTTCTTTTATCGCTTAGTTTCCTTTGACTAACGAAAATACTGGCAGCCATGAAAGAATTGTTTGTAATTCAGATACAAAAGTAACATTCGGAAGGAAATGAGGCGAAAACGGAGTGTTTCCATTCAGAAATGTTTTATTTTTTCTGTTCATCACACGTAAGATATCCTGTGGAGCTAATGGTAACTGGTTAATCCGGGGTTTACGATACGGCAGCGGTTCCAAGAACAGCGGTGATAAAAATAATCTTAATGTTGCAGGTGTCGATAGGTGGTAACTCAAGAACCACCTGCTTGTTCGTAATTCTTTGACATAAATAAAACTTCAATTTGATTTTACACTTCAGGTCACTTATTTCTGAAGCATAACTTACTGTCCTTAAAAATCTCCGACATTATTAGCTATTGCTGTTATAAAGACTGCTTTATTCTCAGACAGCTCAAAGACCTCAACGTTATCCTATTTGATTGCCATCTTCTATGAAGTTAAAGTCAGTTCATTTGTATAATTTATAAAATTATATCCAGCCATCCAACTCATTTAACCTTAGTAAATATACGCCGCTATCTAGTCCGCTTCTGCCGCTATATTGACAACCTCAGCTTTACTTAAAAATATTGCTTTGTACACTTTTTGTCCAAAACGGCGCCTTTACGAAGTTTATTGCTCGTGCTTAACATGGGACGTTTACCGTTGAGATTTGTTACCGTGTACGGTATTAAATCTGACCACCCTATGAAACGGGATAATGTTTCTCATTATAAAATTAAGTAGAACAAATAAATTAACGCTTGACCTTTTAAAAATAAATTGCTTGTTTTCTACCTAGATTAGGAGCTGGTGAGTGGACTATCTTACCCAGACTTCTAGTAGTGGTAACAGTCATTTTGAAATATAGTTCTATATGCGTGTACTGGATCGTACTGGATCATTATAATCCAATTTGTGCGTTACAATTGCTTAAACACTTAATTTTGATCTTGCCATGAAAAATTCCTTTTCATTTATGAGTAGATCCTAAATTGTATCCACAAAATAATAAAAAAATATATTATCTGTAAAGGAGGCGGCCATTTGGCCCCATACTATTTTTTTAAAACCGAACAAGATATAACACATACAATTTTTAAAATGAACCTTAAATCAATGACACTGTGATTCACAGTCAATTTATATCGACATAAAGCCTTCTACACAAACCATTTTCATTCACTCACCTCTCCAATTATAAAATCGTTTATAACATTTACTCTGTTCGTGATAGAATATAGGTATATCAATCAACTTATATAATTAAGGCTGTCATGATTATTATAATTATACCACACACTCACGACTTAAGATTAATGAAAATGAAGGCAACTGATTAATTCTGTTGTACACGAACCAACTCGGCGATTCTTAAGCTATAAGTGTGAAAAACTCTATAACTCTACATTAAATTTCTCTAACAGAAATGTATAATGATTTCACCTACAGCCGAATAATTCCCTAAGAAATAGATTGCGTTTGGTGAATAGACGACAATAAACTAAAAAGCCACTATATTTAAGTGCTATATTATTTTAGTTTATTACAAGTTAACATTTGCGCTACAAATTTTTGTGAATTTAATAGAGCTGTTAATCTGGTATGACAATTTAAAAAAGCATATTTTCAGAAAAATTTAAACTGATCAGATATTCCAAATAGATCTGACATTTGAGTACATTCTCCTTTTTATAAAGGCTATATTTTCAAAACTGTATATTTCGTTACCATTTAAATGAAATAGGGTTTTTACTAGTAACTCTTACATTGTTTTCTGGTTTGAATAGTGCGTTCATAATTATCCTCATTTTGATGTTACGTAACTTGTCACTTTGTAAGAACACCACACAAGTCTGCTAAACGTCAAAAATTAGGCAACTTCTGACAGCTTATATTTCAAGTAAAATGTATGCAAGTTCTATTTATGCAAAAACTTTTAAGTGGTGTCTCTAAATGGGTTCCCGCGGAAGACGTAGGTGTTCGGTGAATTTTTAACGAGTTTGTTCTTAAGTTTAATACCGCAGCGTTATCATAAAGTCATGACATTTGTAAGATTTCTTTATAACTAGTTTTAAATAAAAAAAAACAAGTCCAGTAGAACTCACAGTTTGTGGTGCTTAAGGGAGCCTATATGCTTTATATCCAAATGTTTTGAGAACTATCCTACATATAAAGACCGTTTTTAGTGACATTACTCATAAAATTTGTAATTTGTTCTTAAGAAGTCTTCATCTGCAAATCAATAATTTATAATACAACTAAATTGAGAATCCCCTTCTTTTTGACGTCAGTTAAAAATAAATATAAGTAAATGAATGGCGAATCGCCTTCAATATTGCTGCTCAACTTAAATCGATAGATGAGTCGAGTGGCTCACTTGATGGCACTCTTGCCACTTGTATTTCAATAAAGGTCCGAAAAGCATTATCAATTGGTTTAAACTTTCAATGAAATACCAGTGAAACACTAGTAGTCACCACATGTGAGACACGAGAGTTTGTTGCTGATTTAATTCGAGAAGTCTCGTGAACAACAGACTAAGAATTTCATCGTCAAACTGTTATTTAGGAGGGATGGGAAAGCGACTATATCAAAGCTAATTTAGAAAGCCTTCGTGAATCAATTAGCAGTTCTATAACATTGTTTTTTGGTGATATATTTGCTTGGAGTAAATTCGCTTTATATAAAACTGCTCTGATGAGAGTATCTTTCATGTATTGATTTTATCTAGGTAAGGCAACGCGTTGTTTGTGGTTGATTGTATTTTTGCTTACAAGTGTTTTATTTATTAAATTTAATAGAATAATGTTGAATTCACAGTAGGAAAACCGTATAGAAATAAATAATAATTTATTAATTTGCAAGAACAGAAAAAACAAGAGTTACAACCATCAACAAAACCAAACACAAATCACCCATTCTATTTTCAGTATATAAAAACTTAGTGGTTAATGTTTAAAAAGGTTGAATAACAACAAAATTCCCTTCATTTTTATTTAATTTGTAGATACAGATGGTTGTGTCTCTTTAGATACCAGCAAATGGCAGATCAAATTCTTAATTGCCATCTAATTTGGTGATCAAAAATTTTGCTTCAGCAATTGAACTTCAGCTAGAAGATTAAGAATAAACAAAAGAACCTGACCGAAACACAATAACTGCCACAGTGTAATTTTGTTTTCAATACTCTTGTTTTATCCACGACTCTCTGTAATATGGAAAAAATTCAATATGGTTCACTGAACCCGTTTTATTGGGTTCTTGGGAGAACGCTGTCTTTAATAACATGAGATCAGAGAGAATACAGAACGTACAAAAGACGTCAAATTTGAAGAAAACTTGAAGACGATCAGAAGCCTCTTTGGAGTTTTAATTCGAAATTCCGGGCGACCGTTTGTCTATGCAATAATAAAATATAGAACTTGATAAATATGAATATAGCCGGTGATTTTAAATTCTCAAAACAAGACTTTTATCCGCAGCCGACCATTTCCCATAGCATTAATTAATAAGAAGGATAAGACACTGTTCCGTTTTGAGCTGTAATACAGACTGCTAGTACTTCACCAAACACTCCTGCGGGTGCACATGATACCTCCATCACTCCCCTATGTCTTTGACTACACGATTTACCTACACATACGAACGACCAATTGCAACACTTATTTATAGATTTTTGATTGCACTGTAAAAGATTTGATATTGATTTGTAAAGGTCATTATAAATATTAAAGGCTGAGAGTTTCTTGCGCCGCTTCTTCTCTGCAGCTACTAATTCGTCGAAGCGGTAGTAGGGTTAATTGGGAATATGCATACTAGTGTTATTTTTAATTTTAAAATAAATATTATCTTAAAATTAAAACTAACAATTTATTTAGTACATATTTTAATACTGGGACAATTTGTAAATGCCCGGTTGATACCTACTTAAAGTTATGACTATTGCCTTTAATTACATTATTTGTTTTTCTCATACATATTCCCTATTGTGACGATTTAAAAGAACTTAGTAAATGAGTCTATTTAAATAAAGTTATGACTTTGACTTTGACTTTAAAATCAAATAAACTGGCAATCCATCCGCAGACTTTCGGAAAGTTGTCACAAATTATTGAGAATATAACAAAATGTAGGTAGGTAGTAAAAAAATCCATTAAAAGCTAATTACGCAAAATGTATTTCGCAACGGACACGAGGAACAACAGACAACAAACACATTGTTTTATTAAGATTTTAATGAGCAAAAACAATGTGTAAACCTGATTTCAGATAAAAATCCTCAACTACTGAATCCGTTTTGGTATGTAAAAAGGCGAAATGTTATTCGGTACCCTTTTCAAGTTGATAGATTCGGTTTCCTCAGATGTACCTAACCTGTTTTCTTTATACTAGAGAGTTGGTAAATAAGATTGAGACCTGCCTGATGATATGCGGTCATGCCTATCTGGTAAAAACCTGCTTCTTATAAAATGCTATCTCAAGAAATTTTGCCGGGACCCCTTACTTTTCGAGCAAGGTTACTTTAAAATTTGTACAACTGTAAATCAAAGTATTTTCTGGAACACTACTCTATTAGAGTACCTATGTACTTATGTACTCCTAGTGGTCATAAATGGCAATGATTTAAAACATTTAGTGCTTTGAAATTCAGCTGTGATAATATAATTTCTATATCATTTTAAGGCGATCATTACTAATACATCGCTTACGGATCTAATTTTTTCATCATCACGTCAAAGTAAACTTTGACCCTTCTAGATCTTTGGTGCCTCTTCTAGCTTAACCTGAAAAATATATTTGCTGCCTCATTTACCTAGGCGGAAAAGATTTATAGAGCTGAGACATAGGATAAGCCATTTCCACTAGACAGATTCTAGCTGGGACAACACAAATGACGGGAGCTCATAAATTTAATGATCATATATTAGCCCACAATAGTCCTGTTCATAAGCTTTTCCAGTAGCACGTCACTTAGATCCTAGCTTTATCCAGACACTACCAGCTACTCTGCCAAGATCATCAGTACACCTAGCCTGAGTATGTATGAGACTGCATTTTCCGATCAGCAGTCTTGTTCAATAGTTACTAAGTGACCAACCAATATTCACATCGATATGTATAAGTCTTAAATTTGTATAGTTTCTAGAACTTATTGAAATAATCTTGATGCCCTCTCTTTTCCATAACAAGAATCCTACAAAAAGAGTCTTTGACTATGACAAGGTGGTTATAGCAGTATTTATATTTTTCTAATCTTTATCACTATCATGTCATATTCACTCTAACTTCCACTCATTGTCTGGTAGCTTAGTGTCATTGCCAGAGAAGTTAAAGCGGGATATAGTATATACTAAAACCCGCCCATTCTCAGCCTCACATACCTCTCATCATCATTTGTGAGACCAACTCCATTTATATATTTCAAAACTCCATCCCGTAACAAACAATGCACGAAACGTAAAGCAATTTAATCTGGACCTTTCCAAAGAGTTGTATTCCATTTACATCTACTAAAGTTTTGGGTAAGCATGTTTGTTAACATCACTCTTAGCTTGAGGTCAACTTTCCCAATAAATAGGGTCCACAGGACCTCATGGGATGTACCCCTTTATGAAACAGATTTTTGTTTTGCTCATAGTGGTGCAGGAAACTTAGAGGAATTTGATTTGAATTTTTTTTCCAGAAATGTGATTTGTTTCTTCCAATTCATCATTATCTTTTTCAGGAAATGGTAGAAGTTTAACCTCGTAACTACAAAAGTTAGCTATAAATAAAACTCAGACAAGTCTAAGTTATTTTAAACCAGGAAATAACATGGTAAGTGAGACGGAAATTCTCTCTGAGTTTCCGTATCTTGCATATAAGTGCAAAATGGTGACACTACAGGCAATTATTTAAACAATGTTATACATCGCGTTGTTTAATGTAGTTTTGGTTCTGATAACATGAACGAAACAGTAGGGTATTTCTAATATACAACAATATGAAAGTCACAATATCGCCTTGGCGAAGTACTTTGAGAGCTCTGATTTGATTGCTAAAACCAACCAAGCTTGGTTGGTCCTAGACAAATCAATCAAAATTTGTTTTCTTGAATTAAGCGTGCCCTCTGGATGGTTAGCGATGGTTGGTGTCAGTTGTTAAGGCTTTAACTCATCAAACTGCATTTATCTAATAACATTTAGTAACTCATATGTGTTCTTGCTTAGTAAGAAGGGTTCTGCTCAACTATGGGATATAAATAGACTATATATAGATTGCTTCATTCAATCATATTGATCGTAGCTATGAAAAGAATGTCGAATTTCGGAGAACGGAAAACGACGAGGCTGCTACAATAATTTTTATCTAGAACATTTCCTTTGTGCAAACATAATGATAATGTTAGATAATCAGCTGGAAATGCGAAGAATATTAGTATTAAGCTACGGAAAAGCATTTTATATAAGTCTCCTGGCTACGTGCACTCTAAACCGATTTCCGACTTAAATTAAAGAGGCTCAAATTTTAAGTAAGGTAATTTATTTTTTCTTTATTTTAGACATTGAAAAATATTTAAGCCACACCGTAAACTCATTTCTTCAATACAGAGAAAAAGAAGAAGAAGAAGAACAGTCATAAAATATGTGATTTAAGGTAGGTGTGACAAAATTATTGCTTTACAGTTTTTGGCTGGATCTCATGGCGTCAGTCTAGATTTATCTTACAAATTTTAGAAAAACTGTGCTTTGTTATGTAAAATGGTATTGTATGTCATAAGTATCAAAGATTGTTTGTGCACATAATTTTTGTGTTTCTGTTTAAATTTTCACCAATTATAGCCTATTTACTGATACCACTACACACTGATAATCATGTTAGTGAACAAACTACACAGCTCACCTCCATAACGGATAGCGTAAACAATGCCTCGAGTTTATAAAATTTACAATATCTACATTTATATCGAATAAACGTATGTACGTAAACGTTGATACTCTGTGGATGAAAAATTAATGTAATTTTTTAGTTGGCGTTATTTTAAGCAAAAACTACTTTCTACCTTAACTAAGTACTTGCTTTGAGCGGTTAAATCCTAGTTTTAGTTTTTTTGCCTTCAATATTATAGGAAAACTTGCAAAAAGAAATATCACAACTTGAACATTTCAATTAAAACAAAAATTATCTCAGGAAAACTTTAGACAGAGTAAGCACCGAAAAATCTTAATTAACTAAAAGTTTCTAGAAAGTTCAACAAGACATTCCTTACTCAATCAAACCGCAACGCTTGAACGAAGCTCAAAGAAAAATTGGCACACAGTTGAAGTGTTACCTGACTTAACTGAAATTTACCTGGTTTTGTTTCTAAATTACATAATTTTTTCAATGGATGTTATTTTTGGAAATACTCCCTAGACATGCTGCCAGCCTGCTAGCAGCCTTATTTAATAAACCAGAGGTCCTAGGTTTGATTCTTGATAGCTGGATGTTTTAGATAAATAATATAAATTGTTGATGATGTTTGTCAATGAATAAATAATTTTCTTTCTTTCTTATATCTCTACGTTGTGTAATTATATCTGTGACATAAAGGTCTTAATTATTCTTAAAGCGAGCTAGACAATCTAGGTTTTAAATTAGTATTTACTATACAAAAATAAGTTTGGTTTTATCTAATAATTCTTTGATATAACGCTTATCAACTAACGAAGACGTATCGTTTAGAACAAATTAGTTATATTGTATTTCATTTTAGAGGTGTAAGGTTGACAACCTGTGATACAACATATAGTCTAGTTCAGATATCAACTTGTCGTAGTCATCCTTTTGCTTCAAACCATGTAATTTATTTATTATTTGATTCCGATTCGTGAAGCACTTTCAAACCAAGCAACAGATATTCTATTGTTTAAAAATGGAGATACGAGGCTATCCTAAAAACGGTTTAAAACATAAAATATCCACACATTACGAAAAGAAAACAGTGTGGCCAAAATAATGGCATATAAATATCAAAATAAACCAAAAAAGCAATTTATAATACTTTCTAAAATACTATAGCTGCATGGAAAATTTATTTCGTTCATAATAAAAGCACAATCAAAACATACAAATGCTTGTAATGAATCAAGGCTGGTGAAAATCCAAGATCCTTAAATTTATTCACTTCTTACGGAATCAATAAGTATCAAATCAATCTTAAAATCGAGATCTCTTATGAAAGTCAAGTTTGAAGAATATAATTAAAATACTGAATATTATTGAGTTATTAGCTTAATATTTATAATAAAAGTTAAAATGTACAATTCAGAAAATTCCAGCTAATTGTACTTTGCGGCCAATTATTTAATATAACGGTATCATTAAACAATTTCGTTTTATTTATTATTATTAGGAAGGATAATTTTACAGCCATTTATTTATTAAATCAATGATAATAACTATATTTTTTTTTGTCAAAATGTGATTTTTAAAAATAAGACATATATAAAAATAAGAATATTTTAGTTGAAGAATACATAAATAGTATCTTAGAGGTAAACATATGTGAATATGTTAAGCAAGAATTTAACTGTTGCTATGGTAACATTAACCAAACTAGCGCTAGGTTAATTCTGATATGATTTTTACTTCTTTTATTTACATTTTTATTTTTAATTTATTAATGAGAATTATCCATTGTCACGCTTTAAATAATAATATGCCAAATGCTCCAATCATGATTGAGTAAACACTGATATTTATCACTGCTACATAATTACACTACAACACAATCGCAACCTCAAAATCCATCAATTGCAGTACTGTATGTGTAATATTTTGATAAGCTATTAATTTAAATAAATCAAATTACACTGCGTATTTGAAGGAGTTATTGATTTTATATGTCTAGTTGTAGTTCAGCAAGGTAGCGCTGTTGTAAAAAAAATTGAATAACAGTGATTTTTTTTATTTAAAGCACAGCATATGACTCGACACCACCTGATGACAAGCAGTTGAGGAGTCCATATGTGAAGATAGCTAGTGAAGCATGTGACATACTGCCCTAGCCATCCCCACTTTGCCGGCCCAAAAAGTGCTTTTTCACGCCTCTTTTAAAGGAACCCATGTTATGAGAAGTAGGGAATACGTGTGCTGGTAAGGAATTCCATGCTCTAGTTGTGCGACAGAGAAAGGAGTCACAATTATAGGATTTACGCTACACGTCCTGTTTGACACTGAGCTCTGTATAGTTGTTTATATATAAAGCTTCTATAAGCTGTTTTTCTCGTACTGTATTTACAAATTAGCTGTATAATTTGACGTTATCATTCTCCAATAAACTGTAGAAAGGGATTAAACTTTAAACATAAAAAATGTAACTTTAAATTGTGACTCTACAAGGAAACTTATCATGTAATTTATCTGTGGAAAATTGGTTACTATAAGACTAAATATGCTCTACATGCTGCTTAGTCAAGCCTACATAGATACCTGCATAGAAACGTAACTCTCAAACGGTTCAGTTGATGAATTTAGGTAACAAAGGTAAGGTAAGGTAATTTATTTTAAATTTTGGAAATTAAGGTCATGTATTAATATATATTGTTTATTTTTTTTCTTTAGTAAATTTTTAACGATGATGAATATGTAAAGAATGCTGTACACGCCTGTAATAGGTGTACACATGAGGACATTTTTATGTATATTTGTGTTTTTGTACAGATTAATGTGTATGCTGTTGGTGTGTCTTATGTAAATAAATAAACAAAGAAGATAACTGCACTCGATTACCAATTTCATTTTGGTGCTCTTTCTTTTTGTTTTAACAGCAAAGCGCATCAACCGCTAGATCAATTAAAAAGTATAAGATCTTATATTTTTGTTCTCAAGCTTCATAAAAACTCAGTATTAAAGTTCCCTAACGTATCCTTGATATCTCATCAAAAATTTAAGTCCTCAATTCATAAAAGCTCCCAGATTTCTAGATTCTGTTAATTGTTTTACGATTACGGTATTTGGATTTATTTGGCAGGACAATCTTTAAATTTAAGCCTAAAGTACACTACATAGATAAGTAGTTAATGTGTTATTTGTACAAGTAGAGTAAGGATATTGTTTTTCTATCCCAAACCTTTTTTAGTCTCTACATTTTCATGTATTTTTTCCTTTGAATATTGTGTAATAAGCTTAATTCTGTAACAAAACAACTTAAATTTGTACAATTGTTCGTGTAAATTAATAGCTTTATATGTTCTTTGATAACTATTACAAGTTCCCTTAATCTTTCTTACTTAGCTATTAATTTGTAAATGTCATTACAAATACTTGGTATAATAGGTTGTGAGTTTTGTTGGAAATGGTGCAAAACTGTATACCATCGGTATAATACTCGTACCATGGCACAATTTATCTTTTTATTTTTATTTGAAATATATTTGATGTATGACATAAAGAAAATAAAAGACACTTGCATGTCAATGTTAGTCAGAACAAGGTGATTTCATTTAATAATTCCGAATAAGTTTCTTGGGCCGCTTCTTCTCTGCATGTACTAAACTCGTCGAAACGGTAGTAGGGTTGATTGGGATATGCATATTAGTATTATTTTTAATTTTAGAATAATAAATTTCATGCAATTAATTTAATTCAATTTTAAAAGTGGGACAATTTTCAAATACCTGGTTAATTACCATCAATTGTATTTATTTACTACTCTCACAAATATTCCTTGTTTTAGATAATTTTTACTTATTTTAGACTGTAATGTTAAAATTACCACGGTTCAATAAAATTTTATTATTTCAGAAGCAGCAGTTCAAAAAATATTCTGCACCATTTACCAGAACCGTCAAAAGCATTAAAGCCAAGAACGGCATGCAATGGACATTGTACATTGATTATATTATCGGTCCTCTCTCAATATTAAGCTCGTATTTTTCGCAGCTAGATCCCGTACTTAATTCGATTCCCTATCGACTGTTCGACATCGCTTGAGGATGAGCTGATCTGTTATTAAATGTAAAGTTAGATACTTATGAGCTTAAATTACTTTGCGCATATGTATGGAAATACCGACAAAGTAACCTTCCACGTGAATGAAAAGGGCCTGATTTGGGGCTTCACTTTAATAATTACATTTTATTATTAAGATCAACAGAAATGTTTACTCTGTGTCTGAGCTGTGTTTACATACAATCAATATAATGTTACCTCTTTGTTTTGAGAGGGTAACCAAGATATGAGTAAAGCTATTGGTACAACGAGCATCTACAGGCTACGGTAACAGAGCTTGAGTAAAATCCCTGACGCTATGAGCATAAAAAAACTAAGTGAGTAAGGGCGGGTTATTTCACCGAAACTTACCGCACACATAAACCTTAAAAATGGCGTTAACTAAAGTCAAACCTGAAAAAGCGATATTTCACGTAAAAAAATGACGATTACAAAACAAATATCTCACCCACTGGTTGACGTCAGTTGCTTCGAACAGTAATAAAATAATGGACTTCGTTTTGTATTCGCCTTTGAAAAAAGATATAAATTGTTTTAAATACTTATTTAAATCAATTTATAAACGTTTGAAATAACCCGCCTTAATGCTCATTGTATATACGAGCGTCTTGGGACTACGGTAACAATTGAGTAACTATTAAGGTGCTACGAGCATTTAGATGTGACGTTCGTAGCGTGCTACGAATACTAATAAATCGTAAGTACTAATCATTTGTAAATACTGCGCTACGAGTATCTAAATATGTAAGTGATATTGTTACAATAAGATATGGTCGTTACTCAGTCAATAGACTACGGAAACATTCCGTGAGTAATGCTCATAGTGCTACAAGCATCTGAAGTCTACGGTAACAATGAGTGAGTTATGCTCAAGAAAGCGCCTCAAGGCTATGGCAATCGCTTATTATAAAATCAGGATTATGACCTATCTATTTCTCCATATAATATAATAGCAGAAAATATTAATTTTTATGTCAAAACTATTTTCGTTCATCATTAATTAGTTGTCAGCCGGCACCAATCTGCGGCTATTTAATGGCCTTCCTGTGCTAGTTATAGTGACTAAAAATATATTAGTAAATAATGCATATCCTTATATATTTAGTTCATAGTATTAACTGCAAAACTCCACATACTGTAGTATAAATAAACGATGAATAATGTATTAGGAAACAACATAACTCAACTTTTGGGACCTATATCAAATTTTGACGTATCTAAAAGCACCGTTGCTGTCCCAGAAAGTGTCCCACAGGACGCAAATGTATGCTGTTTATTTGAAATAAACAAAACCAGTTTATAACGGTCTCCTATAGTTTCAAATAAGTTTTAGATTATTAATTTAGATCTCTTTAGTTTGAGAGTATGTTGGCTTATCGGTGTGCTTACTATGGAATAATCTATACTAAATTCGGTAGATGATTAAATTAGAGGAATCATCTTAAAAAGCCTTTATATGTCACTACTAGGCACAGTTCTTCCTACACGATAGAAACACACGAGCTGTGAAACCAGGTCACCAGTAGGCTTCAGAGAAATTATCAGACATGATGATTATAATTCAACACTAAAGCACTGAAAAATATATTTAAAATCTTTTTTTCTTTAAAATCTTTAACATGAAATTTATGTTGTATGTTTATATCCCCGTTATTTAGTACATATCTCCGTTATCTAGTATCCATAATACAAGCTTCTAATTATGCTTACTTTGGGCTAGATAATACATGTGAGTGTGGAAAATATTCATTATATTCATTTCATTTCATTAATTTCATTTCTTTTGGAATACATAATATTTATTTAGCACTTAATTGCACATACATAGCTGCATAATAAAAAAGAATAACAATGTTATTATTATTATTATACCAAGTTATTAAAGTGAGTGAATGGGACAAAAGAAGAGAATGAGACAGAAAACGATTTTAGTTAATAAGATTTTATGTGCTGTTCTTAATGCGGGTATCATTTTCACAAGATGAGCACGGTAGGTAGTTGTGAGATAATTAGGATGAATGACTAATTGCAAACATAATTACTCATTTTAATATAACGTAAGATTGGGAGTTAGTTTGTAATCTATCAAATTAAGAAATTAAAGTGTCTGTACCAGTTCTTTGACAATTCAGTAAAATTAATTAATTACCTCCCAAATTTTCAGATTTAATCCAATATATAATTCTGCAAAGTAGAAGTTTTCATAATTAGTGCCTTTTCACGAAAACCTTCACTTACTTATATAAACCTAATATAGAGATACTATTTTTGCGTCGATTCAATTCCATTAAATAAGAGCCTGGCATTAAGTTTTGTTAACATAATCACATCATTATTACTTTAAAGGTAAAACCTTTTAAGTTATATTAAATATTTGTAAAGGTCAAAATATCATGTGATTTTGATACCAAATGATTCGTTCGTCTCTTTATAAATGAAGGACATAATATTATTATTATTATTATCATTTATTTAAATATGTATTGATATATTTTGAGCAGCTACCTTCTTGACTTCCTGATGCCTTTTTTAAAAGTATAATGTGTTTCTTTAATTGGCTTATGTCTGGGTAATTCTATTATATTCTGTATATATAAAAATGCTGTTGAATTAAATAAATAAATAAATATAAAAATTTAATATTCTAAGCTCAGTAACAATTACTTTTAGTTCACATAGTTTTTGATAGAGCAATTCTACTATAGGTTAAATGCATGTGATTTTCGGGGTGGTCTGGTGAATTGCTTTGGCTGAATCCTGATCACCACCGCGTATGGCAGTGGAACTACCAAAGAGTTTAAATGAGTATTCCCATATATGTGGAAGAGCTATACAAACGCCTGCTGCTTAGCCAGTGGCGGGTAGGTTTGTATTCCCCCTTGAAAAAACAAAGTCTTATAAGGGAAAGCTATTTCTAGATGAGTTTGGTATTTTCATGTCTATGCTATTTTTATATAATTTTCTATATTTTGAGCCATCTCTGGGGTCTAGTGGCTGAGACCAACTCCATCCGGTCTGGAATTTCGATTCGATTCCCAGTAGGGGTAGATGTGTACTGGAAGGGGAAGAATTTTATTATCTAAATCCACCTTACTAGCTACCACCACCTTAACTAAGTCTGCCGGCAGTTGAAGGTAAGATAGCCATAAGATAAGGAATACTTCCATCTTCGACCTTATGTTCCTATACCATTAGGTGAAATGAAGGCCAAAAGATACCCCGTTATTTTTTTGGACTGACTACTGCTGTTGGCCGCAGATGGCCTTTACAGCATTACCGGAATTTTTAAGGACGCGAGAACCTTGGAGAGTCCTCAAGCCTAAAGAGGCAATTCGCCTCTGCAAGATTTCTAACTTTTAGGCATTACCACCGGGGGAAATGTCCCGCTCTTATAGTCTTCAGTACGCTCGAGCCATGAGGGAGCGTCAAACCTAGGGGTACCTCTAAAGGCTCGAACCTCGGTTCAGGTAAGTCGTATCATACAGGAGGGAAGCGCTCAGGTACACACCTGTACCTGGTATGGAAAGACAAGCGTAGACCGGCTCTTCGCACCTTTTCGACGAGTGCGGTGTATTATTTATTTATATAAAGCACAGCAAATGACTTGACGCCACCTGATGATAAGCAGTAGGGGAGACCATATGTGAAGATACCTAGTGAAGCATGTGACATACTGCCCTAGCCACCCTCACCTTGCCGGCCCAAAAAGTGCTTTTTCAGGCCTCTTTTAAAGGAACCCATGTTATAAGAAGGAGGGATTACGGGTTATAAAAGTGTTTCTAGTGCGTAACGTGTGTGAGTGTAGGAGCGGTTGTGCACGTGATCGGGTCGTTAAAAACACAGAGTTATCCAATGCCAGCTCGGTGGATATGCACTATCTTCGACCGACTGTACTTTATTGCTCCACGAAGTCTTATAAATTCTGCCTTATTCAATTTTTCTAAAGAAATCTAGACCGAAATCTAAAGTGAGATCTCTTAGCAATCTTTTGTTATGATAGAAAATATGAATTACGGCTGCTAGAGTTCAAGAAACCATTCCAACGTTGGATTCCGTCCAAGACACAGCCCACGCTAAATTGGCTTGGCAGTATCTGTGAAGTTAGCCCACAGTTTTATGTTGATGAAGCTTAAAATAAACATCGTTACTTATTTACACGAGACTAAGTGACAAATGCTGTTCGAGATACTTAGATGTTGGTTGGTGGGATTTTAAACAACGAAAACACAATAATTTATTTATGATATTAAATTTGAAAACTTTGTTAAAATCTAAAACTTTAGTTAAAGTTGATTTTATAAAGCAAATACGAGATTTAAACTTTACTTTCTTCGGGAGGCATTTGATAACTGGACGTGATTATTTATATTTTTCATTGGAATTCAATTTCTCAGTATGTAAAGATGAGTTTGTTTGATATTATACACGCACTATTTGTTAAATAGTAATTCTTTTTTAACAAGTGATATAACATATCTTTCAACATACTTGCTCGTAAAGGTTTCCTAAGGTGGTCATTACCAACTTAACAAATTTGTATCATACTGTACTAATGTCACATAATATATGGTAAATAAATAATGTATACAACATGAGAAACAAGGTAAGCATTTATAATACATCGTTGCTAGTTCTACGTTATCTCAACTAGTCGACCCTGTGAATATCAAAAAAATGCTCATAATATAATAAAATAATTACTCCCACACTACTCCCAACAAAACGGTTTCGTAGTGAGCTCTGATAACCTTATTCACTGCAAAACACAACACTACAGAGGCAGTATTATTTACCTCTCCTTTTTAGCAGTTGAATCCACTTTAACTATTAACAGTAACAGTTAATTAAGAATTAACACAGCGATTTTATACCTTATCTCCGAGTGAATATGGTAATTAATTGCATTGGGAAGAACACTTGCACTCATAGTTCTGATCATCCTTAACCAACGTCTAACATTTAATAGCCTTCTAGCCGAAGGAAAATCGAGTTTAAGCAAGGACTCTGTGGCTATTACGAGCTTAATATTGGGAGCGGACGCCGATAATAAAATCAATGTACGCTGTTCATTGCTCGTCTGGCTTGACTGTAACGCTGTTGGCTGTTCTAATCGGACTACATGGTTATACCAATTAATTTGGTAAGCGAATTAGTAGAAGATAACAATGTTGGCTTAATTTGATCGTAGTACCTTTATTGAGAGGTCAACTTTTTATACCACTGTGGTAATGAAGCATATTGCATTGTTGAGTTCTTGATATTGCCCATAGATGGCGCTGGCACGAAATGAGCCAATTCTACATGGCGCTATTAAGAATTATTCGTGTTATAATATGTGCTCATAGTAATTGTTAGTTTTATTTATTATAACTAGATGGCGCTGTACAAAATAATAAGATTACTACTTGGCGGTATTAAGACTTTTGTTAATTTATTTAAATGTAAACGGTAGAAAACTGATAACTCCAACCATAGTTTTATCAACTACTGTGGTACACGGTACCAGTTTTATTTATCATTAAACCCTTATAATCATGTACAGTCAACCTCAACTATATTATTTGACCTATTACAAGGGTTATAAAGTAATGGTTATCGTAGCCTACAAACCTTATACCAGTTACCAGTGGTATCACTTTTATGTGAAAAAAATATGAACTGTTATTTAATAGAAATATAAATAAAATTCAACCTTCTAAATTTAGATAATAAATTGCACTTGGGATATTTTGTTAAATTCTATATTAAAATAATAAATATTATGTATTAACAATAATATTTCTCACTCCCACATCTATTAACTAGCTGTAAGTAAACATCATTAAGAGCTTGTCTTATAAATACTAGATAACGGAGATATATACATAGTAATATGTAAATAAACATACAAACATTCATAGCTTATGAACTAAAATATTCGTACTTATCATACAAATATCTGCCCCTCCGGGATTCGAACCCGAAACCTCTGGTTAGGTAAACAGGGTTAGAAACGAGAGGCAACTCTCGCCGGACGGCCGTCAAATTAAAATGTAAAATTATTAACTGTTTCAAAATTTGGTTTCTCCATTAATGGTTATCATAGAATAGAATAAGGAATTTTAAATTTTTAATGACTCTCGTGCCCTAAAATTACCCTGGCCATAATTTCCTTCAAACTGAAATAGCAAACTGCTTCACGATCCAGAACTAGAGGTACCTTTTTAATGAAGAGAACTTGCCACTGGCTTAAGACTTGTGGGGCTCAACCAGTGTCATCACCGCAGCACTGCGAATACCCACCCTCACGTATTGACTTGGATTCTACTCAATAAAGACCCGATTGCACCCAGGCAGCCCAGCGTTTCAACTTTCGTTTTTTGTACCTATGGAGATTGCCCACAGTTATTTGGGCAATCCCTGACGTAGTGGCTTGTGCAACTACCAGATCTTACGTAATAAGA
Source organism: Acentria ephemerella (assembly GCA_943193645.1). NCBI lineage: Eukaryota > Metazoa > Arthropoda > Insecta > Lepidoptera > Crambidae > Acentria > Acentria ephemerella. The sequence goes on along the minus strand of OW971886.1, from coordinate 638,968 downwards.
GTCTATTTCCAATCAAGGGGAGTCTTCGTAATAATTAATACTCCAGTTAAGATTAGTTATTCAAACCAAAGCTAATCTCAACTGAATATTATTCATAGGTTCATCCGGCTCCGTTAATTAATACGATTCATTCATTATCTATTGATATTGATTCGATTCTTTGCGTCTAAAACAAATCTTTGTGTAACGTTTTATTGTGTAAATCAATGGTATTCATTTATTAATTAACAAACCCCAGTATTGTATTCAATCACCCCCCCCCCCATTTAGCATATACGAATAGTGCTTTAAATATATCAAATTAATATTATGGTTTATTTCTGAAAGAGACCATTGTCACTGATAATATACCATTAACAGAATTCGCCATTAATCTTAACCACATCAAATAGGTACCAACCAATTTTAGTAATATATTCAAATCATTTTTTGATCGTTAATAATATGTGTTCTATTTATTTTATTGGCAAGCTTAAAAACCACCAGAAACATTAATTTATTCAATCATTCATTTCATTAGCTGAGCTTAATATTAAAAAATAATCTCTCAGCTTACATCAACCCATAGCTGGATATGGATACGCCATAACTATTAGTTGAAATTATTTACTTTTATATTTATTTAAATTAATTGGTTGCGTTCATAATCATAAACATTAAGAAACGCAACAATATGTGTTTATTAAATACATTTTAATAATATTTTATGGAGCAGCTGGTTAGATTATTATTATTTGATAACATTTTAAAATATTCATTTTGTTTTAATTAATAAATATTGTTCCGTTGCTTTTTTTCGTAATGTAACAGAGTGTTGATATTTACTGTTCAGTTTATATTACTTTGCATATCGTTTGCACCGGTAATTGAAGTGACCCTTAGCCTTAACTTTATTTATAATTTCTTTTATGATTATTTAGTGTACGCATTGTTGATGTCACCTTGAAATAAATAAATAAAGATTTAAATACATATTAATTATTTAACAAAATTTCAAACTTACCAACAGATATGCCCAGTAGCAATAAAATTAACATTTTTATTAATTACAACTTCACTTTATCTTATATTCACATTATAAACCACAGAAATCACTTCACAAATAATTTTAGCACTCTTTATTAACTTTCATAAAACGTACAACAATGTCGTAAGTAGTGGGGAGCAAACTGACGTGCGCTCACCCTGAAGTCTCCGGAGCTACTGAAAAGCTTTGGCTGATGTTATCACCTCTAGGGTTGCAAGCTGCCTTTCGGCTATCTTACCCTGGTACATTAGATGCCGGCCTGCTAAAACAATTAGCTAAATTGTCGAAGAAGTAGATTATGTAATAAACAAATTTAAACTTCAATATTTTGAGTTATATATTAGACTGATTTGTAATTAGATAATAATAACTTTAATTTTATTTATTCTCTCATCATCTTAAACTTAACTATTACATTGACATCATATGCATGTGACACAGGTGCATAAGATAGTGGGAGACTGGAGTCTGAACTAGGCATGTATTTTGCCTGTATTTCAGTACGCCAGTACTCTCCTCTCCCGATGCGTACAGGTTTATGACTTGTGGTGAGGTTACAGTTGAAGAAGAGAATTCAAAAAAGAAACAAAAATAAAAACTTTTTACTTTCTCTACCAAATTAATAACCTAATAAGTGATGATATTATTTCATTACATATAATTATTTTTAATACAAAAGAAAAATTTATATAAAAATATGCAAGAATGATACTGGGAAAGTTATCCATAATATATTCTTGAAAATTCTCTTTTCACATCTATTTTTAAATTGAAGCTCGCAACAAACCCAGTTGCTTGTCACTTTTCATTTAAATGTAATCAACTTCAAAATATATAGATCTTAATAAAACTTTGTAAGCCTTTTTGCAAATTTTATTTCAACTTCAAATTCGGTGCTCAGCACCCTTATCAAAGGGAAGTTTTTATGAAACACCAGGGTAAATTGAGTAATTTATGATGGCTGACTTCTTGCGCATGCGCGACTCCAATGACATTTATCTCAAGCACACGTTTTCAACCTATAATTTATTTTTCGAACTTGTAGATTTGAAAATTAGGGTCAAGTGAAATTCATGGTTGACACATGGAGCTGCCTGGAGATCTTTTTCACAGATAATACTTTTCTCGGTCCTTCATAAGACTACGGCGGCTAAATATAAGTAAATTTTTATGTGCAATATATTGATTACGATAAAAGATCTGTCTTCTGTGATAGCGGTAAATATAGCAATACGTAGCTACAGCAATGGTCACCATTACGCGAACAACCTATATTAAAAATATTGGGCCCCATGTTGGGCGCCAATATGAAGTTAGGTACAGTCATACGCCAGGATCTTGATCTATTTATTTAAGTCTAGATATTTTCTTACTATTTATTTATATATCTTAGTGACTATGTCCGTTGGTGGAATGCCTGGTAACCATAGCACAGGTTATCCTAGTACGGGAACCAGTTGCCACAAAAGAATTACTTGCACACTGCACTAAAATCTTATTACTTTAAGATGTAACAATTATTTTTTTAGAGCCATAAAAAATAATATTTAAAGTCATGTAACAAGGTATACTATGCATTATAAAATGTAATTAAATGTATCAATTTGCTTAATACATGTTCATGATCAAAATCTGCTCCCTGCATCCTAGAGTAGTATGAAGAAGATGGCACAAGCTATATGAGCTGGCTGGATTTATATGAGTCGCTCCGTCTCACCTTAGCAAAAGGACAATGAAGTAATCTATTGTATGTAATTCAATTATACCGATGCTTATTATCTAATAAAGTCATCAAATTTCCACCCACACACGGTGTCAAGTAATAAGCCACTTAAAGAGACCTTGCTCTAGCGTTTGACTAAATTTTTCTACTTGAATAAAAAAAACGATTCTAGTACGGCTTATTGATCTAATACAGATTGGTGAGTGAAAAGCGATTGCCGTTACATTCACGAGACAAGTCGGGCTTAACGGGCCTTCCCAAGCACGGAGGGGCTCGAAATAAGTAACTTAGATTGACACATCCATGACGAATATTGTTTTGTTTTTTAAATTAAAAACAGAGGACTCAAACCACTACGCCAGAGTTTTGTTTCGATGGTGTGAAAAAGGTTTTAATCAGCCTTAGAGTTTTAAATCCAAATAAGTTTTGCAAAGGACGAATTAAATATCAACGCTCGACAAACTTCCTCAACTTGATTTTAAAATGCAAATTGTTAATATTATATGCAACGAAACCGTTCTGTACAAAGTTAATTAATTTCAATAATTTACATATGGAGCCTTGTATGAACTAGGCACGATGTTAGAAATTAACTGACGTGATTGTGTTGTACAATCGTGTTAATTGTCTCATTATATGAGGTAAGTATGAGAAATTTTAATTTGGTCAAAAGAACAAGAAATTTTATATGGTATAAAAATGTATTCAATCCATCGTTCTATAGAATCCATGATAGATTTTTTGCTGAGAATCTTACTGACTCTTTACTTGAGTTCTGGCAATCTTACTCGCCCCAAGAAATTACACTACTAATAAGATTTATTTAAATACGACTTTCTATAAGGTAGTCATTGTTTCCCAGCAAGTCAATATCTCTAGTGTAAGTTTCAGTCGAATTGAAACGTTCCGATCGCATTTGTCGTCACATATTATATTGTATGGAAGCGACCGCAGCGCCTCTGTTGTGAAGTATTGGAAATATTTTTTTGTATATGTGATTATCAGCTAAACGCAACCTTACCATTGAAACTCATACTATGGGATCAGGTGCTTAAAATTCGTAAACGCTATATTATTAAGAGCTAAAGAGAAATTAATTTAGATAAATTAATTTATAATTTTTTTGTGTTAAAAAGAAAAAAATGACTTCATAGCTATTTCTTGGAGTCGGCGCTTCAATTACTATTGTTTCTAGAAACAACTTAGCACAGTGTTTTGAAGTCGATTATTTCTATTTCGAGTGATTTTTTTCTGAGGTTACACTTACAAAGGAAGTTGAGTGACCGTGAGTATTATTAACTTGTCTGTCTGTTTGTCGTTGAATAAAAATACTCAAATAAATTTTGTAACAAAGTATCGTAAAAATTACATTATCAAAGTTAGCAATAATGCTTATAAAATAAAAACTACTGGGCCAAACTCTATTTAAATATTGTGGGACCAAATGGCAACTATTCATTGGCATTGAACAAAAAAATAATCACGTTTATCAGTGTAGAAACTTTGGCGTAATCGGTACAAAGACATATAAAAAAATATAACAGAACCTCGTCTTTTTGCGATCGGTGAAAAATGAATAACTTTCTTGTGGAAACAGTAAGACGTTTTATCCTAATCCACTTTTACTAATTTTGATGTTTTGTGACTTTTCAGACTGTACTTACCATACCAGATATCTGCCCAGCCTGGATTTGAGCCTCGTCCCACCAGTTAAGTAGACAAGGACACTCAATACTCGACTAGACACTCATTGGTAGGATCCAACGAAGCGCAATTAAAAATCTTGTTTTTACTCTGTATAATATCTCATATTCCCGACTGAGCTGTAATCGACGAGATAACTTGGTAATTTCCTTGAGCCAGAGTTTACCACTTTCTAATATATTATATGGGGCACTAGAATTTAATGCCCAGGACGTTGAAATATAGGTGCTATACCGTTTTATTTAAATTCAATTTCCTTTTAAATAGCTTTCCAAAGTGTCTGAAGTGATTTACTTCAAAGGGGGATTGCTTCAAATAATATTCGTGGTTCCTACAAGAGTCAGTTTTAGATGCTAGGTTTCAATAATCGATCAACAAAAATTTTTCCACAACAAACTAAATTTTCTAAAAGATATTCAAGACTCCACAATCTTCCACTATTGTCAATTATCGCTATTGTCGTCACTCATACCGATAACGAGTGAAACAGAAAGATTTTCTGTGTAAGTCCAATTCAATGTAATATCAAGGTACCATTCAATCACATGACCAAAATTCAAACTATGGTAAACATTTTACGTTGCACAATATTAATATCTAGTAGGTACTTGATCTTGTCTTCAACAGATTTTTGTTGTTGGATAAGGGTGTTATGTTCCGAAAAACATTTATAGTTTCTTTTTTTGGACTGACTAATACTGTTGGCCGCAGATGGCCTTTACAGCGTTACCGGGGTTTTAAGGAGGCGAGAACCTTAGGAGTCCTCAAGCCTTAAGGGGCGATTCGCCTCTGGAGGAGTTCTAATCAACAGGCATCACCTCCAGGGGAGGTGTCTTGCAGTCTCTTAGAGTCTCCAGGGCGCTCAAGCGATTAGGGAGACATTTATGGTATCATTTCTCAGGTAGTAATCATTTCATTTGATTAGCACAAGTAGAGGTAAAATCCCAAAACTGGAAATTCCGACTAAATTCTTTTTAATCGTCATAGTACTGACATTTATTTTACAGAACGGAGTAAGTAGTGGTTTATGAAACACATGCACTCAAATAGCGTGGGTTACCACTCTAAATCACGTTTAAAAACAGTATATAGGAATTTCCTGACCTCGTCGCCCTGTTATGGGTCATGATTCTATACATGTTTATTTTTGGGCTTCGGCCTCTATTTACGTAAGGGTTGCCATGTTTTATCTTGTTTCAGGACTAATTCTTTATTACCTTACATCTGCACAATATTTAGGGTTCCGTACCTCAAATAGAATATGCATTATCATATTTATGCATGTTAAAATTTCTGTCATACAGATATGACATAAATTTTAACAGACTGTGTATGCCAGGAACAAATGTCGCATAATGTGGAGCGAATATGTTATAGAAACGTCCTTAACTATAGAAAAATATGGTACAAAACCATACGACAAAGTGGATGGGTTAGGCTAAGATAAACAGATATGACATGGAGATAACTCTAATCCTGCCTTTAAATTACTTTGGTTTTCTAATGAATCTGGGATCATGGGAGGATATCTATTCTATGGTTTTTTTTATGAAAAACCCTGATACAACGTGTTCATTAAACAGATTAAACCCTTTAAACATCTGCCTCTGTAACAATATTCTGGCCTTCCCTGTGTCTAGTCAAGCTAGTGTGTTTTATAAATTAGATAGGATGTATTTGAGACGAAAATCGTTAGCAGTTGTAGCCGTGGGAGTAGCACTATAAAACTTTTTCTAATGAAATGATAATGTTTTTAATAAGTAGAAAAATAAAGAAATATAATCAGATAAGCGGCACAAGACCAAGAAATTAATTTCGTGACTGTTTCTTTGTCACACAGTCCAAATATAGAACACCTAACAGTCACGTATTTAAACCACATGGGTTCCTTCAAAAGGGTTGTCAAAAGGCAAGGTGGCGGTGGCTTGGGTAGTACGTAGTCTGCTGCACTAGCTGTCTTCACTTATGAACTGCTTCTACTGCTCACATGTGAAGGTGTCGAGTTATACGCGGTGACGTTTATTAAAAAAATTAAAAAGGACTTACTGCATCTACATTTCTGTGCCAAATGAGTGTCTCAATTTACTGATGCGAATTGAGATATTTTATATATTGTAGAGAGGTCAGTGTTCTTATACTTACTTATATAGTTACATTTATATGAGTAAGCATCAAATTTAAGTTCTTTTTTGGCTTGTCATTCTTAATTATAATATATATCATTAATAATATAAACAGATAAAGAATGCTAACAAGTATATAAAGTCCGGCTCTTTTTACTATTATAGTGTATTTTTTTTATATAAAGCACAGCAAATGACTGGACACCACCTGATGATAAGCAGTAGAGGAGTGATTGTTAAAATAGCTAGTGAAACATACGTATATGTATAAAGATATGAGATTAAAATAAATATTGTACAAGGATAACCAGTCTTGGAGCATAAAGCGACCGTACAAACTCCTAATTACTGATAATTTAGCGAAATTAAAATTAATTTTGTAACTCATCATTAACACATCATCATTTTTTCATTCATAGTCCCACTGGTGAGCACAAGTCCACAAGAGCTTTGAGCCATAAACGACCATGCTAGCCCAAAGAGGATTATTGGCTGCCAACGGTTGCAGTAGCAACCAACGAGAAGTACCAGAAAACAAATTTTAAATTGACGCATCTAAGGACAAGCATGGTGTGCGGAGATTGCTGATAAGAATACTTTTAAAATGATAACCTGAGTCCTTTGATTAACACTGTTTAATTGATAAAATATAACTATGATTGTTTAATTATTTAAATGCTAATGATATTTGCTGAGTGTCGCGACGCGATGATAATAAAGACATTATGTACATCAAATAGACATATAAAAATAATTAACTGCCAGGGTGCTCTGAATTAGAATCATTGTACAATAGTTTTTATAATCAAAGCGGCCTCAAACCCCTTCGCCTACGAGGTTTTATTGACTATTATCTAAACAATATTAGACTTTAAGAATATGCCAAGAAATTCTCAACCGAAACGCAACAAAACAAAAAAGTAACGCCTTTAACATGGTTACATTATCTAAAATAAACTTCGACTGTAAAAAAATTGTTTCTTCCCCGGTTTTTATATTTTTTTTTCGTTTAACCGAACTCGAGGCTTCAAATCTAGGTTGCTCTAAGTGGGGGAGCGAAAGTAAACGCTAAACTACTGAGAAAAAAGGTTTTACTCAACTTACTTTAACTTCGCTCTTAATGGACGGAATAAATTATTGACAACCTAAATTACGGCAGAGAAATTTCCAATGCGGGAAACATCCATTTTTTATTTAACGAAGGTTGAAAATAAGGATATTGTCGACAAAACTCAATAGAGATTCTCTAATAAAAACGTATTTAAAACTGTCATAAATAAATCATTTAAAGTGAGACGGCTTATGGAGAAAGCTTAATTGGTTTAAGCTCAAGAATACCCACGATAAAATGGAATAGAATAGAATGGAATATATCTTTATTGTACATCAATACAGCCAATTCAAGAAGAGAATTACACAAAAAACATTTAACTAATTTTATACAAAGGGCGACCTTATCGCTTAAAGCGATCTCTTCCAGGTAACCTTAGGATGGATAGGATTAAAGATAAAGTACATGAGGGAAGTTGGCAAAGTATAATGAATACATAAATGATAAAAGTTATTACATACAAATATTAAATATATACATACATAGGTACTTACTTAATGGTTTTTGAATTAAAAATCGTTATTTACTTTTTGTTTCTAATACCAATTTTTTTTAAATAATAATTTAAGGTGAACATGTACTGTGGCGTCACTATTACATATCAGATCTTTTTATTTCAACACACTATATATTATATGTTGGTAGAGATAAGACTATCGCAGTGAAGTTACTCTGGCACTGTTATTTTTTATTGGTAACAAACTTTAGTGAAAGTGGCTTGTAAGTCGGGTATTTATTAATTCAAAAATCTGTCAGTGTTATAAATTTTAATAATATTACATATTTTATATAGATAAGCTCACCGTCGCAGTGGTTTCCATATGAAAACTAAACTACTTTCACTATGGTTGGCCCCTGAATACATGCTTCAGAAGCCTCATTAAGCCATTGGAATCGGTTACCATAGCAACCGCTTCCAACTACCAACACTGTCGTAATGTCATGACATGTACATTTTATTAATATATTCATTCAGGTAGGAACTTCTGCGTAATCGAATCAGAAATGATGAAATCTGCGAAATAACTAGGGTCTGAACTAATAGCGAGCCTGATGTGGCATATTGCTCGTAGGACTAACGACGTTGGGATGGAAAGGTCCTCGAGCCTTAGCGAGAGACGCAACGTTGGTGAGTATACTACAAAGTTGTCACCATGTCCCTTTTTGGCTAGGATTGAACGTGGGTTCAGTGGTAATCAATACAATAAAAACATAGCTGCATTTACTTTGCATTTATTTCAGTAACATAACCTGAATTAAGACGACATTAAATTATAAGGAAGAAGGAACTGTAACAATAATAACAAATTATATATAAAATAGGTTATGATGTGAGATGAATTATGGTGATGATGTGATGATTGTATTGAAGCGATAGATACATTTAAAAGAGCTTTCCCACGAAAATTATAATATTAAATGATAACTTCAGAAATGTCAATTTTGAAATGTACAATTTTTTAAATGTTTGTCCTAATAAAAACAGCCAGCAATTATAAATCGATGGACCGAAGGAGGCCACATCGTTACAAAGTGGACCGACGATTTGATATATAATTAAAATGATAGTTTATTTGCAAAAATATGGTTACACCGGACGATGTACAAAGAATTACCAGCATATTTTGTCTATCACAACGAAGTAAATTATAACTAAATTATATTATCGAGGAAGTCCTTGATTCAATAGTAACAATCTCTTCCAGGCAACCCTTTTTTTTTTTTTTTTTCCGTTGGAAAATCCTTTATGGATACCCATGCAGCGATTGGGGCCTCCGCATGGGTTATGTGGGAGTCACCGGTGTAAAGAGCCGGCATACCCACTAAAAACCAACGTGTTCCTCGAGGTCACGGCTTCGGCGCACGGCAGGGTACTTATCGCAATCGCTGCCATGCGCCGAAGACGGTGCGACCGATGCCCGCATCCGGGCCCACCGGGGATAGGGAACTACGCAGAACAAGACGCAGTTCCCCCACGCAGGGGTGTTTGGCGCGAGTGACGGAGCCCCACTCCGTCACCCGCCGCCCCGACTATGGCGGATGGAGCTGGCCATGAAGCCGCCTTCTCCGGCCCAGTCTCCTTTGGCGAATCGGGTCCGCGAGGGGGTCATCCTCACGGGCCCGTTCCGCTGCCTCCTTCTGCGATATGACGTCTTCGCAGAAGGTGGCTACCGCCTCCCAGTTTGCCTCTCTCTTCCAGGCAACCCTGTGTGAACGTAATGACAGAAGCTTCTAGGATAAAAATTGTTTCACAGCCTCATGTGAATTCGTTAGAAGTAAGAAGACAAGTCCTCCTACTATCAACACAAAGTTTTCCTGATAAGCTCTGTCTTCCAGGTGTTGCGATGTCTGGGCAAATTATGTCTGTACGTTTTTGTAAGTTTATAACACACTGTATATTTATATCTTATATTTCGTAGATTATTTCAAAGAAGTGTACGTTTAATAATTTAATGTTACACTACGTTAACTTGATAGTGTAACGTAATTTAAGCTAATATTAACCTAGCTGGACCATTTAAAACTTTCCGATTCATTACTAAGAATTAAGATTCAATACTACGCTGGTTAAGCTTATATATGACTTTTACAGGACTAAACACGCTACCAATAGTCTCAAGTACAGACCTTTCAACTGTAATCCAGACTCTTGATACAATAAACATCTACCCATTACAATCCTTTGCACGTCAGCTCCAAAATAATTGAATTGACTAGTTTATCTTACGAGATGGCATATTAAACGAGACAGATATACAAGTACTAAGGGATAAAAAGAGACAGAGAGAAAGTTATCACAATCATGCCTATCTGTATGCAGATGGAGGACCGAGCAATTACGCTGGAGTTGACTTTCTAGGAATTAGCTTACAACATAAATTACATTTATATTTTGTAAGCGAGTTTTTAGGTAACAGCCTTCCTGAGGGTGATACTACAAGGGTCTACAAGCAAGCAATGGTAAGCAGTACATTATCTATTGAGGTACCAGGTACAGGAGCTAAGCAGGTGGACAAGGCTTCTTCAATGAGTTCTGGTGACCAGTTGTGTTCATATTTTCAGTAAGAAAATATAAACACAACGCGATAGTGGCTTTTTATAGTATTTGGCATCGATATTGAAAATAAAGATTGAAAAACACCGTAATGTCATTAATAAGCACCACAATTATCAAATTGTAAAGTCCAGATTATTGGATTTTAACTGTTTTAGGCACCCCCAAACTCCCCCAAACTCAATATATTTAAAGTTATTTTGAAATCTTGATTACTGTCATTTCTATCTGAAAAGAATCTACATATAATAACAATCATTTAATTATTTATTTAATACTCATAATTAAGGTACTATTATTTATTAAAGTATTTTAAAAGTATTATTAAAGTAAAATTAATTAAATCTATTAATTTACATTATGAAGGTACATCAATTAGACATATAAAAATAATTAACTGCCAGTTGCTCTGAATTAGCATCATGGTACAAAAGAAACTAGAACCAAACAAAAAGATTAGCATTAGCAAGAACCTTCCCTAACTCATAGCATTCAATAGTTGGATATCAGATTGGTTTTAATGTTAAGAAAATACTTAATAATTAAACATTCTAACTCATAATGCATTTACCACTACCGAGAACTGAACTGGTTTGACAAACAGGATGTCTCATCTCTTTTGAGGCTGCACAATAAAACTTTTATAAAAAGCTAGTGATGTGATTACTTGATGAAAATGCTTGTTCACTCTATCACTTTGTTACATCATAGGCGTGAATAGACGAGATATATTATCCCTCTAGTCCCTCTGTTTGTTCAGACTTTATTAGTTGCTTTGAGAGTTTTCTATTGTCTTCTGACAGTTATGATTAAGCGGGGTCTGTCCCTAGTGTTTGATATTTACATCTCTTATTTAGTGTACAACGGGTATGTTCAAACATTTTAATGCCGAAAACAAACAATTGATTTTGTGATACATGGTGTATTCATTTTAACGTCTCGTCTTCTAAATTCAGAACAGTTACTGGAGAGTTCCGAATCTCTAGTGATATATAGTGTCGTTTCCAGAACAGCTCTTTGGCAATTCTCAACCATTCCTTAGGGACTGGAGGCTTTCAAAAATGCAGCACTATACTAGATTTCAGGGGAACTTCTCGAATCGAAAATACTTGACACTTGTGAGTAGCTCTAAGGTTCATTGTGAGGCTTTGGGCCCGATTCTAAGTTCCACACTAAAATAGGGAGATGTTTGAAGGTTTCAGCAAACATCTCCCTATATGGATACTAAAATTGATAGATGATTTGATAGGGCTTATGTTTTACTACTTAACATGCGCAAAACCTCTAACTGAAGTGATAAACAGTTAGCATAAATAGCAAGTGTCAATATATACTTTTTCTGCAGCATAGTATCATTTTATCATTTCTTATCAATCTAAGGTGTGTGCAGCATCAGCTTGCTAGCTGCTGCTGATGTACGTATCTTTAAGATCTCTTATCTTATCTTTATTTTATCACTCAAAAAAGTCAAAAGCGAGACCACGCGATTCGACAACGTGTCTTCGGTATACTTAAAAATAGTGACTTTAATAAGTGAAATTTTTGGTTTGAAAATAGCTTACTTTAATGTCTTACGATAACATTTTTGAAATTGGAATACCAATAATGTTATACTTTTCAGATAATATGGATAACTACAGTAAAATTTTCAATCTAAATACAGTAATATTCACACTAAGTAACACTTATAATAATGATTTCTTTTATAAATAGGGAACCCAGTATTTTTTAAACTACTTTTCATGAACTAATATAACAATAGCTTTATTGTAATTTTTCTAAAGCATTTCAGCTATTTTAAACATGGAAGACTAGGGGACTGAAATCCATACGGCCAAGGCTAAAGACTTGTAATAAAGCTCTCAATATTATGCTAAGAAACAGCTCTAAATGCTAATGAAATAGCCCTTATTGTGAATAAACAATTCAACAAACAACACAACCGACCTCTTATTTCATAAATAAAATAAATTTATGTTCGTTAATTATTATTTCGTTAATTAAAACCTAAGGCGATGTCATCATTTACATAGTCGTATACAGAGAGAAAAAGATCATTGTGTTGATTACAATTTTATTTTATTAAGAAACTTATTAGTTACTAAAAAACAATTATAAAGTTTCAAAATTAAAACAGCTGTTTTTAAGCTTGGGGACCACTTAAAGATTGAAAATTTTGTGTTTTTAAAATTTATTGGCAATTACCAGCTATAATTAATAGCGATATCAGCGAATGAAGTATAGCAATCCAGGGCGAACGGCTGCGGTGTGTCAATACATTTTCGGAATCTGTGCTTAATGAGCTGTCAAGTTGAGAGATAAAACTAAAAGCGATCATAATCATTGTCTTCTGCAGATTGCAATACAAATTTCAATAAATTTCAATAACAAACATGTGCAATCAAGAATATTTCACAATCTTTTTCTATAAAGACCGCAAACAACTGATTTTTCTTTATCACTAAAGCGATAAAATAACCCACCTATAAACCGTAAAATAATAATCTTTGAAAAGCTAGGGGAATTATAACTACGAGCTGATTGTCAATCCTGATCCTGTCAATTTAAAATCTCCACGGGGAATTCATTGTAGCGTGACTCATCCTTAGCATACGCAAAAGCTTTCTCTGAAGTCATCCAATACGTAACAGCTTTGTTTTCAATAAGAGAGCAGGTTTACAGTCAATGCGATATTATCGCCAGCTTAAGCGACTTATCTGTGATTACTATAATAATTGGTTTTAAATATCACTTCACTATTGTTTATGAAGGACCACTTCATTGATTTACAACCATATTAAAATTTTTAATCAGGTTAGGTAGTAAAGAAAACATTTTATAGCTTTGCAGCTGCAGTAATAGCTATACCACTGGAGGGCAGCCTTAACGGATTATCTAAGCCAATTATCATACACTGCAGTTGAGTTTAATGAGGCTATTCTGGCGAACCTCACAACAAGACACCAGTAATTGGAACACAAATAACTATTAAATTTAACCAGATAACGTTGGTTTAATGTTAACAGAATGGTTAAGAACCGCAATTTAAAATATTTATGGAACAACATGAGAATGATTACGTATTTTAGAAGCATTTTTAGATGTTATGACGATAACAGTTGCCATGTCTACTTTGCGCACTAAGAGATTTTGTGACTCCTTTCTCTGTAGCACAGCTAAAGCGTGGAATTTCTTACCAGCACACGTATTCCCTCCTTCTTACAATGTTGTAAGAAGGAGGGAATACGGGTTCCTTAAAAAGAGGCGTGAAAAAGCACTCTTTGGGCCGGCAAGGTGAGGATGGCTAAGGCAGTATGACGTATGCTTCATTAGCTATCTTCACATATGGACTCCTCTACTGCTTATCATCAGGTGGTGTCAGTCATTTGCTGTGCTTTATATATATTTAAAAAAAAATGATCTTCTCTTACCAGTTACCAAAAGGTATTGTGGTCTATTCGTCTTAGTGTCGGAACTTGGTCACAAATAAAGCCGACCTGGAGTGTTGGTAATCCAGTTACGTTTGTCACGGACGAGAGTTTAATGCAAGTTAGTTCGAATTGAATGATACATGAAAATGTCTCAATGCAAGCAGGATTGATCCCAGACTGACCTGTGCCCTAGTGCGCGCCCATGAGACTACGTATGACGAGCACCCCCCACCAAACACCCCCACTGGCTGCTTCGATCTGAGCGCGCGAGAAATCGCGCTGTTCGCGGAAGCAGCTCAACCCACACCCGTATCGATCACCTTCGTGAAGTGTAAGTCGCGACCCGCTCACTGGCGTTCACCGGGCATTGACGAATGTCATCTTACCCGGTAGGCTGACTGCCCCTGACTGATGGCTTAGGAGCTTCGCCTTAAGCCGGGGTCATAGCATAGGGGCGAAGAGGAGACCTTCGTCGAAAGACGATGCCCGACTACCGACGAGCTTTTGTTCATCGAGAAAAAGTCCGGGTAATGAGCAGATGCTCGACGCCCACAACCAATGCGCGACGAAACACTGACTAAAAATTAAACGAGATTGGCTGGGAGGTCTTAATGCATCCGCCATATACTGACCTTCGGATTTCAGTCACTTCAGAATTCTTTAGGCAGTGTCAGGTTAACATTAAGAGAGGGCTGCCAAAATACTTCTCAAAGCCCAAAAATTTCTACAGCATCGGGATAATGTCTCTACCTATAAAATGGCAGAAAGACTACAAACAAAATGGCACATATATTCTAATGTATATTTGCTTTGAAAAAAAAAATGTTCTGAATTTTCATATAAAATGCGTAGAAACTTTTTCCCCGACATATTATTTCCAAACCTTATAGATCCGTCGAAATAGCATGCGTCAAACCTTAACTACACACAACATACAACGCTAAAAACACAACCGCGGTAACTGCTACGCTTAATATATAAAAAATAATATCAACGCGATCGAGATAAATGGATGCAGCCTGCGTGGTGTCATAAGAAGCACCTCCGTGTATACAAAACTACGACGACTGCGACGTACGACCTCATGTCGTAATTTTATATTATTTTTCTTAAAAGTGTAATTACCTAAGAGAACTCGGCACGCTCAATTTTTTCATATACCATTGGTGCATACTAATTATGAGGCCAATGATTTCTCAGTAAGACTGCGTAAAACATACAATAGATATTGTTCTCATATTGACTTGTTCAATACATCTAGGTTTAAATTCAGGACTGCGGTTCACGAAGTTATGACTCACAAGCACAGTAAGGGATAATTACATAATTTATTGCGAACAGTAGTGGCAATAGTGATATTACATACTAATAAATAATAAGATTAAATAAAATAATATCAACTGTCGCTTCATATAAACCATCCTTTGATAAAGCAAGAACTTGCTTACATCGCGAGTAGGTGCGCGCGTATAAACTAGCGCACACATGCATAAACACACAACACTCACACACAAACACACCACACATACATGCGATAACTGACTTTTGTTTTGTTTTATTGATATTTTTTTTTTTGTTTTTGTTTTTATTTTTGTTTTGTTTGTTTGTTTTTTCTCTTTAGTTATTTTATAGTTATTTGTTTGAATGTGTCTTAATGTATTTTGGCTTCCTGATGATTCTTTGGTAAAATAATGTGTTTCTCTAATTGGCTTGTGTCTTGTTTATTATATTATATTCTGTGTGTGTAGAAAATTGCTGTTGAAACATTGTTAAGATAAATAAATAAATAAATAAATACCTTAAAACATGATAAAGTCGTTTCATATTTAATTTTAACACAATATATGTTGTAGAAATATTTAAAAATACTATTCCAGTCACTTGCATGAGAAACTCAAGAATCTAACCTATATAAGGTATTTAATATTTTAACATAACTGTAGTTTAGTAGGCGGACGAAGCAGATAATGTTTTTTATAAATTTAATCAGAAGCATGATCAACATATTAAATATAATTACTTATAACTATCATCTTAACGACCAGCATCTGAATAGAGTAAGCATACTCCAAATTAACTTTTAATGACCACATGGATCATACATTAGTGTCGGTATATCGAAAATCTAATTCATTCATTGAATTAGTACGGCTTAGTGCCTTACCTAACATTTCAAAGTTAATATTTTTTTTTTGTTCGTACAAATGTCAAGAAAGACTTTTGTAGTTATGTCTGGAGTCCTAGTTATCAGATTCATAACAATAGAGTCGAAAATGCTATATAAAACTTTATTAAATGTATTCAAAACCGAAATCTTGTCTTGTCGCCTTGAAATTTACAGTGAAATCCTTCAGACTCATAATTTATTATTTCTCTATAATTAACGAATAATATAAAACGAGTTCCATTTTTAAAATTTTTAATGTCTTCAAAAACCGGAGAAGGCTGTCTATTTATCGTAATCTTTCTTTTTGCATTGTCTCTAATTACTCGAAGATGCCAGAATTGATTGGGAAATATATTTTTCTATTTAAAAAGGTACGTCTCCCAAGTATTGCCATTATCACCAAGTCAGGTTCCAATGATGGGATCCTACGATATTCGTGGGAAATCCTTAAATACAAAAGGCAAGTCCAAAGTGTTTCATGTTATTTCTAATTAGGCAACTCTTTCTTAGTTTCACTTACCAACCTCCAAGAGAATCTGTCATTAAGAACTTAAAACCACATAGCTCGTCTGGTCTTGATAATATAGATAATAAAACCCTTAAGGCCATTGGATCGGGTGCTTCTATCTTGCTTGACCCTTCTACTTCTCGAGAGAGCTCAAAGAATAGTTTTAAAAGTTGCCTTGAGAAAGCCAATCTACAATTCAATGGATACTCATATACTCATGCTCGTATTCCCTCCTTCATACAACATGGGTTCCTTTAAAAGAGGCGTGAAAACTCACTTTTTGAGCTACTTATGAAAAAAAGTTAACGGTACCCTATGTATTTTTGAATTGTCAGATGTACAATAAAGATATATTCTGTTCTATTCTATTATTATTATTATTATTTTCATTACATACATACTCTCTACGTATGTAAGTATATTAAAGGTAACTCAATGCTTAAGCCATCACAATCCCTCAGTTACCAGAAGCTTCAACGAAGCCAGCAGTCTCCAAAGGGTAATAAAATCCCTATCCCCATACGTTAAGTTCCACACGCAAAGTTTGTTTTACCGGCAATAAAACATGAACCCTAAAAACTGTCGTTTGTCTAACCAGCCTCCCTGAACTATGCGAACAATCCCGAGTCAGCTCCACTTGTGACCCAAGTTGCTTTAGGAAGTACAGTCAAGAACAGAAACGTCAGCCTTATTTAGTTTTGGCAGCTGTTTAACGTCATGTAGCTTTTGCAATATGAGAAAAGAATTGTGAAACTACATATGTACCCCCTAATTTTATGAAAGAGTACTTGATAGTCAATAGTTGAAAAAAGAATTATGAAAATATTTTTTATTCAAAAAAGGGTTGTAATCAAAACAACACAGGCCAATCCCATAAGTGAAAGTCATGATTTCCACTTTACGTAATATTACTAACTTCTTATAAACAACAAACAAATAGAAAATAAAATAAATTCATATTTATATTGTAGTAATTAAAGCATGAATTTAAAGTCTAACTTGGTAATGTAATGAGTGTGCATGCGTCTGTGTTTGTGTGTGCGTGTGTAAGTGTGTATGTTTGTGTATTTATTAATATATACAGGAATGTTTGTTATTCAATGCAAATAAAATTAGATACTTTGCACCATGTGCAAATACTACAATAATGCCGTTCAATTTTCTTTTATGTAACTATGTCAAAAAGATTTCAGAGACGAGAGCTGTTCTAATTTCACACTACATGATTTATTTAAACTGAATCAATTTTTTACTAAAATGAAAATTAGACATTGGTCCCGACTCCGCAGTGCACGAACTAAATTAAATTTAAGTACAACAACACAACCAAAAAGACAGTTGACCAGTGACGTCATTTGACGTTTCTAAACTCTGTTAAGCACTTTTGCCTTATTTTAACGAGCATGATAAAGCATGCCGATTGAAATAAGTCAAAAGTGTATGGATCACCTAAGTTTCAACTAACTCGACATTCCATAAAGTCATTCTATTCCTTCTTTATGAATTGGATTGAAAGGGATACGAATAACCTAATTTAATTTAGTCCGTGTATAACGAAATTGGGGCCAATATCTATATCAATTATTAATACAGACACAAGAGATTATGTATTGCTTCAAAAATAAAATAGAAAACTTTGATATTGATCTCCTAAAGTACTTGCTCACAGACATTTTAGATTTATTTCAGATTTATATATTAACTTATATTTGTTATATTTATAATTAAACAAATTGAGTGTGAGTATTATAAAAATCGAAATCTATCTGTATTATCAATAAAATATAATTCAAAAATCTGAATTGTTTGCAAATGTAAATGAAAAAAAATATATAATAATTTTAACATACACATTTGTTTTCGACTGTACACAATAAAAATACTTCGCGTCTGTACGCATTGTGGGAACAGTTTCATCAATTATACGGTTGGGGAAATGCTGTGAGATTTTTTTTATTATTTTTTTTCATTTACTTGCGCAGTACTCACACACTTTACTACAAAATACACACGCACACACACTTTTGTAATCTTATCATTGAGGCATAACAAACGTCATATTATGCGATAGAGATTACAGAATTCATCACGCCACCCGGGTTGCCAAACTATCATATTTAATTGTGGAATGCAGGTTCAACTGCATTGGACCTTGAAATTGGGGCCCCAGTGGCTGGCGCTGGTGCTTAGGATGGAGTTGCGTGAGGGGCGCTGATGCGCCAGCATAGAAGCCAGCGTTAAGGCATTACAACGTTGAAACCATCATTAATATTGCAGATAGGTCTTCGCGCTCATGGTATATAACCGCATCGTTGTATTGTTCACGAAGGGCGCTGAATGCCTTCTGCGTAAAGTTTACCCACAGACAACACGTGTAAAAGAACTGGTAGTACTATTTGAATAGCGTCACCTGATAATCATTTAATCCATTTTTAGGTCATAAATACAATCAATTGCAAATTGAGTTTCACACATTGACCTTTCCACTTTCCTTATTCAAATAAAATAGAAGCGGTATTTGAGGAGCACCAGTTCTCCTTGATATGTTGTCAACAGTACGTTAAAATTGCACCGAATTTCCCAATTTCCCATGCAGTTTAGTTTAACGTTCCTCATAAAAATATATTTGTTCCTAAATATTCGTGGAACCAGTACGTCGGTACAGTCACAAGCAAATGCTTTCCGTCGTTTTTAATTAGGACTCAATTGTATCGTGTCAATGAGTGTCGATGGAAAAAGTTTACTTATAATTAATCCATAGATGTATATTACATAAGGAGAGTTAGGATTGTGCAAGAAAAAATTTAAAAAAATTTAATAGTTATACTGAAGTTTTTACTTATTAGGCAGACCTTTAAGTAAGAATAGAATAGAATAGAATATATCTTTATTGAACATCAGCCAATTCAAGAAGAGAAATACTCAAAAAAAACTAAGTAAGATCTACAGAGCTTACTAAAGAAGCGTTGTATTTTAATTACAGTGACTGCCTCGTACGTTGAAAATACTTAATACTATTTAAGGTGTGCAACACAAAGGTACACCTTCTACTTGTTTAATTTATAGTTGCATAAAAGAAAAATACATTAATTCCTGTTTACTTTTACGAACTGTTCCTGTTTATTATGTACAATAACGGTTACAACGCATTAAAGTCAAATAAAATAATTAGATTTATTACAGTGTATAATAATAATATAATATGGCTCACCATTATATGTATTAACTAGCCCAAATAGGGGTACCGACCTCAAGACCATACGACCGCCAGTAAAATTCATTTGTTTGTTTATTTATCACACACTAATCACTATCATTTGAGGATTTTTTTTTGCCCAATACAATAGTGTAGGATATAATTATACAATGAACTTTTAACATTAACCATTTATATATATAAAAAACATATAAATTACGGTTTTCATTTCTTTATGCTTGTCTCTAATTAAATCATTTTTAATAACATATAATACCAAAGACAGGTAAAGTAAGCAAAAAAAGCTAGATGAATAAAGATGTATTTATGCATTTGTCAATCATGTTCCGCCATTTTATATAAA
Source organism: Acentria ephemerella (assembly GCA_943193645.1). Lineage (NCBI taxonomy): Eukaryota > Metazoa > Arthropoda > Insecta > Lepidoptera > Crambidae > Acentria > Acentria ephemerella. Next base: position 618,559 of record OW971886.1, on the reverse strand, counting down.
CACAGTAGCGCTTTTGCACGCGACTGTCCATCTCACCCGCTTTTGGTATTTCACTATTTTCATTACGTCTTTTCGTATTGAACAAACTTCACTTCTGTTTTGTGCTGAATCTTGTGACGCTGTGAAAAAGACAATAATTCCAAAATTGTCTGTTTTTCATCTAATTTTTAAATTCCTTTTTAAAAGGTAATTTTTGATTACCTTTACAGCACAACAAAGAGTCACCATGCAGACAGTACATACAGGGGATTGTTTCCCCGTTCTTATCATATTTTTTATGGACGGTCAAAAACAAATGGCGTAAAGAAAACCGTTCTCGAATGATATTAGCGGGAAAATAAATTTTACAATGACATTATACTGCGATAGAGTGACAGTTACAAAATTGGCAGTGACACGAAAAAATTACGGTACATATAACCGCATTATGTCAGTGAAATAAATGTTTTACCTCTTTCTAATAAGTATCAATTTGTAATAGCCTGTGATTCTTGATGAGCGGCCGAGTGTACAACGAGGTGGTGTTAATATACCATTTTGAGGAGGTGATTTATGTCCAATCTAGAGCACGATAGACTTGTTTATTTATTTTATGGGCAACCCAGTAGGGCCCTCGACCGGATATGGAGACGGGGGGTCTATGGCACGCAAGGTAACAGGAAGATTTGATATCCTTTAATAGAGGATATATCAATCAAGCTGATGGTCCACCTGTATTCTAGGCATAAAGTATACATTATATATATTTTTTAAAATCTAATCAAATGTGTGAAAACAGGGATGTATCAAAAAGTGCTTTTGCAGGTACGAGTGTAATATACGGGCAAGCGCGTCCATAGTCTTCAATTAATCACATCAGCACATAATCCACCTACTTATAAATGCACATTTATATTGTAATAAATTAGTTGTTCAGTTCGTTCGCATACATCAAGCCAAGCGCGCGTTCTCATCTTACCATTAAACCCATCCTAGTATAAACAAGTACAAACATTATATCTTTCCATTTCTCCTATAAAATCATCGTATCATTTAATCTCTTATCTCCTCCCCTATCAAGTGGTACGGCATCCCCGTACACATAATATGTAATATATCGCTATCACATTGGATGTATTACTTATTCAAATCTACAAAAATATTATTCAGAAGAAGAAAGAGGTAAAACGCTACGTCCATCCAAAACTATAGCAAGAGCGTGAGATGATGGAGAACGGATGTGCTTACCTGGTATACCAAAGTGCAAAATTACCAACTCGGCGTCTCTTGTGACTTATACCAACAATAGTCTGTCGCTCCGGGGACATTTAGAACATGCTTCCTGCCGGCAAATATATTACTTTCATACAATGTGCTTATTGGGAAATATCGCTGGTTATATGCACAGCGTGACTTGTTCGCGAGCGCACTCAACTTATTGATCCCTAGAATTTTCTATTGGCCTCCTTTGGATAATGAGAATTTTGCCTTACACTTGTCGGCGTGTTCTAATAACTCTCACGTCAACGAACGAGCGACAACCGTGAAATTAAGCTCACGAAATATTAAATACAGACGATTGAAATGAATTCTACTCTATAGCTAAAAATATTTTGGTCTAGCAATTTTGGAATAAGCAACTCCTGAAAATTCGTCCAAATCTCTGTACACTGTATTAAAGTTGACTACTATGCTTCAGCTTTTGGAGTAGATCCCGAAGAAGCGTCTGATGTTGGACCAAATATTTAAAATGAGTAAATAGCGGCTGAAACCATTCATTGTCACGGCGATCTGAGAACAGAACAGCAGTTTAGTTGAAAATCCATGCTTCTGTAAAATACTCGCTGTATCTAGCTTCTGCAAAGGGATTAAATCTCTGATTATGATCATCATGAACAACCCATTATCAGCTCATTTCTTTGTCGCAGAATCAAGAAATGAAATTCTTTGCTAGCACACGTTTGGACCCAGGACACATGGACCCAGGATTGTAGGAAGGAGGGGTCCTTCCTACAATCCTGGGTCCATCAAAACAGGCGTGAAGAAGCATCTTGCAAGTCAGCAAGATTAAGATGACTAGTGCAGTGCTACTTTCACTTGATTTGGAGATCACAATCATTTAATAAGACTCTATTTTTGTAAGACTGGTATAAATATCAGTATACTAAAGATATTATAATTTTCAATGGAATTTTGTCCAATATAAAGAATAGTATATCTGAACGATATGAAACCAACTACGCATGTAATTTTTAACCCAATCTCAACTGGTATTTTTAATCTAATGTAATCCCAAAATGTAAAAAGCTAAGAGACAAAGTTTCCTGGCAACAATATTGAATACAAATGGCAATATTAACAAATCTAATTTCATCCCGAGGCTTCTATCGATTGCAGAATAACTACTGTTTAGACCGGGTTCCCTGCCTTCAATCTTGACCCGAAATCACATTTTTTGATCTAAGAGATGTTTCAAATTGAGTTAAATTGATTGAGATTCTTTGAAATGCGAAATGTTCTTATAATGTCAACAAACAAAATGTGAAACTCGCTGGCGTAATAGCGTATGTAATATATATTAAAGTTATCACTATTACCTTTAATTATATCTGTTTACTTTTGCTCATACATATTCCTTGTTATGACGATTTAAAAAAACTAAGTAAATTAGTCTATTTAAATAAAGATATTTTGACTTTAACTTTGACTTTGTTGCCGGGAGTATAACGCCACATTACTTCTTGATGATTTTTGAATGAAATAGATTAGAATTGAACTATTAATATAAAATATATCTTAACTAATGTATTCATTTGTTTTTAACTATGTATAGGTTATCATTATTATCAAGATACATCCGTCCAACTGCTAGGCACAGATCTTCCTATATGGTAGAAATATATGATCAGTGTTGGGCCATATAAGTTCCACGCTGGTTTAATGCGGATGGGTGGGTGAAAACGTTGCCGTTGCAACGTTGGCTTATCGCGCCTCTGTCATTTGAACCCAGTCCTTCATATGATTAGCAAAAACAGTCAGCCTTTGGTTAGACAAACGAAATCAACGAGCAGTGTACTTTACAATTAGACAGAGAACTTTAATCAAGCGTCTGAGTGCGGTGGAAGACGTGTTTTGGGTATTCATTCAATCTTGAAACTTAACTGACGTATTACTTATTACGAAAGTAAGGGTAACTTTGACTGGTGACCTTCAACGTCAGTTGGTTAAACATTGATAATTTGGCTAATTACTCGAACATAGATATTCTTCTAAAATGTAAATATATCATATAATATAAATATATATATAACGGCGGCTGTACCGCAGAATTGTTTTTAGAAAACGTGACGTTGGCTTCGCTAACGTCACCGTGTATATCTTCACTAATCATTTTAAAATAAGTAAAAACACTTGTAGACTCGGGTAATCAATTTATTAAATATCCAAACTAAAAAGCCAAACTTGCAAAATATAAACAAAAAGAGATTTACTAATATTATAATAAAAGTGAACCACTTAACTTAATCGTCGTAGCCTCAGTGTTGTACAACCTCTCTGGTCGGCAGCTCGCACAAAAGTGACCAACCTCCTTCCTATTCTCACTATTTATACTTTTACAAATACTTGCCCACTCAACGTCATTGAGTGGCGCCATCTTGTGACTAAGCTACTCCCAGCCGGAAGTCGGTTGTATTTGTTTAAAGCTTCACAAAGTAATTATTACATAACATTTAATATTTACAAATACTTTCCTAATTAATTATTAATATTATTACAATTGTAATTGGTTTTTACAGATTTCAGATTTCTGTTATAAAATTATAAGTTCTAAAGGAACAGGATGTGTATAACAGACTCGATTATAATTATAGTCTTAAAATTATTAAAGTTGACATTAAATTAATTTAATATTTGTAAAATTACTTTTATAATTTATATTTAGTATTACAATATTTGTTGTTTATTAAAAATTTGGTTTAACAATTATCTCGGCAATTACGCCGGAAACTGAACAACAGGAAATAGTAGTGTTTCTAAATGCATTTATACATGTAGAAATACTTTTTAACTATAATAACAAAGATTTAATGATCCCATAATACTTTTGCGCCGACACGGCCATACTGATAGGCAGTGCGCGCTCTGCACTAGCCTTTATCTGGAAGAATGAAATTTTAGTTCTTAGGTAGGTATCTGTAAATGTAGTATTAAGTTATTAAAAGTTATTTAACCAATTTTTATGTTTATTTTTTATAATGCTTTTGCTCTGGGCGGTCTTGAACGCCGTGGTACAAAGCGATATTTTTTGTCTTATGTTTTTATACTTTTCACAGAATAACACTGATCTGAGCGGTCTCGAACGCCGTGGTACAGTGATATTACTAGTTTTTCATTGAGTCGTTGAACTTCTCACTAAGCCAACAACTATAAAAATATATATATTTTTTTTTTGGATAAAAATCCATATAAATTTTATATTGTGATGATGCTGTGCTCTGGGCGGTCTTTTACGCCGTGGTACACAGAGGACAAAGGAAAAGTATGGAATGGTCGATTATGTGCTGCAAGTCATATAGAACTTGGTACACAGGGATACATGGTTATACAATTGTTTTGTCTATTAATACCCTTATTATACCTGCTAAACTAGGAAAGGGTATAGTATGAACTTCAGGGTATAGGATTTTAATTTTGATAACTTATATAGGACTCGTTTACGATAAGATGTATACTTCTCACCTGTATGGGCAGTAGTTCTCTTTTGAGTGCTTAATTGTGATGGTTTTGTGAGGTTGAAGGTAGCGGCTCAGCGGAAGCTTCGACCTCTGAGGATGATTGCTCTGGAGGGATGTCTTCAGATCCCGCCGACACGGGTGATTGTTGCCCAGGTGTAGGTGCTGGACGCAGTTGATCATGGGCAACTTTTCGTGGCCGGCCTCGGCCAACTACTTTCTTCACCAGGTAGCGGTCATTGTCCAAGACCCTGCATACTTCATACGGCTCGCTAAATTTAAGATCTAAGCAAGTTTGATTACGGGGATTATTTTTTATCAACACATAGTCACCTCTCTGAAAATTATGTATTCGGGCCTTGTTTCTATCAAATCTTTGCTTTTCTTTTTCGCTGGCTGTGAGCATTTTCTGGCTAACAAGTCGTTCTAACTGATCTATATCAAGGGTTTCTTCTTCAATGTTAACTAAGTTAGCAAGTTCAGGCGGCACACAGTGTACACGTCGCGTGAGCAGGGTAAGTGGAGCCACTCCGGTAGTCTTATGTGGTGTGCAGTTGAGTGCTAACTGCAAACTATCAAGTGCAGTATGCCAGTTCTCAGTTTCATAGTTATTTATCATAACCAAAGAGTTTTTGAGTGTTCCTACTACGCGCTCTACTTGACCATTTGCTCGGCTTACTCCTGGTGATATAGCGTGTATGTTTATACCTATTTGATCACAATACTGCTTAAACTCGCCAAGGAATTCTCGACCGCCATCTACAATGATCTGAACTGGTGTACCAAATAAATACACCGTGCGTCTTAATGCTGCCAGTGTGCTGTGTGGATTTTTGTTAGTAGCATAGTGAAGTAAAACATATTTACTAAAGGCGTCAACGGTCACTATGACATACTCATGGTTGTTGGTCGTTCCTAGTTTACCTGTAATATCCATATGTATCACTTGGAATGCGGAAGAAGGTTTTTGGATAGGATGAAGTTGCACTTGCACAGCACCTGATGCTCCCTTCGATGTTCTACATATAACGCAGTTATCAATAAACGTCCGGGTTGAAGTACTCATTTTGTCAAACCAATAAGAGTCTTTTATTTTTTGCAAAGTTTTCTCCCAGCCAGGGTGTTTCAAAGCACTGTAGTATGTATTAATCAGACTCCATTGAAACGCTTTTGGTACAACGATTAATTTCAACCCCCGACCAATAGTGGTGTCCGAAAAAACCTTCATGAGAGTATCATTTTCTAATACATACCCATCTACATTTTCCCCGCGAGACAGATCGTTAATGATTGAACGAAGTGTGGTGTCACGATGCTGTTCTACTTTAAGCCAGTCTAAATCACGAGTCATAACATTAACTTGCAGTGTGCCTGGATTTCGGCTCAAAAAATCAGCATGTTGAATATGCTCTCCCTTCCTATATTCGACCTCAAAATCATAATTTTGGAGAAAGGCCCACCAGCGATAAACCCTAGGAAGGAGCTCCTTTTTATGTTTTGATGCTTTGAGTGAATTACAGTCCGTTACAACCTTAAACTTGCGACCATAGAGGTATTGCTTAAAATGTTTAATGGCTCTTACCACGGCTAGGGTTTCAAGTTCATAGGAGTGGTAACGGCTCTCTGCATCTGTCGTTCGCATACTCATATAAGCCACCGCATGGCGACGCCCGTTGATTATTTGCATCAATACAGCTCCATATCCTAGGCTGCTGGCGTCAGTATACAGTTCAGTTGGTGCATCTTCCTGAAATAAAGTAAGTACAGGGGAAGACGTAAGCTGTTCTATAATAATGTTACGAGCTTCTTCGTGCCGCTCGTTCCATTCAAATTTTGTGTTCTTTTTTGTAAGGTCATACAAAGGTATCATTGTGTTTGAAAAATTAGGAATAAATCGTCTGAAGTATCCCGCTAACCCGTTGAACTGGCGAACTTGCTTGACATTTTCAGGTATGGGGGATTTGAGGAGTGCTTCTACCTTGCGAGGACTTGGACTGACTTTTCCATCCGAAATAATGTTGCCCAAATACTCTATGGATCGTTTAAAGAATGAAGATTTTTCTACATTAATTGAAAAACCTGCACTTTGTAATGCCATCAAAATCCTTTCTATATCAGAGAGTCCCTGATCGAAATTGGTACATTTGTTCAACACGTCATCCACATAGACTTGGGCTATGCCTGCACTTCCCAATAAAGAATTTAGTGCTCTGTTAATACATCTCTGATATACGGAACAAGCATTGCTCAGGCCAAATGGCATAGTTAAATACTCATAAAGGCCGTCTGGGGTGACAAACGCAGTTTTCTCTATTGAGTTCTCTGATATAGGAATTTGATGGAAACCTGCTGCCATATCAAATGAGTTGTAGTAAAAACCATTAACTAATTGATCGATTTGATCTGAAATGAGCGGTAGTGGGTAATGGTCTCTTAAAGTATTGGAATTTAACTCACGGTAGTCAACACATAACCTATCATCACCATTCTTCTTTTTAACAAGAATTATGGGACTAGAATACGGTGACTTACTTTCTCTAATGATGTTATGCTCAAGTAGTTCTCTAATGATATTTCGAACTTTTTCGCGTTCTACTGGACTTAGACGATATGGTCTACGCTCTACATATTTATCAGGATTTTTTAACCGTATTTCTAACTCTCCCGTATTAACTCGAGTTTTTGGAAAACCACGTATAAACATGTGTATGTATTTATTTAGCAGTATGCGAAGCTGTTCCAATTGAGCATCATTTGTAAGATCACAGTCGATTTTATCAAATATAGCGTGGTTAGATTTTATGTGAAAGATAGGTTGTTGATGAATCAACTTTGCACCATTAGAGGTAACTAAAACACTATAGGAAGTGTCAAAAATCAAATCCATACCTATCAAAACATTGCACGTTATGTCTGAATCAGAGACGATATAGAAACTAATTTCAATATTGACATTGTCTATTTTACACACAGTTTTAAGGGATAATAGTGAAATTACCGGGAAATTTCCAATGCCTCTTAAATAATTAGCTCCATAGATCCTCTTTCCCGGTAATTTCGCCGCTACAGAGTCACGCATTACCGAGCACTCTGCACCACTATCAAAAGTTGCCTGTATCGAAAACTCGCCAATATTTATAAGCATAGACGTTATTTTTGAACTACCTATACAGTTAACATTTGATATCATAGATTTTTCGCGTTTCCAACACTTGTCAAATGTATGACCTGATTTCAAACAAAACGTGCATGTTGTCTTAATTTGATTTGAGTTTGAAATATTAGCGGACTTATGAGTATTGTCTTTTTCCAAAAGTGAATTATTTTCAGAAGTTTTAAAGCGACAATTCCTAGCAAGATGATTATTTTTCTTGCATATATGGCAAAAGGTAGGCGTTTGCTGATCATTAAATCTAATACGTTTATTTGAAATTTGTGAAGGGTTTATATTAGGTAGAGAACGTTTTGTTCGAATAGATGATGCAACCGATATCAACTCTGGCACCGAAGTGGCACGCGCGTTCATAAGTTCAATTCGGAGACGTTCATCATTAACACAACCAATAACCGCTTCGACTGCGTCATCGTTACCTAGTTTGTCCTTAGTTATGCGTTTCCACAATACCCAGGATTGTGAAAGAAACTCGGCAATGTTTTTAGTTTGATCGTAAGTATGTTCTCGAAATTTAACAATATCACGTGAATACCTATTTTCAGGTTCAAAGGTTAAAATAAGATTATCCCGTAATTCCTGCCAGGAGCTAGTTGACACTAACCAATTATCAACCCATAATTTTGCCCGACCTTTTAATAAACTTTAACTACTTTCATACGTATTTCATAATCGTTAAGGTTGTACATATCAACCGCCTTTGCAATATGCTGACACCATTCTCGAATGCCTACGCCACCGTCCGGGTCAAATGATGGGAGAAAAATGTCACTAATTTTCACTTTTTCGGACTGTTGCGTAATCAACCGATCAGACATCTGTTTCATCGTTTGCATCATTTGTAACAGGAAATCAGATGAAATATTGTTTGGAATAAATTGATTAGCCGAGCCAGGTAAGTGTTCCTCATGTATTCCTGAAGTAATAGGATGTCCGGCAGAAGTGGGAAGGTGTCCCTCTTCTGATAACGGCGGCTGTACCGCAGAATTGTTTTTAGAAAACGTGACGTTGGCTTCGCTAACGTCACCGTGTATATCTTCACTAATCATTTTAAAATAAGTAAAAACACTTGTAGACTCGGGTAATCAATTTATTAAATATCCAAACTAAAAAGCCAAACTTGCAAAATATAAACAAAAAGAGATTTACTAATATTATAATAAAAGTGAACCACTTAACTTAATCGTCGTAGCCTCAGTGTTGTACAACCTCTCTGGTCGGCAGCTCGCACAAAAGTGACCAACCTCCTTCCTATTCTCACTATTTATACTTTTACAAATACTTGCCCACTCAACGTCATTGAGTGGCGCCATCTTGTGACTAAGCTACTCCCAGCCGGAAGTCGGTTGTATTTGTTTAAAGCTTCACAAAGTAATTATTACATAACATTTAATATTTACAAATACTTTCCTAATTAATTATTAATATTATTACAATTGTAATTGGTTTTTACAGATTTCAGATTTCTGTTATAAAATTATAAGTTCTAAAGGAACAGGATGTGTATAACAGACTCGATTATAATTATAGTCTTAAAATTATTAAAGTTGACATTAAATTAATTTAATATTTGTAAAATTACTTTTATAATTTATATTTAGTATTACAATATTTGTTGTTTATTAAAAATTTGGTTTAACAATTATCTCGGCAATTACGCCGGAAACTGAACAACAGGAAATAGTAGTGTTTCTAAATGCATTTATACATGTAGAAATACTTTTTAACTATAATAACAAAGATTTAATGATCCCATAATACTTTTGCGCCGACATATATAAGTAAATATATATATAAGTATATATATAAGTAGTTATGTCCTTATATTTTTTTATAAAACAATTTGTAGTGTTGTAACATTGTATTTAAATATTGATTTTTATTTATTTCCTTATAAAATGAGTAATTTTTTTAAGCCAATAAACAAATTCATTTCGCCTTCCTTTTTCAGTTTTACTCTCTAGGGAGTAAATTCATAAATCGTCGTCACTCCGACTGTCAGATAGACAAAAGAAATCTCTAAAATTCATTTCCTCCAAAATAGATCTTGAAATTTCTATATTAAGATAAATTAGGCAAAGTACTAACACAAGTATTCCTCGGTAAGTTTAAAGTAATCAAATTCCTTTGTCAAAGTTGAAATCTTTCAATTAGAAGAGTCGATCAATACAATTATTTAAATTCAACTCGAGACCACTAGAGGTTAGAGAAGGGGCATTTCGGGCTAGTTTTGTTTTATTTATTTTGTATATAAAGTGGTAATGAATTCAAAGCCTGATTTAGAGAGAACATCCCTACTTCTGTTTTGGAATATTTTACTGTTGAGGAAATAATTAAGAAGGTACTTTAAGGGGAACACAGATTTGATTACTGATGAAGTTGACAATGCTTACAGGGAAAGCAATAATATAATTATAATACTAATACATAATGACATAATTGATTTGTAAATGTCATTATAAATACTAAAGGCTGAGAGTTTCTTGCGCCGCTTCTTCTCTGCAGCTACTAATTCGTCGAAGCGGTACTAGGGTTAATTGGGAATATGCATACTAGTGTTATTTTTAATTTTAAAATAAGTATTATTTTAAAATTAAAACTAACAATTTATTTAAATACTATAACTGGGACAATTAGTAAATGCCCGGTTGATACCCAGTAAAATTATGACTATTGCCTTTATAATTATATTTATTTGTTTTCTCATACATATTCCCTGTTGTGACGATTTAAAAGAGCTTAGTAAATAAGTCTATTTAAATAAAGTTATTTTTGACTTTGACTCTAATAAAAATCATATTTCGCTTACTTACATCTATTATCTAGCCAAAAATAAGCATCGTTTATAGCTTGTGTTAAGGATATTGAATAACGGAAAAATAAGAAATATCTAAAAGATAACAATCAAACATCTGTGCCGGTAAGGTCGCTTATTTATCTTTTAATTAATCATAAAACACCAGAATGTTACTTTATATGATGTTTAAGTTCAGGAATAAAAATACATAGTTGTTTCGAGTTCAGACTCGTATAAATTTGGCAATTATGTTTAAAAAAAAATTATGTCCTGAAATTATTAATGACGTCTTGGTAAGTAGCCGTGACGAGAACAAATTGTCACTTCTCATTTCATTGCGCGCCGTTCAATCTAGTGAAGTCTGCTACGTAGTCGGTGGCCGGCAGTCCATGCAGCTAAGTTCACCCGTCTTCATGTTACTTAATACTTGGCGTAAACAACAATAAATTAATACAAATATCAGGGCACGCCTAAGTCGCACCGTCACCCCGTCATGCTGTGATTTGAGGTGGCGAAGCATTTGGTAATAGTAACAGAATACAGTACACTAGATACGCGAGTCACACCTGGAGTATGTGTGCATATGCATGGGCAGTAAAGGAGATAAGTGCCTTCACTCCCAACACTGGTCAAGAGAAATGGGTTCCTTACGCACAGAACTGCTCATCCATATAATTATTACGTTGTTTAACAATTAATTTTGATATTATTAACATGGGAAATATCAAAATTGACGCCTCTCAAGCTAATTCAACTGTAGATAAGTTATTGAAATTCAACATTAGTGCAATAATAAAATAAATACTAAGTAAAAAAATAAGGTTTGACAGACAGTAGTTCTACAGAAAGGTACTTGAACTTTCCAAAGATAAACCTGAAATAAGTCATAGGAATATACAGTAAGATAATTTATATAGCATACGTGTATAAATACGCAGTTTAATAAATTCTAACAACCTCCAAACTTTAAGTCACAACCCAGAGCTGTCACGAGGATCATCAATCTCTTCAAAACATATTTCAACGTTCAAATCCGGAGACGGACAAAAAAAATTGCTTGAAAATGTCGGTAGAGTGATATAAAAAAAATTAACCTCATTTCACTGTAATTTCCGTTTCCCATCAAGGTTACATGCCTGTTTATAAAAGTAATATTTTAGGACTGACTTGGCTTATTTTAATCAGCAAACATATCAAAAAAAAATGTTAGAAGCCTCTCAATACTAAGTAACGTTAGTAAATAATATACAATAACGATATATTGAACATAGATACAGAAGGGACGCATAAAGATAATTGTAGGGAGCACAGATCAGCGCCGAAGGGGAAAGAGCCCTATGCAAGTACCCTCGCGCTCTCCCGTGATTCGGTCCGTATGCCGCAAGGTAGGCAGGACCATGGGTTGGTGGAGGGACATATTGGACATAGATATAACTTTATTTACAACGCAATATATAAAATCTCTGTAAATATAATATAGCTGATTTTTTCACAGCAATGCAAATAAATCTTAAGGCTATAAACAAAGACATATAAGTCACATATAATGTCTCAGCAGCAAACCGGTCTTGACTGAGCATTTACTCTCGATAATACTCGAAATTACTCAATATTGATTTTCTAGTGACAAATTTGAAGAATGAATTTACGCATTATGGTTGATGTATGACGCTAAGTAATGGGATGTGTGAGTCTCAGGGCTGAGGCAAAACCCCAAAACCCACTAAAAATCATCTCCAGGCTGACCACCATAACGCATAACGGCGACATCTCCCAAAGCCATACCCTGCTATTGGCTATCTATCCCTGCATACTTAATACAAGAAACACATGCCTGCTATAGAAAATAAAGCGGTGGTGTTATCGCAGATGTTTAAGATAAATTTTTCTCGTTTAACCATCAGATTTTTGAATACGTGAATACTAAGCATTACTTTTGCAAAACGCAAGTGACTTCACGACTTGGCAATTTGATACCACATATTAACCGTTCACGCTTGATGTAACTCGGTTTTGGTGAATTGGGTTGAAAACTTCTGTGAATCTTTGAGTTACAACTTTCACACGCCAATTCTACCTTTTCATTATCTTTTCTTTATGGTAGGACTGCTGGGAGAGATTTAATTTAGTAATAAGTAGTACCTTTGTACTATTTATCTTCATACGACTGTTTTAAAAAAATATTAAATAAATAAAATAAAAAAGTTCTACAATCTGTCAATAGATGGCGGTGTTATACTAGTCATATACTAGTCGCGCCATCGTTTGTTCATCACGGCTTAATAATTGGTACACAGTATTTTATTGACTTACCTATGGCTTAAACAATTATAAATTATCACACCATCAGTATAGTCTTGGGTAGTACATGGCTTGAAAAAGAGTTCTATTATTCTAGTTGATTTAGGTCAGTATTGATCTGTTGTTGCAGCCCTTTTGAATTAATTACCTAGCCCCATTGATTCTAAAAATTTCCAGATTCTTCGGGCAATGATATGTTGCACCTTCTCTGGGTGCAGTGTTTCGTTTATGCATTGCGGTTTCGTCTGACTCCTGACAGATCCTACATACCGCGACTTGCTTCATACACATTTGAAACAATTTTTTTTTGCCCTGTAAGGATTCTTGTCACTACGAAGGTTTTTTTGTATTTTGAGTTGTAGTAACTCTCTAGACAAAATACTGTTGAATCCTTTTATTAACACTTTCGAATGTTTTTGTCATTTAACGGACGTCCACAATTCGATTGCTTTGTTTTTTCCTGTTTTTAAGCAGAGAATAGATGCTTCCCTTTTGTCCCACAAAAAGGTTCTGGACATATCAGGGGAGTGTCTGCGCTTTCCTAACAAGTTCATCTGCTTCATCGTTTCCCGCAATGTCGGAGTGCCCAGGTACCCTTCTAAGAGACTTAAGTAACTTTATTGGACTTTGCCAGGTCGAAAAAGAGATGGTAGAGTTGCATCTTTTGAGCTGAGCCAGTACAACGTCACATTCTTTCCCCATTTCTTCAAATGTATTGCCAAAGTATTGCCAATACGTTTGAAGAAATAGTACTAATGTGACATTTGATGTGACGAGTAATGCGACTAATTGGAGTGGAATGACTCGCTCGATCTGACTATCTCTCTCACCCTAGGTTACTTAGGGTGTGTGAGTAACGCGGTTGTCGTGTTAAGAAATGTGAAGCTCATTTTATAATTATCCCACTCTTATATTTTGCGCTCATGTTCGGTACAAATACACTGCCTTTTTTATGACCTACTCAACACTACTTGAGTAAAATGACACTGTCACATTCAAATATCAAAATTGTTTTGTTCTGAGTTAGCATACTAGCTTTCATTTTATCCAGTGAATTTCTCCTTTGCCTGATGTATGTAGATGGTTTTCAGATTTATTTGTTCACAGATTTAAATTAACTAAATCCATAAATATTCTGGCATATTATCAGGGCTGGAGCGCCTGATTTGCTGCCACCAAAAAGTTTCAAACACGTGTTAGTTCTCCCTCGGGGAAACTCAACTTGATTGGTTGGGGCGCTTCGATTTTGCTACAACCCATGTGTCCAAACATTTGTTGGCACATTTAATATGACCTACAAACAAGGTGCTAATTTATTATTAAACACGGCCATTGCGGAGGCTTTTTAGTTAAAGCACAAAATTTAGTTCCCTTTACATTTTTAATGAATATTGGGATAAGTAAAATATTCTTCTTCTAAAACTAATCTAAATTACGTTTAATAATTTTTAAAATTATTTCATGTAACAAACAAGAACTGGAGAGTATTATCGAAAATAATATTGACTTTAAAACTGAGCGACTTAGCGCACTTAGCTGAGCATCTTAGAAAAATTTCAAGTTAAATTGCTTCCGACTAACTTTTTATCTTCCTTAGCCCAAGGCTGAACCACTGAGAAGGCTTTGACGTCTTTGTACTTCAAATCATTCGACCAAAGGAATCCTCGTAAATAAATTTCCTTTCTTAAAGATTTTAAGGTGTGACTGATGTTACATTTATATCGTCTATCATTAGTGTATCTTATAAAATGATAATAAAACCATCTTATATAATTCCCTTCACCTCTCAGCGGTTTTGTATGTTTTTAAACATGTTTATTGTTTTATTTTATTTAAATCTTATAATCAGACACCTATCAGAAAAAATTCAAAATACATTGTTTGTGAATACCAGGGCTTATGCTCGCCAATTTGTCAACGAGCGTTCTTAATTTTTATTAGGTATGACATTAACTGTAAAAGAAAACAAAATAACAAATTAGTCTTCAAAATACAAGTTTCTTACAAGCAAAATAATGATTGTTAGGTATTAAGGTTCGAATTTCCCGCGTTCCCAAGAATACCCTCTCCCAAAATACTCCCTGCCACACATCCTAACATTTTCTATGCACGGTACTTAGAAAACTGTGTGACAGGCCATCACTTGTTTCACTACTTGCTTACGTGCAACAACACCTTCGTGTCGGGAAGTACCTATCGGTTCCTAGTAGTCGAGAATTTCTCCTACTTCGCTTGTACTGGGGTCCCGGTCCACGTAGTGCGCAAAATCTAGGAAAATCAACCAAATATAAACCGAAGAAAGAGGCAGCAAAACTCAAGCGGCTCACAAGACCTAGCCCGCCACCGTACCTAAGGAGAACCAGCGCAAAAGGTACCGTGCATTTTCCTCTTTCCTAAGTTTCATATTTTCCAGATACTTATCATGTTTATAACAAGAATACATTAACTCCTGCCGTAATCTGTAGATTACCAGAAGATTGGCCACGATAGAAGCAATTTTCGCACGTGACATCTCGAGGCACAGATAAAGAAACAACGAACATTTAGCGCAGTCCTTTTAAAACATCGCCTGAGAACCCCAGCTTCCGTTTCTGAATTCCCCGGATGGCGCATTCCTAATTTCTGAATCGTTATCAAATTTCCGTAACGTTGGAATAATGGGTCTAAGAGCGACCAATCTTGAAGATTGGGTTGGGTCCTTGGGGATCTGACGGCGTGGTTGGGAAAACTGACATGTCAGGGATTTTTGTTTAAAGATGCGGAGTTTTTGCGGTGTGGCGTTTTATATAAGTTTGAAAAATTGTTTCGTTCTATTAACTACTGTTCTGGGTTTTCCACAGAAGCACCTGTTCACCTGATTGTGTATTTAATGGCGACAGTAAGTAAAGTAATTAATGGACATCATTGACACAGAATATGCCTTACTAGCTACAAAATTTGATTCTAGGTCATGACTAGTAATACAAAACTGGAGAACAGGTACAGACCTGTGCTACGATGTCCTGACATGAAGAGAGCGAGACACGCTGCTCAGCCAGTGATTTGCATGTGTTAGTGTTAGATAACATTCCAACACATACACTCACTCCTATCTGTCCCAAAGTTACCATCATTATTAGAATCTGTTATATATAATAGAAAACGGAAAATCATTTGTAATTTTACGAAAATGTTTATATTAGAACACTTCCCTGGTGCACGAGATGCGGGCAGCGCCAACAGCATACTAACTATGATCGTCAATCAAGTGGACTGTTCAAACATGAGTCCCTGCTGTAATATATCACACGGCATTCCATGTGCCAATGCAATTGCAATGAGGTGACCCGAATATTGAAGAATATAATCTAAAATATTTAAAATACTCACAAAGGATAAGTTTAAATAACAATCATGGCCATGTAACCTGATCAAAGAACTCGTTCACGTAGTAGATCGAACGCTCTGGTTTCGATAACGAAAACAATGCAACTTTCGCAATAATTGTTCCCTGGATGGATCAATCAAACTTGTTACCTCTAGCTCCTCCCACTCTCATACAGCAACCCAGATAGCCTGGTGAAGTTATGAGCCACACTCATCAAGTGTTTCGGCTATGTAGGAAGGCTGAGCCTAGTCGTGAGACGTATTAGCCTGTTAAGGTGATGAAGTTGATCGCATTAATTTTTCTGATCATTGTATAAAACTCTCAGCCAGGATTCCATCCCAGGACCTTAGTCTGTATCTATAGTAGCCTGCTTATATAAGTACTAACCATTTGGCCAGAAATCAAACTTATAGATAGAAAGAGCCATTTTTTTAAACGTATTTTTGCAAACTTTCTCACAGCGCATATACACTCGTGAGCACAGCTTGTGTTACACTACATTAGATAAACTTTTATTACGTTACATATAAAATAATCTAAGCAAAACCTTGCCAGAATATATTAAATCAATGTTATTTATGTTGTCAATTTCCAATGGAGTCAATCAAGAAAATACATAAAACATTTCATATATGCTGCTCATTTTGAACACAAATTACAAGAGGGCTGACGCAGATTCTTGTTACTCTCCTAATTGTTTATTCTTCGAATGTAGCTGAATATACAATGAAAATTCCTCCCTCATCCCCACTTAAATACACGACCAAATTGGGATGGAATGTCAAATACCTCTCTAATTTCCCCAGAAAATCAATATCAGATACTACGTGGAAGAACCCAAAACCTGTACAGTTTAAAATAATCAGTATATATGTCATCCATAACTGAAAATGTTGTATCACAAATATTATAAAATTATATGATTGATAAATTATAAGTGAATAATTAAAACATATGTACCATTAGTTTACTCGCAACAAATATAATAAATTTTACATTATCGTCTACGAGAATCAGTTTGGCGTAATGTTAACAAACATTCTTTAACCATAGTTGGGTCCTGATTGGGTCCATCAAAATTTTTAACAATTGTGTTACGAATAACTTCTGGTGTTCAAGATAAATTATTAATATCTATCCATAAGTGTTGAATTTAGAGACTTACATTGAAGACAATTCGTTACTTACAGTACATACTTTCATACAATAAGATGTCGTACAAGCATTTGGCCCTCCTGATGGTAAGCAGTTACTCAAAGACTCCCGCGTTTTCTACCCTGTAAAAATCAAAGATTAAATCTTTACATATGCCTAGGACACCTCAAAAATAAGTTATATTTACAGTTAAAGCAGTAAAAGATGCGTATACCGATAGACGTCCAGTTGTCTCTTTCTTCCATACCGCATTTGTAGTGCGATCCCTATTTTCAACTGCACTCTATTTTTTATTAATAGAATACGGTTTATAAAATAACTACATAAGTACAGTAATTATTGTATTAACAAGTGAAATTAAGCAACTTGACTTCATTTTGCGTTCTTAAAAATAATGGTGCACAGATTAGCTACAATGGCATTTAAATTTTTTTTTTCTAATTTTCAATTGACAATGGTGACAGGTATTTCGTTCATGAGGGCACTGTTATTGCTGTACTACAGCAGCGTTACAATGTATGGATTTTGAACGACGCGGAAGTATGCGAGGGCCACGATTAAAATTTTTGGGAAATCCAGAAAAAGCGATATTTTGGCACCGTAAGGTACCATATCCTCGTTCCCAACATGTCACTCTCTCAAAAATCTCTGACAATCTTACTCACCACAGGAATACAACACAATTTAGTTTCATTTAACTCTAATATCGATTGGATAATATCACTTTGTTCTTACTGTCCAAATAACAAATTATTCTAAACTAATTCTCTTCTTATCATTATAAATTATGACTTATTGTGATACTCATAAGAGTGATTTAACAAGTTGATCAGAACAATAGGTCAATGGTTAAACAAAAGCATTATTTCTCGAGAGATGTTGCGTACTTCAATTTATTTGAGATTCGATAGAAAACAATTTCATTAATGAACGAAATTATTCTGGAATACTGAAATCAAAGGAACAAACATCTGTACAATAGCCTCGAACAAAACCTCATGGTTAAGCTGTACAATTTAAACTTAAATAAGGGTGTTTAAGTTGGCAAAGATACCGAGGCGGGCTACTTGGGAGGAGTTCGGAGCCTTAGATAGATACATGAGCTGCTGGGTGTGGGGTGCCACTTCCAGAGGTAAATGAAGATAGAACGAAAAATTTTAGCGGCTCAAAGGACCACAATATGGACTATGGACTGTATATAGGAAAATAATATTAAAATATATAAAGAAATAAAACTAATTATTGTTGGTGGTAGTCAAGGCGACAACAAAATTTTACTTCTTTTAAAAACAAAACAAAAACAATAATCATAATAAAATACATCAAAAAAGGTGTGCATCCGGCACATGAAGTAAAAGAAGTTGTTTTTATAAATAGTGACTAATTATTGTAATATTGTACGATATGACCTTATCTTAACTACTATTATGCTCTATTGCATGTCGACATCAGTGAACCTTGATAGTGCATTTATTAATACACTATATAGGTTCACTAATGTCGACATTTACATTCAAACTGTAAACAGAATAAGGTTCCAGTGTCTGTCTAAACGGTCAAGGATCAGTTTAACGTAGAGTCCAGTTTGATTTTATTGGTTTTTGGTGTTAAATTTAAATTGACAAATTTTGTTGTCTCTGGTGCATGCAGATGTCACCAACAATTAAGTTTGTACATATTGCGTGTATTATTTATAAATTGATTAGTAATCTTTTTTGATTAGATCACCATTATCTAATGAATAAAATTATTATTATATATTTTTCATATCAAATGCTTTCACTTTAATTATGTCCTACTAATAAAGAACTCAGTTCTTGAGGTTATTGATTAAGCATTATGTTTTAAGCAAGGGGACTTGTCTTCTGAACTATCAAGGTAACGCTTCTTCTTGATTTGACTGGCAATGCGTGTGTGATATTAAAAGTGTTTAAAGGCTGTAACCGTATTATTTAGTCACTTTTGCGTTTAGAGAATGTAAGGACCACCTTCGCAGAATGAAAGTGAATTCAAAGCCAGATTATTGTAGAATAGTTACAAATACTGTCGCTACTCAAAACTACATCATAAAAAAGTAATTAAAAATGATTTTTCTCATTATGAAATCATTATTGGATACGAAAGAACTGAACGAAAATAACTTCTGTTTTAAAGTAGACGTGCTGAATTTTAAGAGTAGCACTGATTCTTTCATTATAGTATGAACTGAAAAGGACAGATGTAATGTGACGTCATTTGATGATTCTAGTAGATGGATTCACAAGTATATTGTGCACTATCACCAATTAAATTAATGAATTATCGTTAACTATTTATTTTTCATTTATTTGCACTGTTTGTATTTGAACAATATCGCGTTAGCAGTGGTTTTCACTCAAAAGAAACCTATCCTTTTTCAATTGATTTCTCAAAATTATTGGTGTAAAAAAAATGTATTTCAAACCGCATTGCGTTTACAACGCTTGTAGTGGGACCAAACTATTTGCAAAGCCACAGAAGGGAGTGTTCTCAAAAGCGTATTGTACAACTACCGTTTCGATAATTACTCTATCTTGGTGGCTATTGATTGATTACTGCGTACGAGTATCTTTCGATATATTTAAAACAACTGTACATATCAAGGCGCAGTTAATCGCCAATATTCAAATGGTTTCGTCATTTTACAGAATATGGTTTACGACAAATGCTTTCTGTTCAATCAAAATGAGAATCTATAATGGAACGTAGACGTGAAACTCAAAGCGTTACTACAACTCAATTATCTTTTTTTTTTATAAAAAGCTTAGCAAATAACTTGACACCACCTGATGATGAGCAGTAGAGGAGTCCATATGTAAAGATGCATGAACATACTGCCCTAGCCACCCTCACCTTGCCAGCCCATAAAGTGCTTACTCGCGCCTCTTTTAAAAGAACCGAAAAAGGAACAGAGAAAGGAGTCACGAAATCTCTTTGTGCGCAAATTAATAGTAGTTTTATTATTATCGTAAATTATCTTTTTTTTTATTTTTTCATGTATATACAGCGATTACGTCGAGATTTATAATTTGTTCGATGCAGAATAGTTGCCAATCGGCCGTAAGGCGGGACGACCTGGTGAATTGAATCGGCAGAACTCAGGTCACTCCCGCGAAGCGCGGCTGCGAGTGTGGGTGGCTTTCACGCACACATAGCACAGGCCGCCAAGTCTGGGATTGCTCTAGTAGCTCTGGGCAATCTCCATTGGCGCGAAGCCCAATAATAAGGCTGAGCTGCCTGGAGATGACCTGGTGAATTGCTCGGCAGAATCCAGGTTACCTCTGTGAAGGGCAATGGAGTTACCGGGGAGTTTTAGTGGGTATTCTCAGTGCCGCTCTATTGAGGTACTGAGTGAACCCCACACACGCCCGTCGCTAAGCCAGTGGTGGGTAGGTCCGTAAATGGATTCCTCCTCGTAACAAAAAAAATGGTCACTCCCGCGAATGGCCTTGAAGTTACCTGGGAGTTTTAATAGGAATTCCCAGCGTTGCTCTAATGAGGCACTGGGTGATTCCCCACATGCTCACCAGTTAGCCAGTGGCCAGTAGATACGTAATACGAAAAAAAAGGTGATAATCACCCACCACTAAGTCTATCGTGAATGTGTGAATGTCATATCGAATTTATTTATTACTTTCAATACCATCTCATTATTTAAAGTTTTATAAGTTCGCAGAAACAAGTGGATCATAATTAAAAATGGGTGTAGTTGCTTTGTAATTAAAACATTTTTTTCACGTCCCAATTAACGAGAAAGCACGTCAGTAACTCTAGATGCTTGATTTATCAGAGATAATTACTTTCGCATTATCAAATATAAATTTTTATACTTTTGCTAACTCAAAGCCACGCTCAAGTTGGTGATGCATTAAAAAAATAAGAGGCCTCGACGTTTTGGTACGGGAAAAAATAATTAAAATATCTCTCACGTATGCGATTTGAGTCTGACTACCCCGTTTTGTTCGGAAACAAGGTATATTGGTAAACTCGCCATGTATCAAACTAACCAAATATCAAAGTCACCCAACATTTTTTTTTCATTTTTACATCACAGCTCTCATGAAACCTAAAAAACTAATTGATTTAAGTGTTTTTGTCATATACTGTCATAAAATTAATAGGGTAAGGTGAGGTTAGAGCTGTGACCAGTGAAAAAAGTATAGCTAATTTATTTATATGGGTAAACTTGTCCATAATAAATATATATATTTAATATGGGCAAGTTTCCCCCTCGCTCTGTAAGAAAAGGTTTACCTATCAATCACCCTAATACTTAAATAAAAATCTAATTGAATCAAATGAGCTTGAGAAATCAATATTGATTATGATTAAAGTTGTTTATTTATATATTTAGAAACTCAACAGCATTTTGGGCAGTGATATCTTAATTATATAATATTATTAATAAAACTATATAATATATCGTAATAGAATGTTAACGTTTATATATAAATTACAATCCAGATTTTTTTATTATATACTTTGAAGATTTTAATTAACACAGTAATTATTCAATACATTTATTATATTTTTCACAGAACATCCTATTATGTTAGACCAGACGGTCGTCAAAATATCATATTAAGTACTATCACTGTGATAGATATTCTGAAGCCTCGCTCGCACTAATTTAACTTTATCTATTCCAAATTAAATAGGAATTTAATAGAAATTAAAAAGGCATATTAATTGCACCATAGTAATTATACGACCGGACAGTAATTTGGTAGACGAGTTTCTGCTACAAGAGACGAAACAATCACGACCGACTAATCTGCTGATGTTACCTTCTCGACTTTTTATTACACGCCATTTTGTTGCTAGCGGTACTCCCCATCTTGCCACCTGTGACTCTGTTCGCCCAGCCCATCCCCTGGGTGAGCTCGGTCAAATATCTGGGTGTCACACTAGATCACACGCTATCGTTTGCACCTCACATCAGAGCCGTCCGAAACCGAGCCTTCTTCGTGCTAGGGCGCCTTTACCACCTACTAGGGAAGCGGAGTAAAATGTCTCTTAGAAATAAGACGACAATTTACAAAACTTGTGTCCGCCCTATCATGACCTACGCCAGCGTAGCGTTCGCACACGCCCCAGCCCAGTCTATACATAGACTACAGGTCATCCAGAATCGATTCATGCGCATGGCTACCGGATGCCCTTGGTACATGCGCAATGTCGACCTTCACAAGGATTTCGACCTTCCTACCATTACCCAAGTCATTAAAGACGCCTCCAGGCGTTACTTTGACAAAGCACCTCACCATTGCAATCCGCTCATTGTAAGAGCATCCAACTACTCTCCTGACCCTAACGCCCCGACCCGCTTACGCAGACCAAGGAATGTCCTTCATGATCCGGACGATCCAATAACGAGTGCAAACGCGCTCCTGCACACACACACATCACGCACTAGGTACACTTTTCCTATACACCGCACCTGTATAAGGGTGCGAAGACCCGGTCTACATTCGTCGCGCTATACCAGGTACAGATACGTACCTGGGCGCTTCTCTCCTCCACGATACGACTCACCTGAGCCGAGGTCCAAGCCTTTAGAGGCACCCTCAGGTTTGTCGCTCCCTCATGGCTCGAGTGCCCTGGAGAATCTAAGAGACAGCGGGACACCTCCCCCGGAGGTGATGCCTGTCGATTAGAACTCCTCCAGAGGCGAATCGCCCCTTAAGGCTTGAGGACTCTCCAAGGTTCTCGCCTCCTTAAAACCCCGGTAACGCTGTAAAGGCCATCTGCGGCCAACAGTATTAGTCAGTCCAAAAAAAAAAGGTACTCCCCATAAGATTGATGGGTAAAACTATCAAACAGATAATCAAGAGCGTGTGAGTGTTGCAAATAATTATTCGTAAAATATCACGACAATACTTAAGTAGCTTCTCGAAGGACCAGTTATTAAGAAAGAGACAAAGCATAACTTTAATTTAAATCATTAGTAAAGCAACGGCAACTGATATCAGTAAAATGTCAATTACATCACAGCAAAAATTTATGCACCAATTCTTCAATATCTAGCCGTTGTATCATTCAAATCAATATTGATATATATTTTATATAATGTATCTTTTAATGTTAAATGTTAAAGTTTAATTTCAAGTATTGTAATGTAGAAAATATGGAAAAGATATATTCTTAACTCCTCCTTAAGTAGTTAATAGCTAAACCTTTAGATTTAATAGCTTTAACATAACACGACAAGATAAGGAATCACGAGAATAGTTTACTACCGTACAGTCACGTTCCACACAAAGTCACCTTAAAATTAATTCTTATATAACCCATAATACATTTTTAGGTAAACCATCATTTGAAAAGGGCGTGCCAAAATTATTGAAACCTTAATCATTTTGAAATTGATTGTCACTGTAAAAAATTTGTGACAAACGAGTTGAAATCGGCCTATAAAGCTGTGCTTGGGATATCCGTGATGAAGAGAGACGTGACCAATAAAATAGTGGTTGTGACTGGTGGAGCCGACGGTATAGGATTCAATATAGCTGAAAATTTTTTAGCAAAAGCAGCAGGAAATGTTATAATATTAGATATAGACAAAAACAACGGTGAGAAAGCTGCAAAGAAGCTTACACATAAATTTGGTGAAAACAAAGTAGAGTTCATTCAGTGTGACGTTAGAAAGGATCTGGAAAATGTTTCGGAAAAAATATTCAGTAAATATAAAACGGTTGATGTCTTAGTAAATAATGCTGGATGGGTAAGAGAAAACTCTGTGAGAGATACATTTGACGTAAATACTATAGCAGTCATAGAATGGACGGAAAAGTTCTACGGAAACATGTCAAAAGCAAAAGGTGGAAACGGCGGAACAGTTATTAATATAGCATCAGTATATGGATACAAATGGACAAATTTTTCAGTCCTCTACACTGCTTCAAAATTTGCTGTTGTTGGCTTTACGAGAGCTCTAGGAGAATCTTATAATTATGAAAAGACTGGAGTTCGAGTTATAGCGCTTTGTCCGGGATACACTAGAACTAATATAATTCAACGGTCCGATGGATTAAAAAGTCAAGAAGGAGTAGCCGAGCTACTTGAAAAAATAGAATGGCAGGATGTCAACGTTGTTGGTGATGCTGCAGTTGAAATTTATGAACGAGCTGATAGTGGGACCATTTGGCAGATTGAAGGAGGTAGACCAGTGGTACAAATACCATAATTTAAAACTTTCCTCCAAATACAGCCTATTTAAGTTTACATATTTTTTTTTAAATAATTTATATTTCTTCCAAATATCAGTTATATGATTATCTATATATAAATACAAAAATCAGTAGATAATCTACTGATTCTGGCGAACAGCATTAGATTGATAATATGATAGCCTTACACGTACATGTCCAGATTTGAGCCAGACAAATTTAAAAGTTCTAGTATATTAGGAATACAAATAAATTATAAAAATTATTATTACAAAAATTAATAAAGACGAAAAATTTATATTATGATTAATCTATGAGATAAAATAAGGTGTTGTTATATTTTTATTCTTTAAAATTTCTTCAATAGAGTAAGTCAGTCAAGCAAAAATTGAATTGTAAAAAATACTACTGTTCTCGAAATATTCGGATTTCTGTCGGAAATCGCAATATATGGATAATGATATAATAATTTATTACTTACCCACTTTATACGAATGGATTATCCACTCTTTTTGCCACATTTTTCTCTCTTTTCGACACATCTTCTTGCTGGGAGATACATCTTCTGCGTCTTCAGATGAGTTTGTAAATAAGCATATTACAAGTAGGTATTACCTATTCTTTACGTTGCTAGCTAAATTTTACTCGTTATTTTACTCTAAATAATCTCATATCTCAAGAAACTAAACTACTGATGCTAGTAAAAATTATATTTTCTGTGACGTGCCGTGATTACGAAATAAGGACACCTTAATAAATTTCATAATCATTATTTTTTGTAACACAAACCGAATGTTTACTGTCATAATTATTTTGATATTTGAACTTGTCTTTACTATCTTCAACTTCACAATTAAAAATGTGAAATATCCACTTTAATGCAAACAAGTTTCAATGGTAGCACGTTTGCCACAGTAAGATGGAAAAACACTTAAAAAATAAAACTGTTCTCATCGCTCGAGGAGCGCAAGGTATCGGTTTTGCTGTTGCTGATATGTATCTAAATAAAGGTGAAAATAAAACGGTTACTTTAGTAGATGTTGCTGATAAACGAGACCAAGCTTCAGTTGAAAGGTTGAATAATAAATATGGTAAGAAAAAAGCAGACTTCTACAAATGCGCTGTCATCACAGATCTCAATATTGTTTTTACAAAGATTTTGAAGAAGTATAATCATATTAATCTCTTAGTCAACAACGATGATATTATGGATTACAACCTGATGGACTGGTCGAAGAAATTTTTTGAGAACATGCTAAAAGATAAGGATGATTCTGGAGGCACTATATTAAATGTTGCATCAATTTATGGATTCAGGATTGATCCATTCATGCATATCAACCAAGCTTCAAAGTTTACAGTCATGGGTTTCACAAAAAGCTTCGGTTATCTGTTTCGTTATGAGAATTGTGGTGTAAGAGTTGGGGTTATATGTCCAGGATTTTCTTAGACAAGGTTAGCGGAAAAAAAGTTAGGCAATGATCCATTTATACAAAATGGTTATGATTTTATGTTAAAAGGAATTGAGTGGCAGAACGTGGATGCGGTTGCTAACGCAGCAGTTGAGGTCTTTGAGGCTACCAATGGAACAGCGTGGCTGATTAATAGTCCATATCAATTAAAAGATAATCTTTGGTTGATAATTTTATTTGAAATTCTTCACTACTAGCCATAGGTTGAGTGAACGTGAAAATCAAACAGAAATCTTATTCTTTGATCAGAAACACGTGTTTTCTTAATCAAAGTTCCGTTTCTAGTTTTATTTTCTTTGAAAACTTTAAAAACCCAACTTTTTTTCTCCCATTTTATAAGAATGATTATTACAATTCTAAGCTGTCATGTGAATCTCAAATAAACTTATATTTTGTGCAATTAATAATTGCTATATATATATCACAATACAGCAGTATTCTTTGAGGGGTCTAAAATGTTCATAAGTACCTAAATACGCAAAAATGAATTAATAATACCATTTCTTTTTACAATAATGGTCATAATACTAATAATAGTGATGATTAACGGTTACCAGCATATAGACGCTTGTCACAACAGAAGTATTACTTACGTTACGCTTGGCCTGCAAAATTCAACGCGCAAACCTTTTTTTATCGCTGTTGAAAACCTGTTCCAGACGCTCCCTTTTACCCGGGGAAGGTAACATGGGATGTGCGGGGCTCTCACCCACTAAAATCCACAGCGACGCACTACCTGACCGCTTTCTTACGATGCGCGGGATGACGCCCGAAGACATTTCACCGTTATGTCGGCAGGGCGATTGGCGCAGGACATTCGGTCCCAGCTGAAGAAACTAAAACTCCGAGTCCAGAAAATAATTTTAAATTGGATAAAATCTTAAATAGAATTATTTTTGCTTTTTTAGTATTTGGAAATCGGTTTTTAGATTTGCTTTAACTAAATTAACATCAACACAAGTAATAAGGATTACTGTAGATTAACAGTAACCCAAAAAGGATTATAATTTTTGATCAAGCAAGCTCACTGCTCTTGTATGATAACTCAAAGAATGAGCTTAGTACAAAATACTAGTAAATTGTTAAAATTGACAGTATTATAAAATTAAAAAGTTACAGAAAACTTCTATGTCATGCTCTATTACAAAGTCATAAAATATAATACGGTATATTCACGGTGTTGGAATATTAGTGCTGATAATGTTCAAGATTAGAAATAAGACTTTACTACGTGGACATAGTTATGAATATTTACGATGTACGCCTTCAGTTTTCTAATGATTCTTGCGAGATAACAAAAGAATGATATAATGGTTAGCTATATTTTTCAACATTTATCCCGCTAAAAATAACGAAACACCAATTTAAAAAGTAAAAAATAATGTTTCAATATCAATATTGAACAAGACGATATATAAAACAAAAATAATGTTATACATAAATGACTGTTTTTAATCAAGATGTACTTACTCTAATCCGAAAACAAGAAGATTGAAGCCTTCTCTTTCAGTTTAATAATTTTTGCCAAAACGCATGACGACATCTAAGGACTCCTTATAACACCCGTTTTCGATACCGCAAAACGCAACAAGTACAAAGCAACGAAACACATCAATGCAGTCGATACAATGCGCATTTTTAAAACCGCAACCAAACGCCGAAATTCAATACTGCAAAACTAAACGCCAAAATGCAACCAAACGAATCGCCAAAACGATTAAACACTAATCGCCGCTCCTAAAAGTATTATTTCTACTAGGCTGGTCCCAACCAAGCACTAATGCTGACTGTATCAATATTATCTCCATAAATTAAAAGCGATGATTCAAGAACCAAGGTCTTAAAAATCAACTTTTAATATTTTATAAATTGTAATAAGGATCATTGTTCAAGGTGTGTAGCAGGTGAGGGGAGGGAGCTAAAAGCTTTGCAACATTAGTTCCCATCAACACCGTGGAAGACTTACCGACATGGTGACACATGAGATCGAAGAATGGTGAATTATTAGTGAAGGTAATGGTGAAGTAAAAAATAAAGAAAAACATACAAGGAATTGAAAAATCGATGAACGAACTCAATTGTATAGAAATGATAAGTTTCAAAAAGAAAGTTCCTGAGATGAAACTAATATAATCTATGATGAAACATCATGTGATCTGAAAAACTCCATATTTTAAAGATATTAAGATATTGAAAAATTGTAAGACATACTTTTAGCAATCATAATCATCACTCTAAGGGCAAATCCAGTGAATTCCCATCAAATGCATAGATAGGGAATCAATCAGTGGTCTTCTCCACTTGTTGATCCTCTGTGGTTGATTGGTCTGGCTTGGACCATTGTCCATCATCCAAGTAACCAGAGTACTGTGTTGTTTGTCATTCACCTGCACCGTGTGTCCCCGTCATCGCACCGTAAACTGCTTGTTCCAACAAAGTTGTTCTTAAACTTTTATTATGCCTTGTTTGTGTATATACCACTGGGATTTTTGTCGTAATTTTAAAGTTACCACGGCTTAGGCATTAAAGAGCTATGATGGTTGTTTCTGACTTAAGTTTGGACTTGCCAGGTCCCGTTGAGAAACTTTGAGTGGTAAAATGAGAATTTAATGTAACGGGTCTCATTGCTTTCAATTTTAAACACGGAGATGAAATGTTTGGCTTGATGCATATACTGAAGTTTGTATATGTAATAGACTAACATTGTTTTTTACAGAGAACATATCAAATGACGAAACTTGTGAAGTAGTAGTAATAAACCAGACTAAATTCTATGGCCAAGGAAACTAGTGGACTCGTAAAAATTACCATAATAACAATATGAATACATAATGTTTTCGTCTCGAAGCCTCTAAATGCACGGTTGTAGATTGCCGTTTTTCGACAGTCACTGGCCCAAAGATATGTCGACATAGAGCAGCCATCCACATTCTCGTCCGTGGCGTGTCGATCGCAAAATAAACCGGCGGTCCGACACGTTCGCTTCACTTTGGATCTGTGTAGTACAAGATAAAAGATTTATGTGCTAAAGTTACTTCACATGCTCACAGAAAGAGATGGAAAATATTCTAGACATGTTACTTGCAAAGTCAAAATAAATTTATTTTATTTAAGTACATTACATTCTTTCATGAAAGTAAAGTTTGAAGATTATAATTATAATACTGAAAAATAATCGAATTATAAGCTTAATATTATACTTACTTATCACCTTCTATGTAACTGTGATGCTCTTGCCAGGAAAAGAATGGGTCTCTTTGGACTGGGCTATCCCAGTCCTGAAGATATAAGACTGCTGACTCCGGGTGTACTTAGTAAGTACATCTTGGAGGTATTTCAGGTCAGCAGACATTAGGATTAGGGAAGCATAAAAGATCCCATTGGGTCGACGTACTCCGGGAATAATTCTTTCCCTACATTAAGATAAGCTTAATATTAACAATAATAGTTAAAATAAAAAAATACTAGCAATTTATAGTTTACGTAGCGGGCATTTAAGTTTTGATTTAACACAAAAACACAAATTATTTAATACATACACAAATTATTATAAGGAAGGACAATTTTTCAAGCATTAAATAAATTAATTTTATTTGATATTGTGCCATGCAGCAGTCAATATAGTTTCAATTTGTTTAGTTTTCAAATTTCTTAACGTCTATTGATTACTATTAATTCTCACAGTGACCAATAGATGGCGCTGAATGTTTCTGTATCTTAAATTAAAAGTGTTTTATCTTATACAAAGCTAATATGAGCAAGAATGTTTAATGCTTTCTGCGACCAAGTTTGTTTTCTTCACACAACCACTATGTGATACTTACATATGAACATTCCTTAAATTGTGAGTTTTCCCATGATGTGCGAAGTATGTTTAATATTTTGTCTTGTAAATGTAAATGTTTTTTTTTTGTAAATGATAAAATACAAAATTATTAAAATTGATGCATCACAGCTAACAGCCTGGTTATGAAATGGACCACCCTCTGGCAATGATAATGCAACAAGTAACCAAATCTCTTTTTGGAGATATTGAGATGGAGGCAGTTAATTCATGACTACGTATACTGGCACTTTAAGAGAGAGTAGTAAGGTCAAAAACCTTCCAGAAGACTCCTCAGTACAGCCGATAGACGTTAAGTAAGATGCCATTGTAGCACCTTGATGTCTTCATTTATATTTTAAAAACGATGCTGTAATAACCAACTCGAAGTTGATCCAGTCGATCGCTCGTAACTTGTACCACCAGATTCTGCCTTCGACGCGCATCATGATCGCGACACGTCACACGACAAGATTAATACACTGTCAACACCAACCAATACGGTACCCATTTTAAACCTATTTTCCTTGCGCCACATTCCACGTACCTTCCATAACAACATCAACAATAATACCAGCAGCTTAAAACCAAGCTCGTCATTTATTTAGTCTACGTGCAGATTTGTTTAAGATAGTGGCATTCAACCAGATATCTGAAGTTCTAACACCGAGTAGGAGGAATGATGAATTTCGTTGTGCCCGTTAGAAATTAGGGTGGTATACATAATCAAAATAACTGAGTAGATTGCCAATTAATTTCTACTATAATTTATGACTAGCAACGCCCGTGAATACGTGCCTTAAATTTAATTTTTTACCTCAGTTTCTTTCAATCAAATTTTACTTCAGTAAGTATGTTTATTATTTCATCTGCATCATTGTCTACTAAGTATTCACTGACCGCTGGGCATAGTATATTGCTGATTTTCAACGACTCTTATTAAAAACAAATTATTATTTAAAGACAACTGTCTGGTAGAATAGTCGGAACAGAACCTAGGCAGAAGTCCTTTCATTTTAATATATCTAATAGAGACAGATAACCAGTTACGTCATCTGACATTACTTCTCAAGCATTTTTGCCTTATTTCAACGCGCATCATAAAACATGCCGATTAAAATAAGTCAAAAGTGTATGGATCGTCTAAGCGTCAACTAACTTGACATTCTTAAAAGTCATTCCATCCCTTATTAATGAATTGGAATGAAAGTGATGCGAATAACAATAATTCAATTTAATACGTGCACAACGGAATTGGGGTCACTGTCTTAGTTTACATAATTTCTACTATCATAGATGACAATAGTAGTTCCTACTTTGCAGTTTTATGTTCTTGTTGGAAAAATTACTTCTTATTTCGGCTTTGACAAAGCCAACTGAATCTTAACGAAACACCTTAGCCTTTTAAAACATTCCCTTTTGTTATAAAGCAAAAACATATTGCTATACGTTTGATTATTATCAACATTGAACAAGTTGATTGAGGTAAGAGTGGTTTGAAGGCTGTATAATGTTTAAGACCGCACTTAAGGATTTTAAGGCCACGATAATAACCTCCAAGGCCTCCATTTCAAAGGCCTACTTCAAAGGCTCTCAAGCTGTTTAGCGAACGTAAAACATCTACAAGCAACTAAAAGTAGGTAGGGTGGTTTAAAATGGAAAGGTCTTTGATTGAGAATTATTGCTATATTAAACTGTCCAAGATATATATAAAGATATTTATGTTTGTCTATTCCCATTAAAGTTTTGTCGTCTTTACTACAAATTCTACTTTGAAATGTAGGGAGATGAGTTGAACAGGTTGACCTGTTTACAACCGATTAAAATTATGATCAGACAGAAGACGTGTTAAGTCGTCACATTTAAATTTTCTCACGTTCTATTTTTAAATATTTGTTCTTTGTTTCTTTGATTTCAGATAACTGTTTATTTAATAAAATATTCTGAAATCACGAATTTTAAGTTAGTAATTAACTTGATATTTCGTGGTTTAGTAAAATAAATAAAATATAAACTTGGGTACAGAGTACAGAATGCGAGTACCCTTCTGTACTCATCAGGTGCTCTATCCCTGCACTAAGTCCAACTATACAAATTTAAAATAATCAAAAAATTAATTATTATTAGTACCAACACAAAAAAAAATTTTAAAAAATTAAATTAATTAAACAAAATTAATTAATATATATATTTAAATTAAATAATAATAATTAAATGTTAATGTTAATTTAATTAAATTTAATCAATTTTAATTAATTATTTTTTAATTTTATGGCCTTTTATGTATGTTTGGGATAACGTATAGATCGCGGGTCAGATATACTTACCATTTCTTTTCTTATCTTATGAAGATGTCATGTTGTGTGTAAGTACAGGAATTCTTGAATTTCAAGTTTTAGTTTGTCAAAAAAATTAGGCTACCTTTGGAATGTAAAAACTGCTCTTAGTTAAATCATTTTAAAACTCAATAAAAAATTAATAAAAGGTTAAATAACTTGCCGACTACAGCTGGTCAAGTCAAGATTGTCATTGCCAAAATTTGTATTATCAAACGTCAAATTGAAAATTGGTTTTCGCGGACAATTGAGTATACGTTTGTCAATTTCGTTAACACTAGATATACCAGCGATTTGAATATATGTCAACAACAAAAATTATATTTGTTACTAATGTATATAAAATAACATTAAGTTTATAAAACGTACTCTCTAATTATAGCTACAAAAGTCATAACATCATTTCTGAAAAAAAATATGTGTAATATAGTAGGAATTTTGAATTGAAATTGCACGACCAGTCTAAATGACTGGTCTGGTAAATCTAGTGTTAAATAATATTTTTTCCAGTAATCTTAGTTCTAGTATTGATTCGCCAACCAAAAAGGCGACTAGGTCCTTATTTGATCAGTGTAATTTACAACCCGGATATCCGAAGAGATTATAGGAGGCGCTCCAATATCGATGGATCTTAAGGACCCTTTACATTTGAATCTGCAGATGAAATGTGCAGTATTTTTGAAAAATTGTATTTTTGGGAAAAATGTAACGAGGTTATATGTTATTGCTCTTTTCCTTGTTAATGTATACCAATACTCTATCGTAAATATTAAAAATTCCAATAAATTTAATTTCGAACTAAAATATTCAGGTATTCCAAATTTTTATGACATAACTCCTAAAAAATAAAATTCCGATTATTCAAAGACACAATTTTTTCCTACGAATGTCAAATATGTGTTTAAATTTACCAGTCCGTTATACGATATTCCAAATTTCAAAATTTCTGCAAATTCGCTAATAAATTTAGAGTTTACTTAGATCAAAAATAGGTAAAAACAAAATTGATCTGGCATAAAAATTAAGCTGAAACCTGACTCACCATGATCGTACTCCTGTGGTACCAGATACTAAAGTCAGAGGCACGGAGAGAGGGCAGTTCTCGTCCGCAGTAACGAAGCCGCTCGCTTTCGCAGATTCGGCTTGGTGGTAGCTAGCCGCAGCCACTCCAGCACACTTGGGCTCCAAGGGTGGAAGGAGCCGGTGAAGAGCGAAACTAATGCTTGCCTTACCCTTGAAGAAAAACAATAAGGATAACGCAGCTCGTAATTACATTTGACCTACAATGTAACTTACGATTATGTTATGAAGTGTACGACAATGCATCAAAATCACAGGTTTTTTTTTTATAAAAAGCTCAGCAAATGACTCGACACCACCTGATGATAAGCAGTAGACGAGTCCACATGTGAAGATAGCTAGTGAAGCATGTGATATACTGCCCTAGTCACCCTCACCTTGCCGGCCCAAAAAGTGCTTTTTCACGCCTCTTTTAAAGGAACCCATGTTATAAGAAGGAGGGAATACGTGTGCTGGTAAGGAATTCCATGCTCTAGTTGTGCGACAGAGAAAGGAGTCACTAAATCTCTTAGTTAGTTCGTTATAATCTACCTCCAGAATAGCTCACTGAAATACTTCTTTGATTTGAACTCTTTTAGCAAACTCTTTGAATGATTGTGGCAATGCGGTTAGCTGCCCGATTCGCCCTTGCCGTCTTACAAGGCGTTTGATTTTCAGGCTTATGCTTATGAATTCTTGATTCAGAATTTTTATTCTTCTATATTTTGACATTCGGCATTCAGACAATCGTAATTATAGACATAGTGAGTTTTCAATTTTGTTATATTTTTTAATAATCGGATTTCTAATATTCCAAATCATTATTAATCATAAAATTCTGATTTTTAAAATTCGTGATTGTGACTATCGGAAAAAAGTTTTTCGTATTTATGTAGTATACCCAAAATAAAAATATATTTTGAAATTGGTATTTTTTTACGAAATTATCTCCCTTAAGGGCTAATTCAAAACCATTGTTTCATTCACTGTTATTTCGAGTAAGTTTTGATCGGCTATGGTTGACTTAAAGTTCATCGAGTCAAAAAGTACTCAATAGAAAAAACCTCCGCGTTCAGTGATCGTACATGAAGCTCCTTAATGTCTAAATTGATATAATCTGCGACCTCCAGATATGGGTAAAGTTGCAATTTGACATCTAATAATATCGTCGATTGAATACAGATAGCCAATAAATGAACTCATTTGCATTGGGGGAAACCATTTACATGCTGGTGTCGATCTTGAGACTTCTCAGTTAAGGTTTATTTTACTATTTAGTTATGCTAAATATACCAATCCCAAATGAGCTTATTAAGTTCAACATAAAGTTATGTTTCTTTAAATATACATCAGTATAGTGAGTTTCATATACAAATGATTATGATGACTTTGTACCCATTCACTCTCACACAAGCACACATAGATACACACACATTCGCAACTCACGCTCCCGCGCACACGCACCCACGCACCCACGCACCCACGCACACACGCGCACAGACACGCATACACGCACGCAGATGCACAAACAGATGAACACGTGGAAAAATTAAGAACTGCTTTTAATCTATAGTGCAATATATATTAACAATTAAAGTTTTCCTAACCATACTCACACTTAAGAACTTTAAAGAAGTGGGGGTGACTGAAAAAATCAGTGTTTATACAAGAACTCGTTTTATGGACAGCATAGGTTAAGCCTCTTCCTTTCTTGATATTGTTTAGATTGTATATTTCGACAAAAAACACAAAAATAATTCAATTGAAGAAGTAATCCAATGTAAAACTATTTTTCAGAGTCGGTGCTTTACTTTCTATTGTTTCTGGAAACAGCTTAGTACCGACAAAAAAAAACTAAATTGGATAATTTTTAAATTGACTTATGTTTCGCCTTTTTTGTGTTTTGACGTCGGTTTTAAGTTTTCTTTAAAAAAAATTATCACAATTTTTAGAGGTAAGTTTCTAAGGGCAAAGGTATATGATTGACCGTCTTACTTGCCAATGTGTTTGCCTGTTTGTCATTGGTTAAAATTTTTGAAAAGCTTTAGATAAAAATATGTAACACGTAACGTGCCATTAGAATTCCTTTAATTCTGTAATATCCTAGATTCCCCTGGAATCCCAGGATCAGATCCTGACTTATGACAAAGGGACTACTTCAGAAGTATACTGTATGGAATAAAAAAGAATACGTACAATCAAACTATTTGAGTCTCTTCCTTTTTTGTTGTCGGTTAAAAATAACTATATGATTTGATTTATGATTTATATTTTTGTAGGCAGCAAACGAATTTATTCAGATATTTATTTTATCACTCTATGCCTGAGCTATTCCTGTTCTAAACAAAGATTTTTTTCTAATCAATAATTAATTAAAATTAAAATATATTTTATACAAGAAAATGTACACAGCGTGTGGGCGTCTATGGAAAGGAAATAGATTTTTTTTTCATGTCAGTATATCCAAAAGCATTAAGTATTGGAATCCGCCTTCTATTCCTGTGTCATGGAAGACGTCTTTAGCTTGTGCTCTAACTCGATGAGAGGAGCGACAACGTGCCTTAAATAAACAAACAATTCCTATTACAATACAGTTTAAATTTAGAAGGTTGTTTGCCCTCAACTCTACTACTTAATTTCAAAATTCGAATTCCAAAATAGTCGATATGGTCACACTTTAAAAGCAAATAAATATTCTACGCATTCGAAATTTGAAATGGATGGAGTTGTCATCAAAACGTGACGTCATACACTTCAGTGCCAGCATAAGATTTACCAAAAATAAATCAAATTAATATTAAAACTTCTTTAATATTAATTTGGCTTATTTACATTACTTTTATTTTCGACATACATAGTACGTAGGTACTGTATGTAAAAAATACACTTAGAATTCAATTTTACGTTATAAGCCTCATAATAATAAGATAGCTTGATAATGTGAACAGACACTAATACAAATCATTTTCCGAAAGATTGACGTTTTATTTACTCAAACACACACATATTGAATTATAAAAACATTATTATGCGTGTAACTTTTACCACAAGTAATATTAAAAAATAAAATACAATTTATAGTCATCCGTTTATTATTTTTGGTGGGTTAAGTTAGTGCGTCGCTCATACTATTAAAAACATACAGGCATTAACATTCCTTATCTGTAATATCATCTGCTTTCCTTGATAGTACGACTGTTTGTAAAATGCGTAATATACTACTAAATAAAATATCTTATTGTTCACCTTTATAGATTGCGCACACACTTGCGAGGTTGCCTGGGTGGTTCCGACTTTCAATTTCGGCTGTGAAGCATTTTACTGTAATTCGGTGTGACGGAAAAGGTTAGTAATAATTATAGGGTATTGAGACATTGGACCTGTTCTCTATAGAAGGCTAGCATTATGAGGTAATAGTAATATTTTCAGTATCCATAGGCGATAAAGCGCGGCTGCGTGCGTGGGTGGCTCCCACGCACGCATTGCACAGGCCGCCACGTCTGGGATTGCCCAAGTAACTCTGGGCAATCTCCATTGGCACGAAGCCCAGTTGTAAGGCTGGGCTGCCTGGAGGTGACCTGGTGAATTGCTCGTGCAGAACCCAGGTTACCCCCGTGAAGGGCAATGGAGTTACCGGGGAGTTTTAGTGGGTATTCTCAGTGCCCCTCTATTGAGGTACTGAGTGAGCCCCACACACGCCCGTCGCTTAGCCAGTGGCGGGTAGGTCCGTAAATGGATTCCTCCTCGTAAAAAAAAATTATCCATAGGCGATGTTCATGACAACTAACAGATGCTCCTCTCTGATTAATGGGCATTATTGAACATGTAAAAGTGGAGTATTTACTATCTTTTATAGCCGTGCAATAACTGTTTCAAGATTCCAAGGTGAATAAATTGGCTCAACAAATTCACATAATAAGATTTCTATTCATGACAAAACAGTCATCGCCTTTACTTTGGGCCACCGCCCGCGACAAGCTTCAGCTGAAGTTGATAAATGACGCGAAGGTAATCCGGCGAGTAATCTCGCCGATGCGCCCTAATTTTTCACCTTTTTCTATCTTTTAATCCTGCGCTCGGTCGCGTCACGCGCAATGAGCGTTGACTGCCTAATGAACCGACGAGTGACGTGAGGAATTTGAAGTTAAATCGATGTTTTGTAATACTCACGGCCTGATGGAGAACAAAAATTGGTGTAAAGAACTGCTTTACCCGCTTTATTTGTTTTAGGGGCAGGATGTACAGACGGTCACATGGCAAGCGTGGCGTTTCAATTGGAATAAAGGGTAGAATTATTAACGACATACCGTTTCTTATGATAAAAGAATACCTTACGGGCCTACCCACCACAGGCGAAGCGACAGGTGTGTATGGGACCAACCCCGTACCTCATAAAACCCACTAAAACTTCCCTGTAACTCCATTGCCCTTCACGAAGGTGACCTTGATTCTAACGAAGCAATTCTCCAGGTCAAACTTACGGTCAGTCTTACAGTCTCGGTATTTTGCACTTCAGGCCTGAGTACTCGTCTTACAGAGTTTGGAAATTCTTTGTTTAATATTCAATTATTTGCTAATAAGCTGATAGATTACTGGTGCCGTAACAGTTATATTGACCGCCTTTGCATAGACACATCAGTAGATATAAATTTTCTCGGTTGGAATAAATGATTTAGTCACTATTCACATATTTATGGAAATTAAGAAGCGTATTTAGATATTAAATTGTTACTAGGACAATGATACTGATTTGATAATCATTATCAATTTCCTAGTAATTATTTGTGAAAGTGATACTAAATTTTAAAACAAATTCTACATACAGGATTACACTCAAATGATTAATAATTAAAAATCACACCTCAACTGATATCGATTGAACAGCATTCGTATTTCCCAAACGTCAAGACGCTAATAATGCATTGAAAATACAAATTTACTGGCCTGATTGCTTTCATACTCCAGTTTGCAAAATTCTTTTTACGCTTCGTTAGATCTTTCAATAAAGGCTTTTTACGTGGAGAAGTAACCTTGCTATATGAATCGGGGAAACTCGTTAACTGGAAAAGAATTCCAGTATTTTTTGATACATGACCAATAAAATTGCCACACTTCTTTCGTCAAATTAAAAATATTGCGACCGACATTGTTTTATCTTCTGTAAGTACACTTATATTTTTTAAAGTGTTATTCTTGTTCTTAATCTCACCTATAAGTGTAAGTGATGATAAAGCCGAAGATAGAAGCAGACCCGGATTCCTCAACCACAGCAGAACTTTCAATCTTACCTACAAATGCTGGTACAACAACAATGCTGTTAACATTACTTTTATAGTTACATCCTCAGGTAAGACGGTTGCAACCAGGCAGACTCAAGCAAATCCCTAACACCATCTCAACCGAGCAAAAAATCTGTGCCTCAACTGGGAATTAAGCCCCGAACCTCGAGATCTGAGGTAGATCTAAACCACTAAACCATGGAGGTGGTTATTAAAAAGTGGAGTGACAACTATTAAACATGGCGGTGACCAGTCCATATTATTTTATAATGAGGTTATTAATCTTGGAATCAGAATTAACTGAAGGGTTCCTAAGAGCACACACGATGAAACAAACTGTAACAGCAATTACATTACTGTTTTGTACGACCTTGACATTGACTTTGCCTACAATTCTGGTTTGTTTTCCATTTACTACTTCTAATATATCAAATTCACTTTCAAACTTATAAAATGTATTAGTAACAATCTATTTCCTAAGTTGAAACTGAAGGTAATGGCCATTCTTGATGCGTGGACTGAAGCCGGTCTTGGATATTTGGATCGGTATTTTGGTTTTCTTGCTCGGCGACACTTCAATGTTTAGAAGTAATTGATAGAGGATCGCTTTCAACTCACACAGTGCAAAACGAGAGCCTGCAAAATATATATATATATTATGTATCATTAGAGACGTATAAATATTAAATATGTGAATTGGATAAATGGTAAAAAATCATATGCGTCCAAGTATTATGAAACTATTCTTAGATTTTGACCATCGTATGATTTTAAATTTAGTGATGAATTCACATCAGATATGAATAATATAACTCTAACTCACCAATACAATTTCTCGGTCCAACTCCAAAAGGCATATACGCGAAAGTTTTCATATTACTCTTGTTTTCATCAGAAAACCTCTCTGGATCAAACTTGTCTGGGTTCGGAAAG
Organism: Acentria ephemerella; assembly: GCA_943193645.1. Lineage (NCBI taxonomy): Eukaryota > Metazoa > Arthropoda > Insecta > Lepidoptera > Crambidae > Acentria > Acentria ephemerella. Next base: position 578,966 of record OW971886.1, on the reverse strand, counting down.
AAGTCCGGGCTTCGATGGTATGCCCATACCGGCATCACTAGACCCTCGCCCTTACGGATCTATACATTATAACTTTTAACTGTATATAGATCATTTGATTAAATTAAAATTAACAAGAATACATAACAAAATGTCAGCAGGGCTGTAAAATTGGACTTCTTTCTTTAAGGAGTCACATTCGAATAAGCATTCAGCATTCCACTCTTCTTATGGTACCGAGTTTAGTGTTTTAGCCTTGAAAATATCTTCATATAAAGTTTTCATATTATAATGATAATGACATTCATATTTTTATATTAAACTATATAAAACCATAGAAATATAAAATAATTATATGTAATCTTATGTTAAATTGTAACATAAATACTTTTTGATCAAGAAAATTAATTGTATTTATACTCTAAACAAACATAAAAATTTTAAATTATTAATTAATTAATTTTTATAAATTATAAGTTAAATATAATATTTTATAATATTTCGTTGATAATGTATTGAGAAGCAATATACCTTTGTCTGCAAAAGCAAGCAAATTATCCACAAATTCTTAATATAATGTTATTGATGGTGACAATGTCCTATTTATAAATATAATATTAAAAAAATAATAGTTAGTTGTTACTGTTTATCATTGATTAATATTCTACTTTTACAAATAGACTTACTATGTAATCTTCTTTGGCATCTTTATTTGGTTTTCCTAAGTTATAATCTTTAGTACAATATCTATCTAACATAAATCCTGGTGTCCACAATCGTAGTACCTCTGAAATGGACAACGTGTTTCATAATGGTAAAGATTCTGCTGGTACTCTCCAAAATGGAGGTACTCTCCTTTATTTTATTAAAAAGTTCTTTACATTTACAAAGAAAAGCAGTTTCCTGTCAAATGGAGGTCATTTCAATAATATGATCAAAAATATCGAGTGAAAAACTTTTTCCCCAATCTAATATTAAAAACGATGATACTAAGCAGAAAGAAAAATTTTATAATTTTTCACTCTGACATTTTAACAAACGTTTGAAAAATATAACAAAATCCACGTTACAAAAAAAGTCCAAAAATGGCTATTCAAACAGCGATCTTTCACATTCAAGGTGACTGCTATGTGACTCAGAAATCACCAAGTATTTGGGATCGTCTTTTTGATTTCTTTCTGTTACTTTGGATATTTTTTTAAATATCATTCACATATTTTACGAAAAGTCAACAAAAAATTGTTTTGAAATTTCATACCTGATACCACCATATCCATGTACTCCATATTTTGCAATGTATCGAAGTCCAATTTGCCATTATTTTTTGCATCATACTCCTTAATTTCTTGATACAGCCTCTCTTGGGCCTCAGAATTGATAGCTAGCTCGTAAAGTGCGAAAGTCATAACAGAAGATAAGGTCTCCAAGCCTCCGAGTACGAATATTAAAGCTTGAGCCGTCAAATCATCGTCTGACCACTCTGATGACATGGAAGTTTAATCAAATTGAAATGAAAAATGTAAAGTAATATATTTTTGTACGTTAAACGTCAACTTTAAAAACACTTTTACGATTTCAGCTTTTTTTACCAATATTAACAAGTCTTTAAATGAAAATATAGTCTATATAGCCTCGGATGGATAGTAATCAATTTTAGGCTGTGTACATAATTAGAGATAAGATTAATATAGTACCGTACATTATCAAAAGAAGCTATCAAGATCATTTGTTAAATTTTGTACAGTAATAGATTTACGTAGCCATCCCATCTTCAGTTAGCACATAGATATTACATTCATCGATTGCATTACTAGTATTTCAACCATATAGATTACTGACGAAATCCTAATAACTACCTGTCATAGTTTTCTGTTTGCCCACATCAGATTCTTCAACAGTCGCAAATCCAACGGCACTGTCTTTTACTTTTTCATCATGTGACAGCCTTCCTGGAAAATCATAAACATTTGCTCTTTTAAGGCTCTAAAGCTATTCAGGTAACAATTAACAAGTCAAATATCAAAATATTAAAAGTCAATAAGTAAGTCAATATATAATCCTCTTTTGTTGTTAGAAGGATACCAAATCTATTAATGATATTAAAAGTGTAATTATAATTATGTGTTAATATATGTGCCCAATTTAAACAAAGACTTTCCCTATAAAAAAAGATGAAGATTGTTTTTGTAACAATTAAAATTTTTACAAAGGAATTTGGCCTTTAAAATAATATCAAAACTATAATGTGCTTATATAATTAATTATGGTCCATTCTGAGCTACACACCTTTCTTTGCTTCCATCAATAAGTGAATCATATCGGGTCTGATGATATTCTTCTCTTCCCTCTCTTGCATCGTGTTTTTTATCAATTTCTTGAAGAATGTCTTGGATATCTTGCTAAAGACACTAATTTTGAACGTCTATAAAAATAGATCGATTAAAGTAGTTACGTTAATTCTAAGGACTTAAATCTTTTCGAATAGAAAAACGCAACAGGTTCCTAAATTTCATATCATAGTCCATGCCACTCTAAAAATGGGCATGATTCTGAAATACTCTTTCTTTATGTATGTTAAAAGTTAGTGCATCCATTCTCATAAATTTTGATTGTAATAATAGATATAAGAACAAAGAACATATATATAATGTAATTTGATGGCTATAAATGTATTTGACCTTGATACCTTCTGAAATTATCTGTGGTTTATTTGATTTGATTTAGAGTTCGATTTTTAAAAAAACAATATTTCGTATTTAAATTAAGTCTGTGAACTTCCAATGGTATAAGCAACTGACAAAGTGAATTGGTCCATTGGTCCTGATGAAATATGCTACTTAGACATTTTTCGGTAGATTTTGAAGTTAAAAATAGATGCTTTCAGTATCTCCTAACATATATCACAATTTACTAAAATTATGCTTACCGACATTAACTTTGGAAACGAATTGTAAGCGAAGAATACGATAAACTGCTTCAGTTTGAAGGTCGAAGCCTCTAATCCGATGGTATAGAACTTATTATTAGGTTCCGAGTGAGAGTCCACCTTCAGACCAAATGCGCAAGATGCGATGACGTCATTGGAGTACCGTGACGTTAGATCTTTGGTGTCCAACATTATGGAGGTCGCTGAAAGTAATATTTTTTTTGGGTGAGACTTTTGGATGTCATCTATCTAAATCCATTTCTGCTCAAAGACTTCGTATAACATTTGAAATGAAATTATGTTATCAACTCTTCATTCTCTGACGACCCCAAAACTTGAGTATGAGTAAAAAGTGGGGCTTAAGTGAAACAAAATCGTATTGAAAAGAGATACAATATGTACATTCGGCTAAAGATAAATGGGTAACAACAATGGCTTGAGTTTCACGCGATATTCGGAACCATGGTCAGTCGTGCGTAGACCTCATAGTCATAAACAGTTTACAAAAATTTTAGACTCCTTCAAGTTTATTTATTCAACTGTCCAGTACATAGGTCTCCAAACTTTGAAGCCTTCGGGCCATAATGATTTTTCAGTTTGTTCCAAAAGCCAAACCAGTTTTAATTTTTCTGCCCTTAACTATATTTCTAGACTAGAATAGTCGCAAAGTGCGCGACCTAAGCAAACTTACGCTTTCTTTGCATTTCAATTATTAAAAAAGTAAATTAATAACTTTGGCCCGCGGACCGTAGTTTGGAGCTAGCTGGTCTTGCACAACGTATAGCTTAAATCAGTGGGTCTTAAATCATGGAACTGCACTGGAATATTCAATTATTCTACATACTGAGGTCACTTGACCTTGAATTTTTGTCGACAGGTAACGTATCAAACACTTCGCTAGCCACGTTAACCGTTATTAAGAAGCTTGTTAACCTTTCAATAATCAAACGTTTATATTCAGTAGAGTCATATAGTTATCATATTTATGATAACATAATTGGTAAATAACAAATATATTATAGAGTGTAAGAATTGTTGGTCGTTTAAATCCTGTAGCAGTTGTCTCGCTTGTTACTGTCCAATTTAACTTAAAATAACTGAATAATGTCTACGTCAATTCTAAAGTCAGTTAGATTAATAGTAATATTTCATCAACATGTTTATCTTTCACTTTCTTGTTATATTAAAACGATCGAAAGGCTGTAAACTTACATTTAATTTTTAATTCTACTGCAGAACTTGTAAATGTACTAAACTTAACTTCAAAAAGTAGGTTAACTAAATTTAGACTAAATGCTATACAACAGACATAATTTTACAAATCATTTTTGTCTACTTACATCCAGCCTCTTGAAGTTTCCTTTTAACAGACTGCACCATAACATCCCCTACTTCAACCATGAATGGCACCATCAGCCTTATTTTGGAGCTGGTAAAAGCTGGACTTAGAGTTGCACGCATATCCTTCCATTCATGACCTGCATCAAAGAAATTTCAGAAATAAGCTTATAAAAGGGAGTTCAGCTTCTTAAAATCAAACCATGCAAAACAACTGCTCCAAACGGCAAAAAACGAAAGACGAAATAAAGTTGCATTTGGATTTGGAACTATTCAAACGTAATAATTACTAGATTTATTATTATAAGTATAATGTAAAATGACACGAGATTCGCGTAGTTTTGATTGGAAAGTTCTGAAATAGTGCATCGTATTTTGTATCGATGATTCTGTTGGAGGTACAAAAATTCTATGAATCGACTTTATATTGACGCATAGTTTAGCTGAGACTGTACCAACTTCACCTTGAGATTAACTATTTGAATATTATATATATATATATACTGTTATGTACATTATTTGCAGACCCAAAAGATAAGAAAGTGTCAATAATATTATCTTTTTTCGTACATGATATCGTCTTTTACATAAGAATGTCGTGCTTCTTTTGATGATGTTTTAAATTCTAAACCTAATTATTATTACTTATTTCGATTCTAATGGTAAGAATGTTCTCGCTTATAGCATCACACAAGATTTTAATTTTTATTTTAACGCGCAACAATATGATTATAAGAAATGAATGATTTTTCATAGAATCTATAACATAACAAAATTATCCTTAAGTCATACAAGCAAAACTAACGATAATTTTTGCAGAAACTGCAAAACAAATTTTCATGAGAAATTTCGACTACGTTTCTCTGACACAAGGTTATTTTATTAGCTTATCCATGCTCCGTGATGATTCAGCATGGCGTATAATGCCTGGGCAGAGAAGAAACTGACGAACGAAGCTATTTCACTCTAATAATAAAAGTAAATTTGTATCCAAGATAGGATAGTTAAGGAAGGGGCTTAATTTTCCATGCTTTTCAATTGAATGTGATCTGTCCAGATTTGAACGACGCGGATACCTTCAATCATATATTTAAATAGCCTTTACTATTTATAAAAGCCTTGCAAATGAAAATAAATAATCTTACCCTTTAAAGAAAATAGGCTTCTACCCCAGAAGGGATCTATTTTCTCATCGACCACCGTCCTGTGGTCCAGAAAGTGATCGAAGTCCTTGATGGTGATCTGTTTTACCAGCTCTAGGTCTCTGATGAACACCACTGGAGTCGTAAACTCAAAATGACCCACAAACCTGAATATTCGTAATATTATTTTGCGCTGTCTTCACACAAAAATTTAAAGCAGACAATGAAATTATCATTTAAATATTTTATTAACATTATTGTCACTTTCAATTAAGCAGTATAGGTTTCAATGATATTGAACTGTCTCTACAGCAGACTGCTGTTAAATTGTATGAAGACATGAAATGAACTTATACTGACCTTTCATTTGGGAATGAATTATATAATCTCTTTAAGTAATCGGTAATGTGTTCTATGCATAGCACTGAAAGTCCAAAACTGCCCAACAGTGGAATTGGAGTCATATACTTAAGACCACGCTTTTTTAAAAAATAATATTTTTGACGGTAAAACAATGAAAGCGCCACCACCAGCACCAGACACCAAAAGACAGTAATCCACATGATCTAGAAATATCAATATATTATTAAATTAGAAATATCAATAGAAAACTAGAAATATCAATAAATAATTAAATAGTTCATATTTGACACAAAATTTTGATACTTGTTTACCTATTAATTCGTAGAAGAAGTTAGAACATATCTTTTAATATTTCAAAAGTCAAATGTCAAAAGTCAAAAATAACTTTATTTCAATAGACTTATTTACTAAGCTCTTTTAAATCGTCACAACAGGGAATAGGTATGAGAAAACAAATTAATATAATTAAAAGCAATAGTCATAACTTTAACTGGGTATCAACCGGGCATTTACTAATTGTCCCAGTTATAGTATTAAAATATGTACTAAATAAATTGTTAGTTTTAATTTTAAAATAATATTTATTTTTAAATTAAAAATAACACTAGTATGCATATTCCCAATTAACCCCACTACCGCTTAATTTTCGTTGGCAAGCTCTTTTAAAATTTATCTTTCGCTCCCCAAATTATAAAGGAACCCATAGTTTGGGTTCCTTCTTATTCTTCCTTCTACTTTTATGTCGTCTTCATTTATGTTATATACTGGAATAAAACGCAAAGTAAATGCAGCTATATTTTTATTGTATTGATCACCACCGAACCCACGTTCAACCAAGAAGGCACCTTTACTGTGGTACAAAGCATCATTTCGAAGCCAAGGATTCGTCTAAAATTCTGTTGATACATATAAACTACGATAAGATAAGCTGAACCCTGATTGTAACCCAAAACTGACTCCGGTATCTGAATTGAATTAATTGTCTCTATGGTCTAGTACCTATGACCATCTACTCAAGATCTGGAGATGCAGGGTTTTATTCCCAGTGGAGGAAGACATTTTCTGCTCTGTTTGGTCTTACCACCAGGTAAGGCTTTTTCTAAATCCATCTGGCTAGCTACCACCAACATACGTAAGTCTGTCGCCATAACAATAATGTTAACAGCGTTTTTGTATTCTGGAAGTTGGATGTAATATAATCAGTTCCTCTGTGGTTGAAGAATCCGAATGTAGTTTGCTTCCATCTTCGGCCTTATCTTAACACATTTGGACCGGGTAATTTTCCCGCCGAAATCTACCAGAAACCGGGCGTTTCCCGCTATTTTACGCCTCAAATTGAAGTTTATACACATATTATATTATATTTTATACAATAAATAAACTGTAAAGCTAAAAATACACTTTTTCATGATCAAAATTATTTCGTTATAGAAAATCGCAATATTATCTCAAAAAACATTTAGATGTAATAAAAAAAATAGCCATCCTTCCGAATCCGTTGAGCCGCCAGGTAGTTACATTGTTGGGGAGCGCTGACAATAGATAATGCGCAGAAACTTGCGACCTTAGGGTCCGTTAGTACTCGTTTCCCGGTCTCCACCAACAATGCGTTCAAAACGACTTTTGTCGTCTCCCAGCCTCTAATGTTAATTAGTAAAAGACGAGTTAAGTCGTTTCCCGGTCAAAATGTGTTAAGATACCATCAGATGTGATAAATGCCAAGAGCTACCTCGTTAAGAATAAATAAAAATTTATCACTAACAGCTTAAATTTGTTTTTTTTTGTTATTTCAAGTTACATACAATGTACCAGTACATACCAGTCAGTAGGTATTTTCTACACCAAACCAAAGTTCTTCAGAAACTATAATCTTCTGAGTATATATAAAATTCACACCATATTATATCCGATAAGCGTTAATGCGCACGAGTCTCTATCTGCTACTAATTGTCCAGTAGTTGACAGATTCATAATATACGTATAAATTTTATCTAAATTTATCTTATAGTTATGTCTCCAGTGTCAGTAAAGTGGCAAGTTTAAACATTTTTAATAGCAAACAAAACTATACTCTTTATGTATTTTTGTATACCTATTGACTTATTATTATTATGGATGCGCCTGCGCCGCCCGGGCCACCCCGCCTGCTGCACCTGCTGCGGTCATTACCAGTACCCTATATTTATTGAAATGTCACCTTTTTAAGGTCATGAAAACCAGCCAGATACAAATAGTAGATCCAAAGATATTTTATTATATGTCTATACATACTACAAGCGAAAAGACTCTACAATCGATTATCTAAATATATTAAAAAATAAAAAGAGTATCAAACAGGCTCTATGTACAAAGATATGAAGTAACCAGCAACAGTATCATTAAAAGAGATATTTCATATAAGCGTGACCCAATATTTATTATTAAATCAATCTCTTCCAATGTGTTTTAGAATTCTTTGTTTATTTATGATACAGTTAAATATTTCACAATTCTTTCTTAATAATTAATACATTTCTTTTTTCTTATGATGACATAGAGTTGTACTTCTCACTGCTATATTACTGCTTAGTTATCAGATAAAAAAACAAATGAATAAGTTATTAGTATATTATCTATCCTATTGTTACAAACTATAATTTCTGTTTACATTTAGCCTTATTTATACACTATACAATATTTATTACTTATTATATGATATAGCTGTTGACATATGATTTATCGATTGCGTCTTCTGAGAAACAAATATAGATGTTATTGGTCAGTCCGGCTCGGTTAGTGTTTGTCGTAATTTTATTCATGAAAACGTAATATATGTAATAATGAATTATTGCAAAATCATCGTAGTTGACAAGTCACCTACATCAATTATAAAAATCACTGTAAATAATTCATATAGTTATTTTAAATACAATAGTAATTTTTGACATTGGAATACCCTTATCTCTTTTGTTCAACTTTCAAATGTCATATAAATGAATGTGACAAAGCACATTGAACTAAAACTCTTACACACTTCATCTTCTTGTATAGTATGTATTTTTGTATGTTATATATTATAGTTTTAAATTGTTTGTATATCTCCAAAAAAAACCCTGAAACGTTACGTATAGTTTGATGTATATGTAAAACCTTTCAAATTAATATTATTTTTAAAAACGTTTGATAAATTGATGAAGTTATCTTCGTTTCAGCATACTTCGAATATATATAATGGCCTTATTCATTTATGCACAGATACAAATTAAATGCAAGGAAAGACGACTGTTGAGATATTTAAAAATCAATTTAATTTAAACTTACTTGCTAAATTAGATTTATTCTAACGCACATTAAAAACGATATCAATTAAAATAAACGTAAAAAAAAATTCTCTTCTTATTGAAATAGAGCGAGAGAGAAGCAGTCATCAGAATAATTAATATTAAGATTAAGCAATATTTAGACAATTTATTCCCTTAGTCTATATTTCAATGTATGTCCACCTTGAATACGAGGGCTGAAGGAGGTTTTAATCAGTTCTATGGTTTTCGTTGTCTTCTCGGTGGGACATATTTCAATATGGAGCAGAATTTGATAGAGCATTGCCTTCATCTCGCACAAGGCGAATCTGGATCCTAAAAAACGTTAGTATAGTTACTCCTCTAGTAGGTAGAGCTTTCCTCATACTAAGTTGGTAGTATGAGGAAAGCTAATAAAAAAACGATTTTCAGTTATAGAAAGATAATTAAAAGCTCTCACAAGTAAGTAAATATTGTGTTGAAAACACTCATAATTATGTGCACTCATATAGATACATATCATGTTAATACATATATACACAAAAATACATACACATGCATACACATACACATATATGCATAAAAATAAACTACTAATACAAAATTTAAAATTAATTATATTTTATGCAAAATAAGCTCCAGCTATAGGTTGTTTGATGAATGCTATACTATAAAGTAAATAAATCAAAATTATGTCTAGAGCTGTACTCATTAAATAGTTAACAACCGCTTACATATTCACTTTATTCGTGCAGGTCTATCTTATTTTTAATGAAGTGCGTAAAAGAGTAAAATTAATTTTACTCTTACTTATAACTTTTTTTTTATCTAGGAGGAATCCGTTTACGGACCTATCCACCAGTGACTATGTGATGGGCGTGTGTGGGGTTCGCTCAGTACCTGAGCACTGGGAATATCCACTAAAACTCCCCGGTAGCTCGATTGCCCCTCGCGAGGGTGACCTGGGTTCTATCAAAGCAATTCACCAGTCCACCCTCAGGCAGCCCAGCCTTACGGCTAGACTTTGCGCCGATGGAGATTGTCCAGAGTTACTTGGACAATCCCAGACGTGGCGGCCTATGCAATGCATGCGTGGGAGCCACCCACGCACGCGGCCGCGACCTTACCACATATACCTTACAAAATACATTCAAATAATTATAATTATTATCCACTCATCGGATAGTTGCGTAGTCACAGCCGTTGTGAGCTCCTTAAAATTATTTCGTCTCGAGTTGTTATTTTAACATTCCTGGCCACCTCGTCTACTTACGTCGGCTACAAACTGGATCTGGCTTGAAGGACCAGTTCGACCTGTCCGATGAGTGGATAATAATTATTTGAAGGTGTCTCTACATATTTAAATTGTATCAGGCGAGCTTACACAAAGCGCATACATACCCTACAGTGTTTTTTTTTAGATTTTACAAAAGCATAGGTACATATACGTATTTAACAACTATTTTAATTTTATTTAGTTTATTAATTTTATGCCCGTATCGCGTCACTTACAGATAGATAATAGAAAATATTATGATTTCCAAATCTTATTCCATCTTATTACCTTCCGTTCCGAATTATCCCTGAATCGATACAAGTTACATCGCTAACAAAATATGATTAAATAAAACTAAGAAAGTCTTACCGATGCAATTCCTCGGTCCGGATCCAAAAGGTAAGTACGAGAAAGGTTTAATATTGCCCTTATTTTCTCCAGAAAACCTCTCAGGGTCGAATTTGTCTGGATTCGGGAAGAACTTCGGGTCGCGGTGCAACGCCCACACAGGGATTATCAAACTTTCGCCTTTACGGATCTATTGAAAAATTATATAGATTTTACGACGAGACATTCAATATCTTAGCAGCCTTTTATTCTCTTAAAACTGCCAAATCACTATAGCTTTATTTTCACTTACTATATAATCTTCCTTGGAGTCTTTGCTGGGTTTCCCAAGATTGTAGTCTTTTACACATAGCCTGTCGAGCAGAAACGCTGGAGGCCATAGTCGCAGTACCTCTTTAAAAAGAAAAAAGTACAAAATTTATGAAAATATTCAATGTTGGTTTATATTTTTGTAGTAGTTGAGCCTTTTACTTGTCTTCGGTAGATGAGAAACTTGTAAAATTTAAACAATATGGAAAGTACATTTAAAAAATATTTTCAAATGTATAAATAATCTACAATACAATAATCTGCCGAGGATTTTAATTGACGAGCAATAACTCCAGACTCCAGCTTACTCTTCTCGCCGATTCTCAATTAATAAGAACTGAACTGTTTGAAATTATAAAATCAAAAGAATAAGTCATCGGAATACAAATGTACCAGATATCACCATATCCATATACTCCATATTCTGCAATGTGTCAAAGTCTAGTTGACCTTTGTTCTTTGCGTCATACTCCTTTATTTCTTTTACCAACTTTTCTTGGACTTCTGTGTTTATAGCCAGCTCGTAAAGCGCGAAGGTCAGGACGGTTGAGACAGTTTCGAAGCCGCCGAGGATGAAAACCATGCATTGAGCTATCAAGTCGTTTTCTGACCACACTGTAAATATATAATTAAATAAATCATCATTATCATCACCTTTAACTTATAAATGTCCTATTGCCGCTTGAGGCTTTCGTACATGGGATATATACACGAGATGTTTGGTACACCACCATGTTGACTCAATCCCGTTTGTTAGGAGAAAACACTTGCCGTAATAACGAAAGTAATGAAATAGACACGATAGTAAAATTTCCTTCCATGGGAAAGCATCTCCTACATACAAGTTATATACCAATACACTTGGTTGTGGAACTGACTTTTGGATTGCGGTCCTCTGGTTAGCTGAAGTCGACACCTTTCACCTTCTTACCCATTACCCACCTTACTTACACCACCTTCATGGCTGAAGAGGAAAGGCGGTTCTGTTTAATACAGTTCAGTGTGAAGATGATTGTAATTACTCAGAATTATAATGTCTATTTTTCGCTCTATACTTTTACTCCAGACATTAACTTTCCAGAACGTCAAAATAGATATAATGAAAAGCGGTACCTTGATATTACTTGTTTGTACCTCTTACCACTGAGTAGACTATCTGCCTGTAAGACTTTTGTGATGTTTTTTGTAGTAATTGTACTAGATAAGTTGTAAGAGTAGTTTTGACTTCCATTGCTGTGTGGCAACACTATAAAACCTCCAAATCTAGACGACGTGTTGAAAGATGAAGGAAGGTCTGAAGACTTCCTCTCATTTCGAACACGGTCAATAACGTGTAGGTAATGATTTAGTTTCTCTAGATTACCATCTTTCGCCATTTTTTCTAATTTATATTGACGAACGAGAAGTAATACACTCAATGCCATAAAATCCTAACAATTTTCCTCTTCTCATGAAATTGCTGCTTACCTGTTGTAGTTTTCTGCTTTCCCACATCAGATTCCTCAACTGTAGCAAAACCTACAGCTGTGTCTTTTACTATATCGTCATGAGTTAGTCTTCCTGAAACATGAACAATTAAATTATACGTTAGAAGATCTTGTCTAGATTTTAAACCTCCTCCTCATCTAATAATGTCCTTGTTGAACAAAGACCTTTTGCTATCGATTTTCAGATTAAACGATTATATACAGCCTGCAACAGATCCCCGAAAAATCTTGGGAGATAACGGCCCAACTTACGGGTTGTAATCAAAGACCACGTATCGCAGACAGTATTTTCAACAGATACTTATGACAATTGCTAAGTGATGTCAAGACATTATTTACTGTTATTACCTTACTTACAGTTTAATCAGATGTAAGTTGTACCATGACTCACCTTTATTTGCTTCCAGCAACAGATGTATCATGTCAGCTCTAACTATATTATTTTCCTCTCTTTCTTTCATCGTTTTCGAAAGAAGTTGGTAGAAGAAATTTCTAGTAGACTTACTGTATACGCTGATATTCAATCGCTGCAACATTATTTTCATTGATATACGCTGATGATAAATACTGATATTTCACCGCATCTTTAAGGACAGCGATTTAAATTTTAGTTCTTGGATGTGTACTTTATATATATATATATATATAGATATAGACTTTATTTGCATCATCATAAACACACAAATTTATTAAACTATTTAATAATAAAAATTGTAAATAAAAATTATTAATTGTTTCATAAATTAACTACGCAGGATTTGACACTGTATCAAAGAAGCAAAGAGAGTTTTGACAGTTAATACTGCTTATATACTTTTTTATATTTTGGAGTGTTGCTATTAGATAAAATTTATAATGTTTAATGACTTTATTTAATAACAATAAATATAGTAATATTGTGTTGTATTTTCATATCTTAATCCATCTACCCATCAGTGACATTTACTGCAGCAGCAATGTATAAATGATACTATTAATGTGCGAAAGAAAAGGAACATAGAAGCAACAGTCATCGATAAGGTGCTAACGAATAAACCTTACCACCTACATGATAATCTGATACTGATGAACGAATGACGGTTACTGATGAATGAGTAACCATTTTTCTTTTTCGAGTCTTCGCTAATTCACACACAAAAGTAATAAAACAGAGGTTGTAATTTTTTTCTCTATCTTCATTAAAACAATTAATAAATACGCATTCATTCATTGTATTAATTATAGGATTCTTTTATTAAATGCCTTCTTTATTAAAAGTCTAATTTAAAAAAAATGTCAACGAATGTCTTAACCATATATAATGTAATACTGTCACAAATATAGCTAAATAACTGAATTTTGGCATCAATTTAGAAAATATATTATTTTTCAGTCATGGATGTTTGAATGTTCATACAGTATATATCTATTTATATACATATTACTAAATAAGCTTTTAGTGATGCTTAATTTGAGCTTTATATTATTATTAGTTATTTTTATGTAAATATTTGAATATTGTTTTTCTATCGATATTAGTAGACAAAATTTACCTTCATCAGCCACGGAAAAGAATTGTAACTAAAGAAAATTAACAGCTGCTTCAACTTAAAGGTGGAAGCCTCTAAACATTTAGCGTATAATATGTTATCCGGGTCCAAGTGAGAGTCCACCTTGAATCCAAAAGCGCAGGACGCGATCACATCATTAGCGTACCGGGACGTTAAGTCCTTAGTGTCCAAAAGTACAAAGCCCGCTGTGAAGAAAGTTACATGTTCAATAAAAAATAAGTTGCAGTGGCCATATATAACTTGACATATAGATCTAGAATCGAGATTGTACAATAAATCTTATAAAAGTGTAAAAGACAGGTATTCGAAAGACATTTAAAGGAAAGACTCCTCGAGGAGACTGAACTATCTGAACGTTGGATCATTAATAGAAGAAACTCCGTTTCATGTACTACCTCGAGGCTTGGTTTAATACGCTTCTAATTAACTCTCGAAACGGGGTCCTGATTGGATGAACTGGATACGAGAATGCCAGGGGCGTATGAGGCCTTTAACCAGGTATCTAATGGTGATTATTGGTGACAACTAACTTGGTAATGGATCCAACTGATGGATCCAAGCTGGTTTAAAGCTGTTCCATTTGGAAATCAATTGTAGAGGCTTTTTATCAGTAATTGTGATTATAGAGAAAATTATAACTCGTATATGTGCATTGTATTTATCTTCAGGCCGTTAAGTAAGAATACCTGCCCTTTGATAATTTCTTGTTTGTCCTAGAATAAAAATTTGTTAATAACACTTACATCCAGTTTCCGCTATTTTCATTTTAATAGACTGCACCATATGATCCCCTACTTCGACCATAAAAGGTACCATAAGACGAATTTTGGAACTAGTGAAAGCAGGACTCAAAGTTGAACGCATCTCTTTCCATTCATGTCCTGAAATTTAAACAGAATTACTCAGACGAGAATCTGTAAGAAAAATAATATCACATTTAAGAATTATTAGCTATGTTGGTTAATAAGAGTCTGGGATGAGTCTTACTGTTTCGTCTTTAATGTTCTCTTGTAGAGTCACAGAGTGAGTAAGATTACTGTATTTGACTGATAAAGACAATTTTGTTTCAAGTAAAAGAATTAAATTCTTGACGCTATTTCTTGCTTCATATTACAAGGTATAAATATTTATACTGCATTTCAATAAGCTACCAAATGATAGTGTTGCTTACATGCCGTAAATTTTTGACAAATTATGTGAAATACGACAAAATTTATGACGCATACTATCGGAAGGTTCCACTCTTGTTTTGTTATTCTAAAGATAATTAGTAATCGGCTGTGTGTTATTAGATATTTCGATGTGTCATCTTGATCACACCCACTAAAGATTTTGTCTAGTTCATAATATTGCCAGTTCTTCATTGTTTAGGTGTCTCAAGGTCATTTACGAGTTGTATGAAATTGAATATTATGAAACTAATTTCGTTAGAAGCTATTCTTGATTGACACTTAGTTACTTGATTAACTTTGTCGTTATTGAGAGAAGCATCTCAATTGCTATCTATAGTATATGAATTTACGTTAAAAACGGTTTTAAAACAAACCTTTCAATGAGATCAAGTTCCTGCCCCAAAAAGGGTCTATTTTATCGTCAACCACAACCCTGTGATCTAGAAAGTGCTCGAAGTCCTTGACGGTAATTTGTTTCACTAAATCCAAGTCTCTGATAAACAGCACTGGACTGGTGAACTCGAAGCCGCCGTAGAACCTGATAGTAAGGGCAAATTTAAAGCATTATGCTAACTAAACAAAAAAGACAACGTGTAATTGTTTTTCCCACAAAATTACCGGAAAACTCTTTTACGATATATGCTCAAAATAGTTTAACAGTATTAATATAGTACGCTGCGTACATTTGAGTCGCTTATGTAAGGTAACTTGACTTGCAAAATTGAAGTTTATATGTATTTCGCATGAAAATGCATGCAGGCTTTTGGTATAATATTATCTATATTTATTAAATCAAATATTTTGACAAAAAAACTAATATTCACTTTTCGTCCGGAAACTGCAAGTATGACTTGTTCACGTTTGTGGTGACATGTTCCATTCCCAGTACTACGGTTGTCAAGTTGCCCAGCAATGGGACCGGGGGAGCATAATTTATGCCGCGTTTTTTGAATATGGAATACTTTTTCCTAAAGGAAAAGATCGCAACTGCAACAAGCAGTGCGCTCCACAACAGGAAAAGAAACATTATCTGAAAAAAAAAAACAAATTATTTCAATTATAAAATTCGAAAATATTGTACTTTTGAATCAATGCCAAATTAGGTTACCAGAGGTCAGATAGACCCTAGTTCCAGTATCAACATAGCCAAAGGGTTTCCTTGGAGGAGTTGCTTCCCTTTTGTAATACGAAACCACAGACATTTTATATTGAATATTCAAACATTCAGAATGAGAACAATTCTTGTTTGTTCAAGGTAACATAGACAGTTCTGTGCCTGAGCAACCCGGATATAGCTTTCTTCCATTTTAACCTTATACCCATGACGTGAGATGAAGGCCGAGCAAGAGCTAATAAAAGAAATAGGAATACGGTGAACGTGGTCGTTACGTTGTAAAACTCACTAATCGATTTGTCGGTGTGTCATCCTTTGATCTTATGTAACATAACTGACAGTTATCAAAACAATGTAGATACTAGTTTGATATTATGTCTCTACGTCAAGGTTATATCTATTAAATTAGTAAATGTCGCTAATGTAGGGTTGCCAATATTTTATTTGAAGTGAATTGAATTTATTTTAGTGATTCAAATATTTTATACTTTTACAATAACAACATAATTTATAAACTTGAATCAAGTTTAAAACAAAATTTTAAATTATATTTAAGATTTCAACATTCATAAACACTGCTTAAAGTTAAATTAATGTTTTAAGAGATATTTAAGCCGCTGGCAAATTTACCTACCTAACTACCGGTTTAGCGGGTAATTAACAAAATGGCGAAGAAAATCATTGGATTTGAATAAATGTGTAGATGTTAATGATATTTAGTGATTTAAGTTTTTGATTTAATTAGTATGAAAAATGGCGGGTCCTCATCTCTTGACTTCAAATTCGATGGTTGTGGCTGACGTGGTTAATCAACAGTTTCAATCTAAAGTACATAATTGTAAAAGTCCCGGACGGAATGAGATTTCCTGTTGGAATGATGAAGAATAGGTATGTAGGTAAGTTGAAAAACTATAAACAGATGATGTTAATTGTTTATTTTGCATAATTAGATGAAATATGACAAAAAGGAAGTCTCATCTCTAGAAGCGAAGTCTACCATACAACTACAAGGTAAGGAGTTGACTGAAATCAATAATGAGTTAGTGAGTTGAAAAGTATAAAACAGCGCCAAATGAAAATTAATTCATTACCTTAGTATTTATGACATGTTAAGAAATGAACACGATCCGGTGACAGATAATTGACCTGAGAGTATAATTTCTTGAGTTTCACATTAACATCCAATTTTTTATCAGTTCTACATAAAAAGTTAAGTAATATTTAAGTAAGTAATAATAAATACGAATTTTTAAGCATTACTTAGTGCTTAAGTCATTTATTAGTTATCTAATGCCCCAGACGTTGATTGACTAATATTTATAAATAAGGTTGTTAATTCGTATCCACAGATAATTAACACTAACTTATAAAAAAGATATTTCAAAAATTTTTATGTAATGTAATGTACACTGCACAGCGAAAATGGTTCACTTGTTCTAACATTTATCTACTGTGTCGTCTGATTTACATAATCAGACGACAGATCGTTATGATAATAATATTTACTAGATTAAATTAAGAACGGTTGTGATTTTCTTTCATTATCAACATAACAAAGACAATTTTTTTGAAAGATATCTTTCATTTATCAATATCAACTCAAAGACGATAATTATATTAACAAAAACGTAAATAGTATGTGACCTTCACGTGATCTGCAATTATGATCCAGAGGCTATGTCAAAACATAGTGGAATCCTCGTTACTTTAAAATTAGATCCATATAAAATAGTCCCTAAACTACTAGACCTAAGGCATGTTTTCAAGAAACAATTATAAAAAAACGATCCGTTTAGGAATCTAAAATGCCTCCGTTCAAGGTCACGGCTACCAAAACAAGTAACAACTGTAAACGATACTTATAACATTCCTTTAAAGTTGAAAATTCGTTCTCTTCACCTATTAATAGCCTATATTAATTTATTGAGCCGCGATATATCCCCAGGAACAAGAGACAGGTGAAATTTTAATATTGTACTTAGAGTTGACAAATACAAATGTCACGTTAATGTTCAAGTTAATCTGCGAGCGTGTGTACATTTATATTACCTTACACAAACGTATCCTCTGCTATTTATAAGTCAGTGAATCACTCAAAATAACAGAAACAAATAGAGCACATAACACTTCTAAATACGAATCAAATGTTAAAATACTTAGAGATCATTTCAGATAAAACGGTCGCTTATTTTCGCTATTCACTATTTACGGATTCGAAATAAAAACTAACTCACTAAACTCCGACGCGTGCGTGAGTCACTGTCCACAACACGCTTCTGAATCACGTTCGTATAATCTTACGTTTCCAAATGATAAGTCATAAAATAACTAACAACATATTTGAATCAATTTCTGATTGTAAATGGCTACCCAAAATTATTTTTACATAGACGCCAATTCCGTTGACACGAATTAATTTATTTAATAAGATTTATTTGCATCTCTTTCATTCCAATTCTATAAGAAGGGATAGAATCACCTTTCGAAACGACAAGATAGTTGACACTGAGACGAATTTAAAGTTGTATTATGCTGACTTTAATCGGCATATTTTGTGATGTGCGCTAAAATGCTTTAGAAACGTCAAATGACGTCACTGGTCATCTGTCTTTTTTTGGTCGTATTCTACTGAGAGAGTAGTACTGACCTTAAATTTTATGTAATGCGTACAGAACGGAATCGTGGCCATTGGAAGTCGGAACTGTTAAATGACTTACAATAAATTTATTTGACAGTGTAGTGTATTCAAAGTTAATTTAATAAAACATCATTTACAATTTTATAATAATCGGATAACTTTTTGGTTGTTGTTTGCTTAGTACTTTATTTAACTTTTTAAAATTCTTTATACAATATTATTAATATAAATGGTATATACAAAAAAAAGTTATAGAAAATGGATGTGTTTTTATGCTGAAATTTGGTAAACAGCTCTATGTTGTCCAAATGTAAAAACTGTGTGGAAAATATAAAGTGATCCCATTGGTGAATTGTGGTAAGAATTTTCTACTTTTCATTTTCATTTATTCGTGCTTTTTATATGTCTATTTTTATAATTAAAATATTTCTTCTTCATTTAATTTCGTGCGTGAGTTGTCGACAAAATAGCGACGACATACAGTTGATCATTGGAGGCATTGCTATACGTAACAACCTTATTTCAAATAAATAAATGATCTAAGATTGCTGTTTTAGCTATGGAATAAATAAAAAAATATTATTTAATTATTTATGTACACGGATTTTAATAAAACTTCCATTAGCTTAATTGTGTGTATGTACATATGTTAAATAGAGATTATTTATTTAAATTTTACATTATTTATAAAAGATTATTTATAAAACATTTCACAGTATACAGTGTAAAAATGACCGTCAGTAAAATTTTTATAAATATTACAAAACAATTCAAAGTTGTCACATAAATGTACAAACTAATTATGGCTTTTTTAAAATTTATTTACGATTTAATTCCGTAATGTAATGCGAAAATTTCAATAAATATTCAATATAAATAATACAATTGAGTACAAAAACATGGAATAGTTATTAAAAAATCTCTGTCAGCAGAATTACAACAGTAGTATTATTTATTTATTATTTATTTATTTATCTTAACAATGTTTCAACAGCAATTTTCTACACACACAGAATATAATATAATAAACAAGACACAAGCCAATTAGAGAAACACATTATTTTACCAAAGAATTATCAGGAAGCCAAAATACATTAAGACACATTCAAACAAATAACTATAAAATAACTAAAGAGAAAAAACAAACAAACAAAACAAAAATAAAAACAAAAACAAAATAAAATAAACTAAAGTATGTGAACAAAATCTACTATTTTACAATTACTATAAATATGAAATTAACAGTACTTTACAACCTCGGTCAAAACAGCTCGTCCTAATGTGTCCATTCTTGTCTATTTTATTCTAAATGACAACCGCATTTAAAATCAATTTAAGTTCCTTCTGCCCTTTTAACCAGTTTCGTCTTTACTCACCTTTACAATAATACAGTTTTAATTAAATTTATATGAAGACATATTACATTTTAATGAACGACATTTCTATTTTCATCCCGTAAAAATAAGTACTGATAAAGAAGCTAAAAATATAAGACTCAATTCATTACATGACACGTACATTACCTATGTATGTATTTAACCTCGAAGCCTTTAATGTACTATTAAATGATGAATTAGCTGACTGACTGATATCCAAAGCGTACGCCACTTTAAGTGAAGAATTTACGAAAGTGAAATCTTTACGGTGTCGTATATACTGCGGACATATGACATTTTACTAAAAATGTTATAATTATATACTATATTCTAAATAGTGCGTATTTAGATCACCTAGCGCTTGATCACGCCACTAGCGAAGGTCACTGGAATTCGCCGAAGCAATTCACATGATACTGAGTTTGGTAGAAATAAATCCGTAAGTGTGATAATCCCAAGAACACAAAAGTCTACGAGGTGCCTCATCAAAGTTAACATAAACAACACCAAAAATAAAAACCAATTTATTCGGTAAACACGAAACATAAATTGGAAATGCATCATTATGGAGCTGAACATAAGATTGATTTTGTAAAAGTCTTTAAAAAATACGAAGATAACTGATGAACTACACTTTGTGCGTCGGAGTTAAAGTTTATATTAGTGTTGATAAGACCTGTTGCTGTTTCATTCAACTTGCGCTATATTTCACGATCACGGTTCGGGTGTGATCGTGTGCGCTCGATTTCATTCACACAGATATATTCAGTCCCAACGCAAAATTATTTTCCTCAGTATATACAAGTGTCTCAGTATAAAAAGTGTAAACTAAAAATCCTAAGGCTATTTTGTATCAATAAAAAATCAACTCAGTGTGTGACGTATCAGAACAGATTATTCAACGTCACAATGGCCGAATGGTGGCGGAACCAGTTCAACAGCTGGTTCGGGAGTAACATCACATTTGTAGCCAACGCCTATACCAAAGCTGACTATGTCTGGCTATTATTTCATAACGAAAGGCTGTCTATGAACAAGGTTTCTTTAACGGGTAGCGCAAAGGAATACAATGTGAAGTTCTCAGCTGATATAGAAAAGCAGAAAGTAACGGAGAAGGTACGAGTTCCTTTCGATGATTTTCATAAGAAACAAAGGTTTACTGATCATGAGTACATTACAGTGTTAGCTAAGACCCGTGATGGAACTGATGTGTCCATATGCGAAAACTATGGTATCGGTGCCAATCGTTCGTTCATCATCACCGAGGATGCCGCCTTAAAACCCCAGCGGTACGGCGACAATAATCTCTTCATGGATGAGCATGGCAGAAATCATAAACCTTAGGACACTTCTTGAAGACATCCCGACTGAATACTTTAGCGTTTTATACCTTTAACATTTAAACTAGCGTCTCTGTTCAATAAGTGCTTCGCAAATGTAAAAGCTAAATAAATTTTATTTTCAACAATAAGTGTTTCGATTATAATATGAAGTACCAATCTTCTCCTAATATTTTAAATTGCAGTTGACGTAATCAGGATATATACACATTTAGTCATTTCGTATTTAGGTATGGTTTAAAGTAATCCCTGATAAAAGTTGGTGCGCAATATAATTTATCGCGTAATACCTACTAGAAATACTTATGTTAATATAAAGTGCTATAACAGAATCGATTTGTCAACGTTGATACTTAACATACTTACAGGATTTATAAACATGACATGGTATTGTCATTGTATGTATTTGTACAGTGTCAATATTTAGACAAATTTTAGTCAAACATATAAAATTATGTTCTAACCGATGAAACAAGATGGTTTCCTCAGCAGTTTTCAGGTTATAACATTCAATTGGCAACGATAGAAAACTACAAAGCATAATTTAATTAATGTCACAAGAAAATACTTAGACGGGGCCTATTCAGTGGTCAACTAACTAATGCGTATCTTTGTTAGACAACTGGAACCTGATTCGAAACACAGGCAAAGTGAAATAGCCTTTCGATAATAGTTACCGCAATGGCTTAATTAAAATGCATAAGATTCTACATAAGCCACGCTTACTAGTGTTCAAAGTCAAAGTCAAAGTCAAAAATAACTTTATTTAAATAGACTTATTTACTAAGCTCTTTTAAATCGTCACAACAGGGAGTATGTATAAGAAAATAAATAAATATAATTATAAAGGCAATAGTCATAATTTTACTGGGTATCAACCGGTCTTTTACTAATTGTCCCAGTTATAGTATTTAAATATAGTTAATATCAAATCCTATAGAGTTTCCATTTATCAAATGTGATAGCGTTTATCTACAAGCAAGTTGTTTAAGGGGTCAAAAGTTTCTATTACGAAGGACTAAAATGATATAAAACTAAGCCTACTTCAAAGTCAAAATATTCGGTTCAACATTCGTATATATATGTAGCCTTATTTACCATTATGATGGCAATACGCCTCTTAGTTTGATATATAATAAATATTTCGGCACATCGAAAAGCCGGAGCCAGTAGCTTTTTCTGCCCAGAGACAAAGTGACATAGCACGAATATTCTGGACACAGAATCCCAAAAGATCCCAAAGGATTCGCATAAACACTTGGGCAATTAGTTATCTATTCAATTATTTCATTATTTTTCGTGTAATAATAAATATATTTGGAGTTGCACTATTCTTAAAATAAATTGTTATTAATACATTGGTTTTCCAGCTTATTCCTTTTATACAAAAGATTTTACATTTACTGCGTTTTGAAGTTTTTTCATTCCTTTATATAAGAGCTGATAGACAGCTATTTACCTATTTGTCTCTATGTTGACGAAACAGCAATTTCAGACACCATTGTCTATTCGATAAGCATCAAAGAACGTAGTATGTATAGTTCCAACTGTATGCACTCACACAGATTGGGCAAATTATTCTTAATTAATAAGTTGAAGGTCGTCCGCCCGGATACCACGTGTCATACATCGTCAAAACCAGACCAGTATAACAAGGCATCAGATTCATCGCATTTTATCAGTTTATGACTACTGCTTGTGTGCATTATATGTGTTTGCTGTCTTATCTTTGAGATATAAAAATTAGTCGATATTGGACCGGTGAGTTTTTTTAACTAATTATTGGTTGTAATTATAAGCAATTTCCAATATTTACTCATTATTCTCCTACGAATCATAAAGTAACATTATATCTGACCAGCCAATAAACATGTAAATCGACGATAAACGAATAAATGTCATTACATCACTACGCCTTGTCAATTGGGATAGTTATAGTGAAAGTGGTTATAATAATCTTACTCCAACATCTACTAGAAGACGCAGCGTTGGTAGGTGTCCCATTAGGTGGACCAACGGTCTAGTAAAAATCGCCAGAAGCTACTGGATGCGGACAGCACTGGACCGATCTGTTTGGAGATGTTTTAGAGGTGGATGTCTCCCACAGGGATGATAATGAACAGCTAGCCAAAATAGTATCATAACGAGATTGTTTTATGTGTTATATTTTAAGCACTGTTGTGTTTAAACAATTTTATTGGGGTTAAATATGTTTTCATTAAACATTTCTCGCTGTGCTTTGGAAGACAAACCGCTTTCACCCACTAACCTCTTTGAGCTATCTTAGAACTTTTATGTTTCAAAACATATCATGTCCAACTCACAAATATAGCTATGTACTCAGCAGTATGGACATACTACTGTGTGAAAACATGATCAACAAATGGATAGTCGTTTATCATGTTTTCACTTTGCTAAAAAAAATTTGAAAAGAACGCTCAACTCCTCTTCGTCAGGTCATGTTGGTGTTGATCTGGCTGGCAGTTCTCGCCGGCGCTTTATACCTCTATTTCAAACAAGTGTACTCAAGGTTTAGCAAAAACGAAGTGAAATGCTCCGAAATAGTTCCCATGCTTGGCACTAGCTCGAGGGTGATGATGCGTAAAGAGCATGTAGCCGATTTAATTATTAAGCTCTACAATACATACAATGAGGAAAGGTAAGATACTGTACTATGTTATCAAAACAATGGAAGGATGGAGTAATCGGTACTAATATAGATATAGCTTAAAGAATTGTATGATTTTAAAAATGTTTTCAAAAATCATATCAAAACAAAGGTAAGCTTAATTTTATAATCTCAATCACCTTTTCTATTGAAGCAATCAAAAACTTCAATTTTCAATAAATTTGAAATAAACATTTTATTTACAGGTTCTACGGTCAATTTGAATTTCTAAGACCTATTGTAATCTTGAGAGACATAGAGCTCATTAAACAGATCACCATCAAAGACTTCGACTACTTCCTCGACCATAGGACAATGGTAGATGAGTCAGTAGACCCAATATTTGGGAGAAGTCTTATCACGCTGAAGGGTGAGTATTGGCAAACTTCTTAGTCTAAACGTTCAAGTAATCTATCATATTCGGTAAACATATCATTGAATCTCCTTGACGCCTCAAAAGCAGTATGTTCCTAACCTAATATCTCGTAGTATTATTCCAAAGAAATATCCCTTTATACACGCGTGTCGGACAGTGACAGTGGCTCATCCACTCCACTTCAACATCATGCTCAAAAAGATTTATTGATTAGTTTCTTCAAGAGAGTGCAATTCTGCACCGGCACATAAAACTGGGCTCCTTGTTGGAAATATGTTCCACATTGAACTAGCCATCTTCGTTTTTAGACTCCTCTTATGCCTTACTATCGAGCGCTGTCAGATCATTTTTTTAAAGGAGAAGTTATACTCCACAACCTTTTTAACTCAAAAAAATATTAATAGATCCAGTCTTAAATGAGAACCTACATAATTATAAATCTACAACTAACGGGACATTTAAAGATGATTATTCAATGAACATCAATTTTCTAGGTCAGGAGTGGAAAGATATGCGATCAGCGTTAAGCCCGGCATTTACCAGCTCTAAGATTAAGCTCATGATACCTCTAATGGTAGAAGTGGGAAATGAAATGATAAAATCCCACAAAAAAAAGATTAAAGATTCGAAGAGTAAGTGACCAGATATTCCTTCAATGTTAGTTGCGGTGATGATTCTCCAATGCCATTATATTTTTCATTTATAGACAACTACATAGATGTGGAAGCTAAAGATTTGTCAACTCGTTATGCAAATGACGTCATCGCTTCTTGCGCTTTTGGACTCAAAGTATGCTCTATGACTGAAGAGGATAACATTTTTTATAATATGGGCAAAGAAGTTACAAATTTAAATCTTGGCGCTATGCTCAAAATATTTTTGTTCCTTTATTTTCCATTGATTACCAAGGTAACAATAGATATTAATTGTGGTTTTGATTGTATAATTTGTCGTTAAACTCGTGCATCAAATACAGATTCAGATTCACTCAATATTTTTTATTGATTATAGATATTCAAAATCTCCTTCTTATCAGCTAAAACGACAAATTTCTTCAAAGATATAACATTAAATACGATGCGCGACCGAGAGAAGCACAACATTATCAGACCTGATATGATACATTTGCTCATGGAGGCTAAGAAAGGTTTGAATTTATTTTAACATCTTGAAGAACAGGTCAAGTTATGACATTATGGTTTCTGATAAGTTTTGGCAGTCCCTTATAATATGTTTATTTTGAAATGTACTAACAGTAAATGAATACCACCATTATACTTATAATAATAATAATATGTTACAGGAACGTTAAATCATGAAGTCAAAACAAATGACGATGTTGACGCTGGATTTGCAACAGTTGAGGAATCAAAAGTTGGAATGATGTCTGTTAAAAAAAGTAATAATGTTAAAAGCATTTTTCTTCGAACTCTGTCAGTGGAATTTTTCTAATATTTTAACTTGTTTGCTGATATAAATTGTTTTCTCAGGTTGGTCAGATAATGACTTGGTAGCTCAAGCCGTACTTTTCTTGCTCGCTGGCTTCGATACTGTCTCTACTGCTATGTCTTTCGCTATTCATGAACTTGCTGTAAACCCTGATATCCAAGATAAACTTGTGGAAGAGATCAAAGAGAATGAACAAAAGAACGATGGCAAATTCGATTATAACTCTATACAAAAAATGGTCTATATGGATATGGTAGTATCAGGTCAGATTAAACTACCATACTATGTGTAATTGATATGAAATTTTTACTATATATTATAATTTAATCAAATTTCAGAAGTGTTAAGATTGTGGCCTCCAGGTCCAGCTTTGGATAGAATGTGCACGAAAGATTACAACCTTGGAAAAGCAAACAAAAATTCTACCAAAGATTTCTATGTAAGTCGTTTTTATTAAATCTCCAGTTTATTTTAGGGACTAGTTCAAGGCTGTGTCAGTCCCATGGTAGCTTTAAACTTAGTCCTATTTTTTTAATAAGCTTAATTAAACTATCTGAGGTAGCAACAATTTGCTATCATGGTACTAATAAATTTAGTTTCTTGGGATGTAGGGTAGGCTACAAAACTTTGAAATCGAACCACGTCTAATTTGTTGATCTGGATATAACTCATAAATAATTGTTGCTCCCTTTGCAGTTTAACACATTCCATTAACAAGTGATGCACATCTTCAACTTTAACACAAACATCACCATTTGAAGAATCTGTTTACTTCATTAAATGTGCAAACTTGTTACAAGGAATGTGTCCAGAACGTAATCTATGAAGCATTACAATATCGTTCCTACATCATTCTACATTGGCAAACCAAGGAGTTCCTAAGGGCGATTTTTGTTTAGTTCTGTACCAAATCCCTTTGATTACGCTATCATCGGGCCAGCGTGATTGAGCTATTACGGCTTATACTCCTCGAGTATTTCTACCATGTAGGAAAGCCTGTAACAGTACCTGTGAGACGTATGATATAAATAGATGCTATGTACAATATTATAATCTAAATTGCTAAAAAAAGAAAAAGAATATTTCAACTCAAACCTGAGCCTCGATTCAAAACAACCTGATTATGTTTTTAAATATTATCAAAACCATTATTATTAATAAAATATCAATGAGTTAATAATAAAATATATTTGATAGTAATGCAATATTCTGTATGTTTGGGGAAGGTGCTGGGCTAAGCTAGTGTATTGTATAGGTAGGTATATCAAGGCACGTTACCCTCTCGCCGATACAGGTATGTAGGTGTATCCCGAGTCTCACTTGGTAGGCACAACACTGATGGCACTAGGATAGTACTGATGGGCACAGTATACGGGACAACGAGGGCAACATGGCGCATACCGCTGGTACGTTACATTCGTCGCGCTATACCAGGTACAGATACGTACCTGGGCGCTTCTCTCCTCCACGACACGACTCACCTGAGCCGAGGTCCGAGCCTTTAGAGGTTTGTCGCTCCCTCATGGTTTGAGCGCCCTGGAGACTCTAAGAGACAGCGGGACACCTCCCCTGGAGGTGATGCCTGTCGATTAGAACTCCTCCAGAGGCGAATCGCCCTTAAGGCTTGAGGACTCTCCAAGGTTCTCGCCTCCTTAAAACCCCGGTAACGCTGTAAAGGCCATCTGGGGCCAACAGTATTAGTCAGTCCAAAAAAAAAAAACCGCTGGTACTTAAGCAACTGGTCTAGATTGGTGGTGGTTAAAATAATTAAATGAACGGGTCAGGTAGCTAGGCAGATATACGTAGGCAAATATCATGTCCAACGAAACTTTCCTAAACAATGTGATACATAAAAAATCAACTAAAGATAACAAATCATTCGGTATGCTTGTTGTACAAAAAATTAGTTAAAAAAAAAACAATTTGTTTCAGATTCGTAAAGGAGAAGGTGTGATGATTCCAGTATTGGGATTCCACCGTGATCCAAAGTACTTCCCAAATCCGTTGAAATTTGATCCTGAGCGTTTTTCAGATGAGAACAAGCATAAAATCGTACCTTTCTCTTACTTACCTTTTGGAATGGGCCCTAGAAATTGTATTGGTAAGTATACATAAAAGATCTTTGAAAGAGAAGTGAAAAACGTTATCTATCGTTTCTATTTGATGTTACACGTGTGCTATCTGATGGTCTTCTTGTGATTTATCACCTTTTATTATTAGATTAGCTATTGAATTTTCTGTTCCTGTAATCGGTATTTCTTCATTAGGCAGAGCTTTTCTTTAATTTAAATTAGAAATTCCTATCTCTATTAGAAATTCTTATCTAATGTTATTACATGCAAATATTTATTATGATTTGATTTTAATAATAAAATATCGTTTACTTGACGTGGTTTTTCATTAACTAGAGTCTTTTCTTACAGGTTCCAGGTTTGCTCTGTGTGAAGTAAAAGTAATGCTGTATCAGCTGCTCTTGAACTTCGAACTGTCTCCTTGTGAGAGGACCTGCATACCAGTAGAACTGGCAAAAGACTCTTTTAATTTCAAAATCAAAGGAGGAGCTTGGGTCAGAATGAAGATTAGAGAATGATGGTGTTATTGAAACGACTGTGTTATTTATTACTTTCCAAATTTAGAAAGGATTATGTCATTCTGTGATTAAATATGCTATGAAATCTTATGACTTTAGATTATTTCTTATCTATTATTATACCATTCGTATCTTAAAGTCGACAAAATTTAAAATCTAATACTTCAGTCCTTTCTTTGTCGCTCACTCAAAGCGTAGAAGCTTACTGGCACACGTATTTCCTGCTTCTTTCCAAAGAGGAGTGAATACTCAATTTTTGAACGTAAAAGGTGGAGGTTGCTAGGGCGGCATCGTATACTGCACTAGCTATCTTCACATGTGGACTCCTCTACTGCTTAACATCAGGCAATGTCAAGTCATTTGCTGAGCTTAAAAATATCCGATTTTGAGACCATGACTCACATACAATGAAATTTCGGAATACCCTTTTGTGATTGCTAGAAAGTCAGAGCAGAATTTTAGGTTGCTTCTGTTTCATAACTGAAGTGTTCATCGAGGTAGTGGTAGGGCATAATTTAGGAGAAATTGTTGGATTACCACCCGATTCAGAGTCATTGGCATAAGTACTATATAAGAAGACTAACCATTAAATCTTAGACAAAATGCTTCGCAATCACACTATATTTTAACTAAACATTAGCTAATAAATTAAAACAGAATAAATTTAAGAAATTCAAAATTTTTTTCAAGTTGGCAACTCTTTCGTTAAAATAGTATTTGTTAAAAATCGTAAGATTCATATCTCAGCCTCCTTTTCTTTAGTTTAATATAACTGACTACTAGTTAATAAAGAACTTTCGATTTCGATAACAGTTCAAAATTGATCGTTTTACTAATCGCGTTAACTAAAGCTGATCAACTTAGGTGTGCCATTCCTACAAGACTTTTAAAAGTATTTTACTTTCTTCCTCACACCTATTTACATATTATCCTAATCGTCCATTAAACCAACACGCGAAGATAATCTAATACAAATATCATAGGCAATCAAAATATTTTTTTTTGCGAACCGGATCGGAGGTACTCTGAATCATCGACCATTTATCAGTTTATGTTTATCAGCCACGCTTGATTGATGTTATATCTCTAAGATAAATACGATTATATGTTAATTTAAACCGATATTTACCAAAAACAACACTACTGATGCTCCAAGGTACAGAAACTTATAGATAAGTTGTTAGCTGTAGTATTACTTTGATTTGCATTAAGGAAAAATTACCGAATTTCATACTTATTTGATCCATAGCATTGCGATTGCCTTGCATTCATTTTCATCTACAACATACCTTGTGTTATTTGAAAAATACATTAGCACAGCTTAAGTGACGTTTCGGATTCTTTTCCTCTTTACTTATTTTATTAATATCATATACTATTTCATCTAGAGTTAAATCCGGGTACCTTCTTGGTTGAGAGAGATAACTTATCATGAAATCATAATCAAATCATCAAAATGTCTTTAATGAAGAATGCCAATTAAGTATGGTTTAAGCTTTGGTTTTAAATTTTATGTTGTGTACACTTACGAAACCTATCTTTATTTGAATAGTTTTAATACTTTATTCAATTTTTTTAAACTTTACTCTAGATTATCGAACTTATGAAATATATGCTTATCAAGTTCAAGTTATAGGTATTTTTTACAAATATAAATGACTACATTATTGATTTGAATTTGTAGTCTTTTATATTTGAAGTTACAAAACACTATTATTTAGTTTAAAGGAAATCTAGGTATAGATGAAGATTGTGGCAAAACCGTCTTACGACGCTATGAGCGACAAAATAATAGTGTGGTCATGTTATTAGCTGTCAACCGTATGTAGAGACAATATTTATAGTGTAGAGTCACCCTAATTTCTTACCCTTTTGTGATAATAATTCTAGCTACTTAACTATGATTGGTTGGTTAGTTGGCCGGTTGATATTAAAAAACAATGTTAGTAGAATATTAAAGATTAGTTTCATAAAAAGTATATATTTATCAATGTGTTTCTTTGTACAAGAAATAAAATCATATCCACAATTATTAGAAATTCATGAGTTTTTATCCTTGTATCGAAGAACTTAAAATTCAGTCGACGTAAAACTAATAGAAACGATAATGATCATGGAAGCATTCAACAAACGAACCTAACAGAATGAATGCCATAGTAACGAAAGCAAATACGATAGACACAGTTAGAGAGAATATGTTATAATAATAAAAATATTTCTAACACTCTCCCCTATTATCTAGCCCATGGTAAGCATAATTAAAAGGTTATGTTACGATACTAGATAACGCAGAAATATAGTCAAACAATATATATGTATACAACTATTAAAAAATTTCTATATAAACATGCAAACATCCTTGACTCGTCAACAAATGTTCGTACTCATGTTAAAAATATTTACCCTTTCTGGGATTCGAATCCGGGTCCTCTGATTAAGTAGACAGGGGTACTCAATATTGCTAGGGTTTTTTATTAGTTCTCCCTAGAGAGGGTAGGCAAAGGGGTCTAGTAACAATTTGATATTCTATTATATATTCGTATCTAAAATGAATTTTTGCCTTTTTAATTAATTTTATCCATTCGCTTGATTCATTCGGATGTTCATTTAAGTATTTTTGTAAATAGTGGATGGAATAGTTGTTTTTATAGACAGCAGCTGTCTTCGTAACATAATTATAGATGCAACTAAAATGTATGGAACGATGTCATAATGAAAGATGCTTCGTACACAAAGGAGTTTATATTTGAGTAACCTATATATTTTGCGGAGGTAATCTATTTTTGTGTTCACTAAGAAAAACATTATTTTAGAATATAACATTTAATTAATGTAGAGCTAGAACAAAGTAGTTAATGCAACTTAACCTTTTTATCGAGCAGGAATCCGTTTACGTACCTACCCACCACTGGCTATGTGATGGACGTGTGTGGGGCTTGCCCAGTACCTGAGCACTAGGAATACAATACTCCCCTCATACAGTGCCCCTGGCGAGGGTGAACAGGGTTCTGTCAAATGCAACTTAACCTACACGTTTCACCTATCAGCTGTTTATCCAATCAAATAAATCTATATTAATCGATTTATTTAATACCAATATAGATTTTGAATACTGGCAACATTTTGAGTCAGTTTCAAAAGTCTTTAGACATATTTTCTCTAATCTATGGTCTTAAACACAAGATGATCTATTCTTAAAGGAAGTTTTACAATCGCTCAACTTTTAATAACTAGTCATACATTCTCCGGAAAAGTTAAGGCTCTGTATGTTAAGGAATAGTAATACAATTAAAGACTTAATTTTTTAAACGATTTTGATATTGTTACAACGCAAAACCATATTTGAACATTCCCCTTAACAGAGTTATTATCAACTTCTTGTTCACAGGTCATGTTGCTGTTCATCTGGTTGGTGGTTCTCATCGCTACTTTGTATGTTTATTTCAAGCAAGCGTACTCAAGATTCAACAAAACTGAAGTGAAATGCTCATCTGTAGTTCCATTGATTGGCACCAGCGCGAGTGTGCTGATGCGCAAAGATCACATGGTTGATTTTATTACAAAAATGTACTATACATACAGAGAGGAAAGGTAAAATAGACTCTTGAATAGATAAAGATATAGAGTAAAGAAAGTAAAGTAAATAAATAAGTGATAGTAAAACCCCAGGCAAAAGTTATTCCATATTATAGTATTAATAAACTTTCTTGTATTGTATCATACAATTGAACGTGAGGTATATTTCGTATTATAATAACACTACACTTGTACTACTAGATTTTCGTACATGAAAAACTAGTTGTTATGACTAGATTAATATTGGTTTACTTTTACTAAAAGTAATTACTGTCTTTCATAGGTTCTATGGCCAATACGAGTTTCTAAGGCCAATTATAGTGTTGAGAGACATAGAACTTATTAAGCAGGTTACCGTCAAAGAATTTGACAGCTTCGTCGACCACAGGACCATGGTGGATGAGTCAGTTGATTCAATATTTGGAAGGATTCTTGTCTCCTTGAAAGGTGAGTGGCACTTGTGTTGGGTATTAAAAAATAAATTGTAATTAAATATTTTTAGACCTTAATGTATTTTTGTATTTTCGATTTATGACATCTACGCATACGTTGAGTATGAGTATACGTATGCTGAGGCTACATATTTTCTGAGACTGAAACCTATTTTTGATATATATTTAATCAAGTTTAGTTAGTTCTGACTTGGGATAATGATGATACTTAAAAAAGGCATCCATGTGATGTACCAGTGTACATCACATTGCTGGACATTCCTAAACGGGAGAATCCATGAGGAGTATGAGCCATATCACCATCAAATTGAACCAATGTGGGTTGATGGCTAAAATATTTTGGCGAAGCAACTGGTACCAATGGCTTAACGTGTGCTCCGAAGTACGGAGGATCTAGAGATAAATTAGATTGACCATAGAAGGACCAACCATGGCGAATGATACTTTCTTTTCGCTATCGATCCATTGTATATTATCCTTTTCTATTCGTCATCATCATCAACGGCCTAAACAAGTCTTACAGGTGGACACAGGCCTTCATTCATAATAAACATTAGGATTTTCATATTCAACATCTATAGAAGTGACTTGATGGAAAGTGATCAGAAAATATACAAACAATATGTTTCTATGAGTACTTTGATTGTTCTAGGTCAAGAGTGGAAAGACATGCGATCAGCGTTAAGTCCTGCATTTACCAGCTCTAAGATTAAGCTAATGGTACCTTTGATGGTAGAGGTAGGGAACAAAATGATAGATTCCCTCAAAAAAAAGATTTTCGATTCGAATAGTAAGTGTTTATTTACTTTTACAAGTAAAGTATATTTCTTCCTAATTTTTAGGTTATTTCATTTTGTGTTAGAAAATTTTAAACAAGCAGATATTGATGCCCATAGTAAGTAGTTAGCATTGCATATATACACCAGCAATTTCAAAAAATCACTAGATAATATTATCTATTTTCCGAGTCACTACAGGAAGCGAGTGCGCTTCCAACTTTAGCCTTACCGTCCCAAAGGACCAGGAGACTAGGAGAACAGGACCCAAGAGAGCAATATTTGGGTACTTCTAGTTAGTTAGCACCACCGTCACCCACATATAATTTTGACTTTCTTCCATGTTTCTATTCGTTCGTTAAAATAAAGCACCACCATCACCATTTTAGAAGTTGTTTTGGTAAAGGTTCATTTCTGACAAGCTTATAATGAAAAACTAACAATGTGTACTATAATTTTAGTCTGTAACAACTCAACCGCGGCCAGAATCTTGAAACGTAAAGTGACTCTTCTTTTTCATGCTTAGATGACTACATTGAGGTAGAAGGTAAAGACTTGTCGACTCGTTACGCCAACGACGTCATTGCTTCCTGCGCTTTTGGCCTCAAAGTGTGTTCTATGACTGAAGAGGATAATATTTTCTTCAAGATGGGCAAAGAAGTAACCAATCTGAAACTAAGTGCTATGCTGAAGATATTTCTGTTTGTTTATCTGCCAAAAGTCACAAAGGTAAAAATCATTCAATGCTTTAATTTCTGGTTAGGTGTCGCTTAGACCTGTTATTTGTTCTGAGTGTCATATCTTATAATGCAGGGGCGTTGACGTTGATTCTTGGCATAATCGATGTGGATGCCTCTTAGAAGGATAACTAAAACCCTTTTTTGGATGATGAATCCTTTTACGGAGCTACCAGCCACTGGCGAAACGGTGGAGCAGTATGGGTCACACAGTGCACGCACTGTCTAACTAAAACCCCCCTTTAACTGAATTGCCCTTCGCGGGAGTTACCTGTATCCTGCCAAAGAAATTCGCCAAACAACCGCCAGGTAGATGGCTCCAATGGAGATTGTCAAGCGTTACTTAGGCAACCTCTGGTAAGGCGACCAGTGCAATGCATGCGTTGGTGCCACCGACGCAAGCCGTTGTGCCTAGAGCGTAGGAAGATAAGCGAGCAACGCCCGCCAAAGAGTGCCCATCCGTCTTAGCTAGAGAGTCTGCTCCTGACGGGTAACACGGTACATTTAGTGACCGAAGCAGATAAGCCCCAATCAATACCTGCACCATGTCGTAGTTATATCCTCCTATACCCTAAGAAAATAAAACTTCAAATTAATGTAGACTCAAGACTAAATTAATGATGAAATACAGATTCGGACCACCACTACTATTAGGTTCACATTTTATACAAATCTTTTCTAGTTCTTTGACATCACATTCATATCTGCGTCCACGACTAACTTCTTTAAAGAAATCATACTGAATTCAATGCGCGACCGTGAGAAGCACAACATCATCAGACCTGATATGATACATTTGCTCATGGAGGCCAAAAAAGGTTTTAATATATTTAAATAATTATATATTTGGTAATAAGCCCTAGTGTCCTAACAAGATAAAATAATGATATTTCAGTATGTATCAGTATGTTGATTGTACAGTTTTTATATCTGATGTTTCAGTTTATATGTGAAATCATATTAATATTTACTATACTCTTTAATATATAATGTTTTACAGGAATATTAAATCATGAAGAGAAAAGCATTAAAGATATAGATGCTGGATTCGCCACAGTTGAAGAATCAAATATTGGAAAGGAGACAATTAAGAAAAGTACTCATCGTTATAATTATTGTTAGAAAATGTAAAGTTTATAGTCAAAGGCATTGTATGTTCATTGGTACAAAATATTTCAACAGGCTGGTCCGATGATGACTTGGTAGCCCAAGCTGTACTTTTCTTGCTCGCTGGCTTCGAAACCGTTTCTACTGCGATGTCTTTCGCCATTTACGAGCTCGCTGTCAACTCTCATGTCCAGGAGAAACTGGTCTCCGAGATCAAGGAAAATGAAGAAAAGAATGGCGGAAAGATCGACTATAGCTCTATCCAGAAAATGGCTTACATGGATATGGTGGTATCAGGTAAGATGAAACAACTACATGGATAACTGTTTGTTTTTAAATATCACAAATAATAATAATTTTTCAGAATTATTAAGATTGTGGCCACCGGCTGCAGTAATGGAAAGAATGTGCACAAAAGATTACAACCTCGGGAAACCAAATAGATATTCCAGCAAAGATTTCGTTGTAAGTATTAATCTGAAATAAAAATTATCGCAATCTGCTCATTGTACGTGGCAGAGATTACATCAGAAAGACGTTAAGCCCAAGCCAATAGTCAATTATAGTCAATTATACTTGGACACCATCCCAGGGTGTAGCTTTGTCCACATTTGCAGAAGGGGAATACCACTGCAATTCCGCGAAAACAGATTGCCTTGCTCTGTTAACCCTGCAGTAGCAGTGTCTTATAAACAAGACAAAGAAATTAAGCCAAATTGAATGAACTTAATTTTTTATTCGTCTTAAGAAATCGTTACTTTTTGGCAAATATCTTCATGTATTTTGTTTGTAGATTCATAAAGGAGAAAGCGTGATGATTCCAACATGGGGCTTCCACCGTGATCCAAAGTACTTTCCGGAACCTCTAAAGTTTGACCCCGAGCGTTTTTCTGACGAAAACAAGCACCAAATCACTCCATTCTCTTACATACCCTTTGGAATGGGTCCTCGAAATTGCATTGGTACGTATGATGTTAGGGTTGCTGTCAAAACTACTTGTTATGATACGGCCGAATACGCAATAAGATCTTGAGTTTGAGGCGCTCCTGTTAAAATCAAAAAAATATAATTTAAGCGTATTTGGCTGATATACTTGTAAAAATTTGAATTTAGTACAAGGCAAAGACATTTCTAACACTAATAACTTCCTAAAGAAGGTCTATGTGTTTTTTTAACAAGCTTGGTAGCAGCATACGTCAAATCTCAAAGTAAACAGTTAGTGTAGCCTTTCGACATTACTATTCATGTAACATGAAAGAAACAATACATATCAAGTCCTTCTCCTTACACAACGTTCCCTTGATGAGTATTCTTACAGCGATCTGTACGGAAGTTCTTGGTACCTTTCATGTCTTAAGCAAAATAAAAGAAATCAAGTGTTTTTTAAACATTTATTATTAGTGTAAGTAAAAAAAAACTTATTCGTATTCTCTACTTGTACCTGTTGTAAATTCTTCTTAGATTATTGGTAATTTTTGCCAGGTTCCAGATTTGCTCTGTGTGAAGTAAAAGTAATGCTATATCAGCTACTCCGCACCTTTGAGCTGTCTCCATGCGAGAAGACCTGCATACCAGTGGAACTGTCCAAGGAAACTTTCAACTTACAAATCAAAGGAGGAGATTGGGTCAGAATGAAAATAAGATAATAGAAAGACGTTCTTTCATTTTGTATCACGTATTCTAAGATTTTCTCTACTAAATGGAAATACTAGTTAGTCTTCTAATTTAATTATCACCTTTGTAGTTATGGGATTCATTTGGTTTTCAATCTGTCTTTTGTTATTCTATTGAATTAAAAATGCTTTAAAACGTATAATTCACTTTTACTTATACAAAATCTTTCTAAATTTAATCTAGTATCAGCTTTGTACTAGTAATAGCATTTATTGTTTCTCATAAAAGCGCGAAAAATATTTTTAATGGTAAGAGCTGAAAAAACTGATATACCTATCCTCCTAGGTACTTTGTTAGAAATTCTCTTCATACAACATGAGAATAATAACCTTATTCTTATGAATATAGTAAATGATCTGTGGGTTGCCTTCTTAAACTCGATAGATCAAGCTCTAAGGGTTGTATTATGACAAAAAACATAGGTCTCTGTTGGGCCAATTAAAATTTGCTATCACAAGCTTCTTCATGTTTCGGAAGACAAGTGAAGCTATTGGTCCCGATTATTCCAGTAAAAGCCTGTTGGGCATCAAACCTAAACTCCTCAACGTGGGAGAAATATTCTCCCATTAACACCTGTGCCAAGATGACGATAATAAAAAGTACATATAAAAAAGTAAGTAAGTAAGTATAAGTGCTATATATTAAAAAGTACTACACTTACATATGGGTAGAGGGTAAATATTAAGTATTTCGTGTTGTGTTTTTCCAACTCTATTCTATATTACAAAGTACAGGTTACTGTATCTTCGTGTATGCTCTTCTTTTTTGTCGTGTTACCAAACACAGCACCCTGAATTGTATGGTTCTTAAGACTGTCTCCAATCACTGTATTAAATAAAATAATTTGTATAGTTATAAAATTTTAATAAAATACAATAAATGAAAACTATCAACAATATTAACTGCTATTATACTTGTAATTGTTATTCATATTTTGGTATGATAAATCACAAATCATTATGAGTTATGTTAAGGTATAAGATGTAAGGGAATACAACATATTGGTAAGTTGGTAATTAGTTCATCATTTCATTTTAAATTATAATAATCATTAAGTTTAAGGTTTATAATCCAACACCACGACCACGACCACAATATTGAATATACCAAGGCTTTCGTGTAATAGGTATCGACATTGAATGGTTTTATTTATTTATCAATTTTTTTTTTCAAGTTTTAATTCGAAAATTGTCGAATAATTTATCATGGTTACTTATTTAAATTATCGGTTGGTATGCACAATTAATTTTTATATGTATAACGCCGCCTTTTGAGATAACATTATCGTATCCGTAGTAATGTCTTGGTATCCGCAGAATAACAATGTCGAAGCAATCTATGCCTCGGTATAAGCTGAGCTGGAACCTATTTGGTTTACAAACTAATTGTGCATTTTGTTCTAGAAGAAAATAAACAATAAGTTTGTATTTTTGTATGCTATTGGTGTGGTATTTTTGTATCAAATAAACTCATTCATTCAATCAAATCTTATTAAAAATCTTAATAAAAATTATAATTCACAATGTTAATATTCTACGCCCGAAAATGACAATATGTTGTATCTTAAGTGCATGAAATTGTAAGATCTATTGTACACAGAATCACAATAAAATTTATCTTATCTTATCCATATTTTTCCATACATATTCCCTCTTTTTAAATATTATTACCTTCATGACCTTCAAGCATAACCAATCAAACACTTATAACTCTCATAATTGCTTTTAATTAAACTTAATACAAACAATACTATTACAATAAACAGAGCAACAATTATACCTAAAATAAAATATTATCAATCTTAATAATAATTTATGTCAAAAGCTTTGAAGAACCAAATTAGAAAAAGTGACGCTTAAAAAATGTGAAACATAGAAATTATTTTGTTTACATAATATATGTATATTGAAAAAGATAGTTTATAAAAGGAAATAAATATGACAGTAAAAAATCAAACGCATAAACTAACAGACGCATGTCGTGGCGACGCGTCGCCATGGCAACTGTCGATTTGAACTGTTGCTATATTACAGTATATCTATAGATGTTTCACATCGAATAACTTTTACACCCTATTTTTTATCCTAATCCAATGTCCTCCCTTCATTCTGATGTTGAACGTTTCTGTTGATAGCTGAGCGGGTATGGTGGTCTTATCGCTAGGAGACACTTCGAAATGCTGCAGTAGTTGGTACAGCATAACCTTCACCTCGCAAAGGGCGAACCTTGATCCTGAAGGAATGGTAAATAGTCAACAATTGAATTTATTTTATCAGAACTTTAAAGATAAGATATGAGATAAAGATAATATAATATGAGATTCCATTCCTGAAAGACTTCCAAATAAGATTTTCTAACGAGACTTGTCTTAGCAGGTTTGATCTATTGGGCGTCTATTCAGATAGGTACAACCCGAATGATAACAACCTAATCAGCTTAATCAAGGTTGTAATTATACAAAGATCTTATCTTACCTTGATGTAGGGCCAGGATTATTACTCCCGGAGCACGTTGACCCAATGGGATCTTTTGTGCTTCCCTAATCCTACTGACTGCTGTCCTGGAATACCTCCAAGATGTACTTACTAAGTACACCCGGAGACAGCAGCCTTATATCTTCAGGACTGGGATAGCCCAGTCCAAAGAGACCCATTCTTTTCCTTGCAAGAGCATCACAATTACATAGGATGTGTTCCATTTGTTCGGTGTGCTCCCCACAGGCCCTACATAGAGATACAAAGATCATCATCATCCTTATATCAGCCGAGAGAAGTCGACTGTTGGACATAGGCCTCCCCCAAGGATCTCCAAACCGTTCGGTCCTGCACTGCCCGGATCCAGCGGTTTCCCTTTTTGCAGAACGTCCGTCTACCTTTTAGAAGGCCTACCAACGCTGAGTCTCCCTTGAACTCATCGAGGAAGCGTTTTGTTGGAAACAGTCTATTATGCTTCTACAATAACGTCTTCTCTGGTTTTTTACAGAGTAAGCAACGCGTGAGCAGTGCCTCTTCAGGGAATAGGAAAGATTTACGCTTGTTTAAATCGCGCAATAAATACTCGTTAATACTCGCATTATGGTTTTACATTACAACTTTTCCTCATCATAATAAACAATAGCCTAAATACGACTTATTGCTGCGAATTGCTTCCTGTATTGGAGGAACACACGAGAAGTATGAGCCATAAAACTACCACGCTAACCGCATGCAGCTTGGTGAGTGAATATGTTGCCTTTAAAACCGGGACCTGCAGCTTAATTGCCTTCCGAAGCACAAAAGCGCTGTAGATATTATTTTTTATTAACCCATCTAGTTGCACAAACTGATGGAGACAGAGTTACCACTTCAGGTTGGTACGGCTGTCCGGAACTACCCAGTAGGGAGATGGTCATGGCAAAAGATTAATAATTTGTAGGGTGTCAAGAAGGTACATCATGAAAACAGTCCCGAGTAATTAGCGGCGCACTCTCCCGTGAATAAGAGACAGGCCAAGGGAAGGCAGTAGGATTGACATATCCAGGGACCAATCCTGACGAAATTACTATGTTTTTATAATGGCAACCAGAAAGGTCTAACCACTGAACCGTTGAGTTCCTCTAGCTTTTTGTATTATTTACCGATGCAGTTCCTGGGTCCCAGTCCGAAGGGTATATAGGTGAACGGTTTGATGTTGTGCTTGTTCTCCTCTGAGAACCTCTCAGGGTCAAACTTGAGCGGGTTAGGGAAGTACTGAGGGTCTCTATGGAAGCCCCAAGCCGGGATCGTCACGCCTTCACCTTTACGGATCTGGAATATTAATGGTGAAAATGATTGTTAAAATAAAACGATCAAAAGAACGAAAGAAATAATTTTGAAATGCAAACTTTTTGCAGTTGTAACCTTAGGACACTAAACTATAAATGAATTGCAAAAAACTCTACGTCACAATTATTTATCTATTTATTAGATATTAAAATATCTTTCAGATGAATAAGTAAAAATGTCATAAAAAATATTATTCTCATGTGAAATCTAAATATATAACAATAATTTATAATGGAGATTACGTCTTTTCAAACTCAAAAGAACTTGTAATTATTACCGTCTAAATATAATAATTATGACAATACTGACCATAAAACAATAGTTTATCTTGAATTATTTTTTATTGTATAAAAATTTACATTCATTAGTAATGATGATAATGAAAATCACTTACAATATAGTCTTTGGTGGCCCGATTGTTTGGTCTTCCCAGATTGTAGTCTTTGATGCAAACCCTATCCAGAGCTATTCCTGGAGGCCACAGCCGTAAAGCCTCTGTAAAATTATGTTATTTAACATTAAATTAAGAACAATTTTTATTGTTGAGCAATCCTAGCTTCTTCCTATATTTAGGATTCTTCTAGAAAAGGACAGTCATTAAATATCTCTCTCTAATCAGAAAGGTGTATTCTATAATTGTTTATATTTTATTTATGAGTTACTTATTAATGAGAAAACTGTATATTAATATATATTAAAATTCAAAGATTAAGTATTTATGACATCAAAAACAATTATTTATGTATAAGTTGAAAGAAAGTAATCATTGATGATTCCATTTTTAAATAAACTGAAAACTGTTATAAAACTGCATGTTATATGATTATTTTAAAATCATAGGTCTGTTTCACGTATTACACTTGAATGTCTATTCACTTGAAATAATTCTGTAATGTTAGAGAAAAATAATATGATAATGTATCCCTAAATGATAATGTATGTATACATTATCATTATTTTTTTATATATCGTTGACATTTATTTTTATGAAACAGGTCTGCTAATACCTCCTATTCCATGTCATTGGCCTCCTGAATACCTTTCACATCTCACAAAACCACAGAGGATTGACTCACAGGAAAACGAATAGCGTCATCTACAGAAGATGTATGAAATTTCTAACCTAAATCTTCAAAAGCTCTTGTTATTGGTCTCACCTGACACAACCATATCCATATAAACCATCTCCTGAATGGAGTTGTAGTCAAATTTTCCGGCATTCTTCTTATCGTTCTCTTTGATCTCTGCTGCCAGCCTCTCTTGAACATCAGGGTTGATAGCCAGCTCATAGAGCGTAAAAGACATAGCCGAAGACACGGTCTCAAAGCCAGCGATGAAGAAAAGGATTGCTTGAGCAATCAAGTCTTCCTCAGACCAAACTGCGGAGAGATTTTTTAAACTTGAACCCTAAGATCTAATAAATTTTATTGGCTGCTCAAATATTAAGAAGTATTTGATTTAATGTTTTACATGGGTTTACAAATTAATGCTTTTGACAGTACTCAAATATTCTGATGATAATGAGTCTTTTGAGTTTTCGGCATTCGAACAAGCATGAATTAGTAACTATGGTGATGCAAGAACTAAAATGCTCGTCGTAATTCATTTAATACCTCATTACCCAATTTAGTATAACAAGTCGGAATAAAAGAAGGTTTAAGCTAAAGTTGAAAGCTATGGTACTTCATGGTAAATTGGACTCGGCTGTGACAATCTATTTGATAGAAGACTCTCTAAGATAATGTATAAAGATATACTTCTAGTAATGTACACTACTAACTAGTAATGTAACTAGTAATGTAAAACTTTTTGCTAATGTTGCAAAAAGAATTTTTTTTCTTTCATTTTATTATTTACTTTTGCTTACAAATTTGCATGAGCAACTTCATTGTCAGTTAGTTTCTTTCAGTTTATAAATCCCAAAGTTGTTCTCCAAACTTTTTCTACAAATTAATTATAAGCATCATTCAAACCTAGTTTTGCTGTTTTGGTCTTTCACAAACCTCTGTCGATGCTCTTTTTGCCAACGGATGATTCTTCAACTGTAGCGAATCCTGCGTGGGCGTTATTTGATGATTTCTCCTCATATTCTAATCTGCCTGTAAGGGAAAATTTGTAACCTATATGATGCAATAAAATTTAATTGTTTGTTATTGTGAATTTTAATGGGGTTGCCAATCTTTTGGAAACAAAAGAGTTATTTTTCCTAACCCCGCCCACTAGCTATCACTACGATGCCTAAGGCTGTCTTTATAACAACACTGTTTACAGCATTTTTGTGTTCCCATGGTTAGAGTTAAAACAACCAGCTCTTCTTGTTTCAGGAATCCGGATAAGGCTCGCTTCCTTCTCCATCCTTATCATCATTTATATCAGGTAAGATGAAGGTCTATCCACCCCGTTAAGAATTATAATTACAAAACGCAATGAAAGAAAATAAATATTTGTTATCGTAAAATATAAACAACTTCTACTGATAGTCTCCTCTTTATCAAACACATAATTAAGGTGCCTGGTATCGTCTATGACCTTGTGCAATATGTCAGTTGTGTTTCAGCCGCCAAAAATACTCCGATAATTTGACGCCACAAAAAATAACAAAAATTTTGCGAACTACATTTTCATCGGCACACAAATACAAAACACTGATGCTGCGCTGATATTAAAACCTTATGACCTTAGTCTTAAAGTTAAGAATAGATGTGGTATATATTAATCTTATTTCACAGTGATTTTGATTATTAACGTTAATACTTGACTTATTTCTTTTAATACTTTAATAT
Organism: Acentria ephemerella; assembly: GCA_943193645.1. NCBI lineage: Eukaryota > Metazoa > Arthropoda > Insecta > Lepidoptera > Crambidae > Acentria > Acentria ephemerella. The sequence goes on along the minus strand of OW971886.1, from coordinate 535,339 downwards.
ATTCATTTAATTAATTAAAAATTACTTATGGATACAAAGTTAGCTAGTGTACCTTTCTTAGCCTCCATTAACAAGTGGATCATATCAGGTCTGATGATGTTCTGCGACTCCCGGTCACGCATTGTAGTCATTACCAGTTGCTTGAAGAAGCTTTTGGTGTCATTGTCAAATAAGTTCATTTTAAGCCTCTGTTAAACACAATATAAATATAAGTAGTACAAACTTTATAGGTTACGAAGCGAGGGTTAGACATTTTATTTCATAACAACACAGCTTTTAATGAGTTGTCCTCTAAAAATTCCAAAACCTTATAGAACACTCATCTAAACCAGTTTTATTGAGATATAATGTCAAAATACAAGAAACAGCTATGTCAAATTTCCTAGATCAATTGATCCATGGTCGCAGAACGGCCGTGTTACATTTGAAGACGACTTGTACATTGCATTGCCTCTACTAATCACTGTACATTAATGATTCATTAAAAATAGTACAGTCATATTGCTGAAATGATTTCTGGCTTATTAACTTCAATTTCAAGGTTTCAATGTCTTTTTTTATATTTAAACATTACTTATGTTATACAAATAGATGATGTATGTTATTACGTATATATGCTAACGGCAACCACTGACTCTAGTTCTAAAAATATATTACTGTTATCAAAACCCTACCCAGAGACAAAAAATCTACGGCACATAATACATTGAATAGATAAAAAACTTCATATCGGACACTGTATGAAGGTCACGATGATTCAAGATCACGGTCATATCAACTAAAATGATTGTCATAGACAGTATTACGTGCAATTCAGACTAAATTTTATATACAATTCAGTCTGATTATGACATTGACTATACTAAAGATTTTACGATGCTGTTTGCTTAAAACTATTCATTATCAGAGGCAGTACCATGAGAACCATTGATAAATTTATCATAAGTCAAAATTGAGTTAAATTCCCATAGAATGAGTACTACACAACATATTTGTAATAAGCACAAGAATAATAATATATAATATATAAACACCACACGCAACTGAGATTCAATAAACTCATCAAGTCAATATCAACTCATAAATTTACTAATTTAATTTAAGTATCATGGTTGGCAGTCTGTGGTGATAATTATGGATGTGTAGCAAATATTATATCTCTTCAAAATTAAGTCCATATTCGCAGTCATCTAATTTCACATTAAAAGTATTTAGGACCGAATCTGGAAATTAGGACTCCACAAGAATCGATTTAAAATGTATCTATACACAATCTAGATATATGTGTATGCTCCTACACAATTTGATGTAAGTAAAATAGTGATAGAGCGACTTTTATGTTGAAAGCAAAGCGTCGAGCAGAGGCTCAGTAATAAGAAGTCGTAATTATAAATAGGACATTGTGGTTTAGTGTTCAGATCCGGATCACGTGTGAAAAAACGTGTTACTATTATATCTAGTGATGTCAATAGATGACCATTGACTTCATTGTTATTAAACAAATAAAAACTAAAATAATTAAATACTTAAACTACGATAATACTAAGCAATTATACGATGATTATGATCACTAACATATTGACAGGCATCATAATTAATAGACTCTGTGATAAGATAATACAAAAGATTATACTTATAAGATATCCAAAGCGATTAAAGAAACTGACTGAGATATTGAACTTCTTGCTCATACATGTAAAAGTAATCGTAATAGTAAACATTATTATTATTATTCAGAATAGCACGTGAATTCACTTAATGTAGATTCATAAAATCGGAGCTGTGGTACTAGGTAGGTATTGCAAACTATTTGTTATATGTTACACATACAAGCCACTGAGGTATACAATCTGCTGATAGAGATTCTGATTCTAACCAGTCTGTTATTAAAGTTCTTCTGTTCTTAAATGCCAGTAAAGCCTTACCTTCATTAGGTTAGGAAAGTTGACCATAGCGAAGAACATAAGCATTTGCTTGAAGTTGAAGTTGGATGCTTTCCTACCCATGATGTAAAATTGATTATTCTCCTCGACCAGAGAATCGACCTTCAGACCAAAAGCGCAAGAAGCTATCACGTCGTTTGCGTATCGAGTCGTCATGTCCTTGGAGTCAATGTCAATATAACCTGCTGTAGAAGCAGAAATATACAATTGTGGAGGTAGTTAGCAAAACTTGAATAAAGTTTACGACATTTTTAATATATTCTTAGATATTGCCATTGGGTAACCATTAAGAGGTTTAATAACAATTATACTTACGCTTGGATCCCTTAATCTTGTTCTTCAGCGAATCAACCATCTGGGTCCCTACTTCTACCATGAAAGGAAGCATCATCTTCATTTTAGAGCTGGTAAAAGCCGGACTTAAGGTTGAACGCATGTCTTTCCACTCTTGACCTTAAAGGATTTTCAATAAAGAATCTTTTAAAAAGATATATGATATAACCTGTTCACGCGCAAACTTGCAAGGAGGCTTCGTAGCGAGAGACATGCCGCCTCCTTGAAGTATGGAAGAGCGGCGTGTGACTGTTTTAGAATAAAGCCGAGATTGGCGATCGTCTTTTGTTTCTTTTCTTCTTGTTAACTACTATTTTCTTTTATTTTACAATACCATACTTAAATATTATATTTCATATCTTTTTAATCTATTGTATTATTGTTCGCACGAACATAACCCTTTGTCCTTCACCAACATACCAACACTGATATAGAAAAGACAATATTAATATAGTATGCTTAAAATATGTATATGTATATGATTATTCTTATTTTGTCCCATGAAATAAAGGACAATTTATATGAGTTTTACACTAAGCAGAAGTAACACATTAAATACTTGTAAAATTAATAGTGGCTAACATTTTTAATAAATTTTTATCTCAATAAAAAATCTCACCCTTCAAAGAAAACAGATTTCGGCCGAAGAAGGGGTCTGTCTTCTCGTCAACCATGGTGCGATGGTCGAGGAAGTGTTCGAAGTCTTTTACGGTAACCTTCTTCACTAGTTCGATGTCTGTTATCATAATCATGGGGTTCATAAACTCATACCGCCCTATGAACCTAAGGCAGAAGGGAAAAAAGCATGAAATTAAAAGTATAATCAAGAAATATTTGTCTACAAAATAGAATCATTATTTTCAATAGAAAGAACAGTAAATAACTCCATACCATCTGAGAATAAATGACAAGAGAAACGTAATGATAGCATAAGCAATATGAAAACACTGTCCCACCCGCCTCTACCTTGCCGAGCCATAATGTTCACGCTTCTCTTTAAGGAACATGTTGTACTGGTAAATAATTCAAAGTTATGGAAACAATAAAAAAAATCCCATAATTTTTTATGCTTCTGACTAGACAGTAAATTGTAGACTACGAAGACCAGTCCGAAGTGCTTTTAAATATGAGAAAAAATTTCTTTTTAAAACTTGGTAAAGTATTTGATATGATAAAGAATAACTCTAACAATATCTGAAACTATTTGGACATATAAAATGAAAACACAATATTCCCACCTTCAAAGTAAGCGATATAGATGAATATAAATAACCAGTTTTTATATCACCTTTCATCGGGGAACGTGTCGTAAATCCTCGCGATGTGAGCAGCGAAGTGTTCCTGGCGGAATAAGATCCTAGCCATGTTTCCCAAAACTGGGATCGGCTTGAGATGCATGACGCCATGGCTCTGGAACCTTGAGTAACGCTGCTTTAAATACAGTCCTAGCGCCACGACTAAGGTCAGGCACCATATTATGAGTAACATCATCTGTGGGCAAAAATGTTCACAAAATTTTAGTCTAATTTATCCAGTATATACACAGGTTTACTGCTGCTGTGAAGATTTATGCAAATGATTGTGTTTGGAACATCGGTACGTATAGTCATTTCTGATTTCGTTAAGTTTCAATTCAGTTTGATTACAGCTTAAGATTATTTAAATTTCATTTTAAATACTCTACGCATTCTTATCACATATTTCTGAACTTTGTAGTACCCTTTCTTCATTAAATTTTGTATGATATAGTTTCACTTGGCGGGATTTTGTTATAAATGTTTTCCTCATAAATATTTGACTTGTTTTAGGAAGTCTTTTCTATGTCTAGTATTTAAGCAATTTTTTGAAAAGGTATGTAAGGTATATTAGGGAACATACAAGATATTATCATATATTGAGAAACTAAAATCAAAATATTAATTTCTTTAAATCGATCTCTGAATGTTTGACGTGGCTTGCGTCCGTAAATGGCACACACAGCCCTTCTTTGTAAAATAAAACTATCTTCATTGTCTGCAGTCGTGCCCCACTATATCAAGACATATAACATGACATAATGAAATAGCTAAAGTATACAAGTCTTGCTGTTTTTCTGCATATAAAAACCTGATTTTCTTAACAGCGTAAGCAGTTGAAATTAGTCTTGCAGAGAGGGATGAAATATGAGGATACCATTGCATACTTTAATTCCCAAAAAGACAGTACTTTCAACATATTCAAGTTTTCTTAATTGATTTTAATATGTGTGTTAAACTACCTTACATTTGGATAGGAAAATTTTATGCACTTAGTTCTCTTTGAATTAAGAAATATGTTATTATTTTCAAGCCAGCACACGCTTGAAACGGCATTGCTTACATCTTCATAGTTAATTTTAGTTCTTTTAATTTTAAAAATTAATGAGGTGTGATCTACAAACAACATCCCCTCATACAAACCCTTTGTAAAGTAAGGGCGGTCATGTATATAAATTCAAAAAAGCAATGGCCCTACTATAGATCCCTGAGGAACACCCATATTCATAGGTGCACCGGAAGACGAAGCTTTATTAATCACCACTCTTTGAATTCGATTATTAAAATATGATTAAACAAGCTTCAAAGAATGTATTGATAAAATACAATGATTTTAATTCACCTGGCGGTAAAAAATAGCTAATATTCAAAGTTGTTATGTTTATTAATTGTATTTACATAAAAATATTTCTGTTCAAAGTCAATATTTATTTTAAATCCGCTTTATAATCTACAGCAAGGTCACTGCTATTATTATCATAAACAAATAAAGCCATATCGTTCATTGCTACCTTGTATGTAGTAATTACAAGTTTACGTTTTTTATTGTGTTATTAATAACTCCGATTAGTCTCTTTCTCCTCAACTCAACTTTTCCTTTAATCTACAACTCCTACATACTTTAGAAGGATGTTGTTGCAACCACTTCCACCAATCAAGCTGCACTGACACAACCTTGTGGTTCAAACTCTTCGTTTGTTTCTCTATTATAAAAAGGTCTGTACCCAGAAATAGGACGTGCTGTATTAAGGCCGCTAAAATCTTTTTTTTGCTTTGATTTCCTTAATAATATGATGAAAGGAGGTAAGAAAAATACAAAGAAACTGCTCGATAATTGTTTAGGATTTGCGCTAGTTTGGATTACTCTCAATAGTTGGCGTTCGTTGCAAACAATGTTTGTCGTCGCTTTGAAGAATTACAATCAAATCTTGATTAGATGGTGTGGTACTATTAATAGTGATGGGTTATTAAAAAGAAATAAATGACGTAAGTCACGAAACTAAGTTATTTTTATAGTTTAGTTAGTAAATATAGTATTAAAGTATCAAAAATGACGAAAAACTAAACCCGTATTAAAATTTAATCATGTTTACATTCGGATCTATCTATTTAATACACTTAAATACACCAAATACACCAGTTGTCTTCATGTTTGTTATATAATGAATTAATTAATCGCTCTACGTAATTATTAAGTATTCTAATAATAAAACTGCCAAATACTAAGCTTCAAAGGTTATTTTGTTTAAATAAATAAATTACTTTTTTATCCACTAGTTCATTTGTTTCCGTGTTGTATATATATATATGGATGTTATTTAATTATTTTAAGTTTTGATATTTAGAACGTTGCTTCCTTTTCATGCAATATATAAGAAGAATATATAAAAGGAATCTTTTGTTATTAAATATAACTGTTTAATTAAAATATTACATCATTTTAATCATGGTAATGAAAACACATGTTTAGGGAAAATTATACCTGCCTTAGAAGATTGATTGTATACCTACATCCTTGAGTCGCTAAAAATACGCTTATATCAAAATGATTGAGACGATTACAAGCCTAATAAACTATAATTTAAAATGTTGCTATAACATTATATATCCAAGTGTCTATCTACAAAAAAACAATATAACCTTATTTTCGAGGATATTTCTTTATAATCAACAAATAATTATTATTTTGTTCCTGCTGACATGTTTCATCGAAAACAAATATGGAAAGGATTACTTACTAAAATATAATTATGAAATATTACATTTTTCGAAAATTTTGACTTAAACACAAAGATCCAATCCGTTAAACTTAACGTCCTCACAATGCGTTAGTACTATAGTGAGTATAGCAAACCTGCCACTATACTATGCACAGATACTTACAATATTTGTTTATAAAACTAATAACACACGTTTTTGCACTAAACTTTACTAAGAATCTGGTATCACGACCTTCCTCGTTGCCAGAGGAGTTAACTCTGCAAGTACGCAATAGACAGGTTCACATATATATGTATAATTATTTACTAACAACTGTGACCATATATGGAATCATTCAAAGAGCTGTGATAAACAATAAAATGTGTAAACGTAATGCCAAGTCGTGTTAATAATTTTAAACGGAATTAAGACCAAATACCTTACTTTAAGAGTTTAATTCCCTGTTGATATATTTATCCGTCGAATTTGGTTTTGGTAGAGCTTTTTCTGTGATGGCTAACACCATCTTACCTTACCTTGAGTCTGCGGCAACTTACAGACCTGCGGACTTAGGTAACATGACGTTAGATGGCTATTATGTATAATGATATAGTGATGCGAATGAGCAGAAGATCAGTTTTCACACCAGAGACACCTGACGCATGTAACGACTTTAGGACATAAGCGATGTTAATGAAAACGTAATGAAATAATAATGCTGGCGCTTGTAACACCGTGGCTTGGGATCACTGCGCACGAGCTGGCTAAGCGTTACGTTGATGGAATAAAGTCAAAGTCAAAGTCAAAATATATTTATTTAAATTGACTCATTTACTAAGTTCTTTTACATCGTCATAACAGGGAATATATATGAGAAAAATAAACAAATGTAATTAAAGGTAATAGAGATAAATTTAATTGGGTTTTAACCGGGTATTTAGAAATTGTCACAGTTATATAATTTAAAGATGTACTAAATAAATTGAAGCATTGTCTTCAATTTATTTAGTACATCTTCGTAATCCCAGCACAATGTTTCCTAAATGATCTATCTCGACCTTAAACTTTTACTTCGATCGCAGTTAAGTCAGAATCAAGTAATATTGGGAGAGTTTAGTAATTCAGTACTAAATAAAATTAATAAGACTTGGCCGACTCACTGCCGTGCCCGCACTCAAGATAACGCCAATCGCGAATAATTTTGTGCAATATCAATGAAAGCTTTTACGGGTAATATTATGAAATAATTTTTATTAATTATTTTTATACTATTTACACGTAGAAGGTACATGAATTGTTATCCAATTGAAAAAGAAATGCTACTGTCTATGAAAGATAACTATGAAAGATTTCAACTCAGAAAATATGTCGGATGCACTCAGGTGCAGTGTTACAATTTCAGTTTTTTTATAAGTTGGATCAATGGGATAGCAAAGGGTTATTTAGCCCTTAAACTTATAGTAGTAGTGTACTTATTTCTAAAAAAAACTTTTAAATTATAATATTGTTTTTATTCACCAGTTAATGTTTTAATGTAGGATAGGATATATTAAATTTTATAATGGAGTTTTGAAATATATTAATATTGCATTCCAATTAAGTCATTTTGTTTTTTGTTCGACACTTATCAAGTTAGTATGGATTTTGACGAAGTAAAAGTATGATTAGCGCCATCTCTTTCATTTAACTAGAACTAAGGAAGGAAAAGCAATCATTTACTCTGCTCAAAGCATAATATTGTCTTTGTTTTGTAACGAAAAAGCACAGAATAAACAGCAGCATGTTATGCTTCACTAATACTAGATAGCGTTAAAACAAAATTTGTACTTACGTATTTAATTCCTGTGTTAGGCTTCTTAAAAGAAAAGAAAACCCTTATAAATAAGTCCTATTCCTCTTCTTCACCTTCTTATATATAAAAATATAGAGCTGTTCATCTCGCTAAAACTCAAAAGCTCGACATATTTGAATATTTTTTATTTTATTTTAATCGGTTAAGCTTAGAAGTTGTTTTAAATCCTAATTTCTCATATATGTAGTTCGGATAATTTTTGATAGATGGCAGTAGTGGTAGAATTTGGTAGTAACAAAGTTCACAGGGTCAACTATTAGTGTATAGTAATAAATAAAGACTTGACAAAAAATTTAAAGGTACCCGCATATTACGCGACATGAACGCTCAGATTACGCTTGCTATACATTTTTAAATTCAGCAGAATAACATTATCTGATAAAACGCAGTGTGTAGGTATATTTTACTTTATACGTAGTTAGCAGTCAGTTATTATGTTAAACAACCGGTATACTTGGCGTTAAAGTCGTAGATGTATGTATACAATAATCCTACGGGTCGTGCTCCTAATTTTTATCATTATAACTGCGTAAGATTTGAATCTCAGTGTAAACAAAAATAAATTGTGTCGTTCAATAATAAAAACAGATTTTCTTTAGCAAATATCAGTTTTAAGACTTTTCAACTGTTAACACATACAAAAAAATACATACTGTGACACATAGAGCCCCCTTCTTTGTTGAAGTCGGTTAATGATAATAGATTTACTATGACTGATATTTTTGATTAAATTTTGCTTTAAATAAAAAATAATTTTGCTCAAAACTCCATAATAGAAATATTTATTACGTATTTCGCTCCCTTACGCGGCCATCTTAAGCCCTGTTAGTTATTTGCCTGTCCGCTGACATTAGCACTCATGCGCAATAGAAAGTATTGGCCCCTATTCTGTAGTGTACGAACTAAATTAAATTTAAGTTCAACACTACCCTTTCAATACAACACAACCAAAAAAGATAGATGATCTGTGACGTCATTTGACGTTTTTAAAATGGCGATTGTTAAGCGTTTCTTCGTTATATTAAAAATCCAAAATCTTGTTAATGTCCGTCACCTACTCCATTTATTTCCATTAACAACATTAAGCTGTAACAGTCAAGCCTATACTTTAAGTATTAGTATATAGTATAAACGTTTATATACTTACATATATATTACTAACAACCTAACATAAATATTGTGTTTGTTGCAGACCACGGGATTGCCACAAAAGTTACAATAATACAATTAAATCAAATCTATATTATACTCATGAGTAGTTACTACATGACACTGGCAAGAATTGTCTAAGCCTTCGACAAGTTGCCATAGAAAAATAACGCGTATCATAATTATTTTAAACATGCTAATTAAAATAAGTCAAAAGTATATGGATCGTCTAAGTATCAACTTGAGGTTCCTTTGAGTCATTCTATGCTTTCTTAATAAATTGATTCAGATTTAAACTTGTTCTTTGGCTTCAGTCTAAAAAAACCGCCAGGTCGTTCCGTTGCGCATACAGAATGCTGTGACAACTTGTTGAACACCAAAATGGAAGAAATTACACTCAAACATAAGGTATGTCATTTTATTATTTATGGATCTATTTAACAAATCGATCTTACACTACCTTGTTTCTGTTCTAGTACCATTGCCTATAATAGGTTTTATGGAGAATCATTTTCTTAATTCTGGACCTCCATTTTTCAAATTATTACCTGATATGAAAACAATAAAATGGATCTTAAATATCTAGAAATTCGAATCCAATTTCCTTTGAAACAAATCAATATATGTTTAATATCTTTACGTAGAATCAATACTGTATTGTGTAAAATGCTATTATATTTAATGGGAGTTAAAGAAATTCATTAATCTTGTCTTCTATTAATTTAAATTCCATCTGGATTTATCTGAATACATCCGCGACGATTTTGTCTCTATAATCTAGAGTTTAAGATTATATCATGTGTGAAATAAACAACAAAGATTCACATACATAAATCTTATATTTTTCTTCTTAAATCACATAAAAATCAGAAATAATACAATATAATTCTTTACTTACATTGCACGTTAAACAACATATTGTACTTATGCTAAAATGGTTTTTTCAAATAATAAATTCTTGTCAAAGTATATACTTATACACGGATAACAAAGGTATATAATTCTATATATTAAACTAACTTTGAAATATAATATAGGTAAAGAAATTAGATACGTATATACAAATGCCATTTCTAAACCTAGTATATATTAAGAGTAGATAAAGAAATGAACTATAAAGGAATTCAAATATCGACTGAACGTCAGCGGTTTAAATAAATAAAACATTATGTAAGAAGGATATATAGCGAAAAAATAACTAATCGATTTCTTTGCCGAATATTAAATATTGAAACGTCTCATGTGCACGCTCAGTCAATATGTAATCAACCTACGAGTTCGATTTCGTTTTAAATTTTTAAATTTGGAACATAATGGCGACGATATAATTCAAACGTTAATATATACTATAAATATTACACGTAATAATACATTTTTGTACAGTTTTGCATTATTAATACAAATAATACCTTCAATATTAATGTTGCGTGTTCCAATAACAGTAAATATTTTAATTGCGTTTATAAATTAATTTACTTATGTTTATCATTTTTCTATGTTAGTCTTCATATTACTATAGGTCTAGAAATGGTATTTATTTAAAGTTATATATAAAACAAATTGAATAATTTTTGGCACATATTTTATACACATTTAGACAGTATCAGAATGCACCAAATACAATTATAATTGAAACACGTTACATATAAATTCGATTATTATTACGTTGTTACAAAGACAAAGTGTAAGCCTTATATCTGTTAATGAATTTTCGGATACATTTTGTCATTAAAAATTTTGAATACAAAAATATTTGTGTGGTTTTCAACTGTCTTTAGGATCTATGCAGAGAGCATACTGCGGAACGTCACCTAGCAGAAACTGTTTTTAAGCTCTATTGCTTATTCGCTTAACTGCTTTTTAGATCGCCGACAGCGAGCAGATATTGCGTTTAAAATGCGAGCACACGGCTATCTTACAGTTTGCATGTTACTATGGACCTCTTACATAGACCCTGAGCGAATCCGATTAAAGATATATTACTTATGCTCCCACAAATTGTTTTCAAATAGCTACATGGACATTAAACGTCAATTAACAATAATTACGTATATACTTTAATCGTTGTATATTAAGACACAACTTTGTACTGAGTTTGTAGACATTTTGTGATTTTTATTTTTTAAAAGAACTAATACATGTCTGCACAGGCCTTGTATGTAATAAATTATATAAATATTATATATTATAGTATTAATTGGTAACTATAGGCCACGACACGACGTGACAAGAAATAAACACAGTTTAAATTTTAAAAAAAATATGCAATAAAAAAAGGTTGACAACAATTTTTAAAAACATATAACATAAACATTTTTATAAAAAATATATAAAAGGATTTTTATATAATTACTTTGAACACTTTAGGTAGGATTTAATATATTCATTTATTGTCGTGTGTGTCATGAGTTAACATAATATGATTCAGAAAAGCTTCCAAATATGGTTATATTTTCATTATGTCATCGTTTTTAAACAGACCTGTGGAGTGAATATGATTCAATACGTGTATGACAACATATATATTTATTATATGTACTTTAATATATACTTCTAGTACTGGCCATAACCAGTATAAGATTTAGCTAACGTTAAATAATATTAACATAGTAAGTACTTAACTCTCAAATTATTATCATTATTTAAACTAAATAACTATTTAGTTCGAAATAACTAATAAGTATTAATATGAGCAGGAAGATGGACTCGTCACTATGTACAGAAAAGAAAACTTTACTTTTATCTTACATCACAGCAATCGCCTGAGAGACTCGAAACTTAATACTAGAACTACTTTAAATTTGTCAAAAATTACAATATTATTTTTTTAATTATTTTTTAATAAACCTTAATAAAAAAAACAACATTTTGTCGAAACTAATCTTTGGCCTCAGATCTTCTGTCTTGTCATTTTGTGTTATTGCACCTTTGCGCCAAACAACTTATAAATATATTTAAATAGCTAACACTGAGTCTGAGAGAATTGATCAAACTGACGTTTAATCCTTTAATGGAGATAACGTCTCTTTATCCTATAAAATCGATGATGAAAAAATGAATGAATATAATCTTATAACTCTTAAGTACGTTCAACAAATAAGTAATACGTATGGCATCTTCGACTACGCTAAAGTTATGTGTAATGAAGTTAAAAACTTAGAAGTAATAGTTATAAATTACATTGGAATGTTCAAATGTTTGTTCTAGTAGTAACTAGTGTCTAGTTTCCTTCTTGTGGTAACAACAATCAAAAACATTTAAAATACTTTATCAAAAATTCGTAGTGTCGCCTCAAACGGGGGTTTGGACGTGCGAAATCTCAACGAGACCATATCGCGACAAATACATAAAAATCACCTATAAAATAATATGGACACTTCAACAACCGTTAATTGACGGGATAGTTCACCATCCAACAACTATTCATAATTGTCAACATACACGAGTACAACCATTAACTATGCCGAGCAGAACATTGAGCTTACCATTCCTAATCACATCCATAACACTTCTGGAAACACCTATCTAATGAATGAACCCTTTCAAGTGATCTAACAGTACACAATCAATCGCGTTCCACTCTCAGATTATACAGTGAATTTTTACTTCTTCTAAATATGTTACAGATTATCTAAGAGCTTCAAAATTTAGGAGCAAGCTCTTTCGAAATGCTTCTTACAGAGAAAACTTAAATGATTACTTAGTTTATATATTATCCAGTTTCCTTAAAAGCAATCATAACGAAAATCCATATTTTCTTAAAGATTCTGAATATAGTGCATGTTCAAAGAATTCTTCTCGATACTTCTGTTCCGTTACTTTTTTACAACCTACGAATACAACATTCGTAATAGCAATAGCAATATCCTTAGCATTGTGCACAAGGGTTTCAACAATTGTCTAACCTACGACTCAATGTAAACTAGGAGTATGTGATGTCGTTGACGTCTGATTCTGACTTGATCTTCACAACGTTTGCGTTGGCCGTGGTTATGTCAGGGCCCTTGGGTCCGAACTGGTAGACCAGGCGGGCGGTGGGAACGGACACAAGCACCGATTGCCTGTAGTGATACCTCATTGCGCGGCTGAACTTCTCAAAGGTCATATTGTCATTCTGCTTCATCTTCCCCCAAAGTTTTGCCACTTCGTCAGGTTTGATAAATCTGAAATCAAAAGAAAAACAAACTTTAAATAATGTGATTTTAACTGAAAGACCTCTTTGAACTTATTTGCTATATAATTACGCATTACTTTTATGAGTTTCATCATTACTTGTTTCTGATAAACGATAAAGTTTATTAGCTTTGATTAAGAAATTGTTAGGTACAAGTAACTATGTATCCATAAACAAATTATTATGTAAATTGTGTTAATCAGTTGTCAATTGAAATAATTTATCCTTTTGTCTGTACTGTTTAACTGTATCGTGTAAAATATGCAAGTTAACTAATTACAAATGACCAATGTCGTCAACTGATTACCCTCGGTAGCAATGTGGGTCGCAACGTGCTGTGAGCAAAGTAAACAATGATATTGTACCTGTTGATAATATCTGTGGCAATTTCAGTCTATATGAGTCTTGTTTCGCTAAAATACCTATTGTTCAGGGTTTACAATAATATTCTGAAGTATTTATTCTTAAAAATATCAATTCTTTTGATCAATGGCTAGAAATACACACATAACAACATACACACCATACAGTAAAACGTGATTGAAAAAATATTATTTGAGGTATCTCAGAAATTACATAAGCTTTATCAATTTATAAACAATTACAGAGTCAAGTTCAACTGGAAATACTAATAATGTAGATCCTCGTGCGAGTTGTTCATTAAATGGATTCTTCGCCTTTATGGAAGGAGTAAATGTGTATATAGGTACTACAATGTCTACATCTGTGTCAAGTTCTGATGTAAAATGTCCAGCTAATTCTGATCGGAGTCAAGGCTGACTTGTCGCAGTCATTACCAAGCTCGGGCCGCGGCCAGAGGATCTACGGCGTAATGTAATACACTTTATGACAACAGCTTATTGAAGCGTTCATAGCCTTGACGAAGTTATAGATAATAAATAAATAATTATGAATACAACGCAGTGTATATTATAATTTTAAAAATGCACATGATGCTGGGTTTTTTTAATTCATTAAATCGTCAGACATCATCGTCATATAAATAATTAATCATCAATAATATTTTACGAAGCACTTGAAATATGATGTTATCGTACACTGCGTATTGTGAAATCCACTCAGCTGCATTAGATGATCATAAAAACTTCTTGGCAATGGCATTGGCTATACATAGCGTGTCTGTCTCCATTTTTTCTATAGCCTCATCTTTGATAATTATCTTTTTTATATTTGCCATTGGACATTCTGATCTATTGCTGGAGTGGACCTTCGATGTCTTCGTGCGGGTAAGTGGTTCCGAGTGATCTGATCTGATTAAAATTGTTTAAATGATTGAAAACATTGTGTAGCCATAAAGAAAAACTATCGACCATGTTTATATTAGAGTATATCTCTCTAAACTACCATGCATTATAAATTAAATGGAGTGCTCAGTAAACAAAGCCTTTTGCTGCGCTTGAAATATTCCAAATATGCACTTGTTTGCAGCGAGTAACCTTTTGACAATATTGTCATGTGTGTCTCGTCGATCATTAACCTTCCGAGCGTGATTCACGAATTTGGATGCCTGGTGCGTGTGCGCGAGGCCGAGCTATGGCCTTGCCTTGTATCGAACATCAGCGGGCCAAGGATCTGATAGCACTACGTGAGCCGAATTCTAACTCAGAGTGAAATTGTAACAAGCTGTACTTAGGGCAGATATACCTTAGCATGAATTATTTTTCATAACATTGTTCATTGTTATTATTTGGAATACTAAAACTGGGTTTATTAATAAAAGCTGCATCTCTGGTAATCAGTATACCTGTTCCATGAATTGGATAATTGATAACTTTCGTTGTGTTAACTCCTTCATTAAAAGTCGTGTTGAGAACTTTCTTACGAGATTATTTAGACCTAATTATTCCACACAATCCAGGACTGACTTGGCAACATCCTCATCTTTGGAAACTGAATTCTGTGATCACCTTGGATAATACTAGTTGTGTCAAGGTTTCTACGTGATGAGAATCAGAAAATCATAAAATGTAATTCTGGCATTCCTGCTTATTCATTTAGCTTCTGTCATTTGTGTATCATTTAGGGTTTAAACTCTGAACTATCATAACATAATATCAGAAATCTAAACTGATTCAGCATTGGATCGGCTCATTGGAAAGAGACTTGTCCCTTTTGTTCCCTTAGCCAAATATAGCTGTGCTATGGTACTTTAAGGTATTATTTTTAATCTAAATGGCAGTCATATATTGAATGGTTATTAAAAAACAAACTTTACAATGTTGTCGATATGAACGTAACTTGAAATGGGTTTCCATATTCAGTATGATGAACATTATTGGCGTCTTATATAGTCAATGTTAGGAGAATTTTATAGTTTTTATTATTATACAGTATTTTACATAAGGTTATTGGAAGAAGGTCCTTCTAATAGCATTGAAAAAAATAATTAAAATAAATTTATTTCAATGCTATTAGAAGTAGTTTGAGAAATTGTTGAGCAAATACCAAAAAAAGGACCAACCAACCTTTACTGAATTTGATTCAATACTTTAAAAAAAATATTTAAATAAACATAGAAATATATTAAGTATATATTATAAAACAAACTATAGAATACTATATTTATCATATAACCAGTAATTTGCATTTATTGAGAGCATAGAGACAATTTTCTGAAAACAATCGTCATTTAAAGTATTTATAATATTAGTATTCTAAATGTCTTTGAGCCTGGTCTCTCCAACGGCCTAGATGTTGTCAAAACTTTGACAAATATACTTGGTACTTGGCAAGCTTCCTACAAAACCTTTGATATAACCGACATGCATTATAATGTAAAGCTTTGTGTAGATATAAAACAGTTGATGTGAGAAAATTGGTATTTTAAGTTTTTATTTGGAGTTATTAGCCTAGAACTATCAGTTGTCCTATTATTAACAATCCAAAAGCGGTCTTAGGATCTTCAGTGTTGTAAGGAGACGTATCTGACAATTGTACAAATCCAAAATGAGAAAAATACCGGTCCCTTGCCGCTTTATCAATAAAGAAGGTATTATTATGTTAATCATCGAAGACCTTAGTAATATGAAACCAATAGTTAGGCGTTAGTGTTGCTATAGTCATCATAATTCTTCAGTAAAACCTTCAATTGCGGTAATTACCGTCAATGATGAGGTCGTCATAAAATGGAGATTAGAATATTCCAGTAACTGAGGTTGTCTGATTGCGTCAGGTTCTGTTTTCAATTAGTTGGATACTATCACCATCACTTAGGTACAGCGTATCCTTGTTTACCGCTCTTTATATCTATAAAATTAGTAAGACATATTCATATGCTCATTGCGACCAGTTCTTCAAAGAATATATTGTTCTTTCTGTCAAATTGGTTGATACATTGCCTGGCTTGATACTTCAAAGAGATGGTCAGAACTTGTCTTTGCAATTCTTTGAATGTGTGGGTGGACTTTGTCTCTTTTTGGCTATTTGGATGTTTATGTAGCTTTCCTTGTCTGCGAACGTTAATTTGATATGTGGACGAAACACATTGCTAAATGTTTCATCTAAAATAAAGATATTTCTTGTAAATCTATTTGCAAAAATAAATGATTTGATTTTGATAATGTTGTAATTTGACGACCTTCTCAAAGAATACTATAAAACTTTTGTGCTAAGTCGTATAATAAATATATATGAAAGTTCTAGAATAATATTACGATGGATGACCTATATCACTATATACTATTTACCTTAATTTTATATACTGTACTGTGGCTGTCTACAAGTATATGCTTTCAACAAATCTTTTCAATATATTTTTTGTGTATATCTTTCAACTTTAATATTTCTAGATAAACACATAAAATTTTACTGTAATAATAACATAAGGTCTAGTTTGTCCTAATAATTAAAGTTGTCAGGTTATATGTGACGATGTATGGTAGTTTCGTTTATACCCAAACCAGTTTAGCCGACAGTCCGAGCCTCCATTCGCGAATATCGTTTCTTACGATGTAATGATTTGGAGGTCATTAAATAATATGAGAAGCAAGTTATATTTTTGTCGAAGAATAACACAAAGTTATATATTGTATACATTTTGTTAACAACTTTAGCTTTTGTTAACGTTGTCACACTAAACATTTTTATGGCGAAACACGTTGTGTTTTAAGAACATTAAAGAGTAATAAAGAACTAAAATAAGAACCTAATACTATAGCTTACTAATGCAATGTATTGTCATATTAAAGGACCCATCAACTAGTGAGTTCTTGTTAATTTTGTCTCTATGAGCTGTATCAATAAGCAGACTCTTTGATCGTCAGTTCTCTTTATCCCGATCACTGAAGTCCTTCCAGAAGCAAGCACTCATTTTCTGCTTTCTCTCTTTACTAGTTTTAAATATTAGTTTCTTAGATTAAATTAGTTAGTATGTTATTTATAATATATTTTTCCTTGTATGCAATGTATTTGAGTTATGCATTAGTTAGTGTGTCTTAAAGACCCATCTTATTAAAATAGTTAAAATAAACTGACCTACCGCACGTATCACAAAAGTATCGTTTAATAAATTATCTGCAGCGCAAGCGCACCTTTAGTGTGCCTTCCGATTATTGTCAAACATGTTTTTATACTTGTAATGCTGTGTTCTTAGTCAAACCGAGCATATACAGTTACCAGTATATGTTACATAATCATTGATGGTATAATACTAAAATGGCCGCTGTATGTGGAGACTGTTTGACATTAAATGTTTGGCGTTGCTTTCGTTTTGACAACGATTAAGATATTTACGTCATTAATCCCTATGACACTTCCTTGTACATTTTAGTTGGTCTAACTAAGGTCCATGATAACATAAAAGTTGAATTGAGAAGTGAAACTAGTTTCGAACATACTTTAGTTCTGAATTAGTAAATTAATTGATTTACAAAACGTTTCAAAGCACTTCTGTTTGGTTTAAACCCGAGGAAGAATTAATGAATAAACAATTTGTTCCTATACTTTATGTCTGTAACAGAAAGCTCTTTTTGACCGACTTAAAAAATGATGAGGTTCTCAATTCATCTGTCATTGTTGTATGTTTCTTACGCAATTTCTCTGTCAATTTTCAAAATTCTTTTTTTCATTCGACACAGTAAACTCATCAGGATCTCATGATGGGATCCCAGGGCAATCAGGGCAAACCAAATTTTTATGGCACATGATTTTTTCTAAAGCTATTTGAGTAATTTTCAACCGACGAAAATCGGACAGACAAGTTAACAATGCTGATGTTCACCAAACTAACTAAAGTTAAAAGTACCTTAATACTGCAAATTATATTTAAAAAAAAATTATAATAAAACTAAAAACCATCTAAAAAGGCAATAATAATTCAATGTAAGGAGTTTTATCATTAAATATAATATTTTATATAGAAAGTGAAGCTCTGACTCCAAAACAAAAATATTAAATTTGAAATAATTTTGTCTTTTCAATGTATTAAAGTCGGTTGTTAACTTGTAACTTTATGATGTTAGTAATCGCGTCCTAGATACACCACTCGCGCGCGCCGTCCGGTCCTCTACCGTAGGTACATTTAGTCAGACTGATAAGGGAGGCCGGTGAATAATACTGCTTGTTAGATAACTTTTTTCTAAGCAGCTCGATTCTAAATACAAACTTTTATGAAGATATGCCAAAAAATGGCCGCATAAACTTAAACTCCTATCAAAAGTAGAGTATAATGAAAGAATAACGCATATTTACATTAGTTTTAAACAAATAATGTGTATTTCAAAGCTAGCTGTTAGAGCGTGGAATTGTTTAACGGCACACGTATTCTCTTCTACATTAAGCACGGGTTCCTTTAAAAGACGCGTGAAAAAGCACTTTTTGAGGTGGCTAGATCAGTATGCATGTTGCACCAGCTATCCTCACATATAAACTCGTCTGCTTATCATCAGGTGGTGTCGAGTCATTCGCTAGTCGAGTCAAGTTTTCCTTTGAATTTTAAACTTGAAAGTTTCGCTCAGATACATACAGTTGTACACACGTTCGACGCGGCATTTTAATATGGATGTCAATAACTTTGCCGCTCATGATGTGTCAGTTGGTAAACAGATACGTGACGAGAATCATAGCCATTAAATTTCAGCGCTAAGAGATAATAAAAGAACCTGATCGGGGTATCCCCTCTACCAATGACTTGGTAACCCCCAAATGTATAAACAAAACATTAACGTTCTTATCTTTAACATGAAATGATGAACTACGGCTAAATATAACTTAGTTATCTATTTCTCACTGAATGTAACTAATCAGTAACCCTGTTACGTAACACTAACCTTTTTCGAATATTATCTATTGAATTTGATGATAAATGTATATCCATTGCTGGGCTGTTAAAGACCTTCAGCTATAGTGACACTTAATGTGAATTGAATATCAAATCGAAAGTGTTTGCTATCGCTATCATAGATAGAAAATAAAGGTGTGGAGGAGTAAAGTAACTCCAAACTCAAGCGGTATCTGTCAAAATTTATGCGTCGAAAGGAAATTATTATAAAGTAATTTAATACATTTATTATTTATTGAATATTTAACTTTAATCTCAAATTAACATCGCGCTGTGATATAAAACTGGAACATAGTTCAATTGAAATTTGAAAATAGAACAATTTGACAGCTGTCAGTTGAAATCGTTAAGTTTTACTTTCAACCAGCTCCTCAGCCGACTTCATACCTGCTTTCCGAGTATGCGTAATACATTTTCAGAATCATTTATGTAGTAACACTGCCTTTTCTATTTTGCCGTAAACCAGATAAATTCTGACCTTAATAACGGAATGTCAACATATTAGTAATTTTTCACCAGGCCGACCACCTTAATATAAGTAAAAAAGTAAATTTTGAAATGAACTCAATGAATCAGTAAACAATATTAAGTCGTAAAAATGTTCATAAATGCTGATCTTTTTTATCTATTCAGTTTATTTAATACTTCTTACCTCCGTTTTGTTCAACAACAAATAAATATATGACAAATGTCTGTGTGACATTTACAGTTGCCTAACAGAATTACTAAATTAGTCACTAGTTACCCTTATCACTGTAATAAATATTAAACTACAGTATTTATTAAGGGCCCGTTTTTTAAATTCCGCTCGCATACGTAAATCACTTACTAGGTATTCGTGACAAACAAACCGGGGCTCCTCTGTTGTTTGTTTTTAAATCTATTCAAACGTCAAGAGGTTTAAATAACTTTTGTTTTGTCGCTTTAAGCATGTAAGTTAGTTCTCTACCAGAAATCCAAATACGAGAAAAAAACGTGTATGTTTTTTCTTTACGCACGAGTTTTTCTCGTTTATTAACTTAAATCAATTTCTGCCTAATTCGAAGTACAAGTTATTTTTACGCGGCCTTGAGTGTAAGTTTAAACGTGTACAGGTATATTAACAGCTAATTATACTTAAGCCGGTATAATTACTCAGTTATACTTACACGCTGGTACAAGTTAGAATCTTAATCAATTCAAATAACTGGAACGTTATTTTTTTAAATTTAACTTAATAGTTTTGATGATTCTAACTTTGAGATTACATTAAAAATTTGGGTTCACTTAAAAAGAATATATAAAATAGAAAAAATGGAATTCTAGTACATTAGTTTTAAAGTCAAAGTCAAAATATATTATTCAACTTATTGAAAGTCAATCTAAGCCATCTGTTCGTAAATCTACCGGGGTTATTGTCCTGTGAAGAACAGTAACAATAAGCAGGATAACGTTACTAGACATCTTAATTTAAGTCACAACACGAGCAAATACCACAAAATCTTATTAAGTCCGTCAAAAACACTTGACTCATAATTTACGGAATGGAAATGTTTCGTGTATGCATTGTTCAACTTATTAGCAAACCTCACGGCGAACTGAACCTCACTTTGTGTACGCAACTTTATTATGACGTCAAGAGTCAAGTTGATTTTATAAAAAGTTTTTCTTAGAAACCACGCGCCGGCGCCGGCGCAGCAGTTGGTTCATACTTTAGTCGGCCTTTTTAGCGCTTGCGTCACTACATAATATCCGAAATATTACTTGCAACCAGTTGTTTTCTTTATTAACCTTACGTATTGAATGTGAAAGCTAACGTTGACAGATTTATAAACTAAAGGTTTAACTTTTTTAATATTGTTAAATAATGATACGATTTATCACAATCACGATATAAAATCGATTTTAGATAAAATATTTTTTACTAGAGAGTAATTCAATTTGAAATCTATTTCGTTTGTTTTTGGTGTTACTATTCATTGTATTTGGTTCATAGACACTACTATTAAAACAATAATCTCTAAATCAAGATATTCCCTTCATACACTTAACATGTTGCGTCTATAACACAAGTGACGTCAACGACTGTTAGAACTTTAAAGTTAAACGTAAACAAAAACCTATTTTGTATTTTAATTGATTCATTGCAGAATGAGGCCGCGCGTCAGGTGTTTTTTCGTATTTCTTATGACAAATACACGCGTTGGTTGTAACAACTACCAAGGTTTAACAACTCGTAGATGTGTACAATAAATAAATAGGTTTACCAGTTACAACCAAGCACTTTTCTCGGTTAAAGCTAAAAATGTAAGTCGAATATTTGTCAGTGCTTTTTACTACGGGCTTTGATCGAAACTAGCTTTGACTATTTTCGTCAGTCTAGTATTATTAGTTATGTATATGGTAACTACATATCAAACACTCACTACGCGTTAAGTACTAGATAATATAAAAATTGATAAAACGAATTATTGCCGATTTTAAAAACAAGGAAATTGGTTAAAAAGAAATGTTTCACTGCAACATGTAGACTTTTTATCTGACTAATTGTTATAATAATTTATTTAAAATTTACCTTAAATATAGGTAAATTATTAGTTAATTTGATTAGTTCTAGGAACCAGTATTATTTACTGTTAAATTAGTTTAATTGATATTTTACTGATATCAATGGATGATTACGTATTGCTTACAAGCAACAAGATAGTAGATATATATTAGTAACTTTTAAGAAAACGTTTGAATTTCTTATCACAAATATCGCATTTAAAAGACGGTCTTTGTACAATTTTATATGAATACAAATTTTAAAAGCATTAAAATTTTAGTTTAATGAAAATTTTAATTTCAATCGTCGTTTAGAAATGATAGTTTAATGACTGTCATTGGTTTTTCAATCGTCTTTCTGCAATAGTTTTAGAACTCACTTAACAATGGCTGGGACATTGACACTTAAATAACGACCAATCAGATTGCTTCAAATTATGAAATTCATTGCTAGTTTCGCATATAAAATTTAAATTTGGAAGTGTAAGTAAAATATTACTTATGTCTATTAAGTAATTCATATAGGTTCGTCTTTTTTAAAATACAATTTAATAAGAAAGTCTTTTGAATAGCATTGTCTATACAATGAAGAATAATCAATAGGTAATATATCTACCAAGTATTGTGTTTAGAAGTATTTAATTATCTTTAAATTATCAGTAGATTTTTTAATATCTAACTATAAATATTGATATTACATTTGCCAATAAGGCGAATCATATTTGTATTTGTATTATACAAATGTCTATGATTTAATATATTAATAACAGATTAACAGAGATATTTTTTATACACTCCGCCAGCCAATATAAAGTCACGTGTCCATTCAAAAATTCACTATTGCACCGCTTTATAACTCGTCACACCACGTCACATCTCTATATAATTCTGTTAATATGACGTTGTATCTGTGTGAGTTTGCTATAGAGATTTTCCTCAGACTATCTCTCTCGAATGTACTGAGGCGGGCGAGACAACGCGTTAATTGCTATGATACGGTATTTATATCTCACTCGGTTATAAAGGTGTGTCACAGATGGACTAAGAGTATTTTTCATAGTAATTATGTGATATGACCAATGTTTGTATTTAAAAATAAACTTTAAGTCAATATTTTACAACAACATCGAAAGCAACGCAGTTAAGGTCCTCATGTGTTTCTGAGGTAGAATCTAATGATGCTTCGTAAACATTTTTAAATATAGTAAATAAACAAAACGGCGTCATCGGAACAGGTATATTTAGTTATTAAAAAAATTCTTTGCATTCAACATACTCGACTCAGTCATTTAAATTAATTACGATATAATGTATTTTTAATGATAAATGATCTCTACATAATATAGCTTCTTTGAAATTTAGTGGATTTGTATTTCATAACCCCATTAAACCTCGTGACATGTAAACAGCATAGGTGGAAAATTTGAATGTCGGCGTATCACTTTACTGTGAACATGTTACGTGACAATGTGTTAGTAAACATTAAACTGCGTAGCTTAATTAATTTCGATTCGTCTATCAGAACGTATCCTATACAGGGTGTAATAAAATATAATCAAGTGTTTATAGATTTATTTATAAATGTAATCCCTCAAATCCTAGCATAAACAACTTCATGTTCGTTTTATAAACACTTCCTACTTACTTTTGTTTACAGACATGATGACGTCATAAAATCTATTTTGTAATATTTGCAGACTCCACTCTCTGACCACTGAGTAAAGATATTTATTCCTATACGCTATCTGAGTACTTAATTATATTATAGTACAGAAAGGTGAGTAATTTCGTTTGTTACGCTGTAACAAATCAAACATTCTTTCTATATTGTATATAAAATGTGTAAATTAAAACTCATTTTATATAAATAACAGTGTACTTTTTAATTCAAATAAGGATTGTCGTTAA
Organism: Acentria ephemerella; assembly: GCA_943193645.1. NCBI lineage: Eukaryota > Metazoa > Arthropoda > Insecta > Lepidoptera > Crambidae > Acentria > Acentria ephemerella. Next base: position 511,161 of record OW971886.1, on the reverse strand, counting down.
TTGGCAATAAGTAAAAATGTTGGTGTTTTACTATCTCAAGCTTTACAAATTGAAGATTAAATTTAACGGAATAAATCAGTTTATGATTCGTTCACAATAAGATATTAATTATGTACCTAATTTAACCTTTTTTATTTATAAATTTTTGAGTTTACAGGTAACTGAAGTATTATGCCCCTTTGTAAGGATGTGTTATTGTACAATCAGCGCCAAGAGCTTCGGAAATTATCTCTATACAAAACTATGAACACATGTTGTTTTAATTAAGTACCATAATATAACGTACCATAAGTCAATCAGTTCAATTGAGGACATAAGACGTTATTGCACTAAATACAAATCAAATTTAACGTATTCAATAATATGCAAGAGAGAATATCTCTTCTAGTCAACCTGTTATATGTTTTACTTTTGTAGAATAAAATAATATTAAACTAAAATTAACATTTATACAGTACCAACCATACTTTGCCTAAATACATAAGTAAGTACAGTCAAATATTTTTTAATCCCATTAAATACATATTTAAGAAATTCGATTGTATTTAAACCAGTCTGTACAACTCTTTATGGTAACGACTGTCATAGTCCGCGCAAAATACTTGTGTGAGTAAACTAAGAATTCACTGGAAAATAATACTGAATAGCAACGAATTTAACGACTTATGTAACGCATTTATAAAAATGATTATTGAGTAAATCGTTAGTAATTCTCAGTAGTGGGACTCAGTAAATTTAAGGGACGAATATAATATGTTAAATGTACGTTATCTCTCCCTTTCCTTCCTAATTAGGAGAACACGTGCCCGTAAACGGACTCGTCAATGTACAGGCTATAAGTCGACTTCACGCACAAACAGATAAGATAAATAATAAATTATGTGACCCGTTTCTTGGGCGCACATACGGGACGTGAAATTCTTCGGAATACCAGAAAATATAGACTTTCCGAAAAAAGGCTAAAATGGCATGTTGGCAAGCAGTGATTGGTTTCATGATGCACTAGCTATCATCACACATACACACACACACATGAACTTCAAAAAGGAGAAGATGTGTATGTTTTTATGGATGTATACCGATTACGTGAATTATGTGATTTATTCAATCTTAATTTTTTTACTAGTAAGTTTAACTTAAACAAGGATACCACAGACTACACACATGGTTCATTGACCTCGTAATTAAACTCGACTAGACTCAATTAAATATTGCTTCTGCTATATAAATAAACAGAAAAATCTTTGATTATTATGAAAATTTTGTGATTACTGATTGCATAAAAATAAATTCGTTATAAATAGACCAAACAAAATCATAAAAAACATGTGTATTACAGTTTTAGAAATTCACATGTTGGCGTCATGGACTTATAAATATAATTATTTATCGGCGTCAGTAAATATTATCTATAAACATACTAAAATTGAAATATAACAGGTTGATGTCGGTAAGTTATAGATATTGAAGAAACCTTAAAAGGAGAGCCTTTTTAAGAGCTACATAAGTGAAAACAACAGTTGTTAGAATTACTGTCTACCTGTCTTTATGTTTATGCACGCATTAAGAATAACTACGGCATGATATTGAATGCAGTTATTATCTTTTTAATTTTAGAAATATAACTAGAATGTAGACTCTCTTTTATTGCAAGAAAATATATTATTTCTGATTGTTTTAAATTTAATATTTCCCGAATCTTTGTTTGAAATGAAGGTAAACGAAATAATTTTCTCCATCGCTTCCTGATAGGAGAGGCTTTACTTAGAAAACATATACCAATTATAACAGGAAACAGAGAGTAGTCACATACTCTTGTGATTAAAGTATTCTTATTTGCATATTAATTGAGACTTAGTATTGTATTTACATTAAATAGCTCTTATTACATGATCTGAATTACAGATTAGCTTTAAATCATCTTAACTCAAACCTTTAAATAGTAAACTTATAAAAAAGTAATTCTACAAACGCTAAGTAAGTGCCTCACACGATCTTATCCACACATTGTTTGATTTTGTCATGTAAACTACGTTGTTTACATTCAGCAATCGCTACGCCATTATTGATACTCTAACAAATGTCTTCTTCAAGTTCAAGTCATAATTGAGTAACGACTAATATTATAACCGAGAGAGCATAGTCCCTAATCCCATTCCTGACCCGACTTAACTTTTGCGATACAAGAAGTTATTAAGTCTATTTAGTAAATAAACTCTTATGTTAAAGCGAGATACAAGAAAATCCCCCTTGTGTAATACCAAAACAAATGATTAGCTAGACAACACGCCGCGCTAAGGTCACCGGGCGCGTGTGTGCGCCGTCGCGATGTGTGCGCGTGCGCATATACGCGGGAAATCCCACCGTGCAAATTGTTGAGTGCGTAACTTGTTCGCTTTCAACTTCAAATTACTGTGAATCATACAAGTGTGCAACTGTTTTGATTTAGAAAATAGAATAAAATATATGCTATTTAATAGACTTTTCCCTTTGAAATAATTCAAGTACCTGTTATAAAGATTAGCAAAAGAAAAGTTGGTTATTCAAATTTTAAAAAAATGTGATATAGTGGTCGGGGTAGTATTCAGAATACAGTTGTTAACATAAAGGCAATTGACAATATTTATATAAGGTAGAGATATGTCCTTGACACCTATCTCTGATTATTTATTGATTTAGTTATATACACACAAACGGTTTATATAAAACTTAAAGACTTCGATATGAATATGTCAAATAATACATTTAAATAAATAATAGACACAGCGTGTGTTTATTTACTAAGATTATTTTGTAATATATAAATATAAAAATTCTTAACAGTTTTTCTTACAGGCTTAGGGTTTTTTATCTTAAGATTAAATCACTTTTCTGTTGACTCAAGATACATAATGGGCGTTCTTACAGGCATGACTGACACCCTCGAAAGTCAATGCACGTGTAATCTCAAGCTATTTTGTAGTGCTTATTTGGCATTGTTTGACATATGTCAGTCCTGTGAATCGCTTCATTTTGAAGCAAACGGGTATAAATGATAAAAACATGTAATAAAAAGTTTGTTATTTTTAATTGTGAAATTGCAGAGAGAACTTGTTCGAAACTAAATAATATTTTTAATTATTTCGTATTAATATAATTGATATTAAATTTTCAATTTTATCGTTTGTTAAAAAGTGATTTAACTCTCCCAAATGTTAGTTCGATCATTGTGTCATGCTTTAAAAATAGTTATGGCGTTTTTAGTTATTTATAAGCAATCCAAGAGCGAGTGATAACAGAACAATAGACTATAGAACTCGCTATCAAGCATTGCGTAGTTTGACCGATGAAAGTTCATCGTACAGAACAAATGTAGGTGGTCTTACATGAATCTAGCATACTCAATTATTATTTACGGCTTGTTTCATTCTAAGAGACAAAGTTCTCAAAACTATAAGCTCTATAACCTGTGGCTTAAGAACAAAGACTCTATGCTATAGAGCTTATACGCTAAAGGAACTTGTATCTAACATAGCAGTAGCTTGTCAATAGAAATATTTATTACCTTAAATTAATTAGTTTTGTACGTAAGTAAGGATTTTCAATTTTGTATTATTGTCATTACATTGACACAGGCAGCACTATGCGACGCTAAACACATCCCAAAACAAAGGAAGAGCAGAAATAACGCACAAAAGCCTACACCCGGAAGGAGGAGGCTTACTAATCAATATAATAGAGCCACTATGAGAAAAAAACGTATACCTATCTACTCTGAGCTCCGGTCACGCGAAATTTCACTCTATATGTATAGGTTGAAAGTATTTAACGGCGTAGCGGCACGAGGCACGAGGCTGCCCTAGTTATAAATAGATTTTCACGAAAAAGAAATGTTTCTGGGACTTGGTGCAAGCCTCCGCATAGAGTAATGAACAGGACAGAGACTGAGATATTTTTTAATTTTTTTTTAATATTCAATAGAATTTCTTGACAACAACTTGATTATATATAACATATCCAATTATACATTTTCAGTAGCTGTTTCATATAAAGAGTTATTCACTACAGAAGTGTATTGTCTCTTCAGCCTTTAAATAAAATAATAGCACTGTATATCTTTTGGGAGTACATATGAACATAGGATTTAAACATTAAATTAAAATTAATGCCTGGAAGTATACGAGTATATTAATATTGAAATATCAGGAAAAACACATTTGAAATTATCCGTTTAATTAACCACAGATTCCAATTTGAAGTTCCTACGTCATCATGAACGCTAAAAATATAAATTACAATAACTGCGTATATACAATAATATCGTGTATATTTATGTAGTTATACTATCAATTTGTTTGTTAATTAGCTGTTGAGCTTAGCCATATGTGTTGCTAACTGGCCCACGTCGCGATATTACTGTATTAGTTAAGTTACAATAAACAAGTTGAAACAAGGTCGCCTTATGCTTATCGCCGAACACCTGACCTCGATGACCTATACGACTAATTTATTGATTTAATTAAAATTATTACAATCCAGCACTTTTAGTTCAAAAGTTATTTGTTTCAATATGCTTAATCAAATGTTAACCGTAGATATTCAAATAATAACTACCGATTTTTATTACAAGTATTCGTATTATATTCTGGGTTGAAATTAAAATTACCATGAAGGATTAGGAATTTTATGGTTGAAAATTAAGTATTTGTTTTTAGTTATTTTAATATTAATAAATTTAAATTCAACTTAGTTACGAAATGTCGCTTAATCGCTGTTTTCCTGTTATAGTTTAATGGAGTACAATATACACTTTTAAACTAAATTATAGCATATCTGAGTAAAAATAATAAATAATTAATATGATTCTATCGTAGTTATAATTACGTACACATTTTAAGGTATCGTGAAATGAAGATTAATTAAATATCTTAAAATTATTACAATCACACGCAGTCTCTGTATCGCACAGTGATCGTGTTCTAATTTCTCTGGACCACACTCACAGGCGCAATTAAGTCTCGTACACGAGCTGTAGGGGGCGGTGGGGCGAAAGGCCGAGGGGGAAAAAAGCGCGTGGAACGAGAGAAAAGAAACGCGAAAAGCGGAAACAAGTTCTCGCGACACGTGACTGGATGCTACCCGGGAGTTGCCATGGCAACGGCAGGGCTGCGCGAAGGGACGTGTGCTGCATTTTTTTCTCAACTGTTTTTGTGCTCAGGGTGAATAGATAGAAGCATGTACAAGGCGTTGAACTGGGGCAAAATTTGTTTATATTAACTTAACTATTTGTCTTAGCTTTATTCAAAAATGAGCTTAAAATGTATTAATGAATTGTTTAGAAAATCTATCAGTCATTAATGATACGTTTAAGATATATTTCTTTTCATTTTATTTTTAATTCATTAAGAATAAATGCAAAAGAATATTTATTCGTATAACATTGAACTTATAATTAGTCCTTTTTGGTTTCCATACATAAACTTGTAGATAATAATATAAAACTGGTCACATAAATTAATAATTTTTCAAAGTGAAATTTTTAGTGATTTTTGTACAGAAAAATTGTTTTAGATACATGATTGAATTGTTAAGTCAGTATATTTTAATAAGTTTTGCCTTATCTAATAAATTGAAAATCGCTATTGGCTATCTTCAATACATTTATAGAAGTTAATCATCCCTTTACTGGGCGTACTTTTGTTGTATATTTATTTTATTTAACGATACACGGGCGTGCCTTTTTATCTTAACTAAATGCTTTGAAAACTTTTGTAGTCTGATAACATTTGGAAAAAACGTATAAAAAACGAAACAAAGAAATATCTGTGAAAGACGTATTTTATGTTTCTTCATTACTCTTAACATGCCTCTCAGCCTTTCATCTCTCCTGAAGGTAGAGGTGAAGATAGAACTACACCAGGATTTCTCAACCACCAGTGCCTTTTATCGTTTGTACCATGGAGAGTGTTCTGAAGAGCTCTTCGACCTTATCCCTCCTTCTGCTTTCCTACTAAGGAGTACGCGTGCTGGTCTACGGAGTCACTCCTTCACTGTAGCCACGTCTACTTTATGCACTAAGAGATTTTGGGACTTCTTTCTATGTCGCACATCTAGAGCATGGAATTCCTTACCAGCACACGTATAACATGGGTTCCTTTAAAAGAGGCGTGAAAAAGCACTTTTTGGGCCGGCAAGGGGAGGGTGGCTAGTGCAGTATGTCGCATGCTTCACTAGCTATGGACTACTCCTCGACTACTTATCATCAGGTGGTGTCGAGTCATTTGCTGTGCTTTATATATAAAAAATCCACAGAGGAACTGGCTATCTTATCTCCAACTGCTGTAACACAACAATGCTGTTTACATTATTATTATGGCTGCAGACTTGGATAAGTTGGTGGTAGTTAACCAGTTGGCGCGCTAGATCTGAGATAGATGTAAAATCTCATGTCACAGTGTTTTTTATAGAACTGCTCCGAAACAGTTTGACCAATATTTATACATTCTGTATATGTGATAGGTCTGAAAATAGATCGTAGACTATTTTTGTTGCTCTTAGGTGATAAGGAAGGCCCTCTGCATTTTTTTTAAATAATAATAACTTTTACAAGCATAAAGCTGGGAACGTACGTCCATTAAAAATCATTTTGGTTAAATTAATTAGGTTTTTAATGATCTGTGTGGGTTTTATGTTTTACATAAATTTGACAGCGGTATTTACCGCATCGTTTCAGTGAAATGATTAGCTGACTATGTTATGTATTTTCTTTTTTAAATCGTCTTTTTACTGCTAATACATTACATACTGCTTTTGCTGGACGAGGCATTGATGGACAAACGTATAAACACGCCGATTAATGCCTTGTTATGACCAAAGCTTGCATAGTACTTTTATTCAATTAATACTCAAATAATGCGCGAAAATAAAAATACAATTACTTCTCAAAATCAAAGGCGAGCAGCGAACAACAATATTTTAAACGCGACAAAGTTATCCATGTTTTTATCAAACAAACCGCTTTCTATCTGCAAGCCAGTTCGAATTTAAATAAAACCTTTGATTAGTTACTTCCTTAGTTGCCATGCTCTGGGGTAAAAGATCGTTCCATTTTCAAATTACGCGGCAGATATGAGTTTACATAGTAATTTATTTGGCCGCTGAATAACGACAGAAATGGATTTTCATATAACTTTTGCCGGCTACTGCGCGCATGTATTTGGTCAATATAGAAATTTCGATGTATCCTAAAGAATGTTGTCAAAATATTACTCAAATTTTTCCTGAAAGGTCTTGTCGATAAAGATTTAAATATTTGAACTGTGCCTGTTTATTTGTGTGTTATTTGATATATTCTATCGGATTAAAGATTTTAATTGGAAATGTTTTTACAATTAATAACACCATTATTTCTAATGCGGAGATGGCACATGCAATTTCTCGCTTCTTATAATTCGTCTAAGTGTTCTCGGCCCCCCGGTAGTTGGGGGCCCCCCTCCCGTGCACGGTACTAGTATAGATTTTTTCTTTTCCGTTGCTACGCAGCCTCAAGGACGCACTTCCGGGTAAGCCTCCGCACCCTGATACCAGTATTTTACAAAAAAAAATAATTGTAATTCTCAAGAAAATATATTTTACGCGTACACTTTACTATTTTTTTTATAATTTGTAAAAATATAACTAATTTTCATTTTTTATAATATAATTAGGTATGTTTTATTGTTATATATTCATAAACGTCGAGGACCTAACTATAGCTTAGATAATATTTATTTTTCATTATTATTAGTCACGTGACTAATTAACTCAGTGTGAAACTAAATGAGAGAGAAACCTAGTTAAATCATTTTCTAAATTACCGTTCAATCTAATAGCGATTTAAACCCAATTACATAGGGTATTTTCGAGAATAGCAATGAGTATGATAAAGAATCTAGATATTTATTCGACATTTAACAATAATAATGAACTGGAAAGACCAAAAAAATTTAATCGAGTAAGATTGAAATTAATGAGCTACTCTGTGCAATCTGATCCGTGAATGAACTAGTTCTAGAGAAGTATGTAATGTATTATATAAGATTTCTTTACATTGCTTTGTATATATATATATTTACTTTAATGCATTAATTTATCCAGAATCCAAATCAAAGTTCGGACCTGATAATTATTTTTAGTTTCTTCTATTGTTGTTATTAAATTATGATAAATTTATTATTTTAATATATGGTGAATATTAATGACTATTTGATGCCAAAATCAAAATAAAAGAACCTTAAAAAATCATCTTTTGTTTTAATTATTTAGACAAGATGTTTCATGCAAAAATATTTTTTATTGTTAAAGGATGGGAGCTAGATCCTAGCTAACGTATATATGTCTGAACAGCAATCTCTTTATACATACCACAAGATCACGTGATGTTAAGAGATACATGATCAGTCAACAGTTTATAGTAAAGAAAGCCCTAAGTCGTTATGTTAAATTAGAATATTTTACAGTCTCTGTAATTTAAATTGACTAAAAATATACAATGACATTAGTTATTTTATCTTGTATGATGTAATAATAAATTATAACTTAATTAAGTAAATATTGTTTTGGATTATTACCTAAAAACCCGAGCGATTATAAAATTAGTAACTCAAACCTGCCAAGTCTACCATACATACGAGGATCCCGGGAGTATTTCGTGGCTCAATAAATTAATGAGATTCTGCTAAACGTATTTATTTATTCCTTATATATAAAAATAAATAGCTGTTCGTTAGTGTCACTACAGCTCCAAAACGACCTGACTGATTTGTATAAATTTAAAAACTATAAAAAAAAGAAAAGCTTCAAGATAAGCCAAAAACGTGAATAAATAAAAGTTGGTAATTAGGTATGCGAAAAATTCAAGACATTACCTAATTTCTTCCAACGCTACTTCGGGTTTATTTTGATAGATGGCGTTAGTGATAGTTTAAAGATGGCACAAAGTTCCTCGGGTCAACTAGTTATTTTAAAATGTTAAAACAATTGAATAATTATTTCGACACATTTCAGTTATCTTTTTACACCAGTATTCAAATACAAATTTTGTTTATTTCCACTACAAGTTTTAACTCCTCTTTGTATATGTATTGAATATGATTTTCATAGTTTCTTTTTACATAGGAGAACTTTACCCAATAAATAGCATTGATCGTTGATTTAGGTCGGTTAATTTTGTGCAGCACAAACCTTATACAGGGTGGTAGTTAACCCGAAACACTCTTTATAAGATCCTTTCCGAGTTTTTTTTCCAGGAATAAAGAGAGCCTTCCGTGGGAGGAGCCTCCCCATCTTACACGTGCAGAGTAAAAACGATCTTAAATAAATTATATTATATTAGAAACCCACAAATGTTTGAGAAAAAATATTTTAGCTACTGTTATTAAGCATATTCTTACATAACATAGTTATTATTTGTATTAATCAAGTATAAGTTTTGTGAAATTCTTTGTATATGTTTAAAAAGGATTACAAAGAAACCACAGACTGTTTTACTGATGTTTAGACTTTTTACATAGAATAGGCTTCAATATGTGTCTATTTACTATGTGATAAATTATGCTACCTGTATATAGTATTAACATTTACATTCACATAGTTAATAGATAACATTAATAATGGTATTCCGTTGTAGTAATGATTTTTGTTACATTTCAATTTATCGTAAGGCTTAAAGAAAATTTTAAATACAAATTTTTTGATTACACTGTAATAGTGTAATCAAAAAATACAAAGCATTTTTTTTATAAATATGATACTTAGTTTGATAATTCTACTGAAAGCAACTTATGGCAACACTGTGCACATTCACGTCTGAAAAAACACACAAAAACAACACTCACTCACTCACTCACTATCTCACTCTGTCACTTATCAAAAGTTCAAAATAATTATAAATGGACTTTATTGTATTAGCTATGTTGTACTAATATTATTAGACCACAGAAAAATCGATTTCAATCGATTGTAATAAACTTAGTCGTAACAACCCTGAGTAGATACAGCCTCCAAAAGCATCGATCATCACAACTGGAGAATCATTTTCAATAATCATCAGCAAAAACGTCGAGGTCGAGGGTACACGAGTACAAAAACCGAACGATTGTCTAGTCGCAGTAAATTGAAAGAAAAAAATACAGTGTCGACTTAATGATTCCGCATAGCAGTGGTAACTTTAACTGTTTTGAGACACCATTTGTATAATTAACTTAAAATTTGTCAGTCAGTACATGAACCATTAAACTCATTATCATTAGAATTGTTATTTGATCGTTAGATAATTTAATTTGATAGTTTTATTTAAATGCATCCATATTACCAACAATAGATCTAAACCCAAAAGTTACTAGCAAATATGAATTATGTATGTCTTAATTAAATAAGTTATAATTATTAAAAGATACTGTTAAAATATTACTTTTCGCATGTATCTATAAACGTATAATACTACAAGAATGTCACATTGGTCATCCCTTTCTTTTTTGTTGGTGGGACAATTCTTAAACGCACGCGCAGGCAATGTAGTCACTTAAGCCCAATGCGCAGTATAAATCAAAATGTGCCTTTTTCAGGACACGGCGCAGTATTTCACGCTAACTACTGCACAAGCCCTGCCCACTGCTAACGCTTAATCTGACACTTATTTGAACTGTCAAAAAAATGAGTGCTAAAGTTTTAAGCTCGCAGATACTCTACGTTTTCTTAAGTACACTAAGTTACAGCTGAGAATCAGTGTTATCATTATCATGTATAAGGACTCTTGGGAGCTTATACTCTTTTCAAACTGCAGCATAAGTTCTGCTCGTCTTAAGAAACATTGTGAAATATAGATATATCTATACCGACTTCTGTTACGTAAGCGTAACAGATCCAAAGATTAAATACGAAGACATGACCAGTAAGAATCAAGTTATAAATTTTACATACATTTTAATACACAGATACACATCTACACACACACTTTTTTCACATACATTAGGATAACTATTTATTTTAGTAATTTTAAATGGTAGACATTCTTCTAAATACAAATTACAATAATGGTTGTGTTGTTAACGATGTAAACTAGTTTTTAATTGATTAGTATCGAATAGGATTTTTGGGTGTTCCCAATAAACTAGTGAAACGCCTGAGGATGCTAGCTGAGTTACATTGTGTATGGTATAAAATCATAAATCCAGTCTTTTTACGTCCCACTTATGGGCATGGGCCTTCCTACATGGAAAACACGTGAGGAGATAGAGCTGTAACACCTCCATGCTGGCTCAACGCGGGATGGTGGGTGAAGAGAAGAGATCGAAACAACAAAATTGATTGACCCATCCAGGGACCAACCATCACGAAACTCCCTTTTGTTTTCGTTATCGAAGTCAGAGCGTTCGAGCTACCACTCCAAGCTAATCCCGGTATTTATAAACCACTTATCTATCTTATCAAGTATAATACATGCCGATTATGAACCAGAAGAATCTGAAGTTATTACCAAAATGAACCTTGAAACGTGAGTTTTCTAAATGGCTTTAAATTGTTAGACAGTTTATGCTAATTGGACACAGTAGTACACGCTTTAAGCAAAACTTCTAAGAAAAATGAAGACAATTAATAGAACCGGTTTACAATTCTCAGTACGATGATTGATTATACTACGAACCATTAACGCACGGGCGATAATATATAAAAATTCCCCACCAAATTTTTAAAAGATATACACGTGATGTGTAAACAGAGTCTATTTGATCGTATTTACACAAAATTTAGATGTTTGTAAAATGCATCATTGATGTACAAAATATCATGTTTCTAACGTAATCAAGTAACTCAAACACAAACAGTGTCTTCTATCAATCCACCAAACGTTCGTTGGATTTACATAACAATACTGTAAAGCTTTAAAAGGGACTCTGTAACTCTAATAATAAAGTCTACACCTACTGATATAGTTGCAACCACTGATGTTTGAACTTGTGGCGGATTTGAATCAATGACACAGTTTGAGAAGTCGAACAGATTGCAGACATTAAACTTTAAGGGCTAGGTGATAAGAGTCAATTGGTAAGTAACAGTTAACGTTGTCTAAAGTTAGAGGCCGCAGCCAAAGCAGACAAGGTTAAGGCGATAAAAACACAACAGGCAGCCATTATGGTTAACTGGCAAATTAACACCCTATTTAACCGCAATAAAACAAGGACATTATTTGGATATAGGTAATCGTAAACAACACAACGCCCCCATTAGATAATAATACTTTTACATTTAATGATATAGAAACAATAGAACGACCAATATTGTCGGAAGTTTATGTGCAAGTTGTAGATTTAATGTTAAACGTTTTGAAACTTCGAGTTCATTACACTTTATTGTCATTCAGTTACTTTTGGGCCTCATAGCCACTTTGACCAGTATTGATCTTTTGTGGCAGCCCTTTAGATTATGGAGGATCAATCTCCATTGATTCCAGCAATTTCCAGATTCTTTGGGCAGTGATATGTTATACCTCCTCAGGATGCACTACGTGCTTCCCTAGGTAAACTTTTATGCATTAAAGGACCGGAGGAGCAGACAACGTGCATTGCGGTTTCGTCTGACTCCTGACAGAACCTACATACCGCGTCTTGCTTCGTATACATTTGAAATAAGTGTTTGTTTAATTTGCAGTGCCCTGTTAGGATTCTTGTCACTGTGCAGGTTTTGTGTCTCTTGAGTTGTAGTAACTATCTAGACAGCTTACTGTGGAATCCTTTTATTAGGGCTTTCGGATGTTTCTGTCCTTATACCGACTGGATTGTTCTTTCCCATGTTATCTATTATTCATCAGACCTCACTAATTGACCTTCTTAGCGAAATTGTATAATCTGCTCAATGCTTCACATTGAATTCGCTTTTTTCAAAGTTCAAATCTTATTTCACAATTGAGATGCAGTTATAAATAGCTTAAGGACAAAATCTTTATTATTGCCATCAAAATGCCTTCGATTATTTAAAGCTACAAAGAGTAATCTTAGGATACAATACAGAAACAAATAATTAAACAATTACAATTGTCAATAACACAAGTATAGCGTGCAGATGTTCAAGATCATCTCAATGACAGGGCTTTGGTCAAACGGGCTGCAATCAATATAACACGGACTAAATGGAATATGCTTGGTTAAACTAATGTCTGATATCTGATAAAGACCTCCTGATTTTAATAGAATATGTAATAGAAATTAGAAATATAGATTTTGTCAATGAAGCATGTGAGAAAAATTATGAAAATCAGTCAATGAAAGTATCATATGAAGATTTTTTGTCGTTACAAAATAAAGATAAGACGTACTTAAAATATAATAAAAGAATTATTAGCTCTTAATTTTTATTTACAAATCTTGGTTACCAATCTACTGGTATCTAGATGTGTAAATAGGTATATGTGTCTCAATTCAATACCAATAATCGGAAATAAACATTTGCCATAACTCATTTTGTGGTAAGCATTTAACAACCACAAAATTACATTGACGATATAAAATTTAATATGGTTATAAATGATTGTGACTTACATGTTCTTTAATAATAATAAATGGTTAACATTTGCATAGATATTAGAGCATACGGGGTGAATTATTACTCTTGTCTATCAATGAACCGACATGCCAATATTGATAACTTGATTAAAAAGTTGACTAGGATGAAGAAAATCATATTAATGTATGTAAATGATCAAACAACCAAAGATTTGACGTAACGTAACCAAACTGCTATGTTTACGAGTTTGATCAGTCAATTTGTGATGTGGTCAATTTTTTAATACGTTTTTAAATAAGAGATGAAGTGGTATTGAGAAACGAGTTTTGGTTTTTCTATTATAGTGATTGTTTTCGTCTTAAATGCTTTTTTCTTTCAAGACTACTATATTGGTGTTTTGCATGTGTACTCAATAGCTACATCAGTATTTAAAATAGGATAACCTTTAAATTTAAATCTGTAAAATCTTGACGATCGTCAACTAAACCTTGTTTTTATATTAAGGATAATGTTATATTAAATATAACAAGGTACACTGATACTGCATCAAACAAATTACATCAATATAATTATATTCATTACACGCCGCCACATTACCTATAGATGCCCGATTAAACTCAAGGAGAACCGTAATTGCTAACTAATCACTTGTCTAATAATATCATCTTAAAATGATGGCAGACAGGATGGTGACTGCTATTCAAGTTATTTATCTTAACTTGTCGTTTCTATAGAAACACGTCGTAATAATAACTATAGGGCACTAACTCAATGAGCTCAAGAAGTATTGTTCTGAACAACTATCGAGATAAATGTGGTTTAGAATAAACCGTCAATATTGTCCAACGTATATGTTGTACAATATTTTATTGTCAACGGAAAGGACCAGTTCCTCGTGCCGTCAACGTGATAAATTATTTATGAATCGTATATAAAATGAGATTTGTGATGCACTCAACGAGTGGTCAAGCCACGAGGGCGTTTATTTGTAACTCAATAGCAAGAAATATTAAAATAAACTAACCTGAACTTCTTTTGAGCGAGGTCCTCCCATTTGATTATTGACGGGCAATATCTGGGGTCCAGCAGCAGATTTCTCAGGAACTCCGGAACGGACACACTCCTTGGGCGCTTGCAGATCTTTCTGCCACTGCCCTTGGGCCTGCCCGGTGGTCTCTTGAACGATTTGCGTTTATCGTCTTCGTCTCCCGATTTACTCCCGTCACTTCCATAATACTCGGGAGAAGCAGTCTCTGACGAGCGGAACACGTCCTCGGCGTCGTCGCTCGAGTCGCAAGCGCCTTGCAACAAACTGCTATCGTTAGGTCTATAGTCCGACGCGTACTGTCTGTTTTTGTGATCCAAAGAGTCTAAATCTAACACTGTCTGCACTGAGTCTGGGTGATACGGATCACTCTCCACATATCTGAATACTGATGAATCCCTATCTCTGTACATTTCTTCACTGACCCTGTTCTGCAGTTTCTCGAACACTGCGTCAGCCAATCTTCTGCTGAGCATAGGGTCTACGTTCGGGGTGACCATCCTCTGTAACACTTCCTCCCGCTTCAACATTTTTAGGTCTGTCCCGCGAAGTTTGAAGTTGTAAAAGGGCACATCGTATTCACTGAATCCGAGACATTGGGCGGTCTCGATGAGCCAGGAAACTGTGTCATCATCATTCCATTCTGCGACCACTTTGTACTTCCAGTCATCTCGGCGATACTCTCTGGTGTTGACCAAGTTGTGGTAGACGGCGGAGTCGAGCTCCTGCTCAGCGTAAGAATCGTAAGTATTGGAGTAGTAGTTCCCGTAGATGTACGCGTTTCCCTTCTTGAAGACTTGGAAGTCGTCAAGGCGGGCCGGCGCGGGGGGCGTGGGGGAGAGATAGAGGTCGCACATGTTTTGCTCGTAGGGGCGCGCGTAGTCAATCATGGCTGCGGTGTACGTGCGTCGCGGCCGGCGGTCGGCGGCGGAATGTGGAGCGGGCGTCGAGCGCGCCTTATGACTACCTAGTAACCGTTGTTTGTTTACATGCAGCACGGCTCGCGCCTGTCGGGAAGGAAAACTCTCTTGAAACGTACGGTTTACGAGTTCATTGATAAAGTTTTAATAGTACGATAAGTATATTTAGGACAATTTCACACGAGACAGACGAGGAATGACTACTTTGACATACAGACTTATTAAAATAGGCGCCAAGGTCGCGTCTATGTCATAATGTCATATTGAAATACTCAATTATGTTCTTGCCAGCAGCTAATAAGGCCAACGAGAGATTAATAACTGTTAATTGCGATTCTTTTCCGTTTTTGTTTTCACGAAGGTCCTGCTACGCCGTAGCCGCTACGATTGTCGTAGAAAAATAAGATTCTTGGGGTAACAAGCTTCAATTATATTACTTTTGTAATTTTAAACAACATAAATGTTATATTTTCATTTTCACAAAATTTTTGAGACTTTTACTATATCTAATAATATATTTGGCACTGTTTCAACAATCTCAGAAATCAGAACATCGTCTCTTTTTTTAAGTATAATTTTTTTTAAATATTTTTATTTAGTATTCGTTTCTCTGGCCGTTGGTAAACTAAGCATTTAATTTGCATACAAGTTCTAGCTATCTGACACTGAGTAATGTGACGCAATTATTTATCGTCCATACTTTAATCAAACCACTCAACTCAAGCAGTACAAATGAAAAGAAATGTACATTTATTTTTATTCAAAGAAAATAAAAATTAGTAAATTTAAATGAAACAAAAAGTAATTTAATAATTTATTTATGAATTTCTAATTGGATGTAGATACGCACTAAGCGGGATAAAAATAAGAAATCATAAAACACGCGAGAGGCAATATTAATTTAATTATATTTAGTATTTTATATTATACTTTATTTGACTACTTATTCGTAGTTTATTTTAATTTAAATATAGATATTACAATTTATTAAATGTATTACGTTGATCATTAATTTTTTTTGTACGTTAGAATGGACAAAAACATTTCAGCATAAAAATATAATAAAATATTTTAACAACTGCGTTTATGCACCCTCATGTTTTGATAAATAAAATCTTTATCATTAATTATTTATTTTGTAAGTGACCCCTCCATTAAACATACCCAGTACCCCATTAAATATACCTAGCAATTTGTTAATAATATTATTAAGGTAGACCTTAGAGACTCGTTGTTAGAAGTAATCGAGTTATATTTAAGTTTTTAGGTTTCAAAATGTTCTAACTTAATAAATTTTTATATTTTATAATTGACAAGTTATAAAAAATAGAAACATTGCATGCCTTCGTAATTTATAATTAAGTTAACACTTAGCTTTATGTGTAATTCGAAGCTATATACTCCATTAATTTTGAACTCTACTTTCTGTATAACTTAAATTAAAATTAGAAACATTTTAAACAAAAGTTAAGATAAAAACTTTGCATACAACAATGGACCATGAGGATGGTAATAGACTGTATATAATCCTGTGTTGATTCCTATCCATTTGAAATATTTAATTACCTTACTAAAATATGCAAACAACCGTCTTGCCTTAACGATAGTATTGAAGATGTGAACTCTCACAATCTAGCAAAGACATGAACTTATCTGAAAATATCTTTAATGTGTACTGTAAAGGAATCAATGTGTGGACTGTATATTAAATTTAAAGTATTTAAAATTAAGAAAATAAAACTTTGGTTCGAACTAGAATATAAATTTATTGTATATATCTTAGCAACCACATTTGTGTGGCTACATAAGTACAAATCAAAAAGTCTCGCTAACATGTACTAGGCTGTTAATTTTGAATACAATAATGAACCGTATGTTAGCTTATTGATATGGTTATAATGACTTTATGTTTCTAGTGTCCGTAAGTAGCGTGCGATTTATTGTACGTCATTCTGAATCAGGATGGGTTTCCATTGGTTCGTAGTTAGTGGGCTAGACCAGTAGACACGCGGTCGATTACAACTTACTCACACTAGGGGTAAGGCTGCGGTTTGTGTGAACAGCTGTGAAACTGGAGAGTTCTTTTTTCAAATAGACACCTTTTTGTATTGTATCATATATAGTGTATTTATAAATTTAAAAAAGTTTGTAGAATTAGCTTATAGCATCATTTCATTATTTCCAACAGGCAACTTATTGCGTAAATCTAAGTTGAAGAGTCCTCCGTGTACTTAGACAAGCTATAAAATGGATGACTTTTTTGACGCTTGATTTTATTTGTAATAATTAAATTAATAATTTAAAGAAACAGTATGTTTACCACCACTTATTATAAGAAACAATAGTCACGTCATGCAATCCGTGGATTTCGAGATGGGTGGCGTAACAACTCTTAAGACGCTTCCTCAAACATAGAAGTACGAACACTGACCTGGTGAATTGCTCGTGCAGAACCCAGGTTACCCCCGTGAAGGTTTTAGTGGTATTCTCAGTGCCGCTCTATTGAGGTACTGAGTGAGCCCCACACACGCCCGTCCCTTAGCCAGTAGCGGGTAGGTCCGTAAATGGATTCCTCCTCGTAAAAAAAGAAAAGAAGTACGAACACCGATAGGAAACGATCGCTTCGATTAACAATACTGTAAAGAAAACTTCCTCTTAAGTTCCTCTGACGACCTGATTATTAAAAATAATATGTAGGTACGTACATGGTTCAATTTCATGGGCGTGCGCCTTTTATATTCCCATATAATGTTGTTTTCCTCATAAAATATTATTATGTGTTTCCAAATTATTTTAACTCAAGGAAAATAGTTTCAATCACATGGCTCGACGGATAATTGTGTACAAATAAATTTACCGGTGTGAAACTGTGTTAAAATAATCGTATTGAATTCTATTTTTAAAAATAGTTATTTTTTTACTGAAGTCAACAGCATATATACAGTATTATACATAAATTAGAAATAATACAGACCATAGATAAGCCAATTAAAGACTTCAATTATGTTACTTTAATATTTTAGAAATAGATTAAATACTGGACAAGAATCTTGTTTAACTTATACAATATTTGTTAGATCAAACGTTTTTTTTAAATATAACTTTATAATAAACAACACCCTGGCTGCATAGTTTGTGACGTATATTTTTTCTAATAATATTGTATTCTTTTATTATGTCACATCTTTTTGGCTTGTCGAATTATACACTGTGATCTCTACTCTAGGAATGTCATTCCTTATTTTTAGAAATATTTAGCAAGGCAAATTAAACAATGTAAGTAACAAATATTACAACATAATACCGAGTTCATTAGAAGCAAGGAGTAATCGACACATTGTGTGAAATGTGTATGTATGTGTCCGGAATTACAATAGTGTGTATCTACGTGTATGTGTTTAACGGTGTGCTTAGGAGATTGAAAAAGTAGAAATCACTATTACTACTATATATATATGTGTGTGTGTATTATTTAGTTTTAGATATATACTATTGTTTACATCATCGTGAATTTGTGAAAGTTTATACATAACTAATTGACCTGGTGAACTTTGTATCCCCTTCAAACTACTACTAACGCCATCTATTAACAGCAACCCGAAGTAGCGAAGAAAGAAAATACAGTTTAAATGTTTAGAATGACAGTTATACGAAAGTCAATTATTATTGTGATTCTTCTTGTTACTTTTGGCCTTGTAGGCCACTTCGAGATGATTAATCTTTTGTGGCTGCCCTTTAGAACTACTTAACCTCGTTGATTCCAGAAATTTCCAGATATGATTTTCCTTTTATCAAGTTTAATTTATTCATAGGCTTTGCTTGCAGGTTTTCCTTTTTATTATTGTTTTAAAACCATCCCTGAATTAAATCACACAAATGTAAAATATATGCAAATCGGTTTGTAAGTTTGAGCGAGACAAAACGAAAACCTATTAATTTTTATATATAAGAATATTCGAAGTTTTGGTCAAATAAAATTTATTTCTTATAATAATTAAATTCACTTACATGAGTGAGAAATATACATAAATAAACAAAATTTCAATATTGTGGGCTATGAACATACATTCACCGTATAAAAGTGGGTAGTTAAATAAAAGTCAGACACACTTTGCAATAACCAAAGCTAGTTTAGTACGCGTAATATCATCCGGAATAGGAACATAGAGACAAAGCAACTGGAACTGGCATTTTGTACTTCTTTGACACAAAAGCTCCACATTTGCCGCATATGGGATACTCTTGTCATTTCTAAATACAAGCATATCAAGTCAGTAGAGTACCACGAGTCCAAAGATAGCCAGTATACCATGGCATATGCGATACGACTCTAGGACATACTACCTCCCATATCTAAGAGGCCTAAAATTGGCTAATATTAATGATATTAGTTCGCAGTCTCTTTCTGGAGTATCCACCTTCATCACAATAATAAATCCTCATCGTTTTTGTATTCATTAAATGTTTATTTATTTTTGTATATATGTGTACTTGGGTACCACTGATTAACTCAATGGTACCAAAGAGAGGGAAAAAGAAAGTGAGGCAAATCAAAAGTGGGTTGATGATATAAGACAAGTAGCTGGAACTACCTGCTAACCAGGAGTGGTTGAGATTGGAGGAGACCTTAGCCGACTGGCAAACAGAAATACAGAACAGAATCAAATGGCAAATAAGACTATTAAATAATAATAATAGGTTGGGGAGAAAGTTTCTTCGCATTTTCTATGAAATTACATCAAATTTTTTCAAAGTTTATTTACATATAATTAAAGTATATATGTGCCATTTTGTTCGTAGACATTCTGTTATCTTTTAGGTAGAGACATGATCCTTCATGAGGTGTAAAAATTTTGGCACTTTTGTTTAAAAAAAACCCAACAAGTGGTTTCGGTAGTCCTCGCTTGATGTTAACCTGACACTGCCTAAAGAATTCTGAAGAGACTGAAAAAGGGGAAATCTGACGGTGCAAGGTCAGGGCTATATGGCGGATGCATTAACACCTCCTAGCCAAACTCACCTAATTTTTGCTGAGTGGATAAATATGGATGTGGTCTAGCGTTATCGTGATGAAAAACTACACCCTTTCTATGAAACAAACCGGCTGCTTTCTCTCATCTTCTTGCTTTAATCTCATCAGTTTTTGGCAGTAGAGATCCGAATCGATGTTCTGCCCGGCGGTAAAAGTTCATAAAGAACAATGCACTTCCATTCCCACCATAGACACAGTATCAACTTATTGCGAGGAGGTAAAAGGAGGATGGAAAATCCTATCAGATACCAGATGGTGATTTGGAAGTCGCACCTAAAGAGGATTGAAAAACATCTCTTGTGGAATTGGAAACCATGTTCAAGGCTAAATTAAGAGCATTTACTGAAGGTCATCGACCGGTTAATAATGGAAACATCTTTTTTAAAACAGTTAAAGTAAGATGTGATCTAAGTCTATATACATAGAATGAGAAACTATGTGTGCGTGTGCTATACTTGTGACTTCATCGGTCTCTCTTAGAGCTACAACTAATTGGAACTGATATAATAAATGTCTGGATCTAACGTAATTATTAGAATGACATCAATTAAGGACTATTATGTTATAAATTCATATATGACTCACGTTTAATAATTTACAGAAATAAATATAATATAACCATTTTTAAAGGCAAATAAAAACATACTGTGTTTATTACAAACTAGCGCTGCGCCCGTGACTCCACTCGCGTGAATTTAGTTTTTATTTTTCCGGGGTTAAATATACCTGTTTTCTTCCTCAGTTCATCTATCTAGTCCAATTGACACAACAAGCAAACAGACAGACGGTTACTTTCAAATATTTTATATTAGTATGAATTCATCCACGTAGCCTTCTTAGTCAGATATTTCATTACTCATCAATTAAGAGATGGTGAATAATCGCGAGGGATACCTACATCTGGAGATTAAGTTTTGATATTTAACCGCCTTTTTGGTCTAGTCCACCTACTTCAAATCCGGAGGTCCTAGGTTCAATTCCCATAGAAATTTTCTGCTTCGTTTGGTTGATGGTAGCGCTTTATCTAAGTCCACCTGGCAAGCTACCATCTTACCCAAGTCTTCCATAACAATAATATATGTATATATGTTTCGACAGTTAAAGATAAGATAGAGCCAGTCTCTATGGTAGAGTAATCTAAGTATATTTCGCTTCCCTTTTAGGTCTTATCTTCACTTATCATCAGGTGAGATGAAAACCAATAATTAAAACGCTTAGATTTTTTTTAAATGTGTAACTGCTGGAGTAAGAATCGTTCAGCTCGGTCCTTACTCTACGGGTTCGTAGCAGGAGTGGCCGTCTTCGAAGAGTGGCTGACAGTTTCAGAATAAGGCTAATCTATAAAGACCCAATAAGAGCCATTTTTCAACTGACAAGTTTCGCTTGTCTGGTAGTAGCTCATACCGCTATTAGTACTAAGTATTTACAATTTATTGTTTAAAAGCTCATTATATAGAATACCAAATACTACCCTGATACGTCACAATGCGTCGTAATGTCGCTTGAACCTGTCACTCAATATGTTATTGTATTTATCAATAACGTATAAGTACAAATAGTTCGGATCGGTGCCGCCACACAATGGGCTTTGAATATCGATTTTTTCTTATACATGTCATTACTCCGGGGTGAAGGGGCAGGAGACGCCTTGCTTTATACTCAAAAAAAATTCCAATATATCGCGCATATAAGTTCACAATATTTTTTATTATTGAAATACGGCATTATTTGTATTTTTGAAATAAAAAAATATTTTCAAATACCCTAGTGAGTCGCCACCTATCAGCTGTATCATCAAGAGTGCTCTGAAAGCTTACTTACCTTATTTTTCCTCCTTCTCTCCCACTCAAAAGCACACTTGCCTACCTACGGGGTCATCAGTTCAACATCTAAACCTGAATATAATTAACGAAGAGATCAGTGGCGTACAATGTGTACTGGCACGTGTATTCCATCTTATGTAATTTAAACTTCTTCAAAAGAGGCATGAAAGCACCTTTGAACCGGTCAGGTATGTCTCATGTTGCACTTATCTTCACTTTTGGAAACTACTAACTGCTCATCATCATCATCAGCTGGTGCAGAGTAATTTTCCGTGTCTTCTATTTGACCTCTTTAGCTTTAAAATCCAGACACAATGAACAATTAATTGTCTTGCATTACAAGAAGTACCAGGAGTATATCGCAGCTACTGTTTTTGTCGTCAATGACGTTTCAATATTAATACTCCATAATAGCATTAGCCGCGTATCATTATCAAAGTACTTACCAAGTCCCATGCAGTTTATTTCTAAAGCAGACCTATCGCAACAATGTGCAAGGTTCGTTGGTCGATTGTGCAACACTTATTCTGCCCACATGCGCGTGCGCATTCGGGGTTGTCGCGGAAAAACCGCTGGGAATTACCACCTGTACACTGACACACCTTGTAAACTGAATCAATAATTCATAATGAACAAAAAATAACAATTCGTAACTTACATTATTTATTAGTTTTTTTTAATTTTGTTTTATATATTATTCATAAACTACTTTATTATATTATTTATTTAATAAGTGACGTAAATGTTGACTTATTTCGCACTCTTTATTCCGATTTTGATACTTCTAATTTATAGAAAATATATGTAAATAAAGCAGGTTAATATATAATTACAATTTCCATAGGTACATAATTTAATAAAGATAATAGAACTTTTAATACAACAGAGAAGAATTGCTAACTTCTAACTTTCAATAGATTGAGTCAGAACATGAGTCACATTAAAAAAGAAAATAAAAAACTAATCTTTGATTTAAATATATAAACGTAGAGTTGAAGTCTCAGGTTTGATACTGGAACAGGTTTATGCGAACGTGAGTAACATGAATCAAGTTATCAAAAAGGCTGCTCTGTATTAATGTACATTATAATTTTATTAAAGTACAATTTTATAATTAAATTAATCTTTTATTGATATTAATTTGAATATAAATAATAATAGTCAAAATATCCTATTACAGGGAAGGCAAAAGGAATTGAAACCCCTACAGCCATCTCTTATTTATTTCTGGCTCTGGTATATCAGTGTAAGGTATACAAATTTTAAGCGACTAATGGTAGGCTTCGCCATTTGTTAATGACTTATGAGAAAAAATTATAAAAATGGAAGACAATGATTATTACGATGAAATAAATTAACTTATCCTACAAATGAATGAATGGAAATGAAACACTGAAAAATCTCAAGTAAGTCACTAATCAATGCCGAATGACGTATTCCTATTATCGCAATTAATTACACTAATTTCGTATCAAAAATTTCAGTACAACACAGTATACAAAATTAAATTTAAAGCACCAAGCCGACGTCGCCGCTACGCGCTACAAATATCATTCTTCTTAATACATTTTAATAGTTAACCATTTTTGTAAGGATTTTTGCCATTTGTCACGATACAGCTGTTAGTGACGTGACGTGTCCGCTTCAGTGACTGCGCAGGGTTTGACCAAAAATTTGCTTTCATCATCACCAAATCATCCTAGAGACGCCCACTGCTGGACATAGGCTGGCAAAGTTTCTCCAAGCTGATCGCTCCAGCGCTGCCCGCGTCCAACGACTACCCGCGACCTTAACTAGATTGACGGTCAGCTTTGTGAGAGGTCTCCGCCACTTGAAAACCTTTCCGCCCCAACAACCGTCAGTACTCCTGGCAATGTGGCTTGCCCCTGCCACTTCAGGCTCACAATCCGATATAATTATATATTTATTTATATATATATTTATTTATTGATATCAACACTGTTTCAACAGCAATTTTCTACACACACAGAATATAATGCAATTACCCAGACACAAGCCAATTAAAGAAATACATTATACTTTCCAAAAAATCATCAGGAAGCCAAGAAGGCAGCCGCCCAAAATACATCAAGACACAATATTTTCTCATACATATTCCCTGTTGTGACGATTTAAAAGAGCTTAGTAAATAAGTCTATTTAAATAAAGTTATTTTTGACTTTGACTTTTGATTATCAATCAATCAAGATCAAGATATCAAGATCAATTATATATTTATTTTATACGTATATAGTTATATAATTAGGAGATACACACTATATATAATTTTATATATTTTCTTATTTATTGAACTGTTAAGGATAGAATACTCATTTGTGTCTTTAGTTATAAAATGATGATGTAGTGAGTAACTAAGGAAATATCAATATTTTATTTACTTTCCTTTGCTCTTACCGAAAGTAATACCTACTAAAACAGGAACATCTTAATATTATTTATATAATATTAAGATGTTCCTGTTTCAATTTTATTATTATTTATATATTTTATTTGAAATAAATTTATATTATTATTATTTAGAAATCAACTGAAACTCTTCCCAATCCCTCGACGGCTCGAGGGATGGGAGAATACCCCTCGACAGAAGAGGCCAGACGGCCGAGGGTCAGGACGACAGAGAGAGGAATCGGCGGACAATTCTGGCGTTATCAAGCAAGACTGCCCGCTGGAGCCTCGCAATCATTGGTCCATCACCCAGTCCCAATCTCTTCAGATGGTCGCGAAGAGAAGATATTATTATTATTATTATTTTATAAAATCCCCATCTCTGCATGACGTGTTCTGATCTGGTGTTATAGTACATAATATAATTATATTATACCTAATAAAATAACTTTAATTACTGTTATCATCGATCATTACGACGGCACGCGTCCACCAAGCCAGCCTATGACTATTGGATATTTATAATGAAAATAACCGTCGGTTTTTCTAATAGCATATAATTAATATTCCTTAGTCATCAACATTAGGAAGATGGTAGGAAATTTCTAATTTATTTATAACTGTTTCGTATTTGAGCGATGGCTACGTCATGTCACCAAACTGGCAAGCTACAACACTGGACCTACCTACTGACGATTTAAAAGAACTTAGTAAATTAGTTTAAATAAAGTTATTTTGACTTTGAAAGAAATTAGAAGTAAAAATATCTTAACACTCGCTTATTAAGTTCATTGTTTCCCTATACAAAAGACATAAACATACTATGACAGCCGTGTGATTGGCCAGTACCCCTGCCTACTTACCCAAACGTCCCAGGTTACAATCCTGATAGGGACAGATATCTGTATGACTAGAACGTATTTGTTCACAAGACATGGATGGATGTGTATGTTTATTTTGAATTTTGTGATGTATATTTATATCTTTCTATATTTCTCTGTAATTTAGTATCTATAACACATTAAGATCTTAATTATGCTTAATTTGGGCTGAATAATAGGTGTGAGTAAGTTAATAATAAAATGTCCTAAGTAAATGTTCTAGATATGGATATGAAGAATGACGATCAATTTACAATTAGCTTTTTCCAG
Source organism: Acentria ephemerella (assembly GCA_943193645.1). Classification (NCBI taxonomy): domain Eukaryota; kingdom Metazoa; phylum Arthropoda; class Insecta; order Lepidoptera; family Crambidae; genus Acentria; species Acentria ephemerella. The sequence continues at coordinate 485,266 of OW971886.1, read as the reverse complement.
CACCACACAAGAGCAGTTTTAAGTTAATATTAGTTTTAAATCGTCAATGTAAAACCCATTACTTTATACATGAAAACTTCTTTATACTAATACCTGTTAAGTTGTAATAAAATATTGTTCTTAACGCCTTAATTTGTTATTTAGCTTTAAACACCATTGTGTATTATTTAATACTAATATATGTATACACATTCACAAAAAACCACTTAGTTGTACACAGGAATGTGACGTTCGACACCTATTCGCATTATATGATAATATTGTACAATTACGCTTACAATATGGATGTTAACCATCGGTAAAAGCATAATATTAATTTTAAAACATCCTACCACTAAACTTGTAGACAATTTTATCACAGTTACAATTTTGAGTTATACCTAAATTTTAAAGAATCATCAAGTAAGAAAAATCTATTCTTCCAGATATTCATTTGTGAAATTTTCATATACCGATAAAGTTTTAAATAGGATATACATATACGATATATACTTAATAGACAAATTAATACGTATTCATCGTCTACATATAATATAATTTTGACATTCAATTCAATTCAATTAAATTCTTTATTTTGCGTTCCATAATATGTAGATCTTAAGACTATTAAAGACACTATGGACCCTGTCGGGCACAACAAAATTTTAGGTTATACAGGAGAAAGGTAGATTACAAGGTAGGTTTAAGTTAAGTGTTTAAATTTATATTATGGTATTTGTATTTGTATTATGAGTAAATGAACTACTGTATTCTCTTTGCTTTAAATAAATTCTTCATTCCTGTTATCGCGATACATCTAGGTTTTATACGAAACCAGAATACGTTTAAAACAACTTATAAAACACGACGTACAACCAACCACACAATACACAGAGCAGTTAAACCGTAAACTATTCCCAAATTAATAGCAGTAAGAGCTACCTTTGAGGAATTTCTGTCATATTTAAGTTTGTGTCAACAGTTCGATCCAATCCTCGCGTTGCATGTCATGTGGTGTTCAGATTATTATCATATCTTACAACCGGTTTTATGAAGGCATATAGGTGTTGTTATTAGATCACAGACTATGTTATATTATTATAAATAGTTATCATAAATTTTTCGAACATTAAGTTCTAATTATTGAAGTGTTCATATTCATCTGTACTTACAAGGTACAGGCAAAGATACTGATTACTCTGTGCTTATTTGTTGTTCGATAAATTAGTTATTTATCTACACAGAACATGGTTGTGGCGAACCGACCTCTTTTGTTCAGGTCATTTTAAAATTATACATTTTAAACGTATCTACTGTTTTTATATTTACGTTATTTTTTTCTCTTTGATTTAATTCGAATTGAGAACGTAATTTTCTTAAATAAATATGAAAAATATCAATATTATTATTTTAATCCCGCCTACGTTGCTAGCAATGGTATTAAAACAATAGTTGCTAAAAAATATGTATATAAATGTTTCCCAATTGAATGGTATGTTTCTAAGGTTAAAGTTCATTTTCCTTGGTTACAAATAAAAGCTTTAAAAAATTTAAATACTTGATAAATATTGCCCCGATTTATTAGGAATGCCATCATCAGATCCTAGTTTGGTGACAATGGACTACATTAGGAGTGTAGTCTATTGAATAAAAAAATAATTTTGACAATCGGTTCTTAATCGACTGAGATATCAGGGAACATATTTACAAAAATATACATATAGTGAAACAAACAACCTCCTCCTCTTTTGAAGTCGGTTAAAAAGAGATAATGTTTTTACATTATTGTATAAGTCTAGGTTTGTATTCAACTTTGATCGTTTTATTTGAATTTTGAAGTCGAGGCTGTCGAGTTTTATAAAAAAAATCTTCTATTAAGTTCATATGCATACTTTTTTATCAAATATAAAAAATATTATAACTTAGAAACTAGTAATAAATCGAGATTTATCTGACGTTGCATAACGAGTTATCGTCAAGATCTCCACAGTGATTATGGCGCTCGAATCTTACTAATGCTGTTATGAATTAATCAGGACGCGAGGAAATCCTAAGCAACATTTTGTTAGAAACAGGAAAAAAATGTTGCGTAACGATTTTGGTGCATTTTCCCTTGAATGACGTCATATACATTTTACGTTTGGACTTACGGAATTCATGATTGGAGGTTGCCCTGAGCTACCGCTATTACTAGAGTCTTATCTTCAATTATATTTTTTTTTTGTCATACATATAGGGAATATATATAGGGAATATACATAGTTATGACGATTAGAAGAACTTAGTAAATGAGTATATTTATATAAAGATATTTTGACTTTGACTTTGACTTTGAATGGCAATGGCAAAAAAATGGAATGTATGTATGATATATAGCTTTCGAAATAAATAATAATATAAGAAATAATTAATCATTTGTTGAATTAGCTGTAACGGCACAGTAAATAGAATTTCAAAAGATCAGATGGCCTGCTGGATGGTGAGTGGTATTCATTACCGAAACTCACTGAGACTATATCATGGTAATCGAGAAGACGTACTGGAGACAAAATATGTTATAGGCACTTATACACTAATTCTTACACTCGCTACCGTGCCCTTCGCGAAACACAGTTAACAGCTTCGCGAGCACGACCGAAATAAAAAGGTGATAAGTACCACTAAACATGGATATGCTTTAAACACAGAAATTTTATTTAATAAAATAAAAAATTAAAATAATAACAAAACTAAAATAAGCGCGCGCGGGGATTCCCTCAAAAGAGCAGTCACTGTCCACGCTTCTAGTGAGGCGACCCCGACGCTAGTGACGCCCTGTTTTAATTCATTTCGTCTTAACTTAAATATGGTAAAAAAATAAACATTTATTATAAACTCTTCCCAGTCACTCGAGGGCTCGAGGGCCGGGAGAATACCTCTCGGCAGACAAGTCCAGACGGCCGAGGGTCAGGACGACAGAGAGAGGAATCGGCTGACAATTCTGGCTTTCTTAAAGTATTATTATATTTCAATCAACTTCAACTCTTCCCAAGCCCTCGACGGCTCGAGGGATGGGAGAATACCCCTCGACAGAGGAGGCCAGACGGCTGAGGGTCAGGACGACAGAGAGAGGAATCGGCGGACAATTCTGGCTTTCTTCAAATATTATTATAATTATTAACTTACTACCTACCGAGTTTGAATGTTTAAAAGTTTCATATATTTCATATTTTAAACAAAACAAAAGTAATTACACAGCTTAAATTCAACTCACAATTATATTTAATCACTTTACTTATAAAACACACACATGCGCATGCGCACGCGCACGCACACACACACAAAACACTTTTTGAAGTTTTATTTCAAATATAAACTAAACCACCGCTATGTAAACCTCATAAACAGTTACAAGTCAAATCTTACATTTTATTTCTCCTTACAAGAACTAGCTGAGATGCCAAGTAGCAGGATAAACATACAAACATAATACCCGTCATTTGGTGGCGGGGAATGACTTGTGCGTAAACAGACCTTGGCTCTCGACGACTTCACGTCGCTAACATGGTGTCACGTGCTTTCAACGACTTGTCTTACTGAATACAAAATGTGAATTTAAACCTATTTATGTTACTCGGCTTCTCAATGATAGAAAAGCTTCAATTGGGTGCTGGTAATTTACACCAACATAAAAGATATATGAAGAGATTTCTTGCTAGAGATCTCTTCCAACCAACCAACAATTTACGTCGAGACGTTTGCGGGGTGATAATTAAGCAGATACATGTATTAAATTAGACTACAACTGTGTTACATAAAATTCATTTATCAAATTCAAGTCTTCAAATATATAATAATTTATACATAAACATACGATACATAAATATAATATGAACAATACAAAATTTAATAAAAACCAGTGATCGATACTCATGATTGTAAACAAATAAAATGCCCCTTAAGACAGACAGTTTATGAAAATGTAATGTAAGCATTAGCACTTTCGCAAATTATTGTCAATTACGTATTTTTAAAATAAAAAACTGTTTTAGAGCTAAGTATGCAAAACTCTTGCTTAAAATAACATTTCATTTCATTTGCTTCACTACTTAACATTTAAATATATTATGTCAATGATCTCTTCTCAACTGTAATGCATTATATGTTAAAATAATGTACATTACATAAATCCATGTCATGTCAATATTTCCAACAGTATTTAACACATAAACAATTTTAACGTTGTTTTATTTTTAAACGAAAAAATGAGACAAACCATATTATACAAGTATGTCAAAATAAGCACACAGTCCACCTAATGATACGTATGTGCTTACAGTAGTCTATAGACGTTTGTAACAAAGTGCAGCTTATATGTTGCGCTTGCGCATCGTCAAAATCCTTCCTGTAGATATCATCTGTTAAATGATACTTATTATTTCCAACGGGATCTTATGATTCTTAGTGTATCTCAGTTACCTGACCAACTTCGACATTAAAACAGCAGAACTAAGTTAAAGTAAATATTATAATGGTTTTTCAACGAGAGCAACGTTTTTAAACTAGCTTTCCATGAACCCAATCCACAAACAAAAGAAGAGAGTATAATAATGCATTAACGAGTAAAAAGATAAAACACGGCCCTGATAACGACTTGCGTCACTAAAACTGGTCCGCGTTGTGGTTAGTTATAAAAACCAATATGATTTCATTGTGTTTTTAAAGGCTACTACGATGAATAATATTGGATACAGCTCACATACTTGCTGTATTCGCTGGCTTTTTAACCAGTACTTGAAAGTTTTAAGGTAAAATAATAAGTTTATTCATTTTATAGATATTTTCACTACATAACGTAACTAAACAACGAAACTGAGGCTCTAGACTGAGAGACTGCACTGTTACAGACAGTATTAATACAGTAAGCTTTATCTGAAATGAAATTTGAGAGTCGGAATGAAGTTGCAGTGCACGTCATGTGTCTAGCACCTAAGTTAACTGACATTTGATTTCCAACAATTTGGAAAAATTGAAAAACCTCCTTTCTCAAAAATTTATTTGATATTTTTCAGGTTTGAGTTTTTGAATTAAAAAGGTTGGAATAGTATTTTTGCTTGGTTTAATCATTCTATTTAATAAGTTATCCAATTTAAATTTATTCGTAGCCACAGATTTTTTTATGGAATCAACTTACCGCTATCTCCCAAAACATAATTTTAAATGAGATAACTTCAAAAATTGAATTGTTTTGCTGTTTTAGGTTTTTTACAGTCGGTGTTTAGTTTTGTTTAAATCTTGCTTTTCCCAATATTGAGTGGTAAGTAAGGTTCTGTTTTCGACTGATAGGTTTCCAATGCACCTACGTGTACACTACAATGAACGAACCTGGCGGAAACGTCTGAACAATTATAAAGTATACTATTTAGGACCTAAACAATATTTAAGGAGTTATCCCCTCACTCCTAACTTTTGAGGAGTTGTATTTTCCACCACCAGATCACCTGAACAATTCGAAATAATACTACTAATGATCAATGCATCGATCTTGCATATTATATTAAATGAACTAAACCCTAACTCCTAAAACTCAAAGATCCTTCCATCATCAGATCAGGATTGTGGAAGAATCCTTGAGAGTCGGACGCTAATACCAGAATAGCTTTAAAAAAACATTGAACACATTGGACGGGCCTAATAAATTTAAGGATTTCCCTCGATCCTAGGATCCTATCATTAAATCCTAACTCAGTGACATTGGAACTACTTGGCGGTATAATATCCTTTCAACCAAAAATAATTTTTTAAATCGGTTCAGCTTCTTCGAGTAATCGGGTAACATACATAAATATATATTACGACGAAATGTCCTTCTTGTTCCTCCTCCTTCTTTAAAGTCGGTTAAAAAGGAACACAATTATGTCATAATAGGTCAATCACAGGCTTGTTATTGCCATTGTTTTAAACTTCAAATAATATTTCTTTGTTCGTCGTGTTTTGTTTTACATTTTTTTTATCATACCTTCTAGATTGTATTCGTTATTGATTACTTTGGTATATTTAAGGTGGTTAAGTGCAGATTGCAGACTCTGTGTTTTTTTCCTGTCAACTAAGCCAGAGATCCTGGGTTCGAACCTCGGTAGGGGCAGATATTTGTATGTTGATAACGAATATTTGTTTACGAGTCTTAGATGTTTTTATGTTTATTTAGTACATTTCTTATTATATTTTTAAATACTATTATATATTTATCAGTTATCTAGCATCCATAACATAAGCTCTTAGCTTTGTAAAGTAAATTTCAATGTTAGAGACAAAAAAAAGATTATGTAAAGCGTAAATTTCCCTCCAGTTTCATATACTTTTGATTGTTATCTAGAAAGATTTTTTTGCTACAACATTTTCTCCCTTACCAGCTGGCACATTCAGCGTTTTCTCAACAAATTAATCATTTTTATCTGATTTGTTGTATTCTCAAGTACACTCAATTTACGCCATATCTATGTTTAACGTAAATCTTGCGGTCAACATTTATTTCAAGTCACTTAGTCCCTTATAATACGTTGCCCGCAAAAAATGTGACGGTTACAGCCTATACATTGGTGTTAGCATTCACAGCTTAAAGATTGCCCCGGTCAAACGAAGGTGAGCTCTTTAATTCGGCAGGGTTGCTCATAAACCTGCGACTGCGTTGTTACAGAGTTCAGTAGCTTTTGGGTCGAACGAATCGCTTCTTAGGTGTGTACACTGAGGGCAGAAAGTTTATCAACTTTATGAGCGAATCTGAGATCGCGAAAAAAATATGTGTTCGCGAAAAAAGTATTTGTTCTAATCATAAATAATTTTTAATAATAAATGTTGGATCTATTGGATTTCAGTTGCAAAAAACCTCTTTGCTGTTACAAAAAGTTAACTGTATTTTCCGGTTAAATTGAGATATTGGTTACTTCCATATAAATTACAGCCAGTTAATCAGTTCAAATTCCTCGTCATTATGTATGTTCAAGCGTTAAGATTAATCTTACGCGGTAACATATAAGAGTGATTTTGCAACCATTTTAAGTCATTCAAAGAATGTCAAATACATCAGTCGTATTATGTATGTGGCACTAAAAGCGATGCGCACACGCAAGTGTGTTGAAAGCAAGTTTGATTAATAAAATACATTGACCAGTGTGATAAAACCAATGAATCCACTATATATTATAATTAACTCTATTTGATTATGCATCTTTGTTAAAAGTTTCTTAAAGTTAAAAATGTTCAAAACTTTGCTTAAATAAAAAACAAATTTTCTAACTTTTAGTATATTATGCTAGCTTATAAATGGATAACCAAATCATAAGTTCCAAATTCTTAAAAAGCACATAATCTAATTTTTTTTACTTAAAAATTGCAAACTTTTTCTTTGGGACTGACAAATGTTATTGGTTGCAGATGACCTTTATAGCGTTACCGGGGTTTAATGGTGGCGAGAACCTTGGAGAATCCTCAAGTTTTAAGAGGTGATTCGCCTCTGGAGGATTTCTAATCGACAGGCATCATCTTCAGGGGACGTGTTCCACTGTCTCTTATCGTCTCAAAATAAACAGTAAGCTGTGTGTATAACCTGAACTTATTGGTCTAGATTGTAGTAAGTACTATTCTGTCGTTTACCTAAACAAAAAACCCTAGCCAATTTCATGTCATACCACATCAAAAAAGGACTGGCCTGAGGGGAATGCTAGACGCAATTTCCTATAGAAATAAGATAGGCGATCGCCTCTATGTAGGTCCTGTGGGGAGCACACCGAACAAATGGAACAGATCCTATATAACTATGATGCTCTTGCTAGGAAAATAATGTGTCATTTTGGACTGGGCTATCCTAGTCCTGAAAATATAAGGCTGCTGTCTCCGGGTGTACTTAGTAAGTACATCTTGGAGGTATTCCAGAACAGCGGTCATTAGGATTGGGGAAGCACAAAAGATCCCATTGGGTCGACGTGCTCCGGGCGTAATCCTGGCCCTACATCAAGATAAGATAAGATAGGCGATGGGTGGCGGTTGACCCTCTAAATCTGTTTTGGTACCTACGGGTCCAAATAAACCTTCCTGGGTCAAATAACTTAACTTCAATGTTGCTGCTGTAAATACGCGCTGATATATAACCTATTAACCTTTAGTAGCCATTTTTATTTTATTAACATACCCACATATCAAGCAAGACATGCCGATTGCACTGAGTAATAAAATTATATAAATATTTTATTATTATTGTAATAATAATGGTCAGGAGTAGCTTTTTACCTGCGAAGGTCGGCAGAACCGGTTTCCGGCGCCGGACGGAGAAGGTTAGCGCTGCGTGTGCGCATTACCATATTTTGGATGCAGATCAGATGCAAAAAGTTTAGCAACAACATAAGATTGATTGATTTTGATTACAGGAGATAAATAATAAGCTCACCATAGTATTTCTTAAAGCTACAAGTATACTACCGACGCATTGTTAACCTGTAAAACCAAAAGAAACAATCATGTTCTCCTACCCCTTCCCCTGTATAGTTCTCTGCGCTCCTTGATCCTCTTGAATACAAATCAGAACAGTAAAAATTCTAGCCTGAGTAGTGTCATTTTAGTAAACTAAATGTGAAACTATAAATGCCGCTAGCGATGAGATCCCTACTACCTTACCAGCATTAAACGCCTTTGGTCTGCAAGAACTGGTATCGCGAAAGGAATGAAAAGTGCTTGCTTTGCATGACTACAACGCCATCGAAGTATGGTTTCGGTGAGACAAAGTGGTCTTTAGTAGACAGTACATGAAAAAAACGTTTTGATATTATTTAATTGAAATGTTAAAATTTATTCAACGACAACCGGTCCCGGCGCCTTGACCGAGGATTTTTTGCTTATATATTACTAATAATACTGGTTTGATATGGCCATGCACTTTGAGATGCTAGCTTTAAAAAGGAGTAAAGGCATATCTGACGATGTTGTGATTTTTTATCAAAGGAAAATTGACCATAAAGGATACGAAAAAGGGTTTTATCTACATCGATGTTTTTTTGTGCCATAGTATGATAAGTAAAGTCTGACCTTGAAAAACAATAAAGATTTAAACTAAGTTCGGTAATTTTTAATCTGTGGTATTTTGTATAATTCTGATGATGAAAAAAAGCTTAATATAATTCTAGTAATATTTGGTTTAGAAATTTTCAAAATTGTACTAGTAAATCAATTAACAAAATTTCATTTTTCATTTTACAAAATACATTCAGCGTAACGTCTTTAAGCGTAACGCCATCATTAACTCTGCCATGCTATTCGGATTTGAATTTTAAGAAATGATTTTTTATGGTAGTAATCTCTAGTATGAAGTCATTACTATCGAATTTCTTACCGGTATTTAGGATGCACGCCGTATAAATATACTGCTTTAAATGTTGAAAATAACATGAAAATATAAAAATTAAAATCAAAATAATGTTTTGCAATGGTTCCTTGGTTTTTACGAAAAAGCAAATTCCCTTTATAAGGAATAAATCTTTATGTCAAAATACCAAGACTTTGTTATAAAAGTTTTTTTAATCAAATTTGTTTGGATATCATTTTGACGTCGATCTAAAGATTAATAAAAGTAACTCGGACAACCCTCTGATTTCTTACATCTAGACAGAATTATATTTTGTCTTGGTTCCCGGACCATATATTTAATATTAGATTGGCAGTGTCCCCATCTAATAAGTTAAGTCATCGTCAAAATATCTTTATATAAATAGACTCATTTACTAAGTTCTTTTAAATGGTCATATGTATCAGAAGAAATAAATAAATGTAATTAAAAATATAACACTAGTAATAGTGATAACTTTAAGTGGCAAATTTAATTGTATATTAAAATAATTAAAACTAACACTCTTATCAACTGTTGTGATCGCCAAATGACTATACAAAGACAAAAATGGACTTCTGAGCTTGTTACATTTTTAATTGTACCATGCCTGAAGCACAATGGATTTTTAATCCTTTTTAGATGTTCGAAGGTTTCGAATATTCGGTAGTTATTTACTAGTGTTTCGGGCCATGAATGCTGAAGTATTTGTACATACAACATATGGTTGCGTAATAAATATATAAAGTAAACACGTACCTTGAATCCTTACAAATAGTTTTGAAAGCTAAAACCATTACAATGGTTTTGGTGTTAAACTTACAAGTGTTAAAGTTGAAATTACGATGTGGGTTTCAACCTGAAATGATAAATAAGCTCAAGATTTCTTACATAATGAATATGTTAAGATAGAGTTGTGGATCACACATTAATATTATCATTACATTTCCATTTTTTCTGAACAACGCCTGTGCCTAGAAATAAAACGTTCACAAGTCTTAAGTTAGGTCATTAACTGTTATTTGGTCCTTCAAGCCGGATCAAAATTCAAATCGTAGTTTACCCATTATAATGTGATGATTAACATTTTTTTATAAAATTAGAGATACTTGCAACTCCAGAGCTGTCACTTGCGCGTTGCTGACTTTGAAGAAAATTTTTCCTCCTCATTTCGGTTCTAAGGTGTGGGGGTGAAATCTCAACCAATGGCGAGTGGAGCGATGATAGAATATAGCTGTTGGCATCAAGTCAAACAGTTCTTCAAAGCAAAGCCCGTTTTACAAACAGTAGAACACACAGAGAGAGGTGAATTATCTCCTCGGAGTTAAGAGGTTAATTCCGCCTCTGAGGCTGGGATCGTCAAAATCCCAATTCTCATAGCACGCTGCAGAAGCACGTCTAGGTCCTAGCTGGAATCTGGATGCTCCGTCCAGAGGTAATAATTAAATAATTTAGTGGTAAAATCAGAAATTTGGGTATAGTATACATATTTGGCTTACAATAGTGCGTACGTTTTCCAAATCATATAGATATATATTATTCAGAAGTGAAGTGACCATTATATTATACCTACGTTTACAACTTCCTCATCTAATCATTTACTTTATAATTAATGGAACGAGCGGCGACATTGTTATTTACATTAATTATTTTACAACCGTTATATAACGTTATGTGGGTTTAAATATTTATTACAGAATTAATTAATTTATGTACAATTTAATGCGTGAATTAGCTATACTCGTAACTACCTGCTTTTGTATATTTTGAGATAAATAGAATATTTGAAAGGATACGCCTCAAACATGGCCAAGAAAATATATCGAAGGTATTCTATGGCATTCTTCAGACGGGAGATGAGTATATTCCATACTTTGTAATTACACTAGCTAACTTTCCCTCACACAGAAACTACGAACTGCTTCACTGCTGAATATATAGCAAAAGCCGTAGTAACTTCCCAGATAACCCTGCAAGTCCACGATATAGCAAAACAGAAGACTGCAGCATAATGTTGTAGTAACAAAGAGTAGTAATCTTAGTTGTTCGAGCGCTCTGGCTTCGATCACGAAAACAAAGCACCTTTCGCCATGGTGGGAGAACCGGTGGTGGTGTGTTAATAACCATGTGAACCTTCCGGCCAAAATGACCGAGTCACGAGAAATTCACATGAAACTTGCGCTCCATCGCGTGCAAAACTTGATTCTCTACAAATTCCTTTCGCTCTTCGTCCTTATCCCTATTTTTAACATCTAGAGCTACTGGGCCACGGTTACGCCTCCATTTACGAGCTCCTTGTTCTCTATGCGCGAACTCCAGCAGCTTTCTGAAGTTTTCTTCTGTACTGACCATGTTTTCGTGGTACATAGCAGCTGCTTGTATATCCCGGCTTATCCACACTAAGTCTTTGGTCCCGCTTGTTACGACAATCGCTTTTAACCACCAATGCGTATTGGTGCAACGTTTCTCACGTAGGAGGACCTGCACTCGGCAATGAGTCGTATATGCTGTTAGTGGCGACTGTAAGATCACCAGAATTCGTTGATGAAGTGTTAGTTCAATCATCATCTCCTGGTATTCAAATTTTTGTCCTTGGAATATCAACGCACCAGAGATTCTTTGATATTTTTAGGATGTATAACTACCATCTCCTTGTTTGATACTCTCTGTTCAGAAAGAAGTCACTCATTCATTCATTGTCTTTACTTCGTCGGACGGCCCGAGCGTGGAAATCCTTAGAATCCGTAGAAGAGTTAGTTATAGAAGGGTTTATACCCTTCTATTTACTTTATTCTTATTTAGTTTTATTTAACATCGCAGGCCACATTCTGGCTTATTTTTTGTTTCGGTACAAATTTTAATCAAGCAATTATTATTTTAAAAGAACTTTGAATGTAAAAAAGACATAATACGTACGCACCTTGACCTTAAGAGTTAACTTTTTGAGAAAACTCTTTGAGCTAAGATTTTATCTTTAATTTGTCTATATATAATTTATTTATAACATAAAAAGACCTCAGTTTGGAGACTATGTTACATTTTATTATAAAGATGTGGATAAACATACAGACCACATAGATAGGTAAGATTCAAATTATTTATTTCTGATGCGACAAGTTCTACAAAAGCAAAAACTCGTTAGTTCATTACTAAATTTTCAATTGTTAATACTCTCGCCTACTAAACAGGGTTATGTAAGGATAAGGATTATTGTTTGGAGAAGGTGCTGAACTAAGTTAGTTTATTGTATAGGTAGGTATATGTAGGTACGTTACCCTCTCGCCGATACAGGTATGTAGGTGTAACCCGGGTCTCACTTGGTAGGCAGAACACTGATGGGCACAGAAAACAGGACAACGAGGGCAACGTGGCGCACACCGCGGGTACCTATGTCAGTCAGCAAGCGTCGAGAAGGAACTGGTAGATTGGTGGGGGTTAACGTAATGAAATGAGCGGGTCAGGTAGCTATACAGATATAGGTAGGCAAATATCATGCGTCCAACGAGACTTTCCTAAACAACTATTGTTTACAACGTCTAAGTTTTTGGGGTAATCTTGAATAGTTGCGTACAGTTCTTTCAATTTCAAAACTTTTTTAAGTTTTTAAAAGACTTTTGCAGATGACTTTCGTTTTTATTAAATAAAATGCTAGGATTTTTATTATAACAAAACACTTCCATTTTCAGAAGCTATTCTATGTATCATATTTTAGTCAGAAGCTCTGGTTCCATCTCTCTTAAGACATATGATTTATCACAGCTCACTTCAAACCTACGGGATCTTGAGGTGTTATAAGATTTTTATGACCCACATCGACCTGGCCAGCCCACTGGCGAGTCTTTTTAAGCTTCATTTAGATGGATATAAGGTTACTACTACAGAATTTGATCAAAGTCAAAATATTTTATTCATCTTTGGTACATATATGTTCGTTTCACTTCAGACAATCTAAACCATGTGTACGTAAATCTACCGAGGTCATTGTCCTGAGAAGAACAAGCAAGAAGGTCTGTAAGATTTGTCCCATCCGTTACACGTCGTTTGAAAAAAGTTAAAAGTTACTGTCAATAATAATAATATGTATTTAAAAATCAAATGAAATTATTGTAGTTTAAAAATATTCAATTAATGAAATGTACAAAACTACAACAACATACGCATATGTATATGTATTCGTATACTGAATAAAAAATGAAAATTGTACAAAAAAAATTAAATTTTCCACGCATTCTTATCATTTGAATATTCCTGAACTTTTTACATATATTCTTATTTTGTGTAAAGGCAGTTCAGTTATAACTTACTTAAAACATACATAATGATGCCTTACACCACAGTTAAGGTTTTCTTTTAGTATCTCACTTCACCTAACTAGCCAGGGTTATATTTAATTTGGTCCTCGTGTTTCTTATCTAATGAATATCTAAATTTGGAGTAAACCTTAAAATTGGCCTTGACAATGATACGATCTCTGCGTGACATGAATACTACGAAACATAGTTATCAGGGGAATAACTGCAACGAGACGCTTATTCGTAAATGCTAATTTGTCTGTCCGTGGCGCTATACTGAACTAGGCATGTGTTAACTTCGTAGAACTAATAAATTCGGCGCAAACACGTGGAAGACAGTTTTATGATTTGACGTATTGGGAAATACTACTTGTTTATGACGTATTTAAGAAGTTACAAGTTAATATCTGTGACATCTTCATGATAAGTTCTAGTTATATTTAGCTGATTATTTTTCATTCTTACTAAAAGTTCTGTAAATATTAAAGGGCCATGTCTCAAGAAGAAGAGTATTTAAACAAACTATAGTAGATACAAGGCAATACAATCAAAATATTTAATTTCATAGCTATAACTTATTAAGAATGTTCCTGTTAAGCATATAATTTCAGTCCACGTGTCTCCAAGTATCGAACCTGTACAAAGTAAATAAAATTAAATCTTAGATTGACACAAAACAGTATAAGTGCTTACGTGTGTGTGCGTGAATGACTGTGTCTGTATGTGAGAGGTAATTTCTGGTTGGTATAAGAATTTATTAATTATAATTTACTCTTATACGACTCGAGTTTATTTTCTGTGACAATTTAAGTAGATTATCTGGTTATATTGTTTTTTTATTTATATTTTTATTTTATTTGTTTTTTCTCTCTCTTTTTAGTTATTTTCTTGATTGGCAATTATTTCATAGTCAATTATCATTTATTAAAATATGTATTGATTTATTTTGAGCAGCTACCTTCTTGACTACCTGATACCTTTAAAAAATATTATGTTTCTTTAATTGGCTTATGTCTGGGTAATTGCATTATATTCTGTATATATAAAAAAAATCTGTGGAAACAATGTTGAATTAAATAAATAAATGTGATTTGGAATAATTAGGAGACTAACTAGTGTAAGAGGTCCTTTGCAGTGATAGTAATAAAGAGGGTATTTATTGGCATGAAAATAATTTTATAGATTAATTATTAAATTTTAGCGTGTTAATGTTGTATTATCTTGTTATAGTTTAATAATTATTGAGGTTATTGTAGAGCTACGTTATAAATGGAGTTTTAATGCTTACCGTTGTGTCTTATTGTGTACAGTGAAATATGCTATTTTGTCCTGGATCTGGTACGTTATTTTGATAGATGATATGAACAAGGGAAAGATTAATTTTAAGCGTGTCCATAATTAATCGACTATTTTTTTTAAACAAAATTTTATGTTTGGATGGAAGCTGGTCGGTGATAAATGAAAATATAAGAATTTATATTTTCATTTATCACCGACCAGCTCCAAAATGATAGTTGTTGAGTTAAGAATTTTAGATTTACAAAAATTCTTAACTCAATCAACGGTCGTAAGTACTTATCATGTAGTATGTCGACTAATGAATACGCTTATCATGAATTTAATTTTCCACGTGATCCTGCAGTAAAAAGCCTTGAGAAACAGTAATTCTGTAACGGATATGTTTCTTTAACATTAACGAAAACAGCACGTCCAAAACCGGGTATCAATCTAGTTAAATGTCTGTGGGCTGAAGGTTAGGTCAAACGACGTCAACTAAGCCCGATTTACACTGTGCCGAGAAAACTATAATATGAATCACATGTCAAAATCAAAGTCAAAAAGTCAAAATATCTTTATTTAAACAGACTCATTCACTAAGTTCTTTTAAATCGTCATAACAGGGAATACACCTAAGTCTGTTTTTACACGGTCTTTTTGTACACGGTTTTGATATAACACGGTTTGAAAATTGAATATGTAACTGATGACGACAGCAATTAAATTTATGTTGTTGTATTTATGATTATCACTTATTCTATTTTATTTTATTTTTTACCTTAAAAATTGAATAACCTATTCTTTTCGTTCACAACATAGTTTTTTAGTTCCTGAACTTGCCATACATTTAATTTATATTACTTTTAAGATTAGAGTGCATATCTTTTTTATCATTAATTACTATGCTTGTGAAAATAAGCATTATATATTTGATTTAATAAAATAAACATGAATTCTTGTTCTTAAAAATTCTTGTTTTTCTCTAATTTTAATAGGTTTTAGAGATTAGGAACAAATCACCCATTTTTGTATAAGATCAATGTCTTTTTTTACACGGCTTCTTCTGGAACCAATCTACCGTGTAAAAACAGACTTAGGTGTATGTATGAGAAAAATAAACAAATGTTAAAGGTAATAGTGATAACTTCAAGTGGGTATTAACCGCGTATTTACAAATTGTCCCAGTTATAGAATTTAAATATGTAAACTACATAGACTGTTACTTTTAATTCTAAAATAAATATTATGATAACCGGTAGGAATACTCCAGGACAGAGGAATTCCTATATTTGAGAAACCCTTGAGGAGTTTGGGCTATATCATCACACTCTGGTCAGATGTGGCTTGGTGAAAGTGCTAGCCTTAACAACCAGGACCAACGGATTAGTGTACCTTCCGAAGCACGAAGGAGCTCGAAATAATACATTTTGATTGACACATCCAGGAACCAATCATGGCGTAAATTTCTTTTTTCATACGTTTCCTCTCCTTGGGTCGAGGTAATCCTTTCGATCGTATCTTTTATACATATATCCTTTTTCTTTTGTTTGTCACCAAAAGTCATTTATTCCGATAAATTTTTTGATAAGCATCTACGTATCTATTATATAGTTATTGTTATGTTCCCTAGGCTGATACTGCAGATTCAAACCTAATACTAGCGTGTGCAACTTGAATACATACTTACCAGCCCTACGGCGCCTGCTCTACTGTATATTATGTATTGTGTCTGGTTAGTAGAAACTTAACATATATTAATAATATATTCTAGTAAATCGCCTCCATATTTTCCACCGGCGACGGTGTGTGATGAAAATCTTCATCCAGAAGATAACATAAGCGAAGTACATTAAAATAATGTTTTCACCAGAAGACATTATATTTTTTTTGCATACTGACAGTAGATCAAACCACTATACAATTCTACAATCGAAAATGACTTTTTTTTTTGGACTGACTAATACTGGTGGCCGCAGATGGCCTTTACAGCGTTACCGGGGAGTAGTATATATTCGTTCATTCTAGACCACTGGACTCTGGACCACACTGGACTCTAGACCAACCCACTCAAACAAGCGTTGAAGGAGCATCACCAACTAAAAAAAAAAAAAAAAAAAAAAAAAAAAAAAAAAAAAAAAAGTAATTGCCCCCCATTTGAAGCGTTTGCGCTGGGTCCCAGGACGCTCAAAACGCTCCTTATACCAGTTCTATGAATTCCCTGTGCTCCAGGCAGAGCCTTATCATCCTCATTACACCTTAATCACCCTTAATGATCTAACGCGAACATTCTTTAATGACGTTCTCACTATGTCGGTGTGGTTCACTAATCACCTCTACTAATTATAGAATCTCCTAACTGCCGCAAATACCACTTTCAAAACGATGACTGACATTTTACAATTATATTCTTTCTATGAACTTTTTGTTGATGTTATGAAGTTATTAATGTCTAAGATTTAATAAACATATGATTTATTTAAATGGATTTTTATTTTTAACCAAACATATCGTTGTATTATTAAAATTTTATAATAAAAGTCATTGGTATATTGTATATAATTTTTATTAGTCATCAAACAATTTACAATGTCATTATTATCTTAAAAAGAAATCAATAAACATATTTCTTACTAACAAATCATTACAAAATGTATTGCTATCAAATATTTCAATAAATTCTAATAACGAAAGACCTTTTTCTTTAAAATATAGGAAAAGTAAACTATATTCACCACATACTGAAGAGCTAATGCTTTGAATAATTTTATGGTTATAATACCACTGTTTGGCATTCCTTTGCAAAAAAGATAATTGATATCCAGTAGGTTTACGACCATAGCTATCAAAATATTCACCAATATTGTTATCTTGGTCTATATATATAGCTACCCAATGTGATCCTGGTTTAAAATCAGGGTCTAAATTACTGATTAAGAAAACTGGTCCCTGCATATTTCTAGGTATTCGATTTGCTGCAAAAACATTGTATTGCAAATGTACATTGATTTTTTTTAAATAATATTGTAATTCAGTAGTATCCATAATTTAATTAAAGTGTAATCCGTCTTCTATGGGATAGATTCTGTTGCATAATAACAATTAACTACTAAAATCAATGCTTATATTTCTATTCTTATCTATTTCAATAACATTATCAAATTCAGCATATACAATACAGTTAATAGTATGTTCAAGAGCCTGTTCAAATCTTATTTCTAAACGTACACTGCCATGTCGAATGAGATTCCAATGTGTAGTAGAACTAGCTGATAAATCAGGAGTCAAGTCGAAAGCCATTAAACAATATCCATCTTTATATGTTTGCCTAGATATACCGTTACCCTCATTTAAGAAATGGATCCCTGTCCCTGAGAATAAACTATGATAGGCTGATGTAAAATTATTACTACCAAAAGACGGTGTGAGAGCTTTCGATGGATATTGTTGACCATCAACATACAAACTAAAGGCATTTATTTTAAAATTTTCGAAATTATAAGGATTTTTAACCATACTGCCATTAAAAGCACTATTGTCTACAAACCCAACTATGCATCTTTTAGGAATTTGACCAAGAAATACATTGTCAAGAAGTTGACCTTGTACGCCTGTTGGAATCGTAAAAACTTTAACCTCAGCTCTTGTAATTGGATACTTGGCAGTTGTTGTTGCTAAAACCTTTTGATGGGCTAATAAGACACTGGGATTAATGCGTGTTTTTCGAATCATCAAAGACGCATATGTTATCTTTACTTTGTACTTAGCATCAGCAGTTGAAGAAATAAGATTGAATGTATCTCTTGATCGTACTAATTTCACAGTCATTTGAACACCATTGATTAAAAACTTTTCTTGGTTAAAAATATCACCGTGTATTATATACATAAAGTTTTTACTGAATTTCATTATTTCATTTACTAACCTTATAAAGTATACACGCATATTTCACAAACATGATTCATTTTCTTCATCCATTTACTGCTATAGTAGCCGGCCCTAGTGGATGCGGTAAATCAATATTTGTTACAAAGTTTTTGAATCATATGCAACAAATGTGTAATAAAAAATTTAATGAAATTACATGGTGCTATGATGAAATGCAACCATTATATAATTTAGATTATGTTAATTATCATAGAGGTCTCCCTGATTTGAATATGTTTGATGGTGAACAACCTCACCTGATTATAATTGATGATCTTATGAGAGAGTCAGATGGACGTGTGGTAGATATATTTACGAAAGGCAGTCACCATAGGAATATAAGTGTTTTTTATATTACGCAAAATTTATTCCACCAAGGTAGATGTCAACGAGATATTTCTCTTAATTCAAATTATATTATATATTTTAAAAATCCTAGAGATAAAACTCAAATACGGTTTTTGTCACGTCAAGTATTTCCTGAGAATTCTAAATTTGTTGAAGATGCATACAAAGATGCAACTACAAATGCACATGGATACTTGTTTATTGATTTAAAACAGAATACTCCCGACTTGTGTAGATTTAAAACAAACATATTCCCTATTAATAATATTCACTGTTTAGTTTATGTTCCAAAAAAAGGAATTAAATATGACAAACATCATGAAATCACATTTAGTTTTTAATTATGTCTAGCAGAGTGCACACGCATCAGGAATTATTAAAGGCATTAAGTTTATTAAAACCAAAACATTGTAAAGCATTATTAAAAGTTTGTAATAAAGAGGAAGTAAATTGTTTATGTGAATGTGTATTTAATGTTTTACAAGGCAAAATCTTGTTGAAAAACGAAGAAAAAAGTAAACTAAGTAAACACAAAAAAACTTTACGAAAATTAATTCAAAAGGGCAAAACAAAACTAAAGAAAAATATTATTATTCAAAAAGGTGGTGCTTTTCTTCCAATTATTTTAGGTTCTGTGTTAAGTGCTCTGCTTGGTTCCTTAACAAAGTAAAAAAATAATGGAGCATACTAAGAAAATGTTTCTTGTAGAACCACATCTGATCGAAAAATTAAAACATAATGATAATTCTAAGACAGTAAATTCATCTAACAATCCAATGAATCGTTTGGACATTGAAATGGAAAAGATTTTAAACTCAAAACTGAATGATCATGAAAAATGTATTCTTTATTTACAAGTTTTACAAAGATATTTGTATTTTTCAAACGAAGAACGAGCCCCTATCAAAGTTCCACTAATTACTGAAGAAGTCATAAATGATAATAGGACATCACATGAAGGAAGAGAAGAAGAATTCTTGTATTCAAAAGAGCAATTATTACACCTTATACCCAAAACATACGTTAAAAAAGGTGAAATTTTGTTAAATATGATTTTACAAAACCCAGATAAAGTTAAATGGAACAAAGATGGATTACTTATAATTAAAGATGAAATAGTTCTTGGAAGTAATATTGTAGATTTAGTCAACGACGTTTTAAGACCTTTAAAGAAATCACCACCAATTGGATGGGAACACTTTATGAGAGTTTTAAAAGATATTATGGTACCTTTAACATGCATTGGAAATCCACAAAGATTTGAGTATATAAGCAAACTTTATTCACAAGAAATTGATAATTTATATGAAGAGCAAACTCCACAGACGTCTAATAGAAAACATTCAAAAGCAAAACATAAAATTGATTGGGAAAAATGGACCCCTTACTAGAAATCAATAGAATTTATTATGATGTATCTCATCCTGCTGGATATGGCAGTATTGAAAAATTAGCAAGTGCCTTGAAAGGAAAATTAAATAAAAGTGAAATAAAAAACTGGTTGGCGAATCAAGACACTTACACGCTTCATAAACCCGTACAAAGAAAATTTGAGAGAAATAAGTATATTTTATCTAATTATAATGAACTGTGGCAAGCGGATTTAAGTGATATGAGAACTTATAGTGAATATAATGATGGTTACAAATATATTTTGTGTGTTATTGATGTTTTTAGTAAATTTGCCTTTGCTAGAGCTATAAAACAAAAAAATTCTTATACTATTAAAAAATGTTTTCAAAGTATTTTCGATCAAGTAAATGCAAAACCTACTCATATACAGTCTGATAAAGGAACCGAGTTTGTATCAAAAGATGTAAAATTATACTTAAAAAATAACAATGTTAATTACTATACAACAAATAATCCAGACATTAAAGCAAGTATTGTCGAAAGGTTTCAGAGAACATTGAAAATGAAAATGTGGCGATATTTTACTCATAATAATACATACAGATATATCGATATTTTAGATGATTTAATAGATTCATATAATCACAGTAAACACTCTAGCATAAAAATGTGTCCTAGTGAAGTTAACTCAAATAATATTATGACAGTTTATCGTAATCTATATGAAAAAAAATCTCAAGTCAAATTAGGAAACAATTATCAAACTAAGTTAAAGACAGGTGATTATGTGAGAATAACAAAATATAAACATATATTTCAAAAAGGATATGAAACCAACTGGAGTGATGAAATTTTTATAATTTCAGAAATAGTTAATAGACGTCCTAAGCTTGTATATAAATTATTAGACCTGCAAAATGAACCAATAATAGGAACATTTTATGAAAATGAATTACAAAAAGTTGTTTACACCCCCACTCTCAAATTCAAAATAGATAAAGTAATACGCTCTCGTGGTTTTGGTCCCAAAAGAGAAGTGCTTGTTAAATGGAGAGGTTATCCAGATAAATTTAATTCTTGGATACCAGAGTCAAGTTTACAAAAAATATGAGAAATAGTTTTTATTTAACTTTACTTAGCAATAGTTCAATAGAATACTTTCCAGATAACACAACAACAAACTTTTCTACTAAATTACCAAAACCAATTATTTTAGAAGGAGAATGGGCTGTAGGTATTGTAGAATTTCAATATCCATGCACAATGTATACAATTCAAAATGGAGAAAACAAAATGTTTATAACAAGAAAAATGAAAATATCTAAAACTGATGAGTCTGAATCTTTAGTATCATATAAAAATCAAATCTCTGCAAGAGTTTACGAAAATATTGATGATCTCATGGTTGTTTTAAATTCAACAAAAGAAAATATACAGTTTCGTTATGATAAACAAACAAAGATTGTAAATGGTACTTTTCCTGATAATATGATATCATTAAAATTATCACCAAAACTATGTCTTCAGCTTGGATATGATCCAAATACAAACTTAATTACTTCTAAAGTTGGTAAATCACCTTTCAATTTGTCTTTGGGACTACCATCTCAAATGCTTATTTATTGTGATGTAATTGAACCACAAATGGTTGGTGATGTTATGACACCTCTTTTAAGAATTATACCTACAGACCCAACAAAATATACATATGGAGCTAACAAAATGCATGTTTTCACTCCACCACATTATGTGTCTGTTATGAGAAGAGAATTTAGTACCATTGAAATAGATATAAGGACCAATACAGGGGATCCTATCCCATTCCACTTTGGAACTTCTTGTGTTAAACTACACTTTATACAATTAAAAACATAATGTATCCAAAATATAATCATAATAATCATATTTGCCCTTATGAACATTACTACAGCCATCAAGCAGGCTCTGGTGTAGGTGTTATATATAAAGGCGTTCCGAATCAACGTGGTCATGGGATCGGGAGTTTTTTGGGGGGTCTGTTTCGTACAGTGTTACCTTTACTATCTAGCGGCGCTAAAGCAATAGGAAAAGAAGCTTTACACGCAGGCGTAGGCTTAATATCTGACATTGCTAATTTAAAACCTATTAATGAATCAGTTAAAGATCGATTTAAAGATGCTAGTTCTAATCTTAAAAGACGAGCAGATTCAAAGATAGATTCAATAATGCTTGGTTCGGGGTATAAAACTAAAAGACAACACAGATCAAGAACCATTCAATCATCAAATTTACGAGCGAGAACATCAAAAAAGGAGAAGAAAAGAAATAATTCTTGTAAAAAAGACATATTTTCATAGTTAATAGTAATGTCTTTCATTCACAATCATTCATGTGAATGTGCCAAGTCAGAATTAGATTTATTTGCTCTGCCAGCTACTCAAACAAGCATAGAACATGGTCAGTGGATACATTACAAACCAATTTCCTCATTAAGCGATGATGGTCCAATTGAATTTCAAATACCAGGAACGAGTGATGACTACATAGACCTATCACACACACTGCTTCAGATAAAGGCAAAAATTGTCAAATATGACTCAGCAAAATTAGATGACAAAACTGTTGTAGCTCCTGTAAATAACTGGTTACACTCACTTTTTAGCCAATTGGATATTTATCTAAACCAAAAACTTATATCACCTCCAAATAATACTTATCCCTATAGAGCTTACATTGAAACCCTGCTGAATTATGCTCCAGCAGCAAAATCATCACATTTAACTTGTGGACTTTGGTATGAAGACGTTTCAGGCAAAATGAATAATACAGATGATAAAAACAGCGGGTTCAAATTCAGACAAAGTTTAGCTGAAGGTAGTAAAGAGATTGAAATGATTGGTCATTTACACGGTGATATTTTTAACCAAGAAAAGTTTTTAATCAATGGTGTTCAAATGACTGTGAAATTAGTACGATCAAGAGATACATTCAATCTTATTTCTTCAACTGCTGATGCTAAGTACAAAGTAAAGATAACATATGCGTCTTTGATGATTCGAAAAACACGCATTAATCCCAGTGTCTTATTAGCCCATCAAAAGGTTTTAGCAACAACAACTGCCAAGTATCCAATTACAAGAGCTGAGGTTAAAGTTTTTACGATTCCAACAGGCGTACAAGGTCAACTTCTTGACAATGTATTTCTTGGTCAAATTCCTAAAAGATGCATAGTTGGGTTTGTAGACAATAGTGCTTTTAATGGCAGTATGGTTAAAAATCCTTATAATTTCGAAAATTTTAAAATAAATGCCTTTAGTTTGTATGTTGATGGTCAACAATATCCATCGAAAGCTCTCACACCGTCTTTTGGTAGTAATAATTTTACATCAGCCTATCATAGTTTATTCTCAGGGACAGGGATCCATTTCTTAAATGAGGGTAACGGTATATCTAGGCAAACATATAAAGATGGATATTGTTTAATGGCTTTCGACTTGACTCCTGATTTATCAGCTAGTTCTACTACACATTGGAATCTCATTCGACATGGCAGTGTACGTTTAGAAATAAGATTTGAACAGGCTCTTGAACATACTATTAACTGTATTGTATATGCTGAATTTGATAATGTTATTGAAATAGATAAGAATAGAAATATAAGCATTGATTTTAGTAGTTAATTGTTATTATGCAACAGAATCTATCCCATAGAAGACGGATTACACTTTAATTAAATTATGGATACTACTGAATTACATTATTATTTAAAAAAAATCAATGTACATTTGCAATACAATGTTTTTGCAGCAAATCGAATACCTAGAAATATGCAGGGACCAGTTTTCTTAATCAGTAATTTAGACCCTGATTTTAAACCAGGATCACATTGGGTAGCTATATATATAGACCAAGATAACAATATTGGTGAATATTTTGATAGCTATGGTCGTAAACCTACTGGATATCAATTATCTTTTTTGCAAAGGAATGCCAAACAGTGGTATTATAACCATAAAATTATTCAAAGCATTAGCTCTTCAGTATGTGGTGAATATAGTTTACTTTTCCTATATTTTAAAGAAAAAGGTCTTTCGTTATTAGAATTTATTGAAATATTTGATAGCAATACATTTTGTAATGATTTGTTAGTAAGAAATATGTTTATTGATTTCTTTTTAAGATAATAATGACATTGTAAATTGTTTGATGACTAATAAAAATTATATACAATATACCAATGACTTTTATTATAAAATTTTAATAATACAACGATATGTTTGGTTAAAAATAAAAATCCATTTAAATAAATCATATGTTTATTAAATCTTAGACATTAATAACTTCATAACATCAACAAAAAGTTCATAGAAAGAATATAATTGTAAAATGTCAGTCATCGTTTTGAAAGTGGTATTTGCGGCAGTTAGGAGATTCTATAATTAGTAGAGGTGATTAGTGAACCACACCGACATAGTGAGAACGTCATTAAAGAATGTTCGCGTTAGATCATTAAGGGTGATTAAGGTGTAATGAGGATGATAAGGCTCTGCCTGGAGCACAGGGAATTCATAGAACTGGTATAAGGAGCGTTTTGAGCGTCCTGGGACCCAGCGCAAACGCTTCAAATGGGGGGCAATTACTTTTTTTTTTTTTTTTTTTTTTTTTTTTTTTTTTTTTTTTAGTTGGTGATGCTCCTTCAACGCTTGTTTGAGTGGGTTGGTCTAGAGTCCAGTGTGGTCCAGAGTCCAGTGGTCTAGAATGAACGAATATATACTACTCCGGGGTTTTAAGGAGGCGAGAACCTTGGAGAGTCCTCAAGCCTTAAGGGGCAATTCGCCTCTAGAGGAGTTCTAATCGACAGACATCACCTCCGGGGGAGGTGTCCCGCTGTCTCTTAGATTCTCCAGGGCGCTCGAGCCATGAGGGAGTATAATCAAAAATGACATGAGTCGTAACACGATTACAAGCCTGTATTATTATTGCGTGCGTTACTCTACCTATTTTTATAGCGTGCGTTAGTCTACCTATTTTTATAGCGTGCGTTACTCTACCTATTTTTATAGAGTGCGTTACTCTACCTATTTTTATAGAGTGCGTTACTCTACCTATTTTTATAGCGTGCGTTACTCTACCTATTTTTATAGAGTGCGTTACTCTACCTATTTTTATAGAGTGCGTTACTCTACCTATTTTTATAGCGTGCGTTACTCTACCTATTTTAGTCGATTAAGAATTCAAAGAAAAGTTGCTTAAATGAACGCACACTATTTGTAATAGGTGGACTTAGGAAAAACTCTACCACCAACCACACAGAGCAAAAAATATCTACTGTCTCTGGGAATTGAACTCCAGACTTCCAGAGAACGTAACGTAATGATTTGCCTATGTATTGGATTGAACGCATGAATTATTCTATTCTGTTTGATCAAACTATAACCATTTCCACAGATTATATGACGAGATAACAGTATAACAGAGCTGATCTTGCTTGCGGTCTTTGCCTTGCCTGTACGTAGGTACTGTCTTAAACTGTTATCTAGATTCGAAAGTTGCTTGGTACTGAGGTTACCAAATCTTTGGTCATGGTAGTTAGGCTGAACATTTAAAAGTATTTAAAAATTTCGGATGACAAAAGTTATTAATCTACGGTTTTTCTCGGCACATATGACTTTGTCCATGGAGGATTAAATAGTTATTTTATTACAATACTTATTGTCCGGGTAAACTTTGCATCACCCAAACTCTGCCCCTACAGCCATCTATAAAAATATCGTTATTAGACATTTAAGAAATGACAGATTTAAACAGCACTTCAATTAGAAGATTATCCATACTAAATTATTTTTAACCACCATTTACTAAATCGAACAAACGCAATACAAATTAATAAATTTGGTCGTCGAGCGGTAATAAAGCGATTAGAAGATTCCCGATGTTGGTATGACATTCTTAAATTTCTTCAATTGAATACATGAGACATGATTTTGAACCTTATTGACAATTTACTGTCGAACCACTTTGTTCAAAACTCACCAAATCTTTGTAGTTAAAGATTGTCTTTATTGTTTTAGATGATGCCTTGTATGTTACTTACTAACTGAATTACTCACAGAACTCGATTTCAACTTCTTACATCAATTTATCAAAAATAACAATCTCTATATTCATCGTCAACAACTCATAGACGTTCTCACCGAGGCGCTCGAGCCTACCCTATATTAGTGCAATTAGGCCAAATGCACGTTGGTCGACTTCACCAACAATCTAATAAATTCTTCACAGATGCGTGCGTTGTAAATACGAACCGATCTTTTTTCAATACTTTCTTTGCAACAAAGTACCCAGTTCGTGACAGGGAGTTCATACCTTGCTTGATCGAGCTTTGTGAACTAGTCAACCTATTTTATGTATGGAATTCCTTACCAGCACACGTATTCCCTCCTTCTTACAACATGGTTTCCATGTTCATGTTCCTTTAAAAGAGGCGTGAAGAAGCACTTTTTGGGCCGGCAAGGTGAGGGCGGCTAGGGCAGTATGTCACATGCTTCACATATGGACTCCTCTACTGCTTATCATCAGGTGGTTTCGAGTCATTTGCTGTGCTTTTTATATATTAAAAAAAATGTATTCACATAACCAAACCTCTCCATCAAAGTTTAATAATTATTTGCTATTCCGTTCGTTGTTATCAGACCGTATATAAGGAAATTTTAATTGATTTTTGAAGCATCTAGATCAAATATGCTTGACGCATAATCTACAAGCAGGTTTCAAACTGTTTGACAGATTTTAATATTTGTAGAGGATTTACTACCATTAGATTGCAGACAATAATGTGGATAGCACGGAAAATACCGCTAAGTATGTTAGGTAATAACTTTAAATATTCTGTCACAACGTCAGGCCAAGAGTTATCCTTATGGCCGTGCACAGTAGCCAATATAAAACTAATGGCATTGACACATCGTGTCCTGCGCACAACCCAAAAAATAAATAAAAATTCAAACAAGTGCCTGGCACGACCGCTCGCAAAATTCGACTGCTTCTCTTTATAATATTAAACTCTATAACCCGACACTTAAGAACAAGTTTTCTTTGATTTTGGGTAACTGCGCGTGTGCAAGGTCAAGGCTAACGCTCTGGGCACCTACCTGAGGCCTTTGTGAAATTGCGTGCTACATGGAACCTGCATTTGTTTACAATGTAACCAAGTTGAAACATTATTTTGGGAGAGGAAACTTTCGAGAAAAATCCCTCTGTTGTATTGGCAATTAGCGTTAGATTTTTGGAATACAAACAAATCTAACGCACTGCATCTAACAGACGCGCATCATAAGGATACGATAATCAGACCACTTCATCCATGTTGTTGGGAATAAAACACCATGTGACGTCACGAAGTGTATACTGAATAGCAAAATAATAGCGCATATAAAAATATAAATTCAAAAATGATAACATAAAGTTATATAAAAACAGCCAGTCCGCAACACATTTAATTACTTCAATGCAAATATAAATATATATCCTTATTTTTCCAGAATCACCTCGAATCTTCTTAGACCCAGGTATGAAGACAGCCAGCTGTCTAACTAAGCTGGTATCCGTTGGCTTTGTATCGTAGTCCAAGCAAGTATCCTCCGATAAGACCTTGCATTCGTCAAATAGATGAGCCGTGCCGTGATTAAAAGTGATGGAACGACAACTTGTATAACTCCAGAGGCTGGAGCTTGGTCTGAGAAATTCAGGACAAAGATGAAAAAATCAAATGAATGACGTATATTCAAAAATGTTGCTCAAAATCCCAAGAGGATATTAATTCCAATCAATTTTGAACATAAAGTAATAAATTAATAATCACGTTGTTCTAGTCACGAAATATAGTACAGTTAGCAAAAAAAACTTTATATATTAACTAGGGTTTTAAGTTGCAGAATCCTCTAACTTGTTCTTGCTTAGCCTAAATCTGAGTATTTCTAGGACAAATGAATTCCATTTCACCAATTACTGCCGTTTCCTTAAAACCATGCTGGTATAAATACTTGACCATGATTATCATTAGTTTCTTTAACGTTTTATAGACCTGCTATTTCTAGAAGTAACTCAAACTGCTTAAATTATCTGCCAGTCTCTCATCACTTTATATTATATGCCTTGTGTACGAGTACGATTGTAACTGTACTTTTAAAGTTATTTTTTAAACATTATTCTGTTTTATTTGAGTTACGTTTAACTTAAAATATTTTTTTCGTTGTAACTTTTGTAATCAATAAATTATATTTTACATACATACATAGGTAAGATAAACGTTTTGCATACAAGAATTAGTTTTCCTTCTGCCTGTGGAGAATGTAAACTATTGGCCATCTCTTGTATCAGTAACTATAAATACTGACGGTAGTCATGGTAATTTGAATATGTGACAATAATAAAGACTTAGTCAATTATATTGTAATGATATTTGTTCTTATTTCTTAACATTATTTTAACATTAATAAAGCTAAACTTTAACCCCATAATTTATTCCACAGAACAGTAAACGGAGATTTTTGAATCTATCGTATTTCCCTATACCCTGAGAAATTCTTAAATATTATCATACTAATATTGACAGTAACACTGACCCAACGGCGCCGCTAATAAAAATATAAAGAATATTATATGGGTACTTAATTTGAAACCGTTATATTGGACCCATTTATAGGAACTGAAATAAAATTTTAGTTCAGAACTACTCTTTCATTTAAACCAACCAGAAAAAGAAAGAAAATCGGTGACGTCATTTATATAATGGCACTCTTAAGCAAACGTGCTGATTGGGACAAGTCGAAAATGTATTTAAAGTCAAAGTCAAAAATAACTTTATTTAAATAGACTCATTTACTAAGTTCTTTTAAATAGTCACAACAGGGAATATGTATGAGAAAACAAATATAATTATAAAGGCAATAGTCATAATTTTACTGGGTATCAACCGGGCATTTACTAATTGTCCCAGTTATAGTATTTAAATATGGACTAAATAAATTGTTAGTTTTAATTTTAAAATAATAGTTATTTTAAAATTAAAAATAAGACTAGTATGCATATTCCCAATCAACCCTACTACCGCTTCGACGAATTGGTAGCTGCAGAGAAGAAGCGGCGCAAGAAACTCTCAGCCTTTAGTATTTATAATGACATTTACAAATCAATTGTTCGTCTAAATGTCAACTAACGTGACGCTCGAAAAGTTATTCTATCTCTTTCATATTTAATTGTTATGAAAGAGAGACAAATATAATTTAACCTTCAGATAATGCTAAAAGAATTGACACCATAATTAGTCTGATGACTGTACTTTGCCTCAAATCATGTTTCGCTACTTTTTTTTCGTTCAATCCTCCGATGTAAACAAGTTATGACCAGTGACTGGTTCAGACGCACTCGGCTATCAATGGGAAACCCTACTACAGAAAGCAGTGAAACGATTCCATGTAACCATTATCCTCAAAACCTGAAACGGGGCTCGTCCTGTTATTCATCACATGAACTCAGACCAAAACCTGTTCAAACGCGCAGTGGACTACATTTTTTAATTGTGCGTCTGCGCATATATTATAACCTGAGTCGATCCGAATTCCAATTCTAACAGATTAACTAAATCAATATTATTTTTCCAATTTACTGTTAAATTTTATGACGATTTCGTACCACATGAAAAATTTGGGAGCATGAAATAGCTCGAAATAACAAATTTTGATAAACCCATCCAAGGAGTAACTATGGCAAAAATTGCTGTGCTGTCGTTATCGAAATCAGAGCGCTCATATCACTACGCCAACATGCTCCTCCTCATATCACCCTAGATAAGATAAGATCAGATAAGCTAAAATACTATAAAATTTTAATGTGATTCTGTGTACAACAGATCTTACAATTGAAATCATATAGTAGCTCACAAGCGTACTGATACCAGCGGTCTGTTTTCAATTACGAAAACAAAGCAATTTTTGCCATGGTTGGTCCTAGGATGGGTCAATATTGTTTTTTATCAGCCTCCTCCTGTCTGATTCTTTGTTTATTCTGTGTTTTAATTTAGCTAAAAATTTATTTCTTACTTGTCAGTATATTTTGTTTTTCTTACGCTAAAATGACGCTTTACATTTGTACTACTATAGTAACTACTAAATTAGTTGAAAGTTCCCAATGTGATTCTCTTGTTGAATTGGCAAATGTGCAATAAAGATATATTCTATTCTGTTCTAGCTTACTATTACATTTTACTGCCAACTTACTAATTATTCAATTATTCTTTTATCTGATGGGCTATCAGTATTGTGGTTATTTGGAACTGCTCCATGCTCTGTAAGACATGCTGAGATATGGCTCCCTTAATACGAGTCAGTTTAAAATAAGTGTCCTTAATCCAACACATTTAAGTATAGAATTCTTTGTATAATTTACAAAAAAATGTCTAAAACGATAACATGATATTTATTGGATTATGTACTATAGTTTCTTTTTCAGAGTAATTCGTTTTCTTACGTATTTATTGTTACTTCATCAAGCTGTGCTTAAAATACTTTCAATAGATCAATAAAATGATAGATTAGTAAGAATGTTAGTACTATATTGTGGATTTCATTATTTGATTGTGGGGTAGCTCAATATCTTTGAGTAATCCTTCCCATTTTTTCTTCATATACCCTCATACGCGGTGATAACACTTACCATGAAGAAGACTATCCTGTTCCATTCAATTTATAGCAGACATCATAAGGATCTTCGACTTCTGGAGCTTTAATTTGGAATGCAATAGCTTGAAGTATGAAAGCTATAACTAATGCATTTTTGGGGCGATAAACCTAATCTTGTATCAGGATATTAAGAAATAGGTAAAAATTTAGACTTGACATATGTAAATAATGCTCTGTAACTAGGCTTTAGTTGTTATGTCAGTCTAATTATTTAGCATAGACACAGATTTTAATAATTTCCCCTGTAGGCAGCTTCTTAAAATTTGCAATTCTTCTCCACAACGCCCCGAATTGGTATTGTCAAAATTTATATCGTGTAACGCTCTTTTACCAACGCTAAACTTAGCTGCTGAAGTAATTTTTTTTTCAGGGCTGCCAATAATCTAACTCAAATCACGGCAAATTAAAATACCAATACCGTTAATTTTGGAACAGTTTATAAACCACTAGGACCAATAATGAAATCTGGCAATGAAGGACCTTATATAACTTTTGTTCACTTTGTAAATACTAAATATTTTCCTGTTCATTTTTCACTACGAAGCTTCAAAATAACTAGTTAGAGTGATAACATTACCTTATTTAATAATTTTGTAAGGTAAACAAGGAAAAGGTATATTAGACGCAATTGTAACGGTAATCCGATAATTTTTGTCCTTAGTCCTGGGATGGCATGTTTAGGATACAAATAGATTGTTATTTTACTCTGCTTCCTCGCAGCTACATTATTTGTTTCATCTGAAGATCTTATAACTTCTTGAAGTCCAGAGTTTTTGCCGGCGTGGGTAACCAGTTGGTAAAACTCTGAAAATATTTCTAATCTCTCAAAGAGCTATTGATTAGCTTTTATGACAACTAAATGGGAACTCGAGTCATTGACAGGGCTAATAGATTTAGCAAGTTGAAATGGCACGGAAAGAGCAGATACTATGCAGAACGTAACGATGGCGTTAAAGTTCTAGCATGATGACAACGATACCGGAGCGCGCATCACGGGAGCCGATGTTACATATGATTAAAGATGACGGATTACTCAGCAGCAGGTATTCAAAAATCTCAACCAAAGAGTTTTTGTAGGACACATTGTAAACAATCCACTACAAAATCTTCTTTATCGATCCAGCTTATTCTTTTAACAACTATAATATCATAATTAAAAGATAACATAAGCTCAACCGCACGACTCTTTGTCGAATGGCTTATAATTGGTACCTGTAATTATATAGTGTTAGTTTTCCTCGTTCCACATAATATTTAGCGTGATCGAATGTTAGTACAGGCTTAGAGAAACGTGCATAGGCACGTGGAGTATCGGAATATAGGCATCTAGGATGTTGGCGAATTAACATGGAATTATCTGAATATTTTATATAAAGTAAAAGTAGCGAAGAGAAGCCCACCTAATGGGAAGTGGTCAGAGCAGTCTTTGGATATTTGCAACACCAGAGCTGACACTAGCGCGTTGCCGAACTTGATGGAACATTTTCACTCCTCTTAAATACTCTTGGATCTTAAACTAGTTTAATCTTGCTAAGTTTCTTATCTTTTCTTCTCAGGACAAGTCTCCCCGGTGGAAATATTTTCACGTTGATTTTCTTCAGCATGGAGTTAAATCTACAATCACAGCTTTCTAGAGAGAAAATTTCTCTGAAATCGCACAGTAGAAGACTATTACGGTTTTATGTGTTGTGACTAAATTAAACTAGGCTATGATCAGCATATGCCATCATGATCATCAACAAGCCACGTCGTATTGCTGGTTTTTGACCTTCCTCAAAGCATGACACATTATTAATAGAAGAAAAAGTCTTACTGCTGGAAAATATGATAAGTATAAATAATTATGACACATTTACACAACTTACCTTCGTTAGTATACGAATACATTTGTTTATTTATAACTAGCGGCCCGTCTATAAACTTAAACCTATCTATAAGTGAAAACTGCATGATAATCCGTGCAGCAGTTTTTAAGTTTATTGCCGGCTTTGTTTTATAATAATGTAGTAATAAATATTTCATATGATGACCTATTTCGACTTATCTACGCGTTGTAAACGTAAGTAAATAATTCAGGCTAAATTTAGGCTAATACATAGAACACTAAAGGTATACTCAGCTACGGATGTTTAAATGTGACATTTTCATGTAACAACAGACAAAGTACTAAATGTGTATCAAATAGATACTGGCAGGAAATCTTTTCCCATTCTATGTTTTATTGAGACCCATGTATCATTACTTTCATTCTTAAGGGGGTAGTTATTAATTTTCATTATTACACATACATTTGTAAAGCCACCTCTCTTGTACACCCTGGCCCATAGGGTGCAGGGTGTACATTGCACACAGGTGCAACGATCCTAGGGGGCGCCGAGCGCACCTCGCCGCACTAGTCTCTGCTACGTCCAGCAGATCATAGCATCCAAAACTGAAGAAAAATTGAATGTCAATGCTATCTCTAAACAACAGAGTTTATTATCCATTGGGGAAATTTGATAGTTTGTGATAATGTGCTGTTATTTGCACCCATTCCATTGTAACCGCATGACTACAAGAGAGAATTACCCTACCAATTATTGTACAAGGGCGCTATATGGACCAAAGATGTCTCTGACTTATGGTGGCATAATAAAGATGCCAAAGATGGAATTGAGGACAAGAATTCCTCATCCACTGCGAAACTAGCTTGACTGAAACTGCCGGGACTACACCTTTCCAGGAAAACTTATATCATGAGCATCATGGACGGCATTATAGTAACCAAAGTCCTACCACCTACCAGCACTATAGTAACTGAGTACCTGTTTCTTTTTTAAAAATTATTTTGTATAGTTGAGAATTGTCAATAGCTGGACCAAAATCAGTGTACAAAATTTTAACTTCGGGCTAAAAATACAAATACATTTATAAGTACAAATAACACTAGCACCTTTAGTATTACATGGACATATATTTTTTACGTAAACTTGTGGTCAAATTTGCTATCAAACTTACCAAACAACTAAAGACTTAATCTCTTCTTTGTAGTTATAAACAATTAATTAATCTACTAATTAAAATGCATAAAAAATTTCTTCGATGAGTTTGTGGTAATTTAAAATAATGTTAACCTCATTTTATTTCAAACTAAGTACAGTGAATACAAACAAACGGTGGCTTTGAAAGTGTCTGAACTTGGAACTTTTCAAAGTGATAAAAGACAATAGGAGTGTATTTATTTTTATCTGCTTTTATGGGTTGCTTTTACGTCATATTCATATTAAAAACATTTGATAATGCCAGAAATAGAAATTTACAACTCACAGATACAATATTTCAGGGTATAATGTTTGAAAGAAAAAACGGATTACATGACTGTTTGGATATTTTTCATTTTGATGATTAATATAATCCTAAAATATTTAATATTTTTAATAATCATCTCGCGGGATAAACTTGAAAAATTTAACCAAATTGCGATATCGTTCAAGGCTTTTACGCCCAACGGTATAGCGGTAGTTTAGAACTCCGATGCGCGATAGGATGATACGCATGCAATAAATATTCTAAAATTTTATCGCAAACCGTTGCCCTCAACAACAATTAAATACATACATACGCACAAACATTGCAAGTAAAAATACAAAAATTTTCGTACATAAATTTTCCACAAACCGTATAAGGAAGGAAGTTTCCCAGTTTAATTATTGAGGATATAATTGCACTAATTTAACGGAATATTTATGATAGAAAAGTATGTAACATTACAATTGGGGTCGTTGCAGATTACCAAACTGAAATCAGAACATCGGTAGATGATGGATCACTTCAGTCTAAAAAAGATTAAAGTACTCTTATTAACTTCAGTGGCTTTCTACATCAAAGACAACCAGTGATTGGCATGATTACTAATCATCAAATTTTATATTGGTAATCTAATATTACGTTACTCAAACACAAAATCAAACGTTGACTCGTTCACAATGACCAAGCGGTCGTTTACCCAAGCCTTTCGTGGAAAGTCAAGCCTTTTTATGAAGCTGTTAATTAACAAAGCGAGTTAACAATAAAAGCGAGACAGTTATATGAAGAATACGCACGGATCATAAGTTCTCGATGCGCAATCGGAGTTTTAACATCAACTCAAACAGGAGCACTGGTCTTCTCGTTTCCTAGACTGCCTAGAATGGCGGAATCTGACCAGTTTGGGTTACAATAGATTATAGACGATTTTGATATCTTCTCTTGCAGTCACGGGAAGACGGGAAACTAGAGAAAGTTTATTGGTTGTTCAAGCTTCTACATCATGCCCTATATGAGTAAATTCTTATAAATTTGAATGGCGTATGTAAGATAAATGAAGTAAAGAGTCTATTGATTCAGAAACTTTGGACTTTTGGGGATGTTTTTGTATATATTATGTTTTAAATACATGTGATTTGCCAATTCACTTAAGGTTAAAGTTCCGTCATGTGGCTAACGTTCTAGCCACAATTGTAACTTCAGTATGAAGGGACAATTGGTATTGATTTTGCCTCCATCGTGTCGTTTATCGTTCATACTTGCCCACGTTACCTTATTAGCCTGGCTCCTGCTTATCATCAGGTGACATTGTATCCACAGTCAACAATACGGAAGCACAACATGCAATGCAATGTCAATGTCTCGAATCAAAACAAAAACAAATGGAATTGTATCATTAGTCTGAAGGTTACTACAGAAGAGGAGCATGGCAAAAAGCGTTCTTCCTGTCACGTATACCATAGGTTATTTGACGTTATTTAACATTACGTTTCAGGAGGCACGTCAACCGGTGAGTCTTAACTGTTATTACGAATTAATTTTAGAGCAACATTGATAATATTATTTATTAAGCCACACCAACTACCTATGTGTTATTTATTTTTGCCTAGTTAATAGATAGTACATTATTTAAGGAGATAAATTTTCGGGACTAGTAATAAAAATATATTTATATATAGAAAGAGAGGTAGAAAAATAATTTAATGACTTACAAGATTCAATATAAAACAGGCTTTGAGATAATATGAAAAAGATATTGTATGTAAACCTTAAAAATAAAGACATTGGTTATTTATTAGTTAAAAGTTACCACTTTTATGTGCAATCTTACTGCTTAATACTGTACTGGAATTATATGTGATATCTATTGTTATAATTAAGCTTATGGAGTTATATTGTGTTTGAGCGTGCAATAATTAATATATATACCAGAAAAGGCCTATTTTCGAGTACTGCCTACCAACTCCAAACCATGAACTTATAGTAACTGGACAGAGAAACGACACACTACTATAACCACTGAATTACTAAGGACAACAAACCACAATTATTTCATATGTTTAATTTTTATATAATTTTCTCATTGTGGATTTTAGCACATTGGTAACAATAACTATATTTACTAATCCAATATGTAGAAATCCACAATCAGTAAAATTTCTAACTTAATTGTTTGTTCTTCTCCATTAACAAACATCTAAAATTCTTAGCCCCCTTTAATTGCAATGTTCTTGCAGGGCGTTACATATAAACATAGTCTATATATAGTCTATATCTTCCGCTGTATGATAATAATACATAATATGACAAGTAAAAAACTAATTTGGTACAACTGAAGTTTATTAATGTACTTAGATATCTTATTCAGCACACAAATATCGACGATAATTTTTTGTTAACGTCGCAGCTCATTATAATAAAATAATATAACAATTGATATTGCTCGGGGTTTCTATGAATTTTTATCGCAATAAATGATAAAAAAATTGACAAGATTTTTTCTCTATAAGACCTGCTTATTATGTAAAACGAAACGTAACGGATTCAGCGTGACTATCAGGGTTGTCGACGTTAAGAAAGTGTTATGCGGACAATAAATACAGCAGTCCTATCACGTGAGTCTTAGAAAGGTGCGTTCAATTTTCGACCTTATTGCACGCATTAAAAAGCAGATTTTAGGAAGCACCTCAGTATATGCCGTGTTAAATACTCAAGGATTTAGTTTGGTATTTAAGTTATTTAAATATGGCCTTACCCTCCCTCTGCTTTTCTACTCAGGAATACCCTTGTCGAGCTGCGGAGTCACTAGTATTCACAAGTATTCCCTCTTTTATATAACATAAGTAAGTACGTAGTAAATCTACTAGGTACTTACTTATGTACTTACCTAGAATAGGCTTGGTTCAAAAACTGTTGATATGTTTTACCTATTAGTTCTTGTCAGAAGAAACTGCGATTTAATTCCGGAAACCACCAAACAATTGGAATTTATTAACAGTTGGATTGTATGGCTTGAAGAGCTAATAAAAATAAAGATATTAAACGCAGAGTGCTAACTAACGTAACCCTAGCAAGAACGTGGCTATAATTAACTGTATCAGACTCTTGTTTATGGGGACCTTATCGTACTTCGTCATAAAACACCATGGACCGTGCGCTCGCGCACAGATAGCACTAATTAACGTGACATTATCGCAACCCGCTATTATTGTACGTTACAAAATGTAGCTCGTTAATAATTTGATTGTTTTTAGTAATTATCGAGCTGAAATGAATTTATAATTATAACTTTGTATTATTAATAATGGTCATGTAGGTAAGTTGACCGTAGGCTTCACCTACCAAAACATATTGTATTTTAACTTGATACAGTATTGTAATTTATATGTATATTTAAGAATGTTTTTACTACGGATAAACTACAAAATAAATAGAAGATTAAGTTAAACCACAACACAAATTAAAAAAGAAACTACACTTATAAATAAACAGTAAGATTTTTCGATTCGTTCGATATTTTTCCAGATTTATGCGTAACTATACCCAGTAAATTTAAACCCAACCGAACAAGTTTCAGTTAAATTGAACCGACTAAAGTAAGAAGCCGCACCAGTGGTGTTGTGATGTATACAAAAATACTTTTTAACTGACTTTAAAAACTTCCGATGGTATTTTTTTTTAATGTATTAACATTGTTTACGTCGAGATTTCTCATTCGATTTACGTGATTCTTCTTTTATTCGATTAGAAATATTTTATAGCTATTAGTATATAGCCATATTTTTATTTTATGAGCATTTTTGTTAACTTCTACGATGTAATTCTCACGATACTTTGTTTCAAAATCTATTCGAGTATTTTAATCCAACGACAAACAGACTGAAGATCTAACATTAACCTTTGAATCTGAACACGCAAAATTGTAAAAAAAATATTTTTAAAACAAAATTGATAACTGACAAAACATTAAAAAGGGAAAAATAATTCAATTTTTAGTATTTTAAATTACAATTAACAAAAATTGAGGTCCTGATATTATTTTTTGGTGGAGTGATATATATATATATATATATATACATATATATATACCATAGGTACACATTACAGTTAATTGACTTAAATAAGAAACATAAAAATACCGTTTTTGCGAAAAGCAAAAGACAATTAGTTAATTAACCAGGTTATAGTCATAACTATTGTTCACACCAATAAGGTGATGATAAGAAGACCTTGGGCTCAAGATCGGCCACAGTCACCTCGCTGCGGCCACGGCCGGGCTTGACCGCCGGACTGCCAGCGCATCTTAACAGGGCATGGACCTTCGACCACGGAGCTCCTTAGTCACTTGTGCGTGGTCAAACAATTACTTGCATACATAGATCCTGAATATTAAACGATCTAATTTGTTAATAGATTTAATAGAGTTTACAAAAATGAATCATTAAAGATATAACCTATTAAAAATACTAGAATAATTTTAATAATACTACAATATATATGACCAGATGACGATAGCCACCGGACCGATTGAGAGCGCGTAGACCTTAAAAGCACCAAGAGCGCAACCTAGCGGACATTGCACGCGTTTCCCCACTACATGTACGGCTAGGGAATGTAAAAAAATTTAACTATTTATAACAACATTTACCGCAATATTTTTTTTGTAATAAATATAAATTTATGGATTATTATTCAAAATAAAATAATACGTATCCTTGTTAGTATAAATAAGTAGATTTATTTACATTAATGAATAATTTCTGAACATTCTGAAAAAATACATATCAAAAAACATATCAAAAACTTTGTTCTTAACATGCAGAAAGATATATTCTATTTACAAAAATGTATTAGTCCTTATAGCGCCATCTGTCCAGATAATTACCAACTACTCGAAAACCACAGTTTGCGTAAGGCTGCTCTCTAGCATGCTTAGAGGTAAACATTAGTAAATATTTTTGTCGCAAGATGTCTCTGTAATAAGAAAATATTACGAATTACGAATTACCTCTAACGGAATACGTATATTATAATACCTAATTGGTATTAGAAATCTTTAAGGACATACGTAATGTGCACTATTAATCATAGGAGATATAAAAGTGTGAATACAGCACCTAGAGTTGAAAATATAAAGGCCCTGTTGGTTTATAATTGTCTAAAAGATCCCGGGAGTTATATACGGTTATACGATTATTGTTATACGGTTCCACATTAAAGTAAGCATTCAAAGAAACTTTTAAACAACAGACAAACATTTTTCTATTAAAAAATGAATAATCAAAGTTGGTTGTTGGCAATCATTAGCTTTAGTAAGCGCCCATAAGCAAGTAGATAGATTCTATAGAATGTTACTGACTTCTATTTGATTAAAAGCTCTGCATTTGTTTCCACATCGTCTGATGATAATAGGTAGTGTCTTGTACGTTCCACTTATAGAAAGACAGCCTCTTCTTTACCTTTTTATTAGATAGCATGCAAACTCATTAAATATTCCTATGACTGCTATTTTATATCTCTGTGATTTTTTTTATTACTGTAGTTTTTTTATTATCTTAAGGTTCCCGAGAGTATAACACGGCGCAACATATTAAAGGAAAGATGTTCCTGGTAGTCAATTGAATGTTTTTTATAAAGTGCCCACAAGCAGAAATATAAGTTATAAATATATAGTCCATACAACCCTCCACATGTAGATTTAGCATTCTACAAGCTACAGTTGGCTCGGCTTCTCGTCCTAATACCGATAAGTATCTTATCTTATCTTATCTTAATGTAGGGCCAGGATTACTCCCGGAGCACGTTGACTCAATGGAAACTTTTGTGCTTCCCCAATCCTCATGTCCACTACCTGGAATACCTCCAAGGTGTACTTACTAAGTACACCCGGAGTCGGCAGCCTTATATCTTCAGGACTGGGATAGCCCAGTCCAAAGAGACCCATTCTTTTCCTGGCAAGAGCATCACAGTTACATAGGATATGTTCATGCATGCTATTAGTGCTATAGTAGCCAGTAATAGCCACTTAAGACCCGTAGCTTACAAGTTCCAAATCGCCTTCTTTGGACCTCCAAATGGAACCGATAAGTATAATTTTAGCCAATCAAAAGTCGCTCGATCATCACCTAACATCCACGCTTCCCTCATTGTTGCGTTTTTGTGTGCGGAAGACGCAAGGCCGCCTGCCATTTCCGCGTGCGCGTGCGACCCCTGAAACAAGCCGGCACAAGATGGTTCATCTGCAACAGCTCATATCTATGTTTGGGTGCAGTTTGTTTTTTATTTATGTAACTTAAATTTTTGGAACTTTCACCTGAATGATTTTTATGTGTCGGAAAAGAATACATTCCTATGATATAGCTCAAAATAAGAATCATTAAGAGATAACGAAAAAACGATAGGATAACATATTAATTATTAAATATGGAATTATTAACCGTAAAAAAAATACAAATGTTAATCACTCAAACGTCTGTCCCAGCCGGGATTAGAACCCGAGTAACCTAGGGGTACTGACTACTGGACTCTAGCTAGAGACCTTCTGACGACAAAATGCCTCTACGGTATCATTATATCCGCCTTATTATAAAACGCGGTCTAAAGTTAAACCTGGCTTAAACCTCATGCTGTCTCTATCTAACTAAAGTAACAATATGAGTTAGCCTCAGATCTAAATCAAGAGTAAATTTAAACCACGTTTTGTAATAAGACGGTATATTTCAATGTCAAAATATTTTATACAATTTTGGCACTTATTGAACGTAAATCTAAGGGTCTATTCGTTTTGTCCTGAGAACAGGCAAGAAACTCAGCAAAATTTGTCCCTCGATTTACACATCATAGAGAATTGATTGAAAAATGTCAAATCAGTACGAAAACTATTAATTTAAAAACATGAAAAAATTGTTTTTTAATATTTTTAATTTTCAATCACCAGGTCAAAGAAAAGATCCAAGTATCATCAACTTGAGTTCTTCTGTCACTTCTTAAGCTGTAAAAGTGCCTCCATTGATCGCTTTGCGGTTCAGGGAACACGACAACGTCACAGATCACTTGTGACCATTTAAAGTCAGTTAAGAGAGCATGAGTGTTTTTAGTAGAATAGTATTTTAACATGGTCTCCTAAACTATATTTATAGTTTTAAAAAAAAGAAAGTTTTAATCGCTAGAAGACCAATACCTCTTTCTTCTTTTGAGAAGTCTGTTAAAAACTCCTTGGTTCTTATTCAAAAGCTTCTTAACAAAGTACACATTATGAAGTCCGAACGTAGTAAACCCCCAACCTTTGTTGATACTTCACTCCTCTGCATTCCTCGTTTGAGCAAAATGCATTTAGGTAATGCTTTACTTTAAATGGATACTTTTTATTTTATTTGCAGAAAAAGAATTGAACTTTAAACTATGAAAATACGTGAGATTTCATTTGGATTCTAAAAACCATGGGTACGTTACACACGCCAAACTAAAAGCAATCTTTTGTGAGAAGAGATTTAAAAATGCTATTTCATATTTTTTGGTTTTGAAACTTGCAGCGATTTTAAAAATAAAACTAATTTATTTAAATTTTTAAAAATGCTGCAAAACTATAATTAGATTTAACTCGGAAACACGCTGAATTACCCGCCGGTGAAGATAATATACTGGAATACGCCATGAATTATATAGATAATTACGTACGTAATTATTAGCATGTTCTAGAATCTTCTAAAGAAGTACTTCTTTAGAAGATTCTAGAACATGCTAAAACGATGCTTTCAAATTAGATAACAATAGTTTAATGTTATCAAACATGATACAAACACGACATGTTTTGACTCACGTCAAATAAATATCATTTCAAAAATTGTTTAATATATTCTAATAGTTTACAAATAATAATACATTTTAGAATTGTATTTTTTGTTATTATCCTTAGGCGCGATTAAATTGCTTCATTTAAAACTCAATAATTGCTTGTATTTGTACTGTATTGTAGAATGTGTACAAGGTCTTACAAAACTATAATTTTAATCACCTTGTCGGGAAAAACGACACATTTATTCTTATTTTATTTAAACATAATTAAAATATTTATATTATTATAAGTGCTTCAATGTGTATTCTTGAAACTAAGTACTTCAATATATAATCTTCTTTAATATTGTATAGATTTGAAAGTTGTTTAAGAAGGTTTGATTTGATTTATTTAATCTATGGTTATCATTACTGGCTCACTTCATCATAATCGTAAACTAAACATTTACGACTTCTACTACACATTCTCGATAATTCAATGGTAGTTACAGGTTACAGCCACGGTACGATATGTATATTTATCAGTTTTCTTAATAATTATTTCATCAGTTTTTCATTCATAGTTTTATTAATGAAAGCGAATTTTCAATTTAATCTTTTTTTACACACACACACAAGCATACACACAAGCACAGACACTCACACGCACACACATGTACATATAAATTACATAAATATTTGTTAAATTTTAATAAGTCAGAAATACATGAAAATAATTAGGTGTGAAAATAATTAATATTCAATTTAAATATAGATGTATCTTCTGGGTACGGCTAGCTGAACCCTACCATGAAGATATCCTAGTCGATCAGCAAACAAGTCAAATGGTCAATATGATTCTGTCGAACAGGCATTTCCC
Source organism: Acentria ephemerella (assembly GCA_943193645.1). Lineage (NCBI taxonomy): Eukaryota > Metazoa > Arthropoda > Insecta > Lepidoptera > Crambidae > Acentria > Acentria ephemerella. The sequence goes on along the minus strand of OW971886.1, from coordinate 442,084 downwards.
CCATCCGTTCAGCATGACGTATAACACCCACCACCAGCTGACTGGGCTACCTGTAAATGATTACCATAGCTTATAGACACTTGTAGCATATTGCATTGGATTTAAATTACAGATACTTTATAAAAATCAAGATAATTTTTTGCTATTATCTAATCTGTGGTGTAGGAGACAAGTCCATTATAAAGGCTCTGCATGGGATATGTGCATATGCATGTGCATGTGTGTGTGTGTTTTGTGTGTGTGTGTGTGTGTGTGTGTGAAATTCAAAGTTAAGTTGCTTTGGTGACATGTCTAAATAAATGTGTTAAATTATATATATAATATATTAAACAATATGATAATAAATTCTTCATCCACTGGTTGTTATGTTTCCTGGGAAGACTTTACTGAGAAAACGCAAAATAATACAGAACTAGTAATAACGAGTTCAAAGCTGATAATTTAGATGGTAGTATTAATTTTACATATTTTTTGTATTTAGTATCTTTCAGCGTAGTCATATGTCGGGTAGTTTACTGTAGAAAAATTTCCAAAGAATTTATGGCCCTTTCTTAAACTCATGATGAAGTACAATGCCTGATGTTGAGATCCTAAATGCTACCCTCTCAGCTAGCAAAAGGAAATACATTAATAATTAAGAACTAGCCTCGTTCTGATACACACAATCTGAATACACAATCTGCCCCTTCCCCGCATATTTTTGGATATCATATAGGTGTCATGACCGTGGTTCATTCAATATTTCATTGCTTAGCACTCGCGCATCTTTCAATACACCACACACCTTAAATGCAAGCCAACTCTCAAATCAAAACAGTATGCATAGCAGTAACTTGCCGGCCGCTTAGTTAACCGCACGCGGCTTGGCTGAAGTCGGAGTTGATCTCGCGGAGTTGTCAACAATACTTTTAATATTCATGTAAGTATTATATTATGTAACGTTCAATCTATTTTGTAATTGAAATTTGTGTCGATAATAGAAAGGAGACCTTAAAAGTTTATATAATGCTGATATTGTTGTAGTGCAATTAATCGCAAAACGTCTTGAATTTTAATTCAAGTGCAAATTCAAAATTCTTGGAAGAAAATTCAATTTTAAATTTATTTACCGGGTTATTTCATTTTCAAAAACAAGATAATGCATTGCCATTATTATAATAAACATAATGATAATAAAGGGGACTGCTACATCACAATATGTGTGATGAATCGCATAATAACGTAATTTGCTAAAAACTCTACGTAAAATATGTTGTTATATTGCCTTTAATTATTTTTATCATACTAGTTTTTAATTGATAATCACAGTAATTTAAACTATATATGCCAATATCCAATTTTTACGGGTTCAAGTCTTTAAAGATTCCAAATGAAGAATTTTCATTACGTTTCCCTGAACTCCTTATCATCATTTGAATATTAAAAATATACTAGATTTTGCCAATCATTACGGTTTTCGACATCACGTCATATCACAATCAGGCTTTAAAATGGTACATCATGATTAGGAGCGCGTTTAAATTTTTATTTAGGGAATTTTCAAACTAATGGTCAGTTGTTTTTATTGGTATATGTTATAATGTATTGTGGTGATCAACATGGTTTCCAAAAGAGGCAAAAGCTTAACATTTTGCTTCGGCAAGGTAGTATGTCGCATGCTGTACTAGCTATACGAGTAGATGAACTCCTCTACTGCTTACTATCAGGTGGTGTCAAGTCATTTGCTGTGTTTTTTAAAAAGAAACTCTAGGATCTTAGGTTAGATTATGTTTTGTCATAGAATCTTTAGTTCTGGTAAGGTCTTGATGCGTATTATTTTATAAGCTTTAATGTTTACTATTTCGTGATATTTGTAGTAACGATAATTTGATATCGTCTGTTGATAAAAAAATTAAGTTAGTGGACAGAGGTTTTAAACTTATATTTTTACATCGACTATTGCGACTGGAAATTTCTCAAATATGCTGGGATATTCAAAATTATTGAAAAATACCCAGAAAGTTTGTGTTTTTCTTGCAATAGAATCTTAAAACACTTATTGATAGTTAAAGTGGAGGCTACTAGAGTAAGTGTCTCAATGCTGCATTGTCACATATGAACTCTTAAAATCAGGTGGTACGGATTTATTTAAGTGGATTTTTAAAATTTTCGACAAATATTTTTACTCATTTTATATCCTTAACTAGGTATCTCTTGACCATCCTCTCACATGATAGGAAGTGATTATAACGCTGGAGATGAAAGCAAATCTCATTTCTCAACCACAGAGGAACTGGGCACCTTACTTCTAGTTGCCGAAAAACAACAATGCTGTCAATGTTATTATTTAAGCAGCAGACTTAGAAGACATGGTGGGAGCTACCCAGGCATGGTTTTTCTAAGCCCACTACTATTACCTATCGGGAATCAAACCCTGATCCTCAGGATCTGATGCAGTTAGTCTGATCACAGAGGCGGTTCAAAAACGTAATTGGCATTTATAACCATAAATCCGATTCCGTATCCAAATCAATATATGTCATTGTCTGGACAATTGAAATGTTACCTTCATTGATGTGGAGTCGATCAACCAAAAGTGTTTAACGATCACAAACTGCATCCTATAGTTAATTGCCCAATTTTATTAATAAATGTATATGTTGGAAGTTCTTGAACACAACGCAGACAGTTGAGTGTTGACACTTATTAAATGATTAAAAATCACTGATGTATCTTTGACAAGACAAAAATAATTAGGTACCTTCATCTTTAATATAGCCAAAAATTTTAGGTAGTGATGCAAAAAAATAGATTTACTATTTCTTTGACACTATGACTAATAGCTTGAATGATCATATTCTTCATATCAACACCTTATTAAAAACTCTAATATTTTGATGTAATTATTAGAAAATTCAATGTGTAACGGTTTTCCTATATATCTTTTTACTCCGAACTTGTATAAATATCATATGATCACCTTTTTGTTACACTATTAAAGGCAAATGGATTCGTACCTTACGCTTAGGATTAAGACTGTACTGAAACAGTATAGCTTTCTGCTAATTTTTAGGAGCGCTTTTGCGTTGGCACAAATATTTTGGAATAAAAATTAGTTTCTAACACTGAAATAACTAACACCCTAATGTGGTGCTGGCAAATAAGTAGTCTTACGTACTGTATTATCCTTATCAAATATATTTTTTTACCATTGCGTACTATATTATAAAGTCAATATAAAAATTAGTAGATATCTTATTGATGTAGTTAACAAAAAGTAATAAGGAGCCATTACCTACTTCGTTGTTCATATATCTTTCTGTCTGTCGAGTCCCTGTTCATGAACACGTGTAATCATCAAATTACAATATTTTGGAGCTTTAAATAAAAGTGAATACAAACAAAATGATCGGTCGTTTATTTCCGCATATTTTGACATTTGTAGTGGAGTCAAAATATATTGTGTCTGTAGAGTATTTCTCATTAAAATCTTGCGAGAATATGTCTCTAGAACAAGGTTATATTCTAAACGATAATTGTAGGTACATCACAAAAAAAATGTGGTTTAATAAATATCATCACATAAGCATACTTCCGACTACTTACCATCGGGCGTTGTCGTGTCATTTCTGAGTCTCTTTATAAGAAAAACCTGTAAGCTTGTATAGAACCCTCTGTGAGCAAACCGGACTCGCACTTGACCATTGTTTATTATATCAAACAAGTCGGGCATCTTAATGGAATGTGAAAAATAGCATTCATAACCCGATGTCTTCTTTCTTTGGTACTAGATCGCGAACCAAAGAAAATTATTCTTTGTTATATCAAATATAGGGAGCAAATTACAAGATCTGTTCGAAACACTACTATTTATAGACTTTATAGTTAAATATGACCTTTCAGGATCTTTAGATCTCTCTCCCTTCTTATGGAATCTTTTTAAGAAATACTTGTTCAAAACTATATTGAGTCTTATTATTGAAACCAAAAACTGTACAGAATATAGTTGAACCATTTCTGTTCACATAGTTATAGTTATTATAGAATAAATATCTGTCTGTTCTGAAAAGAATGTTCCTATGTATAGAGGCATAGTTTTTATTTTTATTTTTCAACCCTTATGCGAAAGGCAATGCCAGATTAAGTTGACCTCTGTTAAGTTGTCAACAGCAGCAGTATGATTTCTTCATATTTCATCAAGAGACTCGGACTGAACTTCGTCAAACACTACTAAGACTTTGTCAAAAATGGTTACATAAGGTTAGAATGTGTCCGAAATAAAAAAGTATGGCGCTTTTGACACTTGTAGTAAAGTCTGACGCACTTCAGTTCGACACTCTACGACAGTTTTGACATGCACAAATAATACTTCTACTGGTTGCTCAAATAAAGCGGAGGGAGATGTTGATCCAATTGAATGTTGACTTGTTATAATAATAACATGCGTTTATTTCTCATCACAAACAGTAATAAACAAATAGTTGCCATAGTCAATATACAGTGTAATTGTTTGTGTGGGATTGATGCCTACCCTAGGTACCTGCCAGGTTGTCCAAGTAACTTTGGGCAATCTCTTTCAGCGCGGCAGTAAGGCTGGGCTGCCTGAGGGCGGCCTGGTGAATTGCTTCGGTAGAACCCTGGTCACCCAGTGAAAGGCAGCGCAGTTACCGGGGAGTTTTAGTGGGTATTCCCAGTGCTGATTTTATCACTGAGTGAACCCCACTCACACCCGTGTCCTAAGTCCGTATACAGATTACTCCTTGAAAACAAAATAGGTACCTACCAGCTATCCAATCCAGTAAAATACTTGATGATATAATTAAGTAAGAAACATTTTTTCAAGAATGTTTTCATTATTAAGAATGCGAAACTGATGTCTTATGTAACCATTGCCCATAGATACCAGCAATAGCAAGAAGTCACTTTCTAACCGCTTCTGTGGACTAGAGGTTGACACCACTTTAGATCTGGAGGTCCGGGGTTAAATTCCCAGAGGGGACAGATATTTTCTAATTAGTGAGGATCGTGGGACTTGTTCTCACGTTTTCTTCTACTTTTTAAGTCTACCACCATCATATCTACTTCCTGTCACCGCAACGATAATCTTAACGGCATTGTTGCGTTCCGGCAGTTGGGGGTAAGTAAGCCAGTTTCTCTGTGGTTGAGATATTACGGTGATGCTCATTTATATCATCGTCTCACACACTCGCGTATTAGTAGCGGAGTAGTGGAGAATAAGTATCAGATCCTCCTCGTAAAAAGTCAATCCACGTTTGATTCTAAAAAAGCAGATATGTACTGAGTTGAATAAGCTTGTGTGATCGCTACACCATCAGACATTAACTATAAAACATGACGTGATGTAATTTAATAATAATAAGCATATCTCTAGTATTTTGTCCAAAAATTAAAAGTAGTAACAATGGGGTTCATACAGAGCAGTGACTACGCCACCTGATGGTAGGACAATTAAATAAGCGATAACAGTTATCGCTGTCTCTAAAGAGTTTCAATGTACTGATCTAAAGACCAGAATATTTCCAATCTCTACATCAATGACGCCACGTTATGCAACAACAATAGCTGGCGAATGACTCGCCCTTTATTTCTCATCTACTGCTTGTAGCGTAGCTGTGGCGAATCGCTCAAAACCCAATGGACACGCGTCCTTTAGAAACTTCCGAGGTCGCGCGACAATGCAACACCTCCAGCGATTGTTGCCGATACAAATGTCTCGCGATTGTTGTTGCTACGATGACAGCCGTTATACGGGAATAGTCATTTCTACGAGTTAAATATATAACGAACGCGCAGATCGCTCACGATGTGTCGATATGGTTGACATAGGTAATCGAAGATCATCGGATTTGGATGCGATTCGAAATTTATTGTTGTCCATTTTTTTGTACCTTTCGCAGAATCACAATAAATATTTATCTTATCTTATCTTAACCGGTAACACATTGGTAACAACTGGTAACAAATAAGTATCTCAAATTTAAAGGCGAGTCTCATTTACAATATAGAATAAGAGGAAAATGGATGCGATCAGCACAGGACCGAACGGTTTGGAGATCCTTGGGGGAGGCCAATGTCCAACAGTGGACGTCTCTTGACTGATATAATGATGATGATGAAGTGGCCAATAAGGTGCTGCAGCACAAACTCATAAACAGCACTGCAATTCACCTCGCAATAAAATTGTTATCAAAATATCTGCTCCCGTTGCGTATCTCTGAATGTTTCATAAATTAAGTCAATTAACTAGTTCCTAATTTAAACTTGCTTTCAATGTTATCATAATGTAATTACGAATTATAGAAAGCGTCATAGCGAGCTGCAGTCTTTAGCGTAAGTAAATATGTTTAATATATAAATTCGGATTACATACTTAACGTGTACCTAGAACACTATTAGTATTATAATCCAGAGCTTAGAATAAATATATATTGACGTTTTCGCTTTCTTACCCGATTTATCATAGGCAGCAGGAGTAACTCATAAACGTACGCTGTCAGATACTTTGAAGAACTCGAGAAACGAGCAAACAATGATTTCTATTGCCAGACCAGCAGAGTACAAAATATGATTATCGTGCTCTGAACATTCGACGACATCTGTATAATGTCTTTAAATAAATATAAAACAAAGTCATAGACACAGACACCTCCGTCAATACACATTCCTCGTGTCACAGCGTGAGCTAGCTATATGGATCGTAATCCGTCAGGCGCGGCCAATCAATTCGTCTTCATGCGGCGATTACGTACTTCCTATAAAACAAGTTCATGGCGAACTACGTCAGCTGTTAGGAAAATATATAGCTAGAAAAAAAACTAAAAAGTTTGCATGAATTAAGGTTGCATTTAATATGTGGAAAGTTCTGATAAATAGCCGGGATCTTGGATTCGTTGTTATAATAACAAAACGAAATCAGAAATCGGGTTTATAATTATTTATTTGTTCGATACTGCTGCTTGATTGACCCTAAATTGATAGCCACTGCTGAACACCTGGTAAATCCATTCCATTCCATGACCATTTACTATTTTTAATTGTAAATGTCATTATAATTACTAAAGGCTGAGAGTTTCTCGCGCCGCTTCTTCTCTGCAGCTACTAATTCGTCGAAGCGGTAGTAGGGTTAATTGGGAATATGCATACTAGTGTTAGTTTTATTTAGTACATATTTAAATACTGGGACAATTTGTAAATGCCCGGTTGATACCCAGTTAAAGTTATGACTATTGCCTTTAATTACATTATTTGTTTTCTCATACATATTCCCTGTTGTGACGATTTTAAAGAACTTAGTAAAAGAGTCTATTTAAATAAAGTTATATTTGACTTTGACTTTGACTTTGAATTATCTACTCATGGTAAAATTGTAAAGTATTTACCAAATAGGTAGGGTATGTACCAAACATATAATCTAACTGCTAAGAATACCACAAGGGACGGAAGGGTCGGTAAATAAGACGATTTTAGTTCAAAACGTATATTTTAAGACTATTCGCTTTTGTACGACAACTACGAGGAATATAGCTTATCAATGGCTATTAAAGTTGTGTGAGAAAATATTGAATTGATGTGCCGTATTGAAAGCATTATGTGGACACGCCACAATGCGAACATCTGACGGATTCTACATTGAGCTGAGCTGAACTGTACACTAGGCTGTAGGCTGTAGGCTGGTTAAGAATATAATACGAAACTTTGCAACAATCGTATATCAATTATTGTAATTCTTACTTTTTCTTAAATCGAACAGATATTGTACTTCTTGTATATTATTACCGATGTTTCTAGAATAATCTATTTACTAATAATGCTATATTGAAATTAAATAGTTTAGTCTCTTTGAGGTTCGATATTTTATAACAACACTAGCTGTGCCATGCGACTTCGATCGCGTGGATGTTGGAAAATAACCAGATGTGTGTAGGTTACAAATTTTACTAGAGTATTTATTTAGTTATAAATTCAAATAATGTTTATAACAAATTCGATTACCAAAAACGGTTATAGTGTGTTAACCTTAAAAGACAGACATATGCTGCCGGGGACTTTTGTTTTTTGCGTAACTTTTACCGTTTACGCAGCGCACGCAACGAAAACTCTGAAAAGAATATTTGTTTCCCATTTTTGTAACGTGTTTCATTGATGCTCAGCTCCTTTTGATAGTAACTTGATGTTATATAGCTTATAGCCAAATGTACTACTCAATACAAAAACAAATTTTCAATTTGAATCAATAGTTCTTGAGAATCCGAGTCAAACCAAACAAACAAACTGTTCACTTATATAATATTTGTATTGGTTTAAAATAAACTATAAAAATCACAGATTCTGATATGGCCTTATCAATAAAATTCAAACGTATCCACGTGTATGTAGCGCAAAGCGACATAGGGTTAAAAAGAGAAAATATTTCTAATATCATTTGAGATTAGAAAATGATAACAGAAAATAACAGTTGATATAATATTCCATGTTCTAAAATTGAAACAAATTAAAAAGTTTTATTTTACATTATTTTTAAAAATCGAACGTTATTAAAATAAGTATCGTTTATGACATCTGTTATGTAGATTTTAATATCGTCGAATTCTTGACTGCAGAGATGTTATTGATCAAAGCAGTTAGGTTCTTACAAAAACATGGATTTGAGCATTTTTTCTCAGGCCACCAAAGTGTGCATCCGTGGCGAATGGACTGCATCCAGGCATTAAGGCCGCGTTCAGTATTCCGCCAGCGCCTCGACCGCTAATTAATTAGTAGTTTAATTAAACAAACGGATGTGACAGCGTCCGTTTTCTTAACTCTGTTTCTAAGTACTAATTAGTTACCTAAATTGGTACTATTATTGGTTACGAATAACCTCTTTGATGCGTTCTTAAACGATACCCTACAACTCCAAGCCAAGCTATTTATCAAAGCAAAATATATAGGTAATTATGTACTTTAAGTAAAAATATTTTATTTATACATCATTTAAAGGCCATCCGTTTACTCTACCGGGGGTTTGTTTTAAAATAACTTTTATTCAATGTATTATATTTGTACATCATAATTATATATTAGGTATTTAATTTTTAATTGGATACGACAAGTGCAGTTATCAGCAAATATAAGTCAAAGTCAAAGTCAATATTTTGACATTAACTTTGACTTATATTTGCTGATAACTGCACTTGTCAGTAACAGTGGATACATTTACAATCCATTTACTGTTCTTGAGCTTACAATAACCTAATACTTTTTCTTGTTAATGTACTTATTAGTTGAGATTGAACGAAAGTTGTGAATGTCGCATATATTGTATAGCGTATAGCTTATTCTACGATTTGAAGATTTAAAGTTTAATAGATATAATTCTTTAAACTTGTGTAACAGAGATATAGCTTTGATCATCTACAAACAGTGAATTTGCTGAAATTTCGCTATCATAAACTCTTTAGTGCACAATCCAAAATTACAAAAGAAATAATAAGAATAAACCTGTCCGTTCAAGTAACCTACTTATTCCCCTAAAATCAAAACCAGACGCCTCACCTCACGTGCCCTTGGAGCAAGCTGCAACTGCATAAAAGATCCATCCTTGACACTGGATCTGTGGCCTTCAAACTAATGCGGTATCTCCACTAAAAGCTATACTTAGTTTTCTTAACTACGTCTGACTGTACGTCAAGACTGAGCTTTCATTTTGAAACCCCATGCTTATAACACTGTCAGGCAAAGAATTTCAAACTAACAGAAAGCTATATGTTGGTAAATCACCAACAATATCAGGGGGATCAATATAATATGTCAAAATACATTTATTCACTCTAGGTCCATCAGTCTAGGTATACTGGGAAGCTGCTTAGCTGTTTCTTCTGCTTCAGAAAATGGGGTGTTAAACCTACCCAGATAATCTTTTAGCGGGTCTATCACTTTTTTTTTTACGAGGAGGAATCCATTTACGGACCTACCCGCCACTGGCTAAGCGACGGACGTGTGTGGGGCTCAGTACCTCAATAGAGCGGCACTGAGAATACCCACTAAAACTCCCTTGTAACTCCATTGCCCTTCACGGGGGTAACCTGGGTTCTGCACGAGCAATTTACCAGGTCAATGGGTCTATCACCTAGTGCTCCTGCAAATAGGAAATGAAATAGTCTTCCATAGAACTTAACAGAATATTGAACAATATACCAATGACATTCATCTTGTCCACTGTTGTAGTCTTTCAGACTATAAACTACAAATATAAGTTTAGCTTAGCTCTCGGTGAGGTCCATGCATAAAGGTGCACGAGTCGCAAACACTTTCGCTGTTTAATGGCTCCGAACGTAGAAAGTAGGGCTGGCAACCTTGACACTTGACTTTTGAAAGCTTATCAAAAATTACACTCTTAACGTCCAAGAAAACGTGAATATTTAAAAAATACAATAATATAATACAGTAATACTACGCTGGCTGTTGTGGCGATAGCTACAGAGAGCATTATTATCTTAACAGAAGTGTTAGTGTACAAGAAATAACTCTGCTTCTTTACTTACATAAAACACATTGGATTTGACACTTGACATTTTTTAATATCATTGTGAGACTTGCCTAGAATTGCTGCAATTAATATACAATTAGCTTTATTTTCAAAATGAGTTTGCAAAATAGAAATAGGCTTTTGTAGTTACCTGTCAAACTTAATTTTTAAACGTGAGGGTACCTAACAATAAAAGCGAGCTCTCTTAAGTTGTAGCCCTAAGTAACGTAAGGTCACGGCTGAAGGACGAACAAAGGCGCGCTTATTCTACTGGTTCTATTACAAGAGTCACGTCCGTAACTAAATTATGTCGTCGTCACAACGACAAACGGGTTAAGTCGTCAAAAGAAATATGCGAGATATTGCGGGAACTTGGACTTTAATAAACAAATAAATTAATTAATCGATGAGATGTTTCAAAATTTCGCTGAATTTTAAACATTATGTCTTATGGTCTGTGATGTCAATAATATAAACAATAAATCAATAACTAAATATATATGTAATACATTTTTTATAATTCGGACAATCGTCTAGTCGATTGATCAGTAGTCCTATCTACTTAGCCAGAGGATGCTTGTATGTTTATTTAGTATATTTATGATATTTACATACATATTACTGTATATATTTCTCCGTTATCTAGTATACATAACAGAATCCTAAATGATGCTTACATTGGGCTAGCTAGATGATACGTATGAGTGTGAGAATTATCAGTATTATATATTTCTCATAAAAAAGAAATGTATTAATAATAACAATATTGACACTTAATGGCATAAATAATTTGTAATTAAACAGCTGAGGAATTTCTTCTTCTCCAAAGCTCGTCGAAGCGACTGTAGGGTATTAGTTTGACGATTTAAAAGAACTTAGTAATGGAATCCATATAAGTAGAAAGCATTTTGACTTCGATTTATTTTTAATTTGGAAATAAGAAATTCTGTCAGTAAACTTGATTTTTATATAGATGTGATAAGTGTTGTAAATGTAGTTTTTTGGTCCATCGTAAGATAGTTTTATTATGACTCGGTTATGCTGAACGGTAATGATTCGTCATTATTAGCTAGTAATATGTCATAAATATTTAAAGACTTAAATAAATAAGTATTAAAATTAACTTTTCCTTAAGAATATTGGGTATACAAACCCTTTCATTTATTTTACTCTCATAATATACCTAATATACACAGAGCTCTAAGATTATTATGGTCCTTTGACAAGTATTACAAGTATCATTTCAAATATTTCCGTAAGACAATAAACTGTACACAATTTGTAATCTATAAAATAGGTTATTTAACCACGTTTCATAAAATACAGCTGTCAACTATGCCATAAGAAAATGTTCTATAATTTCACCATCATTTTCAGAGCCCGGATAGCTCAGTCGGTAGAGCATTGGACTTTTAATCCAAGGGTCCAGGGTTCAAGTCCCTGTTCGGGCGGCCACTTTTTGTATTTTAATTTTTTTTAATCAATATTATTTTTGCTTTTTATTTTATTTAAAAAAAATAATACTGTACTTTTTTTAATAAAAAAAATTTCGGCCCAAAAATTTATTATTTTGTATTTCAAATTATTTCGCTACTGAATGAATTAAATTCATTAGGTATTTAATATATAAATGCTATTTACTTATTAAATTTTTAAATCCAATGATTCATGCTAGTTCATAATACGAATAAAATAACACCTACATCGAAAATAATATATAACTGGAATGGCGAAAATAGTATATGTTCACTCATATTTACCTGGAAGAAAGTATTCAAAGTCAAAATCGAAATATCTTTATTTAAATAGACTTATTTACTAAGTTCTTTTAAATCGTCAAAATAGGACTTAAAACTTATTAAGAGTATATGATCAAATCGTAATTGAGTTACGTTATCACATTTCTCACAAATCACGGACGGCATCGAATTCGCTACAGATTAACAATCATCGTTAATGCATTCAAAATACAAAGTTTTTGCGTATAAAAACTAAGAAACTAATCCACGAATATTCTATCAAACGACAAAAAGCCTCATCACAAAATCTATTACGCGATCTAATTGTAATTACTTTTTTCAGACGATCTATCACCTTCGCTTCCCGCCATTAACGCACCGGCCACCACAGCTGTCACTCGACTGCGGGAAAAATTAACAAGTGATTTTTGAAAAACGAACAGTCCATTTTATCTGTGATAATGACAATGTTTTAAACTAGTGACGTGATTAAAATATTTTTCGAACATTCCAATTTACTAATGGGGATATTCAAATAAAATGTCTCGTGCGTCTGAGTTTAAAACGGTATTTTAATAATTTTTTTTGATCGAATGTGAGAATGACAAAGTATAAGTTGAACAATACTGTGCGATCAGCGTCAGAGGTGACGCTGACGTCATATATGACTGGCAGCATGGACAGCAAGAGAGATGAGAACCATTATCAAATACCACTAGACACTAATCAAAACGATAATGTCATAGAATCCAATAGGAATTTAGAGAAATGCAACATTTGCCCGGATTCTTGCGAGTTCTACCACCACAGCGGGAAGTTTGCCGCGTCTTTGGTGAAGCAGGAATGCGATAAGTTTGGTTTAAACGAACTGAAGGTTGAGGGCTTGGAGAAGAACGTGTGTTTGTGTGAAAAGTATAATGGAGGGTGTAAGCTGTGCCCACGGTCGCTGGCGCCGCCCAGTCTGGGCCGCAAGGAGGAGCTGCCGGTGTCATGCCACGACAGCGGCTGCCCGACGCACTACAACCGTATGTACTTGATAATAATGTTTAAACACCTGGCTTATACATCGGGCTACATAACAGTCAAAACATTTGTAGTTTGTAGTACTTAATCCGTTACAATACGGGTTATTTTAAAAAACAACATGTCGCTTAACTTGTGGTCGACTGTTTGTTTGTTTATCAACATTTTACACCTATTTCCGAACTTTATAATTATATCAACCTATATTTTATATAACAAATACGCAGGCATGTGTTACCTGTGTGAAATAATTGGAAATACCGTTATTCTATTTCACAAAGAAAATTAATGAATTAATAATAAAAACACACACTTATGAATATGATATCTTCCCGCAATCCAAATTTATAGAATTACCTTCACAAAATTGGAATTTAAAAAATTTGTCATATTTCAGTTGACCTTAAAACCTTATTTATTTATTTTAAACCAGTTCGCGTCGAACACTAGCGTATTCCCTTGAAAAAATTACTCAAGCCGAATCTAAGTTCGGGAGTCTTATATATCTATATCTAATTTAAAGTCCTTTAAAATATTAAGGTGTGTAACACAGCCCTAATTGCAACTTTCATGTTTGCCATCCATAATTTTGCACGCTTACGCGGAAAGGGAGCTTTCTCATTTTTGAATTTTACGAAATATTAAAATTATGTTCTGATTATTATAGGTATTTTAAAATATCAAGGTAATAATTTTAAAAAAAATTAATACTACCTCGTTAAGGAACCATAGCGAATTGCCTGTATAAGTAATGCTAAGTGGACATTTGAGTTTTTGAATACAAACTTAAATAACAATCAATTAATAATTATTTAAGTTATTTAAACACTGTCCAGTTGAATATAAGTGCCATTTCAGTGACACGAAGTTCAATACGATTAAATATCATATTTTTGTCAATCGTGTTTCGGTCAAAATTAGCATATTAGAAATTTAAACTTGAATGAAACTAATCTCTTGACATAATGGAAAGAAAGATAAATACAAAATACTCTCAAAATAATCTCGAATGTAGGTAATTCTACAAACGGCCGATACTTCTCATTACTGCCATCTGGTCGAGTGGTAACTACCCCTGTCTTCTTAGCCAGAGTACGAATTTTTGTTCACGACTCATAGATGTTTGTATGTTTATATATGTATATTCCTGATATTTATATACATATTAGTGTCTTTATTTCTCCGTTAATTAGTATGTGTGAGAAATATTATTAATATTATGTCTAAGTATACCCATCGTATACTAAATTTTCCAAGATATCTTAATATGTAGGTACTTACAGTTACAATTTACAATTATCATTTACGATTTACTGGAAAAAAATACTTACACAAAGACCACACCAGACCTGGACCCTGGGTTCTATACAAATTAACGAGTTCGTCGTCAATATTTTTTTATTGTATTAATATAATTCTGTGTATATGTATTTAATTTCACATTGATAAATCCATTCGCTCTTGAGAGAAAGGATCTTATAAACAGACATATATGATAACTTATTCCTTTGGAGGTATGGAACCCTGCAAATAGATTAAGGACATCATAACAAAGTCTGTGACGTCTAATAGTAAAATTATCGAAAAAATATAAAAAAATTAAAACATATCTTTTTTAAATTGATGATGTTTTAAAGAATAAATGTCTTTGGTAATTCTACCAAGATGGCACACAGGATGAATGGCATTTAGGAAGTTTGCGGAGAGAAAGCATTCAGAAGAATGGGATGGGATTGCCTCTCTGGCACAACTCAAAAGATTCATGTATCCATTTGGAGGTTCAAAGAAGGCGATTTGGCATTTCCATCGTCACCATTTAGTTCGAAGGTATTTGAAGAGTGATCGAAGACAAATAAGGAACATACCATCACCACACTACCACTCTTATGGCGGTGTTTCTACTGCATTTTCGACCTACTGGCTTTATCTAACAGATCAAAAATTGCCGCCAAATAATACCAGCTCATTTAAGAAGCGAAAGTGGGAGGAATTGTCTCCTGTGCTTTCAATATAAAGCTTTTCCTAGTAATTATGGTTCAGAGACATGTAACAGCTAACATCAGTCAGGCAATGTCAGGTTATATGTAACCAAAACTTAATTAGTAATATATATAGCTGTGCTAATAAACTTTGTCAATTAATATTAGTGTTTTTAAACACTGGCTTATCAACATGCACGTGCGCTGGCCCAAGGAATTTATCCACGTGAACCAATCGAATCTTGATACATAGCTGTGTATATTTACATTGGAGATTGATATAATATTACTTATTAATATATGGTATGACTCACTACATACCACATAACTTGTTATCTATATAAATCTTCACCGATGGGAGTTACAAAATTACTTTTAGTCTTAATGAAATTCTCATAAGGTACGTGGTATAAGATTAATTGCTAGCAGTAGTCACAAGGATTGTGATAGCGGTGAGTTTGCAGCCCAGCCCGTGAAATACGATTTTCTTAAGATCACACAAAGAAAATTTAAAAGGACACAATTAAATAACTTAACATTGTGCAAAGGTACTGCTTATTTCTATTAAAAAACCCTGTTAAATATAAATAAATTTATAATTCATAATTCACATATATATCACCATATTCATCTGCAATTTCAGTACGTCGCGCAAACATCTGAGTCTAGATATAATGAAAGGGTTTCCTGAATATAACACAATTAGGTTGTTCTATCTGACACTCACAGGGGCATCCCCCACTCACTCCGCCATTCTTACGAGTATTTTTTACTTACGTTTATCATCGCTGGTAGGATTTGTCTGTTTCAATTTCCTGTGATTTTGTCTGTTTCATTTGGATTGATTTTGACTTATTTTTGATAGATCATTCTGTTTTACCTATATATTAGGAGTTGTTATTTCTGTTTTCGGTGATATTTAGTAAGTTCATAATTATTCCAATTAAGTTCCTACTGATATTAAATTCGTAAATATGAAAGCAATAGAAAATTAATAATTATATTTACCTTGAATCCATGACCTTGTGTCAATGGTCGAATTCCAATAACATACCTAAATGATGAGTTATCGAACAATATTTTACAGTGATAATTGATGCCTAATTAGCTTACAAGTGAATATGACATAAAAGAATATTGTCGAGGTCCGAGATACCGTATGCTCTTACTAGGTAAAGAATGGGTCTCTTTGGACTGTCCTACCCCAGTCCTGCTGACTCCGAGCGTACTTAGTAAGTACATCATGGAGGTATTCCAGGACAGCAGACTCTAGTATTAGAGAAGCACGAAAGATCCCATTGAATAGAAGTGCTCCGGGAAAAATCCTGGCCATACATCAAGCTAACTTATTGGGGTAAGCGTCTCTTATCTTATTAGGAGACGCATACCCTAATAAGTTAGCTTGCTTAGGTAATTCTATTTAAAAATGTATATTACGCCATTTTATTACAAAAAAGTTAGTATAATATTACTAAGCTCCTTCTGAGATCGACTGTACCAACTGGTAGGTGACGTCATTAGTGGCCCCTAGATCAAGTTTACAATCTCTTTCACTTAATTAGGCAATTAGTGTTAAGAAACAATTCAATAATGGTTCAAATCAGATAACCTATTCAGAGTTCAGGGAGACTAATGAACAGCTATACAGGATAGAACAGCATATATATAGCTTTCTCAAACTAGATGGCGCTTTTGACAATTCATGACCAGTAAGCACATAAGATTTTAACATTAAGATTAAAAAACCAATTTGACAGCACTTCAAATCGGCCATTTTAATTATTCAAAATATGATATACCCAGGGTCACACTTACGACACCTTGCGAGTAAATCCATTAATCCATTAATCAAATTGCGAGTAAGTCACGCTGTTTAAACTACAGTACACTTGGCGTAACCATGTAATCGTATCGGAATGTTTCCAATACTTTACAACAATGGCGCTGATGTTTTGATACAATTTGATAGCTGACAACAAATTAGATTGAGACGAATTAATGAGATTTCATCCCACACTGTTACAGAGCGACCAAATCTATATGTTATACAAAAAATGAGGAGGGTTATTCCCTCCTTCCATGGCGCAGTCGGATCTTCTATAGGTATCTGCGTACGGACGTTCGGGCTCATTCCGTAATTGTTACGGAATTTGGTGTGACATGGTACTAAAGTGTTAATCTGCTTCTAACGCCAACTGTACAATATCGTAGTTTTGATTTTACGAAGTTTCCAACGAAGCTATTTTCCATGATTACTGTCACGCTGTTAATAAAGCGGACAATAATGACTTAGTGTGGCTAAAAGCTAAATGTAGTGTGACCTGATAATCTGAATGGAATTTAAATGCTGAAAACAATTATTAATGAAAATAAGTATCAAATTAAAATGTTTAATTACCGGATGGAAAAAAAGCCCGTGGCTCGAGGAATGGTATCCTTAACATTGATGCAAATTCCAAATTTTACTAGTATTAATAAAGTAATAAATTAATAAATAGATATATTTTCTTAGAAAAAAACTCCAAAACCTTCCAAACCAGTGGTAGAGCCAATTATTTAAAGAAAATTTAGGAAAAGACGATAGCACACTAGCGATAGTAACGTCTGTATCATTTGAGCTTCTGTAAGCAGAAGATCTGTATTTGCACTGGCTGGCTTTCTTCACACCAAAAAAGCGGAACTCCATTATTCAATAAAGAATTAATAAATAGATAACTATCCAGATATTTAAAATAAATATCATCATTTTGTATTTCTTCTTCATATAGATAAGATACATGCTTGTTACAAAGTTTTCTATTACTCACCAAATACAGTGGCTAGTATCTACCTAACCTCATTGAAAAATCTTCCATTATCAATAGATACCTGACACTAATAACAAAAAAATATGTTTTCATTGTAGTCATCGTCGCTACATTCCGATTCATAATCAAATCGATCGTGTATCCAGTAACCGAGAATTGTTGATCAACCGAAAGCATCTGAATGAAAACATTGAACTGAAACTCGACACAGATACCCCATCAACTATAGACAATAACCATGTCAGGTTGCTCCACCGATATACAATATACAACCAGGTTCGTTTCAGTGGAAAATTTATTTTTATTTTTAAATTAAGCTTTAGATCAGAAAGCTCAGTGGTGTTAATTATAAAAACATTTGACACAACCAAGGGACCTGAACTTACAACGTAACAGACTACGGGGCTTAAGTGGTGCTATTACTGGCCACTTTGGCACCAATAGCATGTTGTTCAAGATGAAACTTGTTGGATCGCCTCTATGTAGGGCCTGTGGGGAGCACACCGAACAAATGGAACACATCCTATGTAATTGTGATGCTCTTTCTAGGAAAAGAATGGGTCTCTTTGGACTGGGCTATCGCTGTCCTGAAGATATAAGGCTGCTGTCTCCGAGTGTACTTAGTAAGTACATCTTGGAGGTATTCCAGGACAGCAGTCAGTAGGATTAGGGAAGCACAAAAGATCCCATTGGGTCGACGTGCGGGAGTAATAATCCTGGCCCTACATCAAGATAAGATAAGGGACCTGAATTTGATAATATCCTACCAGTTTTCCTTAGGTCAACTGCAGCTACAGTCTATCATCCCTTACTAAATTTATATAATCTATACATACAAGAAGTCGTTTTCTCAACGGTTTGGATCCACGCGTATTGTGCCCGTTTTCAAAAGAGGAGATAAGCCAAATGTAGAGAATTACCGCCCAATATTTATTCTGCTCGCTCTATCAAAGTGCACAAGCCTCTCGAAAAGGGCTTGTACACAACGATATATACCCAGAAATACTATTAGAATACATCGTTATGTATCAAAAACATCAAAAAGGTACATTTACCTTTTTGATGCTATGAATAATAAAAACAAACAGATAAGATTTTGTGAACACGGACTTTCGGAAGGCATTTGACAGAGTAGACCACAAAATACTTCTGGATAAGCTTGTCTATAACGGAATCCGTTGTAACTTATAACTGTAGTTAAAGTTTTATGTTTTAAATCGTACACTTGTATCTGTGAGCTCATGCGTACCCCAGGGTTCAATTTTAGGCCCCGTTCTATTTATTATATTTATCATCGATATACATGAATGTTTTAATTTATGTTATATCTTATTATATGCAGTTGACCAGATAGACCAGATATTTTATATAATTAACAATACAGATGACCATTTAAAATTTCAAAGTGACTTAGACCAGTTTTCAATTTACTGTATCAAAAATAAATTAATAAATGCATGCCTTAGCATTAATAAATGTAAGGCTATCACTTTCACTAAGAAAACTCAAAAGCTACTCGTACAGGTTATGCGGTGAGTCAATTAGATATCTAGGAGTGACATTACATAAATTACATCTTGATATACACATTGATAAAATAATAAGTAAGACATTTAAAATGTATGGTTCTGTTATGAGATCCGCAGAAAAATGCTGGGAAACGTTCTCTACTGTACCGTTAAATCGATTCTTACAATGTAAACTTTCACACCATTGATATTGCGACTTCGCATCCAAGTGAATTTAACAAGATTATTTTGGATATTCTGATGAGGTGACTCTGGTACTGCCGGCTTTGCTCTATTTCTTTAGTTTGTTATATACGGTATATACCAAATAGTAACTCGTGGTAAACGTTCTTGGTGACATAGCTAACAAGTTTAAGCAATAGAACTATATAAGTAAATAAATGTTATGCCACTGTTTGGTGATCCAAATAACAATAAAAAAGCGTCGTTCGCCATTGTCAATCCTGGATAGGTAAACCCGCCATTTTATAAATTACAAAGAAACCGAATTGCTTGAGAAATGCTTTTGGAACACTCTGCCTCATTTAATGTTCCACTCTGAAAAATCTTACTATTCGTCCTTCTCTCTCTCTTTTAAGCTCTTCCCCTTCACACTTCCCTTTCACTTTGACGTCAAAGTGCACGTCTACTCAGTGCTCGTTCCTTGCTCTCAGATCTACTCCGTCACCCTCTTCGACTTCCGCCGCTTATGCTCGAGATATTTTCCAGACATTTCTCCCGGATGCTACTTCTAGAATATCTAAATCCCGATAAAGTGACATTTAGATACCGAGAACCAAAGTTATCTCGACTTACGACGTGTGCTCTGTGATTCAACAATGAATTTTACTTAGATGTTATGTTTATAGTGTGAATATATAGAATGTTTGATATATACCAGATCCAGCGGAAACCTATCTATGTTAACATATAAATCTTATGGTGATATCAAATAATGAAAATTATAAAATTATTTTCTAATCTCTCCAAACAAATATTTCCATCAGTAAATTAAAATGTATGGTAAAAAGAATTAGTTTATAATTTTTATATTGTTATATTACCATATTATTTTATGACTGTGTTAACATTGGCAGATATCGGTTTGATATTGTATGTACCAAACCATCTGTATATAAATTGATTGATATCGAAAACCGCATTAGGGCCCGAGTCCTGTTTACGGCTATTACACTTTTCTTTTTTATAATTATAATAAGTGCAAATAGCCATGAAATAACGATAGTGCCGACCATTTTCCAATCTACGTAATAGCTTCGGTCCGCGGAGTGGTCTACAATTATTGCCACGTTTCCTGTTTACATAGGCTCTATAATTTAGTGATTTTCATCATTTGCAAAGAAAATTTGTTTTCTTAAGCTGCAATTAAGTTACGTGCTGATGTATAGTCGTTTTGCCATTTTTGATCATTCCTTTTTTAAAAAATCAAACCTCATGTATTTGTATAAATTGACATCCGCTATATGTCACACAAAACAGATTTGTTACGCCATATTTGCATCCATTGAGCAGAATATGGTAACAAGTAATGGTACCTGATTACACAACTTCAATGATATTAAGTTTATTGTCTATTGTTACGTAACAAAGCAATATGTCACTATGACGTTGTAAACTGTCGTACACTTCACAAAATAAATGAATTTATTTAGTTTATTATTTGGTTTACTTTATTGTTGCAAAGCCCATTTCCCTCTTTTTTAATAAAAAGCCCAGCAAATGACTCGACACCACCTGATGATAAGCAGTAGAGGAGTCCTTATGTGAAGATGCTTGTGGTGTGCGAACTATATTTGGTCCTTCGAGCCGAATAAAAATAACGATGTTAAACAAAGAAGTGAAATGGAAACAGATATTAACGCGCCCACCCTTGTTATACTTAAGATTGTAATCCTTGAAGTCACTCAATTGAGATTCTACCTGATAAAGTCATTAACGTAATCGTTTTAAATTCCTAACAATTACTTTATTTTCCGCAGTAACAATGCAGTTATTAACCAAATTGCATTGTCTTTAATAATAGACCGATTCCTCTATGCTCATCATAACGTGACTGTGAAAAACTCACATCAGCATCATCTCTATACTTAGAATATGTTCTAGATGATATTTTTACTTCTGTAATTGCATAGTACTCTCGGCGAAAAACTCGAATAGCCAATGAGATTTAAGCACTCCAAGAAGTAATCTACTGCGACAGGGTTCGCTCTAACTCCAGTCTTTAAGTCGACGAAAATTATACAGGGAGCTACTAGAGCTATTACACATTGATGTTTACGGAAAGTCTAAGTCTAAGAAATTATAGTCATGTTGGAAATTCAAAATGAGTTTTATCATTTCTTTAAAAGCACCATTTCAAATTATGAAGTGAGGTGTAACTAGTGCTCGTTACTAACTGATAAACTACAGGCGGATGTGACCATAGCACCTGTAGAACTATTCCAAAAAGATCCGCTCTCCAGTGTCTGTTAAAGCTGTTCAGGTTTTTATAACAATTTCAATTTCCTGAGCACAGTTGGAAAGGCTAATTATGTTTTTTTTCAGTTAGCTAATTGCTCGGTCAAGGCAGCCAACCGACTGGAGCTTCCTTGCCTCTCGTTGGGTTTTTCTTATGTATGTTTTTATTGCTGAGAAATATTCATTGTGGATCGAATTTGATAGTGTGTTGGAGACAACAATCACTTTCAGACGCACTTTGGCCTTTGGCCAGCCTCTACATCACTACCAGACTTGCCACTGGGCACATAAGTACGATACAAAGTAGCAGTTATATTTTTATCACATGAAAAATAACTTAACGAAACTAGCCTTTAAACAAATCTGAAAATCATCGTAATGTATATTTTTCAAAGACACAAAGTCCAGGTCGCATGTTCTCATTTCCAATATGTAAGCAAATTCGTCTTTAATCTTTGAAACTCCAAAAAGAACCAAAAATAAATACTATATCTATATACTTTATGTGATAAATATCTTTTTCTTATATAAAATTGAATAGCTGATCGTTAGTCTTGTTAAAACTCAAAACGGCTTGACCAATTTGCATATAATTTATTGTGTTAAATTTGCTTTCATTCAGGGGTGGATAAAAATAAAAATAATTACAAAATCTAGCAAGAAAAGTCAAAACAACAAATAAATTAAAGTCGCTATTTCGAGTTTCTTCTAATAGATGGCGTAAGTAGTAGGTTGTAGGTGATACAAAGTCAACTAGTTACTTTATTAATACGGAAATTCAATAATTCAATAATGTAAAAAAAATATATTCTGTTTGTTACTAGTTTTCAAAAATATCGCGGTCTTATGTATATTTGTATATTTGTCATATGTAACGATCAGACGCACAAAATCACGGTGACACTAAATAATTTAACTTCTATAGAGGATTTTTCGTGGAAATATGATTATCTACCTATAAGATATATGGATAATCTAAATATATCTCAACAAAAATCATATTTTGCAATCTAAGGCCTAATTACATTAAAAACATTGCTTCGTGTTCTGCGATACAACATTGTTCTCTTGCAAAATGCACGTATGCTATGACTACATAGAAAACTTCTCCTATTACTTGTTTTCCTTAAAAATTGTATATTTATATTATGTCAGTAAGAATTGAATTATTAAATTATTATTTAATTATTTAATTACGACAAATCCAACATTACCTTGATCACGAAATAAATGTGTGATTGTCAGGATGCTTGACTTCAGCTTACAAATATATTGTTGTAGTTTTATAGCAACTACTTATTAACTGTTTTAATAAATATTAAAACTGTTTCTATTAACACCATACTTGATAAATTATTTCTTTTTAATCAATGCCCGAGGTAGTCCCATTGCCAGCAAGTCAGGGTCCGATCATGATCCCAGGGAAATCGAGGCAACCTTCAAATATTACGTTTTTCATATATTTTTTAAAGCTATTCGATTATTTTTAAAAGACAGACAGGCAAGTCAAATATACAGACGGCCACAAATGTAACTTTTTTCTATAAGACCACTCAACATTCTTCAAACAGACTTCAAAACCAAAAAACTAAAACAACTCCGGAAAACCATTTTAAATCATCAATCATTTTAAAAGAGTTTCCTATTTATACTTTTTAGTGTTTTGAAGTACGTTTTTAGTTTAGTTTTAAACTATTTTTACTAATGATTGTCTTGATTCTTTATTAACATTTTCTGCGTATTCCACGTTTTCATTCCATAAAAAATTTGACACTAAACATGCGCGTACTACAAGACTGAAACACGATCGAACAGGGCACCGCATGCGCAGATGTGTGAAATGACACGGCCACTTGATCTTTGTACGCACCTTGCAATCTGTCTTGTTAAACGATCTGTTTATCTACAAAAAATATGTGCTATAGATATTGAAATACAGAACCTTAAAATTTCCAGTCCACCTTTATAAGCCGCGTAAAACAAAATTGTTGGACCACCAATTGATGGACCACAAATCCAAGACACTATTTAATCATTATCTCATCATGTATTCCTTTAACTTTTATGAAGTCTCTATCCAAATCGAATTTTTTTTCTTTCAAAGAAGGTTATAATTTAAATTCTCGCCTAATTGAAGTTGAAAAATCTGCTATATTCTACAAGACGTAGTTAGTGGAAATGGTGACTATTTTTAAAAATCTCTTGGTAAGGTTAGGAAGCAGGTCATTAACTTTCCTCTGCCTACTTTGAAAAGTTAACGTCACAGTCTCAGGGTCAGAGATACCTTGTTCTTCAAACTCTCCAAATTTCAAAAATCTACCAAAATACTTTCTTCCGCGTTTTAGTAAGCGAAAACTGTAACGGAGGCTTGTAAAAAGATGGGCGTTTAACGCATATCTCAATTCATGACTAAAGTGCATAACTTAATGCACAAATAGTTTTATAATTTTTACTTGTCTTCAACACTGCAATTCCGCACTTTTTCCAGACAGACCAGACAGGTCGTATTGTAGTGTAAACAATATATGTTCACATCAGCGCGCATTGTCTATCGGCTCAGTGGACCGTGCGCCGGCGAATGATGCATGCGAGTCACTTCGAAATGATTCATTTATTCTAGATCAACTTTAACAAAGTTGGTCACTGTACCGAAAATCCTGGCAAATTTAACAACTGTAAGTAGGTACAAGAACGGTTTTTCAATTATTATCTAGATTTTCTGGAGCATAAACTCTTTCGGATCTACCCGCCACTGGCTAAGCGGTGGGCGGTATGTGAGCCTCACACAGGCTCTTGATAAAAGCGACAATGCCAACTAAAACTCCCCTATACCTCCACTACCATCAAGTGGAAGTGACCTGCGTTCTGACGGAGCGATTCCCATTGAATTTTTAAAAAAAATATTAAGAAATGGTATTAATAAAATGGTTCTACAGAATTTATCCATTAAAGAGATGCAATGACAGCTGTTATACACCAACCAGATTATCCATTGAGATCAATCAGCAGGCGCCTCGATGTCGGTCTGTCCAGCAGTCTAGAAAGTAGCCCTACAACTGCGACCACGTGGGTACGCGTTTTCTCTGCGCTCGCGCATCTGACGATTTAATGTTACGAATGGTAGACAGGATAAAAAATCACGTCATGTGTACGTTCCCCATATTCTTCGCTATCACACTGGAACATAAAAAAATATGTTCAATCAGTGTACCGATATATCTAACAATCTTCATATTCTCTTATATATAACAATATTATAAATAAAAAAAATCTATAATTGATATTGTGAACCCATACACATATTAAGTAAGAACACTTTAAAGTTTTATCTTTTGGAATATAAACAATTACAGGATTTGTGCTAGTTTTATAGTAAAATGAACTGAATTAAAATCAATATAAATGTACGGAACATCTCTATTATATAAAAAAAATATATATAAAAATTTAGTTCTAGTCTAACGAATGTTGCTGTTCGTTAGACTCGCTAAAACTCAAAAACGGCTTGACCTATATGAATTATTACAACACTTATTGTGTTTTATTCGGTAGTTTAAAAATAAAAATAATTGGGAAAATTTTAAAGGAAAGCTTAAAAATATAGAACTGAGAAATAGTTATTTAGAATGGATACAAATTTCAGCGGGTCAACTGTTAAATAAATTATTTCGACTTTGATTTCACAACTGTCGGAAAACTTATGGTCGGAAACGAAAAATAACTGTATAAGTAATTCAATAGATCTGAATGATGGTACTGGTGTAGACTTATTAGAACTTTACATAATACAATCGCTGTGGATTTATTTAAATTACTTAAATATCAATATTAGTATGATAATGAAGGTTGAGAATTATCACAGGGTGAACGTATTACGAAGAAAATATACGTAAACCAATAGTTCTATCATGTTTGCATATTGTTTATAAACATAATTACATCTACTTCCAACTACACACACCTCCACCAACGCCTTCTCAGCGAGGTCATCATTTATAAACTTTGCATGCGAAATCTCAGCGTCGCATGCGCATTGGTTGTTCGCTTTCATTATGCTAATGTGTGTAGGTCAGGTTTGTTTTGATGACAGAAGAAGGACGGTGTCGTAACCCACATTCATTGATCCGGACTTTTACTTAGAATAAATAGATATTTTGTTTGTGTGTGGAGAGAAATTAGAGCTTGGTTCTATGGCAGAATAATTATTAATTATTATAGGAAAAAGTTAAAGATGGCTGAAATATACCATAGACAGTATTCTTTACTAGGAATTACTTTTATCATATAATAAAAATAATTGTAAGCAACGCTACAGTAGTGAAGTCAGGTATATCACTATATAGTCAGGTAGGTCAGGGTATATCGCGGCGGAGATGTTGGAGCCGTGACGCTGTTTTGCAGACGGTTGCCAGTACGTGAATACATACACACAAACGCAAAATAGCTTGTGCATGTATACATACCACACATTTTTATTTTCGAGACACCTGTGTAGGTTTATCTGCTTATATCCCTTCCATGATAGAGATAATATGAAATAAAAGATAATAAAGACGTTAAATACACAAAATCATAAATAAAATCAATAGTATGAACGATATCAATCAAAATTGAAAATCAGATACTGTATGTTCAAAGCCAATAATGCTTTTATTATTTTTCATTATTACGCAACTGAATAGTTATATATGTTATACAATTACAGTTATTAAAAGAATAAAAAACAGACAGACGCAAAGTTGCTGGCTGTCTTGAAAAGCCGGGCGACCTCTGATGTGAGTCAAGGTCAGTGGCGAATTCAGTTATAATACGTGGTAGAGCTTTTTGACTGTTACGGGGATATAAAATGAATTTTGTTAAATATATTCACACAGAGCAGACGTCAATGAAACATGAAAGATCACTGAAAGGACAGATTAAAACAAAAGTCAGGTGGTGGGTTTGACTATCGGCTGTGAAGCAGAGGGTATTCCCCTAAAACGAAACCGGACGCTGCCACGGTTATAAATAATCAGAGAAAATACTTACCATTAAAATACTGTAATGTACCATATATATCGTAACTTACTACAACAAATAGAACAACCTTCGATTCTATGAGAAATAAATATGGTTAGGTGAGCAAACGATATTATCCCACCTGATGGTAAGCAGAAGTGGAGTCCAAATAAAAAGTTGGTTAGTGCAAGTGAAACTATGCACTGTACTAACCAACTTGATATTGCCGACCTGCAAAATGCTTCTTCACGCCTCTTTTAAAGGACCCATGTTTGTAGGAAGGAGAGAAAACGTATGCTGGCAAAGTATTTATTTCTTGATTGTGCGACAAAGAAATGAGTTACCAAATTTCTTTGTGCGCGAAGGAATGGTCTTCACAGTATGTCGGTGTCACCATAATGCGTTGTCCTTAGATGAAAGGGGGAAGGAGGGAAGAGGGAGAAAAGCTCCTCAGAACACTCTCCGTGGTATAACTGAATTAGGTAGAAAAATCACCAAAGTGAGTTTGAAATGATTGATCTTGATTTTCTCTCACACTCATTGTCTTCCATCGGATATTTTCATAAAGAACTGTTAGATCAATCAAATTAAATCTCATTAAATGGTGTGACAATAATAATTGTATAATTACAATGAAATACACTGTGACTGACTTATATATATTTACACATTATCGTGCGACTCGTGCGCAGCGTGCCATCGCGGGTCGTCGCCGGCGCACTGTAGACACCGGATGAGACTTCGTATTGCAACTACGGCACGCAGACAAGAAGCAAAACAAACAATGCTGGACAACGCAATAATGTCAATAACACGGGAGACTTGTCTCTTTGAGGCTTCACTTTTAATAATTATAATAACGTATCATATGAAAATGTTTTGGAAAGTTCGCATCTCATAAGAGAATAGATTCCTGCTATTGTAAGCGTCCATAGACTATGGTAACTGCTACCCATCAGCTCAGCACTATGCTTGATTTAGACCATAGTAGTATTAAAAACATTCTCTCGTTTTGTACCAACAGACACTAATGGGTACCCTGGCGGCGTGTTCCCGAGCAAGTCCGACGAGTCTAGCGAAGGTGGCTGGCGGCAGAATGTGGTACGGCGTGCACGCACGTGCGTCTCAACCAAGATGCTCCTACGGCGGGTGCCCATTCTCGCTTGGCTACCACAATACTCTTTGCGCAAAGGACTCGCTGATATCATCGCTGGTAAGCAATATTATATAGTCACTGAGTACTAATTATACCTATAATGACGTCAGTGAAAATACTCGGAAGGTCATAGCAATTTTTGGCTCATCAATATTTTACTACTAAAGAGCCAAAGGTAACATGGGTAGGCGATGGTTTTATGATCTAGAGAAAATATTTTGTTGATTGCTTTGCGATCAAGGGTTTTGTGTCTACTCCGCTGGTAGTTAATTCCACACCAGTAGTAAAGTGCCAACGATTCTGAATACCAATTTCTATACATCAGTCCTTTAAAAAAACCTATGCCAGTTAGTTGTTTGCCAACTTATAATTGCTTTCAGCTGATATTCTACATCAAAACAGAGCGCGTAGATACTACGGAACAGTGTCGAAAACTTTTTCTCATCTAATCAGGGCGGACAAAGTAAATCTGTAAACGGAATCTGAACAGGGGGTGTATCTATACCCTATCAAGCTCCATTAAACTTTCGTTGACGACGATCTGTGTTTATTATAAATATCTAATCTAGGCTGATTGATCCGTCAAACACGGCAACCTCTCATTTTTTAATAAGGTACTTAACCCCTATTCAAGTAAAGCAGATGTTCCACCCACAACCATTGACCTGAAGTTCATCGACACCAGTATTTTCTATAACTTCTATAACTTACGCAGTTATTCTACTGAAAAAACAAAGGACTACGACCTCTCAGCCCTTGCGGCAAAGCATAAAAACGGCTGCGTCTGCGCCGGCACTGAACCGTGAAATGGGCCGTGTTGTGAACGACATTGTTGCCAATTACCTGAAAATGACGTTCAACCCATATAAACATCACTAGGTATCACAATAGTATTTCACGAGGATTGGCGCGATTTCAACACGCCTAGTGGCATAATAATAAATTAATTCATTTTATAATCCATTTTTTCTAAATTTTATAATTATTAATATAATTTCTTCTTACCAGTTCAACTTCTTCTTACCTTCTTAACAGTTGAAATTATATATAATTTCTTCTGTGAAACACCTTTCAAGCGCCATTTCTCTGTCAAGAGCTTTTCATGCAATATCATCTTTGAACATTGGCAATGTGAAATTTTCCATTCCATTTTTCGCTTAATTTTTATGACCTTAATAAAGTTCGTTGCATAGCAAATTTTGATAAAATCCATAAACTAAATGGGAATAAAAATTCATAATGCATCCCCTACTTTTTATCCAAGCATGTGTCAATTTCAATAGGTAGCGATTGAAATCACTAATATTATGAAATATATAATTTTGATGCAAATTCCAATTCTTTATTGCACACTTAATAAATCATTTCATTTATATATTTCTACGAGACTGCTAAAAAAATACGCAATTACTTTACCAATGCATTCAACAGTCATTGTTAACTAAAGGTTTCATGTCATTCATTATTATTGTTGAAATAATTGTTTGGGGTGCATGTTGATCTATTCATACACGATCGGTGACGTCACGCTTCAGGCCTCGGCAAATTAAATACCTGGTTACAACAGTAGGTAATAAAAGTAAAGACCTCGACTGAAACACAAAGCATTTAAACTTTGATTAAAAACTACTTACAATGATTCTTGTCACGTCACTCCCAGTGTTCTCGGTATATTTGAAATCATCATTAAAAATTAGATTATCTGCAAGGATAATTGTAAATGGAAATGGATTTGTTCATATCTTAAGTTCGAGGAAAACTAGATTTTATGATGAATCTGCCTGTTACTCACCCATATGCTCAATCAAAATGAAAATCGAAAACACGTGTGTATATTTTTTTAAAATAGAATTCTTTTTTTTTTATTTAACCTTTTGCAATTTTTTGTTCATTTTTTAAATATTCGTATTATATTTACCACAATGACATTAAATTCAAAGTCTTAAGTTTTGATCTAGGTACTACTCTTAAACAGTGGTGACAGAATGTCAAATCGCGAAGACAGTTAAGCAGAGCAATAAACGATCAGTAAGAACAATAATAAATCAATTTAAAATAAATATAATTATTATTGTTATTTAAAGAACGAGAAAGTTTCAACGTCAGCTTATGAAGTCACAATTCAATTTAAATATAATTAAATTTAATAATTATTTGATGGATAATTGAAATAAAACTAAAGACACACTGATTTCAGTCTATCGGTACTCGGGGCATAGGGCGACTCTGTGTGGCGCCATCTCGATTGTTTGGACACTTGAATTCATCTACTTGCATAAATATGACCAAGCACTGCTTTTGTTACAAACGGATCAGCGGTTTCCGCCATCCACTAGCCCGGAAGAACAATACTGGGAGACAATGACCCATGACGTAGTTAGTTTGATCGCTCGCGGAAGCGGGGAGCAGCATGAACAAATTTAGCTTCGGAAGCGTTCAGGTCTTGTTCTAATATTAATAATATTATACACCATCAGCTCTACCTGCTGACGCGGGTTAAGTACATCGTTCAGTAAATGCACTTGTGTATATTGCTTTAAATTTCTGTCAAACTCATTTTTAAAACTGTTCACTCTTGGAGTAACAATCACATTCTCTTGTAGATAGTTTCACAATTTGATCAGTCTCCACAGATCGGCGTCCGTTGCTTGGTGTGCGTCGAACTTTACTCCTCTAGGAAGTCACTACTCGAAGATTCTTTGATGTAATTCGAGCTCTCTAGTTCCAATTATGAATAAGTAAAAACTTGGACGGGTTAATTAAAATTTGATTTCTCGAGCGCCGTCATGATTTCTAAGGCACGTTAATCCGTCAGTCTTGGTTGCGGCAAAAACTTTTATACACTCTTTTTCTTTTTATTATAGCTCAAACTCTTCATGTGTTGTAGGAAGACCTGTGCCCAGCAGTGAGACGTACATTGTTTTGTTTTTGTTTTGTTAAGTGTACAATCAAATATAATATAAAGTATAAATCTATACTAATGGTTGTAGGAGGCAAACTCTGGAATTACTGGTTGGAATTCAAAAAATAATTTTGTGTTGGATAGTTCTTAATAGGATAGTTCATATATCATTTGTGACAGACCTAACACCACGCGGATGCAGCTGCGAGCTAAAGCTAATTAAAAGTGATTTTTAAGTTCCTCTGAAATAACCGAGTAAAGGAAGGCTTTATTTACATAATTAAGGATATATTTCTTCTTTATCTACAGGTATAACAGTGGGCCTGACCGTCATCCCTCAAGCCATCGCGTACGCCGGCGTGGCAGGTCTACCTCCCCAGTACGGGCTTTACTCTTCCTTCATGGCGTGCTTTGTGTACACCGTGTTCGGCTCCGTTAAGGATTCTGCCATAGGGCCCACCGCCATTGCCGCCATACTCACGAGAGAGAACCTTCATGGCTTGGGGCCGGAGTTTGCCGTGCTGCTGGCTTTTCTATCGGGCTGTGTGGAACTTATTATGGGGATATTACAACTAGGTAAGTCCATATAAAACATACCATTTTTACTTCTCCAGAACGTTATTGCTCTTTCTTACCTGTTCTTCTCAGGACTAGACCACCTGATAGACTTGTGGATAGATGTCTTAGTGTGTTGACCTGGTGATTTGCTCGTGCAGAACCCAGGTTACCCCCGTGAAGGGCAATGGAGTTACCGGGGAGTTTTAGTGGGTATTCTCAGTGCCGCTCTATTGAGGTACTGAGTGAGCCCCACACACGCCCGTCGTTTAGCCAGTGGCGGGTAGGTCCGTAAATGGATTCCTCCTCGTAAAAAAAAAGATGTCTTAGTGTGACGATAACTACCATCATTTGCTTACAAAAATACATACGATGTAAGAAAATACAATCCAGACAGTAATCATGATTTTTTTCTTCAAATCCAATTGTACTAATTTAACTACACCCAATGCGTCAACAGGAAACAAATGTGTTTATAAGTGCACCAATACTCCGATATATATCGGCTGACACAAAAGATTTACACTATATCGTATGTACGAGTCTGTTGTAATGTCTATGATATTTGCGTTCTTGATTTTAGCTTACCGTTACAAAAGATTAAACTCCCTATTTGTAATAGTTAAACCTTGCTAATTCTCAGAAACAAACGGAACAAACACATGCGCGGCCAATCGGTCATCATACTGCGTGCAGTCATTTCATATTGTTGCATACTTGTTATTAATATGTACATACATACATTTTACAACAACGGTAAATAACTTAACAATTCCATTGTACAATTCTGAATTCTGATGTCACGATTGACGTGTGACATATAATTATTATGTGTTTTGCGTGTATTGTTTGGTGTGAAATTGACATGAAATATTTCAAGTTGAAAAAATATTTGTACATTTAAACAACGCATCTAATTATCACTTCTTTTAGTGTCACGGCGACTAACGGGACACACCTTTCGTAAGGAAAACCTTAAATAGAAAAAATATAAATAAACAGAACAATAGTTAAAGACAGAAGACGTAGGTCCGAAGGGATGAAAATAAAGTTTGAAGACAGACAATTCAAAAACATGATTCCATTAAATAAATATTTATAAAAAAAATTACAAAAATTCAAAATGTCATTGCTTTAAGGTCTGCATTTACATCCAGATGAAGCTCTTGAAATATACAAAATTCAAGAGTAAGCTATGTTCAGTAACACCTCAGTCAATTGTACAAAAGTCTTGTATATACTACACTAAGGCTGGTAAAAAGATCACGGACTTTACAAAGAACACGACGAAGAAAAATAATCGTCTTTATTTATTCATTTATATATACCAAAAAACATAATACAAGCTATATTTCTATATATAACATATGCATGCACCTTTTGTAGGTATACACAACATTGGCAGGTACGAGATACTGCAAGTTGTAGAACCTACATTATAATTTTAAATATCCACTGCACTTAATAAGTCACACATTGTTAGTAAAAACACGAGTTTAGCAGATAATGGTTTCAACGTCAGATTATATGAATCACTGATAGAATATCTAAACTTATTGGAATCGAGGAAGTTGGAGATGATAATATGAGGACTGGTGTAATATAAGTAACTGTCCTGAAAAAATAGTTATAATATCTCAATAAAACTTAAATTAACACCCGTAGGTATTTTAATAAAGGACAGGGTTTTGTATGAAAATTACATTAGAACGAACGTGACAAAACAAACACTAGAACTAAATATAAAAGGCGTACACGTTGGTTAGAAGTGGTCTTCTTCTAATAACCAATGTGTAAGCCTTCTATATTTAGTAACAGTGTTTGTTTTGTCACGTTCGTTCTAATGTAAATTTCATACAAACCCTGTCCTTTATTATTTCCAAAGAAATCGCAGTTAATGTATTCATAGTTAACGTCATAATATTTCATCGAACAGTTCAACAAAATAAAAGTACATCATTGAACGTCAATTTAAGCCATCTGTCCGTAAATCTACCGCGGGTCTTTTCCCAGGAAGAACGGGCGAGATACTTCGCAAGATTTGTGCCTTTATCACACGTCAATGAGAAAATTTGAAAATGTTAAAATCCAGAAGCAATAATGAAACTATGAAAAAGACATGAAATGATAGAATGTGCTTTATCGTACACCATAAAGACAATTTTGCAGATGCTATTTGTACTAGTACAAGAGCGGTCTTATCGCTAATACTCTTCAACCAACCGCCATTCAACCTTAATTGACTGATTGTAGTTAATATTTTCAATCAGTCATGAAAAAATATAATACTGTAAATCTAATAAAATGAAAATAGCCAATAAAAAATATTTCAATATGTCGATGCTCTTGATAAATATATTTCTGAACCTTATAGTACCCATTTTTCATTAAATTCTGTTTAACTTTTGTAAAGACAGTTCAATTACATTTGGCGGTACTTTGTTATACATATCCCATGAAAAATATTATGAAACACAAAGCGAGCAAAAAATAACTGCATTAGATGTAGATCTCTGATGCACCAACAGGAAACAGATAACGCGACCTTGTTAGTTTCAAGAAGTAATTGCAGCTCCTGTGATACACAATGACACATGGAATCTGCATAACGTGTCCTAAGACAAGATGATTTCACGAGATAAAGGTTAATTAACAAAGACTACACTACTATTAAGATCACTATGCACTATTTTTAAATAAGTAACATTTTTGATAGCAGCCTTCTGAAAACTTTTGTAACGTTTCATGTTGAATGTTGAAACTTCTACAGGATTCTCGTTTTCAGCAGTCATTTCTTGTCCTGTTGCTCAGGTTTCCTAATCGACTTCATCAGCGGGCCGGTGTCGGTGGGCTTCACCTCAGCAGCCGCCATCATCATCGCCACCACGCAGATTAAGGATATCCTCGGCCTCAGCTTCCCTGGAGGGAAGTTCTTGCAGGTAAATAGTTTCGGAATTATTAGCAGACCTCGATACGTTAGTTCATTGTGATCATGTTCAACTAGTTCACATGTTTGAAGCCGTATAATAAATTTAATTTGTGTCGAAGAACTATTTCAAGAATTTTTTATTTATTCAGCTGAATAAATAGCAAATTTCTTTAAATAGTTCTTATAACAGACTCCAAAATAAGGAGGGGGGGAGGAGTAACGTGTTAAGAGGACTCCACCCCTGTTCCTTTTTGTGTTAACCGATTATGATCCTTTTTATATTCGAAAGCATGTCACGTGGTCTCATTTAAATTTTAGAGAGATCTGATGGGTAGTTTTTGAGTTATCTGTAATAATGCATTGTTTATAATAAACTTCGACTACATTGATGATATTATAATTTCATTATGATACTTTTAGATGTAAACCCTGTAAAAGATGGTCTGTAAGAGCGTCGTCGTCGTAGTATTTCGAAGTGGTCTTCTTCTAGTATAGTGATGTTCTGATGAAGATCTTCAGAAAAATACAACGATACTCTTCAATAAATGACAACAAATGGTTGATGCATTTATAACTTCATGTATAGCTTTTGTAAGCTTTTGTTGTTGTTAGCATAATATAACAGCTTGCCTGTTATGGTCAGTACAGCATAATTATGTATTAGATTTTAATTTTCTTTAATTTAAATCAATTCCAAGTTATGACCATACAAGCATCAGACACCTGTACGTGTCATGAAAAAAAATAACGGTCTGCGATAAGAAGGTGTCGAGATAATTACTTTTTATCGTTCCAATTATGTCAGAGAACTTTTTGTAGAAATAATTTAAATGTTTTTGCGTCTGACGCAAAAACTGGCACACTTTCTATTGGCCTTCGACCGTAGAACGAATTATTGAGATCAAATTGAGAAGTGTTTACTTTTCCAACTAATTTCCATATTACCTCCTATTTGGTCTTGTGAATCGTTAAAGGTTAATTTTTTTTGTTGAAGATCTTTGACGCTTTTGTGAACTTGTCGCCACATATACAGATGTTAAAATACGCCACAGTGCTAAACAGCCAGTACTACTTGTGATACCAAATACGTAATTCCACTGCTAAGGGCTTCTTTTGGATTTTATTGCTGCTTTATTTAAACGTCATTGCGAGAATTACGGTTATCACACAGCAACGAATAGACAATAGAGACATCAGACGGAAACATTGTTATGGAATACGGCTCTAGGGTGGCCTATTTACATTATTTGTGGTTATATTGATAATTATATTGTTGGGCAAGTTCATTTACCACTGCTGGGTGCCTTCCTTCCTACATGGAAGAAACACATCAGGAGTTTGTATAATAAAACGATAACTTTTTTTCTCGTTTTATGGTAATTTCTATATTAATATAAAAATATGTATAATATTAAATTCGTGTATTCCCTTGTCCAGTATCTATGAGTTACATGCCTCTTGATGATGCCTACTTCGGGCTAGATAGCAGTTATGAGTGTAGGAATATTATTACATTGGTCATATTATTATAGGTGTGGACCGGCCTGTATGAGCATATTGGTGAGACTAGACTGTGGGACGCCGTTCTTGGAGTCTCCTGTATTGTTGTGCTGCTCTTGCTCAGGGTAAGTTCGCTCACTTTAAATAATTCATAATGACGCTTGTCTTTATTACCAATATTTAATATGACACATGTCATTTAAGAGCTGATCGCGAAGATTGCCATTAAAAGTCATTGTTTATAGTTTCATTTTATCGTAACGTGATGTGTCGAATGATTTGTCTTGCACTTTTTTCAGAAAGTTAAAGACATAAAGGTGTCGCCCGAGGGCCCGCCGGAGTCGCGCGGTGCACGTGCTCTGGCTCAGGCGCTGTGGTTCCTATCCACCACCAGGAATATCCTCGTGGTGCTGGTGTGCGCCGCGCTCGCCTACTACTTCGACACGCAGCGGAAAGCGCCATTCGTGCTTACAGGTCGGAAACTTTTGATTTCGCTATAGCTGGTTACTTCTTTTGTAGGTAGGCATAGAGGTCTATTGGTTAGTTGGTTCACAGATATCCCCCAGAAATCTTTCTTTCTTCATAGGAATACTTTTGATGTCCTTGGTAACGGCATACATACAATTGAACGAACTTCCATACAAAATTACCAATTTTAAGTTTTTCTTTAGAACTTTTGTAAATTTCGTTTTTAAACTACTCCTTAATTAAAATTATCAGAACATAATGGTTGAGCCTTTTTTGAGTTTTAGCGAGACTGACGAACGGGTATTTTTATATATAGAAGAAGACGAAGAAGATTATTACAAGGTATATTTTTATGATGTTCTATGTAGGCGATGTAAAGCCCGGGTTGCCTCGACTGTCGCCGCCGCCGTTCTCGGCCACCGTCGGCAACCACACGTACACCTTCGTGGAGATGGCATCCACACTGGGGTCGGCCATCTTCGTGGTGCCATTGCTATCCATATTGGAGAACATCGCACTCGCCAAAGTCTTCTGTGAGTAATATAGAGTATAGTTGTTTACGCCTGAGTGGCCATTTTGTGCAATGCGTTACTGAGTTATTGCTATTGTGAATGCAATGCAGTTGTAGTTACAGTAGGAATGTTAAATTTTAAAGAAATTAAATAACAATGTAAAACTTTTAAAATTGAAGGTTCAGCAGCATTTTAAAATTAGGAACTTATATTTTATTCCAAAGTCAATTAAAACTCATTTCTTCAACGCACGCTTACAATGCTATCGACATCAATGAATAAACCATCGTCTTTCAAATTTATGATTTATATTTCTCTCCTTTGATCTATTCTGCCATGCAACTAACTAACACTTAACTTAAACCTACCTTTTGAAATCTACCTTTCTCCTGTATATCCAAAAATTTTGTTGTGCCCGACAGTGTCTATAGTGTCATTAATAGTCTTAAGATTCATATTATGTAACTATGGAACGCAAAATAAAAAATTGAGAATTGATAATAATAACTCTAGCAGAGAAATTATGAAGAAAACTTTGTCATTAAGAAGATGTACATGGCATAATAATGTTCAAGTTTGGTAAGCGGTACACGTGTCGGTTCCAGCGGAGGGCAAGTACGTGGACGCGACGCAGGAGATGCTGGCGCTGGGCGTGTGCAACATCGCGTCGTCGCTGGTGGAGTCGATGCCGGTGTCGGGCGCGCTGTCCCGAGGCGCCGTCAACCACGCGTCGGGCGTGGCCTCGCCCGCCGGCGGGCTCTACACCGGCGCGCTCGTGCTGCTCGCGCTGCAGGTAACATACTACATCGACGCTGTCGCGCCCAGCGGCAATCACTCTTACTCGCTATGTCTGTTGTAGGACTATTGTGGCAGTTGAAGGATCCTTCCCAATGGTTCTTCCTCGTCCTTAAAAACCCTTTTTCCAAGCCCTGGCTATTATGATTTTTGAGAGGTTTGTCATATGTCATCTTTGAAAATGCTGTGGCCATCTCATTGGGAAAATTTTCAAATTTATTTCCCCCGTCATTGTTGGGATATTCAATGATTCATTTAGTTTTCTTTTACTGACAAACCAGGGTGCATTTGATGTTGTACACAATATATGTCTTTCTGCAATCTTTCCTGGATCAATATTAATCGACTTAAATCTACAAATACCTTGATTTTCTACGGAAATGTACTCGAGAGCGTCATTAACGTCTGTATCAAGGTACTCTTCGGTATAATATAACTATCACTTTAACCCTACAATAACACATACTATATGTGTTCTATACTAGTATCACAAGAACTTGTTGAAGTTTAAGTTCTTGTGATACTAGGATAGTGATAAAGCAATATGATACACTTGGATCGCTAATGTG
This sequence comes from Acentria ephemerella, assembly GCA_943193645.1. Taxonomy (NCBI): domain Eukaryota; kingdom Metazoa; phylum Arthropoda; class Insecta; order Lepidoptera; family Crambidae; genus Acentria; species Acentria ephemerella. The sequence continues at coordinate 403,659 of OW971886.1, read as the reverse complement.
GAGGTGAATGATTTTTTTGTATTAGTTTAATTTTTTCTGGTTTTCAGTATTTTACACCTTACTTCTACTACATTCCGAAGGCGTCCCTGGCGGCGGTGATCATAGCAGCCGTCGTGTTCATGATGGAACTGCATGTGTTCAAGCCTATCTGGCGGACCAAGAGTACGTTGAAAATACCTTATTAATGAATTCAATGAAGGAAATTTAATTATTATTTTTCGTCTGTCGCTGTCATCAACCACTTCATCAGTACCCCTAGTGTGAGTTTCAATCGAATTGAAACCTCTCGATCGTGTCTATAATCAGCTATCAAATTGTATATTTCAAATCACAGCGCCTCTGTTGTGAAGTATTAGAAGCGATTTTTTTTTATATATACGATTATGAGCTGAACGCAAACAATCGCAAACGTCTCAATAAGATTGAAACACACCAGGAGCACTGATGGACGACTAGTCGTTTTATGAGGTGTGGAGCTATGAGTATTATGTAGGAATATGAAATAAATATGCAAAACGAAAGTGGAAGAAAACCTAGTCAAAAGACCTTAAATGTAAAATAATACTTTAAGTAGATACTTAAAAGTTACGCTAGAAAATTCTTCGATCCTTCCATCAATTTAATATATACTTTTTCGTCGAGATTGGTGACATCGAGACTAATCCTGTAGGCATAAAACTGCCTTTCTCTTGGGATGGATTAAGAGAAAGTTGCAAGATAAGGGTAAAGGTTTAAGACAGACTGTTCATGTTGATGCAGAGGTGGACCTGATCCCGGGGCTGGTGACGTTCGTGGCGTGCCTGGGCTCGCGGCTGGAGCTGGGCATCGTGGCGGGCATCGCCGTCAACCTCGCATTCCTGCTGTACGCCTCCGCCAGGCCCTCCGTCAAGGTACTGCAGTTGCGGCTAGATGATAACCGTGTAATTGTAAGGTTAAGGTTACAGTTAAGAGATAACTATGAATTTGTAGGCAATCATTTATTTTACATATGATATATAATTAATTGGTCATTATGCCTGTCTTCGGAGTCAGAGGTACCAGGTTTTAACCCCGTTAGGGGCAGATATTTGTTTCATGAGTAATAATATTTGTTCACTAGTCATGGATGTTTTTGTTTATTTAGTATATTTCTATACATATTAGTATCTTTATTTCATTGTTATATATTAACGATTACACAAGCTGTTAACGATGCTTACTTTGGGCTAGATGATAGGTGTGAGAGAGAGAATATAATGAAGACGCACTATCGTCGCCATGCATAAATAAACTTGTTGTGCCTGAAATATATAAAATCCTACGTATACTGTGATACCGGCAGGTGCAGCGCGCGGTGTCCGGCGGCGTGGAGCACGCGGTGGCCCGCGTGGACCGCTCGCTGTCGTTCCCGTCGGCGGAGTACGTGCGCCGCGCCCTGGCCAAGGCCGCGCCCGCCGGCCTGCCGCTCGTGCTCGACGCCACGCACGTGCAGGCGGCAGACTTCACCGCCGCAGAGGTATGCCGCTGAATTACTCTACTCTAACAGTGCATTGATCCGGGGTTCCTACTGTTGATGACCTAAATTCCTCACATTTCCCATGGAGGTATGTCTAAGACCAATAGTGGGACTCACCTCCTATATACCTATATAGAGCTATTGATAATTCCGTAATAGATAACACATGTTCAAACATCGTAGTGTGTATGTAGCATGAAACCGTACCTTTCGGATTGGACTTCTTTAAAAGAATTTTATCATCACTAGATAATTTTTATCTGGAGAATAACTCTAATGACACGTTGTCAATCATATAAGTCGCATCCTAATATCGTAACATGTTGGGCTCAGGGTATAAAGTCGCTGATCGAGGACTTCCACGTGCGCGGGCAGACGATCATCTTCTACAACGTGAAGCCGTCGATCGCGGCCATCTTCCGCGGCGTGCGGCCGCGACACTTCCTGCACTGCTCGTGCCGCGCTCAGCTCGACCGCCTGCTGCGGGCCGCCGTGGCCGCGCCCCAGCCCCCGCCTCAGCCACAGCCACAGCCCTGACCTCTCCATCTTTATTGTACGCAACTTTATTTATAATTATCAAATAATACCAGACCAGCAGGTGACCCACTCGTTGGTAACTTTATGTAAAGTATCTAATTTTATTGTACGTACACGAATAACCTCTGCTAAATACATGACTCCGATCTAAATTTTTATCATTTTAAACTTTTTGCTGTTTACTTATTGGCCCACATTTGTCGCCAATGGAACCAATGAAATGACATTTAGTTTAAACGTACGAAACGGAACGGAAATATTTTTTATACCATAATAAGAGCTTTATGAGACACACACCTAAGTTTTAAAAGATAAGACAGCTTCCACATTCCTAATTTTGACATTACAGTCCTAAATATCGCTATCCATTACTTATAACATATTGATAGAAAGAGAAGAAAAGAATAATTTGCTGTTAATTAAATTAAATCTAAAATCAGGGATTATGCTAAGAAAAAATTTATTATATTTAAAAAAAAATGTGTTGTAGAGCAATTTTTATGTTTGAATAAATTAACTTCCTTTCCCTTACCTTAAAAATTGAAGAAATCTATATTGATTAAATGTATTTAAATATAGTTATATTGAGTTATATATGGTAACGGCATTAATGCTGATTATTTTTTACAAATAATAAATTTAATATTTTACTCTTGCAGGTGGTTGTTACAGGGCGCAGGCGCCGACTAGTTCTCAAGTGACATACAGACAGTATTTATATTACATTGTACATACGTAACCGCGTACCATAACGTATTTATTAGACTAGAAAATTTAAATTAGATTTAACCTAGTGTAAATAGCGAGTCATTGTTGGACTTTCTGAGTAAAATAAATGTTTGATTACTTGTTTGTTTTCATATTATTTTTCAGTGAATCCGCAATCCTAGCCTTTTAACAAAATCCACCGATAGATGGCGCGAATTACAGAATTAGATAATTACCCGAGAGGCTGTTTTTCTTATTTTTACAGGAGTTATGATGAAATAAAACAAAAGGTTGGAGATAATAAAGTATTTATTTTACAATCGTCGTCACTAGCGGATCGCACAGCCCTCGCTCTGCGAACCCGGGCACTACGCCCGTACGTACTGGATACACTGATGACACACTTACTAATTCACTACAATTGAATTAAATAAACGCGACCTCACTTAACTAAATTGATGCAACGGCTAGCACCATTATTAACTATAAAATAACGTGATTGAGCAGTGGAAACTCGTACGGAACAAATTATTTCAATCAATTTGACATTTCTAATTAAAAGTGAGCATTTTGCAAACATCCCTGTTATAATATAATTTGTACTTAGGTACATTAACAGAATCTGTTAAATCAAAATAATTGCGTTTTTTGTGTAAATACAAAGATACTTTAGAATCGACCGACGAAAACAATTACAAAGAACTTTGTCACATAAAATGAAAAACGTCATATTAAGACATTTTTATGCCAAACTTCTTAACGATGGTAATGTTTTCATAAGTCACTCGTACGTCAGTTTCATAGACTGTAGCGGCGAGGGAAATAGTAAACAGGAAGACAAGCGCATTCACCGAGAGATCAAGGCGCGCGCGCAGGATTCACGGACACGCAGTGTGATGTGACCACTTACACTTAAACATTCATTTTAACTAAATAAAATTAATTTACTTAATAATTTAATAATAAACCATATTTCATATTCATTTACCGAATGACTATTCCGATTGTAATAATTGTCCATGAATTTACTAATTGATATTAATGTGTCCGCTCCACCCGGTGACTCGCTAGCGGCGGACAAGAAAGTCAGTTTTTGTTATAATTGAGAGATCAATACAACAGTTCTATTAGTTGTGAAGGAGACTCAACTCTTTTATATGAAGACTCAACTCTTTTATATGAAGGCTCTTTTATTTTACAAAAACCAACTGTACAATAGGATTTTTATAACAGAAAAAATACAAAAGTATCGTCATATTTATGATGCTGATGCGCTTCGCTGATTTCACGGATATATGACGATGAGAATAAGATACTAAACAGTTTCTTATAGAAACTGAACTCTTAATGTAATGCTAATTTTTAAACGCATAGCTTTAAAGTTTGAGATCAGTGATAAACAATAATCTCTGTTTAAGATAGGTACTAAAATGAGAAGACTCATTAAAAGTCTCGAGTCTTAAAATAAAGTCAAATTTTGTTAAGAGTTGAGTCTCTTTGACTACCAGCTTTAACGTTAGTAAAGTTGACAACAGTAGCGTCCGCCCGCGCCCGCCGTCGTGCGTCTACTGAGCGCACATTACAGATCATTCAAATACTACCTAAAGATTACATTTATGACACATTACTTATATATTAAATAAATTTGCACTTGGCCTCGCATACGAGTCAACAATATAAAATGATCACAAACCTAGGCTAGGCGCGAAGACACCTCGTAAATTAAATAGTAAGGAGTATTCTACAGATAGGGTTACGTCAGTCGGTCACTGGTTACATAATTATCACATAAAATATACAAAAGTTAAGTGGCAGTTGAATATTTGGCTGAAACTAGGTACAATGAAACCAGTGACCTTGACATTTAATATTATGTGAGACTTTCGCTCAATATAAATGCAATACACAATCTCGTGATGTCAGTCGCTTCCCTCCTCACTCGAGGGGAAGATACAGGACGAACGGTAAAACGAGAGAAACGCTAACTAACCTAAGTTTCACTTACCATAATACGCTAAGGTAAAAGAATCTCTCAGATTTAGAAATCAATTGTGCGGCCGTCCGCAAGACATAACAAACGTATAAAGTATTACATAAATTCTGACAAAATTACTTAAAGCCAACACGACCCTTCGGTCAAAAATCTTCTTAACTTGAGCTGAAGTAAACGACGAATAGAAAGTTGGAAAGTCTAACATGGCGGCGGAGGCTACCCCGGACTCGCTCTAACCTATGTACATTGAAACTAACGAGATGTAATTATAGTTATTACTGTGATTAATGTAGACATCAACCTTCACGTGACCCCGGCTCCCCCGCGCCCTCACAAACGTCTCTACTTTGAAACGACTGCAAGGGTTTTCGTACAAAATCACAATTAGTCCTGCACTCTGTTCTGTACTTAAATATTGTACAATATTGGCAATTTTACAAAAGTGCAACACTGATTGTCTCCACACACTTTCAGTTCCATATGGCCTCTCGATCATAATATGGAAAAATACTCTATTACATTGATATAATATTAAAGTTAGGTATAATGCGCACGCGCACGAGCATGCGCACGTGCGCGTGACGTCACTCCGCACGTATTAATACTTCAGCAGATCTTCGTCGAGCTCCGTGAGCGCCAGTTTACTGTCTATCACTGGAAATAAACATAATTATGGAGTTAAAATTGGTAACAAATTATTATAAACACTGAATGTAAATGAATATATTTTTCGCAACTTTTCGCTATGTCAGCTTCACAATATTGCAAGCGTATTGTATATAACAGCCACCACAAATGAGACACGGCGTAAATGTATTTTCTTTGTTGTAACTCAAAAGCGAACACATAATGCATGTTATCTAAACATCGCGATGATGATTTTGATAATTTCAAACGCCTGTTTCCTTCAACTCCAACAACAGTGTCATGAACTGATGAAGTGGTGGTTAATGTGGTTGTCCAATGAAGTGCGATCACAGTTGATGCTCATAACCCAGGAGCGAGTGTTCTGTACCTATGTGGGGCCACGTGTTTAGTAATAGTAATAGTGGTCGTGGCTCCGCCGGCGCGCCGTCCGCGCCCGAGGCACGCAGCTGTCACCAAATACACAATATGGCGTTATCGAAAGAAACTTACAAAGTTTTATGTAGCAACTAAGGCAAGAACTCGCTGTATCAAATGTTAAATATTGTTAATATGTACGTAGACTGTGGCATGCATGAATTATAGTTAAATAGACTTTGGAATATAATTGAAATGGTGCAGTAGACCAGACCCTTAATCCTACAGTAGATCTTTTCAGTCGAGTGTCTATGGCGAGGAGTACCGAAAATATTGTCCAAGTCCCTATCCGGTTGCTCTAGGGCTGCTTACTAAACTAGCAGTTATTTAAGTGGATTTCAAATACAGCGGTCACGGCTTGTTCATTCTTGTACGGTTCCCTTCTCTCGGTAGATATACGAGGATAACTAATGTTGTTACAGCTCAGGACACGAAGCTATTGGCTCATTTTTACGATCTTACTATTTAGCTTTCTCTAACCAGCCTAATACTTGTCTCTTTTGTCTCTTCTCTTTTTCTTTCAGTGTCTCTTTTGAATATAGCACATTACTGCAACGGCCCGCAAGAAGCATTAACGGACGAACATGTAAATGTGAGCCGAGACGTAGCCGAAGCACAAACCTAAGCCCATCAATGCATATTTGTGATCAAGGCTTGTATAGTACTTTCCTAAAATAATACGCGGAGATATATATATAGATATCTTTCAATAAGCAGCTATCTTTAGGAAGCTACTTTGATTAGTTACTTCCTTGGTTTCCATGGTTAGGAGTTAAAGGTCGTTTCATTTTTGAATTACACAGACATGAGATTTTTTTGCCCACTAAAACACATATGGATTTTAATACAACTTTGGCCGTCTGCTGCTCGCATGTATTTGGCAAAGGTTCTCAAAATAATGCTCTAATTTCCAAGCTTGTTTGAGGAAAAATATGTTCACTAAGTTCCCCATATCGTTGATTCGAGAGAGTTAATATACTTACTTTGGTCCGGGATAGTAGTAGGGAGGGGGTCGCTCGTACTCAGTAGGTCCGTGGTAGCGGGGAGGGCCTTCTTCCCAGTGCCTGCAACACAGATTCCGTCACCCAGTGCCAGTGCCGCTTATTACTGACTGTGCCGAACCCAGTGTAGGATACATGATGATGACTAAACTCTACAAATGGTAAGGTGTGTGGACTCTGTCTCTCTCTCTCTGAATATGAAAATAACATATTCGTATAACAAGGACAACAGAGACAACCGTCTCAATATAAGCGCCAAAAAAGTTATTCTTAAAATCTACATCTAGAATAATATGAAGTTTACTTAAGCCAGGAGTTCAAGTTCAATATCCTTCGGTCACTTATCCAACTGCAGACCACGAAAAAAACTGGTTCTTATCTTAATAGAAGACGGAAGAAATTATATGACACGCTTACAAAGTATTAGGTTCATTTTTATTCTGAAGTAATGCTATATGTCGTGTAATACTCACTTTGGCGCCATATCATTATATCTGCGCGCGTGGTGTGCGTCGAGAGGCGGCGCCACGGCGGGCCCCGGCGTCCCCCCGGGCCCCCCGCCCCCCGAGGTACTTCCGCCCCCCGACACCCCGCCGCCGCCCCCCGCCGCGCTCTCACCGCGCCCGCGTACGCGCCCCGCACGCTTCTCTGCCTTGTAGGCGCTGACGACACATTCCGATTTATTATTTATATTATAAAGGCTAATATATAATATTTGGTGTTACAGAAATATCGATTATTTGATGCAATCAATGAGATGTCTTCCTAAATTTGAGTTTGTTTGGTTTTATTGAAGAAGCATTTTGTTATTTAATTGATTCTGACATCTAGGGATAATAAAAATTATTACTTATAAAATTATTTATTTAAATGGGTTAAACGTTAATGAAAAATAGTAATCGATAATTTTGTAGCACTTCACGACCTACACACAGATCATTTATCCTGAAACGTTGTGAAACAACACTCGAAAAAATATTATCATTCCACTTGCAAATGATCTTAAGAGAATAGATTCAAAAATTAAAATTTAGCAAAAAGTTAGTACTTTTGAGTATGAATTGGTACAAATGACTGTAAGTAGTTCACTGATAAAAGTAACATTTAGCGAATTGACTCTTAACAAACCCATCTAGCATCTACTGATAACACTGTATCTGATTTTAATCGATATAAGAAAGAATCGCACTTTTTAATTCCTCAGAAATTTGGTTAAATCCAGCTCGAAGGACCAATATTTAATCAACTAGGCATGGCAGACTGGACTAAACCAAACATAACATTTTATTAGACGGTATAGCAAAGTCAATTCTTATATGTAAATCACAAAATAATAATTTCACATCAAATTAAGCGTTATTACTATAACTTTGTATATAGCGCAACAAGCAAGGGATGGAGGGTAGCACAGTTACACAAAGGAAAAAGGTAGTTTGTACTCCGCAGTCAAGACAAACATGTTAGCACTATTATTTCAACAGCAGGGCAAAGAAATGTCTACTTACCATCTCCATTTCTCAAAGGTTGATCACCAAAATCAATTATTACCTAAACAACGATTGGAAACTTAAAAATTGTATCTGGCGACTCCATATTACCGTGGTCAACGATTGAGAAACCAAATGATAAGCACATGAATGCAATAAACAGTGAAATACACTCGACATAGCAAAATCAAACCCATCACACGTTAATATAGGAATCACACATGCAAACTTATCACATTAACTTAAACTTCTACTAAAACGTAAAACGTCACGCTTCAAACAATCAACTCAATAAATTACGTTTATATGGAACTCGACTCTGTTGTTATCTTAAACTAATATTAAATAATTTGCCTCCATTTCATTCTCACTCAATTTTAAAGGAATAGAATGACCCTTTTAGAAACCTCAAGTTTCCATACCCATTTGACTTATTTTTATCGGCATGTTTTATGATGCGCGTTAAATACGGCAAATAAGCTTAAAAGTAGCCATTTTGGAAACGTCAAATGACGTCATGGGTCATTGTTTTATTAAACTAATATCTTATTATAGTGAGTTCTTGATGGAATCGTGGTCTTTATCAAATCTTAACATCATCCGGCAAGTTTTTGATTCCCATCAAATTCTTTTGCATGCAGATATTATAGTATTATACAGTGTTAAATATTGGCAGGCAAAAACTGAATATCAGTCCATACAAACATCTGTGTGTCATAGGGTGTGTGCGTGCGGCAAGCAAACCAAGGTAAGTATCATGTGAGTTTACCACACACGCCGCGCCTGAGCCCGAGGAACCAGCCACGGTTTTACGATCAATTACTAACAAATATTACAATAAGTACGTGAACACAGAGCGAATATGTAGAATTATCGAGAATAAATTACCTCAGGGGTGGTCTCAGGTTACACCTAAGTTTTTCCACCTTGACTTATTGCATAAAATCATTTGTAACTTAAATTAAAAAATATTCCTTATGGTTTTCAACAAGATACCAACGATATCATTAGACATAATTATGGAGTAAACTATGAATGATTTCTTTGCAATTACATCAAATCATCTACATAATAGTTCTGTGCTGAAGATTCCTATTATCTTAAAATGTAGGTTTAAACTTGAGATAAAGTCACTTATTCTAGTAGAGTACAATGCAAGATTCACAATACAAGTCCTTATAACTAATAGTTGCACAACAGTGCACTTAAACCCCTCAATATACATATAATGAAAGATTGTAATAAAAAGACGATTTATATTGAATTTCAACTTTTAACTCGTTACTTGTATCTTAATATCATGCCTTATCCTATTCACTTCAGTGCTGTCGTATGTAAATACCATTGCATAGAGTATGAGTATATAAGAAATATATATAAGCTTGAAAAAATCCTAATTTCGTTTGATATGATACCTAGGTTACGGCGCGGTTCCTTGCGGACACATCCAGTCAGACCAAATGGATCCAGCAGTCGTAGCCGACGATGCGTGATTGTTAACAATTTTATCATTATTATTATAAATCGTCAAAAACGTTAATTTAAATATAAGAGTTGATCCAAAACTTGTTAAATATACACCACTATATAAAAAGTACATTGAGTATACAATATGAATTCGTTATATCTACCTAGATGATATTTGAGTGCAAAACAGCAATCTGGACTAACCACGACTCAATAATCGTTACTAACAGTAACCATTAAACAATTGTATACATTGTTAATTATTTATAGCTATATGCCTACAGTATGCTGATATCAAAATATGTGAAAACGGCTCCAAAATCCTACGTTGTATAATATCGCTACAGTATTGATTATATGGTCAATAAGTTTCAACTTTAGCTTAAATGCAGGCAGCAGCATTGGATAGGTGGCATTTATATTACTTCTATTTTTTGATCGACAAAGAGTGTATATTCTTATTTAATAAAATGTGTATTGGAGTGGAGACAGTAGTCACAGGTCGATAGTAACAGACAAACAGTATCATTACGCACTACTAAGTTAAGTGCATCTGTTTCTGCGTATTCTAGTTCATCCAATCATACAAAGATGGCTTAGTAGAGTGACTTTGAACTTAATTTCAAAGTCCCCTCTGTTACATCTGCCCCGTCTCCGTCACACAGTCAAATGTGACGAGCTCTTTGAAATACTTCATGCTTTACGAGTAAGCATCGTTGTCAACAGTAGCCGGATGGGTGTTCATCCCATTCGAACTGCCTCATGTATCGCCGACAATAACTTATATACAAGATTAAATGTTCAGCAAAGTGCTATACACTCATCTACATCGTCGAGTGAATTTTGAAAATTTTACGTGGATTTCAGGTATCCAATGCTGCTTAGTAACTGACGAGGTAAGGCGGTCGGCGGTTCTGGACGAATGTGTCTCGTGATTAATAAAGCGAAGCGTGTGGTATATACTGTATACATGATCTTAAAAATTAGTAAAAATGACTCAAATATTTTTTAGAAAATTGTGTATACACTAACTGTATTCAATAAATAATGATACACAAATGTACTTACACACTTACATTTGTTTGTAATATAAATATCGGTACAATCAACATTAACAACACAAATATACACTTAAACCTTTTTTTAAATCCAAATGATTCGTTAAAAATGAATTAAACTTATTAGTCAAAGCTACGAGCTCAGCGCTCTTATAAACCGTGTGCTATGGCCGGGGCTGGTTACTCGGACTCGTGTATGCCGGATTCGTTGTCCTCGTCCTTGGCGTCAAGGCGGGTCTTGAGGTCGTCGATGAGCGCGGGCGGCACGAGCTGGCACACCACCTCGGCCCCGTCGAGCAGGGCGCGCGACTGGACGGGCGGCCCCCCCGGCCCCACCGGCCCCCCCGGCCCCCCCGTCACGGGCGAGGCTAGCGGGGCGGAGGGCGCACTCCGGCCGCGCCACTCGGCGATCTTGCCCTCGATGTCAAGTGTGCTCCGCTTCGAGCCGCTGTCCACGCACACACACGCGTCACTAGAGACCCTGATACTTCAGAACGAGCTGATCCAGAACCAGAATCGAAAACTATGAAAAAATTATCAACATCGTCTATTTAATAATCCTCTGGCACGTCTGGCTAACTCGTTCAACAGTACCGTATTCGCTCCATTAAGCATTTCCGTCTCAAGGTCCATTCGATCTAACCGATGGTGATGACCCTAACACTTCAAATCAACGAAATGAACAAAAATAAACAAAATGAAAGTAAGTAACTGAGTTTGTCACGCGTCTTACATGCGGGAGTTATTATCACACATGCAAGAAGACCACAGTCGCATTTCATTTCACAAACATGCCGGTTGATACATGCTCCCGTTTCCTTTACCGACTTTTAAGACTATTTTACACATTTTATTCAACCAATTTTATTTTACACATTTAATTTTAGCTCGTTCTATAACGAATAACTTAAATACCCCAACCGCAACCGCAAATATATTGTATAAGATTTCATGGAAGTTATAAAAGCTGCAAACCATGCACGAGGTGTACCTCCAACTTTACAACCCATCGCAATCACTAGGAACAAAATTGTGTTGCTATCCAGCCACTGCTTGTCGTAATGTTGGTAACACAGTGAGAGGGGACCAGTATTTCATATAATTAGATATAATGTACTACTTTTAATTAGCTTCTATATGAGCCAATGCAACTGAAATGAATACTGGACCGCACTTGGGATGCCGATAAATGGTGCAAAGCGCATGCTTGGAGGGGCGGGGTGGGGGAGGCTAGAGGTGTCTAAGTGTCAGGGGCACTTACTTGGCAAGGGGTACGTTATCGCGGTCCGCGTACGCGTCATACAAATACTCGCTGCAACAGACAACAAACGGTCAGTCAGACCGGACCGGCGACATACGTCCCGCGACATATCGACTTCTCTCACTAGTGTTCTAAGACCCATTTGTTGAGACACACTCGCTTACTAAGAACAATTTTCTAGGCTCCTTATAGTGACATTATTTCTATCGAAAGCGTTATGCAGTCTATGTTTTAGCTTTGTCGATATATTTAGCGAAACACCCAGAATCTGCTTCCAGTTCATATAAATTGAGATTTAAATAAATGTGTAACAAGAAATAAGTCTTAGTAAGCAAATAGAGCGATATGTCGCGTGACATCACAACACAACCACGGATCTAAGAGTCAAAAGGAAGCCCTACTCGATATCGACCCGTAACATCTACCATCAGGAAATACTTGAATAAAACTAATAAAAATCGTTTGGTACTTTATGACTCGATAAAATATCATACAACAAATACAATTTATCCTGATGTGTAAAACTAGAGCTAAACGAGAGCGAGAAAACCACATAATATTTGAGATTAATAATTAAATAAAATATTTTTGCTACTTCCAAAGCAAGTCTTAAAATTACTAAACGATACATTGTTTCTGCTGGATCAACTAATTTAGTACACCATATATAATTAATTACTTAAATATAATGTGTGTTGATGATCGAACATAAAATAAAACAAACGAATCAAAATCACTAAACAATAAGACCTTTATATACAACTCACTAAGTGTACTAATGCAATGGGTATTTCTACAGTCGATATACGCAAAATAAAAGTACAATCACATATTATAAATACACAGGAGTTTGCGTCATGGTCAGTTCTATATGGGAGGAGCCGAGAAAATAAAACGGAGCACAAGCAATGTATGCGCTAGAGCATGCCTAGCTCCGGCTAGCTACCTACAGTCGATTTGAGACGACATGGGACGACCAGCCAACATCAAGTTGTCACACTACATTGGATATTCAAATACTTATTTGAAATTGGTCCGTTGTTAGAACTAGGCCACGTTAAAAAGGTTATGCCGTAGTCATAAAAAGTAGAATGTCCAATGTAGCGGCGGGTACGATAGTACGACAGACGTGCAAGCACTACGATCGAAGAGCAACGCCAACACCACGAGCACGCAGCAATACACCGAACCGACACAGGTGGCATTAAGATTTTCTTTAATTTTTAATAAACGTTAATCTGCTTTAACACCTAAATTAAAATGATTTTTGATGACGGGTGATCGACTTGGGATAGGTCAAGCCTATATAAAAAAGTTGCACCCTCTGTCAACAATCAACCAGATATAATTAAATGCGACTTTAATCGTCGTTCGTAAGAGTTGACAATATTTGTACCCATTTTCTAAATTTATGTATCCAGATATATGTTCATATTTGATATGAAGTTTGATAGCTCAAAATTCGACCTTATAGTCTGTATATAGCCAATAATGTCTAAGATTTGTATTACTCAATGAAAACGGTTACTTTCATTTTAATAAGTACAAATGGTAGTTCAGTAACGTAAGTCTCCGTGAATAACAAACAAGATAAATTCACAAAAATATTTTATTCAATGTCAACTAATCGGTTCGGTGAAGCGTGTGGTGCATAGCTCAAGGCGAGCACACGAGTATACGACTATATAACAAACATACTACTCTGTTTTTTAACTAAAAAGTACTGGGAAGACGTCTTCAGTTGGTATTAACAAAACACGGGAAATACGTCACATTTCTTTGTTCAGGAATCTACATAGACTACTTTAATGCTGAATTTTGAATTATAAACAAATAAACTGAAGCCGTTACTGTGAAAAAGTTTTGAAACAGTCTTCTAATCGTAGTGATTGAAATTTACATAGTGTGAGTAATTGTTTGAGATTTATAACTTTAGTCTCATCATATACGGCTAGATGGCGCTGCACGAATATGAATCACGCTAATGTTGTGTTTACCGTACATCTTTATACTATTTGTTAGTTTTAATAGACTAGTATTTTGACAATGTGAGTGAGTTTAGATTATTGTACGTACACATCGATATAATGAACACTAATGATCTTGATACTTTGTTATTTTACATTGGGAAATGCCCATAATCTTCACCGTCACAAGAGTACTTGAAATGTTTTTTGTCAAAGAGTTGGCCTATCTCACGATGAATGTTAAACGACTCATATTAGCACAAGAAATACAAACTGAACTTCGTTACGATTCTGGAGACAGGAGTCTTCTGGTTTCCAAGCCTTATAATTCCGGCTACCTTCAGTTTCGCAACAAATACAGTCCCAGTAGTTTATAGACATAAAAATAGAGTACCAGTTGTACAGAAGTGAGTCAGTAGAGTACAGAGCATACAGTAGTTACCTCCGGGGGCGGGGGGTCACCGCCACCAGCCGCGGCCCGCCGGCTCATACTCACTGAAGACAATATACGCGCGTCACCACCGCGTACACGCACGCGGACAACCCCAACGTTACTTGGTTGTTCTTAAAAAGGTCGCTATTTACGCGGAACTTAAGGGTTTCATTATATCATTTAATATATGAATTACTGTTAAAGTACAACATTTTTACAGACGACGTAACTTTTATAACTGAATAATTATATCAAATTAAAAAAAAGTCATGCGTTACATTGTTAACCCTTTGTGTAGGATTTTAATTATTAAAAATTAAGATGCCCGGTGAAAGTGCATGGAGAAACGAAATCAGCTGCACCATTTATGGTGAACGTACATAATAAAAAAAACACTTAAAAAACAGCATTATCACACAAGTTACGTTTGTTTTCATTTAAAAAAACTTAATTTAAATAACGACCTCATTCTATTTCAAAAACAAAACACGTTTCCGAAAAATATTAAATATTTTTTTGATAAGCTAAATTTAATTCAATTAGTATTATATCGGGTTGTCCACGTGCAGGCATTTAAAAAATTCTAATTAAAACAGCCAATCCTATTTATAATATTATGAAAGTATCGTAATTTTTTTTTAAATTCTAATAAGTGTATATATATTTTATAAAATTAGATGCAATTTAATTTATTACCCTCGTCTAAGGGATGGTGGTGAATGACCAAATAAAATAGGAAATTATATAAATAAAAAAATTAAAATCTTTTTTTTTACTACTGTAGGCTACGGTAAGTACTTTAAGTTAAAAATTAATTTAAGCAAACCATAAATCAGCCGGGGTATCTTTAGGCATCTATTTGTAAATCCGATATTAGTCAAAAGATTCACGAATTATTTTTAAAATAAAATCTTACAGAAGTTAATTTTAAACCGCGCGTTACTTTTTGGGCTATCATATGAAATCGGCGCTAGATGGCGCCACAGAGCCGTAAAATCATGAAAATCAAACTTTAACCACTGGTATGTTAAGATAAAATTGAGTGTACTTACATCTCAGCGAGAACTTTGTTCAGCCAATAAAACAATGTGTATATTTTTTGTTATTAGCCTTACACAATTCGAAAACAATGGATAATACGAAATGCGTTTTTGTACTTTGTAATTTATTATTCATCTAACGATTTCATTGATTACAAATTATATTTTCCTTAAATCAATATGTTTACAATCCAGTTTGACAGAAATATAATAATAGAATAATAGAAATATAATATGTGTTAAAATTGGACAAAAGAAACTCTCACGGCTTCTTCGATAAGTTGAACAAATTGTAACACATTATTTACCGAAGTATTTCAATGTCATCGCGGCGTTTGCTCTTCAACCATTCGACTTGCCATTTCACAAGAACCAAGAAACAAGCGGGTATACTCAATAGTAAATGCAACAAGGACGACAATTGCGATTACGACAAGACACTCGGAACATCTCACTAAGTTCCTTATAAAAAGGACATACAAAGTTATCTGATATTAAACTTTGATATATTAATTACATATATATTATTAGTTGTAAAGACATTAAAAATGTACTGAATTAAATTTTTGGTGTTCGGTGTCAAACTCATCATTTTGAAATGGAAACTCGTGTTGTAATTCGATGAAGATCATAACTTTTTAATGTTCCCGTATCTCGTCGCAGTCGCAGTGTACATACCCAGGCAGCAGGTAGTGTACACGCAGTAGAGGGCGGACTACGGGATATGAGGGGTGCAGACAAACCCAACCGACATTAACAAACTGAACGTTAACACACCTCACAAATCATAACAAAACAACTAATTAGTCAACAGATAAACAACGAAAATTAATTGAAACAAAACAAAACAGAATTGCCTGCAGTCTTAAGACTTATATTTGTACAAGTCTTCTCAACTCTCTTGCTATTGTGATATCTACAATTGTTCAGCGAAAATTACTGAGCAGTAACGGTTGTGAAGCAGGAATGGTTCTAGCCATAAAAAAACGCTGACCAATACTTAATAATGGCATTTTTGAGTGGAAGAAGCAGTATTCCTTTGATTTTTATTTCAAGATCTGCGAGCATCTATTTAGCTAATATTTTTCATATTGCTGATGCGCTGACATTCCGCAGAAAGGCTTCCGCTTCCCAAATTTTTAAATTTCTTTATCATAGCCTTCCTTATCTTAGAATATCTTATTGAAGAAATTTGATACGTCATAATTGACATTTTAATGAGATTCTAAATTAAAACTGCAAACAATTCAATGACAATGATGTATGAATGATCTCCTATCTCGAACAGAATCGCGACATCGGGAATAACATAGTTATTGACCAGTTAATATCATAGTGCCATATAAAAATCATTGAAGCCGATGTGCGCGTGCGCCGGGATACTGTGATGGGTGATAGAACGAACGTACTTACAGTTTCAATAATTTTTAATGACAAGTGATATGGCGAGCATTTGTAGTGCAACTATATATTTTTATTAGTGATTTCAATGCTCCAAATACTCCCATAGTGTAAAAGTTACTACAAGTAATAATTGATGAAGTAATAAGTATAGTATTTGATTTGTGTACAATTATTGTAAATGCAATATAAGTTGAGCAGGTAGTACGATTTGTTTTATGAATTTTTTTTTTTTTGTAATCATGTTTCTTACCTTCGCATGATATTTTGAATCAATTATATAAATTAACTGTACATATAAATATATAAATTAACACTACATCTATTTAAATTAAAACAAAGTAAAATTATTTTTTACATTCGACATAATACAAGAGAGACTAAAGAAGAAAAGTTTTATTACTGTTGCAAAATTCTCTAAGTTTTTTTGAGAGAATAATTTCATTGAGAGAATAGCACCGCAAATTAAAATAAGAACTTTAAGATGACGGGAGCACTTCACACCTGTGTTACGGATTGTAATTATAATTTGTTTGAATTTTATTCCTACATTATAAGATTGATATTAAACTTTATTAATTGAGTCTTTTTAACTGGATTTCGGACTAATTTGAAATGTGAGTGATGTGTGGTGTGTGTGTGTGTATGTGTGTGTGTGTGTGTGTGTGTGTGTGTGTGTGTGTGTGTGTGTGTGTGTGTGTGTGTTATTGTGTGATTTTGTGTGGTGTGTGGTGATGTGTGGTGTGTGGTTATATGTGGTGATATGTGATTGTGTGTGGTGTGTGGTAATATGTGGTGATATGTGGTGTGTGTGGTGTGAGTGTGTATGTGTGTGTGCGTGTGTGTGTGTGTGTGTGTGTGTGTGTGTGTGTGTGTGCGCGTGTGTGTGTGTGTGTACTCACGCCTCGACGAGCGGGCCGGGGTAGGGGTCGACGTGCCGGTAGAGGCGCGCCAGGCGCTGCGCCGCCACCATCAGCGGCACGAACAGCACCAGGCACCACGACACAGACAGCCAGTAGCCATTCTGGACACAGCGGGGAGCGTCACTACACCGGCACTTTTATGCTTTTTAAAGCTACATACACTAATTGGTATCGAGAAACTGAGCTTTTTTGGGTGAGTACAAAAATGTGCTAGTCAATATATATTTTATTTCACTTATGTATCTATCATTGAGCCGACTTTCAATAACATAAAAACCTGAACATATACCTATTGATATTAATAAGTCGTGTATTTTATTATGTATGTGTAGTATGAGTTGCACTGACCACCGGCAGCAGGATGTGCTTGCAGCCGAGCGCCCTGGTAGCGTTGTAGGCGGTGGACAGCGGGCCGCAGCGGCCCACCCGCAGGCGAGCCGCGTCCGCCAGCCGCTGCAGGTACTGCTCCAGCAGCGCAGACACCATGGCGCCGATCTCCTGCGTCATCTGCGGACCACGCCCTCCGTCGATTATTGAAACCGAGCAGTACTTATTCCTGTGGCTTTTGTGGAACTTTGTAACCCAGAAGGCGAAGTAGAGCAGATTTGTTCAAAATTTTGTTAAGTTCTTTTAAATAAAAAATGTGGGCCAGTATTGGTACTTAAGAAATATTGCAGGGACATTTTGTACAAATATAATGAGGTTTAGTTATTGTTAGATAATTAATGTTTAGAAAGAACCAAAGGTGCATAGTTACATTGTGCACAAGCGCTGGCCCGCTGGATGCCAGGTACTTCTCGGCCTGGCCCGTCTCGTAGACTAGGTAGGACACCGCCTCTTTCAGCGATGACTGGTTGAAGCGGAGCCCGTCACGGAGCGATGTCGCCGCCGTCTGCAACACAAGCTACGTCACACAAGGGCAGGATACGAATCAAATAGAATGCGGTGCATGGGGCGGCCGGGGCCCGGGAGCTAGCGGGGAGCACTGACCGTGAGCGCGGCCACTGCGCGGTGCATGGGGCGGCCGGGGCCCGGGAGCTAGCGGGGAGCACTGACCGTGAGCGCGGCCACAGCGCGGTGCATGGGGCGGCCGGGGCCCGGGAGCTAGCGGGGAGCACTGACCGTGAGCGCGGCCACTGCGCGGTGCATGGGGCGGCCGGGGCCCGGGAGCTAGCGGGGAGCACTGACCGTGAGCGCGGCCACTGCGCGGTGCATGGGGCGGCCGGGGCCCGGGAGCTAGCGGGGAGCACTGACCGTGAGCGCGGCCACAGCGCGGTGCATGGGGCGGCCGGGGCCCGGGAGCTAGCGGGGAGCACTGACCGTGAGCGCGGCCACTGCGCGGTGCATGGGGCGGCCGGGGCCCGGGAGCTAGCGGGGAGCACTGACCGTGAGCGCGGCCACAGCGCGGTGCATGGGGCGGCCGGGGCCCGGGAGCTAGCGGGGAGCACTGACCGTGAGCGCGGCCACTGCGCGGTGCATGGGGCGGCCGGGGCCCGGGAGCTAGCGGGGAGCACTGACCGTGAGCGCGGCCACTGCGCGGTGCATGGGGCGGCCGGGGCCCGGGAGCTAGCGGGGAGCACTGACCGTGAGCGCGGCCACTGCGCGGTGCATGGGGCGGCCGGGGCCCGGGAGCTAGCGGGGAGCACTGACCGTGAGCGCGGCCACAGCGCGGTGCATGGGGCGGCCGGGGCCCGGGAGCTAGCGGGGAGCACTGACCGTGAGCGCGGCCACTGCGCGGTGCATGGGGCGGCCGGGGCCCGGGAGCTAGCGGGGAGCACTGACCGTGAGCGCGGCCACAGCGCGGTGCATGGGGCGGCCGGGGCCCGGGAGCTAGCGGGGAGCACTGACCGTGAGCGCGGCCACTGCGCGGTGCATGGGGCGGCCGGGGCCCGGGAGCTAGCGGGGAGCACTGACCGTGAGCGCGGCCACTGCGCGGTGCATGGGGCGGCCGGGGCCCGGGAGCTAGCGGGGAGCACTGACCGTGAGCGCGGCCACTGCGCGGTGCATGGGGCGGCCGGGGCCCGGGAGCTAGCGGGGAGCACTGACCGTGAGCGCGGCCACTGCGCGGTGCATGGGGCGGCCGGGGCCCAGGAGCTAGCGGGGAGCACTGACCGTGAGCGCGGCCACTGCGCGGTGCATGGGGCGGCCGGGGCCCGGGAGCTAGCGGGGAGCACTGACCGTGAGCGCGGCCACAGCGCGGTGCATGGGGCGGCCGGGGCCCGGGAGCTAGCGGGGAGCACTGACCGTGAGCGCGGCCACAGCGCGGTGCATGGGGCGGCCGGGGCCCGGGAGCTAGCGGGGAGCACTGACCGTGAGCGCGGCCACTGCGCGGTGCATGGGGCGGCCGGGGCCCGGGAGCTAGCGGGGAGCACTGACCGTGAGCGCGGCCACAGCGCGGTGCATGGGGCGGCCGGGGCCCGGGAGCTAGCGGGGAGCACTGACCGTGAGCGCGGCCACTGCGCGGTGCATGGGGCGGCCGGGGCCCGGGAGCTAGCGGGGAGCACTGACCGTGAGCGCGGCCACTGCGCGGTGCATGGGGCGGCCGGGGCCCGGGAGCTAGCGGGGAGCACTGACCGTGAGCGCGGCCACTGCGCGGTGCATGGGGCGGCCGGGGCCCGGGAGCTAGCGGGGAGCACTGACCGTGAGCGCGGCCACTGCGCGGTGCATGGGGCGGCCGGGGCCCGGGAGCTAGCGGGGAGCACTGACCGTGAGCGCGGCCACTGCGCGGTGCATGGGGCGGCCGGGGCCCGGGAGCTAGCGGGGAGCACTGACCGTGAGCGCGGCCACTGCGCGGTGCATGGGGCGGCCGGGGCCCGGGAGCTAGCGGGGAGCACTGACCGTGAGCGCGGCCACTGCGCGGTGCATGGGGCGGCCGGGGCCCGGGAGCTAGCGGGGAGCACTGACCGTGAGCGCGGCCACTGCGCGGTGCATGGGGCGGCCGGGGCCCGGGAGCTAGCGGGGAGCACTGACCGTGAGCGCGGCCACTGCGCGGTGCATGGGGCGGCCGGGGCCCGGGAGCTAGCGGGGAGCACTGACCGTGAGCGCGGCCACTGCGCGGTGCATGGGGCGGCCGGGGCCCGGGAGCTAGCGGGGAGCACTGACCGTGAGCGCGGCCACAGCGCGGTGCATGGGGCGGCCGGGGCCCGGGAGCTAGCGGGGAGCACTGACCGTGAGCGCGGCCACTGCGCGGTGCATGGGGCGGCCGGGGCCCGGGAGCTAGCGGGGAGCACTGACCGTGAGCGCGGCCACTGCGCGGTGCATGGGGCGGCCGGGGCCCGGGAGCTAGCGGGGAGCACTGACCGTGAGCGCGGCCACAGCGCGGTGCATGGGGCGGCCGGGGCCCGGGAGCTAGCGGGGAGCACTGACCGTGAGCGCGGCCACTGCGCGGTGCATGGGGCGGCCGGGGCCCGGGAGCTAGCGGGGAGCACTGACCGTGAGCGCGGCCACTGCGCGGTGCATGGGGCGGCCGGGGCCCGGGAGCTAGCGGGGAGCACTGACCGTGAGCGCGGCCACTGCGCGGTGCATGGGGCGGCCGGGGCCCGGGAGCTAGCGGGGAGCACTGACCGTGAGCGCGGCCACAGCGCGGTGCGTGAGCGCGGCCACTGCGCGGTGCATGGGGCGGCCGGGGCCCGGGAGCTAGCGGGGAGCACTGACCGTGAGCGCGGCCACAGCGCGGTGCATGGGGCGGCCGGGGCCTGGGAGCTAGCGGGGAGCACTGACCGTGAGCGCGGCCACTGCGCGGTGCATGGGGCGGCCGGGGCCCGGGAGCTAGCGGGGAGCACTGACCGTGAGCGCGGCCACTGCGCGGTGCATGGGGCGGCCGGGGCCCGGGAGCTAGCGGGGAGCACTGACCGTGAGCGCGGCCACTGCGCGGTGCATGGGGCGCACGGTGCCAGCCTGCAGCGCTTGCAGGCTGGCGGCAGCTTGTCTCAGCTCGGGCGCCACGCGGCTGTAGCCGGAGCGCTCCTCGACGGCGGCCGCGGTACTGTTGAGCTGTGCGGCCAGCGCGTCCAGCGACAGCGACGTCATGTTGGTCTCCAGCTGAACACAACATGGTTAAATGTATGTCACTTTTAGTGTTCATATAACATTCATAATAGTTATATCAAAAATTCTAACATTCTTAAATTCTAAAATTATAAACAAAATTGCATTTCATTTTTATTCAATCACCTTTCAATACTTGAAATTATAGAGTTATTTATAGTTTATTTTGTAAGGAGTTGCTAAATTTAGTGGAGCTACTCAGAATCAGCAACACAAAATGTTTCGTTGTTTATTTCCTATTCGATGTAGACATTAATAAAGCGTGACGTGTCGCGTATTGTAATGTTGTAGTAAACACGTAGATAGATCGATAACAAATATAGTAGTGCAGGCGCTGACCGCGTGCAGGATGCGGTCGAAGTCGAAGTCCGAGAGGCCGGTGTCGGCGAGCCGGCGCAGCTGTCGTCGCGCGCCGTCGCTCAGTATGTTCACGGGCGCGCCCAGCCCCGCGGGCACGCTGCGCGCGCGCTCCGCCAGCGCCGCGCGCGCCGCGCCCAGCGCCGCCTCCACGTCGTACAGCCGCCGCAGCTCCAGCACCTCGTACAGCGTCAGGTTGCGGTGGCAGCGCTCCAGCGCGGCGCCCAGCGTGAACGGGCCGCCCGCCCCGCCGGCCCCGGCCGCCCCGGCCGCCCCGGCCGCCCCGGCCGCCCCGGCCGCCCCGGCCGCCCCGGCCGCCCCGGCCGCCCCGGCCGCCCCGGCCGCCCCGGCCGCCCCGGCCGCCCCGCGCCCCCCGAACACGGCGCGCTCTAGGTCCAGGAGCCGCTCCACGTCCGCGAACAGACGGTTGCCGCGCGGCTCGCTGCCGACAACCGACATATTATGTTTTTGATTACCAATGAATAAATTAATAATGACTCAACCTTCAAAGATAAACATATGCTACCGCGGACTTGTTTTTATTTTTTAAAGGAGAATATTTCTAGTATACATAATTTTTGCATAACTTTAAGCGTTTACGCAACGCAAAAATTTCAAATCAAACATATTTTTTATTTGCAAATGTGAGTAGAACCAATAATAATGAGATACATACGAGCAAGCAACATTTTACCTTTTGGCATACAAAGTACAATAAAATAACCCTCCAACAAACCATTATCAATAACTTACAAGTCAATTTAAAAATGAAATAAAATGTCATTAGAAATACTTAAATATGTGTCATTTAGAACTCCACTATAATCAAAAACACCGCTATACAATTCATATGTCACAACTTTGATATCCTCTTAACGTGCAATATGATTTAGTGTAACTCACGTGAGCGGGTCACAGATGAACCTCTGCGCGGTGACGCCGGCCAGGAAGTAGACCAGCACCACCGCGGCCGCGGCGCCGCCCACCACGAACATGCACCCTGTGCCGCTGCGGACACGGTTCACATTAATCTTGATGACTCTTCATTTTAGATAATCATTCACCTATATTACTGATCTCCATTACCACACTTTTTTTTATATAGCAGATTTCTGTAATGTTATGACCCTTTTACATTGATACTTTTTGCAGCGATGCATACGCAAGCTCGTATCGATTGAGACACGCTCATTTATTTCCAATCAGACGCGCAGATACCCAGTAGTTCCGTGGTCTACGTTTACATTTCTTTATTAAAAGCAATAACAGATAGCGTGATTAAAACAGTTTAAAGCGCTGTGACTGTCGACGAAATACTGAACGTTCTACATAGTTGCATTTTTATTGATCCTATATAGCATTCGCATCTCGACTATATCACCACAGTCTAAGCGGCTAGCTATAACATTGCGATTGAATCGTTTCTTTGAGTAGCGCGTGTATTGCTGGAAAACGTCGCAATGTGTAAGGGCCCTAAAAGTAACATATCAAGACGGATTTCCTTCCTTGGTATACTGTGACGAAACAATTCACCAGCGCCTCCAGCGTCAGTACACTTACCACAGCAGGCACGTGGCGCCGTGCCCCTTGTTGCAGCAGTCGCTGGCGCCGTACACGTCGGGCCGCTTGCCGCACACGCCGCACGTCAGTACACTTACCACAGCAGGCACGTGGCGCCGTGCCCCTTGTTGCAGCAGTCGCTGGCGCCGTACACGTCGGGCCGCTTGCCGCACACGCCGCACGTCAGTACACTTACCACAGCAGGCACGTGGCGCCGTGCCCCTTGTTGCAGCAGTCGCTGGCGCCGTACACGTCGGGCCGCTTGCCGCACACGCCGCACGTCAGTACACTTACCACAGCAGGCACGTGGCGCCGTGCCCCTTGTTGCAGCAGTCGCTGGCGCCGTACACGTCGGGCCGCTTGCCGCACACGCCGCACGTCAGTACACTTACCACAGCAGGCACGTGGCGCCGTGCCCCTTGTTGCAGCAGTCGCTGGCGCCGTACACGTCGGGCCGCTTGCCGCACACGCCGCACGTCAGTACACTTACCACAGCAGGCACGTGGCGCCGTGCCCCTTGTTGCAGCAGTCGCTGGCGCCGTACACGTCGGGCCGCTTGCCGCACACGCCGCACGTCAGTACACTTACCACAGCAGGCACGTGGCGCCGTGCCCCTTGTTGCAGCAGTCGCTGGCGCCGTACACGTCGGGCCGCTTGCCGCACACGCCGCACGTCAGTACACTTACCACAGCAGGCACGTGGCGCCGTGCCCCTTGTTGCAGCAGTCGCTGGCGCCGTACACGTCGGGCCGCTTGCCGCACACGCCGCACGTCACGCCCAACACCAGCATGCACGTCACAGCCAACAACGCAGCGGCGGCAGCCAACCCTACTGCCCGGCGATAAGGGCCATATTCCCGGTAAAAGCTCTGCAGGTCGTCAGCCAAACTTTCTTGTTGTTTCAGTAGAGCGCTAGCGTTCCCAGCATTCGCGCTGATCTCGTCCGCTATTGCCGCGAGGCGGCGACCTGATGATGTATTGCACTTTTAAAATTGGTTCATCCATGTTTTCTTTTTGTATTATTCATTTAACCAATAACTTTTTAAGGAAAAGTGAGTTTGACAAAGCGTTCAATTGTGTCTATCATATAATTATTCTTTACTAATTGAAATGATATCACTTTGCATGTCATAGATCTTTTACCATTCGTTTTTGCATCATGATTTGATTGAATTTGACACATATATAATTTTAAAATAGGCTTTAGTGTGTGACTAGGACGACATGTGGTATGTCGGAGTAAGGGCCGTGTACCGGTGTCGGCCAGCGAGGCCTGCACGGCGGGGATGTGCTCGTCGCAGGAGCGCTGGATGGCCCGCTGCAGGTCACGGAACACCCGCTGGCCGTCGGCGACCTCCTCCTTGATGTTGCCGGCCAGCAGCGCCGTCACGTTGCTCAGCAGGTCCGACACGTCCGGCATCTGCGGGACACAACACCGCCTTACAATCTTTATACCTTTTCAGTGGGCTTACCTTTGTGATTTTATTCTGTCAATTTTACTAACTGAAATCTTAAAAACTATTAATAGACGTTGAAAGGTTTCTTCAACGTCTATTAATAGTTTTATTTGTTGACAATCACACAACTAAATAAATTTTGGTGACGTCACTGAGTAAACTTTAAAATTTTTTTTTAATGTAAAATGCTTAAGAGTTAGAGACATTTATTAACACACTCACGCATAAGTAATACTTACAGTTGGAAAATACTTGTCGAGCATCTAATTCCAAGGAAGCATGTAATAACAAATATAAATCTTAATTTACTCAAATTTAATTGAATACAATGAATGAATTTTAGTAACATATTAGTTTGCTTGTTAAAGTAATTTGCTAAGTATTAAACCGGCATTTTTGTGTTACGTAACAATAATTTATGTCATAATAATAAATGAACTGAAGATAGCTCTTCCAGAAGACGAATAGCATGTCATGTTCTAGGTGTATGTGTCAGGTAAAAGAAGATGACAGGCAGATAGTAGATGGAGTAATGTGGCGAAACCTTACAGGGACTTTCGTCCAGCTGTATATTATGTGAATATGGGCATGGTCAGCAGAATCATTAACAGTTCACTCGCTAATTTTATAATGTTTCAGCTCAATCAATTAGTTTAGTATAGTGTAGGAATCTATCGGCGCAAAGTCCGATCAGCTGGGTTGTCTAGTGTGGTCTGGTAAATTGCTTCGGCTGAATTCAGTTCACTCCCGCAGGGGATTTACCGTTGAGTTTTAGTGCGTATTCCCTGTGCTAAAAAGGTATAGTTATCTGGCAGTGACCTGGTTGTACTGTATCTCGGTGTCAAGCTGGCCGATCTTATACTTCTCCTGCAGACGCACGCACGGCGGCTGCTGACACTGCGCCAGCGTCTGCAGCAGCTGGCCCTTCACCTTGCGGAGCCCTGGGGACAGCCGGAAATTGGTATGTGTCCATTTATTTTATTTTATAAGTAAGATTACGTCATCATAAAGTAATATTGCAGAAGCAACCTATATATCTACAATTAATGTTTTATAAGATCATATGTAAGGAGCAAGTAGTAAACAAATGTCTACCAAAACTTATGAGCAGCAAGGACGATGCGTGGTCGGCAAAATGAAATTTAGTATGTTTAATCTAGGTATATTAATAGTATAAATGTTTAAATGTTAAAAAAAAATTAAAAGTTTCTACAAGGCATAATTTGTAATCATATATAAATATACTAAAAAGCTTGTTTTTATGAATCAAGTATGGACTTGATTTGGTGGACACCACAAGTCCACGGCCACAGTACCAGAGTTGAGGTGGTCTGCGCGAGAGCGTAGCTCGGAGGTGAGCTGCTGCACGGTCCGCAGGTCCTGCTGCACGGAGTCCAGCCGCTGGACCAGGTTGTTCAGCGAGGACACCGACACCGCGCGCGAGAACTCGCCCAGCTGCACCGACACCGCCAGCCCAGTGCCTGGACACAACGGTACACATACACCTGACAACACTAACTCACAGAATAACTGAAACTACTATATTGTAACAAATACATAAAGGTCTTTTATTCTAATTTAGAACGCCCCAGTGACCAATAGAAATAAACAAATTTAATAACGTTTCGACGACATATTGAAAATTCATTTTTTTAATAATTCTATAGAAAATCAATAAAAATTAGCTTACTTACTACAACTATGTTTCAAGTTATCAACAATGTAAATAATAAAAGGAATTTAAGACTGCTCTAAGAATGTATGAATAGCCATGATAGATAAGGCAATAACAATATACTGTATGTAGAGTACGTACTGGTGAGCAGCCCATTGATCTTGATCTCCAGCTCGCGGTAGTTGTGCACGAGCAGATGCCTGGCGTGCGCCTGCGTGGCGTTGAGGAAGGTGCGCGCGTCCCCGAGCCCCGCGCGCACGCCGCCCGCCCCCGCCGCCGCCCCGCCCTCCAGCTGAGAGTCCGTCGCGAACGCGCACACCACGCCGAATCTGGACACCACACAAACACGCATCATTATTATGTTTCGCTGGAACTTGCACACAGCGTAAACGTTATCCACGTCATCTCAAACAGGTGTATTATGCCAAATTAGGGTCTGAGTACGTGTAATAGTTATTATCGACAAAAACACGAACACTCAATACTCACAAGAACAGAGTTAGCAGCGCGATGAGCAAGATAGCGAGCAGGCCCTTGATGCAGGAGTCGTATTTGCGGTCGAAGGCGCGCCGCCGCCGCCCCGACTTGCACCAGTAGCAGCAACACCAGAACAGACTGCAACAAATGTTCATTATAACAATAGAAATGCTTAGGTTAAGACACCGACGGCTCACTAAGGAAATTATTTAAATTTCTGCCATTCTTAGGAAGGCATATTCAGAAATCAATGGTTAAGTGTCCCATCAATTCAATGCATCGCAAGGCACGTTCAACCGTTGGTGTCACCTAACTAACTGTAGGCCAGCGCTCGTCTTTTACTCATGTAAAATAGCCTGTCCCCAGCAGTGACATATATGGGTGTTAATGATTATGAAAATTTGTATCTGGCTTAAAAATTCTTTCACCAGTGTAAAAAACCTTTACAATATGAAGTAGTCTTCTAAATTTGGCTACCATTTGATCTTCTTCTATATAGTTGGAATACCATCAAAAAACATAATTTCCTAACTTTTGGGGTTATTTAGGAGTGAGTAGATACTAACCCAGCGAGAGGGAGCGAGGCGGCCAGCAGGGCGGTGAGCACGATGACGGCGACAGGCCCCGCGTAGTGCGCGACCAGCACGCGCCAGTTCTCTCGCGGCGATGCGATCTCCACGTGCCCGTCCGACACTGATACGATGCCTGCAATACAATAATAATTGCCCATTATATTTTGGTTATAAATAAATATTCTATTACTGATACTGATGACGATTCTGATCAAATCTTCCATTCCAATCCAATATGAAAGCCTTTTAGGAACGTCAAGTTAGTCGCCACTAAGACGATCCATACTATTTCAAGCATGTTTTATAATAAGTCAAAGTCAAAGTCAAAAATAACTTTATTTAAATAGACTTATTTACTAAGCTCTTTTAAATCGTCACAACAGGGAATATGTATAAGAAAATAAATAAATATAATTATAAAGGCAATACTCATAATTTTACTGGGTATCAACCGGGCATTTACTAATTGTCCCAGTTATAGTATTTTAATATGTACTAAATAAATTGTTAGTTTTAATTTTAAAATAATACTTATTTTAAAATTAAAAATAACACTAGTATGCATATTCCCAATCAACCCTACTACCGCTTCGACGAATTAGTAGCTGCAGAGAAGAAGCGGCGCAAGAAACTCTCAGCCTTTAGTATTTATAATGACATTTACAAATCAATTATGTCATTATGTATTAGTATTATAAACATATACATGTTTTGTTTTACAGTGCATTAAAAAATATATTTTTAAATATTGCAAAATATAATAAATAAGTGCAGAGAAGCAAATTATAGTGGCCACAAATTTTTATCTTTAAAATAATCTTCTACCTTGTAATACCCCTTTTTCATCAAACAACTTTTAATAGTTGACTTAAATTTATGCAGAGGCAATTCAATAAAACTTTGTGGTATCATATTGTACATTTTTATACTTATTTCTATAAAACAATTAATACACCTTAAGATAAGGCAAAAATGCTTAAAAGTCGTCATTTTTTGTCTTTTTCTGGTCGGATTGAATTGAAAGAGTACGCTGCACTTAAATAAAGGTTTAGTCCGCGCAACAGAATCGAAATAAATAATCGTGAACTTGCGTGTCCGTATTAATTTGCTAAGCCTTTTATTAACTTCAACTTCCAGCTGCTATAAAACATATGATTAACACAGTACTAACTCTAACAGCACAATAGTTATCGTAGTCTTCAATGGCATCTCATCACTGCTCGCGAACTAATTAAATCCCCACCGTTTGCCAACCCGTTATAATCTTTAGTGCAAATATACAAAGTTCTTTATCCAAGTGTGAAAATATTAATCGCCCTCGAATTAAAATAAACTTTATGATTGCGACGTTAAGATTGAATATTGCTTGCGAATGCACTACTAAATGCTGGTTAATTTACGTGTGTACACCAGATGGACGCGGCGCTCCATATGCTCGCTCCAATTTTATCAATAGAATCATTGTCCATGTAATACATACGCTTGTCAAAAGAAATAATAATAAGGATGTAGGTGAGTACAGATAAATATTTTTATTTACAATGTGTAAAATTACCAGCTGTAGTGTTAGGAAGAATCAATTTTCTTGGCAGCATTTATATGCGAATAGTAAATTTTCTGCTAAGACTTTGATGCTATTTAAACGTTCCTAAATTTACCTTACACCGACACCGAACTCGGGAACTTCCAAACTGTTTAGGTATCATCCTACTACCGCGACACGCCCGCCAAGCGCTAAGCGTCAAACAAATAAATTTTTAATAAAAGAAATGTAATCTATACATTTTAATAACATCGAAATGCTATTAGATAAAAAACAATATATTCTTTTCGATTCCTAGTATAATACATATTAATAATAACAAGCAATCCTTCATTATCATGAATTTAATAAAAACATAGTAATACATCTTATATTACAGATCTTATACTACAGACATCACCGCTAGAAGGCGCGGCTCTCGCGGCACTTCGCACTCTACGCACGAACTGAATAGCAATTTCGACAATCCTCTCAACCGGCTCGTTGGTCTAGGGGTATGATTTTCGCTTAGGGTGCGAGAGGTCCCGGGTTCAAATCCCGGACGAGCCCAAATTCTTTTTTGTATTCCAAATTTTGTTATTACTTTTTTTTAATTTATTACTATTAATAAACAATATCTTTCTTTTAATTAGGATCAGATAGTTACTATAATATATTCCTTTTTTTCGTAACTACAATTATTTAATTTCCTTGACATATTTTACTAATTTCATTTGCTAAATTACAACCATAATGTCGATTGCAGATAAAGGAAATACGTATGTAGTAAACAGACGGTCAAATATAATAGTATAAGACCTTGACTGTAATAAAATGCAAGCTTCGCGCTCCACTGACCACCACGGCCGCGGCCGCGTGAACAACGTGTGCTCGTGCCTCTGGTACACGCAAGCAGGGCATCCGTATGGACGCGCTTACATGCTCATCTACCTACTACCACATCAGCTCAGAGAATTATATATTTACTGAACTGAACAGACCTTAATCACTGAATGAATAGACCTCCTAAATACACTCTGTTTGGTCCTTCATTAACCCAGCGCGGTTATCACATTAACCACAGTTAGTTAGCTTAATATAATGACCTACTTATTTCTTCAATTCGTATATTTACAAAGAGTATTCATGTTTTAACACAAATACAATTTAACACTAGAGTTGGCGATTCATTCTAAACAATCGGCCTTAAATCGATTTATAGCAAAATAGTTTCATAAATAAATCCAACCCTAAAAGATTTTTTCATTCGACTAATCGATCTCAGATCGCAAACCGTATTCGTTTTACGCAGTATTATAGTACTCTATCTATATCCACACAACAGACTAAATGTAGCTTGTCAATAAGTGTTAATGCTGGATTTTTATATGTTTATTTAGTATATTTCTGATATTTATATATATATTTCTCCGTTATCTCTTTATGTTGCTTACTTTAGGCTAAATAATAGATATTTTTAGCTTTAAAGCAACATACTTGCCTAGACAATCTTTCAATTGTATGTTATATATTTTGCTACCACAATTATATATTTGGTCCAATAGCGTGTCCAAAAACTATAAATGGTTATTTATAAATTCATGACCGTGAGATATCTGGTATTGATTGCGTTTAGTTCGTGACCACTTGCGTGTACTACAGATTGGAACTACAGTAATAAAACTAATTTTTGGGTTAAATACAGTAACTGACTCAGTTGTTTTGCTTATGATCTCATTGTTTAAAATATTGTGATTTTTAAATAAAATGCAATTATAGTTAATAGAATTAAACTGGAACAATCTATCTAACTTTTAATGAAATCAATAAATTAAGAGTGAATGTTGATTTTATTTGATCACTTGATTTGATTATATCTACACTTTATCAAAGAATTATTTAGGACCAGTTTCTATCACTTCCAAACTACCACTAACGCCATCTATTAAAAGAAACGCGAAGTAGCGATGGAAGAAATGTCAGCCTTTGTTTAGCATGTCAGTTTTAAACAGGTCAAGTCGTTTTTTGAGTTTTAGTGATGCTTGCGAACATGAATTCATATTTATATATAGAAAGAGATAGACGTGTTCCTCTATTAGAAACAAACCCATTGAACGGTCTTAAAACATTGTTTGATAAAATATTAAATATTTCAACTCCATCTATTTCAGTCACGTCTCGTATAAAAGACTCGTATAATAATAATAATAATAGAAAATGAATCGAAGTCTGTCAATTTTTAGGTATATATTTATAATGTCTCTTTGTTTTCGAATTGCGCTCGCGGACACTCGAGCTCAACAGCCGACTCGCAAGTCGAGGGTCCCTTTACTCCAGGAGGACTTCCTAAGGGGGCATCTTAGAATTGCCTTGACCACTCAAAATAAATACTGGTTTTCATCTTAACGAGCTCGCTTGCTTACTTATAGATATTGTTTCATTTTTCACAAATGAGTAGTTTAATCAAATTTGTCGTCAAAAAGGTAATTAAAACCAATCTAAATGAAAGTTTAATACAAAAAACATTTCCCGTACCGGGAATCGAACCCGAGCCTCCTGGGTGAAAGCCAGGTATCCTAGCCACTAGACCATACGGGAGATATCCAACATAACGAAATACGCCATCAATAGAACAGCAGCTGCATGTTAGCAGTAACCTTGAAAAAAAATATATAAATTAAATAATAAACATTCCAATTTGCAGTTATAAATAATCGAATTAGTTATTATATCACGTGGACGTGAGTGATCCAAATGCGAATGAAGCCTGTTGCTGAAACTGCGGGCGGGGTACGGGGCGGGGTGTAACGGGTCGTGGCACGCGGCGCGGGAGCGGGAGGCGGGGCAGCAGCCCTTTGTGAACGGTGCATGCAGCGATCGATAGCGCCGGTACAACACAAACACAGCCACCGGGCGGCGGCGGAGGTCGGCATCCCGACACGTTGGCCGGACACAGATGGCCCCACGGATGGGCCATCAATATACCATCAATATATTTTACTAAAGTAAAGAAAGCACCAAAAAAGGCTGAATGCTCACTAATATAATTAAAACACTTTCAAAAATTATATGATATTGTTATCTTTATTAAAATCTCTAGATGGTAATCAACGCAAAGATTAGCTTTGTTCAACAATGTCAAAAACTACAGTTTTTATATATATCTGGCTGTTTGCGCTTGATGAAATGAATATAATTAATACATAAAATAAAATAAATTGAATTAATGAAATGAAATTTCGCAGAAATCAACCAATAAACCATCTATGGAAAGAAAACACTCCAATCTGGTTGGAGATCTACGCAGCCTTTGGCCCGTCAAGGGCATATCGAAGGACAGTTAAAAAAGCATTGTATATTACTTTAAAATTGAACTATGCTAAATTAGCTTGTGCACACCATGATCTCTCAGCCGAGAGAGTGTGGTCTTATTTTAATGATATAAGGATGTGAATGGTGCGATCATATCATCCTTTTAAGTCAGTTTAAGTAGTTAAGATCTAGATCAAAGTATTAAATCTTGTACTGCTATAAATTATTGAAAGAAAAAACTGCAAAATTTAGGTACTTATCTACAAATAAGAGCGTAATGGTACAAACATTGGTCAAACGACTGAGATGATGAACCATCTGTTGATGGAAATACTAGTATGTATCAAGATCGTATGGGAGGCGAAGTGTCGAGTGTCGTCAGAGCACGTGCGTAACGGGCCGGTCGTTATCTGCCTGATATCAATCTGTGTGCTCCACACTATCCTATCTTGAAGGCTTTATAAACGTTGCTTGTTTAGATAAAAACACAAGAGATTTGATATCATTGTAATTGTATGTTACCAAATATCAAACGAGATGGTCCACCTGATGTGAGTGGGAGTAAAGAAAATCATTTAATATTGCAGGAGCATTGTCTTTTCTTGCGAAGATATAATAAATTTTAATGCTTTTTTCCTTATGTATTTCTTTGAATTCATTTATATATAATTGATGTGTAAATCAAAAGCGATTTTAATCAATTAGAATTTGAAATCCTCACAAAAATTGATTCGATCAGGTATTATGACCTATTTTTATGAGTCACCGAACGCGGAAAGAAACAAGTCACAAGTGGCATAAATTTACCGTGTAAATACGGTAAAAGTTGCGAGGAACTTGTCTACCCATAAAACGAGGTGCAGCAGTTAATTCTCGACATTTACAAGCCGGGGCTGTCTACTGCCGTGTCCTTTTTTCTATGATCGATTTTATCGGTCCGTTCAAACATTATTAGAGTCTACGGCGACGTCCCGCTAAGTAATCTGTGACTTGGATGCCATCAACTTATTTGGACTCCACTTCTTCTTGTAGTGGAATCGTGGAATAGAGTCATTTGCTTGATCTTTCTATAAAAACTTTGATACGGATCGACTGGTAATAGTTCCCAAAAAGTTTTCCCATAAAAATATATGATTATACCCAAAAAACTCAAGATCAAGCGACAAGAGCGCTAAATTGGAAACAAAGGGATAAGCGTCTTTAAATGCCACAAGCATACATAAGGAGCATCAACAACATCTATCTTCCTGTTATTGAATTATATTTATGTAATTGCATATATAATATCCACTGCGTCCACTATTTAGTTCACATATTCCTGTCGTATTAAGGTAGCATCAGAATTAATACGTCCGACCAGTTTTCGTAGGAAGCATGACAAACCCAAGGAGAAGGACAATCCCTCATTATAGTATCTTCAGCGACAAAAACTGCTGCCTCTCTACCACAACATTCAAATTACTGCGGAAGAGTGTAACAGATTAATAATAAATAATAATAATCATTATTGACGTAACAATATGATATGTTAAGGTGTTACAGACAAGTATGAAGTGTCTATGTTACAAGTCACAGGATTTCTTGTGGTTATATCCCTTAAACTAAAATCAATGCAGATTATTCCATAGATCAAAAATCGCTATTTACGAGTGTAATAAATTTTTAATTTTAAAATCAACAGGATGAGAGCCTCACACGAACTAAAACTCATTAATAATTACATTGTACAGAAACGAGGTTAGTTTAAAGGTGGGTCACTGTTTAGATAAACTAAAACAATTTCAATTTATGATACAAACTACGATCCAAGTAAACACCTATAACAAAGATATGTAAATCAAAACGTATATAAAAACGGGTGTGCGTCAGGTAAATAAATACAGCGCAGGGTCGGTTCATGTATCAACGTAGTGTCCCGGTGGCGCTCAGCGGTGCGTAAGGGTCAACCCTTTGATGGGGGTGGGCTCGCCGGTGTAGCCTTGTCAACATTTTTCTTGTATGAGCCAAGTTCACTCAGCCGCATAGGATCGACTCGCTCTTGTTTAATTTTATCTTATTTCATACTAAACTGTTTTATTATTATATTTACAATATCAACATATCATTGCTATTGGCAGAATGTGATATTGTTTACATAAATAAATTATAGAACATTTTTTGGCTTGCTACAGAGATATTAATCACAATATTTTGTTTGTACATCAAACTGAAATATCTACTAAATATATAAAAATGTTTAATTGACTTCGTATTGACTTATATATTTATGAATGTTACGAACAAGACTTTGTCTAATTTCAGCTGCGCGTGCACACCTCCAGCCGACCAAGGCTACCTACCAGTCTTGCAGGTTCTGTCCCTAAGCTGTCGATTACAGAAACCCGTATAAAATTTGTCGTAATATAACTTAAAGTTCAGTCAATACTCTACAATACACGAAGTATTAAAATCATTTATAAAAAATATACTGATAATATGGTAAATTTATTAATTTAAAATGTACCTTCTTTCAAGTGGAAATGCCAACAAACGCCGTTATCTTCCAGATTGACGATAAAGTTAGACGATCATTATACAGTAACCATACTACACAACCTCAGAGTAGTTATATGTACTGTAAACATACATCTCACGAATGAAAATATAAAATCCATATAATATTCCTGCTATGTTCATGGTTTTAGAACGGTCCACTAAACTCACGCTATGATCGCATTCATTTGTGTATTTTAAGGACAACATGCGTGGGAGACTTGATTACTTCTCCTTGGATACATTAAGTTTAAAAAGTACTTGTCAATACTAAACACGATTGGCTGATGGTTTATCTTAAGTTTCCCGGGAATATCGCGAAATCGAAAGTGGTTTAAATATAAAATCGAACAAAAACATATAAAACCAAAAAGGCTGGAGACAAAATAATATATATTTTTTGGAAAATGATAACTTATGAAAAAAATCCAAAGAAGGGTTATACTATTAGCTCTTATACATAAGACAATTTTGTGTAATCTCGTAAGATATTCACCCAGACAGTCGACTTGAGATAATATCAACGTCTCGCCTAAATCGAGCAAAAAAAACGAGGGACACATGTCGACACGCCACATCCTGTCACTTTGGACTTGCATCGTTCTCTGATGCTGCTCCTCAAAATAAAAGTGTATACTATATTCTTTTATAAAGATTTAAATTAAAAACAACGTGGGTCATTGTCATACAATCCTTGATGAGCCTATTTTTAGACGTGCAATATCATAACAATCTATCATTACAACGATTTTATCAAGTCCTACAAGAGAATCACTTCTTTACAAAATGAGCTGTGTACTTCTGTATGTAAGGCAGTGCATACCTGCCTGTGGTTTGGCAAATAAATTAGTTGATTTGATAGGGAGGGGTCTGATATGTACTGACCCACCTCTACCTTGTGTTTACAAAATAGGAAACTTATAAAGTCTTCGGTAGACAATCTTTCATCTCGCTAGATAGGTATTACAATCTCTTGTTGCTATGGTACCGAGTAACGACATTGTTAAGTACCTTCCAATTATGCGCAGCTTTCTTGGCTAAGTTAAAGAGAAAGTATTTCTAACAATTTGACCATTTACGATAACACCGTTTCACTTCCGTTCAAGCATTCCCTCCCACGTGTCCCGCTCCCGACGCGACGACAGCTAATAACGGTCATTATCTACTTTTATGAAGTGGTTATTCAATTTACTTTGAAATAAAACTACTGTCTCGATCACCAAGCGACTGAGAAATATTTCTTAGTAAGCCAACTCAAAATCATGTACAAATACGTTTTGTATATTATTCTTTATCGGAATATACTTCAAATGTATTGTTAATGTACCTTATCTGTTGGCTCTGGCAGTATGTCCGCTGCTGCATTGACTTTTGTAATATGAAATCTTCTTACCCCTTATCATCAGGTGGGATACAGTAGATATAAAAATAATAGAGTTTATAAAAAGGTCTACTGAATAAAGAGATTTCATAAAACACTTCAGTTATAGATATACATTATCAAGATCTACCAAGTCCAATTAGTATTATAAAACAGTTTTTAATCTGTGGAGCCGTATAATACTCTCGGAGGTATAAGATTTGCTAGTCTGGCATTTGCTGGCTAGTTCTACGATTGCATTCGTTGAACTAATTAAAATTAGAGCGAGTAGATATATAAGGTAATATCAGCTTACATTGCAGTGATACATATTTCACGCCTGACGAGGCTTTGACTGTACCAAAAACTATTATTATAATCACAAGGGATAAATAGATCGTGGCACGCTGGAGGGTGGCTGTTCAGTGGGGCCGATGAAACGAACCACCCCATACACTAAACACAAAACGTTTAAAGAAACGAAGGGAACAAACAGTTGCACTTTTTAGGTGGCTTTTACGGCTTCACTTTTGAATAACAATTATTATAAAGTAGAAAGTGATTGGATAAAACTGGCAGTAATAAGGTACTTGTTCAATCATTTATAATAAGTGAACCACTTCGCACGATAAACACTATTGTATGAAGTTTTGGTGATTTTTTTTATTGTAAAAAAACCAAAGATAATAATAACATATATATACTTTAACGAAAGGAAACTAGTGTAAGTGTAAAAGTTATTCCTTTCGTTAAAGTACTTAAACAATATTGTCACAAAATAACCATTAGATCTTATTAGGTATGTAGGTATTAGTTATTTATTTACAGAAAAGATTGTCATTATCTAATCATTCTTAGTTCTAAAATTTATCATTTACCTACATTACTTCATAATAACACAAAAGCTTCATTAATAATTTTGTACAAATATTATGACAGAATATTGTCTGTAAAAAATCAAATAAAAAAAGAACAAAAAAAATAATATCCAAAAAGTAACTTCCCGTACCGGGAATCGAACCCGAGCCTCCTGGGTGAAAGCCAGGTATCCTAGCCACTAGACCATACGGGAGATATTAGTCGCACCGAAATTTTCGAACAAATTCTACAAGCGTTCGCATTCAAGGTCATTGGCGTAATAATTGTGGCATACTTTCGATTTGATTTGCACAGCTGTTTCTGTGAACGTTTGCACAAAAAGTTCAAGGTAACTTCAAATAAACAAGATACAAATAATTAGTGACTAACGTTCACAAAAAAATGGTTTTCTAAAAGAATGGTAGATGAAGATGAACTGCGAGACATAATAAGGGTTTGCTCATATAAAGAGTTTTGGATAAGAATAAAATTCCGTAGTTGCCTAGCAACGGTGCACCTTTAGTCACGCATGACTCAATGATCAGCTTGGTCAGTTTGGCCACAATCAAATCTCAATCGTAAACCAGGGCGACATAGAACATTCTCGAATGCAGCGTGTATTTGAGTCATCGTGCATGGACTGGCGTAACTGTTGTTAGATTTAACTGTAACCCAATGAACCAGTTGGGAACTGATGGCCGGCGCAACTATAATGGTGTTCTTGTAATCAAGTGCACAGGAGAAGAGTAATGGCGTGCTCTTACTGACTCGCATCCTGTTTGATATACGAGTTAAGTTCCACTGACGATTTGCGTGGCGATTACCGCTTAAAGAAAGTACGTTATCAACAATTATTGACAATACAAGAGGCATTGTGTTCACACACAACACGTTTGTTCGTAGTAAAAGCACCATCGAAGGGAACACGAAACTCATTTAATATGTATCTGCTCAATACTTATATAATTATATACATTTGAAAAATAAAATTAAACAAAGTTATAAAAATTTAAACGAATTAAACACACTGGATGTTAAATAAGGAATCGCCCACTGCAAATTCGCCTTATCATTACGCGCATCCAAAGACATGTCGCTTAAAATAAGTCAAAGGTGGATAGATTTGACAATGTGTCAACTAACTTGACATTTCTAAAAGTCATTCTATCCTTTTCTCATAAGTAGAAAGAAAGGGAGGCAGATATCTAAATTTTAGTTTTAGTGGATGTCATCAGAATCAATACAACGATTATTTATCCATACTAATAATATTATTTAAAAAGGTAGAATTTGTGAGGTTGTAGGGGAGTCCAACCAGTACTCTAAAACTAATGATTGAAATTGAAAACTTATTTTTGAGTTAGATAGTTCATTTATCGGGGTAGGCTATATCGTATATAACATTTGTGCGAGACAAAACTCCACGTGGGCGCAGCCACGGGCGGAAGCTAGTTAATTAATAAGTAACCTAGTTTTTATATTTATTGATATATCACTACGATTTTAGCATTATGTTGTTCTTTCTCTTTCGTTACATATTATTTGATTAGCAGAAATGGACAATAATCCAATTTCAATACTTGCCTCATGATATTATTAATCATTATGCATATAGGAAATACTCCGGTCGGTCTTAATACGTCATCTCATTAAAATTCCGGCAAGACAGAGAGATCTATTTGTGGACTAGTTTTGTTTTGTTCTGGATCTGGCTTTTAATTTCCAGGAGTGGATTGAGTTTACAAAACTGTGACTTTCTGTAACATGCAGCATATTAACACCTGTCTTCATATCAAATGTAGACAACTGCACATAGTAATATAGCTAAACGAGTTTGCAAGTCATTAAACCGAAGAATTTTAAGTCGACAGTAAAAGATCATCATTTGATTATTTTATATCTTATATTAAAGTATTTAATTAATAATATACCTACTTTATTTTAATGAGGTCCGCGCAAGAACGTTAAATTAATGCCTAAAGAAATGGCGTTTAAGCTTCTAATATCTTGTAATGTTGCTATTGCCTTGGAGCGTGTCTATAATAAGTTCTACTAAAGACAGCAGATTCTATTGAAAACTTTCATTAACTTGGTCAAGAAGACCACAAGTGAGATACTCGCTTAACATATCAGCATTACTTTTATTAACATACGCATCATTATGCTTACGTAAATTTAAGTACTGTTGTAGTCAATGTTCGTGCCCCCATAAAGGCCAGGAAGGTAAGGCACAAACAGATTATATGCAACAATTGGCAGTAATGTTTAGCTTATTAAGTAATAAAACAATGGAATATCAACATTTGACGGTTATTACAATAGTGTACAATTGGTGAGCTTCAAATAATCGTTGTGCAAGTGCCCGACCCAGTTGCGCGCCAACAGCTGCGCCCGCGCAACACATTCACTAGCGTTTATTCTATTAGGAAATTGAATAATTATTGGAGCAAGGGATTTAGGAAATGCAAAGTATTTTTAAAAATACCGTTACAATCTAGCAGCTTAGGCAGATCTATCCCAGGTTCATTTAAATTTCGACGTGGAACTACTTTAGGTATCATTGATAAAGAAGTTCGAGTTTCAAGGATTTTTTATTTATTATTCTGCGGATTCTTTGGTCCACACTTTTTAAGTTTAGAAAAATGAGTATATTTATTTTTATTTGTTTCGCTTTATTTTACTACATGTTTTGATTAATTTTTCTTATAATTATTATTGTCTCTATCCAATTTTTTTTGTTGAACACATGTTGTGTTACTTTTTGTGTTTTTTAATATTATTTTACTCTGGTGGCGCCCTACGGCATCACCGATAGACACAGACACAGGTCTAAGTATGTCGGGAGATGGCCACCACTGCATTTAGGATAATTTTTATAATGTTCCAACGAGCTGCTGTGATTAGGGCTATATACACAGCTGTTAAACACGAGTCCATGTGGTTCATGGACAGTCAGGGTGCGAGAACCCTAATTATCACTGCATCCCTTACAAAAGTAGTTTCTTAGCTTGGGCGTCGACTAGATCTAATGTGTTGTCCGATTTAGGAATTCTCACTGCCGTGTATTCTTTCAGCTCAAGGGATCTTAGCCCGGCTTTAGCTAAATAGATAGATAGCCCCTTAGATCTCGTTGAGGGCATACGCTACGTCCATCGAATATCTCCACGTGCACATCAGCTCCTTCCTAATATTGGTTACTGTGAGATTGAATTGAATCTTCTTAAGCAATATTTATTATATATTTTTCAAGAATATTTTGCTTTAAGACATATGTACATTATTATTATTTTTCATGTACATTAGTTCTTTTATCAAATTATTAATTTTAAATGTTGCAAATGTTGCAAGCCCGGTCTGGGAAAACTGTTGGTTTTCCTTATACTTTCTGAACTGTAATTTATCATTTAACACAGTTTTGGCAATAAAAGATATTCTATTTTATATTAGAAACCTTATTTTTTACAGCTAGCTGTGTGGCGAGTCCTATCCCGCCCACACAAGTGGAGAAACTAAACGAATGTTTATTTAAATCTCGTGGTACTAAAGTAACAGCTGATCCTCGTTTAATATACAAACAAACAAACGTGAGCTCTTTGTAACTGAAGAAAATTTTACAACGAAATTTGTTAAAATTAAGTACGTATGGAACTGACTACTCCTCCAAACATTAATGAGGATGAGATCAAGTGCATGACCCGAGCCAGCGGGCTAGGCCCAATCAATTATATCACGGCACTTTCAGGTCGATACAGATTTACCCGCATATAAACATATTTAAAAGTGTGAACTTTTAGTTAGGTCACTGAAATCCACTAATATCCAATAGAATATACAAGTAATATATAAATGGTCGTATACTAACAACGGTTTTAAATAGCATTGACTATTTTATTTCAAAGTGCATTTACACAAATGCAATACCGGCTTATTGCGTTTTGATATTCTGTTAGCCAAGAGAGTATCGTGCGACTGACATGGATACCGGTAAATGAAGGAACTGTTGAGCCGGTGATTCGTGAATCAAATACATAACAAACGTGCTTCGTCTATCATGCATATTACAATTGAACGACATCATTCGACACGAGTGTTATAGAAACGATAAGACATGCATCACTAATCCCAATCTTAGTTCAATTAAAATCCAAGTGAAATTGTTTCATCCTCCATCCAATTAGGATCTATTTTGGAAAAACTTTTAGATTATTCCGTTTCAAGGTTAAAGTTATCTGTAATGTTATGAATATCGCTATCATTGTACCAATGTCAAATAAACTTATCAAATGATGTTCAAACAACACGCCCGTCCATTAGAAATGCGCATCTGTAATACCTAGCTACTTATTCAACGAATAATTAAACTGTTTAAAAAAACTGCACTTTACTAAAAATTAATTATTATCGATATTATTGAACCTAACGGAACGTTCTCCGTGTTAAAATACTAGATAGGCAGCATCAGACACAAATAAGTTTATTGCTACTGGTCCAATTGATTCGACCTCCACTCCCCTCGCTGCCGGAGCCGGAGGATCTGCGCCAATTTATAATGACTCGTCAGTGTTGGAAGCCCTCTACTCCGGAGGCCGGCAGCTGCGTCCCATCTATGACACCCAACAACTGTATTAAGCATAAACATTGTCATTATTTGACCAACTTTCGGCGACTTGTAATGACGGTTTACGTATATTCCATTGTAAAAACGATAACGATTGTAATAGACGATTGTAAGAGATACACGAACCAATAGGCAAGATTCACAAAGGAATGAGTCTAAAAAAAATCAAAAACTTTCCTTGTAAACTATAGTTGGTCGATCACAAGTACCAGGCTGACATAGCCCACAAGAAAGCAACAATTAGTCAAAATAGCGAGCAGCGCACATCGCAGTGCACCGATTACAAAAGAGGTCGAGTGTCGAGGGCGAACGCCGCAGTGCAGGTGCGACCCAGATCGCGATCCGGGCCACGCACCCTGGCCACCATACAGCCCCAGCATTTTGCCAAACTTGACATTCATCGAACAAAGCACCACTGCGGCATTTTTTGTTTTGCGTCAGAAAATGGGACACTAGAAAGGGGCCACTCTCAATGCTTAAAGTACATTATTTAGACTAAAATTAAGATATTTTCTTACTTCCGTGCAAAGGTCTTTTATGAACTTATTCGAAAAAATAGTTATTTGACAATTGCCCCAATCTCCCGATGCGCTTACGCAGCATAAAGTACTTATAATGATATTCTTCGTTTGTTGGTAACACCTGCAGATAATTTCTTAATAAAATGCATCAACACGCTTGTTGGGTTGGTACTTAAAGAAGGA
This sequence comes from Acentria ephemerella, assembly GCA_943193645.1. NCBI lineage: Eukaryota > Metazoa > Arthropoda > Insecta > Lepidoptera > Crambidae > Acentria > Acentria ephemerella. The sequence continues at coordinate 360,776 of OW971886.1, read as the reverse complement.
AATAACTACTTTCAGAGTCCGCTGGCGGTGATCCAATTCGGACAAAGTACATAAACAACCATCCCACGAGTAATATTCCTGACAGGATGGTATGATATCTTTAATAAAAAATTGAAGATAATACTGATCATGCTAACGGTTACGCGCACAGTCATAGACGTTTCTTTTTATCCGTCGTTGCGCCCGTCCTGAAAAACAGTGCCCACGGTGGCATTCTACTGAAAAATGTACTAGGCAAGCATGAGCAGTTAGCAGTAATTGTTATCAGTGACAAGGCAGCGGGCGGAGCGGGTGGAGGAGGGAAGTCAGTGACGCGCCAGCGCATCTGCGTGTAACGCCAATAACGCTATCTTATCTATCATTAGCGTTTCTCACTATATGGTTTACTTCTGTAATGCTATAATATCTTGGTCAAAGACGCGAAATTTCTTCAAAATATAAGGATTTATTGACAATGAAAAACACAAAAGATAACGAAACATTAATTATAAAATAATTGCAGAACCTGTTATCAACGGTCAATCTTTACACACCATCTCAAAGAGATACCTAAATTGAAATGTAATTAGGAAATTGTGCATTCATCTAGAATTCATCACGTCTGTACGTGCATGACTTTTGTATACAACAATAGGACGTTGCGTATATGTAGGAGCATTGTGATTCTAGAACAATAGCGAGTTCGGCGTGAGCAGCATTGGCAGTGAGCATCCAATGTTAAGGTGAACCGGATTATTGCAACCGAGCACCGAAAAGCTGACAATTTACTAAATACAAACATGCGCCGCATCCACTGATCTATTCACTCCAAAACTTAATGTTAGTGTTGTTCTGATTACAATGTACCAAACGAGGATTTCGTCCCTTCCTTTTAATTGTCTTTATTTTGTTTTAATTGAACGGAGCAATACACACGAATTTCTACAAGACCTTGAAACTATCAGAGATGAATAACTGTTGTAAACTTAAATAATTTATAACTTGAAATGTTTTTACAGTACAGTACACTTATATTCTAACGGAGATTGATTTATTTAATCATTCATTCATTACATTGGGTCAGATTGTACTTTGGGAAGGTATCATGTAACCAATCATAGAAGGCTAACAAAAATAAAAATTATATAAAATTACAATAAATAAAATATAAAACTAATTTAAATAGAAAAATAGTAATAGAAATAAATAGTTAAATTAAATTATAAATAAAAAATATAAAATAGCAAAAAGTCATTTATATTTATCATTTAAAAATTATGTAAATGATTAGACATTTTAATAACATTTATTAACTATGAATATTTTTAATTATATAATTTAGAATATGGTTGAAGATTTTAATTAACATGGTGTGACAATTAGAATTTATCAAATTTAATTTCAGGAAAATACTCTTAGCTTATTTAAACTCCTAATATTTCTTTTGTTCTCATTAATATTTGTTTATGGTGTGTGGATTTTTTTAACAAATTTATTTTACTCAATATATAGAGATAGATATAGATACAAGAGTCAGTATTTCGTGTTTGATAAAGTACATCCAATAGATAAGTACAAATAATAACCATCAAAAAATCAAAACAACTCAGTAATGTTACAACTCTAATTACCACAGACCACAGACCCAAACTACAAGTTTAAATCAACGTGCATAAACAATAGTCAGGAGTGTTTACATTAACGATTATATATATATTACTATTTTAGTACTTATTTTTATATAAAAAAGTTTCATAACAACAGATATTGATGCATTATTTTTCACTGACAAAAGCATAGTAAAAAGAACACAAGTAACTTAACACTTTTCACACGTTCAATCAATCTGCATAAATAAATTATTAAGCATATATGCATCAAAACTAAAATAGATGGGTCCTGATTAATAGAATCACATAAACGCAACTTCAATGGGATTGAATCTAAAATCCCTAACGTGTGAGGGCTTCTATAGCACTGACATTACAAATAAGTGTTAACTGATCAAGAATGGAAGACTTTTGCTAAGACAAGTGACCGTTTGTGGGGATGTCCATTGTATGCGTATGCGCACTCGGAAACATGATAACGCGCGGCCACTGACCTCGTGCCGCCCGCAACCGATCAATATACAAAATAATTAATTAGTGTGGATCCATTCATTATTTAAATTAAGTATCGATAAATTGCTCTAATTTACCGTCGTCTTAAAGATGATGATATGATAGAGTATAGAACAGGAGTGACCTACTTGTAGTTTGAATACGCCTGGGTAGGTGCGTACGGTCAGACAGTGGAGCAATTTTGAATGTTTACGTTGGCAACTCTATTTCATGGATTATATCATGTGTTCACATGTAGTGTATAATTTGCTAAACATATAAATAGCTACACTTAACAACACTTAATAATTCGTATTGATATGCGGTAAAATTCTTAAAATCTCTAAAATTCAATCAGTTGTAATTAGTTTAAATTGGGATTTAAACAAAAATTTCAAACTACTCAATTGCAAATACGGGTTTGTTCCACTGTAATTTATAACAGACTTCAAAAAGGTGGTCCTGAATTCTGCTGGTATTCAGCTCCCGCTGGTATTTGTTATACGCAGAGATTTGTGATCAGATTTACGTGTTATTTTTTTATTCGATACAGCATAGTTGTAATTTGATCCCAAAAAAAATTAGTTCAATTTGGCGAAGTGGTTTTTATTTTATGAAATTTTTTGTTAACTAGGACGATGTAATTTTCATGATACTTTATTTCAAAACTTATTCGCGTATTTTTATCTAACGACAAACAGACAGGCGAGTCAGCAAAACCGATGGTCACCAAAACTTTAACCTTAGAAACTGACCATTCAACATTAGACTAGAAAACTTTTAATTATAACTTCTTAAATTGAATTATTTTTGCTTATTTAGTGTTTTGTAAACTTTATTATACGAACTGTGAAGCAATCATTGATCATGTCTTTTGCAGAACTGTCTTTACACTACATACGGTCTCTTAAGCTTATTAAAGCGCTCTCAGCATACAGATACCTTGTTGCCACCCTTACAAATAGTAAGTAATAAGCATGGCAGACAGATGGCGTTCTTATCCGGTTAATTAATCTCAGTTAAGTTGGCGGGCGCGGTCGCGGCCGTGGGCGTGTTCTAATTTAAACTAAGTTTATACCTAATAACGCTGGTGGTGCTTGTTAGTCCTTATTGAGACAAACGAGCTGCTTACATTCGAATATCAGCTAACAAAAGCGAACGGCTGCTGATAGTGACACATCACAATCATAATTATGAAACTCACTACAAAAATAAGATATTCCGGTCAGTGCATATTTGTTCCTTCACATCCTAAAAAAATGTAAACACATAAAACTCAAAACATGTTCACAACAACATATAAAGAAGAACAATAATAATAAGATAATATATACAATAAAGATATATTCAAACAAAGACAATGTTAGACGAGTGACCGACCGCTAGTATTGTTGACTTGGCTGTTAGTTCATTGGTTGTTGAAATATATAATAAATAGTTTTAATTAAATTTGAGAGGTGCTGTCAATTTCCCTGGAATCCCATCATCAGATTCGGACATGGTGACAATGTGATCACCTCCCAAATATACTATATGGTTTAAAATCAATCCACAATAAACAGAGAAATTGGCTCATTCTTTTTTAAGCCGGTTAACTTAACTAGGCCCAAATCTGTATGTAGATAGAATAATGAAAATGGCCGTATAAATCTAATACTAATAAAATTTTTAGAGATATTTCGTCACACGATAGTGTGTATTTTAGCAATCAGTTTACTTAATATTTAAGATACTAGCATGACTAATATAAAATTTAAAAAAAAATCAGCAAATTCCATAACAAGCCGCATAAAGTTTATATAAATTACTATGGCTCATGTAACAGCGTGTACTCTCGTATTGCTCGTTTAGAAGTAGGTTACAGACATATTTGTACCAGTCAATAGACACGACGTAAGTTTCTTATATATCCTAAAAGTTATTCTAAATCAAAAAAGGTTAAGATTATGTTAATTGGTGTCTCTTGTAAAGATGCATGCATCAGATATTGATGTAATTAGGGTTTTTTAATGAATTAATAAATGTGTCCGCTGGTGTCCATCTGCCTGACATCGAAACCGCCTGATGATTAGCAGTAGAGAAATCCATATGTGAAGATAGCTAGTGCAGCATGCGACAAACTGCCCTAGCGCCCTCCACCTTGTCGACCCAAAAAGTGCTATTTCACGCCAATTTTAAAGGAACCCATTCCATTCCAATTATCAAGAATGCAATACGACAGAATAACTATCGATCAACAAAAACAATGGTCAATATTTTAGTGCAGTAACTGAAACGCAAGTCACATCTACATAAGTTATACATAATGTATACACTTTCATTTATTATAATAACGTGCGACGATATACTCGTGGCTGTCCCTAGGTACTAATATGGCAGATATGTTGGGGTGTTTGCTTTATCGAACATCCTGCACGGACTCGCGACGTAGACTAACTGTTCCCGATCTGTTATGGCAGATTTTTAGTTTAAAACACCAACCAAAATAACATCATTATTAAAAATGTGGAGGAAAATTATCACAAAACGATAAAGTAACACCGTAATACCGATTTTGTGTATTTGACGCCTAATAACACCAATGTCACTCAAGCCTTTCGTTCTTACAAAGTCAATACATTGTATTGGTAATATATGTAATAGGTATCTTGCTCTACATCTATTTGTGTAATATATAAAATTAGAACTGCTACAAAAGCACTTATCGTTATTTTTAATAATATTTTTTCATCATAACTTATTACTCGGCTATGTTTGTAACTAATTAGAATTAGTTTGTGTACAGGTACAACAACAGGGCACAAGATGTGTACTCCTCGACTCCTTGAAGCTGTCATAATATTGAATAGGGTAAGGACCCACTGGACTATAAGATAGTGTCTTATTAACAGGATCATTATTAGACAAATAAAGTAAATTTATTACTAATACGTTGCCACTTCGTGTCCCCTTCACTTGAACAGTCGATACCTCTCTAGTAGTAAAATGGATTACTTACTCTAATAGTTCTTGAAAAGTGGTCAACAAAAGACATCCTGTTGTCAGTGCACTTTAGGGCGTTCAACTTAAGAGTTATTTTAATCTGTAACGGGTACGAGAGCGGACAGGAGGAACCAATTACTTACGTTTTCGGGTCAAACGCCTACAAGCTTACAACCACCACCGAACGTTGTAGATCTAATGCTAACCGTCGTAAAAATTTTATGTATGTAGATCAACAGGTCGTAAAGAAATCTGCTTCTATCGTGACGACAGATGATTTGACTGAAGTCAATTCATTCATTTTATGAGGTCGCACGGTAGTACTTCGATATAGACACGAAGTTTACAACAGCCCAGTGTCACGCGTATGTAAAACTACAATCCAATTAAATAACCCAGGTTAGCGCTAATGTAACAATGAATGTAACCTTGGCCCGTACCCGAGCTCGCACGAGAAAGTGAACCGGTCGTGACCAAATCTGCTGAGTAGGCAGCTCAGATGATGAGTCAAACGGTCCCCGACTAATGCACTCCGAAGCTTTTTGCGAGGCAACAAAGCCTAAGATGACTCAAATATTGGTGTGCATGACGTAATCACTTTAATTGGATTGTTTAAACGTTTAATTAAAATTTTGTATGCAACTGTGTATTTCCTAGAATTATGAACATTGAAATCAGAATTCATTATTACTTTTGTAACTCACGATGTACAGGTATATTTAGTAAAGACCATCCACATGCAGTCACATCTTTTCAAGTTCTCTATGGCAATAAATCAGGTGACTTATTTCGAAAAAGTAATACATTTTTTCAATGCAAAGGAGTGCCGAACAAGCTCAACTACTAAGAAGAGGAGTTCGTTGGCGTAGTTATCCTTATGCCTTTATGCAAAACGCATAAGGATAACGAAAACATAGTAACTTTTGTCATGGTTAGTGCCTGGATGGGTCAATTAAAATATGTTATCGCGAGCTACTCCGTCCTTCGGAATATAATACAAGCCGTTTGCTCCAATAGTAACGGCAACCGCTTTCACTCGCCCAACATTGGCCAACATGATGGTTTTAGAGCTCAAACTATTCATGAGTTTCCCCCATAAAGGAAGGCCTGTGCCCAACCGTGGGACTTTACATAAACACAATAAAACATGCTGGTGACAAGAATTTTGAGATTATTTACAACCTCCAGGACCATTTAGATGAGACGAGCAACCTAGAGCAGCCTGTCTGCCTATCTACCACATATTTATTTCAATCGCAAACAGTGTAAAATGGAGTTTTATCGAGTAGAATTATTTGGAAACTGAGCTAGCTATTGATACATGTTACAAAAAAGGAATGGTACTCCCGAACAACCAAAATGTTTAGCATTTGTCTACAAAAACTGTAACAACTCTCTGGCTGATTACGCGAAACCTACAATGGACATTGTCGCGTTCAGCACGTAGATTAACGTCACACCGTGAAATCGTGGGACGTTGGAAAGCTGATTGATGTGATTGGCAGGAAGGTTTTAATAACGGGATATTCAATACTATTGGATTAAGGAAAAAGTGTGTCATAGGAAATAAAAATTGTTTTTGCATAGATTTCTAATTCTGTTTATAACCGACTGCTCCAGGAGATATTTTAGAGTGTATGTCTATTATACATTGACGTGCAGCAGGGTAGCGCTGCACACCAATTTAGGATTTTACATGGGCTATTGACTTTTACAAAAATCTCAGTTGTAAACCAAATTTTTATAAGAATACTAGTAGGTACGGTAGGCGTCAGAAATAGTTTAACACTTAAGTAGCGTCCTACAACAAGAAGTGGCTTTATTGAAGGGTGGCGACTATTACTGATACTTAATAGTTTGTGTGACATGGTAATAAAGTGTGTGAGACACGAACGAGTGAATTATTACTTGGATAATTTTAATTTATTTTTATTCAAGCCTTATATAATGAAGTGGATGTATGTAGTTTAATGTAATGAGTTTTCCTGTTGACGAATTAAAATGGCCTGTTTGCGTCTGATATGTGAAATCAATACTACTTTACTTCACATATACTGCTATAATTAAGTCTAATCACATTTCATTTCCAGTTCATTGTTTAAAAAAAGTATACAACAGATTGCACGTTTATAATTGTTAGCGCGAAAATAAAACGAGATATGTTACATTTTATCTAGTTAGCAAATTAGCAATCTTTCATTAGTATTCATTATCATTTAAAATAATTAATTAAATACACATATTTTAGTACATAATATAACTGGGTCAATTTACTAATACCCGGTTAATAACCACTTTATGTTACTGGTGCTATACCTTTAATTACATTTATTTATTTTTTCTCATACATATTCCCCGTTATGACGATTTAAAAGAACTTAGTAAATGAGTCTATTTAAATAAAGATATTTTGACTTTGACTTTGAGCATTTCTACTTCATTACTTTAGACAAACAGTAGCAGAGTGATATTAGCAAAATAAAAATCATTGCGTGTAAAATTTCAAAAGAGTAATGAATGATGATTTTTTCACATGTGAATGTAATAAGTATTATAGCAATCAATTTCATCCTTATAATAAAAGTTAATGTATTGTTCACTACTTTTAACGTCGCTTTCCATCCACTATTCCTAACACCAAGTAGAAAGACACATTCCATACTAAATTATCAGTCTATACATGTAACCCCCTTTTTTTACGAGGAGGAATCCATTTACGGACCTACCCGCCACTGGATAAGCGACGGGCGTGTGTGGGGCTCACTCAGTACCTCAATAGAGCGGCACTGAGAATACCCACTAAAACTCCCCGGTAACCCTATTGCCCATCGTGGGGGTGATCCGGGTTCTGCCGACGCAATACACCAGGTCATCCCCAGGCAGCCCCGCCTTATGGCCGGGCTTCGCGCTAATGATTACCCAGAGCTACTTGGGCAATCCCAGACGTGGCGGCCTGTGCAATGAATGCGTGGGAGCCACACACGCACATACATGTAACCTCTACAGGAAGATACTAATCGACAAAAAATGTGCCATTTTAGATCTCCATTGTTCTGTGTCAAAGACTATTGAGTTTTTTTAATGAAATTAGACTTGCAATGCTTTAAGCGATATCTTCATTTTAAAATTTCCAATCTTCATGAATATAGCTTAAGGATACCGATAAGAACAATAGCATTTCGACAAGATAAAAGATACACCACTGGCACCCACATAGTTCCAAAAACTCAGACATCATAAAATCAAAATACAATTGGAAGTTAGTTGAGAATTAAAATATGATGAGTACCTCATTCCATAACACACCCTAACTGATCAAACCAAAGATTGTATCAATACTTTGCCTAACAGACAATATGACAGAGATCTCTCATTGTATTGTTATAATACGGGTCGAATGCAGTGTCGACATTCGACATACAATTTGGGCGCTGAGGGACCTGACGACTGATTATGACACTAATTTCAAAAAATATTTTCCCTCTGCGAAATACGCAGTCGATCTAACAACAGCATTTGATATCAACTTAGTTATACAATACTGACATTGTATGTATATACGTAACAACAAATTAAATATTTGGGAGGAAACCAGTAGTTTTTTACCGAGATAAGAGCAATGTGATAATTTACATCGACTAATAAAACCGCAGCTGCGACGTCACTTCTCGCCGTGATTCACGTGAAAGGAAGGCCAGCCGACTTGAAGACACCTCCATATGTTATGGAAATACCACAACCATGTCACGAAAGATTACTGGAAACCATTCATTATTATTGATACAGGTAAGGCACAATACTATGGCTGATGTAAACCACTTTCGAATCAAGAGCGATAGACATTAAAATTTCTTGTAATTAATATTGTTTTGCGAATGACAAACACCCATTTCTTGGAAATGTTACTTGAAAACAACATTGTATTTTGATAAAATATATTTCATAAAGAGGATGTACGCAAAATTAATTATAATTAATAATGGTTTTCTTTTTGTACATTCCTAGTGTTATATAGAACTTCCTACATAAGCTGGTACTTGTATCATGACCCCTAGAAACGTTTAAATTTACATATAACGCTTGTAATGTGTAAATGCCTGGTTTATACCCACTTAAAGTTATGACTATTGCCTTTAATTACATTTATATGTTTTTCTCATACATATTCCCTGTTGTGACGATTTAAAAGAACTTTGTAAATGAGTCTATTTAAATAAAGTTATTTTGACTTTGACTTTGTCATCTCGATGACACGAAAAGCAATATGGCGGGCGCAATGGATTGTAATAACACACTGTGTAATTTGCCAGTGCAAAATCTCTGGGTTTCCTTCCTCCACATTAAAATGAGTAACAGAACGTTTAACACGTTAATTATTGTTTATAGTAGCTAGTGAAACGTGATTTATTAATGAAGCCACTTACAGAATTTAGCTTACTAACTTTTTAGTAACCAATGTTATGCGGTATGTTGTCTTCACAAAGCGCAATATAGACAATGAGCAAGATAACGCGTTGTCTAGCTTAAAAAGCTTAAAAATATAAGCTATGATATCAATAACGTTTTACCATCATGTGGTCTGTATACTTCTAAAACTTTGATGTGTAAAAAATTCACTATTTATAAATCAACCACCAAACAAAGCTACGTAAACAGAAAGAATCTAGATTAGCCAAGGAGTGCCCTGCTTGCCCGGACCACCGGCGCAGCTGTCTAGATTTTATCCAGGTTACACTTAAAGCCAACCATTTGTTTATATTAAGCTATTTGTGGCTTAACGGCTATAACTATTAATAAATACGAAGTAGAGACGAATACTGTGTGGTACTGATGTAATAAATAAAGAATGATACATAGAACGCAAAGAGACCCTCTCAAACGTATATGTATCAACGTCCACGCAATATACTTCCATTCCATCAAGCCACCCTTAGGCTCCATAAAATGTATCACTCGATACTTCCCTTAATCTAACATAGATTTTCCTTTTAAAGTTCTCTCACAATATACATTTAATACCAACATTGTAGATTAGCTCGGCGCGATACAATCAATATGGGTAGGCTAAACAACGACCAAGGAACACGAGCGATGTCACTGCACTGAGGCAAATAGCAGGACTGACAGTACTCTATTGATTGTGGTCCAGAGTTGGCTGAATTTAGCATTAACAATTATAGGTACTTATTACAGATATCTTTCATTTAAAGTTGATCTTAGTTATTAACTGAAACAAATTATATAACTTACTTTGTTCCTTACATCACATACATTATGTGTTGAATTTCGCTACACACAGGAAATAATCCTGAAACTTTCCCCAAAACGATGTATGTACCTTTAAGCAAAACTATATTATGATTCCAATGATCCAGCCGTTTCTGATTTATATTTGATAGTATAAGATTTTGAATCTTTGTATAGAGTTATTAACTACCTATCAATCTTTTATATAAAAGTAAGTAAAATACATTCACAACCGAGAAGATGAATCCATAGATACAAAACATGTGAGTTTTCTTACCGAATTCGTATTCCGAAAGTTGGTGAATACCGATACAGACAGAAGAGATGCAACGAGTCATAGGAGTAAAAATAATACTAGAGGCAAATATGTAATGCACTCGTACACAAAACAAAAAAGTTATATAGGCAGGCACGTAGTGACAAATTAGCAGCCCTGCAGTGTGCGCTGTGTTCGCGTCTCGGTGCAGGCGCAGGTCGTCGGCCGACACGCGGCGCGGGCCTTTTACTGCAACTGTGATGTAGCAGTACTCACACAGTGTTCACAATGAATATAATTGCTTTATCTTTCCCACACTACCTTCTATATTTGCATGGGAACGAATTTAATTAAGTGTGTGCTAAATAATAATAACACCCAAACTCATTTAAAACAAATAGTCACCCATTATACTAATTCAATCATCTACATTAAAGTTATAATTTTAAATGTTTATACATACATAAAGTTTATAGCCAACCATGTTTAATAATTAACATTTACTTAAACATTGTAAAATCGAAACTACAAACACAAAGTTATGACTTAAAAATTTTCAAATTATGAATATAGTTTAATGAATGTGTGAAGAGAAGACGCGTCGCCGTACAACGGATGTACAGAAATAATGGTCGTGCCAATGCTGCACAAAATAAGAAAACAATGTAATGCGAGGCCATGACCTCATCCTTTCATGTAACACTTTTGTTTCAAATTATAAATATTACTAGATTAATTTTAACCATTTGATTTCATACTTTTACTGTCTTCTATTTCAATAGCTAATTGAAATTTTTGGCCACAAACCATGATTCTACTATTGTAAAGAATTTATTTAAATCAATTAACTAAAATTCTAAATTTATATTTTGAATCATTTATAACATCTCTCTTTTCTTTTTTAACATACTCTAAGTCTGTACATATAAATTTAATATGGTGATGGTATATGTTTGTGATGTCCTCTATTTCAGATACTAACAATACTCCATAGCACCTGATAAATTACTATAATGTGTATCTGAGATCAATGCAACATTGACAGAAATGATTAAATCAAGAAGCCATAAGGTTAAAAGTAGTAGAAGTTCTTATATTCTTATTGTAACTATCGGAGCAGTTCCCCCGTATCACCAGAGCAGGATGATCTCAGATAGTATTTCTAGAGGTATTGTTATGACAGTTATTGGAAGAGCTAAGGCCATTGTGTGAGGGCTATTGTATGGAAATATCAGATACCAGACGGCTGATATTATTGCCTCAATTTATTACTGATATTGTGCATTTATATATTGCTGAAGTATATCAGTACACAATAGAAGATTATTAAAAGTTGTAACAAGTCAATTATATTTTTATAAATTTAATAAATTAAGAATTATTTTGTATAATGGTTCTCTAAATAAATTTTAAGTACTTACATGATTCCCATTTGTTTTTAATGCCTGCCTTGCATTTTTAAATGGGACAATCAATAGTACTGAAAATTTGACAGTCAAAAATTATTATTAACATACTATTTTTAGTGAAGAACTCACTGAATACCAAACTGATGCCAAAGAGATAAAAAGTGTTTCCAATACACTATATTAAATAGTTCATAATGAAATGCCACTGTATAATTTTTTCTGATCCATGATTTTATTGTTATCAATAATAATAGGGACTAGTCTATTTTTGAAAGTCAATTTTTCAGTACTACTGATTGTCCCATTTATAAATCAATCATTTAAAAAATATATGGAAGAAATTTAGTTAGAATGCACTAAAGCAGACATGTATCTAAAGGACACACTAATTGTACTGTACATGAACAATAACTTATACTAATATTTATGTTTGGATATTAAAAGTTTTAATTTATTGATAAACATACTCTTGGGAATGTCGAAAAATTTTAAAATCAATTGTGTTTTCACTGTACAGCTAAACTGGTTAAAATTGAACTCTCAAATGTTGAAGGAGGACTATAGTAGGATCTAAACTTTACATACTTTTACAGTCAAGTAATTTTTGTCTGGTAAAAGTTTTAAATATTATTAAAGTGGTAAGTTTTAATATCCATGGCATATCATGTGAAATTAAACCTGAAGATATTTATTCTTAAAATATAATATTTAAGTCAGTACTTCTTACTTAGATTATTGTGAATAATGAACATAACAAATAAATATGAAAAATAAAAATAAAAAATTCATAAAGCATTATTCCTCAACACTAATCATTATAATTATTTTATAAAACATGCAAGGAAAGTCCTAATAGAATTTCACGCTTCAGAAAGTCAATATTGTCAAGTCATCTGGTGGAGTATTATGTGCATTGCCATTCTGAAATATACTAAATGCCTTATAAGAACAGTTCTCTATTACAATCAGGTGGACACAAAGAACAATGTAAAACTGTGGTGGCATTGTGCAAAAAAGAAGATATTCTGTTATGCTTGTAGCAGAATCCTGTCAAAATTATGGTCAATGTTGTTCCATTCATTCATATAAGAAATCATTTAACTGCTGCTGGCTTACCTTCAGGGTATGCTTGTTTGTTAGCTATGAAGTCGATGACCAGGTATGTGGCGTTGTAGAGTGAGCCCATGGCGCGCATGTCGAACTCATCCTTCGATTTGTAGGTAGCATTAATCACCGGCGTTGAGTAGGTAACGTTGGCCATCTCCATTACGCCCGCCATCTCCGACCGCAGGTTGCGGCTGATATCGCTCAGGAAAGACTCTGCAGCGGCACCACTTGCCGCTGCACACACTAATAACAACAATTTCCACATAGTGCTAAAGAAACCTTCCGCACTGGCTGCTATAGACTGCCCTCAAAGTGTCTCTCACATAACTCACTTCTTCGGAACCACTGAACTACACAAATATAATGCACTCACTCACTATTTATAATTAAGAGGGTAAACTATTTGTTTGCAAAACAAACTCCCAGATACCCGTTTACTAAACATAAACACTTGTATAGAATGAGGTCGATATCGACTCGTTTCTGGATGGACAGTAAGGAATTGCGCGGTGGTCCGTTTTATAGAATGTCTCCACACCACTGAAACTATTTTCAGTTATCGCATAGAACTTTTAAGTTAGAATTAACATGTTTCCTTTTTTTGATTCCTTTGTTACTAAAATAAAACGGTCGGCTCCCATCCGACGTCAGCGGAGCCACGGCAACGAATGATTGAACGGAATGAAGGAATCTTGCCGCTATGTCAACGACCTGAAATCAACATTATCATTCATTCACAATCATATTGCCATAATATTGTACATTTTACCAATTATATTTATTGATTTTTAAATCTATTTTTATTTTGTTTAGTAAAATGTACAAAAAATGCCGAAGGTCATTCAATAACAAATGTTTTTATGTTTCGGAATTCCAATAGAATAATTTAGTGACAAGGGACCTCAGTCCACGTCTCAGAAGTATAAACAGTTTACACAAGTATGGGGTTTTCAACATACATTTTCATAAACTTACTATCCAAGGAGTAAGTGTATTATAAAAAACACAAACATAATAAAAAAATGGGTTGATAGAAAAGTTCCTTAACAACATAAGAATTAAGAAATACTTCAATTGAATTACCTAATCAAATATTATTAAAAATTTCACAACTAAATAATGTTACAAGTTGTAGTAATAATAACAGTGCAAAAGATATTAATTTTGGTAGTTTATATAAATAATACAATACCCCAAGAAAAAGAACCTTAAACTCCTAATAACATTTAGGCAACATTTTTATGTTGGCTAAGCATTACTTAGCCAACATAAAAACATATTAGAACATATTACTATTACCCATAAATGAAATGAAGGATCTTATTTGGTAACATTTTATTGAATGAGTGGAGAGTATGTCCTTATTCGTATGTATTGGTATTGTAGTTTCCTTGTCTTCTAACAGATGGCACTCTTAACAGTTTAGAAGTATTTTATTTTTAACTTTGCAATAAAATTCTGGTACTGTATGTACCAATAACATTTAGTTTAACATTTTTTAGTAGTAACATTAAATATACTCAATAAACAGGAAATTATAGTAAGCAATCGGCAAAGGTGTACTCATTCTCATAAAAATGACCGTTAATTATTAATATTGTTTCTACAAGTCTATTCAGTTGATTGTAGCATTTGCATAAGCACATCGAAAAATTTAAAAATTCAATATAGTATTTTCTTAAATGGACTCAGTACTCAGACTTTTTACATTGCTAACATTTAACCTCCGGCAAATAAGTAAATTGAATGATGAATTCGTCAAAGAAGTTAGTAATAATGATAAATAGAATACTTTAATCTACTGCATTTCATTATGTCAATATGAATCGACCTAAGACGAGCTGGAACTGAACACGACATGCATTAATGATACTGAAGGATAGCGAGAGTATTTTATGTATAAATGTAAAGGTGCGGTAAGTTATCTTATGAGCACAACAAAGTGTTCAAGTCACGAGGGGGCATCGTGGGATTATTAATAAGACATATGCTTGGTTTGAAATAATATATTTATGGCATGTCGGCGGGCGCGAGCAGCGGGATCTCAGCAGTCTTGTGTCCGCCGGTGGGCTCGCGGTGCTCGGCGGGTGCGGCGTGATGTCCGCCGGCGGGCTCTTGCAGCGCTTGGAGCGCGGCGGCGGGGCTGGGCGCGGCCAGGGCTCGCAGGTCGAGCGCGGAGCCCTGCAGGAGGCGGGCCGCCTCGGGCGCCGCGTTGTACACCACGAACGGCTGCCCCCGGGACTGGAACTGCGCCGACAAGCGCTCCAGAGTCTGCAGTACATCAATCGAACCAATGTTCATTTGCCAATTAAAGGGTCAATACGGCATTGTTAATGAGAGCTACTTGTAGACTAACCTATTCAGCCATATAATATCAATAATAAATTAAACAAAACTATAAGTCATATAATATGTAATATGTACAAAATAAAAGAATTCATGATTTTAATTGTTAATTTTGACCATTAATTTAACCAGTTGTTAATTTTTAATAAAGTGTATTTTTGAGTTATTTACACATAAAACATGCGAAATTCTAATCATAAAATACTTTTGAACTTTGAATAGGTTATGTATATTTTTTATTTAGAATAAATAAAAAATATAATTTAATAATCAAACGTAAGTTTGATTATTAAATTTAATAGTAGTTGTTAAAACAAATAGTATTATTTTTTTATTGGATTAACAACATAAAATACAGCAATTTTACACCAAATTCATCGAATTTTATTTTATTTTTGGCGTGCTTGCTTTTTACTAAAGCACGCACCTACATAATTGGGACAATTGGATATACATATGAATAAATTTAATGTACTACTTGTTATTTTGAGTATGTACACTACTGAGCGTCGCATCTTGAATTTGGTGTTTGTTTTAATATCGGCTCGTCAACGACGGTGCCTACTCAACATAAGGTCGCAGCTAAGCGGTGACGAGTGGCGCAATAACGCCGGGGGGCGGCCGCCGCTGTACCAGTGACGTAGGTAGGTACCTGCAGCGCGGCGTGGTCCAGCAGCCACAGACGGCCGGCGTCCAGCAGCAGCGGCCGCCGCTGTACCAGTGACGTAGGTAGGTACCTGCAGCGCGGCGTGGTCCAGCAGCCACAGACGGCCGGCGTCCAGCAGCAGCGGCCGTCGCTGTACCAGTGACGTAGGTAGGTACCTGCAGCGCGGCGTGGTCCAGCAGCCACAGACGGCCGGCGTCCAGCAGCAGCGGCCGCCGCTGTACCAGTGACGTAGGTAGGTACCTGCAGCGCGGCGTGGTCCAGCAGCCACAGACGGCCGGCGTCCAGCAGCAGCGGCCGCCGCTGTACCAGTGACGTAGGTAGGTACCTGCAGCGCGGCGTGGTCCAGCAGCCACAGACGGCCGGCGTCCAGCAGCAGCGGCCGTCGCTGTACCAGTGACGTAGGTAGGTACCTGCAGCGCGGCGTGGTCCAGCAGCCACAGACGGCCGGCGTCCAGCAGCAGCGGCCGTCGCTGTACCAGTGACGTAGGTAGGTACCTGCAGCGCGGCGTGGTCCAGCAGCCACAGACGGCCGGCGTCCAGCAGCAGCGGCCGTCGCTGTACCAGTGACGTAGGTAGGTACCTGCAGCGCGGCGTGGTCCAGCAGCCACAGACGGCCGGCGTCCAGCAGCAGCGGCCGTCGCTGTACCAGTGACGTAGGTAGGTACCTGCAGCGCGGCGTGGTCCAGCAGCCACAGACGGCCGGCGTCCAGCAGCAGCGGCCGTCGCTGTACCAGTGACGTAGGTAGGTACCTGCAGCGCGGCGTGGTCCAGCAGCCACAGACGGCCGGCGTCCAGCAGCAGCGGCCGCCGCTGTACCAGTGACGTAGGTAGGTACCTGCAGCGCGGCGTGGTCCAGCAGCCACAGACGGCCGGCGTCCAGCAGCAGCGGCCGTCGCTGTACCAGTGACGTAGGTAGGTACCTGCAGCGCGGCGTGGTCCAGCAGCCACAGACGGCCGGCGTCCAGCAGCAGCGGCCGTCGCTGTACCAGTGACGTAGGTAGGTACCTGCAGCGCGGCGTGGTCCAGCAGCCACAGACGGCCGGCGTCCAGCAGCAGCGGCCGCCGCTGTACCAGTGACGTAGGTAGGTACCTGCAGCGCGGCGTGGTCCAGCAGCCACAGACGGCCGGCGTCCAGCAGCAGCGGCCGTCGCTGTACCAGTGACGTAGGTAGGTACCTGCAGCGCGGCGTGGTCCAGCAGCCACAGACGGCCGGCGTCCAGCAGCAGCGGCCGCCGCTGTACCAGTGACGTAGGTAGGTACCTGCAGCGCGGCGTGGTCCAGCAGCCACAGACGGCCGGCGTCCAGCAGCAGCGGCCGTCGCTGTACCAGTGACGTAGGTAGGTACCTGCAGCGCGGCGTGGTCCAGCAGCCACAGACGGCCGGCGTCCAGCAGCAGCGGCCGTCGCTGTACCAGTGACGTAGGTAGGTACCTGCAGCGCGGCGTGGTCCAGCAGCCACAGCCGGCCGGCGTCCAGCAGCAGCGGCCGCCGCTGTACCAGTGACGTAGGTAGGTACCTGCAGCGCGGCGTGGTCCAGCAGCCACAGCCGGCCGGCGTCCAGCAGCAGCGGCCGCCGCTGTACCAGTGACGTAGGTAGGTACCTGCAGCGCGGCGTGGTCCAGCAGCCACAGCCGGCCGGCGTCCAGCAGCAGCGGCCGCCGCTGTACCAGTGACGTAGGTAGGTACCTGCAGCGCGGCGTGGTCCAGCAGCCACAGCCGGCCGGCGTCCAGCAGCAGCGGCCGCCGGCCCCGGGCTGCCCGCTCCCCGGCCGCGGCCAGCGCCCGGCCCGCGGTCACGTACACCATCAGCGGCGGCAGCAGCACCCGCCCCGCCTCCGGCTCCTGGCACACAATAAGACATTTTGGGGATATATCAGTTTATATGCGACCAAGAATTCCTCCCGATCACGCAGTATGAGTAAATTAATCCACACTCAAAAATGAGCAGTCAAATTTGGATCTTAAGACCAGGTTTGCCAAAGTACAATAGTACACCAATATGGACTCGTCTACTGCTTATCATCAATCAGGTGGTGTCGAGTCATTTGCTGTGCTTTATATATATAAAAAAAATCCGTTATTTATTTTCAATACAATATTTCTATTAGTTGTTTTAAATAAGATGTTGTCATATGTGACTGTTGTGTCTCAATTAAAATAGAAGCTGTTACAAATGGCGCAATGAGTCAATGTCCGCGCCGGCCCACCTGCAGCTCGTCGAGCCGGAGCGCGGCCCCGGCGGCCCGCAGCAAGCGCGCCAGGGCTCCGATCGCGGCCGCCAGCGCTCCGGCCAGCACGCCCAGCTCCACGGAGGCGGCCACGCTCACCGCGAACGTCAGCAGCAGCACCGCCAGCTCGCCCTTGTCCTGCCGCCACAGTCGCCGCACTATCTTCACGTCGATCTGGAACGTACCACATTCTTCATCTCTGCTCAAAGCCGGCGCGAAACGTAACCAAGGACGAGACGCCAGTAACCTTACCATGAATATGACGGCGCATATGAGCACAGACGAGAGACAAGCTTTCGGTATGAAGTAGAAGTATGGCGTCAGGAAGATCAGAGCCAAAAGTGTTATGAGACCTGGAACATAAACATATATATTATTATATACATTATTATACGCCTGAGACACAAGAGTAAATGAAACAAGAAAGACACATTTAAAGGTGAGCTTATCTCTAGCACGAGATCGCTTCCAGCCAACCACCAATTATCGTCGTGACATTTCCAGGGTAACTAATTAAGGTACAAAAAATATAACTGTAATAACTCTTGTGGTCCATTCATCTAATATTTTTTAATGTTAATTAAAATGAATCGGCTAACACTTCGGATACTATGTGGTTTTGGACCTTTTAAAAACCTTTTGTACTGTCACAATGAAACTTAAATAAAATAAAAAATGACAAATATGAGTAATACAATCTGTATGATCATACTGTCGTCATACTGACCGCAGTATATCCCGGCGGCAGGCGAGCGCACGCCGGACGCGTGGGCGACACACGAGCGCGTGAAGGCGCCGCAGGCAGGCATGGCGCTCACCAGGGAACCCACTATGTTGCACAGACCCAGGGTCAGCATCTCTTGCGTCGCGTCCACTCGTTCTCCACCACCTGAAACAAATTATTTATATATATATATAATCGGAAACAAAACTAAACAGAACAACAACGATCGAATCGAACGTCTATGCTAGGAAACCTGTCCGATGACCAGTCCTTGACAAGATTAGTCCCAAAATACTGCGAATCAACAAATCTCTTTAACTGTTCTTGCAAACTAAAGACAAAAGTATCTCATACAAATATCTGTGAAAGTAATTTTGAAAAGATGTACATCGGATGATTGAGTACCCTATGATGTATACATACTGTAGGCCTTAGCAATGGCGATATTGGCGATGACCATGACGGCGGGTACCAGGAGCACGGCGGGCCCCAGGCGGCGCAACGCGCCTGTGAAGGACTCTGTGTCTGTGCCCACGAGGTCGTCGGTGCTCACGGGGCCGACGGTGCCGTTGGTCAGCCAAGGCAGCCACGGCAGCGACAGCGGCGGCAGGCCAGGCTCCACGCGCCCTAGCGACATACCGGCCTATCACCTTCGAGACATCCATTTATGGAAAACTTTTCTGTTTTCTCGAAAGATATACGTTATGGCTATTACGCTTACGTTTAAACATTATATAAGTTTTATTTTCTACAGATATGTCAGTTGAAAACTTATTGTTAAGTGTTCTAAAGTATGAATTAAAAGATTTGATATGAAAAAATCATAAGTAAAAAAGTGTGAGTCGTAAGGCGTCCAGCGCTCACCCGACAGCTGCAGCAGCAGATGGTGGGGGTCGTGCGTGCAGTAGGCGAGCACAGCGCCGGCCAGCACGACCAGAGCGTTGCGGCCCGTCGAGGCCAGCCACAGCGCGCGCTGGACTCCCACGCCGCCAACCTTCAAGTCCTTCAGCTTCTGCACACGTGCATACACAACGCAATCATTAACTCTATACAAAGTACGTATGGTTCTTCTTTACAAGCTTGTACACATCAATATTATGCAGGAATTTGCAAATATAATAATTTCAATGCAGTAATGTTATTCGAATAGTGAGTAAGACAATATTGACAGCAATATTGATTCCGAGCTCGTTGGCGTAGTGGCTCAAACGCTTGGTTTCGATACCAAAAAAAGGCAACTTCCTTCACGGTTGGTCCTTGGATGGGTGAATCAAAATTGTTATTTCGTGCTCCTCCGTGCATCGGATGGCACGTTAAACCGTTCACCCAGCAACTCGTAATAGGTCAGGGTGGTGGTGCTATGTTTCTTCCATGTAGGAAGGCTTGTGCCCATCGGGGAGACAGTATATAAGCTATTGATAATGATATATTATGTAAACAAGTTTCAAAGAATCTTAATCATCCGTTTGTACGTGCGTACGCGCAATTTTTAATGAGGTTTGTACATATACTATATATAGGCTATAGTCTATAGAATAAAATTAGGTTTATAGAAGTAGCACCCATATAACGATATTAATAAGGCCAGTGTTTAAACAAACTAAATTTTAAAGCACGTCTGTACGAGCTACCAGCTTAACATTGGACTTTGGGTCAGCAGTGAGGCAACTTAATTTAGTTGGAACTGCACCAACATGTACCGTGAGACGTAACCTATTGATGTGCACAGAGGACCACTTTAATTTAAAACAAATTATGAACAATAATCCAGGTTTCAACCGTCCGTGTTGGATCTGACTCCCACCTCCTCACTGCTGTCTGATAGGCCTACTCTCTGGGGCAGTTCCTATCATCATTATGCCGCTCTCAGGCCTACGCCCAGAAGACCTGAATAGTTATTACTATAGATCCGATGAAGCTTAAAATCACCTATCAATAAATTTAAAGTTACTATGTAATGTAGTGCAATAATGTAATGAGTCGTTGGAACAACAATTTTTAATTACCGTTCAATTACTTTTGTATACACGACTCCATTAAGAGTGGTAAGTACATTACAAAATATTGATCCTACTATGTATGTAGACCTGTAATATTTTGGGGACCTTATATCTTGTGCGAAACATATAACGTTTTATTTACAACACCGCCATATTAATTCATTATGTCACATTATTGTACATAGGTCTAGAAACATAACCTGTAGTTGTGGAGCTCGTATAAACATTCTCCGCGTTCTTGTATCGGGTGTCAATATTGTTCAGATAAAAACTAATCCGGCGTCATAAAATGGCGTCGGCAGTATGAAACATAGATTTGTAGAATACTATATTATAGTAAATAATGATTATATATTTATTTACTTATATATTAGTTGAAGCCTTCACAACACGGCCTAGGTGTATAATGGCCATGTCCCCTGTGATAATGCATCACTTAGATCTTATCTTGGTACAAATTATTTAAAAAATGTTTTATTGAGGTGTTTGCATATCCAAAGTGGAATAGTAGATAGTTCACATAGAACCATAAATTCTGGAGGTCAGCTTTTATATTATAGTTGTTGAATTAGAATATAATAATATATAATACTATATATATAATATTTTTTACAATAACCAATCTGTGAGCATGTTCTGCCGATACTATGTTTGCGTACAATATAAGTCAAAAGCTAATCATCCCATGGGAAACCCACGAGCGCCAGCACGCTGTGTACGGCGCACGCGCACGGACCCACGACATTGCCCCGCCCCCCACGCGCACGGACCCCCGACACTGACCCCGCCCCCCACGCGCACGGACCCCCGACACTGACCCCGCCCCCCACGCGCACGGACCCCCGACACTGACCCTGAGCAGCAGCAGCAGCGAGCAGCTCACGAGCGCCAGCACGCAGTCGGCTGGCCGGGCGCGGCTGATGCCTGCCGCTAGCTGCCGCAGGTTGTCGGGGACAGACTCTGCCGTAAAGCTCAGCCCTAGCGCGCCCTTCAGCTGGGATACCACGATGATCACCGCCGTCGCCGACGTGAACCCGCTCGTCACGGACGGGGAAATCAGGTCCACCAGAAAACCTGCAAACACATTCAATACAAAGCTATAATGATAATTAACACTTTGAAAGATGTCTTCAATCTTCAACCGTTTTTTGAATACAAAATTTTGTTTGCATAAGAACATGTATCTTTAAAAAAATGTATTGAAATCTAATTATACATTCTTTGATATATAGTCTTACATCCTTTCCAATATTACCGGAATATTGACCGCATCATCGAACTAAAATCGTTCGTAGTCTTCCAGTTTACTTTATAATAATGGATGTACGTAACATATTTGTCAATAAGTGGGGGTTATTATTAAGTAATGTAACAGTGTGGGGGTGGGGGGCAGAGGGCGGGGTGACCCACCCAGCCGCAGCATCCCCATGAGCAGCACCACGCAGCCGGCCAGCATCGTCAGCAGCACCACGTACTCCGGCGGCAGACCGCGGCACGCCTGCAGCGTCAGCAGCGCCATCAGGCTCGTCGGCCCGATGGACACCTCCTTCACCGTGCCCAGGAACGCGTACAGGATGGGGCCTAAAACATTTTATTCACTCATATTTTAAGTATTAGGTCATGCGTTTTTATAAATAGGTGGGATCCAGCATAGACAAACAAGCGATAATTAATTTTAATTATATATATAAATTAAAAGCTATCGCTAAAATTTTAAAACAGATAGTCATGACTAAAATGATTTCTCGAGTTTTGTTCGTTTTTGTGGTTTAAGAAATAAAAATATGTGGAAATCTGAAAAAACCCATTAAAAATAGGAAATTGGTAATTTTGTATGAAAAGTCGTCTAATTGACTATTCAAAATTGACAATTCTTTCAACGCTACTTCGAATTACTTTTCATAGATGGCGTTCTTGACAGACTATGAGATATACAAACATCACCGGGTCATCTAGTGTATTGTAATTGTCATTAATTAATATTGTTTGTATTATTGATGATATTTGTCTACGTTTTAATGCTTAATTATCGTCTTTTTATTTGCCTATGCCCTCATTTATTTAAAAGATGTCTCTTATCTCAAATGGATTGTTGTTAGAAAAAACCAAACCTAGCTATATACGGTCTCGTCTAAAAAGTATAATCCGTTTAGGTTTCAAAGATATGTAGGTACACAAAACTTTATTATTACGGTAATAGAGTCCATTTATAATTAGTGTAAACTTTTGTTTACATATTTTTACACGTGATTGTAGAGCTTAGATTTATCTAAACAAAGTTCAAAATAATTTTTCTAATGATTGCTCTACATTACGAAGTTGGATACCGTCATGGGTTGAGGAAAGCTCTGTGTTACGAACGTATTGACGTACTTCAGAAATTTCGAAATTTAGCATTTACTTCTTATGTAAAAAATAAAAAGGATATTAAACACCAAGGGGTGCATTAATCCAGGAGAGATCAAGTTTAATTTCTCACTTTTGGGTACCTACCTTAAATAGATTGAATAGAACTCATTTTACTACTGAAATGTTAGTTTTTTGCGACTTTCTGTTCGATTCAGTCCAGTTACAGAACTTGGTTCCATAAAAATAAATTCATCGACTGATGGTTTGTGATAATTACTTTTTTTGTACTAAAGAAATTTTGTTATAACTTCATATAAGGAATATTCACTTGTATGCATTTTTAACACTATAAGTATATTTTTCATAAATGTAAACTGTTTTATACAAATGTTTGAGCGTTTGTTTCTCAATAAATAAATAAAAATAAAACTAACAGTAACATGTATATATCGCCGATACTGACACAAATATTTTATGGTGCGGCCCGCAGCCAAATAAGCATAACAGGTATACTTATTTTGACTGAGAATCATAATATGGCAAATACAATATTTAAGGATGTATTAATACTTTAATTTTAGTACATTAGATCTCATGTTATTAATTAAATTATTTTATTCGAATTAAGTGTTTAGCCATTTATAAATAATTATAACAATAATATTAACATCACTGTTGTGTTCCAGCAGTTGGAGGTGAGATAGGTAAGATAGTTCCTCTGTGGTTGGGGAATCTGGGCGTAGTTCGTTTCCTTCTTTACTTACCATTAGGTGATATCAAGGCCGGATTTAAACTTATTGCTGCCCCTG
Organism: Acentria ephemerella; assembly: GCA_943193645.1. Lineage (NCBI taxonomy): Eukaryota > Metazoa > Arthropoda > Insecta > Lepidoptera > Crambidae > Acentria > Acentria ephemerella. The sequence continues at coordinate 336,572 of OW971886.1, read as the reverse complement.
GGCACTAAAGAAAATGCCGCCAATTTTGATAACACTGTAAAATTTTTATTTTCAACTTTCCTAATTTTGCCGCCCTGGGCACTAGCCTCGACTGCCCCTAATGGAAATCCACCACTGGGTGTAATAAAGGCCAACAACTACTCTGTTAAGAATTAGATTATCATCAATCAAAGGATTGAAGGATCTTACTTTTCATACATCACCATCTAGATAGGTATATTACTACGATTCAAAAAGTCTATTTTATTTAACTCAGAATGTTAAAAAGTAAAAGAATCAATTGAAACAGGACCATTGTAGAATTTCTTAGACTAAATCTAATTTATTTTCTCATAGACTCAAACTTTAAATGACGATTCCATAAAATTTTCCTAATCTGTAGCTGGTATGTCTTAAAATGATATTTGCATCAATCGCAAAGCCCTTTCTCCAGTGCGACTCAACTGTCGAGAACTCACCAACAAAAGAGGAGTAGAGGCCGTAGTGCACGGGCAGGTCGGCGAGCGCGGCGTACGCGATGCTCTGAGGCACGAGCGTGAGGCCCAGCGTGAGGCCGGCCACGGCGTCCCCCGCCGCCTCCGCGCGTCCGTAGCGCGCGCCCCACGACGTCACCGGCAGCCGCCGAGCCAGCACCCGCCTCCAGCCCCGACGGCCCGCCGCCCGACTCTCCGACTCTACCCCCATCTCCACTGAACACTCTCGACACACCTTCAACCACCCCTTTACAGCACCCTGCTCATGATTCAACTTTCAATACAATTGAAGTAGGCTAAGCGCGTTTTATTTAAATTCCGATGAAATACTTTATTTATCTACAAAGAATGCGCTAAAATATATTAAATTTATACTTTGTTGATTAAGAAAAATAATTTTCTAGTTTGATTTAACGGTATTTATTGTATTGTCTGTTTTAAGATCGCCACCTAAATGCGATGCAAAGGTTCTAGAAAATAGTATCTATATTATAATCACCCCACAATATCTATCCCCGATACACTGTAAGCCTAGTACGAGGTGTGAGTGCGACGATGCGCATGCGCAGACTGAGGCCGATCGCAATAATTCACTCATTATCTTTGGAGACGAATCGAACTAGCCGCTCGCCTAGGTACAAAATTGCTGATAAAGAATAAAATTGTCGGTGATGACCGCGAACAACGAGCGTTGTCAAACATAGTTGTTGATAACAATGAAAGGACACATGACAGACTCTGATGAGATGACAGCACCAATGTGTACGGAGAAGTATATTATGATCATTTTATAATAATTTAATTATGGTTGTCTGTCGCAGTATGTATATAAGAGCATGTCAACAATGTGCCAGTTGGTGTTTAGAGCTTCAACCAGTTATTAGGATGCAGGAAACCGACTCAGAATGAATAACCACCTTAACATGTAGGGTACCTATACTTGAGATAATAAAAATCTTCTACCAATTCCCAAATATTAAGTGGGTTTTAATGACAATTGCAATCAAGAGTGCTCTCAATAAGTCCATCTTAACACAAGGAAAGTTTACGAGTTATTTAGGAAAATAAGGAAAGATTAGATGTCAACACGTAGAGCTAATTTAATATGTGATTAATAACAAATGAAACTTTTAAAATAAAAGATACAAGTATGTATATAACAATTTATTGATAGATATACATTAAATTTGTAAGAATTAATGATAAAATAATAAAGTAAATGCACCGCAGCCACCACCGGTTAGTGCTAGCAAGTGACCATGTCATGTAAATACAAAGATATAATTGCATTAAAGATAATATATTATATTATGATACAACTCTCGTATACCCTATTATAAAGGCTCTCGCTAAGCTCAGATACTTACCCTAAATTTGTCAACTTACACCAATAAATTAGTTCTAACTCACTCTATATACACGATAGCCCGCAGCCGCTTATATATTATGTTCTAACTGTGACCGCTCGCCGCCCCGTACTATATTTACATTATGTCGTATTCTATTGAAAAGTAAATGAATAAATGTCTATATCTACTCAGTACATATCTAAAAAGAGCATGAATTTACCAACTTTTTTATTTCCATATTATCTGTTGATTGCTGACGACTATATCAACTGGTGTACCTCTACATGTTGAATAAACTGGAACGATCGAACAAGAAAGTGGATTACCAATTTTTTATTGAAACTATCTACAAATTTACATTTGTGATGGTAAATCAGTTTCCTGGCCGATCTGGACACAAGATTACATCGCTAGCAGATAAGGCACTCGTCAATTTAATGAATAATAACGTCATTGTACTAGTTGTTAGTATTACGAAGTGACTAGAAGTGTGATAGTGCGGCGCGGGCGCAGGGCTTGATCGTTACAATAATGAATGACTGAATCAATCACTGTTGGTCGGTCTGTTATTTGACTAGCTTCATGATGAGGTCTATCTGCTCGTCGACGCGCGCGCTCGTCCCCCTGTAACAACATGTTCACTGTCAGTGACGACATCAACATCATTTATTATTATAACTTATATTCTCATTAATATTATACGCCATGTAGCATTTTAAATTTAAGATATTTTAAAAGAATGTAAGTAATAACTCAAAATCAATCAAAGTTTAATTTAAAAAAAACCCATTATTTCATGAAGAATAATGTTCAATGTTGCTCTTACTTTTACAATAAACATAGACGTGTGCTATTTAACCCTACATATAATCTATGTCAACTTTACGACAGACAAATACTATCAATTAACAGAACCATTAACGAGAATTAATAAATTCTCGTGACAATGACAAATTTTTCAATTACTTTCTATTTATAACGAATAATTTTCACTTTATTTGAAACACCTATGAACTACCCTACCTTTGGTAGATGTTAGCTTATAAGGTAAATTCATAAAGATGAGAAGAAATTCATAAGTTTCCTTCAAGAGCTCGGCATCTGACTGGTTAGACGAACGTGGTGCCCTGTGCCGTGTGTGGGGTACGTGCCTGTAGGCGGCGGGGCTGGGCCCCACGACGGCGACCAGCTGCGGCACGTCGCGGCCGTGCGCGGCCAGACGCGCCAGGGCGGCGCAGGCGCGGTACAGATGCTCCTCGGCGGGCGCACACTGCAGCAGCTGCAGCAGCGCCATGGCCAGCTCCACGCACACCTCGTCGAACACCTGCCGCCGGAACCACACATTACACACAACACAACACTCCTCAAAATATTATATCACTACGCATACTTTTAATACTTAGACTTACGTTTCGTCTTTTTTTCAAAAGTGGTCTTTTATAATAAACGCTCAACTGAGGTGTTATATTCGTTCAGCAATTTAATCCAAAGAGGCTAAAAATGAAAACTCACGTTCTTTTCCTTTTAGATTAAAAGAATATTAAGTTTATGAAATACCTGACATACATCGCTTAAAAATATTACAAAATATATATTTTAATTTCGGTTTGTTCTCATACCATACAAATAGAAAACTACGGTGTTTATATTAATGTTTACATACTTCTTATATTCTAATATTAAAAATATATATATTATTCAAAATCTTTCCCCGTATCTACTATCCATAACGCAAGCTCGTATGATTTTTATTTTCGACTAAATAATAATAGATGCGAGTGAAAAAAAGGACATGAATCTTTTTTTTCATATAATTCAATATAAAAAATTTAATTGCATCATTTACTGAATTTATTATATATAATTCTCTGTCACTGCGAGTCGTCCAGATCTCTCCGCCCCGAGTGGCGACGTGGGATGATATCACTATTGTTTTATTTCTCTGGAGATTTAATAATAGCACTGCGACATCTCCACTCCCGCGAACACACCGTCTATTTACAGTTATAAAGAGGTATGTTGTTTACTTTTAATGTAGATGAGCAAAAGAAATGAAAGAAATAAATTTTGAAACATTCTAGGAGTTATGTCGTAAGTTAACGAATCAAAAAATGATAATTTGACGCAACTGATTAAGAAGGGTGACGTATTTCGCGGGTTTAATCTTATCTATGTGGGTTTGTGTGTCTGTTCCATAATGGCCACCTTATAGCTTAAGGCTTTGACGGCTATTTAGATTGAATTGTAATAAAATAAATTTGTAAATAAATATCCAAAAAGGTTAATTTTATAGTTCTATTTTACGATGAGTGGAATTTATTTTCAGTTTTTAATTTGAGACCTTTGTTCCTTGTAAAAATAAAGAGTAATAAGTCTAATCGTAAACAGTAATGAATCAGTCATCATGAATGAAGTTATCATCACACTGGCGTCGAGCAAACAAAATGTATTTACATAAGTCTTTATTATAAGACGTGTAATGAAAAACAAATTTACATAAATGTAGTACGTTGATAAACATCTGTCTTGGATGGGATTGTGTAATAAATACACAGATACGACCCAAACACGCCGTTAACTTTGAGTGGCTGCGCCCGGGAACTAATCAGTCACAAATACTTTGGGCGGAAAGAAAAGACTCGAGGAAAAACTGGGTTTTAACATTATACTCTTTTACAAAATGGTAGTTTTGGTTTCTTACCTTAGTTAAGGGCCAACATTCACTTCCGGTGCACTTGGACCCAAGGGGTCTTTTGTGCTTATCCTAATGTCTGCTGCCCTGGACGACTTCCAGGATTTGCTAAATATATTTGAAGTCAGCAGCCTTATAATTTCAGAAGTGAGATAGTGTCTAGACTGAAGAGACTTCTTCCTAGCACAGTTATATAGGATGTGTTCCATTTGTTCAGTGGGGTCTCCAAATTCGTCTTACACAGCATTTACTATTACATGCTATTTGTGCTATAGTCGCCGGTAATAGCATCATTTAAGCCACGCAGCCTGATACTTATAAGTTACAAATTGCTTTCGTAAGGCTTCCAATAGTTTCGTTGACAATCAGAGCCTAGCCCAATCATAGTCGATTTAAATAAAAGACTTTTCAATTTAACGTTTTTTGTATTGTTGTTCCAATACTCATGACTAGATTAAATTTAACAAACATATAATAGTTAAAAAGCACCGTGGACACTGTAGCCTGATCTCGTATATGTTTTGTGGTTGGATGTTTAGGTTGTTATGTTATGTAAACCTAACAAATGCTGGTTTTGTTTTGTAATTGACGTAGTTGTGACGTAGTCGGATCCACTATGAATATATATGCGACCCCAAATGCACCCTCTACTTACACATGTAACTCTAGGATTACTTAATCTACGTTGGAACTCAATTTTATAAATTTCAAATAAAATATTCTCATGAGGTCATAAGAAATAGCATATGAGGCCCTCTGATTGACACTTTTATATTTTAAGAACATAATTTTTTTTATTGTTTTTGATAATTTGATCGACGCCTTCTCTGATAAAAATGTCTTTTTCGGAATACCTGTAAAATGATTCGCGGAGACTATCGAGGTAGCCTGGGCGCCCAACGTGTGTCGCCGCCCTACCTTGTGCCTCGTCCGTACCTTGCTGCGAGCGCCTGGCGGCAGCAGGGCCCGCAGCGCGCGCGTGGCCCCGAGCCGCTGGAACACATCACTGGCTGCACACCACGCACCCGTCACCTACCGACCTCGTCCGTACCTTGCTGCGAGCGCCTGGCGGCAGCAGGGCCCGCAGCGCGCGCGTGGCCCCGAGCCGCTGGAACACATCACTGGCTGCACACCACGCACCCGTCACCTACCGACCTCGTCCGTACCTTGCTGCGAGCGCCTGGCGGCAGCAGGGCCCGCAGCGCGCGCGTGGCCCCGAGCCGCTGGAACACATCACTGGCTGCACACCACGCACCCGTCACCTACCGACCTCGTCCGTACCTTGCTGCGAGCGCCTGGCGGCAGCAGGGCCCGCAGCGCGCGCGTGGCCCCGAGCCGCTGGAACACATCACTGGCTGCACACCACGCACCCGTCACCTACCGACCTCGTCCGTACCTTGCTGCGAGCGCCTGGCGGCAGCAGGGCCCGCAGCGCGCGCGTGGCCCCGAGCCGCTGGAACACATCACTGGCTGCACACCACGCACCCCGTCACCTACCGACCTCGTCCGTACCTTGCTGCGAGCGCCTGGCGGCAGCAGGGCCCGCAGCGCGCGCGTGGCCCCGAGCCGCTGGAACACATCACTGGCTGCACACCACGCACCCGTCACCTACCGACCTCGTCCGTACCTTGCTGCGAGCGCCTGGCGGCAGCAGGGCCCGCAGCGCGCGCGTGGCCCCGAGCCGCTGGAACACATCACTGGCTGCACACCACGCACCCGTCACCTACCGACCTCGTCCGTACCTTGCTGCGAGCGCCTGGCGGCAGCAGGGCCCGCAGCGCGCGCGTGGCCCCGAGCCGCTGGAACACATCACTGGCTGCACACCACGCACCCTGACATCTACCAACCCCCCAACACAACATTGCGATCCTGCCTAACTACACTACTTTAAATAATGAAGATTCTACCTTCTCTTGCAAGCATTTTACTCACACGTGAGTCAATTAAATTTAGAAAACTTTTTTTAATATGCAACGCAGAATTATTTCTCTTTTGGTAGTTAACTAGTACATGTTGGTCCAGTAGGCAGCGCGGCATACGAATATCTATATTTAAAACTTATATTCAGTCATTAAAATAATATATATAAAATAATTATAACAAAGATGTATTTCTATGGCGTCAGTTTTTATTAATTAAATAGTTACTTTAAGTGCATCATTAACGTTAATTAAATATTGCGTTGTTGTTTCCTGAATTTTTCACTTTGCTCGGTTTATTTAAGACTCCTTCGTTAGGTTAGGATTTAAAATCAACACTCGGTAGAAAAAAATAACTTTGCTCGCTTGTTGAAGAAATTAGTTTTATGATCTTCTCGATTGAGAGCTATGTTACTAATTATCTTTGGTATTGATACTTAAACCTATTCATCGACATACTGATTACCACAATTTAGTAAAATATTTATTTTGCCTAGAGCAAAACTGAATAATTTAACAATGATTCCAGGTCCTTCACCTGGCGACTCTATTAGGAATATAATGATATTGTATGCATCCGGGATTATGCCGGGAGGTCTGAATTTATATTAATATTACAGATATAAATACTTAAAGTTCAAAAAAATTAAATATATAAATTATGTTGTAAATAAAAAAATAGGATCGAATGTTGTGAAATACACATAATCACTTATTTACAAGTCAAGAACGAAATAATTTAAGTTAATAAAATTCATGCATGCCGTTAGTACACAACATATATAATTATGTAGATTAATAACATCAAATAAAGGATTTATCTCGACTGGGGCAATACAATATACTATGATTAGATACGTAAACATATACTATGATATATACAATAGTACAATAATGATTTAATCATTGTAAACTAGCACGATCCAAAGTTAGACATATCGCCAACTACTCTCATTGGTAACTAAAAAGTGTGCAGAAAATTTATTTCGAATGCAGAACATATGTAATATACTGTTCTTCAATTGTCAGCAACGTAAAGTCAAAACAAGTACACCTAAGTCTGTTTTTACACGGTCTTTTTGTACACGGTTTTGATATAACACGGTTTGAAAATTGAATATGTAACTGATGACGACAGCAATTAAATTTATGTTGTTGTATTTATGATTATCACTTATTCTATTTTATTTTATCTTTTACCTTAAAAATTGAATAACCTATTCTTTTCGTTCACAACATAGTTTTTTAGTTCCTGAACTTGCCATACATTTAATTTATATTACTTTTAAGATTAGAGTGCATATCTTTTTTATCATTAATTACTATGCTTGTGAAAATAAGCATTATATATTTGATTTAATAAAATAAACATGAATTCTTGTTCTTAAAAATTCTTGTTTTTCTCTAATTTTAATAGGTTTTAGAGATTAGGAACAAATCACCCATTTTTGTATAAGATCAATGTCTTTTTTTACACGGCTTCTTCTGGAACCAATCTACCGTGTAAAAACAGACTTAGGTGTGTATACACACAATGTAATATTCGAAAGTCTTAAAACAATATTGCATTAGCTAGTGATAAAGTTTAACTATTGACTTCGATATCCCCGAATAAGTCACGAGAGACACGTCAACTTAAATGTAATTAAAGTGTCTGCATCATTTACTAAAAGAACACTGGTGCAAGTTAAAATTATTGGAATTTGTTTGTAGACCACATTACTATTAGAAAATAACTGTTATATAGATTCCAATACTATAGCGTTTTTATATTAGAGATAAACATTGATAAGTGTCAATGCTAAGTACATAAAATTATATTTTTGCTTTTGTATATTGTTAAACATAAGTTGTTATATGTTATTTCGGTCGGTTAAGACGAAACACTGGAAAGAGCTTTAATAATAAGTTTCATGTATGTGTCGTAGCTAGATTTATTTGGCCATTTCATCAATTATAATTATTTCATGAACTGATCAGGTATACCTGACTATCATTTAAACGTCAAAGATTGATAATGACAATCAACGTTTCGCCATATAATTAACTCCATTCCTTTTTCAGTAACTTTCATTAAAGTCACGTGCACACCATGGCATATGCACTAAAAATATAATTATCTTCTACTACTATAGCTATCTTCCGCTTTAAGTTCAAAGGATTTAATACGATTCTATCAACTTATATACAATTACATAAAATATATTTTTACTTACCAACCGATTAGATCTATTTCATTTTGTAGTGAAACATATTTTGCCCTTTTCGAAAACGAGATCTGATTTTGTCACTGTTTTGTTAAGTTATCATCGAACACGGCGCCATCTGAATATAAGTTTAGGGTTCTTTCCTAATCATCAGGAAACGGAATAACACCTCCATTGAAAAATTCTAGCCATACCATAATATACCAGATTCGACTATACCGATATGATGGCGGAAAATAAATCAAAAATAATTTCCTAGAATGACTTTTAACAAATAACACGTCATTTAATATAAGTTTAAGTAAATGTTTAACGCGAGATAAAAGACCACTTGTGATTAAAATAAACAAATTTAGACATTATTTAAATAATTATATAGGATTTAAACGTGAGTACAGAGAGCATGTTCATTAAAACTGCACTGATACAATATGAGGTTGGCTTCATATGACAATACAAATAATTTTATATACTGTGTTACATGATAAGTTTAATTTTTATTTTATAAAATCCAATATTCTTCATGTTTTTACTGTACTTCTTTGACATGTAAGTACAATTCTCAACCTGTCAATAATGAGTGACAAGAATGACATTCAGGAAGTATGCGGAGTCTATATCAGAAGAATTGGATGCGATTGTTTCTCTCACACACTCCAAAAGATTCATGTATCCATTTGGAGACCCTAAGACGACGATATGGAACTTACAACGTAGCCGGCTACGTGGCTTAAGTGGCGCTATTACTGGTCACTATAACACAAATATCATGCTATCTAAAATGAAGTTATTTAAATCACACTGAACAATTGGAACACATCCTGGGTAACTGTGATGCTCTCACTAGGAAAAGAATGCGTCTCTTTGATCTGGGCTTTTCCACTCTTGAAGACAGAACGTTGCTGACTCCAAGCGTTCTTAGTAAGTACATCTTGGAAGTATTCCAGGACCGCAGACACTAGAATATGGGAAGCACAAAAGATCGCATTGGATCGAAGTGCTCCGGGAATGTATTCTGGCCCTATACTATGATAAGATAAATTCTACTCTTATTTAGATAGCGTAGAAGGTCAACATAATAAAAGTCTAGTAATTGTTACGACAACGACTATATGACGCTTACTATAAGCAAAATGTGTTGAAGTGTTGATTGTACAATGAACAAATACTTTTAAGTGTCTTAAAATTGAGACTATTTTGAATATTTAAAGGATTGTTAATATCAAAAACTTGTCATATTGAGCAGTTGTTAAAATGTAATAAAATGTAAGTAAGGTGCGAGCGGCGCGGAAGGATACTGACCACGGTCTTTACCTCCTTGGTGGCGATGTTGTACATGAGCGCCGTGCCCAGCTCGCGGAGCTCGCCGTCCTCGCTGAGGCAGCAGTGCACGCACACCTGACGGCGACAGTACGGACCTCACTCACGGACGCGCACACACACACACGGGGATTCAACTTTGTACTCACTACTGTGTCATCGTGTGTGCGCTGTGTATTATTACTATAAAATATTCATTAAATACATAGAAAATGTACAATTGTGTTAATTACAACTAGCGAGTTGTAATTTTTAATAAAAAAAATAGTAAAAAAATATAAAAACCTCTATGAAATACAAAAAATATGTCACTTTATTTACAAAACTGTTGGATCGTGTAAAGTGCGAGTGTACCTGGTATGTGGTGAGTGCACTGACCTTGGTGGTGACGCGGATGTTGGACAGCGGCTGCCCGTGCGCCTCCCACTCGCTGATGTACAGCAGCCACTCCGACGACGACACGTTCTCAAACAGGTTGCACAGCTGGACACAAATACTTCTAATTTATTAACAATATTCCTTAAATTAGGCATGAGGGACCATGTGAAGCAATAATATTATATCAGAGTAAGTATGTAGGTGTATGTATGTATGTATGTATGTATGCACCGACCACTAGCGCCAAGGCGCGCTGCTCGTCGGGCGGGCGGCGGTCGACGCGGTGTCCGTAGGTGAGCAGCGCGTGGTGCCGCCGGTCCTGGTGCAGCAGCAGCGACACGTCGTCGCGCAGCGCGCACGTATGTAGGTGTATGTATGTATGTATGCACCGACCACTAGCGCCAAGGCGCGCTGCTCGTCGGGCGGGCGGCGGTCGACGCGGTGTCCGTAGGTGAGCAGCGCGTGGTGCCGCCGGTCCTGGTGCAGCAGCAGCGACACGTCGTCGCGCAGCGCGCACGCGGCCAGGCTGCGCAGCGCGCGCACGCGCACCTCCGACGGCAGCGCCTCGTCCGTCAGCAGGCGCCCTGCCGCCGCGTGCGACAACACATTTTACTAATATTTCCTCGAACACTTTTCCCCATAGATGACGCTCGAGCCGTGACTCACCGATGAAGGCCAGGAACTCGTCACCCAGCACCCAGCTGCCTTCACCCTGCACCAGGTACTGCTGCAACTCGTCGAGGCTCTGCTTCTCCTCCGGCGTCAGCTCCACGCCTTCCAGCGCTTTCGACAACCCCTCGAACTCTTGGACTCCCTGAAATACATCATTTATGATACACAGGGCTTGATACCGAAATGCTCACTCTATATATGAAATTAAGATGAAAGAAATTAATTCTTAGATAATTGGATTATTATCGGGATATTTCGAAGTGTGTTAAATTTTGATCATAAGAACTTTTTACAATACAAGTTTTAGAAAAATCTACGTACACGCATCTATTTAGTTTATTAAGTATATTTATGATATTTATATACCTATTATTATTTATCTAATAGGTTGGGGAAAAAGTTTCTTCGCATTTTATATGAAAATTCCAGCCTTTTTTCAAAGTTAATTTACAATTAATTACAGTATATATATGTCATTTTGTTCGTAGACTTTCTGCCATCTTGTAGGTAGACACATCATCCAGTTGCTGTAGACATTTTGGGACTTCTGATCAAAAAAGATCCAACTAGTAGTTTTGGCAGTCCTCTCTTGATTTTAACCTGACACTTTTTAAGTAATACCTATTTCTAAAGAAACCGAAACAGGTGTAAATCAGAAGATGCAAGGTCAGGGCTATATGGTGGATGCATTAACACCTCCCAGACAAACTCTTTTATTTTTTATAGTGTCTAAAGATATATATGGTCTAGCGTTATCATGATGAAAGACCACACCCTTTCTCTCTTTCTCAAGTCTCAACAATCCTAAAGAAGTAAACTTAAACGAGTAAGAACCGTCCAAAATCAAATCCACGAGCTCTTATTACGTTTATTGAAGATCTTATTAAGAGTTATCACATTAGTAAACACAATACTATAAATAACGTTTCGATGCTCCACTAAAGCTTCCCTTATGTCGGCCAACTCATAACATAAGTTACAACATCGTGAATACTATAATTAGTACAAAAGTGGCGTATCCGGTCGCGCGCGGCTCACCCGGGCACACGTCGCGGATGTTTACACCGAGCGTTCTGGAAGATGCCGCGACGCTGAATCAGCACTCTTGTATTACTATTTGAACGTGGATATAAAACGAACCACGCCACACTCAGTGCCGTATATGGATACAAATGTAGGACAAGTTCAAGGATAAATTGAACTTCAAGGCTACATTAAATTATAGTATACATTGTAATTTAAATATCAATTCCTCTCTGATAATAAATACTATCATAAATATATTTTGAATTTATGAAACCATGTTTAACGTAAAACCTTTGTAAAGACCATAATAATAATTTTCACAATTAAAACAATTTACTGACATCAATATAATTTTTGTATCATCAATGAATAATTAAAAATGACAATATCAATAAACACACACACACACACACATATATATATATATCAAATAACATATTATATTGAAAACCTGAAAATTTTTAATTTCATTTCAGAGTCATTTTGTTCGTAAATTTTCTGCATCATTTTTTCATCTTGTAGGTAGACATGATCCTGTTGCTGAAGAAATTTTGAAGCTTCTGATAAAAATAACGCATTAAGTAATTTTGGCAGTCCTGACACTGACTAAAGAATTCTGAAGAGACCGAAACAGGTGGAAATCTGGAGGTGCAGGGTCAGGGCTATATGGCGGATGCATTAACACCTCCAAGCCAATCTCTCTTAATTTTTACTGAATGGCTAAAGATGTATGCGGTCTATCGTTATCATAATGATAGACCACATCATTTCTATTAATTAATTCCGACCGCTTTCTCTCATCATAAAGAACATTGCCCTTTCAATCCCACCATAGACATAGCATCACCTTATTGCGAGTTAACCCAAGTTTTGCCGCAGTCTGTGAAGCCTGACCGACCTTTGACCACGACCTTTTTCGCACGTTCTTGTCATACGTGATCTACTTTTCATCAACAGTTATCAATCTCTTCAAAAACGGTTCGGTTTCATAACGTCTCAATAAATAATTACATATGAGTACACGGTTCATTAGGTTTCTTTCAGTGAGCTCGTGTGGCAACCAAATATCGAGCTTAAATGTTTCCTATGTATTAATTTTTTGAATTGGCTGATGTACAATAAAGATATATTCTATTCTATTCAATTTTTGGGAAAAATTACTGCACCATTACACCATACAATAGTATGCCAATTAGAATAAAACATAAATGTCTCACAGGCTTGTATTCATATGATTTCTTCATATAGATTTTCTAAGAAATGTCTCCTTCCTTACGTGCTACTAAGCAATTCTATATAAACAGAAACTAGCTGTTTTTCATAAAGATGACGTCATTTTGATTTGTCATAGAATAATAATTATAACAATGTTTCATAATTTATTATTTATATACTTATTTTTATTTTTGTCAGTGTGCCATCAAATCTGTAACAACTTTTATTTGTTTTCATTGTATATTTTTGAATTTTTAGTTGTTATTCTGTATTGCAGTTGCAAATGTATTATTTACTGACTTAGTATTTCACATAAACTACCTTCAATTTGATGTCGATGAAGTTACTACAAACTAAAGGTACAATTCCTTTCTTTCTTTCTTCAAAATTGATTTTAATTACTTGAGTAATTAGAACCTTGAATCAAAATTACTCAAACAATATCGACTTAATCCTAGCTACACCTAATTATTTTAAAAACCAATTAAATAATAATTTTATAATGAAGAAAATTGATTCTAGATAAAGATACATCTAGGATTAATTCAATTGATTTTAAAAATATTTAAAACTAAGTTGATATGGTTTAAGAAAAGAAAGCTTAAATTGTGAGATTATTTTATGTTTCGTATAATACTTATAGCAAACAAATTTTTGCTAACGCAAACAAATACACATTTTTTTATTGACACTGTTCGCGAAATCTGTTTAAAGCACAACTCTTCTATGTTTGGAAATTGTATGCTGTTATAAATTAATAACTTTACTTACATCCCTAGATAATATCTACAATAAACGAGGTGTGGTGACGAGGAGTTGTGGTTCAATAATCGTAGTCTGATGTTTGAAAAAATGTACATGTGTGCCCTTGTGATAACACTTGTACATTTATTTGTTTCCCATAACGACAAATGTTTAGTGCCTTTTGTTCGTTTTCTAACCATGTCTGGCTGAATATCCTATATAACATCATATTTTATATTAAAAGTTGCGTTTAGCCGCATACTTCATGTATTTCGGTTTCATCCTCACGGCCTTGGTCGGCGCACGCGCAACGCGTAAACAATAATATTCAATTACGCATTCATAGATAAACATATTTGTTTCTGGAACATTATTTTTAAGGGGAACGTAGCTCCGAATGATAATTTAGATATAATTTATGTGCTTTGGATACAACTACCCTAAATGGGTACATGACTCTTTACAATAAATTTTAACTAGAGTTACTTTGAAAGATATATATTTCTTTCTGAAGGATACTTATTTCTTCTTAGAACAGAATACAATTATATTCTATTGCTTTATCGCATTTCGATATTTTGTTCCTTGATTGTATAAAACATTTGTATCAACAAGTTACAAGCAGAACTGTTACCTGATCAATAGGTAAATATTAGGCCCTTTCAAAGAGTATTTCGTAAACACCATAACATTTACAAGTCAGACATTTCAAAGTGCAATATAAAAATGTAAGACGATTGTCATAGAGTGATTGGTAAGTTTACTCACATCAATATCTCTGTAGACGATAGGTGGGTCCCGGGGCTTGGCGCGCGGCTCGTCGAGCAGCTCGGCGGCGGCGGCGGACGATGACGGGCCCGCGCGGGACATCTCCTCCTCGCGGGGCAAGGCTTCCACGGCTTCCGCCATATCGGTCACTGGTCACATAATAACACGGTCAAATCAATATTATTCCATTCGAAGTTCATAGATCAGCCTCTTTTGCAATTGGATATTCGTGATATGAGCGACACTGGCACTGAATAAATAACAAAACAGCATTATACGGTGAATTTTCCTTTAATGCTTACATCAAATACTAAATAGAATAGATGATAACATATCACTCTGAGCAGTTTAGTTCTCTAGCACTGTAGTTCTTCGAGGAAACCTTACATCGATGTCTCGCAAGATAGTAATCTTAATATATCGGTCAGCGGAGTGTGCGCATCTGTTACATTGGTATCTCGGCCGACCCCACGCTGCCGCACTCGCGTGTCGCGCGGTGTCGGGTTCCCCGCGCTCCCGCGGCGGCCTGTCCGCGGAGTCTCTCAGCTTCCAGAAATAGGCTGGAAGCAGGGGAGTCCGGAAGGATGCAAGGGCCGCGCTAGTACGCACCTGGGGTAGTGTCGCTCGGGGGGCTCGGGGACTCGGGGGCTCGGGTCCGAAGTGTGCGGCTCGCTCGGGCGGCGCGGCGCGAATGGCGGCGGCCGCGACGCCTGGCAGGCCGCCAGCCGCGCTCCGGTTATACCATTATATTTATAATCGCCCTCTCATCACCACTCATCATCAGGATGTACAGCTTCAAGCTCGGAATTTTCCACCCTCAAGTTTGAGCATTTCTACACCATTTGCAGCGATAGTATATCTATCTACTCGCAACATTACGAACTGAAGAAGCAGTTGTTAGAGCTCCACAATTAGGAACTCTTTTTATAGCATGCGGGTCGACGCGGTCAAACACCGCACTAGCCGCACTCGAAACTATCCAGGGCCGGGGGGTAATGAACGATCCCCGGAAATAGGAATTTGGACGCGTTTTTTTACGATATTTATGTCTTGGGTTCATAAAATATGTAAAGTATAGATCATTTACAAGTACTCAGTAGCCAGTAGGCACTGATGTAAATTTTTACTTGTATTGGTAGTAATAATAAAACTCAGCAATTGAATCGACACTACATAATGGTCAGCAGTAGAGGTGTCCATTACTATTATTATTTTTCGCATACGATAATTGTATTTCTTTGTGATGGGTGTTTGCCTCAATAACCTTATGTAGTACGGAAACTATTTCATGGAGGCTTAGCCTATTACATTTTCCAACAATAATAGGATTCTATTGTATGAATTGTATGGGTGAGCACTTCACAAATAGATTTAATTTATTATCACGAGTAGAAAATTGGCTTTTGAAATTTATAGTAATTCAGTACCAACCTCGTCCGCAGCACTGATCTCTATTATTTGACTGTTAGCACCATGCATATATGTTAGTGCGTCACGTATATGCACACGGTTAAGTATGAAAATAATAATATAAATAAATTTATATATAATTGGAAAAACAGAAGCAGTTATAATTTTTGATTTAACTTTAGACCAATTGCAAAAGTATTAAAAGACAAATGAATGATATCAAAATATGTGTCATGTATACTAAATGTATAAATGTATAATATATTTAAAAAATTGAACTTAAATAATTATTGTTAAATTTTTATTGATATTTCGAAATGACAGTAGTGACTCATGAGCACTTTCTAGAAAATAATGGATAACTAAAAGGTGCATAACTTCGTGTGTTGTAAGTCACTGAACGTATATTTTGTCTAAGTTGATGCCAAATTTGATGACTCTGTTCTATTAATGTGTGAGATTAATTAGTTTTTATTGAGCTCGATGTAAGATTTTCTCTAAGAAAAGACAAATTGCGATATAAAATTTGTCGGGATATATCATCTCGTATAAACATCTGTGATAAACATTCAATTGTCCCTATGACATTTGACTATTTTGAAGGAAATAATAAAATTAGGTGTTAGATGTTCATACTAAATTATACTCCTGTGTTATAATTAGCCGCAAACACGCACTGAGACAGATATTTAGTGTTCGGTTTGGTTGGTGGTAGGACTTGATTAAAGTCATTAAGGTAGGTGAGGTATTACAGGATAGATGTGTACGTACTGTCGAGACAGTCCTCGCCTCCGTTTTGGTGTTTCTTCCGCTTCTTCTCCCGGCGGCGCTCCTTGCGCGCGAGCTTCTCCGCCAGCGTGCTGCGACGCTGCTCCAGCGCCGCCGACTGCTGCCTGCACCACCACTACTAGTGTACTAGTCTACTAATGTACTACTACTGCTACACACCTCACCAAGCAATACATCATCTACATGTTCAGACACCAACTTTAAATTTATACTCGTCTATAAGTGGTGGCTTCATCAATGGATTGGCTTCAATTTCAATTATTATAAATGGACAATAGGCTCGTTGACAAATAAACAAATTAAGTGAAATGGATACAGCATGCACATACCTGGCCTGCTCGATCTGCGTGTTGAGGGTGAGGTACTCGGGGCTCTCCTGGCGGCTGTGACGGACGCCGTTGGCGTACACCGCCTTGCGACAACGATACAACACATTTTATAGCCAGGAATCGTCACACATTCTAAAACATTATCAAATACGAACAGTCGGTATGTCATGACAACATCACCGGCATTTTAGTGGTCGTTACCAAACTTGTAATTAATTAATAAAATAAAACTTGGTTTGCGTTATTGACGAAATTCATTCAGCAAGATAACGTCCGCAAAAATATATTATTGACAAGTTGATTCGGTGAACTTTGTATAAACTACATTCTTCAACTAACTACTTTAGAATACTTATAAACCTATTATCAGTAATCCGAAGTATTTTTGAAAAGCTGCACGTCAGATAGTTAGTTTTCAATTAATATTTTCTTAAGGGTTTTCCCTATTAAATTTATTTTTAAACCAGTATTGAATTAAAGCGACCAAATAAAATGAACATTATCAAAATTGGTAATAAGATTGTTAAGTTTTAGCGATACTAAAAAACAGATATTCATTTTTATATATAAGAAGAGAAAGAAGAAGAAGAAGAATAACTAAGATGTTACACAATATAAAAATTTTATCAACCATATAATTTGTTATTCCGTTCCTGATATTTGGCGGGTCATTATTCTACGTTACATATAATGTATAAAGTGTTCAACACAAATAAGTGATGCCTACTGATACCGTTTTGAGCGTTTTATATTGAAACTAGATCTAACACTAATGCATCTATGTATTTAGCAGAAACCAGACCGCCTCAGCTACTGTAACTAACAATAATGTTTTGTAATAATAAGGCGATATAAAACTAGATATATAATGACCGTTCACGGTTAAAGCGAGGGAACTAAAAGTACACAACAGAAACATTATTATTTCGATCCAATCATCAAAATATATATTGGGAATTGCTCTCACTAGCTGAGACCACTACGAGTTAGTAAACAATAACCAGTGTTCTAATCTCTAAATAACGAATTATCAAATATCTATATAAATTAATAGTAATAGCTGTATTCAAAGTCAAAGTCAAAATAACTTTGTTTAAATAGACTCATTTACTAAGTTCTTTTAAATCGTCACAACAGGGAATATGTATGAGAAAAAAAAATGTAAATAAAGGCAATAGCAACAATGGCAATGGCAACTTTAAGTGGGTATCAACCGGGCATTTACAAATTGTCCCAGTTATAGTATTTAAATATGTACTAAATAAATTGTTAGTTTTCCTAATTTAAATTCCCAATATCTACTTTTGGAAACATAAAAAATAGAAATTTAAAATACAACACCGTATGTCATTATGAGTTTTACAAAGGCTGCAATTGAAATATGTGTCCAAAAAGTGTGATATATGCAAATTAAAATTTTTATTTAATTTAACTATTAAATATTGTGCCCCTACTCTGATGAAAAATAGAATCATAACATCCAAGTAAAGAAAACTTTAGGGTTTAATCCATTAACTATAATTTTTGTAATGTGTTTGTATAAAAGGGATGCCTCCCTATTTTGAAATTTACTTTGATAGAAGTTTCCATAGAGCAATACATAAACACCATTAAATACACCACGACGCCGTGGGGACAATGTCGTAGGTTTATTACTTTAGTTGAACAACATAAGTGCTTGTAGTATTTGACAAACTCACGGAGCTTTGAAGAAAGTATATAGATTTAGTTGGAGGAGCCGGCCCAGTCGGGGCCGTTACTGGGCCCGCCGGGGCCGCGCGCGCCGGCCTTCCGCTGCAAGGAGGGTCACGTCAAGCCGGGTGCACGCACGTACCATTGTCTTGTGGCGTTTTATATACAGGAACAGTGGAATATAAGCGTAGGGCGGCCCGGGGACGTATGAAGAATAGGCGCGATGACGATTTATATATTAGATTTTGGTATAATAATGGTTTTATATTATCTATCTAATAGCTAACGTTTAAGACAAAAGCTGTAACTGTAATATATACACAGTTTTCGACTCGCCAAAAAACGGTCCTAATAATCGGGTAATGCGGTATGACGTCACGTCGTGGTATTTTAGCAATTCTGTTCGACATTCATATTAAATATTATGTTAATGTAAATGATTTCATAATGAAAGTTAATAGACATTGTATGAGTTATTCAATGATGTAGGTTATTTGATGAAATTATTAATTACTTAAATTATTTAAAAATGGCGCCAATTAACCCACTTTGAATGACTAAAAAACACACAAGCTTTCAAAATAATTGTTCTTCCGTAGTAATTTTTATCCGTATTTTGTTATAATAATTATTACAATCTGTCAAACCTGTCATCGTGCCTATTCTTTCTTTATGATCTTGTTTTTAAATTTAAATAGAAAGTACAGTAATTGGAACCCTGGAAATGCTCTTAGGACACTTAAAATACAATAAATTTGGAGGTTTGTGGTCTGACTGACACCTATAGAATAATTTTGTTCTTGGAATATTGATCTTGAGTGAGTTTTTAGTCGTTGACTGTACCACTTTTATTTAATTGGGATAGAGATAATGATACCAACATTGGGTTGACTGCGAACTGAGCTCATCATTGAAGTGAAGTTGAAATTGAAGTGAGGCTCAATTACTGGACTGGGGTCAGTGTAATATGAAGTCGTTTAAGAAAAGGGTTGTCCAGCAGGGCCTGCACGGCCGCGGTACCTGCGTTGACTGAGGTACGAGGTTGTCCAGCAGGGCCTGCACGGCCGCGGTACCTGCGTTGACTGAGGTACGAGGTTGTCCAGCAGGGCCTGCACGGCCGCGGTACCTGCGTTGACTGAGGTACGAGGTTGTCCAGCAGGGCCTGCACGGCCGCGGTACCTGCGTTGACTGAGGTACGAGGTTGTCCAGCAGGGCCTGCACGGCCGCGGTACTAGCGTTGACTGAGGTACGAGGTTGTCCAGCAGGGCCTGCACGGCCGCGGTACCTGCGTTGACTGAGGTACGAGGTTGTCCAGCAGGGCCTGCACGGCCGCGGTACCTGCGTTGACTGAGGTACGAGGTTGTCCAGCAGGGCCTGCACGGCCGCGGTACCTGCGTTGACTGAGGTACGAGGTTGTCCAGCAGGGCCTGCACGGCCGCGGTACCTGCGTTGACTGAGGTACGAGGTTGTCCAGCAGGGCCTGCACGGCCGCGGTACCTGCGTTGACTGAGGTACGAGGTTGTCCAGCAGGGCCTGCACGGCCGCGGTACCTGCGTTGACTGAGGTACGAGGTTGTCCAGCAGGGCCTGCACGGCCGCGGTACCTGCGTTGACTGAGGTACGAGGTTGTCCAGCAGGGCCTGCACGGCCGCGGTACCTGCGTTGACTGAGGTACGAGGTTGTCCAGCAGGGCCTGCACGGCCGCGGTACCTGCGTTGACTGAGGTACGAGGTTGTCCAGCAGGGCCTGCACGGCCGCGGTACCTGCGTTGACTGAGGTACGAGGTTGTCCAGCAGGGCCTGCACGGCCGCGGTACCTGCGTTGACTGAGGTACGAGGTTGTCCAGCAGGGCCTGCACGGCCAGCCGCTGCGCCGGCGTCAGCAGCTGGTCCTGTTGTCTCACGACGTGCTTGGGCACGTGCGCGCCGCACAGGAACAGCGCCACCTCCTCGCTGAAGTTGTTGCAGTTATGCTCCAGCAGCCGGTACGACGAAGGTCTGTCGGCGACACACAACACTCGCTGTCAAACTTGCTCATCTCAAAGAAATTTGCTCGGAAAATATAATAATATAAGGCCCTCAATTCCCTGCATAGTTAGAACCTGCTACTCAAGCTGATAGCAACGAGTTCTAACGTGTGCACGCAAAATAATTTTAAATTGGATAAATTCAAATATTTTTGCCTTTTTAGTGTTTTTAAGTCGGTTTTTAGTTTAGTTTCAATATATTATTTCACATTTATGGTTGTCAAGTATCTAAAGTTTCAAGTATTGTCGACTTGCCAGTCTGTTTATCGGTTGTTACAGATGCTCGTATAGCTTTAGCATAAACATGAAACAGGTGTCTATAAAATTTGAAAATTGCCCTCGATTTCCCTGAGACCCCATCATCAGATCTCGTAACAAACATACGATCGAATAGAGAACCTTCTCCTTTTTTTGAAGTCGGTTGGAAAATATTGTTTATGTATTAACTGCAATGAAACAAGCCCCTGTAATTAATGCAATCATCGAAGACTAGTTGACGTGCATGTGTGTTGTTATGCGAATACCCACAGATGTATCAATGTATCAATTCAGGACGGCAATATACAAAAAAAAATATTTTAATTCGAGTCTGCTATAATAATGGTAAATCTAAAACCTGTTTAGCTTTAAATTCTACTCTAAAAAAGCATGATCAAAAATAGGAATACTTAGTCCTTCGACTGCATTAACCCTTTAAGAAGTGTATTGAGTTACTGACGTGTATGTGGTGGTAGCGAGGCCTTGCAGGTAGTCGATGAAAACTTGGAAGGGCACGAAGGTTCGCCCCAGCTGCTCCACCTGGTGCGGCGGGCCCAACTGCGTGCCGCCCTGCAGGCAAAACAAACACAGCTCAACATTGTAGATATAACACTGAATGGTTGAAAGTTTTTTTTGAAAAAAGGAACTTTATGTTGCAGAAATATCTATGGGGTATTTTAAATGTTGTACTTATACTTTCTGAGTGAAATGACAACAGTTTGAAAACTAGCCATCATTAATTAAAAAGCCATGTATACTTTAAAATAATTGTTTTAAATTTTCTAGAGTTAAATACGTATGGATACTGGAATCAACGATATATGTACGTCATTATCCAGATCCAGTGGAATGCTAATACAAACAATCTCGTAGATTATATAACTATTTCTTTTCGGCCTTCACGTATCACGTCGTTATGCCGACCCATTAAATTAGTTAGACATTATTACTAGGAAATTATAGATAGTTTATGTTTGGGTATTTTTTTATATTAATATTCTTGATCAACCACAACCTAAACATTTATGTCTGCTAAACTTGCAATGTCTTCAAAACAGCTTCAGAAATGTAACAGAATATTTAAAATCAGTTTCTTTAGAAATAAATATAGTCTCGAAACACTTAAATAAATCTTCCGTAACGAACGCATTATTTAAGACAGAAGCCACCTTTACAGTTTGAGAGAATTCCGTGTGTCCAGCGCTAAATGGGCATCCGGCTCACGTGTCGAGTGCAAACCGAGGTCCTTCTTTACTGGGACGGGAGAGAACGGGATAGATGCTTGAGGAATGGGTGCGTATTTCGAGAGTGGCGAAATACAACGCGTCGAATGTAGAGCGCCAACGGTGCAGTAATACCGTCAAACGAACGGTGCAATATTATACTGGGGTAACATTTTAGTATTGTTACTACCAGAGTATGTCTTATCTATCACACTTTACTGAAATAACACCCAAAAAAATACTCAGATTTAGCCATAGAGTTGAACAGGATGATTCATGTCAGTTGTCGCACATCGCAAGTAGAGGGCACAATCAAAATAATTTAATTCAAATGTAATATTATATCTGTCAACCTGGCACGTGAACTATGCAAGTGATGTTCGATGCAAACACGGGTGCTAAATACGGGAGTACTCCCGTGGGAGGACCGCCTACAGGTCGGCACGACGGGAGGTATTTACAACATACAAGCTATTTACAGATACCAAAGAAGGATGAAGTTACTTGTGTTGCCATATCCTCAGAGAATTATATCTTCTATCTTTTTCTTATATTAAAAATTAATAGTTGTACGTTACTCTCGATAAAACTCAAAACGATTTAAATAATTAATTTGGTTTTGTTTGCCTTCATTCAGATGTAGTTTAAAAACAAAAAGAATAGGGAACATTAGGGTAATTGGTTATTTACCATGGAAAATCTTCTTAAAGCTTATTGACAACAGTCATTCCCTTCACCACCACTTCGGATTACCTGATAGATGGCGTTAATACAATGTTCACCGGCTCAACTGATTGTTTATAAAGACATAGCTTGATGCTCTACCTCTCAACTTAATTAAACCTTATTAAAGTAAGCCAGTGGCCCAGATACTACTGTTCGCGGACTAAAATTTAAGTTCAGTACTACCTTCCTCACAATTCGACCAGAAAAAGGCAGACGGCCAGTAAGGTCATTATTAGTTTCTAAAATGGTGGCATTAAGCATATTTGCATTATTTTAAAGTGTATCATAAAACATGCCGTATAAAATAAGTCAAAGTGTAAGGCTTGTTTAATTGTTAACTAATTTGATGTTACACCTTTGTTTTATTAAGCTTTTATTTTTTAGCTTGTCTTTCTCTATCTCTCTCTCTGTCACACACACTTTTTTTGTTTTATTTTAGATGTCGCTACTGCTGGTACGCAATTCAACTTGTGTAAACGTGTAGTGTCGGGTCAAAAGCAAACGCAGCCTCATGAAAATTGTGCTTAATGTTTAAATCATTTTATTTTTCTATCATGTATATTCAAAGCGATATATAAAAAAGTATTTGTATTTATTTCTATATATTTAATGTTGGTATGTAATGAGAAAGCAAATAATTTAATTTTTGTTTCCGACAATGCCAGCAGAATCGTTTTTTGACGGTCTTGGCGAAATAGTACACACTAGTTTCGTGCGATTTCCAACTTGTAGAGACTATACTTTTAGGGATTCGTAGAAAATTAATTAAATCCTTATAATTTGCGTCTCGGCATTTATAAATTTAGTAAAAGCGTTAAGATAAGCAATTGAATCTCGAAAAAGTGGGTTTTGCTTGATGCAAAGAAATATATTACTAGCTTACGTGAAGAAACGTGACGGAAAAATAATAATTATATTAAAATTTTAATTCAAAAATATATTTAAACAGGAAATTCGCCACTGGGCTTAATTTTATATGGGCCGAATATTCTTAATACGGCTCGTTGTATTAAGAATATTCGAAATATATAAATATTAAAAATATACAGAACACCTCTATAGACAAAAAAGGATGATCCTTTTTTGTCTATAGAGGTGTTCTGGAAATACCACAAAATGAAGTATAGAAGCGTCTTGTAGTAAGTATTCATAGTCGCTAAATCGTAGACTTTCTAATTTAGAGATATTGATGGGCTTCAAGGTTTTCAACAAAATAACTATTCTTAATTAGGAACGACACAGTACACACATAGAGTCAATATCTCTGCGGACATTTAACGAAAACTCGAGCCCGTTGACACCGAAATTTATTTATATCGGCCGCTATGTCGGGCGCAGCAACAACTGCACACAAACAAGCAACAACAAGCGAATGCAACTGGACGTAATTGCGCTCGGTTACTGTCATGCACCGACCAGAGACACCGGCGCCCTATCACTACACACAATTATAGACAATATTGATCTGAGCAAGCTGCCAGTCGACTTATTCACGCAACCATTGCTGAGGGCCCTGCCTGCGCCCGCGCACCTGTACACCAGACTACAATTTATAAAATCGAACTAGATTGGACACGGGCGATGCCACTTATCAACGCAATAAGACCAAAATAACACAAACGTGGGAAATATGCGTCGTGTGGTGTAAATAAACGTATGAGTGTGTTAATACGAGTCTAATATTAAAACGGTCACGTTAACAAAAAGCAACTCGAATTTCAATGTTTATAAAACATTAATGTTCATTTACGATAATTAGAGGAATTAAAAACTGCTAGTTGATTGAAATATATAGCATAATCAAAGCAAAGATTTGTTTACATATAGCTCAATATTCAACAATAATGCTAATGATAATAACGTATTCTAACTGTCTTAGTTAAAATTAAAATTCCGGAGATTTTCTGGATTTGCTGTCAAGGGTTAATTTAAATGTCCCTGTTAAATTGCCTAGAATGTCAAACAAACATAGTTTGATTTTTTTCTTAAATAGAATGTTTACTCAAACTATTACAAATTAAGTCTGTACTTAGCAT
This sequence comes from Acentria ephemerella, assembly GCA_943193645.1. Classification (NCBI taxonomy): domain Eukaryota; kingdom Metazoa; phylum Arthropoda; class Insecta; order Lepidoptera; family Crambidae; genus Acentria; species Acentria ephemerella. The sequence continues at coordinate 311,321 of OW971886.1, read as the reverse complement.
ACCATAGTGCATGATTTATTTATAAAAACCTTTAATGTAAACTTATTAGTGATCTAATAAATAAAGTTAAATAAATAAATAAAGAGATGCATAAACTTAAATGAATTATGTGCCAATCTTCTTAAGATAAAAGTTCACGCCTATTAATAATAATGTGGACATGGATGCCGCATTCATACAATAAATCAAATTTTAAACCTTAAAACCTTAGTACTTATTGTTTTGTTCGCAATTTAATAAGCCAAAAATAATATTTGTTGTCATCGCGATTTTGGCGAATCATAAGATATACGTAATCGTTATATCCCACGTGTCTAATAAGAACTCTGTACTTGACTTATATTTTATTTGTACATTAAATATGTTTACTACCAATTCACTGTGTCATTAGCTACTCAGTCTCATAATGGTGGGGTTTACTGCTCTCGGGCGTCGTCATCAAATCGTCGTATTTCACGCACGTGATCGCCACTTATGTAAGAAATACTTATTTATACGTAATACCTCATATACGTAAATAAACTAACTGATCACATGAATGGCCCGCAACTTTTAAATAATGTTTCCAATAATACTTTAAAATTATGATGGTAACCTCTGTAGCGGCAACAATTGTACCAAGTAAACTTAGATAAAGAGATTCCTGATGCTTCCAACTACAATATAAAACCAAACGATTTTCCGTGGAGCCCTTTAGCCTTTAGGCATAGACATGTAACCGTCTCCGCAAGTTAGACACGATATTAGTTAAATTAATAATATAAATGTTAACAAAAAATACTTACGGGAGCACAACTAGTGACTCCGCTGCCGCCGTAAAAGAACTCTCGCTCGAAGACCACTACCGAGGTGTGCCACACGCCCTCTACGTGCCGCCCTGTAATATACCACACACACCGCTATAAACAGCAATAACCACAATAATAAATAGTTTTCAGTTTTTTGTCTAACTAGGAATTGTTACAAACAAATAATTTAATTCTTTGAGTGCTTTTTTCTTCTAGGTGATGACAATTACGACAATTCCCCAGGGAGCATTGAACTTTACGTTGGTAGCTGTGAACCTTACATATACCGAGCACCTATCTGTTGGTGGCCAATTCATATTTTACCAATATTGTCAATACACACAACATCAATTATAGAGAATAACTTAGATATATTTGTAACAATGGTTTCCTAAACCGAAGTTCCTGAACTGAAGTTATTAATTTATGTTCAGAAGTTTTTATTTTAAATTAATTTAAGAGCAGTCTTGTTGAAAAGTTAATAAGTGATGCTATTTACAGAGCAATAAGTAGTCCAACAAAACAGTCCTTGAAACAAATTCAGTGTGAGTTTAATTGTCTGTCAGTCACACAATGAAATTGGGACATGAAAAGATCCACACTTTCACTTGCAGCAACAAGTCTTCCCTTGAGCTAAAGCTAGGCTGAATTTAAGAAATGTAAACAGGTGTATAGCAATTATTATTTTTATTTACCATAAAATATCATAAAGGTGAGTTACATTAACTTTTTATTTGTACTTCAAGTGTTTAAATTCTTAAATTCTTTAGATATTGTAGTTGATTTATTTTATATAATATGAATCTATTGGTTTTTTTTTCAATTTTACACTAAAAATTATGAAAATGTACCTTTCTAATGCTCTTTGGCAAGTAATAATATAATGATAATATGAATTTGGCTAAAATATTATTAATTATAATTGTTTGGGAAACAGAATATATGGCATAATCCAACACACCAACAAGTCATAAACATACAATAACAAAAGAGGGCAAGAAATTAAAGAGTAATATTATTATACACATATAATAATATAACACAGAATACTATATTTGCATTTGTGTCTGCTTTGTTATAAGGTTTTAAATGTATGATATAAATTTTATTTTAACAATTTATGTACACACAAGGATAATTAAAAGGACACAACAGATTATTAGAGAATTGTACAAAGGTACTGCTTATTTCTATAAGAAATCTCTTCCAGCAGTCCCATGTATGAGAAAAGTGACATTGAAAGGTAGAGGGGCATGTACCAATACTAATATAATTAAATACATAAAAACTAATATATATCATATTTACCCTAACATATATAAATATATATACATATGCATAATATGTAATGTGTGAAGTGTATGTAGTATATCAAGTATTAATTTAATAAAATTCTATCAATTGAAGCCCCATATAAACTATCCCATTTACTAGATAGATAGATAGATAGATAGATAAATCATTTATTTCCATCTCTACATCACACACAAACCATCCAGACAGTACATAGATAAAAGAAGAATAAGACAAACATTTTATAATAAGGTATTAAAGACCTTTGTGTGCGCTGCAGAAGTGCAAAAGGGTTACTAAGTGTTGTCTGCAAAAATAATCATTACCAAGTATAGCCGGTGCCAGCAGAGAAGCAAATCCATTTGTAAGGTCATAGATGTACAGCTCTACAGGAACACCTTCTTCAGAAGACATTATTCTATGATATGATACTGAAACAAAAACCTAATTTTAATACAACACCTACCATTAAAACATTTAAATTCTGACAATATTACAATATATGGGTCAATTGGTAACTTAGGTCTGTTAAAAATATAATAAAGTAATGATGAACCTGTGATATGTAACTGAAAACAGGCCTTCTATCATATTAACAAATTAAACTGACCTTACTTTATTTACATTAAATAAGATAATAAATTTCACTGAATTTCAGTATATTTCTATTTTATTACCTTCTGAATTTTAATCAAAAGCCTGAATGATAAGCAACATTATCACTTCACAAATTCCTAAAGAATTAAAAACTATTGAAACAATATATTTTTTTTTTAATTACATATATGAGGCAATTTTCAAAACCAAGCAACGATCGCGCGCGTTATGCATTTACAACTACTAATAAAACATTAGCTTGATTTTAGTCGTATAATATGCAGCAGTGCAGCAGCGAGACACCTGCTGCGAACTGCACGGACTGGCTGGCCTCAGAGCGACCCGCTACTGCTATCTACTCGACTTTACACGACACACTATTATTAGGACAATAATCGAGAAACACACACGCAACTGCTACGTAACTAAAACTACCGGGAACCACCGTAAAACACCTTAACCCTGGCTACGACTAATATTCAATTATGCTATTTTTTTTCTTCTATAGTCTCAAAGCCTCAAAACCATATTGATTTGTAAAATTCCAAATAAGTAAAAATAAATTCCCCGTAATCTTAAATATAACAATAAAAATATTTCTTTTTGTAGATCTCAACTACTTACTTTAATTTGTTCTGGTGAAATGAGAGTTTTAATAAGTAATAATTTGCTTTAAGAAATTTTCAACTGCCTAAAATAATATAAGTCAAATCTACCGTCGTAATCGTAATATTTATATTTTTTTTATAATTTATCGCAATATAATTTTAACTGACTTGCCAAAAACGTAGCAGCAGTGTTTCCATTTTCATTAGCTTTACCCTTTACCCCAGATATCTATAAAATTACCTCTTATACATTGGTAATTCCTCCTTAATATAAATATTCCTATAATTCTACATATGTCACATTAATTGCATTGAACTAAAGAGTAAAGTAATAAGTTATATTTAATTAACATTGAATAAAAAAATATTTTACAAAATTTGTTTCAGTACTTTTCGGCTTGATGGCCTGAAATAATCTCTTTATGCATTCGTTATTAAGTCTATTCTTTTAGTGCAATTTTGCAATTTGAGTGCAAAAGTTTATTGTTCTACTTTGGTATTTGTTAGTAGAACTGAAGTCGTGTGAAACACAAAAATATTTAAACAGCAATAATCAACGACAAGATAAACATTAACTACGGAAGTAACACAATTGAAATAGTAAACTAAAATAAGAGTAAACTATCTCTATAATAAGTTCCTGAAGTAATTTGTAAGTAGTTTATAAGTGATTTGCATTTTAATTAGGATTTTTCGCCAAGCGCAAAATCCCTGTCGAAATCTGAAAAGCTTATACTATGATACATATTGTTCGTTTTTTCCCCAGAGAGAATGACATCCCTACAAATGGAAACACTGAATAACAGTCACAGTTTTAGTGTTGCTGTTCGAAAATATTTGTGTTGACAGCTCGTGACAATTGCAATGGACAAGTGTTTTGAGCAAAACTATATCCGTTACATTTTCCATTTAGCTATAACTATTATTGAAAGGTATCTTGGGTTTAATTTATTTCATGCTCTGTCTCAGAGCGATAAATAGAAATAGTGTTTAAAGCAATGTGAGTTACCTTATTCAGCAATACCCTATGTATTTTATTACACATTTCTCTAGTTATTGGGCCTCATACAGAGGAAAACACTTTTGAACTAAATTTAAGAGCATTTCGCTCTATCAATATGATTTCCGTATCATTTCATCGTGATCTTTAACATTGCATTTCATTTTTAAATTTTTTGTTGTTCCTACGGAATAATTTCCATCGCGAAGTCATAAATAAAGAAATACTTACATAAGAAAGGGCTGAATTGGCTGTAGTTTCCTTTGTTTTTCCTGTTTATTGAGAAATTTACAAGAAATGGAACACTTCTGTCAGTGATCATCAGTCAAATGCATGTCATGTCATAATTGTTATGTCAGGATTTTGTTGGTGTTGTGCAGTTATTTTAGTTTAGATAGAAAATGTCTGTTTCTAAGAAAATGGTAAATGGTTTTATGATTAGTTTAATATCTTCTTTTTATTAACTATGTATTAATATTACTTCTAACCAAAAGTAACAGTATGACTGGTAAAAACATGAATATCCAGTCCTCAAATAATGACATCAATTTCAAAACATTTCCAAAATTTGATCGAATTTCTTACTGTGTAAACTCAACTGGAGTACTGTCTCTTGTCTATTAGAAGCACAAATTATGAAAATGCATAAAATATCGTTTAAAAAAAAAGATGACTTGCATTTTCGAGTTTTTACTTTGTGTTGACTCACAGATGTACCATTGTGATGTGTTCCTTACAGACGCTGCGTGTGCAGTCTTCTGAAGGTACTGCACGGGTAGAAGTGGTGGACACCGACGCGACGGCTCTTCTATTCGAGCGCGTATATGAGGCGCTTAACTTAAACACTTTCGGCTTTGCACTGCACAAGGATCGCCAGCGCAAGGATGAAATCGTGTCTAGCAAGTCGCGACAGTTGCGCGAATACGGCCTGCAGCATGGGGACATGCTCTATCTCAGTGCTGTCAATGGAACTGTGCTTTTTGATCAACCTACCACAAGTGCAGAAGTGAGTGTATATCTGTTAACTATCACTACCTATTGAAGGGCATTATTGATAAATCATTGTTACTGGCTGTAAATAAAAGAGGCTTGTAGAGGCTTGTAGTAAAAGTGTAAGAGAAGATGGATTATTGATCTACATATGGAAAGATTTAGAAAATTTATACTATGTAATGAAAATGTGACCAATCTGTATCAATCTTAGGATTTTTTTCAATCCATTTTTCTAAAACTTGAAATCCTATTTGATTGTTTCAAATAAAACATATTTATTACTAAATTGGTGTCGCTTTTATTTCACAAAAAGACACTTTATGAAAGTAAAGCCCTTAAATTTTTGTTGTAACAAAACAATTGATATTTATCTCAGGCCAATAACAAACCATTTGGGGAGCCAGCAGAGGTTGCAACAGCAGAAGCTCCATCCACATCTACCACACTTCAAACAGAACTACCACAAGAAGATGAAGTTGATATATTGCTTGATAAGATGCCTGGAACCATTCAACGCAGCCGAGATGAGAAATTGTATGAATTACAAAATTTCTATTTAAATATAATCACAGTTTTTTTTCATGGTAGTAACACATGATGATTTGGGTCATAACATTCTGGTGCAATGCAGGTTGGTGGTTGATATAAGTTGTTATAACAACTGAGCCAACACTGTAATGTATCTTCACATGCATAAATCTTGAGTTAACAAATTTTGGTTGACCCATCCAGTGACCCACCATGAGAAAAAAACCAGAGTGCTTGAATCAATCAGTCAATGAGCTCTTTTAACAATTTAGTAAATAGTAAAATACAAAAAAAAAGTTTACTTTATCCATGTTTGTGTATTTCAACAAGCATAGAACTATTTTAAGTTGTGGAATCATTGTTATACAATGTTGGATGTACTTTTATTCTACAGATGCCGACATAACTCGAAGGGATGCTGTGTGCACTGCTCGCCCCTAGAGCCTTGGGATGAGGGCTATCTCAAGGAACACAATATAAAACACTTATCTTTCCACTCATACCTACGCAAGATGACATCTGGAAAATTCATCTCCTTAGATGAACTGTCATTAAAAATTAAACCAGGTTACTATAAGTTTTTTTTCACATCCAGTAAGTCATGTTTAGTATAAAGTAGAGATTTAATATGTCTAATCAATTTGTAAAGTAATTATCAGACAATTTTTTTGTAATGTATTGTGAACACTTGTTCAAAGTATGTGTTATGTTACATTTAAACACACATATACTGAGTGCAACATGAAAAATTTCTTATTGGTAGATTATCTAGATAATATTAATTAATTTATATATTTCTATGAAATCTTTCATTTGCACCCTGTTTGATGATGATTTACAAATAGATAACTAATGATTATTAAACATCAGCTAAAGCTATCTCTGCAGAATACATACCGCTTCTACAGCTTACCCTCAGGCAGGGTCAAGTAATTTGCTGTGATTCTTATTTAAAAAATAACAAGTTAGGATGTATGTAAGTCTATATCCTGTTGACGGTTGTGTTGCGTGGTGCCCAGGTTGCAAGGAGCATCCGCCATGGCCACGCGGCATCTGTTCCAAGTGCCAGCCGGGTGCCGTGACGCTGAACCGGCAGCCGTACCGGCACGTGGACAACGTGCTGGTAGAGCACCCAGCGCTGGTGGAGCGCTTCTTGGGCTACTGGCGTGCCACCGGCCATCAGCGCGTTGGATTCCTCTACGGTCGTTACGAAATACACCCGGACGTGCCGCTAGGTAACCAATACTTATTACATAGTAATTGTTAAGATTTCACACAGGTAAATTTATCTTGTTCTTTCATGACATCTTCCTATTTCACATGCAGGTATTCATTATATTAGGGTACCAAAAATTGTACCATATAAATTATAACTGCATAATCATTTCCATTGTATTTATTTACCAAGTAAACTGATCACTAATGTCCGCTTACTTTTTCTGAGATCCTGTATTAACATTCAAAATGATAGAAGAAAAAAGTTAGCAAGCTATAAATGTATGCATGTGACGGTGGTGGCAGGGATCCGCGCGCGAGTGGCGGCCATCTACGAGCCGCCGCAGACGTCGTCGCGGGACAGCGTGCAGCTGGCCGAGGACCCGCGCGAGGACCTGCTGCGGGCGCTGGCCGCGCGCCTCGGCCTGCGCCGCGTCGGCTGGCTGCTCACTGACCTGATGCCCGCCGACCTCAGCGCTGGCACCGTCAAGCACGTCCGGTCAGTGCTGCCCCCACCGTCCGTCTAGACCCTCGGCCTGCGCCGCGTCGGCTGGCTGCTCACTGACCTGATGCCCGCCGACCTCAGCGCTGGCACCGTCAAGCACGTCCGGTCAGTGCTGCCCCCACCGTCCGTCTAGACCCTCGGCCTGCGCCGCGTCGGCTGGCTGCTCACTGACCTGATGCCCGCCGACCTCAGCGCTGGCACCGTCAAGCACGTCCGGTCAGTGCTGCCCCCACCGTCCGTCTAGACCCTCGGCCTGCGCCGCGTCGGCTGGCTGCTCACTGACCTGATGCCCGCCGACCTCAGCGCTGGCACCGTCAAGCACGTCCGGTCAGTGCTGCCCCCACCGTCCGTCTAGACCCTCGGCCTGCGCCGCGTCGGCTGGCTGCTCACTGACCTGATGCCCGCCGACCTCAGCGCTGGCACCGTCAAGCACGTCCGGTCAGTGCTGCCCCCACCGTCCGTCTAGACCCTCGGCCTGCGCCGCGTCGGCTGGCTGCTCACTGACCTGATGCCCGCCGACCTCAGCGCTGGCACCGTCAAGCACGTCCGGTCAGTGCTGCCCCCACCGTCCGTCTAGACCCTCGGCCTGCGCCGCGTCGGCTGGCTGCTCACTGACCTGATGCCCGCCGACCTCAGCGCTGGCACCGTCAAGCACGTCCGGTCAGTGCTGCCCCCACCGTCCGTCTAGACCCTCGGCCTGCGCCGCGTCGGCTGGCTGCTCACTGACCTGATGCCCGCCGACCTCAGCGCTGGCACCGTCAAGCACATCCGGTCAGTGCTGCCCCCACCGTCCGTCTAGACCCTCGGCCTGCGCCGCGTCGGCTGGCTGCTCACTGACCTGATGCCCGCCGACCTCAGCGCTGGCACCGTCAAGCACATCCGGTCAGTGCTGCCCCCACCGTCCGTCTAGACCCTCGGCCTGCGCCGCGTCGGCTGGCTGCTCACTGACCTGATGCCCGCCGACCTCAGCGCTGGCACCGTCAAGCACATCCGGTCAGTGCTGCCGTATCGAGAGACGCAGCTTTAGCAGGTCTCCCACATGTAGACTGAAGAGGTGGTAAAGGTCGCGGGAAGCCGCTGGATGCATATAGTGTAGGATCGATTTTTTAAAGATGCTTATGTCCAGCGAACGTCTCCCGGCTGATATGATGTTGATGTTTTTCCTTTATTGTTTTTTGCTAGCAGAGTATCTGACTGTCCACGCGGAGGGAGGCCTAGTTCACGGACACTAGATATATATTGAGGAGTTTGCATATTGTCCTTTGAGCCTGTGGAAAGTACTAACGCTAGCAAATTAAATTTACAAGATCAAACGTTTTTGCATTCGAATGCCTTTTAATCCGAAGTAAGAGGTATTTTACAAATTAATGTGCTGCTGTATATACCTCTAAGTGATGTTTTTAATAATACAGATATATTTTGTTCTTGCATTAAAGCCATTCCAATGATAGATGGTAATTCTTTTACAATTTTAAGGTTTATCCAATAAAAACAAAGGTAGCTAGTATGGAATTAAAATTTATAGGAGATATTTATAATTATTCATTGTGAGTGTACTGCATGCGTAGCGGCGTGGACACACACTTCCTGTCCGCTCAGGAGTGCATCATGGCGGGCCACTACCAGAACCTGCACCCCAACGCCTGCCGCCACGCCTCCTCCGGCTACTTCGGCTCCAAGTTCGTCACCGTCTGCATCACGGGTATGTTGTACGACCACGTCCTTACATTTGTCTTTGCGATCTACTAAAACTGTTTCTGGATAGTTTTACTTATGGGCCGTTCAATTTTGATATTCCATATTGAACCTGGCATTATAGTGTTGACATCGTAAAGATTTATTACAATAATAATAATGCTTTATTGAAGAAAAATAGTAATATTTTCCAAAATAGGAAAAGTGTAGTGAATTCAGTGTCCTGTCCCATTTATTTATAGAGGATACCTACCGGTATACAGGGAAAACCTATGAAATCTTAAATATTTTATTGTATTTTAAAATGTTTACATGCAAATATTTATTTTGGTTTTAATTTTCATATCTTTGAAGTTGCTAAGTATATACACAAACGAATCTCCTTAGTCACACTTTTTGATAGTACAACTGCGCCCGACGTATTCGTCGAGTGTTATGTTGAGTGTGAACGGCGCGGTTGTATGGTCTCTGAAGGAAGTGGTGGGGATGGTGGGGGTGGTGGGGATGGACGCGGACGTAGAGTAAGGTGTCCGTGGTTGCAGGGGACAGCCAGCTGCAGGTGCACATGGAGGGCTACCAGGTGTCGGGGCAGTGCCAGGCGCTGGTCCGGGACGGGGTGCTGCTGCCGACGCGCGACGCGCCCGAGCTCGGCTACATCCGGCCCTCCAGCGACCGCCAGTACGTGCCCGACGTCTACTACAAGGTCAGTCGGCACAAACCTCACTAGACCCTCGGAACATATATGTTAATGTCTCCTTCCACTTCTGTTGTTAGTTTTAACCACCAACAATAATTGCTATCAAGTCATCATGCTGTTACAACTGAACCACCCCAGAAGTTCCTCAATACCTTGCTAGTTTCATCTTAGCACGATTAATTAGAATTTTGTTATGTTTTATTCTTCTGTGTGGGTCTCCGAAAATCAACATCTATTGCGTCCGTATTCCGTTGGAGGATGTGGGGCTGGCTCACTCCAATCATCTTATTTCGCTCCAAGAAGTCACCGTCATCATCGAAGTCGTGCGTCGATCAATTGCAAAATTTTATAAACATATATATTATAAAATGTATTATCGTCCTCTTTGCGATGATACATCTCACCTGGGAGGGTGACACAGCGCAGATATCTTCGTCATTAATCATACGATTTTCCATATTTCTAAAAATAATAATTTTTGTAATGGGAAGAAAGAAGTACTTTAACTTTCAACATTACGTTCAGCTCAGGTAAGGTTGAAACTGGAAATATTTCTGACAGACGCCAGCAACATTTTTTCCGTTCCTTTCAAGTTTCCATTGTTGCCACCGATTCAGTATGACCCACTGCGTAGATGAATATCTTCTTTCTCCGTATAGGTATGTACTTAGGGTTGTCTCAGATTTTACAGACATGTGTGTTATCCAATTAATTTCATATATTCTTCGGTTAATTGAGGCTTGTATATTTACTTGATTCCGTCTGTCAATTGATGGGCAATCGAGTTTTTGTGTTGGAATAACTACGAGATCAATGATGGAGTGAATTTACCCAATATGTCAGATTCAACAGCTAGAGATAATGTTTATATAGTTTTAAGAAGGTGTCAGACACGGGAAGCTGACCAGCTACATCGGTCCAAGTTGCCTGAAACCTTAATGGTTTATCTGGCTATGTGGAGTTGAAGTTATACATTATTACAAGGTTTATAAGCAACAATATCATACAACATCCGCCCATACCGAGACACAAATCGAGGCCAAATGTTTATTATTGTTGATACATGTTTCTTATAGGAAGTGGTTCGATTATATGTCATTTTAAACATTCCCCACTTAATCAGTATTTAGGTTTTGTATATAGAGTAAATTACATTGGAAATAAAGATTAAATGTGCAATAAAGAATTTGAATTTAAATGCCGAAAATAAAACATTAAAAATATGATTAATTATTATAAATTAGTTTACAATCAAGTCAATAGCAATTTGTTAATATAATGTGATAAACACAATTGTCAAATAAATTTCGAATACTGGTTTGTTCAAAAATATCCCTGCTTATTATGTAATGTTACTTATACAAAACAACTTGTTTATACTACTGTACACTTACAGAGGATAGTTTTATCCGACCGACCCAGTTTATAATCTCGGAAGTTAGAGGTTTGTATGTCTTAAATTATACGTTTCCAAATACAATAAGTGTGAAAAGTATTAGAATTTAGTACCTGGTTTTAAGTTATTAAATTCATATTGATATGTTCATTGTTGGCTCTCCACAAATTATCCTGCAGAAGTTCGCAAGCACACTATTTAATGGTATTAATTTTCTTGCTCCATTCCATAATGTTACAGTATATAGTATGATAATACCAATATATAGAACATTTCAGTATGATGCTTTTAACAACTTAACTGATTTCGTCCCCAAACCAAATAAGGTATAACCGTGCGTGATGCGGCCTGTTGATGGCGGCGGCTGGAGGACGGTCACACCAAAACTTGTCTGTCTTGTGATTTTATTTTGATATTTTAGTAGTTGCCTCCGCCCCGAATATCTATTATACAACTATTAAATATCTAGATGGCTCCAACAAATAAGATATCATTAAGGTCCAGCCGCTGTTGAGGTATAAGATGTGTAACTACTTATTTCGTACTATCATAGATTTGTCAGTTTAATTTAAAAGTTCATCATAGTTTTTTCATATTGCAATAAAATTAATAAATAAATAACACCTAAGATAGATGTATTATGGTAATGCTCTATCAACCATTAAAACCTTTGTGGAGTTCTGTCAAGTGTCAAAACTTTTAACAGCAGCAGCTATTGAACAAATCGCATATTAAAGTGAGCCGCCTGGCCCTGTTACCTAGCCAGATGGCGTGGTTTTTGAATCCTATGGAAATTTCTAGGTTTTTTCGAGACTTGTAGTGACGATACTAGGGTTTCTCACACCCGTGAGCCTTTTGTTATATCTCTAAAACTAGACGGTAAAAATTGCTGATTTTAATTTTCTGTACAAATTAACGCATTTTATAAACGTAGGAATGAAAATTTTAAGTTGTCAAAAATTACTGAATTCATGATTTTACCGTGGCCCTAATGGAATATTCGACTAGGCTCACATATGAGCCGTATGGCGTGCAACGTGTTAATAAATTTTGATTAAATAAAATATTATAATAGTCGGAATATCCCAAAAACACTGTTTGTTTGATAATTTTATTATTATAAAATAAAATATGGGAAAATTCTATATATTTCGTTGCTAGGCTACTACACAACTAGATCGCGATGCCCGTTTCCGCGCAAGCGTGCAAAATTAAGGATGGCGACTATGAGAGTTGGAATAAGGGCTGTCAAATCAGCTGTGTTACAATATGTAATTGTACAACGTTAGTTCCTAGCGTGGGCTTTGTTTTATAACATGTTGTGATTGTCTGTCCACAATTGGCTGTGCTCAACTGAGTACTGTTGTTGACTTGCTACTGCTGTGACACGTTCACTGTACATAGTTGAAGCATACGTAACGCGACGTCATATGTAACTTTTGACGTAAAAGATACAAACTATCCATTTTATTAAAGTTCTCTTTTTGTATTGATATCACTCGTTTGACAGAACGGTGTGATCGAGCGCTGCGAGCGTGCCGCTGAAACGGCTACTAATAGAAAGGAACTCAGACGTCTATAGCCAAATTACTTTAAAAATCCTATTTGAAAACTTGCACTTCTACTATCTATACTTTTTCGTTTATAACGACCCCCTAGGAAATCAATTTGAACACCAAGGACTCGGTCAACCACTTTGCGAATCCCTGATCTAGCTTAATATCTGCGTGTTAGCGCCGAACGTCAGTTACGGAGTGTGAACGGAAAATAAATGCAGTAAAACGTCACGATTACACCCCACGTGACTTTATTAAAATCGAACGCAACCTCATACAACGAAGGAGTTGATGATATGGTTACACTTGGACTGGCATATACGCAAATGTTATGTTGCAACAGGTCAGCTTAAACTGGCCATATCATGAAATCCAAACATTTCACAATGTGATCTTTATGTTCTGCCCACGACATACAAATGCGGGCTAACGTTACAATTTACCATCAAGGATACTCCTTTTTGTTTATACAACGAATTGTTCACGTTGCATATTTAAGACATTTCAGCAAGTGCACCGAAATTTTTCTTAATTTATTGAGTCTTTTTACTGTCCTTGGATCCTAGAGCCTTAAATATTAATTGTCGCAATTGTATGGACTGGTTAATTTAGATACATTGGATTGTTAAAAAATTATTTAGTATTTCTGAATTTATATAATAATCTGTTTTTGGGGTTTAGCTCCAATATTGTAATGAGATCAAATTGAGCTAGTTTGATATGATCGTTCCAGATTGTTGTCAATTGATACTGTATCTGCTGATTATTATATTTGGATGTATTCAACTTTGATTTTCAAATGTTATATTCAAATCTTGAGTTGTAAATTGTTCCTATCATCCAGTTGTAAATATGTAGGTAGTGAAACACCATTTTGCCGTTCCATAAATATATTTATTATTGATCACAATATCGCCTCGGACATGTGTGTAGTGCGCGTACACATAATATGAACAAGCCCGGGTCGGGCACCTTCACATAGACTATATCGTCAAATAAAACGCTACTGTATATAATATGAATATAGTCAACACGAATACAATATGCCTAGAACACGGCGGCACTTACCCTAACGCACCGAAAAGAAGCTATGTACGAACATCGCAACACGCCTAAAACTTTGGAATAGAAAAATAAATAAACGAGCGGGAGCAACCCTGTTCACCCCCCTACCACGCAGTCTTTACACGAGCGACGGTGTCCTCGTAGTCGTCATCGCGATGTGTCGCTATAATACGAATCGGGCCCTTCGCGCCGCATCTACTCGAGAGGTAACGATACTTTGTAAATATATTTTATAATTTAATATATATTTTATACATATAATCTTTTCAAATAACGTCGATATAACGAACGATTCACGCTAAATATACCGCCACGCGGTAGCCCGCCAGATTCTAAAATATTTAACATTTATATTGACACACATATGATTCAAAGTTACAAGTTAACTTACACTGTAAAGTCGCGTCCGAACAAAGTCGAGCCGGGCGTTAAACGAGCCGATTACAATTAGTCAATACCGAGGTGTAGTGTCTGCACGGAGAGCGAGGCGAGGCGAGACCGAGCCATCCGACCACCAAAGATTCGCATAAAAATTTCAAAATTTCTTTTACGTATAAAAATATATCGAGACGCGAGTCGAACGCGAAAGGGAAAAAGGTTGGTCCGACGGATTCGAAATATAAGGTACGAGAGTCGCGACAGAGCGGGAGGAGAAGGCGCGAGAGGGAGAGAGACGTTAGGCGAGCCGGCCGCAGTCCGAGATGACGATGGCGCTGTGCGGCTTGCCGGCACTGTCGCCCGCCCGCGACAGGCGGTCCACCAGCTCCAGGCCCTCCACCACCGACGCGAAGATGGCCGTGAAGCCGCGCATCTCTCGCAGCACGATGCGGAACTGGGAGCCCACTAGCCCCAGGTTGTCGTGCCGCTTCTGCGAGCGCCGCATGCCCACCGCGCCGCGCACCGCCGCCAGCTTCGTGTCGTCCGGCATGAAGTAGCTCTCCTCGAACACCGAGCGCCCGCCGCGGCCGTTGTTCAGCTCGAAGTCGCCCGTGATCACGCTCTCGTTCTCCCAGCACTGGAACACGGCGCAGCCGCGGTAGCCCACGCCCAGCTCGCCCGTCGCCAGCACCGTGAAGTTGCGCGCCATCCGCGGCGCCAAGTCGTCGCGGACCTCGATCACCACGCGCCCGGCGGCCGCGCCGTTCACTTCCACGTCGAAGTACAGCAGCGGGAACGGCCGCGGCGCCGGCGATCCCACGCCCGACGCTGGCGAGCCCGTCTCCGCGTCCGCGCCCGCCGTCGCCTCCGCCTCCGCGTGGACGAACACGCGCGCCGCGCAGTAGTTGGCCAGGAAGAGCACCGGGTCGGGCGGCACGGCCGAGGCCGCGGGGGCGGAGGGCGCGGGGTCGATGGCGCCGGCCAGCGTACGGCGCACCTGGTCCCGGTGCAATGGCGCGGTGGCCGCGCGGACCAAGTCGTCGAGGCGGGCCTGCAGCGCGGCGCCGGCCAAGCGGGCACGCAGGCGGTCACGCTCAGCCGTGGCAGCGCCCAGCGAGGATGACGGCGCGGCCGGGGGTGGGGGCGGCGGCGGGGGCGGCGCGCCCAATTCCGCCTCCAGGCGCAGCTTTAGCGCGGTGGCGGCGTCGAGCGCGCGCAGCAGGTGGTCGCGGCGGCGCGCGGCCAGACGCCGTAGCTCGTGCAGCAGCTGTCGGGTGTCCCGCGCCAGCAGCGCGCGCGCCTGCCCCGCCGGCCGCAGCGCCTGCGCGTGCCCGCCGTGCTCGGGGCAGGCGCGGCAGGCGCGCACGCCGCACGCGCAGCACCACAGCGACGGCAGCGCGTGCTCGGCGCACGGCGGCTCGTCGTCGTCGTCGTCGTCGGGGCCGGGCGCGGGCGCGTGGGCGGGGGCGGGGGCGGGGGCGGGGGCGGCCGCCAGGCGGCGGGCGAGCGCCAGCACGGCCGTGTGCGTGGGCAGGGCGTCGGCGCGGCCGCCGGGCAGCTCGGTTCGCTTCCAGCAGTGCACGCAGTACAGCTGGCGGCCCTTGCCCAGCACGGAGCGGGTGCAGGCGAGGCAGAAGTGATGCTTGCAGGCGAGCACCTTGGGCGCGCGCTCGGTGTCGTCGAAGCGGCGCTCGCAGCACGAGCACAGCGCCAGCTCCTCGAGGTCGGCGAGCGCGGCGGCGGCCATGGCCCGCGGCTCACATCCCGGCGGACGCGCGGACCCGCCCGTGTCCCACTGTCGGAGGACACTTAGACCCGTGCGAAGTGCCACATCGCCTCACGTTTTGTTTGCGCTCGCCATGTTGTCCTTCGCTCCGACGACGCACTTCGCGTCCGTCGATCAACAGATTACATTCCGACGATGTGACCTTGTCCCGGGGTGAAGAACGTTCCGATGAAACGAAACGATGTAACAAAAGAAGCTCAAATTAAAAATGTTTTGAATATTCCATAAATACAAATAATTTCGTACATTTAAATATAGTCCATAACGTTTCAATTAATTTATGTAATTAATTTACAGAGCGTAAATAAAAATAAAACACTTCTTGCATTTATAAAAATGTAACTTTAGCCCTGGTTGCATTAAAGTATTAATGTTCTTCACATACTGTGTTACTAAGTCGGCCTTGCCGCCGTCGTCCGCCGCTGCAAGGCTAGTATGTCGGGCAGTGGTCCGCGTGCACTTCGCGTGGCTGCGCGGCGCAGCGCGGCGCGAGGCTAGTGACGCGTCGGCCGCGGCGACGGACGGACGTCACTGCTGACGCCGAGCCCACGCCCCGGTTGCCCTCGCCCTGCCTGCCGCCTGGTTCGGTATCGATCGGCAGCGTGTCGTGCGTCACGAGGCTCTGATAGTAAACTATCACGCACCCACCACTATCTATATTATGCACGAGATATCTTACTGAAAATTTCACCTTGAAAATAATACGTACATACAGTCAATGTTTAGTACATCACATCATAGAAGTCTTGGCTACATTCAAGGTATATAAATATATCGGTGTGTGATAAGACATTTAGACACGTGGACATTGTTTTTCAAATGATGTTACATACTGAAACTTAATACAAAACTTTATTATAATATCGTACCAGCCTAAGCTCTTCAAATTACTGTGTATTTATAAAAAAATAGTCATCATCATTGCCAACTGCCAATCAGTGTGTAATGTATGCAAACAAAAAGAAATTACTACCATACTGATTTATATGTGAGTCTATTAAAAGTAACAATTGAATTTTGTTTACAAATCTAAAAATTCTTGGATAGTGACTTGTTAGGCGACACATACGCGGCGGTAATCTTTTTCTATATTTCTCCTTTACACGGTGAAGGAAAACATTGCGAGGAAACCGGCATACACCTGTGAAGCAATTCTTCGGTTGTGTGTGAAGTCGACCATCCCGTACTTGGCCACCGTGGCTGGCTAAATCCCTAATTTCCTAGGTGGGGACGTATATGGGCTGTTGATTTCGATATCAAAATATAAGCGATGACTAGCATAGTAGGCATTCGTTTACGAGACTTCACTTGTGCCTCCCTACCCAACTGAGATGCAAAGGAACTTTCTTTTGCATTTTTTACTTGGGTAACTTATTTACCAGTCAACTAATTTTCGTATCTAAGCCGTTCAACGTTGCAGGCTTAGATACCAAAATTAGTAGTCTAAGCGAACGGACAGCGGACTTTATTAAAAATACCATGGGGCGAGAATTAATAAATTCTATGAAGTTTGGATTGCCACTTCGGACTTCAATTTTTTTCTTTATAATAAGTTATCCAAAATTACGGAAAAAATTGTAATGCACCAAAAAGCAAGGTCCGGGGAGTACGATGGATGTCAGATATTAACATCATATGAGAGCCGACTTGAATATTTTAAAATCGAAAGTCTCAGGGATAGACGACTTCTTTTCGATGGCATGTTTTTATACAAACTGTTGAGCGGTAGCCTGGATTGTTCTTGTCTGCTCAAGCAAATTGATTTTAATGAACCGAGGAAATTGTCACGTGTCAGTAGGTTTAACATGTTTATACCCAAAGTAGCAAGGAGCAATCTAGGCTCCCATTCCACATTAAACAGGATCCAGAAATACTATAACCTTCTTTCTCGGAACAATAAAGTAGGAGAGTTGGACATATTTCACCTTAGTGCACAAAAATACAAGGCTACCTTCAAAATCATTAGCAGGAACGTAAACTGCCTGTAATCAGTGTTTCTATATTAACTTTAAAAAACATATATAAACCTAACCTAACCTAAGATATTATAACTATAACTGTTAGTCCACATCGCATGCCGTGGCTGTCTGTAATTAAAAACTACTTAATTTAATGTCTACGCTACAGTTAAATATTTTTTGTTAGTATGTGTTTTTGTTGACTGCCCTTAAAATAAATAAATTCCAATTTCAGCTTCTCTGGTTTAGCGTCAGTCTATTGTACAGTGTGTGGTCTAGAGCGATAGACCAGTCTCGGTTGCTTAGCAACTAGATGTAGTGAACGACACCGGTACTAACTACTAGATGTAGTGAACGACACCGGCACTAACTACTAGATGTAGTGAACGACACCGGCACTAACTACTAGATGTAGTGAATATCACATGTAACTTTTCGCTTGGAGCATTGCGACATTCGTTTCCGATTATCGTACAGGTAATGATCCGACTTAAAATAAATCTGTTCAGTATTGTGTCGTTCGACTCACGTTTCAAGCTTTTTCTTTTCCCGATTTGCGTCAATCGGATTAATACAGTTTTATCACACTGAAGCCTGCAGCTAACTCTAACGGGTTTTCCGTATTTTCTGAAGTCGATACTATCATAATATGCGCTTAATTCTTCATTATCCTTAATCTTTCTCTATTTCAACTGTAACCACACTACAAGTCATAAACCTGTACGCATCGGGAGGGGAAAGTACTGGCGTACTGAAATATAGGCATATATTTGCCTAGTTCAGACTCCAGTCTCCCACTATCTTAGGCTTCTGTGCCACATGCATCTGATGTCAATGTAATTGTTAAGCTTAAGATGATAAGAGAATAAATAAGCAATATTTCATGGTTTCCATTATGCGATATGAACGACGCTAAAAAAACTAACCAGAAAAATCATTCGGGTTTCCTACTTAGTCGACTGACGCTCGAAATTCATAAATTGGGAAAATATTGTTTGGATCAGCTGCAGGTGGCTGTTGTTGTTGTTGGTTGATGTTATGAGTTGTGCACAGGAGCGCGACGTGTACGGCAACGACGTGGGCGTGGCGGCATCGCGCGTGCCCGTGGCGTACCTGCTGGTGGACGTGCCGTGCGGCGTGGCGGCGGGCCCGGCCTCCGCCCCGCCCACGCTGAGCGCGCGCGCCCTGTTCCCGCCCGCCGCGCGCGCCCTGCCGGGACACCTGCAGACACTGCGCGCCCTGCACCACCACATCTGCGCCGCCGCTGACTTCCTCGAGGTCACGCACGCTCCTACTACCTCTTTACTCTTCTTTTGTTAATAAGCCACTCCCTGATCGATCTTCTGAAGACGGTGCCCATAGTTACATACATTTTCTCACACGTTTATATCTTGTAGAGATTATTAAAGCACCTTGTAGTAGAAACTAAAAATGAATTAAAAAACCTTTTCGCAATGACTTCTAATACTTTCCTACATTATTAGGTACGTTATGATTTTTTGAATTATTGAATAACAAAACTGCAGTTTACTTTGAATCATAGGTTCATTGAACTCGTAATTGAACCATGATTTAAAATCAGATATTTTTGAAGTATTTGTTATTCGTCTACAGCACAAGTGAAACAGCTATTTATAATTGCTCATCATCACTGGTTCACGCGTGAGCCATATGAGGATAGAATGGGCTTAAAACGAAATAACTGTCGTCTTGCATCGTAACTACAATCTAAGAAGTTGTCAAAATTTATCGCCTTCTCTCCATCCTCTTATGTATAGACTATCAGGACAGTCTTCAGCGATGATTGTGGAGTGGTCAAGTGTGGTACTCTAGCGTGTGTGTGTGTGTGTGTTGCATGTCAGGCGATGTCCGATCTGCACGTGCTGCTGTACCTGGCCAGCAACGAGGCGCTGCCGCTGCCGCTGGCGACGTTGGAGCCGCTGCTGGAGGCGGTACGCACGCGGGACGCGAGCGCGGCGCGGGCGTGGCGGGAGCTGCCCGAGCCCGCCACGCTGTTGTCGCTGGCCGCCGCCGCCGCCGACGACGACCACGACCACGACCACGACCACAACCACGACCACGGCCACGACTCCCCACCGCCGCACAGGTGACACACGGCACACTGCATACCCTCCTGTAGCTAGATTACTAACAGTACTTTTGTTGCAGAAGCGAATAAGAAAAAACTACCTGTGTACCAAATGGATGTCTCTAGTGCTTTTCTAAATGTCGTTATTAAGGAGGAAATTAATATGAAATTACCTAATGATTTTCCATGTAAAAAAATTTTGTTTATAAACTAAAAAATTATATGGATTGAAAAAATCCCCTAGGTACTGGAATGAGAAATTTAATACTGTAATTTATAGTGAGGGATAATTTCCCTGTAATTTCTCTGATAGTTACTTTAGTAAATGTGATGGCTAAAATAAAACATATATATATATATTGTTGTATGTTGATGATATATAATTGTAGATAATAGATAATATTAAATTATACATTAAAATCTTTCATTTTGACATTTGCTGACAATGTGTCAGCATATGTCAAAATGAAAGATATGGGCCTTGTCTCTCATTATTTTGGCATTATTATTTAACAGGATTTGAATTAATGTATTACTGTAATTAATCAAATAACTTATTTAAAAAAGAGACAAGTTTAACATGACAAACTGTAAACCGGCTTCTACACGTATTGATTGTAACTTTAACTTTGAATTATTGCAAAGAGAAAACTGAAAGCAATGTCATTGAGATAAAGTGCAACAAGTTAGTACGAAGTCTTATGTGTGGTTTTATGCTCCAGGCCAGATTTATGTGCTACGGTTACCATACTTAGTAAATTTCAACTTTGTTCTAGTTAGTTATTATATGATATGTTGTAACATGTATTGCCTCATACTCAGTATATCAATAACAAAATCAGTCTATTTGGCTATCAGTATGGTGGTAACTGAAGCCTGGATAGGAAATTACTTAAAGATTTTTAAAAAGCTGAGCGCAATTAGTTCCCTATCGTCACGACCAGCAGAACATCCTCACAATTTACGTACACGATTAAACCAGTGCATATGTTTAGTAAACGTGTGTTGTGTTCCAGCGCTGGGGCGGGGGCGGGGGCGGGGGCGGGGGCGGGCGGCCTGTGGACGTGTCCGCTGTGTACCTTCCACAACGCCGCGCACCACGACAGCTGCGACATGTGCGCCATGCCCAGGTGAGGGAATACAGACATACACACATGTCATGTGGACTGACTACACTGAGAATTCCTTACTCTGCTCATTATCTCATAACTCTGAGGTATTGATCTATTCAGATACAGTTCATCTAGACCAGAGGCTCCCAAACTTATTTTGTGTACTGCCTACTTTGAAAATAAATTATTTTTAGCGCCCCCATTTCTTAACTAATTTTAGTTAGTTGATGTTCATAACTTGTAGTTGAGAATCGAGAGCTCATGTAGTAGGTGTCTAAAAGGCCTCCTAGCTAAATGAAATTACAAATCACCCACCCCCCAAACCTCTACACAACACCCCCATTTTTTCTCTTTAGGCCTGCAGCGCCCACAATGAGGCGTTATAGCCCACTTTGGGAAAGGCTGATCTAAACCTTACTATTTTTTACATTTACATTTTTTGATAAAAAATAGTTAATCATCTCTACATTGAATATGTCATCATTTTCTCTAAAATTATGAACGATTGGACTTTTCAGATTATAACTCAATTTATACCTATTGACAGATTGAAGAACAAATATAATTTTGTATAAATTATTTACAATATTATTTATAGCATTAGAGTCATGGGTATCAAAATAAAGTTGTCATTTAAAATACTCATTCGTTTTTTGTTTCAGAAACAACTCTATGTAAATATCGATTGTTGGAGGAGTGGGGTGAAGATCTTTTGTACTGAGCAAATCTCGTGCGTTCCTCTTGTGAATAAGGAATTTAGGCTTAGCTCATTTTTATATAGGAGGAGTGGGAGCCGGCGCCGGCGCCCGAGATCTCTACGCTCTCGGCTCTCGGGCCATCTCCATCAAAAGTACCGCCCCTTATTATGTATGTACAAATGTAAAATATAGTGACTCGGCCACCATACGGTGCAGTGTTTTGTATTTTTATCAAGGAAATTTTATTTAATGTACGGTCGACCTCAGAAGTAGCTTAACACTTAAGTACCATGTCACAGCAAGAAGTGTGTTTATTGTAGGTTGGCGACTATTACTGATACTTTATAGTTGGTATGACACGGTACTTTAGTGTTAAGCCACTTCCGAGGCCGACCGTACCTTCTTGAAGTGTATGGTGATGTATTATGTGTATCTAGATTAGATGTTCGGTCTGAATGTCTACAACGCGAACCTTTGATAATTTCATATCAATTTACACTGTGTAGTGTCAACTTGTCATTGTAGGGGTGTTGTTATATGTAATCCAAGGAACCCAACAGACACTTCGTGCAATTTAATCTTCGGAGCTGATTATTAACATTTCCACTGTTTTAATAAAGAAGTATGTTTGGGACCTCGAGTGAGTGAGGTCAGGTGAGAAGACAATTTTTGGTTTTTTATAAGGTCCTGTGCTTCACACTTCGTTGTACCACACGGTGTCGGACATGACACTTTGATGCCTTTTGTATGAAAATTAATTATCTGATTTAATATTAATGATGTGTTTTGAAGAAACCATTAGAAGTTGCAGTAGCGCTTGGTACCGGTCCAATTGATATTTCTTTCGATCAAAATTATATGGCTAAAGCTAATGACGACATCCGAGTGCTGCTTAGTACAAAAGGTATGAAGTCTCGTCCGCCCGCGTGCTACTTACCTAAGTTAATTATAGTGAAACTGTTTTATATTGCTGACCCTTGACTCATTAGATATTGTGATATTGGCAGAGAATGTATACTGTTGTAAATGTTACTATATTTATTGGCGGGCGTCGGTCGTCGCGCCGCGGCCGACTAATACAGACTTACTTTATATACAGGCTTTTTATTTATCACACCTATTGTAAACATTCCAAAATGAAAATTTGTTTCAACGAGTTGGCTTAGGCCGTATGAAGATTGATTTCTTTATTTCAGCGGAGAATCTCGTTGTTCTGGTGTTCTTGTGGTAGTTTAGCATTACACTTTTTAGGGACAAAGCAGAAATAATTACCAGAAATGATTTTGTAAAAATATTCATTTATTATATACAACATTGTATCTAGCCGCACACAATAGCTTGACGCCCTAACATACACGGCGGACTTAGTGCGGTCCGGCGACTTCCAACAGCCGGCCCGTGGGAATGTGCGTGCACATTAAACATTACAAATAAAAATTCAAAAAATATGTACTTTTTACATAAAATGTAATACAAGTTAAAACATATATTATTTTACATTAATAATTCGCAATCACTATATGTTATAGTCAATTAAAAATATAAACTCGCACATTCCCCGCTAGTAATACCTGCCACGTGGCTTGAGCCAGATACACTTTAATTTTCCTATGTATTCCCGAGCTCGTGAGCATCAAGCTCAGGAACAAAGCTGCCGGCGGGCCGCCGCGGCGCCGTCGCCCCTCGAAAATCATGATTCGAAAAATGAGTTCAATATCTTATCTTCCGTCGAGAATTTCAGTTTCTAATGAAGAAACACTCGCGATGGTTAGAAGTACCAGTAGAGTACGAGGTAAACTATCACCAAAACATAACTTAAGAATAATTAATAAGGTATATATCTAATGATAATGTTATTATATAATATCTAATAAAATCCCAGCCCTCCGAGCTGACGTTGGTTTATAATAACAAAATTGTTATGAGAGGACCATGAACTGAAGTAATGAAGACTGAAAAATGTTGATCAAATTATTAGAACAATCATGAGCTCCCAATGAGCGGGGGGCGGGGGGCGATGGCGGGGGGTCGGCCCTGGGGCGCGTGCGCTGCACTTAATTACTTTGAGTGAGCGTGTCGCCTTCGTCGCGCTGTTTACAGTACTAACGTTACGAAGCTCTAGTATAATAGAGAGTAGGAGGCGAACGACGACACAGTACATAGACAGATATAGTACATAGACAATACTCTCACACATGCGCCGATGCATACATACTGTCGATCTTAACCAACTATCACATTGCGTACGAGATGCGCCCGCGCCGACACACATATATACTACACTAGGTTTATAACACACTGCTTATGTACTATAATTTGATATTCACATAGATTGTAATTTAATGTAAGTGAAATCAGCGTCATTCTTGAACGACGTCGAGGGCATCATTAAATGGTGTGAGGACGCGGGCGCGGCGCGGGCGGCCTCCGACCCTGACCCTGGGCGAGCATGATGCTGAATTTATAGTATGCAGAATGTCCATTAAAATTGTATATCACATATTTTCCAACTTAAAAATAAAAATTTGTATAAAATTAAATGGCACCATTTCGTTTATAAACGCCGATCAGTGTGCTAATGATGGAGTACGTCCGCGGCGGACCCTGCAAGGTAGGACACCGCGGGACTCCTCCGGTCAGGCGGACCGTCCGCACCACTCGAGTTGCTTCACCCGGTCTCTGTCCCGGCCGGAACTGTCTCAAGTACTTTACACTGTTTCTGTCGGCATCAATTTACATCAACGTAAATTGTCAAGTCAACTCCGGGCTCCGGTCCGCGTCGGGACAGCGACGGGCTGTGTCTCTATTATAATTAATATAACAAATTCTAGTTTACAAAATATTTACAAGCGGCGGCGCCGCGCGCGCGAGTGCCTCGTGCTCGGGCTCCGGCTCGGGCTCGTGCTCGGGCTCCGGCTCGGGCTCGGGCTCGGGCTCCGGCTCCGGCTCGGGCTCAGCCTCCGGCGGTCATCTCATTAATACACAATTATGCTCAACAATAAATTATATAGGTACTGATCTGTACTGTCTTGTCATTATGCGCTTTTTGTCATATTTTAAAATTACATCAAAACTGAAGTGCCAATAATATGACACGCATTTGAATAATTAATGATTTCATTTGAATGAATATAATTATTTTTTACAATAACAAAATAAAAACTCAAGAATTAAACATGTTCGTGACAGAATGTTTTATATTTTTCAAACACACAAGGTCACAGCTTTCTCAGTATATGTCTCTCTCTAGCCCACTCAGCGAACCAATAACAACGGAATGTCAGATGTATGGCGGCCAGAGACACCCGCGCGCCCGTATTAATCTAACCTTTACAATATTTTTGAATTCATTTACAATTTTTCGTATTTTTATAGCGCCGACCGAGCCGGGCGATTTTGAAGTTTTAACATTATTTTTTTGTTATTTGTACAACACGCGATGTCGTGAGCCAGTAACGGACGACGCCCTCCACTATAAGAGACTGTTGATAACAACGCTCTATTTTATAGGATTAAATAATAAAAACACATTTGGTTATTTGTTGGATTACCCCACCCGTTAATACTTATATAGAAGTAGTAGCCGGAGCACTACAGTGACAACAGCCTTCTATCAACGTATGTGCTCCTGGTAGTACTCAAACAGAATATGCCAATAATTATAGTGGTATAGATGGTGGATGTAGCCAAGAGGGGAGCGTCGGCTGTTACCGTCGGGCGTGGTGCCTGCTGGTGGTCGGGTGTGGTCGGGAGTGGTCGGTCGCGGTCGGGCGCTAGTCGTCGGCGGCGCGCATGGGCGGGAAGTGCCTCGGGTCGCGCAGGTCGTAGGGCCCGCGGGGGGGCTCGCCCTCGAGCGCGGCGCCCAGCTCGCCGGCACGGTCAGACTCTGCGCACACGCACACACGCACACACGGTACGTCACACACACGGCTCACACCACCACAACATGGCTGCTACGGTCTTGACGGGTATCGACCCTTACACTGTACACTGTACACTGTAGACAGCCGGTTGTGGATATCTTTGAGACGCGAGAAAACGTGCGGACACCCGGGCCGAGCCTCGACGATGTCAGGAGAATGAATGAATGAACTAACCACAAATATGATGGTCATATTTGTTTCAATATTTATAATCAATATTATAATAGATGAAGTTACACCGTCCCGGGCGTGCACACGTTTAAACAAAAGCTTACAAGACAAGTATCATTACATTCTGCCGTAACATTGACAGCGGCCAGCATGCGGTCCGTCGACGGTGATGATCGAACAATTATTGATTTAAGAGGTGCATCATGTTACGGCGTTAGCGAGCAATGGACGCGACGTAACCGTGGCCTTGTGATAGAAACTAATTCATATTCAATTTATGACTAAATCAAAACAACTAAGATATTACAGACAATTAACTTTTAATTCGTCATTATAACATATTTCTTTGATACGTTACAGCAAAATGCGTGAGTAGTAAGTCAAAAAGGTCGAGAAGCGGCAAAATAAAATTAATTAAACACAAACCAAAGGCCATGCTCCGCTGTACGCGCTGTGTGTCAGTGACGTTACTGTCGCCTGTAATGTCGACGTGTTGCGGCGTTCGTAGACCACGCCCAGTCAGCGTACAACGGGCACAGTTAATCATTTATTTACAATAAAAAAGATCAATAAAATACGCCCTACGGTACAGTTCAATTATTGATCGGTTCAGGACACAATGCTTAGTAAGTTGATCGTGCACAATGTTGAAATAGTAATTCGACATTGCGACAACTGATCGCCAGGTAACTTGTGACCGAGGACTACATTGTAGGAGTGGCCGCGTACGAGGGGATGTTGTACCATTGGTCTGGTGTGATACTATTGTGTTATATCATATATGTGCTCCAGTTATATCTTGTGAAATGGTCCATTATTAATTTTAATAAAATTTTGTGTTAAAGATGCTTTGTTTTATCTCACTACCCACATTATTAGTACATTCGTGCGGTCTAAATAGACAGCGGATGAGTGAGTGGACGATACTCCATTCACAAACATTCAAAGCTCCCACGTGTTATTGCAAAGCAAGACGGACAATGTGAAACGGAAACAGCCTTTCGAATATTATTGAATACGGTTATATTAATATGAAGTTAGAGTGAGAGCGCCGATGTCACATCACCGTGTCTGTTTAGATCGCAGCAGCTACTAACATAAAACTGATATAATTAATCGATCTGAAATTTAAGACTTGACCAGTGTTGAAGCACCTATAAAATTTGATCGGATTTGGAAAAAACAATAAACTATTGAATTGTATTTCACCGGATTATTTGGAATGGCAACTGAGGAATAAAATATAAGAGAGCCGGAAGGGAGTGGTGTAATTATGAATTTATCGGACGTAGGAATACAGTTTCAAGAGGCTTAATAGTGTCAGCGTGTGCATTTCTCTCGAATAGTAGGTTCGATGACAGAACTTGCTCCGTGACTAGTTAATAGGGCACTCGAACAAAGCGGTTAGCTTAGCAACTAAACCCAATGACTGGTCGAGGACACGCGACTCAAGGTCGTCCTGCGGGACCTTCTTGTTCAGACATAGATGATGGCGCTAGTGTGATGTGTGTGAACGCGTTCTCCATTCTATTTGGTAACTGTTTCATTAGTTAGTATTTAAGTATTCTAAGAATTCCAGATTCTTATTGCCAATCCGTCTACGAAAAGGGAATTTTAATTATTCATTTGACTTGACACTTCCTATGTAGCTATCAATTCTGATTAAAATATTCGACCTTTGAGGTTCAGTTGCCAAGTGGATTGGTGGTCGCGTTGTGTTCTGTCGCGTCAAGACACGTGTAACGAAATGGCCAGTCTCCATGCGCCTGCGCAGATTTTTTGACATTTACATATAATTACACGCGTTGCGTCAACGCAGTAAATGGTAAACATTACATGTATCTGGACGCAGCACTATGTTATACCTGAGTTTACACAGTGTGAGCGTTCTGAGACGATGGTATCTGATCAGAGCATCAGTGAACCATTGAAATTATATAGGTATAGAGGCTTAACCCCTACATAACAGAGGCGAGAAAGAACGCGTACAGACAATGCCAAATATAATATATTTACAATGGGTATTAAATATCGCCGTCCGTACGTGTCTGTGTTTGTATGTTACTATTATGTCAATTTTATCGCGTCGTCTCGACAACCGGTAAACTCGGTTTTAAGGTCATAGCTCACTTAAAGGGCATCGCTCAATATAGCTCCGGAATGTGGATCTTAATACGCGGCGTTTAGATACAATTTACGAAGTTTTCTTGCTTTCTGCTATTATTGTATTATAGCTTCAATTTCAAATGTATTTTAGGTGCTTTTTAAAACCGACATTTTTCGTTACATTCAGGAAGAAAATTGAACACATTTTTAAGTGTCAAGTTTATGAAATTTTGTACTGATTTAATAAAACATTTGTCATACTCGTAATTATTTTGCTTGTCGGCATTGAAGTTAGACCGTGTATACATCAGACCAGGCCCAGTGTTAAGCGTATGCCATGACCCCGTGCGTGTACAGTGTTGGGGCGGTGTGGGCAGTGGTGGGGGCGGGGGGCGGGGGCGGGGGGCAGGGTGGGGGTGTACCTGTCATCAGCGAGTGGTCCCGGCCCCGCAGCGCGGCCGCGTAACTGTTGGTGGCCGCCGCTGGACCGGCAACAATAGCGTTAGTCATCGCCGCTGTCGACTGACACTGGACGCCTGACCCCGCCGGCGGATGTCGCGACTATTTCACTTCATCGCTATTTCTTAAGGATCGCGGCTCCCTCGGTTGCGGCCAAGAGCGTTATATTTACGCGGGAAATTTAATGTTGACTTGCAGTCGAATTTTTGTTTATTTATTTTTGACTAATTTTTCAATAAAAAATTAAGTATTTTTCTAGTTTATAAAATATATTTATGTCTCCAGGCTGACCGAAAATTACGAGGTTGACAATCCTTTGTTGCGTGGCCAGTAGGAATTTATCGAGTTTAACAAAGAGGTGATATAAAAAAGACGTCAAAAATAACAATTATATTGCGCCTTAGAAATAACGATTTTGGGAAATTGTCCTAACATATCAGTACCGGCGACCGTGACGTACGGGCGAGCGGCCGACGACGTCCACGTACAAAAGGGGGGTATTGAAACAGAACAAATCGTGAAATAGGTCGAAGCACATGGATGATTCGTTTACGAGTCAAGTGACATGAGTCGGGGAACAAGAAGAAGAAGATTGAGGGGGGGGAGGAGTTTGAATGTGGTATAGGGGGGTGGGGGAGGTCAGGCGAGAGCGATGTCCGGCGAGTGACGGGCCGACGCGGGCGATGGCGCCCGGACGAGCCGCCGCGCCGATTTAGTGTTTGGCGAAGTTTATATAGATCATCAATATGTTAAGCATGAGATAACTCAATCCTTAGTACCGGTGTATTCTAATTTAATGATAATTTTTTATATTTATTTTGGTTATAGTATTGTAAAGTAATAAATAACTTTAAAAGCAATTCATTTTTGTTCGTTCGGGCTACATGTAATAACATAACTAACATTTCATTTATGAATTAATTAAGGTATAATTATACGTTATGACATTATATATATTATTTATTCATAACGGGGTAGCTCTCGATCTCCATCTCTTATCATTGTAAGAATTGCATAGTGATTTAGTGTGCTAAACTAAGGGCTAGTTACCAGTAGAGGCGGGCGCGGGCGCAGCGGAGGCGGCGGCGGAGGCGGAGGCGGGCGCGGGCAGCAGGTGGTGCTGCCGCAGCAGGGCGCAGTCCCCGCCGCCGAGCGCGTCCAGCGCGTACACCAGCAGCACGCCCGCCGACGTCGCCACCAGCAGCCGCGGGGCGCGCGACACGCTGCAGCACACACAGACACAGTCACACACAGACACAGTCACATACAGACACAGTCACATACAGATACAGTCACACACAGACACAGACACAGACACATACAGACACAGTCACACACAGACACAGACACAGACACAGACACAGACACATACAGACACAGTCACACACGGACACAGTCACACACAGACAGTCACATACAGACACAGTCACACACGGACACAGTCACACACAGACACAGTCACATACAGACACAGACACAGTCACATACAGACACAGTCACACACAGACACAGACACAGACACATACAGACACAGTCACACACGGACACAGTCACACACA
This sequence comes from Acentria ephemerella, assembly GCA_943193645.1. Classification (NCBI taxonomy): domain Eukaryota; kingdom Metazoa; phylum Arthropoda; class Insecta; order Lepidoptera; family Crambidae; genus Acentria; species Acentria ephemerella. The sequence continues at coordinate 281,146 of OW971886.1, read as the reverse complement.
GACAGTCACATACAGACACAGTCACACACGGACACAGTCACACACAGACAGTCACATACAGACACAGTCACACACAGACAGTCACATACAGACACAGTCACACACAGACACAGTCACACACAGACACAGTCACATACAGACACAGTCACATACAGACACAGTCACACACAGACACAGACACAGACACATACAGACACAGTCACACACAGACACAGACACAGACACAGACACAGACACATACAGACACAGTCACACACGGACACAGTCACACACAGACAGTCACATACAGACACAGTCACACACGGACACAGTCACACACAGACACAGTCACATACAGACACAGACACAGTCACATACAGACACAGTCACACACAGACACAGACACAGACACATACAGACACAGTCACACACGGACACAGTCACACACAGACAGTCACATACAGACACAGTCACACACGGACACAGTCACACACAGACAGTCACATACAGACACAGTCACACACAGACAGTCACATACAGACACAGTCACACACAGACACAGTCACACACGGACACAGTCACATACAGACAGTCACATACAGACACAGTCACACACGGACACAGTCACACACAGACAGTCAAATACAGACACAGTCACACACGGACACAGTCACACACAGACAGTCACATACAGACACAGTCACACACAGACAGTCACATACAGACACAGTCACACACGGACACAGTCACACACAGACAGTCACATACAGACACAGTCACACACGGACACAGTCACACACAGACAGTCACACACAGACAGTCACATACAGACACAGTCACACACAGACAGTCACATACAGACACGGACACAGGCACAGTATGTATCTGAGATCCAACATTTGTGAATATACTACAATCACCCAAAAGAAAAGAAACGTTTCAAACTCACACATACATTTTTTTAATACTAATCGACAATCTTTCAGACCCTAAACAATATAACATACACTTGTAAATCTGAACTGTTCCTACTTTAAAGGAAACTGATGTTTATATACTTGTAAGAAATTTGTCGGCATTTTTATTTTTAATTAAACGTTGCATAAATTATAGGAATGCAACCTTGCCCTTGATGAATTGTTCCATGTCTTAGTCGCGCCATAAATTAAGGACAGACCACCTTTTATAGACTAGAAGGTTATGTTAGATGGTATTGATGATAATTTTCCTGTTATCAACAATATAATAATAATCGGCAGCAGTCTCAGCAAATATTAAGTATTTTAAGAAAACAATATTAAATAGTGAAAACACTGGATCATTTTAAGTAGAACAAATGTTTGTACTAAAGTATGGTAACTACAGTTTTAAAATGTTTAGTTAGGAAATTTACTAAATCGCCTCACTTAAGTTGTCTATGTTTATATTTTTTGATATCCACATAGTTTTTATTACCACATTATAGATACAAGATATCGGAAAAATGTAAAATATTAAAAATGTACAGATTACCTGTGAAAGTGTTACCAAGTTTAAAAAATTAGGTGGAATAAAAATATAAAGGAACAACTTAGTCGTAGTTTTTTTTAATGCAGGTATCTATCGTAATAACTTGCACATTAGGGCGTCACAATGACATTCCACTTCGTAGTGCGTCGCAGTTCACTCGTCAATGACGTACGAAGTTTTCAAAGGAGAAGAGTGTACATTGATAAACTTGTGATGAAAGAGTAAACGAGTCCAACGTACTTGGTGACGGCGACGACGGCGCGGGCGGCGCGCGCCGGCAGCCGGGCGGCGGCGAAGGCGCGGCCCTGAGACAGCACGTCGGCCACGTGCGCCGGCAGCAGGCCCGCGCCCGCCGACACCGCCTGCGCCAGCCAGCCCATCCAGCCCGCCGCGCCCGCCTCGCCCTCGCCCCCGCCCGCGCCCGCGCCCCCGCCGGCGCCGGCGCCCTCCTCGCCGCCCGCCTCGCCCTCTCCCGCCCCGCCTGCGCCGACCACCCCGCCTGCACATTACGACACATGTCCACACGTCTGCGTCGCGCAAAGATAGTATGCCGTAGGATACGCCTTATTAACGAATATAAAAGTGTCTGCCTAATTTATATTTTTTTGGTCAGCCATCTCATGAAAATAGCTTCATTCAGATTAAATTACCATATACACAACAGCCAACTCTGCTAAACTACTATAAAACGGCATTACATCAAAATTTAATACTTTAAAAAATTAATTAATAATAACAAACATGTGACCTGAGTACCTTAAAATGCTCCGCATTTGTTGGATACATAAAGGAATTGTCAAAAATCGTCAACTTGTCAGTCGTTAACTTTCAATATTATTTTTTGTATAAAACGGCAAACGACTCCACACTGCTTAACTCTAAACAATACGGATACTCCATAAGCGAGAGTTTAATTAAGCCTTTCTATTCAACTAGTCAAAAGTCCAAAACATCTTTATTTAAATAGACTCATTTACTAAGTTTTTTTAAATCGTCATAACAGGGAATATATATGAGAAAACGAGCAAATGTAATTAAAGGTAATAGTGATAACTTTAAATGGGTATCAACCGGGCATTTATAAATTGTCCCAGTTATAGAATTTAAATATGTGATCTAAATAAATGATCAACATCTGCCTCGGACGGCTGACTGACGTTAGCAAACAGTCGGACGGACCTGCGCCGTCGGAGGCGGCGGCGCCGTCCTGCAGCCGGAACACGTGCACGGTCTCGGTGTTGGAGGTGGCGGCCAGGAAGGCGCCGCACGCGCTGAAGGCCAGGCAGGCGATGGACACGCAGCGCTTGACGCCGCGCCGGAACTCGTAGAGGCGCGTGCGCTCGGGCACCGCGAACACGCGGATCACCGTGCCGCGCTCCGACGCCGTGGCCAGCCGCCGGCCGCACATCGACCACGCCAGCGCCGCCAGCGGGCTGTCGTGCGCGCTGATCACGCACTTCGCGTTCTGAACACACACACACACACACACACGTTTTGTTATCACAACTCGAGCGACGTTTACACGCTGTGTGATTGACATGACCCCTTGTTTCTGGGCGGAACGACGTGACGACGGTATATAATATTCAGAGCAGAGGCCGTTATGGTCCTAGCATTATTTGAGATTAACCATTTATAATGTATTTCATTAAAAGCAAATATTAGAGCTCACTTTGGACGAGCACACTGACTTAACGTTGAGCTTTAGAGTACAGCCTCAATGAGAGCTATTAAAAAAAACAATTTTAAACAACTTTGATGATAATAATGAAAAAGTCGTATGCACACTGTTTATGACCTTTAAACTTCTGACACAGTCGATCGTTGATCTAGGCGCAGTTGCGACCGAGAGGATAGTAGAGAGTGATGTTACTGACCAGATGCACGGCGTCAAAGATCTGCACCTCCCCCACGGCGCTGGAGCCGGGGTAGGCGACGTAGCAGTGGTCCACGCAGGGCGACAGGGCGCACAGCCCGCGCGGGTTGGGCGGCGTGTCGCGGATCGTGTGCAGGATCTTCATGTCGCGGATGTTGTGGATGTGCAACGACTCCTCCAGGCACACGATCAGCCGCTGCCGACCCACAGACAGACAGACGTTACACCATACATTCAAATTGCGATATTCTAAATCCGATGCTTCGTTATAAATCGAAATCCTACAGTTGATAGTTTCTAAATCAATTTACTTCAAAAATTGTCATAATCCCGTTTGTATTTTATAGACTCTGTATTAGGCTCTCTGATCTGCGAGCAGCCCGAATATGATTTTGTTGAAATAGAAGAAAGCCATTATTAGAATTCATTTCAGATGTAATGTGATATAAATACACGGACTCTATTGCAAGCTGGACACTCACCGATCGGTTCAGCTTCACCGCCAGAATAGTGTTGCTGTAGCTATAGTTACATATTTCTGTTCCCTTCTTGTAATGGCACACTATCAGCTTCCTGGAATAAAGAACCATGCAACATTGAATACATCAAATATACACCATTTGGAAAGCGGGAAGGAAATCCTGTGAGAACTCAAGATGTGTCAAATCTGTGAACTAAGACAGATTGTGTAAGAGCGCCAGCGGGCCGGTTGTTTAGAAACGACAAGCGGTTTCTATTTTATTTAATTCTACCCACTCGGTAATGGAATAATGTTTATGTTTGGAAGCCCCGGGTTCGAATCCCTTAAATGTGTATGAAAAGTCATCGATATTTGCATGTTTATTTAGTATATTTCTGATATTTGTATACATTTTACTATCTAAATTTCTCCGTTAGTATAGTATCTATCCATAGCACAAACTCTCTACATAACAGGAGTGAGAGATATAACATGATATAGTTGAAGACAATTAGGGATGAATTAATACTTTTACCAACAATAACAACATAGACTAAACAACTATCTTTCTCGATCATTTCAAAATGGCGTGCCCGTGCCCTACGACCATCGTGATCATTTTAACCTGCATTGCACATGCGCTACTTACTTACATTGGTGCATTCGATTAATAAAATAATATATTTCTGGTCGTTTGTATATTCGAGGTTATTTCAAAAATTGAAATGAATCCAAATAGTTTAAAGGCGGATGTTCTGCCGCAAGAAGCAGCCAACTTCTGAAACTATATCATGATCATAATAAGACTCATGCATTAGTGAGTAGGTTACTATAGAAAACTGTCTGTTTTTCACCGTTTACAAGCGACCGAGCAAGTCATATTATCTCCATAGAAACACTTACCTACACGTACCTACTTAGTGCACAAATTATTGAGAAATTTGGTGCATACGTCATTTGAAGACTAAAGTTTAACTATTTCCACGGAAATCTTACGAAATACAATGTACTTGGAAAATGTTATCTTGTTTATAGGAAAAGATGTACAGTGAAATCATTGATAACATGTTAATATCTATCTTCTGAAATTCATAAACCAATTTTACCAAAACCAAAAATAATGGGCATTTAATTATCGGAGGTACTTTGACCAATTTAGTGTGGTTCTTTATTCAGATGGCATAGAAGTATTTCCTCGGAAAAGTCCAACACACAGGCAGTGGCGCGAGCTGAAGAAAATTATGTATAATTGTGATCCGATGACCTTCTTGAGGATGCATCACCGTATAGGTTTTCCTAACGCTGTGTAGCTGTACTGTCACCGTCGACCACCGGCCGACGCTCTGGCTACGGTCGGTGGTGACGCGCGACCTTAGCTGCCGACACTTCGGTGCTTGTTCATTGTTCTAATTATAGTGTTGCGTATTTCTGTCGCGTCCCGCGCCACGGACGTGAACTTGGCCGCGCTCTCACCGCTTACACAACGGCCGCCCTCGCGCCACGACCACGACCACCGATGGGCAAACATTGCTGTACAACACCGTTGCGCTTTGTTTGTTATACTTAAATAACGGCCCGCAGTCAATGCGATTTAACAATAACATTTAGTTAATTGCATCAATGACGAAATATTAATATGGTAATATCGTTTGTTATCTAACAGCCTATTTTCACAACAAACATTGCACTGTACATATATTGACTAAAACGCAGTTTGCACGTGTAACGTGACGTGACTCACACACACAGTTAACTGTCACATAAAATTACAAGTTTATTCATAACTACAATAAAAAAAAGTTTAAGAGAAAACAATACTGGACATTTAAAATCATTAATAAATTAATGCGGTTTTACTAATGTATAAACCTCTCAATGAATAGTTTGTTATAGTATATATGATAAGGGGAGACGTCGTGCTGAGCATATTCATAAAATCTTCAATCATCTGAAACTCGTTATTGTTAGAAACAAAACATAATTTTAACTATAATACGTGGTTGTGAGTAAGGTCGTTACTTATTATTAAATGCATACTCTTTAGGAACATCACATTATATTGAGCAGAGCACCTTTTTGTTGAGCTATTCAAAAGGTATCACTTAAGCTAGTAATAGTAATTTCTATGGTGTTTTCTTGTTCTTTGGTGATAAAGTCGACTTTTTGTTATTGTTAACTGTAGGTACTGTATAAGGCCGCAAATGGAAGTGAGGTACCCGGATTCTTCAACCAAATTTTTTGTATAAAAAGACGGGCAATCTTACGGGATTTTTCAATAAACATTGTTTTGTTAAATTTTGTATATTCATAAAAACCAACTTCTTTGTTTAGAGGAGGGACAAAAGATACCTAGCTCATTGTCGGAGCGGACTGTGGGGAATTTTAAATATGAATTTAAGAAAGCAATGGCTAGAGAGGCAGGTATTATTTTTTTACACGACAGTCGTACTTATCAAGTAACTAAGTAATTGAATGCGTCACAGACTGGACACGTTGCTACGTTCCTTAACTAAAAACGGTTCTTTTGTTACATATTAATCGCAACGTTTGTATAAACCATTGTTAAAACTATACATAACTGGACAAAAGCTATGTGTGCGCAGTTCTTTACATAACGATGACGTCACAATTTCGCGTTATTGACTGATTGCGTTTGCGCAGCTCGTTATTACTCTATAATAAAATATTTCTTTAATTAAAACTCATTTGTGCTTCAAGCTACGTCACCGGGATCACTGATAGTTGTACCATTTAAATAATAATTAGTAGTAAATGGTAACATCAGTTTATTGTTATCTTGTCATTCAAGTTGCTACTTCTATAACGCCAATCAATAATTACTTCAAATAATACCTTTGTTTTTGTCTATATTCTTTGCACTAAGAATGCCCTTTGTATGCACTTTTCGTTTCCTTTCCTTCCCTTTTTGTTAATTTTATCATTGCTATAAGAGTCAATCATGCCCACATTATCTCTGCTCAAAGTGTTCTGTTGTTGCTTAAAAAAGGAACTCAAAAGTGTCTTCAATGATTTTCAGTTCTCTTAACTGGTCAAAAGAAGATTAATATATTGCACTTAACTCTTGTTAATATCAAAGCATTTATAATTTCAAAATTATCTACATGAATTACCTATTTTATCAGTAATCTGTTTGAAAATGTTTGTCATAATAATAACAAAGAAAGATACTATGACTAAACTTTCAATGACATCTTATCTCATATGTTTGAGGACGCCACCCGTTTTCTAGGCCAGTGCCAAGCAGTCTCCACTGAATATTTAAGATATGTAATATTTTTTAAGAGCTTGAAATAATTTATTCTTCAATTATAATTAAATTGTATTAATTGGACTATGTAACATAAAAAGAATTATTCAATTTGATTCACTAGATTAGCACATACAAGCAAACCAACAAACTGAAGAGCTTTATAAGATTACTTTAAATAACATTAGCATGAACAATGTTTCAGTTAACAAAACAGTTTAAAATTACATTTTATACAATTAAAATACCTGGGAGCTGAAACTGTGACAATAGCCACAAGGGAGCTGCTGAAGAGGCGATCCACGAGGCAGGTGTCTTGCCCTGAGCGGCTTGCGTAGATCTCCTCGATGCCATCATCGGGGGTCAAAGCAAACAAGTGATACCCACTGCTGCTGCCAGCCACTAAGGAACTGCAATTGTAACAGTTGTTGTTGTAGTATCCTTACAAATGGTTCAAAAATTTTATTTATTCATTGTTTTTAAATTATTTTTATTCATAGAAGGGTACTGATTTTGCATCAGACTTTTTAAATCATGACTTAGGAAAAATTCATTACTATGTATAAAAAAATAGTACCCTTTGAAGCACTTGCATAGCAGACATGGCAGGTTTTTTTGTGTGAGCCCATTGACAAGCTGATATGGCTCAAATGGCTAAATAGATGCTTAATAGTTGTGTGTTTGTGTATTGTCTTATTAACGTAATGATTAAATAAGTAAATAAAAAATACCCTTACTAATTAATTAAATTATTACATTAAAATTGAATCGATTAAAATTGAACTGAATTCTTAACATAGTCTTTGTCTTAGTAACTGTTTTGTGTTAATGAGTACATTATTTTATCTGGGATGTACCCAAAAAACATTATGGATATTCTATTGTTGAAGAGCATAGGGAAGTCTGGCTGAAATTCTTTATATGTGACAACGCTGCAGATGTGATGTGAAAGTGTTTATTTTATTTTATGATTTGATGCAATAAGTTTATAATATTGCAAATAAGGACAGTGTTCATACAATAGCTGTTTTATGGAATCGGTCTTGGCCTCGAAGGATATGAATCCTATCATAAACAAAGGAACTATTGCAAAAATCATGTGTTTGTATTATGTGGGCGCCATGTTTGTTTACGACAGCTGTTGGATATGCAGCAAAGCGCGTTCAAGGATTGTGCGATGTTACGAAACGGCTGGCATTGGCGTATTGCATCATTTCACCAGCGACTCAACTCCTGTTGTTGCAACTTGCAACTAACGCTGATTCGACACATTAGTTATATGCTTGCTCATCGTTTATGGACATTTTAAGATCCAGCTGTTTGAGTCTTAACCATTAGTAATCGTAAAGACCTTCAAATGCTGCGCCTAGCTATTAATGTATTAATGAAATCATTTATATATTTAGCTACTTACGTGCAGTCTTGATTAAATTGAACGAATATTCCTCCTGCATTTGTTCCCTCAGTGTTTTGACCTCCTCCTAAACTCATTGGAGCGTTCCAAAAAAAACGGTTTGTCCTAAAACTTTATACTATATACGACATACGCACTAAGAAAATAAATATTTCAGCACAAAATTTTAATCACTTCGATTTAGTTAATATTAAAATCAATTATTCGTCACAAGTAGATTTTTGACACAAAGAACGACCTTGCTACTAAAAACAAGCCCCCTCCCGCACAACACAAATCGCACACAAAACACTTCCTTCGCCTTGTTCAATGATACGCTTCATAGACTATGGAACGGAATGTCAAATCATGGCCTGAAAAATTCGCGTATTCGTACGTACGATATGACACGACTTTTATTTCTTTAAAATGTTCTTAGTTGTTTTAAACTTATAAAATATATTTAATTTTTTGACTAGAAAAAATACATTTGAAGGTTATATACAACCACGATTTGTTTTAATAAAGACATTTACATTATAAAAATTGAAGTCTTGATTAAGTTTACAGCATATAGAGTCGAAATTATTTTCAGACCTTACTTCTAATAAAAAATATGCCCTTAAATGGATTTTAGTGTAGTATAATTATTAACAAAAACAAATATTTATTTCTCGGTATTATAATACTTTAAACAATTGAAGTCTTAATTCTTTTTGTGTAAGCGACCCAATTTGATGCGTAATGCAATGAACGGTTGCTTCACTCCTATTGGCTGTTATTGAATTGACACTTGCTCTATAATGTTTCATTGGTTAACATCGTTTCTGTTCGGATACTTTGTACATTATGGTATTAATTGTAGATAAAATAAAAAAGGATTTTTTTATATTTAAAGATATAAATTCTATGTATAAATCAACAAATAAATAATATTATTGAGTATATATAGTAGGTAAATACTTTTACACTATCATTGGATGTAAATTATACATCAACGGGGTGACACTTTTGACAATTTGACAGCTAACAGCTGTTTGTATATGTTGTTTTTTTTGGATCTTGCACGTGTCTTTGTTTAATGGTTAGTTTCAATTAAATTTTATGAGAATAATTTGAATGTTAGAGAATAAAAAACATTGTTCTTAGCACAAATTTGATTTCTTCAAAGTACTGTATACATTTTAACGTCCAATGGGTCGTAAAATACCAGCAAAGAAGCACAGAGGAGTAAAAGATCCCCTAGCCCAGCAAGCTAAACGTTTACAGAGGTATTATATTGATATTCATTACATATAAAATTACAGAAAATATTTAGATCAATTAGCTAATTTATACTTTTCGATTTCCAGCTTAAAAGGAAAAATAAACGCTCCACCTAAGGACCCGGATGAGCAACCTGTACCTCAGTCCTTAACAAGATTGTTCAGCTTTCAAAATAAAAAAAGTAGTAATAAAGAAAAAAAGAAAAAAGACAAACACATGCATGATAAAAGTGTTGCAAGTAAGGCCTTTATTTAGTTTAAAGATCTTAATTTACTTTGATTATTATTAACTCACTCTCTTTTATTAATTTACATTTGTTTCCTTTAGAGGGTTCACAAGGAAATAAAAATGCCCATAATCCATTATCTCGAATGCGAAGGCTTCCTGGGGAATCAGGTCGAAGCTTTTCACTTCGGATTAATGGGGCTATTCGTGCACTTAATGATCCTGATGAGCAATTGCAGTATCCTGTGAGTATCATGAATCAAATAAGTAAGAAGATATTAAGATAAGTGATTTACTTATTTATATATTTAATATTACTTAATGGTATCTATCAGCTGTATAAAAGTATAGAAATAATATGGATATAATGAATACCTTAATATATCTGCTCATATTTGTTTTTAATTCGGTATTTTTAAATATTAACTTTTACACTATTACGGCATAGATTTTTGACTGGTGAAACCTGTCAAGCCATATCCAGAAACAATATATAAAAACCAATTTTTACGAGTTGGTGATTTAAGACAATAACATACTTCATTGAGGTCCTTAATGTGTAAAATAGCTACATATCAGGCACAACAAGCTACTAAAGGTTAAGGCTTTCAAATTATAAACCATCTTTATTTCTATGGCAGCTGTCTGATTCAGTGGTCAGGTTTTTGAACTCTGTACTTTAGTCTTAGTTATATTATGTCTTAATTATTTGGTTAGTTATTATGTTTCTAGTTGTATGATAGTTACTTATGGTTAGGGTACAGTCTATTAGTATTACATAATTGATTGGTAAGATTACATTTGGAAAATTAAGCATTATCAAACAAGTGGTGGTATCTTAACCCAAATGTCACATGTGTATAAATTACGATGATAATGAAGAATCAACTGACAAGTAGTAGTTAAAAGTCAATAGTTTTTAGGGTATTATTGGGGATACACTAATACTTTAAGGGGATCAATAGAACTGCTGCCTCATACACTTAAGTTGAGTACTTACTCAACGTAAGTGAATAAAAAAATTAAAAAACTTTTTCTTTAAGATTTAAATTGCAAAAATAATGTTTTTATTCACCTGTTTAAGAGTTCCCGCTCATTTCAAATGTGTAACCACAGCAAGACATAGAAGCCGAAGACGTGAAGGGCTTGCATATGGATGAGCTACGAGCGCGGCGTGAGCGCAAGCGGCGGCGTACACAGCAGCAACAGCAGCGGGAGCAACGAGCCTCCGGCGGCGACCGGGCCGGCGCCGGCGACACTCACGAGCCGCAGCAGCTCTCCAGGACACAGCGCTGGGCGCTTAAGCTGAAGGCCAAGAAGCTGAAACAAACTAAAGTACGTACAATTAAAATATAGTTTGCTTCCACCAAGGATTTTATTCTGATATTGGACAAGCTATGTGTGCACAGTATCAAATTGGTCTTGTGATGAGATGTTTATGATAAAAATGAAGAAAAAATAATATTATTTGGCAGGCCGGCGAGCCGCTGGAGGTTGTGTACGAGCGCGTAGCCTTCGGGGAGGTGGTGGACGCGCCGCCAACACTCAAATTCAAATCTAAGAAACCCGACAAGGAGAATGGTGCGCCACGGGTAATACCACTACACTTATATAATTATGATCATTAGAATATGACTGTTCCGAAAAAAGATCCGGCTCGTAGGACCAAAACACAGTGATGGGAGTAGCATAAGTTCAAGCATATTCGTATGTTTCATTAGGTTTTCAATATATCAGTTTGGACTAAAGTGGCCAAGCATATGATCGACTCGACTTATTTGTACTCAGAATTAAAGACCTTTAAAATTTTTCAGAATCAATTCAGAAATTATAACCAATAAAATTAAAATAAATTACAAATTAAATTATTATAATTATTCAAAATGTATCGAAATGTATCTGTCGACAATGTTTTCTTTTCACATAAACTTAAACTGTGTAATTTTTTTTTTGGTTCTTACTGCTTTAGACTTGGTTAAACTGTAAAAAAATTAAGTTAAACTGTATAACTTATTATTCGTGCAGCCGGGTTGTCGTGACTTGCTGCTGAACAAGTTGCTAGGGTCGGAGTCGTCGCGGTCGTCGCGGTCGTCGCGGTCGTCGCGGTCGTCGCGGTCGTCGCGGTCGTCGCGACCGGTGCCAGCGGCGGAGGCGCGTCGCCTCGAGCGCGCGCGGCAGGACGCCGTCGACGCGTATCGCGCGCACAAAGCCACTCTACGAAACAAAAACACGACGACATCTGTATAAATATATACCATAATAAACCTACCCTATACTGTTCTCAATAAAGCTGTGTTATTTATTTGTTATATTATTATCAAATAATTAGGGAAAATAAATTGATCGAAATTGAAATAGAATTTTTATTTTTATAATAGAGTCTTGCATGTTGCAAACAGCGGTTGAAAGATTTGCTATCAAATATTTACTGATAAAGTTCGTCATTATGTCCAAAGTTATGTGACTTAAATAAATGGCACTGTAGAGTCGACGCCTGTTAAATCTTTGGTGGCAATTGTGTTCTCGTACCACTTTTCCATTCATAGTTTGCATGGTTTTGTATAACTAACAGAATACATACATACTTTTCGTCTGTAAGTTTTTTTATATTAATATTTTTGTATAATATAATATACACACAATAACATACAAATAGCTGCCAACTTTACCACTGCATTTAGTTGTGATTTTTTGTGCATTTTCACTCTCATTATCATCTGTACGGAGTCCCAACTCCGGATTATTGGGAGACGAATACTAAGAACTTACAGAATATCTTTCATTTGATCTTCTGCAAGGTCTATGGGTTTGTTTATTTTAAAGGCTTTTTACAGTATTAAAAAAATATTGAACCAAATAAACCAAGTTTCAGAATTAATATAAGATCTTCGCTAAATAGCGTAGCAGATTTTTTTATCTCTTTATTCTATGGTAGTACGCTGTGTTGATGCGGTGAGTAGTACCATAGCTCATAGATGAAACATAGTTGGAACTTGGTTGTATTTTAAATGGAACGTCAGAAGTGTAAAAACCGATGACCGTGATGACAGAGCAATGAGTTTACAATCGTAAGTACAGGTACGTAGGTAAATACGAAACGGTACTATTTAGTCCAAGTTTGTAAAGTACAGAATGCGTATCTTACCTTACCAAACCAACTAACAATTCTAGCATTACGTATATCAAAACATTGTGATTGAGAATATATCATATCGTATCATTAGCCTCGACAGGGTCCATGTTTTAGGTTAGTATGTATTAATTTATACGTACCGAATAATTACTACTTATAAAATTATTAATTAATTATTGTTAAGGTATCAGTCTAATACTTAATACCTTTAGTTTCTAAAGTTAATTATCATAGAATAATGAAGTTCAAATACAGTTCAGTTCATTGGTCAGCTTTAGCCCTGTCAGTATGCCAGTGTACTAAAATGTATTCCAAGTTTCAGAAGCTGATCCTGTTTTGCTTCTTTTACTTGATTAATAATAATAATATAATGAGTTATTAATATATTAGAGTATGCCTTATTGTACACCGTACATTGTAAATACAGACAATTGTGCAGACGCTACATTGTACAAGGGCGGTCTTATTGCTAATTATCGATTGGACGAGTCCAAACAACCTTAAAACATTATTAACTTACCCTAATTACTTCCCCTAAGAATGAGCGCAGATCATATTACCATTTACATCACCGATTCTTGCACTATGCCTCAGCCAGTCTTGCACTAACTATCAACATCAAGTTATAAAGGTATATCAATAAAAGTGATTTTCTAAACTATCAATCCTCTATCAGTTAAGGTTTGTACGGCAGCACCGCCGTCCGAGGACAATCTGTCTGATAAGGAATTTGACCTGAAATTAACCAAAATATGGTGATATAGTTACATATAAGCGCATCGATTCGTGCGCGGGCGCAGAACAAGAGGCGTGCGCTCGGACACGGAGGCCGCCAAACAACGCAACATGCTCTTAAAGGTTCACTGATGAAAGCTTCTTTTCGATGATCAATGATGACTTGGCGACATTGCAAATATTAATTATTACTACAACAAGAAAACCTTACATAACTGGTTGCGATAACTTACTTTGATGAAATTTTAATAAAAGTGTCATCATTACCAGTAGTATGAAGACATCCCACGCGGTAGGAAACAGTTTCGGGAATATTACATCTCCCTGAAAAGGTTTATGATGATTCTATACAACGAGTGTCATATGGTGGTGGAAAGACATAGGTCGTTTGTAAATAATAAAAGCTCTCTCAAGTAACAAACGGGAATAGGAACCAAGAACATAAAATGGAACAAACAGAACTTTATACGAAAACTACGTTACTAATAAGGAATGGGGTACGGCCAGCAAAGTACTACGGGATCCCGGAATACTTGAACTAGACCTATTAGGGAGTTAATGCCCTGAAAATCTTGGGGTTGCATGTAACATCTGGACAATTTGAATATATCCCGATTTATTTGTACTCTAGGTAGTGACTTAGGTCTGTCACCAAGTTTTGTGGCGGGTTGGTGAAACAAAATTTGTAACCTTCTTCTTATCCGAGCTTTGGAAGGCATTTCTGGCAATTTAACACATTAAGTCAGCAAAGTGGTGTCATAGCCTAATGTACCATCACGAGATTTTCTTACGAAGACATGTTCCAGCAGTAGTACCTAAATAGGCTGTTGATGATAACTAAACTGAAAGTGTTTCGCGTGTAAGCCATGTTCGAAGTAACCTTTGTGATGAAATCAGCTTATAAAGCAAAGGTCAAAGTCAACCCATCTTTTCATATTAAAATTTTAACATTATAATCATCAATATAGTTTGCCGTTCTTCTGACGCCCCTTGCAGATCCCATCATCGTTCTATGCTCTAAATTCCTCAAAACTCTCGTGCCAAAATCTTCATTGACTTTTTCACTGTTCTAGCAGTCATTTTGTGGAACTCCCTACATTCTTTTTTGTTTCCCACTATATTTTTAGTTCTTTTTTTTTTGTCAAAAAGCGAATGGAATGAAGAGATTAGATACATTTTAAAATTTTATTACAAAAAAGTAAACAATGCAACGCCAGCCGCGACATAATTTTGTGACGTTTATGAACCTAATGCAGTGTCAGAAAGAATAGCACAAATTTGGTTTGATCATTTTCAATCCGGGAATTTTGATGTCAAAACTGCACCTCGCTCTGGTCGTCTTGTTACGGATAAAATGGACGCTATTTTTAAAAAGTGGAGCAAGATCGGCATATCAGCAGTTATGACATAGCTGAAGAAATGGGAATTGACCACAAAACAGTTTTGACCCATTTGAAAAAGCTGGGTACACAAAAAACCTCGATATTGGGGTGCCACACGAGCTCACTGAAAAAAACCTAATGAACCGTGTACTTATTTGCGATTCAATATTGAGACGTTGTTGAAAAGATTGATAACTGGTGATGAAAAGTGGATCACGTATGACAAGAACGTCCGAAAAAGGGCGTGTTCAAAGGTCGGTCAGGCTTCACAGACTGTGGTAAAACCTGGGCTAACTCACAATGCTGTGTTTATGGAGGGATTGGAAGGGCAATGTTTATTATAAGCTTTTACCGCCGGGCAGAACCATCGATTCGGATCTCTACTGCCATCAACCGATGAGATTAAAGCAAGAAGTTTAGAGAAAGTGGCCCGAATTGATTAATAGAAAAGGTGCGTTCTTTAATCACAATAACGCTAGACCAAATACATCTTTAGCCTCTCAGCAAAAATTAAGAGAGTTTGGCTGGGAGGTGCATGCATCGGCCATATATTTAGGTGTTTATCTTGTACAGTACTAGTATTTAAATCTATTTTGTTATCATATCACTACACGTGACGTCTGTTTTCCCAAGCACTAATCCTATCGCTGGTGGGTGAAAGCGGATGCCATAACAACCGAATTCTTCAGATTCTCGAATCGAATTTACTACAAAATTATTATACTAAGTATATTAGCGTCAACTCAGGTACGTCGATTGACCTTCCTCAAAATACCCATAAAGTACGTGTTTCACTTATTCCTATTAATCACCTAATTTATTCATCGTTGCACTTGGATACTTGTTGACTATAATGAGCGTTACGTAGACAACTCCTCAGGTTCTTTGACCGTGACTCAGGCATTGTGTAAACCGTCAACGGGTTACCGCAACTTTTGCACAATAAGGCAATGCCCAGATGTTTGTTCAACACGCACTTTCCGGAGTGCGCAGGTAAATGGAGCGTCTAGAGGTGCGCGGGCGCCGGCCTTCCGTTGTAGTCCGCCTCGGATCTTACTTCCGAATCCCGGTATGGAAATAATCAGTTTTGTTATATTATTTATTGTCCTTTATGTTATTGAGCTCCGGAAGTGCATTAATATATGATAATTAATTACAGATTTCAACTTAAATCACCTTATATAATATGACCGATAAAGTTTTGTCCGTCGCATCCTTCGGAACTATTTACTTAATAAAATACTAAAAATATTGACATTGTCTGAAGTCCACATCCGCGTGGTATTGCGAATATTTTATCGAATAATAACCGAGATACGGTGACATTGGAGTACCGTTTTAGCGTAGTTGTCATTACAACTGACACTTATCCGAAGATAACTCAAACATCTTCTTGTTCTTTCTTATTTATAAAACTAAATTGATGTTTGGTAAAACTTAAAAAACAATAATTTTATTGTGTTATTTTTATTCTGGGCTGGGTCAAAAATAATAACTGGGAAAATCCTAAAGCTTTAAAATTCAGCAAATGAAAATTGGTTATTTAGTATGGAAAGTCGTCTAACTGACATATTAAGCATTAAAGCTGTCATATATTCATGGCTTCTTTTAATAGATGGCGTTAGTGGTTCAGGTTTCTTTTAATAGATGGCGTTAGTGGTAGTTGGTCGGTGAAACAAAGTTCACCTGGTTGATTAGGTATTATATATATATCTCAGTCATAGCTGATTATATCAATTTTCACATTGATACATATTTGCAGCGATACTAAAAGCGGTGCTAACTCTTTGCGGAGAGGAATCGCCGTACAGACCTACCTGTCACTACCTAACTTAGGAAGGGGGGTGTTTTCACCCACCACTAGATCATAATGGCGCTGGGAATACCCACCAAAGTCCCTAGTAGCAATATCACCCTTCGCGGGATTGACCTGGGTTCTGCCGAATCAATTCACCTGGAGCGTGGAGGAAATTATAAAGCGATCATGTCAAGCAGTATCAACAACACAATTACAGACATTTGCTGCGTTAGCCAAAACAACTTGTCATAACCCTTGTCGAGGACCTAATACTAATAGACAGGTTGAACCTTTATCGGTTTTCCGTGACCCGACTCCATTCCATTATGAGATAACACAGATTGGCTTTTAACCTTTACGTTATACATATACACGTGTACAAGTACCTTTGTTTTAGAAATTATTAGGTTGAAGTAATATACATCATCACCTCAACTCAACCTGTAAATTTACATCAAGAAGACGTAGGTCATAATTTACAGAAACACAGTTTATTTACTCTGTTGTGAAAAATAACAGCCCGCGAGTCAAGACCTACTCGTAACAGTCACAGACTGTGAGATATTAATTTGTTTGCGTACACCTGTAGATCAATACTGTATCTCCTACCTGTTGAAAAGGGGACACACTGAAACGATAAACAAAGCAATTGTAAATAGTGTAATCAGTTGGAACGTTTCTCAGATGAGTGATGGAAGTGCATTTTGTAACGAGGAAAACGGTACAGTCACGAAACAGAAATTAGTCGCTGTCGGCTCATGCTCGGCAACGTCTCGGCATTCTTGTAATAGTTCCTATCACGCTGACTGCAGGCTGCACGCCGCAACACGCCGGGTTGTGTCGACATTCGCGTGATGCACCCACAATGTCAATACAAATATGTAACTGTCTATTCGCCCACCTTTAATAATTCTTTCCCCTAGAAAGTAGAAAAATTCTTTGCTCACAAATGCAGTCTCATCAAAATTCCAAAGCTAGAAACCAACTTAGAATATTTAATTATGCAAAAGATAACCATTTCCATAAATAAAATAACTTATCGCTTAGGAGATCTAAAGAACTATCTACCATTTACTCATCGACACATGGCAGTTACGTTTCTTTTCCCCACAGTTCTATGTACCTGTTACTTAAATAATCTTTTAGTTTACGATGACGGCGACGACTGTCGGATACAAAGCCGCCCAGCAGCATGTGTATTGTATCCTTTGTTGCACACAAAATAAACATGACGACTTACAAATGGAAAAAAAACAAATACAAGGGTGAGCTTGTCTCTAAATGAGATCTCTTCCAATCCAAGCCTTAGTGGCATAATACATAAAGCAAGCATAGGGTGTATTATTTATTTATATCAATAAATATAACCAGATTAATGCTATAATACATTATAATAATGTAAAAGATTTCGTACGATTCGAATACCAGAACGATGTACCAAATATTAAGCTATCACCGAAACAGTCTTTAGATTTAGAATCTTATATTACTGGGAAAATAGTTTCGACATGAACGCTTTCAACTAGATTGGTAGATACTGTTCAGTCTTCCGTCAAACACGATGATATTGAATTTATTGATAATTTAAATCTGAGTGAGATGCAAGTTTCGTTACTTACCAGTATAGCGGCGCAGGTCACGGCCTTCAGCGCCAATTACTTCGAACTTCTCTACATGGCTTTGAGTCTAATAATAATAAAAATTGTCATGTTAATATCTGAACCATATTAAAATATTAATATTAATAATTTGTATGTTCCATTCGGGCGTAGGCCTTTCTACTTTCAAGAAATGTAATAACGAAAATACATAGATTTCAGAGCGAACATATTGCTTCAAAATTGATTATAGTCTGGATTCCAAAGCAAGGCTTAAATGTTGTCAATCTAAATAATGTATCGACATCTTTTTTATGCACGTTTGGAGTTGAGTCCAGTATTTATTGAATTGATTTAAACCCCGGTCCCACAGGACGCCCCCATCCCCTGTCCCAGCGCCCCCCGCCCGTCGCTCGCGAGCCTGAATGCCGCGTGAACTAGGTCATAATTTCAGGATACCTATGTATATTTCAATGTCCTACTTATATCTGGAATTGGGTTGATTCCTGTTGAACTAATTTTAGCATATATTCTGCTCGTTTCTAATGACCAAGGATGTTATAAAATATCTTAGGTTCCATTTTTATTGCAGAAAAGTATAGATAACTACCAACCATGCATTTTAGCATTAAACATAAATAGGTTATCTATAAGATATCGATCGATCGACATCAAAGCAGGCATCACCACTTGCGGCGTCAGAGACCAAAGGCCGTTGTTTGTTTCTTCATGATTGCTTCAATTGTCGACAGCTTCCCACTCACTGCCGAGCGGAAAGTTCATCTTGAGAATCTGATATTTTTAGATTTGCATTTTTAATGCGTGTTTCCTTATGGATGTTTAGAAATAACTTTATTTTCCTTGTGCTATTAAGTAAGTTGGTAATTCTTCGTCGTCGGTGACTCAGTACTCGGCGAACCGGTGTTGGCCGCCGTTACAGGAAAACCAACCGCCTCACGATCAGATTACACCTGGAACATTAACTCTTCATTGTATTTCATTCACAATTAGATTAAAAGATAAGGAAATAAGTTAATATATTTTGTAATGTTACGGGTGACAAAAGTATTATTTATTATTATTAATTTTAATTTTACCTATCGTTAGTTGGTTCATACGCAAGTATCTAATATAAGTTCCAATAATCATATTGAAAAGTTAAGATCTTTCAAATTTTTATATTTCCTATGTGAAGGCATAAATAAAGGACTGTACTGGCATGTAACCTTGAATGGAATATTGAAATGAAAATTATAATCTTAGGAGCCTTTTGCACTACGTGTTCGATATTCTAGTTTATATATTGCAACCGTTCTAAACAGGCATGTGCCTATTATATTAATATGACATACTTAACATAAGTAACTACTAAGATTATTTAACAGAATCATTTTTATGCAGATTCTTTATAATATAATCATAACAATATATATCCTAGCTGAACTCTAAGTTATAAACACTAGATAAGATACATTGTATATTACGAAGTTGGTTTCTTAATGAAATAAAATTATATAAATAGACAATAGGACCAATCACCGGATTTCCTATTTCCAATGCGATGTTTGTAATATATAGCATAATTTTAGGAGAGCAATGACACAGGTTATGTAGCAGTCACGTGACCTAGTTTAATCTTCGATCATTTAGTACAATCAAAATTGTCGTGTGGTCGCCTTTTATGGTATTTTGTATTGTTGCTTACCATTAGTTTTTCATCATTCTATGATTATAAACGATTCCATTATTATTAGTAATTAAAACACAAAAAGAATGACTGACAATGTGTCTGCTGATATCCCTAAGAAATTAGTCAATATAATATTAATTAAAACAACCTTAAAAGTAATGGACGATAAGGTTTGATCTCACTCTCTTGTTTAGATCAAATAAGTAAGTAATAAACACACATAATTCATCAGTTACAGCCAATATGTGCCTAAATGACAGCACCACCACGTGGCCCTTGCCAACTTGGTGTGTGGAGCGGTTGCCATAACACCCAGGACCAACTACTTACGATGCGTGTTAAAGCAGGCCCGAGATAACAATTTTGATTGGTCCATCCAGGAATCAATAATGGCGAAAGATGCTTCGTTTTGTTATTTCCATAACGAAAACAACGCACTCGCTATTACCAGAGCATTGGAACTACTACACCTACGAGCTCTTAGTTCAGCTCACATCACGATTACATCATATTAAAAGAGTGGATTGGATTAGTTAGATATATATGTGTGTTAGATTCGTATAAAATAGGAAAAAGGCCAATCTTGTGATTTACGACAACATGTATACAACACCGAGCCCGGCATCATAAATATGCAAATTTTTTAAATAATTAATGACTTAATTGAAAATTTCCTCAAGTTTCGACGTAATCGATTGATTACTACGAAAATGAAACAAGTTATTTGCTACAATATAAGTCCGTGTGACGTGGAACGACTTCCCACAGCTTTCTGACGGGCACCAGGCTTTACCCGCATTGATCGTGTGCGAGTATTTATGATTTGGTATTTACCATAAACGTAAGCGAGTTTTCGTAAACTCATTATCATTTAAAGAATGTCATTAACATAAAGTTCAATAATCGCGTCATTATAAAGAGCTAGGTTAAACTTTGTGCGTTTTATCCAAACTAGTTTGGTCAACTCGCTAATCTCAGGAACTACTTGATTCAATGAAAAAATATTTTTGTGTTGTAAAGTCCATTTATCGAGCAAGGCTACAGGCTGTATAACATCACGCTACGACCAATGGGAGCGGAGCGTCAATGATACATGTTGCAAAGACGGAAAAAACTTATTCCTTTTCATAACTTTCGTCGCGTGCGCTGCGTAAACGGTAAAAGTTACGCAAAAACCATGTTTGCCGAGTGGATCTCCTAAAAGCAGAATAGTTCTAAAAAAGACAGCGGCCGCATATGTCTAACTCTTAAGGTTGATTCACGAAAACATTTAATGGTTATCAAATTTGTTATGAAAATTATTATATACTTAACTTAATAAATACTCAATTAAATCATGTAATCTACCCACCTGCCTAGGTAATGTTGTTATTGACGCGAACAAGTCGCGGGTTCAGCTCAACTTAGTAGTATTACATATTTTCTTGAGATACATTTAGCTTACACTGGCTCGCTGCCGCCTTGATTGAGGTCTCCACTAAGTTTCGTAAGTGTGTTTGCATAATTCACTGTAACTACTTACATTGCTCGTTTCATACGGCTGTTGGCAGTGAAATGACTTTTGCAGCATCATTAGAAGCTTTAGAAGTGAAACTTGTTAGATCCTCAAGGGAGCTCGTGCGCGGAAAAAAGATATTTAAGGCGGCTCTGGTGAGCCGTATCTTGAAGGGACATTTGAGGTTTGCGGCACATTACATAGTTTTATTAAATTTTTGACTAAGCTTTGGTAAAAACAGCTGAAACTTAGCTTCGTTTTCGTAATTAGAAATCACTACAAAAGATAGTTTCTCAAGCCTTATCATAAACACAATTCATCGATCAATCTGAAAAACATACTACATCCCATTGTTCAAAAGTTTTGCCAGCGCCTGCGACGACGGCCATCCGTCTCTTCTTAATATCTAATAGTTTTAAATTTCGCGGTGACGTCACCACCTTGACCGACCTCGTCTGTCGTAACCACGTCGCCATAGAAAACGTATACTATTAATCGCACGCGCCGACCACGAGCGAGACCAAAGCACCGAACGGCCAAGGTTTTGTTTACACTTTTACCAGTTTTTGCATTTGTTCAAATTGACAATCTACATTATTAATATAGAGATTTCACTCCTTGAATCTAGTCGGCAAATATTATTGGTTTTCTCTACATTTTTTGCGTTGATTGGCCCGACGGCCATTTACACGTTGTGAGTCAACCTGCAGTACCATTAGTGTAAGTTTCAATCGTATCGATACGTTTGCGATCGTAGTTGCGTTTAACTGATAATCGCAATATAAAAAATCGTTTCCAATACTTCACAAAGGAGTCGCTGCTGCCGCTTCCATACAATTTGACAGCTAATGACAAACATATATGTAGAAAATATATTTATGGGTGCCATGACGTGGGTCTTGCGCCTTCCAATTATTAACTTTTATAAACATTCATTAGCTTCCCTATAGCTATATCGAATTATACTTTATAAAGGTTAATTATATTACTGCTTGTACTTGTAAATAACGATGTAAGATATAGAAAATTATGTGATCACAATATAATTTTCAGAGATATAAATCCTTATCCGAAAAAGTGTTCGCGAGAGAATCGTAACGCAAATAGTGAACGTACTCTGTGTTTAGAGTAGAAGTCTGATAATATGGTATACGTGACATTATGAGATGATTAATTTAGAAAAATAAATAATATTACGACAACATATTTTAAACATTACATTTTATTTGTTTACTGGGTCTTATGTTAAGTATGTTAAGATTAAATCGTATATCTTAAACAATTTCATAAAAACCGCGTGAGGCAGCTTTAGATAATTGACGACGAAAGAAAAATAGAATTAGATTTATTGGGCAGTTAGTATTAGCAAATATGTAATCACATGTTGTACAGTAAGTACGCTGAAGCCCGAGTTTATGTACACTGACACATTATATGATTGCGCAGGTAGAACTGGCTATTTTATGGTATAATTTAACATAATGTTTATAATAATATATGTATGTATATATGGATGATTTTACTTACGATGCGTTGAGTTTTATCCTTTTTAACCGGATTAAAAAAAGAAGGTTCTGTGTTGTAGTGATGTAGTGATGCACCTTTTTAAACATATATCAAATAAAAACCGACTTCAAAACCTTAAAAAGGCAAAAATATATACTTATCTTATCATTTAAAAGTAATTTTTGGGGTTGTTGCTAAATTATTTTTCATTTGCGTCAATATCAAAACCTGAGACTCGGAAGGACAGACATATATTTATAGTTAAAAATTATTGAACACTATTACTATTAAAATAATATTTCGTTTGATATGAATGTGATTCCAATTCCTTATAAATATTTTATTTAGATCGTTATAAAAAAATAATTTAAATGAGGGTATTTAAATTATCTCTGAAATGTCAGTATTCGTGGCACTCGTTCCCGTGGCGCAGTGTTCCCGTGGACGCGGGCCGTGGTGCTGTTAGCGACATTAGATTATTATGTTACTTCTTTAATTCGATCTTTGATTATACTGGGAAATGTTACTTCGTCACTTCCGCGTGTATTTCGTGTGTGCGTGCGTCATATTGTTGCTTGCTACGTAGCTAGGTCGGTCGGCGTCACCGGCGGCGCGGGCGTCCCCGGCGTCCACTCATAGGTGCCTAGGTGCCCGCTCACTGGAGGCTCTGGCCACACGCGTATAAAGGTTAGTTTTATGGTAATCTTATAATTTATTACTACACGCACTCATTTAGTTTTTAACTATAAATCTATATGACATTGATTAAAGTGGATGGTGATCAAAACTTAGATTTACATCGTACAGAAATATATTAGACAAAATAACTTAGTTTATTGTGAAATAATGCGCTTAAACAACACAAACACACACACACACACGCACATACATACACACAGAGAGCTTGAAGTTAATTGTCAAATATTTGTTACCACTTTTACTGTACAAAATTGTACAGATGGATCTAATTACAAATTATTATGTAAGTTACGATAAAGTATATCTATCTTGATATATGAGCGTTTCCTTTTAGGTTCCTATCATACTTATAAAGTGTAGTAGTAAGGTTACTCATTAGATAGTTATGTAATAGATACGAGTCCAACGAAATATAGAAATGAAATGGGTTTGATGTGTAACGGAATATCAATATTATTGGCAGAATGAAGGTGTCATTTGATAGATCACAGTTCTTGATTGACGAGGGTTAGGGCAGTATGTATTCGTGTGTGGATTAACGTCCAAAAAAATACTCGATAAATTGATAACATTATTTATTTATTTGTAATCTATGTAGGCACTCAATTTATTTATCATAAATCTTCTTATATATAAAAATATACCATTTCCTTAGTCTCGCTAATCCTCAAAAACGGCCTGACCGATTTGAATATGTTTATTATGTTGTGATCAGTTTTATTTAGGAGTGGTTTAAAATAAAACAAGAAAAATCCTCGACAAAAGGTAAAAAATACAAAATAATATTGGTATATTGTTATCGAAATACTTCTCAACGACGTGCTGTTTCAAACTATCAATTGGGATAATTTATGATAGATGGCGGTAGTGAAAACTAATTTTTAAAATTACAAACTTCACCGGGTGAATAGATGTCACTTGTTAAGTTTGTGCCCCGGGATAATGGCGACCCTCGGCTCAGTAGCGGGGAGCACGGTTACATTGGTGGTAAAGGACCGTCGTCAAAAACGAAGCTAACAGTAAAAATGTTATTTTAGTCACTTTGGTAGTTTTATTTTCCTTATTTACTTCCGACATTTTTTCAATTTATATTGGTATGAGTGACATTTTCGTTATTTGTTATAATTGAGATAAATACAGTATAAACATAAACTTTCATTACGTATTAAAAATATGAACTAAATTTGATTTATTTTGATATTTTTACTATTTTGTATTTTTTACTTTTTCCCCCAGTTTTTAGTGGTCAGCATCTATGGTCAATATTAGTTAGGTCACCGCCAGTATCGTTGACTTGCCGTTCTGTTAATCTTTCGTTGAAATACATAAATATTGATACTTTTGTAAAATTTGAGTCTACTTAGTACAAAATCTTAATACAACTAAGAGAATGTATGAAAGAATACCGCCTCCTGCGTGAGTTAATTTAGACTTAACTCCTCCAATAAAATAAATTAAATTATCTTTGGTGGGAAATCATTTGGTGAAGCCTTTAGTAAGCGACTTGTGTAAGCGGAACGTTTTCCTTGAACAAATAACATAATTCAATCTAAGTACCAATAGAAGGCGATGTCCAACTCATCTTAATTTATCCGCTAAACCAGCCGCGGTATCAAGGCTTTATCCTGGCGGTTTACGCTCACGTGATGGCCAAAGAAACCGGAACCGTTGCACTAAGTGTACATTTCTTAACATCACTTCAAGTGAGAACGTTTCACTGGCAAGGTTGTAACAATGGCAATCTTTACGGCGTGCAATCATTGCAGAGCAAACCACACGAACCCACCACAAGTTAAGTAAACTTTACCCATTAGTTTCATAGACTTGTTCCATATGTCGTTGTCGTTGTCGTTAATGTTCAGAGTTATCTACTATAATTAGTTGAACGACCAGACCAACGACTCTAAGCCAACTAATGCGTAATTACCTAATTATACCTATTTTGTGTTTGATATGCGAGTGGGTACTTCATAGACACAACACCGGGCGTAGGGCCGGCGGAACTAAAATCATTTTTTTCTTTGCCATATTTTCATTTAATTAGTCGTCATTTACCTCTTCTGGGAACAACGTGTTAATCTTAAATTATCGTCGTTTGGTTATTTCTGTTCTTGTGAATAAAAAAGTGAAATTTATTTATTTGTGATATTATTTACAAAGATATTATTTTCCTAGAAAATCTGGTAAGATTAAAATAATGACACCTTTTGCAATTGGGCTCTCTGCACTCAATGTTTCTGGTAATTATTACAGCGTCCGAATGAAAACGGTGTATCGTCTTATTAATATAACGAGCTAGTGGACAGCCTTGATCTTGGTCTGCTCATGAGGTAAGGACGATTCCGATGTGATTGCAATACTTACTACAGAAGATTAATGGACCGGGGACGACGACGCGCCGCCGCCGGATGCTGCGGAGTCACCTACAATTATAACTTCCTTACATTTTGAAGGATATTTGGTTTTACACTAACTTTGACAACTACACTAAAGTTATTTTTGTAACTCAAACACACCGGTGCACTAGTATCTGTATGGTGTTGTAAGTTAAATAAATAACTTTAAATTTGACATTTATTTATTACATTTACAAATTAATAATAGACAAACAAACAAAAACAAAAAACAACATTACAAATTATATTTTTGGTTACTTGAAACACAATTTGGTAATAAATGGTGTATAAAGTTAAATGTTAGGTAAATAAAGAACAAATACAAATCAGCTAATATTTTGTCATATTTTTGACTAGTGTCCATTTTATCAAATATAATATTAGTATATATTTCATGTTATCATTTCAATTATCTTCTCATCTATATTTAATAACATATACATATATATATATATATATATATATATATATATATATACATAATGTATTCATAACAAATATCAACAAATATTTGGGATTTCTGATAAAATATATTAACTCAATAATGGCCGGAGAAGAATTCCCTGATTTTTGGTAAACCCGAGCAGTTTTATTTATAACTTGTGCTGGGACAAAAAAATGACGAAAACAGAATTCCCGTCTGTGTAGTCCTGTCGCCTGTTGCCTGGGCGGGCGGGCGACGGGGGGCGGGCGGGGGCTGAGCCTCCGGGATCCAGGTACTGATGTTTATTGTATTCCGAATGAATCATTATTTTATATTGTTTCAATTCTTATTGTTACAGGTCTATGTTCTCTGAACACAGCGTCAGCCCGTTTTTTTTATGAGATAACATACAAAATGCATTTAGTTGGAAATATAATATAAGATATATATTAAATAATAGTGAACCGACAATAATCAAGATTTTTTCTAACAACACCATGGCAACCAACCAATAGACTAGCAGAGCTGGCATAGAGTATTATTTACTGCTTTCTCAACACTGTCCCTTAAACAAAACTCTTGCCAGCTTTGTGAATTTCTCCTTAACTAAAGGTTTTGTTAATATATCCGCTAACATCTCATCAGTAGGTATGTATGAAATATCAACAATTTTATTAAACACTACCTCTCTAATAAAGTGATGACGAACATCTATGTGCTTGGTCCGCGAATGATGCACAGGATTCATACACAACTTTTGAGCTGACTGGTTATCATTAAACAACTTAATTTCACAAGTTATGTTAAAACATTCGCTCAAAAAAGAACGTAAAAATACAGCCTCTTTACAAGCATCACTCATCGCCATGTATTCGGCTTCAGTGCTGGAAAGCGCAACCGTTCGCTGCTTACGACTCTCCCAGCATATAACAGAGTCACCAAGCATAAATAGATAACCAGTGTAAGATCTTCGATCAACTTCGTTAGATGCCCAATCCGCATCACAATAGCCTACTAGATCAATTTGTGATTTTTGATACGAAAGATAATAATGAGATGTACCTTTTAAATAGCGAAGTACCCTCTTCGCAGCCTTGAAGTGAAGTTCTGAATAACATTCGTTGAACTGACTTAAGAAGCTTACTGCATGACAGATGTCCGGTCTGGTACACACTGCAATATACATCAAACAACCTATAAGATTCCTATAGTTGCATGATCCTGACTTCATATCTCCTTTTTGCAACTTAAGTCCAGCCTCCATAGGAGTCGGTGCTGCTTTACAGTCAGTCATATTAAACCGCTTCAATATATTATTGATATAACTTGACTGATCCAAGCAAATATTTCCATCTTTCCTAGTGATCTTCATTCCAAGTATGTTGCTGGCTGGCCCTAAGTCTTTCATTTCGAATTCTTTGCTTAATTTTTCTTTTATTTGCTTATATTCATTAGATTTAGTTGAGTAAAACAACATAATATCGTCTACATAGAGGGCAATTATGATCATATTCCTCCCTTGACCTTTATAATAGACGCATGGCTCTGAAGATCTTCTCTTAAAATTAAGTTTATTCAGCAATACAGAGTTAATTTTTTCATACCAAGATTTTGCTGCTTGTTTAAGTCCATAAATTGCTTTCTTTAATCTATATACTTTATGTTCTTCACCTTTGACAAGAAAACCTTCCGGTTGCTCCATAAGTACAGTCTCCTCTAAATCACCGTTTAAAAACGCCGTTTTAACGTCCATGTGATCTATTTGCAACTCAAACTGTGCAGCGAGTGCTAACAAAGCCCTAATGGTTGAATACCTTACCACAGGCGCGAAGGTTTCATGGTAATCGATACCGTACTTTTGAGTAAAACCTTTTGCCACTAAACGAGCCTTATACCTTAAGAGTTCACCTTCGGCGCCTCTCTTTTTCTTTAATATCCATTTACACTTCACAGGTTTATGACCAGGTGGTAAGTCAGTTAGCTCCCAACAGTCATTTGAGATAAAAGATTTATACTCATCTTGAATGGCTTCCTTCCACTGACTTGCCTCGCTGCTTGATAAAGCTTCCTGGATTGTTTTTGGCTCATCATCGTGCTTGCATACTTCTTCCGCAAGAAAAACTGCCATTCTCGCTTCCGCTTCCGTATCTTCAAATTCTTCTGACATAGTATTAGAGTCCTCAGAATCGATTGAAGATTGTCCTGGAACGTAAGTTATATCGGAAGAGTTTTCTATATCAACTGAAGTAATTGTGTCATCAAAACTGGATGAAATGTTTATATCATCAGATTCTGACATCAAAGTAGACTGATGAATAGAGCCCTCATTCACAGTTCTATCATTTGATAAATGAATAATATATTTATCATCATCAGAAATATCTCTTTTCCAAAATCTGTCTTCTACAAACACAACATGTCTTACCTTTAGACATTTCTTATGATCTTGTGGATCAAGAAGTCTATAGCCTTTGGTATCTTCACAATATCCAGTAAAGATATACGGTTTAGATCGTGGATCTAATTTAGTTTGTCCCGCCGCTATCGCATAAGCTATACAACCAAATATACGTAGGTTATTTATATTCACCTGCTTATTCTTCCATTTTCCTTCTGGCGTAGAACCCATCACTGCCTTAGTCGGTGATCTATTCTTCAGGTAGACAGCTGTATTGGCAGCCTCCGCCCAGAACTTTTGACCAAGACCGGAATCCTGGAGCATACAACGGACTTTGTCCATTATGGTTCTGTTAAGACGTTCAGCCACACCATTTTGCTCGCTGCAATGTGGAACTGTCGACTGATGTCGGATCCCATGCTCCTTTAAGAAAGAACGAAAATTTTTATTTACATATTCGCCACCATTGTCACTTCTGAGAGTTTTTATTTTATTACCCGTCTCGTTCTCGACTAAATTTTTAAATTCTTTAAAAATTTCGAAGGTCTGACTTTTAGATTTCAGAAAATAAATGAATGTTTTTCTGGAAAAATCATCGGTAAAAGAAATAAAATATCGAGCTCCGCTAATTGACAATACTGGTAAAGGACCGCACAGATCGGTGTGTACCAGCCCTAATCTTTCTATAGACCTGTTGACAGATTTTTTAGGAAAAGGTATTTTTGATTGCTTACCTTCTATACACGCCAGACAAGATTTATAATCTGTAGTAGCATAATGAATTCCAGAAGCCATACCATTTTTTAATAAATTCATGCTTCTTGAATTTAAGTGCCCAAGTCGCCTGTGCCAAACTTCCTGTGTATCTTCGCAAGTTTTTACAAAAGATGTACCTTGTGCGTTGTCTCCACCAGATAAAACTGTCCTGCTCTGTTCTGCAGTCTCAGATACCAAAGCTTGCTGTAGCGGCCTGCGAATCAAACCTACACTAACTATGTCAAGTTGATAGACACCGTTATTAAAGGTAGCTGATGCAATCAGCTCACAACCATCACGGACCAAACACATAGAGGACGTAAAAGTAACTGTGTAACCCTTCCTAGTTAACTCACTTACTGATAAAAGGTTAGCAGACAAATGTGGTACATAATAAACATTGTAAATTGTCTTCACGCAGTCTTTCAATGTAACACGAACTTTTCCACAACCCTCAGTAGATAATTTTTCGCCATTAGCAACGTTCACATCCACCGGGTTAGTCTCTACGAAGTCATACATGACGCTCCTGTCATTGCACATATGATTAGTTGCCCCTGAATCGACGTACCAAACATCACGCTTAATATTCACAGACAAGGCGGTCAGTAATCCTTGATTCTTGCTTGAAGTAGAATTAGCTGAATCTGTTTGGGAGGTTCTTGGCTTGAAACTACCGTTTGTTCCGCTAACTTTCGTGCACTCTCTCTTGAGATGTCCAGGTTTTTTACATTTAAAGCAAAATTTTGTAGTCTTCTTTACTGCCAATGCTGTCACTGTCTCCTTCTCATCTCTCCTTTGGAACTCTTGTAACAATTTCAACTTTACAACTTCACTTGACAATTTGACATTTGATTGCTCTAATGCCATTATTAGAGGGTCGTAGTCCGATGTCAATCCATGTAGCATTAATACAGCTACAAAATCATCATCCAATGGAGAGCCGATATCTGTTAGTTGCTGAGCGATATCGGTGATGCGTGTCAAGTAATTTTCCATACTATCAATCAATTTGGTTGCGAGAAGAGATCTTAAAAGTGCCAATCGTCTAATCAAACCTTTGTCCTCATAAGCCTTTTCTAAGTTGCTCCAGGCTTCGTACGGAGTCTTACAATTACGTACATGAGAAATCGCAGACGACTGTACTGATAGACATATTTTAGCTAGCGCCTTTTGGTTTTTCTTACTGTCGATCGAACCTTTTGCAGTTTCAATACATTCATACAGGTCTTCATGCATAAGTAACATCCGCATTGAAAACTTCCAGTTATTATAGTCTTCAATACCTTTCAGTTTTTCAATAGGAATTCCTGAAGCTCCTGCCGTTGCCATCTTATAACTCCCAGTAATAGAATTTTTGGTAGTCAATGAATAACAAACGCGGAAGGAATTTTTTTTCAGAAATTTTTGTAACTGATATGGTAAAAAAAATTACCTGCACCTTTTTACTGCGTTTTAATAATATCTCTAGAGTCCCCTGGGCCCATAACCAGTTGGAAATATAATATAAGATATATATTAAATAATAGTGAACCGACAATAATCAAGATTTTTTCTAACAACACCATGGCAACCAACCAATAGACTAGCAGAGCTGGCATAGAGTATTATTTACTGCTTTCTCAACACATTTTGCTATTTTTTACTGCTTTAAATCACATTTATTACCTGTGGAGGCTTGTTAAAAATTTATCTCCCGAAATAAGCTATGATCTCCCCCTCCCCATCCCCGTCATTTTATACTTTCTATTTCCAAATAAATACCTGACAGGCTCGTAATAGTCTGAGAGCAAGAGAGTTTCTGAATAGATCTTTGCCTACCTTTTTGGATTGGTACTATCGGTACATTTTTGTCTATGATTGATTGAAAACACAAATTAATGACATCTACAATTGTCTGAACATAATCAATTTGTCTGACTAATTATTTTGAGTTTGATGAACGTTGAAGGTTTTCCACGAAACAAATTACTTACCTGTACGTTACGAATATACCTAACTTATTAATTTATTGATAAATAATAACGTGTATAACACATGTCCATATATCCGCTGAACGGTCCGCGACAACTTACTCGCCAGAGCATCCGTTCTGTCTGATGGCTATGAGTTGCTTCAGTATCTATCAACTAATGCGAAAATGATTGACTGTTGAGGTTACGATGAAGCCGAAGTAACCATCAGAAGCAAAGCTATCTGGGATTATTGGTATGAAAGCCTTAAAAGCGAATGGAAACTGTTTAGAATTTGGAAAATAAATTAAATGAATAAAAAATGAAGAATCGAATAAGGGGTCTCTTGAGGGACGCGTATATCTTTATACTACCTATGACTACATTTTGTAATCGCAGTAGATCACCCACGGTTAGTTGGTGTTGTTCCACATATTCCTTTCAATTTATGACTCCGAGAAAAAGACAGGCCACCTAAACATATATATGTATATTTATCAGAACAATTTGTAAAATATTATTATTATGTTATTTAATCCAACTAACAATGTGAAATTCAAAGTGACCAGTGTAGCACTCGTCGGTCCGGTTCTGCGTAAGCTCATTACACTAAGAGACTGCCTTCTTAAATAGTGAATTATTCATCGGATGCAGTCCTTCGATGACTTCATGCAAGTCTGAAGTAGTTCAGTACTCATTCAGTTTATGTTTTCATATATTTCTTTAATACAATAGGAAAATATTTATAATATTTTTTTTTCTTTTTTGTCACGAAAACAAGTAAGACGCACGTGCTCCGTGCGTGCCGGCCCACCACGGGCGAATGCAAAAAAAATTTGACTGTTTTAGATATTAAATACCTCATTAAAGGTAACGGATCACATCTTTAGAAGCAAATTTATAGTAATTTAAATCAAATATTATCTTATACTGACATGTGATTTATAATTTAATGCTTTAACCATTTTCTATAAGAAATCGACTTTGAAATAAATTAGAATTTTTCTGTATCAGGTTATTTTTTTATGGTCACGTGACGAACGGAGCCATCGTCGTTGGACAATAGGCGTTTGCTAAATTTATAGTATCTGCTGTATGTAACTAATGTCACCTAAGTCCGGGGAAACACCGCTCACCTCGATGTTTTTTTAATTTATTACACAATGTGACACTTGGCCATGTACAGTACATGCAATCTCCAAAGATAGACAATTTTTAGATTATGCTCTGGTATCCCTTGAATTTTCTCTCAAATTTTTGCCGGAACATAGACTCCAGCAGGTAAATGATCTTAAATTATAATACAAAACTAAGGCGAGGGTCCTGTCCAATTACCTATATGAGCGATAATTTAAGATCGACATGTTCCTGTATAAAACACAAATCCTAAACAAAGTGTGTTGTCTAATGAACCACATAGCCAATCGGGCCGAGGTGAATGCACGTTCTTTTGCCTTTTCGCCTCGTTATTGGTCGTAAGGTACGAGCCATCAGCTAAGGTTATTTGTCATCCTAATCACTCCTACCCGTGCCTTCAGATTGACATTTGATTTTTTATACTACATGAACTTACCAATAAACTTTGATCGATACAAACTAATGATTACATAATTTTTTTGTTAAAAGCAAAGGGCAAAGGTCAAAAATTTCATTATTCTTAGCTCCTGGATACCGGTGTAACGTATATCTGTACCCCAAATAGTTTTTGGCTATTAATAGTAGGCTCCGCCATTTTTAATGACTTACGAGAAATTTTTATGATAATAGAATTCAATATTAGCGATTACGACGAAATAATACGAAAATGGAATATTATGTTATGATGATTACGATGAAATGTGAATAAACTGATACTATGATTTTTTAAATAAATAAACTTACCTACAATATAACTGGATGGAAATTAAACACTGAATTTTCCCCTAAAGTCACTAATCATGACTTATTCTGTTTGGCGTGAAACTACACCAATTTTATAATAAAAAATTTTCTACAACACATTATAACTCTGATTACATAATTATCATAAAAATATGTCAATAGTAAATTATGTGAGGAGGTTCTCCACCTCACATAATTTACCATACAAACAGTGCCACATAGAAATGTGGCACTGTTTGTATGTAGTTTTGTACATATGTATGTTCTCCGACGTTTTAAATCAAATTATTTTCCCATTTTAGTGCTTTGAAGTCGGTTCTAAGAAAATAAACATTTATTTTCTTAGAAACGACTAGCGATCTACAACGTATGGAAATACTCTTGAGTTTTATTGAAGAAAAACACATCAACAGTCCAGTTCTTGATGGTCCTTTGAGCCGGGGTACACCATCCGGTGCAACGCGGCCAAGTGCGGAGGGACTGACGGCTCGCACTCCGCACGTGTCACATATAACCCAACCGGCGCACGAACATGTATACATACTTTAATAAGTTCGTTTTAATCACTCGTCCATTCTCAATTGAATGACTTCGGTCATTTTAATATTTATTACTTCCGCGTGATTTACATGTATTGTGACCACAAATTTACGACGTCCATACTAAAGTAAGTGTACATAACACAGGTAGAGGTAATATCATTGAGCACGTCGTCACCAGAGGGTGCTTATAGGCCAGAAGTTGCTTTTCAAGTATAGACAAACGTGATTTTAAATTTAAAACATTGCAAATAAAATTAGCACATGTCTGTACAATATGCGCTTTGCAATTCTAGTAAAGGAATGAAAAAATCCATGAACCAAGCCCAAGTATCACAATACTCACTTATACAAACTAATATAGATAATTGACTATTCCAGATTCTAGTTTGGCATATTGTGTATTTGTAGATTATCTGAAATAATTGTTTACTAGACAGGTCATGCGTCTTAATTACCTGAAGAGAGCTGCCTGTCCGCTAATGGCCGCCATGTCTCTCTGTTGCGTGCAGTCTGTGCAGTCATCGTGTTATTTTTAACTGATTATAAAAACTCATTGCACAGCTTAAATACGCCGGAATTTTATGTACTTAATATTTTTACAATATATCTTAATAATTAGTGTGCATAATGGTACGTCCAAAAATGATAATTATGTCTTAATTGTAAGAGAAACAAGTAACACAAGTATGTACTTGTTTACCATCAACCAAACGATTTATTAACGACAGCTTGACGTTGGTCAGGGGTGGTGGAAGCTACATTAGCGGGCAGTGTCCGTAATTACCGAGCGTAATTTGTGGAATTTACGGAATTTAAAGTGAAGACGTTATAATAGGTGCGTGTTTATGTTAATTAATAGTTTAGCCGTCATTTAGTTGTAAAGGTTCCGTAGGCGGATCAACTCAAGTCTTTATTGTTTAATTTATGTCTGTTCCTTCTTCTATTTGTATGACATATCCCATCTTTACACTAAAATTCTGTACTAACATGAGACTATGGTGCAGCATTTATTCAAAAAGATCTTGGTCCATTGTAGCCACTTTAGCATAAAGAGCTTAGTCGCCAGCATACTGCACGATGATTGGTTAGTTCGTTGAACGTTTGATGCATGTTGATTGGTTAGAAGGTGAAGCTGTTTTCATAGTTTCTATTTCGTGGTGTAAGATATGTACTTAGATATCTATTCCTGATACTCTTAACTGTGAATCAAACACCGACTTAGCGTATTAATTTGTCGACTTCCCTGATTGAATATCAGTATCATAATAATAGTTATCGATTCACCCTACCCGCGTTATTACAAACATATACATTAAATTTTGAACGAATGTATTTTAGTTATTATTAATGTTAAAATTAAGTACCTAGTTTTCGTTCTAGTAGTTGGGGTTGGGGTTGCCTGTAAAGCTAATGTAACCAGTTAAATAAATACTTTAAATTGAGTTTATTGTAATTAGTCATAAAACTTCTAAGAGAAAACAAAACCGTGGCTTTGCAAATTGATATAACTAGTATATATGCTAGTATTTTTAAAAGAATGTTCCCCGCGTCTAGTTTATAAGGAAAGCCTCTTGTACATTACGTGCTCTGTGATCCACCGTCACAGAGTAGCCGACCACCGTGCTCACATTATTTGCATGCGCATACGCATACGTATAATATCACAGTTCCTGCAACATTTAACATAACACAACATCCAACTGGTACTACTTGTTGACTCTGTTTGTGCGGTTTATGATCTTAATATTACAATAACTGGCTAGTTGATATACTTTTTGACAGAAATAAACTTAACAAAGACTGGTTAAGTTTTATTTTTGGAATTATAAAATTACAAGTAGACACTTGTAATTTTATAATTCGTATGCGAGCGTAATATAAATATTATATATTTGTATAATAATATACAAGTTTATGAACTGACGGCTGCCAAATGTTATTGTCGTTGAGACAAGTTTTGTGACAAATAGCAACGTTTATATATAATGTTAGTAGAGAGGTGTACAAGTTCAATGTAGCAATAACTACGCAGTTTATCATTTATTTTATTTTCCGCTTTTATATTGATTGGTTTCTTTCGTCAACCGGAATACAATTCCACAGCTCTTTTGGTTTTTCATAAGACAAAATATTTTTCATAAAACTTATTAAGGTTTCCTTATTCTTAGAATGAATGCTTTCAACGGGAGGTTTAACCCCGTGGGTGGCTGAATATCTTTATTCTCTAATGAAACAAAGGATTTGATTACTATCAAGCATTGAAATTAACAGAAAAATAAATATATATCTATTAAATCAAGATGATTATTATTCCTTATAGACATGCCGATTAACGGACAATTAGGAATGTTCATAAGTAATAGGGATATGTTAAATAAATAAGAACGACCTATAAGACCCGCACTTTCATATCTTAAGCAATGTTTATAGCGAGTGCCTAAATGAATTATCAAAACTTAATTAAAAAGTGAAATGTATCGAGTCCTATCTAATCCTCCGTTTACGAGTATATTGTTCCCAAGCTGCTGATCTTTATATTCTTTAATTTTGACTTTCGTAGGAAATGTACCTAGACTTAATAAATTTATTTTGACTTTAATTTTAAATCACTTATAAATCCAATCAAAAATTTCCGCGTAATAAGGTGTACATCCATAAAAAACAAAACAACCGTGAATTTTCCCCATTTTGAATTCTGTTATAAAAACAATTAAAAGTCAAGGATAACGGCTTCTATTGCTAACAACCGTCAACCGTCAACCCTGACGCCAACACCCCTACTTACCATGAAAAAATTTAAATTAAAATTTGAAGTAGTTAATGTGTGTCCGAGACTGGTAAAAAATATTTTTTTTAATTTATCTTGTAAACGGTGCGTATCGAGCAATAGTTCTTGTGTGCTTTAGTAAGTTGGTGCGCTTCGAGGTATACCACCAAAATATTTTAACGTTCTTGAACGATTTATTATCAATTGATTCTTGAGTAGGTACACTAATCCCAAGGGTTAGACGTTTTAATAGCGAAATCCACATAGCCAAATACAAGTTATGAGATTACGCGTTTGACTGATCGATCTAGGTTCGTGACGTCACATGACACTATCTCAATACTATCAGATATCTCGTTTATGTGAATTTAAATATCGTCATCTTTATGACCCTGAAAATTTTCCTTACTTTATAGAATACCTACTATATAATTGATCTGTAGTATGTTACACTGGTATTAGTACGTTTGGCGCGCATAATGAACGGCCTTACCCTGGGCATGTTGTTACAGGGTTCTGTTTTTCTTTAAGCTCACGAATTTTATCTGTTTATAGTCACATCAAAGTGTTTATAGCACGTGCTCACGTCAAGGTGTTATCGGCTAATGTTTAGGTTAATTAATAAGTTTACCTCACCGTCTAAAGAGTTTAATTCTATACTTTTTGGTGGCTCCTTGACCAAAACGATAATAGAATCAACAGGTCCGTTATGTATACAGACTTGTTATTTCGTCGTCGTCTAATCGCTGACGGTCTATCTGAGCTATAAATAAATTTCTTTGGACAAGTAGCCTCAGACCAATCATTTGTGCTGTTAACCAAAAATTACAGCATAAAAATCACTCTCAGCGGACCAGAAATTTGTGCAAATTTAAATGTTTTTACGAATTTTTTATTATGAGAAAATTCCTTTTTTTTCCATTAAATCGTTGAGTGATCGGCTGATCGGTAACGGATATGATAACATTAATGTCGTTGATTTGTGAACGTACGACTTATTTACTGAACGCCTACGTGAGCCGTGTAATGTGAACACTTTTGATGTCAAAGCGTTTTAATTACACTTAATTTTTATGATGGAAAGTGTTATGCCACAAACATTGCGGTTTTTATAATATCATTATCATCATAATATAAAAAAATATACTTTTTATATTTCTATCCCAGCCTTCTAGTCTTTTGAGAGCAATTCTCCCCGAAGATATTCGAAAAAATGGAAATTAGAAATAACTCACAAGCATACTTAAGATCTCGCATCTTAAGTATGCTTGTGAGTTCCAAAAGGAAACGTAACTAGGTAAGATCTTGACGACATTGGCGTGTTTGCTCCCCAAATATAAGATGCTTTGTTTACGTCAAACGGTGACACTCATTCGAAAGATGACAGAAATATTTAATACAGAACAGTTGCCCATTGAAATGGATAAACACCTGTGATTATGTACATGTCTTTCTGCTAAATTCGAGATCGGACTGAGTACGGCGTTGTCTCTGCTGCGGCTCTGTCGAGTGATACTTTATTCTTTTATAAAACCGTAATAATGTTATCAGAGAATTACTTGTCAACAGGTTTAGCACAATCATAGTTATTATCAGAGATCAAATGAAGCTTAGGTATAATTATAGTCTGATTATTTAAATGACAACAAAGCCGGGAGTGAATTACTTGAAAGCGATCTGTTCATTTACTTTTTGTTCACTTGTCATGGCTTTATGTGTAATTATATATAATAAAACTAACAATACTATAATCAGTAATTTTGGATTAATTTATTTATGAAACCAGTACCACATCCATTACTTCACCGCTTGGAAATTTTACAGACGAATTTGAACTGTGGAAAATCTTGGCGGCATCTGGTTATTTAATATATTTTTTATTAAATCGTAATTTATTTTCCCGCATAACCTTGGCGTTAAGGAAGATCAACACAGTATATAGTCTTCAGTCGAACAGTGAACTAGTATAGTGTATCTGTTAGATAGTAAATCTCTCAATTTTGGGCACTGTTGCCCAAAATCACACTGACATTTAAAAACTTGACTCTTACAGCAGCATCCATTAAGGGAGGCTGTCGTAAACGGCGATCCATCTGTCTTCGTTAATTACATTTGGGCAGATACGTGTTTGAAATATTTAGTTAGTAAAGTGTTTAAAATGTTATTATGAATGTAGCAACGGCTAAACGATTGGACTGGTAAAGTCTGGAAAGTATTCATCCGTCAATGACGTAATGACGTAATGACGTAATGACGTAATGAGCGATGATTGATGCATTTGTCACTATTCACCGCATAACGTTGCGCCCTGTAATGGGGTCTTCCATGTTATGTTTTAACACTAAGTTGTTATAATTATTACTGATTTCAGTGACGAAATACAGGCGTCTTAAAAAGCGTGCTATCCACTGATCTGAATAGTTTTTGTTGGTAATTGTCAGTATCTGCACAGTGGTGTATTTAAAAAAGATTTGATAGGTCTATTACTATGAAGCGACTAGACGATAACTGTTCTGATATTGCACTAACAAAGTCTTGTTGAGCAGAACATTGTAATATGATACCAATTTATTTGTTCGCAATAAACTCTGCATTTTGTACTCCCAAAAATTCATTTAAATACAATTGAAATGAGTGTTATTTTCGAATAAACAGTATTGTAGCATCCATGAACATTGTTTTAAAATTCGAATTAAAATAGATCGAAAGTCAATGACAATATGGCCAGTAATAAAAAGCAGTGATTAGTGTTGTTGATACGATAAGACAGAGGTCGGTGCGCATGCGCGGCAGTCACATGACGGTGACGCGACAGGCCCCGGCTCTCCCATCTACACTGGCGCACACAAATACAAATATTATGAAAGCAACTAAAAAGTTTAATAACGTTTACAATTTGTTGACGCACGCTTAGAGCGTGTCGTAAATTTTTACAGTTGTATTATTTGAGTACTTATATTAAAACCTTTTCATGAGTTATATTGTTATAGAACTAACTGCGTAATAATTTAGCTAATGAAAGTATAATAAAAAATTAAAATATTTTCAACGAATGAATTATCTACCGTAGGCAGTCGCTAGCTCGTTTGTGCTTCCAACAATATGAATCTTTATATGGAATGTCTCTACCGATCAATCCTAAGGTAAACCACACAGCGAGTGGTTACGTCGATGTTACGATACTGTTATTGGTCTACAGTTTTGTGTGGTTTCTTGTTACTTTTAATTAATAGTTATATGGCAACGGGTAATACAATAATATTTGATATGGTTTTGATTACATTTTGACATACTTCATAAACATCATAGGGTGGTAGTTGTTCAAACTCAACATTGGATATGGAATTAGACAAAGTGTTCAAAAAAGTAATATTAACTGAGCAGTGAAATGATCAGTGTTGTAATCAATAATATCTGATTATAATAAAGATTCCTCCTCATCTAAAATAAGAACAATTAACGCGATGCCGTAAATTGCATACCTTTCCTAACAAGGCCTGATTTCAGCAAAATCCAAAGAATCTAGTAATGATAAAAGCTAGGTTAAGTCATAACTGAGTTTTTATTACACTCAATGGTCAAGTAAAGTCTAAGATACATTGACAATATGTATACCTTTAATGCACGTCACGTTGCTTTGTTCGATATTATTGTGACAGTACTTTCATAGTAAGCAGACATCCACGAGCTTGCTTACATTAATTTGGACCAAATTTGCGAAGTTGCGCAGGAGCCGTGCAAGTTGCAAAACAATCATCAACGACTCACGTGCACACTACTAGCTATAAACCAATACTTGCGCCCGCGCAGCCCCCTGTACATAGTAATACCTATTGTAACCTGTGGTACGACACTGTTCATATGTACAATTGAGTTTAGTAAAGTCAATGCGAAGGTTTATGTTTAATTTTAGATCTGACAAATAAACTGACATTCTTCTTAAAATAAAACTAGCTATCTTCACATATGGACTTTTCTACTGCTTATCATCAGGTGGTGTCGAGTCATTTGCTATGCTATATATATATTTAAAAAAAATAAACGTTTACCAAACCAACGAACGATATCGATATCTTGAACAAAATAAATAATAGTGTTATTTTACTTATTGTATAAGCTAGTAATTATGTGGGTGCTTTAGTTCCAAGGGAAGCCTATTATTTGTAATTGTTAGGTATATAATTTAATAGCGTAGAGTTAACAGTAATTAATACTGAATCCTAATCAGTGAGATGAGTAGCTAAATGAAGTTAGTCACGTCTGTGGAGAGTTTATTGCTGTACCAATTTATATATGTACGTGACATCTAGAGATGGTAGACGACGTATGTATGGGATACATGTATAATGGATGATATGTAAATTGTATTGGCCACTGGAAATATGAAGATAATGTTCCATTTAAACTAATCAACCTATTTGTATTGAATTGCGTCGATTGTCTGCTGTATTACTGCACTTCGTGGCTGATAGAACTGGTAGAACTTCTCTTAAGTTATCTGTTGTTCTGATAATGATTTTTTATAATGTAACATGAAACACGCTATATTTTGTAAGCATAATTTCTATGACACGTCGTCACTTCGCTGATATCCTTATAGGTTGTGCTAGATACATATTCGTAAAATCATAATGAAAATCATTTATTTATAGTGCTCTTGACGCCACTCTTGCTTTGAAAGGTTGCGATGGTGTAGCTCAAACAGTAAGGTGAATATTTAATACTGCCTTGAAAGATCCCAAAAAAATGGTTCGAGTTTCGAAATTCGTTGGAAAGGACACGGATGATAAACTTTTGACAATATGTAGGTATCTGACTGATGTAACTCATATTTTAAATACCTACCGCCGCAGTAGGTAGGTACCCGTTAAATAATAGATGACGTGGTTTTACGTTTGACATGACTTATTTAGGTAATTATATACGGTCGGTCACCGGGAGACTGCCGCGCTTGAAGATGTCAACAATTTGTGGAAATACCTATAAATGGGCTGAGTGCGGTACAGTCAGCAGCAGGAATTGTAGGAATATCAGAGTTAAGAATTAAAAAATGATGGTCGAATTAGATCGTAAAATGTTGCAAATTTTTGTGACACGTGGTCGCACACATTTTATATACACTCTACATATCATTTTTTAATATTATTTACAATATTTGTAAACCAATATGATATACATACAATATAATAATAAATAGTATACAACAGAATACATAATTCCATAGTGTTCTTTGTTCAACAAGAACATCCCGGCGGGCCGGCGCGGGCGCGTCGCTTTGATCGCTCTACTTATGGTACCGACCTCTATAAGAAAAATAAATAAGAGATTATCTTAGTAATGAGGATTATGTTTAAATAACCAAATTACAAATTTAGTGTTTATTTTTACGCTTCCTAATGGTAATATTTCACTTTCACTGCTAGAACTTGTCGGTAATATTTTGATAAAAATCAATTAAATATCGAATAAGAAATTCCCGCATATTTTGAATATTTTACTACCGGCCAGGAATGTATCGAAGCGAATTGCGTTCAAACTATTTCATTAAAGTAGTGAATAGTAAATTCATAAGTCATTAGGTCACTATTGCGTCAAGTGCGCCGGAATGACCCATTACGGTTTCACTTATCGAGAAACCCTTGGCTTCTTTTCGAATAGATGGGATGAATAATAAATATCGTTCAACAACAATCTTGGAATATTAAACAATAAATAGTAAAACTTACTTGCTCTCTAATGAGGCACACATACGCGCACATTGTTTGGTGAAGTTAGTCATAGATGTTGTCTTAGCATTAGAGAAAACTCCTACTATGCTCGCACTTATGTACGAACCAATCAGCGCTTGTCGAATAGATGGCCTGAAAATATATTTGAAAGTCACGTTCGTGTTACGGCTAGGCAGCAGGTGCGATAAAGATGTGATATGAGCGGTGTCGTGACGTCAGCCGAGCCGCAGGAGACGGGACATTGTCCAAGTGACGGCGCGTAGGCACGATGCGCGCCAGACTGCCCGGCGCCGGCGCCGACGCTCAGGACAGGTTTGAGCCATCGACGCATATACAAACAATACCAGTTCAATAACTCGCGATGCAATGATGTTTCTAGTCGAGAAACGAGAAGCGCTAATATCTGGTCCATACAGTGAGTCCTGTGGATCCATCGGGCCAGGGCCCGCGTAGCAGACAAGTGC
Organism: Acentria ephemerella; assembly: GCA_943193645.1. Classification (NCBI taxonomy): domain Eukaryota; kingdom Metazoa; phylum Arthropoda; class Insecta; order Lepidoptera; family Crambidae; genus Acentria; species Acentria ephemerella. The sequence goes on along the minus strand of OW971886.1, from coordinate 237,825 downwards.
TTGATTGTGTATTATTAACATTTTAATTCAGTTTTTGCTTTATGTACGATAATGTATTGGTGTGTGTGTATCGTTTATTGTATCTAAAATACTATTAATTTTAGATGAGAAAATGGATGGTGTTCAAAAAAAAGTTTGTTGATATTATGTAACAACTTGATATTGCTTGACTTACGAGCTGCGTACGACACCTCGTCACTTTTGGAATGTTTTCTCGTGAAACCCTTGCGTATTTGATGTCTGAACTAAATTGTATTTTGTGTTTACTTTCACGTTCGCGGATCAATATTTACTCCCTGTAATATTGTACATTTTATTTAAATAGAAATGCTTCGTAGGAAGGTTTTTAAGGGTTTACTTTTTTATTTGGATACATTTGACTTCTGTAATATACTCGTATGTACTTGTTGTTCTTGTACTTCTGTAGTCGATTTTTAATATTGCCTGTACACCTGCCGAGTTCCAGTAGCTAAGCCTTAAGAAATAAAAATGATCCATGATATTTAGGTCAAATTAAAATATCGCTACATAAATGAACACATGAATGTTTAACATACTGATTATATAATAATATAAATATGTTTTTATTAATGTTTAGATCAATCAAGAAAACTTCTCTAAACAAATGAGGAATAACTAAAATGCAGCAGACTGCGACCAAAACCCGCGGATAATCCGCTGGTTGATCTGTCAAGTGTCCTCCACCATCGTATCTCGTATCTCGCTCTAGATATCTGGGTTTTTTTATCAGTGCTAAGTGTCATGGCAGCGTGTCCTCACACGACGACAGTATTGTTGACAATCGGTGGAGTTCCTGATATATTATACTATACTTAACACGTACTCAAGTGACGTCACCGGCCACTCACCACCGGTGATAACGACCCGCCATTGCAACATCGCAGGCGCACCATCTATTTGCAATAGGCATGAGGCATAAGAATGTTAAAAAGTACTTGTTATTGTATATGTATTAAATTGATAAGTATATAACAGTTTCGACGGCTTGCCCCATGTACACTACACACAATATTATAACATTTGCTACGAACTGTACTGTAGAATATTAATCTTAGCGAAGGGCCATTAGCCCTGCCTAACGACACCTTCTCTATAATGAATGCTTTAAACTTTTGCAGATTTGAATTTATAAAACTTGATACTTCGTTGTGCCTCTGTTTTATTGTCTCAAAGAGTTCACGGAATATCCGGTATAGCGAGGCACAAATTTTGAAAGGACATTGTCATATGGATTTTTTTAAGATGAGATGGCTCAGCTTCACGGAGATGTGTCCCTGGTCGAACGGCCGCTACAAAGGGGGAGTACCACTGTTTTACCTCTCTTTGACGTCAAGCCTGTAGCTGGCTATCAGATGGCAAGTGGTCGCGACATTCTGGAGACAAGAGATGTTATTGCCTCCCCCCACGCTTGTTATTACCTCATTTGAAATTTTAAAAAAACAAAAGCATGTCGGTCTATTACTGAAAGGATAATACAGTTCCGTAAATACGTGATTGTTGGCTAAATTGTGTATTATGTAGGTATTGTGCGCGAGCATAAATGTTGTTGCGGTTTATTCATATAGATAGATAATACACGCGGCTCGTGGCTTCATACTGTGTGCCGTATCTAGACTATATGCTGGGACACAACTTTAATGTAAGACCGTAAGATTTAGTTTTATAAAGCAAAGTTTTGATCCGTGTTCAGTAGCTGAGCCTTTTTAAATAAATTACTTGTATGAGAGCCATGTCTAAATTATTATTATGAAACACGAATCCATTCTGAATGTAAAGAATAATAACTATAATAGAAATGGTATCTTAAAATGGTTTCATCGTGTATTGTACAGAATACGTTTAGTTTTTTTAGATTAAATTATTGGTTTGGTTCGATAACAATATATATTATAAGTTGGGAAAATACATAGTTTATTAATACATACATATAATTTAATGAATTCAATTTGCCAATAAAACATAAACTCTGTTAAGTACCCACACGCCCGCACACCATATATCATTGTTGAGAAGACGACAGTGTGGCCGAGACATATTACCTTTTTTATAACTTGTTTATGGTTTTTTTGTATAATTTTAAAGTCACTCAAATTCTTGTTTTCTCTTTTGCTTTTCTTCTTGTGATTATTGTTGTTACGTAGTTACGTAGTCTAGTTTGTACAATAAACCCATTTTTTACTTTAATCGTTCGCTCGCCTTTACATTATTTAGGAGATACTGACAGTCCATTAGTTCTCCGCTTCAGACAGGTTTAAAACTAAACTGTTCAAACAGCACAAAACATGTTCCTATTAAAAAGCAGACTCAGCCTCTACGTCAAGATTCATCATTGGTATGTTGATACCTTCGATCATAGACATGTTTATGTTTATATCTATATATAGATGTTGACAAAACTTTCAATGGCACCAACATTCTAAATCGCAATAATAATAGAATAAAGGAAAATTTAATATGTCCAAAAGACAGTTTCCCACCAATAATCCTTATCTAATATTAGAAACGCCGTTGTTACATAATATTTGCCGCGCCGCCTAAATCCGTGTTTGCTGTATATAGGAGTCACGATAAGCTATTTGTTGAACACTTACCTGTATCCGTACGGTCCGCGTGTCAACACGCACGACCCTCGCCGGGGCCGAGCCGGGGGTTGATGTGGGGGGGGGGGGGGGAGGGCACACTACGCTGTAGTTCAAAGAATCACGATAAACATTAAATAAGCCAATATTGTCCATCGACCTACACTCGTAACACAAGATACTAATGTTGTCTAATCTAACAAAAAGAAGAAAGTGAGTGAATCACCGGAACAATAATATAAAGTACTGGAACAGAACATATGTCCAGTTTTAATGTTAGTTCGTTTCTTTTGAAATAAGCTACATTTTATTTTCCAACAGTTTTTATAGTAAAACGAGTCGTGTCGCGGATTGACGGAAAGTTGTTGAAATAGTTAAAACTTTTCCTTGCCACATAATTTAAAAAGTTCAACATTGGCCTGGCGGACTGTGCGGCAGACACACACCGAGGCACCCTCAGTAAATATCTATCTATCAAGTCTATATTTGCATATTCCATGTTTTTTGCGTTTCATATTTATCTTATATTAAGAATCGCTAATAAATTTAAAAAGGGTTTATTTTCTCGTTACTAAATGGCCGGTTAAAATATCCCATGAGATATTTATGGCGGGCGACCGAAGCCCAGCAGTGGGAGGGATTCAAATTGCTAGTTTTTGCCTATAAAATGACAGTGTATGCAATCATGACACGCCAGTAACAATTCCTATGGGCGGCTCCTGCATAGCAGTTGCAATGATTCCACGTAACCATCGCTAATTGTTTCCGGAGCATAATTTGTATTATTTCAATTGAGTGGCAACTGTCTGCAAGTGTCCAATAATTAAGACGTCGACATTATTTCTTAAGCACTACGCGGTACTGGTCGATATATTGAGATGTGCACTACTACACATGCTACAAGCGTCCTGTACTGACTAGTGCTGACACGAGGCGGTACCACTAGCTCGCTAGCTCGCTAGGTCCAATGATCAGGTTATCTAAAATCAATAGTCCTCACTCGACAAACTCCGCTAACGTGGAGGCACCCTGCTGGTGCAAACCTTGTAATAAGCTAATGGACACATTTATTATGACACTCGTAACTGGTATCGTACGTTGACCAAGTAGTAGTATTCAATAGTTACATAAATTTATTAATTGCTAGTATCTTGAGAGCATGTAAAAATGATAGTGCTCGTTATACAGAAAATAGAGAAATTGATCGTTCTGTCGTGAAAATATGATAAAAAGCACTTAATTGGTGTAATGCGAATACAATTGATTGTCTTAGATCTTTATTATTGTACAGGATGGCTCATTTATAGTTGAACTTAATTGTTGCAAGAAAACTTTGTCCACGTTGTACAATTATGTTGTGAGTAGTTTGCAGAGTACCATACTATGCGGAAGCAGTCCACGAGTGTGTCACATAGATGTAACTCGCTATCTCTATTTGTTATTACAATAAATATTTGTTACATATTTAGAACAACATCCGAACGAGAGTACTTCATGTCCTGAGCGGGTTAGTTTTCCTTATTTGCGAAAGGCAAATGCTTTCCGTTATTTTGCGAAAATTTTCGACACAGATTGCAAAAATATTTGACTTTGTTATAGGTATAGTTTCAATATAAGTGATTAGGACAGTGAAATTGATTTTGTTCTGTCATTTGTATCTGTAATGGTCTATTACATAAGTATATTAATAAACTGTCGCTTGGACCCCAGTACGCATAACGCGCCGCCTGACAGACCTTGACAGTATCTGCGCACGCACAAATAGGAGAAGTTATTGATACAAATATAAGATTAAACTTGTTTATAATTTGTTCTGACATTACGTGACAAAAACTAGATTAAGATTATTGTTTTGATGGTGAGATTTTAATATTTTCTATAATGGAAATACCACACGATACTTTTTTTTTACATATATGTATAGGAACGTCAAAAAAATGGTCTAAACTCTCAAAGCTAGAAACCAGAAAACACAATTTGAAACATTGTATACAGATAAATGATTTCTAATATTGATCTTGCGTTTTATTTATATCGTGAATACAATTGTTGCCAAAATTGTCGTTTACTTCGAAGCGAACTCTATGCATTGTTTAGAGTAAAAAAATGTCGTAGTGGTAGGTAATGCTGAAGTATCATACAATGTGTGGACACAGAGTAGGGAGCGGAGGAGGCTCCACCTCCGGGCGGGTGTCTGTACGGGAGCGGGAGGTTAAAGTAAGCACGGGTTCAGGACTCCATTAAGAGGTGGATTTCCATATTTCGTAGTTTATTTATTCATTTTATTGTTTAGTGATAATGGTCTTTGTATTGTTGCCGAAAGTGGAATCTTCTAGCCAAAGTTCTCAATTCAATTTCTCTTAGAAATACTCTCTATTAGAAATCGGTGTTAGGGTCTAGTTTAGGGTGTCAGTTTTGTTAATGTCTAACATCTAATTTGTGATAGATATGGGATTTAACCTCACTCACCATAAGTAATTAATATTTTTTTGAGGAATATTTATTGATATTATATATTTTAAATGTTTCTGCGGCCGCGGCCGGCAGCTCATCTCGTCTGGTTTCGTCTCTGTCACCAATGTCTATACAATCATCGTCAGTGTATACGTGCGCTATAAATCCCTCACAGTAGTTCCGTTCAGCGCGAGGCGAGGCCGCCAGAGCCTATTCTTCGCTTATCTGCTGCTATAATTACGTTCAAGACTTGTTTATTTTGGTTTGCTCATCTCTTGAGTATTTCATCTATATTGTGTTACAGACTGCGCTGCTATAAGTTATGATGGAGTCAATATTTCAATAATACAACCTACGGTTATCTATTTTTCGTTATATGTTACGTCTATTTTGTCATCACCTCTCAATAGTGTCCTGAGCATCAAAGTATGCTTTAGACCACATTCATTGCTTGTACTATAATTTTAGCGCGTTAATTGATGCTCCGTCGATCGTTACACATGCTAAACACAACACTACACACAGAACATTACACGCTAACATATAAAACAGTTCTAACACATCTGTATCTGGTTTGTTTTCAAAATAATTTAACTGAAAACACTTCTGTGTGATAAACATTATTACATCCCAACCCACTTATTTTTTATAAGCTTTAAGAAAATAGGAGTAGGTTTTGGTACGATCGCAATGCATCGACATTAATGAGACTTACGCTGACGCAAGAAAGGGCAGAAGGAGCAAAAGTTACTTTGAATTAATTGTTAAAAGTTACTTTGAGTTAATTTGACCACAAATATTGCTATCGTTGGGAGGGAATCAATCAGAAATCATCAAGGAGTGGGGTTTGAGATAGTTTCCTCAAACAGTTAGTCAATATAGAACAAAATAATTTTAATTACAATACAATAAAGGAAGAGAAAGCTGTCTCTGTCGTTCTGTTGTTCTGTCTCTGTTGTTCTATCGTCTGCTCCACTTGCTTTAATATTATTACTAATATTTTAAATTCCGTTCATAATTCTTTGAAGAAAGTTTATAATGATATAACTTGTTCTATAAGGCAGGTTAAAATTATCTTTGTTGGTATTACATAAATAAGGATGCTATTGTGTTACATAATTTGTCTTAGTAATAATTACATCGTGAGTTTATCGCATCTGCTCAGTGCCGAGGTCGGAGGCCGCTATCAGCAGTAGCGTATATTGATCTCTGATGAGGATGAGGGAGGCTTACGAGCGATGTGTACTGTAAGTAGGTACATAGAGTCTAATCAACTCATACATCAAACTTGTAATCTTATTTAAGGAAATCGTCAGATCTGACTACGCATCAAAATAATGATAAGCTAAGTCACTTACATGTAGTCTGATCGGAAATTTCTTCATACGAGCATCTTCCGGGGTTGTTTATATAATAAATTGCCCCTTTTTATGAGCATATCGTATCTGGTTATTTTATACACGTGATCATGGCAACCTCCATATTTCATAAGCAATAGAATTGATATAGTTCGTTAAGCGCTTCGTAGGGCCATCTCACTCTATATGGATAGACGACCCTGGTCAGGGTCACATGGAGCTGAAGAAGGCTGTGCAGAATAGACTTATGAATAATTCGGGGAAGCATTCGTTAAGCTGAGGACATTATAGGCAGATATGATGATGACGATAATGAAGGTGGACTAAGTATTTTGTACTCATAGGAGGCAGACGTGGAAACATCGTGTTTCACATATCACATTTATTGCAAGAATAGGATTAACGAAAGCGTCCAGTCTGTAACGGTTTAAAACTATCAATTCAACTTTGAATGTAACCTACATAACGTAACATAACCAGTACAAAGTTTCTGAACTATAACTTCTTTTGATACTGAAGAAATCTTTGTGGGCGAAAGTTTCGCACCAAATAGTCTGTGTGCGGAAACTTTAAATCGCTGAACGATTATGTTGGATAATTAAAACTGAACCATCAGAACGGTACAAACAATATTGGAAGTACTATCCCTGCAAGCTTACGGTAGTCTCATCAAAGGCTCAAGAAAACACCGTTAGCCTTCAATATAATGGTTTAGTTGTAGATGAATGAGAAATTTGAAAGCCTTAATTGTTTTCCTAATGAACAATAATTTACTCTATACTTATATTTTAGGAATTTGTAAAGCAACTTAATAAATATTGACAACATTCACTACCCGTCGCTCTACAAACCCCGCCATTTGCTTCCTTAAGTTGACAATGTCACAATGTCAACGCCGGCTCAATATTGTCTTGACTGTGAAAAGCGTGTAAGCTTCAGTGAAAATAATGAGGAGCCGGTTGGTACTTAGGTACCTGGTGTGTACGCGCCGTCACATTGTCACATTGATGTGATAAAATTTAATTCTGTAAGCTACCGTCAAGTCGATAATGTTAGATTGTCCTAAGTATGTTATTTTTATTTTATTTTTGGTATCATTCTTAACGGGATAGCTCTTGGCCTTGTCATAGATGTAGGTAAGATGGTGGTAGGAGCCTGCCAGGTTTAGAACAGCTATCCGCGCCCAGTGTCTGAACTTAAAATTATTAAAAACATGTGTACGAGGAGCCGCAGCGACCGACCAGCGGCGGCGTCGACTGGAGGCCGATCGAGCGCGACCTTGACACATTGATCACACTCTCTGGATTTGTTCCTGGTGACTCGTGGCTGGCGTCCAATTATTGTTAGTTTAAAGCTTGTATGCTCCTTACTGACACTAGTTCGCTGCTCTATGCCATAGCATTTATTTTATAATAATTTGATTGTTGTATTTATGTAGATATTGACTTATGTGTTAAAGCTAACTTTAAATGAAGAAGTATTAGTAAAAGTATTAGTAATTCATAAAACATGTTCATTACTCAAGGTAATAGTAATATATTCTCGCGCTGAGTGCCGCCATGATGACTCGGTATGACGAATGCACCAATGTTGATGTTGGAGCTCAAGTTACGGCCGCCTGTGTTTTGTCTTGTCTCGTTACTATAATTAAATAGTTCGTAAACAGAAACATACTTTTTCATCCATGTTTGTTTATTCAATTTCAACTACGGGTGTACACACATACACGTGGTTTTTGTATTCTGTTTGATGCCTGCTATATAGGATACTATGAGAAAAATATAATGCCTAATCATTAAACTATTGTTACTTCTATTAACACGGAGTCAATCACTTAGTCTGTTCTCTTCTGCTTTGTCCTTTCTTATTGTTTTAATAGTTTCAGCATCCCAAGCATTATAGAAATTCTCCTCAACATAGGCACCCGGGGCGGCGGCCGGGCCTCGGGGTGGTGGATTATATTCGATAAAGTATGTTTACTAGAGTGTGCTCCATCGTTATATGTCGCACAGTTAGGTACCTATGCTGGTACTCCAAAAGCGAGCGGTAAGAGGCGGCGCGGCGGCGGCCTCGCTCCTATAATAACTCTAAAAACATTTATAACAAGGAAAACGTTGAGGATAAATTATTTTTGCACCGTCTTAAGCTGTGCGGGAGTTTCCACTAACGCATGCACTTACTAAGATGTACTTAAAGTTTATTTTGGATGGAATTGTCATCCCTGATAATTATCACTGAGATGATGGAATGGATCTTCAAGGCGAGAAACCCCTTGGGTTCCGGTATTTATCTTAATACATATATTATTTTCATGGTAAACTCCTCCACAAGGAAAGAGCATGGAAACTATATCATAGAAAATAACTTCTACGATATTATTACATGTTTGAAGGTGCCAAAACTAAGTAAACACCAAGTCCAGAGTCACGTCTCAGACTGCCTGCCTCAGGTACGCTACGAGTTGTGCTACGAAGATTAAAACATATTGTTTCTATATAATGATGACACTGCAGGTTGATGGATGCCGCCGCCGAGTTCAATTTATTTGCGACAATCATGTTGTTATTATTATTGTACGTTGAGTCCTAGTAGTCCAGTTCGCAACGATCTCATCGATAAGGACATAAGGATATTGGTCACACACAAGACATTACTGCCGCATGTGTCATTAGCAAAGTTATTTGTCTGGTCTGACCGACGGACCGACCGACCGACCGACCGTCGTCCACTCATTAACAATACCCTTCATTAACATAACTTCACGTCGACATTCAATAGTTTCAAGATCGCACTAGAGGTGAGTGCGAGCGCACAAAACAGGTGGCTGATAATTGGTCTCAGGGACAAAGATTTAATCTTTTTTACCCATTTCTATTTTCTCGGTCGACCGACGATCGATCGGTAGACTATGCTTTATTCGGTAGAACTCAATGGTGCGATAAAATACTAAAGAGACCAATGTCTAGGTCAGGAGACGTGTGTAAACATGCTATTGTCAACACACGAATCGATGTAGTGCATGTTCTAGCATCAGACTAATGACATTATGCTAACGATTGTTTTAAATAATGTATTAGGTCTTAATTAATTAATTTGTATCTTTATTGTATCAAAGGTGATCCGTTGGACACAGCACCGATCACATTATTACAAGTGTTTAGGTCATGGTAACCGTACCATCAGGGAAGCTTGCTCATATAGAACTGCGTTAGTTCCTAATGCAGATGGGACATACATACAAACAAGTAAACAAATAGAATAAGCAGTGCGCGCAGCCGGCGACGGTGATCCTTATCAGCTCTCAGCGATATTATGCCGGTTTTTGAATAAATTATCGGTACCGTCTGCTGCGCACGTTCTGAGATGTCTGACAAGAAACAGTCAAACTAAATCAGGGCTTCAAACTAATACGACATATTGTATTATATATCACTCAAAAGTTAATTATGTGTTGGGCATTCATAAAATAGGTCTCGACTAATTACAAATATTTGGGTACGATCGGCTGAAGGTCGGGGCTCATACATCGTGGTAGTTAATTTATACATAACCTGTCACGGTATCCCTTTGGAGTGAAGGAGGATATTCAAAAAGACGGGAATTTTGGGATCTTTTAGACAGTAGCTGGACAATATTTTTTTATTTTAATAAGAAAACAAAATCACAAATCTAAGTAATGTAATAGTTCCTAATAAGCCACTGTTTACTTCGGACAATTGTTATTACTTTATATCAAACGTAATCTCCGGAGAGTCTCTAGAAGATTATTTGTGAAAAAGCATTATCTGTGAATGTGAAACTGTGTTTATACATCGATGGTGAGATTTGCTATGATGTTATCAGGCATTGACGTCACCACATGACTTTGACATCCATCAAAACAATCTTTTCGGCACATTCATAACCTTATAATATTTATAAATATCTTATTCTCGTCGATGATCAGAGCGAGTTGAGCCACAGTGCCTTTGGCAGTTGTGATGCTGGAAGCAAATGTATTTTTATTCGCATAAAAATGTTTCCTACCTCATTTAGGTACCTGTGCCTCTTTGGTGTAAATGTCTAAAGTAACGAATCCCCTTCAGTTCAGTTGGTGACAGCAAACATATGACAATAGACTCACCACCTTCTTAATAAATGCTGCGCGACTTAACATTTGAAACGATTAAATTTTAACATTTAGGGAAAACAACAACAATGTTCCATTCGTTCAGTACTCGCATCGTCAGCACCCAGATTGTTGTGTACTATACTGTAGGACACTGTCGGCGCACACTTTATCACAGCTTTATAATGTTATGGTCATTTGGAATAATTCACTTTTCAAGCAGAGAAAGAACTTTTGAAACATGGGCAGTTCCCCGGAGTTTACCTTACACATCGATATCTCTCTTTATATTTCTATAGACAACCGGTTTGGATCGGGAATACGAGTCTGGTGTACTAGTAAACAAGACTAAACTTGAACAGATTCAAGGTCCCAGGAACTTTTCTCGGAAAATATTAGTATTTTGACCAACAAAAAACGTCTATTTGTAAACGAGCGAAGCAACAGTGAGGTGGAAAATATCGGGCGCTACGTCGTAGCACGTGGTCTTGTTTGTTCACCTTTGATCACACGACGCACTTCATATCATTCGAGTAGGCTCCGACGGCCGCTGAGACAGTCAGTGACGCCTCACGCACGTGGCAAAATATAGCATTCAATTTGTTTATATTACACGGTATATATATTATGTCCGTTGGGTCAGTATTGTAGAAACAACAAACGACGACAACGAAACTTTGGAGCGTCCTACGTAACTAGTAGATACAGTTTATAACTGAAATAATTAATTTTTAGAACTGAAAAATCCATATAACTTTATGTGTGCACTGTACCGTGTACAGTGTACGGTGGGGAGACACCCCCAACCTTGATTCTTTCAAATCTCACAATTATTCATTGGGAACCGCTCGGGCAGCTGTAGCCGCGCCCCTCGCCCCGCACCCTGCGCAATGGTGGGGGTACCAGGCACGCGTGTCGGCTGGTGTCGCGCCGTGAGGCCGGCGAGCGTGTGAAGGCCACCCAACGTCAAGTTTAAGGTCGCTGTGCACATTTTTCAACCTACTTTTTAACAAAAATAGGCATTTAAAAAAATAAGTATCAACTTAAAAATCAACTATGTTACTTAAAAACATGTATATTTAAAGATATGGCTGTCTTTGAGAATAATAAGATAATTCCTGATGATAAGATTTGGATGATTCTCTTCTCTTTCGAGTTATTAATATTGTACCAAGAGCGAGCTGGCATGACTGTACAGGAGGCTCATTTGACAGTCTGCCTCCTGTGCCTCATGTGCCGGCTGTATGGAGGTTGTACTTTAAACTTTAAGTTGTTAGCAGCTCGTCTTACTTTGGTCAATTTTTCATAATAGTAACATGAAATTTGGTGGTTCCATTAAGTTATATTTGTACATGATAATAGTTTGATGGTGTACGCAGGGATAACGTTGTTAATTAATTCGGGATGTAATAGTTCCCCGGTCTATCGTCCCCCAATAGAGCGTCCGTTGACGCCGCCGGTACCAGCTGCCGATCATTACACCTTAACCATTAATATTATCTATTGTTTTGTTCGTACGTATGTAAGAACTTAATTAGCCTCATCCAATATTTGTAGCAGTTCCTATGAACGAGCTACGAGGTGAGGGAATCATTAAAATGTAATCAACCCAAAAGTTCCGCTACATTAAGTATCCACCACACGTTATATAACATATTCAGAAATGATTCCTAAGGTAATCCTCATGGGACAGACATGGCGTTGGTTTCAGTGGATGGTGTGATAATGAAACGGAACTTCGTGAAACATGAACTGAAGTGACATTGTCAAGGGCCTCGCCCGGCATTGATCGCGGCGCGGGCGCGGGCGCGGCCACTCGCACGTGCTACAGACATTTATTATGAAATTATTTTCTTGTTGAAATACTTCCGCTGTTTTTTTTCACAACACGTTTTAAGTTTAAGAGACACTTATTTGTTTCCCTACTTTGTTAATTGCCTTCGTAGCGTCGAAAGAAAATACAGTAATTGTAGTTCAAGATTGATAGGTGCCCAGGGCTAGTCGCCGCCGCCCGCCCGCCCAGGGCACGGGCCCGAGACCGGGACGTGTGACATGTTTCTTCAAACAACAAGTGTGTTTACGAACATCCAACTTTGTTCAATAGAGGATCCGACCTTTAACTAACTAAATAATCTACTAAACACAGTGGATGGATCGACTCGTGCTACAAACTTAGTCGAAAACTTTTATGAATGACCATTCGTTTGATTGACTTGTCGTTAAATGTTACTACAAGTAAAATATTACCCGCCCTATTGCCTGCCTGTATTGAAAATCGAAGTAAATTGCTTGTTCATTGCTGCATTACATTGGAAAAATCACTATGATGACCAATATGACTCTATTCGTTCTCGTTCCAAGTACATCTACATGTTTGTTGGTTACATATTGTCTTCGTCGTCAGTTCTCAATCACTACATTTTTTGAGTCATCATTGAAACCACAATGACACTGTGTATCTCTGATAATGATTAAATACGACTGTACTGTCACTGTTGTTATTATATAAGTGGTGAGTGTACTCCGCAAGGTTCACGCGAATAATAAAACTTACTTTCAAAAGCTCGTAAAAGTGTGTTCAATTTTTTTGTTTTATGTTATTGTCTCATACATAAACAATGAATATTGGTATGTAACCGTAACCGCAGCCACTGTAATTGATACTATGTTTACACAGCGGGGTTGAGGGAGGCCTCCTCCACGCCCCAAGGGGGGGGGGGGGGACGGAGTGTACATATACGATATCAGTGTACCGTAAATCAGTTGACTTTGATAACTATTACGTATAACCTTTAACGTAATTTGGTAATAACACAACTATTGCTACACGGACCAATGGCCCATTAAATAATTATCAACTTCGTTCGATAGTGTACATCGACGATGCCACCGCCGGTCTAGAAAAGGCTGTTCCTCTCTATGGTGACGGTTGCTCAATCCTTAAAGACAAATACACGAAGATGATCTGAATTCACCGTTAGTGTATAACGAAGGAATGTTTGATTGAAAGATTGCTATCGTTATGTTATCGTAGTAAGATAATAGGCAGATAAACCGGTCCGTCTCCGGAAACTACGGTGACAGAGAAAACTATAAAACCAGATGTAGAAACATGCATCCAGATCGTCAATAATGAATACGTTAGGACTTGCCATCAGGCTTAAGCTTAAGCTTAAAAAGAGAGTAGCAAGACACGTGTCGGACACGAAAATGGGTTATTCTCCGTGGGCCCGGTTTCAAAGTATTTTAATATATTCTATTAATTAAGTAATAAACAGTATTTATTACACAATATGTATATAGTGTCGTCTGGTTAGCTCCTACAAGTGGTTGGGCATGAGGCAATACGACCAACTCGTGACTTTGTTTTTCTTGCTTAATATTTTTGAAAGTTGCTATGCGTTCTTAATTATTCCCTATTTGGTAGACAACTAATTATTTATTTTTTATTAAAGACACCCATCGACGAGTTTATTTATTAGTTAAACACGTCTTCTTGTTTCTATGTGTTTTCAATTATCTAGTTTCTGAGAAACTAAGGTTGCATGATTATTTTGATCAATATATAAACAATTGGCACTAATTATTTCATACGCATCCGTTAATCCGGAATTCATTGCATATTCGGATGACGGACGCGTTGTTTTGTTCGGTCAGTGCGGCCCACTGAGCTAATTTATCTTTTATTTCTAATACTTCTGTTATTTTACAGCTGGTTTCAGAGTTAATTCTAAGAAATTATGGGGATTCCTTAAGGCAATATTTATTTCTAGTTTTCTCCAAATTCAATCACGTTCAACATTGATATGGTTGTCATGTGAGTGCTGTCTTGTCCACCTCCCACGCCAGAGCCTGAGAATGTGTGCGTGTGTGTCAACATGGTCCCGATCAATGTTCGGCAGCTCGTAATTGACCGAGTAAGACTAATCTAACGTCCATTAGGCACGCCGCCGTCGTCGCCACCGTAATCGTATCCGAATAGAAACATCTGTAAACAAATTCATCTACGTTGTAGGATTTAATAAAACTAAATCGCGGTTTTTCACGCAACACTACCTACTTACTAATTACTACGAAATAACATTTATGTGACTTGCTACTTTTAAAAATACATCTAGTAATTCATCCATGGTTGTTGTGATGACGGTAGTGCACGTAGTAACTCCTTATTTAACTATTTACATGGTCGGTATGTTGTGTTGTGTTGTGTTGCATTACGTACGAGCGGGCCGCGAACGGTTGCATTATAATTGTTCAAAGTGTAGCTTCAACACATTTGTAGTGACTAACGGATTGAACGGACGCGGTCATGCCACCATTATATATATCTTACTTCTTCTCTTCCCTTTGCGCTTTCTTTTTGGTTATCATTTTTTATTCTAAGGTACATAGTACATTTGCTTTGACAATAATCGTCTGATGAACCCATGTGGACAAGATTAAATGATGTACCTATAGCACTACAATCACTATTGATTGTTTGGAATATTTATATGTAGCCTATAACCGTATGAGCGACCCGCGCGGGTTGTCTCAGGGGCCATTTAAATAAGAGGCGGCTCTCAGAGGAACTTGTTCAGTTTGGTCAACGTTGTAAGCGAATATACAAAGATGATTTATTCCTTTATCGTTACAACGTACAAGTACTTACAACGTACCCTAAATAAACAATTGGTCTATTATATATACGGATATATACATATATATATACGGATCATTCCGTATGGGTTATCGTTGAATAATTGTTTAAGGGTCAACGACTTGCTAAAGAATCCTTCATGAGTTTATAATTCCACCGCGTGTTTGTGGACGCCCAACGCTCGTCTAGTAGACGCTACCACCACGTCAGTACACACAGTAGTGCAGACATTTACTTAAGCAGAATAATTAAGCAAGCAACATAATGTTTCCGATACATTTTCCCTCACAATTTAAATGTAATACAATTATGTTTCTAAATGAAATAACTATTTAATCATGTAATGGGTGCGTGTGTGGCGCCCGCTGCGACTACGACTACGACTACGACTACGACTACGACGGGACGGACGGCGCGGCCGGCACTCTCGTGGTCACTCGGCCACGCGGAGCCTCCCCAAGGACGCAATATAGTTACTAGATTTTTTGTACTTTTATTATAAATAGAAATCTGACTCGCTAGATATTAGATAAGGAGAGTTTAATCGTTAAATACATATTATTAGGATTTCGAGACGCAGCGTTGGTAGGCCGCTCAGGGCAGCTGTAGGGCGATCAGTTTGGAGATCCCTGGGGGAGGACCTTGACCATTAGTGGTTGTCTCTCGGTTGATTTAGTATGATGATGATCCACATAATTATTAGAATTTTTCTATTGTTCGGGAATGCCCACGAAATTATAAGAGATGAAAGATTCTTCTCCGAGCTTCTCCAGGTTCGAGACTTAGTCACGATACATCCTCATTATGATTTTTTACATAATTCTCTGGCTACGGCCAGTCCTCAGACATTGCCTAAATACTTCGGATACGTATCAAGTGCGCCCTCGACTCCGCACTCCAGCAGCAGCTAACAAATATATAAAATTTCCGAAACACACACACGGTGACGCCGCGCCGATCTGTTGGCGAATTCCACGTGATGTGATGATTAATATTAGTTAACTATAAATTTAGTTCAGCAGTATTGTGGCCCGATAACATCACGTGACAATATCAACAACAACATTCATTAACATTACAAAAATATGTTTTTGGATCCGAATAATGGTACCGTTATCGATAATTAAACGACATATTAAGATGAAACAGTTGCGGCGCAGAGTCCATGTTGAAAATTAATATTTGTAAATATTAATGTTGTTTCATGTATAAGTGTGGAATCGTAAGACTGTTAGAGCCCCCTCCCGGCGGAGGCGGAGGCGGAGGCGGTCCCGCTGCGTCAATACAAACATGTATCTGTATAAGGTGCCTGCCGTGGTTTATACGTCAATAAATGTTGATCACTTTATTGGGACCGATCAATTGGACGATATTGACGCGACGCGGCCCTCGAGCGCCGCTGTTATTATACAAATCAAACACGACTATAAATGACTTAGAATTCAATTGACATGGCATTCTGTACAAATCAACCGTGACTTCAAGAAATTGGTCTATTCGATTGTATTAATTACCTTTTAGGAGCTCGTTGGCGTTCGACTTCGAACGCTCTGGTTTCATTAACGTAAACCAAGCAACTTTCGTCATGGTTTGTCCCTGGATGGGGCAGCGCAGTGTTAAGGCACAAAATCCTCCTGTGGATCTCACATGTAGGAAGGTCTGTGCCCTGTGCCCAACTGGGACGTAGGACGTTTGTAGCCTGGACATGATTATGATGAATTGTCTTTTAGAATTATAATTTATTTAGATCTAGCGTGTGTTAGCTCGTATGTGCGTTACGCTAAACTCGGGTAGAAAAATACAATTTCGGTAGCTGGACCCTTGACTCTGCCGTCAATAGTAAATGTGAAAGACTTTCATGCACGTGGTGCTTAAGATAAGATAAGATAAGATACATTTTTATTGTGATTCTGTGTACAATAAATAGATCTTACAATCACATGCATAAGTCACAACAGATTTGAGACATTTTCGGGCGTACAATATTAACATTACAATTTTTAAAGATACTTCCAATTACTACTTACAATTATAGTTAATATAATAATAATAATTATTCCAATTACTGCTTACGAAATAGTTTAGTGAAAAGATTAATTAATTATTGAAATAATTGAGCAATACTAATTAACTATCAAAGTTAAAGTCAAAATAACTTTATTTAAATCGACTCATTTACTAAATAGTCATAAACGTATAATAGCATCTTCAAAAATTCAATTAAAACTTTTTGCAAATTTTCTGGTAAAAATACGAAGCTGTATCTCGTAACATTATCCATTATTTATCCCTGACCACTGATCAGATATTACCTTATTACCAGCCCGCTTCTTTACTTTAAATAAAACCTCAGCGGGGCGTCCGTCCCCAGTCCCCAGTCACCTTGCCTTAGTAATACTATGCACGTCCAATGTTGTACGTGTCCTTGTCGTGGTACATTAGATATCACAAGTTATTCTTTCAGCAGATGTCATCAATTGTTTCAATCCAATATTGTGAAGTCTTTAAGCAGTTCTCCCACGCGCTGGGATACTTCTGCGGCGCGATACGGCAATGAACTCTAAATAAACGCAATTTGTTGAATTATACGGCACCGGTGGATTCGTGATACCAGTCTGTCGCTCTCAATATTCTATCTACAGCTAGATGTACTTACTAAAGTTTATATGTAGGCAGCTGGCTAACGGTGGTAGTCACTTATATAAAGAAGTATGCAGTAGGTCCCTGCAGATTACATTGTTTTGCTTGTTAGCCTGATGTTTGTATTTGTATGTGTAGATAGGTAGATATTAAAGCCGGCTGTAAGTGTGGCTAAGTACTTTATTTGTGCTCTGTCCCAACAACAACGAACGTCGAGACTATACGTGCATGGAGTGTCGTGTTGTGCGATCGCCGCATGGAGTGGCGGCCACTTGCAGCGGACCGCGCTGTTCCCAGCTCTATCGCTCGAGAACACTTAACTCACTCACAAAAACATTTGCTCAGTTAAGTTAGCTAAGTAAGCCACCCGACTGCACTGATAAGATACCCAAATACTGTTTGTTAAACATAAATATTGCTAAGTCGTTTTACAGTTTCAGATAATATCAAATCACAGTGTTGAGAAGGAAAAATGAAAACACAACCTTTTTATTGTTTAGATAAGAGGATTCTCTAAAGCAACCAAGTTTAATGGCTGATTACATGACACTACACAAATGATAATGATTAAAATGGGCTTCTAGTCGGGGTGCAATTATTTCCATTATGTAAGCTAAGCAAGCGCTGGTCCGGTGGCCGTCTCACTATGGGTTGAATGTTTGACTACACTCATGCAGGACCCAACCATGACGCCCACCTTCGGGGGCCCTGACATACTACGGCGACGTAGTAATATTTCGAAATTTTGACTTAATGATAGGGGTTTAAATATTAAATTGTAGTTTATTTTCACAAGATAAAGACAAAATTCTGCATCAAAAATCCATTGTTTGACAATGGTCACAGTCATTTATTGAAATTTGGTTTAACTCGACTTTAAACGTAAATATGACATAAGACGCTGTCTTCGGAGAGGATACGGCTAATGAACGCCTTTATTGTTGTAAGCGCTTCTGTACTTGAAACTTCGACTAGAAGAGTGAATCACGAGGAAAATCTGCTACCTAAGGAATTAACGACCGATAGAAAGCGATGGTGGAAGCTGACCGACGAGTTTTTAAATCAATATTTAACAATATTGATTTAAAATTTTAAAAGTGAGTGTATGGCTCTCATAGCTCTTTTTTTTTATTTTTATTATTAGTGGTATTAATTTCTGCAGCCATTTCAAGAGAGGAAATCGTCCGATAAAATACTAGGACTATAACTGAAGTGAAATTTGACATAATTTCAAAAATACGTATTTATATTCAACAAATTTGAGTGGCAAGTTTCTGAGGTCAAATAACCCACACACACACACAGATATAGTGGAATTGGAAACCTCCACCTTCTTTTGTGTCGGTTATAAATTTAATCTGCACGCGCACATTGATAACAAGGTACCGATTGTATCCTGTTATCAATGTGAGCCTGCAGGTTTAATAAGATTTATTTGACCTTTCTCAGACCATTTAAAGAAAGATATGTGGTTTCTTAATCTCAATAATATAATTTTAGCGAGTCGCCGCCCAACATCATGTTGTTGTCAATAACACCAAGGCTTACCTTTCCATAAATGGTAGCTTTTTAATTTGTTCAGTTGTACAGATACGGCACAATTGAAAAATAACACTTATCGTAATGGTGTACGGTACCCATTAATCTAAAAACGATCTGCAGGCGATTGTACAAGTTAATTTGACATTGTATAATCGAAACATTTTATTAAATCTGTAAATTACGTAAACATAATTTGGTTGTAAAGGTAAGTAAGTGGTCTATTAATAGACTCTTGTAGTAAGTTTTATTTATTTATTTATTTCTATCACTTCTTGCTTTTTTACACCCTGGAATGGATACTATACATTGTGTTGACAGCCGCCACAGTATATCGACGTATCAAGACATCATCTACATTATTTAAAGTCTATTTAACTGTGACACAGGGCCAACCACAACCACCTCATCGTGCCTCTTTGCAGAATCTAACCGAGAATCTGCGCACGCGTTGAAAAACTTTCTAAACAGTAAACAGGTAACGGGTGAACACGGCACGTGACGTTATGGCGTCTCATCAATGGGCGGGAGGCCCTGCCCCCCGCTGCACGCCACCGCCCCGGAGTCACATGACTGAGTGCTCCCCTCCCCCCTACCAGAACTTAATAACCGGCTAGGTGCAGCTTTCCTCGAGCTCTACGCCCCTCCCCCTCCGACTCCCGGTCAAGAGCACGCTGCGCGCGCGCTACGGTCAACCACCTTTTTGTTTTGCCCAAAATGCGTCGGCCTTGCAGAGTTGCAGTTCCGTCATCTCCGCTCCCCGCTCCCCGCGCGCAATGAACGATGACGATTACGATGTCATGCGTGGTAATTACATAGCTCAATTATTAGTACTCAAAAGCTACTAAAAAATGTTTGGTGAAAGTATAAGTAATTAGAGATTTGTTTTTTACAAATCTCGTATTACGTGTTTTAAAAACTTCGGCAGAGTAACAAAAAGTGTAATATTAGTGTAAAACAAATATTACATTATATACGAGAACCAATAACGTGTCGCGTGAGAGCGAGCAGCTTACTATAAACGTAGCCTAACAATATTACAGCGCGCTCGTCAGTGATCAGCGATCGAAGAAATAACGACGAATTAATGAAGAACGTCATCGTATGAAAATTTAACGGTTTGAAATTTTACCTCAGAAGTAAAAATTAGTATGAAACTGTATGGAAATAGTTATATCTCTTGTCGTGCACGGTGCGTACACCCAGCTCGTGTCGGCCGGCCGACGACTGCGTCCATTGCTGTCACAAATATCTACATCAACAGGAAACTCGCGGGGTGAGGGGATCAAACGGCCGAGGGGGTGGCGGGAGGGCTTACACTCACGTGACGGGCTTAATGTAGCGATGATAATAATAATGTTTTGATTAAAGACAAATCAGTTCTGTCTGTATCGTTCAGTTCATGTCACAGGCGTTCATTGTGCGGCCGGACAGAGCCGGCTTGTCCAACTACAACTTTATCGAATATATCATTGACTCTTGATAATAATTATGAAGATTGGAAGTATACGGCCAGAGGCGCGTGACTCAGACGAGTAAATCGTCTTATAAACTGTTAAATGTCCACGTGTCCTCCACTGACACTGAATACTTGTGTAAATACATTAATTACAACGGCATATACTTAATCCTTTACATGACGACACATGACATAATTTTAAGTACTGCGTGTTGGACTCAGATTGAGAACACTCCGACGCTAAGTGTCCAGAGGTACCATCATCAGGCTTACACGTTTCCCGGAGCCATGACTGAATATCAACTGAGCCTAATTAATATATTTATCAGATTATTATATTGGGCTATTATCGCCTTTGTAAGACTTCACAAGATTTTCATATTAAGAATCACTAAATTGTCAATTATTCCGTGACTCCCGCGGTCCCGTCGATCCGTCATCTAATAATATATAAATATCTCGGGCCGAATTGATTGTTATAGAACTCCTCCGAGACGGTTTGTATGACGACATTAATTGTGTATATTTTAGAATTTGTCGAAAGTATTTCATACCCGACCCAGGTGATAAGGATGACCTTCTGCAGAATATTGTTTTTTAATTAATTTCTACGCCAATACAACGTTCACCGGGTCAGCCAGTCTCCCTGTAGGATATCTACCTACTCCTATTAAGACTATTATTCCCCAAAGATCACGTTTTGGATCAAAATGAGGTGTAAGTATATTCTACTTAGTATTAATATGTTATCAAGGCAAGTGCAGGTTTGGTGCGCTCTCACTTGTATACAAATGTAATATTTAATATTTGATTGGTTATATGAACTCTAACGGTGTACGCGATGCGCTTATGTCTTAGCTATAATATTACCATTGCATAACAAATCGACCTTATTGACATTTATTAACGGCCATACGAGTAAATAATGAGTTAGTAACGCACCGCGCTCTCCGCGATCGATCGTAAATATTTTCTTAAACCTCACTCTGTTATATACATATGTTGACTACCTATAGGGTCTTTAATAAGTACATATATAATATCGCGAAGCCACGTGGTCGGACAGCCGTAGGCGCGGACTTTGACCGGCGGACTGGACGCTGGATGCTGGACGCTGGACGCTGGACGCTGGACGCTGGACGCTGGACGCTGGACGCTGGACGCTGGACGCTGGACGCTGGGCGCTGGACGTTGGACGCTGGACGCTGGACGCTGGACGCTGGACGCTGGACGCTGGACGCTGGACGCTGGACGCTGGACGCTGGACGCTGGACGCTGGACGCTGGACGCTGGACGCTGGACGCTGGACGCTGGACGCTGGGCGCTGGACGTTGGACGCTGGACGCTGGACGCTGGACGCTGGACGCTGGGCGCTGGACGCTGGGCGCTGGGCGCTGGGCGCTGGGCGCTGGGCGCTGGGCGCTGGGCGCTGGGCGCTGGGCGCTGGGCGCTGGGCGCTGGGCGCTGGGCCGGACA
This sequence comes from Acentria ephemerella, assembly GCA_943193645.1. NCBI lineage: Eukaryota > Metazoa > Arthropoda > Insecta > Lepidoptera > Crambidae > Acentria > Acentria ephemerella. Next base: position 215,552 of record OW971886.1, on the reverse strand, counting down.
CAGTCTGAACCTTGTTCACCTTACACCAACAGCCACGTTGGATGTAGACATGGCCACCTTAATATACTACTCGTACGAACTGGCTTTATAATAACATTATTATTACTTATATTTACATATATTGAAGATAAACACAATAATACGTAAATGTCACTTTGGTTGTATTATTTCGTGGCTTTTAATAAACCTATGTTTAGAGCATGTCGCGTAACCTATGGTAGAAGCATTTCCATAATCTCAATAGAATGGCTAAACGAAAAATATATGAGAGTTGACATAAGATTAAGCTCAGCAATCAAATGTGATACATACATAATTATTAATAAGCTTGTAGGAACAATATTACATTTTCATTTTGGTGATGTTTAGTTTATTTTCTTTGATAGGTTATAGCGAGGAAGTTTTTATTATCCTGTTATACGTACGTACCAAAATATTCTCACAAGTAGCTCGGGGCCTACAAAGAGACCGCGGCGTGCGCGCGCGCACACCGCAAAGAGTTCAACGCGCGTCACACACAAGACTTAGACAAATAATTTGTCAATGATAATCAATAGATACAATGTTTGAATGTGAAGGTTTAGTGCAATATACTGTCAGAACAATTGAGCTTGGTCAAGTACTGAATTGAAGTTGTCCGTTTTTTTTTTTTTACCGACTTGAAAAAAGGAGGAGGTGCTAAGTTGTTTCCAGAAACAATAACAAGTGACGCACCGACTACAAAACATAATTTTAAATTGGAAAACTTCTTACATTAAAGTATTTTTGATGTTTTGGTGTTTTGAAGAAGTTTTTTTTTTTTTTTTTAATTTGGTTTTTGTTCTCGATTTTATTAAATCTATAGCTTAAGCCCCAATCGTGTTTTAACAACACTAGATCTAGTTTAAATATTGCTCCAAGTGAGCCACACTGTAGAGAGAAATGTTCTTTATTCATTTTACCTATATTAAAGTATATATTCATCCATACGTAATTCCCGGTGCGGGGAGAGAGGACCGTGAATCAAACCCAGGTCTAGTGTTTATTAGATGCACGGCGCTTAAAATGTAAATATATTTTAAATGAGCCGGTGAGTCTGTCTGCGGGGGGTCCCGCCGGCCGGCCGCGGGCGTCGTTGCGGTGTTCGGTGACGTCACTGCTCTGTGTAACGTTATTAGGAACTTAATTTCTTTTCGTATTGTAATTTCCTTGAGACGTCGCAAGAGCGTGACTCAACAGACATTGTTCACAACTTATTTCTATGTGGTGTCGCTGCACGCGGCTTCTGATCTAACTGTTAAATACAAAACGGGAAAAAAAGCTTTTAAAAAAACATATTTAATTTATTTATTTATTTAAAAAAAGGCACAGCTTATACAAATTCAGTAGTTGCTTATAAAGTATATTACTCCTTCACACACACACACACACACACACAAACACACACAAACACACACACACACACACACACACACACACAAGTAAGTGTATACATGTGTGTGCATGTATACACTTAGTAATTCAAACTTCACAGGCTCACTCTTACACTTACTATTTTTATTTTATGTTTTCTCATAAGTTGTTTATAAATTGTGCAAACTTTGATGCTGGGACTCTGTATTCTTTTAACTGGAGGTGGGCGTTAATGTCTGCGACACAGTTTTATTTGAAACTAATGTAGCCATTATCGTTGACTTTTTTTTTTTTTTATGTATGCCTATTTTTGTTCCAATAAATAAATAAATAAATAAAATAAAAAATAAATAAAAAATAAAAATTCATATCGTTGGCTATTTACTTTTTTTTTTTTTTTTATGTAATCTTCAAAACACTAAAATGATGGTTTAGCCGTGTTGAGATTTTAATCTCATTAGGTATATTTATTCACATTAGTCAATTTAAATAATAATATAAATAAATTTAAATTTACAAGATAAAAATATATCAGCCTTCAGGAATGTTGTCCAAAAGGGTGACAGCATTGCCACATTTGATGGCGCGGCTGATCCGTCGGCCAAGATAGCTGCCGGTCTATCGGCCACCAGACACCTCGGCGAGTCTCTTTGATGGGTCCTACAAAAAGGAAGGCGCCCTTGGACCTCACTTGGACCATAGTTTCAACAACGATGCAAACATCACTGATATAAGTTATAAATATATATTTTTAATATTAATAAAAAATGAGTACTTTAACAGTAATAAGAATGGACCTTACAATGTCTTATATATGATTCGATACTTTCGATGATTACTCATACTATAAATAATATATTATGTTTATTATATTATTTATAGTATGAATAAAAATTACAAAGTATTAAATATTATTAAAACAACCAACATATTCATAATAATGGTATATACTTCATATTTTTTAAATGTCGCATTAGAAATTGATTTAAAAGTAAACTGTAAAGATCGAAGCGTAGCGCGCTCTAGTTGCTGTGTACTGAATCAAATTAAATTTCAGTTAACTTCAGCGGGGCTGGCGCGCCCTCACATCGACGTCGACGGCGACCTGGTCGACTGGAGGGTGGGGGGGGGGGGCGCGGGGGCCGGCGGAGGGGGCGCCGTGACGCAGCTCGTCGTCGCAGCCTCCGCGCATCTCTTCAGGGCAGCTCGCGGTCTCCGCGGCAGTCGCGCTCGCATCGCGCCAACGAACGGTCGCGCGCTCGCTCCCCCGCCACCACGACCACGACCAACTCTGAGCCCGGCTTCCCGCGCGGCATGTGCAGCTGACAGGAGACTCTCCAGAACGTTACTGCCGACAACGATCGACCGCCAGCTCGCAAGTGAGTCTTGACCTCATTGCTCTGTGATGCCCAATCGTCCAGTGTCAAGTGAAAACTAATATTTTTCGTGCATCATAAAAGTAATTAGGAATACGTTTACGAGCCCACACCTCGTCGCAGTGCTCGATGTAAGATAGTAAGTAGCCCTTTAAAGAGTTTCCCCGGGGAACGATCAGCTGTCTGCGGCTCGCCCGGCGCGCTACTGTGCCCCGGTTGTTATTGTGTCTGCAGAAATGGCCTATTTTACATATGACTGTGTACAGTTAGTTTGGGCCAATGATTTATAGATATGTACGTTACCCATGAAATAAATACAATAATTATAAAAAAGTAAAAGTTATAGGCAAAACGGGAATTTAATAATTAATTTAATATGTAATATTTTTAAATATTAATTATTATTATCTAAATAATAATGATAATTAATTCATCTAAAGTATAAAAAGCTAAACGGGAGATGTGGCCGCAATTATCACCTTCAGGGGTACTTACGACAGCATGTATCGAGCGCGCTAGCGGATGTCTACTCATTGGGTGCTAAATGTTGTTACATTTCAAAATAATGAATTGACAAATATATTTAATATTAACCAAATTTAAGTGAAAGTTATACACCGTTATTACAATTGGTTACTGTCAGCGTCAGGCTGTGGTCGCCGGCACACAGCACACACCGGCTAATGCTCGTTGAATGAACCAAATTACATGAAGTTACAAAACTTGCGTTATGAAATTATTGAATGTAAAGCTTTATTGAGACATGTCACTTTCGAGTCAATATAATTACCAGCGATATAATTATGTATTATTATATTTAAATTAAAATTACAAGTAGTATAACCTATGTAAATAGTCAAAATCAATGTTTGTTTTAACTTATTCGCATTAGTTACATAACGTAGTTAAGATGGGGCCGCGCGTCGGCTGGTCGTCGTCGTCGGCCTGCAGTAATAACATAATTAATTAAATACGGGTTAATTATATTGGTCGCATGTTTCAATATGTTAATTGCCACGGTATAAATATCAATACAAAATACGAAAAGACTTTTTTTTTTAAGGGTAGTTTATTAAAATGTATAAGTTTAATCTCAGGCAAAACATTTATCACAACCATTTTATGAATTTTCCTGTTCACAGAACTTTCTGTTTTAGTTTTATTGCGCCATTAAATATTTGTCTACAGCAGTTTAATAAAGTAATGTGATCAGGAGTAACTTAAGTGAAAAATTAATTATTATTAGTAGTGAGGTGTCGTTAGGTGAAGCGGCGGAGAACTTTTAGTTGTTCATTTACTTTGTGACAGAGCACCACACTCATAGTAACAGCTGCAAAGTAAAAACACTCTTAACACAACGTTACAAGGTTGATACAATGCCCGAGGCTCGTTCATATTTATATTGCTGAGCATAACATTTTCAACAACCGATTTTAAAAAATGTCTTTTTAGTAATTATTGTTACTTTCATACAATCTGTTACTCGATATCTGTGTCAAATATATAATACATATCGGTTTCGATAATACTTGTCAAACGATAACTAAATAAAATGTCATACATGTAATGTATGTCATACAGACCACTAGATAAATCTGCCGAAGACTGTCGCCATATTATAAGTCATCATTCTTTATACGTACCACCACTGGGCACAGACCTTCCAATATGTGAGATAGATTGGGCCCACGAGTAGTTTGGGCCGTAACACTACCACGCCGGCCCGATGCTGGTAGTACGGGCCTACCTAAGCGGTCGCCATTACAACATTTTATACGATTCATTTATTAATTTTATGACATCTATCTTTACTCTGGTTGTTACTACGATGAGGACAATAGAAAGTGTGAAGTGTACGATACATTGTGATGAGTACTCTAAATGTATTATTTGTTGGTATCTTGAATACGGTTTGGTTTTTTTTTTTTTTTTTTTTTTTATTAGAATTTCTTTGCTTTACATCTGTGTAGCGAGTTGGAGTCGACCGCCTCTGAGTATGATAGCAACTAGAAACTAATCTTAATTGTTTCAAAATTACGGAACATTGTTTCCCAGATACCTGATTTAGACTTGATGCGGAATAATATTAATTGATTCGGGTTGTGTAAACTGGTAGAACTTTGTTAATATTATTGTAATAATATTATTGTAATAATAGGGAAAACCAAAGTGGAAAGTAACGAAGCGATGGACCGGTTCCGCTTAACGTCCACATTGCTAAATTTATCAAATTACAGTTAAGCGATTTCTAATAATTAAAGCGCTCGTGTTTGTATTGGCATCTCCGGCTTACTACACTGTTAAAGTATGTTGTGACAGGACAAGCGGCGAACATATAGTATTGTCTGTCATTTCTATAGTTCGTCATATATGACGAACTATAGAAACTATACTATTATAACTATACTAATGTCTGAACTATAGTCCAGAAACAATTTTGCTGTAAAGCATTTCTGCTTGGACCTTGAAAGAAATAGCGATCTGGTCTGATCTGGATGTTCACTGAGCGCAGCCCGCGCACGCGGGATTCGAACTCCACAAATAAAGCCTACAAAAGAAACCAAGGAAACAGTCCGAGCATCCTAAATCCGAACATCTTTACATAAAAGCGAATTTATATTACCGATTGATAGCACGATATCAACAACGTAATACGATACTTTTGATTACGAAAAATATGTGTATTTCATAAACATGTTTGATGCGATAGATTACTACTACGATAGCGTTGACAAGACACTCGACAGCGACACGTGTACCAGACACCAGGGACCGAATGATCGATAAACAGACATATTTTCACTTAACTGCCGCTTGGTTCTCGCGCTCACTCGTTAACGAGAGATTTATCAATTACAGTTCGTTTTCATCCGTGTAATTGTTTTATACAAAAGTAGTAACTGAACTAGTCATCCAGCGCTCAGCTTACGAACTTGACAAAATCTCGCTGCGCTCATTTGCCTATCATTAAACAAAATAACACAGTTTTGGTATTGTATCGCGGCACCGCCGAATTAGACTTTCTTAGAAAACTGAGTAGTCGATACCTTGCCTTGAAATGGGCTCTGTGTTCAACATTTATATACTGACTCCGTATAAGTAGTTAGTTTCTAATATATTTAATTTTAAATACTGTTTTCTTATTCGTTGCCAGGATGATTCCGAGAAGGAAACACAACGCTTCGTCCGGCTCCCTGCCGCTGTCCGACGACAAGCATGCTAGCAACGACTACATTAGTAAGTTTCCCGAATATATCACAACTTTGATTGTATGCTATGACTTCAATTTAAGTAATGTACTAATTTAAATCTTCACTTGTTTGATGCAGTTTCCGATGGTGGAGCCAGCGATGGATGGCGAGCTGCCTTCCGCCGAAAATTCAACCGAAAAACGCTTCATAAGCGGCTACCGGTCACCAAGTGGTTACCTCAGTGAGTAATTAATTCCTTGTAACATCATTAAGACATTATTTAACACTACACAATAGGTAGGTAGACATCGATACAACCTTGGAGCCCCCGACTGCAGGAATAAGCTAAGCCTTGGCGAAGTACCAAGAATAGTATAACATCTGTCCTCGTGCATCGTATGTGTGCGGTGATTAACTAGTAATTACATTTTATTACGCTGTGCTCACAGATTGAATGACGCTTATGCATGCAGTAATGTATGTATATATATGTTATAAAAACATTCATCGCCACTTTCTCTCCTCAGATACAATTTGGAGAAGGCCGTGGGAGACCTGATCGCGGGCATCACGGTGGGGCTGACCGTGATCCCGCAGTCGCTGGCGTACTCCAATATCGCGGGCCTGCCCCCGCAGCACGGGCTGTACGGATCTTTCCTGGGCTGCTTCATCTACATAGTGCTTGGCGGCTGCCGCGCCGTGCCCGCGGGCCCCACGGCCATCGCCTCGTTGCTCACGTGGCAGGTGGCCGAGGGCGTGCTCGAGAAGGCCATCCTGCTGACGTTCCTTTCGGGGCTGGTGGAGCTACTAATGGGCGTGCTGGGTCTCGGCTTTCTTATCAACTTCGTATCGGGCCCCGTCTCCTCGGGTTTCACGTCGGCCGTCGCGCTCATGATCGCCACCTCTCAAGTCAAAGACCTGTTCGCCATCACGGTCACCGGCAACACCTTCCTGCAGCAGTGGATCTCCGTTTTCAAAAATATCCACACGGCGTCCCTCTGGGATCCTGTGCTCGGCTTTATTTGCATCGCACTTTTGCTTATCATGCGAGTAAGTGTTTTCTACTGTTATTATTTAAAATATTAGTGAATCGAGTTAGGAATACTATGTAATATTGACACTTTATTGCAGAAAATTGGAATGGTCAAATTGGGTGCAAAAGCTGAACACGGTCCGAGTACACACCAAAAAGTGTTGACCAAATGCATGTGGTTGTTGGGTACGTGCCGCAACGCCATCGTGGTGGTCGCCGGCGGCGTGCTCGGCTTCTGGTTCGTGAGCACGCACGGCGAATCGCCCGTGCGCCTTATGGGTCAGTATCGCAGTTAGATTCCTTTAACTGAACATATATTTTGGGGTGACTATTATTGATTAAATTTTCTTTTGTTATGCTCGCCAGTCGACAGTAACAGTGGCGGTTAGTAACATAGAATCATGACATTCATGACTCGATATCATACTTCCATCGAAGTAGATACGCGTAGGAGTAGTTGTAGAATCATCCCTGCACTCATCATCGTATTAAACCTAGACAGGAAAGGGTCCAGTAGGCAGCGTTTTGTAACAATCGTGTCGTGTGTCTGCAGGTGGTATCCCATCGGGTGTGCCGGTACCTCAGCTGCCGCCCTTCGGCTACGTGCGCGCTGACAACACTACCGCCGACTTCTTGGACATGGTGTCAGAGCTCGGCTCCGGCATCCTGGTTATACCACTGATCGTGCTTCTGGAAGATATTGCAATCTGCAAAGCGTTCTCTGACGGACATACCATCGACGCGACTCAGGAAATGATCGCGCTGGGCGTGGCCAACATCGGCAACTCCTTCATGCAGGCGTACCCTGGCGGCGGCTCGCTAGCTCGCTCCGTGGTCGCAAATGGCTCCGGTGTTAAGACCACCTTCAACGGCCTCTATACTGGTGAGTCTGACCAGATACCGTTAAGATCGATCTTCGACAGCGGGCAGTTCATTGTTTGAGAGACCTAACGCTTATGTTATACTTTAACAGGTATGATGGTTATTCTGGCGCTTCAGTTCTTCACGCAGTATTTCGAGTACATACCGAAGGCTGCGCTCGCCGCTGTCATCATCTCAGCTATCTTGTTCATGGTCGAGTACAACGTGATAAAGCCTATGTGGCGAGCCAAAAGTGAGTAACAGATAGTAATTGTCACTAAGATAGTAACATCCTATACAGTTCTATCATTTGCTGGCCACTGGGCCTAATCCGAGCAATCCTAATGTTCTTTCTTATATATAAAAATGAATGGCTGCTAGTAAAAATGACCAATGACCGATTTGCATTGTGTTTTGTTTGCTTTCATTTTTTTTTTTTTTTTAATAGTAAGGGGGAAAAAAAATAATAATAAGGAAAACCTTCAAGTAAAGTCAAATAAAATGAATAAGTTTAAATTGGTACTTTCGTATAAAATGGTACAATACTCGTTGTAAGCGTGTAACAACAATCGCTCGGTCTAATTGTTAACTTCAACATTCTGAAAATATAGTAGAAGCCTTGTAAACGACTCTAACATTGTACACTCCCGTGGCAGAGCTGGACCTGATCCCCGGAATTGGTACATTCGTGCTGTGCCTCACACTGCCGCTAGAGCTGGGCATCTTGACGGGCGTCATCGTGAACATCATCTTCATTCTCTACCACGCCGCGCGCCCCAAGTTCTCAGTGGAGATGTTGAAGGTAATAGTCCCGGCTTTGTTATTCCTAACAGTGTGTATGGTAACATGTAGCTCACTGAATACATTTTATTTTGTAAATATGAATCTATAGAAAGTATAAAGATGTAACGTGTCTTCTTGTTCCTGTCATGCGCGTAGACGGAGGCCGGCGTGGAGTACCTGATGGTGACGCCGGACCGGTGCTTGATGTTCCCGTCGGTGGACTACGTGCGACGCCTGGTGACCAAGTTCGCGGCCAGCGGGCTGGTGCCCGTGGTGCTGGAGTGCACGCACATCTACAGCGCCGACTACACCGCCGCCAAGAGCATCGAGCAGCTCACGGCCGACTTCCACGCGCGCCAGCAGCCGCTGTACTTCTATAACGTGAAGCCGTCCGTGTGCTCCATCTTCGAGGCCGTGGCCAAGCCCGAGCACTTCGTCGTGTTCTACGAGGACGAGGAGCTGGACCGCCTGCTGGCGGCGGACGGCCGTCTGGCGCCCTGCAAGCCCGCGCTGCCGGACCCCTGAACCAAGCCCCCACACCTCGTCACCCCTGACTAATGCATATATTTTTCGACGTACGTTTGAGAAGAGTGATATTTAGAAAAGACGCAAGGTTCTATAGATTTAAGTGAAGGTATCGTTTATATTGTAGGTTTGTAAATATCGTATCCTTCGAGTGAGCTACGAATTTATCGATATCCAGTGACGTCGATGTAAAACTTTCGTCGCTCGGCCGCTAAGGCGGCGTTAAATGTAGGGATCGTCGGCGGCGGCCCTCAGCGAAATATTTTTGTAAAGTAGGTAACTGTTTAGAAAAGAGGGGCCCGCGGCGAGGCCGCAGCCTCCGCGGGCCGACTGACGACATGTGATCGTTGGCGGGGGCGGGGCCGCCTCTATCTATAGTAGATATAACTAATCGCTCTATATTTTCATAAAATACAATGTACCTATATTTTCTGCGTTTATATAACATTTGACCTCAAGATGTGAACCGCCGCGGCGGGAGTCTCAGCGACGATCTATTTATTTTAGGTGAATCAAGTACAATTTAATTAGATGTAATTTATTGTAGTAAGGAAGATTGAGAAAGCTTTAAGCGGCCGGCGTCGCCTGCGCCGGCGCCGGGGCGCTTCTGTCTCGTACATTACTTTGTGATCCTCGGCTAATACTTAATGTGATTAATTGTATAACTAGAGAATTATTTAATAGAGTATTTTTGATGATATAATAGAGACTATTCGATATTAAACTTAAATATATTACTATAGAGTTGAATGTGCCGTATGTGAGTCGAAAAGAGTGAACCTAGTTCCAAGAACGAATAATAATAAATAAACTCTATAAGAGTCATGAGATAATCTTTGTTTTATTGGCCTACCCCTATGAGATGCGGCTATGACTTAGCTGTTCTCTCCTGTATACCTCGCATACCTTTGCGGAGCAGAGTATGTTCGAATTTCAAGCGGAGAGGCACCGCACGTGAGGGCACAGCAGCCTCTTCCACTGACGGCAGTTAAAATATATAATATATAACATATATATCATAACAACATATATATTATATATTATAACATATATATTATATTACATTATTATAGTATACAATAAATAATTTTAAGTGTATGAAGAGCTCAAACAACCCACAACCAGACCAACCTTGGAACAAACACTTAACATCATTACCATGGTTGGATAATGGAAAACTTGACTCAGTTTGTGTGTTTGTATAAATATATCTCGAAGCATGTAATGTAATACGTTATTATATTATATAATATATTATATATAACGGCGGAGGAAGCTCATCAGAGTTTTTAGAAACAACGACATCAGCCAGGCTGACGTCGTCATCGCTATTTTTTTTTTTTTTTTTTTTTTTTTTTTTTTTTTTTTTTTTTTTTTTTTTTTTGAAGCACTCATTGCAAATGACAACACACAAGCCAATTAAAATTATTATTTATTGAGTAATTAAAACAAGTCACTTTATAGCTTCTATAAAATCGGTACTCACAATTTTTAGGCTCTGCTCTGCACAAAATCCAAAATGGTAATGTGTCACAATTACTGTTCAAAAGATGTCCTCCAAAAATATAGCGGGGGAATATTATAACTTCCGGTTTTTTTAATGTTAATCATCCAAATTAATTTTTACTGATCAAATATTGTTAACGATAATTCTTATTTAATTAAATAAGAGTTTTTAAATAGTATTAGCATTTAAATTTCCATTACAATCCTAAATTAAGTTATTCAAACATTCATAATAACGAAGCTATCCGCCATTTGCAGACTACTTCGTGAATCCTTACAATTAGCAACTATTTAGATATTGATGATAACATTCTTAAGGAAAATACTTAGAAACTCTATTTTTTAAATTAAAATAATGATTTGAAAAACATTAATAATGAAATTCCTTTTGTTTTCACCGTTGTCAATTTTGAAAGTCAATACTGAGAATATAAAGACTTTTTATCAATTAATAATTAAATTCACCAAGAACAGTAAATTTCTGAAATAAATTGATGTTATTTTATCCTAAAGACAATATTTATCAAACAATAGCAATTAATATAGTCTTAAAATTATTGTTGTCTCAGATTGTCGTGGGCTTGCGCCGACATATAATATATATTATATAATATATATATAGAGGATCCTTAAATAACGAAACGTAACTGCAGTAATTTAATTATAGCATGAATTTTATGAAATTTCTTAATATAGCATATGTGCTATTTTACGGAAAAGAAATAAAAAGAGAAAAAAAAAAAAAAAAAAAAAAAAAAAAAATTGATAAGAAATAGATTACGTCACATTGTAATCGGAGCACTAGATGGGTCACGACATTATGACCTAAACTAAGTATGCGTATTATGAACTTATACCTGCATGAATCGTAGGCATAAATACGGCCACTACCGCGGCATTTCGTTGTGCGCGCGCGAACACAGGCGGCGATAATCAAAGTATTTTTTTTTTTTTTTTTTTTTTTTTTTTTTTTTTTTTTTTTTTTTTTTTTTTTTTATTATTATTATTATTTTACAGATGATGACTGATGTCTGATGATTACAGTTGCCCTGTGTATTCGTAGATAGCACAACACAAATCTAAATCGCGCCGTTAAAAGTTCCGTTGCATGTTCATAGATGGCACTATACAATTCTGAATCGCGCTGATAAGATTTGTGCATCGATGATATATAGGGAGAAAGAGTTTCGTAGAACAAGGTTAGGTGTTAGGTTAGGTTAGGTTTTTTTTTTTTTTTTTTTTTGAAGTAAAATTTAAAATCCATAGACTCTTTGGTCCATGCCTTTTTTTTATATTGATTGTTGTTATTTATTGTGTTTTTATTTACTACTGGGCTCCGCGTTAGCTCAAATTACATTTTGATTAAATTAAAATTAAATATAAAGTATTTTTAGTGTTAGTTTATTTTATTGTGTTTTATTTATTTCTATATTGTTGGGATTATTGGAAAAAGGGGAAGTAAGGGATGGGGGAATAAAAAGGGGGGGGGGGGGAGGTAAAACAATTCTCTATCTCTAGTCCCTGTGGCTTACAATCTATATATATACTTTTTTTTTTTTTTTTTTTTTTTTTTTTATAATTATTGTTATATTGTTATTTTTTTTTTTTTATTTTTTTTATTTTTTTTTGTTTGGTATATATACTTATCATTTTTTTTTTTTTTTTTTTTGTTTTTTTTTTTTTTTTGTTTAATTATTATTATATATATATATTTTTTTTTTTTTTTTTTTTTAATTGTTATTACTATCATTATTATACAATTACAGACTATAAACCATATATCTACAATTTGTGAACTTTGTACTATTTTAACACAGTTTTGTATCCCAGGATGCACTACAATCCCGCATCTCGGAATACCTTGTTTGTCATCGTCATCTGATTAGTCACTTCTGGTCATTTTGTCTATGACGGCCGCGTCTCCTCTCCTCACGGCCATCCGCAGGTTGTAGTCCCTGATCCTCTCCGTTGTGGCCCTCTCCGCTCTTGATATTAGTCGAGCTATGGCATCGTTTTCTATGTTGTCTGTGTAATATACACAGGTCTGTGTATGCCTGGAGATGGCCACAACGGCGTGGGGGACGCTCTGGAGCAAGTGGGAATTTGCAGGAGTTGTTCGCACTATAACCACCGTCTCGAACGTCTGTCCTTGCGCTTCATGTATAGTCAGGGTGCGTGAACCTTCGTCGTCACCGTAGCCTTGGCTGATAAGGATTTCCTTTTCAGCCTGCGTGTGAACGAGATACAATGTTCGTTCCGACTTAGGTATCACTGCACCTGTGAACTGCTTCAGCGTCAAGGATTTCGCCCGAGTATTCGCCGAGTATATTCCACTGTAAATTTCACAGAGAGCATACGCGACGTCTAGGGGATTTCTATAAGTGCATAACAACTCCTTTGTTGTATGGATTATTTTGTTCGGATTGCTGTACTCTAGTTTGAAGAGGTTACACCGGTCAATGTATGGGAGTTGGTTGTTATCTCCTAGCAGCGTCACCTCGCTGGCTTTCGCAATTTGGATGGCCATCACTATGGATCCGAAGTGGTTCATAAGGGCTTCGTCCACCAAAAGGTGTCTACACGATTCGCCCTTACTTATCCCATTTACAAGTAAGGATGCCATAGTCCTCACTCTCTTCTTGGCCCTATGTCCAAATTTTGGTTCCAGCTTCTCTCTGAGGTCTTTCGCTGCCTCGGTCGTCGATGTCACCACAATGTCACTTTCCACGTCTATTTGTGACATTACCCACGTGGTCTTCCCGCACCCTGGCACTCCGTTCACCCATGATATTTTGGGATTGGTCCAGTGCTCCGGTTTTCTACCGTTGGACAGATCCCCCGATATGGTGTTTGCCATTTCGAGGATTCTGTCGTCGAGCATTACCTTTGTGCACTTTGCAATCACCACTATGGGGTCGTCCGGTGGTACTTGGAACACAAGTTTCCCATTTTCCTCATCATTTCTGTCCTCGTCCAGGGCCACAAAACCGCACGTCCCGCTGTAAGCGGCCATATACGACCCCGATTTTTGTCCATGGATCACCGTGGATGTTTCGTTGTCGTATACCGCCGCCCCCGCCTCTTTCAATAGAACTCGCAGCAGTCCCATATTGTCACGCCTGTATGTTTGGATGATCTTCTCGCAAACATCTGCAGTGACTTTTCTTGTGGCTTTTGTTACTGCTACGAATTCCAGGAAGGCGTTCAGCATGTGGTCCCGTGGTCCCTCCGCCGGTCTGAGAAATGGTTGGGAAACCTGTCCCATGTCTGCCCTGGTGCGTTCTCTTTTTTGATGTTTTTCTGCATTTTTCAGCCGTGGGGTGGTAAAATCGTCGACCGCTTTCTCAACCGATGCACTCCTCCTCAACTTTACTACTTTTTTCGACACTACTTCAGGGATTGCCAGGAAAACCCTGCTAAGTGTGGATGTCATGGAAGAGAGGCTTTTGTCTCTATCGTGTTTGCTAGTCATCGCATTTCGTTTCGACTGTTGGTGTTCTTCTCTCACCCGATTTTCCAACCGCTCGGACCCACTGATGTCTCTTTCGACAATCGGGTGGTCCCAGCAGTCGGTGGGTGGTATTGTGGGATTCTGGTCTAGAGGTCGCGATCTAAGATGACTGAGGTTTTGACCTCTGTCCTCGTAGATCACGATCTCATGGTGTTTCGAGGCTTCTAAGGCGCCGAGGTAATCCTCTGTGTTGCCTTTTGTGTAGCCTACGACCATTGCGTCCACACTGATCTTTTTGCTTCCAATGATCCCGTCCGTTCCCCTCCTGCCCATCCTTGACAGCACCCTGCAGGCCTTTTCGAACACGGTGATTTGCAGGGCATCGTCAGTGTTGAATAGTGCGATAGTTTTGTTTTTCTTCCGCACTATCCTACACTGTTCTTCCTCGATTCTCACCGTTGGAAGTTCGTTGTAGGCCTTCCGTCTCATTGACGTCTTGAGGGAACTGCCATTGATGAGCGCTCCGAGACCCGGCGAGATGTATACATTGGTCTTTGCTTTGTCGTTACAGAATGCGATGCCTATCCTCTCTGCGCTGTTGTCCATAAACAGTGCCACACTCCTCAGCCTGATCCCTGGATGCCCCGACTCTCCGGTGTTCAGTATGTGTAAGGTTTGTGGTAGTGAGTTGTTTGTTTTTTCTGTGATTAGCGTGTTTGTGTTCGTCTCTGGGTTTGATAGGACTGGTGACTGGGGAAGCAAACTATTGCGCTCTATAACTTTGGAGGCTATCGACTCCGCATAGTCGAGGAACAACTTTCGCGTTTTGGGTTTGTCCAATACTATTGGGATGTTAGTTTTGGTCAGCTCCGTTTGAAGTTCGCTTTCCAAGTTGTGGCGAGCTATTTGGAAACGTGGGCAATTGAATAGTATGTGCCAGACTGTTTCGCTTATGTTCGGGTCGCACTCGCACTCGGGACTGCTGCGAAGCTGAAACCGATGCAAGTACTCTCCGAACCCGCCGTGTCCTGTCAGAAGTTGAACCTGGGTGGGAGTCAATTTTGTTCCTCTCACAAAGCGGTAAGCTTTGTCCACATTTGGTAAGAACACTTTTGTGATTGACCCCGTCTGGGAGGAAACATATCTGTCCTGCCACCTCTTGACTGTTTCCTCCCTGATTTTCCTCCTGACATACGATAGCGGTATTTCGGCGTAGTCTGGTGTAGGCTTCATCGAGCTTGCTGCTTTTTTTGCAAGTTCATCCGCTCTTTCGTTTCCCACTGTTCCCATGTGTGCTCTAAGCCAGAACAGACGTACCTGTTTCCCTTGTGCTCGGATTTTTGATATGTTCTCCTTTATGGATTTTGCCAATGGATGAAGGACAGCTGGATTGGATAGCAGTTCGAGTGATGATCTCGAGTCACTCAGTATGTTTACTGCTTCCTTTCCGCTCCCCTTCACCCTCAGCACTGCCCTATGGAGAGCATATAATTCCGCTTGGAACACCGTGCATTTCGGGTCTAGGCTGAAAGTTTCACTGTCGACCTCCTCTCCGTTCTCCCACCATGTGAGGGCTGCGCCTACTTTTCCCTCCATTTTACTTCCATCGGTGTATATCTGTGGTCCTAAAATGTTATGGTTTCTTTGGGTTGTCGGATTCATGTCTTCTAGGAGTTCGTACTCTGAGGTAGTCGTGTTCGAGGGATGGGGGAAATCCTGGAATTTAACCCGCCCCTCCAACCGCCCACCAGGGGGTACGAAGTCGACTGTGTAACCTTTCTTTGCCTCGTACAGGGTAGCTGCTTCTTGGATGCGTAGGTCCAGTGGAAGTGTTCCAGAGAGTACCTGTACCGATGTCAAAGACGTGGTTCTATATGCTTTGCAGATCTTTTGTGCAAATCCTCTCTGTATTGCTTCCAACTGTTTCCTGTTCATTTGGAGCTGACTTGCCGCTGCCCATGAGCTTGCTCCATAGGTGATTATTGGCTCTATAACTGCTACGTAGATGGTCCTTATTATTTCTCCATTGAGACCCCACTTTACCTTCGCCGCACATGCTAGTTGTTTATAGATGTCCGCTGACTTCTTACAGATGGCGGTGACATGTGATTTGAAGTTTAGGTGTTTGTCTATTGTGAGTCCGAGAAGTTTGATCTCGTCAACCATTGCAAGGTCAACTCCCGACATTGTAATCTTTGGGGCTGTGAACTTTAGCTTCTTTGTGAGCAGCATCATGTTAGTTTTATGCGCTGCAAAGTTCAACTTGTTTTCTATGCCCCATTCTACAATTCTAGCCAGCACTTGGTTGACGGTACCCTCCATCTCGGTTATGCACTTATCGGAGAAGACTAGGACTACATCGTCTGCAAAGGCCTGTACGTGGACTTTTTCTTTGGACAGGATTTGCAGCAGGGAGTCGAGGATGAGGTTCCAAAAGGTCGGTCCTCCTATTGAGCCTTGTACACAACCTTTATTGGTGTGCCTTTCACTCGACGCCCCTGCATAATGTATTTCTACTTTCCTGTCTTCCAAATATGAGTCCACTACCCTATAGAGGTTTCTCGGGCATCCCTTTTCGAGGAGTTGTTTCTTTAGAGCCGGCCACCATGCGTTGTCGAAGGCCCCCTCTATGTCCAATGAAATCATTATTATAGACTTTTTCTGTGTCTGTTCTTTGTCTATGTATTTCATAAGGTCATAGAGGGCGTCCTCGGTTCCGCGCTGTGGCATGAAGCCGTACTGATTTTTGTTTAGAGTCGGAAGAATGTGCCATTGGAGGCGTCCCACCAGTAGTTTTTCCAGTGTTTTCCCCATCACTGATAAAAGACCGATGGGTCGGTAGGACTTTGGCTGTGTGTAGTCATCCTTGCCAGGCTTCCGAAGAATGACCACATGAGCTATTTTCCAGAGCTTAGGGAAATACGACATGGCTAAGCATTTGTTCGCTATTGCCATGAATACCTCCTTTTCGCTTCTGATTGCTCGTGCGCAGATGTCTGACGTGAACCCATCCGCTCCCGGTGCCTTCTTTGGGTTCTGGGCTTTCAGCACCGTTTCCACCTCCGCTATCGTGAAAGGTGGATCGTCGCCAGACAGTCTGCGTTCCTCCTCTGGCGTTCCGCTTTGTGTCAGGTTTCTGAGTTGTGTGTGGAACGGTTTGTCTGTTGCTACAGTGTCTTTTGGGTAGAAGGTCTCCGCTAAGAGGCTTGCAGAGGCTTCCGGGCTCAGTGTAGCTCCATCCGGACTCCTCAGCAGCATATCCTCTTGTCTACCCGATGTTTTACGTAAGATTCTGTAGATGCCGTCCCACATGCTCTCTCTGTCCTGTTTTGAGCAGAATTCCTTCCAACTCTCCGTTTGGGCCTCTTGTGTTTTTTTAGCATAAAGCTCTTTGGCCTCTTGGTATTCTTTCAGTACGGCCTCTATTCGTGGTGGGGCTGCGTTCTTAATACGTCTCTTCTTCCTCAGTACGTCTTTTTTTAGCTCTTCTGTTTCCGCCGTCCACCATGGAGGTTGAGCTTTCCCCTTCCTTTTGCCTATTCTCGGGATTGCGCTTTCGCACGCTTCCGTTACTGATGTTATATAGGCTTTGACAATTTCTTCCATTTCTCCCTCCGACTCCACCGCCTCTATCGTCTCTGTCTTCAGGTTTCTCTCCTCCAGGGCTTTGTGTAATTGCTTATCGAACTCAAACCAGTCTGCCTTTTTCGTATTGTAACGCCTGGTTGTCGGTTTGGCCACCGTCTGTAGCTTTTCCCCGACTTCCAGGACGAACGTGATGGCATTGTGGTCTGACGTGGTAAGAGTTCGGTTCACTTTCCACTCTTGGATTTTCCCTAGAAGAGATGAGCTACAAGCCGTAACATCTACGATGCTCGTGCACAGCTTCCCCCTACGGTATTCTTCAAAGGTCGGTGTGTCTCCCGAGTTTAGAATATGGAAGTTTATCTCGTTTAGGAAGGAGCTGTATGCCTCTCCTCTCTGGTTTTCGGCTGAGCTACCCCACCACTGGCTCCAGGCATTTACATCGCCCCCGATCATTACGTTTGGCGTTTGGAGTTTCTCGCATACCGCTTTTGTACGCTCTATGTACGGCTCTATAGGTTGGTCGCCTTCGAAGTAGACTGAGACGACTCCAAGCTTCAGAGTTCCGGCTTCCAGTATTACCGCACATTCGGTTTCGTTGACAAGTTGAGGGTCGTGTATCACCCTCAAAAGGTCGCTGAAAACTATTATGGCGGCCTTTACTGGTTTTTGCCTATTTATGGAGCATTGAATAACCCTAGTTCCTGGGTACTGTTTTAGTGTCCCTCTGGAACCTACATATGGTTCCTGAACTAAGGCTATTGCCACTCCATTCTTCTCTGCTGCTAGGTGTAGCTCTGCGGTTGCCTGTTTGGATCTTCGCAGGTTGGCTTGGATGATCTTAAGCCTTGTTTTTCTGCCTACTTCTTGGGTGACTGAGCCGTTCCTGCGTGTGGTGTCCTTAGCAGTATGCGATTTTTGAACGAGCTATCCTGTCCCATGACTGCCATTGCGGGCAGAGCGGACTGAACGCCACGTGTGGTTCTATTCCGGTCGTGTCCTGCTTCCCTCTTGCACAGTTTTTGCAATGAGGTGTGTTGCCCTCCTCTCGGTTTTTGCACTCGTGCCACGCGTGTTTCCCTCCGCAGTAGTTGCAGAGTTGGTGGCTCTCTTTGCAGAGTGTTTTTGTGTGTCCGAAATTCAGGCATTTAGCACATTGTATTAGCGGGCTCTGATCCTCTACCGGTCTTCTTTCCAGTCCGATGTGGATCGTTCCCGCCTCAAGCATGCGCTTATGGAGTTGTGGGGACACTTCCAGAACAGGGTGGCACTGTAGCTCGTTCCTTGTCCGTTTTCTGTACTTCACACGGACTTCCGACTGTTCGGCGCTGAAGTCCTGGAACAACTTCTTGTTCTGCGCCTTGAGATTTTCTACTATCTCCGAGTCCGTGTGGTATGCCATTAAGTTGTTAATTCTGATCAGGGGGTTCGATGTTTTTGCCTCCTTTACTTTTAGGGAGTTGTTGGTGCGGATCTTGTTTTGTAGTATTTGAATGTCCTGTTTACGCTCACAGCTAAGCACCACCTTGCTATTTCTAGCTTTTCTGACCCTGTCCACCGTAACCCCTGTGGTCTTAAAATCCAATGTTGCCCTAATCGCTTCTATAACATTATCCCCGGTTTTGGTGGGGTCTGTTGAAGAAACGATTATCGCATGATTGGTTCTTGGGGCCGGTTTTGTTTTTACCATTTCGGCGTATGTTGATGGTTTCAGGGTCGGTGTAGGTGTTACTCCCTTATAGCTCGAGTTTATCCAGGTGTTCTTTATCGCTTTATTTAGGGCCCTGGATTGGGTGGCCATCTCAGACATCTCTGCTCGTAGAGGATTTATCAAACCCTCTATTTGCGTCTGTGCGTCTGTGATGGCCATCTCTGATGCAAGGCCCATGACGCCTGCGGACTGTGTTCCCCCGTTTACATACACTATATCCTTTATTTCAAGGATGTCCTCGAGGATCTGGCCAGTCTTCACCACCATTGGAGCTGTAACCTCCTTTAGCTCCTCATGGAGGTCATCTCGCGTCGCTGCCTTTGGCCCTTCAAGAAGTGTTTTAACTTCTCTAAGGTCCCCGCGGATCGCTTTGATGTCCTCCTCTATCTTATGCAGTGGCTGCTCTGATAGTGTGAGAGGAGCTTTAGGGGGGGTACTTGAGCGGGCTCGTTCCTGTTTCTTGCCCTTCTTCCCCTGAGGCTCTGTAGCTGCAGTTTTTAGACTGTGCCACCAATGGGGAGCCTTGGGGGGGGTATCTGAACGGGCTCGCTCCTGTCTCTCCTTTTTCCTCTCCTGGAGCTCAGCTGTATCCATCTTTAGGTAGTGTACTTCTGTCGATAGATCCCCCAGGGTTTTCTTTATGTCTTGGAGGAGGGTGGTGTTGTCATTGTGGGGGCATGCGACCGGAGTCGGCGTTGTGGAGGCAGCTTCCACGGCAGCTGGCTTCTTCTCCAAGATGGATGATTTGATCTTTTTGATCATCCCATCCATCTCAAAGTTCAGCCAACTTTGGACGCCTTCCACAGCTTTCTGTGTGGTCTCTTGTGTCCGTCTAGCTGCCTTCTGGTTTTCGATGAACTCTTTGTGGAGTTCTCCCAGCGCCCTCGCATGTGCCTTTTCCAGTCGCACCCTCTCCCTTTCTGCTCTCACTCTTTCCTTCTCCAGGTTCAGACGGTGTCTTTGCCTGGAGTCGGCTAGCGAGAGCACGAGCTCGTAAAGGTTTTGTAGGCATTCTACTGCTGTGGCCCTCAACTCCCTTTTCAGGGTCTTCGAGCTCTCCAGTGCCTGTTTCCCTGTTTGTAGGAACTCCCTCGCTTTGTCGGTAGCGAGATCCTTGCATACTCCTGTTGGTCCTCCTATGGGTGGTAGCATGCTGGGACGTCCGGTCTCGCTCTCTACGTCTGTCCAATTGTCCTCAGAATCCTCCGCTTTTTCCTCCCACACTCCTTGATCTTTAAGGTCTTTTTGTAGTTGTGACCATTTTTCTTGGTGTGTGTTTGGATGCTTCTCCTCCTCGTCCTCGGACTGTACCGTCTTCTCAGGTGTTGTCGAGAAGACTATACTGTAGTGGTCCTTAGCGGGGTGGACTTCTGCCTTGGATTCCTCCGACTGGGGCTGGTTTGTTTGAGCTGGGAGTTCCCCCTCCTCCTGTGGTGTTGGTTTTGCTTGTGCCGGTTTTACTGGTGTCATCACTGAGGTGTCCAGCAGTGAGAGGTTGGCCAGATTTCTCACCTCATCAACCGCTGTTTTCCGCGCATATGCTTGCGCATTTCTCAACGACGCCACCCTCCGTAGTCCTCCTGTCACCGTCCTTTTTGCCAAAACCTGCTGTTTGGAGACCTCATGGCAAAGGTTTGTAGGTCCCCTTGTCGCACAAACACTTGTTCTTTTCTGTACTTTGTGTGTTGTTGACCTGTGTTTCTTTGTTTCTCCCTGTTTTTTTTGTGTGTACCCTGGTAGAGTGTCTAGTGGTGTAGTGTCTGTGGATGTTGTTGGGGATGGGGTAGGAATTGTAATTGGGTCTTTCCCACTTGACGGTAATACCTGCTCGGCGGTGGCTTCATGTTGTGGTGAGGCACTACCGGACGTTGGCACTGCGACCTCTTGACTCAGGTCCTCCCTTGCTGATGTGGAGGGGGTAGTGTTGGGAGCAGATGACGGTGACGACATAGTTAGTGTTAGTTGTTATTATTATTTATTACAATGTAACTTAATTTACTTAAGTACTACTTAAAATTATCTTATCTACTTAGACTTCTAATTTGTTGGGACTTGAGTGGGATTTCAATTTGTACAGCCGATGGTCTCTGCTTTTCCCGAGGTGGTGTTTGAGATGTTTCTTGATGAAGGGGCTTGATTACTCGAAATCCCTTGGGGCCAATAGACTAGATTTTGTTTGCTGATTCCAATGGAATTTTTCCCGACTTCCTAGGGTCAATATAGCGGAAGTTAGGCCCCGGGGGGGTGAGGTAACCAAGGTCGGGGGGGGGAGGGGGGGGGGGGGGGGTTTCGTGGGAAGGCTATTGGCGGGGGTAGGGGGGGTAGGTCACCCCGAAGGAGGGGGGTAGGGAAGTGCGGAAGGGGTGGGGAAGGTATAGGAGGGCTAGAGGGTTCGTTTGGGGGGGTAGGCGGGGGTAGGGTGGGGGGTAGGTAGGGTAGGTTTTTGATGGGGGGGGGGGTAGGGAAGCTCTGGAAAGGTGATTGGGGGGGTAGGGGAGGGTAGGCGAGGGGTAGAAGAGGGTAGGCGCAGGGTAGGAAGGGTTGGGAAAAAGTGAAAATATCAATGGGAAGGTGAGGAAGGGTCTGAGGGGGTAGGGGTTGGTTTCTATGTGAGGTAGTGGGGTGGGGGGGGTGGGGTGGTTGGGGGTTTGTGAGGTTTGGAGGTTGCTCGAGGTTGTGGGGTTAGGGTGCCTTCACCTGATGTCTCCTGTGGTGGAAGCACTCCTCTGCTGTTATTATTTGAGGAGTTCCCTGGATGCACCCTTTCAGAGCTGTTACTTGTCTTCAGCCCTGATCTTCCGCAGTCCTCGAGCCGTCAGAGGTGTCTTGTGGTTCGGATTGTTGAGGTAGGTTATGTTCTATGGCGCCAGTCTGGCGGCACGCGTCACCTCTAACTCGTAAACAAGTCCGTTACTATGGCAAAATCCGTACCTTTAGACACCCCTGGATCCTTCTGGTTTGGTGGTACGAGCCTGGATGTTACGCCGTTGGGTTCGTCTTGGCGGTGGCTTCCTGATGGTGTTTAGTAGGTGTGTGTGCAACTCACCGCTTTGGTGTTATTAAGCGTCAAAGTTCAGGTCCTGTAACTCCTGGATCCTTGGGCGGAAAATGTTGCCTACAATAATCCTGGCGAGTCAGACACTTATGAATCACTACACACACTTTACTCGTAATTTTGAGCACAAAGAAAATTTTTAAAAAATTTTTAACGCGGAGCAGCGTGGTGACAGTGTCGCTGTATGCTTTGTACTGGGTTAGGTTAGGTTAGGTTAGGTTAGGTTAGGTTTCCGTGTGCTCCGTGTGCGGTTTCCAGTCTGCCATCGGACGCGTCCCCCGGGTTGCGGATAGGGGAACGCCCTCCAGATATGGGGGGTACCGGCTGCGGCCGGCGCGGACAATACTGGAAGTGTGGCTGCCTGGTCTTTTTAAGGGCGGGCATTGCACGGCCACACAATCCCGTAGCCCTTACGTTTTCGTGAGGGTCGGGGGCTCGGCGCATTGCACTTAGCGCTGGGTCGCGAGGAAGAAAACCTCTCTAAAAAATTACCCTTTGGTGGCCCCAGTCGGGGCAGTGGACCTTCGGGTCGTGGGTTGGCGGCCTTCAAGGTCGCGGAGAGTGTGGCTGCTCGCTCTGTTCTGTCAGGGCGGGCATTGCACGGTCACACTAGCCCGTTGCCCTCACGGGTCGGGGGCCCGGCGCACTGAGCGTTGGGCTGCGAGGAAGAAAACCTCAATAAAAAATTACACTCTCGGTGGTCAGACTTCGGTCAGCCAACGGCTTTTGCCGCCACCGACCTAAGCCTAAGTTTCCCAGGGCGGCGATAGGCTGAGTGGCCGGGGGGAGCCCGGTCCCGAGCCCTGGACCTTTTATTTTCCTTTTTATTTCTCTATCTTTTGGTTTTCTTTTCTGTTTTTGTTTTGTTTTATTTATTTCTTATTCTTCTTTTCTTCATTCTATTCAGTTTTATTTTGTTTTATTTTGACGTTGGTTTGGGAGTAAGGAAAAAACAATATGAGTAACGCGAGTGACAAATACATACTACCCCAGGAGGGTACCGGCCGCCCCGCGGTCGGAGAATCCCTCCCCGAGCCTTCTGGCTCGGGCAGCCCCACCGTTTCTGGGGGGGGCAATCACCGCGTCGGGGGCGCTTCACAGCGTCTCCGTGTTGTTGAGGAGGAGTCGGAGAAGGGAGTGAGAAGTCGAGACAGCAGCGTAGGCTGTGGGTCGGAGTTAGCGATGGAGGAACTGAGGAGTGACAGTGCTATGTCGGGCGCGTTGGACAGTGACGACACGCTTTCCGACACGTCAGGACTTCGGGAGGATGGTGAGCGCCTGCTTAGAAGCGGTAGCAGGAAGAGGCTCCCTGCGGACCCACCCAGTGTCAGGGAAGGGCTTCCAGAAGCAAAGGTGGTGCTGAGGAGAGTGTCGCGTCGCGAGCTCGCGCGGCTTGCTGTGGCAACACCCCCATCAACCCCGTCGGCATCATCGGCCCCGCTGGACCAAGCCGCGGTGCGGTCTCCGTGCCAGGTGACGGTCCGACGTAGGTCATCGGAGGAGCGTGAGGCCTCGTTGGGAGGCGGCTTTTTGGCCACGCTAGATTCGGAAGAGGAAATCGGAAGACTGTCGCGAAATGCTAGCGACTCTTGGGCGCGCTGTCGCATGCCGGCGCCGGGAGAGCGGCCGTCGGACCCACCGCTGGGGTTGCTCAAATGCCGGATGATGGACGACCTGGCGTTGATAGGAAGAATAGCGGTCAGGTCCAAAAACCTTAAGGGGACCTGGGTACGTGACCTGAAGGCGGCGGCCAGCCGCATTGAAGACACCATGGACGCCATGTACGAGCGGACCGCCACGTCGGAGGTGAAGCGGTTGCAGGCGGAGAATGGGAAGATAACCAGCGAGATGGACCTGATGCGTGCGCAGTTGGATGCCTTGCGCGGTGAATGCAATGGGCTGCGTGAGGAGTGCCAGGGGCTGCAGCGGCGGCTGGAGGCTGCCCTCATGCCTGCACCAGCGCCCCCGCCTATGCCTACGCCTGAACCAGAAGCACCCGTGGAAATGGAAGAGCTTCCTGCAGTTTGTGTTTCCACCCCGGATGCTACCACAGAGCTGCACGGAGGAAGGCCCGGTCCGGATCTTGACCGCGACGTCGAGGACGCGCGCCTCATGCGTCTTTTTGGGCGCGTGTTGGACGCGCGTCTCGGCAGAGAGCAGACCGCCACCCACCCGCCTCTAGCGGTGGAACCAACTGGCGTTGCCGACGGGGTAGTGATGGAGCAAGATGGCTTCACCCTCGTCGGCAAGAGGAAAAGAAGGAAGGCCAAGCCCCAGCCTAAGAAGCCCGCACAACCGGCCGTGACACCATCGGCACCTAAGCCGCCCAAGCCTGCCCCCCGTCGGGCGCAGCAGGGCGCTCCAGTGTCGTATGCGCAGGCTGCGAAGACTCCCGCGCAGCGGCAGGTGCGAGCCCCTGCGCCGCAGCCGCAGCCGCGCCAAGTCCAGGGCGGTAAGGGAAAAAAGAAGAGGAAGCGACGCAAGCGTGCCCAACTTCGGGTGCCAACTCTCGCAGCCGTCTCCCTGGCTCTCTCGCCTGAGGCCGTAGAGCGCGGCGTCACTTACGCGGACGCGCTGACCCGGGCGAGAGACGCCACGAAGGATGATACGGACCGCCCTACCGTTAGGATGCGGCACACGATGGCGGGGGCCCGCCTTCTGAAGGTTTTGGGCCCAGATAGTGCGGCCAGGGCCGACCTCCTCGCCGAGCGCCTCCGTGGGGTGCTCGGCGACGACGTCAGGGTGTCCGTCCCGGTCAAGTGCGCCGATCTGCGCGTGACCGGGTTGGACGACTCCGTGCAGGTGGACGAGGTTCGGGCGGCGGTCGCTCGCGCCGGACAATGTCCCCTGGACCGGGTCCGCGCTGGTGAGATTCGCCGCGGCCGGTGGGGCTCGGGATCCGTAAGGGTCACGTGTCCTGCGGCTGCGGCGAAGCTCATCAGCAAAGACGGCCAGCTCATCGTGGGTTGGTGCTCCGTGCGCGTTGTCGTGCTGGAGCAACGACCCATGATGTGTTACCGCTGCTTGGGTGTGGGGCACACCAAGCCGCAGTGCCCGTCGGCAACTGACCGCAGTGGAGCGTGCTTCCGCTGCGGCCAGCCGGGCCACAAGGCCGTCGAGTGCTCGGCGCCGCTTCACTGCCCCCCATGTGCCGAGGCCGGTTTACCGGCTGACCACATGGTGGGCAGTAAAAGTTGCTTACAGCAACTGAAGCGACGCACGCGAGGCAGATCCCTCGCTGGCAGGGGTGGCGGCGGCGGCGGCCCTAGGCCGTCCTCTGCCGCCCCCCCTGTCACCGATGGATCGCGGGAGGCGAGGCCCCGCCCAACACCGTCCTTATTAGGACGATGATGGGGGGGGCCGTCGGGGCGGGTTACTTCGGGGCTTTTTACACCCTGAAGTCTCCCGTCCCGGCGGGCGGGCTGGTCGGGAGTTTTCTCCTATGCCAGTCTACCATCGCCGAGTAGGGGCCAGCGGGTACTCAAGGGGAACGGTACCTGCATTGCACGGTCTCTGCGACGAGGGATACTCCTCTTGTTTCGAGAGTATCCCATCCCACCTCGTGGAAGAGCCTGCCAAAGGCTCGCTGCGACGCTGCTGTGGTGAATGCGATAAGTACCCCATGGCAGCGCCAATTGCAGTGTGTCGGAACAACGCAGGGGTTTAGTGGGTAGGACGGGCACCGTTGCCCGGGAGTCCCACATACCCCTTCCCGGTTTCCCCGAACCGGGACGGAAATGCGTCAATGCATTCCCCTGCGCAAAAAAAAAAAAAAAAACAAAAAAAAAAAAAAAAAAAAAAAAAAAAAAGGTTTCCGTGTGCGGTTTCCAGTCTGCCATCGGACGCGTCCCCCGGGTTGCGGATAGGGGAACGCCCTCCAGATATGGGGGGTACCGGCTGCGGCCGGCGCGGACAATACTGGAAGTGTGGCTGCCTGGTCTTTTTGAGGGCGGGCATTGCACGGCCACACAATCCCGTAGCCCTCACGTTTTCGTGGGGGTCGGGGGCTCGGCGCATTGCACTTAGCGCTGGGTCGCGAGGAAGAAAACCTCTCTAAAAAATTACCCTTTGGTGGCCCCAGTCGGGGCAGTGGACCTTCGGGTCGTGGGTTGGCGGCCTTCAAG
This sequence comes from Acentria ephemerella, assembly GCA_943193645.1. Classification (NCBI taxonomy): domain Eukaryota; kingdom Metazoa; phylum Arthropoda; class Insecta; order Lepidoptera; family Crambidae; genus Acentria; species Acentria ephemerella. Next base: position 188,959 of record OW971886.1, on the reverse strand, counting down.
GTCGCGGAGAGTGTGGCTGCTCGCTCTGTTCTGTCAGGGCGGGCATTGCACGGTCACACTAGCCCGTTGCCCTCACGGGTCGGGGGCCCGGCGCACTGAGCGTTGGGCTGCGAGGAAGAAAACCTCAATAAAAAATTACACTCTCGGTGGTCAGACTTCGGTCAGCCAACGGCTTTTGCCGCCACCGACCTAAGCCTAAGTTTCCCAGGGCGGCGATAGGCTGAGTGGCCGGGGGGAGCCCGGTCCCGAGCCCTGGACCTTTTATTTTCCTTTTTATTTTTCTGTCTTTTTGTTTTCTTTTCTCTTTTGTTTTGTTTTATTTATATCTTATTCTTCTTTTCTTGTGTCTTTTTAGTTTTGTTTTTGTTTTTGACGTTTAGTTTCGGGAGTTTAAAAAATCATGGATAACGCGCATAGTGAACACATACTACCCCAGGAGGGTACCGGCCGCCCCGCGGTCGGAGAATCCCTCCCCGGGCCTTCTGGCTCGGGCAGCCCCACCGTTTCTGGGGGGGGCAACTATCGCGTCGGGGGCGCCTCTGGGCGTCACCGTTTGGTTGGAGTAGAGGAGAAGGAAGGGAGGAGCCGGGACAGCAGTGTGGGCTGTGACTCGGAGGTTGAGGAGGAAATGTCCAGGAGCTGCAGTGGATTGGACAGCGACGACACATTGTATTCAGACTCGGAGCGGATGACTGGTGGACGACTGCTTCGAAGTGGAAGTCGGAAGCGGCTACCAGCGGAACCCCCCAGTGTTAGGGAGGGACTGCCGGAGGCCAAAGTTGTGCTCAAAAGGATAGCACTCCCTAGAGCTAGCAGAGATTGTGCGACACCGCCGGCCTCGACATCATCGTCGACACTGCCGGCCGGCCCGATGACATCACCTTTGCCGAAGGCGCCTGCTTATATCACCGTGCGACGCCGATCGTCGGAAGAAAGGGAAGCCGTGTTGGGAGGTGGCTTTTTGGCCACTCTTGACTCCGACGAAGAAATCGCCAAGCTATCGAAGAACGCGAGTGATTCTTGGGCTCGCTGTCGGATGCCACCACCAGGCGAACGACCATCAGACCCGCCTCTAGGACTGCTGAAGTGCCGCGTGATGGACGACCTGGCAGTTATTGGTCGCATAGCTGTCAGGTCTAAGAACCTGAAGGGCACATGGGTGCGAGACTTAAAGGCGGCCGCCAGCCGGATTGAGGACACGCTTGACGCCATGTATGAGAGGACGGCCACAGCGGAAGTCAAGCGATTGCAGGCGGAGAGTAACAGGATGACTGGCGAGATGGACCTGATGCGCGCGCAGATGGATGCCTTGCGTGGGGAGTGCAACGGGCTGCGTGAAGAGTGCCAGGGGCTACAGCGGCGGCTTGAGGCTGCCCTCATGCCCGCACCTCCGCCCCCGCCCGTCCAACCACCAGAAGAACCAGCAAGCTGCGTCGAGATGGAGGAGCTTCCCGCAGTGTGTGTGAGCGAAGGCAGGCCTGGTCCGGACCTAGATCGAGATGTGGAGGATGCGCGCCTCATGCGTCTTTTTGGGCGCGTGTTGGATGCGCGCCTCGGTCGAGAACGGACCGCAGAACCGCGACCAAAGGAGAAGACGGCACCACGTGCCCCTGTCGACGAGGTTGTGATGGAGCAAGGTGGCTTCACCCTCGTCGGCAAGAAGAGGAAACGGAGAGGCCAGGGAAGCACCAAACCCGCCCCGTTAGACCAGCCAGTCGCCACAGGCACGACGCCTAAGCCGCCCCAGCCTGCCCCGAGGCGGGCGCAACAAGGCGCAGTCAACGCCCCAAAGAAGTCGTACGCCAGTGCCGCCAAATCTCCCGCGCAGCAGCAGGCGCCAGCCCCGGTGCCGCAGCCGCGCCCGTCGGGAGGTGAAAAGAAGAAGAGAAAGAGGAAGCGACGAAAGCGTGCCCAACTTCGGGTGCCAACTCTCGCAGCCGTCTCCCTGGCTCTCTCGCCTGAGGCCGTCCAGCGCGGCGTAACTTACGTGGATGCGCTAACCCGGGCGAGAGATGCTACGAAAGATGACTCAGACCGCCCTACCATCCGGATGCGGCATACGATGGCGGGGGCCCGCCTGTTGAAGGTGCTGGGCCCGGACAGCGCGGCTAGGGCCGACCTCCTCGCCGAGCGCCTCCGTGGGGTGCTCGGTGACGACGTCAGAGTGTCCGTCCCGGTCAAGTGCGCCGATCTGCGCGTGACCGGGCTGGACGACTCCGTGCAGGTGGACGAGGTTCGGGCGGCGGTCGCTCGTGCCGGACAGTGTCCCCTGGACCGGGTCCGCGCTGGTGAGATTCGCCGCGGCCGGTGGGGCTCGGGATCCGTAAGGGTCACGTGTCCTGCGGCTGCGGCGAAGCTCATCAGCAAAGACGGCCAGCTCATCGTGGGTTGGTGCTCCGTGCGCGTTGTCGTGCTGGAGCAACGACCCATGATGTGCTACCGCTGCTTGGGTGTGGGGCACACCAAGCCGCAGTGCCCGTCGGCAACTGACCGCAGTGGAGCGTGCTTCCGCTGCGGCCAGCCGGGCCACAAGGCCGTCGAGTGCTCGGCGCCGCTTCACTGCCCCCCATGTGCCGAGGCCGGTTTACCGGCTGACCACATGGTGGGCAGTAAAAGTTGCTTACAGCAACTGAAGCGACGCACGCGAGGCAGATCCCTCGCTGGCAGGGGTGGCGGCGGCGGCGGCCCTAGGCCGTCCTCTGCCGCCCCCCCTGTCACCGATGGATCGCGGGAGGCGAGGCCCCGCCCAACACCGTCCTTATTAGGACGATGATGGGGGGGGCCGTCGGGGCGGGTTACTTCGGGGCTTTTTACACCCTGAAGTCTCCCGTCCCGGCGGGCGGGCTGGTCGGGAGTTTTCTCCTATGCCAGTCTACCATCGCCGAGTAGGGGCCAGCGGGTACTCAAGGGGAACGGTACCTGCATTGCACGGTCTCTGCGACGAGGGATACTCCTCTTGTTTCGAGAGTATCCCATCCCACCTCGTGGAAGAGCCTGCCAAAGGCTCGCTGCGACGCTGCTGTGGTGAATGCGATAAGTACCCCATGGCAGCGCCAATTGCAGTGTGTCGGAACAACGCAGGGGTTTAGTGGGTAGGACGGGCACCGTTGCCCGGGAGTCCCACATACCCCTTCCCGGTTTCCCCGAACCGGGAGGGAAATGCGTCAATGCATTCCCCTGCGCCAAAAAAAAAAAAAAAAAAAAAAAAAAGGTTAGGTTAGGTTAGGTTAGGTTAGGTTAGGTTTCCGTGTGCGGTTTCCAGTCTGCCATCGGACGCGTCCCCCGGGTTGCGGATAGGGGAACGCCCTCCAGATATGGGGGGTACCGGCTGCGGCCGGCGCGGACAATACTGGAAGTGTGGCTGCCTGGTCTTTTTGAGGGCGGGCATTGCACGGCCACACAATCCCGTAGCCCTCACGTTTTCGTGGGGGTCGGGGGCTCGGCGCATTGCACTTAGCGCTGGGTCGCGAGGAAGAAAACCTCTCTAAAAAATTACCCTTTGGTGGCCCCAGTCGGGGCAGTGGACCTTCGGGTCGTGGGTTGGCGGCCTTCAAGGTCGCGGAGAGTGTGGCTGCTCGCTCTGTTCTGTCAGGGCGGGCATTGCACGGTCACACTAGCCCGTTGCCCTCACGGGTCGGGGGCCCGGCGCACTGAGCGTTGGGCTGCGAGGAAGAAAACCTCAATAAAAAATTACACTCTCGGTGGTCAGACTTCGGTCAGCCAACGGCTTTTGCCGCCACCGACCTAAGCCTAAGTTTCCCAGGGCGGCGATAGGCTGAGTGGCCGGGGGGAGCCCGGTCCCGAGCCCTGGACCTTTTATTTTCCTTTTTATTTTTCTGTCTTTTTGTTTTCTTTTCTCTTTTGTTTTGTTTTATTTATATCTTATTCTTCTTTTCTTGTGTCTTTTTAGTTTTGTTTTTGTTTTTGACGTTTAGTTTCGGGAGTTTAAAAAATCATGGATAACGCGCATAGTGAACACATACTACCCCAGGAGGGTACCGGCCGCCCCGCGGTCGGAGAATCCCTCCCCGGGCCTTCTGGCTCGGGCAGCCCCACCGTTTCTGGGGGGGGCAACTATCGCGTCGGGGGCGCCTCTGGGCGTCACCGTTTGGTTGGAGTAGAGGAGAAGGAAGGGAGGAGCCGGGACAGCAGTGTGGGCTGTGACTCGGAGGTTGAGGAGGAAATGTCCAGGAGCTGCAGTGGATTGGACAGCGACGACACATTGTATTCAGACTCGGAGCGGATGACTGGTGGACGACTGCTTCGAAGTGGAAGTCGGAAGCGGCTACCAGCGGAACCCCCCAGTGTTAGGGAGGGACTGCCGGAGGCCAAAGTTGTGCTCAAAAGGATAGCACTCCCTAGAGCTAGCAGAGATTGTGCGACACCGCCGGCCTCGACATCATCGTCGACACTGCCGGCCGGCCCGATGACATCACCTTTGCCGAAGGCGCCTGCTTATATCACCGTGCGACGCCGATCGTCGGAAGAAAGGGAAGCCGTGTTGGGAGGTGGCTTTTTGGCCACTCTTGACTCCGACGAAGAAATCGCCAAGCTATCGAAGAACGCGAGTGATTCTTGGGCTCGCTGTCGGATGCCACCACCAGGCGAACGACCATCAGACCCGCCTCTAGGACTGCTGAAGTGCCGCGTGATGGACGACCTGGCAGTTATTGGTCGCATAGCTGTCAGGTCTAAGAACCTGAAGGGCACATGGGTGCGAGACTTAAAGGCGGCCGCCAGCCGGATTGAGGACACGCTTGACGCCATGTATGAGAGGACGGCCACAGCGGAAGTCAAGCGATTGCAGGCGGAGAGTAACAGGATGACTGGCGAGATGGACCTGATGCGCGCGCAGATGGATGCCTTGCGTGGGGAGTGCAACGGGCTGCGTGAAGAGTGCCAGGGGCTACAGCGGCGGCTTGAGGCTGCCCTCATGCCCGCACCTCCGCCCCCGCCCGTCCAACCACCAGAAGAACCAGCAAGCTGCGTCGAGATGGAGGAGCTTCCCGCAGTGTGTGTGAGCGAAGGCAGGCCTGGTCCGGACCTAGATCGAGATGTGGAGGATGCGCGCCTCATGCGTCTTTTTGGGCGCGTGTTGGATGCGCGCCTCGGTCGAGAACGGACCGCAGAACCGCGACCAAAGGAGAAGACGGCACCACGTGCCCCTGTCGACGAGGTTGTGATGGAGCAAGGTGGCTTCACCCTCGTCGGCAAGAAGAGGAAACGGAGAGGCCAGGGAAGCACCAAACCCGCCCCGTTAGACCAGCCAGTCGCCACAGGCACGACGCCTAAGCCGCCCCAGCCTGCCCCGAGGCGGGCGCAACAAGGCGCAGTCAACGCCCCAAAGAAGTCGTACGCCAGTGCCGCCAAATCTCCCGCGCAGCAGCAGGCGCCAGCCCCGGTGCCGCAGCCGCGCCCGTCGGGAGGTGAAAAGAAGAAGAGAAAGAGGAAGCGACGAAAGCGTGCCCAACTTCGGGTGCCAACTCTCGCAGCCGTCTCCCTGGCTCTCTCGCCTGAGGCCGTCCAGCGCGGCGTAACTTACGTGGATGCGCTAACCCGGGCGAGAGATGCTACGAAAGATGACTCAGACCGCCCTACCATCCGGATGCGGCATACGATGGCGGGGGCCCGCCTGTTGAAGGTGCTGGGCCCGGACAGCGCGGCTAGGGCCGACCTCCTCGCCGAGCGCCTCCGTGGGGTGCTCGGTGACGACGTCAGAGTGTCCGTCCCGGTCAAGTGCGCCGATCTGCGCGTGACCGGGCTGGACGACTCCGTGCAGGTGGACGAGGTTCGGGCGGCGGTCGCTCGTGCCGGACAGTGTCCCCTGGACCGGGTCCGCGCTGGTGAGATTCGCCGCGGCCGGTGGGGCTCGGGATCCGTAAGGGTCACGTGTCCTGCGGCTGCGGCGAAGCTCATCAGCAAAGACGGCCAGCTCATCGTGGGTTGGTGCTCCGTGCGCGTTGTCGTGCTGGAGCAACGACCCATGATGTGCTACCGCTGCTTGGGTGTGGGGCACACCAAGCCGCAGTGCCCGTCGGCAACTGACCGCAGTGGAGCGTGCTTCCGCTGCGGCCAGCCGGGCCACAAGGCCGTCGAGTGCTCGGCGCCGCTTCACTGCCCCCCATGTGCCGAGGCCGGTTTACCGGCTGACCACATGGTGGGCAGTAAAAGTTGCTTACAGCAACTGAAGCGACGCACGCGAGGCAGATCCCTCGCTGGCAGGGGTGGCGGCGGCGGCGGCCCTAGGCCGTCCTCTGCCGCCCCCCCTGTCACCGATGGATCGCGGGAGGCGAGGCCCCGCCCAACACCGTCCTTATTAGGACGATGATGGGGGGGGCCGTCGGGGCGGGTTACTTCGGGGCTTTTTACACCCTGAAGTCTCCCGTCCCGGCGGGCGGGCTGGTCGGGAGTTTTCTCCTATGCCAGTCTACCATCGCCGAGTAGGGGCCAGCGGGTACTCAAGGGGAACGGTACCTGCATTGCACGGTCTCTGCGACGAGGGATACTCCTCTTGTTTCGAGAGTATCCCATCCCACCTCGTGGAAGAGCCTGCCAAAGGCTCGCTGCGACGCTGCTGTGGTGAATGCGATAAGTACCCCATGGCAGCGCCAATTGCAGTGTGTCGGAACAACGCAGGGGTTTAGTGGGTAGGACGGGCACCGTTGCCCGGGAGTCCCACATACCCCTTCCCGGTTTCCCCGAACCGGGAGGGAAATGCGTCAATGCATTCCCCTGCGCCAAAAAAAAAAAAAAAAAAAAAAAAAAAAAAAAAAAGGTTAGGTTAGGTTGGGGTACTAGGTCAGAGAACCTCCTCGCATGTCGGTTGCATTGGGGGGATCGCCAGTCGCGTTCGATGCTATTGCATCTGGCGCGAACGGTGGGTCTCACAATGTGATTGGCTGGTGTACCCCGGGCACTTACGTGGTCATGTCCTTTTCAGGACATTGCTACGTATTTGGCTAATACTCTGACACCGTGTGGCTGCCTGGTCTTTTTAAGGGCGGGCATTGCACGGCCACACAAACCCGTAGCCCTGCACGTTTTCGTGGGGGTCGGGGACTCGGCGCATTGCACTTAGCGCTGGGTCGCGAGGAAGAAAACCTCTCTAAAAAATCACCCAGTGGTGGCCCCCCTCGGGGGGCAGCGGAGCTTCGGCTCGTGGGTTGGCGGGCTTTCAAGGCCCGCGGTCCGCCTTCTACGGTGGACGAGTGGGGAGCGGATTTTCGCTCGTGGCGCTTCGTCGCCTTTTGACGAAGGCTCTTTTTAGGGCCGGCGGATCTTTTTGATCGGTGGATTTGGCCGCCTTCAAGGTGGCGGGCCGTTCAGCGGCCAGTGTTGGGCGGAATTGTCACAGGTTGTCTGGTGGGTACCGTGGCTATGGGTCAAGTGTTTCGTTGGGCTTGGCTCATGCACGGTACACATTAGGCAGGGCGGAGGAGTTGCGGCTATGCGCGGGGTATGTTTTGGCCCCGCGTATGCGTAATCTTCTTCGCGCCTGTGGCAAGGCCAGCGGACCTTCGGGTCGTAGTTTGGGGCTTGGTAGAGCCCGCGCCGTAGTCCGTGCCGTGGGCACACGTGGTGGTGTCCGTGCAACCCGACCCGGTCTTTGGGAACGCAGGGCTGGTTGCCGCGGAGGCTTCGCCAACCTCTGCGGGGGGTGTCTTCCAGCCCGTAAGGCTAACCTCATTCCGGCGTCACAGTAAGTCGCGGCCCAGACGGGTGTGCGGCGTTTTGTCTGCGGCGGGAAGTTGTCCGGTGGGACGTAGGATGGGCGGCCTTCAAGGCTGCGGGTCGCTTCAGGCGGCCGTCTTCGGCGACGGTGTTGTTGGCGCCGGGCGGGCTGAAGCCCCTTGTGTCCCCGCAACAGCAGCACCTTAGCCCGTGGCGGTGGAGTTTTCTCCGCCGGCCACACCCAAACGGTCCTTTTCAGGACCAGCGGACCCTCCCTCGTGGGTGGGTCGTGGCTAGCGGACCTGCAAGGTTCGCGGGGGACGGCGGCAGGGGTGGGAACCCTGCCGTATCCAACGTCTCCAAAGATGGGGAGGAAAGCCTGCGGGTGAGTACTCCATCCCTCCGGGGAGTGGCGGAGGCCGATCTCGGCCGTGCTGCGGGGCGGATGCGGACGTCTGCGATGAGCTCCCCGCGTCCGTCCTCGTATGCAGCCTCCTGTCTGGGGAAGCGACGGTTTTTAGTGGGTAGGGCCCCCACTCTGGGGGAGGAGTCCCACATAACCCCGGTGCTTCCCAAAAGTGCCGGGGTATGCGTAACGCATTTTCCGTCGTTAAAAAAAAAAAAAAAAAAAAAAAAAAAAAAAAAAAAAAAAAAAAAAAAAAAAAAAAAAAAAAAAGGTTAGGTTAGGTTTCCGTGTGCGGTTTCCAGTCTGCCATCGGACGCGTCCCCCGGGTTGCGGATAGGGGAACGCCCTCCAGATATGGGGGGTACCGGCTGCGGCCGGCGCGGACAATACTGGAAGTGTGGCTGCCTGGTCTCTTTGAGGGCGGGCATTGCACAGCCACACAAACCCGTAAGCCTTCACACTTTTGTGGGGGTCGGGGGCTCGGCGCACTGAGCGTCGGGCTGCGAGGAAGAAAACCTCTATAAAAAAAATCACCCCGGTGGGGCCCTCCTTGTGGGGGCCGGTGGAGCTTCGGCTCGGTGGATGGCGGCCTAGTTGGCCGCGGTCCGTTTTGTCGGATTGTGGTGGGAGCGTTTTTGCTCGCGGCGCTCTTGCGCCTTTTGAACGTTCTTCGTTCTTTGACGTGGGGTGCTTCCACACCCCATCACGTCGTCTCTGGGGCTTGCCTTAACTGGCTGGTCCCGACGGAGCTTACCTTCATTGGTCGGCTCAGTGGCCACCTTCGGGTGGCGTGGTATGGCGGGCCTTCAAGGCCCGCGGTGCGGCGAGTTCGGCTGCTGCGGTGTCGTGGTAGTCGGACAGGCTTCGGCCATCGCCGGACAACCTGTAAACCCTCGTCGTTGTCGTGGTCATGTCTCGCGGACGGCGTAGGGAGCAGGGGGCTTGCCTTAACCGGCCGGCCCAAGACGAGACAACGTCTATAAAAAACCCCAAAGGCCTGTCGTTGGGGAACGTGGCGACGGGTCGCCTTATTTATAAGGTGGTGGGCTGGGTAAGTCCACCAGCTAGCGCCAACCCTGAGGACCGCCCGACCCTCAGGTGTATTAGGGTTACCCCGGTGCAGGGGGCACCGCCGGGGTGGACGTTTTATTTCCCCCATACTCGTGGGAATTTTATGGCAGTGTTCAATAAACCCAAAAAAACCCTTAGCTTAAGTTTTGACGTAGAAGAGTTGTGGACTCGCTCCCTTAGGAGCAAAAAGTCGGTGGAAAAGGCGCCCAGCACTCAGTTGAGTGGCGCGGAGGATGAGGAGTCAGACCAAGAGGCCGGATTAAGATCGAACTTCGGCTCTTGTGTCTCAATTAATACGGTTGGGTCCCAGTCGGGACGTAAAAGAGAAAGAGAGGTTGTGTCAGGTGACTCGGACAGTGCTTCAAGCACAGAGCAAGCGGCTGCGCCTAAAAAGTCGGCTGCACCTGGTGCTGTACGCGGTCGGGGTCGGCCGATTAAAACGGGTGAATATGCAGGGCTGGCTCAGGCCAAAAAGGATTATAACGCCCAGCTGCGGGAGTCTCTGCGGCTGGAGGCGGAAAAGGATTTTGCGGAGGAGTTGGCGCAAAGGCGAACGCGCTCTTCTCCTGCAATCTCGCGCTCTGCTTCGCTATGCGATGTGATGTCTTGTGAAGAGGAACCAAGTGCAACTCAAATTTATAAGTCAGTGCAGACTGAGTTGCAGACTATACTGGAAGTGGCCACAAAATCTAGCCAACTAAAGGGCACTTATCAAAAAGCCCTCAAGACGTCTGCTAGTTCAATCAAGGAGTGTATGCAGTCTCTTCTTCGGTGCACCATTTCTGACGAGGTCACCAAGTTAGAACGCGAAAATCAGCGTCTCAGAACTGATTTAGACGAGTTGCGCAAGCAGCTGGAAGACATGCGCGCAGATCACTCGCGTCAGGTCCCTGCTATGTCGCAGGCACCCCTGGATGGAAATCAGATTCTCCAGGCGGTGTCAACGGTGGTCGATGAAAAGATCAGGGCGGCCATGTCGACGGCCACCAATATGATCAATGCACGCATTGACGGCCTCAAGACCGCCGACAGACCACGGCCACCGTTGGCCTTTGATCACAAAAAGCAGGCCTCTCAGTCGCAGCCTGCGACCGTGATGACGGAATCGCCCGCCATTGTTTCAAGGTGCGGGACGATGACCATTGTCCCCAGTCAAAAGTCTAGACTTAAGACAAAAGGCAAAGGTATGGGGAAAAAGACAGTGCCTGCCCCAGCACCTAAACCGGCAGCACCAACACCAAAAGTGTTAGAACCCTCCCCGTCCACTTCCGCCCCAACCGCCTCGACATCTGAAGAGGCCGGCTGGACTACGGTCGTGAAACGGGGAAAGAAGAAGACGCCAACAACTGCGTCGGCCCCACAGCCTAAGTCCAACCCGAAGCCCAAAGTTCAGGCTCAGGGAAAGACAAAGGCAAAGAAGCCCAAGGTGAAGGAACCCCGCACGGCCGCTGTCATCATCACTCTCGGTCCGGAGGCGGAGAAAAATGGCATTTCGTACGCGGACGTCATCAGGAAGGCCCGTTCTGCGATCAAAATCGAGGACTTGGGCATCCCGCCCTTAAAAATAGTGACGGCAGTCACCGGAGGCAAGATCCTGCAAGTCTCCGGTGAAGAACAGGGCCCCAAAGCTGACTCGCTGGCTCAGCAACTAAGGGCTGTCTTCGAGAATGAGGACATCAGAGTCTCCAGGCCCACAAAGTGCATGGAGATATCTGTTCTGGGCCTGGACGACTCTGTCGAACAGGACGAGGTGGTGGCGGCAATTGCCGAAAAGGGCAATTGTCCGCACCATCAGATTAAGGTGGGGGAGATCCGTCGCGGTCCCAGTGGAATGGGGACTGCGTGGGTGTCTTGTCCTGTCGGCGCGGCAAAGGCGATCCTGGAGGCCGGGCGCCTTCTTGTGGGGTGGAGCTCGGCGCGAGTTCGCGCAGTGGAGCAACGCCCCATGAAATGTTTCCGCTGTCTGGAGCGAGGACATGCTCGACAGCAGTGCTCTGGTGTGGACCGTAGCGACCTCTGTTTCCGCTGCGGAACACCAGGGCACAAAGCAGGCAAGTGTTCTGCAGAGCCTCATTGTGTTGTGTGTGCTGCCACCAAGAGGCCTGCAGGGCATATTCTGGGGGGCCGGAGCTGCAAAGCCCCAAACGCCTCTCCAAGAAGGATGAAGACCACGGCCGCCAAGACCCCGGCCGCTTCAAAGGCTGCGGTACTGTTGCCGCAGCCCATGGACACTACTCCGATTGCCGATGGCCCCTCGACCAGCGGTTAATTGTCTTCAGACGAACTTGAACCACTCCTCTGGTGCACAGGATCTCCTGTTGCAGACCATGAGAGAGTGGTCCTCTAAAATTGCGGTGGCCGCCGAGCCGTACTTCGTCCCTCCCTGCCTTAACTGGGCGGCGGACCTAGACTCCTCGGTGGTCGTCATCAGGTCGGCGCTTAACGCTTCGCCTCCCCTCTCAGTACATCAGAGAGGGCATGGCTTCGTTGTTGCCAAATGGGGAGATATCACCATCATCGGTGTTTATTTCTCCCCCAACAGGCCACTGGCAGAATTTGAGATCTTCCTCAACGAGTTAGGCGCAGCTGTGCGGCGTGGCAATACATCGCACATTCTGGTACTGGGGGACTTCAACGCCAAATCAACGGCTTGGGGTTCTCCAGCTACAGATCGCAGGGGGACAGCGATGGAGGCCTGGATGGCAATGTTCGGCCTCATTTTGTTAAACCAGGGCTCAGCCAATACCTGCGTGCGACAGCGGGGGGGGTCAATAGTGGACTTAACGTTCGCTACCCCCGCTCTCGCAGCGCACGTCACTGGCTGGCAGGTCCTGCAAGAGGTGGAGACTCTGAGCGACCACCAGTACATCGCTTTTAACATGTTTGCTGGCAACGATTCTGCTCGTGTTGGCAATACTCCGTTGTCGACTCCCTTCCCCAAGTGGGCGCTCACCAAACTCGACAAAGAGCGTCTCGAGGAAGCGGTGTTGGTCGAGGACTGGTGCGCACCAACTTCCACCACGTCCCTCGACGTTGATGCAGAGGCTGATCGCTTGCGCGACTCTTTACATCGCGTAAGCGACTCAGCCATGCCGCGGGTTCATTGCCAACCCCGCAAGACAGCGGTGTACTGGTGGTCGGAGGAGATTGCCGCACTTCGGGCAACCTGTGTTGCCAAAAGACGGGAGCTGGCCAGATACCGGCATCGTACTCGCAACGGGTTGCGGGACGAAGTCTGGGAGGAGTACTTACATAGCCTCTACACTGAGGCGCGGAGGACCATGCGGGTAGCCATATTCAAGGCGAAAACGGAGGCGCGGGAACAGATGCTGGAGTCGCTCGATCGCAATCCGTGGGGTCGACCCTACCGTGCTGCGCGCGACAAACTGCGCGGCCAGGGTCCCCCGGTGACGGATACGCTGGAGCCTCAGCTGCTTCAAGAAGTCGTGGAAGCTCTGTTCCCGTCTCGCGACGAACACCTCGCACCGCCTATGGTCCCCCGTGGGGCCCAGACTTCGGACGCGACAGACAGTCCGGCGCCTATTATATCCGACGCCGAGTACGATGCCGCTGTCACGCGGCTTCGTTCGAAGAAGACTGCCCCAGGTCCTGATGGGATTCACGGCCGGGTGTTGGCCTACGCACTTGGGGAATTAGAACCCCGGGTGCGTAATCTCTTCGACACTTGTCTTGGGACCGGCCGGTTTCCAAAAGCCTGGAAGAGGGGGCGTCTCGTCCTCCTGCAGAAGGCGGGTAGATCTGCCGACTCTCCGTCAGCTTACCGGCCCATCGTTCTTTTAGATGAGACCGGTAAGTTGCTGGAGAGAATCATTGCGGGCCGCATCACCGACCATTTGTCGACAGTCGGTCCAGACTTGGCTGATTGCCAGTTTGGCTTTAGAGAGGGTCGTTCGACCATCGACGCGATCACGCGTGTGAAGGCCCTCTCTAACGAGGTAGTTTCTCGCGGCGGGGTGCTTTTGGCGGTGTCACTCGACATCGCCAACGCCTTCAACACCCTGCCGTTTGAGTGCATCGCCGAGGCCCTAAAGTACCACGGGCTGCCCAAATATCTGCGGCTCGTAATTGCGGACTACTTTAGGGATCGGATCGTGTCCTGCCTGGACCGAGACGGTAGGATCCTTGAGCGGCGTATGGTATGCGGTGTTCCACAGGGGTCGGTTCTTGGCCCTCTCCTGTGGAACATCGGATACGATTGGGTCTTGCGGGGTGCCCTTTTACCAGGGGTCCGCATCCTCTGTTACGCGGACGACACCCTCGTAACAGCTAGAGGGTCGTCGTTCGCGGAAGTCTCGATCCTAGGGAAGGTCGGGACAATTCAGGTGGTCCACCGGATCGAGAGGCTCGGTCTGCGGGTGGCCCTCAACAAAACCGAGGCCCTTCTTTTCCACGGGCCTCGGAAGGGTCCACCTTCAGGAGCCACTCTCGACCTGAATGGGGTGCGGGTCCCTGTGGGCCCAACGTTGAAGTACTTGGGGCTTGTACTTGACCCGGGGTGGAAGTTTACTTCCCACTTCCGGCAGCTTACCCCCAAGCTCACGAAGACGACAGCTGCCCTCAGCAGGCTCCTGCCCAACGTGGCGGGCCCAGGTGACACGTGCCGCCGCCTCTTTACAGCGGTGGTACGGTCGATGGCGCTCTACGGTGCGCCAGTGTGGGTGGACGCCCTTTCGGCCCCGAACAAGACTCTGCTGCGGAGAGCGCAGAGAGTCATGGCCGTCAGGGTGATCCGGGGATACCGCACGGTGTCCTTCGAGGCTGCATGCCTGCTGGCCAACACACCTCCCTGGGATCTCGACGCCCGAGTCCTAGCGGAGGTGTACGAGCACGGAGCGACGCTTCGTGCGGAGTCTGGGCACCGGCGAATAATGCCGGAGCTGGTCCTGCGCTGGAGGAGGAGAGCGCAGCGAACCCTCGAGAGGGAGTGGCGTGAACGCCTAAATGAGCCCACGGCCGGCCTTCGGACCGTGGAGGCCATCCGCCCGATCTTTCGGGAGTGGATGAGGCGGCGACACGGGGTGCTCACCTTCCGTGTTGTGCAGGTTCTGACCGGACACGGCTGTTTCGGCAGATACCTGCACAACACGGCTCAAAGGGAGAGCAGTGCCCGCTGCCACGACTGCGGCTGCGACAGTGACACGGCGCAACACACGCTGGAGGCTTGCCCGGCGTGGGCGGCACAGCGTCGTGCACTGGTCGCGGCCATTGGGGGTGACCTCTCCCTCCCGGCCGTCGCAAAGGCGATGGTCGCGAGAGAGGAGTACTGGGAGGCGGTGGCCACCTTCTGCGACGAGGTGATGTCGCAGAAGGAGGCAGCGGAACGGGTCCGTGAGGAGGACCCCCTCGCGGACCCGATCCGCCAAAGGAGGCTGGGCCGGCGAAGGAGGCTTCATGGCCAGCTTCAACCGCCATAGTGGGGGCGGCGGGTGACGGAGTGGGGCTCCGTCACTTGCGCCTAGCGCCCCTGCGTGGGGGAACTGCGTCTTGTTCTGCGCAGTTCCCTATCCCCGGTGGGCCCGGATGCGGGCGTTGGTCGCACCGTCTTCGGCGCATGGCAGCGATTGCGATAAGTACCCTGCCGTGCGTCGAAGCCGTGACCTAGAGGAACACGTCGGTTTTTAGTGGGTATGCTGGCCTTTTACACCAGTGACTCCCACATAACCCACACGGCGGCCCCAATCGCTGTGTGGGTATCCATAAAGGATTTTCCGACGCAAAAAAAAAAAAAAAAAAAAAAAAAAAAAAAAAAAAAAAAAAAAAAAAAAAAAAAGAAAAAAAAAAAAAAAAAAAAAAAAAAAAAGGTTAGGTTAGGTTAGGTTAGGTTAGGTTAGGTTAGGTTAGGTTAGGTTAGGTTGGGGTACTAGGTCAGAGAACCTCCTCGCATGTCGGTTGCATTGGGGGGATCGCCAGTCGCGTTCGATGCTATTGCATCTGGCGCGAACGGTGGGTCTCACAATGTGATTGGCTGGTGTACCCCGGGCACTTACGTGGTCATGTCCTTTTCAGGACATTGCTACGTATTTGGCTAATACTCTGACACCGTGTGGCTGCCTGGTCTTCTTAAGGGCGGGCATTGCACGGCCACACAAACCCGTAGCCCTGCACGTTTTCGTGGGGGTCGGGGACTCGGCGCATTGCACTTAGCGCTGGGTCGCGAGGAAGAAAACCTCTCTAAAAAATTACCCTTTGGTGGCCCCAGTTGGGGCAGCGGACCTTCGGGTCGGGGTATGGCGGGCCTTCAAGGCCCGCGGTCTGTTGTGGTGTTTTTGCCATTTTGTTATGGTTTTGAGGTGGTTTTCTGCGCCTTTTGCACAGAATCATTGCGTGTGTGAGCATTCACTGCTCTCACTATTTTGGCGGCTTGCCTTAACTGGCTGTCCGCGATGGAGCTTGCCTTAACCGGCCGGCTCAGCGGCCACCTTCGGGTGGCGTGGTATGGCGGACCTTCAAGGTCCGCGTGCGCGGCGGGTCTGGCGGCTGTGGTTTTGCAGTCGCTGGGTGGGCTTCGGCTCCCCGTCGGGCAACCTGTTACCCCGCGTGGACCAGGGGGGCTTGCCTTAATTGGCCGGCCCTGAGTGGAGACAACCACAATAAAAAACCCCAAAGACCTGTCGTTGGGCAACGCGGCGACGGGTCGCCTTATTTTTAAGGTGGTGGGCTGGGCAAGTCCACCAGCGAGCGCCAACCCTGAGTACCGCCCGACCCTCAGGTGTATTAGGGTTACCCCGGTACAGGGGGCACTGCCGGGGTGGACTTTTTATTTCCCCCACACTCGTGGGAATCATATGGATTTGTTCAAGAAAAATAATTTAAAAACAAAAGACGTTAGTAAGGAGTTGGATGTAAGGAAGGAGTTAGTTGTAAGATTGGAAAGAGTACGTTCGGAGGAGGATTTGTCGGATTCATCCGTCAATACGCTGGTCAGCGTATCCTCAAAGGAGGACACTCCGGGTCGATTGTGGAGAAAGCGGAGAATTGATGATGAGGACGAAGAACCTGGTGGTCAGACATCACAGACACCGAAGGTTAAAGCCTCCAGTTCTAGTAGAGGAAGAGGCCGCCCCAAAACAACTGGGGAATATGCTGGGCTTGCTAAGGCTAAAGCCGATTACATAAAGGCTCAGAGGGAGGAGATGGAGCTTCGAGCTGAGCAGGAGTTGATGGAGGAAATAACAGAGGCTCGTAGAACAAGATCGAACTCTAGTATGATGGAACACTCGGGTCAATCCGGTTTAGTATTATCGGAGTCTTCGGCACAGTCTGACAGTGAGGATGAAGCTGTAACGGCTGCGCGCATGACCGCCAGAGTCCTTGACAGCGTCAAGATAATTGAGAAGGTGGCTGCTACATCGTCCCAACTCAAGGGCACATATGTAAAAGCCTTAAAAGATGCAGCCAGGATCATTGCCAGCAACGCCAAGGACCTGGCCCGCCATAGCGTAGATGAGGAGAACAAGAGGCTGCAGCAGCAGAATGACCGACTTCAATCTGAGGTCAATGAGCTGCGCAACAGGCTCTCTGCGCTGGAAAAAAGGTGCTCACAGGATCGAACTAGCACCGCGCCTGGTGGCCCTAAGCCGCAAGTGGCTTTTGATATGGACATCCTCTCCCAAAAGTTGGAGGAAATGGAGTTGAGGATAGCGGGTCGCATGTGCGAAAGGCTAAACGCTAGGATTGAGGGTCTGGAATCTAGACTCAACCCAGCCCCAAAACTTCGCCCACCACTAGCCCATGAAACAAAGGAGAAGGCTGTCTCACAGAACATCGACGTGGACACCGTGCCTCCAAATGTACAAGAGGTACCAAAGCCTGCAAAAGGGAAAGGGAAAGGGAAGGGGAAGAAGACCCAACCTGCCTCTACAGATGGAAAGGCAAAAGGAGATGGGAAGGCCAGTTCATCTGGCTTTGTGCTAGTTCCAAGCACCTCCCGTGCAAAGACTAAGGAGAAGGCAGTGGAAATCCAACCGACATCCAGCGGTTCGGGTACCAGACGCAACCCGGTTAGGGGCAACCGAGGTGAAGAGAAAGCGTCCACCTCGAAGGATAGTCGTTCACCGACACTGGCGGTAGACCCTGCAGCAGCCACGGAGTCGGAATGGACCACAGTGGTGAAGAAAGGGAAGCGAGGACAAAAGAAGGCGACTGATTCTGACCAGCCGCCCAAACGTGCACAGACAAAGCAGCAGGCGAAGGCAAAGCCTAAGCCTCGCGCGAGACCTCCTAAAACCGCGGCCGTGGTCCTGACCATTGCTCAGGGAGCGGAAGATAGGGGGGTGGAGTACGGCTCGATAATTGAAGTCGCAAGGAGTAAGATAGACCTGGCTCAACTAGGCATCGAGTCTACCAGATTCCGGAGGGCCATTACGGGAGCAACAATTATTGAGGTTTCTGCAGAGGATAAAGAGAGTGGAGCCAATAAACTAGCAGAGGAGCTCAAGCGCTTATTCAAAGAGGAGGAAGTTAGGGTCTCACGACCGGTAAAGTGCTTGGAGCTAATGGTCTCCAGTCTAGATGATTCCATAAAACCATCTGAAGTTCAGGAAGCCATCGCAAAATCCGGTGGTTGCCCTGCTGACCAGGTCAGGGTAGGGACTATACGTCGGACGGCCTACAGTATGGGAGCGGTGTGGGTTAGCTGCCCGGTGGCAGCGGCCAAGAAAGTGGCGGAAGGAAAATTGTTGGTTGGCTGGTCTTCAGCGCGGGTGAAATTATTGCCACCCCGTGATATGCGCTGCTTCAGGTGCCTAGAGACTGGTCACGTGCAGGTCAGGTGCAAGTCGTGCGTTGAAAGAGGGCAGCAGTGTTACCGCTGTGGTCAACTGGGACATCGTGCAGCAGAATGCCACGCGGACTTTTACTGCACCCTTTGTTCAGAGGCTGGCAAGCCAGCAAATCATCGCTTGGGAGGTCCTTCTTGTTCGGCGCCCAAGCACAAGATGACGAGACGAATGAAGAACCCGCCTGGTCCTAAACCCCAGACTAAATCTTCAGGCCCTCCGAACGGCACCGAGGAGGTAGAAATGACGCCAGTAGAATAGCATGGCACTCATCAACTTCTTGCAGGCAAACATTAATCACTGTGCCAGGGCTCAAGATCTCCTACTGCAGAGTTCGGCGCAGCGATTAATGCAAGTGCTGGTAATCTCCGAGCCTTACATGATACCGGCTAGGGATGATTGGCTCGGGGATGTGGATGGCGTGGCAGCAATTGTCACAAATATCAATGTAGGGGCTCCGTCAGTTCTTAAATTTCGAAGAGGTCACGGTTACGTCGCTGCGCTTTGTGGAGAGATAGTGATAATCAGCGTCTACTTCTCACCTAACCGAACGTTCGCTGAATTCGAAGGATACCTCAACGAATTAGACGAGGTCCTCAGATGGTCTAGGCCCCACGAAGTTATCTTGGCAGGGGATCTTAACGCGAAATCGGTGACATGGGGCTCTGCCTCGTCCGACGCCAGAGGGGTGCTCGTAGAAGAGTGGCTCGTGGCAAATAACCTCGCTGTCGTGAATCAGGGGACGGTGAACACCTGCGTCAGAATGCAAGGCGGCTCCATCATTGATGTGACTTTTGCCAGCACTACTCTGTCGAGTAGGGTTCTAGGTTGGAAAGTTCTGGAGGGGGAAGAGACCTTATCTGATCACCGGTATATCCGGTTCGATCTCTCCCCCCGGGTACAGAGAAGTAACGCAGTCGCCCGTCGCTCTGCCTCAAACCTTGGCCCCAGGTGGGCGCTGAAGAAATTGGACAGAGAAGCACTCATCTTGGCTGCGCTAGTGGAAGGTTGGTCACCAAGATCGGTTAGCCCGGACATTGAACAGGAGGTTGACTGGTTCAAGGGGTCAATGTCCCACATATGCGACGTCGCAATGCCGAGGGTCAGGTCGCTACCACCGCGTCGTCAGGTGTACTGGTGGTCAGCCGAACTCGCCCAACTTCGGGAAAGCTGTGTCAAGGCGAGACGCCAGTACACAAGATGCCGTCGTTGGGGCTTCAGGAGAGGAACATCTGATGTGTCCCAAGAGCAGCGTCTCTACTCTAGTTATCAGGACGCTAAAAAGACACTGCGAACAGCAATTGCGGAGGCAAAAGATAGGGCATGGGCGGAGCTCTTAGATACTCTACAAAGCGACCCTTGGGGACGACCTTATAAGCTGGTTATGAGCAAGCTCCGTCCATGGACCCCGCCGTTGACGTCAAACCTGGATCCTGAGGTTCTGCAAACGGTGATGGATGCCCTGTTTCCGGCGAGAGACAGCGATTTTCTACCGCCTCAAATGTGTTTCGGTCCAGCGGAAGGGATGGATATATCGGAGGTCCCGGCAGTTACTGAAGGGGAGCTTGGTGCGGCGGTTCTTCGCTTACAATCGAAGAACAAGGCCCCGGGTCCTGACGGTGTGCCGGGACGGGCGTGGGTGCTAGCGCTTAGAAACGGTCTCGATGCTCGCTTCCGTGACCTGTTAACATCGTGCCTTAGGGCAGGACGCTTCCCGGAAGACTGGAAAACCGGGAAGCTGGTACTACTGAAGAAGGACGGACGGCCGGTAGATTCACCATCATCCTACCGGCCTATTGTACTGCTGAATGAGGCGGCCAAGCTCTTCGAGCGTGTTATAGCGGCCCGCCTCTTAGACCACATGGAGGGGACGGGACCAAATTTGAGTGAGAACCAATTCGGTTTCCGCCAGGGCAGATCCACCATTGACGCAATTACGAAAGTGCGGATTTTAGTTGAAGAAGAAGTGGCGAGGGATGGAGTGGTGTTAGCGGTGTCACTTGACATCGCTAATGCATTTAACTCACTTCCACACGTATGCATAGAGGAGGCCATGCGTCATTATCGTTTTCCAACGTACTTGCGCAATATAGTGATGCACTACTTGTCCGGCCGAAAAGTGATTTTCCCCAAAGCGGATGGATGGGGGGAGAAAACGGTGGCATCTGGTGTTCCACAGGGGTCGGTTTTAGGCCCGCTCCTGTGGAATATTGGGTACGACTGGGCGATTCGAGGAGCCCTGCTGAGAGGAGTAAACGTATTCTGTTACGCGGATGACACTCTTGTGACGGCGAGGGGCAAATCTTTTAGAGATGCTAGAATCCTTGCCACCGCAGGAGTTGCACAGGTTGTGGGTCGAATTCGTCGTTTGGGTCTGAAAGTCGCTCTAGAGAAGTCGGAAGCTTTATGCTTTCACGGGCCTCGTCGAAAGCCACCGGCTGGAGCCGAGCTCATGGTGTGCGGTGTCTCCATCGGTGTCGGGTCGACCATGAAGTATCTGGGACTGGTCCTCGACAGCCGATGGAACTTTAGAAGCCACTTTGAGCAACTCGCTCCGAAGTTGAGGAGGGTGACTTTGGCGTTGTGTCGTCTTATGCCCAATCTAGGGGGCCCAAGTTCGGCATGTCGCCGGTTGTTCGCAGGAGCAGTTAGGTCTGCGGCACTGTACGGTGCGCCCATATGGGCGAGTGCATTGA
The DNA here is from genome assembly GCA_943193645.1 of Acentria ephemerella. Lineage (NCBI taxonomy): Eukaryota > Metazoa > Arthropoda > Insecta > Lepidoptera > Crambidae > Acentria > Acentria ephemerella. The sequence continues at coordinate 168,317 of OW971886.1, read as the reverse complement.
ACTCCCAAAACATAGCCCTGTTGCGTCGACCGCAAAGGGTTATGGCGGTGAGAATGGCACGGGCGTACCGTACGGTATCCTATGAGGCGGCGTGCGTCCTAGCTGGGTCTCTGCCGTGGGACCTAGATGCACATGTGTTGGCGGAAGTGTACCATAGAACATCAGAGGAGAGGGCAGTCAGAGGATGCATTCCACTGCCGGAGGAGATCGAGAGTTGGCGATCGGACGCTCATGACGTCGCATTTGAAAAGTGGCGGGAGAAACTCGAGAGTCCAAGCGCAGGGCACCGCACTGTTGCGGCTATCCACCCAGTTTTGGATGAATGGATAGGGAGAAGATGGGGTGCGCTCTCCTACCGCGTGACGCAGGTTCTCTCGGGGCATGGTTGCTTCGGGAGATACCTTTGCAACATCGCGAGGAGAGAGCGCAATCCAAACTGCCACCAGTGTGGCGCCGAGGAGGACACGGCCGAGCACACCCTGCTGATATGCCCAAGATGGGATGAGGAAAGGGCAGTGCTGTCAGTGGTGATAGGGGACGCGATAGCGCATCTGTTGCCTGGAGTGGTGAAGGAGATCGTAGGCAGGGAGGAGGCATGGCAAGCCTTTCACATGTTCTGTGAAAAAGTAATAGGTGCCAAAGAGGAGGAAGAGAGGACCCGCGAACAAGATCCGGAGGCGGGCCCAGAGAGGAGAAGAAGGATCGGTCGGCGGCGTAGGGCTTTTGCCGGCGCGCTGGCCCCGTGAGGGAGCCCCGGGTAAAAATAGGGAAAATTTTACCCGGAGTTATGGCTCGTAGAGGTGGTAGCGGTGCTGCTGGGTGTTCCGTGCAGCACCGCGGAGTGTGGTCACACGCACACACAAAGGTGTGTCAGTGAAGAGCCCCAGACGGGCGTCTCGCATGCAGCAATTGGTATAAGGGCAACTGCAAGCCAACTGCATAGCGAAGAGGAAGGAACACCGGGGTCGTTTTAGTGGGTAGTCTCGACCTAGCCCATCTTTGGTCGGGTAGTCCCACATACCCCTGCACCTCTCTTTTTCCCTGTGGTGCAGGGCATGCGTAAAAGCATTTTTTCCCCGTTAAAAAAAAAAAAAAAAAAAAAGGTTAGGTTAGGTTGGGGTACTAGGTCAGAGAACCTCCTCGCGTGTCGGTTGCATTGGGGGGATCGCCAGTCGCGTTCGATGCTATTGCATCTGGCGCGAACGGTGGGTCTCACAATGTGATTGGCTGGTGTACCCTGGGCACTTACGTGGTCATGTCCTTTTCAGGACATTGCTACGTATTTGGCTAATACTCTGACACCGTGTGGCTGCCTGGTCTTTTTAAGGGCGGGCATTGCACGGCCACACAAACCCGTAGCCCTGCACGTTTTTGTGGGGGTCGGGGACTCGGCGCATTGCACTTAGCGCTGGGTCGCGAGGAAGAAAACCTCTCTAAAAAATTACCCAGTGGTGGCCCCCCTCGGGGGGCAGCGGAGCTTCGGCTCGTGGGTTGGCGGGCCTTCAAGGCCCGCGGTCCGCCTTCTACGGTGGACGAGTGGGGAGCGGATTTTCGCTCGTGGCGCTTCGTCGCCTTTTGACGAAGGCTCTTTTTAGGGCCGGTGGATCTTTTTGATCGGTGGATTTGGCTGCCTTCAAGGTGGCGGGCCGTTCAGCGGCCAGTGTTGGGCGGAATTGTCACAGGTTGTCTGGTGGGTACCGTGGCTATGGGTCAAGTGTTTCGTTGGGCTTGGCTCATGCACGGTACACATTAGGCAGGGCGGAGGAGTTGCGGCTATGCGCGGGGTATGTTTTGGCCCCGCGTATGCGTAATCTTCTTCGCGCCTGTGGCAAGGCCAGCAGACCTTCGGGTCGTAGTTTGGGGCTTGGTAGAGCCCGCGCCGTAGTCCGTGCCGTGGGCACACGTGGTGGTGTCCGTGCAACCCGACCCGGTCTTTGGGAACGCAGGGCTGGTTGCCGCAGAGGCTTCGCCAACCTCTGCGGGGGGTGTCTTCCAGCCCGTAAGCCTAACACCTCATTCCGGCGTCACAGTAAGTCGCGGCCCAGACGGGTGTGCGGCGTTTTGTCTGCGGCGGGAAGTTGTCCGGTGGGACGTAGGATGGGCGGCCTTCAAGGCTGCGGGTCGCTTCAGGCGGCCGTCTTCGGCGACGGTGTTGTTGGCGCCGGGCGGGATCTTAAGCCCCTTAAGTGTCCCCGCAACAGCAGCACTTAAGCCCGTGGCGGTGGAGTTGTCTCCGCCGGCCACAACCAAACGGTCCTTTTCAGGACCAGCGGACCCTCCCTCTTGGGTGGGTCGTGGCTTGCGGGCCTTCAAGGTTCGCGGGGGACGGCGGTAGGGGTGGGAACCCTGCCGTATCCAACGTCTCCAGAGATGGGGAGGAAAGCCTGCGGGCGAGTACTCCATCCCTCCGGGGAGTGGTGGAGGCCGATTTCGGCCGTGCTGCGGGGCGGATGCGGACGTCTGCGATGAGCTCCCCGCGTCCGTCCTCGTATGCAGCCTCCTGTCTGGGGAAGCGACGGTTTTTAGTGGGTAGGGCCCCCACTCTGGGGGAGGAGTCCCACATAACCCCGGTGCTTCCCAAAAGTGCCGGGGTATGCGTAACGCATTTTCCGTCGTTAAAAAAAAAAAAAAAAAAAAAAAAAAAAAAAAAAAAAAAAAAAAAAAAAAAAAGGTTAGGTTAGGTTGGGGTACTAGGTCCGTGTGCGGTTTCCAGTCTGCCATCGGACGCGTCCCCCGGGTTGCGGATAGGGGAACGCCCTCCAGATATGGGGGGTACCGGCTGCGGCCGGCGCGGACAATACTGGAAGTGTGGCTGCCTGGTCTTTTTAAGGGCGGGCATTGCACGGCCACACAATCCCGTAGCCCTCACGTTTTCGTGGGGGTCGGGGGCTCGGCGCATTGCACTTAGCGCTGGGTCGCGAGGAAGAAAACCTCTCTAAAAAATTACCCTTTGGTGGCCCCAGTCGGGGCAGTGGACCTTCGGGTCGTGGGTTGGCGGCCTTCAAGGTCGCGGAGAGTGTGGCTGCTCGCTCTGTTCTGTCAGGGTGGGCATTGCACGGTCACACTAGCCCGTTGCCCTCACGGGTCGGGGGCTCGGCGCACTGAGCGCTGGGCTGCGAGGAAGAAAACCTCAATAAAAAATTACACTCTCGGTGGTCAGACTTCGGTCAGTCAACGGCTTTTGCCGCCACCGACCTAAGCCTAAGTTTCCCGGGGTGGCGATAGGCTGAGTGGCCGGGGGGAGCCCGGTCCCGAGCCCCGGAACCTTTTATTTTTCCCTTTTTGGTTTTCTATCTTTTTGGTTTTTCTTTTCTCTTTTGTTTTGTTTTATTTATATCTTATTCTTCTTTTCTTGTTTCTTTTTAGTTTTGTTTATTTTATTTTGACGATTGGTTCTTGGGAGTAAAAAACATGAATAACGCAGATAATGAAAAACAACTACCCCAGGAGGGTACCGGCCGCCTCGCGGTCGGAGAATCCCTCCCCGGGCCTTCGGGCTCGGGCAGCCCCACCGTTTCTGGGGGGGGCAATTACTGCGTCGGAGGCGCTTCACAGCGTCTCCGTGTTGTTGAGGAGGACGAGAAGGAAGTGAGGAGTCGGGACAGCAGCGTAGGCTGTGGGTCGGAGTTAGCGATGGAGGAATTGAGAAGTGACAGCGCCATGTCGGGCGCGTTAGACAGCGATGACACCTTGTCAGACGCGTCACATGTTGAAGCAAATGGAACGCGACTTTTGAGAAGCGGAAGTAGGAAGCGGCTTCCGGCTGACCCGCCCAGTGTCCGGGAGGGGTTGCCAGAGGCCAAAGTCGTATTAAGGAGAGTGTCTCGGCGGACGTTACAGAAGTTGGCCGCATCGGACCAGTCGGCCTCACCAGCCCTGGCGGCACCGTCAGCCCCGTCGCCAACACCTCCAGCGTCGCCGGCGTCGTCAGCTCCGTCGAGCCTGCCATCTACACGGGCTCCGGGGTACGTAACGGTACGGCGACGGTCTTCTGAGGAGCGGGAGGCCCAACTAGGCGGTGGTTTCCTCGCCACCCTCGACTCAGAAGATGAAATATCCAGACTCGCGCAGAACGCCAGGAATTCGTGGGCGCGCTGTCGCATGCCGCCGCCGGGAGAGCGGCCGTCGGACCCACCGCTCGGTCTGCTGAAGTGCCGGGTCGTGGACGACCTGGCGCTGATCGGGCGTATTGCTGTGAGGTCCAAAAACCTGAAGGGTACGTGGGTGCGGGACCTCAAGTCAGCGGCCAGTCGTATAGAAGACACCCTCGACGCCCTGTATGAAAGAACTGCAACATCGGAGGTGAAACGGCTCCAGGCCGACAACAGTAAGTTGCAGAGCGACATCGACTTGTTGCGCGCCCAAGTGGATGGGCTGCGCGCTGAGTGCTCGAGTCTGCGCGAGGAGTCCCAGGGCTTGCAGCAGCGGCTGGATGCCGCCCTCATACCCGCCCCTGCGCCCCCAACCCCGCCATCGGATGTACCTGCCCCACTGGCATCAGGCGTCGACATGGACGAGCTCCCCGCAGTCCGCGTGAGAGAAGGAAGGCCTGGTCCGGATCTCGATCGCGACGTCGAGGACGCGCGCCTCATGCGTCTTTTTGGGCGCGTGTTGGACGCGCGTCTTGGAAGGGAACAGACTGCCACCCACCCGCCTCTAGCGGTGGAACCACCTGGCGTTGCCGACGAGGTAGTGTTGGAGCAAGATGGCTTCACCCTCGTCGGCAATAGGAAAAGAAGGAAGGCCAAGCCCCAGCCTAAGAAGCCCGCACAACCGGCCGTGACACCATCGGCACCTAAGCCGCCCAAGCCTGCCCCCCGTCGGGCGCAGCAGGGCGCTCCAGTGTCGTATGCGCAGGCCGCGAAGACTCCCGCGCAGCGGCAGGTGCGAGCCCCTGCGCCGCAGCCGCAGCCGCGCCAAGTCCAGGGCGGTAAGGGAAAAAAGAAGAGGAAGCGACGCAAGCGTGCCCAATTGCGGGTGCCGACTCTCGCAGCCGTCTCCCTTGCCCTCTCGCCTGAGGCCGTCGAGCGCGGCGTAACCTACGCGGACGCGCTGACCCGGGCGAGAGATGCGACGAGGGACGATCCTGACCGCCCTACTGTTAGGATGCGGCACACGATGGCGGGGGCCCGCCTTCTGAAGGTTTTGGGCCCAGATAGTGCGGCCAGGGCCGACCTCCTCGCCGAGCGCCTCCGTGGGGTGCTCGGCGACGACGTCAGGGTGTCCGTCCCGGTCAAGTGCGCCGATCTGCGCGTGACCGGGTTGGACGACTCCGTGCAGGTGGACGAGGTTCGGGCGGCGGTCGCTCGCGCCGGACAATGTCCCCTGGACCGGGTCCGCGCTGGTGAGATTCGCCGCGGCCGGTGGGGCTCGGGATCCGTAAGGGTCACGTGTCCTGCGGCTGCGGCGAAGCTCATCAGCAAAGACGGCCAGCTCATCGTGGGTTGGTGCTCCGTGCGCGTTGTCGTGCTGGAGCAACGACCCATGATGTGCTACCGCTGCTTGGGTGTGGGGCACACCAAGCCGCAGTGCCCGTCGGCAACTGACCGCAGTGGAGCGTGCTTCCGCTGCGGCCAGCCGGGCCACAAGGCCGTCGAGTGCTCGGCGCCGCTTCACTGCCCCCCATGTGCCGAGGCCGGTTTACCGGCTGACCACATGGTGGGCAGTAAAAGTTGCTTACAGCAACTGAAGCGACGCACGCGAGGCAGATCCCTCGCTGGCAGGGGTGGCGGCGGCGGCGGCCCTAGGCCGTCCTCTGCCGCCCCCCCTGTCACCGATGGATCGCGGGAGGCGAGGCCCCGCCCAACACCGTCCTTATTAGGACGATGATGGGGGGGGCCGTCGGGGCGGGTTACTTCGGGGCTTTTTACATCCTGAAGTCTCCCGTCCCGGCGGGCGGGCTGGTCGGGAGTTTTCTCCTATGCCAGTCTACCATCGCCGAGTAGGGGCCAGCGGGTACTCAAGGGGAACGGTACCTGCATTGCACGGTCTCTGCGACGAGGGATACTCCTCTTGTTTCGAGAGTATCCCATCCCACCTCGTGGAAGAGCCTGCCAAAGGCTCGCTGCGACGCTGCTGTGGTGAATGCGATAAGTACCCCATGGCAGCGCCAATTGCAGTGTGTCGGAACAACGCAGGGGTTTAGTGGGTAGGACGGGCACCGTTGCCCGGGAGTCCCACATACCCCTTCCCGGTTTCCCCGAACCGGGAGGGAAATGCGTCAATGCATTCCCCTGCGCCAAAAAAAAAAAAAAAAAAAAAAAAAAAAAAAAAAAAGGTTGGGGTACTAGGTCAGAGAACCTCCTCGCATGTCGGTTGCATTGGGGGGATCGCCAGTCGCGTTCGATGCTATTGCATCTGGCGCGAACGGTGGGTCTCACAATGTGATTGGCTGGTGTACCCCGGGCACTTACGTGGTCATGTCCTTTTCAGGACATTGCTACGTATTTGGCTAATACTCTGACACCGTGTGGCTGCCTGGTCTTTTTAAGGGCGGGCATTGCACGGCCACACAAACCCGCAGCCCTGCACGTTTTCGTGGGGGTCGGGGACTCGGCGCATTGCACTTAGCGCTGGGTCGCGAGGAAGAAAACCTCTCTAAAAAATTACCCAGTGGTGGCCCCCCTCGGGGGGCAGCGGAGCTTCGGCTCGTGGTATGGCGGGCCTTCAAGGCCCGCGAACCGTCTTCTGTGGCGGTCAGTGGGGAGCGAAAGCTCATGGCGCTTCGACGCCTTCAGTCGAAAGGCTCTTTTTAGGGCCAGCGGACTTCGGTCGTAGTTTGGCGGGCCTTCAAGGCCCGCGGCCGCTTTTGCGGCAAAGTTTGTAGAGGTCGAACCAGTCTCACAAAGGTTGGCGCGGGTAGGTAAACAGAGTCGCAGTGTCTTGGGTGCGCAGGATGGGTGAGCGCCGGCCTCTGGGCCGTTGGGCGACGCCGGGCACCCATGGTGTTAGCCGCCCCATGTAAATCAAGCAGCCGCCTATAAATCCCAAACCTCCGAATCCCCCGGGGGCTCTCTGTAGTCGAACGGGTTTGTTCGTCCGAACGGTTGCTGAGGTCCATCGAAGGAACCGGGCACAGGGTAACCGAGTTAAGCGCCAGTGGGTTCCGTCCCATAGACCGCCGCTTACCATGTCCACGGTGGGGTGTGAGAGTGGTGGGGTGTTTTTGCCCCACCGCTTTCACACCCCAACTGTTGTTTATTCGATGGGTTGCCTCAGTATACGGGGTATGGTGGCCTTCTAGGCCACGGGAAAAGGCTCTTTTCAGGGCCGGTGATCATTTTTGATCGGTGGTTGGCCGCCTTCAAGGCGGCGGGCCGTTCAGCGGCTATCGATGGGCTCACTTGTCTCAGGTTGTTTGGTCGGTACCGTGGCTATGTGTCGGGTATGTCTCTGGCTCGGCACATGCACGGTACAAGCCAACCAGGGTGGAGAGGTCGTGGTTATGCGCGGGGTATGTTTTTGCCTCGCGTATGCGCGTCCTTCGCCACGCCTGGGTCAAGGCTAGCGGACCTTTTTGGTCGAAGTTTGGCAGGCTTCCAAAGCTTGCGCCCGCTTTTTGGCGGGAAAGAGGGGAGCGGTACTCGCTCGCGACGCTTTTGCGTCTTTGTGGAGCCTTCATGGCTAGTGGACCCTTGCGGTCGGTGGTTGGCCGGTCTCCAAGACCGGCGGGTCGCTTTATGCGGCCGTCTTCGGCGACGGTGTTGTTGGCGCCGGGCGGGCTGAAGCCCCTTGTGTCCCCGCAACAGCAGCACCTTAGCCCGTGGCGGCGGAGTTTTCTCCGCCGGCCACACCCAAACGGTCCTTTTAAGGACCAGCGGACCCTCCCTCTTGGGTGGGTCGTGGCTTGCGAGCCTTCAAGGTTCGCGGGGGACGGCGGCAGGGGTGGGAACCCTGTCGTACCCAACGTCTCCAAAGATGGGGAGGAAAGCCTTCGGGTGTGTACTCCATCCCTCCGGGGAGTGGCGGTGGCCGATTCCGGCCGAGCTGCGGGGCGGACGCGAAAGTATGCGACAAGCTCCTCGTATCCGTCCTCGTAGGCAGCCTCCTGTCTGGGGAAGAGACGGTTTTTAGTGGGTAGGGCCCTCACTCTGGGGGAAGAGTCCCACATAACCCCGGTGCTTTCCCAAAAGTGCCGGGGTATGCGTAAATGCATTTTCCGTCGGTAAAAAAAAAAAAAAAAAAAAAAAAAAAAAAAAAAAAAAAAAAAAAAAAAAAAAAAAAAAAGGTTAGGTTAGGTTAGGTTAGGTTTCCGTGGGGTACTAGGTCAGAGAACCTCCACGCATGTCGGTTGCATTGGGGGGATCGCCAGTCGCGTTCGATGCTATTGCATCTGGCGCGAACGGTGGGTCTCACAATGTGATTGGCTGGTGTACCCCGGGCACTTACGTGGTCATGTCCTTTTCAGGACATTGCTACGTATTTGGCTAATACTCTGACACCGTGTGGCTGCCTGGTCTTTTTAAGGGCGGGCATTGCACGGCCACACAAACCCGTAGCCCTGCACGTTTTCGTGGGGGTCGGGGACTCGGCGCATTGCACTTAGCGCTGGGTCGCGAGGAAGAAAACCTCTCTAAAAAATCACCCAGTGGTGGCCCCCTTGGGGGGCAGCGGAGCTTCGGCTCGTGGTATGGCGGGCCTTCAAGGCCCGCGAACCGTCTTCTGTGACGGTCAGTGGGGAGCGAAAGCTCATGGCGCGTCGTCGCCTTCTGTCGAAAGGCTCTTTTTAGGGCCAGCGGACTTCGGTCGTAGTTTGGCGGGCCTTCAAGGCCCGCGGCCGCTTTTGCGGCAAAGTTTGGAGAGGGCGAACCAGTCTCACAAAGGCTGGTGCGGGTTGGTAAGCAGAGTCGCAGTGTTGTGGGTGCGCAGGATGGGTGAGCGCCGGCCTCTGGGCCGTTGGGCGACGCCGGGCACCCATGGTGTTAGCCGCCCCACGTAAATCAAGCAACCGCCAATAATTCCCAAACCTCCGAATCCCCCGGGGGCTCTTTGTAGTCGAACGGGTTTGTTCGTCCGAACGGTTGCTGAGGTCCATCGAAGGAACCGGGCACAGGGTAACCGAGTTAAGCGCCAGTGGGTTCCGTCCCATAGACCGCCGCTTACCATGTTCACGGTGGGGTGTGAGAGTGGTGGGGTGTTTTTGCCTCACCGCTTTCACACCCCAACCGTTGTTTATTCGATGGGTCACCCCAGTATACGGGGTATGGTGGCCTTCTAGGCCACGGGAAAAGGCTCTTTTTAGGGCCGGAGGATCATTTTTGATCGGTGGTTGGCCGCCTTCAAGGTGGCGGGCCGTTCAGCGGCTATCGATGGGCTCACTTGTCCCAGGTTGTTTGGTCGGTACCGTGGCTATGTGTCGGGTATGTCTCTGGCTCGGCACATGCACGGTACAGGCCAACCAGGGTGGAGAGGTCGTGGTTATGCGCGGGGTACGTTTTTGCCTCGTGTATGCGCTTCCTTCGCCACGCCTGGGTCAAGGCTAGCGGACCTTTTTGGTCGAAGTTTGGCAGGCTTCCAAAGCTTGCGCCCGCTTTTTGGCGGGAAAGAGGGGAGCGGTACTCGCTCGCGACGCTTTTGCGTCTTTGTGGAGCCTTTATGGCTAGCGGACCCTTGCGGTCGGTGGTTGGCCGGTCTCCAAGACCGGCGGGTCGCTTCATGCGGCCGTCTTCGGCGACGGTGATGTTGGCGCCGGGCGGGCTGAAGCCCCTTGTGTCCCCGCAACAGCAGCACCTTAGCCCGTGGCGGTGGAGTTATCTCCGCCGGCCACACCCAAACGGTCCTTTTAAGGACCAGCGGACCCTCCCTCTTGGGTGGGTCGTGGCTTGCGAGCCTTCAAGGTTCGCGGGGGACGGCGGCAGGGGTGGGAACCCTGTCGTACCCAACGTCTCCAAAGATGGGGAGGAAAGCCTTCGGGTGTGTACTCCATCCCTCCGGGGAGTGGCGGTGGCCGATTCCGGCCGAGCTGCGGGGCGGACGCGAAAGTATGCGATAAGCTCCTCGTATCCGTCCTCGTAGGCAGCCTCCTGTCTGGGGAAGAGACGGTTTTTAGTGGGTAGGGCCCTCACTCTGGGGGAAGAGTCCCACATAACCCCGGTGCTTTCCCAAAAGTGCCGGGGTATGCGTAAATGCATTTTCCGTCGGTAAAAAAAAAAAAAAAAAAAAAAAAAAAAAAAAAAAAAAAAAAAAGGTTAGGTTTCCGTGTGCGGTTTCCAGTCTGCCATCGGACGCGTCCCCCGGGTTGCGGATAGGGGAACGCCCTCCAGATATGGGGGGTACCGGCTGCGGCCGGCGCGGACAATACTGGAAGTGTGGCTGCCTGGTCTCTTTGAGGGCGGGCATTGCACAGCCACACAAACCCGTAAGCCCTCACGTTTTTGTGGGGGTCGGGGGCTCGGCGCACTGAGCGTCGGGCTGCGAGGAAGAAAACCTCTATAAAAAATCACCCCGGTGGGGCCCTCCTTGTGGGGGCCGGTGGAGCTTCGGCTCGGTGGATGGCGGCCTAGTTGGCCGCGGTCCGTTTTGTCGGACGGTGTCGGGAGCAGTTTGCTCGTGGCGCACTCGCGCCTCGTTGAACGTTTGTCGTTCTTCTTCGACGTGGGGTGCTTCCACACCCCATCACGTCGTCTCTGGGGCTTGCCTTAACTGGCCGGTCCCGACGGAGCTTACCTTGATTGGTCGGCTCAGTGGCCACCTTCGGGTGGCGTGGTATGGCGGGCCTTCAAGGCCCGCGGTGCGGCGAGTTCGGCTGCTGCGGTGTCGTGGTAGTCGGACAGGCTTCGGCCATCGCCGGACAACCTGTAAACCCTCGTCGTTGTCGTGGTCATGTCTCGCGGACGGCGTAGGGAGCAGGGGGCTTGCCTTAATTGGCCGGCCCAAGACGAGACAACGTCTATAAATAACCCCAAAGACCTGTCGTTGGGCAACGCGGCGGCGGGTCGCCTCTTGTAGGTGGTGGGCTGGGCAAGTCCACCAGCGAGCGCCAACCCTGAGGACCACCCGACCCTCAGGTGTATTAGGGTTACCCCGGTGCAGGGGGCACCGCCGGGGTGGACTTTTTATATCCCCCATACTCGTGGGAACTTTATGGCAGTGTTCAATAAACCCAAAAAACCCCTTAGTTTAAGTTTTGACGTAGAAGAGTTGTGGACTGGTCGCTCCCTTAGGAGCAAGAAGTTGGCAGAGAAGGCGCCCAGTACTCAGTTGAGTGGCGCGGAGGATGAGGAGTCAGACCAAGAGGCTGAATTCAGATCAAATTTCGGCTCTTGTGTCTCAATTAATACGGTTGGGTCCCAGTCGGGACGTAAAAGAGAAAGGGAGGTAGTATCAGGAGACTCGGATAGTGCTTCAAGCACTGAGCAAGCGGCTGCGCCTAAAAAGCCGGCTGCAAGTGGTGCTGTACGAGGTCGTGGTCGTCCGATAAAAACGGGCGAATATGCGGGGCTGGCTCAGGCCAAAAAGGAATACAACGCCCAACTGCGGGAGTCCTTGCGCCTGGAGGCGGAAAGAGATTTTGCTGAGGAGTTAGCGCAAAGGCGTACGCGTTCTAGTCCTGCAATCTCTCGCTCCGCGTCGAACTCGGATGTGATGTCAGTAGGTGAAGAACCTAGCGCAGCGGATATATATAGGTCCGTACAAAACGAGCTGAAAACGATACTTGACGTTGCGTCGAAATCTACTCACTTAAAAGGCACCTTTCAGAAGGCCTTAAAGCTATCAGCTAGCTCGATAAGTGAGCATACACAGACACTCCTCCGCTGTACTGTGTCTGAAGAGGTTACTAAGCTGGAGCGCGAGAACCAACGCCTCCGAGCGGATATGGACGAGCTGCGCAAGCAGCTGGAGGAAATGCGCGCGGAACGCACGCGCCCCGTCCCAGCGGCAAGTCAATCCCTGGATGGCAATCAGATCCTCCAAGCGGTCTCTACGGTGGTGGATGACAAAATCAAGGCCGCCATGGCGTCGGCCACAAATATGATTAACGCCCGTATCGACGGCCTCAAAACCGCTGATAGACCGCGGCCACTGTTGGCTGCGGACAAGAGGAAACAGGCTGCGCAGTCGGAGCCCCATTCATCTGGGCATGCGCCGCCAGCTTCTGTGTTGAAGGAATCGCCCGCTATATCCTCCAAGTGCGGAGCGATGACCCTTATCCCGAGCCAAAACTCTCGGCTTCGCTCGAAAGGCAAGGGGAAAGGGAAAAAGACTGTGGTAGCCTCGGTGACTAAAACAGCTGCCCCAACGGATAAGGAACCTTCTCCGTCCGCTGCCGTATCGGCTGCCCCAACATCAGAAGAGGGGGGCTGGACTACGGTGGTAAAGCGGGGGAAAAAGAAGAAGACGGCGCAAGCAAATGCACCGGCCTCTCAGCCTAAGCGAAACCCCACGCCCAACTCTAAGGCGCAGGGCAAGGCGAAGGCCAAGAAGCCGCGGAAAGTCAAGGAGCCTCGCACAGCCGCTGTAATCATAACCCTCGGTTCAGATGCGGAGAAGAATGGCCTCTCGTATGCGGAGGTCATTAGGAAGGCGCGATCTGCCATTAAAATTGAAGAGCTTGGCATTCCGCCACTCAGAATTGCAACGGCTGTCACTGGTGGGAAAATCCTCCAAGTTTCTGGAGAAGAACAGGGTGCCAAGGCTGATGCGCTTGCTGAACAGCTTAGGTCACTCTTCGACAGCGAGGATATCCGAGTCTCCAGGCCTACGAAGTGTATGGAGTTTTCCGTTCTAGACCTGGATGACTCCGTCGAAAAAGAGGAGGTTGCGGCGGCTGTTGCTGAAAAGGGCAACTGTGCGCACCACCAGGTGAAGGTTGGAGAGATTCGCCGCGGGTCTAGCGGGATGGGATCTGCCTGGGTTTCGTGTCCTGTTAGCGCGGCTAATAAAATTCTTGAGGCTGGTCGACTTCTCGTCGGGTGGAGCTCAGCGCGAGTCCGCGCTGTGGAGCAACGCCCGATGAGGTGCTTCCGATGTCAGGAGCGTGGGCATGCTCGACAGCAGTGCACCGGGGTGGATCGTAGCGACCTTTGCTTCCGCTGCGGAACACCCGGGCACAAAGCGTCTAAATGTTCTGCGGAACCGCACTGCGTTGTGTGTGCGGCAACAAAGAGACCAGCAGGGCACATACTTGGGGGCAAAAGCTGCAAAGCTCCTAACTCTCCCCCCAAGAAGACGAAAACCACGGCCGTCAAGACCCCGGCCGCACAAAAGGTTGCTGTATCGTTACCGCAACCAATGGACACGACTCCTATAGTTGATGGCCCTACGCCCAGTCAATAATTGTCTCCAGGCGAATTTGAATCACTCCTCTGGCGCACAGGACCTCCTGCTGCAGACCATGAGGGAGCGATCCTCTAAGATTGCGGTGGCCGCCGAGCCATACTACGTCCCGCCCTGCCCTAACTGGGCTGCGGACATGGATAACTCGGTGGTCGTCATAAGATCGGCGCTTAACTCTTCGCCTCCCCTCTCAGTTCACCAGAGAGGTCGGGGCTTTGTCGTTGCCAAATGGGGAGACGTTACCATCATTGGTGTGTACTTCTCCCCCAACAGACTACTGGCTGACTTCGAACTGTTTCTTGACGAGTTAGGCATAGCTGTGCGTCGGAGTGCTTCGTCGCGCATTCTGGTCTTGGGGGACTTCAATGCCAAATCAACGGCTTGGGGTTCCCCGACCACCGATTCTAAGGGTTCTGCAGTTGAAGCGTGGATGGCAATGTTTGGCCTCACGCTTCTTAATCGGGGCTCAGCCAACACCTGCGTGCGACAGCGGGGAGGGTCAATAGTGGACTTAACGTTTGCTACCCCCGCTCTCGCCACGCACGTCACTGGCTGGCAGGTCCTCGAGGAGGTCGAAACGTTGAGCGACCACCAGTACATCGCCTTCAATCTTTTTGCTGGCAGCGATTCTGGTCGCCCTGCCGTCATACCGTCGTCGACACCCTTCCCCAAGTGGGCACTCACGAGACTCAACATAGAGCGTCTCGAGGAAGCGGTGTTGGTCGAGGACTGGTGCGCACCAGCTACTACCACCATGTCCCTCGACGTTGATGCAGAGGCTGAGCGTTTCCGCGACTCTTTACATCGCGTGAGCGACTCAGCCATGCCACGTGTCCACTGCCAGCCCCGCAAGGGGGCCGTCTACTGGTGGTCGGCGGAGATTGCCGCACTTCGGGCAACCTGTGTTGCCAGAAGAAGAGAACTGGCCAGATATAGGCACCGTACTCGTAACGGGTTGCGGGACGAGGTCATGGAAGACTATCTGCACGGTCTCTATACCGAGGCGCGGAGGGCCATGCGGGTAGCCATCTTCAGGGCAAAAACGGAGGCACGGGAACAGATGCTGGAGTCTTTGGACAGCAATCCGTGGGGTCGACCGTATCGTGCCGCGCGCGACAAACTGCGTGGCCAAGGTCCCCCGGTCGCGGAAACGCTGGAGCCACAACTCCTACAAGACGTTGTAGAAGCTCTGTTCCCGTCCCGTGACGTTTATCTTGCACCGCCCATGGCCCCCCGTGGGACCAGGTCTATTGACGAATACCCGGCGCCTACCATCACTGACGCCGAGTACGATGCCGCGCTCGCCCGGCTTCGCTCTAAGAAGACAGCCCCAGGCCCTGACGGGGTCCACGGCCGTGTGTTGGCGCATTCTCTTGTGGAGCTGGAGCCTCGGATGCGTAATCTTTTTGACGCGTGTCTGGGGTCCAGTCGATTTCCAAACTGCTGGAAAAGAGGACGTCTTGTTCTGCTGCAGAAGGCAGGCAGATCTGCCGATTCTCCGTCAGCTTACCGGCCCATCGTTCTTTTGGATGAGACCGGTAAGCTGCTGGAGAGGATTATTGCGGGCCGTATTATTAGCCACATGACCACGGTAGGCCCAGATTTGGCTGAGTGCCAGTTCGGGTTTAGGGAGGGTCGTTCGACCATCGACGCTATCATGCGTGTGAAGGCCCTCTCTAACGAGGCGGTTTCTCGCGGCGGGGTGCTTTTGGCGGTGTCACTTGACATCGCCAATGCTTTCAACACCCTGCCGTTTGAGTGCATAGCTGAAGCCCTGAATTACCATGGGCTCCCAAGGTATCTGCGACTTATTGTTGCGGATTACCTTAGGGACCGCATTGTGTCCTGCCAGGACCAAAACGGGAGAGTTTTCGAGCGGCGAATGACATGCGGTGTTCCACAGGGGTCTGTCCTCGGGCCACTCCTGTGGAACATCGGATACGATTGGGTCTTGCGGGGTGCCCTTTTACCAGGGGTCCGCATCTTCTGTTACGCGGACGACACCCTCGTAACAGCTAGAGGGTCGTCGTTCGCGGAAGTCTCGATCCTAGGGAAGGTCGGGACAGTTCAGGTGGTCCACCGGATCGAGAGGCTCGGTCTGCGGGTGGCCCTCAACAAAACCGAGGCCCTTCTTTTCCACGGGCCTCGGAAGGGTCCACCTTCAGGAGCCACTCTCGACCTGAATGGGGTGCGGGTCCCTGTGGGCCCAACCATTAAATACTTGGGGCTCGTGCTGGACCCGGGGTGGAAATTTTACAACCACTTCCGGGCACTGACCCCCAAGCTCATGGCCACGACTTCTGCCCTGAGCAGGCTCCTGCCCAATGTGGCGGGTCCAGGTGACACGTGCCGCCGCCTCTTTACAGCGGTGGTACGGTCGATGGCGCTCTATGGTGCGCCAGTGTGGGTGGACGCCCTTTCGGCCCCGAATAAGACTCTGCTGCGGCGAGCGCAGAGAGTCATGGCCGTCAGGGTGATCCGGGGCTACCGCACGGTGTCCTATGAGGCTGCATGCCTGCTGGCCAACACGCCTCCCTGGGATCTCGACGCCCGAGTCCTAGCGGAGGTGTACGAGCGCGGAGCGGCGCTTCGTGCTGAGTCAGGGCACCGGCGCATAATGCCGGAGCTGGTCCTGCGCTGGAGGAGGAGGGCGCAGCGAACCCTAGAGGGCGTATGGCTTGAACGCCTGAGCGTGCCCAGGGCCGGTCTTCGGACCGTGGAGGCAGTCCGCCCGATCTTTCGGGACTGGATGAGGCGGCGACACGGGGTGCTAACCTTCCGTGTTGTGCAGGTTCTGACCGGACACGGCTGTTTCGGCAGATACCTGCACAACACGGCCCAAAGGGAGAGCAGTGCCCGCTGCCACGACTGCGGCTGCGACAGTGACACGGCGCAACACACGCTGGAGGCTTGCCCGGCGTGGGCGGCACAGCGTCGTGCACTGGTCGCGGTCATTGGAGGTGACCTCTCCCTCCCGGCCGTCGCAAAGGCGATGGTCGCGAGAGAGGAGTACTGGGAGGCGGTGGCCACCTTCTGCGACGAGGTGATGTCGCAGAAGGAGGCAGCGGAACGGGCCCGTGAGGAAGACCCCCTCGCGGACCCGATCCGCCAAAGGAGGCTGGGCCGGCGAAGGAGGCTTCATGGCCAGCTTCAACCGCCATAGTGGGGGCGGCGGGTGACGGAGTGGGGCTCCGTCACTTGCGCCAAACGCCCTTGCGTGGGGGAACTGCGTCTTGTTCTGCGCAGTTCCCTATCCCCGGTGGGCCCGGTAGCGGGCATTGGTCGCACCGTCTTCGGCGCATGGCAGCGATTGCGATAAGTACCCTGCCGTGCGTCGAAGCCGTGACCTCGAGGAACACGTCGGTTTTTAGTGGGTATGCTGGCTCTCTACACCAGTGACTCCCACATAACCCACACGGCGGCCCCAATCGCTGTGTGGGTATCCATAAAGGATTTTCCGACGCAAAAAAAAAAAAAAAAAAAAAAAAAAAAAAAAAAAAAAAAAAAGGTTAGGTTAGGTTAGGTTAGGTTAGGTTAGGTTAGGTTGGGGTACTAGGTCAGAGAACCTCCTCGCGTGTCGGTTGCATTGGGGGGATCGCCAGTCGCGTTCGATGCTATTGCATCTGGCGCGAACGGTGGGTCTCACAATGTGATTGGCCGGTGTACCCTGGGCACTTACGTGGTCATGTCCTTTTCAGGACATTGCTACGTATTTGGCTAATACTCTGACACCGTGTGGCTGCCTGGTCTTTTTAAGGGCGGGCATTGCACGGCCACACAAACCCGTAGCCCTGCACGTTTTCGTGGGGGTCGGGGGCTCGGCGCATTGCACTTAGCGCTGGGTCGCGAGGAAGAAAACCTCTCTAAAAAATTACCCAGTGGTGGCCCCCCTCGGGGGGCAGCGGAGCTTCGGCTCGTGGGTTGGCGGGCCTTCAAGGCCCGCGGTCCGCCTTCTATGGTGGACGAGTGGGGAGCGAAAGCTCATGGCGCCTCGTCGCCTTTTGACGAAGGCTCTTCTTAGGGCCGGCGGATCTTTTTGATCGGTGGGTTTGGCTGCCTTCAAGGTGGCGGGCCGTTCAGCGGCCAGTGTTGGGCGGAATTGTCACAGGTTGCTTGGTGGGTACCGTGGCTATGGGTCAAGTGTTTCGTTGGGCTTGGCTCATGCACGGTACACATTAGGCAGGGCGGAGGAGTTGCGGCTATGCGCGGGGTATGTTTTGGCCCCGCGTATGCGTAATCTTCTTCGCGCCTGTGGCAAGGCCAGCGGACCTTCGGGTCGTAGTTTGGGGCTTGGTAGAGCCCGCGCCGTAGTCCGTGCCGTGGGCACACGTGGTGGTGTCCGTGCAACCCGACCCGGTCTTTGGGAACGCAGGGCTGGTTGCCGCGGAGGCTTCGTCAACCTCTGCGGGGGGTGTCTTCCAGCCCGTAAGTCTAACCTCATTCCGGCGTCACAGTAAGTCGCGGCCCAGACGGGTGTGCGGCGTTTTGTCTGCGGCGGGAAGTTGTCCGGTGGGACGTAGGATGGGCGGCCTTCAAGGCTGCGGGTCGCTTCAGGCGGCCGTCTTCGGCGACGGTGTTGTTGGCGCCGGGCGGGCTGAAGCCCCCTTGTGTCCCCGCAACAGCAGCACCTTAGCCCGTGGCGGCGGAGTTTTCTCCGCCGGCCACACCCAAACGGTCCTTTTCAGGACCAGCGGACCCTCCCTCTTGGGTGGGTCGTGGCTTGCGGGCCTTCAAGGTTCGCGGGGGACGGCGGTAGGGGTGGGAACCCTGCCGTATCCAACGTCTCCAGAGATGGGGAGGAAAGCCTGCGGGCGAGTACTCCATCCCTCCGGGGAGTGGTGGAGGCCGATTTCGGCCGTGCTGCGGGGCGGATGCGGACGTCTGCGATGAGCTCCCCGCGTCCGTCCTCGTATGCAGCCTCCTGTCTGGGGAAGCGACGGTTTTTAGTGGGTAGGGCCCCCACTCTGGGGGAGGAGTCCCACATAACCCCGGTGCTTCCCAAAAGTGCCGGGGTATGCGTAACGCATTTTCCGTCGTTTAAAAAAAAAAAAAAAAAAAAAAAAAAAAAAAAAAAAAAAAAGGTTAGGTTAGGTTAGGTTAGGTTAGGTTTTTTTTTTTTTTTTTTTACTATCTTAGTTGATTTCGCATTGGGATTCAATTTTCGAATTATGATTATGTTGATTTTTGTAATTAGTAATATGGGTGTTAGTAAAGACAAGAGGAGCCACATGTTTGGGCAGCTGCTATTGGATACAGCTGTCTACACAAGGGACATCCAGAAGAATGATGGCAGAATGGCCAGATTGATTCTGGTTTTTTTTTTGTGACAATTTTTTTTTTTTTTTAGGTTCTTTTTTTTTGGTTTTTTTTTTTTTGTTTTTTTTTTTTGGGTTTTTTTTTTTTTTTTTTATTTTTTTTTATGATTATTATTATTATTATTATTATTTTTTGAGAATTGAGTGTTGCTGAGCTATGTGGTATTGAAGGCTTTGAGATTGTTAACAATATTGGTGCTTAATTTTACAAATGAGTCAAGGCATGATTTTTTCGTACAGAGCGATAAGAGCGAAAATGGAGAAATTCCCAAGAGCTGGCAGCGCGTGATATGTTGGTGACGAGCGCTGCCAAATCTTGGGCAGTCCTGCAAAAGATGTGACACTGTCTGGACGTCGTTTCCACAGGGGCATTGGTCGGTGTCGATGATATTGAATCGATGAAGATACTGACGGAATCCGCCGTGTCCCGTCAGTATCTGGGTTAAGTGGAACGTGACAGGGGTGCTAGCCCGAAGGTCAGCGATGTCTTCAAGGGTAGGGAGTAGTGCGCGAGTATGTGCTCCATGTACAGAGTTGGCATATCGATCCTGCCATTTGTGTCGATTCTGTTCTTTAATGTGTTGCCGAACATAGCTTATTGGGAACGAGGAATATACCGGGGCCCTGTGGAGGGTCGCAGCTGAGTTAGCTGCCCTATCAGCCGCCTCGTTTCCGGGTATGCCGGAGTGGCCCTTGACCCAGCAAAAACGGATGCCACAGAGGGGAGGGAGTTGGTTGATGGTTTGGTGAATTTGTGCGACCATTGGGTGGGTATTATCCCTGCCTCCTATGGCATCCAACGCTGATTTGGAGTCGCTCAAAATGAGGGTGTCTGGATATTTTCCCTGGCTGGCATAGTAACAC
The DNA here is from genome assembly GCA_943193645.1 of Acentria ephemerella. Classification (NCBI taxonomy): domain Eukaryota; kingdom Metazoa; phylum Arthropoda; class Insecta; order Lepidoptera; family Crambidae; genus Acentria; species Acentria ephemerella. The sequence goes on along the minus strand of OW971886.1, from coordinate 148,863 downwards.
GCCTGTTGGATTGCATATAATTCTGCCTGGAATACAGTGCAGGCCCTGTGTAGTTTAAATTTAAGTGTACGGACTCCCGTAGGCGCATCAGGGTCGATGACAACAGCCGCTGCTCCCACTTGTCCGTCTTCCTGCTTGCTGCCGTCTGTGTATATGTGGATGGTGTTGGGGCCGCATAGGGCGTCAACCTGTAGTTGATTAACAGCGAGCGAGTAACCAGGGGACAGTCGCAAAGCCGGATGAAGTAGGTTGTGGCTAGGGACATTTTGTTCCATAGGGATGTTTGCAGGAAGAAACTTGGTTGTGTGAGTAAGTCTGGTCTTTTCAATAGTGTGGACCTCAATGATACGTAGATCCAGTGGGACCTGCTGAGCAAGGGCTATAACTGCATCGGTAGAGACCGTTCGATATGCTCTGGTGGCTCTGATTGCGAATCCTCGCTGGAGCGAGGCCAGAGTGTTCTTAACGCCGATCTTGTGAGCTATGTGGCCCCATATGCCTGCAGCGTATGTTATGGTGGGTTCGACCACTTGTCGATATATGGTGTCAATGTTAGCTGGATGTACGCCCCAGGATGGTCTGACAAATAAACACAGCCTATTGAAAAGTCGCATAGCCTTATTACTGATGTACTTCAGATGGGCATCGAAGTTCAATTTTTCGTCCAGAATTACCCCCAGTAATTTTATGCTATTCGAAAACGTGATCGGGTAGTTGTTCATGCTTATGGTGGCAGTTTTGGCCTTAGATGTGAATGCAATGGCACTTGTCTTGCTTGGTCCAAAGACAAGCTTGACACTGTCCCCCCATTCAGAGATGAGGCTTAGCGCAGTATTTATGCGGAATCCAAGGGAAATGTGGTCCGGAGCAGAAGCTGTCAGAAGGACATCATCTGCAAAGGCTTGTAGGTGGCAACCCTCCGGAAGCTTCATGTGCAGAAGTTCGTCCAGTACTATATTCCACAATAGGGGGCCGCATGCAGAGCCTTGTATGCAGCCCTTCGTCATAGTCCTCGTAACTTCAGAGCCAGCGTAGTTCAATCGCACTGTGCGTCCATGAATGTAGCTTTTTATTAGTCGAAAGATGTTGCGAGGGCACTGAATTCGTCTTAGGCCGTGCATTAGCGCCGGCCACCAAGCGTTGTCAAATGCTGCTTTGATGTCGAGAGAAACAGCCGCGACCTGCAACCCACGTTGTTTACATTTATGTATTTCCTCGAGTGCGTTGTGTAAGGCCATAGTTGTACTGGTCTGATCCCTGAACCCAAACTGATTCTTGTGCATGAGGCCTTGTCTTTCGGCTTTAAATGTGACTCGGCGTATGAAGAGCTTTTCCAGCAATTTTCCATAAACAGGAATGAGTCCGATAGGTCGATGCGAAGACAGCGAAGAATAATCGTCTTTTGATGGCTTAGGTATGATGCGCACGACTGCCTCCTTCCAGCATAAGGGAAAGTATCCTATTTGGAGGCACCTGTTCACGATATCTGTAATGACATCAGGGTAAGTCTGGAAAAATTGGGCGCAGATGTCTGAGGTCAGACCATCGTGTCCAGGCGCTTTTTTGGGGTTCATATTGCGCAAAATCGATCGTATCTCGTCAGCGTGGAAGGGAAGGTCATTCTCTGCAGTGGGTTCCGATTCGAATTCACTGCGCAGCTTATGATGGTTGAGGTGGGTATCAGGTCCATCATCGGGATAAAAGTGGGCCAAGAGAGCTTGGCAGGTATCCGAACCGTTGGTCGTATAGGTGTTGCCGACTTTGAGAGTGGCAGGAGGGCGGCGCGGTGCTGTTTCTTTGAGGAGACGGTTAGTGAGGGACCAAACATTTTCCTTAGTTTGTAGCTCACAGAATTGGCGGAAGTTCTTGGAGGATTCATTTTGAATTTCATTCGCATACGCTTCTTTCTTCAACTTTTGCCATTCAAGTAGTGTGTTTATTGGCAGTCCTCGTTGCTTGGCCTTGTGTAGGTCCCGGTGAATTTGAAGAAGATCCCTCTTGGATTCCTCGAGATGATCGCTCCACCACGGAGGTTTTGGCTTTCCTGCCCTTCCCCCTCCACCGCTCAGTGGCATAGAATTATTGCAGGCTATTTGGATTATGCGGGTCAGTTCACAGATGTGATTTTCAAGGGATGCCGGCTCCATATGGGAGATGTCAGAGTCAAGTAGGTCCGACGCAGTCATTTGTGTATGTAAACCCTCTTTGAAGGCAGCCCAGTTTGCTTTAGCCGATTTATATCTGAAGGTGGAAGTAGAGTGGCCGTTGCTTGATCCATTAAGGTCGAAAGTGAGCAAGCATTCAATCGCATTGTGTTGAGATGCTTGACATGCTTCAAGATTGACTCTCCATCCATGGACAAGGTTGATAGCATTATCAGAGGCGAATGTAAGATCTATAATGGATGTACGGTATGCGTCGTGTGTAGTCGTCTCAAAGGTGGGAGTGATGCCTTCGTTACACACGTGTAGTGAGTGAGCATGCATAAGCTCAAAGATTTGTACCCCTCTGGGATTGGGATTAACAGTAAGACCACCCCATGCAGGATGGTGACCATTGAAGTCGCCGCCAATCCACACCGCTCCTTTGTCAGTATCGGTCAATAAGTTTTCTAATTGATTTATGGTATTGTACTGATCGACGACGGGCTCTATGTATACAGAAGCGATGCTAAGCCGTTTATTGTGACACGTTAAATGAACCACACACAAGTTGGGAGAGGAATATTTGTTGGAGCTTATTGCGTTCACTGAGCCTTGCTTGATCCAGATACAAGCTTTTACTGGACGGCCTGGAAGTGGCGATTGGTGGATATCAACTCCCGCAATTGTGTGTACCTCATTCCGATTGCCTATATAGGGCTCCGAGATAACAGCTATCCTATGCGAACTGCGATTAAAATATTGAAGAAACTCATGTTGAGCTCGGGACGATCGGTCGAGGTTGCATTGCAGCACGCCAAAGCTGCTCGAATAGTTCCTTAAAGAGTCACTATTGTTGTTGAGGTGTGCCATAGTCGATCCGGCTTAGGATTTTATATTGCATGGCTCGCACTCTGGGGCAACTTTGGGAAATGGAAAGATGTTTAGTGTCGGTGTTTGATTTAAATTTGGCGTTATGAGCAGTGCAATTAGCGCATATGGGCTCCCCGTTTCCAGCTTTAATGGGGCAGTTATCGGCGTCGTGAGAGGTCTGAAGGCAGAAGGTACAGCGGTTTTCAACCATGCTGCATCTGGATTGCGTGTGCCCAAATTGTAAGCAACGTCGGCATTGTACGAAAGGAGAAAAGTTTTCAGCGTGAACTCGTTGATAATCGACGTTGACTCTCCCCTGTTTGGTGATGGCTTGCCATACGTGGGGTGCAGCAATGAACACTGCGTTGTATAAGTTGGGGTTGCGATTATCACGTATAAAACGAAGTTGAAGATCGTCTTTTGAGCAGGAGTCTAATGCCGTGTTCTGATCAAGAATGATATTCGCAAGGTCATCTCTGTGTATATCTTTGGATACACCTTTGACGATAAGCATGGGGCGAAGTTTCCGTGCAGGCTCAGCCTTGAGGTCGTCGCCACGGTTCATGCGTTGCATAGCGTCACTTAGATGTTGTTCGTTCTCAAACTCTACTCGCAGCTTACCGTGAGACACCGTCTGGACTTTCGTGGGAGCGTATTTTACTTCTTTAAAGTTTATGCATTTGCGCATCGCCTTGATTACCTCTTGCCGATTAGTAATTGATGCATTGGGGGTGATAATCAATGCCGGAGGTGCAGGGGTTGTGGGTAGTGGCGCTGGCTGATTTTTAGGGGCAGCACGTTGAGAGGTAACCTGAGCGTAAGTCGGTGCAAGGTAGGAGGCAGCATTGGCCTGTTTAAATGTACGTAGTTCTTCCCTAATAGAATGAGCCACCTGTTGTTGAATAGTAGTCTTTATTTCGTGTCTCAGTTCATCGCTTATGGAATCAGAAGATGGCGGTGTAGTCAGAGACTGATGTTCTTTGAGTGGTTGTGCTGCTGACGATTTTCCTTTATGTGGGGTGCGTTTGGTGGTGGATATCTCATTATGGTTTTGCAAGTCCTTGACCAGATTAACCACCCATGTAGTAAGCTGCAAGACCTCTTGGTGGGCGGCCAGCGTGAGGTTTCTAGTTGGTGCATTCACACTTTTGTGCGCATTTAGATGAGCAGACGAGTCTAGAATGAGGGCCCTCATGGTGGTCTCGAAAGTGACGATGTCCTTTACGTCGCTGGCCTTAGCTGGAAGAGTGAGTTCTACCGGTTTCGGTTTTACTGCTCGGACAGGTTGAACGGAGGCGACCGGATCCACGGGTCCATCGAGAGGATTAGAGCGACTAGTGGGTTGCTGTGACATAAGGGCTGTAGGCACGACAGCGTGTTCTTGTCCCGTAGAGCCTGGTGCATGAGGCAGTAACTGATTTGTAGGAGGGAGGGCTACATCGAATGTCGCAGTGTCTTTTGTGATATTTACAGCTTTAGATAAAGTGGTTGTTACGCTTGCATCCTTTTTTCCCTTATTCACAGGTGTAGGAGTCGCAAAAGTGTGTGTTTGTCCAGAGGGTCTGTGTTCAGTAGACAATGACTGTTTTATTGGAAGTGGTACAACTGATATTACCGCCTCTTTCGAAACGACAGCAGTCTTAGAGGGTGGCATCGGGATGCTTGCGTCCTTGATTTCTTTATATGGTGTTGACGTTGGGGTTGGGTGTCCAGAGGTACCAGACACTGAAGGCAGCGGCTGGGCTGTGGGGAGGGCTACGAGAGATATCACAACCTCTTTTGTAAGTGAAGCGGACCTAGTCAAAGGCTTCGGGGATTTCCTACGACTGGGCCTTTTAGTCGGTGAACTGGGAGGTGATCTTATAATAGGCATATTGTTGGTAATTCAACTGGGCAAGATCACATAAAATAAGAGAGAAAGAAGAATTTAAAAAGAAAAATGAACTTATAATTACAACTTATTTATTTTACACTTTTGTACACTACTTTTTATTGATTTATTATTATTATTTTTATTGATTTATTATTTTCCAGATGCTGGCAAGACAGGACAGATGATGTGGACAGGAAAGTGAGTACCAGAAGCAAGGAAAGAATGGGAGGAAGCCTTAGGGTAGGGTATGTACAGTCGGTTAGGTTAGGTTAGGTTAGGTTAGGTTAGGTTAGGTTTCCGTGTGCGGTTTCCAGTCTGCCATCGGACGCGTCCCCCGGGTTGCGGATAGGGGAACGCCCTCCAGATATGGGGGGTACCGGCTGCGGCCGGCGCGGACAATACTGGAAGTGTGGCTGCCTGGTCTCTTTGAGGGCGGGCATTGCACGGTCACACAATCCCGTAGCCCTTACGTTTTCGTGAGGGTCGGGGGCTCGGCGCATTGCGCTTAGCGCTGGGTCGCGAGGAAGAAAACCTCTCTAAAAAATTACCCTTTGGTGGCCCCAGTCGGGGCAGTGGACCTTCGGGTCGTGGGTTGGCGGCCTTCAAGGTCGCGGAGAGTGTGGCTGCTCGCTCTGTTCTGTCAGGGCGGGCATTGCACGGTCACACTAGCCCGTTGCCCTCACGGGTCGGGGGCCCGGCGCACTGAGCGTTGGGCTGCGAGGAAGAAAACCTCAATAAAAAATTACACTCTCGGTGGTCAGACTTCGGTCAGCCAACGGCTTTTGCCGCCACCGACCTAAGCCTAAGTTTCCCAGGGCGGCGATAGGCTGAGTGGCCGGGGGGAGCCCGGTCCCGAGCCCTGGACCTTTTATTTTCCTTTTTATTTCTCTATCTTTTGGTTTTCTTTTCTGTTTTGTTTTGTTTTATTTATTTCTTATTCTTCTTTCTTGTTTCTATTCAGTTATGTTTTTGTTTTTGACGTTTTGTTTCGGGAGTTGGTACAAACAATATGAATAACGCGAGTGACAAAGAAATACTACCCCAGGAGGGTACCGGCCGCCCCGCGGTCGGAGAATCCCTCCCCGGGCCTTCTGGCTCGGGCAGCCCCACCGTTTCTGGGGGGGGCGATCACCGCGTCGGGGGCGCTTCACAGCGTCTCCGTGTTGTTGAGGAGGAGGTGGAGAAGGTACGGAGCCGGGACAGCAGTGTTGGCTGTGGCTCGGAGATAGCTTTTGAGGAGGAATTTAGGACTGACAGCGCCATGTCGGGCGCGTTAGATAGTGACGACACGTTTTCCGACACGTCTGCAGTTCGGGAAGATTGTGAGCGCCTGCTTAGAAGCGGAAGCAGGAAGAGGCTCCCTGCGGACCCGCCCAGTGTCAGGGAAGGGCTTCCGGAAGCGAAGGTGGTGCTGAGGAGAGTGTCGCGTCGTGCGCTGTCGCGGCTTGGTTTGACGACACCCCCATCAACCCCGTCGGCATCATCGGCCCCGCTGGACCAAGCCGTGGTGCGGTCTCCGTGCCAGGTGACGGTCCGACGAAGATCATCGGAGGAGAGAGAGGCAACGTTGGGAGGCGGCTTTTTGGCCACTCTCGACTCGGAGGAGGAGATAGAAAGACTGTCGCGTAATGCGAGAGACTCTTGGGCGCGCTGTCGAATGCCGGCGCCGGGAGAGCGGCCGTCGGACCCGCCGCTGGGGTTGCTCAAGTGCCGGATGATGGACGACCTGGCGTTGATTGGAAGAATAGCGGTCAGGTCCAAAAACCTAAAGGGGACCTGGGTACGTGACCTGAAGGCGGCGGCCAGCCGCATTGAAGACACCATGGACGCCATGTACGAGCGGACCGCCACGTCGGAAGTAAAGCGACTGCAAGCCGACAACGGCCGGCTTTCGGGGGAGGTAAATCTGTTGCGCGCGCAAATGGACGCGCTGCGCGGAGAGTGCTCGGGCCTGCGTGAGGAGTGCCAGGGTCTGCAGCGGCGGCTGGAGGCTGCCCTCATGCCCGCCCCCCCTGTGCCCCCAACCCCGCCATCGGACGTGCCCGCCCCACTGGCACCTGGTGCTGACATGGAGGAGCTTCCCGCAGTCTGCGTGAGAGAAGCTAGGCTTGGACCGGACTTGGACCGCGACGTTGAGGACGCGCGCCTCATGCGTCTTTTTGGGCGCGTGTTGGACGCGCGTCTTGGAAGGGAACAGACTGCCACCCACCCGCCTCAAGCGGTGGAACCACCTGGCGTTGCCGACGAGGTTGTGATGGAGCAAGGTGGCTTCACCCTCGTCGGCAAGAAGAAGAGAGGACGAAAAGGCCAGGGTAACATCAACCCCGCCGCAGTAGCTCAGCCAGTCGCCACAGGCACGACGCCTAAGCCGCCCCAGCCTGCCCCGAGGCGGGCGCAACAGGGCACAGCCAAGGCCGCCAGAAAGACATACGCCAGCGCTGCCAAAACTCCCGTGCAGCAGCAGGCGCAAGCCCCGGCGCCGCAGCCGCGTCCGTCTGGAGACAGCAAGAAGAAGAGGAGGAGAAAGCGTCGCAAGCGTGCCCAACTGCGGGTGCCAACTCTGGCTGCAGTCTCCCTGGCTCTCTCGCCTGAGGCCGTAGAGCGCGGCGTCACTTACGCGGACGCGCTGACCCGGGCGAGAGACGCCACGAAGGATGATACGGACCGCCCTACCGTTAGGATGCGGCACACGATGGCGGGGGCCCGCCTTCTGAAGGTTTTGGGCCCAGATAGTGCGGCCAGGGCCGACCTCCTCGCCGAGCGCCTCCGTGGGGTGCTCGGCGACGACGTCAGGGTGTCCGTCCCGGTCAAGTGCGCCGATCTGCGCGTGACCGGGCTGGACGACTCCGTGCAGGTGGACGAGGTTCGGGCGGCGGTCGCTCGTGCCGGACAGTGTCCCCTGGACCGGGTCCGCGCTGGTGAGATTCGCCGCGGCCGGTGGGGCTCGGGATCCGTAAGGGTCACGTGTCCTGCGGCTGCGGCGAAGCTCATCAGCAAAGACGGCCAGCTCATCGTGGGTTGGTGCTCCGTGCGCGTTGTCGTGCTGGAGCAACGACCCATGATGTGCTACCGCTGCTTGGGTGTGGGGCACACCAAGCCGCAGTGCCCGTCGGCAACTGACCGCAGTGGAGCGTGCTTCCGCTGCGGCCAGCCGGGCCACAAGGCCGTCGAGTGCTCGGCGCCGCTTCACTGCCCCCCATGTGCCGAGGCCGGTTTACCGGCTGACCACATGGTGGGCAGTAAAAGTTGCTTACAGCAACTGAAGCGACGCACGCGAGGCAGATCCCTCGCTGGCAGGGGTGGCGGCGGCGGCGGCCCTAGGCCGTCCTCTGCCGCCCCCCCTGTCACCGATGGATCGCGGGAGGCGAGGCCCCGCCCAACACCGTCCTTATTAGGACGATGATGGGGGGGGCCGTCGGGGCGGGTTACTTCGGGGCTTTTTACACCCTGAAGTCTCCCGTCCCGGCGGGCGGGCTGGTCGGGAGTTTTCTCCTATGCCAGTCTACCATCGCCGAGTAGGGGCCAGCGGGTACTCAAGGGGAACGGTACCTGCATTGCACGGTCTCTGCGACGAGGGATACTCCTCTTGTTTCGAGAGTATCCCATCCCACCTCGTGGAAGAGCCTGCCAAAGGCTCGCTGCGACGCTGCTGTGGTGAATGCGATAAGTACCCCATGGCAGCGCCAATTGCAGTGTGTCGGAACAACGCAGGGGTTTAGTGGGTAGGACGGGCACCGTTGCCCGGGAGTCCCACATACCCCTTCCCGGTTTCCCCGAACCGGGAGGGAAATGCGTCAATGCATTCCCCTGCGCCAAAAAAAAAAAAAAAAAAAAAAAAAAAAGGTTAGGTTAGGTTAGGTTGCTGCCCTCATGCCCGCACCTCCGCCCCCGCCCGTCCAACCACCAGAAGAACCAGCAAGCTGCGTCGAGATGGAGGAGCTTCCCGCAGTGTGTGTGAGCGAAGGCAGGCCTGGTCCGGACCTAGATCGAGATGTGGAGGATGCGCGCCTCATGCGTCTTTTTGGGCGCGTGTTGGATGCGCGCCTCGGTCGAGAACGGACCGCAGAACCGCGACCAAAGGAGAAGACGGCACCACGTGCCCCTGTCGACGAGGTTGTGATGGAGCAAGGTGGCTTCACCCTCGTCGGCAAGAAGAGGAAACGGAGAGGCCAGGGAAGCACCAAACCCGCCCCGTTAGACCAGCCAGTCGCCACAGGCACGACGCCTAAGCCGCCCCAGCCTGCCCCGAGGCGGGCGCAACAAGGCGCAGTCAACGCCCCAAAGAAGTCGTACGCCAGTGCCGCCAAATCTCCCGCGCAGCAGCAGGCGCCAGCCCCGGTGCCGCAGCCGCGCCCGTCGGGAGGTGAAAAGAAGAAGAGAAAGAGGAAGCGACGAAAGCGTGCCCAACTTCGGGTGCCAACTCTCGCAGCCGTCTCCCTGGCTCTCTCGCCTGAGGCCGTCCAGCGCGGCGTAACTTACGTGGATGCGCTAACCCGGGCGAGAGATGCTACGAAAGATGACTCAGACCGCCCTACCATCCGGATGCGGCATACGATGGCGGGGGCCCGCCTGTTGAAGGTGCTGGGCCCGGACAGCGCGGCTAGGGCCGACCTCCTCGCCGAGCGCCTCCGTGGGGTGCTCGGTGACGACGTCAGAGTGTCCGTCCCGGTCAAGTGCGCCGATCTGCGCGTGACCGGGCTGGACGACTCCGTGCAGGTGGACGAGGTTCGGGCGGCGGTCGCTCGTGCCGGACAGTGTCCCCTGGACCGGGTCCGCGCTGGTGAGATTCGCCGCGGCCGGTGGGGCTCGGGATCCGTAAGGGTCACGTGTCCTGCGGCTGCGGCGAAGCTCATCAGCAAAGACGGCCAGCTCATCGTGGGTTGGTGCTCCGTGCGCGTTGTCGTGCTGGAGCAACGACCCATGATGTGCTACCGCTGCTTGGGTGTGGGGCACACCAAGCCGCAGTGCCCGTCGGCAACTGACCGCAGTGGAGCGTGCTTCCGCTGCGGCCAGCCGGGCCACAAGGCCGTCGAGTGCTCGGCGCCGCTTCACTGCCCCCCATGTGCCGAGGCCGGTTTACCGGCTGACCACATGGTGGGCAGTAAAAGTTGCTTACAGCAACTGAAGCGACGCACGCGAGGCAGATCCCTCGCTGGCAGGGGTGGCGGCGGCGGCGGCCCTAGGCCGTCCTCTGCCGCCCCCCCTGTCACCGATGGATCGCGGGAGGCGAGGCCCCGCCCAACACCGTCCTTATTAGGACGATGATGGGGGGGGCCGTCGGGGCGGGTTACTTCGGGGCTTTTTACACCCTGAAGTCTCCCGTCCCGGCGGGCGGGCTGGTCGGGAGTTTTCTCCTATGCCAGTCTACCATCGCCGAGTAGGGGCCAGCGGGTACTCAAGGGGAACGGTACCTGCATTGCACGGTCTCTGCGACGAGGGATACTCCTCTTGTTTCGAGAGTATCCCATCCCACCTCGTGGAAGAGCCTGCCAAAGGCTCGCTGCGACGCTGCTGTGGTGAATGCGATAAGTACCCCATGGCAGCGCCAATTGCAGTGTGTCGGAACAACGCAGGGGTTTAGTGGGTAGGACGGGCACCGTTGCCCGGGAGTCCCACATACCCCTTCCCGGTTTCCCCGAACCGGGAGGGAAATGCGTCAATGCATTCCCCTGCGCCAAAAAAAAAAAAAAAAAAAAAAAAAAAAAGGTTAGGTTAGGTTAGGTTAGGTTAGGTTAGGTTAGGTTAGGTTAGGTTCCGTGTCCGTGTGCGGTTTCCAGTCCGCCATCGGACGCGTCCCCCGGGTTGCGGATAGGGGAACGCCCCCCAGATATGGGGGGTACCGGCTGCGGCCGGCGCGGACAGTACTGGAAGTGTGGCTGCCTGGTCTTTTTAAGGGCGGGCATTGCACGGCCACACAATCCCGTAGCCCTCACGTTTTTGTGGGGGTCGGGGGCTCGGCGCATTGCACTTAGCGCTGGGTCGCGAGGAAGAAAACCTCTCTAAAAAATTACCCTTTGGTGGCCCCCCTTGGGGGGCAGCGGACCTTCGGGTCGTGGTATGGCGGCCTCCAAGGTCGCGGAGAGTGTGGCTGCTCGCTCTGTTCTATCAGGGCGGGCATTGCACGGTCACACTAGCCCGTTGCCCTCACGGGTCGGGGGCCCGGCACACTGAGCGCCGGGCTGCGAGGAAGAAAACCTCAATAAAAAATTACCCAGTCCGCTCTTGCACTCTCCTCTTCGGAAGAGAGTTTGCAGAGTGGACGGATGTTTTTCGGTGGTCAGACTTCGGTCAGTCAACGGCTTTTGCCGCCACCGACCTAAGCCTAAGTTCCCCGGGGTGGCGATAGGCTGAGTGGCCGGGGGGAGCCCGGTCCCAAGCCCCGGAACCTTTTTATTTTCCTTTTTGTTTCTCTATCTTTTTGTTTTTCTTTTCTGTTTTTCTTTTGTTTTATTTATTTCTTATTCTTGTTTTCTTCTGCCTTTTTAGTTTTGTTTTTGTTTTTGTTTTGTTGACGAAGTATTGGGAGTGTTAAAAATCATCATGAACCAAGCGAGCAGTAACACGAATCTCCAGGAGGGTCCCGGTCGCCACGCGGCCGGGGAATCCCTCTCCGCTTCGGCGGACAGCCCCATCGTATCTGGGGGGGGCACTACTCGCTTCGGGGGCGCACAGTCTGTGCGTCTCCGTTATGACGTGGAGAGGATTAGGAGCCGTGGACCGAACAGCGGCACGGATGATGAGAGTGGTCCTGGGACGTGGGCGGAAGCCGGTGGTTCCCGGGACGGAGGATTTGAGAATAGGTTCTTCGGAGGAGCGTCGTGCAACTCGCTCGACAGCGATGACTCCGAGAACATCTCCGCCAGCGCCAGCGAGGACGGAGCGCGGGAAGGGCGTGTGCTTCGGAGCGGGAGCCGGAAGAGGACGGCCAAGAAGCCCAGCCCGACAGAGGAGTCCTCACGGCCGAAGGTGCCCACGGCACAGAGAGGACGGCGTCAACTCAGGGTATCGGAACCCAGGACGCCTAGTGAGTCGCCGGTACCACAGAGGGTACATAATCCCAGGCGATCCACAGAAGACCGGGAGGCGGCGGCCAGCGGCGGCTGGCTGGGCGCGAACCTGTGCAGCGACGAGGAGATCGGGAGGCTCGTGGAGGCTGCACAGAGGAGCTGGGAGCGCTGCCGCATGCCCCCGCCGGGCGAGCGCCCCGACGACCCCGCCCTGAGCCTACTGAAGGCACGGGCCCTCGACGACATCGCGGTGGTCACGAGAGTGGCCATGCGGTCGAAGAACCTCAAGGGCACATTTGTTCGTGCTCTGAGGGAGAGCGCAGACCGCCTCGAGGACACCGTGGTGGCGCTGCACGAGCGGTCGGCGTCCTCCGAAGTGAAGAGGCTGCAGGCCGAAAACAGCCGCCTGCGAAGCGACCTGTCACTCCAGAGCGCGCAGATTGACGCGCTCCGCTCGGAGTGCAAGGTGCTGGAGCAGAGGGTCGACCAACTGACCGCCGCGGTGGCCGCTGTACCGGAGCCCAGCAGCGAGTGTGCGTGTGGCGGCAGGGCCGCTGCGAACGCCGGCGTAGAGGAGGACCTCCCGGCCGTCAACGTCAGGGAGAGACTGGACGCAGCCGGCCAAGTTGAGCGTGACGCCGAGGACGCCCGTATACTACGGGTAGTCGAGCGCTACCTGGAAGCGCGAGCGGAGGTGGATACAGCGGCGAGAGCCACTACCACCACCGCTCCTCCTTCACCGCAGACGACAGTGGAGCGTGCCCCAACCGCTCCCATAGAAGAGACGGCAGGCGACGGCATGGAGCATGACGGCTTCACGCTCGTACGAAGGAAGAGGGCCAAGAAGAAGCCCCCCTCTGCCCCGACACCGACGACCACCGCGCCGAGTGCTACACCCGCGCGACCCACACAGAGGGTGACCTACGCCAGCGCCACGCGCAATAACACGCGGCCAGCGCAAGCCCCAGCGCAGCCTTCACCTGGGGCGGCCGGCGGTAGGAAGAAGAGGCGGAGGAGAAAGAAGAAGGCGGGTGCCCGGATCCGGGTGCCGACCACTGCGGCCATAGCGGTGGTGCTCTCGCCTGAGGCGGAGCGGCGTGGGGAAACCTACTTGTCCGTCCTGACCCGGGCGAGAGCAGCCACCGCGGGAGACTCCGACATACCGGAGCTCCGCATCAAGCCGACGAAGACGGGTGCCCGTGTCCTCACGATCGCGGGCCAGGATCGTGTGGAGAAGGCCGACATCTTCGCCGCTCGCCTCCAGGAGGTGATCGGCGAAGATGCCGTGGTCACAAGACCGGTCAAGACGGGGGAGCTCCGTTTGACCGGTCTGGATGACACAATCACCGGGGACGACATCCGGGGGGCGATCGCTCGTGCCGGATGTGTCCCTGGTGACATGGTCCGTGTCGGTATCATTCGCCGCGGCCGGTGGGGCTCGGGATCCGTAAGGGTCACCTGCCCCGCGGCTGCGGCGAGGGATATCGGCAAGGGCGGCCGGCTTTCCGTTGGGTGGAGCACTGTCCGCGTTTCCGTGGCAGAAAGCCGCCCAATGATGTGCCACCGCTGTCTTGGTGTGGGGCACACCAAGCAGCTGTGCCCGTCGGCAGTCGACCGCAGCGACGTTTGTCTTCGCTGCGGTCGACCGGGCCACAAGGCCGCCGAGTGCTCGGCTGCGCCTCACTGTGCACCGTGTGGCGACGCCGGTTTACCGGCCAGCCACATGGCGGGCAGTAAAAGCTGCTTACAGCAGCTGAGGCGCGGCACGCGAGGTAGACCTCTTGGTGGTGGGGGGGGTGGCGACGGCCGTAGGCCGCCCCCACTTGCCCCTGCCGCTGACAGGTCACGGGAGGCGAAGCGCCCTGCCTCGACCCTTTTGGGACGAGGTGGGGTGCCGTCGGGGCGGTCCGCTCAGGGGTCTTTACAACCTCGGAGCGGACCGTCTCGGCGGGCGGACTAACGTCCGCCTCCGCCAAGTAGAGGCCAGCGGGTGCTGATGGGGATCAGTACCTGCATTGCACGGCCTCTGCGATGAGGGATACTCCCCATGTTTTGAGAGTATCCCATACCACCTCGTGGAAGAGCCCGCCAAGGGCTCGCTGCGACGCTGCTGTGGCGAATGCGATGAGCACCCCATGGCAGCGCCAATTGCGGCGTGTCGAAACACGCAGGGGTTTAGTGGGTAGGACGGGCACCGTTGCCCGGGAGTCCCACATACCCCTTCCCGGTTTCCCCGAATCGGGAAGGAAATGCGTCAATGCATTCCCCTGCGACAAAAAAAAAAAAAAAAAAAAAAAAAAGGTTAGGTTCCGTGTCCGTGTTGCGGTTCCAGTACGCCATCGGACGCGTCCCCCGGGTTGCGGATTGGGGAACGCCCTCCAGATATGGGGGGTACCGGCTGCGGCCGGCGCGGACAGCACTGGACGTGTGGCTGCCTGGTCTCTTTGAGGGCGGGCATTGCACAGCCACACAAACCCGTAAGCCCTCACGCTTTTGTGGGGGTCGGGGGCTCGGCGCACTGAGCGTCGGGCTGCGAGGAAGAAAACCTCTATAAAAAATTACCCTTGTGGGGCCCCCTTCGGGGGGCAGCGGAGCTTCGGCTCGTGGTATGGCGGGCCTTCAAGGCTCGCGGTTTGTTGTGGTGTGTTGTGCCATTTTTGGTCTGAGATGGTTTTCTGTGACTTTTGTGCAGGATCAGTGTTTGAGCATTCACTGCTTTGGCACATTTGGCGGCTTGCCTTAACTGGCTGTCCGCGATGGAGCTTGCCTTAATCGGCCGGCTCAGCGGCCACCTTCGGGTGGCGTGGTATGGCGGACCTTCAAGGTCCGCGTGCGCGGCGGGTCTGGCGGCTGTGGTTTTGCAGTCGCTGGGTGGGCTTCGGCTCCCCGTCGGGCAACCTGTTACCCCGCGTGGACCAGGGGGGCTTGCCTTAACCGGCCGGCCCTGAGTGGAGACAACCACAATAAAAAACCCCAAAGGCCTGTCGTTGGGCAACGCGGCGACGGGTCGCCTTATTTTTAAGGTGGTGGGCTGGGTAAGTCCACCAGCGAGCGCCAACCCTGAGTACCGCCCGACCCTCAGGAGTATTAGGGTTACCCCGGTACAGGGGGCACTGCCGGGGTGGACGTTTTATTTCCCCCATACTCGTGGGAATCATATGGATTTGTTAAATGAAAATACTATGAAAACTAAAGATGTCAGGAAGGAGTTTGATGTTAAGAAGGAGTTGGTTGTAAGGTTGGAGAGAGTTCGATCGGAGGAGGAGTTATCGGATTCTTCTGTTAATACGCTAGTCAGCGTATCCTCAAAAGACACTCCAGGCAGATTGTGGAGAAAGAGGAGGATCAGTGATGAGGACGGGGAACTGGGTAATCAGTCATCCCATACCCCTAAAGTGAAAGCGTCCAGTTCTGGTAGAGGAAGGGGTCGCCCCAAAACAACTGGGGAATACGCTGGGCTTGCTAAGGCCAAAGCCGAATACATTAAGGCACAGCGTGAGGAGATGGAGCTTAGAGCCGAGCAAGAGTTGCTGGAGGAAATTACGGAGGCTCGAAGAACAAGGTCGAACTCCAATGTAATGGAGCACTCGGGTCGATCCGGATTGGTGCTGTCAGAATCTTCGGCACAATCAGACAGTGAGGATGACGCTGTAACGGCTGCGCGCATGACCGCCAGAGTTTTGGACAGCGTCAAAATAATTGAGAAGGTGGCTGCTACATCGTCCCAACTCAAGGGCACGTATGTAAAAGCCTTAAAAGACGCAGCCAGGATCATTGCCAGTAATGCCAAGGACCTGGCCCGTCACAGCGTAGACGAAGAAAATAAGAGGCTGCAGCAGCAGAACGACCGCCTACAATCAGAGGTCAATGAGCTGCGCAATAGGCTCTCAGCATTGGAGAAAAGGTGCCCACAGGAACAGCCTAGCACCACATTGGGTGGCTGTAAGTCGCCAATGGCATTTGACATGGATGTTCTCTCCAAAAAGCTGGAGGAAATGGAGTTGAGGATAGCGGGTCGCATGTGCGAAAGGCTGAATGCCAGGATTGAGGGTCTGGAGTCACGTCTCAACCCAGCCCCAAAGCTTCGCCCACCATTAGCTCATGAAGCAAAAGAGAAGGTTGTCTCAAATGACACTGATATGGACATCGCCCCTCCAAAAGTACAGGAGGCACCAAAGCACGCGAAGGAAAAGGGGAAAGGAAAGGGAAAGAAAACCCAGTCTGCCTCCACAGCTGAAAAGCCGAAAGGAAAAGGGACTGCCGGTTCATCTGGTTTTATTCTAGTCCCGAGCACCTCTCGGGTAAAAGCTTCCGAGAAGGTCAAGGAAACCAGACGCAACCCCGTCAGAGGCAACCGAGGAGATAAAGAGCTCACATCCAAGGACAGTCGTTCACCGACGCCGGTGGCAGCTCCGGCAGTAACCACGGAGTCGGAGTGGACAACGGTTGTGAAGAAAGGCAAGCGGGGCCAGAAGAAGGCCAGTGATTCAGTGCAGGCGTCCAAACAACCACAGGCGAAACAGCAGGCGAAGGCAAAGCCTAAACCTCGCGCTAGGCCTCCTAAGACTGCTGCAGTGGTTCTGACCATTGCCCAGGGTGCGGAAGATAGGGGGGTAGAGTACGGCTCAGTAATTGAAGTGGCAAGGAGCAAAATAGATCTGGCTCAGCTGGGCATCGAGTCTACTAGATTCCGTAGAGCTATAACGGGTGCTACAATAATAGAGGTTTCGGCGGCAGACCAGGAAAATGGAGCAAATAAACTCGCAGAAGAGCTTAAGCGATTGTTTAAAGAGGAGGAAGTGAGGGTTTCGCGACCAGTAAAGTGCCTGGAGCTTATGGTCTCCAGTCTGGATGACTCGGTTAGGCCCTCCGAAGTGCAGGAAGCTGTTGCAAAAGCGGGTGGCTGTCCGGCTGATCAGGTCAGGGTAGGGACCATACGTCGGACGGCCTATAGTATGGGAGCCGTGTGGGTTAGTTGCCCTGTGGTAGCGGCCAAGAAAGTGGCGGAGGGGAAGTTGTTAGTCGGCTGGTCTTCAGCGCGGGTAAAATTACTGCCACCCCGTGACATGCGCTGCTTCCGTTGTCTGGAGACTGGTCATGTGCAGGTCAGGTGCAAGTCGTGTGTGGAAAGAGGACAGCAATGCTACCGCTGTGGGCAATTAGGTCACCGCGCAGCAGAATGTCATGCGGACTTCTACTGCACTCTATGTTCAGAGGCTGGCAAGCCAGCAAATCATCGCTTGGGAGGTCCTTCCTGTTCGGCGCCCAAGCAGAAGATGACGAGACGAATGAAGCCCACGCCTGGTCCAAAATCCCAGGCTAAAACTTCAGGCCCTCCGAACGGCATCGAGGAGGTAGATATGACGCCAGCAGAATAACATGGCATCTATAAAATTCTTGCAGGCAAATATTAATCACTGTGCCCGGGCTCAAGATCTTTTACTACAGAGCTCGGCACAGCGATTAATACAAGTGATGTTGATCTCCGAACCATACATTATTCCGGCTAGGGATGACTGGATAGGGGATTTAGACGGTTTAGTAGCCATCGTCACGAATGTCAGTGCAGGGGCTCCGTCGGTTCGCAAATTTTTGAGAGGCCACGGTTATGTCGCTGCGCTTTGTGGAGAAGTAGTGGTCATTAGCGTCTATTTCTCGCCAAACCGCTCCTTTGCTGAATTCGAAGGATACCTTAATGAATTAGATGAGGTCCTTAGATGGTCTAGGCCCCACGACGTTATTTTGGCAGGGGATCTTAATGCCAAGTCGACGGCATGGGGTTCTGTTTCGTCTGATGCCAGAGGGATCCTCATGGAGGAGTGGCTCGTGACAAGCAACCTCGCTGTCATGAATCAGGGGACGATTAACACCTGCATCAGAATGCTAGGCGGTTCTATTATAGACGTGACTTTTGCCAGCACCATTTTGTCTAACAGGATTCAAGGATGGAAGGTTCTGGAGGGGGAAGAGACCTTATCAGACCATCGGTACATCCGGTTTGATCTCTCTCCCCGCGTCCAGAGGAGTAATGTAGTTGCCAGACGCTCTGCCTCAAATCTTGGCCCCAGGTGGGCGCTAAAGAAGATGGATCGTGATGCACTGAGGTTGGCTGCGTTGGTAGAAGGTTGGTCGCCAAGACCGGTTAATCTGGTCATCGAACAGGAGGTTGGTTGGTTTGGCGAATCGATGTCGCACATTTGCGATGCTGCAATGCCGCGTGTTAGGTCTTTGCCTCCACGTCGTCAGGTGTACTGGTGGTCAGCCGAACTCGCCCAACTTCGGGAAAGGTGTGTTGAGGCGAGGCGCCAGTACACAAGATGCCGTCGAAGGCGCTTCAGGGGAAGGACATCTGACCAGTCACAAGAGCAGCGTCTCTATACTGTTTATCAAGACGCCAAAAAGGCACTGCGGATGGCAATAGCGGAGGCAAAAGACAGGGCATGGGGGGAGCTTTTAGACACTCTCCAAAGTGACCCCTGGGGACGACCCTACAAACTGGTGATGAATAAGCTCCGCCCATGGACCCCGCCGTTGACGTCAAACTTGGATCCTACGGCTCTGCAAACAGTGATGGATGCCCTGTTCCCGGCGAGGAACAGTGACTTTAGACCGCCTCAGATGTATTTTGGTCCAGCGGAAGGGTTGGAATCTTCGGAGGCCCCGGCAGTGACTGAAGGGGAGCTCGGTGCGGCCATTCTTCGTTTACAGTCGAAGAATAAGGCCCCGGGTCCTGACGGTGTGCCGGGGCGGGCGTGGGTTTTGGCGCTTAGAAACGGTCTCGACGAGCGTTTCCGTGACCTTCTAACACTATGCCTAAGGGCAGGACGCTTCCCGGAAGACTGGAAAACCGGGAAGCTGGTACTTCTAAAGAAGGACGGCCGTCCAGCAGATTCACCATCGTCATACCGGCCTATTGTGTTGCTAAATGAGGCGGTCAAACTTTTCGAGCGAATCATTGCGAACCGCCTCATAGACCATATGGAGGAAACAGGACCAAACTTGAGCAAGAATCAGTTCGGATTTCGTCAGGGCAGGTCTACTATTGACGCGATAACGCAGTTAAGGGCTTGTGTCGAAGGAGAAGTGGCGAGGGATGGAGTGGTGTTGGCGGTATCACTTGATATCGCCAATGCCTTCAACTCTCTTCCACACTCGTGCATAGAGGAGGCCATGCGTCACCATCGCTTTCCACCATATTTGCGCAGGATAGTGATGCATTACTTGTCCGGCCGTAAGGTGATCTTTCCCAAAGTTGATGGATGGGGGGAGAAAAGTGTGGCATCTGGTGTTCCGCAGGGGTCGGTGTTAGGCCCGCTCCTGTGGAATATCGGGTACGACTGGGCGATTCGTGGAGCCTTGCTAAGTGGAGTTAATGTGTTCTGCTACGCGGATGACACTCTTGTGACGGCGAGGGGCAAATCGTTTAGGGAGGCCAGAATTTTGGCCACTGCTGGAGTTGCGCAGATCGTGGGACGGATACGGCGCCTTGGTTTGAGGGTCGCCCTAGATAAGTCAGAAGCTTTATGCTTTCACGGGCCTCGTCGAAAGCCACCGGCTGGAGCCGAGCTTATGGTGTGCGGTGTCTCCATCGGTGTCGGGTCGACCATGAAGTATCTGGGATTGGTCCTCGACAGCCGATGGAACTTTAAAAGCCACTTTGAGCAACTTGCTCCGAAGTTGAGGAGGGTGACTTTGGCGTTGTGTCGTTTGATGCCCAATCTAGGGGGCCCAAGTTCGGCATGTCGAAGGTTGTTTGCGGGAGCAGTTAGGTCTGCGGCACTGTACGGAGCGCCCATATGGGCAAGTGCATTGAACTCCCAGAACATAGCCCTGTTGCGCAGGCCGCAAAGGGTTATGGCGGTGAGAATGGCACGGGCGTACCGTACAGTTTCCCATGAGGCGGCGTGTGTTTTGGTGGGGTCTCTGCCGTGGGACCTAGATGCGCATGTGTTGGCGGAAGTATACCACCGAACAGCGGAAGAGAGAGTGGCCAGAGGATGTATTCCGCCTCCTGAAGAAATAGAGAGCTGGCGATCTGATGCAAGGGATGTCGCATTTGAAAAGTGGCGGGAGAAATTAGAAAATCCAAGCGCTGGACACCGCACTATTGCGGCAATCCACCCAGTGCTAGATGAATGGACAGAGAGAAGGTGGGGTGCGCTCTCCTACAGCGTAACGCAGGTTCTCTCGGGGCACGGTTGCTTCGGGAGATACCTTTGCAACATTGCGAGGAGAGAGCGCAATCCAAACTGCCACCAGTGTGGCGCTGAGGAGGACACGGCCGAGCACACCTTGCTGATATGCCCGAGATGGGATGAAGAGAGGGCGGTGCTATCAGCGGCGACTGGGGATGCACTAACGCATCGGTTGCCAGGAGTGGTGAAGGAGATTCTAAGCAGGGAGGAGGCATGGCAAGCCTTTCACACTTTCTGTGAAAAAGTCATAGGTGCCAAAGAGGAGGAAGAGAGGGCCCGCGAACAAGATCCGGCGGCAGGCCCGGAGAGGAGAAGGAGGATCGGTCGGCGGCGCAGGGCTTTTGCCGGCGCGCTGGCCCCGTGAGGGAGCCCCGGGTAAAATATAGGGAAAATTTTACCCGGAGTTATGGCTCGTGGAGATGGTAGCGGTGCTGCTGGGTGTTCCGTGCAGCGCCGCGGAGTGTGGACACACGCACACAAAACAGTGTGCCAGTGAGGAGCCCAGACGGGCATATCGCATACAGTAAACGGTACAAGGGAAACTGTAAGCCAACTGTATTGCGACGAGGAAGGAACACCGGGGTTGTTAGGTTAGGTTCCGTGTGCGGTTTCCAGTCTGCCATCGGACGCGTCCCCCGGGTTGCGGATAGGGGAACGCCCTCCAGATATGGGGGGTACCGGCTGCGGCCGGCGCGGACAATACTGGAAGTGTGGCTGCCTGGTCTCTTTGAGGGCGGGCATTGCACAGCCACACAAACCCGTAAGCCTTCACACTTTTGTGGGGGTCGGGGGCTCGGCGCACTGAGCGTCGGGCTGCGAGGAAGAAAACCTCTATAAAAAATCACCCTGGTGGGGCCCTCCTTGTGGGGGCCGGTGGAGCTTCGGCTCGGTGGATGGCGGCCTAGTTGGCCGCGGTCCGTTTTGTCGGATTGTGGTGGGAGCGTTTTCGCTCGCGGCGCTCTTGCGCCTTTTTGAACGGTCTTCGTTCTTTGACGTGGGGTGCTTCCACACCCCATCACGTCGTCTCTGGGGCTTGCCTTAGCTGGCCGGTCCCGACGGAGCTTGCCTTCATTGGTCGGCTCAGTGGCCACCTTCGGGTGGCGTGGTATGGCGGGCCTTCAAGGCCCGCGGTGCGGCGAGTTCGGCTGCTGCGGTGTCGTGGTAGTCGGACAGGCTTCGGCCATCGCCGGACAACCTGTAAACCCTCGTCGTTGTCGTGGTCATGTCTCGCGGACGGCGTAGGGAGCAGGGGGCTTGCCTTAACCGGCCGGCCCAAGACGAGACAACGTCTATAAAAAACCCCAAAGGCCTGTCGTTGGGGAACGTGGCGACGGGTCGCCTTATTTATAAGGTGGTGGGCTGGGTAAGTCCACCAGCTAGCGCCAACCCTGAGGACCGCCCGACCCTCAGGTGTATTAGGGTTACCCCGGTGCAGGGGGCACCGCCGGGGTGGACTTTTTATATCCCCCATACTCGTGGGAACTTTATGGCAGTGTTCAATAAACCCAAAAAACCCTTTAGTTTAAGTTTTGATGTAGATGAGTTGTTGTCTAGTCGCTCCCTTAGGAGCAAGAAGTTGGTAGAGAAGGCGCCCAGTACTCAGCTGAGTGGCGCGGAGAATGAGGAGTCAGACCATGAGACCGGATTAAGATCCAATTTCGGCTCATGTTTGTCTGTCAACACGATCGGGTCCCAGTCGGGACGCAAGAGAGAGCGTGAGGTAGGGTCCGAATCGGACAGTGCGTCTAGCACAGAGATGGCAGCTGCACCCAAAAAGCCTGCAGCTTCTGGTAAAGGTCGTGGTCGCGGTCGTCCCATTAAGACTGGCGAGTACGCGGGGCTGGCTCAGGCCCAAAAGGAATACAACGCCCAGCTGCGGGAAGCCCTGCGGCTGGAGGCGGAGAAGAGTTTTGCGGAGGAATTAGCGCAAAGGCGTACGCGCTCAAGTCCCGCAATCTCACGCACCGCTTCGAATTCGGACGTGATGTCCTTAGGCGAGGAGCCTAGTGCCACGGAAATTTACAGGTCCGTGCAGAATGAGTTGCAAACCATTCTTGACGTAGCGTCAAAATCAACTCATCTGAAAGGCACTTTTCAGAAGGCCTTAAAACTATCGGCTAGCTCGATAAACGACTACACGCAGACACTCCTTCGCTGTACGGTGTCTGAGGAGGTCACTAAGCTGGAGCGCGAGAATCAGCGCCTCCGAGCCGATGTGGACGAGCTGCGCAAACAGCTGGAGGAGCTACGTGCGGATCGCATGCGTCCAGTTCCCTCAACGAGCCAACCCTTGGATGGGAATCAGATCCTCCAAGCGGTCTCAACGGTTGTTGAGGATAAGATTAAGGCGGCCATGGCGTCGGCCACTAATATGTTTAACGCCCGTATCGATGGCCTCAAAACTGCGGATAGACCGCGGCCACCGTTGGCTGCGGATAAAAAGAAGCTGGCCGTGCAGTCGGAGCCCCATACAAAGGGTAACGCACCGCCAGCTCCCGTAAGAATGGATTCGCCCGTCATTTCCTCCAAGTGCGGAACGATGGCCCTTGTCCCTAGCCAGAACTCCCGGCTTCGGGCTAAAGGCAAGGGCAAGGGTAAAGGGAAGAAGACTGTTCTTGCCCCGGCGACTAAATCAGTTGTCTCAACCGGCAAGGAACCTTCTCTGCCTACTGCCGCTCCGGCCGCCTCAACGTCTGAAGAGGGTGGCTGGACCACGGTCGTAAAGCGGGGAAAGAAGAAGAAGGCACCAGCAGCCACGTCGGCTTCACAGCCCAAGCCTGACCCTAAGCCCAAAGCACAGGCGAAGGCAAAGGCTAAGAAGCCCAAAGTCAGGGAACCCCGCACGGCCGCCGTTATTATAACTCTTGGTCCGGAAGCGGAGAAGAATGGCATCTCGTACGCGGATGTCATTAGGAAGGCTCGTTCCGCGATCAAGATCGAGGACTTGGGCATTCCGCCCTTAAAAATTGTGACGGCTGTCACCGGAGGCAAGATCTTGCAAGTCTCCGGTGAGGAACAGGGCCCCAAGGCTGATGCTCTTGCTCAGCAGTTGAGGTCCGTGTTCGAAAATGAGGACATCCGAGTCTCCAGGCCAACAAAATGCATGGAGATTTCTGTATTGGGCCTGGACGACTCGGTCGAGCAGGAAGAGGTGGTTGCGGCTATTGCCGAAAAGGGAAATTGTCCTCATCACCAGATAAAAGTTGGTGAGATCCGTCGCGGTGCCACCGGTATGGGGACCGCATGGGTGTCGTGCCCTGTTGGCGCGGCAAAGAAGATTTTAGAGGCTGGTCGGCTTCTTGTGGGGTGGAGCTCGGCGCGAGTTCGCGCAGTGGAGCAACGCCCCATGAAATGCTTCCGCTGTCTGGAGCGAGGACATGCTCGACAGCAGTGCTCTGGTGTAGACCGTAGCGATCTCTGTTTCCGCTGCGGAACACCAGGGCACAAAGCAGCCAAATGCTCTGCTGAGCCGCACTGCGTGGTGTGTGCTGCCACCAAGAGGCCTGCAGGGCACTTACTGGGGGGCAGGAGCTGCAAAGCCCCGAACTCTCTCCCCAAGAAGGTGAAGACCACGGCCGCCAAGACCCCGGCCGCTCAAAAGGCTGCGGTACTGCTACCGCAGCCCATGGACACGACCCCAATTATTGATGGCCCTACGCCCAGTCACTAATTGCCTCCAGGCGAACCTAAATCACTCCTCTGGCGCACAGGACCTCCTGCTGCAGACCATGAGGGAGCGATCCTCCAAAATTGCGGTGGCCGCCGAGCCGTACTACGTCCCGCCCTGTCCTAACTGGGCCGCGGACATGGACAACTCGGTGGTCGTCATTAGATCGGCAGTTAATTCCTCGCCCCCCCTCTCAGTCCACCAGAGAGGGCGCGGCTTTGTCGTTGCCAAATGGGGAGACGTTACCATCATTGGTGTGTACTTCTCCCCCAACAGACTACTGGCTCACTTCGAACTGTTTCTCGACGAGTTAGGTATAGCTGTGCGTCGGAGCGCTTCGTCGCGCATTCTGGTCTCGGGGGACTTCAATGCCAAATCAACGGCTTGGGGTTCCCCGACTACCGATCCAAGGGGTTCTGCAGTTGAAGCCTGGATGGCTACGTTCGGCCTCATTCTGTTGAACCGAGGCTCAGCCAGTACCTGCGTGCGACAGCGGGGGGGGTCAATAGTGGACTTAACGTTCGCTACCCCCGCTCTCGCCGCGCACGTCACTGGCTGGCAGGTCCTCGAATACGTCGAAACGTTGAGCGACCACGAATACATCGCCTTCAACCTTTTTGCTGGCAGCGATTCTGGTCGCCCTGCCGTCATATTGCCGTCGACACCCTTCCCCAAGTGGGCTCTCACGAGACTTAACAAAGAGCATCTCGAGGAAGCGGTGTTGGTCGAGGACTGGTGTGCACCAACTACCACCACGTCCCTCGACGTTGATGCAGAGGCTGAGCGTTTTCGCGACTCTTTACATCGCGTGAGCGACTCAGCCATGCCACGGATTCATAACCAACCTCGCAAGGGGGCGGTGTATTGGTGGTCGGAGGAGATTGCCGCACTTCGGGCCAACTGTATTGCCAAACGGCGAGAACTGGCCAGGTACAGGCATCGTACTCGCAATGGGCACAGAGACGAAGTCTGGGAGGACTATCTTCACAGCCTCTATACAGAGGCGCGGAGGACCATGCGGATAGCCATTTTCAAGGCAAAAACGGAGGCGCGGGAACAGATGCTGGAGTCGCTCGATCGTAATCCGTGGGGTCGACCCTACCGTGCTGCGCGTGACAAACTGCGCGGCCAGGGTCCCCCGGTAGCGGAGACGTTGGAGCCACAGCTGCTCCAAGAGGTCGTGGAAGCTCTGTTCCCGTCCCGCGACGAACACCTCGCACCGTCTATGGTCCCCCGTGGGGCCCAGACTTCTGACGACAGTCCGGCGCCCGTTGTGTCTGACGCCGAGTACGATGCCGCTATAACACGGCTTCGTGCTAAGAAGACCGCCCCAGGCCCCGATGGAATACACGGTCGCGTTCTGGCGTTGTCTCTTGCCGAGTTGGAGTCCCGTTTGCGCAATATCTTTGATGCGTGTCTCGGGTCCGGCAAATTTCCACGTGTTTGGAAAAAGGGAAGGCTGGTCCTCCTGCAGAAGGCGGGCAGATCTGCCGACTCTCCGTCAGCTTACCGGCCCATTGTTCTTTTGGATGAGGCCGGTAAGCTCCTGGAAAGGATAATAGCTGGTCGTATCATCAGCCACATGACCACGGTAGGTCCAGATTTGGCTGAGTGCCAGTTCGGGTTTAGGGAGGGTCGTTCGACCATCGACGCTATCATGCGTGTGAAGGCCCTCTCTAAAGAGGCAGTTTCTCGCGGCGGGGTGCTTTTGGCGGTGTCTCTTGACATCGCCAACGCTTTCAACACCCTGCCGTTTGAGTGCATAGCCGAAGCCCTGAACCACCATGGGCTACCAAGGTATCTGCGGCTCATCGTAGCAGATTACCTTAGGGGTCGAACTGTGTCCTGCCAAGACCGAAACGGGAGGGTCTTTGAGCGGCACATGACATGCGGTGTTCCACAGGGGTCGGTTTTAGGCCCCCTCCTGTGGAACATCGGATACGATTGGGTCCTGCGGGGCGCCCTATTGCCAGGGGTCCGCGTGTTCTGTTACGCGGACGACACCCTCGTAACAGCGAGAGGGTCGTCGTTCGCGGAAGTCTCCATACTTGGGAAGGTTGGGACTATACAGGTGGTCCACCGAATTGAGAGGCTCGGTCTGCGGGTGGCCCTCAATAAATCCGAGGCCCTTCTTTTTCACGGGCCCCGGAAGGGTCCGCCTGCCGGAGCATCACTTGACCTCAAGGGTGTACGGGTCCCTATTGGACCGACGATGAAATATTTGGGGCTCGTGCTGGACCCGGGGTGGAAGTTTTACAACCACTTCCGGGCCCTGACCCCCAAATTGACGGCAACAACATCTGCCCTGGGTAGGCTCCTGCCCAATGTAGCGGGCCCTGGTGATACGTGCCGCCGCCTCTTTACAGCGGTGGTACGGTCAATGGCGCTTTATGGTGCGCCAGTGTGGGTGGACGCCCTTTCGGCCCAGAATAAGACTCTGCTGCGACGAGCGCAGAGAGTCATGGCCGTCAGGGTGATCCGGGGCTACCGCACGGTGTCCTTCGAGGCTGCATGCCTGCTGGCCAACACACCTCCCTGGGACCTCGACGCTCGAGTCCTAGCGGAGGTGTACGAGCACGGAGCGGCGCTTCGTGCGGAGTCTGGGCACCGGCGCATAATGCCGGAGCTGGTCCTGCGCTGGAGGAGGAGGGCGCAGCGAACCCTGGAGGGCGTATGGCTCGAACGCCTGAGCGTGCCTAGGGCCGGTCTTCGGACCGTGGTGGCAATCCGCCCGATATTTCGGGAGTGGGTGAGGCGGCGACACGGGGTGCTAACCTTCCGTGTTGTGCAGGTTCTGACCGGACACGGTTGTTTCGGCAGATACCTGCACAACACGGCTCAAAGGGAGAGCAGTGCCCGCTGCCACGACTGCGGCTGCGACAGTGACACGGCGCAACACACGCTGGAGGTTTGCCCGGCGTGGGCAGCACAGCGTCGTGCACTGGTCGCGGCCATTGGAGGTGACCTCTCCCTCCCGGCCGTCGCAAAGGCGATGGTCGCGAGAGAGGAATACTGGGAGGCGGTGGCCACCTTCTGCGACGAGGTGATGTTGCAGAAGGAGGCAGCGGAACGGGCCCGTGAGGAGGACCCCCTCGCGGACCCGATCCGCCAAAGGAGGCTGGGCCGGCGAAGGAGGCTTCATGGCCAGCTTCAACCGCCATAGTGGGGGCGGCGGGTGACGGAGTGGGGCTCCGTCACTTGCGCCTAGCGCCCCTGCGTGGGGGAACTGCGTCTTGTTCTGCGCAGTTCCCTATCCCCGGTGGGCCCGGATGCGGGCGTTGGTCGCACCGTCTTCGGCGCATGGCAGCGATTGCGATAAGTACCCTGCCGTGCGTCGAAGCCGTGACCTCGAGGAACACGTCGGTTTTTAGTGGGTATGCTGGCTCTCTACACCAGTGACTCCCACATAACCCACACGGCGGCCCCAATCGCTGTGTGGGTATCCATAAAGGATTTTCCGACGCTAAAAAAAAAAAAAAAAAAAAAAGGTTAGGTTAGGTTAGGTTAGGTTAGGTTAGGTTAGGTTAGGTTAGGTTAGGTTTCCGTGTTCCGTGTGCGGTTTCCAGTCTGCCATCGGACGCGTCCCCCGGGTTGCGGATAGGGGAACGCCCTCCAGATATGGGGGGTACCGGCTGCGGCCGGCGCGGACAATACTGGAAGTGTGGCTGCCTGGTCTTTTTAAGGGCGGGCATTGCACGGCCACACAATCCCGTAGCCCTTACGTTTTCGTGAGGGTCGGGGGCTCGGCGCATTGCACTTAGCGCTGGGTCGCGAGGAAGAAAACCTCTCTAAAAAATTACCCTTTGGTGGCCCCAGTCGGGGCAGTGGACCTTCGGGTCGTGGGTTGGCGGCCTTCAAGGTCGCGGAGAGTGTGGCTGCTCGCTCTGTTCTGTCAGGGCGGGCATTGCACGGTCACACTAGCCCGTTGCCCTCACGGGTCGGGGGCTCGGCGCACTGAGCGCTGGGCTGCGAGGAAGAAAACCTCAATAAAAAATTACACTCTCGGTGGTCAGACTTCGGTCAGCCAACGGCTTTTGCCGCCACCGACCTAAGCCTAAGTTTCCCAGGGCGGCGATAGGCTGAGTGGCCGGGGGGAGCCCGGTCCCGAGCCCTGGACCTTTTATTTTCCTTTTTATTTTTCTGTCTTTTTGGTTTTCTTTTCTCTTTTGTTTTGTTTTATTTATATCTTATTCTTCTTTTCTTGTGTCTTTTTAGTTTTTGTTTTGTTTTTGACGTTTGGTTTCGGGAGATGGTAAAAATCATGAACAACGCGCATAGTAAAGATATACTACCCCAGGAGGGTACCGGCCGCCCCGCGGTCGGAGAATCCCTCCCCGGGCCTTCTGGCTCGGGCAGCCCCACCGTTTCTGGGGGGGGCAACTATCGCGTCGGGGGCGCCCCTGGGCGTCACCGTTTGGTTGAAGTGGAGGAGATAGAAGGGCGGAGCCGGGACAGCAGCGTTGGCTGCGACTCGGAAGTAGAAGAGGAGCTGTCTAGGAGCTGTAGTGGGCTGGACAGCGATGACACGTTGTTCTCGGATTCGGAGCGGATGATGGGTGGACGACTGCTTCGAAGCGGAAGTCGGAAGCGGCTACCAGCAGAACCCCCCAGTGTTAGGGAGGGACTGCCGGAGGCCAAAGTTGTGCTCAAGAGGATTACCTGCCCTAGAGCGAAGAAGGATTGTGCGACGCCGCCGGCCTCGACGTCATCGTCACCGTTGCCGAAGGCGCCTGGCTACGTCACCGTTCGACGCCGATCGTCGGAGGAAAGGGAAGCCGTGTTGGGAGGTGGCTTTTTGGCCACTCTGGACTCCGACGAGGAAATCGCCAAGTTGGCGAAGAATGCGAGCGACTCTTGGGCTCGCTGTCGAATGCCGCCACCCGGCGAACGGCCAACGGACCCCCCACTGGGGCTTCTCAAGTGCCGGGTAATGGATGACCTCGCTGTAATAGGTCGCATAGCCGTCAGGTCGAAAAATCTGAAGGGCACGTGGGTGCGAGACCTGAAAGCGGCCGCCAGCCGCATAGAAGACACGCTTGACGCCATGTATGAGAGGACGGCTACAGCGGAGGTCAAGCGACTGCAGGCGGAGAGCAGTAAGTTGAACGGCGAAATGGACCTGATGCGCGCGCAGATGGATGCCTTGCGTGGGGAGTGCAACGGGCTGCGTGAGGAGTGCCAGGGGCTACAGCGGCGGCTTGAGGCTGCCCTCATGCCCGCACCCCCGCCCCCGCCTGTGCTGCCAGCACCAGAAGATCCAGCAGGCTGCGTTGAGATGGAGGAGCTCCCCGCAGTCTGTGTCAGAGAGGACAGGCCTGGACCAGATTTGGACCGCGACGTCGAGGATGCGCGCCTCATGCGTCTTTTTGGGCGCGTGTTGGATGCGCGCCTCGGACTAGAACGGACCACAGACCTGCGGCCCAAGGAGAAGGCTGCACCACGTGCCCCTGTCGACGAGGTTGTGATGGAGCAAGGTGGCTTCACCCTCGTCGGCAAGAAGAAGAGAGGACGAAAAGGCCAGGGTAACATCAACCCCGCCGCAGTAGCTCAGCCAGTCGCCACAGGCACGACGCCTAAGCCGCCCCAGCCTGCCCCGAGGCGGGCGCAACAGGGCACAGCCAAGGCCGCCAGAAAGACATACGCCAGCGCTGCCAAAACTCCCGTGCAGCAGCAGGCGCAAGCCCCGGCGCCGCAGCCGCGTCCGTCTGGAGACAGCAAGAAGAAGAGGAGGAGAAAGCGTCGCAAGCGTGCCCAACTGCGGGTGCCAACTCTGGCTGCAGTCTCCCTGGCTCTCTCGCCTGAGGCCGTAGAGCGCGGCGTCACTTACGCGGACGCGCTGACCCGGGCGAGAGACGCCACGAAGGATGATACGGACCGCCCTACCGTTAGGATGCGGCACACGATGGCGGGGGCCCGCCTTCTGAAGGTTTTGGGCCCAGATAGTGCGGCCAGGGCCGACCTCCTCGCCGAGCGCCTCCGTGGGGTGCTCGGCGACGACGTCAGGGTGTCCGTCCCGGTCAAGTGCGCCGATCTGCGCGTGACCGGGCTGGACGACTCCGTGCAGGTGGACGAGGTTCGGGCGGCGGTCGCTCGTGCCGGACAGTGTCCCCTGGACCGGGTCCGCGCTGGTGAGATTCGCCGCGGCCGGTGGGGCTCGGGATCCGTAAGGGTCACGTGTCCTGCGGCTGCGGCGAAGCTCATCAGCAAAGACGGCCAGCTCATCGTGGGTTGGTGCTCCGTGCGCGTTGTCGTGCTGGAGCAACGACCCATGATGTGCTACCGCTGCTTGGGTGTGGGGCACACCAAGCCGCAGTGCCCGTCGGCAACTGACCGCAGTGGAGCGTGCTTCCGCTGCGGCCAGCCGGGCCACAAGGCCGTCGAGTGCTCGGCGCCGCTTCACTGCCCCCCATGTGCCGAGGCCGGTTTACCGGCTGACCACATGGTGGGCAGTAAAAGTTGCTTACAGCAACTGAAGCGACGCACACGAGGCAGATCCCTCGCTGGCAGGGGTGGCGGCGGCGGCGGCCCTAGGCCGTCCTCTGCCGCCCCCCCTGTCACCGATGGATCGCGGGAGGCGAGGCCCCGCCCAACACCGTCCTTATTAGGACGATGATGGGGGGGGCCGTCGGGGCGGGTTACTTCGGGGCTTTTTACACCCTGAAGTCTCCCGTCCCGGCGGGCGGGCTGGTCGGGAGTTTTCTCCTATGCCAGTCTACCATCGCCGAGTAGGGGCCAGCGGGTACTCAAGGGGAACGGTACCTGCATTGCACGGTCTCTGCGACGAGGGATACTCCTCTTGTTTCGAGAGTATCCCATCCCACCTCGTGGAAGAGCCTGCCAAAGGCTCGCTGCGACGCTGCTGTGGTGAATGCGATAAGTACCCCATGGCAGCGCCAATTGCAGTGTGTCGGAACAACGCAGGGGTTTAGTGGGTAGGACGGGCACCGTTGCCCGGGAGTCCCACATACCCCTTCCCGGTTTCCCCGAACCGGGAGGGAAATGCGTCAATGCATTCCCCTGCGCCAAAAAAAAAAAAAAAAAAAAAAAAAAAAAAAAAAAAAAAAAAAGGTTAGGTTTCCGTGTGCGGTTTCCAGTCTGCCATCGGACGCGTCCCCCGGGTTGCGGATAGGGGAACGCCCTCCAGATATGGGGGGTACCGGCTGCGGCCGGCGCGGACAATACTGGAAGTGTGGCTGCCTGGTCTTTTTAAGGGCGGGCATTGCACGGCCACACAACCCCGTAGCCCTCACGTTTTCGTGGGGGTCGGGGGCTCGGCGCATTGCACTTAGCGCTGGGTCGCGAGGAAGAAAACCTCTCTAAAAAATTACCCTTTGGTGGCCCCAGTCGGGGCAGTGGACCTTCGGGTCGTGGGTTGGCGGCCTTCAAGGTCGCGGAGAGTGTGGCTGCTCGCTCTGTTCTGTCAGGGCGGGCATTGCACGGTCACACTAGCCCGTTGCCCTCACGGGTCGGGGGCCCGGCGCACTGAGCGCTGGGCTGCGAGGAAGAAAACCTCAATAAAAAATTACACTCTCGGTGGTCAGACTTCGGTCAGTCAACGGCTTCGGCCGCCACCGACCTAAGCCTAAGTTTCCCAGGGCGGCGATAGGCTGAGTGGCCGGGGGGAGCCCGGTCCCGAGCCCTGGACCTTTTATTTTCCTTTTATTTTTCTATCTTTTTGGTTTTCTTTTCTATTTTGTTTTGTTTACTTATTTCTTATTCTTCTTTTCTTGTTTCTTTTTAGTTTTGTTTTTGTTTTTGACGTTTAGTTTCGGGAGTTTAAAAAAATCATGGATAACGCGCATAGTGAACACATACTACCCCAGGAGGGTACCGGCCGCCCCGCGGTCGGAGAATCCCTCCCCGGGCCTTCTGGCTCGGGCAGCCCCACCGTTTCTGGGGGGGGCAACTATCGCGTCGGGGGCGCCTCTGGGCGTCACCGTTTGGTTGGAGTAGAGGAGAAGGAAGGGAGGAGCCGGGACAGCAGTGTGGGCTGTGACTCGGAGGTTGAGGAGGAAATGTCCAGGAGTTGTAGTGGTTTGGATAGTGACGACACCTTGTACTCGGACTCGGAGCGGATGATTGGTGGACGACTGCTTCGGAGCGGAAGTCGGAAGCGACTACCAGCGGAACCCCCCAGTGTTAGGGAGGGATTGCCGGAGGCCAAGGTTGTGCTCAAAAGGATAGCACTCCCTAGAGCGAAGAGAGACAGTGCGACACCGCCGGCCTCGACATCATCGTCACCGGTGCCGAAGGCGCCTGGCTACGTCACCGTTCGACGCCGATCGTCGGAGGAAAAGGAAGCCGTGTTGGGAGGTGGCTTTTTGGCCACTCTGGACTCCGACGAGGAAATCGCCAAGTTGGCGAAGAATGCGAGCGATTCCTGGGCTCGCTGTCGAATGCCGCCACCGGGCGAACGACCAACAGACCCGCCTCTAGGACTGCTGAAGTGCCGCGTGATGGACGACCTGGCAGTTATTGGTCGCATAGCTGTCAGGTCCAAGAACCTGAAGGGCACGTGGGTGCGAGACCTGAAAGCGGCCGCCAGCCGCATCGAGGACACGCTTGACGCCATGTACGAGAGGACGGCCACAGCGGAGGTCAAGCGATTGCAGGCGGAAAGCAGTAAAATGAATGGCGAAATGGACCTGATGCGTGCGCAGATGGATGCCTTGCGTGGGGAGTGCAACGGGCTGCGTGAAGAGTGCCAGGGGCTACAGCGGCGGCTTGAGGCTGCCCTCATGCCCGCACCTCCGCCCCCACCCGTCCAACCACCAGAAGAACCAGCAAGCTGCGTCGAGATGGAGGAGCTTCCCGCAGTGTGTGTGAGCGAAGGCAGGCCTGGTCCGGACCTAGATCGAGATGTGGAGGATGCGCGCCTCATGCGTCTTTTTGGGCGCGTGTTGGATGCGCGCCTCGGACGGGAACGGACCGCGGAACTGCGACCAAAAGAGAAGACGGCACCACGTGCCCCTGTCGACGAGGTTGTGATGGAGCAAGGTGGCTTCACCCTCGTCGGCAAGAAGAGGAAACGCAGAGGCCAGGGTAGCACCAAACCCGCCCCGGTAGACCAGCCAGCCGCCACAGGCACGACGCCTAAGCCGCCCCAGCCTGCCCCGAGGCGGGCGCAACAAGGCGCAGCCAACGCCGTCAGAAAGACGTACGCCAGCGCTGCCAAAACACCCGCGCAGCAGCAGGCGCAAGCCCCGGTGCCGCAGCCACGTTCGACTGGAGGCACGAAGAAGAAGAGAAAGAGGAAGCGACGCAAGCGTGCCCAACTTCGGGTGCCAAGTCTCGCTGCCGTCTCCCTGGCTCTCTCGCCTGAGGCCGTAGAGCGCGGCGTGACCTACGTGGACGCGCTGACCCGGGCGAGAGATGCCACGAAAGACGACCCGGACCGCCCTACCATCCGGATGCGGCATACGATGGCGGGGGCCCGCCTGTTGAAGGTGTTGGGCCCGGACAGTGCGGCTAGGGCCGACCTCCTCGCCGAGCGCCTCCGTGGGGTGCTCGGCGACGACGTCAGGGTGTCCGTCCCGGTCAAGTGCGCCGATCTGCGCGTGACCGGGCTGGACGACTCCGTGCAGGTGGACGAGGTTCGGGCGGCGGTCGCTCGCGCCGGACAGTGTCCCCTGGACCGGGTCCGCGCTGGTGAGATTCGCCGCGGCCGGTGGGGCTCGGGATCCGTAAGGGTCACGTGTCCTGCGGCTGCGGCGAAGCTCATCAGCAAAGACGGCCAGCTCATCGTGGGTTGGTGCTCCGTGCGCGTTGTCGTGCTGGAGCAACGACCCATGATGTGCTACCGCTGCTTGGGTGTGGGGCACACCAAGCCGCAGTGCCCGTCGGCAACTGACCGCAGTGGAGCGTGCTTCCGCTGCGGCCAGCCGGGCCACAAGGCCGTCGAGTGCTCGGCGCCGCTTCACTGCCCCCCATGTGCCGAGGCCGGTTTATCGGCTGACCACATGGTGGGCAGTAAAAGTTGCTTACAGCAACTGAAGCGACGCACGCGAGGCAGATCCCTCGCTGGCAGGGGTGGCGGCGGCGGCGGCCTTAGGCCGTCCTCTGCCGCCCCCCCTGTCACCGATGGATCGCGGGAGGCGAGGCCCCGCCCAACACCGTCCTTATTAGGACGATGATGGGGGGGGCCGTCGGGGCGGGTTACTTCGGGGCTTTTTACACCCTGAAGTCTCCCGTCCCGGCGGGCGGGCTGGTCGGGAGTTTTCTCCTATGCCAGTCTACCATCGCCGAGTAGGGGCCAGCGGGTACTCAAGGGGAACGGTACCTGCATTGCACGGTCTCTGCGACGAGGGATACTCCTCTTGTTTCGAGAGTATCCCATCCCACCTCGTGGAAGAGCCTGCCAAAGGCTCGCTGCGACGCTGCTGTGGTGAATGCGATAAGTACCCCATGGCAGCGCCAATTGCAGTGTGTCGGAACAACGCAGGGGTTTAGTGGGTAGGACGGGCACCGTTGCCCGGGAGTCCCACATACCCCTTCCCGGTTTCCCCGAACCGGGAGGGAAATGCGTCAATGCATTCCCCTGCGCCAAAAAAAAAAAAAAAAAAAAAAAAAGGTTAGGTTAGGTTAGGTTAGGTTACCGGAGCTCCGCATCAAGCCGACGAAGACGGGTGCCCGTGTCCTCACGATCGCGGGCCAGGATCGTGTGGAGAAGGCCGACATCTTCGCCGCTCGCCTCCAGGAGGTGATCGGCGATGATGCCGTGGTCACAAGACCGGTCAAGACGGGGGAGCTCCTTTTGACCGGTCTGGATGACACAATCACCGGGGACGACATCCGGGGGGCGATCGCTCGTGCCGGATGTGTCCCTGGTGATATGGTCCGTGTCGGTATCATTCGCCGCGGCCGGTGGGGCTCGGGATCCGTAAGGGTCACCTGCCCCGCGGCTGCGGCGAGGGATATCGGCAAGGGCGGCCGGCTTTCCGTTGGGTGGAGCACTGTCCGCGTTTCCGTGGCAGAAAGCCGCCCAATGATGTGCCACCGCTGTCTTGGTGTGGGGCACACCAAGCAGCTGTGCCCGTCGGCAGTCGACCGCAGCGACGTTTGTCTTCGCTGTGGTCGACCGGGCCACAAGGCCGCCGAGTGCTCGGCTGCGCCTCACTGTGCGCCGTGTGGCGACGCCGGTTTACCGGCCAGTCACATGGCGGGCAGTAAAAGCTGCTTACAGCAGCTGAGGCGCGGCACGCGAGGTAGACCTCTTGGTGGTGGGGGGGGTGGCGACGGCCCTAGGCCGCCCCCACCTGCCCCTGCTGCTGACAGGTCACGGGAGGCGAAGCGCCCTGCCTCGTCCCTTTTGGGACGAGGCGGGGCGACGTCGGGGCGGTCCGCTCAGGGGTCTTTACAACCTCGGAGCGGACCGTCTCGGCGGGCGGACTAACGTCCGCCTCCGCCAAGTAGAGGTCAGCGGGTACTGATGGGGATCAGTACCTGCATTGCACGGCCTCTGCGATGAGGGATACTCCCCTTGTTTTGAGAGTATCCCATACCACCTCGCGGAAGAGCCCGCCAAGGGCTCGCTGCGACGCTGCTGTGGCGAATGCGATGAGCACCCCATGGCAGCGCCAATTGCAGCGTGTCGAAACACGCAGGGGTTTAGTGGGTAGGACGGGCACCGTTGCCCGGGAGTCCCACATACCCCTTCCCGGTTTCCCCGAATCGGGAAGGAAATGCGTCAATGCATTCCCCTGCGACAAAAAAAAAAAAAAAAAAAAAAAAAAAAAAAAAAAAAAAAAAGGTTAGGTTAGGTTAGGTTAGGTTAGGTTAGGTTAGGTTAGGTTAGGTTGGGGTACTAGGTCAGAGAACCTCCTCGCGTGTCGGTTGCATTGGGGGGATCGCCAGTCGCGTTCGATGCTATTGCATATGGCGCGAACGGTGGGTCTCACAATGTGATTGGCCGGTGTACCCTGGGCACTTACGTGGTCATGTCCTTTTCAGGACATGGCTACCTATTTGGCTAATACTCTGACACCGTGTGGTTGCCTGGTCTTTTTAAGGGCGGGCATTGCACGGCCACACAAACCCGTAGCCCTGCACATTTTTGTGGGGGTCGGGGGCTCGGCGCATTGCACTTAGCGCTGGGTCGCGAGGAAGAAAACCTCTCTAAAAAATTACCCTGGTGGGGCCCCCTCGGGGGGCAGTGGAGCTTCGGCTCGTGGAATGGCGGGCCTTCAAGGCCCGCGAACCGCCTTCTGTGGCGGTGAGTGGGGAGCGGTTGTTCGCTCGTGGCGCTTTGTCGCCTTTTGTCGAAAAGGCTGGAAGAAGCTGCTTAGTTTGGCTGCCTTTAAGGTGGCGGGCCGTTCATCGGCCAGTGTTGGGCGGAATTGGCATAGGTTGTTTGGTGGGTACCGTGGTTATGGGTCAAGTGTTTCGTTGGGCTTGGCTCATGCACGGTACACATTAGGCAGAGCGGAGGAGTTGCGGCTATGCGTGGGGTATGTTGTGGCCCCGCGTATGCGTAATCTTCTTCGCGCCTGTGTCAAGGCCAGCGGACCTTCGGGTCGTAGTTTGGGGCTTTGTAGAGCCCGCGCTGCAGTCCGTGCCGTGGGCACACGTGGTGGTGTCCGTGCAACCCGACCCGGTTTTTGGGAACGCAGGGCTGGTTGCCGCGGAGACGTGATGAACCTCCGCGGGGGTCATTCCAGCCCATAAGTCTAACCTCATTCCGGCGTCACCGTAAGGCGCGGCCCAGACGGGTGTGCGGCGTTTTGACTGGCGGGAAGTTGTCCGGCGGGACGAGGTATGGCGGCCTTCAAGGCTGCGCGCCGCTTTTATGCAGCTTAGTGGGAGCCTTCATGGCTAGCGGACCCTTCGCGGTCGGTGGATGGCCGGTTTGCAAAACCGGCGGGTCGCTTCAGGCGGCTGGTCGTCGGTGACGGTGTTGTCGGCGCCGGGCGGGCTCTTAAGCCCCCTGTGTCCCCGCAACGGCAACGTCTGAGCCCGTGGCGGCGGAGAATTCTCTGCCGGCCACACCCAAACGGTCCTTCTCAGGACCAGTGGACCTCTCCTCCCGGGGGGGTCGTGGCTAGCGGACCTGCAAGGTTCGCGGGGGACGGCGGTAGGGGGTGGGACCCTTGCCGCATTCCACGTCTCCGTGTGTGGGGAGGAAAGCCTGCGGGTTAGTACTCCATCCCTCCGGGGAGCGGCGGTGGCCGGAAACGGTCGTCCTGCGGGGCGGATGCGGACGTCTGCGATGAGCTCCCCGCGTCCGTCCTCATATGCAGCCTGCTGGAGAAGCGACGGTTTTTAGTGGGTAGGGCCCCCACTCTGGGGGAGGAGTCCCACATAACCCCGGCGCTTCCCATAAGCACCGGGGTATGCGTAACGCATTTTCCGTCGATAAAAAAAAAAAAAAAAAAAGGTTAGGTTAGGTTAGGTTAGGTTAGGTTAGGTTAGGTTAGGTTAGGTTAGGTTAGGTTAGGTTAGGTTAGGTTAGGTTAGGTTAGGTTGGGGTTCCGTGTTGCGGTTCCAGTACGCCATCGGACGCGTCCCCCGGGTTGCGGATAGGGGAACGCCCTCCAGATATGGGGGGTACCGGCTGCGGCCGGCGCGGACAGCACTGGACGTGTGGCTGCCTGGTCTCTTTGAGGGCGGGCATTGCACAGCCACACAAACCCGTAAGCCTTCACGCTTTTGTGGGGGTCGGGGGCTCGGCGCATTGAGCGTCGGGCTGCGAGGAAGAAAACCTCTATAAAAAATCACCCTGGTGGGGCCCTCCTTGTGGGGGCCGGTGGAGCTTCGGCTCGGTGGATGGCGGCCTAGTTGGCCGCGGTCCGTTTTGTCGGACGGTGTTGGGAGCGTTTTCGCTCGCGGCGTTCCGGCGCCTTTTGTTGTAAACGGCTCTTTTTAGGGCCAGCGGACTTTTGTCGTGGTATGGTGGGCCTCCAAGGCCCACG
Organism: Acentria ephemerella; assembly: GCA_943193645.1. Taxonomy (NCBI): domain Eukaryota; kingdom Metazoa; phylum Arthropoda; class Insecta; order Lepidoptera; family Crambidae; genus Acentria; species Acentria ephemerella. Next base: position 111,200 of record OW971886.1, on the reverse strand, counting down.
GAACTTTGGTTCTTCGACGTGGGGTGATTCCACACCCCATCACGTCGTCTCTGGGGCTTGCCTTAACTGGCCGGTCCCGACGGAGCTTACCTTAATTGGTCGGCTCAGTGGCCACCTTCGGGTGGCGTGGTATGGCGGGCCTTCAAGGCCCGCGGTGCGGCGAGTTCGGCTGCTGCGGTGTCGTGGTAGTCGGACAGGCTTCGGCCATCGTCGGACAACCTGTAAACCCTCGTCGTTGTCGTGGTCATGTCTCGCGGACGGCGTAGGGAGCAGGGGGCTTGCCTTAATCGGCCGGCCCAAGACGAGACAACGTCTATAAAAAACCCCAAAGGCCTGTCGTTGGGGAACGTGGCGACGGGTCGCCTTATTTTAAGGTGGTGGGCTGGGTAAGTCCACCAGTTAGCGCCAACCCTGAGGACCGCCCGACCCTCAGGTGTATTAGGGTTACCCCGGTACAGGGGGCACTGCCGGGGTGGACTTTTTATTTCCCCCATACTCGTGGGAATCATATGGCAGGTTCAAATCGTTTAACAAAAAATTCATTGATGAGGAGCTCCGGCTCGGAGAGTATGTTGAGTAGGTGGGCCTCAGCGGCCAGTGTCGCTGAGAGCGTGAAAACTAGAAGTAGGCACAACTCGTGCGCGTCTTCAGATCTAGAGACGCTTGGTGGTGGACTAGTATCCACAAGGAAATCGACGGCCAAACGGCCGAGGCAAGAGGAGTCTGATTCTTCGGACTCCAGTGAGTTTGACGCTCCTCAGGAGCAGTGCGGTAGCAAGGGTCGTAGTCGTGGTCGACCTCCGACAACGCATGAATACGTGGGCTGGGCCAACGCAAAGGCCCAATACAAGAAAGCCTGCGAGCTGGAGGAGGAGGCCGACCTAGAGACTCAAGTGAGTGGGCTGCTAAAGAAGGCGGATTCTTCAACCGCCAACCTAGGCGCCCTTCCTCCCTTAGAGGATTCAAAGGCCGAGGAGATGTCGGCAGACGGTCTGGCGCGTAGTGCGCGGTTATATATGGAAGTGGTCTCGACTGCCATTGGCAAGTCCAAAAACGTAAAGGGCACAATGCAGCGGGACGTAAAGAACGCCAATTTGTCACTGGGGCGTATCGTGGAGACCCTCAGTATGAGGACCTCATCGGAGGAAACACGCCGGCTGCTTGCTGAGAACAAGCGCATGCAGCAGGAAATTGACACCCTCCGCAAGGCTGTGGAGGGTCTGCAGAAGACGGTTGCCCAATTGGGCTCGCAGGCCCCTGTGGTTTCTTTGCCCAGGTTGCCCATCCCCAGCCGTCCAGTAGAAGAGACCATGGAGACGGATGCGTGTCTGCCCGCTCCCGAGGTCGTCCCGTCCTCTAGCGACTTCAGGTCGCCTCAGACGGCTTCCAAGCCCTCCGTCGTTTTGGCCGAGGATGAGCCCCTTCCCGACGGGAATACTTTCCGTGCCTTGCTCCGGGAAGTGGGCAAAATGATCGACAATAAGTTCGCCACGTATGAGGAGAGCAAGCGCACGCCAGATCGGCCGCGCCCTCCCCTCGCTCATGAAGTGCGAGCTGCTGCTGCTGCGGCTGCCGTTGCCGCCACTTCCGCTGCCTCTGCAGCCCCACCAGCGGCTGTGCCGAAACCCGCGCCGAGGAAGGCTCCGCCGTCCAAAGCGGGCAAGGGTAAGGCCAACCAGAAGGCTCAGGCCTCTAAGCCTGCGGCTGTCTCCCAGCCCGTCCCGTCTACATCGTCGGCCTCGTCCAAGCCTGGACCCGACGCAGACGGCTGGGTGACAGTCGTGAAGAGGAAGAAGGGCAAAAATGCCGCCCAGAGTCCAGCTAAGCCTAACGCCCAACCTCCATCTAAACAGGGGGCTGCGGCTACGGAGAAGCCCAAGAAGAAACGGGCCCCGAGATTGCGTGCCCCTCGATCTGCGGCAGTCGTGGTTACACTAAGTCCCGAAGATGAGAAGAACGGGCTTAGTTACGCCGACATTCTCACCAAGGCCAGACTAGGCATTGAGGGGGAGAAAGAAGCCTTAGGCCTCCCGCCTCTAAAGATTCGAGAGACTGCAACAGGGGCCCGTATCCTGCACGTCGTCGGCGAAAACAACAACGCCAAGGCGGATCTTTTGGCCGCCAAGATGAAGGAGATTCTTGGTCCGAGCGTCCAGGTCACGAGACCGACAAAAACTGTCGATCTTCGTCTCACCGGCCTGGACGACTCCATCGCGAAGGACGACGTCGTGCAGGCGATCTGCCAACAGGGCAATTGCCAGCCAGACCAGGTCCGCGTCGGTGACATCCGTCGTGGACCGGGTGGAATGGGATCCGCCTGGGTCCGCTGCCCTGTGGTGGCGGGTAAAACCCTTGCGGATACCAAGAGGCTATTGGTGGGCTGGAGCGCAGCCCAGGTCCGGCTCCTAGACGCGCAGCCCCTCAAGTGCTATAAGTGCCTTGAGGCTGGCCACACGAAGCAGCGTTGCCCGTCCTCCATCGACCGGAGCAACCTATGCTTCCGCTGCGGCAAGCCGGACCACAAGTCGGCAGCCTGCACGGCAGTTGCTCACTGTCCCATCTGCGCTGAGGCAAAACGCCCAGCGCAACATACCATGATGGGGAAGAACTGCAACTCGCGCTCAATTAAGAAGAAGGGCAAGCTCCCCGCCAAGGCCGCGGGTGACCGAGTTCCGAGTGCTGCTCCGCCTCCAGCGAGCTTGCAGCAGGTGGCTATGGAGCATTAATGGACCTCGGTCGACCCACTAACTTCCTGTTGGGGAATCTGAACCACTGCTCGGGGGCTCAGGATCTATTTATCCAGTCCTCGAGGCAGTGGTCGATTGACGTGAGCGTGGCTTCAGAGCCGTACTTTGCCATTACGAGTCCATACTGGGCCACGGATCATTCCAGTGCCGTGGCTGTCGTGGGCTCGTGTGGTGTAGGCGCGCAGCTTTTCTCCGTACTGCACAGGGGTCAGGGTCTCGTTTCCGTCTTGTGGGGAGACCTCGTTGTTGTGGGGGTGTACTTCTCCCCCAATAAGACTCTGGCCGAGTTTGAGGAGTTTTTGCGTGAGATGACCGTCGTCGTGCGCCGTGCGTTGCCACGGCCGGTTATCGTCATGGGCGACTTCAATGCGAAGGCCACTGCCTGGGGCTCACCGAGGACTGACACTCGGGGAGAACTGCTGGTGGAATGGGCCACCATGGTCGGACTCGTTGTCCTCAATCGTGACACCGTATTCACGTGTGTGAGGCAGCAGGGCGGATCTATAGTGGACGTCACGTTCGCTAGCCCTGCTGTCGCCGCGCGAGTGCACGATTGGCGGGTAATCGTAGATGAGGAAACGTTGTCCGACCATCGGTATATCCGGTTCAGCGTCTCCCCTCAACACCATGTCATCCACCCGCCCCCTAACAGGGGCGGCTTGCACAATTTTCCGCGGTGGGCTCAGGCAAAGCTGGACAGGGACCTGGCAATTGAAGCCGCTATTGTGGAGGAGATTAACATCCGGCCCTTGATGGGGGAGGTCGACGAAGAGGCAACTCTGCTCGGCGAAGCCTTAACGCGCATCAGCGATTCGGCCATGCCTCGAGCCACACGTCGCCCCCCCAGAAAGGAAGTGTATTGGTGGTGCCCAGAGGTTGCGGCTCTTCGTGCGGACTGCACTATTAAACGCCGCGCACTCACGCGTTACCGACGGCGCCGTACAGGCCGTGATCCAGCGACTGAGGCGGTCATGCAGCAGGAGGTGAGCGAGGCTCGCAAAATCCTCCAGATTGCGATTAGCAGGGCCAAAACATCGGCCCGCGAGCGCATGCTGGAGGAAATAGACGGGGATCCCTGGGGCAGGCCCTATAAAATGGTCCGAGACAAACTGTCCAAAGGCCCCCCGGCTATCGAATTGCTGCAGCCCTCCCTCCTGCGAGAGGTGATCTCGTCTCTGTTTCCAGAGCGAGAGGAATTTGTCCCGCCGATGCGTGCGTCCCGTCAACTTCGGGATAGTGACGACGACCACCAGTCGTCCCCCCCGCCTACCATCACTGACGGGGAGTTTGATGCGGCCGTGTCGAAGATGCGGGCCAAAGCCACGGCTCCGGGTCCCGATGGTGTTTCCGGCCGAATTTTGGCTATCTACCTCGGGTCCCTCGAGAGCCACGTCCGTGGCCTTTTCGGTGCTTGTTTTGCGTCCAGCAGGTTTCCGGCTCCCTGGAAGGTGGGGCGACTCGTCCTGCTCCAGAAGCCGAACAAGCCGCCGAATTTGCCTTCTGCCTACCGCCCGATTGTGCTCTTGGCGGAGGTAGGGAAGGTATTCGAGCGTATTATCGCCGGGCGGATCACCCGACATCTAAACACAACGGGTCCGAACTTGTCGCCGTCGCAGTACGGCTTTCGCGAGGCCCGCTCCACCGTCGACGCCATTATGAGCGTCAGGGCTGTGGCCGAGGAGGAGACCGCCAGGGGCAGGGTTGTTCTCGCGGTGTCGCTGGACATCGCCAACGCATTTAACACCCTGCCCTTCAGCGTGATAGAAGAGGGCCTCAGGTACCACAACATCCCAGAGTACCTGAGGCGCCTCATTGGTGACTACCTGCGCGGTCGGCGCATACAATGTGTCGACCGCGACGGGAATCTTGTCGAGAAGGGAATGTCCTGCGGTGTTCCACAGGGTTCGGTCCTTGGGCCGACTCTGTGGAACATTGGTTATGACTTTGTGCTTCGTGGTGCACTTCTGCCGGGCCTGAGTGTCGTTTGCTACGCGGATGACACTCTGGTCCTGGCTAGAGCGGCTGATTTCCAGGCCGCCATCCGCCTTGCCACTGTTGGTGTGGGCCAGGTTGTGCGCCGGATTGAGAGCTTGGGCCTTAGAGTGGCGGTTGAAAAGACCGAGGCTCTATTTTTCTGCGGCCCCCGCCGAAGACAACCGGGCGGGGCGCACCTACAAATCAACGGGGTGCGGGTTGAAATTTGTGCGCACATGCGCTATCTGGGATTGGTGTTGGACTCACGGTGGTCGTTCGATGAACACTTCCGCCGTTTGAGTCCAAAGCTTATGCAAACGGCCGGGGCCCTTAGTAGGCTTTTGCCGAATGTTAGTGGCCCGAATTCGTCCAGCCGCCGCCTGTTTACCGGGGTGGTGCGGTCGATGGCCTTATACGGTGCTCCGGTGTGGGCGGAGGCCCTGTCGCCACGTAATACGGCCCTGCTGCGGCGCTCGCAGCGGGTCATGGCGGTCAGGGTCATACGCGGGTACTGCACCGTCTCGTATGAGGCCGCGTGCTTGTTAGCCGGGACCCCACCCTGGGACCTGGACGCCTTGGCATTGGCGGATGTGTACGGGCGCAGTGCGACTGTTCGCGCTGAGGGATTGCGTCCGGCGCCGGAGCTCATTCGGCGCTGGAGGGAGAGGGCCCAACGCATTGTTATGCGGAAGTGGCGGGTCAGGTTGCAGTCGCCCTCGGCGGGCCACTGGACCATAGCGGGAATTCTGCCGCACATGGTGGAGTGGGTTGCCCGACGGCACGGCTCTCTGTCCTTCCGGCTTGTGCAGATATTGACGAACCATGGCTGCTTCGGCCAGTATCTGCACAGGCTCGGCAGGGAGCCGGGCCCTCGCTGCAACGAGTGCGGGGGAGATGAGGACACGGCGCAGCACACACTCACGTCGTGCGTTAAGTGGGCGCCACAGCGCCGCGCCCTCATCGCTGTCATTGGTGGTGACCTCTCGCTGCCGACCATGATCCAAAACATGGTCGGCAGCGCGACGTCGTGGGACGCTGTTGCCTCCTTCTGCGAACACGTTATGCTCGCGAAGGAGGCAGCGGAACGGGAGCGCGAGGCCATGCCAGACGCTGACCCGAACCGCAGGAGGCGACCGGGCAGGAGACGCCGGCTCTATGGCCAGCAGAACCAGCCTTAGTCAGGGGCGGTGGGTGATGGGATAGGGCCCCATCACTCACCATTTACTCAGCCCCAGCGCGTGAGGGATGTCCATCGTGTCCCGGGGACATCTCTCGGAGGAGTAGAGGTCGGCAACGACCGATGCCGGTGCACCACGCGAACGTCTACTTTGTTCCTCGCGTGGTGCATCTTTCTTATGGCATAAGCGCTTCCGGGATACTGTTGGTTTTTTAGTCGGTACACTGCGGTCTCTTAGGCAGGACTCCGACATAACCTCGGCGTGGCCCCTTATCACGCCGGGGTACGTATAAAACGTTTTTCCAACATTAAAAAAAAAAAAAAAAAAAAAAAAAAAAAAAAAAGGTTAGGTTGGGGTACTAGGTCAGAGAACCTCCTCGCATGTCGGTTGCATTGGAGGGATCGCCAGTCGCGTTCGATGCTATTGCATCTGGCGCGAACGGTGGGTCTCACAATGTGATTGGCTGGTGTACCCCGGGCACTTACGTGGTCATGTCCTTTTCAGGACATTGCTACGTATTTGGCTAATACTCTGACACCGTGTGGCTGCCTGGTCTTTTTAAGGGCGGGCATTGCACGGCCACACAAACCCGTAGCCCTGCACGTTTTCGTGGGGGTCGGGGACTCGGCGCATTGCACTTAGCGCTGGGTCGCGAGGAAGAAAACCTCTCTAAAAAATTACCCAGTGGTGGCCCCCCTCGGGGGGCAGCGGAGCTTCGGCTCGTGGGTTGGCGGGCCTTCAAGGCCCGCGGTCCGCCTTCTATGGTGGACGAGTGGGGAGCGAAAGCTCATGGCGCCTCGTCGCCTTTTGACGAAGGCTCTTTTTAGGGCCGGCGGATCTTTTGATCGGTGGATTTGGCTGCCTTCAAGGTGGCGGGCCGTTCAGCGGCCGGTGATGGGCTCACTTGTCCCGGGCCTGGTTGGTGGGTACCGTGTCGGAATGCGTCGAGTATGTTGCCGGCTCGATGTATGCACGATACAGGCCGACCAGGGTGGAGGGGTTGTGGTTATGCGCGGGGTATGCTCTGGCCTCGCGTATGCACGGCCCTAGTCACAACCCGGGTCAAGGGGTAGCGGACCTTCGGGTCGTAGGTTGGGGCTTGGTGGAGCCCGCGTCGCAGTCCGTGCCGTGGGCACACGTGGTGGTGTCCGTGCAACCCGACCCGGTCTTTGGGAACGCAGGGCTGGTGGCCTGCGGAGGCGTGGTTAACCTCTGCGGGGTGCGGACCTCCAGCCCGTAAGGCTAACCTCATTCCGGTGTCACAGTAAGTCGCGGCCCAGACGGGTGTGCGGCATTTTGTCTGCGGCGGGAAGATGTCCGGCGGGACGTAGGATGGGCGGTCTTCAAGGCTGCGGGTCGCTTCAGGCGGCCGTCTTCGGCGACGGTGTTGTTGGCGCCGGGCGGGCTGAAGCCCCTTGTGTCCCCGCAACAGCAGCACCTTAGCCCGTGGCGGCGGAGTTTTCTCCGCCGGCCACACCCAAACGGTCCTTTTCAGGACCAGCGGACCCTCCCTCGTGGGTGGGTCGTGGCTAGCGGACCTGCAAGGTTCGCGGGGGACGGCGGCAGGGGTGGGAACCCTGCCGTATCCAACGTCTCCAAAGATGGGGAGGAAAGCCTGCGGGTGAGTACTCCATCCCTCCGGGGAGTGGCGGAGGCCGATTTCGGCCGTGCTGCGGGGCGGATGCGGACGTCTGCGATGAGCTCCCCGCGTCCGTCCTCGTATGCAGCCTCCTGTCTGGGGAAGCGACGGTTTTTAGTGGGTAGGGCCCCCACTCTGGGGGAGGAGTCCCACATAACCCCGGTGCTTCCCAAAAGTGCCGGGGTATGCGTAACGCATTTTCCGTCGTTAAAAAAAAAAAAAAAAAAAAAAAAAAAAAAAGGTTAGGTTAGGTTAGGTTAGGTTGGGGTACTAGGTCAGAGAACCTCCTCGCGTGTCGGTTGCATTGGGGGGATCGCCAGTCGCGTTCGATGCTATTGCATCTGGCGCGAACGGTGGGTCTCACAATGTGATTGGCCGGTGTACCCTGGGCACTTACGTGGTCATGTCCTTTTCAGGACATTGCTACGTATTTGGCTAATACTCTGACACCGTGTGGCTGCCTGGTCTTTTTAAGGGCGGGCATTGCACGGCCACACAAACCCGTAGCCCTGCACGTTTTCGTGGGGGTCGGGGGCTCGGCGCATTGCACTTAGCGCTGGGTCGCGAGGAAGAAAACCTCTCTAAAAAATTACCCAGTGGTGGCCCCCCTCGGGGGGCAGCGGAGCTTCGGCTCGTGGGTTGGCGGGCCTTCAAGGCCCGCGGTCCGCCTTCTATGGTGGACGAGTGGGGAGCGAAAGCTCATGGCGCCTCGTCGCCTTTTGACGAAGGCTCTTCTTAGGGCCGGCGGATCTTTTTGATCGGTGGGTTTGGCTGCCTTCAAGGTGGCGGGCCGTTCAGCGGCCAGTGTTGGGCGGAATTGTCACAGGTTGCTTGGTGGGTACCGTGGCTATGGGTCAAGTGTTTCGTTGGGCTTGGCTCATGCACGGTACACATTAGGCAGGGCGGAGGAGTTGCGGCTATGCGCGGGGTATGTTTTGGCCCCGCGTATGCGTAATCTTCTTCGCGCCTGTGGCAAGGCCAGCGGACCTTCGGGTCGTAGTTTGGGGCTTGGTAGAGCCCGCGCCGTAGTCCGTGCCGTGGGCACACGTGGTGGTGTCCGTGCAACCCGACCCGGTCTTTGGGAACGCAGGGCTGGTTGCCGCGGAGGCTTCGTCAACCTCTGCGGGGGGTGTCTTCCAGCCCGTAAGTCTAACCTCATTCCGGCGTCACAGTAAGTCGCGGCCCAGACGGGTGTGCGGCGTTTTGTCTGCGGCGGGAAGTTGTCCGGTGGGACGTAGGATGGGCGGCCTTCAAGGCTGCGGGTCGCTTCAGGCGGACGTCTTCGGCGACGGTGTTGTTGGCGCCGGGCGGGCTGAAGCCCCTTGTGTCCCCGCAACAGCAGCACCTTAGCCCGTGGCGGCGGAGTTTTCTCCGCCGGCCACACCCAAACGGTCCTTTTCAGGACCAGCGGACCCTCCCTCTTGGGTGGGTCGTGGCTTGCGGGCCTTCAAGGTTCGCGGGGGACGGCGGTAGGGGTGGGAACCCTGCCGTATCCAACGTCTCCAGAGATGGGGAGGAAAGCCTGCGGGCGAGTACTCCATCCCTCCGGGGAGTGGTGGAGGCCGATTTCGGCCGTGCTGCGGGGCGGATGCGGACGTCTGCGATGAGCTCCCCGCGTCCGTCCTCGTATGCAGCCTCCTGTCTGGGGAAGCGACGGTTTTTAGTGGGTAGGGCCCCCACTCTGGGGGAGGAGTCCCACATAACCCCGGTGCTTCCCAAAAGTGCCGGGGTATGCGTAACGCATTTTCCGTCGTTTAAAAAAAAAAAAAAAAAAGGTTAGGTTAGGTTAGGTTAGGTTAGGTTAGGTTAGGTTAGGTTAGGTTAGGTTAGGTTAGGTTAGGTTAGGTTAGGTTAGGTTCGCGAACCTGGGGTACTAGGTCAGAGAACCTCCTCGCATGTCGGTTGCATTGGGGGGATCGCCAGTCGCGTTCGATGCTATTGCATCTGGCGCGAACGGTGGGTCTCACAATGTGATTGGCTGGTGTACCCCGGGCACTTACGTGGTCATGTCCTTTTCAGGACATTGCTACGTATTTGGCTAATACTCTGACACCGTGTGGCTGCCTGGTCTTTTTAAGGGCGGGCATTGCACGGCCACACAAACCCGTAGCCCTGCACGTTTTCGTGGGGGTCGGGGGCTCGGCGCATTGCACTTAGCGCTGGGTCGCGAGGAAGAAAACCTCTCTAAAAAAATTACCCTTTCCGCTACTCTTGCACTCTCCTCCTCGGAAGAGAGTTTGCAGAGTGGTCGGACATTTGGGGCCCCCTTGGGGGGCAGCGGAGCTTCGGCTCGTGGTATGGCGGGCCTTCAAGGCCCGCGGTCCGCCTTTGCGGTGGACTCGGTCGTGAGCGGTCTTTCGCTCGTGGCGCACTTGCGCCTTTTTGTAGCAAGGCTCTTCTCAGGGCCAGTGGTGCTTCGGCACGGTGTATGGCAGATCTCCAAGGTCTGCGGCGCGACATGCTCGCTTTGTTAGCTGTCGGGCAAACCGTTATCCCCTCGTGGGGACCGGGGGCTGTCGGGGCTTGTGTCCGGGCCAAGTGGAGTAAACCACACTAAAAATCCCCTAATCCCAAGGTTCAGGAGGGTGCCGAGGGGATGAATGTCCGGCGGGGTTACGCCGGTGCCAAGCCCTCCATGTGGAGAGTGGGGGCCACCGCGCCCGTAAGCGGTCAAAAATCATGAACAGTGTAGGTACAATAGAACTACCCCAGGAGGGTACCTCCCGCTCTGCGGGGGGAGAATCCCTCCCTGTCGCTTCGGCGGCAGGCTGCCCCACCGTTTCTGGGGGGGGCGCCCACTGTTTCGGGCCTAGCCCGGTAGTTGAGGAGAGAGAGGAAAGGAGTGGTAGGAGAAGTAGTAGTAGATTGAAGAAGAAGGCGCATTCCATCTGCGTGCAAGAGTGTGAGGTGGTTCTCACGGACTGCCTCAATGTCGCAATGTCGGACGATGATGGTTCGGCATCTGTTTGCAGTACAATCCTAGGGACAACATCAGGGAGAAAGCGACCACATGAGCCCACACGGGAACGTACATTTGACTCAGACAGCGATTCCAGCGCTAAATCGGTCTTAGCATCGAAAGTGTCAGCAGCCGGCCCAAGCAGAGGCCGCGCTTCAAAAGTAGAAGAGCTCACAGGTCTCGCCGAAGCTAAACGGCAGCTTAATGCGGCCAAACGAGAGGAACTCCGGCTGAGAACTGAAGAAGATCTGGCAGATCGTCTGGACAGACGGAGCTTGCGATCTGGCTCGACGGGTGGTATGGACGTATTTATGTCCCCCGATGAAGGCCCGCTTGCAACACATATCGGGGCGTCTGTGCAAGGCGACCTTGATATTATAAGAGAGGTTGCCAAAAAATCAGGCCATCTCAAGGGCACATTCCAGAAGGCTCTTAACGAGGCCACATGCTCGATAGCCAACAGCACACGTGCTCTATTGAAATGTTCGGCCTCGTCTGAAAACACCAAGCTGCTGGCGGACAATGAACGCCTAAAACGTGAAGTGGCTGAGCTCAGGCGAGAGCTTGCAGAGTTGCGAAGTGAATTCCGCACTAGAGAGTGGCGCGATGCATCGGCCCCGCTGGCCCAACCGGAAACGGGTGTACCAGCATACTTTGAGGAGTGGTCGCGCTCTATTATGAAATCCATGGGCAATATGATTGCTGCAAAGTTTGACGGACTAGAGCGCGATGAGAGGCTTCTGCCTCCCAAAAACCATCGGCCTCCGCTCGCCGCGGATAAGAGGAGAGATATGGAAGTCTCCACTGCTGTTGCGTCCACATCGGCGGCCTCTCAAAAGACCGCCCCATCGAGAATTTTCACCAGTTCCAAGACTGCGTCAGGGACAAAACCTGCAGCTGCCTCCTCTGTCCAACAAACTAAACAGGGGAAGGGAAAAAAGAAGGGTCAGAAGGCGGTACCAGCTCCACAGTCTATCCCACCGCTGACGTCTCAAAGTGTGACAGAAGCGCCTCCGTCTGTGGCTGAGCCTGAACGTGACGGTGAAGGCTGGAGCACTGTGGTCAGGCGCGCCAAAAAGAAAATCCGACCGGCGGCCTCATCGTCTGCGCCCGCTCCTGCTCCTGTTGCGGCCCAACCGCCAGGGCAGCTGAAAAAGAAACGCAGACTACGCGTGCCCCGCTCGGCCGCTGTAGTGATCACCATCGATCCGGAGGCGGAAAAACGCGGCGTAACATACGCCGATGTCATCAAAGACGCCAAATCGCGCGTTGATCTCGCCGAACTGGGCCTAGCGCCATTTAAAATCAGGGAGGCGGCCACGGGCGCTCGTATCCTCCAAATCTCGGAGTCGGAGTCTGCGGCCGATAACAGAATGAAGGCCTGCACACTGGCGGAGAAATTGAGAGGGATTCTGTCGCCTGACATCCGAGTTGCCACGCCCACGAAATGCGCGGAAATCCGCATAACTGGGCTCGACGACTCAGTGGAGAAGCTGGAGGTCACAGCAGCAATCGCTCAAAAAACGGGTTGCGCGCATAGCGACATCACGGTTGGGGATATTCGCCGCGGCCCCGACGGTCTGGGTTCTGCTTGGGCCAAATGCCCAGTAGGAGCGGTAAAGAAGCTTCTGGATGCGGGCCGCCTATTGGTAGGTTGGAGTTCGGCTGGCGTGCGTGCACAGGAGCCACGACAAATGATCTGTTACCGCTGCCAGGATGTTGGTCATACGCGGCACCGGTGTTCAGCAGCGATAGACAGAAGCACACTCTGCTTCAGGTGTGGCAACCCAGGTCACAAAGCGGCAACCTGCACGGCAAAACCACACTGCGCCCTTTGCGCTTCCTCCAGCCGTCCAGCGGACCACATAATGAGGGGTAGAAGTTGCAAAGCTCCTCCCCCTCCCAAAGGCAAGAAAGCGCCGCCTAAGACCCAGGCCGCTTCTACATCTGCACTGGCAACGTCGCAGGTCGAAGAAATGATCACCGACCAATAATGGCAATACACCCGCTCAAACTCTTACAGAGTAATCTTAACCACTCCGGCGGCTCACAGGATTTGCTCATGCAAACCCTGGCGGAGTGGTCCTTAGATCTTGCAGTGGTTGCGGAGCCATACTCTGCTCCGCAGGGCCCAAACTTTGCTTTTGACTTGGACGCAACCGTAGCCATCATACGTGCTGCGTCCTCTCGGTCCCCGCCTCTGACCATCAAGGAGCGGGGCCATGGTTTTGTCACTACGAAGTGGGGAGACATAGTACTGGTTGGCTGTTACTTCTCCCCCAATCGTAGCCTAGCTGACTTCGAAAATTATATCGCGGAAGTTGGTGCCGCTGTTCTTCGCGCGGCTTGTAGTCATGTCATTATGCTGGGGGACCTCAATGCCAAATCCACGGCCTGGGGTTCCCCCTCCACGGATGTTCGTGGCTCTGAAGTTGAAGACTGGGCTGCAACCTTAGGCCTGGTGATACTCAATCGTGGTTCTGCCAACACCTGTGTGCGACAGCGGGGGGGGTCAATAGTGGACGTAACGTTTGCTACCCCCGCTCTCGCATCACACGTGAAAAACTGGCAGGTCCACCAAAACGTCGAAACGCTATCTGACCACCTATATATCACGTTTGATGTGTCACCTCTCCGAGGATCTGCTAACACCAATGTGCCTCGAAATCGTCCAGCTCAGTTGTTCCCGCGGTGGTCACTAACCAAACTGAACAAGGACTTGGTTGAAGAGGCTTCGCACCTTGAGGAGTGGTTCTGCCAGTCCACAGACTCTGCACTGGGAGTGGATGCTGATGTCCAAAATTTCGGTGAGGCTATGACGCGAATTTGCGATGCGTCCATGCCCCGAACGACACAGCGTCCACCCAAAAGGCAGGTGTTCTGGTGGACTGAGGAGCTTGCTGTGATGCGGCAAGCCTGTATCGCCCGACGTCGAGCATATACCCGGTACCGCAGGCGGCGGGCTGGGGCAAGCGCTGAGGAGGAGGTTCGGCTTCATGCCGCTTTAAAGGAGGCTCGCCATGCGTTCCGCGTGGCCATACATGAAGCGAAGGAGGCCGCTCGCGAAAGATGGCTTGGGGAGCTGGAAGCGGATCCGTGGGGACGCCCTTATCGCACAGTTCGAAATAAGCTGTGCGGTCAAGGTCCCCCGGTAGCGGAGACCCTAGACCCCCGGCTTCTTGAGTCAGTGGTGACGGCCTTATTCCCGGCTCGCGCGGAACAAGTTGCCCCACACATGGCCCCCACCACCTCGATACCCACCACCGAGGACAGCCTCCCTCCTCCTGTCACGGAAGGAGAGTTTGGCTCGGCAGTCCGAAGGCTGAGAGCCAAAATTACTGCTCCTGGCCCTGACGGCGTACCTGGCCGCGTCCTGGCGATGGCACTCTCGGTCCTGGAGAGCAGACTGAAGGGAATTTTCAACCGATGCCTGTCCTCAGGCCAATTCCCCTTGCCATGGAAACTGGGTAGGCTGGTGCTACTCCAGAAGCCCTGCAAGCCGGCGAACAGTCCATCGGCCTATCGGCCAATTGTACTTCTTGACGACGCGGGGAAACTCCTCGAGAGAATTATATCCACCCGCGTCGTCAAACACCTCACCGAAGTCGGGCCAAACCTGTCCAACTCCCAATACGGGTTCAGGGAGAACAGGTCCACCGTCGACGCAATCCGCCGGGTAAAGGCGTTCGCTGACGATGGTGTGTCTAGGGGCAGGGTGACAATGGCGGTTTCGCTAGATATAGCAAACGCTTTTAACACCCTGCCCTTCAGCTGCATAGGGGAGGCACTCCTGTACCATCATGTGCCCCTATACCTAAGGAGGATAATAGCGCACTACCTCCACGACAGGCGCATTGTGTGCGTTGACCGCAATGGAGGCGCTCTACGCAGGGTGATGGAGTGCGGTGTTCCACAGGGGTCTGTCCTTGGCCCACTCCTGTGGAACATCGGATTTGACTGGGTGTTGCGTGGAGCGCTCCCAATTGGATTGGACATCGTGTGTTATGCCGACGACACACTCATCTTGGCACAGGCCGATGACTACAATGAGGCAGCCCGTCTTGCCACTGTTGGCACTTCCATCGTAGTCGGCCGGATACAAAGTCTGGGGCTAAAGGTGGCTCTGGACAAGACGGAGGCCCTACTCTTCCATGGGCCCCGGCGCAAGCCACCGTCAGACGCACACCTGACCATCAACGGTGTGCGTATTAAAGTCGCAGCGCACATGCGCTATTTGGGCCTCGAACTCGACTCCAGATGGAGCTTTGACTACCACTTTGGCGGACTTTCCCCAAAGCTGGTCAGTGCAGCCGGGGCATTATCGCGGCTTCTGCCGAATCTGGGTGGCCCCAGCGTAACCTGCCGCAGGCTCTACACTGGGGTCATACGATCTATGGCCCTGTACGGCTCGCCCATCTGGGCAGACACGCTCTCGCCGCGCAACACCGCCTTGCTCCGCAGGGCACAACGCGTGATGGCGATTAAGGTGATACGCGGCTACAGAACGGTCGCAGGCGACGCTGCCACAGCGCTCGCGGGTACCCCACCTTGGGACCTCGACGCCATGGCACTCGCCAAAGTCTATAGGCACAGCGCAGAGGTGCGCGAGCAGGGCATTCGCCCTCCCCCGGAACTTTTACGCCGGTGGAGAGAGAGGGCTGAATTGTCCACTATGAGGACCTGGCGGCGACGGATGGAGAACCCCGTCGCCGGCCTACGGACTTTGGAGGCCATCCACCCCAATTTTGACGGGTGGCTGCGGAGGCGACACGGCGCCCTCACCTTCCGTGCTACGCAGATCCTGACGGGGCACGGCTGCTTCGGCAGTTACCTGGCGAAGATCGGCCGCGAAGCCAACCCTCGCTGCCATCACTGTGCAAGCGACGTGGACGACGCGCAGCACACCCTGAGCTCATGCTCAGCGTGGAGCGAGCAGCGCGCCGCCCTTACCGCGACAATTGGGACAGACCTCTCCCTGCCGGCCGTCATAAGAAAGATTGTCGGCAGAGAGTCGTCGTGGCAGGCGTTCGCCACCTACTGCGAGGAGGTAGTGGCCCTAAAGGAGGCTGCGGAAAGGGTGCGGGAGATCGACCCCGCGGCGGACCCTAACCGCAGACGTAGGCTTGGACGGAGGAGGCGCCTTCACGGGCAGCGCCAACCGCCCTAGCTAGGGACGTGGAGTGGTGGAGGGGGGCTCCACCACTCGCTTCAAACACGCCCCGCTGTCGGCCGAAAAGTACCACATACCCATGGTACTTTTCCCCAAGTTGAGTCTGAAAAGACGTCCACAGTGCGCGACCTGAGATGTGTGCGATAAGCTTCCTCGGTCGCGCCGCGCTATTGTGGGTTGATGGGTATCGTCAGTTTTTAGTGGGTATGCCGGCTCTTTACACCGGTGACTCCCACATAACCCAGGGGGCAAGCCCCCCCGTCTCTCCCTGGGTATCCATAAAGGATTTTCTGACGTTAAAAAAAAAAAAAAAAAAAAAAAAAAAAAAAAAAAAAAAAAAAAAAAAAAAAGGTTCGCGAACCTGTGCAGCGACGAGGAGATTGAGAGACTCGTGGAGGCTGCACAGAGGAGCTGGGAGCGCTGCCGCATGCCCCCGCCGGGCGAACGACCCGACGACCCCGCCCTGAGCCTACTGAAGGCACGGGCCCTCGACGACATCGCGGTGGTCACGAGAGTGGCCATGCGCTCGAAGAACCTCAAGGGCACATTCGTCCGTGCTCTGAGGGAGAGCGCAGACCGCCTCGAGGACACCGTGGTGGCGCTGCACGAGCGGTCAGCGTCGTCAGAAGTTAAGAGGCTCCAGGCAGAGAACAGCCGCCTCAGGAGCGACTTGTCACTCCAGAGCGCACAGATCGACGCGCTGCGCTCGGAGTGCAAGGTACTGGAGCAGAGGGTCGACCAGCTGACCGCCGCGGTGGCCGCTGTACCGGAGCCCAGCAGCCAGTGTGCGTGCGGCGGCAGGGCCGCAGCGAACGCCACCGTAGAAGAGGATCTCCCGCCAGTGGACCTACGGGAGAGACCGGAGCCAGCCAGAGGCGAGACGCGCGATGAAGAGGACGCGCGGATATTTCGGGTCGTGGAGCGCTTCCTGGAAGCGCGAGCGGAGGTGGACAGGGCGGCGAGAGCCACCACCACCGCCGCTCCCCTCACCCAGCAGGCGACAGCGGAGCATGCCCCACCCGCTCCCTCCGAACAGACGACGGCAGGCGACGACGGCTTCACGCTCGTCCAAAGGAAGAGGGCCAAGAAGAAGCCCCCCTCTGCCTCGACACCGATGACGACCGCGCCGAGTGCTGCACCCGCGCGATCCGCGCAGGTAAGAACCTACGCCAGCGCCACACGCGATACAACGCGGCCGGCGCAAGCCTCAGCGCAGCCTTCCCCTGGGGCTGTAGGCGGAAGGAAGAAGAAGAGGCGGAGGCGGAAGAGGAAGGCGGGTGCCCGGATCCGGGTGCCGACCACTGCGGCCATAGCGGTGGTGCTCTCGCCCGAGGCGGAGCGGCGTGGGGAAACCTACTTGTCCGTCCTGACCCGGGCGAGAGCAGCCACCGCGGGAGACTCCGACATACCGGAGCTCCGGATCAAGCCGTCGATGGCAGGGGCGCGCGTCCTCACGATCGCGGGCCCAGATCGCGTGGAGAAGGCTGACGTCTTCGCCGCTCGCCTCCAGGAGGTGATCGGCGAAGACGCCGTCGTCACCAGACCGGTCAAGACGGGGGAGCTCCGTTTGACCGGTCTGGATGACACAATCACCGGGGAGGACATCCGGGGGGCGATCGCTCGTGCTGGATGTGTCCCTGGTGATATGGTCCGCGTCGGTATCATTCGCCGCGGCCGGTGGGGCTCGGGATCCGTAAGGGTCACCTGCCCTGCGGCTGCGGCGAGGGATATCGGCAAGGGCGGCCGGCTTTCCGTTGGGTGGAGCACTGTCCGCGTTTCCGTGGCAGAAAGCCGCCCAATGATGTGCCACCGCTGTCTTGGTGTGGGGCACACCAAGCAGCTGTGCCCGTCGGCAGTCGACCGCAGCGACGTTTGTCTTCGCTGCGGTCGACCGGGCCACAAGGCCGCCGAGTGCTCGGCTGCGCCTCACTGTGCGCCGTGTGGCGACGCCGGTTTACCGGCCAACCACATGGCGGGCAGTAAAAGCTGCTTACAGCAGCTGAGGCGCGGCACGCGAGGTAGACCTCTTGGTGGTGGGGGGGGTGGCGACGGCCCTAGGCCGCCCCCACTTGCCCCTGCCGCTGACAGGTCACGGGAGGCGAAGCGCCCTGCCTCGACCCTTTTGGGACGAGGTGGGGTGCCGTCGGGGCGGTCCGCTCAGAGGTCTTTACAACCTCGGAGCGGACCGTCTCGACGGGCGGACTAACGTCCGCCTCCGCCAAGTAGAGGCCAGCGGGTGCTGATGGGGATCAGTACCTGCATTGCACGGCCTCTGCGATGAGGGATACTCCCCATGTTTCGTGAGTATCCCATACCACCTCGTGGAAGAGCCCGCCAAGGGCTCGCTGCGACGCTGCTGTGGCGAATGCGATGAGCACCCCATGGCAGCGCCAATTGCAGCGTGTCGAAACACGCAGGGGTTTAGTGGGTAGGACGGGCACCGTTGCCCGGGAGTCCCACATACCCCTTCCCGGTTTCCCCGAACCGGGAAGGAAATGCGTCAATGCATTCCCCTGCGACAAAAAAAAAAAAAAAAAAAAAAAAAAAAAAGGTTAGGTTAGGTTAGGTTAGGTTAGGTTAGGTTAGGTTAGGTTAGGTTAGGTTAGGTTAGGTTAGGTTAGGTTAGGTTAGGTTTTCCGTGTGCGGTTTCCAGTCTGCCATCGGACGCGTCCCCCGGGTTGCGGATAGGGGAACGCCCTCCAGATATGGGGGGTACCGGCTGCGGCCGGCGCGGACAATACTGGAAGTGTGGCTGCCTGGTCTCTTTGAGGGCGGGCATTGCACAGCCACACAAACCCGTAAGCCTTCACACTTTTGTGGGGGTCGGGGGCTCGGCGCACTGAGCGTCGGGCTGCGAGGAAGAAAACCTCTATAAAAAATCACCCTGGTGGGGCCCTCCTTGTGGGGGCCGGTGGAGCTTCGGCTCGGTGGATGGCGGCCTAGTTGGCCGCGGTCCGTTTTGTCGGACGGTGTTGGGAGCGTTTTCGCTCGTGGTGCTATTGCGCCTTTGTGGTAGAAAAGGCTCTTTTTAGGGCCAGCGGACTTTTGTCGCGGTATGGTGGGTCTCCAAGGCCCACGGAACTTTTTGTTCTTCGACGTGGGGTGCTTCCACACTCCATCACGTCGTCTCTGGGGCTTGCCTTAACTGGCCGGTCCCGACGGAGCTTACCTTAATTGGTCGGCTCAGTGGCCACCTTCGGGTGGCGTGGTATGGCGGGCCTTCAAGGCCCGCGGTGCGGCGAGTTCGGCTGCTGCGGTGTCGTAGTAGTCGGACAGGCTTCGGCCATCGTCGGACAACCTGTAAACCCTCGTCGTTGTCGTGGTCATGTCTCGCGGACGGCGTAGGGAGCAGGGGGCTTGCCTTAACCGGCCGGCCCAAGACGAGACAACGTCTATAAAAAACCCCAAAGGCCTGTCGTTGGGGAACGTGGCGACGGGTCGCCTTATTTATAAGGTGGTGGGCTGGGTAAGTCCACCAGCTAGCGCCAACCCTGAGGACCGCCCGACCCTCAGGTGTATTAGGGTTACCCCGGTGCAGGGGGCACCGCCGGGGTGGACTTTTTATTTCCCCCATACTCGTGGGAATCATATGGCAGGTTCTAATATTCGTTTCTCAAAAAATACATTGACGAGGAGCTCCGGCTCGGAGGAAAGGTTGAGTAGGTGGGCCTCAGCGGCAAGCGTCGCTGAGAGCGTCAAAACAAGAAGCAGGCACAATTCGTGCGCGTCGACCGACAGGGAGACGCTGGGTAGTGGACTTGTGTCCGCTAAGAAATCATCGGCCAAACGGCCAAGACAAGAGGAGTCGTACTCATCGGACTCCAGTGAGTTTAGTGCTTCTTCGGAGCAGGTTAATGAGAAGGGTCGTAGTCGCGGTCGGCCTCCAACGACGCATGAATACGTAGGCTGGGCCAACGCAAAGGCCCAATACAAGAAAGCCTGCGAGTTGGAGGAGGAGGTTGACCTCGAGACTAAGGTGAGCGGGTTGCTCAAAAAGGCAGATTCTGCTACTGCCAACCTGGGCGCCCTTCCTCCCTTAGAAGATGCAAAGGCCGAAGAAATGTCGGCGGACAGCCTCGCACGTAGTGCGCGGCTTTACATGGATGTTGTCTCGACCGCTATCGGGAAGTCTAAGAACGTCAAAGGCACAATGCAGCGAGACGTCAAGAATGCTAACTTGTCGCTAGGTCGGATCGTGGAAACACTCAGCATGCGCACGTCGACTGAGGAAACGCGCAGGCTGCTTGCCGAAAACAAACGCATGCAGCAGGAGATAGACTCCCTCCGCAAGGCAGTGGAGGGACTCCAGAAGACAGTTGCCCAACTGGGCTCTCAAGCGCCTGTGGTCTCTTTGCCCAGGTTGCCAATGGCTGAAACTCCAACAGTGGAGGTCATGGAGACGGAGGTATCTTTGCCCGCTCCTGAGGTCGTCCCGTCATCTACTGACTTTCGGTCTAAGACGGCTCCCAAGCCCTCTATTGTTTCGCCCGAGGATGCCCCCCTTCCCGACGGGAATTCGTTCCGCGCCTTACTCCGGGAAGTGGGGAAAATGATCGACTCGAAGTTCGCCACGTATGAGGAGAGCAGACGCACGCCGGATCGGCCGCGCCCTCCTCTTGCGCATGAAGTGCGAGCTGCTGCTGCTGCGGCTGCCGTTGCCGCCCCTTCTGCTGCTTCTGCAGCCCCACCAGCAGCTGCGCCGAAACCTGCGCCTAGAAAGACTAATAGCGTGAAAGCCCCGCAATCCAAAGCGGGCGTTGGCCCCGGCAAGGGTAAGTCCAACCAGAAGGCTCAGGCCTCTAAGCCTGCGGCTGTCTCCCAGCCTGTCCCGTCCACATCGTCGGCCTCGTCCAAGCCTGGACCCGACGCAGACGGCTGGGTGACAGTCGTGAAGAAGAATAAGGGCAAGAAAGCCGCCCAAAACAGCAGCGTGTCCAATGCCCAGTCCCAACCTCAAAAGGGAGCTGCGGCTGATAAACCGAAAAAGAAGCGGGCCCCTAGGTTGCGCGCCCCTCGCTCCGCGGCAGTGGTCCTTAGCCTAAGCCCCGAAAACATACAGGCCGGGGCTAGCTATGCCGATGTCCTGACCAAGGCCAGGTTGGGCATCGAGAGCGAGAAGGATGCGCTGGGCCTCCCGCCCCTCAAAATCAGGGAAACTGCTACGGGGGCCCGCATTTTACATGTTGTCGGCGATGATAAAGGCGCCAAGGCGGACCTTCTGGCCGCCAAGATTAAAGAGATCCTCGGCCCGAGCGTCCAGGTCACGAGACCGACAAAAACAGTCGATCTTCGTCTCACCGGCCTGGACGACTCGATCACAAAGGACGACGTGGTGCAGGCGATCTGCCACCAGGGCAATTGCCTGACAGACCAGGTCCGTGTCGGGGACATCCGTCGCGGACCGGGTGGAATGGGCTCCGCTTGGGTCCGCTGCCCTGTGGTGGCGGGTAAAACCCTTGCGGATGCAAAGAGGTTGCTGGTGGGCTGGAGCGCTGCCCAGGTCCGCCTCCTAGACATACAGCCCCTCAAATGCTATAAATGCCTTGAGGCGGGCCATACCAAGCAACGCTGCCCATCGACGGTCGACCGAAGTGACTTGTGTTTTCGGTGCGGCAAGCCGGATCACAAGTCGGCGGCCTGCACCGCTGTTGCCCACTGCCCCATCTGTGCAGAGGCAAAACGCCCTGCACAGCACTCCATGATGGGGAAGAATTGCGGCTCGCGCAACATCAAAAAGAAGGGCAAAGTCCCCGCCAAGGCTGCGGGTGATAGAGTCTCGGGCGCTGCTCCGCCTCCGGCGAGCTCGCAGCAGGTGGCCATGGAACACTAATGGACCTTGGCCGCCCAGTCAACTTCTTGTTGGGAAATCTCAACCACTGCTCGGGGGCTCAGGATCTGTTTATCCAGTCCTCGAGACAGTGGTCGATTGATGTTAGTGTGGCCTCAGAACCATATTTTGCCATCACAAGTCCATACTGGGCCGCGGATAACTCCAGTGCCGTGGCTGTCGTGGGCTCGTGTGGTGCAGGCGCACAGCCTTTTTCCCTGTTGTACAAAGGATATGGTCTGGTCTCAGCATTGTGGGGTGACCTCGTTATTGTTGGGGGGTATTTCTCCCCCAACAAGACCCTGGCCGACTTTGAGGAGTTCCTCCGGGAAGCTACCATTGTCGTTCGTCGTGCTCAGCCACGTCCAGTCATTTTCATGGGCGACCTCAACGCAAAGGCTACTGCCTGGGGCTCACCGAGGACTGACACTCGGGGAGAACTGCTGATGGAATGGGCCACCATGGTCGGACTCGTTGTCCTCAATCGTGGCACCGAATACACGTGTGTGAGGCAGCAGGGTGGGTCTATAGTGGATGTCACGTTCGCTAGCCCTGCTGTCGCCGCACGAGTGCACGATTGGCGTGTTATCGTGGACGAGGAAACGCTGTCCGACCATAGGTATATCCGGTTCAGTGTCTCCCCTCAACACCATGTCATCCACCCACCCCGTAACAGGGGTGGCTTGCACAAGTTCCCGAGGTGGGCTCAGGCAAAGCTGGATCGGGACCTGGCCATTGAGGCGGCAATCGTGGAGGTCATTAACATCCGGCCCACGATGGGGGAGGTCGACGAAGAGGCAACTCAGCTCGGCGAAGCCTTAACGCGCATCAGCGATTCGGCGATGCCTCGAGCCACACGTCGGCCCCCCAAGAAGGAGGTTTACTGGTGGTGTCCCGAGGTTGCAGCTTTACGCGCAGACTGCACCACAAAACGCCGCGCCCTAACGCGCTATAGACGGCGTCGTACAGGCCGAGATCCGGCGACCGATGCGGTCATGCAGCAGGAGGTGAGCGAGGCTCGCAAAATCCTCCAGATTGCGATTAGCAGGGCAAAAACATCCGCCCGCGAGCGCATGCTGGAGGAAATAGACGGGGATCCCTGGGGCAGGCCCTATAAAATGGTCCGAGACAAACTGTCCAAAGGCCCCCCGGCTATCGAATTGCTGCAGCCCTCCCTCCTGCGCGAGGTGATCTCGGAACTGTTTCCGGAGAGAGAGGAGTTCGTCCCGCCAATGCGTGCGTCCCGCCAACAACGGGACAGCGACGACGACCACCAGTCGTCTCCCCCTCCTACCACCACTGACGGGGAGTTCGACGCGGCAGTGACGAAGCTGCGGACCAAATCCACGGCTCCGGGTCCCGACGGTGTTTCTGGCCGAATTCTGGCAATCTCCCTCGGGTCCCTCGAGAGCCACGTCCGTGGGCTCTTCGACGCTTGTTTTGCGGCTTGCAAATTCCCGGCTCCCTGGAAGGTGGGGCGACTCGTCCTGCTCCAGAAGCCGAACAAGCCGCCAAATTTGCCTTCTGCCTACCGCCCGATTGTGCTTTTGGCGGAGGTAGGGAAGCTGTTTGAGCGCATCGTCGCTGGGCGGATCACCCGCCACCTGAATGCGGAGGGTCCGAATTTGTCGCCGGCTCAGTACGGCTTTCGCGAGGCCCGATCCACTGTCGACGCTATCATGAGCGTCAGGGCTGTCGCGGAGGAGGAGACCGCTAGGGGCAGGGTTGTTCTCGCGGTGTCATTAGACATCGCCAACGCGTTCAACACCCTGCCCTTCAGCGTGATAGACGAGGGCCTCAGGTACCATAACATCCCAGAGTACCTGAGGCGCCTCATTGGCGATTACCTGCGCGGTCGGCGCATTCAGTGTGTCGACCGCGACGGGAATCTCGTCGAGAAGGGGATGTCGTGCGGCGTTCCGCAGGGTTCGGTGCTTGGGCCGACCCTGTGGAACATAGGATATGACTTTGTCCTACGGGGAGCACTATTGCCGGGCCTGAGTGTTGTGTGTTATGCGGACGACACTCTGGTCCTGGCCAGAGCGGCCGATTTTAGGGCCGCGATACGCCTGGCCACTGTTGGCGCGGGTCAAGTAGTGCGACGTATAGAAAGTTTGGGTCTGAAAGTCGCGGTGGAAAAGACGGAGGCAATATTCTTTTGTGGCCCCCGCCGAAGACCACCAGCTGGAGCGCATCTATTTATAAACAGGGTGCGCGTTGAGATTAGCTCTCATATGCGCTATTTGGGATTAGTTTTGGACTCACGGTGGTCGTTTGACGAACACTTCCGCCGTTTGAGTCCAAAACTGATGCAAGCGGCCGGGGCTCTCAGCCGGCTCCTGCCCAATGTTAGCGGCCCTAACGCGACCTGCCGGCGCCTGTTTACCGGGGTGGTGCGGTCGATGGCCTTGTACGGTGCTCCGGTGTGGGCGGAGACCCTGTCGCCACGTAATACGGCCCTGCTGCGACGCTCGCAGCGGGTCATGGCGGTCAGGGTCATACGCGGGTACTGCACCGTCTCGTACGAGGCCGCGTGCTTGCTAGCCGGGACCCCACCCTGGGACCTGGACGCCTTAGCGTTGGCGGACGTTTATAGGCGCAGTGCGGCTGTCCGCGCTGAAGGTTTGCGTCCAGCGCCGGAGCTCATTCGGCGCTGGAGGGAGAGGGCCCAACGCATTGTTATGCGAAAGTGGCGGGTTAGGCTGCAGTCGCCCTCGGCGGGCCACTGGACCGTTACGGGAATCCTGCCGCACATGGCGGAATGGGTTGCCCGACGGCACGGCTCTTTGTCCTTCCGGCTTGTGCAGGTATTGACGAACCATGGATGCTTCGGCCAGTATCTGCACAGGCTCGGGAGGGAGCCGGGCCCTCGCTGCAACGAGTGCGGGGGAGATGAGGACACGGCGCAGCATACGCTCGCGTCGTGTGTCAAGTGGGCGCCACAACGCCGCGCCCTCATCTCCAGAATTGGTGGTGACCTCTCACTGCCGACCGTGATTCAGAACATGGTCGGCAGCGCGACGTCGTGGGACGTTGTTGCCTCCTTCTGCGAACAAGTCATGCTCGCGAAGGAGGCAGCGGAACGGGAGCGCGAGGCTATGCCAGACGCTGACCCGAACCGCAGGCGACGACAGGGCAGGAGGCGCCGGCTGTATGGCCAGCTCAACCAGCCTTAGTCAGGGGCGGTGGGTGATGGGATAGGGCCCCATCACTCACCATACACTCAGCCCCCAGCGCGTGAGGGATGTCCATCGTGTCCCGGGGACATCTCTCGGAGGAGTAGAGGTCGGCGACGACCGATGCCGGTGCACCACGCGAACGTCTACTTTGTTCCTCGCGTGGTGCATCTTTCTTATGGCATGAGCGCTTCCGGGATACTGTTGGTTTTTTAGTCGGTACACTGCGGTCTCTTAGGCAGGACTCCGACATAACCTCGACGTGGCCCCTTATCACGTCGGGGTACGTATAAAACGTTTTTCCAACATTAAAAAAAAAAAAAAAAAAAAAAAAGGTTAGGTTAGGTTTCCGTGTGCGGTTTCCAGTCTGCCATCGGACGCGTCCCCCGGGTTGCGGATAGGGGAACGCCCTCCAGATATGGGGGGTACCGGCTGCGGCCGGCGCGGACAATACTGGAAGTGTGGCTGCCTGGTCTTTTTAAGGGCGGGCATTGCACGGCCACACAATCCCGTAGCCCTCACGTTTTCGTGGGGGTCGGGGGCTCGGCGCATTGCACTCAGCGCTGGGTCGCGAGGAAGAAAACCTCTCTAAAAAATTACCCTTTGGTGGCCCCAGTCGGGGCAGTGGACCTTCGGGTCGTGGGTTGGCGGCCTTCAAGGTCGCGGAGAGTGTGGCTGCTCGCTCTGTTCTGTCAGGGCGGGCATTGCACGGTCACACTAGCCCGTTGCCCTCACGGGTCGGGGGCCCGGCGCACTGAGCGTTGGGCTGCGAGGAAGAAAACCTCAATAAAAAATTACACTTTCGGTGGTCAGACTTCGGTCAGCCAACGGCTTTTGCCGCCACCGACCTAAGCCTAAGTTTCCCAGGGCGGCGATAGGCTGAGTGGCCGGGGGGAGCCCGGTCCCGAGCCCTGGACCTTTTATTTTCCTTTTTATTTCTCTATCTTTTGGTTTTCTTTTCTATTTTGTTTTGTTTATTTATTTCTTATTCTTCTTTTCTTGTTTCTTTTTAGTTTTGTTTTTGTTTTTGATGTTGAGTTTCGGGAGTTGTAACCAAAATGAATAGCGCGCATAGTCAAGACATACTACCCCAGGAGGGTACCGGCCGCCCCGCGGTCGGAGAATCCCTCCCCGGGCCTTCTGGCTCGGGCAGCCCCACCGTTTCTGGGGGGGGCAACTATCGCGTCGGGGGCGCCTCTGGGCGTCACCGTTTGGCAGGAGTGGAGGAAGTTAGGAGCCGGGACAGCAGCGTAGGCTGCGACTCGGAGGTGGAAGAGGAGATGTCTAGAAGTTGTAGTGGACTGGACAGCGATGACACGCTGTTCTCAGACTCGGAGCGGATGATTGGTGGACGACTGCTTCGGAGCGGAAGTCGGAAGCGGCTACCAGCGGAACCCCCCAGCGTTAGAGAGGGACTGCCGGAGGCCAAAGTTGTGCTCAAGAGGATAGACTGCCCTAGAGCGAAGAGAGACAGTGCGACGCCACCGGCCACGACGTCATCGTCACCGTTGCCGAAGGCGCCTGGATACGTCACCGTTCGACGCCGATCGTCGGAGGAAAGGGAAGCTGTGTTAGGAGGTGGCTTTTTGGCCACTCTGGACTCCGACGAGGAAATCGCCAAGTTGGCGAAAAATGCGAGCGATTCCTGGGCTCGCTGTCGAATGCCGCCACCCGGCGAACGACCAACAGACCCGCCTCTAGGACTGCTGAAGTGCCGCGTGATGGACGACCTGGCAGTTATTGGTCGCATAGCTGTCAGGTCTAAGAACCTGAAGGGCACGTGGGTGCGAGACTTGAAGGCGGCCGCCAGCCGGATCGAGGACACGCTTGACGCCATGTATGAGAGGACGGCCACAGCGGAAGTCAAGCGATTGCAGGCGGAGAGCAACAGAATGAACGGCGAGATGGACCTGATGCGTGCGCAGATGGATGCCTTGCGTGGGGAGTGCAACGGGCTGCGTGAGGAGTGCCAGGGGCTACAGCGGCGGCTTGAGGCTGCCCTCATGCCCGCACCTCCGCCCCCGCCCGTCCAACCAGAAGAACCAGCAGCTAGGGTCGATAGCTGCGTCGAGATGGAGGAGCTTCCCGCAGTGTGTGTGAGCGAAGGCAGGCCTGGTCCGGACCTAGATCGAGATGTGGAGGATGCGCGCCTCATGCGTCTTTTTGGGCGCGTGTTGGATGCGCGCCTCGGACAGGAACGGACAGCCGAACTGCGACCAACGAAGAAGACGGCACCACATGCCCCTGTCGACGAGGTTGTGATGGAGCAAGGTGGCTTCACCCTCGTCGGCAAGAAGAGGAAACGGAGAGGCCAGGGTAGCACCAAACCCGCCCCGTTAGACCAGCCAGTCGCCACAGGCACGACGCCTAAGCCGCCCCAGCCTGCCCCGAGGCGGGCGCAACAAGGTGCAGTCAGAAAGACGTACGCCAGCGCTGCCAAAACTCCCGCGCAGCAGCAGGCGCAAGCCCCAGTGACGCAGCCGCGTCCGTCTGGAGGCAGCAAGAAGAAGAGGAGGAGAAAGCGTCGCAAGCGTGCCCAACTGCGAGTACCGACTCTTGCTGCCGTCTCCCTGGCTCTCTCGCCTGAGGCCGTAGAGCGCGGCGTGACCTACGTGGACGCGCTGACCCGGGCGAGAGATGCCACGAAGGACGACCCGGACCGCCCAACCATCCGGATGCGGCACACGATGGCGGGGGCCCGCCTTCTGAAGGTTTTGGGCCCAGATAGTGCGGCCAGGGCCGACCTCCTCGCCGAGCGCCTCCGTGGGGTGCTCGGCGACGACGTCAGGGTGTCCGTCCCGGTCAAGTGCGCCGATCTGCGCGTGACCGGGCTGGACGACTCCGTGCAGGTGGACGAGGTTCGGGCGGCGGTCGCTCGCGCCGGACAGTGTCCCCTGGACCGGGTCCGCGCTGGTGAGATTCGCCGCGGCCGGTGGGGCTCGGGATCCGTAAGGGTCACGTGTCCTGCGGCTGCGGCGAAGCTCATCAGCAAAGACGGCCAGCTCATCGTGGGTTGGTGCTCCGTGCGCGTTGTCGTGCTGGAGCAACGACCCATGATGTGCTACCGCTGCTTGGGTGTGGGGCACACCAAGCCGCAGTGCCCGTCGGCAACTGACCGCAGTGGAGCGTGCTTCCGCTGCGGCCAGCCGGGCCACAAGGCCGTCGAGTGCTCGGCGCCGCTTCACTGCCCCCCATGTGCCGAGGCCGGTTTACCGGCTGACCACATGGTGGGCAGTAAAAGTTGCTTACAGCAACTGAAGCGACGCACGCGAGGCAGAACCCTCGCTGGCAGGGGTGGCGGCGGCGGCGGCCCTAGGCCGTCCTCTGCCGCCCCCCCTGTCACCGATGGATCGCGGGAGGCGAGGCCCCGCCCAACACCGTCCTTATTAGGACGATGATGGGGGGGGCCGTCGGGGCGGGT
The DNA here is from genome assembly GCA_943193645.1 of Acentria ephemerella. Classification (NCBI taxonomy): domain Eukaryota; kingdom Metazoa; phylum Arthropoda; class Insecta; order Lepidoptera; family Crambidae; genus Acentria; species Acentria ephemerella. Next base: position 83,109 of record OW971886.1, on the reverse strand, counting down.
TACTTCGGGGCTTTTTACACCCTGAAGTCTCCCGTCCCGGCGGGCGGGCTGGTCGGGAGTTTTCTCCTATGCCAGTCTACCATCGCCGAGTAGGGGCCAGCGGGTACTCAAGGGGAACGGTACCTGCATTGCACGGTCTCTGCGACGAGGGATACTCCTCTTGTTTCGAGAGTATCCCATCCCACCTCGTGGAAGAGCCTGCCAAAGGCTCGCTGCGACGCTGCTGTGGTGAATGCGATAAGTACCCCATGGCAGCGCCAATTGCAGTGTGTCGGAACAACGCAGGGGTTTAGTGGGTAGGACGGGCACCGTTGCCCGGGAGTCCCACATACCCCTTCCCGGTTTCCCCGAACCGGGAGGGAAATGCGTCAATGCATTCCCCTGCGCCAAAAAAAAAAAAAAAAAAAAAAAAAAAAAAAAAAAAAAAAAAAAAAAAGGTTAGGTTAGGTTGGGGTACTAGGTCAGAGAACCTCCTCGCGTGTCGGTTGCATTGGGGGGATCGCCAGTCGCGTTCGATGCTATTGCATCTGGCGCGAACGGTGGGTCTCACAATGTGATTGGCCGGTGTACCCTGGGCACTTACGTGGTCATGTCCTTTTCAGGATATTGCTACCTATTTGGCTAATACTCTGACACCGTGTGGCTGCCTGGTCTTTTTAAGGGCGGGCATTGCACGGCCACACAAACCCGTAGCCCTGCACATTTTTGTGGGGGTCGGGGGCTCGGTGCATTGCACTTAGCGCTGGGTCGCGAGGAAGAAAACCTCTCTAAAAAATCACCCAGTGGTGGCCCCCCTTGGGGGGCAGCGGAGCTTCGGCTCGTGGTATGGCGGGCCTTCAAGGCCCGCGGTCCGCCTTCTACGGTGGACGAGTGGGGAGCGAAAGCTCATGGCGCCTCGTCGCCTTTTGACGAAGGCTCTTCTTAGGGCCGGCGGATCTTTTTGATCGGTGGATTTGGCTGCCTTCAAGGTGGCGGGCCGTTCAGCGGCCAGTGTTGGGCGGAATTGTCACAGGTTGTTTGGTGGGTACCGTGGCTATGGGTCAAGTGTTTCGTTGGGCTTGGCTCATGCACGGTACACATTAGGCAGGGCGGAGGAGTTGCGGCTATGCGCGGGGTATGTTTTGGCCCCGCGTATGCGTAATCTTCTTCGCGCCTGTGTCAAGGCCAGCGGACCTTCGGGTCGTAGTTTGGGGCTTGGTAGAGCCCGCGCCGTAGTCCGTGCCGTGGGCACACGTGGTGGTGTCCGTGCAACCCGACCCGGTCTTTGGGAACGCAGGGCTGGTTGCCGCGGAGGCCTCGCCAACCTCTGCGGGGGGTGTCTTCCAGCCCGTAAGTCTAACCTCATTCCGGCGTCACCGTAAGTCGCGGCCCAGACGGGTGTGCGGCGTTTTGTCTGCGGCGGGAAGTTGTCCGGTGGGACGTAGGATGGGCGGCCTTCAAGGCTGCGGGTCGCTTCAGGCGGCCGTCTTCGGCGACGGTGTTGTTGGCGCCGGGCGGGCTGAAGCCCCTTGTGTCCCCGCAACAGCAGCACCTTAGCCCGTGGCGGCGGAGTTTTCTCCGCCGGCCACACCCAAAGGGTCCTTTTCAGGACCAGCGGACCCTCCCTCTTGGGTGGGTCGTGGCTTGCGGGCCTTCAAGGTTCGCGGGGGACGGCGGTAGGGGTGGGAACCCTGCCGTATCCAACGTCTCCAGAGATGGGGAGGAAAGCCTGCGGGCGAGTACTCCATCCCTCCGGGGAGTGGTGGAGGCCGATTTCGGCCGTGCTGCGGGGCGGATGCGGACGTCTGCGATGAGCTCCCCGCGTCCGTCCTCGTATGCAGCCTCCTGTCTGGGGAAGCGACGGTTTTTAGTGGGTAGGGCCCCCACTCTGGGGGAGGAGTCCCACATAACCCCGGTGCTTCCCAAAAGTGCCGGGGTATGCGTAACGCATTTTCCGTCGTTAAAAAAAAAAAAAAAAAAAAAAAAAAAAAAAAAAAAAAAAAAAAAGGTTAGGTTAGGTTAGGTTAGGTTGGGGTGGGGTACTAGGTCAGAGAACCTCCTCGCATGTCGGTTGCATTGGGGGGATCGCCAGTCGCGTTCGATGCTATTGCATCTGGCGCGAACGGTGGGTCTCACAATGTGATTGGCTGGTGTACCCCGGGCACTTACGTGGTCATGTCCTTTTCAGGACATTGCTACGTATTTGGCTAATACTCTGACACCGTGTGGCTGCCTGGTCTTTTTAAGGGCGGGCATTGCACGGCCACACAAACCCGTAGCCCTGCACGTTTTCGTGGGGGTCGGGGACTCGGCGCATTGCACTTAGCGCTGGGTCGCGAGGAAGAAAACCTCTCTAAAAAATTACCCAGTGGTGGCCCCCCTCGGGGGGCAGCGGAGCTTCGGCTCGTGGGTTGGCGGGCCTTCAAGGCCCGCGGTCCGCCTTCTACGGTGGACGAGTGGGGAGCGGATCTTCGCTCGTGGCGCTTCGTCGCCTTTTGACGAAGGCTCTTTTTAGGGCCGGCGGATCTTTTTGATCGGTGGATTTGGCTGCCTTCAAGGTGGCGGGCCGTTCAGCGGCCAGTGTTGGGCGGAATTGTCACAGGTTGTCTGGTGGGTACCGTGGCTATGGGTCAAGTGTTTCGTTGGGCTTGGCTCATGCACGGTACACATTAGGCAGGGCGGAGGAGTTGCGGCTATGCGCGGGGTATGTTTTGGCCCCGCGTATGCGTAATCTTCTTCGCGCCTGTGGCAAGGCCAGCGGACCTTCGGGTCGTAGTTTGGGGCTTAGTAGAGCCCGCGTCGCAGTCCGTGCCGTGGGCACACGTGGTGGTGTCCGTGCAACCCGACCCGGTCTTTGGGAACGCAGGGCTGGTTGCCGCGGAGGCTTCGTCAACCTCTGCGGGGGGTGTCTTCCAGCCCGTAAGTCTAACCTCATTCCGGCGTCACAGTAAGTCGCGGCCCAGACGGGTGTGCGGCGTTTTGTCTGCGGCGGGAAGTTGTCCGGTGGGACGTAGGATGGGCGGCCTTCAAGGCTGCGGGTTGCTTCAGGCGGCCGTCTTCGGCGACGGTGTTGTTGGCGCCGGGCGGGCTGAAGCCCCTTGTGTCCCCGCAACAGCAGCACCTTAGCCCGTGGCGGCGGAGTTTTCTCCGCCGGCCACACCCAAACGGTCCTTTTCAGGACCAGCGGACCCTCCCTCTTGGGTGGGTCGTGGCTTGCGGGCCTTCAAGGTTCGCGGGGGACGGCGGTAGGGGTGGGAACCCTGCCGTATCTAACGTCCCCAGAGATGGGGAGGAAAGCCTGCGGGCGAGTACTCCATCCCTCCGGGGAGTGGTGGAGGCCGATTTCGGCCGTGCTGCGGGGCGGATGCGGACGTCTGCGATGAGCTCCCCGCGTCCGTCCTCGTATGCAGCCTCCTGTCTGGGGAAGCGACGGTTTTTAGTGGGTAGGGCCCCCACTCTGGGGGAGGAGTCCCACATAACCCCGGTGCTTCCCAAAAGTGCCGGGGTATGCGTAACGCATTTTCCGTCGTTAAAAAAAAAAAAAAAAAAAAAAAAAAAGGTTAGGTTGGGGTACTAGGTGGGGTACTAGGTCAGAGAACCTCCTCGCATGTCGGTTGCATTGGGGGGATCGCCAGTCGCGTTCGATGCTATTGCATCTGGCGCGAACGGTGGGTCTCACAATGTGATTGGCTGGTGTACCCCGGGCACTTACGTGGTCATGTCCTTTTCAGGACATTGCTACGTATTTGGCTAATACTCTGACACCGTGTGGCTGCCTGGTCTTTTTAAGGGCGGGCATTGCACGGCCACACAAACCCGTAGCCCTGCACGTTTTCGTGGGGGTCGGGGACTCGGCGCATTGCACTTAGCGCTGGGTCGCGAGGAAGAAAACCTCTCTAAAAAATTACCCTTTGGTGGCCCCAGTTGGGGCAGCGGACCTTCGGGTCGGGGTATGGCGGGCCTTCAAGGCCCGCGGTCTGTTGTGGTGTTTTTGCCATTTTGTTATGGTTTTGAGGTGGTTTTCTGCGCCTTTTGCACAGAATCATTGCGTGTGTGAGCATTCACTGCTCTCACTATTTTGGCGGCTTGCCTTAACTGGCTGTCCGCGATGGAGCTTGCCTTAACCGGCCGGCTCAGCGGCCACCTTCGGGTGGCGTGGTATGGCGGACCTTCAAGGTCCGCGTGCGCGGCGGGTCTGGCGGCTGTGGTTTTGCAGTCGCTGGGTGGGCTTCGGCTCCCCGTCGGGCAACCTGTTACCCCGTGTGGACCAGGGGGGCTTGCCTTAATTGGCCGGCCCTGAGTGGAGACAACCACAATAAAAAACCCCAAAGACCTGTCGTTGGGCAACGCGGCGACGGGTCGCCTTATTTTTAAGGTGGTGGGCTGGGCAAGTCCACCAGCGAGCGCCAACCCTGAGTACCGCCCGACCCTCAGGTGTATTAGGGTTACCCCGGTACAGGGGGCACTGCCGGGGTGGACTTTTTATTTCCCCCACACTCGTGGGAATCATATGGATTTGTTCAAGAAAAATAATTTAAAAACAAAAGACGTTGGTAAGGAGTTGGATGTAAGGAAGGAGTTAGTTGTAAGATTGGAAAGAGTACGTTCGGAGGAGGATTTGTCGGATTCATCCGTCAATACGCTGGTGAGCGTTTCCTCAAGAGATGACACCCCAGGCAGCACAGACAAGCAGCAGATGGGTAGATTGTGGAGAAAGAGAAGGATTAGTGACGAGGAGGAGGAAAATGATGGTCATTCATCACGTACCCCAAAGATCATAGCCTCCAGTTCTGGTAGAGGAAGGGGTCGCCCCAAAACAACTGGGGAATACGCTGGGCTTGCTAAGGCCAAAGCCGACTACGTAAAGGCTCAGCGTGAGGAGATGATGATTAGAGCCGAGCGAGAGTTGATGGAGGAGATATCGGAGGCTCGAAGGACGAGGTCTAATTCCAATGTGATGGAACACTCGGGAGTGGCACTGTCAGATGCTTCGGGACATTCGGACAGCGAGAACGAAGCTGCTACGGCTGCGCGTATGACCGCCAGAGTACTGGACAGTGTCAAAATAATAGAGAAGGTTGCTACAACATCGTCCCAACTCAAGGGCACATATGTTAAAGCTCTTAAGGATGCAGCCAGGGTCATTGCAAGTAACGCCAAGGACCTTGCCCGTCATAGTATCGACGAGGAAAATAAAAGGCTTCAGCAACAAAACGACCGCCTACAATCAGAGGTCAATGAGCTGCGCAATAGGCTTTCCGCGTTGGAGAAAAGGTGCTCGCAGGATCAGGCAAGCACTACGCCAGGTGGTTCTAAGCCGCCCGCGGCGTTTGATTTGGATGTTCTTTCCCAAAAACTGGAGGAAATGGAGCTGCGAATATCGGGTCGAATGTGTGAAAGGATTAACGCCAGAATTGAGGGCTTGGAGTCTCGTCTTAACCCGGCCCCAAAACTTCGCCCACCGTTAGCCCATGATATAAAGGAGAAGGCTGTCTCACAAGACATTGAAATAGATATAGGTCCTCCAAAAGCTCAGGAGGCATCTAAGTCCGCAAAAGGAAAGGGGAAAGGAAAGGGAAAGAAGACCCAACCTGCCGCCACTTCTGGAAAGGCCAAAGGAGAAGGAAATGCTGGTTCATCCGGCCTGGTACTGGTCCCTAGCACCTCTCGTGCGAAAGTCAATGAGAAGGCAATGGAAAACCAACCGGCAACCAGCGGTTCGGGAACCAGGCGCAACCCTGTCAGGGGTAATCGTAGTGACGAAAAGGCTTCCATCTCCAAGGGCAGTCGTTCACCGACACCGGTAGCAGCACCAGCAGCGGCCACGGAGTCGGAATGGACCACAGTAGTAAAGAAAGGGAAGCGGGGACAGAAGAAGGCGAGTGTTTCCGTGCAGGCGCCCAAACAATTACAGGGGAAGCAGCAGGCGAAGGCAAAGCCGAAGCCTCGCCCAAGACCTCCAAAAACTGCTGCCGTGGTTCTGACCATTGCCCAGGGAGCGGAAGATAGGGGGGTGGAGTACGGCTCGATAATTGAGGTGGCAAGAAGCAAAATAGACCTGACCCAGTTAGGCATCGAGTCTACCAGATTCCGGAGGGCCATAACAGGCGCCACAATCATAGAGGTTTCTGCGGAGGACAAAGAGAGTGGAGCGAATAAACTCGCAGAGGAGCTGAAACGGTTATTCAAAGAGGAAGAAGTGAGAGTTTCAAGACCGGTAAAGTGCTTGGAGCTAATGATTTCCAGCCTTGATGATTCTGTGAAGTCCTCAGAAGTTCAGGAAGCTGTTGCCAAATCTGGTGGCTGTCCGGCTGATCAGGTCAGAGTAGGAACAATAAGAAGGACGGCTTATAGTATGGGAGCGGTGTGGGTCAGCTGCCCGGTGGCAGCGGCCAAGAAAGTTGCAGAGGGGAAGTTGCTAGTCGGCTGGTCTTCAGCGCGGGTGAAACTACTGCCGCCCCGAGATATGCGCTGCTTCAGGTGTCTGGAGACCGGTCATGTGCAGGTCAGGTGCAAGTCGTGCGTCGAAAGAGGGCAACAATGCTACCGCTGTGGGCAACTAGGTCACCGCGCAGCGGAATGTCATGCGGACTTTTACTGCACTCTGTGCTCAGAAGCTGGCAAGCCAGCAAATCATCGTTTGGGGGGTCCTTCCTGTTCGGCGCCCAAACATAAGATGACGAGACGGATGAAGAATACGTCTGGTTCAAACTCCCAGACAAAAACTTCAGGCCCTCCGAACGGTATCGAGGAGGTAGATATGACGCCAGCCGAATAGTATGGCACTTATAAATTTCTTGCAGGCGAACATTAATCACTGTGCCAGAGCTCAAGACCTGCTATTGCAGAGTTCGGCACAGCGATTAATGCAAGTGTTGTTAATCTCCGAGCCTTACATGATACCGGATAGGGACGATTGGCTAGGAGACTTAGATGGCATGGCAGCAATTGTAACAAATGTCAGAGCGGGGGCTCCGTCGGTTCGCCAATTTTTGAGAGGCCACGGTTATGTTGCAGCGCTGTGTGGAGAAGTAGTGGTTGTTAGCGTTTATTTCTCGCCAAACCGCTCCTTCGCTGAATTTGAAGGGTATCTTAGCGAACTAGACGAGGTCCTTAGGTGGTCTAGGCCTCACGAAATCATCTTGGCAGGGGACCTAAATGCTAAATCGGAAGCATGGGGCTCTGCTGCATCAGATGCCAGAGGGGTCCTCATGGAGGAATGGCTAGTGGCAAACAATCTTGCTGTTATCAACCAGGGAACGGTTAACACCTGCATTAGAATGCTAGGCGGTTCTATTATAGATGTGACTTTCGCCAGCACTACCTTGGCCAGCAGGATCCAAAGATGGAATGTTCTGGAGGGGGAAGAGACCTTATCAGACCACCGGTACATTCGATTTGATCTCTCTCCCCGTGTACAGAGAAGCAACGCAGTCGCCCGTCGCTCTGCCTCAAATCTTGGGCCTAGATGGGCGCTGAAGAAAATGGACCGAGAAGCACTCATTCTAGCTGCACTAGTGGAAGGTTGGTCGCCAAGGTCGGCTAACCCAATCATTGAACAGGAGGTCGATTGGTTCAAGGACTCAATGTCCCACATATGTGATGTCGCAATGCCAAGGGTTAAGTCGCTACCTCCGCGGCGTCAGGTGTACTGGTGGTCAGCCGAACTCGCCCAACTTCGGGAAAGGTGTGTGAAGGCGAGGCGCCAGTACACAAGATGCCGTCGAAGGAGCTTCAGGAGAGGAACATCTGATGTGTCTCAGGAACAGCGTCTCTACTCTGTTTACCAGGACGCCAAGAAGACACTGCGGACTGCAATTGCGGAGGCAAAAGATAGGGCATGGGAGGAGCTCTTGGATACTCTCCAAAGCGATCCATGGGGTCGACCCTACAAGCTAGTGATGAGTAAGCTCCGCCCATGGACACCGCCGTTGACGTCGAATCTGGATCCCGCAGTTCTACATGCTGTAATGGAGGCCCTGTTTCCTGCCAGAAACAGCGATTTTCAACCGCCTCAAATGTACTTCGGTCCAGCGGAAGTAAGGGACATATCGGAGGTCCCGGCAGTTACTGAAGGGGAGCTCGGTGCGGCAGTTCTTCGTTTACAGAAGAAGAACAAGGCCCCGGGTCCCGACGGTGTGCCGGGACGGGCGTGGGTGCTGGCGCTTAGAAACGGTCTCGATGCTCGCTTCCGTGACCTGTTAACATCGTGCCTTAGGGCAGGACGCTTCCCGGAAGACTGGAAAACCGGGAAGCTGGTACTACTGAAGAAGGACGGACGGCCGGTAGATTCACCATCATCCTACCGGCCTATTGTGCTGCTGAATGAGGCGGCCAAGCTCTTCGAGCGTGTTATAGCGGCCCGCCTCTTAGACCACATGGAGGAGACAGGACCGAACCTGAGCCAAAATCAATATGGCTTTCGTCAGGGCAGGTCAACTATTGACGCGGTATCGCAGGTGCGAGCACTCGTGGAGGGAGAGGTGGAGAGGGATGGGGTAGTGTTGGCGGTATCACTTGATATCGCTAATGCCTTCAACTCTCTTCCACACGCCTGTATTGAAGAGGCCATGCGGCATCACCGATTTCCAGCATATCTGCGCAGGATTGTGATGCACTACCTGTCTGGACGTAAGGTGGTTTTCCCCAAAGCGGATGGATGGGGGGAGAAAGTGGTTGCATCTGGTGTTCCACAGGGGTCGGTTTTAGGCCCGCTCCTGTGGAATATCGGATATGATTGGGCGATTCGTGGAGCCTTGCTAAGTGGAGTTAACGTGTTTTGTTACGCAGACGACACTCTTGTGACGGCGAAGGGAAGATCTTTTAGGGAGGCTAAAATTCTGGCCACCGCTGGAGTTGCGCAGGTCGTGGGTAGGATACGGCGTCTGGGGCTTAGGGTCGCTCTAGAAAAGTCGGAAGCCCTATGTTTTCACGGGCCTCGTCGAAAGCCACCGGCTGGAGCCGAGCTTATGGTGTGCGGTGTCTCCATCGGTGTCGGGTCGACCATGAAGTACTTAGGATTGGTCCTCGACAGCCGATGGAACTTTAAAAGCCACTTTGAGCAACTCGCTCCGAAGTTGAGGAGGGTGACTTTGGCGCTGTGCCGTCTGATGCCCAATCTAGGGGGCCCAAGTTCGGCGTGTCGCAGGTTGTTTGCGGGAGCAGTTAGGTCTGCGGCACTGTACGGTGCGCCCATATGGGCAAGTGCATTGAACTCCCAAAACATAGCCCTGTTGCGACGGCCGCAAAGGGTTATGGCGGTGAGAATAGCACGGGCGTATCGTACAGTATCCCATGAGGCGGCGTGTGTGTTGGCTGGGTCTCTGCCATGGGACCTAGACGCGCATGTGTTGGCAGAGGTATACCACCGGACAGCGGAAGAGAGAGTGGCCAGAGGATGCATTCCGCCTCCGGAAGAGATAGAGAGCTGGCGAGTCGATGCACGGGAAGTCGCGTTTGAAAAGTGGCGCGAGAGACTGGGGAATCCAAGCGCAGGACACCGCACTGTTGCGGCTATCCACCCAGTTCTGGACGAATGGATAGGGAGAAGGTGGGGTGCGCTCTCCTACTGCGTGACGCAGGTTCTCTCGGGGCATGGTTGCTTCGGGAGGTACATTTGCAACATCGCGAGGAGAGAGCATAACCCAAACTGCCACCAGTGCGGTGCCGAGGAGGACACGGCTGAACATACCTTGCTGGAATGTCCAAGATGGAGCGAAGAGAGGGCAACATTGTCAGTTGCAATGGGGGGCGCATTAGCGCGCCAGTTGCCAGGAGTGGTTAAGGAAATAATAGATAGGGAAGAGGCATGGAAGGCCTTTCACACATTCTGTGAGAAAGTTATGGGCGCCAAAGAGAATGAAGAAAGGGTCCGCGAACTAGATCCAGCGGCAGACCCAGAGAGGAGAAGGAGGACTGGTCGGCGGCGCAGGGCTTTTGCCGGCGCGCTGGCCCCGTGAGGGAGCCCCGGGTAAAATATAGGGAAAATTTTACCCGGACTTATGGCTCATGGAGGTGGTAGCGGTGCAGCTGGGTGTTCCGTGCTGCACCGCGGAGTGTGGTCACACGCACGCACAAAAGTGTGCCAGTGGTGAGCCCAGTTGGGCGACTCGCATACAGAAGTCGGTATAAGGGCAACTGTAAGCCGTCTGTATTGCGATGAGGAAGGAACACCGGGGTTGTTTTAGTGGGTAGTCTCGACCTAGCCCATCTTTGGTCGAGTAGTCCCACATACCCCTGCACCTCTCTTTTCCCTGGGGTGCAGGGCATGCGTAAAAGCATTTTTTCCCCGCAAAAAAAAAAAAAAAAAAAAAAAAAAAAAAAAAAAAAAAAAAAAAAGGTTGGGGTACTAGGTCAGAGAACCTCCACGCATGTCGGTTGCATTGGGGGGATCGCCAGTCGCGTTCGATGCTATTGCATCTGGCGCGAACGGTGGGTCTCACAATGTGATTGGCTGGTGTACCCCGGGCACTTACGTGGTCATGTCCTTTTCAGGACATTGCTACGTATTTGGCTAATACTCTGACACCGTGTGGCTGCCTGGTCTTTTTTAAGGGCGGGCATTGCACGGCCACACAAACCCGTAGCCCTGCACGTTTTCGTGGGGGTCGGGGACTCGGCGCATTGCACTTAGCGCTGGGTCGCGAGGAAGAAAACCTCTCTAAAAAATCACCCAGTGGTGGCCCCCTTGGGGGGCAGCGGAGCTTCGGCTCGTGGTATGGCGGGCCTTCAAGGCCCGCGAACCGTCTTCTGTGGCGGTCAGTGGGGAGCGAAAGCTCATGGCGCTTCGTCGCCTTCTGTCGAAAGGCTCTTTTTAGGGCCAGCGGACTTCGGTCGTAGTTTGGCGGGCCTTCAAGGCCCGCGGCCGCTTTTGCGGTAAAGTTTGGAGAGGGCGAACCAGTCTCACAAAGGTTGGTGCGGGTTGGTAAGCAGAGTCGCAGTGTTGTGGGTGCGCAGGATGGGTGAGCGCCGGCCTCTGGGCCGTTGGGCGACGCCGGGCACCCATGGTGTTAGCCGCCCCACGTAAATCAAGCAACCGCCAATAATTCCCAAACCTCCGAATCCCCCGGGGGCTTTTTAAAGTCGAACGGGTTTGTTTGTCCGAACGGTTGCTGAGGTCCATCGAAGGAACCGGGCACAGGGTAACCGAGTTAAGCGCCAGTGGGTTCCGTCCCATAGACCGCCGCTTACCATGTTCACGGTGGGGTGTGAGAGTGGTGGGGTGTTTTTGCCCCACCGCTTTCACACCCCAACCGTTGTTTATTCGATGGGTTGCCTCAGCATACGGGGTATGGTGGCCTTCTAGGCCACGGGAAAAGGCTCTTTTCAGGGCCGGTGATCATTTTTGATCGGTGGTTGGCCGCCTTCAAGGTGGCGGGCCGTTCAGCGGCTATCGATGGGCTCACTTGTCTCAGGTTGTTTGGTCGGTATCGTGGCTATGTGTCGGGTATGTCTCTGGCTCGGCACATGCACGGTACAGGCCAACCAGGGTGGAGAAGTCGTGGTTATGCGCGGGGTATGTTTTTGCCTCGCGTATGCGCGTCCTTCGCCACGCCTGGGTCAAGGCTAGCGGACCTTTTTGGTCGAAGTTTGGCAGGCTTCCAAAGCTTGCGCCCGCTTTTTGGCGGGAAAGAGGGGAGCGGTACTCGCTCGCGACGCTTTTGCGTCTTTGTGGAGCCTTTATGGCTAGTGGACCCTTGCGGTCGGTGGTTGGCCGGTCTCCAAGACCGGCGGGTCGCTTCATGCGGCCGTCTTCGGCGACGGTGTTGTTGGCGCCGGGCGGGCTGAAGCCCCTTGCGTCCCCGCAACAGCAGCACCTTAGCCCGTGGCGGCGGAGTTTTCTCCGCCGGCCACACCCAAACGGTCCTTTTAAGGACCAGCGGACCCTCCCTCTTGGGTGGGTCGTGGCTTGCGAGCCTTCAAGGTTCGCGGGGGACGGCGGCAGGGGTGGGAACCCTGTCGTACCCAACGTCCCCAAAGATGGGGAGGAAAGCCTTCGGGCGTGTACTCCATCCCTCCGGGGAGTGGCGGTGGCCGATTCCGGCCGAGCTGCGGGGCGGACGCGAAAGTATGCGACAAGCTCCTCGTATCCGTCCTCGTAGGCAGCCTCCTGTCTGGGGAAGAGACGGTTTTTAGTGGGTAGGGCCCTCACTCTGGGGGAAGAGTCCCACATAACCCCGGTGCTTTCCCAAAAGTGCCGGGGTATGCGTAAATGCATTTTCCGTCGGTAAAAAAAAAAAAAAAAAAAAAAAAAAAAAGGTTAGGTTAGGTTGGGGTACTAGGTCAGAGAACCTCCTCGCATGTCGGTTGCATTGGGGGGATCGCCAGTCGCGTTCGATGCTATTGCATCTGGCGCGAACGGTGGGTCTCACAATGTGATTGGCTGGTGTACCCCGGGCACTTACGTGGTCATGTCCTTTTCAGGACATTGCTACGTATTTGGCTAATACTCTGACACCGTGTGGCTGCCTGGTCTTTTTAAGGGCGGGCATTGCACGGCCACACAAACCCGTAGCCCTGCACGTTTTCGTGGGGGTCGGGGACTCGGCGCATTGCACTTAGCGCTGGGTCGCGAGGAAGAAAACCTCTCTAAAAATTACCCAGTGGTGGCCCCCCTCGGGGGGCAGCGGAGCTTCGGCTCGTAGTATGGCGGGCCTTCAAGGCCCGCGAACCGTCTTCTGTGGCGGTCAGTGGGGAGCGAAAGCTCATGGCGCTTCGACGCCTTCAGTCGAAAGGCTCTTTTTAGGGCCAGCGGACTTCGGTCGTAGTTTGGCGGGCCTTCAAGGCCCGCGGCCGCTTTTGCGGCAAAGTTTGTAGAGGTCGAACCAGTCTCACAAAGGTTGGCGCGGGTAGGTAAACAGAGTCGCAGTGTCTTGGGTGCGCAGGATGGGTGAGCGCCGGCCTCTGGGCCGTTGGGCGACGCCGGGCACCCATGGTGTTAGCCGCCCCATGTAAATCAAGCAGCCGCCTATAAATCCCAAACCTCCGAATCCCCCGGGGGCTCTCTGTAGTCGAACGGGTTTGTTCGTCCGAACGGTTGCTGAGGTCCATTGAAGGAACCGGGCACAGGGTAACCGCGTGTAAGCGCCAGTGGGTTCCGTCCCATGGACCGCCGCTTACCATGTCCACGGTGGGGTGTGAGAGTGGTGGGGTGTTTTTGCCCCACCGCCTTCACACCCCAACCGTTGTTTATTCGATGGGTTGCCTCAGCATACGGGGTATGGTGGCCTTCTAGGCCACGGGAAAAGGCTCTTTTCAGGGCCGGTGATCATTTTTGATCGGTGGTTGGCCGCCTTCAAGGTGGCGGGCCGTTCAGCGGCCATCGATGGGCTCACTTGTCTCAGGTTGTTTGGTCGGTACCGTGGCTATGTGTCGGGTATGTCTCTGGCTCGGCACATGCACGGTACAGGCCAACCAGGGTGGAGAGGTCGTGGTTATGCGCGGGGTATGTTTTTGCCTCGCGTATGCGCGTCCTTCGCCACGCCTGGGTCAAGGCTAGCGGACCTTTTTGGTCGAAGTTTGGCAGGCTTCCAAAGCTTGCGCCCGCTTTTTGGCGGGAAAGAGGGGAGCGGTACTCGCTCGCGACGCTTTTGCGTCTTTGTGGAGCCTTTATGGCTAGTGGACCCTTGCGGTCGGTGGTTGGCCGGTCTCCAAGACCGGCGGGTCGCTTCATGCGGCCGTCTTCGGCGACGGTGTTGTTGGCGCCGGGCGGGCTGAAGCCCCTTGCGTCCCCGCAACAGCAGCACCTTAGCCCGTGGCGGCGGAGTTTTCTCCGCCGGCCACACCCAAACGGTCCTTTTAAGGACCAGCGGACCCTCCCTCTTGGGTGGGTCGTGGCTTGCGAGCCTTCAAGGTTCGCGGGGGACGGCGGCAGGGGTGGGAACCCTGTCGTACCCAACGTCTCCAAAGATGGGGAGGAAAGCCTTCGGGCGTGTACTCCATCCCTCCGGGGAGTGGCGGTGGCCGATTCCGGCCGAGCTGCGGGGCGGACGCGAAAGTATGCGACAAGCTCCTCGTATCCGTCCTCGTAGGCAGCCTCCTGTCTGGGGAAGAGACGGTTTTTAGTGGGTAGGGCCCTCACTCTGGGGGAAGAGTCCCACATAACCCCGGTGCTTTCCCAAAAGTGCCGGGGTATGCGTAAATGCATTTTCCGTCGGTAAAAAAAAAAAAAAAAAAAAAAAAGGTTAGGTTAGGTTAGGTTAGGTTAGGTTAGGTTAGGTTAGGTTAGGTTAGGTTAGGTTAGGTTAGGTTAGGTTAGGTTAGGTTAGGTTAGGTTAGGTTAGGTTAGGTTAGGTTAGGTTAGGTTAGGTTAGGTTAGGTTAGGTTAGGTTAGGTTAGGTTAGGTTAGGTTAGGTTAGGTTAGGTTAGGTTAGGTTAGGTTAGGTTAGGTTAGGTTAGGTTAGGTTAGGTTAGGTTAGGTTAGGTTAGGTTAGGTTAGGTTAGGTTAGGTTAGGTTAGGTTAGGTTAGGTTAGGTTAGGTTAGGTTGGGGTACTAGGTCAGAGAACCTCCTCGCATGTCGGTTGCATTGGGGGGATCGCCAGTCGCGTTCGATGCTATTGCATCTGGCGCGAACGGTGGGTCTCACAATGTGATTGGCTGGTGTACCCCGGGCACTTACGTGGTCATGTCCTTTTCAGGACATTGCTACGTATTTGGCTAATACTCTGACACCGTGTGGCTGCCTGGTCTTTTTAAGGGCGGGCATTGCACGGCCACACAAACCCGTAGCCCTGCACGTTTTCGTGGGGGTCGGGGGCCTGGCGCATTGCACTTAGCGCCGGGTCGCGAGGAAGAAAACCTCTCTAAAAAATTACCCTTTGGTGGCCCCCCCCTTGGGGGGCAGCGGACCTTCGGGTCGTGGTATGGCGGCCTTCTAGGCCGCGGAGAGTGTGGCTGCTCGCTCTGTTCTGTCAGGGCGGGCATTGCACGGTCACACTAGCCCGTTGCCCTCACGGGTCGGGGGCCCGGCACACTGAGCGTCGGGCTGCGAGGAAGAAAACCTCAATAAAAAATTACCCAGTCCGCTCTTGCACTCTCCTCTTCGGAAGAGAGTTTGCAGAGTGGACGGATGTTTTTCGGTGGTCAGACTTCGGTCAGCCAACGGCTTTTGCCGCCACCGACCTAAGCCTAAGTTCCCCGGGGTGGCGATAGGCTGAGTGGCCGGGGGGAGCCCGGTCCCAAGCCCCGGAACCTTTTTATTTCCTTTTTTTTATTTTGTCTATCTTTTTGTTTCTCTTTTCTGTTTTTCTTTTGTTTATTTATATCTTCTTCTTGTTTTCTTCGATCTTTTTAGTTTTGTTTTTGTTTTGTTTGACGAAGTTGGGAGAATTAAAATAATGGAACAAGCGAGCAGAAATACGAATCTCCAGGAGGGTCCCGGTCGCCACGCGGCCGGGGAATCCCTCTCCGCTTCGGCGGACAGCCCCAACGTATCTGGGGGGGGCACTACTCGCTTCGGGGGCGCGCAATCTGTGCGTCTCCGTTACAACATCGACGACATTAGGAGCCGGCATAGCGGCACCGATGAGGATAGTGGTCCTGGGACGTGGGCGGAAGCCGGAGGTTCCCGGGACGGAGATTTCGAAGGAAGGTTCTTCGGGGGAGCGTCGTGCAATTCGCTGGACAGCGACGACTCCCTAACCATCTCGGCCAGCGCAAGTGAGGATGGAGCGCAGGAGGGGCGTGTGCTCCGCAGTGGGAGCCGCAAGAGGAGGGTCAAACAACCCTGCCCTTCAGAGGGGTCTTTCGGACCGAAGGTGCCATCGGCACGGAGAGGACGGCGCCAGCATGTGGTCTCGGAGCCGAGGACGCCGAGTGGGTCGCCTGTGCCACAGAGGGTACATAACCCTCGGCGATCCACAGAAGACAGGGAGGCGGCGGCCAGCGGCGGCTGGCTGGGCGCGAACCTGTGCAGCGACGAGGAGATCGAGAGACTCGTGGAGGCTGCACAGAGGAGCTGGGAGCGCTGCCGCATGCCCCCACCGGGCGAGCGCCCCGACGACCCCGCCCTGAGCCTTCTGAAGGCCCGGGCACTGGACGACATCGCGGTGGTCACGCGAGTGGCTATGCGCTCGAAGAACCTGAAGGGCACATTCGTCCGTGCCCTGAGGGAGAGCGCAGACCGCCTCGAAGACACCGTGGTGGCGCTGCACGAGCGGTCGGCCTCCTCCGAGGTGAAGAGGTTGCAGGCCGAGAACAGCCGCCTCAGAAGCGACCTCTCACTCCAGAGCGCGCAGATCGACGCGCTGCGCTCGGAGTGCAAGGTGCTGGAACAAAAGGTCGACCAGCTGACCGCCGTGGTGGCCGCTGCACCGGAGCCCAGCAGCGAGTGTGCGTGCGGCGGCAGGGCCGCAGCAAACGCCGGCGTAGAGGAGGACCTCCCGGCCGTCAACGTCAGGGAGAGACTGGACGCAGCTGGCCAAGATGAGCGTGACGCCGAGGACGCCCGTATACTACGGGTAGTCGAGCGCTACCTGGAAGCGCGAGCGGAGGTGGACAGGGCGGCGAGAGCCACTACCACCACCGCTCCCCCTCCTCCACCGCAGACGACAGCGGAGCATGCCCCACCCGCTCCCACCGATCAGACGACGGCAGGCGACGACGGCTTCACGCTCGTCAGGAGGAAGAGGGCCAAGAAGAAGCCCCCTTCAGCCCCGATGCCGACGACGACCGCGCCGACTACTGCACCCGCGCGGCCCACGCAGAGGGTCACCTACGCCGGCGCCACGCGCAATAACACGCGGCCAGTGCAAGCCCCAGCGCAGCCTTCACCTGGGGCGGCCGGCGGTAGGAAGAAGAGGCGGAGGAGGAGGAAGAAGGCGGGTGCCCGGATCCGGGTGCCGACCACTGCGGCCATAGCGGTGGTGCTCTCGCCCGAAGCGGAGCGGCGTGGGGAAACCTACTTGTCCGTCCTGACCCGGGCGAGAGCAGCCACCGCGGGAGACTCCGACGTACCGGAGCTCCGCATCAAGCCGACGAAGACGGGTGCCCGTGTCCTCACGATCGCGGGCCAGGATCGTGTGGAGAAGGCCGACATCTTCGCCGCTCGCCTCCAGGAGGTGATCGGCGATGATGCCGTGGTCACAAGACCGGTCAAGACGGGGGAGCTCCTTTTGACCGGTCTGGATGACACAATCACCGGGGACGACATCCGGGGGGCGATCGCTCGTGCCGGATGTGTCCCTGGTGATATGGTCCGTGTCGGTATCATTCGCCGCGGCCGGTGGGGCTCGGGATCCGTAAGGGTCACCTGCCCCGCGGCTGCGGCGAGGGATATCGGCAAGGGCGGCCGGCTTTCCGTTGGGTGGAGCACTGTCCGCGTTTCCGTGGCAGAAAGCCGCCCAATGATGTGCCACCGCTGTCTTGGTGTGGGGCACACCAAGCAGCTGTGCCCGTCGGCAGTCGACCGCAGCGACGTTTGTCTTCGCTGCGGTCGACCGGGCCACAAGGCCGCCGAGTGCTCGGCTGCGCCTCACTGTGCGCCGTGTGGCGACGCCGGTTTACCGGCCAACCACATGGCGGGCAGTAAAAGCTGCTTACAGCAGCTGAGGCGCGGCACGCGAGGTAGACCTCTTGGTGGTGGGGGGGGTGGCGACGGCCCTAGGCCGCCCCCACCTGCCCCTGCTGCTGACAGGTCACGGGAGGCGAAGCGCCCTGCCTCGTCCCTTTTGGGACGAGGCGGGGCGCCGTCGGGGCGGTCCGCTCAGGGGTCTTTACAACCTCGGAGCGGACCGTCTCGGCGGGCGGACTAACGTCCGCCTCCGCCAAGTAGAGGTCAGCGGGTACTGATGGGGATCAGTACCTGCATTGCACGGCCTCTGCGATGAGGGATACTCCCCTTGTTTTGAGAGTATCCCATACCACCTCGTGGAAGAGCCCGCCAAGGGCTCGCTGCGACGCTGCTGTGGCGAATGCGATGAGCACCCCATGGCAGCGCCAATTGCAGCGTGTCGAAACACGCAGGGGTTTAGTGGGTAGGACGGGCACCGTTGCCCGGGAGTCCCACATACCCCTTCCCGGTTTCCCCGAATCGGGAAGGAAATGCGTCAATGCATTCCCCTGCGAGAAAAAAAAAAAAAAAAAAAAAAAAAAAAAGGTTAGGTTAGGTTAGGTTAGGTTAGGTTAGGTTAGGTTAGGTTAGGTTAGGTTAGGTTAGGTTAGGTTAGGTTAGGTTAGGTTAGGTTTCCGTGTGCGGTTTCCAGTCTGCCATCGGACGCGTCCCCCGGGTTGCGGATAGGGGAACGCCCTCCAGATATGGGGGGTACCGGCTGCGGCCGGCGCGGACAATACTGGAAGTGTGGCTGCCTGGTCTCTTTGAGGGCGGGCATTGCACAGCCACACAAACCCGTAAGCCTTCACACTTTTGTGGGGGTCGGGGGCTCGGCGCACTGAGCGTCGGGCTGCGAGGAAGAAAACCTCTATAAAAAATCACCCTGGTGGGGCCCTCCTTGTGGGGGCCGGTGGAGCTTCGGCTCGGTGGATGGCGGCCTAGTTGGCCGCGGTCCGTTTTGTCGGACGGTGTTGGGAGCGTTTTCGCTCGCGGCGTTCCGGCGCCTTTTGTTGTAAACGGCTCTTTTTAGGGCCAGCGGACTCTTGTCGTGGTATGGTGGGCCTCCAAGGCCCACGGAACTTTGGTTCTTCGACGTGGGGTGATTCCACACCCCATCACGTCGTCTCTGGGGCTTGCCTTAACTGGCCGGTCCCGACGGAGCTTACCTTAATTGGTCGGCTCAGTGGCCACTTTCGGGTGGCGTGGTATGGCGGGCCTTCAAGGCCCGCGGTGCGGCGAGTTCGGCTGCTGCGGTGTCGTGGTAGTCGGACAGGCTTCGGCCATCGTCGGACAACCTGTAAACCCTCGTCGTTGTCGTGGTCATGTCTCGCGGACGGCGTAGGGAGCAGGGGGCTTGCCTTAATCGGCCGGCCCAAGACGAGACAACGTCTATAAAAAACCCCAAAGGCCTGTCGTTGGGGAACGTGGCGACGGGTCGCCTTATTTTAAGGTGGTGGGCTGGGTAAGTCCACCAGTTAGCGCCAACCCTGAGGACCGCCCGACCCTCAGGTGTATTAGGGTTACCCCGGTGCAGGGGGCACCGCCGGGGTGGACTTTTTATTTCCCCCATACTCGTGGGAATCATATGGCAGGTTCAAATCGTTTCTCTAAAAATTCACTGACGAGGAGCTCCGGCTCGGAGGGTATGTTGAGTAGGTGGGCCTCAGCGGCAAGTGTCGCTGAGAGCGTTAAAACTAGAAGCAGGCACAATTCGTGCGCGTCGACCGATCGGGAGACGCTTGGTGGTGGACAGGTGTCCAGTAGGAAGTCGTCGGCCAAACGGCCAAGACAAGAAGAGGAGTCGTATTCTTCGGACTCCAGCGAGTTTGACGCTCCTTCTCAGGAGCAAAGTTGTAACAAGGGTCGTAGTCGTGGTCGACCTCCGACAACTCATGAGTACGTGGGCTGGGCCAACGCAAAGGCCCAATACAAGAAAGCCTGCGAGTTGGAGGAGGAGGGCGATCTAGAGGCTCAGGTGAGCGGGTTGCTCAAAAAGGCGGATTCTTCAACCGTCAACCTAGGCGCCCTTCCTCCCTTGGAAGATTCGAAGGCCGAGGAAATGTCGGCGGATAGTCTTGCGCGCAGCGCGCGCCTTTATATGGAAGTCGTCTCCACTGCGATAGGGAAGTCCAAGAACGTGAAAGGGACTATGCAGCGGGACGTTAAAAACGCCAATGTCTCGTTAGGGCGTATTGTTGAAACCCTCAGTATGAGGAGTTCGTCTGAGGAGACACGCAGGCTGCTTTTGGAAAACAAGCGCATGCAGCTTGAAATCGACGCCCTCCGGAAAACCGTGGAGGAGCTTCAGAAGACGGTTGCCCAATTGGGCTCCTTGGCGCCGGTCGTTTCTCTGTCCAGGCTGCCCACTGCAGAGGTTCCAATGGTAGAGGTCATGGAGACGGAGGCGTCTTTGCCCGCTCCTGAAGTTGCTTTACCATCCAACGATGTCCGTCCGCCCAAAGCGGCTCCCAAATCAGCTGGGTCCCTCGTTTCGCCCGAGGATGCCCCCCTTCCCGACGGGAATTCTTTCCGTGCTCTTCTCCGGGAAGTGGGGAAGATGATTGACAGCAAGTTTGCTACGTACGAGGAGAGCAAGCGCACGCCGGATCGGCCGCGCCCTCCCCTCGCACATGAGACGCGAGCTGCTGCTGCTGCGGCTGCCGTTGCCGGTGCTTCCGCTGCTCCTGCAGCCCCGCCAGCAGCTGCGCCTAAACCCGCGCCTAGGAAGGCACAATCCTCGACGGCCCCGCCGCCCAAAGCGGGCAAGGGTAAGGTCACCCGGAAGGTCCAGGTCCCTAAGCCGGCAGCTGTTGCCCAGTCTGTCCCGCCTACGTCGTCGGCCTCGTCCAAGTCTGGACCCGACGCAGACGGCTGGGTGACAGTTGTCAAGAAGACTAAGGGCAAGAAGGTCGCCCAAAATACTAAGGTGTCCAATGCCCAGCCCCAGTCTCAAAAGGGAGCTGCGGCTGCAGATAAGCCCAAAAAGAAGAGGGCGCCTAGGTTGCGCGCCCCTCGTTCTGCGGCAGTAGTTCTGACTTTAAGTCCTGCAGACGTGGAGGCTGGGGCCAGCTATGCCGATGTCCTGACCAAGGCTAGGTTGGGCATCGAGAGTGAGAAGGACGCACTAGGTCTCCCGCCCCTTAAAATCAGGGAGACTGCGACAGGGGCTCGCATTCTCCATGTTGTCGGCGAGGATAAAAGCGCCAAGGCGGATCTTCTGGCCGCCAAGATTAAGGAGGTCCTCGGCCCGAGTGTCCAGGTCACGAGACCGACAAAAACAGTCGATCTTCGTCTCACCGGCCTGGACGACTCGGTCACAAAAGACGACGTTGTACTGGCAATCAGTCGCCAGGGCAACTGCTCGTCAGATCAGGTCCGCGTAGGAGACATTCGACGTGGGCCTGGAGGAATGGGCTCCGCCTGGGTCCGCTGCCCAGTGGTGACGGGCAAAACCCTCGCGGATGCGAAGAGGTTACTAGTGGGTTGGAGTGCGGCCCAGGTCCGGCTCCTAGACATGCAGCCCCTCAAGTGTTATAAGTGCCTTGAGGTGGGCCATGCGAAGCAGCGGTGCCCGTCCTCCATCGACCGGAGCAACCTCTGCTTTCGCTGCGGCAAGCCGGACCACAAGTCGGCAGCCTGCACGGCGGCAGCTCATTGTCCCATCTGCGCAGAGGCAAAACGCCCAGCGCAACACGCAATGATGGGCAAGAGCTGCGGCTCGCGCAACATTAAGAAAAAGGGCAAAGTCCCCGCCAAGGCCGGGGGTGAAAGAGTTTCGGTCGCTGCTCCGCCTTCGGCGAGCTTGCAGCAGGTGGCTATGGAGCTCTAATGGACCTTGGCCGCCCAGTCAACTTCCTGCTGGGAAATCTCAACCACTGCTCGGGTGCTCAGGATTTGTTCCTTCAGTCCTCGAGGCAGTGGTTGATCGATATTAGTGTCGTCTCGGAGCCGTATTTCGCGATCACGAGTCCATACTGGGCCGCGGACCGTTCCAATGCCGTGGCTGTCGTGGGCTCGTGTGGCGTGGGCACCCAACAGTTCTCTGTTTTACACAAGGGTCACGGGCTAGTTTCCGCTTTATGGGGCGACCTCGTTGTGATCGGAGGCTACTTCTCGCCCAACAAAACCCTCGCTGATTTTGAGGAGTTTCTGCGTGAGATGACCGTCGTTGTACGCCGTGCTCTACCACGGCCGGTCATTGTCATGGGTGACTTCAATGCGAAGGCCGCTGCTTGGGGCTCACCGAGGACTGACACTCGGGGAGAACTGCTGGTGGAATGGGCCACCATGGTCGGACTCGTTGTCCTCAATCGTGGCACCGAATACACGTGTGTGAGGCAGCAGGGCGGTTCAATAGTGGACGTCACGTTCGCTAGCCCTGCTGTCGCCGCGCGAGTGCACGATTGGCGGGTCATCGCGGACGAGGAAACGTTGTCCGACCATCGGTATATCCGGTTCAGCGTCTCCCCTCAACACCACGTCATCCACCCGCCCCCTAACAGGGGCGGCTTGCACAAATTTCCGAGGTGGGCCCAGTCCAAGTTGGACCGAGATCTGGCCATTGAGGCGGCGATCGTGGAAGCCATCAACATCCGGCCCACGATGGGGGAGGTTGACGAAGAGGCAACTCTGCTCGGCGAAGCCCTTACGCGCGTCAGCGATTCGGCGATGCCTCGAGCCACACGTCGCCCCCCCAAAAGGGAGGTTTACTGGTGGTGCCCCGAAGTGGCGGCCCTTCGCGCGGACTGCACTGCTAAGCGCCGTGCTCTCACGCGGTGTCGACGGCGTAGAACTGGCCGCGATCCGGCGACCGAGGCGATCATGCAGCAGGAGGTGAGCGAGGCTCGCAAAATCCTCCAGATTGCGATTAGCAGGGCAAAAACATCCGCCCGCGAGCGCATGCTGGAGGAAATAGACGGGGATCCCTGGGGCAGGCCCTATAAAATGGTCCGCGACAAACTGTCCAAAGGCCCCCCGTCTATCGAATTGCTGCAGCCCTCCCTCCTGCGCGAGGTGATCTCGTCTCTGTTCCCAGAGCGAGAGGAGTTTGTCCCGCCGATGCGTGCGTCCCGCCAACTTCGGGATAGCGACGACGACCACCAGTCGTCCCCCCCGCCTACCATCACTGACGGGGAGTTTGATACGGCCGTGTCGAAGCTGCGGGCCAAAACTACGGCTCCGGGTCCCGATGGCGTTTCTGGCCGAATCTTGGCTATTTGCCTCGGGTCGCTCGAGAGCCACGTCCGTGGGCTTTTTGACGCCTGTTTTGCGTCCAGCAGATTCCCGGCGGCTTGGAAGGTGGGGCGACTCGTCCTCCTTCAGAAGCCAAACAAGCCGCCGAACTTGCCTTCTGCCTACCGCCCGATTGTGCTCTTGGCGGAGGTAGGGAAGCTGTTCGAGCGCATCGTCGCTGGGCGGATCACCCGCCACCTGAATGCGGAGGGTCCTAATTTGTCGCCGGCTCAGTACGGCTTTCGCGAGGCCCGCTCCACCGTCGACGCCATCATGAGCGTCAGGGCTGTCGCGGAGGAGGAGACCGCTAGGGGCAGGGTTGTTCTCGCGGTGTCATTAGACATCGCCAACGCGTTCAACACCCTGCCCTTCAGCGTGATAGACGAGGGCCTCAGGTACCATAACATCCCAGAGTACCTGAGGCGCCTCATTGGCGACTACCTGCGCGGTCGGCGCATTCAGTGTGTCGACCGCGACGGGAATCTCGTTGAGAAGGGGATGTCGTGTGGCGTTCCGCAGGGCTCGGTGCTTGGGCCGACCCTGTGGAACATAGGGTACGATTTCGTGCTCCGGGGCGCGCTGCTGCCGGGCCTGAGTGTCGTTTGCTACGCGGATGACACTCTGGTCCTGGCTAGAGCAGCTGACTTCCAAGCCGCCATCCGCCTTGCCACTGTTGGCGTGGGCCAGGTTGTGCGGAGAATTGAGAGTCTGGGCCTAAGGGTGGCTGTCGAAAAGACGGAGGCGATATTTTTCTGCGGCCCTCGCCGAAAACAACCAGGCGGGGCGCACCTTCTTATTAACAGGGTGCGCGTAAATATAAGTGCGCACATGCGCTATCTGGGATTGGTGTTGGACTCACGGTGGTCGTTCGATGAACACTTCCGCCGTTTGAGTCCAAAGCTTATGCAAGCGGCCGGGGCCCTCAGTAGGCTTTTGCCGAATGTAAGTGGTCCGAGTTCGACCTGCCGCCGCCTGTTTACCGGGGTGGTGCGGTCGATGGCCTTGTACGGTGCTCCGGTGTGGGCGGAGACCCTGTCGCCACGTAATACGGCCCTGCTGCGACGCTCGCAGCGGGTCATGGCGGTCAGGGTCATACGCGGGTACTGCACCGTCTCGTACGAGGCCGCGTGCTTGTTAGCCGGGACCCCACCCTGGGACCTGGACGCCTTAGCGTTGGCGGACGTTTATAGGCGCAGCGCGGCTGTCCGCGCTGAAGGTTTGCGTCCGGCGCCGGAACTCATTCGGCGCTGGAGGGAGAGGGCCCAACGCATTGTCATGCGGAAGTGGCGGGCCAGGCTGCAGTCGCCCTCGGCGGGCCACTGGACCGTGACGGGAATTCTGCCGCATCTGGCGGAATGGGTTGCCCGACGGCACGGCTCACTGTCTTTCCGGCTTGTGCAGATATTGACGAACCATGGTTGCTTCGGCCAGTATCTGCACAGGCTCGGCAGGGAGCCGGGCCCTCGCTGCAACGAGTGCGGAGCAGATGAGGACACGGCGCAGCACACTCTCGCTGCGTGCGTCAAGTGGGCGCCACAACGCCGCGCCCTCATCTCTGCTGTTGGTGTTGACCTTTCGCTGCCGACCATGATCCAAAGCATGGTCGGCAGCGCGACGTCGTGGGACGTTGTTGCCTCCTTCTGCGAACAAGTCATGCTCGCGAAGGAGGCAGCGGAACGGGAGCGCGAGGCTATGCCAGGCGCTGACCCGAACCGCAGGCGACGACAGGGCAGGAGGCGCCGGCTGTATGGCCAGCTCAACCAGCCTTAGTCAGGGGCGGTGGGTGATGGGATAGGGCCCCATCACTCACCATACACTCAGCCCCCAGCGCGTGAGGGATGTCCATCGTGTCCCGGGGACATCTCTCGGAGGAGTAGAGGTCGGCGACGACCGATGCCGGTGCACCACGCGAACGTCTACTTTGTTCCTCGCGTGGTGCATCTTTCTTATGGCATGAGCGCTTCCGGGATACTGTTGGTTTTTTAGTCGGTACACTGCGGTCTCTTAGGCAGGACTCCGACATAACCTCGACGTGGCCCCTTATCACGTCGGGGTACGTATAAAACGTTTTTCCAACATTAAAAAAAAAAAAAAAAAAAAAAAGGTTAGGTTAGGTTAGGTTAGGTTAGGTTAGGTTAGGTTAGGTTAGGTTAGGTTAGGTTAGGTTAGGTTAGGTTAGGTTAGGTTAGGTTAGGTTAGGTTTTTTTTTTTTTTTTTTTTTTTTTTTTTTTTTTTTTTTTTTTTTTTTTTTTTTTTTTTTTTTTTGCCTACACAATCTCAGACATAATCCGAGTCATTTTTTATCTAATCCTTCCATACCAGTTCCCGCATGTGCTACTTCTCGTACTTTCATTCTTCATACTGTATCTTTCTCGCATTCATCTCTTTCGCACCAATTTACTTAAAACTATTTCAGGGTTTGGGTTTCTTTTCTTTATTTAAATAATTTGGACAATATAATTTTGAATAATAATTTTTAACAATACAATAGAATTTAAATTTTTGAATAATAATACCAATACAATAATAGTTAAAAAATAATACATCACAATTTCAAATTTAATTACAATAAATTCTTAAATACAATAATAATAATAATTTTTTATCACAAATTTCATAAAAACTAAAATAAATACCAATAATTACATTAACATTAAAATCCAAATAATTCAGTAAAATAAAACAATAAATTAAAATAAATTCCTTAAACCCTAAAATAATTACAATACATTAAAATTTTAAAACTAATATCACAGTGCAAAGATAATAAATTAAATTCCAAATTAAATAATTACAATTAAAATACCATTAAAATACAATTAAATTACGATTAAAATACAAATAAATAAAGAGATAAATGCGAGATACGAGAATAATAAAATTTTGCTTATGCCTATCAGTCTTATTGTTGCTTATGTTTTGTTGCGAGTTATTACTTTCTCTGCCACAACCACGCAATATGCGAGGAGAGTATTCCTGGTTTTCTTATCTACTAATAATTGTGCTATGTTGTCTTTTGTAATGTTTTGTCCTATTTTTTGTTCCAGGTTGTATCTCTCTGTCATGTTTACCGGGCATTCTGTGATTATATGCAGCACGCTCTCTTCCTGCTCTGGGTCACAGATGCACGATGGGCTCTCTCTGCACCTGAATCTGTGCAGGTACTGAGCGAACCCACCGTGCCCCGTGAGGACCTGAGTCAGGATCCCCGTCGGCTTGATCCTCCTTACCAGCCCATAGGTTAGGTTAGGTTAGGTTAGGTTAGGTTAGGTTAGGTTAGGTTAGGTTAGGTTAGGTTAGGTTAGGTTAGGTTAGGTTAGGTTAGGTTAGGTTAGGTTAGGTTAGGTTAGGTTAGGTTAGGTTAGGTTAGGTTAGGTTAGGTTAGGTTAGGTTAGGTTAGGTTAGGTTAGGTTAGGTTAGGTTAGGTTAGGTTAGGTTAGGTTAGGTTAGGTTAGGTTAGGTTAGGTTAGGTTAGGTTAGGTTAGGTTAGGTTAGGTTAGGTTAGGTTAGGTTAGGTTAGGTTAGGTTAGGTTAGGTTAGGTTAGGTTAGGTTAGGTTAGGTTAGGTTAGGTTAGGTTAGGTTAGGTTAGGTTAGGTTAGGTTAGGTTAGGTTAGGTTAGGTTAGGTTAGGTTAGGTTAGGTTAGGTTAGGTTAGGTTAGGTTAGGTTAGGTTAGGTTAGGTTAGGTTAGGTTAGGTTAGGTTAGGTTAGGTTAGGTTAGGTTAGGTTAGGTTAGGTTAGGTTAGGTTAGGTTAGGTTAGGTTAGGTTAGGTTAGGTTAGGTTAGGTTAGGTTAGGTTAGGTTAGGTTAGGTTAGGTTAGGTTAGGTTAGGTTAGGTTAGGTTAGGTTAGGTTAGGTTAGGTTAGGTTAGGTTAGGTTAGGTTAGGTTAGGTTAGGTTAGGTTAGGTTAGGTTAGGTTAGGTTAGGTTAGGTTAGGTTAGGTTAGGTTAGGTTAGGTTAGGTTAGGTTAGGTTAGGTTAGGTTAGGTTAGGTTAGGTTAGGTTAGGTTAGGTTAGGTTGGGGTACTAGGTCAGAGAACCTCCTCGCATGTCGGTTGCATTGGGGGGATCGCCAGTCGCGTTCGATGCTATTGCATCTGGCGCGAACGGTGGGTCTCACAATGTGATTGGCTGGTGTACCCCGGGCACTTACGTGGTCATGTCCTTTTCAGGACATTGCTACGTATTTGGCTAATACTCTGACACCGTGTGGCTGCCTGGTCTTTTTAAGGGCGGGCATTGCACGGCCACACAAACCCGTAGCCCTGCACGTTTTCGTGGGGGTCGGGGGCTCGGCGCATTGCACTTAGCGCTGGGTCGCGAGGAAGAAAACCTCTCTAAAAAATTACCCAGTGGTGGCCCCCTTGGGGGGCAGCGGAGCTTCGGCTCGTGGTATGGCGGCCTTCAAGGTCGCGGAGAGTGTGGCTGCTCGCTCTGTTTATCAGGGCGGGCATTGCACGGTCACACTAGCCCGTTGCCCTCACGGGTCGGGGGCCCGGCGCACTGAGCGCTGGGCTGCGAGGAAGAAAACCTCAATAAAAAATTACCCAGTCTGCCACTCTTGCACTCTCCTCTTCGGAAGAGAGTTTGCAGAGTGGACGGATGCTTTCGGTGGTCAGACTTCGGTCAGCCAACGGCTTTTGCCGCCACCGACCTAAGCCTAAGTTTCCCGGGGTGGCGATAGGCTGAGTGGCCGGGGGGAGCCCGGTCCCAAGCCCCGGAACCTTTTTTTTTTTTTTTTTTTTTTTTTTTTTTTTTTTTTTTTTATTTTCCTTTTTTATTTTGCTGTCTTTTGGTTTTTCTTTTCTGTTTTGTTTTGGTTTATTTTTGCTTATTCTTCTTTCTTGTCTCTTTTTAGTTTTGTTTTGTTTATTTTTATGATGAAGATTGGAGTGTTAAAAAAATCATGGATAAAGCGATTAGTAATACGAATCTCCAGGAGGGTCCCGGTCGCCACGCGGCCGGGGAATCCCTCTCCGCTTCGGCGGACAGCCCCATCGTATCTGGGGGGGGCACTACTCGCTTCGGGGGCGCGCAATCTGTGTGCCTCCGCTACAACGTGGAAGAGTTGAGGAGCCACGGTGTGCATAGCGGCACCGATGACGAAAGCGGTCCTGGGACGTGGGCGGAAGCCGGAGGTTCCCGGGACGGAGTATTTAACGTAGAGGAAAGGTTCTTCGGAGGAGCGTCCTGCAATTCGCTGGACAGCGATGACTCCGAAACCATCTCCGCCAGCGCCAGCGAGGACGGAGCGCGGGAAGGGCGTGTGCTTCGGAGCGGGAGCCGGAAGAGGACGGCCAAGAAGCCCAGCCCGACAGAAGAATCCTCACGGCCGAAAGTGCCCACGGCACATAGAGGACGGCGCCAACTTAGGGCGTCGGAACCGAGGACACCAAGTGAGTCGCCGGTACCGCAGAGGGTACACAATCCCAGGCGATCGACAGAGGATAGGGAGGCGGCGGCCAGCGGCGGCTGGCTGGGCGCGAACCTGTGCAGCGATGAGGAGATCGAGAGACTCATGGCGGCTGCACAGAGGAGCTGGGAGCGCTGCCGCATGCCCCCGCCGGGCGAACGCCCCGACGACCCCGCCCTGAGCCTACTGAAGGCACGGGCCCTCGACGACATCGCGGTGGTCACGAGAGTGGCCATGCGCTCGAAGAACCTCAAGGGCACATTTGTCCGTGCTCTGAGGGAGAGCGCAGACCGCCTCGAGGACACCGTGGTGGCGCTGCACGAGCGGTCGGCGTCCTCCGAAGTGAAGAGGCTGCAGGCCGAAAACAGCCGCCTGCGAAGCGACCTGTCACTCCAGAGCGCGCAGATCGACGCGCTCCGCTCGGAGTGCAAGGTGCTGGAGCAGAGGGTCGACCAACTGACCGCCGCGGTGGCCGCTGTACCGGAGCCCAGCATCGAGTGCGCGTGTGGCGGCAGGGCCGCTGCGAACACCGGCGTAGAGGAGGACCTCCCGGCAGTCGACCTGCGGGAGCGACTGGAGCCGGAGCCAGCCAGCAGCAGGGAGCGCGACGACGAGGACGCCCGTATTTTACGGGTCGTGGAGCGCTTCCTGGAAGCGCGGGCGGAGGTGGACAGGGCGGCGAGAGCCACTACCACCACCGCTCCCCCTTCACCGCAGACGACAGTGGAGCGTGCCCCAACCGCTCCCATGGGACAGACGACAGCAGGCGACGACGGCATGGAGCACGACGGCTTCACAGTCGTCAGGAGGAAGAGGGCTAAGAAGAAGCCCCCCTCTGCCCCGACACCGACGACGACCGCGCCGAGGGTAGCACCCGCGCGTCCCGAGACCACCTACGCCAGCGCCACACGCAGCACAGCGCGGCCGGCGCAAACCCCAGCGCAGCCTTCACCTGGGGCGGCGGATGGTAGGAGGAAAAAGAAGCGGAGGAGGAAGAAGAAGGCGGGTGCCCGGATCCGGGTGCCGACCACTGCGGCCATAGCGGTGGTGCTCTCGCCCGAGGCGGAGCGGCGTGGGGAAACCTACTTGTCCGTCCTGACCCGGGCGAGAGCAGCCACCGCGGGAGACTCCGACGTACCGGAGCTCCGCATCAAGCCGACGAAGACGGGTGCCCGTGTCCTCACGATCGCGGGCCAGGATCGTGTGGAGAAGGCTGACGTCTTCGCCGCTCGCCTCCAGGAGGTGATCGGCGAAGACGCCGTCGTCACCAGACCGGTCAAGACGGGGGAGCTCCGTTTGACCGGTCTGGATGACACAATCACCGGGGACGACATCCGGGGGGCGATCGCTCGTGCCGGATGTGTCCCTGGTGACATGGTCCGTGTCGGTATCATTCGCCGCGGCCGGTGGGGCTCGGGATCCGTAAGGGTCA
Organism: Acentria ephemerella; assembly: GCA_943193645.1. Taxonomy (NCBI): domain Eukaryota; kingdom Metazoa; phylum Arthropoda; class Insecta; order Lepidoptera; family Crambidae; genus Acentria; species Acentria ephemerella. The sequence continues at coordinate 53,506 of OW971886.1, read as the reverse complement.
CCTGCCCCGCGGCTGCGGCGAGGGATATCGGCAAGGGCGGCCGGCTTTCCGTTGGGTGGAGCACTGTCCGCGTTTCCGTGGCAGAAAGCCGCCCAATGATGTGCCACCGCTGTCTTGGTGTGGGGCACACCAAGCAGCTGTGCCCGTCGGCAGTCGACCGCAGCGACGTTTGTCTTCGCTGCGGTCGACCGGGCCACAAGGCCGCCGAGTGCTCGGCTGCGCCTCACTGTGCGCCGTGTGGCGACGCCGGTTTACCGGCCAGTCACATGGCGGGCAGTAAAAGCTGCTTACAGCAGCTGAGGCGCGGCACGCGAGGTAGACCTCTTGGTGGTGGGGGGGGGTGGCGACGGCCCTAGGCCGCCCCCACCTGCCCCTGCTGCTGACAGGTCACGGGAGGCGAAGCGCCCTGCCTCGTCCCTTTTGGGACGAGGCGGGGCGCCGTCGGGGCGGTCCGCTCAGGGGTCTTTACAACCTCGGAGCGGACCGTCTCGGCGGGCGGACTAACGTCCGCCTCCGCCAAGTAGAGGTCAGCGGGTACTGATGGGGATCAGTACCTGCATTGCACGGCCTCTGCGATGAGGGATACTCCCCTTGTTTTGAGAGTATCCCATACCACCTCGTGGAAGAGCCCGCCAAGGGCTCGCTGCGACGCTGCTGTGGCGAATGCGATGAGCACCCCATGGCAGCGCCAATTGCAGCGTGTCGAAACACGCAGGGGTTTAGTGGGTAGGACGGGCACCGTTGCCCGGGAGTCCCACATACCCCTTCCCGGTTTCCCCGAATCGGGAAGGAAATGCGTCAATGCATTCCCCTGCGACAAAAAAAAAAAAAAACAAAAAAAAAAAAAAAAAAAAAAAAAAAAAAAAAAAAAAAAAAAAAAAAAAAAAAGGTTAGGTTAGGTTAGGTTAGGTTAGGTTAGGTTAGGTTAGGTTAGGTTAGGTTAGGTTAGGTTAGGTTAGGTTGGGGTACTAGGTCAGAGAACCTCCTCGCATGTCGGTTGCATTGGGGGGATCGCCAGTCGCGTTCGATGCTATTGCATCTGGCGCGAACGGTGGGTCTCACAATGTGATTGGCTGGTGTACCCCGGGCACTTACGTGGTCATGTCCTTTTCAGGACATTGCTACGTATTTGGCTAATACTCTGACACCGTGTGGCTGCCTGGTCTTTTTAAGGGCGGGCATTGCACGGCCACACAAACCCGTAGCCCTGCACGTTTTCGTGGGGGTCGGGGGCTCGGCGCATTGCACTTAGCGCTGGGTCGCGAGGAAGAAAACCTCTCTAAAAAATTACCCAGTGGTGGCCCCCTTGGGGGGCAGCGGAGCTTCGGCTCGTGGTATGGCGGGCCTTCAAGGCCCGCGAACCGTCTTCTGTGGCGGTCAGTGGGGAGCGAAAGCTCATGGCGCTTCGTCGCCTTCAGACGAAAGGCTCTTTTCAGGGCCAGCGGACTTCGGTCGTAGTTTGGCGGGCCTTCAAGGCCCGCGGCCGCTTGTGCGGCAAAGTTTGGAGAGGGCGAACCAGTCTCACAAAGGTTGGTGCGGGTTGGTAAGCAGAGTCGCAGTGTTGTGGGTGCGCAGGATGGGTGAGCGCCGGCCTCTGGGCCGTTGGGCGACGCCGGGCACCCATGGTGTTAGCCGCCCCACGTAAATCAAGCAACCGCCAATAATTCCCAAACCTCCGAATCCCCCGGGGGCTCTCGAGTCGAACGGGTTTGTTTGTCCGAACGGTTGCTGAGGTCCATTGAAGGAACCGGGCACAGGGTAACCGCGTGTAAGCGCCAGTGGGTTCCGTCCCATGGACCGCCGCTTACCATGTCCACGGTGGGGTGTGAGAGTGGTGGGGTGTTTTTGCCCCACCGCTTTCACACCTCAACCGTTGTTTATTCGATGGGTTGCCTCAGCATACGGGGTATGGTGGCCTTCTAGGCCACGGGAAAAGGCTCTTTTCAGGGCCGGTGATCGTTTTTGATCGGTGGTTGGCCGCCTTCAAGGTGGCGGGCCGTTCAGCGGCTATCGATGGGCTCACTTGTCTCAGGTTGTTTGGTCGGTACCGTGGCTATGTGTCGGGTATGTCTCTGGCTCGGCACATGCACGGTACAAGCCAACCAGGGTGGAGAGGTCGTGGTTATGCGCGGGGTATGTTTTTGCCTCGCGTATGCGCGTCCTTCGCCACGCCTGGGTCAAGGCTAGCGGACCTTTTTGGTCGAAGTTTGGCAGGCTTCCAAAGCTTGCGCCCGCTTTTTGGCGGGAAAGAGGGGAGCGGTACTCGCTCGCGACGCTTTTGCGTCTTTGTGGAGCCTTTATGGCTAGCGGACCCTTGCGGTCGGTGGTTGGCCGGTCTCCAAGACCGGCGGGTCGCTTCATGCGGCCGTCTTCGGCGACGGTGTTGTTGGCGCCGGGCGGGCTGAAGCCCCTTGTGTCCCCGCAACAGCAGCACCTTAGCCCGTGGCGGTGGAGTTTTCTCCGCCGGCCACACCCAAACGGTCCTTTTCAGGACCAGCGGACCCTCCCTCTTGGGTGGGTCGTGGCTTGCGAGCCTTCAAGGTTCGCGGGGGACGGCGGCAGGGGTGGGAACCCTGTCGTACCCAACGTCTCCAAAGATGGGGAGGAAAGCCTTCGGGCGTGTACTCCATCCCTCCGGGGAGTGGCGGTGGCCGATTCCGGCCGAGCTGCGGGGCGGACGCGAAAGTATGCGACAAGCTCCTCGTATCCGTCCTCGTAGGCAGCCTCCTGTCTGGGGAAGAGACGGTTTTTAGTGGGTAGGGCCCTCACTCTGGGGGAAGAGTCCCACATAACCCCGGTGCTTTCCCAAAAGTGCCGGGGTATGCGTAAATGCATTTTCCGTCGGTAAAAAAAAAAAAAAAAAGGTTAGGTTAGGTTAGGTTGGGGTACTAGGTCCGTGTTGCGGTTCCAGTACGCCATCGGACGCGTCCCCCGGGTTGCGGATAGGGGAACGCCCTCCAGATATGGGGGGTACCGGCTGCGGCCGGCGCGGACAGCACTGGACGTGTGGCTGCCTGGTCTCTTTGAGGGCGGGCATTGCACAGCCACACAAACCCGTAAGCCTTCACACTTTTGTGGGGGTCGGGGGCTCGGCGCATTGAGCGTCGGGCTGCGAGGAAGAAAACCTCTATAAAAAATCACCCTGGTGGGGCCCTCCTTGTGGGGGCCGGTGGAGCTTCGGCTCGGTGGATGGCGGCCTAGTTGGCCGCGGTCCGTTTTGTCGGACGGTGTGGGAGCGTTTTCGCTCGCGGCGTTCCGACGCCTTTTGTTGTAAACGGCTCTTTTTAGGGCCAGCGGACTTTTGTCGTGGTATGGTGGGTCTCCAAGGCCCACGGAACTTTTTGTTCTTCGACGTGGGGTGCTTCCACACCCCATCACGTCGTCTCTGGGGCTTGCCTTAACTGGCCGGTCCCGACGGAGCTTACCTTAATTGGTCGGCTCAGTGGCCACCTTCGGGTGGCGTGGTATGGCGGGCCTTCAAGGCCCGCGGTGCGGCGAGTTCGGCTGCTGCGGTGTCGTAGTAGTCGGACAGGCTTCGGCCATCGTCGGACAACCTGTAAACCCTCGTCGTTGTCGTGGTCATGTCTCGCGGACGGCGTAGGGAGCAGGGGGCTTGCCTTAACCGGCCGGCCCAAGACGAGACAACGTCTATAAAAAACCCCAAAGGCCTGTCGTTGGGGAACGTGGCGACGGGTCGCCTTATTTTAAGGTGGTGGGCTGGGTAAGTCCACCAGTTAGCGCCAACCCTGAGGACCGCCCGACCCTCAGGTGTATTAGGGTTACCCCGGTACAGGGGGCACTGCCGGGGTGGACTTTTTATTTCCCCCATACTCGTGGGAATCATATGGCAGGTTCAAATCGTTTAACAAAAAATTCATTGATGAGGAGCTCCGGCTCGGAGAGTATGTTGAGTAGGTGGGCCTCAGCGGCCAGTGTCGCTGAGAGCGTGAAAACTAGAAGTAGGCACAACTCGTGCGCGTCTTCCGATCTAGAGACGCTTGGTGGTGGACTAGTATCCACAAGGAAATCGACGGCCAAACGGCCGAGGCAAGAGGAGTCTGATTCTTCGGACTCCAGTGAGTTTGACGCTCCTCAGGAGCAGTGCGGTAGCAAGGGTCGTAGTCGTGGTCGACCTCCGACAACGCATGAGTACGTGGGCTGGGCCAACGCAAAGGCCCAATACAAGAAAGCCTGCGAGTTGGAGGAGGAGGGCGATCTAGAGACTCAAGTGAGCGGGTTGCTCAAGAAGGCAGATTCTGCTACTGCCAACCTGGGCGCCCTTCCTCCCTTAGAGGACTCCAAGGCCGAGGAGATGTCGGCAGATGGTCTGGCGCGCAGCGCGCGATTATATATGGATGTGGTCTCGACTGCCATCGGCAAGTCCAAAAATGTAAAGGGCACGATGCAGCGAGACGTGAAGAACGCCAATTTGTCGTTGGGGCGTATTGTGGAGACCCTCAGTATGAGGACTGCGACTGAGGAGACTCGGAGACTGCATGCCGAGAATAGACGGATGCAGTCTGAGATTGACGCCCTCCGGAAAACCGTTGAGGAGCTCAAGAAGACGGTCGCTCAATTGGGATCCCAGGCGCCTGTGGTAGCTTTGCCCAGGCTGCCCGTCCCCAACCGTCCAGTTGTGGAGACCATGGAGACGGATGTGTGTCTGCCCGCTCCCGAGGTCGTCCCGTCCTCTAGCGACTTCAGGTCGCCTCAGACGGCTTCCAAGCCCTCCGTCGTTTTGGCTGAGGATGAGCCCCTTCCCGACGGGAATACCTTCCGTGCCTTGCTCCGGGAAGTGGGCAAAATGATTGACAATAAGTTCGCGACTTACGAGGAGAGCAAGCGCACGCCGGATCGGCCGCGCCCTCCTCTCGCTCATGAAGTGCGAGCTGCTGCTGCTGCGGCTGCCGTTGCCGCCACTTCCGCTGCTCCTGCAGCCAGACCAGCAGTTGCGCCAAAACCCGCGCCTAGGAAGGCCCCGCAGTCCAAAGCGGGCAAGGGCAAGGCAAGCAAGAAGGATGTGGCTTCTAAGTCTGTGGCTGTCTCCCAGCCTGTCCCGCCTGTGTCGTCGGCCTCGTCCAAGTCTGGACCCGACGCAGACGGCTGGGTGACAGTGGTGAAGAGAAAGAAGGGCAAAAATACCGCCCAGAATTCAGCCAAGCCTAACGCCCAGCTTCCAGCTAAACAGGGGGCAGCGGCTACGGATAAGCCCAAGAGGAAACGGGCCCCGAGACTACGTGCCCCTCGGTCTGCGGCGGTAGTGGTTAGCTTAAGCCCGGAAGACGAGAAGAACGGCCTTAGCTATGCCGATATCCTCACCAAGGCCAGGCTGGGTCTTGAGGGAGAGAAAGAAGCCCTAGGCCTCCCGCCTCTCAAGATTCGAGAGACTGCCACTGGGGCTCGAATCCTGCACGTCGTCGGCGAAAATAACAACGCCAAGGCGGACCTTTTGGCCGCCAAGATGAAAGAGATTCTTGGTCCGAGCGTCCAGGTCACGAGACCAACCAAAACGGTTGATCTTCGTCTCACCGGCCTGGATGACTCCATCTCGAAGAACGACGTCGTGCAGGCGATCTGCCAACAGGGCAACTGCCTGACGGACCAGGTCCGTGTTGGGGACATCCGTCGCGGACCGGGTGGAATGGGCTCCGCTTGGGTCCGCTGCCCTGTGGTGGCGGGTAAAACCCTTGCGGACGCGAAGCGGTTATTGGTGGGCTGGAGTGCGGCCCAAGTCCGCTTACTTGACGCTCAGCCCCTCAAGTGCTACAAATGCCTTGAGGCGGGCCACACTAAACAACGTTGCCCATCGACGGTCGACCGGAGTAACTTGTGTTTCCGGTGCGGCAAGCCGGATCACAAGTCGGCGGCCTGCACGGCAGTTGCCCACTGTCCCATCTGCGCTGAGGCAAAACGCCCAGCGCAACATACTATGATGGGAAAGAGCTGCAACTCGCGTTCCATCAAAAAGAAGGGCAAACTCCCCGCTAGGGCCGCGGGTGAAAAAGGGTCGGGTGCTGCTCCGCCTCCAGCGAGCTCGCAGCAGGTGGCTATGGAGCACTAATGGACCTCGGTCGACCCATTAACTTTTTGTTGGGGAATCTGAACCACTGCTCGGGGGCTCAGGATCTATTTATCCAGTCCTCGAGGCAGTGGTCTATTGACGTAAGCGTGGCTTCAGAGCCGTACTTTGCCATCACGAGTCCATACTGGGCCACGGATCATTCCAGTGCTGTGGCTGTCGTGGGCTCGTGTGGTGCGGGTGCGCAGCCTTTTTCTGTGCTGCAGAAAGGCCAGGGTCTCGTATCCGCCTTGTGGGGTGACCTCGTTGTCATCGGAGGCTACTTCTCGCCTAACAAAACCCTCGCTGATTTCGAGGAGTTTCTGCGAGAGATGACCATCGTCGTTCGCCGTGCTCAGCCACGACCAGTCATCTTGATGGGCGACTTCAATGCGAAGGCCACTGCCTGGGGCTCACCGAGGACTGACACTCGGGGAGAACTGCTGGTGGAATGGGCCACCATGGTCGGACTCGTTGTCCTCAATCGTGGCACCGAATACACGTGTGTGAGGCAGCAGGGTGGGTCTATAGTGGATGTAACGTTCGCTAGCCCTGCTGTCGCCGCACGAGTGCACGATTGGCGTGTAATCGTGGACGAGGAAACGTTGTCCGACCATCGGTATATCCGGTTCAGCGTCTCCCCTCAACATCATGTCATCCACCCGCCCCCTAACAGGGGCGGCTTGCACAATTTTCCGCGGTGGGCTCAGGCAAAGCTGGACAGGGACCTGGCAATTGAAGCCGCTATCGTGGAGGAGTTTAACATCCGGCCCTTGATGGGGGAGGTCGACGAAGAGGCAACTCTGCTCGGCGAAGCCTTAACGCGCGTCAGCGATTCGGCCATGCCTCGAGCCACACGTCGCCCCCCCAGAAAGGAAGTGTATTGGTGGTGCCCTGAGGTGGCGGCTCTTCGTGCGGACTGCACTGTTAAACGCCGCGCACTCACGCGTTACCGACGGCGCCGAACAGGCCGGGATCCAGCGACCGAGACGGTCATGCAGCAGGAGGTGAGCGAGGCTCGCAAAATCCTCCAGATTGCGATTAGCAGGGCAAAAACATCCGCCCGCGAGCGCATGCTGGAGGAAATAGACGGGGATCCCTGGGGCAGGCCCTACAAAATGGTCCGTGACAAACTGTCCAAAGGCCCCCCGTCTATCGAATTGCTGCAGCCCTCCCTCCTGCGCGAGGTGATCTCGTCTCTGTTTCCAGAGCGAGAGGAGTTTGTTCCGCCGATGCGTGCGTCCCGCCAACTTCGGGACAGTGACGACGACCACCATTCGTCCCCCCCGCCTACCATCACTGACGGGGAGTTCGATGCGGCCGTGTCGAAGATGCGGGCCAAAACCACGGCTCCGGGTCCCGACGGCGTTTCTGGCCGAATCTTGGCTATCTGCCTCGGGTCCCTCGAGAGTCACGTCCGTGGGCTTTTTGACGCCTGTCTTGCGTCCAGCAGATTTCCGGCGGCTTGGAAGGTGGGACGACTCGTCCTGCTTCAGAAGCCAAACAAGCCGCTGAACTCGCCTTCTGCCTACCGCCCGATTGTGCTCTTGGCGGAGGTAGGGAAGCTGTTGGAGCGCATCGTCGCTGGGCGGATCACCCGCCATTTGAATGCGGAGGGTCCGAATTTGTCGCCGTCCCAGTACGGCTTTCGCGAGGCCCGCTCCACCATCGACGCCATAATGAGCGTCAGGGCTGTGGCCGAGGAGGAAACCGCCAGGGGCAGGGTTGTTCTCGCGGTGTCGCTGGACATCGCCAACGCATTTAACACCCTGCCCTTCAGCGTGATAGAAGAGGGCCTCAGGTACCATAACATCCCAGAGTACCTGAGGCGCCTCATTGGTGACTACCTGCGCGGTCGGCACATCCAGTGTGTCGACCGTGATGGCAATCTGATAGAGAGGGGGATGACGTGCGGTGTTCCGCAGGGTTCGGTGCTTGGGCCGACCCTGTGGAACATAGGATATGACTATGTCCTGCGGGGAGCACTATTGCCGGGCCTGAGTGTTGTGTGTTATGCGGACGACACTCTGGTCCTGGCCAGAGCGGCCGATTTTCAGGCCGCCATCCGCCTAGCCACTGTTGGCACGGGCCAGGTTGTGCGCCGCATTGAAAGTCTGGGTTTGAGAGTAGCGGTCGAGAAGACTGAGGCCATATTTTTCTGCGGCCCTCGCCGTAAACAACCAGGCGGGGCGCACCTACTTATCAATAGGGTGCGCGTAAACATAAGTGCGCACATGCGCTATCTGGGTTTGGTGTTGGACTCACGGTGGTCGTTCGATGAACACTTCCGCCGTTTGAGTCCAAAGCTTATGCAAGCGGCCGGGGCTCTCAGCCGGCTCCTGCCCAACGTTAGCGGCCCTAACGCGACCTGCCGCCGCCTGTTTACCGGGGTGGTGCGGTCGATGGCCTTGTACGGTGCTCCGGTGTGGGCGGAGACCCTGTCGCCACGTAATACGGCCCTGCTGCGACGCTCGCAGCGGGTCATGGCGGTCAGGGTCATACGCGGGTACTGCACCGTCTCGTACGAGGCCGCGTGCTTGTTAGCCGGGACCCCACCCTGGGACCTGGACGCCTTAGCGCTGGCGGACGTTTACAGGCGCAGCGCGGCTGTCCGCGCGGAAGGTTTGCGTCCGGCGCCGGAGCTCATTCGGCGCTGGAGGGAGAGGGCCCAACGCATAGTCATGCGGAAGTGGCGGGTCAGGCTGCAGTCGCCCTCGGCGGGCCACTGGACCGTTACGGGAATTCTGCCTCACATGGCGGAATGGGTTGCCCGACGGCACGGCTCTCTGTCCTTCCGGCTTGTGCAGATATTGACGAATCATGGTTGCTTCGGCCAGTATCTGCACAGGCTCGGCAGGGAGCCGGGCCCTCGCTGCAACGAGTGCGGAGCAGATGAGGACACGGCGCAGCACACACTCGCTGTGTGCGTCAAGTGGGCGCCACAACGCCGCGCCCTCATCTCCGCTATTGGTGTTGACCTTTCGCTGCCGACCATGATCCAAAACATGGTCGGCAGCGCAACGTCGTGGGACGTTGTTGCCTCCTTCTGCGAACACGTTATGCTCGCGAAGGAGGCAGCGGAACGGGAGCGCGAGGCGATGCCAGACGCTGACCCGAACCGCAGGAGACGACCGGGCAGGAGACGCCGGCTCTATGGCCAGCAGAACCAGCCTTAGTCAGGGGCGGTGGGTGATGGGATAGGGCCCCATCACTCACCATACACTCAGCCCCAGCGCGTGAGAGATGTCCATCGTGTCCCGGGGACATCTCTCGGAGGAGTAGAGGTCGGCGACGACCGATGCCGGTGCACCACGCGAACGTCTACCTTGTTCCTCGCGTGGTGCATCTTTCTTATGGCATAAGCGCTTCCGGGATACTGTTGGTTTTTTAGTCGGTACACTGCGGTCTCTTAGGCAGGACTCCGACATAACCTCGACGTGGCCCCTTATCATGTCGGGGTACGTATAAAACGTTTTTCCAACATGAAAAAAAAAAAAAAAAAAAAAAAAAAAAAAAAAAAAAAAGGTTGGGGTACTAGGTCAGAGAACCTCCTCGCATGTCGGTTGCATTGGAGGGATCGCCAGTCGCGTTCGATGCTATTGCATCTGGCGCGAACGGTGGGTCTCACAATGTGATTGGCTGGTGTACCCCGGGCACTTACGTGGTCATGTCCTTTTCAGGACATTACTACGTATTTGGCTAATACTCTGACACCGTGTGGCTGCCTGGTCTTTTTTAAGGGTGGGCATTGCACGGCCACACAAACCCGTAGCCCTGCACGTTTTCGTGGGGGTCGGGGACTCGGCGCATTGCACTTAGCGCTGGGTCGCGAGGAAGAAAACCTCTCTAAAAAATTACCCTTTGGTGGCCCCAGTTGGGGCAGCGGACCTTCGGGTCGGGGTATGGCGGGCCTTCAAGGCCCGCGGTCTGTTGTGGTGTTTTTGCCATTTTGTTATGGTTTTGAGGTGGTTTTCTGCGCCTTTTGCACAGAATCATTGCGTGTGTGAGCATTCACTGCTCTCACTATTTTGGCGGCTTGCCTTAACTGGCTGTCCGCGATGGAGCTTGCCTTAACCGGCCGGCTCAGCGGCCACCTTCGGGTGGCGTGGTATGGCGGACCTTCAAGGTCCGCGTGCGCGGCGGGTCTGGCGGCTGTGGTTTTGCAGTCGCTGGGTGGGCTTCGGCTCCCCGTCGGGCAACCTGTTACCCCGCGTGGACCAGGGGGGCTTGCCTTAATTGGCCGGCCCTGAGTGGAGACAACCACAATAAAAAACCCCAAAGACCTGTCGTTGGGCAACGCGGCGACGGGTCGCCTTATTTTTAAGGTGGTGGGCTGGGCAAGTCCACCAGCGAGCGCCAACCCTGAGTACCGCCCGACCCTCAGGTGTATTAGGGTTACCCCGGTACAGGGGGCACTGCCGGGGTGGACTTTTTATTTCCCCCACACTCGTGGGAATCATATGGATTTGTTCAAGAAAAATAATTTAAAAACAAAAGACGTTGGTAAGGAGTTGGATGTAAGGAAGGAGTTAGTTGTAAGATTGGAAAGAGTACGTTCGGAGGAGGATTTGTCGGATTCATCCGTCAATACGCTGGTCAGCGTATCCTCAAAGGAGGACACTCCGGGTCGATTGTGGAGAAAGCGGAGAATTGATGATGAGGACGAAGAACCTGGTGGTCAGACATCACAGACACCGAAGGTTAAAGCCTCCAGTTCTAGTAGAGGAAGAGGCCGCCCCAAAACAACTGGGGAATATGCTGGGCTTGCTAAGGCTAAAGCCGATTACATAAAGGCTCAGAGGGAGGAGATGGAGCTTCGAGCTGAGCAGGAGTTGATGGAGGAAATAACAGAGGCTCGTAGAACAAGATCGAACTCTAGTATGATGGAACACTCGGGTCAATCCGGCTTAGTATTATCGGAGTCTTCGGCACAGTCTGACAGTGAGGATGAAGCTGTAACGGCTGCGCGCATGACCGCCAGAGTCCTTGACAGCGTCAAGATAATTGAGAAGGTGGCTGCTACATCGTCCCAACTCAAGGGCACATATGTAAAAGCCTTAAAAGATGCAGCCAGGATCATTGCCAGCAACGCCAAGGACCTGGCCCGCCATAGCGTAGATGAGGAGAACAAGAGGCTGCAGCAGCAGAATGACCGACTTCAATCTGAGGTCAATGAGCTGCGCAACAGGCTCTCTGCGCTGGAAAAAAGGTGCTCACAGGATCGAACTAGCACCGCGCCTGGTGGCCCTAAGCCGCAAGTGGCTTTTGATATGGACATTCTCTCCCAAAAGTTGGAGGAAATGGAGTTGAGGATAGCGGGTCGCATGTGCGAAAGGCTAAACGCTAGGATTGAGGGTCTGGAATCTAGACTCAACCCAGCCCCAAAACTTCGCCCACCACTAGCCCATGAAACAAAGGAGAAGGCTGTCTCACAGAACATCGACGTGGACACCGTGCCTCCAAATGTACAAGAGGTACCAAAGCCAACAAAAGGGAAAGGGAAAGGAAAGGGGAAGAAGACCCAACCTGCCTCTACAGATGGAAAGGCAAAAGGAGATGGGAAGGCCAGTTCATCTGGCTTTGTGCTAGTTCCAAGCACCTCCCGTGCAAAGACTAAGGAGAAGGCAGTGGAAATCCAACCGACATCCAGCGGTTCGGGTACCAGACGCAACCCGGTTAGGGGCAACCGAGGTGAAGAGAAAGCGTCCACCTCGAAGGATAGTCGTTCACCGACACTGGCGGTAGACCCTGCAGCAGCCACGGAGTCGGAATGGACCACAGTGGTGAAGAAAGGGAAGCGAGGACAAAAGAAGGCGACTGATTCTGACCAGCCGCCCAAACGTGCACAGACAAAGCAGCAGGCGAAGGCAAAGCCTAAGCCTCGCGCGAGACCTCCTAAAACCGCGGCCGTGGTCCTGACCATTGCTCAGGGAGCGGAAGATAGGGGGGTGGAGTACGGCTCGATAATTGAAGTCGCAAGGAGTAAGATAGACCTGGCTCAACTAGGCATCGAGTCTACCAGATTCCGGAGGGCCATTACGGGAGCAACAATTATTGAGGTTTCTGCAGAGGATAAAGAGAGTGGAGCCAATAAACTAGCAGAGGAGCTCAAGCGCTTATTCAAAGAGGAGGAAGTTAGGGTCTCACGACCGGTAAAGTGCTTGGAGCTAATGGTCTCCAGTCTAGATGATTCCATAAAACCATCTGAAGTTCAGGAAGCCATCGCAAAATCCGGTGGCTGCCCTGCTGACCAGGTCAGGGTAGGGACTATACGTCGGACGGCCTACAGTATGGGAGCGGTGTGGGTTAGTTGCCCGGTGGCAGCGGCCAAGAAAGTGGCGGAAGGAAAATTGTTGGTTGGCTGGTCTTCAGCGCGGGTGAAATTATTGCCACCCCGTGATATGCGCTGCTTCAGGTGCCTAGAGACTGGTCACGTGCAGGTCAGGTGCAAGTCGTGCGTTGAAAGAGGGCAGCAGTGTTACCGCTGTGGTCAACTGGGACATCGTGCAGCAGAATGCCACGCGGACTTTTACTGCACCCTTTGTTCAGAGGCTGGCAAGCCAGCAAATCATCGCTTGGGAGGTCCTTCTTGTTCGGCGCCCAAGCACAAGATGACGAGACGAATGAAGAACCCGCCTGGTCCTAAACCCCAGACTAAATCTTCAGGCCCTCCGAACGGCACCGAGGAGGTAGAAATGACGCCAGTAGAATAGCATGGCACTCATCAACTTCTTGCAGGCAAACATTAATCACTGTGCCAGGGCTCAAGATCTCTTACTGCAGAGTTCGGCGCAGCGATTAATGCAAGTGCTGGTAATCTCTGAGCCTTACATGATACCGGCTAGGGATGATTGGCTAGGGGATGTGGATGGCGTGGCAGCAATTGTCACAAATATCAATGTAGGGGCTCCGTCAGTTCTTAAATTTCGAAGAGGTCACGGTTATGTCGCTGCGCTTTGTGGAGAGATAGTGATAATCAGCGTCTATTTCTCACCTAACCGAACGTTCGCTGAATTCGAAGGATACCTCAACGAATTAGACGAGGTCCTCAGATGGTCTAGGCCCCACGAAGTTATCTTGGCAGGGGATCTTAACGCGAAATCGGTGACATGGGGCTCTGCCTCGTCCGACGCCAGAGGGGTGCTCGTAGAAGAGTGGCTCGTGGCAAATAACCTCGCTGTCGTGAATCAGGGGACGGTGAACACCTGCGTCAGAATGCAAGGCGGCTCCATCATTGATGTGACTTTTGTCAGCACTACTCTGTCGAGTAGGGTTCAAGGTTGGAAAGTTCTGGAGGGGGAAGAGACCTTATCTGATCACCGGTATATCCGGTTCGATCTCTCCCCCCGGGTACAGAGAAGTAACGCAGTCGCCCGTCGCTCTGCCTCAAACCTTGGCCCCAGGTGGGCGCTGAAGAAATTGGACAGAGAAGCACTCATCTTGGCTGCGTTAGTGGAAGGTTGGTCGCCAAGATCGGTTAGCCCGGACATTGAACAGGAGGTTGACTGGTTCAAGGGGTCAATGTCCCACATATGCGACGTCGCAATGCCGAGGGTCAGGTCGCTACCACCGCGTCGTCAGGTGTACTGGTGGTCAGCCGAACTCGCCCAACTTCGGGAAAGGTGTGTCAAGGCGAGACGCCAGTACACAAGATGCCGTCGATGGGGCTTCAGGAGAGGAACATCTGATGTGTCCCAAGAGCAGCGTCTCTACTCTAGTTATCAGGACGCTAAAAAGACACTGCGAACAGCAATTGCGGAGGCAAAAGATAGGGCATGGGCGGAGCTCTTAGATACTCTACAAAGCGACCCTTGGGGTCGACCTTACAAGCTGGTTATGAGCAAGCTCCGTCCATGGACCCCGCCGTTGACGTCAAACCTGGATCCTGAGGTTCTGCAAACGGTGATGGATGCCCTGTTTCCGGCGAGAAACAGCGATTTTCTACCGCCTCAAATGTGTTTCGGTCCAGCGGAAGGGATGGATATATCGGAGGTCCCGGCAGTTACTGAAGGGGAGCTTGGTGCGGCGGTTCTTCGCTTACAATCGAAGAACAAGGCCCCGGGTCCTGACGGTGTGCCGGGACGGGCGTGGGTGCTAGCGCTTAGAAACGGTCTCGATGCTCGCTTCCGTGACCTGTTAACATCGTGCCTTAGGGCAGGACGCTTCCCGGAAGACTGGAAAACCGGGAAGCTGGTACTACTGAAGAAGGACGGACGGCCGGTAGATTCACCATCATCCTACCGGCCTATTGTACTGCTGAATGAGGGGGCCAAGCTCTTCGAGCGTGTTATAGCGGCCCGCCTCTTAGACCACATGGAGGGGACGGGACCGAACCTGAGCCAAAACCAATTTGGCTTTCGTCAGGGCAGGTCAACTATTGACGCGATATCGCAGGTGCGAGCACTCGTGGAGGGAGAAGTGGCGAGGGATGGGGTAGTGTTAGCGGTATCACTCGATATCGCTAATGCCTTCAACTCTCTTCCACACGTCTGTATAGAAGAGGCCATGCGGCATCACCGCTTTCCAACATATCTGCGCAAGATTGTGATGCACTACCTGTCTGGACGTAAGGTGGTTTTCCCCAAAGCAGATGGATGGGGGGAGAAAGTGGTGTCATCTGGTGTTCCACAGGGGTCGGTTTTAGGCCCGCTCCTGTGGAACATTGGGTATGATTGGGCAATTCGTGGAGCCTTGCTAAGTGGAGTTAATGTGTTTTGCTACGCAGACGACACTCTTGTGACGGCGAAGGGCAGATCCTTTAGAGAGGCTAGGATCCTGGCCACTGCTGGAGTTGCGCAGGTTGTGGGTCGAATCCGTCGTTTGGGTCTTAGGGTCGCATTAGAAAAGTCGGAAGCTTTATGCTTTCACGGCCCTCGTCGAAAGCCACCGGCTGGAGCCGAGCTCATGGTGTGCGGTGTCTCCATCGGTGTCGGGTCGACCATGAAGTACTTAGGATTGGTCCTCGACAGCCGATGGAACTTTAGAAGCCACTTCGAGCAACTCGCTCCGAAGTTGAGGAGGATAACTTTGGCGTTGTGTCGTCTCATGCCCAATCTAGGGGGCCCAAGTTCGGCATGTCGCCGGTTGTTCGCAGGAGCAGTTAGGTCTGCGGCACTGTACGGTGCGCCCATATGGGCGAGTGCATTGAACTCCCAAAACATAGCCCTGTTGCGTCGACCGCAAAGGGTTATGGCGGTGAGAATGGCACGGGCGTACCGTACGGTATCCTATGAGGCGGCGTGCGTCCTAGCTGGGTCTCTGCCGTGGGACCTAGATGCACATGTGTTGGCGGAAGTGTACCATAGAACATCAGAGGAGAGGGCAGTCAGAGGATGCATTCCACTGCCGGAGGAGATTGAAAGTTGGCGATCGGACGCTCATGACGTCGCATTTGAAAAGTGGCGGGAGAAACTCGAGAGTCCAAGCGCAGGGCACCGCACTGTTGCGGCTATCCACCCAGTTTTGGATGAATGGATAGGGAGAAGATGGGGTGCGCTCTCCTACCGCGTGACGCAGGTTCTCTCGGGGCATGGTTGCTTCGGGAGATACCTTTGCAACATCGCGAGGAGAGAGCGCAATCCAAACTGCCACCAGTGTGGCGCCGAGGAGGACACGGCCGAGCACACCCTCCTGATATGCCCGAGATGGGATGAGGAAAGGGCAGTGCTGTCAGTGGTGATAGGGGACGCGATAGCGCATCTGCTGCCTGGAGTGGTGAAGGAGATCGTAGGCAGGGAGGAGGCATGGCAAGCCTTTCACATGTTCTGTGAAAAAGTAATAGGTGCCAAAGAGGAGGAAGAGAGGGCCCGCGAACAAGATCCGGAGGCGGGCCCAGAGAGGAGAAGGAGGATCGGTCGGCGGCGTAGGGCTTTTGCCGGCGCGCTGGCCCCGTGAGGGAGCCCCGGGTAAAAAAAGGGGAAATTTTACCCGGAGTTATGGCTCGTAGAGGTGGTAGCGGTGCTGCTGGGTGTTCCGTGCAGCATCGCGGAGTGTGGTCACACGCACACACAAAGGTGTGCCAGTGAAGAGCCCCAGACGGGCGTCTCGCATGCAGCAATTGGTATAAGGGCAACTGCAAGCCAACTGCATAGCGAAGAGGAAGGAACACCGGGGTCGTTTTAGTGGGTAGTCTCGACCTAGCCCATCTTTGGTCGAGTAGTCCCACATACCCCTGCACCTCTCTTTTCCCTGGGGTGCAGGGCATGCGTAAATGCATTTTTTCCCCGCAAAAAAAAAAAAAAAAAAAAAAAAAAAAAAAAGGTTAGGTTAGGTTAGGTTAGGTTAGGTTTCCGTGTTGCGGTTCCAGTACGCCATCGGACGCGTCCCCCGGGTTGCGGATAGGGGAACGCCCTCCAGATATGGGGGGTACCGGCTGCGGCCGGCGCGGACAGCACTGGACGTGTGGCTGCCTGGTCTCTTTGAGGGCGGGCATTGCACAGCCACACAAACCCGTAAGCCTTCACGCTTTTGTGGGGGTCGGGGGCTCGGCGCACTGAGCGTCGGGCTGCGAGGAAGAAAACCTCTATAAAAAATCACCCTGGTGGGGCCCTCCTTGTGGGGGCCGGTGGAGCTTCGGCTCGGTGGATGGCGGCCTAGTTGGCCGCGGTCCGTTTTGTCGGATTGTGGTGGGAGCGTTTTCGCTCGCGGCGCTCTTGCGCCTTTTTGAACGTTCTTCGTTCTTTGACGTGGGGTGCTTCCACACCCCATCACGTCGTCTCTTGGGCTTGCCTTAACTGGCCGGTCCCGACGGAGCTTACCTTCATTGGTCGGCTCAGTGGCCACCTTCGGGTGGCGTGGTATGGCGGGCCTTCAAGGCCCGCGGTGCGGCGAGTTCGGCTGCTGCGGTGTCGTGGTAGTCGGACAGGCTTCGGCCATCGCCGGACAACCTGTAAACCCTCGTCGTTGTCGTGGTCATGTCTCGCGGACGGCGTAGGGAGCAGGGGGCTTGCCTTAACCGGCCGGCCCAAGACGAGACAACGTCTATAAAAAACCCCAAAGGCCTGTCGTTGGGGAACGTGGCGACGGGTCGCCTTATTTATAAGGTGGTGGGCTGGGTAAGTCCACCAGCTAGCGCCAACCCTGAGGACCGCCCGACCCTCAGGTGTATCAGGGTTACCCCGGTGCAGGGGGCACCGCCGGGGTGGACGTTTTATTTCCCCCATACTCGTGGGAACTTTATGGCAAGTTACAGTAAAAAACCCAAATCCCTTAGTTTAAGTTATGATGTTGACGCGATGTGCGTAGGTCGCTCCCTTAGGAGCAAGAAGGTTGTTGAAGCGGCGCCCAGTACTCAGCTGAGTGGCGCGGAGAGTGGAGAGTCTGATCATGAGGCCGGATTTAAATCCAATTTCGGCTCATGCGTCTCGATAAATACGGTTGGGTCCCAGTCCGGCCGTAAACGAGAGCGAGAGGTTGGGTCCGATTCGGACAGTGCTTCAAGCACGGAGCTGGCGGCTGCGCCCAAAAAGTCTACTGCATCTGGCGCAGGTCGCGGTCGAGGCCGACCTATCAAGACTGGCGAGTACGCTGGTCTGGCTGAAGCGAAGAGGGAGTACAACGCCCAGCTGCGGGAGTCCCTGCGGCTGGAGGCCGAGAAAGATTTTGCGGAGGAGCTAGCGCAAAGGCGAACGCGCTCTTCTCCCGCAATCTCTCGTTCTGCATCCCTCTCCGACGTTATGTCCCTTGACGAGGAACCAAGTGCGACTGCAATTTATAAGTCGGTTCAGACGGAGTTGCAGACAATTATAGAGGTGGCAACAAAGTCGAGCCAGTTGAAGGGCACCTACCAGAAAGCCCTCAAGACGTCTGCACACTCAATTAAAGAGTGCATGGAGTCACTTCTTCGGTGTACCGTTTCAGACGAGGTCACCAAGTTGGAACGGGAGAACCAGCGCCTCAGGGCGGACATGAATGAGTTGCGCAAGCAGTTGGAGGACATGCGTGCGGAACGGATGCGCCCTGTCCCTGCAGTGACGGAACCACCCCTGGATGGTAATCAGATTCTCCAGGCGGTGTCAACGGTGGTCGATGAGAAGATCAGGGCGGCCATGACGACGGCCACCAATATGATAAACTCACGTATTGACGGCCTTAAGACAGCAGATAGGCCGCGGCCACCGTTGGCTGCCGATCAGAGAAGGCAGGTCTCTCAGTCGCAGCCTGTGACCGGGATGACGGACTCGCCCGCTGTCGTTTCAAAGTGCGGGACGATGACCCTTGTCCCCAGCCAAAAGTCCAGACTTAGGACCAAAGGCAAGGGCAAGGGCAAAGGCAAGAAGACGGCGCCTGCTCCGGCAACAAAGCCAGTAGAGCAGACTTCCACACCAACTGCGTCGTCCACTGCCCCACAGGTAAAGGCCGCCTCAACATCTAAAGAGGAAGGCTGGACCGAGGTAGTGAAGAGAGGGAAGAAGAAGAAGGTCCAAAATGTTTCGCCGGTTTCACAGCCAAAGTCTAACCCGAAGCCCAATGTTCAGGGTCAGGGGAAGACAAAGGCTAAGAAGCCCAAAGTCAGGGAGCCCCGCACGGCCGCGGTCATAATTACACTCGGTCCGGAGGCGGAAAGGAATGGCCTCTCGTACGCGGAGGTGATTAGGAAGGCGCGTTCCGCCATAAAGATAGAGGAGTTGGGCATTCCGCCCCTTAAAATTGCGACGGCGGTCACCGGAGGCAAGATCCTTCAAGTCTCCGGTGAAGACCAGGGTCCCAAAGCGGATTCGTTGGCTCAACAATTAAGGGCCGTCTTCGAAAATGAGGACATCAGAGTCTCCAGGCCTACAAAGTGCATGGAGATTTCTGTTCTGGGCCTGGACGACTCTGTCGAACGGGACGAGGTGGTGGCGGCAATTGCCGAAAAGGGCAATTGTCCGCACCATCAGATCAAGGTGGGGGAAATCCGTCGCGGTCCCAGTGGAATGGGGACTGCGTGGGTGTCTTGTCCTGTCGGCGCGGCAAAGGCGATCCTGGAGGCCGGGCGGCTTCTTGTGGGGTGGAGCTCGGCGCGAGTTCGCGCGGTGGAGCAACGCCCCATGAAGTGTTTCCGCTGTCTGGAGCGAGGGCATGCTCGACAGCAGTGCACTGGGGTGGACCGCAGCGATCACTGCTTCCGCTGCGGAACACCAGGGCACAAGGCAGCCAAATGTACTGCAGAGCCGCATTGCGTCGTCTGTGCTGCCACCAAGAGGCCTGCAGGACACATTTTGGGGGGCCGGAGCTGCAAAGCCCCAAACGCCTCCCCAAAACGGATGAAGACCACGGCCGCCAAGACCCCGGCCGCTCAAAAGGCTGCGGTACCATTGCCGCAGCCCATGGACACGACTCCAATTGTCGATGGCCCTACGTCCAGTCACTAGTTGTCTCCAGACGAATTTGAACCACTCCTCTGGTGCACAGGATCTCCTGTTGCAGACCATGAGAGAGTGGTCATCTAGAATTGCGGTGGCTGCCGAGCCGTACTTCGTCCCGCCCTGTCCTAACTGGGCCGCGGACATGGACAACTCGGTGGTCGTCATAAGGTCGGCACTTAATTCTTCGCCCCCCCTCTCAGTCCACCAGAGAGGGCATGGCTTCGTCTCGGCCAAATGGGGAGAAATCACCATTATTGGTGTCTATTTCTCCCCCAACAGGACATTGGCGGAATTTGAGTTGTTCCTCGGCGAGTTGGGCGTAGCTGTGCGGCGTAGTTCTACGTCGCACATTCTGGTACTGGGGGACTTCAACGCCAAATCAACGGCTTGGGGTTCTCCAGCTACAGATCGTAGGGGGACAGCAATGGAGGCTTGGATGGCTATGTTCGGCCTTATTCTATTAAACCAGGGCTCAGCCAATACCTGCGTGCGACAGCGGGGGGGGTCAATAGTGGACTTAACGTTCGCTACCCCCGCTCTCGCAGCGCACGTCACTGGCTGGCAGGTCCTGCAAGAGGTGGAGACATTGAGCGACCACCAGTACATCGCCTTTAACATGTTTGCTGGCAGCGATTCTGCTCGTGCTGGTAATGCTCCGTTGTCAACTCCCTTCCCCAAATGGGCGCTCTCTAAGCTCAACAAGGAGCACCTTGAGGAAGCGGTGTTGGTCGAGGACTGGTGTGCACCATCTACCACCACGTCCCTCGACGTTGATGCAGAGGCTGATCGTTTGCGCGACTCTTTACATCGCGTAAGCGACTCAGCCATGCCGCGGGTGCATTGCCAGCCCCGCAAGACAGCGGTGTACTGGTGGTCGGAGGAGATTGCCGCACTTCGGGCAACCTGTGTTGCCAAAAGACGGGAACTGGCCAGATACCGGCATCGTACTCGCAATGGGTTGCGGGATGAAGTCTGGGAGGAGTACCTACACAGCCTCTACACTGAGGCGCGGAGGACCATGCGGGTAGCCATATTCAAGGCGAAAACGGAGGCGCGGGAACAGATGCTGGAGTCGCTCGATCGCAATCCGTGGGGTCGACCCTACCGTGCTGCGCGCGACAAACTGCGCGGCCAGGGTCCCCCGGTAGCGGATACGCTGGAGCCTCAGCTGCTCCAAGAAGTCGTGGAAGCTCTGTTCCCGTCCCGCGACGAACATCTCGCACCGCCTATGGTCCCCCGTGGGGCCCAGACTTCGGACGTGACAGATAGTCCGGCGCCTGTTATATCCGACGCCGAGTACGATGCCGCTGTCACGCGGCTTCGTTCGAAGAAGACCGCCCCAGGTCCCGATGGGATTCACGGCCGGGTGTTGGCCTACGCACTTGGGGAATTAGAACCCCGGGTGCGTAATCTCTTCGACACTTGTCTTGGGACCGGCCGGTTTCCAAAAGCCTGGAAGAGGGGGCGTCTCGTCCTCCTGCAGAAGGCGGGTAGATCTGCCGACTCTCCGTCAGCTTACCGGCCCATCGTTCTTTTAGATGAGACCGGTAAGTTGCTGGAGAGAATCATTGCGGGCCGCATCACCGACCATCTGTCGACAGTCGGTCCAGACTTGGCTGATTGCCAGTTTGGCTTTAGAGAGGGTCGTTCGACCATCGACGCGATCACGCGTGTGAAGGCCCTCTCTAACGAGGCAGTTTCTCGCGGCGGGGTGCTTTTGGCGGTGTCACTTGACATCGCCAACGCCTTCAACACCCTGCCGTTTGAGTGCATCGCCGAGGCCCTTAAGTACCACGGGCTGCCCAAATATCTGCGGCTCGTTATTGAGGACTATTTTAGGGATCGAGTTGTGTCCTGCCTTGACCGAGACGGCAGAATCCTCGAGCGGCGTATGGTATGCGGTGTTCCACAGGGATCGGTTCTTGGCCCTCTCCTGTGGAACATCGGATACGATTGGGTCTTGCGGGGTGCCCTTTTACCAGGGGTCCGCATCTTCTGTTACGCGGACGACACCCTCGTAACAGCTAGAGGGTCGTCGTTCGCGGAAGTCTCGATCCTAGGGAAGGTCGGGACAATTCAGGTGGTCCACCGGATCGAGAGGCTCGGTCTGCGGGTGGCCCTCAACAAAACCGAGGCCCTTCTTTTCCACGGGCCTCGGAAGGGTCCACCTTCAGGAGCCACTCTCGACCTGAATGGGGTGCGGGTCCCTGTGGGCCCAACGTTGAAGTACTTGGGGCTTGTACTTGACCCGGGGTGGAAGTTTACTTCCCACTTCCGGCAGCTTACCCCCAAGCTCACGAAAACGACAGCTGCCCTCAGCAGACTCCTGCCCAACGTGGCGGGCCCCGGCGACACGTGCCGCCGCCTCTTTACAGCGGTGGTACGGTCGATGGCGCTTTATGGTGCGCCAGTGTGGGTGGACGCCCTTTCGGCCCCGAACAAGACTCTGCTGCGGAGAGCGCAGAGAGTCATGGCCGTCAGGGTGATCCGGGGATACCGCACGGTGTCCTTCGAGGCTGCATGCCTGCTGGCCAACACACCTCCCTGGGATCTCGACGCCCGAGTCCTAGCGGAGGTGTACGGGCACGGAGCGACGCTTCGTGCGGAGTCTGGGCACCGGCGAATAATGCCGGAGCTGGTCCTGCGCTGGAGGAGGAGAGCGCAGCGAACCCTCGAGAGGGAGTGGCGTGAACGCCTAAATGAGCCCACGGCCGGCCTTCGGACCGTGGAGGCCATCCGCCCGATCTTTCGGGAGTGGATGAGGCGGCGACACGGGGTGCTCACCTTCCGTGTTGTGCAGGTTCTGACCGGACACGGCTGTTTCGGCAGATACCTGCACAACACGGCTCAAAGGGAGAGCAGTGCCCGCTGCCACGACTGCGGCTGCGACAGTGACACGGCGCAACACACGCTGGAGGCTTGCCCGGCGTGGGCGGCACAGCGTCGTGCACTGGTCGCGGCCATTGGGGGTGACCTCTCCCTCCCGGCCGTCGCAAAGGCGATGGTCGCGAGAGAGGAGTACTGGGAGGCGGTGGCCACCTTCTGCGACGAGGTGATGTCGCAGAAGGAGGCAGCGGAACGGGTCCGTGAGGAGGACCCCCTCGCGGACCCGATCCGCCAAAGGAGGCTGGGCCGGAGAAGGCGGCTGCACGGCCAGCTCCATCCGCCATAGTGGGGGTGGCGGGTGACGGAGTGGGGCTCCGTCACTTGCGCCAAACACCCCTGCGTGGGGGAACTACGTCCTGTTCTGCGTAGTTCCCTATCCCCGGTGGGCCCGGACGCGGGCGTTGGTCGCACCGTCTTCGGCGCATGGCAGCGATTGCGATAAGTACCCTGCCGTGCGTCGAAGCCGTGACCTAGAGGAACACGTCGGTTTTTAGTGGGTATGCTGGCTCTCTACACCAGTGACTCCCACATAACCCACACGGCGGCCCCAATCGCTGTGTGGGTATCCATAAAGGATTTTCCGACGCTAAAAAAAAAAAAAAAAAAAAAAAAAAAAAAAAAAAAAAAAAAAAAAAAAAAAAAAAAAAGGTTAGGTTAGGTTAGGTTTTTTTGTGGGGGTCGGGGGCTCGGCGCACTGAGCGTCGGGCTGCGAGGAAGAAAACCTCTATAAAAAATCACCCTGGTGGGGCCCTCCTTGTGGGGGCCGGTGGAGCTTCGGCTCGGTGGATGGCGGCCTAGTTGGCCGCGGTCCGTTTTGTCGGATTGTGGTGGGAGCGTTTTCGCTCGCGGCGCTCTTGCGCCTTTTTGAACTTTCTTCGTTCTTTGACGTGGGGTGCTTCCACACCCCATCACGTCGTCTCTGGGGCTTGCCTTAACTGGCCGGTCCCGACGGAGCTTACCTTCATTGGTCGGCTCAGTGGCCACCTTCGGGTGGCGTGGTATGGCGGGCCTTCAAGGCCCGCGGTGCGGCGAGTTCGGCTGCTGCGGTGTCGTGGTAGTCGGACAGGCTTCGGCCATCGCCGGACAACCTGTAAACCCTCGTCGTTGTCGTGGTCATGTCTCGCGGACGGCGTAGGGAGCAGGGGGCTTGCCTTAACCGGCCGGCCCAAGACGAGACAACGTCTATAAAAAACCCCAAAGGCCTGTCGTTGGGGAACGTGGCGACGGGTCGCCTTATTTATAAGGTGGTGGGCTGGGTAAGTCCACCAGCTAGCGCCAACCCCGGGGGACCGCTCGACCCCTCGGGTGTAGTAGAGTAGTCTGGGTGCAGAGGGCACCGCCCAGATGGTCCACATATATCCCTCCTACTCGTGGGAATCACATGGCAAGTCATAGTAAAAAACCCAAAACCCCTTTTAGTCTAAGTTTTAATGTTGAAGAGCTCAGCTCTGGTCGCTCCCTTAGGAGCCAGAAGGTTGTAGAGAAGGCGCCCAGGACTCAGTTGAGTGGCGCGGAGAGTGAGGAGTCTGACCATGAGGCCGAATTAAGATCAAATTTCGGCTCATGTGTGTCGATCAGTACGACTGGGTCCCAGGCGGGACGTAAGAGAGAAAGAGAGGTCGAATCTGGTTCGGATAGTGCATCTAGCACCGAGTTGTCAGCTGCGCCCAAAAGGGCTGCAGCTTCGGGTAAAGGTCGTGGTCGCGGTCGCCCCATCAAAACCGGCGAGTACGCGGGGCTGGCTCAGGCCCAAAAAGAGTATAACGCCCAGCTGCGGGAGGCCCTGCGGCTGGAGGCGGAGAAGGAGTTCGCAGAAGAACTAGCGCAAAGGCGTACGCGCTCAACTTCGGCGATTTCACGCTCCGCATCGCTTTCGGACGTAATGTCTCTAGATGATGAGCCCAGTGCCACGGATATATATAAGTCGGTACAAACGGAGTTGCAGACGATAATCGAAGTGGCTACAAAATCCAGCCAACTAAAGGGCACCTATCAGAAGGCCCTCAAAACGTCTGCGAATTCTATCAAGGAATGTATGGAGTCCCTCCTTCGGTGTACCGTCTCTGATGAGGTCACCAAGCTGGAACGCGAAAATCGGCGTCTCAGAGCTGATATGGACGAGCTGCGCAAGCAATTGGATGACATGCGCGCAGAGCGTACGCGCCCAATCCCTGCAGCAACGGCAGCACCCCTGGATGGAACCCAAATTCTCCAGGCGGTGTCAACGGTGGTCGACGAAAAGATCAGGGCGGCCATGTCGACGGCCACCAACATGATCAACGCTCGCATAGACGGCTTGAAAACCGCCGACAGACCGCGGCCACCGTTGGCTGCGGATACGAGGAAAGACGCTGCCCAAACCCAGCCCCAATCATCACGGGCCCCACCCTCAGCAGTCACAAAGAAGGTCACGCCCGCCATTACCTCAAAGTGCGGGACAATGACTGTCATCCCCAGCCAGACGTCCCGTCTCAGGACGAAAGGTAAGGGGAAGGGCAAGAAAACGGCTTCAAAGCCTGCTGAGCCAACCCCGTCTACCTCCGCCCCGGTCGCCTCGACATCTGAAGAGGCCGGCTGGACTACGGTCGTGAAACGGGGAAAGAAGAAGACGCCAACAACTGCGTCGGCCCCACAGCCTAAGTCCAACCCGAAGCCCAAAGTTCAGGCTCAGGGAAAGACAAAGGCAAAGAAGCCCAAGGTGAAGGAACCCCGCACGGCCGCTGTCATCATCACTCTCGGTCCGGAGGCGGAGAAAAATGGCATTTCGTACGCGGACGTCATCAGGAAGGCCCGTTCCGCGATCAAAATTGAGGACTTGGGCATCCCGCCCTTAAAAATAGTGACGGCAGTCACCGGAGGCAAGATCCTTCAAGTCTCCGGTGAAGAACAGGGCCCCAAAGCTGACTCGCTGGCTCAGCAACTAAGGGCTGTCTTCGAGAATGAGGACATTAGAGTCTCCAGGCCCACAAAGTGCATGGAGATATCTGTTCTGGGCCTGGACGACTCTGTCGAACAGGACGAGGTGGTGGCGGCAATTGCCGAAAAGGGCAACTGTCCGCACCATCAGATCAAGGTTGGGGAGATCCGTCGCGGTGCCACCGGTATGGGGACCGCATGGGTGTCGTGCCCTGTTGGCGCGGCAAAGAAGATTTTGGAGGCTGGTCGGCTTCTTGTGGGGTGGAGCTCGGCGCGAGTTCGCGCAGTGGAGCAACGCCCCATGAAATGCTTCCGCTGTCTGGAGCGAGGACATGCTCGACAGCAGTGCTCTGGTGTAGACCGTAGCGATCTCTGTTTCCGCTGCGGAACACCAGGGCACAAAGCAGCCAAATGCTCTGCTGAGCCGCACTGCGTGGTGTGTGCTGCCTCCAAGAGGCCTGCAGGGCACTTACTGGGGGGCAGGAGCTGCAAAGCCCCAAACGCCTCCCCAAAACGGACGAAGATCACGGCCGCCAAGACCCCGGCCGCTCAAAAGGCTGCGGCACCGTTGCCGCAGCCCATGGACACAACTCCAATAGTTGATGGCCCTACATCCAACAGCTAGGTGCCTACAGGCGAACTTGAACCACTCCTCTGGTGCACAGGATCTCCTGCTGCAGTCCATGAGAGAGTGGTCTCTTGAAATTGCGGTGGCCGCCGAGCCATATTTCGTCCCTCCATGCCCCAACTGGGCTGCGGACTTGGACACCTCGGTGGTCATTATTAGATCGGCAATTAATTCTTCGCCCCCCCTCTCAGTTCACCAGAGAGGGCATGGCTTCGTTGTTGCCAAGTGGGGGGATATCTCCATCATTGGGGTTTATTTCTCCCCCAACAAGTCACTGGCGGAGTTTGAAAGTTTTCTTGGGGAGCTAGGCGTAGCTGTACGCCGAAACTCTCCTTTGCACACTCTGGTCCTGGGGGACTTCAATGCCAAATCAACGGCTTGGGGTTCCCCAGCTACGGATCGAAGGGGCTCGGCAGTTGAAGCCTGGGCGGCTATGTTCGGCCTCACTCTGCTCAATCGGGGCTCAGCCCATACCTGCGTGCGACAGCGGGGGGGGTCCATAGTGGACTTAACGTTCGCTACCCCCGCTCTCGCCACGCACGTCACTGGCTGGCGGGTCCTGCAAGAGGTGGAGTCATTAAGTGATCATCTCTACATCACTTTTGACATGTTCGGTCGGAGTGGTCATGGTCGCTCTCCTAGCGTGTCGCCTTCGCCCTTCCCCAAGTGGTCTCTCACCAGGCTCAACAGAGAGCACCTTGAGGAAGCGGTTCTTGTTGCGGAATGGTGTTCACCACCCATCACCGTGTCCGTTGACATCGAGGCAGAGGCGGATCGCTTTCGCGAAACTTTACAACGCGTTAGCGATGCCGCCATGCCGCGAATCCACCACCAACCTCGCAAGGGGTCCGTCTACTGGTGGTCGGCGGAAATTGCCGCGCTCCGGGCCAATTGTGTGGCCAAGCGGCGGGAGCTTGCCAGGTACAGGTATCGTACTCGCAATCGGCTCAGGGACGAAGTCTGGGAGGAGTTCTTGCACAGCCTCTATACAGAGGCGCGGAGGACCATGCGGACAGCCATCTATAAGGCGAAAACGGAGGCGCGGGAACAGATGCTGGAGTCGCTCGATCGCAATCCGTGGGGTCGACCCTACCGTGCTGCGCGTGACAAACTGCGCGGCCAGGGTCCCCCGGTAGCGGAAACACTCGAGCCTCATCTCCTGCATGAGGTCGTAGAAGCTCTGTTCCCGTCTCGCGATGAACATCTCGCACCGTCTATGGTCCCCCGTGGGGCCCAGACTTCTGTCGATAGTCCGGCACCCCCTGTGTCCGATTCCGAGTACGATGCCGCACTCACCCGGCTCCGCTCGAAGAAGACCGCTCCAGGTCCTGACGGGATCCACGGCCGTGTTTTGGCACACTCGCTGGCAGAGCTGGAACCTAGGATGCGCAACCTTTTCGACGCGTGCCTTAAATCCGGCAGGTTTCCAAACACCTGGAAACGAGGACGCCTTGTTCTGCTGCAGAAGGCAGGCAGATCTGCTGATTCTCCGTCAGCTTACCGGCCCATTGTTCTTTTGGATGAGACCGGTAAGCTGCTGGAGAGGATCATTGCGGGCCGTATTATCAGCCACTTGACCACGGTAGGTCCAGATTTGGCTGAGTGCCAGTTTGGGTTTAGGGAGGGTCGTTCGACC
The DNA here is from genome assembly GCA_943193645.1 of Acentria ephemerella. Taxonomy (NCBI): domain Eukaryota; kingdom Metazoa; phylum Arthropoda; class Insecta; order Lepidoptera; family Crambidae; genus Acentria; species Acentria ephemerella. Next base: position 26,036 of record OW971886.1, on the reverse strand, counting down.
ATTGACGCTATCATGCGTGTGAAGGCCCTCTCTAACGAGGCAGTTTCTCGCGGCGGGGTGCTTTTGGCGGTGTCACTTGACATCGCCAACGCTTTCAACACCCTGCCGTTCGAGTGCATCGCCGAAGCCCTACACTATCATGGGCTACCCAAGTATCTGCGGCTCATTGTAGCAGACTACTTGAGGGGTCGAGTTGTGTCCTGCCAAGACCGAAACGGGAGGATCTTTGAGCGGCGCATGACATGCGGTGTTCCACAGGGGTCGGTTTTAGGCCCCCTCCTGTGGAACATCGGATACGATTGGGTCCTGCGGGGCGCCCTGTTGCCAGGGGTTCGCGTGTTTTGTTACGCGGACGACACCCTCGTAACAGCGAGAGGGTCGTCGTTCGCGGAAGTCGCCATTCTGGGCAAGGTTGGGACGATACAGGTCGTGCACAGGATCGAGCGGCTCGGTCTGCGGGTGGCCCTCAATAAAACCGAGGCCCTTCTTTTCCACGGGCCTCGGAAGGGTCCGCCTGCTGGAGCATCGCTCGACCTCAATGGCGTACAGGTCCCTGTCGGACCAACGATAAAATACTTGGGGCTTGTGCTGGATCCGGGGTGGAAATTTTACAGCCACTTCCGGCAGCTCAACCCCAAGCTAACGGCAACTACATCTGCCTTGAGCCGGCTCCTGCCCAATGTAGCGGGCCCCGGAGATACGTGCCGCCGCCTCTTTACAGCGGTGGTACGGTCAATGGCGCTATACGGTGCGCCAGTGTGGGTGGACGCCCTTTCGGCCCCGAACAAGACTCTGCTGCGGCGAGCGCAGAGAGTCATGGCCGTCAGGGTGATCCGGGGGTACCGCACGGTCTCCTTTGAGGCTTCATGCCTGTTGGCCAATACACCTCCCTGGGATCTCGACGCCAGAGTCCTAGCGGAGGTGTACGAGCGCGGAGCAGCTCTTCGCGCAGAGATGGGGCACCGGCGCATAATGCCGGAGCTGGTTCTGCGCTGGAGGAGGAGGGCGCAACGAACCCTGGAGAGGGAGTGGGTTGCGCGCCTCAGTGCGCCCAAGGCGGGTCTCAGGACCGTGGAAGCCATCCGCCCGGTATTCCGGGAGTGGATGAGGCGACGGCACGGGGTGTTGACCTTCCGTGTTGTGCAGGTTCTGACCGGACACGGTTGTTTCGGCAGATACCTGCACAACACGGCTCACAGGGAGACCAGTGCCCGCTGCCACGAGTGCGGCTGCGACAGCGACACGGCGCAACACACGCTGGAGGCTTGCCCGGCGTGGGCGGCACAGCGTCGTGCGCTGGTCGCGGCCATTGGAGGAGACCTCTCTCTCCCGGCCGTCGCAAAGGCGATGGTCGCGAGAGAGACAAACTGGGAGGCGGTGGCCACCTTCTGCGACGAGGTGATGTCGCAGAAGGAGGCAGCGGAACGGGCCCGTGAGGAGGATCCCCTCACGGACCCGATTCGCCAAAAGAGGCTGGGCCGGCGAAGGAGGCTTCATGGCCAGCTTCAACCGCCATAGTGGGGGCGGCGGGTGACGGAGTGGGGCTCCGTCACTTGCGCCAAACGCCCTTGCGTGGGGGAACTGCGTTTTGTTCTGCGCAGTTCCCTATCCCCGGTGGGCCCGGTTGCGGGCATCGGTTGCACCGTCTTCGGCGCATGGCAGCGATTGCGATAAGTTCCCTGCCGTGCGTCGAAGCTGCGACCTAGAGGAACACGTCGGTTTTTAGTGGGTATGCTGGCTCTTTACACCAGTGACTCCCACATAACCCACACGGCGGCCCCAATCGCTGTGTGGGTATCCATAAAGGATTTTCCGACGCTAAAAAAAAAAAAAAAAAAAAAAAAAAAAAAAAGGTTAGGTTAGGTTAGGTTAGGTTAGGTTAGGTTAGGTTAGGTTAGGTTAGGTTAGGTTAGGTTAGGTTAGGTTAGGTTATCAGGGGACGGTGAACACCTGCGTCAGAATGCAAGGCGGCTCCATCATTGATGTGACTTTTGTCAGCACTACTCTGTCGAGTAGGGTTCAAGGTTGGAAAGTTCTGGAGGGGGAAGAGACCTTATCTGATCACCGGTATATCCGGTTCGATCTCTCCCCCCGGGTACAGAGAAGTAACGCAGTCGCCCGTCGCTCTGCCTCAAACCTTGGCCCCAGGTGGGCGCTGAAGAAATTGGACAGAGAAGCACTCATCTTGGCTGCGTTAGTGGAAGGTTGGTCGCCAAGATCGGTTAGCCCGGACATTGAACAGGAGGTTGACTGGTTCAAGGGGTCAATGTCCCACATATGCGACGTCGCAATGCCGAGGGTCAGGTCGCTACCACCGCGTCGTCAGGTGTACTGGTGGTCAGCCGAACTCGCCCAACTTCGGGAAAGGTGTGTCAAGGCGAGACGCCAGTACACAAGATGCCGTCGATGGGGCTTCAGGAGAGGAACATCTGATGTGTCCCAAGAGCAGCGTCTCTACTCTAGTTATCAGGACGCTAAAAAGACACTGCGAACAGCAATTGCGGAGGCAAAAGATAGGGCATGGGCGGAGCTCTTAGATACTCTACAAAGCGACCCTTGGGGTCGACCTTACAAGCTGGTTATGAGCAAGCTCCGTCCATGGACCCCGCCGTTGACGTCAAACCTGGATCCTGAGGTTCTGCAAACGGTGATGGATGCCCTGTTTCCGGCGAGAAACAGCGATTTTCTACCGCCTCAAATGTGTTTCGGTCCAGCGGAAGGGATGGATATATCGGAGGTCCCGGCAGTTACTGAAGGGGAGCTTGGTGCGGCGGTTCTTCGCTTACAATCGAAGAACAAGGCCCCGGGTCCTGACGGTGTGCCGGGACGGGCGTGGGTGCTAGCGCTTAGAAACGGTCTCGATGCTCGCTTCCGTGACCTGTTAACATCGTGCCTTAGGGCAGGACGCTTCCCGGAAGACTGGAAAACCGGGAAGCTGGTACTACTGAAGAAGGACGGACGGCCGGTAGATTCACCATCATCCTACCGGCCTATTGTACTGCTGAATGAGGGGGCCAAGCTCTTCGAGCGTGTTATAGCGGCCCGCCTCTTAGACCACATGGAGGGGACGGGACCGAACCTGAGCCAAAACCAATTTGGCTTTCGTCAGGGCAGGTCAACTATTGACGCGATATCGCAGGTGCGAGCACTCGTGGAGGGAGAAGTGGCGAGGGATGGGGTAGTGTTAGCGGTATCACTCGATATCGCTAATGCCTTCAACTCTCTTCCACACGTCTGTATAGAAGAGGCCATGCGGCATCACCGCTTTCCAACATATCTGCGCAAGATTGTGATGCACTACCTGTCTGGACGTAAGGTGGTTTTCCCCAAAGCAGATGGATGGGGGGAGAAAGTGGTGTCATCTGGTGTTCCACAGGGGTCGGTTTTAGGCCCGCTCCTGTGGAACATTGGGTATGATTGGGCAATTCGTGGAGCCTTGCTAAGTGGAGTTAATGTGTTTTGCTACGCAGACGACACTCTTGTGACGGCGAAGGGCAGATCCTTTAGAGAGGCTAGGATCCTGGCCACTGCTGGAGTTGCGCAGGTTGTGGGTCGAATCCGTCGTTTGGGTCTTAGGGTCGCATTAGAAAAGTCGGAAGCTTTATGCTTTCACGGCCCTCGTCGAAAGCCACCGGCTGGAGCCGAGCTCATGGTGTGCGGTGTCTCCATCGGTGTCGGGTCGACCATGAAGTACTTAGGATTGGTCCTCGACAGCCGATGGAACTTTAGAAGCCACTTCGAGCAACTCGCTCCGAAGTTGAGGAGGATAACTTTGGCGTTGTGTCGTCTCATGCCCAATCTAGGGGGCCCAAGTTCGGCATGTCGCCGGTTGTTCGCAGGAGCAGTTAGGTCTGCGGCACTGTACGGTGCGCCCATATGGGCGAGTGCATTGAACTCCCAAAACATAGCCCTGTTGCGTCGACCGCAAAGGGTTATGGCGGTGAGAATGGCACGGGCGTACCGTACGGTATCCTATGAGGCGGCGTGCGTCCTAGCTGGGTCTCTGCCGTGGGACCTAGATGCACATGTGTTGGCGGAAGTGTACCATAGAACATCAGAGGAGAGGGCAGTCAGAGGATGCATTCCACTGCCGGAGGAGATTGAAAGTTGGCGATCGGACGCTCATGACGTCGCATTTGAAAAGTGGCGGGAGAAACTCGAGAGTCCAAGCGCAGGGCACCGCACTGTTGCGGCTATCCACCCAGTTTTGGATGAATGGATAGGGAGAAGATGGGGTGCGCTCTCCTACCGCGTGACGCAGGTTCTCTCGGGGCATGGTTGCTTCGGGAGATACCTTTGCAACATCGCGAGGAGAGAGCGCAATCCAAACTGCCACCAGTGTGGCGCCGAGGAGGACACGGCCGAGCACACCCTCCTGATATGCCCGAGATGGGATGAGGAAAGGGCAGTGCTGTCAGTGGTGATAGGGGACGCGATAGCGCATCTGCTGCCTGGAGTGGTGAAGGAGATCGTAGGCAGGGAGGAGGCATGGCAAGCCTTTCACATGTTCTGTGAAAAAGTAATAGGTGCCAAAGAGGAGGAAGAGAGGGCCCGCGAACAAGATCCGGAGGCGGGCCCAGAGAGGAGAAGGAGGATCGGTCGGCGGCGTAGGGCTTTTGCCGGCGCGCTGGCCCCGTGAGGGAGCCCCGGGTAAAAAAAGGGGAAATTTTACCCGGAGTTATGGCTCGTAGAGGTGGTAGCGGTGCTGCTGGGTGTTCCGTGCAGCATCGCGGAGTGTGGTCACACGCACACACAAAGGTGTGCCAGTGAAGAGCCCCAGACGGGCGTCTCGCATGCAGCAATTGGTATAAGGGCAACTGCAAGCCAACTGCATAGCGAAGAGGAAGGAACACCGGGGTCGTTTTAGTGGGTAGTCTCGACCTAGCCCATCTTTGGTCGAGTAGTCCCACATACCCCTGCACCTCTCTTTTCCCTGGGGTGCAGGGCATGCGTAAATGCATTTTTTCCCCGCAAAAAAAAAAAAAAAAAAAAAAAAAAAAAAAAAAAAAAAAAAAAGGTTAGGTTAGGTTAGGTTAGGTTGGGGTACTAGGTCAGAGAACCTCCTCGCATGTCGGTTGCATTGGGGGGATCGCCAGTCGCGTTCGATGCTATTGCATCTGGCGCGAACGGTGGGTCTCACAATGTGATTGGCTGGTGTACCCCGGGCACTTACGTGGTCATGTCCTTTTCAGGACATTGCTACGTATTTGGCTAATACTCTGACACCGTGTGGCTGCCTGGTCTTTTTAAGGGCGGGCATTGCACGGCCACACAAACCCGTAGCCCTGCACGTTTTCGTGGGGGTCGGGGGCTCGGCGCATTGCACTTAGCGCTGGGTCGCGAGGAAGACAACCTCTCTAAAAAATCACCCAGTGGTGGCCCCAGTTGGGGCAGTGGACCTTCGGGTCGGGGTATGGCGGGCCTTCAAGGCCCGCGGTCTGTTGTGGTGTGTTTTGCCATTTATTATGGTTTTTGAGGTGGTTTTCTGCGCCTTTTGCACAGAATCGTTGTGTGTGTTAGCATTCACTGCTTTCACTTTTTTGGCGGCTTGCCTTAACTGGCTGTCCGCGATGGAGCTTGCCTTAATTGGCCGGCTCAGCGGCCGCCTTCGGGCGGCGTGGTATGGCGGGCCTTCAAGGCCCGCGTGCGCGGCGGGTCTGGCGGCTGTGGTTTTGCAGTCGCTGGGTGGGCTTCGGCTCCCCGTCGGGCAACCTGTTACCCCGCGTGGACCAGGGGGGCTTGCCTTCACCGGCCGGCCCTGAGTGGAGACAACCACAATAAAAAACCCCAAAGGCCTGTCGTTGGGCAACGCGGCGACGGGTCGCCTTATTTTTAAGGTGGTGGGCTGGGTAAGTCCACCAGCGAGCGCCAACCCTGAGTACCGCCCGACCCTCAGGAGTATTAGGGTTACCCCGGTACAGGGGGCACTGCCGGGGTGGACGTTTTATTTCCCCCATACTCGTGGGAATCGCATGGATTTGTTAAAGAAAAATATTTTAAAAACCAAAGACGTCGGAAAGGAGTTGGGTGTTAGGAAGGAGTTAGTTGTTAGGTTGGAGAGAGTAAGGTCAGAGGAGGATTTATCGGATTCATCCGTAAATACGCTGGTCAGCGTATCCTCAAGGGAGGAAACTCAAGGAAGGATGTGGAGAAAGAGGAGATTAAGTGACGAGGACGAGGAACTCGGTGGTCAGACAACACATACACCGAAGGTCAAAGCCTCCAGCTCGAGTAGAGGAAGAGGCCGCCCTAAAACAACTGGGGAATACGCTGGGCTTGCTAAGGCCAAAGCCGATTACGTAAAGGCTCAGCGGGAGGAGATGGAGCTTAGAGCTGAGCAAGAGTTGTTGGAGGAGATAACAGAGGCTCGTAGAACAAGATCGAACTCTAACGTGATGGAACACTCGGGGCAAGCTGGATTAATACTGTCAGAGTCCTCGATACATTCAGATAGTGAGGACGAAGCTGTTACGGCTGCGCGCATGACCGCCAGAGTCCTTGACAGCGTCAAGATAATCGAGAAGGTAGCGACAACATCGTCCCAACTAAAGGGCACTTATGTAAAAGCATTGAAAGATGCGGCCAGGATCATTGCTAGCAATGCCAAGGACCTGGCCCGTCACAGTATAGATGAGGAAAATAAGAGGCTGCAGCAGCAAAACGACCGCCTACTATCAGAGGTCAACGAGCTGCGCAATAGATTGTCGGCACTAGAGAAAAAGTGCGCACAAGAACAGACTGGAATTACGCCTGGTGGCCCCAAGCTGCCAATGGCATTTGATATGGAAACTCTTTCACAAAAACTAGACGAAATGGAGTTAAGAATATCGGGTCGTATGTGCGAAAGGTTAAACGCTAGGATTGAGGGTCTGGAATCTAGGCTCAACCCAGCCCCAAAACTACGCCCACCACTGGCCCATGAAACAAAGGAGATGGCTGTCTCACAGGACATCGTTGTGGACGTCGTGCCTCCAAAGGTACAGGAGGCACCAAAGCTTACAAAAGGGAAAGGCAAAGGAAAGGGAAAGAAGACCCAACCTGCCTCTACAGCTGGAAAGGTAAAAGGAGATGGAAAGGCTGGTTCATCCGGCTTTGTGCTAGTCCCAAGCACCTCTCGTGCAAAAACTAATGAGAAGGCTCTGGAAAACCAATCAACAGCTAGTGGCTCGGGAACCAGACGTAACCCTGTCAGGGGTAACCGAGGAGATGATAAAACGCCCACCACCAAAGACAGTGGTTCACCGACACCGGTGGCAGCATCAGTAGCGGCAAAGGAGTCGGAATGGACTACAGTGGTGAAAAAAGGAAAGAAGAAGGTTAGCGACTCAATGCAGGCGCCCAAACAACCACAGGCGAAACAGCAGGGGAAGGCAAAGCCTAAACCTCGCGCAAGACCTCCTAAAACTGCGGCCGTGGTCCTGACAATTGCTCAGGGAGCGGAAGACAAGGGGGTGGAGTACAGCTCAATAATTGAAGTGGCTAGGAGTAGAATTGACTTGACTCAACTAGGCATCGAGTCCACCAGATTCCGGAGGGCCATAACGGGTGCCACAATTATTGAGGTGTCTGCGGAGGACAAAGAGAGTGGAGCCAATAAACTTGCGGAGGAGTTCAAGCGTTTATTTAAGGAGGAGGAAGTGAGGGTTTCGCGACCAGTGAAATGCCTTGAGCTAATGGTCTCCAGTCTGGACGATTCTGTTAAACCCTCGGAAGTGCAGGAAGCTGTCGCCAAAGTTGGTGGTTGTCCGGCTGATCAGGTCAGGGTTGGGACAATCCGTAGGACGACCTACAGTATGGGAGCAGTATGGGTTAGCTGCCCAGTGGCAGCGGCCAGGAAAGTTGCAGAGGGGAAGTTGTTGGTTGGCTGGTCTTCAGCACGGGTAAAACTACTGCCGCCCCGTGAGATGCGCTGCTTCAGGTGTCTGGAGACCGGTCATGTGCAGGTCAGGTGCAAGTCTTGCGTCGAAAGAGGACAACAGTGCTACCGCTGTGGACAACTAGGCCACCGCGCAGCGGAATGTCACGCGGACTTTTACTGCACACTGTGTTCGGAGGCTGGAAAACCAGCTAATCATCGCTTGGGAGGTCCTTCCTGTTCGGCGCCCAAGCATAAGATGTCGAGACGTACGAAGAACTCGCCTGGTCCAAAATCCCAGGCAAAATCTTCAGGCCCTCCGAACGGCATCGAGGAGGTGGACATGACGCCTGCAGAATAAGATGGCAGATATCAAGTTCTTGCAGGCGAATATTAATCACTGCGCCAGGGCTCAAGATCTTTTACTGCAGAGCTCGGCGCAGCGATTAATACAGGTGTTGTTGGTCTCCGAACCGTACATGATACCGGCTAGGGACGACTGGATAGGCGATCTCGATGGCTTAGCAGCAATTGTCACGAATGCAAGGGTAGGGGCTCCGTCGGTTCACAAATTCTTGAGAGGCCACGGGTATGTTGCTGCGCTGTGTGGGGAAATAGTCGTCGTCAGCGTCTATTTTTCCCCTAATCGCTCCTTCGCGGAATTCGAAGCGTACCTGGAGCAATTAGACGAAGTCCTTAGATGGTCTAGGCCCCATCAAGTTATCTTGGCAGGGGACCTTAACGCTAAGTCGATGGCATGGGGTTCTGCTTCCTCCGACGCCAGAGGGATCCTCATGGAAGAGTGGCTCGCGGCTAACAACCTTGCGGTCATGAACCAGGGGACAGTTAACACCTGCATCAGGATGCTAGGCGGTTCCATCATTGATGTCACTTTCGCCAGTACCACCTTGTCGAGTCGAATTCAGGGATGGAATGTTTTGGAAGGGGAAGAGACCCTATCAGACCATCGGTATATCCAGTTTGATCTCTCTCCCCGTGTACAGAGAAGCAACACAGTCGCCCGTCGCTCTACCTCAAACCTGGGTCCTAGGTGGGCGCTGAAGAGAATGGACCGGGAAGCACTGGTTTTGGCTGCGTTAGTGGAAGGGTGGTCGCCAAAATCAGTAAATCCGGTCATTGAACAGGAAGTCGTTTGGTTCGGTGAATCAATGTCCCATATATGTGACGTTGCAATGCCGCGAGTTAGGTCGCTGCCTCCGCGTCGTCAGGTGTACTGGTGGTCAGCTGAACTCGCCCAACTTCGGGATACGTGTGTCAAGGCGAGGCGCCAGTACACAAGATACCGTCGAAGAGGCTTTAGGGGAAGGACATCCGATCAGTCACATGAGCAGCGTCTCTATACTGTGTACCAAGACGCCAAAAAGACACTGAGGACAGCAATTGCGGAGGCAAAAGATAGGGCATGGGGGGAGCTCTTAGATACTCTCCAAAGTGATCCCTGGGGACGACCCTACAAACTGGTGATGAGTAAGCTCCGCCCATGGACCCCGCCGTTGACATCTAACTTGGATCCTGCGGTTCTGCAAACAGTGATGGAGGCCCTGTTTCCTGTGAGGAACAGTGAATTTCGACCGCCCCAGATGTATTTTGGTACAGCGGAAGTGGTGGAATCCTTGGAGGCCCCGGCAGTGACTGAAGGGGAGCTCGGTGCGGCCATTCTTCGTTTACAGTCGAAGAACAAGGCCCCGGGTCCTGACGGTGTGCCGGGGCGGGCGTGGGTGCTGGCACTTAGGAACGGTCTTGACGCTCGCTTCCGTGACTTGTTGACGTTGTGTCTTAGGGCAGGACGCTTCCCGGAAGAATGGAAAATCGGGAGACTGGTGCTTCTTAAGAAGGACGGAAAGCCGGTAGACTCGCCATCGTCTTACCGGCCTATCGTATTGTTGAATGAGGCGGCCAAACTCTTCGAGCGCATCATTGCGGCCCGCCTCATAGATCACATGGAGGAGATAGGACCCAACCTGAGTCAAAATCAGTTCGGCTTTCGTCAGGGCAGGTCGACCATTGACGCGATAACGCAGGTGCGGGCACTCGCGGAAGAAGAAGTGGCGAGGGATGGAGTAGTGTTAGCGGTATCACTTGATATCGCTAATGCCTTCAATTCTCTTCCACACGCCTGCATAGAGGAGGCCATGCGTCATCATCGCTTTCCAACCTATTTACGCAAGATAGTGATGCACTACTTGTCCGGCCGAAGAGTGATTTTTCCCAAGGCAGAAGGATGGGGGGAGAAAGAGGTTGCATCTGGTGTTCCACAGGGGTCGGTTTTAGGCCCGCTCCTGTGGAACATCGGGTATGATTGGGCGATTCGTGGAGCCTTGCTGAGTGGAGTTAAGGTGTTTTGTTACGCGGACGACACTCTTGTGACGGCGAAGGGAAGATCTTTCAGGGAGGCTAAAATTCTGGCCACCGCTGGAGTTGCGCAGGTAGTGGGAAGGATACGGCGTCTGGGTCTTAGGGTCGCTCTAGAAAAGTCGGAAGCCCTATGTTTTCACGGGCCTCGTCGAAAGCCACCGGCTGGAGCCGAGCTCATGGTGTGCGGTGTCTCCATCGGTGTCGGGTCGACCATGAAGTACCTGGGATTGGTCCTCGACAGCCGATGGAACTTTAGAAGCCACTTCGAGCAACTTGCTCCGAAGTTGAGGAGGGTGACTTTGGCGCTGTGCCGTCTGATGCCCAATCTAGGGGGCCCAAGTTCGGCGTGTCGCAGGTTGTTTGCGGGAGCAGTTAGGTCTGCGGCACTGTACGGTGCGCCCATATGGGCAAGTGCATTGAACTCCCAGAACATAGCCCTGTTGCGCCGACCGCAAAGGGTTATGGCGGTGAGAATGGCACGGGCGTACCGTACAGTATCCTATGAGGCGGCGTGCGTTCTAGCTGGGTCTCTGCCGTGGGACCTAGATGCACATGTGCTGGCGGAGGTGTACCACCGAACATCAGAGGAGAGGGCAGTCAGAGGTTGCATTCCACTGCCGGAAGAAATTGAAAGTTGGCGATCGGACGCTCACGACGTCGCATTTGAGAAATGGCGAGAGAGACTCGAGAGTCCAAGCGCAGGGCACCGCACTGTTGCGGCTATCCACCCAGTTCTGGACGAATGGATAGAGAGGAAGTGGGGGGCGCTCTCCTACCGCATAACACAGGTTCTCTCGGGGCATGGTTGCTTCGGGAGATACTTGTGCAACATAGCGAGGAGAGAGTGTAACCCAAATTGTCACCAGTGTGGTGCTGAAGAAGACACCGTCGAGCACACCATGCTAGTATGTCCAAGATGGAGTGAGGAGAGGGCAGCGCTGGCAGTCACGATTGGTGACGTTTTAGCGCTCCAGCTGCCAGGAGTGGTTCGGGAGATTGTTGGCAGGGAGGAGGCGTGGAAGGCCTTTCACACATTCTGTGAGAAAGTGATCGGCGCCAAAGAGGAGGAAGAGAGGGCCCGCGAACTAGATCCGGCGGCAGGCCCAGAGAGGAGAAGGAGGATTGGTCGGCGGCGCAGGGCTTTTGCCGGCGCGCTGGCCCCGTGAGGGAGCCCCGGGTAAAATATAGGGAAAGTTTTACCCGGACCTATGGCTCGCAGAGATGGTGGCGGTGCTGCTGGGTGTTCCGTGCAGCGCCGCGGAGTATGGACACACGCACACAAAACAGTGTGCCAGTGAGGAGCCCAGACGGGCATATCGCATACAGTAAACGGTACAAGGGAAACTGCAAGCCAACTGTATTGCGACGAGGAAGGAACACCGGGGTTGTTTTAGTGGGTAGTCTCGACCTAGCCCATCTTTGGTCGGGTAGTCCCACATACCCCTGCACCTCTCTTTTCCCTGTGGTGCAGGGCATGCGTAAAAGCATTTTTTCCCCGCAAAAAAAAAAAAAAAAAAAAAAAAAAAAAAAAAAAGGTTAGGTTTTTTTTTTTTTTTTTTTTTTTTTTTTTTTTTTTTTTTTTTTTTTTTTTTTTTTTTTTTTTTTTTTTTTTTTTTTTTTTTTTTTTTTTTTTTTTTTACCTACACAATCTCAGACATAATCCGAGTCATTGTTAATCTTTTCCTTTCATACTAGTTCCCGCATGTGCTACTTCTCGTACTTTCATTCTTCATACTATATCTTTCTCGCATTCATCTCTTTCGCACCAATTTACTTAAAAACTATTTCAGGGTTTGGGTTTCTTTTCTTTATTTAAATAATTTGGACAATATAATTTTGAATAATAATTTATTACAATACAATAGAATTTAAATTTTGAATAATAATAATAATACAATAATAGTTAAAATAATACATCACAATTTCAAATTTAATTACAATAAATTCTTAAAATACAATAATAATAATAATTTTTTATCACAAATTTCATAAAAACTAAAATAAATACCAATAATTACATTAACATTAAAATCCAAATAATTCAGTAAAATAAAACAATAAATTAAAATAAATTCCTTAAACCCTAAAATAATTACAATACATTGAAATTTTAAAACTAATATCACAGTGCAAAGATAATAAATTAAATTCCAAATTAAATAATTACAATTAAAATACCATTAAAATACAATTAAATTACGATTAAAATACAAATAAATAAAGAGATAAATGCGAGATACGAGAATACTAAAATTATGCTTATGCCTATCAGTCTTATTTTTGCTTATGTTTTGTTGCGAGTTATTACTTTCTCTGCCACAACCACGCAATATGCGAGGAGAGTATTTCTGGTTTTCTTATCTACTAATAATTGTGCTAAATTTTGCTCCGTTAGTTTTTGACCTATTTTCTGTTCTATTTCGTATCGTTCTTTCGTGTTTACCGGGCATTTTGTGATTATATGCAGCACGCTCTCTTCCTGCTCTGGGTCACAGATGCACGATGGGCTCTCCCTGCACCTGAATCTATGCAGGTACTGAGCGAACCCACCGTGCCCCGTGAGGACCTGAGTCAGGATCCCCGTCGGCTTAATCCTCCTTACCAGCCCATACGCCGCCACCACTTCCGGAAGGAACAGTTTCGTCCCGGAGGCCGTCGTCCCCCCCCGATATCTCCTGTCCCATTCTCCAAGAGTTTCCATACGGATGCATCTCTTGGCGAATGAGACAGGGCAGAGGTCGTAGTCCGGCTTCCTCCGTGACGAAACTGCTGCCTCCTTGGCGAGGGTGTCTGCCCGCTCGTTACCAGGGAGTCCTGCGTGTGCTTTGATCCAGTGCAAGGAGACATCTTTGCCTTGGGTCAAAGCCACCCCAAGGTTCTCCCTGGTCTCGTGCGCCAGACGGTGATGAGAGCTTCGGCCGACAATGGATTCGAGGGCGGACCTCGAATCACTGAATATGCCGAAGCTCTCCTCACCCCTAGCGAGGATCTCCGCCGTGGCCCTGTGTATGGCCAGGAGCTCTGCCTGGTACACGGTGCAGTAGTTGGCGAGCTTGAGTTTGACGGCCCGGATTTCGGCGCCTTCTTTCCATATGGAAAGAGAGGCTCCGACAAGGCCGTCAATCTTGCTGCCATCGGTGTAAATTTGCACCTGCTGCACCGCGTACCTGTTCACCGCATCCTCGTCTCCCACTGCGGTGAAGCTCCTGTCCACACACATGGCCGGATGGGGAAGCTCCGTGAAGCCCACCGCACACTCCATCTCCCTGTCGCCCGGCAATGACCGGCACTCCCCTCTCCTCGCTTTGTACAGGGCGGCTGCCTCCTGTACTCTGAGGTCCAAGGGGAGTATGCCGGCCAATGCCAGCGCCGAGTTCAACGAGACCGTGCGGTAGGCTCCACACAGCTTCTGCGCAAACCCTCGCTGCACCGTCGCCAATGCCTTCCGGACTCCCAACTTGTGCGTGGCTGGCTCCCAAGCTGCTGCTGCATATAATATCGTAGGCTCTACCGCGGTTGTGTAAATTATCCTAACTATTTCTGGGTGCAGCCCCCAACTAACCTTCGCTGCCCGGTTGAGCTGCTTGAAAATACTGAGGGCTTTCCGACACACGCTGGTGGTATGCGTGTTGAAAGTTAGCTTGTTGTCGATGGTAAGCCCCAGTATCTTCAGTTCGCCCACGTTGTTCACGCTGCGCCCGCCCATGCTTATCCTGGGTTCGTCGAATTTCAGTTTTTTGGTTATTGTCATGGCCCCCGTTTTATGGGGGGCAAACCTCAACTTATTTCGACTCCCCCATTCCAAGACATGTGCGAGCGCCGCGTTGGCAGCTTCGGTTATTTCACTACCGGTCTCTCCCTCAAACAGCAGCACAACGTCATCCGCGAATGCCCTGAAGTTTACTCCTCTTGCGTCCAGTGATCTAAGGAGGGGATCCAATAACAAATTCCAAAGGATTGGCCCTCCTATAGATCCCTGGACGCAACCCTTCTCCGTCTCCCTCTCAACCTCACTACCCGCGTACCTAACGTTAGGTTAGGTTAGGTTAGGTTAGGTTAGGTTAGGTTAGGTTAGGTTAGGTTAGGTTAGGTTAGGTTAGGTTAGGTTAGGTTAGGTTAGGTTAGGTTAGGTTAGGTTAGGTTAGGTTAGGTTAGGTTAGGTTAGGTTAGGTTAGGTTAGGTTAGGTTAGGTTAGGTTAGGTTAGGTTAGGTTAGGTTAGGTTAGGTTAGGTTAGGTTAGGTTAGGTTAGGTTAGGTTAGGTTAGGTTAGGTTAGGTTAGGTTAGGTTAGGTTAGGTTAGGTTAGGTTAGGTTAGGTTAGGTTAGGTTAGGTTAGGTTAGGTTAGGTTAGGTTAGGTTAGGTTAGGTTAGGTTAGGTTAGGTTAGGTTAGGTTAGGTTAGGTTAGGTTAGGTTAGGTTAGGTTAGGTTAGGTTAGGTTAGGTTAGGTTAGGTTAGGTTAGGTTAGGTTAGGTTAGGTTAGGTTAGGTTAGGTTAGGTTAGGTTTCCGTGTGCGGTTTCCAGTCTGCCATCGGACGCGTCCCCCGGGTTGCGGATAGGGGAACGCCCTCCAGATATGGGGGGTACCGGCTGCGGCCGGCGCGGACAATACTGGAAGTGTGGCTGCCTGGTCTTTTTAAGGGCGGGCATTGCACGGCCACACAATCCCGTAGCCCTTACGTTTTCGTGAGGGTCGGGGGCTCGGCGCATTGCACTTAGCGCTGGGTCGCGAGGAAGAAAACCTCTCTAAAAAATTACCCTTTGGTGGCCCCAGTCGGGGCAGTGGACCTTCGGGTCGTGGGTTGGCGGCCTTCAAGGCCGCGGAGAGTGTGGCTGCTCGCTCTGTTCTGTCAGGGCGGGCATTGCACGGTCACACTATCCCGTTGCCCTCACGGGTCGGGGGCCCGGCGCACTGAGCGCTGGGCTGCGAGGAAGAAAACCTCAATAAAAAATTACCCAGTCCGCTACTCTTGCGCTCTCCTCTTCGGAAGAGAGGTCGCAGAGTGGACGGATATTCGGTGGTCAGACTTCGGTCAGACAACGGCTTTTGCCGCCACCGACCTAAGCTCAAGTTTCCCGGGGTGGCGATGGGCTGAGTGGCCGGGGGGAGCCCGGTCCCAAGCCCCGGAACTCTTTTTATTTTCCCTTTTGTTTATCTGTCTTTTTGTTTTTCTTTTCTGTTTTTCTTTTGTTTAATTTTTTCTTATTCTTGTTTCCTTGTATCTTTTTGGTTTTGTTTTTGTTTTATTATATGATGAAGATTGGAGTATGGATTTAAATATGGCACAAGCGAGCAGTAATACAAATCTCCAGGAGGGTCCCGGTTGCCACGCGGCCGGGGAATCCCTCTCCGCTTCGGCGGACAGCCCCATCGTATCTGGGGGGGGCACTACTCGCTCCGGGGGCGCACAATCTGTGCGTCTCCGTTATAACGTCGACGAACTTAGGAGCCGACATAGCGGCACCGATGATGATAGTGGTCCTGGGACGTGGGCGGAAGCTGGAGGTTCCCGGGACGGAGTATTGGAGGTTGAAGAAAGGTTCTTCGGAGGAGCGTCCTGCAATTCGCTGGACAGCGACGACTCCTTAACCATCTCTGCCAGTGCCAGCGAGGACGGAGAAGGGCGCGTGCTTCGCAGCGGGAGCCGGAAGAGGACGGCCAAGAGGCCCGGCCCGTCGGAGGAGTCATCGCGACCGAAAGTGCCCACGGCACAAAGAGGGCGGCGCCAGCTTAGGGCATCGGAGCCGAGAACGCCGAGTGAGTCGCCGGTACCGCAGAGGATCCACAACCCTCGGCGGTCGGTAGAGGACAGGGAGGCGGCAGCCAGCGGCGGCTGGCTCGGCGTGAACCTCTGTAGCGACGACGAGATAGAGAGGCTCATGGAGTCGGCTCGTCGAAGCTGGGAGCGCTGCCGTATGCCCCCGCCGGGCGAGCGCCCCGACGACCCCGCCCTGAGCCTGCTGAAGGCACGGGCCTTGGACGACATCGCGGTGGTCACGAGAGTGGCTATGCGCTCCAAGAACCTGAAGGGCACATTCGTCCGTGCCCTGAGGGAGAGCGCAGACCGCCTCGAGGACACTGTGGTGGCGCTGCATGAGCGGTCAGCGTCCGCCGAAGTGAGGAGGCTACAGGCGGAGAACAGCCGCCTGCGGAGCGATCTTTCACTCCAGAGCGCACAGATAGACGCGCTGCGCTCGGAGTGCAAAGTGCTGGAGGAGAAGGTGGACCAGCTGACCGCAGCGGTGGCCACTAGACCGGAGCCCAGCAGCGAGTGCGAGTGTGGCGACAGGGCTACAGCGAACACCGGCGCAGAAGAGGACCTCCCGGCAGTCGATGTTCGGGAGAGGCTGGAGCCGGCCAGCAGCGAGACGCGCGACGCGGAGGACGCCCGGATACTGCGGGTCGTGGAGCGCTTCTTGGAAGCGCGAGCGGAGGTGGACAGGGCGGCGAGAGCCACTACCACCACCGCTCCTCCTCCCACCCAGCAGGCGACAACGGAGCATGCCCCAACCGCTCCTACGGAACAGACGACGGCAGGCGACGACGGCTTCACAGTCGTCAGGAGGAAGAGGGCTAAGAAGAAGCCCCCCTCTGCCCCGACACCGACGACGACCGAGCCGAGGGTTACACCCGCGCGACCCGAGATCACCTACGCCAGCGCCACACGTAACACAACGCGGTCAGCGCAGGCCCCAGCGCAACCTTCGCCTGGGGCAGCAGGCGGAAGGAAACGAAAGAGGCGGAGGAGGAAGAAGAAGGCGGGTGCCCGGATCCGGGTGCCCACCACCGCGGCCATAGCGGTGGTGCTCTCGCCCGAGGCGGAGCGGCGTGGGGAAACCTACTTGTCCGTCCTGACCCGGGCGAGAGCAGCCACCGCGGGAGACTCCGACATACCGGAGCTTCGCATTAAGCCGTCGATGGCAGGGGCGCGCGTCCTCACGATCGCGGGCCCAGATCGTGTGGAGAAGGCTGACGTCTTCGCCGCTCGCCTCCAGGAGGTGGTCGGCGAAGACGCCGTCGTCACTAGACCGGTCAAGACGGGGGAGCTCCGTTTGACCGGTCTGGATGACACAATCACCGGGGACGACATCCGGGGGGCGATCGCTCGTGCCGGATGTGTCCCTGGTGATATGGTCCGCGTCGGTATCATTCGCCGCGGCCGGTGGGGCTCGGGATCCGTAAGGGTCACCTGCCCCGCGGCTGCGGCGAGGGATATCGGCAAGGGCGGCCGGCTTTCCGTTGGGTGGAGCACTGTCCGCGTTTCCGTGGCAGAAAGCCGCCCAATGATGTGCCACCGCTGTCTTGGTGTGGGGCACACCAAGCAGCTGTGCCCGTCGGCAGTCGACCGCAGCGACGTTTGTCTTCGCTGCGGTCGACCGGGCCACAAGGCCGCCGAGTGCTCGGCTGCGCCTCACTGTGCGCCGTGTGGCGACGCCGGTTTACCGGCCAACCACATGGCGGGCAGTAAAAGCTGCTTACAGCAGCTGAGGCGCGGCACGCGAGGTAGACCTCTTGGTGGTGGGGGGGGTGGCGACGGCCCTAGGCCGCCCCCACCTGCCCCTGCTGCTGACAGGTCACGGGAGGCGAAGCGCCCTGCCTCGACCCTTTTGGGACGAGGCGGGGCGCCGTCGGGGCGGTCCGCTCAGGGGTCTTTACAACCTCGGAGCGGACCGTCTCGGCGGGCGGACTAACGTCCGCCTCCGCCAAGTAGAGGCCAGCGGGTACTGATGGGGATCAGTACCTGCATTGCACGGCCTCTGCGATGAGGGATACTCCCCTTGTTTTGAGAGTATCCCATACCACCTCGCGGAAGAGCCCGCCAAGGGCTCGCTGCGACGCTGCTGTGGCGAATGCGATGAGCACCCCATGGCAGCGCCAATTGCGGCGTGTCGAAACACGCAGGGGTTTAGTGGGTAGGACGGGCACCGTTGTCCGGGAGTCCCACATACCCCTTCCCGGTTTCCCCGAATCGGGAAGGAAATGCGTCAATGCATTCCCCTGCGACAAAAAAAAAAAAAAAAAAAAAAAAGGTTAGGTTAGGTTAGGTTAGGTTAGGTTAGGTTAGGTTAGGTTAGGTTAGGTTAGGTTAGGTTAGGTTAGGTTAGGTTAGGTTAGGTTAGGTTAGGTTAGGTTAGGTTAGGTTAGGTTAGGTTAGGTTAGGTTAGGTTAGGTTAGGTTAGGTTAGGTTAGGTTAGGTTAGGTTAGGTTAGGTTAGGTTAGGTTAGGTTAGGTTAGGTTAGGTTAGGTTAGGTTAGGTTAGGTTAGGTTAGGTTAGGTTAGGTTAGGTTAGGTTAGGTTAGGTTAGGTTAGGTTAGGTTAGGTTAGGTTAGGTTAGGTTAGGTTAGGTTAGGTTAGGTTAGGTTAGGTTAGGTTAGGTTAGGTTAGGTTAGGTTAGGTTAGGTTAGGTTAGGTTAGGTTAGGTTAGGTTAGGTTAGGTTAGGTTAGGTTAGGTTAGGTTAGGTTAGGTTAGGTTAGGTTAGGTTAGGTTAGGTTAGGTTAGGTTAGGTTAGGTTAGGTTAGGTTAGGTTAGGTTAGGTTAGGTTAGGTTAGGTTAGGTTAGGTTAGGTTAGGTTAGGTTAGGTTAGGTTAGGTTAGGTTAGGTTAGGTTAGGTTAGGTTAGGTTAGGTTAGGTTAGGTTAGGTTAGGTTAGGTTAGGTTAGGTTAGGTTAGGTTAGGTTAGGTTAGGTTAGGTTAGGTTAGGTTAGGTTAGGTTAGGTTAGGTTAGGTTAGGTTAGGTTAGGTTAGGTTAGGTTAGGTTAGGTTAGGTTAGGTTAGGTTAGGTTAGGTTAGGTTAGGTTAGGTTAGGTTAGGTTAGGTTAGGTTAGGTTAGGTTAGGTTAGGTTAGGTTAGGTTAGGTTAGGTTAGGTTAGGTTAGGTTAGGTTAGGTTAGGTTAGGTTAGGTTAGGTTAGGTTAGGTTAGGTTAGGTTAGGTTAGGTTAGGTTAGGTTAGGTTAGGTTAGGTTAGGTTAGGTTAGGTTAGGTTAGGTTAGGTTAGGTTAGGTTAGGTTAGGTTAGGTTAGGTTAGGTTAGGTTAGGTTAGGTTAGGTTAGGTTAGGTTAGGTTAGGTTAGGTTAGGTTAGGTTAGGTTAGGTTAGGTTAGGTTAGGTTAGGTTAGGTTAGGTTAGGTTAGGTTAGGTTAGGTTAGGTTAGGTTAGGTTAGGTTAGGTTAGGTTAGGTTAGGTTAGGTTAGGTTAGGTTAGGTTAGGTTAGGTTAGGTTAGGTTAGGTTAGGTTAGGTTAGGTTAGGTTAGGTTAGGTTAGGTTAGGTTAGGTTAGGTTAGGTTAGGTTAGGTTAGGTTAGGTTAGGTTAGGTTAGGTTAGGTTAGGTTAGGTTAGGTTAGGTTAGGTTAGGTTAGGTTAGGTTAGGTTAGGTTAGGTTAGGTTAGGTTAGGTTAGGTTAGGTTAGGTTAGGTTAGGTTAGGTTAGGTTAGGTTAGGTTAGGTTAGGTTAGGTTAGGTTAGGTTAGGTTAGGTTAGGTTAGGTTAGGTTAGGTTAGGTTAGGTTAGGTTAGGTTAGGTTAGGTTAGGTTAGGTTAGGTTAGGTTAGGTTAGGTTAGGTTAGGTTAGGTTAGGTTAGGTTAGGTTAGGTTAGGTTAGGTTAGGTTAGGTTAGGTTAGGTTAGGTTAGGTTAGGTTAGGTTAGGTTAGGTTAGGTTAGGTTAGGTTAGGTTAGGTTAGGTTAGGTTAGGTTAGGTTAGGTTAGGTTAGGTTAGGTTAGGTTAGGTTAGGTTAGGTTAGGTTAGGTTAGGTTAGGTTAGGTTAGGTTAGGTTAGGTTAGGTTAGGTTAGGTTAGGTTAGGTTAGGTTAGGTTAGGTTAGGTTAGGTTAGGTTAGGTTAGGTTAGGTTAGGTTAGGTTAGGTTAGGTTAGGTTAGGTTAGGTTAGGTTAGGTTAGGTTAGGTTAGGTTAGGTTAGGTTAGGTTAGGTTAGGTTAGGTTAGGTTAGGTTAGGTTAGGTTAGGTTAGGTTAGGTTAGGTTAGGTTAGGTTAGGTTAGGTTAGGTTAGGTTAGGTTAGGTTAGGTTAGGTTAGGTTAGGTTAGGTTAGGTTAGGTTAGGTTAGGTTAGGTTAGGTTAGGTTAGGTTAGGTTAGGTTAGGTTAGGTTAGGTTAGGTTAGGTTAGGTTAGGTTAGGTTAGGTTAGGTTAGGTTAGGTTAGGTTAGGTTAGGTTAGGTTAGGTTAGGTTAGGTTAGGTTAGGTTAGGTTAGGTTAGGTTAGGTTAGGTTAGGTTAGGTTAGGTTAGGTTAGGTTAGGTTAGGTTAGGTTAGGTTAGGTTAGGTTAGGTTAGGTTAGGTTAGGTTAGGTTAGGTTAGGTTAGGTTAGGTTAGGTTAGGTTAGGTTAGGTTAGGTTAGGTTAGGTTAGGTTAGGTTAGGTTAGGTTAGGTTAGGTTAGGTTAGGTTAGGTTAGGTTAGGTTAGGTTAGGTTAGGTTAGGTTAGGTTAGGTTAGGTTAGGTTAGGTTAGGTTAGGTTAGGTTAGGTTAGGTTAGGTTAGGTTAGGTTAGGTTAGGTTAGGTTAGGTTAGGTTAGGTTAGGTTAGGTTAGGTTAGGTTAGGTTAGGTTAGGTTAGGTTAGGTTAGGTTAGGTTAGGTTAGGTTAGGTTAGGTTAGGTTAGGTTAGGTTAGGTTAGGTTAGGTTAGGTTAGGTTAGGTTAGGTTAGGTTAGGTTAGGTTAGGTTAGGTTAGGTTAGGTTAGGTTAGGTTAGGTTAGGTTAGGTTAGGTTAGGTTAGGTTAGGTTAGGTTAGGTTAGGTTAGGTTAGGTTAGGTTAGGTTAGGTTAGGTTAGGTTAGGTTAGGTTAGGTTAGGTTAGGTTAGGTTAGGTTAGGTTAGGTTAGGTTAGGTTAGGTTAGGTTAGGTTAGGTTAGGTTAGGTTAGGTTAGGTTAGGTTAGGTTAGGTTAGGTTAGGTTAGGTTAGGTTAGGTTAGGTTAGGTTAGGTTAGGTTAGGTTAGGTTAGGTTAGGTTAGGTTAGGTTAGGTTAGGTTAGGTTAGGTTAGGTTAGGTTAGGTTAGGTTAGGTTAGGTTAGGTTAGGTTAGGTTAGGTTAGGTTAGGTTAGGTTAGGTTAGGTTAGGTTAGGTTAGGTTAGGTTAGGTTAGGTTAGGTTAGGTTAGGTTAGGTTAGGTTAGGTTAGGTTAGGTTAGGTTAGGTTAGGTTAGGTTAGGTTAGGTTAGGTTAGGTTAGGTTAGGTTAGGTTAGGTTAGGTTAGGTTAGGTTAGGTTAGGTTAGGTTAGGTTAGGTTAGGTTAGGTTAGGTTAGGTTAGGTTAGGTTAGGTTAGGTTAGGTTAGGTTAGGTTAGGTTAGGTTAGGTTAGGTTAGGTTAGGTTAGGTTAGGTTAGGTTAGGTTAGGTTAGGTTAGGTTAGGTTAGGTTAGGTTAGGTTAGGTTAGGTTAGGTTAGGTTAGGTTAGGTTAGGTTAGGTTAGGTTAGGTTAGGTTAGGTTAGGTTAGGTTAGGTTAGGTTAGGTTAGGTTAGGTTAGGTTAGGTTAGGTTAGGTTAGGTTAGGTTAGGTTAGGTTAGGTTAGGTTAGGTTAGGTTAGGTTAGGTTAGGTTAGGTTAGGTTAGGTTAGGTTAGGTTAGGTTAGGTTAGGTTAGGTTAGGTTAGGTTAGGTTAGGTTAGGTTAGGTTAGGTTAGGTTAGGTTAGGTTAGGTTAGGTTAGGTTAGGTTAGGTTAGGTTAGGTTAGGTTAGGTTAGGTTAGGTTAGGTTAGGTTAGGTTAGGTTAGGTTAGGTTAGGTTAGGTTAGGTTAGGTTAGGTTAGGTTAGGTTAGGTTAGGTTAGGTTAGGTTAGGTTAGGTTAGGTTAGGTTAGGTTAGGTTAGGTTAGGTTAGGTTAGGTTAGGTTAGGTTAGGTTAGGTTAGGTTAGGTTAGGTTAGGTTAGGTTAGGTTAGGTTAGGTTAGGTTAGGTTAGGTTAGGTTAGGTTAGGTTAGGTTAGGTTAGGTTAGGTTAGGTTAGGTTAGGTTAGGTTAGGTTAGGTTAGGTTAGGTTAGGTTAGGTTAGGTTAGGTTAGGTTAGGTTAGGTTAGGTTAGGTTAGGTTAGGTTAGGTTAGGTTAGGTTAGGTTAGGTTAGGTTAGGTTAGGTTAGGTTAGGTTAGGTTAGGTTAGGTTAGGTTAGGTTAGGTTAGGTTAGGTTAGGTTAGGTTAGGTTAGGTTAGGTTAGGTTAGGTTAGGTTAGGTTAGGTTAGGTTAGGTTAGGTTAGGTTAGGTTAGGTTAGGTTAGGTTAGGTTAGGTTAGGTTAGGTTAGGTTAGGTTAGGTTAGGTTAGGTTAGGTTAGGTTAGGTTAGGTTAGGTTAGGTTAGGTTAGGTTAGGTTAGGTTAGGTTAGGTTAGGTTAGGTTAGGTTAGGTTAGGTTAGGTTAGGTTAGGTTAGGTTAGGTTAGGTTAGGTTAGGTTAGGTTAGGTTAGGTTAGGTTAGGTTAGGTTAGGTTAGGTTAGGTTAGGTTAGGTTAGGTTAGGTTAGGTTAGGTTAGGTTAGGTTAGGTTAGGTTAGGTTAGGTTAGGTTAGGTTAGGTTAGGTTAGGTTAGGTTAGGTTAGGTTAGGTTAGGTTAGGTTAGGTTAGGTTAGGTTAGGTTAGGTTAGGTTAGGTTAGGTTAGGTTAGGTTAGGTTAGGTTAGGTTAGGTTAGGTTAGGTTAGGTTAGGTTAGGTTAGGTTAGGTTAGGTTAGGTTAGGTTAGGTTAGGTTAGGTTAGGTTAGGTTAGGTTAGGTTAGGTTAGGTTAGGTTAGGTTAGGTTAGGTTAGGTTAGGTTAGGTTAGGTTAGGTTAGGTTAGGTTAGGTTAGGTTAGGTTAGGTTAGGTTAGGTTAGGTTAGGTTAGGTTAGGTTAGGTTAGGTTAGGTTAGGTTAGGTTAGGTTAGGTTAGGTTAGGTTAGGTTAGGTTAGGTTAGGTTAGGTTAGGTTAGGTTAGGTTAGGTTAGGTTAGGTTAGGTTAGGTTAGGTTAGGTTAGGTTAGGTTAGGTTAGGTTAGGTTAGGTTAGGTTAGGTTAGGTTAGGTTAGGTTAGGTTAGGTTAGGTTAGGTTAGGTTAGGTTAGGTT
Source organism: Acentria ephemerella (assembly GCA_943193645.1). NCBI lineage: Eukaryota > Metazoa > Arthropoda > Insecta > Lepidoptera > Crambidae > Acentria > Acentria ephemerella. Next base: position 2,789 of record OW971886.1, on the reverse strand, counting down.
AGGTTAGGTTAGGTTAGGTTAGGTTAGGTTAGGTTAGGTTAGGTTAGGTTAGGTTAGGTTAGGTTAGGTTAGGTTAGGTTAGGTTAGGTTAGGTTAGGTTAGGTTAGGTTAGGTTAGGTTAGGTTAGGTTAGGTTAGGTTAGGTTAGGTTAGGTTAGGTTAGGTTAGGTTAGGTTAGGTTAGGTTAGGTTAGGTTAGGTTAGGTTAGGTTAGGTTAGGTTAGGTTAGGTTAGGTTAGGTTAGGTTAGGTTAGGTTAGGTTAGGTTAGGTTAGGTTAGGTTAGGTTAGGT